>CM028130.1:661112500-666112500 GCA_016271365.2 Neoceratodus forsteri | reverse complement strand
TGAGGGATGGAACAGATTGCGGCTCCATGTCCTCATCATCACTGTCAGCCCTGTCTTCCTCGTCTTGCGTGACATTGCCCTCTCCGGAGTCCTGCTTCTGGCTATCTGGTACTGGCTCTGCATGATCCAGGTGGCCCTCATTGCCCCCCCCCCACAATGTCTGGCTCCGTAAGTGGTGCAGTCGGTGTCCTGTGCTGAGTGAGGGATTCTAACTTCTCCATCACCTTCAGCATGAAATTCTGTTGACTCTTCATCATCGCTATGGCGGCCTGTTGGTTCTGAAGTAGGAAAGCGCTTGGATCCATCCATGTGGAACCACTGGGCCCAGGATTATTGGGGCCCATGCCAGCGGTTTGTTCCAGCGATATGTCGTCGTCATCATGAAGGCAGGCGGTGCATAGGGGGCCCTGAGCATGGGGCAGGAGGTTAGCACTGCAAGCAGTGCATTTCTTGGCCTTGACTATCTGAAGACAAAAAAAAAAGGGATGCGTATTCTTTAGGCTTGCGTAACAATGGGCCTCCAATCTGTGGGTGCCCCATATCTATTTAGTGCTGCTGATAGGTTTAGGACTGCTGTGAGGAGCAATGCAGGCTATCTTCCGCATGGGGGTCACTGAAGAGAGGGACCCACATGGAGACAAGCAGAGTGGAGCTCACTATGGAGACGGACCACCAGTACATCAGTATATGAGGTCTTGGACATATGGGTTGCTATACAGAGGAACCCATATGGACTGGGGGGGTTGCTCTGAGTATAAGGTCACTGGGGAAAGGGACCCCATATGGAGGTAAGGGGCAAAGGTTGCAGATTGTTTATGTGGCCCCCTTGTAAGCTGCCTGCAAGCTTCCTGGTAAATATGCAGCGTTTAAAATATATGGCTGTATCCCTGACATGCTGTGGATACAACTGCCTTGCAGGGTCTAGGCATGTTGCAAGACAAAAACAAGGTTTTTAGTGCGATTCCTAGCTCCCTAGGAATATGACTGTGCCCTCTGTATCATGAGGTGTGTGTGTGTGTGTGCGCGGTCAGGAGAAACCCCAACCCCCCTCCCCCAATTACATAATGCTAGGCCTTGGGCCTAGGCTGGCCATGTGGTTATGGAGTGAGGAGGATTTGAAAGGCACGCCAGAGGCTATGAGGGATGCGCCTCTGAGTGTGTGGTGGATTTGATGGCCTGGGTGCAGTCACGCTTGACTAGAGGGAGAGGGCAACCTGTAAGGGGCCAAGAAGCCAGGCCATGTGGCCGGGGGAGGGGTAGGAGAGCCACGCTGTGAAGAGGTGCAGGCCTGAGGTCGCTAGGATGTGCCTCATGTGGTAGTGACGTTGGAGGCCTTAACTCCATCTTTTTGTGTTCCCCTGTGCTCTTCTTGTGATTCCACTACATAATGTGGTGGTAACTGCCCAGACGCTCACGAAATGCCGAGCGATAGAGGGAGAAGGGAAGCCATAGGCCTGTCGTGTCCTGCGTGTGCTGCACCACGAGGAGTAGGTGCAGAAGGCTATGGGGACAACAAGTCACCCAGGGGGGGAAGGAAAACGAGCACAAAAGCGCCAAAAGACGTGGCTCAGCAAAAATGCTCACCTCCTCAGTAGGCTTCCAGGAAGCCAGCAGACCGCTGCCTAGCGCATTTAAAACTGAAGCAGAGTAAGCATCAGAAGAATATGTGGAGGCAAACAAGCATGGAAAAAGGTCCTCTGCCCAGGCCGTTTTGCAGAGGGACCTTAAACTTAAACCACAGTACAACATAAAAACTCGTCATTTTGAAATAAAACTAGCACTGTATTTTGACTCCTCTGAGTAAGCAACAGTCATTTTAAGGCTAGGCAAAGGACACAATTATAGCAAAAAAACACAGTAATCTTGAGCCTTAGTTAGGAAAGGGTCACAGTAGTGTCTGTTTTCCTTGCCCAAGAGAGCTAAATTTTTTTTTCCTGATCTCAGAGCTAACTACGTATAGTAAAAGAAACTATACCAAATAAATTCTTGAGAAACTATACTCCCATTTGGGGAATAATATCATTTTAAAAAGACAACTGTATATATCATAGGATGCATCTCCTTGAATCAAGTTGAGCAAATGAGCTAAATATAAAGAGGCCTACCTTTGAAAATTAGGACAGCAGGGATCCTGGTGTGCTTGTAGCCTGATCAGATGCTCGATTTGAACTGGAGTGCAGGGGTTTCTGGGACCTGGATATACTAGAAATTTGATCCTAGAGTCATGTGCATCACCTAGCGTATCAGGTGGGCTAAAACCCATGAGGTAATGTCTGGAGTGTCATGGATGGTCAACCAATCACAATCAGTGGTTCCCATGCTTCACGACCAGATTAGTTCCTACCTTGGTCCTCTACAACTTCTGATGCTGTCACCACAGCAGCAGGACCTTTTCAAGAGACCGATAGTATTGTTGAAGGTCTGTCAGGCTGTCTAGCAACTCCCATTAGATAAAGCCGCAGGCCCTGATGGTTATACAAAGAATTTTTATAAAGTATTGGTTGATGATCTTGCTCATTTTCTAACTCATTTATACAATTTCTTATTTGAGTCAGGTATTTCTGACTCCACACTGACTCAGGCTTGGATAACCCCTATTAAGAAGCCAGGGAAAGACGGACTGTCCCCTGGTAGTTATTGACCAATTTCTTTCCTTAATTCTGACCTAAAAATTTCTGCAAGGATTCTAGCCAATTGTCTTCAGTCAGTCTGACTACCTAATTGAACCGATGCAGGTGTTTTTTTTTGACTGGCCCCTCTCCTGTGATCACCTTCATAAACTTCTTTACCTGATGTCTGCATTCAGGGAGAACAGGACTCCTGCGGTGTTGGTCTCCCTGGACACAGAAAAGGCCTTTCATCATGTCTACTGGACCTACCTATTTTTGATCTTGGTGAAGTTTGGTTTTCTGGAGGAATTTATCCCATGGATTAAGGTGTTGTACACTAACCCTTCATCCCAGATTTGGTGTAATAACGTACTGTCTGCCCCATTAATTGTACAGAGGGTGAACTTGACAAGGATGCCCATTATCACCATTCCATTTTAATTTATACCTACAGTAGAGCCTCTTATTTGTTATCTGCAAAGTAACCTAGTGATTTGTGTCATTGAGGTAGGAGGGGCCTATTACAAGCTATCCATGTATGCCTATGATCATCTTTTACATACTGAGGACCTTTCTACATCTATTCCAGCTGCTCTAGCCAAAATTTAGTGCTTTTCTGTTATAGCTGGTTATACACTTAACTTGGAAAAAACTAAGATTTTGCACCTCAATGTTCAGGTACATAAACAGATGTTTTTGGATTTGGGACTGACCTGGGAACTTAAAGATTTAACATATTTGGATATTCATTTCACTAGATTTCCCTCTTCTCTTACTGTATAAAAGAGAATCTTGATCCCCTGTTGCAACATATTAAGTTTGACTTACAACAATGGGGCTCCCTGCCTCTCTCACTTTGGGGATGAATCAGCATAGTCAAAATGAATCTCCTTCTCTGTATTTTATATCCTTTAAGCATGTTATGCCCCTATCTGCCAAAATGATGGCTTTCTCATCTTCAGCAGGTAATAAATTCATTCCTGTGGAAGGGGAAGGCAGCTCGGCAGGCTATCATAAACTCACGCTACCAAAGCACCAGGCTGGGCTGTGTCTCCCTAAGTTTTTCCTTTACTACTGTGCTTCACATGGTACTGTAGCAACCTCCTCAGATGTGGCCAAGATTGGGCACAGCAGAGGAAGGGAACCTATGTCCCACTTTGGCTTCTGATAAGAAAGTGTCTATGTCAGCAGGCTGGGATGCAACTTAGAAGTCTTCTCTTTTTGAAGCCAGTCTCTCTACCTAATAGTTTAAAATCAACACCGATAATTTGGTCCCTGCTAGCCCTCTGTAAGATGTGCTCTCATATGGGCTCTGATTGGTCAAAAGCACTTGCTCAGCCTTTTATAGTCAACCCAATTAATCATATAGTGCAGTGCCCAATCACATCCATTTTTTGCCCTGAACTTCACACCACCACCATAGGCAACCTGTTGAATGAAGATAGATTTTAGTTGTTCACTGATCTCCATGAACATTTTTCCTTACCCCATACTTTTCAGTTTAAGTATTTCCAATTTCAACATGCGGTTGCCTCTTTTGTGGGCTCTTCTCCCTGTTTTTTTCAGGATTACCTGGATATCTGCTCTCTTATCTCTTAGCCAGAAAGCCCCACTCTGTATCATGTATTTATTCTGTTTTACATGTTAAAGACCGTATGAGTTTACAGGGTGTCTATTATTATTGGCAGCAAGCGTTGAACTGTTCAGAAGATCCATTGCTATGGCATACCAAGTGGCGTCAGTTATACACATTTGTTAGATAGGATAAGTACAAGTTGATTCATTTTTAAATTTTACAGAATTTGTGCTATATTCTTTTGAGATTGTATGTAATGGGGTGACTCCCTTCGCCGAAGTGCATGAGGTGTGGACAGGCAGAGGGCCATCTTAAACAAATACTCTCGGAATGCATTAATGCAGCCCCTTTATGGAATTCTATTAAAGTATCCTGGATCCACTATTGGGACTAGAAGAATATTTCACCCCAGAGATTTGTTTAGTGGGTATTTATCTAGAGGAACTTTTTGGCTCCTGTAAGGCATATATGGCCTTGATAGCCATTGCACTGATTAGATGATACTGTCCTGACATATATAGAAAGGCATCATAAATTCTTCAGGCCCTTATGGTTGAAAAGCAAATTGCTTCTATCCAAAGTATGATAGAGAGGTATCGTGCTCATTGGGAGTTGATCAACACTCTATTGTCTGTTGTGACATCATCATAGATGGTTGCCATACTAATGGTACCTGTGTTATTTTGGACATATTTATCTGGTCCTGTTGTTATTTATTATGGGTCCCTGTCATCAATTCTGTTCCTACGATTGTGAGGTTATAGTCTTTCATTGATTTCAGTCCTGTGGTATGTCAAATTTGTGTCTTGCTTTAGAGTTGGGTTAGGAGTGGTGGAATAAGGGGAGGAGTTCTTCTTTCTCGATAGTTTTTATATTATGTTTGTTTATTTTGAGTACTGTGATCATTATTCTGTTTGTTGTTATCTTTAACATTTTTAATAAAGTATAGTTCATGAAAAAAATAAATAAAGAAAACATGTCAAGATATCCAATCCCCACTCCTTCACAATCTATTCAGGGGTATAGAAAAGAGGGGAAGCCTACCACCTGCTATGAAGGATGTGACTGTTGCATTAATATTTAAAATTGATATGGACCCATTGAATTACAGCTCATATAGAACCATTTCTTTGGTCAATTTTTTTTTTGTTTTTTTACTTAGTATTTTTATCCCTCCTACTGCCCTCTCTCACCACTCACTCAGACATCCTCTATTGCACAGTCCATCATCCCCCTGAAGTCTGCCCCTAGAGAACCTTGGTCCATGTACCTCCATGATACCGGATTACCCCCCGGTAGAGGTGGAGGGAGCCACCTACTCCCCTCCGACCAATGATTCGTGGACGCTTGTGCAGCGGAGTCTGCTCCGAGGATCTGATGGCTCGCAGTGAGGAGTCATCACCTAGATGAGGAGAGGGTGTTTTTTCCTTGGTTTCTTCCCTCCCCCAGTTCTGGCGTGCAATGAGAGCCAATGAGCAAGGAGGCACGATGAGATGCACCTCCTGCTCCGCCCCTCTGCCGATGTCTGTCCCAGGAACCCACGCTGCTACCTCCCTCTAATGCACCTAACTCCCGAGCTCCCCTAGGAGGTGGTATAGCAGCGGGAGTTTGCAGACTGACCCCCCAGAGAAGGAGAGCAGCCATTGGGTGCTCAATCCTTTTCTTCCCTGGCCGACCCCCGGTGGTCCATGTTCATTCCCGAACACGGGTCATCGGCATGGCGTGAGGTAAGGCATCCAGCACCTCAGCCCTCAGCACCACCGGGCCCATTTGGTCAATGTTGATTACAGAATTATAACAAACATTTTAGCAAATAGACTCGGAGGACTGATACATGCTATGTCGACCCTGACCAGACAGGCTTTATTTCAGGCCGATACCTCTCTTCTAATATTAGGAAAACTTTAGATATCATAGACATTGCGAAAAACAAGAATATGGCAATCCTATCATTAAATGTCAAGAAGGCATTTGACCGGGTGCACTGGGGTTTTCTGAGGGCCTGTCTAGCCATGATGAATATAGGTACCTGATTCTTAAATTGAGTTAACATGATATATGACAAGCCAAATGCAAGAATTAAGGCTACTCATAATATATTGGATGCCATTCAGCTATATATGGGTGTGAGACAGGGCTGTCTCCTCTCACCGCTCATATTCGCTATCTTTATTGGACCTCTAGCAACAGCAATTAGACAGAACAAACATATAAAAGGTGCACAAGTGAATGGAAAAGAGTTTGCCATATATCTGTATGCAGACAATGTGCAGATATATTTAAATAACCCCGCACTCACAAGTAAATACTTGTCCAACCTAATTGATGTGTTCGGTAGTCTATTGGAAAATAAAGTTAATTTGGGGAAATCTGAATGCTTTTATGGGAATACTGATAAAAATATCCCCAACATCCTTGATTACTATAAAGAAGATAAAATTAAGAATGAAATAAGATATTTAGGAGCAATATTACCTAAAGATTTAAGCAAAATCTTTAAACTACCCCAAATTAATTGATAATATAAGATCAGATTTGGGAAAAATGGGTCACTCTACCATTGACATTGAAGGGAAGAGTTAATATATTAAAAATGAATATTTTACCCAGGCTCCTCTTTCTTTTTCACAAGTTACCTCTCACCCTAAATAGAAATTTTTCCTTAACTTAGACAGTATTATTTGGCAATTTGTGTGTCAGGGCAAGAGACCCAGAGCTTGCCTGGACAAATTATATCCACCCTTAATGCAAGGAGGATTAGGATTACCAAACTTTTGATTATATTACATAGCTGCACAACTAGAACAAACAGTATAGTGGTTTCCAAGTACTGATCATGTAAATCTTTTTCCTATTTGGAATCATATGGAAAAATACTTTATTTTATATTTTAGCGCATGCACTATATGTCAATTTAGATAATAAAGACTTATAGGAAAATAGCCTAACAACAACTAAATCCACTTCAGAAATTTGGAATGGCACCCAATCAACTATCGGAAACAAGGAATGCATCTTGCTCTTTTCCCACCTTCAATCAAATAACTACTTTAAGTTTTCCTATAAAAACAAAATATTTCAAAGTTAGAGAAGGAAGGGACTTGTCTCCTTGGGCCAATGATTCCAAAACTGCATTTTGAGATAATCTGAGGATTTTAGAGATGAATTTGATCTCCCAGTAGGTAGTTCTTTTGGTTATATACAGATTAAGGATTTTACTAGAAAAAAACAACTACCGGATGGGTGTCCCTTACTAGCCTCCCCTCTGGAACTGTTATTAAGCAACAAAATGGCAATTATAAAGCTGCAGGAAAAATTTATAAGCTCCTTTTAGGGGCAAATAAACCAAACTGGATACAATTGCAGAATTATTGGCAAAGGGACCTCACAGAACAAATTCACAGAGAAAAGTGGGAAGAAATTATGAGATACCCTGAATCAGTTTCTAAAAATATCAAACTAAACTAAAGCAAATTCTTTCTAATATAGCACATAGATTGTATTTTACACCATGTAAATTAAATAAATGTAAGCCAAGATAGAGCTTTGTAAACATTTTAATAAAGAGAAAGTCATGATATTGCATATGTTTATTTCATGTCACATATTGAAATTCTACTGGGATGCAATCAAAAGAATTCTAACATTATAGAAAGGAATATACCTTTTGACCCAGGGATTCTACTACTGAGTTTAGTCTCTTCCTTGTAAATTATCTTGCAACTGAGTTTCTTAATGTCACTAGCATTATGTGTTGCAAGAAAAATTATACTTTTACATTGGAAGGATACATCTCCTCTGAACCATAATGAATGACTCAATCTACAGTCTGCCACTCTGGAAATAATGTTTTATACAAGAAAAGGGAAAGAAGAAGCCTTTTCTAAAATATGGCACCTGTTTACGCTATATATTTGCTCTTTAGTTAATCATTATGGCACAGAATTATGTTAGACACTGCTTCCCCCATTTGTACTACGATACCTAGTATGTCTATTAATCACTTGCCTGAAAGCGGGTATCTGTCTGAGTACAAAAAAATAAGTTTTGCTCCAGATAGATGTTTGGATGTTTGGATTCTAAGATCCGGATAGTGCAAAAAGTTGAAAAATTAGGGGTTTTTTACTGTTTAATTTTTTGGCTCTCACTGAAGCCCAGATCGGTTTTATAATTTTGTTCTGAAATTTTTGGATAGAAAGTGTTTGCCCTAGAAAGGTGCCCTTCATTGGTTTGTAAAAAATTAATCCATTCCAGAGTTATAAGGATCTGGAATTTTGGTTCAGAGCATGCTCAGTAGGGTCTTTCAGATGTTTCATATGAAAGAAGAAATTCTTCTTTCGTGAGTCTCTGGAAAGAAGATTTCCATCTCATGAAAGAAGACTGTCACCTCATGAAAGAAGTGGGTGGGCTTTTTTTCTATTCTTTTGTGAGCCAACCTTCTTCATTTTTGCTCAAAAAAGAACTCACAAAAGAAAAATCTAGACTCATGAAACAACTATGAAAAAACTAAGTCCAACATCTTCTTTCATGAGCCAATATTCTTTTTTCAGGACTTCTTTTGTGATAACGAAAGAGGAAGATCAGATCACAAAGGAACAATGGAAAAAAATTTAGTCCAACACATTTTGTGAGGCAAGATTCTTTTTTCATGATTTCTTTCATGATTATGAAAGCAGAAAGTTCGCTCACAAAAGAAAAAGGGGGACTTAGTTTTTTTCCACAGTTCTTTTGTGAGGTCAAATAAAAGAACCATTGTTCTTTTGTGTGATCTCATGAAAGAATTATTCATGACCTTCGATCTCTGACTGTCTATCTGTCTATCATTCTGTATGTATGTCAATCTTTTTGTCTGTCTCTCTCTGTTTTTATATGGTTAAGATAACTGTTTTTAACAATAGGTGGATTGAGGTTCTCAGCCCAGTACTGCTTCTTTTGCTCCCCACCCCACCAGGTCACCCCCCCTTTGAATGTATGTAATGACATGCAGGTACCCACCTCAGGTTTCACCAAACATCAGAAAGACATCTCTCATTGATGTTTCTATTTTTTCCTAAAAAAAGAAGTCCATAAGTGATTTGCCCCCCCAACCTGCAAAAAAAAAAAAAGTCCCATGCCAGTCTGACTCCCCCACCCGTTAACTATAGCTTGAAGTATCAGGTTCTTCATTCCCTTTGCCACTGAAGAGCCTCTGTACACTGGGGTGCCAAATTCTGTGTTGGCTTCTGTCCCCCTACAATAAAGAAAACCATTCCTTCTTGTTTTTTTAAATTTTTTGTTTAGTAAAAAAAAGTTCATCAGTGATTTGTCCCCCCACACCACAGAATCAGCTGCCTGTCTGTCTGTCTATTTATCTATCTATCTATCTATCTATCTATCTGACAAAGTATGAGGACTGCGGTGCCCACCCTGGTATTGCTTCTGTTACCCCCTCTCCTCCAGGTTGCCGTTCCTGTTTTCATGGGATGTGGCCCCAGCGTACCCACCCCTGGTGCTACCAGAGGCCCTCCTGACACAAAGGTGCCCAATCCCCAGTGTCGGCTTCTGTTCCTCTACGATAAAGAAAACTGTCCCTCATCAATCTTTTTTTAAACCTGCAAAAAAGAACTGACCCCCCAAACACCCCACCCACCCCATCTCAACCATCCACTCAGCACCCGCCACCCACAACCCCACACACTGTCACACACTTGAACAGTTTCCATGATGTAGATCCACTCTCTGACTGAAGACATGTCTTGCTGCTGGAACCAGTGACTGCCATATGAGAACATAAGGTAACTGCAATTTAATATATTTTAATGAGATTTTGAACTTTGATTCATAACTTTACAATTTTTTACATATTTAGATCCCAAATTTTCAACATGGCCTTTTTGGGACCCCACCTCATATCCAACAGTGTTGGAATTATACAAATCTGGCCTGAAAGTCAATTTTGCAGTCACCTGGCAAAATCACTTCTTGGGGGTGTGTGTCATTTTTAAATCCCCTTTTTCATAAGGGGGGATCATAAGCAGGCTATGTTGAAAATTTGCGGTCAAAGTATGTAAAAATAGCAAAAGTTATGAATGTACATTGACATTTTTCTATGCTCACTTGTAACTTTGGTCATTTTAAATATTTTGACTCCAAATTTTCAACATAGCCATTTTTTCACAGCAGCTCATGAATGTGATAACTGTCATTTTTCAAATCCAGTCCAAAATATGCTTTCACATCTGTGGCATGGGATAACATTTTGGTGGTACAAAATGATATTTCAGAAGGGATTTGAAATTTTTTACCTACAGGTTCATGTGGTAGAATAATAAGAAGGCTATACTAAACATATAGGCCCTGATATTCAAAGGGGTTGTGCCTGGTGCAACTGAGTTGTGCCAGTGCAATGCCAGCAATGCACCCTGGAGTAATATTAAAAAGAGGGCTGTGCACAGTGCAGGTCCTGAAGTGCTGGGGTGCAAAGATGATAATGTATGTGGCACATCTTGCCACCCACAGGCAAGCTGCTGTACTGCAGGGTGCAACACAGCAGCCACCAGCCATGGGTGGCCACCTACCCTCTCAGAACACCGCCTACAAGCACCAGTAAGGTCCCTGGTGGTCTAGAAGTACCTCCCACCCTCCCTGTAGCTGCTATTGCCAACAGTGACATGAGAAAAAGCCCTGGCAGTCCAGTGGTATCTCCCTCCCCACCAGTAGCTCTGCTGCCTGTACAGTAATGTGTACAATCCCCTGGTAGTATAGTCATAACCCCCACCCCACCCATATCCCCAATCAGCAGTAAATGTAATGGACATATCTCCCTAGTGGTCCAGTGGCACCCCCCCACCCGATACCCACAGAGGACCCCCACCCACCAGCACCCCCCATCATCAGCGGGCAGTTGTAATCCTGCCTGCATACCACCTGGCTGCCTACAGAATGACAGCTTACAGTAGCAGCTGTAAGCCCATTGGTCCACACTGTGGACCAATGGGCTTGCAGTGCATACTGTAAGAGTCAGCAACAACTATGTGAATGAATGATTCCATTCCTGAAAGGCATTGTTTGTTTTTGTTGTTTTGAAGCCAAAGCTGTGAATCCCGTGACCTTGCGAGACCCCCGGTGCTACCCTGCTACACAAAACCAGGAAGTATAATTCACCGGAGAGGCCGACAAGTATAATTGCAGATGGCAGCTCTCTAAATTTTTACTTAGGGGTCATCTTTTTTTTTAAATTTACATTGTCACATATACAAATTTGAGAGGAGAGCTCATTTTGTGGTGGCGTCTCTACCTTTCCATGTGTTTCAGGTTGATTGGTATTGGGTATGTCTGTGACAGAGGAGTTCTTATCAGAAAGACCTGCAACCAAAATGTAAGTTTTTTTTCTTAATAAGTATGAAGCTTTCTGTGGTAGGGAGTGATTGAACTAATCCTAAGACAGGCTGATGCAGGGGGCTTGACTAGCCGCCAACTGGCTGGTAAGCAACAGAACAAAAATGGCAGAATTTCAAAACTGAAAATTCCATAAATAAAGCCAACCTGGTAGTGGGGCAGGCTAGACTGGCAACTTTTATTTACCTGGACTCTATTGACTGACAGATGCCCACCTTGCCAAGTGGCTCAGCCAATTAGAGATTGGGTTTAAGGAAGTCCATTTTCTAAATATATATATATATATATATATATATGTATGTGTATATATATATATATATATATATATATACAGTACATATATATATATATACACACACACACACACACAGATGTGTTAAGCCTGGATGAAGCACATAAATGCTGCAGAATATCACAGAATACTGCAATTTACTGCAGGGACCACTGTAAGTCAATGGCAATTAAGCCCTTTTGTCATGCAGGATTTTGTGACATGTCATTCCTGCAACTTACTGCGCTTCATCATGGCTGACACATCTGTATATTATCCCTTGCTATGGGGGGGTGTTGCATAACAGTCGCATCCCCCTACCTTCCCCCCATTCAGCTGGGTCACTGGGGTAGCCCTTCAAACTCAGCCCACTGGCATGGGATCACATAGCTTACCCATTGGGGTCAAGAGTGACACTATACACAAAGTTTCTTAATTATATATTTATCTCTCTTTCTATCTCTCTGTCTATATATATATATGGATGGGGAAGGGTGGGGAATGCAGCTGTTCTGTGACACCCCCCCCCCCAACAGCAAGGGAATGCATGCTGCAGGGTTGTCTGCAGGTGCCCAGGTACTATATAGTGAAGATAACTGTCCTGATTCACTCTTTACACAGTCACTATTTTCACATTCAGTCATTACATATTCACTCTTTACAAATGAGGGTACGATTCCACTATTTCAAAAAGAAAGGAAGTTCTTTGCAAGAAAACTTTGGTAATGCACCAGTTAAGGTAACAATGCCACAAAAGTAGGGAAATGTGGTGTTAGGGTTTCCACCTCTAACTCCCCATCCCCCCCACCCAAACAGCAAATGGAAAAAAAATATAAGCCTTTTGGGACTGAAGAGTCTTGGTGAATCAGTAATGTGGGGTCTTTCTGGGGGTTGTCCACCCTAATGCCCATCCCATTCCCTGAGCAAACAATGCTACACATGATCTCCTTTCTTCCCGGAGGGCCTGCAGGGCCCTGCATGAAGAAAGCTACAAAAAATTGTGTTGCCAACATGTGACAAGACATCCTTCTCTGCCTTTTAAGAGTGTATCACTATGAGGC
The DNA here is from genome assembly GCA_016271365.2 of Neoceratodus forsteri. Taxonomy (NCBI): domain Eukaryota; kingdom Metazoa; phylum Chordata; order Ceratodontiformes; family Ceratodontidae; genus Neoceratodus; species Neoceratodus forsteri. The sequence continues at coordinate 666,099,606 of CM028130.1, read as the reverse complement.
ACTGGCTTGGAACTTGAACTTGTGCTTTGGATGGGAGGCTAAGAGCTCTGGGGAGAGGTTGCATTAGGTCTGACAACCACAAGGAAGAGTCCACCACTGCTTTGCCAAGACTCCAGAGACCCAATACCCAAATGCTTTTTCCTTTTGCTGCTTTGTGGGTGGAGGGGAGTGAGGTTGGAAACCCTAACACTACATTTCCCTACTTTTGTGGTAATATATATATATATATATATATATATATATATATATATACATTCATTGCAAAAAACTTTGTTAATACATCACTTAGGGTTTCTAATTTTGTCGCTGCATCCCTAACTGATACATTAACAAAGTTTTTAGCAATTTATTTCCTTACTTTTTCAGATAGTATAATTGTATCCTTATTCGCCTGTAGGCGCATAGGGCCCTCCAGGCCCAGCACTCCTGCCCATCTATAGTTTTTGAGATAGAGTAATCATATCCTTATTTGCCTGTGCGATTGCAGTACCATTGGGCCCTGCACTCCCATCCCTCCATAGATGCATGTATGTATGTCAATATGGAAGGGCCCTGCACTTCCATTTATAGGACAATAGCAAAGAAATTGTCAGCATAGCCATCTTATTACCCAACTTCATATATCCAGTGCAGAAAAATTTTGAATCCCCGTCAAAACCGAATTCCATGCAACTGCAACACCATTCCGCTCCACAGGTGTGAAAACACATTTTGACTAGGATTTGAAAAATGACAGCTATTAAATACATAGTGTGGGGTGGTAAGATGCGTATCTTGAAATTCTGGGATCAAACTCTTTATAATTTCCAAAGCTTTGGCACTTATTTATTACTTAAAAAATACACTAGTTATATTTCATGCTATGAACATACGAACATATGAAATTGCCAGCAGATACAGGCCACACGGTCTATCCAGTCTGCTCATGTGTGCAGCACTTCAACCCATTAGACTACAGCTGCCCCCCCTCCCATTAACTCTTCCTTCCTTCCTCCAACTGACCTCCCGATATGTACTTTCCCCTTGAATTTGTCCCACCACCTCTTGAAGAACCCCACAGTCTGCACTGATATGAGTTGCTCAGGCAGTGCATTCCACCCTGTTACCACTCTTTCAGTGAAGTAGTGCCTCATCCTTTCCCTCCTGAATCTGCTCCCCTTTAACTTCAGGAAGTGCCCTCTGGTATCTCTTCCATTCTGGAGAGTGAACCCACCCTGGAAGCCTACTCTGTTCATCCCCTTCAGGTACTTGAAGGTCTTAATCATGTCCCCTCTTTCTCTTCTATCCTCCAGGGTATACATGTTGAGCTCTTTTAGTCTTTCCCCATAAGTTCTATCCCCCAACCACTGGATCATCTTTGTTGCTCTTCGCTGCACTGCTATCAGTAGTCTGATATCCCTTTTCAAGTACGGGTCCCAGAATTGCACACAGTACTCCAAGTGCAGCCTCACCAGAGACCTGTACTGGGGCAATATGACTTCGCAACATCTGGATGTAATCCCCCTTGCATGCACCATAGCATCCTGTTAGCATTAGCCACTGCTTTCCTACACTGGGCTGAGTGGTTTAATTCCCTGGTCACCAGCACCTCCAGATCCTTCTCCTCGTTGGATGTGGATAGTTTGATACCATTCATCCAGTAGCTGTATTGTGGGGTTTTTTTTATCTGAAATGCATCACCTTGCACTTCTTGGTGTTGAACCCAAGCTGCCAGGTATGTGACCACTCCTTGAGTCTTGCCAAGTCCTCTTGCAGTAGTTTTCCACCCTCTTCCCCATCCACCACAGCACAGATCTTGATATCATTGGTGAAGAGGCTGATTTTATTCTTGGTCCCAACTGCAATGTCTGTGATGAAAATGTTAAACAGGACTGGTCCACGTACTGATCCCTGTGGGACCACTTGTCACTGACTTGGGCTCCGATGCTTCTCCCCCCAACAACTACCCTCTGTTGCCTGTCCATCAGCCAGTTTTCTACCCATTGGGCTAGCTTCCATTCTATACCAAAACACCTCAACTTGCAAGTCAACCTTCCATGTGGCACTGAATAGAAGGCCTTGCTGAAATCCAGGTAGATCACATCTACCGCATGGCCCTTGTCCAGTGCCCTCATGACCCAGTCAAAAAATCAACCAAGTTTGTCTAACAGGATCTACCAGCAATGAACCCATGCTGTCTGTTATCTTGCAGATCATTATCCACAAGAAACTGCACCACCCTTTCTTTGAGGATAGATTCCATCAGTTTGTCCACAGTTGCGGGGAGGCTCACCGGTCTGCAGTTCCCTGGTTTGTTCTTGGGCCCACTTTTGTGAAGAGGTACCACATGTGCCTCCCTCTAACTTGACTCTATTCATTATGATGGCAAAAGACCAAGAATTTCTGAGTTACCAATAAAGGTATGCCTTCTGGACAGCGAAAACTTTACAGCAAACACATCAATGCCAACATCGACAGTTCACTGTAAAGTCTGCTCGGGACCCTGGCACTCTTTCTCCCAGTCCTGCACCCCCCCTCCCCAAATCAACTCTGACTTGGAGTTGATTATCCTTAAGTCCAGGGGGGATGTGAGGGGGCAGAGCCCCCTGCACGGAGGGTTCGGGGGCAAAGCCCACGGCTGAACATCAACTGTTTCTATGATGGATTTATGTCAACCACAAATTGCGGTCGACATAAATGCATCCCTGTAATGTCAGTTGACAAAATATTTGTCGAACTGGCATCATAGAGTTATCAATAAAACATGCATCCAATGTCATGCATTATTAATGATAGCAGTAAGTGTGATTACTCCAGCCAAGGAAAGAACGAATAACATAACACTTTACAAAGCTATGAATAAATCAGGTAATTGACTGCAAATCAGGGGGACTGGTCACAGCATGAGCCCCCTAGAGGACTCTAAGCTGGGATAGAAGGGCAGCTGTTAAAATGTCATTCCTACTTTGTTCAGCATTGCAAGTAATACCAAAATACAGCAGATCTATGACTTGCCAGGAAAAAAAATGCCATGTGAGATGAGTGGAGGAGAGACAGGGTCATTCGCATCACACTCTTTCCATGTGATAGATTGCAAAGGTATTGTATGGTACTATATATTCTGGCAAATGCAGAACTAACCCATGTCCATGAGTAATATTCTGTTGTACAGAAGCAGAAGAGGGAATTTGTTTATTTTGTTTTTGTATTAGGGTGTCCAGAATTCTATACTTAATATACAAACAGATAATGCGTACCATTGTTTTCAGTGCAACATTTCTGTTTGTCCAGATAAAATTACATTACTGTTTTGTACAGCTACAAAGTCTGCTGGTTATGTTTCAACTTATATCACAATACATTTGATCATGGAACTTATCTGCCTTTCAAATTTTGTCTAGATACCTCATTTTTTACCACATTGCTCCTTTAAATATTGACTCCAGACACTGCTGACACTCTTGTCAACATGATAATCATGTCAGCAGGTGAGTGTAGTAGTGTTGATTGCTGGGTTATTTGACATGACCCCCCTCCACCCCTCAAGCTCCAGACTCACAACAATGATGAAGAGAAAAGCATTGTCCCTTGCTAAAAGAGTAAAGCTGTTGGATAAAGTTAATATGTTGAGGTACAGAGGAAAACACCTGGCTTGTGCATCTCATGAAGACATATTGAGTGTTGGTCAGTACATTCAGGGCTGAGATGGTTTACTCACTGACGAGGCTAAGAGTGATAATTAGGACTTCAAGAGAAAGAGATGGCAAGGATGCAAAAGTTGAACAAGCTTTGCTTGTCATGTAGTTCCAGTTTCTGGTCTAGTGCTTATTGAAAAATCAAAACAACTTGCAGAGGAAACAGATGTCAGTTTTGAGTCATCAGCTGGCTGGCTGTCAAGGAGGAAGGTCAGACACATCATTAAATACCAAAAAGACGATGGACAGCAAGCCACCTCTGATTTTGTTGCTATTGAAACCTGGCTATAGAATGCAAACCAGGGGCAAGGAAGAACTCTGGATGAAGTGACATGATATGGGGATACCCAGGTCAGTGACTTTACTTATCGGATTTGGGTCCCCTCTGTCTCACCCACCAGCCGAGCAATCATGTACTTGTTCTCACTCTAGGGGCTAATGGCAGATGGTCAGGTTGGTTTATGGCCACTCTTCACCTCAACGAACTGACCATTCCTGCCACCATGTCCAAAGTCATTGTTCTGAGCCTGACAGTAAATCATCTCCTAAGCTGACAGTGGCACAGATCAAAGGGCAGAAATGATTGTGAACTCTGGCACAGCCCCAGATCCTGACCTAGTCCCTACCCTGTAGCTCAGACCACGGAGTCTCCTTGGACAGTCATTTCTCTTCCCCCCTTCTTATGAACAGAATGTCTTACAACACCCCAACCCCATCGGACCAGGCACCATCAAAAAACACCAAGATCTGACTTTTGTTGACAGCGCAAACACCAGAATGGCCTCATGGGGTTAGAGACATGAAAGCACCCAAACAAAGGCTGATACTGTCAGTTCAGTGGCCTGTCTACTTTCCTCAGAGTCAACTCCATCGATGCCCCCTGAGTAATCCAAACAATGATTAGGAAGGGCTCCTTCAAGGCACTGCAAACAGAGCTAAAGTGTCCACCCACAGGAATCGGACAATATGAACACTTTTCATCAATGATCCAAGCAGAGCAGGCAACTGTTTCTCACCTTCCCCCCCCTGAACTAATCCAGACACTGCTAAGTGGTTCTTCCTGGGACACAGCAGCAGCTGGAGCTACGCTTCAAAAGGAACTGTGAATCTAAGAACACTTTTACACAATTGCTTCTCCTCCACCCATGTTTTTTGATGTACTTGATTAAGCTGTAGGGGGTCTTCTCTGTTTATGTCATCCTGGTTCACATGCTCCACATCCCACCAAGAGAAGCCCTACCTGAATGGTGAGCTACATAACTGTTAATATTGCAAATGTAGCACTGCTGAAGTTATAACATTTAAAGGGTAGAGCAGACAGGACTGGGGAAATCCTAGTTCAAGTTAAAGTATACCTACCCCAAGTGCATGCCTTCCAACTCCTCAGCATCGAAACATGTGATACTGGCTCTCCAAAAATGGAGCAAGTAGCCAGAATGTGGAGCATGTTCTCATTTTAAAGAATAACAACCCTAAAAAATGAACCCCATAGATGTAGGGGCAGGAAGGGGTTCTTATCAAGTTGGTTCAATGTTTAATGGTTTGAGTGTTCAGAAATGGCTTTAATACTGTTAACAAGCATTTGTCAATGCCGAACATTCACTTGCAGGTATTTGCAGTGGTGTTTGGCATGTATGGTGCTTTACCCTAATGCCCTGTGCGGTTGCTGGTATTTGCACAATAAATTTTCAGCATGACCTTTTTGTTACTCCCATTGTGCGCTACATAGGCGGAAACATGTTTTGGGCAGGATGTGAAAAATGACAGCTGTACTGCTCATAAGGAAGTGTGGTAAAATGGCAATGTTGAAAATCTGGAGTGGAAGTATTGAAAATTCGCAAACTTATGAGTGTGCATGGGAACTGTGCAATGCACGCTCGTAAAACAGTCATTGTCAGGAATTTTTTCACCAAATTGTCAACATTGGCATTTTAAAATCTCTGCTAATGAACAGTGTCACTGTGATTGTCTTACTGTGTGCCATACTTTGATTTTGCACACCGACTGCGCCATTGTGCACTACATGGGCGGAAACATGTTTTGGGCAGGATGTGAAAAATGACAGCTGTACTGCTCATAAGGAGGTGTGGTAAAATGGCAATGTTGAAAATCTGGAGTGAAAATATTGAAAATTCGCAAACTTATGAGCATGTGTAGGAACTGCACGACGCACGATCGTAAAACAGTTATTTTTAGGAATTTGTTCACCAAATTTTCAACATAGCCATTTTAAGATCTCTGCTCATGAACAGTAACACTATGATTTTCTTAATGTGTCCCATACACTGAGTTCACACAGCGACTGTGCCATTGTGCGCTACATGGGCAGAAACACGTTTTGGGCAGGATGTGAAAAATGACAGCTGTACTGCTCATGAGGAGGTGTGGTAAAATGGCAATGTTGAAAATCTGGAGTGGAAATATTGAAAATTCGCAAACCTACGAGCATGCATAGGAACTGCGCAACGCACGCTCGTAAAACAATAATTTTAAGGAATTTTTTCACCAAATTTTCAACACAGCCATTTTAAGACCTCTGCTCATGATCAGTGTCACTGTGATTTTCTTAATGTGTCCCATACATTGAATTCGCACACCGACTGCACCATAGTGCACTACATGGGCGGAAACACGTTTTGGGTGAGATGTGAAAAATGACAGCAGTACTGCTCATAAGAAGGTGTGGTAAAATGGCAATGTTGAAAATCTGGAGTGGAAATATTGAAAATTTGCAAACCTATGAGCATGCATAGGAACTGCGCAATGCACGCTCGTAAAACAGTCATTTTTAGGAATTTTTTCACCAAATTTTCAACATAGCCATTTTAAGACCTCTGCTAATGAACAGTGTCACCATGATTTTCTTAATGCATCCCATACATTGATTTTGCACACCGACTGCGCCATTGTGCACTACATGGGCAGAAACACATTTTGGGCAGGATATGAAAAATGACAGCTGTACTGCTCATAAGGAGGTGTGGTAAAATGGCAATGTTGAAAATCTGGAGTGAAAATATTGAACATTCACGAACTTACGCCTGCGTAGGAACTGCGCAACGCACGCTCATAAAACAGTCATTTTTTGGAATTTTTGCACCAAATTTTCAACATGGGGTTTTTGGGACCCCTTCTCATGAATGATGTCACTGTCATGGTGTTATTCAGGCCCGAAGGGTGATTTTATGCAGTGACTGCGCAGTGACTGCGAAATCACCCTTCGGGCCTGAATAACACCATGACAGTGACATCGTTCATGAAAAGGGGTCCCAAAAACCCCATGTTGAAAATCTGGTGCAAAAATTCCAAAAAATGCCTGAGATATGCAATAAAGTTGAAACCCCACTATTTAGCCCATTATACAGCTTACCGGCATTTCCTCAGTTCGCGGTTGGCTTTGAAGAGTGCAGACGTGTTCCCGGTCCACCAAAGATCGTCGCGCCGAGCTCCGGAGGTAAGTATGAGGTGAGGGGAGTGTGGGGAGGCTGGGTGCGCAGTGGGTGGGTGCGGGTTGTGGGAGGGAGGACTGGGAGACTACGTGGGACAGTTTTTTCTTTACAGGTTAAAAACAAAAAAAAGGACTACGTGGGACATTTGCCATGCTGGGGTGGGCTCCCAGCATGGCAGAAAGATAACTGGGGGCCGAGGCTGACGGGTTTGGGCACCCCGTCGACAAACTACGTGGGGGGGCGAGGCCGGCGGGGTTTGGGCACCCCTTAGGCAAAAACTCGACGCTTGCCACGCTGGGGTGGACTCCCAGTGTGGCAGAAGGATGGCTTGGGGCCGTGAGCCACCGGGGATTGGGCACCCTTGTCGGCAAACAACATTTGCCACGCTGGGGTGGGCTCCCAGTGTGGCACCAAAGCTTTGGGGGCAGCGTGGCGGGGAGAGGCGTGATGCGAGGGGGGGGTGGCGTGACGCGGTGCTTGGTATGACAGCAGTGGTTTTCTTTGAAGCAGAAGACCACCGCTGTCATACAGAGCTCCCGCACCCATTGGTGCAGGACCGCCACGCCTGCTCAACGGAGCACTGGATTGCAAGGGAGAGGCATGCCTCCAAAGTGTGCTACTCTCCCAAAACATTCCTTTCGCATGCACGCAAGCGAACGTAAAAATGTATAATCCTCTGCTGTGCATGGGGTGATTTTTAGAGTGTAAAACTATGATGCTATGCTAAACTTGTAGCAGTGGAGGGGTGCATTCATGTGCTCGCTCCTGGCTGTGGTAGATGGATACGCAGGCACCCGACATAGAGACAGACAGAAAAATCAGCACTGCCAATCCTAGAGTGGGAGCAACACCTGCCTACCAACAAGCTGGAGTTCTGGACACAGAGGGTGTACCTCAGTCCATCAGTTGACTGATGGATTAACATCCAGCGTGAAACGGAAGCTTATGGGAACCTACCGCCTCTCTATTGACCCCCCCCCAACTCAAGTCACTTCGGAGTCAGGAGCAAATTAATTTCTTGTACAATCATACTGTTATGACAGTCAGTTATTAGTAGGGAGAATAGAAAGCAAGACAACCCAGATCATGGAATCTGACCACCATCCCCCCTTTCTCTTCCCCCATACCACTCAGTGGCCCAACTACCTACTTTAAACAGGGGCCCAGACAACAGTCCCTGGTCTTCTGAGTGCAGTTTAAAGATGACAGTTTTGAAATGTAACAGGGTCCTGTGGACAGAGGAGCATGAAGTTCTCGCTGACACTTAGCAAACCTATTGCTACGGAACACCGCCCCCACCTGCAAGCCCACATCTCGCAAGAACTGGGATCACAGGCTCAGAGAGTGCTTCCTCCCATGCCTTCTTAATCAGGCTACTACCCAAATGTACATATTTAGCTTGTAGACTAGTAGTTGTAGATTGCATTGTGTTGCGTTTTCTTGTTACAGTATTAACAGCCAAGTCAGGTTCTTTAAATGTCCATACTGTGCAGATTCTGAGGGGACCAGCTCAGAGTACAGTGGCATCAGGACCTCCCCCCCCCCAGAAGCGGAGCGACTGGACTAAAAACTAGCTCCATGGGTATACATGAATAGCCAGAAAACCCATCCACTATACCCAGGTCTTTTACATGTACACTCACACCCAACTTCTAAGGAAAGATATGGCTAACCAGTTCAGAGGGTTCACATGGAACATAAAGGGAGAACAAACAAAACAAAAGAGATACCAGGTCCTCAGACACCTCAAAATCCTCGGGGCAAAAATAGCATTCCTCCAGGAAGCACACACGCTGGTCTCCCAGTCTCTGCTGTAGAGGAGGGAATGGGTGGGACAAGCGTTCGCAGCCAGGGCAAATCAAAAGAAAGCAGGGGTGGCAATCCTTATCCACAGACAAATCCCATTCTAAACTGTTGAACAGCACATACACTCAGGAGGCAGGTTCACAGTGGTGAGAGGCATACTAGGACAGCAGGATACAATCCTTGCATCTGTCTACGGCCCTTATACTGAGGACCCTTCTTTCTTCTCAAAGCTCCTGTCCATATTGTCAGCCATGCCCTCCCTCCCCATCCTGATGGTTGGGGATTGGAACCTGGTCCCTGACAATGGAATGGTCAAATCACATGCCAAATGAGTGGGCCTCTCCTCCACACAGAGAGCCTTCAGAGAGGTGCAGGATTCGCTGTCAGTAGTTGATGTGTGGAGAGCATGAAACCCATCCACCCATGACTACACATTCCGATCAGCAGTCCACAACACCAGCTCAAGACTGGACTTCTTCCTGATTAACCAACCTATTCTCAGGGTCAGCGCCACCTGCGAGATCAACCCAAGGGTCATCTCTGACCACTCCCCAGTATCCCTAGACTTCCTCCCTCCAACCTAACCCAGAGGGTCAAGAGCTGGAAAATCAATAACAGCCTCCTTAAAGACCCCATATGCCTTGCTAAAATTAGGGAACATGTTCAGACCTTCTTTGAAACCAACACCAACTCAGTATCTACATACAAATACTTTTGGGGTGCCTTTAAGTGCACCCTAAGAGGGGAAATAATTCAACTGGCCTCCACTAGGAAAAAAAAAGAGGTGGACTGCAAGGTTCTCCTGCACTCCATTAGCTCACTTGACAGGAGAGTCTTTGAGTAGGTGTCAGGCACCGCATATCTGCAACTCAGCTCAGCCAGAGCCAAATATGGTGAACTTCTAAAAGAGCAGACTGAATATACTATATTCAGATCCAAGATCAACTACATGGACCAAGGATAGAAAGTTAGGAAATTACTAGCCCTACTGCTTAAACAGCAGGAAACATGCAGATCCATCCTACTAATCCACTCCAAATTGGGACAGACGATAACAAGCCCTAAGCAAATAGTGGTGGCATTCAGTGAAATCTATGCTGAACTGTACTCCACTGAGGCTACAGTCTCGACTGATGACATCAGGCAGTTCCTTTGGGAGGCTCACCTCCCCAAACTAGAGATGCCTTCTTTAAACAACATTGGAGCATCCATCACAGAGGGAGAAATCAGGAAAGCCATCTCAATGCTACCCCTAGATAAAGCCCCTGGCCACAATGGATTCTCCCCCAACTTCTTCAAGGCTCTGTCTCTATTATGGACTGGCACCCTGTCGCTTCTCTTTAATGAAGCAAAGGAGGAGATGGAGCTCAACCCATCCCTGCAGGAGGCCCTCATGACCCTAATACAGAAACCCAACAAGGACCTGACCCAACTGGACAGCTACAGGCCAATCTCCCTCCTGAACACAGACTTTAAAATCCTAGCCAAAATACTTGCATCCAGATTAAACACGATGTGGGCCCCCCTTGATTGGCCCCCAACTGGTAGGCTTCATGCAGGTAAGGCTGGCATCTGACCAGACACGCAAGCTGGCCCACATCTTAGCGGTGGCCAAAGATTCCAAAACCCCAGCAGCACTGTTGTCTCTTGATGCAGAAAAGGCTTTTGACAGGGCAGCCTGGTCCTTTCACTTTGAAACCCTGTGTGAGTTCAACATGCCAAGGCCTTTATAAACTGGATCAAACTGTTGTACTCCGGCCCCATTACCAGAATCATGTGTAATGGTCTCCTCTTTGACCCATTCATGCTACATAAAGGCACCAGACAGGGATGCCCACTCTCTCCCTTCCTATTCAACCTATACATAGAGCCCCTTACGAGAAGACTAGAGGAAGAGAAGCAGATCCGGGAATCAAAGTAGGAGAATGCAGGTAGAAAATATCTACCTATGTGAACAACTTTCTGCTTCATGTGGAAGACCCAGCTCAATCTATGCCCCCAGCTATCAAGATCCTAGGTGAATTCGATCACATCTTGAGATACAAACTAAACCTTAGCAAAACTAATGTGCTGCCCCTCAACAATCTCACATACCAATCCCAAACCAAGCAATGGAGGATGGGGGCAACTGGTGTCCTACCTCCCTAAAAATCTTAGGCATCTACATCTCCAAATCCTGCAACACCATGCTAACACAAAACATACACGCCTTGCGATCTCACATAGCCGCTGGTTTCTGCTTCCTTTGACTCTATGGGCTTGCATAAACATTTTCAAAATTAACATCCTCCCCAGACTGTTATACACCTTCAACATGACTAGCATTATACTCCTGAACACATGGTTTTCCAAACTAAAAACTACCCTCTCAAACTTTCTCTGGCACGGGAAGCCTCAGCACAGAGCTTACCGCAAACTCTCACCTCCCAAGGAGCTGGGCAGCCTGCAGTTACCAGACTTCAAAACTTACTATTTTGTGTCCCATGCCACCAAATTCCTTTGGTGAAGGCTGCCTGGAGAGGCACAAAACATGATGGGGGACTATACCCCTCAATGGAAACTCATGGAATTAGAAATATGCACATAAGAGGGGTCAACATATCTGCCCTCACCAACATCTCCTAGAGCAAGCTACCTGCATCACTGAAAACTACACCACTAGGTTCCTCCCAACTGGCCAGAAAGCAATTACACAGCATGCTGGGCACCCATCCTGGACACGACCAATCCCAACCCCTCTCTAGGAACCCCAACTTCTAGATACAAAATGAAACCCTCCCAACAAAGTGGTGAGGCATAATAGAACTAGGCTCCCTGAGATCCCTCCTTGAAGGGGACTCCCTCATACCCCTCCTCCGGCTCTCATGCAGGAAACCCCTGTGAGTGGATCAGTCTTCCCCCTCCTTCAACTACAACACATGCTGGCTTGACCCTGGGGCCGAAGCCCTGGAGAATTGAAGGCTTTACTATTTGGGATGAACTCCAATGACTAGCCACACAGACACGTGCCGTCTCCCTACTGTACAAAAAATTGTTAGAGCACTGTTCACCCACTAACACCAAGCTAAGCCCATACTGGAAATTGGAATTCAGTGAACTACACTCCCCAAGGGCAGAATCTGCAGCTTAGAAGAGAGTACATAGATACTTCAAATTCGATGGCCTTACACTCATGCAATACAAAATCACCCACAACCTATATTACACCTCAGTCAAGCTTTTCCAAATGGGCAGGATCACTAGTGATTTTTGCTCCAGATACAAATAAGATAGAGGATCTCTCAAATACATTCTATGGGACTGCTCCAAGGCCAGACCACTGTAGGAAGAAATCAAAACATGACTGGACGCCCTTCTAGGTCTCAACCATGCCTTCACCCCACAGATTTGTCTCCTAGGCCTTAACCTGGACACACTTGTGGGGCAAAGGAGATTTCATAGTTCCTTCATAGCAGCCACAGTTAAGAAACTAATCCTCAAACACTGGATGGACAAGCAGGTCCCCTCTTATGAAGAATGGCACAATACCATACTCGAAGCTTTGCACAAGGAAAAGATGATTTGCCACTTGTGGCACAAACCCAAAGCATATCACAACAGATGGGGGTCTCTTGAGGCTCTCTTTCTGACCTCCTAATGTACACCATTAGTCTGTTTACTGCCTGTGTAATAAGGCATGTAATTTACTGCCTGTGTAATAAGGCTTACAGCTGACATGTTGCCACTTATTAGTAGTTTTTCTGTACAGTATTGTTGTATGTATCACGTTCTGTGTGTTTTGTATTTCAATATACCAATAAAGTACACTATTTAAAAAAATGTTTCTTTGCTACACTTTGATTCACAGAGGATGATTCAATTGTAGAGTTTAAAGCTGTACATCTAGCCACATCCCACAAAGAACATTTTTGCAGTAAGGAATAAAGCTGCACCTCTCTATCCACAGGGTAAAAATCAATCCTGTTGTAGTCCGTAGCTGCTCCATATGCTCCATGGGAAATTATCTAGCTGTAGTTTGTAAAAGCTGTCTCTCTTGCTGCAGGGGATGATACAGCTTTAGTTAGTCCAAGCTGACCCTCTGTACAAAGAAGACAATCTGGTCGTTGCTCATCTATTTGCAGTGTGTAGTTCTGCTGTAGGGTTTTTAGCTGCATTTCAAGCCACAATAGACAAGCAACTTGCTTTGCACTTTTTTCTGGGTATTGGACCAATAAGTTATTTTCTGTCCTATGCCGGATGCACTGCCTTTCTTTGTAATCATTATCCTGAGCCTTCCCACAAGGGTTGGATAGAACCAAATGTAAGGGTTGGATAGTAACTCTTGTAAGGAGGGAGCACACCTTTTTGAAGCTTTGCTCCTGTTGTAATCTGGAAAACTACAAACTGGTGCTGCAGCATATTAGAGAACTATTACCTACTTGGCATTCTAATTGGATTACTTCTGGCTCACTTTATCAGTGCCATGGAGTGGTTCATTGAAAGACAGATGTGTGGAACACTGAGAAGTCATTCAGCAGTAGCACAATACCTCGGCTAGTTTTAGCAGAGTTAGACAGTAAACAAGATATGCCAAATAAGCTAAGCACAAACTACCAACCTTACTGCTTTACCTAATATGAGGAAAAAAAGTTGAGTTTTATTCAGGGTTTTATCAAGGCAGTGACGTGTGGTATACAACTAACACCTACTGATAAAAGTGAATGTGCAGTCTGGTACTTTATGATATTTTAACTTCTGCTAAATTGTTGACAACACTGTCTGAGAAAAGAATATTGTAATTAGTAAGCAGATGTCAAGTCATACTTAAGAATAGACTTCATACAGTATATAAAACATTACAACAGACTGCAAAATCATCCAGAACTTACATACCATATCTGAGAGGTAATAAGAGAATTTATCGTTTTTATCATGTTTGAGCTGAAAATTCTCTTGTCGCACACTTTATGTACGACAAGAGAATTCTTGACTCATGACTTGGAAAATGGCCCCCTCATTACTCTGGGCATCCAGGATTTCTAGGATATCCAGAGAAGATCATTCTGTGACACGTTCCAAAAACTAAACACAATACTCTAGCTGAATGGGTCCCATTTATTAGGTTCAGGTGTTTGTTTGTTTTTTTAAATCATAATTTTATGTATTTTCCAACTGTTTTTGGAAATAAAAATGACAGCAATTGCAACACAAAATGCTTTTCTTGAGACCGAAAAAATACTAATTTTGTGAAAGTAAAATGGCTCACAAAAAGAAAATTTTGGGGTTGTATCGGAGGGTTATCCTAAAATCCTGCTGAGCATGCTCAGAAGCCAAATTTCAAAACCTTACAACTCTGGAACCAATTAATTTATTTTATTTAATTATTTATTGAAATTTCGGAATTTCAACCTTTGAGTCGGCGACTCATTTATAAAGGCTTCACATCAGAGGCACAGCAACATATAGAGATACAAAAATATACAAGTTTACATAAGATATAAAACAAGGGATTGCATGATACAGGAAAAGGTACAAAATGCTAAGGTACAAGATACATAGAAGCACAAATAACAGTACCATAAGTACAATGTTTTTTTTCATGAATCCCTTGAAGGGCATATACTTGGCATAAGCCTCTTCAGTCCTGAAGGTAAAAGGGCAAAAAGTGTATTGTTTTTATTTGTATTTGTGACATATCTGGATCTTGGAATTTGGATAAGTGGCCATTACAAAACTTCCCATATTTTGAGAACATGCCTAATGGACAGAACATGCCAAATTTTGCAAAATGCCACCAAAGTTATTAAGGTGCAAAGACTGAGGTTTAGCATGGAGACCACTGCTCAACAATAACTACACTTGTGCTATCACGCAATGATAATATTTTACTGACACAGCAGCACCAGTATAGTAAGGGTTCAGCAGCAGGTTCTGATATTAAATCCTTAACTTAGCACCTCAATAAGCGCGGCAGCATTTAATGAAAATAGCTGAAATTTCACTTGAATTGTCTAGCAAGCAAAGTCTGAATATCTGGAAAATTTTGTGATAGCAACCTCTGCAGTTTCTGAGATCCACATTTCACTTTCCTGTAGATGTCTAATTTTTTTCCTATACTTAACTTGAGTTTTTTGGTTTTGATCTCACATATTGTACAGCCTACACACAATGGATTTTTTCCCCAAAACTTTCAGGGTAAAACTGTGCTAGGTAGTGCCTGTGGGAGGTTTCATGAAAAACATATTAAATGGTTCTAGAGTTACAAGGATATTTTTTCACTCTTCTGAGCATGCTCAGCAGAATTTTTGGGGATAACGTTCTAATATGACATTAAAAATTCCATGTCACAAGACCATTTTTGGTTTCTCACCACTGGCTTCTCATAACACAAAAACATTTTTCATTACCGAGTAGCTGCCATCTTTTTCCTCCTCCATATAAAAAAAATGGAAAATACATAAAATGGTGTAATTAAAAAAACGCACACCTAAACCTACCTAAAAAGGATCCATTTATGTAGATTCCAGCATTTGTTTCTTAAAAATATGGCCAGAAATACCTTTTCTAGGCAACTCAAATTCCAGGATGCTCAGCTTAGTAAGAGGAGCCATTCACCTGCATTCTCTGTAAAACAATAGTGGGGTTTTTCTTGATATCTGCAGCTGCAGATGAGGTTGTGCTGCTAGTTTCAATGGCAGCAGTAAGCTGGTGGTCTAATCATCCTGCGTTCTTGTCCCATCTTTCTGTCTGTCTGTCTGTCTGTTTGTCTGTCTGCCTGTCTGCCTGCCTGTCTGTCAGCTGTCTGTCTATCTATCATAGGTAACATGATCATACAGCTGTTGTCCACCTCCTTCCAGCTCTACTGCCCTTATGTGAAAGAAAAGAATAAAAATATACAACAGAAAAAAAGTAGAAAAAAGTGTCAGCCCACAACAGCTGCTAAGTAATTCAATCATGCTGACAGTTGTTTGTTCATTGCCAAGCCAACTGATCAATTTACTTTATTAGTACTACCAATTGCTTACATGTCATGATGATAACCATGCCTGCACCCATGCCTGCATCCACTGCTTTTCTTTTACCATGCCTGTAACCATGCCTGTATCCACTATTTTTCTTTCCTGTAACCACCTCATGATGTAACTCACAATGCCTCAAATGTTCCTTATGTCCTTGTTCATTCTTATAACTTGTATCGTTATCCCGGGTTGCCCCTGAAAAAGGGACCTTCGGGGCTCAGTGGGCCTACCCGGTCACCAAAATTTAATAAATAAAATAAATAAATATACAGTATTTCCAATCAGATATTTTTTTTTTCATTTATTAGTTTTTCTTTCTTCCCTTCCATTCATGTATTTAATCCTTTTTTAATTTTAAAATATAGAAACCCACTTCACACCACACCAAGTGTTGAGAGGGACTGATCACATTATCAGGGATCCAGCAGGGAGAGGGATGAAAGGATTTTTTATACAGTAAAAGTAATCTCCCCCCCACCCCACTTACAGCAACAACTGAGAGAGATATCCCAAACAGACTTATTATCAGGGGTCTGACTGGGAGAAGGATATGTTGACAAGCTCCATTATTGGGGTGTGTGATTGGGGCAAGAATACCAAGAGTAAGATGTTTTCTTTTCATAGATTGATGCATATGGTGATCACAGTTGTGTTACTAAAAGAACTTTGTTTGTGTATATGACAGCAGTTCTCTGTACTTAGAGAAAGTAGAGTAAAATTGACAGATACAAATAATATGTATATATGTCAAATGAAATGTTTATGCTACTGTCTCTTCCATCCCCCCACACACAAAAACACCAATAACCAGATAACCCCTCAAGGTTATATTTCAATGTCCAACGTTCAGGACCATGGCACTTCTTAGGAAATAAAATTAATAATGAAGGATGTCTCAGTGTGAAGAATAATGACATGATTTGATTATGTTTGTGATGGGGAGGGGTGATTTCTACACCTGCCATATACTGTAGTGGTCAGACAGTGTTTAATTAAATGATGGATGTTAATAATCCTCACTACCAATACTGCTGTACTGACCAGTTGATAATGAGGCATCATGTTAATTTGCCAAGTGAAATCAATTTGTGTTATCTATTAACATATAACACCAAAGGGCTTTAACGCTAATAACCACAAATAGAATAAACTTTTTTTAGAAATGAATTTAAATTTTAATTTTAAAATATGGAATCAGACATGTCCTTTTTGAAAGAATTTCCTGTGAATTTAGTATGGCTGTGAACAAGATGTGGAATCATTTTGACATGTTGAGTAGTGCTGTATGGCACCCTTCCGATGCAGTATGAAACCAGTTATGTAATTTCATCCTATCAGACCTGCTTCAGTGGTTATATCTATTGAGAGGGTATGTGTAGAAATGCTGTTAATTTTGAAAATACTTTATAATGTAGGGTCTGTTTCTTGATAATATTGTCTGTTTAGGTTTTTTTTATAAAAAAAAATAATGTTTTCAGTGATGTTGCTTGACCTTCCTCCAATAAGACACACACACACACTCACTAAACAGACTCATAGATGCTCATTTAGTGAATGTTTTTAGATGTTTTTATTGTTTCTTTAAACTCTATGAACCTGTATCCAAGTATCTGGATGAGCTGTTAGCTTCTAAGTACTGTGTGTAATTCAACAACCCTTTCATCTATCTATCTATTTATCTATCTATCTATCTATCTATCTATCTATCTATCTATCTATCTATCTATCTATCTATCTATTTAAAAGACAAAGAACCTCTGTGTGTAAACACTAAGGCAATGGTTACCCCAAAGGGCATTTGGCTGGGAAGCCAAGTTTCAAGAAAATACAAAATCACACATGCCCCCACAATGCAAAGCATCATGGGCTGCATATGCAAATCACCACAGAATGTTATGCTGGTCCAACTTTAAGCAGAATTGCATGGTGCCGAAAGGCCTCTCACACAGTTTGCAAAGGGTGCTAACAGAAGACATAGACATGTGTTTCTGTCCCACCAGGACTCATCAGTATGCCTGCCTGTTTGACACCCCAGTGGAATGGACCAGCTACCCCTAAGGCAGTGTGCCTGGGATATATTGTGGTGAACCCATTAAAATAAAACTATTTAAAAGACAAAGAACCTCTGTGTGTAAACACTAAGGCAAGGGTTACCCCAAAGGCATTTGGTTGGAAGCCAAGTTTCAAGAAAATACAAAATCACACATGCCTCACAATGCAAAGCATCATGGGCTGCATATGCAAATCACCACAGAATGTTATGCTGGTCCAACTTTAAGCAGAATTGCATGGTGCTGAAAGGCCTCTCACACAGTTTGCAAAGGGTGCTAACAGAAGACATAGACACGTGTTTCGTCCTACCAGGACTCGTCTGTTTGACACCCCAGTGGAATGGACCAGCTACCCCTAAGGCAGTGTGCCTGGGATATATTGTGGTGAACCCATTAAAATAAAAAACTATTTAAAAGACAAAGAACCTCTGTGTGTAAACACTAAGGCAAAGGGCATTTGGCTGGGAAGCCAAGTTTCAAGAAAATACAAAATCACACATGCCCCCACAATGCAAAGCATCATGGGCTGCATATGCAAATCACCACAGAATGTTATGCTGGTCCAACTTTAAGCAGAATTGCATGGTGCCGGTTCTTTGTCTTTTAAATAGTTTTTTATTTTAATGGGTTCACCACAATATATCCCAGGCACACTGCGTTAGGGGTAGCTGGTCCATTCCACTGGGGTGTCAAACAGACGAGGCATACTGATGAGTCCTGGTAGGACCCTTTGCAAACTGTGTGAGAGGCCTTTCGGCACCATGCAATTCTGCTTAAAGTTGGACCAGCATAACATTCTGTGGTGATTTGAATATGCAGCCCATGATGCTTTGCATTGTGGGGGCATGTCATGTGTGATTTTGTATCTATCTATTGCTATACTTCCAGCCGATCAAGGAGCCCACTGTGATACCACTTTTTCTCCCCCTCCACTCCAGGTTGTTGCCCCCCCTTCACATATTTAATATGTTTTTATTTAAGTGGACCAGGGTGCTGACCCCCAGTACCACTTCTCTTCACCCTTCCCCTCCAGGTCACACACCCCTATTCCCATTATACACATGGTGGCACATGTGTTCCCACCCCTAGTTCCACTGAACAGTAGCCCAACACTGGCATTCCCAATCTTCAGTGTCAAGTCTCCTGCAAAAAAGAAAACTGTCCCTCGATTATTTTTACCTGTGTAAAAAGAAAATGGTTCCTTGCTGATCTGACTCCCACACCCCCACCCACCCCACCCCAACATCCCACCCAACCCCACAACCCCACACCCCACATCCCCTTACTCACCTGAATATGTCCCATAACACAGATCCACTCTCTGACTGAAGACACAACTTGGTGCTGGAACCAGCGACTGCAACGAGAGAAAATCAGGTAAGTCCAGGGTTAAATAGTTCAATGTGGTTTGAACTTTGGTTCATAACTTTAGACTTGTTACACATTTTGACCCCACATTTTCAACATGGCCTTTTTAGGACACCACCTCATAACCAATGGTGGTGGAATTATGTAAATCTGCCAAAAAGGCGATTTTGCCATTTCTTTGTAAAATCACCTTTCAGGTGGCATTTGAATGTTTTTACCACCCTTGTTCATGAGGAGGGGTCATGAGAAGGCTGTGTTGGAAATTTGGGATGAAAATATTACAAAATGAAAAACTTTATGAGCGTGCATTGAAATTTTGCTATGCTCATTTAAATCTTTGGTAATTTTAAATCTTTTGACCCCAAATTTTCAACATATTCATTTTTTCACATCATCTCATTAATGTGACAGCTGTCATTTTTCAAATTCTGGCAAAAATGTATTTATGCACCTCGGGCACAGAATGACATTTCAGCAGATATTTGAACATTTTTACCTACTGGTTTCATGATGTGGGGTTATAAAAATGCAATGCTGAAAATTTGGTGTACAAATACAGTAAAATTCCTAGGTTATGAGTGAATGCTGCAGCAATTCAATGTTCACTCATAACTTTACTAATTATCAATACTTTGATGCCAAACTTTCAACACAGCCATTTTCCATACCGCCTCATAAAAGTGTAATTTTTTCAATTGAGTAAACTTTATTAGTTTATTGCAGAGAAGAATAAAATAACATAGTTTGTGAGAGTACAACAGAGATATTGAGTCAAAGGTACAGAAACTCCTGATCCTGCCCCACTCCACTCCCAACCCTTTCTATAATATGAGAGAAGGATTAGTTAATTCTACTTGCTGTGTGTGGGGGGTAGCTTATCCTTGAACCAGGATGGCTGCTTAACTGCGGAGCTCCTAACACTGTGGGACTGAATCCTGTGACATATGACTTTTGGGGATTATTTTTGCACCGTTTTTCTACTTGTCAGAGAGCTGAGACATTCCTGCCTTGGATTTCCCGCATCTGGATGGTAGAGAGGTTTAATAATTTGACTTGCTGCATGCTTTCTCAGGCCTGCAAAGATGGCATCACCCATTCCGACTCCAACTGACTCTTCCAAAATGGAGCTTATGTTTGCACAACTGCTAGCCCAAATGTTTCAAATGATGCTGGCACTCAATAATAACACTCAAACACTGCATTCAATTGAGACAAGACTTTTCCACATGGAGTGACAATTAAAAAGCCCATGACACTGCTATACATGACCTGTTGGCCATCACTAGACCAATCCAGACTAATTCATCAGCTTCAGGAGAAAATAGATGATTTAGAGAATTGCAAATAATGCAACAATTTGTGATTTATTGGATTCTCTAAGGGTTCAGAACACAAGGATGCCACCGGTTTCCTGCAGCGTAGACTCCCGCTACTACTGGATCTGCCTCCTGACACTGCTCTACAGATCGAGCGGGCACACCACTCCCTAGCACCCCCACCAAAGCCCGGCGAGCACCTGCGCCGTATCCTGGCTCATTTTCTGGACTTTTGCCAGAAGCATTTGGTCACCACTTCGGCCAGGGTTAAGGGACAACTGACCTGGAATGGCTTTAAAGTGCAAATCTTTCAGGACTACTCCCGTGCTCTATCAGAGCAGCGAAAGGCCTTTACAGAGAGCTGCAAAATTCTGCACCACCATAATTTATCTTTTATCTTGAGGTACTCAGCCACTGTGTGGGTCAAGTTTAATGGCAACCCCCTTCTTTTCTCAACCCTGGAAAACTTGTTGGATTTTCTCAGGAGAACCTTCCCAGATGACTTTCACTACATAGGCAGCCTCCCTGCTGCATATCGACACTTACTAGACACCAGGGGACACACCAAAGAATCTGCCTGTTTGCCCATGCTGCCAGCCTGGTCAGAGGTGCTAATTTTTGAAGCTTTCCTTTCTCCATGGAGTAAAAAGTGCCATACTCCACAGAGGCACAAGCAACATCAGTACCCAGCGGATAGGCAGAGAGGGGAAGATCCTATGGACTATGCCTACATGGAACTGGAGCATTTCCATTCCCTTAACTGCTTTGCCTTGTCTTGCTGCAAGACCCTCCCAATGAGACTCCTCAGCTAGAAGGTCCCAGCTTGCCACATCACTTCTTGGGCAGCACTAGCCCATTGCAAAATCACAAATCATGGACTGCATTTGCGGCTAATGACCCGACGCTGGTCACAGTTAGCACCACATTGCAGACTGCTCCTCGGGACCCTCCAAACAAGGGGATTGCTGCCACACAGGGATTGATACAATCTTTGGCTCAGGCAGGAGACATTAATTCTACATGAAATACAGCTACAGTAAGTGCAACTTTGGTTATTAAGCTGTCAGGGTAGGGGGTGCGTTAAAGGCTGGATATCTTGTGTTGGGGAGCTTCTGGCTTCTCCCTTGGTCCTTCCATCTCTCTCTGACTGGGCATCAAGTGCTGCATATAGATGTCTGTGCCACTTTTTGGATCTGGGCTAAATGGGACAGAAAGTGCTTTGGACTATATGCAATGAACGCAAGCTGACTTCAGCGGGCATTTCCCGCTCAGATATCTGGACAATTTACTGAATGTTTTACACTGTTATCTTTTCTCCTGCTTTCATTTACAGTCTGGGGCTTTAAGTGGGATTTCTGCTTTGCTTATGTAGGGGTATATTCCCCTCAGCCTGCTTTACATGCTAAGGAGGGCACTTGTAGAAACTGATTGCTATTAGACTGTCTAGAACAACTTCAGTATTATGAATGCATCATTAGAACAGTATTGTAATTTCATACCCGTCTGTCATGCCTACAGATTGTAAAAGTTCAAGGCTTAGTTAAGTTGTATTTGCAGTGCATTAACCTTAAGATATAAGGCAATCACTACTAGTCCCCTCCCCTTTTCAGGATGTGGGAGATGGTAATCACTAGGGATGTGAAACAACAGCTTTAACTATTAATCCCCGGCATGTCTTGCTGTGAGCGGACACTAGCACACGCAGACCCACCCCCCAGATGCATTCATTTGGATTAATGGCCTCTCATGCCCACATGCAGGCCTACAAATCTACCAGCAGTGTGAAGGCTTCAGCATACGGGCACATCTCCCTCTCTAATCTTATTGTCCACAGTGGGTGGCTCTGGCCTCCTTTTCGCCTTGTTTAACTCTGTCTCACCCCACAAGAGAAACATGGATGGCACTGGCAGCAGCATTGCTGGCCTTACTATGTCTCTCCGGTTAGCTGAACTCTCATCTGTTTGCACGGATGGTGTAAATAGTTCTAGTGTTGTGTGGGCCATTTGCTCACTGAGTGTATGCTTAATGTTCATAGACCAGAAAATGCTTATAACTGTTGCATGGCAGATTTATTCAAACTCTAGTGGCTTTTCTCAAACAGGGATACTTGAAGCTTCCTTGCATGGGATGCCAGTGTGCCCCTCATCCTCTTTTATTTTCAACTACACATTTTGCTCTATATTGTCTCCCTCAGATTTGGACTATAGCTGATATCCATGGTTACACCTGGAACATGCGCGGCTAAACACCCCAGTAAAGTGGAAACAGGTGCTATCACACCTTAAGCGGTTAGGACTATGCTAGTCATCCTGCAGGAAACCAAACTTAAGAAGCAGGATCATGAAAAGTTGGCTAGGGATTGGGTGGGTCAAGTGTTTTTCCTCCTTGACTTCTACAAAAAAAAGAGAAGTGGCCATATTAATCCATAAATCCCTCAAGTGGTCCCCTGTTCAAATCAAAAAAGACACGCTGGGCAAATGGGTATTGGTCCTAGTAAACACACCAGATGGGACCCTTCTACTCAGAAATATCTATGGGCCAAATGAGGACACCCCTGCTTTTTTCCATGAATTAGCTCAAGCATTGAGCATATTAACCCCAACCCCTGTCTCTGTGATGCTTGGGGGAGACTTTAATCTCTCCCTAGTACCACATCTAGACCATAGCTCGCAGTTCAGTGAACAACATCCCTAACTCAGACTCGCATTACAGCAGCTGATTTCAGATATTGGGCTGATGGATATCTGGTGAGTTTTCCATCCAAGAGACAGGGACTATTCCTTTTTTTCCCTGGTACATGGCTCCCATAGCCAGATTGATTACTGGTTAGCCTCTTCTGAGATTAGCCAGTGCTCGATAGATTCAAAGATTTGCCTGTTATAATCTCTGATCATTCTCGGGTGCATATACACATCTTATGGGGCTCCAACCCCCCTAAATCTTCCGCTTGGAAGTTAGACCCTCTTCTCCTTCAAGAACAGGAATTTAAATCATGGGCTTTGGCTGAAATTGCTCACTTCTTAGCCAAAAATCCACCCTGTGATACTTCTTCAGGGACCACATGGGAGGCCTTGAAAGCCACCATTTGAACTTCTGGTGATGTCATGGCTCCAGCAACAGCTCGAGAGTTAGGCTCCCTCCCTGTGAAGAACTGCAAAACCTCCAAAACATTGCATTTCTATCTAAAACTACAAAATATGCTGCCTGGAGGTGTCAAACAAGACAAAGGAGACAAGAATCACCAAAAAACAGCAAGTAAGAAGCCCGATTGTAGTGGATTGCTAGAAAACCATCAGGCCCGTAGTCGGAGTGCATCCCTCACCAGCCATCATGGCTCAGGATACGATACCAAGGGAGAGACTGAGGTGTTGTCAAGATCACACTTTGAAAAGCTTCTGCATGAAATTCAGGACTCTCGTACTGAAAACAAAAAAGAATTTCAAAACCTAAATGCCAAACTAAACAAAATGGAAAACCAAATACAGGGGGATGAACAAAGGATTGCTGATGCGAGAGTACCGGAGAAATCCTAACCCAGGCCGTGGATTCGCTCCTTCAACACACCCTGACCCTATAAGCAAAATGTACTGATTTAGAGAGTAGGTCCAGAAGGGATAACCTTCGTTTGTATGGTCTTATTGAGGGAGCTGAGATACAACCGATGTCCTTGTTTATTGAAGACCTGCTAAAAGATGTACTGGGCCTACCACAAGATTACCAGCTTAGGGTGGAGAAAGTGCACAGGTCTTTAGTCCCTAAACCCACGGATCCCACGGCTAGGCCACGCTCAATAATAATTAAATTTTCAAGCTTTTGCACCAAGGAAGACATCCTAAAATGAGCATGGCAAAAGAAAGAACTTAAATATTTGGATTCCCGACTGACCTTAGACCAGGATTTTCCACTTGAAATTTAACAGGCTAGACAGCATTGGGTGCCATATTTTAAAATCTGTAGAAAGCATCAACTCCGGTTCCAGACACCCTATCCTGCGAGATTCAGAGTTTTCTGGGCAGATGGTTTGAAACTCTACAATACCACAAAGGAATTAAATAAAATATTGACCGAGAAGGGTATCTCTCCTCCACATCCCGATCTGGAACGTCCTAAATGGAAGCTAATAGAGCAGTCGGAGTGGCACCTGGTTGCAGGATGGAAGAAATTTGGGGCATCGCTGGAGGCGGTT
This sequence comes from Neoceratodus forsteri, assembly GCA_016271365.2. NCBI lineage: Eukaryota > Metazoa > Chordata > Ceratodontiformes > Ceratodontidae > Neoceratodus > Neoceratodus forsteri. The sequence goes on along the minus strand of CM028130.1, from coordinate 666,074,758 downwards.
TGGGCGACAGGGAGAGAGTGGCTGTCAAGAAGCTGAAGAACAGAATCGACCATGATCTATATCAGTAGGCATCGACATCTTTAGGCTGAGTCTTTTAGAGGAAAAGGTACTGGTGAACATCGTCAGCAGGGCTTGGGGGTTGGGGAGGACCCAGCAATGTACGCAGAAAAATAGAAGCTGGTTGATCAGACTAGATTAAGAATTGGAGACTGAACTGGCTGTAAAAATTGGTCCACCAGTGCTGCAGTTAATTTAATTTGGGGTGCCAGCGTTCTGTGTTGGGTCTGCCCAGAATTTCCAGTTGATAGACTAAACACCTGGGAACTAAGTGACTTTTCTCTGCATTTTCAGTTTGCTGGACTTCTGACTTCCACCGCTTGCTCCAAGCCATTTTTGAAGGGAGAGGAGAGCATCCGATAGGCTATGGTTGCTGCTCCCTTCAACCATACCTGGAGAATTTGTCTATATTAAAAAGCAGAATATAGGGGGTTGCTAATGGGCTGTATGTTTTATAAATAACTTTATATCGCCTTCTGAGTTATGTAAATAATTAAAAAGGTCTACTAAATAAAGCAGTTCAGGGGGAAGGGAGGGAAGGGTTTTATGCTGACTGGAGCTAATTTAAAAGATGAGGGATGCCGTGACGTATCAGTCCATTTTCAAGAGGGGCCATGTTATAGATACATGACCCCAGGGGAGGGTCCCATCCATTTGGGGCAATTGAAATCCTCCTCTTCTCCAATTCCCACCAAAAGGAAGGGGGAAAGGAGTAAAGAAACCTGAAATAACAGGTTTCCTACCTAGGAAGTTCAAATGCTGTTATGGTTATGTGGTTCTATTTGCTGCCCTGTTGGCAGACAGTTCTGTCATTTATAAGGGTCTCACATTAGAGGTGAATGAGGCACACTGGCTGTTGCGGGGGGGAGGCGAGAGGCTGTTGGTGGGAGGGATTGAGGGGAACAGATCCATAGGAGAACTAAGGCACTGTAATGGCTAGAGATAGGAAGTTTGGTTCATACAATGTACATGGCCTTTCTAGCCCAGTTAAATGTGCTAGAATACTGAGGTATATGAGGAAGATGGAGGTAGACTTTCTCTTTTTACAGGAGATGTTCCTATCCCCAAAGGAACACACAAAGTTATGCAGTATGGGCTTTGGTAGTAGTGCAACTGCCTAATACGGGAGAGAGAGGCTGAGGGGGGGTAGCAATCTTAGTCCCTAAGCATACTCCCTTTATAAAACAGGATAAATTAGTGGACAAGGAAGGAAGGCACGTTTTGTGCGTAGAACTCTCCAGTGCAAACCATTAACACTGGCGTCGGTCTATTTTCCCCCCGGGCTCACACTCAGCATTATACTTGAAGTTCCTTACCATATTACAAGAATGGGCTCGGGGAGAGGTGATATGAGGAGGTGACTTGAGCCTAATTTTTATTCCCACATTGGATTCCACCACCCAGACCCCGAAAAAGGATCATGGGACAGCAAAAAGGGTTAAAAGACTGTTGAATGAGTTATGTAGGATATGTAGACGTCTGGCACCACCTTGAGCGGAAAAAGAGGGAATACACCTTTTATTCAGCAGTGCACCAAGTGTATACTTGATTAGATTATTTTTTGGTTCCTAAGGAAGTGGTGGGTCAGATACAGAAAGTCTCGATTGGAGAGTTTTTGCTCTCAGATCATGCTCTGATTTTCATGACCTTCTGTTTCGGAGAGGTGAGAAGGAACAGCTTTTGGAGATTGAATTTATTTCTACTCCACGATAAGGAGGTGGTGGAGTCAGTCACACAGATGTTGGAACAAACCCTAAAGGAGAATGATCAACCTGAGACCTCGCCTGCCATTCTTTGGGATAACCTAAAGGCAGTCCTTAGAGAGAAATTTATTGAATGGTCAAGTAGGAGAAAAAAGGAAAGAGAGGCCAAAAAAACTGAATTGCTAACTCAGATTAAACAACTCGAAGCACAACAACAAATTAAAGTAGATAAGGCAAGGACAAGACATTAAAAAAGCTAAAAGCAAGTCTCTCTAATATTCTCGACTTTCCCATAGCACAAAAATTATTATTTTTGAGGCAAAAGTATTATGAGGGGGGACCCAGGTCCTTAAGACTTTTAGCTGGGAGAATGAGGGCTCAACGGAGCAGGGCAACAATACAAGCAGTACTACACCCAACCACAAGTAAAGTAGAAAAAAATAGGGGGAGTAGCAAATCCTTTTTGGGATTACTACTCCACATTATATAAACAGGGGACTCAACCATCCTGTACCCAGATAAGGGAATTCTTGAGGGGTTTAGACTTACCCTCGGTCTCTCAGGAGCAGGCAGCTCAATTGAACCGCCCGATTGGGGACGCTGAGGTGGGAGTGGTAATTAGGAACTTAAAGTCCTTAAAATGTCCAGGGACGGATGGCCTCCCCGGAGAATTTTACAAGTTGTTTAGAGGTAACGTGGCCCCCATTTTAGGTAGACTTTTCCATTTTATGCAAAGTGACAATGGGAAGATACCTCCTTCCTGGTCACAGGCAATAATTTCCTTGATCCCAAAGCAGGGAAAGGATCCTCTATTATGTTCTTTATACCGTCCCATTTCAATTTTAAATATTGATTACAAAATTTTGGCTTCTGTTATGACTAAGAGGCTTCAGACGTTGATCCCTCAGTTAATTAGCCTGGACCAGACTGGCTTTATTCTGGGGCGCCAGGCCCAGGACAACCTTAGAAAGACCGTCCACATAATTGACTTTCTAAACAACACTAAGAGGACTGCTCTTTTGGTTAGTGTTAATGCTGAAAAAGCATTCGATAAAGTTTCATGTAGGTTTCTGGAGGAGTCTTTGGCCTGCTTTGGATTGGGGAAGTCTTTCAAAACTCTGATCTCAGGACTTTATAACACACCAACAGCCAATATCAGGGTGAACGGTCACCATGCTCCGAGGTTCCAGTTGGAAAGGGGGACCAGACAGGGATGTCTACTGTCCCCCCTTCTATTTGCATTATACATCGAACCTCTGGCGGAGTGTATAAGAAGGCATGAGGAGATTAAGGGGGTTTGGGTGGCTGGTCGGCAGCATAAGATTTCTCTATATGCTGATGATGTGCTTTTATACATGGAGAGCCCAGTGAGTTCCTTGGGAAAGGTAATGGAAAGACTGGCACAGTTTTCTGAACTAGCCAGCTATTCTTTGAATACTTCTAAGACTGAGGTTCTGAAGTTTGGCTATAGCCCATCTATGGAACTAAAAGAGACCTATCCTATGAGATGGGACATGGTACAAATGAGGTATCTGAGGATAAATATAAGTTGCTCCTCTTCCCAATTGTATCATCTGAACTATGTACCAATGGTACAACAATTAAAGAGGGACCTCATTAGATGGAATGTACTACCACTCTCGTTATACAGTCGAATTCAAGCAGTAAAAATGAATGCCCTCCTCCGATTTTTATATCTTTTCCAGGGTACTCCATGTGTGGTCTCTAAGAATGACTTGGAGACTTGGCAGAGAATGCTTTTGAAATTTATTTGAGCAAACAAGAGGCCTAGAGTAAGAAAACATACCTTGTTTTTACCCAAAGAACAGGGTGGGCTTGGGGTACCACGGCTGGCAGGTTACTGGGAGGCCTCCAAGATGAGAATAGCTCTGCTCTGGGGACACTTGAGGTACAAGGCCACTTGGAAGGAAATTGAGCTGGGAAGTTGCCCATCCCCCCCCTCCATTGTCTGCGATACTGTTCCAGAGAAAAGATCATTCTGAAACTCCCGGAAGATTACTCTTTGCAACTCGTACTACTTTAGTAGGATGGAGACGGGGGACAGTGAGGGAGATGAGGTAAGGGGAACACTGGAGATATGGATGGTGGGCTTTTGACCCAACTTTTGGACTGGCAATATGGGATAAATGGTTCCTGGTAAGAGCTCAGGAAGGGCTGCAGGCACCCTGGCAACTTCTGGGGGAGGGAGGATTGTTGTCTTTTGAGGTGGCCCAGAGGCATTTCGGTCTTTCCCCAGCAGATAGAATGAAATATCTACAAATTAGTAGCTTTATTAATTAAAAAAATTAAACTAGAATGATGTACGGGGGTAAGGGGGGCTATAGAACAGACATTTGAACAAATCTGGAACTCGGAAAATGTACAAGGTGCTATATCTCAGTTGTATAAAAGAAGTCTGCAGCAGATCACTTCAAATCTGCAGTATGTTAAAAATGCCTGGGAACAAGAGTTGAACATAACTATATCAAACGGGGAATGGGTAAAGGGTTGGAACAATATTTGGAGGGTGTCCTCTTCCCCCTCCTGGAGGGAATTTTTATGGAAAATTAGGATTAGATACTTTAGAGTACCACAGGTAGTCTCCAAGCAACAAATAGGTGAATCACCTGGCTGTTGGAGAAACTGTGGAGAGGGTATAGCCACACATGCACATATATTTTGGACATGCCCAATTATTTCAGGCTTTTGGATGGAAGTGGTTACCTCTCTGAAGGAGGTATTTCAGCTCCAAAATCAACTTGGACCAGAACTATTGGTTCTAGGGGGGCTGCCAGGAGAGATACGGGGGGCGGGAAGCTATATACCTCTGGCAGATCCTGCTTGTGGCAGCCTTGAAAACAATAACCAGAAGATGGTTACAATCAACTACTCCAACAAGGCAGGATTGGTTAGAGGTGGTGGCAAAGATTTGGCAACTAGAGGAGCTAACATTTAGAGTACAGCAGAGGTTCCCGGGCCTACCTGAACTGATGGACCAGATGGACGGTCTGGTGGGGACAAGAGGACAGATAGCACCTGTTGGGACAGGGTTGTGGCCCACCTCGCATGTTCTCTCCCTCTCTCTTCCCCACCCCTCCCCCTTGAAGTGACCGCCCTTGACCTCCACCCCCACTAAATAAAAATCAAGTTAAATAAAACTAGGTAAAATTAAACAAAACTACATAATAATAAAAATGGGATGTGGTAAGCCCACCCCCGGAGTTTGGCAATGCTGAGAGCTGGACTCTGGGAGGGTTCTGTGGGTGTGCTCCACAGTTTTAAGAATGAAAATGACACAGTCATAACCAGTGTGTGCAGACTTTATACCTCTTAGCCAAGGAAATAAATATTTTCTTAAAACAACTGTATAATTTCAATAGACTTAGAGGTCTCACGATTAGAGCAAATAACAGGACAGTGAGACCCTGATTAGATTAGATTTTTACTTTACGTTACTCTTACAGTTTAAAGTTTAATTTGGTTCCTGTTTTTACCTTTTTATTGTAAACCTGTAAGTTCTCCCAAAGGGAGATAAAAGTTGTTTTAAGGTCTATAGTATCTATGCAAAATTCTTGAAAACTTAAAGAGTTCAAAGGAGTGTCTAGACTGAGAAACCTTATGGATCAATTTCATCTATATGAATACTAGAGCAATGATAGAATGAATACTTTTTATCCTTAAGCTGTTACTCCTACAAGATTTGTATGTCATATAATTCTGACTCTTATGTAAGATGTAAGCTGCTGGATTGACATGAAACCAATAAAGCGGTATAAAAAAAAGAAAGCCACCATTCAGGGGGCCATAACGGGTTATGTGGCCAGACGCCAGAAAAGAAGGGAGCACCTTCTGCTTTCCTTAGAGAACTGACTGCAGACTCTGAAATCCCAAGTCAAGCAGCTCCCTAATGTTTGCACAGAATCTGCCCTGGCCAAAGACATTGTCCACCTTAGGCTGGAAATTAATTATCTCCTCACTGGTAAAGCCGAAGTGGCTATTTTGAGATTGCGACACAAATACTGGGAGTTAGGAGAAAAGGGTGGTAAGGTTTTAGCACATAGGCTATGGAAACAACAGGCCGAGTGCCACATATGTGGGTTAAGGGAACTGAGTGGGACAACCTGTATCGAATCACTGCAAATCAGCTCCATCATGAAGCAGCTTTATCTTGATTTATATACATCTACTAGGGTCATGGACTCAGACAAAGCTCAGACCTTCCTATCTGTCCTCCATCTCCCTAAGTTCTCCCCCTCACAGGTGACTGCATTGGACTTGCTCATCACCCCAGCGGAGGTGGCCACTGCTTTGAAAGCTATGAACACTGGCAAAGCCCCAGGAGGGGGTGGTTTTCCTGTTGAATTCTGGCAACTTTTTTCTCCACAAATCTCCCCTCTTCTTAGCTCCGTGTTCTATGATGCACTTGTAAAGGGTACATTCCCTCCCGCTCTTCATGAAGCAATTATAATGGTGTTTCCTAAAAAAGGGAAAGACCCTACACTGCCCTAAATCTATCGCCCCATCTCCCTGATTAATATTGGTAGTAAACTATTTGCTAAAGTCATAGCTACTAGACTGAACTTCTTACTTCCCATCCTTGTATACCCCTCACGGGTGGGATTTATTTCTGGCTGATACAACAGAGATCATATCTGCTCCATGATTAATCTCATGCATAGTGCTAAATCTCTTCCATCCCCAGTGGCCACAGTGGCCATGGATTTTGAAAAAGTCTTTGATTCCCTGGAGTGGGATTATTTAGGTCTGGCCCTACAACACCAGGCCCTCTGGGGAGTGCTTTATGAAGTAAGTAATGGCGCTCTACCAACAACCTGTGGCTAGAATCCTGACTAACACTGTTCTGTCAGACTCCTTTGGATTAGGAAGAGGTACCAGGCAAGGATGCACCCTACCCCCTTTGCTCTTTGTTTTAGGAGTGGAGCCTCTAGCAGGCTGCTATACAGCAACATCCCAACATTAAATGGGTTCCAATTGGGAATCACTTTTACTCTACCCTTATGTACGCAGATGATCTCCTATTATAGACACCCGTACATCCCTCACACCCCTCCTTTCTTTACTGACCAATTTTGAAGGCTACTTAGGGCTAAAGATGAATAGATCTAAGACTGAGGTCCTTCCATTAAACTCCCTTTGTACCCTGGACTTGATCACCCCATCTGGATTAAAGTGGGCCTCAGAATCCTTGGTCTACCTTGGAGTGCATATTTTCCCAGAAGTCACCAAAATATGGGACCTCAACCTGAGGCCACTTTTAGCAGAGCTTAAAACTGAACTGGATCGATGGAAAGCTGCTAATCTCAGCTTTGCTAGCAAAATTTCGGTCCCCAAAATGATTGCAGCTCCCAAGATCTTGAATCCCTTATCTCATATCCCTTTAGAGCTGCCCATCAAATGGCTCCAGGCTATAGACAAGGCTATTGGCAATTTCCTGTGGGAGCAGAAGAAACCCTTTTACAGTAGGAATAAATTGAGATCCCATTAGAAGGATGGTGGATGGGACCTTCCCTGGGTGGAACGGTACCAATGGGCCTACTCTGCAGCCCAAACATTAAAATGGTTTGCCAGTGTATCTTGTGACTCTCATCAGTGGTTATACATTCAATTTTTTCAATTCAACTTTATTTTTATAGCGCCTTTCAAAGCCAAGGCGCTTAACATAAAAACAAAAGGCAATATAAATACCATTAAAACATAAAATTTACATTATCCATCATTAGGGAAGGCCAAGTCAAATAAATAAGCTTTAAGCTCAGTTTCAAATCTACTGACGGTTTTCAGTAGAACATACATATCACGAGCAATGTAAAGTTGACATAACAATAACATAAACAACAATCTGTGGCTCAGGTGCATTCCCTTACTCTCCTGCTTTATAATTAATTCCCAAAACCCCTTATGAACCACCCACGATTGCCCCGTCAGTTAAAATATGGAATAAATTGCATTTGCAGATGCAACTTAACTCCAGACCTCTTCCTTACACCCCTATATTTTCTAATAAGCATATTACAGTAGATAAACAGCCTTTCTCCTGGAGCCATTGGGAGCATAAAGGCATTACTATGCTGGACGATGTTCTAAATAAGACAGGGAAGGCATTATTGCCTTTTCAGGAACTAAGAGCACAAAAAGGGTTGGGGAAGTCTGACTTCTGGAGGTAGTTGCAGCTTCGTAGCTCCATAAGTGCATATCTCAAACTCCAATCGCCACTGTATCTAAGCCCCGGAAGTTGGCAGAGTGGCTCTCGCTCCAGAGAGGAAAGGACAGCAAGATTTATGCTGCTTTAAGAGAGACCATCCCCTCTCAGTCCCTCAAATCCAAGCGTAAATTGGAAAAAGCTCTGAAAATCACTATTGATGATGCCCAGTGGAAATCATGCTGGAAACTGTCACATGTCTGTTACCCAGATATGAGGAGCAAACTCATGCAAAACAAAATCCTTCACCACTGGTACAGAACCCCTGCTATGCTTTATAAATGCAAATTATTGAATAATAATTTATGCTGGAGGAGTCAGACTCATGAGGGAAACTTGTGCTATATTTTATGGTACTGTCCTCTACTCATCCCCTTTTGGACAGCCGTCTGCAGGCTGGCTACACATGTCGTTGCCATTCAGATTTGGCTGGACCCACTGATCTGGATACTTGGCCTGCCCCCCCCAAGGACATTAGGCTACCTGCTCATCAGCAGAGCTGGCTAGTACTGCTTGGTATACAAGCTAAACGCCTTATATTATGCTGATGGAAGACTCTGGAAGTGCCCTCTCTCTCAGAGCTATATCAACCCCTTACACAAATAGCCTCTTGGGATCATTTGTCACACGTCATAGCTAACACATTACCAAAATACTACTCATGCTGGAATCCCTTTATCATGTTTTTAAAACCTAGAACTGGCATAGGCTGACACATCACCCTGATAATACCTGTTATTATATGTTTACCCCCTGGCTGCTGACTGGAAATCTGCTTCAGGCTACTTATGATGCCTGACCATGTAGAGACTATATAGCTATTTTAAGAGATGTTTTCTAGTTACTGGTTCCTATACTTGTTGTTTATCTGGATTTTTGTGTCTTATAAGGCTTAGGGTGGAGAAAACATCACAAAACATGGATTAAGCTAAACATGTGAATTTTATACTACACGTAATTGGTGGCTAGCTTCCTATCCCTGGTAGGTGCTACTCCTTTCAGACACCTGAATGTCCACTTTTAACCAGGATAACTGGTTTTACCTTCATGTACATATTCTCTGTACCTAGGCATGTGGTTGTTTATGTTATTGTTATGTCAACTTTACATTTCTCATGATGTGTATGTTCTGCTGAAACAATAAAAATTATTAACATAAAAAACTCTACTTGCTGTGGAGAGAGTTAGTGTGGAGTTAGTGTGGAGAGCATTTTTTGTAAGTTTTGCCTTTTTTTTTGTTTTTTTTCAATAATTTAGCTTAAAGATTTCTGTGGCTGTGTTTTTTGAATTAAGCTTAAAGGTTTCTGTGGCTGTGTTTTTTGAATTAAGCTCAATGGGGAGCACAACAGCCCCACTTAAAGTCGGGGAGGGGCCTAAGGAGGAACTGGGGAAAACGTCTAATTTCTGGACTGTGTGTGTTTGTGAGACTTGGGAATGCAATTCGTGGGTTTGTAATTGTGTTCATAAACAACTGCAATGAGTATAGAGAGATTGCATTTCACTGTCCTGTATAAGTATTGTGAACCATGGGTAGGATTGTGGGGTGCAATGGTTGTGGAGCAGCAGTATGGATGAACATACTGTGGAGGCTGGGATGATGCCCAATATGCTACAGGTTAAGGAGGCTCGAGGAAGAGGTTCAGAGGCTTGGCAGGGAGCTGGGGAGGTTGAGGGGTGAGGGGAGGTTTGCGTTGGTAGAAGGGCTGACATCTGAGAGTATCAAGGGGCACCACACTGAAGGAACAGTGGGTCAAGGGAGGGGTCAGGTGGAGGAGGCAAACTAGACAGAAAGCCAGCTGATGAAGGGTAGACTGTAGTAGGGCCTAGCAAAAGAGGAGGTAGGATAAAACACATAGTAATGCAAAAAGGGTAGGGAACATGTTTGCTGTATTATCGACACATGGGGAAGAGAATGCAGGAGGAGATTGCACAAGGAATAGTACTTACGAAGAGGAGGGAGTGAGGGGCATTACTAGTGGAGAGATTTACCATGGTGTGGCAGAGGGAGGGATAATACTCAGAGAGGTGAGAAGGGAGAGAGGAGGTTGGCAGTCAAACAGGAGGAGGGGTAGGGGTTTCAATTGAGAGGGGCAGGGGGAAGACAATGGGGCAAATGGTAAAAGCACCACCTTGAGTGGCCCCGGGAATGAGAACCTGGGTGGGGGGTAGTGACAGGCACAAGGAAAGAGGAGGGGTGTACTGGTGTTGGGGGACTCTGTACTCAAGGGGATGAGATGGAGCAGCAAGGGGGAGAGGCATAGTGGGATATGGGTGGAGTCCATACTGGGATTAATGGCATACAAGGCAGGACAGGCATTCCTAAGGTGTGCAAGGAGGGGTAGGAGGAAACCGCACATTGTGGTAGATGTGGGGACAAATGACCTAGTGTGGGAAACAGTGGAGGTAACAAGGGAGAGGTCTGAGGAAGTGGGAAGGTTGTGTAGGAGACTGGGGAGTCCGTGGCTTTCTTGGAGGTGGTCCCAGTACCCTGCGCAAGCACAGTGAGAAAGAAGAGGATTGAGGAGTTGAACATATGGTTGGTAGAATGGTGTCGAACTAAGGTGTACGGGGTTGTGGTCAACTGGAGCGGGACCTGGGATAATAACACTTGAGTGGGAAGGGGAAGGAGGTATTAAAGCAAAGACTGGGGAGGTATATTGTGACAAAGGTGAATTTAAACTAGATGGAGGGGTGGCAAGTGGGCAGCAGGTAGGCAGGGATCCAGTAGAGTGGAGTCACAGCCTACCCCCCAGGCTAGCAGGGAAGGACTTGGGGCAGCCAAAAAGAGAGGGAGTAGAAGGGAGGAGATGTATGGTGATGAAGGGAAGGGGGCAGGATGGAGGGTCGTCTCACTGAATACGAGAAGTTTGGCAGTGTGGAGGGTGGATATTGCAGCTGTCATGGAAACGTAGGCAACTGAGCACCAGGATTGGGATTGGGATCTGGCAATCCCAGGGTTCAAATTATACAGGAAGGACTGTAAGGAGGGGAGGGGGGTGGCAGTCAATGTGAAAGACAGGATCAAATGCACAATGGACGAGGGGGAGGAAAGGAGAACAGAGGCAATCTGGCTGCAGCTCCTAAATTTAAGGGGTAGGAAGCTGAGGTTTGGGGTGGTATACATGCCGCCGTCCCAGTCTAAGGAGTTTGACAGGGAATTAGCAGGACAAATCAGAAAGGCATGTAGAAAAGGGAAGGTGGTCATCATTTGGGATTTCAACTTGCTGGGGGTTGACTGGAGCATTCCGGTCACCTCTAGTGCTAGGGAGCAAGTGCTTCTGGACATGATCCAGGAGGGTCTCCTGACACAGTTAGTCTATATACCTACTAGGCTAAAAAACACTCTAGATCTGATATTGTCGAATGGGGAGGCAGTAAGGAAAAAAAGGGTGGAGGACCCACTAGCCCGACAGCACTCACCAGATGGTGTGGTTTAATATCACAATGTGCAGGGAGCCAGAGAAATCAGTAACCCGGGTGGTAAACTTCAGGGGGGAAGACTTTGGGAGGATGCGGGAAGTACTGAAAGGAAAACTGGAGGGCATAAGTCAGGAGATGGAAGCAGAACAGAAATGGCATATTATTAAATGGGGGGATTACAGAGGCAACAGAAACCAGCACCAAGACACTGAGTAAGAGGAGCAGAGCAAGGAAACCATGCTAGTTGAACAGCAAGGTAGTGGAGGTGGTGAGGGCAAAATGAGAGGCACACCAGAGGTATAGGAGGATGGGGAAGGAAGGGGACAGGGAGGAGTATGCAAGATGATCCAGGGAGTTGACCAGAAAAGTGAGAGAAGCCAAGGCCCAGAGGAAGTAGAGTTTAGCACAGGAATTACTGGGGGACTTTTTCAGATACATCAGGGAGAAAAGGAAGTGAAAGAAGACAATGGTGAGGATAAAAGGGGAGGAGTGGACGTAAAAGGGGAGGAACAGGTGGAAGCACTGAATGAATACTTTTGCTTAGTATTCACGGAAGAAAAGGGGGACCACTACCACCATGGGTTGGGAGGGTGGGGGTGGGGGGAGGAGGCGACAAATGGAAGAATTGAGGGAGGTAGAGTTCTAGAGGGACTGAGGGCACTGAGGGTAGACAAGGCACCAGGGTAGGATGGGACCAGGGTGCTGAGGGAGATGGCAGAGGTGTTGGTGGAGGCACTGGCAGATCTGTGCAGCACCTCACTAGAGTCGGGATGTGTGCCACTGGACTGGAGGATGGCACATGTAGTGCCGTTACACAAGAGCTGACCAAGAGACGAACCGGGTAACTATTGCCTGGTAAGTCTCCCCTCCATAGTGTTCAAACTTATGGAAATGATACTAAAGGAAAGACTGGTGTCATACCTGGAGGACAATGGCCTCCAGGATGTGAGGCAGCATGGGTTCATTTCGGGGAAGTCTTATCAAACCAACCTGATAAAATATTATGACTGGGTGACAGGTGAGCTGGATAAGGGTCATGCAGTGGATGTTCTTTACTTGGACTTCAGCAAGGCCTTCAATTTGGTGCCTCACTGGTGGCTTGGGGGGAAGCTAACTGGTGTAGGGGTAGGAGCAAAAATGATGAACTGGATTACAAGCTGGATGAGTGGGAGGCTGCAACAGGTGATGGTGGGAGGGGAGCTCTCTACTCCAAAGCCGGAGACAAGCAGAATGCCACAGGGCTCTGTGCTGGGACCAGTTTTATTTGGGCTCTTCATATCAGACATTGAACATGGGATGGTGAGCTAGGTAAGTCTGTTCACAGACAACACCATAATGGGAGCAGTGGTGGATGGAAAGCAGGTGGCAGCTGAGGTTCAAGGCCAAGAAATGTAAGGTTATGCACTTCAGGGAGAAGAACTCAAGGAGAGAATACTGGCTGGGAGGGGGAGTTAAGCAGTGGATCACTGAGGAGGAGAAGGACCTAGGGGTAGTGGTAACAGGGACCATGAACAACACTGCCCAGTGCAGGAGAGTGGCTGCACAAGTGAACAAAATGCTGGGGTGCATAGTGAGGGGGTTTTCATCCAGGTGAAGAGAGGTGATCTTGCCCCACTACAGATCACTGGTAAGGCCACACTTGGAGTATTGTGTGCAGTTTTGGAGGCTATACCTGAAGCGTGATATCAGGCTACTGGAGGGGATGTAGACGAGGGCAGTGAAGATGATATGTGTAATGGAGGGGAGAGACTATGAGAGCAGGCTGGGAGACCTGAATATGTACACCCTGGAGGATAGAAGGGACAGGAGGAACATGATAGAGACATTCAAGTATCTGAGGAGAATCAATAAGGATGGAGTAGATGAGGTCTTTAATCTAAGGAGGTAGAGGGACACCAGGGGGCACGGGCTAAGAATAGAGGGGGGAAGATTTAGGAGGGAAATGAGTAGACACTATTTCACGGAGAGGGTGGTAGCAAAGTAGAACACACTACCAGAATGGGTGGTATCATGTAAATCTGTGAACAGCTTTAAAAAGGCATGGAACAGGGGAGAGTGAGGGTGGGGGAGGTGGTGGCGGCAGTGGGATGACAAAGGGGAAGGGGTGGGGCAGCTGCAAACTAGGGGTGCTAGCTGCACACATGAGCAGACTCAGATAGACCGGGTGGTCTGTTTCTGCTGGCTCATTTATGTGTTCATATAATTGTTGCACAGGGAAATTTTATTCCAAAACAAATAACAGTGCTAATTTTTTAAATCCTGGACATGATGTGTTTTCGCACTTCTGGTGCAAAATGATGTTTCTGCCAATTTACTATAAATGTTACATATCATGTTTGTAAGGGCAGTCATAAAATGACTACCTTGAAAATTTAGGGTCAACATTAAGAAAAATACATAATTATTGTATAATTGTTGTGTGTACTACCAGTCTTGATCCCAATACCAGTCTTAACCCCAGGGGTTTAATTTTTAATTACGTGCTGGTGAGCTGTGTTAAGGGGCAAGTTCAGTCACCCAGGTTGATGGTGTGAAGGTGGGGAGATGGTGCTCTTATGTGACACCCCCCCTCCCAGCCAGGGAATTACAGCTGCTGAGTTCTATGCAAGGTCCTGGGTACTATATAGTAAACACAGCTGTCCTCTTGGCATACAGCCCTGCAGCTCTGAACCCAAGGGTGGCAGAGGTCCCTGTGCATTGGCTGACAGATGGACTCTTTTGCCTTCTGTGTCTGTATCTCTAGCTACACGGAAGTGCAGGGAAGGCCGTGCACTTCCACAGAGCCCATCAAACAGCCCCACAAATTCTTGACATCTGTCATTGCATGTAAGTACAGAGCCTGCAATGATTCTGCACTTCTGTAGGTAGGTGGAGTCTTCTCTTGGCACAGGGCTCAATGGGCCCTGTGCATCTGAATCTTTTCATGCAGGTCCCATACAATTCCAATATTGCTTCTCAAAAAGAAAGGAAATTCTTAGCAAAAAACTTCATTAATGCACCAGTTAGGGTTCAACTTAATGTCACAAAATTAGGGAAATGTGACATTAGGGTTTCTAACTCTAACTCCCCTCACCCCCCAAGCAGCAAAAGGAAAAAACATTAGGGTTTTCGGTCTTTGGAGTCTTGGTGAAGCAGTGGTGGGTTCTTCCTTGGGGTTGTGAACCCTAATGCTCACTCTGTTCCCTGAGCAAACAATGTCAGATGTGATCTCTTTTCAGAAAGTATCAGCAACATGTAGCAAGAGATACGTCTCTACCTTTGAGGGGTGTATCACAATGAGGCATTGTTTGGAACTGTACCTTGTGCGTCAGACAGGAGGCTATGGGTTGGGGAACAGAATACATACATGTATTCTTTGCAAAAAATGGGGTTAATGCACCAGTTAGGTTTCAAGTTAACACCACAAAAGTAGGGAAGTGTGATGTTAAGGTACCCAGCCCTATCTCCTCACCGTTATCCCCCAAGCAACAAAAGGGAAAAAAAAAAAATAACATTGGGGTTTTGGGTCTGTGGAGTCTTGGCAAATCGGTGGTGGTTTTACTTGGGGTTGTCAACCCTAATGCTCACCCCTCCCCACAGCCCCTATCCTCCTGTCCAAAGCACAAGGTACAGCTTCAAGCCAGTGCCTCACGGTGATAACACTATTCAATGGTAGAGAAGTATGTCTCAACACATGTTGCCAGCAGAATCTTTTGTAGCTTTCTTCATGCAGGACCCAGTGGGTCATGCATAAAAAAAAAAGAGATCACATCTAACCTTGTTTGCTCAGGGGAGGGAGTGGGGAATTAGGGCTGACAACCCCCAAGGAAGACCCCACCACTGATTTGCCAAGACTCTGGAGATCCAAAACCCTAATGTTTTCATTTTGTTTCTTGAGGGTGGGGGTGAGGAGTTAAGGTTGGAGACCATAATGCCACATATCCTTACTTTTGTGCTGTTAACTTGAGCCCTAACTGGTGTATTAATGCAGTTTTTTAAAAATAATTTACTTTCTTTTTGAGATAATGGGATCATATCCTCATTCATGCAGATCACCGATGTGCAGGACACTCTGCGTTCTGTGTCAAGAGAAGACTCCATCTTCCAATGGAAGTGCAGGACCCTGCAGGCCCTGCACTTCTGTGCAGCAATGGATGTCAAGAATTATTGGGGCTGTCTGGTGGACAGCAGTAGCACAGGGCCTTATAGGTCCTGCACTTCCATGTGGCCACAAACATAAATGCACAAGGCAAAGAATCCATCTCTGAGCCAAAGCACAGGGCCCTCAGACACCCATGGGTGTAAAGGTGCCAGACCCTATGCCATGAGAAGAGATCACTTCACTATATGGTGTTTTGACCCATGTGGGCAACCCTGCACCTACCTTTCTAATGCTGGGGGGTGGTATCACTGTCCACCAGCATCAGTCCATCCAGCTGAGTCACTGAGATATGTAATTACAATACTTTTTGGGTGTATACCTGTAAAGTTCTACATCCATTGTAACCTGTGACATAACTGACACACAATATTATACACCACCCATAAGGCAGCAAAACAGTTAAAAACTTAAGAGTACTATACACATTGCATAACTATGAGTTGCTTTCTTTCAGACACAGTCTGAACTGAGAAATAGTCAATGCAAGTGATATGTTTGGGACATGTGTCAAAGCAAGTTATATCTTCGGGATATGTATACTATTTTATGCGGAGCCTTTTGTAGGTGAATAACCAAACCCCAGCAAAGCCTTGTAAAATGGTGGTAGACATTGTGTCACCACCATGATAGAAAAGGGAAGTTAGTCACAGTAGCTGCAGGTCAGTTTGGCTACCAGGTTTAACAAGCATTTGTCAATGCCAAATGTTGATTGCGCTGGTGTGTTGAGCTTGCTCACTGCGCCTCTATCACTCGCTCAGTCTGTTTCTCCCGGTGCTGCAGGCTACTGTTTTGTACTGGGCTCCTGCCTGCATTGGCACCTTGTTCTGTCCACTAAGAAATCTGCAGCTGTCCCGACACAGCTGCGTTGAGGTGGCTCATTCCCCCTCTCTCACTCTGTTTCTGCTGGCGCTGCAGGCTGCCCTTTTGTACTAGGCACCTGCCTCTGTTGGTGGCTTTTTCTGCCCACAAAGAAATCTGCAGCAGTCCCAACTCAGGTCTGTTGAGCCTGCTGAGTCCCCCTCTCTCACTCACTCATTCCGTTTCTGCCAGTGCTGCAGGCTGCCGCTTTGTACTGGGCTCCTGCCTGTGTTGGCACCTTTTTCTGCCCACAAAGAAATCCACAGCTGTCCTGACAGAGCTCCATTGAGGGCGCTCACTCTCCCTGTGTCAATCACTCATTCTGTTTCTCCTGGCACTGCAGCCTACCCTTTAGTACTGGGCTCCTGGCTCTGTTGGCACCTTTTTCTGCCCACAAAGAAATCTGCAGCAGTCCTGACAATGCTCCGTTGAGCTCGCTCAGTCCCCTTCTCTGACTCACTCATTCCGTTTCTGGTGGCGTTGCAGGCTGCCCTTTTCTATTGGGCTCCTGCCTGCGTTGCCACCATTTGCTGCAGTTACACTACAGCTCTGTTGAGCTCGCTCACTCCCCCTCTCTCACTCGCTCATTCGAGTTTTCCTGCCACTGCAGGCTGCCATTTTGTACTGGGCCTCTGCGTGCATTGCTGCCTTTTTCTGCCCACAAACAAATCTGCCGCAGTCCCAACAGAGCTCCGTTGAGCTCACTCACTCCCCCTCCCTCACTTGCTCATTCTGTGTCTCCTGCCGCTACAGGCTGCCCTTTTGTACTGGACTCCTGCCTGCATTGGTGGCTTGTTCTGGCCAAAAAGAAATCTGAAACAGCCCAGACACAGCTCCATTGAGCTCGCTCACTCCCCTTCTCTCACTCACTCATTCCGTTTCTGCCCACACTGCAAGCTGGCCTTTTGTACTGGGCTCCTGCCTGCATTGCCGCATTTTCTGCTCACAAAGAAATCCTTCAGCAGTCACAATAGAGCTCCGTTGGGCTCGCTCACTACCACTCTGTCACTCACTCATTCTGTTTCTCTTGGCGCTGTAGGCTGCGCTTGTGTATGGGGCTGCTGGCTGCTGTGGCACCTTTGTCTGTCCATAAATAAATCCGCAGCTGTACCGACAAAGCTCCATTGAGGTCACTCAGTCTCCCTCTGTCACATGCTCATTCTGTTTGTCCTGGCGCTGCAAGCGGCCCTTTTGTATGGGGCTCCTGCCTGCATTGGCGCCTTTTTCTGCCAACAAAGAAATCCACAGCAGTCCTGATAGAGCTCCGTTGAGCTCACTCAGTCCCCCTGTCTCACTCACTCGTACTGTTTCTCCCACCGCTGCAGGCTGGCCTTTTCTACTGGGCTCCTACCTGCATTGATGCCTTTTTCTGCCCACAAAGAAATCCGCAGCAGTCCTGACAGTGCTCCGGTGAGTTCGCTCACTCCCCCTCCCTCGCTTACTCTCTTGTTCTGTTTCTCCCAGTGATACAGGCTGCCCTTTTGTACTGGCCTCTTGTGTTGGGGCCTTTTTCTGCCCAATAACAAATCCGTAGCAGTTCTGAAAGAGCTCAGTTGAGCTCGGTCACTCCCCCCTCTCACTCGTTCCATCTTAATCTATCCAACACTGATGTCCTACAGCGACCGTGCTATTCTCCGTCAGGAGTGCAAAAACATATTTTAGTCAGGATGTGAAAAATGACAGATGTACTGTTCATAAGGAGGTGTGAAAGAATGCCACTGTTGAAAATGTGGCGTGAAAATATTATAAATCTGCAAAGTTAAAAGAGTGCGTAGAAACAGTTGAATGCACGCTTGTAACACAATCATGTTATGGAGTTTTGTCACCAAATTTCCAACATAGGGATTTTAGGACCTCTGCTCATGAACAGTGCCACTGTCAATTTCTTTATCTGTCCCGCAGCGACCGCGTTATTCTGTGCTGCAACTGTGAAATCACACTTCATTCAGGATGTGAAAAATGACAGCTGTACTGCTCATAAGGAGGTGTGAAAAATTGCCATTATTGAAAATGTGGCATGACAATATTACGGATCTGCAAAGTTACAAGGGTGGGTGGAAAATGTGCAACGCAACTCATTTGATGGGCTATCATCAACAAATTTTCAACATAGGCATTTTAGGACCTCTGCACATGAACAGTATCACTGTCATTTTATTACTCTGTCACGGACAATGATTTCCCACAGCGACCGCTCTATTCTGCGCCAGAACTGTGAAAACACATTTCGGCCAGGATGGGAAAAATGACAGCTGCACTGTTCATAAGTAGGTGTGGGAAAATGGCAATGTTGAAAATCTGGAGTGAAAATATTATACAATCGCGGAGTTATGAGTGTGCGAGCAAACTGCGCAATGCACGCCCTTAACACGGTAATTTTATGGAGTATCATTACAAAATTTTCAACATAGCCATTTCAGGACTGCTACTCATGAACAGTGTCACTGTCATTTTCTTAATCTGTCTGGAACACTGATTTCTGACAGCGACCGTGCAATTCTACGCTGGAAGTGCGAAAATGCATTTCCGCAAAGATGTGAACAATGACAGCTGTACTGTTCACAAGGAGGTGTGACAAAATGCCAACGTTGAAAATATGGCATCAAAATATTGCAAATTCACAAAGTTATGAGCGTGCGTAGCAACTGTGCAGCGCACGCTTGTAAAACAGTCATTTGGGGATTTTTTCCACCAAATTTATAACATAGGCTTTTTGAGAGCCCACCTCATGAACACTGGCACTGTCGTTTGTTAATCGGCCCCAAAGATGATTCTGCGCAGTGACCACAAAATCACCTTTTGGGGCCAATTAACACCATGGCAGTTTAAGCATTCATGAGGATGGGTCCCAAAAACCCCATGTTGAAAATTTGGTGGAAAAATTCCCAAAAATGCCTGAGATATGCACTACAGTTGAAAAAACCCTATTCATTACATTATACAGCTTACCAGCATTTCCTCAGTTAGCGGTCGGCTTTGAAGAGTGCAGACGTGTTCCCGGTCCACCGAAGAGCGTCGTGCCAGACTCCAGAGGTAAGTATGGGGTGAGGGGGGTGTGTGGGGAAGCAGGGTGTGGAGTGGGTGGGTGTGGGTGATGGGCGGTCAGCATGGAGACTACAAGGGACCATTTTCTGCTTTTCAGGGGAAAAAAAAGCAAAAGACTTTGTGGGAAAGTTTTTTCTTTTAAAGGGGCATGTGGCACACTAGGGTGGGCTCCCAGCATGCCAACAACGGCTTTCTTTTGGGGAAAGCAATAGCCGATGGGGATTGGACACCCCATTGGCACACAAAGGGGAGTCATTATGCCAAGGGATTGGGCACCTGTCGGCAGGGATAATAGTGTGGGGGCACCAACGGCTTTTGTTGCTGGGGCAGCAATAGCTAACGGGGATTGGGCACCCCATCAGCACATAAAGTGGGGAGCTTCATTATGTCGATGGGGATTGGGCACCCCATCGGCAGAAAATGAAAGCCCGGGGGGGGTGACAGAATGCCGATGGGGAGTGGGCTCCCCTGTCAGCAAAATGAACAGGGGGTACCGAAGCCGATGGAGATTGGGGCCCCTGTTGGCACATAGACATGGTGGGGGGGGTTATATTGTTTGTGAACATGATGGTAACCCACTGCCGTGTTCACAAACAATATCAGGCTTGCTAGATCCACCCTGCAATGACGGGTCGCTCCCTCATTGCAGCAGATGGCTGATGCTGCAATGATGAGGCGGCCCTTGATTGCAGCGGCTGATTTGTCACAAGTTGGTGCGAACATTCCAAACTTGTGTCACCAGCAGCCTGCAGTGGCATTGGGGGAAGTGGGACAGGCCTTTGCAGGCTGTGGAGGCATTGGCCACAACAGTGCCGTGCCTCCACAGCCTGCTTCTCAGCAAGCTATGCCAATACGTTTCTTGCACTGCATGCAATCAACATAAAAATGTGTAAGCTAGCTTAATATTTTTATTGACCATCAAGTTCTAGGGCTCAGAAATCACTTCATGGACAGGTACTCAGTTGGGTGGGAAGTATCAAGATGTGGTTGCAAAACTAATTGTTTTCCTAACTGCTAGTCATCTGGCTAACTGATTTGTCTCACCTTAGTCACAAGAGAAGGAGAAGGAGAGGAGGCTGGTGATTATGGTTGCTATATATGAGTTTTAATATGCTATCCCTCTATGCATGTTCCACCACATAGAAACATAGACTTTGACAGCAGAATAGGACCACTTGGCCTATGTAGTCTGCCCATTACCATACCTGTTGGATAAGCTGCAGATCCTAGTTAACCAAAAGCTTATTTCTTCCTATCCCCAACCAGTATTGCCTTATGTCTATCCCATGCATTCTTGAATTTCCCCACTGTTTTTGTCCCCACAACCACCTCAGGAAGGCTGTTCCATGTGTCCACCGCCCTGTCTCTGAAAAAATACTTCCTCACATTGCCCCTGAGCCAGTCCTCCTCTATCTTCAGATTGTGACCCCTTGTTCTTGCACATCTCTTTTTCTGAAAGATGCTACCCTCTTGGACTTTGTTGATTCCCTTGAGGTGCTTGAAAGTTTCTATCATGTCCCCTCTCTCCCTCCTTTCCTCAAGGGTATACATATTAAGCTCCTTTAGTCTTTCTTCATATGGCTTCTATTGCAGACTCTGCACCATTTTAGTTACCCTTCACTGGACTGCCTCATCCTGTCTATGTCCTTGCAGAGATGGGGTCTCCAGAACTGCATGCTATACTCCATATGAGGTCTCACCAACTGTCTGTACAGAGGGATAACAACTTCCTGCTTTCTACTGATGATGCCTCTCCCTATACATCCCAGTATCCCTTCAGTCATCCTTACTGCCGTCTCTCATTGCTTGTTTACCTTTTGGTCATCTGATATGACTGACCATGCCATGGCAACAAGAATATCGACAAACTCCCCCACAGCAACACATGGTCGCTGACATCTCTGACACCACCAGGTCCTGACCCCAACAGGGGATCACACTGACACCTGTTTGGTGTTCATTGCAGGGGAGCTGCACCACCCCCCCACACACACACACCATGCAGGGGCGCCCTACCCCTCACATCCTAGGACTTATAGATTCTAACTCCTGGGGGTGGATGTCGGGGGATAGCAGCCAAACTATGGAGTTGATGACTCTGTCATCACCCCAACAACCTGGTTGATACTGCGGGTGTCAATGGGTTGGTGTCTCTGTAACAGCATCACTGTAAAAGCATTCCTGTTACAACAGTATACTCTCTATGCAGTATCATACCATTAATCTATGGCCTTTTACCTGCCTTGGGCAATCAGGATAGGGGACTTGGCAGGGCAGGTGGGAGCTAGACATAAGAACCTTAATAGGACATTTCTAAACTTTGTAGGCATTGTGTTTGCAACCTTAATAATTTATTTCCAATCTTTGTGTGTTTTGCTTTTTATATGATAGTAACCCAAATGAGCATTAACATAGTTTTTTTGCTATAAATGTGCTTATTTTTTAAGAAATTTGCACAATAACGTCATTTACTAATGTCCTTCCAAACCATGTGAAAAGCCAGAAGGACTTCTATAAAGGGGGCCACAACAGTCCTTTCAATGACTGTTATGTGCCATAATCCCCTGCTCCCTCTGTTATGGGACCATTTGGGCCTTAGAACTGAAAGCCAAGGGACCTAACACATTTTCTTGAATTGCATGTGTTTAATGCATTTGAAATATTTTTTCAGATGATAGCTGTTAAAACTGTACAGAATGCATGTGGCTGACAGTAAGCAGAAGCAGGATTGCCCAGATAATCCATTTTGAAAAGAGATAGTTAGAATAATTGATATGTTTTTAAGGATATTAGGATTTTAGGATATTGGTCCTCAAAATCTGATATCCTTAGAAACAGATTGAATGTCAAATCTGATGGAGTAAATCGAAGTATCCAACATCCAATATCTTAAAATATAAAATTTCCTCCTCCTTATGTAAAATAATTGATGCCTACCACCTGTCCCTGCCAAATTCTACTTCCTCCACCCTTCCACAAGATATGACAAGCTCTCCCCATCCCCGGATCACAGCAAAACCCCCTACCCAGCACATTCACTAGCCCCAACTTCCCTCCTCCCCTTCTCCATATAATAAAATAAAAATAGAAGGGTAGTGATTGACACAGGCCACTTCTCTGAAACCTGCAGCATGGGGTCATTATGTCATGGATGAAACTGCGCACCACAACAATGCCACAAGCATTGCAGCATGTGACACAATAAGGTTAGAACAAAATGCAGACCGCAACACAAAAGTGCACCCGCTGGCTCAAAGGAAATTTTGTTTTGCCCCTCAAGACCCCCAACATGGGGGTTTTGCCCTGCACACCACCCAAACTTAAATATCTAACTCCAAGGGGGTTGTGGACCGAGGGGAAAAAAGGAAACTCTGAGCAGGGGAAGTTAGGTTCTTTTGGGGGGAAAAAATATGTTGAGAAATGGGGTCGCAAACCCTGATCCCAAATCTCTACTGCACTAGATGCATGTGCCTTAGCCACTCCACCATGGGAGTAACTTTACCAGATTCAGCACCTGTGGCATCTTCAGTCCTTCCTGCACTTCAGAGTGAATGACAGGGGTAGCGGTAGTGTTCTATCTGTATTCCATTATGCACTTTAAACCATGCGGTTATCCTTGCACAGTTGCATCCTCGAAATATTCACCTGGTACAGGAACTGACTGCCCCCCCACTAAAATCCTACATCCCCCACCCTTGCACAACATAATGAAGCCCCCATTTTCAGATGAAAGAAAAAGAACCAGCTCAACATACCCACTAGCCCTCATCTCCCTCCTTCCTTTCCATTTTAAAAATATTTAATTTTGGATATCTGGCTGACTTCAGCTAAAACTGTACAAAATGCATGTGGCTGACAGTATTCAGAAGTAGGGTTGCTCAGATAATATGTTTTAAAAGAAGTAGGATAACAGGTGTTTTTTAGGATATTAGAATTTTAGGACATTAGTCCTCAAAATCCAATATCCAAAAAAACACCTTGGATGTCAAATCGGATGTAAGATATTGGAGTGTCCTGTCAAACTGGATGTAACATATTGGAGCCTGCCATCCCCCTGTCAAAATCCTAAATCCCTTCCCCTTGCATAATAAAAACAAGGCCCCATCCCAAGAGAAGAGAAGAGAAAAAAAAACAACAACACACCCACTAGCCCTAACTTTCCACCTTCCCTTCCTCTTTACAATAATAATAAAAAAAAAATATTCGAACTGAAGTGATTGACTGATATGCATTGTCAGAAGCCATCACCCCCCTTTACTGTAGCATCCCTTATGAACACTTTTCAATGTACAGGCAAAGAAAGAAAACTATCTAACTCCAAATCTTAAAAATATTCATTTTTTGGGTACATTTTGTAAAATTACAAACACTTTTCAAAGTGCATGCAAAGTACGAAAACCATCCTTTAGCAAACATTAAGGATATTCATGAGCACATTTTTTTTAAATAGTTTTTATTCAGGAAGTATAGTATATGTATTAAATAAGATATAACCACAGCAGTCCCTCTTTAACAGTTCTTAAAGGCAATCAATCAATCATTCAATCAATCAATCAATCAATCAATCTTTATTTTACCAGGCGGAACATCATTGAGGAAAACTCATTTGCAAGATGGACCTGGGAACATATACATAAGATAACAGAGCAAGACATACATGTTATACAGGGAGTAATACAATCAGTAAAAAGAATAATATAAGACAGAACAAGTACATGTAGGGCAATTACCAGTAAGAAACAATAATTATATGTATAGCTTTATCACATACTAAATAACACATGTCAGAGTTATTGACTCTAAATATGTACACCTTAATGGCATGGTAACTTGAGAGAGGTAAGTAGAGTCTTATTATGGACACATTAATACAGGGAAGATTTGAGAGAGAGGAGTAGTCAGCAGAGACATAAACGAGGAGGCTTATGCAAAGAAGGATCAGTGCTGGAAACAGGTACAGGTCTGTATAAAGAAGAGTGTGAGGAAGGTTTTGAAAGAGGCCAGCTTGATAGGCACTGTTATTTTTAGCATTTTTTGTACTCTGTTCTAGAGTACAGGAAAGGCATGGCTTATGGCAGCTTCACCAAGGTGGGTTCTGGCCCTAGGAACACCTAATGTGATATATGAGAGGCTCCCAAGGGGGTAGTTCCTTGTGGGTCAGGCAGGCAGACAGTCCAGAATGTATAGGTGCATACTATGTGTTATAGCTTGGTATGTCCAGGTGACTGCATTTTTCTGGCATCTAAGATTTAAGCAATAAGGCATGACAGGGTGTGGGTTATTGGGGGATTTACCCACACCTTTTGAGGTGCATCATGAGGAGCAGCCAAGTGACTTAACCACACAAGAAGTGGGTAAATCCCTCAATAACCCACACCCTGGAGTGCCTTATTGTGATTATTCAATGGACCCATGTGTAAAATAAATTTTAAATGTGTTTAAGTATGTTTTTTATAAATGCCATTTTTCAGCCGTGGGTTATTACAGGATATACCACGATCATGTGATGTGTTTTGACCAATGAGGTTACAGGATTTTCATACCCCATTGTATAATAAGGGATAACAACCCAAGTTCTGAATATAGGGAGCAATGATGGGTGGAGAATGGGGCTCCGGAGATAAATCTCAACACACGGTGGTAGAGGGTATCTAGCTTAGCCAAAGTGGTACTGGGACCTTGTCCGTATAGAAAATCTGTGTAGTTGAGGAGAGGAAGAAAGGTGGATTGAACCAGACAGATTTTAGCTTCACAACTGAGTAGATGCCTAATGTGGAAGAAGAGACCTAACCTTTGTTTCAATTTTTTCGTAAGTACCTCAATATGAACAGTAAAGGGTAACTTATGGTCAACCCAGAAACCTAGGTACTTAAATTTTGATACAAACTTCAATTGTTCCCCAAGTAAGGAAGTAATTTGGGGTCCAATATTGTGTCCATGTGCTTTTGCAGGAGGAGAGAGGAACATTACCTTGAACTTTCTAGCATTTAGAAGGAGCTTTAGGTGAAGGAGATTCTGTTGCAGGCTATTGAATTCTAATTGCAAGTCACTGCAAGCAAGCACTAGGGTGGGCCTATCCAAGCAAAGGACTGTGTCATCTGCAAAGAGATGAATGTGTGCAGATTTTAAGCCACAGTTAATTTTGTTGATGGAGATTGTAAATAGTAAAGGGCCAAGGATTGATCCTTGGGGCACACCTGTCATAAGAGTTTTAAGTGGCAAGAGATCACCATCGGCTTTAATCTGCTGCAGTCAGTCAGTTAGGTAATCAGAGAACCATTTCAGTACTTGGGCATCTAGACCAATGTTTTGAAAGGAAAGCAGGAGCAAGTCATGGTCCAGAGTATCAAAGGCCTTGCTGAGGTCAAGAAAAAGAGCACATACATGTTTTTTGTCATCCAACACTTTTAGTCAGTCATTTGAGACCTTGGCTAGGGCTAAGGCTGTGCTATGCTGAGGCCTGAA
This sequence comes from Neoceratodus forsteri, assembly GCA_016271365.2. Taxonomy (NCBI): domain Eukaryota; kingdom Metazoa; phylum Chordata; order Ceratodontiformes; family Ceratodontidae; genus Neoceratodus; species Neoceratodus forsteri. The sequence continues at coordinate 666,048,849 of CM028130.1, read as the reverse complement.
ACTGGACTGTACTGGGTTCAGGAGGCTGAAAGTTTCTAGATGTTGTCTAAGCTGAGAGTTGACGATTTTCTCAAGTTTTTTGGAGAAAATAGGAAGTAGTGATATAGGACAATAATTGTTTAAGTTGCACGGATCACCAGATTTGAAGAGAGGGACAATGTGAGCTGTTTTCTAGACCTGCGGGAGAAGGTCCTGTGAGAGGGACAAGTTGAAGAGGTGTGTAATGGGTGGGGATAACAAGTAATAGACAATTTTTAGATGATATGGGTCAATATGATCAGCGCCCATGCTCTTACTGGTATCTAGACATAGGAGAATATTCTCCATTTCTTTTATAGTGACTGTGTGGAAGGAGAAGGGAGTGACATGGGCGGCGGAGGTGAGTGAGATATCGGCAGGCATTGGGCCATGAGGTTCTTGTATAGGGTATTAGCAGGCGATGAATCAAATGCTAGTCCAGCAGAAGCAAAACTATTATTGAGGAGATCTAGGATACTTTGCTTATCAGTGTGAAGGAATTACCAGTGGCTACTTTTGCAGGGAGGGAGCTAGGAGGGTGGTGTCCTGCCACCTCCTTTAATGTTCTCCAAAATCTTGTAGGATTGTTAGAGGAAGAAATTAAGCCATCTCTGAAGTATCTAGCTTTCTCAGCATGATTAAAATAAAGAGGCAGTATAGCACAGTGGTTTAAGGCTCTGAGCTGCAAATCTGGTGACATCCAGCAAACCAGACCTGGGTTTGAACCCCACAGCTTCCACTTGTATACTGTGTGACCCTGAGCAAGTCACTTAACTTCCCTGTGCTCCCAGGTTGTACCTGTAAAAAAGCTTTCAGTTTAGTGTGCTAGTCCTGGTTAAATAACTAACAAAAAAAACATTGGTTCCTTGTGGTTCTAAATGTGGACCAATCTGCTGGGAGCTTAGATTTCTGGGCTTTTTTCCACAATGCATCCCTGTGGTTCAGCTGGGTTTTCAAATTAGCGGTAAACCAAGGGCAGGAAAAATTCTGGTGCAGACTTTGGTTAGTGGGACATGGCGATCTAGTACCCCAAGAATTATGCCCTCTAGGTGCTCATGTGCCATAGTCACAGAGGTAGCCAGATAGAAGTTTTGCCAGTTTGAGTTTTGAAGGTCAAAAAGGAAGGCCATAGGTCAAAATTATGGCAACTTCCATAGGTGTACCTGGAAGTGGAAGTTTGCCTAGGGGAGGATCTTATACAGGCAATGATTGCTGAGATCATTTGGGAATATGCCAGAGTGGGTAATGAGGTGGGGCTTGTTTACTAAGATCAGATCTAATAAGGTGCTGTGTGCTGGATTTTTATTGTTAGGACAGGTAGCCTCAGTGATGATTTGGGTCAGCCCGAATGTGTCCCAGAGATCTTTTAAAGGGGATGAACTTTATGAGAACCAATCAAGCTTAAAGTCACCAAGTACAAAGACCTCTGATGTGATTTTCTCCGGGACGTGAGTTAGATGCTGAATCACCTTGTGCCCTGCAGAAGGGGGCCTGTAGCAGCTGATAATAGTGAGGAAATCACAGGATCAAGTAGCACCTTTACTGTTAGACTTTCAAATTCCTTAGGTTCAAAGGTGGAGTCAACTACTGAAGCAGAAAACTTGTCACAAATGTAGATCGCGACTTCTCCCCCTCTAGTTTGTCTATCAGCTATAAAGATGCTATATGAGGGAATATTAATTTCATGGTCTGGGGTAGAAGGCCTAAGCCTAAGATCACTAGTAGGTCAGAAGATATGTGACAGATCCATATCTGTATATTATCAAGCTTCCATATTAGACTACACACATTTAAATGGAGTATCCTCAGTCTCTTTAGAGTAGCCATGTCAGCAGGTGCAGGGATGGGAGAGATGGGAGGGGCAGGTCCTGGGTGTAATTCCACGTTACCAGAGGAAATAAGTAAGAGTAAAATTTTCTTTAGGATAGTTAATAGCAGTTTGAAAAGCCTGACTCTACCCCTTTTATGGAAATAAGGGGTGGAAGTGTTATTAATGGATGACAAGTGCCAGTTGATAGGACTCAGGAAAACATAAAGTAGCACCCTCTCTGATAAGTGGAATTCTAGCTTGATATGTAATTGAAACAGAGGGCATGCAAAATGCTCGTTTCCAAGGGACGGCAAACCTGACAGAGGGAGAGGGTGTAATGTACAGTTCATAACCAAGGGAAAGGCCAATATGGGGGGGGTATACACTTTGTATTGTGATCAGTGAGTTTTTGTTCTGTATTTGGGTCCAGAATAATGAAGGACAAAACAAGCAAAAAGCTTAGGTAAAACATAATATCTTTCATTTTGGCTAAGTGCACGCTCTGGAGAGCAGTGTCCAGGGACACTCTTACTTATCCGTCGGGGACACGAATATGATGTTTCCACAACGGCTTCAAGCTAAGAGGATTGGCCAATAGAAAGACTGAGTAGTTAGTGGGAGTGGAAAAAGCCCATTGAAAGAGTGGCTGGGGTAGGGGAGGGCAGGTGGGACAAAATTCAAGTCCAAGCAAGCAACACAAGCCCTGAAGAGCAAGACTATGGCAATTCTGGCCTGAGAGAAGCTGGCTTGAAGTGCTGGCCAATCAGAGCAAGAGCCATAAAAACGCCCACCAATAGCACTCCAGAAGTAAAACAGCAGGCCATTCAGGTAGCTTCAATGGTCCCAGGTTGGAATAGAGAGCGTACCTGATGAGGAGAGCTTACCATCAGGCAGGGAAGGTGGTGTGGTCAACTGCCTTCTCAGCCACGAAACCCAGACTCCAGGGAGCACCTGACTCAAGGGTGAACATAGCACCTACAGAAACACAAAGGAGTTAGGGATTTAAAATTGTGAAAAACAAAGAAATAAATTGGGGGTGTGGAGAAAGGAGATAGTTTAGGAGGGGGATAGCAGGAAGGCTGTTGGGAAGGTTGTTAGGCCTGGTGCCACTGATTCCCAAAACAAAGGGCAGTGGGGGGAAGACAATATTAAAGAGGTGATAGAATCAGCAGGCATGAGAGCATTGTAGAAGGTGGCGATAGAATTACCTTGAATACAACAGCAGAGTAGAGGGGTGGTAGGAGTTAAGAGGTTTAGCGATCAGAAGCCGAAAATCGAGTGTTAGACAGATGGAGGGAGAGGGAGAGGGAAAGACAGAGGACAGCAAAGGAAACAGAGAAAAAAGAAATGGTCACAATGCAATTCCACATAGCCCATATTTACTGTCCTAGCAGCCCCTTAGAACCAAAATGCTGTACACAATAAATCCCACAGCAAATACAATGCAATTTCACATAGTCCGCATACACTGTACTAGTAGCACCTTAGAACCAAAATGCAGTACACGATAACTCCCACAACACATACAACTGGATCCTACAGTCCCAAATAGAGAGAATTCAAGTCCAAGCAAGCACACTGAGCCCTGGAGAGTGAGACTACGGCAATTCTGGCCTGAGAGAAGCCGGCTTGAGGTGCTGGCCAATCAGAGCAATAGCCATCAAAACGCCTGCCAATAGCACTCCAGGCCAATCAGGTAGCTTTAATGGTCCCAGTTCAGATTAGAGAGCGTACCTGATGAGGAGACCTTGTCATCGGGCAGGGGAGGCAGCGCGGTAGGCTGCCTTCTCAGCCACAACTGCCAAACTCCAGGGAGTGCCTGACTCAAGGGTGGACACAGCACCTGATGAGGAGAGCTTGCTGTCGGGCAGGGGAGGTGGCACAGTAGGCTGCCTTCTCAGCCATGACTGCCAGACTCCAGGGAGTGCCTGACTCAAGGGTGGACACAGCGCCCACTAATGATTCATATCAACTAATATAGAGAATGTCTAGCTAGGTAAACATAAATATTGCATATTTAATGTGTCAAAAATAGCAACATTTAAGAGAACAATAATATCATGGAACATGCATTTACAATTGTGAATCAAGTAACAGGGTCCTATTAATGTGAGTTTCTATACCTAAGTAAGTCAGAGAAAAAGGTCCCATATGGCACTAAACCTGCACACATTTGAATTTGCTGAGTCAGTCTCTTGTATTCTGCTAGTGAGTGTCATCAACCAGTCTGAAAAGGTGAGGGGCATGTTGGATCTCTACTTAAGGAACATTTCCCACTTCTAGAAAAATAGAAACATTGAAGTTGATGACAGATAAGGACCACAAGGCCCATCTAGTCTACCCATTTGTTTTCTACCTTATGAATGTGCCATAGGCATTTACTCTGTCAATGGCTTATCTATTCATACTCATCTGTATTGCTCCCTTATGCCTATCCCATGCCTTTATGAAGCCCTGCACTGTATTCATATCCACCACTTCCTGAGGAAGGCTGTTCCATGCATCCACCACCCTTTCAGTGAAAAAGAACTTCCTCACATTACCCCTTAATCGGTCCCTCTCCAGTCTCATGCTGTGTGTTCTTGTCCTGCTATTTTTCTTATATTGAAACATGTTAGACTCTTTCACCTTGTTAATTCCCTTTAGGTGTTTGAATGTTTCGATCATATCACCCCTCTCCTTCTTTGCTCTAGAGTATACATATTGAGCTCCATTTATCTGTCCTCATATGTTTTCTGATGCAGTCCCTGCACCATTTTGGTTGCCTTTCTCTGGACTGCCTCCATTTTGTTAATGTCCTTGTGAAGGAGTGGCCTCCAGTACTGCATGCAGTACTCCAGATGGGGTCTAACCAGCGTCTTGTAAAGAGGGATTATTACCTCCATCTTACAAGATGTGATACCCCTACTAATACACCTCAACATCCCCCTAGCCTTACCTACTGCTTTAGTGGTCTGCTTGGATGATTTCAGGTCATCTGTTCCAACTTCTCCTCCAATGCTGCTGGCTGCAGCCACAGTTTGTGACTTTGGGATATATTTGGCTTTGTGAGAGCTCCCATTGGGCCTGGGTGCATTGCTGTTCCAGTAATTGAACTGCAGTTTTGCAAGACTTGAGACCAGAAATTCATTACAGTCTTGTGTGTTGTTGTGGTGGATAGTGAGTTGATTTTGAATGTCAACTGCATCACCTCCGGAAGCACCAAAGGAGGTCGACAGTGAAAATGCCAACCTCCCGTACAGCGATGGCACAATATCGATGCAGGTATTGTGCCACCCGAACATCAGTTAGGTAAGCAAAGTTGTGATAGACCCTGTTCCACTTGATTTTGGAAGTATCATGATATGCCATTCATTACCCAATCCTTCTGAGCGCATGTCTGAGATTCATGAGAGCAACTCTTTTCTTTGAGAGCCATGCTGACCAGTCCTGATAGAGGAACACTCTGTGATGATTCCAGAGGAGTGGACCTTTCTGCCAAGCAAGGCCCAAAAGTCTTTCTTTTGTTGAGTATCAAAAGAAGGGGGCTAATATTGGTCTGAATCTGTCCCCTACTTTTGGCCATGGCGTCAGTTTGCAGTTGGCCTGTTGTATTTCATGTGGGCAGTTCTTCAAGTGAAATAACTCAGACAACAAGTGTTTCACAAAGCCTTCCATATTTTTCCCTTCAACACCCCTCCAATGCTCAAATTAGTTGAATACTGTTGTTACACACTCTGCACTACATATCATCAAGTTTGTCCCAAAGCAGAGCAATTTCAGACTTCAGTATGTGAATTTCTGTATCCCACTTGTCACTTTGGATGTCCATATGCCTCAGGGTTCTCTCCATATCAAAATATCTCAGACTGACAGTTTCTATCTTGCTGTCCAAATTGGTTACTGAATTTTTAACCCAGAGAATTCTATCAGAATTTTCTCAAGCATTAAGCGGACTGTAGCACTAATCACCTATCCTGTGTTCAGTGAAGCCACACTTTTAAGAGGAAATGTATGTTTGAGATCAATAAAAGTGGTGTCATGCATTTCAGGAGAATGAATACCAACAAATAATAAGTTTTCAGCTGAAAAATGTGTTTTCAAGATTGTGTTTTAAAACAAAAAAGACCGATTCAGAGAGTTGATTCTTTAAGTGACCATCTTGATCATGATCAAACCTGAAGTCCCATTCTGAGTACCTTTTGTAAAATTATGAACACTTTTCAAAGTGTCAGCAAAGTATGAAAACTATTGTACTGCATATCTTAAAAATAATCATATTTTAATACATTTTGTAAAAAAAAAATCATGACGTACTGTACTACTTTGTGAACATTTTTATTTTAAATTAATTATAACTAATTACTAGTTTATTTAAACAACAATCTGCACTGTGTACCTTGCAGTACTCCTCCCTAATGAACACTTAACTCATACCCTCTACTTATAAGAATCCATATCTGGTCTCATCATACAGGCCTATATCACTGCTCAATGTGGATATGAATATTTTAGTTAAAATAATATCAAAAAGATTAAAAATAATAATATCCAAAATCATAGATACTGATCAAAACAGTTTTGTAAAAGGGAGGAAAATAGGGACTACTATTAGAAGAGTGATCAACATATGGCATAAATGGCATAAACAGAAGAATGCATGCATCTTAGCAGTTGATGCAGAAAAAGCCTTCAATAGAGTGGAATGGGATTTTATCTTTTTTTTATTTATTTAACCAGGTATAGCACACTAAGCTGAAAGCTTTTTTACAGGAGCGACCTGGGAGCACAAGGAGGTTAAGTGACTTACTCAGGGTCACACAGTATGCAAGTGGAAGCTGTAGGATTCAAACCCCAGGTCTGGTCTGCTGGATGTCATCAGATTTGCAGCTCAGAGCCTTAGACCACTGCGCTATACTGCCTCCTATATCTTCTCAGTATTGGAAAAATTTGGTTTTGGAAAAAGGTTTATCAAGGCAATAAAAACATTATATTACAATCCAAAAGTTCAAACAAACAAAAATATATCTTCCAGTTTCACTCTATCAAGGGGCACAAGACAAGGCTGCCCACTTTCACCCCTACTATTTGCCTGGCATATTGAACCACTCGCAGTAGCAATAAGAAGTAATCAAAGATGAACGGATATTAAAATGGATCTCTGGAACATCGTATTAGTATCTATGCTGATGACACCTTGCTTTTCCTAGCAGATCCACAACACTCAATTCAGGAATGCTTTAACATTATAGAAAACTTTAGAAAAGCATCAGGATATAAAATAAATGAAAACAAAACAGAGTATGCTACTAGCCAATTGTCAAAAGGATATATTACCCAGATATTCCAAGATAAAGTGGTCACCCATTTTAAATACCTAGGGGTTATTATTTCAAGAGACATGCAAAGTATATATGATAAGAACTACCCTCACATACTCTCTCAAGTAAAAACTGAATTAGAGAAATGGAAAGTACTTCCTCTAACACTGATAGGAAGATGCAATGTTATTAAAATGAACATCCTTCTGAGGCTGCTATATTTATTTCAGACACTTCCCATAACAGTGGGATTAGGATATTTTAAAAATCTGGATAAGGTTATATCCAAATTTCTATGGAGAGATAAGAAACTCAGGTTACATATGAACAAATTATGGCTCCCTAAGGAACAGGGATGATTAGCCTTATCTAACTTCACTTGGTATTATAATGCAGCACAATTATCTCAGTTACAGGATTGGTTCAATAACCAAATCACAATTAATGGAACACTAGAACATGAAATACACCAATATGGAAATATAAGTCTACTACACTCAGAATACTACTCTAAAATAAAAAAAAATACCAAAATAATAAGAATACACTAATGTTCACACAAAACAATTACTTACATTGGAAGAAACACATAAGTTAATACAATGGCAGGACCAGAAATGATATGATAGTCCTAGTTATAGAAACTTTAATTTCAAACCCTCTTATACAGATGATGGATTTCAGCTTTGGGAAAGACTTTGCATAGAAACGTTTAAAGATGTTTTCGATGGCAATATCCTTAAGTCCTTCCAACAACTGCTAGAAAAGTATGGCTTGCCAAAACAACAATTTTACAGATATTTACAATTTAGAGACTTTACAAAACAAAATCTCTCACCAGACACCTCAACGATAAAAAATATTCTAGTCACAAAAGATTTAAAGCAGAAATCCATCTCGGCGATCTATATTTTCTCTGTATATATACCCCCCAGAAACTCCAGGCTGGGGCTAGGGGAGTTCATGGACTACCTGCTATCTCTAACTGGTAAAAATGACATAATGCATATCGGGGATTTTAACCTAGATTTGGCTGGACCTAGCTCCTTGCTACTATCTTCAATGATAAGCATGGCCAATCTAGCTCAGCTAATACAGGAACCCATCAGGATCTCCAATGGTGGCACCTGTTCCACTCTATTAGACTGTATCCTAACAAATAGGAAGGAATTTATTACCTTGGCTGGTGTCCTCCCTGACATCTTAAGTGATCAGACCCCTATTTACTGTATCTGGGATACCACCTTCCCATCCTTCCCATTAAAAGTGCTAACTTTCTCCAGTTTCTCAAACCTAAATATGGAGGCATTCACCAATGATCTTGACCAAGTGGACTGGTCTCCACTCTATCATACCAATGACATCAACATCGCTAAAGCCTACTTCAAATCTACACTTCTCGCACTACAAAATACACACATTCTGGTCACCACTAGGAGGGTTAAAGGGAAGGTTACAAAATGGCTCAAATGCCCCCTGCTACACCTACTGAAACTCAGGGATAAACTATGGTCCGCATGGAAGGCCTCTCATCTAAGTACAGACTTTGATGCGTACATAGCTTTACGGAACATATGCGAAAAGGAGATTCACCTGGCAAAAAGTTCTTATTACAAGAATCTCCTAATTTCGTCTGCCTCTAATCCCAAAAAGTATTGGCCCCAAATCAAGAAAATACTTAGAAACAACAAGCAGCAGTCTCCCGCTGATATGTATATAAATGATACCCACTGTAACCACCCTCTCACCATTGCTAATGCTTTCAACTCCCTCTTCTCCTCCCTACCTAATCCTAGTCCCTCCTGGCACTACAATACCAGGCCTGCAGCTGCCCTCAGTGCACCCATTCTCCCTACGCTTGAGCTGACTACAGTCTCATACCATGAAGTTCTAAAGCTACTCAAAACTATTCCTGCAAGTGGTAGCCCAGGCACAGATGGTATTCACCCTAGGAAACTAAAGCAATTTGTATCCTGGCTGGCAGTGCCCATTACCAGGTTTTTCTACCTGTCTGTTAGCACTGCCTCTGTCCCCTTGGTTTGGAAATCAGCCAGAACGATTCCCATTTTTAAGAAGGGAGATGATAAACAACTGTCCAACTACCGCCCCATTTCACTGCTCCCTGCGCTTAGCAAGCTCCTCGAGAAAGTTGTCCATTGACAGGTCTCAGTGCACCTTCTTAAGTATAATCTTCAATCCCCCTGTCAACATGGTTTAAGGGCGGGGCACAGCACTACCACTGCACTGACCCAACTGACCAGTGATATCAAAGGTAATATGGACAAGGGCCAACTCACAGGAGCAGTGTTCATTGACCTTTCTAAGGTGTTTGACATGGTCCACCACCTGCTTATTCTGAAAAAGCTGCAAACTGTAGGATCCTCTGACTCCACCCTATCATGGTTTGGTAGTTACCTTGATAACCGCACTCAGGCGGTTGAGCTTCATAAGGCTCTCTCATCCCCCATTCATATCACCCGTGGTATTCGGCAGGGTTCCATACTGGGTCCTCTACTCTTTTCCCTGTTCCTTAATGAAATTCCCAGTGCTTCTCATCACAGTAACATCCTCATGTATGCCGATGATCTTGTGCTCTATCATTCATCCAAAGCGATGGATGACATAAATCGCAAACTCTCACAACTCCTTAACAAAGGTAAAACCCAGGCTATGCTATTTGGATCCTCTAAAAAGGTGCCCTCTGAATCACCTAAGCTACTCGTCCACTGCGGTGATGGCATGACAGTAACAAACACCTCTATCTTCAGATACCGGGGGGTTACGCTCGACCTTACACTTAATTTTTCGATGCATATCAATGATGTGTGTGGTACTATCAATGCTAAAATAGGAGCTGCCTATCATGTGCGCCACTCACTAACACTGACAGCCAGGCTATCTGTGGCTAAGGGAGTACTACTTCCTCAACTCCTTTATGCCCTCCCGGTCCTGTACCCCACCAATGCCAGTGTGCTCTGCAAGTGGGACACCTCCTACAATAATATCTGTAGGTTCGCTTTGTCAGCCCTGTGCCTTACTCACCACTGCCTTCTCTACTCTGGACTAAACTGGTTGTCCTCAAAAGACCTCTGTGCATATACCATTGGGTGTTTTGTTGACTCCCTAACTAGACCACCTTGCTCAGCCTCTTTGGCTGACTTGATTACCCCGGTCTCCCACTCCCGCCCCCTTAGGTCCTCTTCAGTCTCAGTGCTCTCAGTAAAGCCCTGTGTGACCAATATGGGCAAACAGGCATTCTCACATTTTGCTCCTAACCTCTGGAATTCGCTTCTCCCACAGGTTAAAAACTCCACCTCCCACCTCTCTTTTTAGCGTTCACTGTTCTCCCACCTTTATGCCCTAGGTAACTGTAACTGCTCATAAGTGGAATCTCTCCACATTGAATAATTTGTATGACTTATTAAGCTTGGCTTAAGACTGAACAGAGTGTACTCCTTCCTCTGCCAAACTCTCATTTTTTGAGTGTGTATGACTGGTCTTCATTATCAAATACCTGATGTAGTCTCAATCTATACTATTATGCGTTTACCTTGTACTTGTATTAGTTATTGCTTATGTGAATGTCATTTCAACTGTTCATATCTATATTCTCATTGTTGTAATCTCCCGAGTCGTGCCTGAAAATAGGCAGGATCGTTGCCTAGTGCATCTACCCAGTTACCAAAACCTAATAAATAAATATACAAAAACATAATCAATACTCCTTAGTGCAGCGAAGAGGCAGGTGGGAACAACATATGGGATCCAGGACTGATGAAAGAACTTGGGATAATACTATAAAATACCCAACAACTGAATTCTGTTCTTCAGAAATGCAACAAATAAAATTCAACATACTCCATAGAACTTATTTCAGCCCTTCTAGATTACAGAAAATAGATTCAGCAATCAATGAAAATTGCCCAAGATGCCTTAACAACCCTGGAACACTTATTTATGTGTTCTTAACCTGCAGGAAATTATCTAAATTTTGGAAAACAGTATTGTCTATATTAGAAAATGTGACCCACCAGAAATGACACAAACAAGATTTAACTACCCTATTGGGATGTAACCTAACAGAAAGTGGAACAACTGATGAATCAATAAAATTAATATAATGGGGTTATTTAGTAGCAAAAAAAATGCATTTTAATGCAATGGAAGGACAAGAAACCCCCGATTGCGTATAACTGGCTTAACCTCATGATAGATTTACAGTATATAGAATTAAATGTAAACATTACTTTTCAAAGGATAAGGCTGAGCAATTTGATAAAATATGGCATATCTTTATGAAAACTATATTGGAAATCAGTTTAGAATAAGTCGTCCCTAAAGAATAAAGCTAATGAAATCATACAGAATCAGAAATTATGTATCTATTTTGCACACAGAATTACAGGAATCTCAGCTTTATGTAAACAAAGAGGGTTGCCCACTTAAAAGGGCGGACCCCATTGTCCTCAGACCCAGGCAAGTGGTGTGTGTGGGGGAGCAGAAATAGGGATTGGCAAAGAAAGGTAAGCAAAGGGAGGGGAGGGGTGGGGTGGGAGTAGTGAGGTCATGAAAGGGAGGGCCTTGTGTTGTCAGAGCAGGCGTGAGGTGGGAAGTAGGGATTGGCTAGGACAGGAGAGAGAGAGAGAGAGGGGAGAGCAAGGTGGTACATAAGGGCTTGCACAGTGCAAGGAGCTCGCAAAGTTTGCTCTAAGAGGTTTTCCCTATTAGAAGCACATCAGTGTTGGCAATTACAGAGTTAAATTAATTGCTTTAGGCCAGTTGGCTTTCTGTAGCGATAGCTATTTTGAGTTAACTAGCAAATTTAATGATACTAGGTGAGTTAATAGTACAAGTAAGGATAAACTGGTAAGGGAAGGGTGTTCTCAATTTGAGCAACAAGGCCAGCTGCTGCAAGTAAGTATCAGGGATCCCTGGCATAGGGTAAGATTTTGCAACAAAAAAAAAAAAATAACGAGAAGAAAACAGGTTGTATAACTATATAATGGGTATGTTAACAAGGAAGCAGCAAAATGTGGGATATGCCTGGAGAAGTGCAGCAGGGTCAGCACTGCTGTCGTTTTGGTGCCACAACTTGGCTGGAGATAGTTGTACGCTTGTTGTTTGATTTGTTTGGTGGTTGGGCCCTGAGGCCAGAGGGGGCAGCGTGTGGTGAAGTCATGGCTACTGAGAGCGCAGTTGGGAGCTTTCTGAGATTTAAAAAAAAAAAAAACATTAGTCCCCATTTGCCCTTTGCCAAGGAGCATGTGTGGTTCAGCTTCACTATCAGCCTTGGTGTCGGAAGCGAGTGAGGTGGTGGCGCCATTGTCTAACAGCTCTCAGAACCCCCGAGTAAGGGATACAGGCGAGTGGCATGGGACCGCCAGTAAAAAGTGGAAGAAAGTAAGAAAGTGGTTTTGTTTGTTGTGCTCATTTTCTGCTCATTCCCCTTATGGAGTCCCAAACATGTAGACGGGTGTTGGTGGCTGATTTTCAGAGACGGGGGATCCTGGGGGGCAGGCCACTATGGGGAATTGAGCGAAAAAGGCATTTTGGGGAGGAATCAAAATAAAAAAGTAAAAGAATGAAAAGAGGGTAAAAAGAAGTCAACTGCACATTATACAAGGGCTGAGAGTGCAGGCCCAGGGATGGGCTTGATTGGGGGGTTATTCCACGGGACTGCATGGTGGTGGCGTCTGACATCATCACCATGCGGTGGGCCTGACTGCAGCCTTAATTCCAGCAAAAGGGGACATGAGCAAGGTGAGCAAGCTGGGTTATGCTGGCTCCTTGATGGTTTTTTTTTTTGTTTAGCAAGGAAAGGGACTGTAAAGCCCTAATGGAAATAAATAGAAAAAACAAAAAAAAAAGAGACAATTTTGGACCACACGGGAGGACATGAAGAGTAACAGGGGATGTCCAATAGATGGCCCCAGGTCATCGTGTGGCATGGATGGGGAATAAAAAATGCAGCCATACCAGAGCAAGGGATGTAACACTAGGAGAGCCTGGGACTCCAGCAAAAAGGGAGTAGGAGGGCATAGGTGCAAAAAAAAAAATGGGGGGGTACCGGAGGAGGGAGTTATGGGAGAGATTCCATCAGTCAAGCAGTAGGAGGCATGCCTAGGGATACCAGACTTGTAGCTGGGGGGGGGCAGTTGGATAGGGACCCAGACCCCCCTTTTTTCATAATGCGCCAGTCAGCAATAAAAAAAAAAAAAGGGAGGATGAGCAAGGAAAAGAAAGGAGGGGCATGCAGGCCACCACAGAGGGCTCCAGTGCAGGCCCAGGGGCCAGGAGAATCCAGGACCCCATGGGGTGGCAGGGGTGATAACGCTGCTAGGATGTATTGATGGCTAATGCTATTTTGTGTTTTTGGGTCTTTTACAGGTTAATTATGGCTCCACAGAAGACCAAGCCCAGCAAGGAGGATTGCTACCAGGCAGTCATGGAATTGGTGAGCAAGGCAAACCAGCTGTAAGAGGCCCCAGACCCACTCAGCCTGGCCAAAGGCAAGAAGCGGAAGGGAAACCAGGATAGGGGAGGAAAGGGTTACAAGCGGGCACCTAGGGCTCCGGCCAAGCCCAGGCCAATGGAACCCATCCATAAGCAGGTCACCCCAGTACCTCCTCATCCTGCTCTGGTGCCTGCCCTGGCACCAGCCCCTGCACCTGCTCCTTTGCCAGAGATGCAAGCTCCTTGGGGTCCAGCTCTTCCTGCCCTGTCATTGCCCCAGTCCCCAACTCTGGCTCTGGTCAATGCCCAGCTGGTGGTCTCGTAGATGGGGCCCAGAACCCAGACCAATGCCCAAGAAGGTAATAAAGAAGTTACACTGGAAAGCAGTGTAAGGGAATATGTAAAGAAGATGCTCAGATCGATGAGGGACAATGATTTGTGCCAGTTAGAGAAGGCACTGGGTGAAATTAAAAGTAAAGAGACAGGGGAGAGCACTGGGGCAGTGGATGGGGACAGTCAGTGAGAAGGGATTTGGGGCGGAGATTGGTGCACCAGGGGTCATGATCGAGACTATGTGCCCTTAGCCTCGAAGGAAAAAATTTGGAAGGGGGAATTTGTGGACAGATTCACCCTGGCCAAAGTGGACAATATGGATAAGTATGAAGAAAATAAAAGCTTTGAAAAGAAAAACATGGCAGCAGCCACCGTGTTGTTAGGTAAAGTGTAAGAGGACAAGTCCACAAAGGGAAAAACATGGGACAATTGGTCCACAGGTTTCACATACTACACAGCGATTGTTATAGAAAAAAGACCAGAGTTGCCCACAACTCTGCTGACATATTCACTAATGATAAAGAATGCTTAAAAAACAGGGTGGGGGGCATGGCTAAAATATGATAAGAAATTTTGGAAGAGAATGGCACATTTCAGGGATGTAAAGTGGGATGCATGGCAGATTGACCTCCGGTTGGAGATCTGTACGGGGACAGCCAGCATGGACAATGAAGGGGACAAAAAGGGGGGGGTGGCCTAAAAATGTTGCTGGGGCTACAACCGGGCTTCTTGTTCCTGGCCTAACTGCCGGTTCAGGCATGCAAGCTCTAAGTGTGGGAGCACTCACCCAGTAACAAAATACAGGTATAATTGGGATAAGGGCAATTCTAGTCATGACAGCTCATACCAGCAGGGTAACTAAATAACAGACAACAGGACAACTAAGAGGGGGTAGCTAAGACCATCAGGCTGGCCTGTACACCAATAAAGGTGGACATTTTGGGGGATGGATGAAGTGGTATCCAAACAATGATGCAGCGAGCAAGTTGGTGACAGGTTTTACAGAGGGTTTTAGTCTGCACTTTAAAGGAGCATGGAAAGGAACAAGGGTGAAGAACCTGAAGTCAGTGAAAGGGAAGGAGGCAGTGTTGACACAGAAAATCCAGAAAGAGCTAGTAGCCGGCAGGGTAGAGGGCCCATCTGAGCACCCACCATTGCCAGACTTGAGAATATCTCCATTGGGACTGGTCCCAAAGAAGCAGCCAGGGGAATACAGAGTGATTCATCACCTGTCATACCCGGATGGGGATTCAGTCAATGACTACATCAATGAGGAGGATAGCAGGGTGATATACACCACTTTGGAAGAGGTGGTCAGATTGATTAGGGCTCTACGGGGGGCCATGGCTGCCCAACTTGGACATTGAAGCAGCTTTCCGTCTGCTGCCAGTACAGCCAGAAGGTTGGGACCTGTTGGGTTTCTAACTGGGGGAGGGCTACTACTTTGATAAAGCCATGCCCATGGGCTGTTCCGTGACCTCTGCCACATTTTAAATGTTTAGCACTTGGCTACAATGGGATTTTCAGGATAGATACGGGTATAGAACAGTGGCCCATTACCTGGATGACTTTCTGTTCATCGGGGAAGGGCAACAACAGATGGAAAAGATATTACAGGAGTTTGAAGCAATGTGCAGGGAATTAGGAGTTCCCCTGTCCCCCAACAAGACAGAGGGGCCTAGCCAATCAGATTTTTAGGCATTGAAATAGATACAGTAGGTGAGTTATTACAGTTACCGGAGGCTAAGGCACAAAAGCTGAACTCCTTGTTGGAGATGGTCAAAGCAAAATGGAGGGTACAGCTGAAGCAGGTGCAGCAGTTGTTGGTGCATCTAAACTTTGCTTGCATGGCCATTGCCCTCGGTCACATGTTTACACGGCGCCTGGCCAGAGCAATGCGAGGGGCCTCAAGGCCACACCATTGGGTGGACATTAGCAAAGGGACCAGAGAGGATTTAGAGGTATGGGGGATATTTCTAAGTGGTTACAATGGGAAGTCATTTTGGCTGGAGGAATGGGTTTTTAACACTGACCTTCAGCTTTACATGGACGTGGAAGGAGATATAGGCATGGGAGCTTACTTTAGAGGAAAGTAGTTTGCCATGGCATGGCCCAGTGCATGATTTCAGACTGGCATATTGAGGGATATCACTTTTTGGAGATATTCCCTATTTGGAGCAACAACAGAGAAGTAGTGGGTGTCCTAAACAAAAGGGGGGGCAATGTCAGAGAGGGTCATGAGGGTGCTGAAGCAGTTAATATTAAAGGGGCTGACATTGAATCTGTCATTTAGGGCTAGGCACATGATGGTGTGGACAATGTGATAGCTGACTGCCTCTCCCACCTGCAGCTGGACAAGTTTTGAGCCATTGCACCAGGAGCGGAAAACTTGCAGACAGCTATTCTGGACTACATCCGGAAGATTGGATTGGGGGAGCCGAACAGTTGTTTCGCAACTCCTGGTCCCCTAGGACCCTGAGAGTCTACGAAACCTCATGGAGGGCTTTCAAGGTGTTTTGCATGCAGAACGGCTGCCAGGTAAGTGGGAGGGTAATGGGGGACCAGGTAGCACAATTTATAGTTCTAGGATGGAGAAATAATATGGCACATGTGACAATGGGTGTACATTTGTCAGCGATAGTGCAGTTGTGTACCCTAAAGGGCTGGGAGGACCTGACAAAGAGTAACTTGATATTGCGCATGATGTAAGGGTGGCTACAGGGGGCTGAGAGGTCCCACGATGGTCAGAGGCCAATGACAGAGGGGCCACTTGAGAAGCTCATGGGGGCTTTGCACCATGTGTGCACATCTAGTAGCGAGGCAATTTTATTTAGTGCAGTATACGTCACTATGTATGGTGGCGTGTTCAGAGTCAGCGAAGTGGTGGGGCATGGCAAGAAAGATGTGTCCACAGGTCTGCACTGGGAGGACATGGTGTGGACAGGAGACAGGATATCAGTGCTGCTGAGGAGCTCAAAGACTGACTAAATGGGACAGGGGAACAGGGTGTGGTTAAGACAGCATGAGAATGCATCCATTTGTCCAGTAGGGGCCCTTCACATATACACAGCTGGGCAGCTTAAGGGCGAGAACCCTATGTTATTTCTATATGGCAACACCTGGGACCCCAGTGGTGGCAGTTTTAAAGAAGGGTTTTGCGTTCATAGGGGAAAGCCCTGTGGGGTATTCCTCCCACTCATTTAGGATTGGGGCAGCCTCCATAATGGTGGCACAAGGAAGCACTCCTGGGGATGTCAAGCAGAGGGGCAGGTGGGCTTTGAACTGTTATAAAAAGTACATATGTACCTTGATGCAGTAGTACTAATATTGTTTTCTTTCTCCCCCACAGCAGGTTGGTACAGTAAAAGATAATACAGGGAATAAGGGATTATAAAAGAGGAGTAGGGAAACGGGGGTGGCGGGAGGGGGATGGAGCATAAGGCATTAATCTGTTCTCTGTTTATGGTTCCTGCTGGACAGACAAGGAGGTTGGATGCCTGGATATGTGGACATTCCTTTGTCTACTGGGTGGAAAAATGGGCATCCAGGAGGCTCGGTGGGAGGCAGCTATATTTGGACATCAGTGCAATCAGACTGACATGGAGAGGCCTGTGAGGCATGAAGTGGGCCCAACTGCTACCTACTTTGAGGGAAATGAGGTGGGAACACAGCCGCCTGTACTTGACTATGATTCATTTGGAGGGAAATGGTTTGGGGACCAGGCCATGGTGGATATATTTTTTCAAATCAAGAAGGATGTGCATAAAATAAAAGAGCGGTGGCCAGAGATTTCTCTGGTATGGTCAGATATTACCCCATGAAGGATATGGCGACATGCAACAAACCATAAGGCTATGCATAGGGCCAGGAAACACATGAATGCTAGAGTAGACAGGCTATTTGAGAGCATTGGGGGCAGGATTAAACATAGGCGAGTCCTGGAGCATGTCAATGAGTATTACAGGGGAGATGGAGTACATACATTAGGTTTTGGGTTGGCAATGTTTAATTCTGAGATTGCCAATGTCATCGAGCCCTGGATGCAGGAGAAAAAGGTTTGAAGTTGGGGGGAAGTCCACCACCCATCGCAAGCTGGAAGTGGACTAATGGAAAACAGAGGAGGGAAGGATAGAGTAAGGGGGGATAATAAATAGGACAGAGTACAACTCAACAAGAAGCAAGGGTACAGTGTGTATGCTCGTACCCCTTCAAATGAAGGAGGAAGAATGGGGGGGGAGAAGATAATAAATAAAGGAGAGAGTAATGAGGTATAAAGTTGAAAAGGAATTATGATTGGAGAAATTGAATTGAGAATGTACGATGTATAAAATGTATATAAAAGAACTGATGTGATTCATGTATATGTATAACCATAAAATGTAAATGGAGTGCTGAAAAGAATGAATTAAGTAAATTAATTGCCAGATCTGAGCACCCACACAGAACTTGTCTGTGTCTTTATTGGTGGGGGGTCTAGGGGACAATGAAATAATTACTGCAAAAAATATTTGCATAGATTTTGATCATTTAAGTGTATTTTTACTATAATTTTGCTATCCTATTTTCCTATTTTTTCCTTTTTATTACTTAGGGGGCTAAGAAATTTTCCGACGAAAAGTCCGTATCTCACACCGTTTCCGAGATACGGGCCCTGAAAGGCGCATCGAACGCCGTAATGTTATCCTATGGGAAAAAAAGAGAAGTTCAGAGTGCCATAACTTTGCCTCCCTGTAATATTTTTCCACCAAACCACTGAAAGGCACATCTGTGGGCTGTTGGCTGTCTTCCCTCCAAATTTCAGGAAAAAAGACCAAACTGTTACTTTGCAGCAGGGATCCAAAGGATTTCTATAATGCGTCGGGCACCGTAATGTTATCCTATGGGAAAAACTGTCAACTTTGGAGTGCCATAACTTTGCCGCCGTGTAATATTTTTTCAATACAACACTGAAAGGCACATCCATGAGATGTTGGCTCGTTCCTCCAAATTTCAGCCCAAAACTCCCAACGGTTTCTTTGCAGCGCGGTGCCAAAGAATCACTGTCACTGTCCCACAGATGGAAAACTACTGTACAATTTAAAGAAAGTTTATAAAAGTTCGACACTTTCGTGAGCACAAGTAATTTACAGTGCTTTTCCAGAAATTTGAAAAACATATTTCTGGGGTGTTTTACCAAAAATAAAGACATGGCAAGCATCCTCAGGGTCCGACTAGGTGAATACAAAAGAATTAGGTTGCTAGAGGGTCCCAAATTTAAATGCCAACCATTTTTCTGATCACCAACTGAAAACAAAATGGCTGATTTACGAAAGTAACAGGCCCATTTGCGAAAGTAAAAATGCATTTGCGACACTGTCGAACTTTTTGTTAACTTTTCCCATTGACTTATAATGGGAAACTGTTTTTTGAATAACTTTTGAACCGTTTAATATTTTTTCACGAAATCTTCAAAAGGCACATCGGGGACCATGGCCACGTTCCCTGAAGATTTTGGGCGGTAACACAACCCGTACGACCTGTAGGTGCGCCTGTAGAATTCCAGAAAAAGCATAAACGCGCGCACAGATCATGCTTAATAACTCTGCAGCCGTATATTCGACTGGTACGAATCTTGGCAGATCCCAAGGCCTATGGTTCTTGATTGCGTATTCCAAATTTCAGGTAAATCCGTCAAACGGTTGCAAAGTTATTAAGGTGCAAAGTTTTGGTGTTTAACATAGAAATGGCTCCTCAACCCTAACTATGGTAGCACTACTGTGCTACCATAATATATATTTTTTTATATATATATATATATAAATATATATACACACCTAAGTGAAATGCTAAATCATTTCAACCACACCAGATTAAAAGATCTAAGACATCTTGAGAGTGTATTTAAAAACATTTTTAGTCTAATAAATATCATTTTCCACTTAGCTGCAGGATGGCCTAGTGATATGCATATTTACCATCCGTGCTAATGACCTGGAAGTTGAACACTTAGTTATCTTGTTTCATATAAATAGACAGCTTATAGAGGATAGAGAAGGAGGAGGAGCAAAGGAGGAAGGGGGCTATGAACAATGGGCTGAAGTTGGGAGGGTAAAAGAGATAGGGACAGTAAGATGCAAGAGTAGGCATGAAGTGGCAGAAGGGGAAGTAGATATTGTAGGTTAATGAATGGAAGTTATTTATTTGTTTTTTGTTTACCTGGTAGATAACTAGACAATAAAATGCCTGTTTTCTGACATGACCCAGGTTAATACAATCAAGGGCAAAATGAAGAGCAAATATAATACAATGGATATGACAAACAAGGTAGCAACACAATTCAATAAATATGATATGGTATATAATGTATATAATGGTATAAAATGGTAAATATGGTAGCAATAAAGTCAGCAGGTAGTATGTGAGTAGTAAACACATCCAGGAAACATATTCACACAATACAGACTTAGTATGCAACCCTGAGACAAATAATAGAAAGGTAAGCTACAAGTAATAAAACAGGCATAAAAATAAATACTATGTACAATAATTATAGGCACAGACATCAGGGTCTCATGCACAGGTACATATGTCTAATGAGTTTAGGCTTATGCAGTATCTCCATTGTTTTTTTTTATCACTACTCTATTTTTTCTCACCTGCAGCCGCAGTCCTGCCATATATCCAGCCACCGCTACAACCTTCACCTCCGACCCTGAAGCCGACGTGTCCAGCTGACATATGCAGCTACGACCGTCGAGAGGGGCTCCCCCTTCAGCCCCTGCACCCGGCGAGGATCCATTACTGGCACATGCCTATTCCAGGCATAGTCGGTCAGTGAAGCGAGCGGCCATTAAGCTGCCGCGGACCATGCTGCTTTTTCCCTATTTTCTCCCAATGGGAGCACAGACATGCAATGACATCCGTGCACTAGCATGCAGACATCTGCTGTGCTCCCCCCTACAGAGCAATCGTGCCACTGCAGTTCCTCCAGGCATCCCCAGGGACTGCCAGAGCGTGGCGTGCACCCACCCTTTTACCCCAGGACTAGGAGAGCTGTCATTGGTTGCTCAATCCTAGTCCTCCCCTGCAGACCCCTGATGTCCCGGGCTCGTTCCCAAACCCAGGTCGTCGGTGTGGAGCGAGGTGTGGTGTCCAGCACCTCAACCCTCAGCACCACTGGGCCAGCTCGCAGCACCTCCATTGTGAGTAAAATGATGGCAACATTAGTCAAGAAGGACCTAATGGACTATTTAGGGAGACATACTCTCCAGGATAGTAAACATGGGTTTGTAGCATGAAGTTCAGGCTTGTTAATCTTTACAAATTGCCATTATTAGGTAACTGTCAAATCCGATGACAGGCAGAGGGGAGATGCCCATGGAGGATAGGTAGCTTTATCTTAAGGACTGAGTAGTCAATTAAATCAAAAGCCTTAGTTAAGTCAATAAACACAGTCCAAGTAAACATTTCTTTGTCCATGGCAGCTTTAACAGAATTTGTTAATTGCATAAGTGTCATGGAGATACTGTGACCTCATCTAAAGACCATTCTGGGATTTAGAAAACAGAGTTTGTTCAAGAAGAGAGTTATTGATATGATTTTTATTTATTTATTTATTTCAATTTAGGATTACAATACCTTTGAGCCAAGGCTCTTTTACAAAGGTTCCACTTCAGCATGTGCAACAGTCATCATTTTTAGTTACAAACATATAGTCATTGACTTACAGACATGTAATAACCAGTACAAAGACTTGAGCTATGAGCAAGACAAGGGAAGGGGTGGGGTGGGGGAGTGAGGGTATGAGATCGAGGGGGTAGGAGGCAGGGGTAGGGGAGTATGGGAGGTGGTTGGGGAAGAAGTAGGAGTGAGATATGGGGGGGAGGTAGGCGAGGGTGGGAGACAGTGCAGCCAGGGGGCCTTGTCAAGGGAATATGACAGGTAAGGTGCTAGGGGTGCAAAGACTGATTGTAAGTGCTGGGTGCTGGGGCATGTGCAACTGGAACGGTGGAAATGTTAAGATGGGCAATCGCAGGATACAAGCAGTGAGAGGTGCAGTTTGGACTTGAAGAGACCAAGTGTTGGATCGGTCGCTATGTCGCTGCCAAGAGAGTTGAGCCAGTTGGATGCCCGATAGGCGAATGATCTTTGTCCTTGAATGCAACATCGTGATATGTAGTAGATGGGAATTGATCTTTCTTGTAATGACGCCCTATGTTCAGGCTTAAGGTGGCACAGATACCAGGTGGGGCAAGCCCCATTATAATTTTCTTGGCCGTGATGCAGGTTTGGTATTTTATGCATTTGTCCAGTTGAAGCCATCCAGATTGGGAATAAAGGTCACATGTGTGGGTACGGCGATGTGAGCCAGTGATGATACGACAGGCCTTATTCAGGGAGGTCACGATGCATTTGAGAGCAGTGGTAGTTGCAGACCCATATATGATAAGACTATAGTCTATGATGCTGGCGATGGAGCTTTGGACGGCCACTGACAATGCTTCTGTGGTTAGGTGTTTCCTGTGCTAGAATAATATGCCTAACCTCGCATTGGCAGACTTTGCAACTTTGCTGATATGGACAGCGTATGAGAGGTGGGGATCAAGGGTGATGCCAAGGTACTTGAATGATTGTGTTTGCTCTAGGATGGCTCCTTGTTCGGTTGCAATGGAGAGGTGGAGTTGTTTGTTTTTGTTGTGGGGGCTGCAGAAGACCATAGACTTGTTTTTTTTCTGATTGAGAAGCAGTTTATGATTTAGGAACTAGGATTCGATGGAGGAGAAGGCCCGCTGAAGTTTATTTTGTAATTGGATTGGATCAGGGTCTGAGGTGAGGATCACTGCATCATCGGCGTAGAGAATTATTTGTTCTGGGCAGCTGTCCGGTAGTGAGTTTAAGAATAGGCTGAAGAGGAAGGGTCCCAGAATGGAGCCCTGGGGGACTCCTGAGCAGACTGGTCTAGGGTCCGACAGTGTATCAGCGATTCTTACTGTTTGGGACCGTTCTTCAAGGTAGCTCTTAAACCAGCCAATGGAGTCGGTTGACAGCCCAGTGTTCTGAAGCTGGACAAGCAGGAGGCGGTAATTGACGGTGTCGAAGGCTTTAGTTAAGTCAATGTAGATTGAGCCTAGTAGTTCACCAGAGTAAAGTGTGTTGTGGATTGCACCGGTGAATTCAAGTAGGGCTGTGGAGGTGATGCGACGTTTGCAGAACCCGTGTTGTTTCTTGCACAGGATGTTGTACGTATCCAGGTATTCTGTGAGCTGGTCTGAGACGATGCATTCTAGTGCCTTGGACAGTGGAGGTAGTAGGGAGATAGGTCTGTAGTTATCGTGGGCAGTTTTGTCATCACTTTTATGGATTGGGGTGATAGTGGCAGATTTCCATCTGTCCGGGAACTGGTTAAGGCTGAGGGAGAGGTTGAAAATTCTGGTCAAAGGACTAAGCACTTCATCAAGTGTGAGAGACAGGATTTTGAGATCGAGGGAGTCATTGCTGAATCTTGATTTACCAAGGGCTTTGGTAACATATTTGTGTACTTGGTGAGCCTTGACTGCTTTGAAGTAGAAGCAGGGGGAGCTGGTGGGAGTAGTGTTCATTGAGGACAGAGGGGCTTCACCATCTTTGAAGTAGTCCTGGGGTAGGACAGCACTGAGGTTGGTAAAGGCTTTGTTAAAGGTATCCACAATGGTTTTTGGGTTGAGGGTTGTGGTTCCGCTGATGTTGAGTATTGCTGGGGGGATTTTGGGTGGATTTCCAGTGAGTTTCTTTATGTTCTTCCAGAATTCCCGACCATTGCTCCAGGAGTTTGTGAGGGCATGCTTATAGTAGGCGGACTCCATTTGCCGGATGGTTTTGGTGAAGTCATTGCAGGCACATTAGTAATTTTGGATGTTGTTTTGCCTTCCAGAGTTTCTGGCCAGCTTCCATAGGTCATCTCTTGTTTTTAGCATCCTGAGGAGGTCACCTGTGAGCCAAGGGTTACTGAGTGATTTGACTTTGCATTTCTTAATAGGAGCATACATGTCACAGGCCAAAGTGAAGATGTTTATGAAGTGGTCAAGTGCAGTGTTTACGTTGGTTGTATTGAAGATAGGAGACCAGTCTTGATGGAAGAGGTGGGATTTGAGTAGAGGAAGGTGACCACTGGGTAGAACCCTGCTGGTTACCCCAGGACTAGGAGAACTGTCATCGGACGCTCGATCCTAGTCCTCCCCTGCCAACCCCCGACGTCCCGGGATAGCAACCAGTTTTTTTAATATCTTGTTCAAAACAGATAATATGGAACAAGGTGACCATTTTGTGCTAATTTAGGATAACCCTTCTTGAAAATGTGACAAATTTTAGCCACTTTCTAAACCTCCAACACTAGCCCAGAGCACAAATATGAGCTGTAAATTCCAGTTATTGTGGGACCAAATAAAAAGATGTAATCTTTAGTAACTTAGGCTCACGTTCATAAAATCCAGCACTATTACAAGAGGAAATTGAGTTTTTGATGGGGTAATAGTATGTGCATTCTCTTGGGAGTGACCATTGAGACATCTCTCTGCAACAGAGATAATAACATGCACATTAAATATGATTCTGTAAATGTTTCACCTCTGAAAGCTCATATTACATCTGCTCCCTCCCCCCCCACGGGGGAAAAAAAAACTGTTTTGGCTCACTTCTGCTTAGCTGTAATTTTCTCCCAGCTCGGAGAATGACTTTAATGGAGTGGAGTGGGATAACATGGGGGAGAAAATGTGTCAAAAACAATGTTGACAATCTAAATAATGTTGCTACCATGTTCTCTTCTTAGTGTTGACAACTATTACTCTAGGTTACCTTTTCACCTCTTTCTTCAGATTGGGAATATACTGACTGGTTGTACTTCTGGCTGTTGTTAAGCCCCACTTAGATGTATAGGTCTAATATAGTTCAAGAGGCGACAGGCAGTAATTATCTGGCAGCCAGTGAGAACAGCTTCATTTGGTGTAGGATCGAGGATTTGAGAATGAGCTGAAGGAAAGTCTGCTTTACTGGGTAGAGGATGAAAATAAAAAGTAGACAACCTTATTCTCAGATGAATGATTATTAAAAGCAGCCACTTGGTTTCAACATACAGAACCATAACAAATGTGCGCAACTATCCAAATACACATCCAAAAACTCAAGAATGACCTTCACCAAACTGGCAAATGGGGACAACCAAATAGAGGTACCCAGAGAAGTGGAAGGAAAGGATGTGGAGGTTAGCCAAGGAGATGACCTCAGCGGGGAAAGCAGTGGACCCCAGAGGAGGAGGAAGTGAATCCTGGTGGGGAACTCCATCATAAGAGGGATCCAGCTAGAAACACAGGAGGGGGAGGACAGGGAGGTGAGGTGCCTACCAGGTGCCATGGCACGGAGGGATGGAAGGAAGATCCTGGGGATCACTGGGAAGGCAAGAAGGGAGGGTGAGCTGGATGTCATTATCCACCTAGGTACTAATGACCTGGCAAATGGGGAACCAAAGGAAGTTCAGGAAGAGTTTAGGAAATTGGGGAGAGGTCTGAAGCAAGTAGCTACTTCTGTCACTTTCTCAGAAGCACTACCTGCGAGAGGCAAGGGAGAGCATGGGTTGCATGCACCAGGAACGTTAACTCATGGTTGAAGAACTGGTGCTGTGAGGAAGGGTTTAGATTCATTGGTGACTGGGGACCCACCTGGAGGGATGGAGGTTTGTTCAAGCCTGACGGCCTGCATCCATCCTGGAGGGGAATCCAAGCACTCAATGATAATTTTAAATGCTACATTGATAAGCATTTAAACTAGCAAAGGGGGGTGGCAGGCCAGCAAGGAGGGTACCTACTTGCTCACCCCCACAGCTAGCAATGGAACCAGTGAACCAGAGGAGTGGCTATCTCTACAAAGCAGTGTGCAAAAGATGGAGATTAATGCCCAAGAGGTGGATAAGCAGAAAAGGGGCAAAATTCAGCAGAAGGGCAGACAACAAGGAGAACCAGGGATAAAGGACAACCAAGGAAGGGGTTGGAGTAGAACAGCGAAACAGTCTAGGGAGGTCAAATCATGGAAAGCCATGTGTGCAAATGCCAGGAGCCTTAGCAACAAGATGGAAGATCTGGAGGCTGTCATGGTGCAGTCAGACCTGGACATTGTCGCCACCACTGAAACCTGGTGTAATGATAACCACGACTGGGAGACGGCCATACCTGGCTACAACATATTCAGAAGAGACAGAGCAGGCAGGAAGGGAGGAGGAGTGGCACTGTATGTGAAAAATGACATAAGGGCCACAGAGATCCAGGAGGAACAAAATAGGAGAGATACTGTGGGTTGCTGAAAGGAAAATAGGGCCAGCCTATCCGCACAGGTGTGGTCTATAGACCACCAGCCCAGGAGGAAGAAACAGATAGGGAGTTGATGCTAGCCATCCAAAGGATGGCAGACAAGGGTGAGGTAGTACTGGTTAGAGACTTCAATATTCCAGACGTGGACTGGAGCATCCCAGCAGCAGCATCAACTAGGAGCAGATTTATCCTGGATTCCCTTCAGAGTGCCTTCCTCAAGCAACTGGTCATGGAACCAACTCGGCAGAAGGCAATACTGGACCTTGTGATCACAAACAGGGACAGTGTGATGGGGGTAACAGTGGGGGACCACCTGGGGAACAGTGACCACCAGTCATTGTGGTTTGAAATCACAGAAAGAGCAGACCCAGACCACACAAAAACACGTATCCTGGATTTTAGGAGGGCAGACTTTGGGAAAATGGGGAGATATTTGAAAGCAGCATTAAGGGGAATGGGGCAGGAATCAGGGGTTGAGGAACAGTGGGCAGTATTTAAAATGGGGATTACAAGAGCAACAGAATTATGCATTAAGCAGGTTAGCAAGAGGAAAAGGAAGAGGAGACCATTATGGTTTTCCAAAGAGGTAGCAAAGAAAGTGAAAGACAAAAAGATTGCATTCAGGCAATACAAAAAGACACAGGCAGAAGGGGATAGGGAGAAGTACCAGGAGAAGCAAAGGGAGGCAGGGAGGTCAGTAAGGGAAGCCAAAGCTCAGACAGAAGAACACATTGCAAAATCAATGGGTAGAGGGACAAAACCTTTACAGGTACATAAGTGAAAAAGAAAGGCAAAGGGAGGGATAGTGAGACTGAAGGGGAGGATGGGGCCATGGAGGATGACAACAGTAAAGCTGACATTAGAACAGTTATTTCTGCTCAGTCTTTACTGAGGAAGAGGAGGGTAATGGGTCTGAAGGGAGTACAAGGGGTGAGAATGGTGCAGAAATGGACACAAGTCCCTTTACACGAGAAAGGGTCCTGAAGGAACTGGAAGTAATGAGTTGATAAAGCAATGGGGCCAGATGGGGTGCACCCCAGGGTCTTTAAAGAACTAAGAGAAGTGGTGGCTGAACCTCTGGCTATCCTGTTTAGCCAATCACTGGAAACAGGGGATGTACCCAAAGACTGGAGGATAGCAGATGTAGTCCCCTTATACAAAAGTGGGAACAAAGAGGAAGCGGGAAACTACAGACCAGTCAGCCTCACCTCGGTGGTGAGGAAGATCATGGAAGCACTACTGAAGGAGAGATTGGTGGAACATCTGGTTGTCAATGGACTACAGGACCCAAGGCAGCATGGTTTCACCAGGGGGAGGTCATGTCAGACCAACCTCATTGATTTTTTTGACTGGGTGACTAGGGAGGTGGATCAGGGAGGGCAGTGGACGTGGCCTATCTGGACTTCAGCAAGGTCTTTGACACTGTGCCACATAGAAGACTATTACACAAACTGGGGAATATGGGTGGGCAGGACAGTAGTGTGGTGGGTAGGTAACTGGCTGGGCGGCAGGACACAGAGGGTGGTGGTAAATGGCTGTCACCCACAGAGGGAAGAGTGACCAGTGAGGTACCACAGGGATCAGTGCTGGGACCAGTCCTATTCAACATCTTCATCAGTGACATTGCGCAGGGCCTAGAAGGCAAAATTTCACTGTTCGCTGATGACAGAAAGCTCTGTAACAGAGTAGACACACCAGAGGGTGTAGACAGAATGAGAAGGGACCTGCAGAAACTTGAAGAATGGTCAGGGGTTTGGCAGTTGAAATTCAATGCAAAGAAGTGCAAGATAATGCATATGGGGCACAAAAACCCTGGCACAATATATCAGTTGGGGGCTGAGGTTATAACATGCACCAAGCAGGAACGGTATCTTGGGGTTATCATCTCTGAGGACCTCAAGGTAGGGAAACAGTGTGACAAGACAGCAGGTAAAGCAAATAGGATGCTGGGATGCATAGGCAGGGGCATCACCAGCAGGAAAGGGGAGGTCATAATTCCACTATACAAGACACTAGTGAGGCCCCACCTAGAGTACAGTGTACAGTTCTGGAGACCTTACCTACGTAAGGACATAGACAGGGTAGAGAAGGTTCAGAGGAGGTCAACAAAGATGCTGCATGGATTTCATCACAAGTCCTATAAGGACAGGTTGAAGGAACTGAGCATGTACTCCCTGGAGGAGAGGAGGGAGACAGGGGATATGATAGAGATATACAAGTATCTTACAGGGAGGAACAGGGTGCAGGAATACACTATTTTTAAGCAAAAAAGATATTCCAGGACTACAGGGCATGGGATGAAGCTGGAGGGAAGATGATTCAGAGGAAACGTGAGGAAGAATTTCTTCACAGAATGGGTGGTGGACAAGTGGAACACCCTGCCAGAGGAAGTGTTGGGGGCTGAAACAATCACAGGATTTAAGAATGCATGGGATAGACATAAAGGAATTCTGGAGGTCAGGGGTAAGGGGCAACAGACTTCTAGGAACACATGAACTGAACTTACAAGCTCAAATGGGCAGACTGGGTGGGCCATAGGCCCTTCTCTGCCGACACTGTCTATGTATCTATGTATCTATGTACCACATATACTATTAACATATATGTCTATTTAATGATAGCATTAAAGCATGTTGTATAAACATCCTGATAAATTATTGGATTTCTTGGGGAACTGGGCAAAAAAGAATGAGATCAGAAATCCCATATTGCTTAAAATATACTATACAGACATCAGAAATTGGCACAACTATGACAAATACCAGAAAGAATAACATCTACAAGCGATAGACACTGATACGCAGATACACAGAAGGTGATGGCAAACAAGGACAGTGTGGCCACCTAGTCTGCCTCTTTTTTCTACCTAATGCATTACCGCAGACCCTAGTTGATCTGTGGCTTACCCTCTCTTTCCTATTGTTAGAGTACTCTTATGTCTATCCTATGCATTCTTAAATTCCCCTACTGTTTTTACCGCCACCACCTCTGCAGAGAGGCTGTTCCAAGCATCCACTACACTTTCTGTGCCTGAGCCTACCCTCTTCTAGTCTCATATCATGCCCCCCTTGTCCTTGTACACCTTCTTTTCTGAAAGATGCTACCCTCCTGTAGCTTGTTTATACCCCTTACGTACAGTACTTGAATGTCTCTATCATATCCCCCATTTCTCTCCTCTCCTCCAAGAAATACATATTGAGGTCCTGTAGTCTTTTCTCATATGACTTTTGGTGCAGTCCTTGCACCATTTATATTGCCCTTCTCTGGATTGCCTCTATTTTGTCTATATCCTAAACATAGAAACATAGAAGATAATGACAGAAGGGGACTTGTGGTCCATTGAGTCTGCCCAAGTGAGGTATCATGGAACCTATTGTGCACCTGTGTTCTGTCCTTTTAGATACTCAGCCTAGCACTTGCCAGTGCCATGTATTTGTTCCCAATCCTTGTCCCACCCATGCTTAAAGCTTGCTACTGACTTTGCAGCCACCACCTTGGGAGGTAATCTATTCCAAAGTCCCCACCACCCTCTCTGAGAAGTAATACTTTCCAATGTCCCTCTTGAACACTTCACCCTTCAATTTCCACTCATGCCCTCTTGTAGTAGAATTGACGTTCCTGATAAAAAGCTACACTTTTAGCACCTAGTTGTTGCCTTTAAGGAACTTGAAGGTCTCAATCATATGCCGACTTTTCCTGCTAGTCTCTGGTGAGTACAATTTCAGAGTCCCAAGCCTCTCTTCATAGGTGATTTCCTGAAGGCCATGTATCATTTTTATTACCCTTCTCTGGACCACTTCTAATCTATCAATGTCCTTTCTTTGTACTAACTGAAGAAATATTATTGAAGCAAGCCAATTTGTTTGAAGGATTGAGCATCATATTTCATAAGCATTTTAACTCTCTATAGAAGATATGAGATAAATAAAATGAATTACAAATCCTAAAATTCGGTGTGTTTTTTGTGGTTGAGTTAGACACATATTTTGAATCATTACTTATTATCCGTTTTGGTGTCTGACTCCCCAATTTCTGCAATAATATACTAACCAAACAAAAAATTTTAAAAGGAACCCTGAGAGACTTCACCATTTGGCACTCTTTCTTAGGTGAGGCCTCCAGAATTGTACACAGTACTCCAGATGAGTCTTCACTAATGACCGGCAACATGGTAGTATCTCTTCCCTGTACCTGCTGCCTGTTCCCCTGCCAATGTAGCCTAACACCCTACTAGGCCTGCTGAAAGCCTTATTGCACTGACTTTGCTGCTTGAGGTCATTCCTAAGGATGACTCCCTGATCACATTTCTCAGCAGAGTAGCTCAGCTGGACTCTGTTTAGCAAGTATTCTTCCTTGGGGTTGGGCCTACCCAGGTGCATCACCTTACACTTCATAGCATTGAAGATTAATTGCCATATTTGTGACCACCTTTCCAACTTCTTAAGGTCCTCCTGCAGTTGTCTGACTCCCTCCATACTATCTACTCTTCCACCGAGTTTCATGTCATCTGCAAACAGGGCAATGTTGCCATTCATGCCCTTGCTGATGTCACTAATGAATACATTGAAGAGGACCGGCCCCAGGACTGACCCCTGAGATACCCCACTAGTGACCTGCATCTCGTTAGATTTCACCACATTTTCTACCACCCTTTGTTTTCTGTCCCTCAGCCAACTCCATACCCACTTTACTATCTGTTTTGCTACCCCAAGGTCTTCAAGCTTTTTTAAGAGGCATCTATGCTGGACTGTGTAAAATGCCTTACTGAAGTCAAAGTAAAACAAGTCCACCACATGACCCCTTTCCATCTCCTTAGTCACTTTGTCAAAGAACGTAATAAGGTTCGTTTGACATGACCTGTCTGTCACAAAACCACATTGTTTGTAGTTCTGGAGGTGATTTACTTTGAGGTGTTCCACTAGATCTTGCTTGATGAGGGCCTCCATAAGTTTACCCACTACTGATGTGAAGCTGACTGGGCTACAGTTACCTGTATCTTCCGTCTCCACTCTTGTGAAGTGGCACCACATCAGCCACCCTCCAGTCACCTGGAACTACCCCTGACACCAGTGACCTGTTGAATAGGTGCATGAGAGGCATGGCCAGCTCTTCTGCAAGCTCCGTGAGCACTCTAGTATGTAAACCATCAGGGCCAGTGGCCTTGTCATGTCTGATGTCTGAAAGGCCCTTCCTGGCATTGTCTGTGGTGAACTCCTGGGTGCACATTCCCTGAACCACTCTGGTCTTGGATCTGATACCACTGTCTGGCAGTGAGCTTTGATAGTGATATCAGTCCTTCAAGAGATGCAGCCTCCAGAACTGGTCACAGCACTCCAGATGAGGCTTCACTAGTGATCTGTACAGTGGCATAACCACCTCCTTTTTTCTGCTTGTGATATTTCTCCCTATGCACCCTAGCATCCCATGGGCTCTCCCCACAACCTTCTCACATTGTTTGATTACCTTTAAGTCATCAGATATGATTACCCCCAGGTCCCTTTCTTGACTGATGGCCATCATTACCTCCCCTCCATCTTGTACTCTTCCCTTGGATTTCTGTGCACCAAGTGCATGATTTTCCACTTCTTTGCATTGAATCTTAGCTGCCACACTCTCAACCTCTCCTCAAGCCTGTGATTGTCAATGGAACTCTGTAACCCTATGATTGTCTCTGCACACTTGATGAGGAGCCTTTGGAAATGAGTCAATGACTCAAAGGATTGTAATTCCAATATGTATAAATAAATAAAATACATAAAAATGAGCTTGTTTAGGTTCTTTCTAATTTTTAACCCCCTCCCCACTCCCCGGAGTGTCGACCCTGTTGAAATTTTTAGTGTCATCTGTAAAGAGGCATACCTTCCCCTCCAGCTCCTCTGCAATGTCACTAATGAAGACATTAAAGAGGATGGGCTTCAGCACTGATCCGCATGGCACCCTGCTTGTCACCCCTTTCTCTTCGGATTGAACACCATTTACCACCACCCTCTGAGTCCTGCCACTCAACCAGTTTCTGACCCAGTTTACCACCTTGGGGCCCACTCCTGGCTGCCCAACTTATTTATCAACCTTCTATATGAGAGTGTGTCAAAGGTCTTGCAGAAATTTAGGTAGGCCACATCCACTGCCCCTCCCTATCTACCTCCCTGGTCACCCAGTCAAAGAAATCTATCAGATTTGTTTGACAAGACCTTCCTGCTGTGACTCCATGCTGCCTTGGATCCTGTGCTCCACTGAATCCAAGAAATATCACAATCCTTTCCTTTAGCAGTGACTCTATTAATTTCCCCACCACTGAGGTCAGGCTGACTGGCCTGTAGTTGCCAGCCTCCTTCCTGTTCCCACTTTTGTGGAGAGGGACTACATTTGTCCTCCTCCAGTCCCCTGGAACCACCCCTGTCGCTGCTGGTTTGTTGAATAGGGCTGTTAGTGGTGCTGCCAGCACCTCTCTAAGTTATTTTAATATTCTGGGATGTATCCCATCTGGCCCTATAGCCTTGTCCCCTTTCAGATTGTCGAGTTGCTTTAGGACTCTGTCCTCCATAAACGGCTGATGTCCACCTATCTCCCACTGGTGTTCCTATCCCCCAATAGTGGTCCTTCTCCTTCTCCTTCTTCTTTGAATACTGAACAAAAATATTTGTTCAGGATTGTTGCTTTTTCTTGGTCACCCTCCGCACACACACCCCTTCCTCCCTTTTTAACCTCACAATCCCAGCCCTGGTCTTCTTTCTATCACTAATGCACCTGAAAAAGGTCTTGTCCTCTTTTCTAATTGCCTGGGCTATTTTTTCCTCAGTTTGCACCTTAGTGCTCCTGACTGCTTTTCCTGCCTTCCTCTGCTTTTCCAGACACAGTTCCCTGTCTTCCCCCTCTGTATTTCCTTGTACGTCCTGAAAGCTAGCCTTTTCTCTCTTACCTCCCCAGCCACGTCCTTTGAGAACCATAGTGTTTTTTTCTTTCTCTTTGTTTTGATTACTTGCCTAACACAAAGGCTTGTTGCCTCTGCTATGGCTCCCTTAACGCTAGCCCATTGCTTATCTACATTACCCCCCTTATTCTTCCCCTGCCAGGGCTTCCTTGAGACATTCCACCATTTTTGCAAAGTCAACAAGTCTGAAATCCAGGACCCTTGCTTTCGTGTGGTTTGACTCCTCCACTGTTCTCACATGGAACCACACCGTACGATGATCACCAAGTGGCTACCCACCACTACATTGGTTACTCTGTCCCCATTGGTGAGTATCAGGTCCAATACTGCTTCTTCTCTGGTGGGTTCTGCCAAAAGCTGCTTGAGGCACGCCCCCTGAA
The DNA here is from genome assembly GCA_016271365.2 of Neoceratodus forsteri. Taxonomy (NCBI): domain Eukaryota; kingdom Metazoa; phylum Chordata; order Ceratodontiformes; family Ceratodontidae; genus Neoceratodus; species Neoceratodus forsteri. Next base: position 666,015,310 of record CM028130.1, on the reverse strand, counting down.
GGGCATTCTGAATGCCTCTGCTCCTGGCTGTGGCTGCAGCCTGGGTGCTCCAATCCACATGAGGCAAATTGAAGTCTCCCACCAATGCCACTTCACCTTTGGCTGTCATTTTATGGATGGCTTCCACTAGTACCCCATCCATCTCCTCCCCTTGTGCTGGAGGTCTGTAGATCACACCTATGCAAATGGCAGTGCCATTTCCTGGCTCCGGGGTGACCCATAGTGCTTCCACTCCCTCCTGCATTCCCTGAACTTCAGTTCCATTAATTTCCTCCTGGACCTAGATAGCCACCCCTCCACCCTTTTTTCCCACCCAGTCTTTTCTAAATAGAATGTAGCCTGGTATGGCTATATCCCATTCATGGTTCCTTATGTACTATGTCTTGGTAACAGTGACAATGTCCAGGTCTGCCTCTGCAATCAAGGCCACTATGTCTGGAATTTTATTTCCCAGGCTGTAGGCATTCATGCACATTGTCTTCCAAGATTTGCAATCTCCCCTTATAGCAGCCCTCCTCCTATCCCCATGTCTTATCTCCCTTCCTCTCCTGTTTTTACTCCCATTCTTCCTTATCTCTGCCATTATACCTATCTCATTTTTAGGTTTTAGTGTCAATTTCCCAGTCCTAGGGTCCTTCCTACTGACTGCTTCATCCTATGGGGAGGAGAAATTAGCTTCTTCCTGCCTGCTGTCGCTTACCCCATGGCTAGTTTAAATGCTTGCCAGTGAAGCATTTAAACCTCTCACTAAGGATCTTGGTTCCCTCTGGGATAAATGCAGTCCATAGCACTTGTATAGGCCTGCATCCCTCCAGGTGGGACCCCAGTCCCCAATGAAGCTGAACCCCTTTGCTCTGCACCAGTCCAACAACTATGAATTGAATCTCATGATGTGGAATGCCCTGCCTTCCCCTTGGTCATTGATTGGTAGCACCTCTGAAAAGGTTACAATGCGTACCGCTTGTCTAAGACCCCTCCCCATCTCCCTGAAGTCCTCCTGCACTACCCTAACCTCATCACTAGCCAGATCATTTGTCCCCCAGTGGACAATGATGTCTAGCTCTTCCTCCCATCCTGCTGCCTCAGCGATCCTCTGGATTCCCTTTCCATCCCTCCGAGCCATGACACCGGATAGGCACTTAACCTCTCTTTTTCCCACTCCATCTACCCCCAAGTCTACCACCCTAATAATAGAATCCCTCACCAGGAGTTGCTTCCTCCTCCTCTGGAGTCCTCTGCATCACACTCTGGGGTTTCTACTGTGTAAAACACCCACATCCTCCTTGGTTTCCTCTGTGGGTGCCTCCTTGGAACAGTCCCACCCTGCCAGTGCAGCATAGGAGTTGTGAAGTTTAACTGTAGAAGGGATATGCCTCTGCCCCACTGCCCTCACCCTTCCTGAGCCCACCGTAGTCCAGCCACTCTTCCACCCTGGCAACCTTTGAGTCACTGGGGGTGACTCGATGATTCCTGAAAGAAGGATGAGACCCCCCAAATCCTGGCCAACTTGTCATGGAGATGAGCAAGCTCCTACCTCACAGAATGCCTAGGCTAACCTGTAATTCTGTGTATTGGTATGTTCAAGAAACAACTACTGTATCTTCTTTATTTAAGGGCACCTCAGATTATGCATCTACAGTGTGACAGATTACCTAAAGTGAATTTACAAACTAAGCACAATCAGAACAAGCATTTGTCAATGCCGAATGTTTGCTTGCTGGCATTGGCAGTGATAGTGTAGAAGTTACAGAGCTGTGTAATAGGAATGGCAGTGAAGTATTGAACTGAAGCCAACCCCACCACCACCCTGCAGAGAGTGACAGGCATTGGGGTGTGGCTTTGGGTCGTCAGACATAACGGCCATGCCATTTCACCACACCCCACCCTGCAGACACTGACAAGTGTCATGGTGTGCCTTGGGGTCTTTGGCCCTTATGCGCACCCAATTCCATCAGGAAATACGGTGAGATGGGTGCTGTATAGGAGAATGGGGTGAACTTTGGGGCCAAAGAGTCCAAGGCATACCTCGATGCCTCTCACTGGCTGCAGGGTGTGGAATGGTATGAGCATTGCAGGCAAGAATCCCAAGTCACATCCCTGATGTCTGTCATTCTCTATGGGGTTGGGCGTTATGGTTGGAAACTGTAATACCTCAGGCATTCGTTGGTATTTTCACTCCAAATTTTCAACATGTTTTTTTTTGTGACCCCACCTCATGAACAGTGGCAATATCAGTTCGTTAGCCGAAAGCTGCTTATGCACAGCGACTACAGCATTTAGCACCACCAGTGCAGACGTGTTCCCGGTCCACCGATGATCATCGCGCCAACCTCCGGAGTTAAGTATGGGGTGAGGGGGGTGGGAGGCAGGAGTGCAGAGTGGGTGGGTGCGGGTTGTGGGGGGCTGGGAGACTGCGCGGGGAATCATTTTTTAATTTACAGATTTTTTTTTTTTAAATTGACGACGGGACATTTCCCGTCAGCTATACCATGACTTGCCACAGTGGGGTGGGCACCCAGCGTGGCATGTGGAAAACTTTTAGAGTGCGCCTTCTTCGGCGAGGATTAGGCACCCGTCGGCTATACAGTGTGTGCATGGGGGGGCAGCACGAAGTATGCGTGCATGTGTTTGTGTGTGTGTGTGTGTGTGTGTGTGGTGTAGGGGGAGCTGCACATGAGCAGGCGATATCTGATCGCTGCTCACTGAAGCATAGCTCCCCCTTTCAACTGTACGCCACTGCATTTTGGAGCTGTCATAGACAGCTCCAGCATGCATTGGTGGACTGGGGTTATGCCTGCCAACACACTGACTGAATTGGAAGAGGGGGTGACACACCTCCGAAAACTCAGATGATGGCAGTATGTTTCTTACACATGCGTGCAGGCAAACATAAAAATGCCTTTTAGCCACAGTGAATATACACTTTCTATATAATCTAATATGGCCTATTCTGGTTTTCTAACAGAATACAGCATTTAACTGAGAAAGAATCCCAGTTACAGAAAAACTGATGGAATTCATAGACAGAATAAAATACACCATCATTTCAAATGGATTTATCATTTTTTTATCTGCAACAAAAAGCAAATGAAAATAGGGCTCATGAACTCATGTTCACTGCTACAGCAAACTTTATTCCCACAAACTTGGTGCTACCATCCATGTGAAACAGAATGGCACCAAACTATATATTCATTTCCAGGGCTATATTGAAAGATGTTTTTGTTTTGTAGCACATAACCTAAGCTTTCATTTGCTACTGATATACAACACAGATGGCACTTTTCTGATGAGGAAGATCCAGAGTGAGATACTACACGAGTTTCATTAAGCATCCAGCTATTGTCATCTTACTACCGTCATAAAAATTGATTACTTGCAGAAAAAGACATCAACTTTCTTGGCAGCATGAAAAAGAACAGACCAAGGAAGATACTAAAGAAGTCAGAAACCCATGGATTGCTATACTATTTACACCAATAAAATCTACTCCACAATCAGATGAAACAGATATTTGGCACATTTTTTAAAAAGATTGCTCCTATTCTATTCCTATCTATTCTTTAAACCATTAAAATATATGGACAATTTCATTTCTACAGTCTGTAGTGACACTCAGTATATCAGATTGGTCTGACAGGAATGGTAATGTAAAAATACTGTTAGTATCTCAACTTTTGCAATATGAAATGTCCTTCTCGCACAGCTGATGAAAAGATCTCCTATGCATTAGAACACCATGAGAGGAGTTACTAAAACATGATCATAATATGAATCCTAGCATATATATCTCCAGTAATAGCTTCATACAGCCCATCTGGCTGTCCACAGGAAAAGATTAAAATATTCACGAATCTATCTGTATTAGTATAAGGAAAACAACTAACCTAAGAAACACGGTTAATAAATGCAGAATATTCATTAAATGGAGGCTTGTGTCCCAAGTAGCTCTATGATTTGCCCACACAGCTTATGAAACAATGCCCTTTACTTATATATAAACCTCCCTTTCAAGAGGACAGGAAATGATTTCTTATTGGCAGCTGTTTTTAATGTTACCATTTGCAAAAATGATATCCATAAGCCTAAATGATCTGTGTGTAAATAGACCTAAATAAAAAGTGATGTGAAAAAATGTATTTTGCATTGTTTAATTTTTATGGGTAGCATTGTGTTACAGTTGTCTTGATGGAACCAGTGATCTGGAGATTTAACTATTTCTCGGTCAGCACACAGAACTCAGTGCATGTTTCTGACAGGACAATAGCTCATGCTTAGGATTCTGTACACAAACTGTGACATAGTCAAAATTCATAATTACTGGTTCCATGAAGACAACTAGGCAGAATGTTGTCCATAAAATGAAAACAATTAAAATACAGTTTTTCTCATCTGTGCTTATTCAGTTACATTTAAATGTGGTTCATTGGAGGTGAGCCTATTCAATTCTGTGGCTAGGAACATTACTGATTACAATTAGCACACATTTCCTGACTCCTTTAAAGATTGGGAGTGCTAATATCCACTGAAACTAGTTAAATGTAGTCCAGGGAATATAACTTAATCGCCATTATACAAGTGGGGGATTCAGTAATTAGTAACATTCAACAATCCCAGTTACAACAGATGGACTATGATTAAAACGTGTGGCTTAGATTGATTCTCTCACATCACAGTGTGATACAAATAAAAGAATAATTTGCTTATGAAACAAATAATATTATATAATAACTGGCAAGCAGACTTTTCTTTGGGCTCAGCCAGTTGATATTCACCGTAATAACCCACAGGTTTTTATGGCAAGCATGTGCCCTGTCACTCAAAATCAGCTGCTCCCTCATTGACTCTTGATCTCATTCTGAGTGGGCTGAACAGTTCTGCAAATATGGCATCTCTGTATACCTGGTAATGAGGAGCCGCCAGTGCAAGAGTCCTCTCGTTAACATTATTTTTTTTAAGTATCTGGAGGATCCCAGTTTAAAATTTAAAAAGCAAAAACTCTATCTGATTGATCCTGCTGATGGCAAGCGTGAAGGGACTGGAGCAGAGGCTGAATCTATACAGATGAAGGTAAGCATGATTGTAATTTCAATACAGTTAAACCTTGAAAAAAAATGAAATAAAAAACCAAAAACTGCTGACAATAAAAAAGCAATGTACCTGTGTGTGTGTGTGTGTGTGTGTGTGTATTTTGTGTGTGTCTGTGAACCAGACAGATAAGAGTCAGGCAGGAAAAAAATGCTCACCAGATATTATATAATCTAAAAGTTGGGGAAGTCTCTGACACTTAAATGTAATGCACTCCCTTGGTGTGGAATGCTTTAATAAACCCATCAGGCTTCAACCTTGGGGTTTATGTAGCATCCTACACCTCTGGTGTGCATTAAATTCTCATAATTACCGGTTTCCCTTTTTTCCCATAGGGAAACCGTGGCGTAATTTGCCATAGTGAAGGAATGTTCATTACGGCAAACATGCGCATGATTTCCCTCACTGTGCACATGCACGCGCTGCACTTCCTCGCTTCGCGACACTGTGCCGCTCAAGGAACTGCTATGGGACACTTCAAACTGCCACCTCGACTAGGCAGTAAGTACATAAAAAAACAAATCTGCCTCAGTCAGTGCTGTGAACAAAATAATAAAGAAAAAAAAACTTAACAAAATCAAATGGCTGACTATGGCAACTACTTCACCCGCCGCAAACCTGGCTGCACAGCTAGATTTTATTTTATACAATTGCTGAGGCAAAAAAAGGGAAACACAGCAATTATATAAAATAAAATATGGGTTTGGGTGTGAAACTCGAATTTACACACACCTTCAGGGTTAGATGCTCCACATAAACCCCTTGAGCTTTGCTCTCGGGGTTTATGTAGCATCAAACCCCTTGGGGGTGTGTGTAAATTCTCAAGTTACACACCCAGACCCATACTTTATCCTATATATATCACACACTTCCCCATCTTTTATTATCTATATTTTTATCAGTTTAGAGGACAATTAGAGGACAGAAACACCTACATGCATGGCATATATGTGAAACAAGTCAAATAGTTCAGAAATTCATAATGAGAGCCCCTTTGCTGTGGTATATCTGCAGATTATTTGGAACAAAATATTTTACTGAGAGAAGTCATTAAAGGGTTCTTGATGAATGGCTCATTGGAGTGCTGATGATTGTAAATTACAATACTGCACTACATGTGCACCATGCTGCCATGCAAAATGCAGGATGTCCGTAAGGATAGGACACTTTTTCTTGTACTGGCTGCCATGACCACAGAAAAGTTTTTTTTCCTTTTAAACTACTAGTACTACTAATTGAAAGAACTAAGTGCCCTCTTCCATTCTGGCTGCAGTTAAATGGATAATTGTTGTGCTTATGATTATCAAATAAAGTTCTTCATGCATACTTCACTGCCACACATGGTGCAACCACACATAGATTGTTACACTAGACTACTGGTAAATTATACAGCTAGGAAAAAAACTAATCTTTCCTTCAGGCTGTTGTACTGATACTAAATTAACAGGAAATTACCAGGAAAATATAATTAATAACCTCTCTTAACTAAATCCACTGCAAATATAACCGCAGACTAGCTACTACTGATTAATATCTGGCCTGTTACAAAACAAAAAAATAGTTTCGATTTTTTAAGGCTTAATCTAGATTAAATTCAGAATAAGTTCAAGTATGGAAGGAGTATTCATTTGAATGCACAGCATTCAGTGACAAAACTAAAGCATACACAATAGAAAACAACCAGGTATCATGGTAAAATTCATTCCCCCTCAGAAAATGTTTTATAATCAAATTATACAATTTGCAATAGAAGTGGTGCACTTGGAAAACTGAGTGTTTATAAAAAGAATTTGTGCCTGATATTCAGAAATTTGCATGGACACTAATTGGTGTTTGCCCATGCAAACTCACTGGAGCCCAATATTGAAATGGCTCTGTTGTGTTGGCAAACAGGGGTAGTGCAACCCAAATGGGCGTATGCAAATAGTGGTGGGGACCAGAATATAGTTGCAAGACAATATTCAATGGATTTGTGTGGTACAAGAGGGTTTGTGTACTCCTTTTGTGCTGTGAAAATACTTTTGATGAAAACCTTCTCTTATTCCATGCAACCCTTCTGGCTGCAAGAGGTAATGTAGCCAACCAGCTGGTAGTCCTCCATCAAGCATACCCACCCCCCATGGTCCATTTCACCACCCTTTCTGACTGCCAGCCCCATATAAAAAAGAAAATTAATCGGTGCCAGTGGTCCCCCTCTGATCCCAGTCCCATATGAAAAATAACATTCCATGGTACCAGTGGTCCTTTCCTTCCCTCCGATCCCCAGCCCCATATGAAAAATAGCATTCCCTGGTGCCAGTGGTACCCTCCTCTCTCCTTCCCTCCTTCCTTCCCTCCAATCCCTACCCTTGTATGTAAAATAACATTCCCTGGTGCCAGTGGTCATCCCTCCCTCTGATCCATAGTTGGAGGTGAAACTTTGCAGAGGGAGGCAGGCTGAGGCAGCTGGAGCTAGAAGATAAGTATTTTCGCTGTGCTGTTTCTGTTCTTTTAGGATTCAGGTAGCATTTAATGAGACTGCAATGTGTGCTGTGTGATTTAAACAGTGGAACTACAAAACAAATGATTTTGTTTTAGCTGAGAGGAGGGATGGCATTTAACTGAGTTAGGGAAAGGTTAGGAAATACACAGGAGGGGAAGGGGTGGTCACGTGACTAGAACCAGCCAATAGTGGGTCTGGGATCTATTTATATTTCAAAGGGGACCAACAGACCCTGAAGCTTGAGGGCCACAAAGCAGGAGTGTAGCATCTTCAGTAGAATCCGGAGGGCATCAGCAGGGAGGACAGCAGGCAGAAGGCTATGCCAGTAGACAAGGAAGAGCCTAATTGGGAGAACAAAAATGGGCAGTCATCAAGACAGGACTGGTTGAAGTCACTAAAACTTGTGTCAAGAGTCACAGCAAGAAAGCCAGGACCAAGAAACCCAGTTGGATGAGTAGTGAGGTAATGGAGAAGGTGAGGGAAAAGAGGAATGCATTTCAGACCTACAAGAGATCCAACAGGGTAGAAGACAAAGAAGAATATGTGAAGAAATCCAGAGAAGTAAGCAGAGTGGTAAGGGCAGCAAAGGCAGCTAGGGAATGGAGGTTAGCACAGGGGATCAAAGGAGGGGAAAAGGATTTCTTCAGAGATATTAGAGAGAAGAGGAAGAGCAAGGATCAAATTGTTAGGATCAGGAGAGGAAGTGGGTGGGTAGAAAAAGAGACTGAGCAGGCAGAATTACTTAATGGATACTTCTGTTCAGTCTTCACCAAGGAGAGGGATGGGCCCATACCTGAGAGGGAGGGTGGGGGAGAAGCAGCCATGGATGGGAAAATCATTGTGGAAAGGTGAGGGAGGCTTTTAAGTCCCTGAAGGTGGACAAAGCACCTGGCCGATATGGAGTCCACTCCAGGGTGTTAAGCGAGTTGGCAGAGGTACTGGCAGGACCATTGGCAGACCTGTTCAATACCTTTTTGAACTTGGGGTGTGTGCCTAGGGACTGAAGGGAAGCACATGTGGTACCTCTCCATGAGAGTGGGCCAAAGGATGAACTGGGGAACTACTGACTAGTGAGACTTACTGCAAATGTGGAAAACCTGATGGAGACAATCCTCAAGGAAAGGCAAGTGCAATTTATTGAGGATAACAACCTCCAAGACAGCAGGCAGCACGGATTTGTCTCAGGCAGATCCTGCAAGACAGACTTGGTTGATTTTTATGACTGGGTTACAGGGCACTGAACAGTGGACATGTGGTGGATGTTCTGTACCTGGATATCAGCAAGGCCTTCGACTCTGTGCCACACAGTAGGCTGACCTACAAGTTGAAGAGTCTGGGTGCAGGGAAGAAACTGGTCAGATGGGTCAAGAACTGGCTGCAAGGTAGACAGCAGAAGGTAGTAGTGAGTGGGGAGGTATCTGAACCCAGGGCAGTAAAAAGTAGTGTACCACAGGGCTCAGTGCTGGGACTGGTTCTGTTTAACATTTTCATAGCCGACATTAAAGTAGGGATTAAGAGCAAGATCAGTCTCTTTGCAGATGACACAAAGATCTGTGCTGAGGAAAATGGGGGGAGGGAGAAAAAGTACTTCAGGAAGATTTGGCTAAACTGGAGGAATGGTCTCACACTTGGCAGCTTGGTTTCAACACCAAGAAGTGCAAAGTGATGCATTTAGGAGGCAAGAACCCATGACACAATTACTGGGTGGAGGGTGTCCCATTAACAAAATCCAAGGAGGAGAAGGATCTGGGAGTGCTGGGATCTGGGGAGATGAACCACTCTGCTCAGTGCAGGAAGGCAGCAGAGAAGGCAAACAGGATCCTAGGTTGCATAGCAAGGGGGATTACTTCCAGGAGTGGGGAGGTCATCTTGCCCCTGTACAGGTTCCTGGTGAGACCGCACATAAAGTACTGCATGCAGTTCTGGTTCCCCTACTTGAAAAGGGAATCAGACTACTGAAGGGGGTACAGCACAAGACAATAAAAATTATCCTGGGGTTGGGGGACAGACCATATGAGGAGAGACTGACAGAGCTCAAATATGTATACCCTGGAGGAAAGAAGGGAGAGAGGAGATATGATTGAGACCTTCAAGCACCTGAAGGGTTTGAACAAAGTAGACACCAGGTGTATGTTGAGTCTGAAGGATGGAAGGGAAACCAGTGGACACTCTATGAAGTTGGAAGGGGGTAGGTTCAAGAGGGAATGGAGGAGGCACTATTTCACAGAAAGAGTGGTGGCAGGGTGGAACACTCTGCCAGAGAAAGTCTTATCACTGCAGAGTGCTGGGGGCTTCAAGAGGGGGTGGGACAGATTCAAGGGGAGGGCACAAACCAGGGGGCACGTGAGATGGGGGAAGGCATATGAGGGAGGAAGGGCAGCTGCAGTCTAATGGATTGAAGTGCTTAACACTTGAGCAGACTAGATAGACTGAATGGCCTGTATCTGCTGGCGATTTCATGTGTTTGTATGTTCGTATGTTCCTGTGTGAAAAATAAAATTCCCTGGTGCCAGTGGTCCCCCCCTCCAAACCCCAGCACTGCCATTAAAATCCACTGCCCTGGTGCTAGTGGTCCTTCCGATTGCCAGATCCCATAATAAAATTCACTGCCAGGAGGTCAGTGGTCCCCCTCCTTCTGATTGCCAGCCCTGCCATTAAAATCCACTGCCCTGGTGCTAGTGGTCCACCTCCCACCAAATGGTGGCATGGACATACAAAAAAATAACCTCCCTGGCATTCAGTGTTTCCTCCCCACAGCAGTGGGCATACCTCCTACTCACTGTAGCATTATGGACAGTGCTGTGGGAGCATACGGCAACTGGAACATCCTTCCTCACACCTCCCCAACTGGCTGCTGTATGGACAGGCAGGGAGTGTGCATCTTATTTATAGGACAGGGCATGTCACCCACTCCTATAAATAAGAGGCACACTCCCTACCTGAATATATGGCATCCAGCTGAGGAGATTGGAGGAGGCCTGTGCTAGTTGCTGTATGCTACCACAACACCATGGAAAATGCAATAGAGAGTGGGGGGTATGCTTGGTGCCATGAAAGTGACCACCGAATGCCAGGGAGGTTGTTTTTGTACTTTCAGGCTGGCAATTGGAAGGGGTGCTACTAGTGCCAGGGCAGTTGATTTTACCATCAGGGTTGGCAATCAGAGGGAGGGGACCACCACAAGCAGGGCAGTAGATTTTACTAATAGGGCTGGCAATTGGAGGAAGGGGGAACCACTAGCACCAGGGCAGTGGATTTTAATTGAGGAGCTGGTGATCAGTGGGAGGGAGCCACCATTAGCACAAGGGCAGTGGATTTTATTGGTAGGGCTGGTGATCAAAGGAGGGGGACCACTAGCACCAGGATAGCTATGGCTATCAGCAACTGGGAGGGCAGTGCTGTGCTACCTGCCTCCACTATCCCTGCAAATAGACCCATAAAGGGCATGCAGATGGGTCCTTTGTGCCTTGCATGCACAATGGGCTCATTTGCATGGGTACTTATGAAAATTGCAAATAGTGCTCCAGTGCTATCAACTCTTGGGACCAACATCAGAAGCCATGCTGGGGTGGCACTACTTAAATTAAAACTGCCCCGACATGGCCTTATATTCAGTCAGTTAGCACCTGATTGAATATGCCATCTTGGGATCCCTGGGCAATTGCAAAGTGCACCGCAAACATTTACATTGCACTTTGCACCCAACTGGATATTGGGTCCATGAAATTTTAACAATGCACAATTTGAAACAATACACTAAAAGCAACATGGTTCTTAAACATGTCTTTCATAGTGTGAGGTTACATTTGTGACCTCTTTAGCTCCATTGTCAGCTTGCAAACTGCTAACCAAATTGCACATTTTTAAATTTTTAAAATTCTAACCACCACAAGGTCCAAAATTACACAGATTGCAATACACAGTTTTAATTCATAAAACTGCACAAAATAAGTAATCAAAATACCAACAGTACTGAGAGGCACCAATATATGGATACGTTATTTTTGTACAGTAAAAGACATATATACATACTAAACTATGTAAATGCAGATACTGCACAATACAAATACATAGGTGCACGCAAGTACACCTCAAAAAATAAACAGTCATACCCCACAACATAAATAACTTCAGTCAGAATGTTTAACCAGATCAGTTCCTACACTAGGGCCTCTGAAGTTAGCATATTTTCTTAATTTGGATCAATATGTCCAAAGTTTCATTTATACCTCAAAGTTTCAGCTGGAACTTTGAAGTTATCAGCAATGTAGAACTTTAAACCTTGCTGAAATGCTAACACTAACATCAGCAATGACATCTAACAATTTCTCTCACACTAAATAAATTGTAATAAGAGATAAATATTTTTTACACCGGGGCTTGAACCCAGGCCCCATCCCCACAACTGCTTGATAGCCTGTAGCACTACAGATGTACTATGGTTCATTGACTGGAAGTTCATGCTGTGGCAAGGGACATCATACAGTGATTGCTGACCCTTCCCCCCTCATACATCTGCAATGTATTTTATTAATGAACAGTCTGCCAGTTTGAAGTGTTGTTTCCCAAATTATATTCCAACCTCAAAGCCTCAGCTGCAGCTTTTCAAGTTATCAGCAGTATGGAAATTTAAGCCTTGTGGAAACTCTATCACTAACCTCAGCAATGACACTGAGCAAGTTTTCTCATAATATGTAGATTGTAGTGATAAGGGAAAAAATGTTCTCTAGGGATCAAACCCAGGCTGCCTAACTAATACTGCTCATCAGCTTTAGCACTACCACTATACTAAGGTTTCTTGACAGAAAATGCATGATGTGGCAAAGGACATCCAGCAGTGAGTTCACATCCCCTCTAAACAGCTGCTTTGGATTTTAGTACTGAGCAATCAGTCAGTTTGACACAATGTTTCTGAAACTGCATTTAAACCTCAGTGTCTCAGTTGGGACATTTCAAGTTATCAGCAATGCAGAATGTCAAAACTTGATGAAACTCTGTCATCTCCATCAGCAATCACATCTAGCGATTTGTATCAAACTGTAAAAATTGTAGTGAGAAAGAAAACAAAGTTCCATTCTGGGAATCAAACCCAGGCCCCCTATCCACTACTGTTTGGTAGCCATTGGTGTTACTGCTGTACAAAGGGTCCTTGACAGAAAATGTTTGCTATGGCAAAGGGCATCCAGCAGTGAGTGCAGACCCCACCCTCAACACAACTGCAGTGTATTTTGGAAATGGACTACCTGTCAATTTAAAGTAATGTTTCCCTTGTTCCATTCAAACCTTGGTGTCTCAGCTGAAACTTTTCAAGTCGTCAGCAACATGGAACTTCAAACCATGCTGAAACCCTATCACTATCATCAGCAATGACATGCAGTAATTTCTCTCAAGCTACATAACATTGTATTTATGAAGAAAAATTGTTCAGCTCTAGGGATCAGACACCCATACCCACTACTGCTTGGTGGTCATTAGCTTTATTGCTTTGCTAAGGTTTCTTCACAAGAAATGCAAACTGTGGCTTAGGATATCTAGCAGTAAGTGCAGACTGCCCCCCATACACACAGCTGCAGTGGATTTTAGTAATGAACAATCTTTCAGTTTGGAGTAATGTTTCCCAAATTGTATTCAAACCTCAGTGTATCTGCTAGAACTTTTAAGTTATCAGCAATATAGAATGTTAAACCTTGCAGAAACTTTATCACTAACATCAACAATCACATCTAGCAATTTCTTTCACAGCACACAAATTGTAGGATAAATAAAAAAAGTTCTGCTCTAGGGATCAAATTCAGGCTGCCTACCCACTACTGCTCTGTAGTCATTAGCTTGGCAACTTTACTAAAGTTCCTTGACAGGAAATGCATGACGTGGCATAAGACATCTAGCAGTGAGCACAGACTGCCACACACACACACACACACAGCTGCAGTGGATTTTAGTAATGAACAAACCATCAATTATAAGTAATGCTTCCAAAGTTGCAGCTAAACCTTAGTGTTTTAGCTGGAACATTTCAAGTTATTAGTAATGTAGTACTTCAAACCTTGCTGAAATTGTATCACTAACATAAGCAATGACATGTTACAATTTCTCTCATACAACATAAACAGACCCAGTCTTGTGTAGGTGTGAAACCTCATGCCAAGACCTAAAATCCCTATCAATGACATAATCAGTGACACCGTGCAGCCAGATCACTGTATTGAATGTACCTTTGAACTTAAATACAAAAAGGAATACACAGGACCTCAGTAAACACATACAGCTATGCTACTGGTGCATTAAAAAAGCACAATGTCATGAAAATTGCACAAAACTGCTTTTCTGAATTTTCCCACCACTAGGCCATACACTACACAATAAGGATCAGCTGTGGCTACATCTGCTATACTTAATTGACCCCCCCCCCCTGGTCATGCTTCACCTAATATTTTGCCACTTTGTACATGGCTGTTTTTCACACCACACTGTGGGGACATAAGACTAGGGATTGGAAATGGCAACTGGTTTGGAGAGGTTGAGTAAATCATTGGCAGAATGGCCACAATGAGCAACAGGGCCATGTATCCTCTAAACAGCTTATTTTGTTTGTCCTCCAAGCTCTTAGATATGCCTTTATGCATTTCCCATATACTACCATAAGAGGAATTTCATTGTTACAGTACTCCTTTGAAGTATTTTTTCCTGCTTGTATGTACTGTACATTCACCCTCATCAGTGGCAACTGAACCACTCCTGTTGCATCAGACTTGCTTTGCCATGACAATTCTCTTTCTCTTAGGAACTTACGTAGTATGACTGTAGTTATGTCTATGTACATGTATTAGAATTTTGTTCATCATGTTTTTTTTTCCTATTTTTTTTCTAAGCAAAAGTAAAACGTTTGCAAATGATATAATAATTTTAAAATGTATTTGCTTTAGTTCTTTGATCTAATTTAATTAGCAGTGTGTTTTCCAGCCATTCATGATTCCATGGTCAGCTCCCACTGCATCATGAGTAGCTAGATTGAGTGGAGAGTTCTCAGATTTCAGGAAAGATGCATGGGGAGCTGAATAATGGCTATGAACAAAGTTTATGTGCTGTATCACTAATATGGCAAAAAGCTGGTGTTTCCCTTTCTGTGAATGGCAGTGGCTAAATCAGCAAAACTGACATAAGGTCATCTATAATAATATGTGCTTTTAAGCTACGTCTGGCACAATCTGAGGCTTAAGAGAATTTGATAGTGTCTATTTACATATGATTTAAACTCTTCTAGATATTCTTAGATGCTAGTGGCCAGATTTTTGAAGTATGGCATGGGCTTGTGTCTAGCCATGTACCATGACACTTTAATTTTGGCAGTATGGCCAACCCTGTCACCACAACTGCACCCAATTTTGCAATCTTGAGCACAGTTGTGACAGTTTTCATGAGTTACGGCAGTTTGTGCCACATATCTGGCATGACCTCCATAACACAGGCCCCCAGAAGTGCCACAAGGTAAACCAGGAACAGCTGGTTTAACTTGCGGCAGTTGCTGCACAGGATGGAAAATCTTGTTAGATCACCACAAGCCCCATGCACCACAATGTTGGTGCACCAGGGCTTGTGGTGATCAAAGAGTTTTGAACATCATGCCCTTTGTATTTTCTATTACATTTAATGAGGGTCTTCAGAGGGCTTCAGATCTTGAGAAAAAATATGCTGGTTAGCCCAAGAAAGGTATTACTATCATCAGATTACATACTTATTAACTTAGTAAAGTAATATATACTGGTATGCAGAAAACACAGGAAAGTTAATGGTTATACCTCTTTAAAAATTCTCTGCTTAGCAAAAGAACTTACTAAGATTTAATTCAGCTTTACATTTACCATATTTTGTGTGCATTTGGTAAATATTTTTAAAGAAAGACTCTGCACTAGACAGTATTGAACTTAGTCCATCAAATAAAATGTGCTTTTTGGAGCTTACATATATGACTGGAAGACTTATTATGGAATGGAGTAGTGGCTATATAGACATGGGGCCAGATATTCAAAATAGGGTTGCACCTGCACAAGTCCGAACTTTCCATTCTGCGATATGCAGCAGGAGGCAGTTGCACCACAGAAAACATGCTGAGCAACAGCGCAATGCAAATGAATGCATGCTGAACTGGAGGGGGAGGAACCACGCATAAACTGCACAGCCTGATATTCAGCCGGGCTATGCAGAGTTGTGCAGGCACAACCCCAACCTGCGCCTGCACAACTTTGAGCCCAAAAAAGGATCAGTTGAGGGCCACCCACAGGTGAGCTGCTGCATTGCAGGGCACAACACAGCAGCTGCCACCTGTGGCTGGCCCTCAACCCACTCTCTGTGCCCCCTCACCAGCCCGATCGTGGCAGCAATGTATCCCCCAACACATCCCTGGTGGTCAGTGGACACGATCAAGCCCGATCGCGGGCTGAAGTAATGAAACACCCCCACCTCCTGATCCATATTCCTGGTGGTCCAGTGGACCGGGAATCCGATCACGGGATGTAGTTGTCAACCCCAGACACATCCCTGGTGACCCTGAGTATTCCCCCCACCACCCACCGAAGCCCCACCACCCGGCTCCTCCCTGCAGCGGCGGGTGGCAGCATCCACCCGCCTGCCACCTGCCCCCACCGACTGACGGCTGCCCGGTGGGGCACACGCCCAGTGGTGCAGAGCAAGAGCCAATGGGCATGCAGCCCATACTGTACCAGACAGTTCAATTTTGTGAATAGAAATTCATTCACCAAAACTGGATTATCTGGTATAATATCAAACTACACGCCCATTGGCTCTTGCTCTGCACCAATGGCGTGCAGGCCCTACCGGGCAGCCAGTCGGCGATGGCGGGCAGCAGGCGGTGGGATGCTGCCGCCCGCCGGCTGCGAGGGGAGCGGGTGGTGGGGCTCCTGGGTGGGTGGGGTGGGGACACCAGTCACCAGGGATGTGTTCGGGGTTGATAACTACATCCCGCGATCGGGCTTATCGGTCCACTGGACAACCAGGGATGTGTGGGGGAGACACATTGCTGCCTGCGATCGGGCTGGTGAGAAGGGGGTATTTAAGCTATGCCCGCGATCGGGCCAGTGGGGGGTGGTGGTGGGGTTTTTACGCCCTTTTGCCTGCGATTGGGCTGCAGAGGGCGTCGTTCCCCGATGGCTGCTGCCTGGCAGGGTGCCAGGCGCAAGTCCTCGGGGATCGGCGCACCTGCATGCTAATGGCATGCAAATGGAGCCATAATCAGATGCAAATGGCCCCCTCTGCTCCTTGCATGAATTATAGCCCCATTTGCATATCACCTTTGAATATCGGGATTTTGTGCATGGCGCAATGGTACTTGCGCCACCGCAAATTGAATGCTCCACTTTGTCAACTTGCAGTGGCGCAAGTTCCACTGCACCATGCACAGTGGCTGTGGCTGGGGGGTGATATTCAAAGGAGTTGCTCAATAGCGCAACTCCTTTGAATATCACCCCGGACACACCCCTGCGCAACTATTTTGCGCAGCGCAAGGGCTTGCACCTATGAATGGCGCAGTTTGAATATCCAGCCCATATTGTCCATGTGAGGAATTCTAATTTTCAGAATCTTCAATCTTATAGATTAACAGATATTGAGAGGTCACTATCGCCAGAAAAAAAAAAGGTTGTATTTCTTTATTATTTCTCAGGGTCACCTTTTCCAGAATAAATACTCATTCAATTCCAACCCTCAATTTTGTTTCTACCCATAACATTTTTAAATACAGTGCTGCTATGACAAATCCCACAGCACAATATAAAGTCCCCAAATGGCACAAGAATAGTTGCACACTTTCAGAGAACCACAATGAATATGTTGAAGCATTCTTCTTTAACTTAAAAAGGGACTATTTAAGCTAAAGGACTGGATTTACTAAGACTTGTGGCATGATTTCATGCATTGTGCTACTTGTGACATGACTGTTAGGCTACAGAAAACATTGTCTAAGTTCATGTTACAAGTTCCATGAGAGGTACAGTAAAAATGATGTGACAAAATAATGACACATGCATCATTATTGTGGCATAAAGTGAGAAACATATTGCAAATGCATCAACACTGACAGCAACAGGGACTTGCACCTACATCATGAGTTTTGAAAATGCAGCCCATAGTGCCTGCCATGATAGACTCTGCTGCTACTTATGGACCACACCAGCAGCTGTTTATTTCAAGCCAAAGTCAATGGTGTATAAAAGACATGAAAGTTAGCAAAATGGTGGTAATACCTACCAAAATGATCATAATGTAACATCAGTGATGTTATTAGAAGTCATATTTAAATACAGTGCTTCTATGACAAAACCCACAGCACAGTATAAATTCCACAAACAGCACAAGCATATTTGCACACTTTCAGAGCACCACAGTGAATATGTTGAAGTATCTTCATCAACTTAATAATGGACTATGCTGGCCCAGTGGCACTGAGAGTTGAGTCACTGTACACCACTCCTTGCATTGTGCTGACAACCCAGGTTTGGGAATGAGCCCAAGTCATCAGGGGTTGGCTGGGGAGGAGGCATATTGAGCATAAAAAAGGATGTTCTCCTCCAGGGGAGGGTGGGCTAGCAGGTAGCGAGAGCACTCATAGCACTACTGCTGGTGGAAGCATGGGTGGTAGGGCGCACGGCTCTACAGGGTTGGGGAGAGAGTGGATAGGTGCTTGACGGTGGCATGCATCTGCATGCCCTTTGCACCAGCATCCTCAGGGGAAGGGGACTAACTGGGGTAAAAATGCAAAAATATCCTCATCCCCAATCACACTGAAGCTGGGATCCAGAGATCAGGGACCCGGTGGAAGGAGTTGAGATGGAGTATGAGGCCCCCCTCTGAAGGCCAAGGCCAGGGCAAGTAAAAAAAGTAATGGACTATTTAAGCTAAAGGACTGGATTTACAAAGACTTGTGGCATGATTTACATACACTGCTTCTTGCAACATGACTGTTACACTACAGAAAACATAGTCAAAGTTCATGTCACAAGTTCCATGAGAGGCACTGGAAAAATGATGAAAGACAAAATAATGACACATCTGTCATTTTTGTGGCATAAAGTGAGAAAAATATTGCAAATGCTTCACAATATTTGAAACTAGGATGCAAGTCTTTTTTTTTTTTGCGTATTTGCCATAATGCAGGTCTGACTGCAACAGGGACCTGCACCTACATCATGAGTTTTGAAAATGCAGCCCATAGTGCCTGTCATGATAGGCTCTGCTGCTAGTTATGGAGTTATGGACCTCACCTGCAGTTGTTTATTTCAAGCCAAAGTCAATGGTGTACAAATGATATGAAAGTTAGCAAAATGGTGGTAATACCTACCACAAATGACAATAATTTAACATCAGTGATGTTATTGGAAGTCATTTAAGTTATATTTTGTAGGATTTTCATTTTTAGAGATGATTAAATGCAGTTTACAGTACACTGCAACTATATCCTTGTTTTTTTTTCTGTTTTGTTTCTACTTTTGGGACAGCTAAGGATGTTGATGTGTTAGGTGATGCAACTTTAATGAGTTTAGTAGGCATTTGATTTGAGTGTGCTAGTGAAAATATAGTGTTCATTGGATGTGCTAGGGAAATTAAAACTGACCACTACCAAAGGTTGTCAGGTAGAACATTTTTCATTGCAAAAGGGAGTATTGTTTACACTGTATATCCAATATTACAGTTTGAACCATTTTGAAATATGATGCTTTGCCTCATTGGATTGTCCCAGTACACAATTTTAAATAAATTAGTTAAACTACAGTGTGTTTTCACCACCAAGCAGTTGGAAAACAGATCTGATTTGTCAGTTGAGATCATACATTGTTTACATGCAATTAACAGTGTTTCCTTGGAAACTGTGTTAGCTGGATATTGCTGTAAAAAATAGAGGTAGAAACAATAATACTATATCTGTCTTACCAGTTTTACCCATGCTCTCCTTGCAGTTTTCCTCTCTTGTTTCTGTTTCTCAAGGTGCTCTGTTTGTCCTTGTAGTCATCATATATCCTGAAACAATGGTACCCTGGAAGTGCTGGATCAACTCATGCTGTTGGGTTGTTTGCAACTGAACAATCTTGTTCTTCAACTCTCTTAAGGCAGGAACATAATGCATTAGGACAAATTGGACTTTGTATGGCTGCAGTTGTAGGCTTACCACATTGATGTTGCCTTTTTGCTTGTTCAGACTCAAGGCAGCTGAACCAGAATCTTTGAGATAGCTGACCCGTGATTGTGAGCTGTAATCCACTGACACATACTGCTACACAAGCTTCTTAAGCCTTAGCATGTTAACGAGATACCATTTTCATCAAACAGCTTATGACTACTCATCTTCTCTTAGAAAATCAATGATAGCAGGCAGTGTTGTTTAAAGGTTAGAGAACCAGCTTGGGAACCATAAGACAACAACTTCAAACTCCAGTAGAGCCATATACTCATGGTGTGGCCTTGGACAAGTCAGTTAACTTGTCAGTGCTCAATTGCACCCAGATACAGAAATGGGTAGCAGCAGGCGCCTAATGGAAACAAGATATTGCATCTCAGCTGAGCTGTCTTGGGTAAATAAACTGCACAAACAAAAAAAAGGTCTACTGAGGGTTTGTATGCATTATTAAAAAACAAAAAGCACACAAAAAAACAGTTTTTAGTACTCTGTGGCTGGCCATTGATGCATAAACTGAAATGTTCCCTTGTTTTCCTAAGCAGAATGATAAGAACATTCTTATATCCTTGATGTACAATATATTGCAATGTTTGAGTGCAAAAAAAAAAAAAGAAATATTTGTGCAGTTCTTACAAAAATGATTACGCATATGAGACAAATGAAAACTGTTATTGAAAAATTTCAATTTCCTGAGATGTCTGGGCAACTCAGTCCACTCAAACCAATTACACAAACAATCATGTAAAATATTATCATTTGGCAGAACCAATTCTTAAAACTGAAGGACCAGAACCTTGAAAGTTCTTAAACTGAGATCCAAGAGGAACCTCATATTAACAAAATCAGTTTGAGAGGCTTAACAGTGAAAATAATACTTAGTATAAAAGTAGCATATATGGTAATTCATATGCAAGATACTATGTGCTGTATGATAAAGATGTTAAAATAGAGGATAGTGAATGGGCAACAGTGAACAACAACACTGTTGTTCATGTCGAAAGGTTGTCATGACAACCAAGAAAACCTCAAGAGTGAAGCTCAAGAGGTTTTTGGTTGGCATAAAAACCTTGAGAAGTGAACCAGTGTTGTTGTTTACTGTTGCCCATCCACTGTCTTTTATAGTGTATGGGCAAAAGTAAATCAAAAATAGCTTGTGCCTTCGTCCTAGGTTGCAGCCGTGATGTTGGAGACCCGCCCCCCTACCTGCCCCACCGTGTCCAAACACTCCGCTCATTCCCGATCCACAGCAGTATTTATTTGTAACTAAGTGCTGGCAAAGATCTAAAAAAAAACAGCACTTACTAT
This sequence comes from Neoceratodus forsteri, assembly GCA_016271365.2. Taxonomy (NCBI): domain Eukaryota; kingdom Metazoa; phylum Chordata; order Ceratodontiformes; family Ceratodontidae; genus Neoceratodus; species Neoceratodus forsteri. The sequence goes on along the minus strand of CM028130.1, from coordinate 665,994,248 downwards.
CTTCTCCTGTGCCTTCGCATTCCTCCATTGTACCACCACCCATAACGCAGCGAGCACACGCAAGAACTGTCATCCGCGCTTGTTATACCATCGATGTGGACGCATCACGATGGTACAACAACATCGTGATGTCACATCGATGGTACAACAACACTAGGGAAACCTAGATTTTTAACGAATAAAACGTTCTAACATACACTATAAAACAATAACTCTCTAGAACCATTTTGAGTTCTAATTAACTATAGTACTGCTTCTAACTTGAACTAGAATAGGTTCACTCATTCCTTACAAGTAATTGTAATTGTAATATGGTCCTGTTAAATGTTTACAACCAGCTGTTGTCTCCACAAAATTAAATGAACAGAAGTGCAATCATCTTTTGCAAAACAAGGAAGCCTTTTGCAATATAATTACTGTAAATGACAGTACATGCAACTATATACAACACTGTAGTTCCTTCTAGAATAATGCCCATGTTGTATTACAAGGCATGTATAGTTATGTTATCCTATGCCTGTCTACCCAAGTACCATTTAAAATCATGGGTCATGCTCATGCATTTGTGGGGAAGACAGCCCGTATGTCTAATTCTCAGTTCACTATTGCTGGCAAATGTCAAAGGTCGCAGTATGTTTGCCTTTAGATAATGTCAGGACCCAGCAAATGCTATCCCTTGACCAAATATATTATCAGTTGGGATCACTGATGTCAGTGTTGAAAACACCTTGACACATGCTGGATATGTATTTCAGCTGTAGAGTTAAGAGACTGCTTGCTATACATTTACCAAACATATTAGAGTTTATAACACAACACAGACCACAGAATCTCTGCCAAAACTGGAACATGTATTCCTAGTAAATATACTGTACATTAAAGAAGAGTGGAAACAATTTGACAGTTTCAAGTAAAATTCAATATGTTAACAGCTACAAAATGTAGGTACATGTTGTGTGCAAAGTGGGTTAGTGATAAAATCAGTGGATTATAACATTTTTAGATTTCTGTATCATCAAAATACAGTACTGTCATAAAATTATATTCAATCTTTCCTCAATGAAAAAAAAATCCAAATCTAAATAGATATGTTTGCATTTCATCTGAATACCTAAAACTCTAGTCTATATGTCATACGATTCACAAATAATTTTAAAATATTTACAGTCCACAGTCTTTAATACAAAGCCATTTTTTTACATAAATGTTTTGATGCCAAGACATACTGCATGAGGATAGTTACACCAATCTACAAATATATATTCCCTACCAAAAATCATTTTTGTTACAGTAATCTATCAAACAGCAGCTATTTAAATAGTATTTGGGAATGCTTAGTTCCATTATTCAAGTGCCATCCTATTTAGTCTAGACAGCTTGTGTTTTCCAGGGGCTTCTTGCTTCCCTCAGTGATCTATCATAAGGTAGTGAAGCAAAAAAAGAGTTTCTCAGCTGACAGTTAATAAAAAGCACAATTATTGTCACTGTCAGAAACAAAATAATGAACATAATAATGTAGGTCACCAAATCAGGCTTATTCAGTTCCCCCTCCTTGAACACCCTGGCAGTGGACATGAAGAAAGCTGAAGAACTCACTGGTCTTTGAGTATTAGTATAAGAAGGTGTGTTTGTCTGTATAATGAGGTCAGCTTCTGTAGCACTCGTTGTATTTAACAATTGGCCATACATCTTCCAAATGGTCTGTTCTTTATGGTCACTTCAACTTCAATAGAAAATGAACAAATATTATCTTGTTTATGAAAGAAGAAACTGCTCCATCACAAGAAAATATGCATGTCCAATTATAAGGGTTACACATGGTTTTCATTTTTGAAGTCACTTACTGTATTTATTTTGTTTGCATTGAACTGGTGGTGAGTACTGAGACTGTTTCTTAAAATTTTTGAAATACTTGAACTGAGTGGTTAACATCTTAAGTTATAAAGAGGAGTACAATTGCAGCTAAGGTAAAACTGCAGAAACAACCTCTTGCCTTTAGGCATCATATTCTATCTATTTAAATGCTTCCAAACAAAAACATTATAGTTGTTTATTATATTTTCTAAAACTGATCTGCTGTATTTACTGTAAGAGTCTTGCTTACCAATTTTAAAGTGCTATACTCCAATGGCTGCATTCATATTTCACCATTTGTTTTGCACCTTGAATAGATCTGATCTAAAAAGGCTTAACAATCTTGGAAAAGATCTATATAAAATCCAAAAGGATAGCATTCACAGCTCTGTATTCTTGCAGGACCATATAAATGAGTTCCAGTTATTTAGCAACTGATGATTATAAATCCACTGAACGGTGCTTCCCAATACTTTTCAACATGAAGCAGCAGATTTTTACTTGAACATACTGTTGTTCCTGATAACATTTTATGTTCAAAAGGACTTCACTGATCGTGCAGATTCCATAAAAGCAATAGCGTTATTTCTTGGTCTGGAAAATTAATGGGTCTTCCCAGTGTGTCCAGCAGTAGAAAACCTGCCTTCAAAACATTTGCATCTAAATCATCTTGACTATAGCGCTGAAAAGATTGAACAAAAATCCTTTTTCCAAATGAAGGTTCATACTACCTCTGTATCCTTTTCACCTCAGTAGTAACCCTGATACAGTTGAGCTGTTAGCTGGTGCTGAAATATAGGCACCAATGTGTAAAACATGTGACTTTTTTAACAGAAGCTCTGCTACAGCGTCATTTGATACAATGTGAAGGGAACAATTACACAGCAGTGCAGAATGTTTTAGGAGCTTGTGATATCTTGCAGAGGCTTGGTGCTAAAAGGAAAATATATTATGATAAACCTTTATGAATGTTCAGGACTTCTTTACAGATAAAAACAGTAAACTGGATCAAAGCTACAGATTCCTGGTAATATTATTACTATCATGTATTTCTATAGTGTAAAAAGTATTTTTATGGATTTCCCAGCACCTTGTAAAGCTTTACAATTAGCAGGAAAATTTATATTCATCAAATTACTTTTAGATGTCTGTTAGCTCTTGGCAATATGCCCAATTCAATTTGTGATTTCTTAGTCATTTGCAAATGTAACTCACTTTTCTTTTTTTTAAATTTAACACATCGCAATACGAAACATAAAGAGTAGAGACAGAATTTAAATAATGTGACAAGCTAAATCAGGAGAAGTTATAACAGAAGAAAATCTTTCCTCTACTTATGCTAGGAGAATATTTTAGACTGTCAAGCAGTTTTAATTAGCATAAAAGTGACAGCCAGTAGAAAAGTATGTGTGTGTGTGTGTGTGTGTTGGGGGGCATAAGGCTAGAAAGAATGAGAGAAAAATAAACGTACCTAATATCTTCATCACTCTTCCATTTTTAAGTGGATTAAACATTATGTTTATAATTTATTTATTTAATTTCTTTATTTATTTAAAATTTGGTAATTGCAAAAGGCATACTGAGCCGAGGCCCATTTCCAGGTGCGACCTGGGGCATGAGGAAGGGGAGGTATATAAAAGATACAAGTGATACTTAAAATACAAAAGATACAGTAAAACACCATAATTTAAAATGTGGTACATAAGATACTTTTAACCTAATAGTAATACCAGTGCAGTAGTGAAACTGCACTCATGGGAAGTCAATCTGGTCAAATATTTTGCATTTTCTATGCTTTCTACCTCAGTGAACATGAGCAAATTTTGGTTCTGCCTACTGGCTGAAGCAGCAGTCTAGAGTTTTTACTGACCACCTTAAACTGCTTTTATGTTTGTTTGCAGAATGCAAGTCAAGGATTATTGTGGTCATCATGAAAAAAGTAGGTTTTGTATGAGTGTCAGGCTGTGAGCCAATAAAGTGGGTGGAATATAGCCTACAGCAAAATGGAGCTGGACCATTCCAATAACATCACAGGTCCTTATGCAAGCACACTTTTAAAAGGGGCTTCACCATTTCAGTCACTGTTCTGGCTTTTCTCATTCTGATGAAACCTAGTGTGCCCCAAAATCTCATGATGTCTTTTTATCTGACACTCTCCCTTCCCAGTCCTCAAAAATGAAACCAGTCTTGCTGGTAAAACTGCTCATGCATCTCTCTCTCTCTCTCTCTCCCTCCTAATATCAAAGCAACTGGCCATTCCAGTGCAGCTGGTCTGAAACAAATATTCTGTGACTCTGTCCCTGCCCTCACCAACCAAAAGCTCCTTGCATGCCTGCCAAGTGATCTTCTGTTCATGTCCAGTCGAGCAGTAAGTCATCTCCCAGTCCAATTCATCAGAAGGAATACTCTCTTTAGTGCTACTGAGTGGTAGGACATCTCCCAGTCTGCCTCATTAAAGGGAACACTCACTTTAGTGCTCCCCAGAGTCGTGGGTTTCTTCCCAGCCCTCCCCATCAGAAGTGGAAATGCACTTTATTGCTGCCATAGTGATGGGTCATCTGCTGGTTACCTCATCACAGGGTACACCTCCTGATGTTCTGCCAGAGTGGTGGGTCATCTCTCAGTCCCCCTCAGAAGAGGGGGGTCAATTGATGAAAGGCAATTGAGTGGCAGGCCATCAGGGTGGATGAACACCTATATTCACTCACCCATATGTGGAAATGGGTAAAAGCAGTTTTGCACTGGAAATTGAATGTTGAATCTCAACTGGGTTATCCTGAGTTGGAGGAACTGTTAATTAAGTTGCTGCTCCTTTTTTTTATGTTGTCTTGTGCATGCACAAGAAACATATTGCGGTAACTTGGAATAGCAGGTTTTGGAGGTGTGGTCCTGTAGTGGCCAGTGGCATCACTGCTTTTTCAGGCTGGGCTCTGTGGCACAAATTAGATTGCATGCTGCCTATTACAGCAGTGCAAAAGCGTGCCAGCACCTTGAAAGGATTTTGCTGCTGCAATGAGGGAGTGCCCCCTTATTGCAGGGCATGCCTTCCCGATGTAACATTTCAATAAACATGATGGAGCAGTCCCCCTCTCACAGTCTCCACAACAGCTGATGTCAGGGGTGCCCAATCCCCCTGTTGGCATTTGCCTTCACCAGTTCATTTGCCGATGAGGTAGCCCAATCCCCATCAGCATAACGTCCCCCCTTTAAAATTTGTTGTGTGCATAGGGGGTGCCCAATCTCCCTCAGCTCATACTGTCCCCCAAAAGCATACCATGCGGCTACCACCAGAACAGGCAGATGGGACCTCAGTTTAACATCTCATCCGAAAGACGGCTCCTCAGGAGTGCAGCACCCCCCTCATGCAGCACTACAGTGTCAGTATTGGGATATATTAACCCAAGTGCCTGGTGTGGGGATAGAACCCACAGCTTACTGATCTCCTGACCTCAGAGGCGAGTGTGCTACCTGCTGAGCCACTGAAACTGAATAGCGCGATTGCTGTGGGAAATCAGTGTTCGGGACACATTATGAAAATGACAGTGATGCTGTTCATTAGCAGAGGCCCTAAAATGGCTATGTTGAAAATTTGGTGATGAAAGTCCATAAAATGAGAGTGCTACGAGCGTGCATTGTGCAGTTTCCATGCACGCTCTTACCTTTACAATTTTGCAATATTTTCACTCCATATTTTCAACATTGTCATTTTTATGCACCTCCTTATGAACAGTGCAGCTGTCATTTTTCACATCCTGGCCGAAATGTGTTTTAGCTCTTCCGGCACACAATAGCGTGGTCGCAGTGGGAAATCAGTGTTTGGGACATATTAAGAAAATCACACTGACACTCTTCATGAATAGAGGTCCTAAAATGCCTATGTTGAAAGTTTTGTGATGAAACTCCATAAAATGACTGTGTTGCGAGCGTGCGTTGTACAGTTTCCAAGCACCCTTGTAGCTTCACAAATTAGTAATATTTTCATGCCACATTTTCAACAATGGCATTTTTCTACACCTTCTTGTGAAAAATACAACTGTCATTTTTCACATCCTGGCCGAAATGTGTTTTTGTGCTTCCAGATCAGAATACAGCAGTCGCTGTCAGAAATCATTGTTTGGGACAATTTAGGATTGAGCGAGCGAGAGAGGGGAGGAGTCACCTAGCTCAACTGAGCTCTGCTGGGACTGCGGCGGATTTCTTTGTGGGCAGGAAAAAGAGCCAACGCAGGCAGGAGCCCTGTACAAAAGGGCAGCCTGCAGCACCAGGAGACACAGAATGAGTGAGTGAGGGAGGGGGAGTGTGTGAGGTCAATGGAGCTCGGTTGAGACTCCTGCGGATTTCTTTGTGGGCAGAAAAAGGCAGCAATGCACGCAGGGGCCTAGTACAAAATGGCAGCCTGCAGTGGCAGGAGAAACAGAACAAGCGACTGAGAGAGAGGGGGAGTGAGCAAGCTCAATGGAGCTCTATCATGACTGCTGCAGATTTCTTTGTGGGCAGAAAAGGGCAGCAATGCAGGCAGGAGCCCCGTACAAAAGGGCAGGCTGCAGCACCAGCAGAAATGGAACAAGCGAGTGAGAGAGGAGGAGTGAGTAAGGTCAGTGGAGCTCTGTTGGGACTGCTGTAGATTTCTTTGTGGCCAGAAAAAGGTGCCAACAGTGGCAGGAGCCCAGTACAAAAGGGCAGCCCGCAGCACCAGGACAAACAGACTGAGTGTGTAAGACGGGGGAGTGAGCAACCTCAGCGAAGCTCTGTCAGGACAGCTGCGAATTTCTTTGTGGGCAGAAAAAGGTGCCAATGCAGGCAGGAGCCCAGTAGAAAAGGGCAGCTTGCAGAGCCGGGAGAAACACAATGAGTGAGTGAGAGAGGGGGAGTGAGCGAGCTCAAAACAGCTGTGTCAGGACTGCTGCAGATTTCTTTGTGGGAAGAAAAAGGCAGCAATGCACGCCGGGGCCCAGTACAAAAGACGAGCCTGCAGTAGTGGGAGAAACAGAACGAGCAAGTGAGAGACGGGGAGTTAGAGAGCTCAACGGAGCTCTATCATGACTGCTGCAGATTTCTTTGTGTGCAGAAGAAGGCAGCAACACAGGCAGGAGCCCAGTACAAAAGGGCAGCCCGGAGCGGCAGGAGAAACAGAATGAGTGAGTGAGACGGGGGAGTGAGTGACCTCAACAGAGCTCTATCATCACTGTTGCAGATTTCTTTGAGGGCAGAAAAAGGCAGCAATGCAGGCAGGAGCCCAGTACAAAAGGCCAGCCTGCAGAGCTGGCAGAAACAGATGAGTGAGTGACAGCTGGGGAGTGAGCAACTTCAACGGAGCTGTGTCAGGACTGCTGCAGATCTATTGTGGACAGAAAAAGCCACCAACACAAGCAGGAACCCAGTACAAAAGGGCAGCCTGCAACAGCGGGAGATACAGAATGAGTGAGTGAGGGAGGGGGAGTAGGTGAGCTCACTGGAGCTCTGTTGGGACTGCTGCAGATTTTTTTGTGGGCAGAAAAAGGCAGCAATGCATGCAGAGGCCCAGTACAAAAGAGCAGCTTACAGTGGCGGGAGAAAGAGAATGAATGCGTGAGAGTGGGGGGAGTGAGTGAGCTCAACGGAGCTCGATTGTGACTGCTGTGGATTTCTATGTGGGCAGAAAAGGGCAGCAACGCAGGGAGGAACCCCGTACAAAAGGGCAGGCTGCAGCGCTGGCAGAAATGGAATGAGCAAGTGACAGAGGGGGAGTGAATAAGGTCAACGGAGCTCTGTTGGGACTGCTGCAGATTTCATTGTGGCCAGAAAAAGGTACCAACAGAGGCAGAAGCCCAGAACAAAAGAGAAGCCTGCAGCTCTAGGGCAAACAGAATGGGTGACCTCAAAGGAGCTCTGTCGGGACAGCTGCGGATTTCTTTTTGGGCAGAAAAAGGTGCCAATGCAGCCAAGAGCCCAGTACACTAGGGCAGCCTGCAGCGCCAGGAGAAACACAACAAGCGAGTAAGAGAGGCAGAGTGAGCGAGCTCAACGGAGTTGTGTCAGGACTGCTGGAAATTTCTTAGTGCACAGAAGAAGGCGGCAACACAGGTAGGAGCCCAGTACAAAATGGCAGCCTGGAGCAGTGGCAGAAAGAAAACGAGTGAGTGAGAGAGGGGAAGTGAGTGAGCTCAAAGGAGCTCTGTCGGGACTGCTGCAGATTTCTTTGTGGGCAGAAAGAGGCACCAACAGAGGGAGGAGCCCAGTACAAAAGGGCAGCCTGCAGCACCAGGAGAAACAGAATGAGCGAGTGAGACAGGGGGAGTGAGCAACCTCAACAGAGCTGTGTTAGGACTGCTGCAGATCTCTTTGTGGGCAGAAAAAGCCACCAACGCAGGCATGAACCCAGTACAAAAGGGCAGCCTACAGCAGCGGGAGACACAGAATGAGTGCGTGAGGGAGGGGGAGTGATTGAGCTCACTGGAGCTCTGTTGGGACTGCTGCAGATTTCTTTGTGGGCAGAAAAATGCAGTATTGCATGCAGGGGCCCAGTACAAAAGGGCAGCCTGCAGCAGAGGGAGAAACAAAACGAATGAGTGAGAGAGGTGGAGTAAGTGAGCGAGCTCAACGGAGCTCTGTCAAGACTGCTGCAGATTTCTTTGTGGCCAGAAAGAGGTGCCAACAGAGGCAGAAGCCCAGTATAAAAGGCCAGCCTGCAGCGCCGGGAGCAACAGAATGAGTGCGTGAGACAGGGGGACTGAGCGACCTCAAAGGAGCTGTGTCAGGATGGCTGCAGATTTCTTTGTGGGCAGAAAAGGCCCCCAATGCAGGCAGGAGCCCAGTAAAAAACAGCAGCCTGCAGCACCTGAAGATACAGAATGAGCGAGTGACAGAGGGCCACTGAGCGAACTCAACGGACCAAGGCAATCAACATTTGGCATTGACAAATGCTTGTTTTCTAATAGTGGTGAACATCACTCTGCAGTGCCTGTAGCCCACCAGCATTTGGGGTGTTACTCTACCCCTTTCTCAAGAGCTCTTACCAGAAAAGAGTGCAGACAGAAGCCACACACATGAAGACCTTAGTAAAGGAACTTTATAGAGCTTCCCAAAGAGACAGTGAGGGTTGCAGTATAAAATGGGTTGCCATAAGGGAAGCCCCCATTGTTCCAGGCCACCTGACCCTGAAAAGAGACTGGAATAGCAGCAAGGACGGGGAGGGGAAGGGAGAGAGGGATGGGGAACTAGGGAAGGTAAAAGGAAGGAAAGGAAGGGGGAGGGGAGTGAGGTCATGAAGGGGGAGGTCTCTCATGACGTCACCAGAGCATCGGAGGGGGTGGGGGATAGGGACCAATAAGAAACAAAGAATAGCTAGTGAGGGGCAGAGCAGTATGGGGTTTAAGAGGGGCAACACAGAGGGGCTCTGCCACTTTCTGCTAAGGTTCTTGGGTAAGTAATTTTCAAGAAAAAGAACCTAGCACATCAGTCGGCGAGTTCCTCAGGAAAAAGGTAAGAGAGGGGATATCTTGGACACTAATCCTTAGGAAGATTGTTGAGACATAGATCGTTAAGACTGAGATGCATTAGGAGTTTTTTTGTCAAAAAAAAATAATAATAATAAAGTTTAGCCAGGTTGTTAAAAAACGTTGGTTTCATGCAAAGGAATTGTTGTAGCTAAATTTTAATATGTTTTCAGGTGGAAGAATAAAGCGAGCCGCCGGGGAACCAAAAATGGGTAGCTGTGGCAAGAATGGGAAGAAAAGGAATTCGTGGGGAGAAAAAGTAGAGAGAAGGAGATTTCTGTGGAATATGAGTGCAACCAGAGGGTGAAAGCTGCTATCCTGTGTGTGAATGGCTTGGGTAGTAGAAGAGAATGCAGCCAAGAGGGTCAATGGAGAAGCAAGATAGCGAGCATGGAGAAGGGCGGCAGAACAGATGCTCTGGCAGAGAGCGGACAACACAGGGGAAGATAGAAAGGACCATGGCATGCACTCAGAGCCACGTGGTGAGCTATCGGGCGTAGTCCAGCAAAATGGAGCGGCAAAGGGGGAAGGAGACTCCAGGAAGCATTGGTAGGAAGAGCTAGCATTTGAGCTTGGAAGCTGCACAGGAGGAAGGAGTTTTTAAAAAAAAAGGGTGATTTTTGGGCAATGAGTCAATAAAGAGAGCCAGCAGGGCCCCAATAAGCAGGCATGGACCTAACAAGCCAGGAGGCGAGCGATGCGACTACAGGGTGAGGATGCAGTGTGGTAGCAGGACAGAAAAAAGGACAACATGGCTGAACTCCAGGCAGTTCACGGCATTATAGCTTAAGGGTTTGCAAGGAGAAAAGGGACAGCTAGTGGGGAGAATAGGAGGTGAATGGAAGGGAAAAAGGCAGTATGAATTGGACGCAGGGCTAGGAGTTGGGCCTACAGAAAACAACCACGTGAAGCACTAAGGAAAGTGAACAAAGGGGCAGGGGGAGGGAAAAAACACTGCAAAGCAGTCATGAGGCTGGATAAGGGCATCATCCGGGTGGGGGAAGTATGGCTTTTGGCCTAATTTCCAAAAAAAAAAGGTCATATTACGAAACGGAATGCTCGAGATTTCCAGTCATAGAGGATGGTGCTAATAGTGGAGGAATGCAATGGGGTAAAAAAGGAATAGGTGAGAGATTTCATAGTGCAAGGTCTTGAAAACAAGAAGCACTAGAATGGATTTAAAGTCTGCAATTCTACTTCATGACAAGGGTACAGTAGGATAACTTTAAGACAGAAGCTATGGAATAGAATTCTGTTTGTATCACTCCTCACATTAGGTTTCAATTTGTCTACATTTAGACCAACTGGTTAAAGATGGGTGAGATCAGCTAAGGAGCTTTAAAAATGGGACAATTCATGCAGGTGACACACAAGCCGAGAAGGGTCCTTTGTATATAAAAAAAAAAAGGAGGAGAAAGAGAAATCTGAAGGTTGGATCAAGCTGAATACTAGACCCCAAAAGATAGGGTGGCCACTGGGGTCCACTCCACTGAGAAATATGGGCAGCCATATTAGATAGGGGTGGGGACACACACAAAAAAAAAGAGGGAGGTGGCCATATTGGAAAAAGGAACATGGCTGTTTGGTTTAAAAAAAAAGGGGGGCAGAGGTATTTGTCAGGTCAAGCGATACGCAGGGATAAACCCAGAGAGCTAACTAACTAAATTTTGTTGCAAGCAGGAAAAAGAGTCAGACTGAACACCCGTGGATCCAGTTCAATGAAAGCGGACGCTATGAAAATGATCATGGATCTCATGGACAGGGCCCACAAGGTCCTGGATACAGTGGAAGACACGAAGAGGGGGGGGAGATACCAGGGCAGAAGGAGAGGGTCTGAAAAAAGGGGCAGAGAAGGACAGGAGGAAAAGGGAAGGGATCTGGGGCACCGGTGCCAAAATGCCCTAGAGCAAGTTCTCCTGGGTGGCAACCAACAACCCATGCAATGCCCAACCCAGCACCTGCACCCAGTCCGGAAGGGCCGATGCCTGATCCGGAACCCAGCCCAAGGGAGGTGGTTAGGCCTCACCTGGGACCCAATATTCCCACACCCGAAGCTAGCCGGCCAGAGATGGGCAGTGACCAGCAGTCCCCAACTAACAGACCATGAGAGGGAATGGAACCAGGACTCAAGGCAATGACTGAACCATCAAAAGAACCCCATGGAGAAACAGGTACAGTGTTGAAATTAGAGAGTACCATGAAGGAGTATGCGGAACAGATATTATTAGATATGGGGGGAGATGGTGTTAGGAAGTTGCAGAAGGTACTGGGTGAATTAGAAGAAAAGGAGAAGGAGGAAAAACAAGGAGATGGGGGGAAAGGAAATGATAGAACAGAAAAAGGGAGGTGGAAGGGTAAGAATAGGGGACCATGTGCCACTAGCAACAAAGGAAAAAATCTGGAAGGGAGAATTTGTTGATATCTTTGCTTTGGTAGATAAGAAAACAGCTGAGCTATATGAAGAAAGGAGAGTTTCAGTAAAAAAGAATTAGAGGCTGCAGTAGTTCTGGTCAAGAAAGGGGAGGAGCAGAAAGGGCTCACATATAAAGGAAAATCATGGGAGGCCTGGACCCTGGGTTTCACAAATTATAGTGCAATAGCCCAAGAGAAAAAGACAGAATTGGGCATACCCTTATTAGCTTACTCATTGATCATAAGAAATGCATATAAGATGATGGAAGGCACTAATTGGCTCCAGTATGATGAAAAGTTCAGGACCCGAATGGCCAATTATGGAGAGGACTGTAGATGGGATTCTAGACATAATGACCTATGGTGGGAAACCATGACAGTAGCCGGGGGGGCTGAAGGTGATTGGCAGAGGGGAGGGCCACGATATCTGAAGTGCTGTTGGGGGTACAACAGAGCACACTGCTCCTTCCCAGGCTGCAGGTTTAGGCACGCCTGTTCCAAATGCGGTGGAACCCACCCAGCCTCAAGATGTAGATCTTATAGCGAAGCCAACCTCGGGGGAGGACAAGGAAGTGGTTCCTTTCAGGGAGGCTACAGAGGAATGCAGAGAGATAATACAGGGAGAGGGAGGGGACATACAGGCAGGAGAGGGTTTCACCAAGGGGGAAAATAAAAAAGGTCAGTTCCAGCTAGCAAAACCCCGATCAGAGGTGAATTAGTGGAGCAATGGATGAAAGAGTATCTGAATAAGAGGGTGGGATTGGAGTTAATAGAGGGTTTCCAAAATGGTTTTAGTTTACATTACCAGGGAAGGAGGTTTGGGACATGGGCAGCAAATTTAAATTCAATTAAAGGCAAGGAGGCACTTCTAAAGTTGAAGAATGGTATTGAAAAGGAGGCAGGCAGGATAGAGTGTCCCTTCAAAGACCCACCTTTCCAGCACCTGTGAGTATCACCGTTGAGCCTAGTCCCTAAAAAGCAACCAGGAGAATATCAGGTAATTCACCACCTATCCTATCTAGAGAAAGAATCAGTCAATAATCACATTTCAGAGGAGGATAGTAGGGTGTCCTATGGGACATTAGAGGATGCAGTGGAGATCATCAGGACAAAGCGCACCCCATGGTTGGCAAAGATGGACATCAAGTCCGCTTTCTGGCTACTGCTTGTCTGCAGGGAAGATTGGGAATGGTTATGTTTTCAGATTGAAGGGGAATATTATTTTGATAAGGCCATGCTGATGGGGTGTCCAGTGGCATGCTCCACCTTTGAAAAATTCAGCACGTGGCTGCAATGGGTATTCAAAGCCAGGTACGGGCATGACACGGTGGTCCATTACCTGGATAATTTTCTGTTCATAGGGGAAGATCAAAAAGGGGTGCAGAGGATTATAGAGGATTTTCAAGAGCTGTGCAAGGAACTCAGAGTCCCATTAGCTGGGGAAAAAGCAGAAGGCCCCAGCAGGTGCTTAGAATTCCTGGGCATAGAGGTGGATGAGGAATGGGGTCTAGTCCGCCTGCCAACTCAGAAGATAAACAAGCTAAGGACAATGTTGGTGGAGATAGGAAAGAAGAAAAGGGTGCCCCTAATCAACAGCCAGCAATTAATGGGTCACCTACATTGTGTGTGTAGAGCAATCGGGACAGGACACATGTTTACACAACGTCTGGCAAAGTCTATGGCGGGGGGGGTTCAAAGCCATATCACTGGGTCAGTTTAGGGAGAGAGACCAAGGAAGACCCCAAAATTTGGGAGCAATTCATAGAAAATCACGACAGGATAGCCATTTGGCAGGAGGAATGGCTATATAACATGGACCTGGAACTTTACATGGGTGCTTCAGGGGGGCATGGGGTGGGCACCCACTTCCAGGGAAAATAGATAGCAGAACCCTGGCCACAAAGGTGGATCGAAGAGGGTTTGACAAAGGACATCACTTTCTTGGAGATTTTTCCAATCTGGGTGGTGACAAAATTATGGGGACCATGGTTACAGAACCAGCGGGTCACATTCTGGTGTGACAACAAGTCAGTCATTGACGTACTAAACAACAGAGGGTCAAGGTCTGTCTTGGAACTCCGCATCTTATGGCAGTTAGTACTACAAGGGTTGAGGCTCAACATGAGTTTTAGGGCTAGGCACATTGTAGGAATAAACAACTCCATTGCTGACAGCCTCTCCCGATTACAGATAGGAAGATTTCAGGCACTGGCTCCCAACGCAGATGCAACGGGAGAGAGGATCCCAGAGGAGCTATGGAAGATTGGCTGGAGGGAGCAGTGTATGTCTTTCGAAGTGCATGAGCAGACAACACCCTAAAAGCTTATGAAAGCTCATGGAGGGTTTTCCAAGTTTTCAGATCTCACCACAACATGGAGGTAAGTTGGGTGGTCACTGAAGAACAAGTGGGGAGATTTGTAGTGGAAAACTGGGAGGAAGGAGTGGCTTGCGCCAGTGTGAGAGTACATCTAGCGGCCATAGGATGGGTCTGCTGGATGAAAGGTTGGGGAGAGCCGTGCAATAGTATTTTAGTAAGAAGAATGATGATGGGGTGGCAAAGGATAAAAGGGAAAGAGAGGAATATGAGAGAACCAATCACAGAACACTTACTAGAAAAGATACTAAGAAAACTGGCGGAAATTTACTACATCCTGTACGAAGTAATACTATGCAAAGCACTGTTTATGGTGTTATACAAGGGAGCATTCAGAGTGCCCAAAATAGTTGGACCTGCTATACCCTCTCCAGGAAAAGATCTGCAACGGGATGATATACAATGGAGAAGGGTAGGACTCACCCTCATAATTTCAAGGTCAAAAATGGATCAGACAGGCAAGGGCTACAGGGTAAATATCGAGCCCAAAGAGAACCCAGATATGTACCCATGCCAGCTTATGCTTGACTTCCACAGAGTTAGGCCTAAACAAGGTGGGTTTATTTTTCGTACATGAAAATGGGAAGGAGGTAAAAGCGAGTCAAGTATCGGGGGTGTTGAAGCGGAGCGTAAAAGAACTGGGGGAAAACCCAGACAGGTTCTCATCTCATTCTTTCCAAATTGGGGCAGCCTCAGAGGCAGCGGCCAGGGAAAAGGGGGGGAGGACTTAAAAGCCATAGGGCGATGGGCCTCAGACTGCTACAAGAAATACATCAAAAATACAGTACACTAACTTTATCGTATTTTGTCTCCCCTACAGGAAAGAATGGAAGATATAAGGTATGGGAAAGAGGGGCAAAGGGGGTGAGGGGGAAAAAAATACAAATGGATTTTTTCCTGCCCTCACTGTTTCTTATGGTGTGTTTATTAGTATACGAAAAAGGAAGGACATATGGATGATGGGACACTCACACATTTATTGGGCAGAAAGGGAGGCAGCACAGAAGAAAGGTGGAAAGCAACTGGGTTATGACCACAAAGGAATAAGGATCCTGTGGAAAAGAATATGGGGAATGCGATGGGGGCAGCGCCTTCCCTTACTGTTAGAGATGAGAAAGAACAACAAGGACCCAGACCTCCTGATAATACACCTGGGCGGGAATGACTTGGGACATGTCCCCTGGTTAGAAATCTTTTACAGCATACAAAGGGATGTCAAGGTCATGAGGACATGGTGGCCAGAGATAACAATTATGTGGTCTGAAATGATTCCATGTAGAGTGTGGAGACAAACCAGGCAGCACAAGGCCATAGAAAAGGTGAGGAAGAGGATGAATAGTAGAGTGGGGAAGTTTATGATAGAAAATGGAGGAGCTGCCATCAGACATGACGAAATAGAAAATAGGATACATGGGCTGTACAGGATGGATGGGGTACACTTATCCCAGATGGGAAATCACATATTCACCACTGAACTAGGTAGAGGCATAGATCAGTGGTTGAAGGGGTTTCTAAAAAGGGGGAAGCTTACCATCCAACGCAAGCTGGAGGCAAGCTGATGGAAGGTAGGAAGTAAAGATTTGATAAGGTAAAAGGAGGGGGGAACGGGTATGGGGGGTTAGGGAAAAAACAAAATGGAGGAATTAAGATCTGGAAGAAGTTAAAGGGTATGGACACCCTGATAAGTGGACAAGAAAAAGGGGAGCAGGAATTGGACCTGCCCAGAAAGAAAGTATAAGACCAGCTCGGGTTTACACCCGGGTAAGGAGTGGAACTGGACCCCCTCGGTTTCCGACAGCCAGGGGAGAAAAACAAAAGGAAACAAATTAAAATAAAGAGGAGTGGAATAAAAATGTGACAGAGAAAAATAAGAGGAACTCAATATTGTAAAAAGTTATATATTTATGTTTATGTGAAAATAAAAGGTTTTGCCGACTGAGCAGCCAAATGTACAATATTAAGTGTGATGTCTCTTTTTGGGGAAAGGGATCTGGAACAAAGGATGTCAAGAATCTGATAAGGCAGGAAGCATTCATGTAAATTCACAGTGGAATTGTGAAACTAACAGAAGTTGTGACTTTTCCATCCAGAGGAAGAGGTGGAGTAAGACCGTGAAATGTTGGTGAGCAACAAGCATCAAGAATGATTTTCACCACTGTTTGAAAAAGTTAAATGAGTACTGTATTTTATTTACGGCATACCAAGTCTTGGTGAGCTGGTCAACGTTGTTCCAGTGCCCTGCAATTTCATCTCAGCCACTACTGAAATGATCTCTCCTCTGGGGACTTCTGTACTATTCATGTACTGGACTGCTTTGACTTTTGTCTTACAGGGGCGTGGAAGAGGTAGGTGGGTTTAATGTCATATGGATGACTCTTTGGATCATGTATGATTTATGTATATAGAAAATGTTATTCAAATATACTTAATAAAAAAAATAAGAAATAAATGCTGTCTCCCCTTAAATGCATTTTTTATGACCCTCTACTAGGACCTGAGTCTAGTGTGGGTGACCTGGAAGATGTTACCATCATCTTGCTTCAGTAAATTAAAATATACACTATCCAGGCATTCTGGCTGCAGTACTACAAGGAAATTTCCTTTTTAATTGACTGTATTGTATGAGATGAAGAAACACAACATAAGATCAGAGGTTGTAAAAGTGCCAACCCCTCCGGGAGTTTATCTGAACATCTGGCTGTCGGGGATGTAGATTTCCTGTTTGCTAGAGGTCTGGGTGAAGGGAGCACTCCGTTCATTTGGGGGGGGCACCGCATGAGGAAACAGGCATGGAGTGAATGTGGGCATGGTAATGGGGAGCTTGAGATTCTGTTTCCCCCCCCCCAGGCCGAGCTGAAGTGTTTGGTTGTGGCGTTGCCCTCACAAAAATGAAAAGAAAAAGTGTGAAAATGCTGGAAGTGTGGTAAGGTCACCTGGAGAGCAGGCCCACTGAGCAGGGCTTACCATATGGTAAAGCAATGGGCTTCCTCAATCCTTCTGTGCTCCCTCAATCCTATGTGATCTGCTGCAATTCTCTCAGCATCCCTGCTGGGAGGGGGGCGGGTATCCAGGGAGAGCGTACTGCGGGTTGTGCCTGGGTGGAGCAGTGAGAAGGCTGAGAGTGCTCCTCCTGGTATGATTTGCAGATGGGGTTTTCTGTGTTTTTTTTTGTCATCTGCTGGGCCATGGGAATACAGGCTTAGCCCCAAGTGGCAAACAAAAATGTTTAAAAACAAAGGAGGATTGGAAGGCAAGCAATGAGGCTGGGATGGACATTTTAGGGGAGTGGATCACCAGGCTAGATGGGGGGATAGCCAAAAAAGTGGCCAGAGTTCTGAGGGAGTGGTGGGATCTGACAACGAATGCTGAAAATGGGCATTCAGCTGCATGGCTGAACAGTGACTGGAGAAGGGCAGCATGGTGCATCTAGCGATACCTACTGGCTGAAGGGGGCAACGTGGTGGGAGCTTGCTGCCATTGAGAAACCGCATCAGCCCCTGGGTGGAAGATAATGGTCCACACGAGGCACACCTGGTCTTTGATTTTCAGCCGCCATCTTAGGTGCATATGGCAGCTGCCATTTTGTCTCTTTGGGGCAGAGCTATTTTGAGACTGGGTGACCACCATCTTAACTCACGTGGTAGCCACCATTTTGAATGGCGTCCTTAGGTGGGGTTTCGGGGACTGGAGGTTATGGCAGCTGCCATCTTGGGAGTGCATGGCTGCCCCACAGTAAAACAAAAAAAAGTGTTATGAGAACAGGATAAACAGTTAGAGGTAGTAATCACTGAACAAGGAGTACAGGGCATTAAAAGGCAGAATAGGCGTTCCCAGCAGATCGCCTCATTTTGTAGCTGCTGGGGGTTAATAAATCAAAAAAAGAAAAATAAATGTAAGTAAAGAACATAACTCTGGAATGGGCTAGAGAATGTGTTGCAAGCAACAGCAGGGGAGTAAAACAGGGGGAAGGGGAGCCCATAAAGCTAAACAAAAAACGCAATGGGGGCAGACACAGGCAAAACTGGGTAAGCTAACCTTATGTGGGGGGATCTTACTGTAGTGTTTTAACATGTTTTTCTGATTTTCCCACAGCGTAAGCAAGCCACAGTGTGACATCATGGCACCCAGGAAAAGTCACAAGAGTAAGTAGGACTGCTACAACACAGTCATGGCCCTGGTGGAGAAAGAAAACAGGCTATTAGAGGTGGCAGATGAAGACCAAGGGGGGGGGGTCAAGGGGAGAAATGAAAGGTGGGTATGGGGCAGGGAAAGAACAAGGGCAACAAAAGAGTTCCAGTGGACCCTCGGGCATCCTGCACCCACTCCAGTGCCTGAATCAGTGGCCCCTGTTCCTGCCCTAATACCTGAGCCTGGATCAGAGCTGGCACCTCTGCCCATACCTCAACCAGTCCCGCCTACCCCGGCAGGGTCCAGTGGCCCTCCGGTGCTGCCTCTGCCTATTGGTTTGCCTCTCCCACCTCACAACATCCCAGCGGGCTCTCCGATGCCAGCACCGACCCCAGAACTGGAACCCCCAAACCGGGTAATGTGGACCTCTTGGTTAAGAGCAGCATAAAAGAATATGTGAAGCAAATGTTAAAGGCAATGGGGAATATAGGGATGGGACAGCTTGAAAAGGTATTAGGGGAAATTAAGATGGGAAAAGAGGAGGAGGAGTCCAAGACCCTTTCAGGGGCCAACCCTGAGAGGCCAGATACATCAGAGGTGGGGGCCCCATGATTTAGGATAGGTGATCATATCCCAGTGGCAACAAAAGAAAACATTTGGAAAGGGGAGTTTGTGGGCATCTTTGCACTGGCCAACATGGATAATTTGGATAAATATGAAGAAAAAGAGAGTTTTGAGAAGAAGGACATGGCGGCAGCTATGGTCCTGCTAGGAAAGGGGGAGGAGGAGGACAAATGTTAAAAGGGAAAACATAGGATAACTGGTCCACAGGATTCACTTATTATACAGCTGTAGTCATTGAAAAGAAGCCAGAGCTGGCTACACCACTCCTGGCTTACTCATTAATAATAAAGAACACCTACAAGACGCAGGAAGGGCATTGCTGGATGAAGTATGATGAAAAGTTTAGAAATTGGATGGAACATTTTGGAGATGTACGGTGGATACCAGGTAGATGGATTTATGGTTAGAAATTTGCACATTCACGGGTGGGGGGGAATGAGTGGGACAAAAAGTCAGGGTTCCTTCAGAAGTACTGCTGGGGTACAATAGAGCTTTCTGCTCTTGGCCCCATTGCCAGTTTTGGCACGCTTGCTTGAAGTGTGGTGGCACCCATCCAACCTCTAAGTGCAGAACAGGCTGGGAAAAAGGGAGCAGCAATGACGGTACCCACACCAATATCCAGAACAACCAGCCCTTTCAGGCTGGCCATTCTGGGGGGGGTTACAGGGAACAAAATTGGGGACATGGGGGGCAAGGCAGAGGTTATATGTGGGGCAGGAGTACCCCCATTACGGGGGACAGCAGGATTACTAAAGATCAGAGAATGGGTATATTTATGCTGGCTAGTTCCCCTATTAAGGCACAAATACTCCAGAAATGGTTGCAACATTACCTAGATAAGGATGCAGCACAACTATTAGGGGGAGGGTTTCACCAGGGGCTTTAGTTTACAGTTCAAGGGACAGAGAAAGGAAACCAGAATGAAGAATCTGAAATCAGTTAAGAGCAGGGAGGAGTTATTGGAGTGGAAAGTTCAGATAGAAAAAGCCGCAGGTAGGGTGGAAGGCCCCTTTACAAACCTTCCTTTGCAGAACTTAAGGATATCTCCACTGGGGCTGGTACCTAAAAAACAGGATGGGGAATTCCAGGTGATACATCACCTTTCCTACCCCAATGGGGGCTTGGTTAATGACCACATAGATGAGGCGGACAGCAGGGTCACATATCTCACATTAGAATGGACTGTGCAGCTGATCAGGGCTACCCCTGGGGCATGGTTAGCCAAAACAGACATTGAGTGAGCATTTAGGCTGCTACCCATTTGGCCTGAGGACTGGGACTTCTTAGATTTTCAACTGGGGGGCAATATTATTTTGACAAGGCTATGCCAGTGGGCTGTTCCATAGCATGTGCCACATTTGAAACGTTCAGTACATGGCTGCAATGGGAGTTTCAGGCCAGATTTGGGTATATGTCCATTATTCATTATCTAGATGATTTTTTGCTGATAGGGAAGGGGGAAGACAACACAAGGCTTATGCTGGACAACTTCAGGTTGATATGTCAGGAGCTGAAGTTGCTGCTAGCCGCAGACAAACCAGAGGGCCTGAGCAAGCAGTTGGAGTTCCTGGGACTGAGATAGACTCAGAGCAAGGGTTGTTCTGCCTACCAGCTAAGAAATTGCAAAAGTTGAGGAACTTAATAACATCCATAAAAGGGCATAAGACGCCCAGCTGCAGCAGTTGCAGCAGCTATTAGGGCATCTGAACTTTGCATGTAGGGCAGTGGCACCAGACCGCATGTTTACACGGTGCCTGGCACAATCCACCAATGGGACAACAAGGCCACACCATTGGGTCAGTATCACAAAAGGGATGAGACAGGATTTGGAGGTTTGGGAGAATTTTGTTAAGGGAATATAGTGGCAAAACTTTTTGGCAGGATGACTGGGTCGTTAACACCGATCTACAGTTGTACACAGATGCAGCTGGGGGCATAGGAATGGGAGCATATTTCAGTGGGCGGTGGATAGCAGAAGCCTGGCCAGCAGAATGGATCGGGAGGGGGACTACAAGGCACATAATGTTTTTGGAGATATTTCCCATCTGGATGGCCACATTGGTATGGGGGAGAAATTACAGAACCAGTGGGTAACCTTTTGGTGTGACAACCAGGTGGTGGTAGAGATCCTGAACAAGAGGGGCACTATGTCCAAGACAGTAATGAGGGTTTTGTCACAACTGGTATTGCAGGGTTTATGTATAAATATGTTCTTCAGGGCTAGGCATGTAGAAGGGGTCCACAATGTCATAGCTACATGTATTTCTCGTTTGTAGCTGGACAGGTTCTGGGTGGTGGCCCCAGTGGCAGAGGATAGATGTATGCCAGTACTGACCTTCGTATGGGCGATTGGTTGGAGGGAGCGGAATGGCTGTTTCACAACTCCTGGGCCTCCAGGATGTTAAAGACATATGCAGGCTCCTGGAGTGTCTTTCAGGCCTTCAGAAATAGCCTTAGCTATGAGTTAGGTGGGCTAGTAACAGACAATCAAGTGGCAAAATCTGTGGTGAATGGGTGGAGACAGCAGATGGCGTACACCATAATCATACTGCATTTAGCAGCCATAGGAGGATGGGTAGACCCAACAAAAGGTAACCTATTTAAGAGAATGATGCAGGTCTGGACATGGGGAGTAGGGAGGCCAGTTGACACCAGGCTTCTGATCACAGCATCGCTGTTGGAGGAATTACAGGGGGCATGGAGGAACATATGTTCCTCACATAGTGAGGCAGTTTTATTCCAGGCAGTAGTTGCTATGATGTACCATGGGGCGTTTAGAGTGAGAAAGACTTTGGGACATGGTAAGAAAGACACTGCCAGGGGTCTCCTATGGGAGGATCCCACATGGGGAGATGCCAGCATAAGGATGCAGTTAAGGAATTCCAAGACAGATCAGGTAGGTAAGGGGGCACTGATAGAACTGAAGCAGCAGAACAGAACAGAAGGGTGACCGTTTGGGGATCCTGCTTGCGAACATGGCAGTGCGTCTAAAGGGGACTGGACCTTTGCTTATACATGAGGATGGAGCAAGGGCATCTGGGGCACAATTGACTAGCTTATTAAAAAAGGCCATGGAGTTCCAGGAAAGGACACAAAATGTTTTTCGTCACATTCATGTTGGATGGGGGCAGCGACACAGTTAGCACTGCAGGAAGGTTCAGCCGATAAGATCAAGCACAAAGGCAGATGGAACTCAGATTGTTTTGGAAAGTATACAAGGCATGTCAAGAAGTAACAGCACTAGCCATCTCTTTCTTTCTTCCCCTGCAGGAACATAACACAAGAAGTTGCACAGCGCCGGGTGTGGTAGTCAAAAGTAAAGGGAAAAAAAAGGGAGACGAGCAAAACAGCATAACAGAGGGTCATCCTGGAGAGGGTAGGCGGGCATGAGGCAAGTGGGTCTAGCATAACTCATTCATTGTTTTTACATTTTGCAGGGCATACACAGAGAAAGGAGGTCTGGATTGTGGGGCACTCCTTCATATTTTGGGCCTCAAAATGGGCATCTCAGAGGCTTGGGGGTGACAATTGTACCAGGACCAATCCAAGATTAAGCTGACTTGGAAAGGAGTCAGGGGCATGCGGTTGGCCCAGCTGGTGCCACTGTTGAGAGAGTTGAGGAACGACCATGCGAGACTGGACCTGGTCATTATACACTTGGGAGGAAACGACTTGGGCACTCACCCCTGGCTGGACATTTTCTTTCAAATAAAATCTGATTTAGCACTAATAAAAGGGTGGTGGCCAGAGGTCACGTTAGATTGGTCGGAGATTGTGCCCAGGAGGGTATGGCACTAAGCACACAGTCACAAAGCCATAGAGAAGGTGACGAGAAGGATGAACACAAGGGTGGCAGCACTATTTTCAGGAATGGGAGGTTCAGCATAAAGAGGGGGATAGAAGAAAGCACGGATGAGTATTACGGGGGGACAGAGTGCACCTCTTTCGGATGGGGCTGGCCTTCTTTAATGCAGAAACAGCCGATGCCATCAATTTGTGGAAAAAGAATAAACAATTTGCTTAGGGTTAGTACAGGACAGAAGCAAGGGGGGAGGGGCTAAAATTGGGGGGAGATTACTGGGGGGAAGTCCGCCATCCTTTGCAAATGGGAGGTGGGCTAATGGAAGAAAAGGGAAGGGGGTGGTGGAGGGAATGGGTAGTAGAGGATACATAGGGCCTTGTAGCACCTGGAATCAGAAAAAGGGGACAAGTTTATACTCAGACCCTGATACAAAAGAAAATGAGGAGAGCGGCCCTGGCATGTACATCTCTGGGTGAGAGGATTGGATATTGATATTTGATAAATATTATGGAAATACAATGTTATGGATTGTTGGATTTTTGGATCTATGAATTTGTAAATAATCAAGGACTTTCAGAATTTGTAAATAATCAAGGATGATTTGAATGATAAGTAAAATAATTGCTGACTGAGCACTAACACAAATATGGCTGTCTATGTTTTATTTGGCTGGGGAGGGATCTGATCACAAGGCAGCTGGCCTGTTTTAAGAGCAAGCTCTGTTGTCAGTGCCCCCCCCTTTCATCAACTCAGTGCTCAGGGGGTAGGGGGAAGGGTAAGTAGGCTGTCCTGGCCTAGGAAAAGTTTGAGCCTAGAGGGAGGAGGGTAGTGCAAGGTGTGGGAAGGGAGAAGAGGGGGTGGTGGCATCACAAGGAAAGAAGAGATCAGGGGAGGGCCAGGGAAGATGTCACAAGCAAGAGGGAAGTCGATTGGTGGTCCCCAGGAGAGAGAGGGGCAAACAAGCAGGGTACAAAAAGGTGAGCACAGAGAGTGGAGCTCACAATTACACTGTTTTCTCAAATTCCCACCTCCCAACCCAAAAGGAAATAGGAAATTTTAAAGGGATCAAAGAATGGTGGAAGACTAGGTTTGCTGGCAAAGGCATCCAGCTTCACCTGAACTCTTTTCTTCTAGGTTTGCTTGTAAGGGCAGAGCAAGGAACAACATTATCAGAGCAAGGAAAAAGATTGAGGCTTCTTTTGGCTAGGCAGATTTACTGTGTGTTACTATTTTGTTTTGTGCTCACATGTTTTGTTACTGTTTTTTGCTTACAATTTACTGCTGTAATCTTCTCTGTTTCAAATTGTTGTTGCAGGGTATACTTTCTGCTGCATTATTACAGGGTGTGCCTACAGGTTTGTTGCTGTTTTGAGCTTATAGATTACTGCTGTAATCTTCTCTGATTCAAATTGTTTTTTGCAAGATATATCTTCTGTTACTGCTTTATTTTTCTCTGTATCACAGTGTTTTTTTGCAGGGTATATCTTGTGTGAAATTATTACAGGTGGTGCTTACAGGGTTTAGTTTTATCTATCATTAGGCTAAGCTTTTAAGGCTACTGCTTTTGTTGGTTAATTGTTTCTGCTCTTACTTCCTTGTTTCTTTCATCTGTGGTTCTTCTTTTTTAGCAGGGGAAGAGCCCAGCCACCAACCCCCATCCCAAACCACCCAATGCTACACTCCTTTTATAGAGTATCACAGTCATGACAATTCCTGTAGCAAAGCAGGAAGGGGAGGATCAGAGGGGTATCCACACAGTGACCTCACTTACAGGGGCGCAAGTAATTTAACTTGCTATGACAAGTTATACAAAAACAAACAAATAAACAACCCCCCCAAAAAAATCTAACTTTTGCTTTCATTTTCCTCCTTCTAATTACTCAGACCAGGTTATAAACTTGGCAACTCAACTGGAATGGATATTATTTGCAGGTACTGTGGGACACTTTTCAAAAGGGCAGTTATACAGGATTAAATAATGCTGTCCTACATGCTGGACCATTGGAGATCTCAGGGTTCAGCTCCAGGCAGCACAGGAAGAGATTGTGATCCTCAGATTACATATTCAGGAGGAAATATATTATAAGAACTGCCCGCCATGTCCCCAACATCCAACTGAAGCACCTTGACCACAGAGCATAGTTGATCCAGGAGGTTGACAGGTGGTTAGGGGGTCAAATCGGGTGCCCCATTACTCAATGCCCTCCATTGTATCACGTCCACAAACCATATAAAAACTACGAACAGGTATCTGCCTCTATTTCTGAAATCAAATAAAGAGGCAGACAGCACTGCAGAGCAAGACACTGCAGCACAGGAGCTAGCGGTACAAAACTCACCCAAAACAGGGACCAAAACAAAAAAAAGCAAAAAGGAAATCCAAAACACTTCTGATCATAGGAGACTCCATGACTCAGGGAGTTGATCCGTACATCCAGCCAGGAGTAACAGTCAGTTGTTTCCCATGTACATCAGCATGAAGAGACACTGACCGCATTGCTTAAATCATGCAGGAAGCAGTGGAAAACACTGATGTCCTGGAACACATAGGGACTATCGATCTCACCAGCCGGTCAGTTGTAGAGACCAAGGAACACCTGACCAGGCTGGGAGACAAACTGTCATCCATTTCATCTGGCATCTCTTTCTCTGAGATCCTGCCAGTCTGGGAGAGGGATGCAGATGGACGGAAGGTCAGAGAAGGGGAGATACGGGAGCTAAACATGTGGCTCAAGGGCTGGTGCCAGGAAAAAGGACACAAATTTGTAGGTAACTGGCAACAGTTTTGGAAGCAAAAGTTCTTTAAATTCGATGGACTGCATCTGATTAAGGAGGGAATCAGTGCATTGGGGCAGAAGTTTGATATCTTTGCAGAATATTTAAACTAGGAAATGGGAAGAGGGGTGCAGCACCTGATACATCAGACAGGAAGAACACCCTTCCCCCTCAGCTAGTGATCAAACAGGAGTTCAGTGTGTTTGTAGTTCATTTGTATTACCAGGTAAGGAAAAAAGTCCAGCTCCCCACATGACATGCAGGGGAAACTTCGGACCTCACCCAACAACTAACGCTCCGAAATCTGGCCAATGGAACATCATGTACACAAATGCCCACAGTCTGGGAAACAAGATCCCAGACTTGCAGGCTGCAAGGACAGAGACTAAACTGGACACAGTAGCCATTAGCAAGATATGGTTCACCAGTAACCACACTTGAGAGATTCAGTACCTGGCTATGTACTGTTCACAAGAGACTGAGATGCAAAAAGGGAGAGAGGGAGGGAGTGGTCCTTTATGTCAATGAAAATATCAAAGCTACAGAAATTTAGAATACACATAAGGAGCCAGAAGAACTGTGGGTCACTCTGGAAACAGGAAATAGGACAGCCAAACAAACTGGGGTTGTCCACAGGCCTCCAGGCCATGGGGAGGATATAGACACATTACTGTTAGAAATTGTACAAAACATGACAGCTAAAGAGGAGGTTCTGATAATGGGAGACTTCAACATGCAAGATACAGATTGGTTAGTACCAGCAGGAGCATCCACCAGAACTAGACACATGGTGGATTCCATGCAGGGGGAGGGCCTCAAATAACTGGTACAACAACCCAGAAGAGAAAGGGCTATCCTAGATCTAGTACTGACTAATGAGGAAAGGATCACAGCTCTCTAGGTAGAAGATCACCAGGGGGCCAGTGACCATCACATGGTATCAATCAACCTGGCCACTAGAAATAAATCATCCCATTCCAAAGCAAAAATATGGAACTTCAGAGGAGCTGACTTTGATAAGATGGTCAACAGAGTTAAGCTAGCCCTGGCAAGAAGAAATACAGGTGAGGGGGGTACAGGCAAAGTGGGCAAGCATTAAGGATGCAATACTTGAAGCATCATCCCATTGTGTTTGGGAGAAAAGCAAGAGCAAAAGAAGGAGGAAACCACTTTGGTTCTCAAAAACAGTAGCAGAAAAGGTCAGAGCCAAAAGACTGGTCTTCTGGAAATATAAGGGAACGCAGCGGGATGAAGATAGGGAGGCATACCAAACTTCCCTAAGGGAAGCAGAGAAGGTAGTAAGGCAGGCAAAGGCCCAAACCTAGGAAACACTAGCAGTAACAGTAAAAGAAGAGGACAAGATGTTCTATAGATACATTAGTGAAAGGATAAAGTCCAGAGGGGATATTGCTAAGATCAAGTGGGGTAAGGGGAAGTGGGTGGAGGAGGACCAAGGAAAAGCATCTATCCTAAATAGATACTTCTGCACAGTATTGACTGAGGAGAATGTAGGGCAGGGCCCACAGCTCAGCACCATGAACATAGCGGGGAGGGAGGTGTGCACAAGTCCCTTCACAAAAGAAAGGGTCCTACAAGAGCTTGCTAAGCTCAGGGTGGACAAGGCAATAGGAAATGATAGCTTACATCCCAGGGTACTAAAGGTGCTAAGGGTGGAGCTAGCAGAGCCATTATCAGAACGGTTTAATGAGTCTCTGAGCACAGAAGCGATCCCAGAAGACTGGAGAGGGTTTATGTGATCCCACTCCACAAGAGTGGTAGCAAGAAGGAGGTGGGGAATCTACAGATCAGTCAGTCTTACCTCAGTAGTGGGCAAGATTATGGAGGCACTCCTTCAGGAAAGGATCCAAGACAGCATAGGTTTACAACAGGAAGGTCTTGTCAAACTAATCTTATAGATTTCTTTAACTGAGTAATCAGAGTGGTGGACCAAGGGGGTGCAGTTGATGTTGCCTACCTTGACTTCAGCAAAGCTTTTGGTACTGTTCCACGTAGAAGATTGATTAATATGCCTGGTAGGCTTGGGGTGGGTCAGAAGTTGGTTAACTGGGTGGCAAACTAGTTGGTGGGCAGAAAACAGAGTGGTGGTAAATGGTAAATAGTCAGAAGAGGTGCAAGTCACAAGTTGGGTACCTCATGGATCAGTCATGGGGCCAGTCCTCTTCAATATCTTCGTCAGTGACATTGCAGATGGACTGGGGGGTAGGGTTGGTCTGTTTTCAGATGACACCAAGATCTGCAATAGAGTAGATGATTCAGATGGGGTGGGCTGAATGAGAAGAGATCTGGATAAACTGGCAAAATGATCAGAAGAGTGGCAACTGGAGTTTAACACCCCACATCAAGCACTTTGGTTAAATCCCACTGTAGTGTAGAATGAGGGGGGTGCTGCACTCCTGTGGTACCGTCTTTCAGATGAGATGTTAAACTGAGGTCCCATCTGCCTGTTCTGGTGGTAGTTCAGGTGGATTTTAAAGATCCTATGGCACCTCTCAAAAAGAGTGGGGGAGTTTTTATTAGGACAAAATAAACTTGTACAATTTCTTTTGCACATAATTTACGGAAATTAATACAAACCAAAGAGTGAGTACATCCGGTGATACATTTTTGAAAACCTTAATTTATACACTTTTCTTAAAAAATAAGTGAATCAGAAGAAAAAAATTATAAATTATCCCATGCATTAGGTGGATGGTACCACCAGTTCTCACAATTTTTCCGAAAGGCTGCAACTTGTTTATCTGTTAAATAAGCACAATTTCGTTATAACAGGATTCTATATTTGCTTGTACTCTTCTGAATACCTCCATTTGTGTCCAGTAAATTTGTTGTAAGACATAGTGGCTCAGATATTCAAACTGCCCCAAAAAGTGCGCAGCAGCAGGAGCAAGCGCAAGTCCACTGCACCCATGTGCAAGAAGCGCGATATTCAAAAACTGCGCATGCCAAGATGTGCCTAAGGCCGACGACTGAATATCGCACCACCTGCACCATAGCGCAACTAGGGATGTGAAGCTGAGCAAAACTGATGCGCCATAGTGCAACAAGGGATGCTCAGCAGAGCAGTCCAGATGCGCCATAGCGCAACCAGGGACACCCCCTGCAGCAGGGCAGCAATGCAACAGCACAACCAGGGATGCAGGGGCCCACCACCCATGCCACAGATGGCCAGAGGAGCACACAGCAGAACAGACATCATCCCCCACACCCCATGCACTGCACAACTGGGGGAGAGCTGGAATAACCACCAGCCCATGGATACCAGCAACCAACCCACAGCCGGGCCATGGTGCCCCAGCACACCCCCTGGCAAGCTGTGACCGGCACAAAGGAGGGCCAACCACCTGTGTCACACCATCCCACCAATGCAGAGCACACCCTGCACCATGATCCCCATACACCCTGCCCAGGAGTAGCGCCCAACAGTGCAGGACACCCCATGCATGACACCACCCCCACTGTGACAATGCAACCTTGTGCACAATGGAGCCATGCAAGACAGCCCCACCATGAGCACCCTGCAGTGGGTGGCAGCAGACAGCAATGCAACAGATGCATACACAGTGCCGCCCTGCACGTCCACCCCGAGGTACAGCTGAGAGACTGACCATGCGTCAGCACACGAGGTACCCCACATGCAACAGGGCATGCCCCGGACCCCACCTCCAGTGGTACAGCACCCTGCACACCCTCCCAAGGACACATCCCATCCCAGCACTGGCCACAACAGCCAGCACAGACACGCACAGTGTAGCATGGAAGCATGCACCACACAGGATGTAACACAGTGCATGGACAAACACCCACCCATACCCAAAGGCACACCAACACAGGGACACAGTAGCAGGTCAACCAAGCCACTGGCATGTGGCCACTGCTGATGTGTACATATGGCCAGCACCCCTACATTGCACAGGTGTGCCAGTCACCCTGCGCAGGCACCATGAAGCTGTATACCACCAGCATGCCACCGGAGAACAGGTGGCAGACACTGGAGTACAACCCCTGCAACAGACACAAGCGACAGCATGGAGGGGGGACAACAACAGCGGAGGCCACACTGCCACCAGAGGCAGAAGTGCACCATACTGGTGATGGAAAGCAATCTGGCATTGTGCCAGGTACAGTTGGTATCCAGCATGGACAGTCACCACTGACAAGCCAGCAGACCATGCATATCACAGACATGCAAGGGTGTTAGCTGCACAGGCCATGGACAGTCTGACAGGGTTGCCATCCACACAGTGCAGGCCCCATGGACCACTGCACACAGGCATCCAGTGCACAGAGCACAACACACAAACCACAGACAGTGACTGATCCCCCTGCCCACACCATAGGCAGTTCACCTCTGAACACACACACACACACACACACGCCCATGCGTGCACCACCCCTGATGCCATGCACACCACTGCAGCTGAGCACCTGTAGCCCACTGCAAATCAGAGACCACCACAGTTGTCATAACAAAATGCATATATTTAAAAGATGTAACAAAAAACTATTTACAAATATTTGCAAGAGGGAGGAAGGGCCACATAACAGGTGGGGGCGAGTAAGGGGCAATGGTGAACATATGGGAGAGGGAAGAAGGGGTGTGAGGGTGGGTCAAAGGGGGGAAGGTGGTAGTCGGGGCATGGGGACATCAACGTGTGCCCCAGTCCTCCTCATCATGGCGCCGCCATCTGTTGCTCCTCCTCCTCCTCACCCCGTGGTGGTGGATCCTATGAAGCAGCTGAAAAGTCTCCCTTGCCACCTGGAGCAGCTCACGTATACCCCTCTGAATTTCCTGAAGTCACCTTTCACATAGGACGAGGGAGCAGAGTCAATAAGTGTGACTGTCCAGCCCCCTGCAGCCCACCCATTGTGCATGGCATACAGCCATGTGCCACGCCCCTGTGATGGTGTGTGACCACCCACAGTGACTGTGTCCACAAGACCTGCCCACCCAGGCAGCCACAGCCATGTGGACCACTGCACACACACACTACCCATGTCCTGCCCAGCACCACCATGGCCATACAGTGACTTGGCTATACGGTGTGAAGGCAGTGCCACAGACGTTTGCCCGGTGCATGCATGAACCACCATTGACACACTCCCAGACATGCAGTGCCACTGGACAGTGCTGACTGTAACAAGTTGCGTGCATGGTAGTGGTGTCAATGGATGGTGGCCATGCCCCACTGCCCACCCAGTTATACAGCATGCAATACTAATCGTGGATGTAAGGCACTCACCATTATCAGGCTGGTCCATGCACAGCTGACCATGATCATCCCTCCTGGCCCACTGCTCCTCCAGGTGGCGCCTCCGGTCCCGGTTCTGCCAGCGTTCTTCAGGCCCTAAGGTGCAAACATGGAGAGATGAACATCAGTACAATCCGGTAGCAAAGTCCACCTGCCCCCATGTGTGTGCAATCACACACAGCCATACCCATCCACCCCACACCCCGATACCACCACCACGGCCAACACCAGACGGCCTCCCCCCATGTGCTGGACACATGCAACCATGATACCCGTATGGATGATAATAGTGTATGGATGTTGCACCTACCTGGCCGTGGCACCGTGCCCCTCCTGGCACATGTCCGCAGGTGGGCAAGCAGGTCCAGGTCCCTGCGCCTCAGGTCCCAGTAACAATGGTGGCACTGCTCCACTGTGCACCACATACCGGTGGCCTCCTCCAGGGCATCGGCCATCTTATGCCACACCGCACTCCTGGCCCTGTCCAGGGGTGCCTCTCCATACAAAGCCTCAGTATGGGGCTCAACTATTGCCACCAGGTTGGTTAGCTCAACCTGTCTCCAAATGACCGCATGCCTCCGCGCCATCTCTGCTGTGTGGTTGAATCAAAATGGCGCTCGGCAGCGCGGTCCTGCTATGTGCAGATGCTGCATGGTACAGTGCTGCCATTCCCTATCATGCTGTCACCGAACAGCATGATAGTGGTGCACCTATGCCTGATGCGTGGTGCCTAGGGGGCAAAGGTCAGGCACAGGGTCTCTGGCGCACGGACAGACACAGTGCGATTGGAACCCAATGCGTGTAGCGCAGTTGGGTGCCTGTGAGCCACCTCCTGTAGTGGCCTAGAGCGTTGTTGCCCCAGTGCGCCTATGATTCCCCAGTGCCACAGTGCCATATATGTGAACAGTGCTGTAGTGCCACTGGTACAATGGTGGCCATGCCCTGCATTGCCTCCCATGCACAGCACATCAGCAGCGCGGCAGATGCCTGCATCATCAACCCAGGCATGTGCAGTTAGGTGTGTACTGCGCATGTCACAGAACTGCGCCCTTGGCTCAGCACATTCAACACAATTGCCAAAGCACAACAGCACGATAGTCAGCCGGCATATGCAAATCATCTAATCAACCATTCAATGGTGCAGTCACTGCATTTGCATCCACTTAAAGATGCGCCTCGCCTTATTTGCATGGGTTGCGCTATAAAAATGTGACATTGGGCTGCACTGGCCATAGTCGGTTACTGCAGTCTATTGTGGTGAGTTGCATGCTGTTTGGGAGTGTGGACTGTGGTGTTTCAGACATGCATGGGACTGCACAGTCACAGGTAACACCTGTCATTCTCACAGGATGAATCATGACCGAGCGTGAGGTGGAGGATGAGGAACAGAGACGTGGGAGGAAGAGGAGGCCAAACTTTACAAAGGCAGAGACAGATGCCCTGTTTGAGACCTACCTTGACCAGAAGCCGCTGCTTCGCGGACTCCAGGGAACACCACAGACCCATGCTGCTGCATGGGAGGAGGTGGCGCGTGCTGTCAACCTGCATGGAAGCCACCAACGCTCCATGCAGGACAGCAAAAAGAAGATGGGCATGGACAGGTGGAGAATTAAAGAGAAGGTGGCTGCCATCAGGGCAGCACAGTCTGCGACCGGTGAGGGACAGCCGGAGGTGCAACACCTGACCCCACAGGAAGAGCGGGTTGCTGGCAGCATGCAGCGTTGCGCCATTGAGGGTGTTCCGGGTGGTGGATTCCAGATGGGTGGTAGCCCGTCACTGCATGGTTGGTCATGGTCTGCTACTGTTTTTCCCTTACAGCTCCTGAGCGTCTACATGGGTCAGCAGTGGTGGGCTTCTCCACTGAGACCAGTATCATGGAGATGGAGGAGGGCCCATCCACCTCCACAGGAATACGGGGGTCAGGGTGACAGTGGGCCCGCTTGGACATCCGGACTGATGTTGGTGGAGCAGGTGCAGAGGAGGCCCTGCCCATGTCCCAGCATGCTAGCGTCCATGGATGCCAGCATGCTGAGACTCGGGCTGGTGCCGGATCCGTCACCGATAATGATGGAGCTAACATCATGGGCAGTGAGACTTGTGGGCCACAGGATGGCCACACAGCATGTGACATTGCGGCCATGGCTGTGGGTGGTGCCACCATGGAGGCCTGAGTGACATCACAGTCCCAGCCTGTGCCTGTCTGCACCAGTAGGGCAGCACTGGTGTGTGTCCAGGACAATGGGACTGTTGCAGCCAGTGTGGCAGCACCATTGATCCCTGGAGAG
This sequence comes from Neoceratodus forsteri, assembly GCA_016271365.2. Taxonomy (NCBI): domain Eukaryota; kingdom Metazoa; phylum Chordata; order Ceratodontiformes; family Ceratodontidae; genus Neoceratodus; species Neoceratodus forsteri. The sequence continues at coordinate 665,961,249 of CM028130.1, read as the reverse complement.
CGGCAGCCATAGGGGCAGTATCAGCAGTCGGCCAATGGCCATGAGGGTACAGTGTCAGGGGGTGGCGTCAGTGCACCACCTGTGGACATGCCCAGGCCTGGCCCTGGTGTGCAGCGCCCACCCTCAAGGGGTGATGAGCATCAGGGCCACGAACACCCTGAGGGACAGCATGCCAATCAGGCAGATGACCTCTTAGATGAGCAGACCCATATACTGCAAGCATCAGTCAATCAGCAGATGTGGCTTGTGACGGCGGAGGATGCACTGAGTGTGGATTTGCACCAGGCAGAGGAGCGGCGCAGCAGAGACACTGCTCTGCTCCTGGCAGGGATGGACTGATTGCGGGAGGATGTGACCGCTGCCATTGACACGCAGACACAGACATTCACAGCTGTCATGGCCACAATGGGCACACAGTTATTTTCCCATGCATTGCAGACACCGCGCAGTGCAATGTCCACCCCCCATTCCCTGCGTCGTGCGACACCATCCTTGTCGACACCGGGTTCAGCTGTGGGCATCCTGAGCACGCTGTTCAGTGTGCTGCAGACCACTGCGTGAGCACGGTCGTGTTCATGCAGTGGAACCCTTGGGGGACCATCGGTGCCACCCCATGAGGCCAGTGGTCAGCCTGTCACTGCTGGCAGGTCTCGGTGGGGCCGCCCATGCATCTGTTGCAGCCGTGGCACTGTGGCACGTGACTGACCTGTCTCCCAGCACGGCTACTGTCTGATGCTGCCCTGTGTGCATTGTGTCATTCAGCGGGCAATGCACGGGTGGGGTACCTGGCCCTGCACGCCCACACAAGTTCCATCTGCACACCCTCCCGGCTGCTATCCACTGTGGTGTGTGCATGATGATGCTTACGTTGCACTGTATGCCACTGTGCAATGGTGCCCAGCGTCTGACACACTCACAATGACAGGCAGTGGGCATGGTGGTCTGTGGATGTGTGTGTGTGGCTTGGGGTGGCAGTCTGGGTCAGCGTGCCTCCTATCCTTTGTGCATGTCTTGTGAGGTGTGTGTGTGTGTAAGACTGCGTGCCATGTTAGACCTCGCCCATCCCTGGCGGTGTGTGCGGTTCCATGCTCGGCCACTTCCCTTGACAGCATGTACCTCTGGTCAGTGTGTCCATGCGTGTTTATGGGTTGAGCCTTTGCCACTGGTGGTTGCACATGGCCTCATGACTTACCTGGGTTGGCTGAAGTGCTCCTCTGTGATGGTGTCCCAGTGCAGCTGTGCCAGCTGGAGCAGTCGGGGGTCCCATTGCTCAAGGTGGGCTGCCCATCACCATCTTCACCAGCGTCCTCATCGTCCCCATTGCTGTCCCCCTCTTCGATCTGTACAGCTATCCCACAGTCATTGGCCATGTTGTGCAGGATGCAACAGGCCAGGAATAGCCTGCAGGCCTTTGAGGGGCTGTACTGTAGGGCACCTCCGGAGGTGTCCAGGCAACGGAAATGTGCCTTCAGCATCCTGAACACCCACTCGATGACATTGCGTGTGGTGGCATATGCCTCATTGTAGCATTGCTGCGATGGGGTCGTGGGCCGCCGGTATGCTGTGAGCAGCCAGGGACAGAGTGAGTATCCACTGTCACCTGTGTGTAGAGGGTGGAGGTTAGTTTTGTGATTAGAGTCACCCTGCCTTGGACAATGTAGGCCAATACCCATGTCACCTCTGACCATGCCCCTCCCAAGCTCTATGTTTTTCCACGTGGTTTGCTTACTTACCCACTAAGTGGCCAATGGGGATGTCCCCACTCTCGAATCTGGTGCACAGTGCCAACTGGTGCCAGATGAAGGCATCATGTGCTCCCTCAGGGTGCGTGGCACAGACATTGATTATGCGCCCCCTGGCATCACACACCACCTGGCAGTTGATGCTTGCATAGCCCTTCTGATTGATTTATGTGGCCCCCTCGGGACCTGGTGGTGTGTGGATGGCCACATGGGTGCAGGCTATTGCCCCTAGCATGCCAGGCATACGTGCTCCCCTGTGGAACTCCTGTATGTTTGCTGTGCACTCTGCCAGTATGCTGGAGAAATGGATGTACTCCGCAGCATGTGGCAGCAGTGCACTGAGGAACTGGGTGAAGCGGCATGACTCGGCTGACTGAGTTATGCCTGTGGTGTCCCCTGTTGGTCTCTGGAAGGTACCCATGGTGAGCAGGCACATGCAAACTGTCACTTTAGTCTCCAATGACAGCATGGCTCCATCGTGTGGGTGCCTGCATCACTTCACTGCACAGCTCACAGAGCCGCCTCAGAATTGCCCGATTCAGGTGGTACCTGCCCACGATCTCGGTATCGCTGTACAGCTCAAAGCTGGTGCAGGCTCGGTACTGCCTGTTGGAGGCATACTGTACTGCTGAAGGGCCCTTCCATGGCTGCGCTCCCCTGCTGCCTGCCTTCTCACCCCACTCATTACTGCCTCCAACTGGATGGTGGCACTGGCCATGTCCCTGGCTTGTGTTCCCCCCTGGCAGCTGTTTCTGTGTTCCCCTCGCTGTCCTGGCTGCTACTTCCCCTGCACCGGGAACACCTTCCTGTGGTGGCCTTAGTGCTGTGTGGCACTTCCCCCTTCTGCACTGTCTTTGGCTGTGGCTCCCCACACCTTCCCTGTGCCTGTGGGTTCAGGGTGCCCTTTCCCTGTCCTGCCCTGTGTATCTGTCCTGCCCTGTGTGTCTGCCTAGAGGTCAGCCACATGTGCCTTCCCTGTAGCGTTCTTGCACCTTTCCCTTGTTCCCTTTTATTTTAGCTCATTTCCGCTATTGCGCAACTTCTGCTTACTCCCCTATTGCGCATGGCGCATGTTGTTGAATATCACACTGCGCCATTTATGCATGGTTCCCCCCCCCTTCAGTTGCACAAGCATTCATTATCATTGCACTCTTGTTCAGTGTGATTTGGGGGGGGCATCTGCCTCCCGCAGAATGGCGCATTTTCGGACTTGCACTGGAACAACCCTATTGCACATGGTGCAACCCTTTGAATATCTGGACCAGTGAGCCTTGTCCTGTGAGCAATTTACAATGAACAATCCATAAATAATATTTTAATACACTCATTATAATATGTAAGGTACTTGGATTATATTTTGACCATTGGCCTTTATAAATGCCTAACACTAATGTGTGGTAATTCATTGACTGGTACTCAGGCTTATGTATTGTCTTGCTCAAGAGGACCCAGAAAGCTATTGCAAAACTACATTCAAAAAGAAAGTGAGATTGTTTTTCAAGTAAACCATTATGAGTATCTCTTGGGCAATATCTTTCTGAAATCTGTTTATGTTTCTGATTGTTTCTAACACTTAGCCTACCATAACAGGAAAGCCTGGTGTTCTTCCAAAGGGATTCAGGTATTCTGGAGACATTGAACAATTTTATGGTCATCTCTACACCTGCTAAGGATAGATTAGGAAATATTAAAGAGTCATAAAATTTCCCATCAATTATTATTTAACAAATTTCCTTTTTGGGACACAAGGTAACTATTTCTGTAGTAATATTCTACTGCTTGTTTTTTTTTAAACAAGATACAAAGTGTGTTGGTATTACTTTTTTCCTCCAAATTTGATGAAAATGTTGTTTCCCTTCTTTCCATAAAGCAATCATTTCATAAAGATCTGTGTATATCCAGTCGTGTCACTCTTTGCTATGTGATATCAAAATTGGCCTTATATTATAATAAAATAGTTGTATAAAAAACACTATGGGGTTTATCATTCATTTATTTATTTATTTAAATTGTTTCACCAGGAAAAGCACACTGAGCAAGAATTGCTCATCTCCTGGTGCAACCTGGTTGGAGGGGTACAGTGGGGAAGAGGACAAGGGTAGTCCAGGTCCTGACACGAGAAAAACAGTTACAATGAGGAAATCCTGCTAAAGTAATGAGTTGTGGTATATAATGAGATAGGGGTAAGTGCAAGCTAGTTAGCTCAAAAGTTGGGATCAAGTGCAGTAGTTGGGTGTGGTTAGCGAAGTAGCATCATTGGGCCTACTGGGAGAAGAAATATACGAGTGTCTGAGTTAGAATAGGTTGGAGAATTAGCTGCAGGAGCAGTTTACTGAGCAGTGGTTGACAAGGGCATAGGATAGTGAGCAGATAAAGGAAGAGTGGTGAATTTCAGAGGGAAAAGAGATCCAGAGTTGAGGGAAGCTGTGAGAGAAGGCAGTCTGGCCAGCTTGGGTCCGATGTCTGGGGACTAACAGGAGCCGGGAGTCTTGGGACCTCAAAGAATAGGTCACTAGACTCATACTCAGACCTCCTCTTTTTTTTGACAAATAGGTGAAATTTCAATTAATAGGATTAAGTCTACTACCCCATAGTGCCTGGAAGAATAGACTATAAATCCTAGTTTCAAGTTCTTCTGGGGGTGGGAAAATGGCTAAAAGGTATATAAATATGAGGAGCAATAATGCTTTAATTAAAAGTACTCTTTTTTTGTTTTGAAATTTGCATGTTCCTCCATTTATTCATTAGCACTGTCCCTTCAATAAGTTTTCTTTCCCAACTGACTTTCCCTGCATTAGGTACTCCAAAAAGTATTGCTAGTATTTTTAAACCTTCCAAGAATATAGGAGTACCTGCAATAAAAGGTGAGTTATCCACCTTTTGACCCAACTGTATTGCCTTACTTATTAGCAAGTTTATTTTGGCGTTAGACACTTTTGAAAATTCATCAACAATCTGACTTACAGCTGTTCCCAAAGTTTCATCCTGCAGAAATAGGAAAATGTCATCTGCATATACCAAAATGTTTGTAGGTGCTGTCCCCTCCATGATCTGGACCCCTCTAATATCTATAGATGTATTTTTTTTTTTTGTATTAAACTGTCAATTGTGATAATATACAGTATGGGGCTCACAGGACATCCTTGTCTTACCCCGCGGCATTGTTTAATAACTATTGTTTTTTTTCACTTTATCTTTTTATTGAAATTCAAGTACATAAGAAAGCACACATCTAATACAATAGAAGACTATCCTCCATGTAAGGTATAAAATATCACTTAACAAAACACAGTATTTAGGGTAAACATATTGAAGAAGCCTTATATACATGTATTGATAATAAAACACAAACCTAGAAAGGATGTAAGTGGAAAGCAGAAGGGTTTCAATCAATAGGGTATTATAGGATCAGAAATAGCAACCATGTACAAAATACATACTAGGGCAGACAATGGCAAGGCATTCAGTAAATTGCAAAAAGTGATAAATGTGGTAATATGAATAATGTTCAGTAATGGAGAGGTGAAGATAAAAGTGTGCAAGGAAAGAAAGAAGAAAAAAAAGCAAGGAAGAAGGGAAGGGAAGGACAGAGGGAAAAACAGAGAAGAAAGAGGAGAAATCTGTGCACAAAAGTTTTGAGAAAACCTAATCTGAGAGCAAAATAAGAAGGAGGGCTAAATATCCTTAAGAATTAGGGTCTAGAAGAACTAGGTTTGATGTACTTGAAGTAATCCTGCCAACATCTGTTATATACAGTGAGTCGGTTATGAGTAACTTGAGAGAATCGGTCTACAGAGGCATACTGAGAAAGGCTTTAATGAACATATGAAAGAGAAGGCCACCAGAGTTGATTTCCATTTCATAAGAATCAGACGATTGACCAGAAGAGAAAGTATGTTTAGCCACATAAAATGTGCATGTGAGAGGAGAGAGCTATTGGGGATAAGGATGCCTAGAAGGAAAAGCTTGGGGTCAAAGGTAGTTTTGTCCTGTTCTCTGAGGCAAGTAAACAGACTTTATACCAGAGCTTATTAATGGGAGTGCAAGACCACAAGATATGAAGTAGATCTCGTTGGCCAAATTGCAGCTCCAGCAATTATTATTATTTAATAGGCCCATTTGTTGAAGTACAGAGGGGGTTCTATACCAAAGATGTAGGATTTTAGTTTGCATTAAAGAACTACAGGCATCTTTAAAAGTATTATGTGCAATACGCTAACAATTACTCCATTGTGCATCTGAAATATTGCAGTTAAGAAGAGTACTGCATTTATTTTTGGCCTGTATAGGCTGATCAGGTAGATTATCAATAATGTATTTGTAAATGGAGCTATTTAATTTTACTGATAAATTAGTCCAGTGTGAGATGTATGGGTTTAGAAGAGTATGCCTATACACTAAACTAGAGAGAGAGTTATAAGCTGCCCGAATTTGTAAAAATTCTAGAAGTCCTGTTTAGGACGTTTCCATGTGATCTGTAAGTTTGAGAATGATCTAAGAGTGAGTGAATTCTGGTCCAAGATATCTCTGAGAAAGAAAATGCCTTTGTTCCTCCATGTACGACAGAAAATTGGGTGATCTTCTAGAGTGAGCAGTTGATTGCCCCATAAGGGGGCATAAAACCAGGGTGTTGGATTGGATTTCAGGAATTTGTGGGTTAGTTTCCAGTAAAGAACAGAGGATGATATAGTCGAGTGAGATTTTAGTTTAGAGGAAATGGGATTAAAAATGAAGGCAGTGAGAACTCTTCCCAGTGACAATGTGGATTCCATTGCAACCCATAGTGGTGAGTGAGAGGAAGGTTTCTGAAACGATTTAATGGTTTGGGCCATTCGGAAAGCCCAGAGGTAGCCTTTGAATCAGGGGAGTCCGAATCCCCCTTTTTTCCAATGTGATCGAAGTCTGTTGCAGTTAAATCTCAGTGGTTTCCCATCCCAGATAAAGTTACCTATTAATTTATCAATTTTGGCAAAAAAGGAGGATGGTAAGACTAAAGGAATATTGGCAAAGAGGTAAAGCATCTTGGGAGAAAAGGACATCTTAATGGCTACAATTTTCTCCATGAAAGAGAGAGAGATTAAGAAGCTTTCAACTTTTCAGAATTGTTTTGATGTTATCAAATAAGGGGTTAACGTTAATGTCAGATATCTTCCCTAAGTTACTAGTAATTTTGATTCCTAGATATGTTATAACCTGTGTTGACCAGCGGAATCCAAGAGGTATGTTCATAAAGGTTTTACAGTGGTTGTTAAGGGGCATAGTTTGTGATTTGCCATAATTCAAAGCAAGGCCAGAAATTTAGTAAAATTATTAAGCAACTCAACCAACAGGGGCCCAGCCTCATTCAGGTTTTTGAGTAAGATTAAGAGGTCATCCGCATAGGAGAGAGAAACATATCTTGAATTGCTCACAGGTCTGCCCTCAATGCCAGAAGATTGACATAAACAAGCAGTCAGGGGTTCCATTGCTAAAATAAACAGGGAAGGTGACAAGGGACAGCCTTGTCTAGTTCCCCTTGTTTGATGAGAAAGGAAGAGGAAAGGGTGGAATTAGTCACATTAGCAACAGGGGAGTTATATAATAGCTTGATCCAGGAGCAAAAGGTATGAGAAAAGGAGCAAAAGGTATGAGAAAGACTGAAATAAGATAAAACTTGATGAAGATAGTCCCAGTTTAAGTAATCAAAGGCCTTCTCAAAATCAATAGCTACTGTTGCAGCTGGTGTCTTGAGGATTTTGCTTTGTGAATTAATTTAAATAAGGAATGTAGGTGATCAGAACCAGATCTATGTTTAATAAAACCAGCTTACGAACAATGAGTTAACTTGGGAGTCAAGGATTCAAGTTGAGAAGTTAGTAGTTTAGCAAATATCTTCCCATCTGTGTTTAATAAAAAGATGGGCCTGTAACTTGTGGGGTGAGTAGGGGCTTTTTCTTTCTTAGGGATTAGGGTTATGATTGTTTCATAACTTTTCCATAAAAGCCATTAATAAGTAATCTAAAAGAAGCTTTCTGATACATTGCTTTAATCCAGAGAATAAATTTCTCTGGGATACCTTGATAGTATAGTGCTCTATATAGGAAATCATGAGAAATCCTATCAAATGCTTTCTCTTGATCGATGGAGAGTAGAAAGCCCTTTAACTTGTCCTACATCCCTTTTTTCTACAAGTTTTCTTACCTGAATTAAATTATCTATGATATTTCTGCCTGGAATGACACAGGTCTGAGATGGGGATATAAGTTTTGGAACAATTTGGGAAATATGCTTGGTCAAAATTTTAGTAAGAATTTTTTGATCCATATTAAGCAAAGATATGGGCCTCCAATTTTTCAGATCTGTACCGTCATCTTTCTTATACAGCAAAATCATAGTAGCCTGTAACTATTCTTGAGGGAATTTATTTGCTTCTAGCAACTCAGAGAATAATTCTCTGAGTATGAGCTTTAGGACATCAATTAATTTTTTGTAAAATTCTGAACTCAGACCATCTGGCCCAGGTATCTTTGTGTAGGGAGTGTATTAATTGCTGCCTCTATTTCTGGGGATAGTATAGGTGGGTCAACTGTTGACATTCAAATGTGTTAATTTCTTATGGTTAAAGGCATGGAAATATGCATCAGATTCACAGTTTTAGGAGTTTCTGTCATAAATTCTTCATACGTATTTTGAATGTAGTTTAGAATTTTATCACTTTGAGTTAGATGTATGTTATTGTCAGTTGGCTGTCATAAATAATTTTACTCTTATTCTGTTCTTGATTGCATCTGAACACATCAACTGATCCTTTTTTAAATGTGTCCCAAATTTCTGTTCAAAAGACAATGTTTTTGCCCTGTCATATTCATATTTCTTCATTTCTGATTTGATCTGTGCAATCTGTTGCTTATATGTGTGTTTCTATTACTTGCAGTGATATTAATTTAAACAATTTTGATCCAAGTTGCAAGTAGTTTAAATACTCCAGTGTAGTTTTTTTATTTCCTTTTTTTTTGAAAAACGGATTTAAGCTCCTTTTTAGTTTCTATCCACCATTCCCACATTGAGTCATAATAAACTGAGATGGAGAGTCTGGCTCGTAAGAAAAATAAACAAGCCAGCCCAGTGGTGCTGAGGGTTGAGGTGCTGGATGCCACACCTCGCACCATGCCAGCAACCTGAGTTCGGGAATAAGCCCAGGCACTGGGGGTCGGCAGGGGAGGGAGTTGGATTGAGCATCCAAGGACAGATCTCCCTCTCCTGGGAGGGATCTGTGGTCTTCCGCTGCAGTAGTATATCCCCAGTGGAGACCAGGGTACTACCAGTGTGGGAACAGAAAAACTGGGACTAGCGCGCAGACATATATGGGGCAGCTGCGTGTTGATACCATTGCATGCTGCACTCGGGGAACAAAGTACAAAAAAAATACCCCCTGCACCTGGATAGGCGATGGCTCCTCTCTGGGCCAGCACCACACGCCATCACCAGACCTTGCCTACTCCCCTCTCCCCATTTCCTCCCCAGCTGGCTCTAGATTGTAGATAGAGCACCGGAGGGAGTGGCAGCCCTGCCCCAGGGGGCTCAGAGCTGGGGGGGGGTTCTGGTCGAAGGATGGAGGAGGGACAGCATACCTACTGAGGAGGCAAGGGATCAGGTCAGCGGTAGAGTGGCCAGCAAGAAGAGGCAGCCTGAAAGAGTTCCAGGTACACAGGGAGAATAAACAGAATTGGAAAAAAAAGAAGGATAAACAATCCTTAGAAATAACCTTGTCTTCCAAGAGATGTACTCAATTTCCAAGAACCCCACCTAATTTAAATGAGCCTGATATATTAACATATATATGTAATTCCATATGATCAGAATTGACGTTTACCTGGGCCATTGCCTGTGTGATTAAACCCCATGTAGGAGAAAAATGTAATCTATCCTGGTGGAAATAGAGTTCTATAATATGTATGTCCTCCCATTATATGGAGGCATCTATAGGTGTCCTTCATGTTTGCAGTAACCAATACATTTTGTAAAGTATTAATGTCACAAAATAATGTACTTGTGTTCCCTGTTTTATCTTTTAGCTCTAGAGGACAGTTAAAGTCACCTCCTAGGATGATAAATCTTTCTGTGTGTAAGTAAGGCTACATTGATTTAAATAATGCTAGTCTATCATTTTTTGTTTGGTGTGCATAAATAACCCCAAGCCTTATTTCTGTGTTAAAGAAAACAAAGTTTAAAAAGACCATCCCTCCTGGTTCCACATCCATAACTTTTTGGATGTGTACCTGTGAAGTAAACAATATTCCCATGCCTGAACACACATCTTCCCCTGGGGACCAAATTGATGGCCCCCATGGCTATAGTTTTTGTGTTTTATTTATCTCATAAGTCATTTTTATGTTTGCTTGTATGCATGCACAAGAAACATTATGCGGCAGCTCAGGAGAGATGCAGGTTGTGGAGGTGCGGCACTGTGGCAGCCACTGCAGGCACTGCATTTGGGGGCTTGGCACTGGTCGACCAATGGAGGCACAGTGTGCTGATGACACTGGTTTCCAAAAGTGCCACCAAGTTGAAACATTTACGCAACTGCAATGAGGGACCACTGTCATTGCAGCATCAGCCATTCTGCTGCAATAATGGAGTGACCCATCACTGCAGTGCGATCACTCCCAAGTGTAACAATGTAAGTAAACATGGCGGCAGCTTGCTGCTGCTTCTCAGCCCCATGAAAGCCAAATGAGGTCAGCCAATCCCCCTATCAGCAGTCCCCAACCCAGTTCATTTGCAGATGGGGAGCCCACTCCCCATCGGCATGATGTAACCCCCTCCCCCATTTGTTGTGTGCTGATGCAGGGCCCAGTCCCCATCGGCTTAAGCAACCCCACCCCAAAGAAAGGCAGATTACACACTGGGAGCCCACCCCAGTGTGCTGGAAGCAACCCTGGAAAAACAAAAATCTTTCTGCGACGTCTTTTTCTTTTTTTTATCTGCCTGAAACAAAGAAAACGGTCCCACGCCAGTTGCTGTCCTCTCCCCCCCACACGCACCCACCCACTGTGCACCCTACCTCCCCACACACACACCCCTCACCACATACTTACCTCTGGAGCCTGACATGATGATCTTTGGTGTGCCGGGAACATGTCTGCACTCTTCAAAGCCGACCGCGAACTGAAGAAATACCAGTAAGCTGTATAATGGCATACATTTTTTTTTCAACTTTGGTGCATATCTCAGGCAGTTTTGGGAATTTTGCCACCAAATTTTCAACATGGGGTTACTGGGATCCCTTCTCAAGAATTCAGCCTCTGTCATGGTGTTATTCAGTCCCAAAAAGTGATTTCGTGGACACTGCATGGACTCACCTTTTGGGACTGATTAATGAAATGACAGTGCCAGTGTTCATGAGATGGGCCCTCAAAAAGCCTATGTTGTAAATTTGGTGAAAAAAGTCCATAAAATGACTGTTTTATGAGCATGCATTGTGCAGTTTCCAAGCACATTCATAACTTCACAAATGTGTAATATTTTCACTCCAGATTTTCAAGATTGGCATTTTTTCACACCTCCTTATGGACAGTACAGCTGTCATTTTTCACATCCTGCCTGAAATATGCATTTACACATCTGGCGCAGAATAGCGCGTTCACTGTGGGAAATTAATGTTTGGGACAGATTAGGAAAATCATAGTGATGCTGTTCATGAGCAGAGGTCACAAAATGCCTATGTTGAAAATTTGATGAAAAAATTCCACTAAATTACTGTGTTACATGCATGCGTTGCACAGTTTCCACATAAGCCCAGAAGTTCAAGTATTTTTAATATTTTCACAACAGATTTTCAACATTGCCATTTCTTCACACCTCCTATGAAGCTGTCATCTTCACATCCTGCCTGATCTGTGTTTTCGTAAATCTGCTACAGAATGGCATGGTCACTGTGGGAGCATAAAGTTCGGGACACATTAACAAAATCACAGTGCCACTGTTCATGAGAAGAGGTCCCAAATGCTTTCATGAGGTGTGGGTCACAAAAGCCATGTGAGAAATTTGCAGTGCAATACCAACAAGCACCCAGGATGTTAGGATGTCTAACCATAACGTCCCACCCTGTACAGACTGGCAGGCAGCAGTGGTGTGACTTTTGATTGCTGACACCTCACCACCCTGCAGCTAATGACAGGCATCGGGGTGTGCCTTAAACTCTTCGGCCCCAAAGTTCACCCGTCCTCCTATACTGCTCCCATTTCAGCTTATGTCCTTATGAAATGGGGTGACTGTACAGTCGAACACCCCAAGGCACACCTCAACACGTCAGTGTCTGCAGGATAGGGTGAAGTGAAATGGCATGAATGTTATGGGTGATGACCCAAATGCATACCACAATGCCTGTCCGTCTCTGCAGGGTGGAGGTGAGGTTGGCGTGAAGTTCAATACTTCACTGCCATTCCTATTCTGCATCTCTCTAACTCCTGCATTTCCAATGCTAATACCAGCAATCAAACATTCAGCATTGACAAATGCTTGTTAGTCTTGTGTCCTGCAAAAAAATAATATCAGCTTTGAAATGACTTAAAGATGAAAACAGTGCTTGTCTTCTACTATAATTCTTGATACTGTTCACATTCAAAGTCTCAATATGTAAATCATGTGGCATTAAAAAAAAAAACAGGAGAAAATTTTAATGTTATTGTCGGTCTTTTTTCTTTCTGGTTCTTTTAAAGAATTTCTCCTTTTTAGCTGGTTTCCTTCTGTATCTGAGGCTTCCTTCGGAGAGGATGCTATTGAGGAAACATCTGAGTCTTCACTCTCATCCCCCATGGTGTTGGCTAGGGCTGAGTAACTATTTTTAGTAACCACTAAACTTTGTCTGGATACCTTTGACTTTGGGGGTAGGTTTTCTGATTTCCTCTTCCCACCTACTACTGTGAATTCTTCTTGTGGGGTGGGGGGCATTTCTTGCTGATCCGGTGCGGTGGGGGGGGGTAATATTCTGTTCTGGTGTAATATGTGTCTCTAAATCCTCATTTACGTTTTCAGTTTCATGAGTCTCTTTTCCCCCCAGTATTGTCCTTTGGAGGATCTTGTGCTTGTGCTCTAAAGTCTCCTTTCATTTCTGGGCTTCTAAGACAATATCCTCATGATTTTAAAAAGATCCTCGATTGTGTGCAGCCCAAGGGCATTGCTAAAATGAATATCTATATCCGTCACACAAATTGCACCCAACGGGATTAGGGTAAAAATTATTTGAATGTCCAACTCCTAACAAAAGTCACATACTGTGGTATCACATGCACTGCTGAGATGGGAGAGAGAGATCCACATCTGTGACATGTTTTTGGCTGTCCAGCATAGAAACAAAAGCTTCTGTCTCTTCCTATGTAAAAGCTGCTAGGGAGACCCATTTGCTGTATTTTTCAACTTAACTTTGATGCTCCCCCCCGTCCAGATGTTCTTAGTGTCCATTATGGGCTGTGGCCATTCAATAGCTTCTACCCTCTGCTTCACCCAATACAGATACATAGATACATAGACAGTGTCGGCAGATAAGGGCCTATGGCCCACCTAGTCTGCCCATTTGAGCTTGTAAGTTCAGTTTGTTTTCCTAGAAGTCTGTTTCCCCTTACCCCTGCCCTCTAGAATTCCTTTATGTCTATCCCATGCATTCTTAAATCCTGTGATTGTTTCAGCCCCCACCACTTCCTCTGGCAGGGTGTTCCACTTGTCCACCACCCGTTCTGTGAAGAAATTCTTTCTCATGTTTCCTCTGAATCGTCCTCCTCCAACTTCATCCCATGCCCTCTAGTCCTGAAACATCTTTTGCTTAACAATAGTGTTTTCCTGCACCCTGTTCCTCCCTGTAAGATACTTGTATGTCTCTATCATATCCCTCTCCCTCCTCTCCTCCAGGGAGTACATGTTCAGTTCCTTCAACCTGTCTTCATAGGACTTGTGATGCAACCCATGCACCATCTTTGTTGCCCTCCTCTGAACCTTCTCTACCCTGTCTATGTCCTTACGTAGGTATGGTCTCCAGAACTGTACACTGTACTCCAGGTGGGGCCTCACTAGTGTCTTGTATAGCGGAATTATGACCTCCCTTTTCCTGCTGGTGATGCCTGCCTATACATCCCAGCATCCTATTTGCTTTACCTGATGCCTTGTCACACTGTTTCCTACCTTGAGGTCATCAGAGATGACAACCCCAAGATCCCTTTCCTGCTTGGTGCATGCTATATCCTCACCCCCAACTGATATATTGTGCCAGGGTTTTGTGCCCCATATGCATTATCTTGCACTTCTTTGCATTGAATTTCAACTGCCAAACCCTTGACCATTCTTCAAGTTTCTGCAGGTCCTTCTCATTCTGTCTACACCCTCTGGTGTGTCTACTCTGTTACAGAGCTTTGTGTTATCAGCGAACAGTGAAATTCTGCCTTCTAGATCCTGTGCAATGTCACTGATGAAGATGTTGAATAGGACCAGTCCCAGCACTGATCCCTGTGGTACCCCACTGGTTACTCTTCCCTCTGTGGAGTGACAGCCATTTACCACCACCCTCTGTGTCCTGCCACCCAGCCAGTTACCTACCCACCACACTACTGTCCTGCCCACACCCATATTCCCCAGTTTGTGTAATAGTCTTCTATGTGGCACAGTGTCAAAGGCCTTGCTGAAGTCCAGATAGGCCATGTCCACTGCCCTCCCTGATCCACCTCCCTAGTCACCCAGTCAAAAATTCAATGAGGTTGGTCTGACATGACCTCCCCTGGTGAAACCATGCTGCCTTGGGTCCTGTAGTCCATTGACAACCAGATGTTCCACCAATCTCTCCTTCAGTAGTGCTTCCATGATCTTTCCCACTACCGAGGTGAGGCTGACTGGTCTGTAGTTCCCTGCTTCCTCTTTGTTCCCACTTTGTATAAGGGGACTACATCTGCTGTCCTCCAGTCTTTGGGTACCTCCCCTGTTTCCAGTGATTGGCTGAACAGGATAGACAGAGGTTCAGCCACCACCTCTCTTAGTTCTTTAAGGACCCTGGGGTGCACCCCATCTGGCCCCATTGCTTTATCAGCTCTTATTACTTCCAGTTCCTTCAGGACCCTTTCTCGTGTAAAGGGACTTGTGTCCATTTCTGCACCATTCTCACCCCTTGTACTCCCTTCAGACCCATTACCCCCCTCTTCCTTAGTAAAGACTGAGCAGAAATACCTGTTCAATATGTCAGCTTTATTGTTGTCATCCTCCACGCGGCTCCCATCCTCCCCCTTCAGTCTCACTATCCCTCCCTTTGTCTTTCTTTTTTCACTTATGTAACTGTAAAAGGTTTTGTCCTCTTTACCCACTGATTTTGCAATTTGTTCTTCTGTCTGAGCTTTGGCTTCCCTTACTGACTTCCCTGCCTCCCTTTGTTTCTCCTGGTACTTCTCCCTATCCCTTTCTGCCTGTGTCTTTTTGTATTGCCTGAATGCAATCTTTTTGGCTTTCACTTTCTTTGCTACATCTTTGAAAACCATAATGGTCTCCTCTTCCTTTCCTCTTGCTAACCTGCTTAATGCATAATTCTGTTGTTCTTATAATCCCCATTTTAAATACTGCCCACTGTTCCTCAACCCTGATTCCTGTCCCATTCCCTTAATGCCTCTTTCAAGTATCTCCCATTTTCCCAAAGTCTGCCCCTAAAATCCAGGATATGTGTTTTTGTGTGGTTTGGTTCTGCTCTTTCTGTGATTTCAAACCACAATGACTGGTGGTCACTGTTACCCAGGTGCTCCCCACTGTTACCCCCATCACACTGTCCCTGTTTGTGAGCACAAGGTCCAGTATTGCCTTCTGCCGAGTTGGTTCCATGACCAGTTGCTTGAGGAAGGCACCCTGAAGGAGTTCAGGATAAATCTGCTCCTAGTTGATGCTGCTGCTGGGATGCTCCAGTCCACATCTGGTATATTGAAGTCTCCAACCAGTACTACCTCACCTTGTCTGCCATCCTTTGGATGGCTAGCATCAGCTCCCTATCTGTTTCTTCCTCCTGGACTGGTGGTCTATAGACCACACCTGTGCGGATGGCTGGCCCCATTTTCCTTTCCAGCTTAACCCACAGTATCTCTCCCCCATTTTGTTCCTCCTGGATCTGTGTGGCCCTTATGTCATTTTTCACATACAGTGCCACTCCTCCTCCCTTCCTGCCTGCTCTGTCTCTTCTGAATATGTTGTAGCCAGGTATGGCCATCTCCCAGTCATGGTTATCATTACACCAGGTTTCAGTGATGGCCACAATATCCAGGTCTGACTGTACCATGACAGCCTCCAGATCTTCCATCTTGTTGCTAAGGCTCCTGGCATTTGCACACATGGCTTTCCATGATTTGACCTCCCTAGACTGCTTCACTGTTCTACTCCAGCCCCATCCTTGGTTGTCATTTATCCCTGGTTCTCCTTGCTGTTTGCCCTTCTGCTGAATTTTGCCCTTTTCTGCTTATCCACCTTTTGGACACTAATCTCCATCTTTGCACACTGCTTTGCAGAGATAGCCACTCCTCTGGTTCACTGGTTCACTACTAGCTATGGGGTGAGCAAGTAGGGTACCATCCTTGCTGGTCTGCCTCCCCTTTGCTAGTTTAAATGCTTGTCAATGTAGCATTTAAACTTATCATTGAGTGCTTGATTCCCTCCAGGATGGATGCAGGCCGTCAGGCTTGAACAAACCTCCATCCCTCCAGGTGGGTCCCCAGTCACCAATGAATCCAAACCCTTCTCACAGCACCAGTTCTTCAACCATGAGTTAAAGTTCCTGGTGCATGCACTCTATGTTTCCCTTGTCTCTCACAGGTAGTACTTGAGAAAGTGACAGAAGTAGCTACTTGCTTGAGACCCTCCCCAGTTTCCAAAACTCTTCCTGAACTTCCTTTGGCTCCCATTTGCCAAGTCATTAGTACCTAGGTGGATAATGACATCCAGCTCATCCTCCCGTCTTGCCTTCCCAGTGATCCCCAGTATATTCCTTCCATCCTCCCTGCCATGGCACCTGGTAGGCACCTCACCTCCCTGTCCTCCCCTCCTGTGTTCCTAGCTGGATCCCTCTACGATGGAGTCCCCACCAGGATTCGCTTCCTCCTCCTCCTCTGGGGTCCACTGCTTTCCCACTGAGGTCACCTCCTTGCCTAACCTCCACATCCTTTCCTTCCACTTCCCTGGGTACCTCTATTTGGTTGTCCTCATTTGCCAGTGTGGCATATGAGTTCTTGAGAGGAATAGGATCTGGGATGTGCCTCTGCCTGACTGCTCTAACCTCCCTGAGCCCACTGTCATCCAAGTGCTCCTCGTTCTCGGCATCCTTGAGGCAGCTGCATTGGACTGGGTGGTCCCTGGATAGGGGTGATGGTACCCTGACCCAGTTTACTTCCACTCTGAGTCTGGCTACCTCATCCCACAGTCCAGAGAGATGCATGCAGATAGGGCAGCACCTCAGTGTCCAGAAGGTCTGCCTGAATATGGCTGCCCCACAGCCACTGCATTGCACCACTCCCCACATTATACTGCAATTCCACTACTTCTCTCACTGAAGCTCTCTTAGTTCTCTTTTATTTATTTACAGTACTAAAAATCCTGTAACTGATCATCAGATACATATATTTTTTAAGGAAAAGAAACCAATAAATAAATAAATGAGTCAAAACACTTGTCGTGCTGAGGGTGGTCTTCTTCCCCCTTATGCCCCTCCTACTTCACACCTCTTACTATACCCTGTGTTTAGTTCCTGTCAATCAGATTTATCAGGGCATATAATTAAGAGTTGGGGAAGGGGTGGGAGGCGAAAATTTGCAGCAATTAAAGACAGCACAGAATTACACCACCACTATGTTTTAAATTTTCAACAGCCCAAAACAATTATAAGTAAAGACAACACAGAAAGAAAGTATAGTGTCACTACAAGCCTACAATCTAAGTTTAAAAGAAAATACCAATTACCAGTTACTCTAAAGCACTGAATTGAATATGTTTCCTTCCTCCACCTTCTGGCTTCTTCTGAGAAGTATATCAGAAAGATTCACACCTTCATTTTTAAAAAGGATGGCAATGGTTTTCCATGTATGCTTTGTCAGAGGGATGACTAGGAAAGATGTCCAAACTGGTGTGTGTTTAATTCTGGTACTTCAGCCAGAATCTGTTCAGGAGTACAGGTGTCTAAAAACTAACATCAAAGTTTGTATCTCCTGATGTGTGTATAAGCGCAAAATCTTCTGTGGCCATGAAATGCATAATAAGTAGCTTTCTAGCCATGTAAGCCCTATCTGGCTGTTCTTCCAACCCCCCTGCATATTTCAAGTGAACTGTGTTTTTTCCTTTTTGTAGGTTTGTCTAGGTTTGAAAAAAGGTCTGACAACTTTAAAGTGTGTGTGTGTGTGGGGGGGATCCTTCTCTTTGTCTTTGCCTGAGCTGTGGTCAGAATTATCAGCTGGAGTATCTGATTTATCTTGTTGGGCTGTAGGAGGTAAAAGAGACATGTTATTTATTGTCTCTTCTCATTACATGGGTGTTTGATTTTCCATACTGTCAGCCCAAGATGTAGATGGGGTACTTAAATAATTATTTAGTACAGTGTTACTCTGTTCAAGAGTTTGTCCAGACTGGGTTTGGGTTACATGCTTGGTGCTTCTTTGAGCATTCATGCTCATGATATTACCACGCTTTTGTGGCTTGTCTCTGGGAGTGTAATGAAATCTGGACTCCTTGGTCTGCATTACTGACTCGCAAAAGTTTGGGTGCGATCAAATCAGGCCCGCCATTTTGTTTTCCCTAAGCACCAGTATCTGTGTCATTATAACATACTGGATTTAAAGTGATGGGAGTCATACCTGTATTTTGCTCTGATCTGTAAGGCAGCTTCAATATTGCTGCAGCTGTAGGAGGTGACTTTGATAGCCATCCAGATCGGTCATTAGCTTTTTTTCCAGCCAGCTGCAAGAAGAGCTTTTTCTGGAGGCCATGACTGCTGATCAGTGGAAGGCAAGTCCGGTGAACCTGGAGATGTACTCGGCTTCTGATTTCCCTCATCAGCTTCCAAATTCATGTGTGGAACATTGCCAATGCCAGTTTCCAGGTGCCTTAAAACTTTTTCTTCTTCAGCCAATAATTTCAGCAATTTATCCCTTCGTTGTTTAGCCTCCCGCATTTTTTTTGCAGATTTCATATCTTGCTGCCAGTGTGTAGCTCTCAGAATATCGCCTCTGACTTGTATTTTAACCAATTCTTCAGCTGTTTGAAGCTGAAAGTTCTTTATTTCTGCTTTTCTAGTTTCCTCTAGTGTTATGCTTATTGGTTTATCTTTTAAAGGTGATACCTCAGCAACTTGTGTGTCCACAATGTCCATAGCAATGTCTGGCCCAGTATCTTTTGATTCTTCAGTTACTTCCATAGCATCTTAATATACAACTTCAGTAGTTCCAGCTCCAACTCCAACTCCAGCTCCAGCTCCAACACCTCCTACTCCCTGGGTGGCCATCTTGTCCACCAGTGACTGAGCAGAGGTTCCCCCTACTGGAGAGTAGGGGAATTTCCCTGGTGCCCTGACCAAATTTCCCCTCATTCACTAAAAGTACAGCCAACAGCTTAATCTGATTCAAGGTCAGTTGGCATTCATCTATATCCCCCTCCCCCAGGTTGTGCCTGAAAATAGGCAGAAATTGTCTAGTGCACTTACCTGTTCAACACAAAATAAATAAATAAACAAACACATAGAAGTGCAAGATCATGCACATAGGGAAGAGAAACCTTGATGCCACCTATAGGTTGGGAGGACAGTTGTTAGCAATCACAAGGGAAAAAAGAGACTTGAGCATCATCATCGTCATCATCACAGATGATCTGAAATCATCCAAGTAGACCACTAGAGCAGTAGGTAAGGCTAGAGGGATGCTGGGGTGTATTAATAGGGGTATCACAAGTCATAAGAGGAAGTATTAATCCGCTTTACAAGACACTGGTTAGGCCACATCTAGAGTATTGTGTGCAGTACTGGAGGCCATACCTGTACAAGGACATTAACAAAATGGAGGCAGTCCAGAGAGGAAACCGAAATCATCCAAGGACTGTATCAGAAAACAAATGAGGACAGATTAATGGAGCTCAATATGTATACCCTACAGCAAAGGAGGGAGAGAGGTGATATGATCGAAACATTCAAACATCTTAAGGGCATTAACAAGGTGAAAGAGTCTAACATGTTTCAATATAAGAAAAATAGCAGGACAAGAAGACACAGCATGAGATTAGAGGGAGGCCGATTAAGGGGTGATGTGAGGAAGTTCTTTTTCACAGAAAGGGTGGTGGATGCATGGAGGCATGGGACAGGCATAAGGGAGCAATACAGGTGAGTAAGAATAGATAGGCCATTGACAGAGTAAAGGTATATGGCCCATTCATAAGGTAGAAAAAATGGGCAGATTGGATGGGCCTTGCAGTCCTTATCTGCCGTCAACTTCTATGTTTCTATGTTTTTGCTGTGGTTCCTCAGAAAATTGAAAGATATGTCGATGGTGGACAGCATGAGTGGGGAGATAAGAAGGTGAAGAAATGGGCAGAGGGGTGAGGAAGGGGCAGTAGCAGATACATAGGGCCTTGTAGCACCTTGAATCAGAAAAAGGGGAAGAGTTTACACTAGGACCCTGATACAAAAGAAGATGATATCGGCCCGAGGGTGTACATCTCTGGGGGAGAAGATTGGATATTGATATTTGATAAATATTATGGAAATACAGTATTATGGTTTGTTGGATTTGAGGATATATGAATTTGTAAATAATCAAGGACATTTTGGAATTTGTAAATAATCAAGGATGATTTGAATAAGTAAAATAATTGCTGACTGAGCACTCACACAAATATGGTTGTCTGTGTTTTATTTGGTGGGGGGATCTGATGACAATGAGGCTTTTGGTAAACAGCTTGTCTCAAGGTCACATGGAAAAGCTTTTTCAGGTTACATGGTACATTTTTATACAGTGACTGTGCCTGACTTTCTTCCTGTTATTCATTTCTAGTCAGCCTTAGAGAGTAGAAGGAGTATGTTCTGTACTAGCAGAGAAAAAAAACTTTCAAATGCTATTTTGCAGTAGTTGCTTTATATGTTTGTCTTTCTTGTGTTTTTGTTTAGTTAGGGAACACTATTTTAATAGTTAATCTTTACTTTGAATCTCTTTTTAGACCTATTTGCTAGTTTTATTTTCCTCCTTGTCCTTTATGTTTTCTGTCTCTCTCTCTCTCTCTCTCTGGGCCCTATGCACTATGCCAACACGCCGCATAAACTAGTCGCGTTGGCATTGGTAAGTCTGAATGCCGCAGAGCAGTGGTTGCATGGCATTCACAACTGGGGAACACAGCTGGCACATGCCCAATCTCCTGGGTGTGTGAAAAGCAAGGTGTTGAGGGCGGGCAGGGGCATGCCAGGAGTGTACCAATGGTACGGCAGGTGCAGAGGAGGCCTGCCCATGTCCCAGCATGCTGGCGTCCAGCGATGCCAGCATGCTGAGACTGAGCTGGTGCGGATCCGTCACCGATAATGATGGAGCTAACATCATGGGCAGTGAGACTTGTGGGCCACAGGATGGCCACACAGCATGTGACATTGCGGCCATGGCTGTGGGTGGTGCCACCATGGAGGCCTGAGTGACATCACAGTCCCAGCTGTGCCTGTCTGCACCAGTAGGGGCAGCACTGGTGTGTGTCAGGACAATGGGACTGTTGCAGCCAGTGTGTAGCACCATTGATCCCTGGAGGCGGCAGCCATAGGGGCAGTATCAGCAGTCGGCCAATGGCCATGAGTGACAGGTGTCGGGGGTGGCGTCAGTGCACCACCTGTGGACATGCCAGGCCTGGCCTGGTGTGCAGGCGCCCACCCTCAAGGGGTGATGAGCATCAGGGCCACGAACACCCTGAGGGACAGCATGCCAATCAGGCAGATGACCTCTTAGATGAAGCAGACCCATATACTGCAAGCATCAGTCAATCAGCAGATGTGGCTTGTGACGGGAGGATGCACTGAGTGTGGATTTGCACCAGGCAGAGGAGCCGGGCGCAGCAGAGACACTGTCTGCTCCTGGCAGGGATGGACTGATTGCGGGAGGATGTGACCGCCATTGGCACGCAGGACACAGACATTCACAGCTGTCATGGCCACAATGGGCACACAGTTGTTTTCCCATGCATTGCAGACACCGCGCAGTGCAATGTCCACTCCCCATTCCCTCAAGCTGCATGACACCATCCTTGTCGACACCGGGTTCAGCTGTGGGCATCCTGAGCACGCTGTTCAGTGTGCTGCAGACTACCGCGTGAGCACGGTCGCAGTTCATCTGCAGTGGAACCCTTGGGGACCATCGGTGCCACCCCATGAGGCCAGTGGTCAGCCTGTCACTGCTGGCAGGTCTCGGTGGGGCCGCCCATGCATCTGTGGTGGCTGTGGCACTGTGGCACGTGACTGACCTGTCTTCCAGCACGGCTACTGTCTGATGCTGCCCTGTGTGCATTGTGTCATTCAGCGGGCAAGTGGGTGGGGTACCTGTCCTGCACGCTCCACACAAGTTCCATCTGCACACCCTCCCGGCTGCTATCCACTGTGGTGTGTGTATGATGATGCTTACTGGCACTGTATGCCACTGTGCAATGGTGCTCAGCGTCTGACACACTCACAATGACAGGCAGTGGGCATGGTGGTCTGTGGATGTGTGTGTGTGGCTTGGGTGGCAGTCTGGGTCAGCGTGCCTCCTATCCTTTGTGCATGTCTTGTGAGGTGTTGTGTGTGTGAGACTGCGTGCCATGTTAGACCTCGCCCATCCCTGACGCGGTGTGCGGTTCCATGCTCGGCCACTCCCTTGACAGCATGTACCTCTGGTCAGTGTGCCATGCGTGTTTGGGGGTTGAGCCTTTGCCACTGGTGGTTGCACATGGCCTCATGACTTACCTGGGTTGGCTGAAGTGCTCCTCTGTGATGGTGTCCAGTGCAGCTGTGCCAGCTGGAGCAGTCGGGGGTCCCATTGCTCAAGGTGGGCTGCCCATCACCATCTTCACCAGCGTCCTCATCGTCCCCATTGCTGTCCCCTCTTCGATCTGTACAGCTATCCTACAGTCATTATGTTGTGCAGGATGCAACAGGCCAGGAATAGCCTGCAGGCCTTTAGAGGGGCTGTACTGTAGGGCACCTCGGAGGTGTCCAGGCAGCGGAATGTGCCTTTCAGCATCCTGAACACCCACTGATGACATTGGCGTGTGGTGGCATATGCCTCATTGTAGCATTGCTGCGATGGGGTCGTGGGGCCGGTATGCTGTGAGCAGCCAGGGACAGAGTGAGTATCCACTGTCACGTGTGTGTAGAGGGTGGAGGTTAGTTTTGTGATTAGAGTCACCCTGCCTTGACAATGTAGGCCAATACCCATGTCACCTCTGACCATGCCCCTCCCAAGCTCTATGTTTTTCCACGTGGTTTGCTTACTTACCCACTAAGTGGCCAATGGGATGTCCCTACTCTCGAATCTGGTGCACAGTGCCAACTGGTGCCAGATGAAGGCATCATGTGCTCCCTCAGGGGTGCGTGGCACAGACATTGATTATCGCGCCCTGGCATCACACACCACCTGGCAGTTGATGCTTGCATAGCCCTTCTGATTGATTTATGTGGCCCCTCGGGACCTGGTGGTGTGTGGATGGCCACATGGGTGCAGGCTATTGCCCCTAGCATGCCAGGCATACGTGTACCCCTGTGGAACTCCTGTATCATTTGCTGTGCACTCTGCCAGTATGCTGGAGAAATGGATGTACTCCGCGGCATGTGGCAGCAGTGCACTGAGGAACTGGGTGAAGCGGGCATGACTCGGCTGACTGAATTATGCCTGTGGTGTTCCCTGTTGGTCTCTGGAAGGTACCCATGGTGAGCAGGCACATGCAAACTGTCACTTTAGTCTCCAATGACAGCATGGCTCCTGTCGTGTGGGTGCCTGCATCACTTCACTGCACAGCTCACAGAGCCGCCTCAGAATTGCCCGATCTGGTGGTACCTGCCCACGATCTCGGTACGCTGTACAGCTCAAAGCTGGTGCAGGCTCGGTACTGCCTGTTGGAGGCATACTGTACTGCTGAGGGGCGCTTCCATGGCTGCGCCCCTGCTGCCTGCCTTCTCACCCCACTCATTACTGCCTCCAACTGGATGGTGGCACTGGCCATGTCCCTGGCTTGTGTCTCCCCTGGCAGCTGTTTCTGTGTTCCCCACGCTGTCCTGGCTGCTACTTCCTGCACCGGAACACCTTCCTGTGGTGGCCTCTAGTGCTGTGGCACTTCCTTCTGCACTGTCTTTGGCTGTGGCTCCCCACACCTTCCCTGTGCCTGTGGGTTCAGGGTGCCCTTCCCTGTCCTGCCCTGTGTATCTGTCCTGCCCTGTGTGTCTGCCTCAGAGGTCAGCCACATGTGCCTTCCTGTAGCGTTCTTGCACCTTTCCCTTGTTCCTTTTATTTTAGCTCATTTCCGCTATTGCGCAACTTCTGCCTTTCTCCCTATTGCGCATGGCGCATGTTGTTGAATATCACACTGCGCCATTTATGCATAGGTTCTCCCCTTCAGTTGCATGCATTCATTATCATTGCACTCTTGTTCAGTGTGATTTGGGGGCATCTGCCTCCGCAGAATGGCATGATTGGACTTGCACTGGAACAACCTATTGCACATGGTGCAACCCTTTGAATATCTGGACCAGTGAGCCTTGTCCTGTGAGCAATTTACAAATGAACAATCCATAAATAATATTTTAATACACTCATTATAATATGTAAGGTACTTGGATTATATTTTGACCATTGGCCTTTATAAATGCCTAACACTAATGGTGTGGTAATTCATTGACTGGTACTCAGGCTTATGTATTGTCTTACTCAAGAGGACCCAGAAAGCTATTGCAAAACTATATTCAAAAGAAAGTGAGATTGTTTTTAAGTAAACCATTATGAGTATCTCTTGGGCAATATCTTTCTGAAATCTGTTTATGTTTCTGATTGTTTCTAACACTTAGCCTACCATAACAGGAAAGCCTGGTGTTCTTCCAAGGGATTCAGGTATTCTGGAGACATTGAACAATTTTATGGTCATCTCTACACCTGCTAAGGATAGATTAGGAAATTAAAGAGTCATAAAATTTCCATCAATTATTATTTAACAAATTTCCTTTTGGGACACAGGTAACTATTTCTGTAGTAATATTCTACTCGCTTGTTTTTTTTAAACAAGATACAAAGTGTGTTGGTATTACTTTTTCCTCCAAATTTGATGAAAATGTTGTTTCCTTCTTTCCATAAAGCAATCATTTCATAAAGATCTGTGTATATCCAGTCGTGTCACTCTTTGCTATGTGATATCAAAATTGGCCTTATATTATAATAAAATAGTTGTATAAAAAACACTATGGGTTTATCATTCATTTGTTATTTATTTAAATTGTTTCACCAGGAAAGCACACTGAGCAAGAATTGCTCATCTCCTGGTGCAACCTGGTTGAGGGGTACAGTGGGGAAGAGGACAAGGTAGTCCAGGTCCTGACACTGAGAAAAACAGTTACAATGAGGAAATCCTGCTAAAGTAATGAGTTGTGGTATATAATGAGATAGGGTAAGTGCAAGCTAGTTAGCTCAAAAGTTGGGATCAAGTGCAGTAGTTGGGTGTGGTTAGCGGATAGCATCATTGGGCCTACTGGGAGAAGAAATATACGAGTGTCTGAGTTAGAATAGGTTGGAGAATTAGCTGCAGGAGCAGTTTACTGAGCAGTGGTTGACAAGGGCATAGGATAGTGAGCAGATAAAGGAAGAGTGGTGAATTTCCGAGGGAAAAGAGATCCAGAGTTGAGGGAAGCTGTGAGAGAAGGCAGTCTGGCCAGCTTGGGTCCGATGTCTGGGGACTAACAGGAGCCGGGAGTCTTGGGACCTCAAAGAATAGGTCACTAGACTCATACTCAGACCTCCTCTTTTTTTTGACAAATAGGTGAAATTTCAATTAATAGGATTAAGTCTACTACCCCATAGTGCCTGGAAGAATAGACTATAAATCCTAGTTTCAAGTTCTTCTGGGGTGGGAAAATGGCTAAAGGTATATAAATATGAGGAGCAATAATGCTTTAATTAAAAGTACTTTTTTGTTTTGAAATTTGCATGTTCCTCCATTTATTCATTAGCACTGTCCCTTCAATAAGTTTTCTTTCCCAACTGACTTTCCTGCATTAGGTACTCCAAAAGTATTGCTAGTATTTTTAAACCTTCCAAGAATATAGAGTACTTGCAATAAAAGGTGAGTTATCCACCTTTTTGACCCAACTGGTATTGCCTTACTTATTAGCAAGTTTATTTTGGCGTTAGACACTTTTGAAATTCATCAACAATCTGACTTACAGCTGTTCCCAAGTTTCATCCTGCAGAAATAGGAAAATGTCATCTGCATATACCAAAATGTTTGTAGGTGCTGTCCCTCCATGATCTGGACCTCTAATATCTATATGATGTATTTTTTTTTTGTATTAAACTGTCAATTGTGATAATATACAGTATGGGGCTCACAGGACATCCTTGTCTTACCCCGCGGCATTGTTTAATAACTATTGTTTTTTTTCACTTTATCTTTTTATTGAAATTCAAGTACATAAGAAAGCACACATCTAATACAATAGAAGACTATCCTCCATGTAAGGTATAAAATATCACTTAACAAAACACAGTATTTAGGGTAAACATATTGAAGAAGCCTTATATACATGTATTG
Organism: Neoceratodus forsteri; assembly: GCA_016271365.2. Taxonomy (NCBI): domain Eukaryota; kingdom Metazoa; phylum Chordata; order Ceratodontiformes; family Ceratodontidae; genus Neoceratodus; species Neoceratodus forsteri. The sequence goes on along the minus strand of CM028130.1, from coordinate 665,934,745 downwards.
ATAATAAACACAAACCTAGAAAGGATGTAAGTGGAAAGCAGAAGGGTTTCAATCAATAGGGTATTATAGGATCAGAAATAGCAACCATGTACAAAATACATACTAGGGCAGGCAATGGCAAGGCATTCAGTAAATTGCAAAAAGTGATAAATGTGGTAATATGAATAATGTTCAGTAATGGAGAGGTGAAGATAAAAGTGTGCAAGGAAAGAAAGAAGAGAGAAAAAAGCAAGGAAGAAGGGAAGGGAAGGACAGAGGGAAAAAACAGAGAAGAAAGAGGAGAAATCTGTGCACAAAAGTTTTGAGAAAACCTAATCTGAGAGCAAAATAAGAAGGAGGGCTAAATATCCTTAAGAATTAGGGTCTAGAAGAACTAGGTTTGATGTACTTGAAGTAATCCTGCCAACATCTGTTATATACAGTGAGTCGGTTATGAGTAACTTGAGAGAATCGGTCTACAGAGGCATACTGAGAAAGGCTTTAATGAACATATGAAAGAGAAGGCACCAGAGTTGATTTCCATTTCATAAGAATCAGACGTTTGACCAGAAGAGAAAGTATGTTTAGCCACATAAAATGTGCATGTGAGAGGAGAGAGCTATTGGGGATAAGGATGCCTAGAAGGAAAAGCTTGGGGTCAAAAGGTAGTTTTTGTCCTGTTCTCTGGAGGCAAGTAAACAGACTTTATACCAGAGCTTATTAATGGGAGTGCAAGACCACAAGATATGAAGTAGATCCTCGTTGGCCAAATTGCAGCTCCAGCAATTATTATTATTTAATAGGCCCATTTGTTGAAGTACAGAGGGGGTTCTATACCAAAGATGTAGGATTTTAGTTTGCATTAAAGAACTACAGGCATCTTTAAAAGTATTATGTGCAATACGCTAACAATTACTCCATTGTGCATCTGAAATATTGCAGTTAAGAAGAGTACTGCATTTATTTTTGGCCTGTATAGGCTGATCAGGTAGATTATCAATAATGTATTTGTAAATGGAGCTATTTAATTTTACTGATAAATTAGTCCAGTGTGAGATGTATGGGTTTAGAAGAGTATGCCTATACACTAAACTAGAGAGAGTTATAAGCTGCCCGATTTGTAAAATTCTAGAAGTCCTGTTTAGGACGCTTCCATGTGATCTGTAAGTTTGAGAATGATCTAAGAGTGAGTGAATTCTGGTCCAAGATATCTCTGAGAAAGAAAATGCCTTTGTTCCTCCATGTACTGCATACAGAAATTGGGTGATCTTCTAGAGTGAGTAGTTGATTGCCCCATAAGGGGGCATAAAACCAGGGTGTTGGATTGGATTTCAGGAATTTGTGGGTTAGTTTCCAGTAAAGAACAGAGGATGATATAGTCGAGTGAGATTTTAGTTTAGAGGAAATGGGATTAAAAATGAAGGCAGTGAGAACTCTTCCCAGTGACAATGTGGATTCCATTGCAACCCATAGTGGTGAGTGAGAGGAAGGTTTCTGAAACGATTTAATGGTTTGGGCCATTCGGAAAGCCCAGAGGTAGCCTTTTGAATCAGGGGAGTCCGAATCCCCTTTTTCCAATGTGATCGAAGTCTGTTGCAGTTAAATTCAGTGGTTTCCATCCCAGATAAAGTTACCTATTAATTTATCAATTTTGGCAAAAAGAGGATGGTAAGACTAAGGAATATTGGCAAGAGGTAAAGCATCTTGGGAGAAAGGACATCTTAATGGCTACAATTTTCTCATGAAAGAGAGAGATTAAGAAGCTTTCAACTTTTCAGAATTGTTTTGATGTTATCAAATAAGGGTTAACGTTAATGTCAGATATCTCTCCTAAGTTACTAGTAATTTTGATTCCTAGATATGTTATAACCTGTGTTGACCAGCTGAATCCAAGAGGTATGTTCATAAAGGTTTTACAGTGGTTGTTAAGGATAGTTTGTGATTTGCCATAATTCAAATGCAAGGCCAGAAATTTAGTAAAATTATTAACAACTCAACCAACAGGGCCCAGCCTCATTCAGGTTTTGAGTAAGATTAAGAGGTCATCCGATAGGAGAGAGAAACATATCTTGAATTGCTCACAGGTCTGCCCTCAATGCCAGAAGATTGACATAAACAAAGTCAGGGGTTCCATTGCTAAAATAAACAGGGAAGGTGACAAGGGACAGCCTTGTCTAGTTCCCCTTGTTTGATGAGAAAGGAAGAGGAAAGGGTGGAATTAGTCACATTAGCAACAGGGGAGTTATATAATAGCTTGATCCAGGAGCAAAAGGTATGAGAAAAGGAGCAAAAGGTATGAGAAAGACTGAAATAAGATAAAACTTGATGAAGATAGTCCCAGTTTAAGTAATCAAAGGCCTTCTCAAAATCAATAGCTACTGTTGCAGCTGGTGTCTTGAGGGATTTTGCTTTGTGAATTAATTTAAATAAGGAATGTAGGTGATCAGAACCAGATCTATGTTTAATAAAACCAGCTTGCGAACAATGAGTTAACTTGGGAGTCAAGGATTCAAGTTGAGAAGTTAGTAGTTTAGCAAATATCTTCCCATCTGTGTTTAATAAAAAGATGGGCCTGTAACTTGTGGGGTGAGTAGGGGCTTTTTCTTTCTTAGGGATTAGGGTTATGATTGTTTCATAACTTTTCCATAAAAGCCATTAATAAGTAATCTAAAAGAAGCTTTCTGATACATTGCTTTAATCCAGAGAATAAATTTCTCTGGGATACCTTGATAGTATAGTGCTCTATATAGGAAATCATGAGAAATCCTATCAAATGCTTTCTCTTGATCGATGGAGAGTAGAAAGCCCTTTAACTTGTCCTACATCCCTTTTTTCTACAAGTTTTCTTACCTGAATTAAATTATCTATGATATTTCTGCCTGGAATGACACAGGTCTGAGATGGGGATATAAGTTTTGGAACAATTTGGGAAATATGCTTGGTCAAAATTTTAGTAAGAATTTTTTGATCCATATTAAGCAAAGATATGGGCCTCCAATTTTTCAGATCTGTACCGTCATCTTTCTTATACAGCAAAATCATAGTAGCCTGTAACTATTCTTGAGGGAATTTATTTGCTTCTAGCAACTCAGAGAATAATTCTCTGAGTATGAGCTTTAGGACATCAATTAATTTTTTGTAAAATTCTGAACTCAGACCATCTGGCCCAGGTATCTTTTGTGTAGGGAGTGTATTAATTGCTGCCTCTATTTCTGGGGATAGTATAGGTGGGTCAACTGTTGACATTCCAAATGTGTTAATTTCTTATGGTTAAAGGCATGGAAATATGCATCAGGATTCACAGTTTTAGGAGTTTCTGTCATAAATTCTTCATACGTATTTTGAATGTAGTTTAGAATTTTATCACTTTGAGTTAGATGTATGTTATTGTCAGTTGGCTGTCATAAATAATTTTACTCTTATTCTGTTCTTGATTGCATCTGAACACATCAACTGATCCTTTTTTAAATGTGTCCCAAATTTCTGTTCAAAAGACAATGTTTTTGCCCTGTCATATTCATATTTCTTCATTTCTGATTTGATCTGTGCAATCTGTTGCTTATATGTGTGTTTCTCTATTACTTGCAGTGATATTAATTTAAACAATTTTGATCCAAGTTGCAAGTAGTTTAAATACTCCAGTGTAGTTTTTTATTCTTTTTGAAAACGGATTTAAGCTCCTTTTAGTTTCTATCCACCATTCCCACATTGAGTCATAATAAACTGAGATGGAGAGTCTGGCTCGTAAGAAAAATAAACAAGCCAGCCCAGTGGTGCTGAGGGTTGAGGTGCTGGATGCCACACCTCGCACCATGCCAGCAACCTGAGTTCGGGAATAAGCCCAGGCACTGGGGGTCGGCAGGGGAGGGAGTTGGATTGAGCATCCAAGGGACAGATCTCCTCTCCCTGGGAGGGATCTGTGGTCTTCCCGCTGCAGTAGTATCCCCCAGTGGAGACCAGGGGTACTACCAGTGTGGGAACAGAAAAAACTGGGGACTAGCGCGGCAGACATATATGGGGCAGCTGCGTGCTGATACCATTGCATGCTGCACTCGGGGAACAAAGTACAAAAAAAATACCCCCTGCACCTGGATAGGCGATGGCTCCTCTCTGGGCCAGCACCACACGCCATCACCAGACCTTGCCTACTCCCCTCTCCCCATTTCCTCCCCAGCTGGCTCTAGATTGTAGATAGAGCACCGGAGGGAGTGGCAGCCCTGCCCCAGGGGCTCAGAGCTGGGGGTTCTGGTCGAGGATGGAGGAGGGACAGCATACCTACTGAGGAGGCAAGGGATCAGGTCAGCGGTAGAGTGGCCAGCAAGAAGAGGCAGCCTGAAAGAGTTCCAGGTACACAGGGAGAATAAACAGAATTGGAAAAAAAAGAAGGATAAACAATCCTTAGAAATAACCTTGTCTTCCAAGAGAGATGTACTCAATTTCCAAGAACCCCACCCTAATTTAAATGAGCCTGATATATTAACATATATATGTAATTCCATATGATCAGAATTGACGTTTACCTGGGCCATTGCCTGTGTGATTAAACCCCCATGTAGGAGAAAAATGTAATCTATCCTGGTGGAAATAGAGTTCCTATAATATGTATGTCCTCCCATTATATGGAGGCATCTATAGGTGTCCTTCATGTTTGCAGTAACCAATACATTTTGTAAAGTATTAATGTCACAAAATAATGTACTTGTGTTCCCTGTTTTATCTTTTAGCTCTAGAGGACAGTTAAAGTCACCTCCTAGGATGATAAATCTTTCTGTGTGTAAGTAAGGCTACATTGATTTAAATAATGCTAGTCTATCATTTTTTGTTTGTGTGCATAAATAACCCCAAGCCTTATTTCTGTGTTAAAGAAAACAAAGTTTAAAAGACCATCCTCCTGGTTCCACATCCATAACTTTTTGGATGTGTACCTGTGAAGTAAACAATATTCCCATGCCTGAACATTATATCTTCCCTGGGGACCAAATTGATGGCCCCCATGGCTATAGTTTTGTGTTTTATTTATCTCATAAGTCATTTTTATGTTTGCTTGTATGCATGCACAAGAAACATTCATGCAGCTCAGGAGAGATGCAGGTTGTGGAGGTGCGGCACTGTGGCAGCCACTGCAGGCACTGCATTTGGGGGCTTGGCACTGGTCGACCAATGGAGGCACAGTGTGCTGATGACACTGGTTTCCAAAAGTGCCACCAAGTTGAAACATTTACGCAACTGCAATGAGGGACCACTTCGTCATTGCAGCATCAGCCATTCTGCTGCAATAATGGAGGGACCCATCACTGCAGTGCGATACCTTCCCAAGTGTAACAATGTAAGTAAACATGGCGGCAGCTTGCTGCTGCTTCTCAGCCCCATGAAAGCCAAATGAGGTCAGCCAATCCCCCTATCAGCAGTCCCCAACCCAGTTCATTTGCAGATGGGGAGCCCACTCCCCATCGGCATGATGTAACCCCCTCCCCCATTTGTTGTGTGCTGATGCAGGGCCCAGTCCCCATCGGCTTAGGCAACCCCACCCCAAAGAAAGGCAGATTACACACTGGAGCCCCCCAGTGTGCTGGAAGCAACCCTGGAAAAACAAAAATCTTTCTGCGACGTCTTTTTCTTTTTTTTATCTGCCTGAAACAAAGAAAACGGTCCCACGCCAGTTGCTGTCCTCTCCCCCCCACACGCACCCACCCACTGTGCACCCTACCTCCCCACACACACACCCCTCACCACATACTTACCTCTGGAGCCTGACATGATGATCTTTGGTGTGCCGGGAACATGTCTGCACTCTTCAAAGCCGACCGCGAACTGAAGAAATACCAGTAAGCTGTATAATGGCATACATTTTTTTTTCAACTTTGGTGCATATCTCAGGCAGTTTTGGGAATTTTGCCACCAAATTTTCAACATGGGGTTACTGGGATCCCTTCTCAAGAATTCAGCCTCTGTCATGGTGTTATTCAGTCCCAAAAAGTGATTTCGTGGACACTGCATGGACTCACCTTTTGGGACTGATTAATGAAATGACAGTGCCAGTGTTCATGAGATGGGCCCTCAAAAAGCCTATGTTGTAAATTTGGTGAAAAAAGTCCATAAATGACTGTTTTATGAGCATGCATTGTGCAGTTTCCAAGCATTTCATAACTTCACAAATGTGTAATATTTTCACTCCAGATTTTCAAGATTGGCATTTTTCACACCTCCTTATGGACAGTACAGCTGTCATTTTTCACATCCTGCCTGAAATATGCATTTACACATCTGGCAGAATAGCGCGTTCACTGTGGGAAATTAATGTTTGGGACAGATTAGGAAAATCATAGTGATGCTGTTCATGAGCAGAGGTCACAAAATGCCTATGTTGAAAATTTGATGAAAAAATTCCACTAAATTACTGTGTTACATGCATGCGTTGCGCAGTTTCCACATAAGCCCAGAAGTTCAAGTATTTTTAATATTTTCACAACAGATTTTCAACATTGCCATTTCTTCACACCTCCCTATGAAGCTGTCATCTTCACATCCTGCCTGATCTGTGTTTTCGTAAATCTGCTACAGAATGGCATGGTCACTGTGGGAACGCAAAGTTCGGGACACATTAACAAAATCACAGTGCCACTGTTCATGAGAAGAGGTCCCAAATGCTTTCATGAGGTGTGGGTCACAAAAAGGCCATGTTGAAAATTTGCAGTGCAAATACCAACAAGCACCCAGGATGTTAGGATGTCTAACCTTAACGTCCCACCCTGTACAGACTGGCAGGCAGCAGTGGTGTGACTTTTGATTGCTGACACCTCACCACCCTGCAGCTAATGACAGGCATCGAGGTGTGCCTAAACTCTTCGGCCCCAAAGTTCACCCGTCCTCCTATACTGCTCCCATTTCAGCTTATGTCCTTATGAAATGGGGTGACTGTACAGTCGAACACCCCAAGGCACACCTCAACACGTCAGTGTCTGCAGGATAGGTGAAGTGAAATGGCATGAATGTTATGGGTGATGACCCAAATGCATACCACAATGCCTGTCCGTCTCTGCAGGGTGGAGGTGAGGTTGGCGGAAGTTCAATACTCACTGCCATTCCTATTCTGCATCTCTAACTCCTGCATTTCCAATGCTAATACCAGCAATCAAACATTCAGCATTGACAAATGCTTGTTAGTCTTGTGTCCTGCAAAAAATAATATCAGCTTTGAAATGACTTAAAGATGAAAACAGTGCTTGTCTTCTACTATAATTCTTGATACTGTTCACATTCAAAGTCTCAATATTAAATCATGTGGCATTAAAAAAAAACAGGAGAAAATTTTAATGTTATTGTCGGTCTTTTTTCTTTCTGGTTCTTTAAAGAATTTCTCCTTTTTAGCTGGTTTCCTTCTGTATCTGAGGCTTCCTTCGGAGAGGATGCTATTGAGGAAACATCTGAGTCTTCCTCTCATCCCCATGGTGTTGGCTAGGGCTGAGTAACTATTTTAGTAACCACTAAACTTTGTCTGGATACCTTTGACTTTGGGGGTAGGTTTTCTGATTTCCTCTTCCCACCTACTACTGTGAATTCTTCTTGTGGGGTGGGGGCATTTCTTGCTGATCCGTGCGTGGGGGGTAATATTCTGTTCTGGTGTAATATGTGTCTCTAAATCCTCATTTACGTTTTCAGTTTCATGAGTCTCTTTTCCCCAGTATTGTCCTTTGGAGGATCTTGTGCTTGTGCTCTAAAGTCTCTTTCATTTCTGGGCTTCTAAGACAATATCCTCATGATTTTAAAAAGATCCTCGATTGTGTGCAGCCCAAGGGCATTGCTAAAATGAATATCTATATCCGTCACACAAATTGCACCCAACGGGATTAGGGTAAAAATTATTTGAATGTCCAACTCCTAACAAAAGTCACATACTGTGGTATCACATGCACTGCTGAGATGGGAGAGAGAGATCCACATCTGTGACATGTTTTTGGCTGTCCAGCATAGAAACAAAAGCTTCTGTCTCTTCCTATGTAAAAGCTGCTAGGGAGACCCATTTGCTGTATTTTTCAACTTAACTTTGATGTCCCGCCGTCAGATGTTCTTAGTGTCCATTATGGGCTGTGGCCATTCAATAGCTTCTACCCTCTGCTTCACCCAATACAGATACATAGATACATAGACAGTGTCGGCAGATAAGGGCCTATGGCCCACCTAGTCTGCCCATTTGAGCTTGTAAGTTCAGTTTGTTTTCCTAGAAGTCTGTTTCCCCTTACCCCTGCCCTCTAGAATTCCTTTATGTCTATCCCATGCATTCTTAAATCCCGTGATTGTTTCAGCCCCCACCACTTCCTCTGGCAGGGTGTTCCACTTGTCCACCACCCGTTCTGTGAAGAAATTCTTTCTCATGTTTCCTCTGAATCGTCCTCCCTCCAACTTCATCCCATGCCCTCTAGTCCTGAAACATCTTTTTCGCTTAAAAATAGTGTTTTCCTGCACCCTGTTCCTCCCTGTAAGATACTTGTATGTCTCTATCATATCCCCTCTCCCTCCTCTCCTCCAGGGAGTACATGTTCAGTTCCTTCAACCTGTCTTCATAGGACTTGTGATGCAACCCATGCACCATCTTTGTTGCCCTCCTCTGAACCTTCTCACCCTGTCTATGTCCTTACGTAGGTATGGTCTCCAGAACTGTACACTGTACTCCAGGTGGGGCCTCACTAGTGTCTTGTATAACGGAATTATGACCTCCCTTTTCCTGCTGGTGATGCCCTGCCTATACATCCCAGCATCCTATTTGCTTTACCTGATGCCTTGTCACACTGTTTCCTACCTTGAGGTCATCAGAGATGACAACCCCAAGATCCCTTTCCTGCTTGGTGCATGCTATATCCTCACCCCCAACTGATATATTGTGCCAGGGTTTTTGTGCCCCATATGCATTATCTTGCACTTCTTTGCATTGAATTTCAACTGCCAAACCCTTGACCATTCTTCAAGTTTCTGCAGGTCCCTTCTCATTCTGTCTACACCCTCTGGTGTGTCTACTCTGTTACAGAGCTTTGTGTTATCAGCGAACAGTGAAATTCTGCCTTCTAGATCCTGTGCAATGTCACTGATGAAGATGTTGAATAGGACCAGTCCCAGCACTGATCCCTGTGGTACCCCACTGGTTACTCTTCCCTCTGTGGAGTGACAGCCATTTACCACCACCCTCTGTGTCCTGCCACCCAGCCAGTTACCTACCCACCACACTACTGTCCTGCCCACACCCATATTCCCAGTTTGTGTAATAGTCTTCTATGTGGCACAGTGTCAAAGGCCTTGCTGAAGTCCAGATAGGCCATGTCCACTGCCCTCCCTGATCCACCTCCCTAGTCACCCAGTCAAAAATCAATGAGGTTGGTCTGACATGACCTCCCCTGGTGAAACCATGCTGCCTTGGGTCCTGTAGTCCATTGACAACCAGATGTTCCACCAATCTCTCCTTCAGTAGTGCTTCCATGATCTTTCCCACTACCGAGGTGAGGCTGACTGGTCTGTAGTTCCCTGCTTCCTCTTTGTTCCCACTTTGTATAAGGGGACTACATCTGCTGTCCTCCAGTCTTTGGGTACTCTCCTGTTTCCAGTGATTGGCTGAACAGGATAGACAGAGGTTCAGCCACCACCTCTTTAGTTCTTTAAGGACCCTGGGGTGCACCCCATCTGGCCCCATTGCTTTATCAGCTCTTATTACTTCCAGTTCCTTCAGGACCCTTTCTCGTGTAAAGGGACTTGTGTCCATTTCTGCACCATTCTCACCCCTTGTACTCCCTTCAGACCCATTACCCCCTCTTCCTTAGTAAAGACTGAGCAGAAATACCTGTTCAATATGTCAGCTTTATTGTTGTCATCCTCCACGCTGCTCCCATCCTCCCCCTTCAGTCTCACTATCCCTCCCTTTGTCTTTCTTTTTTCACTTATGTAACTGTAAAAGGTTTTGTCCTCTTTACCCACTGATTTTGCAATTTGTTCTTCTGTCTGAGCTTTGGCTTCCCTTACTGACTTCCTGCCTCCCTTTGTTTCTCCTGGTACTTCTCCCTATCCCTTTCTGCCTGTGTCTTTTGTATTGCCTGAATGCAATCTTTTGGCTTTCACTTTCTTTGCTACATCTTTGGAAACCATAATGGTCTCCCTTCCTTTCCTCTTGCTAACCTGCTTAATGCATAATTCTGTTGTTCTTATAATCCCCATTTTAAATACTGCCCACTGTTCCTCAACCCCTGATTCCTGTCCCATTCCTTAATGCCTCTTTCAAGTATCTCCCCATTTTCCCAAAGTCTGCCCCTAAATCCAGGATATGTGTTTTTGTGTGGTTTGGTTCTGCTCTTTCTGTGATTTCAAACCACAATGACTGGTGGTCACTGTTACCCAGGTGCTCCCCACTGTTACCCCCATCACACTGTCCCTGTTTGTGAGCACAAGGTCCAGTATTGCCTTCTGCCGAGTTGGTTCCATGACCAGTTGCTTGAGGAAGGCACCCTGAAGGAGTTCAGGATAAATCTGCTCCTAGTTGATGCTGCTGCTGGGATGCTCCAGTCCACATCTGGTATATTGAAGTCTCCAACCAGTACTACCTCACTCTTGTCTGCCATCCTTTGGATGGCTAGCATCAGCTCCCTATCTGTTTCTTCCTCCTGGACTGGTGGTCTATAGACCACACCTGTGCGGATGGCTGGCCCCATTTTCCTTTCCAGCTTAACCCACAGTATCTCTCCCCCATTTTGTTCCTCCTGGATCTGTGTGGCCCTTATGTCATTTTTCACATACAGTGCCACTCCTCCTCCCTTCCTGCCTGCTCTGTCTCTTCTGAATATGTTGTAGCCAGGTATGACCATCTCCCAGTCATGGTTATCATTACACCAGGTTTCAGTGATGGCCACAATATCCAGGTCTGACTGTACCATGACAGCCTCCAGATCTTCCATCTTGTTGCTAAGGCTCCTGGCATTTGCACACATGGCTTTCCATGATTTGACCTCCCTAGACTGCTTCACTGTTCTACTCCAGCCCCATCCTTGGTTGTCATTTATCCCTGGTTCTCCTTGCTGTTTGCCCTTCTGCTGAATTTTGCCCCTTTCTGCTTATCCACCTTTGGACACTAATCTCCATCTTTGCACACTGCTTTGCAGAGATAGCCACTCTCTGGTTCACTGGTTCCACTACTAGCTATGGGGTGAGCAAGTGGTACCATCCTTGCTGGTCTGCCACTCCTTTGCTAGTTTAAATGCTTGTCAATGTAGCATTTAAACTTATCATTGAGTGCTTGGATTCCCTCCAGGATGGATGCAGGCCGTCAGGCTTGAACAAACCTCCATCCCTCCAGGTGGGTCCCCAGTCACCAATGAATCCAAACCCTTCTCACAGCACCAGTTCTTCAACCATGAGTTAAAGTTCCTGGTGCATGCACTCCATGCTCTCCTTGCCTCTCACAGGTAGTACTTCTGAGAAAGTGACAGAAGTAGCTACTTGCTTGAGACCCCTCCCCAGTTTCCAAAACTCTTCCTGAACTTCCTTTGGCTCCCCATTTGCCAAGTCATTAGTACCTAGGTGGATAATGACATCCAGCTCATCCTCCCGTCTTGCCTTCCCAGTGATCCCCAGTATATTCCTTCCATCCCTCCCTGCCATGGCACCTGGTAGGCACCTCACCTCCCTGTCCTCCCCCTCCTGTGTTCCTAGCTGGATCCCTCTACGATGGAGTCCCCACCAGGATTCGCCTTCCTCCTCCTCTGGGGTCCACTGCTTTCCCACTGAGGTCACCTCCTTGCCTAACCTCCACATCCTTTCCTTCCACTTCCCTGGGTACCTCTTATTTGGTTGTCCTCATTTGCCAGTGTGGCATATGAGTTCTTGAGAGGAATAGGATCTGGGATGTGCCTCTGCCTGACTGCTCTAACCTCCCTGAGCCCACTGTCATCCAAGTGCTCCTCGCTCGGCATCCTTGAGGCAGCTGCATTGGACTGGGTGGTCCCTGGATAGGGGTGATGGTACCCTGACCCAGTTTACTTCCACTCTGAGTCTGGCTACCTCATCCCACAGTCCAGAGAGATGCATGCAGATAGGGCAGCACCTCAGTGTCCAGAAGGTCTGCCTGAATATGGCTGCCCCACAGCCACTGCATTGCACCACTCCCCACATTATACTGCAATTCCACTACTTCTCTGCTACTGAAGCTCTCTTAGTTCTCTTTTTATTTATTTACAGTACTAAAAATCCTGTAACTGATCATCAGATACATATATTTTTTTAAGGAAAAAACAATAAATAAATAAATGAGTCAAAACACTTGTCGTGCTGAGGGTGGTCTTCTTCCCCCTTATGCCCCTCCTACTTCACACCTCTTACTATACCCTGTGTTTAGCTCCTGTCAATCAGATTTATCAGGGCATATAATTAAGAGTTGGGGAAGGGGTGGGAAGGGGGGCGAAAATTTGCAGCAATTAAAGACAGCACAGAATTACACCACCACTATGTTTTAAATTTTCAACAGCCCAAAAACAATTATAAGTAAAGACAACACAGAAAGAAAGTATAGTGTCACTACAAGCCTACAATCTAAGTTTAAAAGAAAAATACCAATTACCAGTTACTCTAAAGCACTGAATTGAATATGTTTCCTTCCTCCACCTTCTGGCTTCTTCTGAGAAGTATATCAGAAAGATTCACACCTTCATTTTTAAAAAGGATGGCAATGGTTTTCCATGTATGCTTTGTCAGAGGGATGACTAGGAAAGATGTCCAAACTGGTGTGTGTTTTAATTCTGGTACTTCAGCCAGAATCTGTTCAGGAGTACAGGTGTCTAAAAACTAACATCAAAGTTTGTATCTCCTGATGTGTGTATAAGCGCAAAATCTTCTGTGGCCATGAAATGCATAATAAGTAGCTTTCTAGCCATGTAAGCCCTATCTGGCTGTTCTTCCAACCCCCTGCATATTTCAAGTGAACTGTGTTTTTTCTTTTGTAGGTTCTAGGTTTGAAAAAGGTCTGACAACTTTAAAGTGTGTGTGGGGGATCCTTCTTTGTCTTTGCCTGAGCTGTGTTCAGAATTATTAGCTGGAGTATCTGATTTATCTTGTTGGGCTGTAGGAGGTAAAAGAGACATGTTATTTATTGTCTCTTCTCATTACATGGGTGTTTGATTTTCCATACTGTCAGCCCAAGATGTAGATGGGGTACTTAAATAATTATTTAGTACAGTGTTACTCTGTTCAAGAGTTTGTCCAGACTGGGTTTGGGTTACATGCTTGGTGCTTCTTTGAGCATTCATGCTCATGATATTACTTGCCGCTTTTGTGGCTTGTCTCTGGGAGTGTAATGAAATCTGGACTCCTTGGTCTGCATTACTGACTCGCAAAAGTTTGGGTGCGATCAAATCAGGCCCGCCATTTTGTTTTCCCTAAGCACCAGTATCTGTGTCATTATAACATACTGGATTTAAAGTGATGGGAGTCATACCTGTATTTTGCTCTGATCTGTAAGGCAGCTTCAATATTGCTGCAGCTGTAGGAGGTGACTTTGATAGCCATCCAGATCGGTCATTAGCTTTTTCCAGCCAGCTGCAAGAAGAGCTTTTCTGGAGGCCATGACTGCGCTGATCAGTGGAAGGCAAGTCCGGTGAACCTGGAGATGTACTCGGCTTCTGATTTCCCTCATCAGCTTCCAAATTCATGTGTGGAACATTGCCAATGCCAGTTTCCAGGTGCCTTAAAACTTTTCTTCTTCAGCCAATAATTTCAGCAGTTTATCCCTTCATTGTTTAGCCTCCGCATTTTTTTGCAGTTTCATATCTTGCTGCCAGTGTGTAGCTCTCAGAATATCGCCTCTGACTTGTATTTTAACCAATTCTTCAGCTGTTTGAAGCTGAAAGTTCTTTATTTCTGCTTTTCTAGTTTCCCTAGTGTTATGCTTATTGGTTTATCTTTTAAAGGTGATACCTCAGCAACTTGTGTGTCCACAATGTCCATAGCAATGTCTGGCCCAGTATCTTTTGATTCTTCAGTTACTTCATAGCATCATAATATACTACTTCAGTAGTTCCAGCTCCAACTCCAACTCCAGCTCCAGCTCCAACACCTCCTACTCCTGGGTGGCCATCTTGTCCACCAGTGACTGAGCAGAGGTTCCCCTACTGGAGAGTAGGGAATTTCCTAGTGCCCTGACCAAATTTCCCTCATTCACTAAAAGTACAGCCAACAGCTTAATCTGATTCAAGGTCAGTTGGCATTCATCTATATCCCCCTTCCCCAGGTTGTGCCTGAAAATAGGCAGAAATTGTCTAGTGCACTTACCTGTTCAACACAAAATAAATAAATAAACAAACACATAGAAGTGCAAGATCATGCACATAGGGAAGAGAAACCTTGATGCCACCTATAGGTTGGGAGGACAGTTGTTAGCAATCACAAGGGAAAAAAGAGACTTGAGCATCATCATCTCATCATCACAGATGATCTGAAATCATCAAGTAGACCACTAGAGCAGTAGGTAAGGCTAGAGGGATGCTGGGGTGTATTAATGAGGGGTATCACAAGTCATAAGAGGAAGTATTAATCCCGCTTTACAAGACACTGGTTAGGCCACATCTAGAGTATTGTGTGCAGTACTGGAGGCCATACCTGTACAAGGACATTAACAAAATGGAGGCAGTCCAGAGAAGGAAACCAAATCATCCAAGGACTGTATCAGAAAACAAATGAGGACAGATTAATGGAGCTCAATATGTATACCCTACAGCAAAGGAGGGAGAGGTGATATGATCGAAACATTCAAACATCTTAAGGGCATTAACAAGGTGAAAAGAGTCTAACATGTTTCAATATAAGAAAAATAGCAGGACAAGAAGACACAGCATGAGATTAGAGGAGGCCGATTAAGGGGTGATGTGAGGAAGTTCTTTTTCACAGAAAGGGTGGTGGATGCATGGAGGCATGGGACAGGCATAAGGGAGCAATACAGGTGAGTAAGAATAGATAGGCCATTGACAGAGTAAAGGTATATGGCCCATTCATAAGGTAGAAAAAATGGGCAGATTGGATGGGCCTTGCAGTCCTTATCTGCCGTCAACTTCTATGTTTCTATGTTTTTGCTGTGGTTCCTCAGAAAATTGAAAGATATGTCGATGGTGGACAGCATGAGTGGGGAGATAAGAAAGGTGAAGAAATGGGCAGAGGGGGTGAGGGAAGGGGCAGTAGCAGATACATAGGGCCTTGTAGCACCTTGAATCAGAAAAAGGGGAAGAGTTTACACTAGGACCCTGATACAAAAGAAGATGATATCGGCCCGAGGGTGTACATCTCTGGGGGAGAAGATTGGATATTGATATTTGATAAATATTATGGAAATACAGTATTATGGTTTGTTGGATTTGAGGATATATGAATTTGTAAATAATCAAGGACATTTTGGAATTTGTAAATAATCAAGGATGATTTGAATAAGTAAAATAATTGCTGACTGAGCACTCACACAAATATGGTTGTCTGTGTTTTATTTGGTGGGGATCTGATGACAATGAGGCTTTTGGTAAACAGCTTGTCTCAAGGTCACATGGAAAAGCTTTTCAGGTTACATGGTACATTTTATACAGTGACTGTGCCTGACTTTCTTCCTGTTATTCATTTCTAGTCAGCCTTAGAGAGTAGAAGGAGTATGTTCTGTACTAGCAGAAAAAAAAACTTTCAAATGCTATTTTGCAGCAGTTGCTTTATATGTTTGTCTTTCTTGTGTTTTTGTTTAGTTAAGGAACACTATTTTAATAGTTAATCTTTACTTTGAATCTCTTTTTAGACCTATTTGCTAGTTTTATTTTCCTCCTTGTCCTTTATGTTTTCTGTCTCTCTCTCTCTCTCTCTGGGCCCTATGCACTATGCCAACACGCCGCATAAACTAGTCGCTTGGCATTGGTAAGTCTGAATGCCATGAGAGCAGTGGTTGCATGGCATTCACAACTGGGAACACAGCTGGCACATGCCCAATCTCCTGGGTGTGTGAAAAGCAAGGTGTTGGGGCGGGCAGGGCATGCCAGGAGGTACCAATGGTACGCTCCATGCACCACAGTGAGTAATGCTGCACACAGGGTGCATGGAGGGCAAGCAGGTACACCAGGGAAGGCTCCAGTCATAAGTGCCCCTACGGCCAATCCCATGCACACTGAACTGGTGAATGGGCTCAGGAAAGGTAAGCATTGCCCCTCTACATGGCTATGGCTGGCACAAAACCCAAATCCACTGGCTGACACCTCCCCCACACTATATTGGGCGATCACCACCCCTGCTGCTGGCACCCCCAGAACCAACACCCCCTATCCCTACCTGCAGGTGTGGTACTGGGTACCCGATGGCCAACAGCACAGCCCTCCACACACCTCCACTTCTGCTGGCTGTCTTACCTATGCGGACGTGCAGCCACTGTGTGCCACTGTCTAGGTCAGATGGCGGCAGCCGTGAAGATGTGTAGAGGGTTGTGCCACTGGCCATTGTGCACCCAGTACCACACTTGCAGATATAGGTAGGGGGTTGTGGGGGGGCACCGTGGACCATGGGAGTAGGGTCGGGGGTATGGTGTTCGGGGGTCACTTGCATGGGGCAGCAGATGCACAGGTGTGTGGAGTGTTCATTGGGTGGGCCTTGCTGTACAAGTGCTGGGGCAACCTGGGCTGGGGAGGGTGGCTCCAGGAGCATTGCAATTATACAGGAGCCAATGGGGCATTGCCACGTGGGTCTGGGTGTCAGTGGGTGAGGTTCAAACACCCAGACCCATGCCAAGCTACACAGGTGGATCCACTGCAGACCCAGGGCGGGCATCCAATTGGATGCCCAATTGGGTCCACTACACCACCCCCAGCAACCCTGAGTGGACCTGTACACTGGGGGGGGTGGTGCCGCAGATAGGTGGTGGTTGGTAGTGAGTTCCAGCAGGTGCACACCTGTCCACAGGTGCGAAGCTCTGAAGGTGGGTTATGCATCTCCCATGCATATGACCCGCCCATTCATGGCTAGGGCCCTTTGTTTGTGGTTAAGGAAAGTTGTGGTTGTAGATGTGTTTTCACCCATAGTGGTGCCTTACAGAATTGCCATCTGGGTTTTTTGTGGAGCGAGCCTCCATAGCATCTGAGTTGTGTCACTTATTTTTTTTTGTCTTTATTACTGTAGTCTTGCTACTATCATTGAAAACAAACACAAAAAAATGATATTTTCTGCTTATATTTTCTTTATATCTTTCCTCTCTATTTTGGACTCTTTCCTTCATTTTTCTCAACTATTAGAATAAATACGTCAGGCTGCTGCAGGTTTCTAGTAGTGCTACATGGTACTCCATACTGTGTTTTTACTGTCCAAACACTGTTGCTCTGACTTACATTCTGTGAATTGTACATAAATTGCAATTTGCATAAATTACCTTCTCTCAGAATTTTTCTCGGAGTGCCCCTAAAAATGTGGCAGGTTGCTTACATGTTGCCACAAAGTACTGACTGGCTGTAACTGCTCCAACACTGTTGTTGTGAAGCACTGTGTGTTAATTGTGTATCAATTGCAGTTTACTTTCTCTTCTCCCAGAAATTTTCTCCACTGCCCCCCAAAAATGTGACTGGCTGCCACGTGCTGCCACATGGTAGTGCACAGTGTGTAACTATCCAAAACACTCTTGTTGTAATACACTTTGTTGTAATTGTATGTTAATCACAATTCACACAATTTTGTGAATCCCAGAATATTTCTCAAGTGCCACAAAAAGTTTGACAGGCTGTTACTTGCTACCACACAGTAGTTCAGTGTATAACTGTCTGAAACACTCTTGTTGTAATGAACTTTGTGTTAATTGTGCATTAATCACAATTTACAATAACAAGCATGGCCACACAGCATGTGACATCGCTGCCATGGCTGTGGGTGGTGCCACCGTGGAGGCCTGGTGACATCACAGTCCCAGCCTGAGCCTGTCTGCACCAGTGGGGCAGCACTGGTGTGTGTCCAGGACAATGGGACTGTTGCGGCCAGTTTGGCAGCACCATTGAGCCCTGGAGAGCGGCAGCCATAGGGGCAGTATCAGCAGTCGGCCAATGGCCATGGAGGTACAGTGTCAGGGGGTGGCGTCAGTGCACCGCCTGTGGACATGCCCAGGCCTGGCCCTGGTGTGCAGCACCCACGCTCAAGGAGTGATGAGCATCGGGGCCAAGAATACCCTGAGGGACAGCAGGCCGATCAGGCAGATGACCTCTTAGAAGCACACCCATATACTGCAAGCATCAGTCAATCAGTAGATGTGGCTTGTGATGAGCGGAGGATGCACTGAGTGTGGATTTGCGCCAGGCAGAGGAGCGGCGCAGCAGAGGCACTGCTCTGCTCCTGGCAGGGATGGACCGGTTGCGGGAGGATGTGACCGCTGCCATTGAAAGGCAGACACAGGCATTCACAGCTGTCATGGCCACAATGGGCACACAGTTATTTGCCCATGCATCGCAGACACCGCGCAGTGCAATGTCCACCCCATTCCCTGCGTCATGCGACACCATCCTTGTTGACACCGGGTTCAGCTGTGGGCATCCGGAGCACGCTGTTCGGTGTGCTGCAGACCCCTGCACAAGCACGGTCGTGTTCACACAGTGGAACCCCTTGGGGACCATCGGTGCCACCCCATGAGGCCAGTGGTCAGCCTGTCACTGCTGGCGGGTCTCAGTGGGGCCACCCATGCATCTGTTGAAGCCGTGGCATGGTGTCACATGACTGACCTGTCTCCCAGCACGGCTACTGTCTGATGCTGCCCTGTGTGCATTGTGTCATTCAGCGGGCAATGCACTGGTGGGGTACCTGGCCCTGCATGCACACACGTTCCATCTGCACACCCTCCCGGCTGCTACCTGCTGTGGCGTGTGCATGATGATGCTTGCGTTGCACGTTATGCTACTATGCAATGGTGCCCAGCATCTGACACACTCACAATGACAGGCATTGGGCATGGTGGTCTGTGGACGTGTGTGTGGCTTGGGGTGGCAGTCTGGGTCGGCGTGCCTCCTATCCTTTGTGCATGTCTTGTGAGGTGTGTGTGTGTGTATGACTGCGTGCCATGTTAGACCTTGCCCATCCCTGGCGGTGTGTGCAGTTCCATGCTCGGCCACTTCCCTTGACAGCATGCACCTCTGGTCTGTGTGTCCATGCATGTTTATGGGTTGTGCCTTTGCCACTGGTGGTTGCACATGGCCTCATGACTTATCTGAGTTGGCTGAAGTGCTCCTCTGTGATGGTGTCCCAGTGCAGCTGTGCCAGCTGGAGCAGTCGGGGGTCCTGTTGCCCAAGGTGGGCTGCCCATCACCATCTTCACCAGCGTCCTCATCGTCCCCATTGCTGTCCCCCTCTTCAACCTGTACAGCTATCCCACAGTCATTGGCCATGTTCTGCAAGATGCAACAGGCCAGGAATAGCCCACAGGCCTTTGAGAGGCTGTATTATAGGCACCGCCGGGTGTCCAGGCAACAGAAATGTGTCTTCAGCATCCCGAACACCCACTCGATGACATTGCATGTGGTGGCATGTGCTTCATTGTAGCATTGCTGTGATGGGGTCACGGCCGGTATGTTGTGAGCAGCCAGGGACAGAGTGAGTATCCACTGTCACCTGTGTGTACAGGGTGGAGGTTAGTTTTGTGATTAGCGCCACCCTGCCTTGGGCCATGTAGGCCAATACCTATGTCACCTCTGACCATGCCCCTCCCAAGCTCTATGTTTTTCAATGTGGTTTGCTTACTCACCCACTAAGTGGCCAGTGGGGATGTCCCCACTCTCGAATCTGGTGCACAGTGCCAACTGGTGCCAGATGAAGGCATCATGTGCTCCCCCAGGGTGCGTGGCACAGACATTGATTATGTGCCCCCTGGCATCACACACCACCTGGCAGTTGATGCTTGCATAGCCCTTCTGATTGATTTATGCAGCCCCCTCGGGACCTGGTGGTGTGTGGATGGCCACATGGGTGCAGTCTGTACCCCCTAGCATGCCAGGCATACGTGCTCCCCTATGAAACTCCTGTATGTTTGCTGTGCACTCTGCCGGTATGCTGGGAAATGGATGTGCTCACAGCATGTGGCAGCAGTGCGCTGAGGAATTGGGTGAGGTGGCGAGACTCGGCCGACTGGGTTATGCTTGTGGTGTCCCCTGTTGGTCTCTGGAAGGTACCCATGGTGAGCAGGCACATGCAAACTGTCACTTTAGTCTCCAATGACAGCATGGCTCCGTCATGTGGATGCCTGCATCACTTCACTGCACAGCTCACAGAGCCGCCTCAGAATTTCCCAATTCAGGTGGTACCTGCCCATGATCTCGGTATTGCTGTACAGCTCAAAGCTGGTGCAGGCTCAGTACTGCCTGTTGGAGGCATACTGTACTGCCGAAAAGGCCCTTCCATTGCCATGCTCCCCTGCTGCCTGCCTTCTCACCCCCCTCATTACTGCCTCCATCTGGATGGTGGCACTGGCCATGTCCCTGGCTTATGTTCCCCCAAGCAGCTGTTTCTGTGTTCACCCTGCTGTCCTGTCTACTACTTCCCCTGCACTTGGAACAACTTCCTGTGGTGGCCTTAGTGCTGTGTGGCACTTCCCCCTTCTGCACTGTCTTTGGCTATGGCTCCCCACACCTTCCCTGTGCCTGTGGGTTCAGGGTGCCCTTTCCCTGTCCTGCCCTGTGTGACTGTCCTGCCCTGTGTGTCTGCCTAGAGGTCAGCCACATGTGCCTTCCCTGTAGCGTTCTTGCACCTCTCCCTTGTTCCTTTTTTATTTTAGCTCATTTCTGCTATTGCACAACTTCTGCTTGCTCCCCTATTGCGCATGGCGCATGTTGTTGAATATCACACTGCGCCATTTATGCATGGTTCCTCCCCCTTCAGTTGTGCATGCATTCATTATCATTGCACTCTTGTTCAGCATGATTTGGGGGGTGCATCTGCCTCCCGCTGAATATCGCAGAATGGGGCATTTTTGGACTTGCACTGCAGCAACCCTATTGCACATGGCACAACCCTTTGAATATCTGGGCCAGTGAGCCTTGTCCTGTGAGCAATTTACAATGAACTATTCATAAATATTATTTTAATGCACTCATTATAATATGTAAGGTACTTGGATTATATTTTGACCATTGGCCTTTGTAAATGCCTAACACTAATGTGTGGTAATTCATTGACTGGTACTCAGGCTTATATATTGTCATGCACAAGAGGACCCAGAAAGATATTGCAAAACTACATTCAAAAAGAAGGTGAGATTGTTTTTCAAGTAAGCCATTATGAGTATCTTTTGGGCAATATCTTTCTGAAATCTGTTTATGTTTCTGATTGTTTCTAACACTTAGCCTACCATAACAGGAAAGCCTGGTGTTCTCCCAAAGGGATTCAGGTATTCTGGAGACATTGAACATTTTTAAGGTCATCTCTACACCTGCTAAGGATACATTAGGAAATATTAAAGAGTCATAAAATTTCCCATCAATTATTATTTAATAAATTTCCTTTTTGGGACACAAGGTAACTATTTCTGTAGTAATATTCTACTGCTAGTTTTTTTAAACAAGATACAAAGAGTGTTGGTATAACTTTTTTTCTCCAAATTTGATGAAAATGTTGTTTCCCTTCTTTCCATAAAGCAATTATTTCATAAAGATCTGTGTATATCCAGTCGTGTCACTCTTTGCTATGTGATATCAAAATTGGTCTTATATTATAATAAAATAATTGTATAAAAACACTATGGTTTTTTATTCATTTATTTATTTATTTAAATTGTTTCACCAGGAAAAGCACACTGAGCAAGAACTGCTCGCCTCCCGTGCAACCCGTGGAGGGGTACAGTGGGGAAGAGGACAAGGGTAGTCCAGGTCCTGACACGAGGTAACAGTTACAATGAGGAAATCCTGCTAAAGTAATGAGTTGTGGTATATAATGAGATAGGGTAGTGCAAGCTAGCTAGCTCAAAGTTGGGATCAAGTGCAGTAGTTGGGTGTGGTTAGCGAAGTAGCATCATTGGGCCTACTGGGAGAAAGAATATAGGAGTGTCTGAGGTAGCATAGAATGGAGAATTAGCTGCAGGAGCAGTTTACTGAGCAGTGGTTGGCAAGGGCATAGGATAGTGAGCAGATAAAGGAAGAGTGGTGAATTTCAGAGGGAAGAGATCCAGAGTTGAGGAAGCTGTGAAAGAAGGCAGTCAGGCCAGCTTGGGTCCGGCGTCTGGGGACTAACAGGAGCCGGGAGTCTAGGGACCTCAAAGAATAGGTCCCTAGACTCATACTCAGACCTCCTCTTTTTTTTGACAAATAGGTGAAATTTCATTTAATAGGATTAAGTCTACTACCCCATAGTGCCTGGAAGAATAGACTATAAATCCTAGTTTCAAGTTCTTCTGGGGGTGGGAAAATGGCTAAAAGGTATATAAATATGAGGAGCAATAATGCTTTAATTAAAAGTACTCTTTTTTTGTTTGAAATTTGCATGTTCCTCCATTTATTCATTAGCACTGTCCCTTCAATAAGTTTTCTTTCCCAACTGACTTTCCCTGCATTAGGTACTCCAAAAAGTATTGCTAGTATTTTTAAACCTTCCAAGAATATAGGAGTACCTGCAATAAAAGGTGTGTTATCCACCTGTTGGCCCAACTGTATTGCCTTACTTATTAGCAAGTTTATTTTGCGTTAACACATTTGAAAATTTATCAAAATCTGACTTACAGCTTTCCCAAAGTTTCATCCTGCAGAAATAGGAAAATGTCATCTGCATATACCAAAATGTTTGTAGGTGCTGTTCCTCTGTGATCTGGACCTCTCTAATATCTATAGATGTATTTTTTTGTATTAAACTGTCAATTGCGATAATATACAGTATGGGGCTCACAGGACATCCTTGTCTTACCCCTCAGCATTGTTTAATAACTATTGTTTTTTTTCACTTTATCTTTTTATTGAAATTCAAGTACATAAGAAAGCACACATCTAATACAATAGAAGACTATCCTCCATGTAAGGTATAAAATATCACTTAACAAAACACAGTATTTAGGGTAAACATATTGAAGAAGCCTTATATACATGTATTGATAAAAACACAAACCTAGAAAGGATGTAAGTGGAAAGCAGAACGGTTACAATCAATAGGGTATTATAGGATCTGAAATACCAACCATGTACAAAATACATGCTAGGGCAGGCAATGGCAAGGCATTCAGTAAATTGCAAAAAGTGATAAACTGGTAATATGAATAATGTTCAGTAATGGAGAGGTGAAGATAAAAGTGTGCAAGGAAAGAAAGCAAGGAAGAAGGGAAGGAAAGAGGGAAAAACAGGGAAGAAGGGGAAGAAAGAGGAGAAATCTGTGCACAAAAGTTCTGAAAAACCTAATCTGAGAGCAAAATAAGAAGGAGGGCTAAATATCCTTAACAATTAGGGTCTAGGAGAACTAGGTTTGATGTACTTGAAGTAATCCTGCCAACATCTGTCATATACAGTGAGTCGGTTATGAGTAACATGAGAGAATCGGTCTACGGAGGCATACTGAGAGAGGCTTTAAAGAACATCTGAAAGAGAAGGCACCAGAGTTGATTTCCATTTCATAAGAATCAGACGATTGACCAGAAGAGAAAGTATGTTTAGCCACATAAAATGTGCATGTGAGAGGAGAGAGCTATTGGGGATAAGGATGCCTAGAAGGAAAAGCTTGGGGTCAAAATGTAGTTTTTGTCCTGTTCTCTGGAGGCAAGTAAAGAGACTTTATGCCAGAACTTATTAATGGGAGTGCAAGACCACAAGATATGAAGTAGATCCTCGTTGGCCAAATTGCAGCTACAGCAATTATTATTAATAGGCCCATTTGTTAAAGCACAGAGTGGGTTCTATACCAAAGATGTAGGATTTTAGTTTGCATTAAAGAACTACAGGCATCTTTAAAAGTATTATGTGCAATACGCTAACAATTACTCCATTGTGCATCTGAAATATTGTAGTTAAGAAAAATACTGCATTTATTTTTGGCCTGTATAGGCTGATCAGTTAGATTATCAATAATGTATTTGTAAATGGAGCTATTTAATTTTACTGATAAACTAGTCCAGTGTGAGATGTATGGGTTAAGAAGAGTATGCCTATACACTAAACTAGAGAGAGAGTTATAAGCTGCCCGAATTTGTAAAAACTTCTAGAAGTCCTGTTTAGGACATTTCCATGTGACCTGTAAGTCTAAGAATGATTTAAGAGTGAGTGAATTCTGGTCCAAGATATCTCCGAGAAAGAAAATGCCTTTGTTCCTCCATGTATGACAGAAAATTGGGTGATCTTCTAGAGTGAGCAGTGGATTGCCCCATAAGGGGGCATAAAACCAGGGTGTTGGATTGGATTTCAGGAATTTGTGGGTTAGTTTCCAATAAAGAACAGAGGATGATATAGTCGAGTGAGATTTTAGTTTAGAGGAAATGGGATTAAAAATGAAGGAGTGAAACTCCTCCCAGAGACAATGTGGATTCATTGCAACCCATAGTGGTGAGTGAGAGGAAGGTTTCTGAAACCATTTAATGGTTTGGGCCACTCGGAAAGCCAGAGGTAGCCTTTTGAATCAGGGAGTCCGAATCCCTTTTTCCAATGTGATCAAGTTTGTTGCAGTTAAATCTGGTGGTTTCCATCCCAGATAAAGTTACCTATTAATTTATCAATTTTAGCTAAAAGGAGGATGGTAAGACTAAAGGAATATTGGCAAAGAGGTAAAGCATCTTGGGAGAAATGGACATCTTAATGGCTACAATTTTCCCCATGAAGAGAGAGATTAAGAAGCGTTCATCTGTCCAGAATTGTTTTGATGTTATCAAAAAGGGGTTAACGTGAATGTCCGATATCTTCCCTAAGTTACTAGTAATTTTGATTCCTAGATATGTTATACCCTGTGGTGACCAGCGGAATCCAAGAGGTATGTTCATAAAGGCTTTACAGTGGTTGTTAAGGGGCATAGTTTGTGATTTGCCATAATTCAAAGCAAGGCCAGAAATTTAGTAAATTATTAAGCAACTCAACCAACAAGGGCCCAGCCTCATTCAGATTTTTGAGTAAGATTAAGAGGTCATCCTGCAGGAGAGAGAAACATATCTTGAATTGCTCACGGTCTGCCTCAATGCCAGAAGATTGACATAAACAAGCAGTCAGGGGTTCCATTGCTAAAATAAACAGGGAAGGTGACAAGGGACAGCCTTGTCTAGTTCCCCTTGCTTGATAAGAATGGAAGAGGAAAGGGTGGAATTAGTAAGCACTTTAGCAAAAGGGGAGTTATATAATAGCTTGATCCAGGAGCAAAAGGTATGAGAAAAGGAGCAAAAGGTATGAGAAAGACTGAAATAAGATAAAACTTGATGAAGATAGTCCCAGTTTAAGTAATCAAAGGCCTTCTCAAAATCAATAGCTACTGTTGCAGCTGGTGTCTTGAGGGATTTTGCTTTGTGAATTAAATTAAATAAGGAATGTAGGTGATCAGAACCAGATCTATGTTTAATAAAACCATCTTGCGAACAATGAGTTAGCTTCAGAATCAAGGATTCAAGTTGAGAAGTTAGTAGTTTAGCAAATATCTTCCCATCTGTGTTTAATAAAAAGATGGGCCTGTAACTTGTGGGGTGAGTGCGAGCTTTTTCTTTCTTAGGGATTATGGTTATGATTGTTTAATAACTTTTCCATAAAAGCCATTAATAAGTAATCTAAAAGAAGCTTTCTGATACATTGCTTTAATCCAGAGAATAAATTTATCTGGGATACCTTGATAGTATAGTGCTCTATATAGGAAATCATAGAAATCCTATCAAATGCTTCTCTTGATCGATGGAGAAGAAAGCCCTTAACTTGTCCTGCATCCCTTTTTCTTCAAGTTTTCTTACCTGAATTAAATTATCTATGATATTTCTGCCTGGAATGACACAGGTCTGAGATGGGGATATAAGTTTTGGAACAATTTGGGAAATATGCTTGGTCAAAATTTTAGTAAGAATGTTTTGATCCATATTAAGCAAAGATATGGGCCTCCAATTTTTCAGATCTGTACTGTCATCTTTCTTATACAGCAAAATCATAGAAGCCTGTAACTATTCTTCTCGGAATTTATTTGTTTCTAGCAACTCAGAGAATAATTCTCTGAGTATGAGCTTTAGGACATCAATTAATTTTTTGTAAAATTCTGAACTCAGATCATCTGGCCCAGGTATCTTTTGTGTAGGGAGTGTATTAATTGCTGCCTCTATTTCTGGGGATAGTATAGGTTGGGTCAACTGTTGACATTCCAAATGTGTTAATTTCTTAAGGTTAAAGGCATGGAAATATGTATCAGGATTCACAGTTTTAGGAGTTTCTGTCATAAATTCTTCATACGTATTTTGAATGTAGTTTAGAATTTTATCACTTTGAGTTAGATGTATGTTATTGTCAGTTTGGCTGTCATAAATAATTTTACTCTTATTCTGTTCTTGATTGCATCTGAACACATCAACTGATCCTTTTTTTAAATATGTCCCAAATTTCTGTTCAAAAGACAATGTTTTTGCCCTGTCATATTCATATTTCTTCATTTCTGATTTGATATGTGCAATCTGTTGCTTATATGTGTGTTTCTCTATTACTTGCAGTGATATTAATTTAAACAATTTTGATCCAAGTTGCAAGTAGTTTAAATACTCCAGTGTAGTTTTTTTATTTCCTTTTTTTTGAAAAACGGATTTAAGCTGCTTTTTAGTTTCTATCCACCATTCCCACATTGAGTCATAATAAACTGAGATGGAGAGTCTGGCTCGTTAGAAAATAAACAAGCCAGCCCAGTGGTGCTGAGGGCTGAGGCGCTGGATGCCACACCTCGCACCATGCCAGCAACCCGAGTTCGGGAATGAGCCCAGGCACTGGGGGTCGGCAGGGGAGGGAGTTGGATTGAGCATCCAAGGGACAGCTCTCCTCTCCCTGGGAGGGATCTGTGGTCTTCCCAATGCAGTAGTAACCCCCAGTGGAGAACAGGGGTACTACCAGTGTGGGAACAGAAAAAACTGGGGACTAGCACGGCAGACATATATGGGGCAGTTGCGTGCTGATGCCATTGCATGCTGCACTCGGGGAACAAAGTATAAAAAAAATACCCCCTGCACCTGGATAGGCGATGGCTCCTCTCTGGGCCAGCGCCACACGCCATCACCAGACCTTGCCTACTCCTCTCTCCCCATTTCCTCCCCAGCTGGCTCTAGATTGTAGATAGAGCACCAGATGGAGTGGCAGCCCTGCCCCAGGGGGCTCAGAGCTGGGGGGGTTCTGGTCGAAGGATGGAGGAGGGGCAGCATACCTACTGAGGAGGCAAGGGATAAGGTCAGTGGTAGAGTGGCCGGCAAGAAGAGGTAGCCTGAAAGAGTTCCAGGTACACAGGGAGAATAAACAGAATTGGAAAAAAAAAAGAAGGATAAACAATCCTTATAAATAACCTTGTCTTCCAAGAGAGATGTACTCAATTTCCAAGAACCCCACCCTAATTTAAATGAGCCTGATATATTAACATATATATGTAATTCCATATGATCAGAATTGACGTTTACCTGGGCCATTGCCTGTGTGATTAAACCCCCATGTGAGAGAAAAATGTAATCTATCCTGGTGGAAATAGAGTTCCTATAACATGTATGTCCTCCCATTATATGGAGGCATCTATAGGTGTCCTTCATGTTTGCAGTAACCAATACATTTTGTAAAGTATTGGTGTCACAAAATAATTTACTTGTGTTCCCTGTTTTATCTTTTAGCTCTAGAGGACAGTTAAAGTCACATCCTAGGATGATACATCTTTCTGTGTGTAAGTAAGGCTGCATTGATTTAAATAATGCTACTCTATCATTTTTTGTTTGGTGTGCATAAATAACCCCAAGCATTATTTCTGTGTTAAAGAAAACAAAGTTTAAAAAGACCATCCCTCCTGGTTCCACATCCATAACTTTTTGGATGTGTACCTGTGAAGTAAACAATATTCTCATGCCTGAACACACATCTTCCCCTGGGGACCAAATTGATGGCCCCCATGGCTATAGTTTTTGTGTTTTATTTATCTCATAAATCATTTTTATGTTTGCTTGTATGCATGCACAAGAAACATTATGCGGCAGCTCAGGAGAGATGCAGGTTGTGGAGGTGCGGCACTGTGGCAGCCACTGCAGGCACTGCATTTGGGGGCTTGGCACTGGTCGACCAATGGAGGCACAGTGTGCTGATGACACTGGTTTCCAAAAGTGCCACCAAGTTGAAACATTTACGCAGCTGCAATGAGCGGCCACTTCGTCATTGCAGCATCAGCCATTCTGCTGCAATATTGGAGTGACCCATCATTGCAGGGCGTTACCTTCCCAAGTGTAACAATGTAAGTAAACATGGAGGCAGCTTGCTGCTGCTTCTCAGCCCCATGAAAGCTGAATGGGGTCAGCCAATCCTCTATCAGCAGTCCCTAACCCAGTTCATTTGCAGATGGGAGCCCACTCCCCATCGGCATGATGTAACCCCACCCCATTTGTTGTGTGCTGGCGCGGGGCCCAGTCCCCATCAGCTAAGTAATCCCACCCAAAAAAAGGCAGATAGCACACTGGGAGCCCATCCCAGTGTGCTGAAGCAAGCCTGGAAAACAAAAACCTTCCTGCGACGCTTTTTTTTTTCATCTGCCTGAAACAAAGAAAACGGTCCCACGCCAGTTGCTGTCCTCTCCCCTCCCACATGCACCCACCCACTGTGCATCCTACCTCTCCACACACACCCCTCACCACATACTTACCTCTGGAGCCTGACACAATGATCTTTGGTGGACCGGGAACACGTCTGCACTCTTCAAAGCCGACCACGAACTGAAGAAATACCAGTAAGCTGTATAATGGCATACATTATTTTTTTCAACTTTGGTGCATGTCTCAGGCATTTTTGGGAATTTTGCCACCAAATTTTCAACATGGGGTTACTGGGATCCCTCCTCGTGAATTCAGCCACTGTCATGGTGTTATTCAGTCCCAAAAGTTGATTTTGTGGACACTGCATGGACTCACCTTTTGGGACTGATTAATGAAATTGACAGTGCCAGTGTTCATGAGATGGGCCCTCAAAAGCCTATGTTGCAAATTTGGTGAAAAAATCCATAAAATGACTGTTTTACGAGCATGCATTGTGCAGTTTCCAAGCACATTCATAACTTCACAAATGTGTAATATTTTCACTCCAGATTTTCAAGATTGGCATTTTTTCACACCTCCTTATGGACAGTACAGCTGTCATTTTTCACATCCTGCCTGAAATATGCATTTACACATCTGGAGCAGAATAGCGCGTTCGCTGTGGGAAATTAATGTTCAGGACAGATTAGGAAAATCATAGTGATGCTGTTCATGAGCAGAGGTCACAAAATGCCTATGTTGAAAATTTGATGAAAAAATTCCACTAAATTACTGTGTTACGCACATGCGTTGCACAGTTTCCACATAAGCCCAGAAGTTCGAGTATTTTTAATATTTTCACAACAGATTTTCAACATTGCCATTTCTTCACATCTCCCTATGAAGCTGTCATCTTCACATCCTGCCTGATCTGTGTTTTCGTAAATCTGCTACAGAATGGCATGGCCACTGTGGGAACTCAAAGTTCGGGACACATTAACAAAATCACAGTGCCACTGTTCATGAGAAGAGGTCCCAAATGCTTTCATGAGGTGTGGGTCTCAAAAGGCCATGTTGAAAATTTGCTAGTGCAACACCAACAAGTGCCCAGGATGTTAGGATGTCTAACCGTAACGTCCCACCCTGTACAGACTGACAGGCAGCAGGGGTGTGACTTTTGATTGCTGACACCTCACCACCCTGCAGCTAGTGACAGGCATCGAGGTGTGCCTTAAACTTTTCGGCCCCAAAGTTCACCCCGTTCTCCTATACTGCACCCATTTCAGCTTATGTCCTTATGGAATGGGGTGACTGTACAGCCGAACACCCCAAGGCACACCTCAACACATGTCAGTGTCTGCAGGATAGGGTGAAGTGAAATGGCATGAATGTTATGGGTGATGACCCAAACGCATACCACAATGCCTGTCCGTCTCTGCAGGGTGGAGGTGAGGTTGGCGTGAAGTTCAATACTTCACTGCCATTCCTATTCTGCATCTCTCTAACTCCTGCATTTCCAGTGCTAATACCAGCAATCAAACATTCAGCATTGACAAATGCTTGTTAGTCTTGTGTCCTGCAAAAAAATAATATCAGCTTTGAAATGACTTAAAGATGAAAACAGTGCTTGTCTTCTACTATAATTCTTGATACTGTTCACATTCAAAGTCTCAATATGTAAATCATGTGGCATTCAAAAAAGACAGGAGAAAATGTTAATGTTATTGTCAGTCGTTTTTCTTTCTGGTTCTTTAAAGAATTTCTCCTTTTAGCTGGTTTCCTTCTATATCTGAGGCTTCCTTCGGAGAGGATGCTATTGAGGAAACATCTGAGTCTTAGCTCTCATCCCCCATGGTGTTGGCTAGGGCTGAGTAACTATTTTAGTAACCACTAAACTTTGTCTGGATACCTTTGACTTTGGGGGTAGGTTTTCTGATTTCCTCTTCCCACCTACTACTGTGAATTCTTCTTGTGGTGTGGGGGGCATTTCTTGCTGATCTGGTGCGGGGGGGGTAATATTCTGTTCTGGTGTAATATGTGTCTCTAAATCCTCATTTACGTTTTCAGTTTCATGAGTCTCTTTTCCCCCAGTATTGTCCTTTGGAGGATCTTGTGCTTGTGCTCTAAAGTCTCCTTTCATTTCTGGGCTTCTAAGACAATATCCTCATGATCGTAAAAAGATCCTCTATTGTGTGCAGCCCAAGGGCATTGCTAATATGAATATCTATATCCGTCACTAAATTGCACCAACGGATTAGGGTAAAATTATTTGAATGTCCAACTCCTAACAAAAGTCACATACTGTGGTATCACATGCACTGCTGAGATGGGAGAGAGAGATCCACATCTGTGACATGTTTTTGGCTGTCCAGCATAGAAACAAAAGCTTCTGTCTCTTCCTATGTAAAAGCTGCTAGGGAGACCCATTTGCTGTATTTTTCAACTTAACTTTGATGCTCCCCCCCCCCGTCCAGATGTTCTTAGTGTCCATTATGGGCTGTGGCCATTCAATAGCTTCTACCCTCTGCTTCACCCAATACAGTATATCAGAAAAATTCACACCTTCATTTTTAAAAAGGATGGCAATGGTTTTCCATGTATGCTTTGTCAGAGGGATGACTAGGAAAGATGTCCAAACTGGTGTGTGTTTTAATTCTGGTACTTCAGCCAGAATCTGTTCGGGAGTACAGGTGTCTAAAAACTAACATCAAAGTTTGTATCTCCTGATGTGTGTATGAGCGCAAAATTTTCTGTGGCCATGAAATGCATAGTTTCTGTAAGTAGCTTTCTCGCCACGTAAGCCCTATCTGGCTGTTCTTCCAACCCCCCTGCATATTTCAAGTGAACTGTGTTTTTTTCCTTTTGTAGGTTTGTCTAGGTTTGAAAAAAGGTCTGACAACTTTAAAGTGTGGTGGGGGATCCTTCTCTTTGTCTTTGCCTGAGCTGTGTTCAGAATTATTAGCTGGAGTATCTGATTTATCTTGTTTGGCTGTAGGAGGTAAAAGAGACATGTTATTTACTGTCTCATCTCATTGCATGGGTGTTTGATTTTCCACACTGTCAGCCCAAGATGTAGATGGGGTACTTAAATCATTATTTAGTACAGTGTTACTCTGTTCAAGAGTTTGTCCAGACTGGGTTTGGGTTACATGCTTGGTGCTTCTTTGATCATTCATTTTCATGATACTACTTGCCGCTTTTGTGGCTTGTCTCTGGGAGTGTAATGAAATCTGGACTCCTTGGTTTGCATTACTGACTCGCAAAAGTTTGGGTGCGATCAAATCAGACCCGCCATTTTGTTTTCTCTTAGCAACAGTATCTGTGTCATTATAACATACTGGATTTAAAGTGATGGGATTCATACCTGCATTTTGCTCTGATCTGTAAGGCAGCTTCAATATTGCTGCAGCTGTAGGAGGTGACTCTGATAGCCATCCAGATCTGTCGTTAGCTTTTTTTCCAGCCAGCTGCAAGAAGAGTTTTTTCTGGAGGCCATGACTGCTGATCAGTGGAAGGCAAGTCCGGTGAACCTGGAGATGTACTCGGCTTCTGATTTTCCTCATCAGCTTCCAAATTCATGTGTGGAACATTGCCAATGCCAGTTTCCAGGTGCCTTAAAACTTTTTCTTCTTCTGCCAATAATTTCAGCAGTTTATCCCTTCATTGTTTAGCCTCCGCATTTTTTGCAGGTTTCATATCTTGCTGCCAGTGTGTAGCTCTCAGAATATCGCCTCTGACTTGTATTTTAACCAATTCTTCAGCTGTTTGAAGCTGAAAGTTCTTTATTTCTGCTTTTCTAGTTTCCTCTAGTGTTATGCTTATTGGTTTATCTTTTAAAGGTGATACCCAGCAACTTGTGTGTCCACAATGTCCATAGCAAAGTCTGGTCCAGTATCTTTTGATTCTTCAGTTACTTCCATAGCATCATAATATACTACTTCAGTAGTTCCAGCTCAACTCCAACTCCAGCTCCAGCTCCAACACCTCCTACTCCCTGGGTGGCCATCTTGTCAACCAGTGACCGAGCAGAGGTTCCCCCTACTGGAGAGTAGGGGAATTTCCCTGGTGCCCTGACCAAATTTCCCCTCATTCACTAAAAGTACAGCCAACAGCTTAATCTGATTCAAGGTCAGTTGGCATTCATCTATATCCCCCTCCCCGAGGTTGTGCCTGAAAATAGGCAGAAATTATCTAGTACACTTAACAGTTCAACACAAAATAAATAAATAACATAGATGTGCAAGATCATGCACATAGGGAAGAGAAACCATGATGCCACCTATAGGTTGGGAGGACAGTTGTTAGCAATCACAAGGGAAAAAGAGACTTGGGCATCATCATCACTCATCACAGATGATCTGAAATCATCAAGTAGACCACTAGAGCAGTAGGTAAGGCTAGAGGGATGCTGGGGTGTATTAATGAGGTATCACAAGTCATAAGAGGAAGTATTAATCCGCTTTACAAGACACTGGTTAGGCCACATCTAGAGTATTGTGTGCAGTACTGGAGGCCATACCTGTACAAGGACATTAACAAAATGGAGGCAGTCCAGAAGGGAAACCAAATCATCCAAGGACTGTATCAGAAAACAAATGAGGACAGATTAATGGAGCTCAATATGTATACCCTACAGCAAAGGAGGGAGAGGTGATATGATCGAAACATTCAAACATCTTAAGGGCATTAACAAGGTGAAAAGAGTCTAACATGTTTCAATATAAGAAAAATAGCAGGACAAGAAGACACAGCATGAGATTAGAGGAGGCCGATTAAGGGGTGATGTGAGGAAGTTCTTTTTCACAGAAAGGGTGGTGGATGCATGGAGGCATGGGACAGGCATAAGGGAGCAATACAGGTGAGTAAGAATAGATAGGCCATTGACAGAGTAAAGGTATATGGCCCATTCATAAGGTAGAAAAATGGGCAGATTGGATGGGCCTTGCAGTCCTTATCTGCCGTCAACTTCTATGTTTCTATGTTTTGCTGTGGTTCCTCAGAAAATTGAAAGATATGTCGATGGTGGACAGCATGAGTGGGGAGATAAGAATGGTGAAGAAATGGGCAGAGGGGGTGAGGGAAGGGGCAGTAGCAGATACATAGGGCCTTGTAGCACCTTGAATCAGAAAAAGGGGAAGAGTTTACACTAGGACCCTGATACAAAAGAAGATGATATCGGCCCGAGGGTGTACATCTCTGGGGGAGAAGATTGGATATTGATATTTGATAAATATTATGGAAATACAGTATTATGGTTTGTTGGATTTGAGGATATATGAATTTGTAAATAATCAAGGACATTTTGAATTTGTAAATAATCAA
Source organism: Neoceratodus forsteri (assembly GCA_016271365.2). Lineage (NCBI taxonomy): Eukaryota > Metazoa > Chordata > Ceratodontiformes > Ceratodontidae > Neoceratodus > Neoceratodus forsteri. The sequence continues at coordinate 665,900,784 of CM028130.1, read as the reverse complement.
GGATGATTTGAATAAGTAAAATAATTGCTGACTGAGCACTCACACAAATATGGTTGTCTGTGTTTTATTTGGTGGGGGATCTGATGACAATGAGGCTTTTGGTAAACAGCTTGTCTCAAGGTCACACGAAAAGCTTCTGCAGGTTACATGGTACATTTTATACAGCGACTATGCCTGACTTTCTTCCTGTTATTCATTTCTAGTCAGCCTTAGAGAGTAGAAGGAGTATGTTCTGTACTAGCAGAGAAAAAAACTTTCAAATGCTATTTTGCAGCAGTTGCTTTATATGTTTGTCTTTCTTGTGTTTTGTTTAGTTAAGGAACACTATTTTAATAGTTAATCTTTACTTTGAATCTTTTTAGACCTATTTGCTAGTTTTATTTTCCTCCTTGTCCTGAATGTTTTCTGTCTCTCTCTCTCTCTCTCTTTGGGCCCTATGCACTATGCCAACATGCCGCATAAACTAGTCGCATTGGCATTGGTAGAATCTGAATGCCGCGAAAGCAGTGGTTGCATGGCATTCACAACTGGGAACACAGCTGGCACATGCCCAATCTCCTGGGTGTGTGAAAAGCAAGGTGTTGGGGCGGGCAGGGCATGCCAGGAGTGTACCAATGGTACGCTCCATGCACCACAGTGAGTAATGCTGCACAGGGTGCATGGAGGGCAACAGGTACACCAGGGAAGGCTCTGTCATAAGTGCCCCTACGCGCCAATCCCCCATGCACACTGAACTGGTGAATGGGCTCAGGAAAGGTAAGCATTGCCCCCCCTACATGGCTATGGCTGGCACCAAACCCAAATCCACTGGCTGACACCTCCCCCCCACACTATATTGGGCGATCACCACCCCCACTGCTGCTGGCACCCCCAGAACCAACAACCCCCTATCCCTACCTGCAGGTGTGGTACTGGGTACCCGATGGCCAGCAGCACAGCCCTCCACACACCTCCACTTCTGCTGGCTGTCTGACCTATGCGGACGTGCAGCCACTGTGTGCCACTGTCTAGGTCAGATGGCGGCAGCCGTGAAGATGTGTAGAGGGTTGTGCCACTGGCCATTGTGCACCCAGTACCACACTTGCAGATATAGGTAGGGGGTTGTGGGAGGTGGGCACCGTGGACCACGGGAGTAGGGTCGGGGGTATGGTGTTCGGGGGTCACTTGCATGGGGCAGCAGATGCACAGGTGTGTGGAGTGTTCATTGGGTGGGCCTTGCTGTACAAGTGCTGGGGCAACTTGGGCTGGGTAGGGTGGCACCGGGAGCATTGTAATTATACAGGAGCCAATGGGGCATTGCCACGTGGGTCTGGGTGTCAGTGGGTGAGGTTCAAACACCCAGACCCACGCCAAGCTGCGCAGGTGGATCCACTGCAGACCCAGGGCGGGCATCCAATTGGATGCCCAATTGGGACCACTACACCATCCCCAGCAACCCTGAGTTGACCTGTACACTGGGAGGGGTGGTGCCGCAGATAGGTGGTGGTTGGTAGTGAGTTCCAGCAGGTGCACACCTGTCCACAGGTGCAAGCTCTGAAGGTGGGTTATGCATCTCCCATGCATATGACCCCGCCCATTCATAGCTAGGGCCCTTTGTTTGTGGTTAAGGAAAGTTGTGGTTGTAGATGTGTTTTCACCCATAGTGGTGCCTTACAGATTTGCCATCTGGGTTTTGTGGAGCGAGCCTCCATAGCATCTGAGTTGTGTCACTTATTTTTTTGTCTTTATTACTGTAGTCTTGCTACTATCATTGAAAACAAACACAAAATGATATTTCCTACTTATATTTTCTTTGTATCTTTCCTTTCTATTTTGGACTCTTTCCTTCATTTTTCTCAACTATTAGAATAAATACGTCAGGCTGCTGCAGGTTTCTAGTAGTACTACATGGTACTCCATACTGTGTTTTTACTGTCCAAACACTGTTGCTCTGACTTACATTCTGTGAATTGTACATAAATTGCAATTTGCATAAATTACCTTCTCTCAGAATTTTTCTCGAGTGCCCCTAAAAATGGGGCAGGTTGCTTACATGCTGCCACAAAGTACTGACTGGCTGTAACTGCTCCAACACTGTTGTTGTGAAGCACTGTGTGTTAATTGTGTATCAATTCCAGTTTACTTTCTCTTCTCCCAGAAATTTTCTCCACTGCCCCCCAAAAATGTGACTGGCTGCCACGTGCTGCCACATGGTAGTGCACAGTGTGTAACTATCCAAAACACTCTTGTTGTAATACACTTTGTTGTAATTGTATGTTAATCACAATTCACACAATTTTTGTGAATCCCAGAATATTTCTCAAGTGCCACAAAAAAGTTTGACAGGCTGTTACTTGCTACCACACAGTAGTTCAGTGTATAACTGTCTGAAACACTCTTGTTGTAATGAACTTTGTGTTAATTGTGCATTAATCACAATTTACAATAACAAGCATGGCCACACAGCATGTGACATCGCGGCCATGGCTGTGGGTGGTGCCACCGTGGAGGCCTGAGTGACATCACAGTCCCAGCCTGTGCCTGTCTGCACCAGTGGGGCAGCACTGGTGTGTGTCCAGGACAATGGGACTGTTGCGGCCAGTTTGGCAGCACCATTGAGCCCTGGAGAGCGGCAGCCATAGGGGCAGTATCAGCAGTCGGCCAATGGCCATGGAGGTACAGTGTCAGGGGGTGGCGTCAGTGCACCGCCTGTGGACATGCCCAGGCCTGGCCCTGGTGTGCAGCACCCACGCTCAAGGAGTGATGAGCATCGGGGCCAAGAATACCCTGAGGGACAGCAGGCCGATCAGGCAGATGACCTCTTAGAAAGCACACCCATATACTGCAAGCATCAGTCAATCAGTAGATGTGGCTTGTGACGCGGAGGATGCACTGAGTGTGGATTTGCGCCAGGCAGAGGAGCGCGCAGCAGAGGCACTGCTCTGCTCCTGGCAGGGATGGACCGGTTGCGGGAGGATGTGACCGCTGCCATTGAAAGGCAGACAGGCATTCACAGCTGTCATGGCCACAATGGGCACACAGATTGTTGCCCATGCATCGCAGACACCGCGCAGTGCAATGTCCAACCCATTCCCTGCGTCATGCGACACCATCCTTGTTGACACCGGGTTCAGCTGTGGGCATCCGGAGCACGCTGTTCGGTGTGCTGCAGACCCCTGCACAAGCACGGTCGTGTTCACACAGTGGAACCCCTTGGGGACCATCGGTGCCACCCCATGAGGCCAGTGGTCAGCCTGTCACTGCTGGCGGGTCTCAGTGGGGCCACCCATGCATCTGTTGAAGCCGTGGCATGGTGTCACATGACTGACCTGTCTCCCAGCACGGCTACTGTCTGATGCTGCCCTGTGTGCATTGTGTCATTCAGCGGGCAATGCACTGGTGGGGTACCTGGCCCTGCATGCACACACACGTTCCATCTGCACACCCTCCCGGCTGCTACCTGCTGTGGCGTGTGCATGATGATGCTTGCGTTGCACGTTATGCTACTATGCAATGGTGCCCAGCATCTGACACACTCACAATGACAGGCATTGGGCATGGTGGTCTGTGGACGTGTGTGTGGCTTGGGGTGGCAGTCTGGGTCGGCGTGCCTCCTATCCTTTGTGCATGTCTTGTGAGGTGTGTGTGTGTGTATGACTGCGTGCCATGTTAGACCTTGCCCATCCCTGGCGGTGTGTGCAGTTCCATGCTCGGCCACTTCCCTTGACAGCATGCACCTCTGGTCTGTGTGTCCATGCATGTTTATGGGTTGTGCCTTTGCCACTGGTGGTTGCACATGGCCTCATGACTTATCTGAGTTGGCTGAAGTGCTCCTCTGTGATGGTGTCTCAGTGCAGCTGTGCCAGCTGGAGCAGTCGGGGGTCCTGTTGCCCAAGGTGGGCTGCCCATCACCATCTTCACCAGCGTCCTCATCGTCCCCATTGCTGTCCCCCCTCTTCAACCTGTACAGCTATCCCACAGTCATTGGCCATGTTCTGCAAGATGCAACAGGCCAGGAATAGCCCACAGGCCTTTGAGAGGCTGTATTGTAAGGCACCGCCGGAGGTGTCCAGGCAACAGAAATGTGTCTTCAGCATCCCGAACACCCACTCGATGACATTGCATGTGGTGGCATGTGCCTCATTGTAGCATTGCTGTGATGGGGTCACGGGCCGCCGGTATGCTGTGAGCAGCCAGGGACAGAGTGAGTATCCACTGTCACCTGTGTGTACAGGGTGGAGGTTAGTTTTGTGATTAGCGTCACCCTGCCTTGGGCCATGTAGGCCAATACCTATGTCACCTCTGACCATGCCCCTCCCAAGCTCTATGTTTTTCAATGTGGTTTGCTTACTCACCCACTAAGTGGCCAGTGGGGATGTCCCCACTCTCGAATCTGGTGCACAGTGCCAACTGGTGCCAGATGAAGGCATCATGTGCTCCCCCAGGGTGCGTGGCACAGACATTGATTATGTGCCCCCTGGCATCACACACCACCTGGCAGTTGATGCTTGCATAGCCCTTCTGATTGATTTATGCAGCCCCCCTCGGGACCTGGTGGTGTGTGGATGGCCACATGGGTGCAGTCTATTGCCCCTAGCATGCCAGGCATACGTGCTCCCCTATGAAACTCCTGTATGTTTGCTGTGCACTCTGCCGGTATGCTGGGGAAATGGATGTGCTCCACAGCATGTGGCAGCAGTGCGCTGAGGAATTGGGTGAGGTGGCGAGACTCGGCCGACTGGGTTATGCTTGTGGTGTCCCCTGTTGGTCTCTGGAAGGTACCCATGGTGAGCAGGCACATGCAAACTGTCACTTTAGTCTCCAATGACAGCATGGCTCCGTCATGTGGATGCCTGCATCACTTCACTGCACAGCTCACAGAGCCGCCTCAGAATTTCCCAATTCAGGTGGTACCTGCCCATGATCTCGGTATTGCTGTACAGCTCAAAGCTGGTGCAGGCTCAGTACTGCCTGTTGGAGGCATACTGTACTGCTGAAAAGGCCCTTCCATTGCCATGCTCCCTGCTGCCTGCCTTCTCACCCCCTCATTACTGCCTCCATCTGGATGGTGGCACTGGCCATGTCCCTGGCTTGTGTTCCCCCAAGCAGCTGTTTCTGTGTTCACCCTGCTGTCCTGTCTACTACTTCCCCTGCACTTGGAACAACTTCCTGTGGTGGCCTTAGTGCTGTGTGGCACTTCCCCCTTCTGCACTGTCTTTGGCTATGGCTCCTCACACCTTCCCTGTGCCTGTGGGTTCAGGTGCCCTTCCCTGTCCTGCCCTGTGTGACTGTCCTGCCCTGTGTGTCTGCCTCAGAGGTCAGCCACATGTGCCTTCCCTGTAGCGTTCTTGCACCTCTCCCTTGTTCCTTTTATTTTAGCTCATTTCTGCTATTGCACAACTTCTGCTTGTCTCTATTGCGGCGCATGTTGTTGAATATCACACTGCGCCATTTATGCATGGTTCCTCCCCCTTCAGTTGTGCATGCATTCATTATCATTGCACTCTTGTTCAGCATGATTTGGGGGGTGCATCTGCCTCCCGCTGAATATCGCAGAATGGGGCATTTTTGGACTTGCACTGCAGCAACCCTATTGCACATGGCACAACCCTTTGAATATCTGGGCCAGTGAGCCTTGTCCTGTGAGCAATTTACAATGAACTATTCATAAATATTATTTTAATGCACTCATTATAATATGTAAGGTACTTGGATTATATTTTGACCATTGGCCTTTGTAAATGCCTAACACTAATGTGTGGTAATTCATTGACTGGTACTCAGGCTTATATATTGTCATGCACAAGAGGACCAGAAAGATATTGCAAACTACATTCAAAAAGAAGGTGAGATTGTTTTTCAAGTAAGCCATTATGAGTATCTTTTGGGCAATATCTTTCTGAAATCTGTTTATGTTTCTGATTGTTTCTAACACTTAGCCTACCATAACAGGAAAGCCTGGTGTTCTCCCAAAGGGATTCAGGTATTCTGGAGACATTGAACATTTTAAGGTCATCTCTACACCTGCTAAGGATACATTAGGAAATATTAAAGAGTCATAAAATTTCCCATCAATTATTATTTAATAAATTTCCTTTTGGGACACAAGGTAACTATTTCTGTAGTAATATTCTACTGCTAGTTTTTTTAAACAAGATACAAAGAGTGTTGGTATAACTTTTTTTCTCCAAATTTGATGAAAATGTTGTTTCCCTTCTTTCCATAAAGCAATTATTTCATAAAGATCTGTGTATATCCAGTCGTGTCACTCTTTGCTATGTGATATCAAAATTGGTCTTATATTATAATAAAATAATTGTATAAAAACACTATGGTTTTTTTTATTCATTTATTTATTTATTTAAATTGTTTCACCAGGAAAAGCACACTGAGCAAGAACTGCTCGTCTCCCGGTGCAACCCGGTTGGAGGGGTACAGTGGGGAAGAGGACAAGGGTAGTCCAGGTCCTGACACGAGAGTAACAGTTACAATGAGGAAATCCTGCTAAAGTAATGAGTTGTGGTATATAATGAGATAGGGGTAAGTGCAAGCTAGCTAGCTCAAAAGTTGGGATCAAGTGCAGTAGTTGGGTGTGGTTAGCGAAGTAGCATCATTGGGCCTACTGGGAGAAGAAATATAGGAGTGTCTGAGGTAGCATAGAATGGAGAATTAGCTGCAGGAGCAGTTTACTGAGCAGTGGTTGGCAAGGGCATAGGATAGTGAGCAGATAAAGGAAGAGTGGTGAATTTCAGAGGGGAAAGAGATCCAGAGTTGAGGGAAGCTGTGAAAGAAGGCAGTCAGGCCAGCTTGGGTCCGACGTCTGGGGACTAACAGGAGCCGGGAGTCTAGGGACCTCAAAGAATAGGTCCCTAGACTCATACTCAGACCTCCTCTTTTTTTTGACAAATAGGTGAAATTTCATTTAATAGGATTAAGTCTACTACCCCATAGTGCCTGGAAGAATAGACTATAAATCCTAGTTTCAAGTTCTTCTGGGGGTGGGAAAATGGCTAAAAGGTATATAAATATGAGGAGCAATAATGCTTTAATTAAAAGTACTTTTTTGTTTTGAAATTTGCATGTTCCTCCATTTATTCATTAGCACTGTCCCTTCAATAAGTTTTCTTTCCCAACTGACTTTCTCTGCATTAGGTACTCCAAAAAGTATTGCTAGTATTTTTAAACCTTCCAAGAATATAGGAGTACCTGCAATAAAAGGTGTGTTATCCACCTGTTGGCCCAACTGTATTGCCTTACTTATTAGCAAGTTTATTTTGGCGTTAGACACATTTGAAAATTTATCAAAAATCTGACTTACAGCTTTCCCAAAGTTTCATCCTGCAGAAATAGGAAAATGTCATCTGCATATACCAAAATGTTTGTAGGTGCTGTTCCCTCTGTGATCTGGACCTCTCTAATATCTATAGATGTATTTTTTTTGTATTAAACTGTCAATTGCGATAATATACAGTATGGGGCTCACAGGACATCCTTGTCTTACCCCTCAGCATTGTTTAATAACTATTGTTTTTTTTCACTTTATCTTTTTATTGAAATTCAAGTACATAAGAAAGCACACATCTAATACAATAGAAGACTATCCTCCATGTAAGGTATAAAATATCACTTAACAAAACACAGTATTTAGGGTAAACATATTGAAGAAGCCTTATATACATGTATTGATAATAAAACACAAACCTAGAAAGGATGTAAGTGGAAAGCAGAACGGTTACAATCAATAGGGTATTATAGGATCTGAAATACCAACCATGTACAAAATACATGCTAGGGCAGGCAATGGCAAGGCATTCAGTAAATTGCAAAAAGTGATAAACGTGGTAATATGAATAATGTTCAGTAATGGAGAGGTGAAGATAAAAGTGTGCAAGGAAAGAAAGCAAGGAAGAAGGGAAGGAAAGAGGAAAAACAGGGAAGAAGGGAAGAAAGAGGAGAAATCTGTGCACAAAAGTTCTGAGAAAACCTAATCTGAGAGCAAAATAAGAAGGAGGGCTAAATATCCTTAACAATTAGGGTCTAGGAGAACTAGGTTTGATGTACTTGAAGTAATCCTGCCAACATCTGTCATATACAGTGAGTCGGTTATGAGTAACATGAGAGAATCGGTCTACGGAGGCATACTGAGAGAGGCTTTAAAGAACATCTGAAAGAGAAGGCACCAGAGTTGATTTCCATTTCATAAGAATCAGACGATTGACCAGAAGAGAAAGTATGTTTAGCCATATAAAATGTGCATGTGAGAGGAGAGAGCTATTGGGGATAAGGATGCCTAGAAGGAAAAGCTTGGGGTCAAAATGTAGTTTTGTCCTGTTCTCTGGAGGCAAGTAAAGAGACTTTATGCCAGAACTTATTAATGGGAGGCAAGACCACAAGATATGAAGTAGATCCTCGTTGGCCAAATTGCAGCTACAGCAATTATTATTAATAGGCCCATTTGTTAAAGCACAGAGTGGGTTCTATACCAAAGATGTAGGATTTTAGTTTGCATTAAAGAACTACAGGCATCTTTAAAAGTATTATGTGCAATACGCTAACAATTACTCCATTGTGCATCTGAAATATTGTAGTTAAGAAGAGTACTGCATTTATTTTTGGCCTGTATAGGCTGATCAGTTAGATTATCAATAATGTATTTGTAAATGGAGCTATTTAATTTTACTGATAAACTAGTCCAGTGTGAGATGTATGGGTTAAGAAGAGTATGCCTATACACTAAACTAGAGAGAGAGTTATAAGCTGCCCGAATTTGTAAAAACTTCTAGAAGTCCTGTTTAGGACATTTCCATGTGACCTGTAAGTCTAAGAATGATTTAAGAGTGAGTGAATTCTGGTCCAAGATATCTCCGAGAAAGAAAATGCCTTTGTTCCTCCATGTATGACAGAAAATTGGGTGATCTTCTAGAGTGAGCAGTGGATTGCCCCATAAGGGGGCATAAAACCAGGGTGTTGGATTGGATTTCAGGAATTTGTGGGTTAGTTTCCAATAAAGAACAGAGGATGATATAGTCGAGTGAGATTTTAGTTTAGAGGAAATGGGATTAAAAATGAAGGCAGTGAAAACTCCTCCCAGAGACAATGTGGATTTCATTGCAACCCATAGTGGTGAGTGAGAGGAAGGTTTCTGAAACCATTTAATGGTTTGGGCCACTCGGAAAGCCCAGAGGTAGCCTTTGAATCAGGGGAGTCCGAATCCCCCTTTTTTCCAATGTGATCGAAGTTTGTTGCAGTTAAATCTCGGTGGTTTCCCATCCCAGATAAAGTTACCTATTAATTTATCAATTTTAGCTAAAAAGGAGGATGGTAAGACTAAAGGAATATTGGCAAAGAGGTAAAGCATCTTGGGAGAAATGGACATCTTAATGGCTACAATTTTCCCCATGAAAGAGAGATTAGAAGCTTCATCTGTCCAGAATTGTTTTGATGTTATCAAAAAGGGGTTAACGTGAATGTCCGATATCTTCCCTAAGTTACTAGTAATTTTGATTCCTAGATATGTTATAACCTGTGTTGACCAGCGGAATCCAAGAGGTATGTTCATAAAGGTTTTACAGTGGTTGTTAAGGGGCATAGTTTGTGATTTGCCATAATTCAAAGCAAGGCCAGAAATTTAGTAAAATTATTAAGCAACTCAACCAACAAGGGCCCAGCCTCATTCAGATTTTTGAGTAAGATTAAGAGGTCATCCGCATAGGAGAGAGAAACATATCTTGAATTGCTCACAGGTCTGCCTCAATGCCAGAAGATTGACATAAACAAGCAGTCAGGGGTTCCATTGCTAAAATAAACAGGGAAGGTGACAAGGGACAGCCTTGTCTAGTTCCCCTGCTTGAAAGAATGGAGGAAAGGGTGGAATTAGTAAGCACTTTAGCAAAAGGGGAGTTATATAATAACTTGATCCAGGAGCAAAGGTATGAGAAAAGGAGCAAAAGGTATGAGAAAGACTGAAATAAGATAAAACTTGATGAAGATAGTCCCAGTTTAAGTAATCAAAGGCCTTCTCAAAATCAATAGCTACTGTTGCAGCTGGTGTCTTGAGGGATTTTGCTTTGTGAATTAAATTAAATAAGGAATGTAGGTGATCAGAACCAGATCTATGTTTAATAAAACCATCTTGCGAACAATGAGTTAGCTTCAGAATCAAGGATTCAAGTTGAGAAGTTAGTAGTTTAGCAAATATCTTCCCATCTGTGTTTAATAAAAAGATGGGCCTGTAACTTGTGGGGTGAGTGCGAGCTTTTTCTTTCTTAGGGATTATGGTTATGATTGTTTAATAACTTTTCCATAAAAGCCATTAATAAGTAATCTAAAAGAAGCTTTCTGATACATTGCTTTAATCCAGAGAATAAATTTATCTGGGATACCTTGATAGTATAGTGCTCTATATAGGAAATCATGAGAAATCCTATCAAATGCTTCTCTTGATCGATGGAGTAGAAAGCCTTTAACTTGTCCTGCATCCTTTTTTCTTCAAGTTTTCTTACCTGAATTAAATTATCTATGATATTTCTGCCTGGAATGACACAGGTCTGAGATGGGGATATAAGTTTTGGAACAATTTGGGAAATATGCTTGGTCAAAATTTTAGTAAGAATGTTTTGATCCATATTAAGCAAAAGATATGGGCCTCAATTTTCAGATCTGTACTGTCATCTTTCTTATACAGCAAAATCATAGAAGCCTGTAACTATTCTTCTCGAATTTATTTGTTTCTGCAACTCAGAGAATAATTCTCTGAGTATGAGCTTAGGACATCAATTAATTTTTTGTAAAATTCTGAACTCAGATCATCTGGCCCAGGTATCTTTGTGTAGGAGTGTATTAATTGCTGCCTCTATTTCTGGGGATAGTATAGGTTGGGTCAACTGTTGACATTCCAAATGTGTTAATTTCTTAAGGTTAAAGGCATGGAAATATGTATCAGGATTCACAGTTTTAGGAGTTTCTGTCATAAATTCTTCATTATTTTTGAATGTAGTTTAGAATTTTATCACTTTGAGTTAGATGTATGTTATTGTCAGTTTGGCTGTCATAAATAATTTTACTCTTATTCTGTTCTTGATTGCATCTGAACACATCAACTGATCCTTTTTTTAAATATGTCCCAAATTTCTGTTCAAAAGACAATGTTTTTGCCCTGTCATATTCATATTTCTTCATTTCTGATTTGATATGTGCAATCTGTTGCTTATATGTGTGTTTCTCTATTACTTGCAGTGATATTAATTTAAACAATTTTGATCCAAGTTGCAAGTAGTTTAAATACTCCAGTGTAGTTTTTTTATTTCCTTTTTTTTGAAAAACGGATTTAAGCTGCTTTTTAGTTTCTATCCACCATTCCCACATTGAGTCATAATAAACTGAGATGGAGAGTCTGGCTCGTTAGAAAAATAAACAAGCCAGCCCAGTGGTGCTGAGGGCTGAGGCGCTGGATGCCACACCTCGCACCATGCCAGCAACCCGAGTTCGGGAATGAGCCCAGGCACTGGGGGTCGGCAGGGGAGGGAGTTGGATTGAGCATCCAAGGGACAGCTCTCCTCTCCTGAGGAGATCTGTGGTCTTCCCAATGCAGTAGTAACCCCCAGTGGAGAACAGGGTACTACCAGTGTGGGAACAGAAAAACTGGGGACTAGCACGGCAGACATATATGGGGCAGTTGCGTGCTGATGCCATTGCATGCTGCACCGGGAACAAAGTATAAAAAATACCCCTGCACCTGGATAGGCGATGGCTCTCTTGGGCCAGCCACACGCCATCACCAGACCTTGCCTCCTCCTCTCCCATTTCCTCCCCAGCTGGCTCTAGATTGTAGATAGAGCACCAGATGGAGTGGCAGCCCTGCCCCAGGGGGCTCAGAGCTGGGGGGGTTCTGGTCGAAGGATGGAGGAGGGGCAGCATACCTACTGAGGAGGCAAGGGATAAGGTCAGTGGTAGAGTGGCCGGCAAGAAGAGGTAGCCTGAAAGAGTTCCAGGTACACAGGGAGAATAAACAGAATTGGAAAAAAAAAAGAAGGATAAACAATCCTTATAAATAACCTTGTCTTCCAAGAGAGATGTACTCAATTTCCAAGAACCCCACCCTAATTTAAATGAGCCTGATATATTAACATATATATGTAATTCCATATGATCAGAATTGACGCTTACCTGGGCCATTGCCTGTGTGATTAAACCATGTGAGAGAAAATGTAATCTATCCTGGTGGAAATAGAGTTCTATAACATGTATGTCCTCCCATTATATGGAGGCATCTATAGGTGTCCTTCATGTTTGCAGTAACCAATACATTTTGTAAAGTATTGGTGTCACAAAATAATTTACTTGTGTCCCTGTTTTATCTTTTAGCTCTAGAGGACAGTTAAAGTCACATCCTAGGATGATACATCTTTCTGTGTGTAAGTAAGGCTGCATTGATTTAAATAATGCTACTCTATCATTTTTGTTTGGTGTGCATAAATAACCCCAAGCATTATTTCTGTGTTAAAGAAAACAAAGTTTAAAAGACCATCCTCCTGGTTCCACATCCATAACTTTTGGATGTGTACCTGTGAAGTAAACAATATTCTCATGCCTGAACACATCTTCCCTGGGGACCAAATTGATGGCCCCCATGGCTATAGTTTTGTGTTTTATTTATCTCATAAATCATTTTATGTTTGCTTGTATGCATGCACAAGAAACATATGCGGCAGCTCAGGAGAGATGCAGGTTGTGGAGGTGCGGCACTGTGGCAGCCACTGCAGGCACTGCATTTGGGGGCTTGGCACTGGTCGACCAATGGAGGCACAGTGTGCTGATGACACTGGTTTCCAAAGTGCCACCAAGTTGAAACATTTAAGCAGTTGCAATGAGCGCCACTTCGCCATTGCAGCATCAGCCATTCTGCTGCAATATTGGAGTGACCCATCATTGCAGGGCGTTACCTTCCCAAGTGTAACAATGTAAGTAAACATGGAGGCAGCTTGCTGCTGCTTCTCAGCCCCATGAAAGCTGAATGGGGTCAGCCAATCCTCTATCAGCAGTCCCTAACCCAGTTCATTTGCAGATGGGAGCCCACTCCCCATCGGCATGATGTAACCCCACCCCATTTGTTGTGTGCTGACGCAGGCCCAGTCCCCATCAGCTTAAGTAATCCCACCCAAAAAAGGCAGATAGCACACTGGGAGCCCATCCCAGTGTGCTGGAAGCAAGCCTGGAAAAACAAAAACCTTCCTGCGACGTTTTTTTTTTTTCATCTGCCTGAAACAAAGAAAACGGTCCCACGCCAGTTGCTGTCCTCTCCCCTCCCACATGCACCCACCCACTGTGCATCCTACCTCTCCACACACACCCCTCACCACATACTTACCTCTGGAGCCTGACACAATGATCTTTGGTGGACCGGGAACACGTCTGCACTCTTCAAAGCCGACCACGAACTGAAGAAATACCAGTAAGCTGTATAATGGCATACATTATTTTTTTCAACTTTGGTGCATGTCTCAGGCATTTTTGGGAATTTTGCCACCAAATTTTCAACATGGGGTTACTGGGATCCCTCCTCGTGAATTCAGCCACTGTCATGGTGTTATTCAGTCCCAAAAGTTGATTTTGTGGACACTGCATGGACTCACCTTTTGGGACTGATTAATGAAATGACAGTGCCAGTGTTCATGAGATGGGCCCTCAAAAAGCCTATGTTGCAAATTTGGTGAAAAAAGTCCATAAAATGACTGTTTTACGAGCATGCATTGTGCAGTTTCCAAGCACATTCATAACTTCACAAATGTGTAATATTTTCTCCAGATTTTCAAGATTGGCATTTTCACACCTCCTTATGGACAGTACAGCTGTCATTTTCACATCCTGCCTGAAATATGCATTTACACATCTGGAGCAGAATAGCTGCTTCGCTGTGGGAAATTAATGTTCAGGACAGATTAGGAAAATCATAGTGATGCTGTTCATGAGCAGAGGTCCACAAATGCCTATGTTGAAAATTTGATGAAAAAATTCCACTAAATTACTGTGTTACTTATACGCGCTGCACAGTTTCCACATAAGCCCAGAAGTTCGAGTATTTTTAATATTTTCACAACAGATTTTCAACATTGCCATTTCTTCACACTCCCTATGAAGCTGTCATCTTCACATCCTGCCTGATCTGTGTTTTCGTAAATCTGCTACAGAATGGCATGGCCACTGTGGGAACTCAAAGTTCGGGACACATTAACAAAATCACAGTGCCACTGTTCATGAGAAGAGGTCCCAAATGCTTTCATGAGGTGTGGGTCTCAAAAAGGCCATGTTGAAAATTTGCAGTGCAAACACCAACAAGTGCCCAGGATGTTAGGATGTCTAACCGTAACGTCCCACCCTGTACAGACTGACAGGCAGCAGGGGTGTGACTTTTGGTTGCTGACACCTCACCACCCTGCAGCTAGTGACAGGCATCGAGGTGTGCCTTAAACTTTCGGCCCCAAAGTTCACCCTGCTCTCCTATACTGCACCCATTTCAGCTTATGTCCTTATGGAATGGGGTGACTGTACATCGAACACCCAAGGCACACCTCAACACATGTCAGTGTCTGCAGGATAGGTGAAGTGAAATGGCATGAATGTTATGGGTGATGACCCAAACGCATACCACAATGCCTGTCCGCCTCTGCAGGGTGGAGGTGAGGTTGGCGGAAGTTCAATACTACTGCCATTCCTATTCTGCATCTCTAACTCCTGCATTTCCAGTGCTAATACCAGCAATCAAACATTCAGCATTGACAAATGCTTGTTAGTCTTGTGTCCTGCAAAAATAATATCAGCTTTGAAATGACTTAAAGATGAAAACAGTGCTTGTCTTCTACTATAATTCTTGATACTGTTCACATTCAAAGTCTCAATATGTAAATCATGTGGCATTCAAAAAGACAGGAGAAAATGTTAATGTTATTGTCAGTCGTTTTTCTTTCTGGTTCTTTAAAGAATTTCTCCTTTTAGCTGGTTTCCTTCTATATCTGAGGCTTCCTTCGGAGGATGCTATTGAGGAAACATCTGAGTCTTCGCCTCATCCCCTGGTGTTGGCTAGGGCTGAGTAACTATTTTTTAGTAACCACTAAACTTTGTCTGGATACCTTTGACTTTGGGGTAGGTTTTCTGATTTCCTCTTCCACCTACCTACTGTGAATTCTTCTTGTGGTGTGGGGGCATTTCTTGCTGATCTGGTGCGGGGGGGGTAATATTCTGTTCTGGTGTAATATGTGTCTCTAAATCCTCATTTACGTTTTCAGTTTCATGAGTCTCTTTTCCCCCAGTATTGTCCTTTGGAGGATCTTGTGCTTGTGCTCTAAAGTCTCCTTTCATTTCTGGGCTTCTAAGACAATATCCTCATGATCGTAAAAAGATCCTCTATTGTGTGCAGCCCAAGGGCATTGCTAATATGAATATCTATATCCGTCACACAAATTGCACCCAACGGGATTAGGGTAAAAATTATTTGAATGTCCAACTCCTAACAAAAGTCACATACGTGGTATCACATGCACTGCTGAGATGGGAGAGAGATCCACATCTGTGACATGTTTTTGGCTGTCCAGCATAGAAACAAAAGCTTCTGTCTCTTCCTATGAAAAGCTGCTAGGAGACCCATTTGCTGTATTTTTCAACTTAACTTTGATGCTCCCCGTCCAGATGTTCTTAGTGTCCATTATGGGCTGTGGCCATTCAATAGCTTCTACCCTCTGCTTCACCCAATACAGTATATCAGAAAAATTCACACCTTCATTTTTAAAAAGGATGGCAATGGTTTTCCATGTATGCTTTGTCAGAGGATGACTAGGAAAGATGTCCAAACTGGTGTGTGTTTAATTCTGGTACTTCAGCCAGAATCTGTTAGGGAGTACAGGTGTCTAAAAACTAACATCAAAGTTTGTATCTCCTGATGTGTGTATGAGCAAAATTTTCTGTGGCCATGAAATGCATAGTTTCTGTAAGTAGCTTTCGCCACGTAAGCCCCTATCTGGCTGTTCTTCCAACCCCTGCATATTTCAAGTGAACTGTGTTTTTTCTTTTGTAGGTTTGTCTAGGTTTGAAAAAGGTCTGACAACTTTAAAGTGTGGTGGGGGGGATCCTCTCTTTGTCTTTGCCTGAGCTGTGTTCAGAATTATTAGCTGGAGTATCTGATTTATCTTGTTTGGCTGTAGGAGGTAAAAGAGACATGTTATTTACTGTCTCATCTCATTGCATGGGTGTTTGATTTTCCACTGTCAGCCCAAGATGTAGATGGGGTACTAAATCATTATTTAGTACAGTGTTACTCTGTTCAAGAGTTTGTCCAGACTGGGTTTGGGTTACATGCTTGGTGCTTCTTTGATCATTCATTTTCATGATACTACTTGCCGCTTTTGTGGCTTGTCTCTGGGAGTGTAATGAAATCTGGACTCCTTGGTTTGCATTACTGACTCTAAAAGTTTGGGTGCGATCAAATCAGACCCGCCATTTTGTTTTCTCTTAGCAACAGTATCTGTGTCATTATAACATACTGGATTTAAAGTGATGGGATTCATACCTGCATTTTGCTCTGATCTGTAAAGCAGCTTCAATATTGCTGCAGCTGTAGGAGGTGACTCTGATAGCCATCCAGATCTGTCGTTAGCTTTTTCCAGCCAGCTGCAAGAAGAGTTTTTCTGGAGGCCATGACTGCTGATCAGTGGAAGGCAAGTCCGGTGAACCTGAGATGTACTCGGCTTCTGATTTTCCTCATCAGCTTCCAAATTCATGTGTGGAACATTGCCAATGCCAGTTTCCAGGTGCCTTAAAACTTTTCTTCTTCTGCCAATAATTTCAGCAGTTTATCCCTTCATTGTTTAGCCTCCCTTTTTTTTGCAGGTTTCATATCTTGCTGCCAGTGTGTAGCTCTCAGAATATCGCCTCTGACTTGTATTTTAACCAATTCTTCAGCTGTTTGAAGCTGAAAGTTCTTTATTTCTGCTTTTCTAGTTTCCTCTAGTGTTATGCTTATTGGTTTATCTTTTAAAGGTGATACCCCAGCAACTTGTGTGTCCACAATGTCCATAGCAAAGTCTGGTCCAGTATCTTTTGATTCTTCAGTTACTTCCATAGCATCATAATATACTACTTCAGTAGTTCCAGCTCCAACTCCAACTCCAGCTCCAGCTCCAACACCTCCTACTCCCCTGGGTGGCCATCTTGTCAACCAGTGACCGAGCAGAGGTTCCCCCTACTGGAGAGTAGGGGAATTTCCCTGGTGCCCTGACCAAATTTCCCCTCATTCACTAAAAGTACAGCCAACAGCTTAATCTGATTCAAGGTCAGTTGGCATTCATCTATATCCCCCTCCCCGAGGTTGTGCCTGAAAATAGGCAGAAATTATCTAGTACACTTAACAGTTCAACACAAAATAAATAAATAACATAGATGTGCAAGATCATGCACATAGGGAAGAGAAACCATGATGCCACCTTTAGGTTGGGAGGACAGTTGTTAGCAATCACAAGGGAAAAAAGAGACTTGGGCATCATCATCGTTCATCATCACAGATGATCTGAAATCATCCAAGTAGACCACTAAAGCAGTAGGTAAGGCTAGAGGGATGCTGGGGTGTATTAGTAGGGGTATCACAAGTCATAAGAGGGAAGTATTAATCCCGCTTTACAAGACACTGGTTAGGCCACATCTAGAGTATTGTGTGCAGTACTGGAGGCCATACCTGTACAAGGACATTAACAAAATGGAGGCAGTCCAGAAGGAAACCGAAATCATCCAAGGACTGTATCAGAAAACAAATGAGGACAGATTAATGGAGCTCAATATGTATACCCTACAGCAAAGGAGGGAGAGGTGATATGATCGAAACATTCAAACATCTTAAGGGCATTAACAAGGTGAAAGAGTCTAACATGTTTCAATATAAGAAAAATAGCAGGACAAGAAGACACAGCATGAGATTAGAGGAGGCCGATTAAGGGGTGATGTGAGGAAGTTCTTTTCACAGAAAGGGTGGTGGATGCATGGAGGCATGGGACAGGCATAAGGAGCAATACAGGTGAGTAAGAATAGATAGGCCATTGACAGAGTAAAGGTCTATGGCCCATTCATAAGGTAGAAAAAATGGGCAGATTGGATGGGCCTTGCAGTCCTTATCTGCCGTCAACTTCTATGTTTCTATGTTTTTGCTGTGGTTCCTCAGAAAATTGAAAGATATGTCGATGGTGGACAGCATGAGTGGGGAGATAAGAAAGGTGAAGAAATGGGCAGAGGGGGTGAGGGAAGGGGCAGTAGCAGATACATAGGGCCTTGTAGCACCTTGAATCAGAAAAAGGGGAAGAGTTTACACTAGGACCCTGATACAAAAGAAGATGATATCGGCCCGAGGTGTACATCTCTGGGGAGAAGATTGATATTGATATTTGATAAATATTATGGAAATACAGTATTATGGTTTGTTGGATTTGAGGATATATGAATTTGTAAATAATCAAGGACATTTTGAATTTGTAAATAATCAAGGATGATTTGAATAAGTAAAATAATTGCTGACTGAGCACTCACACAAATATGGTTGTCTGTGTTTTATTTGGTGGGGGGATCTGATGACAATGAGGCTTTTGGTAAACAGCTTGTCTCAAGGTCACACGGAAAAGCTTCTGCAGGTTACATGGTACATTTTTATACAGCGACTATGCCTGACTTTCTTCCTGTTATTCATTTCTAGTCAGCCTTAGAGAGTAGAAGGAGTATGTTCTGTACTAGCAGAGAAAAAAAACTTTCAAATGCTATTTTGCAGCAGTTGCTTTATATGTTTGTCTTTCTTGTGTTTTTGTTTAGTTAAGGAACACTATTTTAATAGTTAATCTTTACTTTGAATCTCTTTTTTAGACCTATTTGCTAGTTTTATTTTCCTCCTTGTCCTGAATGTTTTCTGTCTCTCTCTCTCTCTCTCTCTTTGGGCCCTATGCACTATGCCAACATGCCGCATAAACTAGTCGCATTGGCATTGGTAAGTCTGAATGCCGCAGAGCAGTGGTTGCATGGCATTCACAACTGGGGAACACAGCTGGCACATGCCCAATCTCCTGGGTGTGTGAAAAGCAAGGTGTTGGGGGCGGGCAGGGGCATGCCAGGAGTGTACCAATGGTACGCTCCATGCACCACGGTGAGTAATGCTGCACAACGGGGTGCATGGAGGGCAAGCAGGTACACCAGGGAAGGCTCTGTCATAAGTGCCCCACGCGCCAATCCCCCATGCACACTGAACTAGTGAATGGGCTCAGGAAAGGTAAGCATTGCCCCCTACATGGCTATGGCTGGCACAAACCCAACCACTGGCTGACACCTCCCCACACTATATTGGGCGATCACCACCCCTGCTGCTGGCACCCCCAGAACCAACAACCCCCTATCCCTACCTGCAGGTGTGGTACTGGGTACCCGATGGCCAGCAGCACAGCCCTCCACACACCTCCACTTCTGCTGGCTGTCTGACCTATGCGGACGTGCAGCCACTGTGTGCCACTGTCTAGGTCAGATGGCGCAGCCGTGAAGAGATGTAGAGGCTGTGCCACTGGCCATTGTGCACCCAGTACCACACTTGCAGATATAGGTAGGGGGTTGTGAGGTGGGCACCGTGGACCACGGGAGTAGGGTCGGGGGTATGGTGTTCGGGGGTCACTTGCATGGGGCAGCAGATGCACAGGTGTGTGGAGTGTTCATTGGGTGGGCCTTGCTGTACAAGTGCTGGGGCAACTTGGGCTGGGTAGGGTGGCACCGGGAGCATTGTAATTATACAGGAGCCAATGGGGCATTGCCACGTGGGTCTGGGTGTCAGTGGGTGAGTTCAAACACCCAGACCACGCCAAGCTGCGCAGGTGGATCCACTGCAGACCCAGGGCGGGCATCCAATTGGATGCCCAATTGGGACCACTACACCATCCCCAGCAACCCTGAGTTGACCTGTACACTGGGAGGGGTGGTGCCGCAGATAGGTGGTGGTTGGTAGTGAGTTCCAGCAGGTGCACACCTGTCCACAGGTGCGAAGCTCTGAAGGTGGGTTATGCATCTCCCATGCATATGACCCGCCCATTCATGGCTAGGGCCCTTTGTTTGTGGTTAAGGAAAGTTGTGGTTGTAGATGTGTTTTCACCCATAGTGGTGCCTTACAGATTTGCCATCTGGGTTTTTTGTGGAGCGAGCCTCCATAGCATCTGAGTTGTGTCACTTATTTTTTTTTGTCTTTATTACTGTAGTCTTGCTACTATCATTGAAAACAAACACAAAAAAATGATATTTCCTACTTATATTTTCTTTGTATCTTTCCTTTCTATTTTGGACTCTTTCCTTCATTTTTCTCAACTATTAGAATAAATACGTCAGGCTGCTGCAGGTTTCTAGTAGTACTACATGGTACTCCATACTGTGTTTTTACTGTCCAAACACTGTTGCTCTGACTTACATTCTGTGAATTGTACATAAATTGCAATTTGCATAAATTACCTTCTCTCAGAATTTTTCTCGAGTGCCCCTAAAAATGGGGCAGGTTGCTTACATGCTGCCACAAAGTACTGACTGGCTGTAACTGCTCCAACACTGTTGTTGTGAAGCACTGTGTGTTAATTGTGTATCAATTCCAGTTTACTTTTTCTTCTCCCAGAAATTTTCTCCACTGCCCCCCAAAAATGTGACTGGCTGCCACGTGCTGCCACATGGTAGTGCACAGTGTGTAACTATTCAAAACACTCTTGTTGTAATACACTTTGTGGTAATTGTATGTTAATCACAATTCACACAATTTATGTGAATCCCAGAATATTTCTCAAGTGCCACAAAAAAGTTTGACAGGCTGCTACTTGCTACCTCACAGTAGTTCAGTGTATAACTGTCTGAAACACTCTTGTTGTAATGAACTTTGTGTTAATTGTGCATTAATCACAATTTACAATAATTCTTTTCTCCCAGAATTTGTCTTTAATGTCACAAAAAAATTTGAATAACAGCTACATGCTGCCACATGGTAGTGCATAGTGTGCAACTACCCCAAACACTCTTGTTGTATCATACTTTGGGCTCAATTTTAAAACCCCAGAAATGATGCAAGGTGCTTGCATCAAAGAGAAATGATGCAAGCGGCTTACTGCACTGCATCTTGCATCACTCTCAATTTTACAAGGGGAGTTGCGGTAACCAGAAGTTGGTGTGTGCCATTGTGGCTTGATCTGTACTTGTGCTGCCCACCCTGGTGCGGCATGATGTAAGGGGGGCTTGCTCCAGGACCCTGTTGCATCATTCCCATTTCCAGAATTCAAGAAGTGGTCTGTTCCTCTAAGCATAGACCA
This sequence comes from Neoceratodus forsteri, assembly GCA_016271365.2. NCBI lineage: Eukaryota > Metazoa > Chordata > Ceratodontiformes > Ceratodontidae > Neoceratodus > Neoceratodus forsteri. The sequence goes on along the minus strand of CM028130.1, from coordinate 665,879,464 downwards.
GCCCAGGTCTGGTCTAAGTCCCTGTGCCACTCTCCCACAGTGCCCCGATAATGGGTCTCTGTCATGCCTGCCCCAGCACCACCACAGGCCACTACTGCCAGCACACATGGATAAGGGCATAGGCAGTGCTCATATGTCCATCTGGTAAAACACTGGTGCCTGTCTAGGGCATGCCTTTGGCACTGGCACTGGGCACTGCATGGGACCCTCCACCTCATGTCCATCAGGTGCGGGGGGCCATGGGAGAGACAACCTGATAATTCAATTGGTGCACTCAATGTACCCACTGTGGAAATCATGCTGGACCTATCCTGGAGTCACTGTATGCCAGCTGACTGCAGTGCCAGGTCCCACTCACTACTTTGAGGTCTGTCCACATACGTCTGAGCTGGCCTGTGCCCTTGCACAATATCCCTCATCCTCTTAGCTGATGTGGCTGCCTGACCGGTCTGTGTCAGCTGGAACAGTGCAAAGGTGCTCCAAAACGTATGCGACTTGCATTGTCCCACATCTGCATAGCCTTCTGTTTCAACTGTACTGGTGGCACCAACAGGAGGGGACAGGTACATAAAGCAGTGACAAGCCTACTGTCCATTTTGGTGGGAAGGCATGGTCACCTGTACTGTGTCCCTATACCATGCTGGACGTTGGTGAATTGCTGGCACCCCCACTCAGTTGTTTTTTTCCTCCATCAAACCCCTTCCATGCACCACTTGGTTGGTGCATGGGAGCAGTTTCAGAAAATCCACTGCCTTTGGCACTGGGACCCCTCCCATCTTAAAATCAGGTGCACCAGTGATTGGTGCAAGCTGCTGTTTGCCATAGCTTGCACCGATCTAAACATGCTTTGAAAATCCATCCCTTGTGTTAATTGTGTATTAATCACAATTCAAATGAATTATGCAAACCCCAGAATTCTTCTCAAGTATAAATATTTGACAGGCTGCTACATGTTGCCACATGGTAGTGCACAGTAATGTGTATCTGCTCCAAATAGTGCTGACAATTTTTTCAAAAAGAACAATATACATGAATTATGTATTCCAATATTTTGAGGCACACATGACAATAAATAGGTCATGCTGCTACATGTTTTGCTGCTGTGAATTTTTCTTATGATACCATTAATTGAAATGTGCTTGCGTCCCCCAAGTTATATCTGCTTCTGCTGCTGTTAGCAGGGGCTGTGCTGTGTGAGTCTCCAACCTGATCAACTGTCAAGATACACTTTAGTGCACTGAAAATAAAAGTAAATTCTCAGGACTGGAAAAATTGTTATGATACCCCGTAATGAGACATGCTCTGATACATCTAATATGCAGCTGCTGCTAGCAGGTGTTGTGCTATACGAGTCCCCAAAAACAACAACTGTTAAGATGCATGTTGGTGCCTGGAAAATAAAAGTAAATTATTTTTTCTGGAAAAATTCTCATAGTACCCCAAAATGAGATGCATTTCCCTAAATTCTTATATGCTGCTGCTATTAGCTGGTGTTGTGCTGTGTTGTGTATGTCTCAAACCACAGCAACTGTCAAAATGCACTTTAGTGCTCAGAAACTAAAAGTAAATTCTCATGTTGCCCCACAATGATATGTGCTCCAATAAATCTTATATGCTGCTGCTGCCAGCTGGAACTGTGCTTTGCAAGTCTCCTAACACATCATCTGTCAAGATGCAGTTTGATACCCAGAAAATTAAAGTGAATTCTCATGGCTGAACACATTATCACAATGTCCCAAAATGAAATGTGGTTCCCAAAATTCATATATGCTGCTGCTGTTAGCTGGTGCTGTGCTGTGTATGTCTCCAACCACAGCAACTGCTGAGATGCACTTTAGTGCACAGAAAATAAAAGTGAATTCTTATGGCTTGAAAAATTGCCATGATGCCCTAAAATGAGATGTGCTACCATATATATTATATTCTGCTGCTGTTAGCTGGGACTGTGCTGTGCAAGTCTCCAACCACAGTGACTGTCAAGATGCACTTTGGTGCCCATAAAATGAAAATGAATTTTCATGGCTGGAAAAATTCTCATAATGCCCCAAAATGAGATATGCTTCTCCAAGTTCTTATATGCTGCTGTTGCTGCTGCTGTTGCTGTGCTGTGTCTGTCTCTAACTACGGTAACCATCAAGATGCACTTTAGTGCCTGGAAAAAAAAAAGTGGATTCTCATGACTGGAAACATGGAAACTTTTTCAGGATCCACAAAATGAGTTGTGCTCCCATAACTCTTATATACTGATACTGCTGTACTTTGTGAATGTAGTCCACAACAACTGGATCATGATGATGATCTTCGGCTCGAGTATCACTTTGCAGTGACCTACCAGCAAAGGTAATTTATTTTGCTTTTTGAGGTTGGGGGGAATTATTTTACACTATTGTATTTCTATTTTTTTTTAGCTAGTATTTTTCTCCCCTGTAGTGCAGTCTCCCATCTGGAGGGCGCCCCCAGCCCCATCCCATGGCATCCACCAGCTGGCGCTGGCACTTGGCCCCAGGGCTTGCCCTCCTGGTGGGGCTGGTGGGGTTCCCCAACCCCTGCTGGAGACTGGATCCAGTGTGGCCAGCACCGTGGCTAGCTGGGAGCTGAGCCTGCAAGGCATCCTCCTTCATCCACTGCACTGCTCCTTTTTTCCTGTTTTTTTGGCCCCTTGCGGGTGCCCAGCATGCAATGATACCTACAACGGGTCGTGCATGCTCCTGTGTGCCCATGTCAAGCATCTGCCTCACCCCATCCCCATGTTGTTGCAGGTCCATGTGCTTAGCTTCCACCTCCGTAGGGTCAGGCATGCACCAGCAGCTGATTCCCCCAGAGATGGAGAGCAGTCCGTTGGATGCTCAGTCCATCTCCTGCCCTGCTGACCCATGGCCGCCTTTGCTCATTCCTGAACACGGGTCATCGGCATGGCACGAGATGTGCTGTCCAGTGCCTCAGTCCTCAGCACCATTGGGCCAGCACACTATTGTATTTCTGACCATCTTTTGTTACTGTTTCTATCATCACAAATATTTATCACTAGGGTGATTGAATCCTGTTGCTGCATGAGTCTTGCCCAGATCTGGTTATTTAATTTAGGAGTGTTTCCCATCATTGAAGGTATGTATATATTTTGGCCCCAATATTCAGACTGTGCCCGGCACTGGTGCAAGTGGAGGTGCAGCACAAGTGAGGTGCGCCATAGCAAGTAAAGAAGATATTCAAAGTAGATGCTGAATATAGCACAGAATATGCATGCTATATACAAAATGCATGGGCGCATCCCCCATACAGGTGGGACTGGGAATGCTCCAGAGCAACTGTGAGTTGCACTGGTGCAAGTCCCAGATATTCAGACCTGGATATGCAAATGGGGCCATAATGTATGCAAGGTGCAAATGGGCCATTTGCATGTTATTATGGATGCATTTGCATGCATTGATCAAGGCAGGCCACCGGAATGTGCCTGACGCCCTGCACAGCCTGTGATGGAGACAGAAGGGTCCCAGGGCAGCCCCCTCCCATAGCCACAATCACCAGTTGTAAAATGGAAAACACATCCATGGTAGTCTAGAGGTACCCCGGTAGCTGCAATCACGGTGATAATACATAAACATACTCCCTGGTAGTCTAGTGGCACCCCTCCCTCCCGTAGCCATGATTGCGGGTTATAATAAATAAACATAATCCCTGCCGGCCAGGTGGCACTGAGGATTGAGGTGCTGGACGCCACACCTCGATCCATGCCGGTGACCTGGGTTCGGGAGCCGACTCGGGTCGCTGGTGGGCCGGGCGGGGGGAGTTAGGCTTGAGTGTCCCACGACAGCTCGCCTACTCCGGGGAGGGTTAAGGCTATAGCCCGAACACTTGTCTGACTCCGAGCGGAGGCTTGGAGTACTGCAAGCTCCCAATGTTAAGGGGAAGGGCTGCCAACATACAGCGTGATGTCATCGCTCTGTGCCTTGACGTCAGGAGTCCTACGCTGTAGGGGGTGGGAGGAAAAGCAGAAAAATGCCTGCCATCACCGGGAAGATGGAGCCTCCAGAGACGTGCCCTCGATGTGCCTTCACCTGCCCGATGGCCCCCGGACCGACGAAAGTTGATTGTTGGGGTAAGGGGGCTCTGCCCCATCCCCGCTCGGGGGGTAAACTGTAGCTCTATGGGGTTCCTGCGTGGTCATATGGGCAGGGTGAAAGGCAGAGGGATGTCTACCTTGAGGCCCCTGAAGGGTCGGGGATGGCAGGCAGGAAGGAGAAAAAAAAAATAGTAAACATAATCCCTGGTGGTTTAGTGGCACCACCCACCCCACCCGTAACCCTGATCGCAGGTAAGCCCTACATAATGTAATCCCTGGTGGTCCAGTGGCACCCCCCCAGCCCTCCACCCACACAGGACCCCCTGCCCACCCAGCTCCCCCCATCATCGGCGGGCAGCTGCAACCTACCCACATACCACCCGGCTACCCGCCGAATGACAACTTACAATATGGAGCTGTAAACCCACTGGTCCACACTGTGAACAATGGACTGTCAGGGCATGCTGCAGTGAACAGTCACAAATAGCAGATAGAAACTCATTTATATTTGTGACTATCTCTGATATGCCTACAAACCGACGGTCCACAGTGTGAACTCACATGGCTTACAGCTCATACTGTAACCATTCGACGAGCAGCACCAATTAGTATCTGAAGTGGGATTGCAGCTGCCCTGTGTGTGAGGACCTGGGTGAGCAGAAGTCCTGTGGTGAGAGTGTCATGGACCCCAGGATTATGTTTATTATTATAACCTGTGATCACGGCTCACGGGAGGGAGGAGAAGGTACCACTGAGACCATCAGGAAAAATATGGGTGCTTGTGGATGGTGTTCTGGGTGGGCAGGTGGCCACCCATGGCTGGCAGTTGTTGTGTTGCACCCTGCAATACAGCAGTCCACCTGTGGGTGGCCAGCATTTGAGCCAATTTTTTCTGGTTCAACTTTGTATCCTGGTATGTGGTGCATCTAGGGGTTGTGCCAGCAGATGCGCCGCACATCACAGGCTGAATATTGGGATGTGCTGCATATGCATGGGCACACCCCCTTCAGTTGCACCACATACATTACCATTGCACCCCGGCACATTGTGACTTGCGCTGCGCAAGTCCCCCTTTTGAATATCACCCCGGGATGCATTACAGGGGTTGTGCTGGCTCATCTTGGTTGTGCCAGGCTTAACCCCTTTGAATATCTGGGCCTTTGTTTCCAATTTTTTTCCTAAATTTATCTGTATGTCAAAGACACTGTACAACTGTTGTCTGCTCCTGTTTCTCCCATTTCAGGTATTTTCAAGTACATGACAAATTTAGAAATTGTGTGTTGGATGACTGCAATTTATGCTGGATACAGCAGACATGTCGACTTTAAAAAGACCACTCACATTGGTGGAGAAGCTGGAGGAAGTCCAAGCATTAGTTGGCAAGGCTGACCACATCAATGATCTGGTGGAAAAGATGACAAATGCATGTTTGCTGTAGGAGGTTGAGAAATTCATCTTGATGACAGAATGTAAAGAGACTATTTAGACTGTAGTACACTCCCTATTGTGCAATACTACACCTGTGAAAGAAAACCCAAATTAATAAAATTAAAAATGCAAGGAACTGTGAAAGGATATCTACCATCATATTGGTGAACCCTGCATTGAAATGGCACAAAGTTGTTCCACACCCTCCCCTCCTGTATGATGATGAACTCACCTCCAATAGTGAGGGTAAGTAGTGTGAAAAACAATGAAAGTAGCTTACCATCACAGCAGACAATATTGGTCTTTGCTGGACTTCAGGGCTTGCTGCTTTGAGAGGCTGGCTGGCTGGCTGGAGGCTTAGCTTGTGGTCTGGCTGACTAGGCTGAGGTATGCCTGGCAATAGCATTTATGCTTGCTTCAGAGCAAGGCCCCAGGAATTCTGCAATTCAGCGGTTGCGGAATTTTCCGCAGAATTTGCATCATGCTGCAGAATATACGTAGTGCTGCAGAATTTATTGTTTTTGGTGAATTTTCATTCAAATATACTGTTTTTCCATAGTGTCAGGCTTCTTTCCCATCTGATTTATCCTGAAGCCCCTCATCTATGCTCAGCATATGATGTAATTGATGACATCACAACATGTATGGCCAATGACAGGACTGTGTTCTGCCAGAGAACTGAATTAATTATGCCACAGGAATCAGGAAATGCTGCCTCAGAAGCTAGAAAATTCTTCCGCAGAGCACCAGGGGCCCTGCTCAGAGTCAGTATTTCTGCAGGGGTGGTGATGGGGGTACAGGCATCTGTTCATGTGCAGTTTTCACTGGCTATCTTTCATCATCTCATTGTTTGTCATTCTTAAACATATGTATTGCAATAGTGACTTTCTGTAATAACTTCAGATTAATGCCTGTACATGGATATTATGAAAACTTTAATAAGGTTTATTCAATTCTAAAAAAAAAAAAGAGTCAGTATTTCTGAATCTGTATGCATGAGGTGGATGCAGGCATGCGGCTGGATGTGGGAGACACAAGCAGGCCAGAGGAGGAGGAGGAGGAGGAGGAAATGGTGTCTTGACTACTGATGAATGGATGGTATGCATGTCTGGCAACAACAGCATTTGCACTGGCTTTAGAGTCCTTGTTTTTCCATCTTGAAAGAGTGCATGCAGTGGAGGCAGTTGTGGGCCATGTTGGTGGTGGATGTGGAGGACACAACAGCAGGCCGGGAGGGGGTAGCATCTTGACTGCTGGTGGGTACATGTTTTGCACGGATGTCAGTCACATTTACACTGCAGAGTTAACAGCCCATGTTTTTAAGTCTGGATGCATGCAATAGAGGAGGTGGTGGTGACCAATGCTATTGGAGGCAAACTTGACATCCCATGATGTATTCTTCAAAGATTTTCTACTTTGTGGGCATGACATAGGAGAGGGCAGGTGGAGGTAATCAGATGGATGTATAGAACAGCAGCACAACTTGGGTAAAATATAATCACAGGAAAATAAAACTGAATCATAAAGAAAGGATTCACCTAATAAGGAGAAAAGGATGGGTCTAACACTTTTAGGTTTATGTTTCAGTCATCTTCATCAAGGAAGCAGCCATCATAGTCTTCCACACTGGAGTTGTCCCCATATGGGAATTCTTTCTCCATTATTGCTGCATCTAGCTCAGCGAAAGGCAATTTGCCACTGCCAATACCATCAGGCTTTTCTGTTTCTTCATCACCACTGCCACCATCATGTGGTTGAATGCAGACGTGATTGTGATTTGTGGAATGTGCCCTTCATTCATTATGTTTGCTTGCATGCATGTGAAAGAAACATAGTGCCACCATACGAGTTTTCGTAGGTGTGCCACCCCCACTTCCAATGCCCTGCTACTTTTTGCAGGTGAGGATGCACCACACCAATGAATGGGCAAGCTGTCTATGACAACAGTTCAGATGCAGTGGCTTACAGTTCAGAGAAAATGACCGCTACAATCAGCAGTGGTAATGTGTAGGCAATTTGCATACTGCCGTCAGCAGTATGCAAATTGCCTACACGTCGGCACTGCATCTGAACTGCTGTCATACACAGCTCGTTTGTTTTCTCTCTCTCTCTCTCTGTCTCTCTCTCTCTCTCTGCCTCAGGCAGCATTCTCTAGTTTTTTATGTGAGAGTAGGTTCCACATAAATGCTAGGGCCCTGTAAACACTGGTGGATTTAATGGTGGGGGGGCTAACAAGGCTGTAGCTCTGCCATCCAACCATACTCACTATCATGCTGACTGACTCACTGTGCAGCATTTTTTGCGCTGCACGCCAGTGGAATCTAGTTGCCACAGACAGATTCAGAGAATATATCTCATATGTGCTCCCCCTCTCATATGCCCACACTCAAGCTGGTCGTTCTTTACATACCCTAATAGTCAGCAACAATCATCTGGTGCCAGGTCACCATCCCATCATGGGAGGCAGGTCTTAATCCTGTGGCATCCCTCATCCTTCACCGGAGTCCTGGCAAGTTTCGCGGACTTGCCAGCAGCTCATTTGTTCACGAGCACGGATGGAGCGATGGACCCATGACGCAAGTTTCATCAGCTGGCTTGCCTGAGCTGTTTGTTTCGGGGTAGTGGAGCTGCAGCAAAGTGGACGGTGCTGTAGCAGTTCTCAACCAGACTCACCTCTCATGCTTGCAGCTCCTGATTGGCTGTTGTATCAGGTGTTGTAAGTGGCCAGTATGGCAATAGTCAACGTTTTGCTGGCTGTGGTTATTAGCTGGCCCAGGTCTTATTCGACTAGCCAGCAGCAGATGTCCTTTTGGAGTGTGGCACAGGTCATCCACCGGCAGGACTGGGAGTCATGGGAACTGTAGGATGGGCATCGGTCAGCAGCGTTCAGCAGCTCTTTTGGGAATGCTCATTTGTGCTGGAGAGAGGTGGTCAGGGGTGGCCAGTAGACTCTAGAGACTTCTTTGTCAGCACAATCATCTGGACCCTTCAGAAAGTAAGCTATGGCTATACATATTTATTTTAAATTAACTGTACAGCAAGTCTGGCTCTTTAATGTTTACTAATCTTGGTAGTTTTTCTCCAGTGTTGGTTACTCTGCTGCAGATGTAATGTAAGCTGCCACTAACTGTCTTGTCACCCCTCTCCCCCACACACACACACACTGGTAGTTCATTACATCTGCAGCAGAGAAAATATTTCTCTCTCTCTCTCTCTCTCTCTCACTCTCTCTCTCTCTCTCTCCTCCCTCTCTCTCTCTCTCCTCTCTCTCTCTCCTTATGCATATTTTTTAATTACCTGAGCAGCAGCAAAGAGGTTCTTTAAACCAAGGGACAACTCACTTTCTGTGTTGCTAATTTAATGTATAACAGCAGCTGTCAGACAGAAAAAATTACTACACACAAATCTTCTTCTCCCTTATCTGAGTGAAGCACCTTGCACCTAACCAATTTAATACACTGCTACATTTTTCATGGATTGGTATCCAGTGTATGAAATGCAATTTCTATGATCTTACTGCCATGGCTAAAAGGTCCACGAAAAATGTAGTAGTGTATTAAACTGGTTAAGGTGCATGAATTAACCAGAAAACCTCACCAAAGCGTGTCCAACAGAAAAGAATGCTTGGCTTGATGAACAGTCTGCTGTATTGTATAGCCTTCACTCAGATAAGGGAGAAGGGGATTTTAAAAATCCATTTCTATCTTATCTGAGTGATGGCTATACAATACAGAAGGGTGCAAGTGTGGTGGATCCTGGTAAGGGCCATGGAGAGGAATCATAAGAGTATGGGGCTGAGATGTTAGGTGAGCAGCACAAAAGACGTTTTTAAACCTAGGGACAACTCCACTTCTTTATTGCTAATTTAATGTAGAGCAGCAGCTCTCAGACAGATAAATAATACACTGCTACATTTTCATGGACTGGTATCCACAACTGTCAGCCAGCAAGGGATGATGCCACATTCAGTCCCTTACAGATTAAAGCACCTTTAGCCATGGCAGTAAGATCATAAAAATTTCATTGCATTCACTGGGTACCAGTCCACTAAAAATATAGTAGTGTATTAAATTGGGCAAGGTGCATGAATCGACAGAAGAGAAGCTCACCAAAGGGTGTCCAACTGAAAAGAATGCTTGGCTTGATAGCGCTCACCTGTATTCTAAGCTATCACTTAGATAAGGGGATTTTAGAAACCCCTTCTCCCCTTTATCTGGAGTGACGGCTATACAATACAGGAGGGTACAGGTGTGGTGAGTCCTGGTAAGGACATGGATAGAAACCAGAAGAGTAAGACACTGAGATGTTGTGTCTAATGGGCTTTTCCTCATGCCTGTTCCTGTTCTTGGTTGTTGTTGTTGCAGTTAAAGATGTATGCAGCATTAGGGTTATAACTCATCGTAGGACTTTATACATGTCGCTACTTTGTTCATGTTCCTGGCTAGGCATAGCTGATCACCTCCTGTATACCAGACATTACGCTGAATTACCACCATCTTACATGCCCGGCTTCTACCATAATAGATTATTTCAGGGCTCTTGCAAAATGACAGACTACTGCTATTGGTTCTCCTATTTTCATTTTTAAAACATGCGCCCAGAAAAAGCGGTGAAATGTAGAGAAGCATTGCAGTGTACAAATGCAGTCCTGAAAGCTGCCATGCCTAAACCAGCATTAAATAAAAACAAGCATTTGTCAATGCCGATTGTTGTCATGCTGGCATTGGCAGTGGCGGAGCTAGAGACGCATAAGAGGAATGGCAGTGAAGTACTGAAGTGACGCCAACCCCACCCCCACCCTGTAAAAAGAAACAAGCATTGGGGTGTGCCTTTGGGTCATCAGCTGTAATGCTCATGGCATTGTACCTTACCCTACCCTGTAGACACTGACAAGTGTCATGGTGTGCTTTGGGCTCTTTGGGCATTATACTTACCCCATTCCATAAGGAGATACGCTGATGTGGGTGCAGTATAGGAGCTTGGGGGTGGAGTTTGTGGCCGAACAGTGCAAGACACACCATGATGCCTGTCAGTAGCTGCAGGGTGAGTGTGGGGGTGGAATGGTGGGAGCATTACATCCGATGATTCCAAGTCACAGCCATGGCGCCTGTCAGTCCATACTGGGTGGGGTGCTACAGTTGGAAACCCTAACACCGTAGGCATGTAGTGGTAGTTTCACTCCACATTTTCAACATGGGCTGCTTGTCAGGCCACCTCATAAAGCAGCACAATCACTTTGCTAGCTGAAACATGGTTTTGCACAGTGGCTGTGCCATTTAGCGACAGAGTAGCGAAAACACAGTTTTGGGCAGGATGTATAGAATGACAACTGTATTGTTCATGAGGAGGTGCAAAAATGGCAACGTTGAATATCTGGAGTGGCAATATGAAATATTGGTGAAGCAATGAACATGCATACAAACTGCGCAACAGGCGTCCTCAACCCAATTATTTGTGGGCGTTTTTTAGGCAGATTTTCAACATAGGTATTTTGGGACCTCCTCTCATGAACAGTGGCAGTGTGATTTTGTTAATGTGTCCCAAAGTGATTTCCACAGTGAGTATGCCATTGTCATACAGTTGTGGAAACGCGTTTGGGCAGGCTGTGAAAATGGCAGCTATACTGTTGATAAGGAGGTGTGCACAAATGCCAGTGGTGAAAATCTGGCATGAAAATAATACCAAATTTACGAAGTTACAAGGCTGAGTGGGAACTGCGCAATGCATGCTTGCAGCACAGTTATTTTATGGACTTTCGGCACCAAATTTTCAACATAGGCATTTTAGGACCTCTGCGCATGAGCAGTGTCATCATCATTTCCTCAAACTGTCCCAAAAACTGGTTTCGCACAGTGACCATGCAATTCTGCGCCGGATGTGCAAAAACACATTTCAGCCAGGATATGTAAAATGACAGCTGTACTGTTCATAAGGAGGTGTGGAAAAATGCAAATTTTGAACATCTGGAGTGAAAATATACAAATGCTTGAAGTCACGATCGTGTGTACAAACTGCGCAATGCACGCTCGTAAAATACTAATTTTATGGACTTCAAGCCCCAAATTTTCAACATAGGCATTTTATGACCTTTGCGAATGAACAGTGTCACTGTCATTTTCATAATGTGTCTCAAACACGGACTTTCCACAGTGACTGTGCTATTCTGCGCCGGAACTGCGAAAACACATTTTGGTCAGAATGTGAAAAATGAAAGCTGTACTGCTCATAAGGAGGTGCAGAACAATGGCAATGTTGAAAATCTAGAGTGAAAACATTATAAATTGCAAACTTATGAGCATGCATGCAAACTGCATAGCGCACACTCGTAACACAGTCATGTTATGGAGTATACGTCCGCAATTTTCAACATAGGCATTTTGGACTTCTGCTCATGAACAGTGTAACTGTCATTTTCATACTTTGTCCCGAACACTGATTTCCCCCATCAACTGCGCTATTCTGCGCCGGAAATGCGAAAACACATTTTGGGCAGGTTGTGAAAAATGACAGCTGAACGGTTCACAAGAAGGTGTGGAAAAATGCCAATGCTGAGCATGTGGCATGACAATAATGCAAATTCGCTAAGGTACGAGCGTGCGTAGCAACTGCGCAACTCACGCTCGTAAAACAGTCATTTTAGGATTTTTCCACCAAATTTGCAACATAGGCTTTTTGAGAGCCCCTCTCATGAACACTGGCACTGTCATTTCATTCCTTACTCCCGAAAGAGACTCTGCACAGTGACTGTGAAATCACCTTCAGGACCAAATAACACCATGCCAGTGCAAGAACTCATGAGGAGGGTCCCAAAACCCCATGTTGAAAATTTGGTGCCAAAATTCCAAAAATGCCTGAGATATGCAGCAAGTTGAAAAACCCTATTTATTCCATTATACAGCTTACGGCATTTCCTCAGTTAGGTGGTCGGCTTTGAAGAGTGCGGGCGATGCTCCGGTCCACTGAAGATCGTCGCGCCGGACTCCACAGGTAAGTATGGGGGTGAGGGGGTGTGTGTGGGGAGGCAGGGTGTGCAGAGGGTGGGTGTGGGTTGTGGGAGGGAGACTAAGAGGGACCATTTTTGTGTTACAGGGTTCAAAAACAAAACATCGTGGGACAGTTTTTTTTTCCTCAGGGGATTTGGCACACTGGGGTGGGCTCCCAGCATGCCAACTAACTGTTTGAGTGGGGTGTTTCAGCCCGATGGGGATTGGGCACCTTGTTGGAACACCACAACAGGGGGTTAATTTATGCCGATGGGGATTGGGCACCCCGTTGTACACAAGGAAAGCAGGGGACAAGAGCTGGGGGGACTGGGCATCCCTCGGCATGTAACAAATGGGAGTGCTTTATGCCAACGGGGAGTGGGCCCCCCCATCAGCACATACATTGGGGCCATGGGAAGCCTGCAGGGGATTGGTCACCCCTGAAGTCAGCAGTTGGGTGGTCGCCATGCAGAGAATGTGGCCGAGCACATTGGGAGGTCCGCTGCGTCGACGAGCTTTGCTCGGATTGCAGCAGACCTTTCCATAGATGTGCTTGCCACATTATGTATGCATGGTGTGGCACTGGCATGCAGGCTGATTGGGGAATAAGAGGCGCACCTACTGATGCATGCCCTGCATTCGCCCAACAGCGACTGCGCCTCCAAATCTGCACTACCGCAAGATGTTGGCTGCGCAAGCGCGCCAACATCAAAAGGATGACAGCACAGCCACAAACAGCCTTCTGCTCCTCGTTCTTGGCCTTTGTTTTTCCCCCCAGTGTGCGTCTGTTGCAAAACCACAGAGTCCTGCTCCTGGTTCACCTGTTTTTTTTTTTTTTTTTTTTTTTTTTTAACCAGGCTTACACAGACATTAGAAAACAACAACAAAAAAAAACCAGGAACTAATCCTGCTCCTACTTCTTGCCTTTTGGGTTTCCACCCATTTTACAGCTGCTGCCAAACCACAAGGTCCTGCTTTTTGGTTCTCATGTTTTCCTTTCTGATTTTGTACCCTGTGGCCAGACAACACCCCATGGTACTGTACATGTACTTCACAGATTGGACTGCATTCCTGGCATATGTCTACCTTTGTACTTCACTGTACTGTGCTGCATATCTACCCCTTACTTAGGCACTACAGCACATCTCTGCACTGTACACCTGGGCCTGTCATCAGTAACATACTTTACTACCACTCCTATGCCACATCTGCTCAACTCCTGCACATTCAATCCTAACATCGGCAAGCAAATATTTGGCATTGTCAAATGCTTGTTTTAATAAATGTTAACATACCAACATTTCTAGGGGACAGATCTGTACACCTGTCCTGCAAAAAGGCCCCTGCTGAACTGAATCCCCTCTCCTTGCTGACACTGGAGGGTGGACAGCTCAGATATTTGACTGCTATGGAGGACAGTGCTGGCCAGTCAGTCACTTTGTTACTCCAGTACAGCTGTCACTCTCAGTATGCTAAGCTGCCTGTTATGCATCAACTACACTATGTGTTTGTTGTGCTGTATGCAATCCTGACAACTCATCAGCTTTCTTCTTTTCCTCCATGTCTTCATTCCCACCTGACACAAAGCTCCCAAAGTGGATTTATTGTCATTTTTTGCATTTGATGCACTTGCACACCAAATGTCTTATGACAATAACAGTAAATGAGAGGCCTGTCATTGCCAAGCCAAGTACAGCTGGAACTGCAATAGGTTTGGCAGTGCACACCAGTGACTAGGCACTCTGCTCATGGCAACATTTCAGCTTTGCTGACGTGGCGTGTCCTGGACTTCAAAGAAATGAACCGCTCCAATCATTTTTTTCTGTAGCCCGAGATCCAGCCATGTGCATGAGAGTGCTCACTAATGCACATGGCTGCAGTTTTTTTTTATTTTTTATTTTAGTTTTTGGTAACTGGGTAAGACTCACTAGGCACAAGTGCCTGTTTTCAGTGGTGACCCGGGTGCACTGGGCAGTTAAGTGACTTGCCCAGAATCACACAGTATGCAAGTGAAGGTTGTGAGAATCAAACTAAGATCTGGTCTGCTGTATGTACTAAGCTCATTCACAGTTCATTACCCTAACCTCTAGGCTATACTTACAGCCTGTCTTTACTCCCTCTGACCCCCAACCCCAAAAGCTTAAATGTTAGCCGTGGTGCGGCTTTCTCTCCCAGTGCTCGGTTCTTTGTGCCCCCTCCCACATCAACATTAGCCGTGGTGCAGTTTTTTGTCAAAGCTGACATCATGGCGCCCAATCCTCATGTTGGCATGTATCCCCCCTATTAATGTGGCACACTGGGAGCCCACCCTAGTGTGCCAAAATGTGCTATTAAGAAAAATAAACCTGTGAAAAAAGGAAACTGTCCCCTGGCATCTTTTCTTCAATGCAGAATCCTGCATCAAACTGGCTTGCTCCTCCAAAGTCTTTTTGCTGACATTGTGGTGCCTAATCCCCGACTCAGCATTTATCCCCTCCCCCCACATTGTGGCACACTGGAAGCCCAACCCACTGCACCAAGATAATTTTTTTTTTATATTAATTTATCTTTCCGACATGGGATGCCCACTCCAAGTATCAGAAGTCCTGCACCCCCAAGCCCACTTTCTTTGCCGATGGGGGTGCCCAATCCCTCTGTCAGCAGCATGTATTGCCTCCCCCAACTCATGTGGCACACTGGGAGCCCACCCAAGTGTGCCCAAAAGTATTTTTTTTTACCTGTAAAATAAAGAAAACCATCACATATGTATTTTTTTTAACCTGCAAAAAAGAAAACAGCCCCTTGTTGCCTCCCCAGTCCCCCCTTCCCCATCCACACCCTCCAACTTGGCATCCACCTCCCCTTAACCCCCCTTACCCCATACTTAACTCCGGAGGTTGGCGTTGTCATCTTCTCCAGACCAGGATATGTCTGTACTCTTCAAAGCCAACCAGCAAACTGAAGAATCAAAGGTAAGCACCATATAATGGCAGTCAAGGAGGGTTTCAACTTTATGTAGATATCTCAGCCATTTTTAGGAATTTTGGACCAACGTTTTCAATATGGGGTTCTTGGGGCCCCTCCTCATGAACACTGTCACTGTCATTTCGTTACTCAGTCATGAAAGGTGATTTTGCGGTCACTGCACGGAATCACCATTCGGGACTGATTAATGAAATGACAGTGCAATTGTCCATGAGGTGGGGACCCAAAAAGCTCACATTACAAATTTGGTGAAAAAAATTCCATAAAATGACTGCATTTACAAGTGTGTTTTGCGAGTTTCTATGCATGCTCATAACTTCACCAATTTTTAATATTTTCACTACAGATTTTCAACATTGGCATTATTTCATACCTCCTTACGAACAGTATAGCTGTCATTTTTGACATCCTACCTGAAATGTGTTTTCGCACATGTATTGCAGAATGGTGCAGTCACTGTATGAAATCAACTTTCAGGATGGATTAATGAAATCACAGTGTCACTGTTCATGAGGCAGGGTCCCAAAAAGGCCATGTTGAAAATTTGGTGCAAAAATATCCAAAAACGCCCGAGTTACATGCGGTCGTTGAAATTTTGGTATGCATGCATCTAACTTCAGCAAATTTTTATATTTTCACTTCAGATATTCAAGATTGCCAGTTTTTCACACCACCTCAAGAAAAGTATAGCTGTCATTTTTCACATCCTGCCTGAAATGTGTTTTTGCACCCATAGTGCCGAATGGCTTAGTCACTGCAGGAAATCACATTTCGGGACTGAGTAACAAAATGATAGTACCACTGTTCATGAGGTGGGGTCCCAAAAAACCCATGTTAAAAATTTGGAGTGAAAACACCAACAAATGCCAGGGGCATTAGTGTTTCCAACCGTAATGCCCCCTCCATCTCACCCTGTATAGACTGACAGGCGTTGGGGGTGTGACTTGGTGTCGTCGGCTATAATGCTCATGCCATTCCATCTCCACCCCCACCCTGCAGCCAGTGACAGGCATCGACATGTGCCTTGGTATGTTCAGCCCTAATGTTCACCCCATTCTCCAATACCGCCCCCATCTCAGCTTATTTCCTTATGGAATTGGGTGAGTGTAATGGTCAAAGGCCCCAAGGCATAACACAATGCCTGTCAGTATCTGCAGGGTGGGGTGAGGTGGAATGGGATGAGCGTTACGGCTGATGACTCCAAGGCACACCCCCCAATACCTGTCAGTCTCTGCAGGGTGGGGCTGAGGGTTGGCGTTAGGGTTGGAAACCCTAATGCCTCAGTAAGGAAGTAAATCAGGAAGGGGCAGTGGATGTCACCTACCTTGATTACAGGAAAGCCTTTGACACTGACAAGCATAGAGGGCTGATAGACAAGATGGGTAGTCTGGCCATAGGGCACAAGCTGATAAACTGGGTTAGAAACTAGCTGATGGACAGGAGGCAATGGGTGGTGGTAACGGGATCCAATCTGGGGGGAGGGTGGTGACTAGCGAGGTACCTCAGGGATCAGTCCTGGGACCTGTCCTGTTCAATGTCTTCATTACAGACATTGCAGAAGGGCTAGAAGGAAAGGTCTGTATGCCTGTTTGCAGATGATACCAACATCTGTAACAGAGTGAATACTCCAGAATGGGTGGAGAATATGAACAGGGACATGGAGAGGCTTGAAAAATGGTCTGAGGAATGGCAACTGATGTTCAATGAAGAAGTGCAAATAATGCACCTGAGAAGAGGAAACCTGGGGAGAGTTACAGGTTGGGGGGAGGTGCTGATGACCACCAAGGAAGAAGGGGACCTAGGAGTTATCAGTTCTGACGACCTAAAGGTGTCAAAACAGAGCACAAATGTTGCAAGGAGGGCCAGTGGCATGTTAGGGTGCATAGGCAGTGGTATCACTAGCAGAAGGCATGAGGTGGTGAGGTCATTGTATAATGCATTAGTGAGGCCTCACCTACAGTACTGTGTGCAATTCTGGAGGCCACAACTGCACAAGGACATTGATAGGGTGGAAGTTGTCCACAGAAAGGCAACCAAGATGGTACATGGCTTGCAACACAGAACATATCAGGAGAGATTAAATTACCTCAATATGTACTCATTGGAGGAAAGGAGGGAGCGGGAGGAACATGATAGACATGTTCAAATACCTCAAGGGCATAAACCTCCAGTGCATCAAATGTTCGGCATTGACAAATGCTTGTTTCTGTTACCATGCCTATTGTTTCAGTCTGTTTACCTGCGGTGGTAGCAACACCCAGTCTTTAATCACTTTCATGTTGTGCCTTACATAACAATGACCATAACATCTGTGCCCCATGAACCCACTTATTAGCTGATGGGTTAGATTGTAGACCTGATCACATCCACCTTCAAGTATTGATGACAGACCTTGTTTATATCATGGGTCCAACACAGTGGTAATACCAAACTCTGCAGAATGCAGGAAATATGGCAATTGAAGTCCAACTCATGGATCATGTGTTCCATTAAGACATAGCTTCCTCTATCATCACAAACCTCTAACACCCGCTGGACATGCAACAGCATCTGCCTCAACACCATTAGAAGTGGGATGGCTGACTGATACAGGCAGTGTCCCAGCTCACTGCCTGTGTTGTACATTCAAATGGCCTTGGAATCATGATCAGGCTATCCATTATTCACCATTGATCTGTTGCGAGAGACATGGATACTGCAGTACTGTCACAGCTTGTATGCATAGCAGATATTCTGAAATGGCTTTGTATTGCTCATACAAGTGCTCAGTCATATACAATGTCGAGTTTCATCTGGTGATGACTTCCAGCTTCAGATGGTGCTGAAGCAGTTTGTTCTGAATATGAAAGTGTCTTAGATGGTCATTGGCCTTTCCGGGAATAGCAAAGTGGGCACAGATGTGATGAGCCACAGTCAATATGGACTCAGTTTTCAGATATGATAGAAACTCCTGCACTACTAGATTAAGACTGTATGCCATGCATGGCATCCTGAGACACCCATCATCACTAATTCGATTCAATTCATTTTTTTATTCTACTAGGAAAAAAAAACACCATTGAGTGAACTCATTTGCAAGGTGGTGCTGGAAGGACACAAGTGAAGCATAATACAACAAGATTACAGCAACAAAATAATGGCACTGTACTTTACAAATGAAGAACAATACATGATGTGCATTAAGAGTATCTAACAGTATAATTCTAGGTTCAAGGGACAAGGAG
Organism: Neoceratodus forsteri; assembly: GCA_016271365.2. NCBI lineage: Eukaryota > Metazoa > Chordata > Ceratodontiformes > Ceratodontidae > Neoceratodus > Neoceratodus forsteri. The sequence goes on along the minus strand of CM028130.1, from coordinate 665,860,805 downwards.
AGATACATTAAGAATAAAACACTGGAGTTCTAGGGAGGACATTGTGGGACAGAGAGACTAATGAATTTAACCACATTTGAGCCATTATCGCACACAGTGAAACCCAGTTTCAGGAGATGAGGGTGCAGCCACTCATCAATCTCAGTCAGGAGCACTTCTAACCTTTTCTGATCCATTTGGGATCCACTTACAGTCTTCATTGCCAGCATGTCATGCTGGGGAATACATAGAATGTTGCTACCACTGCAATTTGGCTTCATATAATTTGTCAACATTCCAAAGTCAAATACACTAAGTATTTGTGCACAATGGTCTGTAACACACAGATAAGAGCTATCAACTGTTTGGCCACTGGTCTACATATCCATGCTAAGACATATGTATGATGATGCTGAATGCTACAGGGCATGTATTACTGTGTGTGAAGAGTTCTTAATAGTTCAGGAATGGCACGGGTGAAGAAATAGGAATCTGTCATTTTGGACAGGCATGTGCCATCAACCTTTGGAATCCCACATTCTCTGCAAATGAGAATGGCAGTAGATCAATTGCCAGCATTTCAGCAGCTGCTACATTCAGTCCCCATATACAGTAGTAGTATGATTGGCTGGGTATTTGGTTTGACTCCCAAACATGCCATGCAGTATAGGCTGCACCTTTCGGTGTCTTGGGATACCAAACAGCTGGACTCTCTGCACTGGCAGTATGGTTGAGGGGGTAGCATTTGACTTGGGGGGCATAGATGTTGCATGAATGAATGAAGGGATTTCTGGTGTTCTATGGACTGGGGTGTATGTACTTTGGTGAATCTGGCTGCTAGCACTTACTAGACAATCCCACCTACTCCTCATAATTATCTCTGAAGTAGTCTTCTGTGGTCAGCTCTAATTCCACCAGAACTGTATCCATGCCACTTCAGGATGTCTTGCACAATGAATATAATAAATGAGAAGACCCCCTGCACTGGCTTCCCTTTGCTGCTAAGTCCATTGTAATAGATACCTGCAGTTGAGGTGTGTGTATTGCTCACCAGTGCCTAGGCGACTCCCCTATTTCCCATGGCTAACATGCACTTTCCAGCTGGCAGATAACCGCTGTTTCATCAGCTGGGTCTAGTATGTAAAAATTCCAAAGTAGGGATTTTGTAGCCCTTGTTTTACATGGCAGTGGACCTGGTACTGGGGCACTGGATGGGTGGAAATTAATGTTTTTGAGGATGATTTCTGCCCTGCAACAGTAGGTGACTCATACTGTGTTACTGGCTCAACAGTTTTAATAGGAACAAAAGCTGGAGGATTGGGCAGGTTATCTTTGGTAATTCTCTGAAATAATTGTGGTGTACATAGCACCACAGGTTCAGCATGTATGTTCAGGTTCCCATGGAGGGTCGAGATCATCATCCCCATCACCATCAAGGCTAAAAAGTTTCTCCTGAGATATGTCCTCCTCTTCCTCACTTTCTACACCATCTTCTTCTCATCATTGTTGCATGCAACAGTCAGATCTCCCTCATCAGACTGTGAGACACAGGCATGCTCAACAATGCTCATGTTATGAAATGGGAACTTATCATCCTGATCAGGCTCACCACCAGCGACAACAGCAGTCATGGGAACAACATCATCCCAAAAAAATAGGAGCACTCCAGCTGCTAAAGATAAGGCTTTCTTCCTTTATCTCATTTTGAAAAAGCCTCCTTCCACGTGCAAAACTATTTCAGAAAGAGCAAGAAAGAGTCATATATATATATATACATACAAATCTCTCCGCTGTCCCTGCTAGCCTCACAAGCCCCAGTGCTTCGACAACAGGTCTTCTTCAGGAGGTGTGGCTAACACGGTTACGGCTAACTTTATATGGCACACTAATTGTCTAGCAATTACCATTAGAAATGAAAATCAGTAATTCATTCAATATTTAAATTAATGTTCAAAGTGAAACAAAGAAACCGCTGTACAAAAATGTAGCAGTTCAAATGCTTTCAAGTCATGCTATGTATACCATGGGAGTGCAAATACATTTGGAAGATAAAAGCTGTTATTCTTACCGAAGACATAGCTACTGTCCAAATAACATGTTATTTGCACAGTAGCTATGTTATTTGCATAGTAGCCACAACCCATGCTTTTCACATGAACTGGCTCCTTTGGCACAGTAGCCAACCCTTGCTTTTCTCATGAACTGACTCCCTGTGAGCAGCACATCAATCAGTGGTGCTGTTCCTTTGACCATAAAAATAAAAGTCTTGGCTTTAAGTCATTAATAGTGCAAATGAAAGAAAGTCTGTAAAAGGTAATCTGTTTATGTAATCCAGCATGTTTTTTTTTGTTTTTATCAGCAAGAGACACACATACACGCAAAAGTGGGAACTCATTTTATTTCTTTCTACAAGTCATTTTTTCCACTGAAGTAGGCAGAGACAAACCAGTAAAGTTGGGACTCATATGGTATACATCAATTATCCCATGAGGTATCTCCAGATATGCATGTTATCTGGTTTGAAATATTGTTATTGCTGTTATTGTACTACGTGGCTGTGCCATGATAGTGAATAATAACAAAAACATTCCAAGCCATATAACATGCATATCAGGATCTACCTCATGAGATAATCCCTATTTATACAATAAGTGTGAAAATAAATGTACCAAGACAAGCATGTTATTTTTGGGCAACATGAGCAAGATAAATGAAGTTGGTCACTGAGCATATGAAGACATTTCCCTTACAGAACTATATGTGTGTTGCGTACATGCAGAATGCATGCCATATGCTTAATTGTGCAATGTTTGTATGTGGTTCACATTAACAAAGTGAACCTATGTGAACCAGGTCTAAAAAGCACATCAGGTTCACATGCTGCAAGCTTGACATGTGTGCAGCAGGTAAGCTGGTGTGAACATCTAAAAATCCCTTCAGGTTTGTGTGTTGTAAGCTTGACATGAGTGCAGCAGTTAAGCTGGTGTGAACATCATTTAAAAATCACATCAGGTTCACATGTTGCATGCTTGCCATGTGTGTAGCAACTAGATGGTGCAAATGTCATAAAAACACATCTGTTTCTATTTCTCATACTACTGCTGCAATTAGAGCCATTAAAATACCTTTTTTATTGATTTCCCATTAAAATTAGGTAAACTTATTAATTCTGATCCTTTTACAAGTTGTTCAATGGCTTTTGATTTTCGTCATTAAATACCCATTAATTTGTAAAGTGTTGTTTGCTTACTGCATTAAATGCCTAGGATATACTCAGCCAATATCCACCATTCCAGGTGTGCGAAGAGGGGCCTCTGTGTTGTGAAGCCTGAACTTTTTGTTTTGGGCCATGCAAATCCCCTTATGCATATTTAGTGTTTCAAATGTGTTTCTCCATGACTGTTATGGCTCGCTTACTGTCCCTTTGTCATTCTGTATGGAGCATATACAATATGGCCATGCTGAGTACCCTTTGTGTAGAGTAGAATCTTCAACATACACCATACCTCACTTTTGTCACTGAAGTGAGGGACATGGAAACTCCAAATGATGGACAATGAGGGACATGAACCCTCATGATGATCAGGACACATCCTGAAACATGGAGATACATTACCTCAGAATACAGTGGAAACCATTGTATTTATTTGTACTGATGTTAGCCCAAGAGAATTAATTTCTACCGTAAAGCATGGGTGCCATTTAGGTAGGGCACAGGGGGGCAGTTGCCCCCCCCAGCATTTATGCCTAGGTTGTTCTTATGGTGTTGCAATAATGGCATTAAATTTGGATTTAATCTTTTGCACAATAATTGACCCCCTTGCCTGTGTTGCGCTCAAGTTGCAGGTGCATTCCTGACTAGACTGTGTCTGTATTGCACTGTCGACTCTCTCCATCTATCAGCGGCTGCACCATCACACATGACACGGAGGAGCTCCAGCCAAGCAGGAGCACATAAGTCATGCAACTGGGACACTGTCTTTCCCATTGTAGAGTAGACAGGCTGCACACTACCCTTACAGAAATAATTATAAGAAATGTTTTCATGCTGCACACATAAAATGACCAGTGTGATATGTGTGCTGCAAGCATGATTTATATTTTAAATTTGAACTGACTTCATGCATATGGCATGTGTTGAAAAGCAAGTGGTCACTGATAACTGGACACATACAAGTTAAGTGACTTGCTCAAGTTCACACCATATACTGTATAAGTGGGAGTTTTGGAGATTCAAACCCAGGTCTTCAGGTCTCTCCATCTCCTGGTTTGCAGTTCAGAGTCTTTAACCACTAAGCCATACTGCCTGCACACATATGGCTTGCTTGTACTTCAATACAAATCTGAATTCATCTGCAAACATGTGGCATGCTTATAGCCATTGTTATAATTTTTAGTTTTCTTGTCTCCCTCATCTCAGCTGCACAGTTGAACTGCTTTTACACACACAATGGAAAACATGTGGTTCTTTGCATCCCCAATTTGCACACTTACCCACATCATTTCATAACTATTTCTGTCTGGCTTGTACTCCTACTGTTTCCTCTCCATAGTTTTGAATGCTTCCATGCAAACAGACTTTAAGTTGAAAACAAAAAAGGTGCAATAACTCAATACCCACCCAACTGGCCAGTCCCCCTTCCCCGCATGCACACACTGTAGCAGGTGCAGCCATGCTGCTGCAAATAACCCACCAAGTATTAATATGAGTCAAGGGTCTCTTACTTGAGTACTAGGGTGTCAGAGGCAGGAGTCTTTAACCCTTAGGCTGCTGACAGAATTAGAACATATAAGAATTTTGGACTGATATATCAGTCCTCAGCCCTGCAAGGGTTAAGAGATGATGTCCATGGGTCAGACTGCAGGGGCGTACTCCCTTGAAATGAATGGAGTTATTTTTTATTACTATTTTATATATTATGATGGTGAGTCTGAGAATAATGAAGGCCACTCACTGTTCTACTAACAAGGCCCTTGTTGGTAGTCGAGAGGTGGCCTTCATTAGTCTCCAACTCTCCACCAATAATGCTTAAAATAGTAATAAAAAAACATTTATTTCAATGGTGCATGCCCCTGCAGTCTCCCTTTTCCTATGTCATAATGTGCCTGAGTGTGGGGATGTGGAGGTCAGCTTCACTGGGGGGACATAAGCCTGACTATAGTGGGGCTCCAATAGTCTGTGCATACCATACTGCTCAACTGTACCTGAATGCAAGGGACAACCCTCATTTTACCCATGAAAACTGCTTTGCTCCTCATCCATCCCTCATGGGAAAACATGCCACTCACACAGAGGATGTGCATTTCAAATTTTAGCAGGGGGAAGCCAATAACCAGTGGAGGCCAGGTGTTAGTTAGTCCCTAGGAGGCAAGCTCCAGAATGTCTGGAATATCTTTAAAAGGTAAAACTTATTTGTTGTGACTGAAAAATCAGGAAAAATTCAAATGTATATGATTCATCTGTCAATACTCTTGAGCTGTGCATCATATTTGGGCTTAAACCCACCCAGTTACTAATCAATTTTTACTACTGAAATTCTTCCCCCCCCCAAAAAAAACCCACTAACATTGTCCTGATTTCTCTCCCAACTCCATTCCATTCCATACTCATCACGTATGGGTCATGAAGCTGCCCAATGGTGCAGAAATGTGAAAAACACATCAATATTTCAGTCCCTGCTTCCCCAATCCCCCTGTAAAAAAAAAATGATTTACTTTTATTTACCAGGCCATTTGGCAACTGCAGCCTGGCCAAGTGTGTCACCAGCCCAGTTGTCAGTCCTCCCCCTCCTCTGTCCTTCTGCTGGAAGCTGGATGCTAGAACCAACTATCCCTGGTCCTCAACGTGGTTCGTGACTAAGTCACCTCACCAACAGATCCCACCCATCTTTTGTTGCTTGCTTCTTGTTTGACTGCTGCTGCACTGCACTGATAAAGGCCTATGAAGGCTGCCCACACCGCCATCATCACTGCTGCTTGGCCTAGCTTGCTATCATGGGGGTCTGTGCTGTTTGTTTTGAAAAGTGAGCCTAGTAGAGTAATTAGGTAGCCTAGTCTCAAGTTAGCTTCTAACTCACTCTCTGCCTCTTCAGCCATCAGGGGAGATGGAGACTCACTAAGAGTTGACCAACAAAAATATGCCACCACAACACTTCCATTGAGAGTTTCATGCTCACTGAGTCCTCCAAGCTGTGTGTGCCACCTGTCTAATCTGTGACAAGAAAGACAGTGTCGCAATCGCATGACTCATGCTCTTGCTTGGCTGGAGCTCCTTCATGTCACGTGTGATGGTGCCACTGCTAATAGGTGGGGAGTGGACAACACAATACAGACACAGTTGAGTCAGGAGTGCAGCTGCAGTGTGTGCACACACAGGCCAGGGGGGCACTTACTGTCCAAAAGATTAAATCCAAATCTGCCACCAACATCTATGTATCAAATCTAATTCCATCATTGCCACACCATAAGAACAGCTCAGGCAGAAATGTGGGTAGGGAGGCAGCTGCCCCTCTGTCCTACCTAAATGGCACCCCTGCTTTATGGTAGAAATTCATTCTCAGGTGCTAATATCGGTACAAGTAAATACAATGGTTTCCACTGTGTTCTGAGGTACTGTATCTCCATGTTTCAGTATGTGTCCTGATCATCTTAAGGGTAAGTGTCCCTCATTGTCCCTTATTTTGAGTGTCCATGTCCCTCATTTCAGTGACAAAATGTGAGGTATGGTGCACACTTCCAAGAATCTACTCAGCACAAAGAGTGTTTGGCCATGGTATATGCTCCATACAGAATGACAAAGGGAAAGTAAGTGAGCTGAAACAGCCATGGAGAAACACATTTGTAGCACTAAATATGCATAAGGGGATTTGCATGGCCCAAAAAAAGGTCAAGCTTCACAACTCAGAGGCCTCTCTTCACACATCTAGAATGGAGGATGTTGACTGTGTATATCCTAGGCATTTAATGCAGTAAGCAAACAATACTTTACAAATTAATGTTGATTTAATGACAAAAATCAAAAGCCCTTAAAACAACTTGTAAAAGGATCAGAATTAGTGAATTTACCTAATTCTGAAAGGGACTCAATGAAAATGTATTTAAATGGCTCTAATTGCTAGCATAAGAAAAAGAAACTGATGTGATTTTTAGATGACATTTTCACTAGCTTAGCTGATGCACACATGGCAAACATGCAGCATGTGACCCTGATGTGATTTTAACACAATGTTCACACTAGCTTAACTGCTGCACTCACATCAAGTGTGGAACACATGAACTTAATGTGATTTATAGAAGATGTTCACACCAGCTTACCTGATGCACAGATGTCAAGCTTGCAGCATGCAAAAACTAGGTTTGCTTTTTAGGCGTGGTTCATTTAGGTTCACTTTGTGTATGTGAACCGCATGCAAACATTATACAATTATGCACGTGGCATGTGTTCTACATGTACACAGCACACTTATATTTCTATAAGGGTACAGCTTGGAGGAGTCGGTGAGCATTGAACTCTCAATAGCAGTGTTGTAGCAGCAATTTCTAGTGGTCTTCTCATACTGAGTCTCCGTCTCCCTTGGTTACTGAAAGGGCTGGAGGTGAACTAGAAGCTAACTCAAGACTAGGCTACCTACTTTCTCTACTAGACTTGCCTCACACAAAAACAGTGCATGCCCCCCACAGTAGCAAGCTATGCCTTGCTGCAGCAGTGACAGTGGTGTGGGTGGCCTTCATAGGCCTTGACTCAGTGCATTGCAACAGGGAGCCACAGAAAGCAGTAGCCAAGCAAGAAGCAAGCAACACTGGTTGGGTGGGTTTGGTTGGTCAGGTGACTTGGTAGCAGATCACATTGGGGACCTGGGATGGTCTGTTCTAGCATCCAGCTTCTGGCAGAAGAACAGTGGAGGAGCAGACTGAAAACTGGGCTGGTGGCACAGTGGACTAGACTGCAGGTTCTGACCAGATGATCAGGTAAGTAAAAGTAAATTATTTGTTTTACAGGAGGATTGGGGAAAGAGGAAGGACTGAAATATTAATGTGTTTTCATGTTTCTGCACCTTTGGGTGGCTTCGCGCCCATATGGGATGGGTATTGAATGGAATGAGTTTGGGAGAAAAATGGGACAAAGTTTTTTTGGGGGTGGGCGTCAGAACTTCAGCCAGGAAAAAAGTTGGTTAGTAACTTGGTGAGTTTAAGCCCAAATCTGATGGAGAGTTGAAGATTAATTAAGGCCACCACTCGACTAACAAGGGCCTTGTTTGTAGAACAGTAGCCTTCATTATTCTCCAACTCACCATCATAATGTATTAAATAGTAATAAAAATAACTACATTCATGTTAAGGGTACGCCCAGCACTCTGACCCATGGACATCATCTTTAAAGACTTCTACCTCTGACTCCTAAGTATTCAAGTAAGAATCTTTCAACTTATATCTATACTTGGTCTGTTGTCTGTAGCAGCATGGCTGCACCTGCTACAGAGTGTGTGCAAAGTTGGGGGAGGACTGGCTGTGTGGATAGGTGTTGAGTTATTGCTACTTTTGTATTTGCCCCTTAAAGTCTATTTGCATGGAATCATTCAAAACTATGGAGAGAAAACAGTAGGAGTACAGGCCAGACAGAAGGGTTCCATGTCATAACAGTGACTGGAATGTTGACCCATGAAGAGGGTGCAAATCCCACAGCGTGATGACTTGGAACCCCCCCATTATTTAATATACTAACTCTGGTGGGGGGGGTCATACCTCAGGGATGGGGAGAACTGCCAGTCACACAAAAGTGTCAGTGCTGTGTTTCCATCACCCTCTTCACAGGTCAGTGTTCCACAGTCACTTGTTTTAACATGCTAATAGACAGAAGTAATTAAGTAGTTTTGTGGGTAAGTGTGCGTATTGGGAGTGGGAAGAATCACTTGTGTTTCCATTGGTATGTGTCTACAGTTCAGATGTGCAGCTGAGATGCAGGAGGATAAGAAAATTAAAAAAGTATATCAGTTGCTATATGCATACCGTATGCATGCAGATGTATGCAGATTTGTATTGAAGTACGAGTGAGCCATATATATGCAGGCAGTATAGCTTAGTGGTTAAAGGCACTGAACATGCAAACCAGGAGACCCCAAGTCCTGGGTTAGCATTTCATCAGCCCCCATTGGTATAGTGTGTGATTCTGAGGAAGTCACTTAACTTTTATGTGTGTAGTTATCAGAGACCACTTGATTTTTGCATGCATGCCACATGCATGCGGTCTTTTCTAATTTAATAAAAAAAGCATGCTTTCCACACTTACTTGCTGCACGCATGCCACATGCATGAAATTAGTTTCAATTTAACATTTAAATTATGCTTGCAGCACACATATCACATGATTAGTTTTATGTGTGCAGCTTGAAAAAATTTCATATCATTATTTCTGTAAGGGTTATCTCACTCATTTTGGCTACACTGAGCATGTTCAGAAATGTATTCTCACATATAAAGATACATTTCTAGGCATGCTCAGTAAACAATGTGTAATATAAAATTCCACCTACAGAATGTCCATGGAATGACCATTCCATTCTCCAGAATATCGCATACTTGCATGAAAATTCCATGAAATTTTGCCAAATGTAAAATTTCAGTTAGTTACATCTAATTTTAAACTTACTAGTCCAAATGACACCAGATTTGGTACATAGGCAATAAATCACAACATACATAAATGTGCCAAATGTCAGAGTAGAAGGCTGAAATGGGGCGGAGTTATGTGTGGCCAAACATTAAAGCAAAATCTAATTTTCAGTTATTTCGATCGAATTTAAATATTTCCTATACAAATTTCTTCACAGTTTTGTGATTTAGAGTAAAATACAGCAAGGGTATGTACATCACATTTTAAGTCTCAAACTTTAAAGGGGGCTGAGTTATAGGTAGCCAAACATTTTGCTAAAATTTAGATTTCTATTATTTTAGTATAATCTTGTAGTATTTATTGAAATGTTATAAAACTTTACAGGTATGCAGGTTATTTCTGCATATATCTGTGTATTTCTAGCTTCAAATGGGACTTAGTTATAGGCTGCCAAACATTTTGCCAAACTTTAAATTTCAGTTATTTTCCTCTAAATTTAAAACAACATATCCAAATTTAAACAGATTTGAAACATTTAAACTACAAAACCCATGGTCATTTCTGACAAAGTTCATATTTACAGCTTTAAATGGGGCAGAATTAAAAGTAGTCAAACTTTCTCAACATTTTAAAATTAAATGTTACAAGAATGTAAACTGCAAATTTATAAACCCCTGACACTTTAAAACTAGAGAATACAATGCCGTTATATTTGACAGGTTCTTAGACATTACAATAAGGTTGTGTGTGTCAATTTTGTTAATTGGTTGCTGCCAGAAATTGCAAATAAAATCTGTACTTAAAGTAAAAATCCATTAGCCTTTGTGAAAATTGTAGAATTTGATGAAAATTCCATGAAATTGGATTTGCTAATTTCACTCCATATATCTGGGAATTTAATTAAGGATAGGGGTGTATGAGCAATACATTCAGGGGTCACCAGGTTCAGGAGTTAGATACATAGTTTCACAAAGAAATGGACAGCTGAGCTGGGTAGCACACCACTGGTAGACACCTCAGTTGGAACAAGAAAGCACAGAGTGTCCACAATTCCAACCTGAATACAGGATATATAAGGATCACAACCAGTAAATTGATGGTCCAGGAAGCCTGATGTACGTGCAAGGCTGGGACTTAGAGGTACTTAAAAAGATGTAATAGGGGAGACAATGTCTGGGGCACCAGGAAGGAAGAATTCTGGTTATTCCAACAGGATAGTTTGATAGATAAAGGAGTATGTGACTCTCATTTGTAAATGATTTTGTCAGTGTGAAGAACAAAGAGGATATCAGTGGGATCAGTAGTTCTTCTGAGTCAATCTGGCTATGCCAAGAAAGAAAGAGAGGCAAAATAATCACCCAGTGAGAAACAGCAGGACTGCAAAAAGCTTAGCCCAGCTTATAAAATTAAATGGCGATATGTGCAGTGTGAATGTTAAATTCCACAAAAAGAATTCTGGATGCTTTATCTATTGCTACCATAAATATTTGAGAACATTTACTGATATTTTTTTGTTTGTATTTTGTTACTGTAAATTTAAACCAACTAAACTATTTATCCAGTTGTGTTAGGCACCATAGTACACTGACATTGGATATGCATGTCAAATGTTAAGTCTATTCCTGCAAGAGCAGAGAAGTTACAAACATCCACATTTTTGAGAGTTTTCACAAAATTTTGCAAATATTTACATTGTAACATTTTGCACTCCTGTAACATAAACATCTCTATTCTAACTCTCTCCACATTTAGAATATTCTATATCCATTACAACAAGGTTAGTTGTGCTAATTTACACATGTCTAGCTCCAAAGGTGCTTGAGTTATTTGCAGATAAAATATTTCATGAAATTTTCTGCAAAAAATAAAATGACAGAAATTGAGCACATATAATTTTGAGATGATACATCATAATGTCATGAAATTTGGTACATTGTTAGTACTCCTATCATCAAGAAATCATGCCAAATATAAAATATCTGGCCCTATAGACAGCTGAGGTACATGCAGATAAAAAGATTTATGAAATTTCCAATAAAAACTTAAATGACAGATTTTGAGCACCGATAATTTTGACAGCATCAATCCTAACTTCATAACATGTGTGATATAATTTGAACTCCTACCAGCAAGTAAGCATGCAAAATTTCAGAGCTCTAGCTCACATGACAGCTGAGTTATGAGCAAATTAATAAATGTTAAAAATTATGCAAAATTCCAACAAAATTCCATGAAGTTTCATGAAATTTCATTGAAATTCCACAAATTCAGAATGTTCACATACTGCATAGCTCTAATGCTCAGTGAAGACCTTCTTTTATTTTACCCCAGGACATCACTGGAAAATGAACTATTATGGCTCAGTGGGCCTTTCCTGGTAAAGATCTTTCAATTAATAAATAAAGTGTGAGATGCCATTTTTATTGAAAATAGAGTAGACTTATGTAGTTTACAATACTTTTCCTTTTGTAGCTTTTACAATTTCTATCACAAAACCACCTAAACTCCTTGTGCTGGATTCTCAAGTGGCCCCTAGATTGATGCAAGCTGCAGCAAACAGCAGCTTGCATCAATCACTGGTGCACAAGGACACTGCACCAAATTCTATGACTGGAGGGTCCCAGCACCAAACCCACACATGTGATGCAATTGCCCATGTGTACCAAACACATGGCACATGGTAGGGGATTGCTTCCAACTACAGGAAAGTACTGTGGCATCAGCAGCCACTGACAGAGACTTGCCGACCAGTCACCCAGGAGCATGGCAGGTTTGGAGTGGGCAGGATATGGAAAATGGAGGGCAGGATGGGAGGGGGGTGGCAAAATATCCCTGACAGGAACAGTTCACAGCCACCCCCATGACAGTGGGGTCTGTGTATGTGGGGGGGCAGTTGCATGACTGGCACCATTGGAGGGCCTGGATGGCATGTACCCACCACAGCAGAATACCACCGACCGCTCAACTGGTGGTCTGCTAGTGTCCATGTGCTGTGTTGGCATTGAATTCCATGGGTGACCAGCTGAAACAGGGGCACAAGTTACCTTCCACACTGCAATTGCTCTGGGGGTGATGCACACACTGTTAGACCAGCTCTGGCCTGGTTTAACAGTTGTGGACTGTGCATTCTGTGTGTGTGGGGGTGCTTTCAGAATCCCATTTAAGGGCATGCTAGAGCATTACCATAGTGCAAGTCTACTTCTACCATGGTGCACTGGTGCATCCATTGCAATGACAGTGCAAGTTTGCCAGCACAGGCAGTACCCCAGCTGGTGCAGGCTGTGTTGTAGAATTGGAAATGATGCAAGGTGTTGTGCAGGGAGCCCATTGCATCATTTCTCTTTGACGCAAGCATCTTGCATCATTCCTGATGCTTTGAGAATTGGGACCCTGTTATATAAATCAGATATGACATGTCCCAACTTAAGATATCATTTTTATCTTCATTTGAGGGAATTGGTCTATTGTTCTCTCACTTGTGGCTTTGCCACTCATGAGCTATCAACAGACCAATACCCTCTCATGAAAATGAAAATTGTATCTTAAGTCAGTCTGTGTCATATTTCCCTATATGTACAGATCTGCTTATGGACAACTTCTTTTAGTTCAAATTATTATTTATTCTGAGGGTGTCATTCAAAGAGAAAAACAAAAAATGTTGCCTAAATTAGACCTGAATTGTTATTGAAAAAATGTACCTCCATAAAAGTGGGTCTGTCTCTGGTTGAAATGCTGATATAAACAGTACATTGTTTTGCAAAATACAATGACAGTCATACTGCTCTATGGCATAGAAAGTAATGTAATTAATATATTCAGCAATAGCGATACAAAAAAGTAAACAGTGCAAAACAATTGAATAATACTGATCTAAAAATATTAAACCATGTTGCATATCATTATTCACTAAATTTGATGTCCATATAAATCAGTGAATGTTGGCTCATGAGGAAAACTCTCTTTGGAAACATCCCAGTCACAGCTATATATGGGGCTCGATTTTCAAATGATGAACTATGATGCAAGGTGTCTGCACAAAAGGTGTATGACACAAGTGCTGCTTACATCATAGTTGGTGGCATTCCTAATTCTCAAATGTTGGCTGTGGCAAAATCGGGATGCCATGTGGCAAAGCCACCCTGCACCATCCTTGCGGAAATGCACCCATGCACCAGGTTGCAAGGGTGGGTGCACCATGGTGGGGCTGCAATATCCCTTTATTTGGTATTCTAAAAGCCTCTCTGTGGTCACAACAGAGAGCTCACATTAGACCAGCCAGGAGGTGGGGCAAGGGTCCTGCACCGCTGCTTGTCAGGGAGGTGAGTGAGCTGTGGGACCTGGAAGGTGGGAATGAGGGCTACTGGGGTAGTGAGGGTGCCACAGAGTACAATGGGGGCATAGCAGCAGTTACAGGGAGTGGAGGAGGCATGCGTCTGAGATGTCATACTGTACATCTATGAAACCCGAGAAGGACCAGGTAGGGGGATTTGGCATGGTAATACTATAATGACACAGCCCCAGGTGGAAGCAGCCCTGGCACATGCTCCACAGAACCCATACTGCTGTGGGACAGGTACCACAGCTGCTTCCACCTGGGGCCATGTTATAATAGTATCGCCAGACCTACCCCCCTAGCCAGTCCCCTCGGCTGTCACATACACCATATGGCACCTCTGCCAGGTGCCTCCTCCACTCCCTGTAACTGCTGCCATACCCCCCTCATATCCTATGGTACTCTCACTGGCTTAGCAGCCCCTTTTCCCCACCTCACAGCCTGAGTCCCTGCCACCTATGTGGCTAATGTAGACTTGCACAGGTGGGGTTGATGGATCCCTCCATCAAATTCTGCAGGTGTGCCTAATGCTTGGTATAGCCCTGCAGCTGTGGGAACTCCCAGGTCTTCAGAGCAGGGACTCCTACTTTACAAAATTGATGTTGGTCCCTGACTCACATGGAATTTTCTACAGCCCTAGATCACTGCAAATTGTGGTGATCAGAGGCCTCTTTGATAATCAAGTTATGATGTTTACTTCTTAGGAGAGCCAACTTCATTTTCAGATTAACCAGACCAACAATGTTTTGTGTAATTTCAAATTTAAGTAAGCTTTCTTAAGAACAACACTGAAGGTAAAAAAGAAGCCAATCAACCAACAAGAAGGAGGAAAACTCATAAAGTAGTCACTCTATGAACAAGCTGTCAAACATTCAAAAAGAATAACAATACAGTAGTAGGCAAGCAAATAGATATAACAACCAGTGAATATAAAAATTCACCCACCCACCCACCCATCACCACCTCCACTGGAAGAGAGTAGTACCATAGCATACCTTCAGATATAAATCACTATATAACATGGTGCTCAAATAATGGATAAAAGACAGAGAACCAAGAAGCCAACTCAAAGAGTTAGGAAGACATATAATAGTTCTCAAGTTTTCTTGTGCCTGGGCAAATGGTCCGTCATATTAGCAATTAACCATTCTGCTTGAAGTACAAATAGAATTTCCCTATACCATTCTAAAAAATGTGGGGTAGACTGGTCACACCAGTGCCTAAAGATTACTTTCTTGGCACAGGTCGATATCAAAGACATGTAAGGTTTTTGATTGCCAATCAATTTGTCACCAAATTCCCTAACAAAGATATTTCAGGAAGAAAAGTTTCTGTTAGACCTAAAATAGGATCTAACTGTGATTGGATTTTTTTCCAAAGATGGGGGACTCTATCACAGGTCCAGAGGATATGAAATAGTGTACCCAGCTGCAACTGGAACAGCTGTCTAAAGACAGCCTACCCACCATATGCAATTTAGTCGGAGTGTAATAAAGGTTATGAAGTATCTAAAAATGTATGAGATGGTATTTGTCCCATTTAATATATTTGTAGCTTTGTTGCCAGAGGCCTGGCCAATCATGAGGAAAGTCAGGCTTAGGAAGTGCCTGGTCCTAATAGTAAAACAGGTCTCCGTCTCTGTTAGAAAGGATTGCATGTATTTTAAGGTAATAATATTTATTTATTTGTTTGTTTGTTTATTTATTTAAAAGTTGATGACTGGGAAAGGCACCATGAGCAGGAGCTCTTTTCAAGGTACAACTCAGGGGAGGGGTACAAAAGACAAAATACAGCATTGTAATAACAGAGTTGAAAGAAGATACAGAGATTGTACAAAAGAATTACAAGGAATGCTATTTACAATAGAGGAGCAACTAATAACTGTAAATCAATTATATACAAAGCAGTATTTACAAGGCTATGTACAAACAATTTTTACAATGAAGATATACAATGAGATGCAGCAAGAGGGCAGGAGAAAGACAGAGCTGAGAGGGTTCTAAGAAAGACAGAAGATACAAGAAGTAGTGTAAGTTGGCTTGAGGAGATGCTTGAGGGCAGGAAAGGTGGGGGAGAGAGATGAATTTGGAGGGGAACACTATTCCAGAGGGAGGAAGTCGATATGAGAAGGAAAGTTTGCCAGCTGAGGTGCGCACACGTGGAGGAAAAGTGCAGGCGCAGGTTGACAGCGAGTTGTAGGGCCAAGATGTGACCAGATTTAGGAAAGAGGCAGAGTGGAAGGGTCCCAAACCAGAATTTAGCTATGAAGGTGGAACAGTGTGAGGAGGTTCTGTATGAGGGATTGCAGGGAAAATGAATAGTATAGGTCACAGTGGTGAGTTAAAGAGGGAAAGTTAGAGGCGAACCTGCAGAAGGCATGAAACAGAACATTGAGTTTGGCCAGGGAGGTGACAGGGGCAGCACTGTAGACTATGTTGGTGCAGTCAAAGGCTGGAAGGATCCACTTGACTAAGAGATCATGTCTGACTGGGAGGGAGAGGCTGACCTTGTGGCAGTATAGCAGACCTAGTTGAGGGTGCAGTTTTGAGTGTAGGGCACTAAAGTGGGAGGAGACATCGAGGGAGGGATCATGCCAGACTCCAAGGTATTTGGAGGTGGGGACATTGTCAAGGGGGTTGTTGGTTGCAGAGAAGAATACTGGAAGGGTGGGAAGCCTGGCGAGTTTTTGTTTAGAGCCGAAGGTCATAGCAACAGTTTTTTTAATATTAAGCTTTAGGTAATTGACACTAAATCAGGTTGTGATCTTTGTGAGATCACTTTGGAGGGGGGTTTATATGGACTGGATGGAGGGGCCGAACAGGAAAATGACAGTGTCATCCAAGTACATGTGTATATTAGCATGGGTGCATACCAAGGGGAGTCGTTAAAAAAGAGGGAAAAGTGAACAGGCCAAGGATAGATCCATGGGACACACGGCAAGGTTAGGTTAGGAAGGGATAATATATTGTTGCTAGAGACTACCTAGGAATGGCCAGTTAGGTAGAAGCTAAACCAGGACACTGAGGCAGGGGTTAGGCCAGCAAGG
The DNA here is from genome assembly GCA_016271365.2 of Neoceratodus forsteri. Lineage (NCBI taxonomy): Eukaryota > Metazoa > Chordata > Ceratodontiformes > Ceratodontidae > Neoceratodus > Neoceratodus forsteri. The sequence continues at coordinate 665,843,837 of CM028130.1, read as the reverse complement.
TTTAGTTTGTTAAGAAGGAAAGGGTGGCAAACAGAATCAAAGTCCTTGGCCAGGTCAATGAAGATGTCAGAGGTGATCTGGCCAAGGTCCATAGCAGTGTGTATATCATCTGTACAGTGTAGAAGGGAGGAGGTGGTATAGTGGAATTTTCTGAATCTGGATTGAAATGGGGAGAGAGTGTTTGAAGCAAGAAGGAAGTCACTGGGTCTAGATAGAAAAAGGGACTCTTGGACTTTGGCGAAAGAGGGGAGGAGGGAGATCAGGCGGTAATTTCCAGGAATAGTATGGTCCCCACCTTTGAAGAGTGGGAGGACAATAGTAGACTTCCAAGCTGTAGACACAGTCACTGTGCAGAGGAGAGATATAAGATGAAGGTTAAGGGGGATTATGAAGGGGCCGAGAGTTTGAGGAGCCTAGCGCAGGCCATCAGGGCTTGACTTAGAGGGTTTGAGTGAAAAAGAGCTCTAGAACATTAGGTGGTGAAATAGGTGGTAGCTGAATACCAGAGAACTGTGAGGGGGTTGAAGGGGCAGAATGGAGCGGTAGGGGCTCTTGGGGATTGGCACAGGAAGTGAAAACTTATTGAGAGCCTCAGCAACAAGATGGGGATCAGAGATTATGGAACCTGCTTCCTGGATGGAGGGAAGGGGGATTCAGTGGGGGGTGCAGGAGAGAGTGAAGACCCTGCCAGAAGGAAGAGGGGGTACTATTTGAGGGGTGTAGACGTGACTTAAAGAAATCAGATTTGGTGCGGTGGATACTGGCAGTGCAACTATTGCGGAGGGTGCAGAATACTTGTAGGGAGGTCTGATTGCTTACAGATTTAAAATGGCGCCAAGCGAGATCGCAAGCTTTGAACTTGACCAAAATATCAGGGGTGATCCAGGGATGGTGGCTATATTTTACTCATAAAGTTTTTAGTGGGGCATGAGAGTCCCAGATTTTAGGAAAATGGAGGTAAAGTGGAAAAGGGCAGTGTCGACAGTGACAGAAGAGAAGACCGGGACCAGTTCATGAGGCCAGATCATGAAGTAATTGACTCACATTGAGGGATTTGACCGGTGGTGGCCTGGATGTATTCTGGGGAGTGAGGAGGCGAGAGTTCCTAATACAAAAGGTGGTGGGCAATGATCTCTGTGCATCAGGTAGGATGCTGGCAGAGCAGATGCAGTGAGGGTGGATAGAGAGCATCCAGTCCAAGAGGGAATGAGACTGGGATCTAGAGTTAGGGTGAGTAGACTCTTTGATAAGCTGGGTGAAGTTTAAAACTTCAATCTGGTGCCATGAATTCAGAGACAGGGGAGAGCTAGTGTGACATAGACAGCCAGCTCTGAGTGCTCGAGAGCTGCATTAATTTTTTTTATTACATATAAAATATGTGATGGGAAGGTCTGCTCAAGGAAATTACTGTTTTACTGGAACTGACACATCAAGACCCCATTGGAATAAGTTCAAAGGACAGGAGATATTTTAAACTGCAGAGATCTGGGGTGCAATTACCTTGTCAGTTTGCTTTCATCCCAGAAGATAAGATTAGCCATTCATAATGCCCTCAGGGAGGTCCTTTGACTTGCATGGTTACCAGGAAGGACTTGTGGGGAGGGGCGTTGGAGAGAGGCCAGAATGGACATTGAAGAGGTTTGATGTCTGAGCCAGGGAGGACCCAGAAGGATTTGGAAGGTCCAATATACATTTCCCAGGGAACCTCTTGAATTACATCAGAAAGACCTGAGGTGTAGATTTCAAGGTCCAGAAGGGATTATAGAGGCAAATACACTTTTGCTTTGAATACAGTGACTTAGATCAAAGAAGCTTTTGAGATGTATGTGTAGCAAAGCAAAAACCAATTCTGACCAGTTAACCTGTGGAGAGGAAAGTCAGTGAGGTCATCTCATATGTTTTTTTTTATATTTTATTTGGAGACCCTGTATTGTAAAATATAGAATTTGATAGACCAAGGTGGAGTTAGTGACCTCAGGAGAAGGCCGGCTCAGAAGTGTGTTTAAAAGAACCTGACAGAGACATAAGACAATATTTTTCTGACTGAGAGAAGAGAGAGACCCTCAAAGCAATGAAAGAAAGTAAGCATTAGATTATACCAGTCTGAAGTTATAAATTGTAGGAACTGTACTTTTTTACCTGTTTGTTTTAAGGCTGTATGTGTTGGGATATATATTTGTTCTGTAATTATTGTTCTGTTTTGATATTTTTAAAGTAAAGATATTTTTTTACAAACGAAACTGCATGGAGTGCCTGGACATTTCTTTTTATTTTAAGTGGAGCTTTTGAAGGTTATAAGAACACTGTATGGGCTTTTTGTATAACAAACTGGGAAATGGTTAGAGTTCTCTAAAGTCTTGCATAGAGTTCTAAGGGTTCATTTAAAAGCCCTGGTTGGGTGCCCGTAGGCAAAGATATCTGGCCCCCGAAGACAGAATTATCTGAGCCTGATAATTGGGTACGCTAACAAGAGGTTATCAGTTTGAATTCCTCCAGAGCTTGAGACTAAGGTGACTTGAACCCACAAAACAGACAACAGGGTTACCTTGTCTGTTCACTGTACACAAATCACACGCTCAGAGGTTGGCACTTTGGGAGTAGAGGGCTGACCGGCTGAGCGAGTTTGTGATGGATTGGTTGGCAGTGGTGGCATAAAAAGTTTGGTGGTATAAGCTTCATTGTTCAGTGTGTTAGCTTGAAACTGTTTAGCTCACTTGGAAAAAAAAAGAAAGGCAGTGTTTTATTTCAAATGGAAGCAGAACTGTATCCCTTGACTTACAGTTAAGTTCCCATCCATTTTTTTTTCTGAAGTGCCAGTCAGTATAGTATTAGCAGTGAGAGAAGAAAAAAATTTCTTCCGACTACAGCAAGCACACTGTAGATTTCTTAAAGCAGTTGTGCAGGGACAGGAGAGTCCCATTTGGGGTGAAAGCCAGTAAGCAGAACCTCACAGATGCCCTGATGGTAGCAGATGCTCAGAGCAGCGAGTCACCAACCATGACTGAAAGGGACCAAACCTCAAGTGTGGCAGAACTAGTGGCCAGTGAGGGGTCACGAGCTGATGAGGTGGACAGCAGAGCCACTGTCAGTGAAGGGCCACAGCAGCAGGGACAAGTCACCAGTATCCTGAACTGAAGTTCTCAGGTTGCAACTTGTTGCACAGGATGGAGCTGGAGTCCAAGGAGAGAGAGAAAGAGAACAGAGGGAGGTGGACCATGAGGAACGGAGTGCCAGCGAGAGGCAGAGGAGAAGAGAGAGCGGAATGCAGAGCTGCAGAGGAGAGGAGCCAGTGGCAACATGAATTGGAGAAGCTACAACTCCAACCAGCAGCACCAGGGCAGGTAAGTGGCTTGGGTTTAACTGGGACTGCAGGACTGGTTACAAATTGAACTCTAAATTAATAGCTGAGTTTAAGGACGGGAGGACATAGATGCCTTTTAAATTCTTTTGAAAAGTTTGTATTCAGGCTAAAATTCTAGAGAGTCCTGGAGCTTCCGGCTATCCCCGCTACTTACCGGAAAAGCTCGGGATGCATTGGGTCACATGGACAATAAAGACAGTGATGATTACAGCAAGTTAAAAGCAGCACTACTAAAAAAGTTTGAATTAACTGCTGAATCATACAGAGCTAAATTCTGTAAGCTCAGGAGAAACCCTGATAAGAGCTATGAGGAGCTAACCACAAAACAACGTCAGTTTTTAAAACATTGGTGGGAAGGAACTGAGGCAAACACTGTTGAAAAAATTGAAAATGTGATTTTATTAGAACAGTTTTATTGGGCATGCCCAACAGAGTTAAAAACCGGGCTAGAGGACTGAGATCCAAAAACAGTGCAAGAGACTGCTGAACTCTCGGACTGCTATGCCAAGAGCAGACCTGCTCTGAGAGCAAATGGGGCGAGTGTGGCAGCGCAGAAAGAGAAAAGTGCACCCTCAGGGCAGCTAAAACCCTCACTGCCTCCACCGAAACCAGTTAGCCCCAGGTTTCAAAGAAAAGATTTCTCTGAAGTAAGAAATGTTTGTTGGTTATGTAAAGAAACTGGGCACATTGCCAGACAGTGTCCAAGAAGGGCAAACAATAATACGCAAAGTAGTACCAGAAAGAAAGTGGGTTGTTTGTGTGTCCCTGGAAGCATACCAGTGAACATGAGGGAACACATGCACCCAATCATGGTAAATGGCGTACAGACGCAGGGGTTAAGGGACACAGGGGCATCCCTGACATTGGTAAAAAGGGATCTGGTGCAACCTGGTCAGCTTATACCCAATAAATACGTGATTGTACAGGACTTTGAGGGTGTAGAGAAAACATTGCCATTGGCCAGTGTTCTCCTGGACTGGGGTGAAACAGGGGGAACTGTGCAACAGGTGGTTGTAGCTAACACATTAGCAGTGGATGTGATCCGGGTAACAATCTCCAGCAGGGGGTGGTATGTGCAGTTACCTGTAGCCAAGGCCAGGAAAATTGCAGTTCTCTGAGCCTCCAGAGCCATTGGGGAAGATACTGAGAGGCTGGTTCCACAGCCTGTGTCTCCAGAGGGGAGACTGAAAAAGAGGTAGAAATTTCCCAGTAGCAACAACCACATAGCTCCAGAAGGTTACCCAAAGAGGGAGGGTGACCCCTGTCAGAAGGTAGGATTGACAGTGATCCTGGGGCCCTGATGCTAGTGCTAGGGACCCTAGTTTAGCAACTGAAGGGGACCTGTCCCATGCCTTGGGAAGGTGTGAGGGGTTTGCAGCTGCTCAGAGAAGTGACCCTAGTTTAGAGAAGCTGAGGGCTTGGGCAGACTTGCATGGTGCACAGGGAGGTGATGGAAGACATAGGGTTTATTGGGAAAATGGACTTATGTATACATAGGCAGTACAGACAGAGGGAGGGATGCTAGGCAGGCAGCTTGTCGCTCGAGGATATCGTGAGCAGTTGCTCAAGGTTGCCCATGATATTCCCTTGTCTGGTTGTCTGGGAATCGCATGAACTATGCAGCTGTTAGCCCAAAATTTCACTGGCCTAACCTCACCCAGCAGGTGAAGGAGATTGCAGGTCTTGTCACCGGTGCCAAGAAATAGGGAAGGCAGGCCAGAAAACCCAAGCCACCCTGATTCCATTTCCCATAGTGGAGGAGCCATTCCAGAGGGTGAAATGGATATTTGTGGCCTTTAACACCCCCAGCCTCAGGAAAAGGTTTATCCGGACTGTGGTGGATTATGCCACCGTACCCAGAGGCAGTCGCCTTTCCTCACTGAGGACAGACAAAGTGGCAGATGCGTTATTTGGGATTTTCTCACATGTTGGGTTTCTGCAGGAGGTAATCACTGATCAAGAGGGTTCCTTCATGTCGGACCTAATGAAATGTCTATGGAAGAAGTTTGGGGTGGTGAAGAGATGCACAACACCGTATCACCCACAAGCCAATGGGCTTGTGGAACACTTAAATGGTACCCTAAAGTCAATGCTCCAGGCATTTGCTGAACAGCATGGGAGGGACTGGGAGAAATACCTTCCCCACCTGTTGTTCACATACAGGGAGGTGCCCCAAGAGTCTACAGGATTTTCCCTCATTCGAACTCTTGTATTGACGCCGGGTACGTGGGTCCCTAGACTTGATCTGGGAGGACTGGGAAGGCAAGCACACCACCCAGGGAACTCCCACTGTGGATTACGTCCTAAGGTTTAGGGAAAGGCTGAAGGAGCTTATGGGGACAGTCCAGAGCAACCTGGTAGTTGCCCAACAGAAACAAAAAGTATGGTACGACCACAGAACCAGAGCTCACTCGTACCTGGTGGGCCAGGAAGTCATGGTCCTTATTCTGGTCCAGAAAGACAAGCTGCAAGCTGAGTGGGCAGGACCGTACAAAGTGGTTAGGAAGGTAAATGACGTAAACTACATTGTGGAGTTACCTGACCATAGACAGACAGAAAGGATGTACCACATTAACATGATGAAGCCATATGCAAATAGGGCTGACATGGTGTTCGCAGTGTGCAGTCATGGGGAGGGGACAGATGAAGGAGACCCCCTTCTGGACTTTCTGGAAGAGAGTAAGTGGGAGTCCTCTGTGGAGGCAGTAAAATTGTCTCCCCAGCTGACCCCGGACCAGATCCAGAAAGTGAGGGAGGTTTTAGCAGACTTTGCCCCCTTGTTTAGTGCCAAGCCTGGACTAACTCCCTTAGCAACACATGATGTAGAGACAGGGACACAGACGCACATACAGCAGACAGCATATTGGGTGTCAGAGGCTGTCCAAAAGGACATTAGGAGGAAAGTGGAGGAGATGCTAGATTTAGGGGTAATCCAGAGATCCCACAGTCCCTGGGCCTCACCCGTAGTCCTTGTACCCAAGCCAGATGACTCAACTAATTTCTGTGTAGACTATCGTGGACTGAATGCAGTCACGAAGTCAGACGCCCACCCAATGCCTCGGACGGATGAACTCCTGGACAAGTTGGGGTGGCAACCTACCTACGACCATTGACCTGACAAAGGGGTATTGGCAACTAGAGTTGACGGACAGAGCTAGGGAGAGGTCGGCCTTCATTACTCCGATAGGCTTATTTGAGTTCAAAGTAATGGCTTTCAGAATGAAGAACGCCCCAGCCACTTTCCAAAGGTTGGTGAACCAGGTGTTAAATGGTGCTAAGGAGTACGCCGTAGCGTACCTGGATGACATTGCTATCTTCAGTACCAGCTGGGAGGACACCTGTCACATCTTAGGGAAGTGCTGGGCAGAATACAGAGGGCTGGCTCACTGTCAAAGCTGAGATGTGCCAGTGGCATGGAAGAAGTGACATACTCGACATGTGGTAGGCCGGGACAGCTCTGTCCTAGCCAGGTAAAAATAGAAGTAATACAGGCATGGCCTCAGACCAGAAACTCAGAAGCACTCAAGAGTTTTCAGGACAGCAGGGTACTATCGAAAATTTGTACCAAATTACAGTGCCCTGGCTGCTCCCCTATCTGACCTGACAATGAAACGGATGCCCAAGAAAATTACCTGGGGTCCAGCCTGTGAGAAAGCCTTTACCAAACTGAAAGAGGCACTGTGCAGTGCTCCTGTTTTGACAAGTCTGGACTATAGCAAAACTTTTGTAGTTCAGACGGATGCCTCAGACGTGGGTATTGGGGCAGTACTAAGCCAGACATTCAGCAAAGGGAGGGACCACCCGATAGCCTACCTGAGTCGAAAGCTGCTCCCCAGGGAACAAGCATACTCCACGGTGGAAAAGACGTGTCTTGCCCTAGTGTGGGCATTAAAGAAATTGGAGCCATACTTGTATGGGCAGCCTTTTGTGGTGCAGACTGACCACAACCCCCCTGGTTTGGTTGTCACAGATGGGGAAAAACAATGGCAGACTGCGCAGATGAAGTCTTGCTTTACAAGGGTATGATTTGAAAATTGTACATAGGGCCAGAGCCAAAAATAAGAACTCAGATGGACTGTCTAGGGTCTATGAGGAGTGAAGTGATTTGGGAAGCTCATCCCATGTAGGGGATGGATCCCCCAAATTCAGTCTAGGTGGGGATGAGTGTGACATAGACTGCCAGCTCTGAGTGCTCGAGTGCTGTATTAATTTTTTTTTTTATTACATATAAAATATGTGATGGGAAGGTCAGCTCAAGGAAATTACTGTTTTACTGGAACTGACACATCAAGACCCCCCAGGGATAAGTTCAAAGGACAGGAGGTATTTTAAACTGCAGAGATCTGGGGTACAATTACCTTGTCAATTTGCTTTCATCCCAGGAAATAAGATTAGCCATTCATAATGCCCTCAGGGAGATCCTTTGACTTGCATGGTTACCAGGAAGGACTTGTGGGGAGGGGCATCAGACAGAGGCCAGAATGGACATTAAAGGTTTGATGTCTGAGCCAGGGAAGACCCAAATGGATTTGGAAGGTCCAATATACATTTCCTGGGGAACATCTTGAATTACATCAGAAAGACCTGAGGTGTAGATTCCAAGGTCCAGACGGGATTATAGAGGCAAATACACTTTTGCTTTCAATACAGTGACTTAGATCAAAGAAGCTTTTGAGATGTATGTGTAGCAGAGCAAAAACCAATTCTGACCAGTTAACCTGTGGAGAGGAAAGTCAGTGAGGTCATCTCATATGTTTTTTTAAATATTTTATTTGGAGACCCTTTATTGTAAAATATAGAGTTTGATACACCCAGGCAGAGTTAGTGACCTCAGGAGAAGGCTAGCTCAGAAGTGTGTTTAACTGCTGAAAGAACCTGACAGAGACACAAGACAATATTTTCCTGACTGAGAGAAGAGAGAGACCCTCAAAACACTGAAAGAAAGCAAGCATTAGATTATACCAGTCTGAAGTTATAAATTATAGGAACTGTACTTTTTTACCTGTTTGTTTTAAGGCTGTATGTGTTGGGATATATATTTGTTCTGAAATTATTGTTCTGTTTTGGTATTTTTAAAGTAAAGATATTTTTTTAAAAACAAAACTGCATGGAGTGCCTGGACATTTCTTTTTATTTAAGTGGAGCTTTTAAAGGTTATAAGTACACTGTGTATGGGCTTATTGTATACCAAACTGGGAAATGGATAGAGTTCTCTAAAGTCTTGCATAGAGTTCTAAGGGTTCATTAGAAAGACCTGGTTGGGTGCCCGTAGGCAAAGATATCTGGCCTCCCGAAGACAGAATTATCTGAAACATAGAATTTGATGGCAGATAAGGACCGCTTGCCCACCCAGTCTGCTCATTTCCTACCTGATGGATAAGCTGCAGATCCAGTTAACCAGCAGCCTACTTCTTCCTACCCCACCCCCTAGAATTGCCTTATGACTGTCCCATGCATGCTTGAATTCCACCACTGTTTTGACTCACAACCTCCTCTGGAAGGCCGCTCCATACATCCACAACCTCTCTGTGAAAAATACTTCTAAATTACCTCTGAGCCGCCTCTTCTATCTTCAAATTGTGCCCCTTGTTCTTGCACACCTCTTTTTTGAAAGATGCTACCTCTTGGTCTTTGTTGATTCCTTGAAGTACTTGAAAGTTTCATCATGTCCCCCTCTCCTCCTTTGCTCGAGGCTATACATATTAAGCTCCTTAAGTCTCTCTTCATATGTCTTCCAGTGCAGACCCTGCACCATTTTAGTTGCCCTCCTCTGACAGCTCCTTCCTGTCTATGTCTTTGCAAGATTGGTCTCCAGAACTCCACTAGTACTCCAGATGGGATCTCACCAGCTGTCTGTACAGAGGGATAATAACTTGTTTTCTACTGGTGATGCCTCCTATGCATCCCAGTATCCCCCAGCCCTCCTTGCTGCCCTCTCACATTGCTTGCCCACCTTAGGTCATCTGATATGACTACCCCTAGGTCCCTTTCCATTTTTGTTATTGTTAGTATCTCACCCCATTGTGTACTCTTCCCTGGGTTTTGTTTCCAGGTGCATTACCTTGTACTTTTAGCATTGAAATCTAAGCTGCCATACATTTGACCATTCCTCTAACCTTGCCAAGTCCCTTCTCATCCTTTCTACCCCATCTTGTGCATCAACTCTGTTGCAGATCTTGTGTCATCTGCAAAAGATATATTTTTCTTCCAGTCCCTCTGCAATGTCGCTTATAAAGACATTGAAGAGGACTGGTCCTATCTGAACCCTGCGGTCCCTACTAACCCCTTTTTTTCAGAGTGGACTCCATTTACTATTACTCTCTGTGTCCTATTCTCCAGCCAATTCTTTACCCAGGCTGTCATCTTGGGACCCACTCCCAGGCTGGCTAACTTGTATATTAATCTTTGTGTGGGACTTGTCAAATGCCTTGCTAAAGTCTAGGTAGGCCATGTCCACAGCCCTCCCTGATCAACTATTTTGGTCACCCAGTCAAAGAAATCTATCAGATTTGTCTGGCATGACCTTCCTCTCCGCTGTGAATCCATGCTGCCTTGGGTCCTGTGCCTCTGACCTCTAGATACTAACAATTCTTTCCTTCAGAAGTGAGTCCATCATTTTCCCTACCACTGAGGTTAAACTAACAGGTCTGTAGTTTCCTGCTTCTGCCTTGCTCCCACTTTTGCGATGGGGAATCACATCTGCCCTCCTCCAGTCCTCGGGTACCACCCCATCCTCCCAGGATTTGTTAAAGAGGGTAGTCAGTGGTGTCACTAGTTCTACCCTTAGTTCTTTTAGAATTCTGGGATGAATCCCATCAGGCCCCATTGCTTTGTCCACCTTCAGTTTTAAGAGTTCTTTCAGAACCCTTTCTTCTGTAAATGGGCTGGTATCAACTTCTGTATCCAGAGTGTTTCTACTGTTTGTTTAGGTACCTCCCTCTCTCCTTTGTAAATACTGAGAAAAATATTTGTTTAGTATCTCTGCCTTTTCACAGTCCCCTCTGCCCATCCTCCCTCCCTTTATTAAGCCTCACTATCCCTCCCTTGGTCTTCCTTCGCTCCCTGATGTACCTATAAAGGTTTTATCCCCTTCTTAACTGAGTTGGCTATCTTTTCCTCAGTTTGGGCCTTTGCTGTTCTGACTGCCTTCCCAGCTTCCTTTTGCTTTAACTGATACAGTTTTCTGTCCTGTTCCTTCTGTGATTCCTTGTACTTCCTGAATGCTTTTTTTCTCTTGAACCTTCACTGCCACTTCCTTTGAGAACCATAGTGGTTTCTTACCTCGCTTAGTTTTGTTTATTTGCTTTACACAAAGGTTTGTTACCTCTGTGATGGCTGTTTTATTATTCCTCATTGTTCTTCCACCCCTCCTTCCTGCCCATTTGCTAGTGCATTCCTTAGGCACTCACCCATTTTGGCAAAGTCAGCCCTCCTAAAATCCAGTACCTTTGTCTTTGTATGGCTTGACTCTATTGCTGGGTTTATTGTGAACCATACTGTTTGATGGTCGCTAGTTCCCAGATGGCTACCCACTTCTACATCTGTGATCCTCTCTTCATCTCCATTTGAGAGAACCAGGTCTAAGATTGCTCACTCTCGAGTGGGCTCCAATACTAGTTGTCTAAGGCATGCCCCCTGTAGGGCATCTAGAATGACCCCACTCTTAGAAGTGGCTGCTGCAACTGCACTCCAGTTAACATCTGGCATATTCAGATCACCCATCAGCAATATCTCCCCTTTTTCTGCCATTCTAAGTATACTTTCTATCATTTCCTTGTCCATTTCCTCCCCTGAGAAGGGGGTCTGTATACAACCCCTGTGCGGATTGTGGTGCCATTGCCGGTCTCCAAATTTACCCACAGTGCTTCTTCTCCTCCCTGTTTACCCTTTTGTTCTGTTGCTTTGATTCCTTCCTTATGTAAAGAGCTACTCCTCCTCCCTCTTTACCTCCCTGTCCCTTCTGTAGATAGTGTATCCTGGTATGTTTATGTCCCAATCATGGTTTTGTGTGTACCATGTTTCTGTGACTGCCAGGATATCCAGATGTTCCTCCTCCATCAAGGCCACTAATTCAGGAAGCTTGTTACTCAGACTACGGGCATTGGTACTCATTGCTCTCCATTTTTGATGGCTTTACCTTCTGTTGCAGCATCCCACTGACCTTTCTCACCGGTCTTTTTCTCATTTAGTACCCTGTTTTGTAGGGAGAGGCTGGGATTTTCCTAGCTGCTTATCAGTGCCTCCCTTGACTAGTTTAAAAGCTTCCAATGAAGCATTTAAACCGATTGCTCAAAAGACTTGTTCCCTTCCTGGATAGATACAGAACATCCTGCCAGTATAGGCTGGTGTCCTTCCAGGTGGAACCCCAGTCCCCAATGAAGCCAAACCCCTGTGCTCCACACCATTTTTTCAACCATTCATTAAACTGCAATTGGGTATGCTAACAAGAGATTTTCAGTTTGAATTCCTCCAGAGCTTGAGACTAAGGTGACTTGAACCCACAAAACAGACATGAGGGTTACCTTGTCTGTTCACTGTACACAAATCATACGCTCAGAGGTTGGCACTTTGGGAGTAGAGGGCTGACCGCTGAGCGCAGTTGTGACAGCTAGTTGAGACTGAAGTCTCCTAGAAGGATTGGTTCCCCTGAGGATGCAAGGTGGAGGCTGCAGGATGCAGGCTATAAGAGATGGGTGGTGTTTTGGGAGGCATCTAGAACATCCACAAAGAGGGGTGAGGATGAAGGAAAAGCTAGGTTGACTAAGAGGAGTTTATGGGAGCCAGGGGTTGCTTCAATAATGAGAGATAGTGCACTTTAAGGTGTTATGGGAGTAGATTGCCACCCCACTTTCGCTTACCATGGTCTTGCTGATAGACATTAAAGTCCAGAAGGGCTAGTTAGGAGTCAGGGATATGGGAGGACACTATGTTCTATTCGTAAAGTATGTTGGGCGAGTGCTGAGTGACCCACACCATTAGCTTGCCATTTTGGGGTATAAGTTACGAGTGTTAATGTGGAAAATTCAAAAGCCTTTGGGAGGCCTGTGAAAGGGTGGAAGGGCTAGGAGGGCTGGGATTTATTTGACCTCACCAGCTAGGAGGGCAGAAAGATTTAAAGGTGCAGGCTATGGGTATGATACTTATGTTTTAGTCTGCAAACATGGAGGAGGCTTGCAAGGGAGGTTTGGGGGAGTAGTTGTTTAATAGATGCAAAGTTTAAAAGAGGGCAACTGAGTAGTCCAGGATGGATTAGGATCTGGAGTTGGTAAGTAAAAAGAGGGGGGAGGTGGGAGGTGGCCATGAGAGTGGATATGTTGCAGGAAGAGTAGAGGGCAAGATGGAGGGTGTTGGAGTGGGCAAAGGAATTAATAGGGGGGCAGTGGGAGGGTGGAAGAGAAGAACTAGGAAAGGGGGATGAAAGCATGAAGGGTGGTCATGGTACTCCTGAGAGAAACATAGGAAGGGGAGACAGGGGCCATTATATGGAGGAGGGTAGGAGTCACCCCGGTACCGTGAAGCCGTATGGAGGAGGTGGCTAGTGGAAAAGGTGAAAAGCACAAAAGGAGTAGTAACAAATTAAAGCTTCTGCAATGGAGCAGTCATACCTTTCAACTGTACCACATTCACGAGGAACATTCCTCATTTTACTTCACAAAGGCTCCTGTTCCACATTTTGAGGACTTGTACCACATTCAGTGTTAACATTTTAAAGCAAAAATCTATAGTAAATGATGCAAAAAATATATTATTCAATTAATAACAGACTTTCTGAACATAAATGCAAACATTTTAACAGTGTTCTGAGCTTCTTAGGTAAAGATTTTATTAAGTGTTCCACATTTTGCTCATTTGTTCCACATTTTGAGAGGCAATGTTCCACATTTGGGGGACAAAAGGTTGAGAGGTATGGGAGCAGTAGTAGTGTTGCCACCTCTGGTGCTGGAGGTCGGAGGTTCAAATCAGGGGGAGACAGGTACAGCAGAGCAATAGGGAGATATAGAAATACAGGAAGAGAAGGTGGAAGATGATTGAGAAATAGTTGGGTTGAGACTAGTACAGAGCACAGAAAGGTTACTTGTGGGGTGCTCAATAGTGACACCTAGTGGAAACAGAGTATAATTTCCAAATGGGAAAGAAGTGATATAGAATCTGGCTGACAACATCATGTGACCTGTCATGTGACAGGAAATGAGCTATAAATTTAGAGCCAGACCAGTGGGTAAAGGGATGGAAGTGCAGTTGACATGCAGCATTGACTGGCTATAGCAATAGAAAATGTAGTTTAGAGGGTCATAGTTGAGAGGTCCATTTGCTGCTCCAACTCGAGTTTCTACCTGTGAGGGCTGTTAACAGACCTGCTGTGATGAAGTTGTTCCAAGTGGAGCAGAGAGCAAATGCAGCCTGCAATAAAGAAGAGGAACAGGGTTAAAATGGGGTGGGGGTGAAAGTTAAAACAAATGGATTGCTGAAGCAGGAAAACCAAAGATAGAAGACCTAAGGGGGGTGGGCACTGTGCATATGTGGGCTTACAAGAACAGCAGAGGGAAACTGGCAGGCAGAATAAAATTTGAATTAAGGTGCAAACACAAATCACAAGCTAACAGCCACAAAACCAGAGTGAACAGCAGGTAAAGTATTATCAGTACAGCTCTGCCAATAAAATTACAGTTACAGCTGAAAAAGTTGTATTTGTCTAGAAACGATAAAACAACAATAAGAAGTTGAATTCCACTACATTAAAGCCACTAAGAATTCATTTTACACCAGTAGAAAAATGCAGTTCAGAGGGCCGTCTAGTTCACAGGGTCATTTGCTGCTCCAGCTCGAGTCTGTACCTGTGAGGGCTGTTAGCATGCTCCTGCTACAATAAAGTTGCACCAACTGGGAGCAGGGAGCAAAGGCAGTCTGTCTGTGAGGGCTGTTAGCAGGCTTCTGCTGTGATGAAGTTGCTCTGACTGGGAGCTGGAAGCAAAGGCAGCCTGTGAGGGCTGTTAACAGGCTCCTACTGTGATGAAGTTGCTCTGACTGGAGTGGGGAGCAAAGGCAGCCTGTGAGGCTGTTAGCAGACTCCTGCTGTGATGATGTTGCTCTGACTGGGAGTGGGGAGCAAAGGCAGCCTGTGAGGGTTGTTAGCAGGCTCCAGCTGCAATGAAGTTGCTACTGGGAGGGAAAGCAAAGGCAGCCTGTGAGGGATGTTAGCAGGCCCTGCTGTGATGATGTTGCTCCTGGTGTGGATATAGGAGAGGTTGAAACTAGGAGAGGATTTGCATTCTATATTGGTTGTTCCAGAAAACAGTCCCAAAATGGTGTGTTAACATTTGAGACAGCTGGAGGTAGTTAAAACATAAGAAAGTAGGCCACTGATATTTCTCCTGCTCTTTTAGGAAGGTAAGCAATTTCCATTATGCGGAAGATGATTTACCATATTGATCCCCTGGTAGGGCCAGAATGCCTTGGTGAGAGGATGACTTGTGATTTTAAATTTGGGATCCCACTAATGGTTGTGCTACATCTTGATGAGGTTGGACCTTAAGCATAGAATATAATTGTATATGGATCTTGAGGGATGTCTCTATTGGGGTATCTTTCAAAGGCCTGGGAAGCAATTTACATGTAGTAAACAGAATGGCACAATCATCCATGCCCAATTGTGTACATTGGTCCTGCTCTATATCCAACCATTGAGGGGTATAGGATAGAGAATTGTTGTCTGATTTCGGCCTTAGCCAAAGAAAAAAACCTGGTGCAGTGGATGGCCAAATAATATAAAAAAAAGTTAGGCACTTTCAGACCACCTCTCTCTCTCTCTGTCTCTCTCTCTCTCTCGATCTCATCATCTTATATAAGGCCCTATGAGGTGGCTTATACAACCATATAAACTTAGAAATAATTTTATGTAACTGAGTAAACCTGGATTGGGGTAACGCTTGATGTAACATTCGTAGAGGACATACAATGCATCGGAGGACATTCATTTTTATTTATTTCTTTATTAAAGAGATTAACCAGATAAGCATGCTGAGCAGGAATCCACTCATTTCCAGATGCGACCTGGAGTTAAATACATTAAATTTCTAAGTTACATGGGTGCATGGGCAGCGGTGGCATGAAAAACAGGTACATAATGGTACAGACAAGAGGTACAGCAGATGCAGTAAGGGGCGAGACAAAAAGTCCAGGGGTGTTACAGGCAGGACTTATGCATATGTTGTTTAGTTAAGAGATTATCGCCGAATGCAAGAAAAACATAAAATTGGGGTCTGTGACCATAGACATTACATACAGTGACCATGGGGAAAGAGGACACAAGAGAAAACAGGGGCAGCACAATAATTAATACAGTTGTTTGGTAAGTGCCACTTTAAGTCACATTATGTTGCTTTAATATAACAGATCTGGCCTGCAGGTTGCAGTTACATTTGTCAGAGAAGTGGGCCTGAAGAAGAGGGAGCAAGGTCTTTGGGGTGGTGGACTGCCTGATTTCTGCTGGGAGGTTGTTCCAGAGCCTGGGCAGCCTATATTTGAAAGCAGATTGGCCCTTTGAGGTGCGCATGAAAGGGATATGTAGTAGTTTAGAGTCAGTTCCCTGCAAGGAGTAGGCAGGTGGGCTGGGTTGATAGAGTGGAGCTGAGATAAGAGGGAGGGAGTTTGACCAGTGCTTAGCAAAGATTAGCGCAGTAAAGCTGACGCCTGAGGCAGTGATGTGAGACCTAGGGCAATGTATATAGGTCACAGTGGTGGTGGTAGGGGGCAATCTAGGATAAGGCGGCAGAAGGAATGAAAAAGTGGGTCCAGGTTGGCTAGGAGGATGGCAGGCTGCACCGTAGACCACGCCACTGTATCGAAGATTGGAAGAATCATTTTGTACACTAGCTCTCTGACTGGTGGTTAGGCACCCTTTTGTACCTGCAAGGGGCCAGGTTTCGTGTGCATTTTTTTTCTGAGGGAGTCTATGGACGGAGAAGTCCAAGTAATGATCCAGTTATACCCCCAGATACCTGAAGGAGGTGCAGGATTCCAGGGTGGTACCGTCCAGTGTTTGAAACGTGGGTGGAGCCGCTAGCCAGGAGATTCTGGGCTGTGTGCCAAAAGTTATGGATACGGCTTTCTTAGCATTTAGAACGAGTTGGTTGGTGCTAAGCCAAGTTTGGACAGCATCAAAATCCTGCTGTAGGGTAGAGTTTAGAGCCTCATTTGTGGGGCCGGAGGCGTACAGAATGGTATCGTCCGCGTACATTTGAATTGCTGAGTTTGGGCAGGATAGTGGGAGGTCATTTAGAAATATAGAAAAGAGAAAGGGGCCCAGGATGGAGCCCTGTGGGACCCCCATGGTAACTGGGAGCGAGGGGGAAACATGAGTGCCAATTTTGACTGATTGTTTCCTCCCAGAGAGGTAGTCTTGGAACCACCTGGTGGCTAGTTCAGATAGGCCAGCATCTTGTAGTTTTGCGATAAGCTTAGGGTGGGAAACGGTATCGAAGCCTGTGGCCAGGTCAATGAATATGGCTGAGGTGAGGAACCCTTTATCCATGCCTGAGGCAATATCGCTGGTGAGCCTAGAAGTGAGTTATGGTGGAGTGTGATTTTAAAGATGACTGGAAAGG
Source organism: Neoceratodus forsteri (assembly GCA_016271365.2). Lineage (NCBI taxonomy): Eukaryota > Metazoa > Chordata > Ceratodontiformes > Ceratodontidae > Neoceratodus > Neoceratodus forsteri. The sequence continues at coordinate 665,826,872 of CM028130.1, read as the reverse complement.
TGAAAAGGAGGTGTTGTCAAGGAATTGGAGTGAGTTGAGATAGGGCTATTTTTTCCTGCAGCTTGCCCAGGGTGGGGAGGAGGGAGATAGGGTAGTAGTTCCCAGGCTTTGCTGGGTTTCCCCCATTTGGCAATGGGATAACTATTGCCTCCTTGCAGCCTGTTGGAATTTGTGCTGAGGTGAAGGAGCGGTTTAGGAGATTGGCGAGGAGAGCAGAAATGGCAGGGGCAGATAGGTATAAGAGTTTAGCGTCCAGGCCTAGTGGGCATTTTCCCTTATTGGGGTCAAGGGATTTTAGGGCGGCTAGAACTTCAGCCAGGGAGACCGGTTTGAAAGAGAATTTGGAGGTTTGGGGGGAGTATGGGCGGTGCGCGTGGTGTTCGGGTTTGGGTGAGAGGATTGATGATTTTGTCAGTAGAGATTTAGCACAGTTGGTAAAATAGTGATTGAAAGTGGAGGCAACTTCGCTTGGTACGGATATGTTTCTACCCTGAGTGGTAAGAGTAGGGGTGGGTGGCTGTATAGGGGAGCAAGCAAGGTTTTGATAGATTTCCAGAAATTGGATGGGTGGTTAAGATTGGAAGAGGGGTCTCTTGAAGAAATTCTTTTAGCCTGCCTTATGGCTTTGGTGTAATTGTTGTGGAGGGTGCGGTACTGTTGCCATGACTCAGTGGTGCCTAATTTCCATGTTTAGTCTAGGCCTGGTCCCTGACACGACATCTGGAGATAATGTCGGCAGAGACCCAGGGGAGATGGGTAGCCCTTAACCTTTTGCTTCTCAGTGGAGCGTGAAGGTCCCATATCGCTAGAAATTGATGTCGGAGCATGTCAAACGCATGGTCTAGGGTAGGTGCCAGCTTGATGAAAGACCAGTCGGCAGAGGCGAGGTCATTTAGCAGGGTGGAGAGGCAGAGGGACTTATACGACCGGGAGCTGATTAACCTAGGTGGAAGGCTATTAGTGGGTCTGTGCACCTTTCTGATCACATATATCAGGTGGTGGTCACTCATTGAATCAGTTAGTAAGCCAGCTTTAGTGACCCTGTGTGGGTGGGTTGTGAGAGCCCAGTCCAGGAGTGAATGGTTTTGGGATTTGTTGTTAAGGCGGGTGGGTTCCTCAATCTGTTGTGAGAGGTTAAGAGCTCTGATCCTGCTGCTGAGTTTTGAGCAGCCTTTGTCCAGCCAGTTGTAATTAAAATCTCGAGGATGTAGAACTCACCCACAGCGCCAGGTTTTGAAAGTGCCCAGGAGGTCTATGATAGTATTTGCTGGGGTTGCAGGGCACAGTATAACCCTGCTCACGATACAGGGGTGGTATATGTGGCAAGCAAGTTTGATCATTCTGGCTCGCACGTGCCTGGTAGCTGGACAGGGGTGAATTCCAGTGCATTGGATATATACATGGCAATACACCCACCTTTCTTTTTGCCTTGTCTGTCATGCCATAAGACTTTGTAGCCGGGCATGGCTACTTCCAGTCATTGTACTGGGGTTTTAGCTAAGTTTCAGACACCACACAGATGTCAGGTTTGAGTTTATGTGTGGAGACTTGCAGCTCTGGGACTTTATGCAGTAGGCTGCAGATATTGAGATGGATTAGGCTAAGCCCCTTTGGCAGTTTTAGATGGACAGGGTGGGTTTGAGGTCCAGGGTTAGTTTCAACATCACCTGCCAGTAGTAGCATCAGGGTGAGGTATTGAAGGGTGGTAGTCTGTCTGTATTTTGCTTTACATTTGGAGTTGGAGTGAGATGGGGTACTGGATGCAGTAGCCTTAGCTAGTCTGCTTAGGGCATCTAGACGCGGGGCAAAAGATGGCAGAGAGAAGGAGGGGCATGGGAACCAACCTGGATGCGATTTATTAGCAGAGTGCACTTGAGGGGTAAGTAGGGGCGGGGGGGTCTAGACAGAGCTAAAGTTTAGGAGAATCGGGTCATTTGGGGGCTGCGTGGCTGGGGATAGCAACACAAGGGGAGTGGCAATGGTTAACAAGGTTAAAGTAAGCAGGAGCATTTTTATTTTTTTTACAGTAACAGGCTGAGGGAAGTGATAGCAGCCACTACTGTTGAGATCAGATAACCTGCAGATCTGAAAGTGGGCTGATAGGTTTTGGAGAGTCACCTGACCACTCAGCAGCCTATAAATTGGAGTGCCGACCAAGGGTGGTGGTGGGGGTGGTGGGGAGACCTCTGCAGCACAGCTCCAGGAGACACAGAGCAGGGCCGTGGCTACCTCAGTCCCGCAGAAATGGCGCCAGGTAGGGCAAAGTAAGGCCTCTGTTACCTGGCCAGTCGTGGAGTCGGTCGCTGAAATTCAGGGGGTTGGGGTCCAATATTCGGCCTCCTGGGAGGGATTGCAGCGTCCCTCTCGACCTCGTGGGGATGGATGGCGGAAGGCAGCAGTCCCCAACCCTCTTGGACCCTCTGTGAGGAGAAAAGTACAGATATGAGGTTATAAGCAATGCAGGTTTCAGTTCGTTTGTAATTTGATATAGACTGTAACTTGATATATTCCTGCACTCCAGGAGTACCGCTTCTGATGCGTACTTGTTGCTTTAGAATTTTAGTTAAGGGTAGTTAGGTCCCCAAGAATTGAATTTGGTTTGTTTGCTTAGAACTCGATTAATGTTTCCTGAGATTTGGTTCCCAGTAGTTATGACCCAGAACTGACTTTGGGATTGTAGTAATTGCTCCTTCCCCTTGGACTTAAAACCCTGATTAATGTTTTTAATTTTTTTTTTCATTTGGGATTTGGCTAAGAAGGAAAAGCTTATTTGACTTGGTAGGCGAGCACAGCAAGCAAGATGGCTGCCGTCTACTGGCCACTTTCGAGAAGTCAGAGCCTACAGTTGGAGCGGGGCAGGGAATAATCCAGCCATGTGCCACAGTTCAGCGCTTTTCTTAGCGGCAGGCACAGCGAGTTGGGAGGAGGATTTGTACTATAGGAAAGCCAGCCTCAGCTGCTATGGTTCTAGCACTGGGAAAAGACCCAGGCAAATTTAAAGCAGGCAGGCTAATTCGTTTTAAAGTGCTGCTCTACACAAAAGCGAGCGTTCAGCAGCTGGAAATGTATTCTACATGCAGGTTAATTCAGTTCTTAAAGTAACAGCTGAGGCATAACGAATACAGGTAGAGAAGGCACTTAAGGTAACAGCTAAAAATGATAGAAAATGCAGTATGCACAAGAGCTAGCATTCAGCAACTGGAAATGTATTCTACATGCAGGTTAATGCAATTTTAAGGTATCAGCTGAGGCATAACAAATACAGGTAGAGAAGGCACTTAAGGTAACAGCTAGAAATGATTGAAAATGCAGTATTAGCTACTAGATGTCAATGCATACTGGTTACAGCATTAAAAGTCAGCCTGTGTCTTAAGAAGTCAGGTCTGTATGTGACAAAAGCAGTACATGTGGTGAAAAAAGAAGCAGCGAAAAAACAGTCTCCATGTAGTCTGCCAGCCAAGACCCTCTCGGACCCTCTGGCCAGTCGTGGAGTCGGTCGCTGAAATTCGGAGGGTGGAGGTCCAATATTCGGCTTCCTGGGAGGGATTGCAGCGTCCCTCTCGACCTCGTGGGGATGGATGGGGGAGGGTGGCAGTCCCCGACCCTCTCGGACCCTCTGGCCAGTAGTGAAGTCGGTCACTGAAATTCGGGGGGTTGGGGTTCAATATTCGGCTTCCTGGGAGGGACCACCTATCCAAGTCAGTTTTAATACTAGTTACTACCAATCTAGATAGTTCTGCTTCATTTTGAATGGGGAGACACTTAAATTCCCAAGTATTTCAACTCATCCCTAACCCATAAAAAACCAAGGTGATCCACACTAGTTCTTAAGGTCAACCCATTCAGAGGCATCACATCGGACTTTGCTAGATTCAGCTTGTAATTAGAGATTTTCCCAAATGGTGTGATGGCATCCAAGTCAGCAGGCAATGAGACATCAGGTAGGGTAACATGTAATGTCGTCTGTGAATACCGATAGTATATATTGGTTCTGCCCCAAAAGCATGCCGGAAATTGGTGGAGTGGTATTAATTTTCCTTATTAAGGGCTCTAAAAGAGATTAAATAGAAAAGGGGTAACAGGACAGCCTTGCCTGGTGCCTCGTTGTAAAGGAAGACTTTTAGAAAGAACCCCATTACAAAGGATATGGGCAGATGGATGGGTATAGAGCACTTTTATCCAATGAATAAAAACTTTGGGGAGATGAAACCTAGGTAACAAATTGAACAAACAGTCCCGAAAAGCCTATCAAAGGCTTCTCTGCATCCAGGGAAGCCAACACTACATAGGTGCAGTAGTCCCTGTAGGCAGAGAACAGATGAGATGGCTTTACATATGGTCAGCTGAAAGTCTGCCCAGGACAAAGCCAACCTGCTCCCAGCTGATAAGGGGTCCCCAAACCTGGTTTAATCTACTGGCCAGAATTTTAGCAAAAGCTTGAGATCAACATTATTAAGACATATAGGTATATAATTGGTAACCTGTAAGGGGTCCCTGCAGGGTTTTGTAACATCACAATAATTGCTTCCATGAAGGAAGTGTCAAAGAGACCCTCAGCAGGGATGTAGTTAAACGTACGAGCAATATGGGAGCTAATAAAGTTTTACATTTCTTATAAAAGTTGGAGGTGTATCCGTCCAGCCCTGGAGATTTATTGGAAGCCAGGGAATCAATGGCCTTGTAAACTTCATCTAAATTCAGGAGGGCCTGTAAAATAGCTATCTGAAAATTAAAGAAACATAGAAGTTGATGGCAGATAAGGACTGCAAGGCCCATCCAGTCTGCCGATTTTTTCTATCTTATGAATATGCCATAGGCCTTTACTCTGTCAATGGTCTATCTATTCATACTCATCTGTATTGCTCCCTAATGCCTATCCCATGCCTGTTTGAAGCCCTGCACTATATTCATAACCAACACTACCTGAGGTAGGCTGTTCTATGTATTCACCACCCTTTCTGTGAAAAAGAACTTCCTCACATTACCCCTTAATTGGCCTCCCTCTACTCTCATGCAGTGTCCTCTTGTCCTGCTATTTTTCTTATATTGAAACATGATAGACTCTTTCACCTTGTTAATGCCCTTCAGATGTTTGAATGTTTCGATCATATCACCTCTCTCCTCCTTTGCTCTAGGGTATACATATTGAGCTCTGTTAATTTGTCCTCATATGTTTTCTGATGCAGCCCTGCACCATTTTGGTGGCCCTCTGGACTGCCTCAATTTTGTTAATGTCCTCGTGCAGGTGCGGCCTCCAGTACTGCATGCAGTACTCCAGATGGGGCCTAACCAGTGTTTTGTAAAGAGGGATTATTACCTCCCTCTTATGACTTGTGATACCCCTACTCATACACCTCAACAACCCTCTAACCTTACCTACTACGTTAGTGGTCTGCTTGGATGATTTCAGGTCATCTGTGATGATGATGATGATGTCCAAGTCTCTTTCTTCCCTTGTGATTGCAAGCAACTCCCCTCCCAACCTATAGGTAGCTTCAGGGTTTCGCTTCCGGATGTACATGATCTTACACTTCTTTGCATTAAACCCCAGTCGCCACTCTTCCAACTATTTTGCCAGTTTATCCAGATCTCTTCTCACTCTGCCCACCCCATCTACATCATCTACTCTGTTGCAGATCTTGATGTAATCTGCAAACAGACAGACCTTACCCTCCAATGTCACTAATGAAGATATTAAAGAGGACTGGCCCCAGGACTGATACTTGAGCTACCCCACTTGTGACCTGCATCTCTTCTGACTGTATACCATTTACAACCACTCTCTTTTTTCTGCCCGGCAACCAGTTTGCCATCCAGCTGACCAACTTCTGACCCACCCTGTGCCTACCCAGCTTATTAATCAATCTTCTGTGTGGAACAGTATCGAAAGCTTTGCTGAAGTCAAGATAGGCAACATCAACTGCATCCCCTTGGTCCACCGCTCTGGTTACCCAGTCAAAGAAATCTATGAGATTAGTTTGGAAGGACCTTGCTGTTGTAAACCCATGCTGTCTTGGATCCTTTGCTCCTGTGGATTCCAGGTGTTGCACTATCCTATCCTTAAGGAGTGCCTCCATAATCTTGCCCACTACTGAGGTAAGACTGACTGGTTTGTAGTTCACTGCCTTCTCCCTGCTGCCACTCTTGTGGAGCGGGATTACATGAGCCTTTCTCCAGTCTTCTGGGACCTCTCCTGTGCTCAGAGACTCACTAAACAGTTCTGGTAATGGCTCTGCTAGTTCCACCCTTAGCTCCTTTAGTACCCTGGGATGTATGCCATCAGGTCCTATTGCCTTGTCCACCCTGAGCTTAGTGAGCTCTTGTAGGACCCTTTCTTTCATGAAGGGACTTGTGCCCACCTCCCCTTTTCATGGTGCTGAGCTGTGGGCCTTCTGCCTACCTTCTCCTCAGTAACTACTGAGCAGAAGTATCTGTTTAGGATAGATGCTTTTCTTTGGTCCTGCTCCACATACTCCCCCTTATCCCCTTTGATCTTTGCAATACCCCCTCTGGACTTTCTCCTTTCACTAATGTATCTATAGAAAATCTTGTCCCCTTCTTTTACTGTTCGTGCTAGTGTTTCCTCAGTTTGTGCCTTTGTCTGCCTTACAGCCTTCCCTGCTTCCCTTAGGGAAGTTTGGTATGTCTCCCTAACTTCATCCCTCTGTGTTCCTTTATAGTTCCTGAAGGCCGCCTTTTGGTTCTGTTCTTTTCTGCTACTGTTTTTTTAGAACCAAAGTGGTTTCCTACTTTTGCTCTTGCTTTTCTCCCTAACACAATGGGATGTTGCTTCAAGTATTGCATCCTTAATGCTTGCCCAGTTTGCCTGTACCCCCTCACCTGTATTTCTTCTTGCCAGGGCTAGCTTAACTCTGCTGGCCATCTTATCAAAGTCAGCTCCTCTAAAGTCCCATATTTTTGCCTTGGAAAGGGATGATTTAGTTCTAGTTGCCAAATTGAACCATACCATGTGATGGTCACTGGCCTCCAGGTGACCTTCTACCTGGAGATCTGTGATCCTTTCCCCATTAGTCAGTACTAGATCTAGGATAGCCCTGTCTCTTGTGGGTTGTTGTACCAGTTGTTTGAGGCCCTCCTCCCCCTACAGGGAATCCACTATGTGTCTAGTTCTGGTGGATGTTCCTGCTGGTATTGACCAAGCTGTAGCTGGCATGTTGAAATCTGCCATTATCAGAACCTCCCCTTTAGCTGTCATGTTTTGTGTATCTTCTAACAGTTATGTGTCTATGTCCGCCTCCTGGTCTGGACACCTGTAGACAATCCCAGTTCATATGGCTGTCCCATTTCCTGTTTCCAGGGTGACCCACAGTTCTTCTGGCTTCTTGTGTGTATTCTGAATTGCTGTGGCTTTGATATTTTCATTGACATAAAGGGCCACTCCCCCTCCCCCTTTTTGCACATCAGTCTCTTCTGAACAGTACATAGCCAGGTACTGAAGTCTCCGGAAGTGTGGTTACAGGTGAACCATGTCTCGTTAATGGCTACTATGTCCAGTTTAGTATCTGTCATTGTTGCCTGCAGGTCTGGGATCTTGTTTCCCAGACTGCAGGCATTTGTGTTCATGATTTTCCATTGGCCAGATTTCAGTGTGTTAGTTGTTGGGCAAGATCCAGTGTTTCCCCTGCGTGTCATATGGGGAGCTGAACCTTTTTCCTTACCTGTCAATGCAAATGAACTACAAACATGCTGAACTCCTGTTGGATCACTAGTTAAGGGGGGAAGGGTGTTCTTCCCATTCTGTGTATCAGGTGCTGCACCCTCTACCCATTTGCTAGTTTAAATATTCTGCAAAGACATCGAACTTCTGCCCCAATGCACTGACTCTCTCCTTAGTCAGATGCAGTCCATTGAATTTAAAGAATTTTTGCTCCCAAAACTGTTGCCAGTTACCTACAAATTTGTGTCTTTATCCTGGCACCAGCCTTTGAACTACATGATTGGTTTCCCTGTCTCCCTTCTCTGACCTTCCGTCCATCTGCCCCTCTCCCAGACCGCAGGATCTCAGAGAAGGAGATCTCAGATGAAATGAATGACAGTTTGTCTCCTAGCCTGCTCAGGTGTTCCTTGGTCTCCACAACTGACCAGCTGGTAAGATCGTTAGTCCCTATGTGTACCAGGACATCAATGTTTTCTCCTGCTTCCTGCATGATTTTAGCAATGCGGTCAGTGTCTCTCTATGCTGATGTACCTGGGAGACATCTGACCATTACCCCCGGCAAGAGGTAGGTATCAGCTCCCCAAATTATGGAGTCTCCTTTGATCAGAATCATTTAAATGGGGCAGGTCAAGATCCTGGAGAAAGGCATCCAATTGAGTAGGACAGAAGGAGGTAGAGGATGCCGTATACAGGGCCTGGTAGTAGGACTGGAAACAGGCTACAATGTCTCAAGGATAGGTGAGAAGTTGGCCTAACTCCGTATGGATAGGGGATACAATTGTATCCATAGTTTGGGAGTGCAGACACAGGGCTAATAGCTTACCAGCTTTTTCCCCTAGATCAAAGTACTTTACTTTGGAACGTAGCAACAGTTGTTCTGCTTTCTTCCCCAGTAGGTGGTTATATTGTGATCTCAGGGCCTCCAAGCATTCTCAGTCCTGATGGGGAGGATATCAGGGAAATGTGCTGTTCCAACTGTCTGATTTAGCCCAATATGGAAGTAATTTCTAGTGAGGTTTGCTTTTTAAGTTTGGACGCCTAAGCGAATGAATTCACCCCAAAGGGTACATTTTAAAGCTCCCATGACATATCCAATTTATTCACAGAAGCGGAGTTAACCTTTTTTTTTTCAATTTTTATTTTTTCCAGGCTGGGCTCCGTAATCCTTCTGCCCTTGTCACGGCGCCCGAAACCTCCACCACCCCTATGGCTGCCGGGATCCCCAGTCACCCCGCTTTCTCCCCGAGGGTGGGGCCATGGCCACCTTCACCTGCAACGGGCCTTATGTCTGGTTGGGGATTCACAGCAGCGGTGGTGTCTTGAGGTCCTCTGGGGAGGGTGTCATGTGCACGCTTGCCCTCGCCTCGGGTTTTCTCATTTACAGAGGCGGGGGCATGCAATGACGCTAGCATCTGCCCCTGCCTACCAGACCTGGCTCCGTCGGTCACCTGAGGTCCCCTAGCCTCCGCTAGGAGCCCTCAGTGCACCGAGCGATTCCCATGCCCCCCCCGGAGAAGGAGAGCAGTCCTTAGGACACTCTATCCTTCTCCCCCCGGCCGGCCCTCCGACGATCCGGGTCCGTTCCCGAACCCAGGTCGCTGGCGTCGCAAGCGGAAATCCCACCGCTGCACCAACGGGCCAGCCCTGTGGAGTTAACTTCTAAGAAGGAGGTAATACATTTGTGAATGTGATCCACCAGGCCTGGGGATGTACTGAACTGGTCTTTAAGTCTCCAGGTCTTATCCCATCCCTTTACTAACTTAATACAACACCTGAAATGTGCTCAACCCCAACAAAAAGAAGTTGATTCTAGAAAATGGATTATGAGGATAGAGTGGAAGAAGTATTGTTGCTGGGTATGGTAACGCCCTCAAGGGTCAACAATCCCAAAAGTGTCCATAAGTTCTAGCAAGCTAATTGGGTGAGTCGGTGCTTGGCAGAGGTGACTGGATCGGTCTAAGTTGTTACAAAAACTATATTCCAGTCCCCTGCTAGAAGACTTGAGAAAGAGACCCATGAAGCCAACAGGGATACTAAAGAGGTGAAAAAATATGGTCTTCTGCTGTATGGCCATATATGACACATATGATAACTTCCAAGTGACCTAAGAGAGTGTGAAAATCAAAAACATCCCTGGGATCCACCACCTCTTGGAATAAGTGAAAGGGAATTCTTCTAGTTACTAAAATAGCAACATCTCTCTTACAGGAATCAGAGCCAGCCCCAAAAGCCTGTCCAACTCAGGACCACCTAAAATGTGAAACCTGGGTTGGAAGCAGAGTGGTCTCTTGGAGGTAAGCAACATCTACTTGTAATTTATTTAGATGAAGCAGGACTTTCACTCTTTTTATGGGGGACTGAGCACCCTTAATGTTCCAAGAATAAAAACTGTAACTAAGCGCCATTTTTTTTAGTTAGAAATCTATAGACAAAACCTTGTACATACTGTATAAACAGGAGGTAAACCAGCGAAGGTCAAAATTAACATAATTTCTCTTCTGATGGAGTTCCACCCCCCCACCCTTTCCATTCATATGTAGCTGCAGATATCCATAAGGCCTTGTCAAATAACATGCTAGTCAAGTAAACCAGCCAAACATTCTTATACCCCCTATCATGTGATAACCCCCACCCCATCCCCTAGAAAACCAAACAATAATACTATCCTTCCTCCACCCCAACCAGGTATGACAGAAAGTAGCATTAATAGGTGTCCTAAGGGTCCCAACCACCCTACAACCCACGGGCCACCCCTGAGGTTACTACCCACTCAGTTAACAAGCCCATTCTCTATATTAAAGAGTAATATAAAAAATACAAAAATATCAGCTAATCTGGGAAGAGCTAACTGCCCCCCCTCCCCATTACTGGTGCATGATGTCTCCAGCGTAGTGCAGTTTAAATCCCCATTCCCCCTCCCCACAATTATCAATCCAAACATGGATCAAATTCAGTGACCATAAATATAACACTGTAATAGGAGCTAACCATGAATGATAAATCTACCCCTAGGTGAAATGATCTAATCAGAACAACCAGAAAAACAAAATAAAAATCACTAAGTCCATCATCTCAATGCTTTAAAAGTGTTATCCAGCCTAGCCCTAATATTAGGAAAGGTGTTTGGACACTATGGAGTAACCAGAGGAACAATCCATGAAAAAACCCTGCAAAGGAAAAAACAACTGTACAACAAGGTAGCTGGATCAATAAGTAAAAATACAGATATCTAAAGCACAGTCATGCAGAAGGAGATCACAGCAGCGTCTTCATGGATGAGGGAAATCCTGCATTAATGCAAAACCTTCTGTGATGGACCTTCCTCGTGGTTTGAACTGAGAAGCTGAGTCGGAAAGGTCCAAACCAGAAAGAAAAACAGATTAAAGTTCAACAGCGTCCAGATCCCGATGAGATAAAACAAGTATGAGGAGAGACCTGGGACATATACTCTGTGGAGACTCAGTCACCAAGGGCAATAACCCTGTAGCAGAGTTCCAGGAGACCTATTCGCTGAAAGCAGGAATGGGCAGCGAATCTAGACTGAGGTGGGAACAAAAATCAATGCAGGATTCTAAGTCAAATAGGAAATAGTGTACGATCCCACCAAGCAAAAGATCACCTCCACAAGTGAAATAGACCAGTTCCAGGAAATCCAGTGGTGGAGAATAAATTGCAAGATGAGGCAATAAGCTAGGCAGGACTTGTATACAGCCGCTGGTTGGAGCCTGTGTCCCTGAAAATTCTGGAATAAAAGAAAACATGTCAGAGGAGAATTTCTTTCAAAACAGGACAGTAGGTCAAAACAGTAGTAGTATTAGTATAGTCAGTCTCTCAGATGTGGCAAAACCAGAACCCTGGCATGGCAAGTTAGGAAGGGGCTTCATGCTCACAGGGCCATGAATGTATAACCTTTCTCGAGATGTCCAGAGGGAACACTGACAAAACAATCATCCATCTTTGTTTGCAGAGCAACAACAAAGGAACCTCCAGTGGCCTGACAATCAGCAAACTTTAAATAGATCAGGCTTCAAGCTTTTCATCTCCTTGCTTGCCAGATTAACTTCTTCAAAAGAGTGCCAGTTGCCCTGTATTAAGAATTGAAGGTGCACCGGATAGACCATTTTAAATGAATCCTGGCTGTTGAAAGCTTTGAGACCAGTGGATGAAATGCAGCTCTTTTTTGCCTAGTAGCTATGGGCAGGTCCTGAGCGATACGGAGCTTAGCGCCTTGCCAAGATAGCTCTTTAATCTCCCGGGCTTTAGACAAAATGTGCTGCCTGTCAAGATAATTAAGTAATTTAATGATAAACAGTCTGGGTGGTGAACCCATGGATGGCTGAGAACACAGGGAGTGGCGTGCCCTGTCTACTATGTGGGTAGAGTTATTAGGGGAGGGGCCCGTGATTTTTTCCAGTAGCTTCTGAACTAATAGGACCTGTGAGGATCCCTCTTTTTCTTCAGAAAGCCCAAAAATAACGAGGTTGTTTCTCTGAAACCTCTCCTCTAGGTCCTCAAGCTTGTTCTCCAACTTCGATAACTTTTCCCAGACAATAGTCACCTCAAGTTTAAAACTCTCCTTCCAGTGTTCTAGGGAGAACATGTGGGCTTCTTTGTCTCCCACTCGGTGGGTCAGCTCCCCCAGGTCAGACCGCAGAGATTTTAAGTCCTGAGTCAGTTCTTTTAAGGAGTCTTTAAAGGGCTGGAATTCTACTAAAAATCTTTATTTGGACAGAGGAACTGGTGGAGAGCCTGAGGTAGGGGGATGGCCTCCAGGACAGCCCTGTGCTTTATGCCTCTTGGAAGATTTGTCCGGAGTCGGTGGTGGTGTATGGCATATGGCAGCACCTGACACATCACTACTTCCATTCTGGCTGAATTAATGAATTCAGACTCTCCAAGGAGGTAGATGTTAGTATCTGAAACCCTATGTAGCAAATAAGCGTTTATGAGCACCAAAATAGTAAGAAGATAAAGATTGAAAAGAGAGGAGCAGGAGCAGAGGTTCCGAGCAGCTACCTCGCCGAGGTATCACGTGACTCCTAATTTTGTGTAATGTTTAGACAAAAGAAAAACACAATAAGGCATTTTTCACACCTCCTTATGGACAGTACAGCTGTCATTTTTCACATCCTGCCTGAAATATGCATTTACACATCTGGCGCAGAATAGCGCGTTCACTGTGGGAAATTAATGTTTGGGACAGATTAGGAAAATCATAGTGATGCTGTTCATGAGCAGAGGTCACAAAATGCCTATGTTGAAAATTTGATGAAAAAATTCCACTAAATTACTGTGTTACATGCATGCGTTGCGCAGTTTCCACATAAGCCCAGAAGTTCAAGTATTTTTAATATTTTCACAACAGATTTTCAACATTGCCATTTCTTCACACCTCCTATGAAGCTGTCATCTTCACATCCTGCCTGATCTGTGTTTTCGTAAATCTGCTACAGAATGGCATGGTCACTGTGGGAACGCAAAGTTCGGGACACATTAACAAAATCACAGTGCCACTGTTCATGAGAAGAGGTCCCAAATGCTTTCATGAGGTGTGGGTCACAAAAAGGCCATGTTGAAAATTTGCAGTGCAAATACCAACAAGCACCCAGGATGTTAGGATGTCTAACCTTAACGTCCCACCCTGTACAGACTGGCAGGCAGCAGTGGTGTGACTTTTGATTGCTGACACCTCACCACCCTGCAGCTAATGACAGGCATCGAGGTGTGCCTTAAACTCTTCGGCCCCAAAGTTCACCCCGTCCTCCTATACTGCTCCCATTTCAGCTTATGTCCTTATGAAATGGGGTGACTGTACAGTCGAACACCCCAAGGCACACCTCAACACGTCCAGTGTCTGCAGGATAGGAGTGAAGTGAAATGGCATGAATGTTATGGGTGATGACCCAAATGCATACCACAATGCCTGTCCGTCTCTGCAGGGTGGAGGTGAGGTTGGCGGAAGTTCAATACTCACTGCCATTCCTATTCTGCATCTCTAACTCCTGCATTTCCAATGCTAATACCAGCAATCAAACATTCAGCATTGACAAATGCTTGTTAGTCTTGTGTCCTGCAAAAAATAATATCAGCTTTGAAATGACTTAAAGATGAAAACAGTGCTTGTCTTCTACTATAATTCTTGATACTGTTCACATTCAAAGTCTCAATATGTAAATCATGTGGCATTAAAAAAAAACAGGAGAAAATTTTAATGTTATTGTCGGTCTTTTTCTTTCTGGTTCTTTAAAGAATTTCTCCTTTTTAGCTGGTTTCCTTCTGTATCTGAGGCTTCCTTCGGAGAGGATGCTATTGAGGAAACATCTGAGTCTTCACCTCATCCCCCATGGTGTTGGCTAGGGCTGAGTAACTATTTTAGTAACCACTAAACTTTGTCTGGATACCTTTGACTTTGGGGGTAGGTTTTCTGATTTCTCTTCCCACCTACTACTGTGAATTCTTCTTGTGGGGTGGGGGCATTTCTGCTGATCCGTGCGTGGGGGGTAATATTCTGTTCTGGTGTAATATGTCTCTAAATCCTCATTTACGTTTTCAGTTTCATGAGTCTCTTTTCCCCAGTATTGTCCTTTGAGGATCTTGTGCTTGTGCTCTAAAGTCTCCTTTCATTTCTGGGCTTCTAAGACAATATCCTCATGATTTTAAAAAGATCCTCGATTGTGTGCAGCCCAAGGGCATTGCTAAAATGAATATCTATATCCGTCACACAAATTGCACCCAACGGGATTAGGGTAAAAATTATTTGAATGTCCAACTCCTAACAAAAGTCACATACCGTGGTATCACATGCACTGCTGAGATGGGAGAGAGAGATCCACATCTGTGACATGTTTTTGGCTGTCCAGCATAGAAACAAAAGCTTCTGTCTCTTCCTATGTAAAAGCTGCTAGGGAGACCCATTTGCTGTATTTTTCAACTTAACTTTGATGCTCCCCCCGCCCGTCCAGATGTTCTTAGTGTCCATTATGGGCTGTGGCCATTCAATAGCTTCTACCCTCTGCTTCACCCAATACAGATACATAGATACATAGACAGTGTCGGCAGATAAGGGCCTATGGCCCACCTAGTCTGCCCATTTGAGCTTGTAAGTTCAGTTTGTTTTCCTAGAAGTCTGTTTCCCCTTACCCCTGCCCTCTAGAATTCCTTTATGTCTATCCCATGCATTCTTAAATCCTGTGATTGTTTCAGCCCCCACCACTTCCTCTGGCAGGGTGTTCCACTTGTCCACCACCGTTCTGTGAAGAAATTCTTTCTCATGTTTCTCTGAATCGTCCTCCTCCAACTTCATCCCATGCCCTCTAGTCCTGAAACATCTTTTTGCTTAACAATAGTGTTTTCCTGCACCCTGTTCCTCCCTGTAAGATACTTGTATGTCTCTATCATATCCCCTCTCTCCCTCCTCTCCTCCAGGGAGTACATGTTCAGTTCCTTCAACCTGTCTTCATAGGACTTGTGATGCAACCCATGCACCATCTTTGTTGCCCTCCTCTGAACCTTCTCTACCCTGTCTATGTCCTTACGTAGGTATGGTCTCCAGAACTGTACACTGTACTCCAGGTGGGGCCTCACTAGTGTCTTGTATAGCGGAATTATGACCTCCTTTTCCTGCTGGTGATGCCCTGCCTATACATCCCAGCATCCTATTTGCTTTACCTGATGCCTTGTCACACTGTTTCCTACCTTGAGGTCATCAGAGATGACAACCCAAGATCCCTTTCCTGCTTGGTGCATGCTATATCCTCACCCCCAACTGATATATTGTGCCAGGGTTTTTGTGCCCCATATGCATTATCTTGCACTCTTTGCATTGAATTTCAACTGCCAAACCCTTGACCATTCTTCAAGTTTCTGCAGGTCCTTCTCATTCTGTCTACACCCTCTGGTGTGTCTACTCTGTTACAGAGCTTTGTGTTATCAGCGAACAGTGAAATTCTGCCTTCTAGATCCTGTGCAATGTCACTGATGAAGATGTTGAATAGGACCAGTCCCAGCACTGATCCCTGTGGTACCCCACTGGTTACTCTTCCTCTGTGGAGTGACAGCCATTTACCACCACCCTCTGTGTCCTGCCACCCAGCCAGTTACCTACCCACCACACTACTGTCCTGCCCACACCCATATTCCCAGTTTGTGTAATAGTCTTCTATGTGGCACAGTGTCAAAGGCCTTGCTGAAGTCCAGATAGCCATGTCCACTGCCCTCCCTGATCCACCTCCCTAGTCACCCAGTCAAAAATTCAATGAGGTTGGTCTGACATGACCTCCCCTGGTGAAACCATGCTGCCTTGGGTCCTGTAGTCCATTGACAACCAGATGTTCCACCAATCTCTCCTTCAGTAGTGCTTCCATGATCTTTCCCACTACCGAGGTGAGGCTGACTGGTCTGTAGTTCCTGCTTCCTCTTTGTTCCCACTTTGTATAAGGGGACTACATCTGCTGTCCTCCAGTCTTTGGGTACTCTCCTGTTTCCAGTGATTGGCTGAACAGGATAGACAGAGGTTCAGCCACCACCTCTCTTAGTTCTTTAAGGACCCTGGTGTGCACCCCATCTGGCCCCATTGCTTTATCAGCTCTTATTACTTCCAGTTCCTTCAGGACCCTTTCTCGTGTAAAGGGACTTGTGTCCATTTCTGCACCATTCTCACCCCTTGTACTCCCTTCAGACCCATTACCCCCCTCTTCCTTAGTAAAGACTGAGCAGAAATACCTGTTCAATATGTCAGCTTTATTGTTGTCATCCTCCACGCGGCTCCCATCCTCCCCCTTCAGTCTCACTATCCCTCCCTTTGTCTTTCTTTTTTCACTTATGTAACTGTAAAAGGTTTTGTCCTCTTTACCCACTGATTTTGCAATGTGTTCTTCTGTCTGAGCTTTGGCTTCCCTTACTGACTTCCCTGCCTCCCTTTGTTTCTCCTGGTACTTCTCCCTATCCCTTTCTGCCTGTGTCTTTTTGTATTGCCTGAATGCAATCTTTTTGGCTTTCACTTTCTTTGCTACATCTTTGAAACCATAATGGTCTCCTCTTCCTTTCCTCTTGCTAACCTGCTTAATGCATAATTCTGTTGTTCTTATAATCCCCATTTTAAATACTGCCCACTGTTCCTCAACCCCTGATTCCTGTCCCATTCCTTAATGCCTCTTTCAAGTATCTCCCCATTTTCCCAAAGTCTGCCCCTAAAATCCAGGATATGTGTTTTTGTGTGGTTTGGTTCTGCTCTTTCTGTGATTTCAAACCACAATGACTGGTGGTCACTGTTACCCAGGTGCTCCCCACTGTTACCCCCATCACACTGTCCCTGTTTGTGAGCACAAGGTCCAGTATTGCCTTCTGCCGAGTTGGTTCCATGACCAGTTGCTTGAGGAAGGCACCCTGAAGGAGTTCAGGATAAATCTGCTCCTAGTTGATGCTGCTGCTGGGATGCTCCAGTCCACATCTGGTATATTGAAGTCTCCAACCAGTACTACCTCACCTCTTTGTCTGCCATCCTTGGATGGCTAGCATCAGCTCCTATCTGTTTCTTCCTCCTGGACTGGTGGTCTATAGACCACACCTGTGCGGATGGCTGGCCCCATTTTCCTTTCCAGCTTAACCCACAGTATCTCTCCCCCATTTTGTTCCTCCTGGATCTGTGTGGCCCTTATGTCATTTTTCACATACAGTGCCACTCCTCCTCCCTTCCTGCCTGCTCTGTCTCTTCTGAATATGTTGTAGCCAGGTATGACCATCTCCCAGTCATGGTTATCATTACACCAGGTTTCAGTGATGGCCACAATATCCAGGTCTGACTGTACCATGACAGCCTCCAGATCTTCCATCTTGTTGCTAAGGCTCCTGGCATTTGCACACATGGCTTTCCATGATTTGACCTCCCTAGACTGCTTCACTGTTCTACTCCAGCCCCATCCTTGGTTGTCATTTATCCCTGGTTCTCCTTGCTGTTTGCCCTTCTGCTGAATTTTGCCCCTTTCTGCTTATCCACCTTTGGACACTAATCTCCATCTTTGCACACTGCTTTGCAGAGATAGCCACCCTCTGGTTCACTGGTTCCACTACTAGCTATGTGGGGTGAGCAAGTAGGTACCATCCTTGCTGGTCTGCCACTCCTTTGCTAGTTTAAATGCTGTCAATGTAGCATTTAAACTTATCATTGAGTGCTTGGATTCCCTCCAGGATGGATGCAGGCCGTCAGGCTTGAACAAACCTCCATCCCTCCAGGTGGGTCCCCAGTCACCAATGAATCCAAACCCTTCCTCACAGCACCAGTTCTTCAACCATGAGTTAAAGTTCCTGGTGCATGCACTCCTATGTCTCCCTTGCTCTCACAGGTAGTACTTCTGAAAGTGACAGAAGTAGCTACTTGCTTGAGACCCTCCCCAGTTTCCAAAACTCTTCCTGAACTTCCTTTGGCTCCCCATTTGCCAAGTCATTAGTACCTAGGTGGATAATGACATCCAGCTCATCCTCCCGTCTTGCCTTCCCAGTGATCCCCAGTATATTCCTTCCATCCCTCCCTGCCATGGCACCTGGTAGGCACCTCACCTCCCTGTCCTCCCCCTCCTGTGTTCCTAGCTGGATCCCTCTTACGATGGAGTCCCCCACCAGGATTCGCTTCCTCCTCCTCCTCTGGGGTCCACTGCTTTCCCCACTGAGGTCACCTCCTTGCCTAACCTCCACATCCTTTCCTTCCACTTCCCTGGTACCTCTATTTGGTTGTCCTCATTTGCCAGTGTGGCATATGAGTTCTTGAGAGGAATAGGATCTGGGATGTGCCTCTGCCTGACTGCTCTAACCTCCCTGAGCCCACTGTCATCCAAGTGCTCCTCGTCTCGGCATCCTTGGAGGCAGCTGCATTGGACTGGTGGTCCCTGGATAGGGGTGATGGTACCTGACCCAGTTTACTTCCGCTCTGAGTCTGGCTACCTCATCCCACAGTCCAGAGAGATGCATGCAGATAGGGCAGCACCTCAGTGTCCAGAAGGTCTGCCTGAATATGGCTGCCCCACAGCCACTGCATTGCACCACTCCCCACATTATACTGCAATTCCACTACTTCTCTGCCACTGAAGCTCTCTTAGTTCTCTTTTTATTTATTTACAGTACTAAAAATCCTGTAACTGATCATCAGATACATATATTTTTTTTAAGGAAAAAGAAACCAATAAATAAATAAATGAGTCAAAACACTTGTCGTGCTGAGGGTGGTCTTCTTCCCCCTTATGCCCCTCCTACTTCACACCTCTTACTATACCCTGTGTTTAGTTCCTGTCAATCAGATTTATCAGGGCATATAATTAAGAGTTGGGGGAAGGGGTGGGGGGGGCGAAAATTTGCAGCAATTAAAGACAGCACAGAATTACACCACCACTATGTTTTAAATTTTCAACAGCCCAAAAACAATTATAAGTAAAGACAACACAGAAAGAAAGTATAGTGTCACTACAAGCCTACAATCTAAGTTTAAAAGAAAAATACCAATTACCAGTTACTCTAAAGCACTGAATTGAATATGTTTCCTTCCTCCACCTTCTGGCTTCTTCTGAGAAGTATATCAGAAAGATTCACACCTTCATTTTTAAAAAGGATGGCAATGGTTTTCCATGTATGCTTTGTCAGAGGGATGACTAGGAAAGATGTCCAAACTGGTGTGTGTTTAATTCTGGTACTTCAGCCAGAATCTGTTCAGGAGTACAGGTGTCTCAAAACTAACATCAAAGTTTGTATCTCCTGATGTGTGTATAGCGCTAAAATCTTCTGTGGCCATGAAATGCATAATAAGTAGCTTTCAGCCATGTAAGCCCTATCTGGCTGTTCTTCCAACCCCCTGCATATTTCAAGTGAACTGTGTTTTTTCTTTTGTAGGTTTGTCTAGGTTTGAAAAAGGTCTGACAACTTTAAAGTGTGTGTGTGGGGGATCCTTCTTTGTCTTTGCCTGAGCTGTGGTCAGAATTATCAGCTGGAGTATCTGATTTATCTTGTTGGGCTGTAGGAGGTAAAGAGACATGTTATTTATTGTCTCTTCTCATTACATGGGTGTTTGATTTTCCATACTGTCAGCCCAAGATGTAGATGGGGTACTTAAATCAATTATTTAGTACAGTGTTACTCTGTTCAAGAGTTTGTCCAGACTGGGTTTGGGTTACATGCTTGGTGCTTCTTTGAGCATTCATGCTCATGATATTACTTGCCGCTTTTGTGGCTTGTCTCTGGGAGTGTAATGAAATCTGGACTCCTTGGTCTGCATTACTGACTCGCAAAAGTTTGGGTGCGATCAAATCAGGCCCGCCATTTTGTTTTCCCTAAGCACCAGTATCTGTGTCATTATAACATACTGGATTTAAAGTGATGGGAGTCATACCTGTATTTTGCTCTGATCTGTAAGGCAGCTTCAATATTGCTGCAGCTGTAGGAGGTGACTTTGATAGCCATCCAGATCGGTCATTAGTTTTTTCCAGCCAGCTGCAAGAAGAGCTTTTTCTGGAGGCCATGACTGCTGATCAGTGGAAGGCAAGTCCGTGAACCTGGAGATGTACTCGGCTTCTGATTTCCTCATCAGCTTCCAAATTCATATGTGGAACATTGCCAATGCCAGTTTCCAGGTGCCTTAAAACTTTTCTTCTTCAGCCAATAATTTCAGCAATTTATCCCTTCGTTGTTTAGCCTCCCGCATTTTTTTGCAGATTTCATATCTTGCTGCCAGTGTGTAGCTCTCAGAATATCGCCTCTGACTTGTATTTTAACCATTCTTCAGCTGTTTGAAGCTGAAAGTTCTTTATTTCTGCTTTTCTAGTTTCTAGTGTTATGCTTATTGGTTTATCTTTTAAAGGTGATACCTCAGCAACTTGTGTGTCCACAATGTCCATAGCAATGTCTGGCCCAGTATCTTTTGATTCTTCAGTTACTTCCATAGCATCATAATATACTACTTCAGTAGTTCCAGCTCAACTCCAACTCCAGCTCCAGCTCCAACACCTCCTACTCCCTGGGTGGCCATCTTGTCCACCAGTGACTGAGCAGAGGTCCCCTACTGGAGAGTAGGGGAATTTC
The DNA here is from genome assembly GCA_016271365.2 of Neoceratodus forsteri. Classification (NCBI taxonomy): domain Eukaryota; kingdom Metazoa; phylum Chordata; order Ceratodontiformes; family Ceratodontidae; genus Neoceratodus; species Neoceratodus forsteri. Next base: position 665,806,135 of record CM028130.1, on the reverse strand, counting down.
CTGGTGCCCTGACCAAATTTCCTCATTCACTAAAAGTACAGCCAACAGCTTAATCTGATTCAAGGTCAGTTGGCATTCATCTATATCCCCCTCCCCAGGTTGTGCCTGAAAATAGGCAGAAATTGTCTAGTGCACTTACCTGTTCAACACAAAATAAATAAATAAACAAACACATAGAAGTGCAAGATCATGCACATAGGGAAGAGAAACCTTGATGCCACCTATAGGTTGGGAGGACAGTTGTTAGCAATCACAAGGGAAAAAAGAGACTTGAGCATCATCATCGTCATCATCACAGATGATCTGAAATCATCCAAGTAGACCACTAGAGCAGTAGGTAAGGCTAGAGGGATGCTGGGGTGTATTAGTAGGGGTATCACAAGTCATAAGAGGGAAGTATTAATCCCGCTTTACAAGACACTGGTTAGGCCACATCTAGAGTATTGTGTGCAGTACTGGAGGCCATACCTGTACAAGGACATTAACAAAATGGAGGCAGTCCAGAGAAGGGAAACCAAATCATCCAAGGACTGTATCAGAAAACAAATGAGGACAGATTAATGGAGCTCAATATGTATACCCTACAGCAAAGGAGGGAGAGAGGTGATATGATCGAAACATTCAAACATCTTAAGGGCATTAACAAGGTGAAAGAGTCTAACATGTTTCAATATAAGAAAAATAGCAGGACAAGAAGACACAGCATGAGATTAGAGGGAGGCCGATTAAGGGGTGATGAGGAAGTTCTTTTTCACAGAAAGGGTGGTGGATGCATGGAGGCATGGGACAGGCATAAGGGAGCAATACAGGTGAGTAAGAATAGATAGGCCATTGACAGAGTAAAGGTATATGGCCCATTCATAAGGTAGAAAAAATGGGCAGATTGGATGGGCCTTGCAGTCCTTATCTGCCGTCAACTTCTATGTTTCTATGTTTTTGCTGTGGTTCCTCAGAAAATTGAAAGATATGTCGATGGTGGACAGCATGAGTGGGGAGATAAGAAAGGTGAAGAAATGGGCAGAGGGGTGAGGAAGGGGCAGTAGCAGATACATAGGGCCTTGTAGCACCTTGAATCAGAAAAAGGGAAGAGTTTACACTAGACCCTGATACAAAAGAAGATGATATCGGCCCGAGGGTGTACATCTCTGGGGGAGAAGATTGATATTGATATTTGATAAATATTATGGAAATACAGTATTATGGTTTGTTGGATTTGAGGATATATGAATTTGTAGATAATCAAGGACATTTTGAATTTGTAAATAATCAAGGATGATTTGAATAAGTAAAATAATTGCTGACTGAGCACTCACACAAATATGGTTGTCTGTGTTTTATTTGGTGGGGGATCTGATGACAATGAGGCTTTTGGTAAACAGCTTGTCTCAAGGTCACATGGAAAAGCTTTTCAGGTTACATGGTACATTTTATACAGTGACTGTGCCTGACTTTCTTCCTGTTATTCATTTCTAGTCAGCCTTAGAGAGTAGAAGGAGTATGTTCTGTACTAGCAGAGAAAAAAAACTTTCAAATGCTATTTTGCAGTAGTTGCTTTATATGTTTGTCTTTCTTGTGTTTTTGTTTAGTTAGGGAACACTATTTTAATAGTTAATCTTTACTTTGAATCTCTTTTTAGACCTATTTGCTAGTTTTATTTTCCTCCTTGTCCTTTATGTTTTCTGTCTCTCTCTCTCTCTCTGGCCTTATACACTATGCCAACACGCCGCATAAACTAGTCACATGGCATTGGTAAGTCTGAATGCCGCAGAGCAGTGGTTGCATGGCATTCACAACTGGGGAACACAGCTGGCACATGCCCAATCTCCTGGGTGTGTGAAAAGCAAGGTGTTGGGGGCGGGCAGGGGCATGCCAGGAGTGTACCAGTGGTACGCTCCATGCACCACGGTGAGTAATGCTGCACAACGGGGTGCATGGAGGGCAAGCAGGTACACCAGGGAAGGCTCAGTCATAAGTGCCCCTACGCGCCAATCCCCCATGCACACTGAACTGGTGAATGGGCTCAGGAAAGGTAAGCATTGCCCCCTCTACATGGCTATGGCTGGCACAAAACCCAAATCCACTGGCTGACACCTCCCCCCACACTATATTGGGCGATCACCACTCCCACTGCTGCTGGCACCCCAGAACCAACACCTCCCTATCCCTACCTGCAGGGTGGTACTGGGTACCCGATGGCCAGCAGCACAGCCCTCCACACACCTCCACTTCTGCTGGCTGTCTGACCTATGCGGACGGCAGCCACTGTGTGCCACTGTTCAGGCCAGATGGCGGCAGCCGTGAAGATGTGTAGAGGTTGTGCCACTGGCCATTGTGCACCCAGTACCACACTTGCAGATATAGGGGGGGGTGTGTGGGGGCACCGTGGACCACGGGAGTAGGGTCGGGGTATGGTGTTCGGGGTCACTTGCATGGGGCAGCAGATGCACAGGTGTGTGGAGTGTTCATTGGGTGGGCCTTGCTGTACAAGTGCTGGGGCAACTTGGGCTGGGTAGGGTGGCACCAGGAGCATTGTAATTATACAGGAGCCAATGGGGCATTGCCACGTGGGTCTGGGTGTCAGTGGGTGAGGTTCAAACACCCAGACCCATGCCAGCTTACACAGGTGGATCCACTGCAGATCCAGGGCGGGCATCCAATTGGATGCCCACTGGGTCCACTACACCACCCCCAGCAACCCTGAGTGGACCTGTACACTGGGGGGGGTGGTGCCGCAGATAGGTGGTGGTTGGTAGTGAGTTCCAGCTGGTGCACACCTGTCCACAGGTGCGAAGCTCTGAAGGTGGGTTATGCATCTCCCATGCATATGACCCGCCCATTCATGGCTAGGGCCCTTTGTTTGTGGTTAAGGAAAGTTGTGGTTGTAGATGTGTTTTCACCCATAGTGGTGCCTTACAGAATTGCCATCTGGGTTTTTGTGGAGCGAGCCTCATAGCATCTGAGTTGTGTCACTTATTTTTTTGTCTTTATTACTGTAGTCTTGCTACTATCATTGAAAACAAACACAAAAAATGATATTTTCTGCTTATATTTTCTTTATATCTTTCCTCTCTATTTTGGACTCTTTCCTTCATTTTTCTCAACTATTAGAATAAATACGTCAGGCTGCTGCAGGTTTCTAGTAGTACTACATGGTACTCCATACTGTGTTTTACTGTCCAAACACTGTTGCTCTGACTTACATTCTGTGAATTGTACATAAATTGCAATTTGCATAAATTACCTTCTCTCAGAATTTTTCTCAGTGCCCCTAAAATGGGCAGGTTGCTTACATGCTGCCACAAAGTACTGACTGGCTGTAACTGCTCCAACACTGTTGTTGTGAAGCACTGTGTGTTAATTGTGTATCAATTGCAGTTTACTTTCTCTTCTCCCAGAAATTTTCTCCACTGCCCCCAAAATGTGACTGGCTGCCACGTGCTGCCACATGGTAGTGCACAGTGTGTAACTATCAAAACACTCTTGTTGTAATACACTTTGTTGTAATTGTATGTTAATCACAATTCACACAATTTTTGTGAATCCAGAATATTTCTCAAGTGCCACAAAAGTTTGACAGGCTGTTACTTGCTACCACACAGTAGTTCAGTGTATAACTGTCTGAAACACTCTTGTTGTAATGAACTTTGTGTTAATTGTGCATTAATCACAATTTACAATAACAAGCATGGCCACACAGCATGTGACATCGCGGCCATGGCTGTGGGTGGTGCCACCGTGGAGGCCTGAGTGACATCACAGTCCCAGCCTGTGCCTGTCTGCACCAGTGGGGCAGCACTGGTGTGTGTCCAGGACAATGGGACTGGCTGCCAGTTTGGCAGCACCATTGAGCCCTGGGAGCGGCAGCCATAGGGGCAGTATCAGCAGTCGCCAATGGCCATGGAGGTACAGTGTCAGGGGGTGGCGTCAGTGCACCGCCTGTGGACATGCCCAGGCCTGGCCCTGGTGTGCAGCACCCACGCTCAAGGAGTGATGAGCATCGGGGCCAAGAATACCCTGAGGGACAGCAGGCCGATCAGGCAGATGACCTCTTAGAAAGCACACCCATATACTGCAAGCATCAGTCAATCAGTAGATGTGGCTTGTGACGGCGGAGGATGCACTGAGTGTGGATTTGCGCCAGGCAGAGGAGCGGCGCAGCAGAGGCACTGCTCTGCTCCTGGCAGGGATGGACCGGTTGCGGGAGGATGTGACCGCTGCCATTGAAAGGCAGACACAGGCATTCACAGCTGTCATGGCCACAATGGGCACACAGTTATTTGCCCATGCATCGCAGACACCGCGCAGTGCAATGTCCACCCCATTCCCTGCGTCATGCGACACCATCCTTGTTGACACCGGGTTCAGCTGTGGGCATCCGGAGCACGCTGTTCGGTGTGCTGCAGACCCCTGCACAAGCACGGTCGTGTTCACACAGTGGAACCCCTTGGGGACCATCGGTGCCACCCCATGAGGCCAGTGGTCAGCCTGTCACTGCTGGCGGGTCTCAGTGGGGCCACCCATGCATCTGTTGAAGCCGTGGCATGGTGTCACATGACTGACCTGTCTCCCAGCACGGCTACTGTCTGATGCTGCCCTGTGTGCATTGTGTCATTCAGCGGGCAATGCACTGGTGGGGTACCTGGCCCTGCATGCACACACACGTTCCATCTGCACACCCTCCCGGCTGCTACCTGCTGTGGCGGTGCATGATGATGCTTGCGCTGCACGTTATGCTACTATGCAATGGTGCCCAGCATCTGACACACTCACAATGACAGGCATTGGGCATGGTGGTCTGTGGACGGTGTGTGGCTTGGGGTGGCAGTCTGGGTCGGCGATGCCTCTATCCTTTGTGCATGTCTTGTGAGGTGTGTGTGTGTATGACTGCGTGCCATGTTAGACCTTGCCCATCCCTGGCGGTGTGTGTGTTCCCATGCTCGCCACTTCCCCTGACAGCATGCACCTCTGGTCTGTGTGTCCATGCATGTTTATGGGTTGTGCCTTTGCCACTGGTGGTTGCACATGGCCTCATGACTTATCTGAGTTGGCTGAAGTGCTCCTCTGTGATGGTGTCCCAGTGCAGCTGTGCCAGCTGGAGCAGTCGGGGTCCTGTTGCCCAAGGTGGGCTGCCCATCACCATCTTCACCAGCGTCCTCATCGTCCCCATTGCTGTCCCCTCTTCAACCTGTGCAGCTATCCCACAGTCATTGGCCATGTTCTGCAAGATGCAACAGGCCAGGAATAGCCCACAGGCCTTTGAGAGGCTGTATTGTAAGGCACCGCGGGTGTCCAGGCAACAGAAATGTGTCTTCAGCATCCCGAACACCCACTGATGACATTGCATGTGGTGGCATGTGCCTTCATTGTAGCATTGCTGTGATGGGGTCACGGCCGGTATGTTGTGAGCAGCCAGGGACAGAGTGAGTATCCACTGTCACCTGTGTGTACAGGGTGGAGGTTAGTTTTGTGATTAGCGCCACCCTGCCTTGGGCCATGTAGGCCAATACCTATGTCACCTCTGACCATGCCCCTCCCAAGCTCTATGTTTTTCAATGTGGTTTGCTTACTCACCCACTAAGTGGCCAGTGGGGATGTCCCCACTCGAATCTGGTGCACAGTGCCAACTGGTGCCAGATGAAGGCATCATGTGCTCCCCAGGGTGCGTGGCACAGACATTGATTATGTGCCCCTGGCATCACACACCACCTGGCAGTTGATGCTTGCATAGCCCTTCTGATTGATTTATGCAGCCCCCTCGGGACCTGGTGGTGGTGGATGGCCACATGGGTGCAGTCTATTGCCCCTAGCATGCCAGGCATACGTGCTCCCCATGAAACTCCTGTATGTTTGCTGTGCACTCTGCCGGTATGCTGGGAAATGGATGTGCTCCACAGCATGTGGCAGCAGTGCGCTGAGGAATTGGGTGAGGTGGCAGACCCGCCGACTGGGTTATGCTTGTGGTGTCCCCTGTTGGTCTCTGTGAGGTACCCATGGTGAGCAGGCACATGCAAACTGTCACTTTAGTCTCCAATGACAGCATGGCTCCGTCATGTGGATGCCTGCATCACTTCACTGCACAGCTCACAGAGCCGCCTCAGAATTTCCCAATTCAGGTGGTACCTGCCCATGATCTCGGTATTGCTGTACAGCTCAAAGCTGGTGCAGGCTCAGTACTGCCTGTTGGAGCATACTGTACTGCCGAAAAGGCCCTTCCATTGCCATGCTCCCCTGCTGCCTGCCTTCTCACCCCCCTCATTACTGCCTCCATCTGGATGGTGGCACTGGCCATGTCCCTGGCTTATGTTCCCCCAAGCAGCTGTTTCTGTGTTCACCCTGCTGTCCTGTCTACTACTTCCCCTGCACTTGGAACAACTTCCTGTGGTGGCCTTAGTGCTGTGTGGCACTTCCCCCTTCTGCACTGTCTTTGGCTATGGCTCCCCACACCTTCCCTGTGCCTGTGGGTTCAGGGTGCCCTTTCCCTGTCCTGCCCTGTGTGACTGTCCTGCCCTGTGTGTCTGCCTAGAGGTCAGCCACATGTGCCTTCCCTGTAGCGTTCTTGCACCTCTCCCTTGTTCCTTTTATTTTAGCTCATTTCTGCTATTGCACAACTTCTGCTTGTTTCTATTGCGCATGCATATGTTGTTGAATATCACACTGCGCCATTTATGCATGGTTCTCTCCCTCTTCAGTTGTGCATGCATTCATTATCATTGCACTCTTGTTCAGCATGATTTGGGGCATCTGCCTCCCGCTGAATATCGCAGAATGGGGCATTTTGGACTTGCATGCAGCAACCCTATTGCACATGGCACAACCTTTGAATATCTGGGCCAGTGAGCCTTGTCCTGTGAGCAATTTACAATGAACTATTCATAAATATTATTTTAATGCACTCATTATAATATGTAAGGTACTTGGATTATATTTTGACCATTGGCCTTTGTAAATGCCTAACACTAATGTGTGGTAATTCATTGACTGGTACTCAGGCTTATATATTGTCATGCACAAGAGGACCCAGAAAGATATTGCAAAACTACATTCAAAAAGAAGGTGAGATTGTTTTTCAAGTAAGCCATTATGAGTATCTTTTGGCAATATCTTTCTGAAATCTGTTTATGTTTCTGATTGTTTCTAACACTTAGCCTACCATAACAGGAAAGCCTGGTGTTCTCCCAAAGGGATTCAGGTATTCTGGAGACATTGAACATTTTTAAGGTCATCTCTACACCTGCTAAGGATACATTAGGAAATATTAAAGAGTCATAAAATTTCCCATCAATTATTATTTAATAAATTTCCTTTTGGGACACAAGGTAACTATTTCTGTAGTAATATTCTACTGCTAGTTTTAAACAAGATACAAAGAGTGTTGGTATAACTTTTTTCTCCAAATTTGATGAAAATGTTGTTTCCTTCTTTCCATAAAGCAATTATTTCATAAAGATCTGTGTATATCCAGTCGTGTCACTCTTTGCTATGTGATATCAAAATTGGTCTTATATTATAATAAAATAATTGTATAAAAACACTATGGTTTTTTTATTCATTTATTTATTTATTTAAATTGTTTCACCAGGAAAAGCACACTGAGCAAGAACTGCCTGCCTCCCGTGCAACCCGTGGAGGGGTACAGTGGGAAGAGGACAAGGGTAGTCCAGGTCCTGACACGAGAGTAACAGTTACAATGAGGAAATCCTACAAAGTAATGAGTTGTGGTATATAATGAGATAGGGGTAGTAAGCTAGCTAGCTCAAAAGTTGGGATCAAGTGCAGTAGTTGGGTGTGGTTAGCGAAGTAGCATCATTGGGCCTACTGGGAGAAGAAATATAGGAGTGTCTGAGGTAGCATAGAATGGAGAATTAGCTGCAGGAGCAGTTTACTGAGCAGTGGTTGGCAAGGGCATAGGATAGTGAGCAGATAAAGGAAGAGTGGTGAATTTCAGAGGGGAAAGAGATCCAGAGTTGAGGGAAGCTGTGAAAGAAGGCAGTCAGGCCAGCTTGGGTCCGACGTCTGGGGACTAATAGGAGCGGAGTCTAGGGACCTCAAAGAATAGGTCCCTAGACTCACTCAGACCTCCTCTTTTTTGACAAATAGGTGAAATTTCATTTAATAGGATTAAGTCTACTACCCCATAGTGCCTGGAAGAATAGACTATAAATCCTAGTTTCAAGTTCTTCTGGGGGTGGGAAAATGGCTAAAAGGTATATAAATATGAGGAGCAATAATGCTTTAATTAAAAGTACTCTTTTTTTTGTTTTGAAATTTGCATGTTCCTCCATTTATTCATTAGCACTGTCCCTTCAATAAGTTTTCTTTCCCAACTGACTTTCTCTGCATTAGGTACTCCAAAAAGTATTGCTAGTATTTTTAAACCTTCCAAGAATATAGGAGTACCTGCAATAAAAGGTGTGTTATCCACCTGTTGGCCCAACTGTATTGCCTTACTTATTAGCAAGTTTATTTTGCGTTAGACACATTTGAAAATTTATCAAAAATCTGACTTACAGCTTTCCCAAAGTTTCATCCTGCAGAAATAGGAAAATGTCATCTGCATATACCAAAATGTTTGTAGGTGCTGTTCCCTCTGTGATCTGGACCTCTCTAATATCTATAGATGTATTTTTTTTGTATTAAACTGTCAATTGCGATAATATACAGTATGGGGCTCACAGGACATCCTTGTCTTACCCCTCAGCATTGTTTAATAACTATTGTTTTTTTTCACTTTATCTTTTTATTGAAATTCAAGTACATAAGAAAGCACACATCTAATACAATAGAAGACTATCCTCCATGTAAGGTATAAAATATCACTTAACAAAACACAGTATTTAGGGTAAACATATTGAAGAAGCCTTATATACATGTATTGATAATAAAACACAAACCTAGAAAGGATGTAAGTGGAAAGCAGAACGGTTACAATCAATAGGGTATTATAGGATCTGAAATACCAACCATGTACAAAATACATGCTAGGGCAGGCAATGGCAAGGCATTCAGTAAATTGCAAAAAGTGATAAACGTGGTAATATGAATAATGTTCAGTAATGGAGAGGTGAAGATAAAAGTGTGCAAGGAAAGAAAGCAAGGAAGAAGGGAAGGAAAGAGGGAAAAAACAGGGAAGAAGGGGAAGAAAGAGGAGAAATCTGTGCACAAAAGTTCTGAGAAAACCTAATCTGAGAGCAAAATAAGAAGGAGGGCTAAATATCCTTAACAATTAGGGTCTAGGAGAACTAGGTTTGATGTACTTGAAGTAATCCTGCCAACATCTGTCATATACAGTGAGTCGGTTATGAGTAACATGAGAGAATCGGTCTACGGAGGCATACTGAGAGAGGCTTTAAAGAACATCTGAAAGAGAAGGCACCAGAGTTGATTTCCATTTCATAGAATCAGACGATTGACCAGAAGAGAAAGTATGTTTAGCCACATAAAATGTGCATGTGAGAGGAGAGAGCTATTGGGGATAAGGATGCCTAGAAGGAAAAGCTTGGGGTCAAAATGTAGTTTTGTCCTGTTCTCTGGAGGCAAGTAAAGAGACTTTATGCCAGAACTTATTAATGGGAGTGCAAGACCACAAGATATGAAGTAGATCCTCGTTGACAAATTGCAGCTACAGCAATTATTATTAATAGGCCCATTTGTTAAAGCACAGAGTGGGTTCTATACCAAAGATGTAGGATTTTAGTTTGCATTAAAGAACTACAGGCATCTTTAAAAGTATTATGTGCAATACGCTAACAATTACTCCATTGTGCATCTGAAATATTGTAGTTAAGAAGAGTACTGCATTTATTTTTGGCCTGTATAGGCTGATCAGTTAGATTATCAATAATGTATTTGTAAATGGAGCTATTTAATTTTACTGATAAACTAGTCCAGTGTGAGATGTATGGGTTAAGAAGAGTATGCTATACACTAAACTAGAGAGAGAGTTATAAGCTGCCCGAATTTGTAAAACTTCTAGAAGTCCTGTTTAGGACATTTCCATGTGACCTGTAAGTCTAAGAATGATTTAAGAGTGAGTGAATTCTGGTCCAAGATATCTCCGAGAAAGAAAATGCCTTTGTTCCTCCATGTATGACAGAAAATTGGGTGATCTTCTAGAGTGAGCAGTGGATTGCCCCATAAGGGGGCATAAAACCAGGGTGTTGGATTGGATTTCAGGAATTTGTGGGTTAGTTTCCAATAAAGAACAGAGGATGATATAGTCGAGTGAGATTTTAGTTTAGAGGAAATGGGATTAAAAATGAAGGCAGTGAAAACTCCTCCCAGAGACAATGTGGATTTCATTGCAACCCATAGTGGTGAGTGAGAGGAAGGTTTCTGAAACCATTTAATGGTTTGGGCCACTCGGAAAGCCCAGAGGTAGCCTTTGAATCAGGGGAGTCCGAATCCCCCTTTTTTCCAATGTGATCGAAGTTTGTTGCAGTTAAATCTCGGTGGTTTCCCATCCCAGATAAAGTTACCTATTAATTTATCAATTTTAGCTAAAAAGGAGGATGGTAAGACTAAAGGAATATTGGCAAAGAGGTAAAGCATCTTGGGAGAAATGGACATCTTAATGGCTACAATTTTCCCCATGAAAGAGAGAGAGATTAAGAAGCGTTCATCTGTCCAGAATTGTTTTGATGTTATCAAAAAAGGGGTTAACGTGAATGTCCGATATCTTCCCTAAGTTACTAGTAATTTTGATTCCTAGATATGTTATACCCTGTGGTGACCAGCGGAATCCAAGAGGTATGTTCATAAAGGTTTTACAGTGGTTGTTAAGGGGCATAGTTTGTGATTTGCCATAATTCAAAGCAAGGCCAGAAATTTAGTAAAATTATTAAGCAACTCAACCAACAAGGGCCCAGCCTCATTCAGATTTTTGAGTAAGATTAAGAGGTCATCCGCATAGGAGAGAGAAACATATCTTGAATTGCTCACAGGTCTGCCTCAATGCCAGAAGATTGACATAAACAAGCAGTCAGGGGTTCCATTGCTAAAATAAACAGGGAAGGTGACAAGGGACAGCCTTGTCTAGTTCCCCTTGCTTGATGAGAATGGAAGAGGAAAGGGTGGAATTAGTAAGCACTTTAGCAAAAGGGGAGTTATATAATAGCTTGATCCAGGAGCAAAAGGTATGAGAAAAGGAGCAAAAGGTATGAGAAAGACTGAAATAAGATAAAACTTGATGAAGATAGTCCCAGTTTAAGTAATCAAAGGCCTTCTCAAAATCAATAGCTACTGTTGCAGCTGGTGTCTTGAGGGATTTTGCTTTGTGAATTAAATTAAATAAGGAATGTAGGTGATCAGAACCAGATCTATGTTTAATAAAACCATCTTAGAATAATGAGTTAGCTTCAGAATCAAGGATTCAAGTTGAGAAGTTAGTAGTTTAGCAAATATCTTCCATCTGTGTTTAATAAAAAGATGGGCCTGTAACTATGTGGGTGAGTGCGAGCTTTTTCTTTCTTAGGGATTATGGTTATGATTGTTTAATAACTTTTCCATAAAAGCCATTAATAAGTAATCTAAAAGAAGCTTTCTGATACATTGCTTTAATCCAGAGAATAAATTTATCTGGGATACCTTGATAGTATAGTGCTCTATATAGGAAATCATGAGAAATCCTATCAAATGCTTTCTCTTGATCGATGGAGAGTAGAAAGCCCTTTAACTTGTCCTGCATCCCTTTTTTCTTCAAGTTTTCTTACCTGAATTAAATTATCTATGATATTTCTGCCTGGAATGACACAGGTCTGAGATGGGGATATAAGTTTTGGAACAATTTGGGAAATATGCTTGGTCAAAATTTTAGTAAGAATGTTTTGATCCATATTAAGCAAAGATATGGGCCTCCAATTTTTCAGATCTGTACTGTCATCTTTCTTATACAGCAAAATCATAGAAGCCTGTAACTATTCTTCTCGGAATTTATTTGTTTCTAGCAACTCAGAGAATAATTCTCTGAGTATGAGCTTTAGGACATCAATTAATTTTTTGTAAAATTCTGAACTCAGATCATCTGGCCCAGGTATCTTTTGTGTAGGGAGTGTATTAATTGCTGCCTCTATTTCTGGGGATAGTATAGGTTGGGTCAACTGTTGACATTCCAAATGTGTTAATTTCTTAAGGTTAAAGGCATGGAAATATGTATCAGGATTCACAGTTTTAGGAGTTTCTGTCATAAATTCTTCATACGTATTTTGAATGTAGTTTAGAATTTTATCACTTTGAGTTAGATGTATGTTATTGTCAGTTTGGCTGTCATAAATAATTTTACTCTTATTCTGTTCTTGATTGCATCTGAACACATCAACTGATCCTTTTTTTAAATATGTCCCAAATTTCTGTTCAAAAGACAATGTTTTTGCCCTGTCATATTCATATTTCTTCATTTCTGATTTGATATGTGCAATCTGTTGCTTATATGTGTGTTTCTCTATTACTTGCAGTGATATTAATTTAAACAATTTTGATCCAAGTTGCAAGTAGTTTAAATACTCCAGTGTAGTTTTTATTTTTTTTTTGAAAAACGGATTTAAGCTGCTTTTTAGTTTCTATCCACCATTCCCACATTGAGTCATAATAAACTGAGATGGAGAGTCTGGCTCGTTAGAAAAATAAACAAGCCAGCCCAGTGGTGCTGAGGGCTGAGGCGCTGGATGCCACACCTCGCACCATGCCAGCAACCCGAGTTCGGGAATGAGCCCAGGCACTGGGGGTCGGCAGGGGAGGGAGTTGGATTGAGCATCCAAGGGACAGCTCTCCTCTCCCTGGGAGGGATCTGTGGTCTTCCCAATGCAGTAGTAACCCCCAGTGGAGAACAGGGGTACTACCAGTGTGGGAACAGAAAAACTGGGGACTAGCACGGCAGACATATATGGGGCAGTTGTGCTGATGCCATTGCATGCTGCACTGGGAACAAAGTAAAAAATACCCCTGCACCTGGATAGGCGATGGCTCCTCTCTGGGCCAGCCACACGCCATCACCAGACCTTGCCTACTCCTCTCTCCCATTTCCTCCCCAGCTGGCTCTAGATTGTAGATAGAGCACCAGATGGAGTGGCAGCCTGCCCTAGGGGCCTCAGAGCTGGGGGTTCTGGTCGAAGGATGGAGGAGGGCAGCATACCTACTGAGGAGGCAAGGGATAAGGTCAGTGGTAGAGTGGCCGGCAAGAAGAGGTAGCCTGAAAGAGTTCCAGGTACACAGGAGAATAAACAGAATTGAAAAAAGAAGGATAAACAATCCTTATAAATAACCTTGTCTTCCAGAGAGATGTACTCAATTTCCAAGAACCCCACCCTAATTTAAATGAGCCTGATATATTAACATATATATGTAATTCCATATGATCAGAATTGACGCTTACCTGGGCCATTGCCTGTGTGATTAAACCCCCATGTGGAGAAAAATGTAATCTATCCTGGTGGAAATAGAGTTCTATAACATGTATGTCCTCCCATTATATGGAGGCATCTATAGGTGTCCTTCATGTTTGCAGTAACCAATACATTTTGTAAAGTATTGGTGTCACAAAATAATTTACTTGTGTTCCTGTTTTATCTTTTAGCTCTAGAGGACAGTTAAAGTCACATCCTAGGATGATACATCTTTCTGTGTGTAAGTAAGGCTGCATTGATTTAAATAATGCTACTCTATCATTTTTGTTTGGTGCATAAATAACCCTCAAGCATTATTTCTGTGTTAAAGAAAACAAAGTTTAAAAAGACCATCCCTCCTGGTTCCACATCCATAACTTTTTGGATGTGTACCTGTGAAGTAAACAATATTCTCATGCCTGAACACACATCTTCCCCTGGGGACCAAATTGATGGCCCCCATGGCTATAGTTTTTGTGTTTTATTTATCTCATAAATCATTTTTATGTTTGCTTGTATGCATGCACAAGAAACATTATGCGGCAGCTCAGGAGAGATGCAGGTTGTGGAGGTGCGGCACTGTGGCAGCCACTGCAGGCACTGCATTTGGGGGCTTGGCACTGGTCGACCAATGGAGGCACAGTGTGCTGATGACACTGGTTTCCAAAAGTGCCACCAAGTTGAAACATTAAGCAGTTGCAATGAGCGCCACTTCGCCATTGCAGCATCAGCCATTCTGCTGCAATATTGGAGTGACCCATCATTGCAGGGCGTTACCTTCCCAAGTGTAACAATGTAAGTAAACATGGAGGCAGCTTGCTGCTGCTTCTCAGCCCCATGAAAGCTGAATGGGGTCAGCCAATCCCTCTATCAGCAGTCCCTAACCCAGTTCATTTGCAGATGGGGAGCCCACTCCCCATCGGCATGATGTAACCCCCACCCCCATTTGTTGTGTGCTGACGCAGGGCCCAGTCCCCATCAGCTTAAGTAATCCCACCCCAAAAAAAAAGGCAGATAGCACACTGGGAGCCCATCCCAGTGTGCTGGAAGCAAGCCTGGAAAAACAAAAACCTTCCTGCGACGTCTTTTTTTTTTTTCATCTGCCTGAAACAAAGAAAACGGTCCCACGCCAGTTGCTGTCCTCTCCCTCCCACATGCACCCACCCACTGTGCATCCACCTCTCCACACACACCCTCACCACATACTTACCTCTGGAGCCTGACAAATGATCTTTGGTGGACCGGGAACACGCCTGCACTCTTCAAAGCCGACACTTAACTGAAGAAATACCAGTAAGCTGTATAATGGCATACATTATTTTTTTCAACTTTGGTGCATGTCTCAGGCATTTTTGGGAATTTTGCCACCAAATTTTCAACATGGGGTTACTGGGATCCCTCCTCGTGAATTCAGCCACTGTCATGGTGTTATTCAGTCCCAAAAGTTGATTTTGTGGACACTGCATGGACTCACCTTTTGGGACTGATTAATGAAATGACAGTGCCAGTGTTCATGAGATGGGCCCTCAAAAAGCCTATGTTGCAAATTTGGTGAAAAAAGTCCATAAAATGACTGTTTTACGAGCATGCATTGTGCAGTTTCCAAGCACATTCATAACTTCACAAATGTGTAATATTTTCACTCCAGATTTTCAAGATTGGCATTTTTTCACACCTCCTTATGGACAGTACAGCTGTCATTTTTCACATCCTGCCTGAAATATGCATTTACACATCTGGGCAGAATAGCTGTTCAGCTGTGGGAAATTAATGTTCAGGACAGATTAGGAAAATCATAGTGATGCTGTTCATGAGCAGAGGTCACAAATGCCTATGTTGAAAATTTGATGAAAAAATTCCACTAAATTACTGTGTTACGCACATGCGTTGCACAGTTTCCACATAAGCCCAGAAGTTCGAGTATTTTTAATATTTTCACAACAGATTTTCAACATTGCCATTTCTTCACATCTCCCTATGAAGCTGTCATCTTCACATCCTGCCTGATCTGTGTTTTCGTAAATCTGCTACAGAATGGCATGGCCACTGTGGGAACTCAAAGTTCGGGACACATTAACAAAATCACAGTGCCACTGTTCATGAGAAGAGGTCCCAAATGCTTTCATGAGGTGTGGGTCTCAAAAAGGCCATGTTGAAAATTTGCAGTGCAAACACCAACAAGTGCCCAGGATGTTAGGATGTCTAACCGTAACGTCCCACCCTGTACAGACTGACAGGCAGCAGGGGTGTGACTTTTGATTGCTGACACCTCACCACCCTGCAGCTAGTGACAGGCATCGAGGTGTGCCTTAAACTTTTCGGCCCCAAAGTTCACCCCGTTCTCCTATACTGCACCCATTTCAGCTTATGTCCTTATGGAATGGGGTGACTGTACAGCCGAACACCCCAAGGCACACCTCAACACATGTCAGTGTCTGCAGGATAGGGTGAAGTGAAATGGCATGAATGTTATGGGTGATGACCCAAACGCATACCACAATGCCTGTCCGTCTCTGCAGGGTGGAGGTGAGGTTGGCGTGAAGTTCAATACTTCACTGCCATTCCTATTCTGCATCTCTCTAACTCCTGCATTTCCAGTGCTAATACCAGCAATCAAACATTCAGCATTGACAAATGCTTGTTAGTCTTGTGTCCTGCAAAAAAATAATATCAGCTTTGAAATGACTTAAAGATGAAAACAGTGCTTGTCTTCTACTATAATTCTTGATACTGTTCACATTCAAAGTCTCAATATGTAAATCATGTGGCATTCAAAAAAGACAGGAGAAAATGTTAATGTTATTGTCAGTCGTTTTTCTTTCTGGTTCTTTTAAAGAATTTCTCCTTTTTAGCTGGTTTCCTTCTATATCTGAGGCTTCCTTCGGAGAGGATGCTATTGAGGAAACATCTGAGTCTTCGCCTCATCCCATGGTGTTGGCTAGGGCTGAGTAACTATTTTAGTAACCACTAAACTTTGTCTGGATACCTTTGACTTTGGGGTAGGTTTTCTGATTTCCTCTTCCCACCTACTACTGTGAATTCTTCTTGTGGTGTGGGGGTATTTCTGCTGATCTGGTGCGGGGGTAATATTCTGTTCTGGTGTAATATGTGTCTCTAAATCCTCATTTACGCTTTTCAGTTTCATGAGTCTCTTTTCCCCCAGTATTGTCCTTTGGAGGATCTTGTGCTTGTGCTCTAAAGTCTCCTTTCATTTCTGGGCTTCTAAGACAATATCCTCATGATCGTAAAAGATCCTCTATTGTGTGCAGCCCAAGGGCATTGCTAATATGAATATCTATATCCGTCACACAAATTGCACCCAACGGATTAGGGTAAAATTATTTGAATGTCCAACTCCTAACAAAAGTCACATACTGTGGTATCACATGCACTGCTGAGATGGAGAGAGAGATCCACATCTGTGACATGTTTTGGCTGTCCAGCATAGAAACAAAAGCTTCTGTCTCTTCCTATGTAAAAGCTGCTAGGAGACCCATTTGCTGTATTTTTCAACTTAACTTTGATGCTCCTCCGTCCAGATGTTCTTAGTGTCCATTATGGGCTGTGGCCATTCAATAGCTTCTACCCTCTGCTTCACCCAATACAGTATATCAGAAAAATTCACACCTTCATTTTTAAAAAGGATGGCAATGGTTTTCCATGTATGCTTTGTCAGAGGATGACTAGGAAAGATGTCCAAACTGGTGTGTGTTTAATTCTGGTACTTCAGCCAGAATCTGTTCGGGAGTACAGGTGTCTAAAACTAACATCAAAGTTTGTATCTCCTGATGTGTGTATAGCGCAAAAATTTTCTGTGGCCATGAAATGCATAGTTTCTGTAAGTAGCTTTCGCCACGTAAGCCCTATCTGGCTGTTCTTCCAACCCCTGCATATTTCAAGTGAACTGTGTTTTTTCTTTTGTAGGTTTGTCTAGGTTTGAAAAAGGTCTGACAACTTTAAAGTGTGGTGGGGATCCTTCTCTTGTCTTTGCCTGAGCTGTGTTCAGAATTATTAGCTGGAGTATCTGATTTATCTTGTTTGGTTGTAGGAGGTAAAAGAGACATGTTATTTACTGTCTCATCTCATTGCATGGGTGTTTGATTTTCCACACTGTCAGCCCAAGATGTAGATGGGTACTTAAATCATTATTTAGTACAGTGTTACTCTGTTCAAGCGTTTGTCCAGACTGGGTTTGGGTTACATGCTTGGTGCTTCTTTGATCATTCATTTTCATGATACTACTTGCCGCTTTTGTGGCTTGTCTCTGGGAGTGTAATGAAATCTGGACTCTTGGTTTGCATTACTGACTCAAAAGTTTGGGTGCGATCAAATCAGACCCGCCATTTTGTTTTCTCTTAGCAACAGTATCTGTGTCATTATAACATACTGGATTTAAAGTGATGGGATTCATACCTGCATTTTGCTCTGATCTGTAAGGCAGCTTCAATATTGCTGCAGCTGTAGGAGGTGACTCTGATAGCCATCCAGATCTGTCGTTAGCTTTTTTCCAGCCAGCTGCAAGAAGAGTTTTTCTGGAGGCCATGACTGCTGATCAGTGGAAGGCAAGTCCGGTGAACCTGGAGATGTACTCGGCTTCTGATTTTCCTCATCAGCTTCCAAATTCATGTGTGGAACATTGCCAATGCCAGTTTCCAGGTGCCTTAAAACTTTTTCTTCTTCTGCCAATAATTTCAGCAGTTTATCCCTTCATTGTTTAGCCTCCCGCATTTTTTTTGCAGGTTTCATATCTTGCTGCCAGTGTGTAGCTCTCAGAATATCGCCTCTGACTTGTATTTTAACCAATTCTTCAGCTGTTTGAAGCTGAAAGTTCTTTATTTCTGCTTTTCTAGTTTCCTCTAGTGTTATGCTTATTGGTTTATCTTTTAAAGGTGATACCCCAGCAACTTGTGTGTCCAC
Organism: Neoceratodus forsteri; assembly: GCA_016271365.2. Taxonomy (NCBI): domain Eukaryota; kingdom Metazoa; phylum Chordata; order Ceratodontiformes; family Ceratodontidae; genus Neoceratodus; species Neoceratodus forsteri. The sequence goes on along the minus strand of CM028130.1, from coordinate 665,787,842 downwards.
AATGTCCATAGCAAAGTCTGGTCCAGTATCTTTTGATTCTTCAGTTACTTCCATAGCATCATAATATACTACTTCAGTAGTTCCAGCTCCAACTCCAACTCCAGCTCCAGCTCCAACACCTCCTACTCCTGGGTGGCCATCTTGTCAACCAGTGACCGAGCAGAGGTTCCCCTACTGGAGAGTAGGGGAATTTCCTGGTGCCCTGACCAAATTTCCCTCATTCACTAAAAGTACAGCCAACAGCTTAATCTGATTCAAGGTCAGTTGGCATTCATCTATATCCCCTCCCGAGGTTGTGCCTGAAAATAGGCAGAAATTATCTAGTACACTTAACAGTTCAACACAAAATAAATAAATAACATAGATGTGCAAGATCATGCACATAGGGAAGAGAAACCATGATGCCACCTATAGGTTGGGAGGACAGTTGTTAGCAATCACAAGGGAAAAAAGAGACTTGGGCATCATCATCGTCATCATCACAGATGATCTGAAATCATCCAAGTAGACCACTAAAGCAGTAGGTAAGGCTAGAGGGATGCTGGGGTGTATTAGTAGGGGTATCACAAGTCATAAGAGGAAGTATTAATCCCGCTTTACAAGACACTGGTTAGGCCACATCTAGAGTATTGTGTGCAGTACTGGAGGCCATACCTGTACAAGGACATTAACAAAATGGAGGCAGTCCAGAGAAGGGAAACCGAAATCATCCAAGGACTGTATCAGAAAACAAATGAGGACAGATTAATGGAGCTCAATATGTATACCCTACAGCAAAGGAGGGAGAGAGGTGATATGATCGAAACATTCAAACATCTTAAGGGCATTAACAAGGTGAAAGAGTCTAACATGTTTCAATATAAGAAAAATAGCAGGACAAGAAGACACAGCATGAGATTAGAGGGAGGCCGATTAAGGGGTGATGTGAGGAAGTTCTTTTTCACAGAAAGGGTGGTGGATGCATGGAGGCATGGGACAGGCATAAGGGAGCAATACAGGTGAGTAAGAATAGATAGGCCATTGACAGAGTAAAGGTATATGGCCCATTCATAAGGTAGAAAAAATGGGCAGATTGGATGGGCCTTGCAGTCCTTATCTGCCGTCAACTTCTATGTTTCTATGTTTTTGCTGTGGTTCCTCAGAAAATTGAAAGATATGTCGATGGTGGACAGCATGAGGGGAGATAAGAAAGGTGAAGAAATGGGCAGAGGGGTGAGGGAAGGGCAGTAGCAGATACATAGGCCTTGTAGCACCTTGAATCAGAAAAAGGAAGAGTTTACACTAGACCCTGATACAAAAGAAGATGATATCGGCCCGAGGGTGTACATCTCTGGGGAGAAGATTGATATTGATATTTGATAAATATTATGGAAATACAGTATTATGGTTTGTTGGATTTGAGGATATATGAATTTGTAAATAATCAAGGACATTTTGGAATTTGTAAATAATCAAGGATGATTTGAATAAGTAAAATAATTGCTGACTGAGCACTCACACAAATATGGTTGTCTGTGTTTTATTTGGTGGGGGATCTGATGACAATGAGGCTTTTGTAAACAGCTTGTCTCAAGGTCACACGGAAAAGCTTCTGCAGGTTACATGGTACATTTTTATACAGCGACTATGCCTGACTTTCTTCCTGTTATTCATTTCTAGTCAGCCTTAGAGAGTAGAAGGAGTATGTTCTGTACTAGCAGAGAAAAAAAACTTTCAAATGCTATTTTGCAGCAGTTGCTTTATATGTTTGTCTTTCTTGTGTTTTTGTTTAGTTAAGGAACACTATTTTAATAGTTAATCTTTACTTTGAATCTCTTTTTAGACCTATTTGCTAGTTTTATTTTCCTCCTTGTCCTGAATGTTTTCTGTCTCTCTCTCTCTCTTTGGGCCTATGCACTATGCCAACATGCCGCATAAACTAGTCGATGCATTGGTAAGTCTGAATGCCGCAGAGCAGTGGTTGCATGGCATTCACAACTGGGGAACACAGCTGGCACATGCCCAATCTCCTGGGTGTGTGAAAAGCAAGGTGTTGGGGGCGGGCAGGGGCATGCCAGGAGTGTACCAATGGTACGCTCCATGCACCACGGTGAGTAATGCTGCACAACGGGGTGCATGGAGGGCAAGCAGGTACACCAGGGAAGGCTCTGTCATAAGTGCCCCTACGCGCCAATCCCCCATGCACACTGAACTAGTGAATGGGCTCAGGAAAGGTAAGCATTGCCCCCCCTACATGGCTATGGCTGGCACCAAACCCAAATCCACTGGCTGACACCTCCCCCCCACACTATATTGGGCGATCACCACCCCCACTGCTGCTGGCACCCCAGAACCAACAACCCCTATCCCTGCCGTGTGGTAGGTGGTACTGGAGCTGGCCAGCAGCACAGTTCTCCACACACCTCCACTTCTGCTGGCTGTCTGACCTATGCGGACGCAGCAGCACTGTGTGCCACTGTTCTAGGTCAGATGGCGGCAGCCGTGAAGATGTGTAGAGGGTTGTGCCACTGGCCATTGTGCCCCAGTACCACACTTGCAGATATAGGTAGGGGGTTGTGGGGTGGGCACCGTGGACCACGGGAGTAGGGTCGGGGTATGGTGTTCGGGGTCACTTGCATGGGGCAGCAGATGCACAGGTGTGTGGAGTGTTCATTGGGTGGGCCTTGCTGTACAAGTGTTGGGGCAACTTGGGCTGGGTAGGGTGGCACCGGGAGCATTGTAATTATACAGGAGCCAATGGGGCATTGCCACGTGGGTCTGGGTGTCAGTGGGTGAGGTTCAAACACCCAGACCACGCCTAGCTGCGCAGGTGGATCCACTGCAGACCCAGGGCGGGCATCCAATTGATGCCCACTGGGACCACTACACCATCCCCAGCAACCCTGAGTTGACCTGTACACTGGGAGGTGGTGCCGCAGATAGGTGGTGGTTGGTAGTGAGTTCCAGCAGGTGCACACCTGTCCACAGGTGCTAAGCTCTGAAGGTGGGTTATGCATCTCCATGCATATGACCCGCCCATTCATGGCTAGGGCCCTTTGTTTGTGGTTAAGGAAAGTTGTGGTTGTAGATGTGTTTTCACCCATAGTGGTGCCTTACAGATTTGCACATCTGGGTTTTTGTGGAGCGAGCCTCCATAGCATCTGAGTTGTGTCACTTATTTTTTTTTGTCTTTATTACTGTAGTCTTGCTACTATCATTGAAAACAAACACAAAAAAATGATATTTCCTACTTATATTTTCTTTGTATCTTTCCTTTCTATTTTGGACTCTTTCCTTCATTTTTCTCAACTATTAGAATAAATACGTCAGGCTGCTGCAGGTTTCTAGTAGTACTACATGGTACTCCATACTGTGTTTTACTGTCCAAACACTGTTGCTCTGACTTACATTCTGTGAATTGTACATAAATTGTAATTTGCATAAATTACCTTCTCTCAGAATTTTTCTAGTGCCCCTAAAAATGGGGCAGGTTGCTTACATGCTGCCACAAAGTACTGACTGGCTGTAACTGCTCCAACACTGTTGTTGTGAAGCACTGTGTGTTAATTGTGTATCAATTCCAGTTTACTTTTTCTTCTCCCAGAAATTTTCTCCACTGCCCCCCAAAAATGTGACTGGCTGCCACGTGCTGCCACATGGTAGTGCACAGTGTGTAACTATTCAAAACACTCTTGTTGTAATACACTTTGTGGTAATTGTATGTTAATCACAATTCACACAATTTATGTGAATCCCAGAATATTTCTCAAGTGCCACAAAAAGTTTGACAGGCTGCTACTTGCTACCTCACAGTAGTTCAGTGTATAACTGTCTGAAACACTTTGTTGTAATGAACTTTGTGTTAATTGTGCATTAATCACAATTTACAATAATTCTTTTCTCCCAGAATTTGTCTTTAATGTCACAAAAAAATTTGAATAACAGCTACATGCTGCCACATGGTAGTGCATAGTGTGCAACTACCCCAAACACTCTTGTTGTATCATACTTTGGGCTCAATTTTCAAAACCCCAGAAATGATGCAAGGTGCTTGCATCAAAGAGAAATGATGCAAGCGGCTTACTGCACTGCATCTTGCATCACTCTCAATTTTACAAGGGGAGTTGCGGTAACCAGAAGTTGGTGTGTGCCATTGTGGCTTGATCTGTACTTGTGCTGCCCACCCTGGTGCGGCATGATGTAAGGGGGGCTTGCTCCAGGACCCTGTTGCATCATTCCCATTTCCAGAATTCAAGAAGTGGTCTGTTCCCCCCAAGCATAGACCAGCCCAGGTCTGGTCTAAGTCCCTTTGTGCCACTCCTCCCACAGTGCCCCGATAATGGGTCTCTGTCATGCCTGCCCCCCAGCACCACTACAGGCCACTACTGCCAGCACACATGGATAAGGGGCATAGGCAGTGCTCATATGTCCATCTGGTAAAACACTGGTGCCTGTCTAGGGAGCATGCTTTGGCACTTGGCACTGGGCACTGCATGGGACCCTCCCACCTCATGTCCATCAGGTGCCGGGGGGGGCCATGGGAGAGACAACCTGATAATTCAATTGGTGCACTCAATGTACCCACTGTGGAAATCATGCTGGACCTATCCTGGAGTCACTGTATGCCAGCTGACTGCAGTGCCAGGTCCCACTCACTACTTTGAGGTCTGTCCACATACGTCTGAGCTGGCCTGTGCCCTTGCACAATATCCCTCATCCTCTTAGCTGATGTGGCTGCCTGACCGGTCTGTGTCAGCTGGAACAGTGCAAAGGTGCTCCAAAACGATGCGACTTGCATTGTCCCACATCTGCATAGCCTTCTGTTTCAACTGTACTGGTGGCACCAACAGGAGGGGACAGGTACATAAAGCAGTGACAAGCCTACTGTCCATTTTGTGGGAAGGCATGGTCACCTGTACTGTGTCCCTATACCATGCTGGACGTTGGTGAATTGCTGGCACCCCCACTCAGTTGTTTTTTTCCTCCATCAAACCCCTCCCATGCACCACTTGGTTGGTGCATGGGAGCAGTTTCAGAAAATCCACTGCCTTTGGCACTGGGACCCCTCCCATCTTAAAATCAGTGCACCAGTGATTGGTGCAAGCTGCTGTTTGCCATAGCTTGCACCGATCTAAACATGCTTTGAAAATCCATCCCTTGTGTTAATTGTGTATTAATCACAATTCAAATGAATTATGCAAACCCCAGAATTCTTCTCAAGTATAAATATTTGACAGGCTGCTACATGTTGCCACATGGTAGTGCACAGTAATGTGTATCTGCTCCAAATAGTGCTGACAATTTTTCCAAAAGAACAATATACATGAATTATGTATTCCAATATTTTGAGGCACACATGACAATAAATAGGTCATGCTGCTACATGTTTTGCTGCTGTGAATTTTTCTTATGATACCATTAATTGAAATGTGCTTGCGTCCCCAAGTTATATCTGCTTCTGCTGCTGTTAGCAGGGCTGTGCTGTGTGAGTCTCCAACCTGATCAACTGTCAAGATACACTTTAGTGCACTGAAAATAAAAGTAAATTCTCAGGACTGGAAAATTGTTATGATACCCCGTAATGAGACATGCTCTGATACATCTAATATGCAGCTGCTGCTAGCAGGTGTTGTGCTATTGAGTCCCCAAAACAACAACTGTTAAGATGCATGTTGGTGCCTGGAAAATAAAAAGTAAATTATTTTTCTGGAAAATTCTCATAGTACCCCAAAATGAGATGCATTTCCCTAAATTCTTATATGCTGCTGCTATTAGCTGGTGTTGTGCTGTGTTGTGTATGTCTCAAACCACAGCAACTGTCAAAATGCACTTTAGTGCTCAGAAACTAAAAGTAAATTCTCATGTTGCCCCACAATGATATGTGCTCCAATAAATCTTATATGCTGCTGCTGCCAGCTGGAACTGTGCTTTGCAAGTCTCCTAACACATCATCTGTCAAGATGCAGTTTGATACCCAGAAAATTAAAGTGAATTCTCATGGCTGAACACATTATCACAATGTCCCAAAATGAAATGTGGTTCCCAAAATTCATATATGCTGCTGCTGTTAGCTGCTGTGTGTGTATGTCTCCAACCACAGCAACTGCTGAGATGCACTTTAGTGCACAGAAAATAAAAGTGAATTCTTATGGCTTGAAAAATTGCCATGATGCCCTAAAATGAGATGTGCTACATATATATTATATTCTGCTGTTGTTAGCTGGGACTGTGCTTGCAAGTCTCCAACCACAGTGACTGTCAAGATGCACTTTGGTGCCCATAAAATGAAAATGAATTTTCATGGCTGGAAAAATTCTCATAATGCCCCAAAATGAGATATGCTTCTCCAAGTTCTTATATGCTGCTGTTGCTGCTGTTGCTGTAAAGTGTCTGTCTCTAACTACGGTAACATCAAGATGCACTTTAGTGCCTGGAAAAAAAAAGTGGATTCTCATGACTGGAAACATGGAAACTTTTTCAGGATCCACAAAATGAGTTGTGCTCCCATAACTCTTATATACTGATACTGCTGTACTTTGTGAATGTAGTCCACAACAACTGGATCATGATGATGATCTTCGGCTCGAGTATCACTTTGCAGTGACCTACCAGCAAAGGTAATTTATTTTGCTTTTTGAGGTTGGGGGGAATTATTTTACACTATTGTATTTCTATTTTTTTTTAGCTAGTATTTTTCCTCCCTGTAGTGCAGTCTCCCATCTGGAGGGCGCCCCCAGCCCCATCCCATGGCATCCACCAGCTGGCGCTGGCACTTGGCCCCAGGGCTTGCCCTCCTGGTGGGGCTGGTGGGGTTCCCCAACCCCTGCTGGAGACTGGATCCAGTGTGGCCAGCACCGTGGCTAGCTGGGAGCTGAGCCTGCAAGGCATCCTCCTTCATCCACTGCACTGCTCCTTTTTTCCTGTTTTTTTGCCCCCTTGCGGGTGCCCAGCATGCAATGATACCTACAACGGGGTCGTGCATGCTCCTGTGTGCCCATGTCAAGCATCTGCCTCACTCCCATCCCCATGTTGTTGCAGGTCCATGTTGCTTAGCTTCCACCTCCGTTAAGGGTCAGGCATGCACCAGCAGCTGATTCCCCCCCCCCAGAGATGGAGAGCAGTCCGTTGGATGCTCAGTCCATCTCCTGCCCTGCTGACCCATGGCCGCCTTTGCTCATTCCTGAACACGGGTCATCGGCATGGCACGAGATGTGCTGTCCAGTGCCTCAGTCCTCAGCACCATTGGGCCAGCACACTATTGTATTTCTGACCATCTTTTGTTACTGTTTCTATCATCACAAATATTTATCACTAGGGTGATTGAATCCTGTTGCTGCATGAGTCTTGCCCAGATCTGGTTATTTAATTTAGGAGTGTTTCCCATCATTGAAGGTATGTATATATTTTGGCCCCAATATTCAGACTGTGCCCGGCACTGGTGCAAGTGGAGGTGCAGCACAAGTGAGGTTCGCCATAGCAAGTAAAGAAGATATTCAAAGTAGATGCTGAATATAGCACAGAATGTGCATGGCACATACAAAATGCGCCGGCGCATCCCCCATACAGGTGGGACTGGGAATGCTCCAGAGCAACTGTAGTTGCACTGGGTGCAAGTCCCAGATATTCAGACCTGGATATGCAAATGGGGCCATAATGTATGCAAGGTGCAAATGGGGCCATTTGCATGTCATTATGGATGCATTTGCATGCATTGATCAAGGCAGGCCACCGGAATGTGCCTGACGCCCTGCACAGCCTGTGATGGAGACAGAAGGGGTCCCAGGGCAGCCCCCCCCTCCCCATAGCCACAATCACCAGTTGTAAAATGGAAAACACATCCATGGTAGTCTAGAGGTACCCCGGTAGCTGCAATCACCGTGATAATACATAAACATACTCCCTGGTAGTCTAGTGGCACCCCTCCTCCCTCCGTAGCCATGATTGCGGGTTATAATAATAAACATAATCCCTGCCGGCCAGGTGGCACTGAGGATTGAGGTGCTGGACGCCACACCTCGATCCATGCCGGTGACCTGGGTTCGGAGCCGACTCGGGTCGCTGGTGGCCGGGCCGGGGGAGTTAGGCCGAGTGTCCCACGACAGCTCGCCTACCTGGGAGGTGGTTAAGGCTATAGCCCAACACTTGTCTGACTTGAGCGGAGGCTTGGAGTACTGCAAGCTCCCAATGTTAAGGGAAGGGCTGCCAACATACAGCGTGATGTCATCGCTCTGTGCCTTGACGTCAGGAGTCCTACGCTGTAGGGGTGGGAGGAAAAGCAGAAAATGCCTGCCATCACCGGGAAGATGGAGCCTCCAGAGGCGTGCCTCGATGTGCCTTCACCTGCCCGATGGCCCCGGACCCGGCGAAAGTTGATTGTTGGGGGTAAGGGGCTCTGCCCCATCCCTTTCGGGGAGTAAACTGTAGCTCTATGGGGTTCCTGCGTGGTCATATGGGCAGGGTGAAAGGCAGAGGATGTCTACCTTGAGGTCTCTGAAGGGTCGGGATGGCAGGCAGGAAGGAGAAAAAAATAGTAAACATAATCCCTGGTGGTTTAGTGGCACCACCCACCCCACCCGTAACCCTGATCGCAGGTAAGCCCCACATAATGTAATCCCCTGGTGGTCCAGTGGCACCCTCTAGTTTCTCCATCCAAACAGGACCCGCTGCCAGTCCTTTCGCCGGCGGGCAGTTGCAACTACTATTATATACCTGCTACCCGCCGAATGACACCATGAGCTGTAACTCATACTGATCCACACTGTGGGACCACGGACTCAGCAGGGCATAGTTGTAGACAGTCACAAACAGTGAATGAAACTCATTTACATATTTGTGACTAATTATCACAGTATGCTTCCTGCAAACCATTGTCCACAGTGTGAACCAATGGGCTTACAGCTCACACTGTAGCTGTCATTCGCAGGCAGCCGGGTGGTATGCAGGTGGCTGCAGCTGCCCACCGATGACAGGGGGGACCTGGGGAGAGTAGGGGTCCCAGGGTGGGGGGTGTCATTGGACCCCCAAGGATTATGTTTATTTATTATAACCTGTGATCACGGCTACGGGGAGGGAGGGGGGTACCACTAGACCATCAGGAAAAATATGGGTGCTTGTGGATGGTGTTCTGGGTGGGCAGGTGGCCACCCATGGCTGGCAGTTGTTGTGTTGCACCCTGCAATACAGCAGTCCACCTGTGGGTGGCCAGCATTTGAGCCAATTTTTTCTGGTTCAACTTTGTATCCTGGTATGTGGTGCATCTAGGGGTTGTGCCAGCAGATGCGCCGCACATCACAGGCTGAATATTGGGATGTGCTGCATAGGCATGGGCACACCCCTTCAGTTGCACCACATACATTACCATTGCACCTGGCACATTGTGATTTGCGCTGGCGCAAGTCCCCTTTGAATATCACCGATGCATTACTGGCTGTGCTGGCTCATCTTGGTGTGCCAGGCTTAACCCTTTGAATATCTGGGCCTTTGTTTCCATTTTTTCCTAAATTTATCTGTATGTCAAAGACACTGTACAACTGTTGTCTGCTCCTGTTTCTCCCATTTCAGGTATTTTCAAGTACATGACAAATTTAGAAATTGTGTGTTGATGACTGCAATTTATGCTGGATACAGCAGACATGTCGACTTTAAAAGACCACTACATTGGTGGAGAAGCTGGAGGAAGTCCAAGCATTAGTTGGCAAGGCTGACCACATCAATGATCTGGTGGAAAAGATGACAAATGCATGTTTGCTGTAGGAGGTTGAGAAATTCATCTTGATGACAGAATGTAAAGAGACTATTTAGACTGTAGTACACTCCCTATTGTGCAATACTACACCTGTGAAAGAAAACCCAAATTAATAAAATTAAAAATGCAAGGAACTGTGAAAGGATATCTACCATCATATTGGTGAACCCTGCATTGAAATGGCACAAAGTTGTTCCACACCTCCTCCTGTATGATGATGAACTCACCTCCAATAGTGAGGGTAAGTAGTGAAAAACAATGAAAGTAGCTACCATCACAGCAGACAATATTGGTCTTTGCTGGACTTCAGGGCTTGCTGCTTTGAGAGGCTGGCTGGCTGGCTGGAGGCTTAGCTTGTGGTCTGGCTGACTAGGCTGAGGTATGCCTGTGTGCTTGTTATGCTTGCTTCAGAGCAAGGCCCAGGAATTCTGCAATTCAGCGGTTCGGAATTTTCCAAGAATTTGCATCATGCTGCAGAATATCGTGAAAGGCAGAATTTATTGTTTTGGTGAATTTTCATTCAAATATACTGTTTTCCATAGTGTCAGGCTTCTTTCCCATCTGATTTATCCTGAAGCCCTCATCTATGCTCGCATATGATGTAATTGATGACATCACAACATGTATGGCCAATGACAGGACTGTGTTCTGCCAGAGAACTGAATTAATTATGCCACAGGAATCAGGAAATGCTGCCTCAGAAGCTAGAAAATTCTTCCGCAGAGGCACCAGGGGCCCTGCTTCAGAGTCAGTATTTCTGCAGGGGGGTGGTGATGGGGGGGGGTACAGGCATCTGTTCATGTGCAGTTTTCACTGGCTATCTTTCATCATCTCATTGTTTGTCATTCTTAAACATATGTATTGCAATAGTGACTTTCTGTAATAACTTCAGATTAATGCCTGTACATGGATATTATGAAAACTTTAATAAGGTTTATTCAATTCTAAAAAAAAAAAAGAGTCAGTATTTCTGAATCTGTATGCATGAGGTGGATGCAGGCATGCGGCTGGATGTGGGAGACACAAGCAGGCCAGAGGAGGAGGAGGAGGAGGAGGAAATGGTGTCTTGACTACTGATGAATGGATGGTATGCATGTCTGGCAACAACAGCATTTGCACTGGCTTTAGAGTCCTTGTTTTCCATCTTGAAAGAGTGCATGCAGTGGAGGCAGTTGTGGGCCATGTTGGTGGTGGATGTGGAGGACACAGCAGGCCGGAGGTAGCATCTTGACTGCTGGTGGGTACATGTTTTGCACGGATGTCAGTCACATTTACACTGCAGAGTTAACAGCCCATGTTTTTAAGTCTGGATGCATGCAATAGAGGAGGAGGTGGTGGTGACCAATGCTATTGGAGGCAAACTTGACATCCCATGATGTATTCTTCAAAGATTTTCTACTTTGTGGGCATGACATAGGAGAGGGCAGGTGGAGGTAATCAGATGGATGTATAGAACAGCAGCACAACTTGGGTAAAAATATAATCACAGGAAAATAAAACTGAATCATAAAGAAAAGGATTCACCTAATAAGGAGAAAAGGATGGGTCTAACACTTTTAGGTTTATGTTTCAGTCATCTTCATCAAGGAAGCAGCCATCATAGTCTTCCACACTGGAGTTGTCCCCATATGGGAATTCTTTCTCCATTATTGCTGCATCTAGCTCAGCGAAAGGCAATTTGCCACTGCCAATACCATCAGGCTTTTCTGTTTCTTCATCACCACTGCCACCATCATGTGGTTGAATGCAGACGTGATTGTGATTTGTGGAATGTGCCCTTCATTCATTATGTTTGCTTGCATGCATGTGAAGAAACATAGTGCCACCATACGAGTTTCGTCAGAGGTGCCACCCCACTTCCAATGCCCTGCGTTACTTTTGCAGGTGAGGATGCACCACACCAATGAATGGGCAAGCTGTCTATGACAACAGTTCAGATGCGGTAGCTTACAGTTCAGAGAAAATGACCGCTCCTGATCAGTGGTAATGTGGGCAATTTGCATACCGTCAGCAGTATGCAAATTATACACGCCGGCACTGCATCTGAACTGCTGTCATACACAGCAGCTCGTTTGTTTCTCTCTCTCTCTCTCTGTCTCTCTCTCTCTCTCTGCCTCAGGCAGCATTCTCTTTTGTGTGAGAGTAGGTTCCACATAAATGCTAGGCCCTGTAAACACTGGTGGATTTAATGGTGGGGGTAACAAGGCTGTAGCTCTGCCATCCAACCATACTACTATCATGCTGACTGACTCACTGTGCAGCATTTTTGCGCCTGCACGCCAGTGGAATCTAGCTGCTACAGACAGATTCAGAGAATATATCTCATGCTCCCCTCCTCATATGCCCACACCGCTGGTCGTTCTTTACATACCCTAATAGTCAGCAACAATCATCTGGTGCCAGGTCACCATCCCATCATGGGAGGCAGGTCTTAAATCCTGTGGCATCCCTCATCCTTCACCGGAGTCCTGGCAAGTTTCGCGGACTTGCCAGCAGCTCATTTGTTCACGAGCACGGATGGAGCGATGGACCCATGACGCAAGTTTCATCAGCTGGCTTGCCTGAGCTGTTTGTTTCGGGGGGTAGTGGAGCTGCAGCAAAAGTGGACGGTGCTGTAGCAGTTCTCAACCAGGTTCACCTCATGCTTGCAGCTCCTGATTGGCTGTTGTATCAGGTGTTGTAAGTGGCCAGCATGGCAATAGTCAACGTTTTGCTGGCTGTGGTTATTAGCTGGCCCAGGTCTTATTCGACTAGCCAGCAGCAGATGTCCTTTTGGAGTGTGGCACAGGTCATCCACCGGCAGGACTGGGAGTCATGGGAACTGTAGGATGGGCATCGGGTCAGCAGCGTTCAGCAGCTCTTTTGGGAATGCTCATTTGTGCTGGAGAGAGGTGGTCAGGGGTGGCCAGTAGACTCTAGAGACTTCTTTGTCAGCACAATCATCTGGACCTTCAGAAAGTAAGCTATGGCTATACATATTTATTTTAAATTAACTGTACAGCAAGTCTGGCTCTTTAATGTTTACTAATCTTGGTAGTTTTTCTCCAGTGTTGGTTACTCTGCTGCAGATGTAATGTAAGCTGCCACTAACTGTCTTGTCACCCCCCTCTCCCCCCACACACACACACTGGTAGGTTCATTACATCTGCAGCAGAGAAAATATTTCTCTCTCTCTCTCTCTCTCTCTCTCTCTCTCCCCTCTCCTCTCTCTCTCTCTCCATGCATATTTTTAATTACCTGAGCAGCAGCAAAGAGGTTCTTTAAACCAAGGACAACTCACTTTCTGTGTTGCTAATTTAATGTATAACAGCAGCTGTCAGACAGAAAAATTACTACACACAAATCTTCTTCTCCTTATCTGAGTGAAGCACCTTGCACCCAACCAATTTAATACACTGCTACATTTTTCATGGATTGGTATCCAGTGTATGAAATGCAATTTCTATGATCTTACTGCTGGCTAAAAGGTCCACGAAAATGTAGTAGTGTATTAAACTGGTTAAGGTGCATGAATTAACCAGAAAACCTCACCAAAGCGTGTCCAACAGAAAGAATGCTTGGCTTGATGAATGTTTGGTGTATTAGTAGCCTTCACTCAGATAAGGGAGAAGGGGATTTTAAAAATCCATTTCTATCTTATCTGAGTGATGGCTATACAATACAGAAGGGTGCAAGTGTGGTGGATCCTGGTAAGGGCCATGGAGAGGAACCATAAGAGTATGGGGCTGAGATGTTAGGTGAGCAGCACAAAAGACGTTTTTTAAACCTAGGGACAACTCCACTTCTTTATTGCTAATTTAATGTAGAGCAGCAGCTCTCAGACAGATAAATAATACACTGCTACATTTTTCATGGACTGGTATCCACAACTGTCAGCCAGCAAGGGATGATGCCACATTCAGTCCCCTTACAGATTAAAGCACCTTTTAGCCATGGCAGTAAGATCATAAAAATTTCATTGCATTCACTGGGTACCAGTCCACTAAAAAATATAGTAGTGTATTAAATTGGGCAAGGTGCATGAATCGACCAGAAGAGAAGCTCACCAAAGGGTGTCCAACTGAAAAGAATGCTTGGCTTGATAAACGCTCACCTGTATTCTATAGCCATCACTTAGATAAGGGGATTTTAGAAACCCCCTTCTCCCTTATCTGAGTGACGGCTATACAATACAGGAGGGTACAGGTGTGGTGAGTCCTGGTAAGGGACATGGATAGAAACCAGAAGAGTAAGACACTGAGATGTTGTGTCTAATGGGCTTTTCCTCATGCCTGTTCCTGTTCTTGGTTGTTGTTGTTGCAGTTAAAGATGTATGCAGCATTAGGGTTATAACCTGCGTAGGACTTTATACATGTCGCTACTTTGTTCATGTTCCTGGCTAGGCATAGCTGATGCACTCTCCTGTATACCCAGACATTACGCTGAATTACCACCATCTTACATGCCCGGCTTCTACCATAATAGATTATTTCAGGGCTCTTGCAAAATGACAGACTACTGCTATTGGTTCTCCTATTTTCATTTTTAAAACATGCGCCCAGAAAAAGCGGTGAAATGTAGAGAAGCATTGCAGTGTACAAATGCAGTCCTGAAAGCTGCCATGCCTAAACCAGCATTAAATAAAAACAAGCATTTGTCAATGCCGATTGTTGTCATGCTGGCATTGGCAGTGGCGGAGCTAGAGACGCATAAGAGGAATGGCAGTGAAGTACTGAAGTGACGCCAACCCCACCCCCACCCTGTAAAAAGAAACAAGCATTGGGGTGTGCCTTTGGGTCATCAGCTGTAATGCTCATGGCATTGTACCTTACCCTACCCTGTAGACACTGACAAGTGTCATGGTGTGCTTTGGGCTCTTTGGGCATTATACTTACCCCATTCCATAAGGAGATACGCTGATGGGGTGCAGTATAGAGCTTGGGGGTGGAGTTTGTGGCCGAACAGTGCAAGACACACCATGATGCCTGTCAGTAGCTGCAGGGTGAGTGTGGGGGTGGAATGGTGGGAGCATTACATCCGATGATTCCAAGTCACAGCCATGGCGCCTGTCAGTCCATACTGGGTGGGGTGCTACAGTTGGAAACCCTAACACCGTAGGCATGTAGTGGTAGTTTCACTCCACATTTTCAACATGGGCTGCTTGTCAGGCCACCTCATGAAAAGCAGCACAATCACTTTGCTAGCTGAAACATGGTTTTGCACAGTGGCTGTGCCATTTAGCGACAGAGTGACGAAAACACAGTTTTGGGCAGGATGTATAGAATGACAACTGTATTGTTCATGAGGAGGTGCAAAAAATGGCAACGTTGAATATCTGGAGTGGCAATATGAAATATTGGTGAAGCAATGAACATGCATACAAACTGCGCAACAGACGTCCTC
Organism: Neoceratodus forsteri; assembly: GCA_016271365.2. Lineage (NCBI taxonomy): Eukaryota > Metazoa > Chordata > Ceratodontiformes > Ceratodontidae > Neoceratodus > Neoceratodus forsteri. The sequence continues at coordinate 665,772,736 of CM028130.1, read as the reverse complement.
AACCCAATTATTTGTGGGCGTTTTTTAGGCAGATTTTCAACATAGGTATTTTGGGACCTCCTCTCATGAACAGTGGCAGTGTGATTTTGTTAATGTGTCCCAAAAGGTGATTTCCCACAGTGAGTATGCCATTGTGCGCCACAGTTGTGGAAACGCGTTTTGGGCAGGCTGTGAAAAATGGCAACTATACTGTTGATAAGGAGGTGTGCACAAATGCCAGTGGTGAAAATCTGGCATGGAAATATTGCAAATTTACGAAGTTACAAGGCTGTGTGGGAACTGCGCAATGCATGCTTGCAGCACAGTTATTTTATGGACTTTCCGCACCAAATTTTCAACATAGGCATTTTAGGACCTCTGCATGAGCAGTGTCATCATCATTTCTCAAACTGTCCCAAAAACTGGTTTCGCACAGTGACCATGCAATTCTGCGCCGGATGTGCAAAAACACATTTCAGCCAGGATATGTAAAATGACAGCTGTACTGTTCATAAGGAGGTGTGGAAAAATGCAAATTTTGAACATCTGGAGTGAAAATATACAAATGCTTGAAGTCACGAACGTGTGTACAAACTGCGCAATGCACGCTCGTAAAATACTAATTTTATGGACTTCAAGCCCCAAATTTTCAACATAGGCATTTTATGACCTTTGCGAATGAACAGTGTCACTGTCATTTTCATAATGTGTCTCAAACACGGACTTTCCACAGTGACTGTGCTATTCTGCGCCGGAACTGCGAAAACACATTTTGGTCAGAATGTGAAAAATGAAAGCTGTACTGCTCATAAGGAGGTGCAGAACAATGGCAATGTTGAAAATCTAGAGTGAAAACATTATAAATTTGCAAACTTATGAGCATGCATGCAAACTGCGCAACGCACACTCGTAACACAGTCATGTTATGGAGTATCGTCACCAAATTTTCAACATAGGCATTTTAGGACTTCTGCTCATGAACAGTGTAACTGTCATTTTCATACTTTGTCCCGAACACTGATTTCCCCCATCAACTGCGCTATTCTGCGCCGGAAATGCGAAAACACATTTTGGGCAGGTTGTGAAAAATGACAGCTGAACGGTTCACAAGAAGGTGTGGAAAATGCCAATGCTGAACATGTGGCATGACAATAATTAAATTCGCAAAGTACGAAAGCGAAGTAACAAGCGCAACTCACGCCAGAAACAGTCATTTTGGGATGTTTCCACCAAATTTGCAACATAGGCTTTTTGAGAGCCCTTCTCATGAACACTGGCACTGTCATTTCATTCCTTACTCCCGAAAAGAGACTCTGCACAGTGACTGTGAAATCACCTTTCAGGACCAAATAACACCATGCCAGTGCAAGAACTCATGAGGAGGGGTCCCAAAAACCCCATGTTGAAAATTTGGTGCCAAAATTCCAAAAAATGCCTGAGATATGCAGCAAAGTTGAAAAACCCCTATTTATTCCATTATACAGCTTACCGGCATTTCCTCAGTTCGTGGTCGGCTTTGAAGAGTGCAGACGTGCTCCCGGTCCACTGAAGATCGTCGCACCGGACTCCACAGGTAAGTATGGGGTGAGGGGGTGTGTGTGGGGAGGCAGGGTGTGCAGAGGGTGGGTGTGGGTTGTGGGAGGGAGACTAAGAGGGACCATTTTTGTGTTACAGGGTTCAAAAAACAAAACATCGCGGGACAGTTTTTTTTTCCTCAGGGGATTTGGCACACTGGGGTGGGCTCCCAGCATGCCAACTAACTGTTTGAGGTGGGGTGTTTCAGCCGATGGGGGATTGGGCACCTTGTTGGAACACCACAACAGGGGGGGTTAATTTATGCCGATGGGGATTGGGCACCCCCGTTGGCACACAAGGAAAGCAGGGGGGGGACAAGAGCTGAGGGGGACTGGGCATCCCCTCGGCATGTAACAAATGGGGGGAGGCTTTATGCCAACGGGAGTGGCCCCCCATCAGCACATACATTGGGGCCATGGGAAGCCTGCAGGGGATTGGTCACCCCTGAAGTCAGCAGTTGGGTGGTCGCTATGTGCAGAGAATGTGGCCGGCTGGGAGGTCCGCGCCGACGAGCTTTGCCTCGGATTGCAGCAGACCTTTCCACAGATGTGCTTGCCACATTATGTATGCATGGTGTGGCACTGGCATGCAGGCTGATTGGGAATATGCACCCATCGATGCATGCCCTGCATTCGCCCAACAGCGACTGGCGCCCAAATCTGCACTATCAGAAGATGCTGGCTGCGCAAGCGCGCCAACATCAAAAGGATGACAGCACAGCCACAAACAGCCTTCTGCTCCTCGTTCTTGGCCTTTGTTTTTCCCCCCAGTGTGCGTCTGTTGCAAAACCACAGAGTCCTGCTCCTGGTTCACCTGTTTTTTTTTTTTTTTTAACCAGGCTTACACAGACATTAGAAAACAACAACAAAAAAAAACCAGGAGCACAGTCCTGCTCCTACTTCTTGCCTTTTGGGTTTCCACCCATTTTACAGCTGCTGCCAAACCACAAGGTCCTGCTTTTGGTTCTCATGTTTTCCTTTCTGATTTTGTACCCTGTGGCCAGACAACACCCCATGGTACTGTACATGTACTTCACAGATTGGACTGCATTCCTGGCATATGTCTACCTTTGTACTTCACTGTACTGTGCTGCATATCTACCCCCTTACTTAGGCACTACAGCACATCTCTGCACTGTACACCTGGGCCTGTCATCAGTAACATACTTTACTACCACTCCTATGCCACATCTGCCTAACTCCTGCACATTCAATCCTAACATCGGCAAGCAAATATTTGGCATTGTCAAATGCTTGTTTTAATAAATGTTAACATACCAACATTTCTAGGGGACAGATCTGTACACCTGTCCTGCAAAAAGGCCCCTGCTGAACTGAATCCCCTCTCCTTGCTGACACTGGAGGGTGGACAGCTCAGATATTTGACTGCTATGGAGGACAGTGCTGGCCAGTCAGTCACTTTGTTACTCCAGTACAGCTGTCACTCTTGATGCTAAGCTGCCTGTTATGCATCAACTACACTATGTGTTTGTTGTGCTGTATGCAATCCTGACAACTCATCAGCTTTCTTCTTCCTCCATGTCTTATTCCCACCTGACACAAAGCTCCCAAAGTGGATTTATTGTCATTTTTGCATTTGATGCACTTGCACACCAAATGTCTTATGACAATAACAGTAAATGAGAGGCCTGTCATTGCCAAGCCAAGTACAGCTGGAACTGCAATAGGTTTGGCAGTGCACACCAGTGACTAGGCACCTGCTCATGGCAACATTTCAGCTTTGCTGACGTGGCGGTCCTGGACTTCAAAGAAATGAACCGCCTAATCATTTTTTTTCAGAAGCCGAGATCCAGCCATGTGCATGAGAGTGCTCACTAATGCACATGGCTGCAGTTTTTTTATTTTTTATTTTAGTTTTTGGTAACTGGTAAGACTCACTAGGCACAAGTGCCTGTTTTCAGTGGTGACCCGGGTGCACTGGGCAGTTAAGTGACTTGCCCAGAATCACACAGTATGCAAGTGAAGGTTGTGAGAATCAAACTAAGATCTGGTCTGCTGTATGTACTAAGCTCATTCACAGTTCATTACCCTAACCTCTAGGCTATACTTACAGCCTGTCTTTACTCCCTCTGACCCCCACCCCCAAAAGCTTAAATGTTAGCCGTGGTGCGGCTTTCTCTCCCAGTGCTCGGTTCTTTGTGCCCCCTCCCACATCAACATTAGCCGTGGTGCAGTTTTTTGTCAAAGCTGACATCATGGCGCCCAATCCTCATGTTGGCATGTATCCCCCCTATTAATGTGGCACACTGGGAGCCCACCCTAGTGTGCCAAAATGTGCTATTAAGAAAAATAAACCTGTGAAAAGAAACTGTCCCCTGGCATCTTTTCTTCAATGCAGAATCCTGCATCAAACTGGCTTGCTCCTCCAAAGTCTTTTTGCTGACATTGTGGTGCCTAATCCCCACTCAGCATTTATCCCTCCCCCACATTGTGGCACACTGGAAGCCCAACCCACTGCACCAAGATAATTTTTTATATTAATTTATCTTTCCGACATGGGATGCCCACTCCAAGTATCAGAAGTCCTGCACCCCAAGCCCACTTTCTGCCGATGGGGTGCCCAATCCTCTGTCAGCAGCATGTATTGCCTCCCCAACTCATGTGGCACACTGGGAGCCCACCCAAGTGTGCCCAAAAGTATTTTTTTTACCTGTAAAATAAAGAAAACCATCACATATGTATTTTTTAACCTGCAAAAAGAAAACAGCCCTTGTTGCCTCCCCAGTCCCCTTCCCATCCACACCTCCAACTTGGCATCCACCTCCCCTTAACCCCCTTACCCCATACTTAACTCCGAGGTTGGCGTTGTCATCTTCTCCAGACCAGGATATGTCTGTACTCTTCAAAGCCAACCAGCAAACTGAAGAATCAAAGGTAAGCACCATATAATGGCAGTCAAAGGAGGGTTTCAACTTTATGTAGATATCTCAGCCATTTTTAGGAATTTTGGACCAACGTTTTCAATATGGGGTTCTTGGGGCCCCTCCTCATGAACACTGTCACTGTCATTTCGTTACTCAGTCATGAAAGGTGATTTTGCGGTCACTGCAACGGAATCACCATTCGACTGATTAATGAAATGACAGTGCAATTGTCCATGAGGTGGGAACTCAAAAGCTCACATTACAAATTAAAAAAATTCCATAAAATGACTGCATTTACAAGTGTGTTTTGCGAGTTTCTATGCATGCTCATAACTTCACCAATTTTTAATATTTTCACTACAGATTTTCAACATTGGCATTATTTCATACCTCCTTACGAACAGTATAGCTGTCATTTTTGACATCCTACCTGAAATGTGTTTTCGCACATGTATTGCAGAATGGTGCAGTCACTGTATGAAATCAACTTTCAGGATGGATTAATGAAATCACAGTGTCACTGTTCATGAGGCAGGGTCCTAAAAGGCCATGTTGAAAATTTGGTGCTAAAATATCCAAAAGCCGAGTTACATCGCGGTCGTTGAAATTTTGGTATGCATGCATCTAACTTTCAGCAAATTTTTATATTTTCACTCAGATATTCAAGATTGCCAGTTTTTCACACCACCTCAAGAAAAGTATAGCTGTCATTTTCACATCCTGCCTGAAATGTGCTTTGCACCCATAGTGCCGAATGGCTTAGTCACTGCAGGAAATCACATTTCGACTGAGTAACAAAATGATAGTACCACTGTTCATGAGGTGGGTCCCAAACCCATGTTAAAATTTGGAGTGAAACACCAACAAATGCCAGGGGCATTAGTGTTTCCAACCGTAATGCCCCTCCATCTCACCCTTGTATAGACTGACAGGCGTTGGGGTGTGACTTGGTGTCACCGGCTGTAATGCTCTTGCCATTCCATCTCCACCCCCACCCTGCAGCCAGTGACAGGCATCGACATGTGCCTTGGTATGTTCAGCCCTAATGTTCACCCCATTCTCAATACCGCCCATCTCAGCTTATTTCCTTATGGAATTGGGTGAGTGCATGGTCAAAGGCCCCAAGGCATAACACAATGCCTGTCAGTATCTGCAGGGTGGGGTGAGGTGGAATGGGATGAGCGTTACGCTGATGACTCAAGGCACACCCCAATACCTGTCAGTCTCTGCAGGGTGGGGCTGAGGGTTGGCTTAGGGTTGGAAACCCCATGCCTTCAGTAAGGAAGTAAATCAGGAAGGGGCAGTGGATGTCACCTACCTTGATTACAGGAAAGCTTTTGACACTGACAAGCATAGAGGGCTGATAGACAAGATGGGTAGTCTGGCCATAGGGCACAAGCTGATAAACTGGGTTAGAAACTAGCTGATGGACAGGAGGCAATGGGTGGTGGTAACGGGATCCAATCTGGGGGGAGGGTGGTGACTAGCGAGGTACCTCAGGGATCAGTCCTGGGACCTGTCCTGTTCAATGTCTTCATTACAGACATTGCAGAAGGGCTAGAAGGAAAGGTCTGTATGCCTGTTTGCAGATGATACCAACATCTGTAACAGAGTGAATACTCCAGAATGGGTGGAGAATATGAGCAGGGACATGGAGAGGCTTGAAAAATGGTCTGAGGAATGGCAACTGATGTTCAATGCAAAGAAGTGCAAATAATGCACCTGAGAAGAGGGAAACCTGGGGAGAGTTACAGGTTGGGGGGAGGTGCTGATGACCACCAAGGAAGAAGGGGACCTAGGAGTTATCAGTTCTGACGACCTAAAGGTGTCAAAACAGAGCACAAATGTTGCAAGGAGGGCCAGTGGCATGTTAGGGTGCATAGGCAGTGGTATCACTAGCAGAAGGCATGAGGTGGTGAGGTCATTGTATAATGCATTAGTGAAGGCCTCACCTACAGTACTGTGTGCAATTCTTGGAGGCCACAACTGCACAAGGACATTGATAGGTGGAAGTTGTCCACAGAAAGGCAACCAAGATGGTACATGGCTTTACAACACAGAACATATCAGGAGAGATTAAATTACCTCAATATGTACTCATTGGAGGAAAGGAGGGAGCGGAGGAACATGATAGACATGTTCAAATACCTCAAGGCATAAACCTCCAGTGCATCAAATGTTCGGCATTGACAAATGCTTGTTTCTGTTACCATGCCTATTGTTTCAGTCTGTTTACCTGCGTGTGGTAGCAACACCCAGTCTTTAATCACTTTCATGTTGTGCCTTACATAACAATGACCATAACATCTGTGCCCCATGAACCCACTTATTAGCTGATGGGTTAGATTGTAGACCTGATCACATCCACCTTCAAGTATTGATGACAGACCTTGTTTATATCATGGGTCCAACACAGTGGTATTACCAAACTCTGCAGAATGCAGGAAATATGGCAATTGAAGTCCAACTCATGGATCATGTGTTCCATTAAGACATAGCTTCCTCTATCATCACAAACCTCTAACACCCGCTGGACATGCAACAGCATCTGCCTCAACACCATTAGAAGTGGATGGTTGACTGATACAGGCAGTGTCCCAGCTCACTGCCTGTGTTGTACATTCAAATGGCCTTGGAATCATGATCAGGCTATCCATTATTCACCATTGATCTGTTGCGAGAGACATGGATACTGCAGTACTGTCACAGCTTGTATGCATAGCAGATATTCTGAAATGGCTTTGTATTGCTCATACAAGTGCTCAGTCATATACAATGTCGAGTTTCATCTGGTGATGACTTCCAGCTTCAGATGGTGCTGAAGCAGTTTGTTCTGAATATGAAAGTGTCTTAGATGGTCATTGGCCTTCCGGAATAGCAAAGTGGGCACAGATGTGATGAGCCACAGTCAATATGGACTCAGTTTTCAGATATGATAGAAACTCCTGCACTACTAGATTAAGACTGTGCCATGCATGGCATCCTGAGACACCCATCATCACTAATTCGATTCAATTCATTTTTATTCTACTAGGAAAAAACACCATTGAGTGAACTCATTTGCAAGGTGTGCTGGAAGGACACAAGTGAAGCATAATACAACAAGATTACAGCAACAAAATAATGGCACTGTACTTTACAAATGAAGAACAATACATGATGTGCATTAAGAGTATCTAACAGTATAATTCTAGGTTCAAGGGACAAGGAGAGATACATTAAGAATAAAACACTGGAGTTCTAGGGAGGACATTGTGGGACAGAGAGACTAATGAATTTAACCACATTTGAGCCATTATCGCACACAGTGAAACCCAGTTTCAGGGAATGAGGGTGCAGCCACTCATCAATCTCAGTCAGGAGCACTTCTAACCTTTTCTGATCCATGTGGGATCCACTTACAGTCTTCATTGCCAGCATGTCATGCTGGGGAATACATAGAATGTTGCTACCACTGCAATTTGGCTTCATATAATTTGTCAACATTCCAAAGTCAAATACACTAAGTATTTGTGCACAATGGTCTGTAACACACAGATAAGAGCTATCAACTGTTTGGCCACTGGTCTACATATCCATGCTAAGACATATGTATGATGATGCTGAATGCTACAGGGCATGTATTACTGTGTGTGAAGAGTTCTTAATAGTTCAGGAATGGCACGGGTGAAGAAATAGGAATCTGTCATTTTGGACAGGCATGTGCCATCAACCTTTGGAATCCCACATTCTCTGCAAATGAGAATGGCAGTAGATCAATTGCCAGCATTTCAGCAGCTGCTACATTCAGTCCCCATATACAGTAGTAGTATGATTGGCTGGGTATTTGGTTTGACTCCCAAACATGCCATGCAGTATAGGCTGCACCTTTCGGTGTCTTGGGATACCAAACAGCTGGACTCTCTGCACTGGCAGTATGGTTGAGGGGGTAGCATTTGACTTGGGGGGCATAGATGTTGCATGAATGAATGAAGGGATTTCTGGTGTTCTATGGACTGGGGTGTATGTACTTTGGTGAATCTGGCTGCTAGCACTTACTAGACAATCCCACCTACTCCTCATAATTATCTCTGAAGTAGTCTTCTGTGGTCAGCTCTAATTCCACCAGAACTGTATCCATGCCACTTCAGGATGTCTTGCACAATGAATATAATAAATGAGAAGACCCCCTGCACTGGCTTCCCTTTGCTGCTAAGTCCATTGTAATAGATACCTGCAGTTGAGGTGTGTGTATTGCTCACCAGTGCCTAGGCGACTCCCCTATTTCCCATGGCTAACATGCACTTTCCAGCTGGCAGATAACCGCTGTTTCATCAGCTGGGTCTAGTATGTAAAAATTCCAAAGTAGGGATTTTGTAGCCCTTGTTTTTACATGGCAGTGGACCTGGTACTGGGGCACTGGATGGGTGGAAATTAATGTTTTTGAGGATGATTTCTGCCCTGCAACAGTAGGTGACTCATACTGTGTTACTGGCTCAACAGTTTTAATAGGAACAAAAGCTGGAGGATTGGGCAGGTTATCTTTGGTAATTCTCTGAAATAATTGTGGTGTAGCACCACAGGTTCAGCTTATGTATGTTCAGGTTCCCATGGAGGTCGAGATCATCATCCCCATCACCATCAAGGCTAAAAGTTTCTCCTGAGATATGTCCTCCTCTTCCTCACTTTCACACCATCTTCTTCTCATCATTGTGTGCATGCAACAGTCAGATCTCCTCATCAGACTGTGAGACACAGGCATGCTCAACAATGCTCATGTTATGAAATGGGAACTTATCATCCTGATCAGGCTCACCACCAGCGACAACAGCAGTCATGGGAACAACATCATCCCAAAAAATAGGAGCACTCCAGCTGCTAAAGATAAGGCTTTCTTCCTTTATCTCATTTTGAAAAAGCCTCCTTCCACGTGCAAAACTATTTCAGAAAGAGCAAGAAAGAGTCATATATATATATATACATACAAATCTCTCCGCTGTTCCCTGCTAGCCTCACAAGCCCCAGTGCTTCGACAACAGGTCTTCTTCGGGAGGTGTGGCTAACACGGTTACGGGCTAACTTTTATATGGCACACTAATTGTCTAGCAATTACCATTAGAAATGGAAATCAGTAATTCATTCAATATTTAAATTAATGTTCAAAGTGAAACAAAGAAACCGCTGTACAAAAATGTAGCAGTTCAAATGCTTTCAAGTCATGCTATGTATACCATGGGAGTGCAAATACATTTGGAAGATAAAAGCTGTTATTCTTACCGAAGACATAGCTACTGTCCAAATAACATGTTATTTGCACAGTAGCTATGTTATTTGCATAGTAGCCACAACCCATGCTTTTCACATGAACTGGCTCCTTTGGCACAGTAGCCAACCCTTGCTTTTCTCATGAACTGACTCCCTGTGAGCAGCACATCAATCAGTGGTGCTGTTCCTTTGACCATAAAAATAAAAGTCTTGGCTTTGCGTCATTAATAGTGCAAATGAAAGAAAGTCTGTAAAAAGGTAATCTGTTTATGTAATCCAGCATGTTTTTTTTTTGGTTTTTATCAGCAAGAGACACACATACACGCAAAAGTGGGAACTCATTTTATTTCTTTCTACAAGTCATTTTTTTCCACTGAAGTAGGCAGAGACAAACCAGTAAAGTTGGGACTCATATGGTATACATCAATTATCCCATGAGGTATCTCCAGATATGCATGTTATCTGGTTTGAAATGTTGTTATTGCTATTGTGTACTCGTGGCTGTGCCACTTGTGTGCGTGAATAATAACAAAAACATTCCAAGCCATATAACATGCATATCAGGATCTACCTCATGAGATAATCCCTATTTATACAATAAGTGTGAAAATAAATGTACCAAGACAAGCATGTTATTTTTGGGCAACATGAGCAAGATAAATGAAGTTGGTCACTGAGCATATGAAGACATTTCCTTACAGAACTATATGTGTGTTGTGCACATGCAGAATGCATGCCATATGCTTAATTGTGCAATGTTTGTATGTGGTTCACATTAACAAAGTGAACCTATGTGAACCAGGTCTAAAAGCACATCAGGTTCACATGCTGCAAGCTTGACATGTGTGCAGCAGGTAAGCTGTGTGAACATCTAAAAATCCTTCAGGTTTGTGTGTTGTAAGCTTGACATGAGTGCAGCAGTTAAGCTGGTGTGAACATCATTTAAAAATCACATCAGGTTCACATGTTGCATGCTTGCCATGTGTGTAGCAACTAGATGGCAAATGTCATAAAACACATCTGTTTCTATTTCTCATACTACTGCTGCAATTAGAGCCATTAAAATACCTTTTTTATTGATTTCCCATTAAAATTAGGTAAACTTATTAATTCTGATCCTTTTACAAGTTGTTCAATGGCTTTTGATTTTCGTCATTAAATACCCATTAATTTGTAAAGTGTTGTTTGCTTACTGCATTAAATGCCTAGGATATACTCAGCCAATATCCACCATTCCAGGTGTGCGAAGAGGGGCCTCTGTGTTGTGAAGCCTGAACTTTTTGTTTTGGGCCATGCAAATCCCCTTATGCATATTTAGTGTTTCAAATGTGTTTCTCCATGACTGTTATGGCTCGCTTACTGTCCCTTTGTCATTCTGTATGGAGCATATACAATATGGCCATGCTGAGTACCCTTTGTGTAGAGTAGAATCTTCGAAGCATACACCATACCTCACTTTTTGTCACTGAAGTGAGGGACATGGAAACTCCAAATGATGGACAATGAGGGACATGAACCCTCATGATGATCAGGACACATCCTGAAACATGGAGATACATTACCTCAGAATACAGTGGAAACCATTGTATTTATTTGTACTGATGTTAGCCCAAGAGAATTAATTTCTACCGTAAAGCATGGGTGCCATTTAGGTAAGGGGTAAGGGCAGTTGCCCAGCATTTATGCCTAGGTTGTTCTTATGGTGTTGCAATAATGGCATTAAATTTGGATTTAATCTTTGCACAATAATTGACCCCTTGCCTGTGTTGCGCTCAGTTGCAGGTGCATTCCTGACTAGACTGTGTCTGTATTGCACTGTCGACTCTCTCCATCTATCAGCGGTTGCACCATCACACATGACATGGAGGAGCTCCAGCCAAGCAGGAGCACATAAGTCATGCAACTGGGACACTGTCTTTCCCATTGTAGAGTAGACAGGCTGCACACTACCCTTACAGAAATAATTATAAGAATGTTTTCATGCTGCACATAAAATGACCAGTGTGATATGTGCTGCAAGCATGATTTATATTTTAAATTTGAACTGACTTCATGCATATGGCATGTGTTGAAAAGCAAGTGGTCACTGATAACTGGACACATACAAGTTAAGTGACTTGCTCAAGTTCACACCATATACTGTATAAGTGGGAGTTTGGAGATTCAAACCCAGGTCTTCAGGTCTCTCCATCTCCTGGTTTGCAGTTCAGAGTCTTTAACCACTAAGCCATACTGCCTGCACACATATGGCTTGCTTGTACTTCAATACAAATCTGAATTCATCTGCAAACATGTGGCATGCTTATAGCCATTGTTATAATTTTTAGTTTTCTTGTCTCCCCTCATCTCAGCTGCACAGTTGAACTGTAGCACACACACCAATGGAAAAACATGTGGTTCTTTGCATCCCCAATTTGCACACTTACCCACATCATTTCATAACTATTTCTGTCTGGCTTGTACTCCTACTGTTTCCTCTCCATAGTTTTGAATGCTTCCATGCAAACAGACTTTAAGTTGAAAACAAAAAAGGTGCAATAACTCAATACCCACCCAACTGGCCAGTCCCCCTTCCCCGCATGCACACACTGTAGCAGGTGCAGCCATGCTGCTGCAAATAACCCACCAAGTATTAATATGAGTCAAGGGTCTCTTACTTGAGTACTAGGGTGTCAGAGGCAGGAGTCTTTAACCCTTAGGCTGCTGACAGAATTAGAACATATAAGAATTTTGGACTGATATATCAGTCCTCAGCCCTGCAAGGGTTAAGAGATGATGTCCATGGGTCAGACTGCAGGGGCGTACCCCCTTGAAATGAATGGAGTTATTTTTTATTACTATTTTATATATTATGATGGTGAGTCTGAGAATAATGAAGGCCACTCACTGTTCTACTAACAAGGCCCTTGTTGGTAGTCGAGAGGTGGCCTTCATTAGTCTCCAACTCTCCACCAATAATGCTTAAAATAGTAATAAAAAAACATTTATTTCAATGGTGCATGCCCCTGCAGTCTCCCTTTTCCTATGTCATAATGTGCCTGAGTGTGGGGATGTGGAGGTCAGCTTCACTGGGGGGACATAAGCCTGACTATAGTGGGGCTCCAATAGTCTGTGCATACCATACTGCTCAACTGTACCTGAATGCAAGGGACAACCCTCATTTTACCCATGAAAACTGCTTTGCTCCTCATCCATCCCTCATGGGAAAACATGCCACTCACACAGAGGATGTGCATTTCAAATTTTAGCAGGGGGAAGCCAATAACCAGTGGAGGCCAGGTGTTAGTTAGTCCCTAGGAGGCAAGCTCCAGAATGTCTGGAATATCTTTAAAAGGTAAAACTTATTTGTTGTGACTGAAAAATCAGGAAAAATTCAAATGTATATGATTCATCTGTCAATACTCTTGAGCTGTGCATCATATTTGGGCTTAAACCCACCCAGTTACTAATCAATTTTACTACTGAAATTCTTCCCCAAAAACCCACTAACATTGTCCTGATTTCTCTCCAACTCCATTCCATTCCATACTCATCACGTATGGGTCATGAAGCTGCCCAATGGTGCAGAAATGTGAAAAACACATCAATATTTCAGTCCCTGCTTCCCAATCCCCTGTAAAAAAATGATTTACTTTTATTTACCAGGCCATTTGGCAACCTGCAGCCTGGCCATGTGTCACCAGCCCAGTTGTCAGTCCTCCCTCCTCTGTCCTTCTGCTGGAAGCTGGATGCTAGAACCAACTATCCCTGGTCCTCAACGTGGTTCGTGATTAAGTCACCTCACCAACAGATCCCACCCATCTTTTGTTGCTTGCTTCTTGTTTGACTGCTGCTGCACTGCACTGATAAAGGCCTGTGAAGGCTGCCCACACCGCCATCATCACTGCTGCTTGGCCTAGCTTGCTATCATGGGGTCTGTGCTGTTTGTTTTGAAAAGTGAGCCTAGTAGAGTAATTAGGTAGCCTAGTCTCAAGTTAGCTTCTAACTCACTCTCTGCCTCTTCAGCCATCAGGGGAGATGGAGACTCACTAAGAGTTGACCAACAAAAATATGCCACCACAACACTTCCATTGAGAGTTTCATGCTCACTGAGTCCTCCAAGCTGTAGTGTGCCACCTGTCTAATCTGTGACAAGAAAGACAGTGTCGCAATCGCATGACTCATGCTCTTGCTTGGCTGGAGCTCCTTCATGTCACGTGTGATGGTGCCACTGCTAATAGGTGGGGAGTGGACAACACAATACAGACACAGTTGAGTCAGGAGTGCAGCTGCAGTGTGTGCACACACAGGCCAGGGGGGCACTTACTGTGCAAAAGATTAAATCCAAATCTGCCACCAACATCTATGTATCAAATCTAATTCCATCATTGCCACACCATAAGAACAGCCTAGGCAGAAATGTAGGGGTAGGAGGCAGCTGCCCCCTCTGTCCTACCTAAATGGCACCCCTGCTTTATGGTAGAAATTCATTCTCAGGTGCTAATATCGGTACAAGTAAATACAATGGTTTCCACTGTGTTCTGAGGTACTGTATCTCCATGTTTCAGTATGTGTCCTGATCATCTTAAGGGTAAGTGTCCCTCATTGTCCCTTATTTTGAGTGTCCATGTCCCTCATTTCAGTGACAAAATGTGAGGTATGGTGCACACTTCCAAGAATCTACTCAGCACAAAGAGTGTTTGGCCATGGTATATGCTCCATACAGAATGACAAAGGAAAGTAAGTGAGCTGAAACAGCCATGGAGAAACACATTTGTAGCACTAAATATGCATAAGGGGATTTGCATGGCCCAAAAAGGTCAAGCTTCACAACTCAGAGGCCTCTTCACACATCTAGAATGGAGGATGTTGACTGTGTATATCCTAGGCATTTAATGCAGTAAGCAAACAATACTTTACAAATTAATGTTGATTTAATGACAAAAATCAAAAGCCCTTAAAACAACTTATAAAGGATCAGAATTAGTGAATTTACCTAATTCTGAAAGGGACTCAATGAAAATGTATTTAAATGGCTCTAATTTACAGTATAAGAAAAAGAAACTGATGTGATTTTTAGATGACATTTTCACTAGCTTAGCTGATGCACACATGGCAAACATGCAGCATGTGACCCTGATGTGATTTTAACACAATGTTCACACTAGCTTAACTGCTGCACTCACATCAAGTGTGGAACACATGAACTTAATGTGATTTATAGAAGATGTTCACACCAGCTTACCTGATGCACAGATGTCAAGCTTGCAGCATGCAAAACTGGTTTGCTTTTTAGACGTGGTTCATTTAGGTTCACTTTGTGTATGTGAACCGCATGCAAACATTATACAATTATGCACGTGGCATGTGTTCTACATGTACACAGCACACTTATATTTCTATAAGGGTACAGCTTGGAGGAGTCGGTGAGCATTGAACTCTCAATAGCAGTGTTGTAGCAGCAATTTCTAGTGGTCTTCTCATACTGAGTCTCCGTCTCCCTTGGTTACTGAAAGGGCTGGAGGTGAACTAGAAGCTAACTCAAGACTAGGCTACCTACTTTCTCTACTAGACTTGCCTCACACAAAAACAGTGCATGCCCCCCACAGTAGCAAGCTATGCCTTGCTGCAGCAGTGACAGTGGTGTGGGTGGCCTTCATAGGCCTTGATCAGTGCATTGCAACAGGAGCCACAGCAGTAGCCAAGCAAGAAGCAAGCAACACTGGTTGGGTGGGTTTGGTTGGTCAGGTGACTTGGTAGCAGATCACATTGGGGACCTGGGATGGTCTGTTCTAGCATCCAGCTTCTGGCAGAAGAACAGTGGAGGAGCAGACTGAAAACTGGGCTGGTGGCACAGTGGACTAGACTGCAGGTTCTGACCAGATGATCAGGTAAGTAAAAGTAAATTATTTGTTTTACAGGAGGATTGGGGAAAGAGGAAGGACTGAAATATTAATGTGTTTTTCATGTTTCTGCACCTTTGGGTGGCTTCGCAGCCCATATGGGATGGGTATTGAATGGAATGGAGTTTGGGAGAAAAATTGGGACAAAGTTTTTTTTTGGGGGGGTGGGGCGTCAGAACTTCAGCCAGGAAAAAAGTTGGTTAGTAACTTGGTGAGTTTAAGCCCAAATCTGATGGAGAGTTGAAGATTAATTAAGGCCACCACTCGACTAACAAGGGCCTTGTTTGTAGAACAGTAGCCTTCATTATTCTCCAACTCACCATCATAATGTATTAAATAGTAATAAAAAATAACTACATTCATGTTAAGGGGTACGCTCCAGCACTCTGACCCATGGACATCATCTTTTAAAGACTTCTACCTCTGACTCCCTAAGTATTCAAGTAAGAATCTTTCAACTTATATCTATACTTGGTCTGTTGTCTGTAGCAGCATGGCTGCACCTGCTACAGAGTGTGTGCAAAGTTGGGGGAGGACTGGCTGTGTGGATAGGTGTTGAGTTATTGCTACTTTTGTATTTGCCCCTTAAAGTCTATTTGCATGGAATCATTCAAAACTATGGAGAGAAAACAGTAGGAGTACAGGCCAGACAGAAGGGTTCCATGTCATAACAGTGACTGGAATGTTGACCCATGAAGAGGGTGCAAATCCCACAGCGTGATGACTTGGAACCCCCCCATTATTTAATATACTAACTCTGGTGGGGGGGGTCATACCTCAGGGATGGGGAGAACTGCCAGTCACACAAAAGTGTCAGTGCTGTGTTTCCATCACCCTCTTCACAGGTCAGTGTTCCACAGTCACTGTTTTAACATGCTAATAGACAGAAGTAATTAAGTAGTTTTGTGGGTAAGTGTGCGTATTGGGAGTGGGAAGAATCACTTGTGTTTCCATTGGTATGTGTCTACAGTTCAGATGTGCAGCTGAGATGCAGGAGGATAAGAAAATTAAAAAAGTATATCAGTTGCTATATGCATACCGTATGCATGCAGATGTATGCAGATTTGTATTGAAGTACGAGTGAGCCATATATATGCAGGCAGTATAGCTTAGTGGTTAAAGGCACTGAACATGCAAACCAGGAGACCCCAAGTCCTGGGTTAGCATTTCATCAGCCCCCATTGGTATAGTGTGTGATTCTGAGGAAGTCACTTAACTTTTATGTGTGTAGTTATCAGAGACCACTTGATTTTTGCATGCATGCCACATGCATGCGGTCTTTTCTAATTTAATAAAAAAAGCATGCTTTCCACACTTACTTGCTGCACGCATGCCACATGCATGAAATTAGTTTCAATTTAACATTTAAATTATGCTTGCAGCACACATATCACATGATTAGTTTTATGTGTGCAGCTTGAAAAAATTTCATATCATTATTTCTGTAAGGGTTATCTCACTCATTTTGGCTACACTGAGCATGTTCAGAAATGTATTCTCACATATAAAGATACATTTCTGGGCATGCTCAGTAGAGCTTTGTGTAATATAAAATTCCACCTGCAGAATGTCCATGGAATGACCATTCCATTCTCCAGAATATCGTGCCATTTGCATGAAAATTCCATGAAATTTTGCCAAATGTAAAATTTCAGTTAGTTACATCTAATTTTAAACTTACTAGTCCAAATGACACCAGATTTGGTACATAGGCAATAAATCACAACATACATAAATGTGCCAAATGTCAGAGTAGAAGGCTGAAATGGGCGGAGTTATGTGTGTACAAACATTAAAGCAAAATCTAATTTTCAGTTATTTCGATCGAATTTAAATATTTCTATACAAATTTCTTCACAGTTTGTGATTTAGAGTAAATACAGCAAGGGTATGTACATCACATTTAAGTCTCAAACTTTAAAGGGGCTGAGTTATAGGTAGCCAACATTTTGCTAAAATTTAGATTTCTATTATTTTAGTATAATCTTGTAGTATTTATTGAAATGTTATAAAACTTTACAGGTATGCAGGTTATTTCTGCATATATCTGTGTATTTCTAGCTTCAAATGGGACTTAGTTATAGGCTTGCCAAACATTTTGCCAAACTTTAAATTTCAAGTTATTTTCCTCTAAATTTAAAACAACATATCCAAATTTAAACAGATTTGAAACATTTAAACTACAAAACCCATGGTCATTTCTGACAAAGTTCATATTTACAGCTTTAAATGGGGCAGAATTAAAAGTAGTCAAACTTTCTCAACATTTTAAAATTAAATGTTACAAGAATGTAAACTGCAAATTTATAAACCCCTGACACTTTAAAACTAGAGAATACAATGCCGTTATATTTGACAGGTTCTTAGACATTACAATAAGGTTGTGTGTGTCAATTTTGTTAATTGGTTGCTGCCAGAAATTGCAAATAAAATCTGTACTTAAAGTAAAAATCCATTAGCCTTTGTGAAAATTGTAGAATTTGATGAAAATTCCATGAAATTGGATTTGCTAATTTCACTCCGCCTTATCTGGGGGAATTTAATTAAAGGATAGGGGTGTATGAGGCAATACATTCAGGGGTCACCAGGTTCAGGAGTTAGATACATAGTTTCACAAAGAAATGGACAGCTGAGCTGGGTAGCACACCACTGGTAGACACCTCAGTTGGAACAAGAAAGCACAGAGTGTCCACAATTCCAACCTGAATACAGGATATATAAGGATCACAACCAGTAAATTGATGGTCCAGGAAGCCTGATGTAACGTGCAAGGCTGGGACTTAGAGGTACTAAAAAGATGTAATAGGGAGACAATGTCTGGGGCACCAGGAAGGAAGAATTTGGTTATTCCAACAGGATAGTTTGATAGATAAAGAGTATGTGACTCTCATTTGTAAATGATTTTGTCAGTGTGAAGAACAAAGAGGATATCAGTGGGATCAGTAGTTCTTCTGAGTCAATCTGGCTATGCCAAGAAAGAAAGAGGCAAAATAATCACCAGTGAGAAACAGCAGGACTGCAAAAGCTTAGCCCAGCTTATAAAATTAAATGGCGATATGTGCAGTGTGAATGTTAAATTCCACAAAAAGAATTCTGGATGCTTTATCTATTGCTACCATAAATATTTGAGAACATTTACTGATATTTTTTTGTTTGTATTTTGTTACTGTAAATTTAAACCAACTAAACTATTTATCCAGTTGTGTTAGGCACCATAGTACACTGACATTGGATATGCATGTCAAATGTTAAGTCTATTCCTGCAAGAGCAGAGAAGTTACAAACATCCACATTTTTGAGAGTTTTCACAAAATTTTGCAAATATTTACATTGTAACATTTTGCACTCCTGTAACATAAACATCTCTATTCTAACTCTCTCCACATTTAGAATATTCTATATCCATTACAACAAGGTTAGTTGTGCTAATTTACACATGTCTAGCTCCAAAGGTGCTTGAGTTATTTGCAGATAAAATATTTCTATGAAATTTTCTGCAAAAAAAAAATGACAGAAATTGAGCACATATAATTTTGAGATGATACATCATAATGTCATGAAATTTGGTACATTGTTAGTACTCCTATCATCAAGAAATCATGCCAAATATAAAATATCTGGCCCTATAGACAGCTGAGGTACATGCAGATAAAAGATTTATGAAATTTCAATAAAAACTTAAATGACAGATTTTGAGCAACATAATTTTGACAGCATCAATCCTAACTTCATAACATGTGTGATATAATTTGAACTCCTACCAGCAAGTAAGCATGCAAAATTTCAGAGCTCTAGCTCACATGACAGCTGAGTTATGAGCAAATTAATAAATGTTAAAATTATGCAAAATTCCAACAAAATTCCATGAAGTTTCATGAAATTTCATTGAAATTCCACAAATTCAGAATGTTCACATACTGCATAGCTCTAATGCTCAGTGAAGACCTTCTTTTATTTTACCCCAGGACATCACTGGAAAATGAACTATTATGGCTCAGTGGGCCTTTCCTGGTAAAGATCTTTCAATTAATAAATAAAGTGTGAGATGCCATTTTTTATTGAAAATAGAGTAGACTTATGTAGTTTACAATACTTTTCCCTTTTGTAGCTTTTTACAATTTCTATCACAAAACCACCTAAACTCCTTGTGCTGGATTCTCAAAGTGGCCCCTAGATTGATGCAAGCTGCAGCAAACAGCAGCTTGCATCAATCACTGGTGCACCAAGGACACTGCACCAAATTCTATGACTGGAGGGGTCCCAGCACCAAACTCCACACATGTGATGCAATTGCCCATGTGTACCAAACACATGGCACATGGTAGGGGATTGCTTCCAACTACAGGAAAGTACTGTGGCATCAGCAGCCACTGACAGAGACTTGCCGACCAGTCACCCAGGAGCATGGCAGGTTTGGAGTGGGCAGGATATGGAAAATGGAGGGCAGGATGGGAGGGGGGTGCAAAAATATCCCTGACAGGAACAGTTCACAGCCACCCCCATGACAGTGGGGTCTGTGTATGTGGGGGCAGTTGCATGACTGGCACCTTGGAGGGCCTGGATGGTATGTACCACCACAGCAGAATACCACCGACCGCTCAACTGGTGGTCTGCTAGTGTCCATGTGCTGTGTTGGCATTGAATTCCATGGGTGACCAGCTGAAACAGGGGCACAAGTTACCTTCCACCTGCAATTGCTCTGGGGGTGATGCACACACTGTTAGACCAGCTCTGGCCTGGTTTAACAGTTGTGGACTAATGCATTCTGTGTGTGTGGGGTGCTTTCAGAATCCCATTTAAGGGCATGCTAGAGCATTACCATATTGTAAGTCTACTTCTACCATGGTGCACTGGTGCATCCATTGCAATGACAGTGCAAGTTTGCCAGCACAGGCAGTACCCCAGCTGGTGCAGGCTGTGTTGTAGAATTGGAAATGATGCAAGGTGTTGTGCAGGAGCCCATTGCATCATTTCTCTTTGACGCAAGCATCTTGCATCATTCCTGATGCTTTGAGAATTGGGACCCTGTTATATAAATCAGATATGACATGTCCCAACTTAAGATATCATTTTATCTTCATTTGAGGAATTGGTCTATTGTTCTCTCACTTGTGGCTTTGCCACTCATGAGCTATCAACAGACCAATACCCTCTCATGAAATGAAAATTGTATCTTAAGTCAGTCTGTGTCATATTTCCTATATGTACAGATCTGCTTATGGACAACTTCTTTTAGTTCAAATTATTATTTATTCTGAGGGTGTCATTCAAAGAGAAAACAAAAAATGTTGCCTAAATTAGACCTGAATTGTTATTGAAAAAATGTACCTCCATAAAAGTGGGTCTGTCTCTGGTTGAAATGCTGATATAAACAGTACATTGTTTTGCAAAATACAATGACAGTCATACTGCTCTATGGCATAGAAAGTAATGTAATTAATATATTCAGCAATAGCGATACAAAAAAAGTAAACAGTGCAAAACAATTGAATAATACTGATCTAAAAAATATTAAAACCATGTTGCATATCATTATTCACTAAATTTGATGTCCATATAAATCAGTGAATGTTGGCTCATGAGGGAAAAACTCTCTTTGGAAACATCCCAGTCACAGCTATATATGGGGCTCGATTTTCAAATGATGAACTATGATGCAAGGTGTCTGCAAAAGGTGTATGACACAAGTGCTTCTACATCATAGTTGGTGGCATTCCTAATTCTCAAATGTTGGCTGTGGCAAAATCGGGATGCCATGTGGCAAAGCCACCTGCACCATCCTTGGAATGGCACCCATGCACCAGGTTGCAAGGGTGGGTGCACCATGGTGGGGCTGCAATATCCCTTTATTTGGTATTCTAAAAGCTCTCTGTGGTCACAACAGAGCTCACATTAGACCAGCCAGGAGGGTGGGGCAAGGGTCCTGCACCGCTGCTTGTCAGGGAGGTGAGTGAGCTGTGGGACCTGGAAGGTGGGAATGAGGGCTACTGGGGTAGTGAGGGTGCCACAGAGTACAATGGGGGCATAGCAGCAGTTACAGGGAGTGGAGGAGGCATGCGTCTGAGATGTCATACTGTGCATCTGAGAGCCGAGAGGACTAGGTAGGGGGATTTGGCATGGTAATACTATAATGACACAGCCCCAGGTGGAAGCAGCCCTGGCACATGCTCCACAGAACCCATACTGCTGTGGGACAGGTACCACAGCTGCTTCCACCTGGGGCCATGTTATAATAGTATCGCCAGACCTACCCCCCTAGCCAGTCCCCTCAGCTGTCACATACACCATATGGCACCTCTGCCAGGTGCCTCCTCCACTCCCTGTAACTGCTGCCATACCCCCCTCATATCCTATGGTACTCTCACTGGCTTAGCAGCCCCTTTTCCCCACCTCACAGCCTGAGTCCCTGCCACCTATGTGGCTAATGTAGACTTGCACAGGTGGGGTTGATGGATCCCTCCATCAAATTCTGCAGGTGTGCCCAATGTTTGGCATAGCCCTGCAGCTGTGGCAACTCCCAGGTCTTCAGAGCAGGGACTCCTACTTTTACAAAATTGGATGTTGGGTCCCTGACTCACATGGAATTTTCCACAGCCCTAGATCACTGCAAATTGTGGTGATCAGAGGGCCCTTTGATAATCAAGCGCATGATGTTTACTTCTTAGGAGAGCCAACTTCATTTTCAGATTAACCAGACCAACAATGTTTTGTGTAATTTCAAATTTAGTAAGCTTTCTTAAGAACAACACTGGAAGGTAACAAAAGAAGCCAATCAACCAACAAGAAGGAGGAAAACTCATAAAGTAGTCACTCTATGAACAAGCTGTCAAACATTCAAAAAAGAATAACAATACAGTAGTAGGCAAGCAAATAGATATAACAACCAGTGAATATAAAAATTCACCCACCCACCCACCCATCACCACCCTCCACTGGAAGAGTAGTACCATAGCATACCTTCAGATATAAATCACTATATAACATGGTGCTCAAATAATGGATAAAAGACAGAGAACCAAGAAGCCAACTCAAAGAGTTAGGAAGACATATAATAGTTCTCAAGTTTTCTTGTGCCTGGGCAAATGGTCCGTCATATTAGCAATTAACCATTCTGCTTGAAGTACAAATAGAATTTCCCTATACCATTCTAAAAAATGGGGGGTAGACTGGTCCCACCAGTGCCTAAAGATTACTTTCTTGGCACAGGCCGATATCAAAGACATGTAAGGTTTTTGATTGCCAATCAATTTGTCACCAAATTCCCCTAACAAAGATATTTCAGGAAGAAAAGTTTCTGTTAGACCTAAAATAGGATCTAACTGTGATTGGATTTTTTCCAAAGATGGGGGGGGGGGGACTCTATCACAGGTCCAGAGGATATGAAATAGTGTACCCAGTTGCACTGGAACAGCTGTCTAAAGACAGCCTACCCACCATATGCAATTTAGTCGGAGTAATAAAGGTTATGAAGTATCTAAAATGTATGAGATGGTATTTGTCCCATTTAATATATTTGTAGCTTTGTTGCCAGAGGCCTGGCCAATCATGAGGAAAGTCAGGCTTGGAAGTGCCTGGTCCTAATAGTAAAACAGGTCTCGCTCTCTGTTAGAAAGGATTGCATGTATTTTAAGGTAATAATATTTATTTATTTGTTTGTTTGTTTATTTATTTAAAAGTTGATGACTGGGAAAGGCACCATGAGCAGGAGCTCTTTCAAGGTACAACTAGGGAGGGGTACAAAAGACAAAATACAGCATTGTAATAACAGAGTTGAAAGAAGATACAGAGATTGTACAAAAGAATTACAAGGAATGCTATTTACTAGAGGAGCAACTAATAACTGTAAATCAATTATATACAAAGCAGTATTTACAAGGCTATGTACAAACAATTTTTACAATGAAGATATACAATGAGATGCAGCAAGAGGGCAGGAGAAAGACAGAGCTGAGAGGGTTCTAAGAAAGACAGAAGATACAAGAAGTAGTGTAAGTTGGCTTGAGGAGATGCTTGAGGGCAGGAAAGGTGGGGGAGAGAGATGAATTTGGAGGGGAACACTATTCCAGAGGGAGGGAAGTCGATATGAGAAGGAAAGTTTGCCAGCTGAGGTGCGCACACGTGGGAGGAAAAAGTGCAGGCGCAGGTTGACAGCGAGTTGTAGGGCGAAGATGTGACCAGATTTAGGAAAGAGGCAAGGTAGAGTGGAAGGGTCCCAAACCAGAATTTAGCTATGAAGGTGGAACAGTGTGAGGAGTGTCTCTGTATGAGGGATTGCAGGGAAAATGAATAGTATAGGTCACAGTGGTGAGTTAAAGAGGGAAAGTTAGAGGCGAACCTGCAGAAGGCATGAAACAGAACATTGAGTTTGGCCAGGAGGACAGGGCAGCACTGTAGACTATGTTGTGCAGTCAAAGGCTGGAAGGATCCACTTGACTAAGAGATCATGTCTGACTGGGAGGAGAGGCTGACCTTGTGGCATAGCAGACCTAGTTGAGGGTGCAGTTTTGAGTGTAGGACTCAAAGTGGGAGGAGACATCGAGGGAGGGATATGTCAGACCCAAGGTATTTGGAGGTGGGGACATTGTCAAGGGGTTGTTGGTTGCAGAGAAGAATACTGGAAGGGTGGGAAGCCTGGCGAAGTTTTTTTTAGAGCCGAAGGTCATAGCAACAGTTTTTTTAATATTAAGCTTTAGGTAATTGACACTAAATCAGGTTGTGATCTTTGTGAGATCACTTTGGAGGGGGGTTTATATGGACTGGATGGAGGGGCCGAACAGGAAAATGACAGTGTCATCCAAGTACATGTGTATATTAGCATGGGTGCATACCAAGGGGAGTCGTTAAAAAAGAGGGAAAAGTGAACAGGCCAAGGATAGATCCATGGGACACACCGGCAAGGTTAGGTTAGGAAGGGGATAATATATTGTTGCTAGAGACTACCTAGGGAATGGCCAGTTAGGTAGAAGCTAAACCAGGACACTGAGGCAGGGGTTAGGCCAGCAAGGTTTAGTTTGTTAAGAAGGAAAGGGTGGCAACAGAATCAAAGTCCTTGGCCAGGTCAATGAAGATGTCAAGAGGTGATCTGGCCAAGGTCCATAGCAGTGTGTATATCATCTGTACAGTGTAGAAGGGAGGAGGGTATAGTGGAATTTTCTGAATCTGGATTGAAATGGGGAGAGAGTGTTTGAAGCAAGAAGGAAGTCACTGGGTCTAGATAGAAAAAGGGACTCTTGGACTTTGGCGAAAGAGGGGAGGAAGGAGATCAGGCGGTAATTTCCAGGAATAGTATGGTCCCCACCTTTGAAGAGTGGGAGGACAATAGTAGACTTCCAAGCTGTAGACACAGTCACTGTGCAGAGTGAGAGATATAAGATGAAGGTTAAGGGGGGGTTTATGAAGGGGGCCGAGAGTTTGAGGAGCCTAGCGTGCAGGCCATCAGGGCTTGACTTAGAGGGTTTGAGTGAAAAAAGAGCTCTTAGAACATTAGGTGGTGAAATAGGTGGTAGCTGAATACCAGAGAACTGTGAGGGGGTTGAAGGGGCAGAATGGAGCGGTAGGGGGCTCTTGGGGATTGGCACAGGAAGTGAAAACTTATTGAGAGCCTCAGCAACAAGATGGGGATCAGAGATTATGGAACCTGCTTCCTGGATGGAGGAGGGGGATTCAGTGGGGGTGCAGGAGAGAGTGAAGACCCTGCCAGAAGGAAGAGGGGGTACTATTTGAGGGGTGTAGACGGACTTAAAGAAATCAGATTTGTGCGTGGATACTGGCAGTGCAACTATTATGGAGGGTGCAGAATACATGTAGGGAGGTCTGATTGCTTACAGATTTAAAATGGCGCCAAGCGAGATCGCAAGCTTTGAACTTGACCAAAATATCAGGGGTGATCCAGGGATGGTGGCTATATTTTACTCATAAAGTTTTTAGTGGGGCATGAGAGTCCCAGATTTTTAGGAAAATGGAGGTAAAGTGGAAAAGGGCAGTGTCGACAGTGACAGAAGAGAAGACCGGGGACCAGTTCATGAGGGCCAGATCATGAAGTAATTGACTCACATTGAGGGATTTGACCGGGTGGTACTGGATGTATTCTGGGGGAGTGAGGAGAGGGCGAGAGTTCCTAATACAAAAGGTGGGGCAATGATCTCTGAGTGCATCAGGTAGGATGCTGGCAGAGCAGATGCAGTGAGGGTGGATAGAGAGCATCCAGTCCAAGAGGGAATGAGACTGGGATCTAGAGTTAGGGTGAGTAGACTCTTTGATAAGCTGGGTGAAGTTTAAAACTTCAATCTGGTGCCATGAATTCAGAGACAGGGGAGAGCTAGTGTGACATAGACAGCCAGCTCTGAGTGCTCGAGAGCTGCATTAATTTTTTTATTACATATAAAATATGTGATGGGAAGGTCTGCTCAAGGAAATTACTGTTTTACTGAACTGACACATCAAGACCCCATTGGAATAAGTTCAAAGGACAGGAGATATTTTAACTGCAGAGATCTGGTGTACCTACCTTGTCAGTTTGCTTTCATCCCAGAAGATAAGATTAGCCATTCATAATGCTCCCTGGGGAGGTCCTTTGACTTGCATGGTTACCAGGAAGGACTTGTGGGAGGGGCGTTGAGAGGCCAGAATGGACATTGAAGAGGTTTGATGTCTGAGCCAGGGAGGACCCAGAAGGATTTGGAAGGTCCAATATACATTTCCCAGGGAACCTCTTGAATTACATCAGAAAGACCTGAGGTGTAGATTTCAAGGTCCAGAAGGGATTATAGAGGCAAATACACTTTTGCTTTGAATACAGTGACTTAGATCAAAGAAGCTTTTGAGATGTATGTGTAGCAAAGCAAAAACCAATTCTGACCAGTTAACCTGTGGAGAGGAAAGTCAGTGAGGTCATCTCATATGTTTTTTTAAATATTTTATTTGGAGACCCTGTATTGTAAAATATAGAATTTGATAGACCAAGGTGGAGTTAGTGACCCAGGAGAAGGCCGCTCAGAAGTGTGTTTAAAAGAACCTGACAGAGACATAAGACAATATTTTCTGACTGAGAGAAGAGAGAGACCCTCAAAGCAATGAAAGAAAGTAAGCATTAGATTATACCAGTCTGAAGTTATAAATTGTAGGAACTGTACTTT
The DNA here is from genome assembly GCA_016271365.2 of Neoceratodus forsteri. Classification (NCBI taxonomy): domain Eukaryota; kingdom Metazoa; phylum Chordata; order Ceratodontiformes; family Ceratodontidae; genus Neoceratodus; species Neoceratodus forsteri. The sequence continues at coordinate 665,746,037 of CM028130.1, read as the reverse complement.
TTTACCTGTTTGTTTTAAGGCTGTATGTGTTGGGATATATATTTGTTCTGTAATTATTGTTCTGTTTTGATATTTTTAAAGTAAAGATATTTTTTTACAAACGAAACTGCATGGAGTGCCTGGACATTTCTTTTTATTTTAAGTGGAGCTTTTGAAGGTTATAAGAACACTGTATGGGCTTTTTGTATAACAAACTGGGAAATGGTTAGAGTTCTCTAAAGTCTTGCATAGAGTTCTAAGGGTTCATTTAAAAGCCCTGGTTGGGTGCCCGTAGGCAAAATATGTCTATCCTCAAGACAGAATTATCTGAGCTGATAATTGGGTACGCTAACAAGAGGTTATCAGTTTGAATTCCTCCAGAGCTTGAGACTAAGGTGACTTGAACCCACAAAACAGACAACAGGGTTACCTTGTCTGTTCACTGTACACAAATCACACGCTCAGAGGTTGGCACTTTGGGAGTAGAGGGCTGACCGGCTGAGCGAGTTTGTGATGGATTGGTTGGCAGTGGTGGCATAAAAAGTTTGGTGGTATAAGCTTCATTGTTCAGTGTGTTAGCTTGAAACTGTTTAGCTCACTTGGAAAAAAAAAGAAAGGCAGTGTTTTATTTCAAATGGAAGCAGAACTGTATCCCTTGACTTTACAGTTAGTTCCCATCCATTTTTTTTTTCTGAAGTGCCAGTCAGTATAGTATTAGCAGTGAGAGAAGAAAAAAATTTCTTCCGACTACAGCAAGCACACTGTAGATTTCTTAAAGCAGTTGTGCAGGGACAGGAGAGTCCCATTTGGGGTGAAAGCCAGTAAGCAGAACCTCACAGATGCCCTGATGGTAGCAGATGCTCAGAGCAGCGAGTCACCAACCATGACTGAAAGGGACCAAACCTCAAGTGTGGCAGAACTAGTGGCCAGTGAGGGGTCACGAGCTGATGAGGTGGACAGCAGAGCCACTGTCAGTGAAGGGCCACAGCAGCAGGGACAAGTCACCAGTATCCTGAACTGAAGTTCTCAGGTTGCAACTTAAGTTGCACAGGATGGAGCTGGAGTCCAAGGAGAGGAGAGAAAGAGAACAGAGGGAGGTGGACCATGAGGAACGTGAGTGCCAGCGAGAGGCAGAGGAGAAGAGAGAGCGAGAATGCAGAGCTGCAGAGGAGAGGAGCGCCAGTGGCAACATGAATTGGAGAAGCTACAACTCCAACCAGCAGCACCAGGGCAGGTAAGTGGCTTGGGTTTAACTGGGACTGCAGGACTGGGTTACAAATTGAACTCTAAATTAATAGCTGAGTTTAAGGACGGGAGGACATAGATGCCTTTTAAATTCTTTTGAAAAGTTTGTATTCAGGCTAAATTCTAGAGAGTCCTGGAGCTCCGGCTATCCCGCCACTTACACCGAAAAGCTCGATGCATTGGGTCACATGGACAATAAAGACAGTGATGATTACAGCAAGTTAAAAGCAGCACTACTAAAAAAGTTTGAATTAACTGCTGAATCATACAGAGCTAAATTCTGTAAGCTCAGGAGAAACCCTGATAAGAGCTATGAGGAGCTAACCACAAAACAACGTCAGTTTTTAAAACATTGGTGGGAAGGAACTGAGGCAAACACTGTTGAAAAAATTGAAAATGTGATTTTATTAGAACAGTTTTATTGGGCATGCCCAACAGAGTTAAAAACCGGGCTAGAGGACTGAGATCCAAAAACAGTGCAAGAGACTGCTGAACTCTCGGACTGCTATGCCAAGAGCAGACCTGCTCTGAGAGCAAATGGGGCGAGTGTGGCAGCGCAGAAAGAGAAAAGTGCACCCTCAGGGCAGCTAAAACCCTCACTGCCTCCACCGAAACCAGTTAGCCCCAGGTTTCAAAGAAAAGATTTCTCTGAAGTAAGAAATGTTTGTTGGTTATGTAAAGAAACTGGGCACATTGCCAGACAGTGTCCAAGAAGGGCAAACAATAATACGCAAAGTAGTACCAGAAAGAAAGTGGTTGTTTGTGTGTCCTCTGGAAGCATACCAGTGAACATGAGGGAAACACATGCACCCAATCATGGTAAATGGCGATAGACGCAGGGGTTAAGGGACACAGGGCATCCCTGACATTGTAAAAAAGGATCTGGTGCAACCTGGTCAGCTTATACCCAAAAAATACGTGATTGTACAGGACTTTGAGGGTGTAGAGAAACATTGCCATTGGCCAGTGTTCTCCTGGACTGGGGTGAAACAGGGGGAACTGTGCAACAGGTGGTTGTAGCTAACACATTAGCAGTGGATGTGATCCGGGTAACAATCTCCAGCAGGGGGTGGTATGTGCAGTTACCTGTAGCCAAGTGGCCAGGGAAAATTGCAGTTCTCTGAGCCCTCCAGAAGCCATTGGGGAAGATACTGAGAGGCTGGTTCTACAGCCTGTGTCTCCAGAGGGGAGACTGAAAAAGAGGGTAGAAATTTCCCAGTAGCAAAAACCACATAGCTCCAGAAGGTTACCCAAAGAGGGAGGGGTGACCCCTTGTCAGAAGGTAGGGATTGACAGTGATCCTGAGGGCCCTGATGCTAGTGCTAGGGACCCTAGTTTAGCAACTGAAGGGGACCTGTCCCATGCCTTGGGAAGGTGTGAGGGGTTTGCAGCTGCTCAGAGAAGTGACCCTAGTTTAGAGAAGCTGAGGGCTTGGGCAGACTTGCATGGTGCACAGGGAGGTGATGGAAGACATAGGGTTTATTGGGAAAATGGACTTATGTATACATAGGCAGTACAGACAGAGGGAGGGATGCTAGGCAGGCAGCTTGTCGTTCCTCGAGGATATCGTGAGCAGTTGCTCAAGGTTGCCCATGATATTCCCTTGTCTGGTTGTCTGGGAATCGCATGAACTATGCAGCGGTTAGCCCAAAATTTCTACTGGCCTAACCTCACCCAGCAGGTGAAGGAGTATTGCAGGTCTTGTCACCGGTGCCAAGAAATAGGGAAGGCAGGCCAGAAAACCCAAGCCACCCTGATTCCATTTCCCATAGTGGAGGAGCCATTCCAGAGGGTGGAAATGGATATTGTGTGGCCTTTAAATACCCCCAGCTCCTCAGGGAAAAGGTTTATCCTGACTGTGGTGGATTATGCCACCCGGTACCCAGAGGCAGTCGCCCTTTCCTCACTGAGGACAGACAAAGTGGCAGATGCGTTATTTGGGATTTTCTCACATGTTGGGTTTCTGCAGGAGGTAATCACTGATCAAGAGGGTTCCTTCATGTCGGACCTAATGAAATGTCTATGGAAGAAGTTTGGGGTGGTGAAGAGATGCACAACATCAGATCACCCACAAGCCAATGGGCTTGTGGAACACTTAAATGGTACCCAAAGTCAATGCTCCAGGCATTTGCTGAACAGCATGGAGGACTGGAGAAATACCTTCCCACCTGTTGTTCACATACAGGAGGTGCCCAAGAGTCTACAGGATTTTCCTCATTCAACTCTTGTATTGACGCTGGGTACGTGGGTCCCTAGACTTGATCTGGGAGGACTGGGAAGGCAAGCACACCACCCAGGGAACTCCCACTGTGGATTACCTCCAAGGTTTAGGGAAAGGCTGAAGGAGCTTATGGGACAGTCCAGAGCAACCTGGTAGTTGCCCAACAGAAACAAAAAGTATGGTACGACCACAGAACCAGAGCTCACTCGTACCTGGTGGGCCAGGAAGTCATGGTCCTTATTCTGGTCCAGAAAGACAAGCTGCAAGCTGAGTGGGCAGGACCGTACAAAGTGGTTAGGAAGGTAAATGACGTAAACTACATTGTGGAGTTACCTGACCATAGACAGACAGAAAGGATGTACCACATTAACATGATGAAGCCATATGCAAATAGGGCTGACATGGTGTTCGCAGTGTGCAGTCATGGGGAGGGGACAGATGAAGGAGACCCCCTTCTGGACTTGCTGGAAGAGAGTAAGTGGGAGTCCTCTGTGGAGGCAGTAAAATTGTCTCCCCAGCTGACCCCGGACCAGATCCAGAAAGTGAGGGAGGTTTTAGCAGACTTTGCCCCCTTGTTTAGTGCCAAGCCTGACTAACTCCTTAGCAACACATGATGTAGAGACAGGGACACAGACGCACACACAGCAGACAGCATATTGGTGTCAGAGGCTGTCCAAAAGGACATTAGGAGGAAAGTGGAGGAGATGCTAGATTTAGGGGTAATCCAGAGATCCCACAGTCCCTGGGCCTCACCCGTAGTCCTTGTACCCAAGCCAGATGACTCAACTAATTTCTGTGTAGACTATCGTGGACTGAATGCAGTCACGAAGTCAGACGCCCACCCAATGCCTCGGACGGATGAACTCCTGGACAAGTTGGGGTGGGCAACCTACCTTACGACCATTGACCTGACAAAGGGGTATTGGCAACTAGAGTTGACGGACAGAGCTAGGGAGAGGTCGGCCTTCATTACTCCGATAGGCTTATTTGAGTTCAAAGTAATGGCTTTCAGAATGAAGAACGCCCCAGCCACTTTCCAAAGGTTGGTGAACCAGGTGTTAAATGGTGCTAAGGAGTACGCCGTAGCGTACCTGGATGACATTGCTATCTTCAGTACCAGCTGGGAGGACACCTGTCACATCTTAGGGAAGTGCTGGGCAGAATACAGAGGGCCGGGCTCACTGTCAAAGCTGAGATGTGCCAGGTGGGCATGGAAGAAGTGACATACCTCGGACATGTGGTAGGCCGGGGACAGCTCTGTCCTAGCCAGGTAAAAATAGAAGTAATACAGGCATGGCCCAGACCAGAAACTCAGAAGCAATTCAAGAGTTTTCTCAGGACAGCAGGGTACTATCGAAAATTTGTACCAAATTACAGTGCCCTGGCTGCTCCCCTATCTGACCTGACAATGAAACGGATGCCCAAGAAAATTACCTGGGGTCCAGCCTGTGAGAAAGCCTTTACCAAACTGAAAGAGGCACTGTGCAGTGCTCCTGTTTTGACAAGTCTGGACTATAGCAAAACTTTTGTAGTTCAGACGGATGCCTCAGACGTGGGTATTGGGGTACTAAGCCAGACATTCAGCAAAGGAGGGACCACCGATAGCCTACCTGAGTCAAAGCTGCTCCCCAGGGAACAAGCATACTCCACGGTGGAAAAGACGTGTCTTGCCCTAGTGTGGGTATTAAAGAAATTGGAGCCATACTTGTATGGGCAGCCTTTGTGGTGCAGACTGACCACAACCCCCTGGTTTGGTTGTCACAGATGGGGAAAAACAATGGCAGACTGCTCAGATGGAGTCTTGCTTTACAAGGGTATGATTTGAAAATTGTACATAGGGCCAGAGCCAAAAATAAGAACTCAGATGGACTGTCTAGGGTCTATGAGGAGTGAAGTGATTTGGGAAGCTCATCCCATGTAGGGGATGGATCCCCCAAATTCAGTCTAGGTGGGGATGAGTGTGACATAGACTGCCAGCTCTGAGTGCTCGAGTGCTGTATTAATTTTTTTTTTTATTACATATAAAATATGTGATGGGAAGGTCAGCTCAAGGAAATTACTGTTTTACTGGAACTGACACATCAAGACCCCCCAGGGATAAGTTCAAAGGACAGGAGGTATTTTAAACTGCAGAGATCTGGGGTACAATTACCTTGTCAATTTGCTTTCATCCCAGGAAATAAGATTAGCCATTCATAATGCCCTCAGGGAGATCCTTTGACTTGCATGGTTACCAGGAAGGACTTGTGGGGAGGGGCATCAGACAGAGGCCAGAATGGACATTAAAGGTTTGATGTCTGAGCTAGGAAGACCCAAATGGATTTGGAAGGTCCAATATACATTTCCTGGGGAACATCTTGAATTACATCAGAAAGACCTGAGGTGTAGATTCCAAGGTCCAGACGGGATTATAGAGGCAAATACACTTTGCTTTCAATACAGTGACTTAGATCAAAGAAGCTTTTGAGATGTATGTGTAGCAGAGCAAAAACCAATTCTGACCAGTTAACCTGTGGAGAGGAAAGTCAGTGAGGTCATCTCATATGTTTTTTTAAATATTTTATTTGGAGACCCTTTATTGTAAAATATAGAGTTTGATACACCCAGGCAGAGTTAGTGACCCAGGAGAAGGCTAGCTCAGAAGTGTGTTTAACTGCTGAAAGAACCTGACAGAGACACAAGACAATATTTTCCTGACTGAGAGAAGAGAGAGCCTCAAAACACTGAAAGAAAGCAAGCATTAGATTATACCAGTCTGAAGTTATAAATTATAGGAACTGTACTTTTACCTGTTTGTTTTAAGGCTGTATGTGTTGGGATATATATTTGTTCTGAAATTATTGTTCTGTTTTGGTATTTTTAAAGTAAAGATATTTTTTTAAAAACAAAACTGCATGGAGTGCCTGGACATTTCTTTTTATTTAAGTGGAGCTTTTAAAGGTTATAAGTACACTGTGTATGGGCTTATTGTATACCAAACTGGGAAATGGATAGAGTTCTCTAAAGTCTTGCATAGAGTTCTAAGGGTTCATTAGAAAGACCTGGTTGGGTGCCCGTAGGCAAAGATATCTGGCCTCCCGAAGACAGAATTATCTGAAACATAGAATTTGATGGCAGATAAGGACCGCTTTGCCCACCCAGTCTGCTCATTTCCCTACCTGATGGATAAGCTGCAGATCCTAGTTAACCAGCAGCCTACTTCTTCCTACCCCCAACCCCTAGAATTGCCTTATGACTGTCCCATGCATGCTTGAATTCCACCACTGTTTTGACTCACAACCTCCTCTGAAGGCCGCTCCATACATCCACAACCCTCTGTGAAAAATACTTCTAAATTACCTCTGAGCCGCCTCTTCTATCTTCAAATTGTGCCCCTTGTTCTTGCACTCCTTTTTTGAAAGATGCTACCCTCTGGTCTTTGTTGATTCCCTTGAAGTACTTGAAAGTTTCTATCATGTCCCCCCTCCTCCTCCTTTGCTCGAGGCTATACATATTAAGCTCCTTAAGTCTCTCTTCATATGTCTTCCAGTGCAGACCCTGCACCATTTTAGTTGCCCTCCTCTGACAGCTTCCTTCCTGTCTATGTCTTTGCGAAGATTGTCTCCAGAACTGCACGAGTACTCCAGATGGGATCTCACCAGCTGTCTGTACAGAGGGATAATAACTTGTTTTCTACTGGTGATGCCTCTCCCATGCTCCCAGTATCCCCCCAGCCCTCCTTGCTGCCCTCTCACATTGCTTGCCCACCTTAGGTCATCTGATATGACTACCCCTAGGTCCCTTTCCATTTTGTTATTGTTAGTATCTCACCCCATTGTGTACTCTTCCCTGGGTTTTTGTTTCCCAGGTGCATTACCTTGTACTTCTTAGCATTGAATCTAAGCTGCCATACATTTGACCATTCCTCTAACCTTGCCAAGTCCCTTCTCATCCTTTCTACCCCATCTTGTGCATCAACTCTGTTGCAGATCTTTGTGTCATCTGCAAAGAGATATACTTTTCCTTCCAGTCCCTCTGCAATGTCGCTTATAAAGACATTGAAGAGGACTGGTCCTAATACTGAACCCTGCGGTACCCCACTACTAACCCCCCTTTTTTCAGAGTGGACTCCATTTACTATTACTCTCTGTGTCCTATTCTCCAGCCAATTCTTTACCCAGGCTGTCATCTTGGGACCCACTCCCAGGCTGGCTAACTTGTATATTAATCTTTTGTGTGGGACTGTGTCAAATGCCTTGCTAAAGTCTAGGTAGGCCATGTCCACAGCCCCTCCCTGATCAACTATTTTGGTCACCCAGTCAAAGAAATCTATCAGATTTGTCTGGCATGACCTTCCTTCCCGCTGTGAATCCATGCTGCCTTGGGTCCTGTGCCCCTCTGACCTCTAGATACTCAACAATTCTTTCCTTCAGAAGTGAGTCCATCATTTTCCCTACCACTGAGGTTAAACTAACAGGTCTGTAGTTTCCTGCTTCTGCCTTGCTCCCACTTTTGCGATGGGGAATCACATCTGCCCTCCTCCAGTCCTCGGGTACCACCCCATCCTCCCAGGATTTGTTAAAGAGGGTAGTCAGTGGTGTCACTAGTTCTACCCTTAGTTCTTTTAGAATTCTGGGATGAATCCCATCAGGCCCCATTGCTTTGTCCACCTTCAGTTTTAAGAGTTCTTTCAGAACCCTTTCTTCTGTAAATGGGCTGGTATCAACTTCTGTATCCAGAGTGTTTCTACTGTTTGTTTTAGGTACCTCCCCCTCTTCCTTTGTAAATACTGAGCAAAAATATTTGTTTAGTATCTCTGCCTTTTCACAGTCACCCTCTGCCCATCCTCCCTCCCCTTTATTAAGCCTCACTATCCCTCCCTTGGTCTTCCTTCGCTCCCTGATGTACCTATAAAAGGTTTTATCCCCCTTCTTAACTGAGTTGGCTATCTTTTCCTCGGTTTGGGCCTTTGCTGTTCTGACTGCCTTCCCAGCTTCCTTTTGCTTTAACTGATACAGTTCTCTGTCCTGTTCCTTCTGTGATTCCTTGTACTTCCTGAATGCTTTCTTTTTCTCTTGAACCTTCACTGCCACTTCCTTTGAGAACCATAGTGGTTTCTTACCTCGTTTAGTTTTGTTTATTTGCTTTACACAAAGGTTTGTTACCTCTGTGATGGCTGTTTTATTATTCCCATTGTTCTTCCACCCTCCTTCCTGCCCATTTGCTAGTGCATTCCTTAGGCACTCACCCATTTTGGCAAAGTCAGCCCTCCTAAAATCCAGTACCTTTGCCTTTGTATGGCTTGACTCTATTGCTGGGTTTATTGTGAACCATACTGTTCGATGGTCGCTAGTTCCCAGATGGCTACCCACTTCTACATCTGTGATCCTCTCTTCATCTCCATTTGAGAGAACCAGGTCTAAGATTGCTCACTCGAGTGGGCTCCAATACTAGTTGTCTAAGGCATGCCCCTGTAGGGCATCTAGAATGACCCCACTCTTAGAAGTGGCTGCTGCAACTGCACTCCAGTTAACATCTGGCATATTCAGATCACCCATCAGCAATATCTCCCCTTTTTCTGCCATTCTAAGTATACTTTCTATCATTTCCTTGTCCATTTCCTCCCCTGAGAAGGGGGTCTGTATACAACCCTGTAGCGGATTGTGGTGCCATTGCCGGTCTCCAAATTTACCCACAGTGCTTCTTCTCCTCCCTGTTTACCCTTTTGTTCTGTTGCTTTGATTCCTTCCCTTATGTAAAGAGCTACTCCTCCTCCTCTTTTACCCTCCCTGTCCCTTCTGTAGATAGTGTATCCTGGTATGTTTATGTCCCAATCATGGTTTTGTGTGTACCATGTTTCTGTGACTGCCAGGATATCCAGATGTTCCTCCTCCATCAAGGCCACTAATTCAGGAAGCTTGTTACTCAGACTACGGGCATTGGTACTCATTGCTCTCCATTTTTTGATGGCTTTACCTTCTGTTGCAGCATCCCCACTGACCTTTCTACCTGGTCTTTTTCTCATTTAGTACCCTGTTTTGTAGGGAGAGGCTGGGATTTTCTGATGCTTATCAGTGCCTCCCTTGACTAGTTTAAAAGCTTCACAATGAAGCATTTAAACCGATTGCTCAAAAGACTTGTTCCTTCCTGGATAGATACAGAACATCCTGCCAGTATAGGCTGGTGTCCTTCCAGGTGGAACCCCAGTCCCCAATGAAGCCAAACCCCTGTGCTCCACACCATTTTTTCAACCATTCATTAAACTGCAATTGGGTATGCTAACAAGAGATTTTCAGTTTGAATTCCTCCAGAGCTTGAGACTAAGGTGACTTGAACCCACAAAACAGACATGAGGGTTACCTTGTCTGTTCACTGTACACAAATCATACGCTCAGAGGTTGGCACTTTGGGAGTAGAGGGCTGACCGGCTGAGCGAGTTTGTGACAGCTAGTTGAGACTGAAGTCTCCTAGAAGGATTGGTTCCCCCTGAGGATGCAAGGGTGGAGGCTGCAGTGATGCAGGCTATAAGAGATGGGTGGTGTTTTGGGGAGGCATCTAGAACATCCACAAAGAGGGGTGAGGATGAAGGAAAAGCTAGGTTGACTAAGAGGAGTTTATGGGAGCCAGGGGTTGCTTCACAATGAGAGATAGTGCACTTTAAGGTGCTGCGGGAGTAGATTGCCACCCTACCGCCTCGTTTACCATGGTCTTGCTGATAGACATTAAAGTCCAGAAGGGCTAGTTGGGAGTCAGGGATATGGGAGGACAACTATGTTTCTGTTACGTAAAGTATGTTGGGCGAGTGCTGAGTGACCCACACCATTAGCTTGCCATTTTGGGGTATAAGCTACGAGTGTTAATGTGGAAAATCTGCAAGCCTTTTGGGAGGGCCTGTGAGAAAGGGTGGAAGGGCTAGGAGGGCTGGGATTTGGTTTGACCTCACCAGCTAGGAGGGGCAGAAAGATTTAAAGGTGCAGGCTATGGGTATGATACTTATGCTTGGTTCGGTAAACATGGAGGGAGGCTTGCAAGGGAGGTTTGGGGGGAGTAGTTGTCGAATAGATGCAAAGTTTAAAAGAGGGCAACTGAGTAGTCCAGGATGGATTAGGATCTGGAGTTGGTAAGTAAAAAGAGGGGGGAGGTGGGAGGTGGCCATGAGAGTGGATATGTTGCAGGAAGAGTAGAGGGCAAGATGGAGGGTGTTGGAGGGCAAAGGAATTAATAGGGGGCAGGGAGGGTGGAAGAGAAGAACTAGGAAAGGGGGATGAAAGCATGAAGGGTGGTCATGGTACTCCTGAGAGAAACATAGGAAGGGGAGACAGGGGCCATTATATGGAGGAGGGTAGGGAGTCACCTCGAAGTACCGGTGAAGCCGTATGGAGGAGGTGGCTAGTGGAAAAAGGTGAAAAGCACAAAAGGAGTAGTAACAAATTAAAGCTTCTGCAATGGAGCAGTCATACCTCTCAACTGTACCACATTACGAGGAACATTCCTCATTTTACTTCACAAAGGCTCCCTGTTCCACATTTTGAGGACTTGTACCACATTCAGTGTTAACATTTTAAAGCAAAAATCTATAGTAAATGATGCAAAAAATATATTATTCAATTAATAACAGACTTTCTGAACATAAATGCAAACATTTTAACAGTGTTCTGAGCTTCTTAGGTAAAGATTTTATTAAGTGTTCCACATTTTGCTCATTTGTTCCACATTTTGAGAGGCAATGTTCCACATTTGGGGGACAAAAGGTTGAGAGGTATGGGAGCAGTAGTAGTGTTGCCACCTCTGGTGCTGGAGGTCGGAGGTTCAAATCAGGGGGAGACAGGTACAGCAGAGCAATAGGGAGATATAAAATACAGGAAGAGAAGGTGGAAGATGATTGAGAAATAGTTGGTTGAGACTAGTACAGAGCACAGAAAGGTTTGTTGGGGTGCTCAATAGTGACACCTAGTGGAAACAGAGTATAATTTCCAAATGGGAAAGAAGTGATATAGAATCTGGCTGACAACATCATGTGACCTGTCATGTGACAGGAAATGAGCTATAAATTTAGAGCCAGACCAGGGTGGGTAAAGGGATGGGAAGTGCAGTTGACATGCAGCATTGACTGGCTATAGCAATAGAAAAATGTAGTTTAGAGGGTCATATAGTTGAGAGGTCCATTTGCTGCTCCAACTCGAGTTTCTACCTGTGAGGGCTGTTAACAGACTCCTGCTGTGATGAAGTTGCTCCAAGTGGGAGCAGAGAGCAAATGCAGCCTGCAATAAAGAAGAGGAACAGGGTTAAAATGGGGTGGGGGGTGAAAGTTAAAACAAATGGATTGCTGAAGCAGGAAAACCAAAGATAGAAGACTCTAAGGGGGGTGGGCACTGTGCATATGTGGGCTTACAAGAACAGCAGAGGGAAACTGGCAGGCAGAATAAAATTTGAATTAAGGTGCAACACAAATCACAAGCTAACAGCCACAAAACCAGAGTGAACAGCAGGTAAAAGTATTATCAGTACAGCTCTGCCAATAAAAATTACAGTTACAGCTGAAAAAGTTGTATTTGTCTAGAAACGATAAAACAACAATAAGAAGTTGAATTCCACTACATTAAAGCCACTAAGAATTCATTTTACACCAGTAGAAAAATGCAGTTCAGAGGGCCGTCTAGTTCACAGGGTCATTTGCTGCTCCAGCTCGAGTCTGTACCTGTGAGGGCTGTTAGCATGCTCCTGCTACAATAAAGTTGCACCAACTGGGAGCAGGGAGCAAAGGCAGTCTGTCTGTGAGGGCTGTTAGCAGGCTTCTGCTGTGATGAAGTTGCTCTGACTGGGAGCTGGAAGCAAAGGCAGCCTGTGAGGGCTGTTAACAGGCTCCTACTGTGATGAAGTTGCTCTGACCGGGAGTGGGGAGCAAAGGCAGCCTGTGAGGGCTGTTAGCAGACTCCTGCTGTGATGATGTTGCTCTGACTGGGAGTGGGGAGCAAAGGCAGCCTGTGAGGGCTGTTAGCAGGCTCCAGCTGCAATGAAGTTGCTACTGGGAGTGGAAAGCAAAGGCAGCCTGTGAGGGATGTTAGCAGGCTCCTGCTGTGATGATGTTGCTCCTGGTGTGGGATATAGGAGAGGTTGAAACTAGGGAGAGGATTTGCATTCTATATTGGTTGTTCCAGAAAACAGTCCCAAAATGGTGTGTTAACATTTGAGACAGCTGGAGGTAGTTAAAACATAAGAAAGTAGGCCACTGATATTTCTCCTGCTCTTTTAGGAAGGTAAGCAATTTCCCATTATGCGGAAGATGATTTACCATATTGATCCCCTGGTAGGGCCAGAATGCCTTGGTGAGAGGATGACTTGTGATTTTTAAATTTGGGATCCCCACTAATGGTTGTGCTACATCTTGATGAGGTTGGACCTTAAGCATAGAATATAATTGTATATGGATCTTGAGGGATGTCTCTATTGGGGTATCTTTCAAAGGCCTGGGAAGCAATTTACATGTAGTAAACAGAATGGCACAATCATCCATGCCCAATTGTGTACATTGGTCCTGCTCTATATCCAACCATTGAGGGGTATAGGATAGAGAATTGTTGTCTGATTTCGGCCTTAGCCAAAGAAAAAAACCTGGTGCAGTGGATGGCCAAATAATATAAAAAAAAGTTAGGCACTTTCAGACCACCTCTCTCTCTCTCTCTCTGTCTCTCTCTCTCTCTCGATCTCATCATCTTATATAAGGCCCTATGAGGTGGCTTATACAACCATATAAACTTAGAAATAATTTTATGTAACTGAGTAAACCTGGATTGGGGTAACGCTTGATGTAACATTCGTAGAGGACATACAATGCATCGGAGGACATTCATTTTTATTTATTTCTTTATTAAAGAGATTAACCAGATAAGCATGCTGAGCAGGAATCCACTCATTTCCAGATGCGACCTGGAGTTAAATACATTAAATTTCTAAGTTACATGGGTGCATGGGCAGCGGTGGCATGAAAAACAGGTACATAATGGTACAGACAAGAGGTACAGCAGATGCAGTAAGGGGCGAGACAAAAAGTCCAGGGGTGTTACAGGCAGGACTTATGCATATGTTGTTTAGTTACAGAGATTATCGCCGAATGCAAGAAAAAACATAAAATTGGGGTCTGTGACCATAGACATTACATACAGTGACCATGGGGAAAGAGGACACAAGAGAAAACAGGGGCAGCACAATAATTAATACAGTTGTTTGGTAAGTGCCACTTTAAGTCACATTATGTTGCTTTAATATAATAGATCTGGCCTGCAGGTTGCAGTTACATTTGTCAGAGAAGTGGGCCTGAAGAAGAGGGAGCAAGGTCTTTGGGGTGGTGGACTGCCTGATTTCTGCTGGGAGGTTGTTCCAGAGCGGGCAGCCTATATTTGAAAGCAGATTGGCCCTTTGAGGTGCGATGAAAGGGATATGTAGTAGTTTAGAGTCAGTTCCCTGCAGGAGTAGGCAGGGTGGGCTGGGTTGATAGAGTGGAGCTGAGATAAGAGGGAGGGAGTTTGACCAGTGCTTAGCTACAAGATTAGCGCAGTAAAGCTGACGCCTGGAGTGCAGTGATGTGAGACCTAGGGCAATGTATATAGGTCACAGTGGTGGGTGGTAGGGGGGCCATCTAGGATAAGGCGGCAGAAGGAATGAAAAAGTGGGTCCAGGTTGGCTAGGGAGGATGGCGAGGCTGCACCGTAGACCACGTCACTGTAGTCGAAGATTGGAAGAATCATTTTGTACACTAGCTCTCTCCTGACTGGTGGTTAGGCACCCTTTTTGTACCTGCAAGGGGCCAGGTTTCGTGTGCATTTTTTTTCTGAGGGAGTCTATGGACGGAGAAGTCCAAGTAATGATCCAGTTATACCCCAGATACCTGAAGGAGGTGCAGGATTCCAGGGTGGTACCTCCCAGTGTTTGAAACGTGGGTGGAGCCGCTAGCCAGGAGATTCTGGGCTGTGTGCCAAAAGTTATGGAGCACGGCTTTCTTAGCATTTAGGAACGAGTTGGTTGGTGCTAAGCCAAGTTTGGACAGCATCAAAATCCTGCTGTAGGGTAGAGTTTAGAGCCTCATTTGTGGGGCCGGGAGGCACAGAATGGTATCGTCGCATCATTTGAATTGCTGAGTTTGGGCAGGATAGTGGGAGGTCATTTAGAAATATAGAAAGAAAGGGGCCCAGGATGGAGCCCTGTGGGACCCCATGGTAACTGGGAGCGAGGGGGATACATGAGTGCCAATTTTGACTGATTGTTTTCTCCCAGAGAGGTAGTCTTGGAACCACCTGGTGGCTAGTTCAGATAGGCCAGCATCTTGTAGTTTTGCGATAAGCTTAGGGTGGGAAACGGTATCGAAAGCCTTGGCCAGGTCAATGAATATGGCTGAGGTGAGGAACCCTTTATCCATGCCTGAGGCAATATCGTTGGTGAGCCTAAGAAGCAGTTATGGTGGAGTGTGATTTTAAAAGCGACTGAAAGGGTGAAAAGGAGGTGTTGTCAAGGAATTGGAGTGAGTTGAGATAGGGCTATTTTTTCCCTGCAGCTTGCCCAGGGTGGGAGGAGGGAGATAGGGTAGTAGTTCCCAGGCTTTGTTGGTTTCCATTTGGCAATGGGATAACTATTGCCTCCTTGCAGCCTGTTGGAATTTGTGCTGAGGTGAAGGAGCGGTTTAGGAGATTGGCAGAGAGCAGAAATGGCAGGGGCAGATAGGTATAAGAGTTTAGCCCAGGCCTAGTGGGCATTTTCCCTTATTGGGGTCAAGGGATTTTAGGGCTGCTAGAACTTCAGCCAGGGAGACCGGTTTGAAAGAGAATTTGGAGGTTTGGGGGAGTATGGCTAAGTTGGTGTTCGGGTTTGGGTGAGAGGATTGATGATTTTGTCAGTAGAGATTTAGCACAGTTGGTAAAATAGTGATTGAAAGTGGAGGCAACTTCGCTTGGTACGGATATGTTTCTACCCTGAGTGGTAAGAGTAGGGGTGGGTGGCTGTATAGGGGGAGCAAGCAAGGTTTTGATAGATTTCCAGAAATTGGATGGGTGGTTAAGATTGGAAGAGGGGGTCTCTTGGAAGAAATTCTTTTTAGCCTGCCTTATGGCTTTGGTGTAATTGTTGTGGAGGGTGCGGTACTGTTGCCATGACTCAGTGGTGCCTAATTTCCTATGTTTGTACCAGGCCTGGTCCCTGACACGACATCTGGAGATAATGTCGGCAGAGACCCAGGGGAGATGGGTAGCCCTTAACCTTTTGCTTCTCAGTGGAGCGTGAAGGTCCCATATCGCTAGAAATTGATGTCGGAGCATGTCAAACGCATGGTCTAGGGTAGGTGCCAGCTTGATGAAAGACCAGTCGGCAGAGGCGCAGGTCATTTAGCAGGGTGGAGAGGCAGAGGGACTTATACGACCGGGAGCTGATTAACCTAGGTGGAAGGCTATTAGTGGGTCTGTGCACCTTTCTGATCACATATATCAGGTGGTGGTCACTCATTGAATCAGTTAGTAAGCCAGCTTTAGTGACCCTGTGTGGGTGGGTTGTGAGAGCCCAGTCCAGGAGTGAATGGTTTTGGGATTTGTTGTTAAGGCGGGTGGGTTCCTCAATCTGTTGTGAGAGGTTAAGAGCTCTGATCCTGCTGCTGAGTTTTGAGCAGCCTTTGTCCAGCCAGTTGTAATTAAAATCTCCGAGGATGTAGAACTCACCCGCAGCGGCCAGGTTTTTGAAAGTGCCCAGGAGGTCTATGATAGTATTTGCTGGGGTTGCAGGGGCACAGTATAACCCTGCTACGTACACAGGGGTGGTATGTGGCAAGACAAGTTTGATCATTCTGGCTTCCGTACGTGCCTGGTAGCTGGACAGGGGTGAATTCCAGTGCATTGGATATATACATGGCAATACACCCACCTTTCTTTTTGCCTTGTCTGTCATGCCATAAGACTTTGTAGCCGGGCATGGCTACTTCCGAGTCATTGTACTGGGGTTTTAGCCAAGTTTCAGACACCACACAGATGTCAGGTTTGAGTTTATGTGTGGAGACTTGCAGCTCTGGGACTTTATGCAGTAGGCTGCAGATATTGAGATGGATTAGGCTAAGCCCCTTTGGCAGTTTTAGATGGACAGGGTGGGTTTGAGGTCCAGGGTTAGTTTCAACATCACCTGCCAGTAGTAGCATCAGGGTGAGGTATTGAAGGGTGGTAGTCTGTCTGTATTTTGCTTTACATTTGGAGTTGGAGTGAGATGGGGTACTGGATGCAGTAGCCTTAGCTAGTCTGCTTAGGGCATCTAGACGCGGGGCAAAAGATGGCAGAGAGAAGGAGGGGCATGGGAACCAACCTGGATGCGATTTATTAGCAGAGTGCACTTGAGGGGTAGAGTGGGGGGCTGAGACAGAGCTAAAGTTTAGGAGAATCGGGTCATTTGGGGCTGCGTGGCTGGGGATAGCAACACAAGGGGAGTGGCAATGGTTAACAAGGTTAAAGTAAGCAGGAGCATTTTATTTTTTACAGTAACAGGCTGAGGGAAGTGATAGCAGCCACTACTGTTGAGATCAGATAACCTGCAGATCTGAAAGTGGGCTGATAGGTTTTGAGAGTCACCTGACCACCAGCAGCCTATAAATTGGAGTGCCGACCAAGGGTGGTGGTGGGGTGGTGGGGAGACCTCTGCAGCACAGCTCCAGGAGACACAGAGCAGGGCCGTGGCTACCTCAGTCCCAGAGAAATGGCGCCAGGTAGGGCAAGTAAGGCCTCTGTTACCTGGCCAGTCGTGGAGTCGGTCGCTGAAATTCAGGGGTGGGGTCCAATATCTGGCCTCCTGGGAGGGATTGCAGCGTCCCTCTCGACCTCGTGGGGATGGATGGGGGAAGGCAGCAGTCCCCAACCCTCTTGGACCCTCTGTGAGGAGAAAAGTACAGATATGAGGTTATAAGCAATGCAGGTTTCAGTTCGTTTGTAATTTGATATAGACTGTAACTTGATATATTCCTGCACTCCAGGAGTACCGCTTCTGATGCGACTTGTTGCTTTAGAATTTTAGTTAAGGGTAGTTAGGTCCCCAAGAATTGAATTTGGTTTGTTTGCTTAGAATCCCCGATTAATGTTTCCTGAGATTTGGTTCCCAGTAGTTATGACCCCGAGAACTGACTTTGGGATTGTAGTAATTGCTCCTTCCCCTTGGACTTAAAACCCTGATTAATGTTTTTAATTTTTTTTTTCATTTGGGATTTGGCTAAGAAGGAAAAGCTTATTTGACTTGGTAGGCGAGCACAGCAAGCAAGATGGCTGCCGTATACTGGCCACTTCGAGAAGTCAGAGCCTACAGTTGGAGCGGGCAGGAATAATCCAGCCATGTGCCACAGTTCAGCGCTTTTCTTAGCGGCAGGCACAGCGAGTTGGGAGGAGGATTTGTACTATAGGAAAGCCAGCCTCAGCTGCTATGGTTCTAGCACTGGGAAAAGACCCAGGCAAATTTAAAGCAGGCAGGCTAATTCGTTTTAAAGTGCTGCTCTACACAAAAGCGAGTGTTCAGCAGCTGGAAATGTATTCTACATGCAGGTTAATTCAGTTCTTAAAGTAACAGCTGAGGCATAACGAATACAGGTAGAGAAGGCACTTAAGGTAACAGCTAAAAATGATAGAAAATGCAGTATGCACAAGAGCTAGCATTCAGCAACTGGAAATGTATTCTACATGCAGGTTAATGCAATTTTAAGGTATCAGCTGAGGCATAACAAATACAGGTAGAGAAGGCACTTAAGGTAACAGCTAGAAATGATTGAAAATGCAGTATTAGCTACTAGATGTCAATGCATACTCGGTTACAGCATTAAAAGTCAGCCTGTGTCTTAAGAAGTCAGGTCTGTATGTGACAAAAGCAGTACATGTGGTGAAAAAAAGAAGCAACGAAAAACAGTCTCCATGTGTCTGCCAACCAAGACCCTCTCGGACCCTCTGGCCAGTCGTGGAGTCGGTCGCTGAAATTCGGAGGGTGGAGGTCCAATATTCGGCTTCCTGGGAGGGATTGCAGCGTCCCTCTCGACCTCGTGGGGATGGATGGGGGAGGGTGGCAGTCCCCGACCCTCTCGGACCCTCTGGCCAGTAGTGAAGTCGGTCACTGAAATTCGGGGTGGGGTTCAATATTCGGCTTCCTGGGAGGGACCACCTATCCAAGTCAGTTTTAATACTAGTTACTACCAATCTAGATAGTTCTGCTTCATTTTGAATGGGGAGACACTTAAATTCCCAAGTATTTCAACTCATCCTCACCCATAAAAACCAAGGTGATCCACACTAGTTCTTAAGGTCAACCCATTCAGAGGCATCACATCGACTTTGCTAGATTCAGCTTGTAATTAGAGATTTTCCCAAATGGTGTGATGGCATCCAAGTCAGCAGGCAATGAGACATCAGGTAGGGTAACATGTAATGTCGTCTGTGAATACCGATAGTATATATTGGTTCTGCCCCAAAAGCATGCCGGAAATTGGTGGAGTGGTATTAATTTTCCTTATTAAGGGCTCTAAAAGAGATTAAATAGAAAAGGGGTAACAGGACAGCCTTGCCTGGTGCCTCGTTGTAAAGGAAGACTTTTAGAAAGAACCCCATTACAAAGGATATGGGCAGATGGATGGGTATAGAGCACTTTTATCCAATGAATAAAAACTTTGGGGAGATGAAACCTAGGTAACAAATTGAACAAACAGTCCCGCAAAAGCCTATCAAAGGCTTTCTCTGCATCCAGGGAAGCCAACACTACATAGGTGCAGTAGTCCCTGTAGGCAGAGAACAGATGAGATGGCTTGCACATATGGTCAGCTGAAAGTCTGCCCAGGACAAAGCCAACCTGCTCCCAGCTGATAAGGGGTCCCCAAACCTGGTTTAATCTACTGGCCAGAATTTTAGCAAAAAGCTTGAGATCAACATTATTAAGACATATAGGTATATAATTGGTAACCTGTAAGGGGTCCCTGCAGGGTTTTTGTAACATCACAATAATTGCTTCCATGAAGGAAGTGTCAAAGAGACCCTCAGCAGGGATGTAGTTAAACGTATCGAGCAATATGGGAGCTAATAAAGTTTTACATTTCTTATAAAAGTTGGAGGTGTATCCGTCCAGCCCTGGAGATTTATTGGAAGCCAGGGAATCAATGGCCTTGTAAACTTCATCTAAATTCAGGAGGGCCTGTAAAATAGCTATCTGAAAATTAAAGAAACATAGAAGTTGATGGCAGATAAGGACTGCAAGGCCCATCCAGTCTGCCGATTTTTTCTATCTTATGAATATGCCATAGGCCTTTACTCTGTCAATGGTCTATCTATTCATACTCATCTGTATTGCTCTCAATGCCTATCCCATGCCTGTTTGAAGCCCTGCACTATATTCATAAACCAACACTACCTGAGGTAGGCTGTTCTATGTATTCACCACCCTTTCTGTGAAAAAGAACTTCCTCACATTACCCCTTAATTGGCCTCCCTCTACTCTCATGCAGTGTCCTCTTGTCCTGCTATTTTTCTTATATTGAAACATGATAGACTCTTTCACCTTGTTAATGCCCTTCAGATGTTTGAATGTTTCGATCATATCACCTCTCTCCCTCCTTTGCTCTAGGGTATACATATTGAGCTCTGTTAATTTGTCCTCATATGTTTTCTGATGCAGCCCCTGCACCATTTTGGTGGCCCTTCTCTGGACTGCCTCAATTTTGTTAATGTCCTCGTGCAGGTGCGGCCTCCAGTACTGCATGCAGTACTCCAGATGGGGCCTAACCAGTGTTTTGTAAAGAGGGATTATTACCTCCCTCTTATGACTTGTGATACCCCTACTCATACACCTCAACAACCCTCTAACCTTACCTACTACGTTAGTGGTCTGCTTGGATGATTTCAGGTCATCTGTGATGATGATGATGATGTCCAAGTCTCTTTCTTCCTTGTGATTGCAAGCAACTCCCCTCCCAACCTATAGGTAGCTTCAGGGTTTCGCTTCCGTATGTACATGATCTTACACTTCTTTGCATTAAACCCCAGTCGCCACTCTTCCAACTATTTTGCCAGTTTATCCAGATCTCTTCTCACTCTGCCCACCCCATCTACATCATCTACTCTGTTGCAGATCTTGATGTAATCTGCAAACAGACAGACCTTACCCTCCAATGTCACTAATGAAGATATTAAAGAGGACTGGCCCAGGACTGATACTTGAGCTACCCCACTTGTGACCTGCATTCTTCTGACTGTATACCATTTACAACCACTCTCTTTTTCTGCCCGCAACCAGTTTGCCATCCAGCTGACCAACTTCTGACCCACCCTGTGCCTACCCAGCTTATTAATCAATCTTCTGTGTGGAACAGTATCGAAAGCTTTGCTGAAGTCAAGATAGGCAACATCAACTGCATCCCCTTGGTCCACCGCTCTGGTTACCCAGTCAAAGAAATCTATGAGATTAGTTTGGAAGGACCTTGCTGTTGTAAACCCATGCTGTCTTGGATCCTTTGCTCCTGTGGATTCCAGGTGTTGCACTATCCTATCCTTAAGGAGTGCCTCCATAATCTTGCCCACTACTGAGGTAAGACTGACTGGTTTGTAGTTCACTGCCTTCTCCCTGCTGCCACTCTTGTGGAGCGGGATTACATGAGCCTTTCTCCAGTCTTCTGGGACCTCTCCTGTGCTCAGAGACTCACTAAACAGTTCTGGTAATGGCTCTGCTAGTTCCACCCTTAGCTCCTTTAGTACCCTGGGATGTATGCCATCAGGTCCTATTGCCTTGTCCACCCTGAGCTTAGTGAGCTCTTGTAGGACCCTTTCTTTCATGAAGGGACTTGTGCCCACCTCCCTCCCCCTTTTTCATGGTGCTGAGCTGTGGGCCCTGCCCTACCTTCTCCTCAGTAACTACTGAGCAGAAGTATCTGTTTAGGATAGATGCTTTTCTTTGGTCCTGCTCCACATACTCCCCCTTATCCCCTTTGATCTTTGCAATACCCCCTCTGGACTTTCTCCTTTCACTAATGTATCTATAGAAAATCTTGTCCCCTTCTTTTACTGTTCGTGCTAGTGTTTCCTCAGTTTGTGCCTTTGTCTGCCTTACAGCCTTCCCTGCTTCCCTTAGGGAAGTTTGGTATGTCTCCCTAACTTCATCCCTCTGTGTTCCCTTATAGTTCCTGAAGGCCGGCCTTTTGGTTCTGTTCTTTTCTGCTACTGTTTTTTTTAGAACCAAAGTGGTTTCCTACTTCTTTTGCTCTTGCTTTTCTCCCTAACACAATGGGATGTTGCTTCAAGTATTGCATCCTTAATGCTTGCCCAGTTTGCCTGTACCCCCTCACCTGTATTTCTTCTTGCCAGGGCTAGCTTAACTCTGCTGGCCATCTTATCAAAGTCAGCTCCTCTAAAGTCCCATATTTTTGCCTTGGAAAGGGATGATTTAGTTCTAGTTGCCAAATTGAACCATACCATGTGATGGTCACTGGCCTCCAGGTGACCTTCTACCTGGAGATCTGTGATCCTTTCCCCATTAGTCAGTACTAGATCTAGGATAGCCCTGTCTCTTGTGGGTTGTTGTACCAGTTGTTTGAGGCCTCCTCCCTACAGGGAATCCACTATGTGTCTAGTTCTGTGGATGTTCCTGCTGGTATTGACCAAGCTGTAGCTGGCATGTTGAAATCTGCCATTATCAGAACCTCCCTTTAGCTGTCATGTTTTGTGTATCTTCTAACAGTTATGTGTCTATGTCCGCCTCCTGGTCTGGACACCTGTAGACAATCCCAGTTCATATGGCTGTCCCATTTCCTGTTTCCAGGGTGACCCACAGTTCTTCTGGCTTCTTGTGTGTATTCTGAATTGCTGTGGCTTTGATATTTTCATTGACATAAGCGTCCCCTCCCTTTGCACATCAGTCTCTTCTGAACAGTACATAGCCAGGTACTGAAGTCTCCAAGTGTGGTTACAGGTGAACCATGTCTCGTTAATGGCTACTATGTCCAGTTTAGTATCTGTATATTGTTGCCTGCAGGTCTGGGATCTTGTTTCCCAGACTGCAGGCATTTGTGTTCATGATTTTCCATTGGCCAGATTTCAGTGTGTTAGTTGTTGGGCAAGATCCAGTGTTTCCCCTGCGTGTCATATGGGGAGCTGAACCTTTTTCCTTACCTGTCAATGCAAATGAACTACAAACATGCTGAACTCCTGTTGGATCACTAGTTAAGGGGGGAGGGGTGTTCTTCCCATTCTGTGTATCAGGTGCTGCACCCCTCTACCCATTTGCTAGTTTAAATATTCTGCAAAGACATCGAACTTCTGCCCCAATGCACTGACTCTCTCCTTAGTCAGATGCAGTCCATTGAATTTAAAGAATTTTTGCTCCCAAAACTGTTGCCAGTTACCTACAAATTTGTGTCCTTTATCCTGGCACCAGCCTTTGAACTACATGATTGGTTTCCCTGTCTCCCCTTCTCTGACCTTCCGTCCATCTGCCCCCCTCTCCCAGACCGGCAGGATCTCAGAGAAGGAGATCTCAGATGAAATGAATGACAGTTTGTCTCCTAGCCTGCTCAGGTGTTCCTTGGTCTCCACAACTGACCAGCTGGTAAGATCGTTAGTCCCTATGTGTACCAGGACATCAATGTTTTCTCCTGCTTCCTGCATGATTTTAGCAATGCGGTCAGTGTCTCTCTATGCTGATGTACCTGGGAGACATCTGACCATTACCCCCGGCAAGAGGTAGGTATCAGCTCCCCAAATTATGGAGTCTCCTTTGATCAGAATCATTTAAATGGGGCAGGTCAAGATCCTGGAGAAAGGCATCCAATTGAGTAGGACAGAAGGAGGTAGAGGATGCCGTACAGGGCCTGGTAGTAGGACTGGAAACAGGCTACAATGTCTCAAGGATAGGTGAGAAGTTGGCCTAACTCGTATGGATAGGGGATACAATTGTATCCATAGTTTGGGAGTGCAGACACAGGGCTAATAGCTTACCAGCTTTTTCCCCTAGATCAAAGTACTTTACTTTGGAACGTAGCAACAGTTGTTCTGCTTTCTTCCCCAGTAGGTGGTTATATTGTGATCTCAGGGCCTCCAAGCATTCTCAGTCCTGATGGGGAGGATATCAGGGAAATGTGCTGTTCCAACTGTCTGATTTAGCCCAATATGGAAGTAATTTCTAGTGAGGTTTGCTTTTTAAGTTTGGACGCCAAACGAATGAATTCACCCCAAAGGGTACATTTTAAAGCTCCCCATGACATATCCAATTTATTCACAGAAGCGGAGTTAACCTTTTTTTTTTTTCAATTTTTTATTTTTTCCAGGCTGGGCTCCGTAATCCTTCTGCCCTTGTCACGGCGCCCCGGAAACCTCCACCACCCCCTATGGCTGCCGGGATCCCCAGTCACCCCCGGCTTTCTCCCCGGAGGGTGGGGCCATGGCCACCTTCACCTGCAACGGGCCTTATGTCTGGTTGGGGATTCACAGCAGCGGTGGTGTCTTGAGGTCCTCTGGGGAGGGTGTCATGTGCACGTTGCCCTCGCCTCGGGTTTTCTCATTTACAGAGGCGGGGGCATGCAATGACGCTAGCATCTGCCCCTGCCTACCAGACCTGGCTCCGCCGGTCACCTGAGGTCCCCTAGCCTCCGCTAGGAGCCCTCAGTGCACCGATACGATCTCTATGCCCCCGGAGAAGGAGAGCAGTCCTAGACACTTATCCTTTCTTCCCCGCCGCCCGACGATCCGGGTCCGCTCCTCGAACCCAGGTCGCTGGCGTCGCAAGCGGAAATCCCACCGCTGCACCAACGGGCCAGCCCTGTGGAGTTAACTTCTAAGAAGGAGGTAATACATTTGTGAATGTGATCCACCAGGCCTGGGGATGTACTGAACTGGTCTTTAAGTCTCCAGGTCTTATCCCATCCCTTTACTAACTTAATACAACACCTGAAATGTGCTCAACCCCAACAAAAAGAAGTTGATTCTAGAAAATGGATTATGAGGGATAGAGTGGAAGAAGTATTGTTGCTGGGTATGGTGTAACGCCCTCCAAGGGTCAACAATCCCAAAAGTGTCCATAAGTTCTCGCAGAGCTAATTGGGTTGGAGTCGGTGCTTGGCAGAGGTGACTGGATCGGTCTAAGTTGTTACAAAAAACTATATTCCAGTCCCCTGCTAGAAGACTTGAGAAAGAGACCCATGAAGCCAACAGGGATACTAAAGAGGTGAAAAAATAAGGGTCTTCTGCTGTATGGCCATATATGACACATATGATAACTTCCAAGTGACCTAAGAGAGTGTGTAAAATCAAAAAACATCCCTGGGGATCCACCACCTCTTGGAATAAGTGAAAGGGAATTCTTCTAGTTACTAAAATAGCAACATCTCTCTTACAGGAATCAGAGCCAGCCCCAAAAGCCTGTCCAACTCAGGACCACCTAAAATGTGAAACCTGGGTTGGAAGCAGAGTGGTCTCTTGGAGGTAAGCAACATCTACTTGTAATTTATTTAGATGAAGCAGGACTTTCACTCTTTTATGGGGACTGAGCACCCTTAATGTTCCAAGAATAAAAACTGTAACTAAGGCCATTTTTTTAGTTAGAAATCTATAGACAAAACCTTGTACATACTGTATAAACAGGAGGTAAACCAGCGAAGGTCAAAATTAACATAATTTCTCTTCTGATGGAGTTCCACCCCCACCCTTTCCATTCATATGTAGCTGCAGATATCCATAAGGCCTTGTCAAATAACATGCTAGTCAAGTAAACCAGCCAAACATTCTTATACCCCCATCATGTGATAACCCCCACCCTCCCTAGAAAACCAAACAATAATACTATCCTTCCTCCACCCCAACCAGGTATGACAGAAAGTAGCATTAATAGGTGTCCTAAGGGTCCCAACCACCCTACAACCCACGGCCACCCCTGAGGTTACTACCCACTCAGTTAACAAGCCCATTCTCTATATTAAAGAGTAATATAAAAAATACAAAATATCAGCTAATCTGGGAAGAGCTAACTGCCCCTCCCCATTACTGGTGCATGATGTCTCCAGCGAGTGCAGTTTAAATCCCCATTCCCTCCCCACAATTATCAATCCAAACATGGATCAAATTCAGTGACCATAAATATAACACTGTAATAGGAGCTAACCATGAATGATAAATCTACCCCCTAGGTGAAATGATCTAATCAGAACAACCAGAAAAAAACAAAATAAAAATCACTAAGTCCATCATCTCAATGCTTTAAAAGTGTTATCCAGCCTAGCCCTAATATTAGGGAAAGGTGTTTGGACACTATGGAGTAACCAGAGGAACAATCCATGAAAAAAAACCCTGCAAAAGGAAAAAAAACAACTGTACAACAAGGTAGCTGGATCAATAAGTAAAAATACAGATATCTAAAGCACAGTCATGCAGAAGGAGATCACAGCAGCGATCTTCATGGATGAGGGAAATCCTGCATTAATGCAAAACCTTCTGTGATGGACCTTCCTCGTGGTTTGAACTGAGAAGCTGAGTCGGAAAGGTCCAAACCAGAAAGAAAAAAACAGATTAAAGTTCAACAGCGTCCAGATCCCGATGAGATAAAACAAGTATGAGGAGAGACCTGGGACATATACTCTGTGGAGACTCAGTCACCAAGGGCAATAACCCTGTAGCAGAGTTCCAGGAGACCTATTGATGAAGCAGGAATGGGCAGCTAATCTAGACTGAGGTGGGAACAAAATCAATGCAGGATTCTAAGTCAAATAGGAAATAGTGTACGATCCCACCAAGCAAAAGATCACCTCCACAAGTGAAATAGACCAGTTCCAGGAAATCCAGTGGTGGAGAATAAATTGCAAGATGAGGCAATAAGCTAGGCAGGACTTGTATACAGCCGCTGGTTGGAGCCTGTGTCCCTGAAAATTCTGGAATAAAAGAAAACATGTCAGAGGAGAATTCTCTTTCAAAACAGGACAGTAGGTCAAAAACAGTAGTAGTATTAGTATAGTCAGTCTCTCAGATGTGGCAAAACCAGAACCCTGGCATGGCAAGTTAGGAAGGGGGCTTCACGTTTTCACAGGGCCATGAATGTATAACCTTTCTCGAGATGTCCAGAGGGAACACTGACAAAACAATCATCCATCTTTGTTTGCAGAGCAATAACAAAGGAACCTCCAGTGGCCTGACAATCAGCAAACTTTAAATAGATCAGGCTTCAAGCTTTTCATCTCCTTGCTTGCCAGATTAACTTCTTCAAAAGAGTGCCAGTTGCCCTGTATTAAGAATTGAAGGTGCACCGGATAGACCATTTTAAAATGAATCCTGGCTGTTGAAAGCTTTGAGACCAGTGGATGAAATGCAGCTCTTTTTTGCCTAGTAGCTATGGGCAGGTCCTGAGCGATACGGAGCTTAGCGCCTTGCCAAGATAGCTCTTTAATCTCCCGGGCTTTAGACAAAATGTGCTGCCTGTCAAGATAATTAAGTAATTTAATGATAAACAGTCTGGGTGGTGAACCCATGGATGGCTGAGAACACAGGGAGTGGCGTGCCCTGTCTACTATGTGGGTAGAGTTATTAGGGGAGGGGCCCGTGAATTTTTCCAGTAGCTTCTGAACTAATAGGACCTGTGAGGATCCCTCTTTTTCTTCAGAAAGCCCAAAAATAACGAGGTTGTTTCTCTGAAACCTCTCCTCTAGGTCCTCAAGCTTGTTCTCCAACTTCGATAACTTTTCCCAGACAATAGTCACCTCAAGTTTAAAACTCTCCTTCCAGTGTTCTAGGGAGACATGTGGGTTCTTTGTCTCCCACTGGTGGGTCAGCTCCCCAGGTCAGACCGCAGAGATTTTAAGTCCTGAGTCAGTTCTTTTAAGGAGTCTTTAAAGGGCTGGAATTCTACTAAAAATCTTTATTTGGACAGAGGAACTGGTGGAGAGCCTGAGGTAGGGGGATGGCCTCCAGGACAGCCCTGTGCTTTATGCCTCTTGGAAGATTTGTCCGGAGTCGGTGGTGGTGTATGGCATGGCAGCACCTGACACATCACCACTTCCATTCTGGCTGAATTAATGAATTCAGACTCTCCAAGGAGGTAGATGTTAGTATCTGAAACCCTATGTAGCAAATAAGCGTTTATGAGCACCAAAAATAGTAAGAAGATAAAGATTGAAAAGAGAGGAGCAGGAGCAGAGGTTCCGAGCAGCTACTCTCGTCGAGGTATCACGTGACTCCTAATTTTGTGTAATGTTTAGACAAAAGAAAAACACAATAATGCCCCTGACGAACCTGTGGCAGAAGTAGTTTTTTAAGTACATCAAGCTTCTGAACCACAGAGCCTACACTCTTCTTGGTAACATCACCACTGCCGATAACTCAGACTTTACTCAAGTGTCTCTTTCTGGACATTTTAATATTTAGATGTTTTAACATTGCAGTTAAAGAAAAACACTGTATTATAATAAAAAAAAACTAAAAAAAAAACACTAGACTTGTCAGTGCCCAGTCATTTCTTCAGTTGCACCCATGTTTAGAGGGAGGTATGAATTGTGGGATAGGTTGGTGCGGTCCCATTCTGGGGTCCATATAGACAGACTGAGGGGGGGATGCCCACCCTTCTGGTGGGATTCAATGGTAGCCCATGGGGGGGTAGCTCAGGGTTATAAAATAATCTGGTGATATGAGCAGCTCTGATTGCACAGTAACAGCTTTAAAATGAGGGAGCCCCATCCTCCTTTATGCCAGTGGGAACAGAGCTTCATTCTACTATATCTGGGCTGCTTACCCTCCAATGTAAAGTTTCCCACTAGTCTATCACTGTGATCAAAACAGCTGTGGGGTATTGAAGTCAGGATGTGCGATATGAGATGAAATATTTTGGGTCTGTGGTCATTTTTATCACTTCAATTTTGCCTGCCATTGATAACTGAAGTGGTTTCCAGTGGTTGAATTGTTTGTACCTCAGCTAACAGTGGTGCAAGGTTCATAGCACACACACTCTGTTAATTTTGGAGTGATTCTGATCCCCAGGTAGGTGATGTTATCCGGAGCCCACCTCAGGCCCAGACCCAAGAAAGTTGGGGGCTGGCACTGAAGACTAAGGGGCAGGACCTATGTTTTACTTTGATTGATCCTCAATCCTGAAAGGAAGTTAATGATCTGCTAGATGCATTAGAGGGACAGTAGAGGTCTGAGCATGCTTAAGCAACACAAAGAAATCATCTGTATGAAGTAGTGCCTTATGCTGCGTATCTTTCACTGAAATGTCCTTGATGTCATGGTGCTGCCTGATTGCCATGGCTCGAGGTTCTATGGGAAGGGCAAACAACAAGTGGGGCAAGCGGCATCCTTGTCAGGTCCCCTGGGCCAATGAAAAAGGGGTGGAAAGATTGCTGTTTGTGAGGAACTGCAGTTTGGATGAGAAGCACATTGCTTGTATACTGGACAGGAAGGAGGCTCCATAATCCGTAAGTGCCAGTACCACATACAGATACCCTCACTCCACTGAGCCCAAGGCTTTTCTGAAGTCAGCTGTGATTGGAGCAACAAGAGTGGCGGCAGTGCAGGTATCTGCATCAGGTTGAGTAGTGTCCTGATGTGATCAGAGCTCAGTCTGCCCGAGACAAAGCCCTCCTGAGCTGGGTGGATCATCTGGGGAAGGAGGGTTTCAAACCTGGTGACAAAGACTTTAGCATAAATTTTGCTTTGTACCATTGTAAGGGAAATTATGTGGCAACTGTCAGGCAAAGTAGGATCCTTCCCTTTCTTAGGGAGGACTCTAATAATTGTCATGGCTGTCATAGGGGAAGAGCTGATCTGAGCCTACCTCATCATAAAGTCACTGTAGAACTGGACAGATCTGGAGGGCCAGGACCTGGTAGAGTTCCACAGGGAATCCGTCCCATCCCAGAACTGTGGGGGTTTAAGTGTAGGGTTACCAGCTGTCCTCTTTTATGAGGACATGTCCTCTTTTCCAGCTGCCAAATATTCTTCATGTGCCTTCTCTATCCTGTTGTGTTATTATTATTTTTGTAATTTTTGTTTACTCTCTGCTACCCAGGACCTCCTTGTAAATGTTTTGTAAAGGTGGTGGAGACTTTAAACCTATTTACTCGGGGTCTGACACAAGGGCTCATTGGGGGAAGGACTAAATGTCCTCTTTTTGGTATCCCAAAATCTGGTACCCCTAGTTAAGTGCCTTTAGAGCCATTGCTATTTCCTCATGAGAAATAGGGTGATTCAAGGCAGTGGCTTGCTCAGGTGAAAAATGAGGTCACGTGAGCATGGCAAGGAAAGTGCCCAATTAGGTAGTATTGACCAGTTGATGACATCACTGGGCTTTACACAGATTGTTACCTCTGCTACTCACAAACACGGTCACTCCCTTGATCTGTTTTTTTCTCCTGGGGATCGAAGCCAACAATTTGGGGGTGGAACCTGTCAGATGGTCCAATCACTACACCGTGAGGTTCAGTTTTTACACCCCCATCTTAGGCCTACCTCTGTGGAGATGGTCAGATACCGCCCTTTACGGGATGTGAGCCCTGAAGGCCTAGCGGCAGTACTTGACCTCCCAGCATTTCCTGTGGCAAGCAGGAATCCACAGGCTCTGGTGCTGGCCTATAATAAGGTAATCTCCACAGTGCTGGATTCTATTGCTCCCAACCGTGTTCATCCTCTCTCCCTTCGCCCTCGGCCCCCTTGGTTTCATGGGACTTTGAGGGAGTTGGAGCAACTAGGACAAAGGTTAGAGTGGCATGGGCGGAAATCTGCCCTGGAGGCTGACCACCTTAGATTGTTAGAACATTATCAAGTCTACCAGTCAACAATTTCCCACAAGAAGGCAGAGTTCCTGTCTGGGGAAATTGCTACTGCTCAGAACTGACTGGTCCAGCTCTTCTGAACTGTGGTCAGGCTGTGCAACCCTGCCTGCTTGCAGTCTCGAAGAACCTTTTTTGCAATTGGAGTGTGATGAGCTTGCTTGATTCTTTGCAAATAAGGTGGGCGACACCAGGGAAGAGATCCGCTTGACTCGCTCTATGGGGGATGCTACTGATCAGTGCTTGACCAATGTCCCTCTTTTTTCCTGGAGTACCATTGACCAGACAGAGTTCATGGATGTCATGCAGATTATTCAGGATATGCACCCTATGTGCTGTAGCTTGGACCCAGGCTCAACTTCCCTGATTATGGGTTGTTGCGACATCATCGGCCCGGTCCTGGCACAGATAGTCTGGTGCTCCCTTGATTCGGGTGAGTTTCCCAGCTCCCTAAAGGAGGCGGTGGTGACACCCCTCCTGAAGAAAGCTTCCTTGGACCCAGACTCTGGCTAACTACAGACCAATCTCTAACCTCCCCTTTGTAGGGAAGGTAATTGAGAAGGTAGTGGCGGTACAGCTGGAGAACCACTTGACCATCCGTAACATCTACAGACCTCTCCAATCTAGTTTTCAAAAGAGGCACAGTACCAAGACTGTGTTGGTTCAGGTGCTCAATGATCTCCTGAGGGCAAGAGATTGGAGAAGCCACTCCATCTTAGTGCTTCTCGATCTGTCTTCAGCTTTTGACAACGTGGACCATGGGGTGCTGCTTGAGCACCTGAGGCTCATCTGTGGCCTGACTAGTACAGTCCTCAGGTAGTTTAAATCTTTCCTCACTGGCAGAACTCAGAGTGGTGTCTGGGATTCATTCCTCTGACCCTCTCTCTCTCTCTCTCTGTCATGTGGGGTTCCTCAGGGCTCAGTGCTGTCCCTTGTGCTGTTTGCGGTATACATGCTGCCCCTCAGAGACATTGTAAGATGGTATGGGTTGAGGTTTCACTGCTATACTGATGATACCCAGCTCTACCTGTCTTTCGCACCTGACCAGGATAGTGCTCTCTCAATATTTAATAACTGCCTCGCTGAAATTCAGGACTGGATGAATTCCAGCTGGTTGAAGTTGAACTCAGGAAAGACTGAGGTGATGGTTGTGGATCTGGGTTGCCAGACAGAGGGTAGGGGGCTGGTCTGACTTCAGGACCTTTTCTGGGGGACTCTCAGCTACTTTCCTCCGAATAGGTGCAGTACCTAGGCGTGGTGCTTGATGATGGATTGACCATGCGATCCCAGGTGTTGGCAGTCATCAAGTGTTCCTTTTACCATCTTAGGAACATTGCTAGGATCAAGCACCTTGTTCCATCCAGTGATCTTCCCATGCTGATCCATGCCTTTGTGACTTCGCACCTTGATTATTGCAATTCCCTTTACTTAGGAGTACTGAG
Source organism: Neoceratodus forsteri (assembly GCA_016271365.2). NCBI lineage: Eukaryota > Metazoa > Chordata > Ceratodontiformes > Ceratodontidae > Neoceratodus > Neoceratodus forsteri. The sequence goes on along the minus strand of CM028130.1, from coordinate 665,714,398 downwards.
GGTTGATATTCGCTGCCTGCAGCTAGTGCAGAATGCTGCAGCCCAGTTGTTGATGGGGATTCCCTGGTCATGTGATATTACACCGATGCTATGTAAACTGTACTGGTTGCCGATTCGGTGGCGAATCACCTTCAAAGTCAGATTACTGAGGTATAATGCCCTACACAGACTTGGCCCTGACTACCTGAAAGAGCTTCTGTTACCTTATTGCCCTGAGCGATGGCTCCACTTAGATGATGAGGAGTTGCTAGAGATTCTGAGGATATCTTAAAAATCTTCAGGGGCCCGTGCATTTATGTACGTGGCCCCAGCCCTGTGAAATTTTCTACCCCATCAGCTTCGGGAGTGCGTGACCATGGGGGGTTTTAAACAGGCACTTAAAACTCTTTTATAGCATCAGGCCTATTCTGATTAATCATACTGAAAAAGGATTTTACAGACTATTTTAAACTGTTTTATATTGTTGTTCTATGCTATTGATTTTATTAACTTTTATGTACAGCGCCTTGACATTTTGAAAGGCGCTTAACTAAATAAAGATTATTATTATCTGGGTTGGATATTGAGGTGAACAACTGTGCATAAAACTCATTCATAGCCTCACTGAGGCCCCCTAAGCTGCTGCACAATGAGCCAGCAGCACTGTGGAGGGAGGATATGTGCTGTTCGGCCTGCAGCTTCCTTAAGAGGTATGACAGGAGTTTTCCTCACTTTTGTTGCTTCTTCCAAACAATGGGTCCTGAGTCAGAGAATAGCCATCTCTGCCATACTGGCCATGAAGGTGTTAATGTCAAGACAGAGCTTCAAAATGTCCTTGTTTAGTTGTAATTTAGCATCTGCCTTGGGATCCTCCTTATACGCCACCTCTTTCTTGGTGAGTTGAGCACCTAAATTGGAGTGTTCCTGCTCCCTCTCCTTGTGCTGATGCATGGCATAGCCAATAATTCGCCCTCTGAGTGAGGCCTTGAATGTCTCATACATGGCCACTGATGTAGCCCTATCCTCATTTAGAAACATAGAATCTGATGGCAGATAAGGGCCACTTGACCTACCCAGTCTGCCTATTTTTCCCTACCTGCATTCTCACCTCAGACCCTACAGTACTTGATTTACAGCTCTTCCTTCCCTTACCTTTTCACTATTATTCCCTTGTGCCTATCCCATACATTCTTGAATTTCACCACTGTTTTCAACTCTGCCACCTCTGCTGGAAGAGTGTTCCAGGAATCCACCATTCTTTTTGGGAAGAAGTATTTCCTCATATCTCTCCCAAATCTTCCCCTTTCCAGTTTCATATCATTTAGTTTGAAAACTCCTCTGTCACCTTCAGGAACCAGGCTTTAATCTGCAAGTTTTGTAACAACAGAGAGTCCATTCTCCAGCTAGGAGACTGGCACCTTGTTTGGCCAAGCATTATGTCCAAATAAAGAGGGGTATGGTCTGAGATGACCAGTGGGGTTAATATTCACCTCTGCGACCACTGGGGTGAGCTGTTGGGAGGAAAGCCATAGGTCTAGCCAGCTATATGACCTGTGTTCTGCAGAATAATATGTGTAATCTCTGGTTGTAAGGTTATGGAGGCATCAGATGTCAACAAGGGCCTGATCTGAGAGCCAAAGCTTTGCAGCTTGAACTGCTCGAGAATGCGGTCCCAGCTTACCATGACATCTAGCCAATAAAAGGCCCCCAAGCAGGAGGGGGGATTAAGAGTCATTGAACTGCATGACCTCATCAGCTAGGTCATGGAAATATTATGGAGAATCCACATTTGGGGGTTATATGTTACCCACGGCCATTGGTCCCAGGAGGTGTCAAACAGTACTAGTACCCACCAGCCTTCAACATCCATAACTATATTTTGGAGCTTCCAGAGCATGCCCTTATACACCAACATTAAGAAACCTGTCTTTTTTGTAATTGCCAAACTATAGACTTCTAGTCCTACCCACCCTATTTTGAGCTTTTGGGACTCCAGGTCAGTGAGTTTGGTCTCCTGCAGAAGGACCAACTGGGACCAGAGTAAATGAATGTGGCTCATCATCTACTTGTGCTTGACCGGGGAATTACGCCCCCTAACATTGCAGCTGTGGCACCATAACGCAGCCATCATGGAGGATGGTGTGAGGGTGGAACACAGCATGGATGCCTGGGAAAATTCAAGCAGGGAGAGCTGATATCCTGTAGGAGACCCCAGTGTACAGTTCATGCCATGTGAAAGTCTGTCTATGCACCCAAATAAAGGTAAAATTCTTCCCCCAGCCTCTGACTTAAGCACCTTCCATTGCATTAAAACAGGTTCAAGTTGAAGAGCACCCCCAGAGACCCCAAGATAGAGCGCATTACAGTAGTCCAGTCTAGATGTGACTAAGGTATGTATCAAGGTAGGGAGGTCCAGAGGCGGAACAAGGGGCTTGATCCTGGCAATGTTTCTGAGATGGAAAAAACAGGTGCGGACCACAGAAGATATCTGAGCCTCCATGGTCAAATTCCTGTCCATAATCACTCCAAGATTTAGCACCCAAGAGGAGGCCTTCAATGATGCAGCTCCCAGAACAAGTCCAGTTGCAGAGTCAGAGGCCATCCTATCACAAACTCTGTTTGACTCCACTACCAATACCTCAGTCTTGTCAGGGTTCAGTCGCAACCAGCTGGAGGCCATCCAGTTGTTAATCTCGGTCAGACAGATATTTAACACATCCACTGCGTTGAATGTTCCTGGGGCAAAGGACAGATTTAGCTGAGTATCATCAGCATAGCAATGAAAACTCAGACCATACTTCCTAATGATCCCCCCCAGAGGCAGTATGTACACTGCGAACAACATTGGGGCCAGTACTGAACCCTGAGGGACTCCACAATAAAGGAGACAGGGTGTAGATGAGAAATTTCCCATCACAACTCATTGCCTCCTATTGGTAAGAAAGGACTCAAACCAGTTGATGATAGTACCGGTGAGTCCACACAGCTCCCTAAGGTGGACAAGCAACACACAATGGTCCACAGTGTCAAATGCTGCAGAGAGATCAAGGAGAACAAGAGTTGTCCTGTCCCCCCGATCTCTAGCCCTGAGGAGATCATTCTGCACCCAAACAAGCGCAGTTTCCGTGCTATGTCTAGCCGAAAAAGTCGATTGGAAGGGATCATACAACTCATGAGTCACGAGGTGTTCTTCCAATTGAAGTGATACCATCTTCTCGACAATCTTCCCCAAAAATGGGAGATTGGAGATAGGATGGTAATTTGCCTTGATCTCCAGGTCCAAGGAAGGTTTCTTTAAAAGGGGTCTCACCAGAGCCTCCTTCAAGGCATCTGGAAAGACTCCCTGAAGCAAGGAACACTGTACAATTGAGGCAAACACCGGGCCAACAGAGTCAACACATCTCATTAAGAAACGCGTTGGCACTGAGTCCAGCTCACAAAATGTATGCTTCAAATTGACTGCCACCTCGATAACCTCACAGACCTCCACTGGTCTGAACTCCCCCCAACTAGGCAGAGTGCACTCAGAACACATCTGGTGACCACTATCAGCTATGGTATTGCTGGCTGAAGAAACCTCCCGCCGGATCAAGGACACCCTGTCCGAGAAAAAACGATCAAATTCCTCACAATCTTCATTAGAAGAAACCCTCCCAGGCTGCAAACAGACAGGGTGGAGAAGTCTATCTACAGTATGGAAGAGTGAGGCTGGTCGGTTTCTCCTGGCAGCAATCTCCCTAGACAGGAACACTGCCTTCTTACGGTTGATTGCCTCCTGATATGCACAATAATGCACACGCAGGACCAGTTTGTTCATCTCTAGGCGGGACTTCCTCCAGCAGCGCTCTAATCTCTGACCCATCTTCTTCATCTCCCTGAGGTCTCCATCAAACCATGGAGACCTCAGGTACGAAGTTCTGGGTCATACACAGACAGGTGCGAGGGAGTTGATGGTGTCAGATAACACCCTGTTATAGGTGTCAACCCCGACATCAACACCTCCGACGCATGCAGCACCCACACTAGACAATTCACCTGCCACCAAAAAACCCTAAGGGGTAAGATCCCGTAAAGGGTGGCAGTGAATCATCTCTGCAGGGGAAGGACTTATAGCGGGAGCCCCAAGCGTGAACTTCACCGTGCAATGATCGGACCAAGATACCCGATCAATCCCGAGGTCAGTAATCTCAAGCCCCAGTGAGAACACCAAGTCCAGTATGTGGCTGTCCCGATGTGTTGGTGCAGCAGCGACCTGCGTCAGTCCCAAGAAGGACATGCTCTGCAAAAAATCATTACTGCATCTTTGATCTCTATCATCAGCCCAAACATTGAAATCCCCCAGAAAAACACATCTGGGAGAACCCTGTTTCACCGGCAACAAACTCGGCAAACTCCTGCAGGAAACCTCCCATCGGGCCAGAAGGGCGATAGATGAGGAGGATCCTGCAGCCTGCACCGAATCCTCCATGAACGGCCACACACTCAAAAGAACTTGGAGTTCCCAACGGGTGCATGGTGAAGGTCAGGCTAGATCTAAAACAGATAGCTACACCGCCACCCCTGCGATTCACTCTGGGGCAGTGCACCACGGTATACCCCGGAGGGACTGCAGCCTCAGAAATGGGGCCAGCATCATCTCCCACTGAGGTCTCCATGATGCAAGCCAGATCAACCGATGAAATCAAGTCGGCAATAATTGCTGTCTTGTTTCTGATCGACCTGGCATTGCACAGCACTGCCATCAGAGGACTGGAGGGTGATGCAGCCCCTCGGGTTACCTGACCACTCAGTCTGTGCACCAACCACGTCTGGCCTCTCCCAGATGCCCGACATAACCCAGGGCACCTCCTGGACCTAACAACCTCTATCCTACCATCATCCAAACCCAGGTCGCCCCACTGTCAACAAGCAGCACAATCCTTTACAATCCCCACTTCCCGACAGCGTCTAACAATAGTATCAGACACTGGGAGAGGGATAAAGGGACATAAAGCATGTAGCTGTGAGCTCCCATAGGTAATCTTAACCTCCGTAAATCCTCCCGTATACCCCTTACTACCCACCCTGCACACACTATCTATCCCCATCTCTACTACTTCCTAGATCCTCCAAACCTCCTGAGCCACTCCAATCCACTCCAACTCACACCTTCTGCAATCCACACACCCCACCCAGCCCCACAACTAGCCCTTCTCTGACTTTGGACTGCGTGGCTGAACTGATCCCCAGTGACCACTAGGAGTCACTATTTCTCACCCAATTTTCAACTCTAACCCAACCTTTTCTAGGCCCCAGAACGTGGATTTACTTCCCTCACCCAGGCACCTCACCAGCTGCCCTTGCTGAGACGTGAACCTTGCACCCACCCACCGGAGTCCGTGTCACTACCACTAATCCAAAGTGGTAACTACGTTTCTTAGAAGTCCATTTAGAAACTTCTACTTAATTGCCAGCTAACACCAAATTTGCTATGTTAGACCACCTCCTCCTAAAATGCCTCCCCCTCATTTACCTTCTAATACCCTCGTGCCTCCAGCCAGCCATCCCCCCTGGATCTCTGGTTCCAGCACTGGCAGTTCCCCTAGACATGGCTCACACAAACCCCACAATTACCAGGCCTACTGGCCAAAAACACCCATTCTCCATTTTCCACCACACCGCCTATCCTGGCCACCCCTGGCAGCTTATCGCTCTCGCCCTATCATCCTGCCAATCCCTACCCATTCCCTGCTCCCCCAAGGTCCCCCCCTCAGCCCCCCATACATGTAGGAAACACATACATCACCATGTCCTGCTCAGAGCTGTGATCCTCCTTCAACTCCTAACAGGCAACCTACATCCTAACCCAGGCCCCTCCCTGACCTGCCCATCAGGTGGGCCCTCTGGTCTGAGGATTGCCTCCATGAGTATATGCAGCATCTTGAAAAAACTTGACACCCTCCAATGCTGGGTCGTGCTGCACAAACCTGACATCATTGCACTGGTGGAAACCTGGCTATCAAAATCCACTCCTGACTCCTTCATCGCCCTCCCTGGCTATACCCTATACCGGGAGGATCGGGTAGGCAAACGCGGGGGTGGCTGTGTGATCTATATAAGGGATTCTCTCACTGGTCAAGCACTCCCTGCCCTGGCCTTGGCAGGTGGGGCACAGGCCCTCACCCTTAAACTCACTCCAGACCCCTCTAGGGGCCCCCTGTGTCTCACCTCTGCCTACTTTCCAGCTAAGAACCAAAACCCAGTTACATCATCCTTAATTGACTATCTTACCACCATCCCACATAGGTCTGATCAAGTCCTTGTGGGTGACCTCAATGTTAACTGGCTCAGCCCCACCTCCACCATCACCTGGGACTCCTTTGCTGCCATTGATATGACACAGCTAGTCTCCAAACCCACAAGAGTAAACCCTAAGATAGGTACCAGCTCCCTCCTTGATGTCATCATCACCAACCGCCCCAAAAAAATCCTGGACATCCAAATCCTTTCTGACTCACTCAGCGACCATTCCCCAACCATATTCCATTGGGTGACCACCCTGCCAAAACCCACCGCCCAGCACACGCCTCGCCGGCGTCTCAAACCTGGCGGGCTGAAGAACCTCAGGCAATTTCTGGCCCAAACAAACTGGTCGCCCATTCACCATGCTCCAGATATAGACACTGCCCTCGCCTTTTTTTTCCATACATTTAATACAGCCTGTGACCTCTTCGCACCCCTCACAGCTACCAAACCCAAAAAACATAAAGTGCCCTGGATTACCCCTGCCCTATTACAGTTACTTAGACATAGGGATAACCTGTGGCACCTCGCAACAGAAACAGGCCGGATGGCTGATAGACAGGCTACAACGCCACTCAGAACAAGTGCACCTGGGCAGTCCGAAAAGCCAAGGCCGACTACTATCAAGCCACCCTCACCTCCTCTTGGGGGTGTGCCAGAACCTTTTGGGACAATATCAAACGCTCCCCTCCCCCATCACATCTCAATATTGGCGGCACCAACATTACTGACCCAATAGGCATCGCAAATCACCTCAACTCCTCCTTCACGGACCTCAGCCCTATCCTCCCCAGTAACTTCTTTGACCCACCACCCTCCCTACCAACCCCAGATCTCTGGCACCCTGGCTTCTACCTATGTAGAGTAACTACCCTCGAAGCTAGACCCCACCTGATCCATGCGCTAAAGAGCAATAGTCCTGGCAACACCACCATGGACCCCACTATTCTCCGGTGCGTACTGGACCAGGTCCTTGTCTCACTTACCAGCCTTCTCAATAAATCCCTCTGCCTGGGGCAGTTCCCCACAGCATGGAAAATGGCCATTGTCACTCCCATCCACAAAGGGGGTGATAGGTCCTCAGCCGGGAACTACCTGCCTATCTCTATACTCCCTTCCCTCTCCAAAGCCCTTGAAAAACTGGTCACTATACAGATTACTGAGTACCTGACTAAATACAACATCCTTTGCCCTGAACAGCACGGTTTCCGGGCAGGATACAGCACAGACGCAGCACTAGTGGAGTTCTCAACATTCCTACACACATCCCTGGACTCTGGCTCCCTAGCTGGGGCAGTGTTCATCGACCTTTCCAAGGTGTTCGACACTGTTTCCCACCCCCTCCTGCTGGGTGCACTCCACCAGGCTGGCTTCGCTACTGGGCCACTCGCCTGGTGCACCAGCTATCTATCGGCCCGCTCCTAATGTGTTAAAATTAATGGAACACAATCAAAATCATGTCCCATCTGATCAGGGGTTCCTCAGGGCTCCATCCTGGGACCTCTACTCTTCTCGCTCCACCTTAACACTCTGCCAAGTGAATGCACTGGAAATATGCTGCTGTATGCAGACGACGCTGTCATCTTTGCCTCCCACCGCAACCCTACCTCCCTTCGGGAATCCCTGCAGCTCTCTTATACTGATGCAGAAACCTGGTTCACAAAGCATAGACTGATCATAAATCTCAAAAAAATGAAAACAATGCTCTTTGCCCACCCCCAAAACAAAGCCAGCAATTTGCCACTCCACATCCTCCCTGGCTCCAAAAAAACACTAGAGCAAGTACACTCGTTCAAGTACCTTGGGGTCACCTTTGACTCAGCCCTCAACTACCATACCCACATTGACACCCTTGCCTCAGCAGCCAATATGCGGCTAGGTATCTTATATCGCTACAAAAGTGCTCTCCCCCCGATGCCCTCCGGCTTGCGGTAACATCCTCTATATTATCGCTGGTAGACTATGGACTCCCAGTCTACCGGGCTGCCGACACAACTGCACTCAACAAAATCCACCTGTTACTTAACAAGGCATGCAGACTAATCACTGGGGCCCCTAGGTTTACACATTCATGCCAGATCTACGGGCTGGCAACATTGCTGAAACTAGATGAACGACTGCTTTACCAAACATGCCTAATAGCTAAAAAAACTCTCCTAGGACTGTCCTCCCCAGGGTTGACATCCTCCCTCCCCATAGCCAAACCCCTGGTCTGTACACGGACTTCCTGCAAGACCACCTTCCAGACACCAAGAGCCAGGACCTCCCATGGTCAGAGGTCCTTCCCCCATAGAGCCCCTTCCTGGTTCAACTCGCTCCCTCTCCACGTCACAGATGTCCTACGATCTCCAAATTCAAAACTGCACTCAGAAGTGAACTGTTCAACACACAAAATTGCACCTGTATAATCTGAGGCGCTACCTACTGTGCCCTGACAATGCCCACTGGGCAGCATCCAAACTGCACCACTCCATACTTATACCACAATGGACTGTACAGTAATTATTCCCTGATGCCTGGCCTTTCCCCATGCGAGTACGTATCTCCTCTGGCAAAATTACCACTGCTCGGCTGACTGCTCAAACTGCAGTACTGCTATATGTTACTGTAACCTGGCTTAAATTGCTCTGTTGACTTCGCCTCTGGCAGTGTTACTATGTGCTGCTGTAACCTGGTTAATTTGCCACTGCTCCTGACTGCTCTTACCATTATATACTGCTGTAACCTGTTAAATTACCACTGCTCTACTGACTGCTCCATTTGCAGTCCCTTTGGTGCCACAAAAACCAATCTGGCCTCTCTGTAATATCGGTCCAATCACCGATTGATTGATGTACCCATATCCTGTAACCATAAGTTAGTTTTTGTATTTTGTATTTACTGCTGTACCTATCATGTTCTTCACAAACGTGTATGTTAATTCCATGTAACCTACATCCTGTAACATGAATGTCTGTACTGTATTTGTCCTCTTTGTGACGAGGTACCTTTGAAAATGAGCCCCTGGCTCAAAGGTTGTAAACCGATGTGCAAATAAATAAATAAATAAATCCATTCGATCATGTTATTAGAAATTCAAAATTAAATAAAAGCCCAGACCCTGATGGGTACACTGTAGAATTTTATAAAAAATTCAAAACCGAGTTACTTCACCCGCTCACAAGACTCTTTAACGAAATCCAGGAGGAGACTTCTTCCCTCCCAGATAGCTGGAAATATGCAAATAAAACAACAATTTTAAAACCAAATAAGGACCCCTCTAATTGCGAATCATACTGCCCAATTTCAGTCTTAAATCAAGATTATAAATATTTTGCTGCTGCATTAGCAAAAAGATTAGAAGATTTACTCCCAAGACTAATTAACAAAGACTCAACCGGATTTATAACTAAATGCCAAACAACAGACACTATTAAACAAACAATTTATCTTATGGAGAAAGTAGAAGAAACCCGACAACCTACCTTAATGTTGAGTATGGATGCTCAGAAAGCATTTGATCGAGTATCCTGGAAATTTCTCAGGTATACCTTAGAGAAATGTAATCTCCCCAGTTCCTTTCAAACAGTAATACACCAAATATATTCGACTCCCCAGGCTATGGTCAAGATAAATGGTTCATACTCTTCTTTTTTCCCCTTGACTAGGGGTACTAGGCAGGGGTACCCCATCCCCCCTACTATTTGTTCTCTATGCTGAACCACTGGCACAAACTATCCGGGAAAATTCTTTAATCTCAGGTGTACAAATAGGAGACATAGAGCATAAATTGGCATTTTTTTGCTGATGACTTATTAATTTATCTTACAAACCCAGAGAATTCCTCACCAAATTTATTTTTGACCCTTCGAGAGGCAGAGGTCCTCTCAGGATATAAATTAAATACTAATCTTGGCTAATTGGGTACAGAAAGTGTGGCATTCTCTACTTAGTCCGGAACAGGTGGGGTTCATTCCAGGAAGGTCGGCGTCTGACCGCATTCGTAAATTAAATCATATATTTTAGGCAGCTCAGTCCACCCTAAATCCCATAGCATTAATATCTTTAGATGCTGAAAAAGCTTTTGATAGGGTGGATTGGTGCTTTTTGTGGTCAACACTGAAATATATGAATGTTCCTGAAGAATTCATTACCTGGGTTCAGAAGATTTACTCAAATCCTACCGCCAAGGGTTTTTGTAATAAAGTATTCTCTGCTGGTTTCTCCTTTCACTTGAGTACTAGGCAGGGCTGTCCCCTTTCCCTATTACTCTTCAATTTATATTTAGAGCCTTTGATACGGAGAATTAAAGCCTCAAACAAGGTACAAGGGGTATCTTTGGGCACAAGTATTCTCAAGATATCAGTATATGCTGATGATATCCTCCTGCATCTGGTCAACCTGGTAGCCTCTTTGGAAGCAGTGTTAGATATTATAAAGGAGTTTAGTAAGTTTTCTAATTATAGTTTGAATTGTAGTAAAACCGAAATTCTACCCCTTAATCCTCATACATTTCGGCAAGAGTTTCACAAATTTGGTATGAAATGGTCGCCAATATCATTGAAATATCTGGGGATTCATTTGACGCCAGATCTGGTGCATTATCATAAATTAAACATAGAGGATCTGATTCAGAACCTTCAACATGACCTCCTCAGGTGGAAATCCTTACCGATTTCGCTATGGGGGAGGATTAATATTATTAAAATGAACGTGCTTCCCAAGTTATTTTTTCCATTAAACATGAGTAATATTTGGTTACCTGTCTCCTTCTTCCAAAAGCTGCACGCTATCATATCAGAGTTTATATGGTTAAATAAGAGTCCTAGAAGGGCATATAATAAGCTCACTTTACCTAAGGAGAGGGGGGACCTAAGCTGCCTAATTTGCTATACTATCACTGGGCCAACCACTTATATAAAATAGGGAGATGGATGTCCTTAACTTCTAATAATATAAGAAACATGTACAACCCCATCTGGATACAAATTGAGAGGGAAATATTTGCTGGTGCCCTGATATCCCTGCTAGCAGCTTTGTTTGTTCCCCAAAGGGCACTCCCAGATGTGATAAAACAGTCAGCAATTGATGCATCTATTAAAATTTTTGCCCAGGTTTGTGCCTGCTTAAACATCTCCCCGAATAAAGATGTAGCACAGGAAATCGTAGACAATCCCAACCTCAGGGTAGGGGATTCTATGATTACAAAAAATTGGATGCTTCAGTTGCAGGGCTTGCATGTAATTGATTTTTATCAAGTTGATGGTCTATTGTCACACACTGCAATTGTTGATAAGCTTCATGCTCATGAGAAATGTAGTTTCAAGATTTTCCAATTACGCCATTTACTCCAACAGAGATTTGGGGAGGTGTATGCTCCCTCTAGATTAAATGACTTAATGGAGCAGATTGCTATTCTGGCTAGCCGGCAGCATGGCATCTCATTAATATATAGGTGCCTCCTGGATACGCTCCATCCAGATGCATTATCAGTCTCCTCAGTTTGGGATTCACTTATCCCTAATCATGGAGTTATTTGGTCGGGGATTTGGAAAGATATGCATACGTATATTACACAAGATAGGCTTAAGGTTATGCAATTTCAAGTGTTAAATAATATGTACTTTACTCCATGCAAACTAGCCAAAATGGGATGGGGACAATCTTCCACATGTGTTAGATGTGGCCATAGTGAGGGAACAATGTTGCACATTTTCTGGACCTGTGAGAAAGTTGCACCATTATGGACAAAAATCCAATCCCAATTGAATCCCTTATTAGGATTAGGGCAATGTTTCACTCCGAAGATATGTATATTGGGGGATCTATCTTCAATTATGGTCAGGGAAAGGAAGTTTCATATTTCCCTTATATCAATGACGGTGAAAAAGTTAGTTCTCAAGCACTGGTTGGATCAAACCACTATCTCATACACAGAGTGGTTACATGAAATGTCATTTTGTCTTAGGATAGAGAAGATGACTGCAAGTTTGTGCAACAATCCAGGGGGGTTTGATAAAAAGTGGGGCAAATTATATGCGCTCTATTTGCATTAGACTACATCTAAGGCTCATGATCTCCAGTTTAATCTACTGGTTATGTCCTTGATGGGATATTTGTATAGCAGTGGGCTTTGTTTTTGTAAATTAAGGGATCGCTCCAACAGTGGGTGGGGGGTGTTGAGATAGGTGGGAGGAGGGGAGATGGGGGATTACATATGTGTCAATGTTCTGGTTACACTGTAACAGGTGTTGTGAAAACTTTGTAAAACTTTCTGAATAAAAATAAAATAAACAAATACTAATAAAATGGAGGTATTGACCCTTAATTACCACCCTAGTGATGAAATACAACATAGATTCCCCCTAAAGTGGTCAACCACTAATTTTAGATACTTAGGTATAATTATAACTAAGGATCTTCATAAGATATATGATATTAATTATATCCCATTAATAAACATAATACGGGGAGATTTACAGAGATGGCATCTTTTGCCCATATCCCTGATCCAAAGAATAGACGTAATTAGGATGAATGTCTTCCCAAGACTGCTCTATCTATTTCAATCTGTACCAGTTTTTCCACATCAGAAGGATATTAAACAATGGAATAAAATGACATCCGGGTCGCCCCTGAAAAAGGGAACTTCGGAGCTCAGTGGGCCTACCCAGTCACCAAAATTTAATAAATAAATTTGGCAAAAGAAAAGACCTAGAATAAAATTAGAGGTTCTCCAGCTTCCAAAGAGCAAGGGGGGCCTTGCACTTCCGAATTTTGAAAAATATGCCCAATCAGCGATGATTGCACATATTTTACGTTAGTTAGATGATTCACTGGGCCCTTATTGGAAAGAGATGAAAATGAGAGAAATGAGGGATAGGGTAGAGAAACACCTATTTAGCCCGGCTGTTTCTAAAATAACAATAGATACTGAGATAGAATCACAATATACCGGACACATAATCAAGACATGGAGGAAGAAAATCTTAAATATCAAAGATCAAATACAGCAGCTATTTTTAAAAATTACAGATGATCCTGAACTTATACCGGCACACTCAGATTATACATTTAGGAGATGGTGTAGCCAGGGCCTTGTAACCTACCTGCAGTGCTATAAAGGTGGAGTCTTTCTACAGTTCTCAGATCTGGAGAGACTCTTTAACCTAGAAAGAAGGGATTTCTTCAGATTCCTACAAGTGAGGAATTATTGTAGAGAACTAGTAGGTCTAAATTGGGATCCTGAAATGATTACCCCTTTATCTAAAATTTTAATTAAGACGATAGAGAAGTGGATCCCAGATCACATAATTTCACAAACATATCTAGCATTAACATATAATAAGGAGACAGTGATAAGATCTTGGCAGAGAACATGGGAACAAGAACTTGGGATAATAAGACAAGAAGAATGGGAATCAGCATATGTGTTATTACACAAAACTACAAGAGCATGGTCATGGAGAGAATTTGGTTGGAAATGTGTAGTCAGATTCTTTCGTACACCACAGATAACGGGGAAGTATAATATTAAATGTGGAACAGAGTGCTGGAGAACCTGTGGTGAGCCAGTGGCAACACACATGCATGTTTTTTGGACATGCACAGTATTATCCAAATACTGGGGAGAGGTGGAAGGGGCCCTAAAAATTATGTTTCCTGAAATACAGAGCCTAAATCCAGAACATGTACTTTTACTAGAAATACCTCATGTGTTAGGGGGAGAAAATTCAAAATTACTTTTGACTACCCTTATATTAGCAGCCATTAAAGCAATAACAAGAAGGTGGTTACAGAAGGTTTCTCCAACATGACAGTAGTGGGAGGATACTACATATCAAGTATATAAAATGAAGATGTTAACAGCTAATATTAATCTCAGAGTCCAGAAATGTATCACTTTTTGGTCCAGATGGTAGATGCGAGTTAAAGATCATAGAACAGACCTGATTCCATAATAAGCTGTGAAAGTTCTTGTCAGAAACAAGGTAGAAGAGGCCACCCTGGGAGACCTGAAAAGTACATTTTTTCCATGTATAGTATTGTATTAAGATGAAAAATACATTTCAATCCCATGGATTTATTCACGATGCATGTTTGAAAGAGTCATAATATGATATCAAACAAATCTTTGTAAAATGTATGTATTTGTTATGGCCATGGTCCTGATCCTCCCTAACAAGGCGGAAATAAAGAAAAAACAATAAAGACATATTAAAAAAAAAAGGTTCAAGTTTTCATAGAAATAGTAGCACTGTACTAAAGAAGAAAAAAACATTGATTAAAAACCAAAAGCCTACAACTACAATTACTACTACTACTATTACTACTACCACCAGCAAACATGTAACATTAATATTCAGTCTATTGGATGCAATCCAGTAGTCTCTACACAGAGTAGGAGATAGGGAATGGGTGGCATCAGACACCAGAGGACCTCTACACATTCACTGAGGGTGACAGACACTGAGTCAAGTCAAATTGGTGAGCTGTACCTACGAAGAAAGAAAAACCTAGCCTAGTAGACCAAAAACTCAAATCACCTCCTACCCAGACCTTAACACTTCTTGGCGTAGGATGCTGAATTACTTTCCCAAATTGCTGGGGCAGGTGGAGGCAGGTTCCTCTCATATGATCAGAAGGGCCTGAAAGATAATATCCCTCTCTGGAAGTGAAACAACCACACCTCTCATGCCTGGGTGAATCTGTGAGGAGAGCAGATGACTTATATCTTTGTCCTGTATAGCAGAGTTACATAGAAACATAGAACATAGAAACATAAACTTTGACAGCAGATAAAGACTGTTTGGCCCATCCAGTCTGCCCATTTCTCCCTACCTATACTATTAACACAGACCATGCCTGATCTACAGTTCTTTCTCCCTTCCTCATCCTTAACACTATAATTCCCTTGTGCTTATCCCATGCATTCTTGAACCCCACCACTTTTGTCACCCCCACTACCTTCACTGGAAGGCTATATACAGGAATCCACCACTCTTTCTCTGAAGAAGTACTTCATGACATCTCCCCTGAATCTACACCCCTCAGTTTTATAGCATGTCTGCTTGTTCTTGAGCACATTTTCTTCTGAAAAATACTTCCCTCCTCTACCTTATTTACCTCTGTAAGGTGTTTAAAGGTCCCTTATCATATACCCTCCATCCTCTATTCCAGGGTGTATATATTGAGGTCCTTTAGTCTGTCCACATAGGGCTTTTGATGCAGACCCTGTACCATTTGAATTGCCCTTCTCTGGACTGCCTCCACTCTATCTATGTCCTTCTGGAAATATGGTCTACAGTGCTGGACACAGTACTCTAGGTGGGGTCTTATCTGCAATCTTTTGGGGGGGGGTCTAGCTGGTCCACAGGCACAGGGGTTTTAGTAGTCCCCAGGCACAGGAGATGGAGGGGAGAAAAAGAGTACATTACGGAGGGGGAAGGAAGTGAAGAGTATCACAGGTGGTGGCAGTACTGACTCATCTCACCTGTAGTAGTTAAGATTCAGGGGCAAACCTTCAGCCATCCACCCATGTACTTCAAGGGTGAGATTAGGAGGAATCGCAGGTATAAGAGAAGGCTGGGAAGTTTGGCATGCAGCTGAAAGAGCTGTGTAGTTCCTGCAGTGCTCTTGCTTCCTGATCATGAGGCTGACCTGTGCTAGAGGGGCTGTAGCTAACAAGCATTAATCACCTTCAGGAGGCAGCCAGGCAAATGGATCCTTTCCAGTTAGGTGATTTTTCTGCTGCTTGCATCTCTGCCCACTAAGGGGAGGGACTGGCCAGAGGCCAGGTGAAGTGCATTGTCCCCGAACTGGATCAGAGAAAGTCACACAAGCCATTCTAGTGGGTGTGCAAAAAGCAATGTGCTTAGAAAGGTATTTCTTTGCTTCTAGCAGGTTTGAGCTAAGCATGGGGGGGGGCAAGTTGGGGAGAGGACCATGGGAGGGAAGGGGTGTAGAGGGCAAAATGGTGGGGGGTGGAGGGTTGAGGAAGGAAGGAAGGAGGGGCTATTAGGTAGCCACTCTTAGCAATTTCGTTATGAAACACCATTGTACCAGTTGAGCCATTTACCTCACTTCCCCAATAAAAGTCAGATAGTAGTGAATCTGTCTGTGATGCACCTCTACTGAAGAGTTGCCATCATGTCCTCTACATCCCACATATCCAGCCAAATCAGTACTTATCCACAATGGCCCTCTGACATCTACATGTGCTGAATGGTCATCATACTCATGCATGTTTATGCGTACAGCAACTCAAGATGCATACTATAGTGCTGCCCATGTGTTGTGGTGAGTCACCATGAGGGAGCGATTGCAGCTTTCATAGCGGAGGCTTCTCAAACAGTCGCACATTCACACGTGTGAGAGTTAAGCAGCAGTATGATTTTCAGGAGGGAGGGTAGTCAGCTAATTTAGTTCCGATGTCAGGATGACATCCTAATCCTTTTGTTAAATCAAGATATTCAGAGCATTCTTGGAAAGGGAAGTTGTACGTCCTGGGGCAGGAGGAGGGCCAGACCTCCGATGCAGACGGTCAGTCCCCACATGAAGCTGTACAAAGACAGCTTGCTAGACAAAATAGTATAACTTTGGGCCACACATCCTAGGCACCCTTCCCAATCTCCCCACTCCCTTTGGGTACCCACATCATTTTTAGGGTTCTGGCCATCCCACCTGAATGTCCCATACTTTATGCTAGAGGTGAACAGTATTAACTTTAAAAAGGACCTATACTCACATATAAAGAATATCAGATTTGGTTTGTTTAGCAATTTATAGGTGGAGTCCTTTGAGTAGTATGGTCTTGGTACAGTTCTGGTAGAGGTGACTGGGGAGCCTTAGCAGTGTAAAGGGAGGCACAATCCAAAGGTGGCAAGATAGGTCAGTCCCTGATAGAGTTAAACTTACAGTTATGCAGCACATGATAATAAGGGAGAAAAAGAGATAGTCCATCACATAAGCAGTTGAGAGTCCATCTTTGCTGTCATCCAGCAACAGCCTGCTGTAGTATAGTTTAAGGATATAATATTTGGTTTCATGCCTGGTAAAGCATGGGTGGAAGTGCCCAACTTGCAGCCTTCTTTGGCTCCCGAGGATACTGAGGTGGTGTGGGGAACAATCGCTGCCACAACTGAAGCCAGGATTGAGGTGGAGGAGATGGTGCCTGGTTCCCTGCAAGGGCTTGAAGTGGCTATGGAGGCAACAGTTATTTAGTGGGCTCTGAGGCAAGCATAAGGGCTGCAGACAGATAGGTTGTTAAGAGGGGTGCATACCTGTTTGAAGTTAACAGGTCGGATTGTTCTCCTTCTGTGTCTGCTGAGTCATCACTCTGGTTGTGGCTCCTGGATCTCAGCCACTGCTGTGACATGTCCTTGTGGGAGTGCCCCGCTGTGATTTTAGCACTTGCTTTTTTGTGGCAGCATCAAGTCCTCTTTCTTTGCAGGCTTCATCGAGAATGGCTTCAAAGCAGTTGTGCACAGGGGGTTCATCTCTTTTGGAGTCAGGATGAAACCAGCACTAGACTGTTGGTGATGTGAGTTCCTGGGTGCAAGAGCTCCAGGCCTGTTCTTCTGTATAAACTCCAGTACAGCCTCTGGAGTGTTGAAAGAAAGAGGGACACCATCATGGATGAGGTGCAGCATGGCAAGATAGCGGAGGGTGAAAAGGATTCCCACCCTCTGGAGGGCCTGGTGGTCATCTGAGAGTGCTCTGCGCCTTGTGGTGAGGTCCATTGAGTAGTCCTGGAATATTATCACCTGGTGTCCCTACCATTTCATAGTTCTGAGCTCTCTTGTTCTTCAGAGAATATTTTCCTTCACTTGGAAATAAAGGAAGCAGGTGAGGGTGGCTATGAACGTTCACCGTATTTCAATGAAAGAGCCAAGGACCTACTAACCCACTCAATATCAAAATGAGGGCCCCTGGGGAGTTTCAGAAACAAAGATAATGCATGGCAGAAAAAGGCACTGGTATCCCCTAGCTCCACTCTTTCAGGTTATTTCAGTGGCCCCTGTTCTTGAGATCATTGATTTTCTCTTGCATTGCCACCATTTTCCTGTTCTAATCTTGTAGCAAGGCTTTCAGGTCCTGTCAGGATGATTCGTTTTGCTGTGCCTTTGTTTCTCTGGCTGTGGTTCTAATGTCCAGTTGGGGTGATTTTCTCTGTGTTTTGTGCTGACCCATTTCTAATCTCCATTAATTCAGAGAAAAGATGTGCAAACATCCACTCCACCTTATCCACCTGAGGACCATTGCCATGATCAGTCTGCTGTTGCTGTACTGGAGCTGGGCCACTGAATATGAGCTCGAACTTCAATTTCCCAAGGCTCTGGTAAGTGAAAATTTATCAAGTGTGGTATCATTCTGGAATGGGAGATGCTGATTTTTGAATAAGAATGTTGGATACCAAGTGAAAGTATAAGAAAGTATCAGATGCCTAGTTATTAGGGTGGGGGTGGGGGAGGCAGGAGTTCCACAATGCAGAGGCCATCCCATTCAAGCACCAGCCCACCCCCTTAAATATTTTCTTAAATCTAGAAACCTGCATAAGATCACTCACATGAAATTTTGAAATCTTTTTCACTTGTTGTATAAAATCACTGTACAGAATTTTCCCAGACACCTAAAGAATTGTCAGGTGTCACAACTGAGGGCCTCATTTTGATGGAGCTGTGATAACTCTAACTAGAAACATTGTTTTCCTATTTTTTAAATCGTAATAGCCAATAATCTACTTGGTTTCTTTCCATAATTGGCATAGTTAAGATTCTCCCTTCTAATCTGATGTTTGTTCATATGGATTATCATCATTTAGATCCTTACATTATTTATATTTATGGCCTTTTCTCCATATCTGCTTTCGCCCCCCAATGTTTTAATTTTGTTGAATACATTTATTGCTATATTTCTGTATTCTTTCTTTTGGCTGCAGTACTGATTATTTCACTTCACAAGCTACATTTGAAAGCTTCCCACACAGTCACGCTGAAAGTCATATAGCTGTTTTTAATTTGAAAAAAAAATTCTTTACAAAAGATTTCAGTTTTAGCTGCAGTCTCTGGATAATTTCATAGATTATTAGTTAGTTTCTAAGTCTTATCTTTGGTTGATATTATATTTAAATTGTTCATCATAGAAACTGTAGAGTGGTACAAAATTACAGTTGCATAAATTTCAGAGTTAGCTTTTTCAGATACTGTAGGAGTTGGTTTGAGATCAGAAAGAAATCCAGGTGAGAGTAGAATTTCTGGCATGAAGGGAAAAAATGCATACTCTTTAAAGGAGTGTTTTTTACACTCTCCATATTGTATATCTACCTGGTTTAGGCTGTCTTGCATACAGAGACATTATTTACATCCTTAATTCAGTAACATTAGATTTGACAAGGGAGTAGTTTTGTACAAGGTTTTGTTCTGTTCCCATAATAATGTTAGTGTTCATAAAATGTGACATAACATTTAAAGGTTCTTCAAAAAAAACTTTGGCTCTAACTTAGTAAAGACATATTTATTTATTTATTTATTTATTTGTGTGTTTGTTTTTCTGAAATGTATTGGTTACTCCAACCTGGATTATGCCATGAGATGTAGCATCTTGTTTTCATGGTGGTCTCAGAGAACACACAATTTGCTAGAATTAAAGGGCTACAATTCCACTAAAAATATTTCTTTGAACAGAGGAGCCAGTGGAGAGCCTGAGGTAGGGGGATGGCCTCCAGAAGAGCCCTGTGCCTGAGGCCTCTTGAAAGATTTGTCCAGAGTTGGTGGTGGTGTATGGCGCGGCAGCACCTGACTCATCTCCACTTCCATTCCTGCTGAATTAATGAGTTCAAACTCTTCAAGGAGGCAGATGTTAGTATCTGAAACCCTATGCAGCAAGTAAAAAGTGTTTACGGGCACTGAAATAGTAAAAAAATAAAGATTGAAATGAGAGGCGCAGGAGTAGAGGTTCGAAGCAGCTACTCTCGTAGCAGTATCACATGACTCCTAGTTTTGAGTAATTTCTAGACAAAAGAAAAACAAACATTCCCCTGATGAACCTGTGGCAGAAGTAGTTTTTTTAAGTACATCAAGCTTCTGAACTACAGAACCTACACTCTTCTTGGTAACATCACCGCTGCCAGTAACTCAAACTTTACTCAAGTGTCTCTTTCTGAGCATTTTAATATTTAGATGTTTTAACAGTGCAATTAAAGTGCAACTCTGTATCATAATAAAAAAAAAAAAAAAAAAACATTAGACTTACCAGTGCCCAGTCATTCCTTCAGTTGCATCCAGGCTTAGAGGGAGGTACATATCGTGGGAATGGTTGGTGCGATCCCATTCTGGGGTCCATACAAACAGACTGAAGGGGGATGCCCACCTATCTGGTGGGATTCAATGGTAGCCCATGGGGGGGGTGGTAGCTCAGGGTTATAAAATAATCTGGTGGTTCGAGCAGCTCCGATTGCCAGTAATAGCTTTTAAATGAGGGAGCCCCACCCTCCTTTATGCCAGAGGGAACAAAGCTTTGTTCTACTATATCTGGACTGCTTACCCTCCAGTGTAAAGTTTCCCACTAGTCTGTCACTGTGATCAAAACAGCTGTGGGGTATAAAAGTCAGGATATGCAATATGAGATGAAATATTTTTGGGGCTGTGGTCATTTTTATCACTTCAATTTTGCCTGCCATTGATAACTGAAGTGGTTTCCAGTGGTTGAATTGTTTGTACCTCAGCTAACAGTGGTGCAAGGTTCGCAGCACACACACTATTAATCTGGAGAGTGATTCTGATCTCCAGGTAGGTGATGTTATCTGGAGCCCAACTCAGGACCAGACCCAAGAAAGTTGGGGGCTGGCACTGAAGATTAAGGGGAAGGACCTGTTTTATTTTGATTGATACTGAATTCTGAAAGGAGGTCAATGGTCTGCTAGTTGCATTAGAGGTACAATAGAGGTCTGAGCATGCTTAAGCAACACTAAGAAATAATCTGTATGAAGCACAGCCTTATGCTGTTCATCTTTCACTGAAATGTCTTTGATGTCAGGGTGCTGCCTGATTGTCATGGCTAGAGGTTCTATGGGAAGGACAAACAACAAGTGGGGCAAGGGGCATCCTTGTCAGATCCCCTGGGCCAATGAAAAGGGGGTGGAGAGAGTATTGTTCGTGAGGAACTGCAGTTTGGATGAGAAGCACATTGCTTGTATATTGAACATGAAGGAGGCTCCATAACTCATACGTGCCAGTACCACATACAGATACCCTCACTCCACTGAGCCCAATGCTTTTCTGAAGTGAACTGTGATTGCAGCGACAGGAGTGGGGGTAGTCCAGATACTTGCATCAGGTTGAGTAGTGTCCTGATGTGGTCAGAGCTCAGTCTGCCCCAAACAAAGCCCACCTGAGCTGGGTGGATTAACTGGGGAAGGAGGGTTTCAAGCCTGGTGACAAAGACTTTAGCTTTCTACAATTGTAAGGGAAATTATGTGGCAACTGTCAGGCAAGGTAGGATCCTTCCCTTTCTTAGGGAGGACTCTAATCATTGTCATGGCTATCATAACGGAACAGCCCATCTGAGCCTACCTCAGCATAAAGTCACTGTAGAACTGGACAGATCTGGAGGGCCAGGACCTGGTAGAGCTCCACAGGGAGTCCATCCCTTCCCAGAACTGTAGGGGGTTAGGTGCCTTTAGAACCACTCCTATTTCCTTACGAGAAACAGGGTGGTCCAAGGCAGTGGCTTGCTCAGGTGGAAGCTGAGGTAGCCTGAGCATAGCAAGGAATATGCTCAATTAGATGGCATCTGGGTTGGATAGTAAGGTGAACAACGGTGCATAAAACTCCTTCATAGCCTCACTGAGGTCCCATGAGCTAGTGCACAAACAGCCAGCAGCGCTGTGGAGGGAGGATATGTTCTGCTCTGCCTGTTGCTTCCTTAAGAGGTATGACAAGAGTTTTCCACACTATTCTTGCTCTTTTCAAACAACGGGGCCTGAGTCAAAGAAAAGCAATCTCTGCCTTTCAGGCCTTGAAGCTGTCAGTGTCAAGATGGAGCTTCAAAATTTCCTTGTATAGTTGTTATTTAGCATCTGCCTTGGGATCCTCCTTATAGGCCACCTCTTTCTAGGTGAGTTGGGCATCTAAATTGGTGTGTTCCTGCTCCCTCTCCTTGTGCTGATGCATGGCATAGCCAATAATTCACCCTCTGAGTGAGGCATTGAATGATTCATACATTGTGGCCACTGATGTAGCCCTATCATCATTTGGAAACATAGAATCTGATGGCAGATAAGGGCCACTTGACCTACCCAGTTTGCCCATTTTTCCCCACCTATGTTCTCACTGCAGACCCTACTGTACTTGATTTACAGCTCTTCCTTCCCTACCTTTCACTATGATTCCCTTGTGCCTATTCCATGCATTCTTCAATTTCACCACTGTTTTCAATCCCACCACCTCTGCTGGATTCCAAGAATCCACCACTCTTTCTGTGAAGAAGTATTTCCTCATAACTCTTCTAAATATACCCTCTTCCAGTTTCACATCATTTAGTTTGAAAACTCCTCTGTCACCTTCAGGAACCAGGCTTTAAACTGCAAGTTTTGTAATAATAGAAAGTCCATTCTCCAGCTGGGAGACTGGCACCTTGTTTGGCCAAGCACTTATGTCCAAATGAAGAGGGGTATGGTCCGAGATGACCAGTAGGGTTAATATTCACTGCTGTGACCACTGGGGTGAGATATTGGGAGGAAAGCCATAGGTCTAGCCAGCTATATGACCTGTGTACTGCAGAATAATATGTGTAATCTCTGGTTGTAAGGTTAAGGAGGCATCAGATGTCAACAAGGGCCTGATCTGAGAGCCAAAGCTTTACAGCTTGCACTGCTCAAGAATGTAGTCCCGGCTTGCCATGACTTCTGTCCAATAAAAGGCCCCCAAGCAGGAGGGGGGCTTGAGAGTTATTGAACTGCATGACCTCATCAGCTTGGTCGTTGAAATTTTGTGGACAATCCGCATTTGGGGGTTGTATGTTACCCACAGCCAGTGGTCCCAGGGGGTGTCAAACAGTACTAGTACCCAGCCACCTTCAACATCACATTAGATTTGACAAGGGAGTAGTTTTGTACAAGGTTTCATTCTGTACCCATAATAATGTTAGTGTTCTCAAAATGTGACATAACATTTAAAGGTTCTTAAAAAAAACTTTGGATCTAACTTAGTAAAGACAGATTTATTTGTTTGTTTGTTTGTTTGATTGTTTGTTTTTGTTTGTTTGTTTGTCTGAAATGTATTGGTTACTCCAAGCTGGATTATGCCATGAGATGAAGCATCTTGTTTTCATGGGGTTCCCAGAGAACATACATTTAATTTGCTAGAAACAATCACGTATCTACTTATTTTGTCTGAAATGATTGTATCTGCTACAATATTCCACCCACTTTTGAACATTAGTGCTACTGACTGATAAGAGTTAAAGCCAGATCCAAAAGCTTCTCCCACCCACTTTAGTCTAAACAAACTAGTATCACCAATAATCTAAAGGGCTATGGCTGCAATCAGACTCTGTAAGTGGTTTAGCACTCTATAAAAGTGTCCTCTATTGCATTCTTAGGGCACCAGAACTGCTCACCTTTGGTTCAGAATTTTCTTACTATATGAACACATGAAATGATGCTTATATCCATGAAAACACTCCTAGTGCTCCGGTAAACAAATGTAGGAAATAAGACGAGATATTGGATATGTTAAGCAAAACACATAATAAGATGTGCATTTATTGTGTAATTACTGCATGCCACAGGTGGGTTGTGATGCATAAGGTGTCAGCTGAGTGTCTTCCTCCACCCAGAATTGGGAGTTTTCACAATAACTGCACAGCCTGGAATGTGTTTTTGTGCTTATTCAATGTTTTGAAATGTATGTTTCTTCTAAAAAATGTTTCAAAAACGGTAAAAATCAAGACAGCTTATAGAATTATTCTTCCATGTTAACTTGGAAGAAAACAGTAGTCCCTTTGCTGGAACTGGGGATGGGTGAGGGTGGGAGGAGCAGCTAAAACTATTAAATACAATAAAAACAAGCTTGACACTTTTTTTTGTTCTGTTTATACTGCTTGCTCCTCCTGGCCCTTTGCTCTTGGCCCTCTCTTGAGCCCCTACCATACCCCAGCCTTATCACCTGTCCTTTTCCCAGGTCTTACCTGCTCCCACATCACCACCGTGGTTTGCCCTTACAGTGGCGCTCTAGGGATGAGGCTTGGTCCTTTGGATGTACAATATCCATTTGTCAGGAAAGTGCACAGGTTGGTGAGTGTGGGGCATGTGGGTGTGATGGACCCATCATTCTGCATGTGGACATCCTCTTTTTCTCCAGTTCTGTCCCTCAAAACATAAGTGGCTCCAGTGCACGTGCGCAGGCATGTAAAAGTGCATATCACGGCACTGGCCTGTGTCTTCCCTCCCCTTTAGCCTCTCCATTACACTTCCACCTGTGGTTACCCAGGTGGCAGTATAGCAGTGGAACTAGCTGCCCTCCCTCTCCGGAGGAGGCCACTGTCCTCTGGGATGCTCACTCCTCCTCCCCCACCCAGGCTGGCCCTTGATGACTTGTGCTCATTACCAAATGTGGGTTGACTGCATTGTGAGTGGTAGCACTACTGCTGCGCCGATGGGCTGGTGGCTCTTAATTTTCATAAAAATCTCAATAGCTTATTCCCATGTAAAACCAATCCATGTATTATTATTTAGTTACTAACATGTTCACTAGTGTTGAACATGCCAGGGATATATTTGGGAGGGGGATGTCCATCTCTGATTAAATAGTACAATCATCCATGGGTCCAATAGATGTGCTTTTAACAACTAGATTTTTATTTGCATTTTTAAAGCAGTCTTGGTTTACATTTACACATTTACTGTACTTGAATCTCACCCACCATTTCTCCTCATTGTTTATATTATTTACTCCCTTCCCCACACTCTTTTTATGTCTTTCCCCACCAGTCCACAAGCAATGGAACTTTATCTCTACCAAGGAATACAAGCATTTAAAATTCTTAACAATTCCATTGAGTGAATGTTTAGTACCTCATAACCCACCTAAGGGGTACAGGTAATATTTCCTCCCAACACACACACACACACACACACACACACACACACACACACACAAACAAATGGCCCATTTGGAGCCTGGCCTTCAGTTTTATTAGTAGAATGGTAAGCAGCTAAGGTTTCCCAGCCAAGCAGATAAGGATAACAGGATTTTTTAATGGTCATCAATAAAACACTGAAATTCAAACCATACCTTTTTTTTATAAATTTGTTTATGAGTGTAAGGAAGGGAACTTAAAGGAATGAATGCTTATTTATTTTGGTACTTTTTTAATTTAAGCTAGTTATCTTATGGGCCTTGTTGAAGGTTTGAAGTTAGTAAAGCTGGCAGCCATGTTTGTGATGGCAATCAGGGCTACCTGATATCAGAACTGTGGTACAAAAGTTGGGAAGTGATGTATAACAATATACACTGTACTGTGCTAAGCAGAGCAAGTGCAGCTTAATCAGCATGGTACAACAATACAAATGGCAAAAAAAATTAGAAATGTACATAAGATATAAAAGGAGCAGGTCACGTGATTATCCAAACAGATGGCCCTGTAGGCCTGAGTAGGGATATTTGACAGGATGTGAAAACCAAAGGGGGGTGGGTGTTGCCCACAGGAACCTAGGATGCAAAAGACCAAAGCAAATGTAAAACAGACAAAAGGGTTTTACACTCACACTGTACCTGACAAAGAACTAGGAACTCTGGAAAGGTATGGATATGAAAGTAAATGATTTACTTACATCTGTTTAGATACAACTTGTAGTTAAGACCAAGCAGCCATATATAAATCACCCAATGCATTTTGTGCCCCAAGATGGCACTTTTTGAAAGGTGTGATTCCAAACAAATTGCTCATTTGATAGTGTTAAAATAGTAATATCACAACCATGTGTTATTTCAATTTTTTGTTAAAGTGAAAGTGCTAATAGTTGCAACTAGAGGTTCAATGTGCTTATGCAACTTGGTATGATGTATGCTTGTGTGACTTAGATACATTGTGACTGTTTGCCTCTCTATCCATGGGACATACCTTCCTATAGGGGTACGATGGTGAGGAAACCTTGAGGAGGGTTCCACCTCTATAGGTGCCATGGGAATTATTCCCTTGGCTAAAGGTAACTTAGGAAGAAGCCCATGGAAAAGAGACATGTGCCACTGGAGGAGGAGGGGAGGATGGTGGGGCAATGAAGAAATGAATCCTGGAACAGTCCAGGAGGAGTGGCCTTTTAATGTCTGATGGGGGAGTGACATTGTTGCTCTGCCCATTGAACCACAGGCATAGCCTTTGCAATTCAATGTGCTTATGTAACTTGGTATGATGCATGCTTGTGTGACTTAGATACATTGTGGCTGTTTGCCTCTCTATCCATGGGACATACCACCCTATAGGTGTACGACAGTGAGGAACCCTTGAGGAGGGTTCCACCCCTGTAGGTGCTGCTGGAAAGATTCCCTTGGCTAAAGGTAGCTTAGGAAGAAGCCCAAAAAAAGAATACCTAAAAGGGTGTCAAGCATCGAAGAGGCAAGAAATCAGAATTTATCAAGACCGGAAATTAAGGTGATAGACATAGCTGGGAAGGACAGCAAAAGAACAAGATATGATGGGGATGATGAATGAAAGGCAAGCTGACAAGATGCATAAGGGTGACTTCCTAAAGAGAGAGGGAACAACCGGGGCCACCATCCGACTCCATCAAATTGCAGAACCTAACTACAGAACCTATGAAAGCTCTAGCCCTGTCTAATATTATGACCATCGGCAAGGAGGAGAGGAAAGACTCCCTTTGAGGAGGAAACCTCTGGGGTTCCAAGGACTAGGTCGCCTTCCCTCCAGGCTGAAGGATGTTTTGATTAGTGATGGCTCAGCTACTGCAATTTAGAGTCGATATTGAGGGAAGAGGAAAAAGATTCCAATTTAGATGAAGCTCTTGCTCTGTCCTTCTAACAGGAATGCTGTTGAGGGTTGCGAGTGACATCTCTGCAACTAGACATCCAAAAGCAAATGAGGAGAGAAAGACCGCTGATGCACTCAGCCAGCCTATACGAGCCTATGAAACAGACCAGGTGAACAAGAGGCAGTCTTGATGGAGAATAATGTAGATGGTGCCTCCAAACCCACTCAGGCAGCAAAGGGGCTCTGATGATGAGAGCCCCACCCCTTGCAGCTTGAAGTCATAAATTCTACATCCAGAGGTATCAACAAAGCGAGGGACAACTGAAGGTCTACCCAGAGCGAAGACATTCTCACAATGGGCCAGGAAGAAGGACCCTGCTCTGCGCTTCGCATGCTCTAGATGCAGACTTCAGAGGTGCAGAGCGAGACCATTGGATACAGGCTAGCCTTGAGCCATGGGGCAATGGATATGGAAATCATGGCTTCGAGTGGAGAGCAGGTCAAGTTGAGGTAGCATAGGACCCATGTGAATGCTGTTTGATTAGGGGATGTGAATGAGGTGACCTACAGAGAGGTTCAATTGAGCAAAGGAAACCCTAACAAGGGTGTGGAGGAGGCAGGTCACAGTAGCAACCAAGAGAGTGCATACCAACCGGGTCTATTAAGAAGCCAAATCAGGAATGGCGTGAACCTGATGAAGGTAGGAACGAGAGAGACTGGATGAAGCCCACAGCCTACGGGGGAAGTACAAAGTACCAGGAGTA
Source organism: Neoceratodus forsteri (assembly GCA_016271365.2). Lineage (NCBI taxonomy): Eukaryota > Metazoa > Chordata > Ceratodontiformes > Ceratodontidae > Neoceratodus > Neoceratodus forsteri. Next base: position 665,686,406 of record CM028130.1, on the reverse strand, counting down.
GTGAGAAAGGAGTTACAAAGTTAGAATGGAAGAGTGGAGGATCGAGAGGAACAGATGATGTTCGCTGATGGATGGAAACTTAGAAGGTCGGCATGGATTGCCGAATGGAACAAAGGCTGGAAGGGGAGAGACAAGGACAGTCTGGTGAAGCCTGCAGCCTATGATGAGCAGAGAAGTGAATGTGGGAGGACAGCAGGATAGGGAAACACCCCCAAAAAGAAAGCATGGGACAAGGAAGAAGAAGAGGTGAATGGCACGAGTTGGAGATGAGAATGGTGGGGAGAAGCCCAGGGTTGGAGTACAAAGAACTGGGAGAAAAATGAGGTATGATGGTGGTAGGAGGAACCGCAAGATCCATACAGGAAGGACAAGGTTTGAGAAGAACAGAGACTGACATACTGAGGAGTACAATGCAAGCTGAAGGACTGGGGGGGGCTGGAGAAGACTGATACAATGAGGGGAAGAGGTGAGGGTCGAGGGTGCTGTGGAGGAGGGGTGGGAGGAGGAGGTACAAGAATGATGGAGGTTGACATGGAGTAGAGAGATATATGAGTCGAGTGGTTCGAACTTAGGACTAGGGTAAGAGAAAAACACGAATAGGTAAGGCAATGGCCAGATAGGAAAACACCCCCAAAAGAAAGTAAGGGATGAGGAGGAGGAGGAGGAAAAGAGGTGAGGGTCGAGGGAACAGTGGAAGGTTGGGAGAGTCAGCACATAACAGAAAATATAGAAGAAGTAGCTCAATCACCCAGAGCCATGAGGCCTGCTGTGGCAATGGATCCCCTGCCATAGGAAAAACAGGGGAGCCACAAACCAGGCACCGGGACACCAAATGGCAAAAGCAAGGGAAACAGAAAAGTAGTCAAGATAATGCCAGCTGTGGTAGCAGGCTGACATGGAGCAAGGGAAAGAGATTGATCTAGGACTACAAAGTATTCCAAGAAACTGCAACATGCTAGGCAACCACTGGCACTGAGTATCAGCACAGCTGAGCAAAATAAATGAAGCCGATGGATGATATTCAGTAAGCAGGGAAAATGGTACCTGAAGGAGAAATGCTGCCAAGAGAATGCCTAAGGACATGGAATGCACAGAAGAAAAAGACAAGAAACTCTGTACTACAGGAGCAATTCATACTAGGCACAGAAAGACCGAGCCCAGAGTGAAAAATCCAATGGGAGATACTGAATGAATGGGAAAGGAAGATGAGCTGAAACAGAACCCCAAGCAAGGAATGGAACTGCAAGCTGATGGGATACTACACAACCACAAAGAGGTCAGGACATGGAGACAGTGAGAAGTGGCCCACAGGCAATGCCCCCAACAGCGAGAAAGAGATGGGCAGGGGAGCAGTCCAGAGGAGGGGAGATTAAGTGCCAGAGAGGGCAGTGGAAAAGAAAGATGGGAAGCAGAGAATGGGTCCACCTGTGGCACAGCAGCCAGACAGCAGTACTGGGAGAGGGCACAACAGCCAAGCAGGTGCGGGTGGATGAGGTTGTGCCCAAGGGAAAGAAAACACGTAGAAGCAGCTCCGAAATGGAGAGGGAGCTGCAAGGGGAAATGGAGGTAAAACTGGAGGGGATGGGGGAATTCTGGAGATCGCACGGGGGCCACAGTGAGTAGGAGGGGACTGGAAAGCGAGCATGAGAAAGAAGGGAAAAACATCGGACTGAGAAGACAGGGAGACAAATGAAGAGAGGAGGCAGCAGGGAAGGGACCCAGAAAAATTGAGGAGAGCAATCTGGTGGCTGGAGGCGACCACAGGAACATGGCAGAAAACAGGGAGAAACTAGGAGAGGAGAAAAGCAGTGCCCCCAGCCACAATGAAGAAATTAATCCTCGAACAGTCCAGGAGGAGTGGCCTTTTAAGGCCTGATGGCGGAATGATGTTGTTGCTCTGCCCATTGAACCACAGGCATAGCCTTTGCATTTAAAAACAATAAATATAAAAAAATGCAAAGCACATTATAATTATACATTACTGCTGTGGAAAAAGTTGTATTTTGAAACATCCAGCTTTCAGCTAAGACAGAAAGAGCTTTGTAGACATTTGGCATGAAGCACTCTTACAGGGTTGTATGTTATACATTGAGACCATTTTGAAAGACTAAGCCAAACTGCAGGATGAGGTGTGGGTGGAACTTAAAGGGAGAGAAAAAAATAGCACACTCCATCACTACAGCACCTAACTGTAATGAACTATTGAGTAATCTTCAGCATGCTATTGACAAACAAGATGCAAATATAAAAGTAGGTATACACAGGAAGTTTCTTCATAGAAACAGAAACATAGAAACTGATGGCAGATAAGGGATGCATGGCCCATCCCAGACTGCCCTTTTTTTGTTGCATTGCTTACACTGTAGACCTCTCCAGGTCTATGGCACTTTCTCTTCCACCCTCTTACCTGTCCCTTATGACTCCTTTGTGTTCTTCCCAGGCTTTTTTGAATACCACCACTGTTTTTGCCCCCATAATCTCCACTGGAAGACTGATCCAGCCATCCACCACCCTTTCTGTGAAGAAGTATTTCCTCACATCTCTCCTAAACCTACCTCCCTCCATCTTCATATTGTGGCCCCTTGTTCTGGAGCACCCTTTTTTCTGAAAAATACCTCACACTTGTACCTTATTCTACCCTGTGAGGTATTTAATGGTCTTGATTATATCCCTCCTCTCCCTTCTCTCCTCCAGGGTGTACATGTCTAATTCCTTTGGCCTCTCCTCATAGGGCATTTGATGTAGACCCTGTACCATCTAGATAGCCCTCCTTTGGATGGCCTCCATCCTGTCTATGTTCTTCCTGAGATGTGGCCTCCAGTGCTGGACACATTACTCCAGGTGTGGTCTTACTAAAGATCTAAATAGTGACAACACCACTTCCCTCTTCCTGCTGGTAACACCCCTACCTATACATCCTTGCATCCCACTAGCTCTTCTGATTGCTTTGCTGCATTGTCTGTCCACCTTCACATCATCCAATATGATTATCCCAATGTCTGTTTCCTGTTTGTTATCTGCTAGTATCTCCCTCCCATTTTGTACTGCACCCCTGGGGTTCTGTGACCCAAGTGCATTAGTTTGCACTTTTTTGTGTTAAACTTTTGTTGCCAAACTTTTGCCCACCCCTCCAGTCATTTCACGTTTCTTGCCATCCTTTACACCCTCTCCAGCATGTCCACCCTGTTGCAGATCTTGGTGACATCCACAAAGAAGCAGACCTTCCCTTCCAGTTCCTCTGTTATGTCACTAATGAAGACATTAAAGAAGACTGGCCATAGTAATGACTCCTGCAGTACTCCACTGGTCATTCTCCACTCCATTTACCACCACCCCCTGCCTCCTATCCTCTAACCAGTTTCCCATTCAAGTTACCACCTTATTGCCCACACCCATGCTACCCAACTTGTTTACCAGCCTCCTGTGTGGAACAGTTCCAATGGCCTCATTGAAGTCCAATTAGGCCACACCCCCCCCTTCCAACACCCTGGTTGCCCAGTGAAAAACATCTATCAGATTTGTTTGGCATGACCTCCCCTCCTTAAAGCCATGATGCCTCAGGTCCTGCAGTCCACTGGATTCTAGGTGTTCCACAGTGTTTTCCTATAATAGTGTTTCCATCAGTTTTCCTACTACAGATGTCAGGCTGAGAAACCAGTAATTTCCTGTCTCCTCCTTGTTACCACTTGAAGTGGGACCGTGTCCAAGCTTCTCCAGTCCTCCAGGACCACACCAGTCTCCAGTGAACTGTTATGTCTGTCAGAGGTGCAGCTAGCACCTCCCTGAGTTTCTTTAACACTCTTGGATGCACCCTGGAGGGAGGACAACAGGGGCTTGGATGGGGAAACCCTTGGGTTTATATCTTGGGGGTGCCCAGCTTCTTGCCTCTGGCCAAGTACGTAACCTTGGCGTGATTTTTGACGAAAGCCTGACTATGAAGATGCAAGAGTTGGCCATAGTCAAATCTGCCTTTTTTCATCTGAGGAACATCACCAAGATGAAACACTTGTTTCCACAGGAAGATCTTCCCATCTTGGTCCACACGTTTGTCACCAGCCGTTTTGATTACTGCAATACCCTCTATCTGGGGCTGCTGGGGGGTGGATATCCGCTGCTTCCAGCTTGTGCAGAACACGACGGCCAGGTTGTTGATGGGAGTTTCGCGATCTAGCCATATGACGCCTGTGCTGCGTGATCTGCACTGGCTGCCAATACAGTGGCGGATCACCTTCAAGGTCGCATTATTGACCTTTAAGGCCCTACATGATTTGGGACCTCACTACCTGAAAGAGCTCTTGGTGCCTTACTGTCCTGCCTGTTCTCTTCTCTCCTCTGATGAAGGATTGCTAGAGATTCCCAGAGTACGTCTGAAGACGTCTGGAGGTAGATCTTTTGCCTATATGGCACCAACCCTGTGGAGTTCTCTACCTCGTCAGATACGAGAATGCCTAACTGTTGAAAGTTTTAAAAAACAACTAAAAACGTTCCTTTTTGCCCTAGCATTTGCCAGTACATAATAAGTGTATTGTATGATTGTCTGATTAATTGTTTTGAAATGTGATTTTAACTGACTTATTGTAAAAGTGCCCTGAGCTTGGAAAGGGCACTTAATATAAATAAAATTTTACTTACTTACTTACCCCATCTGGCCCCATGGCTTTTTCCATCTCCTGATTAGCGAGTACTTTCCTGACCATCTCCTCAGAAAAAGGACTGGTGTCTATTTCCCTCCCCCAGTGTCTTGGTGCTTATTTGTGGTCCCTCCCCTTCCTCCTCAACTGTGAATACTAAGCAGAAATATTTGTTGAAGATACTGTATTTGCTTTTTCTTGACCTTCCCCAGTATAGCTTTCTGCCTCCTTTATGAACCGTGCAATCCCTCCTTTAGTCTTCCTATTCTCACTGATATACCTGAAAAATGTCTTGTTCCCCTTTGATACTGTCTGGGCTATTCTTTCCTCAGCTTGGGCTTCTGGGCCTCTTATTGCCTTGCCTGCCTCCCTGTCTCAAGACCAAAATGGTTAAGAGACAGGAATTGTGTTCAAGTGGCACAAAGGTAAAAATGAAACATAGAATAAATCTATACGAAAAACAATTCTTCAGGTGTTGACACTGATCACAAATGTATAGGATCCATGTATTTTAGGCTAATCAACCCAACCACCACAAACTCCCAGGAGAAGCAACCAGATACATCGTCATCAGGGAAACCAAGGAGATAAAAGAGAAGCAGATGACACAGAAGAAGAAGAAGTGGCAAAGGTACAGAGCCCAACATTGGCTGGTAAATTGGAAACCTTCATATAGGAGACAGCAGCAAGGTAATTAAGGTCAAGAGAGACAACAAGAGGGGAAACAAAAATATCAAGCCCAAAACCACAAAAGGACTCAGAACTACAGGTGGTAAGTATCTCTGCATGTACACTTACTGATGTGGATCTTGCAGTACTTGATAGGGGCCAATCATTTGTCTTAGCCATTGAAATTGACCCATTTAATATCAATGGCTGATTTGTATAAATTTACTCATAAGCTTAGTCTGAGACATAATTTTGATAAGCATGTTAATGCTAGCACTGTGAATGCTACTGTGAGTTTGGTTCCTTCTATACTGCAAGTACAACTTAAGTTCACGTTTTGTCCCCCTGCAGCAGCATCTATATTTGCATATGAACAAATGTGAGAAAGAGACCTAGTGGAACTCTTAAATAAACAGAGCAATTCTCATTAAGTCAAAAGTAGTTAAAGACAGACTAACCGTTAATGATCTCAAATGTAATGAAATGATAACTATGAAGGTAGCTGATATGGGGGCTGAACAATAGTTTTTGATATTACTTAGTATGAAAGTGAGGCATTTTGCCAATTAAACAGCACTCTGATGGAAAAAACCCTCACAGGACATCCTACACTAAATTTCAAATCTAAAGTGGCCATTTTTTAAAAACAGCCTACAAAATAGTCATTATCAGCAGAGACAAAGCAATTTCAACTGTGGAACACCCGGTGCAGGTAACTCTTTATATTCTTCCAAAATAGACAAATCTGTGACCAATCCTCCAGGCAGACCTATTGTCACCAGCATCAGGAGCTTAAGACCCTTAGTATCAAGACGTCCATCTTACTTGCAAGATTCTGAGAATTCTGGATGATACTAAGTTGAAGGCTGAGTGTGTCCTTGCCACCCTCGATGTGAAAGCATTAAATACGAATATGCCAGACAAGGGTGGCATGGAGGCAATGCACTGTTACCTTGAAGTCTGGTGAACTAGAGGAAGTATGGTTGATTTTCTTATAAAATGCACTGAGATTACTCTAACCTGTAATAATTTTGTGTTCTTAAACATTATTCACAGATTCACAGAACACAATGGGGGCATCATTGGTCCTGAATTATGCTAACCTGTGTCTCAGTCTTTAGAAGAAACAGCTTATCCAGAGTCCAGAACTTAATCTGTTCTTTAAACATATTGTTATTTATCATCACTATATCAATGATTTGTTTCTGATATGGAGAATTGATAGCATGGACCTGTGACAGTTGTACTCACTCTCAAGCTTTTTGCACAATGGAATGCTGCCACACTTTTATGGGATGGACCAAGGGCAAGGTTTGTAGGCTCTTCACTCTGGCCTAGCAACCATATGCCACCATATCTGCTCACCCTACAGGATAATGTCAGCCTTCCCTCGATGGTAAGAAATCTGATGGAAACACTAGTCAAACAGGACCTAGTGGAATACCTGGTGACCCATGGGCTTCAGAATAGAAAGCAGCATGCGTCTGTGGCAAGGCAATCTTGTCAGACTAACCTAATAGTTTTCTTTGACTGGGTAACCAGGGTAGCTGACAAGGGGCATGCAGTAGACTAGACTAGGGGTCATGATATGATGCTGGAATGCGGGAGACTCAGAGGGAATGAAAGGAAGTACTTCATCATGGAAAGGGTAGTTGAACCCTGGAACAGGCTACCAGAGGAAGGGGTGGGTGCAGACACAGTGGAGGCATTCAAACATGCATGGGATAGACTCAGAGGACTAGTGAGACTAGGGCAGAGGGGAAGTTTGGACACAGGTCTGGCAGGATCTGTAGTAAAGAAGTAAGAAGTAAATGAAAACCAGGGCATACTAGATAGACCAAGGGCTTCTTTTCTGCTGACAACTACTATGTAACTATGTAACTATAATTTGAATGCAGCAAGGCATTTGACTCAGTGCCACACTGAAGGATTCTGAAGTAGATGGGGGTCTGGATACAGCTAAGGAAACAGTATAGTGGGTAGTGAGTTTGGTTGGAGGGGAGACAGCAGAGAGTTGTGTTGAATGTGGTCAGATCAGTGGAAAGAGAGGTCACCGGCAGAGTACCACAACGATCTGCCCATGGCCCAGTTCTACTCAATATGTTCATCAGCACCATAGGAAAGGGAATCTAGGACAGGTTGTGTCTATTTGTAGATGACACTAAACTCTGGTAGAAATGACGATGTGGAGGGAATCAGGGGAGTGCAGGGAGACCTGAAAAGGCTGGAAAATTTTTCAATGTCTGGCAACTGAAATTCAATCCCAAGAATTGAAAAGTAATGCAACTATGGAACAAAAACCTCAGAGCAGAGTACTGGATGGGAGGTGTTCAGCTGAACACAACATCAGAGGAAAGGGTCCTAGGTGTGATCATTAGTGACTCCCTTAAACAAACCAACCAGAACAACAAGGCCTTCAGCAAGGCTAGCAGGATGCTAGGGTGCATTGGAACAGGGTTTGACAGTAGAAAGCAGGAGGTACTGTTATCTCTGCAAAGGTCACTTGCAAGGCCACACCTGGAGTATTAAACCAGGTTCTAGAGTCCTCACCTCACCAGCCCAGTGGCGCTGAGGGTTGTGATCGCAAATTTTTTCACTGTAAGTATTACCTGAGCAACCACTCCTGTCGTCACGGGGCAAAAACCACACCACTGGGTTTTGTCTTAACATCGCTTTATTTGATCAAACCTTACACATGCATGCGGGAGATTCTGCAAAGGAGAAAACTCCCTGATTAAAGTTTACAGCAGCTTTTTATAAGCTAGATTTTGCACTTCTTATCTTGAAAAAATACCAACATTTTAGTATAAGCCAATCATAAGACAGCATAACAAGTTTTCAGCAATGTAAAAGAAAAACAAGTTGTTTTGTATGAGGTACTTTTCCACTGCTTATTCCATTTCTTTCCCAATACTGCTTGATACATATACCTGGGTCAAGCTGACCTGAGAGAAACAATGAGTTTCACTCACACCATAGCAACGTACAGCTTGCCTTTAATGCCTCAACGTGCTGTTATCTTTATATTTTGCCCAGGCATGCTGTTATCTTTATATTTTGTCCGAGCCTGTTATTCAGGCTGGTACAACCAGTTCTGCTCAGTTTTATCTAGCTTTCTGTTTTTACAAATGTACCTCAAGCAACCTCAGTATCATTCTATAACCCTGTTAAAAAAAAAAAACATAAACTCAAAAATTTCTACTACATTTATTATGACTTTGTTACAGCATGGCTTTCAACGCAAGCATAGCTTCAAGGCATATAATAACAAATACAGCTTTAGGATATATAAAAATTCCCTCACAGGGTTGAGGCACTGGATGCCACACCTCACGGCACACCGGCAACCCAGGTCCGGGAACGGACTCAGGGTGCTAGGGGTTGCAGGGGAGAGGAAGGACTGAGCATCCCACAACTGCTTTCCTTCCTCTAGGGAGAGTGGGAGAACTGCATCGCGCTGCAGTTTAGTTTAGTTTTTAGTTTAGTTTATTAGTCTAGGAATTAATACCTTTGAGCCAGGGCTCTTTTACAAAGGTTCCACGTCACAAAGAACATTTAACAAAGCACGATACACATTACAGGTAAAACCAGACAGGAAAGTTACATCATAAATTTGCTATTAATAGTTTAAGGCAGTAACGTTTTTAAGTTTCATAGAAAAACAAGCTATAACAGGTTCAAGCGAGTAGACAATTTCGAGGTTAAGGAAACTTTCAGGGAGAGGGTGATCATTAGGCGCCAAAAGGAGGTTAGAGAGGAGGGAAAGGTGGTGAGCAGGAGAGTAAGTGAGAGGGGACAGGAAAAAGGGGGGAGTGAGTTTGGGTGGGAGACAGGAAGTAGTAGAGGTACCAGAGGGTTCATTAGTCAGGGAGGAAGAGGCCTCAGATGTGAGGATGGACATGAGGAGTAGTAGTCTTTATCTAGCGCAATCACAGTTGCTAGTGGTGGTGAGGTGGGCATAGAGCATGGATTTGAAAGCTTCAAGCGAGGTTGAGGATAGAGTAGGTGGACTAAGCGCATTGAACCATGTCAGGGCCCTGTATGCGAAAGATCTTTGTCCCTGTGCAGTCCGGCATCTCGGAACCAGGAAAGGTTGGCGTTCAGATCTGGTGGAGGGTCGTGAGCCAGGATTCAGTTGGAGCAGGTTTTGAATACATAATGGAGTCAGTCCCAAGATAGATTTTTTTGCCATTGTGCAGGTGAGATAAATAAGACGATTTGATAGGTTCAACCAGCCTGATTCATAGTACAGATCACACGTGTGAGTCAGTCTTTGAGCCCCGTGAGGAGCCGGCAGGTCTTATTTAGAGTGATTGAGATATGCCTTAGAGCAGTGGAGATAGCTGAGCCATAAATAATAAGGCCATAGTCAATGATTGAGATTATGGAACTCTGTATAGCTATTCTCAGTGCCGCTTGATTTAGAAATTGACGGTTACGGAATAGTATTCCAAGGTGTTGGTTCACTGTTTTCGCAGTGTTGTCAATGTGGGTTGCAAAGGTGAGCCCTTGGTCAAAAGTGATGCCAAGATATTTGAAAGTATTTACTTGGTCCAGTGTAATTCCCGCAGAGGTTTGTATGGTGAGTGGAGTATGCCTATTTTTGTTTTGGTGATTGGAGAAGAGCACGGCTTTTGTTTTATTGTGGTTTAGCACAAGTTTACTATCCAGGAACCACCTTTCAACACAGAAAGCCAGTTGCAGGCTTTTTGTAGGGAGTTTGGATTCTTGTGGGAAGAGAGAATTACAGCATCATCAGCTGTATAAGATTATTTTCTCCTGGCAGATATCTGGGAGGGAGTTAAGGAACAGGCTAAAGAGGAGGTCCAAGAATTGATCCTGTGGTACCGAGAGAACTGATTTGAAGTCGGAGAGTTCTATTAGAGATTTTACAGCCTGTGACCGATTGGACAGGTAACTTTATCAAGCACAAGGACCTTGGCCAGGCCTAGGCTAGAAAGTAGGGAGGTAAGTAGGCTATGATGGACTGTGGTGAAAGCTTTGTAAGATCAATAAAGACTGCACCTGTTTGGCACCCTTTGTCCAGGGCTGAGTGGACTTCTCCAGAGAAATCAAGTAAGGCTGTTGTTGTACTATGTCCTTTCCTAAAGCCGTGCTGTTGATTACAGAGTAGATTGTATTTGTCCATGTAATCACAGAGTTGGTCTGCCACTATTCATTCAAGTGCTTTGGAGAGGGGAGGGAGTATTGATATTGATTGATAGTTTTCTGTTGAGGTTTTGTTCCCCCTTTGTGCACTGGCATAACTATGGCAGATTTCCATTTGTTGGGAAATTGACTTTGGCAAAGTGACAGATTAAGAATTTTTGCAAGTGAATTACTTCATCCAGGGTGAGAGACAGGATTTTAGATCTAGCGTGTCACTACTTGTTCTGGATTTGGAGCAGGCCTTTCTTATGTACTTGTGTGCTTCGTGCACTTTGATTTTCTTGAAGTAAAATTGTGGTTTGTCGTAGGGTGTTTTGTGATACTAGGCTAGGCACAGGTAAGTCCGAGAAGAAATCTGGGGAGGACCCCACTAAGGTCTGTGAATGTCTTATTAAGCGATCTGCAAGAGACTTTGGGTCAAGAGTGGTGGATCCATCAACTTTCAGAATGGTAGGTGACGATTTTGATTGTTTACCCATTATGTTTCGGATGTTGTCCCATAAAGCTCTTCCATCACCCCAGGTGGATTCAAGGGCATTTTGAAATAGGCGCTCTTCATTTGCCTATTCTGAGGTACATCTATTTCGTAGCCTGCTTGTATTTTAGGGTATCATGAGGTGAGCCTGTGTCTCTGCAACTGTCGAGGAGGTGGTCCCAACCTTGAGCTCGGCAAGTAGTTTGGCAGTAATCCATGGATTTGATAGCGCTTTGATTTTATGTTTTTACTGGGCGATAAGTCGTATGCAGAGTTGAAAAGATTTAATGAAGTATTCTAGTGCGTATTAATATCAGTTGATTCAAGGATTGGCATCCAGTCCTGTTGTAGGAGATGGGTTTCAACTTGATAAGATTCCCATAAGGCAATACTCTGCTTGTTATAACTTTGGGGTGGCTTGAGAAATTTATTAGACCAGGTACAGGACACTGGGGGAGTGGTCACTGAGGAGCCAGGGAGGACTTTAATGTTTTTATCTGGTCAGGGTGATTTGTGAGAACCCAGTCAATAAGGGTGCTTGTACCAGTTTTGTAATTTTTCCGGTGGGGAGGTTACCATCTGAGTCAGGTTTGCTGCTAGGATGTCATCTTTGTAAGAGCCAGTGTCAGGGGAGACAGTTTATGTTGAAACTCGAGGAGGAGGAGGAGCTCATTTTCAGAGGGCTGCAGACTAACAAAATCAAGTACAGACTTAATACTGGCACGGTGGTCTTTGGAGGGATATAGACTGCGCCACTGTGAGAACTTTGTTTTGTGCACCAAGAAGCAGTTTGATAGGGAGGAGTTGCATCTGCGTGTTTGTGGGGGTGAAGCTGCAGCGTTGACAGGAGAGGTTGTCCTTATGTAGATAGCACAGCCCCACCTTTCTTGCTTGCCGGTCGAGTCTGAAAAGATTGTAGCCTTCAAGCGAGACCGCATGATCCGGTGCTGGGAGATAGCCAGGTTTCCACAATGGCTAGTATATCAGGGTTTTTTGTCCAGCGAGTGTTTGAAGAGATGCCAATTTGGGAAGGAGGCTGCAGATATTTAGAGTGATAATGGAGAGACTACCAACTTGCCCTGTTTTGTCGAGCTTCAGTGCAACAGGACCAGGGTTTGGGTGTATCCCACCAGATATTAAAAGTAGGAGGAGCAGGAGTTTCAGCGATGCCATTCGTAGTTCATAATAGGTTGGAGTGAGTTTCTGCTTGTACTTTTAAGATGCTTGGATTGTCTTCTGGAGTCCCAGTAGAGGGTGATCGTTAGTGAATTATAATGATGGCAGTTTCCAATTAGGAAATATGGCTCTTTGCACCCAGGTATTAATTAGGTGATGTTTCTTTAAGACTTCCAGAGTAAAAGCCATGGTACAATGTTTCGGGTAGTAGTATAGAAAGGTGAGAGTAGGTGGAGGGGTAGGGTAGGTGGAGGGGGGGTTGGCATAAAGGGAAAAGGAGGGTGAGGGTGAGGGTGAGCAGGAACAAGTGGTGGGGACTAAGCCAAAGCATTTTTTTAGCGAGGCAGGAGACAGCTGAGAAGTAGTGTGGGCTAGGCAGTCGGGGGAAGGTGGCGAGCAGTAGGAGGGTGGTGGGGTATGGATTTAGTGGGCTAAGGTGGATAGCTAAGCACTATGGCGAAGTACAGAGAAAAATTTAAAAAAAAAAGACTGGGAGGGTTTGGTGCCAGAGGTTTGCAGAGAAGTAATATAGTACTGTTGAGATCCAGGATCACATAATATGTTAAAGTTCCTGAAAGGTGATAAACTGTGGCCTGGGCATATGCAATGTGTAAAATCCTTTTGTCTATATGTTTCCTTTGTTCTTCAAAGTCCTCAGAGATAAGTACAATACCTTGGGAGTAGGTCAGACAGTAGGCATGTGCAATGTGTGAAATCCTTTGTCTGTCTGTTTCCTTTGATCTTCAAAGTCCTCAGAGACAAGTACAATACCTTTGGAAAAGGTCAGACAAAATGTTGATTCAGTCACAAATGTGTTAAAATTCCTTTGTTCTTTAAAGTCCACAAGTGCAGTTGCTTTAAGAGTGGTCAGATGAGAATGTTGAAAATGTTGATTCAGTTGCAGGACCCAGCATCACCATGTTTGTAAGACTAGTTGTAAGGCATATGCTTCCTTGGGGAGGCTTCAAGAAAGTTGATTTAAAATTAAAAAGCTGATACCTGATGATGGCGATTTGCAGAAATTCAGTCCAGGAGACTTTCACCAATGTTGTGTGCAAGAATGGCACAGGTATTCCCAGCAGAAAAACATGTGTCAACAATCGGGCATACGCCCCAGTGTCAGTCGGGCATATGCCCCATTAATAACTGGGCACACACTCCTTCAACAACTGTGCATACACCCAGTGGCTGCCCATGAAAGGCTTACTCAGTGGTGGAAATGGGAGTGGCATCTAGCAGAGGCTGGGTGGCCTACAGTTGCATGCACAGTAATGGGAGGAGCACAGCGGGCATCTGCATGGTTGTGCTGACACCATTGCATGTCCGGCTCCTAAGGGGAGTAAAACCAGAGGAAAAATGGTGGGGCGATAGCGGTGGCTGATGGCAGCACCCTGTGCCCCCTGGACAAGAGAGGCGCATCCACAGTAGCGGGTGTCTGTGTGATGGGTCCCCATGGGGGGATCCTGCTTCCAGCTGACCTGTGTGGAAAAGGTGTAATTCGTGTGCCAGACCTGGTCCGGGGGTGCGGGTGCTGACAGCCAGGCGATCATTAGGACTGCTCCGCAAGGAGGATAAAGAAAGTTGAGATAAATAAAATAGAGTCTTCACCTAAAAATGGATAGGGACATGATAGAGACAATACAATGCAAAGTAACAAAGATGATTCCAGTCCTGGAATGTAGAAACTATAAGGATCAGCTAAAGGCACAGAACGTGTATTCACTCAAAATCAGATGGGGGGATATGATTTAAGGTCTTCAAGTTCAAGAAAAAAATAAATAAACAAGGCGAACTGTGAAGAGCTATTAACCAGGAAGGCATGGGGTCATCATGTTGCCGACATTCACAGTGCGGTCAAAATTTGCGCAAACAAAATGCCGCAGTCAAAGGTAGCACTCAGCAAAACACAGATCGCTACAAAAACAGTGAGTGCTACCCTTGAAACCATGGCAAATAAGACAAGATGTTATATTTATGGGGGCTCTGCCATTGTGCACCTCCCATTATGGGGGGCTGCACTCCCAACCTCCCAATAAAATAACTAACTTCGGGGAGGAATACATCTTGGGGGCAGGAAGAAACTTCAGGGGTGAGGTTTGGATTCTTGAGGAGGGGAAGGGACACAAGAGAATAAAAAAATAAAATCATATGTCCCAGGATGTTAAATCAAACCCTGGAACACTGACACTCCACTGCCCTCCCCATCTGTGGCTCAAGCCTCTGAGCCACAGCAGCTGCTCAGCAGCACACTGCCAACCTGAGGCTTTCACCCTTTCCCTAAAACAACATAGCTACAGAGATAGCGGTAACATACCTTCACTATTCTGTCCCTGCACCTGTTTTGCTTTTAGCTGTTTCGACTGTGCTGTTTTTTAAATGCAGTTTTTACCTCAACATATTGACCTGGTAGTGCTAGGACATGGGATTATGATTAGTGGTGAATGGGAGGAAGATTTTAAAAGTATGTGGCAATGGCAATGGCAATTTTATTTATAATGCACCCAATCCCTGAGACTGTGGGTGCCTTACAATAAATAAAACAAAATAAAACAACAATTAAAGAACAGAGATATAGACCATCTAAAATTAAGACTCCAGGCCAAAACTTAAGTTAAAAAAGTGTTTTTTAAGGATCTTTTAAAAGCAACCTGTGAAAGATTACCTCTCACTTCCCAGCAAAGGACATTGCAAAGAATCAGGGCCACTACACTAAACTCCCTATCACCCAAGGATTTTAACCGAGATCTGGGTATGGACAGGTGGTCTGCCACCACTGACCGGAGTACATGGCTAGAAGTGTATGGCACCAGAAGGTTTTTCAGGTAGCCCGGACATAGACCATGCAGGGCCTTGTTTATCAACAAGCAAACCTTGAAGCTAATGCGCTACTGGACTGGCAGCCAATGGAGAGCATGGAGAACTGGGATGATATGCTCAGACTGGGAGGTCCAAGCAACCAGGCACACTGCTGCATTCTGAACTAGCTGCAGGAGATGCATCAGCCTCGCAGATAACTCAAGGTAGAGAGCATTGCAATAATCTAAACTAGACATGACCAAGGCATGCACAAGCATTGTCATATCAATCGGTTAAAGATAGGGCTTGATTCGGGTGATGTTACAGAGAAGGTAAAAGCTTCTGTGGACAACAGACAATGCCTTGAACTTCAGAGTCAGCTTGGAGTCTACAATGATCCCCAGATTCTTCACCCTATCTGAAGCATGAAGGGCCATGCCATCCAACAAATTAAGGGCTGCACTACCACTTGTTGCTGAGCCTGACTGGCACAGATCCACCAGTAAGACCTTCATCTTACATGGATTAAGCTGTCATGCAAGCTTGGATTTCTCTGAGGCACTCACTCAGTTCTAGAACAGCTGCACTATCATCAGGGGCACAAGACACACATATCTGGGTGTAATCGCATAGCAATGAAACACCAAGTCATAACATCTAATGATCTCCACCAATGGCAACATGTACATGATGAGTAGCATGGGTGCCAGAATCAACCTGAGGCACACCAGCAGCAGAGTGCAGCACTGCTTGTTGTAAAGGAACCAAGTGCCACTTGCTGCATCCTGTCAGACATGTAGGACTCAAATCACAGCAGCACTGTTCATAAGAGTCCCACATAGTGCTTAAGGTGGTCCAACAGCACCCCATGATCCACCATGTCAAATGCCAAAGAGAGGTCAAGCAGCACAAGAATGGAATGGTGTTTGCTGTCCCTCACAAGGAAGAGATCATGGTGCACCTGGACTGTGGCAATTTCTGTAATATGGCAAAGCCAGAAATCAGATTGGAAAGGCTCATAGATGTCATACCTCTCCTTTTCTAGTTGCACCACTACCACCTACGCAATAAACTTTCCAAGAAAAGCAAGGTTTGAGACATGTCTGTAATTGTAGAGATCATCAGGGTCCAGGGAAGCTATCTTCAGGAGATGCCTCACAGCAGCCTTTTTAAGGGTTGGTAGAAAAACACCATCCTGAAGGGAACACCTGGTGATCTCCACCCCAACTGGACCAATTGAATCCCAGCATTCTAAGAGAAGCCTGGCTGGCCCAGGGTCCAATGCACAGAAGGTGGGTTGTAAACCAGAAACCACCTGGGAGACAACACCCACAAAATCTGGCTCAGACTCAGCCCACAAAAATGGAGTGTCTTCATCCCATTAAGATCGGACACTGTCAGCCAATGACAGGCTACTCAGGGATATTCCAGCCCGGTGATACTCCTGACAATTCTCAAGAGAAAAAGCTCTACTGGACTGTTGACAGGCTGGGTTTATTAGTCTGTCCACAGTGTTGAAGAGCAGAGCTGGTTGGTTCTTTCCAGCAACAATCACCTGTGACAGGAATGTTGACTTTTTCAGGGTGATTGCCTGCTGATACCATAGTAAGTCCTCAGTGCCAATTTGCCCTCCTCCAAGCGAGACTTCTTCCAACAATGCTCCAACCTCCATATCTTAGTATTCAACCTTCTCAGGTCTGCATCACACCAGGACAACCTAAAGTGAGAGGTCAAGAGGTGTACACGGAACAGTTCTAGGGAGTCAACCACAGATGAGAGGGCAAAGTTACAACCCTTCACAGCTGCCTCGGCTCCTGTCACGCAATCGTCTTCATGCACGAGATGTCCAGTATCACCAGGATGCTCTGAGGCTCCAGATTTTTAAAACAGCAGTATATGGCCATCTTAACATGGGTGGTTAAATGGCGAGCCCCTGCAGAGGAAGTGAATCACATGATGATCCGACCAAACAACCAGATCAACCTTGATGTCACTGATGTCCAGACCCATTGAGAAGACCAGATCCAAGGCATGGCCATGCTTGTGGATGCCGGTGGCAACTGCCTGTACAAAGCCTAGGGATGACATCACCTGGAGGAACTGCCTTCCAAAAAGAGAGGTTTCATCATTGACCCAGGCACTGAAGTTGCCCCAAACCAAAAAGTTTGGGTAACACCAACACCAGATCAGCCATGAAAGTCTCTAGTTCCTGCAAGAATATGTGCCCACAACTGAGGGGATCAGTATATGAGTATGATCCTGCAACTTGTGCCTGGCCCACCTTTTAAAGTCACCCATTCAAATGATGTGGTCTGCCCCAAGGGGTATGCCATCAGTCACAGGGTGGATCTAAAACAGATGGCTACCCCAACCCCGGCACTCCCATGTAGATCAATGCACCATGGAGAAACTTGGAGGAATGGTCAACTTGAGCACGATCTCAGTCATCCCCCAGCCAGGTCTCTGTGATACATACCAGGTCTTCAGAGGAATCTGCAACAAATGCCTCCATTATGGCTATTTTGTTCCTAAGAGACCTGGTGTTGCAAAGAACTGCCCTTAGTGAAGCAGCTGAGTCGGCTGGTCCCTTAGTCACTTGCTCAATGTAAAGCTCAGGAGCCCAGGGAACAGGGATGCGACAAAGAGGACCTCTTTCTAGACACTGTCTATTCCCTGGGCACCTCTTGGATGCCATGCTCCTGATTCTACCCCCAGAGTCCACCTGAAGAGCAGGTCTACATTTTGAGCAGTTCCCTGGAAGATCCTGAACCCCCTGTAGTGATGTGAGAAGGCATTTGTTTACAGAAAGAGTGGCTGTGTCATGGAATGATCTCCTGGCTGAGATGGTGGGTGACTGAACCATAAATGGCTTCAAACACAGCTGGGATAAAGCTATGGGTATAGTAGTTTTTCAGTAGGATGAGGGAGGTGGAAACATGGAGAACAAAAAGGCGAACAGTGTATACATAGACCCCACAGAGACAGTATATCCCAGGGTACAATAGGGTAATATTGGCAGACTAGATGGACCAACAGTCATTTTCTGCTATCATAGTCTATGTTTCTATGCTTCTGCATCTATACATTTTTTGAGTTTGTGGTTCCTTGCCATGTAGATTGTGAGTTTCAAGCCTTTGTCTGTTTCATCTCTGACTGGGGTTGGCAGTACTGAGCATCAGCAAAATACAAAAAGCAGCAGGGGCAGAAGGAAGAAAAGAAGTTTAGTAGTGAGTCTTTAAGAGATAGATGAGATTGATATGCAATGTTCATCCATCTATTCTGCCTGAGTTTCCTACTAAGTTCCTGGCTTCCTCCTGGATGCTTAATACTCATGTAATCCTATGAGTTTCAACAGTAATTATCCCTTTCTCTCTGCTCCATTTGGTCTTGAAGTCTGGGATAGATGGATAGATCCAGCGTTAACCACCTCCTTGGGCAGTCTGTTCCACTGGTTCACCACCCACTCAATTAAATATCTCCTCCAATTTTATCTAAACTTTTTTCCTGTTGGATTTGGTGCTGTTGAGTGGGTGTGGGAAGGATGATGGGATTGGGTTGTATAATAGGATAGGGGATGGGATGTTACTTTTTTTAAATGCTTAAGGCTTTAAAAAAATCTTACTTCACACAGCAAATTTCTGGTGAAGTGCATGTGTAGCACATAGTTTGGCACTTTGCCAACAATTCGCTAGACAAGTAAAATGACATAACACACCTAGAAGCAAGTCTTTTCCTTACCTGACTGTTGGAGTCCTTTTTCAGGCCACCATACTAGAGGTGAACATAAATGGTTCTAATTAAAGCAAGCCACCTATAACTTGGGGGCTCAGTAGGAACTGAGACCAAACCAACCCTTTCTGGATCAACTTAAAAATTGCTCAGAGCATTTTTTTTTGTTAAAAAGCCATGCTTCTTTATCCTTTCCTCCCCCACCCACCTGACTATAACTTTGAGGTCACAACCCCTGAAGTATCTTACCCCCCCCACCTTGATCACCAGAAATCGGGGGGTATAATGGGCAGCAAGCTTAATAGTCATTTACATTTTCTGCGCTAACTCACTCAACCCATTTTCCATGCACTGCACCACTATGTCAGTAAATAAGCATAGTGATGAGTAGGGCTGTGCATGGTCTGAATAGTATTTCCCAAATACCACAAATAGTGGGCTTGCCCTATATTTGGAGGAACGTCCCGAATGGTCCACTTTTCTGCCGCTATTCAGGGAGTATGATTCGGTGGGTGAGATTTCAAAATCTCACAGAGCTTCGCTGGCCAATCAGGGGCTGTTTTTGGAGCTCACAGCCAAGAACACCATGTGATCTCCTCACTCTGAGTGTGTAGATGAGAGAAGGCAGTCATTTCTGAGAAAACTAGCTCTGTTTAGTTGGCCACTTGTGACTTTTATAACTGTTTAAAAAACATTTTGTGTGTGATCCAATTTTGACATCTGATCACCTTGTGACTGCATCTGACTGCAGTTTTGTTTTTCATCCTTGAAACTGGGCTCGGTTTCAAGGAAAAGGAGTTTCTGTGTGTGAGTGAATCCGTGTGTGTGACTGTGTGTGCTGCTGCTGCTGACTCTGCTCCCCCACTGCTTACAGTTTCAAAGCTCAGCTGAGCAGTCTGATTTGATTTTTTTGCTCAAGAACCTTTCAGTTCTATTATTAGTTCTTATCAGCAAAGTCCAGCTTGACTTTTACATGTAGTGAGTAACTGTTACTGGGCTCAGTAACAGTGAGTATTTCAGTTTTTTGCTGACTGCCCCATCCCCACTGCTGTGCTTGCTTAGCTTTTTCTTCCAAATTCACACACAGCCCCAGCGTTACTTTCTATTTCTTTTGTGAAGCAAATTTGTATTTTGCTGTCATCAGGTTCTGGGCTTGGTTCCCTGCATAACTGAGGTGTGATTGTCATCTGACTCCCTCTTGTCTGCATTGCAGCTCACCGTGGCACATACATCATCTGTGCATGCATTGTATTGTTGTTCTTGTAATCTGGGTCCTGCAAGTACACGCACAGTTGTCTGCATGCATCTTTTTTGTGATTTATAAAGTATTGTATTTTTTTCTCATTGGGTCAGACTTGGGCCATTAAATTGTTGCTGATTGTCTGGTTCTTAGCTCAGTTCCCTGTACAACTGAGTGAGGAGGGTGTCGCACGTGCCTTCTCCTTCCACAGCTCACTGCACCTGAGTGGCCTCCTGTGCATGTGAGTTTTTTCTTTTTTTGCATGTTTTCAACCCCTGTGTATGCACTGCTGTTAGTGTGTACAGATACAGTTTCTGTGAACTGCTTTAGTATTTCTGCGTGTGTCAGGTGTGGCTCACTGAGTTCTGTGTGTTGTAAGTTGTGTGGTGCACCTTCAAAGCTTGAATTACTGTACTATATGACTGCACAACTGACACTGTATGAGTAAGAAGTTGTTTGCTGACTCCATCTCTCTCTAGTATCAGCCTGTCTTTATTAATTGTTACTTGAGCGGTGAGGGTATTGTTGCTTTCTGCAAGAATCACCAACATAAACAAAAACAATAATCACAAATGCACAGTAAGTTACAGATCATGTCTCATCAATCCTGTAAATGTGCATGGTCCAGCCCAAGCAAGCCATCTTCACCACCAGTCGTAAGCAGTGAGGAACAGGGTGAGAGAAGGTCTGTTCGTATTCGCCACTCTAAAATAGTTTTCTCTCCTTATAAGCCTTCAGGTTCTGGTGTCAGTAAGACTGGGGGTAGTACTAGTGCTACTATAACTACAACTGCTACCACTACTACTGCTAGTACTGGATTTGCAGCACCATCATTTTATAAAAGTAGGAGGGCTTTACAGCTGACATCTCCAGTCATATAAGAACAAGAACCCACCCCCACTACCAGTGGAAGTGCTATTCACACAACCGCCCCCACAGAGGCAACATCGCCTATCAGTGTGCTCCTCCCCACCACCACCGCTGTGATTTCAGCAACCAGAGCAAATCCTTTGTGTACTGTTGACACCACCACTGCCATAACAGTGTGCACTGTTATTTGTGCACCTTGCACAGCACTGTCACCACAACCTTTGCCTCCATTGGTAGTCCTGAGTGTTCTGCTGTCATCATGACTACTGCTACCAGTATTACAGCTAGCTGTAATATGATGCCATTTTCTTTGACTGTAACTCCTGATAGTAATTCTGGCACCTGGACTACTGTCGACAGTGCTACTACCTTGCTGACTGGGCCCATAACTATAGGTACTGTGACTAGTACTGACCATGAGACTGTTACAATGACTGTACCAATTGTGTTGAGAAAACATGCTGTTGCTCAGCCTTGTAAGTTTCCTCTCAACACATTTCCTTTTGCTGATGTGGAGGATTTCAAAGAAAAGCATTCATCTGGTTCTGAATATTTACCAGAGCCACAAGACTTGCTCAATTCATCATCTGACAATGATACCCACCTAAGCGAATTTGTCAATGAGGCCTAATATACGGCATATCTGTGTGAAAAGCGTGAACGTGCAGCTGCCAAAAAATGCAGTGCTGCTCGTCATGGCAAGCAGGTCAGTCAGGGTCACCCTCCTCCTCCTCCTCCTAACAAAAAAAAAAAAAAAACAGTCTACCCTGTCCTTTCAAAGAGTTTTGTCAAGTTCAGCTTCATCTGATACACAAAGTAGTTCTACAACTACATCTGTTGCGGAGAAAGAAAGGGGTAGAACAACTGCATCCACTGCACCAGGTCTGATAAGAGGAAAGGGGCAAAACATGGCCATGGTTGCCCTATTGGGGCCAGTACCTCCACTGTCAGTGGGGGGAAAAGTGTGATGTGGCTGTACTTGAGTGTTGTGAAAGATGATGCAACAAAGATAGTATGTTCTGTGTGTGACTGTACCATAACTCGCAGTAAAAACCTTTCAAATTTCACAACAACATCAATGATGAATCATTTCCAAATGAAACATCCCAGTGCGCTTCAAAGATACACAACAGTTCCTCCCCCTCCACAACATGTGCCTGTCAGCCCCTCTTCTGGTACTGGTCCAGTAGATGCACAAAGTATTGGAAGTGATTCAATTACTGAGACAGACAGTGTGCCCTCTACTCCCCCTACACCACTTGTAGTAGATCTCCGTACAGGAGCATCACCCATTCTGCCTTCTTCTGCTCAATCGTTTATTACTGTAACACCCTCCACCATGAGTTCAAAGTCAAAATCAATGCAATGTGGTAAAGCTTTGACTACACCCATCATGCAAGCCTTCCGTGCCCGCACCAAATACCAGGCATCGCATCCAACAGCACAGCAGATCACCAGTATAATTGGTGAGATGATGGCCTTGGATCTGCAGCCATTTTCCATTGTGGAAAACACAGGTTTCCATAGGCTGCTGCAGCATTTGCACCCCGGGTATAATATACCATCACAGACCACATTTTCACGTACTGTAGTACCCAACATTTACCATGATTTAAGAAAAGAAGTTGCCAGACTACTAGCACAGGCTGCTGGTGGAGTTTTCCACTGCACAACTGACATATGATAATAATAATAATAATAATAAACTTTATTTCTTTTGCACCTTTCTAAAATCAAGGCAGATTACCATAAAATGACAGTCATAAAAACATCATAAAACAAATTAAAATCTGGGTTAAAATACACAGCATTAGTTAATATCTATATCACCACCAAATGCCTTTTCCATAAAAAGGATTTTAAGCCTTTTTTTAAACCCTCCACCATCATGCACTCTCTAATCCAACGGGGTAGAGAATTCCAGAGGGTCGGCACCACAAAACTAAAAGCTCGGATGCCAGAAGATTTTAAGACTACCCTCAGAATCTCTAGCAACCCCTCGTTGGCTGATCGGAGTGGTCGCGTCAGAAGGTAAGGCACCAGAAGATCTTTCAGGTAGTCAGGGCCCAAGCTGTGTAGGGCTTTATATGTCAGTAATCTGACTTTAAAGGTGATCCGCCACTGAACCTGCAGCCAGTGCAGATCCCACAGCACCGATGTAATATGGGGAGAACGTGAAGTCCCCATTAACAACTGGGCCGCTGAGTTCTGCACTAGCTGCAAGCGGCGGATATCAACCCCAGGAAGCCCAAAGTAAAGGGAATTGCAGTAGTCCAAACGAGAGGTCACAAAGGCGTGGATCAGTGTAGGCAGGTTGCCAGATGGAACAAGTTGTTTGATCCTAGTGATATTCCTAAGATGGTAAAAGGATACCTTAACAACCGCCGACACTTGCGCACGCAATGTCAGCTGATCATCAAGGATCACCCCCAGGTCTCGCACCCATTCAGAGGCAGGGAGCTCCACATCCTCCAGGAATAAATCTGAGGTTTGATTTGCTCCCAGCCCCTCAGTCCGGCGGCCAGGATCCACAACCATCACCTCCGTCTTCCCAGAATTCAACTTCAACCAGCTGGACCTCATTCAACCCTGGATCTCGCTGAGACAGTTGTTGAACACTGAGAGTGCTCTATTCTGGTCAGGTGCAAAAGACAGATAGAGCTGGGTATCATTGGCATAACAATGAAACTCCAGCCCATATCGTCTTACAATGTCTCCAAGGGGAAGCATGTACACTGCAAACAACATGGGGGACAGCACAGAGCACAGGTCAGAGTGGTAGGATCAGAGGAAAATATCCCAGATGCCACCCTCTGGGTTCTACCTGTGAGGAAGGAGGTAAACCATCTGTGTACCAAACCCGACAACCCACAGATGTATCTCAGGTGCTCAAGCAACACCCCATGGTGTACGGTGTCAAATGCTGCTGACAAATCCAGAAGGACCAAAATGGACCATTTTTTCTGGTCTCTCGCCATCAGGAGATCATTGAGCACCCAAACCAGTGCATTCTCAGTACTATGCCTCTTTCGAAAACCTGATTGAAGAGGGTCATAGATGTTATGGATGGATAAATGGTTGTCTGGCTGGGCTGCCACCACTTTCTTGATTACCTTCCCCACAAAGGGAAGGTTCAAGATAGGTCTGTATTTGGCTAGGGAGTCTGGGTCCAGAGAAGCCTTTTTTCAACACTGGTGTCACCACCGCTTCCTTCATGGAGTGGGGATATTCACTGGAGTCTAAGGAGCACCAGACTATCCTAGCTAGAACCGGGATGATAACCTCACCACAACCCATATTCAGGCCAGTGGGGCCCGGGTCTAAACTACAGCCTGTGGTATGCATACGCTGGACAATCCTCATAACATCTTCGATTTCCGGCCTTTCAAAGGAATTCCAGGCAAACGGGGTGCTTGTAACCATAGGCTGGACCACCGCAACTCCTATGGAGAGTGCGATGCGAGTCTCGGCCCCTATGTCAGCCACCTTATCTGCAAAGAATCGAGCAAGCTCCTTACGCTGCATTTGTGAAAAGGCTCAATGAACCTGCAGACAGGCTGGGTTGCACAGCCTGTCTACAGTTCAAAAGAGCTGGGCTGGTCGATTCTGTGCAGCAGCAATTTCTCTGGACAGGAATGCAGCCTTCTTATGAGTAATTGCTGACTGATAGAGTTTATAATGCTCTAGAAGTCTGAGATGGTCGGCATCTAAGCCAGATTTTCACCAGCACCTCTCCAACCTGCGTCCTAGTCACCGCATCTCCCTCAGATCCCGATCAAGCCAGGGAGATCGAGGGCAAAGGGAGAGAGGGCGCACACGGGTGGGAGCAATTAAATCCAAAGCAGTGGTAACAGCCTTATTATAGGCTAGCACCAGCACTTCAGGATTAGAGCTCATTCCAGGAAGTTCTGATTGGTCAAGAACCGCAATTAGGCCTTCAGGAGTAACATCCCGTAAAGGGCGATACTTGACGATCTCCACAGGGGTAGGCCTACGCAGGGGGGTGCAAAAATTGAACCTCACAGTGTGGTGGTCAGACCATCCAACAGGTTATACCCCCACACATTGGAGGCCTCCATCCTCAGCAGGAAGACCAGATCCAGCGAATGGCTGTGTTTATGAGTGGCAGAGGTAACCACCTGTGAGAAGCCCAATGAACACATCAATTGTAGGAAGTGATAACCAAATTGAGAGAGTTCGTCATCGATCCAGGCATTAAAGTCACCCAGCACCATCAACCTGGGTGACTCAAATACCAGGTCAACGACAAAGTCCACCACTTCCTTAAGGAATAGCTTCTCGTCACTGGGTGGATGATAAGCAAGTGCTATCCTATAGCCCCCACCTGCCACTACGACATATTCAAAGGATCTGGTCTCCTCCACTGGGACACTAGTGAGATCCAATTCGGTCTTAAAACAGACCGCAACCCCCCCCAACCCTGCGATCCAATCTCGGGCAGTGTATCACCAAATACCCAGCTGGAACTGCTGCCTCAAATACTGGGCCAGCATTACTATCCAGCCAGGTTTTGGTGATGCAAGTCAGGTCTGCTGTGCCCACCAAGTCTGCTATAATGGCAGTCTTGTTCACAACGGACCTAGCATTGCACAACATCGCCCGGGTTGGATAGGCCTCCTGGGACGCCCCAACGTGAACTCAAATCATGCATACATGTCACTGACAGCACACTGGTGTGGTGCAGATGTGGTAGTCACCGGTGGTGATGGTGGTACTGGTGCTGGTTCTGTCTCTTCCCCCTCTTCTTGCAGATCTGCTTTGCTAAATGTCAGTGTTATGGAAAAGGATCATGGGGGTGTAAACATACTGTCATTCCTGCGAGAGATGTTGAGCTCATGGATTAATGGCAACAATTTGCAGGTAGGTTTTGTAGACACAGACAATGCCACAAATATGACAAAAGCACTTAGAGATGGCAATTTTAAGGCGATATGTTGCTTTACTCATACACTAAATTTGGTGGTGGCAAAGGCCTTGGCAAACACAGCAGGGGCAGATCACACAGTCAAAGTATCCAGAAGCATGTGTAGCCACTTCCATCTCTGTGAAAGCCACAAACCGTCTGTATCAGCTACAAGAGCATCTTCAAATGTCGCAGCATCATTTCATCCAGGATGTACAGACCCGGTGGAATTCTACCTACTACATGCTGCAAAGGCTGCTGGAGCAGAACTGGGCCCTTCATGAGATGAGCATAGAAACTGACATGGGGGAGTCCTTGGACATCAGGACTAGGCTGTGATTGAAGGCTCGGTAAAGGTTTTAGCCCCATTTGAAAGGAGCACTCGTAACCTTAGCTCTGATTCTGCACTGCTAAGTCAAGTAATTCCTGCTGTACAGATCCTGGAAAAAAGTCATGAGGAAATTCAGTGAAAATGCTGAGAAAGATCCAAACCAAACTCCAGGAACAGTGATATCCTTTGTGGAAAATCTCACCACAGAACTAGAAGTTAGATTTTCTGATCTCTGTTCCAATAAAAAGCACATATTTGCCACGATGTTGGATCCACGTTTCAAGTGTGAGGTACTACACCTTATAATGCCCACAAACAAGGTTACAGAGTTTCAGAAGCAGATGTGCTCAAAACTTAGTTTCTGTATGCTTGGGTTGATGAGACCAGCAGGTAACCCTATTGATGAGCCAGTGTCAGAATCACAAACTGAAAGCAGCATGGAAAACCTTGAGAAGGAGGGTGACTGTTGGGCTGAACTCAGCTCATCACTACAGGCTCAGCAGTGGAAGAGAACAGAACAGCAGCCACAGTTGGTGCCCAATTTGCTGAACAGTTATTTCAATTAGGCTCTGGAGTCATTCTCCATAAATCCAATGGAGTACTGGATCAGAAGGATGAATGCATCTCCACACTTGGCACAGTTGGCCCTTAAATATATCTGTTGCCCCCCTACCAGTGTACCATCTGAATGAGTGTTCAGCACTACTGTGGATATGGTGGAACCTCACCAATCCTCACTTGACCCAGCATATGTGGAACAACTTGTATTTATTAAAATAAATCTGCCTCATCTTGGTTACATGTATGGCCACTAAAAAATGCATTAAATAATTGTCTTGTACTGTACAACATTTGTGTGTCGTAGCATGGACCCATACACAAGCCAGTCTTTGTTAACCATCATTGTTCTCTTAGCAAATAAGCACAACATGTTAACATTTAGTCAAACATGCTCATCTTCATCATCATACTAACACAAATCTGTGGCCAGTACCTTTTTTCTTTATTACTTGCACTGTCATGGTGTATTCTTTTGAAAGTGCATGCAGTGTGGTTCCCAGTGCCCAAAACTGCCACCCACCTATTGACTGCTGTTCCTAATAAAGATTCCTCCACTGATCTTGCTACAACCTTCATCTCCTGTGTTGCTGGTGCCCATATTCCATTCATCCCTTTAACAGCTTTCCAAATGCCAATTACCAGTGTGGCATCCCCAGTCTGAAATATTTTGCATGCAAAAAATATGGCAGCTGCCAATGAGGCATCACCAGTCTCAAATATTTCGCATGCATAAAATATGGCAGTTACCAGTGTGGTGTCACCAGTCTCAAGTATTTCACTGCATAAAATATGGCAGTTAACAGTGTGGCATCTCCAGTCTCAGTGTTTCCCATGCCTGAAATATGGCAGTAACCAGTGTGGCATCACCAGTCTTAAGTATTTCACATGCATAAAATATGACAGTTAACAGTGTGGCATATTCAGTCTCAGTATTTTCCATGCCTGAAATATGGCAGTTACCAGTGTGGCATCACCAGTCTCAAGTATTTCATGTGTATAAAACATGGCAATTACCAGTGTGGCATCACCAGTCTCAGTGTTTCCCATGCCTAGAATATGGCAGTTACCAGTGTGGCATCACCAATCTCAGTGTTTCCCATGCCTGAAATATGGCAGTTACCAGTGTGGCATCACCAGTCACAGAGTTTCCCATGCCTGAAATATGGCAGTTACCAGTGTGGCATCACCAGTCCCAGTGTTTCCATATCTGAAATATGGCAGTTACAAGTGTTCCATCGCCAGTCTCAGTGTCTCCCGTGCCTGAAATATGGCAGTTACAAGTGTGGCATCACCAATCTCAGTGTTTCCCATGCCTGAAATATTGCAGCTACAAGTGTGGCATCACAAGACTCAGTGTTTCCCATGCCTGAAATATTGCAATTACAAGTGTGGCATCACAAGACTCAGTGTTTCCCATGCCTGAAATATGGCAGTTACAAGTGTGGCATTACCAGTCTCAGGTATTTCATGTGCATAAAATATGGCAGCCAGTTACCAGTGTGGCATCACCAGTCTCAGTGTTTCCCATTCCTGAAATATGACAGTTACCAGTGTGGCATCACCAGTGTCAGTGTTTCCACATCTGAAATATGGCAGTTACCAGCGTGGCATCGCCAGTCTCAGTGTTTCCCATGCCTGAAATATGGCAGTTACAAGTGTGGCAACACCAATCTCAGTGTTTCCCATGCCTGAAATATTGCAGTTACAAGTGTGGCATCACAAGACTCAGTGTTTCCCATGCCTGAAATATGGCAGTTACAAGTGTGGCATTACCAGTCTCAGGTATTTCATGTGCATAAAATATGGCAGCCAGTTACCAGTGTGGCATCACCAGTCTCAGTATTTGAAGCACCAGCAGTACATGACAGGCTCTGGCAACAGTGTACAAGCCAAATTGCAGTGACTTCTTCATCCTCCTCCTGAAGCAGCAGCGGCAAAAGAAGAAGAATCAGCATTTATATAGCACTTTTCAAATACAGTGTATCCCAAAGCACTTTACAAGCAATGCTAGATTGGCAGTGAAGTGACTGAATGTGTGTAGCTGTGGCTATATCACACATCAACACCCACACACAGGAAAGAACACAAGCATATGGAGCATCACAGGGATACAGTCGGTGCTAGCCAAGACAAAATAATACCACACAGGACACAAACAGGCAGCACTCTTGAGCCACAAAATGAAATATATTGAACCAAACAGCAAATTCATTGGTGTTTGGTTCAATTTATTTCATTTTGTGGCTCGAGAGTGCTGCCTGTTTGTGTCCTGTTAACACCCACACACAGCCTGGATAATTGCATGATCCATTTTTTGTTTTTTTGTTTTTTATGGGAAGGGGAATGTTGTCCAGGACATCAGTAATGTCTCCTACTCTTTGTGAAGAGTGCCCTGGGTTCTTTTTACTTCCTCCTGGACCCCCACCAGGATGGTTAGAAGAGACCTTGGTTTAACATCTCATCTGAAGGACAGCACACCCCAGCAGTACAGCACCCCACAATACTGCACTCAGATGCCACCATTTTAAGTATGAGTCCAGTCCCAGTATGGGACGAGAACCCATAAACTTCTGGTCCAGAGGCGGATGTGCTACCAACTGTGCCACACTGGCACCAGTGTACAAGAAAATGTGCCATGACCTCTTCATCCTCCTCCTTCTCCTGAAGCACCAGCAGCACAGGACAGCCTCTGGCACCAGTGTGCAAGCCAAAGTGCCATTAACTCTCATCCTCCTCCCAAAGCCATTTTAAGTCATTCTATAGCAATTTTCCATTAAGGTAACCTATCCACCTGAATAATGGAATACTGAATACTGAGTAACAAATATCTGGGACCTGAAAGCCAAATATTTAGATGAATAGTTGGGAAATAGTATTCATACAGCCCAAGTGCTGAGGATTTCTGCACTGTATACATGCATTCTTATAGACAGTGATACTCAGTTGGAGCTCATGTATCGCTTCACTGATGATCTCCTGTTGCTTATTACTGTCTACAAACACCCACGTGTGCAGTGTGAAAGTCTTCCATGCTCTGTCAGGAACTAACAGTGGCACGCTTAAGGAAAAGGGTGTGAAT
Source organism: Neoceratodus forsteri (assembly GCA_016271365.2). NCBI lineage: Eukaryota > Metazoa > Chordata > Ceratodontiformes > Ceratodontidae > Neoceratodus > Neoceratodus forsteri. The sequence goes on along the minus strand of CM028130.1, from coordinate 665,656,756 downwards.
GGGCTAGCCTGGAAAACTGTGAAGGTCTATTGAGCTTGCTGCCATTAGGCCCTCCCCTAGTCAACTACTGGCAGTCAAAGGGAGGGGTAAGATGCTTCAGGGGCTCTTGCCCCCAAAAGTACAGACTGGCAGGGTGGAGGGTGGTTGACTGAGTCTAAAAATGTGATGGGAGGGGAGTGTGGCTAGCTAAGCGTGGAGCCAGATGTGCTTTCACAAGCTCTGTTCTTTTTGGCACATGAAGGAGACTTCAGTTTATGCATTTCTTAACTAGACTTATTGATTTCCTGTTACTCTGACTAGCTAGGGGACTAGGAATACTAATGTGAGTAAATCAGCAAAAAACACTGCAGCAAAATAATTTTTTAAAGCAAAGTCTCATTCAGGCCCAGCTGACCACGAGGCTGCAAGAAGTGCCACAGAGACATAGGGATATGAGAGTGCAGGAGCCACTTTAGACACCATGAGCCACAATGTCAAAATACTCTGCTAAACAGTAGCTGACTTAGTTAAGAAAGTTGATGCATTCAATAACAAAATTGTTTATTTGGAATCCAAAGTCATGGACTTAAAGCCAATCTTGATGACTGCTTACAGTATGGCCAAGAGAGTGCAGGGATCAGTAGCAGGCCTAGTATGAAAAAAATTCATCTTCCAATCCTGATTTGAAAATGTAGAGAATCAGGCCAGAGAAACACGTGATGGGGCTACCAGAGAAAGCTAAGGGCCCTGATCTGAAAACAGGATCAGCAGTGAGGTTATTCCCCAACCTCAGCTTTGCAACCTGACAGATAAAACATTTAATTGAATGCAGTCAGAAATTCAATATTTTAGACATTCCTACATTCATCTTACCTGCCAAACTGCACATCAGCTGCAGAAGAAGGTAATATTTATTTATGGATCCAACTGAGGCAGGGAAGTTATTGTAGAAGGCATAAGCAGCCCATGAGGAGGAGAATCTGGAGCAGGACAATGAAGTGTCATGAGCTGTATACTGAATCATTAATACTTAGACTTTAAACTACAAGATATGGCTGTCCCCTGATGGTTTGTACATCCTGGGACTTTGAATGTTGGGAGTCATCTAATTTTCTAATACAATATTGTACTTATGTTACCTCATGCTCCACTTTTTTGAAAGTTTTAGGTTGGGTCTGACAAATTTACCATCAGCTGTCCTAAGATCAAATGTGTTTACTTCAACTGGATGTCTGTTCTTGCTCCTTACTGCAATTATTTTGACTCTTCATATGATGTTGGGAAGTAGAGTTTGTAAGGGCCACTTTTACTAGGGCTCTTCTAGTAATAGAAGATTATGCTTCACCTTGTCAGTTTGACAGAATGCTGAACACTTAACATATCTTTATAACTGGTCCCTTTCTATAAGGGTACTGCCTAATGACCAGAAGCTTGCCCAAGTTATCCCTAATTTTTAATTGGAACACCCAGTAAAAAGTATTCTTTATCATACCAGTTCACTTCTTTCAGTCACTCCTAAACATTTGGAAAGATTAATAGCCAGACAACTTGACTGTTACTTGGATGAGTCTGAAATTGTTTTGACAAACTCAATCTAACTTCTGAAAGCAAGGCAGCACTGTGGCTGCCATTTTGAAGGCCTCAGTCTTAGTCTTGGATGATGTCAACCTAGATATGGAATCTGGGCAGATTACCAGACCATCTTTGTTGACCTTTCCAGGGCCATTGACATGGTAGACCACCAAATTTTGTAGACTAAACTAGCAAAAATGTGAAAGGCAGCTGATGCCTTACACTGATGCCTTAAACTGGTTTGTAGCTTATCTATCTTATAGGAAGCAAATTGCTGTTGTGAATTGGATGGGGTCTAGTACTCTTGCTCTACATAGGAGTGTACTGCAGGGCTCCATAATCAGCCCTTTACTTTTCCTAATTCATCTTAGGGATCTGAATGACAGCATAAGCAATGCAAAATGCCATATCACCTCTTGTTACCACTCCCCCGAACATACAGTTAAATCATCAGAGGAGTTTTGATGAGTTGCAGTTATCATTTTTAAATTCATGGCTCTGTCTAAACTTGGCCAAAACTAAAGTTATGCTTTTTGTCATCCATCTAAATTTAAAGAAATCTCTGATATTAATATTGCTGTGTATAATGGTGTACCACTGAAGACAGTAGACTCATACAAATACCTTGAGTTTCGGTTAGATACCCAGGCCTCTAGAAATAAACATGCTAAGCATTTGTTAGAGAAAATTGGTAAAAGGGTGTCTTCTTTATCATAACAAAGGAAGTTTACATTCAGATACTATTCAGAAAATGTATTGATGTTATTTTGGAATCTTTGACTGCCTATAACTTACTGTAGCCAGCCTTAGAGCAAGAGATTAGAGAGTTGACACATGTAGCCTCTTTTTTACCATATTGTTTTTTCTCCTATCTGGCAGCTCATCTCTCAGGGATGTGCCTTGCTCACAGGGATATACGCTGATCAGGGTGAACCCAGCCATCTTTCAGTTGGTTACTGTGTTTTTCTCCAATATTTTTCCCCTTCCATCTGGTTTGGTGGGGAGTGGTACCTCTGTCAGCCTATAGCTTATAACTCATTCAACTTTAAAGATAAAGATTGGAAACTTGGCACACTTCTGCGTGGGTCTAAGTAAAGCCTGCTTACCAAATTTGGTGTAATGTGGACAAATGCTTTTTAAATTAGGCAAAAAAAAAGCATAAATCAAAATTTGGGCAAAATCTGTGACATTTTCATGATAATTTCATGAAAATTAATGGAAGTGAAATCAGAATTTCACTGGCAGAAGATACATTTCACTCATCCCTAGATAGAAGTGTACCTGTACAAACAGTGTTTGGAGAATCCGAATATGTTCTCATTGGAGACCAGGAAGGAAAGAGGAGATGTAATACTGACCTTTAAATACCTGAGGATGTCAACAGGTTGGACTCTAGAGAACTGTTTAGACACAGGGAGAATAAAAATATGCGATGGGAGTAAATTCAGAAGGAATGCCAGGATGTTTATTTCATGGAGAATGTAATGAAGGAGTGAAACAAGTTACTGGAGGATAGTATAAACTTAAAACCCATAGGAAGTTACAAGAAGGTGTGGGACAATTTCAAAAGGCTAGTAAGGGTAGTAGGTAAGGAAAGGACATGAACCCTTAGGGTGCATGTATCTCCTTATAAGGCAGACTTGACAGACTGTAAGGCCTTCTTCTGCTGGTTAAATTCTGTGTGTCTGTATTTCTCTGTTTCTATATTATTATTTTCAAGTTATGGCAGCTGGGAGGGGCTAGGTTTCTTTACTACTTTTTATCAAGATGGCTGCCATAAATGTTTTACCAGAACTTTCTGGGAGACATTGATACTGATCTGTGCTACATGTGGGTTGTTGGAAGAAGTGCAAACCATTGTGTTTCCTACTCCTGCAGCACATGGCTTCTAAAACTTCTCAGTCAATAAAGATGCTGCAGATTTCCTACCCATTGTATAACATTCATTAAATTAGTGTACCATCTTTTTTCTGCAGATTTGAGAAATTAACATTGTGAACTAAGTGTGACCTAATTCACATGCAACCATAAAGCAGTGATGTCTCTTTAGCAGAGCACAGTCTTGGTAACCTGGAGGTCCAGAGTCACATTCCAGTGCAGTCACCTGCTCACAGTGTGACCCTGAGCAAGTATATTAACCCCTCAGTGCTGAGTCCACACAGCAATACAGTGGTAAAAGCAAGACCTAACAAAAATGAGATATTGCATCTCATTTGGACTAGCCTAGATAAATCAAATTTATACATAAAAATCTCTGCAATGGTGGTAGCTGTTCCACACTGAAATATTATAGACTATAATTTATAGCACACTAAAATATTACAGTAACTTAATCAAAGGGTTAAGGCTTAGTGTAAATAACAAAATATAATGAGAAGTATTTTTTTAAACTATGAAGCACATACACACATATGAAGAAGCCAGCAGAAGAAGGCCATTTGGTCTATCAAATCTGCTCATATAGCAGGGTCCACAGCTTGAGCTAATGTCACTGCCCTCCCTCCCCACTCCTCCATCCTCCCTACCCATGATCCTTACCTTCCTCTATGCTTATCCCAGCCTGTCTTAAAGCTGCCCACTATCTTCAACAAGATGACCTCTTCCGGCAGCACATTCCAAGTGTCCACCACCCTCTCTGTGAAGAAGTGATTCCTGACCTCCCTCCTAAACCCCCCACCCTCCAACTTAAGACAGTGCCCCCTCATGTTATGATTGCCACTCAGCTTGAAGAGATTCTCCTTATCAACCTTATTTATCTGTTTCAAGTACCTGAAAGTCCCAATCATGTCCCCTCTCTTGCTCTCTCTTTCTCCTGTCTTCCAAGGAGTACATGTTCAGTGCCCTCAACCTCTCCTCATATGCCTTACCCTTCTGACCCACTGTCATCTTTGTAGCCTTCCTCTGGACCTTCTCCAGCAAGTTAATGTCCTTTTTGAGGTGTGGGCACCAGTACTGAACTCCATACTTCAGATGCGGCCTTACCAGTGACCTGTACAAGGGCAGTATAACCTCCTCTCTCCTACTACCAATCCCCCTAGCTATGCCTCCCAGCATCCTGTTTGCTTTTGCTCCTTAAGGAATGTTCAGCAAAGGATAAAGTAAAGCGTACAATGGTTGCAGTGTTAGTCCATATTTCCCTACTGTTTTCCATGCCAAGGCTAAACACCAATTTTAAAATGTACCACACTCCAGTCACATAACTGCATAATTGATCAGAGTCCTCCATCCAGTGCTTCCTTTTTACAAGAAGTATTTGGTCTAAAGAACAGTTTTTTTTCCATATTGCTTTATGACCTGGAGACTTGATGTTACTATAACTGCAATTTTGAGCTGCTCAAAGAATCAAAAAAAGTGTGTCCCTGTAGTCAACTACAATATTCAGCTACATAATTTGTTGAGCCACTGCACCAACATTTTATAATATTAGTTTTATTTTTAATACAAATATTAGGTGTCTGAGTGGATCATCAAATGCCTTAGTGTACCATTACTAGGTGGAAACATAATAATTTGAATTCTGACATTTCATGGTTAAAAGCTTTTCTGCAGTTTCAATATCGGTGCGCATGCCTAAATCATAACATGAGTCATTCAGCAATTGCTTTTTAATAAAAAAGCATTGAAAGATTGCTTTTAAATGTGTCTTTAATCAAATATCTTCAAACTAGAAAAGATATTAAGAGTTAGACATACCTACAGTATGTATCCCAGAATAGAAAAGTTACTTTTAACAAACATGCTCACATTAGTCAAAGGTAACAGTGCAGCACATTTACACCTTCAAAACTGACATTCTTTTTAAAAATAAACCTTTATGAGATGCTGTGAGCACATTATGCAGTAATGTAAGGTAGAATCATTACTTAGATGACCAATTAAGCTGACTGCTCATTGTACAAATATTAATGACTAAAGAGGCTCACACAGAAAATTATAGGATGAGCAATAATTACCTTACAACCTGCAACTTAACTTGTAAAACCATACTCAGTCACATCAGTTGAATCAGGGCTCCCCTGTTTTACAGTGATTCACTTTATTTTACAAGAACATATGGGAAATTGTAACCATACACTTGTTTAGGGTATATTGTTTTTACAGGAAAACAGTCATACAGGTCCCATAAGGGTTTACCTTGTGGCCAGATTGAATGTTTGCATCTAGATCAGAAAGCAGCAGCAAGGCTTGTGAGCTCTGTTAGGAGCTCAGATAATACTATTCATGTACTGCATGAACTGGGGTAAATGACGGTCAGACAGAGGCTAGATAACAGGTTCTTTATTTTGAATTACAGAGCACTGAATGAAATGGGCACCTCCTACCTCCATGAGTATCTTACTTACTTAGGCAAGTAGCATACACAGTAACCTTCTTGGAGGTGCTGCGGGTGCTCCACACCAAGGAATTCAATGAGTGGTTGAAAACCTGTTGTGGAGCTGAGGGTTTTGGCTCCATTTGGGACTGAGGGTCCACCTGAAGAGATACAGGCCTATTCTGGTGCGATGATCTGCATCTGTCTGGAAGGGGAACCAGGATCAAAGGTGACAGGTTTAAATGCTTCATTGGTGGCATTGGAGGCACTGAAAAGGAGCAGGGAAATCCATGCCCTCTCCCACAAAACAGGGTAGTTAGTGAGGTAGACACCAAGGTAGAAAAGTCAAAAAGGGGCAGGACAGGGGTAAATGGAAAAAAAAGCAAAGGCAGCAAGGATAGGGATGGAGCTAAAATGGGTAAGGCCATCAGAAAATGGAGGGTGATGAGTACCAATGCCCATATTCTGGGTAAGAAACTTCCTGAATTAGTGGCCTTGATGGAAGAGGGATGCCTGGATATCGTGGCAGTCACAGAAACATGGTACACAGAGAACCATGACTGGAATGTCAACATAGCAGGGTACACTATTTACAGAAGGGACCGGGAGGGTAAAGAGAAGAAGGAGTAGCTCTTTACGTAAGGGATGGGATCAATGCAACCAAACTAAAGGGTAAACAGGGATGAGAGGAGGCACTGGGGATCACCCTGGAGACAGGAAATGGCACCACAATACTCAACGGGATTGTATTCAGACCCCTGTCTCAGGGGGGAGGAAATGGACAAGGACATGATAGAACTCATCCTTAGAATTGTAGAAAAAGGGGAGACATTGTTGATGAGGAACCTGAATATGCCAGATGCTAACTGGTGCACCTTTGCTGCAGCCAGGGGGCGTGCCTCAGACAGCTAGTATTGGAACCCACTTGGGAGGGAGCAGTCATAGACTTGGTACTCTTAAATTGGGACAGAGATAGGATCTCAGATTTAGAAGTGGGTAGCAATCTGGGAACAAGCGATCACCAAACAGTGTGGTTCATGATAAACACAACAGTAGAGTCAAGCCATACAAAAGTCAAGGAATTGAACTTTAGAAGGGCTGACTTTAGCAAAATTGGAGAGTGCCTCAGAAAAGCACTAGCAAATGGACAAAAAGGAGAGGTGGAGGAACAATGGGGAAAAATCAAAACTGCAATCACGGAGGCAATAAGCCTTTGTGTGAAGCAAATAAAACAAAATGAAGGAAAAAAAAACACTATGGTTCTCAAAAGAGGTGGCGGGGAAGGTTAGGGAAAAAAGATAGCATTCAGAAAGAATAAAGAAACACAGGAGCAGGACAGAGAACTGTACCAGTTAAATCAGAAGGAAGTGGGGAAGGCAGTCAGAATAGCAAAGGCCCAAACTGAGGGAAAGATAGCCAACTCAGTTAAGAAGAGGGATAAAACCTATTATAGGTACATTAGAGAGCAAAGAAAGACCAAGGGAGGGATAGTGAGGCTTAATGGAGGGGACAGTGAAAAACAAAGATACTGAATGACTACTTCTGCTCAGTATTCACAAAAGAAGAGGAGGGGAGGTACCTAAACCAAACAATAGCAGCACTCTGGATGGGGGGGGGGCGATACCACTCCATTCATAGAAGAAAGAGTCCTGAAAGACCTTCTAAAACTGAAGGTGGGCAAAGCAATGGGGTCTGATGGATTCACCCCAGTATTCTAAAAGAACTAAAGGGAGAGCTAGTGGCACCACTGACTACCATCTTTAACAAGCCATGGGAGGATGGTGTGGTACCTGAGAACTGGAGGAGGGCGGATGTGATTACCCTTCACAAAAGTGGGAGCAAGGCAGAAGCAGGAAACTACAGACCTGTTAGTTTGACCTCAGTAGTAGGGAAAATGATGGAATCACTTCTGAAAGAAAGAATTGTTGAGTACCTAGAGGCCAGCAGGGAACATGACCCAAGGAAGCATGGATTCACAGCGGGAAGGTCATGGCAGACAAATCTATTAGATTTCTTTGACTGGGTGACCAAAGTAGTAGACCAGGGAGGGGCTATTGACATGGCCTACCTAGACTTTAGCAAGGCATTTGACACAGTCCCACACAAAAGATTAATAAACAAGTTAGCCAGCCTAGGAGTGGATCCCAGGGTGGTAGCCTGGTAAAAAATTGGCTGGACAACAGGACACAGAGGGTAATAGTAAACAGAATCCACTCTGAAGAAAGGGGGATTACTAGTGGGGTACTGCAGGGTTCAGTACTGGGACCGGTCCTCTTTAATGTCTTTATAGGTAACATTGCAGAGGAACTGGAAGGAAGAGTATGCCACTTTGCAGGTGACACAAAGATCTGCAACAGGGTTGATACATGGGTGGGTGGAAACGATAAGAAGGGGCTTGGCAAGGCTGGAGGAATTGTCAAAAGTATGGCAGCTTAGATTCAATGCAAAGAAGTGCAAAGTAATGCACCTGGGAAACAAATCCCAGGGTAAGAGTACACAATGGGGAGGGGGACACTAACAACAACAAAAATGGAAAGGGACCTGGGGTAGTCATATCAGACAACCTAAAGTTAGGCAAACAATGTGAGAAGGCAGAGAGGATATTGGGATGCATAAGGAGAGGCATCACCAGTAGAAAACAGGATGTTGTTATCCCTCTGTACAGACAGTTGGTGAGACCCCATCTAGAGTACCGCATGCTGTTCTGGCCACCCTATCTCTGCAAGGATATAGACAGAATGGAGGCAGTCTAGAGGAGGGTAATTAAAATGGTGCAGGGTCTGCACCAGAAGCTATCCGAAGAGCGACTAATGGAGCTTAATATGTATACCCTCGAGGAAAGAAGGGAGAGGGGGGGACATGATAGAAATTTTCAGGTACTGCAAGGGAATCAACAAATTCCAAGTGGGTAGCATCTTTCAGAATAAGAGAGGAGCAAGAACAAGGAGGCAGAATTTGAAGATAGAGGGGGGATGGCTCAGGAGCAATGTGAGGAAGTATGTTTTCATGGAGAGGGTGATGGATGCATGGAACAGCCTTCCTGAGGAGGTCATGGGGTCAAAAACAGTGGGGGAATTCAAGAATACATGGGACAGGCATAAGGCAATTGTAGTGGGGGGTAAGAGGAAGTAGGCTGTTGGTTAACCGGGATCTACAGCTTATCCAATAGGTAGGGAAAAGTGCAGACTGGGTGGGCCAAGCGGTCCTTATCTGCCATCAAAGTCTATGTTTCTATGTTTCTAAGTACCCTACAAGGACTTTACGTTCCACTGACTGGGGATGCTAAGTGTCCCTTCTTCATGTCTTAAGTCAACTGGTGTTAGGGCCTTCTCTGTTGTGAGTCCTTTTAATATTGGTGTGTACATGCATGCACAGTACACATTTTGTTATGAAGAACTGCATTTCAGAGGTGTGTCACTGGTCCAATACAGCTCAACCTGCAGTGGGCTCAACAGTGACAAGCCAATGATCAGACAAGCTTATCATGACCCTAGTCACTGCTTGTAGTGCAGAAACACCTTATAGTTGAAAGGACTAAAGCGATCCCATGAGAGAGTGCCTCAATGCTTTCATCTGCATGAAGTTACCTAGCAAACAGCTGAGCAGCCTCACTATCAGCTCTGAGCTCCCCCCCACTACAGATGGAGACATGTAAAACAACTCCCTCCCACTAGCAAGTATCCTATAATCCTGCCCACCTTGCGATTCTTCCCCATGAACTGTCCATACAGAAGCAACTCCCTTCCACTGCCAAGCATCTCACCCACCTCCCAATTGTCCCATCCATGAAAAGCAACTCCATCCCACTGCCAAGTATCCCACCCACCTCATGATTATCCTGTGGCATCCTGTCCATGAAAAGCAACTCCTTTCCTCTGCCGAGTATCTTGCCCACCTCATGATTGTCCCCCAGTGCCCCATTCATGAAAAGTAACTCCCTCCCACTTCCAGGTGTCCCATATACCTCCTGATTAAACCCTGGTTCCCTGTCCATGAAAAGTAACTCCTTCCCACTGCCAAGTATCCTGCCCACCTCCCTACTGTACCCCGGTACTCTGTCCATGAAAGGCAACTCTCTCTCACTGGAAAGTATCCTCCCACCTCTCAATTATCCCCCAGTGCCCCATCCATGAAAAGGAATTCCCTTCCACTGCCAAGTATCTAGCTCATCTCGAAATAATTTCTTGTGCTCCTTTCAGGCACCAGAAATAACGAAAACCATTCCTTGTAGTCTTCTTTCCTTTACTGCTGTCAGTAAAAATGATCCATTGATGTCTGTTGCTGCTGCCGCATCCCCACCACCAATACCCACCTACCACCCAGCCCTCCAAGTCAGCACCCACCACCCCACACCCTCCTACCCTTTCTTACCTACCCAGGGTCCAACACCATAATCCTTTCTGGACCGGAGACATGTCATCTCTCTTCAACACAGACCAGGAACTGAGGAAATCAGGTATTGTGCGGCCAATGTATTGCAGTGCATTTTGAATTTCTACTCATAGCTTGGTAATTTTTTAATATCTGTCAGCATGTCCATTTTTGGAACCCCACCTCTTGAACAAAGTAAGTGACATTTTTCAAATGTGGCCCGAAAGGTGATTTCATAGTCACTCTGCAAAATCACCTTTTGAAGGGAATTGAAAATTTTCACCTACTGGGTTCATGTGGTGGGGTCATAAGAAGACTATGGGCCTGATTCTAGAAAGGATACACCAGGGCATAACACAGTTGTGAGAAAGGAAATGTTGCAACTTGCAAATATGACAAGCAGTTGCGACATGCAGGATTCTAGAAAGCGACATGTGCCAAAACGTAAGTAGATACGCTAAAGCTGATATACACCGTAGTTGCGACAGTCCCACAGGTATGCCAATGCATAAATGGAGAAATGCCAAGAAAAGACAACAGATACACTATGACGGGATTCTAGTAGGTGCAGAGTGACAAGTTACACCAACCTCAGATAACGTAACATACACCAGGTGGGGGCAGTTGTAAGTTACACAGTATAAAAGAAGCACTCTTAGGCAGGTTTCAGAGACAGTCGCAGAGCACTGTGAATGACACAACACTGAGAGAAGAGAGCTAGAGGACAGCAATGCCAGCAACAGCAGCTATGCTAGGTGTCCTACTATTGGACTGGTGGGACAGGCACAGGAGGTGACACAATACCCCCAGAACCAGGGCAAGAGGCATCATCCAGGACAGCACATACCTGCCAGACACTATGTTCCATGTGTGTACAGGCCATGGAAGACATACCAGGACCTGACAGAGGACCAGTGTATATACAGCACGCTACAGACTGCCCCAAGCCATCATCACGGGGATATGTGATGACCTCCATGCAGAACTGTGGAGTGCCACCCACAGGCGCCCAGTCCTTGTGGAGGTGAAAGTCACAGCAGCACTATGCTTCCTTGCCACAGGAACATTTCAGACACCAACAGGTGGCACCATTGGAATCTCACAGTCATCCATGTCCAGGTGCCTACACCAGTTCCTCATTGCGGTGGTGGGCCACATGGGTGTGTACATCACCTTCCCTTGGGATGCATGACAGCAGCAGGCAGTGATGCAAGGCTTCTATACTATTGCCCAGTTCCCCCAAGCAATGGGCACCATAGACTGCACCCATATTGCCATACGGGCATCACCAGGCAATGGGGATGTCTACATCAACAAGAAAGGGCACCATTCTAAGAATATGCAGGTAGTGTGTGACATCCAGTGCGCATACTTGATGTGGTAGCCCAGTACCCTAGTTCCACACATGATGCCTACATGCTGCGCAACAGTAGCCTACATGAGGCCTACCAGAGGTGCCAGCTCACAGGTGGATGGCTCCTAGGTAACAGAACACAGCACACAGTGCAACAGCCTTGCACACCTGCACAACATGTACACACATGGAACACAAACCATGCAGAGTGACGCTGTGCCATTCATTCCACAGGCGACAGTGGCTACCCACAGCTGCCAGGGGTGATGACACCACTATGCCACATACACACAGCAGCGGACACCAGGTGCAATGATGCACACAGCCATACCAGGTGTGTCATCGAGAGGACCTTTGGTGTCCTGAAGGCATAGTTCAGGTGCATTGACCAATTGGTAGGGGCTTTACAGTATAGCCCAGAGACAGCCTGCACAATCTTGCTTGAGTGCTGTATACTGCACAATATTGTGGTACAGAACCATGTGCCACGATCTGACCTGCCTGGAGGAGGAGGAGGAGGATGAAGAGGAGGGGAATAACATGCCAGACAGGCATGGCAGACAGCAGCAGAATGATGCAGCCCTGGTACAGGCAGGTCACCATGCCTGACGGGAGCTGATGGCAAGACATTTCACCTGACGACTGCCACAAAACCACCATACAGTAAGCCTAGCGGTCATGGCCAACAGTCCTATCACACAGACATGCTGCTTGGTGCAGCACACAGAATATGGTGACACTGAACTGTGACAACAGTGTCCATAGAAACATAGAAACACAGAAACATAGACTTTCACGGCAGATAAGGATCACTTGACCAACCTAGTCTGCCAATTTCCCTACCTACCTACCTATGGATAAGCTGCAGATCCTAGTTAACCAACAGCCTATTTCTTCCTACCCCCCACAAGAATTGCCTTATGACTGCCCCATACATTCTTGAATTCTCCCACAGCTTTAGACCCCATAACCTCCTCAGGAAGGTGATTCCATGCATCCACCACCCTCTCTGTGAAAAAATACTTCCTCACCTTGCCCCTGAGCTGTCCCCCCTCTATCTTCAAATTGTGTCCCCTTGTTCTTGCACATCTCTTTTTCTGAAAGATGCTACCCTCTTGGACTTTGTTGATTCCACTGAGGTACTTCAAAGTTTAAAGCATGTCCCCCCTCCCCCTCCTTTCCTCAAGGGTATTCATATTAAGCTCCTTTAGTCTCCCGTCAGATGGCTTCTTTTGCAGACCCTGTACCATTTTAGTTGCCCTCTTCTGGACTGCCTCCATCCTGTCTATGTCCTTGCAGAGATGGGGTCTCCAGAACTGGATGCAGTACTCCACATGGGGTCTCACTATCTGTCTATACAGAGGGATAATAACTTCCGGTTTTCTGCTGGTGATGCCTCTCCCTATACATCCCAGTATCCCCTCAGCCCTCCCTACTGCCTTCTCACATTGCTTGCTTACCTTAAGGTTATCTGATATGATTACCCCCAGGTCCCGTTCCATTTTTTGTTGTTGTTACTACCTCCCCTCCCCCATTGTGTACTTTTTCCCCTGGCTTTTTGTTTCCCAGGTGCATTATTTTGCACTTCTTTGCATTGAATCCAAGCTGCCATACTTCTGACCATTCCTCCAACCTTGCCAAGTCCCTTCTCATCCTTTCCAACCCCCTTGTGTATCAACCCTGTTGCTGATCTTTGTGTCATCAGCAAATAGGTATACTTTTCCTTCCAGTCCCTCTGCAATGTCACTTATAAAGACATTAAAAAGGACTGGACCCAGTACTGAACCCTGCTGTAACCCACTAGTAACCCCCCTTTCTTCAGAGTGGACTCTGTTTACTATTACTTTCTGTGTCCTGTTATCCAGCCAATGTTTTACCCAGGCTACCACCCTGGGACCCACTCCCAGGCTGGCTAATTTGTTTATTAATTTTTTGAGTGGGACTTTGTCAAATGCCTTGCCGAAGTCTAGATAGGCCATGTCCACAGTCCCTCCCTGGTCTACTACTTTGGTCACCCAGTCAAAGAAATCAATTAGATTCATCTGACATGACCTTCCTACTATGAATCCATGCTACCTTGGGTCCTGTGCCCCACTGGCTTCTATGTACTCAACAATTCTTTCCTTCAGAAGTGATTCCATCATTTTCCCTACCACAGAGGTCAAACTGACAGGTCTGTAGTTTCCTGCCTCTGTCTTGCTCCCACGTTTGTGAAGGGGAATAACATCTGCCCTCCTTCAGTCCTCAGGTACCACCCCATCCTCCCATGATTTGTTAAAAAAGGTAGTCAGTGGTGTCACTAGTCCTGTCCTAAATTTTTTTAGAATTCTGGGGTGAATCCCATCAACCCCCATTGCTTTGTCTACTTTCAGTTTTAGGAGTTCTTTCAGAAACCTTTCTTCTATGAAAGGACTGGTATTGACCCCCCTACCCAGAGTGCTTCTTTTAATTGGATTAGGTACCTCCCCCTCCTCCTCTTTAGTCAATACTGAGCAGAAATATTCATTCAGTATCCCTGTTTTTTCCCTGTCCCTCTCAGCCCACCCACCGGCCATTCTATTTAGCCTCACTATCCCTCCCTTTGTCTTTCTACACTCCCTAATGTACCTATAAAAGGTTTTAGCCCCCTTCTTAACCAAGTTTGCTATCTTTTCCTCAGTTTGGGCCTTTGCTATTCTGACTGCTTTCCCTGCTTCCTTCTGCCTTAACTGGTACAGTTCTCTGTCCTGCTCCTTCTGTGTTTCCTTATACTTCCTAAATGCTATGTTTTTCTCCCTGACCTTACCCACCACCTCTTTTGAGAACCATAGTGGCGTTTTCTTTCATTTTGATTTGTTTATTTGCTTCACACAAAGGCTTGTTGCCACTGTGATGGCAGTTTTGATGTTTCTTCATTGTTGTTCCACCCCTCTTTCTTGCCTGTTTGCTAGTGCTTTTCTAAGGCACTCTCCCATTTGGACAAAGTCAGCCCTCCTGAAGTCCAGTACCCTCACTTTTGTATGGCTTGATTCTGCAGCTGAGTTTATCATGAACCACACTGTTTTGTGGTCACTTGTTCCCAGATGGCTACCCATTTCTAGATCTGAGATCCTCTCACTGTCCCCATTTGTGAATATGAGGTCTAAGATTGCTCCCTTCTGATGGGGTTCCAACACTCGCTGTCTGAGGCATGCCGTGTACTACACCCAGCAGCATACATGACCATGTGCTACACCCAACGGCATATGTGGCCACACCCAGTGGCACACACACATAGCTGTGGACATGGAACATAGCATGGAACAGTGGCATCACATCACCACAACAGGCCCAAGGTGACAGGTACAGCACAGGCTGCTGGCGTGGGGGGTGGGATCGCTCATGTAGTGTGCTGTACACTATACCCCCAACTGTCACACAGTACGAGGTATGCCATGCAACATATCCCCAGGCACAGTCTATCCCACATTGAGAAGGTGACAGTCCACACCGGCCACCGAGCCCTGTAAGCATATATGTATGGCAATATTAGATACCATGTCACCAGTGCACAGCTTCAGCAGTACTGCATGTAGTCTCACAGTAGTCTGGGTCTGCAATAACATGGCCGAGGATGTGTCACACAACCAGTCCTGGTGGCACACATCCTGGCACACAGTAGTGTAGGGAAAGGTGTAGAGGTATGCAGAACACTGTGTGGCCCACACACATGTGAGGCCTACACACATGTGAGGCCTACACACATGCAGCAGTGCCAGCAAACATAGACACACACGCCAACAGGAGGGATACAGTGCTATGCACAGTGAGCCATACATGCAGCAAGACACATCACACCCTGTGATGGAGTGCACATACAATGCAGACGCACGTGCGGCATGTGAACGCACAACATAATGCAACCATGGCCTGCTTCAAATGCGTAGAGCTGCGACACACGCCAGTGCACATGGGAAAACATGCAACTGTGCAGTGCATCAGTCCCGTGCCACACATGCGAACTGTGTGGAGAATGCCAGCATGTGCATTGGGCTGCAGGAAGTAGCACACACATGCAGTACATGCACATAGCATTTTATTTTTTTATTTTTATTTAGTTTTTGTTGACCGGGTAAGTGCACTAGACAAATCCTGCCTATTTTCAGGCACGACCCGGGGGAAGGGGATACAGATGAATGCCAACTGACCTTGAACCAGATTAAGCTGTTGGTGGTATTTTTAGTGAATGAGGGAAATTTGTCCAGGACACCAGGGAAATTCCCCTACTGTGCTGCTGTTCCAGTGGCCAGAGGGGGAGTATGGGCGTTGTGGAGTGGCGACTGAGTGCAGCATGGCTCAGTCTACAAGACGTGAAGGGAGAGAGCGCCGTGAGCGAGAGCAGTACTGAGGATGGCGGTCTTGATGTGTTGACTAAACGGAGCCGCTTTTTTCTAGCAGGATGGTGCCGATTTCTGGACGGAGAACGGAGGAGGCTGAGCCTTTCTATGAAGAGAGGGGTTCCTTTAAGGCTGTACGTGCGGAGGACCCCTTATTGTTGGAGCACATTATAGAGGACGCGGTTCCTTTAAATCCGGCAGGAGAAGCCGGCAACGCGGAAGTGATGGCGGGCGAGGTCGGAGAAGAGGTTCCTACGTTAGCGGTTCTGGCAGGACGAATCCTTGTTTCGGAGCAAAAGGAAGTGGATATGGAGGTTGGAGGACCGAGAAGGGAGTCAGAGGTGGATAAGGGGCAATCTACTGAGAGAAACGAGCAGGATGCAGGAGCGAGAGGTAATGGCTTGGTTTCTCAACCCTCGCGACCTGTAAGTAAAGTGAATATGACACTTAACTTTCCTACGATTCCAATAACTAAAGATTCAGGATTTGTATACAATCCTAAGGTGATGGCTGCTTCAAAAAATGAATCTGTGACTTTTCAAACAAAGCATGGGCAGCAAGAGGGAGTGACTGAATTTTCTTTTACATCTGACAATAAAGCCTTTAAGGCTTTTCAAAAACGCGACTTGGGTGCTGGAAAAAAAGGAGTTTCTGGTAGTTTGGGGGCAATGGGGGAACATGATGGCTCCTGGTCACCCCAAGCTGCTTTATCAGCTGCTGGCTGGAAGCAGAAAGATCATGGAGTGTGGACACCTGACTCTTCATGGAAAATGTTTGGGGATTGCAGACTGCTTCACCAGACTGGAAACCAGGGTGGGAAGGGGATAGAATTTCTACCTCTGATACTGCCATTGTAAAAGAAAGTAGCAAGGGAGATCAATGTTCTGTAGTGGAGAGGAGAATAATTATGTGACTGCATTTAGGATAAGAGTGTTAATGTAAATAATATTGAGCAGACGACAATTAGTGGAGAGAAGCCAGAAAACCCCTTTATCCAGTTTATTTTCACAGTGTAAGAGGAGGCAGCACCTAGGAGGAATGCTGTAAGGATTCGGTATAAAGGGGTTTAAAGGAAAGACCAAACAGATATTATGTTGGTAAGACATTAATTAAAGGTCTTTGAAGTTCTCTCCCAGGGACGATTCGGCTTTTATCAACATTTCGGAGAGGACAATTTGATATTAGCTTTCTGCTCACCTGCTTTACTTGACATTTTCTGGGAAAGGTACAACCAGGTAAAGTTTTCTCCTTTATGGACACCTTTTTGTTATTCCTCTGTCTAAACCTTTGATAAAGTTTGTGACGGTGATGTTTAGGAATGAGGGTGTTCAGGTGGAAGATATTAAATTTTGGTTGGCACATAAGTGTGAAGTATTAAGTGAACCAGATCCCATTTTGATTCAGAATTATTTTGGACAGGAGGGTGGAAATTTAAGGTGAAACTAAAACAAACCGCGACAGGGTGGAACATATTCCAATTCATTTATGTTAGGAAGAGATAGGGGGTCTGCTTTTACAGTGGGCAGCCCAGGGCCTGCTATAGATGTGATCCAAATCACATTTATCTAATGTTTGTGACCAGCCAAAATGTGATAATTGTGGAGAAGTGGGTCATATTACTTTATTCTGTTCAAACACGTTAAAATGCGACTTGTGTGACGTAAACAAATCATGCTTTTAAAGATTGTCCCTGGGCGGCCCAGAATAAGCAGGCTTGTGGAGTTTCGGACCTTCTGATTCAACAAGCGCAAGATGCAGGGGTGTCTCAGCATGAGGTATCCATTGGCGTTAAAGAGGTGTTAATTCACCAGAACAGGGGTAAACAGAAAGAAGAAGTTAAGATAGTGGGCAAAGCGGTTCAGAAGCAGGAAGCTGGGGAAGGGGGGTTGAAGCTTCTCCAGCCGGTCTGTTATTCAGATGATTTGGAAGAGAAGAGTGGAATGGGTCAGGGCGAACTTCAACCCCACTAGCCCTCCATTATTACTAAGGTCTAGTAGGACGCTAAGAATCTGGTGCCGTAGAGGTAGATGGTATTGAATCTAAAATCCGTTTGAGGAACTGTCCTGGGGAGATTCAGAGATGGATATGGGGATACTGATTCCCAAATATCAGTCCAAGAGGGAGGAGAATACAAAAGGATGATTACAAGGGAAAAAAAGAAGAGGAGGAAGAAATGAGAATAGTTCAGGTGGTCAGTTCGGTTTGGTAAGTTATGATGGAGATTACATGGGCTTCCTTAAACACCCATAGTTTGTTAAAACCCTGAAAGGCTGCAGTATTTCAGGTAATAGCTGATTTGCATATATCCATTTGTTTTTGCAGGAAACATGGATGTTTACTAGTAATCAAGCTAGTGCTTTCACTAAGGATTGGCCATGGGGACCCTGTTTTGGTCCTTTGGTGAAGACAGGGCGGATGGGATAGGAATTCTTTTAACTCCTTTAACTTTAGGTTACATAAGTTGATAGAAGTCTGTCCGGGGAGAGTATTGATTCTAGAAGGCTGTTGGTTTGCTAAAAGATCAGATTAATTAATATTTATAGCCCTCAATCAAAGCTGGAGGGTTGCATGTTTTCAGACATCGTAATTTTCTAATGACAACTATTCCAATTCTTTGGGGGATTTTAATTGTAATATAAAGGGGTACAGAGGTAAAGATAGGTTGGAGCAAGGGAAGAAAATCTATTGTGATTCGGTATGTCTTCAGAATATTGTGAAAACAGCAGACCTGGTAAGTTGTATGGATAGTAAGGATGGGGCTTGTTAGGTACTTTTTACAAAAGGAAAAGTTTTATGATTGATTATTTGTTTATATCTAAAGAATCCTGCTCCATAGTCCACAGGTTATTCCTATGGAATTCTCGGACCATGCTCTGATACTTATCAAGGTAGGGACACAGCAAGGGTTTCTTAGTCATAAAGCTATATGGAAATTGAATGTGTCAATCCTTCAAGAGATGGTAGTTTCAAATTCCATTCGCTGTATTCTGAATGCCAGGTTGTCAGTGGTCTTTTTGTATCAAGATCTTGGGGTTTGGTGGCAGGAAACTAAAACAGATTGTATTGGGTGGTTTAAACAATATGGGGTTAGGAAGAGGAACGAAAATTTTCTTGATTATCTTAAACTCAGAAAACAGCTCCAATATATTCTATCATGTGCGAATTCTTCTAGAGGTAATTTTTCAGAACAGATAGCCAAATTAAAGGTCTAATGAAGAAGAGACAGTATGATAGAGCAAAATCATTGCAAGCATTAATTCAGAATCATTTAAAAAATCTGTGTTTGGAGACCCTTTCGAACTATGTAAAGCAGTTAAGGAGAAGGAGACATTAGAATTTTAGTCCAAGGAGATACTAAGGTTTCTTCTATCACTGCACTAGGAGAAATTATTAAAGAGCACTTTAGGGATCTTGAACCAAAGGTTGCTCCATCGTCACTCCTGATTAATCAGTTTTAGGGCTAGTTTAAAAGAAAATAGGGACAATGATGGTCTGAAGAAATTAGGGCGCCTTTTCAAAAATCTGAAATTCTGGAAGTTATTAACTCACTAAAACAGAATGTGTCCCTGGTATAGATGGGTTATCCAATGGTTTTTATAAAGTTTTTTCATCTGAATTAGTAGAATGTCTCTGGTTAGTGTTCAATTTTTCTTACAACAGGGTGATGTTAAATTCTTTTACAGAAGGGCTCAGATATATATCTTTAAATCTGGAGATAGGGGTGATTTTAGGAACTGGAGGCCTTTAACTCTTTGAATTCAGATTATAAAATCTTGACTACTATAATTAACAATAGACTGAAGGGGTGGTAGAGAGTTGTTTTTACCGATTCAACACAGGATTCCAAATAGAAGAATTCATTCAATATTGGGTTTAATTAGAGACATAATTGAGCAGGTTGGGCAAGGGATCAGTCGGGGTAATTGTATCGGTAGATCTTGAGAAAGCATTTGATAGGGTCGATCATGAGTTTTATTTTCATCTCTCAAGTGGTTTGGTATTCCGAGATTATTATACAGCTCATAATGGGGTTATACAATAATGCTAAAGTTTATCCAGTTTTGAAAGGTACTTTGGGGGAGGGTTTTATTATGAAATGTGGAGTGCAGGGTGTCCATTAAGCCCGCTTTTGTAAATTTTTTAGCACCTTTAATAAGAGTAATTCATGCTCCACCCTTATGGTCGGGAATAAAGGTGCCAGGGACTTCAACACTTGTCTAATACAATCATTTATGGATGATATTTGTCTATATTCTAACTATACGGATTTTTCTAGTTTCTATACAGTGTTTAACACTTATGCAGAGGTAGCAATGCTAAATTGAATACACATAAATCAAGAGGGTTGTTGTTGGATAATTATCAAAGAGAGTTGTTTTCATTTAAATCAGTTGAATTTCTCTAAAACCCTTGAAAATATTAGGGGTAGAGTTTATGAATCAAAATTGCCCATTGGAGGTTTGGTCAGGTGTTCTAGACGCAATTCTACAGAAAGTAATGATCTGGAAAAGGTTTAAATTTTCCAAAATTAAGAGGATTCAGATAATAAAGCAATTTATTTTACCTAGACTGCAGTATATAGCAGTGATTTTCCATTACCAGTACAGCTAGAAACAATTATATAGCATCTGTTTCCAGATGCTATGGGGAAGCAGATTGAATCCAGTTAAGAGGGTGACATATCTTGACAGAAAACAAGGGGTTGGGGATGGTGGACCCGTAGTATTTTGTTTCTCAATTCTTCGCCTTTTCTTTAAAGAAAAGTTTAGGGCGTTCTACAGAGCTAGACGTTTTAGTATTTCGGAACCGGTTGCAAGCATACCTGAGTATGTGGAGACCTTTGGCTCCGAAATGGTCTACAAGATTTAGGACTCCGGAATATTTTAAGCCAGCGGCACAGAAATTGTTTAAATGGAAAATCTCAAAAGACATGATTTTAAGATGTACAGCAAAGGGGTTGTACAAAGAAATTATGGTTCAATTTTTTCAGATAGAACCAAACTTTAAAAATTGTCCAAGTGATAATAAAAGTAATGTGTTGGAGCAGTTAAATAATAATAGGCTTCCCCCTTATATGTGGGAAAATGTATGGCTAATTATGTATGGGAGACTAAATGTAAGGGGTACGGCTAAACATAAGTCAATTGAAGAAAGAAGTTGTCCTTATCCAGATTGTGTTAATCTTGAGGAGACGATGGAGCATTTTTTTTTGCATTGTTCTTTTTCCTCCAAATTATGGGGTTTTCTAGCTCAGGTATGGGATCTCCCATGGTTAGCAAAAATGGATTATGATCTCTGGTGATTGGTATTTTCCTCAATTTTTGAGTGGTTTTGAGAAAAATACATTAAGAGTCTTTTGGTTAGTTTGTGTTTTGCTTATGGCAAACTAGAGTTCAATGGGTGTTATACCAAAAGAGACCATCATTTGAAGGTTTTAGAATTTATGCAACCAATGTTTTGCATAAAGTTTATATGGAAGAATGTCAAATATATGATGTGGGTAAAGTCAAAGTTTGGTGGAGGGATTTTCACTTTATTAAATATAAGTAAAAGAGAAAAAAAAGAAGGGAGAAAAATAATAAGAATAATAGGTAAGCATATAAATGTTTAGAATTTGCTTTTGTTAATTGTGAAGAGTTGGAGTGTATGAGTTTAAGCTTACTTTCACTTTTGTTCTTAGTTTATTTATAGAAATATGAGGGTGTATTGATTTGATGTTATTTGTTGTTTGAGTTTGATGTATATGTGAATATTTAATAAAGTTACCCCTACTCTGAGTAGGTGGAGCCTTTGCTGCTGGCTGCAAGATGGCCAGTTCGCATGATCCCCTGGAGGAGATGGACGCTGTTAGCTCAGGGGAGTCGGCCTCCTCCTCTGTGCTACCTTCTCAAGAGGCCCCAGATGCATGTCTTGCTGTTGCTGATGTTAGTAATACGACTATTTTTGAATTTGACTCCGTTCTTCGAAACGACCCTAAAGAAGTTGTTTCCAGTCTACCTGATGTGCAAAGTGGCCCGCGCTCAGTTCCAGTCTTCAGGAGCAGCGCGAGCGTTAGTCCTGCAATTGCAGCTTTTAGATTCGGCATTGCGAAGTTTCTGCGCAGGCATCGCTCGGACGCCACTTTCTTGTTCTCCTTCTCGCGACGCCGGCATTGAAAGCCTCCCAGTCGATGGCCTACCGATGGATTCGGCTTCTGTTCCTGCTGTGGAGAATTTCTTCAGCCCCTGCTACTGTTTCTCAGACTACTTCAATGACCCACTTTGACTACCGACCGGAAAAGCCAGATTCTGAAATCCCTGCAGCTATTCCCTGCTCTGTAAGTGACTTTAGCGCCACAACTGCTTCCGCTTCGCTTGGAGAAACCCACAGTATTTTTTCTCAGCTACACAGGAACCTGGCTGGTCCAAACGAGGGGTTCCTTTATTCCCCAAAAATTAAATCTGCCAAAATACTGATTTAGACTGGTCACCAGAGTCAGCTTTATTACATGCTGGCTGGGAAAGAGATATTGAAGGGACTTGGACCTGATTCTCAGGACCCTGTCTACATTAATATGCTTCAAAACTCTGCTAAGAATAATGACCTGAGCTCCAACGAACCCGGGTGTGACTCTTTCTTCTTCTACTGTTACTAGTGACACTATTGTTGTTTCTAAGTCTATTTCTACTGTACCTGAACCCACTACTGTTTTCTCAGGACCTACTTCGTACCTACTGTTGCTGCACCTAAAAGTTCAACATTTAAACTTACTGATTTATTTTCCTCCAAAGGCGAACCTGCACCTAGGAGGAATGCAGTACTTTGCTTTATAAGGGTGGATTAGAACTCCCACCAGATCGTTTGTATAGCTAAAACCCTCCTTAAGGGTTCCATGAAGTTTTTTCTTCTGAGATTTTTGCCCTGATTAATATAGATAATTCCAATTTTGATGTTAGTTTTAAACAAATGTCTGGGCTTGATAGATTCTGGGCCCAATATGACAAACTTCAGACTACACCCATTTGGTCCCCTTCCAGGCCATCCCTCTCACCAAACCTGCCATTCTGTAACATTACTGTTGTTTTTAAAAATGAGGAGTTCACATTGAAGACATTTTATTTTGGTTAAACAAACGCTGTGAAGTCTTGAATAGGCCTACCCTAATCTAGACTCTGAACAGATTTGGGATGGCAGTTGGAAGGTCCGTGTTAGCTTTTTTCCACTAACACTGGCCCAGACATTTGCCTAATTTTTCTTTTCTAGGTAAAGACAAGGGCTTCATTTTTACGCCGGACAACCCAAGTCCTGTTTTAAATGTGGGTCACGTACTCCATTTAAGTTCGGCTTGTGATACCCTTAAATGTAGCCACTGCTTTGAATACGGTCATATTGCAGCTAAATGTACTAATTCATTTAAGTGTAACTTATGTGATGGGACTGGCCACGCGATGGCAGGTGCCCCTGGGCCTCATAACAGAGAAGATTGTCCCTCTCATGATGGCATTATTACTATTGCTCAACAGTCACTTGCCCATAGTCTAGCTTCCTCTAATTCAGAGGTTACCCTCCTCCGTAGTTGGAGATGTCTCTTCTGTTCCAGTTTTCCAACCCTCTTTCCTGTTATACCTACTCCTACTGCCATTGTGGTTTCCTGATACTACACCCGTTATTCCAGATATGGATATGCCTCCCCTCGGGTCAAGGGGAGATAATTTTAGTTTTACCACTGTTACCCATAAACGGACTAGGAAGGGTTTAGCTGTTGCTACTGTAGTAAGGAACCCCTGCACGGAACTGGCAAACCTCTAACAAATTTGCGGTTTTAGCCACAGATTTTCAGACAAAGACTCGGGGTGAGGATACTGATTCCTCCTCTCTTCTTTCTTCCTGATGGGGGTGATAGGGCTGATACGGATCCCATTGCAAAACGATGCTAGGCAGCGACGAAGGGTAAGTCACCACCTATTACTTAAATCCTGTCTTCCTTAAAGATCTGCTCTTTAAATGTGAACAGCATTAAAGGGAAGAGAAAATTAGGGGATTTTTTAACCCTTTCTGATTTACAGTGTGACATTATCTGCCTTGTTGACACTAGATTAAAGACCCATGGGGAATTATTCCAGGCCTCTAAGGCATGGACTGCAGGCTCTTCTTTTGGTCTGTTGGACCTGATACTTGTGATGGGGTCGGGATATTGTTCTCCAGCTCTAATTTTACAGTCTCTAGACTTGTAGATATTTCCCTGGTAGAGCTTTGTTATTAGATTTCTCATATAAATCTGAGAGATTTCGTATGATTGGGACCTATGCGCCTCAAACCAAGGCTCAGAGGGCTTCCCTTTTTCACCAAATTAAGCCATACCTTTTTTCATCCAGATTACTCCTATGGGTCGGAGATTTCAATTCGCCTACATCAAACAGATCGAGGCCTAAAGACTTCAAGTTATTTTGTGACTCTGTGGCTTTAAATAGTGTGGTCTCTATGCCAAGCTTGTGGATGTTTATAGACATTTCCATAAAACAGGTGGGTCCACTTTTTTAAAGGGTCCTTACATACTAGGATAGATTTTCTTTTTATCTAAGATTTTGATTTTACTTTCCTGTACAACTGTGGCTACTGAATTTTCGGATCACGCTGCTCATGTGCCACTTCTTCCTGGGACTCTGCTCCTAGATGTAAGAAAGCCAGTTACGTCTTAATGATTCTCTACTTAATGACCCTCTTTTTCTTAAACTTTGGCACAAAGAGTTTACAGCCTGTTGTCAGTAGTTGATTTTTATGATACTGGGATGGATTGGTGGGAGGAATCTAAGCTAAGCTGGAAACAGTTTTTCAGAAGGTAGCGGCAAAAAACAGAATACTAAATATTTGTCTTATCTGTCACTACGGCATCAGCTACAGCACCTATTCTCTTTAGCTAGCTCTACTACTCATGATTTTAGCTCTCAGATTAGTGAGGTCAGGCGCTAAAATGAGGTTATCCTAGTATAATCGTGTTGACTTTTGGGTCAGGAGGCGTTTGGCACTCATCTTACTAAAGGTTGTTTAGACCCGTTTAAGGCCTGTAAAGATAGAGTTGAAGCTAAATTAATTACCTCTCTATTGTCTCCATCGGGGAGTTACTTAAGAAACCTGAGGATTTGCTTCACTGTGTTGAAAATTATGTTTTCAACATGTTTGGCACTAAAGCTGACCTTGACAATGCGGATCATTTTCTTCGCACTGTCCTTACCTCAGCTTTCGGACTCTGATCGAAACAAGCTTTCTTCAGTCATTACTGAACCAGAGGTCTTAGGCTATTACTAGTTTAAAATCACATTCTGTTCCGGGGTCTGATGGCCTAACCCCACATTTTTCAAGACTTTCTCTGCTGATCTTGTTCCGTTCTAACTATTCTCTATAATAGATGTTACATTCTGATGCCTTGGCTACTTCTATGAAAGACGCTTTACTGATTTTACTGTTTAAGAAAAAGGGGATCCCTTTGACATTACAAATTGGAGACCAATCAGTCTGCTTAATGTGGATTATAAGATCCTTGCCAAAATTCTTTTATCTAGAATGATTACTTTGGCATCACACATGATTAGCCCAACTCAAACCTGTGGTATCCCAGGCAGGCATCTTTCTGACAATTTGATTTTATTGAGAGAATTGTTTACTCTGGGACAACAAAATGCTGTAACAGGATGGATTATAAGTTTAGACCAGGAAAAAGCATTTGATACAGTCTCTCATGAGTTCTTATTTCTAGCCCTGAAGGCTTTTGGGTTCCCGGTATGCTTCCTTTCCTGGCTTCGTTTATTATATAGGAATGTTGTAATATGTCCTAATGTGAACGGCTGGATAGGCCGTCCTACTATTCTGGCCCTGGGTACGTCAGGGTGCCGTTAAGTCCTTATTATATACCTTTTATTGATACTCTTTGAGAGCCTTTTTTCTTTGCCCACAGATTATTGGGTTGCTCTGCACTCCTCCTCTTTACCACTTAAAATATTAGCTTATGGATGATTTAATTTTGGCTGTGGATTCTTCCACGAAACAAGAGGATATTGTTCAGGTTTTACAGGCATTCTCTTCTGTTTCAGGTTCTAAGATAAATTTTACAAAAAGTATTTGTGTACCACTAGGGCATACTTCCCTCCCTAGTACGGGCCTTTATGCTGGTGTTTCTGTATCCACTACTGTTTTTCGTATTTAGGTATTTTTTTGGTTGTGATGATCCGCATATCTATAATTGGAATCTTGCCCTACAAAGGCAGATAATGTGATTAATGGGTGGAAAAAGCATTTAATTGGGAAGAAGAAACGGGTTGTGCTCCTTAAAACTCTGGTTATACCGATTTTCCTGCATCTTTGTTATGTGTTCCCCATACATTTCCCTATTTTCCAGATTAACGGGATTTTTTCAAAGGATTGTGGGGATCCAGGCTAAACCCCATTAAAAGACATATTACTTACAGACCGCTCAAGGAAGGTGGACTGTATGATCCACCCTTGTTTTTTTTACAGCCTTTTTCTTCATCATAATTATGGGAAAGTGCTGAAACCAGGGACTGTTTTTGGAAGCCCTATTTTTTAGCATGGTTCTCCCTCTGCCTTGATAACTGGCAAGCCGTTATAAAGGGTTATTTCAAATCCCAACTGATCCCTCTTATGGGAAAGAGAGTTTTAAGATGGCCTTGACCTGGTGTCTTCATCCTCAGGACTTTTGTATCTTATCTAGACCCCAACTATATGAGCGTCTTTGAGGTTGGAGGCTCGGAGGAGATTGTTTTTCCGTTCTGCCCTCTGGACGCCTCCCTGGGTACTCCACCAACTGCTAAATCAACGGCTGCCATCATGATTATGGGATATGGTATGGTTATGCAACTATGATAGACTAGGAGTTAACAACAATCATAAGCATAAAGCCTTGTCTTTGAGATATTGTCCTAGATCCTCTTGCCTCAATGTTTGTGAAACTCAGCAACATTTATTTTGTGAATGCCTTTTCTTTGGAAGTCTGGTCTACCCTATCTGCTAACTGGGCAGAACCCTTGTTGGCCTCTCTTTCTTATAAATATGTTATGTTTTGCACGAATGACCTGCTTAATAGAAAGTATCATGTTGACAGTTTATATATAATTTTGCTATTATTCGTT
The DNA here is from genome assembly GCA_016271365.2 of Neoceratodus forsteri. Taxonomy (NCBI): domain Eukaryota; kingdom Metazoa; phylum Chordata; order Ceratodontiformes; family Ceratodontidae; genus Neoceratodus; species Neoceratodus forsteri. The sequence goes on along the minus strand of CM028130.1, from coordinate 665,629,690 downwards.
ATTATTTATGGCAAGCCAGATGTTTGCTAGTGTTACACCAAAAACTATTTCCATTCATGAAGTATTTTGTAATATTGGCTGCTTTGTGTTCTGTAAAAAGTCTGACTTCTTACTTTTTCTACTTCCAAGCTGTATTGTTTGGAAACATTGTGATACTTTCTTCTGTTAACTGATTTTTGCCTTGTTTGGATTGTTTCTGTTTATTGAGTTGTTTTGTTTTTTGTAATGAAGCCCACTTTATTACCAATAAAATTCTCTACTCTTTTCGATAAGTGCCATGGGATCTTTAACATCCACTTGAACTGCCACCAATCCAGGCAGATGGGACCTCAGTTTAACGTCTCATCCGAAAGACGGCACCTCAGAAGTGCAGCACCCCTCTCATGCTGCACTACAGTGTCAGTACTGGGATATTAACCCAAGTGCCAGATGTGGGAACTGAACCCACAGCCCTCTGATCTCCCGGCCTCAGAGGCGAGTGTGCTACCTACTGAGCCACTGACACTGACAATGCCATAGCATTGTGAAAAACAACCGCAGAGGCCATAGAGTACACCCAAGGGCTGCAGGTGGCATTGCAACAGACAGGATGTCCAATCTGAGTGGGAGGGCACCAAACTTCAGCCCAGCAGAGATCTGCCAAATGATCAACTTGGTGCAGCACTGGAGGGCAGCACTACTGCCACCAGGCTGCAGGAGGCACACCCCACAGCAGATGGACGCTGTCTGGACAAGGATAGCTGCACGCTTGGAGAAAGTGGGTGGTGTGAGATGCACACCCTGCCAGTTGAAACACGACTGGCAGGACCTCACAAGGTTTGACCCCACCCTCCTGCAGCAGCTACTGGACATGGCCAGCAGGTGGGATGTGACAATATGCACAGGAGACAGACCTGCAGAAGGTAGGTTGGATGACAAAAGTGGCCCACTACAGGCTGCATCTGGCTACCCATGCCTGACTGTGTTCCAGTGCACTGACAACTGTATACATCTCTGTTCCCACAGGTCACAGACATGCAGGAGATGAGTGGTTGCAGCAGGGACTGGCAGACCTACCGGACCAAAATCAGCAAGGTAACTGCATACACAACACAGGACAGGGACAGAAGAATGGTGTGGCCCAGCTGGCTGTGCATGAACCACACCACACCAACATGCATGTGTTCCAGGGTGTGCGTGTGGCAGCACAGCCATGACATGTGATGCCATGGTGCACACAGGTGCCATGGGATGTGGCAGTGCCAGGGTGCCAGCCGGATTTGTCTGGGTTTGCACCATACAGGTGGCATGACAGTGACTGCCCGCAGTGGTAGGGACCAGTGGGATGCACATGCAGCATGTTAGATGCAACAGTTGTGGTACACAGCAATGCCTGTGCAGAGCACTAACACTTATACGTATCCGATTGCCATGTTACAGGTGGCAGGCATGGAGGTGGAGGACGCAACATACCCCCCCCAACACAGGGTACTCCTGCGTGCCATAGAGGTGCAGAAATGGAAGGATGCACAGGACTATGCCCTGTGTACATGGCACCATCAGAGCAGGGTGCAGCCCCTTCCACCAGAGACCGAGCAGGAAGAGAAGAAGGCAGGGGGAGGAGCTAGTGGAAGCGGTGGTGAATGAAGGAAACGCTGCTGGTGGGATGACACAGCAGGAGCAGGAGAGGCCTGCTGGGCCAGAGGATGTGCCACAGCAGGAGAATGCAGGGATGGCCACCCCTGAGGCTGATACACCACTGGGCCACATATCCCCTGGACTGAATGGTGATGACATGGTAGGACTGGACTCAGGCAACAATGGCAGAGTCAGTGATGGCATGGTGGGGGCATGCATTGATGTTGCTGTCATGGGCATGCCGGTGTGTGACGCAGCATTGGATGGTGGCCTTGGTGCAGGACAACAGGTGCCTCAGACAGGCCCTGACCATGGCACAGGCAGTGGGACCAGGGCACAGGTCCATGGTGATGTGGCTGACATGGTGGGAGAACAGGCCCAAGCACAGCATGCCTTGGCCCAGGGGGATGTGCAGCATGTCCCTGTACCACCACCCCAGCTGCACAGGGAGCAGAACAAGATGCTTGCAAGCCTGGTGGGTGCCATCATGCAAGATGTGGGCTGCCTCCGTGACTCACTGAGGGCACTGCTGTCTACCCTACATGATCAGTGAGCCCATGGACTATGCAAAGGGAAACCCTGGGCAGGCTGGTGTATGGCTGCGACTCCTGTACAGGTCATGATTGGACTCATGGGGGGGGGTTGTGTTGCTGTGATGTGTTCTGGATGCTGGCATTGATGGGTTGGTGCGTGTCTGGGTCACACATGTGTGCACAGGTTGTGATGATAGCCTGGGGGGGAGAGCATACCTGTACAATTGTGCCATAGCTGTGTATATTACTTGTTGTGCTGTATTGTACAGCCATTATAAATGTGACACATGTTGCACCATTAAACGTTTCTGTTGATAGAAATACACCATGTCCCTGTGTTCAGTCACTGTGATGGTACGTGTGTGTGTGTGTGTGTGTGTATGTGTGTGTGTGTGTGTGTGTGTGTGTGTGTGCATGTGAGCTGCCATGTGTTGGCACTGGCATTGCCATGCATTCCACCCCATGGTGTCGGTTGTTGAGTGTTGGTGCAGGCACATGGCATGGCTGTGGTGGATGCACAGTGCCCAGCACTGTCATGCCAGGGTACATGCTCATGTTGTGCACTCCATCAGTGTCGGCAGTGCACAGAGGTGTGCTATGTTCCCAGATCCCTACATTCAGCATGGCCATTGGATGTGCTGGCTGTGGGCCTGTCCAGCACAATACCACCCTGGGGCATTCCTGGCCCTGGCGGTTGCACCAGTGGCACAAGGGCCTGGTGTACCAGGCCACAGCCAGGTACTAGAGTTGTGCTGTCTGCTGCTGCTCACCTGCCATGGTGTCACTGTACACATGACCGGGTGGCCATAGCCAGTGTGTGGCACCTAGTGGCAACTTCGTCTACTTCATGTGCCACTGGCCTCTGTGTGCCATCTGCAGGCTGTGCATTTTGATGGCCTGTCGCAGTGCTGCTCGGTGCATGTGCTGTGTGTGTGTGTGCGTATGTGTGGCGGTGGATGGTGCAGGCCTGCTGCAGTACCACAGCCTGCATGCAGCAGTCCTGTGGGCCATGCAGTCCTGCACTGTTGGCAACCATCACTGGTGTGTGGGGCCTGTGTCCTATGTCTGAGCTGTGTTGCAGCTGCCATTGTGTCTCTGTGCATCCATGTGTGCAGTGCCGTTCCGTGTGGTTGACGTGCATTCTGCTGTCATTGCACTGCCCCACCACCTGCTGGTCTCCTCCCATGCACACCACTATCTGCGTCCATGGCCACTGGAACATGTCGCATGTGCCAGCCCAGGTCCCCCGGCATGCTGCATGTCCATGCCACTGGTATGTGACAGCCCCTGCCCGCGTACCCTCTGCTGACAGTGGAGAATGTGTGTACCACCCGCACTTGGCCACTGTAAGCCATGATCTGTGGCATCCTGCTGTACATGTGTCCCCTACGCACCCGTCCCAACATCCACCATCAGGAATCTGCACACCTGTGACCCTTTGCATGCTCAGTACGCATCGTGACTGTGATGGGTGATGTTAGCCCATTGTTAGATGGATCCCCTGATTCACATTGCCTACCACTGGACCCACAGTGTGGGCCCATACATGGTGTGGTCTCCCACTGCTGGTCATCACAGGGAACTGCAAACACAACACATGACTACACTGTGTAATGGAAGTTCATTTATTCATGGTGTACCCATTCAGTAATGAGTGCACAAGACACATAGCTATGGGGTGATACCTAACACACACACGCATTCATCCAATCATGCACCAACACCTCTGTGTCATGCACAATGCCCCCTATCCCATGGTACTGGGCAGACATGCCATTGCCCACTGCCCATCCTACACTACTGAACTCACCCACCCTCATTCTGTACCATGCCCCTGGGTGTCCTACAGCCATCTCCCACGGCCATGCCGTGATCGCACACACATGACAGGGGATGTCTGTTGGATAATGGAGGCCACCTCACTGTCTGTGTGCTGTACCCTGCTGGGCCTCAACTGGCATTGCACCTTGTGGCCCTGTGTCTGTCCCCACAATGGCATTGCCACACCTCCTCTGTCCCACACACCCATGCCCACCCATGCCTCCCTGCCATGGGTGGGGTCGGATGTGCTGTGCCTAGGCTGTGCATGCCCCCACCATGTGGACTGTCCAGCTGCCCATGTGGCCTGTGTTCCTGCAGCCACTGGATGCATGCCATGCTGTGCGGGCACAAGGCCTGTCACAGAGGTGGTGGGCCTGTCTGGGTGTGTGGTGGTGTCGTGTGCCTGTGGTGCTGTGCCAGTATCAGGCATTGCACTGTCATGCATCACAGTGGGTGCCCTATTGGGGTGGCTGTGGGCTGTGTCTGTGTCTCTCATGCTCTTTCAGGCATGTGCTTCCAGCTGCATGGGTATGCCTGGCACTGCTGCCACTGATGAGGTTGCGGTCGGGGGAGGGTGGGGCATTGGCACAGGAGCCTGTGTCTGTGTTTATGCATCCCTCTGTGCTGGTGGTGTCACACTCTGTGGCATGTGCTGCAGCTGTTGTTGTGGCTGCAGAGTGCACACTATGGCCTGCATGGCTGTGACCATGGCTGTGTTGTGGCTCTGTTGCAGTGCCAGCATGTGGTCCCTGGCCATTGTGCAGTGTTCCGTATATGCCGCCTGGTGTTCAACACAGAGTCGTATGACTTGGAGCACTTCACCTATGTTGGCCATGCACATGGTGTTCTCCCTGGCGTATTCCTGCAGGCCGCTGGATATGGTGGACAGGTGTCTGTCCAGGCTGTGTTGCTGGTCCAGCATGGCCTACCTGATGTCTACTAGCACCTGCCTGAGGTTCCCCTGCCCAGACAGCACTGATTGGCAGTAGTCCCCTATGAAGGCCGGTGTGGACATCTGGTCCTGTAATTCCAGCATGGTCTTGTCCAGCAGGTCCTCCAGTCTACGGCTACTCAAGGGACTCATGGCCCCAACCACTGTCCCCTGTGTGATTGCTGGCACAGGTTCAGATACCTGCAAACTGGGTTCAGTCCTTCTAGCCACCTCTGCCAGTGGTGTGACCATGCTGTCATTCTCATTGGTCCCCTGTTGTTGGCTGTGCCTGCTGGCTACACTCTCCACACTGCTGTCCACCTCCTCACCCATGGGACTGTCACTGACCTCGCTGCCATCCGGCTCTACTACAGGTCCGAGTGTGTCGGCCAATGGGGTGCTGTGGGCTGGTCTTCCGCTGCTTGCTGGTGTGCTGCTTCCACCACTCAATGCTGTGCCACTGTCCTGGGCTGTGCCTGCAGCTCCCTGGCTGTGCTGCTGCTGTCCACTAGGTCCTGCTCCTGTTGGGCCACTGTCACTGGTGGCTACTGCATCTGTTGGATGGACAACATGTCAGTGTGTGTTGTGCATCCCCACCTATTATACTGCTGCCCTGCCTGCGGCCCAGCTACATAGTACCACTGTGGCCTATCACGGCTCTGTGTCCAGATGCACTGCCATGTTCATCCTGGCCTAGGGACATGTGTTCCCCCCAGCAGCAGGCCACACAGCATTGTCCCCTGCCCCTGGCAGCAGGCCACCAATTGCCCCCCTCCCCGGCAGCAGACCATGTACAGCAGTGACCCTGGCCTGATTGTCACACGCATTGCTCCATGGTGTCCCTACCTGTGCCTGTTTGATGTCTGTAGGTGTCCAGATCTGTGTCCCCGCTGATGCTCTGCTGACTGAGGTTTGTGGCCATCCTCCTCTCGAGGCTGATGAGAGGCTGCTGCTGGGTGGGTCTGCCCCGTGCCCTGTGCACTGCATCAGTTCTGTACCAGCTTCTTCTTCATGAACCGCTTCAGGTCATTATACTTCTTTGTAGGTCACGCACTGTTCTTCTTTGTGGTGCTTCGGAATTTATCTTTGAGGCAAGCTTGTCCCATGCCTTCTTTCATTTCTCCCTCATCATTTTTCCCCCTCCACGACTCAGGAGTAGGCCATGGTGTTTGTTAATCTCTGCCACCAATATGTCTACTTCATCATAGTTGAAGTTCCTCTTGCTCCTCTGCCTCTCTGTTGCTGTTTCTGCCATGTCTCTGTTGACTTCTGCAGTGGTGTTTATTTGGCATTTCTTCTGCTGGTCTTTGGTGTTGTGCCATTTTATATTACATTTGTTGCAGTTCGCGACATGCTCATTTCTGACTGGCGTATGTGTCCTTTGTTGTAGAATTCAGTACACTGCACATGTCGCAATTGCTTTGGTGTACTTTGTGCATTTGCACAATTTCTGTCTGGCATATCTGGCCTCCTAGAATTGCCTCTCATATTGATAATGTGGAGATAAAATATAAAAAAACAACAGACTTCACAGTTATGAATGTGCATTAACATTTTTCTATACACGCTCATAACTTTGGTAATTTTCAATATTTTGACCCCAAATTTTTAACAAAGTCATTTTTTTTCACACCACCTCAGAAATGTGATAGGTGTTGTTTTCAGATCCTGGCCAAAATGTGTTTTTGCACTTGTGGAGCAAAATGACGTTTTGTCTAGTATTTTATAAATGATGTGTGTCATGTTCAGAAGGAGTGGCCATATGAAGACTAGAACAATTGACTTATTATTGGATCTGGGTTTGAAGTCTCCATAGTGAGGCTTGCCACAGCCTCTGAATGCTTTGCTTCTAAACTGGTTCCTCTGGGAGAAGAACAATAGTTTAAAGCAATAGGATTTGTTTAGCATTTGGTGTCTGTCCATGTTGAACCTGTTACTAAGAGAAGATGGCCACGATGCTGCTCCTTTCCTGCACCTCAGTGTCTGGCAGACTTCTCCTCTGGCAAAAAACTCATTCTTTGTGCAAATGTTGAATGAGACTTATGTGCCCAGATATTCAAAGGAGTTGAGCCATGCGCAATAGGGTTGCGCCTACGCAAGTCCGAAATTGCGCCATTCTGCGATATTCAGCAGGAGGCAGTTGCACCCCCGAAATCATGCTGAGCAACAGCACAATGATAATGAAGGCATGCGCAACCGAGAAGGGGGAGGAACCATGCATAAACTGCACAGCCCAATATTCAGCCCGAGCCATGCAGAGTTATGCAGGCACAACTCCTACCTGCGCCTGCACAAAGTTACGCCGAAAAAAAAAGAACAAGTCAAGGGCCACCCACAGGTGAGCTGCCACATTGCAGGGTGCAACACAGCAGCTGCCACCTGCGGGTGGCCCTCGACTTGTTCCCGCCGCACCTGGCGGTGCCCCCATGCCCCTATCGTGGGCATCAGTATCCCCCCAAGTCCAATATTCCTGGTAGTCCAGTGGACCGCAAGTAGCCCGATCGCGGGCATAACTGTACTCCCCCCAGTAGCCCGATCGCGGGCATAACCGTATTTCACCCCCAGTAGCCCGATCATGGGCATAACCGTATTCTCCACCCCCAGTAGCCCGATCGTGGGCATAACCGTATTTTCCCACCTCCCCAGTAGTCCGATCGCGGGCATAACCATATTCCCCACCGCAGTAGCCGATTGTGGGCATAACTGTATTCCCACCACCCCAGTAGTTCGATCATGGGCATAATCAGATTTCACCTCCCCAGAGCTCGATTGCACCAGACACCTCTCAGCAGCTCGAAGGGCATAACCATGTTTCTCCTTCTCAGTAGCCGACAGATCACTTTCCCCACAGCCCGTCACGGGCATTGGCCCTCTCAGTCCATTGAGGGTTCAGTGATCGAACGGAGTCTGATTGGCGGTGGCATTCTTCTCAAGTCTGGAATCTTGGTGATCTAGTGATCCTCACCACTCGCTCACGGAGCCTCACTGTCCGCCCCCCATAGCCAGTTGAGTAGCATTCCACCCGCTTCCACCCGCCGCCTGCCAACCGACAGCCCGGCATGGCCACATGCCCGCTTGGTTCAGAGCATGAGCCATCGGGCATGCAGCTCTTCATATCAGATTAGTCAGTCCAGATATGTGAATGAATTATTCATATATCTGGACTGACTAGTGAGCGTACGCCCATTGGCTCACGTTCTGAACCAATGGGCGGCAACCACAAAGCTGTCAGTCGGTGGGCGGGCGGGCGCAGGCAGGGTGGGGCGCTGCCGCCCGGCTGAGGGGGAGCGGGTGGGGGTCTGTGGTGGATGGGGTGGGGGTCCACTAGATCACCAGGGATTTCTGACTTGGGGTGAGGAATGCCGTCCGCATCGGGTCGCTCGTCCACTGGACCACCAGAGATATTGGACTTTGGGGTTACTGATGCCCGCGATCGGGCTAATGGGGGAGGTTACAGTTATGCCCACGATCGGGCTACTAGGGAGGTGGAAAAATGGTTATGCCCACGATCGGCTACTGGGGGTGGGGAAATACAATGCGCCCACGATCAGGCTACTGGGCGGGTGGGGAGTACAGTTATGCCGGCGACATAATCGCGTCCACTGGACCACCAGAGATTGAAGACATGCATTGTCCCTTACGGGACGTCACGCAATCGGGCTGCAGGGGGTGTCGGTCCCTGACGGCTGTTGCCTGGCAGGGTGCCAGGCGCAAGTCCTCGGGGATCGGCGCACCTGCATGCTAATGGCATGCAAATGGGGTTGTAATCAGATGCAAATGGCCCCCATGCGTCTTGCATAAATTATGGCCCCATTTGCATGTCACCCTTTGAATATTGCAGGTGCTGTGCATGGTGCAATGGAACTTGCGCCACCGCATCTCAATGCTCCACTCTGACCACTTGAGCTGGTGCAGTTCCACTGCACCATGCACAGTGGGGGTGGCCAGGGGGCGATATTCAAAGCAGTTGCACCATAGCGCAACTTCATTGAATATCGCCCTGGCCACACCCCTGAGCAACTATTTTGAGCGGCGCACAGGCTTGCGCCACAAACTGGTGCAGTTTGAATATCTAGGCCACAGTATTTTCCAATGCGGCAGTTGTACGTAATAAGTTTTTAATTGCCAAGTCTCTGAGTGCCAAAATAGGCATAGCAGTCGGTTTGAGCCTCAGAACCCTAGTTTGCTAGATAAAACTGCTAAATTGTTAAAACAGCAGTCCATTAAAAAAAATTGTTTTACCTCTGGCTTTTATTTATTTTATTTAAAAGTTTTACCTGGAAGGCACACTGAGCAGAGTACTGCTCAATTCCAGATGCGTCCTGGGGGAGGGTGAGCAATGGATAACATGAAATAAATATATTTACAGCAAGTATAAATGAACAATCTGTGATAAATTGAGATAGGTAGTAATACAAGTAATATGAAAACCAACAGATAAATCATTTCAACACTGTGGTACAGTAGCATAGTAGGACAAAAGTCAGCAAACAATAATAGCTACAGCGAGGTTGGAGGGAAGTGGATTAGGCCCACTGGTATAAGCACGCTTAGCCCCCATTATTTATCACTGAATGCAAATGTTTATTTTCAGGCACAAACTGTCGGGTCTCTAGCCAAGGGTTTTTTTGGAGCTGATTATTTAAAATTTCAGTCTGACTATTGAGACGGTGGGCCAGATATTCCAAACTTTGCCCCTGGGCTACATTAACACTGCCCAGTGGGCAAACTTAGCCCAGAGCACAAAGCAAGCTATATTCAAAAGGAATAGCCTGGGACAAACAGCTTCTGAATATAGCATGGGAATGAGGTCGTGCAAACTGGGTTGGGAGTGCAGGACAAACGTAGCCCTGGAATAAGACAGCACTGAATATAGCAACCAGGAAGTGAAAACCACAACAACAACACAGTGCACAGTGACGTGAGGGTAGGTAGAGATGAATTATGTGGCCAATGTGTGTGCCAGCAAATGTGTGGACCCAGTACAGCTGCAGGCAGCAGCAGATGTGAAAGAACAGTGATCAAAACTCTATATTATTCCCCAAACCATTAGTGCCGCGCCAACACATTAGTGCGGCTTTAGCACAGAGCTAAGCTGTTTGCCTGGTGCTAAGATTTGCCATATTCAAAAGTGACATGCAAATGAGACTACTTAGGTAGTCTCTGGGCAAATAACTAAATTAGCATCTCCTTATGCCCTGATTTGCATGCAGTTTGCCCAGCGTTACTGCAGGGTCCCACAGTTCCACCTATAGGTCAGTCTGGAAGTACAGGGGCTGGCCAGGTCTGGCTGCAGCTCCACCTGTAGGTCAGTCTGACAGTGCATGATGGTTGCTGCAGGCTTCATGTATGCAGTACAGCATAGCATTGTGTGCCCCAGGGGACAACACAGCATAGTCACAGGCAGTGGAGGTGATGCATGCAAATGGCACATTGTAGGGCATGCTACAGTGCAGAGCAGACACCACAGTAGCAAGGGGGTTAGTAGTGTAAGGGACACAGCAATACCTATGGTGTATAGGGTAATGATGAACACTGCATTGTACACAGTGATAAGCCCACCTTGCAGGTGTTTACTGACAGTGGACGATACTGTCATACTGTTGTGTGACCCACAGATGCTGCACCTCTGGCATGGGATGCTCATAGTGACATAGACATGGCCAGCTGTGTGTGCTGTGGTGTATGTACAGCTGTGTGGTATGTGACTGGGGGGGCATGTATGATCAGACAGGTACACTGGTACTGGGGTATTCCCAATACTGACCCATGTGCACTGCATGCTGTGTCCCAGCCTTGTGGCCGCACCTGGTCTGTGGTGAGGCATGACCACCCGTACAGCCTCACCTCAGCACCCACCATGCCCACAGTGCTGCATGCGTGTGCTGGCATCTGTTGGTCACCACAGCCGTATGGTCTGCAGGTGTCTGCTGTATGACCACACTACCGTGGTGGATCCCAGGGGCCAAGTCACCACATACTGCCTGGCATGACTGGGACTGGTGGCAGCAGTTGGCATCATTATGGTGCCATCAGTGAGCAGCATGTTTCCTCCATGTCTAGCATTTCCTCTATGTCATAGTCATATATTAGGGTCGCACAAGGCCGCGCTAAAGCCACACTAATGCTGCACAAGGCCACAATGTTGCACAAAGCTCTTTGCCCAGGGTTAAGACCAGCTTTTCCTGGGTGGTAATTTGTACCATGCAAGGGGTCACACTAAGTCATGCTAAAGACCATAGCGCGGTGCTAGTAGCTGAATATCCCATAGCAACTGTATTCATGTTCAGTTTAACCCTTGCATATAATTATGGTTTGCCTGGTGCTAATGCAGTTTGCGTGCGCTATTTGGACTTTTGAATATAGCAGACCCGTGCTAATCCCACGCTAAACCCACACAAGTGGTTTGCGTCCTGCACAAAGCTTTGAATATCTGGGCCGGTGTGTCTTAAACTGCTTACTATGTGCAGCATTTCCCTATGCAGGATGAAACAACACATTGGGACAATCTTGTTCAAGCCATAAAAGACTGGTCAAGTGCTATGGGGGCAGAGAGGCATTTTATTTCTTTATTACAGGTATGCTACACATTGTCTAGGGAGAGGACCTGGGCTAATTTTGTGCTTTCCTTTATCTAAGTTACTGCACTTAGAGGAGCACTTATTTTTCTTTTTTTTGTGTGTGTACCTTTAGATGCAGGTGTCTGCAAACTGGAGTATCCAGGCATTCCCTGTGATGTTTTTGTAAGTAAATTAAGGCGATTGAGAAAGAAATATTGTAGTGACAGCAGAATTAAAGCATCCTTTCTGGTGGTTGGTTTATAATGCTTTTGAAACTAATTGGGAGATTGAGAAAGAAATATTGTAGAAATTATCTAAATAAAGAAAAGCAATGCATTCTTATGGACTGTCTGTGTAAGTGTGGATTAGTATTCAATGAAGCAATTAGAAAACTTTGACAGGAGATAGTCAATTTAAGAAAGCAAGCAGAATTCATGCTGAAATTGTGCAAAGATTATAGGGAGAAAATGGTGACAATTAAGAAAATAATTAGTAATCATTCTGAAATCATCCAATGATGATAAGCAGATAAGAGCGACACATGTTCCATCAGCATGCTAATATGGAAACATCAATTAAGATGAATACATCTAATCTAGTAAGCAAGGAGGGTAATGTAGTGATAAAAAAAATGAAAGGAAAGAAATGAGCTGCAATTAGGAGCTATGGTAACTACAGACTTTTTCAATTATTCCCGTATGGGGGATAATTAGAAAATAATTAGTTAGAAACCTATATAAATGCAAGGACTCAGATTCCTTAACATTTGGAACTAGATCCTGAAGGTGCAGGACTGAGGTAAGATGCACAGAGCCCTGATGTCTTTATTAAAAGAAAATTGAAGGAAAAGGGTAGGGTAGTATGAATTTGAGGGCTTGAACTTACAGCATAAAGAAAACTAGATTTAGTAGTTGTTGTATTGGTCCTTGCAAGAACAAATCCAGAAGCAAATGATTTGATACCTTTTAATGGACCAACATAGATGTAGCAACAAGAACAACGTGCTCTAGCTTTCGGACCAATCAGTCCTTTGTCAGAAGTCTAATGGCAGTTGTTTAGAAAAAAACAATACTTTCAACAGCTAGATCATGCAGAAAAAACAGAGAAAATCTCCATTTTTTTAAAATAACTCATTTAAAAAAATACAGAAAATGATGTCAGAGTAATTTAACAGCACCATACTCCCTTCAGCCAGGAGTGTCCCAGGGTCAAAGGTGCTTGGTGGAACACACATACAAAGAATCCTACTGCATATAAATTTAATTGACTTAAGGTAACACTGCTGGAGCAGATGACTCCTAAATCAAGCTATGAGTGTCACAGCATGTATAAGGATGTGATTACTGAAATGCAACCCCCACCCAGACAAAAGACATACTGAGATTGTCTTAGTACTCTAAGAAAGTTTCAATGCATGCATTATAGACAAGAAATTACCAGTAAAGTTGTCTTAAAAACATCAGTGCACATTCTATGATGTGTAAAACTTAGCTGGACCTGTTACCCTGCTGTACTCTCCAGCTAGATATCATGTCCCATAAATTTCAAAAACCTCTAGTGTAATGACAGGACTTTATAAATTATACTTTAAATATAAATTGACAGTATTAGTGTCAAACAAAAAACTTTAGTCATGGCCTGCCAAGGAATTAAGTCCACGTAGCCTGATATGTACTGATGTCAATATACACGGAGAATGTAACAACTTGATACTGCAGAAGTGTCTAAGGAATCTGAAAAAGACAAATTTAATTTCTCTCCTTCTCCTCTTCACACAAACAATGCACCTACTCCACCCCACATGCCCATAATGTGTGTGGGGGGAATAACTAGCTTTAAAGAGATGCTCACGCATGCATGCACACACACTTCCAGGGATTCTGGATACAACTACAATGAAATAAACCTGCCACCCTCCCCAGGATGAGGTAACAAAGTAAATATAAAGTATGTGTATAAGATCTGAAGTCTAACATACCTACATTTCCACAAATCACTACAATATTAGACTAATGTAAAAAGATCTGTCCAGGACCCCCATGCAAATGAGATCTCACACCCCAATGTATACAGAATTAAAAAAAAATATATATATAGTGTGTGTGTGAGACAGTCTATAATGCTCCTGTATGTACAGTAACAGGCTACGTAATCTGAATCTGGTGTAATGGAATCAACCCCACTCCCGGACAAAGATAAAAAAAGGAGGAATTAATATTCATTATGTGTGAAGTAATAGTAACACACTAACTCCACGTATCTAGAGGCCTACCTCAATGTGACAGCAAGCCTCACACCTGTTATATCACGTACCTCACTACTCACATACTCACACACATACATACATACACACACGCACCCACATCCCACATAAGCTGAAGTCCTATAATATGCCAGTCTGAAGAAGAGGTCTCTGGATGTCAGTTTCTGTAATGTCCCATGAAACCTAGATCAGCGTTCATCCTTTCTGCTACCATGTTTAGATGTAAAATAAGTTTAATCTCAAAAGCTTGTCTCTGTGTATTTTTCAGATTTCCTTTTAAGACCATTACTGACATATCTGAAATTGAGTGGTCAGGCTGGGAGAAGTGGTGCCCCACTGTTTTTTTGTTTTCTTTCCTCTAATAGTATGTCTGTGCAAGTTCATCCTAGTGTGGAGCTGTTGGCTTGTCTCTCCAACATAACCTGTTTGTGGACATCTCTTGTACTGAATGAAATAAACATGTCGTGATGTGCATGTATGACTCCCATGCACCTTGAATTGTCTGTTTTGTGAGGTAATCACACAGTCCGAGGTGGAAATGAGCTCACAAGTCTTACAGGTGCGTTGATTGCAGGGCCATTGTGTGACATGGTATTCTGTTCTGGTGAAAGTTTGCTCCTAATTAGGCTGGCTAAATTTGGTGGTGGTTTAAAAGATAGCAGTGGGAGTTCCTTAAAAATACAATTAAGGGTTTCATCCACACTAAATATTGGGTGGAGGTCTTTAATAATCTTACGCAGAAGTTCAAGGTCTGGATAATATGTGACTATAGGGTATTCTGTCTGTAGCTGTCTTTTCTTTATATTGAAGTAGTTGTTGTCTTGGTACTTGCACTGCACGTTCTGTTATCCTGTCAATTTCTCTAAGTGTCCCTGCTCAATAAAGGTGTTTTTCAACATAACCAAATGTATATCTCTGTCATCCTCATTTGAACAAATATGGTGACATTGGAGTGCTTGACTGTACATGACAGATTTTTTTTGTATGATTTGGGTGATTACTTTTCTTGCGCAGGTATCTGTCTGTCTGTTGGCTTCCTGTAAATATATGTAAGGTTCCATCCTTAATGGTGACTGTGGTGTCCAGAAAATTAACATTGGTGGTAGAATGCTCCAGGGTAAGCTTTATGGTAGGGTGGAGATTAAGTTTGTGATGAAAATCTTTAAGTGCATCGGTGTCCTCCATCCAGATGATAAACAAATCATCAATGTAATGGAAATAAGCTAGTGGCTTGTGGGGACACTGCCTTAAAAAATCCTCCTCCAAGTCTGCCATAAAGAGGTTAGCATACTGTGGAGCCATCTTGGTGCCCATTGCTGTTCCCATAGTTTGAACATAATGTTTACCGTTGAAGTTGTGTCAAAACGAATTCCATAAGTTCTCCCACCACTTCAGGGTTGATGTTTTGTTCTGGTCCTTTCTCCTGTATGTATTCAAGGCATGCTGTAATGCCATCTGTGTATGGAATATTAGTGTAGAGGAATGTTCCATCCATTGTCACTGAAATGGTATCGGGGTAAATTCTTAACCATAAAGTGCACACAAAATGGGCATAGTGTCCTGGATATAACTCTCTTTCCATAACCAGCGGTTTCAAAATGGTCTTTACAAACCCTGAGATCCCCTCAGTCAAGGTACCATTACCAAAGACTCTGGGTCTTCCCAGATTGCTAGGTTTATTTTTTTAGGCAGCATTTAGAATGTCTCTGGCCTGGGTTCAGCAAGGATGAGGTCAGTTAGTTTTTTTTCGGACATGATCTGGAAAAGTTTTAATTAAGGCACTTAGTTCATCTTTATATCTTGTAGTGGGGTTACTCTCCAGTCCTCTGTAGTATGCAAGATCTGTTAGCTGTCTGTTAGCTTCATTAATATAATTCTCTCTGTTCAAAATCACCACTGCAGAGCTTTTATCAGCTTTTTTGATGACAATGTTGTGGTTCAATTTCAGTGTCTTTATATCTCTCTGTTCCAGTGGAGAAAGGTTATAATGGGCCTGTTTTTGCCTAGTAAGAATCTGACCACTGACTTGTTGGCAGAAACAATAAATGTAATTGTCTAGTTGTTTGTTATGCCCACTTGAGGGGGTAAATTCAGATTTCTTTTTCTTATCCATTAAATTATTACTGATTGCTATGTCTTTGCTACCAGTGATTTCTTCCTTGCCATGAAAGAATTCTTTAAGTCTCAATCTACGGAAGTATTCCTCCAGTTCACCACAAAACTGTATTTTATCCAGTGGTTTTGTTGGGCAGAAAGTGAGGCCCTTAGAAAGTACATTTAGTTCTCCAGTGGCCGGTGTGTGGTTGGACAAATTAACAACTGAAAGGCACCCATCTGTGTTGTGGTGTTCAGTGACTCCATTATGTTCATGGTGGTTAAGAAGTAAGGTATGTTGAAGGGCATCCAATTTCCTATTTTTCATAAGCATGGCTTTTCTTAAGGTCCTTTGGTAGTTAATGTGTATCTCTCACAAGATGTCCTGAATAGGTTCCCCAGACATCCTTTCCATTGCGCTAACAATTTCAGGAAACTCTTTGTTCAGAATGACTTTTTTGGCATATGACATGTGAATCCTGTGATTTCTCAGTTTCTCAGAGGTCC
This sequence comes from Neoceratodus forsteri, assembly GCA_016271365.2. Classification (NCBI taxonomy): domain Eukaryota; kingdom Metazoa; phylum Chordata; order Ceratodontiformes; family Ceratodontidae; genus Neoceratodus; species Neoceratodus forsteri. Next base: position 665,613,364 of record CM028130.1, on the reverse strand, counting down.
TACAGTAGAGTTGTTCTGCATATATAGAATTGTCTGTATTTTTTAATGGATTCCAAATAGTAAGACCTTTAGGGATTATGTTTCTCCTCTTGCACTGGGTTAGAAAATAGATGTCACTGTCTAGCTGTAACAATTTCTTCTTAATATGTAACTGCCATATTCTAGGGCGAATTCCGGTATCTTCCATGTTGAAATCTAGATTTAGTAGTTGCCATATTGGTCCTTGCAAGAACAGATCCAGAAGCAAATGATTTGATACCTTTTAATGGACCAACTTAGATGTAACAACAAGAGCAAAGTGCTCTCGCTTTCGGACCAACCAGTCCTTCGTCAGAAGCCTAATGGCAGTTGTTTAGAAAAAGATATTGGAACAAAGGCTTATAATATCACTTTTTATAATGATTCACATGGATTCACCTCAGGTCTTACCCAAAAATTATTTCATAAATTACCAAAAATAATAGAGGATAATGGCTGGGGATCAGGTGATAACTACACTGTAATCACCTCAAGTGGTTGCTAGGGCAACATGGTAAACCTCGAGAGTGCAGCTAGAGAGGTTTACTGTAGCCCTAGCAACCATGAGAGGTGATTTCAGTGTGGTTATCACCCGATCCCCAGCCATCATCTTTTATAGTGTATGGTCAAAAAAACACTGTTTGCATTCTATGTGTGAGAATTATGGAACTCTGGTGCATTCTTTTTTGTTATGCCACTGTTTGGAAGTTCCGAAGTGTGGTTAACAACTTTTAAAATGCTAAACAGTGCATAACAAAGCTGTGTGACTGCTGATTATGGTGGTTAATAGGCACTTACCATACATTATAAATATTCACATGTGATATTATCCTATGCTCTCCAGATTCAAGTATAATGGTAAATGACACTGCATACCACCCATAGTTATATGAAAAACATATATTTTATTTACACCTATACAATGGTTCTAAATATTCCTCATTAGCATACATATCAAGCCTAATCTTGTCAACATCAACAAAATTGTTTCAGATAATTCAGCAACTAATAAATTCTAGCAAATAAACAATGTAAAGAAATAAGCAATACTTAGCATAATAAATGGTGACAGCTATACTACATTTATCATACTTAGTATTTAACATAACCTTTACGCATAAGAAGATATACTTAGATCAGAATTTGAGATTTTTTCTGTATAAAACTTGTTTCAAAACGTCATTGCATGTAAAATGTTTTTTTTTGAGAACTAGCAATAACTCATTACATTAGTGGTTTGTACTGTACTTTTATAAAACTCAGTTAACTTTTTAAATCATGCACAATTCTTTAGTTTAAAGCTTTTATGATATATACCCAGATTATATAGTTAAGAACAAATTCCCTCTTACTTTCCCAGATAAGCCAATTTAAATTACCAAGACTATTAATTAAAATTTGTGAAAGTAATTAAAAAGGAATATTTATATTTCTGGCTGTAGAAGTGGTTCTTCTCTTCTCCACTTAGAACTCTGGCTGAGTCTGGCTTTTGATGTAAAGGTTTCTTTGTCAGATAACTTTGACCCTAGAACTTCTTTTAGCATGGATACACTCTGCAAGTTAAACCTTTGCTAAAAATCGGTTCTTGGCTTTGTAGAACACAGCTTCAATCCACACAGTCCATAGCAATACTGGATTCAAAGAACTTTCTTGTGAATAGCAAGTTATTTTAACAACTGGACCTTATTGACCCTTTCATGTTGTGCATCTGCTTTTAAAACCTTGGGACAATAGACCTCTTTTTGCTCAGCATGCCGTATAGCTTGTGTGAGTCTTAAAAGTAAGTCTGGTTTTCAGCAGGCAACACTACTTGTCAAAATGCTCAGCAAATAACACAAACCTTGCTTCATACACAATAAAAAATGTCCTTGTATTTCTTTCTTGTCTCTGGATATCTTCAGCAGCACTGAGCTCTGGCTCTGTATAGGCTGACCCCTGCATTTCAAATAGTCATGACCCAAAGTCCTTTGGGCTAACATCAGCATAAAGCCATTAAAACTTAGTTAACTGAACATAGGTCTTTTTACATCTATAGTTAGCTCAGATCTAAAGAGTGGCCAGCAGTGTTTACTATTATAAAACTGCTCTGGTGATGTCATCACCGGATTTGGATTGCTTTGAGTCACCAAAAAGATAGGGAATCTTAGAAGATAAATGGCGACATATAGACATGCCTCCTTAAGACAAATCTATTTTTGGGTTAAAATTATTTCTTTAAATAAAAGTCTTGTGTAATGTAATTTGAACATTAAACTTGTGTAGTCAAAGGTTTTACATTAAGCCAAGCATTCTTGAAAAAGTCTATCTGTAGTACGGATACTCTTTAAACTACATTATTAAGGTTATAACTTCATAATTTTAATAAAACTTCTCAAAACAAAATAATTTTACTCTTAACAGTCTATACTACAGAATGATATAAGATTTGTAAGAAAAATCCATTTCTAAAGTCGTCAAAACATTACTTTTTGTAGACACACGATCCTGTGTTCTCTTAAAGACATTAATTACTGTCAGAAAACTTGTCACTATAAACTTTTAGACAGTATTTCTCTCTAAAGCAACAAACTACAGACTTCATATTCATCTTGTTAGACTTTCTAAGATGTGAGCTATCAAATGATACTAGATTTGTCTAGTTTTCTAATAAGAAAATTATATTAAATAAATTATATTCATGACTTCTGAATGCTTCATTCTGCAACCATAAAACTTGGTAAAGCTTATGTATCATACCGTTGTCCAATAACTGTCCAAATTTTAGAATGGCAGCACATTGCATCTTTAAACTATGGCCCAGATATTCAAACTGCACCCAAAAAGTGTGCAATAGCAGGAGCAAGCAAAAGTCCATTGCGCCCATGCGCAAGAGGCACGATATTCAAAAACTGAGCTGACCAAGATGCGCCTACAGCCGACGACTGAATATCGCACCACCTGTGCCATAGTGCAACTAGGGAGAGGAAGCTGAGCATATCTGATGTGCCATAATGCAACAAGGGATGTTCAGCTGAGCAGTTCGGAGGCACCATAGTGCAACCAGGGATGTCCCCCCAGCAGCAATGCAACTGCACAACCAGGGATGTAGGGGCTCACCACCCATGCCACAGATGGACAGAGGAACACATAGCATAACAGACATTGTCCCCCCACACTCCGTGCACTGCACAGCTGGGGGAGGGCTGGAATAACCACTGGCCCATGGAGACAAGCAACCAACCCACAGCTGGGCCATGGTGCCCCATCACACCCCCAGGCAAGCTGTGACTGGCACATAAGGAGGGCTGACCACCCCATGCAACACCATCCCCTCAATGCAGAGCACACCGTGCACCATGACCCCCAGACACCCTGCCCAGGAGCAGCGTCCACCACTGCAGGAAACCCCATGCATGCCACCACCCCCACTGTGACAATGCAACCCTGTGCACCACAGAACCATGCAAGGCAGCCCCACCATGAACACCCATCAGTGGGTGACAGCTCACAGCAATGCAACAATGGCATACACAGTGCCACCATGCACAGCCCCCGCCGAGGTACAGCTGAGACCGACCATGCATTGGCACACGAGGTACCCCACACATGACGGGGCATGCCCCAACCCCACCACCAGTGGTGCAGCATCCTGCACACCCTCCCAAGGACACATCCCGACCCAGCACTGGCCACAACAGCCAGCGCAGACACCCACAGTGGTGCATGGAAGCATGCACCACACTGGATGCAACACAGTGCATGGACAAACACCCACCCATACCCAAGGGCACAACACAGGGACGCAGTAGCAGGGCAACCAAGCCCCAAGTGTGGGCCCATGGAAACCATGTACACACAGTCTGCAGTCCTCCATGGCACAGGAATGCCAGCCACCCTGCGCAGGCACTGTGGACCTGTATGCCACCATCATTTGCCCAGAGCACAAGTCACAGACAGTGGTGCACATCCCCTGCAACACACAAGCCACAGCATGGAGGTGGGACAACAACCACGGAGGCCACAGTGTCACTCGAGGCAGACATGCACCACAACAGTGACAGGAGGCAACCTAGCATTGTGACAGGTACAGTGGATGTCCTACATGGACAGCCACCACTGACATGCCAGTAGACCGTGCAGGTCACAGACATGCAAGGATGTCAGCTGCACAGGCCATGGACGGGCTGACAGGTGCACCATGGACACAGAGCATGCACCATGGACCACTGCACACAGTCATCCAGTGCACAGGGAACATCACACACACCACAGACACTGACTGATAGCTACTCCCACACCATAGTCACTTCTCCACGGACACACACATACCCATGACTGCACCACCCCGATGCCATGCACACCACTGCAGCTGAGCACCTATAGCCTGCTGCAAATCAGAGACCACCACAGTATTCATATCAAAAGACTTGTAATGAAAAAACATCAAACAAAACTATTTACAAGTATGTACAGATGTGTGGAGGAGGGCCACAAACAAGGTGGGGGTGAGTAAGGGGCAGGGGTGAACAAATGGGACAGGAAAGGAGGGGTGTGAGGGTGGGTCCAGGGGGGTAGGGGAAAATCAGGGGCATAGCAATGGTCACTGGGAGCCCCGCTCCCTACTCCAGCTGCTCCACCTTCCGTGTCTCCGCCGGACACCCAGCCATTCAAACCCCCGCAGTATGTCCAGTGATGCCCTTGCCACTGTCAATCTCCTGCAGTGCCTCCTGGATAGCCTGCAGCTGGTGGACACCTAAGACAAGGGAGCACAGTCAATAAGTGTGAATGCACAGCCCCATACAGCCCAACCACTGTGCATGGCATATGGCCATGGGACATGCCTCTGTGATGGTGTGTGACCACCCACAGTGATCACGTCCACAAGTCCTGCCCACCCAGGCGCACACAGCCATGTGAACTGCTGCACACACCCACCAGCAAAGTCCTGCACAGCACCACCGTGGCTGTTTGGCGACATGGCTATGTGGTGCGATGGCAGTGGCACAGCCATGTACCTGGTGCAAGCATGGACCACCATAGACACACTCCCAGACAGGCAGTGCCGCTGGACAGTGCTGACTGTAACAAGTTGCTTGCATGGCAGTGGTGGCAATGGATGGTGGCCATGCCCCGCTGCCCGCCCTGTTACACAGCATGCAATAGTAATCATGGAGGTATGGCACTCACCGTCAGGCTGGTCCCTCTGGTGCTGTGGACCATTGCCCCTCCTACTGGCCCTGTCTTCCTGCTGGCACCTCTGCTCCCTGGCCAGCCACTTCTCTTCCGGCCCTGTGGTGCTAACATGGAGAGGAACATCAGTACAATCCTGTAGCAAAGTCCCCTGCCCCCATGTGTGTGCAATCCCTCCCAGCCAGACCCACCCACCCACACCCTGATAACACCACCACAGCCAACACTGGATGGTCCCTCCCCATGTTCGAACACATGCAACTGTGATACCCATATGGAAAGATAAAAGTGTAGAGTAACACCTACCTGGCCATGGCACAGTTGCCTCTGGCATGCATCTGCAGGCGGGCAAGCAAGTCGGTTCCTCCCTCTCAGGTCACCATGCCATGTGGCACTGCTTCACCATCCCCCCCCTTCCTGTGGCCTCCTCCAGGGTGTCAGCCACCTCCTGCCACACCTGGCTCCTGGACCTGTCCAGGGGTGCCTCCCTAAACAGTGGGCCATAAAGTGGCTCAACAATGGCCACCAGGTTAGCCAGTTCAATTTGGGTCCACTGGGCAGCCCTCCTCCATGCCATCTCACTTGCTCAGTAGGTTCAAAATGGCACTCTGCAGTGAGGCTCCACCACATGCAGATGCTGCGCAGTACAGCGCTGCTATTCCCTATTGTGCTGTCACCAAACAGTGCGATAGTGGTGCACCCATGCCCGACGCATGGTGCCTAGGGGGCAAAGGTCAAGCACAGGGTCAAGGGTCTCTGGCGCATGGACAGGCAACACCATTGGAACCCAATGCATGTAGCGCAATTGGGTGCCTGTGTGCTAACTCCAGTAGCTGCCTATTGTGCTGTTGCCCCAGTGTGCCTATGATGCCCCAGTGCCACAGCGCCATATAGGTGAACATCGCTGTGGCGCCACTGGCACAATGGTGGCCATGCCCTGCATTGCCTCCCGCGCACAGCACGTCAGCAGCATGGCAGGCGCCTGCGTCAGCAACCCGGGCATGCGCAGTGAGGTGTGTACTGCGCATGTCACAGAACTGCACCCTTGGCTCAGCACGTTCAACACAATTGTGCAAAGCACAACAGCGCGATATTCAGCCATCATATGCAAATCAGCTAATCAGCCATTCAATGACGCAGCACTGCAATTTGCATCCACTTAAAGTTGCACCTCACCTCATTTGCATGGGTTACACTATAAAAGTGCGACATTGGGCTGCACTGGCCATAGTTGGTTACTGCAGTCTATTGGTGAGTTGCATGCTGTTTGGGAGTGTGGACTGTGGATTTTGGGACATGCATGGGACTGCACAGTCACAGGTAACAATTTTCATTCTCACAGGCTAAATCATGACCGAGAGTTGTGGAAGAGGAGGAACACAGTGGTGGGAGGAGGAGGAGGAGGCCTAATTTCACGAAGGCAGAGACTGATGCCCTGTTTGAGGCCTACCTGGATCAGAAGCTGTTTCTCAGCGGACAGCAGGGAACACCACAGGCCTGTGCTGCTGCATGAGAGGACATGGCGCATGCAGTGAACCTGCATGGCAGCCACCAGCACTCCATTCAGGAGTGCAAGAAGAAGATGGGCACAGACAGGAGAAGGATAAAGAAGAACATGGCTGCCATCAGGGCAGCATGAGCTGCGACAGGTGGGGGACAGCCGGAGGTGCTACACCTGACCCCACAGGAGGAGAGGGTTGCTTGCAGCATGCAGAGTTGTGCCATTGAGGGTGTTCCTGGTGGTGGCTTCCAGACGGGTGGTAGCCCATCACTGCATGGTAGGTCATGGTCTGTCTATTGGGGGGGCAGGGTAGGTTACATGCAGTAATGTGACTTTGTTTTCCCTTACAGATCCTGAGTGTCTGCATGGGTCAGCGGTGGTGGGTCTGTCCACTGAGGCTAGTCAGATGGAGATGGAGGAGGGTCCATCCACCTCCACAGGTATACGTGGCTCAGTGCAACAGTGGGCCTGCCTGGCTGTCCAGACTGAAGTTTTTGGAACAGGTGTGGAGGAGGCCCTGCCCATGTCCCAGCATGCCAGTGTCCACAGATGCCAGCATGCTGTGACTCTGGCTGGTGCCGGGTCCATCACCGATGATGTCGCTAACGCCATGGGCAGTGACACATGTGTGCCACGGGATGGCCACACAGCAGGTAACATTGCAGCCATGGCTGTGGGTGGTGCCACCGTGGAGGCCTGCATGTCATCACAATCCCAGCCTGTGCCTGTCAGCACCAGTTGGGCAGCACTGGTGTGTGTACAGGACAGGGGACTGTTGCGGACACTGCGGCTGCACCAGTGAGCCCTAGGGAGCGGCAGCCGGAGGGGCAGCATCAGCAGTCGGCCAATGGGCTTGGGGGTACAGGGTCGGGGGCGGCATCAGTGCACCGCCTGTGGACATGCCCAGACCTGGTCCTGGTGTGCAGCGCCCACCCTCAAGGGGTGCTGAGCATCAGGGCCACGCACACCCTGAGGGACAGGATACCAATGAGGCAGATGACCTCTTGGATGAGCACACCTGCATACTGCAAGCATCAGTCAACCAGCAGATGTGGCTCGCGACGTCAGTGGATGCACTGCGTGTGGCTCTGGAGTGGGCAGAGGAGCATTGCAGCAGAGACACCACTCTGATCCTGGCAGGGATGGACCATTTTCAGGAGGATGTGACCGCTGCCATTGACAGGCAGAACACAGGCATTCACTGCTGTCATGGCCACAATGGGCACACAGTAATTTGCCCATGCATCGCAGACACCACGCAGTGCACTGTCCACCCCCTGTTCCCGGCATTGACACCATTCTTGTCAACACCAGGTTCAGCTGTGGGCATCCCGAACACGCCTGGCGCAGGCATGTTTGGTGTGCTGCAGACCCCTGCTTGAGCATGGTTGTCTTCACGCAGTGGAACCCCTGGAGGACCATTGGTGCCACCCCATGAGGTCAGTGGTCAGCCTGTCACTGCTGGCGGGTCTAGGCGGGGTTGCCCACACATCTGTGGTGGCTGGGGCACTGGCGCATGACTGACCTGTCTCCCAACGCAGCTACTGTCTGGTGCTGCCCTGTGTGCATTGTCAATCAGCGGGCATTGCAGGGGTGGGTACCCGGCCCTGCAAGTGGACACACAGTCCATCTGCACACCCTCCCTGCTTCTGTCCACAGTTGCATGTGCATGATGCCTGCATTGCACTGTACAGCAATGTGCAATGGTGCTCAGCATCTGACACATGCACAAGGACAGGCAGTGGGCGTGGTGGTGGTGGTGTGTGTGTGTGTGTGTGTGTGTGTGTGTGTGTGTGTGTGTGTGTGTGTGTGTCCACATGGCATGTTAGACCTCACCCATCCCTGGTTGTGTTTCCATGCCTGGCCAGCTTACTTGACAGTATGCATCCCTGGTGTGTCCATGCATGTTTGTGGGTTGTGTCTTAGCCACTGTTGGTTGCACATGGCCCCATGACTTACCTGGCTTGGCTGAAGTGCTCCTCCGTGATGGTGTCCCGGTGCAGCTGTGCCAGCCGGAGCAGTCTGGGGTCCCGTCGTCCAAGGGGGGGCTGCCCATCACCATTGTCACCAGCGGTCCTACTGCCCTCGCCGCTGTCCTCGTCTTCGACCTGTACGGTTATCCTACATTCGTTGGCCATGTTGTGCAGGATGCAACAGGCCAGGAATAGCCTGCAGGCCTTTGAGAGGCTGTACTGTAGGGCACCACCGGAGGTGTCCAGGCAACGGAAACATGTCTTCAGCATCCCGAACACCTGCTCGATGACATTACGTGTGGTGGCATGCGCCTCATTGTAGCATTGCTGCGATAGGGTCGTGGGCTGCCAGTAGGGTGTGAGCAGCCAGGGATGGAGTGGGTATCCACTGTCACCTGTGTGTAGAGGGTGGAGGTTAGTTTGGTGATCAGCATCGCCCTGCCCCTGGCCATGTAGGCCACTACCCATGTCACCTCTGACCATGCCCTTCCAGGCCCTATGTTTGTTCGTGTGGTTTGCATACTCACCCACTAGGTGGCCAGTGGGGATATCTCCACTCTCAAATCTGTGGCACAGTGCTGACTGGTGCCAGATGAAGGCATCATGTGCTTCCCCCAGGGTGCATGGCACAGACGTTGATTATGCACCCTCTGGCATCGCACACCACCTGGCAGTTGATGCTGGCATAGCCCTTGCGATTTATATATGCAGCCCCCTCAGGGCCAGGTGGTGTGCAGAAGGCCACATGGGTGCAGTCTATTGCCCCTAGCACACCAGGCATACGTGCTACCCTGTGGAACTCCTGTATGTTTGCTGTGTGCTCCGCTGGTGTGCTGGGGAAATGGATGTACTCCGCAGCATGTGGCAGCAGTGCGCTGAGGAATTGGATGAGGTGGCATGATGTGGCCAACTGGGTTATGCCTGTGGTGTCCCCAGTTGGTCTCTGGAAGGTACCCATGGTGAGCAAGCACATGCAAGCTGTCACTTTCATCTCCACTGACAGAGCATAGCTCCATCGTGTGGGTGCCTGCATCCCATCACTGCACAGCTCACAGAGCCACCTCAGAATTGCCCAGTTCAGGCGGTACTGGCCCACGATCTCCATATCACTATACAGCTCGAAGCTGGTGCGGGCTCGGTACTGCCTGTTGGGGGCATACCGCTGACTGGCCCTTCCACGGCCATGCCCCCTGCTGCCCGCCTTCTCACCCCCTCATTACTGCCTCCATCTGGAAGGTGGCACTGGCCGTGTCCCTGGCTTGTGTTCACCCCCCTAGCAGCTGTTTCTGTACCCCCGCTGTCCTGGCTGCTACTTCACCTGCACCGGGAACACCTGCCTGTGCTGGCCTCACTGCTGTGTGGCACGTACTTCCCCCTTCTGCACTGTGGCTCCCCACACCGTCCCCTGAGTCTGATTCCAGGTGCCCTTTCCTGGCCTGTCCTGTGTGTCCCTGCTGCCCAGTTTGTCCTGCTAGACTTCGGCCTCATGTGCCTTCCCTGTAGTGTTCTTGCACCTCTCACTCCCTTTTAACTTTGGCTCTTGCCTCGTGGGTGCAACCTCACGTTGGCTCCCCTATTGCGCATGGTGCGTGTTGTTGAATATCGCACTCCGCAATTTATGCATAGTTCCTCCCCCTTCAGTTGATAATACATTCATTATCATTGTGCTGTTCAGTGTGATTTGGGGGGTGCAACTGCCTCCAGCTGAATATCGCAGAATGGCGCATTTTCGGACTTGTGCAGGCACAACCCTATAGCGCAAGGCTCAACTCTTTTGAATATCTGGGCCTATGAATAAAACTTATTTCTATACAGGGTAATAGGACTTTTAAAGTTTAAGACTTTTTTTTTTGGTGCAACCAGACACATGATCTCTATCTTTATCATAGCCATGGATGCCTATCTCCATCTAAGACACTCCTTGTACAAACACATAATCCTAATAAGTGTCTTCCCGGGAATGTGAAACATGTAAGTTAGGCCCCATCTTATCTCTGTTCTACAGCTAGAGCAGAGCCCTGAAATTGAAAAACAGTCTCTTTAAAACCATTTTTCCTCTTAACTCTAAAGCTGACTCCATTTTAAATGTCATTATTCCCATTTTTCTGTTTTTAAGACTTAGTCAACATTAATCTTGACCAGAAATAAAAGTAAACATTTCCCATCTTAATACCATATAAAATCACATAAAATAATGATGATTAAAAAAAAATCAATTCTTGAAGATGAAAATAAAATTTTCCATCAAGGGTTTTGTCCCTACATTCCCCCTTTTGAATTAAAATGCACCCCAAAAATGCACTTGCAATTCAAAACAATAATCCTACTATATATGGGTATATAGGTTTAAGCATTGCAGGGAAAACAAAACATAAAAGGCAAAGTAGTGTCATCATGCAGAAACTTATGACACCATCAGTACATTACAACATCACATGTGACATCATAGGATGTGACATCACTAGACATCAGTGGAGACACTACTTTGCATAGATGTGTGTACGGTACTACATGAACTAACATGATTATAACTATGTACACTTTAAAATAACATTTTTTACATTGTTGAACACTTTCATACAACACATTCTTTATTAACTTTAAAAATCAACATTGCAATTGACATTTTAGATTCTGTTTATCATTTTTAATCTTCTTAAATTCATTTACCTTTTTAAGTCTTTAGTATTGCAGTACAAATAAGGCTAGTAGTTATCTCTTGTTACATTTCATAAGTTCTTTTCCCCCATGTGCTGAAGGCACTACTAAACTGCCACCTATAACTTTTACCTGTGTTTACCACAATATCATTCCTTGAGTGGAAGTTACCTTTGGTATTACACATATTTAAGTTTAAGCTCCATTTGTAGCTTACCTGTATAGCAATCACAGTTACATTGGGATTACTTATAGGAAATTACAAAAGTTTTCCTTACCATTTTGTTACCTTGTTATACTTTTACTAAATCAGAGTTAAAATCAAACTTTCACTAGTTCTTTATCAAAATTATCAATCAAAAATATTCTATCTGAATTAACTTATTTTCCAGTATTTTTAGTTCCATTTTTAACCACTTTAGTTTCACATCATAACTACACATGCTTTTCAAAAAACTCTTTTTCTTCTTTAAGTTAATACCTTTGTTAGTCTCCCCAATAACTGGAACAGCAAATATCTGAACTGTAAAGGATTTTTAACCCTCACTTTTTGCTAACAGTTAGTTTTAAAAGTGACAGGTTCGGTTTTTGGATTCATGTACAAGGAGAAAAACATGCATTTTTTTTAGTGCACACACCTAGGCAGTGTGGAATGAATTTTCAAACCCACATCACTACTGCAGGTTAGGCACAAACAATACAGTTTATAACACCTTTCCATTAATTTTAACTTAGAAAATGGGCTTAAGTTTACCAGAGCTCTGATTTGCTGAGCCCCCTGAGAAGGTGGGCATCTATCAGACAACAGAGCCCAGGTAAAAAAAGGTGCCAGCCCAGCCTGCCTAACTACCAGTTTGAATCTTTGTGTCCATAGAATGTTTGACTTCAAAATGCAACCATTTTTTTCACTCGCTAAGTGAGCTGTAAACTAGTGGTCCGTTTTCCAAGGTCTCCTACACATAGTCATCATACACTCAAAAACCTGGCCACAACTCAACTGACATTTTCATTAAAAAAAAAAAAACTATACTTACTTAATTTTAAGTACAAGAACAACCCTTGTTCTTAAAAGACACAAGTTGCCACGGCCCCCGGTACATGTCCGCCTCCTCACGTCACTGACCCTCTTGCCGATTCTCCCTATTTGTTCACTTGATAAGTCATAGCCCTGCTCAGTAGCCTAACTGAAACTCAAATAGCAAAAGCACAACACCCTACTTGTTTTTTTTGTGCTCCCAGCTCGTTCGACCTTCTGTGCGTACTGATCAACTCTATAATGTGCCCACCTACCATTACCGCTCCTCTCTTCAATTCCCCGATGCACTGCTCAGCTGCCCAGCTGTAAATGGACTGTCAGAACAATGGGAAAGTAATGTGCCTGATGGTTACCTGCTTCCCCTAACAGAGTGGGACTCAGTCATGCTCCATTTTCGTTCCTTAAAAAAAATCAAAGCCTCCCACCCCCAATCTGTGCAGTCTGCTCTGGGAGTCTGTTTTCCTCACACAATTTTCTTCTAAACAGTCGAGAGAGAGAGATCGAGAGGTCGAGAGAGAGAGATCGAGAGATCGAGAGATCGAGAGATCGAGAGATCGAGAGATCGAGAGATCGAGAGATCGAGACGAGATCGAGAGATCGAGAGATCGAGAGATCGAGAGATCGAGAGAGAGAGAGATGCCTGCACAGAGTCACCAACAGTTGTAAAACCCCAGTTCTATATAGCTTTTTTATTAAAATCTTCTGTTCATTGTTCAACGTAACACCCTACGCAGTAACAGTTAAAATTAAAAACATTTACACCCTAGCCTGCCACATCCTATCTGTTGCTCTATACTTCCTGGTTTTACGAGGCAGGGTGATCACAGCATGCAACAGCCACAAGTTCTAAGTGTAAAGGGGGAAAAAAGACTTCTTCAAGTAAGGCAGAAAACAGTGTTTGTTTTTTTCTTTTTTTTTCTTGCAGACTGCAGGGGAGAAGAACTTAAAGTCTGTCACCTGTTAGAGTGATGGGGTGGGGGATAAGTACAATAGAATGCTTGTCTGGCGAGTGGCAGCAGATGGAATAGCACAGGAAAGGAGGGACTACTTTACAAGTAAAAGCCTTAAAATTAATTCTTACTATACTTTATAATTTCTTTATTTTTTTGAAAAACCCACATAAAACTGCTACAGGAAGCCCATTTTCTAAGTGCAATAATACCCTCCAGGGTGGGCGGTATGGGCAATACCAGACCTTCCAGGGGCTATAAGGCCCTCCACCTGCAGTGTCAGGCCTCATCATGCCCCTGGGCAGTCCGATATTGCCCAATACCGACGACCCTGTCGGGTATTATTGCTTACATAATTAATTTACTTTATTTGAGATTGTTGCAGTGAGCACCTCACCATTTGGCACACTTGAGGGATAATTGATCCAGACCTCAAGGCTGGTGATCTCAGTTAATTGGGCAAGGGTTTTTCCTTAATTGTGACCACAGAATTTCATTGGCTGTGTTTGTATATACACCCAGGTGTACAAGTGTATTAATCCCAAGGTATGGGAGATATCAAACCTTGTATGACATATAGGGTATAGTATACTTTTCTTATCTGGAGTTTCAAGGCACGTGCCTATACTCTTTAAGCATTGCATGTGGTTTGGAAGATTTGTCACCACTGATTTTAAAACTGGGTAAACCTGTGCACTGCTTGGACAATGCAGAACTTTACCAGCTCTGTTGTTGTCTTACATTTTAGCATTACCTCTGGTTTTATTGAGTGGCACCTCTTTTTTTTCACAGCCCTCAGTGGGTCTGGTACTTAAGAGTTTAATGTTTTTGTCAAATACAGGATGGCACTGTGAAAAAACAGGACTTACTTTCTTTGTGGAAAGCTAGGCATTTGTCTTAATTACAGATTTATCACATCTTGGTTTGACACACAAGCTACATAAGTTACTTCTCCATTTAACCAATTTTTAACATTATCAAAGCTAAATACATTAGTTACATTTGAACCTACAAAATTCAGTTTAATCATTAAACCATTTTCTTTACAGTAGCATGAATTTCATTTAGAAACTTTACAGACTCTTTCTAAATGGAAATTGGCCTCTTCATCTGTGACCATCATTTTTACATTCGCTTGAGCACATGCGCAAGGAATGTCTTGGGAGAATGGGACACTTCGGAGGTGTGCCTGTCCTGAGCAATCCCCTGCTCCATTGAGCAGGCGTGGTGGTCCTGCACCAATCTATGCAGTGCTTTGTATGACAGAGGTGGTCTTCTCTTCAAAGAAAACCACCGCTGTGTGCTGGCAGCATCACCGGTTTTTTGGTGCCACGCTGGGAGCCCACCCAGCATGGCAAACGCCCCGCATCGCCTGAGGTAAAAAACTGTAAAAAGAACATTCCATCACTGTCTCCCCACCCTCCCACAACCCGCACCCACCACCGCGCACCCTGCCTCCCCACACCCCCTCACCCCATACTTGCCTCTGAGCTCGGTGCGACAATCTCTTGACCGGAACACGTCTGCACTCTTCAAAGCCGACCGTGAACTGAGGAAATGCCGGTAAGCTGTATAATGGGCTAGATGGGTTTTTTCAACTTTGTTGCATATCTCAGGCATTTTTTGGAATTTTTGCACCAAATCTTCAACATGGGGTTTTTGGGACCCCTTCTCATGAATGGCGTTATTCAGGCCCGAAGGGTGATTTTGCAGTCACTGTGCAAAATCACCCTTCGGGTCTGATTAATGAAACGACAGTGCCAGCGTTCATAAGGCGGGCTCTCAAAAAACCTATTTTGAAAATTTGGTGAAAAAATTCCTAAAAATGACTGTTTTACAAGCACGTGTTGTACAGTTCCTACGCACGCTAGTAAGTTTGCGAATTTTCAATATTTTCACTCTAGATTTTCAACATTGCCATTTTACCACACCTCCTTATGAGCAGTACAGCTGTCATTT
Source organism: Neoceratodus forsteri (assembly GCA_016271365.2). Lineage (NCBI taxonomy): Eukaryota > Metazoa > Chordata > Ceratodontiformes > Ceratodontidae > Neoceratodus > Neoceratodus forsteri. The sequence goes on along the minus strand of CM028130.1, from coordinate 665,598,100 downwards.
TTCACATCCTGCCCAAAACATGTTTCCACCCATGTAGTGCACAATGGCACAGTCGATGTGCGAACTCAATGTATGGGACACATTAAGAAAATCAGTGACACTGTTCATAAGCAGAGGTCTTAAAATGGCTATGTTGAAAATTTGGTGAGAAAATTCCTTAAAATGACTGTTACAAGCACGCGAAGCTCAGTTCCTATGCACGCTCATAAGTTCACGAATTTTCAATATTTGCACTCCAATGACTTCCAAATACCTAAACAGCACATAGTAGCAAGCAACATTCGGCATTGACAAATGCTTGTACTTCCTCACTGATTTTTTTTTTTAAGCCATGTCCAAGTGCCAAATACCACTACAAATACCTGCAAGCTAACGTTCGGCATTGACAAATGCTTGTCTGGTTATAGTCTAGAATAGGTTTAAACCTCCTTAGAAGGTCATTTCCAATCAAGAAATTACCTGTTTTTTTTGTTTTGTTTTTTGTAACATACACTGGATATTTAATCATTTTACCAAATCTTAATTTTAAACAAACGTTACTTAAGGTCTTATAAGCTTCCTCTCCATAACCTACAATTTGTAAGTTGTCGGGAAGGGTTTTTAGCTTCTTGGAGTTACCTAAGGCATCAGTCACTTTATCATACAGACTTTTAGACATGCGACTTACTTCAGCCTCAGAACCAAGCAAAGCCTTATGATTTAGACTGTTCAATGTTTATGTCACAGTAAAATATTTCTGCTTTTCCTTTGGGAATTAAGTTGCCCAGGCAGAATTTGTCTTTTGTCTGGCAATATAGCAGTTTTTTTTTAAAATGACATTGTACACTGTTTGATACTAGCTCAGGAACCTTTTGAGAAAGGTTAAGCACAGAGTTAGCATTTTTAACTTCACTTGGCATCTCATTTTTAAATATCATTCTAATCTCATCATTTTTAATAACCTTCACCCTACCATAATGCTTACCCTGGAGCATTATACCACCAATGTTAATTTTCTGGATACCACAGTCACCATTAAGGATGGAACCTTACATACATGTATTTACAGGAAGCCAACAGACAGATACCTGCATAAGAAAATTAATCGCCCAAACCATACAAAAAGAATTGGTCATGTACAGTCAGTCACTCCGTTGTCACCATATTTGTTCAAAAGAGGATAACAGAGATGCACATTTGGCTATGTTGAAAAACACCTTTATTGAGCAGGAACACTCTTCCAGAGAAATTGACATGATACCAGAACATGCAGTGCAAGTACCAAGAAAACTACTTCAATATAAAGAAAAGACAGCTACAGACAGAATACCCTTAGTAGTCACATATCATCCAGACCTTGAACTTCTGCGTAAGATTATTAAAGACCTCCACCCAATATTTAGTGTGGATGAAACCCTTAATTGTATTTTTAAGGAACTCCCACTGCTATCTTTTAAACAACCACCAAATTTAGCCAGCCTAATTATTAGGAGCAAACTTTCACCAGAACAGAATACCATGTCACACAATGGCCCTGCAATCAACGTACCTGTAAGACTTGTGAGCTCATTTCCACCTTGGACTGTGATTACATCACAAAACAGACAATTCAAGGTGCATGGGAGTTATACATGCACATCACGACATGTTTATTTCATTCAGTACAAGAGATGTCCACAAACAGGTTATGTTGGAGAGACAAACCAAAAGCTCTGCACTAGGATGAACTTGCACAGACATACTATTAGAGGAAAGACTGAAAAACCAGTGGGGCATCACTTCTCCCAGCCTGACCACTCAATTTCAGATGTCAGTAATGGTCTTAAAAGGAAATCTAGAAAATACACAACAGAGACGAGCTTTTGAGATTAAACTTATTTTACATCTCAACATGGTAGCAGATGGGATGAAAGCTGATCTAGGTTTCATGGGACATTACAGAAACTGACATCCAGAGACCTCTTCTTCAGACTGGCATATTACAGGACTTCAGGTTATGTGGGATGTGGGTGAGTGTGTATGTATGCGTGTGGGTATCTGTTGTGAGGTGTGAGGCTTGCTGTCACATTGAGGTAGGCCTCTATTTAGATACATGGAGTTAGTGTGTTACTACTCTTACTTCTCACACATAATGAATATTAATTCCCCCTTTTTCTTTGCCCAGGAGTGGGGTTGATTCCGTTACACCAGATACAGATTACCTAGCCTGTTACTGTACATACAGGAGTGTTATCATAGACTGTCACATATCTTTTTTGTAAATCTGTATACATTGGGGTGCACAATCTCATCTGCATGGGGGTCCTGGACAGATCTTTTTAAATTAGTCTAATATTGTAGTGATTTGTGGAAATGTAGGTGTTAGACCTCTGGTCTTACACACATACTTTATATTTACTTCTAGTTACCTTATCCTGGGGAGGGTGGCAGGTTTATTTCATTGTAGTTGTATCCAGAATCCCTGGAAATGTGTGTGCATGTGCATGCATGCATGAGCATCTCTTTAAAGCTAGTGATCCCCCCACACACATTATGGGGATGTGGGGTGGGGTAAGTGTATTGTTTGTGTGAAGAGGAGGAGAGAAATTACATTTTATCTTTTTCAGATTCTTTAGACACTTCTGCTACATCAAGTTGTTATATTCTCAGTGTATATTGAGATCAGTACATATCGGCTACATGGACTTAATTCCTTGGTGGTCCATGACTATAGTTATTTGTTTGACACTAATACTGTCAATTTATATTTAAATTATCATTTATAAAGTCCTGTCACTACACCAGAGGTTTTTGAAATTTATGGGACATCATATCTAGCTGGAGAGTACAGCGGGGTGACAGGTCCAGCTAAGTTTTACACATCATAGAATGTGCACTGATGTTTGTAAGACAACTTTTCTGGTAATTTCTTGTCTATAATGCATGCATTGAAACTTCTTAGAGTACTAAGACAATCTCGGTATGTCTTTAATCTGGGTGGGGGTTGCATTTCAGTAATCACATCCTAATACATGCTGTGAGACCCATAGTTTGATTTAGGAGTCATCTGTTACAGCAATGTTCTTGTATCAGTTAAATATATATGCAGTAGGATTCTTTGTATGTGTGTTCCACCAAGCATCTTTGACCCTGGGATACTCCTGGCTGAAGGTAGTATGGTGCTGATAAATTACTCTGACATCATTTTCTGTATTTTTTAAATGAGTATTTTAAACCAGTGGAGATTTTTTCTGTTTTTTCTGCATGATCTAGCTGTTAAAAGTATTGCTTTTTTCTAAACTGCCATTAGGCTTCTGACAAAGGACTGGTTGGTCTGAAAGCTAGAGCACTTTGTTCTTGTTCTATCTATTTTGGTCCATTAAAAGGTATCAAATCATTTGCTTCTGGATCTTACATAAAGTAAGTAAGTTACAGAGATGGTCTTAAGCAATATAGTAAAGATATGGAGGAGAATAGTGATTTGAAGAGAGATTGAGATGACATGTCTAAAATATGTATATCAATGCTGCCTAAAAGAAAATGTGACATAAGGCTTCAGAAAAGGCTACTTTTGTGCATGAATAGCATAGAAGTGAGTGCTAAGTAATATTAGAGAAAAATTTATTTGGACATATTAGTTAGACCAGAAGGAAAGTTAAAGGAAACACAGCATAATTAAATTGATACATACAAGGATTAGTTTTAGAGTGTGAAACATTTAAAGGAACATGCTTTAATTCTGATGACATTTACATTTTTCATAGAATAAGCAACCAAATGTTTTGGAGCATATACCTACAAGTAGATCATGCTTATATATTGTATTGATGGTAAATATGACAATCAAGTTTCTGAATTTATTGGGATTTGAGGGAAATATTCATTGAATCAAGCAATATAATTTGAAAGTTAGGAAAACATTCTTAACATTACAAATCAGATATTGCAGTCATATAGTTACGGTTTTGAGAACAGGAATAACATGTATGTAAATTATGGATATTAAAAATTGAATGTGCATATTGTCTGTACATATTGAATTAAGCAACATAATTTGAAAGTTGGGAAAATATTTTTAATATTATAAATTAAATATTGTAGCCATATGTATGGTTTTGAGATCAAGGCTAACATATATAAATTATGGATGTTAAGAATTAAATGTGTATTTATGCATAAATAGAGGGGTGAAATAAGGAGAGGAAATATGAGCATGTTTGGTGAGAAATATGATAAAAGCATAGAAATAAATATTTTATTTAAAAGAAATGTTTTTTTCATACACAGGTATTCTTCCAGATAAATAGAAAAATAAAACAATATGACACAACAGTGGTTTGTTTGAGCACATCGTTGTAAAAGTGAGTTTTCCTGTTTAGTCATAGATTGAAATAGTTGTAAATCATGAATTACAAGAGTGGATAATTAAGTGGTGTTTATTACCTTTATAGGATTGAAGGCACTTTCCTGATGAAGCATGCTTAATATGTGAAACATTGTGTATGGCCTCATTAAATAAACTTTAAGAAGAAAATTAATCAAAGCATCACTTTTATTCACTGTGGAAATAGCACCCCCTACTGATAATAATTTTTGTGACTCTGGTTCATGCACATGATGGGAGGAAGCTGAATTAACAAAGAAGGTTCCTTTCCATGAAGAATTGGTGTGCATCAGCACACTGAACATGGTTGGTTTCTGAAGTAGATGTCAGGTGTGTGACATCACATCTCATGAAAGTTGGAACTGAACAAAGAATAAAGGAAGAAAAAGAACCTTTGAAGGACTTTAACAAGACTTTTTTTTTTTTTTTTTGAACAAGTCAAGTGAATTGTTTTTTCTATCAAGGACTAATTTTCAGGACTCACAGCAGGTGTACCATTGATAGTCAGTTTAGCATTTGTACAATTTTTTTTTTCTTTTAACAGATATTCCTGTTCATAGTGTATATACTTATATTATTAGAGAAATAAAATAAAAGGAACTAACCTAGTTATTCAGAAACTTTGATAGGTTTAATGAAATAGGAGGTAGTGTAAATTCTAAATATCAGTTTGCAACACATACAGAGACGGAGCGGCTCTTGGGACAACTTGGAGGAGACAGGGATTTTAGTATGCCACCATCAGATAATCAACATATGGTGCAAAAAATAGAGAATCAACAGTTCAAAGTCTGCAGGTTGGAGTTGCATGCACTCACCGTAGGACAATATTTGTCACATAATGATACCACATGGTCTAAGTGTGTATATAGAGCACAATATTGGCATAAAATCCTTGAAACTGGATCAGAAGTGGGATGGAATAAGGACAAGATGTTCAGTAGATTTCATGCATGCAATAATAGAAGCAGTTGTAGAACAGAGGGAATTTAAACAGAAACATTAAATCAAGAACAGGAAGCTTTAAAGTTAAAGATACAATTGTAAGAATTTAACAAAACATTGGAACGAATAAAATAAAAGAAAATAAGGGAATATGAGAATAATTTAAAATGGCAGAAGATCAAAAAAATTTTAGAGGGATACTAATGATTATGAGGATAAGATGTATACTCGTCCTCAGATTCTCATCCTACTCGGGTGGTGTTATGCAACGCCAGGTCTATTAAAAACAAAACCACTATTATAGCGGATTTTGTTGGATCATCTGACCTGGCGTGCATCACCGAGACCTGGCTGGATGAGAATGCTGGCTCAGTTTTGGCATCAGCAATTCCAGCCCGGTACTTGGTGATACACCACCCTAGGATGGATATCGTAGGGGTTGGGGTGTTGCTATCTGTTTTAGACCCAAACTGGGCCTAGTGGAGGTACCAGTGGGAACTAACAACTCCTTTGAATGTATCATGGGTGAGGGTGTGGGGTACAGGATACTTCTCGTTTACCGTCCACCAGGTGACGGGAATGTGTTCCTGTGGGAAGTCGCAGACTTCATTGTCGACCTGGCATTGGGATCCCTCAGATGGTTGGTTCTGGGGGATTTCAATACCTGGGTCAACAATGAACTCTCGCAGTTTGGTCAAGACTTCTGCCAGTCAATTATTTCACTGGGCTTCACACAGGTTATTTCCTCCTCGACCCACATTGGCAGTCATTCATTGGACTTGGTGTTCCTACTGGGGATGGAGATATCTGACTTGGTGGTGGAACCAGTCAGGTGGTCTGACCATCATACCATTGGGTTCAGTTTTGAGGCCACCCCTAGTAGGTCAGCCCCTATGGAGATGGTCTGGTACCGCCCTTTGAGGGGTGTCTCCCCAGATGGCCTGATGGCAGTACTGGACCTATCAGGTTTTCCGAGTGATTGCATGGATCCAGGGAACTTGGTACTCAATTATAATAAGGTGGTAGGGGCCCTGGATTCCATTGCTCCTGTTTGTGTTCATCCCCTCCACTCTTCACCCCAGCTCTCCTTGGCTTGATGAGACTGAGGGAGTTGAGGAGAGTTGGACAAAGGTTAGAGAGGTGCTGGTGGAAATCAGGCCTGGATTGTGACACTTAGTTTGGTGGACCATTATGTGGTCTATCAATCAGCAATCTCTCATAAGAAGGCAGAATTCCTGTCTAGAGAGATTACTGCTGCACAGAATTGACCAGCTCAGCTTTTCTGGACAGAACAGATTGGATTACACAATCTGTCTTCAGCCCAGAAGAGCCTTTTTTCAAGAATGGTGTGAGGAGTTTGCTCAATTCTTTTCAGATAAGGTTGCCACAATTAGGACTGATGTCTACTTGACCCTCCCTAATGGAAGCTGTGATGGTCAGCAGGAGACGTCGGACACCCAATTTGTGTGGTCTGACTTCAGCCTTCCCACAATCAGTGACATTGTGATGGTCATCCAGTCAGTGTCTGACCAACCGTGGTTTGAGCCAGGCCCCACACTTCTCAATGGGCTGTGTGGATAAAATCAGTCCAGTCCTTGCTGATATAGTCTGGAGGTCTTTGGAGAGGGGGATTTTTTCCTAATCCTCTGAAGGTGGCTGTGGTTCAGCCCCTTCTTAAAGTCCTCCTCGGACACGGATTGTCTGGCTAACTACAGACCTGTCTCTAACCTGCCCTTCATAGGTAAGGTTATTGAGAAGGTGATCGCACTGCAGCTGGATGATCATTTGACCAGCCACAATGTCTGATTTTCTCCAGTCCAGATTTAGGAAGAGACATAGTACCGAGACAGCTCTTGTCCAGGTACTAAATGACCTCCTAATAGTGAGATTGAAAGACCCATTCCATCTTGGTCCTTGATCTCTCTGCAGGCATTTTACACTGTGGACTATGGTGTGCTATTGGAGCACTTGCGGTTTATCTGTGAGCTGTCTGGTACAGTCCTCAGTTGGTTTTATTCTTTCCTCAAGGGTTGGACTCAGAGGGGGGTGTCTGGGATTTTTTTCCTCGACATCATTCGCCCTATCCTGTGGGGTGCCGCAGGGCTCCATTTTGGTGCCCATGTTTGTGGTGTATATGCTGCCGTTGGGAGAGATTATTAGGCAGTACAGTTTGAGTTTTCACTGCTATGCAGATGATACTCAACTGTACATGTCCTTTGTGCCCGGCCAAGATGCTGCCATTTCGGTCTTTAACTGCCTAGCTGAAATCCAGGACTGGATGAACGTGAGTTGGCTGTGGCTGAATCCAGAGAAAACTGAGGTGTTGGTGGACCCAGGTCGGCGGGGTTTATGGCTTGGGGGTGTTTAGCTCACTACCTCAGACCAGGTGCGGAACCTGGGTGTTGTGTTTGACTGTTTGACACTTAAATCTCAGGTGGCGGCAGTTGACAAAGCCTCTAACATATGAGGAACACCGCCCGAGTGAAGCATCTGGTTCCTCCTTACAATCTTCCAACTTTTGTCCGCGCCTTCGTTACCTCCTGCCTTGACTACTGCAACACCCTTTATCTTGGGCTACTGGGGGGGTCGATATTCGTTGCCTGAAGCTAGTGCAGAATACAGCAGCCAGGCTATTGACTGGTTCTTCTAGGGCCAGTCATATAACGCCTGAGCTCCGCAGACTGCAATGGCTGCCAGTACACTGGCAAATCACCTTCAAGGTCTGTGTGCTGACCTAAAAGACCCTACATGATCAGGGACCTGGTTACCTGAAAGATCTCCTTTGTCCCTACTGTCTCTACTGCTCTCTCAGATCCACTGACTATTGATTGCTGGAGATTCCCAGGGTTAGTTTAAAGACATCTGGGGCCAGATCTCTTAGTTTTATGGCCCCAACCCTGTGGAATTCTCTACCTCATCAGGTGAGAGATTGCCCGACTGTCCAAAGTTTTAAGGAGGTGTTAAACATTTATTTTTAGCCATGCATATAATGATTTTTAATGTTGCTGTTTTGGATACATTTTTAACATTGTTTATTGATTTTTTTTTAATTATGTACAGGCGCCTTGGTTTTAGAAAGGCGCCTTTTACAAATAAAGTCTTTGATTTGATACTCATGCTAAGCCAATGGTAAGACAGCAAGAACATATCCCTACAGACAATCAGAAAGTGGATCTGAAAGTGAGAATAGCTATGAGAGAGCAAGCAATAAATCAACACATACATATGCACAGGAATCTAGAAACTACAGGGCCACTTATTTTCAGCAGGAAGATATGCAACAAGAACCACCAGGGCCATCACATCAAGATATACACATTCAAGACCATGTGATGCAGAGCACGGACTAACGGCTCCTCTCTATCACTCCAGCCATTAGCTCTGATTTAATTACTTTTCGTTGTGGTTACCTTACAAAGCCTATTTCTAATTACCGTTACAATTTGTAGAAAACATCTGTTACTTGTTTCAGATCACTTAAGGAGGTAGAAATGAGTAGAGCAACACCGAAGCACACCCCTCTGGCAACCCCGGAGAAGGCCCCAAAAAAACCTCGGGCCCAAGAGCGCAACCGATGCAGCAATCTCTATGCTCACGACAGCGGGACAGGAGCCACTTTACAATTCTGGGCTGAATCTGTTCCCTTTAGAGATGAACTCAACTGCATTTCCTCTGAAATCAAATCACTCACTCAGGCCATGGAGGACATATCACAATGGGCATCAGATAACATGGCCAGAATTGGCTCGCTTGAAAAGAAGGCTGAAAGAACTGATCCGGAACTAGTGGCCATGCGGCAAAAAATGTCTCACCTAGACATGAAGGTGGAGGACCTTGAGGGCTGCAGCAGATGTAATAATGCGGTCCTTATAGGCCTTCCTAAGGGAGAAGGAATGGACACTATCCTTTTTGTGCAGAAGCTGCTGGAAAAAATCACTGGTCCCTCACCATTTGAACCGAAAATATATAATTGAAAGGGCACATAGTGCTTTTCACCATCGGCAGGATCCCCACCTGTCCCCTGATTTTAAGGTTTCTAAATTTCCTGGAAAGACATGTTCTGCTTAAACTCAAAGACCTACAAGAAGTGAGATGGGAAGGGAATAAAGTTAGAATAGTGCAACATTTGCCGGCTACTGTGCACCAGAGAAGAACCTCCTTTCATCTGTTAGTATCTCAACTTATAGCAGCTGGGATTAAATTCAAAATGTCCTATCCAGCCAAGCTGCAAATTTTAATTGCTGGGAATTGGTCATCGTATGAAGATCCCAACATTGCAGCAGCCGGACCGAAAACTGCCCTTCCTGACCTCTTTCATGACCCCTGAACGACTACAACAGGAATACCAGTTTGGGAAAAAGTAGAGCAAATTGTGTGCCTTATTTGATTATACCCCAATCCTAATGAGAATCTTTGATTTCAGCCTCATTATGCTACAGGCACCTCCTTGCCATAGTCTCCTTAAGTCCTCCTTAGACTGATGGTTTCTAAGGTACACAGCAATCTGTAATTATGAAAAGCAGCAGGGAAGGTGGTGGTATCGCATAGACTGGTCCCCCATGAGATGATGGCAGGTCCCTTTTCCTTTATTAAGCACCAAGGAGCTAGATTGGGGGCTTTCTCCCTACTCCAGTGCGCATTATCGAGCAGCTCTTTCCATCAGTTTGTTTCCCGTTTCCTTACACACCACTAGAGGGAGCCCATGGAATGCACTATGGTCCTGTTTTGTTTCGTGCAGCAGATACAACGCTGGGGTGACTAGCCTGTCACAATTTCAATGATCGAGGTGATAAGATCTTAGTTTTTCCTTTTGGGGGTTAAATGGTTAGTTTGTTAGCTGGGACTGCTTTGCAGAGTGGATTCACTGCATGTCCTTCACTTAAAGACAGTGAACCTGTCTTTGCCCCTCAGGGGCTGCATTATTTTTGTGTCTTTACAGATGTTATCTGGCTTTGTTGAGCCAGGGACATTAGATTTCTCATGTCTATAGGCGCTGGTGCAACTATTTTTTTCACATGAGAAGTTTTAGTTTTCTAATTAAGAAATATGTAAAAGGGAGGGATCTCCTCTGTTTAGTAGGGCTTCTACACAGGCACCAGCGGGGAATACTTGATATCTATCATACTAGTGTTTTAACTAAAGCTTGATTTCTACTTCATTATCTATGTAGGGTGGGTAATAGTATACCTTTCAGTGTTACATTTTTCAGGATGTTTGAACTTTTTAGGGTTACATATCACATCTCCTACATGCTCTGTGGTAGGCTGCTAAGGAATAGATGGGAGCATAGCTAAATAATCAGGATATATTTTCTCCTATCAATATGGTCAGTGCAATGTTAATGAGTAGACAGTGCCTGCCTAGGCCCTATAACAGTGTTTTCAAATTTACTATATAGTAAGGGGGGAATTAACATGTTGTGTTTTTTAAGGTTACTACTTAACCTGTTGGGTTAAGGCTAGTGTATTACATGTTCATAGTTAGAAAATTAGATAGGGTGGCTGGAGGAAGGAGAAGATGTATGGTAGTGTACTGCAGAGCGCAGTTCAGACTAGAGAGGGTGGGTGGTTGGGGCAATCATTTGTGTTGGGGAGTCAATCTAGACTCATCAAAAGTCAGGATCTGAATTCAGGTTCTCAATTCACGGATGCCAGGAATTGGGGTATAAAGTACAGGGTTCTTGGTAGGGGGGGTTTGGGCTGGAGGGGTATTGCAGAGAGGACACAGCTGGAGGTACAAGGGTTTCCTGATTATTTTACAGGGTTGCAGGTGAACACACTGGTATGGTACTTTTATGGCAAGGGATTTAACATTTCTTACATGGAATGTCAAAGGAGCCAGGCAAAAGGTTAAACAATACAAAATGCTGAAACATTTGGGCCTTTTGAAGGCTGATATGCAATTTATACAGAAATTGCACTTGCTCAATTCAGAAGGAATACAGTTAAGAAGACAACAGGTAGGGCAGTGTGTTTCAGTGTTTCAGCGGAAGGTAACATGAAAAGCTGTGTAATGATATTAGTGGGTAGATCTGTTCCCTTTTCTCCAATCCAAACCATCAGTGACCCTCAAGGTAGGTTCCTTCTGGTTAAAGAAACTCCATACAACTAATATATTGTTGGGCAGTGTGTATGGTCCAAACACACACTCCTGGATTTTTTATACAGTTAATGCCCTAACTCCCTTTTTGCCCATTCCAATTATCTGGGGTGGCCTGAATGTAACTTTTGATTCAAATGTCGATCGGTCTGGAAATTCTTGCAAGGTACATGGGTCTTCCTCTCTAACTATTTACTTATCACACACTCTCTTATATCAGGGGTATTGGACTCCTCTCTCCACCCAGGCCTGGCCTCGGACCACTCTGTTTCTTGTATGATTAATTTCTCATTTCTCCCTAAACTGGGAGGGCACTGGAAAATTAATAACCAACTCTTAAAAAAAAAAAAATCCAGAAACAGTCAAATATATCTCAGACCAGATCACAATCTTCAACTCGGCTAATATTAATTCCACTGGTAAACCAGATGAACTGTGGTGTGCCTTAAAGGCTTACATATGGGGAATCCTGATTGGTTTGGCTTCCAAAAAGAAGAAAAAGCAAGAGGGCCAACCTCTGTCTTTCCCAAATCCAGGACAGAGAAAAAGCTGTCCTCTCAATCCACAGAACAGTTTAGACAGGAGTTAGTTAAGCTGAAGGATTCCTTCTCGGAGCTTATGAGAGAAAAAGCTGAATTTGCCATACAAAAGGCCAAAGTCTCCTACATGGACCAAGGGGAGAAAGCAGACCACTTGCTGGTTTTGCTGCCGAAACAGCAGGAATCCTACAGGCTTGTCAAAGCTGTTCTCTCCTCAGACAATGCCACATTAGACTTCCCCAGTTGACATTCTGGCAGAGTTCTGGAGTCATTACCAACAATTACATGGTCCAATGTCTAATCCTCTCTCCAGGAGATGTCTAGATGCATACTTAAGGGAACCCAATCTGCCCACTCTTACAGAGCTGCAACAGCTCCCCCTGATCTCTGCAATTTCCTCAGCAGAATTAGCTCAAATGATTAGAGAACCTTCCTACAGACAAAACTCCAGGTCCTGATGGTTTTCCCCAACCTTTATAAAGCCTTTGCAAAGGATTCAATTCCTGTCCTTATTCCTCTTTATCAACACATTCTCAAATCAACTATATCCATAGTTGAAGCTCTTGAAAGTGCTCTACCCAACCTGACAAATGCCCACACTTAGTGTCAAGTTATCGGCCCATCTTTCTCCTTAACCAAGACATTAAGATACTGTCCAAAATCCTGGCTGGTTGGATAGGTAAAGTACTTTCAGAACTCATAAGACCGGAGCAAGTGGGCTTCATGAAGGGAAGATCATCTGTAGACCACTTATGTACTGTCGCATGTCTTCTCGGCATCCAGGGATGCCACCTTCCCAGCGGCCTTGGTCTCCCTGGATGTCAAAAAGGCATTTGGTAGGGTCAACTGCCACTTCCTACTATGTACTTTAAATGCATTTAGTTCTCCTCAGAATTCCAGAAATGAATAGGTACCCTCTACTCTGTTCCAACTGCCAGAATACCTTGTAATAGGGCAATGCCTGACCCTCTCCTTAAAATTTGGTACACGGCAAGGGTGTCTTGTCACCACTTCTCTTTAATTTGTATGTAGAGCCTCTCATTCACAGGTTAACAGATTGTCCAGATGTTCAAGGTATACCTATACATGGTTAGGTGGTCAAGGTATCGGCCTATGTGGACAGCCTTCTCCTGCAGCTGTTACACCCAGACAAATGTATACCCCCTTAAAATCATCAAAGACTTCAGTGTGATGTTTAACTACAAATGAAACATAGAAAAGACAGTAGTATTCCTCCTTAATCATAAAGTTTTAAAACATACCATATTTGATTTAGGGCTCTCATGGAAAACTGACTCCTTGAAATATCTGGGAATTGAGCTTGCAAGAAGTCTGAGCTGTCTTTTAAAACTTAACCTAGATTCCCTCCTTTTAATTACCCAGGATTTAAAAAGATAATCTCTCCTACCAATTTCACTCTGGGGTAAAATTATCCTAACTAAAATGAATGTGTTTCCCTGTCTTTTCTACCCACTAAATCTCCTAAATATTTGGCTCCCTCTGTCATGGTTCAAAAAGGTCCATAGTCACATTACAAATTTTATCTGGGCTGGTAAAAGACCTCAGATGGAATTTTATAAACTAGCTGCCCCCAAAGATAAGGGGGGGGACTGCGCTTGCTGCATGTGGGCCTTTACTACTGGGCAAGTCATGCTAATAAGTACCTCAGATGGCTATCGGCAGAGGGTTCACAAACTTCTCTTCCTTTCATCCCAGTCTGGTTCAAAATAGTTAGAGACCATCAAAACCTGAGGACTCTCCCCTGCTGCACTTTTGCATGTGCAAAGTAATGCCCTCCCCCCCCAACTAAAAAGTACACCCATAGCGGTGTCTATCAGAGTTCACTCCCAGTTATGCACTTTCCTAAAGTATAATCACACTTTGGATTTGACTCTCCCCCTGAGGGGCAAACCTAATGTCAAATTAGGGGGGAAATTCCTTATGTCAGGATGGCTCCCACAGCTAGGAGATTGCTCTCTCCTATTCTTTGTCAAGGAAGGTGGAACCTGGCTTTCTCCTCTGGAGAGCTTGAAAAATGATAATCTCCTTACGTCCAATATTTTCAAAGTCTTTCAAATGTATCATCTCCTTATTACAGACTCTGGAGTTATACCTCTATCTACAACTTTTGCCTTCCGAGAGGAACTAAGTCCACTAGCAGTCTTCCCATAAGCTGTCTCAAAATTTATAATATTTATACAGTTGGGTTTGCCCAGATAGTTTTGGCCCCACAGCTTATTGGTCTTTGCTATTCCCAGACAGGATTTTTAACTGGCCCTACTTATTGCAAGCTTGTCACAAATTGGTTACCCAAGATAGGCTTTGGCTCATGCAATTTCAAATTCTATATAATCTTTACTATTCCCCTCAAAAACTGGTCAAATTTGGCATTGCAGTGTCTCCGATTTACATGAGGTGTCTCCAAGATGAGGGCAATTTGCTGCATATTTTCTGCTCCTGCCCTAAAGTTTCCCCTTATGGGCCCTTATTAAGTAGTGGGCCAATCCCCTTCTTGGTCTGACTGATTTATACTCAGCAGAAATCTGCCTGCTAGATGATTTCTCAACCATCTCAGTATTAAACTGCAAGTATCACATGGCATTGATCTCCATGTCAGTTAAGAAGGTAGTCTTGAAGCACTAGAAAGATAATATAGAGCTAATTTACACTGAATGGCTTCAAGAGCTCCTGGCCAACCTCTGAGCAGAAAAAGCTATTGCTAGTCTACCTAATAGGTCTAAAAGATTTAACCGGATAGGGAGACCTCTACAATCCCTTTATTCTTTGCAGCCTGCAAGTAATAATACCTCTAACTAACCCATAAAGTATAGAATGGATCTCTCTGCTGGAGGTGGGGGTAAGGGACATGGGAGGGTGGAGGGAGGGGGGATAGACCAGGCATTTCAAGTTATGTATGTTGTATTACTCGTGTGTGCCATGGATCTATTCTCTGTATTGTAATTTATTTAATAAACTTCAAATTGGAAAAAAAAGAGATACACATTCAACAAAAGGAAAACGGATATCATACCAGAGCCAGAGGAACCCCACAGAAGGATGGAGATTAGGCAAGATGAAAAGGAATAGGAATAAGCAGAGGGAGGGGAGAAGGTCGAACCAAACAACGTCCTTAACAGAGATGATTCCTATTTTTAACCTCAGAAAGAGCTCACTAGTGAGGAAACTCGTATCCTGGCTAGGGGGCTCTCTTTTGGTCCTACCAGTAGTTAATGTATTTGATTTAGAATGTGATATGCAAAATTTCTTTAGAACATTATGATTAAAAGTACATTTTAAAGATAAAGAACATGATCTGTACAAAAGAAACATCAAGCAGGCTTTGAAAATTAAATCTGATTATAATCCTCCACTAGGGATAAATCCAGTGGTGGAAACTTATATAGAGATGGTGAAAGTTGAAATTGAGAAATTATTTGTGCAGGATAAGGACAGGACATTGATTAAAAACAACTTAACTCATGGAGAAAGGAAAGCTTTAAATGCACTTACAAGTGATGACAACATAATCAAATCGGTGGACAAGGGAGGGGGAATAGTCATTATAGATTACGAATTCTAGAAAATCATGCATATGAAATTGTTACAGGACACAAACTACAGAAAATTGGACTGTGATCCTACAGTGATGTTTAAAAGAGAAACTGATAGTTTTGTGAATGAATTGGTGTTAATGAACAAACTAAAAACATAGGATGATAATATTCTTATTCAGGAATATCCCAGAATATCAGTTTATTCAATCCATAAAATCCATAAGGACTTGACCCAGCCCCCTGGTCATCCGATAGTATCAGGAATTGGTAGTGTATTTGAACCAATATCTAACTATAGAAACTATCATGCTCAACCTTTAGCTGAGACTATACCGACATATGTAAGGGACACAGGGCATTTTTTTACAAATGTTAAAAGAAGTAGAAATACAAGAAATAGAGAAACCACATATCATTTTGGTAACTATGGATGTATCTGATTTATACACCTCAATACCCCATGAAGGGGGAGTGGAAGCTATGGAAACACTTCTAGACACCAAGGCTCCTGATACCCATTCAGGTACAGGCATTCTAAGTATGTTGTCAGACCATTTACTTTCAAAAAACTACTTCATATTTGAACAAACATTTTTTGAACAAATGAGGGGGGTGACTATGGGTACAACCATGGCTCCAGGCTATGCAAAAGCATATATGAGTATATTTGAAAAAAAAAAAAAAAAATATATATATATATATATATATATATATATTCTGAATGAAGAGGGTAATCTTTTTGCACACATCAAATTTTACAAACGATTTACAGATAATTTATTTGATTTGGTTGGAGAGCACAGATCTTGAAAGGTTTTTTCTATGTCTGAATGGATGTTCTGCCAACATATAGCTATAATAAAGAAAAAATACCATATTTGGATGTATTGGTACAATTTGGGGATCAAGGACTGGTAACATCCTTGTACAGGAAGGAGACAGCAAGGAATACTATATTGCATGTGAACTGTTTTCACTCAAAGGCTGATTCAAAGTATTCCTTATTTGCAATTTTTAAGGATCTGTAGGAATTGTATCACAGAACAGGACAGCAATAGGGAAACTGAACAGGCAAAAATACAATTTAGAGAAGGAGGGTGTAATAATTCTGTAACACAAGCAGAGAAGAGAATAGAAAGACTCAGGAAATAGCATTACAAGGTAAAGGCCCAAGATGTGAAGAACAGAGAACAGTATCTGGTGCTAGAAACAATCATAAAATGAAAGAAATAAGATGAAAAAATAACCATCACTGGCATCTGGTACAAAATTTTCCAGTGAATGAACAAGAATTTAGGACACCACCATTAGTAGCTGTGAAAAAAGTGAAAGCAAAAACAGACAGTGGTACACACTGTGCACCCACAAGGCAAAAGAAAGGAAGAACAGCTATCACCAAGCTAGAGATGTTGATAGGAAGGACAGGGGTAAATGGAGAAAATGACAAAGGCAATAAGGACAGAGATGGGGCAAAAAGGGGTAAGACCATCAAAAAATGGAGGGTAATGAGTACCAATGCCCATAGTCTGGGCAACAAGCTCCCTGAACTGGTGGCCTTGATGGAAGAGGGATGCCAGGATATTGTAGCAGTCACAGAAACATGGCATACAGAGAACCATGACTGAGATGTTAACATACCAGGTTACACAACCTACAGGAGAGACAGGGAGGGTAGAAGAAGGGGAGGAGTAGCTCTCTATGTAAGGGAAGGGATAAAAGCAATGGAACAAAAGAGTAAACAGGGTGGAGAGGAGGCACTGTGGGTCACCTTTGAGACTGGAAATTGCACCGCAGTCCACACAGGGATTGTATACAGACCCCCATGTCAGGGGGAGGGAATGGACAAGGATATGATAGAAGGCATCCTTTGGATGGCAGAGAAAGGGGAGATGCTGTTGGTGGGGGACATGATTATGCCAGATGTTAACTGGAGCACCTTTGCTGCAGCCACATCTAGGAGCAAGTCCATTCTCAATGCCCTACATGTGGCATGCTCAGACAGCTAGTTTTGGAACCCACTCATGAGGGAGCAATCTTAGACCTCGTACTCTCAAATGGGGACAGTGAAAGGATCTCGCATCTAGAAGTGGGTAGCCATCTGGGAACATGTGACCACTAAACAGTGTAGTTCACAACAAATTCGGCTACAGTCAAGCCATACAAAAGTAAGGGTATTGGACTTCAGGAGGGCTGACTTTGGCAAGATGGGAGAGTGCCTTAGAAAGCACTAGCAAAGAGGCTAGAAGGAGGGGTGGAGCAACAATGGGGAAACATCACAACTGCCATCAGAGGCAACAAGCATTTGTGTGAAGCAAATAAACAAATCAAAACTAAAGAAAAAGCCACTATGGTCCTCAAAAGAGGTGGTGGGGAAGGTTATGGAGAAAAAAGATAGCATTTAGGAAGTAGAAGGAGCAGGACAGAGAACTGTACCATTTAAGGCAGAAGGAAGCTGGGAGGGAAGTCAGAATAGCAAAGACCCAAACTGAGGAAAAGAGAGCCAACTCTGTTAAGAAGGGGGATAAAATCTTTTATAGGTACATCAGGGAGCATAGAAAGACAAAGAGGGATAGTGAGGCTGAATAGAATGGACGGTGGATGGGCAGAGGGGCAGTGAAAAAAGCAAGGATACTGAATTAATACTTCTGCTTAGTATTCACAAAAGAGGAGGAGTGCCTAATCCAATTAACAGAAGCACTCTGGATAGGGGGCTTGATCAGTCCTTTCATAGAAGAAAGATTTCTGAAAAAATTCCTAAAACTGAAGGTGGACAAAGCAAAGGGGCCTGACGGAATTCACCCCAGAATTCTAAAAGAATTAAAGGGAGAACTAGTGACACCACTAACTACCCTATTTAACAAATCGTGGGAGGATGGTGTGATACCTGAGGACTGGAGGAAGGTGGATGTGATTCCCCTTCACAAAGGTGGGAGCAAGACAGAGGCAGGAAATTACAGACCTGTCAGTTTGACCTCCTGTGGTAGCGAAAGTGATGGAATCACTTCTGAAGGAAAGAATTGTTGAGTACCTAGAGGCCAGTGGGGCACAGGACCCAAGGCAGCATGGGTTCACAGCAGGAAGGTCATGTCAGATTCATCTAATTGATTTCTTTGACTGGGTGACCAATGTAGACCAGGGAGGGGTTGTGGACATGGCCTACCTAGACTTTAGCAAGGCATTTGACAGAGTCCCATAAAAAAGATTAGTAATCAAATTAATCAGCATGGGAGTGGGTCCCAGGGTGGTAGCCTGGTTAAAACATTGGCTGGACAACAGGACATGGAAGGTAATAGTAAACAGAGTCCACTCTGAAGAAAGGGGGGGTTTCTAGTGGAGTACCGCAGGGTTCAGTACTGGGTCTATTCCTTTTTAATGTCTTTATGTGACATTGCAGAGGGACTAGAAGGAAAAGTATGCCTCTTTGCAGATGACACAAAGATCTGCAACAGGGTTTATACATAAGGAGGTGTGGAAAGGATAAGAAGGGACTTGGAAAGGTTGAAGGAATGGTCAGAAGTATGGCAGCTTGGATTCAATGCAAAGAAGTGCAAAATAATGCATGTGGGAAACAAACCCAGAGGAAGATTACACAGTGGGGGTAGTACCAACAACAATGGAAAGGGACCTGAGGTAATCATATTATATTTTTATTTATTTTTTTATTTTATTTATTTTTTAGTTTTTGTTGACCAGATAAGTGCACTAGACAAATCCTGCCTATTTTCAGGCACGACCCAGGGGAAGGGGATACAGATGAATGCCAACTGACCTTGAACCAGATTAAGCTGTTGGTGGTATTTTTAGTGAATGAGGAAATTTGGCCAGGACACCGGGAAATTCCCTACTCTTTCGATAAGTGCCATGGGATCTTTAACATCCACCTGAACTACCACCAATCCAGGCAGATGGGACCTCGGTTTAATGTCTCATCCGAAAGATGGCAACTCAGAAGTGCAGCACCCCTCTCATGCTGCACTACAGTGTCAGTACTGGGCTATTAACCCAAGTGCCAGATGCGGGAACTGAACCCACAGCCTTCTGATCTCCCAACCTCTGAGGTGAGTGTGCTACCTACTGAGCCACTGATACTAGCACTAGATGACCTTAAGGTTAGCAAGCAAAGTGAGAAGGCAGTAGGGAGGGCTGGGGGGTTACTGGGATGTAAAGGGAGAGGCATCACCAGCAGAAAAACAGAAGTTATCCCTTTGTACAGACAGTTGGTGAGACCTCACCTGGAGTACTGCATCCAGTTCTGGAGACCCATCTCTGCAAGGAGATAGAGAATGGAGGCAGTCCAGAGGAGGGCAACTAAAATGGTGCAGGGTCTGCAAGAGAAGCCATATGAGGAGAGACTAAAAGAGCTTAATATGTATACCCTTGAGGAAAGGAAGGAGAGGGGGGACATGATAGAAACTTAAGTACCTCGGTGGAATCAACAAAGTCCAAGAGGGTAGCATATTTCAGAAAGAGATATGCAAGAACAGGGGGACACAATTTGAAGATGAGGGGGGGTGGCTCAGGGGCAATGTGAGGAAGTATTTTTTCATAGAGGCTGGGGGACACATGGAACAACCTTCCTGAGGGGGTTTTGGGGTCTAAAACTGTGGGAGAATTCAAGAATGCATGGGACAGACATAAGACCATTCTTGTAGGGTGTAGAAAGAAATAGGCTGGTTAACTAGGATCTGCAGCTTATCCTCTAGGTAGGGGAGATGGGCAGACTAGGTGGGCCAAGCGATCCTTATCTGCCATCAAAGTCTGTTTCTTTTATTAGGACCATTAAATCCAGGAATGGTGCCATGTGGCTGTTCAGTTTGTGGGCATACAAGTAAAAAAAAGATGTTTTAAACATCCATATGACAGAGTTCTTTATTGATCAATTCATCACATGTGACACTGCAGGATTGATTTATGTCCTGCAGTGTCCACATAAGATCTATGTAGGAGAAACTACAGAAACACTAAAGATTAGAATTCAGAAACATAAATGAAATATTAGGAACAGATGAGCAACACCAGTGGCTGAACATTTTACAGAAGCTGGCCATACAAGGCATCCCTCAGGTTCTGGGGTATAGAGGCAGTGCCACCCCCAGAACGAGGGACATTTTAAGGGAATTTTGGAAAAGATAGAGACAAAATTGATATATTTGTTGGATGCCCTTAATCTGAACTTTGGGCTAAACAGAGAGATCAATTGGAATAAATATAGACCATAATAAGAGCAGGGAGGTCCAAAGTCATTTTGGATACCCCCTTGGATGGTGAGGACAGTATTTTGTTTATACAAATGAAATAAATCATAAAAAATAAAAAATAAAACATGAAAATTATAAAATAAAAATTACCTGAAATAGTCCCTATTTCTTCTCTGTATAGCATAGAGATCACCTCAGTTCCAATTGAAGTATATACTTATTTATAAAAAATGTGAAGCTGCCAATATAAGGAAATATACAAAGGAATATTTAAAATATTTATTTGGTTTTATAGTGAATGATGGCATCATGAACGAGCTTAGGACTAGAGTTAAAAAAACAAAGTTAATTAATGGTGACAAATAATAAATAAAAAAAGAAAGGAAGAATATACATGGCACAGAGTTGCTTAAAAAATATGATGAAATGAATTTCAAAAGTAACAAGGAGTTGTGATTGCAGCAGAGATAGCATAATTTAAAAAACAAAACCTATTTTTGGTAGTCTCCCTCTGATGCTTTTGTAAGTTAATTCTTAAGGAGATTGAGAAAGAAATATTGTAGTGAAAGCAGAATTAAAGTATCCTTTCTGGTAGTTGGTTTATAATGCTTGTGAAACTGATTGGGAGACTTAGAAAGAAATATTATAGAAATGATCTAAATAAAAACAAGGCACTCTTATGGACTGTCTGGGTAAGTGTGGATTAGTATTCAAAGAAGTAATTAGAAAACTTTGAAAGGAGATAGTCAATTTAAGTATGCAAGCAGAATTTGTGCTGGAATTGTGTAAAGAAAAGTAGTAGACCAGGGAGGGGCTGTGGACATGGCCTACCTAGACTTTAGCAAGGCATTTGACACAGTCCCACACAAGATTAATAGTCAAATTAACCAGCCTGGGAGTGGGTCCCAGGGTGGTAGCCTGGGTAATACATTGGCTGCACAACAGGACACAGAAGGTAATTGTAAATGGAGTCCACTGAAGAAAGAGGGTTACTAGTGGGGTACCGCAGGATTCAGTATTGGGTCCAATCCTTTTTAATGTCTTCATCAGTGACATTGCAGAGGGACTGGAAGGAAAAGTATGCCTTTTTGCAGATGACACAAAGATCTGCAACAGGGTTGATACACAAGAAGGCGTGGAAAGGATGAAAAGGGACTTGGCAAGGTTGGAGGAATGGTCAGAAGTATGGCAGCTAGGATTCAATGCAAAGAAGTGCAAAATAATGCACCTGGGAAACAAGAACCCAGGGGAAGAATACACAATGGGTGGGGAGGTAGTAACAACAACAAAAAGGAAAGGGACCTGGGGGTAATCATATCAGATGACCTTAAGGTTAGCAAGCAATGTGAGAAGGCAGTAGGGAGGGCTGGGGTATACTGGGATGTATAGGGAGAGCATCAGCAGCAGAAAACAGGAAGTTGTTATCCCCTGTACAGACAGTTGGCGAGACCGATCTGAGTACTGTGTCCAGTTCTGGAGACCCCATCTCGCAAGGACATAGACAGGATAGAGGCAGTCCAGAGGAGGGCAACTAAAATGGTGCAGGGTCTGCAAGAGAAGCCGTATGAGGAGAGACTAAAGGAGCTTAATATGTATACCCTTGAGGAAAGGGGGAGGACATGATAGAAACTTTTGTACCTTAGTGGAATCAACAAAGTCCAAGAGGGTAGCATCTTTCAGAAAGAGACTTGCAAGAACAAGGGGACACAATTTAAAGATAGAAGGAGGGCGGTTCAGGGGCAATGTGAGGAAGTATTATTTAACAGAGGGTAGTGGATGCATGGAACAGCCTTCCAGAGGAGGTTGTGGGGTCTAAAACTGGGAGAATTCAAGAATGCATGGGACAGACATAAGGCAATTCTTGTGGGGGATAGGAAGAAATAGGCTGTTGGTTAACTAGGATCTGCGGCCTATCCTGTAGGTAGGGAAATGGGCAGACTAGATGGGCCAAGCGGTCCTTATCTGCCATCAACGTCTATGTTTCTATGTTTCAATGAGATAATGGTGACAATTAAGAACCATTGATAATCATGCTGAAATCATCCAACAATGATAAGGAGATAAGGGCGACACATGTTCCACCAGCATACTAATACGGAAACATCAATTAAGATGAATACATCTAATCTAGCAAGCAAGGAGGGTAATATAGTAATAAAAAAAAATGAAAGGAAAGAAATGAGCTGCAATTAAAGCTATGGTAATTACAGACTTTCATTTATTCCCGTATGGGGATAATTAGAAAATAGAGACCTATATAAAAGCAAGGACTCCGATGCCTTAACATTTGGAACTAGAGCCTGAAGGTGCAGGCCTGAGGTCAGATGCTTGGAGCCCTGATGTCTTTATTAAAGGAGAATTTAAGGAACATGGTAGGGTAGTGTGAATCTGAGGAATTGAAGTTATAGCATAAAGAAAGTAAGAGATACAGAGAAGTTCTTAAGCAATATAGTAAAAATATGGAGAAGAATAATGATTTGAAGAGAGATTGAGGTGACGTCTAAAATATGTATTAATGCTGCCTAAAAGAAAATGTGACATGAGGCTTCAGAAAAGGATACTCTTATGCACGAATAGCATAGAAGTGAGTGTTAAGTAATATTAGAGAAAAAAGATGTCATTTGGACATATCAGTTAGACCAGAGGGAAAGTAAAAGGAAATGCAGCATAATGAAATTTATACATACAAGGACTAGTTTCAGAGCGTGAATAAACATTTAAAGGGACATGCTTTAATTCTGATGACATTTGTATTTTTCATAGAATAAGCAGCCAAATGTTTTGGAGCATGTAACAAGTAGATCATGCTTATACAGTGTACTAATGGTAAATATGACAATCGGATTCCTGAATTTATTGGGATTTGAGTGGAAATAGTCACTGAACCAAGCAATATAATCTGAAAGTTAGGAAAAACATTCTTAACATTGCAAACCGAATATTGCAGTCATATTTATGATTTTGAGAACAAGGATAAAACGAATGTAAATTATGGATGTTAAGAATTAAATTTGTTTGTGCATACATAGAGGGGTGAAATAAAGAGAGAAAATACAAGCATGTTTGGTGAGAAACATGATAAAAGCATATAAATAAATATTTTTCTAAAGAATTTTTCCATACATAGGTATTCTTCCAGATAAATAGAAAAATAAAACAATATGACACAACAGTGGTTTGTTTAGCACATCGTTGTAAAGGTGAGTTTTCCTGTTTAGTCATTGATTGAAATAGTTGTAAATCATGAATTATGAGTGGATATTGATTACATTTATAGGATTGAAGGCATTCTCCTGATGAAGCATGTTTAATATGCGAAACGTTGAGTGTCTGGCCTCATTAAATAAACTTAAGAAGGAAATGAATCAAAGCATTGTCTTTATTCACTGTGGAAATAGAACCCCTACTGATAATTTTTTGTGAATCTGGTTCATGCACATGAAGGGAGGAAGCTGAATTAACAAAGGTTCCTTTCCCATGAGGAACTGATGTGCATCAGCACACTGAACATGGTTGATTCCCAGCAGGGGCCAGAAAGAGGAGAAAGGCAGATGGAGGTGTGAACCCTGAAGGAGAAGAAAAATGGAACTATTGAATGTTTTAAACACCTGCCTGGTAAAAGTATACTAAGGACTCCAAAGGGTAAGGGAGCCAGAAAAGTGCAATGTTAACTTATTATATTCTCGGAGTTCCTCCAGGGCAAGATTTTACATGGACGCTGGTGCTGTGATAGATACAGTGAGTGACCTTAGAGGTAGAATAAGAAGGAACTTCCCCAAAAGGTAATTTATGTTTTAACTGCTGCTGACT
Organism: Neoceratodus forsteri; assembly: GCA_016271365.2. Taxonomy (NCBI): domain Eukaryota; kingdom Metazoa; phylum Chordata; order Ceratodontiformes; family Ceratodontidae; genus Neoceratodus; species Neoceratodus forsteri. Next base: position 665,573,613 of record CM028130.1, on the reverse strand, counting down.
CAATATACAGATTGATAAGCGAATATAGGAATCTAGGTTTTTCTAGCAGTTTTTTTTGCCTATTAATGTGGAGTTTGAACTGCTGCTGTACTCCCAAAACTGAAGATGGCTTTAAATGCAGCAAACTCTTGTAGCTGACTACGTACAAACACTGTACCAGTGAAGTTCTGATAGTTGGGACTTCAGTGTTCAAATGGAGCTGACACTACAATCAATTAACTGTTCCCTTTAAAATTATGCCATCTCAAGCATTGTAGTTAAACAGAGAAATGCCTGTGTGAGACTTTAATATGGCTTGAGTAGCTGAAGGGTTGCTACTTAGAGCAGTATGGTTTGTGGCAGACATTTTATGGAAATAAAATGCCCAAAGAACTAATATACTTGAATGGGACTCCTATTTGGAGCCATTATGGTGCTGAATGGAGTTGGGCTTGGTAATAAGCCGTCCTCACTTGTGGCCTGGACCTTATTTTTAAAATCCATTGATTTCTTGAAGTATGTGCTTGTTATGTCCACGAGTAAATGTGTAAATGTTGTATTTTATACTAAGTTCTGTGTAAGGGTGGATATTAATTTTATAGTTTATGTATTTAGTGGAAGGAATATTTTAATACGCAGTACTTAAACAGATTTAATTACACAAAAATACCATAGTCTGGCCTTACTTAAAATTTATTAAGTTTCCTTTTTTCTTCCTTTTTTCCCCAGAGTTATACTGAATACTGGAATTGAGACCCTCCAGGCATACATTCTAGTGTTTTTTGGGTGCTTTCAGGATGGAACAATAAAGATATCTATGTATTTTAAGTGTTTTGAGTACTAGGTAAATGTTCTGAGGTGTCCCTATAAATCAGTTTTCTCTTTCTGTATGGGGCTGGTTTGTCCAGCTCAGAGTAGTTCAATAATTTAGTCTGAAATTTGGGAAAGGAGTGCTTTAATCATCCCGACTGTTATGGACATAATTATTTAGTATGGAAATTCTGGTACGAAAGTATGACTGATGGTCCAGTATGCGCATTGGGACAGGACCGGCTGTTTTGCTACACCTTGTTGATAACATGCCTTTTCAGAATCCCTCATTCCCATTTTCGGTAGCCGTGTACTGAGATTGGTCTAAATGGAATGTCACCCTAGGCTTTGTAGCCAGTGTAGATTAGTATCCAGACCGTATATGGTTTAATGGCACCCAAAGGAAAGGGGAAAATCCTGGAGAGAATCCCTTCTCGACATAGTGGGATTCAGTGGGTGGAGCCCCATTAATGCATCCAGAGAACAGGCCAGAAAAAAGCTCTGGATAGTACCAGAAAGACACTTTGTGTTTTTGATAACAAATGGTGGATCTAATGGAGTGTCCCTAACTTGAAGTTGGGCATTTTGTGTCTATCCACTTTGTTCTGACCAACTTTTCTTGCCAGACAGTGTGGCAAATTTCACGAGATTCAGCTATTTATATATATATGTAGTCGAAAGTGCTCTTACAAGGAACATATATATCTGTGTCTTGTAGATATATATTCTAGTGCTCACAGGTTAAAATGATTAAGGTATCTTTTTTCATTTTAATATTCTTGTGTGTAAATGACAGCTTAATCTGTTAAAGGAAGCTTATAGGCTAATATTTTGTGAATAATTTTTGGGCACTGTAGTACTTTTTTTTTTTTTTTTTTTTAGTTTTAAAATGCCTTCTGATGTATTGGAACTTTTAGTTCTAATGTTGTAATGGTTTGTAACTGAACAACAATACACTTGAACTGAACTGATATGAAGCCTATGCTGACAAATTTGTATCAAAATGTCAACACGACAAAGTTATGAAGAAATGTTGAATTTGTTCAATGTTTACTTGCAACATTGTGATGTGTTCAGATTTTGGCCCCAGTTGTCAACATATCCCTCTTGTTACCCACCTCATGAACATCACAGGTGTCATTTTTCAAATCTCTTCTGAAAAATGTTTTGCATTTGCTCTGCAAGTCACCTTTTGAGCAAAATTAAAAAAAAAAAAAAAAAAAAAAAAATTCCACCTGCCATGATAAGGCGGGGTCATAAAAAGTCAGTGTTCAAAATGTTAGGGTCAGAATGTCAAACAACAAAAGTTATGAAGAAGTATTTTTTTAGTGTTTACCCATAACTTTGTAATTTGAGAAACACAGAAGCATAGGCAATGATGGCATAAAAAGACCAAAGGCACATCCAGCCTGCCCAAGTTCCCTACATGCCTGGAACTTTCTTGGAACCCAATATTCCTCCAGGGTACTAACCCCCTAGTGCTTTCCCAATTCTCTTCCCTGGACCTTTCACCCCAAGCAACCACTATTCTCTTCATTCTGTCCCAGGCCTGCTTGAATCCCCCGACTGTTTGCTCCCTCCACCCCTGCAGGCAGGCTGTTCCAAGGTTCCACCACCCTTTTTGAAAATAAGTACTTTCTCATGTCCCTCCTGAACCTCCCACCTGTTAATTTCCACTTGTGTCCACGTGACAGTGAGTTGGTATGCAGACTGAATAATTCCCTGCAGTTCACATTATTAATTCCTTTGAGGAATTTGACAGTCTCAATCATATTCCCCCTTTCCCATCTGACCTCCAAAGAGTACATATTTAGTGCCTTGAGGCACTCCTCATGCTGTCCCTGAATCATCTTGGTAACTCTGCACTGTGCTGTCTCCAATCTATCTTTGTCTTTTCTGAAGTGAGGACTACAGAACTGGGTGCAGTACTCCAGAAGAGGTCACACCAGGGACCTGTAGAGAGGAAGTATTACCTCTTGTATCATTCCCCCTCCCGATACATCCCAGCATCCTGTTAGCCTTGGTATAAGCCTTGATGCACTGACTGATTTGTTTAAGGGAGTTACTGATGATAACTCCTACATCCCATTCCTCATCTGTAGTGCTAAGTCTCTCTCCCCCAATAAAGTACTCTAATTCCTTCTCAGAGTTCTTATTACCTAGGTGCATTACCTTGCACTTTTTAGCATTGCATTTTAATTGCCAGACATTTGACCACCCCTCAAGCTTCTGTAGGTTTTTCTGCCCAGCTCTAATTAACTCTTCACTATCTATCCTCCCACATAGTTTTGTGTCATCTACAAAGAGACACAGCCTGCCTGTGATGCCTTCACCAATGTCTCTAATGAACATGTTGAAGATGTTTTTGTAAATTTTGGCCCCAAATATGTACCTAGCTTTTTTGTTACCCCACTTGATGAACAGAACCAATGATGTTTTTCAAATTCCCTCCAAAACATGTTTTATAGTCCCTCTGTGAAATCTCCTTTTGGACAGGGTTTGCAAAAAATCCATCTGTCTTGATCATAACATGGGGTAATAAAAAGACTGTTGAAACTTTTTAGTCAAAATGTAAAAAAAAAAAAAAAACATGGCCACCTCAGTGAAGAGGGCTGAGGTGCAGTAAACATCTCACTTCTCACCATGCTGGTGACCTGAGTTTGGGAACAAGCTTGAGTTGCTGGGGATCAGTGGGGGTGGGAGGGCTTTGAGAGAATCTAGCAGCTAACTGACAGGTCTCCTCTGCTGGAATGGGGTTGTGAATCATCTCTGCTCTTGGCCACCACCTGGTGGAAGTCTAGTGGTAGCACTGGCATGCAAGAAGCTGACTTCAGTCAGGGAGGATGGAAGGAGCTGTAGTTCCAGAATGCATGCACGCCTTCATGTGCTTGTGCCCTCCATGCAACAGCAGCCCTTGGAACCAGGGAGAAAACAGAAGGAAAATGGTGGCTTTAGGCTTTGTGACACCTCGCCTGAGGCACCATGACCTTCCATACCGCTTCAGTCCATGGAAATTCTGGATAAGAGTCTCCGGGGGGAACCACCTCCCTGCATCCCCTGACCCCACAATTAGGGCAATCCATGGGGGAACCTAGTCCCTGACCAAGGAACTGAGGTAAGGGACAGTTGATGGTGTCTGGGGGCATGGCTGAATAGCTGCCCTTCCTGACCTAGGAGAGACAAATCTTTATTTAAAAGAAATGTGAAAAAAAAGTTATGAAGGAACATTGAATTGTTCCAGTGTTTACTCATAATGTTTTTGCAGATTTTGGCCCCCTAATGTTCAACATATTCCTTGTGCTAACCCTCCTCATGACCATGACCGGTGTCATTTTTAAAATCCTCTCCAATACATGTTTTTGCAGTCTTACTGAGAGTCACCTTTTGGATGGGGTTTAAGAAAGTTCCACCTGTCCTGATCATAACTTCTGGACATAAAAAATACCTCCTTGGAAACTTGGGGTCAAAATGTGGAAGCTCGCTGAAAATTAAATATTGCCTTTCAGCTGTCCTGTTCTGGGTAAATACACTTTAAAAATCAATAAAAGCAGGACACCACTGTGAATGAGATACTGCAGCTCATCTGGTTTATGCTGGGTAAACATAGTAAAAATGTGTACAAGCAGGACCCAATACAACAGCAGGCAAACAAGCATTCGGCATGGATAAAGCTTGTTTTTAATTTAATTCTTTTCAGAAGTACATAACACATTCATACTGCTTGGTTTAATGTACAGGATGTGTGAGATATATTCAAGAAAATATATAGTTAAGACCTTTTCCCTTGTTACAACATACCAGGATTCTGGCATATTTCATTGTAAATAAACTATTGTGGTTAACAAAATGAGCTTTGTGCAGCATAGCTATGGGCAAAGTCTATTAATGTCCTATAATTTGATTTTTGGTGCAAAGCACTGTGACTCTACCAACTGTATTGCAGATGTCCATTAAAGCTGACTACTAAAACCATTAGAAACAAACTCTGGCCAGAGCCGATAGGGCTGTAGCTGAGGAATTTGGGTTGTCATTCAAAACAAAAAAATTTGTTGATTTTGAATCAATTACCCATAAGTACTGTACCGTAGCATAATGCTGCTTAATACAATGTAGCATACGAGGAATGTGATTTCTAGTGTGTATAAGGTCATTCTGAGTTATTTTATGAATGTAAATAAGATAACAAGAAATAAACTACATTTTCAATGAATAAAAAGGAATTCCAGAAAAATAAAGAAACATTACAAAAATAAAAATAATTTCATTGGGCTCTATGTATGACTTTAAAATAATAGGAAAAAGGCAACAGTCATTAAAAAAAAAAAAATCAGTCTTGAATTGTTTTGTCAGTTTAAAAAAATGTAAGCAGATTGGTAATGGGGTATTCATTATCTATGAATTCTGGTATCTGGTGGGGTGGGAGTTCAAACCTTAAACATTTCGTTTTGTGTCAAATGCATGATAAATGTGTCGTACTGTAGATGACATTTTATGTGTTGTAGTAATAGGCTTCATATAGCAACTGATGATGCCCAGTCACAGTGCAATCACTGTTTAAACTTATGTGACTACACCTACCTCTGTATGCTCTACTAGAGGGAAAGTCATAGCGAAGTTTTGTGTCTTACAGTTATTGTTATAAAACTGTCATCATTATGTATCATTGATGTATCCTGTATCCTACCGGTTTCTGTGCAACTAAATCCTGGTTGCCCTTGAAAAAGGGACCATTTGGTCCCAGTGGGTCTACGTAATCAACAAAATAATAACCATGCATCTTAGTGTTTATTATTTTATCTACAGGGTCTCTTTTGGATGCAAGAAGAAGAAAAAATGTAAACCTCCTGTGGTTGAAGATCATGTTACTGGTTGTATGCAGGTAAACGGGCATAAGTAGAAACAGCGCACCTGTGAGGGTCACTTACATCAGTGTTTGTGCTTGGAAGTACATTTAAATTAATGTCAACAGTGGTGTCCGCATTCAGTGCACATTAAGAAAGTTCTCTGGACACTGTAGCTCAGTGTTCAAAATCTAAAACATTTGACTGCAGTCTCAAACAGGAGTTTCTCAGCTAGCCAGTGTAGCTCAGGGAGGCTACTCACTTGACCATTTCACACTCACTTCACGAGTTCTTTGTCAGTGTAGTGCACCCTCCAGAGTACAACTTTATATACAGTACATATTCAGTAGTGACAAACAGCAAAACACATGGGAATGACATTGATTGATTAATCAACCACAACATAAAATTAGATAGGACCCTGGCAGTTCAAATACAAGTCAAGGAATTAAAAAAAAAAAAAAACTTATACTGTATGCTCTGTTTATAGTTTTCCACATTGTTCAGAATAATTAAACCCCGTACTCCCTAGCTGAAGTTAAGCATGCACTATTATGGCATTTTATTTATACAGTACCTCTGTTATATTTTACACTTGCTGGATCAAAAACTACCAAAAAGTGTATTTTACTTATTGTTCAATATATAAACTGCTAGAGTACCCATACATGCACAATTGCAGTGGTAGACACATTGTGAGTATTCCAATTTTCAAAACTTTCATTAACTAGAATTTCTAGGTGCCACACATCCTGGGTGATACTAGATTGCATTGAGGGATGGTGTCTAATAATGTGTGGACCGGGGGGGTGCAGTACAATTATGAATCAAGGGGCTAAGCAAGCCCTCATTTAATGTATAGTAATCTGTTCACAATATCCCACACTGTTCAGGACAATTAAACCCCTTTCATCCCCTGTAAAACTGAACATGCACCAGGTTGGCATTTTAATTTTACAAGCCCATTTAATTTCATACATGCTTAGTTAAAACTACCCTGAAGTGCAATTAACTTATTACTCAGTATATACCCTGCCAACATGCCCATCCACTCTTACATAAGATATCACTTGAAGCCACTCTGAAAGTCCCAACTTTTAAAACGTTCTATAGAATTAAAACTCCCAAAAGCCAGAGTTCAAACAAAATGAGGAAAGGAAATTCACCTGAAGTCGAGCACCTACCACCTCTCAGTACAAGATGCTAGATCATAATCAGGAGTGGTTGCTAGCAGTGCGAGGAGAGGGGTTGGGGCTTTAAAATTGTAAATCGATAGGCTAAGCAAGCCATTATACAGTGTGATCTATTCGCAATTTCCCACACTGTTTAGGAAAGCAATTGAACCCCTCACTCCTCTTACGGAATTAAATGTGTACTAAAATGGTATCTTATTTTTACAAGCCCATTTAATTTTATACGTGTTTAGTTAAAACTACCAATACGTGCAATTGCTTATTTCAATTCAATCTGAATAATCTCCCAGTTTTTAAAAATGTCCTGGATTGCCTTGCCATCTGTTGAAAGGGTAGTTACAAAATTCATTCTATTAGACTCCCTTGCCAAATTAGTTCTCATTTGTAAGAGTTTCCTCCATTCTCAATTATGATTTAGCATCGTGCATTCACTTTGTTTTTTGGGAGTTTTGATTCTGTAGCAAGTTTTGTAAGTTGGGATTTTTAGAGTGACTTTGTGTCATCTAATGTAAGTGTGTATGGGCAGTTAATGTACTAAGCAATAAGTAATTGCCATTATTTGTAGTTTTAACTAAAGACATCTAAAAGTAAACTGGCTTATAAAACTAAAATAACATTTTTTGCGCATCTAATCCCATTAGGGCAGTAAAGTTCAATTGCTGTCCTAAACGGCGAGGGATATTGAGAATAGATTACACTATATTATGGCTTGCTTAGCCCCTTGATTTACAATTTTACTGCCCCACCACCACCAGTCCTCTCACTACTAGCAACCATTCCCAATTATGATATAGCATCATGCATGAACTCTAATTTTTGGGAACGTTAGCTCTATAGAAAGTTTTAGAAGTCAGAACTTTCAGAGTGGCTTCAAGTGATTGAGTGGTGGGGGCAGGGAAACCATAGTGACTGTTTGAAGCACTGAGAGGCCAGCTGCTAGAAAAGTACCCAGAAGTGACAACATTTCAAAACAACTTATGGCACTAACTTAAAAACCCCATAGAAATACATTGTGCCCCATACTTGTTTCCTCAATTCATGGTCCAGCTTTGAAGAGTGAAGATGGGTCTGCAGCCCAGAGAAGATGACTGCACTGAACCTCCCTGTGGGTAAGTAAGAGTTTGGAGGTGGGGGGACAGTAATGATGCAAAAGACATCGCTGGACAGTTTTCTTTTCACAGGTTAAAAAGAAAATACACAAGACATTGATGAATTTTTTTTCTTACTACAGTAAACAAAGTAGAAAAACAGATTAAAAAAATGGACCAAAGATTTGTTCTGGACACTGGGGGATTGGGCACCCTCAGTGTCAGTGTTATGTTTTCAGGAGGGGGTACTGGGAGGGTCAGATGCCAGGAAAAAATATATGTAATTAAAAGGAAGTGTGCTGCACTGTACTGGACAGGGGTGGGGATTTGGGTTTGTGACATTGAGCATCCCCAGTGTCACTTGTATGTTTTTTTTTGGGGAGCGGGTGAAGTGGTGGGTGCTGAAAGGGAAGGGAGAGTGGGGGATATCTATAATATAAACTTTAATTGGCAGCACTATTTTTTTGTAGCTGAGCTCACAATGGAACAGGGCAGACCCCACCGTATCAAAGATGGCCACTAAACGCTACTGCACATGCGCTAGTATTCATACATGCACAGTGGCATTCAGCTGCCATATTTGATACAGGGGAATCTGCCGTGACCTTGGTTACAAAAAATAGTGTTGTACCATTCTAAATGGAGAATAGAGTGTTTCAGTTGCGGAAGGGACTTTAAGGCAATTCCACACACTGTTGTTCGTTCTGAAAAAAAATCTCCTTTTGTGATCGTAAAAGGTCTGCAGGGCTCCACTCACTGCAGCCCTAAAAAATACTCCTTAAAATCAGAAACTCACTTTAAGCATGCTGTAAACTTTGAATATATTAATGAACTAATAAAGATTAAAGTTGGAACCAACTATGGCCCCTTTTACAATTAATGGCAGTCGCTAGATACTTTCAACAGTGAACTTGCATAGTATGTTAAATGTTTTCACAATAGCCCAAATACAAATCTAAGATTCTGTGCCACAAGTCTGACTGCATTTGCTTGGTACACACCAGAGGGTTTCACAGGCATGCCTGACGGTGCTGTAATTTTTTGGGGGAGGGGAAGAAATGAATCATGAATACAATAGTAAAAGCAGTTACTGACACCAGGAAGGGGAGACCTTCTTTGCTGTGTGGCAGTCTCCATCTTGCCCCTCACACTACCATCAGCAATAAGTCCAGGAGGAATCAAAATAAGATCAACAGATTTTTATGGTGGTGGCACACAAACCCCTGCATCAGTACTTGGTGCTGACTGGGCAGTCGTCTGGCAGGGCTTGACCATTTTTCTGGTGCCAGGTTGTACAGTGCATCACTTAAGTCTTCTTTTGTATGACAAACTTCTCCAAATGAAAATAAACAAGCATTTGTCAATGCCGAATGTTTGCTTACTGGCATTGGCAGTGGTAGTGTAGAAGTTACAGAGCTGCGTAATAGGAATGGCAGTGAAGTATTGAACTGAAGCCAACCCCACCACCACCCTGCAGAGAGTGAAAGGCATTGGGGTGTGCATTTGGGTCATCGGGCATAATGGCCACGCCATTTCACCACACCCCACTCTGCAGAGACTGACAAGTGTGACGTGTTCCTTGGGGTCTTTGGCCCTTATTCGCACCCCATTTCATTAGGAAATACGATGAGATGGGTGCAATATAGGAGAATGGGGTGAAGTTTGGGGCTGAAGAGCCCAAGGCATACCTTGATAACTCTCAGTGACTGCAGGGTGTGGAATGGTACGAGCATCACAGGCAAGAATCCCAAGTCACACCCCTGATTCCTGTCATTCTCTATAGGGTTGGGCGATTTAGTTGAAAAGCCTAATACCTCAGGCATTCATTGGTATTTTAACTCCAAAGTTTCAACATGTTTGGTTTGTGACCCCACCTCATGAACAGGGGGAATATCAGTGTGGTAGCCGAAAGCTGCTTATGCACAGTGACTACAGCATTTAGCACCACGGGTGCAAAAATATTCCGAACAGGCTGTAAAAAATGACAGCTGTACTCTTTCATGGGGAGGTGTAAAAATGGCTATGTTGCAAATGTGTAGCAACAATATTTTAAAAAAAGGTGAAGTCACGAGCGTACATAGAAACTGTGCAACGCACACCCATTATATAAGTAGGTTGGGGATATTTTATAGCAGATTGTCAACTCAGGCATTTTGGTGCCTCCGATCATGAACAGTGTCACTGTGATTTTCTTTATCTGTGCCGAACAATGATTTCCCACAGCGACCACGCATCTCTTCACTGAAAGTGTGAAAACACACTTCCGCCATGTTGTGAAAAATGCCAGCTGTACTGTTCATAAGGAAGTGTTGAAAAATGCCACTAGTGAAAATCTGGACTGAAAATATTACAAAGTCATGAAGTAACGAGGATGCGTGGAAACTGCACAATGCTCACTCGTAACAGTCATTTTATGGACTTTTGTCACCAAATTTTCAACATAGCCATTTTAAGACCTCTGCTCATGAACAGTGTAACTGTGAGTTTCTTAATCTGTCCTAAACATTGCTTTCGCACACCAACAGCACCATTGTGCGCTACATGTGCGATAACACATGAAAAATTGCAGCTGGACTGTTCATAAGGAAGTTTAATAAAATGAACATGTTGAAAATCTAGAGTGAAAATATTAAATCTGCAAACTTACGAGCATGCATAGGAACTGTGCAACGCACGCTCATTAAAGTAATTTTTAGGCATTTTTTCACCAAGTTTTCAACATAGCCATTTTAAGACCTCTGCTCGTGACCAGTGTCACTGTGGTTTTGTTAATGTGTCCCATACATTGAGTTTGCACACCGACTGCACCATTGTGCGCTACATGGGCGGAAACACGTTTTGGGCAGGATGTGAAAAATGACAGCTGTACTGCTCATAAGGAGGTGTGGAAAAATGGCAATGTTGGAAATCTGGAGTGGAAATATTGAAAATTCGCAAACCTACGAGCGGTGCGTGGGAACTGTGCAACGCACACTGGTAAAACAGTCATTTTTAGGAATTCTGTCACCAAATTTGCAACATTGCTATTTTAAGATCTCTGCTCATGAACAGTGACACTGTGATTTTCTTAATGTGTCCCATACACTGAGTTCGCACAACGACTGCGCCATTGTGCGCTACATGGGCGGAAACACATTTTGGGTGAGATGTGAAAAATGACAGCTGTACTACTCATAAGACAGTGTGGTGAAATGGCAATGTTGAACATCTGAGTGAAAATATTGAAATTGCGAAACTTACGAGCCCGCATAGGAACCTGCGCACGCACGCCGTTAAACAGTCATTTTTTGAGGCACCAATTTAACATGGTTTTAGTTCTTCGCGAATGATGTCACCATCATGGCAGTTCGGTCTCGGCGGTGACTTCTCGCAGTCACCGCGAAATCACCCTTCGAGCCCCGAATAACGCCATGACAGTGACATCATTCATGAGAAGGGGTCCCAAAACCCATGTTGAAAATTTGCAAAAATTCCAAAATGCCTGAGATATGCAATAGTTAAACCCCTATTCTAGCCCATTATACAGCTTATCGGCATTTCCTCAGTTCGCGGTCGGCTTTGAAGATGCAGACGTGTTCCTAGTCCAGCGATCATCGCGCCGAGCTCCGGAGGTAAGTATGGGGTGAGGGGGTGGGAGGCTGGGTGCGCAGTGGGTGGTGCGGGTTGTGGAGAGGGCTTGGGAGGCAGCTACGGGACCGTTTTGTTTTAAGGGAAAAACAAAAAAGACATCGTGGGACGCTTGCCATGCTGGGGTGGGCTCCCAGCGTGGCACCAGAAAATAGGGGCATTCAGCCGGCGGGGATTAGGCACCCCGTCCGGCAAAATAAAAAAACAAACGAGGGATTGCTCCACGCTGGGGTGGGCCTCAGCGTGGCACAAGGACTTTGGGGAGGGGTGCTCAGCCGACGGGGATTGGGCACCCCGTCGGCAACAAGACGGATTGCCACACTGGGGTGGGCTCCCAGCGTGGCATCAACTACTGGGGGGAACGGGCGATGCAGCTGAGCCGGCGAAGTTGGGCACCACGTCGGCCTCGCGCCTACATGCAGAAGTGCGCTTGCGCCCTGCGGCTGGGGAGCTGCGGCGTGAGCAGCTTCTTTCGCTGCTCACTCAGCGTAGCTCCCCTTTCAACTGTATGCCACTGCATTTTGGAGCGTGTCACAGACAGCTCCAAAATGCATTGGCTTACAGGGGCCGCGCCTGCCAGCACAGTGCCTGAATTGGAGGAGGAGGTGACACACCTCTGAAATCTCCGATGAAGGCACTATGTTTCTTGCACATGCGTGCAAGCAAACATAAAAATGAGTGCCTAAAAACAAAGACCAGTTATAGTGAAGGAGCTTTACTAAAATCTGCCTGTATTGTAACTCCTTTTAAGTTCAATACACTCCCTGTTACTATGTACAGATTACTCTCATCTTTGCCTTTTAAAGTCCAAGTCTAGCACTGGTTATTTATTGAAGCTTCAATGATCCCCATTCAGCCCTTACTGCTTATTGAGTCAATCTGTTCCATAAAACCAGCCTAGCTGTGTGTTCAGGCATGTTTGTTCAGCAGTATGCAAGTATGTATGTACACACTTATGTATTTATATAATGAACAATGTAATATTGGTAGGTGTTTTCTATACTACTTTGTCAAGGTGTTGTAATAAGGTAGATCTGCTCGTTACTCTCCCCATCACTTTTCTGGACTAATAAAGATTTTCTCAGGGTTTTGGGGGGGGGTGGAGGACTTGAACATACTGAATCTGGATTTAGACTGAGACCCCCTTATGTACTTGGTATACATTGCAGGTCTTTTTTTTTTTTTTTTTAAGTCTGCAAGTAGCTGGGAGGGCTGGTTAGGAGCAGTTAATAGACTGAAGCAGGAGAGAGAGATCGAGATCCTGCTTAGAGCTGAGTGAAAATATAGAGGCCCAGATATTCAAACTGTGCCGGGCAGTGGCGCAAGCCTGGGTGCAGTACAAGTGGGCTGCTCTGGGGCCAGGACTAGGCGATATTAAATGGGGATGTGCCATGGTGCAGTGCTGTTGGATATGGCAGAACCAGTGCACATATTGTGCCTGGCACTGCTCCAGCGCAAGCCACTGCTAGGGAGCATGGGGATGCACCAGTGCAAGTGCAGTTGCACTAGGCGCATCACCCAAGATATTCAGCAGGGGGCATGCAAATGAGGCCATAATATATGCAAGGTGCAGATGGGGCCATTTGCATGTCATTATGGCCCCATTTGCATGCCTTGTGCAGGGCAGCTCAGTGACTTGTGCCTGGCACCCTGCACTGCATGATGTGTGATGTAGGGATTCCGGGACATCCCCCACCCTGATCCGCAATCACGTGGTATATGTTTCAGAGGAAACCCTGTTAGTCTAGTGGCCCCCCCAGTCCCCAAAATAAGACCATCCCTGGTGGTCTAGTGGTCCCCCCTCCACCCAGTTTCCTGATACATGTGAAGATGACCTGCCCTGGTGGTCTAGTGGAACCCCCCCACCAGTTGCCATGATCGCGGTACATTGCCATATCATATATCCCTGGTGATCTAGTGGCACCCCCATCCCTCCTGCCCACACAGCACCCCTTACCCACCCTGCTCCCCTCCCATCAGCGGCGGGTGGCTGCAATCCGCCTGCATACCAGCCGCCCGCCAAATGACAGGTACAGTATGGGCTGTAATCCCATTGGTCCACAGTGTGGACCTATGGGCTTGCAGGGCATACTGTACCAGACAGTCCCTAACACGTGAATGAAGTCATTCACATATTTGGACTGTCTAGTACAGTATGCCCTGCAGCCCATAGGTCCACACTGTGGACCAATGAGATTACAGCCCATAATATGCCTTGCATTCGGCAGCTGGAGCGGGTTGCAGTCGCCTGCGATGATTGGGGAGGGTGGGCAAGGTGCTGTGTGGGTGGGAGGTGAGGTGCCACTAGATCACCTAGGATATGGGATATGGCACTGTACTGCGTTTGTGGCAAAGGGCAGGGAGGGTTCCACTAGACCACCAGGGAATTACCTGATGGACTTATTCCAGTGATCGGGGACACGGAAGGGAGGGGGGCCACTAGACTACCAGGGGAGATCTAACCTTACATTTATTGGGGCATCAGGGACTCTGGAGGGGGTCCACTGGACTACCAGGGATATGTGTGCTTGTGGACGGTGTTCTGGGTGGGCAGGTGGCACTCACGGCTGGCGGCTTTGGTGTTGCACCCTGCAATACAGCGGCCAGTCTGTGGGGGGCTGGGAGTTGTTCCCACTCCTCACGGGCTCAACTTTGAGCCCCCCATGTGGCGCACTGCAAGGTTGCGCCAACATATGCGCCACACATCCTGGGCTGAATATTGGGATGTGCTGCATATGCATGGGCACGCCCCCTGCATTTGCACTGCATACATTACCAATGCACCCCAGCACATTGGGAGTTGCGCTGCGCAACCTGCCCCTTTGAATATCGTGCCAGGGTGCAACCCCTTTGAGAATCTGGGCCCTAGAGTAAAACTGAGAAAAGATGACTGCTGTTTGGCTCCTGATGGAAAAACTCCTAAGAAGAGTAAACTAAGAGTAAAAATGAGTTAGGAGACTGCTGTATAGGGTCTGATGAAAAAGCTCACTCTAAAATGTTTCATGTGAACCTGAAGAAAAGCAGTGTGTATTTTAAACTGTGAGTTGAATGAAAGTCATTGATCATCTGAACTCTTGAAAACTGTCTAATTTGGTTCCATTATTCAGTGTTCCCAATCAGCCTACATGTGGTGGTGCAAGTTTCCCTGCTACAGAAACCTTGAGCATATGTGAAATATGCATGATGAATTAACCCAGTCTATGTACTGTACCTACCTGCTGCACCTTCCTACCTACCTACAGTATCAACCTACCATAGGAAATAATACTACCAATGCAGCAGTGTTTGTTAGTAGACATATTTTTTTTTCCAGCAGTATTGTTCGTCTGTCAAATATCAAGATGCATTATTTGGGAGGGCTAAAGCCTGAGATTCAATGTGGGGGAATAGCTCCTCCCACATCTCCTACAAAGGCCAGCCTCCCTCAGGAGGTCCCTTCTTAGTGCGCTGTGAATCCATTGTGCTATGGGCTCCCCGTGTGGCTCATGGGCTGAGCCTCCTTGGCTGTTCCCTGTTTCTTCTGTTCTTTCCCCTTTCCCTTGTCTCCCCCTTGCTTGCATCTCTCTGTCTGTTCTCTCAGGTTTATTTTCTTCATTGCTGTCCCCTGACACACATACCACCGACGGACTCCCCTTTCTGAGTGTTCTTGCCTCCCCGTCCTTCATGCTTCTCCCCACTCATGCCTTGGTTCCGTGGTTCTCCTTACCCTGTCCCATCGCCTCTGGTCTCTCCTCCTGCTTCTGTCCTCATTTCTTTTGAGCTTTTCATTTCCCCACAGTCACTGCTCCATCCCCGCACCAGCATTTTTGAAGCATGAAGTCATCCCCTTGCGCTCTGCTTCAACCGACAGCCTGGACCTCCTACTCCTTCGCATGCAACACAGTTTACTCCCCTCTGGCATTCATTCCTCTCCTTCAATTCAATGTTTGACTCCTGGAATTCAGCCCTAAGAGTGCCATTGTTTACCTCGTGTCCCAGTCATTGGGAACTTCACATCCTTTTGTTTGCTTTCCTTACTCAGCCCAGGTTTCCAGCATGCCCTGTATTCTCCTGTCAGCGGTCACCATTGGATCCTTCTTGGTCCTCAGATGATTACCTGGCCTCTGGTATGCTTTTACTTCCCTGACCCACCTTTGTATTTTGTCAGCTTTCTCATTTTCTAGATGCATCTCTCACATGACTGCTTTTTCTGCTGTGAAGTTTCGTACATTGTATTTCTCTTGTTCTCTTCCCTGGTGAGAATTGGCCTTTGGGATTCCTTGGAATTACATTACAGTTAATTGACTTGGTTTTGTATGCTTACTTGCTGCAGCCCAGCTGCATCTACCTTTCACTACATCAAGCCACCTATAGGATGTTCACTGCCAGTCTTTTCTCTATATTTTTGGCAGGTATCATCTTCCTGCTTGATCCCATGGTGCTAGCCTTCTTTCATCGACCCATTCCCTCCCTTGGACTCCATGCTCCCCTAAGTATCCTCTTCCCCCACCTGCTTATCCAACCTGCCTGTCCCCTGACCTGGCTCCTCCACTATCTCTGGCTAATTTGTTCCTCCACAAAAAAAACACTCCCTTTGTTGTCTTCCTGCCCCCCAGTCTGTCATTCTTGCCCTTGGCCTTCCTCCCTGTATTTTCTTTTGGGCTTCTCACTGTTCACATCAGCACTCTGTTTCCACCACTGTCCTTTCCTAGCCCACCAGCCCTGTGCTACATTTCCCCAGCTCAGCTAGCACCTGAATTTCCTCACTACCTGCTGCTTCCAGCCATATCTCTCATCTGCCTCCCCAGCAGCTTTGTCTGCCACCAATGCTGCTCTGATGCCTGAATTTCCTTAGTACCTGCTGCTCTCAGCCGATGTTGCACCTTCCTACCCAGCAGCTTCATCTGCTACCAATTGCTACTCCCGCCTTTTACCCAGTTTGCTCCATTCCCGGTCTCAGTATACTTATATCCTGCTCTGCCTTTGTTTCTAACTTCACCCCATTGTACCCCTAGTACTTTGCACCCTTCCAGCCCTCAGGATCAACTTCCTCCTCCACCCTTGCTGATTGCAATCCCACATGCTCCTACCTCCCCTCCTGATCCCACATAGTGTTTTCTCTGTCCTTCTCTACTTTTGTGTTCTTTCCCTTATTTTTGTGTATTATTGACATTGTTCATGATTTGTCAATTATTTGTTTCATCCATTTCATGTTCCTCTTCTGCTCATCCTCTTCCTGCTCCCTACTTACATTCCCTTCACCTTGCTGTTTACTTATCTTCAACTATGCAGCAGTTGGCTTCCCTGTCCTTGTTCAGCCTATACCAGCAGTTTTCTGCTCTCCATCCCTAACTGTGCCTTCTGAGGCATCGAGCATTGGTAGAAACATAGAAACATAGACTTTGACGGCAGATAAGGACCGCTAGGCCCATCTAGTCTGCCCATTTCCC
The DNA here is from genome assembly GCA_016271365.2 of Neoceratodus forsteri. Lineage (NCBI taxonomy): Eukaryota > Metazoa > Chordata > Ceratodontiformes > Ceratodontidae > Neoceratodus > Neoceratodus forsteri. The sequence continues at coordinate 665,556,646 of CM028130.1, read as the reverse complement.
TACCTACAGGATAGGCCGCAGATCCTAGTTAACCAACAGCCTATTTCTTCCTACCCCCCACAAGAATTGCCTTATGTCTGTCCCATGCATTCTTGAAATCTCCCACAGTTTTAGACCCCACAACCTCCTCAGGAAGGCTGTTCCATGCATCCACTACCCTCTCTGTGAAATAATACTTCCTCACATTGCCCCTGAACCGCCCTCCTATCTTTAAATTGTGTCCCCTTGTTCTTGTAAGTCTCTTTTTCTGAAAGATGCTACCCTCTTGGACTTTGTTGATTCCACTGAGGTACTTAAAAGTTTCTATCATGTCCCCCCTCTCGCTTCTTTCCTCAAGGGTATACATATTAAGCTCCTTTAGTCTCTCCTCATATGGCTTCTCTTGCAGACCCTGCACCATTTTAGTTGCCCTCCTCTGGACTACCTCTATCCTGTCTATGTCCTTGCGGAGATGAGGTCTCCAGAACTGGACACAGTACTCCAGATGGGGTCTCACCAACTGTCTGTACAGAGGGATAACAACTTCCTGTTTTCTACTGCTGATGCCTCTCCCTATACATCCCAGTATACCCCCAGCCCTCCCTACTGCCTTCTCACATTGCTTGCTAACCTTAAGGTCATCTGATATGATTACCCCAGGTCCCTTTCCTTTTTGTTGTTGTTACTACCTCCCCACCCATTGTGTATTCTTCCCCTGGGTTCTTGTTTCCCAGGTGCATTATTTTGCACTTCTTTGCATTGAATCTTAGCTGCCATACTTCTGACCATTCCTCCAACCTTGCCAAGTCCCTTTTCATCCTTTCCACGCCTCCTTGTTTATCAAACCTGTTGCAGATCTTTGTGTCATCTGCAAAAAGGCATACTTTTCTTTCCAGTCCCTCTGCAATGTCACTGATGAAGACATTAAAAAGGACTGGACCCAATACTGAACCCTGCGGTACCCCACTAGTAACCCCTCTTTCTTCAGAGTGGACTCCATTTACAATTACTTTCTGTGTCCTGTTGTGCAGCCAGTGTTTTACCCAGGCTACCACCCTGGGACCCACTCCCAGGCTGGTTAATTTGACTAATCTTTTGTGTGGGACTGTGTCAAATGCCTTGCTAAAGTCTAGGTAGGCCATGTCCACAGCCCCTCCCTGGACTACTACTTTGGTCACCCAGTCAAATAAATCTATTAGATTCGTCTGACATGACCTTCCTGCTGTGAACCCATGCTGCCTTGGGTCCTGTGCTCCACTGGCCTCTAGGTACTCAACTATTCTTTCCTTCAGAAGTGACTCCATCACTTTCCCTACCACAGAGGTCAGACTAACAGGTCTGTAGTTTCCTGCCTCTGTCTTGGTCCCACTTTTGTGAAGGGAATCACATCTGCCTTCCTCCAGTCCTGGGTACCACACCATCCTCCATGATTTATTAAAAGAGTAGCTAGTGGTTTCACTAGTTCCTCCTTAATTCTTTTAGAATTCTGGGGTGAATTCCATCAGGACCCATTGCTTTGTCAACCTTCAGTTTTAGGAGTTCTTGCAGAACCCTTTCTTCTGTGAAAGGACTGGGATTGACCCCCCATCAAGAGTGCTTCTGTTAGTGGATTGGCACTTCCCCTCCTCTTTTGTGAATACTGAGCAGAAATATTCGTTCAGTATCCCTGCTTTTCACTGTCCCCTCTGCCCACCCACGTTCATTCTATTCAGCCTCACTATCCCTCCCTTTGTCTTTCTCACGCCGCTGATGTACCTATAAAAGATTTTATCCCCTTCTTAACTGAGTTGGCGATCTTTTCCTCAGTTTGGGCCTTTGATATTCTGACTTCCTTCCTGCTCCTTCTGCCTTAACTGGTACAGCTCTCTGCCCTGCTCCTTCTGTGTTTCCTTATACTTCCGAATGCTATCTTTTCTTCCTGACTTTCACAGCCACCTCTTTTGAGAACCATAGTGGCTTTTCTTTCATTTTGATTTGTTTATTTGCTTCACACAAGGCTTGTTGCCTCTGTGATGGCAGTTTTGATGATTCCCCATTGTTGCTCCACACCTCCTTCTAGCCTGTTTGCTAGTGCTTTTCTGAGGCACTCTCCATCTTGCCAAAGTCAGCCCTCCTAAAGTCCAGTACCCTCACTTTTGTAGGCTTGACTCTGTAGCTGAGTTTAATGTGAACCACACTGTTTGATGGTCACTTGTCCCCAGATGGCAACCACTTCTAGATCAGAGATCCTCTCACTGCCCCGTTTGAGAGCACGAGGTCTAAGATTGCTCCCTCATGAGTGGGTTCTGAAACTAGCTGTCTAATGCCTGCCACCTGTAGGGCATCAAGAATGGCCCTGCTCTTGGATGTGACTGCAGCAAATGTGCTCCAGTTAACATCTGGCATATTCAGGTCTCCCATCAACAGTATCTCCCCTTTCTCTGCCATTCTAAGAATGCCTTCTATCATATCCTTGTCCATTCCCTTCCCCTGACATGGGGGTCTGTACACAACCCCTGTGTGGATTGTGGTGCCCTTTCCAGTCTCCAAGGTGACCCACAGTGCCTCCTCTCCTCCCTGTTTACTCTTTTGTTCAGCTGCTTTTATCCCTTCCTTTACATAGAGAGCTACTCCTCCCCCTCGTCTCTCCTGTAGGTTATGTACCCTGATATGTAGGTAGGCTTGCCCTGTCTGCTGAGGATGGAGTCCATTTGGGTCCATGTCATTATAGCTATTATGGCAAGTGTATGTCACCGAAAAGCAAATCGGCGATATACATTTCCAGGCGACAGAACATTTGGAAAGCAAACTAGTTTTTACGGGGGTTGTGCCCCCCCACACACCCCTGAATATAGATTATCAACTCCAGGGGGGGCATGTCGGGGAAGGAGGCAAAATTCCTTTTTGGGGAAAAATTAAGTGCCTCAGCCAGAGGCAGCAGCAAAATGTGTATGCACCCTGTCCTGAACCCTGAACCTGCTGTACCAGAGCTAGCCACCCACACCACCGAACCACATGGCTAGCTCAGTGGCAGCAGGTATAACCATCTCTCAAAACACCTTCCCTGTCCCTTCCCTCGCTATCCCCTCCTTTTTGTTGCTGTCCACTACCATCATGGTCGTATACCATCACTGCCTTTGCAGGGTAGCCTGAGAGTATAGTGCTGAATATGAGTCACTTTATTGATGTGACACCCACATTCAGTCGCTATACTCATGGTATACCATCCATTTCAATCCATTTACTGTCTTTCCATGCTGGATTCTCTGCCGACAACTACAAGTCATACCAGCACCTAACATCCTCTGTCCCTAACTCTGCCTTCTGAGGTATGGAGAGAAGGTGGGCTTGCCCTGTCTACCAGATGTGGGACCGTGTTTCCTCCACCTCAATCTTGACCCATTCTATGCCATGCCAACTACCTGCAGTCTCCGTCCCTAACTCTGCCTGGCACGGCATCAAATGACGGTTAGCTCAACCTGACTACTGGGAATGGAAGTCTGGCCTTCTTCTACTGTCCTATACAACAGCATTCAATACCTACTATCTGGTTGCTATATTCCCTTTGGGAATGGGACTGCTGTACCCCATCAATCCCAATCTCTGACTCATCACTGTCTGCAGCCTAAGCCTGCAATTTGGGTTTGCCACCTCCCTTCCAGAATAGGACCTCTGTTCTCCATCATCTCATCTACCTGCACACTGAACCAGCAATCTGACTTCACCACTTCCATTCAGAATGGGTCCTCTGTTCTCCATCATCTCAGCCTGCTTCATCTTATTGACTACCTGCATCCTGTACTGCCAACTTAGATTTGCCACTTCCCTTCAGGAATGGGACCACTGAGCTCCTGCAATCTCCAGTCTCCTGCCTCATCCACCTGACTTTCAACTGGTAACCTGATCCTGCTGCCTTCCTTTGGACTGGACCTCCATACCCTGGCAGCCTTTGTGCTCATCTATTTGTGCCCTGGAGTCTGTCTGCCTGGCATCCTTGCATTGTGGATTTGAACCCGCTAGCTTCTTTGTTTTGATTCACCGCCCTATCCATTGGACTTCTTTGCTGTGCAGTGTTGCCTATGGGTTCCCTTCCAGCTCTGACTCCTTCGGATTCTGAACTTTTGGCTTACTGGCGCCATCTACTCCGCCATTGCTAACCTGGATGTTCCTGTTTTCCTGAAGCCTCCTTCTGGACTTGTCTATGCCCTTGCTTCCTGCTCGATGTGTGTGGACTCCTCTGTCTTCCAGGGACAGGAGCCCATGTCACCCTCCAGTTTTCCCCCTACTGCTGCCCTTCTTTCAAGCCATAAGTCTACTTCCAAGATTGGAACCTCATCCTTATCACCACTGCACCATCTCCTACCAGCAATTCATATTTGCCTTCTCCTTCAGAAGTAGGAGCCTCATACTTCATCTCTGCAGCACCTTGCTACCAGCCATTTATGTCCACCATCTCCTTCAGAGGTGAGAACCTCATGTCCCAACTTCACAGACCTTGTACTTGATTTCGCCTTTCAGTTTCCTGGATCTATCCTCTAAGGCCCATTTTGGCTTTTCCACAGTCTATTCAGTTATGCTGTGGCATCTGCCTGCAGTCCTGTACCTTGGCTGCAACTTTCGAAGTTGGTACTGCTCACCACCCTAGCGGCTCGGGCTCCTGCTTTTTTGCTGCTATGTCTCTTTGGTGTCCTTCACAACTACTGACGGTGGGCATCCACACCCATGCAATTACTCCATCCCATTCATTCAACTTATACTCCTACCTCAGGTGACACTACTGCTCCTGTCCAATGCTCTAAAGAGTCCCTTTTCAAACCCTCATCCAATGATATCCCTTGAACAGCACACTATATGGAGACTACATCACTCTACAAAATATCGGTACTTGAAATTTCCCAAGGATCAATTTCCAGATTTCATTCATCTGAACTACAGAAGATCTTACCTCTTAATCAACTTTGCAGGATCCTTTTTTTGATATTCCATATTCCATTCAATACAAATAGCATGAACATCACTAGTTCCTGATATCTGCATAGGATCCAAGCTTAGCTGAGTCTTCTTCACACCTTTCATCTTACCTTGTAATGATGAACCTAATTCCCTCCTGGGACTTACCAACTCCATAAGAACCATATCCCCAAGGATAATGGGAACCAGAGGATACCACATAACAGTACCAACATTGTCCATCATACCTTCCATGTATAGTCTACTCCCTAAAACACTGATTCACTTCAACCATGGTATCTGAATCATATTTCCCTGATTACTCAATGGATGCTTCCAAGACCCTTCTTCCATCCATTATCCCAGAATATGCATCATTGGATCTCCAGCGCATAGCTGCTTTGCTATATATGAACTACCCCAAGTCACTGTTCTCTGGCCTTTGGACATTACCATACTTCACAAAGTTATCTAGTGGAAGGTTATGCCTGTAGTTCAGTGGACAAGCAGCCATCCACTCCCACTTCCTGTCCTATATAAGCAGTTCCTCTAGGCCTCTCTCTCAATTACATTTTCTTTGCGGCCGGAGGCTCTGTTGGTCTGTCCTTTGCTGCTGGCTGGGGCCTACCCCCACCTTGATGTTTTGGCATCTGCTTGTTTCTGCTGGACTTTGTCTGTCTCCTGCTTTGGTTTGTATTTTGCCTCTGGCTGTGTGCTTCTTTGTGTTGCTTGTCTTCTGTGTTTGTGTGTCTTTTGTTTTGCTTTCTTTTTTGGGGGGGGTTCTGTTTCTAAACTCCTTGTATATAGCTAATCCAGAGCTCATGCTACTTGCCCCCATTTACTCACACTGCAACTGCAATCATTATCTGTGTGTTTCAACTCATACCACATAGCTGCTCTCCATGCTATGCACCTTAATTATTTTCACCAGGTTCAAGCTCACTCTGAACCCTAGCCCATACAGGTCACTTCTGCGTCCTCAACTCCTATCACATACCTCATTGCTGTTTTTACTGCACTGCCTAGCAATTGCTGCTTTCAGAGCATTACCTCCCTCAAGTCTATGTTCATCAAATTGCTACTCCTACAACTCATAGTTACTCAATAAAAATGCTGCTTTCTGTGTTTGTACACTATTATACTCTAGAGGTCAGCTAAGCTACTGCCGATGCTGTAAACTAGTTTTAATATCTGCATGTGGGTCTCTGCCCTTTCTTGTTTTTCCTACGGCAGGGGACTTGGAGGTGTTGGGGTAGTCGTGGCCCTGTGTGGCATACTTACTTTATGTTCTAATCCTGCCTCCACTGCCTAAAATCCTCAGAGTATTTGTCACCTTCACTGGCTTCCTTGAATGCCTGGCTGGCTTGCTCCATTAATCATATTTGCTGCTTCTCTTATCTACGTGCAGGTCCAACCATTGCTACTCTGCTTTACAGACCTACGTGCAGGTCCGACCATTGCTTACGCAATCATTGCTCAATGCTCACTACTACCATTTGACCTCCATGAGGTCTCAGCTATCCATGCTTATTCAGATCCTTTTCAGTTTTCTGGGGCATGCCAGCCATACCATTTCTGGTGCAGAGCCTCCCTGCAGCCGATAGTCTCACTCTGCATTTATAAAGTTTGCATCTTGAACGTGCCTGACTTGGGGCGGGGTCCTTCTCACACGGCCCATAGCTGGGAATGTCCTTACTCTGGCCCTGGCTTTAGCCGTTTTGAGACTCAATGGCAGCTCCTGGTGTAGAATTTTAAGACTAACCATAAAGGGTGGTTACAGCAATCTCCTTTGGCTCTAGTATTCTACTAACAAGGCACCTTCACTGCATTATCCCTATGACTGCCTCTGGTTCATCTGGTTTGTTTTTAGGGTGAGTAGGTCAGGTGAGTGCCTGAGCAGCCATTGTTCTCCTTCTCATGCCTTGGTTGCCCCCAATGTTGCAGAGCACATTCGTAACCTTGCACATTGCACCTTTTGTTATCTTTTGCTTCGTTGGAGACTGTATTCTATTGTAACAAAATTGTAATTGAACTGTAACTTTTTTGTTTGTAAGTACTGTGTCCCTTGTACTACTGTTCTGATGTCCTCTTTGTGACGAGGTACCTTTGTAAATGAGCCTCTGGCTTAAAGGTTTCTAAACTGATGTTTAACTAAATAAATAAATAAATAAACCTTCCACGCTGTTCCCGTTAGAGGGACTGAGTGAGAGTTTTCCTCTAAACTGGAATATTTTCAACCCCCTTTTATTGGGTTTATAAATTGCAGCAGCAGTGCTGTCACAAAATAAACATCCCAAGCCTGGAGGGAAGGCGACCTAGGCCTTGGATCCCCAGAGATTTTCTCCTCAAAGGTTTTTTTCCTCTTCTCCATGCCACACTTAATTACTGTTAGTTAGCCATAGTTAGTGTTCCCTAGTTCCTTTAGGTAGGTTCTGCTGTTGGATGGAGGTAAATGGTGTCTCTACTTGCTGTTCCCTCTCTCCTTAGGAGGTCCTGTCAATTTCCAGTGCAACTCATTGTACTTATGACATTGCTAACCTGCGCATCTCATTACATTATCAAGCTGCTTGTTGCCTTATCTATTACTATGCCTCACGGTTACCAATTGCTAACATGCTTCATACTACTACATTTCTTTTTGGAGATCCTTCCTAAGGTACCTTTAGCCAAGGGAATCATCCCATGGCATCTCTAGGGGTGGAACTCTCTTCGAGGGTTCCTTGCCTTTGGTACCCCTACTGCATGGTAATTTATCTGGAATAGAGAGCGCATTTGGCCAAAACCAAGTAACACAGTTGCACAAGCATAACATCATACTGGCTGCTTAGGCCACTGAATTGGAAGGCTATGCCTGTAGTTCAGTGGACAAGCAGCCAGCCACTTCCACTTCCTGTCCTATATAAGCAGTTCCTCTGGGTCTCTCTCTCAAGCACTTTTTCTTCGCCCCACCTTTCTCCGCTCCTCCTCCAGTGACATTGCTTCTCTCCTTGGGATCCTTCCTAAAGTACCTTTAGCCAAGGGGATTGTCTGGCGGTACCTCTAGGGGTGGAACACTCTTCAAAGGTTCCTTGCCTTTGGTACCCCTACAAGGTGGTAATTCCTCTGGAATAGAGAGTGCAAACGACCAAAACCAAGTAACACAGTTGCACAAGCGTAACATCATACTGGCTGGGTAGGCCACTGAATATCTCTTCGTCAAAATACTCTAATCATGCCAGCTACCTATCTAGTGGTCCTTTCTAACCTATCCAATGGAATCTATCCCATCCATCACCAGAAGCAGTCTGTCACTTGTGTTATGGTACTGCACACCACCTACTGACCTGGCTGGCTTCCTGTCACAGTTACACTCCACAATAGTTTTATATCTGACTAAGCAGTCCATGTACCCATTACAGTAGTAGCCAGCGACATTGCCAGCTATTTTGCAAAATTTCTGAAGAGTTTCTCTGCTGCCCTTACTGTGGAAATGCAGAAAGCAGGAGATATTTCTGGAACTATCACAGAAATTTCAGGAAATATCTGGCAGTGTCTGTGGCTGATACTGTATGATCTTCTTGCTATCTACCCCATTGCCTCATCAGTCAGACTCAAAGACTCCTCTTTTTATGTTTGCTTGCACTCATGTGCAAGAAACATGTTGCGGCAGCTTGGGAGAAGCAGGTTGTGGAGGTGCGGCACTGTGGCAGCCAATGCCGCCACTGCATTTGGGGGCTTGGCCCTCGTTATTCGATGTGGTGGCATACTGTTACTGACACTAGTTCAGCAAATGTGCCATCACCTTGAAAGAAAGTGGCCGCTGCAATGAGGGGGCGCCCCATCATTACAGGGCATGCCTTGCCTGCCGAGACATTTCTGTGTACCCTGCTCCCCATCCCTGAACCAGGAATGCAAGTAAAGCCTCCCGCTCCCTACCACTGCGTGCTGTCCACCCTTCTCCCTCTGTTCCCCATCCCTGCAACTGGAGTGCAAGGAAACCCTCCCACTCCCTCCATTCCCAGCATGCATGTCATGCTTACAGAGTAGCACAGGGGTTAGCAAGAAGCCAGCTGGCGTGTCTTCCCATTTCCTGTTTGCAACTTAACCATTCATGCTTACTGAACACCACTGCATACAGAAAACACTCCCCCTTTTTTCCCCCCGCTTTTATTTAATAATCTTGTGGGTCCTAAGCCCTGGTCCTGTGGCTTGGAGGGAGGAGGAGAAGGGGAGGGGGCAAGTACAAACCTTGCGCAGCTGGAACCTCAGTCACGGGGGAAGATCCTGCAGCCCGGCTACAGCTGTATGGCTCTAGTTGTACACTGAGCCATCCCAGAAGTTCGTGCCCTGCACGGTCCAGACCAGAGAGAGAGACTCCGTTGGTTCCGGAGGCAGACAGCCACTGCACTGAGCCAGCCCAGAACAGAGAGTGAGCAAGGCGACTCTGAATCCCGCCACTGCCACAGTTGCCCCTTCATAGTCAACTCTCTCGGGCTCTTCTGTTCTCTGGCACTACCCTGGATTAGCTTAGCCAGAGCAGAGTAGCCGCCGGAGAGTCCCACTCCTCCCATCCCCCGATTCTGATTTCTCTCAGGGAAATTTGAGCCACTGCCATCATTACCTGGGTGATTCCCCCCGTCCCAGGCCCACAGGTCATGGAGGTGCAAGGTGAGGAGGAGGTGGCTCTCTCAGAAGAATGCCACAGTGCTCACTCCCCACCTTCCTCACTCTGCGGTGCAGAGCAGTCCACATCCACCACCAGGATGGCAGAGAACGAGATGGATGAATGGGCGGGTAGACTACTAGGCCCACCTCGGCATCTCAGTGGTCACCCATGTCCATCGAGCCCCTCAGCGAGCTGAGCCATCCATCCAGCAGGAGCAGCAGCACAGTGTGACGGAGGAGGCCCCGCCAAAGACCTGGCCAGCTCAGTACTATTATTCAGTGGATCAGAGGGCCATTAGCAAGCCAGACCAACTAAGACCAGACTGACTTACCCTAGCAGTGCAGGCCCCAAACTCCTTGTGCCCCGTATACATTTACTTTAATTTTTATATTAATTATAATAGCACCACCATGACTCTAGAGTTGCTATGCAGGGGTCAAATGAGGTTGTCAGGTTGAGATGGGTCCTACTCTTAGTCTTAATGTTTGTCTGTCTTCCCACTGCTCCTAATTTCCTATGTTTAAAAATGTCAACATCCCTCAGTCATTTCCTGTGGTGTTTTATTGGCATGTTATAGGCTGACGTAGGGAATGGAACATTGTTTAACCAGGAGAAGTACACTAAGCCGAAACATGTTTCCAGTTGCGACCTGGGAACACAAGGAAGTGAAATGACTTGCTCAGGAAATTGTATGAATATGGGTGCTACAGGGGTTCAGCTGGCGGAGGTGTGGGGTGTTTTATTGGCAGGTTATAGGCTGAGGTAGGGAAGGAAACATTGTTTAACCAGGAGTAGCTTACTAAGCCGAAGCATGTTTCCTGATGCCACCTGGGAACACAAGGAATGTGGGTGCCACACTGGTTTAGCTGGGGATGGATGGGGCTGCAGACATGGAGTACAGAGCAACTTGGTTTAATAATTGGGGGAGTATGAATGTGGGTGCAACAGTGGGGGTTGGCTAGGGAAAGGTGGGTCTGCAGACACTGACAGAATACATAACAGAGCAGGTGAGTCTACTGAAGGAAAAAAATCATGAATGTGGGTTTGGTTGGGGAGAGGTGGGTCTTTTTAGCACTGAGAGCAGAGTAGCTGGGTGACTTATGGCAGTACAGTAAAGTTTACTGAAACAGCTGGGTCTCCTCTCTGAACAGTAAGAACGTTCCAGGCTTTGCACTAATTGCTCTCATGCTTTTATTGTTTAGATTGTGTGAAGACAGGGGTGTAGGTAAGGTTTTCTTTAGGGTGTTCAAACACCCCCTGAAATGACATCTGACATTTTGTATAATACTTAGTTCCCACCCACACAGAGAGTGAGCCCTATAAATGCTACTGCTGTCTTGAGTACTGGCTGCTGGCCCGCTGCGCTGTGGAATAGAGAGGAATTCAAGTGAGTGGGATTGGGAGCAGCCGCAGGAGGAAGCCTGCCTAAGCCAAACTGAAAGGGTTGGTGTGTCTGTGGTCCCTGTAAGTTCCACTGATCTGACAGTCTGCTGCTCCTCCTCCTCCTCTCTCAGCAGCCAATTAAGTGGTGTGGCTTGCAATTGGTGGCTTGGTGCTTGCCACACACACTGCCACAGATTGCGACGCCTGGCCACATGATAAGTTAGAAAGTGAGGAGGAGACAGGTCATGGACAGTGAGGAATCATCAGATTATTTTGGTGGTCTGGAGTGTAGACTTCACTAGACCCGGCTGTCTGACCGAGTTCTTGAGCCATGCAGCCGTGTGTTGCTTGTCGTGGGTGAGGAGAGAGAGTGAGAGAGTGAGAGAGTGAGAGAGTGAGAGAGTGAGAGAGTGAGAGAGTGAGAGAGTGAGAGAGTGAGAGAGTGAGAGAGTGAGAGAGTGAGAGAGTGAGAGAGTGAGAGAAGTAGGCTGGGTTGAGTAAGTGTGGTGGAAGAGTGAGTCAGAGGAGAGCTGAGTAAAACTTTTCCCCTCCACGCCAGCTTCTCAATCGCCTTGGATGTTTGGTCATCTCCCACCTCAGCTAGGTGTTCTGCCTTGATTGCCAGCAGGCAGCAGCCAGTCTCCCTCAGGTCAGTCAATTCATTTTGGGAATCTGGGCAACACACAGCTTAAAGGGAGGTAAGCAATATGACACTTAACTTGGCCCTGGGTAGACTGGGTGATGTAAGAGCACTGCAGTCCTTTTCCAGTGTAGTGATATAAAATATCTTAATTCTGAGAATTTTTAATTCTGAGTTATAACTTTCAACAAATTCTATGTTTCTTTCATTATATGATGCATTGCATTTTCCTAGTATGAATAGGCGGTTAAGCTGTACATAAATGCCATTGCCCCCCAGGCCTCAGCAAATGCTTGGTGCCCCCCTTCATTCCTTGTCCTAGTGCAAGCAGTTACAATAAAATATTATCCCCTGGTACCAGTGGTACTTTACTTCCTCCCTCACCTAAACCAGTCCCAGGTTTGGCATTAAAAACCTACCTGGTAGTCTAGTTGCCCACCCCCTGCTGCCTTCATCCTCAATTGCCCACCTAGATGCAAGATGGCAGCCAGTACTCATCCTCTGTTCTCCACCACTGCTGGGCACCATCTCACACAAGTGACATCTGATATGGGTAATGTGACTTGTATAGACTGTACTTGCATGAATGAGATAGCAGCCAGCGCCACAGGTGAGTAGAGGGTGAGTACTGGGTGCATGCTCAAGTCTGGCAGTGGGGCGGCAGCAGAGGATGGTGCCAGGAGAGAATGGGCCACTAGACTACTAAGGAAAGTTTTTATGCCAAAACGAGGATCTGCCTGATGCAAGAGATGAACACTGGTTCCAGGAAATTTTTTACCCTGTGCTAGAACCAGGGGTGTTGATGGGGTATCACTGGAACTAGGGGAATAATCTTTTATTTTAAGTTGAGCTGGGACTGGGACTGGGAGTGAGGGAGGGGGAGCACTGCTACCTGTTTATATTTATGTATTGTCGCTGTTGTTTTCAGTGCCCTAAAGCAACACAAAGCTGGGCATTCTGACAACAAGATGCAACTGCAAGTGGCCCCCCTCACTCCTGGTCCCAGTACAACATGTCACAATAAAAGATTATCCCCTGGTACCAGTGGTACTTCATCCCTTGCTATCACCCACACCAGCTCCAGGTTTGGCAAAAAAAAAAAAAATACCTAGTAGTTTAGTTGCCTACCCCCCGCCTGGTGCCATCCTCAATTGCCCACCTGGATTAGAGATTGGCAGCCACCACTCACCCTCTGTTCGCCTTCACTGCTGACTGCCATCTCACACAACCATCTAACATTAAAACACACACTAAAACACAAACCACAGAGAACGTACAAACCCCAGATCTTATGTGGACCTAGCGGCCCACAGACCCCCAGCTTTTCTGAAGAGATCTTTCACGACATAACAAAACCTGCATATAGGGTGGGTGGTTGGTGGCAATGTTCCAGCCAGTTGTCTACAACCACTGGACCTACAGACTCCAGTGCCAGTCAGTCTTCCACACCCTTGAGTCCATGGGGAAAAAAATTCCCCTGAAACTAGAGGTAGAGAAGATGTATCAAGTGTGTCTTTTGTGGTGTTTTTTTTTTTTTTTTTTTCCTTCAAGAAAAACCCTAAAACTGTTCACCGAGCATATGTAAACCCCAGAGCTTCTGAGGGCCTATTAGCCCCCAAGCTCCCGCTTTTCTGTAGAAATCTTTCATGGCATATTACAAAAACTGCATATAGGGTAGTTGGTTGATGGCAGTGTTCGACAACCAATTGCCACAACCACTGGACCTGCAGACTCCAATGCCAGTCAGTCCCCCACACCCCTGATTCCATGCAAAAAAAATTCCCCTGAAATTAGGGGTACAGAAGATGTAACAACTGATTTTTTTTTTTTTCCCCTTCAAAAAACCTAAAACTTCGCCACAGAGCATGTAGAAACCCCAGAGCTGCTGGAGCCCTAAGCGCCTGAACCCCTCCCACTTTTATTTGTCCTAATTCCCAAATATCATATCCAAGCCCCCCAAAAAAAAATCCTGCCTATACCCCTGTGTGCAGAATTAGGTTTCAGTTGATATGCCTGCTGGGAAAAGCAAACAATAAGGCAGCTATGTGTAGAAATTAACCAGGGAGCTAATTAAGGAATTAAGGTCAGGAAGTGCTGTTCTGGAATATTGGATGCTGCTAAGCCTGCTATGACAATCTTGTGTGATATGAACGTTCTGCAGTTCTGCTGGTGGACTCTGGGGTGTTGCTGTAACTACAAGCCAGCCTTGGTGTGACAACTGATAGTATGGCTAGTGGTGTGGTGGTATGGCTAGTGGTGTGTGAATGGACCTCTGTGGGACTGGCTACCTTGATGTGGTACAGAGGCTTGTCACAAAGCAATAAGGTAACTAAAAGCCAGTCTGTTACTCTGACAACTGTTGGTGATAGTGTGGCTAGTAGTGTGGCGGTATACACCACAAAGAAAATGATGCCTGTGTGTGGGGAAAGGGCATGAACAGGGCATGGACAGTTGAGGAAAGGGGTAGCTGACGCAAACAATGGGGGTGTAGCAGTGAGTCCACTTGACATGCAGATCTGAAATTTCTGGCTACACCCCTGCCGCCATGTAAGTAGACCCTCCCGCTCCCTCACACTGCATGCTGTCCACCCCGCTGACCTCACAGTACCATTGTTTAAGACATCATGGGCCCCTTATTTTAACTACATACAAAGTGGGACACAAAGGGCTTTGTGCTCATGTCACTTTGAGCTCAGCACAGCTGGAGATATTTTGGAAACTAAGTGTTAAATCTCTGAGTAGCATTATAAGGAAATATTCATGTACAGTGGCTGAAACAGTGTGAAGCCCATGGAAAGCTATTTCACACAAACTATTGGGCTCACCTGCAGCTGGAAGTACTTCTGAGATACAGATGACTGAGCCTGATTTTAATACTACATTGCAGCCATTTGTAGAGCATTGTGATGTCATCCAGGAATACACTGTGCTTGACTCAGTGTAGTTAGGCACAGCTTGTTCCTCGATGACATCACAATGTTCTAAAAATGGCTGCAGTGTGCTAGTTATATTGCACAGATGCAGTCAACTAGATCTCTGGAGTTCTTCCAGCTACAAAGGCAGCCAAGGCCTCATTTGAAAGAGCTTTTCATGCGCTTGCAAACCATTATGGGTATTAGACATGAATGTGCCCCTTTAAGATGGTTCTACTGTTCCCTCTATTACTGCTGTGCAAAGCCCTAACACTTGTGTGTTTTTTTTTTTATGCTGATTTTAACCCCGTTCTTTACCTCTTCCATGAGTCTCGACCGTGTGCCCATATGGAGGTATGCACCTGCCATGATGCTAAGATGCTCTCTCTCTGCTTGCCGCCCACCTGCACTGCCCTCAGACCTCCACATGGGGCTGTGGAACTACAGTAGGTGTCAGAGTCCCTACCTGGGATAGGACAGCTGCCATTCGGCTGCTCAATCCTGCTCCGTCCCACCACTGGCTCCCGACGACCTTGGCTCTTTCTGAACCCAGGTCACCAGTGTGATGCAAGGTAAAGTGGCCAGCGCCTCAGCCCTCTGCACCACCAGGCCGGACAATTTTTTTTTTGTTTTGCTCCTCCCCAAGCCCCCAGTTGGCCATCCTTCAGACTGCCATGGCCCACTGCCACCTCACACCCCATTGCCATCCACCGCTCCTTCATTTTCGTGACCCCAGGTAACCCAAAGTAACCCTTCATCACATGCGCCCCTCCCTCATGGCATAACTGGGGGAACAGAAATGCCCACAGACATCTAATGTTTCCCAGGTATGGTGGGGTCAACATGGACACTTCTGGGCTACCATGGTAATAGGGACAAGCAGCCATCATCTTGACCGACTAACAGCAGATTTTCCGCTTTTTCCCCAACCTACCCCCTCCCACAATGGGCCATCTGTGGTGGTGTTCTGGGGGTGGGGGCATTCAGTGGTGTATCAAGGCAACATGCCACCAAGTACGTCACCTCAAGCAACCTCCAGGGGCCTATAAACAGCAGTCCAAAGGCACCCCGGGAGAGAAGCATCTAAATGACGATCTGAACTACCTCCCCACTGAACTCTGCTCCTGACACTCAGGCTTGGGATGTGAACCTGCCTTGCCAGCATAATGAGCAAACACCTTGCCTCTTGCTTGCCGCACAGAGCTGACCTAGCCCTAACACTTCTGTGAGTGCAAACCATGTAACTGACCACACAAGCTAAGTGCCCCTCCACACTGAGAACTTTGTGTGGCACAAACCCCACAGCACGGAAGCAATGAACTGCAGTATTCATGTATCAAATGTTAATGATACTACTCAACATGCAGGCCCCTCACACCTACTCAACCTGCCAGTCTGCATGTCATTATCACAGCACAGTGCTCTATGAGTCAGATGGATGCTATGGGCTTCGGATACATATCCAGTCCACATGTGAGATGGTGTCCCCCCTCCTTGATGTCTGGTGGCAACCTCCACCCCCCCCACTCAGTCCCACCAAAGCAGTCAGCACAAAACCTCCTTTTGCATTCTCAACTAGCCTCTGTCTGACTCGTGCATCTTCTCTATCGATATACCAGTTGCTTTATCAATATAGCAGTCATGAGATGTCTCTGCAAAATCGTAAAGCTCCACTGATTCTGCAGGCTTGTCTCAACTACTATATTGATAGGCCTGCTGGTACTGTATATTGATAGAGTGGTTCCATGATTCGGATAGTGGTCAGCTGAGGAGAAGAGAAGTGGGTCTGTGCAGGCCAGTGGCACATGATTGGGTGGGGTTTGGGGTCATCAGGGGGTTGGGGTGCCACTGGAAACCAGCAAAATATTAAATGTAGATGGGAAGAGAGACAGGGTGTCACGGGGCACCAGGAAAATATACATGGGGACGGGGAGGGGTGGTGGCACCAGACACCATGGAAATATTAAATGGGGAAGGGAAAGGGAGGCCATGCCACAGGACTCCAAAGAATTATGCATGGTGATGGGAGTGGGGGTGACACTGAATGCCAGTTAAGCAAACATGGAGATAGGAAGAGGGAAAGACTACTGGATGCCACAGACATATATGTGGGGATGGGGAGCAGGAAGGGGGGGTTACTGGATGATAGGGAAATATACATGGGGACGGGGAGAGCAGATGCCACTGGACACCATGGAAATAACAAATGGGGCAAGGAGAGGGAGAGGGAGATGGTGCCACAGGACAACACAGAATTATTTAAGGGGATGGGGGGCACTGACTGCTATTTAAATATACATGGGGATGGGCAGAGGGAGGGGCTACTTGATGCCTGAGAATTATACATGGTGATGGGGAGAAGGAGGGGGTCTACTGGATCCCCGGGAAATGTACATAGGGATGGCGAGAGGGGACTACTGGATGCCAAGGAAACATATGTGGGGACAGGTAGAGGGAGCTAGTGCCACTGGGTGCCAGGGATATATTAAATGGGGATGGAGAGAGGGTAGTATTGCCAGTGGTCACCAGGGAAATATACATGGGGACAGAGAGAGGAAAGAGGGTGCTCTGTGATATTTGCATGTTGTTAAAACATGCTTTTTGGAAGCATTCACTAACCAATATGCCAGAGCGCATTATATACAAGACTGCCTTTCATTAGTATGTGTTAGGCAGTCCATTAGCATGCACATGGTAACAACTTCATGCCATACTGACTGTGGCTTTTAATATGAGGCCTGCTGTGCTATACCTTTCTTGTGCACAAAGCCCAGTACGTATGCGGGGCACAACCCCTGTTAGTGCAGGCCTACTTGTTTGAATACCCTGCCCTGTACTACATACTGCTTGCACAGATAACACTAAGATGTAATAACCAGAAACTGTAAGCTCGGTTGAGGACACAATGGGCTGGATTTTTAAGCCCTGAGAATGCCGCAAGTCCACAGTCCGCCAATCCGGTTCTACCATGCCAAATCGACAACAGTGTTGTCAAAGTTCGGCATGGCGAGATCTTCAATGTCGTCAGGTGAAATTTCCCCCATCAGACATTGTGTACTTTTCTATTGGGGGTAGTGCCTCCCATGCCCCCCCTTCTATAAATATCTAACTCCCAAGTCGGAGTTCATTCGAAGGAGGGGGAAGGGACTGAAAGACCGGGAAAGGGTAAAATTTCACCTTTGGGTCCCTCACAGTGACAATCTTGAAACTTATTGAGATTGTCGCTGTGACGGATTTCGCTGTACAGGTTTCATTATTCAGTCGACATACTTGCCAATCCTAAGGTGCACAAGGCTTGTGGCAATTTTCCGGCCAGTGACTGGGATTTTCAGACCCATGTGCCAAGTGCCTCAAGTTAGACCAGCTTTTCTCTAGTCTAGCTTACAGCACTCAAGCTGCCATAAACTGAGGAAACTTTCACAACTGCGCCCAACAGTAGGAAATCTGGTGCAGCTGCAACAAAGGTGTTTGGCACAGCTCTGCCATAAAATGGCTTTAGCGCAGGGCTTGGCGTAAACGCTATGTCACCCTTTGGAAATTTGGTCCAGTCTTTCCAAAAAACACGGTGAAATATGTATTGCATTATCTGTGATATTTAGCAGATCAACAGGAGAAAGAAAAACATTGAAAACACTACAGTTAAATATGATTTCAAAAATCGATATTTTTACCCTTTCATGTTACTAGCCACTTGCACTTTAAAACAAAAAACTTGGCTCAAAACCTTCCTTTGGATACTGCATTGTCAAATTTCAGTGACTGTGACAGCCTTGGCCTATTTAATTACAAGTCTCCCTTTCAATTCATGGCATTAAGCAGCCTGATGGGCAAATATGGCAAAAGCATACCGAATGACTGGGCCTCATATACTGGGGTCCACAGGAAGCCACCACCAGGGCTGCTTTACTTTTTTTTCCTCCTAAGCAGCCCTGGAAGATGCCGGCACATGAGGGGACCAATAAACATGCAATGCATGCACAATGTGGGTCCTCAGCCAGGGTATCTTGTCCCCCCATCTTCTGCACCCTTGGTGCAGTGCCACCTGTAGTCACCAAGGTGGCAGCATCACAGTGTGAACAGCATCGCTCCCTCCCCAGAGGAGGAGAGTATTCTTTAGGATGCCTAATTCCCCCCCCCCCCATTATGGTCCAGGCTTGTTCCCAATCCGTGTCACTGACATTACATATGGTAGCCCTTCCGCTGTGCCTGCAGGTCAGCTATGATTTCTGTATTTTAAATAAAGAGTGAGTAAAAGTTGTGAATCCAGTGCTCCATGTTTCCATTCTCACACGGGCAAACTCTAGGTTTTATTTTATTTAGTTCACCAGGTCAGCAAGCGACTAAGTATAGGGAGAGAATGGTCCTTGTGCAACTTGATGTGTGATTCTTTTGGGTTACTTGTAACTGAAGTTTGTTCAATTGCCAGTGACTTGTCTGAATGCTTACAGTGGTGGCAGAGTATTCCAAAAAGTGAGTGTGTGTGTGTTACAACTGCCAAGGCCAGGAGACAAACCTACTATATGCAGCACTGCAGCTGGGAAAACTGCCTTCTTGAATAAATATCAGTCACCCTTCCTGGCATTCTGTAATTCTAAATAATCCACATATATTCATGAATATTTTCATGATTTATTCACAGATACAGATATATGCTGGGGCTCAATAGTAAAAAAACAAGGCAATCTTCTTTGCCGGACGACAAAAGAGCCCCACTGCACCGCTCTCAATTTCCTGCAGCTCTCTCACCACCCTAAAGCAGGTAACTTCTTTCCAGTATCTTGGTCTCACCACAGATGAGTCCCTATCATTCGACGAACATATGCACAATATTACCACAGCAGTCAATAGGACACTAGGGGCTCTGTACAGGCATAGGTTCTGTCTTACTCCCGAGGCCTGGACACAGGCAGTCAGAGGTACAATCTTTCCAATCCTGGACTACGGGAATGTAGTCTATGAGGCTGCCACTGAAACTAGCCTGATCAAAGTGCACGCCTCCTTAAATAAAGCCTGTAGGTTTGCGTTAGGGGCAGATTGCCTATTGCATACATGTGAACTGTACATACAGACTGAATGGCTCCCACTTAAGGACCGCATTAAGCTCCATGCCTGCATCTCGGACAGAAGGCCCTACTCGGACTTGTACCTCCCTCTATACAAGCCTTATTCCATCCTGCTCCAGCTGAACATGCCAAAAGAAGTGTTACCAAACATGCATTAGCTGTTCCATTCATAAGGACTGTCTTGGGGAGATGAGCCTTTGCCATCAGGGCCCCTGCTTGGATAAATGAGCTACCAACCGACACCACAAGCCTTACCCGACTTGGGCCTTTCAAGTCTGAGCTAAGGAAGTCTATCCACCCTCCTGTACATTTCTATTACCACTCTCAACCCACAAGCCAGCACGCCACTGTTCCACAAAGCCATGATCCCAAAGACTATCTCCCCTCCTGCTGCCACATCCACTCTTGGCCTAGCAGGTACCAGAACCCTAGGCTTGCCAAGGTTCTGCTTTCACTCTACAATTTGACACAACTCCCTGCTCAACACCTGCCCATGTCTGCCTACCTGTCTGCTCACCTTTCTCCTCTCACACTATCCCTGACAAACCTTCACCCGCTGACCTCCTTAAACCACCCACCTTTGAGCCTACTGTCATCCCCCTCCTCTGATTCCTCTTCTCCTGCCTAATCCTGATTACTTCCCTCTACCCTTACTGACTACTATGCCTTGGCTGACTCCTTTGGCTATAGCCTAGTAACCTTTGGGTATCAGTTTTGATGAACAGCTCCATCTCTTGTTTCCTCCCAGTACAAGATCCTGCCTAGCTTCCACCTCTGATTTTTGTCTCAAACTAGCACCTAACTCTGACTTAAGCACTTAATTGTAGGGCATGATGTGTGAACCCAACCCCATTGACTATGTACCCTGGGTTTGGTTATGTGTTATTTGCCTGTGTTATTCTACATCGTTATGTTATTGCCAATGTTTACTGATTTCTCCTGTTCATATTTTTCTTCCTATTAGATATTCTTGACAATGCCTATTAAGCTGCTACTGATTCCAAACTTATGTACCCTCCCCTACCCTTGTGGTGATGATCCTTTGTAAATGAGCTTTAAGCTCAAAGGTTGTAATTCTGATTACTAAATAAATAAATATTATTTTATGAGAATCCAAGCAGAACAGGGTCAGAATGTGTTAGTTATTGATTTAATAGTCCGCCCCATCCATGCACCTCTGATTGGCTGCCACCTCTCCTAGATCTCACCTGCCCAAAGGTCATCCCTCGGCTTGCCCTCCATAGCAGAGTCAGGAGGGGGACATCCATCCCCCCTGTATATAATAGAGATAGCAGTCAGCAGTTTCTGGGTGATGGGGTGGTCCAGGGATGAGCAGGTAGGACTTCATGAGACTGCACGTCCTTTTTCCACATTTTCTGGTCCCTGCCCATCCATGCTGTGGATAGGCAGTAGTGCATGCTGAGTGGAGGCATGTGTGCACTATGTAAAACTGACAACCCCTCCCTTACATGCCACCCCAGACTGCAATACCAGCACACCTTCACCTGGTTGCAGTTCCCAGTGGGATTAACAAGCCCCCCCCCTCCGGAAAGGGAGGCAGTCCTGCAGATGCTCCATCTTCTCATCACCCCCCCCCCCCAACAACCTGAGTCCACTCCCAAATTCAGATTGCCACTGTAGTGGGTGGTACCACTAGCACTGTTTCACTGGGCCACCACAGTTTTCTTTTTAAATATACTTTGTTGCATAGATTTTATTTGCATATGAAGTTTGTTTGCCTTTAATATACTTTTGACTTTTGCCTTAGTATACTTTATGCCTCAATGGCCCCTCCCACATCACCCTGCCTCAGACCCAGCCCCCCCATCAGTGCGCTGGAATGTGCCATGCCCAGTGCTCTTTCTGGCTCCCCCCCCCCAGCGAGTCCTCCGAAGCTTCCCATCGGATGACAAGCTTATTGTCCGGGGAGGCAGCTCTGGGTCTGCTACACGGTGGTGGTAGCTTGAGGTGGGCAGCATGCAGCTCGTTCGGAATTGTTGGATGGAGTGACTGTAGGAGGTGTGGTGTTCAATGACGCTGCAGCACAAGCACACCATGCATCTGACATGCCTGCCATCCACTACCTGGCCTCTGGGGACAGGAAGTCCTGTGGTCACCCAGGAGCACTGCACCAGAGACACAACCTGCCATCCTCCTGGAGGTGGACAGCATGCAAATCCACTCAATCCACCACTACCCCAGCCACCCTCTAGCAATCCTCATCCATTCCTGAACCCGGGTCACCACTATCGCGAGCAGAAGTGTTACCACTTTGCCAGCAGGCCGGCTCATTATAAAAGTTTAAGAACAATCTTCCTGCTGTTCTGAGAATTTCACCCAACAACATCAGCTCTGCTAATTGAAATGTGTGTGGGGTCAAAATGCACTTGCTGACCCCCCAGCTCAAAAAGTGAAGGATCTACTCACCCTCCTGACCCCCTGGTTCTGCTGCCTACAAATGCTTATGTAATGCACTTGTGGCTGTTTGAACTTTCTGCCTCTTCATGGACTACCACCCTTTTGAGGTACCATGAAGGCACAGGAATCCTCTTGAGGGTTCCACCCCTAGATGTGCCAGGGGAATAAAGTCCCAGTAGGCTAAAGGTGCCCTAGGGGAAATAGCTCTCAAGGAGAGAGGTAACCCAACAGAGGAGGAATGGATGGTGGTGGGAGCAAAGGAAAATGAGCCTCCATAAGAGGCTTGAGTATGCTCCCTTTAATAGCCCTGGGAGGGGTCGCTGTGGTACAATCAGTCACTCACTACCCCTCTAATCCCAGCCTATAGCCCTGCAAATATTGAATGACTTTAAGTGAGCTAATTACCCATCAACACAGTTTCATTGCCAGTACGGTCCCAGAGCAATAGGTAGCATACTACATACACATGTGACACAGCAAATATTAAATTGCCACAGACATTGTCTGAGGGAATACCCAATGGCTTAGTGGCAGCCAGTCATGCTGCCTCTGCATGGAAGACCTCCAAGCCAGGGAGGGATGGCCCTGAGCTACCTCACTGCAGACACCCCTACAGAGGGCCAGGAAGTTTGCTTCACCACAGGAGATGTCTGTGTGGGTGACAGTCCTTCAGTGAGCTCTACAAGGTGCCAGGGAGAGGCAAGAGAGATGTGAATAAATGAGGGTAAAACCCATGGTGTTGTCATAATGGCCAGTGCTGCTCTCAGGCCCTGCACTGGGGACCTCTGTTGGAGTGATTGGTGAGGTTAGAGGAGGACAGAGATGGGGCCACCACTATGGCCTTAATCCCCCCAGGTCAAGGATGGGACAGTTAACACCAGAGAAAAAGCTGTATAAAAAGACATAAATATTGGGCAAGTGATTACATAATGAAACACTTATGTGAGACCACAGGAGTTTCTCAATGACTTTTTTGTTTAAATGGGGGTGGTCAGAATCCTTCCACTGGTAACCTGCATTTTCATGACCTGCAGTATTACATGTGCCACAGCTACTCTAAGGTAAGGACTCCTTAGCTAAAGAAAATACAGTTCTGATAACAATGACATCAGTTACCTCATACTAAGAGGATACGGTACCCCTGAGTCCACAGTTACTGTCTTGTCAATTTGTGGATTAGTGATCCTCGAGAATATAACGTGTCTCAGATCGTACTTGTGAGAGTGAGTTGGGATGTACATAGCCCAAAATATTGACTCTGTCAACAAAGAAACAGACTGCGTATATTTCTCCAGACTCATTGTCATTCCTTTAACATCGTTTAGGTTGCCTGTCTCCCTGTTCATCCAGTGCAGATCAGCTGCACTTAACAAAACTGATAGAAAAAGTAACAGTCCAGTTGCAGGGGCTCTCATCAGCATTCCTTGTATCCTTTTCTTTTTGAGTTTACTATGCTTTTAGCCCTTGGGCTCCTGACTGACCCACATTGGTCTGCAGCTCCACCCAGCCCAACCACCACCTCACTCAGAAACTTGCCTTTTGCTGCATGTTTCCCCATGGATGACCTCCTATCACCCCCCCAAGGACTGCCAGAGGCCACCTCAACTCCCCTCTCAGAGGTCAAGTGGCGGTGCTGAAGCAGAAGCCTGATTGGTGGTGTGGAATCTGTGGAAGGTGTCAAATGGTATACGGTGTGGCGGTTTTGTTTTTCATTTTCTCCCTAGCTCGCAGACATTGTGCATGCTCTGTCCAGTCAACAGATGCATGCAGAACATGCTACATGGATTGGAGCTATGATGTCCCCCTTCCTTAATTACTGGCTCCAGCTCCTGGTGGCAGTACTGCACTGGAGACCAAGAGCCCTCCCTCCCTTCAGGAGGCAAGTGTCCACTGGGACACGCTACCATCCTCCCCCAGATAGTCCTCCAATGACCCCAGCTTGTCCCCAAACCAGGTCACCGCCATCATGAGCAATAGTGCTACTGCTGTGCTGAAGGATTGAAGCATTCATTGTATCCTGCGTGCTCATCAAGAATTTAGTCACTTTTATTTATATATGGCAACTGGGCTGTGACTTTTTCTTTTGGTTTCCTCATAGCAACTGACCTGCTCAAGATGTATCATTTTGTATTGGCTTTACACAGCTGCTCTGATCATTCTCTCATGGACATGCTGTTTCCCGGATTGTGTCTGTCCTCTATTTACCACACATGGGGCTCCTGATTGCCCTTCCCTCCCAGGTTAAATCTTCCTGTGACCAGACCTTGTTTATGGCCACTCCTGTCCTTTGGTACACCCGACTGAGAAACATAAAAATTGTCAGCAGATAAGGACTGCTAGGTCCAAGAGGTCCCAAATGATTTCATGAACTGGGGTCACAAAAGGCCATGTTGAAAATTTGTAGCACAAATGCCAACAAACGCCCTGGGGCGTTATGGTTTCTAACCATGATGTCCCACCCTGTACAAACTGACAGGCTTCAGGTATGTGCCTTTGCACTGCCAGCTGTAATGCTCACACCATTCCACCCCCACCATGCACCCACTGACAGGCAATGAGGTACGCTTTGGACTCTTCAGCCCCAAAGTTCACCTCATTCTCCTATGGTGCACCCATTTCACCGTATTTCCTTACGGAATGACATGACTGTAAAGCCGAACAAGCCAAGGCACACCTCAACACTTGTCAGTGTCTGCATGATATGGTGAGGTGAAATGGTGTCAGCCTTATAGGCAATGACCCAAAGGCACACCCCAAATGCCTATCCATCTCTACAGGGTGGGGATGTTGCTGTCATCACTTCAGTACTTCACTGCCCTTCTTATTCTGCATCTGTCCACCTCATGCACTTCTATTGCTAATACTAGCAAGCAAACATTCGGCATTGACAAATGCTTGTTCAGACTTCCCACAGCACACAGATATTGGAAACACCAGTAAGGCAAAGCCGTAATGACCACTTAAGCTCCAGCCACAAGTGATTAAGCTACAGCAATACCATATCCATCATCTCACATAGCAGTCCTTCCTGAATATAAGCTCATGCAGCCCTCATCATAACAACTCTAACTCGCCTTCAAACCTCAAAATTATTGCACTGAACATTTCCATTCTACCTCTTGTTATCACGTTACTACATTTACAGCACATGTCATCCTTCTCTCATTGGTCTGCAATCTTTCATTACCCCATCCTACCAGGTACCTAAAGCTGCTCTCCAAATCTTTGATTGTCTCTTATGGATGCCTTCATAGTGAAACATTGCAAATTTTCTGACTTCAAACCATTAGACGCTAAATCAGGATGTCTGAGCTTCTACTACCCCATTTTCTAGCTTTTATTTAATTCTTACATTTCTTCCTAAACAGTATGAGAACAGGCTTATCCAGAATATTGTAAATATCTGAACCATTCACCACTCTACAAAGGAACTAAGCATTGTATTTCACCCTTACCTCCTTTGAAAGTCTGACAGATTACTTTAAGGATCTCATACACCATCATATATCCCATAGTTCGGAGTCTGGCAGCCCTTTTAATCAAACTCATGCTCCTTATGCTCACATCCATTTGTACCTCAATCAAATATCAACCAATAGCATATACAAATCTTTTTTGGGCCTTCTAATCCCTATTCGCTACCCATCTTACCTACCAAGGGTGGGAATAGAGAGGCCAAAGTTCAACCTTTAAGTATACACAAGCACTACTCTATTCACCAAAACGTTAGATAGGAGGGCTAAAGCCTGAGGTTCAATGTGGGGGAATAGCTCCTCCTACATCCCTCACAAAAAACAGCCTCCCTCAGCAGTTTCCTGCTTAGCGCGCAGTGAACAACCCACCATCCTCCCCTACCTCCGACTCCTCCGGCACTGTACTCACCCTTGGTGCTGGGCCTCCTATTTCCCTAGTCTCTATCCAGCTTATCTACCAAAGGTGGGAATAGAGAAAGGCCAAAGTTCAACCTTTAGGTATATACAAGCACTACTCGTTTCACCAAAACATTGAAACTTTTAATTTTGTCATTTCTGAAACAAGATACAGGATTTTTTAAGTTTTTATAAGTTCCCACTCCTGTGTCATGCCCACAATGAAAAAAATAACATACCTTGGTACTGTGTTGTGCTGTATACCATCAGAAAAGTGTGGTGGCACCATCCTAAAACAGCTACAGTATGACTCTAGCATGACATTCAAAAGGTAACCTTAGCAGGAGAGATTTGTTTTTTTATCATAGAATAATTTTTATTGTTTTCCAATAGGAAATCAGTAGGTCATGTACATTAAGAGATACAATACAGTATTACTATGAGCAACATAGTTAACTGTGGTCATCTAGGAGGAAGTTTACACCAGGCTGTCATTTCTGACAACAAGACTAACAACAATCTTAAAGTCGTAGTCTCACATCATTCAGTACAGATGGTAGTATAACCTTTAGAACAACTGTGCGCTGTTTCATAAACCTGCACTCAGGGAGTAGAACATAAAACATTGTTTATAATTACCAGTATAAACAAGTGTCTCATTTACTACTTTAGGTCTATTAAAGTCAAGTGTTGTGCCAGAAAGTGGTCGAAGAGAGAAAAGAAGACACAGGTGGGAGTTAGCATGGGAGAGTACCAACGTATAAAATGGTATTGTCATAATCAACATGCAGATCCTTACTATGGGACTAGTCACTTGAGAGCTAGGTTCTGTGGTCTATCTAGGCAGGCGGGTTTTGGGGAGAGAGAGGAGGCACAAGGCAGAGAGCTGAATTGAGGTATGCTTTCCATTTTTTATGGCACAGCAATAGTTGTCCTCTACTGGCATAAGTGAGCCTTTCAAAAGTGGCAAGCCTGGCTAGAGCAGAGTGCCATAAGGAGATAGCAGGTGGGGAAGGCTGCTGCCATGACATCAATAAGAGCCTCTTCACCTCTAATAGAGCTGCTAGAATCCACTCCTGCTGTTGTGGCTCAATCTGTTCCAGAGAGGTGATGTCTCCAAGTAAGAGCATAGGTTTGGAGAGATCAATAGGTTGTCCTAAAACTCCTGAGCAGTCCATTTCCACTGTTGACCAAAAGGAGGTCAGAGTGAGACATTGCCACAAGAGGTGTAAGATATGGGCTGGACTCTTATGTCATCTCTAGCATTCAGAATGAAGGAGGATACCCCATTTGTGGAGGGCTGCTGGTGTGCGATACCAGTGATGCAGGATTTTGAGCTGAATCAGCTGGCTCTTAACATCCTTATAGGCGGAGTAGGCCTTATGTAGGCAATGAGCCCATACTTCTGGTGTGATGGGGCAATTTAAGTCTCTGCTCCATGAAATTCTATAAACTTCTGTATGGTCTGGCTGCGCCTCCTGCTAGGTACTATAAAACTTAGATGCTTGGCCCTGGGAGGAGGATTTTAAATGCAATGTGGATAGCTAGAGCCATTTTAGGTCGGTGATCTGGGATCAACTAATGGACTGGACTGCAGTGCGGAGCTGCAAAAATTTCCAGAAGTCTTGAGACTGAAGTGATTAGTGGGTTTTAGCTGTTCAAAGGACATGAGCAAGGTAGAGTCAGATAGGTATAAGTCCTGAACTATGTGCATCCTGCTCTTGTCCCATGATGGGCAGTTGAATGGTGTATTGTCCATCATTAGGAGCCAATTGTGCCAGAGATTAAGGTACCTGAACGGTAACAAACATGCAGGTTTCTTGCTGCAGCCAAAAGGCGGAACCATGCTTTCTTGGTTTCAACCATGACTGGCGTGAGTGTACTCTGGGGGATCGGGAGGTTGGTCAGAAGTCGGCCAAGGGGAGTGTCCTGTAGAATTTGAGCTTCTAGCTGAACCCACAGTGCAGGGGGAGAAAGTGTGGGAAGGAACCTTTTAGTGGCCTGAGCTGTGAGGAAGGGCCAGTGGTATCCTTGTAGTCAGGGGAGTCCTAGGTCACCCCTAGACCAGTGAGCTCGTAGCTTATGAATGCTCCACCATGGTCTCTTACCCTCCCAAAGAAATTGAGAGATAAGACTGTCTAGTTGTTCAAAGACCTTCTGTGACAGGGCAATAGGGAGGTTGTTGAGAAGATATGCCTCTCTAGGCAAGAGAAGCATTCGGATCACAGCAACCTTCTCTGGGAGGGAAAGATTGAACCAGAACCAGCGAGACACTTCAACAGTTAACTGTTCTGGGAGAGGGGAGAAGTTCCTGGATTCAATATGCTTCCAGCCGAACGGTATGTGATTGCCCAGGTATGTGAGGTTGCTAGGTGCCCAGGTAAGCCCCAAGTCTTATATACAATCTTTGGAGCAGGCTGCATTTGGGGGTAACACTAGTTTTCCTTTGGTTAATTTTTAAACCAGATAAATGGGTGAATGTATGTAGTATATCCAGGGTTGGGCGTAGAGAATCTTGTGGATGAGAGAGTGTAAGGAGCAGGTCACCTGCATAGGGGGCCGTTAGATATGAGTGCTCTCCTACCAAGATACCTTTGATCTCATTAGTGGTCTGTAGCTTCCGAATAAGAGGATCTATTGCAACCAGGAATAATAATGGTGAGAGCAGGCAGCCTTGCTGAGTACTTCACTGTAATGGGAAGGGTGGGGATATGTCTTTGTTAGTGAGGATACAAGCTAGAGGTTCACTGTATAGTACTCAGATCCACCGCCTAAAGTATGGGCCAAAACCGTAAAGTTGAAGTATTGCATGTAAATAAGGCCATTCGACAGAGTCAAAGGCTTTCGAGAAGTCCACCGCCATTGCAGCCATGGGGTAGAAGAGTGCAAGGCCAGCCATTTAAGGTTGAGAATCAGGCGGATGTTATCAGCAGCAGCTCTTACTCTAGTAAACCCAACCTGTGAGGGGTGCACTATGGAGGATAGGACTTGCACCATGCGACTAGCGAGCATCTTTGCTGCAATTTTATTGTCCACTGATATTAGGGATATAGGATGGTAGTTGGCACTGCTCAATTGATCGTCTGATTTTTTTTTTTGGGGGGGGAGAGAAGGGTAATGAGTGCCTCTCGCATGGTAGGTGGGAGGATACCAGTTGTGTGAGCCTCCTGAAGAGTGGAGAGCAATGGGGCAATGATTTCAGAGCTCATAAGTTGGTACAGCTCAGTGGTCATGCCATCTGGCCCGGGGGATTTTCCTTTAGCAAGTTGGGATAGTGCCAGCCTTAGCTCTGATGCTGTGAAGGGTTTGTCCAGTGCAGCTTTCATGTGTTCTGCCAGCTGAGGAATACCGGCTGTAGAGCAGAAATCCCACAGCTGAGACTCTAGTTGACTCTGCTCCAAAGTGGTATGTGGCTGGTACAGTTGTTGGTAAAATTGTTGCACACAAGCGTTGATCTGCTTGGGGTCAATAACCACCTCTGCCCTATGATTCCTAAGTGCATGGATGTGGGAGGTAGCTTGCTGTTTCTTTAGCTGGTTTGCTAGGAGTTTACCACCCTTGTCTCCCCCTTCCCAATACGCATGTATGGTCCTAGTCATTAGCCATTCTGCCTTTTGGTGCAGCATTGTGTTAATGCGGTATCTTAACCCAACTACGGTTCAGAGGTTCACTGAGTCTGGCCTGCCTGCTGTGGACAGTTTGAACTGGGCCTCCAGTGCTGTGAGTTCAGCTTGAAGATGGTTCAGGTCGGCTCGTCTAGCCTTTGTTTTTTTTTGGGCTACATATGCTATAATGCTGCCCTGCAGGACACCTTTAAAAGCCTCCCAGAACATAGCAGCAGAGGTGTCGGTGATCTTGTTAATAGTGAAGTAGTCTTGGGCAGCGTTTCATACCATTGCTTGAAATGAAGGGTCCTTAATCAATAAGGGATTACAACGCCACCTGGGGCTTGAGCCAGTTTGTCCCAAAGGTGTATATGTACAAGAAAAAGGAGCATGGTCAGAGACAAGAATGTTGTCTATTTTGGAGGAGACAATGTCATGAGCTGCAGATGGGTTAGCCAGCCAGAAGTCTATCTGACTGTAGGCAGTATGTACTGAGGAGAAAAAGGAGTAATCTCACCAGGAAGGATGGTCTCTCTCCCATGTATCAATCAGCACCCATTCTTTCATTGCCTCCTGCAACATGAGCACCACTTTGGGGTGCCTCTGTGGAGTCTGATTTGATTTATCCAAAAAGATATCTAGTGTTAAATTGAAGTCCCCCCCCAGCATAATGGGGATGTTGGGGTATCCTGTGCACAAGGACTCGAGGTCTTGGTTAATGTCCAGAAAGAAGCCTGAGGAGTCCACGTTTGATCCATAGATATTGGCTAGGATCGCGTGGCCTCCT
This sequence comes from Neoceratodus forsteri, assembly GCA_016271365.2. NCBI lineage: Eukaryota > Metazoa > Chordata > Ceratodontiformes > Ceratodontidae > Neoceratodus > Neoceratodus forsteri. The sequence goes on along the minus strand of CM028130.1, from coordinate 665,526,416 downwards.
GGGTATGAAAACCTAGCCACCATCCAGCAGCCCTGAGCATCGGTGATCACCTTGTCTGTCTGTTACCCAGGGACACTTTTTCCAGATGAGGATAGCTACCCTCTTGGACCAGGTTTGTGCTGAGCTAGCTAATACAGATCCCACCCAGGATTTTTTGAGCTATGATACATTTCTTGCAGTGAGGTGCATCTCTTGAATGAGCGCGATATCTGCCTGCAAGGAGCGTAAGTGTTTGAGGACCCCTGATCTTTTAGTTGGGTGGTTCAGTCTCTTTACACTCCATGAAATTAGTTTGACTCCCATCTTAGTTTTGCTAGACCTGAGGGAAATTAGGTATAGAGGTACTCACCCCAGGAGTCCAGCAGAGGAGAGCAAAAATGGACAGAGAAAGTACCTAAAGTGTGTCAAGAAAGGTCAGCCAGAGAGAGAAATAAGGATAAGCTGGTAAAATGAGAGGAGAACTGCAGCAACCTGGTAACAAAATAAAGCAGGTAAATACAGTGCACTAGAAAACAGCACGTAACAATATGGTGCAACTGCAAAAAGAGAGAGGAGAACGAAGACTCAGAGGTAGGCCTAGTGCTGTATTAGGCACGTTGTCAGTAACAGTGTTAACACAATTCTACAACAATTCATACAATCAACAGGCTATAGATAACTTGGGTTACACATGTAGGCACAGGTTTTCCACCAGTAAGGGGAGAAGTGCACAGCCGTGCTGTCCGAGTACTGAAGATGGGGCTTTAGGAGTTTAACCGGTGTGCACTCTGAGACTCCATCCCCAGCTATGATACATCAATACTGGGTTACCACCCTTGTCTAATAAGACTAATGGGTGTGGCATCCGGGGGGGGGAAGAAAGGGGGGGAGGAGGGGGAAACATGGAAGATGGGGAAAGAAGTTAATGCAGCTCCTTATATTATGCAGGGAAGCTAGTATCTAGAACGGGCATTATGTACCGTATATAAGGAGGGCACTTGCGATCCTGGCACTCGAGAGGGGCCCCTTCCAAGAGCGTGAGACGCCCGCCAGCAGGGGATGAAGAGTAGGTTAGGCTAGTGCTGGATTGGCTACCCGCCAAAAGGAGGGTCATAGGTACAGGGTGGATGCCCGCCCTCTGGTAGGGCAGCTTCTTTACATGAGGTGCTTCAATGTCTGGGAGGGTACATATATGCAGCCATCTGCACCTCGGTGAGGTGTACTGCAGAGCATATTCGGCAGATATCACAGGGAGGTCATGCGATACTATAGTGGTGGGTGGTAAACCTCCCCCTGCTGCACACATTTGCATGAGTCCCTCTAAGCATCACCCATACCATTCAAGACAATAAGTAAAGAGAAAGAGAAAAAGTTATGAAAACTTAAGCAAATCAGTCCTGTGGGGCATCGCCTCTGGTGGGATTCGAACAGGTAGCTGTGTTTAGTAGGTCCTTGGAAAGTGCTTCAGTGAATGTTAGTAGACCCAGCTTGATAGGCAGCGTGGAAGTATCCGTGTGATCATCTATTTCTGAGGGGAGGTCTGCCCATGAAACAGTAGCTGCAGCTTCCATAAGAAGGTCATCAGGTACATCCATAGCCTCAAGTTGAGTTTCCAAGGAAAGATCATCTTTAGTTTGTTTGGCTGGTGGGGTCATCTTCGATCCTTCAGGGGCTACATTATGGCCGCTATTAGAGCAGTGACAAATTCGTGCTGTTTGGCCTGATCTCCGCTGTGGTCTGGGAAGAGAGAGTTGGCTGTAGTCTGTTGTTGCATGTTAGAGTTCTTATTTACCAGTCCCAGTGATGCTGTGTGGAAGGGAGATCTGGGGGAAACATTTGAGCGTGGGGCTGTCCTTCTATAAACCTGATCCCCTTGGAAGCTGCTGCCTGCTGATTGGTTCCCCCTAGTGAGTTTGCGGAGTCCCAGGCTCCAAAGCTTCCTGGGAGTTGAAGTCCTTAAGGGCATCCAAGGCCAATGTTTATTAAGCCAGATTTTGATCTCCTGAGGCGTTTCCGCTTTGATATCCCTCCCATCCCTTGAAGCATGCAGGTAGGCTAAGTGGTGAAAGCCATATTTGAAGCCTTGTTGAGCTCGAAATAGCTTGATAGGAATGAAAGCTTTCTGTCAGGCTGCCACTTCAGCAGAAAAGTCTCTGAAGAAAGAGATTTCTATCCCACGCCAGATAATTTCTTCCTTGTCTCTAGCTGCCCGCAATACATGTTCTTTAGTGGAGTATTTGAGGATATATGCGATAATGGGTTGTGGCTGTGCGTTTGCAGAGTGGGGTCCACTAGGTATCTGATGTGCTGTCTCCACGTTAATCGGGCCATGCCACCTATCCCCCAGCATTTTGGGGATTTCCTCATTCAGAAACCACTCTGTGTTGGGGCATTCCAACCCTTCGGGAATACCAAGGATTCTTGTATTGTTTCTCCTCCCACGGTTCTCTTGGTCTTCTGCCCTCCACCAAAGTGTGGCCAGTTTAGTATCATGCTCTTAAAGGCATTGCAGGATTTTTGCTTGGCTAAGCTCTAAGCCCTCTGCTTTTTGTTCCACCACATTCATTTTATTGTTGAGGACATGCACTTTAGCCACCTTGCCTGCTAAGGTTGCTGATATTGAGTCCACCCTTAGAAGTAATGTTTCTAGTAGAGTTGTTATGTGCTGAAGGGAGGTGCCTATATCAATTCAATTCAAGTTCAATTCAACTTTATTGCAGGAAAGACTCCGTTGAGCAAGCTCATTCACAAGGAGGTCCTGAGGCACGTACACATACAGTTCGCAATTACATACACAGGAGATATAAAATGTAGAACAACAAATAAAAAATATATAATACAAGAGGTATACACAATAGAAGTCCTTATGCTATATATGCAGTGTATCGGGTAGTTGAGAGATGGGCTCCGAGGTGGCAGGGGCCTGTCCGCTCTGTGAGGATGAGAAGGAGGCCATATGGCAGATGAGGTAAATCTTCAGTGGGATTCAGGTGGCAATGAATTAGAGCAAGCCTTCCACCCACCACACAAGTACAGGGAGCGGTTTATAGTAGGCCAACATAGTAACATTATGGGAAAACGGCCGCCAGGTCGGATTGCAGTTTGCGGCTTATAGAGGTCTAGGAAGGGTCGTGAGAGGACCAGCGCTAGAAGACAATTAACTGGATCCCGAGCGCAATAAGACCCACTCCAATCGAATGTTTAGAAGTTAAGGAGGCATACTGTGGCTTCAGGTGGGGAAAAAATCCCTGGATGTTGGCATTCTGGTTCAGATTAGATTAGCTGGGGACTGAGCTGTTAGCTTAAATGCCAATCTTCTTCGGCATCCAAGCCACGCCCCCCCAGCAGAAGAGAATTTTGAAAATAATTGGTGGCCATCTTTAATGACATGAGTTAATTACAAAATTATGTATAAAAGTTGTTTAACAATATCTGTGAAAACTAAACATAGACTGGGCACGAATCTTAAGATGTCAGAAATCTATTTCTGCTAAAAAAAATATCGGATGGGATTTTTTTGCCAACTAACAAATACTGCTGCAAATCCAGTAAATTACCCTGAAGTTGCAGGAAAAATAATAAACTGATCTGGAAGCCCAAGTTAAATATTAATGTATGGCTTTCAGAAAACTATTCTTTTTTTACTCTAAATAGGTTTGAAAATAATTGTCAAGAAGCCACAGTATAAAAATTCTTCATTTCACAGTATACGTTGTTTACATTGGTGTTACCTTATTTTTCTCATTGATGTTGTTTCTTTTTTCAAATTAGGCAAATGCCATTTATAAAACAGTAGTTGCACCTCATTCACCATCACAGTAACTATCCAGCATCAATCATGACTGCACACTATTGTGCCATGCATGCTATTCTCGTGAGGTCACAAAGCACATTGCCACCATGCAGGAAAAGGCTGGCGTCATCATGCAAATGGCACTCTGCACTATTAAGAAAATATTCACAAAACACTGTGACATTGTTGCTTTAGTTGTACACTTTTACAACACTCCCTGCCTATAGAACTGCCACAGGCAGGTGGCAGGAGGGATGAAAAAGTTATGACCTGTACATAGTGCTGGCTGCAGATGGGGTTACAAGCAGACAACACTGCCAATTGGCAAACCACAGGAGACAAGGCTAAAGAGGGGGAACCACTGGTAACTATGTTATCAGTTTTGCTTGGGGAGCATGTGGGGGGCACTGGGTTTCTAGGGAAGGAGCCCTCAGGCTGAAGATTTATTCAATTTGCAAAGGGGGTTCTAAGTAGGGGGGCATGGTGGATGAATTTCTGGTGGCACTGCTGGTCTCCATCAAGTTGTAGCATGCAACTAGAGTTATGTCATGCTGCAAGTCTGTATGACTCACTAACAATCAAACCCTGTTGCCATCCCCTAACATTTGAGAAGTCAATTTACAAGGAAACTTAATTGTGGGAATGGAATCCCCCCCCCCCCGTGACTAAGATTTTCTTTCTTATTGCGCCAAAGGGTGAAAGTCCAACAGGTTGGCTGGTTACCCTCCCCTGTTTGTACTGAGACCCTTTGGGCCTGTGTATTGGGCCATTTTTTAAGAGGTAATAGACAACTGGCAAAGGAGGTCCCACGAAGCCTGCAAGCCTTTGTCTGTGGGTCCTTCCCCCTACGGCTGCCAGAAGTTGGTGAGGAAGGGTATGGTAGGGGAGGGAAAAGAGGGGAAGGTTAGCATAGTTGGTGGCAGCCTAGGTTGGACTTGGGGAGGAGCAAGGAGGTTAGTTATAGGCCAAAACATGGGAGACCAGGCCTCTTTGCTCCTTCAACTAGTGAGATTGTCTAGGAAGTTGTGGACAAGCAGCAGCAGGACTAATGCATCAGTCAGGGAGAGAACATCTTTTTATGTTCATAGGCAGTAGCCTAGAAGGCAAGGGAACTGTGAGTCCAGCTTGTGTTTAATAGAAATAAATAAATACATGCGTGTGTATGCACGTACATAAATACATAAAATATATAGATACATAGGCAAGGAGTGAGAGCAAACCTCAAGGTGAGTAGTGATAACTAGGCTGCAGGTTTAGAGGTGCTCCAGCACCACAAAGTACTATGGGGCACTCAGGAGCTGAGCTTCAATGTAGGGCTTCAAGTCCACACAGCTGTAAAAAAAAAAAAAAAAAAAAATATCGATAATTGATAGTTGGTTTTGTACTGCCTTGAACACCCTTGATCATGGGTGCTGCTAGTCTGCCGTCTGCCCTTCCAGGGTATCCCATGAGGTAGGCACATGGGTAAGGGTGCCATCCATAATGGTGACTCCTTCCCGGCGCAGTCTTTCATGGTGATGGGAGAGTGAGGCGTCGGATGAGGAGGTGGGCAAACTGAAGCGACAGGATATGCATGTATCTACGATGCACGAGGGAGGGAGCAAGCACGGTGAGCGTGGGCTCAGAGGGGCAGAGGAGCTATAGAAGGGTGGCGCTGTAGTGGATTGCCGAGAGCTGTGTCGTGGCGTCGGGGGTGGCTGAGTGGTTGGGGTGGGTGAGGTACCAGGTTAGGGTCCGGGCAGCTGGCGATTTTATTGCACCTGGCCTGAACCTTTATTTTTTAATGCTTTCACCCCGACACACGCCCCCTGGAGTTGAGAATCCTTTAGTAGGGGGTGTGGGATGGTGCAGCCCCCCCCCCCCACAGAAAGCATTAAAATACATGTGCTGGTGCAATTGTGCTGTGCACCGGGGTTGTCAGAGTGCCGAAAATGTTATCGCCTTTAGGCATTCGCTGTTATCACATAATGTAGAACCCCCTTCCATCCACCTCAGGGCTTCAGAGATGGTGGCAGGGAGCGGGGACTTGTGAGTGGGAAAGTTGCCAGGGTCAGAAAGATAGCACATGTAGTGCTCAATTAAGAAGCATGGCCGTGTCGGGGGAGGCAAGGCATTTCAATGGCTAGATTGGGAACTGACACGCTGAAGTGGGGCTATGTCAATAAGAGGCATGCAGAGAGGTAGTGCCAGGCTGCAAGGAAGTCACGTGAAAGGCAGTCCTGGGCACCTATTTTCTGTTGTGAGTGTTCTTGACCTTTACAGAAGTATCAGCCTGTTGACATTTACAAAAAATGGGATCCATAAGTTAGGAATAAGCAGGAAAAGCATTTGCTGTTCTTTTCATAGCTTGGCTTCCTTTGTAGATATCACTTCATTAGCTGGCTGATTGTTTACTTTCTAGTGCAGAGGTCAAAACTGCCCAGCAACAATGAACTGTAGGTCATAGTAAATCAGTTCTGTCACTCTTAATTATGATACAGGTGATGTGCAGCATGTTATAGGGGAAGTGTATGTATAGCAAGAACTTGCTTGAAAATCTGTCAGTGCAAAACTGGAGCAGATTGGGGCTGCAGCAATGGGATGTGGATGAAGTTTTCCACCATTACATAGTGCAGGGGATCCTGGAGGTGAGGAGCAATGGCAAAACAAAAGGAGAGAGAGAGAACTTTGTAGGGAATAACCTGAAGGAAGCACCAAGGCCATCAGATTTTTTCCAGGTCCCTGAGAATGTGTGAAGCAGGGAAATGTGCGGTGGCATGGAAGCTGACTAGCAGCTGCATGGCACATCCACAGTTGGTCAGGGCAGGTTGAATACTATATAAGTGATTTGGGCAGACCCACACACTCCTCAGCTGCACATACCAAGTTAAGGTAGGTGGTAGCATCACATATTAAATTTATTTCAGGGTCCCAAGGGTACACGGCGGAAGAGAGCATGGTAGCAGGAAAGCACCTCGTGGAGGCGGACATCTTGTACATGCGCGGTGGGCAGCAATTTTAAAGTGAGTGAATATCATTGCCATGGGAACAACAAAGGGCTGGTTCCCCCATGGATCTGTTTTTTCCACAGGAACATAGACAATCCAATGCAAACATGTATTTGGTATAATAAACACTCCTTCTTCTAGGACTCAGTCAGTTTGAACATTATATAGGTTAAATCATAAGAAGGTTCTTATGAATGAGTAACAGTACAAAGAAACAAGGTTCATTCTACTCAGATTTAACTACGTAGGTGCTACTGGTGCTGATTGGTGCTAATTCACATTCAAGGGCAAAGTGAAGCATACACCTAGCCACTGGGCTAGTTGTATCAACAGTCTATCTGCAGTTTCTTCAATATTGGCTTGCTTCAGTGTTCAAGATTTTGTATCTGAGCTTAACCTTTATAGATAATCCCGCCAAAGCAGGTTTCTGAGGCAAGGGCTGACGTGTGTGTGCCCCTGCATGCACCATGTCACAGCTGATGTTTTGATGTCTAAACCACTCCTTCTTTCAGCTGTGCACACATCAGTCCTTGCCTTGGAATCCTGCTTTGGCAACATGATCTGTAAAGGTTAAGCTAAAATATAAAATCTTATACGTTAAAGCAAGCCAATATTGAACAAATTGGAATAACCATTTGAGCCATGAAAACTTCTCACCTGCTTCAGGAACTATGAGATTTCCATGCATTTGTTTGTGTATATCTTACACTGTTGGTATGTTTTTGGACTGAGTAAAGGATCAAGTAAGAACATTCATGTATCCAGTTTATTCCTTTAAACAGAGTGCAGATAGTCAGTTGATACTACGAGACCAGTGGCTAGGTGTATGCTTGGTATTCTTCTATTGAATGACTTGGTGACACTGCTTAAAGATTCTGGAAGTTTCTTATTTTGAAGCTTGTCATCGCGCAAGCTCTAAATGACTGACTTGGGCCACTACTCAAACAGTCTGGAAGTTTTAACTTTGAGAGGTACCATTCTCAGATAAAGAAGGAAAAAAACAAATTAAGCGGGGGTAACAGATGAGGCACCTGACCCAGGGAAGGAGATGGCTTGCAGGCAGGCATATATAAACATAGAAACATAGATATTGTTGGCAGATAAGGATTGCTAGGCCCATGTAGTCTGCCCATAAACCCTACACTTATTTGTGGCCTCTGACCCTACTTGTTCAACAGCTTTCTCCTCTCCTTCCCACCTCTAGGGTTCTCTTATGCCTGTACCATGCACGTTTAAATCACCCTACTGTGCTTGCTCCTGGCACCTCCTGTGGCAGACTATTCCATGCATCTGGGCCTTCCCTGTGAGCCAGGAAATATATATGTATATAAAAAAATGTATATAGATTTGTAAATGGCAATGGGGGGAGTGTAGAGAAAAAAGAAGGGAGCAGGGGAAAAGGCATGATGATACTAGAGTATTCATGTTTTTTCTGTGGCCTGGTAACAACAGGAGACCTAGTACATACAGGGCAAGGCTTTGTTTTTTTTCTGTCATTCAGCATGTGAGTAGGGCAAAGATGCCTGGACAGACTAAGGTGGCACAGAAGAGAGTTAGGGAGGAATTCAAAAGGCAATTGCAAGCTCTGGTGCAGGTGAGAGGCAAGGCTTGTGGGAGGTCTGTTTTCCAGACACAGAGGGGAAGTTTGGAAACCAAGCAAGAGAAGGGCCTTAAAGGCTTCTGGCTCAATGGCCCTCTCCTGTGGAGCCAGCTTGAGGATGGACCGTATGCCAGCACCCTATCCAGCACCAACTATGGTACAGGGAAGAAGAGGACAGCAGCACTTCAACAGCCTGCTGGGAAGAAAGCAGTGACTTGGAAGACAGTGGCCACAAAGACTGTGCAGAATAAAAGGCAACAGAGGGTACCGACAGTGCCTGTTACATTAGAGCAAGGTAGGTGCCATTTTGGGGACTAGACCTCAGAAAAAAATGAGGGAGTTGCTGGAAGACACATTTGCAGTGGTAATGTGAGGGGGGAGCCGGCATCAAAGAAGCCTGGATGAGATGGGGTGAGCCACCTCTCTGGTTGAGCCTGCCCCCCCAGGGCAAGTGTCAACATCGACAAGTGGCAACAGTGATATGGCCCAGCCCACTTCCATCAACAGGGAGACCGGTTCAGGCCTATGTGTTGTGGCCCTGGTGGAGATGCTGCCACCAGGGGTAGTGACACCACCTCCAGTGGGCCGGGTAGTAGCACCACCCTCGGGTACCAACTTCTCCCACAGCAGGCACCAGTAGTCTGGGGGTGCCAGTTGAGACTATCCTTACAACAAAGGTGCAGCTTGGATTTTGGGGTTAAAATATGAGGACATGTTCTCATGTTTGAATCGGCCCAGGGAGCTGGAGGAGGAGGAGAAGGATAAAAAAGAGAAAGATGAAGTAGTGGAGACAAGGATAAGGGTTTGGGTCCTTTTCACATGGGAGAAATGGTCAGAGGCTTTTACGATGTTTGCAGAAATTATCCAACAGGTAAGGCAGCACCTGAGAAGGCACATGGCTGTGGAAGTACTACAGTAGGGTCTTGACAATGGCCATAAAATATGGGGGGGGGGGAGATGCAGCACATCAACAGTAGTTTCTGGGTTAAGAGGGTCCTGTCTCCTAGGAGAGGGATGCAAGGGACTTTAGCCCGGGGACGGGGCAGGGTGTTGTTATAACTATAAACTGGGGATTTACAAGACGCAGAGGTGTAGTTTCATGCATGAATGCATGGCCTCTAGGCAGCTCCAACTGTTCACCCAGGGTAAACCAGGAGATGCTTTCCCTCGACTATCTTGGAAGTGCTGCAACTGGCCACCCAAGCCCAAAAAGGATGGTCCAAATTAGGACATTGCTCCTCCATTACTCCAACCAGGCAACTGCTCAAAATAAAAAACAAAACAAAATAAACACATCCTCTGATGTCACTGTTTCATCATCAAATGCCAAAAAGTCATATGTTTTGGCCACCCTGTTTGGCTGTACCAGCTCTGACACCACAAATGCAATGCATAAGGCCACTAAAAAGGCCACTGTAAATAGTGTTACCTCAAATATGTCTCAGCACAACCACTCTGACTCTCCCCACACTCGCTTCCACAAGGGGGACTAACTGGCTGCCAGCAGGCTACCCTCCTTGGTAAAAAAAAAAAAAGATCTGGACCACATGGTCCTTTTAAAGGCTTGACCTGGTTACATTTAAAACACATTTTACAAAATTAGTATTACTAATTCAGTGTTAATATCACAAATCATGTACAGACAGGATTAATACACATAAAACAGTTATATATACAATACTTTGGTACAATAAATAAATTAGTAAAACACAACTTGTCTCACTTTTCACATAACAGTACAATGACTGAAATGTATTGTATCTGGAGGCTTGATTTATCTAAAATGCCCATAACCAGGAAATATTATCTGCAACAGCACTGACCTTCAAATAATAAAATGTTGTTAAGATGGGCCTTCAAAATGTGGGCACTTCAAATATTTCTTATGTCTTGAGGAATATTATTCAAATGTTTAACTGTGACGCACTTAAAACCCTTTTGATTTTTAGAGGTTTTACTCAGTGACACTGTAAGGTCATAGTGTCATCTGATCACAAAGATTTACGTTTTGGTTCTGGGTAAATAATCCATTCCAAGGACCATTTTTATCTGAATGCAAGATTCTGTGGACAAAACAACCTACACTACAATTGTGCTTACACAACTGGACGACATGATGCTTGTGTGACTTGATTTGATTGTGGCTATTCGTCTCTCTATCCATGGGATATACCACCCTGTAGGGGTACGACGCAAGGAACCCTAGAAGACGTTTCCCCTCTATAGGTGCCGTGAGAGTGATTCCGTTGGCTAAAGGTAGCTTAGGAAGAAGCCCACGGGTAAGAGAGAGAGACAAGCCGCTGGAGGAGGAGGGATGGATGGCGGGGCAACGAGAGATGGATCATGAGAAGGCCTAGGATGATTGGCCATTTAAAACCCGATGGGGCGAGTGACATAGTTGCCCTGCCCATTGAACCTCAGTCTTAAAGCCCTCCCATTCAGTTGTGCTTATGCAACTGGATGACATGATGCTTGTGTGACTTGATTAGATTGTGACTATTCGCCTCTCTATCTGTGGGATATACCACCCTGTAGGGGTATGATGCAAGGAACCCTAGAAGAGGGTTCCCCCACAATAGGTGCTGCAAGACATATTCCATTGGCTAAACGTAGCTTAGGAAGAAGCCCAAAAAGAATACCCAACCTGTGTTGAGCATCGAAGACGGGAGAAGTAGCAGATATCTAGATTGGAAATAAACATACATACATAGTAATTACAGTAGAAGACGAGAAAAGGTGAGGATGAGAAATGAAAGTAAGCTGACAAGATGTTGAAGGGCAGACTTCCTTAGGAGAAAGGGAATGCCAGGGCCACCATCCGACTCCATTCACCAGCGGAACCTAACTATGGAACCTATGAAACCACTAGCCCTATCTAATATTATGACTATCGGCATGGAGGAGAGGAAAAACACCCTTTAAGAAGGAAACCTCTGGGGATCCAAGGCCTAGGTTGCCTTCCCTCCAGGTGGAAAGACGTTTGATTAAGGACAGTTGTCATTTCAAGATGTATGTCGCTAAAGAAAAGGATATGAGTAGGGAAGATAATGATGGGATAGGGGAAAAACCCCAAAAGAAAGTGCAGATCAAAGAAGGAACAGGAAGCAGCATGGACCAGAGAGGGGTACACTCAAGTAGTCAAAGGGAAGGAGTAGATCCATTTAGAGGTCAAATGAGTGAGGGGTATCAAGATGTGCTCATGAGAAGACTGAGGATGATAAAGACTGATGATCGCTGCAGGAGTGCAGCAGTGCAACGATGTAGCATGAGACCCAATCAGAAGTATGCTAGATTGAGCAATGTGATTAAATAGATTCTGAGGCTAAGAGGCATGCCTGGAACCGGAGGGTAGGCCCAGGTCATGTGATCGATGGGAGCAAAAGGAACGATGGACGATGATGGAGTGAAGCCATGATTGGCGTGAATCCTTGATGGTTAGTATGAAAAAGGCATGCCTATGGTGAAGTAGTGAAGCCTTGACTGGAGGCATTGCATAGGATTCAATAATAAGAATGCTTGAGTAAGTGATGTACATAGAGAAATCATGGGGTAAGGATGAGTGAATGATGACCAGAGTCATGAACCTGATAGATGTGGCAGGAGGGCTGCAGGTTGATGAGGTGGCATATGATTCATGATAGGCATGCCCAAAAGAAATATCGATTGCAGGCCCAATGGGGTCAGCCAGAGATGGTCAAATGATATGGATGGCAGAGCGTGAGAAGGCAGAAGGTGAGAACTGCAGGAGATCAGCGGTACGATGAGGAATCATAGGCACAAAAAAAAGCAAAGGGGTGGGGGAAGTTAAGGCAGCATCAGCCAAAGCCGACAATGATGGCAGTGGTAATATAGTCCTGGTCCATACTGGACAAGATGGAGTCACTGAGCTGAAGAAGGGAGGTAGGTAACTAAGCTGAAAACTAAAAAATGGGAAAGGCTAGACTGCTTAAACAGATTAATACTATCAAATTGATATAGAACTCATGCGTGAGCTTGGGTTAAACCTGTTATCTGTAATGAGGTTAAACAATGTAAAGGAGAGAGGTGGTCCTCCCTTAGTGACATTTGCCCCAGTTGGTAGCAGAGGTGATGTCGTTTTGCTAGTGTACATAAATTCGAGAGAGAGAGGCAGGTTCAGACAGGTGTATTGATAACGGAGAGAAAAGCACAGTACTTGAACTCACTGGGAACAATTAAGACAAACTGACATAATTCACTAGAAGCAGTTAACACAATGTGGGATAGAAAGACAAACTTATGGTTGGCTGTAGCTAGGAGGGCAGGAGTGAGAGGGACAGGCTAAATTGACGAGATGGAGCTGCTGAAAATGTCTCGAGTGGGCTGAATGGGTCCCCATGGGAGACATCCAGTACAGGGGAAGAGCATGCCCATGATGGCAAAATGCTGATGAGGTTGAGCTGGAGCGGTGAGGAAACTGCACGGCATGCACCAGAGAGGGGGACTGGGTGATCCGGCAAACTCGGAATGAAAGGAGGGGTAGAGGGAGGAATGAGCCATAGAATGGAGAGGAGGAGGAACAGTGAGGCGATATGCAGGAAGCAAACAGCCGGAAATGGGCTATCAGGCAAGGAGTGGTAAGGTGAGCAATGTAGCCAGGGATGTGGGAGAAAGTGCCAGAGTCATAGGACTTCATGATGATGGTGCCTAGATGTGCACTGTGTGATCATGGTGAGAGCACAGAATGAGGAGCAGGGGTGAGAAGGATGGAGAAGGAGTAGAACCTGGGAGCCAGGCACCTGCAGGGGATGGCAAACCAGATTTCTGGTTAGAAGAGGAGGAGGAGGGGAATGAAGATGCAGAGCCGTGGGAGATAGAAAGAGAGAGATGGCTGAAGCGGGCGATGAGTTAGGGGAGGCACGGATCATGGCCGCCTAACAGCGGCAGCTAGGGAGCCCAAGACAAGTGGGTGGCTGAGGGCAGCTGCATATAGAATGAGGGAGAAAAGCACAAGGCAGTAGAGTGAGCCGGTGGCCGAAGACTACCGCATGAAAAGTAAAATATGGCAAGCTGGAAGGGAGCAATGCAGAGTGGCATCTCCGGCAGCAAAGAGAGATGGATCGTGAGAAGGCCTAGGATGAGTGGCCATTTAAAGCCCAATGTGGAGAGCGACATAGTTGCTCCACCCATTGAACCTCAGGCTTAAAGCGCTCCCAGTATTTGCAGTTTATCTCTTTGCACTATAGGTAGCCAATTTAATTCGACATGTAGATTACAGTAATGTTTCTTTAGCCTAGCCATAAAGTAAATCTGTATATTGTGTTGTTCCTGAGGGTTCCTGAATCTTTGGAGGAGCAAACTGGATCACCTGCTCTTGGACTGTTGGTGCAGCCTGATGGCACGGGGGAGCAACATGGGATGTGTGGGCTGAAATTCAACAGTACATAGTCCAGCAACCTGGAGTGGGGTGTTTTTTTCATCATGAAAATGTTACCCCTCTGACTGTATTTCAGTTCTAGTACATTTTGGACAGGGCCATGAAGGGGTTAGGGTTGAACTCAGCCAAGTTTAATACCCATGCTTTTTAAACTGGGCCAGTAATGAATGCTATGGTGGTAGGTTTAAGAGACAGTCAGATAAAGGCCTTGGGGTGATGGAAATTACAGGCCACTGAGCGGCATGTACGGCCACATTTGTTTTAGCCCTTGCTGTGCCACTGGCATGTATACACGTCCTAAAAACCTATATGTTCTAAATCATCTGGCAGCCTAAGGATTAACTTTCTTTTGTCTATTAACAGCTGTTAAATCCCAGAAGAAGCAGATTTGGATTTGCAGGTACTCGTTTATACACTGGCCAGCCAGAAGGGCCAATCAGACACCCAGAGACAGGCACCTCTTCCTCAACTCATGTTGGCAGCAAGTGCAGTGGATGGGGCATAGAAGAAGCAGGTGTAAAGACTTTTTACCATGGGTCATGGCAAAGGCCAGGCAGCAAGGCCCTCCTAGAGTGTTGTGGTCTATTGGGCGGGAATGACTTGGGACTGGCAAAATCATTGGGCTTGATTTGTCAGATTAAAGATGATTTCCACTTTTTGTTGTAATGTTGGTCAGGGACAGTGCTGATATGGTCCCACATTGTGCAGTACCAAACATGGCAGTATACCAAGGAACCTGTGACAGCTGAGGAGGGTCAAAGGGTGGTCAGCATGTCAAAGAGCTGCTTTAAAGGCTCAGTTAGGGGTATGGTACTGTGGCATGATGACATTGTGATGAAATTGCGGCAGCATGCTAAGGACGGGGTGCATTTTTTACAGAGAGCTTGGAGAGGTTCCTAGTAGATATACAGGGTGTTTTGGAGAACTGTTAGCATGGCTTGCTTTTGGAGATTTACTTAAGTCATCCTGTGGTGGCATGGTAGTCCACAGGTAGAGTACAAAGGGAGAAATTGGGGAAACCTTTCGCAGTCACAGATGAGTTCCTCTCTAGGCTGGAAGGAGGTGAACCCTCAATAAGGAGAAGCCCTACTGACCAGTCAGGGAATAGCTGCCTTGGGTTTTGGCTTTGTAGTGCCCTCAGAAGGGAGAGGAGTGCAGACACATGGCTCAGAAGCCACCCCTTTTTTCCTTTCCATATTCTGTTTCTACTCCTGCGTGCAAGGGTGGCATATCAACCCAGTCCCCGCTGCCCTGAGCCAGTTACCACTTCCTCCAATACCCACCTTGGTCATAGTCTCCCCACAAATTCTCCCTCTTGGTGAGGCACGAGGAGGAAGAGTCATTCCCCTATCCCCAAGTGAATAATCCAAGGTGGACTAATAGTGGAAATTTGGGTGGCAGTGCAGGCTTGGGGACTGGTGGGCTGGACTTCACTAAGCCCCTGATGCTTCCTGTTTTCTGTTTTCTCTTTGCCTTATGCTGCAGAGCATCAGCTACATGCATGGTGGTGCAGCCAACTGATTTTCCCCACAGCATCCCTCCCTTACTTGCCACCCATGCTGCACTGCCACCAGACCTCCACCTGGTTGCTGTCTATGGCCAGCATGACCAGCCTCCCCATCCCAGGAGAGAACAGTGCCTGGGATGCTCAATCCTCTCCCACCAAAGCTGAACCCTGATGACCTGGCATGGCTGGAGGTAAGGTGCAAGTGCCTTAGCCCTCCATGCCATGGGGCAATCATTCAGAAGCCAACCCTTAAGCCTCAGAGGACAGAGTCCCTCAAGAGGCTGTGTCCCTTTTAAGAGATAGTAATTCTGCCAGGAAGGTCCCCAGGGCAGGTAGATGGACCAGTAAAAAGTACAGATCACTCGATAAGAGGCTTGCTGACACCTCTGAACAGTACAAGTCATGCTATTATTGTTGTTTTGATTTATAAATAAACACATGGTTGTGGCCATTTCTTCCAAAACATGTTGCATGACTTTCTGTTCAAGTTAAGTGTGTGGGGGGGGGGTAAGGAACCTACCGAAACAAAAGTCTGCTGGAAAGGGGGAACCCTTGAAGCCTGAAAGCCCCTTCATGTGGGCCCTTTCCCCAATTGCTGGCAGAAAGTGGTCAGGCATGGTAAGACCAGGGGAGGGGGGAAAATGGGAAAGGTCAGCATAATTAGATGGCAGCCTGGGGAAGTTGGACTGGAGGGAGGAGCAAGAGGGCTACTTAAGAGCCAAGACATGGGAGCACAGCCTCTTTGCTTCTTTGGCTAGTGGCATTCCTACTCACCCTGAGAGCAGGAGAAGAGGACTGAAGGCTGGTAGGAAGCCTGTTATCCCACTGTGGGGGGATAGCCTCAGGGGATGAGGAGGAATATTCATGTTTTTTTCCAATGGGATTTTCCTGGGGGGGGTGCCTCCTCTAACAGGTGAGTGGTAGGGAGTAGATTTGGTTGTCACAGTCATGTAAGTGTGGCAGCATGGTGGCCTCCGGGGTGGAGTACAAAGGGAGTAATGTGGAAAAATCTGCCACTGTCACAGATGGGTTTTTCTCAAGGCTTGCAAGAGTTGCACCCTCAATGAGAAGCCCTGTGGGCCAGTAGGGGGATATCTGCCTTGTGATTTGGCCTCCTTGTATAGCATCATCTGATGGGGAGTGCTCATGGGACATGGCTCTGGAGCCACCCCTTATGCCTTGTAGCCTGGAGTCTCTCTGGAGGCTGTGCCTCTTTAAAAGATAGTTCTACACAGAAGGTTCCCTGGGGACAGGTGGACTGAGTGCTGGAAGATGAGGACTGCTCAATAAGAGGCTTGTTGACACTGCTGAGCTTCACATGTTACACAATTACTGTTGTTGTTGTGATTTAGAAATAAACACATGGCTGTGGCTATTTCTTACAAAACACAACGTACGTCTTTTCTGTTTAGGTAAAGGGGTAAGGAACCTACCAAGAAAAGTGTCCCATTTGCCACACTGGAAATAAAATACTGGTATTATTCACACAGTGTTATGCACAGTTATGTTGACTATCTTAATCCTGTCTTAAGCAATGATTTATACCACCCACTCCCTATCCCTCTGCCTCCTTCAACACACAGCTCCATCTTGCAATTGCTCCTAACTCTCCCCTCCCTCCCCCAGTACTACTACCCCCCATCCTCAAAACCAAGCCAAATTGGTCAATCCTGTCCTTCATGCCATTTCCATTTCCATGTAGCCTTGCGGGGTTCCTAGCATCCTGAAGGGGAGACTGCCTGTGATGTACTGTCTCCCACCCACCCCTCTTCTCATGATGCTCTACTCTGCTCCCTTGCAACTATACAATCACAATTTGGTTGGGCATAGTACTTTACAGTCCAGTTTCTCCAATGGATATGTTTAATCTAGCACTTTATGTGTAGGGGTTCTTTGAATCCTCTGTTAATCAATTGTTTACACTCTTGCTTAAGGCTGTTGTACTGTCTGTCTGGTACTGTTTTACCCACTGTATGAATGTATGTTAACTTGGTAAGCCATAACACATTACAGTTTAAGTTGAAATCCTTTTGGAAATGTATATTCAGCACTTTACATGTAGTGGGCCCATGGTTCCTATGTAGATCAATTGTATACACCCACTTCAAAGCCAGTTTTGTACTGGTCATATGGAACTGTATCGCCTACTCTGAGACTGTATATGTATGTTAATCTGTTCAACTATTGTATGCATTCTATATTTAATTGCTATATGCCTCTGTATTACTCCATTCTGTTTGACCAATTGTTCAAGTATACTGTACTGTCTGTATTATTCATTCTGTAAGGTTTTACTTCTGCTCACTCCTTTGTATCCCACTCTCCCCAGGGCACATCTGGAAACGAGCTATTGCGCCTCATGATGTCCTTCCTGGTGAAACGTTTTCAAATAAATAAATAATGCAGCTAATGGATTACAACAGGGATTGGATCCATGGTTACTCTAAGAGGAGAGGAGAGGATTTCATGTGGAGGAGCTAGATCATATTACAACAGATGAATGAAAGCAACTTACACAATCAATATAAACCAAAGCATTATTACACAATCAAGTAGCATTTTTGTCCTAAGAAAATAAATACCAAACATGAGTTAACAAATATTGTTGTTTACAGAAAAATTGCAATTTAAAGTTTAATGTGGTTCTTCATGTTTCATTAGAAACCTCAAACAAGTTCAAAATATATGAACAGTTTACCTAGGTTAGAGTGACATTTTTGACACCTCCTTTCACCAGAGCCATCTCTTTTCAGTCGTTTTTATTTACATAATATTTTTCATGATATTGCAGAACAGATGACAAAATTACAGAAAACATGCAGTTAAACTGAACAGCAGCAAACAATGCCCTTACAGAAATAATGATGTGAAATGTTTTCATGCTGCACACATAAAACTACCCAAGCAATATGCATGTTGCAAGTATGATTTAAATTCTAATTTGGAACTGATTGCATGCATATGGCATGCATGCAGCAAGCAAGTGTGAAAACCATTATGTTAAGTTGGAAAAGACTGCATGCGTGTGGCATGAGTGCAAAAAGCAAGTGGTCACTGATAACTGCATACATAAAAGTTAAGTGACTTGCTCAGGATCACACCATACATAAGTGGGGGTTGATGAGATTCAAACCCAGGTCTTCATGCCTCCAAGTCTCCTGGCTTGTAGTTTAGTGCCTTTAACCACTAAGCCAAACTGTCTGCATGTATATGGCTTGCTTGTTCTTTAATACATACTGTATCTGAATACATCTGCACGCATGCGGCATGCTTGTAGCCACTGTTATGCTTTTCAGTTTTCTTCTCTCCATTTTTTGCAGTTGAACTGTAGCACACATACCAATGGAAACACATGTGGTTCTTCACACCCCCAATACCCCAACCTACCCACAAAACCACTTAATTGTTTCTGTCTGGGCTGTACTCCCACTGTTTTCTCTCTAAAGTGTTGAATGCTTCCACACAAACAGACTTTAAGGTGCAAACACAAAAGTAGCAATAACTCAACACCCCCCTCCCACATGACCAGCCCCCTCCCCCGTGCACACACACTGTAGTAGGTATGGTCATGCTGCTACAGACAGACAGACAACCCACCAAGTATACATATAAGTAAAAAGTATCTTACTTGAGTACTAGGGGAGCCAGAGGCAGGAGTCTTTAAGAGATGATGTCCATGAGTCGGAGTGCTGGGGTGTACACCCTTGAAATAAATGGAGTTATTTTGTATTACTATTTTATATATTATGATGATGAGTTGGAGAATAATGAAGGCCACTCTTCCACCTACAAGGCCCTTGTTGGTCGAATGGTGGTCTTCATTAATCTCCAACTCTCCATCAATAATGTATAAAATAGTAGTAAAAAAATACCTCCATTCATTTCAGTGGTGTACACCCCTGCAGTCTCTTTTGCCCTTTGTCATAATGTGCCTGAGCATGGGGATGTGGAGGTAAGCTTCACTGGGGGCGCATAAGCCTGACTATAGTGGGACTCCAATAGTTTGTGCATACCATACTGCTCAACTGTCCATGAATGCAAGGGACAGCTCTAGAATGTCTAACATCTCTAAAAGGTACAATTTATTTGTTTTGACTGAAAAGATATATGCAAATCAGGAAAACTTCAAATGTATAATATTCATCTGTATATACCCCAGAGCAGTGCATCAGATTTGAGTTTAAACCCACCGAGTTATTAAACAATTTTTTTCCTGGCTGAAGTTCTGTTCCCCTTCCTGCAAAGAACTTTGTCCCAATTTTTCTCCCCAAATCCTTTCCATTCAATACCCAGTCCCTATGGGTCATAAAGCCACCCAAAGGTGAAGAAACATGAAAAACACATCAAATGTTCATGCCTTCCTCCTTGCCCAATCCCCCTGTAAAAAAAGTTATTTATGTTTACTTACCCAGCCATATGGCCAGAACCCGCAGCCTGGATTAGTTTGCCATCAGCCCAGTTTTCAGTCCACTCCCCCTTTCTCCTTCTGCCAGAAGCCAGATGCTGGAACTGACCATCACAGATTCCCAATGTGGTCTGCACCCAGGTCACCTCACCAACCCAACCCACCCAACTGGGGTTGCTTGCTTCTTCCTTGGTTGCTGCTGTGGCTGCTGCCACACTGCACTGATCAAGGCCTATGAAGGCCACCCATACTGCTGTCACCACTGCTGCTAAGCCTATCTGTGCCGTGAGGGTCTGCACTGTTTTTTTTGCAAGGTAAGCCTAGTAGAGTAAGTAGGTAGCGTAGTCTTGAGTTAACTTCTCGCTCACCCTCTGCTCCTTCAGCCACTAGGGGAGACAGAGACTCACTAAGAGTAGACCCAAAATATGCTGCCACAACACTGCTATTGAGAGTTCAGTGCTCACTGACTCCTCCAAGCTGTAATGTGCAGTCTGGCTACTCTGTGGTGGGAAAGACAATGCTGAACTTTCATAGCTGGAGATCATCCACATCACATGTGATTGTGCCACCGCTAATAAGTGGAGAGCGTGGACAACACAATACAGACACAGTCAAGTCTGGAGAGTACTTGCAGCATGGGCACACAGAAGCCAGGTGGGCACTTATTGTGCAAAAGATTAAATCCAAATTTAAAGCCATTATTGCCACATCATAAGAACAACATGGGTACAAATACAAGGGGGAAGCAACTGCCCCCTCTCTGCCCTACATAAATTGCAATCCTGCTTAATGGTAGAAGTTCATTCTCAGGTGCTAATGCAAGGGTGTCCATTGTGTTCTGAGGTACTGTATCTCCATGTTTCATGATGTGTCCTGATCATCATGTGGGTTAGTGTCCCTCATTGTCACTCATTTTGAGTGTCCATGTCCCTCATTTCAGTGACAAAAGTGAGATATGGTGCACGCTTCCAAGACCCTACTCAGCACAAAGAGTGTTGAGCATGGCCATAGTGTATATGCTCAATACAAAATGACAAAGGGAAAGTAAGTGAGATGAAACAGCTATGGAGAAACACACTTGTAGCACTAAATATGCATAAGGGATGGGCCTGGTCCAAAACAAAAAGGATAGGATTCACAGCATAGAGGCCCCTCTTCATACATCTGGAATGGGGGATGTTGACTGGCTATATCCTAGGCATTTAATACAGTAGGCAAACAATACCTTACAAATTAAAGGTGATTTAATGACAAAAATCAAAAGCCATTAAACAACTTGCAAAAGGATCAGACTTAATGAGTTTACCTAACGTTTTATGGGAATTCAAATAAAAATGTATTTTAATGACTCCAATTGCTAGCAGTAGTATAAGAAATAGAAACTGATGTGTTTTTTTAGATGAGATTTGCACCAGCTTAGCTGCTGCAAACATGACAAGTGTGTAGCCTGTGAACCTGATGTGATGTTTAAATGATGTTCACACCAGCTTAACTGCTGCAGTCATGTCAAGTGTGCAACATGAGAACCCAATGTAATTTTTAGAAGATGTTCACACCAACTTACCTGCTGCACACATGTCAAGCTTGCAGCATGCAAACCTGATTTGCTTTTTAGACCTGGTTTGCTTAGGATCCCTTTGTGTATGCGAACTGCATGCAAACATTGCACAATTAAGCATGTGGCATGAATTCTGCATGTACACAGCACACCTATATTTCTGTAAGGGCACCTCTCTTGAGGGATCATCAGTGTTGTCTGAAACAAAAGAGGTGAAAATAAAGTTACAGAACTAGTAACCTGCCAAAATATAATTGTCTTTGTTGTTACCCCCACAGTGCTACAAAAAATAAAGTATAACTAAATGAGAAGTTATTTCTCAACAGCATCAGAGCACTGTCACTTTAAGAAATAAACAACTTAAACTGATTTACAGACTGACAAGATACTTCCATTAAACATACACAATTCAGGTTTTTAAATAAAATGAGAAATTACAGACTACAGACAAAAAGTAAGAAAAGACAGACTGAAAAAATAAGATCAATCTCCTGATCAGTCAAAACAAAAATTACTATTTAAAACTGAATAATCGCAAAAAAAAAATCTAGATGCATAGGGCACACTAAATCAGGTTGTGAGGGATTTTAAGCCAAAAAAAGCTGGGTTTTAAAGGATTTAGAATTATTTTTTTTCTTTGGAAAGCACAGGAACAAACTTATCTCCTACTCTGTCTTCATAAGACTGCAGTGAATATAGCCTCCTTCATAGCATGCAGG
The DNA here is from genome assembly GCA_016271365.2 of Neoceratodus forsteri. Taxonomy (NCBI): domain Eukaryota; kingdom Metazoa; phylum Chordata; order Ceratodontiformes; family Ceratodontidae; genus Neoceratodus; species Neoceratodus forsteri. Next base: position 665,504,473 of record CM028130.1, on the reverse strand, counting down.
TTGTTTCAATTACTTGAGACCTGTAGTCACATGGTACATTGCTTTCTTTAAGAAAACTTCACCTGGGAAGTCAACTAAACCTGCAAAGTTTTAATTGACAGCTTTGTGAAGTAGACTGTACACTACAAAGTGACACTTTACAGGGCAGATGAACTTCACAAGGTGGTGGACTTTCGCACAGCACTAATACAGACCTTCAAGTTCCTAAATTAAATAAACAAGGTAAACTATGAGGAGCTATTCAACAGGAATGGTAAGTCAACAACAAAAACAACAAGGGGTCATGAATGGAAGCTGGTGGTGGTGTTGGGGTTAGATTTAGGAGGGATATAAGCAAATTGTAGCTCACAGAGAGAGTTGTTCATCCATGGAACGGCGTACCACCTGAGGAGGCAGGAGTAAAGACCATAAATGGATTCAAACACAGTTGGGACAGACTAAGGTGTAGCAGTATGCTGGAGAATAAGGGGGGATATGGACAAAACCTAGTGGTGCAGAAATAGTGATTTTGTGTATCTGGCTACTGTCTGTCAGATAGTGCTGGTATCTGCCTTTGAATCTGACTGTAATCCAACCAAAGTTGGATTCCAATTAAAGAGTTGGATAGTTGTGGTGTCAAGGTTTGATCCAGATTTCTGAGGTCAGATCCACTGGATGCAACTTCGGATAGTTACATACATACATACTAATTGCCAGTAGATAATGATCAGTGTGTCCCACCTAGTTTGACCCCGTCCGATCGTTGCCTGCATTTCCGTTGCCCCCCCCTCCCCATTTAGTTGAATCTGATTGTTGGATACATGGATCATATAGTCAGATCCTTCAGATCTTGATCAGGCACACAGATACCACGGATACTTGCTGTGGATACTGGAAGGCTGGATCCTTGGTCATCTGTCTATGCCATCTGCTGCTATCCTAAATCCAGCCAAAATGATGGTATCTGATTGTATCTGACCTGGAAGGTTACTACAGTATCAGAGCAACACTAGTAAAAACACCATCTATCGGGTATGGTAGGATAACAACTGGAGGGACAAATGGTCTTTTTCTGTTGACAATGTCTGTGTTTCTATGTTTTTATATTCATTTTGGTTTCTGTTATACTCATACTAATGAGGCCGATGCATGAATGTATGAAAACTGCAGCCACATGTGACGTATCAATGGTTCAGACCTATGTGCCATGCAAGCAGGTGGAGTTATGTGCTATGTATAAGCAATCATGCATGACAGGTGGAAGCATGAGTGGGGTATACAGTCATTCACAGGGTACCACAGAGCAGACACTGTGCAGGCTACAGTATCCTGCCATTTTCTTTGACCCCACCATATATGGAGATTCACCCCACCCCATGCGCATCTGTGAAAATGAATATCGAAATGGTGGCTCTCTTTGGTAGGTGAAGCAGCTGAGTTAGGTATGTATGTCACTAGCAAGGGGTGAGGGGGCATACCTGCCATGTGTTGTGTGTACTGTGTCAGTTATTTTGATCCATTATTTATGTTTCTGCAGGCCTTCTGTATCAGGCCAGGAAAGATTATCCTGAAGTGCCAGGAGTAACATGACAGGGCAGTGGCCATGGTGGCAGTCCGGCAGGCCAGATGGATGATACAGTTGCCAGACTGACTGCCCTGGAAGGTCAGCAGCCTGGATGACTATTACAAGGATGAAGTAAGGCAGTCCTGGGCCCTGGGTGAGCTGTCCAAGGCAAGTGAAGAGGGTGGGGCACTGTGTGTAGGTTTCATTCTGGTGTGGCCCAGCACATTAATCATGCTCATGCAGGTATGCCCCTTGTTTCAAGGTATCATGGACCACTGCACCGCATGATGCTTATCAAAAAGGAGTTCACCCCTTCCATGCCAAGGGGGTCTAGTGAGGATTCACAGGAGGAGATGGAATCCTAGATGGTGTCCCGTTCCCAGTTTGATCTCCCAGGGCTGCAGCAAGGGATATTTGTGTCATGTGTGCCAATGTTGTATTTTCTTTCAAATGACAGTAACTTAATTATATTATGTATTCTGTACGTATGTATGTATTCTTGCCAAACACAGGGCCGGCTGTGCCCTCGTCAGTAAAATATATTTTTGTAAATATGTCTCATGTCTGAGTTTTTCTTCGGTTCAGTGGTGGCAGGCTACTGGCTGCGATTGTCAGACCCATGGTGGGTTTGTTATGTCCTGATGGTGGAGAGCTGGCCACAGATCTTTTTGCCAGCCTGCTAGCTTAGTTGGGGGGGGGGCACTGTGTGATGTGCTCTGTACAAAGTGCCCATGTATCATGTTGGGAGTGGCAGGGGCACATATGTATGGGTGGTGTTCCTTTGTCCCTTGGTCTCGTAGAGTATCTTTGTGTTGTGCCTGCTTTGTGGGTTTGTATTGCACTGTTTCTTTGCTATTACTCTGCTAGAGTCAAACCTATATAGTACAACAGGTTTTCCACAGTGGTGCTTTGTCCAGTCCAATGTCCATGGCACTTGTAATCCTGGAGGTATGCCCTGCGCTGTATGCTCTGTATGCAGGTCCTGTGCACATGCAGTTTATGGCATGCCTCCACATAGCATAGTGCTGTGCGTGCAGTCCCACATGTGGGGGAGACATATTGAATGCTGCAAATGCAGGTACTGTATGTGTGGTGTGCACATGCCATTATATGGCCAGCCCCCACTCATGTGTAGTGTTGCCATGGCGGTAGTACACATGGGGTACATTTGTGCACTTCTGCACACTGTCCCATCATATAGCCTCGAGGAGAGGAGGGACAGGGGGACATGATTGAAACTTTCAAATACCTCAAGGGAATCAACAAAGTCCAAGAGGGTAGCATCTTTCAGAAAAAGAGGTGTGCAAGAACAAGGGGGCACAATCTGAAGCTAGAGGGTGGATGGCTCAGAGGTAATGTGAGGAAGTATTTTTTCACAGAGAAGGTTGTGGATGCATGCAACAGCCTTCCTGAGGAGGTTGTGGAGTCAAAAACAGTGGTGGAATTCAAGAACGCATGGGACAGACATAAGGCAATTCTCGGGGGTGGAGGTTGGAAGATGTAGGCTGTTGGTTAGCTAGGATCTGCAACTTATCTATTAGGTAGGGAAATGGGCAGACTGGGTGGGCCAAGTGGTCCTTATCTGCTGTCAAATTCTATGTTTCTATGTTTCTATACCACACAGCCACAGCTTGTGCATTTTTATGCTGTTTACCCATACACGTGGCAGTTATGCACAGCACAGGGACCTCCTGATATTAGTGCATAGGCTTATATGCATAATACTCATTAATGTATGTTATATTTATGTTTCTATATCTCAGATCATTTTATTGCGTGTGATACACATTTTGGTATGTGTTAGACCTATTTCATTATATGTTAGACATATTTTTGTACATATATGCATTTTGGTATGTGTTACTCTCATTTAGTATGTCTTATACTTGGTATATGCTATACCAATTTTGTAATGTTTTATACTCATTTCAGTTGATCTTATACTGGATACAGTACTGTATGTGTGATACCATTTTTTTATGTGATATATTCACTCTGGTATGTGTTTTACTCATTATTATTTTTTTGTATTAAATATTAGGATTTGGAGAAGTAATGCCACTCCAGAACCTTCACTGGGACACTGTGCTCCATAACTATGACCACCATGACATAAAGCATGGCATGGGTTCAAAACATTATACCACTGTGACTGTTTCATGTTGTATACTGCATCTGAAACTGTTTTCCACTTAGAACCCTCTTACAAAAATTTTCCATAAAAATGCATTGAAGTATGGCCCAGTACAACAGTCATGCTACTGCTCACCATGCTAGTGACCCAAGTTCATGAATGGACTTGGGCCACTCAGTTATCAGCTGGGTTAGGCAGAGTCAAGAATCCCAAGGACAGCTCTCCACCCTTGGAGTAGGGGGACATGGTGTTCTGCTACTTGACTGACACCTGGTGGAGACCAGGTAGCAGCACAGCAGGCACACATTGAAGGAGAGAATGGCAGCCACTGGACCCTAGCATGCATGCTTGCCATGGCATGCACGTACAGTATGTCACTGCATGCTGGTACCCTCAGGGAAGACAATGCAGGAGAAATCCCTAATCTGCCAGGATGATGCTGGCACCCCTACACAAGAATGACAGGGCAAGCCATCCCCCACATGTGAGGTCCTGGAATGTGACGGCTAATGTGCAAGTTCCTGAGAAGATTGGTGATCACACCGGAGGAAGGTGCCACAAGGGGTGGGGGGGGCAGACTGCTGCTGGAGAAAAAGCTCTATATAAAAAAAAAAGAAATTCTTTGCATTATTGGTTTGAAAACAAAAATCTTTATTGAGCTTTTTGCGGAAGGTTTCAGCCTCTCACATACCAAACTATGAGAGTTGCATACATCCTTTCTTATTAATGCAATAGAAGCAAATACCCAATCTGTCCTTGAAGCTTGGAGCATTAGAAACCTAATTATAAAGCACAGTCACGCTGGCTTGGATAAGAATATAAGCTTTCAACCAGATGTTGCCGATCTAATCTCAAATGCTCAACTTTTCTGGAGTATCCTAGAAAGCAAGAAAAAAGAACATCTAATGATGTCCCACTATCATTGCATCTGGTGAAGTTGTGAATATAAAGTAAATGGATACTAGCTAAAATGAGCAATTAATTTCCTCCAGTTGCTGATTATAAGATGAATACAGTATTGCATTGCTGTTGTACTGGGTCCTGCTTGTACGCATTTCTAATACATATTTTCCAAAGGTAGACAAGAAGAGATGTAATATGTCATTTGCAATGAGGTCCTGATTTTATACAGTTTTATACTGCATTTACCCAGAATAGTAGAGGTGAGATGCAATATTTCATTTTTATTGTGGCCCTACTTTTATAATGTATTTTTCTAGTACAGATAATTTTAGATGCAACATCTTCTTTCCAGTGGGGTTCTGCAGTAAGATTCTGTTTTTACACAGTTTTGCAGTATATTTACCCAAGATGACGCAGCTGAGAAGCAAAATCTAATTTTATTTTTTTGGTTTTACTCAATTTCCCACCTTCCTGGGTGGCCCACATTCTCACTGACTCCCCAGCCCTGTCCACCCTCTTGCAGTGCACCCTCCTGTCTTTCTCCATAGCTTGCCCCCTCCCCATGGTGGGGTGGCGGGGATCCCCCAACCCACTGACATGGATCCAGTTCTGGAGGTGGCTGCCAGTTTAGGGGCAGTGCCTGTGGGGGTTGGCAGTCATCCAACTACCCAGGCTTTTCTCCTCCATTTTTTTCCAAACCCCCCTCCCAGAGGCAGAGCAATGTAGTGTTGGCAATGGTCTAGCTGTGCGTACTTCCACCCACAGCATACCAGCTGACTGCTCTGTTTCCTTCCCTCATGTGTGGGAAATGGGCACTCGAACACCCAGCCACTGCTAGGTGTCAGAGGTGCTCCGGCCTCTGTGTGCCTTCCTCCCTGGGAGAGGAGAGTTGTCCTCTGCACGCTCAATCCTCTCCCACGCTGGCAAACCCCCAGCAACCCACTCGCACTGTGAACATGGGTCACCAGCATGACAGGAGGTCAGGCATGATGCCTCAGCCCTTCACGCCACTGGGCTGGCACAATATCTCATTTTCAGTGGGGTCCTGCTTTGACATGTTTGTACTGTATTTACCCAGGATAGCACAGCTCAGATGCTATCTTGCTTTTAGTAAAATCCTGTTTTTTCTAATCTTTACACCCCATTTACCTAGGATAGCATAGCCAAGTTGGAATATCTAATTTTTGACAGGGACCTGGTTTTACTCATTTGTATAATATATTTACCCAGGATAGCCCAGCTGAAAGGCACATCACATTTTCATTGAGGTCCAACTTTTACAATGTATTTTCCTCAGGATAGAGCAGCATAGATGCAAAGTTCAGTGGGGGCTCTGTTGTACTGGGGTCCTACTTTTTCACATTTGTACTATATACATACTGTGTATATATATATATATATATATTATGGTAGCACGGTAGTGCTACCATAGTTAGGGTTCAGTAGCACTTTTAAGGTTAAAGGGTCAAATTTTGCACCTTAATAACTTTGCCACCATTCAACAGATTTGCCTGAAATTTGGTATACTTGATTGGACATGGAAGATCTTGGGAACTACCAAGTTTTGTAGCAGTCAGATATATGGCTGCGGAGTTATTAAGCAACAACAAATTGCACAATTACGCTTTTTTGTGATTTCTTTGCTGTCGCCTACAGGTCGCTCGGTTTGCGTGACCAGCCCAAAACCTTCAGGAAGAGTGTGGCCAGGGTGCCCAATGTGCCTTTTGAAGATTTCATGAAAAAATATTAAATGGTTCAAAAGTTATTCAAAAAACAAGTTCCCATTATAAGTCAATGGGAAAAGTTAACAAAAAGTTTGAAAGTGTCGCAAATGCAGTTTTTACTTTCGCAAATGGCCCTTTTACTTTCACAAATCTGCCATTTTGTTTTCAGTTGGTGATCAGAAAAATGCTTGGCATTTACATTTGGTACCCTCTAGCAACCTAATTATTTTTGTATTCACCTAGTCGGACCCTGAGGGTGCTAGGCATGTCTTTATTTTGAGGTAAAACACCCCAGAAATATGTTTTTCAAATTTCTGGAAAAAGTACTTTCGCATAGTACTTTCGCACTTGCGACACTGTCGAATGAATTTGCAAAAGCTTTCACAAAGTTGGACAGTACTTTTCCAGGCTATGGCAGAATGATAGAAATTCTTTGCCACCCTGCTGCAAAAGAACGTTTTGGTCTTTAGGGCTGAAATTTGGAGGGAAGAAAGCCAACATCCCACTGATGTGCCTTTTACTGTTTTGGTCAAAAAATATTACAGGGCAGCACAGTGACAGCACTCCGAAGTTGATGCTTTTTCCCATTGGTTAACATTACGGCGTCTGTCGCGCCTTTCGGGGTCCGTATCTCGGAAACGGTGCGAGATACGGACTTTTTGTCACAAAAATGCTCAGCCTCCAAAGGGGGGGGGGGGCTGAGCATAAAACTAGCTAGGAAAGTCATAATTCATATGAAATTAAACATTTGTTTCTATGTCATACGGTTCCTGAGATATAAGCAATTTAATATTCCAAGTCCTCATTTTCTGCTCCGAGGCCCATTGTTATGTATACATTATTTGTTTTCACTGTGTTTTCCAATGTATTTTGGGGGGAAAAGAAGTGTGTGCTCTTTCATTACTGTGCCAGTTAGTGTTTCCAGTTGTGTTTCCGTTACTGTTTGCAGCACCGTTACCATCTATGCCGCTGTGTATGTTACAGTTTGCGTTTTTGCTTGCGCTTGCATTTCTGTGTCATTTGACATTATTGTTTGCTGTTACCATTACCTGTTTCATTTGCAATTGTGGTACTGTGTACGTGCGTTACGGTTTGCATTTCCGTACGCACTTGCGTTTCTGTTTCGTTTCTGTTTCCTTTGGCATTATTTTTGCTGTTACTGTTACCATTTGCGTTTACAATTGCAGTACCATGACCGTGCATGTAATGGTTTGCGTTTCTGTACTCGCTTCTGTTCCCATTTCTGTTTCTCTTTCCTTTGGTGTTATTGTTGCTGTTACCATTACCATTTGCATTAACAACTGCGGTACTGTGCCCATGCGCGTTTTGGTTTGTGTTTCCATACGCGCTTCTGTTCCCATTTCTGTTACTCTTTCCTTTGGCATTATTCTTCATGTTAACTTTACCATTTGCATTTACAATTGTGGTACCAGGCCTGTGCATGTTACAGTTTGAGTTTACGTTTGCGCTTGTGTTCGCGTTTCCGTTTCTGTTCCCGTTCATGTTCTTTTTGCTGTGACACTTAACATTTCCATTTAAAATACCACTGTCATCACTGTTCACATTACCAGTTGCATTTTTGTACGCATTTCAATGTCCGTTTGTGTCACTGTTTGCTTTGGCGTCACTTTGTACTTGCGTTTCTATTAACGTTTCCTTTACCATTTACGTTTCTGTTACCATGTGCACCACTGTTGGCACTTCTGTTTGCATTGCTGTTCCTGTTACTATGTCATAAGACATCACATGGCAGGAGCGTGGGGCTCCAGCTGCTGCATTACTTTCACTAGTTGTCATCATCATTCTCAAAAATAAGGGATATTAGAGGCAAAAAACTCCATTTAATGCATCAGTTAGGGTTGTTTCACAGCAACAAAAGCAATGAAATTCGGTGTTAGGGCTGAAACCCCTCTTTGGACCCCAGCCCACCCCCAACCAGCATTGGGGTGCGCATTGGAGTCGTCGGTCTAACTCTCACCCATTCTCCTATGCCCTGCTTCTTTACACATGTGATGGGGTGAGAGTTAGAGACGATGACCCAATGTGCACCCCGATGCTGGTTGGGGGACGCTTGGGGTCCCAGGGGCTTTCAACCCTAACAATCAATTTCTCACTTTTGTTTACTGTGGAACAACCCTAACTGATGCATTAAACTGAGTTTTTACCTCTATATATATATATATATATATATATATACACACCTAAGATAGACCAGATGAGATGTAAGATCTCATTTTCATTGGTGTCCTGCTTTTACACATTTTTAGATTCTGTTTACCCAGGATAGGTCAACTGAGAGGCAATATCTAATTTTCAGTGAGCTCCCTTCTTTTTACCCCAAATTTCCAACATAGTCTTTTTATGACCCAGTGTTATGATTAAGATATAGTTTGTTAAATCCCTTCTGACAGGTGATTTCTGTGACTGTGAAAACATATTTTGGAGGGGATTTGAAAAATGACATCTGCCATGTACAGTAGGTGGGGCAGCACAAGGAATATGTTTAACATTAAGAGCCAAAATCTGCAAACAATAAAGTTATGAGTAAACATTTGAACAATTGAATGTTTCTTCATAACTTAATTGTTTTTTTTTCACATGTTGACCCAAAATGTTCAGCACAATCTTTTTATGACCCAATATTATGATCAAGACAGGTAGATTTTTATAAATCCTGTCCAAAAGATGGTTTCATAGAGGGGCAGCGGAAATGTTTCAAAGGGGATTTGAAAAAGTACACCTGTCATGTTCATCAGGTGGGGTAACAAGAGATATGTGCACATTTGGAGCCAAAATCAACAAAATTCACAAACTTATGATTAAACATTGTGAAAAATTATATGTTTCATCATAACTTTTTTTTTTTGGACATTTTGACACCAATTTTTCAACACTGGCTTTTTATAACCCACTTGATGATCACGATAGGTAGGATTTTTAAATCCCATTTAAAAGGAGACTTTGCGAAGCAAATGCAAAAACATTCATTGGAGGAGATTTGAAAATGACACCTGTCATGTTCATGCAGTAAGAAGAGAGCTATGTTAAAAGAAACTGGGGACTGAAATCTGCACACACTGTAATGTTATGGGTAAATGTTGAAAAAATTGAAATTTTTTTCATAACTTTGTTGTTTTGTGACATTGGCCCAGATTTTCAACATAGTCTTTTTATGACCCCTCCTTCTGAACATGATATGTGTCATTTATAAAATACTTGCCAAAATGTCATTTTGTGCCACAAATGTAAAATCATATTTTGGCCAGGGTTTGAAAAACAACGTCTTTCACTTTCACGAGGTGGTGTGAAAAAATGGCCATGTTGAGAATTTAGGGTCAAAATATTGAAAATTACCAAAATTATGAGTCAGCATTGAACAATTTCAACATATATTCCTAACTTTGTAGTTTTTTTGATACTGTCACCCCAAATTTTCAACATACTCTTCTTATGATCTTACCTCATGAACCCGGTTGGTGAAAATTTTGAAATCCCACCTAAAAGGCGATCTTGTGGAGGAAAAAATATTTAAAAATGACCAAGTTATGAGTACAAGTTCAAAACTCTTTGAAATACATTAACTGCAGCTTTGATTAAACAGAAGCTTTCACTCTATCCAAGTTCATCTGTTTGCCTTTATTTTAAATGGACTGCCTCATTTGGTGTTTGTTATGTACAGCAATAGCTTTGCAGGGGGTTGGAGGGTGAGGTGCAGACTGATCATGATACCAGTCAGCTGCTTGCTGGGCATCATCATGCAGATCAAAGTGGGACTGGCCCTTAGGCACAATGGTAGCATTACCACTCCCGACTCCGATGACCTGGGTTTGGAAACTAGATGGAGTCATCGGGGGCCAGCCAAGGGGGAAGAGGACTGAACATCCCAGAAGATGCTTTCATTCTCCTGGGAGGGAGGACAGCTAGCTCCACTATGACACTGTCAGGTGGGTGACCACAGGTGGCAGTGCAGCAGAGTCTTGGTGGGTGGGTTCTTCTTGACCAGGATATCTTCATACTTGTGTGCAGACATTAACCTGGCCCTAACACACATAGCACTCTGGGGAGAGGACCAACTAGAACAGAAAAACACCTCCTCACCAACAGCAGCATTACAGCACCTCTCCTTCGCATGCCGTGCACTGCTTACTGGGTTTCTGACAGCAACCCAGCTCTAACATCTCCTGGGCTTGAGGAACCTGTGGAGCTGCACCATGGGAAGCAATCCATGGGGCACTGACTGGTTGGAAGGTATGTTCTGGGAACAGCAGGTGACGGAGCTGGGAGGAGAGAACAGCTGAAGACAACAAGGTAGGATGGAAAAAAATAAAATAAATCCCCCCAAATGCAAATCAAAACAAAGAGCCACCCTGTTATACAGGTGGCTGTTTTCTTTGAAGCTCGCAAAGTTGCTGCCCAGCAAGCACTGAAGAGTGTCACTGTCTGCTTGGCTGATGATTGGTCTGACACTGTTGAGCCCACTGTAGACTGCCTTACTTTGGACCGACAGTGACACACCTCTCAAATCCACTATCGTAGCAGTATGTTCACTTTGCACAAGCATGAAAGAAGGGACTTTTAAATTACTGTCATATATTTCAATTTTCATCATAACTACTACACAGAGTATTTCAAATGTTCCTTTTTCTAGCAGGCACTGTGCTACCTATACCAGTACATGTTCAGAATTACTCCTTGCTTCCACTGAATTTGGCCGTGATGTGCTGCTGCCCTACTGCACCTGTTCTGGAGCTATTGGTGCATACCAAGCCTAGATCCAAGAATAAGCACGGTAACCAGGTCCGATCGCTCCAGGGATTACTCTACTCACTTGGCTGTTAGCAAACTATGTATACTGACAGCAACTAAAGGAAGAGTAGTTGCCAAGAGTTAGCAAAGAATTTAGCTAGGTAGCAGCTATAGTACTTGGTTAAACACTTTTAATATGGGTAATAACATTTCTTGATTGTTAGCTTGAGGCATGAGTTTCAATTGGTTTAGCATTCATAACACATGATTACACAATGTGTAAATTTTCCTACAACCATCTTAATTAGATTACTTGATGTTTTCACAGCAGTGTAATTAAGATAGTCAGGAATGTGTGAAGAGTAGACATAAGTCAGAGGGAAAATTATGAAAATACTAACTAAATCAACATTTCTATCAGCTTGGCAAAAACTTAATTGTTGAGGCCTACTCTATCTGAAAGAAAGAATGTTTCTGTTCATTTTTACTATAGACAATTTTGTTGCTACAATCACAATCATAATAACATTACAAAGAAAATCTAAAAACAAACAAGCTGACAAAATATACATTCTTTGGGGTTGCTGATCTTACTGCTCATCCCGTTCCTTAAGCAAACAACATCAGATGTGATCTCCTTTCTTCATACAGGGTCCACTACAAACTATAACAAATTGTGCTGGCAACATGTGGTGAGGCATATTTCTCTACCTTTGAAGAGTGTATCACTATGAGTCACTGGCTTGGAGGTGTATCTTGCACTTCAGGCAGGAAGCTATGGGCTGGGGGGAAGGGGTGAACATTAGGGTTGACAACCACAAGGAAGACCCCACCACTGATATGCCATGAGTCCAGAAACCCAAAACCCTAATGTATTTCTTTTTGCTCCTTGGGCATTAAGTTGAACCTTAGCTGGTGCATTAACACTATTTGTTTGTTTTTTTTGCAAAGAATATATGTATATGTGTGTGTGTGTGTGTGTGTGTGTGTGTGTGTGTGTGTGTGTGTATATATATATATCTGTATCATGTCTATTTATGATAGAGATACAGTAATACTGTACCCTAATTTCTAACAATTTGTTTTCCTTTACATGTTTAGAATCCCAGCTTCATAACTCTAGACCATAAATTTCTGATATCTTCCTTACTGAGGGAAGATGTTATGGAACTTTAACAGTGTAACAGCTTTTATTGCTTCTCCATGCTCCATGGTTACCCACTCCCTCAGGCCTCATAATGGCCCCTCCACTGGACTCACATTTCCTGCTGACTCCCACCTCCATACTCCCCAGGCTGTCTGTTCCTCTGTCTATACACCTTATCCTTGCCTTTCTGGGGGCCTCTCTGGTTGCTCCCAGTGAGGAATGTGCTTTTAACTTCAGGAAAGTTGGCATGTGTGGTGTTCTCAAGGGTCAGGCAACATTGGAGAGATACAGTGAGTTATAGTCTCATGCACTCATTCTGGCATTTTTAATTTCCTCCCCATCCTCTCCCCATTAACCTCCTATATGGGGATGCATGTTGAGGGATCCCGAGTGGTGTGCAGCAGAGTGTATTCATCTTCACTTCCAAATGCATCTATACCAGCCTGCCCCCAGGAGTTGCTCTAGAAGGGATGTTCACTCAATCCTCCCTGCTAAGAGAGCATCCATGCGGATGTTCCTTTCCCCCTTCAGCCACCTTCTGCTCCACTCATCCAGAGATTGGTGTGCAAATCTTGGCCACCAGTATTCCAAGTGAGTGCCTCACTGCTTGGTGCAATGTAGCTTGTTTCTCTGATTTTTTTATACTTTTTTGTGCTTTATGTGAAACAGAGTATATTAAAACAAACTTTTGTCTTTAGAATAGAGATGATCATAATAGGTGATATCAATTTACTGTGCCAATCTTTCAGAACTGGGGTGAAGAATTTATTCCTAATCTCTGCAAAAAGGAAAAAAAGTAGAAAAAAATAAAATATGAAGCTCCAGATCAACTATTGTTTTATTAGTTTTGTGACTATTACTCAACTTGTCTACAAATACCTGGTGGTTCATTGGGCATTATGCACTATTGATATGCAGCTCTACGCACCATGATATATAGACCTTAGGGCTGAGATATATGCATCCCAAGTGTCCTTTGGATACCCAGAGATGCATGAATATCCCTTCCCTACCAGGGTGTTAGCATGGCCTAACCATCGTCCGTGAATTATATTATGAACAGTCAAAAAAAAACCCACTGTTACTGGAAACTAAAAATAACCATTATAAGAATAAATTATTACCCAAAAAGGGAATCCAAGGAAATTCTTTCAGACCATTAACTCACTTACCAAGTGTCACTGAACTAAATGAAGTCAATATAAACACTGGCATAATCTACAGATTGTAATGTGCATGGCCGAAGTTACGAGCAACATGTTTGCTCAGTGTGCCTTTCCTGGTGAAACATTTCAATAAACAAAGTAGCTGTGGCATGGCTTTCCACAATGGCAGCTCCTGCCACACACTCCCACAAAGCTGACATCGGAGTGCCCAATCTTCATGTCAGCATGTATCCCCCCTAAAAATGTGGCACACTGGGAGGCCACCCCAGTGTGAAGAACAACTGTTTTATTTTATTTCCGACACTGGGATGCCCACTCCAAGTGTTGGATGTGCTCCCTGCCCCCCAAACCCCTCTAAAGAACTTGACACCATTGGGGTGCCCAATCCCCATGTTGGCATGCCCCCCCACTATTGTGGCACACTGGGAGCCCATCCCAGTGTGCTGCAAAACTTTTTATTTTATTTCCAATACCGGGATGCCCACTCCCAGTGTTGGATGCACCCCCTCCCCCAAACCCCTCTAAATTATTTGCTAACATTGGGGTGCCCAATCCCCATGTCAGCATGCCCCCCACCACCATTGTGGCACACTGGGAGCCCACCCAAGTGTGCCCACATTAATAATAATTTGATTTTTCCTGTGAATGAAGAAAACTGCTTTTTTTCCTGTAGAAAAGAAAGTGGTCCATCATTCCTCCCCACCCCTCCCCATCCCCACCCTCCTTCTGGTACCCACCTTCCCACCACCCTCACCCCATACTTACCTCCGGATGTCAGGAGCAACAATCTTCTCTGAACTGGGACGTGTCTGCACTCTTCAAAGCCGGCAGGCAAACTGAAGATTTCAAGGTAAGCCATATAATAGGAATCAATGGGGGGTGGGGGTTCAACTTAGGTTGATATCTCAGCCATTTTTAGGAATTTTGGACCCAAATTTTCAACATGGGGTTCTTGGAACCCCATCTAGTGAACACTGGCACTGTCATTTCATTTCTCATTCACGAAAGGTGATTTTGCGTTCTCTGCATGGAATCACCTTTTGGGACTGATTAATGAAATGACAGTGCCACTGTCCATGAGAGGAGGTCCCAAAAGGCCCATGTTGCAAATTTGGTGAAAAAATTCCAAACAATGATTGCGTTACGAGCGTGCATTGTGCAGTTTCTACGCATGTTTGTAACTTCACCAGTTTTTAATATTTTTACTCCAGATTTTCATTATTGCCATTTTTTCACACCTTTTTATGAACAGTACAGCTGTCATTTTTCACATCCTGCCCAAAACATGTTTTCGCACATGTGGCACAGAATGGAGCAGTTGCTGTTGGAAACCAACTTCCAGGACAGATGAACAAAATCACAGTGCCACTGTTCATGAGGGAATGTCCCAAAATGCCTATGTTGAAAATTTGGTGAAAAATTCCGAAACGTGATTGCATTGCGGGCGTGTGTTGTGCAGTTTCTATGCCTGCTCTTAACTTCGCCAATTTTTCATATTTTCACATCAGATTTTCAACATTGCCATTTTTCTACACCTCCTCATGAACAGAGCAGCTGTGATTTTTCACATCCTTTCCAAAATGTGTTTCTACACTGTGGCACCGAATGGTGCAGTCGCTGTGTGAAATCACCTTCCAGGCTTGAGTAATGAAATGATAGTGCCACTGTTCATGAGGCGGTGTCCCCAAAAGCTCATGTTGAAAATTTGGAGTGAAAATACCATCAAACACCCATGGCATTAGGGTTTCCAACCATAACGCCCACCCTTTAGAGACTGACAGGTGTCAGGGGTGTGATTTGAGTTAATCGGCCATAATGCTCATGGCATTCCACCCCCACCCTGCAGCCACTGACAGGCATCGAGGTGTGCCTTGGGGTCTTCGTCCCTAATGTTCACCCCATTCTCCTATACTGTACCCATCTCAGCTGATTTCCTTATGGAATGGGATGAGCATAAGGGCCAAAGACCCCAAAGCATACTGCGACACCTGTCGGTGTCTGCAGGGTGGGGTAAGGTAGAATGGCATAAGCATTATGGCTGATGACCCAAATGCACCCCCCCAACACTTTTCACTCTCTGCAGGGTGGGGGTTGGCATTAGTTCAATACTTCACTGCCATTCCTATTATGCATCTCTCAAACTCCTGCACAACCAACGCCAATGCCAGCATCAAACATTCGGCATTGACAAATGTTTGTTTTTAGATTGTATTTATCCAGGATAGACCAGCTGCTAGGCAATATTTAATTTTCAGTGGGCTCCAGCATTTTGACCCCAAATTTGCAACAGTCTTTTTTATGATGTGACATTAAGATCAAGTTAGGTAGAATTATTTTACATGCCATCCAAAAGGTGATTTTGCAGTGTGACTGCAAAACCTAGTTTCAGAGGGGATTCAAAAATTGCCAGCTGTCATGTTCTGGAGGTGGGGTAACACAAGGGATTTGTTGAACATTAGGGGCCACAATCTGCAAAAATAAAGTTAGGAGTAAATAAATGTTGGAACAATTCAATGTTGATTTTTTTTCACATTTGGCCCCAAATTCTGTACATAGTCTTTTTGTGACCACTCCTGAACATGACTGATGTTATTTATAAAATTGTGGTCAGAATGTCATTTTGCACCACAAGTGTGAAAACATATTTTGTCCAGGATTTAAGAAAATGAAAGCTGTCATGTTCATGAGGTTGTGTGAAAAAAATGGCTATGTTGACAATTCAGGGTCAAAATGCTGAAAATTACTGAAATGACAGGCATGTGTTGAAACATTTCAACGAACACTCATAACCTTGTTGTTTTTTAATATATGTACCCACAATTTTCAACATAGCCCTCTTATGACACCGCCTCATGAACAAGGGGGTAGAAAATTTTCAAATCATGCCTGACAGGTGATTTCACACAACAAAGGCGAGAACACATTTTGGCTAGATATTTTAAAAAGACAGTTGTTACAATCATGAAGTGATCTGAAAAAATGGCTATGTTGAAAATTTGGGGTCAAAATATTACAAATTACCAGAGTTATCAGCATGCATTGAAAAATTTCAATCTACACACATAACTTTGTTGTTTTGTAATGTGTTTGCCCCAAATGTTTAACATAGCCTTCTTATGACCTTGCATATCCTTCTTATGACCCCACCTCATAAACAAGGGTGGAAAACATTTTAAAATCCTGCCGAATGGTGATTTTGCACCACAAGTACAAAAACACATTTTGGTCAGGATTTGAAAAATGTCAGCTGTCACATTCATAAGGTGATGTGAAAAAATTGCTATGCTGAAATCTTGGTGTGAAAAAATGTAAAATTACCAAACTTACGAGTGTGCATTGAAAAATTTCAATGTACACTCAGAACTTTGTTGTTTTAAATACTTTTACCCCAGATATTCAACATAGCCTTCTTATGACCTCACCTCATGAACAAGGGCACAGAAAATTTTCAGATCCTACAGAAAAGGTGATCTTGAACAGCAACCCTGAAATCACCTTTCAAGACAAATTTGCACAAATTCACTGCCATTTTTCATGAGGTGGCATTCCAAAAAGCCCATGTTGAAAATTTTTGGAAAATATTCAAAAATGACTATGTTATGAGGACAGCTTCAAACCCCATTGAAATACATTGAACTGCACACCTGATTTCCTCATATCCTGGTTCGGTGTTGAACAGTGAAGATGTAGCTCCAGTTCAGAGAGAATTACAGTATAGGAGCCCTGGTAAGTAAGTAAGGGGTGGGGATGTGTGGGGTGGTGGGTGCTGAGTTTGAGGATCATGTGGGGGTGGGTAATGGTGGGAGCAACAGACATTGAATGACAGTTTTCTTTTTTGCAGGTTGTATAAAAATAAAAAAAAGTCTACAAAAGATGGTTTTCTTTATCTCAGGTACTTACACTGGAGATTGGGCACCCTGGTGTCTGTGTTATATTTGCCAGCACTGGGGATAGGCTCCCCAGAATCACACAGTGAAAATAGGAGTGGTTGTGGTAGTAGCTGGTACCAGGGATTGGGCATTTCAGTGTTCAAAAATGAATTGGTGCTGAGTGGGAGGGTTGGGTGCAGGAAGGTTAACAGTAATGGTGGCAACAGGCTTAAATGGATGGTTTTATTTTTTACAGGGTGTATAAAAATAAAGAAAAAGTATACAAGAGGCAGGTTTCTTCATTTCAGGTAATGAAACTGGGGATTGGGCACCACAGTAGTGGTGTTATGTTTGATGGCACCGCAGGTGGACTCCCTTATGTTGCACAATGAAAATGAGTGGGGAAGGGGTAGTAGCCAACAGCAGGGATTGGACACCCTGGTGTTGGAAAATTAACATGGAATGGGTGGGAGGGATTGAGGGATGGTTTTCTTGTGTTTAGTGGCACTGGGGGGGGCCTCCTCTGTCTCATATATTGAAAATGGGTGGGGGTAGTAGCTGGCACCAAGGATTGTGCACCCTGGTGTCAGAAAATGAATAAGGCAGGGTTGGAAGGGATTGAGGGACAGTTTTCTTTATTTTAGGTTATGTTGGGGAGAAAAGGACCAAAAAAGGGCTGACTAGGATGCTGATAAGCTCTGCTTGCTGGGCGGCATTATGCAGATCAAAGGAAAGAGATGTCTTATGATTGGTACTGCTCTTTCTTTTGAACCACATGAAGCTTCCTTCCAGCAAGACCAGAACAGTATCATGATCAGCCTGGCTGATGATTGGTCTGACACTGGCAAGCTCCATGTAGACTACCCTGCATTGGACAAACAGTGACACGCCTCTCAAAATGCACTATCATACCAAAATTTACACTGTGAGTACAAGCCCAAGGGAAACATAAAAAAAGATGATTATGGTTCTCAAAGGAAGTGGCTGAAAGGGAAAAAGCTAAAATCGTAACATTCAGGAGGTATAAAGAAACACAGATGCAAGGGGACAGGGAGGTGAATCAGGACAACCAGAGAGATTCAGGCAAAGCAGTGAGGAGCACAAAAGTGCAAAGTGAGGAAAGAATAGCCTAGGAGGTAATAAAAGGGGACAAGACATTTTTATGTTGGCTTACCGCTCTTGCACGCAAGTCAACATCTTGGGAGAGTGCAGATTTGGGGGCGCGGCCACTGTTGGGCGAATGCAAGGCACGCATCAGTAGGTGCGTCCCTCAATCCCCAATCAGCCTGCATGCCCGGCATCACACCATGCATACATAATGGGGCGAGCACATCTAAGATAAGGTCTACTGCAATCCGAGCAAAGCTCGTCATATGCAGCGGTCCTTTTCTTGCCGTGCTCACCGCCATTATGAGCATGGTCAGCGAGCGGGTGGCCGCCTAACGTTTGCCGACATCGGGGGTGCCCAACTCTGCTCGCTAACCCCACACTGTCTTTGTGCTGATGGGGAGCCCACTCCCGTCGGCATAACCACCCTAATGTTGAATGCTGAGGGGGGTGCCAATCCCCTCGGCTCACGCCCCTTTCTTTGTTTGCCGACGGGGTGCCCACCCGTTGGCATTACTTTCTCCTCCCGTGTTGTGAGCCGATGGGGTGCCCAATCCCCTGTTGGCTACTAACACCCCCAAAAAACAGTTAGGTGGCATGCTGGGGACCCACCCCAGCATGCCAAATGCCCTACAAACAAAACTGTCCAGACAGTTTTCCTGTTTTTTACCCTGTAAATGAAAACTGTCCCTCATAGTCTCGATGCCCTCCTCCCCACCGCACCCACCCACTGTGCACCCTGCCTCCTCACCCCTCACCCCATACTTACTACAGGAGTCTGGCGTGACGATCTTCCGTGGACAGGGAACACGTCTGCACTCTTCAAAGTTAACCAAGAACTGAGGACATGCTGGTAAGCTGTTTAATGGAATGAATAGGGTTTTTTCAACTTTGCTGCATATCTTGGGCATTTCTTGGAATTTTAGCACCAAATTTTCAACAACGGGTTTTTGGGGCCCCTCCTCATGAACTCTATCACTGTCATGGCATTAATCGGCCTCGAAAGGTGATTTCGCAGTCACTGTGCGAAATCACCTTTCGGGACCCATTAACAAAATGACAGTGCCAGTGTCCATGAGGTGGCCTCTCAAAAGCCTATGTTCCAAATTTGGTGTAAAATTCCAACAATGCTGGTTTTATTTAGCTGCATTGGCGCAGTTGCTATGCAGGCTCAGAATTTCACGACCGGCATAGTTTAATGCTGATTTTTCAGCATTGTTCATTTTGTACACCTCCTTGTGAACAGTACAGCTGTCATTTTCCACATCCTGTCGAAATGTGTTTCCGCACTTCCGGCGACAATAGCGCAATCACTGTGGAAATCAGTGTTTGGGCCAGATTATGAAAATGACAGTGACACAGTTCATGAGCAGAGGTCCTAAAATGCCTATGTTGAAAATTTGGTGATGATACTCCATAAAATGACTGTGTTATGAGCATGCATTGGCAGATTGCACGCACGCTCGTACCGTCGTGCATTTGTGATATTTTCACTCTGGATTTTCACCATTGCCATTTTTCCACACGTCTTGATGAACAGTACAGCCATCATTTCACATATCCTACCCAAAATGTGTTTTCGCACTTCCAGCGCAGAATAGCCTGGTCGCTGTGCGAAATCACTTCTTAGGACACTTTGAGGAAATACCAGTGACACTGTACATGAGCAGAGGTGCTAAAATGCCTATGTTGAAAATTTGGGGCCGAACGCCCATAAAATGGCAGTGTTGCAAGCGTGCATTGCATATTTCCCACACACCCTTGTAACTCTGCAAATTTGGAATATTTGCAGGCCACAATTTCAACATTGGCATTTTTTTACACCTCCTTATGAACTGTGCAGCTGCCATTTTTCACATCCTGCCCAACATGTTTTCCCGCACTGCACTACCAAACACCCAAAGGGACACCCTAATGCCTGTCACTCTCTGCAGGGTGGGGGTGGGTTGGCATCAGTTCAATACTTCACTACCATTCCTATGATGCATCTCTCTAACTCCTGCACTGCCAATGCCAATGCCAGCAAGCCAACATTCAGCATTGACAAATGCTTAAGTACATAAATGAAAAGAGGAAGACTAGGAGAGGGATTGTGAAGTAAAGAAGGCCAAATGGGACTGTGCAGTGGAGGATCAGGAAAAAGCTGATATTGTGAACAATAATTGTGTTCAGTCTTCACAGAGGAGGAAGAAGATAGGTGACATAAAAACAACAGGAGCACAGGAGTGAATGGAGGTAGACAAAAGTCATTTTAAAGAGTAGAGAGTCAGAAAGGGGCTCACAAATCTGAAAGTGGACAAAATTATTGAGCCAGAAGGAGTATTTATTTATTTGAACAAGTCAGATTTACAACCTTTGAGTCAGGGACTCATTTACAAAGGCACCTCATTGCAGGGAGGGCAAGACAATAGAGCATTGTGCAGATACAACGTTGGACAACATTACAGGTGCAGGCATTGAACACAGAATACACTTAGTTACATGTTGTTATAAAATACGATTTACAATTAAAGATGTACAATTTCTCTGGAGTTGCAGTGGAACACATCCTTGTATAAACCTAAGGGGGTAGGTAAAAAGGGGTAGGGGGAAAGATGGATCGGCAGTCCAGGGGACCTTGTCAAGATTAGGGGGGCCAGGCAGGGAAAGGTCCTGCAGTAGGATTGGGGGGGCAGGGTTAGTTGCACCTACAGCACTGGATATTAAAGAGATGGTTCCAGAGAGCGGTTTTGAAGGGACCACATTTTGCAGTGTTGGTGATGCAGGTAGGGAGGGAGTTGAACCAGGTGGGGGCTCGATTAAAATAGGACCTCTGGGCGAGGGAGGTCTTGGTTCTGGGCACTTTGAAGGTGGCTTTAACAGAGCTGTGGGTGGAAATGGATGAGGATGACCATGGTAGGGAGGCAGAGACTCCTGGGGGGGAGTCCGAGCAGGAATTTCTTAGCAAGAAGACAGGTCTGATACTGCAAACATTCCTCGAAGTTGAGCAGGTTGGCGGAGGAATAGAGCAGGCAGGTGTGGGTGCGGCTGGAGGCTCCGGTCAGGAGCCTACAGGCCTTATTGATGGAGAGCTGGATTTTAGAGAGGGTGGTGTTATCAGCTGCAGCAGAGATGGGCAAGCCATAGTCCAGTAGGGACAGGATGGATGAGGTGATGGCCAGCCAGAGGGCAGCGAGGGTCAGACAATCTCTATGGTGGTAAAGTAAGCCAATCTGAGAGTTTATGGTGGAGGAAAGAGCATTGATGTGGGTGTGGAAGGTAAGGGCAGTATCGAAAGTGATGCCTAGGTATTTGTATGTGGGCACTTACTCTAATGGGAACTGAGAGTTAGGGGTAATCAGGAGGGGGGCACTTCTAGCTTTATTTTGGTGGTGAGAGAAAAGCATTGATTTGGTTTTTTTAAGGTTTATGACTAGTCTGTGATCAAGAAACCACCTTTCTGTTTGGTTGTAGACGAGTTGAAGGGATGATTGGAGAGTGGAGGGATCTGGAGTACACCCAGGGTATTGAAGGAGCTGAGGAAGGTGCTGGCTGCACCTCTGACAGCACTTTCTTAACAACTCACTGGAAGCAGGAATGTTTTCAGAGGACTGGAGGAGGGTAAATGTAGTCTTGCTTCACAGAAATGGTAGCAGGGAGGAGTCTGGCAACTACAGGTCAATTGAACTGATATTGGTGGTGGAGAAATGAATGGAGTCACTGCTAAAGGTAAAGGCTGTGGAGTATCTGGAATCCTGCGGGTTACAAGACCTGAGGCAGCACAGATTCATGGGGGGGGGTCATGTCAGATGAATCTGATAGATTTCTTTGACTGGGTGACCAGGGAAATAGATCAAGGTGGGGAAGTGGATGTGGCCTACTTAGATTTCAGTAAGGCTTTCAACATTATTCCACATAGGAGACTAATAAGGAAACTGGGCAGCATAGAGGTGGGTCCAAAGGTGGCAAACTGGGTAAGGAATTGATTAAGGGATAGGGAACAGAGAATGGTGGTAAATGGAGTTCACTCCAGGGAAGGGAGGATGATCAGCATGACGCCTCAGTGCTCAGTGGTATCAGTCCTGTTTAATGTCTTTGTAAGTGATATTCCAGATGAGCTGGAACGGAAGGTCTATCTTTTGCCAATGACACTGAAATCTGCAATAGGGTGAACTCTTCAGAGGGGTGGAAAGATGAGTAGAAACCTGAGAAAATTCAAGGAGTGGTCAAGGGAATGGCAACTGGGTTTCAATATGAAAAAGTGCAAAATAATGCAATTAGGGTACAGAAACCCCGAAATGGAATACAAAAAGGGAGAAGAGGTATTGATGGTCACCAATCAGGACAGGGACCAGGAGTAATCATATATAATGACCTCAAGGTGGCACCGCAGCATGTCAAGGCGATTGGTACAGCTAGTGGGATGTTGGGGTGCATAGGGAAGGGTATCACCAACAGAAGGAGGGAGGTGGTGTTGCTACTGTATAGACCACAGGTGAGACCCCACCTGCTGTACTGTGTCCAGTTCAAGAGACCACATCAGGAAAGACATAGACAGAGTGGATGCTGTCCATAGGAGGGCAACTAAAACTGGTGCAAGGTCTGCATCAGAAGCCCTATGAGGAAAGACTGAAATACCTCAATATCTATACCCTGTAAGGTATGAGGGAGAGGGGGCATATGGTAGAGACCTCTTATACCTCATGGGGTAAATAAGGTCCCAGAGGAGACATTTTTTCAGAAGAAAGGATGTTTGAGAACCAGGGTTATGCACTGAAGCTGGAAGGGGGTAAATTCAAGAGTGATATGAAGAACTACTTCTTCACTTACAGAGTGTCCGATGCCTGGAACAGTCTTCTGGTGGAGGTGGGGGTGAAATCAGTGGTGGAATTCAAGAATGCATGGGATAGGCATAAGGGTGTCTTAGTGAAAAGAAAAGGGAGTAGGAAGCCAGAGATCAAGTAGGGTCTATGGTGACAGTATGGGCAGGGAAAAAAAAACAAGTAGACTGAGTGGGTCAAGCATTTCTTATATTCTGTCAAACTCTGTTTCTATGTTTCTAAACCTACAGTACCAACTTACTGACCACACAGGATCTACACGATTTCTTTAATGACAGGTTGCGAACAATCCCTTTGCCTGCCTCTGTCCTAACTTCAGATCCCATGAACTCATTTAAAATCTGTTCTTCAGCCCTTTCATCCTTGATCTCTCTTACTGCAGTTGAGACCCTCAATATATTGAAAAACTCCAGCTCAAAGTCACCACCACTTGAGCCCTCCCCAACCTGGTTAACCAAACACTTGCTTCACATCTTAACTTCACTCATCACTGACCTCATTAACTCTTCTTTATCGACTGGTGTTTTCCCCTCTTATTTTAAGAAACCCTTAGTTTCGCCCATTCTAACATAGTCTAGATTAAATTCTGATATCCTCAATAACTACTGGCCAATCGCCCAACTGTCATTTATCTCCATAGTGCTGTAGAAAGCTCTAGTCCATCAACTAACAGATTACCTTATCACAAATCAACTTTTATATTAATTTCAGTCTGGTTTTTAAAGTGCGCTCAGCAATGAAACAACCCTTTTACGAGTGTCAAATGACATTCTAATGTTAATTTATGAAGGAACTCCCCAATCTTGTGTTTCTGTTAAACATTTCTTCTGCCTTTGACACCATTACTTATGAAACATTGTTCACTCACCTGAAATCCATCTTTGGCATTACTGACACTGTTCTGAGTTGGCTCCATTCTTACCTTAATGACAGAGCTCAAACTATCAGCTTTAACTCCTCTACATTTTCACCTACTGTAAACCAATGACTACCACTGTTCCCCAAGGATCTGACTTGGAGCTCCTCTTCTCTGTGCTATACAAGCCACCACTATCTGTCATCAACAGAGCTCATTGCCTTTCTTACCAAAACTATGCTGATGACACCAAGGTCTGTTCCCCAGTTAACAACTCCTTGTAGGCTACTCTACCTCAGATGTCTCTATGCCTAGCCTATGTCCAGTCATGGATGACAGTTAACTCTCTTTGTTTAAATGATAACAAAACCAAATTCTTGTATGTAATATGAGAGTACAGATATTTAATCCCGAACTATCCATTATAGGTTGACACTGTGGCTGCTCCATCATTCACCCTATTACAGCAGTCTGCTGTCTTGGAGTTCTCCCTGATAAAACTCTTCACCTGGATTCTCATGTTAGCAGCATAGTTCTGCTTTTTACCACCTACATACAATCACCAAGATTCACTCTTACCTAAACTCTGAGACTGCTGCTACCTTGTTCCACTGTTTTAGTTTTCTCCATTTCAACTGCTGCAACTCCCTCCTATCTGATCTTCCAACATGGACATTGCATCACCTTCAGCTTTTCCAAAATGCTGCAGCACGAGTCCTCACTGGGCCTCAGAAGGTTGGTCACACCTCTACACTCTTTGCCAAACTCCACTGGCTTCCAATTCAACACAGAATTGAATACAAAACAGTTTTGCTCATATTTAAATGCTGAAAGGGACTTCAGAGCTATCAGATCTGCTGCATCACTGTCTCCCAACTTGTCGACTTCATTCTTCTGATGCAGATCTTTTTACTTTTCCAACCAACAGACTAGCAACTTTTTGTGATTGTGTCTTTTTGCTCTGTATCCAATGCCTCTGGAATGGACTACCTCTGAATATCTGGGCCTGCGATGATATAGAACTGTTTAAAAGCAAACTAAAAAAACAATCTCTTCAGACTAGATTTTACCTCTTCATGACCACTATGTATTCTGATTTTGTTTGAGTGTTTGTACAGCGCTTTGGAACAGTTTAAAGCACTGTAAAAATTGCTTTTATTATTAGAATTACTCCAATTATCATTATTATTATTATTATAAATGCTGGTTACGACTGATATCAACCTGCAGTGGGTTGCTGTCAAACTCCATAATATATGCTTCAATGCATCCAGCTCTCCTACATATACTGAAATGTCTCTTTCTGAAAAGAGTTATTATAAAAAATAAAGGAATGGACATCAGTGTTGTTCTCCAGTTTTTTTACACCTCTTCTGCATATTACACACTGACATTTCTAAATTATTCTACTTATTATTATTTTTTTTTATGCTCCTCCCACTCCCCCCTGGCCGGCCTCTCCTTCAGGCCACCCGGGCCCCACAGTCACCCTCGTCCACTGGTCGCCATCCTGCTGCCCCCCCCGCAACCACCAATCAATCCCCTGCATGACCCACTGTAACCCTTTGTCAGGTGGGTCCCACCCTCTGAGGGGGAATTGCCAAGATGCACATCTATATTAGCCCTGGGATCAGTGGTGGGATGGTCAGCACAGGACTATCCCAGGCTTTGTAGTGTGCCAGGGACCAGTGGCCATCATCTGGTCAGGCCAGTGGGCATTTTCTGATTTTCTTGGCCTACCCACTTCACCCTGATTGGGCCTAGTAGGAGCAGCGACCTGTGGTAGAAATGTGTGGGGGACGTGTCAAGGCTACACATCTTCCTAGCTCGTCTTCAATCCGCCAGCAGGTGCCGAGGCCCTACCCACCCCCTGAGGAGGGACACATCCAATGGATGCTCTGGATTCCCTCCCTGCCAGTCTCCGCACCTGGCACCCAGGCTTGGGGCGCAAACCTGGGTTGCCAGTATGCCAAGTAAACCCCTTCGCTCGGTGCCATGGAGCCAGCTCTACTTATTAATTATTATTATTTTAGTGTAATACCTGATCTCTGATTTTTCCTATAGACAAAGCTGGTTATAATTTGCCATTATAACCTGTGAATTATAATGGTGGACACACACCAGCTTTCTCTATGGGAGACATACACTCACAGTTCTGCACATCATTCTGTCAACAATGTTTCTCGATGAGGAAGAAATTAAAATAAAAAAGTGCTTTCTGGCCCCAAAACAGTGTCTGCCCTCTTTTCTTACTTTGTTCACCTCATTGGTTAACTGACAAATATTCATCTAGCTTCATTTGGGACCCTAAAAAATAGAAAAAATGGTAACCCAGTTTGATCCTCACTGCAAAACCCATCAAAACTGCTGAAAACCAAAGCTTATCTGTTCATCTCCATGAAAACCCAATTTTATTTTCTTCATGGATCTGAATAAAACAAGGACAGTTACCATCTATGGACTTGTTAAAATGTCACACAATACTTATTTTTGGAAAGTTACTATGTTTTTGTACTTAAAAATGTTAGAGTTCTTACAAAGATGTTCAATGTGCAAAACATTATCAGACGCACTGCTTTATCTTGTTCAAGCTTGCAAAAAAAACCGTAAAGGTCAATACGTGATGCTTTTAATCCAGTTAACCTTTTAAACTGCAGGTAAATAAATCAGCATAACCCCTTTGATTATATCAAATAATGGATGAATTTGCAGTTTTATTTATTACCATTGAATGAGGGTGGGGTGAAAATAACAGACCAGTAATTACATAAAACAATAAATAGGGGGAGTTCAAATTCAAATTTAATGCCCCCCTCGATGTGGGATGCTTTGATAAACCCCTCGCACTTCACCCTCAGGGTTTATAATTGCATCCACTCACGGTGCACTGAAGTCTTGTTATGCACTCTCCCACATCTACATATTATTCTCTATATTATTATGTGGCCCTCCCAAGCACCAACTAAGATGGTACTCATGCTCCTGCAGAGCCAGCCAGTGCTGGGATGCAGAGGGGGCATGTCAGGAGATGGGCAGGCAAAGTGGGGCCTGCACTAAGGCAAATGCAGACTGCCAGCTGAGTATCAGTGGTGTTCTGTTATGCCAGCCAGAAGTCTTACATAAGTGATGTGCACCCCCTATGACATGAGTGAGCTAGTCTCAGAAGAGTCCCACAGTTATGGACGATAGTATTCATATGTGCCACAGATGGCTGGGGTGAGGATGCCAACCACAGCATTTTTTTTTTATTTGTAAATGTAAAATCTTTCTTGATTCTGAGATATGGCAATCATTACACAGACTGCTATATCCCATGTTCCCCTGCTGCTGCATGGACCAGGGGTTCTACTTCAGGACCCACCTGGGTTTGATAGTTATGCATTGGCCCTGCATGTGGTTCACCCAAGAGCTCAAATCTGCACTTACCAATAGAGACAAGCTATGGGCTAGGGCCAGGCACACAAAGGACCCGGCAGACTGGCAGGTGTTTAGAACTGCCAGAAATGCCTGTGTTAAAAGTGTACGTGCTACTAAAGCAAACTTCTACATCTC
Organism: Neoceratodus forsteri; assembly: GCA_016271365.2. Lineage (NCBI taxonomy): Eukaryota > Metazoa > Chordata > Ceratodontiformes > Ceratodontidae > Neoceratodus > Neoceratodus forsteri. The sequence continues at coordinate 665,476,906 of CM028130.1, read as the reverse complement.
CACTCTGGAGCAGGCCAAAGGGAACTCCCAAAAAATCTGGACGACACTGAGATCCATTGAAGGCCATCCTGCTGCTTCCTCCCCTCCCCTCCCACCAAGATTCTGGCCAAGGACGGGATGGTTGAAAATACACTGCGAATCCTCGAAGAACTTAACCTTCATTTTGCCACTGCCAGGTTGGCATTCGACTCCTCCCCATACGCTAGCCGAGCGAACAGCAACACTAGCCCAGATACTGCACATGCTACTCCACCTCATCCCTTCCAGTTGTGCCTGTTTAGCTACAAAGAAGTCGAAGACATAATTCTTAGCCTTGACACCAAGAAAAGTGCAGGGGATGATGGCCTTGAATCATTTTTCTTGCTGTTAGGCTATGCCCAGCTCACAGCCCCCATCCTTCACATCTTCAACCTCTCTATTACCACAGCCACTGTTCCATCCTGCTGGAAATCTGCCCATATTCTTCCTCCTCTCTTCAAATCAGGAGATCCTTGTGACTTAAACAACTACCGTCCTATCTCTATCTTGCCCATTCTCTCCAAAGTGCTGGAAAAACTTATATACAACCAACTGAAAAATCACCTCAAAGCGCACTCACTCCTAAACCCGACCCAATCTGGCTTCAGGTCGAAGCACAGTACCATCTCATCCTTGGCTAAAGTCTCTAATGACTGGATCCATGCTATGGACACCAAGAAGGTTACTGGTGCAGTCTTTCTAGACCTCAGTAAGGCCTTCGACACTGTAGACCATCACATCCTAATCACCTGTCTGCTTACATAGGTGCCACTCCACTTACCTCACAGTGGTTTAACAGTTATCTCACAGGAAGGATACAAAAAGTCAAAGCTGATGGTCTACTATCTTCCCCCTTCCAATTGCCAGAGGAGTCCCTCAAGGCTCCATCCTAGGACCAATCCTTTTTCCTGTACATCAACAACCTTGACTCCACATTAAGAACTCTGCATACATTTCTTTGCGGACAATGTCTGGTTTTATCGCATCGGGCGCAAATCTTAACTGAAGTCAGGAAGCACTCCAAGCTGACTTTATCCAGTTAAAGCAACCTTATCAATGCCAAGCTTCTCTTAAATGCCAAAAACCAAGACAATGATTTTCTCGAGACTTGCCTTGTCTGGTGCCCTACCCACCCCACCTAAAAATCATAGTTACCTCCCAGGTGAACCCTTGGAAGTCGACCTAAATTGAAATATCTAGGTATGTGGATAGACAACAAGGTTTCCTTCAACGACCACATTGAGGATCTATCAAAGAGGCTAAAAGCACGCTTGGGTTTCTTCTTTAGAAATAGGACCCTCTTTTCTCTCGTGACCCGCTAAAGACTTGTCCAAGCAATATACCTTCCCTTGCTTGACTACGGAGACATTATCTTTATCTCCTTCCCAACCGTGAGCCTATCTAAACTGGACATACTCTATCACCGTGCTCTTCGCTTCATTACTAACTCTGTGTACAGGACCCACCACTGTGATCTTTATGCAGCAGTTGGGTGGACCTCTCTTGCCACCAGATGCCTCCTGCTTGCTGGCATTTGGACCCTCAAATTACTACTCCACAAACTGCCTGTCTATTTAACGTCTCTCATACACATCTCGCATAGCACCTACTCCCTAAGGAAATCCGACCTTATCCTACTAGATGTTCCCAGGACATGTACCACAGCTGGCCAAAGAGCTGTCTCATATGCCCTCCCAAACATTTAGAACCAACTACAAACCATGCTGAAGCTAACCAGCATCGTATCAATTAACTCCTACAAAACACTAGCTATCTCTAAATTAAAAGACATATGTAGGTGCTACTAGGCCCCCAACGCCAAGTCAACTTCCTAGGTACCAACTGGCCCTCTACTTATTAAGCTGAAATGTGTTGCATAATTTAGGGCAAGGTTAAAGCTGGAATGTACAGCATAAGGAATTCTATTGTGTATACCTCTTGTATTATATATTTTGTTTCTTTGTTGTTCTACATTTTATATCTCCTGTCTATGTAATTGCGAACTGTATGTGTATGTGCCTCAGGACCTCCTTGTGAATGAGCTTGCTCAATGGAGTCTTTCCTGTAATAAACCTGAAATGAACTTGAAATGTGAAAAATGTCTGTCTGGGGCCAGGTGCATGGTAAAGTTGTGTGGCTGAATAGGCATCATTTCCAGTGTGTACCAAGACAAGTAATGCATAGGGCTCATTGTTTGTGTTCTTACTTCTGTCATTCATTTCCTCATTTTGGGGCTCTGTAAGACAGAATGAGAAACAAATATAGCAAATGACCACAAAGTAAGGTGGAAGTCAGTTCTTTATTGGTTTCAGTTATTCTTTTCTGTAGCACTTAACTTCCAGTGAACAGTGCCAGTGTCATTTTGTTCAATTGGCTCGAAAAGTGATTGAGCAGAGCAAACATGCTATTTTGAGCCACAGGTGTGAAAAAACATTTTGGGCAGGTTGCAGAAAATGACAGCTGTACTGTTTTGAAGGAGGTGTGCAAAAATGGCAATGTTAAAAATGTGGAGTGAAAATATTAAAAATTGGCGATGTTAGGAGCGTGCGTAGAAACTGCTCAATGCAAGCTCATAATGCAGTCATTTTTTTGAATTTTTTCACCAAATTTGCAACATGGGCTTTTTGAGACCCCACCTCATGAACAGTGGCACTGTCATTTCATTAATCAGTCCTGAAAGGTGATTCCGTGCAGAGACCATGAAATCACCTTTTGTGACCAAGTAAAAAAATGGCAGTGACAGTTTTCATGAGTTGGTGTCCCAAGAATCCCATGTTGAAAATTCAGGGCCAAAATTCCAAAAAATGGTCAAGATATCAGCATAAGTTGAAAACCCCATGGAATGGCTGTATAGCATGTGTAACTTTAATTCTTCAGTTCGCAGTTGTGATTTGAAGAGTGCTGTCGTATCCCAGTCCAGAGAAGATGACAGCACCTACCTCCGGAGCTAAGTATAGGGTAAGGGGATGTGTGGGAGGTGGATGCTCAGTGGGAGGGTGAGGAGGGACTTCAGTGATGATGAGGGACTGTTTTCAGTTTCACAGGGGAAAAAAATGACAACAAGGGACCTTTTTCTAATTTACAGAAAAAAAAAGCATTTCTGCACACCGGGGTGGGCTCCCAGTGTGCCATGTGAAAACCAACATGGGGATTGGGCACCCCGATGTCAGGCATGACTTGGGCAGAGGGGCACCAGGGAAAATAGAAAAGCGATGAGGGACCATTTTCTAATTTACAGGAAAAAAAAAGATTCCACACATGAGACTTCTGGCATAACTTGGGGAGGGGGGCACAGAAAATAGTGAATGGCATTTTGCCATTTGCAACATGGCGGCACATGGAGAAGTACACATTCGCACAACTCTGCACATACACACAAGCCATGCACATGTGCACTTCATGCATTGGAATGCGGAAGTAACAGCCAAAATATTGAGGCTGTTATTCCATAGGCCAATCATGGTGGAATGGTTTAAGCTCTGTTGTGCTTTCGGAAGGATACTTCCAAAAGTCCAACAGATGGGGTTCTGCGATCGGCAGTTTTTAGAGATACAGAACTCTCACAAAACTACAACAGGTGCCGCCCACAGCTCTAACAAGGGAAATTAATTGTTTCTCCTTGTTGGGATGCCTGCTGGAAGTTTGTTTCCATTCTTCTTGTCATTGGAACTTTGAATTGGCTAGTGGAGGAAAGATATATTTAGCTTTCCACAATCCTCTCACCTTCAGAATCCAAATGTGGCAAATCTTCCATGTCAAGTGAACTCAATGAGCTGGGGAAGGTCTTTTCAGATGCCACTGTGATACTGAACTGGTAAACTTAAAATAACTATTGAGCTTACCAAAAGTGCTGTTCAATAAAATAAACAGCAGTACATTTCTATATATGACAGACTTGTTTTTTTGTCCTTTATGTTAATTAGAAGATATTCTACTGTACTTGACAATACCAGATATGGGTGTATGAAGCTTTTCAGTACCTAGAGGTAGGCACACATAGTTCTCTTTTAGAGATCCATGGAATCTAAACATCTGCCAGCAGAATTCAAGGAAAATTATAATTCCATTTCCATGAAATCTCAGTTAATTTACCAGGAAATTTTGGAGAAATGTTGCCATAACGTAATTTTTAGTTATTTACTTTTCATTTAGAAGTACTAATCCATATTTTAACAAATGTGAGATTCTTATAGTTTCATAATACACATATGGGTGTGTGTAAAAAGTTTCAGATCTTTAGCCTTAAAGGGGATAAGTTATAACCAGCCAAGCATTCAGAATATTTTTTAAACATTGATTTTATTCAGTTTATGATAGAACAAAGACATCTGTTCCAGGATACAATGAACAGATACATCAGTGAAAAAGCTCCAGCATTTTACAGAAGGATACATTGCTTATAACCCCATTGTTACTTATATGGGGAAACTGAAAATGTGAAAAGGGATTAAACCTGAAGTCCAAGTAATACAGTTCAAAATAGAGTCCGTAATGGCAAAACCATGGCAGGGCTTTGCCACAAATGAAAAATCCAAAGATACTGACCGTACCATCAAACAATCAATTAAAATTTACAAGTATGTAAACTGAAAAATGATAAACCCTGTAGCTTTAAAACTAGGGAGGGTAATGTCACCAAGTTTAGCAGGTAGATAGATCCTGAAAAGGAAGCTACAAGAAGCTTGTTTGAACATATTATCAGTCTTTTTCCTAAGTGATGCCCCTGTTATCAATAGCCAAAAATTGCAAAATAAAAATAAAAAGTCAGTACTTAAAGTCAGGTTTCATGAGTTTTGTGAAAATGTAGGAATTTTGTGAAACATTTGTGGAAGCCCAGTCAAAAAAAATTTTGCCCTGCCATATGCCTGGATTCATAGGAGACTCCATTGTAAAAGCAGCAGAAAAGTTAGAGGTGCATAGCAGGACTATAATGATAGCGCAGGTAAGATGATTGGCCTGCCAACCATGCAGGTTAAATGAGTATAATCCATAGTCAAACACTGCAGCTGGAGGCATGTGCATGTGCTGATTGTTGTCTTCATTATAATAGCAAGTGTGACAGGGAGCTCCTGTCACTCTTAAGGAACAACCTTTTCTTAAATCTGTTGCAACAGTTCTTCTATTTCTTAGCCTAATCTATCCTTTACAATTTCTATTCCATAAGGTTAGCCACCTATGGGCACTCCCTTCCCTTTCTTGACTATGCTATAGTGTCCACTTTAATTTTCCTTGTCCTTCTCGGGTCCTTGTACAGGGAGTTTATTGTGGTGACCTTCAAGCGTATGGGAAAAAGGTTGTGTTTATCATTGGTGGATTTAGTATGTAATAGCGCTATGTCATAAAATACCTTGATGTATATACCTTATGTTTATGAAACCTGTAAATGTTGAAAATTCCATGGCACTAGGTGTTTTTGACAATGGTAAAAAATACTCAGTGACTATTATAAAAATGAAGTTAGTTGTGTTATTTAAAATATATAAATTGCTGTAAACTGAACAAATCTGAAATGTCATAGTGATTTACATATATTCCATGATGCTTTGCATTAGGGAAGTGTGTGTGATGTTGTGTTTCTTTGAAACTTGGCTTATAATCAATGCCTTTTGGGGCAACCCATGTTTCAGTGCTTCTGCACTGAGGTTCTTTGTTTTTAGCTTGTTTTTTTTTTTTGAACCCCCACTACCCAAGCAAACAAGACCTACATAGGGGTGGAGGGTGAATCTCAACTGCTAAGTTAGGTCAGAGATCAGTGTCAGTAGGTGTTGGCTAAGTGCAGAGAAAGGGCATGCATAGTCTGTTGCTGTAAACTGATGTACTGAAGAAGGGATATGCCATTGCTTAAAGTTATCTCCTGCATTTTGAATAAACATCACGCAGAGACTGTGTGTTGAACTTGAAGTTTGGTGCCTGGTCCATCTGTTATCTCACAACCCCTCCGCAGACTTGGTGCTAGAAGTGGGATAACTTGCTGGAGATGTCTGAACTGGCCTAAGATGGGCATTTTCTGGTGGATATTGCCCAGAAATCCAAGGTGGACTGATGCACCAGGAGTTGCCAGAGGAGAACCTGGAGAAGAAAATCCATTGAGTTCTGACCAGAATCATGGCTGATAGATGGAAAGAAGCTGCTGCCTGAACTGGACTTGGGAGCTCAGAGGAAGGCCAAGCCTGAAGATGACCAAGAGATGCAAAGCGATGAGGAACAGCAGTGAGGCTGAGGCAGACCGGAGGTGCGAAGACAACAACCAGGAGGTGGAGACCCTGATGAGGATGATCAAATGGATGAATGAGCAATGGCTGGAAGTACACTGACTGTGCAGAGAGGCAGAACACTGGTGCCAGGTGCTCGAGAGGTCCCTGCCAGAGAGTTTGGATAAAGAATTGGAGGAGAATTTGTCATGGGCTCAGCTGGAGGAGGACCCCCTCACTGACCAGAATATTCCTTTGTTGCCTGTGTTTCCTGAATGTTACCTGTTGGAGGCTGGAGATGCAAGTATGGAACTTGAATGTGAGACCCCAAGTAAGACTGTGCCCAGTGATGGTGTGCTGGTGTTGAAGACTCCAAGCAACAAGAAGAAACCTATGAGGCTGAAGGGATTTTTTCTTTCATTGATGCAGCTAAATCTGTTAACAGTATTGAATGGGATATACTGCAGGCTAAAGATGCTAATACTGCTAAAAGGTTACAATATGTTAAGATCTAGGAGGTGGTACATGTGTTTTATTTGTTTGATGAAAAACCTACAAAGGAGGAAGTGGGTGGAAAATGGATAGTAACCTGTGTGTTGGGGTAACACCTGGAGTGTCTATCCTCAGGTGTCTATATCAGTAGCAAGTGAAATGAATGACTCAAGAGACATAGTGGGTTTCTGTAGCGGGGTTGATTGTAGGACTGGGCACATGCTTAAAACTGATCTGTCTGGTGGGGTTGGAGCAGGTACTTACTCACCCCAGAGAAAGTCTTTCTGTGGTACTAGACTTTATAGCCATCCAGATTTTTGGTTAAAAAATATGACAGACTTTCCGTAAAAGGAGAAGGAAAGGTACCATTAGTCTCTATTGAGAAATGTGTTAATGCCTCAGAATGATGATATCCACTATGTTTATGATAGAATGTTTATCTTTAGTAGGGACCCTGAGACAGAGCATCTGAAGATGGATGGGTGGAAGCTCCATCCCTTTCTGGGACAGGAAGGTGGTAAGCAGTCTGCAATAACTGCTTCCCTCTTAAGGTGGGAGATATGAGACAGCTAGAGGCATGTACTGATTGTTGTCTTCATTATAATAACAAGTGTGACAGGGACCTTCTGCCACTCTTGAAGACTGACCTTTCTTAAATCTTTTGCAACAGTTCTTCTATTTCTTAGCCTAATCTATCCTTTACATTTTCTAGTCCATAAGGTTGGCCACCTATGGGCACCCCTCCCCTTTCTTGACTATGCTATAGTGTCCTCTTTAATTTTCCTTTTCCTTCTCAGGTCCTCGTACAGGGAGGTTATTGTGGTGACCTCCAAGTGTATGTAAAACAGGTTGTGTTTTATCAGTGTTGGATTTAGTATGTAATAGCATTATGTCATAAAATACCTTGATGTATATACCTTATGTTTATGAAATCTGTAAATGTTGGAAATATTATGGCACTGGCTGTTTTTGATAATGGTAAAAAATAATAGATAACAATTATAAAAATTAAGTTAGTTGTGCTATTTAATGTATGCATGTATGTAGGCATGTAAATTGCTGTAAACTTAACAAATCTGAAATGTCACGGCGATTCACATATATCCCATGAGGCTTTGCATTAGGGAAGTATGTGTGATGTTGTGTTTCTTTGAAACTTGGCTTATTGTCAATGCCTTTTGGGGTAACCCATGTTTCAGTGCTTCTGCACTGAGGTTCTTTTTTAGCTTGTTTTTTTTTTATTTATTTATTTGAGCCCCTACTACCCAAGCAAACAAGGCCTGCATAGGGTGAATCTCAACTGCTAAGTTATATCAAAGATCAGTGTCAGTAGGTGCTGGCTAAGTGCAGAGAAAAGACATACATAGTCTGTTGCTGCAAACTGATGTACTGAAGAAGGTATATGTCATTGCTTAGGGTTATCTCTGCATTTTGAATAAATATCACACAGAGATTGTGTGTTAAACTTGAAGTTTGGTGTCTGGTCCATCTGTTATCCCACAACCCCTCCAATGCAAGTGCAAGTTCTGAGAACAAGAGTCCATTTATTGAATTAGGGATGTTCCTAAAGGGAAAGATACTCAAAGAGATCTGCATAGAAACAGAAAAAAAATGTATGGAGAAAACAAGGTTATAGGTCCGTCAAGATTGCTTGTTAGTTCCCACTGTTAACTCAAAGATTTTTTTTCACCTATGTATTTTAAACTTAAATGTTACTAAAGTACTGCAGTAATATCACTTCTACAAGGCCTTCATGGTGCTGTGGCAAGTGAGATTTGACAGTTAAAGAAAAAAGACAAGCTAACTTTTGCCATGAGTTGGTTGAAAGAGGGAGGGTCTTCTGTTTCTGGCCAGTTAGATGGTATACTGGGGCGTGAAATACTTGCATACGCAGGCTGGGCTGCAGTTGTGCAAAGGGTGGGAGTGCTGGTCTAGTCAAGGACAGCAGACTGGGGTAGCAAAAAAATAGTAAACCCCCAGTTGGAGCAACGAAGCATAGAGGGATAAAAATTCTGACTTCAAAACTGATCATATAAGAATCACACCCAGTGAAAGTGACTACCCTGAGAGCTTGATATACTTTACTTGAGAGTAACTTATTCTATTCATTCAATCACTTTGCCCTTATCTGTCCACTCCATACACATTTAACTGCTCCCTATATGCCAGCCTCTCACTTCTCCTTGGAGGGGACATGCCTCCTTCACTGCAATTGTTTATCATCTATCTCAGCTTTCTCCTTATCTACTCTTTCCTCCTTACACTTGTTTAGAAATGGTGTCTGCTGCTCATTCTTTCTCTCTTCCCCTACAATCGCTACTGGACAGGCCACATTGTCCTACAGGTCCCCTGCTCTTGTCTAACCTCCCACTATTTATTCTTCATCACCTTGAAAACCATAATCCATTAACACACTTTCTGCTCCTTCCAATGTATGCAGCCTTCTATGCTCATTCATCATGTGACCCTTTTCTTCCTTCACTCCTCCTTAAAATTACTCCTCAACTTTTCTCTCACTTATAATCCCTTTACCCTTTCCTCTACTTTCCCCTGGTCCCTCCCTCTGGCTAATGCATCTCCTAATGCTACGGGTTCACACTGACTAATATGTTTACACTACCCTTTCCAGTGGATCTGCTCAGTTAGTGATTGTATTTTGCTCATTTCCTGATCAGTTATGTATTGTTCCGTTTTAACTATGTTTTCCTTATGTTCCTGTATTCCTGCATTTAATATTTGCATATGGTAATTCAAATTCCTCTTCCCCCAGGACACATCTGGAAATGAGCTGTTCTCCGCTCAGTGTGTCCTCCGGCCAAATATATTGCATAAATAATAATGTGGTTAAAAAGAGAAGGCAGAAGCATTCCAACCTGTGTAATTCTCTTACCATATTTTATTCATTCATGTATGTATGTATGTATTTGTTAACCAGGTGGGTGCACTGATCCAATGAACTGTTTTCAGGCATGGCCCTGACCATGAAGATGGCACAAATGTACAAAGGGGAAATACATGCACAAAGTTAAACGTTGCAGTACAGGAGAAATACAAATACAATTTATGAAATAAAGTACAGAATAATACCAAACAAGTGTTACAAAAACCATATAGTGCAAACAACAGTGTAGTTATTATAGAGCATTATCCATTAGAAGTGTACAGAATACAAATCACAGTAGGGGTAGCTAAGTATAGCTAATCAAACAGATTCAAGACCCTGTTATCCATAAGGGATAGTACTCATAGAATGCACTTAATTTAATGTGGCTGGGTTGTTGGATACATAGGGGTTCAAAGTGAGACTGCTGAAATTGCTCGGGGGGTAGTCACCTGGGGGGGGCAGGTACAAGTGGCAGCAGCCATTAAAACCACTTTGTAGTGAGGTTTAAATTGGAGGTAGGAGTTAAGAGAGCGAAGTGAGGAAGGCAGACTGTTCCATAGCTTAAGGGCAGCAAAGGTGAAAGCTTTGCTACTGTGAACATCGGAACAAATGGAGTCCAGCAACAGTGTCAGGATGCAAAAGTCCAAAAATTTATTATACAGCAAGATAAAATAAAATGGACTGAGAATGGAAAATAAAGAACCAATGCAAAATAAACAGGCCTATTCCATAGTTAGCAGCACTAATTTAGCAGTGTCAGTGGCTCAACAGGTAGCACACTCATCTCCGGAGCTGGGAGATCAGAAGGCTGTGGGTTCTATCCTCACGTCAGACACTTGGGTTAATATCCCAGTACTGACACTGCAGTGCAGCATGAGGTGGGTGCTGCACTCCTGAGGTGCCGTCTTTCGGATGAGATGTTGAACTGAGGTCCCATATGCCTGTTCTGGTGGTAGTTCAGGTGGATGTTAAAGATCCCATGGCTCTTCTTGAAAAAGAACAGGTGAATTTCCCCGGTGCCCTGGCCAAATTTCCCACCATTCACTAAAATACCATCAACAGCTTAATCTGGTTCAAAGTCAGTTGGCATTCATCTGTATCCCCCTTCCCCGGGTCGTGCCTGAAAATAGGCAGGCTTTGCCTAGTACACTTACCCGGTCAACAAAAACTAAATAAATAAAATAAATAAATGGAAGACAAACCAAAATTCCTCCTAGAAACAGGCTAGGGGACTGGTAGGTTCGACCTCCTACCACCAACTGATTTCTAAGTCCCATTCAGAGTATATTTATACTGTGGTTGGGTCACATGACACAGCAAACTCCTCCCCTATAAATACTTTAACTTTAAATTATTACAGAGGAGCTTTAAATTTTGCATCACAACATGAAATCACACATTACTAGAGCCTTTTAATGTTTTACAATCATTCATTTCAAATAAAACAGAATAAGAACTTGAAATGCAAGATTTGGAAGATACTCAGGCTCCTCCCAGAAGATACTGTCATAAAAAAGGAGGAGAAGGGGCCAGCTGGCTCTATTGGAAGACATGTATGCTGCAGGGAGGTCCTGACCACACCCCAAACACTAAACAAGGCTTCAGGTAAATATACATCTATTTCAGAGTTTTGGCACCAATATTTAATTTGAAAAACATTATTCTAGCTTCTAGCAGTAACAAAAACTCTGTGACTTTGAGCTTTTTATTAGGATGCATGCATTTTATTTAATTTTCACTCTTGCAGTGCAAACAACAGGCTATCTGAGCTGTAGTTGCAAGTGACAACCTTTGAGAACCCATAGGAAAGCAGTGTACTCTTTCAGGCTTTCCTAGTACCCAGTTTAGGGCTTAAAGTCTTGTAGAAGGCATAAAATAAAATTCAGTTTAAACCCTGCTCACTCTGAAAACAAGCAGAATGCAGGCAATTTGGGCAAAGGGAGAGTCAGGAAAGAGTTTCGAGGGATAGAGGAGAATACCTACAAGTGGCCAAGATGTAGGTAGGGAAAATAATAAAGCGCAAGGCAGCATTAAGCAGCAGAAAAGAAAGAAGTAAACAGAGTAATGCTGTTGCAACAGATTTTAAAGCTTTTTAAAGGGAAAGCATCACTCAAACTCAGCCCAAAGAAGCAGCAATCTTGTTTATTATTAAATCCCCATTTTCTTGTTTGAACCAGTTTTGGAGATTTGTTAGAACACTGAGGCTTAAACAGCAAAAGAGGTGTAAGGGAGGGCAACAATATGACCCCTATCACATTCTCCTCCCCACCTAAGAGGAAACCACAAGTTTCTATGGCTACCTATCTGTCAGAAGGATCCAAAGGTAGACAGGTCATGTAGATCTCTCTCAAGGAGAGATGGAGCTCCAGCCCACCCTCTCTCGAAGTTCCACCTTGGGGTCCCATATAATCACCTATCTATAAGGGCATAAAGAGTCCAAAAGGATATGCAGTACATACCCTATAGATTTAGTTCAAACAATACCCCAAAGTCTACTCATGTCTACTTGTTATATCTGCTCCAAAGCATGAGATAAAATCAGCATTACAATTTGCCTTTCCTGCTCTGTGCCTGATGGTAAATTTATATGGCTGAAGAGCCAAGTACTATCTCATAATCCTCGTTTTTTTTTTTTCTTTCATCTGCTGTATCCAACACAGAGGATTATGATTGGTCCAAACCTCAAACTCTGTTCCCCATAGGTAATATCGTAAACATTCTACAGCCCACTTAAGTGCAAAACATTCTTTTTCTATGGTAGAATATTTGTTTTCTCGGGCATACAATTTCCTACTCACATAAAGTATTGGGTGTTACTCTCCTTCTTGTACTTGGGAGAGGACCGCTCCAATAGCTACATTAGAGGTATCCGTCTGTACAATAAAAGAGCTGCTAAAATTTGGACTTCTCAAAATCGGTGCTGAACAAAGGGCTGCCTTTATAGCACAAAATGATTCCTCACATTCTAGTGTCCACGTGACTTTCGTGGGTTTGCTGTTTTTTGCTAGTTTAATTAAGGGACTGGCAAGTGTCACAAATTGAGGCACAAACCGCCTATAATAACCTACCCAAAAATGAATGAACATGTTTTTTTGTTATGGGGCGTGGACTTTTTGCCACAGCATCCACTTTTCCCTCTTCAGGTTTTACCTGTCCTTCCCCAATGAGGAACCCCAAATACTTTGCTTATCTCATGGCAAGAGAGCATTTTGCAGGATTAATAGTGAGGCCAGCCTGCATGATGGTTCGTAAAACCTCAGACAAATGTTTCAAATGTTCTTCCCATGAGGGACCGAACACAATCACATCATCCAGGTAGGCCGCACTGTATTCTCCATGGGGTCTCAGAAGTTGATCCATCAGCCTTTGGAATGTGACTGGTGCTCCATGAAGACCAAAAGGCATCATGGTAAACTGAAATGTACCTAAAAGAGTATTGAAGGCAGTCTTGTCTCTAGCAGTTTTATCAAGTAAAATCTGCCAGTACCCTTTAGTAAGATCTAGTGTGCTAATGTACTGTGCTTGCTAAAGCCGGTTGATAATGTCATCGACACGGGGCATGGGATACCCATCAAATTTTGATATGCTATTAAGTTTGCGAAAATCAAGGCATATCCTAACCCCATCTTCCTTCTTTGGGACTATAACCATGAGAAAACCCCATTCGCTATTAGCCTCCTCAATCACACCCATTTCGTTCATGTTATGTATTTCCCTTATTACTTCCTCTTTAACCTTTTCTGGTATCCGGTAAGGTTTTACTCTAACTGGTGTTATCTGGTTTACCAGGATTTAATGGGTTTTAAGGGTTGTTTTCCCTGGGATGGTTTTGAACGTCTGTTGGTATACGTCTAATACTTGTCCCAATTCTTGTTTCTTTTCCTCAGTTAAGAGGGGATTAATCAAAGGGGTTATGGCTATATCCTTTCTCTCCAACCTATCATAAGCCAAATTGATTTAATTTGTGGTGGCATTTGGACAAACATACAGATTACCCCCTTCTACCTTTTCCCCAGAATGGTCATGCCACTTTTTCAGGAGGGTAGCATGGTATACTTTTACCTTCTGCCTCCTGTCTGGCATTTCACAGCATAATTAACAGGTTCTGTCTGCTTTTGTATTATATAGGGACCTTGCCACTTCATTGTCAACTTGTTGTCTGTGGAAGGAAGCAATAACAACACACGGTCTCCAGCCTGAAAGTGTTTATTGACAACCCTAAATCATATTTCTGTTTCTGGTATGCTTGTTTAATCTGATTTTGACCATAGGCTAACTGTGCATACCTTGACACCCTTTTCCACATCTGTGTTAGGTACTCCAGTGTGGTAGGGTTCTTTACTGATTTGGTATCTTCCCACTGTTCTCATGTCACATTCAGGAGGCCTCTGGGATTCTTACCATAAAGTAATTCAAAAGGTGAAAAACCAGTTGATTCCTGAGGGACCTCCTAGTATGCAAATAGGAGTAGAGGAAGATATATGTCCCACTGTTTGCCCTCTTCTTCAGCATATTTTTGCACCATTTTCTTTAGTGATTTGTTAAAGCGTTCAACTAAGCCATCAGTCTAGTGATGGTACTGAGAAGTATATACTGCTTCTACACCCAGGGCTTGGTAGAGTCACTTCAACAAAATAGAACAAAAGTTAGTTCCCCTGTCAGTAAGTATGACCTTGGGTATGCCAACTCAACTGAAAATTTTCAACAATTCTTCAGCCACTCTTTCGGCAGTAACAGTCTGTAAAGGAATGGCTTCCAGATATTTGCTCGCATAGTCACACAGTACAAGCACAAACCAATTCCCTTTACCACTCTGGTTGGGGACCTATGATGTCCATTGCCACATGTTCAAAAGGAACTGTTACTAATGGCAAGGGTTGCAAGGGTACTTTATCTTTACTTGTGACAGGAGCTACTTTCTGACATGTGGCACAACTTTTGCAATACTCTGCTACTTGGTTATGCATGCCAGGCCAGAAGAACCTATGCAGTAGCCTACTCAGTGTCCTATCTCTTCCTGCATGCCCTCCACATGGTACATCATGAGCTAAAAACAATAGATGTTCTCTGTATTGACTAGGTACCAGTAACTGGTCTATACATTCTCCTGTTTTTGGATTTACACATACACGATACAGCTTGTCTTGTTGGATCTTATACCTGGGGGTAGTAGTTTCTACACCCTCTGGAGCTACCTGTGACTAAAAAGGGGTTAAAGTAGCATCATTCTGTTGTTCCTCAGCAAAAGAAAGTACCACAGCAATTTTTAACAAAACGTCATCATCAACTGAGTCCTTCTTTTCAGTCCAATTAGTCTTACCATGTCTTCCCTCTCTTCTGGATTTTCTTGTCTTCCAGGCAGCTCAAATATGTCATCATCAAATGGAAAAAGGTCACTAGTACACTGTTCCTGCTTAGGTTGAGCTCTTGTTGTTACAGCACAAATAGAAGTGGCTGAAGAAAGCATATTGTTAAAGAGGGGAAAATCATGTCCTAAAATCACAGGGACTGGCAGCCATGGCACCAGTCCTACCTTCATATGATGGACTTTATCATGGAAGACAGTGGATGTGTTCTTTAAGGGGTAGAAGTGTGTGTCCCCATATATGCAAGTAACCCCTGTCTTCTCTGTGCCTGCAGTTGGTGTCATAACAATATTGGTGCATGCCAGAGTCTGCCTACTGCCTGAATCAAGCAAGGCAGTCGCTTCAGTGCCATCTATATTAACAGTGGTGCTATACTGTCCCCAATTTTCCAAGGCTAAATGTGCAGTATCACTTTTCTTCTTGGGGCAAAACCTTGCAATATGCCCCTTTGCCTGTCATTCCTGACAAACTATGTTTGGGTTGAAGTGTCTTACAGTTCTAGTCCCAGTGGTAACATTATTGGCAACATTATTACTGGTGGGGTAGAAGAATGTTTTACCATAGATGGAGTAGCCCCAGATGATCCCCTTGGATATTGTGGATGGGCTGTCACAAAGTCCTCAACCAAACTAATAGCTTTTTCGGATGTCTCGGGTCGGTGTTCTCTGACCCACATTTGAACATCACGGGGGAGTGTCTTTATAAATTGCTCCAGTACAATAGTCTCCACCACCTGGTTCATAGTCCGAGTGGTTGGTTGCAGCCATTTGGTACACAAATCTTGTAGTCTAACATAAGCTTCTTGGGGTGAGTCAGCTGTATGATATCGGAAAGTATAAAACCTCTGGCAGTACATTTCTGAACTGATATCATAACGTTTTAGAATTGCCTGCTTCACATAGTCATAGTTCATAGCATTTTGAGTGTCTACATGGCTATAAGTCAGCTGGGCCTTGCCTGAGAGGTATGGAGCCAGCTGGATGATCCACTGGTCTCTGAGCCACCCACAAGCCATTGCCACACTCTCAAATGTGGTAATGTAAGCTTCTACATCATCAGACTCTGACAGTTTAGATAACTTGATGCCTCTGGGCCCATCATTTGGAGGGTTTTGTCTAATAGCCCTAAGCACCTGTATGGTCCTTAGGGTTTCCACCCACCTGGCTTCATTTTGGAGTCAGTCTCTTTCCCTCTGTTTTTCCAAGTTCACTTGTTTTACACACAACCATCTCAGCAAGTCCTGCATATCACAGGGGAGTGCCTCCTCTTCTTCTTCTTCTTCCAGGGAGTCAGAATAACCTCCTGTGGCACCCTCTTCCTTCAACTCCCTCTTGGTATCCTTCTTGGTCTCCTTCCGTCTCACATCACCCAAGCTACCCGATAAGAGGATCTGGAACTGTTCAGTCATCTGTCTAGTTAATACCCCAGTGGATATGGGTGGCTCTGTCTTGTCCCGCTGCTTCTGGTCCTCCATGGTATCTCTCTACGATAACCATCAAGACTTGCACTTGCCTCCTAGTATCCCATGTCTAACACCATATGTGAACGTGGAAAAAAATGGAGTCCAGCAACAGTGTCAGGATGCAAAAGTCCAAAAATGTATTATATAGCAGGATAAAATAAAATGAACTGAGATTGGAAAATAAAGAACCAATGCAAAATAAACAGGTCTATTCCATAGTTATAAACAAAAATTCGTTTTACCACGATACAGTGATTCGGCCGTTTGCTGCACATAGAAACATAGAATTTGATGGAAGATGAGGATTGCTTGGCCCACCCAGTCTGCCCATTTCCCTACCTAATGGATAAGCTGCAGATCCTAGTTAACCAGCAGCCTACTTCTTTCTACCCCCGCCCCCTAGAATTGCCTTATGACTGTCCCATGCATGCTTGAATTCAACCACTGATTTTGACTTCACAACCTCCTCCGGAAGGCCGTTCCATACATCCACAACCCTCTCTGTAAAAAAATACTTCATTACATTACCTCTGAGCCGCCCCCCCTCTACCTTCAAATTGTGCCCCTTGTTCTTGCACACCTCTTTTTTTGAAAGATGCTACCCTCTTGGACTTTGTTGATTCCTTGAGGTACTTGAAAGCTTCTATCATGTCCCCCCTCTCCCTCCTTTCCTCGAGGCTATACATATTAAGCTCCTTTAGTCTCTCTTCATATGTCTTCCAGTGAAGACCTTGCACCATTTTAGTTGCCCTCCTCTGGACAGCTTCCATCCTGTCTATGTCCTTGCGGAGATTGGGTCTCCAGAACTGCACGCAGTATTCCAGATGGGGTCTCACCAGCTGTCTGTACAGAGGGATAACAACTTCCTGTTTTCTACTGGCGATGCCACTCCCTATGCATTCCAGTATCCCCCCAGCCCTCCTTACTGCCCTCTCACATTGCTTGCCCACCTTTAAGTCATCTGATATGACTACCCCCAGGTCCCTTTCCATTTTTGTTGTTGTTAGTATCTCACTCCCCAAGTCCCTTCTCATCCTTTCCACCCCACCTTGTGCATCAGCTCTGTTGCAGATCTTTGTGTCATCTGCAAAGAGACATACTTTTCCTTCCATTCCCTCTGCAATGTCGCTTACAAAGACATTGAAGAGGACCGGTCCTAATACTGAACCTTGTGGTACCCCACTAGTATCCCCCCATTCTTCAGAATGGACTCCATTTACTATTACCCTCTGTGTCTTATTCTCTAGCCAATTCTTTACCCAAGATTGCTATCATCTTGGAACCCACTCCCAGGCTGGCTAACTTGTATATTAATCTTTTGTGTTGGACTGTGTCAAATGCCTTGCTAAAGTCTAGGTAGGCCATGTCCAAAGTCCCTTCCTGATCTACTACTTTGGTCACCCAGACAAAGAAATCTATTAGATTCGTCTGGCATGACCTCCCCGCTGTGAATCCATGCTGCCTTGGGTCCTGTGCCCCTCTGGCCTCTAGGTACCCAACAATTCTTTCCTTCAGAAGTGATTCCATCATTTTCCCTATCACTGAGGTTAAACTAATAGGTCTGTAGTTTCCTGCTTCTGCCCTGCTCCCACTTTTGTGAAGGGGAATCACATCTGCCCTCCTCCAGTCCTCAGGTACCACCCCATCCTCCAATGATTTGTTAAAGAGGGTAGTCAGTGGTGTCACTAGTTCTACCCTTAGTTCTTTTAGAATTCTGGGATGAATCCCATCAGGCCCCATTGCTTTGTCCACCTTCAGTTTTAAGAGTTCTTTCAGAACCCTTTCTTTTGTAAATTGGCGGGTATCACTTCTGTATCAGAGTGTTTCTATTGTTTGTTTAGGTACCTCCCCTCTTCATTTGTAAATACTGAGCAAAAATATTTGTTTAGTATCTCTGTCTTTTCACAGTCACCCTCTGCCCACCCCTCTCCCTTTATTAACCCTCACTATCCCTCCCTTGGTCTTCCTTCACTCCCTGATGTACCTAAAAAAGGTTTTATCCCCCTTCTTAACTGAGTTGGCTATCTTTTCCTCAGTTTGGGCCTTTGCTGTTCTGACTGCCTTCCCAGCTTCCTTTTGTTTTAACTGATACAGTTCTCTGTCCAGCTCCTTCTGTGATTCCTTGTACTTCTTGAATGCTTTCTTTTTCTCTTGAACCTTCACTGCCACATCCTTTGAGAACCATAGTGGTTTCTTACATTGCTTAGTTTTGTTTATTTGCTTCACACAAAGGCTTGTTACCTGTGTCATGTGACCCAACCATAGTATAAATATACTCTGAATGGGACTAAGAAATCAGTTGGTGGTAGAAGGTCAAACCTACCAGTCCCCTAGCCTGTTTCTAGAAGGAATTTTGGTTTGTCTTCCATTTATGCAGACATGTATGCAGCAGGGAGGTCCTGACCACACCCCAAACACTAGACAAGGCTTCAGGTGAATATACATCTATTTCAGAGTTTTGCCACCAATATTTCCTTTGAAAAACATTCCTCCAACTTCTAGCAGTAACAAAAACTCTGTGGCTTTGTAGCTTTTTATTAGCATGCACACATTTTATTTAATTTTCACTCTTGCAGTGCAAACAGCAGTAGAAACAGGTTATATGTGCTGTAGTTGCCTTTGACAACCTTTGAGAACCCATAGGAAAGCAGTGTACTCTTTCAGGCTTTCCTAGTACCTCATTTGGGGCTTAAAGTCATATAGTAGGCATAAAATAAAATTTAGTTTAAACCCTGCTCACTCTGAAACAAGCAGAATGCAGGCAATTGAGGCAAAGGGAGAGTCAGGAAAGAGTTTCAAGGGATAGAGGAGAATACCTACAAGTGGTCAAGATGTAGTTAGGGAAAATAATAAAGCACAAGGCAGCATTAAGCAGCAGAAAAGAAAGAAGCAAACAGAGTAATAATGTTGCAACAGATTTTAAAGCTTTTTAAATGGAAAGCGTCACTCAAACTCAGCCCAAAGAAGCAGCAATCTTGTTTATTATTAAATCCCCATATTTCTTCCATTTTAACCAGTTTTGGAGATTTGTTAGAACACTGAGGCTTAAACAGCAAAATGGGTGAAGGGGGCATCAATATGACCCCTATCACAGCTACCCAGACTGTTGGTGATCTGAGGAGCATCCAACAGGACAACAGAGGAGTTTTGAAGGCTATGGGGGAAAATTTTTGTTTTCAGTAGGGTGAAAAGAAGTGATAGGTCCTTATCTCTTATGATATTGATGATGACACAGCTGAAGAAATAGTCACTGTGGGCCTGGGGTGGTGGCATCCAAGAGACTGGTAAAAGGAACAGTGATGGGTCTTGTAGTGTACCATCAGAGCAAATCTGCAGATGTTGTATGTGGTGTATAGCCTGGAGAGTTGCTAAGTGGTAGTTTGCATGTAGGTGCGGGCACAGTAATCCATTTGTGGAAGGAGATTTCCCTGGGCTATGGCAAGACAGGCCTTTGGAATCAGGTAGTGTTTGACTCTGTATCCCACACCCAATTTTTGATTGATGCACTGAAAAGTGTTCCCAATGTGACAGTGAAGGTCAACACGGGATCCAAGGTGATGCCCAGGTTTGTAAAGGATTATACCATTTCAAGAAGGGAGCCACAAGGAGATAAAATGCAGAGGACAGCTGAGGTATTAGCAAGTCTGGCTAGCTTTGGTTTGGACTAAAACAGCATGGCCTTGGTTTTGTTTATGTTGACATGAAGCCTGATTTCCATGAACCAATCATGGGCTGCACCATAATTAGAAGGGAGCATAGTTGAGAGGCTAGCCAGAGATTTGTTGCCGTGGAACAATACTAGATCATTGGCATAGAGAATGGCATTACATGTAAGGCTGTCATTGGGTAGGAAGTTGATGAAAAGGGAGATTGGGAGGGGGTACAAGGATAGGGGAATGCTTGTGGTCACTGCCCTGGCTGAGGAGATTGCTCCCCTGATGTTAACTGTTTGGGAGTGGCAGGTGATGTAGCATTGAAACAAGGAAGCTGTCTCCTGGGAGCAACCAAGGCCCTTGAGATTGCCTAGTAGGATGCTGTGGTCCACCAGGTCAAAGACCTTGGTCAAATCCATGAAGGCAGCACCTGAGAAGTTCCCAGCATCCATATTCCTAAAAACATGATTACTGTAGTAAAGTGGGCGAGGACAGTGGTAGTGCTGTGGTGCTTCCTAAAGCCATGCTGCTGGGGACAGACAAGATTATACCTAGCATCATTCTCAGAGAGTTGGCAGTGAATTACTTTCTTGAGGTGTTTGCTAAGGTGCAGTAAGATAATAATGGGTCTGTAGTTGTCCATTGACTGGAGATTACCAGATTTAAAAATGGGGACAACCCCAGCATTCTCCCAGAGAGTGGACACAGTGGATAAGAAGAGGGAAGAGTTTAAAAACTGTGGTCGGAGGTTTGGCTATAAGGGGATCCATAATTTTAAGAAAGTGTGGGGAGAGCTTATCACTCCCCAGGCTTCGTCATGTTGGGAGACTCATAAGTAATTTGTAGTTTCTTGGGGGGAGATTGCATTAAAGTGGAAAGGAGGCATGTTAGAGGCTGCTGTTGATGTGTGTTGGGGCTGGCTCGCTGGGTTGAAAGGGGGCAGTTTGCCAAGTTGTGTCACCAAGTCTGTGAACTTGGCATTGAAGGCATTTGCCACTTCAGTGGTGCTCATTGTAGGTCCTGTAGGGGTGTTGAGATATAAGACAGCCTGCTTGGATCTATGGGCAGTCATAGAGACTATGGTGGACCAGAAAAATCGGGGGTTACTAAGGCTGTTGCACTGGAGTTTGCAAAGATACTTTGCCATGTGCAATTTGGTCTGCTGTTTGCACAGATTATGCAGTTGCCTGTACTCATTCTATTGTGAGGGGGAAGGGAAGGTTTTCAAGGCAGCCCATATAGAGTCGCTTGCTTTCATAAGAGAGGGAAGGTTTTTAGTGAGCCATCAGGTATTCTCTCCTCTTATCCGACAGGTGGTTAGTGGGAAATACCTATCTTGGATGCTTACTAGGACATCAGTGAGTTAGCCGATAGAAACATAGAAACATACATAGAAACGTAGAATTTGATGGCAGTTAAGGACCACTTGGCCCACCTAGTCTGCCCATTTCCCTACCTAACGGATAAGCTTCAGATCCTAGTTAACCAACAGCCTACTTCCTCCTACTACCCACTAGAATTGCCTTATGTTCGTCCTATGCATTCTTGAATTCCCTCACTGTTTTTGACTCTACAACCACCCCAGGAAGGCAGATCCATGCATCTAAAACCCTCTCTGTAAAGAAATACTTCCTCACATTACCTCTGAGCTGTCCCCCTCTATCTTCAAATTGTGCCCCCTTGTTCTTGCACATCTCTTTTTCTGAAAGATGCTACCCTCTTGGACTTTGTTGATTCCCTTGAGGTATTTGAAAGTTTCTATCATGTCCCCCCCCTTTCCTCAAGGCTATACATCTTAAGTTCCTTTACTCTTTCTTCATATGTCTTCTGGTAAAGACCCTGCACCATTTTGGTTGCCCTCCTCTGGACAGCCTCCACCCTGTCTATGTCTTTGCAGAGATGGGGTCTCCAGAACTGTACACAGTACTCCAGATGTGGTCTTACCAACTGTCTGTACAGAGGGCCAACAACTTCCTGTTTTCTACCGGTGATGCTGCCTCTCCTTATGCATCCCAGTATCCCCCCAGCCCTCCTTACTGCCTTCTCACATTGCTGGCCTACCTTTCAGTCATCTGATATGACTACCCCTAGATCCCTTTTCAATTTTTGTTGTTGTTAGTATCTCACCCCCCCCCCCAATTTGTACTCTTCCCCTGGGTTTTTGTTTCCCAGGTGCATTACTTTGCACTTCTTTGAGTTACAACTAAGCTGCCATACATTTGACCGTTCCTCCAACAGCAGATAGCAGAATTAATATCAGTTAGGGTGTGCAGAGTAGACCAGTTTACTGCTGTGATGTCAGCAAATAGGTGGGTGGTGTCATAGCTAGAGAAATCCCTAAAAGTTAGATATTTCAGGGGTGGGCATTTGGGTTTGGATGATCAGACACAGTAGATGGGGGGAGTGGTCACTGGTGGAGTCAGACAGGATATTTACAGGGGTCTGGATTTTCTACCTAATGAAACTGTGTTATTTTAACCTCCCCAGGCAGTTTTTAATGTATTGCCCTACTATTTTTATAGCAACTACTTTATAAGTGCCATAAAACACTTCAATGTAATGTAGTAGTTGCCAATAATTGTACTTCCTGCTTGAATTTAAAGGCACTCCATTGCATCTCATGTAGTGGTAGCCAGTGTTATGATGCAGAATATCTAGATATATTGCAATATATCACAGAAAATGTCCATTTAGTTCAACTGATATCCCATTTTATTTAGATTTACATTACATCTTGTTACTGGCCACCATAGTAACAACACACCTAAAATGCACAGCAACTGGTTCAGAATTACTGTACATGCCATGCTGTGTCTTACTGTATACATACCAGTAGCACCCTAGTACTCTCCTTGCACAGTAATGCATCTGAAACATCCAGCATCCTGCATTTGCTGATAGTTTTGTCTTCCTGTACCTTAATTGTGCTATCACTCCATGGCTTCTAGTGATCATCTGTTTGTGTGGATGTTGTGTTACAAGGACCAACACGGCAACAAGATTTTCTGTGGCTTCTAGTGACAAATGCATTGAACCTCTCACTAATAAATAAACATATAATGATACCTTTTTTAATTAACAAACCCACCTAGAATATTCAAATACAAAATAATTACGATCAAGAAATATTCACTGCTTAATGAGATAGAAACACCATTTACTGAAATGTTATTTTTCCAAGTGCAGCTTTCTTCTTAGCAGTGTCACTCAAATTCATTGAAGAAATCTCCAACCAGGCACTTATTCAAGCTTGAATAAGATTATAGCTACTAGTTTGTCTAAAAGATAAACCCATTTTGACATTTAATTTACTGGATGTATGCAGAATCATCAGTGGGGAGATGTGTATTGAAAACAAGATCCATCATATGACACAGCCATGGCCCACCAAATGAGCAATGTATTTCTCATATAGTTGCAAGATATACACTATTGTGGTCTCATTATTTCTTTTTCCACTGTAATACAACATAAACCAACTACTACCACTAACAAAAAATATTATCATACACTACAACAGTTGACACTGACAGATAACTACAGTATCTTAATTATTTTTTATTGTTTTTTTTATCTTTCGTTTTCTTTTCATCTCAATGGCAATGGGATTGAGGCATTATTATTTACTGTACATCTAAGCAACATTGTGTGCTGTCCCAAGTTATTTGCTGGTTTTGATATTTAAGTTTGGAGCCTCCTATAATACAGCCTCTGACTACTTGAAAAACCCTTTAGCAGTGCTGGATAAATTTAGCTATTAATGCATATACATCTACTGATTTTTCACAGGTCACTCAGATTAATACATGGTATAACTCTGTGATGGATTAGTCGTTTTGTGCTTTGTTCAAGGATCCAGATGTTTTATTGTGTGGTAAAATGATAATTCTTTTTAATGGCAACCATGAGTAATGGTGTTCAAATAAGTCAAACTATGGCATCTTTAATAGGTACTGTATTTACTGTACACATGGGGCTCAATGTTTTTGAATGTAATCCAAATGAATTCTGCAAAATTGGTAAACATTTCTGTAGATCACACATCATAATAAAAAAGTTAATCCCCAATTTAATTTTTATCCAACAAGACAGCTGTGGTCAAACACAGTCTAGTATGAACAAAGTTGTGAAATTTTATGAACTTCTGAATTTGAAAATTGTGACTATGAATTCCTGTAAGGTTAGTACTAATAAAAATGAACAAGATGCATACCTGCAGGGGCCCCATACACAGTGCCAATTCACTGCTGCAAAGTGATTGCTAAGATCACCTTGAGGCACATTTCTGCATTGTATCTCTTTGTGCCATACATAAAGGAATTTTAGTCTTTCCCTGCACTGCTCCACATGTAAGTGAGACAACCCAGGGAAAGGGATGGGGGAGTCCATGTCAGTGAGGACACTGGTATGACATTTATTTCTTTATTTAGTTTTTGTTGACTGGGAAAGGAGGACTAGGCAATTCTACCTATTTTCAGCCTCATCTCAGTGGAGAAAGGGAAGATACAAATGCAAACTGACACATAGAACCAGATTAAGCTGTTGGTGGTATTTTAGGGAATAGAGGTGAAATTTGGACAGGACACCGGGAAAATTCCCCTGCTCTTTTCAAGAAGTGCCATGGGTTCTTTATTGTCCACATGAACAACCACACGGGACCTTGGTTTAACATTTCATCTGAAAGATGGCACTGCAGAAGTGTAGCACCCCCTTCATAATGCACTGCTGTGTCAGTATTGGGATTTTTATCCTAGGTTGCCAGCGTGGGACTAGAACCCACAACCTTCCAATCTTCCAGCTTCAGAGGCAAGCATCCTACCTGCTGAGCCAGTGACACTGCATACAGTAGGTGTTCTTACTCCTGGTTGCAAGTTGCAGTGACCCCAGGATGAGAAGAACTGCTGAAAGCAATTCTTTACAGGGTCATTGGTTTGCTAGATAGAACATATTTTCTGACAAGGGAAGTGTTAAATGGTCCAAAGCACTAAAAAACTACTGAGGTAACAGGAACTGGGCTAGAGAGGGGGGATCCAACAGACACCAGGGAAGCTATGAAGCAAGAGTTCAGCAAAAGGGGGGAGGTGCTGTTAGAACTATGCTACTCTACTGGATTGAAGAACTAGAACTCTATTACTGGGAACTTAAATTTAGGGTAAAAATAAACAAAACAAACAAAAAAAAAAGAGTATGTTTGTCTGTGTTGGGTGAAGGAATTGTTATCTGTGCAGTTTGCTAGGTGAAGAAACAAACTGTTAATTAGAGGGAGTGGCTCAGAGAGAAGGAAGCCAGGTGTCTGCATTTAAAAACTGACCTAGATAGCTTGTAGCAGAGAACAGCAAGAGGAAGGAAGTGCTGTTAGAACTATACTACTCTACTGGGACTATATTGCCCTCCATCCCTCCCCTCCAGCTCCCCACCCTTAGCCGGTTCTACTTTTATAGGCACAGGATTTGACTAACAACAGGAACTTCCTGTTTGGAAGCAGGAAGAGAGTGATCACAGAGGCACAAAAGAATCACTATCCTAGAAGGAAAAGAGTAGCTCTCCATCATCCCTTAGCTGCTGGAGGTCTGACTCTGAGCAAGTAAGAAGGAATATAGGAACTTACTGTCCCAGAACAGAAAGATCAATAGCTTTAAGGGCACACAGGCAGTAGGAAAGTAGATAAAATATATACATATATATATATATATATATATATATATATATATATATAATAAATAAAATAAGCAGAGAGAGGAAAGAGTAAGTATACAAAACAACAGTTAAGGGACCACAAATAAAGACATGATGGTAGTTGTGCAGTGCAGTGGCTGTGGAGCAGCAGTCTTCCAGGAGATGTTCAGGAGGATATGGTGTTGTCTCATCTGCAGGCACCTGTCTGGGTTGAGGGAGGAGGTTGCTCATCTCCAGGCTGAGTTGGCCAGGATTTGGGGGACCTCCTTTCCCACCCAGGGACCACCATGGCCACTGCTGCTGCCTCAGAGGTTGCCAAGAAAGAGGAGCGGTTGGACCACAGTGGGTTCAGGGAGGGTGAGGGTGGTTGAACAGAGGTGCATCCCTCCAGTTGTACCTCTCCACAATTCATATGCCATTCTGGCACAGTGTGGTTCCTCTACAGAGGCATCCACAGAGGAGACCAAGAAGGATGCTGGGAACGTCCACAAAGGAGACCCACAGGAGGGTGGCATGGGACCTCACAGGGGAAGGAAACAACTCCTGGTGGGGGACTCCATTATTAGGAGGGTAGAACTGGGGGAGGGAAGGGAGAGGGAGGTAAGGTGCCTGTCTAGCACCATGGTTTGGAGGGACAGGGAGTGAATCCTCAGAATCATAGGAGCAGCTACATGGGGAGGGAGCTAGATGTCATTGTCCACCTAGGAACAAATGACCAGGCTGGGAAAAGGATCAGAGCAGTGCAGAAGGAATCTGAGGAGTTGGGGAGGGGCCTTAGACAAGTAGCACGCATGGTAACTTTCTCGGAGGTGCTGGCTGTCTATGGTATGGGTGAGGCTAGGGCACTCCACACCATGGGATTCAATCAGTGGTTGAACAATTGGTGTAGAGCTGAGGGTTTCAGCTTCACTGGGGACTGGGGCTCCACCTGGAGGGATACAGGCCTATACTGGTGTGATGGTCTGCATCTTCCAGGAGGGGAACCAGGATCCTTGGTGATAGGTTTAAATGCTTTGATGGCAAGCATTTAAACTAGTCAAGGGGGAAGGCACTGAAAAGGAGAAGGGAAATCCTAGCCTCCCCAAAAAAATCAGGGTAGTTAGTGAGGTAAACACCAAGATAGAGCAGTCAATAGGGAGAAGGGCAGGAGTAAATGAAGAAGAAGAAGAAGACACAGGCAGCAAGGACAGGGATGGGGCAAAAAGGGATAAGGCCATCAAAAAATGGAGGGTAATGAGTACTAATGTCCATAATCTAGGTAACAGCTTCCTGAACTGCTGGCCTTGATGGAAGAGGAATGCCTGAATATCGTGGCAGTCACAGAAAAATGGTACACATAGAACCATGACTGGGATGTCAACATACCAGGGTACACAATCTACAGGAGGGACAGGGAGGGTAGAAGAGGAGGAGGATTAGCTCTCTATGTAAGGGAAGGGATCAAAGCAATGGAACTAAAGGGTAAACAGGGAGGAGAGGAGGCATGTGGGACACCCTGGAGACTGGAAATGGCACCACAATCCGCACAGGGGTTGTATACAGACCCCCATCTCAGGGGGAGGAAATGGACAAGGAAATGTTAGAAGGCATCCTTAGGATGGCAGAGAAAGGGGAGATATTGCTGATGGGAGAGCTGAATATGCCAGATGTTAACTGGAGAACCTTTGCTGCAGCCACATCCAAGAGCAGGGCCATTCTCGATGCCCTACAGAGGGCATGTCTCGGACAGCTAGAGTTGGAACCCACTCGGGAAGTAGCAATCTTAGACCTGGTACTGTCAAATGGGGATGGAGAGAGGGTCTCAGATCTAGAATGGGAACAAATGACCACCAAACAGTGTGGTTCATGATAAACTTAGCTGTAGAGTCAAACCATACAAAAGTGAAGGTACTGGACTTCAAGAGAGCTGATTTTGTCCAAATGGGAGAGTGCCTCAGAAAAGCACTAGCAAACAGGCAAGAAGGTGGGGTGGAGCAACAATGGGGAAACATCAAAACTGCCATCACAGAGGCAACAAGCCTTTGTGTGAAGCAAATAAACAAATCAAAACAAAAGAAAAAAACACTATGGTTCTCAAAAGAAGTGGCGGGGAAGGTTAGAAAGAAAAAGATAGCATTCAGGAAGTATAAGGAAACACAGAAGGAGCAGGACAGAGAGCTGTACCAGATAAAGCAGAAAGAAACAGGGAAGGCAGTCAGAATAGCAAAGGCCCAAACTGAGGAAAAGATAGTCAACTCGGTTAAGAAGGGGATAAAACCTTTTATAGGTACATTAGGGAGTGAAGAAAGACTATGAAGGGATGAGGCTGAATAAAGAGGAAGGTGGTTGGGCAGAGAGGGACAGTGAAAAAGCAGGGATAATGAACGAATACTTCTGATCAGTATTCACAAAGGAAGAGGAGGTGGAGGAACCTAATCCAGCCAATAGAAGCACTCTGGATAGGGGGGTTGATATCAGTCCTTTCACAGAAGAATGGGTTCTGAAAGAACTTCTAAAACTGAAGGTGGATAAAACAATGGTGCTTGATGGAGTTCACCCCAGAATTCTAAAAGAACTAAGGGGAGAACTAGTAACACAACTGACTATCCTTTTTAACAAATCATGGGAGGATGGTGTAGTACCTGAGGACTGGAGGAGGGTGGTTGTGATTCACCTTCACAAAAGTGGGAGCAAGACAGAGGCAGGAAACTACAGACCTGTCAATTTGACTTCAGTGGTAGGGAAAAATGATGGAATCACTTCTAAAGGAAATAATTGTTGAGTTCCTAGAGGTCAGTGGGGCACAGGACCCAAGGCAGCATGGATTCACAGCAAGAAGATCATGTCAGACAAATCTAATTGATTTCTTTGACTGGGTGACCAAAGTAGTAAACCAGTGAGGGGCTGTGGACATGGCCTACCTAGACTTTAGCAAGGCATTTGATACAGTCTCGCACAAAAGATTAATAAACAAATTAGCCAGCCTGGGAGTGGGTCTCAGGGTGGTAGCTTGGGTAAAACATTGGCTGGACAACAGGACACAGAGTGTAATAGTAAATGGAGTCCACAGTGAAGAAAGGGGTTACTAGTGGGGTACCACAGGGTTCAGTACTGGGTCCGGTCCTTTTTAATGTCTTTATTAGTGACATTGCAGAGGGACTGGAAGGAAAAGTATGTCTCTTTGCAGATGACACAAAGATCTGCAACAGGGTTGATACACAAAGTGGGGTGGAAAGGATGAGAAGGGACTTGGCAAGGTTGGAGGAATGGTCAAATGTATGACAGCTTAGATTCAATGCAAAGAAGTGCAAAGTAATGCACCTGGGAAACAAAAACCCAGGGGAAGAGTACACAATGAGGGCTGAGATACTGACAACATTAAATATGGAAAGAGACATGGGGGTAGTTATATCAGATGACCTAAAAGTGGGCAAGCAATGTAAGAAGGCAGTAAGGAGAGCTGGGGGGATACTTGGATGCATAGGGAGAGGCATCACCAGTAGAAAATGAGAAGTTGTTATCCCTCTGTACAGACAGTTGGTGAGACCACATCTGGAGTACTGTGTGCAGTTCTGGAGTCCCCATCTCCACAAAGTCATAGACAGGGTGGAGGATGTCCAGAGGAGGGCAACCAAAATGGTGCATGGTCTGCACCAGAAGACATATGAAGAAAGCCTTGGGGAAATGAGGGAGAGGGGGACATGATAGAAACTGTCAAGTACCACAAGGGAATCAATAAAGTCCAATAGGGTAGCATTTTGCAGAAAAAGTTGTGCAAGAACAAGGGGGCACAATTTGAAGATAGATGGGGGACGGTTCAGAGGTAATGTGAGGAAGTATTTTTTCATGGAGAGGGTTGTAGATGCATGGAAAAGCCTTCCTGAGGAGGTCATAGAGTCAAAAACAGTGGGGCAATTCAAGAATGCATGGGACCAATTCTAGAGGGGGGTTGGAGGAAGTAGGCTGTTGGTTAACTAGGATCTGCAGCTTATCCATTAGGTAGGGAAATGGGCAAACTAGGTGTGCCATGCGGTCTTTATCTGCCATTAAATTCTATGTTTCTATGTTTCTATGGGACCATTAGACTACCAGTGAAGATGATTGGGGGAGCTCAGAAAAGGTATTCAATATGTCCATCAAGCAAGCACTAAGGAATCGTATGAGCAGGGTGAGGGATGACTGTAGCAACAGCACTGTTTGCCCAGGGCAGGGTCCTTTCATGCCACCATGTGTCTAGTGACAAGCTATGGGCCAACCCTTGCAACTGTCACATTACAGAATGTTACTGGTAGCACAGCCTATTTTCGACTACTAACATTTGGACAGCAATTTGCATTACCAGCTTCTGCCCCCTGTTGCAGGGGAGAATCTTCCCCCTGAATACAGTGGCATTCTGCTGTACTTCACAGTTTTGGTGGATTATGGTACAGTTTATGGAGTCCTGTCCACCCTTGAAGACTGACTCCTAATATGTATGAGGCCCAAGGTGTAGTCAGAACTATACTTTCCAGCATATGATATCTGCATTATTTTATATCATGTTGATTTCCTACCAAGAATCTGGAAACGTTTTAAGACTCCAAAGGAAGCTATTAGCAAGAAAATTGCACTTATAAGTACTTGATATTCTATAGGTCACATTTTAATATTAATTGGGCTAGGCAGAGTCTGTCTGATATGCTTCACATATTTTTTGTGGCATTGTGAAAAATAATGCTTTTTTGCATAGTCTTCACCACAAAGCAGATGGGTAGTGACTTTGCATAGTTTTGTGATTAGTGATGCGCGGATACCCAACCCGGAGATCCGATCCAGTTGGATATCAGGCTTTTTACCCATATCCGACTTGACTGGTTTTTAAATTTATATCAGGTCGGGTCGGATATGGGGAAAATGCATCTGCCCAAGAAAGCCAGGGTGGAGTAAAAACTGTCAGTGATCAAGACTCAACTAATCAGTGCCAGGTTTGTTGGTGGTCTAGTCTAGGCTGCTGCACTCTCTCTCTGAAAATCATCAGTTTGATGTGTAACTTGTTTGGAGGTGCCAGGCTGGCCGAGACGGCGGGGAAGATATACCATGTTATACTAGTTACATGAGTAGACAGTAGTAAAGATGATCAGAACATGATATAGCTGTGTGATCTGTGATGTCCGCTCTTGTTCCCCCGTCCATGTCCCAGACCCACCCACCTCCTCACTACTTGTGATAGTGAAACTTTGCCACATAAGAGCATTATACTTGATGTGTGAGCTGGACAGTAGCAGAGTTACTTGGAATCCGAGTTACAAGACAGAATAAATTGCAATCTGATCTTTTTTTTTTTTTTGAATTAGGAATTATCAAAATCAAAAGCCAAAAATTCTAATTCTAAACAAGCATTTGTCAATGCTAAATGTTGATTGCGTTGGTCCATTGAGCTCGCTCTCTGCCCCTGTGTCACTCGCGCGTTCTGTTTCTCACAGTGCTGCAGGCTGCTCTTTTGTACTGGGCTCCTGCCTGCATTGGCACATTTTTCTGCCCACGGAGAAATCTGCAGCTGTTCTGACAGAGCTCCATTGAGGTGGGTCACTCTCCCTCTCTCACTCGCTCATTCTGTTTCTGCTGGTGCTGCAGGCTGCCCTTTTGTACTGGGCTTCTGCCTCTGTTGGTGGATTTTATGCCCACAAAGAAATCTGCAGCAGTCCTGACACAGATCCGTTGAGCTAGCTCACCCCCCCCCCACACTCGCTCATTCCATTTCTGCCAGTGTTGCAGGCTGGCCTTTTGTACTGGGCTCCTGCCTGCGTTGCCACCTTTTTCTGCTCACAAAGAAATCTGCAGCAGTCACGATAGAGCTCCGTTGAGCTCACTCCTCCCTCTCTCACTCGCTCATTCTGTTTCTTCTGGCACTGCAGGCTGCCCTTTGTACTGGGCTTCTGGCTCCATTGGCACATTTTTTCTGCCCACAAAGAAATCTGCAGCTGTCCCGACAGAGCTCCATTGAGGTGGGTCACTCCCTGTCTCACTTGCTCATTCTGTTTCTGCTGGCGCTGCAGGCTGCCCTTTGTGCTGGGCTGCTGCCTTTGTTGTGACTTTTCTGCCCTGAAAGAATCTGCAGCAGTACTGACACAGCTCCGTTGAGCTAGCTCACTCCCCTTTCTCCTTGCTCATTCCGTTTTGCCAGCGCTGCAGGCTGGCCTTTTGCTGGGCTCCTGCCTGCATTGGCACCTTTTTATGTCCACAAAGAAATCCGCAGCAGTCACGATAGAGCTCCATTGAGCTTGCTCACTCCCTCTCTCTCACTCACTCATTGTGTTTCTCCCATTGCTGCAGGCTGCCCTTTTGTACTGGGCTTCTACCTGCATTGGCACCTTTTTCTGCCCACAAAGAAATCTGCAGCAGTCCCAACAGAGCTCAGTTGAGCTCGGTCATTCCCCCCTCTCTCAGTCACTTGATCCTAATCTGTCCCAAACACTGATTTGTGACAGCGACTGCGGTATTCTGTGCCAGAAGCGTGGAAACACTTTTCGGCCAGGATGTGAAAAATGACATACTGTACTGTTCATCAGAGGGTGCGAACAAATGCCAGTGTTGAAAATCTGGAGTGAAAATATTGCAAAGTTGCGAATGTACATGCATACGTGGAAACTGTGCAATGCACATTCATAACACACTCATTTTATGGACTTTCAGCACCAAATTTTCAACATAGGCATTTTATGACCTCTGCTAATAAACAGTGTCACTGTCATTTTCATAATGTGTCCCAACATGGATTTCCCACAGTGACCCCACTATTCTGCGCCGGAACTGCGAAAAAACACATTTTAGCCAGGATGTGAAAAAGGATAGCTGTACTGTTTATAAGGAGGCGTAGAAGAATGGCGATGTTGAAATTCTGGAGTGAAAATAATATTAATTCATAAAGTTAAGAGCGTGCGTGCAAACTGCACAACACACACTCGTAACACAGTCATTTTATGGAGTATTGTCACCAAAGTTTCAACATAGGCATTTTAGGACCTCTGCTCATGAACAGTTTCACTGTCATTTTCTTAATCTGTCCCAAACACTGATTTCCCATAGCGGCCGCGCTTTTCTGCGCCGGAAGTGTGAAAACACATTTTGGCCAGGATGTGGAAAATGATAGCTGTACTGTTCACAAGGAGGTCTGAAAAAATGCCAATGTTGAAAATCTGGCATGAAAATATTGCAAATTCACAAAGTTACAAGCGTGCGTAGCAACTGCGCAATGCATGCTTGTAAAACGGTCATCTTTTTGGATTCTTCTCACCAAATTTGCAACATAGACTTTTTGAGAGCCCACCTCATGAACACTAGCATTGTGGTTTCATTAATCAGTCCCAAAAGGGGATTCCATGCAGTGATCCCAAAATCACCTTTCGGGGCCAAATAACGCCATGACAGTGCCAGAATTCGTGAGGAGGGGTCCCAAAAACCCCATATTGAAAATTTGGTGCCAAAATAAAAATAAAATGCCTGAGATATGCATCAAAGTTGAAAAAAAACTATTTATTCCATTATAAAGCTTACTGGCATTTTCTTGGTTTGCGGTCGGCTTTGAAGAGTGCAGACGTGTTCCCGGTCCACCGAAGATGGCCGCACCCGACTCTGGAGGTAAGTATCGGGTGAGGGGGGTGTGGGGAGGCAGGTTGTGCAGTGGGTGGGTGCATGTTGTGGGAGGGGCACGGAGACCGCCAGGGACCGTTTCCTTTTTCACAGGGGAAAAAACATTGCGGTACCATTTTGTTTTTACAGGGCATGTAACTCGCTGGGTGGACTCTCAGTGTGCCAACAGAGTCTTTTTGGGGCAGCTGTAGCCGATGGGGGATTGGGCACCGATCGGCACACAACAAAAGGGGGGTTACATTATGTCGGGGGAATTGGGCACCCCCATTGGCACACAACAAAAGCAGGGGGGCAACATTATGCTGATGGGGATTGGCCACCCCATTGGCACACAACAAAAGCAGGGGGGGTTACATAATGCTGATGGGAGTGGCTTCCCCGTCAGCAACATTAACCTTGGGGCACTGAAGCCGGCAGGGATTGGGGCCCCCATCTGCAAACAAACATGGTGGGGGGGGGCACATGCTGCCAAGGGGGATTGGGCACCCCCTTGGCAGGGGGAGCTTATTATTGTTTGTGAACATGGCTGGAAGCCACTGCCATGTTCACAACCAGTATCACTGTAACAAGGTTCCACCCAGCAATGATGGGTCGCTCCCTCATTGCAGCAGAATGGCTTATGCTGCAATGACAAGGCGGCCCCTGATTGCAGCGGCTGAAACCTTACAAGGTTGTGGCATGCTGGCTAAACTAGTGTCAGCAGCAGTGTGCCATGGTATTGGGGGAAGTGGGCCAAGCCTTTAAAGGCTGTGGGGGCATTGGCCACAACAGTGGGGTGCCTCCACAACCTGCTTCTGGAAAGCTGCTGCAATATGTTTCTTGTGCATGTGCGCAAACAACATAAAAAGGGGTTGGATTTGAACAAGGAATCCAAAACCCAATTACAAAATACACCCACCTGTTAAAGTCCACAGGAAATGCCACTCCATTACTTTCTTCTGGTTGGGCATGGTGGTGGTCACTGGTCAGTCGCTGGTGGTCACTGGCACTGCTGCAGTTGAGGCCTGGGGATGCTACTCTGGAAAAAAATCCTCTTGTCACTCCAGGATGGTGCTGCTGTCTTGCAGTGTACTGTCCAATTTTCCCAGACCTCCTGAACAGAGCAACTCCCTTCTCCACTATATCCTCATATCCTCTTCCCATCCCCAAGTAGCCCAACACACTGTGCAACCAGCTAGTGCTCTGACTAAATGGCACTGCCTGCTGACCAGTTTCCCAAGGCAATCAGCATTATCCCCAACCCTCAGAACAAACAGATCCTACTCTTAACAAACTCAGAAAGTTCCACAGTGAGATGTTTCCTTCTATATGTGAGGGGAGGTGAGTGGGGGCTGGAAAAGTACCAAATCCTCAGCCAGATACTGTATATGGAAGAAGCATTTCTGGAGGTAGAAAAGGATTTGGTTCAGATTGCACCACTCTCACATCCCCTCATGTAGGGAGGAAACCCTCTCAGAGTGGGACTTTCAAATTTTCTGAAGAGGGAGATGAGTTCACTTGGGGAGGGGGAGGGCACATGATGATGGAGTAGGAAAGGGAGTTATTTGGATCGGAAAGCTAGGAACACTGGATATTACACTGCAGTACAGCAACACTGTCCTGCAGGAAAAAGAGGATTTTCCCAGACCAGCACCTCTTGATCTCACATGCAGAAGTACCTAATGCCAGTACAAGAAACTGGCCAGTGACCACCACCACTCCTGCCCCAACCAAAAGTAAGTTATAGGAAGAGCTACCTACTGGATTGAGTGGGTGCTAGATGAGGGTCTTTCATGCTTCAACTTTCGTATGTGGGGCAGAAAGTATTGTTTGCTAGTAGGGGTATTTTGCAATTGGTAATCAGATGGGGAATCAGAAATTCTGATTCTGAATCTGAAACCAAATATGATGCCTTAACTTGCATTGGAACAATATTGCAATCAGAATTCACTATAATCTGGTAAGGAGGAAATAGAATGGAACTGACATATTCTGATCAACTTTAGAGTGCAGGTCACATGACAAATTTTCAGTCACAAAGGATGATCTTATGGTACAATGCTGTAGCAGAATATTCACCTTAGGCTCTGGAGCTGGGTGAATGTTGTGAATTCCAGTTTAGCAGAACTTCCACGAAATTTCACAACTTTCATGGAATTTTCCATACTTCCACCTTTGGGGAAATAGGAAATCTTCCGAATGTGTTTGGCAAATTTTCGCCCTGTTTCACAGCATTTCTCACTTAACTGCGGAATAACATCCATGAACTGCAGAACTAATACATTAATCCACAATGCATGTAATTATTCCTCAGTTCAATGGGTGATAAGTTCTATGCAGTCCCCAGTAAATTAAGAAATCTTTCCTTAGTGTCTAGTGGCACCCCCAACCCTCTGTTCACCATCCCCCTATCATTAAATGTTTCTCTGGTGTCTAGTGGCACCCCCACCCACTGATCATCATCTCCCCTATCAAATAAATGTTTCCCTGGTGTTTAGTTGCAGCCCCACCCTCCACTCACCATCCCCTATCATTAAATGTCTCCATGGTGTCTAGTGGCATCCCCACCATCTGATTGTTGTTCCCCTATCAAATAAATGTTTCCCTGGTGACTAGTGACACTCCTCACCCTCCAATCACCATCCCCTAATCAAATACATGTTTTCCTGGTGTCTAGGGACACTCCTCACCCTCTAATCGCTGTTCCCCTATCATTAAATGTTTTCCTGGTGTCTAGTGGCACCCCTCACCCTCCAACGATGTTCCCCTATCATTAAATGTTTCCTTGGTGTCTAGCAGCCCCTTTGCACCACCAACACTGGGCTGATTACAGCAATCTGCCACTCCCCCCTTTGCACAGCCTAAGGGTCATTCCCATACTGCTGCGGGGAGGCCATAGGAATACCAGCACAGCCCTCCTCTCACCACCTTGTCTGGCTACCATAGGCAATGACAGGGAGTGCTCTCCCTGGGAGCACACTCCCTGTCATTGTATATGGCAGCCAGCCAAGTTGATGAGAGGAGGGCTGTGCCTAACGACCTATGAGCTCCCAGTGGCAGTGTGGCAGTGGCCCAAAGACTATGGAGGGGGGGTGGCAGGTTGCTGTAATCAGCCCAGTGTGGGGGAGGCAGGTGGGCTGACAGACACCAGGGAAACATTTAGTGATAGGGGATGGTGATCGGAGGGTAGGGGGTGCCACTAGACACCAGAGAAACATTTATTTGATAGGCAGTGATCGGAGAGTTAGGGGGTGTCACTAGATACCAGGGAAACATTTAATGATAGGGGGACAGCAATCAGAGGGTGGGGGCAATAGACACCAGAAAAACTTGTATTTGCTAGGGGGATGGTGATCAGAGGGTGGGGGTGCCACTAGACAGCAGAGAAACATTTATTTGATAGTGGGATAGTGATCAGAGGAAGGTAGGGTGGCACTAGACACCAAGGAAAAATGTGTTAGGTAGGGGCCGGTGATCAGAGGGTGGGGTGCCACTAGACACCAGGGAGAGAAGCATTACATTTAATATGGAGCTGGTGAAGGTGATACATACTTAATACACTCATTCCGCAGTTCAGTGACTGATTGAACTGCAGAATGAATGTATAAATTGTGGATTCATGTTTTAAACTGGGGAGAGGGGTGCAGCACCCCATACGTCGAATGGGAAGAACACCCCTCCCCCCTCAGCTAGTGGTCAAACAGGGATTCAGCATGTTTGCAGTTCATTTTCATCACCAGGTAAGGTAAGAAAAAAAGGTTTGTCTCCCCATACGACGCACAGGGGTAATGCCAAACCTCACCCAACAACTAACACACCAAAATCTGGCCAATGGAAAATCATGTACACAAATGCTCACAGCCTGGGAAATAAGATCCCAGACCTGCAGACAATAATGGCAGAGGCTAAACTGGACATAGTAGCAATTAGTGAGACGTGGTTTACCAGTAACCACACTTGGGAGACCTCAGTACCTGGCTATGTATTGTTCAGAAGAGACCGAGGTGCAAAAAGGGGGGGAGGAGTGGCCCTGTATGTCAATGAAAATATCAAAGCTACATAAATTCAGAATACAAGTAAGGAGCCAGAAGAACTGTGGGTCACCCTGGAAACAGGAAATGGGACAGCCATAAGAACTGGGGTTGTCTATAGGCCCCCAGACCAGGGGGAGGACATAGACACATTACTGTTAGAAGATATACAAAACATGACAGCTAAAGGGGAGGTTCTGAAAATGGGAGACTTCAACATGCCGGATACAGATTGGTCAATACCAGCAGCAACATCTGCCAGAACTAGTCACATAGTGGATTCCCTGCAGGGGGAGGGCCTCAAACAACTGGTACAGCAACCCACAAGAGACAGGGCTATCCTAGATCTAGTACTGACTAACAAGGAAGGGATCACAGATCTCCAGGTAGAAGGTGACCTGGGGGCCAGTGACCATCACATGGTATGGTTCAATTTGGCTACTACATCTAAATCATCCCATTCCACGGCAAAAATATGGGACTTCAGAGGAGCTGACTTTGATGAGATGGCCAACAGAGTTAAGCTAGCCCTGGCAAAAAGAAACACAGGTGAGGGGGTACAGGCAAAGTGGGCAAGCATTAAGGATGCAATACTTGAAGCAACATCCCACTGTGTTAGACAGAAAATGAAGTGCAAAAGAAGAAGGAAACCACTTTGGTTCTCAAATACAGTAGCAGAAAAGGTCAGAGCCAAAAGGCTGGCCTTCAGGAAATATAAGGGAACACAGCAGGATGAAGATAGGGAGGCATACCAAACTGCCCTAAGGGAAGCAGGGAAGGCAGTAAGGCAGGCAAAGTCCCAAACTGAGGAAACACTAGCATCAACAGTAAAAGAAGGTGACAAGACTTTCTATAGATACATTAGTGAAAGGAGAAAGTCCAGAGGGGTATTGCTAAGCTAATAGAGAAATGGAGCATGTGAGGAGGAGGACCTGTAAAGGCATCTATCCTAAATAGATACTTTTGCTCAGTATTTACTGAAGAGAAGGTAGAGCAGGGCCCACAGCTCAGCATCATGGACACAGGGGAGGGAGGTGAGCACTACTCCTTTCACAAAAGAAAGGGTCCTACAAGAGCTTGCTAAGCTCAGGGTGGATAAGGCAATGGGACCTGATGGCATACATCCCAGGGTACTTAAGGAGCTAAAGGTGGAACAAGCAGAGCCATTAGCAGAACTGTTTAGTGAGTCTCTGAGCACAGGAGAGGTCCCAGAAGACTGGAGAAGGGCTCATGTGATCCCACTCCACAAGAGTGGTAGCACGGAGGAGGCGGGGAACTACAGACCAGTCAGTCTTACCTCAGTAGTGGGCAAGATTATGGAGGCACTCCTTAAGGAAAGGATAGTGCAACACCTGGAATCCATAGGGGCACAGGATCCAAGACAGCATGGGTTTACAAAAGGAAGGTCCTGTCAAACTAATCTCATAGATTTCTTTGACTGGGTAACCAGAGTGGTGGACCAAGGGGGAGCAGCTGATGTCGCCTACCTTGACTTCAGCAAAGCTTTTGACACTGTTCCACATAGAAGATTGATAAATAAACTGGGTAGGCTCGGGGTGGGTCAGAAGTTGGTCAACTGGGTGGCAAACTGGTTGATGGGCAGAAAACAGAGAGTGGTGGTAAATGGTATACAGTCAGAAGAGATGCAAGTCACAAGTGGGGTACCTCAGGGATCAGTCCTGGGGCCAGTCCTCTTCAACATCTTCATTAGTGACCTTGCAGATGGACTACAGGGTAAGGCTTGTCTGTTTGCAGATGACACCAAGATCTGCAACAGAGTAGATGATCCAGATGGGGTGGGCAGAATGAGAAGAGATCTGGATAAACTAGCAAAATGGTCAGAAGAGTGGCAACTGGGATTTAATGCAAAGAAGTGCAAAATCATGCACATAGGGAAGAGAAACCCTGAAGCCACCTATAGGCTGGGAGGGGAGTTGCTAGCAGTCACAAAGGAAGAAAGAGACTTGGGCATCATCATCACTGATGACCTGAAATCATCCAAGCAGACCTCTAAAGCAGTAGGTAAGGCTAGGGGGGTGTTAGGGTGTATTAGTAGGGGTATCACAAGTCGTAAGAGGGAGGTAATAATCCCTCTTTACAAGACACTGGTTAGGCCCCATCTGGAGTACTGCATGCAGTAGTTGAGGCCACACCTTCACAAGGACATTAACCAAATTGAGGCAGTCCAGAGAAGGGCAACCAAAATGGTGCAGGGACTGCATCAGAAGACATATGAAGACAGATTAACAGAGCTCAATATGTATACCCTTGAGCAAAGGAGGGAGAGGTGATATGATCGAGGCATTCAAACACCTTAAGGGCATTAACAAGGTAAAAGAGTCTAACATGTTTCAAATAAGAAAATAGCAGGACAAGAGGACACAGCATGAGATTAGAGGGGGGCCGATTAAGGGGGAATGTGAGGAAATTCTTTTTCACAGAAAGGGTGGTGGATGCATGGAATGGCTTACCCCAAGAAGTGGTGGCTATGAATACAGTGCAGGGCTTCAAACAGGCATGGGATAGGCATAAGGGAGCAATACAAATGACTATGAATAGATAGGCCCCTGACAGAGCAAAGGCCGATGGCACATTTATAAGGTAGAAAAAGAAATGGGCAGACTGGATGGGCCTTGCGGTCCTTATCTGCCATCAACTTCTATGTTTCTATGTTTCTATGTAAAAGAATTTCCACAGAATTGACCTCTGAGGGTGATCAGTTCTGCAGAATTTCTTCAGCAGTTTAATACATTAATCAATAGTTAATTTATTTACATGACCATTCTAAGTCAGAATTTCCACAGAAGTTACTAAAATGATTTCCAAACTTTCGTGGAAGCAAAAGTCTGACCTTTGCACAAATTCCGCAGTCAGAAGATTTTTTTTGCATAGCACTATTAGGGCCCCATGCCTGTGCAGTTGTAGAGTCATAGTTGCCAGAACTGGGGAGACCAGTATGGCCTAGGGCTGGGAGAAATAAATCTTTCACAATTGAAATGAGGACAAAAGGCTGATTTTGCTTCCATGAAATTTTTCAAAGTGTTCATGAAACTTTTGTAACATTTTGCCAAAATTCTGTTTTCAGTTATCTCTGTCTGTTTTGAAATGTAATTGTCCAAACTGCATCAAATTTGATATGGTGACTTTACAGAGGACTATAGAGATGTTTACCAAGATTCAAATCTCTATTTTTAAAGGTGGCTGAATTATAAGCCTCAAATGTTAAGAAATTTCAAAATTACACTTTGCAGCTATTTAAACTCATCACACAAAACAGCCCCACTGCTTGAGAGCGTGCATGGTAACTAGAGCAACAATGCAAAAAAGACAAATACTGGCACCACTGAAACTGCAGTCCAAAAGCAATTGTATTGAAGTATTACATACTGACACACAGATGCCATATAAATGGGAAGTCACAACTCCAACCGGTTTCGTACCTAGTGCATCATAAGAGGGATGAATCAGCTGGTCACAATGAATATTTTTAAAATGTACAATTTAAAGCAATAGTACACTGCCATGTGTAATGAGTTGCAAAGTGATCAACAGTGTTAAAGGTGGTAATTATCAAAATACACTCAATGAACACCCAGGGTATAAATATAATAAAAACATGCCACGCCCCCCCCCCACTAGGATAACATTATAGTGACATGGTTGTGCCTCTATATTTAGGACTGAACTAGGGTTTCTATATTAAACTAGAAATGTTGCACTTTAATATCTTTGTAACCGTTCAACAGATTTGCATGCAATTTTACATGTGTGGTCTCCTGTGGTTTATCTCTGGATGTTCCACGTTTTATTCTGGCAGAAGTACGGTTTCCGAGATCTGGATAGTGAAAAAAAGTGATTTTTTTGTACTTTTTTTCTCTTTGTTTTGAATGGGATTTTCTTGGAATTTGGCTACAGCCCAAACAGTTTAGAATTTTGGTTTGACATTTTCAGAGTAGAAAGGGGCTGACCCACAGATGTGCCTTTTGTTGGTTTGGTGAAAAAATAGTAATCCATTTCAAAGTTATTTAATTTTTAAATGTTTGTAAATTGGTTATGAGCATGCTCAGTAAGCACCTCAAAATAGCTGTATGAAACAAAAAAAGAATTCCTTGTTTGTATTGACCTCATCTTTTTTTGTTTGAGGAAACTCTTTTTTCATTTAGCTGCCATCTTATTTTCTGTTTTACTCAAAAACTTTACTTTGGAAAACCATATAGTTGAGGTTATGGGGAGCTACCAAGACATGTAGCTTGCTTATTAGGACCCCATTAGCAGCATTCTGCACTTAATTGTTCCTGGAATGCCCCTCAAATATATATTTTTTATGTTTCTATTTTTGTATCATGAATAATGAAAAAGGATTCTTTTTTGTTAAGGAAAACTGCTTACTCTGCTATGTAGTGATATCCTCTGCTCTCTAATGCCTTTCCCCTTCATGTGATACTTTTCCCTTGTGTCTAGTGACACCCTCCACCCTCTGATTCCTGTCCCTTTGTTAACAAATACCTTGCCCTGGGGTCTACTAGTGGCTCTCCTGATCCTCTCCCCATTCTAAGAATTTGCTCTGGTGTCTCTCCACCCTCCAATCCCCATCCCCTCTGTTTTGATGGTTTCTCTGATGTCTAGTGCACCCTTGCCCTCCGATCCCCATTTCCCTTGTAATTCCATTTATATGCACTTTGCATTTGTCTCTAATGGCATGCCCGTCCTCCAATCACCATGCCCTATGTCAGCTTTATTTTCCTGATGTCTAGGGGAGCCCCCCCACCCTAAGTTGCTGCCTTTTTCACCCCTGTAATAAAGAAAATGGTCCCTCGATGGCTTTTTTTCAGCCTTAAAAAAAAAACGGTCCCTTGCAGATTTGACCCCCCCCTCCACTTCCCACTCAAGACCCACCACCCACACTCCTCCACACTCCCACAGACCCTCACTCATCTGAGCAGGTGCCATGGTGAAGATCAGCTCTCAGACTGGAGGCATATCTTACTGATGGAATGGACGACTGCAATATGAGAAACTAAGGTACAGTAAATGTAGTTTAATGTATTTCAATGGGGTTTTCAACCCTGGTGCATAACTTAGCCATTTTTGCATATTTTACACTACATTTTTAATATACCCTTTTTGAGAACCCTCCTCATGAACAATGTTAGCGTTGTTTTACAGATCCTGCTCAAAAGGTGATTTCGTGGTCGGCTGGCAAAATCACCTTTTAGGTGGGATTTCAACATTTTCACCATACTTGTTCATGATGTTAGATTATAAGAAGGGTATGTTGAAAATTTAGGGTGAAAATATGCTAAAATATCAATCTTCTGCGCATCTGTTGACATTTTGCCAGGCTCGTTCATAACTTTGATATTTTTCAGTATTTTAACCCCAAATTATCAACATGGCCATTTTTTATACCACCTCATGAATGACAGTTGTCAATTTTCAAATCTTTTGTAAAAAATGTATTTTCATGACCCTGGCATGGAATGATGTTGTGCTGGTGCAGAATGACGTTTTGCTGGGGATTTGGCAATTATTACTATCAGGTTGATGAGGTGGGGTAATAGGAAGGCTCTGTTGACAATTTGGTTGCTGTTGTCCTACAAATGGAAGCACAGGGCCCTCCTGGCCCTGTGTTTCCCCATAAAAATATATATACACACCTATGGAGGCATGGTAATGCAGGACCCATAGGGCCCTGTGCTCTGTCAGAGAAATAAGGATACAACTATATTATTTCAAAAAGTATGGATGCATCCAACAGGAAAATAAGGATACCACTGCACTATCTCAAAAAGTAAGAAAATTCTTTGCAAAAAACTGCATTAATGCAACATTTAGGGTTGAGGCTACAGCATCAAATGTAGGGAAATGTGGCTTTCGGGTTTCCAACCCTAAAACCCCAATGCCAACTCTAAAGGTAGACCTTTTGGGTTATCAGCCCTAAAGCTCACCCCATTACATGTGTATGTTTCTGAAGTGTATATATTCAGGTGAACATCAGGACTGACAACCCCTAGGAAGGCTCTGCCCCTGATTTGTTTTAGGGGTGGCATTGGGGTTTTAAGTTTGGAAACCATAAAGCCTCATTTCCCTACTCTTGATGCTATAGCCTCAACCCTAAATGTTGCATTAATGCAGTTTTTTGCAAAGAATATAGTTTAAAAACAGCATGACATAATTAATGCAGTAGGAACTCTAAAACTGTCTTG
Organism: Neoceratodus forsteri; assembly: GCA_016271365.2. NCBI lineage: Eukaryota > Metazoa > Chordata > Ceratodontiformes > Ceratodontidae > Neoceratodus > Neoceratodus forsteri. The sequence continues at coordinate 665,433,340 of CM028130.1, read as the reverse complement.
GTCCTTATCAAAGTTCCTCAGTGTTTGAGGGAAATATTTTTTTACACATGTTGTTATCTTTCTCCTTGGCACCCTAAAAAGGAACATATAACACAGTTAATGCTGCTATCAAAGGAAAACACTTCAGAAGTCATTCTAAAGGATCATAGATAAGTACAGAGGGTCATTTTTAATGCATTTAAGTATTTCTAGCCTGTCATTCAAGCCAGGTATCTCTAAGGCCCCCAGCGTGTAAATCCAAAAGGACTGCCATTGGACTAGTTTATGATCCAAGTCAAAATTCACTTGCTCAATGTCCCAGAATTTAAAGGAATGGCTTAAGCCTGTCCATCTCCCTATTTCACAATGGTTAGTTAAATCATTCTTGCTGTATTCCCCAGCAATACTTCATAGGTGCCATCCAATGTGAATTTTAAAGGACCTGGTGGTTTTGCCGACATAGAAGGCCACACACTTGCAAACTGCTAAATACATCAAGTTGCTGGTGACACAGCTAAAGAACGACCTAGATTCATATGTTTTGGTTACATTAACTGTCATGACAAATTTTGTTTTCATAATTGATGGACAGAACTTGCATTTACCACAGGGGGTAAGACCCATATGGGTGGTTAGGCCACCAGTCATTAGACCAGATGTTTGTTTTTAGCTCCGGCTGATAATTAGAAGGCTACAGCCTATAGTTTAAGGGGGCGGTGCAACTGGCCACACCCTTATTCAGTCCATTTAAAGGAGTAGTTCACCCAGAATGTGAAAAAACATATGTTATGTAGAGTGTTTTGATATATATGTTAAATCCTAGTGTGTCCTTCCCTGTGTCTACTATTTGGAGTTTTTCCTAAATTGCCTGCTAGCTGTATAGTAGTTTTACGACCCCTGGGGAACTCCATAACAAATAGTTTTATTGGCTTTCTTTCTCCCAGGATGCCTCCTGTCTCATGTAACAGTGATGTAGCCATGCCCTTAGATTTAGCATGTGTATTGCTTTAAAATTAGTTTAGCAACAGCAGAGCCTTGTAACTTCTTATCCAGGGAGCACAAATGACAACAGTTAGTTTAGCAGATACTGTACCTGAGAGTAAGCTAACTGGAGTTTCTGTAAGACAACAGCTACTAAATAGCTCTGATTCAGTATTATTGTTTTCTCTGTGCATCAGGTCTAGCTAGCAGGAGTGTTTTAACATCAAAAACACAAATAATGAATTAGAGCTATTTAGTAGCTGTTGTCTTACAAAAACCCCAGTTAGGTTGCTGTCAGGTATCTGCTAAACTAACTGTTGCCATTTGTGCTCCCTGGATAAGAAGTTACAAGGCTCTGCTGTTGCTAAACTAATTTTAAAGCAATACACATGCTAAATCTAAGGGCATGGCTACATCACTGTTACATGAGACAGGGACATCCTGGGAGAAAGAAAGCCAATAAAACTATTTGTTTGAGATCCCCAGGGGTCATAAAACTACCATACAGCTAGCAGGCAATTTAGGAAAAACTCTAAATAGCAGACAGAGGGAAGGACACACTAGGAGTTAACATACATATCAAAACACTCTACATAACATATGTTTTTTGCACATTCTGGGTGGACTACTCCTTTAAGGGTTGCTCTCCTCACTCCACACACAAGCATTTTTTCTTTGCAGCCTGAGGCTCTGTCCATCTTCTCTCTGGACCTGCTTTTTCCCTGATCCCTGCTCTCCCCCTTGCTGTTTTTGTCTCCTTCTTTCCTTCCTGTTGGAATCTGCTGGCTGTGCTAGACTCCCTGCCTGGTTTGTACTCCTCCTGCTTCTGGGTCAGTAAATGTTGCCTTTGCCTCCTGCTTCTCAGGCCATGTTTTGCCTCTGGCTGCAGTCTGTGCTTCTGTTTCAGTTGTTTATTCTCCCTACTGCTCCTTTGGTCCTGTTTGCTTTGTTTGCTTTTTGGGCTTTTCTGGCACATTAGTGCCCCTCTGTTTGCTTTGTTATATTTAGCTGCATTGCTAATCAAGCTCTCAGTTCATTCATCATATTGCAGCAATCTCTCTTTCTCTGTACTAGGTGCCTGTGTGCTCTCAGTTCCAGTTGCTGTTTCCATGCTATTGGCCCTGTACTCATCACCTTAATTGTTTGCACCTGCCTTTAGTACTGGCTCCCCTTAGCAGCTATCACTCTGCCTCATTCCCCTGCCTGCTCCAGCAGTGTCCTGCCTTGCTGTATTACTCCTCACTTTTATGTTTGTGTTATTTAGCTCATTTACTGCTCATTTAATGCTACTCCCACTTTTACCAACCCCACAGCAGTCTGTTTCTGATGATAACCTAATCCTGCTTTCATGGCTGGCATGTATTTAACTTATTTCATTAGCTGCTTGGTGTCATGGTGTCATGTTCATGGCTTCTTTGTTTTTCCTAAGGCGGGGGACTGAGGAGTCACAGCAGGTATCACTGTCCCAGGCAGCAGGAGCAGCTTCCTATTTGTCGTGTATTGTACAAGCTCCTGGCTCATCCGGCCTCCTCCTGCTGCTCCGCATAGCCTTTATGGCACTACGCAACCAGCTATTCCAGGCAAATCTCTACCTAAGGGCTTCTGGCTCTACCCAGGCTTCTACCATCCCTTACCTAATATTATGCACCTGGATTACACAGTCATCCCAGCCTTCCTGTCCCTTGCACTACCAGCAATGCTCATCCCCTTCCAAGTCTGGCAGCATATCGTGTTTACTTGCTTTGAACTGCACCGCCCATTGTACTGGCTTTGTAGCCTCCTTCTACCTAACTGGCTTCACAGCCTCCTCCTCTCCAACCATCGGCCCTGGGCTTTGCCTGGTCTCGCTGTTCTCTTATGAATAACATATAATTCAATTCACTCCCAATTTGGCTTCCTAATGGACTTGGCCGGCATGCATTCCTGTGGTTGGTAAATGCTATTTGCCTTACCTAGACCCACGAGAGGGTCCATATTGCTAAGCTTGACCTATGTACAGGTCTTTCCCTGTCAGCTCTCATCCAGTTCAAACCCACGAGAGTGTCCACAGTGCTCAGTCTGACCAACTTACTGGTCTCCCCATGTCTGCTATCATTGACCATAACCCATGTGCAGGTCCCACGCTCATTACAACTCACTCCTCCACATTTTGGAGACATGCCTACCATATCCATTACTTCCAGGTCTCAGGGCTAGCCCTGTGGCAGACAGACTATCTCTGCACCCTGAAGTCCACATCTTGAGCATGCGAAGCTTGGGGCAGGATACTTCTCACCTGGCCCATAGTTTGGAATGTCCTCACTCAGGGTGAACCTTCAGTCATCAACCGTACTGACGGCACCTCTCGTTGTAGCATTAAAGACTTCAGCGGTGAAGGGGTGGGGCTCTCATGGGAAAGGCCTCTTTAGCTGCCCGAGCAGGTTTGGAAGCACCCTTTAAAGCTATTCTACCTACATCCACCTCTAGTTCACCAGGTTTGTTCTTAGATTGGTAGGTCAGATGAGTGCCTCGGCAGTTGTTACTGTTCTCCTCCTGCCTTGGAGGGTGACACTGAGATGCCCCGGTGTTGCAGAGTTCACTTGCAACCTTCCACAGCATTCCTGTTAGAGGGATAGAGCAAGAGTGTTCTCCAAAATTGCAATTCCCCTGGATTGGTCTACTAAATTGCAGTAGCAGAGCCACCACTAAATAAAACTGTCCCAAAGCCTGGAGCGAAGGTGACCTAAGCCTTGGATCCCCAGAAGTTTCCTCCTCAAATGGGATTTTTCCTCTCCTCTGTGCCAATGGTCATAATACTAGATAGGCATAGTTGTAGTCCCTAGATCACTTAGTTAGGTTTCTGCTGTTGGATGGAGTTGGGTGGCTGCCCCATAATTGTCCCTTCTCCCCCTTTGGCTGGTCTCTCTGTCTCCTTAGGAAGCCAGGCCTCCACACCTTACAGTCAGACCTCTGAGCGGGTAACTATTCACCTGTTTTTTTCCTGCCTGCTCTACTCAAATAATATTACCAACTGACCCATGCTACCAACTGTACCCATACTACCAGCAGATCTACGCACAGGTCTTTGACCCCGATAAGTGTTCTCCACCTAGTATGCTTTGCTTGACACTCTTTTTGGGCTTCTACCTAAGGTACCTTTAGCCAAGGGAATCACTCCCATGACACCTCAAGGGGTGGAACCCTTCTCTAGGGTTTCTTGCCTTCGTACCCCTACAGGGTGATATATCCCATGGATAGAGAGGTGAACAGCCAAAGATTATCTATGTTACACAAGCACAAAATCAATTGCACAGGCACACTGACTTGGAAGGCTACAGCCTGTATTTCAATGGGCGGTGCAACTGGCCACACCTCTGTTCAGCCCATTTAAGGTCTGCTGTCCTCATTCCACACACAAGTACTTAGAGCTGGCAGTATAGCTTAGAGGTTAGAGGAACGAGGTGTGAACGAGCTTGATACATCCAGCAGACCAAACCTGAGTTTGATTCTCACAACCTCCGCTTGCATACTGTGTGACTCTAAGCAAGTCACTTAACTGCCCAGTGCTCCCAGGTCACCCCTGAAAGCAGGCACTTGTGCCTAGTGGGCCTTAACCCGTTACCAAAGACTAAAATAAAAAAAAAAATTATAAATTTTCTTTGCCCCTCCATCCCCAACTCCTTCTCTAGCAGCATGCCTCTCTCTCCCGTGGGCTTCTTCCAGTGGCAACTTAAGTGGTGGAACCATCCTCTAGGATTCCTTGCCTTCTTACCCGTACAGGGTTGTATATCCCACAGATAGAGAGAGAGAGAGAGAGATGAACAGTCAAAGATTATGTACATTACACAAGCATGAAACCAGTTGCACAGGCACATTGAACTATGTACTAGTACATTACATACATTTTTGCCCCTTTTGTATACCATTCTTGGATAATCTAAAGTCACTTCCCTGAGATCTGTCTGTAGAATACCCCAGTTCTGTCTAATAACTTTTTCCTGTCTCTGGAGCATCTTGTGTAAGTCATAACAAAATTCAGCCTACTATAGGTTGGCCCCTATCCCTTTGTCTTGCAGTCAATAAATCATATCTCTCCACATCAAAAGTGTCCCAGAAAGCCCATTCCACCAACTTGCCCTCATACTCATGTTCAAGGAAAACATAGACTTAATTCTGTTCCATAGACAAGATGATCACTTTCATTGCTGTTGTTTCTCCTGCAAAGGGAGGAAGACAGGGAGGTGTACCTTGAATGTCTAAGGGAAGCAGGGAAGGCTGTTAGGAGGGAGAAGGTGCAGACAGAAGAAGGGTTAGCACGGTCTGTAAACAAAGGGCATAAGGCTTTTTATTGGTACATCAGTGAAAGAAGAAAAAACGGGGGGGTTGTGAAGCTCAAAGGGAAGAATGGAGAGTCTAAGGAAGGGGATCTGGACAAGCAGAAATACTGAAGAAATACTTCTGCTCAATATTCACTAAGGAGGGGGAGGGTCAAGGATCACAGTTGGGTTGCAGAGGCAATGGGGGGGGAGTGGACACTAGTCCATTCACAATGGAGAGAGTTCTGGAAGAACTCACAAAGTTGAAGGTGGATGATGTCATGGGGCCAGAGGGCATCCACCTGAGGATATTAAAGGAGCTGCAAAGGGAACTAGCAGCACCTCTAGTAGCCCTGTTCATAGAGTCATTCAACATGGATGTCGCTCCAGAGGACTGGAAGAGGGCACATGTAGTCTCACTGCATAAAAGCAGCAGTATTGAGGAGGCAGAGATCTACAGGCCAGTCAGTCTCACCTCATTGGTGGGAAATATCATGGAGACACTGCTGAAAGAAAGGATAGTGGCACATATGGAAAACAGAGGTGCTCAGGACCTGAGGCAACATGGATTCACAGCAGGAAGGTCATGTCAAATGAATCTAATAGATTTTTTTTGACTGAGTGACTAGGAAAATAAATCAGGGAGTGGTGGTAGGCATCACCTACCTAGATTTCAGCAAAGTCTTCAACACCGTCCCACATAGAAGGCTGATTAACAAGATGGGTAGCCTGGGCATGGGAGACAAGGTGGTGAACTGGGTTAGGAACTGGATAACAGGCAGGAGACAGAGGGTGGTGGTAAATGGGATACAATCTGGGGAGAGGGAGTGACCAGTGGGGTACCACAGGGATCAGTACTAGGACCAGTCCTGTTCAATGTCTTCATTAGTGACATTGCACAGGGGCTGGAAGGAAAGGTCTGCCTGTTTGCAGATAACACCAAGATCTGCAACAGGGTGGATACTCCAGAAGGGGTGCAGAAAATGAGGATGGACCTGGAGAAGCTAGAATGATGGTCAGAGATATGGCAACTGAGGTTCAATGCAAAGAAGTGCAAATCAATGCACCTGGGTAGAGGGAACCCTGGGGAGAGCTACAGATTGGGGGGAGGAACTGACTGTCACCAAAGAGGAAAGGGACCTAGTGATTATCATCTCTAATAACATTAAAGTATCAAAGCAGTGCACAAAGGCAGCAGGGAGGGCCAGTGGCATGCTGGGGTGCATAGACAAGGGGTATCACTAGCAGGAGGTGGGAGGTGGTGATACCATTGTATAAAACATTGGTAAGGCCTCACCTGGAGTGCTGCGTGCAGTTCTGGAGGACACACCTGCGCAAGGACATAGATTAGGTGGAGACTATCCAGAAAATGGCAACAAAATTGGTGCAGGGCTTGCACCACAAAACATATGACTAGAGACTAAGGGACTTCAATATGTACTCACTGGAGGAGAGGAGACAGCAGGGGGACATGATTGAATCTTTCAAGTACCTCAAGGGCATAAACAAGGTGCAGGAGGGGGACCTTTTCCAATGTAAGAAAAAGTACTAGAACAAGGGATTACAATTTGAAATTGGAAGGGGGTAGATTAAGAGGTAATATGAGGAAGCTTTTCTACACAGAAAGGGTAGTCGATGCTTGGCATAGTCTGTCATAGGAGGTAGTGGGGGAAAGCACAGTGGAGGGGTTTAAGCATGCCTGGGATAGGCACAAGGGAAGCTTGAGAGGGGAGGGAGTGATGAAAAGCCATTGATAACATAGGGTCAGTGGCCACATACAATGTATAGGTCCTACGGGCAGACTGAATGGGCCTAGCGGTCGGTCCTTATCTGCTGACAATGTCTATATTTCTGTGTTTCCTAACCCTGAGAAATTGGGCTTTGGCAACGTTGTCTATAAGATGGCGTGGGTGGAAATGAAAGGCATACAATAGTGAGTTACTTTCAGTGGCTAGCATGGATAGTACCAGCTAAATTCTTGTATATTTATAGATCCAAAAATGAGACAGTCTCTGTGTCACATTGTAAAGTAAACTTGAGGTTCTGGTTTCTATTTTCCAGATACTATACCTAACAAACTCATCCAGATCACCCCTAGTGCCACTCCACACCATAAAATTGTTGTCTATCTATCGACACCAGATGTCAATCATATTGTAAAAAGGACTGACCTGGATATCATAGACTGTTTTTTTCTCTCATAGACCCAAATAGAGATTAGCATAATTGGGGGAAAAAGTAGCCCCCATAGCTGTACCCTTGATCTGGAGAAAATATTGACCCTGGAACATAAAACTATGTGATCCGGGCAACTTTTAAATGCCGAACGCCTTTATAGCAACCCTACATCGCTGAAATTCAATTTTGGCGATGTGGCATCCCGTTTATGTGGGGGACCGCACCCCCCTAAATTAAGATTCTCAACTCCAGTGGGTGCATGTCAGAGGGTGCATACCTGGCGGACAAAAATAAATTTTACTGCCTCGTGTGGCAGAGGAGACCGGACCCCCATTCTCTCCTATTATCTGCACTGTCTGGTAAATTTTAAATGTTAATTGTGTTAGTTGTGTTATATTATTTTGGCCAGCTACCGCATCTTATTTTTGTTTTATTATTCTGTTTGTGTCCCCTTGTCTGTTTCCCCTTCTGGTGTTCTTTGTCAAACTAATCATTTCAGAAGTTCCACATTTGAACCTGAGGAAAGAAACCCAGTAATAATGTGAAGAAAGAAGAGAGGAAAACCCTTCTATTTCCCCCTTCCCTCCGTGTCCCCTTCTCTTCCTCTAAAAACCCTTCCCCAATATATATTCAGAATAAGAAGAAAGCACTTCAATAAGGGAAACCGAACCGCGGTTTAGTTTTCAGTTCGTGTCTCTATTGTGAAGCCCCTTTGCTTGTCCGTCGTCACTGCCCAGTTCAGGGTGTTTTTCGGTTTACAAAATTGGGCATTTGTGTGATGGTAAGGCTAATGAGCCTAAAACGAACAAACAAAGGAAGCGATAGTCTTGAACCGCGATTACACTGCAGCTCGAGCCTCGCACTATCGTAGAGATACAGTCGCGTTTTCTTTATTTTAACTTTCCTCCTCGCTAGAGCAATACAATAAAAAGGGGAAAGCTTACCAAAGTGCCGCATTATGAGGGACCAGTATTTGGTTGAAGTCGGATGATTATTTTAGTTGGAAGAGTGCTTATTCGTCTGGGTTGAGCTTTGCAAAGACACTCTTGCCACAACAATGAAGTGGACATAAAGGCCGGGCCATAATCTCTCCTCTTTATATATGAATGGTTAAAGTGAGGCAGCTTACTATCATTTAGTTCTGCCTGAAATAAATTGAATCTTGGTATTTTTTCAGCACTGAATGTTATTTAATAAATAGTTGACAACATATATCAATGTAATGCCTATAAAAAAATATAATACTCATTGTAACTTAAATTTGATTTGTAACTAAAATGTTTAGGGTGGAGTTATTGAAGCACATGCTTTTGCCCTCTATAAAAAGAGAGTCTTCAGGTAAAAATCTCTCAGTCTTCTGAGGGGCTATGTACTTGTCAGCACCCTTATGAGTTAGCTGGTTTCTAGCTCTAAGAAAAGTTAATATATTCTCCTGGATTTTATTTAATTTTTTCTTTGATTTGTCATTTCCAGTCCGCTGTTTTGAGACAATAAATATTCTACAGTGACTCCCAGTTTTGTCTGATGCCTCATTTATCCCACACCAGCTCACATTTGGTGTCTGAAGTGGGATGTAGGAGAAAGGATTGCTGCAGGATTTGTGCCCAAATCCTAGAGGTTGTATGCATCAGGACAAGGCAGAAGAGTGGACTCTTCCAGCCACCAGGTCTGTAGTGCAGAAGTTGGACCTGCCATTGGTACCCGGTCTAGAGACAGTGGTGCGAAGAAAGGTGGCCAAGGTTGATGTTGAAATGGACATCAGACCCATGGAGGATATAAAGCCTACCGAAAAAGGTGCTCAAGCAGAAGCATTTGAGACAGAGGATCCCCCAGAAGCTCTCCATGAACTCCTACGCTGGTTATGTCTATGGCAAGTGGAACTCGAGAGAAAGAGAGAAAGGGAGCGGGTCGAGAGAGAGCGGGAACGAGCTGAGAATGCTGCCCATTGGACTGATACACTTCGAGCCATCCAAGCTTTGGGTACAGCAACCAGGACTCCACCAACACCTGTGGTAGGCCAAAAAGATATTAAGTTGGTTAAAATGTCTGAGACAGATGATATTGAGGCATATTTATTAACCTTTGAAAGGGTGGCTACTGCATGTGTATGGCCTCGGGACCAATGGGTTGTTAGACTGGCCCCTATTTAACAGGCTCAATTGGCCTACAGCCATACAGAACTTGCTCACATTAATGACTATGACCATGTCAAACAAGCAGTACTTAAAAGATATGATATATGTATTGAAACCTATCGACAACGCTTCAGAGCCTATAAATATTTGTCCACTGACACTCCTCAAGATGTGTATATCCAGTTAAAAGACTTATGCCATAAATGGTTACAGCCCAATAGCAGGACAGTGGTTCAGATTCTAGAAAGTATAATCCTGGAACAGTTTGTGAGGGTCCTACCACAGGATGTCCAGCTCTGGGTAAAAGAACATCGTCCCGAAACAGCTGAGGCAGCTATCCGGCTGGCGGAAGACTACATAACGGCTAGACCCCAACGGTCCTGATCCTTTATAGCCCCAAGGACCCCTACAGTTACGACAAAGAGTCCCTTGTCTAACATAACACCTACAAACCACACTAGTAGCACTCCTGGGGGCAAGGAACATTCTAAAACATATAAGGGACATAATCCTGACATTATTTGTCACGAATGCAAAGCTAAGGGCATATTGCCAGGTTCTGCCCAAAGAAGAAAATAGACACCATACACCTAGCCCTTGCTAACTGGGGTCAATATATAACAACAGTACAATTAGGAGATTCAGTGGTATGTGGACTTGTTGACTCTGGTAGTAAACAGACACTAATACATGCTTCCTTAGTCGACAAAAGTAACCAAAAAGAACCAACTACCGGTGTCAGGTGTATACATGGAGATATCCACTGGTACCCTTTACGTGACTTGGAAATCAAGATCAATGGGATGAATCTGAACATGAAAGTAGGACTAGTACCCACTCTACCTGTCCCTGTAATCATAGGACATGATTATCCTTACTTTGAGACCCTGTTAACTACTAATCTGGGTGCTGTTACCACACGGGCCCAAGAACAAAGACAGGAAAAAGAGTTGGGACATTTATTTCCATTTGAAGAAGAGATTTTTGGGCCTACAGGTAGAGACAAGAAAAGCAAACAAAAGAAGAGAAAGGACAAATATCTGTGGACTAAAAAGGACACAGGACTTACCATACTAGCAAAGAAAAATGACTTTTCTAGTAAAGAGTTTAAAGATATACAAAGACATGACTTAACTTTAAAACCTTTTTTTTCCCCAGACAGGAATGTATACCCCACAGGAAGAAAAAGATCCAACTCAACCTCATTATAAACTAGAGGGTAATTTGTTATATAGAGTATGTACTAATCCTCAAAGCGGTGAAGTGGTTGAACAGTTGATGGTACCAGAGCAATATCGTCAGCAATTACTGACTCTTGCCCATGATATACCCTTAGCAGGCCATTTGGGTAGGGATCGTACCCTAAAACGCCTATTATATCGATTTTATTGGCCTGGGATTCATGAGCAGGTGTCAGAATACTGCAGAAGTTGCCTGATTGCCAACAAGTAGCCGCTGTAGGACGAAGGACAAAGTACCCTGGTACCCATGCCGCTAGTGTCCAATGTGTTTGAAAGAATAGCTATGGATGTGGTGGGTCCCCTGCCTAAGACAACAAAGGGGAATCGTTTCACTAGTAGTAGTAGATTATGCTATAAGTATCCGGAAGCGATTCCTCCGCACTCATTACAGCTCCTAGAATAGCAGAAGAACTAGTAAAGATATTTAGTCGGATGGGCATCCCTAGAACTATTCTTACTGATAGAGGTACTAATTTCTGTTCGAAACTGCTACACCATCTGTATCAGGCCTTGGGTATACAAGCTACATTTACTACACCCTATCACCCACAGACTGATGGACTAGTGGAAAGGTTTAATCAAACTTTAAAGAAAATGTTACGGAAATATGTGTCAGAAGAAGGAAACAAATGGGATGTATACCTTCCCTATCTTATGTTTGCCTTCAGAGAGGTTCCACAGTCTTCAACAGGGTTTTCCCCCATTCGAACTACTGTACGGACACAATCCCAGGGGTCCATTGGATATTATAAAGGAGGAATGGGAAAATAAGGGTGACCCCCAAATGTTAGAACCTATAGAATATTGGCAAAATTTGCGGCATAGATTAATTAAGTATGTTAAAAAGGCCCATCAAAATAATCTTTTTCATCAAGGCAAACAAAAAGAACGGTATGATGATGGGACAAAGCACAAAGAATTTTTTAGCTGGGGATAAGGTATTACTCTTGTTACCTTCCTCTGATAATAAACTCCTTATGAAGTGGCAAGGCCCATATACAGTTGTGAAACGAATGGGCCCAGTAACTTATGCCATTGAACTTCCTGAAAAGAAACTAAAACAGCGGGTCTATCATGTCAACTTGTTAAAACCCTGGATTGAGAGAAGTTCTTCTGTCTGTAGTTACATACACCCAGACACCCAGGAATCAGAATTGGACATAGCCTATCAGAGATTAGAAAATACTGGGGATATGACAGAAGTACGTATTAATCCAGATTTAACAAGTGACCAAACTACAACACTGCAAACCCTGTTACAATCCTTTAAAGAATTATTCACTGGGATACCAAGGAGGGTTAAAGACGCGTCCCATCATATTGTATTTACAGACACTTTACCTATACGACAAAAACCTTATAGGATCCCTGAGAGGGTACGAAAGGATGTAATACTTGAGATAAAAAAAATGAAAGACTTAGGAATAATCAAACCCTCTCATAGTGACTGGAACTTCCCCATGGTTATAGTGGGAAAAAAAGAAGGAGGGATAAGGTTATGCCTTGATTTTAGACGCCTCAACACAGTGTCCAAATTTGATTGCTATCCTATGCCCCGAATAGACGATATTATAGATCAGTTGGGTAAAGCACAATACATTAGTACCCTAGACTTAACCAAGGGGTATTGGCAAATTCCCTTGGACCCCAAAGATAAAGAAAAAACTGCCTTTAGCACACCTATAGGGTTATACCATTTCACTGTGATGCCCTTTGGTCTCCACGGTGCTCCTGCTACTTTCCAACGCGTCATGGATAACATCCTAGGACCCCATGCAGCCTATAGTGCTGCATATTTAGATGACGTAGTAATTTTTAGTCATTCCTGGGAAGAACATGTACAACATCTGAAGGCTGTTTTTACTGCCCTATTTAAGGCAGGACTAACTGTAAATCCCTCTAAATGCTCTCTGGCTATGCAAGAAACAACATATTTAGGGTTCCGGATAGGAAATGGGCTAGTGCAACCAGAAATCTCCAAAATAGAAGCCGTAGCTAATAGTCCACGTCCTATTACAAAAAAAGATGTTAGATCGTTCCTAGGACTTATTGGATATTATCGTTGGTTCATCCCGAACTGTTCCACTATAGCTGGGCCATTAACTGATCTAACAAAAAAATCTCAACCTGATAAAGTAATCTGGACCCCAGATTGTGAAAAAGCGTTTCATTGTTTAAAAGCACAAATTTGTTCCTCACCTATATTACATATGCCTGATTTTTCTCTCCCCTTTATACTACAAACAGATGCCTCCAACTATGGTATTGGAGCTGTTCTTACACAAATAATTAATAATGATGAACATCCTATTCTGTATATCAGCCGGAAGCTGCATGAGAGAGAGAGACACTATTCTGTCATTGAAAAGGAATGTATAAAGTGGGCAATAGAGGCCCTCCGATTCTATTTGTGGGGAAGAGAATTTGAGCTTTGGACCGATCATAACCCCTTTGTTGGCTTCATGTCATGAAGGAGAAAACCTCAATAATGAGATGGTATCTCGCAATGCAACCTTATAAGTTCAACATAAAGTATAGAAAGGGGCGTGCACATAGTAATGCCGATTTTCTATCTAGGTATGGAATGGAATACTAATCTATCAACAAACCTCGGTAAGAGAAAGATAAAATGTATAAATAGTAATGAAGCTGAATTGATTTATTTGTGTATTTATGGGACCCGAGGTGGAGCCTTGGAGAGGGTGGGCTATGACTCCATCCTTCAAATTAAGGATTTGTTGATAGTAATTTTCTTGGTTGAAAAAACCTTAATCAAACTAATGAAGTTTGATCCTGAATGGGGAGGAATGTGGCAGAGGAGACCGGACCCCCCATTCTCTACTATTATCTGCACTGTCTGGTAAATTTTAAATGTTAATTGTGTTAGTTGTGTTATATTATTTTGGGCTGGCCACCCACGTCTTATTTTTGTTTTATTATTCTGTTTGTGTCCCCTTGTCTGTTTCCCCTTCTGGTGTTCTTTGTCAAACTAATCATTTCAGAAGTTCCACATTTGAACCCGAGGAAAGAAACCCCAGTAATAATGTGAAGAAAGAAGAGAGAAAAATACCTTCTATTTCCCCCTTCCCTCCGTGTCCCCTTCTCTTCCTCTAAAAACCCTTCCACGATATATATTCAGAATAAGAAGAAAGCACTTCAATAAGGGAAACCGAACCGCGGCTTAGTTTTCGGTTCGTGTCTCTATTGTGAAGCCCCTTTGCTTGTCCGTCGTTACTGCCCAGTTCAGGGTGTTTTTCAGTTTACAAAATTGGGCGTTTGTGTGATGGTAAGGCTAATGAGCCTAAAACGAACAAACAAAGGAAAGCGATAGTGCGGAGCCGAGGTACACTTACCGCGCGAACGCTCGCACTAGCGCAGAGATGCCGTTAACGTTTTTTCTTTATTTTTAACTTTCCTTCTCGCTAGGGCAATACAATAAAAAAGGGGGAAAGCTTACCAAAGTGCCGCATTATGAGGGACCATATTTGGTTGAAGTCAGGTGATTATTTTAGTTGGAAGAGTGCTTATTCGTCCGGCTGAGCTTTGCAAAGACGCTCTTTGCCACAACAATGAAGTGGACATAAAGGCCGGCCGGCCAAATCTCTCTCTTTATATATGAATGGTTAAAGTGAGGCAGCTTACTATCATTTAGTTCTGCCTGAAATAAATTGAATCTTGGTATTTTTTTCAGCACTGAATGTTATTTAATAAATAGTTGACAACATATATCAATGTAATGCCTATAAAAAAATATAATACTCATTGTAACTTAAATTTGATTTGTAACTAAAATGTTTAGGGCGGAGTTATTGAATCACATGCTTTTGCCCTCTATAAAAAGAGAGTCTTCAGGTAAAAATCTCTCAGTCTTCTGAGGGGCTATGTACTTGTCAGCACCCTTATGAGTTAGCCGGTTTCTAGCTCTAAGAAAAGTTAATTTATTCTCCTGGATTTTATTTAATTTTTTCTTTGGTTTGTCATTTCCAGTCCGCTGTTTTGAGACAATAAATATTCTACAGTGACTGCCAATTTTTTCTGATGCCTCATTTATCCCACACCAGCTCACACTCGGGCTGGGTGCAATAAAAACTACCAGAGCCTGGTCCCAAACCCTGCATCCCAACCACCTCAAGCCGGCAGCTAACCCACCATGATGCCAGCTCACTGGAAGCCCGCAGCACCACCTCTCACATATCCTCCTGCCCCTCCCTCAGTGGGCTCGCTCCCTTCCCGCGTGTATATATGCGAACACCCTATCGCCTTTTTATGTCACCCCTCCATCCGTTCGCTGACCCCACACCCCCGACATCGGGGCACTAGCTGAAAGTGGGTCACCGTTTTGGCAGGTGCCCACTTGCTAGTGCCCAATATCACAGGATACCAACTACCTGTACATCATTCTACAACCAATATGCCAAGGCATTAAGCCGCCCTTCATGGGGGATACATAGATACATAGACAGTGTCGGCAGGTAAGGGCCTACTGCCCACCCAGTCTACCCATTTGAGCTTGTAAGTTCATTTTATGCTTTCCTAGAAGTCTGTTGCCCATTACCACTGACCTCCAGAATTTCTTTATGTCTATCTCATGCATGGGGTTTAATGTCAAAAAGTGTAAGGTGCTGCATTTTGGGATGAAGAACCCAAGGAGGAGTTACCAACTGGGGGGAGTGCAGCTAGCCCAGACAGAGGAGGAGAAGGATCTGGGTGTGCTCATTACAGGGTCAATGAACAACTCGGCACAATTTAGAAAGACAGCTGCAAAGGCCAACAAAATGCTGGGTTGTATTGCAAGGGGTATATCCTCGAGGAGGGAGGAGGTGATTCTGCCACTGTATAGGTCATTAGTTAGACCACACCTGGAGTACTGCATGCAGTACCGGCGCCTGTATCTGAAGAGGGACATTAAGTTACTGGAGGGGGTGCAGCGCAGGGCGACAACGATGATCAAGGGGCTGGGGGACTTATCATATGAGAGGAGGTTGAAGGAGTTGAACATGTACTCACTGGAGGAGACGAGGAACAGGGGTGACATGATAGAAACCTTTAAATACATGAAAGGAATAAACAAGACTGGTACAGAGGGGCTGTTCAAAGTAAGGGAGGGGAGGGCCACCAGGGTCCATGATATGAGACTGGAGGGAGGAAGGTTCAGGAGGGAGATGAGGAGACACTTTTTTACAGAGAGGGTGGTGGCTGGGTGGAATGTGTTACCTGCAGAAGTGGTATCCAATAGAACAGTGGACTGCTTCAAAAGGGGATGGGACAGGACAAGGGGGAGGGTTAATGAAGGGGAAGGGTGGAAGGGAGGGGCAGCTGCAGAATAAGGGGTGCTAGCTGCACATTCGAGCAGACTTGATAGACCTCTAGGCCTTTATCTGCTGGAAAATTTCGTATGTTCATATTCTTAAATCCAGTGATTGTTTCAGCCCCCACCAATTCCTCTGGCAGGGTGTTTCACTTGTCCACCACCCATTCTGTGAAGAAATTCTTCCTCACGTTTCTCTGAATCGTCCTCCCTCCAGCTTCATCCCATGCCATCTCAATCAATCAATCAATCAATCAAAATCTTAATTTATCCAGGCGGGCACCATTGAGCAAGGCTCATTTGCAAGGTGGACCTGGTCATGAATACATCAAAGTACAATACAGAAGCAGGTATACAAAAAGCAATAATATACAAGGAAGAAAAAGTACATACAGTGTATACAATACAAGGTTGAAATAAATTAAAAAAAAACCAGCATTATTTTACAATTGAAGAAGTCAGCAGATGTACAATCAACCATAGGCATACAGGGGTTATAAGCAGAGATCTTTTGAGTGAGGCAGCCGGCAACTACACATATAGGGGAAAGAGGCAGTGTATGGGGTGGCAGGTTAGAGAAGTAAAGAAGAGGAGGGATATATTACCAACGACTGGGGGAAAAATTGGGCTAAAACCACAGAAAGTGACGATGGCTGCCGTGTACTTGTTTATTATGATAATGACGGAGGAGGGGTAGATAATTGGGACACTACTATGGATGGGTGGGACATTAGCCAGACTGGAGCGGACAAGGAAGGGTTGGTGCTGCAGGAAGAGTTAATAGGGAAAGAGTGAGAGCCAGGGGTAGAAACATGGCGAGCATCAGGATGGAAAGGGGGAGTTGCCATCTAGTCCTGGAACATCATTTTTGCTTAAAAATAGTGTATTCCTGCACCCTGTTCCTCCCTGTAAGATACTTGTATGTCTCGCTCCTCTCCTCCAGGGAGTACATATTCAAGTCCTTCAACCTGTTCTCATAGGACTTGTGATGCAATCCATGTACCATCTTTGTTGCCCTTTTCTAAAACTTCTCTACCCTGTCTATGTCCTTATGTAGGTGAGGTCTCCAGAACTGTACACTGTACTCCAGCTGGGGCCTCACTAGTGTCTTGTATAGTGGAGTTATGACTTCCCTTTTCCTGCTGGTGAATCTCCTGCCTATGCATCCCAGCATCCTATTTGCTTTACCTGCTGCCTTGTCACACTGTTTCCCTACCTTGAGGTCATCAAAGATGATAACCCCAAGATCCCTTTCATGCTTGGTGCATGCTATATCCTCACCCCCAACTGATATATTGTGCCAGAGTTTTTGTGCCCCATATGAATTATCTTGCACTTCTTTGCATTGAATTTCAACTGCCAAACCCCTGATCATTCTTCAAGTTTCTTCAGGTCCCTTCTCATTCTGTCTACACCCCCTGGTGTGTCTACTCTGTTACAGAGCTTTGTGTCATCAGTGAACAGGGAAATTCCACCTTCTAGGTCCTGCACAATGTCACTGATGAAGATGTTGAATAGAACCAGTCCCAGCACTGATCTCTGTGGTATCCCACTAGTCACTCTTCCCTCTGTGGAGTGACAGCCATTTGTCACCACCCTCTGTGTCCTACCACCCAGCCAGTTACCTAGCCACCACACTACTATCCTGCCCACATCAATATTCCCCAGCTTGTGTAATAGCCGTTTATGTGACACAGTGTCAAAGGCCTTGCTGAAGTCCAGATAGGCCATGTCCACTGCTGTGCAGCATGTTTGTATATAAGGACTCAGTATCCATGGATATCAAGTACCATTCAGGTTTTATCTGCATATCCCCCAAGACACCCAGTATTTGCATTGTGTCTCTAATATAGGAATGCAATGAATCTACATTTTTTTTTGACATAAGAATCTACATATTTAGACAGTGGATGAGTTCACTAGGTATCTGGAAAACAGCAACCAGAACCTCAAGTTTGCTTTACAATGTGACAGGGAGAGTGTCTCATTTTTGGATTTACAAGTTCACAAGAATCTAGATGGTACTTTCTGTACTATCTTGTTTCACAAAGACACTGAATGTAACTCACTGTTGCATGCCTCTAGTTGCCACCCACGCCATCTTACAGACAACATTCCCAGGGCCAAATTTTTTAGGGTCAGGAGAAACTGCAGTGAAAAAAGTGACCATATTGTCCATGGGACAGAAATGAGTCAATGTTTCCTTGAACATGGGCAATGGGGAAAGATGGTGGGATGGGCTTTCTAGGATTCTTTTGATGTGGAGAAAGATAATTTATGGACTGTCAGACAAAGGGATAGGGGTCAACCTAGGATGAATGTTATTACAATTTACATGAGACACTCCAGGGACAGGAAAAAAGTTATTAGAGAGACCTGGGGTATTCTCCAGACAGATCCACTTCTCAGGGAAGCAACTTTAGATTATCCAAGAATGATATACAAAAGGGAAAAATATCTGTGTGATGTACTAGTACATAGTTATCAGCCAGAGCTAAAAACAAACATCAGGTCTAGTGACTGGTGGCCTAACCGCCCATGTTGGTCCTACCCCGTGGCAACTGCAAGTTCTGTCCATCAGTTTTGAAAGGGAAAAACTTTCATGACAATGAATGCAACCAAAACATATGAATCTAGTTCATTCTTTAGCTGTGACAACAGCAACTTGGTGTATTTAGGAGTTTGCAAGTGTGGGGCCTTCTACGTGGGCAAGAGCACCAGGCCCTTTAAAATCTGCATTGGAGAACACCTATGAAGTATTGCTGGGGAAGAAAACAAGAGTGCTTTAGCTAACCATTGTAAAATAGGGAGATAGACAGGCTTGAGCCACACAATTAAATTCTGTGTCATTGAGCAACTGAATTTGGGGCCACATGGGGGGACTTGGACCATGAACTAATCCAACGGGAGTCCTTTTGGATTTACACACTGGGGGCTTAGAGATACCTGGCTTGAATGACAGGATATAAATACTTACACGCATTAAAAAGTGATCCTCTGTACAAGTCTATGATCTTTTAAAATACCTTCTGAAGTGATTTTCCCTTGGTAGCAGCATTAACTGTTTCATATGTTCCTTTTTAGGGTGCTAAGGAGAACGATAACTAAATGTGTAAAAAAAAAATTTTCCTCAAGCACTGATGAACTTTGGTAAATACCAAGACAGTGTTAGAGTTCCTATTGCAGTAACTATCTCCTGCTGTTTTTAAATTATATGTTGCCCTAGTGGTTTTTTTATGCATGTTTTTATTATAATTATACACTGGTTTTTCATTGATTGTATTTTGATATTTAACACTTTTAAGCACCGTTGAGCATTCTGAAACTTATTATACATAACAGTGTACTGTTACTTTAAATTGTATGTTTTAAAAATTCCCCTTGTGACCTGCTGATTCATCCCTCTAATGACTCACTGGATGTGAAACTGGTTGGGGTTGTGACTACCCATTTTTATGGTATTTGTGTGGCAGCATGTAATACTTCAATAAAATTGCTTTTTATATGCAGTTTGAGTGGTGCAGGTATTTGTCTCTTTGAATTATGCAAACTGTAGAATTTTAAGCCCCCATGAGTTGAAAACAAGAGAACAGAGTGTCACAAAGTGTGTTAGGTTCAGTGATCCTAAATATTAAGCTTTGAGGCCACCCCATGGCCCTGCAGCAGACCGTTGCACTGACATGCTGAGAACCTGGGTTCAGAAGCTAGCCTGGGAAGTCACATTGGGAGGCAGGCCATTGTCAAAACAGCTGCCACTCGGCAATGCATCTCAGATGGGGAGGGTTGGTGGTGGTGGGTTCCACCGTTCCATGCATCTCGGTTAGAGAGCTTGTTCCTGCCACAGGGGAAGCTGTTACTGTGTTAGGCTGAGAGGCATTGCCCAGACCAGGGGAGGTGGGAGGGAAAATAATGTGAGACAAAAAGCCAGTAGCCATCTGAATTTCAGCTGGGTTCAGTCTGATCGGGGTATATCCCTGTGAACAGGACTCAAACCATTATGGGAAAAAAAGAGGCTTTGTGTGCCAACTATCTATTTTCTTACTGTAAGGATAGCCAAGTTACAAGCAGCCAAAGATTCCAAAATAATATCAGTAATTAATGTTGAAATTTCATAATCTTTGGTGAAATTGTGGAATTTTGTGATACTTTTGTTGAAACTATGTTCCCATATTTTGCCCAGCTATACACTTGAGCTGCCACTGTAGAGAAAGGTAAAGCTTGGCTAAAGTGGCAATAAGATGGCATTTATAGGAGGTTGCATAGTAAAAGTACAGTGGTGCCAAATTTCAGGTCACTATCATGGGTGATGAACCATGAGAATAAGTCATGGGCACCACTGTGCACACTAGCCTCTCTTCTAGCAATATGCCAGCTAACTACTGACTTAACTTATGGAAGCACTTGTAGGTGCAGCATTGTTTCTGTACAATGTCACCTACTGACTCTTTAACAACCCCCTGGATAACAATGTATATTTTTACCATTTGAATACAGTGGCACCAAGTGACTCCAAGAATTACAATTAGTTGTGACTTACCAGTTGTGAATTGTGCAGGTCCAAATTCTCTCATGGGGATTTGCATATGTTTCCCATGATGCTTTGCATTATTGGTGTATGTGCAATTGTGTTTCCTTTACAACTTGGCTGCATGGCCAATATCCTCTGGGATAACCCATGCCTCAGGGCATTTGCTCTGGGGTCCTTTTGTAGTTGTGACTTAGGCCACTGTGACAGAAGTACCCATAACTGGATCTCTTTAGTCATGATGGAACATGATGCTGAGCCTCGCTGTCAAAGGAGTGTTGGAGAGGCATTGCAGGGCTGTGATGGTTGTGCAGGTAAGGTGATTCAGTGGTGAGAAGGGTTTTGTGAAAGTTAAATTCCAAAAGTGGATTTCTAGTGGCAATCCCTATTATGCGCCCATGAATTTTTGAGTAAATTTTGCCAATTAGGAATTTTTTTTTCTCAGTTAATACTTTTTATTGGCATTTATCAGTAAGAACAATACAGTAATGCTTCACAGCCATGATCTTATTTGAACAGGCTTACAGCAAGGTAAGAATTAACATGACCATAGGAAAAAAGGAAGCATATAATAAGATGTCTTGCATGATAGTGGTACATATGTGACATTTTAGCTCTGTTTCATTATTATATGTACAGATATCATTAAGCAAAGTTGCACATGAAAAGCTGCCACAGGGTAACCCAATGAAAATGGTGTCTCAGCAATCCGATATTATCACTTATATAGTCTAGAGTCTGAGATATACAAAGGTACAGTGGGTTATCTATAGAGATATACTGAGACATTTCTCACTTGAATAAGAAGTAGTCTTACATTATATTAAACACCGAACTTCAAGTCCCTTCACAAATATCATGTAGTATAACAAAAAGACAAGTACATGCAGGCAAAATCTAGTAATATGACTCTAAACCTGAGAATCAGGAGTCCTTCAGTTGCGTCACTTTGCTAACAGATTATAACCAAAAGGCGGTTGTTGCTGGATGTCAGCCTATCCCAGCACGGGGGGAGAGAAATGCCATATAGGGGCCCCAACAGAGGTAGTACTGAGACAATTTTTTGGCAGCTTTGTGGGATAGACGGTCCAGCTGGGCAATGTGAGCCGTGGAATGATATAGCTCAGATAGGGATGGGATCTCTGTAGTTCTCAATGGCTTAGGATAAGCCGTTTAGCCTGCAAACAAAAAATTGATAGCCATCAGACCTGCACTCTAGAAAGTTTTAGATCCTGAGGTGGAAGCCCCAGGATCCAAACCGTAGGGTTCGCACTGACTGTGCCCACTAACACCTGTTCAGCTAGTCCAGATACTGTGAGCCAGAAGGATGCCAGCTTTGGGCATTGCCACAATATATAGACCAAATCTCCAACATGGGTATCACACCTCCAGCATCAGTCACTGCCAAGAAGATTCATATGGTAGAGCATACTGGGGGTGTGGTACCAATGAGAGAGGATTTTATGCTATATAAGCTGACTACGAACATCCAGAAGATTTTTGTGGGCTCCCCTCCAGCAGGCTAGCCAATGTTCCTCTGAGATGGGCTGATTAAGGGCTTTTTCCATTTGATCTTAGCTACATTGGAGCCAGAGGGAAGTTGAGACCTAAGAGCTGAATATATAGAGCTAACCACTCCGTTCTTCACAGAGAGCCAACTGGAAAGGGGGGTTGGGTTGTTCTGTCGTACCCCATGGTATTTCTTGATATAAGCCTGTACGGCACTGCGTAGTTGCAGATATTGCCAAATGGTCTTTTTCCCCAAGTGATATTCAGCATCTATTTCTATAAAGGGTTTTGGGTTAAATCCCCCATTATCGAATATCTGAGTTAGTTTAAAAATCCCCTTATCTGCCCATTCTGTCCAAAACAGTGGTTTCCCCTCAATTGTAAGGGCACAATTGTGCCACATTGGCATTTCAGCCAGTGGATACGGATTGGCCTTCAACTTCTTGTGGACCAGGTGCCAAGTTAGGGCTGAGGCTGAAATGATGGGGTGCTCCCTTAGGGTTTTGGGTAAAGGGGAGTACAGCAAGGTCAATAGGCTCCACCGTCCAGCCTTTTCTTTCTCCATCCCAACCCACCGTGGAGTATTTACTCCAGGTTTTAGGAACCATGCCAGGGTCTGCACTGTAAGGAAGGCTAGGTTATATCCCTCTATCCAAAGGAGAGTCCACCCTCCTTGTCTCCAATGTGCACATAGTTGTTCCTGCTATATCTGGGTCTAGATTTTTCCCACAAAAAGCCAGAAAACATCCAGTCTATGAGCATGACCCATGTTACCCATAAAGCCAGAGGAATATGTGAAAGAGTATATAAAAGTTTGGGGGCTATAACCATTTTTAGGATCGAAATTTTCCCAGCCAGAGTGAGATGGAGTTTACACCATCGGTCCAGCTCCATCCTAATATCGGCAAGCAAGGGGCTTAAATTAATCTCCCAAATTCTAGTTAAATCTATATGGAGCCTGATACCCAAGTATACAATCGAGTGAGCCACCCGATGTAACCTATACTGAATGACTGAGGACTCCATACATCGGGAGTTTAGTGGTAATACCTCTGTTTTGCAACAGTTGATCTTCAGACCAGACAATGTGGCAAATTCTGCCAGCAGCTTGAGTAAGGGAGGGATGGAGGCTGGGGCGTCAGCTAGTGGCACTAGTAGGTCATCAGAATATAAAAAAGTAGTGTAGACCTTATCACCAATCTGTATACCCTCAATATTAAGAGAGGATCTAATGGCTATTGCAAGAGGCTCCAGTACTAGTATAAAAAATAGGGGAGATAATGGACACCCCTGCCTAGTGCCCTGCCCAAGAGGTAAGGGATCAGACAGTGTGGCATTCATCAGGACCCATGCTGTGGGCTGATTGTACAAAGCAGCGACCCAGGACCGGAAGTGGGGTCCAAATCCCATGGCTTTGTGCACCTAAAGCAAAAAATCCCATTCAAGGGAATCAAAGGCCTTCTTGAAATCTATTGCCACTGCTGTGGCAGGGGTTGTGCTTGACTGAGCATAGACCATGATGTTGATCATAGAGCGAATATGAGCCCTACTAAATCTCCCTGGGACAAAGTTCTCCTGAGAGGGATGAACCAGGGAGATAAGTAGGGGGCTTAGACGAGTTGCCATAATTTTTGCAAATATTTTGCTGTCAGAGTTTATTAGGTAGATAGGCCTATAGTTAGAAGGCCTTGTTGGATCCTTCTCTTTCTTACGGAAAATTGTAATGACTGCTTCTCTAAGCATTTTGGGAAAGGAACCAATGGTTTTTACTGAGTTAAAGAGGGTCACCAGTATCGGGGCTATTTGTGGGGCTATAATACTTCAAAGCTCTGGAGGAAACCAATCCTCTCCTTGCTCTTTGCCTACATTTAAGGCCCTTAAGGTTGTAATTACCTCCAATGATGTTATGGGAACCTCCAGAACCATGGTCTGCTCCGGAGACAGCCGAGGAACAGGAAGTGAGCAGAGGAATTGGCTTACCACCCTGGGATCGATAGTTCTCGAGAATGAATATAATTTCTTGTAAAAAAGTCACCATAGTAGAGTTTATATGCTCCTGAGTCACCTGTACTGTTCCTCCTGAGCCTCTAAGGCCAGAAATGTAGCTCTCCGCTCTCTGCTTATGCAGTCTGTATGCTAACACTTTCTCCCCTTTTTCGCCCCCCACCCAATACCTATGCTTTAAATGGAGAAGATCCAGCTCTGCCTTTCTTGCAAGAAGGTCACTGATATCAGAGCGAATACGTATCATTTCAAGATGATAGGGAGAAGGTGTAGAAATGTTGGGGGGGGGGCATTTTCAAGTGGTTTCTAACACTGCCAAATGTTGTTCCAAAATTTTTAGGTGCCGCTACCTCTACCGCCTGTGGTTAGCAGCTTAGGCCATTATAGCACCTCTGATTGTGGCCTTCATAGCTTCCCACAGGCATGTCAAATCTATTGTATTAAGGGGGTTGTCCTGCAGGAATAAATTAACTTGGGTAGTCAGCCACATGGGGAAGTCTGGATCCTGCAGCAGGAGGGGATCAAGTTTCCAGGTGCGGAGACACACTAGCCACTGGGCCCAAGTTAAAATCAATTGAACTGGAGCATGATCCAAAATCATCATTGGAAGAATCTGAGTATCGAATACCACATTCATCTGAGATGGGGATACTAACCAATAGTCTAAGCGGGAATGGGATTTGTGAACTGGAGAAAAATACGTATAATCTCTGTCCCTTGGATGGAGGACTCTCCAGGCCTCTTGCAGTCCCACATCAGACATAAGTTGCTAGAGTGCCCTTCTGGCCTTTGAGTGTTTATCTAGGGTATTTGTATTCCTATCAGCACTCGGATCTAAGGGGATATTAAGATCCCCCTCCTGGACCAACGGTATGTCCTCCCCAGCTATGGAGGAGATGCAATGTGCCAGAACATGAAAAACATTCTGGTTGGTCCTCATTAGGGCCATATGTATTGACAGCCACTAGGGGGCCTTGCAGTGTATTGAAAAGAGCTATTACCCATCATCCAGAGGTGTCCCGCTTGGACTTTACCAGTGACCATTGAAGAGCTTTATGCACCAGGCTGGTGACCCCTCGCTTGTGAGTAGGGGCAGAGGATGAAATTACCTGACCCATCCATGCCCATTTAAGGCTATCATTATCTGCTTTCCTAAGTTTAGTCTCTTGGAGTAAAGTGATGTCTGCTCTCAGCCTTTTGAGGTGTCCTAAGACCTGCAAACGCTTTACCGGGATGTTAAGATCCCTCACGTTCCAGGTAATTAAATTTATGTCAACCATAATCCAAAATTCGTGTGATAGAATATCTAGTTTTCCAAATGAATAAGAAACAAGGGGCTAAGGTGGGGAAGCCCTTTCCAAGATACTGTATAGCAACTGTCCATCATAGATTCCATCCATGCAGTATTGCCTTGTAGACTTACAGCTTGCAAAGGACATTGTAACAAATAAACAATCAAATAAACATAATAACCACAACTATGTACAGCCGGCAAAAATACGGCAAGGGGGAGGCCCAATGGTAAAAGACCAGCAGCATATGCTACAAGGCCTCCATGCTTTTCCTGGGGGGGGGTAGAAGAGAGGAGACTGCCTTACCCTGCATTGCAAGGGGAGAGAATGATGTCTCTCAACTTTATGAGGGGGGTAAAGTAGGGTCATGGGGTCCATTTAGAAGGAGCGCCCATATGTCACAATCACTACTGAGCACAATCAGAGGTGTCTTGATAAGGTACAAGGAGGGAATAGGGAGGAAAAGTAGGTAGAAGGAGTGTGGAAGGAGAGGAGGGGAGGGAGGGGATGGAAAAGGAAAAATCTGGGGGGACAGCTCCTTCAGGTCAAATACCCCAATTTCAATATCAAAGAGAAACCATCACTTATACAGCAGTCCTTCATGTAACAGTATCTGAATAAGTCCTTGATCGAGCCTCATCAGTCACTGCATGCTCAAGGGATCGGCTAGCAGTTCCAATAGCCGAGGGTGACGAGGAGCTCATTCGCGGGCCTGAGGGGGAGGCCATGATGTCTGCCCATGATTTGCTCTGTAAAGTAGTGGTGGCTTTCCCGTTTTCTGTCAGCAATGCTGCATCTACGTTGGTTTCCCCTTGTGGTTCTGGATTGTCCAGTTGCAGCAGTGCATACAGATTTGGCGTAAAATACACCCGCAGGTCCAAGCCCGGACAGGTTTTATGCCTGTGCTCTGGTCGGGGGCTTGTTGATGCCGCCCGTATCTTGGGATGTTGACACTTGGAGTGACGGGCCGAGGGATGCCTTTTCCTCGATCTGGAAAGTAAAACAGCCTCAAAGTTTCTAATTTGCAAAGTAGCAGATGCATCCATCATAGCCTGTGAGGTTTCCTTCATCTCTGGTGGTTCTGCTGCTGCCTGAGTGGCCATAAAAGCCTCTTGTTCCCGAATGTCCGCTGTATGCTGGGCTCTGAGAAAGTCCATTAAACTTTCAGGTGATGCAAACATTTGCGGCACTACATTATGCACAACCCTCATGGTGGCTGGGTAATGAAGGGAAAATGAGTAATTATGCACGTGGAGGATCTTCCTTGCCGGGCCATACTCTTTCCTGCAATCCGATAACTCCCTTGAGTAATCCCGGAAGATGTGTATTCTATGTCTCTGCCACATTAGTTTGTTGGTTTCTCTGGCAGCTTTCGTAATAGTTTCCTTTTGCCTGAAGTCCAGAAATTTAGTGGTCTGGACCTTTCACCTGGTTTGGGAGGTGGGGCTAGAGAATGATGAGCCCACTCTACCTGGAGCCTACATTCGTCTGGAAGGCCTAATAAAGCAGGGAGGATATGTTGTAGAAAAGAAACCATGTTAGCTTGTTCTACCCCTTCTGGGAAGCCTATAAATCTGAGATTGTTTTGCTGGCTCCGGTTTTCAAGGTCATCGACCTTATCCTGAAGGAGGTGGATTAGTTTTGCTTGCTCCCACATAGTTGCCGAGATGTCCTGTATGGCTGCATCCTGCCACCCCAGTCTCCACTCTGTGTGAAATAGGTGGACTTCAATACCTTTTAGCATTTGAGTGGTCATATTAGCAGCAGTAGTGAGCTGTGCCATTTGTGTTAGGATCTGTGCAAACAACTGCTCTCTGTGGGAGTTCTCCCTGGTCGTAGTAGAGTTGCAGGCCATAGCGGACATCAAGCCCAGTGCTAAAATTAGGAGAGCTAGTAATAGCAGTTTTTGATTCTTCCAGCAGTTCTCCTGCACATATTATAACCTACAAAACCACATGTATCCAGCTTAATTAGATTCCAGACATATTTACTTTATAATAACTGGGCAGCATTTTCTCCCAGAGAAAAACCCAGCTATAATCCGCCATTATAACCTGCGAGTTATAACGGCGGACATGTGCTGGTTTTCTCTTGCTCTACACTTGCCACCTGCAATCTTCCCATCATGGCTTTAAACTCAAGGACCGTGGCTCATCTACCATCACTGCAGGCAATACAGCCAATCTCTTCAGCTCATTTCAACATACCTCCTTTCAAAATCCAGATTTGTTTTTCATTTTATAACCCCATAGGCTGCAGTATATCCCGTTCACTGTTCGCCATCACAAAAAGAAAAAAAAAACTGAAACTGAAAACTGCAGTTGCCATGACCATCTCTCTTTACATGAACAATCTTCCTCAACCTAAACTATACGAAACAACAGAAGAGACCTGACAGAAACAACGGTGCAACAAATAGAAAGAGCACACACACACACACACACACACACACACAAAAAATGTGGCTGGAGAGTTTCAAAATATAGTACCTTTCCCAATGTAGTGTTTTAAACTGCAGCACCATCTACTGGTTGTATGGTTTTATATAATTGCTCTGTAATATTTTCAAGGTGAGAAAACGCTCCCTAGTAATTATATAAAACAATACATGAGGGGTGCAAAACTCAAATTTAATGCACACCCTTGGGGTGGGATGCTTTGATAAATCCCTTGGGCTTTGCCCTCAGGGTTTATGTAGCATCCCACCCCTTGGGTGTGCATCAGATTCTCGTTATGCAGTCCCCCTATGCACTATTCTGTATTTTATGTATGCCAAATTTTGAGTGTTTACCAGCAATAGCAATGGAGCTATAAACATCCAATATCAACTTCTGTAAGTTACAATTTACATAACGGACAACCTCTCTAATTAGAACAAAAATTCCATGCAATCAGAATTTCTAATTTGAGTCAGGCCTAGTATGGTCAGGGCTCTACCATTTTCAAAAATGGCAGGGCCTGGCCCACTCAGTTTTTGCAGTCATGTTAATGTATTACTAGCAAGAACTGTGCCATTAAACTGCAGCCTGCATAGTGCACAATGGTACTACTCACTCCCTTTGTGACTTGTGGAGGGTCAGCAGAATTTTGAAAAGTGAAGGTCCAAGTAGTATTGATGAAAGTGGACTGGGTTCATGGCCTGCTGAGTTTCAATATTGTGGACTGGCCAAACTTTAAAAAATGAAATGCAAAGACCTTTGGGGTGGGAGAATCAAGAAGCTAGGCACAGAGAGCTTCTGTCAGTTGCTGAAGGGGGGGTGGGGTTCTCCACAGATAACACATTTGGTTGGGAACCAACTGAGGGCATGGGTGAAACAAGGCAAGGTGGGGGACTTACCTCTTACATTTCTGGCCCTACCAGTTTTCACACCCTTCTACCACCTTTGAAGAGAGTGCAAGCAAACGAAGTAGAATGTACTGTATAAATGAATGCTTAAAAAATCAGTCTATTTAGGTTTTAGAAAGCATATTTACTGCAGAGCTCTTTGCTCAGTTTGAGTGCCAAAAAGTTTTTATTGAGAGAGAAAACAGTTTCAGTCAATATTTTGATAGGTTCTACAGTGCTTGCTTACAGTGGCACCATTTTGTATATCACAGTTTTGGTGGGCACTGGTATAGTGAGCACTGTGTAGAACTGAAGACTGCCACCCACTACTGTGACTATGTATGGGACCCAGGTGTATTAAGAACTATTGTATATCTGATAGTATATGATAGCTTCAGTAATTCCTACAATGTTGACTCACATTAGAGCTTGGAAATGTGTCCCTCTGTACAGACAGTTGGTGAGACCCCATCTGGAGTACTGTGTGCAGTTCTGGAGACCCCATCTCCACAAAGACATAGACAGAGTGGAGGCTGTCCAGAGGAGGGAAACCAAAATGGTGCAGGGTCTGCACCAGAAGACATACGAAGAAAGACTAAAGGAGCTTAATATGTATACCCTTGAGGAAAGAAGGGAGAGAGGGGACATGATAGAAACTTTCAAGTACCTCAAGGGAATCAACAAAGTCCAAGAGGGTAGCATCTTTCAGAAAAAGAGATGTGCAAGAACAAGGGGGCACAATTTGAGATAGAGGGGGGACGGCTCAGAGGTAATGTGAGGAAGTATTTTTTCACAGAGAGGGTTGTGGATGCATGGAACAGCCTTCCTGAGGAGGTTGTGGAGTCAAGAACAGTGGGGGAATTCAAGAATGCATGGGACAGACATAAGGCAGTCCTAGTGGGGGGTAGGAGGAAGTAAGCTGTTGGTTAACTAGGATCTGCAACTTATCTGTTAGGTAGGAAAATGGGCAGACTAGGTGGGCCAAGCGGTCCTTATCTGCCATCAAATTCTATGTTTCTATGTTTCTAAGAAAGTTACTGCAAGTAAGGCACTTACAGCGACTTACTATACAGTAGATCAGGTTTTATTTGTTATGGTTGAGCAAAGTGTATTTGTTATATGTTGCACACTCTTTGTGGCAAAATATGCTTGGTTTGAGTGGTGACAAGATTTTACTTAGCAAAAATTTTGATTTGGCTTTACTTTGCTTATTCTGATAGTGCCTCTGAACTGAATCTGTTCCAGGAGGACAGAGTCAGCACCATGTTTCCATTGCATTTGCTGTTTTAAACTGCTGCTTTTTTGTTTTATTTACCAGTGCAGAGTAATCTCAGTTTTTCTGCATTTTTTTTTACTTCATCAGGTGCTCTGCTGGTCAGCAATCAGAAAATTAGACATTAAAACAAATTAAAATAAAACTTGCTTTTCTATGAAAAAATATATTTCTGTAACTTGCTTTTCTATTAAAAAAAGTGTATTTCTGTATACTGTTTCATTTTACTAAAAAAGTAACAGTTTTCGGCTTAAATACAGCAAATCTCTTTTTACTTGCCCTTGCTTGGTAGTTTTGGATTGCATAAAGTCCATTACACTACAGACAGGTTGCCTCTTCAGGTACTGAAAACAATTTTCAAATGAAAGAGCATCCTCAGAGTGTGTTATCATTAGCAGTGGCAGTGTTGCATCCTTATCCTCTTCCAGTTCTGGGTTGGTAGCTGCTTCAGATAATGCTTCCTATAGTGTCTTCATTGAAGAGTTTTTGCCTTTCCTTACATCACAGGACACCCACTCCTCCAATTCTGAAGCAGAAATCAGGGCTCCAGGTAGAGCTGCTGCAAGCCCACTCAGCTCGTCTTGTTCTGCTTGCATCTCTGTGTTGTCAACAGCTGTTCTTCCTTCTGCATCTGCCACATCAACCTCATTATCATCATCTGAGGGAAACCATATCCCAGACTTTTGCCACACTTGTTTGGATTGTCTTCTGCCTTGCATTTTACCAAGTCTCAGCCACCATGTAGATGATATCTTTCAGTGTGATCTTGTTTATGATATTGTTCAGGGGGATGCTCTGACTGTCAACAAACAGCACAGACTGGAGCAGCTTCTTGTGGTAATTTCTGTTTTGAATTTTCAGTATCCCCTGGTCAAAAGGTTGAAGCTTAGATGTGGTGTTTGGGAGCAGAAAGATGCATTGGGTTTAACTTGTTTTGACTGATGGGATTTTGAGGTGGGCTGTGGAATTGTCCAGCAGGAGGGTGGTGTTCAGTGGTAGCCTTTGTCAGCATAAGTGCTGTTTTACTGTTGGAAAAAATTAATTTTTATTGTTGCAACAAATTCATTATGAAACCACTTCTTAAAAATCAGGGAATCCATCCAGTGTCAGTGGGAACCTTTGACAATGTAAGTGCTGTATTACTACTGGAACAAATTCATCATGAAACCACTTCTTAACAAGCGTTTGTCAATGCCGGATGTTTGCTTGCTGGTATTGGTATTGGCATCTGAAGAAAGGGCGGTTACTAGTGGGGTACCGCAGGGTTCAGTATTGGGTCCAGTCCTTTTTAATGTCTTCATCAGTGACATTGCAGAGGGACTGGAAGGAAAGGTATGCCTTTTTGCAGATGACACAAAGATCTGCAACAGGGTTGATACACAAGGAGGCGTGGAAAGGATGAAAAGGGACTTGGCAAGGTTGGAGGAATGGTCAGATGTATGGCAGCTAGGATTCAATGCAAAAAAGTGCATAATAATGCACCTGGGAAACAAGAACCCAGGGGAAGAATACACAATGGGTGGGGAGGTAGTAACAACAACAAAACAAGAAAAGGACCTGGGGGTAATCATATCAGATGACCTTAAGGTTAGCAAGCAATGTGAGAAGGCAGTAGGGAGGGCAGGTATACTGGGATGTATAGGGAGAGGCATCAGCAGCAGAAACAGGAAGTTGTTATCCCTCTGTACAGACAGTTGGTGAGACCCCATCTAGAATACTGTGTCCAGTTCTGGAGACCCCATCTCCTAAGGACATAGACAGGATAGAGGCAGTCAGAGGAGGGCAACTAAAATGGTGCAGGGTCTGCAAGAGAAGCCGTATGAGGAGAGACTAAAGGAGCTTAATATGTATACCCTTGAGGAAAGAAGGAGAGGGACATGATAGAAACTTTCAAGTACCTCAAGGAATCAACAAAGTCCAAGAGGGTAGCATCTTTCAGAAAAGAGACTTGCAAGAACAAGAGGACACAATTTAAAAATAGAAGGAGGGCGGTTCAGGGGCAATGTGAGGAAGTATTATTTCACAAAGAGTAGTGGATGCATGGAACAGCCTTCCGAGGAAGTTGTGGGGTCTAAAACTGTGGGAAAATTCAAGAATGCACGGGACAGACATAAGGCAATTCTTGTGGGGGGCAGGAAGATATAGGCTGTTGGTTAACTAGGATCTGCGGCCTATCCTGTAGGTAGGGAAATGGGCAGACTAGATGGGCCTAGCGGTCCTTATCTGCAGTCAAAGTCTATGTTTCTATGTATGTTTCTAGTGCAGGAGTTAGAGAGATGCATAGTAGGAATGGCAGTGAAGTAGTGAACTAAAGCCAACCCCCACCCCTACCCCGTAGAGACTGACAGGCATTGGAGTGTGCCTTTGGGTCAGCCATAAGGCTCATGCTATTCTACCTCACTCCACCCTGCAGACATTGACAGGTGTCATAGTGTGCCTTGGGGTCTTCAGCTCTTACGTTCACCCCATTCCTTAAGGAAATAAGGTGATATGGGTGCAGTATAGGAGAATGGGGTGAACGTTAGGGCCAAAGACCCCAAGGCACACCTCAATGCCGGTCAGTGGCTGCAGGGTGGGGTGGAATGGCGCAGAGCATTGTAACTAGGAAACCCCAAGCCACCCTCGATGTCTGTCAGTCTGTACAAGTGGGGTATTAACAGCTGGAAACCCTAATGCCCTGGGTGTTTGTTGGTATTTTTATTCAAAATTTTCAACATAGGCTTTTTGGGACCTCCCCTCATGAACAGTGGCACTGAGATTTTATTAATCTGTTCCAAAGCTTGAATTCACACAGTGACTGCACCATTCTACTCCACAGGCACAAAAACACTTTTGGGGCAGGATGCAAAAAATGACAGCTGTACTGTTCATAAGGAGGTGTGCAAAATGAGCAATGTTAAAAATTTTGGGTGGGAATGTTACAAATTTGTAAAGCTATGAGTGTGCATGGAAACTGCGCAATGCAAGCTTGAAACATAGCCATTTTATGGACTTTTGTCACCAAATTTTCAACATTGGCATTTTAGGACCTCTGTTCGTTAACAGAGTCACTGTGATTTTCTTAATCTGTCCCAAACACTGATTTCCCAGAGCGACCACACTATTCTGCGCCGGAAGTGTAAAAACACCTTTCGGCCAGGATATGAAAAATGACAGTTATACTATTCATAAAGAGGTGTGGAAAAATGCCAATGTTGAAAATCTGGAGTGAAAATATTAGAAATTCATGAAGTTATGAGGGTGCGTGGAAACTTCGCAATGCACACTTGTAACACAGTAATTTTATGGACTTTTGTCACCAAATTTTCAACATAGGCATTTTAGGACCTCTGCTCATGAACAGTATCACTGTGGTTTTCTTACTCTGTCCCAAACACTGATTTCCCACATCAACCGCACTATTCTGAGCCGGAAGTGAGAAAACACATTTCGGCAATGAAGTGAAAAATGACAGCTACACTGTTCATAAGGAGGTGTGAAAAAATTAAATGTTGAAAATCTGGGTGAAAATATTACAAATTCACAAAGTTATGAGTGTGCGTGGAAGCTGCACAATGCACACTCGTAACTCATTCATTTTTTGGAATTTTTTCATCAGATTTGCAACATAAGCTTTTTGAGAGCCCATCTCATGAACAGTGACACTGTCATTTTGTTAATCGGTCCCAAAAGGTGATTCCGTGCAGTGACCACGTAAATCACCTTTCAGGACCAAATAACACCATGACAGTGACTGAATTCATGGGGGGTCCCAAGAACCCATGTTGAAAATTTGGTGCCAAAAGTCGACAAAATGGGCAAGATATTCACATAAGTTAAAAAAAAAAATTATGCCATTATACAGCTTACTGGCATTTTCTTCAGTTAAGCGGTCCAGCTTTGAAGAGTGCAGACGTGTTCCTGGTCCAACAAAGATTGTCACGCAGGGCTCCAGAGCTAAGTATGGGGTGAGGAGGGTGTGGGGAGGTGGGGTGCGCAGAGGGTGCATACGGGTTGGGGGAAGGGCAAGGGACTCAACAAGGGACCGTTTGCTTTTTTAACAGGAATTAAAAAAAAAAGATGCCACAAGATGCTTTTGGCTTGCTGGGGTTGGCTCCCAGTGTGCCACCTGGATGTTTGTTGGGGGGAGTGGAGCCAACAGGGATTGGGCACCCCCGTCCACCATGCAGTGTGCTGGGGGGGGAGTGTGCATGAGCCAAAGGGGATTGGGCACCTTCTTGGCACACAACAAATGGGGGGGTGCATCATGCCAATGGGGATTGGGCTACCCCCATCAGCAAATGAACTGGGGAGGGGGCATGCAAACGGGGGGATTGGGCACCTCCATCAGCTTTAACATGGATCGGGAGAGGTGGCAGCTGTCCATTGGCTTCATGGGGACTGTGAGAGGCTGACAGAGAAGCCGCTGCCATGTTTCTCTGAAATGGGACACCAAACAAGGCAACTGTAATTGGTTGCTGCATTCAGGGACTGCCCTACAAACACAACTGATTATTTAATGATGCGGCACTCCCTGATTGCAGCGGCCAGTTTCTTTCAAGGTTGTGGCAAGCTACAGCACTGCTGTCATGGACAGCATGATTTTCTATTGGTGCCACACAGACCAGCCCCAAAATGGGCTGCTGGCATTGGCAACAACACTGCAGCACCTCCACAACTCGCTACTGAAGCAAGCTGCTGCAATATGTTTCTTGCACATGCACGCAAGCAAACATAAAAATGAGGGATTCCATCCAGTATTTATTTTGAGTAGCATATTGTACAGGGAGGATGGACATGTTAACATGCTTGAAGCTGCACGGTTCATGGGATTTTCCTATCAGTAAAGGCTACAGTTTACATCTACCACTTGCTTTTGAACACTCTCAAATTATGAACTACTCATTCTATCTTTTAAAACCAGGTGCATTGCGCTTCACCATCAATGTGTCTTATCTGGAAAACATCCCTGAAACTGTCCAGTCTTGTTAGCATTGAAAACCTGCTCTGCCAAGAGACTCAGTGACTGAATAATGTCACTTGGTTTCTGGATGAAAAGTGCAACTCCCTCATTATTTATTACTTTTTTTTAAAGTTTAACCAGGAAAGACATACTGAGCTGATAACAGCTCCTTTCCAGATGCATCCTGTGGGAAAGGGGAGAGGGAGATAGATAAACAATAGAACTACCAAAATAAGAAGTCAAATACAATAATATACTGTAGTAATATGAGAAATATAAGCATAAATATTGGAGGCAAATAGTAAATGAATACAAGTAAAGCCACACTCATGTATGAAGGAGGGAAAATAGTCATCTGCACTTAGCATCTCATGACAAAGTTTCAGGGTGACAGACACTATGACATTTCTTGAATCTGTCAAGCCATCCGTCACTTGCAATAAAATGAGTTTTATTGCCAAGCTTTTCATTAAATTGAAGGGCTGTCTCTTTTAAGAACAGCCCCAGTACTGGTGTTTCCTTCTCTCTCTCTCTCTCCTGGCAGAACCAAACATAAATTGCTGAATCCCACTCTTCATCAGCACATGTTGTAATCCTTTTGATAACCTGATAAGGCCCACTAGGCACAAGTGCCTGTTTTCAAATCAGATCAAATCAAATCAAATCAAATCATCTTTATTTATAAAACACCTTTCAGAACCAAGGCGCTGTGCAATAAAATCACATATACGCATAGATTAAAATAATCATAAATTAACAGCCATAACTAGGATATGCTAAACTGAATAAATATGTCTTTAACTCCTTTTGAATTTCTCGATGGTTGGACATTCTCTCAACCAACGAGGTAGAGAATTCCACAGGGTTGGTGCTGAAAAAGCAACGGCATGAGATCCTGATGTTTTTAATCGAACCCTGGGAATCTCCAGCAATCCCTCATTGGTGGAGCGGAGAGGATGGAGGGAGCAATAGGGTACCAGGAGATCTTTCAGGTAGCCGGGTCCCTGATCATGTAGGGCTTTAAAGGTTAGTAAACCAACCTTATAGGTGATCTGCCACCTAACAGGCAGCCAGTGCAGTTTGCGGAGCACAGCCGTAATATGGCTGGATCTAGAGATCCCAGTCAAAAGCCTTGCCGCCGCATTCTGCACCAGCTGCAGGCGATGGATATCAACCCCAGATAGCCCTAGGTAAAGGGAATTACAGTAATAAAGATGGGTAGTGATAAAGGCATGGACCAACGTTGGCAGATCACCCGGTGGGACCAGGTGTTTCACCCGGGCGATATTCCTCAGATGAAAAAAAGAGGATTTGACTATGGCTGATACCTGAGATTTTAAGGTCAAGCCATCGTCAAAAATAACGCCCAGGTTTCTTACCCGATCAGAGGTAGTGAGCGACATGCCACCGAGCAATAAGCCCGGTGGTTGGCCAGCCCCCAAACCCACCACCGGATGACCCGGGTCCACTACCAACACCTCAGTCTTATCAGGATTCAGTCTCAGCAAGCTAGAACTCATCCATAATCTGATTTCAGTAAGGCAGTTGTCTAGCACGGAGAGAGCACCATCTTGCCTGTGCAGAAAGGTCAAATACAGCTGAGTATCATCTGTGCAGCAGTGAAAACCCAGACTGTATCGCCTAATGATATCTCCTAAAGGCAGCATATACACTGCAAACAACATGGGTGCTAAAATGGAACCCTGTGGTACCCCACAAGGCAGGGAGTGAGCACCAGAGGAATAAATTCCAGTGGTAACCCTCTGAAACCTGTCTGTGAGGTAAGACTGAAACCATTTGAGGACTGTTCCAGACAGTCCGCAATAAATCCGCACCCGCTCCAGCAGCACACCATGGTCTACAGTGTCAAACGCTGCAGAGAGATCGAGAAGGACCAGAATGGTACATGCCTTTCGTTCTCTAGCCATTAGGAGGTCATTCAACACCCGGACAAGGGCAGTCTCCATGCTATGCTTCTTCCTAAAACCAGATTGGAGAGTATCATAGACATTGTGAGTTGTAAGATGATCATCCAATTGTAACGCAACCGCCTTCTCAATAACCTTACCAACAAAAGGCAGGTTAGAGATAGGCCGGTAGTTAGCTAGACAGTCTGGATCCAAGGAGGGTTTTTTTAGGAGTGGTTGAACTACCGCCTCCTTAAGGGGATTAGGAAAGACCTCTCTCTCCAAGGATTTCCAGACAATGTCAGCAAGGATCGGGCAGATAACCTCTACACATCCTACTAAGAGGGGTGTAGGACCTGGATCCAAACTACAACTAGTTGGTTGCAATGTTTGGATGATCTTCACAATGTCAATGAACTCCAGCCGGTGAAAATCTAACCAGACACACCTGGTAGATAGCACTTCCTGTCGACAACTGCAATCCCTTAGAGGAGGAGTCGGACCGATGCCAGACCTGATGCTAGCAATGTTATCTGCAAAGAACCGAGCGAACTCCTCGCATCTTAGCTGAGAAAAAGCTTCTCTGGGCTGGAGACAGATTGGATTGCACAATCTGTCAACAGTCCGGAAAAGCTGAGCCGGTCGATTCTGTGCAGCAGAAATCTCCCTGGACAGGAACTCTGCCTTCTTACAGTTGATTTCTGATTGATAGCCATCATAATGTGCCACCAACCTAAGCCTGTCAGCATCATTACCAGACTTCCGACAGACTCTCTCCAACCTTGCCAACTCTACTTAACTCCTTCAAGGAGCCATCAAACCAAGGGCTCCTTGAACGGAGGGTGAGGCCGGAATAACTAACAGGAGCAATCTTGTCCAGCATTCCCACGCCTTATTATAGGCTAACACGAGATCATCTGGACTCATGCATCTACCAGATGCACAAATAGATCCAGTACTGCCATCAGGTCACTGGGATTAATACCCCTTAAAGGGCGGTACTGAACCATCTCCGTGGGGGCAGACCTATTAAGGGGAGCCCTGAAACTGAACCTTATGGTGTGATGGTCAGACCAGCTGACTGGTTACACCCCCAAGTCAGCAATCTCCATATCCAAAAAGGAAGATCAGATCCAATGAATGACCTTTTATATGAGTTGAGGAGGTAACAACCCGTGTTAGACCCAGTGAGGTCATCAACTGGAGGAGATTTTGACCAAAATGAGAGAGTTCATCGTCGACCCAGGCATTGAAGTCCCCCAGAATTAACAGTCTGGGGGACCGCAATACCAGGTCGACAATGAAGTCTGCTACCTCCTGCAGGAATTCTCCACCACCTCCTGGTGGACGGAAGATGAGGAGAATTCCGCAACCTACACCCTCACCCAAGATATATTCAAAGGATCTGGTACTTCCTAAAGGCACATCCACAAGGCCCAGCTCAGTCTTAAACATAATGGCTACACCCCCGCCCCTAACGATCCAGCCTTGGATGGTGTATCACCGAGAACCCGGCTGGTGTTGCTGAAGCCAATACAGGGCCTGGATTTTCATCCAGCCAGGTCTCAGTGATGCAAGCCAGATCAGTTGATCCAACAAGATCAGCTATTATAGCTGTCTTGTTTTTAATAGATCTGGCATTGCATAACACCGCCAAGGCTGGATGAGCTGTCTGGGAAGACCTTTGCTCCTGCCTACTAAAATTGGAACCCTTGGGTATGGGAACAAGACAATAATTACCTCTATCTTGGCCCCATTTCACCCCAGGGCATCTCCTGGATCCCACCACCCCAATCCGCCCTCCCCTCTCCTGTCCCCCACCAGGCTCCACTCTCCATCTTCTTTTATGTTTCCTTAAAATGCCCAAAGCA
Organism: Neoceratodus forsteri; assembly: GCA_016271365.2. Taxonomy (NCBI): domain Eukaryota; kingdom Metazoa; phylum Chordata; order Ceratodontiformes; family Ceratodontidae; genus Neoceratodus; species Neoceratodus forsteri. The sequence continues at coordinate 665,394,575 of CM028130.1, read as the reverse complement.
CGACACCTAAAATAGGTGTCGGATGGTAATGGTGGACATTCAAAGGGACACAATTCCCTGAGTCTGGTGGGGAATAATGCCCAACTGTCACTAAATCACCCCTACACATTATATAAATAATACAAAAACAATATACAATAAACAAATCAAATACAAGCAAATAATATATAATCAACCACTTATATAAAAAGGGGCATAAATCTCAATTATCCAGCATTCCCAGATATAGGCAGCTTAAATCTATTACCTTAAAATGATCAATGAAAACAATCCAAAATAAATTATAAACCAAACAAACAAAAAAGAAACCACCCTTAAGAATCCATTTCTAAAGAGAATTCAAATCCCAAAAAAATAAATAAAAATAATTAGATAAACTTACAAAATAATAATAAATTCAACAAATTTTCAACCCCTGGTACTCTCACTACCCTGGGGATCAAAAACGTATAATAAAATAAAACAATAACAATTCCCAGGTCTCACACTACCTGGAAAAATAATAATAGTTTGGGCACTCTCACTGCCCAAACACCAACAAACATAATTCAAACAAAAACATAAAAGTCAAACAACAGGAAATGTTCTCTCCAAAAATGTCTCAATAGTAGTTCTTTAAATTCAGCAGTCCACGGTCCCAAATCCTATTAGACTCCAAATCTCAGAATTGAGTCAATGAATAATCCAATGATTTAATCAGCCTTTGAATTCCATTTCCATTTAAAGGGTTATCTGGAAAAAGGCCAAGAGTGTGCAAACCTTGTCAAATAGTAAAAGGATATCCCAATCCTCCCCTCCACATCACCCGAACTACTCGGATTCCCTACCACCTGTGACCCGCAACTACAGATGTCCTAAGGGTAAACAACAAAGTATACCCCCAGGGCAACATAGGAGAGCCTCAAATCCTCCTCCTACTCCCCAGAGGCAGATGAGGGAACTCCCATTCGGTCAGAGGCAATGGGAAAAACAACCTGAGATGTAGGGAGGAAGGGTTCCCACCCAGCACCACTCAATGACCCCCAGCACCCCTAAACTCCGAACAACAGCAGCTAAAGTCACTGCAGAGATGTCAGCTCACAAAGGTTCAAACTTGAATCGGAGCAGTCATAAACGATTCAGATTACAAAGATGCGCAAAAAGCACTCTCACCACACCGCTGTTTACACATTGATGTAATCTCCCTGGATATAGTCAGTCAAACCAGTAGTTCACTCGAAGTAACAACAGTTCCAGGCTTTCAAATTCAAACAGGCAGCAGCTCTCACAACTCTACAGGTTTGGCAGCGGCTCCACAGGACACAAATCTTAACAGGATTTGGGCTCAGTTTACTGAAAACAACCATAGCATAAGTCAACTTAATAACATTAAAGTTAAAATGTGCGATACCTGGTTAAACAACTAAATAAATAAAAAAAAATACATGCGGTTTCCGGCTGTAACCATAGCCGTAACTGCAACGGCAGCTAAAGCTCCCGTATAACAGGGAGAACAGCAAACCTGAACGACAACCTGAAAAAACTCTCAAAAAATTAAACTACCTCACTAAAGCAACCCTGACTAAACTAAGATTGTGAACTTAAATTGTGAACTTTAAGAAAAAAATATAGAAATGCTCAAATAAAAGATATATAACAAATGAAAGCACAGCTTCTAAACACAAGCCTCAGGCAGCTCACACACCGCCATCAAGGGTGATCTGGGTGCACTGGAGAGGTTAAGTGACTTGTTCAGACACACACAGTATGCAACTGGAGGTTGTGAGACTCAACCCCATGTTTGCTGGATGTAGCAAGCTCATTCACAGCTCGTTACTCTAACCTCTATGCTATACTGCCTGCCCTCATATTTTTTCAGTCTTCACTATCAGAGGCTGACTCAATTGTGCAGGCAAAATCCCGTAACTTATCCTTTACCCACTGAATGTCAAATAAAGAAGACTTACTTACCACATATTCAGCAGCCAGGGAGAATGCTTTGCCTAAGCAGACCCACAGTACAATACAATGAAAACACCACACCCATATCTTGGTGGTAATGAGGATGCAGCTTTACTTAAATGTAAGAGCCCTGGGGCAACAAATTCAAGTGGCATGCCAATTCCAAACTGTAAGCATCCATCCGAATTCAGGGGAACTTGGGCCCGTGAGTCGAGCAGACCCACCCAGGACCATGGCTCTCCCTTGGAGAGTTCCCCCAACCCTTTAAATCTAGTCAGAACATGACCCTATCCAGGAATGTGGGAGTACATCAGTTTACTCCCAGCAATTCGTGCCAAGAAAATCTGCTCCCGGCAATTCACTCCCTTGACATTACACTCCTCCAGCAATCTACTCCCCATCAACCCGCTCCCGTGAATTCATCCCTTTGACTCACCACTTTTACAACAGAACTCATCAGTCCTCCTCATGCACCAGAAATCTTCAGTCCTCCTCATGCACCAATGCTAGAGCTCCGTTTGCCACTTACGCATGTGTGCCAACCATAAAACCAGCACATCTAAATAACTTAAAGAAAAAGGGAAATAATTGGAAAAAAAAGGAAGGTAAAAGATTATTTGCCCACTGTGTTAAGTCATTACTACAGATCCTTGTCAATTTACAACTATACAATACAATATGTGTAAGCAATCAAAAGATGTATTACAGGCAGGGTGTAATGATTATCCAGCCCTATCTCTTGTTCCTATTTAATACACCACAATTATTAGCAATTCTTATCAATGCTGGAAAACAGGGTCCAGAACCAAAGGATGGAAGATTATATTACTAGCCCACTATATTGAAGCATTATAACAGGGTATGAATAATTATCCCATGTTCAAGCTCCCAGGGCCCCCCAGCATCAAAATCATGCCCATCCAGCTGCATTATGTTTCCAACCATCATCCTGGGTAACTCCCCCTCCATTCCCATGAAGTGTACCCACCCCAGAGTCGTGCCTCTGACCACCCGGTCACCCATTGCCATGTTTTTCGGCACTGTCCACCTTATTTTTTAGGCCAGACCTGAATTTTTGCTCCAGATACATGCCAACCAAGCTGCAACTAGCTTAACCTGCATCACAGACTGCAGCTTCGCCCAAGCAGGGTGGGTGGGTGGGTGGAATGCCACTTGTGGACGATCAAAGAGGGCAAGCCCCCTTTGTTTGTGGGCTGTGTGTAAAGCATCCCCCCCCCGATAAAAGGCTGGGAGGGTTTATTGCCCAAGCAGACCCACAGTACAATGAAAATGCCGCACTGAAATCTTGGTGGTAATGAGGCTGCAGCTTTACTTAGATTATACACAAGCTATACAAACAACAATTTTGTTTCATTAATAAAACACATATTTACGTACAGTATCATATAAACATAAGACCCCTGGGGCAGCAAATTCAAGTGGAATGCCAATTCCAAACTGTAAGCATCCATCCGAATTCAGGGGAACTCGGGCCCGTGAGTCAGGCAGACCCTCCCAGGGCCGTGCCTCTCCCTTGGAAAGTTCCCCTGCCCCTTTGAATAAAGTCAGAACATGACCCTATCCAGGAATGTGCCTGCTCTGGGCTGCACCACAAGCATCAGAAACCATGCCCGTCCAGCTGCATTATGTTTCCAACCATCATCCTTGGTGACCCTCCCATTCCTGAGAAGCATACCTGCCTCAGGGTCGTGCCTCTGGCCACCCAGTTACCCATTGCCATCTTCTTTGGCATTGTCAACCTAATTTTCTAGGCCAGCCCTGAATTTTCACCACCAAATGTGCTCACACATTACCCCACAAATGCCCCAGGGGTCTTACCCTGCTTTGGATTAGCGACTCACAAAAATCTTGCAATGCAGATTTGAAAATATCACTTCCAATATCTGATAAGAGAACCCTGATATTCTTGTGAAGACCATTCCCCTCCCTGTCAATAAAGAAGTGACTGATCACTTCAATGCCATAAGAGGGAGCGAACCTCGTAACTACCCAGTTGACCTTCCTTCTTGCCTTATCAACCACCTGAAAGTTGCGCGCTTCCACCCACCGCTTGCGTGGTATGATTCTTGACCAGGCAATGCAGGTCTGAGGAATAAGGGCTGACATATAGGCCAACCCCTCCTTGATCTCCACAATCAACCTCCTAGCCCCAACACCACCAAGTCTTTACCCCCCAAATGCAAAACCATACTCAGCAGTGGGTTTCTGTGGAGCCCTAAACTGTACAAAATCCCCCTCATTTGACTCCACCTAAGCCCCCGCTCTTTTAACCACAGCCTGTTGTTCTGGTAGTCCCAGCTGCATCCCGTTCAGGTGAATTGCTGCTCTGGCTCGAACCCCCTGTACATGGGAATGCCCTATGATCCAGATTGTTTGGGGGATGTGACAATACCTAGGAGTAAACAAACAAAGCGTGAGTAACTCATAGTAGTAAATAAAGGAGCCCTGCCTCATCTAAGAACTCAACACTTCTTATGTATATGTGAGTGCGTGTGTGTTTATATATATATCTATATATATATATATATATATATATATATATATATATATATATATATATATATATATAGGATACATGATGGGCATGAGTGTGCTATGGCAAATATTGTCACTCCTGCAGAGTGAGCTCTGGATATCTCACGAGTGCCGAAGACGAGTGAGATATCAACTAATAAAGAGTGATATTACATATCATAATCTGCCCATCATGTATTCGATATATACAATAGGGCCAAGAGTTTCAGAAGTTTTGTCATGCTGTCTTGTGTTCTGTTCCTGTTTATGTGTTTGCTCATTGTGTGTGTGAGCTTTTCTGAATGGGCTGGCAGTGTTATAAACTCTGAGACACATGAGTGTGTTTTGCAATGCTAAATGAGTTAGTTTTAGATGGGAATGAGAAACACTTTTGTGAAGCTGTATTGTTTAGCAGTCTGACTGAAGTGAAGTTAAAATCATCACAGTAATGAACTGAGAGGCAGAGTGTCAGAACAGCTGATACTGTTTTCAGTGGTAATTAAGTTAGCTGCAGGCAGAGTACAAAGTGTTCTGTGAAATTGTGCTCTTTAGGATTCTGGCTGCAGTGAAGTTGAAATTGTCCCAGTAATTGTAATGGGAGTTAATCAGAGTTTAAGGAACAAGTGAGAGTGTGTTTCAGTGGTAGTTGAGTTAGCTACAGGCAGTAGTTTAGACTATTCTGTGAAGATGTGCTGTTTGGAATTCTGGCTGCATCAAGTTGAGAGCATCACATTAATGAGCTGGAAGTTGGGGGGATAGGTGTTTTGTAATGCTCACTGAGTTAGCTGTAGGCAGCAGTGAGACCTCTCAGGTAGTTCTGCATTTGTGTCTATGGTAACAGCACAGGTGTTTCTTTCATGCTGAGGGGAAGCTGCCTAGGGTGATGATATCAGTGACCTTTTGTGACCTGTGTGTGTAAATGTCTCATATCATCACAGTAGAGCAGAGGGTAAAAATATCACACTGCAGTGGATGATACGCTGTTTTATCTCACTCATTTACCACTCACCCCTATTGTATATATATATATAAATACACATACATATGCACACACACACATATATGTGTATCTATAAGTTTGGCTTTTTTTTTTTTCTACAGACTAAAAACCTCTCATTTTGTGGCCTTATATAACCCCTAAAGGCCCCTGATGCCCATCTGCCTACCTTCATGATTTTCTTCCTTGCCATCCCTAGCCTGGATGCCTCCATGGCAGCCCCAATCCTAAAGGAGTGGGTCCCAAAGAATTTGATATCCTTCCCTATAAACCACAACCCCTTCCTTAGAAACACTGAAAATTGCCACCTTGTGACAGGCCTACCATCCCCATGTATGAAAAAACTCCTTCCCCCCCTGGGGTCTGATAGCCAAATAATCTTGCAGTAGGCACCAAGGACAGATGGCATTCACCTCAGAATTATGCAGGTGGATGTTAGCCGGTGGCCCACATTAACTTGTCTGCAGAGATGGAAGCCCTGCCTCATCTAAGAACTCAACACTTCTTATGTATATGTGAGTGCGTGTGTGTTTATATATATATATAGATAGAAACATAGAATTTGATGGCAGATAAGGACTGCTTGGCCCACCCAGTCTGCCCATTTCCCTACCTAATGTATAAGCTGCAGATCCTAGTTAACCAGCAGCCTACTTCTTTCTACCCCAACTCCCTAGAATTGCCTTATGACTGTCACATGCATCTTGAATTCAACCATTTTTGACTCCACAACCTCCTCTGGAAAGCCGTTCCATGCATCCACAACCCTCTCTGTCAAAAAATACTTCCTTACATTACCTCTGAGCTGCCCCCCCATCTTCAAATTGTGCCCCCTTGTTCTTGCACACCTCTTTTTTTGAAAGATGCCACCCTCTTGGACTTTGTTGATTCCCTTGACGTACTTGAAAGTTTCTATCATGTCCCCCCTCTCCCTCCTTTCCTCGAGGCTATACATATTAAGCTCCTTTAGTCTCTCTTCATATGTCTTCGTGCAGACCCTGCACCATTTTAGTTGCCCTCCTCTGGACAGCTTCCATCTTGTCTATGTCCTTGCAGAGATTGGGTCTCCAGAACTGCACACAGTACTCAGATGGGGTCTCACCAGCTGTCTTTACAGGGGATAACAACTTCCTGTTTTCTACTGGTGATGCCTCTCCCTATGCATCCCAGTATCCTCCCAACCTTCCTTACTGCCCTCACATTGCTTGCTCACCTTTAAGTCATCTGATATGACTACCCCAGGTTCCTTTCCATTTTTGTTGTTGTTAGTATCTCACCCCCATTGTGTACTCTTCCCTGGGTTTTGTTTCCCAGGTGCATTACTTGCACTTCTTAGCATTGAATCTAAGCTGCTACATTTGACCATTCCTCTAACCTTGCCAAGTCCCTTCTCATCCTTTCCACCCCACCTTGTGCATCAACTCTGGTTGCAGATCTTTGTGTCATCTGCAAAGACATACTTTTCCTTCCAGTCCCTCTGCAATGTCACTTATAAAGACATTGAAGAGGACTGGTCCTAATGCTGAACCCTGTGGTACCCCACTAATAACCCCTCTTTCTTCAGAGTGGACTCCATTTACTACTACCCTCTGTGTCCTATTCTCCAGCCAATTCTTTACCCAGGCTATCATCTTGGGACCCACTCCAAGGCTGACTAACTTGTATTTTAATCTTTTGTGTGGGACTGAGTCAAATGCCTTGCTAAAGTCTAGGTAGACCATGTCCACAGCCCCTTCCTGATCAACTACTTTGGTCACCCAGTCAAAGAAATCCATTAGATTCATCTGGCATGACCTTCCCGCTGTGAATCCATGCTGCCTTGGGTCCTGTGCCCCTCTGGCCTCTAGGTACTCAACAATTCTTTCCTTCAGAAGTGATTCCATCATTTTCCCCATCATTGAGGTTAAACTAACAGGTCTGTAGTTTCCTGCTTCTGCCCTGCTCCCACCTTTGTGAAGGGGAATCACATCTGCCCTCCTCCAGTCCTCAGGTACCACTCCATCCTCCCATAATTTGTTAAAGATGGTAGTCAGTGGTGTCACTAGTTCTGCCCTTAGTTCTTTCAGAATTCTGGGATGAATCCCATCAGGCCCCATTGCTTTGTCCACCTTCAGTTTTAAGAGTTCTTTCAGAACCCTTTCTTCTGTGAATGGGCTGGTGTCAACTTCTGTATCCAGAGTGTTTCTATTGTTTGTTTTAGGTACCTCCCCCTCTTCATTTGTAAATACTGAGCAAAAATATTTGTTTAGTATCTCTGCCTTTTCACCATCACCCTCTGCCCACCCCCTCTCCTTTATTAAGCCTCACTATCCCTCCCTTAGTCTTCCTTCGCTCCCTGATGTACCTAAAAAAGGTTTTATCCCCCTTCTTAACTGAGTTGGCTATCTTTTCCTAGGTTCGGGCCTTTGCTGTTCTGACTGCCTTCCCAGCTTCCTTTTGCTTTAACTGATACAATTCTCTGTCCTGCTCCTTCTGTGATTCCTTGTACTTTCTGAATGCTTTCTTTTTCTCTTGAACCTTCACTGCCACCTCCTTTGAGAACCATAGTGGTTTCTTACATCATTTTGTTTTGTTTATTTGCTTCACACAAAGGCTTGTTACCTCTGTGATGGCAGTTTTTATTATTCCCCATTGTTCTTCCACCCCTCATTTCAGCCCATTTGCTAGTGCATTCCTTAGGCACTCACCCATTTTGACAAAGTCAGCCCTCCTGAAGTCCAGTACTTATTCCTTTTTATGGCTTGACTCTATTGCTGTGTTTATTGTGAACCATACTGTTCGATGGTCGCTAGTTCCCAGATGGCTACCCACTTCTACATCTGTGATCCTCTCTCCATCTCGATTTGAAAGAACCAGGTCTAAGATTGCTCCCTCTCGAGTGGGTTCCAATACTAGTTGTCTAAGGCATGCCCGCTGTAGGTTAATCTAGAATAACCCCACTCTTAGAAGTGCCTGCTGCAACTGCACTCCAGTTAACATCTGGCATATTCAGATCACCCATCAGCAATATCTCCCCTTTATCTGCCATTCTAAGTATACTTTCTATCATTTCCTTGTCCATTTCCTCCCCCTGAGAGGGGGGTCTGTATACAACCCCTGTGCGGATTGTGGTGTCATTGCCTGCCTCCAAATTGACCCACAGTGCTTCTTCTCCTCCCTATTTACCCTTTTATTCTGTTGCTTTGATTCCTTCGCTTATGTAGGGAGCTACTCCTCCTCCTCTTTTACCCTCCCTGTCCCTCCTGTAGATAGTGTATCCTGGTATGTTTATGTCCCAGTCATGGTTCTGTGTGTACCATGTTTCTGTGACTGCCACGATATCCAGATGTTCCTCCTCCATCAAGGCCACTAATTCAGGAAGTTTGTTACCCAGACTACGGGCATTGGTACTCATTGCTCTCTATTTTTTGATGGCTTTACCTTCTGTAGCAACATCCACCACTGACCTTTCTACCTTGGTCTTTTTCTCATTTAATACCCTGTTTTGTAGGAAGAGGCTGGGATTTTCCTACTGCTTATCAGTGCCTCCCCCCTTGACTAGTTTAAAAACTTGCCAATGAAGCATTTAAACCGATTGCCCAAAAGACTTGTTCCCTTCCTGGACAGATGCAGACCATCCTGCCAGTATAGGCTGGTGTCCCTCCAGGTGGAACCCCAGTCCACAATGAAGTCAAACCCCTGTACTCCACACCATTTTTTCAACTATTCGTTAAACTGCATGGTGCAAAGTACCCTCGCCTCACCCATGCCACTGACAGGCAGCACCTCTGAGAAGGATACTGTGTGTGCTACTTGTCTAGGCCCTCCCCAACTCTACAAAGTCCTTCTGCACTACTCTAATCTCATGATGAGCCAAGTCATTTGTCTCTAGGTGGACAATGACGTCCAGCTCAGACTCCCGTGCAACTGTTCTCGTGATCATAAGGATGCGCTTCCTGTCCCTCCAAGCCATGGCACCAGGCAGGCACCTTACTTCAGTTTTACCTGCTCTCCCCAGTTCTATCCCCCTAATAATTGAGTCCCCCACCAGGAGCTGCTTCCTTTCCCTGTGGTGCCCTCTGCCTCCTTCCTGAGGGCCTCCCTTGTGACAGTTGTCTGCAACCTCCTTAGTCTCCTCTGCGGGTGCATCCATAGGGGAACTACAGTATGCTCCCCCAGAATGGTGTATGGATTGTGGAGTGGAACAACTGACTGAGTGTGCCTCTGTTCCACCACCCTTACCCTCCCTGAGCCCACTGTGGTCCAACTGCTGTGCTTTCTTCGCAACCTCTGAGGTAGTGGTGGTGGCTCTGGTGCTCCCTGGATGGGAGAGGTTCCCTTACTACTGTCCAGTGTGGCTTGAAGATGGGCAACTTCCTCCCTCAGGGCAGAGATTTGTCTGCAAACAGGGCAGCATCTCAGTCTCCAGAAAGACTCCCAGAAGACTGCTGCCCCACAGCCATTACATTGCACTACTCCCCACATGTCTGTCTACCTTGTTTAGTTTTTTTTGTGTGTGTGTGTTTGGTTTGTTATATAGAAATATATATATTATATAATGTGAATGCTTATATTGTCAGTGCAGTGTGCTAGAGAGGATATGACAGTGCCCTCTTGAGGAAATGATGTCAGAACCCCAGGTATAAAGGAACTATTTCCAGGGTTGGGTGGGCGAGGGTGGGAAGGGTTTTGGGCCTAAACTGTGCCCTCATGAAACAATCAGCTAAAAGCTCTGACCTACCGCTGCGATGAGTGCCTTCCTGTCAGCAAGATGCCCTACATGACGATTTGACAGAGAAAATACCCTGCTAATTAAACAGAGAAAAACCCAAACATCCAAGTCAGAGACAGGTAAGCCTTCCCAGACCCAAAACAGCCTGGTGACTTGTGCTCTGAAAGCAGTCAGCCCCAAAACACTTCAGCTGTGCACAAGGACAGACACAGTAAACAGTATTCAGTCCCTGTGGGTTTAAACTCTTCCTGCACTGAAAATCTTAACAATTGTAACAAAAGTAAAGCAAGGTCCACCTCCCTCTGTTGATTGAAAGACTGCCTTTTCTGATAATTCTAAGTTCCTTATTTCACCCTTCAGTTAGAAGTATCCTCCACCTGAAGAATATTAAGTTTCCTAAAGAATCTGCTTCAAACCAAAGACAATTTTAAATTGTAAGGTTCACCTCCCTCTGTTGTGAACACAACTCGCTTTCTTGCAAATCCTAAGTCCAGTGTTGCAGCTTCCAGCCAGAGGTAGCTTCACCTGAAGAATATTAGGTTATCTGATGAGCCTGCTAAAATTAGTACTGTCATCAGGTCTGTAAGATTCTTCCAAAGCTATTGGCTGATAAGTAGCTGTGATGTAATCACTTCCTGACACAGTCTGGCCTGGCCTTTTAAGGCACACAGAAATAAACAAAAGAAAAACCAGTTTCCACCCCATAAGGCACTGTCTAGGTCAAACACACAGCCTGTAATCTGCTCTCAATTCAGGACTTATGACAAATTCTTAGCCCAGTGAATAACTCACAGTATTACAAATATTGCAATGTAAACAGTCAATCACTAACTCCAATCAAGTCAGTTGTGCACAAGGACAGACACAGTAAGCAGTATTCAGTCTCTGTGGGTTTAAACTCTTCCTGCACTGAAAATCTTAACAATTGTAACAAAAGTAAAGCAAGGTCCCCCTCCCTCTGTTGATTGAAAGACTGCCTTTTCTGATAATTCTAAGTTCCTTATTTCACCCTTCTGTTAGAAGTATCCTCCACCTGAAGAATATTAACTTTCCTAAGGAATCTGCTTCAAACCAAAGACAATTGTAAATTGTAAGGTTCACCTCCCTCTGTTATGAGCACAACTCGCTTCTTTGCAAATCCTAAGTCCAGTGTTGCAGTTTCCAGCCAGAGGTAGCTTCACCTGAAGAATATTAGGTTACCTTGTCCTGCATTAATGTGATGTCGCCAAACTGTATATTACCACCCAGCCCAGCACTATCTGATGCTGGTACCAGTTTCAAAATTCAGAATGCCCCAAAGAACATACAAGAAAAGACTTCCCTGAAGAGCTTAGCCTCATATTGCAAGGCACATACTGCAGTCATTGCCTGCAAGAATACAGCCAGCTCTGCCAAGCCAATCGGTCTCTTGCTGTCCGGCCATTTACCTCATGATTGGGCCCACCCATCCACCATCCTCCTTGTAATAAATGCTCTGGTTAGACTGAGAAAACCCTGTGCCTTCTGCATAAATGCTATCCCAGCCAAATGGGGTTCTGTTCAGTTGAACCATGTGCATGACATAGTCCTGCGCCCCCTGCAGATCATTGCTTATCTGCTGCCCGCAAAAGTCTAGAAATGCCCCCAAAATTCCTACATACCTTCTCCATGTTGAGGAGGCAACAGAGCACTGAACCAGATGGAGCTTTCCTGCATCCCCAGCTGCCAAACAGCTTGTGGTGTCCGAGTGGGAGAAGTGTCTGCATTCGGGTGCCCAATGCCTGAAGTGGTCAAATTGAAAGTGAGACAAGGCATCAGCAATAGAGTTTGTCTGTCTGGCAAGTGCCAAACTCTGAAGGTGATGTTTTGCTGCAAGCAGCATAACACAAAAACCTGCAACACTCTTGTCACCTCCTCAGATTTGGAGGTTTGTGAATTATCTCTGCCACTGCCATGTTGTCCATGTAGAACAACACTTGTTGGTTTGCTGGTTTGTGGCCCCACACCCTAACTGAAACCATAATGGGGAACAGCTCCAGTAGTGAAATGTTTCTGGTGAGCCCCTGTTCCACCCACTGCATGGGCCATTGGCCCGTGAACCATGCCCCTTTGAAATTTTCACCAAAACCTATGCCTACAGAAGCATAAGTTACCAGCTCAAGCCCCCTCTGTCCAGTCCCCTTCTCCTGCCCTAAATGCAATGCCATTAAAGTCTGCCAGGAATACTTCCCACATACTGAGATCCACCCTCATACCCTTGGATACCCGGATGTGGTGGTGTGGTCAAGTGGAGCCTGCTGTTGCAGCTACCAACCTCCAGAGAAACAGTCTCCTTGGGCGAGCTGTCCGACAGGCAAAACTGAGATGACCCAACAGAGATTGCAACTGCCGCAGCGTGACTTTCTTAGCTCACCCCACGTCACTCAGCAGCCGCCTCAAGGCCTCCACCTTTTTGACCAGCAATCTGGAGACTATATTCACAGTGTCTAACTCAATACCCAAATATGTCAGGTGAGTGGTGGGTCACTCCATTTTTCTCATGTGCCAACTGTACCCCAAAGTTCCCCATCAGGTCACAGAAACCCATCAGTGTGTCTCTACCATTAGTTGTACTGACAGGTCCTGCAAAGAGGAAGTCATTGAGGTAATGTTCGATACTGTTATTGCCAGTGTGAACCCTGGTTGCCTATTCCAAAAAGGAAGCTAAGGTTTTGTAAGTGGCACAGCTCACGGAACACCTCATTGGCATCACCATATCATAATAACATTGACCCTGAAAGTGAAAACACAACAGTTGATAGTCCCAGGGCCTCACTGGTAACAGTCAAAAACCAGACTCAATGTCACTTTTCACCATTAGGACCCCTGGCCCTAGTCCCTGAACCATTTCCACTGCATCGTCAAATGATGTATACTTCACTGAACTATCCTCCAATGCAATGAAATCATTCACTGATTCATCCTTTGGGGGTGATAAGTGGTGGATCAGCCAGTATTCACCAGGTGCCTTCTTGGGAACAATCCCTAATGGTGAGACCCTAAGGTTGGGAAGTGGCAGATTGTCAAAGGGTCTGGCAACCCACCCAGCTTGTACCTCCTTTTGGACTGCAGGTGCCAGTACTTCCAGGAGTTCTAGGGCTGATTTCAGGTTGCGGGAGAAGGTGGGCACCCAGGGCCCCTGTAGTGGATCTCGAAATTCTTACTAAAACCAATCATTATCATTTTATCTGCTTGATGGTCGGGATAATGGAAGGACCAGTGAAATATGGCATCAAGCTGGACAGGCGTATTAGCAAGATTTGCCCGACCCTTGCTTCGTCTTGTTCCCCCACCCCCGCTGCATCAGTTCCCTGGTACCCTGAGGTACCCCTCCTGCAATCGTTGGCCTGGTGACCTCCTCCACAAGTTCTACAGATGTGACTAAATTTATAATATGTCCAAAAGCACTTCCCCTTATTGTAATTGTAGCACACATTTTTGAGCCCCTTCCTTTGATCCCTCTTGTTCTCACTGTGTGTCTGCCACGTGATGACATTTCCACTATCCGTGTACGTCACCACATTGGGTTTTTCTCTCGTCATGTATCTCACCCACAAGTATAAATACACTTTTTCCATTTCAACCCTGGTTGATGAGACAGTTTCAACTGAAATTGTTCATCATACTTCAGCTAAGCATAACCCTCGAAAGAAAGATGGATGAATTTATTGGTATTCCGGTATTTAAGGAGCTTGATAAGCTTCTCTGGATATTTCATGCCATAAACCGACATGTAAATATCAAATGCCACTGCCCAGTTCTCAAAGGTGAATATCACCTTGGGCCGAAGTGGCTGCTCCTTGTTGCCCTTCTTGTCCTTGTCTGGGAGCTCTCTATGTAGTAAGGAGAACATATCAATATAGTTTCCCTTCCAGATTTTTTCACTTACCATATCTGAGAGATGGTCCCCCAGAGGATCGTCCACTCCTCCATATGCCCATTGAGTTGCTGGCCATGCTGGTGCAGAGGCAGCTGCAGCCCCGTGGCAGGTTGTGCCATGGCCACCCCTTGCCCCAACATTTTATCTGGCTGGCCTGGGAGGGCCACAGTCGACACCGGCTGTGTTGTCACTGCAATCACTGTGTTGGAGGTATTAGCAGCAGCCAGACATGCTGCACCCATTTGGGGTTCCGCTTGTGTCATTGAACCCTCTTGCCTCCCTGTGACTATGTTCAATGAGTTAGAAATGGCAGTGGCCCCTGTCCACACCTGTACCACTGCATTCTCCACAATGGTAACCTGAATGGCTGTATTGTCATCCACTGTATCCACTTGTCACGTGGCTCCCACAAGTCCTGCCAGTTCCATGGGTGTACTAGTGCCCATGTGATAACCCAGGTCTGCTCGTGGCCCTGCCTAAGATGGTGCAATCAAGGCTTGTGTCATGTTGGCTTCCCTACCTAGTCCTTTTCCATGTGCTGGGACAGAAGTGGATAAAAATATCCCAATGCATTTGGACACCCCAGCATGCCCAACTGAACAGCACTGACCGCGCCAGCCGGAGGCATGGCTGACCACGCTGGTGGCCATTATGGCCACATTGGGCCCCATGGAAAGACTGGCCACTGTGGAGTTTGCATGCAATCCCATATGTGCGGGATGGGTGATTTCTCACCATTTACTTGTGAGGGACATCCCCTACCAGCCCCCCTCCCACCAGCAAGCTAAGGTCTAGGACCCATGCCCCTTAGTCCAGCATGGGCCTCTTGCATCAATGGTGGCTGCCTCATGCCATGAGAGTTACCCACCCCACTTGCTGGCTCATGCCTAACATGGCTCGGTACCCCATAATTGACAACCACCACTAAATTCACTTCCATAATATCATCCCAGAACCTGGTAGTGGCATGATGCCCCAGAAGCCCTACAGGCCACCTGCCTGTTCCTGCTTCCCTTCGGCTGCTCCTTGTCACTGTTGATTGCAAATCCCTCATGCTCCAGCCTTTACAGTACAGACCGACCCATGCTGCCCTGCTGTAACTGACAGGAGTGTTCAACCCCCACATAGCCTTCCCCTCGGGTCCTCACTGTCCAACAGGGCTGACGAGCATTCCGAACTAGTGACCTCATACTCACTCAACAGAATGGGCTCCGGCGGTGTCTCCCTGTTGTGTGGTCTGGTGGACTGCTGGACTTTGTTACCATTTGAAGCAGCTAGTGCTGACCCTGGTAGTCATTTCCCCTCTTGGTCCTCCAACATCCACCTTCATTCTGGGCATGCCCGGTGGTTTTGAACCTGACTTACCTTGCCCCCTCCGCTTTGAGTTAGTTAGCTGGGCTCTAGATTCTAACAGGCAGGTAGAAGGCTGCCACCACTGGCTAGTGATCCTCAGCCCCACCCCACCTGGGTGGCTTGCAGCACCGTTGCCTGCCTCGCTGCTTGGGGCTGCCATTAGCTGGGATCCAGCTGCCAGCTGCAGCCCCGGTTCCAGGTCAATCACTGCCTGCATCCAATTCGGGCCTCCAACATTCTTAAGGTGTCTCACAGCCTCAACTATGGCCTTGGCCATACCCCTTGAGCACTGGCCTATTGCCCCTGTCACACCTGTGGGGTTCTGACCTTGGTGCACCCTTCCAGGGCCAGCTGTTGTAGGTGACATTGTACACCAAAACAGAGGGAGCAGAGTACGCCAGTTAAATCTGGACTTAGATACCAGAAAGACAAACAAACAAGACAACACACACACACAAAAAATGCTTTAGTCATTATTGCAGCCACAAATCCCAGGAGTCATGCAGAGGCTGTCCGGGCCATCTATACCCAGAAGGAACCTCTTCCGAACTCCCTCATGTCCCATCCGCTGTTCCTCCCCCCCACTCAGGACAAACATATAAATTGTTTTTATGGTTACCACTGATATATATATATATATATATTCATTGCAAAAAAACTTCATTAATGAACCATTAGGGTTGAAACGTAAAATGTAGGGAAATTCAATCTTAGGATTCCCAAGGATAAGACCCTGCCCCCACCCTCGGCTTCCAACCCTAAGGACCACCTCCACCCCACATGCAGGAACAGGTGTGAGGGGTGGGCCTTGGGGTAGTGAACCCTAATGCTCACACCATTGTTTTATTCTGTACCCATGTCAGGTTATTAACTGTTGAAATGGGGTGAGCATTGGGGTTTGCAACCGCAAGGTACACCCCTCTCACCTGTTCCTGAATGCAGGATGGAGGTCCCTAATGGTGCATTAACAAAGTTTTTTTGCAATTAATTTCCTTACTTTTTCAGATAGTATAATAGCATCCTTATTTTATGGTGTGAGCGCAGGGTCCGAATCCCTCCATTGAGATAGTACACCAGTATCCCTGAGACACTGTAACACAACCTTGTACTACCATATCTCCACTGAGATAGTATAACATTATCCTTATGTTATGGTGGGACCGATGGAGACGGAGCACCGGAGCTTGCGCTCGATTTGCAGACGCCTTCCTGGCACCCCTTGACTGACGAAACTAGATGTTCGGGGTGTTTGGGTCCCACCTCGTCCCCACCCATGGGGTAATCTGAGGCTCCATGGGTAACAGGGGCAGACTAGGTAAGGCGGCTTGCAGAGGGATGACTACTAGGTGTTTCTGATGGATATCAGAGCTGGTGGGAGGGAAGGCGAGAAAATAGAAAGTTAAAAAAAAAAAAAAAGAGTTTAATAACTTTTGAAATGATTAATAATTTTTTCATCAAACCTTCAAAAGGGAAATCTGTGAGGCACAGGCTTTCTACTCTGAAAATATCAGACCACTACCGAAAGCCATTTCTGAGATACAGGTGGACAAAGAAATGTAAAAAAATGGTAAATTAATGATTTTTTGATGCTCTGTAGCTCACAAAACCATAGAACCGATTCACACGAAATTTGGAAAGTCAGGAGACCTTCCCCTACAGATTATTCATGTCAAATTATGTGCAAATCCATGAAACGGTTCCAAAGTTATTACGGTTCAAATATTCAGGTTTAACGTGTTGTATTTTGTGCAAATTACATAACTTTCACAAGATACTGCTGTATTTTGTACAAATTGTGTAATTTGTGCAAATTATAGCAGTATCTTATGCAAGTTATTTAACTTGTGCAAATTACAACTTTTGTGCCTGACATATAAATTTTCCCATATGAAATAATGGGAAATTAAAAGTTTAATAACTTTTGAATGGATTAATATTTTTGCACCAAACCTTCAAAAGGCACATCTGTGAGGCAAAGGCTTTCTAACCTAAAAAGTTAATATCACTATCTAAAGCCATTTCTGAAATACAGGTGAACAAAGAAATGTGAAAAAAAAAACTGGTACTGTAAATGTAGGATATTTGATGCTCTGTATCTCAAAAATCACAAATGCAATTCACACGTAATGTGGCACATCAGGAGACCTATCTCCAGAGATTATGTATTCCATATACCATGGAAATCCATTGAAGGGTTGCAAGGTTATTAAGGTGCAATGTATGCGTAACTGGATGACAGTGTGCGAAAAGTACTTTCACTTTTATTATACATATACATTTTCCCTTAGGAAATAATGGGAAATTAAACATTTTATAACTTTAGAACGGATTAATACTTTTCACCAAACCTTCAAAAGGCACATCTGTGACCCAAAGGCTTTCTACCCTGAAAATTTCAGACCACAACATAAAGACATTTCTGAGATACAGGTGGATAAAGAAATGTGAAAAAACTAATACATTTAAGATTTTTGACAGTTTCCATCTCACAAACCACACAACAGATTTGCACATGTCAAGGGACCTACCACTGGAGATTATGCATGCCAAATTTCATGCAAATCCGTTGAGTGGTTCCAAAGTTATTAAGGTTCAAAATTTTGGGATTAACATAGAAGTTTGCACTCAACCCTAATATACTGGTGCTACTGTGCCAGTCTTAAAAAAATATATATATATATATATATACACATATATATTTGTGATTATGTACCTCCATGGCCCCCGAGCCCCTTTCTCTGTACCGTCCCCTGCCTGGCTGCCCCGAGGCTGAAACTTGCACTTGCCTGCCGCGCTGCCCCAGTGGTTCTATCACCACTCCCTATGCATTGCACTTCATCTCCCTTTTGCCCTACTCGTTAGAACCCTTACCATGCACATGTTACTTATGCCCTGATTGGTTTGCCCAGTGGCCAGCAAGGCAGGGCCACGAGGCTCCAATGCCAGTGTCCAAAGTGACCCAGGCACATGTGGCTGGAAAAAGGACTCACTCAGGTAACCCCGTACCCAAGCAGAGGTAATGTGATGCACACCCAGAGCTGCAGGCATTGGGATAATTTCCTGCCCACTTTGGGTAAGTCCATTCCCGCCACCCCCCCCGCCAGCCGCATTGTAGCACCCTGACTCTCCTCATTCATTAATTTCCTTTTTTTTTATAACAAACTTCCTCCCTGAAGGGGGTAAAGCTGCCATGCACAAGATGGCAGACTGGCACATGGACGCATGCACTGGGGTGGGTGCCTGCACAATGCCTCCCTCCTATCCCCTAGAAAGATGGCTGACTGTTATGCAAAGCACATGCCCAGCTCGCACATGTGCAGAACTTACTATGGCCATTGCTCTCAGCCAGTCAGAATCCCCTTCGGTAAGCTTGTCCAGCCCATCGAGGCTGAAGGATGAAAGTGCGGCATCCTTCTGCAGGAGCGATCAATGAGCACAGCCAAGTGAGTGAAGGCTAATGCACTGGCCACCTACCCTAGAGACCCACGGCAAAAGCAGAGGCTACTGATATGCACAGGGATGCAGGGACCGGAGCAACTCTGCCAGGCAGATCGAGGGAACCATGGCTACTGAGTGGAGGACCTGAAGAGATATGATGTGCAGGCAGGCCCCAGAGGGCAGGGATGGCCACTCACTGCACCCAATCTGGGTCTACCACGCACCTTTTAGTTGATCTTCACTAACCCCTTTTTTGGGGGGGGGCCACATAGCCCCAGAAATGGCGGGGCCGGGGGAGGGGCAATCATTCCACACACTATTCATTAAATTGATGCAAAACATTCCTCCTGGTAATAGGCTGGGTTTGGGGGATCATTCTCCACATTCTCCAAATGCTCCACTATTCAGAGCTTCTGAGCAATGCTGAGAACAGTTTCTTTGTGTCTGGGCATTCTCAGAAGGACAGGTATACAGGCGCAGGTACTGTATTGTAACAGATCTGGAGTGTAATCTAACTGTATGACCTTTAAAACCTACAGCCAGACCCTATCAATCAGCTGTGAACAACCTGCAATCAGCCCCTATACAACTGACAACTATCAGTTACAGTAGTTAGTGGCTGGAGCACTAATGGGAGGGCTTGCCCGTGGTTCAATGTGGGGAACAGCTCCTCCCACAACCTCTACATAAGCCCTCCGCTGACACACCTCCCTTGCCTAGGGAGTGTTTTTCCTCCTGAACCCCCTTCGTGGCTCATGTGGCTGTGCTCCTGGTGCTTCCTGCTCCATGCTCTCTCTTTCTGTGCTCCCCTCCTGTTTTCCCTCCCCTTGTCATATTCCTGACATTTGTGTTCTATTGTGTTTGTCTCCTTGGCCGCTTCACCCCCCCCCGCTCCTTTACCACCCACTTCTTGCTGTCGTGGGTTTCTCCCCCTTGTTCCTTTTTGGGCCTTCTCTGGACCCCCAATGCCACTTCTGGGGGTCTCCACTCTGCTCTACTCATCCCCTTCCAATTTTCCATGTGTACTTACCGTTCATGTTTTCCACCACTGCAGGAAGGTCAACTGTTGCCACTGTGTGGTCCATTACCATTCAAGGACGCCAAGGTAGCTTGCTGTAATAGTTGCACTCCTCTTCTAACCCAGTAAGCAACTTCCAGTAACCTCTGCCATGCATTTCCCATGCTGCTGTTTTGTATTACATTGCTGAACCTTTGGTCACCTGCCCTAAGCTAAAGTTTACAGCCTCTTTATTTGCCTTCATTTCCCCGCTACGCCGCCAGTAGCTCCTTCTCTGCTCTAGACCTCTCTTTCCCAGGCCTCTATCTTTCGTTCCACCCTGCCTAATCCCTAAGTGTAAGTATCAACTCCAGACCAGCTTTCAACGCGCCTTACCAGTAAGTGCCTCACAATTGTTTTTATCTCAGCCCTCAAGGTTCGTATGGATACACTGCTCCTTCCTCAGCACTTGTACTAGCTCAGTTTTACCTTGGCTATTACAGTGCAACCCCTCATTGTGCAAACTATGAGAGGATGCATTCTGGCCTACTTTCTGCATTCAGACTGGCACTATTCCCTCTAATGTCCAGCTACAAGATTGTAAACAGCTCACTTCAGCTGTGCAGTTGCTCAGTCTGTCTTCAGCATATATAGCAACATCTCCTACTTCTTGCTCCACATCACTGTGCTGACCAAGCTCCATCCCTCCATGTTGTAGGACTAGGGTGGCCCAAGGACTCAGCTCCACATCAAGGTACTATCTGTCCCTACTACAAATGCCTTCTCCACTATCACGTGACCTTTTGGGGGAGGGACCTCACTGCTGATACATCTCCCATGGCACATTGAACTTCTTATTTCTGTAGCCTTATCTGTAATGCTTGTCTACCTCACTGTATCTGAAGGAGTCTCCAAGAGCTCTTGTTGCTTCTTTTGCTTCATTTGCTTCATTTTCTCCTCCATCGGTTTTGCAATTTGTTGATATCAGCTTTAACTATTGGTTTGTCATGAACCCCATATTGTACAATACAGTGCTTCTATCTTTGGCTACCTTTATCCTTCCCATGCCCTACAGACTTTCCTCACCATATGCCTCTGAAGCATTATCCCATCTCTTAATTCTCTTATGTTTTCCATACCTATATCAACATGTATACCTCATTCGCTCACTTTGTGCTACCATACCTGAACATTTCACATCATTTCACTGATTCATGTCTCGTACCAGCTTTGCTGCCCTGCATTTCCTCCCTCTCTTCAGCAGTGTTGCGCTTTAGCCAGCCCATACCAGCAATATTCTGGACCCCATCCCTAACTTGCACATGCTGAGGTGCTGAGCGAGGGTAGGCTTCCCCTGTCTACCGGGGATGGGAGTCCGTTTCAATCATTCCATCATACTACTTCAGCCTAACATCCTCTGTCCCTAACTCTGCTGGACAGCATTGAGTGAAGGTTTGCTTACCCCGACGACTGGGGACGGAAGTCATGTCTACTATCTATGAACTGTTATCATACCTTCCCTACCTCATATCAGTTGCCGCTTCCCTTCGGGAACAGAACCTCATCCTAATTACCACCTCAGCATTCTCCGTTCCCTAACTCTGCTGGATTGCATCTAGTGAAGGTTAGGTCGCCCACAACTACCAGAGATGGGAGTCATGTCTACTATCTACTAACTATTATACCAGTTGCTGCTTCCCTTCGGGAACAGACCTACCTTCTATTTGCCAACTCGACATCCTTCATCCCTAGCTCGGCTTAGCACCACCGAGTGCAGGTTAGTTCGACACGACTATCAAGGATAGGAGCCATGTCTACAATCTACAGACTTATACCATGCCTTCTCCACCTAGGCCTGTTGCCACTTCCCTTCAGGAATGAAACTTTCACTCTGTGTGCCCTCACTGACTTTGCTGCTTCCGGTCCCTACCATTCCTCTACCGTCCCCAACAGTTGCTTGAGTCTCCAGTCTACTGCTTCATCTTCTATGTTCTTAGCCTGATGCCTGGCTGCCACATCCCTTCAGGAACAGGACTTGCTCATCTTGCTTCTCCACTGTATCTCAGCTGCAGCCTAGATGACTTCCTGGCAGGGAGCCTGCCTTTCTGATGGTCTGCCTTCACTGCTTGCATCTATGCTAATGTGGATTGACAATTTCATTCTGGTGTAGGACTTCTCCAACCAAGTTCTCTCATCATTCACATTCCCTAGCCTACTCCAGCCTGGATCATCTAGCCTCACTTGACTCATCTGGACCATGTCCTGCCATTCTGCTGCTTCACATATGTTTTCTTCACTTGCTGCCTGATGTCACAACCTTCCTGGACTTGGACCTCTTCCTGCTGAGCTGTCTCCCAATTTTCTCACCACAGTTGTTCTTCCAGCATCTCCATTCAAGCTATATAGGGTCTACCTTGCCTGGTCCATGGCCCTAGCTCACAACACTGCATCTGGTGTCTGCTTCTTTCCCTACCGCAGATCACTACTTCCCTTCAGGACCGGGGCATCTCACTCCTCCACCCTTCCACCTCTCAGCTCTGCTTGTGACTTCAACTGCAGAACCAAGACCTCATCGATCAACATATGGATCCTGCTGGCTTGTTCAATCCCTCTCTCACTCCAGGTCGACTGCCTCATGGACTTCCTTGCTACAGGTTCCTCGTTTGACTGCTGTGCAAACTTTTTTTTTTGCAGACATGAGACCTCATCCTTTGTCGCTCCAGCACCTTCCATCATTTCTCTGGTCACTTCCAGCCTTCGTCAGATGTGGGACTCCTGTTGTTCATGGTATTTAGCTTGGCTCCTTGGCCTTCCGTGGATCTGCTTTCCTTCACCTTTCCTGCACTTCGCTGCTGTTCACCTTGGAACTGACGTCGTCCTACTCCATCCTACTCTGGATGTCATCTGGCCCTCCTGGCCCATTACTTCCTCTGCTCATTCCTTCAGTTGCTTAGGATCCACTCTGTTCTTCATTTACTATTGCCGGCTGCCTTCTCCCCTTCACCTAGCTGGCTCGGGGCTTTGTAATGTTAGTTATGGCTGTTTTTGGGCCTTATACCTCATTTCCGACCAGCACTCCTACCAAGCCATCTGCTTCCATATGACCCATCCCCTACTTCTACTCCTGCCCTTCTAACAGTACCTTCCACTACTCATTCGATCATTCATTCATTACTCTGGAGTAATATTTCTGCCAGTAAAACATTCCTTGGCTCACATGCCCTACAGACTCTAATGTTATCATTGAGTCTCACACTGCCCATTCAGTTCTTCACAATCATTTATGGAATCCCATTCACCGGAACAATAGGATGATCTCCTCTGTCGCTATTGGATATACCCTCTGATTCCTGCCCGTACAATCACCATCATTCCTCAGATGCCTCATCTCATTAGCCATCATCATACATAGAATGGACTTAAATCCTTATGTTCTATTCAGACTTCATAATCAGCATTGTCTTTACAGACACTGGGAATCGCAAGATAACCCATTCAACCATGAACTTCACAATTTAACCTTATGCTGCCTCTTATTTCAATGATGACTCTGACGACCAAGTTACTCGACTCCTACTTACCGACAGTCATTGCTGGTTTTAGGAATTGCATAGATCGTCCAGAATATCAATTGTGGGATCTCCATCATCTAGCTGATTCCCGACTCCACGCCATATACACCTTTGATTTCACTCCCGGACATCGTTATTCCTTATACTAATATCCGCACCTGTTTACCTAGTACTTTTCCCAGGTTAACCATTCTTCCAGCAGCCTATTCAGCCTCTTCTTCCCAAAGCACCTTCATTAATCTTTAGAGTAAAGACCATCACTGAGAACTGGCTCTCCTGAATTCTATCTGACAATCCATAACAGCCAAGTCAAATTCTCCAACTTAGCTTTGCATCCCAATCGGTATTTATTGACTGTAGCACTAAATCCTATGTCACCCTGCATTTATTGATCTCACTACCAATCCAGCCTACAGAAACATAGAACATAGAAACAATGAAGTTGACAGCAGATAAGGACCACAAGGCCCATCCAGTCTGGTCATTTCTTTTTCTACCTTATAAATGTGCCATCGACCTTTGCTCTGTTAATGGCCTATCTATTCATACTCATCTGTATTGCTCCCTTATACCTATCACATGCCTGTTCGAAGCCCTGCTCTACATTCATATCCACCACTTCCTGAGGTAGGCCATTCCATGCATATACCACCATTTCTGTGAAAAAGAACTTCCTCACATTACCCCTTAATCAACCTCCCTCTAATCTCATGCTGTGTCCTCGTGTCCTGCTATTTTTCTTATATTGAAACATGTTAGACTCTTTCACTTTGTTAATGCCCTTAAGGTGTTTGAATGTTTCAATCATATCACCTCTCTCCCTCCTTTGCTCTAGGGTATTCATATTGAGCTCCGTTAATCTATCCTCATATGCTTTCTGATGCAGTCCCTGCACCATTTTGGTTGCCCTTCTCTGGACTGCCTCAATTTGGTTAATGTCCTTATGAAGGTGTGGCCTCCAATACTGCACACAGTACTCCAGATGGGGCCTAACCAGTGTCTTGTAAAGAGGGATTATTACCTCCCTCTTCTGACTTGTGATACCCTTACTAATGCACCCCAATATCCCCCTAGCCTTACCTACTGATTTAGAGGTCTGCTTGGATGATTTCAGGTCATCTGTGATAATGATGCCCAATTTTCTTTCTTCCCTTGTGACTGCCAGCAACTCCCCTCCCAGCCTATAGGTGGCTTCCGGTTTCTCTTCCCTATGTGCATGATCTTGCACTTCTTTGCATTAACCCAGTTGCTTTCTTCTGACCATTTGCTAGTTTATCCAGATCTCTTCTCATTCCCACCCATCTGGATCATCTACTCTGTTGCAGATCTTGGTGTCATCTGCAAACAGACAAACCTTACCCTCCAGTCCATCTGCAATGTCACTGATGAAGATATTAAAGAGGACTGGCCCCATAACTGATCCCTAAGGTACCCCACTTGTGACTTGCATCTCTTCTGACTGTATACCATTTACCATCACTCTCTATTTTCTGCCCATCAACCAGTTTACTACCCAGATGACCAACTTCTGACCCACCCTGAGCCTACCCAGCGTATTAATCAATCTTCTTTGTGGAACAGTATTGAAAGCTTTGCTGAAGTCAAGGTAGGCAGCATCAACTGCTCCCCCTTGGTCCACCACTCTGGTTACCCAGTCAAAGAAATCTATGAGATTAGTTTGACAGAACCTTCCTTTTGTAAACCCATGCTGTCTTGGATCCTTTGCTCCTATGGATGCCAGGTGTTGCACTATCCTTTCCTTAGAGTGCCTCCAAATCTTGCCCACTACTGAGTAAGACTGACTGGTCTGTAGTTCCCTGCCTCCTCCTGCTACCACTCTTGTGGAGGCGGGATCACATGAACTCTTCTCCAGTCTTCTGGAACCTCTCCTGTGCTCAGAGACTCACTAAACAATTCTGATAATGGCTCTGCTAGTTCCACCCGTAGCTCCTTTAGTACCCTGGGATATATGCCATCAGGTCCCATTGCCTTGTCCACCCTGAGCTTATCAAGCTCTTTTAGGACCCTTTCTTTTGTGAAGGGATTAGTGCACACCTCCTCCCCCCCCCCGTGTCCCTGGTGCTGAGCTGTGGGCCCTGCCCTACCTTCTCTTCACTAAATACTGAGCAGAAGAATCTATTTAGGATAGATGCCTTTACATGGTCCTCCTCCTCTTCACATGCCCCCTTATCTCCTTTGATCTTATCAATACCCCCTCTGGACTTTCTCCTTTCACGAATGTATCTATAGAAAGTCTTGTCACCTTCTTTTACTGTTTGTGCTAGTTTTTCCTCAGTTTGGGCCTTTGCCTGCCTTACTGCCTTCCCTGCTTCCCTTAGGGAAGTTTGGTATGTTCCCTGTCTTCATCCCGTTGAGTTCCCTTATATTTCCTGAAGACCAGCCTTTTGGCTCTGACATTTTCTGCTACTGTTTTTGAGAACCAAAGTGGTTTCCCTCTTCTTTTGCATTTCCTTTTCTCTCTAACACAGTGGGATGTTGCTTCAAGTATTGCATCCTTAATGCTTGCCCACTTTGCCTCTACTTCCTCACATGCATTTCTTTTTGCCAGGGCCAGCTTAACTCTATTGGCCATCTTATCAAAGTCAGCTCCTCTAAAGTCCCATATGTTTGCCATGGCATGGGATGATTTAGTTCTAGTGGCCAAATTGAATCATACCATGTGATGGTCACTGGCCCCAAGATGACCTTCTACCTGGAGATACGTGATCCTTTCCTTGTTAGTCAGTACTAGATCTAGAATAGCCCTGTCTCTTGTGGGTTGTTGTACCAGTTGTTTGAGGCCCTCCCCCTGCAGGGAATCCCCCATGTGTCTAGTTCTGGCAGATGTTCCTGCTGGTATTGACCAATTTGTATCTGGCATGTTGAAGTCTCCCATTATCAGAACCTCCCCTTTAGCTGTCATGTTTTGTATATCTTCTAACAGTAATGTGTCTATGTCCTTCCCTTGGTCTGGGGGCCTGTAGACAATTCCTGTTCATATGGCTGTCCCATTTCCTGTTTCCAGGGTGACCCACAGTTCTTCTGGCTCCTTATGTGTATTCTGAACTTCTGTAGATTTGATATGCTCATTGACATACAGGGCCACTCCACCCACCCCTTTTTGAACCTCGGTCTCTTCTGAACAGTACATAGCCAGGTATTGAAGTCTCCCAAGTGTGGTTACTGGTAAACCATGTCTCACTAATCCACCTCAAGCAAAGTTCTCATATACTTCAGCATCAGGTTTACCCCTAAACTTAACCAACTATGTCACTTCAGTGCATCTCCTGAATGATCACACCACAGGAATACCCCCATGTACTTCAGTCCAGGCAGAGTACCAGCAAAGGATTAAGCATAAAGTCATGAACATCATGAACAAAGAAGCCACCATTTCCTCATACTACATTTCCAGTCATTCCTCATATGCACTAGGTTACCATCTGAATGGCTCCACAATTTATCTTCTGGGCTTTACTAATCACTTATGGTATTACTCCTATCAGGCACTCAAACACCTCCACTCAATTTACTCTGGCATACTTACCTAGTGACTTTCGCTCACTAATCAATTCTTTACCTTCAGACTGCCTTGAACATCGAACCTTGTACAAATTGGACCAGTCACTCATAACTTTACTAATCATCATAACTATCACTTTTCTTCAGGTGAAGCTACCTCTGGCTGGAAGCTGCAACACTGGACTTAGGATTTGCAAGAAAGCGAGTTGTGCTCACAACAGAGGGAGGTGAACCTTACAATTTACAATTGTCTTTGGTTTGAAGCAGATTCCTTAGGAAAGTTAATATTCTTCAGGTGGAGGATACTTCTAACTGAAAGGTGAAATAAGGAACTTAGAATTATCTGAAAAGGCAGTCTTTCAATCAACAGAGGGATGTGGACCTTGCTTTACTTTTCTTACAATTGTTAAGATTTTCAGTGCAGGAAGAGTTTAAACCCACAGGGACTGAATACTGTTTACTATGTCTGTCCTTGTGCACAGCTGACTTGATTGGAGTTAGTGATTGACTGTTTGCATTGCAATATTTGTAATACTGTGAGTTATTCACTGAGCTAAGAATTTGTCATAAGTCCTGAATTGAGAGTAGGTTACAGGCTGTGTGTTTGACCCAGACAGTGCCCTAAGGGGTGAAAACTGTTTTTTCTTTTGTTTATCTCTGTATGCCTTAAAAGGCCAGGCCAGACTGTCAGGAAGTGCTTACATCACAGCTACTTATCAGCCAATAGTTTTGGAAGACTCTTACAGACCTGATAACAACAGTATAAGCAAGTTGATTTTTAGCAGGCTCATCAGATAACCTAATATTCTTCAGGTGAAGCTACCTCTGGCTGGAAGCTGCAACACTGGACTTAGGTTTTGCAAGAACATGAGTTGTGCTCACAACAGAAGGAGGTGAACCTTACAATTTACAGTTGTCTTTGGTTTGAAGCAGATTACTTAGGAAAGTTAATATTCTGCAGGTGGAGGATATTTCTAACTGAAAGGTGAAATAAGGAACTTAGAATTATCAGAAAAGGCAGTCCTTCAAACAACAGAGGGAGGTGGACCTTGCTTTGCTTTTGTTACAATGGTTAAGATTTTCAGTGCAGGAAGAGTTTAAACTCACAGGGACTGAATACTGTTTGCTGTGTCTGTCCTTGTGCACAGCTGATGTGTTTTGGGTCTGACTGCTTTCAGAGCACAAGTCACCAGGCTGTTTTGGGGCTGGGGAGGTTTACCTGTGTCTGACTTGGATGTTTGGAATTTTCTCTGTTTTACTAGCAGGGTATTTTCTCTGTCAAATTGTCGTGTAGGGCATCTTGCTGACAGGAAGGCACTCATCGCAGTGGTAGGTCAGAGCTTTTAGCCGATTGTTTCATGAGGGCACAGTTTAGGTCCAAACCTTTCCCAACCCTCACCCCACCCACCCCTGGAAATAGTTCCTTTATACCTGGGGTTCTGACATCATTTCCAAGAGGAAAAGGTGCATATCACTGTCATATCCTCTCTAGCACACTGCACTGACAATATAAGCATACACATTATATAATATATATATTTCTATATAACAAACCAATCACATACACACACACAAAAAAAAGTAGACAGACATGTGGGGAGTCGTGCAATGTAATAGCTGTGGGGCCGCAGTCTTCCGGGAGTCTTTCTGGAGGCTGAGATGCTGCCCTGTTTGCAGACAACTCTCTGCCCTGAGGGAGGAAGTTGCCCATCTTCAGGCCGCACTGGACAATAGTAAGGGAACTTCCCCATCCAGGGAGCACCAGAGCCACCACCACTAGTTTAGTTTAGTTTATTGTTCTAGGAATTAATACCTTTGAGCCAAGGCTCTTTTACAAAGGTTCCACATCATGAAGTACAAAAACATAGTAGACAGTGTTACAAACAATCGGTAATCAGTTTAACAAGGCCACACTTAAACAGTAACATTTATGTACAGAAAAGAAAATGGAACTCAGAGGCAGTGTCAAGGGCAAGGAAAATAAGGATTGGAGAGGTGGGGGGAGAGGGAAGAAATAAGAAGTTTAGAGGCAGACAGGACCAGGTTAGTGGTACTCAGGTTGTCTTTGTCAAAGAGGATTCATGGTGGTTGAGTGAAACATATGTAAGTGCACTCAGTGGGATGAGAGTTTAGTCAAAGCAGTCACAGGAGCTGGAGGCTGTGAGGTGAGTGTATAGTATGGATTTGAAAGCTCCCAATGACGTGGAGGATAGGGAGGGTAGGTTAAGGGCATTGTACCAGGTAGGGGCACGGTATGCAAAAGATCTTTGTCCCTGAGCAGTCCGGCATCTAGGGACAAGGAAAGGTTGGTGGTCAGATCTTCTGGTGGTACGAGTGCCATTGTTCAGGCAGAGCAGGTCCCAGATACATGGACGAGTGAGTCCCAAGATTGATTTTTTTGCCATCATGCAGGTGAGTTACATAAGGCAATTGGAGAGATGTAACCAACCAGTTTCCATGTAGAGATCACAAGTGTGGGTCCATCTCTGTGCTCCAGTGAGGAGTCGACAGGTTTTGTTTAGGGCTGTTGAGATGCACTTTAGTGCGGTGGTAGTAGCTGAGCCATAGACAATTAGACCATAGTCTATGATTGAGATGATGGAGCTTTGTACAGCAATCCTCAAGGCAGCTTGGTTGAAGAATTGATGGTTCCGGTACAGAATTCCAATGCATTGGTGCACTGTTTTTGCAGTGTTATTGATATGGGTCACAAAGGTAAGACATTTGTCAAAAGTGATACCAAGGTATTTGAAGGTGTTCACTTGTTCTACTGTATTTCCAAGGGAGGTTTTTATGACAAGTGGAGTATGCCTATTTCTGTTTTGATGACTGGGGAAAAGCATGACTTTTGTTTTTTTTTTGATTTAGGACCAGTTTGTGCTCAAGCAACCACTTTTCAACACAGGAGAAAGCAAGCTGCAAGCTCTGTCGTAGTGGGTTGGGATCCTTATGGGAGGAGAGAATTACAGCGTCATCAGCATAAAGTATTAATTTTTCAGGGCAAGATTTGGGAAGCAAGTTTAGAAATAGGCTGAAGAGGAGAGGACCTAA
Organism: Neoceratodus forsteri; assembly: GCA_016271365.2. NCBI lineage: Eukaryota > Metazoa > Chordata > Ceratodontiformes > Ceratodontidae > Neoceratodus > Neoceratodus forsteri. The sequence continues at coordinate 665,364,560 of CM028130.1, read as the reverse complement.
AATTGAACCCTGGGGGACACCAGAGAGGACCAGTTTGGAGTCAGAGAGAACCTCAGAGATTTTTACTGTTTGAGAACGTTGTGCCAGGTAACTTTTTACCCAGGCTCTGGGTCCCTCGGCTAGCCCAATGTTGAGCAGAAGAGAGATTAGCAGGCCATGGTGAACAGTGTCAAAGGCCTTTGTGAGGTCTATGAAAACAGCTCTGGTTAAATAACCTTTATCCAAGACCTTGTGAGCTTCACTAGAGAATTCTAGTAGGGCTGTCAATGTGCTGTGTCCTTTCCTAAATCCATGTTGTTGCATGCAGAGTAGATCAGACTTTTGCAGGTAGTCTGATAGTAGATCCGCCATGATCCGTTCAAGAGCTTTGGAGAGGGGTGGAAGTATAGATATGGGCCGATAGTTCCCTGGTGTGGATTTGTCACCCTCTTTATGCACTGGTGTGACTATTGCGGCCTTCCATGTGTTGGGGAATTGACTTTGGCACAGGGAGAGGTTGAGAATTTTGGTGAGGGGATGGATCACTTCTTCCAAGGTGAGAGACAGAAGTTTTAGATCAATGGTGTCACTGCTATTTCTAGACTTAGAGCAGGCCTTTTTTATGTATCTGTAGGCTTCATATGTCTTTATTATTTTAAAGTGAAATAGCGGTTGGTCTGGCGGGGTGGTTTGGGATACGAGTTTTGGAACTGACAAGTCCTGGAAAAAGTCTGGTGAGAGGACACCACTGAGGTCTGTGAAGGATTTATTTAAGGCATTGGCCATAGTCTTAGGGTCACTGGTGGTGGAGCCATCAATGTCATTGCCGTGGAAGAGGATTTAGACTGTTTGCCTATAATATTATGGATATTGTCCCAGAAGGATCTCCCATCACCCCAGGTGGTTTCTAGAGCATTCTTGAAGTAGGAGCTCTTCATTAGCCTAATTTGTGAGCTGCATAGGTTGCATGCCTGTTTATAGTTAAGTGTGTCTGTTAAGGAGCTTGTGGCCCTGGCTATAGCCCAAAGATGGTCACGTGCTTTGAGCTGAGCCAGTAGTTTGGCTGTTAGCCAGGGATTAGAGAGAGCTTTGATTTTACATTTTTTTGAATGGTGCGTAGGTGTCACAGGCAGTGTTGAAAGTTGTAATGAAGAAGTCTAGGGCAGCGTCAACATCCAGCGTATTGTAGATAGGGGACCAGTCTTGTTGTAGGAGGCAGGTCTTTAGCTTAGCAGGGTTTCTGTGTGGTAGCATTCGACTTTGGATGGTTTTAGGAGGTGGTTTGTGGAATTTATTTGTCCGGATACAGATCACAGGGGAGTGGTCACTGAGGGAGTCGGAGAGAACAGTGGTGTTTTTTATCCGGTCCGGGCGATTAGTAAGTATCCAGTCAATGAGAGTGCTGGTTCCAGTCTTGTAGTTTTTTCTAGTAAGGGGAGTTGACCATCTGTGCTAGGTTGGTTGCTAGGATAGCATCCTTGCTGGGTCCGATATCTGAGGCAAGCCAGTTTATATTGAAATCACCGAGAAGGAGGAGCTCAGAGTCAGGAGGTTGTAATCTTGCAAATTCAAGGATTGTCTGGAGCCCGGCTCGTGGGTCTTTAGGGGGGATATGGACTGCAGCCATGGTAAGCACTTTTTTTTGGGCACCAAGGAGTAGCTTGACAGGGAGAAGTTGTACTAGGGTGTTTTCTGGGGAGAAACTGGCAGGGTGGCACGAGAGGTAGTCCATTTTATAGATAACACATCCGCCCCCCTTTCTTTTTACCCGGTCAAGTCTGAAAAGGTTGTAGCCTTGGAGCAAGATTGTATGATCTGGAGTGCTAGGTGTTAGCCAGGTCTTAACAATTACTAGTATGTCAGGATTATGTTGTCCAATAAAGGCTTGAAGAGATGCCAGCTTAGGAAGGAGGCTGCAGATATTTAGGGTAACAATGGATAGCCCGTCTTCAGTTTTTGCAGGCTTTGTTATACTGTTTGAGACAGGGCCAGGGTTTGGGTGGATCCCACCAGACATGAGAAGTAGGAGGAGCAGCAGTTTGAGGGATATCTCCCATAGCTCATACCACGTCATGTTTTTCCTCTGCATGTTGCAGGTTTGGATACAGTGCAGTCGTCTAGGGTCCCAACAGAGGAGGGTTGCTAACGACAGGTGCTCAAATACGATCTTTCCAGCCAGAGCGGTCTTTTGCACCCAGTCCTTAGTAATGGGGTGCCTCAGATAGAAATAAAGGGTATTTGCTATGGTTCCATAATGAAGGTAGGATGTCAAGATGCTTACAGTGGGAGGTTGCGTGGGGTGGGAGGAGAGAAGTGACACAGTGGATAGCAAATGGAGAATGATAGAAAAGACAGGAGGAGGTTTACATGGGAAAGCATTTTTAGTGGGTCAGTACAGCTCTAGGAACTAGGTGTAAGACGAAGTATGAGGTTAGATAATCAGAATAGGTTGAGGAAAAATTAAGAGTTTATAGAGGTTTTGAAGGGGCGTGTTTAGTTGAGCAGAGAGGGCAGTCAGGCAGAGCCTCGGGGGGGAGGGAACTAGACTGTGGGAACAGGTTGGATGGTTGGTTATGGGACGGATTCCTATATGCAGAGGAGGGGCAAAGGGCCTATTTAACAAAGGTTGGAGGAGGGAGCCGGGCGGGCATAAAAACTGGTCTGAGAGCAGTGCAAGTGAATGGGCTCCGAGCCCAGCACAGCACACAAACAATGTCACCAATAGGAATACAGTGACTGGAACCGGTGGCCAATGGGCGAGCATCTCAGAGCCCAGTCAGCCAATCACAGAGGATCCCTACTTCCCCGGCCCAGAGAAGTCCTTACCCAGCTACTGAGAGGGTTTTTCGGTGGCTGGTGGTGGCGTCAGGGGGCCTCCGAGCTGTGCCAACGGGGCACACGGCTGGCCGATCCTACGGTCCGATCTAGGGTGGAAGAGAGAGAGGCAGCTGTAAGTACACAGTCTTTATGAGGTCTACAGATTACCCCTGGACAAAGGAACAGTGATGTTGTACAGGTGGTGGGGGGGTGAGGGGCAGAAAGAAGCTGGTGGGGGAGGTGGTGAAAGCAGGTGAAAACGCGAGGTAGAGAAAACAAAGAGAAAATTAAAATGCAAGAAATGGGAGTCCTTAGTGATAGCGGGAGGTGGGGGGAGTCACCAGTGAAACGATTAGGATTTAAGTGTGATCGAGAGAGCTGGCGCCGGTCGGCGGGAAAGGTTTATACAGAGTCGGCGATCAACAGTAGGCTAACAGGGGGATAAGGCGTTTTTATTATTTTGCGAGGAAAGATGGCGATGTGTTTGTGCAGGAGGTTTAAGCGGACAGCAGCAGGCAGCCAGGGAGATAGGAAAGGCACACTAGGAGGAAGCGAAAGGCACACTAGGAGGTTACACTTCCAGGGAGGGAGACAGAGCACCTAGGGCGGCAGTGAGTGGCCGTGGGTCTCACGGCAAGAGGCACGCTGGGTTTACACTTACAGTGGAGAGACAGAGTACCTAGGGAGGAAGTGAGCGGCTGTTGGTCAGCACGGCAGAGAACGCGGCAGGTTACACTTACAGGGAGAGAGACAGAGCACCAAGGAAGGACAGTGAGCGGCAGTGGGTCTCACACTCGGGCTCAGGTTTGGGGGCTGATGCTCCTATGAGCACGGGGTTCATACAAGGAGATGGAAAAAAAAGAGAGGGTAAAGAGCAGGGTTAAGCAGGGGGGTGCCGGCAGGATATATACTGCTATAAGGCAAGCGGAAATAGACAGGGAGTTGGGCTAGGAGAGAGAAACCAAGGTACAAGGTAACAAATAGGAGAGGTACAGAAAGCTAGTGAGATTCAGTGAATACTGGTGGAAAACAGTCAAATACTTTCTAGTGTCTAAGGGTAATTAAAACAGCAGTATTGGAAATAATATAGCAATTCTAAAGCCTACGCAGTACTAGTAAATGCAGTACATAAAACTCAAAATTCAGAATCAAATTTCTTAGCATAAAATAACATGAAGCAGACTGGTGCAGTACAACAGGCAAGCAGGTCGAGGCGCAAATGAAAAATGAGGCAAAATGAGTGTCCAGGCAAAAACTGGTCCAAGAGCAGTGCAAGTGAATGGCATCCGAGCCCAGCACAGCACACAAACAATGTCACCAATTGGAATACAGTGACTGGAACTGGCGGCCAATGGGCGAGCGTCTCAGAGCCCGGTCAGCCAATCACAGAGGATCCCTACTTCCCCGGCCCAGAGAAGTCCTTACCCGGCTACTGAGAGGGTTTTTCGGTGTCTGGTAGTGGCGTCAGGGGGCTCCGAGCCGTGCCAACGGGGCACACGGCTGGCTCATCCTGCGGTCCGATCCGGCTACTGAGAGGGTTTTTCGGCGGCTGGTGGTGGCGTCGGGGGGCCCTGAGTCGTGCCAACGGAGAACACGGCTGGCCGATCCTGTGGTCTGATCCAGCTAATGAGAGGGTTTTTCGGTGGCTGGTGGTGGCGCTGGGGCCCTGCCGCGCTGACCGGACACACGGCTGGCCGGATCCGGTGGTCTGATCCAGCTAATGAGAGGGTTTTTCGTGGCTGTGGTGGCGCCGGGGCCCCGAAGCGCTAACGGCACATGGCTGGCCGGATCCTGTAGTCTGATCCGCTACTGAGAGGGTTTTTGGTGGCTGGTGCTGGCGTCAGGGGCTCTGCCGCGCGGCAACGGGGCACACGGCTGGCTGATCCTGTGGTCTGATCCAGCTAATGAGAGGGTTTTTCGGTGGCTGGTGGTGGCGCTGGGGCTCCAGCCGCGCTAACGGGCACACGGCTGGCCGATCCGCGGTCCAATCTAGGGTGGAAGAGAGAGGACTTTTTTTTTATTATTTGTATTTATTTTGAAAGCATGAAACTTACAAAGAGATGCATGCAGTTGGACCACAGTGGACTCAGGGAGGGTAAGGGTGGGAACAGAGGCACACCCAGTCAGTTGTTCCACTCCACAATCCATGCACCATTCTGGGGGAGCATAGTTCCCCTATGGATACATCCACAGAGGAGACTAAGGAGGTTGCAGACAACTGTCACAAGGGAGGCCCTCAGAAAGGAGGCAGAGGACACCACAGGGAAAGGAAGCAGCTCCTGGTGGGGGACTCAATTATTAGGGGGATAGAACTGGGGGGAGCAGAGAAAACTGAAGTAAGGTGCCTGCCTGGTGCCATGGCTTGGAGGGACAGGAAGCGCATCCTTAGGATCACGAGAACAGTTGCACGGGAGTCTGAGCTGGACATCATTGTCCACCTAGAGACAAATGACTTGGCTCATCATGAGATTAGAGCACTGCAGAAGGACTTTGTAGAGTTGGGGAGGGACCTAAGACAAGTAGCACACACAGTATCCTTCTCAGAGGTACTGCCTGTCAGTGGCATGGGTGAGGTGAGGGTGCTTTTGTACAATGCAGTTTAATGAATGGTTGAAAAATGGTGTGAGCACAGGGTTTGGCTTCATTGGGGACTGGGTTCCACCTGGAGGGACACCAGCCTATACTGGCAGGATGGTCTGCATCTGTCCAGGAAGGAACAAGTCTTTGGGAAATTGGTTTAAATGCTTCATTGGCAAGTTTTTAAACTAGTCAAGGGGGGAGGCACTGATAAGCAGCAAGAAAATCCCAGCCTCCCCCTACAAAACAGGGTACTAAATGAGAAAAAGACCAAGGTAGAAAGGTCAGTGGGGGATGCTGCTACAGAAGGTAAAACCATCAAAAAATGGAGAGCAATGAGTACCAATGCCCGTAGTCTGGGTAACAAGTTTCCTGAATTAGTGGCCTTGATGGAGGAGGAACATCTGGATATCGTGGCAGTCTCAGAAACATGGTACACACAGAACCATGACTGGGATGTAAACATGCCAGGATACACTATCTACAGGAGGGACAGGGAGGGTAAAAGAGGAGGAGAAGTGGCTGTCTACATAAGGGAAGGAATCAAAGCAACAGAACAAAAGGGTAAACAGGGAGGAGAAGAAGCACTGTGGGTCAATTTGGAGACAGGAAATGGCACCACAATCCGCACAGGGGTTGTATACAGACCCCCTCTAAGGGGGAGGAAATGGACAAGGAAATGATAGAAAGTATACTTAGAATGGCAGAAAAAGGGGAGATATTGCTGATGGGTGATCTGAATAAAGTGAATATGCCATATGTTAACTGGAGTGCAGTTGCAGCAGCCACTTCTAAGAGTGGGGTTATTCTAGATGCCCTACAGGGGGCATGCCTTAGACAATTAGTACTGGAACCCACTCGAGAGGGAGCAGTCTTAGTCCTGGTTCTCTCAAATGGAGATGGAGAGAGGATCACAGATGTAGAAGTGGGTAGCCATCTGGGAACTAGCGACCATTGAACAGTATGGTTCACAATAAACACAGCAATAGAAATTCAAGCCATCACAAGGCAAAAAGTACTGGACTTCAGGAGGGCTGGACTGCCTAAAATGGGTGAGTGCCTAAGGAATGCACTAGCTAATGGGCAGGAAGGAGAGGTGGAAGAACAATGGAATATTAAAACTGCTACCACAGAGGTAACAGCCTTTGTGTGAAGCAAATAAAACAAAATGATGTAAGAAACCACTATGGTTCTCAAAGGAGGTGGCAGTGAAGGTTCAAGAGAAAAAGAAAGCATTCAGAAAGTACAAGGAATCACAGAAGGAGCAGGACAGAGAATTGTATCAGTTAAAGCAAAAGGAAGCTGGGAAGGCAGTCAGAACAGCAAAGGCCCGAACCGAGGAAAAGATAGCCAACTCAGTTAAGAAGGGGGATAAAACCTTTCTTAGGTACATCAGGGAGCGAAGGAAGACCAAGGGAGGGATAGTGAGGCTTGATAAAGGGGAGGTGGGTGGGCAGAGGGTGATGGTGAAAAGGCAGAGATACTAAACAAATATTTTTGCTCAGTATTTACAAATGAAGAGGGGGAGGTACCTAAAACAAACAATAGAAACACTCTGGATACAGAAGTTGATACCAGAACATTTACAGAAGAAAGGGTTCTGAAAGAACTCTTAAAACTGAAGGTGGACAAAGTAATGGGGCCTGATGGGATTCATCCCAGAATTCTAAAAGAACTAAGGGTAGAACTAGTGACACCACTGACTACCCTCTTGAACAAATCATGGAAGGATGGGGTGGTACCTGAGGACTGGAGGAGGGCAGATGTGATTCCCCTTCACAAAAGTGGGAGCAGGGCAGAAGCAGGAAACTACAGACCTGTTAGTTTAACCTCAGTGATAGGGAAAATGATGGAATCACTTCTGAAGAAAAGTGATTCCATTCAAGGTCTGTGTGCTGACCTATAAGGCCCTACATGATCAGGGACCTGGCTACCTGAAAGATCTCCTTCATCCCTACTGTCCCTCCCGCTCTCTCCAATCCACTGATGAGGGATTGCTAGAGATTCCCAGGGTTCGTTTGAAGACCTCTGGGGCCAGATCTTTTAGCTTTATGGCTCCGACCCTGTGGAATTCTCTTCCTTGTCAGGTACAAGATTGTCCGACTGTCCAAATTTTTAAGGGGGCACTAAAAACCTATCTTTTCAAACATGCGTATAATGATTTTTAAATGTTATTAGGTCTGGATTAATTTTAATGTTTTAGTTATACTGTTTTTATTATGTTATGTACAGGTGCCTTGGTTCTGGAACGGCGCCTTTTACAAATAAAGTTTTGATTGATTGATTGAATTGTCGAGTACCTAGAGGCCAGAGGGGCACAGGACCCAAGGCATCATGGATTCACAGCGGGAAGGTCATGCCAGATGAATCTAATAGATTTCTTTGACTGGGTGACCAAAGTAGTTGATCAGGGAAGGGCTGTGGACATGGCCTACCTAGACTTTAGCAAAGCATTTGACACAGTCCCACACAAAAGATTAATATACATGTTAGCCAGCCTGTGAGTGGGTCCCAAGATGTTAGCCTGGGTAAAGAATTGGCTGGAGAACAGGATACAGAGGGTAATAGTAAATGGAGTCCACTCTGAAGAAAGGGGGGTTACTAGTGGGGTATCACAGGGTTCAGTATTAGGACCGGTCCTCTTCAATGTCTTTATAAGCAACATTGCAGAGGGACTGGAAGGAAAAGCATGTCTCTTTGCAGATGACACAAAGATCTGCATCAGAGTTGATGCACAAAGTGGGGTGGAAAGGATGAGAAGGGACTTGGCAACTTTAAAGGAATGGTCAAATGTATGGTAGCTTAGAGTCAATGCTAAGAAGTGCAAGGTAATGCACCTGGGAAACAAAAACCCAGGGGATGAGTACACAATGGGGGGTGAGATACTAACAACAACAAAAATAGAAAGGGGCCTGAGGGTAGTCATATCATATTACTTAAAAGTGGGCAAGCAATGTGAGAGGGCAGTAAGGAGGGCTGGGGGAATACTGGGATGCATAGGGAGAGGCATCACCAGTAGAAAACAGGAAGTTGTTATCCCTCTGTACAGACAGCTGGTGAGACCCCATCTGAAGTACTGTGTGCAGTTCTGGAGACCCAATCTCTGCAAGGACATAGACAAGATGGAAGCTGTCCAGAGAAGGGCAACTAAAATGGTGCAGGGACTGCACCGAAGATATATGAAGAGAGACTAAAGGAGCTTAATATGTATAGCCTCGAGGACAGGAGGGAGAGGGGCACATGAAGAAACTTTCAAGTACCTCAAGGAATCAACAAAGTCCAAGAGGTAGCATCTTTCAAAAGAGGTGTGCAAGAACAAGGGGGCACAATTTGAAGATAGGGGGCAGCTCAGAGGTAATGTAAGGAGTATTTTTTCACAGAGAGGGTTGTGGATGTGTGGAACAGCCTTCCGGAGAAGGTTGTGGAGTCAAAAACAATGGTTGAATTCAAGCATGCATGGGACAGTCATAAGGCAATTCTAGGGGGTGGGGGTAGAAAGAAGTAGGCTGCTGGTTAACTAGGATCTGCAGCTTATTCATTAGGTAGGGAAATGGGCAGACTTGGTGGGCCATCAAATTCTATGTTTCTATGTTTCTAGTGTACCGTCTGGTCTTATATCAATCTCATCTTGCTCTCCCGCATCATAACCTCCATACAATTCCTTGGACATCCATCCTTTGCCACTTCGGAAATATGGTCTACATTAACCCTTTTTTGACTGGATCTGCTTTACACATAGGTTTTTACTGTCCCTGCAGAAAGATTTACCCTTCATCTTCAGGATCATCATTCAAGCTGTATCATCCTCAGATTGAGAACAAACTATCATCTCCATGGCACTCAAAGACTCTTCTACAAATTATACTCTATGGATGTTTCCTTAGTGATTCCTTATTCAATACAGAATTCCTAGCCTCCAGACCATACCCTTACATTCGAGCCTCTCACTAGTTGGTTCATCCACTAATTACTTCTTCTACCATTGCAGTTCCACAATTTTGAGTTTAGCACCTTATCGATCCACTCATGATCCCTCTGCTGATTACAATTCAATTGGACAAGCATCATTCATCATCTCAGATACCTGGACTTCCTTTGTCCTCCTTCACTTGGATTTACTTTATACTCAGGATTCCATTACTCATTCAGAATGTATCTCCTTTTCAACCTCAGGGTCATAATGCGATCGGCATCATCCATGGATTGAAGATGGATTATCACCTCTCCAAGCAACTCAAAAACCTCGAATTAGCTATGGTTACTAGAACCTAGATTCTTCTCCATTTAGTATGCCCAGAAGGATGGGCAAACCTGCAGGCCATGGGTCCTCAGAAGTTTCCTCCCACTGGGGGGTTTCCTCTCCTGAATGCCAGGGGGTCATACTCTCCGTGAGTTGGAGGAAGTTTCTTTTTGGGACTTCTATTCACTACAAATTACTACCTACCTACCTACCTACTACTACTACTCAAGGGTGGGAATGGAGTAAAGCCACAAAAAGTACCAGAAAGTTACACAAGCATATATACCTGTAAGCGAGTGGGTTCAATAACAGACACCAGTCAATCGATATGGTGCATACAAAAATGCAAGACCTGCATTTATCATTTTATTCTAAATGAAATTAAATAAATAAATATAGATATTTACAGAAAAGAAAATAACTGAGGTGTTAAAACTCTCACCAAAATAAATTCTTCAGGCAAATCTTTCCTTTGGACTTCCTGCTCTTCTCTGTACATGCAGTATTCTTTGTGTGTAAAGCTCTCACACAACCTCCATCCTCACTTGATCAGAAGCTACTGACCATCCTATCTAATCTGTAGCCCCCTGGTAGGGAGGTTTAATAGTGTGCCTTCATGAGCTCATAGACACGTGACCAATCAATTTAGATGTTTAAACCTTTTTCTTTTGTTTCGGGATGGTTCACAATGCTATAGGTCCCTTAGTAGTACGTCACCTTAATCCCACATACATCTATAGTAATACTAGATACAGAAGGTATCTGAATCCTTAATTAGGTGCTTGGGCATCATCAGGGGTTTGTAACTCCTCCCCCTTCGGGTGACATCACTACATCACTTTCTATAACAGCAGTCATTTTCTGGGCTGCCAGCCCTATAGAAAGACCTCCCAAAATAACCAGCACTACATTTCGGGTAAATCAAAAATAATTTACCTTTTATTTAAGTTTGTTGGAGATCTTCAGTCTTGACAGAGAAAACAGGATAGGGGCGTACTTCCTGTCCATTTATTCTGCAAAACTAGAGGATCTCCTGCATGAATCTGCAAACATTCCTTAATCCTTTATTGCAACCTTTGCACGGAAAGTTTCATACTTTTTCTTTTTATTGCATCCATTTTTCACTTCAACATACAGCCTAGTATTTTCAATACCCTGCCAGGTCTGTAGTTACTGTATTTATAGAAGAAAGCCACAATTTAATTAACATAGTCACAATGGCTTGACATTTCAGCCATAGGCAAACTTTTCAGGCATCCTAGCCCAACAAGGCATCCCCTCTCTCTGCTGGTTCTGTGTATACAAGTGTTTAATTCTTTATTACTGCAGGGCTCTTTCCTAGAGCCTGCCCCAATGTTAGCAGCATTCTTTATGTTCCATTTTTAACTCCTTTTAAGGAGTGGACCTAATTGTATAGCAAGCACTGCAGGGAGTGTTTACTGCTCCTATAGCAACAGCCCACTCACTTTTTTACTCAGATCACAGCTCTCTGCTGCGTTTTGCTAAAACTCTGCAAGCAGTTCATTTCTTAGGAGCTCAGAGGCTCCAAAAAATGATATCCTGCACCACTGTGCACACACTAGCTACACGAACTTGCGCACACCACCTGTGTGATTGTGTGAGTGTGCGATTATGCGATTTTGCGCACCTTTCTCCGCATAGCAAGCAAAGACACTCAGCAGCCATACAATTAAAATAATTGCTTTTACAAGAACCTTTTGTTCATTCCTTCACATGAAAGACTTGGCAATCTCTATGGGGATATTTTTTTATAATTTCTAAACTGGCAGTTTTGGAAATGAAGAATATTTTTAAAGGGATAGCACAGGGAAGAAAAGAAATTTCAGGTTGGCCACCCTGCCAGAAAAATTGAAGGATAGTTAGAAAAAGATAAGAGATAGAACAGGGTGAAAAGAAGAATTTATTCTAACATTTTACAGGTAGTTTTCTCATCCTGCCACAATACCTCATATCTCCTCATTGCTATTCCATAAACATTGAATGAGAGGGCTTGCCTGAGGTTCAGTGTGGGGAATAACTCCTCCCACAACCTCTACATAAGCCCTCTGCTAATACACCTCCCTTGCTTAGGGAGTGTTTTTCATCCACCACCATCCCCTCCTCCTCCTTTTCCAGTGCTCTTCTCACCCTTGCTCCTGGGCCTTCTATTCCCTACAAATTACTACCTACCTATCTACCTACTACTGCTCAAGGATGGGAATAGAGTAAAGCCACAAAAAGTACTACAAAGTTACACAAGCATATATACCTTATCTCTCTTCATTGCTATTCCTCAAACATTGAATCCCTATCAATCAACTGTTAAGTGAGTGATGGGCCAAATAAGCCGAGTCCTTTAGATAGGGATTTCTGGATAAAAGGGGTTTGGATAAGCAAAATTCTAAGAATTATGTTTGATTATGTTTAATCATTTCTAAGGCTGTGCAATACAACAGTCAGCTAATATTTGTGCAGGGCTGTGAAGCCACAGGTCTGTTGTGAACTTCAGTGCTCGTTTCATTTTAGCTTCATCACCAATGGTATGTGATGTAGAGCTGGATGAAAGTTGCAAATTCTGCTTCAGTGGAACTTCCACTAAATTTCACAACTTTCGTGGAATTTTCTGAACGGCTGCCTTTGATGAAATAGAAATCTTCCACATGTGTTTTGTGAATGTTTGCTCTGCTTCACGACACTTTCTCACTGAACTGTGGGTTATCACTCATGAACTGTGGAACTAATACATTAGTCTGCAATTCATGTCATTATTCCTCAGTTCAGTGAGTGATCAGTTCTGCAAGGTCCCGGTAAATTGAAAAAAAAATATTCTTGGTGTCTAATGGCACCCCCACCCTCCAATCACCATCCCCCTATCATTAAATGTTTCCCTGGTGTCTAGTCTTGACTTTCACACAGATTCTGCCAGCGGAAGATTTTTTTTGTAAACCACTTGTGATGAGGAAGGCACAAGGATAGGATAAAGGTGGTGAAGATCAGGTCAGGGAGCACTCATCATCAGGATGAGGAAAAGGAAAACCAAAGAACTTTTCTACCAGATAAAGCAGGTACCAACACTCATCATTCAGAATCACATAGCACAAGCAGAGCGACAGAAGTTGAATTTCCTGCCATGGTACTATATGAGAAAGTAGGAAGACTGAATCCAAGCTCACTCCACAGCAGTTGTTTTACATTTTTTTTACTCAGTGTAGCCCAACTGAGATGCAACATCTCATTTCCAGTAAAGTTCTGCTTCTACCCATTTCTAGAGCTGGGTGCACCAGAGCACAGCGAGGTTAAGTGACTTGTCCAATGTCACAGTCAGTATTTGGCTCTTGCAAGGTTTGGTCCTGTGATCTCCTGGTTTCCAAGCAGGTGCTCTAACCACTAGGTCACAGTGCTTCTTTCAACACCTAAAGGGGAGGCAGTCAAGGAAAAGATCTAGGATAAGGGGGCATGTTAAGTCTGAGGAACCCCATGAAGAAGAAGTGGATGTGATTGAGGGTGACAATGATGATGTCACTGACACTCCCTGGTAGCTTCTGTCCAAAAAAGCAAAAGTTAACAAATGTGACCCTGCCAACAAGTGTCTGATCCCATTACTCAACACTGGGCTAAAAATCTCAAAAGTGTGAAAGGTGACACTGCCAATGATATGGTGGGCAGTCCCCTAGCCAACATGTCCAGATAAAACCAAAAGCAGACATGAGTCACAAATCCAGCAAAATTGCCTGTGAGATATAGCCCCCCACTACAGACACACTTCAGCCACAGCAAATTACTGATCCCATCAAGATATCTTATTTGGGACTTTTTATTACTGCCCAAATCACTGCAAGTGTGGAAACATATCAATTATGCCAGGTACATGTCAGCCGTGGCAAAAGGGGATCACATCTTAACACTAGCAGGCAACACACCCACCTTAAACAGAATTATCTATTGATCAGGGCAAAACAACATAGAAGGGATGGGGACATATTTTACTAAGCATTGCATATGACGGGGAGGAGGTTAGAGGAAACAGAAGGAGGAGGAACTTGATAAGGGAGGTAAAATTAGTGCAACTGGCACTTCAAAGAAATAACAAGCAAAAATAAATGGGCTCAAATGCCACACCACAAGAACACTTTTTGGGTGCAAAAACAGTTTATTATTGCTTAGTAATGCTTATAGCATACAACTAGGTTAAATAACACTGCACATACAGCAGAGTAGAGTGAAAAAAACTTCCAGCTTTTCACAGTATACAATCAGCGCTTTATCAAGGCATAGCCAGATAAATCAAGGATAAAATAAATTTACTTATCACAACAGGATTTACCTTTGGGTGGCACTAGCCATCATCAGTTACATACCTCTGCTTGAAAGGTGGTAAAGAACAGCACTTCTGGTTGGATAAAGGTGATTCACCAGCAAACAATGCTGCAGTAATGGAGATATTTGACCAAGTTGCCCCATAATCACACAGTGTCCAGGGAACATAATACTGCTGCAGCAGGAATGTTGCCGTTGATCTCTTGCCATATTCTTTCATGGAGAAGCTAGGAATCAGAAAGCTGTTGGCAAAGGCTTGCCACAAATGGAAACTTCCTTTATGCACATATTTCTCCAACTGGATCATGCCTGAGCTGAGGAATGCTGTTGTGCACTGCCTATCATTTGCTTTGTCATACTTGACAGTTGACACAATACCTTTGTCCACTGACATGGGAATGAGTGCTTTCTATTTGCTCTGTGTCTTTCAAGTGCATTACAATGCATTGTGCACAGCTGACTGGATGACTCAAGTACAGGAGTGAACTTTGAGCATCAAGGGGCAGCCAGGGGCAAGAGAATCGAGCATCTGAAGGACTGCTCTTCTGCTTTGGGGGTGGGGAACTGCACAGTTAGATTAATTCCTGGCTCCTAGTGAAGCCTGGGGGAAAGGCAACTTGAGACTGCTAGAGTGCGGGGGATGTGGCTGTCATTAACACACATGATGCAGGAGCAGATCATGTGCATCATTATGATACTGCATGCTACATCACCAGAGGAGAAAACAAAGAATCTCCCTGCTAGTAGGATGATACCAGGTACCCAGTGTCCCAGTACCCTACTGTTCCAGATAAGCCAGCTGAACTGGATCTTATCTGATGGTGGGGGTTGGGGAATCACACCAGCCCCAGCATGGGGAGTTGGCCCTGGGGGAAGAAGCTGACTGGTAATTTCCAGGAGGATCTCTGGGTGATGAGGATGAGTTGTTCAGGGGATGGGGGCTGCTCGAGGGGAACAAACAGATAAAAAGAAAAATGACTACTTACAGGTTTAACTGTGGCCACATGCACCATGTCTGGGATTTTCATCCACCTCCCAGCTCTGAACTTCATTAGCAAGCAGCTTTATCACCATCTTGCCAAAGTCACACACTGCTGCTAAGAATTTGGTCAGGCTGCTGGAGAAAACTGACCCTTGGCTGCTGCTGTTTTCTCTAAAAAAAGAAATAAAGCCTTACTAAGGCTTTACTCTAATAGATGTCTTCATAGCTAGTAATAATAGACATAATGTGGTTAACATGCTAGAAAATGGTGATTTCTAGACTTTCAAACATGGCATATATTATTAACCTGGTAGTACAGGACTTTCTTATCCATACTGTGACAATTTTGGCAGCTCATCTAAGGCAAGGCAGCAGTTGAAAAGACATTTAAATCAAAACCTGTCTCAGCATTGCATGAAGCAAGAAGTGAACTTGAGATAAAACTTCACTCTCTACTATACGTGACTGAGCATATTTTCCAGCAGTGTATGACACAGTGTGACTATATGCTCATTCACACCACCATGATGCCACAGGAGCATCCATGAGCTTAGCAACAGAACAGTGGCATCTTATGGACTGAGTCTCATCTTATGTCCATTTGAATGTTCCACCATGGCAGATATTTTCCAAACGGCATCCGTATGCTAAGCAGTCTCACTTCTGTGTGTACTGAGGCAGGCATTGTGAAATATGCATCACTTACTAGAAGCTGAGTGATAATTTTGCTTGCACTGTGCTCAAGGAACGCATTCAGTCACTAACAATTCTGCTGCCTTATGCCAGTAATTAATCCTGATTTTGCACTTAGCAGTGCTGGTCATTCAGATTGATGGTCGTGGAAAACTCTAAAGGATCGCCAGTTATAAATTTACAAACATTGCTCCATGGAACAGTACTGAACAAGTCAGCTAGATGAGATTTTTAAAAGACAATATTTCATTTTTTTAACATTAATACCAACAATCAATAAACACAGAGATGGAGGTGGGAATTGGGGTCTGGTCCTCATGAGCTGACAAAAAATAACTACCTCAAGTGGCCTAATTAAAATTACCATGATCTAGGAGTCCCAGCCTTAGTCTGAGGAACTATTTTTCTCTGTTACAAACAGAAACAGAAATATAGAATTTGTTGGCAAATAAGGACTGATTTGCCCACCTAGTCTGCCTATTTTTCCCTACCTACAGTATCTTTGCAGACCCTACCTGATCTCTAGCTCTTTCTCCCTCCGCCCATTCATTTCCACTTAGATTCACTTATGCCAGTCCCATGAATTCTTGAACCCCACCACTGTTTCCTCCCCACATTGGTTGGTAGGCTGCTCAAGGAATCTACCACTCTTTCTGTGAAGTACTTCCTCACATCTCACCTGAAGCTACCCCCCTCTACCTTCATAGCATGACCCATTGTTTTTGTGCACCTTTTTTTCTGACAATATTACTTTTATCCTGTACCTTATTTACTCCCTTGTGATATTTAAAGTGTTGAGTTCATCAGGGGGCATTCTCCTTAGGGAAATGTTCCAGTAGGTCTAGCTTCAATCACTCAAAACCATCTCCTTCTCCTCCCTCAGGGGCCTACTCCATGATATGTACCACCGGTCAATGCAAGTCTCCTCTTCCTAATGACAGGCATAATTTTTATGTTGGCTCGTGCTTGTGCACCAGCCAACATATTGTGTTAGTAGCAGATTTGGATGCGCGGTCACTGTTGGGCGAATGCAGGGCACGCATCAGTAGGTGCACCCCTCATTCCCCAATAAGCCAGCATGCAGGTGCCACACCAGGAATACATAATGTGGTGATCACATTTAAGAAAAGGTCTGCTGCAATGAGAGCCAAGCTCGTCATGCAGCAGCACCAAAATACGCCCTCCCTACGTGCCTTTCCTGGTGAAGCCCTTCAATAAACATGGCGGCGCTGACTGCCACTGCGCAGAGAGCCGACTTCAGGAGTGCCCAATCCCCTGTCAGCATTCCCTAACCCACTTTATTTGCCAAAGGGGAGCCTACTCCCATTGGCATAATGCACTGCCCTCATTTAGTGGTACCGAGGGGTACTGTCCCCTCGCATCATGTCCCCCTTCCCAGTTTAATCTGCTGACTTGGGAGCCCACTCCCTATCAGCATAATGTCCCCCATTTGTTGTGTGCAGATGGGGATACCCAATCTCCCATCGCTACAGAACCCCCCAAAAAACACTCAGGTGGCACGCCCACCCTAGCGTGCCAAATGCCCTTGTAAAATGAAAACGGTACCATAATTTTTTTTTTCACAACCTGCAAACCAGAAAACGGTGCCTCATCGAGTCTGGTGGCCATCTCTCAACCCGCGCTCACCATCTGTGCACCCTGCCTCCCCACACACCCCCTCACCCCATGCTTACCTCCAGAGTATGGCACGATGATCTTCGGTGGACCGGGAACACGTCTGCACTTTTCAAAGCCAACCGCGAACTGAAGAAATGCCGGTAAGCTGTATAATGGCATAAATAGATTTTTTCAACTTTGGTGCATATCTTGGTAATTTTTGGGAATTATGGCACCAAATTTTCAACATTGGGTCATTGGGACCCCTCCTCATGAATTCAGTCACTGTCATGGCGTTATTCGGTCCCAAAAGGTGATTTTTGTGGTCACTGTGCAGAATCACCTTTCAGGACTGATTAACAAAATGACAGTGCCACTGTTCATGAGGCAGGCTCTCAAAAAGCCTGTGCTGCAAATTTTGTGAAAAAAATCCAAAAAATGGCTGTTTTACGAGTGTGTGTTGCACAGTTTCCACGCATGCTCGTAACTTCATGAAGTTGTAATATTTTCACTCTAGATTTTCAAAAGTGCCATTTTTCCACGCCTCCTTATGAACAGTACAGCTGTCATTTTATATATCCTGGCTGAAATGTGTTTTCGCACGTCCGGCGCAGACTAGCGCAGTCGCTGTCCGAAATCAGTTTTTGGGACAGTTTGAGAAAATGATAGTGACACTGTTCATGAGCAGCATTCCTAAAATGCCTATGTTGAAAATTTGGTGATGAAAGTCCATATAAGGACTGTCTTACAAGCGTGCGTTGCGCAGTTTCCACACACCCTTGTAACTTCGCAAATTTGCAATATTTTCATGCCAGATTTTCAACACTGGCATTTTTTCATACCTGCTTATGAACAGTACAGCTGTTATTTTTCACAGTCTGCTCAAATTGTGTTTCCATACCTGTGGCGCACAGTGGCGTGGTCACTGTGGGAATTCAACTTTTGAGACAGATTAACAAAATCACAGTGCCACTGTTCATGAGGGGAGGTCCCAAAATGCCTATGCTGAAAATGTGGCTAAAAAAAATCCCAAAAATAATTTGGTTATGGATGTGTATTGCGCAGTTTCTATGCATGCTCACGACTTCAACAATTTTTCATATTTTCCTCCAGATTTTCAACGTTGCCATTTTTTTACACCTCCTCATGAACAATATATTTATTTTGTTTGGTTTGGGTGGTGACAGAACCTAAACTATTTCCTTTTTTTGTGGTATGTTATGTATGTATGAGGGGGGATGATAGTTGTCTTCTGGCTTAAGTTCAGATTTGATTTATCTAATAAGGATTAGGGTGATATTTTAAACTATTTTTGTCTAGTTTTGTGAAAATTATTTTTGGGTGTGGTTAGTTGTTATTATAAGTGGGTTTATTTTTTGTTTTATTATTTGGCTGTGTAGTAGCAGCATGTGCTGACCTTTAACCCCCACGGTGGTGCACTACTCATCCTCTTCTCTTCGTGTCCTTCACCCTTTTTATTCACCCCCCCTCCAATTTGAGACCTACCAGCATTGTAGAGTGCTGGGAAGTATGCGTAGATGAGGGGGGAGGGTGAGGGGCTGCGAACAGGGGAGGATGGATGACGGGGGTCATATTGTAACTACCGTATTGGGGTAGTTGGATCCAGAAGACGCCCTGGGGTAAAATGGAACCCAGATCGTGGTTTGCCATCCCTGGTGCCCATACCCAAGGGCACTACCAAATACGGGAGGCAGATGGCCCGGACAGCCTCTGAGGTTCGTCCAACTCAGGCGGTGTTGTGCAATGCTAGGTCTATCAGGAATAAGATGGCTATTATTGCTGATCTTATTGGCTTGATGGACCTGGCCTGCATCACCGAGATCTGGCTGGATGAAAATCCTGGCCCCGAACTGGGGGCTATGACTCCGGCTGGGTACTCGGTGATACACCACCCGAGATTGGATCGCGTGGTGGGGGGGCGTGGTCTGCTTTAAGACCAAACTAGGCCTCACAAGTGTAGTAGTTGAGAAGGTTGAGTCACTTGAGTATACAGCGGTAGCAGGTGTAGGCATTTGAATCGTTCTCATCTACCGTCCACCCAGGGATGAGAAGCAATTCCTTCAGGAAATGGTGGACTTCATCGTCGACATGGCATTTGAATCACCCAGATTGATGGTTCTGGTCGACTTCAATTGCCTGGGTTGACAACAAATTCTCGCAATTTGGCCAGCACTTCCTCCAGTTAATGACATCTCTGGGCCTTACACAGGTGGTTTCCACTGCTACACATACACTCTTTGGACTTAATCTTCTTGCTAGGGATTGAAACCTCTGATGTGGCGGTGGAACCAGTCGCATGGTCAGATCACTACACTGTGAGGTTTAGTTTTTGCAACCCCTCTAGAAGGTCTACCCCTGTGGAGATGGTTAGGTACCGCCCATTATGGGATATAAATTCCCAAGGCCTTGTGGCGGTGCTTGACCTATTGTCCCCCACATTGGCAAGCAGTGATCCAGAGATCCTCGTGTCAGCCTATAACACGGTTGTTACGGTAGCTCTGGATTCTATTGCTCCAATCCGAGTGCGCCCCCTCTCCCTTCACCCCAAGTCCCCTTGGTTTGATGGGATATTGAGGGAGATGCAGAGACAGAGGTGAAGGTTAGAGCGTTGCTGGCGTAAGTCTGCCCTTGATGCCGAACACCTTAGATTGATGGACCATTATCTGGTCAATCAATCTGCAGTCACCCGTAAAAAGGCAGAATTCTTGTCCAGGGAGATTGTGGTTGCTTGGAATCGATCAGTTCAGCAGTTTCGAACTGTAGACAGACTGTGCAACCCAGCCCGTCTGCAAGTTCGGAAAGCTTTTTTGCAATTAGAGTGTGAGGAACTTGCTTGATTTTTTGCAAATAAGGTGGCCGACATCAGGGCAGATTTGCAGCCAGAGCTATCTAGGGGGGTGGTTGTTGTTGGACTGTGCAAGGTCACTATACCTCAATTTTTTGGGGAGTTCCTTCAGTCAACTGGACTTTATGGATGTTATGAGGATTATCCAGAGTGTGAGGCCTATGTGCTGTATTTTGGACCCTGGACCAGCTTCCCTAATTTTGGGTTGTAGTGATATCATCGGTCCAGTCCTTGTGTGAATAGTCTGGTGCTCCTTGGAGTCGGGTGAGTTTCTCAGCTCCCTGAAAGAGGCGGTGGTGACACCACTCTTGAAGAAAGCTACCCTGGACCCAGACTGTTTCACAAACTACAGACCTATCTCTAACCTTCCCTTTGTTGGGAAGGTGATTGAGAAAGTAGTGGCAGCTCAACTGGAGGATCATTTAACCATCCATGAACCCCTCCAGTCCAGTTTTCATAAAAGACATAGAACCAAGACAGCGCTGGTTCTGGTGCTCAATGATCTCTTGAGGGCGAAAGATCAGAAGAGATGTTCCATCTTGGTTCTCCCAGATCTCTCTTCAGCTTTTGACACCGTGGATCACATGGTGTTGATAGGACACCTGAGGTCTATATGTGGAATATCAGGAACCATCCTTCGATGGTTCACCTCATTCCTCACAGTGAGATCACAAAGAGTTGTGTCTGGGGTCTTTTCCTCGGGCCCAACGACTTTGTTGTGTGGGGTGTCTCAGGGTTCAGTACTGTCACCCATGTTATTCGCGGTGTATATGCTACCCCTCGGAGACATTGTAAGAAGGTATGGGCTGAGGTTTCACTGTTATGCAGATGATACCCAGCAATACCTGTCTTTTGCACCCGACCAGGCTGAAGCTCTCTCGGTCTTTAACAACTGCCTGAAAGAAATCCAGGAGTGGATGGATTCTAGCTGGTGGAAGGTGAACTCAGAAAAGAAAGAGGTATTGGTTGTGGACCCGGGTCGACGGATAGAGGGGCCAGATGTTGGTGCGCCTTCAGAAATTTTTCTTGGCGGCGTTTCTCTCCCGACCTCTGAATGGGTTCGTAACCTGGGGGTGGTCTTTGATGATAGACTGACACTGCAGTCGCAGGTGTCGGCTGTCATCAAGACCTCCTTTTACCATCTTAGGAACATCACCGGAGTTAGGCATCTGGTTCCATCTGACGACCTTCCAATGTTGGTCCACTCTTTTGTGTTCTCGCGCTTGGACTACTGCAACTCTCTTTACTTTGGGCTTTCAAGGGTTGAAATTCACCGCCTGCAGCTGGTGCAGAACGCAGCAGACCAGGTTTTGATGGGCTCTAGTAGATCCTGTCATATCTCTCCGGTGTTGTGCAAACTGCACTGGCTGCCTATATAGTGGAAGATCACCTTTAAAGTCAGTTCACTGACTTTCAAAGCCCTTCATGGTCAGGGTCCGGCCTATCTGAAAGAACTTCTGGTTCCCTAATGCCCTGGTCGATCGCTCCGCTCGGCTGATGAGGGGTTGCTAGAGATTCCAAGGGTGAACCTGAAATCATCTGGTTCTAGAACTTTTTCTTATGCTGCGCCCACCCTTTGGAATTCTCTACCCCATCAGTTACAAGAGTGCACCTCCGTGGAGGAATTTAAGAGGATTGAAAACTTTTCTTTGGCAAAAGGCCTTTGTGGAAAATTATGATTATGTTTCTTCATTCATGTTTAAGAGATTGGATTTTAATGCTTGTTTTAAATTGTTTTAAGTTGTAAGGCACCTTGGAAATAGAAAGGCGCTGTACAAATAAAATTATTATTATTATTAATACAGTTGTCATTTTTCACATCCTGTCCAAAATGTGTTTTCGTCCCTGTGTTACCAAATGGCATAGCCACTGTGCAAAGCCACCTTTCAGCTAACAAGCTGAGTGTGCCGCTGTTCATGAGGTGGGGTCTCAAAAAGCCTATGTTGAAAATTTGGACTGAAAATACCAACAAATGCCTACGACGTTAGGGTTTCCAACTGTAACACCCCACCCTGTAGAGACTGACAGGTGTCAGGGGTGTGACTTGGGATCATTGGCTGTAATGCTCACGTCATTCCAGCCCCACCCTCACCCTGCAGCCAGTGACAGGCATCGAGGTGTGCCTTGCAGTGTTCAGCCCTAAAGTTCTCCCCATTCCCCTATACTGCACCCGCCTCACCATATTTCCTTATGGAATGGGGTAAGTATAATGCCCAAAGACCCCAAAGCACACCACGACACTTGTCAGTGACTACAGGGTAGGGTGAGGTAAAATTACATGAACGTTATAGCTGACGACCCAAAGGCACACCCCAACACCTGCAGGGTGGGGGTGGGGTTGGCGTCAGTTCAATACTTCACTGCCATTCCTATTATGCATCTCTAACTCCTGCACTACTAATGCCAATGCAAGTGAGACAACATTTGGCATTGACAAATGTTTGTTTTAAACAATGGTAGTTTGCCATGTGGACTGCTGTACTCACTATTCTACCTGCAACAGTAAATATGTTAGGCCTAATTTTGAAAACGACGACAACCTTTCATGCGGGCTTCTGTATCTGTTATTCTGTTACCAAAATTAAAACGGTAAAATTTTAAAACAGTTGTAGCCTGCAATGTCAGCTGCTGAAACTGCTATTCTGCCATCAACAATACACATGTCAGGCAGGCATATTTTTTGGAAAAGGTTATATACCCATGGACTGCTGTATGTACTTACATCATCCTGACAGCAAATGTAGGAGCTCCCACCCCAACCTTAGATTACTTTCTTTTGTTAAACGCTGTATATCCCCCTGTTGCAGATTCTACCCTTCCTCTGCTTCACGACCTCCCAGCCCAATCCTCACATGAGGTCATCTCCCTCATGTGGCTGAATCTCTTGGGAGGGCCCCAAATGTGGTGGTTGGGTCACATGAGGAGGTCTTCATGAAAAGTATAACTACTAACTTTGCAGCATCTTTTCTGGCCAAGAAAAACTGCAACATCTCTAATATTTAACTACGCAGTGGATAGAAATGTCACATGCAAAGTTGCAGCTAAGTTGCTGACTTCACAGTTTTGTGAAGCTTCATGAAGATTATGAAGATTTTAGCTTCAAGAAATGACACTCTACTAGGTAACATGACCCTTCACTAGAGAAGTAACTCTTTACTGGGAAAGTGCTATACTGGGGATATTTTTAAAAGGAAATCTTTTTCCCACCCATGTAGCACCCAATCCCATCATCCCCCTCCGATTTGGCACCCAAGCAATGCAATATTAACCTGTTTCCTCAGCACATTCAGCACCCATTTCTCCAAACCGCTTCCCTAGTCCCTCCCTACAATGCAAACATTATAAGTACCCCTTCACCCAGCCCACTCAGAACCAGTTCTGTCCTCCTCTACTCTGTCACCCAAACAGCCAAACAGCATCACAAATTAATTATATAAAAAAAAGAAATAATAAAAAGGAAAAACTGTAACCATCTTAAACACCCTGCACTCCCCCTTGACTGGCTGCAATCTTAATGAATGAAATAAGCACACAAAATAAATTGTGATTTTGATATTTCACGTTGTTTACAGTCACTGTTGCAGCCAAAGATATGGCCAGAAAGTTCCTGAAATTTCTGTGAGATCTCTAGAAAAATGCCCTGCCTCTCTGCAGTACCACTGTGGGCCACTAGAGAGAATCTCTTTAGATATAATCAAGGCCACTGATTTACAGTGCTTAAAATAAGGAAATTCCATTTTTAAGACTGGAAATTCTGGGAATTGCACCAGTGATTGTTAGTCAAATTATTGGAATTTACTGGGCTTCTACTGTCAGTCTTTTAATATGTGGATAAATAATCAGAATAAAAGAAAGCTTAATATACTAGCATTAAATTAAGCAAATTGAAAACAGCGCTGGAAGCAATTTCAAGAAAAAACACAAGTTCTGCAGAGTTACTGATCTGGTCCAAAATGCGAACTCCAGGGGGGCATGGCTTAGCCAGTGAACAAGATGGTGACTTAATCTTTATGAGCTGCCGACCCGGAGCAAAGTATTTTAAATATACCCAATTTTCCGAGGAGCTATCTGTACCTATTACAATCTAACACTATTTGAAGCTGTTCTCTACTAGCAGTTTGTTTTTTGGAGTATTTCATACCTGGATTTGGCTGTACTCTGCTTGCAGGCCTGGACCTCTGCTGCATTCTTGGCCACATGGTGCACAAATCCATAAAGGGCCGGGAGCCCTCGATCCATGATATGTTCGCCTCGATTTTGAGCCATATCGAGGGACTTACTGTGGCCTCCAACAACGTGACTGGCACCTTACACCAATTGGACATATGGATGGGTCTCATGAAGCAGAAAGTAGACTTGCATGAGGAAGCTCTGCAGGATCACTGCACGACCATGCAGGAGCAGGCACTCCAAATAAAGGCTTTACAAGAAAAATGAACAATATGGAAAATAGGAGTCGCTGCAACAACTTGCAGCTCCTGGGCTTTCTGGAAGGCTGCAAAAAAGGCAGAACTATAGCCTTTTTACAAAAAGCCCTTCCAGAGCTGCTGCGGCTCCCAGCCAGTACCAGAATCACCACTGAATGGGCGCACCGCTCACTGTAACCAAAGCCTGTCACTGGAGAAAGGCCAAGACCCATCCTGGCCTGTATTCTTAATTTCATGGAGAAGGAGGCCATTCAGGCCAGGGCTAGAGAACTGGGAGCCCTGGATTGGTGCAGCCACCAAATAGTGGTATTTCAAGGGTACTTGAGGGAGTTAGCTGCCCAGAAGAAGGCCTACACGGAGGCGTGCCGGAGGCTCCATGAGTTACAGGTACCTTTTACTCTAAGATATCCAGCAGTCATGAAGATCACTTATAATGGGTCCCCACACCAGTTTTTCTCATTGGAGGCCGCCACTGACTTTATTAACATGACCTGGTTTCCCTTCAATAACCAGCGACGTAGCCCAGGTCAGGGCCTTGCTGCAGACCCCCATAGTGCCTATTTGGACTGAAGATCCCCACTGAAATGGGGCCAGCACACCTTGTCGGACTGGGCTAAGTATCAGGGTGCCTGCCGAGAGCTAGAGCCCAGACCTGCTAATGGCAGCAAGAGGCCACCATCTGCTTCCCATGCTAGAAGCGAACACCAGCAGGATAAAGGAAGAGCTGAAGAATGTACCGACCAGGCCAACCAGCATGAGGGGAACCAGGACTTGGAATACACTAGCTCCTATTTCTCACAGAATCGATTTTCTCCATGCCCTGCAATCCCCACCACATGCTGATGAGGCCCTCACTGAGATGGACTTTTCTGCCTCTGAGCCCCTGGATCAGGAGATCAAGTGAGTACAGTGATCCTGGAGGGCTTCTTGCTGACATTGCCCTGCTGTTTGGTGACTCCCCAGTCTTGGCTGTGGACTTAGGCCCTCTCACAACACAATTGCAGCAACAAGATGAAGATGGTGGTCTGAAGGAACCGCACACCTTGATCCCTGTGTGATCTTGGAATACAGATAAGTTCCTAATAGGTTTTGTGTCACTGAAGGGAGTAAATTGGAGGGGTGGTATAATGGAATAATTGGGAGGAGGAGAAGCCTTGGTGACTGTCTGCATCAGCTGCATGATAAGGTCGTTCCTCCCCCTCTGCATTTCATGGGGACAGTAAGAAGGGCAGAGTTGCAATTATACCTTGCTCCCCCCCAACACACTCCTCCTTCTAGGGGTACTTGTACCACACAAAGGCTGTTTGATTTAACATCACACAATTATTGCTTATCTGTAATGGGGGTGGGTGGGGGTAGGGGTGGAGATGGGGTTATTTTTCTTGAAGTGATGGAGCATAGTGCAACAATATCTCCTACTGGCTCTGGGTGTACTGGCTATTGTAACCCCTCACCCCTCTCTCCTCCACTCCCCCGGCATGCTTGGACACCTCTTCTTCGTTCTAAATAGGGGAAATCAAGTGAGCAACAGGAAAAGCCCCCCCCCAACTCTGGGGGTTGCTATGTATAAGGGTAGGAGAGTTCCTCCCCCCTGCCTCTCCACAGATCCCTCCTGGATCCCTCTTGGTGCCACAACCCACCTGCCTCACTGGCCGGCTGGTGGGGGGCACAGTGGGTGACAACCCTATTCTTTTTTTTTTTTTAATTTCTTTTTATCCGACTATACCCAGCCTGCCACCCCTGACCCATCAGGAGAGACATGGCAGACATCCCACTGCTTGACACCCTGCCAGAACGGACCCCAAGACCCCATGGAACTGCAGTTTTACCCCCTGTGTGGGGATGAGTTGGGGGCTTTAACACCCCAAAACATATGTTCCATCGGCTCGGTTCCATTGGGCGGTCGCAGGCACATTGAGGGCACATCTCCTGGCTCCCCATCTCCCCCGTGGTGGCAGGCTCTTTTCTCTTTTTTTCTCCCTCCCCTACAGTGTGCAACCCCTGACATCATGATGTAAGGTGCCGACGTCCACGCTATACAATGGCCAAACATCCCCTACAGTTGGGGCTTGCAGTACTCTGAGCCTCCACTTGGAGTCAGGCAAGTGCACGGGCATCAGCTTCTTCCCTTCCCAGAGAAGGCAAGCTGTCATGGGACGCTCAAGTCTATCACCCCCCCCCAGCTGACCCACAAGCGCCCCAAGTCAGCTCCTGAACCCAGGTCACCGGCGTAGTGCAAGATGTGGCATCCAGCGCCTCAACCCTCAGCACCACTGGGCAAGCTGACTACCTTATTCTTACTAACACCCTCATGCTGTTTCATCTATCTAACCAGATCTCTGGAAATATTCAGTACACCCCATAGCTCTGGGTGGCAGCTAACCCATGGGGTTTCTTTCTTACTTGCTCCACCTGCAGCTAGAGTTTGTTTGTGTCTCCTCCATTTGTGAGACCAGTGTATGTAAGGGCAGGACAGTTCTGCATGCCTACTAGTTCATTACCCCCCTCCCCCCCCCGGGACAGCTGGGCCTGCCATTGGCTGGTGAGGCAGCCGGTTAAGTCCAGCTTCTGACCCTTAAACAATTTTTGGTCATTACTTTCATGTACATAAGTTGTTTAATTGTTATTGGTAAGTAAGTTCTGCTCAGATAATCCACTTAGGCAGCGACTCTAGCTGTCCCTCCCAGAACTCCACTCACTTAAAGCAGATAGCAAGTGACAATAGGGAGGGTCAGCCCCTCCACAACTGTTGACTTACTAGGAAAGCTGTTTAGACTGGATCTGGGTGAGATTAGGATTCTACATAGCAGTACATTCCTTGATACCTAGAGGAAGGCTCCACTGATACTTGGCCTATGTAATATAAGGGGAAGGACTGCCTAAACCCCACCCCACGGGAAATATGACAGATATGATTTTTCATACTTGGAATATCCAGGGGCTGAATTCCCCTATCAAGGGGAAAAAGGTCCTTTCCCATTTAAAACACTTGAAATCCAGAGTGGCTTTCCTCCAAGAGATCAAGCTGAACCAGGGTGACCATGCCCTGATGATGAAGGACTGGGTGGGTCAGGAGGTCCATACAGGGGCTCCCACAAGAAAACAATTGGTGATTATACTTCTCCATAAATCACTACAATGGACCCTGACTGCTTCTGTGGCTGACCCTGATGGCAGATGGATAGTGGCCAACTACAGTACCCTCTCCAGTACCCTAGGTCTATGTAATGTGTATGCCCCTAACATTGATGACTGCCAGTTCTTTCATGCCCTAGCCGAGACCCTCAGTACCTTCCTCCCACCCAACTGCCCCATGCTGCTTGGAGGGGATTTCAATTTGACACTGGTCCCCCACCTGGACAGGAGTGATACTGGGAAGGAATCACATGTTAGAGGGGTTAGGACCCTGCAACAACTGATGTCAAACCTGGGGCTCACTGATGTATGGAGACTTTTTCACCCTAGGGTCAGGGATTACACTTTTCACTCGGAACTCAACTCATCACATAGCAGCTTAGATTTTTGGCTAATGTCTCCAGCCCTACTACATACTGCTATAGATGCTGCCATCCTCCATAGGATTGTTTCCAATCATGCCCCAGTCCAGCTGATAGTACAATGAGGCACTACTTCCTCCCCCCCATTCCGCAACTGGAGACTTGACCCCATACTCGTGTGAGACCCTGACTTTATCCCCTGGGCTAAAAATGAGGCCTCATTATTTTTGGCACACAACCCCTCCTCAGACTCCTCAGCAGGGAACACCTGGGAGGCCTTTAAGGCCACCATGAGGGGTAGTATTATAGGATATGCTACAGCCAAGTGCAGGGAAAGGGAACTGTGCCTGGTAGATCTAGAACAGCAGCTAGCACATGCAGAGTCCACATATAAAGCTATGCCCTCCCCCTCCCCTAGCTCTCATATGGTTAGAGAAATTCTTGGCCTACGCATTGAGATTAACCAACTTTTAAACAGGAAAGCGGAGGTGGCCATTCTCTGGGTTAGGCATATCTTTTGGGAAGGAGGAGATGAAGGGGGCAAGGTGCTGGCCTACCAGCTCAGGCAACAGCAGGTCAGCTGGCATATTCCTGGCCTGAAGGATAGCCAGAGGACAGTGGTCCATACCCCACAGGCCATAAATGAGGTTATGTCCTCCTTCTATGCCAGCCTGTACTGCACCACCCATATAGGACCAGTACCAGGCACCCAACCCTTCCTGGACAGGCTGCACCTCCCTAAACTCTCCATGCAACAGTCCCAGGAGCTACATGCCCCAATCACCCAAGGGGAAGTAGAAACTGCCATTCATAGTCTTCACCTGGGAAAGTCCCCTTGGGGTGAGGGATACACTGCTGCATACCTCTCAACTGTCCCTGATTTTCAGGGATGTCCCTGATTTTGCCTCAAAAGTTTACTCTGTCTCTCCTAAAAATTGTGTTTCCATGACCAAACATTGGGAGTTGTAATCAAAAAATAATGCCAGACTTTAAAGTCACAGTCTTATTCTTCCTTAGAAAATGCATTTTACACTAAGCCTCTTATTCCCCCAGCTTCCTGAGTTGATATCTCCACTTTTGAAGATGTGTCCCTGATTTTGGTCCTTTGTCCCTGATTTTTTTAAGCCTTGTCCCTGATTTATAAGCCAGGAGGTTGAGAGGTATGCACTGCTGACTTCTATCAGGCACTGGTCCCAGTGATTACCCCTCTTCTAACAGAAGTGTTCCAAGAAGCAGAGGTCAATGGGGCCCTTCCTCCCTCTCCTAGAGAGGCAACTATCATCATAATCCCCAAAAAGGGTAAGGACCCTACCAATCTGGGAAGCTACCAACCGATATCATTCATCAGTGTGGACAGTGAGGTCTACGCCAAGGTTCTCACCTCCAGGTTGAGTCCCTTTCTATCATACCTGAGTCACCTCTCCCAGGCGGGCTTTGTCCCTTGCCATCATAGCTCTGACCATCTCAGACCACTAATGAATCTTATGCACACAGCTAGTGTTATGTACTCCAGTTGCAGCTATAGCTGTTGACTTCGAGAAGGTGTTTGACTCCATCGAATGACTACATGTACACTGTACTAGCCCATCTGGGAGTGGGGGAGAGGTTTAAGGCCAGAGTGCAGACCATTTACACTAGTCCAAAGGCCCGGGTAAGTACCAACTCTACAATGTCCCCTCAATTCTCACTCGAACGAGGAAATCGACAGTGCTGCCCCTTGTCACCCCTTCTGTTTGTAATGGCAGTTGAACCTCTGGTGGCAGCGATCAGACAACACCCAGATATCAAAGGTATCTGAGTCGGAGATATTGCATACCCTACCCTCATGTACGTGGACAACCTTCTTCTCCCCCTTGCAGATGCCTAACACTCCCTGCCCCCACTTTTGACCGTCCTGGACTCCTTCACCAGCTACTCCAGATTTAAGCTTAATCAGGCCAAAACTGAAATGCTCCCCCTTAATGACATTTGTACCCAACACATAGAAGTGACCTCTGGACTGTTATGGGTCCCCACTGGGATTACATACCTGGGTATTAGACTCACCCCTAAACTGGAAGACCTGTGGCATGTGAACATCCATCCCATGCTAAGTGCCACCAAGACTGAATTTGAAAGATGGAAGCTGCTCAAGCGCACACTGGCAGGGAAGATTGCTGCTATAAAAATGGTGGCCACCCCTAGGTTCTTCTACTTGCTGGCCCGCATACCTATCTCCCTTCCCAAACACTGGTCCCAACCCATAGATAAACTGATAGGTAACTTCCTGTGTGAGGGAACCAAGCCCTGATTTAGCCACTCCAAACTTAGAGCCCACTGGTCTCAAGGTGGATGGAACCTCCCATGGATGGAGGGATACAAGTCGGCATTTCAAGTAGCCAAGACTGTCCATTGGCTCCAACTTGCAACATATCTTCCCCCTCAATGGGTTCATGTAGAACAGGATATTACAGGGACCCTACACCACTCTTCCCTCCTGTACCCACAGGAAGGGGCCAGCCCTACACATAATAATGTCCGACACTCCCCTATGGTAGAAGCATCTAGGAAAACCTGGTACTCGGTGCATGCCAGGCTGGCCATGAACCCACTCCCTCCCTCTTATGTACCACTCGGGCAGAATCCTCATATTACCATAGGTAACAAGAGAGTGGCATGGAAACACTGGTTTGACAGGGGCATTCGTGGTGTGGAAGACTTATGTGACCCCCCCCGTAGCTATGGTTACCACCTTCCAGAAGCTCCAAGAGAGGTGTGGACTCCATCAGACAGATTTCTGGAGATACCTGCGGCTCCAGGGGCACTCAAGCCCCTCCTGGAACGTCCCAAGCAATACAGTAACCCCTCTGACTTGAAGATCTGTATTCAACACCCTAAAGGCCTTGCAGGTAGAATATATGCCAAATAGAGGGATAGCCTTCCATCCCAGTTGGTGGAATCTAAGAGAAGATGGAGAAAGATGCTTCAGTGCACTATCTCTCCCACTCAGTGGGGACTGGCCTAGAAAGATACTCACAAATAGTACCGGGATGCTCGTTCGAGGTTAATTGAAAACAAAATATCCCACTCGTAGTACAAAACCCCGTTGTACTATGTAAGGCCAAGCTCACTGATTCCGACCAATGCTGGCGATGTCAGGCCCCTGGAGTGGGCCTGGTTCATATGCTATGGTCCTGCCCCAATCTGCAGAACCTCTAGCAGGGGTTGTGCTCCACTGCATCTGATGTACTCCATAAACAGGTTCCCTGGTTTCCCACGTTCTTTCTTCTGGGGATTCGGTCAGATCTCTCATCCTTGACCCCATAGGAGTGCAGATGGCTAGCTTTTCTGGCCATATAGACCAAGTGAGCCATTGTATGCAAGTGGCACACTTCAACTGTCCCCACAGTGGAAGAGGTTCTGTCCTCTCTGTGTCTGCCCTGGTCAAACTAGATAAGATTTTTCACCTCCAAACTCATCAGATGGACAAATTCCAGTTGTGCTTGGCACCCTATTATATGTCAACCCCCCCCCCCCCAAGGGAATTGGATGAATCCAAAAGCTGCTAGCTGGACTCAGCATGGTCTTCAGTCACTGCAATGTGCCTGAATTGATGGGTGAGGTATTAAAGGTTGCTCCTCTAGGGTATTATGCTTACTGCTAGGTTTCTGAGAATACTTGCTATACTGCTGTTCTCCTAGGACTATGTAGACTAATAGGTTGTGTACCACTGTTTTGAAGTACACTTTATCTGATTATAAGGTATAGTTCCTGTAGAATTTATAATAGGCTCAAGAGCACAGATTCTTTGTGCGTATGTCTGTTCTGTTTCAGAAAAGGGCCCCCCCCGGACCAAATAATGCGAAATCACACCTATCTGGGTCACCCCTGAAGCCTTGCAGAGTTGTGAATCGTACTCAGAAGAATAAGTGCATTTTTGATCCTGCATTATATATGGTACGTGAGGATTCCTGAGGGGTGAGTAACCCTTTTTCTTAAGTACCCATTACTTTGAGTAATGCCCTCTCTAGGATATGCTCCCATAGTTCCTCCCCCACCATTAGAGGGAGGGGAAATACATTAGATAAGCTCACTCTTGGGTACTTGGTTCTACCTTAGCCTTTGTATACCTGTGTACTGCACCCTGTAACCATGTGAGGATGTTGGTTTATATACTCTTTTCCCTTCCTCCCCTCTCTCCTCTCCCCCTTTTGCCTTCCCATCCCCACATAACGAAGTTGTTTACCAACCTTGTAATGTACTGCTTTACCTTTTGAAAATAAAAAATGTTACACCAAAATGCAAACTCCATTAAATTCTTTTTTTTTAACGGTGTGAAGGCAGTCCAGGTTCTGGAATTTTACTGTTTTTTCCAGTAAACAAAAAACAGTTGTCATGGATATAGTAGAAAATATCTGGAAATATCTGAATGTATCTACTGTATAGCTGCAACTGTATGGCAATCAGTTTACTACCATAAGTCAATAACTCCACTTCTACATTCTCTTTTATAAGCTGAAATGAAATGTCTGTTGTTCCCCTTAAATCAATCAATCTTTATTTTACCAGGCAAAACACCATTGAGCGAACTCCTTTACAAGGTGGACCTGGACAAGTACACATAAATAGTACAATATTAGCATTATGCACTATAAATATACACCCTTCTAATGATCTTTTCATAACAGTCTATACAATTTCCCAACATAGCACATGCCTTTATACTCACAGTCATCATGGGCACCCTGCATGAACAGATATGTCTCAATCCACTGCGAGCATAATCTTTCACAGTGTGTGGGAAAATCCTTTCCCAGTATCCCTCTTTTGGAAAATATAAACAGTGTCAGCCTACAGAAGTATCTATAAGAGAGGGTTGATTGCACAACCTGTGCAGAGTATCCTAAGATCACAAGTCATCACCACATGTAGTAAATTTATTTAAATTCCCTTAATCAAGCCCAGCATGATAGCCTTTTCAGGAGCTAGAGATTAGAGAATTCAGTGTTTTGTTCAGCATGCATCGCAAGGCCTAGATCATCTGATTCCACACCAGAAACAACTTTAGGCAGACTCCAAATTGTTATATAATGTGAGTCTCCTAATTTAATCAAATGATTTTGTCACATCAAATTCCAAAAGCAATTCCATTTCTGTAAGTGTTAAAGTATCAGATAAAGTACAAAGCTAGTTTGTTCCTGTCACCATTTTATCACTGTGACTAACTGAACCTCCACTGATATCATATTGATTTTCCTCAGACATTCTACACTCTCAAATATACAAAAAATGGATCAAGTAAGAACATTGGGCTCTATTCACAAAAGCGTGGAAACTGCGCACAAATGCAATGTTACGCAGGTGCATAGCTACGAGCCCCAGTCGACTGAAAAAACATGGAGCATTCAGAAAGGCACATACAGCGGGATCCGAGGCAGAGGCTTGGCCAACAGATTCATGCAGTGCCTTGCGCAGGGAACAGCAGAGTGGCCCAAACATACACATCCCCACCCCTTTACCCTACCACCTATGGACATGTGCGCCACCTTGTGTGGACACAAAGGAAGCGAATACTGTGATGGGGGAGCTCTCAAGAGCAGGAAGTGGAGATGGAGGTGCTGTGCCAATGCCAAACATACCCCCACAAGAGGCCAGATGCCCAAGCTGGTGACAGGCTGAGGGCCGCGGAGGGTGCATGTTGCATGGTACCACCAGGTCCTGGTCCATAAATTTCACAGGCAGCCAGGTGGCAGGCATAGTGGTGGATATCCATGAAGACAATGGGGTGTTGTATGGTGCAGAGTCCCTGAAGATCCCAGAAGATCAAGTCCAGGATATGGGTAGACATCTAGGCTGCAGTCAATACAGCCAATCTGTAGACACAGACATGTGTGGCAACCAAGGACAAGTGGTGTGACCTCCTGTCAGCCATGAAGCTAAACCTGAGCGCTATGAAATGGGCACAGTGCACAGGTGGGGGGCCACCCAATCAAGTGCCAGCACTGTCGACCATCGAAAGGATGGTGGCTGACACACTCTCTTTGAGGTCAGCTTACACTGGGAGATGGAGGGGCATTGACACATTGCCAGGTATTGGGCACAGAGCAGGGGACACAGTGTTGGAGGTATATGACTGAATGGCATAACCAACAGTCCTGCCTCACATCCTGCAGATTAGGAGACCATGGCCAGCACCCATGAACCACTGTTGACCTCGGTGGAGGAGGAAACACAAAGGAACACAGACGTGGATAGCATAGGTATGTGGACCACATTGTGGCCAGCTGAATGCATGTCAGTGCCTGTCAATGCACCAGAAAGTGAACATCCAGTGCTCTCTCACCCACAGGTGCAGCTCAGGGGACACAGGACATGGCAGTGGAGATGGGTACCCTTGAGGGCATTGTCTCTGAGACTGTGCTGGAGACACCACAGTCCATGAAGGATATGGCCCAGACAGCTGACAGAAACCAGCAGATGCCCCCTGCTCTGAACAGCACCCCCACACATCCACCACACAGCCAGCCACCCAGTGCTCTGGAACTGGGCCCCAAGGAGCAGCCAGCACAGCCCTACATGCCCAGCAATGCTGGATGACCTCCTGTCCCACACACATGGGCCAGGGATGTAGAGGGCCACCTTGCCATCCCACTAAGGCATGCCGACAGTGGGGACAAGGAGCCTTCAGCAGATTTGACCCACAGGACATGCAGGACAACACAATGGTCTGTCATGTAGACCTAAGGTTCCACCATGCCATGGTGAAAGAAAATTCCCTGACAGCCATTACAGCAACACACTGCTGCCGACAGTCCCAAGGGTGCCACATTCCAGCACCGACCAGGAAATGAACCGACACTGACCCTGTGTCAGTGTGGGGGGACTGTGCCCACCTCACCCCAGTAACCCCCCCCCACTGCCAACTCCAGTTGCACAGACAGTGGAGAAATGGCAAATCCCACTGCCCGCACACTAGTCTCTGCAACATGTAGTCAGCGGCAAATACAGCTCGCTGCTAGTGCAATTGCTGTTGGGGAATTGCTGTCGGGGAGTCATTGTTACAGCCTTGCTGTAACGATGGTATACACAGACCTACTATCCCAAACTGTACCTGCTGGAAAGGGACTGCCTGTAGGCCCAGAGGCAAAACTCCGACACCCTAAGGGACCTGACCACAAAGGTGCATGGGCTGCAGAGTGGCTACGAACAAATAGGGGACATCCTGGAGTGGATAGCAAACCATCTGCTATCTGAGGCCTGCACAGGGAGTCATCCAGCCTGTCCCCCTGGCATGCTAGAATGTAGCATCCTAGATGCCACCAGGTGGACACACAGGGCCTAGGGCACAGCCACATGCCCCTACCCTGCTAACACCCACATGTGTCCCAGTTGTCATGGCACAGAGTACTGTGCTACACAGGCAGCCACCCACCAGCCCCACAGGCCCAGGGACACCAATGCAGGGCACCATCACAAAGACATCTGCCAGCCTGCAATGGACACAGGAGACAGAGGCTAGCTCTGCATCTTAGGGGTCAGATGTCATCTACATGCCTGGGGACCTGGGGGACACACAGGGTCAGCAAGGCCTGTGGCCATCCAGAGACCATTGGCCATACAGGGAGCAAGGACAAGGTACAGCCATGTCACCTAGGCACATGTTTCTCTGCATTTCTGAGGAGTAAAACAGCCAGGAGGCTGTTAGATAGCCCACGCACACTGCAAAGTGGCACCTATGCACCTGCAGCTGCCCCCAACACAGCCCCTCCACACAGCCCTTCACATCCCCCAACATCCCAGCCCCCCTCCTGGGATCACACAGTACACCCATGAACCCTGCCCCCCCACACCTATAAACCCTAGCCCCTGCGGTGAGGGCCACATCCATGAATTCCACTCTGTTTGTTGCACTGGGGTGCAATTGTTGCTGCCATCAGAACAGGGCCACAGCTACCCATACTATGCAGCCTGCAACAGCTAAGCAAGATGCAACCCCCCCGACATGGACAGTAATGCGCAGCACACATGGGATGGAAAACTCAATGCCTCCCCATATGGGCCCTCAGGATATATAGGCCTCATCACTGTGCCTCTATGGTGTGCACCCTATCTCCTAAATGACCCACACCCAAGTTCATGGCATGCCACTTAGCCAGACACTGTCTCAGGACAACAGTGCTGTGGGTCATACTCTTCCTCTTCACCCTGTGGAACAGCACTTTGATGATGGGGCATAGGTAGCTGTTTGTGCATGACCATGTTATGCAGCATGGCGAATGCAATGATCACTGCGCAGGCCTTCCCAGGGACCGGCATCATCATGCGACTGGGGTGATCCAGGCAATGAAATCGCATCTTCAGCACCACAATCTTCCTCTCAACAATGGAACATGTCCTTCTGTGTGCTTCATTGTGTGCCTCCTTCTCCCTGCCATGCAGTGTCAGGAATGGCGTCATCAGGTATGGTCACAGTGGGTATCCGCTGTCACCTAGGCACTGGGTACAGAACAGACATGTTACTGACCCATGGCAGTGCGCACAGTTGTGTAGCATATGTGACATGTCCATAATCACACAGTAACAACCCATTGACACCCCCATGTTCTGCAAGGTGGTCACTCAGTCTGGATCTGTCAAATATGTATGCGTCATGAGTAGACCCAGGGTACTTGACACACAATATTGATGATACCATCTGCATAATATACTATCTGGCAGTTAATGCTATAGAATCTCTTTCTGTTTCTGTATTCCTCCTCACCCACTGTAGGTGCTATAATAGTCACATGGGTGCAGTTTAAAGCACCCAATACACTGGGCATGCCATGCATGGTGTGGAATGCCTCCTTCATGGCAGATGTGGGGAACCATATGAGGTCATGCACATGTTGGAGTAAGGCATCCATGACCTGGTGCAGGGCCCTTGTCACGAACAACTTACTGACACCTGTGACATCCCCTGCAATCCTCTGGAAGGAGCCGATGGCATAGTATGACAGGGCACACAGGATTTTTGTTTCCATGGACATGGCACGTGACCTGTGGTCGTGGGTGTCATCTGCTCTTGAAGTATGTGGCAAAGCCTTGAGATCATGTCGTGGTCCAAGCAGTACTCCTCCATGCACTGTCTGTCTCAGAGCTCAGCCACAGTGCATGTGGTCTGAATATCCTGGGCCTGTGTCTTCTCATCAGAGCCCTCTCCTTATCCCATTCATACTCCCAGAGGAGAACATTCATGAGTAGCCCAGGACACATCCTGCAGACCCTGTGTGGTCACTGCACCTCTCATTCTGACAGCTGCTACTTGTTGTACTCTGTGTCTTGTACCTTGTGGAGAAGCTGCTGCCACAGCCGTAGGTCTCCCTTTAAATGGTCCATGACCCGACACACCCAGGGGGTCACACACGTTGGTGGGCATCGCTGCCTGGCATTCCATTCTGCAATATGGCTTGGTTGCTGAAAGTGGTAGTTCCTATCATAGTGTGTCTGCACCTGAGTTTGGGCAGTTAGGACTGTGCCCCACCAAACTGTGGCAGGTATTCTCCACCACACACACAGCGATGACCCCAGGGGGGAAAATATAGGAGGTTACAGAGCCCAGGAAGGTGAGTGGGTGTGTCCTTACCCTACTGTGTGCTCCAGTCACATCCATGTCCCACAGGTCCAGGACATACGGAGTACCCATTGAGTGTACACTAGTTACTTCCTGCATGCCCCCCCCAAGGTGTACACCTTCTGCTGTTCACCACAGGTGCTCTGTGTGCTGTGCCCTGTGTGTTGCCCCTACTGGTGGTGTCTGTGTGCATCCTGGGTGTTGTGTGCTGTACTGTTAACCTTTTGTTCTCCCCTTGCGTCCCTGTAGGACTTCCATGGGCACCCAGACATCCTCGTCCTATAGAAGCAGGTGCAGCTGGACAGGGCTGCATCCCTTGTAGTGGCATTACAATGACATCAGATACCCCTGTTCATGCCCTATCACCTGTCCTGGAGGGTGGGTGCTTCAGCCATCCACTACAAAGACGAGGTGGGAGATATGTGGGCCATGGCCAAGCACTCAAAGGTATGTTGTGCTGTCTACTGTGGTGCATGTGTGTGGCTACTGTTGTAGGCATCATCCCACCATGTCCCCATAACTTGTGGCTGTCCTTCCTCTTTTCTCTTCCAGGGGTATCATGGACCACTGCAGTGCCTGGTGCTGCATCTCAGGGGAGACACCACCACCACTACACCAAGGTTCAGCAGGGACTCTGAGGATGCGTAGGATTGGTGGGACCTGTTTCCTGTGCTACTTGTGTTGGCCTGTGTGGCCCCAGTGTTGCTAATAATGTTTCATTAAAGATGTATGTTCTGACATACACTGGTGTCCACATGATTCAGTATGGTGTTGTATGTCCACCATCGGGATTGGGGGGCCTGTATTACACATCTCTGCTAACAACCTGCTGCACCTCATGCTGCCTGGGGGGGTGCTTGGTTGTACTGCACAGGGGTGCACTGTTACTGCATCCATCCCTGTGGTCTGTGCCATGCTCATGCCATTGGCCTGCATTGGTGGTCCTCATGGTGGGGCAGCCATCCAGGTCATGGGGTGTGTACATGTTCTACACAATGCTCGCCATGTGTGGAAGCAGCATGCACTGGCTCTGTCCTGGGTCTGCACATGATCCGCACACCTGTGTTGGCGGCCAGGTCCCAGGGAGGGGAGACTTTGCATCCATGGTTTCCCATCTGCAGCCCTACCTTACATTCCAGCAGCACTATCCGGGTACCTGGGTGGGGTGGGGGATGGCCACCCATGCCCATGGTTGCTGGCATCTCTTTGTGACCATCACACTGTGTCCACTGTGACCTCTCTGGCATTCCCAGGTGCTTTCCAATGGATGGTGGGCCAATACTGTGGGTGTCTTCTTCTGTGTCTGTCTATTCCACTATAGTTATGTGCCCAATGTCCTGCACATTCCCCCATGCCAGTGAATGCCATATCCACCACTGGGAGACCTGTGGGGTGTCAGCCTGCATAACTCATTCAGGCCTAGATATGCCTGTAGGTGGCGCCTGAAAGCATAGCCACTCAGGACAATAACACCTATTGACATACTCAGCTGACTTTCACTCAGGCGTAGAAACGTCTGAGGAAGTCAGAAATTTTTACATAAATATTAAACAAACCAAATTGCTTAGAATTGATTGCATAGCACCATTAAAAATGTACTTTTGTCCTGAACAATTTTGCTGCTGATACTTTGTGTATGTCACGTATACTTTAGGAGTTATTCGCATTTGTTTACGGTATGGTGTGCAGGGCTGACATTTGTCTCTCAAGCCTTACCTAAGTATCTTGAATAAATCTGAAAAAAAAACAGTTGTTTGGTATTTCAGATACTATAAAATAAAAACTAAATGGATTGCAACTGATTGCATAGCACCATTAGAAAGGTAATTTTGTGCTGAACAATTCTGCCACTGATACTTTGTATCTACCAGCTATACTTTAGGGGTTATTTGCATTTGTTTAAGGTATGGTGTGCATGGCTGACAGTTGTCTCTCATGCCTCACATAAGCACCTTGAAAAAATCAGAAAAAAATCAGTTGTTTGGTATTTCAGCTAGTATAAAATAAAAACAAAATTGATTACAATTGATTGCATAGCACCATTGGAAAGGTAATGTTGTGCTGAACAACTTTGCCATTCGTACTTTGTGTGTAGCACTTACAGTTCAAGAGGTATTCACATTTGTTTGCTGCATGCTGATTATAGCTTGATTTTCCTTAGAAAGGCCCAGGATGCAGTGCTAAGAGTATACAGGGCACAAGTGGTGGAAGTCTCAAAGAGCTCTTGTGGCATGAATGAGTTAATGTATGCTGTGTGGTGTACTTGCAATGGCATGCACCTGGTGCTGTGTCCATGGAGTGGTGCACACCAGCCATTCCCTGGTGCACCTTGCGTACCTGTGCTACAAGCCTAGGGGTTATGGCTGCCCTCCACCCTGCATATTGCTACGCATCCTGGTCCATGCACCTGGGTGATGTGGTGCAGGTTGTGCATGTGTGTACAGCACCGTGCATAAAGCACTACATGGCAGGCCTCCCCAGGTGCACGTGTACTTTGTGTGGCACATAGCTATGTGTCTTCCCACCCAGAGCAGGGCACACTGTTGTTCATGAATACTGCTATGGCATAGCCAGCATTGTATACTGTCATATACCATTGCATACATCACTTACATGCCACACATCTGCAACTGGGGCTTTGTGAACAGACCCCATTAGCTTTAATTAATTCAGCATAATTAGAATTTGATAAACAGAGGCATGAATAGTAACACATGGGTGTTTCCATAGACCCACTTGGAAATGATCAGGCCAGCCCCATGACATAATTTTGGGTGTGGTATCATACCCTGGAACTGGAAGGGTGGGAATATAGAGAATAATATCTAGTAGAGGTGAACAAGCCAAAAGGTTTGACCTTAGAGCTGAATCAGAGGTGTAATGAGATTCTACCATGGCTCTACCAGCTAAAGGACTAGCTGAACTAGTGTACCAATAACCACACAAACAAACCTTAAAAATGGCCTCAAGATGAGCTGGCCCAGTGGCACTGATGGTTTAGGCACTGTATGCCACACCTTGTGCAATGCCAGTGACCTGGTTACGTGAGCAGAGCCTAGGTCATCAGGGGGTGGTGGGGGGAGGGCGGAGCAGGATTGAGCTGCCATGAGGCAGCTCTCCTCTCCCTGGGAGGGATGAGGGGTTTCCCCAACTCTTGGCTGCCACCTGGTAGAGGATGAATGGCAGTTTGGCCAAAGGGAGAGCCCAGTGATAGCCAGGGTTGGGGAGGAAGGGGCTGAGCTGGTGTCCAGAGTGCATGTGTGCCTCCACGTGCACGCACTGTCATGTTTGTCGGGGCCAGGGAACTATGGGGAGAAAACAGGGGAAAAACACATTAAGTAAATATGGGGAAAAAAATGGCCTCAAGATCCTGCTTTCAGTTAAAATATGATCCACATCTACTACTCACATAGATCCAGCAAAGCCTTTTACACCATCTCAGATTTTTATTTTTGCTTAAGAAAAAGGTTCATATTCCATGCTCAGGAAAACATAATGACTGTATTATATTTATGTCAACAAAACTATGTATAGTACACAAAACTGCATTTTTAAACACGGCTGTTCCCTTATCATTCCTAACACAAAGGACGCTGCTTTTTAGCAGCAAAACAAGACCACCACAGGCCGACAGAGAAGATACAGGATGTAAAATCTACCATACGTTCAAAGTTTAACTGAAGAACATTCTGATATACAACTTATAGACCTTTATAACCTTCAAAATCTCTTAACACAAAATCACTCACTTGAAAATTTAGACACAGCTTTCCCCTTTAAATTGTCTTTCATTATCTATGTCTTTCAGGTGAGCATCCTGATCAGTCATGGGTGCACCAATCGCAATTGTTTCATGTTTTGTTACAAAAGCTCAAAACTATTTCTTTGTTCCTCAGATAGTTACACAGAAACAGAAATATGAAAGGTACAAGCAGATAAAGGCACAGAGTCCATCTATCCTGCTCTGAAACCCTAACTTGAAAACTATTGACCTTTCCCCTAACTTCATCCTTTTTTATGTTTGCTTGCACGCATGTTCAAGAAACATAGTGCCATCATCCGAGTTTTCGTAGCTGTAGCACCCTTTCTTCCAGTGCAGTCAGTGTGTTTGCAGGCGCAGCCACAGTTCGCCAATGAATGCTGCAGCTGTCTATGACAGCAGTTGAAAATGCAGTGCCATACAGTTGAAAGGGAGAGCCCCGCTTCAGTAAGAAGTGATAAAATGCGTGCTCATGCGCTCCACCCACACACACACACACACACACACACACACAATGCAAGACATGTGCTCCAAGGCCTGCCCCATGCACACTGTATGGCTGACAGGGTGCCTAATCCCCTGTCGGCTCTGCTGCGCCTCCCCCAATAGAGTTCCAGGTGCCACGCTGGAGCCCATCCCAGTGTGGCAACAGTCCAGATGGCTGACAGGGTGCCCAATCCCCCGTTGGATCCACTGTCCCCCCCCAACAGACTACTGGGTGCCACGCTGGGAGCCCACCCTAGCATGGCAACAGTCCATATGGCCTACAAGGATGCCCAATCCCCCATCAGCTCCACTGCCCCACAAACAGCCTTCCAGCTGCCACACTGGGAGCCCACCCCAGCATGGCACAAGTCCCGTGTTGTCTAAGGAAACAAAAAAAAACATGCAAGAAAAAACCTTCCTTCGCTGACTGTCCTGACCCCGTCCCCCCACCTGTGCCCACCCTCCTGTACCTGCCTCCCCACCCCCCACCCACGCCCACCCTCTGTGCACCCTGCCTCCCCACACCCCATATCACCTAGCGGAGTCCAGCGCGACAATCATCGGGTGGACCGAACATGTCTGCACTCTTCAAAGCCAACCACGAACTGAGGAAATGCCAGTAAGCTGTATAATGGAATAAATAGGTTTTTTTCAACTTTGATGCATATCTCAGACATTTTTGGGAATTTTTTCACCAAATTTTCAACATGGAGGTTTTGGGACCCCACCTCATGAATTCTGTCACTGTCATTTTGTTAATCGCCCCTGAAAGGTGATTTTGCGGTCTCTGGCGGAACCACCTTTTGGAACCGATTCTTGAAGCGACAGTGCCACAGTTCATGAGGTAGGCCTCAAAACCCTATGTTGAAATTTGGTGAAAATTCCCAAAATTACTCTTTATGAGCATGCTTGTACTGTTCCTACGACGCCTAGTAAGTTTGCAAATTTTCAATATTTTCACCCAGATTTTCAACATTGCCATTTTACCTCACCTCCTTATGAGCAGTAGAGCTGTCATTTTTCCCATCTTGCCCAAAATGTGTTTCCCGCATGTAGTTCACAATGGCTCAGTCGGTGTGCGAAATCAATGTTTGGAAAGATTACGAAAATCACAGTGACACTGTTCATGAGCAGAGGTGTTAAAATGGCTATGTTAAGAATTTGGTGAAAAAAGTTTATAAAATGACTGTGTTACGAGCGACCATTGTGCAGTTTCCACGCACCCTCGTAAGCTCATGGATTTCTAATATTTTCAGTCCAGATTTTCACCACTGGCATTTTTCCACACTTCCTTATGAACAGTACAGCTGTCATTTTTCACACCATGGCTGAAATGTGTTTTTGCACTTCCAGCGCGCGAAATGCGTGGTCGTTGTGAAATCACTGTTCGGGACAGTTTAAGAAAATCACAGTGACACTGTTCATGAGCAGAGGTTCGAAATGCCTGTGTTGACAATTTGCTGTAAAAATCCCAAAACTAATTGCATTTGGTGTGGATGTCAGTTTCTACACCTTCGTGACTTCACCAGTTTTATGTTGCTTGCGCATGTGCAAGAAACATAATGCCATCATCCAAGTTTTGGAGGTGTGGCACCCATCTTCAATTCAGTTCAGTGTGGCGGCGCGGCCCCAGTTCCCCAATCACTGCTGCGGCTGTCTATGACAGCAGTTGAAATGCAGTGGTCATACAGTTGAAGGGAGGCTCTGTTTCAGTGAGCAGGCTCTCTCCACACACACGCCAAGCAAGCGTACTGCATGCTGATCGCTCCCTCCCCCATGCACACTGTGTGTAGCGGGGGTGCCCAATCCCCCGTTGGCTCCATACCCACAAAAGCTGTCCTGGTGCCACGCTGGGGCCTACCCCAAGCGTGGCAAAACCTATTATAGCCAACAGAGGTGTCCAATCCCCGCGGCTCCGCTCCCTCCCACAAAAGCTTTCCAGGTGCCATGCTGGAAGCCAACGCAGTGTGTAAAGCTTGTTATAGCCAATGGGGGTGCCCAATCCCCCGCCGGCTCCACGGCTGCACGCCCCCCCAAAAGCTTTCCAGGTGCCACGCTGGGAGCCCACCCCAGTGTGGCAAAGCTTGTTATGACTGACGGGGGTGCCCAATCCCCCATCGGCTCCAACCCCCCAAACAGCCTTTCCAGCTGCCATGCTGGGAGCCCACCCCAGCATGGCAAATGTCCCACGTCTTCTTAATAGAAAAATAAGATAAACCTGTAAACAAAAAAATAGTCTCGTAGTCCCTGCCCCCAACACCCACCCACCTGCGCACCTGCCCCCCACCCCCTCACCCCATACCTCTGGACCTCAGCGCGACGATCTTGGTGGACCGGGAACCGTCTGCACTCTTCAAAGCGACCACGAACTTAGGAAATGCGTAAGCTGTATAATGTTATGAATAAGGGTTTTCAACTTTGTTGCATATCTCAGGCATTTGGGAATTTTGGGCTCAAATTTTCAACATGGGGTTTTAGGACCCTCCTCATGAATTCTTGCACTGTCATGGCGTTAATCAGGCCCGAAGGTGATTTCATAGTCACTAGTGAAATCACCTTCGGGACCAGTGTCGAAATAGCACTGCCAGTGTTCATAAGGTGGGCTCTCAAAAGTCTATGTTGAAAATTTGAAAAATCCTAATAATGACTGTTTTATGAGTGTGCGCTATGCAGTTCCTACACACGCCGTAAGTTCACGAATTTTCAATTTTTCACCCAGATTTTCAACATTGCCATTTTACCACACCTCCTTATGAGCAGTACAGCAGTCATTTTTCACATCTCACCCAAAACGTGTTTCCACCCATGTAGTGCACAATGGCGCAGTCGGTGTGCGAAATCAATGTATGGGACACATTAAGAAAATCACAGTCACACTGTTCATGAGCAGAGGTCTTAAAATAGCTATATTGAAATTTGGTGAAAAATTCTAAAATGACTGTTTTGCGAGCGTGCGTTGCGCAGTTCCTACCCACGCTCGTAAGTTTGAAAATTTTTA
Source organism: Neoceratodus forsteri (assembly GCA_016271365.2). NCBI lineage: Eukaryota > Metazoa > Chordata > Ceratodontiformes > Ceratodontidae > Neoceratodus > Neoceratodus forsteri. The sequence goes on along the minus strand of CM028130.1, from coordinate 665,319,712 downwards.
ATATTTGCACTCCATATTTTCAACATTGCCATTTTACCACACCTCCTTATGAGCAGTACAGCTGTCATTTTTCACGTCGCCCAAAATGCGTTTCTGTGCATGTAGTGCACAATGGCGCAGTCAGTGTGCACAATCAATGTTTGGCACAGATTAAGAAAATCACAGTGACACTGTTCATGAGCAGAGGTGTAAAAATGGCTATGTTGAAAATTTGGTGGAAAAATTCCCTTCAGCCATTCTGCGATGTTACTAATGAAGACCCTGCAGCACCCCCACTGGTCACCCCCTCTCCCTAGACTGCACCCCATTTACCACCACTCTCTGCCTCCTGTCTGTTAGCCAGTTTCTATCCCAGTTTACCACCCTTTCCCCCATGCCTAGCCTACCCAGCTAGTTTATCAGCCTCCTATGTGGAATGGTGTCAAAGGCTTTGCTGAAATCAAGGTAAGGGTTGTCCACTGCCCCACCCTGATTCACTTCCTTTGTCACCCAGTCAAAGAAATCAATCAGATTTGTCTGACATGATGTCCCCACTGTGAATCCATGTTGTCTATGTTCCTGGGCTCTAATGGCTTCTAGATGCCCCACTATCCTTTCTTTAAGCAATGCCTCCATGATCTTCCTCACTACTGAGGTGAGGCTGAACAGCCTATTGTTCCCTGCCTCCTCCCTGCTGCTGCATTTGTGTAGAGGGACAACATGTGCCTTCCACCAGTTCACTCAAGTTGAATGACTCAGTGAACATGGCTGCCAGAGGTACTGCTATCTCCCTTCGCAGTTCTCTTAATATCCTTGGGCGTATGCCATCTGGTTCCATCGCTTTGTCCACCTTCAATTTAGTGAGCTCCTGCAGGACTGTTTTGCCTTTGAATGGACTATTGTCCACCTCTTCACCCCCTTGGCAACTGCTGTACTGCTGTGGCCCTTGCCCCTCCCACTCTTCTGTGAATACTGAGTGGAAAGACACAGTGGAACACTTGGGAGGAAGGCATGGAATTATCACTTCCAAATACCTAAACAGCACATACAAGCAAGCAACATTCAGCATTGACAAATGCCTGTTTTAATATTTTCAGTGCAGATTTTCAACATTGTCATTTTTTGCACCTCCCCATGAACAGTACAGCTGTCATTTTTCACATCCTGTTCAAAATGTGTTTTCGCACCTGTGGTGCCAAATGGCGTAGTCGCTGTGCAAAATCAGCTTTCGGCTAACGAACTGATATTGCCGCTGTTCATAAGGTGGGGATCACAAAAACCCATGTTGAAAATTTGGAGCCAAAATGCCAATGAACGCCTGAGGCATTAGTGTTTCCGACCATAACACACTACCCTGTAGAGACTGACAGACATCAGGGGTGTGACTTGGGATTCTCGCCTGTAATGCTCATACCATTCCACACCCTGCAGCCAGTGAGAGGCATCGAGGTGTGCCTTGGACTCTTTGGCCCCAAAGTTCACCCCATTCTCCTATACAGCACCCATCTCTCTGTAATTTTCTGATGGAATGGGGTGAGAATAAGGGCCAAAAACCCCAAGGCACACCGTAACACTTGTTGGTGTCTGTAGGGTAGGGTGTGGTGAAATGGCATGGCTGTTATGCCTGACAACCCAAAGGCACACCCCAATGCCTGTCAGTCTCTTCAGGGTGGTGGTGGGGTTGGCTTCAGTTCAATACTTCACTGCCATTCTTATTATGCAGCTCTCTAACTCCTACACTACCAATGCCAATGCCAGCAAGCAAACATTTGGCATTGACAAATGCTTGTTTTAGTTAGTTTTTATACAAATACTCCTTGTGTCCCTGCAGCACTTCATCTTGCCTGATCCCCTAGCCCCATCTCGCTCATAGTTTGCCTTCAGCTTCCTCTGACACCTCCCGTGGCGGGGTGGTGGGGATCCCTCAATCCACTGAACTGGATCTGGTGCTGGAGGTTCTTACTGTTCACAGGAGCAGCACCTGCAGGGATCGGTTTCACCCAGCCACCCAAGACACTTTTTCTTCTCTGTTTTTTCCCAGGGAGATGAGGCGTGCAATGACATCCAGGAAGAGACTTCACAAACGTCCACATTCACTCCTCCCAGTGTCTGCCTCTTCTCCTTCCCCATACTGGAGTGTCAGCATGCTGCCCCCCCAGCCACCGCTAGGGGCCAGTCAAATGTTGGCTGCTGGTGAACCATCCTCCCCAGAAGAGAAGGAGAGCAGTCCATCAGACGCGCAATCCTTCTCCTCCCCTGCTGGCCCCTGGTGGCCCATGCTCGTTCCAGAACCCTGGTCACCCGTGTAGTGCAAGGTAAGGTGTTCGGCACTTCAGCCCTCAGCACCACTAGGCCAGACAACTTCAATCTTTTAATAAAACCTTTAAAACCATCCCAGCCAACACTGAATCCAGAAATGGTGACAATGTTGACCACCATGTTCCATTTATCTATAGCTGTCTCTATGAAGAAGAACTTCCTCATATACTTTTTGAAATACTGCCACCAGCAGTTGAAGGTTATGGACCCCGTGGTTGAATTGAAATCTTGGTATCAGTACCTGATGAGGTTACTAGTATTGGAATGTTCATGGTTTGAGGAAAAGATGCCAAAGGAATTGTAAAAGACTAGGGACCCAATATTCAATGGTTAGAACACACACACACTAACATGGTTAGTGCGTGTGCTAACACAGGTTTGCACACCCCTCCTAGATGGCCTATAATCAGAAGCCCTGGGAGTGCCCCACAAATCCAATAAAATACCACGTGACTATACTAATGAGGGGTCCTCTCATGCATCCTGGCACAGTGATATATTTAAAGGTTTGAGATGGTGGGAAATGGCACCCCCCAGTTGGTGATGTTTACTTCCACTGCAAACCACCTCTTAACTGAACACTAAGTCCCTGCCTCCACTTACAAAGACAGAATAGCTGTACTACACTTGCCTTCCCCATCCTCTTATTTGAGGATATATATATTCCTTGGTGGTCTACTGTGTCCTTCTGATCCTGCCCCCCCCCAAATCACCCTTCTAAGCAGAGTTATGTATGATAAAGGTGTCTGTAACATACGCTGTTGTCCAATGGCTCCTGCAACCACCTGATCACTCCTTCAAGAGGTGATATACATGGGTGTTTCTAATATGCCCTGGTGTCCAGTTAGTCAGTTAGTTAAAACTTTATTTTTTAACAGGGTATGAACTTTAGGCTCTAAAGATCTATTTACAAAGTTGTCCTGAGCAAACATAAAAACATCCATTACATACATTCTTACGTACAGATACAAATATTAAGCCACATAACATCTCATCAGTAAATATACAACAGTTTTGTGGAATATTCAGTGATGTTGTCTCCTTTCCACATTACTGTAATAAAAGTATTACAGGTACAATATTTACAGGTCAATCTATGTGCAGGTTCAAACTTCTAAATAGGTCACACTAACTGCTGTTACAAAGGAACTTAATTTAGGCAAGTTTCTTATTGAGGGGGAACAGGTGACTGTGGTGTGGGAGAAACAGCTGGACCATTAGGGATGCTTAGAAACACTCAGAGGAATGATCGGAGTGGGGGGAGCTATTGGACACCAGGGCATATTACAATCACTTTTACCATACATATCACTACTTTGGTCAAGATACAAGGCTGGATGCCCTCAAGCTGGCTGAGACTCAGTCCAGATAAGACTGAAGTACTGGTGATTGAGCCAGGTAGGAAAGGGGGAAGGACAGTGTTAGAAGGATTATTGAATCTTCGGCTCAGTACCTCTCATCTTGACTCTGACCAACAGGTGAAGAATCTAGGCATCATTTTGGATGAAGGACTGGCACTCGAGGTTCACAGTCGGTGGTCATCTGGAGTGTTTTTTACCATCTTAGAAATATCAGCCAGATTCATTCCCTGGTTCTCCCTGAGGACCTGCCTTCACTGGTACATGCCTTCATGACATCTTGTCTCAACTACTGTAATGCCCTCTACCTAGGGGTCAGTGGAGGTGCACTGCAACCCCTGTAGCTGGTGCAGAATGCAGCCGTGAGACTGTTGACAGGTCTTTCCAGGTTGAGTCATATTACTCCTGTGCTGTGGGAACTGCATTGGCTGCTGGTCAAGTGATGCATATCCTGTAAGATAGGTCTGTTAACCAATAAGGCCCTGCATGGTCTGGGTCCTGGTTAGCTGTAAGATCTCTTGCATCTGTACTGTCCTGCTTGCTCCTGCTGTTTCTCCAATGAGGGCCTCCTGGTGATTCTGAAGACTCGATTAAAAACTTATGGAGACAGAGCCATTGGGGTGGCTGGACCAGAAATGTTGAACTCACTACCAAGGGATCTGAGGGAGACCCTTTGGTTGAGATATTGTGTTTGCTCAGGCATTTGGTTCTATTGTGGATTTTAGCTGACTTTAGTGTATTAATTTATAATGTACTGTTTGAATTTTATGTTATGTCTATGTTGGATGGTGAAGTATGTGTTTGTGTTGATGTTACTTTGGAATGGTGCCTGGGCCCCTGGGGAAGGGCACCATAAATAAATAAAACTACTTCTACTACTCAGAAGAGTGATTGGAGTTTGGGGGACACACTAGACCAGAATGGTTTACATTTCATATGTGACAGTGGTTCTAAGGGGCAGCCGAGACCCATGCAAATGAGCCCGTAATGGTCATGCAAATGGACACTTAGTGCCTTGCGTGCCTAGTGGTCTTATTTGCATGTTTGGGCTAAAGACAGCATGCAAGAATCATTGCACTATCCCATTTTGGGCAGCACTATTCCCTGCGGGCTATATACAGTCCAGAGCTGTGTCATGGCATTGCAGTTGCATGTAGCGCTGCACTGACATGGCCTGATATTCAGTTAAATAGCTCTACATGCCATGACACCTATGTCAGTTAGAGCTCTGTCCCTTTTTGCAATTAACTGTTGTCTCAACCTTTCCCTTCTTAGCACTAAACTGATATCCTTGTCAATGAATAGCGGGCAGTCCCAAAGGAAAAAAGTGCTTTCATCCCTTATGAGTTTCTTAAAGAAACTACTACTCCTGCTCCTTCTCTGCTTGGGCAATGGGGAGCTAAATTTTGGTCCGCCACTACTGTTACACTCACCTATGGAATTTGCAGTTGCACCCAGACTTAAAATGATGCTGGTCAATAGAGTAAGCCTGGCTAAGAAATGTGACCAGCTACAAGCATGGGCCACACATACTGATCCAGATCTGATCATTATTACAGACTCATGGCTCAAAAAGGTCAATACTGACCAACACATTTCTCTCCTGGGTAACGAACTATATAGGGCAGATAGGGGTTCCGGGGGTGGTGGAGTGGCTGTTTACACTAAATCCAAGTTTTCAGTTAGTGATATTCTCTGTAAATCAAAACTGAAGGAATATGAGATTGTATCTCTGAAGCTCCACCTTCCTTCCATGGATTGCATACTGTTATTGGTGGTTATAGGCCCCCAGCTGGTGGCACTGATATCCTTAATATCCTTAAATCTCTCACCTCCTCTGCCAATACTGAAACAATAATCCTTGGGGACTTCAATATGGACTGTCTTACCCCTAAATCACTTAGTCTGAAATCATTCTGCGATAAATTCTGCCTTGGCCAGCTAGTTAGTGAACCCACTAGAATCAATACTTTAAATATTGCCAATAGTTCACTACTTGATGTTATGTTAACTACGCATCCCCACAAAATCTCATACTCTGTGGTCTTCCATAATGACATGAGCGATTGTGGGGTTGTTGTTTGTATAAGATCGCAAACAAAAGCTTGCCACCAGCTTAAGCTCATAACAATACAATCCTGTCAGAAGTTCAATGCATCAAATTACTTGTCTGACTTAGGCAACATTAGATGGCAAGATCTCTATCTCGCTAAAACCTCTGATGAGGCTGTCACTGTTCTTAACGATAAACTCACAGCCCTTGCTAACAAGCATGCCCCCTTTATTATGGTTAGGACGCGCAACCCCTCTCACCCCTGGTTTACTTCAGGTCTCAAGACCGCTCACACAAACCATGACAGAATTGGAGCTCAGGCTAGGCAACCTAAGAGTCCGGCAGACTGGCAGGCTTTTAGAACAGCTAGGAATGCCTGCATCAAATCCATTCATGCTGTCAAAGCAAACTACTATGTTTCCACCCTGGAACAGGCAAATGGGAATCCCCATAAAATCTGGAGGACAATTAAGTCCATTGAAGGAAGGCCTGCTGCTCCCTCCATTCCAACCAAGATACACAGCAATTGTAAGGTTGTTGAAAGTAATTGCCAAATCCTTGAAGAACTTAACTCCCATTTTGTCACTGCGGGCCTAGTCTTCGACTCATCACCATATGCAGGCCATGCTAATTAGCAGGCCAGTTCTCTTAACATCCAACAAATTGCGACTTGTCCCTTTCAGCTCCTCCCACTCAACTACAGTACAAATAAGTTAAAGATTCGCTCATCAACTTAGATACCAAGAAAAGCTCCAGGGACGATGGTCTTGAACCTTTTTTCTTAAAATTAGGCTACTCCTATCTCACTGCTCCCATTCTTCATATATTCAATTTCTCTATCACCATGGCCATGGTTCCTTCTTGCTGGAAATCTGCTCACATCCTTCCCTTATTTAAATCGGGGGACCTATGTGACCTAAACAGTTATAGGCCCATCTGAATCCTGTCCATTCTCTCAAAAGTCTTTGAAAAACTGATTTATACTTAATTAAAATACCATATAGAAACCTTTTCACTTCTTAATCCGGCACAATCTGGCTTTTGCGCTAATCATAGCATTATCTCTGCATTGGCTGAAGTCACCAATGACTGGGTATCTGCTATGAACTTCAGGAAGATCACTGATGCAGTCTTCCTCGACCTCAGTAAAGCGTTCTATATTGTTGACCACAATCTGCTGGTTAGTAGCCTCATTAAATTAGGTGCCACTCCCTCCACCGCCAAGTAGTTCACCAGTTACCTAAAAGGAAGGACACAGAAAGTCAAAGCAGATGGCCTATTCTCAGCCTCCTTGCTGATTGTCAGTGGAGTCCCACAAGGCTCCATCCTTGGCCCTATCCTTTTTATGTTTGCTTGCATGCATGTGCAAGAAACATAGTGCCATGAACGGAGATTTTGGAGGTGTGTCACCTCCTCCTCCAATTCAGGCACTGGGCTGGCAGGCGCGGCCCCTGTAAGCCAATGCATTTTGGAGCTGTCTATGACACGCTCAAATGCAGTAACTCTTTCTGATTGAAAGGGAGCTACGCTTGGTGAGCAGCGATAGAAGCTGCTCACTCGCAGCTCCCCAGCCACTGGCGTCTTAGCCCGGCCGCGCGGCGTGTCGCCGGCAGGTGCCCAATCCCGTCGGCTGAACTATTTGTCTCCCTCCCCTCCCAATAGTTGCTGCCACGCTGAGGCCACCCCAACATGGCAATCCGTTATGTTGCCGGCCGGTGCCCAATCCCCGTCGGCTGAACGCCCCAAGTCCTTGTGCCAGGTTGGGAGCCCACCCCAGCGTGGCGAAGCGGTCCCACGACGTCTTTTTTTTTACCCTGTAAAACAAAACTGTCCCCTGCGTGCGTCTCTGAACCCCTCCCACAATCCGCACCCACCCTGCGGACCCAGCCTCCACACCCCCCTCACCCCATGCCCCTCCGGACTCTGGCACGACGATCTTCGGTGGACCGGGAACACGTCTGCACTCTTCAAAGCCGACCGCGAACTGAGGAAATGCCGGTAAGCTGTATAATGGGCTAGATAGGAGGGGTTCAACTTTATTGCATATCTCGGGCCTTTTTGGGAATTTTTGCACCAAATTTTCAACATGGGGTTTTTGGGACCCCTTCTCATGGGTGTTGTCACTGTCATGGCGTTATTCGGGCTCGAAGGGTGATTTCGCGCAGTGACTGCGCAGTGACTGCGAAATCACCCTTCAGGACTGAATACCACCATGACAGTGACATCATTCATGAGAAGGGGGCCCAAAACCCCCATGTTGAAAATTTGGTGCCAAATTCCAAAAATGACTGATTTTAATGAGTGCATTAGCTGTTCCTCACATGAGCTCGTAAGTTCTGGAAATTTCAATATTTTCACTCCAGATTTTCAACATTGCCATTTCACCACACTGTCTTATGAGTAGTACAGCTGTCAATTTTCACATCTCACCCAAAATGTGCTTCCACCCTTGTAGTGCACAATGGCGCGGTTGTGTCTTGCGAAATCAATGTCTGGGACAAATTAAGAAAATCCCAGTGACACTGTTCATGAGCAGAGGTCTTGAAATGGCTATGTTGAAAATTTGGTGAAAAAATTCCTAAAAATGACTGTTTTATGGCGTGGTGCGCGGTTCCTCATGCACGCTCATAGGTTCTTAATTTTCAATATTTCACTCCAGATTTTCAACATTGCCATTTTCACACCTTCTTATGGTAGTACAGCTGTCATTTTCACCTCACCCAAAGCGTGTTTCTGCCCATGTAGCGCACAATGGCGCTGATCGTTGTCTTGAACTCAGTGTATGGGACATATTAAGAAAATCACAGTGTCACTGTTCATGAGCAGAGATCTTAAAATGGAAATGTTGAAAATTTGGTGACAGAATTCCTAAAATGACTGTTTCACGGTGTCGTTGCACAGTTCCATGCCTTTCGTAGGTTTTAGAATTTTCAATATTCCACTCCAGATTTTTCAACATTGCCATTTTCCACACCTCCTTATGAGCAGTACAGCTGTCATTTTTCACATCCTGCCCAAAGCGTGTTTCCGCCCATGTAGCGCACAATGGCGCAGTCGGTGTGCAACCTCAATGTATGGGACACATTAACAAAACTCACAGTGACACTGTTCATGAGCAGAGGTCTTTAATGGCTATGTTGAAAACTTGGTGAAAAAATGCCTAAAATGACTTTTACGATGCGTTGCACAGTTCTATGCATGCTCGTTAGTTTGCAAATTTAATATTTTCACTCTAGATTTTCAACATGTCCATTTTATTAAACTTCCTATGAACAGTACAGTTGCAATTTTTCATATGTCACCCAAAATGTGTTATGCGCACATGTGGCGCACAATGGTGCTGTTGGTGTGCAGCAATGTTTAGGACAGATTAAGAAAATCACAGTTACACTGTTCATGAGCAGAGGTCTTAAAATGGCTATGTTGAAAATTTGGTGACAAAGTCCATAAAATGACTGTGTTGCAGTGAGCATTGTGCAGTTTCCACGCATCCTCGTTAGTTCATGACTTTGTAATATTTCCAGTCCAGATTTTCACTAGTGGCATTTTTCAAACTTCCTTATGAACAGTGCAGCTGCCATTTTTCACAACATGGCCAAAGTGTGTTCACACTTTCAGTGCAGAGATGCGTGGTCGTTATGGGAAATCATTGTTCGGCACAGATAAAGAAAATCACAGTGACACTGTTCATGATCGGAGGCACCAAAATGCCTGAGTTGACAATATGCTATAAAATATCCCCAACCTACTTATATAACGGGTGTGCGTTGCACAGTTTCTATGTACGCTTGTGACTTCACCATTTTTTTAAATATTTTTACTACACATTTGCAACATAGCCATTTTTACACCTCCCCATGAAAGAGTACAGCTGCCATTTTTTACAGCCTGTTCGGAATATGTTTGCATCTGTGGTGCTAAATCCCGTAGTCACTGTGCATAAGCAGCTTTCAGCTACCACACTGATATTCCCCCTGTTCGTGAGGTGGGGTCACAAAACAAACATGTTGAAGATTTGGAGTTAAAATACCAATGAATGCCTGAGGTATTAGACTTTTCAACTAAATCGCCAACCCTATATAGAATGACAGGAATCAGGGTGTGACTTGGGATTCTTGCCTGTGATGCTCATACCATTCCACACCCTGCAGTCACTGAGAGGCATCGAGGTATGCCTTGGACTCTTCGGCCCCAAACTTCACCCCATTCTCCTATATCGCACCCATCTCACCATATTTCCTAATGAAATGGGATGCATAAGGGCCAAAGACCCCAAGGAACACGTGACACTTGTCAGTCTCTGCAGAGTGGGGTGTGGTGAAATGGCATGGCCGTTATGCCTGACGACCCAAATGCACACCCCAATGCCTGTCACTCTCTGCAGGGTGGTGGTGGGGTTGGCTTCAGTTCAATACTTCACTGCCATTCCTATTACGCAGCTCTGTAACTTCTACACTACCACTGCCAATGCCAGTAAGCAAACATTTGGCATTGACAAATGCTTGTTTCCCTGTACATCAATGATCTTGACTCACATATAACCAACTCCAAACTGCATTTCTTTGCAGATAACACAGTACTGTACGCCTTTGGCACATCAGTGTCTGAATAAAGGGACGTGCTCCAAGCTGACTTTGCCCAACTTGAATGTAATCTTATTAATGCTAAATGCCTTCTCAATGCCAAGAAAACCAAAGCTATGATCTTCACTCTTAATACCACCCCTGCCATCCCCCTTGACACCCCTAAAGACTTTGTTGTCACCTCCTTAGGTGAACCACTGGAAGTCACCTCTAAATTTAAATATCTTGGCATTTGGTTAGATAACAAGATCTCCTTTAATGACCATCTCGGCAAACTCTCCACGAGATTAAAAGCCAGGTTAGGTTTCTTCTTCCACAATAGGGCCCTCTTTCCGATAGAGACTAGAACCAGGCCTGTTCAAGCCACATTCCTTCCTCTGCTTGACTATGGGGACCTAATTTACACTTCTTCTGCAGCCACAAGCCTACACAAATTGGACATCCTCTATCATCATGTTCTGTGGTTCATTACAAATTCCCCGTATTGAATCCACCATTGCAACCTGTACACAGCCGTTGGCTGGACATCACGTACCACTAGATGTATGCTCCATGCTGGTATTTGGACTCTCAAAATACTGAGTAAGCTACTGAACTACATTACATCTCTTATCCGCATCTCCCACAGTGCATACTCACTTAGGAAATCTGATTTTATCTTCCTTGATGTGCCTAGGACTCGCACCGCCTTTGGCAAACTGGCCATATCATGTGCTCTTCCAACCATTTGGGACCAGCTTCAATCTACACTGAAACTATCTAGCACTGCCTCTGTTAACTTTTACAAAAACGCTAGCTGAATTAAAATTTAAAGATATTTTTAACTGTTTTTAAGTCTCTTCTCCACCTATATTTTTTCTCTATGCCCTCCCAACTTACTGGTTTTAGCCCTAGTCCTGTTGGAATCCTTCTAGGACTTGCCCAGACTATTCCTCCAAAATGTCTACTGTGGCTAAACAAAATGATCCTTTCAGCTGATCTCAAGACTCTCTTTTACCCTTATCTTCATCACTTATCTCATTCTCCCTCTTACCTCCCCTAACCCTTTTCCTGCTCCCCCTTTTCTCTATTTTTGTCTTAAAACTCTTCTCTACCTTTATGATCTCCATCTATATCCCCCCAACTGCATACCAGCCCTTTTCCTACTCCCCTGTAAGCTTTATCCCCAACCCTTGTTCCTATGTAATTACTTTCTCCCAATGGCTATACAATCTCGACTACTACTGTTTCTTACCAGGTTTATGCAGTTCATATCTACCTTGTTAAGTCTTAATTTGAGCACTTTGACCATATGAACCTAAACTGTATCTTATTTACTGTGATGTTTTTTTTTTTCTATGTAATGTATTCCTGACTGTATACATGCTCCAGGACCTCCTTGTGAATGAGCTCGCTCAATGGAGTTTTCCTGAAATAAACTTGAACTTGAAAATGCTTTCTGACTAAATATAGCAGCAACCAGGTCGAGCACAGGTGCAACCACAGTGCAAACACAAGCTCTGCACTTGTGTGACTCTCTGAATATCTGGCTCATACAGTCATAAAACTGTAAAGATGTTCATGTAAGTGGAGGTTGGTGTAACAAATTGGGAGGTCCTTGATTTTTGCAACATAAACTGCAGTTTTGGTTATGGTTTTGGTTTTGCATTCATTCCACTAGTCCTGTCTAGTGCTACATGCAACTTTCACAGAACAAAGTAAAACAATAAAGGAGAATTGTGCTGAATCTTGAAGTCATTTTTCCAAGCTGAAGCTGTGTTTTAAGTATTGGTTCAAATGATGTTATTGCTACATCCATAGGAACATATTAGTAACCCCAGTAGGTGTTTCTCATTTACACGTTGGTGTTAACTGCTATTTTAGAACTGTATGATGTAGTTATCTCCCACTCAACCAATGAGTTATATAATAGAACATGGATGCATTGTGCCAAGAACAGAAGAGCAGAACAGGGACATAAACTACATCCTACAATTCTAAAATAGTTCTTATTAGCAGCATGTAAACTAGAAACATTCACTATGGAGGGGGAGGGCTTGGGGAGGTATGGGGGATTTCTTTATTCTTCTACATAGTATGTATAGAATTTTCTGTGGATACTGTGGATTGTTTGTGTCCCAGTTATAGTATAAAAGAAGATATCTGTTGATATTTTGTATTTTATAAACTCAATAAAACTGTTAATTTCAAAAAATAGAAACATTCACAGGCAGAACTGAAAAACCTGTATAGCTAGAATAATTACAGAATGTTAACCAATATTTCAAAACCAGCTTCTATTAGTAACAAGCATTTGTCAATGCCGAACGTTCACTTGCAGTTATTTGCTGCACAGGTTTTTGGTACTGATAAAACAGAGGTGAGCTCAAGTATTAGCCTGCCACAATGTTTCAGAATCATCAGTAATCTCTGATGGCTGGTGGGGGTTGGGGATAAGAACAATTTAAGGACATGCTACTTCATGGAAAGGGTAGTAGAAAGCTGGCACAAACTACCAGCAGAAGTGATGGAGGCAAAAATACTGGGGTGCTTCAAGCATGTGTGGGATAGAGATAAGGGAATATTAGTAAATAGACAGGAAGGGGGGTGGGTCACCAGAGAACAGATTATTCAAGGAATATCTGGACAGACTGGGTGGGCCAAGTGGTCCTTTTCTGCCAACAAATTCTATGTTTTAGGAGATGTGGTAATGGTTCTGGCATTTTAATACATACATTATGGGACTGTGAAAAATGTACCCCATTTTGGGAGATGTGAGTCACAGACTATAACCTATTCTCCTATTTTGGGTCACTGCAACCTACTTGATAAAATTTAGAGGCTATGCCTACAGTGCAGTAGGGCAGTGGTGTATTTGACATATTCGATACACCCCACTCCTCCAAAAAAAAACATTAACGAGTATGCTCCAGTTTCCTTGAGATATGTTGTCAGCTAGGCTGCTCTGCTCTTTCAGCTCCTGTTTAGCTGTTGTCCTCTTGCTCCATTGGCTTCCTTCTGCTGACACACACACACAATGCATCACCACATCTCCTTTTCCAGTGGGACAAGTTCTCTCCCTCCTGTCTCTCTCTCTCTCTCTCTCTCTCTCTCTCTCTCTCTCTCTCACCATGCTTCAATTGGTGCCTGTAATGGGCACAGCCAACCCATTACAGTCAACTCACCAAAAATAATGTAAAATAGAGGGACTTACCTGCCCTAGAGAGCCAAAGGTAGTAGTCCAAAGGGGTGACATACATTCTACCTGTAAAATAAAAGATAGAAAAAGGGGTTACAAAGGATCTGCAGCTCTTATGGGTGTCCAGTAGGATAGAAGGGACAAGATAGAAATAAAAGAATTCTTATCTGTTAGGTAGGAGCCCTCGTCCTGTCAGACCTGTAGCAATAAAAGGAAAACATATTAGTTAAAAGCTAAAAAAAGAAGAATCAAAGCAGAGTAAAGGGAGTGAGGTTTGGGGAAGGGGGAGGGGCTCAGATAAAAACCCTTTTGCCCATAATGGTGGACGAGTGGCTAGTAATTTATTTAGTAGCTCAGATGGCTAATGGAGGGCTAGTAGCCCTTTTGTTTAATAAAAAAAGGCATTGTGGTCTTGTGGGCTAGGAAATGCCATGGGGGGGCCATGATGAAATATTTAGCACTGGTTGTCTAGTGGGCAACCACCCTAATGGCTGAGGCCAGAATTTGTTTTTGAACTATTTAAAATCTTTCCCTCGGGTCTAAGGGCTCCCTGAGCCCTTTAAGAATGCTGTGGGCAGTGTTGTTGAAAGTGGCAGTGAGGACAAGTTGGGCTGCTGGGCAGGCTGCCACTAGCGTGATCGCACTTCAAGATAGAGTGCCTGCTGGCACTCTAAACTACCAGCCCATACTGAGCTTAGGATGCAGCCTATTTAGCATGAGTGGGAGAGAGAGAGAGAGAAGGCAAAAGGAGTCAGCGGGAGGTGGAAGAGGCAGTAAAGGAAGCGCCTCCCCCCACCTTCCTGAATTGCTGCTCCAGCAGTGAAGTTTTTGTCCTATAGGGCTCTTTGTTTATAAAGGAGGCAGCCTGGGAGAAAAGTGGCTGGAGCAGGAGCAGCAAGGGAGCTGCTATTTAGTAAAGCCACTCCGTAGCATTAGTAGCAGAGAGAGACAGAGAGAGTGCACTGGCTGCAAGTAAGTAAAGCCGCACTGTGTCTAATGCAAAGCCGGGTGGGGGGGGGCAGGAGCAAGGAAGCAGTACAGTAGAGTGGCTTAGGAGCACTTGACATGGCAGAAGCTCCCCATACTCTCACCCAAGAACTCCCTCAGCTTCAAGTCACTGCAGTCCCGCTCCCTGGCACCTACCATAGAACCTCAAGGACTGCATCTAGTGTGGGACAGCTCTCTGCCCTTTTCACTTGATCCATGCCTATTACTAGCATCCACCATCAAGACAGAATTTCAAAAAGTCCAAAAAACATTTTTGGTGGAGGCAGTTTTCTTTATCCTGGCACGATTTTTTGGGGCTTACATGACCTATGAAACTTAGGTGATGCTGTTGGACAGTTGCATGGGCAAAAGGTCTTGTTGGTGAACTGTGATGTGTAGAGGGGAGTGTTTGAATTGATGTCATCAGTGTGCAGTTTTGAAGTTGTTTAATATATTGTTGTGGTGTTGGTTGCTTTATTGCATAGTGGTTGGTGGACACTTCTTTGATATTGTGTCTTTACAGTAGCGTGACTCCATTCAGTTGTTTCCTGGGTGGTGTCATGTAAATGAAAGGAGACAGCCGCCACCTGATAGGAGTGGCTGATTTCTTTCAAGTGCACAAAGTTTCCATCCAACAAGCAATGAATGGTGTCATGACTGGTGTGGCTGCTCATTGGTCTGCACTGCTGAGCCCCTTGGAGTTTCAGCTGCAATTGGCTTGGCAGTGACACACCTCTGAAATGCTGTTCCTTGTAGCAAAACGTTCCTTGGGAAAGCGCAAGAGAATATAAAAATTACTTATTAATTCAGTGCAGTTCTCTTTCAAAAGGGTAATTCTTCATAGTGAAATGGAATGTGACAATTTCTCAAATAAAAAGCTAGGTACAGTACCCCGCATCAAGCAGCACAAGTAACATATGGGCAAACAGAGGCAATAAATATGTGCAAATACCCAAATATTTGGATTTTGTTAATAGTCATATTTAATCAATTAGCTGTATAGGTATTCATAGATTTATCTTTAGTAACATATTTTACAGCCAAGGCTACACTGCAAAAATTACCCTTTTAAAATATTGTTTTTAAAATATTTTATCTTTAAAATAAGCAAACTATCTGCCAATTGAGTAAGATAATAATATTAAAATTTCCTAAAATAAGCAAATAATTTTTCTATTCACTTGAGCTTAGCCAAAAGGTTGAGAAGTAATATTCAAAGTCTGAGTATGTTGTAAAATAAGAAATAAATCTTAGAATAAGAGACTGCAGCCAAAAACAAAATGTAATAAGTTTATAGGTAACAATTTATTTGACAAGATATTATATATTTTTCAACATTAAGCCTTGTTTGAAGATAAGGACTCAAGATTATAACTATTATTCTGTTTTCAAATTTATAAAGCAATTAAAATGTTCATGACATAGCCTCAATGCATGAGGGGGATTCCCATTATTTTTATGAAAGCATATGATACGCAATTGCTATCAGATTCATAGCTGTCTTCATACTGCTTACTAAGTCCAGGTTATGGTGCTCGTCATTAAGGAAAATGCCTTTGCCTTCACTTTATGTCAAATATAAAGTAATAATAAACTAATATATATATACAGTTTATATATATATATGTATATATTTATATATACACACTAATATATACATATATATATATATCACCTCAGTGGAAAACCAATTTACATTTCTTAAAATGTGAAAATAATTCTTATATTCATTTAATCTTAGCAAAAAGATCAAGTAGCAATATTTAGAATTTCAGTGCATTGTATAATAATCCCCTGCCCAGCTGAGGAGCCTGTTGCAGGGGACTACAGAGAGGAGGTAAAGCTGACTTCCATCCAGCCTGTTTGTAGAGAGCTGACACCCTGTCCACGCTGTGTGTGGCCTGCCCCACCCACTGCTCCATTTATTGCTGCTTACTGGTCACATGACATATCATGTGACCTCTTCTTCAAATTACTAAGTGCCACTTTCCCATTTGTAGCTTATACTCTCCAGCCACCAGGATGCACTGTATTATACCTTCAGGCACATCTCTGCCCATCTCTATACTTAATATCAAAGTTCCACCCCTTAACTCTAGGGATCACTATACTTCACTTCCTACCCCTGTTTCTCTATTACGTTCTTCCTAAGCTCACCCCCCTACCACTAAGCCTTTATTGGTATAATCTGGCTAATTTTATCCCCACTGGTCTCAAACCCTGCCCCTTTAACTCCAAAGTCAGCTGCTCAACCCCTATGCCATCAAGTCAGGATACTTTCTATCTCTGTTTGTCATGCCTTGTAGCTACTGACTACATAGGCTACTGAAAAACAAAACATTTTGGCTTCCTACCATCCTGTGGCAGGGTTCAAACCCTGTACTTCTGATTCTAAGGTTTGCAGCTCTGCCTCCAGGCCAATGAGTCAGGCTATTTTCTACTCACTACCTCACAACGCTTAAAGCCCTCTAGCTCCCTAGTTACTAAACAAAAACAACTCAGTTTCCTGCTGTCTTATTGCAGGACTCAAACCCTGTGCTCTTGTCTCTAGAGTCTGCTGCTCTACCTTCTGGCCAACCGACTCAGGCTATTTTCTGCTCAGTACCTCACTACTCATAAACCTACTGGCACTATAGTCTGCTAAAACAAACACATCTAAGTCCCCTACTGTCTTGCTGCAAGTCCCAAACCGTGTACCTCTAGTGCCTAAAGCAGCAGCTCTATCACTACGCCAGCAACTCAGGGTAATATCTTCATAATAATAATAATAATCATAATAATCATCTTTATTTTTAACGCGCCTTTCAAAAATCAAGTGCAGAACATATTTTAAGATCAAGTCAGAATAAAACATCATAATAAAACCAATAAGATAAATAACATCAGACATCATAATAAAACATTAAGATCAAACCAAGTTGGCACCGTCCCCAAATGCCTTAATTCATAAGAAGGATTTTAATGCTTGTTTAAAGCCCCCCACAGTCATGCACTCTCTAATCCAATGGGTAGAGAATTCCAGAGGGTCGGTGCAACGAACATAGAAGCCCGGGCACCAGAAGATTTTAAAACTACCCTCGGAATCTCCACCAACCCCTCATTGGCCGAGTGGAGCAGTCGCTCCGGGAGGTAAGGAACCAGGAGCTCTTTCAGGAAGTCAGGGCCCAAACCATGCAGGGCATTATAAGTCAGTAAACCAACTTTAAAGGTGATCCACCACTGAACCGGCAGCCAGTGTAGTTCCCGCAGCACCGGTGTAATATGGGAAGAACGAGGCATCCCAGTTAACAACCGGGCTGTGGAGTTCTGAACCAGCTGCAAGTGGCAGATGTCAACCCCTGGAAGCCCAAAGTAAAGGGAATTGCAGTAGTCCAAATGCAAGGTCACAAAGGCGTGGATCAATGTAGGTAGGTCCCTAGACGGAACAAGGTACTTGATCCTAACAATGTTCCTGAGATGGTAAAAGGATAACTTAATGATGGCCGAAACTTGAGCACGTAGTGTCAGCCGATCGTCAAGAATCACCCTTAGGTCACGCACCTGTTCAGAGATAGGGAGCTCAACATCCCCCAGGAATAAACCTGTGGGATGGTTTGTCCCCCACCCCCCTATCCGGCAATCAGGATCCATGACCATCACCTCCGTCTTCCCAGAATTCAACTTCAGCCAGCTGGACCTCGTCCAACCTTGGATTTCACCAAGGTAGTTATTAAACACCGAGAGTGCTCCATTCTGGTCAGGTGCAAAAGACAGGTAGAGCTGGGTATCATCAGCATAACAATGAAACTCCAGCCCATACCATCTTACAATGTTTCCGAGGGGAAGCATGTACAACCCAAACAACATGGGGGACAGCACTGAGCCCTGGGGCACCCCACAAGACAGAGAGGTAGGATCAGAGGAAAACACCCCTGATACCACCCTCTGGGTTCTACCAGTGAGGAAGGAAGTAAACCATCTGTGGACCAAACCTGAAAACCCACAGATGATTCTGAGGCACTCAAGCAGCACCCCATGGTCTACAGTGTCAAATGCTGATGACAGATCCAGTAGGACCAAAATGGACCATTTTTTCTGGTCTCTCGCCATCAAGAGATCATTGAGCACCCAGACCAGCACAGTCTCTGTGCTGTGCTTCTTTCCAAAACCTGATTGAAGAGGATCATAAATGCTATGGATGGTCAAATGGTTGTCTAACTGAGTAGCCACTACTTTCTCAATTACCTTCCCAACAAAGGGAAGGTTTGAAATAGGCCTGTAGTTGGCGAGGGAGTCGGGGTCCAAAGAAGCCTTCTTCAACACTGGTGTCACCACTGCTTCCTTCAGGGAGCAGGGATATTCACCAGAGTCTAAGGAGCACCAGACTATCCTCGCCAGAACCAGGATGATAATCTCCCTACAGCCCATAATCATGGCTGTAGGACCCGGGTCTAAACTACAGCATGTAGTGTGCATGCCCTGGACAATCCTCATAACATCTTCGATTTCTGGCCTTTTGAAGAAACTCCAGGAAAAAAGAGGGAGTGTGACCGAGGACTGGTCCACAGCTGTTCCCATAGAGAGTGCTGCGTGGGTCTCCGCCCTGATGTCATCCACCTTATCCGCAAAGAACCAAGCAAGCTCCTCACACTGTAATTGTGAAAGAGCTCTATGAACCTGTAGACAGGCTGGGTTGCACAGTCTGTCCACGGTTCGAAAGAGTTGGGCTGGTCGGTTCTGAGCAGCAGAAATTTCTCCGGACAGGAATACTGCCTTCTTATGAGCAATTGCTGACTGATAGAGTTGATAGTGCTCTAGCAGTCTAAGATGGTTGGCATCTAAGCCGGATTTCCACCAGCACCTCTCTAACCTGCGTCCTAATCGCCGAATCTCCCTCAAGTCTCCATGCAACCATGGGGACTGAGAGCGAAGAAGAGAGGACGCACATGGATTGGAACAATGGAATCCAGAGCGGAGGTAATGGCCTTATTATAGGCCAAGACCAAGACCTCTGGATCCAAGCTCATCACAGGAAATTCTGATGGGTCAAGTGCTGCAGTTAGACCATTGGGAGTCACATCCCGTAAAGGGTGGTATTTGACCATCTCCACAGGGGTAGGCCTATGCAGGGGGGTGCCAAACTTGAATCTCACAGTATGATGGTCAGACCATCCGACAGGTTCCACCCCCATGCCAGAGGCTTCCATCCCCAGGAGGAAAACCAGGTCAAGGGAATGGCCACATTTATGAGTGGCAGAGGTAACCACCTGTGAGAGGCCCAATGAATTCATCAATTGGAGGAAGTGCTGTCCAAATTGCGAGAGTTCATTGTCGATCCAAGCATTGAAGTCGCCCAGCACCATCAGCCTGGGGGACTCCAACACCAGGTCAACGATGAAGTCCACCACTTCCTTAAGGAATGGCTTCTTATCTCCGGGTGGATGGTAGATGAGAGCCAGTCATTAGCCCCCACCTGCCACTATGACACAAACGAATGATCTGGTCTCCTCAACTGGAACACTAGTGAGACCCAATTTGGTCTTGAAACAGACCGCAACCTCCCCATCCCTGCGGTCCAAATCTCAGACGGTGTATCACCGAGTACCCGGCTGGAACTGCTGCCTCAAGTACGGGGCCAGCATTTCCATCCAGCCAGGTTTCGGTG
The DNA here is from genome assembly GCA_016271365.2 of Neoceratodus forsteri. Classification (NCBI taxonomy): domain Eukaryota; kingdom Metazoa; phylum Chordata; order Ceratodontiformes; family Ceratodontidae; genus Neoceratodus; species Neoceratodus forsteri. The sequence goes on along the minus strand of CM028130.1, from coordinate 665,299,611 downwards.
ATGCAAGCTAGATCCTCTGTACCCACCAAGTCTGCCACAATAGCAGTCTTGTTCACAACGGACCTGGCATTGCATAACACTGCCCGAGTTGGACAGAACCCCTGGGATGCCCCAGCCACCTGCCCACCGTTACTAGTGGTGGTGCCCTTGGGTATGGGGGTCAGACAAGGAAACCCATGTTCTGACCTCCATTTCACCCCAGGGCGTCTTCTTGGCATAACAATCATGATACGAGTGCTCCCCTCGTCCATCCTCCACTGTTCAGACCCCCCAACCCTCCCCATCCTCCTGCGGGCAATTCCCAAGGCCCGACAACATTGATAGATAGAAAAAAGTAAAGGAGGGGGAGAAAAGGGGCAGAGGGCATGAAGAGTGGAGGATGAATAGCGCATGACCTGGGGGGGATAATAATTTATATCCCAGTCCTTCAACATGGAGCAAGACAACAAACTTCTACTCTCACAGAAACCTTGCACTCTCCCAAAGTCCTTAAGCTTTGTCCCCCTTCCCCCAACCATTCAGTGTCATTATAACACTGCATACCATGTCTTCCATCACCATATGTCAGCTGCTACTGTCCATAGCACCCATCTTCCTACTAGGGTAGGCTCCACTTCTTCCTCCACTTGGTGACTTGGAACAGCCTAGCACCAAGCTCCTAACCTTAGCCATCCTACTCACCCCTACCACCGACCCATTCCTCTCACTCCACCAATGGACCATACTCCCCAACCGCATCACCCTACTGGTACTACCGTGTTACTGCAATGGACACTACTCTGCCTGGCCTCTCCCTCCCTATAGGACCTATCTACTCCCACCTCCACACGGTGCTGTTCCCCCTCCCTAATGGTGCCTAAGCTCATGAAGAAATGTTTAAAGTTGGCTGCCCTGCGCATCCTTCTACTACTACTCCTTCTTTCCGGAGACATTAACCCCAACCAAGGACCCCCCCCCAAGGTTACTACATTCAAGACCCTCACTATCGCCTCCCTCAATATGTGTAGCCTACTCAAGAAATTTGATTTCTTTCAAGGATGGGTTGCTCAGAATCACCCCAATGTCATCTCAGTAGTTGAAACCTGGCTCAACAACCACACCCCTGACTCTGCAGTCTCACTTCCTGACTTCACACTATACCAGGCAGACAGAACCTCAAAGAAATGGGGTGGTTGTGCACTGTATGTCCAGGAATCACTACAGTGTTTCGCCCTACCCTTCCCATCACTTGAACACGGGGCCCAGTCTCTCACATTGAAGATAACTCTAGCCCATAACAGAGCACCCTTGTTACTCTCCTCTGTATACATGCCCCCCCCAAAATCAGAAGACCGCTTTCCTCTCTGTCCTCAACCATCTCCAGACTCTCCCTGACAATGCTGACATCATTGCCCTTGGAGACTTCGATACAAACTGGCTGGCTGACACTTCAGCCCCTGTTAGGGATGCTGTAACTGCTCAAAACCTGACCCAGATTGTGACTACTGCCACTAGAATAAACCAGAGGACTGGTACTGCCACCCTCCTAGATCTAGTGCTCACTAATGCCCCACATAAAGCTACACAGATCAGGGTACTACCCGATGCTCTGAGTGACCGATCCCCAGTGCTATGTCACTGGTCATACTGCATTAACAAGCCCCCCCAAAAACTGTCTTACAACGGCACCTCAAACCTGGCAAACTACAGTCTCTTAAACAGTACCTCCTAGTTACTGACTGGTCCCCCATAAGAAATGCTCAGAACATTGACTCTGCCCTCAACTATTTCATTCATATGTTCAACACTACCTGCAACCTGTTTGCACCCCTAACCAAACAAAAAATTAAAGGTGCCAACACACCTTGGCTATCTCAAGCCCTTTTGGACCAGATGTGCAAACGAGACAATCTGAGGCACATTGCACAGGATACCAGAAAACAATCTGACAGGCAGCGCTACCAGGAAGCGTGCAATAAATGCTCACGGGATGTTCGAAAAGCAAAGGCTGAGTACTATAAAACCTTGCTCACCAAGACATGGGGCTCAGGTCGCAAATTTTGGGACTCTCTCAAAACGCTAAGTGGCAAAGCTGCCACTGCCCCACCTACCCATATCAGGGCCAACGGATCTATCACCTCAGACCCAGCCCTTATCGCAGACACATTAAATGACACCTTCTCTAACCTCACTGGTGTTCTCCCCCCCAACTTTTTCTCCCCCACCCACCCTACACCACACTGCCCCCTCCCCAACCCCCTTTTCCACTTTAAAGCAGTTTCCCAGCATGCAGCTGCCCCTCTCCTACTCAAAGCCCTCAGTAAATCTCGTTTCAGCAGTGACACACTGGATCTGAAACTGTTTAGACTCACATTCAATGAAGTTCTCCCCCCCCATCATGCTTTTGAACCACTCCCTTTGTCTGGGTCAGTTCCCCACCAAATGGAAATCTGCCCTCATCACTCCTATCCTTAAAAGTGGTGACCGCATCCTGCCTGGGAACTACCACCCAATATCAATCCTACCTCCCCTCTCTAAAACCCTGGAGAAAATTGTGGCCACCCAACTAGCAGACTACCTCACTAAATATAGTATCCTGTGTCCTGAACAACATGGCTTCCGCCAGAACCATAGCACCACCACTGCCCTTTTGGAATTTACAAACGGCTTCCATACATCCCTGGACACTGGCTACACTGCTGGCACTGTCTTTATAGACCTCTCAAAGGCATTCGATACTGTGTACCACTCGCTTCTCCTGGACTCCCTCACTCAGATAGGCCTCTCCCATGAGACCATTGACTGGTTTGCCAGCTATCTGTCTGAGAAAACCCAGACAGTCTGGATTGCCCACTCCCTGTCATCCCCCCACCAAATCAGGTCTGGGGTCCCTCAAGGCTCTATTCTTGGCCCACTTCTCTTCTCCCTATTCCTCAACACCCTGCCCAACACCTGCTCGGGAAAAATTCTATTGTATGCAGATGATGCAGTCCTCTACAACTCACATACTGATCCCACTGCCCTCCACTCGGCACTCCAGAAATCCTTCTCTGAAGCTGAATCCTGGTTCATTCAGCATAGGTTAGTACTAAATTCCAAAACAACTAAATCCATGATATTTGCACACCCCCAAAACAAGAACCTAGGACAACCCTTTCTCATTCTGAACTCATTGAAAGACCCCCTTGAGCAGGTTACCACTTTCAAATACCTTGGCATCACCCTAGACACTGTCTCACTTTCCACAACCATATCCAGATGCTCAGCACCGCTGTCAATACACATATTGGTCTCCTTCACCACTATAAGCACTGCCTCCACCCTGAATCTCTCCGCCTAGCCATCTCTGCATCTATTCTATCTCTAATTGATTATGGAATCATCATCTATGGTGCAGCTGACACCACCCACCTACACAAGATTAGATTGGCCCTCAATAAGGCTTGCAGACTTGCTACAGGCTGTCCTAGACTTACACACACCTACGCCCTCTACGTCTCAGCAAACTGGCTCAAATTTGATGGGAGGCTAAAGTACCAGGCCTGCCTCTTCACTAAGAAAATCACCTCAGGATTACTCCCACCAGCCCTCTCCACACTACTTCAGTCCCCACTATCTACCCGCCTCACACGGCAATCAGCGACTACCCACTTTAGGGTACCTCACTGCAAGATCAGCTCAGGCCAAAGAACATTTCGATATCTGGCCCCATCCTGGCTCAACTCACTCCCAATTTCCATCATCACTGAGCCCAAACTTGGTTGGTTCAAGTCCCAACTAAGGGACCTTATCACCCAGGGATCAGTATGTGACTGCCCCTAAACCTGACCTTCCATTTCTATCAGCCCACCTCCCCCCTCCTCCCTTGACCATGGACCTAACACTGGTCTGCCTCCTCTGGGCATGCCTACACCATGACAATGGACCCCAGTGTCCTGCCTTGGCCAACGAATGAACTCCTGGGCATGGCTAGCACCATCGCCCTGAAATGTTATGTTTGTACCTGTAACCTTTTGCACTTTTTACCTTGTTAGCAGCTCTCTGTTACCATGTATTCCCTGCTGCTATTTTGTATTTTCTGTATTCATTTGCAACCATTCTGTAATCATTGTCTTTAAGTACTATGTTAGTTGTTACTTTGTTCATGGTTGTCTCTGTCTTATGTACGACGTGGAACCTTTGTAAAGAAGTCTTTGACTCAAAGGTGTTATCCGATATTTATCAATAAACAATAATAAACAAACATATAAGAATCAGAGATTACAGCCCAGAACATAATTTAAGTCTAAGGGTAACACTTTAAGAGTTTGGCAAGATATTGTGGGCCAAATATTCATAACAGTTGCACATGGCGCAACTGAGTTATACAGGCGCAACTGTGGGCTTGCGCCACTGAGTGATATTCAAACACCGTGGCTGTGCAGCACAAGTCCCACTGTGCCATGGCACAAATGTAATGTTTGCAGTGCAAGTAGAGGGGGTGTTCCCATGAATATGCAGCACAATATTCAACTAGAAATTATGGCACAAATCTGGAGCAAACCACAAGATGCACCAGCCGGACTTAAACCTATAAAAACTGGGTCAAACACACAGACAGCAGATGCGTAACCCTGTGTTAACCCACATACAGCGATGGACAGCTCATCATTTCTGATGGAGGCAGTAATGAGGGGTGTGAGGAAGCAGGAGGAACACCAACATGGCCAACGAATGGCCCAGCTGTGGTATGCCCGACACAGGTGGTACCATGCCTATCTCACATTTGAGAACTTTAGTGAGACAGAGATAGTGGGCTGGTACCACCTGAACAGGGCAATTCTGAGTGCAGCTCTGTGAGCTGTGCAGTTAGGAGATGCATACTCCCACTAGACGTAGTCATGCCATGTCAGTGGAGACTAAGGTGACCGCTGTGATGTGTTTGCTCACCACGGACACCTTCCGAAGACCAACAGGGGATACCACAGGCATCACCCAGTTGGCCACGTCCCACCACTTCACACAGTTCCTCAACACACTGCTGCCACAGGCTTAGGAGTACATACATTTCCCCAGCACACAAGCAGAGCACACAGCAAACATGCAGGACTTGACAAGGTGGCACGCATGTCAGGCATGATTGGGGCCATAGACTGCACCCACGTGGGCATCTGCACACCACCTGATCCTGAGGGGCCAGTATACATCAATAGAAAAGGATATCCATCGATCAACTGCCAAGTGGTGTGCAATGCAAGGTGGCACATAATCAATGTCTGCACCACACACCCCAGGAATGCACGTGATGCATTCATCTGGCACAGCTCTATGTTGTGCCAGAGGTTCAAATGTGGGGACATCCCTAAGGGTCACTTGATGAGTATGTAGGGCATGGGCCAGGAGGCTTGCACAGCATGGCAGTGGGAGGGCAGACAGGGTGGGTGTGCTGGAGTGGGCAGTAGGTGACAGAGACAGGGTGGTTGCCACAACACAGCATAGTGCTAACCATTTCCTTCCTCACACAGGTGACAGTGCATATCCACTCAGGCCCTGGCTACTCACCCCCTACTGGCAACCGTTGTCCCCTGCAGAGGAGAGATACAATGAGGCACACACCAGCACATACGGTATCATCAAGGGCATCTTTGGCATGCTGAAAATGTGATTATGTTGTCTAGATAGGTCTGGCAGTGCCCTACAATATAGCCGATTGAAAGCCTGTGGCCTATTCCTGGCCTGCTGCATTCTGCACAACATGGCCATTGACCTGTGGGATAGCTGTCCAGGTGGATGAGGGTGACAGCAGCAGGGAGATGGTGAGGACATGCCAGAGGATGGTGGGCAGCCACCACCAGGGAGGCAGGACCCCCGCCTGGCAGTGGAGGCCAGGTGGCATTGGGACGCAATTGCACAGGAGCATTATGGATAGCACAGGTAAGTGCACTGACATACAAGCATGGGACACACGGACCAGCACACCACACATGGGCCTGTACATGCACAGAGGAATGCATGCAGGGAATGAGGAACACTTCAGACATGGTGGACACAATGGCACACAGACACACACACACACACGTAGCATACGCATGCGCGCACGCGCACACACACACACACAGCCTGAGGAATGTGACATAGATCAGAAGCATGACACCGGTGCACAGGCACAACTGGTGCAGAGCTTCCCTCATCACACCCATGCCACACATCCCAGCAGCCTAGACGGCACACACAGGGGGCATGCACCACAACACACATGTGTGCCACCACATGCTTGCTGCACCACTACCACTCACATGTACATGGGTCAGCAGCAGCGGACAGTAGATCAGGGCAGCACACACTTCAGGCCAACCATGTGGTTCCTCGGCCACCACAGCCAAGTGGGTGGCTGCGCTGGGGCCAATCAGCTGCTGCAGGCTGTGCATTGGCTATGGAGGGGTGTGTCTGATGCACCCCCAGGGGTTGAAGTCCTGGATCGTGACCGTGTCCTCGCAGGGGAGTTGAGGCGGCCAAACAGGCTACTGCTGGGTGTGTCTGGGATGCCAACATCAAAGCCCGGTGTCTGCTGTGAGCGGGTCACCAGATGCTAGGACCGTGGAGTGGACAGAGCACTGCAGGGGGTCCTCTGCGCACAGCCGAGCCCAGTGGCTGCCACCGATGCAAGCCCAGCCACAATGGCACCAGTCATGTGGTCCACTGATGCAGTTGTGGCCTCCCGCATCTGGAGGAGCTCATCAATGAGGTCCGCAGTGCCCCTGTCCTGTTGCTCGGCCAGCTGATGCACCTCCACCCGCAGTGTATGCACCTCTGTGGCAAGCAGCGCCTGGTTTTCAATGAATGCCCACAGCAACCGGGTGTACTCAGACAGCCATTCAGCATATTGTACCTCCTGGGCTGGGTGCTGGGCTGTTGGTGGTGATACAGCACACTTCCCAGCATCTCACTTTGGTAGATGCAGCACAGCAGGCCATACTGGGAGTACAGTGTCCTCAGACACACCGCTGATGGACACTGTGTCATGGTCCCAGGTGGTACCTGCATTCTGCTGCCATGCCCTACCGTCTGTTTGGCAGTGCTCTGCATCACCACTGCCGCAACAGCACTACCACCCACACCAGACACAGCGGTGGTGCCACACACCACTGTGCCGGCAGGGATGGGTGGCAGCTGCACCACTGCTGGTGCAGCACTGGGCCCTGATGTTGCCTGTGATACTGCAAGGGGTGTGCCAGGCACCACTGCCCCTACACTGTCCAGGATCAGTGTGAGGTCATCATCAGAGCCAGACCCAGTCCCCGGCTGAGTCTCCACACACAGTACTGGCAGGCAGGCATCCGGCAAGAACTCAGCCAGGGCATCATCCAACCCCAGGCCAAGGACATCCAACTGCTCTGCACAGCCAAGCCGTGGCCTGTCCCCACTCTAGATGCTGGTGGAGGTGGACAGTACGGCGTCCATGGCCACAGCCGTGGCTGCCTCTGCTTCATCCTCCCCATGGAGGCATGATCTTGATCTCTCCACACTGGCAACACCTCCTGGGCGGCACTCCATCTCACCCCATCCCCAACTCCTCCCCATAGCTTATTGCCTCTGTTATTAGCAGCATGTGCTCAGCTGTATCATTGAAATGTCTACTAAACTGTATAAATGTATGAAACCATTCTGTGTAACTCTAAATATGTGTCTTACATGCTGTAACCTAAATTTGTTTCTGTCTGTCCTCAATGTGACGAGGTACCTTTGGAAATGAGCCTCTGTCTCAAAGGTTGTAAATCAATGTACAAATAAATAAATAAATGATGATGCTCAAGAAAGAAATAGAGAGTTAGTGGTACTGTATCTTCCATGTGCCTTCTGCCCCCCGTGTGCATGTTGCCGTTGCCGCTGGCCAGCATGGTGCCATGCATCGCTACAGCCACCCACTCATGTGGCATGCAGCATAGTAGCAGACACACCTGCATGTCCATCCCACACCTGCCAGACATGTCTGTGTGCATACTCACCATGCAGTGAGGGGCTGCCACCCATCTGGAAGCCGCCACCAGGCACACTCTCCGTCACCATGCGGCTGATGGTGGCTGCCACCAGCTCCTTTGTGGCCGACAGTATTGGAGCGGTGGACAGGCCACTGTCGGTTGCACTGCGGGATGCCCGTGTGGCCGCCACCTTCTTCTTGATCCTCCTCTTGTCAGTGCCGACCATCTTACGGCACTCCTGCTCACTGTGCTGGTGCCTGCCATGCGTGTTCACATACCTTGCCACCTCCTCCCACCCTGCTGACCTCTTTTGAAGCATGCCCATGGCACCACTGAGCAGGTCCTCCCTGTCCAGGTAGGCCTCAAACAGGGCATTATGCTCCTCTCTTGTGAAGCTGGGCCTGCATTTGCATGCAGGCCCATGCTCCTCCTCTCCATCATTTCCCGCCATGTCGCTACCTGTGAACAGGATCAGCATAGTGGGTCAATGTCAGCATGGCCCATAGCATTCCTCTGTAGCAGTGTTGTTTTAGGCCTCTGTTTTGCTGAGTTTGCATCCACTTACCTATCAGATTGCAATACTGGTCTGTGATCTGTTCTGTTCAGTGTTGCTTATATGGTGCATCTCATGCAAATGAGCTTTTGCACAGCAGTAATGATATGCTAATGCATCCCACTGCACAACGCATTAGCTGATGAGGTGATCTGCATACGGTGGCATAATATCACGTACATGCACTGGGTTGAATCGCGTTGCGCTGGAGAAACCCCTGTTGTGCAAGTGCGGCACATGCACATTGCTTGTGCCTACAGCAAGCATGTGTACACACCATACCACATGCCTATCACACAATTGACGTGCCTTGCATGATGCTGTGCCATTGTACTTGTGGCGCTGGGGCCATCGCACATGTGCGCGTTTCATGGCACTGCCTTCTACAGCACAGTTACACACTGTGCATGATGCGGCCTGCTGAGCATGGTGGGCACATGTGCGATGCCGTGCAGGGTCATGCCCTGTGCCCTCCGGGTCATGGGTAAAGAATTGGCTGGAGAATAGGACACAGAGAGTAATAGTAAATGGAGTCCACTCAGAAGAAAGGAGGGTTACTAGTGGGGTACCGCAGGGTTCAGTATTAGGACCGGTCCTCTTCAATGTTTTTATAAGCGACATTGCAGAAGGACTGGAAGGAAAAGTATGTCTCTTTGCAGATGACACAAAGATCTGCAACAGAGTTGATGCACAGGGTAGGGTGGAAAGGATGAGAAGGGACTTGGTAAGGTTAGAGGAATGGTCAAATGTATGGCAGCTTAGATTCAATGCTAAGAAGTGCAAGGTAATGCACCTGGGAAACAAAAACCCAGGGAAGAGTACACAATGGGGGGTGAGATACTAACAACAACAAAAATGGAAAGGAACCTGGGGTAGTCATATCAGATGACCTAAAGGTGGGCAAGCAATGTGAGAGGGCAGCAAGGAGGGCTGGGGGATACTGGGATGCATAGGGAGAGGCATCACCAGTAGAAAACAGGAAGTTATTATCCTCTGTACAGACAGCTGGTGAGACCCCATCTGAGTACTGTGTGCAGTTCTGGAGACCCAATCTCCACAAAGACATAGACAGGATGGAAGCTGTCCAGAGGAGGGCAACTAAAATGGTGCAGGGTCTGCACCGGAAGACATATGAAGAGAGACAAAGGAGCTTAATATGTATAGCCTCGAGGAAAGGAGGGAGAGGGACATGATAGAAACGTTCAAGTACCTCAAGGGAATCAACAAAGTCCAAGAGGGTAGCATCTTTCAAAAAAAGAGGTGTGCAAGAACAAGAGGGCACAATTTGAAGATGGGGGGGGGGGCAGCTCAGAGGTAATTTAAGGAAGTATTTTTTCACAGAGAGGGTTGTGGATGCATGGAACGGCCTTCCGGAGGAGGTTGTGGAGTCAAAATCAGTGGTGGAATTCAAGCATGCATGGGACAGTCATAAGGCAATTCTAGGGGGTGGGGGTAGGAAGAAGTAGGCTGCTGGTTAACTAGGATCTGCAGCTTATCCAGTAGGTTGGGAAATGGGCAGACTGGGTGGGCCAAGCGGTCCTTATCTGCCGTCAAATTCTATGTTTCTATGTTTCTATGTACATAACCTCGTGCACTTGCCGGTTAGTGGCATTGTGTGCATGTGTGTTACTGCGCTATGCACCCACACTGTGCACTGTGATCATGCATTCCCATGATGCACGATTGCATCATGCTGTTCATGATCACACATCATACACGTGTGGTTTTGCCGCCCAGTTCCCCCGGCATCACCAGATGTGATCAGAGGCATGGCACAGGGGAGAGGTAGATGGGCCAGCAACTGGTCGGATGTGGAGGTGATCAACCTGGTGGCAGTTGTGCAGCCATATTATTGGCAGCTCTGTGGTCTTGTGCCCCTCCAATAGCCATGGAGCGAGGTGTGGCAGCAGGTGACCAGGGCTCTGGAAGGGCAGACAGGGGTGCCCAGGACCCTGGAACAGTGCCACCACAGGTATGGGGACCTGAGGAGGAGGGACCCAGAGAGGCTGCGGAGGATGCAGGCGCGAGTGCAGCACAGGGCAGTGCCACAGCCAGGTAGGTTTCCACAGGTGGTAGGCATGCTTAGGTGCTCTACTGTACTGGGTGTACAGATGCACAGCACAGTCCACTGCAGGGGTTTGTCACGCTCCTGGCAGTCACTGCGCATCATGCATGGCTGCTGCGCATGTTGCAGTCATGCAGGCATGGGGGCCACTGGATGGATGGGGACATGCCCTGCACCATGCAGGTTGTGTGGTGGTGAGGGGCTGTCCATGTGTGCTTGTGTACTCGTGTCCTCCTCTCTTCTTTCCTTCCACAGGGCAAGAGGACCACAGGTGGGCCAGGGTGTCCACGGCAGGGGTGCAGGCCCCCGTTAGGGCACAGCGAGCAGCACTGACTGGATGACACCAGGCAGGTAGGCTTGCTCACATTGCTGTTACATATCTCTGTAGGATAACAGTGGGGACAATGTCCAGCCATGGTCACTCCAGCCATGTGTCTGCACAGCCATGGTTGGCATACTGTCTGTTGTGCATGCCAGTGTAGCATGTACATTGGTGGTCTTGTGCTGGCGCGGGGGGGGGCATGCGCACAGCTGCCACCAGGTGTGATGCAACAGTGCCATAACTCTGTGCTGTGTGCCCATGCTTGTGTGCACATTTTCACACTGCACTACACTGCCTGCCTGTCTGCACCATTGTGGTGTGCTGTGTGGATGGCTGGTGTGGTCCTCCGGGCAAGGGGCCATTGTGGTCCCTCCAGTGGCATGTGCCTCTGCTGACCACTGCACACTGTGGGTGGGCCGGGGTTCTTTGGGGCATGACCCTGATTGCCTGTCCTGTCTCTTCTCCTAGGTGGACCCAGGATGGCAGTGTGGAGGGGAGCACAGAGGCTGTTCCTGACTATTGACCCGATGCTGGGGTTTCAGAGGAGGATCCTTCTCATACAGTGGTGGCAGCTGCGGGGGATGGCTGCAATGGGGGGGGGCCATTGAGAGGCAGGAGCTGGTGGCCAGGAGGTGTTACTAGGCTCCACCTGTACATAGCCCCCTTTACTCTCGACTACCCTGTTTCCCTGCAGCCCCCCATCCCATTGTATAGCCCCTGCTTCATGTCCCCTTCCTCCTCTTACCCTCACCCATCCCTGCCCCTGTTATTTGTTTGTACATTTCCTTTTATTGTTATAAAGCTTTATTCTGCTACATCCCTATGTCCGTGTCTGCTTTGAAGGTGGTGTGCGGAGCCATGCTGCAGTTATCTGTTCTGCTGTGCATTACCATGTCTCTGCTGTTCCTCCACCTTCCCCCTGGGCCATTGCCCCTGTGTTCACTGGGTGGGTGGGCCTTGTCCCTGTCCTGTGCAGGGCCCTGTGTCGTGTGTCCCATGGTGGCCTTTGTCTGCCCCTGTACCTTGTGCATCTATCTGCCTGGCCTGCCATTTGCTTATGGGGCTGCACATATCCACTGTGGACAGCGCTGCTGTGCCCCTTCCCACTATGGCTGGTGCCCTGTGTGGCCTGTGCCTTACTTACCCCTGGTCACCTGCTCTGTGTTTGCATCGTCACCTGGCACCGTGCACATGGCATCCTGTGGCTCTGCCTGGTGGGTGTCTGTTGCATGGCCCTGCCCCTGGCATGACTGTGGTGGCAGGGTTTTGGATAGTTGCTTCTTCCATGGTTGGTGGACCAGGGTTGTCTGTGCACTGTCCCCTGGTGCCCTATGTTCCCTCCAGGTCAGTGCTTCTGTGTACCCGTGTGTGCCCTGCTGGTGGGGTCCTATGGCCCTTGACCCTGTGCTTCCTTGTATATGTGTTCCTGCAGCCTGTAGCTCTTGCCCTGCTCATTGGGTTTGTGCTCAGGTCTGCTCCACGCATCCATGGTTGTGCCCGCGCATCTATGGTTGGGCCATGGTCTATCTTTGCCATATTCGGCTGACTTGCACAGGAGCATTTCAGGGAGCACATCTTCTGAATATGGCTCCCATTTTGCCATGGCATATCTGACTTGCATTGTGCTGGACTTCCGCCAGCATTGGGTGCATTTCCGAATATCTCCCCCTATGTCTTATTTCAAAATTAAGCATTGTTTCAAGATATTAAATAATTATAGTAACTATTATTTTAAATTCTAATTTATTAAAAAAAATGAAAATGTTCATGAAATAACAATATTGGGCAAAAGGAATTCTTGCTATTTTTATGTGAGAATCCCATCCACAATTGCTGTCAACTTCGTAGCCATCATAGTATTACTTATCAAGTTTATTTTATAGTGCTTATCAGAATGAAAGAAAAGGCTTTCCGCTTCACTTCACGTCATACTGTATATAAAGAAATGCTAAATTTACATTTATATCTATATCACCTTAAAGGAAAAGCATTTAATTTGAAGGGACGTTCACATGTCAATATTTTATTTGTGCTCAGTTACATTTCTTCTGTAAATTATGTGTGTTAATGTCAATGTTAAAATGTAACAGTTTGGGGGGGCGTAGCTTGCCTACTAGAGAGATGGCCACCTAAAGTGAGAGCTCTGTCATAGCCCGTTCTAAATCCTTCATCATCCACTACACTACAGCCCCCTCAGTGAAGTAACCCTCATACTGTGACTGCTGTTTACCTGCTGCTGCTCTGGTTTACCTCTGTGTTCACCAATCGTTGAGCTGTATGAGTGTTTCGGTGCCATTTGGCCTTCTCTGTCTTGGGCCTTCAGTGCCTAATTCAATCCCTCCATGGCATCTGCGACCGTTCAAACTCCTGACACAAATCTGCCAAAGATTAAGCAGATGTTCGCGTAGATGATGGCTCAGCTTACTAAACTTGAGATAACCTTATTAGAATATGGATGCCAACATTATCTCTCTACCCCATCACACAAATGTTACTGAGCAGTTGAGTGCCAACACCAAGGACTGGAGTGAAAGAATTTTAATGTTCATAAGGGAACAAGACCACACTATCAGCAGTGTTGGGTAAGTTACTTTTTCTATTACTTTCTATTATGTTTGAAAACTTGTTCCAGGAAGCTCTGTGCAGTCACTAGCAAGGATGGAGAGGTACTAGAAAAAGTAGTGCACCTTACAATTATGGCTACTTATTCATTTTTATTCAGAAACAATACAAAACTAGTGAATAACTACAACAGGTTACATATTTTGAAAGTAATAGGTTAGTTACTAGTTGCTTTAAAATAAATGTAATCAGTTGCAGTTACATATTTCTTTTGTATAAAAAGACTTAAGTAATTGTAACTGTAAGGTGTATTACTTTTTCCAGTACTTCTCCAACCTTGCTAGTGACTGCACAGAGCTTTCTGGAACAAGTTTCCAAAAGTAATAGAAAGAAATAGAAAAAGTAACTTACCCAACACTGACTATCAGGTTGCTCTGGCACAGAGTTGAAGATCTAGAAAACTGCAGCATAAGAAATAACCTTAGGGAAGGCCCAATAGAGATTGACAAGGCCCATTGATCCTTAGTCACAAAGCCTGCACCTGGTGCCCACCCACGGCCCATATTTGTTTGTTTTCTGAGATATCGGGACCAAAAGGAGATCATAATAGCAGCCCATGGCAAACAAAATATAATATGGCAAGGGTACTGCATTCAAATCTTTGTGGACTATTCTCAGGAACTCTTTGAATGTAGAAGAGCCTTTATCACCACGTGGAGAGCCTATGCCAAGCTTGCCTTGCAGTATTCCCTTAGATATCCAGCTGCCCTGAGGATTACCAATAATGGGATACACCAGCTTTTTGACACTCTAGAAGTAGCCAAGGACTTCTTTCTCATTAAGCACCTTGGTTAAACCTGGCAAAATTTCGGCCGCTCTCCCATTCATCTTCGACGGTGATCCCCCCAGGACAAGAATGTCACCTCTGAACCCCATAATGTGCACAGTGCATCACGGAAATTGGGCCCACCTTTACCATCCCCATCAGCTGACACCGATCCATGGCTCCAAAGAATCATCATAATTGCGTTATCCTTCTCTACTTCTCTCTTAAGGCCTCAGTGCTTATTAACCATTTAAAATCCCCTTTCTTTGTTCTCCAAAAGGGACAAGGAAGGGTTGCCTCCTCTCCAGTTTACTTTTTGTTATTGCCATTGAACCCTAGGTCATTGCCCTAAGGGAAATGAAGGATATCCCGGGCCTCCAGTTAAGTTCTGAAACATTTAAAACATTTCTGCATGCGGATGATCTCTTAATCACAACCTCCCATGCTCATCAGGCTATTAACTCCATCCTTCCCTTACTAACCTTATTCTCTAACGACTTGGGGCTGCAAATCAACCAACCTAAAATAGGTCTTGCCTCTGAACAAACATTGCTCCACTGAGGCTTTTAAAGTGCTCGGCCTTAAGTGAGCCCCAAGGGTATTGCATATTTGAGATCAAACTACATTGTGACCTCTCCAAGTTGGTTTCTTTAAACCTCAGAGAACTCATACAATCCATTCAACTGGATTTTGACCACTGGAAGGCTCTGAATTTGTCCGTAGTGGGGAAAACTGATGCACTAAAACTAATGATGGCCCCAAAGTGTTTGCACCTCTTAGCGCACTTACCCATCTCTATCCCCACTTATTGGTTTTAGAAAATCCATACGCTAATGGGACATTTTCTATGGGAGGGTAAACGTCCTCATTTTAGCAGGCAGAAACTGAATCAGCACCTGAGCAGAGACAGGTGGGGATTACTGTGGTTCTATGGTTACCAGATGGCCTTCATCACTGCCCATACCATCCGATGGTTACTGGTCACCTTCTCACATTCCCCAGCTTGGTTGCATTTAGAGTCTGCTCTAATGGGTTCTTCATCCCTGCAGTTCTGCTTTATTCTACTTGCCACTATTACTAGCCCCCTTCCTCCTCCTATGGCACTCTCAGTTAATCACTAGAAGAAAGCCCACAAAAGCCTGACCTCATCAACCACCCCCTGGATATCCACCTCTTTGTGGAATAATCCAGTCTTAACCATTAGGGACTCCCCCATTCACTGCCCCCCCCCCAGGAAGCCCTTGGTATATGGTCTATACAAAACCTCTTACTACCTGGTACAGGTCCATTGATTTCTTTTCTGCCCTCAGAGTCCACTTTCAATTCTCTCAAAACCATTTTTGGCATTATCTACAGATCAGAGATGCAGTCCTTCACTTGGGTAAAAACTCCTCTGACAATAGATACCAAGATAAGGTTCCTCTCTTGCTTTTCTAGGCCAAGCTCCCCTAGAGGCAGGGCCAGCAAAATGTATCACTCCATCAGAGATGTCCTCCCAGACCCCACCCTTTCTGCCAGAGCACACTGGGAAGAAGAAATGGGCATTTCCATCACAGACTCACAATGGGCTCACTGCTGGCTCAGAATACATCATGCTTACCATGATGGCAGAAGCAGACTTATTATGAATAAGATCCTACTGAGATGGTATCACACCCCATCCAGACTGAAACAGCTAGTCCTTCTCTTCATGGATTGTTGCTGCAGATGTGGCCAACCTGATGCAAAGATCTATCACATCCTCTGGACATGCCCACCATTCAACCATTCTGGTCAGACGTCTTACAGATCTGTTACAGTTTGTAAGGAACCTACATATTGATGCTCCTCTTCTTTTGTTGAGCTGCTGTCCTATTTTTATTTATTTACGAGTTTTACCAGGAAAGCATAATGAGCAACATGCTCGATTCCAGATGCGACCTGGGGGCCGAGACACACATACATAAATTGGAAATGCTTAGACAGTACAGAAATGAGCAAATGCTTGTACATAACATTATAGGCGAAAAATTACAGCCAAGAGTAGGATACATACAATCAGTACAATCAGTATAACGACACAGATGGTGGAGTACAGTACAACATGTATTAGTTTATAGCAGCATGACATTTGGGTAAAATTCTTATTTGAAACAGGAGCAACTGGAGGTGAAATGAGCCCTGAGTAATTGGTTACGTAGGGAGGGCTTTGGTGCATGTCTGATGGGGGCAGGTAAGGCGTTTCAGGTCTGAGGTATGTGGTAATTAAAAGTGGCCTGGCCTTTGGATGTGCGCATAAATGGGACATGGAACAGTTTAGGGTCTGTCCTTCTAAGGGAGTACGTAGGTGACGGTTGTTGGGAGAGAACAGAGGTCAGGTGGGGGGAAGGGAGTGGGACCAATATTTGGCTGTGAATCTAGCGCAGTTGGATTGTCTGTGGTCATGTAGGGACGGTAGGGTTAACGAGCTGTAGAGGTCACAGTGGTGTGTTGATTGGGGGCAGCCAAAGATGTAACGGCAGAAGGAGTGGAACAGGGTGTCCTAGAAAGTGAATAATGGTAAAGCTACTGTAGATTGAAGAAACAGGACCAAAAGCAAAGGAAACAAAATGTTACATGGGAAAAAGTGCAAAGGAAGGGGAACTTGTTTAACCAGGAAAGACACACTAAGCTGGAACTTGTTTCCAGGTGCAACCTGGGAGCACAAGGAAGTTAAGTGACTTGCTTAGGGTCACACAGTATGCAAGTGGAGGCTGATGGGATACGAACCCTGGTCTCCAGCTTTGCAGCTCAGTGCCCTTAACCACTGCACCATACTGCCTCCTTGATACAACTGATCATCTGCTGAAACTGGTTAACAAACAAATCTAACCCACAGAAAACTAATATTTTGGTCTGGAAACAGGATGGGGCACTAAGCCTATACAATGAGATTTTTAATCTATTAGATAAAATGATTATAATAAAAATATATACCTCAAAAAGTTCTATTTTCTTGACTAGACAAAACAGAAAACTTGAGGAGTGGTCAGATACCTAGCAGTTGAAGTTCAATGGCAAAAAGTGTAAGGTCATGCACTTTGGCAAGGGAAACCCCAAGGTGGGATACTACTTGGGAGGGAAGCAGCTGGCATGCACCAACCAGGAGCAAGACCTAGGAGTCATTATATCGGATAACTGAAAGGTGGGGAAGCAATGCGAAAAGGTGGTGCTAAAGGCCGGTGATATGCTGGGCTGCATAGGGAGGGGGTTCATGAGTCGCAAAAGACAGGTGATGCTGTCACTTTACAGAGCACTGGTTTTTCCCCACCTGGAGTACTGTGTACTGTTCTGGAGGCCACACCATAGGAGAGACATCAATAGGATTAAGACGGTGCAAAGAAGAGCCACAAAAATGATTCAGGGTCTGCATCAAATGGCATATGAGGATCGGTTGAGGGAGCTCAACATGTACTCCCCGGAGCTGAGGAGTGAGAGGGGGGACATGATTGAGACATTCAAGTATATCAAGGGTATAAATAAAGTAGGGGTACAGGAGCTCCTTCAGGAGAAGAAAAGTTCCAGAACTAGAGGACACAATATGAGGCTCAAGGGTGGGCGATTCAGGAGCAATATTAGTAAGTTCTTCACTTGGGAAGTGATGGAGGCCAAAATGGTACATGGGTTCAAAAACACCTGGGACAGGCACAAACGCATCTTCCTAGACCATCAATAAATAAATTTGACAGATAGGATAGAAGGGTGGGGCAGTTGCCCATATCGGGCAGACTAGATAGATCTTGCAGTCCCCTTCTGCTATCGATTTCTATGTTTCTAAACAAAATTGTCTAATCATTAAACTACTGTATTTAAAGATGTGCAAAATTTGAATTATGCCTGCAAATTTAAGTGAAATTATGACTTTGCATCTCAGAAATTTCAGAAGATGTCTGGAAAAATTGCCTTGCATGCCAGAATATGTCTGCATCCCCACTCCATCTTTGCATTTCCAGCTGCACCACCACCCGTGGTCAGCCAGCTAGCAGCAGAACAGTGGATAATGGTGTCCTGTTGCCAGAAAGGAGAAATGAGGTCTTGGGAATGTTCTGTCCTCCTCCATCCAGTTATTTCTGAATGTCCCAGGCTCACTCCCAAACCTGGGCCACCAGTGTTGCAAGTTGCAGCCCTGAAGCTGTTCTGATGGGCCGGCCTACTACAACTCTTGTTAAAGACGTTCACTGGTGTTTCAAATTCCCATTTTTCTGATGCTTTCGAAACAGTTTTCAAGGTTGCTTTCTGGCACAAGTACATTCTTAAATATTTGGAAGCATTATTAGAATAATGATTTATCCTATTATGTCATGTCCAGCTTAGAATATATACAGGATGGCATCAAGGAAATTAGCTCCCACAACTGCAGCAGTTAGTATAATTCAAGGCACGTTACCTAAATATATGTCTGTCTTGGGTTACACTATTTATTTTATGTTAAAGTCCTTGCCATTCTGTATGTATTTTTGAATTGTTTGAATGGCATTCTTGCAAGTTTTATTATTAGGATGTTTCAATAATTTTTGTCCTGGGCCGACCACCTCTGAAACTGCAACTTTGAAAGCAGGTATAACCAAAAGAAGCATGGCAATCCCTATATTTCTTTCTTTTTCTATATTCATAACCATAATTAGAGGTGGGCGAAGTTCTCCTGTTTCACTACACAGAGCACTTTGCGTATTGTTCCTTAATCTGCGTAGTGCTCCTCAACATGCAGCAAAGTACTCTGCCTCATAATAAGGAATGCAAAGTGCATTGTTTTAATGGACTTCACGTTACTTCACCTTGTATTTCATCCTTCCCCTTAATTTTGATGAAAAGTGCCATTGATTTGAATGGACTTTATTTTGCTTTGTCTGTTTATTGTTATGTGAAGCGAATTTTGCATTGATTCATGGGATGGCAGATCACATGGTCTCTACATTGTCTTGCACAGCCTCAGTTCTGCATAGTGTGTGTAGTGGAAAGCTGGAAATAGTTTGCTCTCTGAGCTATGAGAATCAAACTATTGAAAAAGCTTTAAAAAATCACCTTTGATCCAATTATTTTGGTCCAAATTTAGTACATTGACCGTAGGAAACCCTCCTGTGCTTAGATCATCGAGTGTTGATTGTTTTTGTGTGCAGTTTGAATGTTAATTTAGAACATTCAGCCTGTGTACTGACAGACACTGTTGAAGTGTGCTTCGGGGGAAGGGTGTATCTGTGGTGGAGTGAGATTCACATGAGAAAAGGCAGTCTTTCTAACTGTCTCGTACTATTGTGTGTTAGTATTTGTGTGTTTATGTGCACACAGTAATACTTGAATTAATTTTTGATAATTATTTTCTGTTTGTTGTGGTGCAGTGCATATTTTCATTCTGTTTAAAAGATTTGGTTATATAGTGTACTGCACTGTTATATTTTCTGCTCATTACCTCTCTGTAGTGCGTGCCAGTGTGTGTAAGTGTCATCAAGTCAGACACAGTTTATTGTGCCACACAGTAATCGCCGCACTCTGAATAGGTTATTCGTCTGCAGTATTTTTTACTGTTTCCTTCTATCTAGATAGTGAACTGCTACTGCAGCGCTCCACCAACCAACAAAAGGTATAATTTATTTTTCCAGTTTTTGATTTATGTTAACACTGGTTCAGGTGTTTTTGTGCCTGCATCTCTTTATAGTGTGCAATCTGCGCCTGTGTGTTTGCATCTGTTTAGTGTCAAATCAGCATCTGTAAGCCACAGTTGTTTTTTGGCTTCCCATCCACTACAAATTTTAGAAATCTAAATTTGTTGTGAATTTTCTGTGTATTCCCCAAAAATGCCAGCAAAGAGACGTGCATGAAAAGATGCTTCTGGCCATGGCACTTCTGCCAGTGGCAGGAGTGGCACTGGACATGGTAGTAGTATGCAGCAGAAGTGCATAGTTGATGCCAGTAAAGGGATTTCTCCAACTGTGTTTTTCACAGTGCAATCAGTAGCTTCAATCGTGGTTGGAGATGCTGTTGCCCTCGCTGGTGGTAGTGAAATTGCTGATGGCATGAGTATTGCCCCATGTTCAACCTATGCCAATGGCAACAGGTTAACCAGTTTCCCAAATATTGTGGCCTCTAAAGGCGTGACCATGACTCAGAGTGTAGTAGATGTCATACTCCCCGACATCCCCATCCCCATCCCCACATTGGTGGAACATGATTCTGATGCTGATGAAGAGTCATCGCAATCTCATGTTTCCAGTGCTGTTGATGAGGTCATGCCTGTGCCATCCAACCCTTCAAATGTTGGAGAAAAAATATTGTATGATCATAATGATGCTGAAGTTGGTACTTGTTCACCACAGGACAGCATCCAAGCTGACATTGTGGATGTGGATGAGGAATATGATGATGATTTTAGTGACCCTAGTTGGGAGCCGGAGAAAAAGAAATTAAAGGTGGCTGTGTGTAAACAGTCTCAGTCTGTCTGGGTTAAATCACCCCCTCTTCAAAGTTGTGATGTGTCAGTTTCTGTTGTTGATGATAACCCAGTAGTAGCCATCATAGATAGTGAGAGGCTGGTAGAGCCCAAGTGTGGCCAGCAACAGAAATCATGTAGTAGTACACCCTCATGTCATTGTCTAAAAAACTGGTGTCCAATCTGCAGCATCAGGGACCTGTGAAAACTAAAAATAGGGGATCAAAATCCCTCGTTTGGGATTTTTTTGTACAAGGTCCAAGTGATGAAGCAGTGGCAATCTGCCAGCTGTTCCAAGTGTGTGTCAGACGTGATAAAAAGATACTCATCTGGGCACCAGGGGCCAGCATACACATTTGAAGAACTGGCACATGGCACTGTGGACTCGGCACCAGAGGGAAGCTAATGCTGCCACAGTGGGGTATTCACCCTCATCCACCTTATTAGCATGTTAACCCCTTCCATGACTGTAAGTAGCCATGTCTGTAGTAGTGGTGGAATAACAGCTGAGGATTACTACAGGCATGAGGAGGATAATGATTTTGAATTGTGGACAAGTGGTGGTCAGAGTAGCAGCAGTGGTGATAGTCTATGCAGCAGTATTTCTAGTCCAACATCAACCCCTGTGCTTAAAACAGGTAAAATAACATTGTATGTGGACTTGTCAGTGTCACCTGTTCACCCCTCTTCATCACATGGCAAACGCACTACATCCATGGCCATTCGCAGAGCAGAGCCATTTGGAACACCACGTGTAAAACGGGTAACAACTTAGCCCACGTTGCAGTCTTTTTGCCTGGAACATGAAATACCCACCCAGTCATGTGGTGTCACGTGAACTGAATGCTGCTGTCGCAGAAATGCTGGTAATTGACCTGTTGCCCTTCTCCTTTGTGAAGAATTCCAGATTGTGGCATTTTGCCGCACATGCCTGTCCCAAATGGAAAGTCCCTTCCAGGACATATTTTTCCACCCGTGCTGTCCCAGAGTTATACCAGACTGTCACAGAGTCTGTTAAGACATGCCCTCCAACATTCCTCATCACCATTTAGCCACTTAAGTATGGATATGTGGACAAGTGACAAAATGGCAGGCAGTTCATATTTGTGTATTACTGCACACTGGGCACAGGTACCGGGGGTTGTCTGTGCTGGCAGTATTGGAAATCAGTGTAGTAAGGCAGATTGTCATGGTAGTAACATTCCTGGAATTTGACAGCATGCAATACTTGTAATATGCAGTGTGGCCAGTTTCCACACTGGTGAACACATGCTTGACTTGCTACTGACCAAAATTGATGAGTGGCTGAACACCCTGTCCCTGAAAGCTGGCTTTATAGCCAGTGACAATGGCTCAAACGTTGTGAAATGTGTAATCGATGGTGGCTTTGTTCTGGTTCCATGCATGGCCCACTGTTTAAATCTCATGGTCCAGGAGTTTCTGCAGCACCCTGACATCAAGGAAATGTTGACAGTTTCACACCGCATCTGTGCACACTTTTCACACTCTGGAAAGGCCCGTGAACAGCTTCAGCAGCTGCAGATTTAAGACAACCTCCCTCAGTACCGCCTCAAGCTGGAAGTTGTTGCGTGCTGGAACTCAACTCTTTACATAGCAGAGAGGTTGCATGAACAGTACAAAGCCATCTCAGAATACCTAGTCATGCACACTAGCTGTGACATTTCTGGGGCCTCAATGCCTATGACAAAAGAACAGTGGCACCTCATGGACTCGGTGATATCAATTTTGAGGCCCTTTGAACATGCCACACAGGCAGTGAGTGGTGACACTGCCTCCATAAGCCAAGCCATTCCACTGCTGTGGGTGCTGAGGCAGACTTTGTTGAATCTACAGCATAGCCTTAATGTTTCTGGAGATTGTTCAAGCAGTGCGATGCTTAAATACGTGCTGACAGTATTGGGCAGCAATTGCCACATCGCAAGTATTCTGCAAAGTTCTGAATTTGGAATAGCAACATTGCTGGACCCACAATACAAACGTGGAATTGCATCCTTACTGGATGGTGGGCCTGAACAGGCTAAAAATCTCAGTGGACAACTGGTGCAATTGATTCATGGGGCACAGAAGTCACGTGGCAAGTTCAGCAAACCACAGCATGACAAGGCTGAAAGTCACAGTGGACTACTACCAAGCACAACCAGTAAGGTGGTTGCGGGTCCAGGTAGGATGTCAGCAAAACCAGATGCCATTAACCCACTTTGGGATGCCTTGTCCCAAGTGGGAATCTGTGACATTGATGAATCTGGTGAACCAGAGGATGAGTCAACAACAGGACTGAATGCAGCACAAAGAATGGTTGGCTCATATTTGTCTGAAAAAAAAAGCATGTCAGTAATTGGCGATCCACTGCTGTACTTGAGTGGAAGGTGAGTGAATGGCCAGAGCTGACTTCAGTGGCACTGAAGTACCTGATCATTCCACCCTCTAATGTAAGTGTGGAGAGGATTTTCAGTTCTGCTGGGGCAATAGTTTGTGACTGTCGAACCGACCTCTCGCTGACAAATGTCAGCATGCTGACAGTCATAAAAATGAATGAAGGTCACATCCCATCTTGAACCACCACCTCTGTGTTTGTACCCCATCTCATTGATGATTATGCTGATGATGTTGGAGCATACCTCTCAACCTTTTGTCCCCCAAATGTGGAACACTGCCTTTCAAAATGTGGAACAAATAGGCAAAATGTGGAACACTTAATCAAATCTTTACCTAGGAAGTTCAGAACACTGTTAAAATGTTTGCATTTATGTTTAGAAAGTCTGTTATTAATTGAATAATAGATTTTTGCATCATTTACTATAGATTTTTGCTTTAAAAAGTTAATACTAAATGTGGGACAAGTCCTCACAATGTGGAACAGGGAGCTTTTGTGAAGTAAAATGAGGAACGTTCCTCGTAATGTGGTACAGTTGAGAGGTATGTGTTGGAGAAGCAGACAATCTTGGTGGCAGCATCAAACGGCTGACCATTGAGGTTGACGATGCAGTCATAGACAAAGAATTTCCTACTGGGCACAATTCTGACCTTGATGAGGATGAGGTGGATGTTGGTGGTATTTAAGTTAATGGTTTAAAAGGCTGTCATATTTTATTAATGGTACTTTTTTTTTGTATTTAGTCTTTTTTGCGCCCCTGCTGCACCGGTATTCTCAGTCTGGTCATGGACCCCTCGCTTTGCCCCAGATCATCCGCCTTCCTTGACGCTCCCTGGCTTGCCCCCCAGTGTGGGGCCATGGTGGCACCCCACGGGCATTGGGATAGGTTGAGCAGTCAGCCTGAGGCCATAGAAGCGGGGGCGGATGTCATCTAGGCATCGGCAGGAGGAGTTTTGTCCCCTTAAGAGGGTGGGGACATGCAATGATGGCCAGCGTCCACCCCACCCCCTGACTCTAGCTGGTACTGGTTACTGCAGTACCCCCGGCCTCTACCAGGGGTCCATCATGCACTGGGCACAGTCCCCACCCTCCCCCGGAGAAGGAGAGCAGTCCATGGGATGCTCCATCCTTCTCCCCGGGCTGGCCCTCTGGCAACCCAGATCCATTTCCGAACCTGGGTTGCCCGTGTCACAAGCGGAAAGCCAACCGCTGTGCAGATGGGCCGGCTAATGGTACATTTTTTGGTTTTCATAAAATAAAACCAGTGTTCTTGACTCACTCGCATTCTATAATTAAGATTGGCACAAATAATGCCCCATCACAATCATTCCATTTTATCTTCCTCTTGGTATGTCTTCTGATTCCACTTAAAGAGCAGGTACCCACTGTTAGGTACCCGGCCCCACTCACACATATATAATAGCTGACCTGCTCCACTATTGAGTGCTGTAATAAAAATTCCATGCGCTTCCCTTCAATTAAAAAGTTATAACACCCTCAATGTGCACCCCCATAAAAACAGAGCCATGCCTGACATGCCTCCTGTGATCTACCTCCGGCCCCCTTTTGTGAAGTCTGAAAATGAAGGCTGTGTGTGTCCTCCATAGACCTGTATTGGCACCATGTTTTCAATTACATTTACTACTATTTAGAGTTTCCACTTGGAAAAATTAAAGTGATCACTCCAGTAAACAGTGACTTTTACTAAAGAGACTGCTTTTATTTTTATACATAGCATCTCTAAATAGTACTAAAAACCACATACATAGCACATACATGCAGGTTAATGGAATGAACACTCAGTATTCAGTTTCTGACATCACAAAAGGGGGCTGGGGGTACACCTCTGGTGGTGTGTCAGACACGGCTCTGTTTTTATGGGGGTGCATATTCAGGGGCTATAACTTTTAACTGGAGTGAAGTGCATGGAATTTTTAATACCACTCAATAGTGGAGCAGGTCGGGCTATTATATATGTGTGAGGTGGTCTGGGTACCTGGCAGTGGTGGTTGATTGTTCTTTAACAGAATGTGTGCATCTGTCTGAAAGTGATCGAGAATGTGTTCCTATGCCCATGACCACAAGTAACGTGCAGCCAGCCAAAGCCACCGGTCACTATGCCAGTGAGACAAAATGTGTTCCTTTGCCCATGACCACAAGTAACCCAGAGCCAGCCAAAGCCACCAGTCACTATGCTAGTGAGAGGGAATGTGTTCCTGTGCCCATAACCACAAGTAACCCACAGCCAGCCAAAGCCAACAGTCACTATGCCAGTGAGAGGGAATGTGTTCCTGTCACCAGGACCTGCCAGAAGCCAGCATCCAGCCACAGCCACCACGCTTCTTCTTATCAGTAGCTTACAGTGAGTATGTACTAATTTGTCATACTATGGAATTTCCTTGAGCTGTGTGAATGCTTTCTTTAACATTTTTGAGATGCACTTGAGAAACATATACAGTATTTTTTTTCCTTTTTTACAGGTTTACAGTTTCAAACAGTGTAACAGACCAGAGAACCAGAGTACTGCAGTACTGTCTACTACCACCTATAGGATATCCGTTTTACTTAAGTATATCAATCTTATTTCATCACTTCTTTGGGGTATTTCATTTTTTTAAGCCAGTGTAAATCATACAAAGTAGGTGTCAGGTAAGGCAGATAATATATTTTTCATGCACATCAGTCACTGGCTTATTTCAGCATACCATAGGGTTAAACAAGGTTTTATCCATGTAATGACAAGATGTCTTGGAATGTAACTTAAGACACTGGGACAGTGCATGTCACACGCACTAAAGTTGTTATTGGTCTTGTTGTGGTTTACTAATAGCTTGGTATCTGTTAAGCAGGATATAGACAGTAACTGCCACACTTAGAACAGAATGTGCTGGTGAAAACTAAATGAAGTAAGAATTATTTCTTCTTTGTCTGTTTGCAGATGACATTTCAGTGTTGTGAGCTGCCATCAGTGCTTTCTTCAAATAAGAACACATGATGCAACTGGTATGAATCCGAAGGCTTGGAGGATACACAGAAAACCTGTAAAGAAGTCAAAACAAAACCATTCAAGAAACTTGCTTCCAAATTACCACCCCCCCCCCAAAAAAATACTTACCATTCATGGCTTTACATTTTTCCTACAGCAAATTCCTCAGCAAACCTAAAAATGTGCAACCAAAGTATGACTGGGTGACCTGTGACAGAAAAACCAGCAATGATTATATATATATATATATATATATATTATTATATATAAATTTAAGATCTACTTCTGTGTAAAAATATGAGCATGAACGATACAATAACTTACCAATGATAGTATGAGTACGCACACAAATAGGGCATCATGTTACAGGCAGCACAGCAGACTTTCTGACCGACATTACAATCATCACATCACTGTTCACACAATGGTCATCTGTGGCTATCAGCAATGGCAATATACTGTTCATCAGCCCAGTCAGTGCAGACAGCAGAAGTTTGAAGTACAGCAACAGCAGCAGGTGCCATAGTTGTTGTGGTAGTGTGTGCACACATACATCAATGCATCAGGAAATAATTGAGAATTTTTTGAACATTTGATCATGTAATTTCTCTTCATCTGGACTTTGGCATTTTCAGGGCACTGTGACTGCAGCAACTTCTGGTGCAACACTTAAGCAGAGTGGGTGTATGCATAAATCAGTGAGTCAGGAAATAATTGAGTTTTCTGAACATTTGATCATGTAATTTCTCTTCATCTGGACTTTGGCATTTTGGGGGCACTGTGACAGCAGCAATTTCTGGGGGAACACATATGCAGAGTGGATACACAAACAAATCAGTGTGTCAGGAAACAATTGAGAATTTTCTGAACATTTGATCATGTAATTTCTCTTCATCTGGACGTTGGCATTTTTGGGACACTGTGACAGCAGACAAAAAATTGTAAGAACACCGGCCAAAAACAGTTTAAAGAAAATAATGAAAAATAATTGTGTCCTTCCCTTCCTTATATTCCTACTTAATAATCTCTGTTTACCAACAGGAAATATATTTTTGTGCTCAGTAATGTATTCTTCCAGTTTTGGGGTGTTTCTGGAAAAGCAGTAGTGACTCTGAGCAGTTCAATAATCTGATAAACAGCATGTGTACACTGTCGGATGCCCACTGCACAGCCCACTGAAAACATATGTGATAGCTGACTTGGTCCACTTTAGATGATATAAATAATATATACCGTATATATTATTTGTATCATCATAAACAGTGTACCAAGTAATCGATCATATATGTTTTCAGGAGGATGAGCAATGGGCACCTGATAGTGCACACATGCTGTTTAGTAGATTATTGCACTGCTCACTGCTGCTTTTCCACAAACACCCCACAACAGGAAGAAAACATCACTGAGCAAAAAATATATTTCCTGTTGGTAAACAGAGATTATTAAGTAGGCATATAAGGAAGGGAAAGACACACGTTGTTTAGGTTATTTTCTTTAAACTGTTTTTGGCTGGTGTTCTTACAAGTTTTGGGGGCTAAGCAAAGTTATGAGAAAGAAAGAAGGAACACAAACTTAAAATTATACACCAAACAGTGCACAGTGTGTGTGTGTTGGGGGAGGGGTTGTACTAACAACAACAAAAATGTAAAGTGACCTGTATCAGATGACACAAAGGTAGGCAAGAAATGAGAGAAGGCAGTAAGGAGGGTGGGGGGATACTGGGATGCACTGGAGAGACATCACCTTAAAATCAAGTACAAAACCAGAAGTTCAGATTACTCTGTACAGATATTTGGTGAGACCTCATCTGGAGTACAGTGTGCAGTTATGGAGACAGAGCATATGTCTGCAAGGACATAGACAGGATGGAGGCTGTACAAAGGAGGGCAACTAAAATGTTGAAGGGTATGCACCAGAAGCCAGATGAAGAGACACTAAGGACATTACACATAAATGCAAGGGGGGGGGCATGATAGACACTATCAAGTACTGAAAGGGAATCAACAACATACAAGAGGGTAGCATCATCCAGAAAAATAGAAGTGTATGAAGAAGGGCCCAAAATTTGAAGATAGAGGGGGGGACGGATCAGGAACAACATCAGGAACTATTTTTTCACACAGAGGTTGGTGGGTGCAAGGACAAACTTAAACTAATGATCAACGTTCTGATGGGACAGCAGCAGTTGAAGCATCCCTATAATTTGTAGCTGGTGCCCCTCAGTTTGCTCCATCTGCTGCTCAACGTTGTCAATATGGTGGTTAACAGCCTCCAACTCATGCCACATCAGGCCCAAATCAGCCTGTGTGACAGGTAGTTGGACAGGGTGGCCACCATCACCTGCTGCAGGTTGTGTTGGTGGAGCAGCAGCTTGATCCATGGCCCTCCCCTGCTTCACAACACCAAGTGAAAGTGAACACTGTGCTGCCCCCTCTTCCCCAGCAGGTGCATTACTGTCTTGTTCTGCAACCTTGACCTGCCACTGTACATGGTGGTGGTTGTACAGGTGGGTGCGCTGACCACCTGTGCCAAGATGAGTTGCTTTGGGGCCACAACGAACCTCCACACCATACAGATTACATTTTACTACACTGCTGTCCCCAGGCAGTGTAGTAAAGAAGTCCCACACTAATGAGGTGCAGGGAGGACCAGGCACAGGTGGGGGGGGCAGGTGTTATTGGAGCCAGGGGCTGCTGCACAATTGTGGATGGGGGTGCAGAAACCTACTGTTGCTGTGGCTGCTGTGGCTCCTCCTTCCTGACTTCCTGCTGCTGAGCCACTGGTGCAAGGACCATAGCAGATGGTGGCACTGGGGGAGAGCACTGGTAGGTGCCACAGGAGGAGGTGCTTCCATGGCACCAAGTCCACTACCTCCTGCTTCGGGAGGGAGGCACTACTCAAGATGGTCCAGTTTGTTTCTTTTTACTGCAATATTTTTATTTAACAAGACTTTTGTGTGGGTTTAGTACTTGGCCAGGGTCACGTGTGAGTGACTGTCACCCTGCTAATTGAAAAAACTAACAGAGTTAATTTCAGAGCATGGGCTGGTCTCCACTGGTGATCCATGTCACATCCGGTAGCACCAGGGGGATAAAAGCGAGCCCTGCTGTGAGCAGGCATGTTGCTACACATTTCATGTAAGTTAGTAGACCTGGGCACTGTACAGGAGTGCAAATACACATGAAAGATTAACTTTTAGAGGGGCTGTAAGTTTTTATTGTGCAGCCCTACTAGCAAGTAATACCAGTAATAGGAAGGTGGGCTGGTAGTTCAGACACTGAGAGACAGAACTGCTGGTCCAGGTTGTTTCTTTTTACCGCAATATTTTTATTTAACAAGACCTTTGTGTGGGTTTAGTGCTTGGCCACTGTCACGCATGAGTGGCTCTCACCCTGATAATTGACAAAACTAACAGAGTTAATTTCAGAACATGGGCTGGTCTCTGCTGGTGATCCACATCACTTCTGGTAGCACCAGGGTGATAAAAGCAAGCCCTGCTATGATCTGGGAGAGCCATGCAGGGCACTCATGGTGGCACGCACAAAGATGTGCGCTGAGACATGCGTGGTCTGCTTGTGTCTTCCGTGTCTGCTGGGGATGGCGGGGAAGATGAGAAAGATATCCGTCAAGTGTGAGGTAAAGTAGTAACTTGTACAATAAAATATGTGGACATGGAATTAAATAGATGTGTGAACTGTACAATGTGCCTGATTGGGTTACAAATAAAGGGATTTGTGTGGGACAGCTGCCTACTAATAGAAACCTTGACCCCAGAAATTGCAGGACTGACTAAAAGGTTAGAAGTAAGGTCACAGATTAGCAAACTGGAATACTATATTGATAATGGGACTAAGGAATTATGTCCTGAAACACTAGGTAAAACAAATGAAGAGGTTCCTACTGATAACTACAAAATAGAAGAGTGGGCTACTGTACAAAAAAAAGGGAGGGAGGCATCAGAGGGGGGCAGATTTATAAAAGTGCTCTGGTGCAGTTGCAAAACAGGTACACTCCTCTGGACCTTGAAAACGAATGTTCACCCCCCCCCCCCAAAAAAAAGTACTAAGGACTCCCTGAGTAAATGCAGGACAGAGAGAAGCCAGGAGTTCTGTGCTAGGAAACAAACACATGGTAAACATTCAGGAAATACAACAAAGAAGGGGAGAGTAAATTACACAGCCAGTACACCAATTAAACAGAACCAACAAAGACCAAATGATGGTTTAACTAAAGAGGAGCAAACAAGTAAAGACATAAAGCACTTTTACACGCAGTGCCTTGTAATGGAACAGGCATTACAGACTCACTGTTCCATTACACCAACTGTGTGTGCAAGCAACCCATTGTGCAACAAAAGTGAGCACACACCCCAAAATGCATTCCCTGTTTCAGTGGGTTAGCCAGCTTCTGTTGCGTTCTGCCCTGCCATGTAAAATCGGCATTCCGTTCATTTTGGCGAACTGCAGTTGAGCAATACCCAAAAAGTAATGGAATTAAGTACATAAGGCCACAGGAAAAAAAACATAATAATGATATGTTTAGTGCAGAATTCATTTAAGGAAGATTTCCCCTAACGAATTCTGCTGAAAACATTTACAAAACTCGTCCGTTTAGGTGTACTAACTTGGAGGCTTGTACTATGGTAACTTTGGCTGACTTTTGTGATGTTTTCAGCAGAATTCGCTAGGGAAACTCTGCCCTAAATGAATTCTGCCATGCAGTTACACATTTGTTGGATTTGTGAGGCAGAACAGCTACCCAAAGTACACTTGCCTTGCCAAGATGCTACCTGTCCCCAACGGCTGGAAACACCGCCAAAACACCGGAAGATGTCATGTACTGAATAGGGGATCCAGTATACAAGCAGCATGTGAGTGCAGTGGGAGGAGCAAAACAGGACAGGAACAAAACTTGAACGACACAAGTAAGTGCCATGTAAAAGTGCCTATAGTTATTATAGGTGACTCAACTATTAGAGGGGTTGATGCTTTGGTGTGTAAAGGAATAAAGGACAAGGTTACAGTCAGTATGCTCCCTTGAGTCAAACTTAAGGATATCGATAAACTAACCGATGGATTCCTGGAACATACTGAAAACCCATTAGTTATACTTCAGGTTGGAACAAATGACATTACTGCAAATAACTTAAAGGGACACTGTCAACCCCCTTAGGTCTCAAAGTGTCCTAAGTTTAAAAAACACATTTTATGATTGCCAAAAATCTGTAAAGATTGCTGATGTAGCTGGTAGTTTGATTCTAACTCTTTTTTTCTTTAAAAAAGTGAAAACAGACAGCCCTACATGCTGGTGTTGCCACACCAAAACAGGTTTGTTTACATTCCTTGAGCCACTCCAAATGCATCTTTACTGGACTTGGGAACACCCACAACACAGTCTAGCCCCTCATGATGCAGTGAGTATTAAGGAGGCTACTGCCTTATGAGTGACTGCACTGTTTGGGTGTGTTTTTAATGCTCAGGAAGCATGCAGTAAGAACAGATCCAGGATTGTAAACAAAACAAGGTTATTTATAAATAGACATTGCCATGTATTTCAGTTCTACTAAACAAGGAGACAGACAAAACAAGCACAACAACAGCAGTGAATTTTAAAGAAGGTAAGTAATCATAAAATGTGGAGTTTCAGCTAGAAATAACATGATGGAAAACAGGTTGACAGTGTCCCTTTAAAGAGAGTTCTTGAATCCTATAAAACATTAATTCATTAATTCATATTAAAAACTGAAGAAATAATAATGTTAGGAATATTACCCACATACGGTAGATATTCATACAAAAATGATGACATAACCACACTCAACAGATGGGTGAGGAACTGCCATGAAACTGAGGGAATAGGCTTTGTTGACAATAGCCATATCTTTACAGACAAAACACTTTACAAAGAGGATGAACTTCATTTAAATAGCTTGAGGGCAAGAGTACTTGCAGAAACAATGCACCAAACTATTCTACACCATTTAAACTGGAAGAGGGGGAGAGATGCTAGTACATTCAATAACTGCAACAAAAATAAAAAACGAAACCAAAGATGAACACCCTAACTGGAGAGCCCTTTTGACAAATGCACTTAGCCTTGAAGATAAATTTGACGAAATCAAGTATGTACTTGAATAAAAAAAAATCCAAATTGCTTTAATAATAGAAACATGGTGGGAGGAAGGTGATACTTGAGATAAACACATCAAGGGTTATAATTTGTATAATAAATCCAGGAAACATAGAAAGGGAGGAGGTGTAGCAATGTATATTCATGAAACAATACATTGTGAGGAAATAATTCTAGAAACTAATGACCTAGAACATGTATGGGTTAAAATATTCCCTCATAACTTACCCAAAATCATTGTGGGTCTTATTTATCACCCACCATCAATTAGCCAGGACAATGATATACAAATTCAGAATTATATAAGCCAGTTGCAACTAGCAGATAAAGTAATATTAGCCAGAGATCTTAACTTACCCGGGATTAATTGGGGCACACAAAATGGTTTATTCACTATGGATAGGACCTACCTAGACCTTTTCAACAAATCTGGACAGACCACATAGTTAAAGAAAGTACCAAAGGTGGAAATACACTTGATATAATTTTAACCAATATGGGGAATTCCATTAAAAATGTTAGAGTGGAAGCACCACTAAGTAACAGTAACCACCAGATTGTGTATTCTGTGATAAATGAAACCCTTACAAAACAGACTGGTATTACCAAAATCCCTAATTTAAATAAAGCAAATTTTATAGCTATGAGAGCTAACTTTTTAAAATGGGACTGGGAGTCTGAATTCCAGAAATGCTCTCTGGAAGAAATGTGGGGACTGTTAGTAGGTAGAATTCAACTAGAAATAAATAATCATATACCCTACAGAGATAAATAAACAAACAATGGTAATTCTTCAAAATGGATGACTCCAGAACTGAAAAAACGCATCAGCGAAAAAATAAAATGTACAAAAAATAAGAAGGGTTAAAGACTCAGGTATGCTAATCAAATATTGAGAAAAAGTTAGAACTGTTAAGAATAAAATAAAGCAAAAAGGGACTATGACAAAAAATTCGCAAAGGATATTAAAGACATCTAGAAGTCCTTTTATTCTTATATTAATAGTAAAAAGGGTAACCATAAATCTATTGGTCCCATTAAGGACATCGACGGAAGGATACAAGATCCAAAGGGTATTGCTAACACATTAAACAGTTACTTTAGTTCAGTTTTCAATCCTACAACTGCCACTTCATATGACATTAGTGCTATAAGTGAGTCACAGAGTCAAATACTAATTGACCCCGATGATGTAATGAGTAGACTACAGAAAGTAAACAAAAATAAATCACCAGGACCAGACTATATACATCCTAGAGTGATTAAGGAATTAGCTGATCAAATAGCTCCCCCCCCCTTATGTTTATTTTTCAATCTTCACTAAATAAGGCAGATGTAGTAAAAGAGTAGAGGGAGCCAACAGTCATTCTGATTTTTAAGAAAGGACCTAGGACCAACCAGGCAAACTATAAACATACTGTTTGACCTCAGTTATGGGCAAGATACTGGAAAGCTTACTAAAAGATTTAATATTAGAACATCTGGAAAAGAAGAATATGTCTGACCCATCACAGCATTGGTTTACAAAGACTAGATCATGCCAGACTGATTTGTTAACCTTCTATGAACAAGTTAGTAGAGCATTGGATGCAGGGCAGGTGGTGGATGTGGCCTTCCTTGATTTCTCAAAGGCCTTTGATAAATTACCCTACAGTAAATTAATGTCCTCATTGCAGGATACAGGATTAAACATAAAAATCAGTAACTGGATAGCAGCTTGGTTGAATGATAGATGACAGAGGGTGTCAGTGAATGGGGTAATCTCGGAGTAGGCTGAAGTGACCAGTGGGGTGCCGCAAGGCTCTGTATTGGGGCCCTGTCTGTTCAATATCTTTGTGTCAACACTGAGATATGATAGTGAAGGAGTGTGGACAGCAAAGTTTGATGATGATTGCAGACTAGGGGCAATAGTGGATAAGACAGAAGATTGTTTGGCACTTCAGGAGGCATTGGAATACATTCAAGAATGGACCCATAGCCATAAATTACTGCTGAATATTGGCAAATGCAAAGTTATGCATATGGGAAGGAGGAACTTGGGTTGGTCATATG
Organism: Neoceratodus forsteri; assembly: GCA_016271365.2. Lineage (NCBI taxonomy): Eukaryota > Metazoa > Chordata > Ceratodontiformes > Ceratodontidae > Neoceratodus > Neoceratodus forsteri. The sequence continues at coordinate 665,265,342 of CM028130.1, read as the reverse complement.
CCTTAGGAAACCATTCTTTGAAAGTTACAGATGAGAAAAGGGATTTAGGGGTGATGATTAGTAATGATTTGACCTTTAACACACAGTGTGATACAGTGATTAAGAAGGCAAATGGTACACTAAACTGCATCCTTAGGTATGTTGGGCATAAAAGCCCTGAGGTGCTAATCCCACTGTATGGCTCACTCGTGAGGTCACAATTGGAGTACTGTTCCCAGGTATGGGCTTCATATAGGAAACAGGATGTACGTAGGTTGGAGGGGGTACAGCGAAGGGTCACAAGATCCATTGAAGGACTGCAACATCTACAATATGAGAGCAGATTGGAAGCACTAAACTTATACACCCTTAGCTATAAGAGGTTGAGAGGGGATATGTGTCTGCTATACAGAACTTTCACAAACACTATGAGATGAATTGACTTTAGAACTAAAAATGCAACATCATAATACCAGAGCTTACATATTACAATTAAAAACACTTAGATGGAACTCATTAAAAAGGAAGAACTGGTACACCCAAAGAGTGGTGCCAATATGGAATTCATTACCACTGACAGTGGTAGGAAGCCAAAACATGACTGCATTTAAAACAAATTTAGATAATTATTATAAAGAAAAGAAATACAATTCTGTAGTATAATAAGTGGTAGGCAAAAAGTACGAAAGTCTAAAAAAGACTTGTATTACCTACAGTATGTTACCTATGTATGTTACCTATGGTGCTCTAGTCCAAATGCAGCCTGCCACCGTTTGTGCATACATGATCTCCTCCACTATGCCTGCTAAAACCACCTCTCCCCCTCCATTTTGGTCTCTCTCACACACACACACACAAACAATTAACAATTAACAAATACTAAACTGAAATACTGCACAAACACAAATCCATACAACAAATAGGCTTTCAAAACACAAACAAAATCAGCTAATTAGCAAAAAAATTAAAAGGTTTATGGCAGTTTTAGTTTCTACATTTAGTCTACTCTCTAACTCTCTGTCCAACCAGCTCTTTCTCCTCCTACAAGGCAAAAGTGAAACTCTCAAGCATGTTTCTCTTCCCGCCAGCCTGAAGCATGTGACCTAGAGTGTATAAGTCGTGTGATGTGTGTAGGCTGAATGTAAATTCTCACTCTGCTTTTAAAGCGAAGTAAGGTGGAGTGAGTAACATGAAGTCATTATCACCATTATTACAATGCGAAGTAGCGGCTTTCAATGGGCACTTCGCATAGCCGAACAGTAACGCAAAGTGGGCTACTTCCGTTTACTTCACGGGTGGAATTTAACTTCACTGCATCTCTAACCATATTCTATAGCTGTCAAAAAAGTTTTATGAAAATGACATGGGTTTGAAATGGTTTTATGTATAAAAACATTCAAATATTTTCTTCTTTTTGGGGGAATATCAGTTCAAGAAGGTGTCATAGTATTGATAATTTACTCTTTATTTTTGGATTTGTGGAAAAAAATGAAGCATGCATCATAACAAATGATGTGGCCTTGTTTCACATTTTCTTTCACACTCATGTTGACATCTAAAATATTGATGTCATAACCACATAAAATAATCTGACCCCTTCCGGATTTTTTCCATAAAGAGAGATTAAGTAATAATAAAAAATTTTATTTGTACAGCACTTTTCTATTTCCAAAGTGCTTTACAGCTTAAACAATTTAAAACAGACATTAAAATCCAAAATCTCAAACATAGATAAAAAATCATATTCAGAATTCAATTCAATTTTCTGCAAAGGCCTTTTGCCAGAGAAAAGTTTTTAATCCTCTCTTAAATTCCTCCACGGAATTTAAGAGTTTCACAGATGTAACTTAAAAACAAACATGGTAGTCCATGTTTTTTTGTTGTGGATTTTAAATGTTTAGATGATCACTGTGTACTGGCGAAAAAATTATGACTCTGACATGGGGTTGCTGAAACTCCAGGGAATGTCCTTAAGATGCTGAGGGTGTTTACACAAGTGACTGCTTATGAACTTTGGGACAAAGGTTTATCTTGGGAGGACATCAGGGCTACTCTTGCAATTTGAAAAGTATTTTTGATGGCTGATTAGGGGACAAAGTTTATTTACAAAAACTAGTGATAAGACTTTGGAAATCACACCTGAAATGAGTAGTAAAATCAGAAAGCTATTCGTGAATTTAAATGAAAATAAGATAAATATCTAAGAAAAAAAGAGAATTAATGTTTATCACAAGAAACTAGATGAACAGCCCTGATTAACAAAGCCTCCTAATTATGTTATATTATGTTGGATATGCTCTGCTGTCTTCCGTAATTGCAGACAATGCATAATTTTTAACCAGTGTGTATCCTAAACAGTTTCCTATCCACTTCATGATTACTCCTATAATGAACTGGTGTAACTAGGAGCAATTACTATTGTGTGAAATGTAAAGTCTGCATGTGGAATCCATTCTGAATATGGGGCTTCAACATCCAAGAAATGGTGTGGATTGGGGGATTACAATATGCTTCCACATTTCAACAGGGTATAAGCTGCATTCTGCTGGTAGGAGGAATGACTAAAACTCCACATTATCCCTTGTACCTTTTTAAATCACTCTAAGTCATTCCCACTGGGACTTTGAAGCGTCCTCTCATAGGCTGATGTACAAAAAATTCGAATTTGGAATCTGATCTGACTCCACCCCTTCTTGTTGGCATATTCCTCAGATCTTTGTGTGCTTCTCTACAGGCTGGTCACTTCTAACTTGGCTCTGTGCCAACCCTCAATTACAGCTGGTAAGAGTACCATTTTTGTTCAGTTCAGGCATGCTTTGTCTTTTGCTTTGCATAATTTAAAAACTCCCATATTTTGAGGAATGTGAGCATGGGGAGTACAGCCATTCTTTTAATCACTTCATCTCTATCAAGGGAGTTTAATGCAGCTTCCTCACCTGCCCCCCCAGCTCAATCTCTCTTTCCCCATTCCCTAGAACTCTCTGGCAGACTGTTTCCTTGTTGTTTATTTGCTCCCAGTCATTGTTTCCTTGTAGGTTCTTTGCTCCCTTTCCTCAGGACTTGGCAGAGTGGTCCACATGTTGAGCAGAGAGACTGTTGCATTATAGGCTTTGCTCATGTGCTGGATCGACTCTGGGAGTGACTGCTTGTACAGCATTGTTGTTGTTTTTTTTGTTTCTGGTGCTTGCAGGTTCTGGCAGTGTGAGCCCATGTATTGGCAGCACAGCCAAGACACTCTTGACCCAGAGGGGAGCAGCTTGGCACATGAACATGGTGACAGCTTTTTAGCAAGGGTCCGATTGGCACTATCTTATTTTAGTAGTTTAGTAGTTAAAGTGCATCAGAGCTAACTTTAAATAGTAATAGACTGCAGCTGACATCAATGGCAACTGGGTGTACCAGTAAAAAACAGTCCACTGTCTCTTTCGAACATGCAAATAAAACTTATAAGTCTGCATGTGAAGTTTGCACAAGGGACAGAGCATGGCATCCATGGAATCAGAGATGGGAAGGCAGAGGGATGCAAACAAGCAAGATTCCTCCCTGGCAGTCCTGCTTCTCAGTCTGCAGCAAGATGTACAGACAGTTCTTGCCAACATAACTGCCCAAATCACACATCTTCAGTCGGTGGTAACGGGACTAGAAGAGACATCCACCATCCATACACGTGCCTCGAAGAAACAGAAAAGCAGATAAGTGACTTGGAGGACACAGTAACAGATCTTACAAGGGACTGCAATATTCTCCTTGAAAAGGTCCAGCAATTAACCAAACAAAAGGACGATCTTGAGAACCAGGGTCAGAGTTTTAATATAAGGATAATTGGTCTCCCTGAAAAGATAGAGGGCAGAAAGGGTGGCAGAGCAGTTTGATGGTTGCTGGTAGAAAAGTTGGGGATGGATCCTGAAGCTGCCCAGTTCAAGATGTAGAGGGCTCATTGGACTGGCCCAAAGCATAGGGATGGTGATAGACCCTGACCTACTGTACAGTAGTTTATATCCACGCCCTCTTTATTTAGCGCTGCGGGCTGTACCGTACATATTAGCGCCCGAATGATTCAGCGCGAGTGCCTTGCATGAAGTTACAGCAGATTCAAGAATTACCCACGAATTGTAGGTACTTAAGGGCACTTAATGGTGATGGCAATCATTAGTACTCTGTTGCGATTACTGAAGAACGATGTCTATCCTTAGGTGGATTTTACAGTCACAGGCTGGCAAAAGAAAGTATCCCTTCGAGAGCGAATGAATGGAGCCAGAGGATCTTGCTGAACAAGCTGGCGTTGAGCCAGGTGTCGCTAAGGCAATGCTCCGTGAACTTATAGGACCCACTTCACCTTCTCCCAAAAAAGTACATCCAACTGCATACACCAACTATTGCCCTGAGACATGCTTTGAGATAGGCAAGCATGCTGTGGAGAACGGTGTGATGGCAGCTGTGCGTTTTTACACTGCAAAGTACGCCAAGCACATAAACGAGAGCACAGTAAGAGGGTTTAAAGTGGACTACATGAAGCAGCTGCAGGAAACACCTGACCCCACCTATCTCACCCCTTCATTGTCCAGAAAACAACGTGGGCGTTCTGCCCTTCTAATGTATGAGCTGGAGGAGCAACTTCGGAAAGTCATTTGCTGCTTGCGGGAACAAGGGGCTGTAGTAAATGCCCGAGTTGTTCACGCAGTAGCCCTTGGGCTACTAAAAGCCAAATCACCACAAATATTGGTTGAAAATGGTGGCTATGTGAATCTCAGCACTAAGTGGGCCTGGTCATTCCTCCATCGTATGGGGTACAGTAAGTGTAAGGGCACCAAAGCAGCACGAAAAGTTCCTACTGATTTTCCTACATTAAAAGCTGCTTTTTTTAAAAAGAATCAGCACTGCAACAGCACAGGAGCTAATACCGCCTGAGTTAGTACTGAACCTGGATGAAACTGGCATTAATATGGTGCCGGTTTCACAGTGGACAATGGCAGCTTGTGGTTCCAAACAAGTAGCTGTTCTCGGACTGTGTGACAAGCGTCAAATCTCGCTGATGCTTACATGCGCCTTATCCGGTGATTTCCTACTCTGCCAGGCTATCTACAAAGGGTGAACTGCTGCTTGCCGCCCACAGTACACCTTTCCTGCTGATTGGGATATCATACACAGCGACAACCATTGGGCTACTGAAACCACTATGCTGCACTACATAGACAATGTTATTGCCTCCTATTGTGCCTGCACAGGTGAATCGCTGGGTCTTCCACAAGAACAAAAATCTCTCCTCATTATGAATCTTTTCCGTGGCCACACTACACCAGCCGTTCTCCAAAAACTGGAATATTTTGGGTATTATACCGATATTTGTGCCTGCCTCATGCACAGACGCTTTGCAGCCATTAGATATTTCTGTTAATAAAATCCTAAAAGATCTGATGAAGTAGAAATTCACAGCTTGGTACGCTGACCTTGTATCTCAGCAGCTGGAGACAGGCAAGGAATTAAAACCTGACTTGGGCATGCTAACATTGAAAGAACGGCATGCACAGTGGCTTCACACCAGTTTCCAGGAACTCTGTGACAGAAAAGATGATGTATTATGTGGTTTTTCCGAAGCAGGAATTCTTGATGCCCATACCGGGAGCCTGAACATAACATAACATCGGTAAGGCAATTTTGCATTAATCTACTGTGGTAATGCTGGTTTAGTTCCTGGTCCCGGTCCTGAGCAATGTTTTATTTTTTGCAGGTGTAGCCCTGAAGGAGATTTGTGTGGAGATGACCAAACAATGAATGAATAGCACTTCATGAAAACTACTGAGTCTTTTCTTTTTTTTCTTGAACAGAACAAAAGTTTTTTTTTATTTACAATTAAACAGTTTTTTTTTACAATGGACAGTGATTACTGTATTAAGAGTGCAGTATTTTTGGAACAGGCAGTCTTTTCTTTGTTATATTTAAGATGATGGGTACTCAGAAATAAAATACTTACAAATTAAATCGCGCTCCATCAGTTTTCTAATTTCGCTCCAGAAATTATTAGCGTTCGGTTTATTTTAGCACTTTTTCCATTTCAGCTAAAATAGCGAAAATAAACGGAACGATAATATTTACTACTGTACAGTAATTTAATTCAATATCTCCACTATCCAGAAAAGTAGCATATGTTGGGTGCCACCTGCAAGCTGGGTGCCCTGGACATCAATGGTGTAAAGCTGTCCATATTCCAGGACTTCAGCAGAGATCTTCAGATACAGTGTCAGAAGTATATTGGGGTCAAAACTAAGATCCATGCTCTAGGCTGGGAATTTTCCCTTCTGTACCCCGCAAAGCTCCCAATCGTATGCCTGGGATGCCCACCAAAGATCTTTAATAAGCCACAGGAAGCTGAAGACTTTGTTCAGGAGATGGAGGCAGCATAGGAAGGCAAATTCCAAGTCTGGAGTACCTGCCCTGCCTGATACCTTCTTTTGATGCAATACAAAGTAAGGCTCAATAAAAACTCAGTAGGCAGTGGTGTGTTTTCCTTCTGACATGACTTAAGGCATGTGGGTTTGGGTCTTGCTGCAGGGCATGAAGCACTGCTGTGTCTATGGGACAAATATTTGCCAAATACTGTTCTAGGGGTGAGAACAGAGATGGGGGGGTGTCTGACCTTTCTGCTCGAGCAAGAATTTGGCATCTTCCATGCCTGACACTAACATTCTTTTGTCTTTACTTTTTGCTGTTTCCTCTGCCACGTTGTTCTGGAAACTGTGTTACTTATTAATCAAAAACAGGTAGGTCCAGAAAAAATGACCACGGTTTCCACACCCACTATGCTCCATAGACAATACATGACATGCCTCCTGGGTATGGTGGGGAGCCCCATACAGCCTGCCATGCAGTCTTCCTCATGGCTATGTGACCTTGGTTGCCATGGAAACCTGCAATCTGTCAATGCCTCCGCAAGAGTTCTCTGTACGTCAGGACACTGCCTGCACTTATCCGATTTCACATTAATGTGGTATTCATTTCTGAAGATAATCCCCAACTTCAGTTGCTCTTCTTATTTACCTATTATACTAATGTGTGCCTGCATTTCACAACTTTTCCCCAATGATGCTGAATTATTGCAGATGGGCTGTCATAGGTGTTTGCTCAGATATCTCTGGGATGAGTTAGGGTACAGTTATCTTCTGTGCTGGGGGGGGGTTCGATCCTCCTGCTGGGACTATTATCTGTAAGACCCAGTTTTCATCTCATCATGTCAGCCCAAGATCTTTGACCAATTTCATTAAGCAGAACTCCAAACCATGGACAGACTCAGAGGAATGTACATGCTTGCCCTGCTTCTTCTGCCTTCCGGCAGGAGCTGGGGCCATAAGTAGCGGCGGAGGCAGGGTGACCTTGGGATCTATATACGTCCATTGCCATCAATGGATCAATGAATTGTCTAGATGTATTGTGCTTCAATGTTTATTTATTTATTTTTTTTACCATGAATACTTTATGTTAATATTCAAATGTGTTGGCTTGGGCCTGGAGTCTTGGGGGGGGGGTCCTTGATCAAGGTTTTTTTTTTAATAGTGCTTTTTCACTATAGCTAGCCTTGTTTGCCTATACTCCCACATGGGGGATCCCACCCTATAGTGCAGAAGGGCCCCATGTTCTTGGGGTAGGGGTTTATGTGATAACGGTGAATGCCTAAAGACAATCACCATTATCATTCAGTCAGAGTGCTGAACACATTTTTGGCACTCTGACAACCCCAGCGCACCAGCACACGAACAGGACATATTTTTACTGCTTTGCTGTGGGGTCACACCCCACGCCTCGCAGGGTTTGCCTACTGCACCCCGCCACTTAAGGATTCTCAACTCCAGGGGGTGCATGTTGGAGGGTGAAAGCAATAAAAATTAAAAGATTTGGGCTGGGCGCAATAAAATTCGCACCAGCGCCTAGACCCGAACCCGGTACCTCATCCATCCCAGCCACTAGCCAATCCCTGATGCCATGATGAAGCTCGACTGGCAACAGCAGTGCCACTCCCTACAGCCTCTCCACCCCCTCCCAGCCCACGCTAGCTGTGCTCACTCCCACCACCCCTGTGTGCATACGTATAGCGACATCCTGTCGCCTAGTCTGTTCACCCACCCCTCATCCCGGCCGTCCTACCTGTCCATCGCCATGAGTGGATTGCATGGGGAAGGTGTCGCTATAATGGAGGGTGCCCTTCCCCATGCATCCACTTCATGGGTTACCTTGGGGTAGGTGGTATGGATGGCTGTGGGACATTGTATACCTTGGTATATGGCCCCCTCCATGGTCTGGGTGCATGCTCTTTGAGGTTGGAATGGGAGACCCTGGACCATGACCATGACCACTGACCAGTGTCTCATTAGGTAGTCCTCGCTGCAACTTGTTATGTTTTGTTATGCTGTGTCTAGGTTGCCTTTCTAATGTTTCTATCTATTTTTATCAGCTCCTGTATGCAAGTCTTTTTATTCCTAGATTGCTAGTGGTGGTCCTTTTCCCCTAACCAACAGTCGGGTGTGGGGGGGGGGCTGGGTCCACCTACAAGTCTTCTTTATACTGCAAAACAGGATATTATTCTGTTCTATTCTTAAATAGACCACTGGTGCCAAGTGAACCTCAGGCCCTGTTCTGGCCACTTAGGAACTAGTGGGTGGTCACACTGTTTAGTACATAACCAACTTTTGGGGGTGGGATTGTTAAACCCATAGTTTGGGTATTAGTGTTTTTCAGGGAACAGGGGTTTAGAAAATGGGGGAGAGGATGTTGTTTGCTTGCAAACAGAATACTATTTTTTATTCAGAGATGGTAAAGGCTACAGAAGTTCAGGGAAGACAGGAGGAGGTTGAGGTAATGTGGGTCACTCTGGAGCCAGAGAATAGAACAGCAATACACACTGGGGTGATCTACAGACCTTCAGCACAGAGGGAGGAAGTAGACATGGAACTAGTGGAGAACATACATGACATGGCAGCTAAGGGCAAAATCCTGCTACTGGGGATTTTCAAAATGCCAGATGTGTATTTGGCCACCTAGGTGGCTGTTTCAGCCAGAAGCACAGCCATCCTAGAATCCCTGCAGGGGGTTGGATTCAGGTAGCTGGTGAATGAGCCAACCAGGGGCAAGTCAATTCTGGACCTGGTATGGACCAATAGGTACAGAGTCAAACAAATACAGGTGGAAGGGCAGCTCAGATCCAGTGACCACCACATGGTGTGGTTCTGCATGGAGACATGGACTCAATCAAGCCATACAAGGGCAAGCGTACTAGATTTCAGGAGGGCAGATTTCACTGAAATGGGTAGATGTATACAAGCAGTCCTGGGGAAATCAGAGATAGTAGAGCAGGTGGAAAAACAATGGGAGAAACTGAAAGGAGCCTTAGTGGATATAACAAACCAATGCATTAAGATAGTGGCCAAAGGGAAAAGAAGAAGGAAACCACTATGGTTCTCCAAAGAGGTGAGGGACACAGTCAGGGCTAAAAGGCTAAGTTTCAGGAAATATAAGGGGAGTCAAAGGGAGGAGGACAGGGAGGTGTACCTTGAATGTCTAAGGGAAGCAGGGAAGGCTGCTAGGAGTGCGAGGGCGCAGACAGGAGAGAGTTTAGCACAGTGTGTAAACAAAGGGGATAAGGCATTGTATAGGTACATCAGTGAAAGAACAAAACCGGGGGATTGTGAGACTCAAAGGGGAGAAGGGAGAGCATAAAGAGGGGGATCTGGACAAGGCATAAATACTGAACAAATACCTCTGCTCAGTATTCACTAAGGAGAGGGCGGATCAAGGACCATAGTTGGGTTGCAGAGGTAATGTGGGTGGGGGGAGAGGTGAACACCAGCCCATTCACAGTGGAGACAGTTCTGGAAGAACTCACAAAGCTGAAGGTGGATAAGCCCATGGGGCCAGATGGCATCCACCTGAGGATATTAAAGGAGCTGTGAAGGGAAATAGCAGCACCTCTGGTGGCCCTATTCACAGAGTCACTCAACACGGGTGTCATTCCAGAGGACTGGAGGAGGGCACTGCACAAAAGCAGCAGTAGCGAGGAGGTGGAAAACTATAGGCGGGAAAGATCATGAAGAAATAATATAATAGTAATAGTAAATGGAGTCCACAGTGAAGAAAGGAGGGTAACTAGTAGGGTACTGCAGGGTTTGGTACTGGGACTTATCCTCTTTAATGTCTTTATAAGTGACATTGGAGAGCACCTGGAAGGAAAGGTATGTCTCTTTGCAGATGACACAAAGATCCGAAACAGGGTTGATACACAAGGTGGGGTGGAAAGGATGAAAAGGGACTTGGCAAGGTTGGCAGAATGGTCAAATATGTGGCAGCTCAGATTCAATGCAAAGAAGTGCAAGGTGATGTATCTGGGAAACAAAAACCCAAGGGAAGAGTACACAATGGGGGGTGAGTTAATAACAACAACAAAAATCAAAAGAAACCTAGGAGTAATTATATCAGATGACCTAAAGGTGGGCAAGCAATGTGAGAAGGCAGTAAGGAGGGCTGGGGGGATACTAGGATACATAGGGAGAGGCATCAACAGTAGAAAACAGGAAGTTGTTATCCCTCTGTAAAGACAGTTAGTGAGACCCCATCTGGAGTACTGCGTGCAATTCTGGAGACGCCATCTCTGCAAAGACATGGACAGAGTGGAGGCTGTTCAGAGGAGGGCAATCAAAATGGCACAGGGTCTGCACCAGAAGATATATGAGGAGAGACTAAAGCAGCTTAATATGTATACCCTTGAGGAAAGGAGAGAAAGGGGGGACATGATAGAAACTTTCAAGTATCTCAAGGGAATTAACAAAGTACAAGAGGGTAGCATCTTTCAGAAGAAGAAATGTGCAAGAACAAGGGGGCACAATTTGAAGATGGAGGGGGATGGCTCAGAGGTAATGTTAGGAAGTATTTTTTCACAGAGAGGGTTTTGGGTGCATTGAACAGCCTTCCTGAGGAGGCTGTGGAGCCAGGAACAGTGAGATAATTCAAGAATGCATGGGGCAGGCATAAGGCAATTCCAGTGGATGGTAGGAGGAAGTAAGCTGTTGATTAACTAGAATCTGCAACTTATCCATCAGGTAGGGAAATGGGCAGAATAGGAGGGCTAAGTGGTCCTCATCCACCGTCAAATTCTATGTTTCTATGTTTCTATGTTAGGACTAGTCCTGCTCAATGTCTTTCTTTAGTGACATTGCAGAGGGGTTAGAAGGAAAGATCTGCTTGTTTGCAGATGACACCAAGATCTGCAACAGGGAGGATACTCCAGAAGGGGTGCAGAAAATACAGAGGGACTAGGAGAAGCTTGAAAGATGGTAGGAGATGTGGCAACTGAGGTTCAATGTAAAGAAGTGCAAAATAATGCACCTGGGTAGAGGGAACCCTGGGAAGAGCTACAGGTTGGGGGGACGGAGCTGACTGTCACCAAACAGGAAATGGTCCTAGGGGTTATCATCTCTGATGACCTTAAGGTATCAAAGCAGTGTACAAAGGTGGTAGGGAGGGCCAGTGGTATCCTGGGGTGCATAGGCAGAGGTATCACTAGCAGGAGAAGGAGGAGGGAGGTGGTGATGCCATTGTATAAAACATTGGTAAGGCCTCACCTGGAGTACTGCATGCAGTTCTGGAGATCACACCTTCGCAAGGACATAGATAAGGTGGAGACTATCTAGAGAAGGGCAACAAAGATGGTGCAGGGATTACACCACAAAACATATGAGGAGAGATTACGAGACCTCAATATGTACTTACTGGAGGAGAGGATACAGCAGGGGGACATGATTGTAACTTTCAAGTACCTCAAAAGCATAAACAAGGTGCAGGTGGGGGAGCTTTTCCAGTATAGAAAAAGTACTAGAACAAGGGAGCACAATATGAAATTGGAAGGGGGTAATTTAAGAGGTAATGCGAGGAAGTTTTTCTACACAGAAAGGGTAGTCGACACATAGAATAGTCTGCCACAGGAGGTAATGGGGGCAAGCACAGTGGAGGGGTTTAAGCATGCTTGGGACAGGCACAAGGGAAGCTTGAGAAGGCAGGGAGTGATAACAAGCCATTGATCACATAGGGTCAGTGGCCACATACAATGTATAGGGCCTACGGGTAGACTGGATGGACCTAGCTGTCCTTATCTGTTGACAATTTCTATGTTTCTATGTTTTGATTCCTCTGTTGTCACCATGGACTCGTAATGCTCTTTTGAAATGTGTCAGGGATTTATTTTGGGGAGGATAGGTTTTCAATTGTTCTTATTGGGAGGGAGGGATAACTTTAATATGGGTACCAATTGGCTCAATGGGTTTTATTGTTGTGTTGTTCTCATTGTTATATGCTTTAAAATGGTACTACGGGATTCACTCAGCAGGAAATAGGTTCAATTCTAACAGTGGAGATAATTTCTTACTTGTTTCCTTAATAATGGCTGAAACAGCTCTTAAAATCAGGCCCTGGAATATAAATGAACTAAAGTCCCATAGCAAGTGTTAAAGGGTGCTGGGCAAGATCAGGGCCATGAAATCAGATACAGTCTGCCTTAAGGAAATGCATATGACTGAAAATGAAGGTACCCATATTAGTAAGAATTTGAGTGGGGGGGGAGTGGTTTGTGCCTTATTTTTCGTCGAAGGCCCAGGGTGCTGCCATCTGGCTAAGGCCAAGATTTCCTGGAACAGTCACTAAGACCTGTGCAGATCCAGGAGGAAGGTATGTCCTTATACAGGCTCAGCTGAACTCTGGGCTTAGGGTAGCAGTTGGCACTATGTATGGCCCAAATGTAGAATGTCCAGAATTTTATCAAGAATTGGAAGTACAAATGGTGGATTTTGAGGGACCCTGGTTCTTATGTGGGGACTTAAACTGTATACAGGATACGGTACTAGATAGGTCACCCAGGGTGGTGTCCCCTTTGTCCAAGAATGCAAATGCCCTTATAGGTGTTACAGCAGATTATACACTGCTCAATTCATGGCAGTTTATGTATCCAACAGGTAGGGAATATACACACCATTCCCACTCTGCAGGTAACTACACTAGGCTTGATGCTATTTTTATCTCCCACTCATTGGCAGCCTTCGTATAAAATGCTCAGCGAGGCCCCATAGTTATTATGGATCATGCCATGGTCTTGCTTGACATGAGCAAATGGGGAATCCCTGTCACTACTAGGACCCAAAAGCTGGACCCTGTTCTGTTACAAAAGCCTGCATTCATCACATTCATTCGTGAGCAAATAGAACAATTTTTTAATAACAACCCTAGAGAAGATACATCTGCCTCTGTCAGATGGGAGGCACTTAAGGCTGTTCTGAGGGGGGCTATCATTTCTTATGCCAGTCATGAGCAATGAGCAGAAAACAATCATCTCAACGATCTTGAGTAGCAAATGAATCAAGCCAACAAACAGCATATGTCTTGCCCCACACCTGGGGGGTATCATAGATTACCAAAGTTAAAATGGGAGTTTAACAGGTTATCTAACTTTAAAATTGAATGAAACATTTTGTTAAATCAGGCCTCTACTTACTTCAAAAGGGACTCTGGGGATAAATGGCTAGCATGGCAGCTCAGACACAGGGATAGCACTAAAAATGTTGCTTGTATCTAGAATACAAATGGGGAGTTTAAGTGCACTGATGAAGAAATAGGGAAGTTTTTCTGAGGGTTCTACCAAAAGCTTTACACCTCTGAAATTCAGGTGTTGGAGATGGCAACCAGTCTTTTCTATTAAGGGCTTCCTTTCTGTCTCTTGGTACTACAGCTAGAGGTAACTTCGACAGGGATTTTGACTGGGAAGAAATCAAAAAATCAGTTAAGCAGTTAAAAGGGGGGGAAGGTCCTGGGGCCCGATGGGTATCTGATAGATTTTTATAAGGCTGTTGATGATGACTTGCATAAGCCATTTATTGATATGATTACAGAAATCCTTCAGGTTGGTGTGCTCCCCCCCTCTGTGCAGTCAGCAACTATCACAGTCCTCCCCAAGCCCGGCAAATATGTGGAAACATGTGGGTCATACAGGCCTATCTCACTGCTCATAACTGATTATAAAATAATAGCTCAACTGCTGGCTGCTAGGCTTGAGAACACCTTACCCCACTTAATTCATCTGGATCAGGCTGGGTTTGTGCAGGGGCATAAAGGCAAGCATAATGTACGTAAGACCCTTATTATCTTTATGAGATGGGCCACCTGAGAAGCAGGCAAAGTTGCAGCGATTCTTGGCCTGGATGCTGAAAAGGCCTTTGACTGCATGGAGTGGGGGTATATGTTTTCTGCACTTAAAAAATGTGGTCTGGGGAACAATATGTTGAAATGGACAGTTACCCTATACCAACAACCCATGGCTCAAGTTTTGGTTAACAGGAGGCTATCTCACCCCTTTACATTATCCAGAGGCACCCATCAGGGATGTCCTCTGTCCCCTCTCCTCTATGTATTCTTATTGGAGCCTCTGGCAGTAATATATACAGATCCGGGGGTCCTTGGGTTCCAAATGGCAGGGCATCACTATAAAATATCATTGTTTGCTGATGATTTACTGATTTATATGGAGAGCCCAGCTGAAGGTGTACCTCAGATACACCAAATCCTGTCTGACTACGGTTACATCTCAAGTCACAAAATTAAATGGTCAAAAAGTGAGATTCTACTGGTGGGTAGTGAACCACACCGACCCTTGACAGATATCCCTCTCAATCTGAGGGTGGTTAGCGCTCTCTAATATTTAGGTGTATATATTAACAACAGGAAGAGGCTATATCATGATAACTGAAACTAGTTGCTAGTCTCACTTAAGCAAAATTGTGAGAGGTGGAAAGGACTACCACTTTGTTTACTAGACCATATCAACACCATCAAAATGAATATTTTACCAAAATGCCTCTACCTATTTCAAAATCTTCCTATAAGGGTACCAGAAAAATTAATTAAAATCTTACACAGTATTTTGAATCAGTTTATATGGGGTGGAAGGCCGGCATGTATCCCAAGATCCATACTCCAGCTCCAAGGGTGGGCTCACGATGCCAAATATGAAATGCTATTATTGCGCTGCTTAGCTAGCACTCTTGGCAGATGGTGCTAGAGGTATCCCACCCAACTGGATGATCCTTGAGAATAAGGTTGTATGTTGATGGCCTCTTTCATGGTTTATTATCGCCATTGTTGAATGGTCTTTCCTTTCTTCATAAGGTAAACCCTTTTGCCCATCAACTAAATAGAATTTGGGTTGATGCCCATAGAGAAATACAACAACCTCCTGGAATATCAATGAGGGCGGGCCTACTGGCTACAATCAAATGGTCTCCAGGATAGGATGTGCCTTTACACCAGGCTTTGCTCAGGTGGAGAAGAAGGGTCCTAGCTAGAGTG
Source organism: Neoceratodus forsteri (assembly GCA_016271365.2). Taxonomy (NCBI): domain Eukaryota; kingdom Metazoa; phylum Chordata; order Ceratodontiformes; family Ceratodontidae; genus Neoceratodus; species Neoceratodus forsteri. The sequence continues at coordinate 665,249,994 of CM028130.1, read as the reverse complement.
TTAGATCTCTATGAGGAAGGAGTCCTCAAACATTGCACAGCTATGAAACAGGAACTGTCACTATAAGCAGGGGACTTCTTTGCATATCTTATGGTTAGACAATTTCTTGCTAGTTCCACATTTGCAACCTCCCCTGTGGAGAAAATTCTCTTTTGGCCGCAGCCAAACTCCAAGCCATTAGCCTCATATTTATAAACTCCTTATTTGTGGCACTCCCTACCCTAAAGTCAGGGCAGGAGAACAATGGGGTAAGGACTTAGATTGCACCATCCTGAAGGATAAGGAATGGCAATCTGCTTTTAGACACACCCATAACTGCACTTCCTCAAATAAGTTAAGAATGATTCAAATTAATTTTGTTGTATAGACCCTATTATACCCCAAAAAGACTTAATTAGTTTAAATCTTCCTACAACCCGATGTGTCCCAAATGCCACGTGGATGAGGGGGATTTCTTACAAATGGCTCTCACGTGCCCCAAAGTTGCCCCATTTTGGTATCAGGTGCATTACAGTACGGACAAAATACTACACTGTGTCCTTCCTAGGACACTTTCTTGGCATTCATGTTGGGGGTGGGCTCTAACCCTTGCATAAGATGAGTCTCCAAAACTCATCACAAGCTATAAGGCTACAGCTCATCACTGGCTGAGCTCTTCAGTGCCAACCATTGCTCATTGGTTAAATAATTTATTAATTTGCATGAAACTTTTAAATTTCCAAATGAAAGCAACTGGACAGTGTCGACAAGGCACAGGTCAGGAAGCACAGGAAAACTAGGAGCAGTTTCAAAATTTGCAAATAGCGTTTTATTTTTTTCCTATAATAGCAAAATAAAAAATAACAATTTGTTCCATATAACTATTCACAAAGGCAGTACAAACAGAGAAAACAAAGTCCTTCTGAGGGTATCTGTTAATACCAAGTTTCAGTCTCTCAGTCTATCACTCTCATTGTCTCTCTTGCAAAACATTGCTGCTCTTTTTTTAGCCAGTCTTTGCAGGAAGCTCATTAAGGAGACAGTGGTTTTTCACAGGATGTTCTTGTCAGTTTCCAATATTCATATAAGTTTTGTTCCTTGCAGGTGCAGCAAAACAGTACATGGTGACACAGAACTGACCTCTTTTTGCCAGCATCTCAGAGAGTTTGAAAACCAGCTTCTCAGGTGAGCCCCTTGAGTTCCAAATAGCTTTTTGCAACCATTTCAACAGAATAACTATATACAGTTTTAAACAAAGGGATTCCAGTATGTGACATTTCCACATAAAGATTCACATATATTTTTATACTCGCAGATATGCAAGGGGGAAGAAAAGACAGAAATAGCAAGGGAAGGCAGAGAGATAGCGAGAGGAAGAGAACTGCGAAACCATCGCAGTGATCAGTTCCTAGGTCTCACAAGAAAATTTGCTCAACCAGACAGAGAAAAGACAGAAAAGGAGAGGATAGAACAGATCCTTGTACTTAAACTCTTCTGCATAACAAATGGGACAGGGCCTTATTCAACCCTGTCACAGACAGGAGGCTCTATTTCATTAAACTTGGGAACCTCTGCTATGTACCATAAACAATAATAGCATTGAATTGTAAAGTACTCGATATTTAGTGGGACCTACCTATATCTTCCTGGTTTCTGGCACACAAATAGATTGTAACACCGCTGTTAAGGCTAGGCATGTTATTCTTAATTTTGCTGTTCTCCATTGTATGAATTCTGTGTTCAGTAAGAAATATATGATTTACCATACTCTGTCTGCTGTGATGTACCATCATTTCATATTTGTAATTTTTGTATAGTACCTCAATAAAATGTATTTAGAAAAAAAAGACACTCTTGGTCTGATTTTAGAATGACCATAGAGTGGCACAAGGGGCAACTTGCTTCATTCCTTGCAGCATTTGTGATTTTCCAAGGGAGGCAGCTGCAAACACCAATGCAAGTCCCTTTACATCAAATGCAGCAAGTTAAACCAGCTCCCCCCATGATAACTTTGCACCATTGGGGGAGCCATTTTATGGGGCTTGCACCAAAGCTTTGGCGAAGCTGCTGTAAATTGTGAAAAATGTTGCAACTGCACCAAACTTTATAAAATTGGGTGCAGTTGCTAGAGATGTATTTGGCACAGTCACACCAAACATCGGGGTTGACACAGGGCTTGACATAAGCCCTGTGTCAACCTTTTAAATCTGGGCCCTCTATCTCTACCTGTTATGCTGTGGCCACTCGCTGTGCTCAGGACTCCATAGAGTGGGTCCACTCCTCCTCTTCGACCGAGTGCTCTCAACTCCTCACTAACCCTACTTATCACATCAGAAACCCTCTCCTCCAGCTAACCTTGTTCAGCAAAGGGGGTTGAACACCCATGACCTTAGCCATTCTCCAAGCTGTGGCTATTTCCCTTTCCTGTCTCTATCTATCCTTGACTCAAGGACACAGGAGGTGGTGAATCCGGAGGATGATGAATTGGTTTTGTAACAGCCTCACCACATTCCTACCATATTGCCAGTCAGACTGGCAGGACCTAGATAATTGCTCAGGCTGCAGTCTTGTTCTAGGGATAGGTGCTAAAGGTGTGGCAGACATTCAAACATGGGGCCAATAGTCTTGTAAGACTCAATAATCCCATCCACCATCTTGTCCTCTGCTGGACTATGGAATGATCACACAGACACATGCACAACATGGTGGATGCAACTTTCCAGCTCTATGTCCCTCCACACTCCTATCTGATGCAGTATCCCCAGTGCTAATGTCATATAGAGGCAGCCTTTGTGATGTGCCTTCCTTTTTTTGTTCAGGACTACTAACTACCATAACAAAGAAGATGTTTTCAGTGTTTTTACTTTAGGAATCTACCTGCTACCCATCTAAGCTCAGAATGAGGACCAGACACTAGCAGGTCACTGTCTCTGTTTTCTGCATATTTATTTTTGATTACCTATATCCTTTTTAATTCCTCTCTGTCTTCCTCCTCATGGTACTTTCCTACCTCTCTATTGAGCTGGGGGGGACTGTCCCTTTACCTGCTACTGGCATGCTCCCATCGGTGCATCAATACCCCAGCCCTTGCCTTGTACTCAATCTGTCTGTTTTGTTGCGACACAGTGCCCTGCACACTCGTGGCTTTTTCTCTATCACATTCCCTTGTGTTTCCCAGATAGTCACACATCCAAAATGGGTAAATGGGTAAAACATGAAGAGTGTGCTGCAAGTGTCCCAACTTTCTGATCCTGAAATCTGCAGGGAACCTCTGCTCACTGTGCCTGGTTGACACAGATTCCAGGTGAACAACTTGATCTGTGAGTCCTCCATGGAGGACATTGAGGAGGACAACTTCTCCACAGTGTCACAGTGACCATGGTTGACATGTTCTAGAAACTACTGGACAGGATCGAGGTGTTGGCAGAACCCAAGCACACTCAAGAGCTGGACAGGAACACCCCCAATCCCAAAAGGAAGAAAAAGGATGACACACAGGAAGCCAAAGATCCTGTTGGGGAGTCTACCTCTGAGGATGAGGATTCCTGTAAGGAAGATGTGGAACTGAGGGAGGACTTAGCCGCCTTGCTATGCCCCTTTGGCCTCATGCAAGAGATGGTCAGGGTGGTATGCAAGACCCTCAAGTTTGAGGATATGGACCCACAGGAGGAACAAATGCTGGATCCATTGGTGAGAGAAAGAAAAAAGTCCCACAATTTCTTTCCCATGTGGACGGCACTGGAGAACATTGTAGCAAAGCAATGGGATGCACCATATCCAGTCAAAACAAGGGAAAAGGCCACTTTTGACAGAAGATACCCTCTCTAAGAGGACATACAGGCATCTTTGTCTGCCCCTCCTAAAGCAGACTCAGAAGTTGCCTTTCTCAGCCACTAAACCATCTTACCAACCAAAGGGTCCTTGGCACTGAAGGCTCCCACAGATAAGAGAATGGAGGACACCATCAAAAAGGCTCATAACATACTGATGATGTCCATGAAGGACTCCACGGTGGCCTTTTGCAGCTCTAGGGCCATACTCAGGTGACTGGAAGCCATCTGATATGACCCATCATAAATCAGTTACCACAAGGTCATTATAGATGATGTTATTCAGGTGACAAAATATATAGCCAATTTGTCAATTGCTACTTTCAAGATGTCCTCCCGAGCAGCATCTATGATTAACAGGGCCAGGAGACACCTTTGGCTTAAACTATGCAAAGCAAACCTAGAGTCAAAAACATGTAAATGAAACTGCAAATCAATGGAGACATGTTGTTTGGTACTGGGTATGAGATGTTCTTGACAACCAAGAGAGACAATCAGAATCAATCAGAAAGGCAGGCAACTCTCTCTTCTTTTCAAAATAACCATTTTTAAATCTTCCACCACAAGAGCTGCTGATCACAGCCTTTTCAGGGGAATGAAACCTGCAACTTTGGCTTCAGGCAGAACTTCTTTACCCAGAGAGGCAACTATCAGAGCAACAGTGGACGTAGTGTCACAATCTAGATCCTGAGACGGATACAGAAATAATACTAGAAACAGAAACTATTAAGCATGAGGGGACGCAGGCCCAGGACTCAGAGCTGGCAGTGGTATCAAACTCCAATAGTTCACCAAATACCTGAGCCAGAAATGTACTAGGAGTTGTGCTAGTAGTTTATTAGACGTACAGTAGGCTTTTGGCCCATAAACATACATCTCCAGCAAGGCTGGGAACTATTTGCCCGAATCCTAGAGTAAGTATTTATCAAGTTTATGCAGTAGAACAGTGGACTGCTTCAAACGAGGATGGGACAGGACAAGGGGGAGGGTTAATGAAGGGGAAGGGTGGAAGGGAGGGGCAGCTGACATTCGAGCAGACTTGATAGACCTCTAGGCCTTTATCTGCTGGCAAATTTCATATGTTCGTAAGTTTAGATTTGAAACTATTAAAGGAATTCACATCAACCACATGTTTTGGGAGGGAGTTCCATATATGTATTATTCTTTGTGAGTAAAATAATCTTCTACTGTTTCTCTTAGGATATGTTAGCATTAATTGATAGCTATGACGCCTTAAGCAACAGTTCCTTTTATTCTTTACCAGACCTAGATCAGTCATAAGTTGTTCATCATTGGATATGTGGAACATTTGTAGCAGGTCCCCCCTAGTGCTCTTAAGTTTCAGTGACTACAAATTTAATTCAAACATCATGGACAAATGGGTACTGTCGGTAATAACCTACGAGTATGCAGTAGAATTCAACACTGTCCCAAGAAAACCCAAGTTTCTACAGTCACACATCTCAACAAACAAAACCTCAATCCACAAAGCCAAAGCCCTGCTGAATCAGCTCTTGCAGGATGATGTCATAACTCTAGTACCAGCAGATGAGAAAAAAATCTGGAATTTATTCCATATTCTTTTGGACCCCAAAAAGATGGGAGATCTCTAGCCCATTACGGACTTCAAGTTTGTAAACTGCTTTGTAATATACAGAAAATTCAAAATGGAAACCCTTCAATCCACCATTACAGTGATCCACAAGGATGATCGCCTCACATAAGTAGACCTGAAGGATGCATATCTCCACATACTCATTTGACCATGCTACATAGGTTTCAATACAAGTATCTCCCCTTTGGCCTGGCATCAGCACCCGAGTCTTCACCAGAATCATGGTGAATCTGGCAGCAAGGCTGAGACCAGAGGGTATCTGTATAATACCCTACCTAGAGAACTGGCAGATAAGAGCCAGGACCAAGGCCATGTTAAGAATTGCAACAAAAAGGGCACAAGTTTTGTTGATCCAACATGGCTGGATTGTCAACATTAGCAAGAGCAATCACTCACAGTCAACAACAATGGAACACCAGTGGGAAGTCTTTGACACCAGACAGGGGACAGTCAGACCCTCAGATACATGCATCAACAACCTGAGGGCCCACTGCCATCAGATACTGACTCACAGGCGCCAGAAAATCTGGGACTTAATGCAGCAGTTGGGCCTGATGGCAGTGTGCACAGAGCTCCACAACTGGGCAAGACTCTGTATGAGACCCCTACAGAGGCTTCTCCTGGACAAATGGGGTCAAACTGCATGAAATTACTACAAGGCACTCACCATCCCACCAGCAGTAAAGACATCCATCCAGTGGTGAACAAACTTAGACAACCTGAGACAGGGAGCCACTATTGACACAAAAAAATCACCAGAACACTGAATACAGATGCAAATCTCTCAGAGTGGGAACAGTCATGGGGTCCAGAACAATCCAAGGCAAATGGTCCCCAGCAGAAACACATCTCCATATCAATCTCCTGGAGATGAGAGTAATCCATCTGGCCCTTAAACACTTCAAAGCCCTGGTGCACAATCATCACATCAGAATACAGACACACAACAGAGCTGCCATGGCCTACATAAACAAGCAAGGAGGAATATAAAGCAAGGTGATGGCCAGGGAAGCATCCACTCTGCTGACCTAGGCAGAAAAACACATCCACAACTCCTCAGCAGTACACCTAGCAGGTGATCTAAATACAAAGGTAGACAGGCTTAGTTGACAGACTCTACAGCAAGGAGAGTGGCAATTAAATCCATGGATTTTTCAGATGATTCATGAATGATGGGGATCTTTTCCATTTGACCAAATGGCATATACCCACAATGAATAGGTGGAGACATTCTTCTCCAGGTACAAGGAGAATGGGTTGGCAGGAGCAGATGCACTGTTGGCGCCCTGGCAATTCAAGAGATCCTATGTATTCCCACCTATTTCCACAATAGGGAGGGTGGTGCAAAAAATACAACAGCCAGTAAAGTGGTCTTAATAGCACCAAACTGGATGAGATTAACATGATAAGCATCATTAATGCAAATGCTGATAGACCATCCTATGACTCTGCCATCCCAACCAGTCCTGCAAATTCAGGGCCCAGTTTCTCACCATGATACCTCACTCTGCAACTGATGGTATGGCTACTCAGAGGAATAGACTATTAAGTCTGAGGCTCTCCAACAGGGTGGCAGACACCTTGATGCAAGCCCAGAGAATATCCACCAACCTAACATATGTGTCATTGGTTTGTCTTCTGTAGATGGGGCAGGTTGAAAGAGCTCAACCCCCTACTTGCTCTGTCACACACATCCTGGACTTTTTACAGAAAGGATATGAAAAGGGGCTCTCTACCACCTTACTGATGTTCTAGGTGGCCTGCTATTGGGGCCTTCAAAGGGGAGATGGATGGGTACTTACCAGGGACCCATCCTGTCATGCAGACATTCCTAAAAGCCACGATCAACATTAAGCCCAAACCTAGAACCATAGCCACCCCCTTGCACCTGAACCTGGTACTGGATGCCCTGACTAGACCCTCTTTGAGCCCATGGACTTCGTGTCCTTACACCTCTTAACTATAAAGACAGTGTTCCTGGTGGCCATTTGCTCAGCCTGCAAGACTAGCAAATTGCAAGTCCTGTCACGTATAGATCCCTTTCTTTCATTCTAAGTGGACAGAGTGCTACTGAAAACAGTTCCCTTCTTCCTCAGTGTGGTGGCATTAACATTCCACCTCACCCAGGAAATCTCCTTGTCCTTTTTTATACCAGACCCCAACATTCCCTGGAGGGAGATTATCTGCTCACCTGACCCAGACACTTAAGATCTATATGGACAGAAGAGTCTTATTCAGAAACTCTGAGAGGATGTTTATCCTCAATTCTGGATCTAGGCCTACGTACTTCTAGATCTACCATAGCCCAGTGGCTGTAGACCGCCGTCTCTGAGGCCTACTATGCTCCAGCACTCTCCTACCAGACTCAAACACAAGCCCACTCAACCAGAGCAGTAGCCACCTCCTGGGCAGAATTTTATGTGGCAGCCACCTGGTCTACCATCCACATTTTCTCCAAGTATTACAGATTGAACATGTGGAGCCAGGACAAATCAGCCTTTGGTCACTTGGTTTTGCATTCCGTGTTTAGGCCTGTTCCTCCTCATCCTACCTCATTGTATTCTGGCACTGCTTTTTAATCATCCAGTGGTAATGACTCAATGTGCTGTAAGGAGGTGCAAGGGATAATGATAGTTTACGCACCTGGTACTGGTGATTATGGCAACACCTTTTTACAGCACTCTGCATCCCACCTGACAAGGAGGAACATTACATTTTTTACTCACACCATGATCCAGTGTATAATGATAGCTGTATTATTTGATGAGGAATTTTCTTCACTGTTTTCATTGTTCTGTCAGAAGTTGATGAAAGTCCATTGAGTCGGGTCCACTTTTCCATCCCTCTTCCATTATTATCCAGAGGCTATCCCTGTTGTGGTGTTCAGTGTTGTCTTACATTTAACTATTTTTTGTCCCAGACAAGAGACCTTGGAAAGTTTTGTACTAAGAAATGAGCCAAAATGAAGATATGGAGTCTAATCAGATTCCAAATTTGAATTTTGTGTGCATCAGCCTGTGAGAGGATGCTTCAGAGACCTACTGTAGTAATAATGACTTGGAGTGCTGTAAATAGGTACTCCCATAATCATCTTTACCAGCTGAGTAAAGTATCATTCTGCTGGTTACGTTCTACAATTCCACCAGGATTTCATATCTGTAGAATTCTATGGATTGTGTAAAAACAAATTCTGATTCAACGTTTGGCTATCAATTGTACAAGTGCTTGTGAAACATTACTGTGAGTGTTACCTTGGCTTGTCTCTTTCCTCTGGATTTCCAGCCTTGGTGGAGTTGCCAGGAGAATGAAATCTGTAGCTAAAATATCCACACCAGAGCTAGAGAGCCAGAGAAGGGGGGGAAGGGGGTCATGAAAAACCCTAGGCAGTGGAGGTATATGAGTGTGTGGCATATGAAGGGATGGGGTGGAGTCTGACAGATATCCATTGAACTGCAGGTGAATCCTTTCAGTTCAATTTGTGGCTGCAAATATTTTAAGTGCTTGTGCAATATTACTTTGAGTGCTACTTTGGCTTGTGTCTTTCCTCTGGATTTCCACCCTCAGTAGAGGTGCCAGGAGAAGTTTCTTGAGGCTAAAAGAAATTGATAGGTAAAAGAGCCAAAGAACCAAAGTGTGATGTAACAGAACCCGTCTCCTCCAACTCATGGAATAGACCCAATAACACAGAGGAGAGGAAACCTCCCTGTGAGGAAAACCTCTGGAGAACCAAGGTTACTGGATTAGCCTTCCCTCCAAATTTCTAAAATGTATGAGGCTATATGTTAATAAGCCTGGTGGAGTTTAAGTTTTGGATGTGCAGTATCAAGCAGGATGACATGAATGAACCACAATCATTATGATGTGAGCTGGTGTGTTCTTTTGAAGCTGAGATGGCTGTTACACTCATGAATGGATGTCTGGAAAATAGGTGAGGACTCAAGACCCATACAAGACAGCAACACTCTGACATGAAGGAGAACCAGGAAGTAGTTGTGATGTAATAGTTTTTAATACATAGAAGAGGATGAGTAGAATAAGGATGTCTGTCCACAGCTTGCAGCTGGTAGATGACTTGAATGGAAAACCAAGCTGAGTTTATTCCAAATTAGGATATGTGGACCTAGTATTACTTTTGTCAGTGTTTTATCTAGATAAAGTAAGTAAAGTGATCTGCTGATGCTTTCTTGAGGCTACTCATTGTTATGTGAATTGCATGATTGAAGACAGACAAGAGGTAAATTCTCCAAGTTTTAGAAATTCAAAAAATGCTAATGTTGTGGCTTCTTTAAAGATTAAGATCTGGGAAAGATCCAAAACTTCATCTTTCAAAACATCCATCAGTTGAGAATATAGGTAGTAATCCATAGGCTTCTTTGTGGGACACTGAGGAGTACACTTGCTCAAACCTTGAATAAAGTCATGATTGTTAGGATACGTAATAGCATATGATATCAGGATGGATTGACAGCAAGGTAAATGATGTGCTTAAGATGCATTGTTTGATTGTTATGGCTACCAAGTAGGGCTTGGTGAAATAAGCAAATTCCAATTTTGTGGAATTTTCATGACATTTCCGCAAAATGTTGTGAAATTTTTGAAATTCTTTCACTGGTCATAACAAAGTTAATGTTATAGCTATAGCTCTGCAATATAGCACACGTATTGTTTGGAAGGAACCCTATGTGAGTGCAATGTTTCGTGACATTTTGTTGAGGGGCAGTTATAGGGGCTCAAAATCTGGCAATTTATCATTCATGTGAACATTTCTGAACATTTTCTGTGTGTATAACAGCCACATTTGAAGCTAGCTAATAGAAAATATGTATGCATAATTTCTTGAAAGATTCATAGAAACTGTTAAATAGAGAGGTAATTGTATAAATTTTAAGTTGCAGGAGTTCAAAATTTCACAATGTAATTATTTGTTAAATTGTCTGAAAATTTTCAAAATATTTGGATGTTTATATCTCCACTGCTATTACAGGTACACATTCAACATTTGTCATGCATACCACAGTAAATATGTCCTGGAATCTAATTAAGCTGGAGAAATATGATTTAGTAGGTTGAACTTTATTGTGGATACTTTAGAAGTTGCTAATTGGAAAAATTTGCTCAAAAAGTCATGGAAACCCAACAAGTCACATGAGACAGGACAGGCCACATTGTAGGAACAAGGAATGAAATAAAGTTATTTCAGATGGAGTCCCCAGGGGTCATAAAACTGCCATAAAGCTAGCAGGCTAATTTAGGAAAAACTCCTAATAGCAGACAGAGGGAAGGACACACTAGGACTTCACACACATATCAAAACACTCTGCACAACATATGTTTTTTTGCAAATTCTGGGTGGACTACCCCTTTGAGTAGCTCTTTGTTGTCTTGTTGATCAATTTCCTGTCCTCCTCCAAATTCCCATTCATCGTATACTTCAATGTCTGAGCAAGTATTATATTTCACGCACCATTAAATGTTTTGGATGAAAAGGATGATAGATTGGGGAGACAGCATAGCACAGAGGTTTAAGGCTCTGAGCTGCAAATCTGGTGACATCCAGCAGACCAGACCTGGGTTTGAATCCCACAGCTTCCACTTGCATACTGTGTGACCCTGAGCAAGTCACTTAACTTCCCTGTGCTCCCAGGTCACAGCTGTAAAAAAGCTTTCAGCTTAGTGTGATACTCCTGGCTAAACAACTAAAAAAAAAAAGATTGTATTTCCTTTAAGTCAAGCAATTCTATCTACTTCAACAAACTTCAACTCAGTCACTCCAAAATGTGGCTAAAGCTACATATTCCTGATGCAGCCTACCACCTTCCGGGGTACTCCCTGTTATGACAGGATAAAGCTGACAAAAAGAGAGGACAAAAGGCTGCAAAATGACAAAGCAGCCCACATATGGAACAGGTAGGGCTCGTAGTCCAGTGCAGTGCCTGCGATATAAGTCATTATTCAGAGCCACTGAGGATACTAGTGACTCTCGATAGATAAGCAGCAGTTTTGGCAGAAATTGGTAAGCATTAAACATAGATGCACCATCATATCTGATAGCAAAAGCAAGTTAAGGATGCATAGACTATTCACCTGACTAGGGTGCTGCTGGTTGCTGAATCATTTCAGGAGGGTCAAGTGGAAGCAGTGATATCTGCTGGCATGGCACCAGAGAGTGAATGGTGAAGGAAGAGTCTATATTGGAACAGAACTAATACTGGGAAGACCTACAGTAGAAGCCAATTAAAATGACCCACATTTGACTGTTGATTAGAGGGCCTGGATTCCAGGATGCCACTCTGGAATTAAATCAAGCTATGGTTAAACCCACTTGGAGAATGAAAACCTGCTGCTCCTCCAATTGAAACAATGCAGGAATTATAGTAAGAATAGACATTGGTGGTGAAGGTGAAGCTAATTTTGCTGTTACTGCTGTAAGATACAAATCCAACAGTTCCTGCTTTCTGGCAGAAGAAGAAATAATGTCCTTTCAATACTCAGTGTGCAGACATCAGCTTGGAAAAAGTGCATTCCTTAATGTAGAACTGAGATTTTGAGGAGGCTTCCTTTGAAGAATCTAGTGGATGACAGATGGCCCAGAATTCATGTCATCTGGGTTCAAATTGACAGAGTGACTGGCCATGAGATTTGATGCTAAAATCTGAAAAGGATTACCAGCAGGATTAGATGAGTCTGACTGGAGCTTGGGGTGTTGATCCTGTTCTAAGGAAGTAATGGCAATGAGCAGATGACCCCTAGCATCCTGAGTGATGCTCTAAGGATGTGACCTGGTCCCAGGTACAGGCTATGTTAGGCACACAGTCACACAACTGTGCTGCTACTACTTATCCCAGAAGTGATAGGAACTAGTGAATAACAAAGTCAACAAGTCAACAAAGAACTACTGAACAAACAAGAGTTCTCCGAATACAGAACCCACCAGAGCATGTTGCAGGAGGTCCAGTGGGAGAAAGATACCTTTGGAACTTCTGAGCATGACGAACAAAAGAGAGGTACCAACCAGGAGCAGCAGAGAATGCAAACAAAGTCTGCAAGACAGACAATATCCAAAAGCAGCAACTGATGGAACGATGGCTGTGGCTGGATCTCCCAAGGAAAGGAGAATGTTGGCCAGCAAAGGAAATGCAGGGAGTTGGGAACTAGAAGGGAAAGGGAACCTAAATGAAACTCAGGCAACAAGACTTCAAAAGCTCAGAAAAGAGGGATAGACAAGCAACAGGAAGCTGCAGACTTCAAGCAACTTGGGCAGAACTTTATAAAGAATGTGGGGGGAGGGCTGCAGCACATAGAATGCTCAAAAACAAAAAGGTCAATGTTCTCTTTTAGTTACTTTGTACCTATACATTGGAACAAATTCCTGTTTGAATTTAGGTTATCAAATACAAAACCACCATCAGTTTCCATTTTGAAACATTGTTTACTATCTACTCAAAATGCTTGTACTTATAGATTGTGTGTATGTGTTGTCAATTTTATGTATTATTTGTATTGTCTTATACAAATTATATTTATTGTTTTGTACTTGTAATCGTCACCATTGTAAATGAGCTTCTGCTCAATGATTATGACCTTAAATAAAACAAACAAAACAAAACAAAAAAAAGAAACAAGCACCAGAGAGGAGAGAGCAAGACATCAGTAGCACAGAAACAAAAAGCAAAGCACAGAAAATTAAGCCAGGAAGAAAACAAAGCAAACAAGAACTTGGGTGGGGGACAGAAGCAACATGAACAAGCAGGCAACAGAAAGCACAACAGCAGCAGCAAAGGGAACAGAAACACCAGCAAAAGGAGCTAACAACAGACAAAGGCAAAACAGAAGACACAAGGAGAGAGACACAAACAAAGTAGCAGAGGAAGTAGAGAACCAGAAGGCAGCACCAAGGTAAGACCAAACATGAAAAACACTAGGCAAGGGAGGTGTGTGAGTGCGTGACTTATGAGGACAGGGGGGTGAAATTTGTCAGTCACCCACTGAACCACAAGGGAAACCTTTCAAATCTCTGCAGAAATCTGGCAGAAGCGAAAATTGCAAAGTGCACACAACACAATACTAATAAAGGTTCTATGATATACAAATTATACTTTTTTCTAGAAATAAATAGTACTTAATAACACTTTCATGTCTGAGACATTATATTACTGCAATGGTTGACACTCATGCAAAAGGCTGTCTTTTATTTGTACAGTTTCTGAATTAGATGAGAAGACAATGAATGTGACAGTCATGACTGGAGTACTTCTCTCACCAAAAAACCAAAAAAAAAACAAGTAAAATATTAATTTATTTAAAACTTCTTATCATAAAGATAACATAGAGGATGACGTATGGGCAGCAATACACAAGAAGCCTGTGTCTTCATTGAGAGGAATCTATAATAACCAGGAACCTCGAGAGTTAATCTCAAGAGGTTCCCTTGTTACCACAGAATACTCGAGATGAAGACACAAGTTTGTCTGTGTATGGATGCCCATACCTTATCTTTTATAGTATATGGGCTTCCATGCCCATTTCAGACACCCATCTTCCTTCTTTTTTTTAAAGCCTTAGTTATTAGATTATTACAAGTTACATACATACACACATTAATCCTGGGCAAGCCCAGGAGCCACAATCCAAAACTGGTTGTGTAACCTATGTACAGTAACAACTACAGTATGTACATACACAGCCAAGGGGATGGCCCTCCATAACATGAAACCAGATCTAGTCATAACTATGTTCTGGGTAGACAATATCATTAGTAACACTTAGCACTCAGAGGTGGAGCCTCTGCATCAATAGCCACATTGCCCACTAAGTTTATTAAGTTAAAGCCAACTACATAAAAGTAGGACACCCTGGATGTAGCCGCTCGCTGTGTCCCCTGAACAGAGAGAGAGAGAGAGAGTTTCCACCCATTCCTGAACCTGGGCAGACCCAAGCCTTTATCCTACAATCATTTCCTGATGTCCGCTTGAACCTTTTGACACCGAAAAGAATCCATATAATATTGTATAAGTCTACAATGTAGAAATCTTTTGCTAATCACAACCCGACAGACAGAACTACGTTTGGCCATTGCCTATCTGCAGTAGATAGATAGCCTCTAAAGTCTACCATCTTTTATCATACAACCCTTTCTTTCCCTCCAAATACATGAACCTCTTTATTATTCGCAAAGCCCATATAAGGTCTCTTACCCAGTGCGCATAGGCATATCTATCGTCATCCTTCCAATGTTTCAGAATAAAGGACTTGACCATTGCTGTCATCAAGGATATGTGATATTTAGGTGTGACCCCAGATATTTGTGACATATCACCTAATATGCAAATTTTGGGCAGTATAAAGTCAAAGTAATCCAGCATAGGGTCCATGTGTTGTTTAATTTCAACCCAAAGTGAGCATATTTTACTGCTGTCCCACATAACATGTAGGATATCTTCTGACTTGATTCTGCATCTAAAACAGGTCTGTCTGTCTCAGTTTCCTGCCACATAATTTCTTAGGGGTATAATACATATTAGAGGCAATAAAGAACTGCATAATTCTATATTTGGGTATACGTATATATTTGGTACACCTCCAGAAGACATCTCACGCAGGCTGCTGGGGGTCCAATATACTATCCCAATATAGAACCCTAATTGGTGAGTTCAGACTGAAATAGTCTAATAGCACGTTATACACTTTTGACAGAGAGCTAGATGAGGGATCTACTGCATTTAAGTTCTCCCAAGTAAAGGAATTTACTGGAGGATCTCATAACCCTTTCTGCACCCCCTCCAACATTTTAACAATCTGTAATCTTCTGAAGAAATGCACTGCATTACACCTCTCCGGGAGAAACACCCTGTTGTATTTTATAACGTCCATTACCGTAAGGCCCACCAGCTGGTCAGCCCAATGTTTGGTAATTACCTGACCCCCAATCAGTAAGTTGGGATTGTCCAGCACAGGCTGATCTCAGGTCTTCAGTTGATCCCTTCTCTGGGAAGGAGTAAGGAACAGCCACCAGGCCATTACTGTTTTAACAATTGGAGTCATGGATGCTTTTTTAAAATATTTTCCTAAGTTAGTGAAGAGCAACACTTCCGGAGATAGATCCATTTCCTTTAGTAATTGCCTCTTTATCTGGAGCCTTATTGAAGTATGCATCTTGCCCTCTTCATTTCTTCCCCAATGAGTCATAAGACCCAGTTGACCTGTCAGATAATATAAGTGAAGATCAGGCAGTTTAATCCCTCCCAATTTATGTGGCAAGTTCAAAATATTGTTTTTTCCTGGGAGGTTTGGAATTCCACAAAAATTCAGAAAGTAACTTTCTAATTTTAATAAACCAAAATTTGGGGATACTATATGGGACTAAATAGACGGGATATAGTAACCTCGACAATATATTCATCTTAACCAATCTCACTGTAAAGTTTAAAGGGAGTTTATTCCATTGGAGTATGTCCCCTTTAATTGCCACCAGAACCTTATCCATATTTGTTGCTACCCCGTCCTCCAGATGGGCAGTAATCCATATACCCAGATATTTAATCTTATCCCCGCCCAATTTATTTGCAATGGTGCAAAGTCTGATCTACATACATGTGTGGTCAGAGGGAGAATCTGTGTTTTGTTCAAATTTAGTTTGTAGTTCGAAACTCTGGAAAATTGCTCTATAATTTCCACTGACCTTTGAAAGCTTTCTGCTGGATCTTGTAAATGCAGCAGTATATCATCTGCAAAAAACAAAATTTTAAACTCCGTGCTCGCAGTTGTGATCCCCTTTATATTAGTATCTGTATTAATAGCAATTAACAAGGGTTCCAGATGTATATTGAACAATATTGGGGGGAGGGGGCATCCCTGTCTAGTCCCATTTTCTAGCTGGATCTCTTGTGAAATATATCCATTACACAATACTCTGGCCATAGGAGCAGAATATAAATTTTTAATGCCTCTGAGGAGGCTCTCAGGGAATCCCATCCTTTCCATTGTGGCAAAAAGAAATGGGAGGGAGACCCTATCGAAGGCCTTCTTGGTGTCTAGAGATATCAAGGCTCAGGGGAGTGGGGAGTCCGGCACATAGCTATATGTGATGGAATTTTCTATGCATTAGCGCCTCGGCAGAAATCACCTCTCAGGGCTAATTAAAGTTGGAGCAATGTTCAGTATTTGATTAGCAATAATCCTTGTCAGGATCTTGATATCCTGATTCATCAAGGTGATAGGTCTGTAACTGCCAGGCAAGTCCTTTGGTTTGTCTGGTTTTGGAACCAACGTAATATAAGCTTGATACAGTGGAGAATGGAACACTCCCTCTTGCATTATGTTACAAAAAAAGTTCTTTAAGCATGGGGGGTATAGTATGGAGATGCATCTTGTAAAATTTAGCCGTAAGGCCATCCGACCCTGGAGCTTTACCAGAGGGCAAAGCTTGAATCACTTCTATTATCTCATCTTCTCTTATTGGGGCAGCTAGCTCTCTAATCAGGGCCAGGTCCAACACCGGTAGTGAAATACCACCTAGGAATGACCTGATTGCCTTCTCCCCAACCGATTGTCGTAGTTGATAAATTTCTTTGAAATAGGAGGCAAATGCATCTGTCATTTTCTGTGGATCCGTGTAAATTGTCCCATTATACCTTATGGCAGTGACTGTTCTAGAGGCTTCCCATTCCTTAACCCTAGCTGCTAATAAATGCCCAGGAACATCCCCTTGCAATAAATATTTAGCCTAAATCTTTTCTAGCCAGAATTCTGCTTTTCTATATTGAATGTCCACCATTTCCCTTCTTAAGATTTGAAGTTCAGTATCTATTTCCCCAGAGGTCCCCTCCAATGGAGCCAGGGATTCAGTAGCCCCCATTAAAAACTCCTCCTTAGCTCATCTCATTCTGTTTCTCCATACTGCATAACCCTGTGCTATGCAGGCATATAAAACCTTACTAGTTGGCCAAACTAAAGATTTATTCTTTAGCGTGGGCAATTGGGTCCGAATTATCTCCAGGAGGGCATCCTCTAATTTACACTTAACTGAAGTCTATGTCAATAAGAAGTCATTCAACCTCCACCTATATGGTCTAGGAGGAATAGTTGTTGGCTCCCAGGTCAGTTGGTTGGGGGAGTGGTCCGACAACATCCTGCATCTGTCTGTCATCTCCTTAACCTTCCTAAGTGCCTCCCTATTTACCAGAAAAAATTCAATTCTAGAATAGCTTTTGTGGGCTGCTGAGCAAAATGTCATATTATCGCCTCCTGTAGAGAAAGTCCGGAGTGGGTCTACCAGGGCTGTAGCCTCTAACAGTCTAGTCATGGCCTCCTGAGCCCTAGTTAAAGGTCCTCTGGATGGTGGCAAATCTATCCTCCCAGTTATTTAAACAAAGGTTCCAATCCCCTGCTAGTATAACAGGGTGTGGGGGAAAATAGAGCAATATCCGTCTCCAGTGAGGCAAAGAAATCCAGGTTGGAAGGAGCTGGGCCATAAATGGAAGCTACTGAGAGTTTCATATCCAGAATATTGCCCGGGAAGATCCTCTAAAATCTTCCCTTGTTGTCATCTGTGCTATAGCATATGGACAGTTTTTACCAATGAAAATTGCAACATCCCCCAAAGCCATTTCCTTACCTGACCCATAGACCTGGCCCACCCACATCCGCTTAAGGAGACTCAGTTCCTCTGTCAGCAAGTGAGTCTCTTGTAGTGCAGCTCTGTGAGCCCCCATCTGTTCAATATGCCTCAAAATTACTATTCTTTTATGTCTACCCCTAAGACCTTTTACATTCCATGAGATAATTTTAACACATGACATTTTACTGTATATGGAACATTCAGGGACCATCTTTTTTTTGAACCTCGTAAGGTCTGCGTCACTCTCTTGTTCCATATTGGACTCTTCTCCTTCCAGAACCCCTTAACTCTCCCCCATCCCCTGATCCCTGGATTGTCCTCCTACATAACATCGATTCATGGACGAGCCATTTCCGTGTGCTCCCCAGCCCAACAAATTGCTAAAATGGCTCACAGTACCCCGCACCTCCTATGAGACCTTTGATATATTCCTACACCACCTACTCCATACCCCTAACTATATAGTTCACCATTGAGTCTCTCTTCCCCCAAGGCCCACCCCATGTACATTATATCCCCGTCTACACTGGTTTATTGTGTTGCCTATTAGATTCCCTTATTCTTTCGCTTACCCAAATTGGGAATGAGTTGGGCAACCAAAGCAGAACCCAAAACCATAGACCTCCCCAAAGAGGAGGCCACGCCTGCCAGCTGGATGAAATGTTCCATATTGTTCCTTCCGTTTTCATTTATATGTTATCCAGCTTCCTCCCACCTTCCTAGGGGTGCCCTATAGGGGCATAGAGTCCCTTCTAAAGAAAAATGGTAAAAGAACCCCAAACTACCTATTAGACAGGATGTGCCAACTTCGTAAAATAGTAAACCAGTTATCACACTCCTATTCTGGACAGTAGGGCAAGAGATTAGGAGTTAACTTCCCTGGCATAGAAATATTTATATCCATCCTCACCATACTGACCTAAATTCCAGTCGAATTCAATCCCATAAAGGGGGGGTTCAGCTCTGGGATTACTCACTGATAGCTTCTTGGGTTGCCCAACCACTTAATATTCCTACATTCTTTCCCTCTGCACCATAACAACTTTTAGCCTAAACCTTTTAACCAGGTAAATAAATTCAACCTGCAAAAAAGAAAACAATTGCATCTCTTTTCTATGTCTCAAGTCCCAACTTTGTAATATCATGCCAGCTCACTACTTTTCTTCAGGGACTCAGGTCATCAAGTGGAATAATGCTGCAAGTTCGAGCCGCAGGCCCTACAGGGTGTCTCACGCTGGCAAGTACCTTTTCTCCCCGGATTGTAGCCGTACAGACAAAGTCGCAGGATACTGCATCCGGAATTTGATTCCAGCAAGATACAGTTTTTTCTTTATCTTCGAGTACTCCTTTTGCTTCTCTCTCACTGAGGGTGTCTGGTCTTGGAATAACCAGATAGACGCACCATTCCACTGTAAAGCTTTGTTTTGTCTAGCACAAGCAAGCACATGTGATTTTTCTTTATAGTTCAGGAACCTCATGATTAGGACTCTGGGTCTCGCACCCAGAGGGGGCATCTCTCTAAGTGCCCTGTGTGCTCTCTCCAAATTATAAGCCTCTCCAAATGGCGTGGGGCCCAGTACTTTAAGGAGGAGGTCTTGTATAAAGGAAACAGTCCGAGCCTTCAGCCCTTCAGATAACCCTGCTAAAATAAGGTTATTCCTCTGACTGATCCTCCATCCGATCCTCAAGCTTCTTAATTTGTTTGTGGGCTGCAACCATCTCCTGGTCTATAGCAGAAACCTTCCTTTCTTGGGAAGAAACTCTAGCTTCCACGTCGCCTATCCGTTGGGCCAAAGAATGAAGCACTGGCTTAACAGTGGCAAAATCTGCTACCAGTCTCTGCAACAGTTGTTTTATTTCCAGAAGATCATCGGAGTTCTTGTTATCACCCCCATCTCCATCCCTTTGATCCACTTGCTCGTTCAGTACAGACGATTGGGATTTCAGTCGTTTGACTGCTGGCAATCTCACCTATAAGGGTTCAGTAGCTTCGCTCTCCATCCCGATGCTGCAGTGCAGCCTAGCACGAACGCCGAGAGCGTGAGGTTGAAGTTGGGGGAGAGAAAATAGCTTACAATTTCCGAGACCCACAGTATTCTTATTGAAAAAGCCATGTACGAGCACTTCTCTGACTGGATTAAGGTGGGCAAAGCAGAAATATCGAGCTGAAGGGGGCATTAAAAGCTTTATAAACTTAATAGGGCCTAGGAGCAGCACAACTGACATCCTCTCATGCCAGGCTCATCAAATGATCCCAGACACCCATCTTCCTTCCAGTGATGAGCCAGTTGGAGGGAGGCACTTCAGGGTTGGTGGTGGCTCAGATTACTGTTTCAGTGTACAGCTAGTGACTGCCTCTCATTCTGTAAATTCAGCTTTTAAGAACCAGCTTCCAGTTTGATTGGCTAGAAGAAGTCAGCTGTGTGGCAGCATTCTAAGTCGTGCTGTAATAGTGAAATTACTACTGCAGCATAACAACATGTCGATGTCACTACTGCAGTACAACAACTCTACTCTAGGCATTGATTTCCATGCAGAACAACACTACACCACACACTATATTGGAGGTAACACTTTGTTTTCAAGTATGGCCTGGGGAAGCAATATGGCTCCATTATATGGTATGATACTACATCTTGGAAGATAATCTCTTTTTTGAGTTCATGGTGATGCCTCCTAGAGTACAGTATGGGCCAGATTCTCAAAGCTCCCGTGTAGCACAAGGGGCTTGTATCCCAATGATTGGCGTAAAGTGCCCCTTGCTCCAAACAGTCCCTTGCAAGCAATTCAGAAAGGCAGTCAGCACCTACTGCATGCAGCCTACATCCAACGGGACTTGCACCGCCTTTGCACAACACAGTGGGCTGCAGCATAGAGGCAGGGGTCTGCAGCAGATGCAGATAGCCAACTCCCCAGAATTGTGATTCACAAAAATTCCCTGGTGGTGAAATTCCTAAGTCCCCTTAGACTAGCTAGGGCTGATCTAAGGGTACTTAAAAATTTCATCACTGGGAGAGTTGACCTGGTAGTAGCAATGTGCCATGGTCCCCCCTTCCCCCTGTCCCTGAGAAATTTCATAGACCTCCTGGTAGTCTAGTGGACCCCTGATCCTTGAGTGCCCCCATATACATATATAGTACCTGAGCCCCTTCCCTGGTGGACTAGCCGACCCTCCCTCCCCAATGTCCCCATGATGTATGTAATCATCTTCTTACCGTGTTGATCTAGTGGACCCCTCTCCCTGGTCCCTGATGACCCCATGCAGTATTATGCTATACATACTCCCTGGTGTTCTAGTGCCCTCCAAGCCCCATTCCCCCATTATGCCATAGTAATTATTGGTTGTGGTATAGTGCCCCCCTGCCCCTTGCCCCGGTAGACAGTGTCCCCCACTCAACTCCCTCCCATCCCAGAATGGGCCACAGACTGGCACAGCCCACTGGTCACCACCACAGCCAGCCACTGACTGAGCTCTGATGGAGTATGTGCTGTACGTGTCCCATCAGAGCTCAGTCTGTGGCTGGCCATGGTGGTAAGCAGTGGGCTATGCCAGTCACCAGCCTGTTCTGGGGATGAAGGGAGCTTGGAGGGAGAACACTGCCTACCAGGGTCGCTAAGGTTGCTGCAAGCTGTGGGACTTTGCCACTGAGACCCTACCCGATCGTGAATTGGGCACAGGGTCCCTGGCATTTCTGAGTTTGCCACAGCCCTAGATCACTGCACCTTGCGGTGATCTTAGGGCTTTATGAGAATCAGGCCCTATGTCTCACCTAAGGATGCTTTAATATCAATTGCTTACTAACCTAAGAGTTACTTAATTATAGGGTTGTGGAAGTGCCCCTATAGTTAGGGTTGAGCTAGAGGTTCTATGCTAAATGCCAACATTTATACCTTAATAGCTTTGGCAGCATTTGGCAAACTTAGTTGACATTTTTCATGTGTTGTTTTGCAGGTAAGGTCTAAATTTGGGATGGCAGGTTGTGCAGTTTTGGAGAACCGTATATGTTATTTTCCAGTAGATGTCCAATTGTTTTCCCTATACTAAACATGGGATTTGGGTTTGCTCTCATGTGCCGCCTACACAGAATGGAATTTTGTTTCTGAAGTTTTCAGGGCAGAAGTGTTCTGTGCCAAGGTAGTGCCTTTGGAAGGTTTTGTGAAAAAATATGCAATGGTTCCTGAGTTATAAAGATTTAAAGTTTTGTTTTGAGGACAGTGTTCTGACATGACACCAATAATTCTGTGTTGCAAGATCAGTTTTGATTTCTCACCACTTCCGTCTCAATTTTTTTTCAATTTAAATTTTTTTTGTGCTGTGACAGCTGCCATCTTGTTTTTTCTGCTTGAATTAAAAAAACATGTAAAATACATAAAAATGGTGTAATTTTAAAAAACAAACACCTGAACCTAGCTAAACAATACCCATTTATCTAGATTCTGATGTTTATTTTTTTTAAATAATGACCAAAAACACATTTTAATTAATGGCCAACAATACCTTTTCTGGCACCCCAAAACCCAGGGTGCTCAGCTTAGCCAGAGGAGACATTCATCCACATTCTCTGTATGAGAACAGTGGGACTTTGTGGAATGCTGAAGCTGCAGCTGGAAGTTATGCTGCCAGCTTCATCTGAAGCATTGAACCGGTAATCCCCTGTTCCCTATCTGTTTGTGTGTGTGTCTCTTTCTCTCTCTATCCTCTCTCTCTCTATCTCTCTAGCTGTTAAGCAGACTGGGGTGCCCATCCCCCACACCACTAAGCTGTCCCTCTCCCCTCCATGTCACCTGCCCCCTGCTTCCCAAAGTTATGTATTTTATTTATTAAATAAGTAGACCAGGGTGCCTACCCCTGGTACTGCTTGTCTTGACCCCATCTCCTCCAGGTTGTCTGGCCCCCCTTCTCATAATGTGCCTGATGGCACTGGGGCACACACTCCAGTGCCACCGAACAGTATCCCAACACTGTGGTGCCCAATCTCCAGGGTTGGAATATCATGTGAAATAAAGAAAACCATCCCTCAATTTTTTTTTGGTTTTCCCAATAAAAAAGAAAACAGTCCCTCACTGTTCTGATCTCACACACACACACCTCAAACACCCCACCCCAGACTCCCACTCAGGAACCACCACCCCTCATCCTTCACTCCATATGTCCCATGGTGTAGATGCACTCTGTGATCGAAGACACATCTTGCTGGTGGAACCATTGACTGCAATATGAGAAAATTAGGTAAGTGTATTTTGATGTCTTTCAATGGGGATCTGAACCACAATTCATAACATTGCCATTTTTACATACTGTATTGTGAACCCAAATTTTCAACATGACCTTTTTCAGACCCCACCTCATGATCAATGATGGTGGAATTATGCAAATATGGCCTGAAAGATGATGTCTCAGTCACATTGCAAAAAATCTCCTTTTAGGCAGGATTTGAAAATTCTCACTGCCCTGTTCTTGAGGTTAGTCATAAAAGGCTATGTTGAAAATGTGGGTAAAAATATGTAAAAATGACAATTTGCCTATAGTCGCTCATAACTTTGGTAATTTTAAATATACTGACCCCAAATTTTCATCAGGGCCATTTTTTTCACACTACCTCATGAACGTGACAGCTTCAAATCCTGGCTAAAATGTGTTTTTGCACCTCTGGTGTGGAACGATGTTTCAGTGGGGCGGAATGATGATTTGGCAGGGAATGGTGATTTGAAGATTTTCACCTACTAGGTTCATGAGATGGAGTAATAAGAAGGCTATGCTGAAATTGGTGTACACAAACAGCAAAAATGCCCAGGTTATGTGTGAACATTGCAGTATTTCAACGTTCACTCATAATGTTGCTAATTTTCAATATCTTGACTCCAAACTTTCAAAATAGCCATTTTTCTACACCACCTCATAAACATGACAGGTGTTATTTTTTAAATCCTGGATGAGATGTGTTTTCACCCTTCTAGTGGAAAATGACATTTCGGGCAATATACTATAAATGCTACATGTCACGTTTATAAGGGGAATCATAAAATGACTGTCTTGAAAATTTGGGGTCAAAATTAAAAATT
The DNA here is from genome assembly GCA_016271365.2 of Neoceratodus forsteri. Taxonomy (NCBI): domain Eukaryota; kingdom Metazoa; phylum Chordata; order Ceratodontiformes; family Ceratodontidae; genus Neoceratodus; species Neoceratodus forsteri. The sequence continues at coordinate 665,225,891 of CM028130.1, read as the reverse complement.
TAAATATAATTGTTATGATACTTTGTTTGTCATGCCAGTTTTGACCCCCAGCAGGTATGCTTTGTGATCCTGTGCTGGGCACCTGAGTTTGTGGGTGAGTTCAGTGGCCTAGTTGAATGGGGCGAGGGTGGGAGAGTGGTGCTGTTATGTAACATCACCCCAGCCACAGAATAAAAGTTTCATGGTTGTCTGCATGGGTCTGGGTACTATATCATGTATACAACTGTCCTCTCAGCATAGGGCCCTGCACCTCTGCACCCATGGGTGGCAGAGGGCCCTGTAAATTGGCTGATAGGTGGACTCTTTGTCTTGTTCTTTTGTATCTGTGGACATATGGAAGTGCAGGGTCCAGAGGGCCCTGCATTTCCACAGCTCACCATACAGCTCCATGGATTCTTGACATCCAGTGCTGTACTTCTATAGGCAGATGAAGTCTTCCTTTGGGGGCCTGCACATCTGCATCTGTTCATGAAAGTCCCAAAGGTACCTAAGTGAAAGAGGATGCAATTCCACTGTTTCAAAAAGAAAGGAAAATTTTGCAAAAAATCTCATTAATATATCAGTTAGGGTTCAAGTTAATGCCACAGAAGTAGGTAAATGTGGTGTTAGGGTTTTTAATGCTAACTCCCCACCCCATCCCCCAAGCAAGAAAAGGAAAAACCTTTAGGGTTTTGGATCTCCAGAGTCTTGGTGAAACAGTGGTGGGGTCTTCCTTGGGGTTGCCAACCCTAACACCCACCCCCTTCCCTGAGCAAACAATGTCAGATGTGATTTCCTTTCTTTATACAAGGCTCACAGGGTCCTGCTTGATGAAAGGTATAACAGATTATGTTGACAAAATGTGGTGATACATTCATCTCTACCTTTGAAGAGGGTATCACTATGAGGAACTGGGTCAGAGCTGTACCTTGTGCTTGGGACAAGAGGTTATAGGCTGGGAGGGGTGAGCATTAGGGTTGACAACCCCAAGGTAGACAACACCACTGATTCCCCAAGACTCCAGAGACCCAAAACTCTAATGTTGTTTTCCGTTTGCTGCTGGGGGGGGGGAGTGGGGAGTTAGGGCTGGAAACCCTAACTCCACATTTCCCTACTTTGACAGGACTCACTAAATTGGTACTACATGCAATAGTTGCTTGAATGCCCCAATGGGACTTATGAAAGATCCACCAAACAAGATGTAGAAACATTGAAACATAGACAATGATAGCAGAAAAAGACAGACAGCCCATCTACTCTGCCCAGTCCTATCAGACATTGGGACTGCTGTCTCTGTGGGGTCTTCACTTACCCTAGTCTCCCTATTGTTTTCTATGGTTCCACCCCCCTCATATCTCTCAGTAGTTACTATACCCTTGGTTCTATCATAGCTGTGTTTGATGCTGTTTATGGTTTTTGCACCCATTACCTCTACCAACAGACCATTGAATGGTTCAACCACTCGTTCTGTAAAATAATACTTCCTTACATCCTTTTTAAACACCCCCCACCCATTAACCTCCACTCATGACCCCTTGCTTAGCTTCTGTGTTCCTGGTAAATAGCTCTTCACAGTTCACTTTATTCATTCCTTTCAGAAGCTTGAATGTCTTTATCATGTCTGCCCTATCTTGTCTGGTTGGAAGTGAATACACGTTCAGCACCTTTAGCCAATCCTCATAGGATCTCCCCTTCTGGCCCCGAGTCATCTTGGTCATCCTACATTGTACCATCTCTAGCCTATCCCTTTCCTTTTTCAGGTGGGAACTCCAGAACTCAACACAGTACTCCAGGTGTGGCCTGATCAGTGGCATGTACAGAGGTAACAGTAACTCCTGTTTCCTACTGTTGAACCCCCTCCCAATGCACCCTACCAACATGTTGCTGAAGGTGTTGTTACATTGGCTGGTTTGTTTAACGAACTCATTAATGATGACTCCTAGGTCCTTTTCCTTTGATGTGTCCAGCTGCACTCCTTGCTTCCAATACAAACAACAAGGGGACACAATTTGAAGATAACGGGGGGACGGCTCAGGGGCAATGTGAGGAAGTATTGTTTCACAGAGAGGGTGATGGATGCATGGAACAGCCTTCCTGAGGAGGTTGTGGGGTCTAAAACTGTGGGAGAATTCAAGAATGGATGGGACAGACATAAGGCAATTTTTGTGGGGGGTAGGAAGAAATAGGCTGTTGGTTAAATAGGATCTGCAGCTTATCCTCTAGGTAGGGAAATGGGCAGACTAGGTGGGCCAAGCTGTCCTTATCTGATGTCAAAGTCTATGTTTCTATGTTTCTATGTTACTCTGTCCCAGAGTTTTTATTCTCTAAGTGCATCATTTTGCACTTCTTGGCATTGAATTTCAGTTACCATATTTCAAGAAAATTTTCCAACCTTTTCGGGTCTTACAATTTCTTTATCTCCTCCATGTTGTTAACTCTAACCCAGAACTTAGTGTCATCTGCATATAGACACAACCTGCTCTGGATTCCCTTTTCCATGTTGCTGATGAACATATTAAATAGGACTGTGCCCAGGACAGATTCAGGGACATATGACTGCTACTAAAAAGCCACAGTGAGGCTCATGATACTGCCTGTGATTGTGGCTCTTTTATTAATGTCCCCTGCAGGGCTCAAGAAACTAACCACAAATCTTCCATGAATGCCTGATGGGGCACTAACTCCCATGCTCACTGTTAAGTATGGTTGTATACCAAATCGGAATCAGCTGCCCAATATACCAAATACAGCTGCAGTCAGCCAAATTCTGAATACGAGCTGTATTTGGTTGTATTTGGCAGCTATATTCAGTACAAAAGTACCCCATGAAAAAGATACTTTCAAAAGACTTTAACCACCCTCATCTATGTAGCAATGTTGCCTTACTTGCCTACCCTCCATCACCCACCCAGATCACTCAGAAAAACACCCTCATCCCCACTTGTGGCACCACACCACCTTTCCCCCATTCCAGGTGCAGTACTAATGAATAAATAAGGTACTGCTTGTATCTGAACAAATTCGTGTCTGCCAGTGGCCACCCACTGTCTGTAAAACTGACCCTCTCCTACCCCTGCTTGATCCCCTTAAACAGGTCTTTCCCATCTAACACCACCCTCTGACACCCACCATTCTCCCCCAACCCCACTTACTGGAATCAATCAAGAATTAATACAGCTTGTAACTAGTTTCACTCAATAGACAGCAGCTGGCCAAAGTTGTTGATGAAGATTTATGTTGGTAGCCCACTGTAGGACTGCCTTTATTTTCCTTTTGGGAAGGTAAGTGAGTGAGGGTGGGAGGAGGGGGCATGGATGTCTTGGGTGATGTGAGGAAGGTGTATCTGTTTAAAGCATGGGTTTTGCAGACAGTGAGTGGTCACTGGCAGTTTGGAATCTGCTTGAATGGGACTCAGGACAAAATTTATTCATTAGTACTGTACCTGGGATGGGCGAAGGTGGTGTGCTGCTATGTGTGTAGGGATGGGGGTGTATGCCTAGGTGATAAGGGTGAAGAGGAGGTGTGAAAATTGCTGTGTTGATTGGGAAAGTTAGTTTCTTATTTCTTTTATGAAAGGCTAGGGGGTGGATATATGTATTTCAAATACTGTACATGATTACAACCAAATACCCAAATACTGTCTAATGTATACATTGAATATTGATTGAATACTACATTTATGTATTAGTACACCCCTACTAGTAGCACACAGAGATGCCCAATGAGACTAAAGCAATTGCCTCTGATCTACAGTCTGCATTGAAGCTGCTGTCTGCCCATACTCTGTTCAATGCTTTTATAAAGGTAGTGGAAGGGGTTGCAGGAGGCCCTGACTAAGCTGCAGGAGTGGGAGTAAACATGGTAGTGGGAGTTCAACACCAAGAAGTGCAAGGTTCTGCACTTCAGAGCCAGGAACCACAGGAGGGATTATCTCTTGAATCGGGTATAGTTAGGGAACTCCGCAGAGGAGAAGGACCTAGGAGTGATCATTACAGGGAGCATGAACAACTCTGCTTAGTGCAGGAAGGTGGCAGCAAAAGCCAACGAAATGCTGGGGTGTATTGCAAAAGGGATCTCATCCAGAAGGAGGAAGATTGTCTTGCCCCTGTATAGGTCATTGGTCAGGCCCCACTTGGAGTACTGCATGCAGTACCGGTGCCCATTCCTATAGAAGGACATCAGATTGTTGGAGAGGGGTACAGTAAAGAGCCACAAAGATGATCCAGGGATTAGAGAGCAAGCCCTATGAAGACAGGCTGGGAGAGTTGAATATGTATTCGCTGGTGGAGAGGAGAGGACAGGAGAGGAGAGGACAGGAGAGGAGAGGAGGGATGGGGGGGATATGATCAAGACCTTTAAGTATCTGAAGTGGATAAACAAGGCCAACACAGAAGGGATTTTCCAGATGAGAAGGGGGAGGAACACAAGAGGGCATGGAACACCTTACCAGACAAGAAAGTCTCCTGTAAGAAGGTGGGCAGTTCCAAGAGGGATTGGGACAGGGGAAGGGGAAGGGATACGGGGAGGAAGGGGGCGGGAGGGGCAGCTGCGAGATAAGGTGTTAACTGCACATTTGAGCAGACTCGATAGACTGTGAGGCCTGTTTCTGCTGGCAACTTCATATGTTCGTATGAAGATCCGTGGTCAGTTTCTTGAGCCCTACACTGCCACGGTTTTTAATGAAGACCTCTGATCTGTGGCTTCATCATGACCCTCATCAGGGGCTTCAAAAAAAAACAGCTGCAGTTGACAGCACTTCCATAATTCCCTCTTGGACATTTAAACAACAGTCACATACAGCAGCAGTTCTGTGAATCCCGTCAGAGATTGATGTTGGGGTGGTTTCAAGAAACTTGCACACAAACTAAATTTGGAGGAAGGTAACAAATAAGTGTTTGGGGTGAGAGTGTGCAGCTTGTGGTTCAACCTTGTTATGGCTAATTTTCCAGGTGATGAGATGTCAATCAGTAGTTCTGTGAAGATCTGAGAATGCTATACAGGTGGATGGGTCTTCTTGCATGTGCTAAGTCATTTTTAGCTGGAGATACATTCAGCTATGCTGTTATGCTAGGATAACAGCAGACTGCAAGTCCCTCTCAGACAGTCATGATCTAATATTCTTATTTATTTCATACTAGGTAAACAAATAGTTTAAATGTTATGGATAAATTGAAATATTTTTGAATCTGATGGTTTCTTTTGTATGAAGGAATATGTTACTTATTTCCTTTTTCAAAAAATAATACGCATATTGAGCCCAGTTCTCAAAGCCTTTAGAAGGACACAAGGTGCCTGCATCAAACAATTCTGATGCAAGTTGCACCTTGTGTTAAAAGCTATGCCCAGAGGTATTCTGAAAGGCAGCCTGCGTCAAAGGCAGGCTGCCTGTCTCAAAGGGGGCTTGCGCCAGCCTTGCACCACACTATGGTATGGTATTAGGGGGCTTGTGGAAGATGCGGCTATCATATCCCCTAACTTGGTATTCACAAAACCCTCACAGAGGACAAAGGTCTAAGTACCATTAGACCAGTCACCCTCTGGGAGGGTTATGAAACCTGCACCAAATTGCTACGTTCTCCCCCCAAGCCCCAATCCCTGAGTGTAAACTGATATGTAGCCCTGGTATTCTAGGGTACCCCCCAGCCCTGATCCCCAAGTGTAAACTGATATTGAGCCCTTGTAATCTAGGGAACTCCCCAGCCCTGATCCCCCAATGTAAACTGACATTGAGCCCTGGAAGTCTAGAGCAGCCCCCAGCCGTGAACCCCAATAGCCATGTAAAACTGTCCCTGGAAGTGTAGCCCCCTGCCCAACCCCATGAGCCGATAGTCATGTAAAGAGCCTGTATATAAGTGCTCATTGATAGCTCCATTGGTGGTCAGTCATGGAGGTGTGCAGAGGGCTGTGCTGGTTGCCGGCTCAGGGATGGGGGGAATGGGATGGTAGGGACCACTAGACCACCAGGACTGTCCCTTCAGTGGTTTTGGGGACATCAGGGATCAGGGCTGGGGGGGTTGCTACGCAACTGGTTAAATTATAGGGGGTTGGGGTGCTACACTACCTGGGATAGTTTTACATGGCTATTGGGGATCAGGGCTGAGTTATGCCCTAGACTAGCAGGGCTGAATTCCATTCTACACTCGGTGATCTGGGCTGGGGGCAGGAGGGATGCTAGCCACCATGGACTGCTGTCCATGGTACTCTTGTTGCACGGCCACCCTGCGGCTTGCAGCACATCATCACCATGCGCCCTCTGTTTGGCATGGAGCAAGGTTGCTGCAAACCATGGGACTTTGACACGAGGACCCTACCCCATAGAGAAGCAGGCACAGGGTCCCTGTCACACTGGCAATCAGTGCAAGCCACCTTTGGCGAGGCTTGTGCTGACTTTTGAGAATCGGGGCAATTTAAATCAGACTATTTAAATCAGAAGGAATACAGTTCACCCCGGTGTCCTGGGACTGCTTTCCTAAAGTCTATTTTCTTTCCAGAACATTACAGTTTCATTTAATAAATAACCACTGTGACAGTGAGACCAGGTAATCTTGGACATCTCTGTGTGCCCATTTGTACAGCTGAATGCACCAATGATACATCCTGCACTCAGAAAGATGTATTTGCTATAGAGCTGGCTGTAGTGGGTTAAGCTGCTGTTGAGAGGAAAGAAAAGAAAGGTAAAAAAATTTTTATAGCACATTTCATAGAAACATAGAGAATCGCTGCAGAAAAAGACTGGAGGTCCATCCAGTCTGTCCACATTCCCTAAAATCCCTGGAACCTTCCCTGGAACCTATTGTTCTTCCAACATACTGTTCCTCTCCATCCTATCCCCATTCTCCTCCCTGTTCTTGTCACCCCGTGGGACCACTATTCCCTTCATTCTAGCCCATGCTTGCTTGAGTCCCTTGACTGTGTTTGCACCCACCACCTCGGCCAGCAGACTGTTCCAAGGTTCCACCATGTTTTACATAAAGAGCTACTTCTTCGTATCCCTCCTGAACCTCCCTCCTGTTAATTTCTACTCATGACCACATGAACTCGAGTTGGTATTCAGGGTAAATAATTCCCCATAGTTTACCTTTTTAATTCCTTCAAGGAACTTGAAGGTGTCTATCATATCTCCCCTCTCCCCTCTGGTTTCCAGTGAATACTTATTTAATGCCTTAAGTCACTCCTCATAGGATCTGCCCTGCTGGCCCTAAATCATTTTTGTTACACTGCACTGCATTGTTTCCAACCTATCCCTGTCCTATCAGAGGTGATGGCTCCAGAACAGGACACAGTACTCCAGGTGAGGCCTCACCAGGGATATCTATAGTGGAAGTATTGCCTCTTTTCTTCTGCTATCAATGCCCCTCCCAATACATCCCAGCATTCTGTTAGCCTTTTTATAGGCCCTGTTGCACTGGCTCATTTGTTTGAGGAAGTTACTGGTGATAGCTCCTAGATCCCGTTCCTCTTCTGTAGTGCTACTGTAAGTCTCACCCCATCCATCCAGTACTCTTTCTTGGGGTTCCTTTTCTTTAAGTGCATTATCTTAAACATTTTGGCATTGAATTTTAACTGCCAGACCTTTGATCACCCCTCTAGTGTTTGTAGGTCCCTCTGCATATCCCTTATTCCCTCATTAGTATCCACCCTTCAACATAGTTTTGTGTCATCTGTAAAGAGACACAGCCTGCCCTGAATTCCCTCACCAATGTCATTAATAAACATTTTAAGAGGACCAGACCCAGTACAGTTCCCTGTGGAACCCTGCTCACAACCTCCCTTTCCTCTGATTTAATCTGATTGATCACCACCCACTGCTGCCTCTCTTCTAGCCAACTACCCTCCCAGTTCACTATAGTTTTAGCCACACCCAGGTCTTCCATCTTTTTGAGCAACCTTCTGTGCGGTTCTGAAACAAAAGCCTTGCTGAAGTCAAAATACAGCAGATCCACAGTGTGGCCCTTGTCTATTTCCTTGATCACCCAGTCAATGAAAAAAATCAGGTTAGTCTGACAAAACCTTCCTTCCATGAAACTGTGTTGTTTACTATCCTGGAGCCCATTGCTCGCTAGGTAGTCCACAAGATCCTGTTTGATTAGTAAGTTCATCAGCATCCCCACAATGGAGGTCATACTGACAGGCCTGTAGTTCCCGGGTTGCTCCCTATCCCCCCCTTATGAAGCATAATTCTGCCAGTCTCCAAACCCTTGGAACTTCCCCAGACCTAAGTGAGATGTTGAACAGCCCAGCCAGTTGTTCAACCAGTTCTGCTGCTAATTCCCTAAGTATCTTTGGGTGCAATCCATCTACTCCCAGAGCCTTATCTATCTTAAGGGCTGCCAGTCCTTTCAGGACTCTCTTGTTAGTAAATATTGGCTGGCTTATTTCTGGGATTCCCTTAGCAGCATTGATACTGATTTCTTGCACAGATTCTCAGTCCTCTTCACTGAGTAAAAGTAGTCATTCAGGACTGTGACCTTTTACTTATCCTCCTGTATCATCTTACCACCCTCAACTAGCCGTGTGATGCCCCACATTTTTTCCTTTTTCACTGATATATGTAAAAAAAATGTTTTCTTCATTCTTGACCCCCTCCGCGATACACATCTCTGTGTCTGCTTTCACCTCCCTAGCAACCCTCTTTTCCTCCCTATTTTTCTGTAGATAATGCTCCCTTTCTGCCTCCCCTTGCTCTTCCTTGTATTTATAGAAGGCCTTCTTTTTGATCCTAACCGCTCCCCTTACCCTAGCTGAGAACCACAGTGGTCTCTTAAACCTGTTTTTTTAGATACTTCTCTTATGCTTACCTTTGATGCCTTGAGGATGTCTTCCTTTATTGTCCTCCATCTCTCTTCTACCCCCTTTATGTCCTCCACCCCTACTAACTATATGCATATACACTATATCTCCAAATGCCTTACAGTTTATGAAGAGCTTGTAGAAATCATTAGTTGAGTGCAGAGGGAGGTTAATTAAATCTCAAAAAGGTGGTTAGATATAGAGGAGGAAGGAATGAAAGAGCTGATGCTGAGTAGAGGGAGCTTAGATGACTTGCTCTAAGCCACAAAGTGGGTAAAAAGTGATGGCAGGAATCTAACCTGGGGTCACAAGGATCACAACTCTATCATGTAAAGACTAAGCTAGACTACCTTCACTGGCAGACCTACACAATACATTCTAAAATACATCCTTAAAGTAAAGAACTTATGTGAAAGTAGAGTTAAAACTAACACCCATGTGATGTGGAAAAGCAAAATCTTAAATGAGTCTACCTTCTTTCTTGGAAACATAGGCAATGACTGCAGAAAAAGACCAGAGGTCCAACCAGTCTGCTCAAGTTTCCAATAATCCCTGGAACCTACTGTTCATCCAGAATACTAACCCTCCCCATCATCTCTCTATTCTCTTCCCTGGGCCTGTCACCCCTGGTAACCACTATTCCCTTTATTAATTCCCAGCCCTGCTTGAATCCCTTGATTATTTTTGAACCCACCACCTCAGCTGAGAGACTGTTCCAAGGTTCCACCACCCTTTCTGTGAAGCAGTACTTCATCACATCCCTCCTGAACCTACCTTCTATTAATTTCCATTCATGTCCACGTGACTGTGAATTAGTATTCCAGGCTAAGTAGTTCCCCGCAGTTCACTTTGTTAATTTCTTTAAGGAACTTGAAGGTCTCTATCATATCTCCCCTCTCCCTTCTGGTTTACAGTGAGTACATATTTAGTGCCTTCAGGTGCTCCACATATGATCTGTCCTGCTGGCCCTGAATAATTTTTGTTACTCTGTGCTGCACTGTCTCCAATCTATCCTTATCCTTTCTGAGGTGAGAACTCCAGAACTGGGTGCAGTACTCTAGGCGAGGTCTCACCAGGGATTTGTAGATGGGGAGTACTACCTCTTTTCTTCTGCTATGAATACCCCTCCCGATACATCCTAGCATCCTATCAGCCTTGCCATAGGCCTTGTTGTACTGACTTGGTTGTTTAAATGAGTTGCTAACGACAACTTCCAGATTCCGTTCCTCATCTGTAGTGCTAAGTCTCTCTCCTCCCATCCTGTACTCTGTCTTGGGGTTCATTAAGTCCTGTCAAGTTCATTTACTGTAGCTTTGGACTTCTTGTAAGCATGAAACTGGCTGTATGTGTATTGTACATCAGAAGAAGATCAAACTAGATTCTGATGAAGAAATAGCAGTCCTGCCCCAAACTAATGTTATCTGCTCTACTGAGTTCTAAGAGAGTTCCCAGGTTTCTGAACTTTCTTAGGTTTCTGAATAATGGCATGAAAGCCATGGTTTGTATCCATGATAAATTAAAGACCAGCTATTTAGAGAAAACAGTGATTTAACATCAGCAAATTAAGATTGCAGTTTGGTGGATTGAGAGAGAGAGAGAGAGAGTGCAAGATATGTAGAGTATATGGGCATGCAATTGCAATGCATTGGTACATGACTCAAGGCACTGCATTTCAAAATTGCTCATTCATAAATAGGAAGAATTTCAGGATCCTAAGGCAGACCTCTGTGGCACCTCTTAATCTGTTGTCTTACAAATCTGGACTGCAGACACATGTTCTTCTGTATGCACTCCCATGGCAGGGATAGTGGTGTAATCTGATCAAAAGCCAGGTTGAGCTAGGGTTAGAAGTTCTCAGGTGTAGTTATTTTAATTTGTGGCACACAAATATATCTATCAATCTGGGAAGGTTAGAGTGAATGAAGGTGGGAACATATTGATGTATGTCCTTTTTGGTTCTTATTTTGTGCAATTGTAGAAGTTTGACACACTTCTAGATGTATGGCAGTTCACTGGTATTCAGGGTAAAATAAATAATTCTGTAATAATCTGTAATGACTGGAGCAGCTATTGTAACATGGTAAGGTTGGAAGGGCATCTAGATTCATAATGTCCATCCCCACTTCAAAAGCAGGTATTAAATAAGTATCATGTTTGTTTCCCCTTATATTTATCTCCTGTTGGTTGGGCAGGGGATGTATCCCCTATCTGCACCTGGACTGCTCTCCTAGCATTTTTCTCCAGGCCACCCTGCTGGGTGGCCTGTAGCTTGCTTCCCTTCAGTGGAGCTCCCCCGGGGCGGGGGGACTGGGGGAGATACTGAGTTCATCCAGAGGCCCTAGAGGAGGCTTATGCCTGGGGCATTATACAGGAGGCAGTTGGGGGGCTTCATCGAGCTCCATGAACCAGGGTCTTTTTTATGTGGTTACCCCAAGGAGCGAAAACATGCAATGATATCCGCATGGGGCAGGTGCACTCCGGTACCCATCCCACAGACATCTGCCATCACTCTGCATGCCAAGAGGTCCCGGTTGCTGGACACTCAGTCTACAGTAGGTGTCACTAATATGCCAGGAAATCACAGCCTCCCCCCAGAGGTAGAGAGCTTTCCCTGGGATGTACTTCCAGCCTCCCCTTGGCCGATAACTCTGATGCACCATGCTCACTACTGAACATGGGTCATCAGCTCTGCAAGTGGTACCTCTACCACTGCGCCAGTGGGCCAGCCTCAAATAAGTATCATGTGTAAACATATACTAATTAAAGGGGTTCCCTACCCACTATACTTCCTATGGTTCCAGTGATTTCCATGGTAAGCAGACATTTGTCCAGGCTTATCTTGGAGGCATATGCTGTCTTCATGTTCATGGTCTCCAGCAGCAATCTGTTCAATAGATTCAAACAAGCACCTCATGGAAATAATATCCTCAGATGCAGAGCAGATACAGCATGTCACTTGAAAAGCATTATTCAGTTGTAACCAGCAACATGGTGAGAACCCAGAGTTATTTAATGGGGTTGGGGGGGGTCTCACCATTCAGCTTGTTTTCACTGAATAAAAGGTTTGTATCTGTATCATCAGTAACAATTTTTTGGTAACCCGTGAAGTGAGTGCATGAGGAAGGGCACCGTCCATTACGGCGACTCCTTCCTGGCGCAATCCCTCATGGCAATTGGGAAGGCTGGGCGACTGGATGAGGCTGTGGGCGAATTGGGTGACAGGATGTTGCCATGCGCACGTATGTGGGGAGATGGGAGCGAGCACAGCAAACGTGGGCTGGGAGTGGGTGGAGAGGCTGTAGGGGGTGGTGCTGCAGTGGCTGGCTGAGCTGCATCATGGCATCGGGAGTTGGCAAGTGGATGTGGTGGGAGAGGTACCAGGTTCGGGTCCGGGGGCTGGTGCAATTTTATTGTGTGTGGCCCGAACCTATTTTTTTTTTCTGCTTTCACCCCCCCCCGACATACACCCCCCCGGAGTTGAGAATCCTTAAGTAGGGGGGTGCGAGGGGGGTGGGGGTGCAGCCCCCCCCAGAAAGCAGTAAATAGTGTCCTGATGCCGTTGTCCTGAGGTGCACGGGATGTCAGAGTGCCTAAAATATTTTCAGCACGCTGACTGAGTGATAACGGTAATTGCCTTTAGGCGATCGCCGTTATTACATAAACCCCAATTTTTTTCTATGAAGTGAGAAGTGCCTGTTTTTTGTTCTGTGTTGCTTATGTGCTGCTGTGACACTATCTCCCCTTGAGTGGTCTTTTTGTTTGTGAGAGCCATAGGTTCACTGGTATCACATCATGTCATCAAGAAGGAAGTCAGCATGATCAGAAACAGTGCAGGCAAACCCTCAAAACACAAAACTGCACATCCAGAATACAGACAGGGAAGGAAAAAATGGTACATTAATAAATTTCAGTGGAGTGGTGGTCCATGGAGGAGTGGTTTTGTAATAGTAAATTTTACCATCCCCTAAATTCATGCTGGTATTCTGGGTGAACGATTGCATGTTTTGAGAGTTCCCTGGGCTGTTTGTGCCATGCTGGATTTCTCCTCAATAACATAATGTGGAACCGGTTTTCAGGACATTAAGAGGTTGATTTTACCCCATAACTCATGGATAGTATTTTTTATTTTTATTTGTCTTTTCCGCTCTTTTTGTGGTTTTACTCCACTCCAGATTACTTGCTGCTCTCTAGGAGTTGAGTAAGACAATATCAAGATTAAAACAAAATCAAATAACGTACCATAATACTGTAAAAGTGTGTCATGAACACTAAGTGCACCATGAATTTCAAATAGGAGTATAGGCATTCATCTTGTAGGTGCATTATGGCATTAATTTTCACTTAACCGTTAAAAATATTTTGATGGTAAAGTAGAAATTAAATAAATTTAAAATTAGGTTCAGATCAGTAATCAGAGTCCCAGTGTGAGTATATTTAAGTGCAGCAGACAGCAGGGTTGCATTGTATTCTGTAATATAACTGCACACCTTGAATGGGGTAAGAACTGTGAAGCATAACCAAGGGCCTATGACCGCCAAGGATGAGCATTTAATACAGCACACCAAACAACCTGGTGTGCTATTCAACTTAAAATGTGTGTGAAAAGCTCAAATGAGTTTTAAGTTTAATGAATGGATCCAGTGTAGTGTTTAATAAGGGTTTCCTGATTTCTGCCCGTATTGTACTTGGAAAGTTTTTGTTATCATCCCAAAAGCTTTTATACTACTGAGCTTTCCCCTTTTTTTGGAGCAACTTGGCTCTGATGTCACAGTTTTTTATGATGCTGAGCGTCATCAGGTATTCCAAAGTACCTAAATGTCACCCCTGTAGCATTTAGCATTGTGAAAACTCAGAAAAGAGCATTTGAAAAACAGATCTAATAGTTTCCATTACCCTGATGGTTCTTCTTCAGTATGTATTTACTGTATTTACCACAGAGATTTGTGTCCATATTTAAAGAGTATATAAGCAGATACACATAAAATCATAGTTCAAGAAAAGCTTTGATTAAGCAGGCTTTTTTCTTATGAGTTTTATGGGGAGGATAGGAACCTGTCAGTGCTAATTAGCAATAGTCTAAACCCTCTTCTCAATGCAGCACAGTGTGAGGGAAAGTAAACTTTATGTTAGGCTGCATAAGGATGGGCTTCGTAGTGGCAAAAGGGAGGACACACTGCCACTGCAAAGGTCACTGGGTCAGCCACAGCTAAAGTACTGCGTACAATTCTGATATGCCTTACATGTTCTGTCGCATGTACTATGACAATGTTTACATTGATTGCTTCTCTATTTGCCTGTTTGCCTATTGTAACCTAACTCCAGTGTGTGACTGCATGTTCTGATATGTTGTACCACTTTGTTAACTGATGTGGAACCTTTGTAAATGAGCATTTATGCTCAAAGGTATATATCTGATTGATTAAATAAATAAATAAATAAATTCTGGATCTCACATCTAAGGAGGGGACAGAGATAGATCAGAAACTACACAGAGAAGGGCAATGAAAATGATCTTGGGGCAACAGAGTAGATCCTATGGAGACAGATTGAAACATAGAAACCTAGAAACATAGACTTTGATGGCAGATAAGGACCGTTTGGCCCACCCAGTCTGCCCATTTCCCTACTTAATGGATAAGCTGCAGATCCTAGTTAACCAACAGCCTACTTCTTCCTACCCCCCACCAGAATTGACTTATGTCTGTCCCATGCATTCTTGAATTCCCAAACTGTTTTTGACCCCACAACCTCCTCAGGAAGGCCATTCCATGCATCCACCACCCTCTGCGTGAAAAAATACTTTTTCACATTGCCCCTGAGCTGTCCCCCCTCTATCTTCAAATTGTGCCCCCTTGTTCTTGCATATCTCTTTTTCTGAAAGATGCTACCCTCTTGGACTTTGTTGTTCCCCTTGAGGTACTTGAAAGTTTCTATCATGTCCCCCCCTTTCCCTCCTTTCCTCGAGGATTTACCTATTAAGCTCCTTTAGTCTCTCTTCATATGACTTCTGGTGCAAACCCTTAACCATTTTAGTTGCCCTCCTCTAGACTGCCTCCATCCAGTCTATGTCCTTGCAGAGATCGAGTCTCCAGAACTGCATGCAGTACTCCAGATGGGGTCTCACCAACTGTCTGTACAGAGGGATAACTTGTGGAGAGTCTTATTACTGTGTAACCTTCTTTAGGACACATGGGAGAGGGGACTATGATAAGAAATACTTTGTAATAATTAAAAAGGGTACACTAAGGAGATCCCTACAGAGTTATTCAAGTTAAAAAACAGTTTATTCACCACGGGGCACAATCTTAAATTAGAATGAGGGGAATTTTAAAGGATGTTCTGAAATATTTTTTCACAGAGTGGGTGGTGGATAGGCTGAATAGTCTACTGTGTGATGTGGATGATGGGATTGTAGCAGTTCAGAATACAATGGGATTTGGGATAAGTTTAATGGGATTATTTGGAAGCAATACCTTGTAGGGCTTTAGGACAGCCTCGATAGATATGGTCTTTTTCTGATCTTATTGCTCTATATTTCTGTATTACTTATTGCTTAGCCTAAGTTATTATTTTATAAGTATTTTTACTTTAATTATTTAAGATTTTACAGGACTCTGTAGTCCTCTTATTCTTTTTTATGGGTTATTTTCATTCATTTATTCCTCCTTATGCCTACACTTCTACGTTATTAGAGGAAGGATTTTTGACTTCAGGATTCTGGTATCTGTCTTATGGTATTTCATTTTCTCTACCTCTGTTGCATTGTAAGATTATATTGGAAAGCCCCAGGAGCTATCAGAAGCTATAAAAGAAATAAAACTGCTGCTAGTACAAATTCTGCATAGAAAATCAGACTGACTCACACCCTTATAGCTCTACAAGGCATCTAGAAATGTCTCATGATTGAAAGCCATGTAGGAATGCTTTGGGACCTACTGTAAAATAACAAACTTTTTATAGCAGTCAGAATATTGGAAGTGGCAAACCTGTCTTTTCTAGTACTTCTGTATCCAGCCATGAAGACTGTTGTTCCTGGATTGGGTTTTTAGTCAAGCATAACATCTGTCAAAAGCCTTTAATGATAATAAACACTGATTTTTTTCCTTTAATAAACTGTAAAATGAAACACTATAAGTAATACAAAAACAGCATCTGGCCATTCTGTTCTCATCATGTTTTTTAACATATAGAATGACTGCTAAGGTAACTTCAAATTATTTTGACAGCTGTGCTAGATGTATGATGGATGTGCAATAAATCAGCTGAAAGCACAGGGGCGCACATGGAGTAGAACTTAATCTTCACTTGGAGCTCCTATGGCTACCTGCTGCTGCATTCATTAAAAGTGCGTGAATAAATCTACGCTGTTCCGGAAAGATAAGGTTTTAATCTTTTCCTGACTTTCAAATGAATGTGGGGGTTTTAAGAGATCTAACGTTGTCTGAAGTTGTTTGTACTTTCTCAGTAGTCATCTGGAAAGTGGGTGATGTCTAGCATCCACTTGCACAGCTTTGCTTTCCCTGATGTGCAACATGGAGTATATTTCTCTTGGGGGTTGGGGGAATGAAATAGCTTGGACAAATTTCCTCCACAGTATCATTTTGGTCCTACTTCTTATTATACTCCTCCATGGCAGAACTTTTAAAAAGTATGAGTCATAGGAGATTGGTAGGTACAATATCTTTGGAATCCAGGGGACAGAAAAAATTATTTGAAATTGACTGCAATAAAGTAAGGAACAAAAGCACTACTGATGGTTCAGTAACCAGACATTATTAAAACCAGAACAGTTGTTCATACAACCGTGTCACAGTACTGGCAGACTTGCTGTAGCACTTACCCTGGCTATGCACTTTTCCATGCTTATATTTTGCTCCATTTTTTGGCAACCCATTGTAATAATTAGCATTGATTATAAGAGAGATAACTGATAACGAACAGCCCTGTAATTACCTTAAAACTGACTTCTTGTGAAATGACATCATTACTAGGAGAATGCCTAAATACTACAACAGCTTCAAAAATTATTTCTGTTCCTCTACATCAGTGTTTAGAGGAAACTAAGAAATCTGTTGTATTAAACTATCTTGGCTGCAGCAAGTTCTAAAATTAGAAGACCTATCAAAGCTAAGAATTAAGGTTCAGAAAGTAAACTCACCATTTTAAACCCATTGCACTATTTCCCACTGTCAAAAGTAAAGCTGGTTGCACAGAGGCAGACAAAAATAGTTCCTGTAATTGCCAGTTTCTTTGATGTTTAATTCTGTACCTGTTTCTCTCCTACGCTAGCTGTCAGCCTAGTATCCCTCTTGCTGGTAAAATCTGTGGTTACAGCAGAATACAGGTGACCTTTACCCAGCAGGCTGTCAGGAATTCTGACGACTATTAGAAATCAACTGACCTCAGAAATGTTTTCTAAACACAGAGTTTCCAAACTGCAGAAAAATACCGGAATGAAAATAAGACTCTTTATCCTAACTTATCCTATTCAATCTCAGAACATAGAAGTATATAATTTGATGGCAGAATGAGGCTAAATGTCCATCAAGTCTACCTTATCTTCCTAATGTGAGAGTATCTCTGCCTTTACTATATTATCTCACCCCACTGAGCTACAATGCTGCCCTAGTAGTTTGTCTGCCTCTTCCCCCACTCTCTCACCCCTCAGTCACACGTTGCACCCCTAGGGGCTATGGGGGCAATGAGTTCCTTTGTTCCCTTGTTCTATCACAGACATGTTTAGGGTAGCTGCCCCATAACATCTGCTCTCAGTCTTTTCCCATTGTTCCAATATTCTTTTCATAAAGTAAAACTTCTTCATGTTTCTTCTGATCTTGCCCCCCACAAACCTCCAGTCATTGTCCCATAGTCACTGCATCACTATTTCTTAAAAATAGGTCCAAGTTATTCACCTTGTTTTCACCTCTATTAGAGTTATATATTTCTGTCATGCCCCTCCTCTTATGCCAGTTCTTAGGCCTGTTCTCCAGAGAGTATATATATCTAGGGCCACCAGTTGATCCTCATAGTATCTGCCTTGCTGGCTCTGGATCTTCTAAGCAACACATCTGGATGGACTCCAGAACCAATAACAGTACTCCATATGAGGCCTCACCAGGGATCTGTTTAGGGCAGAATCACCTCACTTATCCTTCTATCACCCCCCCCATACACCCCAGCATCCTTGACACATGCTACATGTTTTGTTGCAGTGACTCATTTGAAAGGTGTGAAAGGCTACGAGGCATTGTGGTACTAGATGCAAACCAGAATTGCGCTAGGATGACCCAAGGCAGATTTATTGGGAGACTAACAAACAGTACAAAAAACACAAAAAAAATAATGTGTTGGAACTGGGGCTTCATCAGAGAGAAAATGGGGCAGTATGGAAAGGGGTATGGTCTTGTAAAGGTAAAAAGAGCTAATGGGATATATTGTGTTCATGGTATAAATTTATTTATTGTGATATGACTATTTGCAGTTATCCTCCTCCTAGAGACTCCCTCTTTCTCTTTTTGCAGACAGGAGCATACAAAGAACACTGGTTTATAGTGACTTAATGTTATATGAGAACAAGGATGGATGGAAAACCAGAAGGAAAGGAGTGCAGTTTTGTATAGCACTTTTCGTACACACATCTCAATGTGCTTTACAATATAAGGACATCTAGAAACAGTTATTAGGCAATGCATGCAGAGCCTAAGCATGTATGCAGAGGATAAGTATGTCGCTAAGTAGGTTTGTAGGTATTTTATTTGAATATATTTACTGGTTAATGTCCAGTACCGCTAGCTTTGTCACAGACACGGCGTGAGGGTCAAGCTTCTCAATGGCTTCAAAGTACCTCAGCAAGAAAGGTAAGGCCTTAAAACTAAATTTGTCAACGGAATCCGAATTTAACCCCCCAGTGTTACAGGCAATATTGCTTTTAAATCCACAGAACCAGAAAATATAGAAAATAAAATATGGGGATCACATGATGAGCTAGTAGGGAAAAGACATCCAGAGTGCAGCTTCTAGGCCCCATTGTGTTTCTTCAAAGTTAAAAGTTATATTGGGCCCCTTGGTGTAAGACAAAACAACATGACTAACTCTCCTGAGTAGTGCCTACGGTTTGTTTAACAAATCGGCACTTTGTGGTGCATTTTACTTGGATCTTAGGGCAGATACAAAGGGCCGAGGGCTATGGCTGAAATGCAGTGTGGAAGCCTAGACCCTCTGGCTGCACGAGTCCCGGCAGTGAAATGCCCGAAACCCCATTCGCCTGTACCGGATGATCTGGAGAATCAAATGACAGTAGAAGAGGGGAATAAATCATCATCAGATGATATTTTAGAGATAAAGCAACTGCTTCAAGGGCTAGTGGCAGACTTTTCTACTGTGAAACCGGCTTTAAATGCTGTGGCACAGAGGATGGGGGACGTGGAGGCCAGGGTCGCCTTCCAGGAACGGAAAACTTCGACAATGGATCTGGAATTGGTTACACTGTGCAAACAAGATAGAAAACTGGAAGATCGAATGGAGGATCAAGAATCACACAGTCGGAGAAATAATCTCATCATGGCTGGACCACCTGAGAGGGATGAAGGATCAGATTGTATATCCTTTCTGCAAGATCTACTGTTGAAGCTCTTGGGTCCAACACCATATGGGGATGCACATAACCTAGAAAGGGCGCATCGTGCTCTAAGAGAAGTCCCCCACTGGGAGCACGACCCTGTGTCCTTATCATGAGATTTTTGAACTACAAGGAAAAGACCCACGTTCTTATTAAAGCCAAAGCAGCCAAAAATCTACAGTGGAATGGGGCCTCTATCTGGTTGTTCCAGGACCTAACCCCCTCAATTTGGGATAAACAAAAAGAATACTTGGACATTAAAAAAAAGCTGTACCTTGCAGGGGTTAAATTTCAAATCCAGCATTCGGCAATTTTGATGGTGAAGCTACAGTCGGGAGAGAAGAAATATTTAACTGCACGTGACACCGTGGAAGGCCTGCGAGTGGAGCTCCCAGTTCTGTTTAAGTCTGCGACCTGAATGTTCTTAGAAAAGGGAAGCCTCAGATGGACTTGAGTAATCCTGACTGACTGATAGGAACATTGTGAAAGACCATAAAGGGGCTGAAAAATTTAGGACTTATATGATTTAATTACTGATGTAATTAGGTTGCAATATTTTTTTACATAGCTTACAATAGGATCTAGTGGCCACAAGGAGTGAACACAAGCTGTTAATCCCAATATGGTAGGGGCTATTTATGTTTTTTTATGCTCTTTGTGACCTGAATCTGTCTAGATAATGGAAACCACAGCTAGACCTGGCAAATGATGACCGAGTGACTGGATCCCTGCACAAGATTATCTAGGGACAGAAGGGCTGCAGTTACTTCTGATTTAATTTTAGTGTCATTATTTAGTTAATGTTAGGAACAAATGGGTGTATGGGGAGAGTACTGGATGGAAGTTTTATTTTGCCAGGGGCCCCTTATAGTCATTTTTAGAGCAGGGAGCTGTGTCCTGCATGATGTTATTTAGGCTAAGTTAAAGGGCCTGACCATTTTCCACTGGTGGCCAGATCTATTTATAGAGAGGGCCAAATTGCCAGATCTTTCATACAGAGGTAATATGAGAATATTTTCGGGACCCTTAATGGTCACAACATGATGGGGTGAGGAGGGCTTGACATTGAGGGCTTGGAGAAATGGGGTACAATTCAGGGGTGAGACTGGGAGATTAACCTTCTTATATTTGGGTGGAGGTTGATTTATTTTTGGTTTATGGATATCCCCTGACTTGGAGCTCCCAGAAACCAAGCGGTTTGCTTGTGGATGGCTGTGTGGATGGAGGACCCCCCAGTTTCTGCCTGCGGGTATATGGGGAAGGAAGCAAAATGGAGATAATCCCACCTGCTTGGGTTATCAGGAGGATACCCCCCTCCCAAGTCCAAGTGTCCTTTACATATGGACTAAATCATAATATCAATGCAAACAGTGTGGGGAGAGAGAGAGTATGGGGAAAGAAACATGATGCCACTGTTGGATAGATGGGGGAAGGGGAACTGACTGTACCATCTGTTCCCCTCTCCCCAAGGTGGTTTTGTTTCTCCCTTCATGGAATGGGAGTATTTATAGCTAGAAAGGTTAATGAAGACAGATAAGGGGGAGAATACCCGAAGTTGGGCCCTACCAGGTTTCTATTGGTATCGGGGAGCCTGGGGTGCTCAAGGATATGCTCATCTATGGATCTACATTCTACAGGAGGGCGATTAAGGTGGGAGGGTTAAAGGGAATGGGGAAAGAGAGAGAGTCCAATGTTATATATGGGTGGGATGCAGATCCTATGGGAGTGAAAAGGAAAGGTATGGATGTACAAAATGTTGAATATTAAAATTATTTCTTGGAATGTCAAAGGCCTCAGGGATAGAAAGAAAAGATTGGTGATCTTGAAACATATTCAGCGGTTAGGAGCTCAAATAGTAGCATTGCAAGAAACTCATTTATTGACGGAAGAACTGGGTCTACTTAAAAAAACTGTGGGTAGGCCAGGTCCTAGGAGCAGGTAAGGCAACAGCTTCAGGGGGTGTTGCGATCTTGGTAGGGAAAGCCTGTCCATATGTAGTAATGCAGGTGATAGCAAGGGAAGAATGTAGAGGGATCTATGTCTCAGGTGCCATGCTAGGTAGGGAATTCTCAATTGTCTCTGTCTATGGCCCTACGCCACCTGACCCTGATTTTTTGCCTCATTGGAGGTGGATATTGTTACACTGCCATCACATCCCCTCATATTAGCAGGAGATTGGAACCTGTGTTTAAATAACTGGGCAGATAGGAAACTTCCATCTAAAAAATCACCATCTATGGCCCAGATAGCCATGAATAGATTCTTAGAGGTCACGGTGTTGGTTGACCTTTGTTGGACACATCGCGAAGGGGATAGCAATATGACCTTTTATTCAGGAGCACACAAAACTCAGACCCGGATAGTTTTTTTTCTGGTCAATAAAGAAGTGCTAAGGGGAATTAAAGAGCTGATTACCCATAGCAGAGTTTTGTCTGACCATTCTCCAGTTCAGCTGACATGGGCAATTAAGTCTATTCCATCAGGGCCATATAGATGGAGATTAGATAAATCTTTATTAGCGGACAATATACTTGTTATCAAACTAGAGAATGCTCTTGTTGAGATTATCCAGACCCAAATACCAACACTTCAGGATAGTAAGTTAGCCTGGCCAACATGCAAGGTACTATATGCTGGAATAGCCCAAATATACACAGCTAGAAGGAATAGCATGAGAAAAGCGCAGGAGGAATTTATATTAGGGGCTATTAATTCACTTGCTCCTATGGAAGAATCTTCTATGGACTTGGATGCAGAGCTTAAGGACTTGAGAGATGAAATGGCGGATATAATCTATGGCAAGGTGGAATTAAGCAATATACCATGACAGGGAGTGTGTATATTGGTGGATTTACCATGCCTAGTGTGGTTTGGTCACGAGGTGCAGCCGAGTGACTTAACCACACCAGAAGTGGTAAATCCACCCATATACTCACTCCCTGTCATGGTATATTGCTATTATACAATGTTCAACTTGTTTTTTTTTGTTTTTATAGTGATATAAAACTTTTACAGTGGGTATACTGGAGGATTTACCACAGTCACGTGATCTGTTTTGACCAATGTGGTTACAGGATTTTCATACCCCATTGTATAATACTGGTTAGAAAAGCTTCAAGCTAAATATTTCATACAGGGGGATATACCTGGCTGCCTTCTTGCAGCTAGAGTTAAGGAATGGGAAGCAGCGAGCACTGTCCCGCTAATAAACTTTAAAGGGGAAACAATGACAGACCCCCAGGGAATGACCGATGCTTTTGCGTCCTATTATAAAGGGATCTATCAAGGGGGGGGTGACTAGTAATGAGGAGGAAATTAAGGTATTTTTGGACATCATATCTCTCCCCAGGCTTGATTATGTGCAAGCAAAGACATTGGCAGCACCAATAAAGGAATCTGAAATATTAGATGTGGTAAACTCACTACTACATGGTAAAACACCAGGACCTGATGGTCTTACAGCTAAGTTCTATAAAACCCATATTTCAACCACACTTCCCCTGCTGAAGGATTTATTTATCAAAATAATGCAGGAAGGAGTCTCTCACCCCCCCCCCCCTTATAACAGGCATATATTACACTTTTCCTGAAACCAGACAAACCAAAACAAGAGCCAGGTAGTTACAGGCCTATAGCTTTGATGACTCAAGATATTAAGATATTGATGAGGATTCTGGCCAATAGAATCATAAAACTAGCTCCTGTTTTAATTAGTCAGGATCAGGTGGGGTTTATGCCAGGCAGAGGGGCACATGACTCGCTTAGGAAACTCTACCATATAGTTAACTATGCTACCAATTCTAAGATACCCATGGCATTGATTTCACTAGATGCTGAGAAGGCCTTTGACAGGGTCTCCCATGCCTTTCTATTTGCTACCATGGAGAGGATGGGTTTCCCAGACGGCCTTCGAGGAGGGCTTAAAAATTTATATGCAGCCCCCACAGCCAGGGTTCTATGCAATGGGTATGTATCAAAGGAGATTAAATTAGACAACAGAACCAGACAGGGATGTCCCCAATCACCAGTTTTGTTTAATATTTATCTGGAATCCCTTCTAAAAGCGATGCATAGGGATTCTACAATACAGGGAATTGTTGTGGATGGGGAGGAACTCAAATTTTCTGTTTTTGCAGATGACATACTATTACATTTACAAGATCTGGCAGAGAGTTTTAAACGAGCTATACAAATTAAAAGGCAATTTTCTAAGGTTTCGAACTACAAATTGAATTTGAAAAAAACACAAGTTCTTCCCCTCACCCCGCATATTTATAAAACAGATTTTGAATTGCTGCAAATCCACTGGGCCCCACAAAAAATTAAATATTTGGGCATATGGATCACTGCAAATATAGAGGAAGGGGTGGAAGCAAATATAGGAAAACTGCTCACTATAATTAGAAATGACGTACTTAAGTGGAATAAAGTTCCCTTGAATTTTGCAGCTAGGCTGGGATTGATCAAAATGAACCTGCTACCCAGATTGCTGTACCCAATACACCTGGCTCCATACAGCATCCCTAAACTATGGTTTATTAAAATTCAAAAACTAATATCTGAATTTCTGTGGAACTCTAAGCCTCCCAGGAAAAAGTACATTAATATACGTCTTCCACAACACATGGGGGGTCTTAAACTTCCAGACCTTCATCTATATTATGTGGCTGGGCAATTGGGTTTAATGGGATGGTGGTGTAGAAGTTTGGAAGGAGGGTAATACGCGCCAACCTGGCTACATATGGAGAGGCAGATATTAAAGGACATAGGTCTATCCCCAGAGGCATTGCTCTTTTCTAATCCAGAAGGACTACCTAATAAGGTAAAGCTCACCCCAATTGATAAAGCAGTAACCGCTTGGTGGTCCTTTTTAACCCCTTCACAGAGAAAGGACCAAATGAGAGCTCGAGACCAGCCTATGCTGGGTAACCCTAACTTTCGTCTTAGGGGACAAATAATTAATAAACAATGGGCAGCTCCACTTTTGGTCTCAATTTAACAGACTTTATAGTCAATGATAGGGTGGTTCTCCCATCCGGGTATGAGGATATGAATTTTTACAAAAAATTACAGCTTACTGAGCTAGTGGGGAAGGGGCTGAGAGGACCTGGGGATCCCCAGAAATACCCGTTTACCTGAGAAAAGTTAAAGGAGGTAAACTATACATTTAGCCCTCTTTCACAAGTTTATAGAATGCTACTGGACTTTGTGAGTCCTGATTCCCCGGTACAGACTGTATACTGGGACAAGAGTATAGCTCCTCTGAGGCCTGATTGGAAAGATACATGGAAGAGTTGTAAATATATCTCTATATCCAAATATAAGATTATGCAGTTTTTTATTTCTTCCAACATATATTACACTCCTGTTAAACTATGTGCTCGATGCTTTAGACAGACAGACATGTGTTTTAGATGTGGTCTGAGACCAGTGGACATTCTACATGTGATGTGGGTTTTTTCCAAAGTATAGCCCTTGTGGGTTAATATCAAACAAAACATGGATCCCATACTAAACTACTCAGAGTTTATAATGCCAAGGATTTGTGTTTTGGGTGACATGTCCCAGGTTTCAGGGTCTGAGGTCAAATGTCATCTCGCATCAGTGTCTGCCCTAGTCAATCCCTTTGTTCAAAAACATTGGAAAAGTGGCATCATATATACTTATGATCAGTGGGTGAGAGATCTTTTGAGGGTACTGGAAAGAATTAAGAGACAAATGCTCATAGAGGGTAAGAAAGGGCTATATAGTAAAAGGTGGATGGTTATGGAGGCAGTTTATTCAATACAAATTGAAAGTGTTAGAATGCAGGTCTGTCTGTCTGGTTGTGATTAGCTGAGGACTAACAGCTGGAATATAAATGTACTTCAACATAGAAAGTTCTCTCTCTTTTTTTCTCTGTGTTTGAAATTTTTTATGAAAGGGCATTAATACTCTCAAATGCTTTTATAGTAGGTTGATACTATAGGAATACAATGATCTGCCAAAAATCAGAGGATGGGGGGACACTCTCTCTTTTCTAGGGATGCAGATGCAAGTTCCTCCTATAATTCATTAATAGTCAAAGGGGTATCTCAACAAGATTTATGTGGGGGGGCAATTAATTGATTATTGCTGTTTCCTATTATAGAGGTTTAGTTGCCTACCCTATGCTATAACTTGACAAGGATATGTAATATGTAAGGATGGAGGGCATGTTGCAGCTCTGTGTGTACATAGTTTTTTTTTTTGTACATAGTTACCACAGCCAGTTTGGGGTTGCGGACCCGGGTTGACCCCCGGGTTGTATGTATGTCTGTCTCCATTATTATCAAAACTTAATAAAGATGACTGTAAAAAAAAAAAGAAAAGAAAATATGGGTAGATGTGTTTTAATGGGGATTTTATGCACACCCTCAGTGTGCAATGCCCATATAAACCCCTCAGGCTTTGCCCTCAGGGTTTATGGGGCATCACACACCTTGGGTGTATATAAAAGTCCCATAAACCACAGTTACTCATGCATTATTCTATATATAACACCCAGCCAGGGCTTATAGCCCCTATACAATACAGTGTGGTATAACTGGGTAAAAAATCCATTCAGAGATTAGATATAGTTTTCCTTGCAAAAAAAAAAAAAGATACATTTTGGGACCAGTTAATTTTGAAGCACAAAGCCTCCAAAGTAGTGATATGCAATGTTATGAAAAAAGAGGTTCACTGACCCTTGGTGGATCTGTGGTGTGGTATTTCTTATGGTTTGAATGATTGCACTGTGCAACATTGGCATGACTCTAACTTTGCCGCTGTCTTTCCAGGGACAGAAAAATACAATACTTACACAACAAAGCTTGGAGAGAGGGGACTTAGGATAATGCTCATTCTTTCTAGTATTCTATTCAATATTATGGTGGGAATTGCTTTCCTTACCATTATTTGATCAGATGTCAACAGTTCTAAATTGGCCTCTACATACCGTGTTGCTGCTGGTGCACACTGTCTCCCTACATACTGTTCTGCTTTTATGATTGCTGGTATTTAGTTCACCCACTGTTGCCCTATTCAAATTGCTCCCCCACTGCTTTTCTTTAGTGCTGCCTGTGACTGTATTCACTTTTCTCAGGCTCATCTCCTTTTAGCCCTTTAAATTCCCTTCTTTGCTCCCTGCAAATTCCCCCCCCCCCCCGGTACTGATCCTCACTGTCTTCCTGCTGTCATCTCCCCACTCTTGGTCTGCCCCTTTCACTCTAATTTCCCTTTCTCTCTAATTGCACTTACTCCCTTTCTAAGATTTCTTCTGTATCTCTGTGTGGCTCTCTTCACCATTCTATATCTCTTTGTGCCTATCTCAACCCTACACCCCCCTGTGGGCTACAGCTTCTCTCCTCCCCCCCCAATGTTTTTCTGTCACTGCACTAGCCCTCTATTTAGGGTCCCTCTACCTTTATCTTCTCTGTGCTGCCTTCTTCTTCCTCTCCATAACCTCCCTATCTTCTTTCTCCCTCACCCCTTCCCCTCAATCGACTGTATCCTCCCAAATTTCCTCTATAATGTTCTCCTACTTCCACCATACCCTGCCTTCCTGCCTTTCTAATCATACTCCTCTTCACCCTGTCTATTTTTTATCTCCTGTTTTCCTTTGCTTCCCTCCACCCTCTAGCTTGCCCTCTTCCCCCTTTTCTTTCTCTATGCCCTTCCCCATCCCCCCATGTTCCCTACCTCCTGCCTTCCCTCTTTCGTCTACTCCCCCTGGCACCCTGGTCCCTCAATCCTCCTTTCACCAGGCCTCCATCTTGCTTCTCTTTGAAACTTATTTCAAACCTACTACCCCGCACCGCACTCTCCACTCCTCCCCTTCTCAGCTGTCTCATTGATGCACTCTTGTCCCCACTAAACTCTTTATCATACTGTTCCTCTTAGTTGCAGGTGATATTGAGTTCAATCCTGGCCCTTCTCATTCATCTACTACCAGTCTCCCCAAAGGCTTGAGTGTGGTTCACTTGAACATCCAATGACTCCTCCCAAAGGTAGACCTTCTACAACTGCTCATGGTGAGCATCAAACTCAATGTGCTAATCATCTCTGAATCTTGGCTTTCTCCAAAGATTCCAGACACAGCAGTCACCACCCCAGGGTACTCTCTTGTCTGCTTGGAATGTACCAGTAGAGGTGGTGGTGTTGCTATACACCTCTTCTCTGTTATCCAGTTCATCCCTAAACTATCTGTCTACTCCCCTTCTGCCTACAAACTATTACTCCTCAAACTCTCCATCCCTTTCTCTATTCCCCTCTATGTGGTGGGTATTTACTGCTGCCCAAGCATCTCTTCTTCTGTCACTCCCTGGACTGGGTGCTTGCCTCCCATCCCCACCGGATTATTGTTGCCAGCACCTTTCTTGACTCTCTCAGAGGCCACCACATGATCTACTGTGTCTGCAAATTACATCAACCCAAGACCTCACCCAAACTCCTTTGGATCCAGTTATTCCAATCACTGGACCTGTCCTCCCGTCATATGGATTTGGTCTCCATTAATTGGTCATCCATTTCCTCTGCACCATTGACTCTGCCCTAAACTATTTTAAGGTCAAATTTCTTTATATTTGGGATCTACATGCCCCTTTCAGGGAAAACAGAGTCTGTAGCTCACACCACCCCCTGGATCACAGCCAAACTGCTGGCTTGGCTGTGAGCTCAGCATGTTGCCTGGAAGACTCACAAGTCTTCTGGCTCCCCTATAGATCTACTCTGGTACTGTGCCAAATGCAACACCTGTACCAAAGCCAGAAGGCTTGACAAGGCTGAACACTTTGCCTCCACCTTTCAGAACAACATAAACCACCCCTCCAAGTTCTGGAAGGTTATCCATGCCCTCTCCCCCCCCCCCCAGTCCAGTCTCCTGCCCCGACACTTAAGGTTCATGATGTCACCCTATCTGACCACCTCTCCATTGCCTCTGAATTTAACACTTTCCTCACCTCATATGCCACCTCCTATCTCTCCTCAATCCCTCCCTTCCCCCTCCTTTACCCCCACCAGCCCCACTCATCTCCTCCATTGTCCTTTTCTCCTATTTCTCCTGCTGACACTCTCATGTCCCTCCTAGCTGTAAACCTTCACAAGAGCTCAATCCCAGAAGGGCTCAACCTGAAATTCTTCCATCTTCCCCAGCAATAGCTCTGCCAATTTTCTCCCTTCTCAACCTTTCCTTCTTGCTAGCCTCTGCCCCTTTGTGTGAAGCAAATAAACAAATCAAAACAAAAGAAAAAAACACTATGGTTCTCAAAAGAAATGGTGGGGAAGGTTAGGGAGAAAAAGATAGCATTCAAGAAGTATAAGGAAACACAGAAGGAGTAGGACAGAGAACTGTACCAGTTAAAGCAGAAGGAAGCATGGAAGACAGTCAATAGCAAAGGCCCAAACCAAGGAAAAGATAGATAACTCGGTTTAGAAGGGGGATAAAACCTTTTATAGATACATTAGGGAGCAAAGAAAGACTAAAGCAGGGATACTGAGACTGAATAAAGAAGAAGGTGGTAGGGCAGAGAGTGACAGTGAAAAGGCAGGGATACTGAACAAATACTTCTGCTCAGTATTCACACTGGAAGAACAGGGGGAGATACCTAATCCAGTCAATGGAAGCACTCTGAATGGGGGGTTGATATTAGAGCTTTCACAGAAGAAAGGGTTCTGAAAGAACTCTTAAAACTGAAGGTGGATAAAGCAATGGGGTCTGATGGGATTCACCCCAGAATTCTAAAAGAACTAAGGGAAGAACTAGTAACACTGCTGACTACCCTTTTCATAAATCATGGGAGGATGGTGTGGTACCTGAGGACTGGAGGAGGGCAGATGTGATTTCCCTGCACAAAAGTGGGAGCAAGACAGAGACAGAAAACTACAGACCTGTCAGTTTGACCTCAGTGGTAGGTAAAATTATGGAATCACTTCTGAAGGAAAGAATTGTTGAGTACCTAGAGGCCAGTGGGGCACAGGACCCAAGGCAGCATGAATTAACAGCAAGAAGATCATGTCAGACAAATATAATTGATTTCTTTGACTGGGTGACTAAAGTAGTAAACCAGGGAAGGGCTGTGGTCATGGCCTACCTAGACTTTAGCAAGGCATTTGACACAATCCCGGACAAAAGATTAATAAACAAATTAGCCAGCCTGGGAGTGGGTCCAAGGGTGGTAACCTGGGTAAAACACTGGCTGGACAACAGGACACAGAAGGTAATAGTAAATGGAGTCCACAGTGAAGAAAGGGGGGTTAATAGTGGGGTACCGCAGGGTTCAGTACTGGGTCCGGTCCTTTTTAATGTCTTTATAAGTGACATTGCAGAGGGACTGGAAGGAAAAGTATGTCTCCTTGCAGATAACACAAAGATCTGCAACAGGGTTGATACGCAAGGTGGGGTGAAAGGATGAAAAGGAACTTGGCAAGGTTGGAGGAATGGTCAAATGTATGGCAGCTTAGATTCAATGCAAAGAAGTGCAAAGTAATGCACCTGGGAAACAAAAACCCAGGTGAAGAGTACACAATTGGGAGTAAGATGCTGACAACAACAAAAATGGAAAGGGATCTGAGGGTAGTCATATCAGACGACCTAAAGGTGGGCCAGCAATGTGAGAAGGCAGTAATGAGGGCTGGGGGGATACTGGGATGCATAGGGAGAGGCATCACCAGTAGAAAACAGGAAGTTGTTGGCCCGCAGTACAGACAGTTGGTAAGGCCACATCTGGAGTACTGTGTACAGTTCTGGAGATCTCATCTCCACAAAGACATAGACAGGGTGGAGGCTATCCAGAGGAGGACAACAAAAATGGTTCAGGGTCTGCACCAGAAGACATATGCAGAAAGACTAAAGGAGCTTAAGATGTATAGTCTTGAGGAAAGGAGGGAGAGGGGGGACATGATAGAAACTTTCAAATATCTCAAGGGAATCAACGAAGTCCAAGAGGGTAGCATCTTTCAGAAAAAGAGATGTGCAACAACGAGGGGGCACAATTTGAAGATGGGGGGGACGGATCAGAGGTAATGTGAGGAAGTATTTCTTCACAGAGAGGGTTGTAGATGCATGGAACAGCCTTCCTGAGCAGGTCATAGAGTCAAAAACAGTGGGGGAATTCAAGAATGCATGGGGCAGACATAAGGCAATTCTAGTAGGGGTAGGAGGAAGTAGGATGTTGGTTAACTAGGATCTGCAGCTTATCCATTAGGTAGGGAAATGGGAAGACTAGGTAGGTCAAGCGGTCCTTATCTGCCATCAGATTCTATGTTTCTATGTTTCTATGTCCCTGACACATGGAACATGTTACTGTTGTTCCTCTCCCAAAAGTGGTGACCCCTCCTTTCCTGGCAATTACCACCCTATCTCTTACTTCCCATCCTTGCAAAAATGCAGGAGCACCTAGTACTCTCTCAGCTTTCCCCGTTCCTTGACTTGACTTCTTTCTTCACCCCTTCCCAGTCTGGGTTCCATAAATCCCATTCAACCTCCTCCTCATCCTCCTCCCTCCTCAGGCTTACCGACTTCATTTTCTCGGGCATGGATCATGGCCTTATCACCTCTGCTATCTTTGTCAACTTGGCCAAAGCCTTCGACACTGTAGCCCATCCACTTCTAATTGACAAACTTAAAACAGCAGGCTTTTCCATCTCCACTATCAGATGGTTCCTCTCCTGCCTTGTGAGTAGGACTCAATCAGTTATAATCAGTTATTCCGTATCCCCTCCTATCCCCATTTGTACTGGTGTCCCCTAAGGTTCCGCCCTTGGCCCCATACTCTTCTCTATTTTCCTGAATGACTTCCCCACTGCCTATACCTCTGTGTCCATTCATATGTACACAGACAATACAGTTCTTGTTGCCTCTGGTTCCACCCCCTCTGATCTGATGGTCAAGCTCCAGCCGGACTTTGACATCATCCAGTGCTGGATACATTCAAATGAACTGTCCCTCAACTCCAAAAAAAAATGGTCTCCATCACCTTTGGCTTGAGGCACAAGCTCTCTTGGCTTGCTGCCTTTCCATCCTTCCACACCACTGATGGGTCCCTGCTCGATGACGTGCCGTCCTTTAAGTACCTTGGGGTCCGGCTTGACTGTCACCTTGATTTTTCTGGTCATGTGGATGCCATCCACAAAAACCTGCACCCTAAACTAGGGACTGTACATAGGAATCATAGTTGCATCCCAATACCAGCTTGCTGAGCCATAATCCAGAAAATTATTCACCCAATTTATGACTATGGAGATATTCTCTACAGTGCTGCTCCTAAGTTGACCCTGACCATACTGGATTCCCTCTTCCACTCCTGTCATTTCACTCTGGATTGCCTGCCCAGCACCCACCATTGCTCCCTTTATATCTCTCGCTCCCTTCCCTCCCTCCCTCGAAGCCAGATGCCTTGATCATTGTTCCACCTTAGTAGCCAAATACTGGCTAGGCTCTCTCCCTTCCTATCTGACCTCTCTCCTCCCCCCACCCGTCTTTCTCATTACTCCCTTCGCAACTCTGGCTTTCATTACCTGGCACTCCCATCTAGGTCATCCTCAGCTGGATTGGCTGCCTTCCCCTACTGTTTCCCCAAACTTTGGAATTCTCTCCCACTCCCTATCTGCTCTGCCTCTTCCTTATGCTCTCTTTCCTTGCTTCTACTAAATTTCTCTTCTCACTCCTCCAATTGCACCTGATTCAAGCCTCTGCTCCACTTTTAAATTTGTTCCTTTACCTCCTTTCCTCTCCTCCTGTCCCCCCCCTTAGTTTTCATCCATAATCATTTAGTGCACTCTGCAACTTAGTTTGAACCCTTTTGCAACACACTTCAAATGTATTTCTGCTTTTACCAATGCTAATTGTACATAATATATCTACTATCTATTGTATCTTGTATATAATCCGAACACTTTTGCAATACACTTCAGAATGTATTTCTGCTTTAACCAATACTAATTGTACATACTTTCTATATTGACTGCCTGTTGTATTTTGTACATAATTGCTTCCCCACTGTACACATTTCTGTACATATTTTTGTCTAAAAAAATTGCCATATCTCATATGTAAACTGCGTTATTTATTTACTACTCATGTCCCTCCTCTACCCCCGTCCCCCCAAGACACATCTGGAAATCAGCCTCTACTGGCTCAGTATGCCTTTCCTGGTGAAACTTTTGCAATAAATAAATAAATAAATAATGCCAAGGCAGCACTGCGTGATCATTCAAACCCTGAGACAAACCATGCCAAAGATCCACTAAGGCTCGGGGGACTTCTGTATTACCCTAACACTGTATTTCCCTATTTTTGAGGCTTTGTGCTTAACTTCTGGTGCCTTAATGTAGTATTTGGTATTGACTTTCTTTTTTAAAAAAAAAGGTATTTAATAACAAATTATCATGTCATTGTCAATACTTTTTTATGGCATGCAGTACCTGGAATACAGAGGCCCCCAGCCCCACCTCATCTTGGCCTGGTGACAAGCTGACCCATGTGCACAGTAGCAATCTGACCATCCCCACTGCAACCCATCCCCAATCAAAGTAGTCCATCACAAGCCATACGTACCATCTCATGCCTTTCACCCCAATCCAATCATGCCCTGGCATACAGTGGTGCCCGCCACACCCTGCCCCATTCCAAGCATTCTTTGCATCCAGTGGCATCAATATGTCTCCTATGCAAGGCCTCAATGCATGCATCCCTGATGTTTTGTGGCACCCCTCCACCCACACCCTGACCCATTTCATGAAACTCTGGCATCCAGTAGCATCCCCTCACATGATGCTCCATTCCAACAATTCAATTTATTCAAGGGCATTACTCTTAAATACCTTGCGATAATACAAGCATTTTTGGTGTCCAGTGGCAACCCATTCCCACACCCAGCCACAAACATATTTGTCCATGTTGCCTAGTGGCACCCCTGCATCCTCACCCAGCTCTAAGGCATTCTGCACTGATGTCCAGTGGCACCTCCTTCTTCACTAACCTATCCCCAATATACTCAGTCCCTGGTGTTTAGTGGTACCCCCACACACATCCATCCCAAAACAAACTGCACACACATCCCAGACAACTGCCGGCCCAAACCCTCCACTCAACTCCTCAACCAGCTACTTTTTGAGTAAGTGGCAAGTGCGATTAAAAAAATACACACAAAGTATGCATTTAATATATTAATTTATCCTCTGCAACCTTTAGAGTGCTTAGGAATACCTCACATATTGACTTTCTTTGGGTTCTCCTCCATCCATCCTATTGGTCGATACAAGAAAATAAATCTTTTGGACAGCCAGAGACCAAACCCCTGGCTATGTCCATAGAATCCAGTTTTCCGCATGCCTGGAAGTCAGTCACATTTGGCACTTATTCCCTACTCCAAGGCAAATAAAAACTTTTTTTTACCATTTCTTAAACCCTTTTTTCGTTCTTGTCTTATGCTGTAAGCTAGGTACCGTTGATTTACTTTAAGTGCATCAATAATAAGCTACTTGCTTGTTAACACTCTTTTCTCATGAATGTAACAAAAAAAAAAGAAAGGAAATTATTAAAAAACATTGTTTTCCTGAACTGGGGTATTAGAGAGTGGTGGTCTTGGGATGGAAGGCAGGGGCAGGGAAGCAGCCAGTACAGATAGTGTCTGTCCTGTCCCCTGCCCCAGTTAGGTACCCTCTCATAGCATCCCCAGCATTCTCCAGTGGTGGGGAGCAGACCTCCCATAGCGACTGCTTCTCCCTTGCAGCACACTGCCCGAGGGAGAAGTCCGGGGGCATGAGTGGCTGTTACTTTGCATGCCCATACACCTCTGCTTTTCTCCCTTTGCCCCCACCATCTCAGGAACCTTTAAGAGCCTCAATCACTGCAAGGGGGCTGGAGGGTGGCTGCTGGTCAGCTCTTCAGTTCTTCGGATCCCTCCGGTGCTCTCCATCTCCAGGGCTTTTCTTTGGGGGGTCTGGGCTGTTCGCATTTTTCACACCATGTGGTCCTGTTGGGAGGAGAGAGAAGAAGTCTTGCCCACACATTCCAATGCCACTGCCATGTTTGCTTCGAGTCTCGAGCCCCTTCTAGTATGGCGGCTCTCATGAGACTCGGGGGGAGCAGAACTTTGGATTGTTTCTGCTCCTGAGCCTAAAATAATTACCCTTCATCACCCGGGTGTGACATCCAATATGGGGGGGGGGCATCTGCCCTCTGTGGCTCGGGGGCCATCATTGTATTTAGAAAAGATTGGAATTCCTTGGGCTGGGTCTCACAAGAATCTCAAGTTTTCGCAAGGCTACGGCTGAGAGGGGAAGAGTTCTCCGTGATCTCGCGAGAGACAGCCATCTTAGGAGTGGATGGGAGCTCCTTGGCAGCCATCTTAGAAGAGGCTGCTGCTCTTAAAGGGACACACCACAAAGAATTAGGAGACCAGGTTATGGTTGACACTCATTTTAAGATGGTACAGAGAGCATTCAGAGACATGTTTTTGACCCATTTTTTTTTCTGCCTGTCCCCCTTAGGCCAGCCAGCTTCACGTTCTACACAGCCATGCCTGCCTGCACAGAATGCAGAACCAAGCTCCCAGACTATCAAGCGGGGAACCCCCATGTGCAGTCTGCACTGTGTCAGAGTCAGATGACTGGCAGAATGCAGACGCCATGGTATCACAACATGATAATGCCCCTCCCTCAGCGCTGCTGACATTGAAAGTGGCACAAGCAGGGCTACTATTTCAATGGCTGGAGAAGTTGCAGAGTCAACAGCCAGAGGGGGCTGGGCAAGCAGGCACTAGAAAGCACCCAGGGTCAGACCACACTCCACCATCCTCAAAGAAAAATCGAAGGCAGGCAGAAGATCCATCTGAGTCACCAGAGGAGGAGAACAAGGAGTAGGACCATGATCCCATCTTGGGCAAGCTCTCCCAGCAGGAAGATGTTGCTGAATTGGTCTGCCTGGTCTGAGAGGTTCTTCAGATTCTGGAGGAGCCAGAACAGCCTCATACCTCTATGAATCTCCTTCTCTTAACACACACAAAGCCAGAAATAATAATAATAATAATAATAATAATACAACTTTATTTATTAAGCACCTGTCAAGCACCAAGGCGCTGTACAGATAAATGATAAAATCAGAAAATACACATATAAAATCAAAGTAATCACAACAACCTCAAGCCATAAAAGCCTGGCTCCACAAATGGGTCTTGAGTTCCTGCTTAAAAGACTCCACGGTCGTGCATTCCCGAAGCCGGTGAGGTAGAGAATTCCAGAGGGTTGGGGCTATAAACACAAAAGCCTGAGCCCCAGAAGATTTTAAAATAACCCTCAGAACCTCCAGCAACCCCTCATCAGCCCGAATGAAGCTGTCGTACAGGGCTGTAAGGGATCAGAAGCTCTTTCAGGTAGTCGTGGCCAAGTCCTTGCAGGGCTTTGAAGGTCAAAAGGCCTACTTTAAAGGTGATCCACCACTGTATAGGCAGCCAGTGCAGATCGTGCAGCACAGGGGTAATGTGTGTCCCTTCTGGATGCCCCTGTCAACAACCTTGCAGCAGCATTCTGCACTAGCTGCAAGTGGCAGATATCAACCCCAGGAAGCCCCAGGTACAGGGAGTTGCAGTAGTCAAGGCGTGAGGTCACATAGGCATGGACCAACACAGGTAAATCGCTGGATGGAACAAGGTGCTTCACCCTGGCAATGTTCCTAAGATGGTAAAATGCAGACTTAGCGACTGCTGACACCTGATGAGGAAGGGTCAGCCCGTCGTCAAGTACCACTCCCAGGTTACTCACCCATTCAGAGGTAAGGATCTGATCCCCCCCAGCTATAAACCAGAGGGTTGATCAGACCCCAACCCCTCTATCCCACAACCTGGGTCCACAACCATAACCTCGGTCTTGCTGGTGTTCAACTTTAACCAGCTCAAATTCATCCAGTCATGGATTTCAGCGAGGCAGCTATTAAATACCAAGAAAGCACTAACCAGGTTGGGGGCAAAAGACAGGTAGAGCTGGGTATGATCAGCATAACAGTGAAACCTCAGCCCATACCATCTAACTATGTCTCCGAGGGGCAGGATATACACTGCAAACAACATGGAGGAAAGCACCGAACCCTGGGGAACACCACACTGCAACGAGAAAGGGTCAGAGGAAAAAATCCCCTACACAATTCTCTGTGCTCTCCTCGATAGAAAAGATGAAAACCATCCGAGCACTGTAGTAGACAGTCCACAGATGGACCTCAGGTGCTCGAGCAAAACCCCATGGTCTACAGTGTCAAAAGCTGAAGAGAGATCAAGGAGAACCAAGATAGAATGGTTTCTCTGATCTCTCGCCATCAAGAGATCCTTGACCGCCCGAACCAGAGCAGTCTCGGTACTGTGCCTCTTACGAAATCCAGACTGGAGAGGTTCGTAGATACTATGGATGGTCAAATGGTCCTCTAGCTGGTTTGCCACTACCTTCTCAATAACCTTCCCAATAAAGGGAAGGTTAGAGATAGGTCTGTAGTTGGCAAAAATATCTGGGTCCAGAGAAGTCTTCTTCAAAAGGGGAGTCACCACCGCTTCCTTTAGGGAGCTAGGAAACTCACCCAACTCTAAGGAGCACCAGATTATTTGAGCCAGAAACGGGCCCATGATCTCAACACAACCCAAAATCAGGGAGGTTGGACCCAGATCTAAACTACAACACGTAGGGTGCATCCCCTGGATGATCCGCATAATATCCTAGAACATCGGCAGGTCAAAGGAACTCCAGGAGGCCGGGGATACCATGGTAAAATGCCGACCAACAGCTTCCCCCTTAGATTGTGTCGGGTGGATCTCTGATCTGATGTCGGCAACCTTATTCGCAAAGAATTGAGCGATCTCATCACACTCCTTTTGTGATAAAGCTTGACGGAGCTGGAGACAGGCTGGGTTGCACAGCCTGTCTACAGTTCTGAAGAGCTGATCCGGTCAATTCTGAGCAACAGCAATCTCCCTGGACAGTAATTCTGCCTTCTTACGGGAGATCTCTGATTGGTAGAGCCGATAATGCTCCTCCAAACTAAGGCGGTCAACTTCTAGAGCAGATTTCCACCAACAACGCTCTAACCATCGTCCCACACATGTCAACTCCCTCAAGGACCTATCAAACCATGGGGCCCGAGGGCGAAGAGAGAGGGGATGAAGCAATTGAGTCAAGGGCCAAGGAAATGGCCTGATTATAAGCCAAGACCATGGATTCCGGACCCAAGCTGGCAACCGGAAACTCTG
Source organism: Neoceratodus forsteri (assembly GCA_016271365.2). Classification (NCBI taxonomy): domain Eukaryota; kingdom Metazoa; phylum Chordata; order Ceratodontiformes; family Ceratodontidae; genus Neoceratodus; species Neoceratodus forsteri. The sequence goes on along the minus strand of CM028130.1, from coordinate 665,188,274 downwards.
ATAGGTTCAGTACCGCCATCAGGTCTACAGGGCACACGTCCTGTAAAGGGCGGAAAGCACTACTTTCCGACCTGCACAGCCCTAGACCCCATCTTAGCTAAGGAGCAGGAGGCACCTGAGCCAGCTTAGATCCCAGAGAAGAGAGCCACTTAGAAGTCACCCACTAGCCAAAGCTTATTGGCCTGCGTGGTATATGACCCCAAATGTAGACACCCTGGTTTCAGCCCTCACGGGGTGCATGGTCATCCCGGTTGACAGCAGAGAAATAGTGTCTCAAAGATATGCCATAGAGCTCACTCAAAAGACACTGCCACACAGACTGACAATGTCCCCCCATCTCTGGATCTCTCCAAACAGACTGCAACTCTGCAGGCCATTGACAGCCTACTAAATAACAGGGCGATATTTCCTGTGCCACCATCAGAGAGGGACACAGGACTGTACTCTATGTTCTTCATGGTCCCCAAAAGATCAGGGGAATTCTGCCCGGTGCTCGACCTCAAGTTTCTCAACTGGTTTGTGGTCTACAAGAAGTTCAAGATGGAAATGTTCCAGTCAACTCTGACAGCTGTTCAGCCGGGGGGGGGTTTCTAACTTCAATAGACCTCAAGGATGCTTACTTACACATCTTGATTCGTCTTTGTCACCACCACTATCTCAGGTTCCAGATCGACAGGGCACATTTTCAATTCATGTGCCTCTCATTCAGGCTGGCATCAGCCCCCAGAGTGTTCACCAAGACTCTGGTGGTGTTAGCGGTGGATCTCTGCAAATAGGGGGTGCACATCTTCAATATCTGTGTGTCTGGCTAATTCAAGGGAGATCCCCTTCACAAGCCCGATGAGACACAGACTCAATGCTCAGGTGCCTACAACTAGTGTTGGGCAAAGTGGGCTCAATCTGCTCCGCGAAGTGATTCACGGATCAAAGGCGGATTCGCGAAGTGCTCCGCAACACGAAGCGGAGTACTTTGCATTATGATGAGTAACGCGATGTCCATTGAAAACGATGACTTCAAGTTACTCTGCCTTCTCAGCCCACAACTCCACCAAATTTTAAGGCTAAGTGCATTGAGAACAATGCACTTTGCCTCATTTTGCCTTGTTTTTAAGCTCCGAAGGTGAATTTTGCAGTGATCCATGGGATTTCAGGTCACATGGGCTCTATATTGATCTGCACAGCCTCAGTTCAGGGTAGGGTGTGTAGGAAGAAGTAGGAGACAGTGTGCTCTGAGAGCTGTCTGTGATTGAAACCTAAAAGCTGTTAAAAAAGCATTTTTGTATTTTTTGGGGGACTCAGACTTTAGTTCATCGATTGCAGGAAACCCTACTGTGCTCATATCATTGAGCATTTTTGTTTTTTGTGTGGATTTTGAATGTTAATGTAGAACATTGAGTGTGTGTAGTGAAAGACAGTGAAAGTGTGCTTTGGGGGAGGGGCGTGTCTGTGGCGTACTTAGATTTAAGTTGGAGAAATAGTGATTTCTTTGTTTTTTGGTTATATTTTTGTTATATAAGTGACTGTGTTAATGTACACACAGTAATACTGTCAGTAATTGTTGACATTTTCTTGCTGATTGTGTGTTGTGTGGCTCTGGTGCAGTAGTTCATAATTTCAGGTTGTTTACATTACAATATGTGGCATATTACTGAACTTTTCAATTTGCTATGCATTACTCGTTTACCATTGTAGACAAACTGTTGCGTGTGTGTGTGTGTGTGTGTGTGTGTGTGTGGCGTGCGGTGTTGCATGACATCAAATAATACACCTTTTATTGTGCCACAGACTAGTGTAATTGCAGGTGCAGCAGTGTGAACCTGCTATCCACTGCAGCTGCCTGATTTTGTACTGCGATCGTGGTATCTGTTCTTTGTTTTGCTGCTTGTACTGCCGTAAAAATCTGAAGTCAGTGCTCCCCCCCCCACTGGCAAAATGAATTTTTACCAGACTGGATTGTTTTTGTGACCTCATCAGCACCACTGGTTACTGAAGTTGTTTTCATTGCATGACAGACTAGTCTCTTATCTGTTGCTGAAGCTACAGTTGTTTTTTTGGCTTCACATCCAGCATCCCCCCAATCAGAGAGTCAACGTATCAAAATCTAAATTTGGTTATAATATTGTGGTTAATCCTCCAAAATGCCCACAAGGAGACGTGCAAGCAAAGCTGGTTCTCGCCATGGCAATGTTGGCAGTAAGATAGTCTGTGGGCATGGTATTACGCAGACCCAGAAGTGCACTGATGATGTGATTAAAGGTATTTCTCCTGCAGTATTTTTTACAGCCCAGTCAGTAACTTCAGTCATAGTTGGAGGAGATGTTATTTTCCCAGAAAGTAGTGTTAGTGTTACTGGTGTTAGTGGTGGTGGTGGTAGTATTAGTATTGGTGCATCAAGTTCGAATTCTGACCCGTGAACTGTATCTAAAAATATTGAGTGTGAAGCAATGCAAGTGAGTGGCAGCATAGATGATGTCATACTTCCCAGTAACATCCCAGTAACTGAACCTGAGGATTCTGATAATCATGTCAACAATAGCATACAATGTGATATTCCGTCCACCGTGGCAGTTAATGTCACACATTTTCCATGCAGTGATTCACAGTGTGGTGAAAAAATATCATGTGATGGTGGTGTAGATGCTGATGATGAATGTGATGATGACGATGATGTTGCTGTTGTTGCAACATGTAGTCCACATGCTAGCATCCAAGCAGAAGATGTGGATGTGTGTGACGTTGATGAATATGATGATGATGTAATTGACCCCAGTTGGGAACTGGAGAAAAAGAAATTCAAAGTTGCTGTGTCTGAGTGTTTGCAGGAATCCCCCCCTCCCCGTAAAAACTTGTGATTTACCAGTTTTAGTTGATGATGATGATCCAGTAGTAAATATGATAGGTAGTCGTGGTGGTCAGTTGCAGTCTAGGTGTGCAGTGCCCGAAACATCACATGCCCCCCCCCAATTCAGTGCTTAAAAGAACAGACTTAAATAAGCCACATCACGGACATGTTAAAAGCAGAGCATCACAATCCCTTGTTTGGGATTTTTTTGTTCAAGATGCAAATTATGAGTCAGTTGCAATCTGCCAGGTTTGCCATGTGCATGTGAGTCAAGGCAAAAAGGGGAGCCATCTGGGCACAGGAGGACAGCATACGCATCTTAAGAATAGGCACTTGGCACTGTGCACCCAGCAGAAGCTGGCAGCTAATACCATAGTGGGGCATTCACCCTCGTCACCGGCAACCATAGACAGCATATTATCCCCTTCCATGACTGTTAAGTCCAGTAGTAAATTAAACGTGTGAAGTACTGAGGTAATAAGAACAGTGGATTACTACAGGCATGATGAGGTGGAGGACCATAATGACTTTGAAATGTTGTCCAGTGCTGGTGAGAGTAGCAGTTTTGGTGGTGGTGGTGGTGAATGTAGTATGTCCAGTGCAAGTGGTACATCAACCCTGGTTGGCAAATCTGGCAAAATGACTGCATTTCTGGGTTTGTCATCATCCCCTGTGCAACCGTCTTCATCAAACGTCCACACTCCACCCCCTGTCAATGGCATTCATCACAGAGCACAACCATTTGTGATCACACCCCATGTAAAACATTTAAGTCAGCCCACGTTACAGAGTGTTTTTGCATATAAGCTGAAGTACCCCCCCCCCAATCATACAGTGTCACATGAACTTAATGCTGCTTTAGCAGAAATGCTGGCAATTGATCTTTTGCCCTTCTCCTTTGTGGAGAATTCTGGGTTCCGGCGGTTTGCTGCAAGTGCCTGTCCGAAATGGAAAGTCCCATCCAGCACATACTTTTCTACCCGTGCTGTCCCCAAGCTGTTCCGCACTGTGTCCAACTCAGTAAGACATGCCCTTCAACATTCCTCCTCTCCATTCATCCATTTAAGTATGGATATGTGAACAAGTGGCAGAACAGCAGGCAGATCATATTTGTGTATAACTGCACACTGGGCGCAGGTGCCAGGGGTTGTTTGTGATGTTGGTAGTGCGAATAATCAGTGCAGTGAGGTGGATTGTCGCAGTAGCAATCTTCCAGGAATTCAACAGCATGCAATGATTGCTGTGCACAATGTGACCTGTTCACATGGTGATGAGAACATGTTGGACATGGTACTGACTGAAACTGATGAATGACTTAACCCCCTGTCCCTGAGAGCTGGGTTCATAGCAAGTGACAATGGGTCAAATGTGGTGAAATGCATCACGAATGGTATTTTTTTTCATGTTCCGTGCATGGCCCACTGTTTAAATCTTGTGGTGCAGGAGTCACTGCAGCACCCTGATGTAAAGGAAATGCTGACCGTTGCACGATGTATCTGCTCTCACTTTTCAAGATCTGGAAAGGCCCATAACCAACTGCGGCAGTTGCAGATACAAAACAGCCTGCCTCAGCACCTCTTGAAGCTGGAAGTTGTCACCCGATGGAACTCCACTTTATACATGGCAGAGAGGTGGTATGAACAATACAAAGCCATCTCAGAATATCTTGTGATGCACACTAGCTGTGACAGTTCCGGGGCCTCCATATCTATGATGACTGAACAGTGGCACCTCATGGACTCTGTAATAACAATTTTGTGGTCTTTTGAACATGCCACACAGGCAGTGAGTGGCGAGTCTGCCTTCATTAGCCAATCAATTCCACTGCTGTGGGTGCTGAGGCAGGCATTGGTGAATGTACAGCATGGCCTTGATGTTGCAGGAGATGGTGTTAGCAGTATGTTGCAGCAACACATGCAGACAGTATTCAACCAGAATCGTCACATTTTGAACATTCAGCGCAGTGACAACTTTGCCATAGCAACAATGTATCACTACTGGAGGGAGGGCCTGAACAGGTAAAAAATATCAATGGTCAACTGGTGCGTTTGGTTCATGGGACACAGAAGTCACGTGCCAAGGTCAGCAAACCTCAGCAGCATAATCCGGCTGAAGGTGTACCTGTAGGACTATCAAGCATATCCTGCAAGTGGAAGGGGACAGCAGTTCAAGGTGATCTGTCATCCAAAGTGGCTGGCATCAATCTGCTTTGGGATGCTTTGTCCCAAGTGGGTATTTGTGAAATAAATGATTCGGGAGAACAGGTTGATGCATCAATAACTGACTTAGTTCTGTTTCTTCTGTTGCTAGGTTAGCAAAATATTTTTTCTAGTTCCATTTCCTAAGATATGCCCTTATTTTGTCATAATCTGCTTTGGTGTAGCATTGTATTTTGATCTGCCCTTTTACAGGTGTCCTATGCATTGAAATCTCTAGCTTGATCATACTGTGGTCACTATGACCTAGTGGTTCTCTTATACAGTTGGAGAACCTATCAATATCCATGTCTGTACATATTAGGTCAAGTATGCTTCTACCTCTCATGTAATCATGTACTAGTTTGTGTAAGTTATTAAGTGTTAGGAATTGTAGTAATCTTTTGCCCTCAGCAAGTCTGGAATTACCAAGCTTCCACATGCTCTGTATGTAATTCATAAATTGCAATTGGGATTTTATCAAATGGCAGCTGGCCTAGGGGTGGGTGGAGATGCTTTTGCCAGCCACCATCTTGGCGGTAGGGGTTTTTCAACAGCACTGGTGTTGAGGTCCCGCTGCCAGCTAATTCACAGAGGAGGGGGAACAAGCATGCCGCTGGGAATGGATTCCCAGAGTATACATCGTTTATTTTGTTTAAAAAAAAAAGACACCATTGGTGTTTGATGACAAATGTACAGTGGTAGATCACCTTCAAGGTCAGACTTCTGACCTATAAGGCCCTGCACGGATTGGGTCTGAGCTATCTGCAAGAACTCCTGACTCCCTACAGCCCTGGCCATCCTTTCCGCTCAACTGATAAGGGGTTGTTAAAGGTTCCCAGGGTCCGGCTGAAAACATCTGCAGGCCGCACCTGCACAAGGACATTAACAAAATTAAGGCAGTCCAGAGAAGGGCAACCAAAATGGTGCAGAGACTGCATCAGAAAACATATGAGGACAGATTAATGGAGCTCAATATGTACACCCTACAGCAAAAGAGGGAGAGAGGTGATATGATCGAAACATTCAAACATCTTAAGGGCATTAACATGGTGAAATAGTCTAACATTTCAACATAAGAAAAATGACAAGACAAGAGGAAACAGCATGAGATTAGAGCGAAGCCAATTAAGGAGTAATGTGAGGAAGTTCTTTTTCACTGAAAGGGTGGTGGTTGCATGGAACAAACTACCTCAGGAAGTGGTGGGTATGAATACAGTGCAGGGCTTCAAACAGGCATGGGATAGGCATAAGGGACCAATACAGATGAGTATGAATGGATAGGCCATTGACAGAGTAAAGGCCTATGGCACATTAATAAAGTAGGAAAAATGGGCAGACTGGATGAGCCTTGCTGTCTTTATCTGCCATCAACTTCTATGTTTCTATGTATGGTGCCCCCACCCTGTGGTACTCTCTAACTCATCAGATTTGAGAGTGCAGGACAGTGGGCAGCTTTATGGGCTGTGGGAAGATTATCATCCCGGTCCTAGCGAGGATAGTCTGGTGCTCCTTAGACTCTGGTGAATATCCCAGCTCCCTGAAGGAGGCTGTGGTGACACCAGTGTTGAACAAGAGGCTTCTTTGGACCCCGACTCCCTCGCTAACTACAGACCTATCTCAAACCTTCCCTTTGTTGGGAAGGTAATTGAGAAAGTAGTGGCTACTTAGTTGGACAACCATTTGACCATCCATAGCATCTACGATCCTCTCCAATCTGGTTTTAGAAAGAGGCATAGCACCGAGACTGCACTGGTTCAGGTGCTCAATGATCTCCTGATGGTGAGAGACCAGAAAAAATGGTCCATTTTGGTCCTGTTGGATCTGTCATCAGCATTTGACACTGTAGACCATGGGGTACTGCTTGAGCACTTGAAAAACATCTGTGGGCTTTCAGGTTTGGTGCACAGATGGTTTGTGTCTTTCCTCACTGGTAGAACACAGAGAGTGGTGTTGGGGGTATTTTTCTCTGACCCTATTTCTCTGTCCTGTGGGGTGCCTCAGGGCTCAGTGCTGTCCCCCATGTTGTTCGTGGTGTACTTGCTTCCCCTCGGAGACATTATAAGACGGTATGGGCTGGAGTTTCATTGTTATGCCGATGATACCCAGCTCTACCTGTCTTTTCCACCCAACCAGAATGGAGCACTCTCAGTGTTTAATAATTGTCTCGATGAAATCCAAGGATGGATGAGGTCCAGCTGGCTGAAGCTAAATTTTGGAAAGACGGAGGTGATGGTCGTGGATCCTGGTCACCGGATAGGGGGATGGGGGACAAACCATCCCTCAGGTTTATTCCTGGGGGTGGTTGAGCTTCCTATCTCTGAACAGGTGCATGACCTAGGGGTAATTCTTGATGACCAGCTGACACTGCATGCGCAAGTGTCTGCTGTCGTTAAGCTATCCTTTTATCATCTTAGGAATATCGCTAGGGTCAAGCACCTTGTTCCGTCTGGAGACCTATCTACGTTGATCCATGCCTTTGTGACCTCGTGCTTGGACTACTGCAATTCCCTTTACTTTGGGCTTCCAGGGGTTGATATCCACCACTTGCAGCTGGTGCAGAACTCCGCAGCCCGGTTGTTAACTGGAACGCCTCGTTCCTCCCATATTACCCCGGTGCTGCAGGGCCTGCAGTGACTGCCGGTTCAGTGGCGGATCTCCTTTAAAGTCGGTTTGCTGACTTACAAAGCCCTGCACGGTCTGGGCCCTGACTACCTGAAAGAGCTTCTGGTCCCTTACATCCTAGAGCGACCGCTCCACTCAGCCAACGAGGGGCTGCTAGAGATTCCGAGGGTAGTTTTGAAATCTTCCAGTGCCCAGGCCTTCGTATTCGTGGCACCGACCCTCTGGAATTCTCTACCCCATTGGATTAGAGAGTGCATGACAGTGGGGGGCTTTAAACAAGCTTTGAAATCCCTTTCTGTGGAGAAAAGCGTTTGGGGAGGATATTGAACCGATCTGATTTTATTATTTATTATGAAGCTGATATTATTTATTCTATTGATTTTTATGATGTGTTATTTGGATGCATTTTAATGACTGTTCTGCACCTTGATTTTCTGAAAGGCGCATTAAAAATAAAGATTATTATTATTATTATTATTATTATTAAGGTAGACTTAAAAACTCATCTGTTTCCGCAAGCATTTAGTGAGTATTTTACTTGACTTATCTGAGTTCTGTATTATTAGTATTTTATGGATTGTTATTGATCTGTTGTTTTATATGTTATTTTAACAATGTACAGCACTTTGGTTTTTAGAATTGCAGTTTCTAAATAAAGCTTATTCTTATTATCATTATTATGAGTGAGAAGAAAAGCATGCTATCAGGGAAGGGCTCCTGGAAGCCACAACTTTTCCATATCTGGCACTGGGATTGGGCTGATGATGTTAGGGTGGGGGGGGGCAACAGTGTGCCATTTGACAGGAATCCTGGTGGCAGAATGTTTATAAATTAAAACTATGTGTAACAGTAAAATTGGGCTCCTGATGTTGGAAGCAGTGATGGAGAGGATCCCTCACTATGAGAGAAGAAGTGCCTCCTGAGTTACCCCTAAAGGTACCTTCCTGAATTTCAGAGCAAGCCCAGGCATCCTAATGAAGGACACTAGATCAAAAATTTCTGTCTGCTTGATTTTTTTACATGATTGAGAAAGCATAAGACTAAGGCAATGTCACCTTTCAGCCACTGTTTCTCCAGGGTGAACATGTTATGGGTCTCTAGACTCTTCTCATATCTTTTATCCTCCATTATCCAGATAATTTCTGTGGCCATTTTGTGCCCTCTTGACTGCTTCAGCATCCCTTTCTGTACCCTTTTTGTGTTCTTGAGGTGCTTGAATAAGATGCATCAATGGCACCACACACTTCTTTAAGGTAGTATTACATTAGAGAGCAGGCAGCAAAGAACAGTACAATTTAAAGCAGCTGTTGTCAGGCACTGGGTAACTAAGAAGGTCTGCATGACAGGAGTTTTGAACAGAATGAAGAAAATGTAGCATATCAGTCACACAGTGACAGTAATTTATTTGGCATCCTGCCCATTATCCCTTTATGTAACATATAGATTTTGCAGAGATGTAATTTTTATGTTCACCATGTGGAAGCACAGCAAACATCTTGTTATGATATACAGGGTTTTGAGAGTTGTGTCACTGTAGTCCAATGCAGAGCAGTCTGCAAGGGACTCATCAGTGTCACATCAGTCATCAGTCAGGCTGATTGTGACACTGTTCTGGTTGCTGGGTGGAAACTTTGTGTACTTCAAAGGTGGGAGCAGAGAGCTGGCCTAATCCTAAAGTGGCTGTTCCCTTTTATCTACAGAACTCCACCCAGCAAGCACAGCTGATCTGTCATGATCAGTCTGCTGTGGTCCCTCCCCCCAATGTAATTTGCAATGCTGGCTACAACCCCCCACCCTGCCCATTTTCATTGTGTGCCCACCCTGGTCACACCCAACATAAAGAAAAGCAGAAACAAAACAGGTCACTCTGCAGCATGATTGTGCCACATTACAACTTAGCAAGTACCTAGGAAAAACTGCCACTGCCTAGGTGTGATGGTGCTTCTACCTGCTGCCGGCTAGGGCCATGAGTCTCACACTATTTTTACTCTGCATGTGTATTTTGCAGTTTATACTTGGTAAAAATAATATTATTTGGTACTGCCTCTCATGACTGGTGCAAATTTTTCTTGGTACTTCCTAAACATGAAAACCCCCTCTCTCAGTCTCTCCTTCCCCATTTTCTGGCGTGGGGGTGCCCAATTGCTCATGGCTGTTACCCCCCCACCCTGCTCATTTTGATTGTGCTATCCCGGGGAATCCACCCCTGGTACCACCAAACATAACACTGACACTGGGTTGTGGATGCTGCAGAGTGACCTGCATGTGTGGAGGGGAACTCTGGCTACACAAGCCCTTCCACACTTGAGAAGGGCTGAATGTCAGTTTAAGGATCAGGCCCTTAATCTGTGCTTTAAACCTACCAGAGTATATAGGGACATTTTGCATTTATTTATTTATTAAATTTTGTTAACCGGGTAGGCTCTCTGAGCCACTAAGGTCCCTTTATCAGGGGCATGCATTTTTATGTTTGCTTGCACGCATGTGCAAGAAACATAGTGCCATCATCCGAGTTTTCGGAGGTGTGTCACCCCTTCTTCCAATTCAGTCAGTGTGTTGGCAGGCGTGGCCCCAGTCTGCCAATGCATGCTGGAGCTGTCTATGACAGCTCCAAAATGCAGTGGCGTACAGTTGAAAGGGGGAACTATGCTTCAGTGAGCAGCGATCAGATATCGCCTGCTCATGCGCAGCTCCCCCTACACACACACACACACACACACACACACACACACACACGCATACTGCATGCTCCCCCACGCACACACTCTATAGCCGACAGGGGTGCCCAATCCCGTCGGCTGTGCTGCGCTCCCCAAAGCCTTCCACATGCCACACTGGGTGCCCACCCCAGTGTGGCAACTCAACTGGTATAGCGGCGGGTGCCCAATCCCCGCTTGCTCCACTGCCCCCAGAGTTCAGGATGCCACGCTGGGAGCCCACCCCAGTGTGGCAACTGATGCTATGGCCGATGGAGTGCCCAATCCCCGTCGGCTCCATGCCCCCAACCAGCCATCCTTGTGCCATGCTGGGAGCCCACCCCAGAGTGGCAAATGTCCGTGATCATGTTAAAAAAAACGGTCCCACGCAGTCTTCCTGCCCCCACAACCCGCACCCACCACTGCACCCTGCCTCCCCACACCCCTCACCTCATCTTACCTCCGGACCTCGGCGCGACTATCTTCGTGGACGGGAACACGCCTGCGCTCTTCAAAGCCGACCGCGAACTGAGGAAATGCCGGTAAGCTGTATAATGTATAATGATGGGGTTTTTTCAACTTTGTTGCATATCTCAGGCATTTTTTGGAATTTTTGCACCAAATTTTCAACATGGGGTTTTTGGGACCCCTTCTCATGAATGATGTCACTGTCATGGCGTTATTAAGGGCCCGAAGGGTGATTTCGCAGTCACTGCGTGAAATCACCTTTTGGGCATGATTAATGAAACGACACTGCCAGTGTTCATAAGGTGGGCTCTCAAGAAGCCTATTTTGAAAATTTGGTGGAAAAATTCCAAAAAATGACTGTTTTACGAGCGTGCATTGTGCAGTTCCTACACAGGCTCATAAGTTTGTGAATTTTCAATATTTTCACTCCAGATTTTCAACATTGCCATTTTACCACACCTTCTTATGAGCAGTACAGCTGTCATTTTCACATCTCACCCAAATGTTTCCCCCATGTGGCGCACAATGGCGCAGTCAGTGTCTTGAAATCAAACACAGGACAAATTAAGAAAATAACAGTGACACTGTTCATGAGCAGAGGTCTTAAATGAATATGTTGAAAATTTGGGTGAAAATTCTAAAATGACTGTTTTATTTAGCCGCTATGCAGTTCCCACGCACTGTAGTTCGTGAATTTTCAATATTTTCACTCCAGATTTTCAACATTGCCAATTTACCACACCTTCTTATGAGCAGTAGCTGTCATTTTTCACATCTCACCCAAAATGTGTTTCCGCCCATGTAGCGCACAATCACACAGTCGGTGTGCAAAATCAATGTACGGGACAAATTAAGAAAATCACAGTGACACTGTTCATGAGCAGAGGTCTTAAAATGGCTATGTTGAAAATTTGGTGAAGAATTCCAAAACATGACTGTTTCTGACGATAGATTGTGCAGATCATACTTTCGCACTTAAGTTCACAAATTTTCAATATTTTCACTCAGATTTTCAACATTGCCATTTTACCACACCTTCTTATGAGTAGTACAGCTGTCATTTTCACATCTCACCCAAAACCTGTTTCTGCCCATGTAGCGCACAATGGCGCAGTCGGTGTGCAAAATCAATGTACGGGACAAATTAAGAAAATCACAGTGACACTATTCATGAGCAGAGGTCTTAAAATGGCTATGTTGAATATCTGGTGAACAAATTCCTAAAAATGACTGTTTTACGAGCGTGCGTTGCGCAATTCCTACGCACGCTCGTAAGTTCACGAATTTTCAATATTTTCACTCCAGATTTTCAACATTGCCATTTTACCACACCTCCTTATGAGCAGTACAGCTGTCATTTTCACATCTTGCCCAAAATGTGTTTTCAGCCATATGGCGCACAATGGCGCGAGTCGAGTGCGAAATCAATGTATGGGACACATTAAGAAAATCACAGTGACACTGTTCATGAGCAGAGGTCTTAAAATGGCTATGTTGAAAATCTGGTGAAAAATTCCTAAAAATGACTGTTTCACGGCGTCGTTAGATTCCTATGCATGCTCCGTAAGTTTGAGATTTAATATTTTCACTCCAGATTTTCAACATTGCCATTTTATTACACTTCCTTATGAACAGTACAGCTGCTATTTTCATATGTCACCTAAAAATGTGTTTTCGCGACATGTAGCACACAATGGTGCTGTTGATGCAAAATGTTTGGGACAGATTAAGAAAATCACAGTTACACTGTTCATGAGCAGAGGTCTTAAAATGGCTATGTTGAAAATTTGGTGACAAAAGTCCATAAAATGACTGTGTTACGAGTGAGCATTGTGCAGTTTCCATACACCCTCGTAAGTTCATGACTTTGTAATATTTTCAGTCCAGATTTTCACCAGTGGCATTTTTCCACACTTCCTTATGAACAGTACAGCTGTCATTTTTCACAACATGGCCAAGTGTGTTTCACACTTTCAGCGCAGAGATGCGTGGTTGCTGTGGAAATCATTGTTCGAGACAGATAAAGAAAATCACAGTGACACTGTTCATGATCGGAGGCACCAAAATGCCTGAGTTGACAATCTGCTGTAAAAAATCCCATACCTAATTATATTACGGGTGTGTGTTGCACAGTTTCTATGTACACTCGTGACTTCACCATTTTTTTTAATATTTTTACTGCAGATTTGCAACATTACCATTTTTTACACCTCCCCGTGAACAGTATAGCTGTCATTTTTTACATCCTGTTCGGAAAGTTTTTGCACCTGTGGTGCTAAATGCCGTAGTCGCTGTGCATAAGCAGCTTTCGGCTAACAAACTGATATTCCCCCTGTTTATGAGGTGGGATCACAAAAAAAACATGTTGAAAATTTAGAGTGAAAATACCAACGAATGCCTGAGGTATTAGGGTTTCCAACCATAACGCCCAACCCTGTAGAGAATGACAGGCATCAGGGTGTGACTTGGGATTCTTGCCTGTAATGCTCATACCATTCCACACCCTGCAGCCAGTGAGAGGCATCGAGGTATGCCTTGGACTCTTCAGCCCCAAAGTTCACCCCATTCTCCTATATCGCACCCATCTCACCGTATTTCCTAATGGAATGGGGTGCGCATAAGTGCCAAAGACCCCAAGGAACACCATGACATTTGTCAGTGTCTGCAGGGTGGGGTGTGGTGAAATGGCGTGGCCGTTATGCCTGACGACCCAAAGGCACACCCCAATGCCTGTCACTCTTTGCAGGATGGTGGTGGAGTTGGCTTCAGTTCAATACTTCACTGTCATTCCTATTACGCAGCTCTGTAACTTCTACACTACCACTGCCAATGCCAGCAAGCAAACATTCGGCATTGACAAATGCTTGTTATTTTAGAATTGTGCACTGTGAAAGGCACACTGAGCTGAACCTCATGTACAGGTGTGACCCAGAAAAGAATTAAGAACAGGGAGGTTAAATAGCTTGCTTGTGGTTGCACATTATTCACATGGCAGTTGTGGGACTCTGGGTTTCTAGGTTTACATGTCTATGCTGTACCCATTAGGCTATACTGACTACTAAAAGGAATACAAGAAGTACAAGGTAAACGTAATCAGATATTGGATTTTTCAAAGTGGACCCAGATGCAACTGTGAGATCTGCCTGTGTTTGTAGCCACATTAATCAGTCTGTGTTCACATATCTAACTGTCTAAAGATGGATCTCTCTGTGCCAAAAAATCATACTCTATAGTAATTTTCATATAAGGATAGACATTCAGATGGAACATGGATGGATGGATGGATAGAAACAAGTGTTAGACATTCTAGCAGAGGGTCAAGCAGTTCTGATGCAGCACTTGTCTGCAATTGAAAACACATGCAGGCAGATCCATATGAAAATCCTGACTCTCAGGTCATTTGGGTTTGTCTGCTGACATCCAGGCAGCAGTATTCAAGAACAGTCTATATTTAATGGGAAGTTCTGCCAGCAGCTGTGATGGACTTTAGTATCATGGAAAGGAAAACTAACTACCCATGGCCGAAACCTCTGGGAGCCCAAGGGAAAATGATCTGTCTGTTACTTCCAGGCTTACTAATGCTGCTATGAAGTACGGTATACTCCTTGTGCTTGACCCTCTTTCTCTTTCCCAATCAATTTAATGCTGTACCGACTAATTATGATATCTATCAGGAACTGATCCAGTATGACTTGAAAGATTCAACAGTCCTCATGTGCACCCTTTCCATTCATTTACCATTTTCTGGGTGAACCAATAATTTTATTTATTTATTTATTTGAGTTTTGGTAATCCACTGAGACAATTGCAGTTACTTGTTCAGGGGTGACACAGAAGTGCAGTATGTATACAGTACAGTGCTTTAAGATAGCAATGACAGTTACAATGGAAAAATTGATATACAGCATTCAATGATCCACAGGATTATGATACAGACAGATACAACCACAGGTTTATGAAATAACAAGCAGGTAGGTTACACAGTAGTGCAACAAATACATGCCAAATTCAAGACAGTGCACTATAATATATAATTGTTAACTAATGATATCAAACAGGCCTGCTAACCAAGAAGATCCTACTTGGGCTCTGCCCCCCCGGGGTGTCTGCCTCCATCCAATTTATACATCCCAGAGCCACCACCCGAACTTCGAACAAGGTCACTCTACTAGTACCCAGAACTAGGACCTCCTGGGCTCAGAGGTCATTCAGCTACAGAACCCCTACCTAGTTCAACTCACTCCCCGCAGCCATTTCCAACACCGCCAAAATTACCCCTTCAAAGCTGCCTTATGAGACCTGCTGTTCAACACCCGCTGCTGCACCTGTCACTTAAAGATACTCTGCTGTTCTTCTGGCACTATTGACATGGCCCACTGGGCTGAACACCTACCCACCCCACTCCCCCAATCCCCCCTGGGCCCTCTCTCATCAGCCAGTACCTGCTGGTACTACTTGAAATGTTTATTTATCTACACATGTGCTCAAGCAATTGTATGTAATACTACGTATCTCTGTTCATGCAACCTATGTAAAACTATGTTGACTCTGTATGTCTGTATTCTGTAAACGTAAAAATCTGTTACTCTGTCTTGACTGTACTCTGTAAATTATGTTACCCATGTGTGTCCTCTCTGTGATGCGGTACCTTTGTAAATGAGCCGCTGGCTCAAAGGTTGTAAATCTGATTATACAATAAAAAAAAATCAATAAATAAATATCAGATACAAGAGGGCTAACCAATAGCAGTTATGTTTAAAGGTGAGACACAGAGGGCAAAGTAAGAAGCCAGAGTTAAGGGAAGAGCAAGGACGAGAAACAGACAGAGCTATTGGGGTTGGGGTTTAATATCACTGGTAGCAGAAGCAAGGTGTAAAGGCAGAGAGAAGAGAAAGCAAGTTGGACTGAAACTCAGGGAGGGTGGAGCATGACAGAATGGAGGGAGGAAGGGAGTTCCAGTCAGACACAGCTGCATAGGTGAATGATTTTTGGGCCACAGCTAACCACAGTTTGGGTATTATGAGAAGGGGAAGAGAGGCAGATCTCAGAGTTTGTTGAGTTTGGCTTAGGCTAATAGATTCATTGAGTCAAGAAGGAGTATGTTTATGAACCAGTTTGTGCAGAAAACTCAAGTAGCATACCTTAGTTTAGATTCATATGATAACCAACCCAAGGAAAAGAGGACATCACAGTGGTGGTGACAGGCGTTGACCACCTTGGCAAATCTACCCACCCTATGGTAAGCCTGTATGAGAAGTGGTCAGGTAGCAGTGTTAGTTGTGAGCAGAAGCAGAGCACCATAAGATAGAAGTGGAAAAAGAGAGGAGGATGCCATCTTATGACAAGAGGCTGAGGTGAGGAAGGGGTGGATACAATAGAGAAGGCCTAGCTTTTGGTTCAGAGATTTGATTAGGATGGAGACATGGGCATTAAGGGATAGCAAGGTATCCAAAGTGATGCCCAGGTATTTAAAGGTATGGACAAGTTCAAGGGCATCACCACCCTTAGGGGGCGGAGGTTAGAGGAGGAAGAGGGTGGATGGGCGAATAGCATACCTTTTGTTTTCTTGGTGTTAAGAACAAGATGATTTCATATAAACCATCCTTCAAGAGCAGCAAAGTTGGATGCTAGCACACTGTTGATCCACTCGACATAAGAAGAAGAATGATAGATGATTGCATCATCTGAATAGAGGTGTATGGAAGACCCTCCACAGTTATTTGGCAGATCATTAATGAATAGGGAGAACAAAGTGGGCCCAGTATGGAACCCTGCAGAACTTCGTGAGTTATTGGTCAAAGGCCCAAAAGAGAACCAGCCCACTTGACTTGTGAACAACAGATGAGATAACTTTGGACCCATGCTACGGCACTGGTGTCAAGGTTGAGAACTTGCAGCTGCTGAAGCAGGAGACCATAGCTGACCAGGTCAAATGCCTTTGTGAGGTCAACAAAGATGGCACCAGTGGCAAAGCCCTAATCCATAGCCTGGAGCAGATGAGAAGTGACTGATTAGGGCAGTGAGGGTACTATGTTTTTTTCTGAACCCATGCTGGTTGGGGGTTAGCAGATTATGGTGTTCCAGGTAGTTCTGGAGGTGATCATATATGTTACGCTCCTGGATTTTTGCCAATGGATAGAGGATGGAGATGGGTCTAAGATTTTCATCAATAGTGTTAGGCCCACCCTTATGAATGGGCACCACCACGGCAAACTTCCATTTGTCTGGGACAGTGCTTGATAGGAAGGACCAGTTGAACAGATCACGAACAGGGCAGGTGAGGGCAGGAGCTCCCAACTTGAGAAACTTAGGCTCAAGGGTGTCATGACCTGGTGAACTATCAGGTTTCAGCTTAGCAAGGAGCTGTCAGACCTCATTGAGGGAAGTCAACTTCAGATGGAATACAGGTCGAGCCCCAGTGTCACCAGGAAACAGTGGGGCTGAGAGGGGTACAGATGAGTTGGGAAAGAGCGAAGTGTATTTGAGGAGAGCTGTAAAAAATTAATTGAATCCAGTGGTGATAGACTGAGGGTCTGTTAGGACAGAGCCCTGGGCAGTGAGGGAGCTAGGGAGTTCAGCAGCCTTCCCCTTGATAAGAGAATTAACCTGCTTCCAGATCTCCTTGGGATTACAGAGGTACTCAGCTTGGAGCATCTTGTAGTGTAGGCCTTTGGCCTTTTGGAGGAAGTTTTTACAGTTATTTCTAAGTTGTCTGTAGACTTGCCTGTCGGAGGGCAGCCCACTACCTTTGTAAGTCTGCCAGGCACTGTCACAAGAGGACATGAGCTTCCTATGGTCCTTAGGGAGCCAAGGCACCTTGATACCCTTAGACCTGCACCTTTTATGGGGAGCATGACTATCAACTATTCAGGTGAAAGTGGATATAAAGAAATCCTGGGCTGAATTGCTGTCAGGGAGTGTGTTAATTGGGCCCCAGTCAGCATCATCGTTAGAGGCAAGAAAGCTAATAGTGTCAAATCTGGACATATCCTTGACCAGGGTGATCTTAGGAGTGGGGTTGGGGGAGTTATTCCTCCAGATGCAGAAAGTAGGAGAATGGTCACTGATGCTATTTGAGAGAACTCCCATGGATTTAACCTTAAGAGGGCAGTTAGTGACCACCCAGTCAAGCACAGTGTGTTTTCCAGAATTTGTATTAAGATGCGTGGGGTCATGAATGAGCTAATCCAGGTTAGTGTCTGCAAGAGATGCACGCACCTTGTTAGCGGAGGGGTTTAGCCAATCACTATTAAAGTCACCACAAAGTATGAGGTCATGATGAGGGAGATTGGTAAGGGAAGTAATGAAGGGAGAGAGACAGATAGAGGCTTTTTGGTGGGCAGAATTCTTCCTCACTTTACCCCTTATTCTATCCCCTGTATCCATGCAGCCAGCCCTTGAGTTCTACTACCTTAACCAGCTTCAAATGTTTCCAGTGGCCCTCCTTATTTTATACGTTTAATATCTGAATTCGTATTTCCTCCTAGCCTTCTTTTTTTTTTTTCTGGAAGAAACATCCCTAGCCTTTCTAAATATTTACCACAGCTTAAGCTCTCCATTCCCTTAAGCAGTTTGCTTGCACTGTACTCTACCCTATTCATTGCTGTAATATCCTTTTTAGCTACCAGACTTGCACACAGTAACACACTAACATACTATTTTAAAATCACAAGGGACTTGAGTCTATCATTGTTGATCCACCCCTGCTTCATAAGCATGGATGAATAAATATGTTTTACAAACTCATAAGTATTTCCCTACGCATTATCCAGATTAATCTGCAATTCCCCTGGTAAGCAGAAATTTGCCTAGGATTACTTTGGAGGCCTGTAGTGCATTCATGTTCACGTTTTCTGCTGGTAGACTGTTTCATAGTTTCACCATCCGATGGGAGAAGAAGTGCTTCGTAACATTACCACTGAATGAACCACCTCTGAGCTTCAGAGTGTATCTTGCATCATGCTGAAGGATGCCAGATCAAACATCTCTTTCAATTCAGTCTGTTGATAGCCTTAACTATGCAGAATACTGGGATCCTGTCCCTTCTCAGACTCCTTTACTCCAAGGTGAACATGTCAAAGGACAGATCCTCTCCTAATTGTTCTTGTCCCCAACCTTTTACAAGTTTGATAGCCCTGTACTGTACCCTCTCAACCATTCAATTCCATTTTTATATTGAGGATCCTAGAACTGTACACTGCACACCAAGTGGGCTTTGCACAGGGCCCTGAAGGTAGCAGGATTTCTTCTGCTGCCCATGTGGTCACCCACTTTTTAATGCAGCCCAGCATTCTACTGGTATTCTTAACATTGGCTTTGTGCTGCTTGCCATGTTTCAGCCCCATATCTAGTATGATTTTGAGGTCCATTTCCCTTTCCACTGCAACAAGAGAAGCCCCACACTGTGTTTACCATAGCTCCTACTTCTGGGTTTCCTTTCCATGTGTAGCATATTGTATCTTTATACATCTAATCTGATTTTTCAGGAGTCCAACCAATCATATGTGATGCTCCTAAGAATGCAGCACAGAATTCCAGTTTTCTTACCCACTGCCACTGTACATTGCTGTGACAGGTTTAGCTTCCAATCAATGATGTTCTTCGGTTCTTTTTCTGTTTGCACTTGCGCAGAGCAAACATGTTGCTATGATAGTGGATTTTGAGAGGTGTGTCACAGTCAGTCCAATAATGCAGGACACTTTGCAAGGGGCTCGACAGTGTCAGGTCAGTCATCTGCCGGGCTGATCATAACACTCTTCTTGGTTGTTGGGCAGAAACTGTGTGAAGTTCAAAGAAAAGAACCACCCAACTCATAGGGCAGCTCCTTCATTTGATCTGTGTAACATTGTTCAGCAAGCACAGCAGATCAGCATCATGCTCAGCCAGCCTGCTCTGTTCCCCCATGTAAAAACAATGCCTCCCACCCTCTGCCAAGTATTTCTCCCACCCCCATTGCTTCTCCTTCCTTCTTCATTTGCTGACACTGGGGTGCCCAAACCCTGGTGCTGGCTAGTATCCCCCACCCCCATTTTCATGGTGCAACACCAGGGAGCCCACCTCTGGTGCCACCAGACATAATACTGACACTGGGGTGCCCAATCCCCCAGTGTCAGTACCTGAAATAAAGAAAACCAACTCTCATACTCTTTTATTATTTATTTATTTTTAATTCCTGTAACCCCACCCTCTGCCTGGTATTCCTCCTACCTCTCCATCACTTCCCATGCCCATAGAGATTTAATCTACACTGGGGTACTGAATCCCTAAAGTTGTTACTGGAAATAAAGAAAACCATCCCTCTTACCCTGCTGTGGTCCTCCCCCACAATGTAAAAACAATCCCTCCCACCCTCTGCCAAGTATTCCTCCCACCCCATTGCTTCTCCTTCCTTCTTAATTTTCTGACACCAAGGTGCCCAATCCACAGAGCCGGCTAGTACCCCCACACCTTGCCTGATTTCACTGTGTGACACAAGGAATCTCACCCCCAGTACTCCTAAATGTAACACTGACACTGAATGCCCAGTCTCTAGTGTCAGCCCCAGAAATAAAGAAAACCTTCCCCAGTAGTATTTTTTTTTTAAATACCTGTAATCTCACCCTCTGTCAAGTAGCCTTCCCACTTCCCCGTTGTTTCCTGTGCCTGTAGAAGTTAAACCCACACTGGGGTGCCTAATCCCCAGAAATAAAGAAAACTGTTCCTCGTAGTCTCTTTTATAACACCCTGTGAAAAAGAAAACAGTCCATCGATGTCTGTTGCTGCTGCTGCCCCCCCCACCATTACTACACTCTCCCCACCTGACCCCCCCATCACAACCCACCATCCCATACCCCGCTACCTCTTACTTATCTATGGGGAGGTCCAATGCTGTAATCCTTTCTGGACTGGAGACACATCTTCACTCTTCAAAGAATTACAGAATTACACATACCATCATAATGTAAAACATCATGGGATGTATTTGCAAATCACCATGAAATTTTAGGCTGGTTCAGCTTTAATAAAGAATGCATAGTGCTGAAAGACCTCTCACACAATTTTCAAAGGGTGCAAACAGAAAGACACAGACACTTGTTTTGTCTTACCATGACTCATCAGTGTGCCTCGTCTGTATCATACCCTCAGCGGAAGTGAACCAGCCCTAAGCTGGTCTTACTGGTTAGGATCATGGTGAGCTCCCCAAAAAACAAAAAACAAGTTAAAAGACAAAGAACCTTAGTGTGGCAACACAGATGCAGGGGTTACCCCAAAGGGCATTGGCAAAATCACTCTTCTTCACTCTTCAATGATGGACTGGGGAGCTGAGGAAATCAGGTATGTGGTTCAATGTAGTTCAATGTCTTTTGAACTTGTACTCATAGCTTGGTCATTTTTATGGTGATTGCATGCATGCGTAAGAAACATGTTGTGGCAGCTTTCTCCACAAGCAGGTTGTGGAGGTGTGGCACTGTTGTGCCCAATGCCCCCACAGCCTGCAAAGGCTTGTCCCCCATCCCCCAATGCCGTGGCACGCTGCTGCTGACACCAGTTCAGTCAGCATGCCACAACTTTCTAAAAAATCAGCCGCTACAATCAGGGGCCGCTTCGTCATTGCAGCGTCAGCCATCCGCTGCAATGAGGGAGTGACCCGTCATTTCAGAGAGGGCTGTAAAAACCCTGATATTGTTTGAGAACATGGTGGTGGCTTGCCACCATGTTCACAAATAATATAACCTCCCCACTCACAATGTCTTAGTTGCCGACGGGGTTCTAACTTCGTTGGGTTTTTCACTGGGTCTTATGTTGATTATGCAGACTTGGGAGCCCACTCCTGTCGGCATTATGTCAAACACCCCCACTGATATTGTGTGCCAATGGGGCCCAATCCCCATCAGCATAATGTGAACCCCCTTACTTGTGTGCCGATGGGGGTGTTGAATCCCGTCGGGCTACTGGTTCCTCCCAAAAGAAGTCGGGTATGGAACTCCCCTTCTTCTTTTAGGCAGGGGAAGGGGCCCAGTCACCCACCCCCATCCCCAACCACCCCACGCTACACTCCTTTATAGGGTACCACAGTTGTGACATTTCCTGTGGCAGAGCAGGAAGGGGCGGATCAGTGGGGCCTCCACAAGTGATCTCATTTACAGGGGCACTAGTAATTTAACTTGTTATAACAAGTTAAACAAAGCACAATTAAACCATTACTTGCATTTTTTCCTTTTTTCTTTTAATTACTCTGACTAGGTTACAAACCCAGCAACTTATTTGGAATGGATTTCATTAACTGCAGGTACTGTGGAACAATTTTCAGAAGGACAGTCTTACAGGATTTAGGACACTGTCCTACATGCTGGGCCTTTGGAGATCTTAGGGCTCAGCTCCGGGCAGCATGGGCAGAGATTGCCGCCTCAAATTTCATATTGAAGAGGAAATACATTATAAGAACCACCCGCCATTTCCTCAGCATCCAACAGAAAAACCTCGACCGCAGAGGGTAGTTGGTCCAGGAGGTTGGCAGGTGGTTAGGAGGAGCAAATCAGGTGCCCCATCACTCTCTGCTCTCCAACACATTACCTCCAAAAACCATATAAACACTACAAACAGGTATCTGCCTCTATCTCTGAAATCAAATAAAGAGGCAGAAGACACTGCAGAGCAGGACACTGCGGCACAGGAGCTAGCACAACAAAACTCACCCAAATCAGGAACCAAAACAAAACAAGCACAAAGGAAATCCAAAAAACTTCTGATCATAGGAGACTCCATGATTCAGGGAGTTGATACCCATCTCCAGCCAGGGGTGATGGTCAGATGTCTCCCAGGTACATCAGCATGGAGAGACACTGACCGCATTGCTAAAATTGTTCACAAAGCAGGAGAAAACATTGATGTCCTAGTACACATAGGGACTAATGATCTCGCCAGCCGGTCAGTTGTGGAGACCAAGGAACACCTGACTAGGCTGGGTGACAAACTATCATCTATTTCGTCCGGCATCTCCTTCTCTGAGATCCTGCCAGTCTGGGAGAGGGGGCAGATGGACGGAAGGTCAGAGAAGGGGAGATAGGGGAGCTAAACATGTGGCTCAAGGGCTGGTGCCAGGAAAAAGGACACAGATTTGTAGGAACTGGCAGCAGTTCTGGGAGTGAAAGTTCTTTAAATTTGATGGACTGCATCTGACTAAAGAGGGAGTCAGTGCATTGGGGCAGAAGTTTGATGTCTTTGCAGAATATTTAAACTAGCAAATGGGGAGAGGGGTGCAGCACCCCATATGTCGAATGGAAGAACACCCTCCCCTCAGCTAGTGGTCAAACAGGAATTCAGCATGTTTGCCGTTCATTTGCATCACCAGGTAAGAAAAAGGTTTGTCTCCCATACGACGCACAGGGTAATGCCAAACTTCACCCAACAACTAACACACAAAATCTGGCCAATGGAAAATCATGTACACAAATGCTCACAGCCTGGGAAATAAGATCCCAGACCTGCAGGCAATAATGTCAGAGGCTAAACTGGACATAGTAGCAATTAGTGAGACGTGGTTTACCAGTAACCACACTTGGGAGACTTCAGTACCTGGCTATATATTGTTCAGAAGAGACCGAGGTGCAAAAAGGGGGGGAGGAGTGGCCCTGTATGTTAATGAAAATATCAAAGCTACAGAAATTCAGAATACACATAAGGAGCCAGAAGAACTGTGGGTCACCCTGGAAACAGGAAATGGGACAGCCATAGGAACTGGGGTTGTCTACAGGCCCCAGACCAGGGGGAGGACATAGACACATTACTGTTAGAAGATATACAAAACATGACAGCTAAAGGGGAGGTTCTGATAATGGGAGACTTCAACATGCCGGATACAGATTGGTCAATATCAGCAGGAACATCTGCCAGAACTAGACTCATAGTGGATTCCTGCAGGGGAGGGCCTCAAACAACTGGTACAGCAACCCACAAGAGACAGGGCTATACTAGATCTAGTACTGACTAACAAAGAAGGGATCACAGATCTCCAGGTAGAAGGTCACCTGGGGCCAGTGACCATCACATGGTATGGTTCAGTTTGGCTACTACATCTAAATCATCCCATTCCAAGGCAAAAATATGGGACTTCAGAGGAGCTGACTTTGATAAGATGGCCAACAGAGTTAAGCTAGCCCTGGCAAAAAGAAACACAGGTGAGGGGGGTACAGGCAAAGTGGGCAAGCATTAAGGATGCAATACTTGAAGCAACATCCCATTGTGTTAGACAGAAAAGGAAGTGCAAAAGAAGAAGGAAACCACTTTGGTTCTCAAATACAGTAGCAGAAAAGGTCAGAGCCAAAAGGCTGGCCTTCAGGAAATATAAGGGAACACAGTGGGATGAAGATAGGGAGGCATACCAAACTGCCCTAAGGGAAGCAGGGAAGGCAGTAAGGCAGGCAAAGTCCCAAACTGAGGAAACACTAGCACGAACAGTAAAGAAGGTGACACGACTTTCTATAGATACATTAGTGAAAGGAGAAAGTCCAGAGGGGTATTGCTAAGCTTAATGGAGAAAAGGGAGCATGTGAGGAGGAGGACCCTGTAAAGGCATCTATCCTAAATAGATACTTTTGCTCAGTATTTACTGAAGAGAAGGTAGGGCAGGGCCCACAGCTCAGCATCATGGACACAGGGGGAGGGAGGTGACACTACTCCCTTCACAAAAGAAAGGGTCCCAAGAGCTTGCTAAGCTCAGGGTGGATAAGGCAATGGACCTGATGGCATACATCCCAGGGTACTTAAGGAGCTAAAGGAGGAACCAGCAGAGCCATTAGCAGAATTGTTTAGTGAGTCTCTGAGCACAGGAGAGGTCCCAGAAGACTGGAGAAGGGCTCATGTGATCCCGCTCCACAAGAGTGGTAGCAGGAGGAGGCGGGAACTACAGACCGGTCAGTCTTACCTCAGTAGTGGGCAAGATTATGGAGGCACTTCTTAAGGAAAAGGATAGTGCAACACCTGGAATCCATAGGGGCACAGGATCCAAGACAGCATGGGTTTACAAAAGGAAGGTCCTGTCAAACTAATCTCATAGATTTCTTTGACTGGGTAATCAGAGTGGCGGACCAAGGGGGAGCAGTTGATGTCGCCTACCTTGACTTCAGCAAAGCTTTTGACACTGTTCCACATAGAAGATTGATAAATAAGCTGGGTAGGCTCGGTGGGTCAGAAGTTGGTCAACTGTGTGGCAAACTGGTTGACGGGCAGAAAACAGAGAGTGGTGGTAAATGGTATACAGTCAGAAGAGATGCAAGTCACAAGTGGGGTACCTCAGGGATCAGTCCTGGGGCCAGTCCTCTTCAACATCTTCATTAGTGACCTTGCAGATGGACTAGAGGGTAAGGCTTGTCTGTTTGCAGATGACACCAAGATCTGCAACAGAGTAGATGATCCAGATGGGGTGGGCAGAATGAGAAGAGATCTGGATAAACTAGCAGAATGGTCAGAAGAGTGGCAACTGGGATTTAATGCAAAGAAGTGCAAAATCATGCACATAGGGAAGAGAAACCCTGAAGCCACCTATAGGCTGGGAGGGGAGTTGCTAGCAGTCACAAAGGAAGAAAGAGACTTGGGCATCATCATCACTGATGACCTGAAATCATCCAAGCAGACATCTAAAGCAGTAGGTAAGGCTAGGGGGGTGTTAGGGTGTATTAGTAGGGGTATCACAAGTCGTAAGAGGGAGGTAATAATCCCTCTGTACAAGACACTGGTTAGGCCCCATCTGGAGTACTGCGTGCAGTATTGAGGCCACACCTTCACAAGGACATTAACCAAATTGAGGCAGTCCAGAGAAGGGCAACCAAAATGGTGCAGGGACTGCATCAGAAGACATATGAGGACAGATTAACGGAGCTCAATATGTATACCCTTGAGCAAAGGAGGGAGAGAGGTGATATGATCGAGGCATTCAAACACCTTAAGGGCATAAACAAGGTGAAAGAGTCTAACATGTTTAAATATAAGAAAAATAGCAGGACAAGAGGACACAGCATGAGATTAGAGGGGGCCGATTAAGGGGGAATGTGAGGAAATTCTTTTTCACAGAAAGGGTGGTGGATGCATGGAATGGCTTACCACAAGAAGTGGTGGCTATGAATACAGTGCAGGGCTTCAAACAGGCATGGGATAGGCATAAGGGAGCAATACAAATGACTATGAATAGATAGGCCACTGACAGAGCAAAGGCCGATGGCACATTTATAAGGTAGAAAAAGAAATGGGCAGACTGGATGGGCCTTGTGGTCCTTATCTGCCATCAACTTCTATGTTTCTATGTTTCTATGTATGTCAAACACCACCCCCCCGCTGATATTGTGTACCGACAGGGTGCCCAATCCCGTCGGCATAATGTAAGATCCCCTTTACTTGTGTGTGCTGGCGGGGTGCCCAATCCCCGTCGGCTACTAACCCCTAAAAGCAGTGGGTGGCACGCTAGAGCCCACCCCAGCGTGCCTAATGCCCCTGTGAAGAAAAAAACTGTCCCGCGATGTTTTTTTTGTTTTAAACCTATGAAATAAGAAAACTGTCCCTCGCGGTCTCCCTGGCCCCTCCCACCACTCGCATCCACCCACTGCAGACCCTGCCTTCCCACACCCCCCCCTCATCCCAAACTAACCTCCGGAGTCTGGCGCGATGATCTTCTGTGGACTGGGAACACGGCTGCACCCTTCAAAGCCGACCACGAACTGAGGAAGTGCCGGTAAGCTGTATAATGGTAGAAATAGGGTTTTTTCAACTTTAATGCATATCTCTGTCATTTTTTGGAATTTTTCCACCAAATTTTCAACATGGGGTTTTTGGGACTCCTTCTCATGAATTCTTGAACTGTCATGGCATTAATCGGCCTCAAAAGGTGGTTTCGCAGTCATTGTGCGGACTCACCCTTTAGGGCCAATTAACAAAACGACAGTGGCAGTGTTCATGAGGTGGGCTCTCAAAAAGCCTATGTTGCAAATTTGGTGGAAAAAATCCAAAAAATGACTGTTTTATGAGCGTGCGTTGTGCAGTTGCTATGTACGCTTGTAACTTCAGGAATTTACGATATCACCACACCAGATTTTGAACATTGACATTTTGTCACACCTCCTTGCGAGCAGTACAGCTGTCATTGTTCACATCCTGGCTGAAATGTGTTTTCACACTTCCGGCACAGAATAGCATGGTCGCTCTGCAAAATCAGTGTTCAGGGCAGATTAAGAAAATGACAGTGACACTGTTCATGAGTAGAGGCCCTAAAATGCCTATGTTGAAAATTTGGTAACAATACTCCATAAAATGACTGTGTTATGAGCATGCGTTACGCAGTTTGAACGCACTCGCGTAAGTTTGTGAATTTATAACATTTTCACTCCAGATTTTCAACATTGCCATTTCCCACACCTACTTATGAACAGTACAGCTGTTATTTTTCCCATCCTGGCCGAAATGTGTTTTCGCACTTCGGGCGCAGAATAGAGCGGTCGCTGTGGGAAATCACTGTCCAGGACAGATTAAGAAAATGAGAGTGATACTGTTCATGAGCAGAGGTTCTAAAATGCCTATGTTGACAATTTGGTGATGATAGCCTATCAAATGACTGTGTTACAAGTGTGCATTGCACACTTTCCATGTACCCTTGTAACTTCGCAAATTTGTAATATTGTCACGCCAGATTTTCAACAGTGGCATTTTTCACATCCTGACCGAAATTTGTTTTCACAGTTCCAGCACAGAATAACGCAGTCGCTGTGGGAAATCACTGCTCAAGACAGATTAAGAAAATGACAGTGGCACTGTTCATGAGCAGAGGTCCTAAAATGCCTATGTTGAAAATTTGGTGATGAAACTCCATAACATGACTGTGTACAAGCGTGCGTTGAACTGTTTCCACGCACCCTTGTAACTTCTCAATTTTGTAATATTTTCACGCCACATTTTCAACAGTGGCATTTTTCCACACCTCCTTATGAACAGTACAGCTGCCATTTTTCACATCCTGGCTAAAATATGTTTTTGCACTCCTGCCGGACAATAGCACAGTTGCTGTGGGAAATCACTGTTTGGGACAGATTAAGATCGAACAACTGAGTGGGGAGTGACTGAGCTCAGCTGAGCTCTGTCGGGACTGCTGCATTTGTTGCGCGAAAAGAGGCCCCAATGCAAGAGCCCGTACAAAGGGCAGCCTGCAGCACTGGGAGAAACAGAACGAGAGAGCAAGTGACGGAGGGGGAGTGAGCGAACTCACCGGAGCGCTGTCAGGACTGCTGTAGATTTCTTTGTGGGCAGAAAAAGGCATCAGTGCAGGCAGGGGCCCAGTACAAAAGGCCAGCCTGCAGCGGTGGGAGAAACAGTACGCGCAAGTGAGACAGGGGGGCTGAGTGAGCTCAACAGAGCTGTATCTGGACTGCTGTGGATTTCGTTGTGGGCAGAAAAAGGTGCCAATGCAGGCAGGAGCCCCATACAAAAGGGCCACTTGCAGCGCCAGGACAAACAGAATGAGCTTGTGAGAGAGTGAGACTGAGTGACCTCAACGGAGCTCTGTCAGGACAGCTGCGAATTTCTTTGTGGACAGACAAAGGTGCCAACACAGCCAGGAGCCCCGTACACAAGCACAGCCTGCAGCGCCAAGAGAAACAGAACAATCGAGTGACAGAGGGGTAGTGAGCGAGCTCAACGGAGCTCTATTGTGACTGCTGTGGATTTCTTAGTGGGCAGAAAATGCAGCAACGCATGCAGGAGCCCAGTGCAAAAGGCCAGCTTGCAGCCCTGGCCGAAACGGAATGAGTGAGAGAGCTCAATGGAGCTGTGTTGGGACTGCTTCAGATTTCTTTCTGACCAGAACAAGCTGCCACTGCAAGCAGGAGCCCAGTACACAAGGGCAGCCTGCAGTGGCAGGAGACAAAGGACAAGTGAGTGAAGGAGGGAGAGTGAGTGAGCTCAACGGAGCTCTGTTGGGACTGCTGCAGATTTGTTTGTAGGCAGAAAAAGCTAGCAATGCACGCAGGGGCCCAGTACAAATGGGCAGCCTGCAGTGGCGAGGAAACCAGAATGAGCGAGTAAGAGAGGGGGAGTGAGTGAGCTCAACAGAGCTCTATTGTAACTGCTGCAAATTTGTTTGTGGGCAGAAGGCGGCGGCAACGCTGGCAGAAGCCCAATAGAAAATGGCAGCCTGCAGCACTGGCAGAAACGGAATGAGTGAGTGAGAGAAGGGGAGTGAGCGAGCTCAGCGGAGCTTTGTTGGAACTGCTGCAGATTTCTTTGTGGCCAGACAAAGGCGCCAACAGAGGCCCAGTACAAAAGGGTGGCCTGCAGCGCCATGAGAAACAGAATGAGTGACTGACACAGGGGGAGTGAGCGACCTCAACGGAGCTCTGTCGGGACTGCTGTGGATTTCTTTGTGGGCAGAAAAAGGTGCCAACGCAGGCAGGAGCCCAGTACAACACAGCAGCCTGCAGCGCCGGGAGAAACACAATGAGTGAGTGACAGAGGGGGAGTGAGCGAGCGTCATAGAGCTCTATCATGACTGCTGCGGATTTCTTTGTTGGCAGAAAAAGACAGCAACACAGGCAGGAGCCCAGTACAAAAGGGCAGCCTGCAGTGCCAGCAGAAACAGAATGAGCGAATGAGAGAGGGGGAGTGAGCCACCTCAACGGAGCTCTGTCAGGACAGCTGCAGAGTTCTTAGTGTGCAGAACAAGGTGCCAACACAGGCAGGAGCCCAGTACAAAAAAGCAGCCTGCAGCGCCGGGAGAAACAGACAGAGTGACTGACAGAGGGCCAGTGAGCATGCTCAACAGACCAACGAATCAACATTCGGCATTGACAAATGCCTGTTTAGTACATGCCCCCCAAATTTTCATCATGGCCTTTTTGGGACGCTACCTCATGAACAAGGTCAGTGAAATTTGTCAAATCTGGGCTGAAAAGAGATTTTTCAGTCACTCTGTAGAATCACCTTTTAAGTAGGATTTGAACATTTTTACCTATCGAGTTCACAAGGTGGGGTCATAAGAAGACTTTGTTGAAAATTTGGGGTCAAAATATTAAGAAACAACAAAGGCATAAAGGTACACTGAAATTTTTCAATGCTCACTCATAACTTTGATAATGTTCAATATTTTGACCCTAGATTTTCAACATAGACATTTTTTTCACACTGCCTCATGAACGTGATGTGTCATTTTTCAAATCCTGGCCAAAATGTATTTTTATACTTGTGGCATGAAATGACATTTCAGACAGTGTTTTATAAATGACACCTGTCATGTTCATGGGGGGGGGGTGTAATAAAAAGATTTTGTTTAACATTTGGAGGTCAAAATGTGAAAAATACAAAGAGAGAAACAGCTATGCCACTCCCTGGCTAGTGGTTTGTGCAAAAGGCAAATGAAAGCAAGTCTGAGAACAAAAATGAGCCTTAGCACTAACCCTGCCAAGCTACATATTAAAAAGACAAATGCTGCGATGGTATATAGTAAAAAATGTTTTATTTAACATACCACCTCATGCAATCCATGAAGTGCAATAACAGGTGCTAAACGTGGTGATGCTGACCCTCAAACTGCACTTGGTTCTTTTCTAAAATTAGATACTGCATCTCATCTGGTCTATCTTGGGTAAATATTTAGTAAAAATGTTTAAAAACAGGACCCCAGTACAGCAGAAACCCCACAGAACTGTGGACCTATACTGTTCTATCCTGGGAAAAAAAACACTGTAAAAGTAGGACCAAACTGAAAATGAAAATTGGTTTGCAGCAGGGCTAACCTCAGTAATACAGTATAAAAATGGATAGTAGCTGGGCTGCATCGAAAATGAGATAGTGTTCTTGGCTGTGCTATCCTGGGTAAATACAGAGTGAAAACTGGGAAAGGCAGGATCTCACTGAAAACAAGACAGCATCGGAAGGAACTGTGCTATCCTGGGTAAATACAGCACAAAATGTGTCAACGCAGGACCCCATTGAAAATAAGATATTGCATAGCTGGGTTATTTTGGGTAAATAAATTGCAAAACTGTGTAAAAACAGGACCCTACAGCAGAGCTCCACTGAAAAAGAGATCTTGCATCTGAAATTATCTGTCCTAAAAAAATACATTATAAAAACAGTACCATACTAAAAATGAGATATCACATCTCACCTTAACGATAATGAGTAAATGCAGTATAAAACTGTAAAATCAGGACCCCATTGCAAATGGCATATTGGGCCCTATGCATGACTGGGCAGAATGGCTACGCATGCATATCTGGGATGCATAGCCACTCTGCATCCAATGAGCCCCCCCAAATGGGATGCACAAATGGGGGGTGCACCTACCCACCACACCTGATCCGCCATGTCCATGGACAGCACTAAGCTGGGGCATTCCAGGGGCATGCCACCACTACACAGTATGCACTAAACTGTATAATGCTGGCCTCATGGGTTCAGAGGGTGGCGCATGGTATGCCAGGGTAGACCTTGCCATAACTCTCTGCATGCCCCCAGGGTTTCCATCAGCCAGATGCTGGGGGGTCATGACAGTGCATTCCGTGGTGCTGCCTCTGCCCACTAGACAGCCAGTAAAGGCAGGGGCAGTGGAATGGGTGAGTGCCCAACATATCTGAGTGGTGGCAGCACCAGGATGTTGCCGGGGGGACCGTAGCAGATGCTGGGGGGACCGTAGCACATGCCAGCTGATGGGAGTTTGGGTGTATGGAGGTACAGCCACATTGTAGTTGGGGCAATGCTGCCATTGCGGGCATGTAGGCTGGAGGTGGACCCAAAACTGGGGTCCTGCAGTGTGCCGGGATGGCACCATGTGCCGAGGGCTGGGCCGGTGCACTGACTGGCCATAGGGGCCCTGCCAAGTGGATCCAGGTGCCTAGGCAGCATGCACAACCCCAGACCCATGCATCGCAGTGTGAGGGATCCATTAGTGGACCTGGGATGGGCATCCAATTGGATGCCCACCTGGGTCTACAACTCTGCCCCCCCAGGCACCCTTCTGAGTCCTGCGAGCCAGGGGGGAGGAGCCGTGAACAGGTGGCTGGCATTGATGAATGCTGGTATGGGCACAACTGTCCACGATGTGCAGGGTCATGGATGGGGTATGCGACTTTTCCGCGTACCCCCGCTCACTTCATGTGTAGCGCCCATTGTAAGTAAGTGAGTGCATTTATTTGTTTGGCACCCATTCCTGGTAGCTCTGGGTGCCTTGCACTAAAAAATATGTCTAATTTTAGTAGGACAGATGCAGTTGTAACAGTTTACCAGATTTAGGGCAATTTCCTTCAAATATTTGGTGCACGCACCATAAAAAGGTTCCGTAGGACTGCCACAAGCTAGACCACAAAACGTTGCTGTAACTTGTGACAGTTGCCGCACGGGATGTAAAACTCCATTAGATTGCCCCAAGCCCAGTGCACCATATCTTTGGCACACACGAGCCTTGCAGCAATCAAGCTGCTTTTAAAATTCATCCCAAAATGTTAAACACACTTAGAAAATGTTTTTAATTATTAAAGTGGTCATTTAGTTATAGGCGATTGGTATCACCAGAGGCTGGAAAAAAATGTTAAAAAGAAAGGGGGTGTGGTTGGTTGGTTGTTCTTACTAATAATATGGAAAAAGGAAAATATAAAATACTTACCTTCATGCTAGTGATGGTCATGTCATAATGTCATTGATAAAGGAATGATTGTGCATCAAGGCACTGAGCAGACATCGCTGCTCTTTTTTCTCTATCATCTTACTAACATACTAACATATTATTTGCCAGCAGATTAGGCCTTACGGTCTATCGAGTCTGCTTGAACCTCAGATCCTTAGTTGGGTGCCGAGGCCCTCCCCTCCCTTGTGCTCCAGAAACCCCTATCATCCATCCCCACCCCCCTGGGACAGGCCATCATCTGATACATCCACTTTCTGTGTCTGTCCCACCCTCTCTTGAAGCCTCCACTGTGTATCTCTGAACCAGCTCACCAGACAGTGCATTCCAAGGGTCCACCACCCTCTCAGTGAAAAACCTCCTCCTCTTTCCCCCTCACCCTTCCACCTTCCAACTTCAAACCATGCCTCTGGTGATACCTCCCTGCTTTAGTCTAAAGATCCCTCCATGTTTACCTATTTATTCCCTTGAGGTACTTGAAAACCTCAATCATGTCCCCCCGTCTCTCCTCTCCTCCAATGAAAACAGACAGAGCTACTCAAGTCTGTCCTCATACGTCAAATCCCCTAGCCCTCGTATCATCTTAGTTGCCCTCCTCTGTACCCTCTCCAGGAGCTGTATATCCCTCTTCAAGTGTGGTCTCTAGTACTGTACACAGTACTCAAGGTGTGGTCTAACCAGTCCATTGTACAGCGGCAGAATCACTTCCTTGCTCCTAGAGGTGATCCCCCTTATGATGCATCCCAACATCCTGTTTTCTTGCTAGCCGCTCTCCTGCACTGCTCAGAGTTATTCATACATGCATCCACCATGACCCCTAGGTCTTTTTGCCCTATTGAGGCCTCCAGCGCCTCCCCTCCCAGGGTGTACCTGTGTTTAGGGTTTCCCCAACCAAGATGCAACACCTTGCCCTTGGTGATATTGAAATTTAATTTCCATGTGTGAGCTCAGCTTTCCAGGGTGTCCAGGTCCCCTTGCAGGGCAACCTCCCCTCTTCTCCCTCAACTACTGCTCCCGTCTTGGAGTCATCCATGAAGAGATTCATTTCATACCCTATACCCTCCCTGATGTCCGATATGTATGCATTAAACAGGATCAGACCCAGGACCGAGCCCTGTGGTACCCCACTACCAACCTCTCTAGGGTTCGAGAGCTCCCCACAGACCACTACTCTCTGGGTGCATCCAGCTAGCCAGTTTTCAATCCATCTGACCATCAAAGGGCCTACTTCTAACCCCATCAGTTTCTCCACCAGACCATTGTGGGGGACAGAGTCAAACGCCTTGCTGTAGTCCAAGGAATAATACATCCACAGGCTTTCTCCTGTCTAGTTCTGATGTTACCCATTCATAGAACTCCACAGGATTGGTTTGACATGATCTACCTGGCACAAACCCATGTTGCCGACTATCCAGACCTCCCACCTCCTCCAAGTACACCCCCAATCGTTCCTTTAGTATACTCTCCATTAATTTTCCCACCACCGAGGTCAAACTGATGGGTCTATAGTTACCTGGCACTTCCCTCGACCCCCCTTTATGGATTGGCACCACATGTGCCTCTCGCCAATCCCTAGGTACCCTTCCTGTCTCAAGTGACCTGTTGAAGAGCTCCACCAGGGGTGCAGCCAGTATGTCCGCCAATTCCCATAGTACTCTCGGATGAATGCCATCCAGCCCAGGAGATTTGTCTTTCTTTAGGGCCTTGAGGGCTAACCACACCCTTTTGGCGGAGATAGCATGGGATCTTGCTAATTTCTTTTAGTGGAAGTCAGAATGAGATGCATCAAGCATGGAGGTAGGAGAATGAATGTATTTTGCATCACTTGCAACATCTGAGGAGGCGGGTGGGGAGGATGCAGGCAGGCAGGCAGCAGGCAGGCAGGTGGGCATTTTGGTCAGGTTGCTCCTGTGGCTTCTTTAATGATGGACATGCCATGAGAAAAGCATTGCATTGTGCATGCAGTTGCATGGAGGCAAGCAGGCAGCAGGCAGTTTGTTCAAGTTACTCCAGTAATGTAGCTTGTTTAGTGATGAGATGTGCCTTAGAGAACATATTTCAAAAACATGCTGACATTATGTAGAAGATGAGACAATATAACATGAGAATGACACAAATGACTGCAGCTTTTACATGTATTTTTTGCATGGTTAGTTATGTTAAATAGTCAAATGAAGATACTGACACTAAGGAGAAAATGAGTATTACATTTTAAACCCTATGCCTATATCGTGTGTTTTAATTGAATGTGATCCAATCCAAGGATACTGAATAATGACTCACTACATAATGAAATCCATCCTCTGCTTCAAAGTCTAAATTTTCTCCCACTGGGACATCACGCTCAAATGCAGCATCAGCAGACTCTGATTGCTGTGATGTACCTGAAGCTGCATCCTCCTTTGATGTAAGTAGTGATGTGAAAATGGATGCACATGTAGATGGAGGATTGTGATGGCTATTCATTTTAATATATTTTGTGGAGACAAGTTTGTGTGAGGATCAGGCACAATTGCACCTGCTGCACTGAACACTCATTCAGAACTCATGCTTGATGGTGGGCAGCTAAGATGTTTTTTTTGGAACTTGTGTCAGTACTGGCAATTTGTTAGCCTCACTGCCCCAGTACTGTAGAGGTTCTCCTCAACTAAGAGTTGCTTGGGATTGCACATGTATGCTTCCACCATCTCTTCAGTCTTTATAAATAAGATATCCACATTATGGTCCTCCACCTGATGTGGCTCTGCAACACCCACTTGTCATAGTACAGCCTTAAAGAACTGGAAGATGTTGCTGTCTTTCTTGTCTTGAATTTAGAATACAGTCTGTGTGTGTGTGTGTGTGTGTGTGTGTCTGTGAATCATGCCTGCCTGTGTTAAATGAATCATTCTTGGTGCGACCACTGCCATCATAACCACTTAATGTACTCTGTTGCTTTGACAGCGACATCACTCCATAGACTTGCCTGACAAGAATTCCTTTAAGGTGCTGCACTTGCTGCCTCCCACCCTCAATAACTGATGAAATACCACAATTATACAGCATGTCCAACATGGTGACAATGACAAACTGCACAGATGTTCATACTTCTTGAAGGTGAAAATTACTGTCAAACAAATGTAGCATGTACTCCATCAACGCTGCAGTGACTGTATCACTACTGGCCTCAATTTGTTCCTGCACATTGCAGACAGCCTGCCTCAGCACACAGAGAAGTGGTATGGACTGGCTAATGGAAGCAGTGTCCCCCTCATTGCTTCAGTTGCATGGTCAAATGGTTTCAGCTTCAATATCAACCCATCCATTAGCCGCCACTGTTCCACAGTCAAAGAGATGGAGGTACCAAACCTCTCCTGGCTGGGATGTAACAGCAAGTACTCAGATACTGCTTTGTATTGCTTGTATAATTGCTCCAACACAAAAAAATGTTGAGTTCCATTTGGTGACTATTCTTGTTTTTAGTGGTGGTGAGGCAGGCTGTTCCTAATTTGCAGGTCCTGAAGCTGATCTCTGGCCTTTCCTGAGTGAGCAAAATAAGAGCAAATCCTACTGCACAAAGTGAGCAACCTTTTCACATCTGGCTGAGAAATTCCTGAAATCCCAGGTTGATGAAACGTGCCAGACAAGGTACATGGAACATATTACCATCTGATAGTGTCTTTATAACATTTGAACCATTGTCACTCAGTATAAAACAAAGAAAGAAAAGTGAATTTCACCTATTGTTGCTTAAAGCAGGTTTTATATTGAGAGAACAGAACAAAAAAGGCAAGTGTGCTCTGGGATGTGGGCTGTCTGTGCAACACATTTGGCTAGCCAATATATAGCAAAGAAAGAAAAAGTGTGCACTCCAGTGAGCAGGAACAAACTGTATTATAGTAATAGTGAATTTATTCAGGAGTCAACATAGAGAACACTGACTGGCAGCCACAGCTCTTCAAATTTAAGGTCTTCCTTAGGGGACTCCTGCCAGTCAGTGTTCTCTTCTTTGACTCCTAAATACATTCACTATTATCATAACACAACTTGTTCTCGCTCACTTGAGGGCATGCATTTTCTTTCTTTGCTATATATTGGCTAGCTGTCTGTGTTGCACCAAGGGCCCGAGTCCCAGAGTGCATGTGCTTTTTCTGTTCTGTTCACTCAATATAAAACCTGCCTTAAGCAACAATAGGTGAAACCAACTATCTGTTTAATCAAATAAAGATGAAAGTATATTCATCCCACTGTATGCTTTTAACTTGCATTTCATTGCTAGCGTACCGTGCTGACAAATGCCAGGTGCACGCATTCCACCACTGCAGTTCTGCATCATGCATTTCCTAAGAACAAGATTCCATACCACAACTGGTAGCTGTGCCCAGTGTTCTGTCACACACAAATAGGAACTTGCAGCGTTTAGACCACTGCTCCTCATGTCAACACTTAAATGTATATATTTGCATGCAGAATGTTGCAGCGGATGTAGCAGGAGACCCTTCACAGCATCACATAGCTCAGGAACAGCATGCATGAACATGTAAGTCCTTGATGGCGCTTTCCATTTTGGACATGCCTTCTTTGCAAACCAATGGAACCCTTTGTTCTCTATGAACAAAAATGGCATCAAGCCTATTGCTATTATTTCTGCAGCAGCGGCATTCAATTTACAAGCTATCACATGATTAGGAGGATATTTTGTGTGCCTACTCAAAATGTCTGTGGGAGTTGGTTGTGATTATGACAACTGCTCATGGTTTGGAGTAGATGGGCACAACTGGCCATGTGACTGCTGATGCTAGTGTTACTGAGAAGGAACACCAGATAGTGTAAGGAATTCTGTCATTTTGGGCACAATGCAAGACTTTTTACAAGGGGTTTTGAATACTGAAGGTGAAGTTGTGCTCCTCTTCAACAGCACTTCCTCCTCTAGAGTCAGTCCATTCTCTTGTAAGGTTTCCTGTGTTACAGAAGTTCATAAAGCACCAACAGCACCACGTCCATCACCTGCTTGTCTATTACGATCCTCTCGCCTTGCCTGTGCTTGCTTTATAAGTGCATGTGCTGACCACCAGTACCAATGTTTTCCCTTTTTTTCCCATGGCTCACTCATGTCTGGCAGATATGACAGATTGTAAAACTATCATACTAGAGATCAATAATAAAAAAAAAATCCCAAACAAGGGAATATGATGCTCTTACAGATCTTACATGAGAGCCATTGTGGAAAATAACAATTGCTGGAGACTGCTAGAGATACCGCTAACTATGCTGAGCACATGCTGGTGGTGTTGTTTCTGGTAGTTGTGCATTTACTTCTGGTGCTACCATGATGTCAGTAGCTGGAATATGTATCAGCTGCACTGGGGTGTCACCAGATTTTGTTGGGGTGTTTTGGCAACCATGTGCAGCTGAATGCCTATAACTTTGCCAGATAGCACCTTTACTTTCTTACTTTCTGGCTCCCATAGTGGACCACTGACAGTGACAAAATCCTCAGTTATATCCTCCTGAGCTTCATCTTGTTCTGAATTGTGCCCTTGCTTGCTAAATTCCATATTTAGATCTATATCTTCATCTTGTGAATCATGTCTCTAGCCCTCACAATTCACCTCATCCTGTCACTTCTTTGTCATTTCCCCAGACACAGCACCCTTATCCACCATTTCCTGTCCCTAGGAAACACGTTCCCAAGAGCAATCATCCTCCTTAGTGGAACGAAGATACCTGCCTGTGCCTACCTCCTCATCAGTGCCACTTCTGTTGTCTGCAAGCATGCATGCCAAATCAGTAGCTGAAATAAGCTTAGCACTCATTAGTGTTCCACTTGTACTCGTAATTTGCACTTATTCTTCCTCTGTGATTTGAGCTGGATGAACCACTATAGGCAATGAAGACATAGCTACGTCCATGCGCAAAACTGCCAGCTGATCCACTGCCCTTGCTACTGACTGCAACTTGGTGTGCCACTGCTGGCCCTACCCTGCCTTTACCTGTGGGTTCTTTCCCCACACCAGGCACTTGGGTTAATATCCCAATACTAACACTGTAGTGCAGCATGAGGGGTGTGCTGCACTCCTGAGGTGCCGTCTTTCAGATGAGACCTTAAACCGAGGTCCCATCTGCCTGTCCTGGTGGTAGTTCAGGTGGATGATAAAGATCCCATGGCACTTCTCGAAAAGAGTAGGGGAAATTTCCCCGGTGTCCTGGCCAAATTTCCCTCATTCACTAAAAATACCACCAACAGCTTAATCTGGTTCAAGGTCAGTTGACATTCATCTGTATCCCCCTTCCCTGGGTCGTGCCTGAAAATAGGCAGAATCTGCCTAGTGCACTTACCCAGTCAACAAAAACTAAATAAATAAATAAATAAAATGTTCCTTTGTGTAGTGCACCTGTTTCACACAAAATTAAGACTGCAACAAGAGATAACAGAAGCAGTGACAAATAAATTCACACTTCTGAATCTTTCACTTTTCATGAGCAACACACAAATATAGTCACACAAACACCTTTTTTGTAAATAAAGCACTAAGCGTTACTTAAAAGCAAGACAGCTGACAATGCACTGATAGCAGATATGTGAAACACAAGTTCACAAAACACAGACTTGCAGAGATAATTTCAAAATCACTAGATGGAGGCAGACAGCAGAGAAGCTGGAAGAAAAAAAAATTTCCCCCAACACACTCAGGTGCTCCGTCACACTGCACAGACTACAGGACACCGGTTTCAAATATAGCTGGGGGAACCATGTGACCTGAGGCTTTTCTGTCATATGATACAGCCTCAATGTTGTGCCTCTGCATCTAACTTCACTGGCGAAGTGGCACTTTTTGAAGTGTAAAGTGAATAACTTTTCAGGTAAAGTACATTTGTAGAAGTTATTCCATTCTCTACTGTGCTGCTGCCTGCAGCATCTTACTAACTGTGATGAAATAAGACAGAGAGCTCAGTCCTGGGCAGATGAGGTGGAAGTTGGACTGGGAGGAACAGCCACAGCAGTTGTTGTATGGTTTCCTGTGTTGCTGCATCTGATGGACCTGGTGCTGTAATGGAAGTACAACACAACATAGCTGCACAGCTGCAATCAGTAACAAGGTTGTGGTGAACTGCCGGTGGAAACAGGCAATCTGTTTAGTTTGCAGTAGCTGTTTCTTTAATGATGGGTAATGCTGTGATTGTGAGTACAATACCACAGCCACACAGCACAAGTGGCATGGATGTGACTGAGGCTGGAATGTGGGCCGTTACAGGCATCATGTTTACTTTGATCAGCAACAGTAACAGCCATAATTAGTTAGGAAGATGATGATGATTCACTGCACTTACTTGCATAATTGGGCCATAGACTGAGCTACACTACAAAATGGTTACTTGAAAGGCTTGGTAAGACAACACAAAAGCTGAACTCAGTTGTACAAACCACATGGAAAAGGCAAACTTAGAATACAGAGACCCCCTTGATACCAAGTGCATCACAGCACACCCTGGTCATGCATCAAGTAAGCAATAGCACAGGTCATGGTGTGTGTCAATGGTAAATTACTGTATATGTTCAAGGTGGGTTTTGTGAGGCAAGAGGCACAGTTGAGTGTCTTCAAACACATGGGAAATATGGCAATTTATGATATTACTATGTGCCATGGAGTGTTTTATTGGATTTGTCAAATGGTTATTAAAATAATAAAATCAGTATAAAGGAAAGTAAAAATGGCCAGTGGCATGGAGGGTTAAGGCACTGTGCACCTTGCCTGCCACTACTCTGGTGACCTGGCTTCGGGAGCAGACTAGCAGTGCTGCACATTGGCTAGTGATGGAGAAGACTGAGCATCCATGGGACATCTCTCATGTACCAGTGTGGGGAGGCATGTCATTTCAACCTTTCACTGCCACCAGGTAGGAGCCGTCTCCTGACCAGAGTACTGGTAAATTAGCATCCCTCATGAGTATCTCCGTCTTTTGCTTTATTTTTATTTTGGGAGCTTTGATAGATCATGAGAGAGTGTGAGTTGTGGCTGGGAGACAGTGATCATCACAGTGGAAATAGCTATGAGCAAGAGAGCTGGCCTCCTGGTGAGTGAGCTTGGGGAGTGAGTACCATCACTGTAACTGCTTCTGCTGTGGAGAGAGAGACAGCTGCAAGTAAGATACATGGCTGGGAGAAAAAGAGACGTGAATCTGCTGGTGCCAGGTAGAGAAGTGGCAAAGTAAAACTTCGCCTGTGAAGTTCGCGCAAAGTGATGGAATTCGGCACTTCACAGATCTTTGCAAAGCTTCCCCAGATCTGGAAAACTTCGACTTCACATGAATTGCAAAGTTTTTGCTGTGAAGTGCGGAATTTTACCACGAAGTGCAGAGTTTCACAGGTGAAATTCGCATCACGGTAAAGTCGCATTCTCGTAATCTGTGAATTGCACGGATTTCACAAATTGCACTTCGTGAATTGTGTGAAATTCATGAATTAATTTGCAGAGTGAAGCTTGCCGACTCCACCCATGTCTAGTGTCAAGAAGTAGCGTAGTTTCATTGGTGAGCGGTGATGGATCTTCTGAACAGGAAAAACAGAAAGAGAGATGCAGCTGAAAGGTTTGGGGACAGACACACACACACACAAACGCACACACAGTGTGTTAGCAGAGAGAGAGAGAGAGAGAAAGAGAGATAGAGCCACAGAAACAGTGCATTACAGAACAGCCCTGGGCAGCTGTGGTTATGGACGTATGAACATACCGATGTGCCAGCAGAAACAGACCATTCGATCTATTTAAGTCTGCTTGAGTGTGCAGCTAGCACCCCTAGTTTGCAACTGCCCAAACCCCCTCCCCTGTGTCATTCCACTGCCACCCCCCACCTTCCCCATCCTCACTCTCCCCTGTTCCTTGTCCCATGCTCTTTTGAAACTGTTCACAAATTTACATGATACCACCCATTCTGGTAGTGTATTCCATTTTGCTACCACCCTCTCTGTGAAATAGTGTCTCCTCATTTCCCTCCTAAATCTCTCCCCCCATTCTTAGCCCATGCCCCCTGGTGTTCCTCACCCTCCTTAGCTTAAAGATCCTGTCTACCCCATCCATATTGATTATTGAATGTCTCTATCATGTCCCCCGTCCCTTCTATCCTCCAGAGTGTATATATTCAGGTCTCCTAGCCTGCTCTCATAGTCTCTCCCCTCCATTCCACATATCATCTTTGCTTCCCTCCTCTGCACCCCTTCCAGTAGCCTAACATCATGTTTTAGGTATGGCCTCCAAAACTGCACACAATACTCTAAGTGCATTCTTACCAGCGACCTGTAGAGGGACAAGATCACCTCTCTTAGCCTGGATGAAAACCCTGCACTATGCACTCCAGCATTTTGTTCACTTTTGCATCCACTCTCCTGCACTGGGCAGTATTGTTCTTGGTCCCCGTTATCATTACCCCAGGTCGATCTCCTCCTCAGTGATCCCCAGCTTAACCCCCCCCCCAGCCAGTATTCTCTCCTTGGGTTCTTTGCCCCAAAGTGCATAACCTTACACTTCTTTGCATTGAACCCCAGCTGCTACCTCTTTGACCATGCCTCTTGCTTGCTTAGGTCCCCCTGTAGCTACTTCCATCCCTCCCCTCCATCCACCACTGCTTCGATTTTGGTGTCATCAGCAAACAGACTTACCTTGCTCACCACCCCATGTGCAATGTCTGATATGAAGAGCCCAAATAATACTGGCCCCAGCACAGAGCTCTGTGGCAGCCCACTCATCACTGGCCTTGGAGTTGAGAGCTCCCTTCTCACCACCACCCATTGCAGCCTCCCACTCAGCCAGCTTGTAATCCAGTTCATCATTTTAACCCATACTCCTACACCAGTTAATTTCCCCCACGCCACCGATGAGGCACCGAATCGAAGGCCTTGCTGAAGTCCAAGTAAAGAAAAGTGGTTGGAGATTGATAGCACTAAAGGTGCTAGGAAACAGAAATGCCAAATGTTGCCAACTATCCATATGAAATGTTTGGAGGAAGTTGCCTGTTAACCAATCATAATGTTTCATTTTAATAGCCTATTGTATTATAATCTATGAAGATGGTGGTAATTGTTGTGGGGATGGTGGTGATGGGACTGGAGAAAAGGCAACAACTGCTTCAAGTAGCTTTCACTGGTTTTCAATGACAGTATCTTTTTCAAGAATCTTTAGTCTGCACTCTGTGGATGGCCTGCTTTTGTCAGAGTCAGATTCCTCGTCCTTGTGAATTTGATGGTAGATAAAAACCTCTTGACCTACCAAGTCTGCCCATTTTTTCCTACCTGCAGTATCACCAGAGACCCTACTTGATCTCCAGTTCTTTCTCCCTCCCACCTTCCTTTCCACTAAGATTCCTTTATG
Organism: Neoceratodus forsteri; assembly: GCA_016271365.2. Taxonomy (NCBI): domain Eukaryota; kingdom Metazoa; phylum Chordata; order Ceratodontiformes; family Ceratodontidae; genus Neoceratodus; species Neoceratodus forsteri. Next base: position 665,145,468 of record CM028130.1, on the reverse strand, counting down.
CCTATCCCATGCATTATTGAACCCCAGCATTGTTTTTGCCCCCACCTCCTCCACTGGAAGTCTGTTCCAGAAATCCACCACTCTTTCTGTGAAGAAGTACTTCCATACAACTCTTTCGAATCCACCCTCTCCAACTTCATAGCATGTCCCCTTGTTCTTGAGCTCCTTTATTTCTGAAAAATGCTTCCTTGTTGTACCTTATTTACCCCCATGAAGTACTTTAGCATCTCTATCATATCCCCCTTCTCCCTCCTCTCTTTCAGGGTGTACATATTGAGGTCCTTTAGTCTCTCCTCATAGGGCTTTTGGTGTAGACCCTGCACCATTTTATTTGCCCCCTCTGGACCCCTCCACTCTGTCTATGTCCTTCTGGAGATATGAGGCTTGATTCTCAAAAAAGTTAGAATGCCACAAGCCCTGGGTGAGCCAAACACACAGAGCATGAGGCTTGCAGCATTCCCAGGCCAGTTATTGGGATTCTCAATCCCATGTGCCACATGCCACACGTTAGACCAGCTTTTGCTGGTCTAACTTTGTGGACCTTTTTATGGGGTTTGTGCCAAATATTTGGTGCACGCCACCATTAAGGGAGTAAAGTGGTACAAATGCGAGCATCCATTGTGAATCAGGTGCACGGTGTGACAATGTGTTTGGGGCAGCACATGGTTTGATGCAGGGCTTGTGAAAACTCTGTGTCAACCTTTGAGAATCGAGCCTGTGGCCTCCAGAATTGGACACTGTACTCTGGGTAGAGTGTTACCAGCAATAAATACAGGGGCCACACCACATCCCTCTTTCTGCTCGTGATACCCCATCCAATGCACTCCAGCATCCTACTAGCCCTCCCAATTGCCTTGTCGCATTGCCTGGCCACCTTTAGGTTATCCAGTATAACTACCCACAGATCCCTTTCCTGCTAGATGTTCATCAATACCACTGCACCCATTTTGTAATGGCACGGGGTTATTACCGTGCACAACACTATGCCACATGGCACAATCATGCTGCTGATATAGCTGCGATTCTTGCCATATGACATATCTTTCTTTTCTGTGGGGCTCCACCCCCAATACAAATTCTCAACCTACAGGGGGGTTCGGGTTAGGGAGTGCACAAAGGTGAGATAATATCAAATTTCTGGGACGGGAATCAAACCCGGTCCCAGAAGCACTGCCTGGGTTCCTTGCTGCTGTGGCTCAGTCTGTTGAGCCACAGCAGCTGGTCAGTGGAACCCACTCCCAGCAGAGGTCTTATCCTCTGCCTGGGAAAGTGGGAATGGTGCAATACCACGTACAGAAGTATATGCGGTATTGCACCATCCGCTCACTAATGCAGTGCTGTACTGGGTTAGCCATAAAATCGTACGCTATTAAACGTGTGACATTTTGACCCGATAGGTTTTGTAATCTGCCCCTGGATTTCTGTGCCCTAAGTGCACATTGAAATCCAGCTGCCATACCCTTGGCCACTCCTTGAGTTTTCTCAGGTCTCTGCTCATCCTTTCCACCCCTCCCCCAGAGTGTCCACCCTGTTGCAGATTTTGGTGTTGTCTGCAAAGAGGCAGACCTTCCCATCTATGCAATGTTACTTATAAAGACATTAAATAGGGCTGGTACCAACACTGATCCCTGAGGCACCACACTGGTCACCCTCCCTTCCAGGTGTCAGTGTGGCTCAGTTGTTAGCACATCGACCTTTAAGTTAGAAGGTCATGGGTTCTAGTCCCACGGTGGGATCAGGCTCATCCCTAAATACTGGCACCTGAGTGCAATTTGGGGAGGGGGGGTGCTTTACTGTTGGAGTATGTCATCCTTCAAATGAGACATTAAACCGAGGTCCCTTCTACCCATCTCTCATGCTATTCTGGTGGGTGTCCAGATGGAAATAAAAGAACCCATGGTAAATTTTGGAAGAGTAGGAGACTTTCCCTGGTGTCCTTGACAATATTCCCCTTCCCATAAAACTGGTTTATGCAGTTCTCCAAGGCTGTATGTGGGCATCGATATGCTTATATGATAAGCTTTCTTCATGCCTTTCCAGTCTGGATTTAGGAAATTCCACTCCACCACCATTTCTCTGCTAAGGTTAACAAATATCATCTCCACTGGCTTTGACAAAGGCCATATTACCTCGGCCAACTTTGTTGACCTGGCCAAAGCCTTTGACACTGTCTCTCACCCTCTCCTTTTGAGCAGCCTCGCAGCTGATGGTCTCTCCCCCTCTGCCACGGGTTGGTTCAAAGCCTATCTGTCCAGCAGGTCGCAATCAATCCAAATTACTGATGTCACCTCACCTCCCCTGCCCATAAACACTGGTGTACCCCAAGGTTCAGTGCTAGGCCCAGTTCTTTTCTCAATCTTCTTAAATGATCTTCCCCAGGTTTGCACTGCAGCTAGCTTACACATGTATGCTGATGATACAGTTCTATTTACAACTGGCAAATCTGTCTCTGATGTCACTACCAGACTCCAGTTTGACTTCACAAAGATCCAACTCTGGTTAAGTTCTCATCAACTTTTCTAAATGCCAGGAAGACTATCTCCATGGCCTTTGGCACAAGGCAGAGACTCACTAGGCTAAGCCACCTACCCACTTTTCACACCCTTAATGGGACTGTACTTGAGGACTCCTCCTCATTCAGGTATCTCGGCGTCTGACTGGATAGGTACCTCAGATTCTCAGTGTACATTGATGCCATTCTGAAAAAACTTAGGCCCAAGCTTGGGGCTCTTTTCAGAAACCGCAGTTACATCCCACTCCCCGCCAGGTGTGAGCTTGTACTGAAGATGATCCTACCTATATTTGACTACTGCAACATAGCCTACAGTTCTGCCAACCAGTCGTCCCTAGCCAGACTGGATTCTCTCTACAACTCCTTCTGCTGTTTTGCTCTTGATGCCTCTCTCCTCACTCATCACTGTGATCTCTATCACTCTCTAAACTTTCTTACCCTCCATAATCATTGTGCACTATACAGTGCAAAGTTCATCTCCAAATTCCGGCTTGGATCTCTCCCCTCTTACCTCTCCTCCTCCCTTAACACCCCTCCCCCTTCCCTCTACTCCCTGAGATTCAACAACATGCATACCCTGACAATCCCCAGTTGATCTACATCCTCTGGCCAAAAGGCCTTCTCATACCATCTGCCTAAACTATGGAATGCTCTCCCTCCCCAAATCCACCACTCCTCCTCCCTTGGTTCACTTACTTCAGCTCTACTCAACTACCTAACAACTAACTGTGCATGTACTTGACTCCCCCCCCCCCCAGCCTCCTAGCACTCTCTTCTCAGCTCTTCAGCTGCCTAACACGATTGTCCTTGTTAGCCTAGCACTATTGTCCTTAACTACCAAACCTTCTCCTAGACTCAACTACTACACCAGTAACTTTTACCTGTGTTTACCCTACCTCAATAGTTAGGCTAGCTTTGACATTAAATCTGTATCTGTTATCTCCTACTGCAATTTCCAATGTGTAGTCTTCCCAGCCCCCTCGACTCTTCAGCTGCCTAGCACTTTTTGTCCTTATCTACCTAACCCTGTCCTAGTCTCAACTACTATACCATCCACTTTAACCTGTGTTTACCCCATATCAATAGATAGGCTAGCTTTGTCATTCTCATTAAATCTATATCTGTCATCGCAAACAGCTATTTCCATTGTGTAGTCTTCCCAGCCCCCCCCCACTTGTCATCATATGTAGTCATGTTTTTTTGAAATCTTGATGCTCCTGTCAGGATGCTGTATATATGCAACTATGTAACCCATGTACTATGCTTCTGTCTACTCCTGTAATGATATTGTATGTATGTAATTGCTGGCACACTACTATTCTGTGTATCCCACTCCCCTTTCCCCCAGGACGTGCTATGAGATGAGCATTTAGTTGCTCAGTTTACCTTTCCTGGTGCAACACTTCAATAAATAAATAAATATAAATGGTTGCCACGACATGTTCAGTCACTTCACTACCAGTATAGCATTGGTTGTAATGCACTTAAAAATGCCATATAAATGCTGATTCTTCTTCTTCTTCCTCAGAGTGAACTCTGTTTACCCCCACCCTATATTGCCTATCCCCTAACCAATTTCTTACCCAGTTTACCACCTTTGGACCCACTCCTAAGCTACCCAATTTGCTTACTAGTTTCCTATGTGGAACAGTGTTGAAAGCCTTACTGAAATCTAGGTAGGCCATGTTCACCACTCCACCATGATCTAGTTCCTTGGTCACCCAGTTGAAGAAATCTGTCATATTTGTTTGACATGACCTCCTTCCCTCCCTGTGAATCCATGCTGCCTCAGATCTTGTAAGCCATTGAATTCAAGATATTCGACAATCCTTTCCTTCAGCAGTGAGCCCATTAATTTTTTCCACCATTGATGTCAGGCTAACTGGCCTATAACTGCCAGCCTCCTCCTTGCTGCCACTTCTGCGAAGTAGGACTACATCTGTCCTCCTGTCCTCTGGAACCACTCCTGTTTCCAATGAACTGTTAAATAGGACTGTCAGGGGTGCAGCCAGTACCTCCATCAGCTCCCTCAATATCCTTGGATGCAGTCTATCTAGCCCCATTGCTTTGTCAACTTTCAGATTAGTGAGTCCTTTCAGGACTCTCTTCCGAGAAAATACTAGTGCCCCCCCCCCCCAAAAAAAATCTCTGGTTACTTTTTGTGGCTCCTCCTCTTCTCTTTCCTCTGTGAACACCGAAAAAAAGTATTTGTTCGGGATGTCTGACTTTTTTTCTGGTCCCCCTCTGCATAGTATCACTCCTCCTTTTTTAAACTCACAATCCCTCCCCTGATCTTTCTTGTTTCGCTTACATACAGTACCTAAAAAAAATTCTTGTCTCCTTTTGTTACTGCCTGGGCTATTCTCTCTTCTGTTTGCACCTTCACATGCCTCACTGCTTTCCCTGTTTCCCTCTGTCTCCTCTGATACATTTCTCTATTCTCCTCCCTCTGTGTCTCCATATACATTCTGAATGCTACTCTTTTAGCCTTTACATTTTCCAATACCTCTTTTAAGAACCATAGCAGTTTCTTTTTCCCCTTGTTTTGCTCACTTGATTGATGCAGCGATTAGTTGCCTTCATTATGTCCCCCTTTAGCTTTGCCCACTGTTTATCCAACCAAGCCAGGTCATTCCCCACCAGGTCATCCCTCAGACATTCACCCATCTTTATAAAATCTTCCCTTCTGAAGTCCAGGACCCTCACCCTTGGGTGGTACAATTCTGAAGTCATCCTTACATTGAACCACACTGTACACTGTTCATAAGTTCTCAGATGGCCTCCTGCCTTGACATCTGGAACAGAGTCCCTGTTAGTGATTACCAGGTCCAGTATTGCCCATCATGAGTGGGTTTGCAGACTAGTTGCCTGAGGAGTGCTCCTTGCAGGGAATCCAGGATGTCCTTGCTTCTAGCTGAAGCCACAGCTAGGAGGGTCCAATCTACATCCAGCAGATTGAAGTCCCCCACCAGCAGCACATCCCCTTTTCTTCCATCTTGCCAATGGCTTAAACCAGTACCCAATCCAACTCCTCCCCTTGTTCTGGAGATCTGTAGATCACAGCAGTGCCAAATGTGGCTCTCTTCCTCTTCTCCAACTTGATGCACAGTACTGTTTTCTTTTGTGATAATGACCCTTGCCTTTGGCAATTGAAGTTCCCAGTCATGATCCTCCTGCTTGAACCCTGCCATCACCACCACTGCCAGCTGCATCTTCACCTCCTGGTGCCACTGCCTTGCCCTGACTGAGGTATGGTCATTTTAGGTGGATAAGTTGGCCACCAATACCAACATGGCTATCCTTCTTTCCATGACTGACTCTTGTGTCACAGAGTTTGCAAACTGCCATACTGCTATCAACTGGATCAATGGTGAAAAAGTTCCATATAAAGGATTCTGATGGCTGACTGGGATGGTGATTCTTGGTGGTGAACCCTGCAGTGGAGGTTGAACTGGCATGTCAACTTGTGGGACCACTAAATGTTGGGCCACTGCAACAGGTGATGCCACTATACTACTGTCTGCAGTCTTAATGGTGGATTTCTCTGTGTGGCCTCCTGAAACCGGTACTGATGGAGGTACAACAGGTAACAGCTCCTGTTATTACTTTAGTTTTGGGCTGTGCATGGGGGGTGCACTGTGCTACAGCCTGTCATACTTGTGGACTCTTCTGTGCTGCCTTCTGCAGCTGGTACTAGAGCTGGTGATGAACAAGTGGGCTCACTCCAGCCTGAAGACACAGTGGTCTTCAACTTTGGTATGCCTCCTTCCTGTTGTGCAGTGATGGTACTGGGAGGAATATGGGCAAGTTTTAAAAGCCTATCACTGCCACTGCCACTGACAGGGACATGATCTTTGGATTTTCTGCAACTCATTTTCAGGAAATTAAAAAAATGTACGTTTATATGTAGAGAAAATAAAGAAAATGGTTAATAAGGGATACAAAGAAACAAAAATAAATTATGTATTTATCAGATTAAGGTAACAACTGACAAAAAGAAAATCAGAAAAAGACAGGAGACACCGACTTTGTTAGGCAGCAGCAGATATCTCTGATATGTGCCTACCCCTCAAAGACCTGCACTGCTGCTACTAGCTAGAGTGAAAGCAAGGTTTCAACTTAAAAAAATAACTGCACAAGAAAGGCAAACCGCACAAGAAACAGTGGGAGAAAAGACTACTATATAACACAAAAGATATGTCGCAAAGAAACTGCAAGATCTTCTTCGAGGATATCTCTTTGGACACCATTGGATCTATAACTCCCTCAGTGCTAGGACCACATGGAAACTTTTGCGAGCAGTCAGCCAGGGGCTGCCCATGACAAAGTCGGGCAGCAGTGTGCACATAAATGTGGATGGCCCCTCCACTCCTCAGTTCTTTTCCCACTGTCGATCAGAATCATTGGATCCACCATTGGAAATGTCACTACTCAAAGCTGCTATTTTATTTTCTTGTATATTAGAGCAATCACTTTTATAGTGATTTTTGGTGACCTGTTTGCCACCGAAAGACTGTCTAAACTCCTCCGGTGCTGAAAGTATAGAAAGATCTACAAACATGACTCCTACAATGCCTGTGTCTGTGGCTTAAGCCACTCTCACAATGAACACCATACAGTAATTAAGGAAGATTGTGAACATTTTTACGTTCTCTTGCGCGCATGCGCAAGGAACATCTTGGGAGAATAGGACACTTTGGAGGTGTGACGGTCCTGTGCAATCCACTGCTCCGTTGAGCAGGCATGGAGGTCCTGCACCAATGGATGCGGGTGCTGTGTATGACAGCAGTGGTTTTCACTTCAAATAAAACCACCACTGCGATCAGTGCTGGCAGCGCCTCTGTATGAGCTGCCGAAACTGTTATAGCCGACGGTGCCAAATCCCCGTCGGCTTCAGGTACGCCCCATAAAGCTTTTGGTGCCACGCTGAAGCCACCCCAGCGTGGCAAATCTTGTTTAGCCGACAGGGTGCTCAAATCCCGTCGGCTCCTTCCCCCAAACAGCTTTCCTGCTGCCACGCTAGAGAGCCCACCCCAAGCGTGGCAAGCATCAATCGTCTGAATAAAAAAAAAAAAAACTGTAAATAAGAAAATGTTCCATCGTTGTCTCCCCACCCCTCCACAGCCTGCACCCACCTACTGTGCACCTGCCTCCCACACCCCCTCACCCCATTGCCTACCTTCAGAGCTCAGGCGAGCGATCATTGGTGGACGGGAACACGTCTGCACTCTTCAAAGCCGACCCATGAACTGAGGAAATGCCGTAAGCTGTATAATGGGATAGATAGGGGTTTTTCAACTTTATTGCATATCTCAGGCATTTTTTGGAATTTTTGCACCAAATTTTCAACATGGGGTTTTTGGGACCCCTTCTCATGAATGCTGTCACTGTCATGGTGTTATTCAGGCCCGAAGGGTGATTTCACTGTGCGAAATCACCTTTCCAGAATGATTAATGAAATGACACTGCCAGTGTTCATAAGGTGGGCTCTCAAAAAGCCTATTTTGTAAATTTGGTGGAAAAATTCCAAAAAATGACCATTTTACAAGTGTGCATTGCGCAGTTCCTACGCACGCTCGTAAGTTCACGAATTTTCAATATTTTCACTCCAGATTTTCAACATTGCCATTTTACCACACCTCCTTATGAGCAGTACAGCTGTCATTTTTCACATCCTGCCCAAAACGTGTTTCCGCCCATGTAGCACACAATGGCACAGTCGGTGTGAGAACTCAATGTATGGGACACATTGAGAAAATCAGAGTGACACTGTTCATGAGCAGAGGTCTTAAAATGGCTATGTTGAAAATTTGGTGAAAACATTCTAAAAATGACTGTTTCTGAGCGTCGTTCACGCAGTCTACACCTTGAAGTTCGTTGCGAATTTTCAATATTTGCACTCCAATGACTTCCAAATACCTAAACAGCACATAGAAGCAAGCAACATTTGGCATTGACAAATGCTTGTTTTTACTTATATTTTTAATACTCCTCTCTGGTGCAGCCAATATCCTCCACGTCTTGCCCACTCCCCAAACGCCTAATGCACTTACCCCTCTGCCTTTCAACTCTGAGCTTTCCTGTGGCAGAGTACGGCCAAGCCTGAAAAGCACCTGTAGAAGACGGGGTTTGAGGGGGTGGGAGGGAGAGAGGGGGAGAGGGGGAGATATATATATGTATATTCAGGGATGTCCAAGACTTTGCCTTAGCATGTTTCTGTCCCTCCTACAATTTGTTTCTGTGACTGAACAGTGGGTAACACAGTTACAGACTTGCTCTTCTGCAGACAAAGTATTTTACACCAATACTGTTATGCTGTCTGCTTCAGGCACTAGAACCACTTGTGAAACTGTCTCCCTCATTTTACTTCTTTGTCACTGATTTTTTTAAGCCATGTCCAAGTGCCAAATACCACTGCAAATACCTGCAAGCGAGCGTTCGGCATTCAAAAATGGTTGTTTGTTTATGAGTTGCTGAAATTACTGAGGGATCAAGAGAAAACTTTAGAACATCGTACAGTAATTAAGGTGAGGATTGTAATAATATTTTGTTTGAAAGCTGCTGAAATTATTGAAGGGTCAAGCGAAAACTTTAAAACACTGTACAGTAATTGAGGGGGAGGATTGTAATAATATTCTGTGTAAAGAGTTGTTATAATTATTGAGGGGGGTCAAGAGAAACCTTTAAACATCATACAGTAAAAAGAAAATTTTAAAGTACTGTAAAAGTGAAAGAGCATTCAATAACCCAAGAGGAGGAGGGTGACCTCAGGGGATGGGTAATGTTTTTATTGCAATTTTAAACAAAATTAGAAGAACTGTGTTCTATAAATAAGGAGCAGTCTCTGATATTTGTAAGGGATGAGTTTTTGAGACAAGCAAGAAATCTCATGCTGAGCACAAGGGGACAGGAAATTGCATAAACGCATGGCTGTGTATGATCAGAATGTTCTAGACATTGCTTAATATTTGAATGTTCTTAAAACTGGAATGTTCTAGAAATGCTTAAACTTGGAATGTTCTAGAAATTGCTTAAACATTGGGGCTGTGTAGAATTAGAATGTTCTAAAAATTGTCACTCTATCAATACTTGGTCTTTGGGTGAGGGGCAGCAGGAGCTGGGACAGGTAATTGAAGGGGTACAAATCAAGTAAGGACATAGGTGAAGATGTGGAGAGGCCTGTAAGGTAGAAGGATAGAGGGAGGGGGTTGGGGGAGTAAACAAAGCAGTGGGGTGGGAAATGGTCCTAGCAGGATAATGAGATGTAATGGATGCGGAGCTGCTGTGCATATGGATACACTCTGGAGAGCAGAGATATGCCCTATTTTTGTGAGGGTGTTACACCTGGAAAGGGAAATTTGGGAGTTAAGGAGGGAGGCGGAGAGATTAGTCAAGAGGATAGGGCATGGGGGTAGACGTGGCAGTGGTTTGCAGCTCAGAAGGGAAAAATTGAGAGGCTGTGTGTGAGACAGGAAGGGGGTATATGGAGAGGGAGATAAACCAGGCTACTGGAAATGCAGGAGTGATCAGGAAGAGGGTAGAAAGAGAGGAGGGGGGTGCACAGGTGATGGCAGGAAGGGGGGGAAGAGAGGTAGAGTAAAGGGAGTAGTGAATGTCAGCCTCGGCAGGGCAAGGATGGAAAAAGATATCGGTGCTGTAGGAGGTGTTGTAATGATGAATAGGAACACCTCACTATGAAATAGAAGGGGCACAGGGGATCAAGTGGAGATGGTGGTGTCTGATGATGGAAGGGGAGGGCAGAAGAGAGAGGGGAGATAGCAGAAAGGATAATAAGGTATCCAGGAGAAATAGTTGAGGATGGAGGGGTAGGGCTTGTGAGAGAGGAGGATTTAAGAGGAGGGATGAGCATACAGTAGTCCCCAGGGGATCAGTAAGGGGCAGGAAGGAGGATGAAGGGGATGGGTTTGAAGGATTAGTTGTGAGGGACGGAAGCCAGCAATAAGGGGGAGTGACTAGGCACCACAGGTGAGGAGGAGGTTGCTGGGGCAAGGGTGAAATTCGGCAAGGGGGTACTAAAGGGGGAGGAAAAAGACTTGGAGGGGAGTGATGTGCTAGTTGGAGAGTCCATGTCCTTTGAGTGTATCACTGGTGCAGGTGTGGGATGCAGAATCCTTCTCATCTACTGTCCACCCGGGGGTGAGAAGCAGTTTCTGCAGCAATTTGCAGACTTCATCATCAATATGATGTTGGGGTCCTCCAGATGGGTGATGCTGGGGGACTTCAATGCCTGGGTCAACGAAGAACTCTCACAATTTGGTCAGGACTTCCTCCAACTAATGAATTCATTGGATTTTACACAGGTGATTACCTCTGCTACCTAGATTCATGGTCACTCATTTGATTTGGTCTTCCTACTGGGGATGGAGACCTCTGACATGGTGGTGAAACCTGATGGATGGTCTGACCGTCACATCATAAGGTTCAGTTTTCTGGCTCCCCCCAATAGGCCTGCTCCTGTGGAGATGGTCCGGTACCGTCCTATGAGGGGTTTGACCCCAGATGGACTGATGGCGGTACTGGATCTTTCGAGCATGCCAAGTTTAAGCATGGACCCAGAGAACCTGCAGCAGGCCTATAAGTAGCAGTCATCATTTTACCATCTCAGAAACATCACTAGGATCAAACACTTTGTTCCGTCTGGTGATCTGCCTACATTAATCCAGGCCTTTGTGACCTTGCGTCTAGATTACTGCAACTTGCTTTACTTTGGGCTTCCGGGGGTTGATATCCACCACTTGCAGCTGGTGCAGAATTCTGTAGCCTGGTTGTTGATGGGGACTCCTAGATCTTCCCGTATCACACAGGTGCTGCAGGAACTGCACTGGCTGCCGGTTCAGTGGTGGATCACCTTCAAAGTCAGATTACTGACGTACAAAGCCCTACACGAACCGGGCCCTGACTACCTTAAAGGAAAGGATGGTGGAGTTCCAGGGGGCTAACAGCTTTCAATATGGAAGCCAAGATGGGTTCATCCATGGCAGATTGTGTCAGACCAACCTAGCTGAATTCTTCAACTGGGTGACAAGATCCCTGGAAAGTGGAAAGTCGGTTGATCTCCTGTACTTGGACTTCAGCAAGGCTTTCGATTTGGTCCCTCACTGAAGGTTGATATGGAAGCTAAAGAACCTAGGGGTGGGGGGAAAAAATGATGAGATGTATAGGAAACTGGTTCAGCAACCTGCAGCAGAGGGTGGTGGTAAGGGGAGAGTCTTCAACTCACAGGAGGGTCATCAGCGGGGGTCCCTCAAGGATTGGTTTTGGGCCAAATCCTGTTCAATGCTTTCATTATAGACATAGGGGAGGGAGTTAGGAGCAAAAAGAGCCTGTTTGCAGATGATTCCAAGCTGGGTGCTGAGGTAGACAGCAAAGAGGGAAGGAAGCCACTTCAGGAGGATTTGGTAAGGTTGGAAAGGTAGGCACACACTTGGCAGTTGGAGTTTAATATTTGGAAGTGCAGCATACTACTGTATATCTGAAATTCAGAAACCCTGGGTACAACTGTCATTGGGGGGTGGGGAACAGCTGTTGATTTCTACGGGGGGAAAATATCTGGTGATTGTCATAGATGCCAGAATGAACAACTCAGAACACTGCAAGTGAGCAGCTGCTAAGGCAAATAAAATGTGTGGGTATATCTTTAGGGTGATAACATCGAGGAGAAGGGAGTTCATTCTGCCCTTGTACACCTCCTTAATGAGGCCCCACTGGAGTATTGGAGTATTGTGTACAATTTTGGCACCCTTACTTAAAGAGGGATATTACCCTTTTGGAAAGAGTACAGAGATGAGCCACAAGGATGATCCATGGCCTGGGGGAATGTCCTACGAAGAGCAACTTAGGGAGCTGAACATGTACTCCCTGGAAGTCACAAGGGGCAGGGGGACATGATAAGAGGTCTTCAAATACAGTATATGAAGGGGATCAATACGGTAGACATGGAGGGTCTCTTTACATTGAAGGGGGAAGGAAATATGAGGGTACTTAACCTTAAACTAGTAGGGGGGAGGTACAGGAGGAGGTGAGGAGGCATTACTTCACAGAGGGTAGTGGCACCTTGGAATGCACTACCAGGGAAGCTGTTGACAAAGGAAACAGTGGAGGGATTCAAGGTGGGGTGGGGCAGGTACATGGGCAAGGTACAGGTTGGGGGGAGGATAGCAACAGAGTGCTGGGGGGTATGCCGGGGGAAGGGAGCACAAAAAGGGGGGGGGGGCAGCAGCTGAAACTTAATTAGGTCCTGCATTTTGGGGAGTCGAGAAAGACCAATGGGCCTAATCTTAGGCAACTTTGTATGTATGTATGTAATGAGAAAACCTGTGAGATCTGCAGGGGGGTTTCAACTCCACAACCAGGTGATGCATCCCCATTGACTTAATCATGGTGACAAAGTTCTGGGAAAAATCATCTTCAGAGAATGTCACAAACACAAGCACCAGGGCAAGGACAAGGCTTCCACACCAAGATCCATGTCACCCCAGCAAATTACAGGTAGGACTTCTGCTTCAAAGCTGACTGGTCTGGTGGCAACACCAGCTGCACCCCCTGACCGTCGACCGGACACTAAGGTCGGTGCTTGGCACAGGCACTACCGGGCTAATTACGGCCAGTATGTTGCCATCATCAATAGAGAATCAATCTCCAACATCAACTACTTCAATCGTGCCTATTATCCAAAGTAGTGCTGTTGCTCAGGCAGTGCTCATATCATTTTCAGACATGATACAGTGACTACTGCCTGGTCTGCCTGTTTCAGGGATGCCTTTTGACAGGGACTCCTGCAAATATCACATTGCCACCACAACCTAATCCCTTGCTGAATAGATCTCCACTGTCACCGCGGTCATCACTGGTGCGGTCATTCATTCCCATCCATAACATAGCTGATGATGAATATAATCCTAACCTCATGATGGAGGAGAATGAGGAGGAGGAGGAAGACTATGCTGAGAGTCACTATGGGCAGGGCACCAGCTCAACAGTCTCCTCCTGTAGTGAGGACTGTTGTGAACACACTAAGATCAACATCTAAAGAGTCCCTCATTTTTTAACCTGATGCAGCAAATGCAAGCTACCATGGGCTTCACCTTAGAGGAGCAGGATTCTACTAAAAAGAACCTTTGAGGCTGTCCCAGTGTCACTGCGGGCTGAGGCGCTGGTCACTTCACCTCACGCCATGCTGGTGACCCATGTTTGGGAATGAGCACGGGTCGCTGGGGGTTGGCAGGGGAAGAGAAGTGTTGAGTGTCCGTTGGACTGCTCTCCTTCTACAGGGAGGGTGGTCCACGACAGTCGGCACCTGATTGGCCCCTGGTGGAGGCTGGAGGGCAAGAGACTGCGCTGTACTTCAGGGGAGGAGTTGGGGGCATACCAGGAAGGAGCACGTGCGGACACGTGCGTGTTCCCCTCCACTGGCGTCATGGCATGCCCTCAGCTCCAGGGAGAAAATGAGGAAAAAGGTAGACCTTCTGGTCAGGCGGCTTGATGGCCATCCAACAGAACACCAGCCCTAGAGGAAGTTGCTGAATCTGGATCCAGACAGGGTGGGTGAGATGGGGGCTCCCCACCACCCCGCTGTGGGAGGTAAGCCATAGGGGAACTAGCAGGCAAGGATCCTAAAAGGAGCGCGGAGGTTGTCAGATGGTGGCTGGAATCCCAAGGAGTTGCCAGAATGTGAGCAGACTAGGTAGATCAAGCAGAAAGAGAGAACTAAAAAACAAACACACAAAAAAATATCTTTGGAGTTTCTGGAGATGCCAGAATCTCCCTGTGCTATGGCTCCTCCCCTGTATTAGAGGATGTCACTTATGCAGCTTGGCATAAGCCATACAATATATCAGCTGTGCCCAGAAAGCCAGACAGAATGTATTCTGCCTCTTCTGGGAAGCCCTTTTATGCTAACCAGCCTGATACTGACTCAGTGGTGATCACAGCTGCCCATGACAGGTCTGGGGCACCTAGACACCTGAACTCCCTTCTTCCTCATAGAGAATCCAGGAGGTTGGATGTCCTAGGCAAATGTACATATGCCTTTGCTTTGTTGGGCCTACATATTGCTAACTATGAGGCCCATATGATAAAATATCAGAACACCCTATGAAGGAAGGCAAAGGCTTCTGCACAGGCCTTCCCTGAGGGTTTTACTAAACAGGAGTTAATGAAAACACTTAATGTTGTTACTGATGCGGGGAGACATTTGATCTGCATAGCATATGATATTTCCAATGCCTCTGCCAGGGCTTCTTCCTCTGGCATCTCTCTCAGGTGCTACTCTTTGCTCAGAGTAGCAGGTTTTGCCACTGATGTGTAGTAAACAGTTCTCAATGCCCACTTCAGAGGTCAGAAACTGTTTGGCCATGATGCAGAAGAACCTTTGGAAAAATCACTCATCTGGCAAAACTCTGAAGTGAGCGAAATCCCTGTACTGTCCCAAAAACAAAGGTAGAAATTGTGGTAATTTTTGCCTATCCACTGTCAGGAGACAGTGTCAGGCCTACAGATAGCAGGGAAGAGGTAAAGGTACAGGTACAGGTGCCTTGTCAGTCCTCATCACAACCCCAAGTGCCCATATAAAAGCACCTAGAGGTAATAGAGCTGGTGGCTCTTGCCCCGCCCCCAGCTCAGCATGATTCCTTCTACACCCCTCCACACGTTTACCTCCAGGGGTTCCACAGCGACACAAACCCAACGACATCCCGACTCATCCCAACATCGACCCAGCTACACACTGACATTAACCACAGCACTCCAGTGCATCAATACAGGCAGGTCATGCCACCCTCCACACACACACACCCTTCTTTAAATATCTAACTCCACGTCGCACAGACAGTGGAGTTGGATGCATGCCCCTCATCAATGAGAAATATCCATAGAAGTGAAATCCCCATTGACAAACAGTCCGTTGACATCGGGGTTTCAGTGTGCAGGATTCGTTGTTATGGCACCACTGTTGTAATGGTATATAGCCTCCAGGGGTGGTGTAGGGGGTCGTCTGTCCCTCCACTTTGACCAATGGAGGGTGGTGACTACAGATGAATGGGTTCTGGAAATGATACAAAAGGGTCATGCTCTGGAACTTCCTGACAACCTTCTAGATCATCAACCAGTTGTACCAGGGCACATGTCCCTGTTGCTAGCAGAAGTACAGGCTCTTCTGCAAAATGAGCAATACTGTTTGTTTCCTCCATAAGTGAGAAATACAGGTTTTTACTCCAGATATTTCCTAGTCCCAAAGTGGATAGGAAATCGGAGGCCTATTATGGGCCAAAGGGACCTAAACTTCTTAACAAAATGCAAGACGTTCTGGATAATCACTCTGCAGGGTCTCCTTCTCTTACTGCAAAGAGGGATTGGATTTGTTCCCTGGATATGAAGGACATGTACCCCATATCAAAATCCGGAAGACTCACACAAAATATCTGAGGTTCCTGTTTGAGGGGGAGCATTACCAATTCAGAGTATCTCCCTTTGACTTATCTTCTGTGCCATGAGTCTTTACCAAAAGCTTGGCCATGGTGGCAGCAGCCCTCTGCAGGGACGGCCTGTATGTTTTTCCTTACCAGGACAACTGACTATTAAAAGTTCACTCCAGGGACCAGCTGTTGAACACTTCGCTCAAGCCAGACAGATGTTTAATGCTTTGGGTGTGACAGTCAACATACCAAAGGCCGTAGTGACATCATGCCACAGACTGCAGTACATAGGGGAAGTTTTTGATATGGCCCATGAGTCGGTGTTCTTGTCTCTGCCAGGGTAGACCACCTGATTGCTCAAGCACAGTTAGTGTACGACAGCCATTATGTCTCAGCAGGGACATTTCTATGCCTTCTGGGCCTCATGTCAGCAGCTATTGTGACTGTGCCATTGGCCAAGCTGCTCATGCAGATCCCATAGTGGACTCTAAGAGTCAAAGACAGAGAACAGCAGGTAACTGTGAGTGTCCAGTGGGATCAGCTGACAGACAATCTAGAACAGATGGTTCTAGTCACGTCTCCATCGTGCAAAGCTCCCTGGAGGAGGATGGAACACAGCAACCTGCTCAAGGGTGTCCCATTCTTGATTCCTTCCCCACATCAGATCCTCACCATGTATGCATTGGGATCAGGATGGGGAGCCCATCTGGGGCCTCTGCAGAAACAAGGTATGTGGAGCCATGTGGAGCGTGCTTTGTACCTAAATGTTCTGGAAATGAGAGTGGTCCTATACAGACTCCAGGCCTTCTGGAACTACTTGTCCCCAGGTCATCCGTTAATACAGATAGATAGCGTCAGTGTGATACATTACATTACATCAACAAACATGGGGGGACTCATTCTTAACCATTGTGGTTGGAAGCAAAGAGAGAGTTTAGTATTGGGCTCTAGAACACTAGAACTATCAGCAGTATGTGTTCCAGGCATACAAAATGTCTTGGCAGACAAACTAAGCAGGTCACAGTCCACAAAGCATCAGTGGTAACTAATGATCTCCATGGTTGGTAACCTATTCGAAAGATGGGGTTATTCAGAGTAGGACCTTTTTGCGTCCCCACACAATGCAAAACTACCTTATTTCTGATCATGCAGTTCAGGGCCTGGAGTTTCTTGCCAAGATGCATTGTCCCTCTCTTGAAAAGGGAGGTTTTGATATGCCTTCCCTCCCTTCCTGCTAGTTCGGAGAGTAATACTCAAGTTGAAGATAGAGGGGGCAACTCTAATACTCACTGCTCCCCTATGACTTTGGTAAATATGGTATCCCCTGCTATAGCAGCTGGCAGTGAAACTCCCAGTACCTCTGCCACTGTGCAAGGGTCTACAGTCACAGGAACAGGAACAGGGAGCCCTAGTCCACCCAGACTTGAAGTCTCTACATCTGAACATATGGCTTCTCAAGACATAGCCATAGCTCGCTTGGGGATATCACAGAAAGTGGCAGATTTTCTGGTGGCTGCTAGAAAACCATCCACCAGACATACGTATTCCATGAAATGGAAGCAGTTTGCTTTATGGGCTGCTTCACATAACCTGGATCCATTTACTTGTCCAATCAATCAGGTTCTAGAGTACCTGCTGTCCATACAGAATTCAGGTCTGCAGTATTCCTCCATCAAAGTGCATGTGACTGCAGAATCAGCTTTCCATGTGCCTGTGGATGGCAAAACAGTTGCTTAGCTGGAGGTAGCCCATATGTTCTTGAGAGGCATTTTACACATAAAGCTTACCATTTCGAATGTGGCCCCAGTTTAGAATCTGAATTTTATTTTGGAAAAGCTGACTCTGGCTCCTTTTGAGCCAGTGAGACTTGTGGCTTACACTTTCTATCTTGGAAAGTGTTATTTTTAGTTGCGATTACTTCTGCTTGCAGGATTTCAGAGCTGCAGGCTCTAATGTGTGAGCCTCCTTATTTGATTTTCCACAACCCCTGGCTGCCCAACCTGACTCCTGAGTTCCCCCCTGAGCCCGGGTTGTTAGTACAGGAATGTGCACTTGCACTGAACCATCAGGTAGTGACCACCTACTCTTAGAAAATATTCTGTCCAATCATTCAATGTTTTGACTGCATGCTCATATTTCAAACAAGTTCTGATGTCATACAGACCTTTGGTTGTACAACCACTCAGTTTAGGAAGTGTAAAGTATGGCTATTAAGACCAATAACTTTAAATTAACTTACTCTTTTCAACTGCATTTTATGAATGGTCTCTCACTGCTGCATTAAATGCCATAAGTTAATAACCCCTCATTTGCATAACCTGAGCAGCTGAAATTTCCCATGGTGCATGAGATGGCCATGGGCAGCTCTGCAGACATTATGGATGGTGCGGTTGTTTAAAAGTGAAATCAGAAAGCAGAAAGTAAATAAAAAATCAATTTAATGCTAAAAGCCATAGCTGGGCATTTCTGCAACAGCTGCTGCATTTGCTGGATTTTCAGGAGTTTCCCTTTTGAGGTGTTGGTCTTAACTGTAGCTAGCAGAAGTTTAGAAATATCCCAGTTTAGGTCAGTACTTTGTAATCCTTGTGATGATCATGTCATGCATTGCACTGTATTGTTGTCAGGCGAACAAAGCAGCTCTGAGAAAGACCTTGGGATAATCTTGAAATGGATCAGGTGACCAGGAAGTAACAGCTCTCTCAGATTTGCAGTGTTTTTATCACATTTACACTACATCATTTGCACTGAATAAGCCCGTTTTTTTGTGCTTTATTCATGACCTGGCTGAATTAATCAACTTTCTTCAAGAACAGTATATTGTTGTTAGATTCAACATCACCATCCTAATTTTCCCAAACTGGTGACAATACAATATCAACAGCGAACAGACCCAGTGATATCTCTGGACTGCTGTTCACTATTGCGGAACACAATACCTGTCCACGGATTTTCAAATGATGAAGGAAACTGCTCCCATTTAAAGTGTACATGGACCACTGTTATTTGCTAAACAGAAATTTGTACTTAATTCCATATGACACCTTCCCAAAAGATACATTTGGAAATTAACTGGTTATAATGCATGGTGAACCCTTATTACCAGTGAAAAATGGCAAGATTATTTCTTTATAATCTCATCGTTATAGTGTCAGGGGTTGTTAACCTCTCTTGAGTACATCTTAGTGATGGGATTACAAATGGAGCCAATCTGCACATGCATGCACCTTTTTTTTTTCCCTCATGCACCGACGGCCTTCCTGAAATTGGTGCAGCAATGAGAGCATGACCCTGAATGACTGTGACAATGAATGAAACTGCAAGAGTAAGGAGCCTTCTTAATTTATTCTGATGGTTGATGGGTACCAAACGCTATAAAATATAATGTATGGTTCCTTTATTGGTAACCTATTTGTGTAATGTCTCGAGATTGCCATGGTGATGTAAACCTCTCGAGCTTCACTCTCGAGATTTACATGGTCGCCCTGGCAACCTCTCAATGGCTAACAAACAGGTTACCAAAAGAGGACCACACATTATCCTCTGTTTAACTCTGTATTCTTTCCTTGATAAAACAAGTTAAAAAAAATAAATGCATAAATACATGCATATTTAATGGAGTCCTGCTTCTACCTAAAATTGTTGCTGTGAGCGACTGTAGCACATGATGGACTAGAGACCTGATCACACTCACACACTACCTGACTGTGGAGGGATTTAACCCCGGATTGTCCAGATCTAAGCTCATTTCTCGATCTACAAGGCAGACTGCCTCTGCTCTCTGCCCCTTTCCCTCAGTTGCCCTTCCTGTCCTTTGTTATCCCATTTCATCAGGTACACTCAGCTTGCCATCTCCCATTGAGGCCTCCTTTTCCTGCCCAGATTCCTCTCTTCTAGCCCAGTAAAAGCACTGCTGCCTTATGAGAATGGCTGCTAAATATAATATTGGAAGAACACCCACTTTAAGGGTAATTTCCTGAAACAATACACAGTTGACTCTTCAAAACAACTCTCATGGGACACCCCAGTGGTACAACAAGCAACTGAAACTCCCTAAAATATTTCAGCTAGGCCAAGTTATGTTTGTGTTAGCTAAGTCCTTAGTGTTTTGGAAGGGGATGGGAGGGTATGAGTTTTAAAAAAGGACCAGATACCCATCTCTGTCAATAATAAGAGAGAAAAAAGGTAGAAAAACAGTAAACTGGTGTGTCCAAACTTCTTCAAGAGATAGGTTATATAAGGCATCATATGTTAGAGTACTCAAACAACTGCAGATCTGCTATCATTTGAAGTGATTGTTACAGTGAAAGGTAGTATGTAGAGTACGAAGAGAGGGACTAAGAATTGAACAATAGTTCTAAAGCATATGCTTATTAGTACAGCAGTGGTATGCAGCATGGCATAAGTCATTACAACCATGTGCACACAGAGACAGCAATTATCCATTTCATAGGGCAGACATGCCCGAGTAACTCTCAAGAGGCTTTCCAGTTTCTGCTGATCCCATTATTTCCTTTTGGAGCTTGTCTGCCTACACATTATGTATGTCAGCTTCAGCAATGCTAAATTTGTACTGAAGATACATGCAGATTTTCTCAGAATAAAAGCACTTGATGGCTCATGTTTCAGAAGAGCAGGGTATATATAGAAAAAGGGGTGACTGCCAGCATTTTAGAATTCTGATTAACCAAGCATCCCCAGGGTTTTAGAGAAGTGTTCATGTCTGCATGTAAAAACACTACAATAAATGGACTCCATTTTTTCCTATAAAAAGCCAGTTATCATTTCTTGTTATAACCACCTGGTTATAACAGAAAACATTGCAGGCTTTCTGTATGAGGATCCATGAACTGCAGTTGCCCTCGTGCACACTCACTGTTTTGTGGCACTGAGAATCTCAACGCTCACCCTTGCTACTCAGTTACTGTGTTGCCATAGAAACTCAATTGTGTACTGCTTTACAAGTGGAGTTAAAACTTGTTCAAACAAGAAAGAAAGATTTTCTTTTCTTTTTTTTTTGCTGTGTTTCCTTTTATTTTGGTTTCAAATGAGTGCCGTGACTTGTTGGATGTTTACATATTAATATATATATAGTAAGTCAAATATACATAGTAAGACATACTAGTATACATAGTAAGTCATACAAATGTACATAGTGAGACATACTAATATGCTTAGTAAGGCATACTTTTTACATAGAACTATAAAACATGACTATCTCTTTCAAACTTTGCCAGATTCGATATGAAAAGTTCACAATGTCAGACACTAGTAATATCTTTTTTTTTTTATTTTTTTTTTAAACTTGCTTATTACGTTTTCTCACACATATATGATGTACAAAGACTTACACATACAGATACCAGGGATTGCCCCGGTCCTCAGCCCAAAACTGGCTCGGATACTATGTACATCTAAAACTATGTACATACACAGCTACGTTGACATTACTATGGCACTAATAAGCTCTCTGACCAGTGTCTAATCATCAGAATAAGGTAGGCCTTGATTCAGCCCAGATATGTAACACCTAACAGATAATTACCTCCACCAATGCTTCTAGGTTGTGTTGACACCTCCTACTAAGGTCAGACTAAGACCGCAGCTGCGTCCCCAGAAAAGAGAGAGAGAGTCCCCTCCTTCCCCTTCCTAATTTGCAGATCTTTGTGTTCCTATCTTATATAAAGCCAGAAATGCAATTCTATTTGTTTGCAGATGCAAAAAGGCAAAAACATAGCAACAAAGCAAACCTTCAAGCTGTTATTCATCTGTTAATCTCACCCTGACAGACAGACCCCCGCTCCAGGTGCTTACTAGTACTAGTTGTATAGAATAAATGGCTTCCAAAGCCAGCCACATTTTCTTATATAATCCCAACTTGCCCTCACCCAACATCTGCTTTGTACAGTTCCCAGGGTTCTCATGAGATCCCCCACCCACTGATCATAAGTATAGGCCAGGCTATCTTTCCATTGCTTCAAAACAAAGGATTTGACAAGGGCCGTGAGTAAGGAAATGTGATATTTGGGTGTAACCCCTGAAACCTGTGACAGGTCCCCAAGCACACAAATTTCAGGTAATATAAACTCCGCATAATCTAGGATGGGGTCCATATTCTGTTTAAGTTTGAGCCAAAGTGGCTGGATCTTGAAACAATCCCACATCACATGCAATATGTCCCCTGTTTCTCACCACACCTGAAGCATAGGTCTGTCCATTCGAGGTTTCTCACATTAGCTTTACCGGAGTATAGTACATATTAGAAGAAATAAACATTTGCATATTCTTGAGTTTAGGTATAGTTATGTATTTACAGCTTTTCCATACAACCTTCAGTTAAGCCTTAGGGAGACATAATCTTGTCACAATATGGGATTTGAGTTGGAAGCTTGAGCCCACAAAATTCAAAAGCACCCTATAAATTTGGGAATTTGGCTTATTTGCAAAATCCACCCCATGTAGTTTTCCCAGGTAAACCCATTCTCCTGGGGCTCCACCATCCCTGTTTTCACCATGTTCAACAAGTTAGTAAGCTGCATCTTTTTGAAGAAGTGCAATCCCTCACATTCAGGTGGAAGGACAACACTATTCTCATTTATACAATCAGACAACTTAAGGTCCCATAACTGTCTAGCCCATTGCTTTATGACAATTTGACCACCTAACCAAAAATTCGGGTTGCCCAATATTGGTTGTTCCCATGCTTTCTCTTGTCCCCTCCTTTGTGCTGGCGTCAAAAAGGCCCACCATGCATTAACCATTTTTTTCTATTGGAGTCAACTTTCTTTTTTAAGGGAGCTTTTCCGGGTGGGAGAAAAGCAATGCTCCTGGGGAAACTCCCAATTCCTTTAAGATCTGTCTCTCTATGCGAAACCAAATTGGCACATATTCCTCCCCCCCCCCGTCCATTCCACCGCCCCATTAGTCCTAGCTGCCCTGCCACATAATACAATTGAGATCTGGCAACTTGAAGCCCTCTATATCCTATGGGAGACGCATGACCATGTGTTTTTTTTCTAGTGGGCTTAGAGGTCCACAGAAAGCTTGAAATCAACTTTCTAATTTTTATAAACCAGGACTGAGGGAAGAGATACGGTGCCAAATGAATCAGGTACAGCAGCCTAGGCAATAGATTCATTTTGACCATTCCTAGCCTAGCTGTAAAGTTCAGTGGAAGTTTATTCCATCTAAGCATGTCACCCCGGATTGTAGTTAACAGTTTTTCCCAAATTAACCTCTGCTCCCTCCTCTACATCAGGGGTAATCCAAATACCCAAGTAGTTGATTACTTTAGGGGCCCAGTGAATCTGAAGTGGCTCAAAATCTGCCCTAAAAGTGTATGGTGTAAGGGGGAGAATTTGTGTTTTACTTAAGTTCAGTTTATAATTCAAAACTGCTGAGTATCTTCGTATAATTTCCAATGCCTGTCTAAAGCCATCAGCTGGGTCTTGTAAATATAAAAGTATAGATCCATAAACACAGACAGTTTAAGTTCCTCCCCAAATTTTAATTCCCTGGATCCTGGGATCTAGGTTAAGTGCCCATAACAAAGTTCTAAGTAGATGTTGAACAAAATAGAGGAAGGGGCATCCTTGCCTAGTCCCATTCTCCAGTTTAATTTCCTGTGATATGTATCCATTACATAACACCCTGGCTGTGGGGGTTGCATATAAATGTTTTATTCCCTGAGGAGACCTTCAGGGAATCCCATCTCTCCATGGTGACAAAAGAAAGGAGTAGAGACCATGTCGAAGGCCTTCTCAGCATCTAAAGATATCAGTGCCATGGTATCTGAGAGTCCAGCACATAGTTAATGATATGATGCAGCTTCCTTGGTGCATCATGGGCCCTGCCTGCCATAGACCCTACCTGTTCCTGGCTGATTAAACTTGGGGCAACTTTCAAGATTCTATTAGCCAGTATCCTTGTCAGGATCTTGATATCCTGATTCATCAGTGCAATCGGTCTGTAGCTCTCCGGAAGCTCCTTTGGCTTTTCCGGTTTTGGGATGAGATTAATATATGCTTGGTAGAGTGGGGAATGGGACACCCCATCTTGCATTATCCTAGTAAACATATCTTTTAGTAGAGGTAGTACTGTTAAAATAAGTGTTTTATAAAACTTGGCTGTAAGGCCATCAGGCCCTGGAGTTTTACCATTCGGCAATGATTTGACTGCCTCTAGAATTTCCCCCTCACATATTCGGCACCCAACTAAGGATCTAGGTTCGAGCAGACTTGATAGACCATAAGGCCTAATCTGCTGGCAAATAGTATGTTAGTATATTGGAACTACCAGCCCTCGTACCTGTGCCAAATCTAGAACTGGAAGAGGTATGCTTTCCAGAAATGCTTGTATTTCCTCCTATTATCAGTCCCTCCCTTGATAAATCCCTTTGTAATAAGTTACAAAGGCATCAGCCATTTCTTCGGGGTCAGTTATAGTTTCCCCTTCCACTTTTATTAAGTTTACCGTTTGTGCAGCCTCCCATTCCCTCACTCTAGCTGCAAGAAGGCAGCCTGGCACAGCTCCCTGCATTAAATACTTGGCCTGGATTTTCTCCAACCAGAAATCCACCTTGGCATAGATCAAGTCCGCCATCTCATCCCTCAGTTCCTTAAGTTCAGCATCTAATTCTGCAGATGACCCTTCTAAAGGTGCAAGAGAATCTATAGCCCCTATTATGAGCTCCTCTCGGGCTTGTCTGAGTTTGTTTATTCTCGCTGCATATCTTTGAGCTACTCCCGAATAAAGAACTTTACAAGTTGGCCAAGCTATTTGCTTATCCTGCAATGCTGGTAGTTGAACTTGAATAATCTCTCTAAGAGCCTCCTCTAACTTTCCCTGCAGTTTAGTGTCAATCAATAATGATTCATCTAATCTCCATCTATATGGCTTGGGCGGATAGGCTTTTAGTTCCCACATCATCTGAACAGGGGAGAGTGATCAGATAAGATTCTACTATAAGTAGCCATTTCTTTTATTCCCACCAATGCTTCCTTATTTACCGGGGAAAAAATCAATCCTGGAGTGCATTTTATGGGCCCCTGAAAAGAAAGTCATGCTATTCGATCTCTTACCATGTATCCAAGCAGGGTCCACCAATGTCATAGCCTCTAAGAATCGACCCATAGTCTCCTGTGCTCTTGACGAAGGTTTTTTAGAGGGTGGATACCTATCTTCCCAATTGTTTTGACACAAATTCCAAACCCCTGCTAGAATGATTGGATGTGTTGGCAACCCCACTAGATCTGCCTCTAATGAAGCAAAAAAATCTGGGTTAGGAGGCGTTGGGCCATAAATGGAGGCGATTGACAAGACTGAACCCAGTATAAAGCCAGAGAGAAAAATTCCCCCCTTGTCCACATTTATTACCACTCTCTTTACCACAAATGGACAAGCCTTCCTCACCAGAATAGCAACTCCCCAGAAGCCGTTGTGTTTCCCACCCCAAATTCCTGACCCACCCACATTTTTTCAACAGATCTAGTTCCTCTGATAAGAGATGAGTCTCCTGTAAAGTCACTATTTGTGCCCCCCATTCATTGAATATGTCTCAGAATCACCATTCTTTTTTGTCTACATTCCAAGAAATAATTTTAATATTTAACATTGTATCGTATACTCCTGTTAGGAGGTCTAAACCTCACTTTCAGGTTCTTGATGATATTGGGAATGCAAGTAATCACAGACACGTTGCATTAAAGTAATAAACAAGTTTATTACTACCAAAAGGATAAATCACAGTTGCCCTAAGCAGTTCTTACCAAAACGAACCGGGAGCCAGTGCTAAGCATTCCCTATACCTCAAGGTTTCTCTGTGTCTCTTGGGGTCTCTCCTAAGGTCTCTGAGGTATAAGACTAGTGTATTACATTATATACCTATGATAATTGCTATGGTTACTGTAAGAAAGAAACATTTCTAGTTACAGAGATGAGCCCTATTGGCTAAATTAGAAGTGGCTCCATGGTCTAAGATAACATTATACAATTCTGTATAGTCATCAGTTTAAGAACAAAAGAGTTCTTATACAAAGTCTTACATAACTCAGTGTAGTAGTACAAATCACCAAAAGGTGGCAATGCCGGCTTACATATTATAATTATTCCAAGGACACAGATGCCTTGGCATCTTACAAGTAAGAATACACAGGAAATACATAGGAGAATATACGTATTAGCAAGCAAAGTGTATTACAGCAATATGCATTCATATCCTGACATCTACTCTTGTACGGTAGATGCCCTTAGCCCTATATGTTAGTATAACATATACTTAAGTGCTAGCTGTCTATGGTGTACCTCTGAGGGTACCAAGTAGGGTGCAGAGACCTCGTGTAACATTCCTCCCCTTGTTGCCTCTAAGGGCAACACAAGCAAATCTCTAGGGAAAAGGCCAGAGAGAAGTGGTCGTTTACAAACCTGATGCGCGAGCCTTGTAAAGGAACTCGAGCTGCTCACGGTGTTGGCGCAGTGTGCGCCGTAGGCAGCAGAGCATAATAATCAAAATAAAGATTAAAAATGCTTGCATAATAACAAAACCTTTACAAGTACTCTCTAACCAGGTGTTAGTCAATGCATCATTCATGTCACCATCATTAATTAATGAGAGGATAGCTTCGTTGGCCTTGGTCATATTATTGCTGATGTGGATGAGGTATGTGTCTTTCCTGTCTAAAAGTGATTTTAATGTAAGTGTGAGTGGGTCTATGTGTACATTAAAATATGGCAAGTATTTGGACAGTGTGAGCAGATAATCGGGGGTTACCATCAATGATGTCTGCATCCAGGAGGGGTACAGGGGTTAATACTGTATGTCCAATGACAGTCTTCTGGTGGGGAACAAAACAGAAATTGGGGTAATCAATAACACATGTAACAGATCCATAAGTATAGGATATGTAGTTAGTTACCACGCAGTACTCTCCATCGGAGTTATACTGAGAGTGAACAGTAGGGAGTCTCCACTTTTGCAACTGAACAGGGCAGGTGTAGGTCATCTTTGAAATCTGTGTTGACAGGCGATGAACCTCCTCATGATATGATTGGTAGAGCTTATCCGAGCCAGAGTTGAGTCCAAGGAGTCAGTGCCATTGGTCGTGATGTCATCATCCATGGTGAAAGTCCAATCAATGCTGTCTGGAGAATAACCACAAACAGGTTGAATAACATCAAATACATCACATCGGCACAAGTAAATGTATTGCCTTTTCACACAGCAGTCCATGTGTGGAGCCACCCAGGCATCCAGGAAAGGATGGTAAACCACTAGAGGCAGTAGATCCAGGCGTTCTCTGTAGATGTCTTTGTCCAAATGCCCAATGGAATGCACCAGTGCAAGCTTGTTGAACAAAGCTGTAGTGGGATCAAAATGTGGTAAAGAGACAGTAAAAGAAACAAACATGGTATCTGTTATAGAACATTTCTTAGCAGCAAAGCAAGGATCAGTATTAGAGTGTCTGGTCACAAACCCCAAATTCCTAGCTGTAGAAAGAGGAATGGTTAAAGTTTGTTGCATACACATAGCAATACAGCTAGGGGTTTTACATCATGGACAATACCATTTTGAGATGCGTCTGTCATGTATGATATCAGGGATTCTTCCAGATTCTAGATCGTAGAAGAGGTTGTTGATGGTAGTGATGATGTATGAGCCATATGCCGAGCAAAGGATTTCTCTAGCAATGTATTGTTTATCTGCTTCTTTATTGTTCTGTTGTATGAGTGCGTTGATCTTATCTCGGGAATCAGTGAATGCCTTAGCAATGTCATGCATGTTGTATACAGTGTATCTTTCTTCCTGACTAAGGCCATCCAAACCATGCAACAATGGGGGTAGTACATTGTTGACCAAACCAGTGGAGAATTTAGCAGAATGAGCTTTGATAGCAGCAATGTCTGCTTTATTCCAAATAGTCATAGCTGTACCAAAGAGGCCTGTGACAGTACCTGTTGCACCTGTGACATCAGAACTGTCAACTTCACGTGTCCTATAGGTTCATAGGTTCATAGGATCAATACAAGTTCAGTAGGTATTACTACCTTTTATGAACTCAACACCAAATCAAGGGTGGAATCTAAACTTTAAATAGCCCATATAATTATCTAAATTAAGTTTGAATGACGTCAAGGAAGTGCTAAATACCACGTTTTCTGAAAGTTTATTCCATGTGTTTATTACCCTTTGTGTATACCAGTTATTTCTTTTTGAAGTATTATTTTGAGTACCTTTGAGTTTAAGTGAATGGGATCTAGTATTAACAGTAGTCATATTTTTTTTGTAGTCCAATTGTTTCTAATATTATATCGCTCTGTATAGCTTTATATGTCAAGCATAGATCCCTACCAAGTCTTCTATAGTCCATAGAATATAGACCTCCTTTTTTCAATCTAGTTTCATAATCGAGATCTTGGAAAGGTGTTATTTTTTTTGTAGTTCTTCATTGAATATTTTCAATTAATTTCTTATTTTTAATTAAATAAAGAGCAGTTACTGAGGAGCAATATTCCAAATGAGGTCTTACGTTTATGAGTTAGAACATCAGGAGTGGGTTTTCTCCTGAAGTGGCCTCTATGTTCAGTAGAATGGACCCCGGCAATAGGGTCTTGAGTACAAATCTGAAATGCAGCTAAACTATCACACAATAATGAACTATAAAATGCTGAAGTGTTAGTATTTGTGACACATACCAAATTCTTTCATATTCCAGTAAGTGAGATTAAATAAAACAGGTATATGCATAAATTGTAAGTTATTAATCAAAGAACCTGGGAGGGAAATGGCTGTTAGACCACTACGGGGACCTGGGGTATGCTTTGGACATTCCAAAAGCTGTTTATCAGTAGGTGGTAACATAGAGAGGTACATGGCTGCAGAAGCCATGTGGTGTATAGCACAATATTTTCGAGCAGAGTCTTTAGACAAAGAATTGCAGTATGAAGGATCAATTAAGGCAGTAATGTTGTACAAACCAGAATGTCTTAATGCAGTTTGTAACAAGGACAGAGAACCATTTGGGGATAATTTAGCATTAGGGCCAACCTTGGAAAGTTCCTTTGGAGAGTCTAGCCACTGGGAGAATTTGTCCTTGTGTGGTTTTGTCACTCAATTTGAAGGGTAGATTTATCAGGAGCAACAACTGAGGCAGTGAGGAAGCATTGGAACCTTCCTGGACAGTGATCAGACTATCTGGTATATTGATGGATACTCCCTCTGGAGGAGGTGCTGGAGGATCGAGGTGTCGTAGGAGGTTCGGTACCGTGACTTGGATGCAGGGGATAACTCCTGAGATGAGGAGATAATGGAACAAGATAGTCATCTTGTCAATGTATCTGAAAATGAAGATCAAAGATTAATATGTTAGTACTATTCCGCCCGATAGGGTGAGGAAAAGTATTTAAGCTCCTTTATACAGTTTTAACTGGTTTGCATGTAATCATTTGTCTGTCAACTTGTTGTTATGCAGGAGTCTAACCTGATAGACTGCTGGACTGAGCTTGTTGACAATGGGGTATGGGCCTTCCCACTTGTTGGAGAAGGAGTGGGTGGGATATGCAAATTGAAGTACCATTACCTGATCTCCAACTTGCCAATCCACTTCTTGTGCGTGTTTGTCAAACTGTATTTTGGATTGTTGCTGGGCCTTGACCATGCAGTTGGCAGCATACAATTGTGTGTGTATGAGGTATTTTCTGAGTTTTTCCACATATTGGTCTACAGACACACAGTCTGCAGTGGGGGTGTGCAGATCAAACAACAGGTGTTCAGGTAATCTCATCTGTCTACCAGTCATCACCTCAAATGGTGTGAGCTGGGTGGTGGCTGAGGGTGTGCCCCTAATTGCCCTAAGGAGTAACGGCAGTAGGGAATCCCAAGTTTTGGGATTATCCTCAATGAATTTGGAAAGCATTTGCTTAATCCGTCTGTTGGCTCTTTCTACTTGACCTGAGGATTGAGAGTGGTAAGGTATGTGGAACTTTTGTTGAACTCCAAGGAGTTCAAGGGATTCCTTTATTAACTCACCTGTAAAACTGGTTCCTTTTTCAGAGTCTACCTTGAGGGGTAGGATCCCACCTGGAGAAAATCTGTTCCACCGGGATCTTGGCAGTAGGTTTTGCAGTGCATGTCTTAATGGGAAAGCTTCAACCCACTTAGAGAAGAGGTCAGTTACCACAAGAGCATACTTGTTATTTCTGCTGGTGTTGGTCAAAGGACCTATAAAATCAATCTGTATGGCATGCCAAGGACCAGATTGCCATTGTGGTAAAAGTTTGGCATTTCATTTGTTAGGGATGGGGCTGTTTTGTGCACAAATGAGACAGTTGTCTATGTACTGTTTAACATCTTTGGTGACACCAGGCCACCAGGCGGTGGTCTTGAGCCTTTGGAGGTTATTTTCCACTCCCTGGTGTCCACCAGTGGGTGTATCATGCACTTGGTGCAAGAATTCATATCTTAAGTGTCTGGGGAGCACCCACAATTTAGTGGTGGAATCATCTGGTTGGAACCAGATGAGCTTGTCATCTGGTGACAAGCGTAACTTACTTTCATGTCTCCGGTAGGGGTTGTGTGTGGGAAGTTTCTCTTTGGTACCCTTGTCAAGGAATCTGAACACTTCTTTAAGTTCAGTATCAAAATGCTGGGCTGCTGAGAGGTCCAAGGGGGAAAAAGGTTCAGGTTTCTTCCTGAGTGCTGCAATCTACATGGCTGCATTGGCCTCTGGATGGTCCATCATCTAGATGTCCCCCCCCTTGGGCCCCTTCCTTAGCAAGGGTATCTGCTGTGTCATTGAAGGCATGGTAGGGATCATGGAGAGAATGAGCTTTGATTTTATGTACATAGAGTTTGTGTGCAAATTTTTGTGCCAGTGCATGTATGTATATTACCAATTCCTTGTACTTCACGGGGCTGCCATCAGAGGAGAGGAAGGAGTTCTTCTGCCAGAAAGGAAGAAATTCTGTGAGAGAACAACAAACTCAATTAGAGTCTATAAAAATGATAGTATCCTCGGTCCCATGCTGGATGAACTCGAGGGCACAGGCCACCACTGCCATCTCTGCATATTGTGATGATGCTACATTACAGCGCCTTAGATATTTTGACAGTGTTCCCATAAGAGTAAATCACTAGAATGCCCATCCCTGTGATTTGTTTTCCTAATAGTAAGATGCTGAACCATCAGTAAAGACACGACACAAAGAGGTGTTGTCAAGTATTTGTGGCGTGGCAGGGAGGAAAGGACCTGGATCTGGAAGATCAGGTGACTGTAGTGTACAGTCATGGGGTTCTCCTGAAAAGGAGTTCATGAGCCAACATAGATGGAATTTTTGTCGGTTGTACATGTATGTCTCTATCCTGGAGCAGAAGTGACCAGTGTGTCAGTCTGGTGTTAGAGACTGACCCATCCTTCATTCTGTCTGAGAGCAGAAAGGTAGTTGGGGTGTGGTTGGTGTTGATGATCAGTGGTGAGTACCCAATGATATACAGGAAGTGCTTGACAGCCCAGTAGGTGGCCAGAAGGTTCCTTTCATAAAGGCCGTACTTCTGCTCCACTGGAGTCAAGAGCTGTGAGGCATATGCAATGGGTCTCAAGGTGCCATGCACCTTCTGGGCCAGCACTGCTGACATGGCAATGTCAGAGGTGGCACATTCCAGATGGAATGATAGTGCTGGATTGGGGTTGACCAGAGCTGGGGCGGAGGCCAAGGCCTGCTTCAGTGACATCACAGCCTCGGTGTGTATAGGGCCCCAAGTCCATGGGATGTTCTTTTTTGAGTAACTTATACAGAGAAGCAGCTTTCTGAGCAAAATCACAAATAAAATCTCTTGAGTAGTTCACCATACCTAGAAACCTTCGAAGAGTTGCCACGCTGGTGGGCAATGGCAAGTCTTGTAATCCCTGTACCTTCTTCCAGGTAGGACTTCGACCTTGGTCAGCTATTTTTTAGACCCAGAAATAGTACTTCTTTCTGACATAGTTGTGCCTTTGCTGGGCTGCATTTCAAGCCTGCTCTCTGGATGAGAGTCAGTAGTTCATCCAAGAGATCCAGATGTTGTTCTTGTGTAGCTGTTGCCAGCAACAGGTCATCCACATATTGCAAGAGACATTGGGGAGTAGAGAAACTCTCGAGGGCATCCATCATGTGTAGATGGAACAGGGATGGACTGTTATGGAATCCTTGTGGCAAGCAAGTCCACATATACTGTCTTTCTTCAAAGGTGAAGGCAAACTTATATTGACTCTTAAGGGCCAATGGTAGTGACCAAAAACCATTGGAAATGTCCAGGGCACTGAACCATTTCAAGTCAGGGGTCAGAAGTCATAGCACATTGAGTACTGATGCCACAGTTGGAGAACAACTGAGGTGACCTGATTCAGTTTCATGTAGTCAATAGTAAGTCTCCAGGTGCCTGTGGGTTTTCACGGGCCACACTGGGGAGTTGGCAGTGGAAAGCATAAGTTCTGATTACTCCTTGTTTGAGGAATGACTTGATCATCTCTCTAAGGGAAGGCAAGGCCTCAGTTGGGAAAGGATATTGCCTTTGCCTCTCATGTGCTGGGCCTGACACTTCGATGACAGTGTGCATTCTACCACAGTCATGTTTATTGATTGCAAATGCTTCGAAATATCATTGCAAAATAGGGAGGAGCTTTGGGAAAAGTTCATGAGTCTTGAACAAATCTATGACGTCATACTCCTTGTCATTGGCAGATACTGTTGCCACGACATGTGAATCAGGAATCAAAATGGTATGATAGTGACCCTGAATTTGTATCAGTAGCATGTTAGCTAGGTCCACCACACAGCCGTGTGGTGCAAGGAAGTCAATCCCTAGGATACTAGGATGATCATGCAATACCATCAGTTGGAAAGTGTGTGAGGCCTTTAGATGGCCTAGCTCTACCGGTAAGGGTAGAGAACGGTATGCAGGTAATCTAGTACCATCAACTCCTGACATGTTGGTCCTCCATCCGGTGGACCAAGGGGATGTGTCTAGGTGTTCATCATGTAACACAGATACAGCTGCACCTGTATCTAACAAGACTACTAGTAGGCGGACCCCTACCTTGGCCTCGGTGCAGGGCCTTCCATTTGTATCCAAGACTAGCTTGTTTACAATCTGGACTGGGGCCTGTAATTGTCAATCTGTACTGCTGGGAGCATGGAGATGTTGGGCCTGACTCTTGTGAATTACTTCACCATGCTGCACTGATGCTATATAGGGAGGAGCTTCTGGGTTCAGGCTGGTATGGGCCTGAGAGCCTGCA
Organism: Neoceratodus forsteri; assembly: GCA_016271365.2. Taxonomy (NCBI): domain Eukaryota; kingdom Metazoa; phylum Chordata; order Ceratodontiformes; family Ceratodontidae; genus Neoceratodus; species Neoceratodus forsteri. The sequence goes on along the minus strand of CM028130.1, from coordinate 665,112,256 downwards.
CCACCAGTGTCCCCATGACCAGTTAGGGTCTGGGTTGCCGGTTGTACCACCGCAAGGGCCTGTGTGGGAACAGCATCTGCTACAGATCGCACTTGTCCCAGGAGCTCTCGGAATTTCTGATTCTCCTTGGCTAGCTTCCTATATGAAGGGCCTGTCCTTTGTTGTTGTGATTTACCTTTACCCGTATGCTTTTTGTACTTATGCCAATTCCAGTTCCCACCCCATTGTTGTTGCTGTTGCAGTTGTTGTTGATGGGCCTGTTTGGAGTGTTGGTTATCAACTGGAGGAGCTTGTTGGTGTTGGGCCTGCCCTTCCACTGTGTAGTGCATTGTGGCCTCTGGAGTAGGCTCCACAGCAGCTACCTTCTTGGAATCGGAGCCCAGATCACGGATATAGAGTTGGTACACTCTCTCGGTTTTCCGAAGGATGTCGGCAAACCTATCCATATTGGGGTAGGTGGTTGGCTCTACCTTTTCTCGTACTGCTGGAATCATGTTCCTAAGGAACAGGGTCTTATATTCAATAAGATCTACATCTGCAGCTTCTTGTGCTAAGTGCTTTCCTGCTCGGTAGGCCATCCAAAGTCTCTGGTGGTAAGTCGCTGGACTTTCCTTTGCATTCTGTTTTACAGGGTATGCAAGCATCACTCCTACTATACCTGGGCTGTGAGCAGAAATGAGCTCAGCTGCAACCTCGTCAAAGGTGGAATTCCCATCCTGGTGGATGGCATCAGGAAGTTTGGCCCACAAACTAGGATCGATGGTTTGGCATAGTATTTGGACCTGATATTCTGCAGCAAGGCTAATCATCTCGCATTTAGAATGCACCTTTTCCAAGTGACAGCTGAGGTTGTCGGACGGGTTCATCCGACCGTTGCTGTCAGCTATTTGCTGAACAGAGTAGGCCATTTGTAGGGGATTATTGGGTCAATCAGGCAGAGGTAGATTGTCTCGAGTGCCATCCAGGGCGGCCCAAGCTGCAGCCTAGGCCACAGTGTGGACGATACCTTCCTGAGTACCAGCCTCTTGCAGAAGCTGCCTAATCTGGGTTTTAATGGCCTGTTTACTTCTCTCAGGAAGGGGTACATTGCCTATCACAGTTTCAATCATGGTTTCTATCTCATGCCCATCTTCCACATTAATAACAGCTATTGGTGGTGCTGTCGGGACCAGGCCTGGGCCTGCTACCCCCATCATAGGGGGCCGCCATGTGGCATTTCCCATGATGAGGCGTCTAGCGTCGATGGCCGTATGACATACTGAGGATGTAGTGGGACCGCCATGTTGTGGATGGCTGGGTGGGGTCTCTGGGCCATAGTAGGGGTGTGACTGGGCATTGTATTGTGAAATGTTGTCATCTGACAACACTCCCTTCAGATAATGTATATGTAAGGCAGGGGCTCGCCTCCATTGCCTTAACATGTCCAGCCAGAACCTCCGCTGATGGCACAGTTTCACCATTTGGTTCTACATTCAGTATGACTCACACTTGCAACATCCATATCAAACTCATCTTGCTTTTGCTTTTGCAACACTCTATACGCGGCGCTCAATTCACGGTTGTCCCTAATAGACACTTCTAAATCATTACGTACCTGGTTTATCTCATCTTGCAGCTCACCCATTTCCTCACTCAACTGAGCATTTGCAGCACTTAGCAAATCATTCATTTGCAATGCCTGTCCCTTATCCTGTCTCAAACTTTCACATTCCTGTTTTAACATACACAGTTCCTGTTCTCCAGCTTGAGCAGAATGATGCAATAGTGAATCCTTTTCACTCCACAGAGTTTGGAGTTCAGACTCCAAGTTCTGCTGCAGTCTGATACATTCTGTTTCCTGCAAAACCACCTGTCGCTTAGAGAGATGAAATTTGCAGATCAAGGGTTGAAACCTGCTCGGAGGCTTCCAGAGCAGCATAGAGAATGGACCATCAACCCTTTAACTTGCAACATTGACTGATTGTCTCATCTCCCGTGTACTGGGTTTAAATCCCAGTATAGGGTTTTGGATGGACTTGTGTCCAGCGTGAAGTCAGCCCATCCTCCATGAGGAGGTAAGGAAGTTTGAGACAACGAATCTCAGTTCTGCGCAGATATTTGATACGGTGGCCATTCTGTGGGAGGGCGAAAAATCAAACTGTGAAAAGGCGCCGTGCTGTGTATCGATTCACAGCAGGGCACTTAATACACAGCCGGGTTACTGTAGAAGTTGTAGACTTACAAATCAAAGCTGTGATGGAGTGAGTCAAGTCGGCATCGACCACACCCGAAAGGATGACAGCTAGACTTTGTAAGTTACTACAAACTAGTTTTAAAATGGGAGAGGTGATACGGGAATGTACACCTACTGTCCCCGTGGGAAAGGGAAAAATTTCAGCAACAGGTGAAAACTTACAAACACCAAATATCACCTGCACACGGTCGTCAATTTGTTAGGAGGTCTAAACCTCACTTTCAGGTTCTTGACAATATTGGGAATGTAAGTAATCACAGACATGTTGCATTAACATAGGATGCAAAGGATAAATCACAGTTGCCCCAAGCAGTTCTTACCAACACGAACCGGGAGCCAGTGCTAAGCGTTCCCTATACCTCGATGTTTCTCTGTGTCTCTTGGGGTCTCTCCTAAGGTCTCCAAGGTATAAGACTAGTGTATTACATTATATACCTATGATAATTGCTATGGTTACTGTAAGAAAGAACATTTCTAGTTACAGAAATGAGCCCTATTAGCTAAATTAAAGGTGGCTCCATGGTCTAAGATAACATTATACAATTCTGTATAGTCATCAGTTTAAGAACAAAAGAGTTCTTATACAGAGTCTTACATAACTCAGTGTAGTAGTACAAATCATCAAAAGGTGGCAATGCCGACTTACATATTATAATTATTCCAAGGACACAGATGCCTTGGCATCTTACAAGTAAGAAATACACAGAAAATACATAGGAGAATATATGTATTAGCAAGCAAAGTGTATTACAGCAATATGCATTCATATCCTGACATCTACTCTTGTACGGTAGATGCCCTTACCCATATGTTAGTATAACATATACTTAAGTGCTAGCTGTCTACAGTGTACCTCTGAGGGTACCAAGTAGGGTGCAGGGACCTCGTGTAACACTCCCATATTTATTTCCATGCTACAATCTGCCAATGTCTTGTACCCAACTAATGGACTCTCTCTTCTTTTCCCCCCACCCCCCTCCCAGTTCCCTGTTCCTATGATAGCCCTCCTAGAACAATAGTGATCCATGAATAAGCCAGTTCCGAGTGTCCCCCTTTCCTCTCCAGCTCATGCCAGAGATTATAGATAATCTCTTCCTTCCAACGTCTCCCTACCCTGCCCCATCAGTTAGCTTCTCCTCCCTCATCTTCTCCTAACCCCATTGTCCAAGGGAAGATACTTTCCTAGTGGTCTCCCACATTATAGCTATTTTCAGACTATTCTGCTTAATTATCTTTCAGTGTGCTTTAATGTATGATGGGGTTTTCTTCGGGCACGCTATTATAGCACACTTCAAATTCTTTGCCCACTATGCCCCCTGGACCTTCATTATTTCACAGAATGACCTCTTCCCCTGTAGTGTAGTTTCCCTTTTCCCTGCATTGCGAGGGAAGCCCAACTCTAGCCCTCCAGCCCAATATTAACCCCCCCAAAAAATCCTCTCCTCTGCTTCCCCCCCAAAAGACTGCTCACCATACTAAGGCTAGCCAGCTGCATGGAAGCAACAACTTACCAGAGGAGTAAGCTTACAGAGAGAATAGCTGTTGCTGCTCGCCATTCACCACAGTTGTGTAATCATAAAACCCCTAGCTCCCTTCCCCCAGAATAAGCCTTCCACATTTGTTTCTAAGGTTACCAAATTAAAGAGCGGCAAGTTCTCTGCCATCTGATACAGCACCACACCTGTTTTTGAAGCGAACCTAGGCTGAGAGAAGTGATCTCCCCGCATCCATTGAAATGAGCCTTAACCCCCACCCTCTTCGTAAAATCGTTAAATTACCTAACCTAAGGTACACCTGCCGTCCAGTGGCATCACCCAGTAATCACTTCACTGCAGCTCACGATAGTCCTGAAAGAGAAGGTCTCCCATCCAAATTCCCAACATCAGCCCTACCCCATTACCTCCCAATAGGTCTCTATATCTCTTTCTTCCACTCGATCCCTTAAGCTGCCCCAAAACAAAAATGTAGGCTACCTGCCTTATATAATCAACAGACTGTTTAATTTTAGTAAACCGTAAATGAGATCAGTCCACGCATAGCATTTCAACCATTCTTTAATCACATCCAGATCAGGTTAGAACTCCCCATTGCCACTGTAAAGCCAGTCAAGTCGGTGGCTTGAATAATGATGGTAGTTCGAATCTCAAGCCCTCCAGGGCATCACGAGCTGTTAGGCATTTTTTGTCTCCAGCTTGGAGCTTAACTGTTAGGGTCACTGGATACTGCATCAAAACTTTATCCCAGCTAGGTATAGTTTCTTCTTAATGTCGAATTCTCTTTCTGGTGATCTCGAATAGATGGGGTTTAATCTTGGAACAGCCACAAAGTCACCCCATTCCACTGCAGATTTTTTGATTGCTTAGCTTTACTGAGAACAAAGGCTTTTTCTTTATAGTTAAGAAACCTCATGATTAATACCAGCTCCCGGGGGGGGGTCTCTCTAAGTGCCCGATGTGCTCTTTCCAGGTTATATGCCTCCCTGTATGGAGTTGGGCCTAGTAGTTTCAATAGCATATCCTGCAAGAAGGTTACACAGTCCGCCCCCTCTGTTTTTTCAGGAAGCCCGCCATAATTAAATTATTTCTCCTGCTCGTGATTCTTGATCTTGAATCGGTCTTCCAGCTTTTGACTTGCTTTTGTAGCACAACCACTTCTTGCTCTGTCGTTGTAGTTTTTCTTTCCCCAGCGAGACCCTGGCCTCTAAATCTCCCATCCTCCTTGCCAGCACATTCAGAGCCGGTTTTACCATTGAAAATCTGCCACCAACCCTGTAGCATTTGTTTAATCTCCAGAATGTCATCTGCATTCACTTTCTCCCCCCCTTCCTCTCTTCGTCATCTTGATCCTCCGGAACAGGCGAAAGGGCTTCTGGCATTTACTGCGGAACCCGAGCCGACAATGGCTCTGGAACTCCACCCTCCATCTCGACCATTCCGTCAGGCCTTTGCAGATCACCCTCAAGACCAGATATAGAGTTCAATCTGCACCTTCCTGTTCAATCAAAAGGCAGAGGGGCTTAGTAAAATTTTCTGAACAAGCAGATTATCAAATTGAGCCCAAATACTTATTTAAAAGGTAAATTAAACTGATGAGGGCCCAGGAGCGACACTCAGGATGTCCTCTCTCCTCTAGTTCATCACGTGATTTCTCCCACAATGTCTAAGAAAAAAAGATTTTCTAAAATCGATTTTCAATACTTAAAAGTTGCTAACAGTTTTAACACTTTTAAACTTTTATCTTTGAGCTAAAAATGTTGTTCTGGCTGACATGGACCTCAGTCCAACTCATGCTGTTATCTTTGAGTTGTGAATAGTTTCAAGCTGAAAATGTTTTAAAGCTGACATTTAAATGATTTATAAACCAAAATAAGTAATTTTTTCCTGTTTCAAAAATAAAGCTTTCCTTAATATGCAGAAATCTATTCTATTTCCAGCACTTAATCTAAATGTGCCATTACTAGGCTGTCACCTTTGACAAAGGCTAATTTACATAGTGCAGTTTGATTGGCCAGTAAGATTCTAGTCCATACCAAAATTACAGCACAAAGCCACAGCTTGCGATTTTTCTTTCTACTAGTAGTCTTTTTAGCTGCTGCTTTTAAATAGATAACAAGAGAAAATTGTTATTTTAAAACTTTTGGAAACTGGACTCCATTGAGTAATCAAAGTCATTTTAGGAAGTATGTTGTGTAGGATATTTCTGTGTCATGTTACTTTGCCCAAGGCATGGTTCTATCATTTCCTCAACAATAAACATATTGTAGTGTCTTATTTTTCCTTGATTATGAAATGGATATGAAAAATCCTGGAATCTGATTGGCCAGTTTGGGACTTTACCTATGAGTAAGTCCCACTATCACACACAAACAAACTCTGATCAGAGCCGATAGGGCTGCAGATGAGGAATTTGGGGTAAAAATATTGTAAATTATCACAGTTACAAGCGTGCATTTTGCAAAATGTAACATAGGCTTATAAATTAGTTGTTTTGTAATATTTTACACCAAACTGTCAACATAACCTTGTTATGACCCTGCCTCATGAAGACTGGCAGACAAAATGTTCAACTCCTGACTTAAATATGCTTTGCTCAGGGACTGTGAAATCAAGCTTTGGGACAGAAAAACACATTTTTGGGCAGGAGTTGAAAAATGACAGCTGTCACATTGATGAGGTGCTGTAAAGAAATGGCCATGTTGAAAATTTTGGGTAAAAGTATTGAATATTGGAGGCAGTATAGTGCAGTGGTCTAAGGCTCTGAGCTGCAAATCTGGTGACATCCAGCAGACCAGACCTGGGTTTGAATCCCACAGCTTCCACTTGCATACTGTGTGACCCTGAGCAAGTCACTTAACCTCCTTGTGCTCCCAGGTCGCTCCTGTAAAAAAGCTTTCAACTTAGTGTGCTATACCTGGTTAAACAACTAAATAAAAAATATATATATATTACCGAACTTACAAGCCTCCATTGACAAAAATCAATGTAAGCCATGCTTGATTTGTTTTTAATGTTTTTACACCAAATTTCAAACATAGCCTTCTTATGACTCCACCTCATGAACAAGGGCAGAGAAAACTTTTAACTCCTGGCAGAAAGGTGATTTTGTGCAGGGACCACAAAATCACCTTTAGGGATGTAAAAAAAAAACATATTGGCCAGGATTTAAAAAATGACAGCTGTCACATTTATGAAGTGCTGTAAAGATATCGCTATGTTGTATATTTGAGGTAAACATATTGAAAATTACCAAACTTACAAGCCTACATTCACAAAATTATATGTGGGCTCATAACTTGGTTGTTTTTTAATATTTTTGCACCAAATTTTCAACATAGCCTTCTTATGACCCCACCTCATGAACAAGGGCAGAGAAAATGTTCAACTGGTGCCTGAAAGGTGATTTTGTGCAGGGACCACAAAATCACCTTTCTGGATTTAGAAAAAAACATTTTGGACAAGATTTGAAAAATGACAGCTACCACAGTCATGAGATGATGTAGAGATACGGCTATGTTGTAAATTTTGGGGTAAGAATATTGAAAAGTACCAAAATTATGAGCCTGCATTCATAAAATTCAATGTAGGCTTATAAATTTATTGTTTTCAATATTTCTACACACATTTTGATGTAGCCTTCTTATGACCCACCTCATTAACAAGGGCAGATAAAATTGTCAACTCTTGCCCAAAAGATAAGTTAAAGCAGGGACTGCAAAACCATCTTTCAGGACAGATCTGGCTAATGACAGTGACATTGTGCATGGTGAGATCCCAAAGAAGGCATGTTGAAAATTTGGGCCAAAAATATGTAAAATTGTCCATTGTATTGCACTAAATTCAAAACCCCATTGAAATACATTGAACTGCAAACATGTGTCTTCAGTTCACCTTCCAGTTTGAAGACTGAAGATGTGTCTGCAGTCCAGAAAGGGTTATGGTGTTTGACCCCAATGGGTAACTAAGGGTTTGGGGTGGTGGTGGATGCTGAGTGGGAGGGTTGGGTGGGGGCAAGAAACTGCTACAAAAGACATTGATGGACCATTTTCTTTTACAGGTGGAAAAAAAGATACTGACAATCCTTGATTGTGACACTGAGGATTAGGAACCCCCAGTGTCACAGTTATGTGAGGAAGACATCGAAGGGCCATTTTCTTTTACAGATGAAAAAAACACAAAAGAGAGGCGATCCCTGGTCATGACACTGAGGTTGGGCAGCCCCAGTGTCACGAAAAGGCTGGCAATCCCTATTATGACACTGGGGACTGGGCACTCCCAGTGTCACAGTTATATTTAGGGGTGGTGGTGGTGGGTGGGTGCTGAGAGGGAGGTCAGGTGGGTGCATTTCTATAATATAAATAAAATAAAAATAAATTAATAAATACAATAGGCAGTCATGGTGGAACACAGCCCACTCTGCCATGACCAAGATGGCCACCACATGCACGACTGCTAGCACATGCGCAGTAGAGTGCAGTGGCCATATTGGACATGAAGGAGTGTGCTATGTTCCACCATGACTGCTGGCGATATAAAATAGTGCAGTGCTGCACCAATAGTGATAACATGGTTGGACTGCTTCATGGACTCGGAGGTGACTGTGATCCAAGTCCAACACATTATTCGTTCAGAAAGAATGCTGAGCCTTTTTTCTCAAAGCAAAAGGTCTGCAGGACTCTGCCCACTGCAGCCCTAAAAGGACCATTCAGCCTTGTGACCTATATTAATATCTTACACCTTTCACCTCTCAGAATGCTCACTGATTAATAATTTTCAAAAATGCAGAATTTTTCCCTTTACTAAAGGCCTTTAACTGTACCGTAAAACTGAAACTCCCTTAAATTAACAGCAAATAAATTGTTCTTTTCCTTGATTATCTCCTCAATACAGTCAGACACACATTTAAACAATAAAGTACTACTCGATTTTATTTTCTGTTCTTTCTGTCTTACCATGAACAATCCTCCTCCATTCTTTATCTGCTTCTGAGGAAGTGTAGGTATTACTTTGCCACTGAAAAGACTGAGGACCTGGTTCAGTATTAGCCTTCTACTGTGACTGTGTGAGTATTTGGGTGGGGTTGAGCATTCTGCCTTCAGAATGATGGTTCATAGGTTCATAGGTAATTTCAAGCCAGGGATAGAAATTACTAACCAAATAGGCTTGCCTTCCATAATTAAAATTTAACAAAAAATTTGCTAATTCGATAATGATCATCTATTCCCTTTTTAAATGTATTCATACTAGAACTATTTAATATCTGTTCAGGTAAATTATTCCATGCCCCGACCACTCTCAAACTAAACCAATGTTTCCTAAAGTTATGCACCCAAGTTTGTTGATAAAGTTGTTTTGTATGCTTTCTTTTGCTAATTCTTCCACGATTGAACATAATTCCCACATCCATTAACAAATCAACATCCTCAATATTTTTATATAGAAAACATAGATCACCCCTCAATCTACGGTAATATAGTGAATAGAGGTTCAAATTCACTAGTCTTTCCCAATATACTTTGCCTGTCTGACCCTTTATTTGTTTAGTCAGTCTTTTTTGAACTTTCTCAATGGAAAGTATATCTTCCCTATTGTAAGGCGCCCAAACCCTCGCACAATATTCCAAATGCGGTCTAACCAAAGCTACATACAAGGGAATCAAAACCTCACTCCTTCTACTTGCAATATATTTTAGAATACAATTAGGATCTGAATAGCTTTCTTTAATTGTTTTCGACAATGTACCCTAAATTTTAAATCGTTTGTAATTATGACACCGAGGTCTTTCTCCTCAGCAACCACTCCCAAATTAGTATTATCTAAGTGGTAAACTGCTTCATTGTTTTTCTTACCCAGGTGCATAACCTTGCATTTGGATAGATTTAATTCCAATTTATTCAGGTTTGTCCATTTATTTATTAAATCTAACGCTTGTTGTAGTGCAACTATTTGCTCATCATTTGATGGAACCACACCCAGTTTACAATCATCGGCAAATTTGTACATCCATACCTTTATATTGTTAATTTGTAATGAGGCAATGTACAAATTAAACAAGAATGGCCCCAACACCGAACCCTGCGGCACACCACTAGTAACAGGGGCCCATTGTGAGTATTCTCCATTTACAACCACCCTCTGCTTTCTATCCCAAAGCCAATCTGAAATCCATCTGCAGATATTACTAGGCAACCCTAGGTTATCCACTACCAATAATAATTCTTTATGGGTATTTTATCAAAAGCCTTGGAAGTCCAGGAATACCACATCCACAGGGTTCCCAGCATCCATCTCTATTCACCTTTTCATAAAGGATAACAAATTTGTTTGACAGGATCTGTTCTGTAAAACCATGCTGGACTGGATCAACCAGGTCATATTGCTCAATATGTTCCACAAGAATATACTTGATTATTCTCTCCAGGAGTTTCCCTAGTATCGAGGTCAAACTAATAGGCCTAAAATTACCTGGGTCTGTGCTTGGTCCTTTCTTTAAAATAGGCACTCATTAGCCAATTTCCAATCTTGGATAACAGTACCAGAATTTATTGATTGTTGGAAAATATATGTTATGGGATGTACCAGCATATCTGCCAGTTCTCTCAGTATCCTGGGATGTATACCATCAGGGCCAGGGATTTATTAGTGTTTAAATCAATTATCCCTTTATAAATATTTACTGGATTCAAACGATTGTCCCAGGTTCAAAGGGTCTACTAGTACAGTGGGTATATGGGTCTTTATGTTGATATACAGAACAAAAATAATTATTCTGAATATTTGCTATTTGCTGGTTAGTTGCTCGATGACCCTCTTTGGTAAGAAATGGGCCTATACTGTTAGGGGTCTTCTTTTGGTTATTAATATATGAAAAAAAAGCTTTTTTATTATCATGGACTCTATTAGCTAAGTTTGTTTCGTATAAAGCTTTAGCTTTTTTTATAGCTATTTTAACTTGTTTCTGAGTTTCTTTGTATTCCGCAGTTAATTTATCATTCTTTAAAACTTTCAACTTTTTGTAGAGCCTATTTTTTTTATTTAATAATTTTTTAATTCCGGCAGTACACCAAACAGGTTTAGTAGTTTTATTCATCTGGTGTTTAATAATTGTGGGGACAAAATCATTAGTTAGTTGGTCAATTTTTGATGTAAGGGAATCCCATGCGTAGTGTACAGATTTGTTGACAAAATCCAGTCTCCAGTCCCATTTACCCAGTTCCATTTTCATCTTATGGTAATCAGCTTTTCCAAAATTGAATTTAGTAGTGATTCTTATAGGTTTACTAGAATCCATTTCCTTAATATTAAATAATACTGTGTTGTGGTCACTGTTACCTAGTGGGGGACTTACATTCACTGATTTGACTACCTCCCCCATATTTGTAAATATTAAATCAAGGATGTTATTACCTCTGGTACTCTCAGGGACTAGTTGCTCTAATCCTCCTTGATCCATTACATCTATATATTACCTATCCAATGGGGAGAAGCCAATACCTTTAGTCCAATCAATGTTAGGTAAATTAAAATCTCCAGTCAGCAGAATCCTTTTTGAGAAGTCCAAATTACTAAGGATACCCAACAAGAACTCGTCGTCTTCACGGGACATAGATGGGAGTCTATAAAGAAGGCCCAACATAATTTTTGGCCCATTTTTAGGTGATAGGTGCACCCATAAGAGTTCAATTGGTCCTGTGTCGTATTTAATTTCCTCTGAAACAATATCTTTATGTATGTATATAGCTACACCACCTCCTTTTCTATATTTCCTACAATAGGAATAAAGTTTATAACCCTCAATGATTCATACTATCCCACCATGTTTCCGTTATGAGGGCAATATGCATATTATTATTGTTCAAAATTATTCTTAGCTCATCATGTTTATTCTGCAGACTACGGGCATTAATTAGAATGGCATTCCATCCCAAATTATTCAAGGGAGGTGGAGTACTAGGACTATGCTTCTTTACTATTCCCCCCCCCGAACCAGTTTAAATGGAAATTCGTGACCTCTTGGATTTTCTTCCCCATCACCCTAAGCCCAGCATGACTCAGGTGGATACCGTCATTTCTAAAAGTGTTGGTCTAACAAATGTTTTATAGTTATCCATGTACCCAACTTCTTCTTGCAGACAGAATTTTCTGATGTTACTGTTAATAGCTTTTATATGATTGTTTTGAGTATATATTTTACCCTGCATAGGGATAATCCCAGAGATAATGATTTCACTTCCTTTACTTTTAACTTTGTCAACTATAGTCTTAAAATGTCTATGCATACAGTTCCAGTGTGTTTTCCCACATCGTTGGCCCCACATGCAAAAAGAACCAAAGGGTATTTGTGTTTTCAAATAAACCGTCCATCAAAGTAACTATATCCTGTACCCTTGCTCCAGACAGAGAGCTAACTGTGGTATGTTCATTTCTATTAGAACATATGTATGTATCCGTTCCTTTAAAATTGAGTCCCCAATTATAAGTAAGTCTCTGTCCAGAGGTTCTTTAGATTTTTAAGGTATAATTACTTTTATTAGGGATAGTAATTTTGTCATGATTATTGCCCACAAGGTTAGTAATCTCAATTGAATCAACTATTTCACTTACTGATATATTTGGCTCACCTTTATCTGTATTACTCATAACTGGATCATTTGGTACGTCTATATCAAGGCAATCAAACCAATTTCCTATTTCTATGTCTGGATGAGGCTGAAATAAGGTATTGTTGTCATGCATGAATGTAGGCTAATTTCTACTTTATCATCCAAACAATCTTGGGGTCTTGTACTATCCATCTCCAGGGATTGCCTGTTACTAACGTCACATACAGCTTCATTAATGAAGTCTTCCAGTTTAGATATGTCCTTATAAGTTTGTAATCTTGCTTCCAGAATTTGTATCTCCTTAATTAAAGCAAAGTTTTTATGCATTTATCACAGGTGAATTCCGTGTTAACAACCTCTTCTACATACATAAGACACTCCTACAGGATTTTTACCCTTCCTTTCTTACTCTAGTTTGTGCCATTTATTAAAATTTGTTAAATCAAGCTTACCAGCCAATAAAGTATTCACCTAGCAGTCAGAATTTTCCCCGTAGACCCAGTGTGCCCAGTGGACACAGCAGACACCTTGCGACACCGTGTCTCTCTTGGCCCGGCGTCTCCATAGCGCGATACACCTCCTTCGCGGAGAGCACACAAGTGGAAACCGGAAGTGACCGGGATGCTCGTTTTGATAAAATCCCAAATTTAAAATAAATACTCCCAAATGTTGAATTTTGAAATTGTGTACTCTTTGGTAAACATTCCAGGTACATATTGGAGGCAGTGAACATTATATTAGCAGAATTATGCAGATATTTAAATTCTTGAATTCCATGGTAAACAATCATTCCAACTGCTGAATGTAGGAAAAGACAGAGAAAAAGAAATAGCATGGAAAGGGGAAACAGAACCTAAGTGCTTGAAAAAGAACTTCTCTAGTTTTTCAAAACAAATATATTGGAACCAGGAGGCACAAACCTGTTCAGGTCAAATAATTTTCAGTGATGAAAACACTCCACTTTCAGCTGAACAAAACAATTGATTTTGGATTATTGTATTAATTAGCTGATGCATTACATCATTATTTGTTCCTTTTTAATAAAATTTGAACTAAAATGAATATATTTTGTGATTTAGTGCTTTCTACAAATGCAATAAGGCACTCTAGGACATTGCTAATTTGGATTTACCCACTTCCCATGTGGGTTTAGGCATTCAGCTATGCCTCAAGCCTCATCACACAAAGCAGGGTTAAATTCCACAGTGACCAATGTGCCTTATTGTTAACCATATGAAGGCACATTTACCTGCTGCAATCTGTTTAGCCAATAATGATTCCAACCTATGGTGATATCCCATTACAATAAATCAGTCTGGTACATTGCATTGTACGTGCAAGATATTCAGTTGCTACATTTTTGTTTCCTGTTTTTTGTATTTCTCCCTGACCAGACTCTCATTCCTCTCCTAAGGCCTCTGGTGAGTACCCAAACCCATCTGCAAATGACCTGCTTCTGCATTTTCCTGATAATTTCCCCGCCATGGTTGGGATCTTCCAAGGGGGCCATCCTGCCCCCAGCTACTAAATCAGGATTTGGAGTCGGGTCATAGGCTATGTTGAAAAGGTCTGTGCATATCAGCTTCCATCATTCAGATAGAGGCTGAGTGTTTCATTCCCTTTTGTATTTTTCTCTCCCTCACCCTCTACCCACTGGGTAGCATCACTGTGCCATTTTCTGTCTTCAGATATCACAGTCAGTTCCTCAGGGGGAGAAAGCTCCATGGTCCACTACAGAGGTCACTGTGGTGCAAGAGCAGCATCATTCACTCCGTATTTATGACACCTTATCATCAGCAGCACCATCTCCAGCTCCTGCTGCTACATACTGTATGCATTAGGGATGGACTAGTTGGCTGTGGCCCAGCTCTGATTTTTTTGAAAAGGTTCCGATTTACTCTGATGAATTGAAGGCCTATTTTAGTCTTTCTGAGTATGAGAAATGCATCAATATTATTCTTTTAGATCCCTATTGTTAAAAAAATTAATAAAATTTAGCCTTTTAAAAAAAATTTGCGTCAGTATTTTTGTGTCATTTTACAAGGTCAGCAAGCAGCCAACAACAATAAAATAAACTGACCGTTGTTCTTGCCAATCCTGTGTGTTAGCCACCACATGACATTCATAGGAAACAGTGGACTGGATTACAGAACTCTTGAAAATCCTGTAGCTGTCGGAAAAACTTGGTGCACGAGAGTTGCCACTTATGAAGTCAATTTCTCCTGCAGCTATGGTATTTTTCAAAAGTGGACCGGTTTATGACCCGACTGCATGATTTATAGCAGCTTCGGGTGGTGTTGCCATGGAAATCCCACAGCTGTGGAAACATTTTACAGCTGGTGGGACCAACCATAACATCTATGTGAATACTTAATCTCTCCAGCTGCAGAGATTTCCGTTTGCTACTGGAATTGTGGTGTGGGACTTAGTTCCCAAAACATTTGTGAATCAGACCACTGTCTGCAGATAAATGAGGCTTTTCAGTGAAATGAGGCAGTGTGTCAAACATTGGAAAGAGAGAGAGAGCAACAATTTCAACAGCAGTAAGACAGCAGAGTGAAGACCTTCACTGAGTGTGGCATGCATTTTGGTGAGACACAGGCAGCATGAGGAGAGTGTCATGGGGCCCCAGTCAACCTTCCCGCCCTTTTGACTTGAGATTTTTTTTTATTTGTAATTATTTTGCTTGCTGACTTTATGTTATTGCAAGCATTATAGGCTTCAAACCATCCCACACATTCCTCCTAGCCAATTATTTTTATTGCTTGTGTTTTCTAACTTACTTTTTTTAAAATCTTATTAACATTGCCTCCACCCCACCCCCCACCCTTGCATGTCTTTTTTCTTTATAAAGCTGTTGGGCCCCAAATGCCACCTACTCCTACCATGAAGCCCACGTGCCCCCACCCATTGTCAAGCTGGCAGGGATCACACAGTTCACTCCACCTGGCTTCCCCAAATTGAGAAACACATACAGCAATATACTGTGTGTGTGTGTGTGTGTATATATATATATATATATATATATATATATACACAGTGACCACAAGAAGACATTTTTTTCACTTGATTTTTCTGTTATGGTTGCTGACCTCTATCCTCTGAATTCAAAGTGATACATAGATACATAGACAGTGTCAGCAGATAAGGGCCTATGGCCCACCCAGTCTGCCCATTTGAGCTTGTAAGTTCAGTTTGTTTTCCTAGAAGTCTGTTTCCCCTTACCCCTGACCTTTAGAATTCCTTTATGTCTATCCCATGCATTCTTAAATTCCGTGATTGTTTCAGCCCCACCACTTCCTCTGGCGGGTGTTCCACTTATCCACCACCCGTTCTGTGAAGAAATTCTTTCTCATGTTTCCTCTGAATCGTCCTCCCTCCAACTTCATCCCATGCCCTCTAGTCCTGGAACATCTTTTCGCTTAAAATAGTGTTTTCCTGCACCCTGTTCCTCCCTGTAAGATACTTGTATGTCTCTATCATATCCCCTCTCTCCTCCTCTCCTCCAGGAGTACATGTTCAGTTCCTTCAACCTGTCTTCATAGGACTTGTGATGCAATCCATGCACCATCTTTGTTGCCCTCCTCTGAACCTTCTCTACCCTGTCTATGTCCTTACGTAGGTATGGTCTCAGAACTGTACACTGTACTCCAGGTGGGGCCTCACTAGTGTCTTGTATAGCAGAATTATGACCTCCCTTTTCCTGCTGGTGATGCCCTGCCTATACATCCCAGCATCCTATTTGCTTTACCTGATGCCTTGTCACACTGTTTCCCTACCTTGAGGTCATCAGAGATGACAACCCCAAGATCCCTTTCCTGCTTGATGCATGCTATATCCTCACCCCCAACTGATATATTGTGCCAGGGTTTTTGTGCCCTATATGCATTATCTTGCACTTCTTTGCATTGAATTTCAACTGCCAAACCTCTGACCATTCTTCAAGTTTCTGCAGGTCCTTCTCATTCTGTCTACACCCTCTGGTGTGTCTACTCTGTTACAGAGCTTTGTGTCATCAGTGAACAGTGAAATTCTGCCTTCTAGATCCTGCACAATGTCACTGATGAAGATGTTGAATAGGACGGTCCCAGCACTGATCCCTGTGGTACCCACTGGTCACTCTTCCTCTGTGGAGTGACAGCCATTTACCACCACCCTCTGTCCTGCCACCCAGCCAGTTACCTACCCACCACACTACTGTCCTGCCCACACCCATATTCCCCAGTTTGTGTAATAGTCTTCTATGTGGCACAGTGTCAAAGGCCTTGCTGAAGTCCAGATAGGCCATGTCCACTGCCCTCCTGATCCACCTCCTAGTCACCCAGTCAAAAATTCAATGAGGTTGGTCTGACATGACCTCCCCTGGTGAAACCATGCTGCCTTGGGTCCTGTAGTCCATTGACAACCAGATGTTCCACCAATCTCTCCTTCAGTAGTGCTTGCATGATCTTTCCCACTACCGAGGTGAGGCTGACTGGTCTGTAGTTCCCTGCTTCCTCTTTGTTCCCACTTTTGTATAAGGGGACTACATCTGCTGTCCTCCAGTCTTTGGGTACCTCCCCTGTTTCCAGTGATTGGCTAAACAGGATAGCCAGAGGTTAAGCCACCACCTCTCTTAGTTCTTTAAGGACCCTGGGGTGCACCCCATCTGGCCCCATTGCTTTATCAACTCTTATTACTTCCAGTTCCTTCAGGACCCTTTCTCGTGTAAAGGGACTTGTGTCCATTTCTGCACCATTCTCACCCTTTGTACTCCCTTCAGACCCATTACCCCCTTCCTCAGTAAAGACTGGAGCAGAAATACCTGTTCAATATGTCAGCTTTACTGTTGTCATCCTCCACGCGCTCCCATCCTCCCCTTCAGTCTCACTATCCCTCCTTTGTCTTTCTTTTTCACTTATGTACCTGTAAAGGTTTTGTCCCTTTACCCACTGATTTTGCAATGTGTTCTTCTGTCTGAGCTTTGGCTTCCTTTACTGACTTCCCTGCCTCCCTTTGTTTCTCCTGGTACTTCTCCCTATCCCTTCTGCCTGTGTCTTTTCTATTGCGGAATGCAATCTTTTGGCTTTCACTTTCTTTGCTACCTCTTTGGAAAACCATAATGGTCTCCTCTTCCTTTTCCTCTTGCCAACCTGCTTAATGCATAGTTCTGTTGTTCTTATAATCCCCATTTTAAATACTGCCACTGTTCTCAACCCCTGATTCCTGTCCCATTCCCCTTAATGCCTCTTTCAAGTATCTCCCCATTTTCCCAAAGTCTGCCCCCCTAAAATCCAGGATATGTGTTTTTGTGTGGTTTGGTTCTGCTCTTTCTGTGATTTCAAACTAATAAATGATTAAATTAAGTAATATAATCATCATCATCTTCAAACACCAGCAAGGAAGCACCCTTATTAGGAAATAGCTGTTACAGCTGTTCATCATCATCACTGTTATCTTCCTGACATTTTTCACTGAACTGGTAAGAGAATTTGTTGAGACCGACTTTTAGGAAGGTAAGGTGTTGTACATTTTCAGGAGTAAGCCTTGTGCAGTCATCTGAGACAACATTTCCAGCTGTGCTAAATTTAATCTCACAGTAAACACTAGTGGGTGGGCAATTAAGAAGCCTCATAGCAAAGGCAGATAGTGCAGGCCAGATGTTTTTCTTTTCCAGCCAGTACTCAAAAGGGTCATCAGTAATATTAATGAGTGTTTCTCATAGACATCCAATACATCAGACAAAAACACAGAAGGTAGCTCCTCGACAGACAGATCTGAATTATCAGTTTTCATGAGTTGTGACCAAAAAGTGAGAGAGTCATCCATGAGCTTATCAGAATGAAATGCCTTTTTAAGGGCCATGAAAGAGGACTTGGTGCAGGACTACCCAATACTGATGAAGCAGTACAAGGTAACATGAAGTGGAAATTATTGTTGTCACAACCAGCATCATCAGATGTATCATCCACATCACAGGATTCACTTGTATTGTCAAATACAGTCCCATCCTTTTTCTGCACAACTGCTGAAATCAGCATGCATTTGAATTTGAGATAAGAGTTACCAAGATCTGAAGGAGGCAGCTGTTGCAAATTAAACTGAGGGTCAAGAAGAGTCAAAACAATACATTATTTGTCTATCATTATATCATGAAGTTTTCTGCAATTTTGGAATTTCTGTATCAGTTGGTCCATGAAAGATAAACCAGATTTGTCTCCTTTTTGTTCTAAACCTCTACACAGCCTCCTGAGTTCCTTGTTCAATACATTTATGATGGGAATAACCTGGTTTACAATAGAATTATCTTTGCTAATCTGTCGAGCTACTTCCACAAAGGGAGTCAAGAACAATGTAAAATGATCCAGAGGCCACACTGGAGTGATTTCAGCACAACACCATCTGCTCGCTTATGCTCCATGGTATATTCATGGACTGCCTTCTTTTGTGCTAGAAGTCCCTCACACATGTTTAACATTGAGTTCTATCTTGGAGGAACATCTTGTATTACTTGCTGTATTGGCAAGCCATTTTTTTCTGGTGGTCAGCCAAGATACCACATGATTTTAGAGTGACTAAAATGGCCATAGATTTTCTTTGCAACTCCCACTAGTGTTACAATACTGTTGCAACAGGAAAGGAAAGCTTGTACTAACAGAATTAATGAGTGTCAAAGCAAGGAATGTAGTAAAACCACCACATTTCAATGCAATAACCACACTGGCACCATTGTCTGAAACCACAAATTCAGTTTGAGTCCAGGGGCTCTAACCACTCAAACATTTTTTCATGCATTCTTCCAAAATATTGTCAGCAGTGTGATGCTTACCAAACATGCTAACATAAAGAGCTGCCATTCTTTGTCTACCTTCCTGTTCACTGCTGTTTGTGATAGAGTTTGAAGATGATTGTGACATCCAATATGCTGTGATACTCATGTAGTCAGTGGCTGGAGAACTCATCCATATGTCTGTGGTCAGGTGCACAAAACCACATTCACTGTCTTGAAGAGTCAGTTTTATTTTACTTTGCATACATTCTTACATTTTGGGTACAGTCACAAAATATTTGCGGCTTGGTATATTGTAACGTGGGGCAAAATATTTTAAAAGGTCTCAAACCATCACTCTCCACCACAGAAAATGGTTGCAGTACTTGGCAATAAATCCAGCTATTAACTGATTAATTTTTAACATGACTTGATGTGATCTACTCTAGGCAGTTTTTTGCTCAGACATTGCAGTCGTGGTCTGCTATTTAGTTCATTCAGGGGTAAAACCATGGGATTACAATAGTGAAGTTGAAGCTTGTCTAAATATTGTTGCCAGTGAAGTCCAACATGTTTTACTTCTGCCCTGTCTTTCAGTCTCTTCACCATCACTTTTATTTGTAGGATTATTTTCATCACAGATATTTGCCTCTTGCTCAGGACTGCTGCACAGCTGAATGGTTGGATGTGCTCTTTGCAAATGCTTTATTAGTAATGTCCTGAACTGCACCCTCACTTTTCCCTGCTAACTTCCTAATGACAAAAGCTGCAGACAGCAACACATTCATTTTGGGACTTACATGAAAATAGCTGCACACAACTGAGGTGGAATGTTTTGTCATCATGCCAGGAACTGCAGCAATTTTGGTGGCTATTGTTTCTGATCCTGATTCATGCATACTGTGGCTGTTCGCACGAGAGCTACTTTGATTATTGATTATTTTTCCATTACTGACTGTCGCTACTGGTGGTGCTTGCTGTATGTGTTTTGTTTTTTTTTTTGGGTGGGGGAACCCAAGTTGCACCCTCTACCTCATCAGTATCACATTCTGATTCTTTCCCTTTGAAAGAGCATAACTGTGCTACATTGTGATTGTGATCTTGTTCTTTTTTTATCCAATTATTTAACCAGGAGTGGCACACTAAGCTGAAAGCTTGTTTATAGGTGTGACCTTGGAGCACAGGGAAGTAAGTGGCTTGCTCAGGGTCACACAGTGTGCAAGTGGGGGCTGTGGGATTCAAACCCAGGTATCCAGATTTGCAGCTCAGAGCCTTAAACCACTGCGTTATACTGCCTCTTGTACATTTACAACCTGTTCTTCATCAGAGGCACTGGTTTCTGATGAAGGAGCCTGATATGCATGAGTGGCATATCATGGAGTGCCATGTCTAGTGCTGCTAGATAGAGCCTTTTTCTTCAACATTGACTTTCTAGGTCTAAGTGTTCTGGCTGTCTGCTTTTGTGTTTAAATTGTATCAGACTTTTTTGATGGTGCCAACAGTGCTGCATTACTTTAATCAGGGGATTCACTAACATTCTTTTCTTAGTCTGGTTGTGTTGTTTCATCTTTTTCTGCTTGTGTTGTGTCTCTGTTTCTAGTTGTGTTGCTTCACTTTCATCAGTTGTAATAATGATACCTTCAGCAGTGAATTTCCCTTTTGTTTCTGAATTTGTTTTCGGGAAATATTTTTATTATTACGTGTACCAATTTCAGCCATAGCGCTGGTGTTAGCCACATGTTCCATTTCCATTATCAGACTGAGTCTGAATTCATTTTTTGGGGTCCAGCTTAATTACTTACTTAGCAGTATTAGTTTGGATGCAGAAATGGCCAACACAGAGTCTGAGATGTGGGTAACATCCCCCGTCACAAAATACGTGATGCACTATATGACCTAGTACTAGTTCAGGCACAGAGATGGGCAACACAGAGTCTCAGATATGACACCCCCCCCCTTCGCAATTTGTATGTCACTATACAGAGATGGGCAACACAGGGTCTAAGGCAGTATGACCTTTCAGGGCAGCACAGAGATGGGCAAAACAGAGTTTGAGACATGACACCCTCCCTTCATAATTTGTATGGCACTATGGCACAGAGATGGGCAACACGAGTCTAGGGCAGTGTAACCTTTCAGGGCAGCACAAAGATGGGCAAAACAGAGTCTGAGACAAGAGTGACACACCCTTCAAAATTAGCACAGTATAAGCCACCCTTAAAATTATTAATGTGCTATGATCTTCAGTCAAACCCTCCTGTCCTCTCTGACTCTGTTGAATGCATTGGTCTCTCTCTCTCTCACTAACAAAAATGGGTGTTTTATCATTTTACTGTGGCGTCTGCAATGTCTGCACTCTGCTGCTGTCTACTCTGCACTCTGCTGTTGAATTTTTTGGTGTCTCTCTCTACTCTCTCTAATAAAAAAAAATCATTTTTTAATGAGTACTCTCAGTCTGCTGCAATGTCTGCAGCATTCTGATGTTTTCTGCTGTTGAATTTGGTGGTCTGTCAGCCTCTACTCTTCTATTCTCCCTCTGCCACCTTTCCTCTCCTTGCCAATAAAATTTGCACCATTTTGGGGAGGATTCTCCACACAAACACACAGCTGTCTCTGTTGGCTGCAAAGCCCCAAATGTGTGTAATACTCAGTTTACTAGGGAGGTCCTGTGGTAGCCAACACAGAGGACTGGCTAGAACATGTGTCAGTCACATAACAGAGGCCCTCATTGGTTGGCTTTCTTCAGTGCCCCAGGATCACAAGGGTTTTCCTTTGTTGGTCATGTGATGGTCCAGGGATTTGGGAGTCTTTGGCAGAAATTGGGGGAAAAACACTTTTTTCTGCCTTTTCCATGCAGTACTGGTGGTGGGAGTGTTAGTGCCGACTGGACCGCACTTCCAAACTGGGCAAAATCAGCAATCTGGGTCAAGCCACAAAAGGCTCAGTTTTCCAGTTCAGAGCTGAGTCAGCCCAGCTCAGGAGGGTTTGGAACTGCACCCGAGCCAGCTCACCCAGCATCATGAGTCTGCTTCTGAACCTGGGTCCCTGGTACAACTACTGCTGGGTCAATGGGCAACTTCTGTTGTTACAATGTTTAATAAAAGGATAATTTTCTTCTTTCTAAATTTTTAACACTAGGTTCCATTGTATGGTTACTATATATGCCAGGTGTGTGTCATGTGCAATCATGTTTAAAATACTGAAAGGACATGTGGGACAACTGCAAAATTTGAAAGGTGGGTTTCAAATAGTCTGAGAATTAAACAGATTTTGTGGGGGCATACTGTAGCTGCTCATCTTGGCTTGGTTTGAGGTACTCAGCCTTGCCTCTTGTCATTCTTCCAAAGCATGGTGATATTCCCAAACTACATATACCCTCTTGTAACTTGTGCTGTAGTGAAAAAAAAATACTCCCTTCTAGTTTAGAATGTTTCTAGTTTTATTACAATTTCTGTAGTAGAGTGGTAGTCAAAGTGAAACTGTTTTTTCTCTTTTCTAAATCCAGGGTATTGTCACATTAATGTAGTCCTTCCTTTTTAGTTGATCCTCGGTGTTCACTGAGTAACCCAGTCCACAGCTTTTGATTGCTCATACCCGGTAATGCCACTTCATGCATTATCAAACAAGGATGTTAAGCGTAAAGTATTGTGTTTATAAACATATCAGTGTGAAAAAATTGGTAACAAGTTTAAAGCTACTGTAAGCTTGTAAGAAAGTTACTTAGATTTTTTTTGGTCCGTTATATCAGAAATGATATAGTACAGAAGTAGTTTCCACAAAGTTGCAAAAAGCTACTGTTGTGATCTGGTATATATATATATATATATATAAACAAATTCTGATTTTAAAAATATAAGAAAAAGAACTGCAAATGCCCATTCATAATGTTATTAAATACACACCTTATGTGTTGTGGAAGTATTTCACTCTTTTGCAAGTTTGGTGTTTATACTTGGTATTCTTTAATTTTCTAAAATAACTCAAATAGTTGTAATGCCAGCACCAGCTGTCAGACAACCAGGAAACAGCATATAGGATAAAACTATCATAGGGACAGTTTTAAAACATTTTGTAAAAGTTAAAAATATTACAAGATACAAGATAAACCTTAACATGAAACATTTAATTATTGTGAAAAATACATCATTTGAGTATTTGTTTTTAAACTGCTCTACTTTGACTTTAGTTATACAAATATATCTATCATTCTTAAAGTCTGCACACAGTGTCATTTGGCACTTGGAAAATTGTCATCAGGTCTCAGTAAAGTTTCTCTTGTGCTCATTTCATTCTTACTTGATTCTTTGATGTCTATGGTAGAGACACAGTTCTGTTTATTGGTGTTAAGATTGACATGCTTGAAATAGTTTAATCAATGGAATCATCAAATCATTTTCCAGTAACTGGGATAATTACCTAATGCAGTTAGACACTGCAGGTAGAAAATCACTGCACTGGTATTTCAGTTCAGCGCTTGTGTTACAGAAGGCGACTTTCTCATTCCATTAAATTATCTGCTGATTTTGTTCTTCATTCTCCTGTGAGACTTCACATTCCTTCAGTATGTATACTGTTGATAGGGGTACTCTGTGGAGGGACCTGTTTTGTATTCAATGAATGTAACTCTGTGGCTGGTATCAAGCAGTTGAAGGTCCATTATGTGAACAACAGGCTGCTGTCTTATCTGAGAATTCAATAAAATCTCTTAAAGGATTCAATATTTAGACAATCCCACAGTTTTGGAGAACATGAGAGGTCGTCCTTTGCATTTGCAATATACAGTACTTGGCTGCACAGCTTTGAAAGGAATACATACCCTAAGTTTAGTGGTATGGTCTCTGCAAGCATATGGAAGAGTATCTAGGGATATGTGTTACTGGGCCAATGCATAAACATTGATTCTTCTTTTGCAAGTTGGGAGTTATTCCCTCCTGGTTCAGATGTCTTCATGCATTTTTACATGTCAGGCTGATGACTAGTAGTCAGCCACACAGCTGGGCCTCTCACTGCTTCAAATCCACAAAGTCTACCCCCCTAAGTAATCGAGGAAGGCATGTGTCCCCACATCCACTCCACAAAGCACACTACAGTTTGAGAGTTAGGGGTTCAATTTGGGGCCTGAGTGTTGCTAACATCAGTTAGACAGTCACCATTTGTTACCCTGGCTTTGTTTGTCCCCCATAACTCTAAACACTACCCCAGCAGGTCTCATGAACGTACAGCAATGTCCTGTCGAGGAAGAAAGCTAGCTCCCTGACCCACCACAGTGGTCACTGCAGTATATGGATAAGCAAATGTTGAATACATATTTGGTTAATGTGCCTCAATTCATTAATATTATCTTCTGTTTGGCCCAGTCCAACCATTGACCCACTTCTGGAACACTTTGATTTTTGGCCAGTTAATTAAAAACACTTCAACCCTTGACAGGTAGTCAGGGTGAGCCCCAAGATCACCCATCCACCAACCCCAGTCATTTTCCACCCTCTGCCTTCTCCATCTCTAAACACAATGTTCATTAAAAAATAATTATGTGTATATATTATAGGGGCACGGTCGCACCCTTACATTTAGGGTTATGAAGGCACTTCTATGTTAAACTTGAAATTTTGCACTTTATTAACTTTGGACCTGTTCAATAGATTTGCATGACATTTGGTATGTGTGGTGGGGTTTGGTAGATCACTTGATTTGTCAAGTTGTGTTTTGGTTGGATTTATGGTTTTTGCACACCAAAATGCTGAAAAATGCACTTTTCACCAGTTCTGTGGGCAATTTTGGGGATTTTGTCCATGGTGCTGAGTGGCCGTTGTGTGGTCTGCTGGTCTGAAACTTGGCACATGGAAAGAGCTTGTGTCAAGGAACATGCAATGTTTTGTTTGGTAAAAAAATATTAATCCTTTCAAAAGTTATTAAACTTTTTAGCTCCTATTATAAGTCTATGGGAAAATTAATATGGTTATTTTGTGAAAGAAGAATGGGGTTTTGGCCATCTGGTCACTCCTCATGATCAAAGAATTTGCAGGCTCGCAATCAAAGAATCTTTGATTGCGAGAAATTTATTGATCGTGATGGCCACCATCTTGTTTTCAGTTTGGGGTTGGAAAAAAACAAATATCTCAGCAAAGGGGTGATTTCAGAAGTAAAACTTGCATGGGTTTTGCTCAGGGGGCTTCCCTCTATCGAGCCATGCCTGTGGTTTAATGTACCTATGTCAAAAAATAGAGTTTTAAACTTTTAAATTCTTTGATCGCTGCTCGCTAATGATCTGCCTGCAAATTCATTGATTGTGATATTCTTTGATCGCAATCTTCATTTGTGAGGGAGGGATGAGATGGCCAGATTTTTCAGTTGGAAAAAATCAAATATCTCAGCCCAGGGGTGACTTGTGAAGTCAAACTAAGATGGGTTTTGCTCAGGGGACTTCCCTCTATCGAGCCATCCCTGTGGTTTAATGTAGTTGTATCAAAAAATGGAGTTTTAATGTCTTTTCATTCTTTGATTGTGAGCCTGAAAATTCTTTGATCATGAGATTCTTTGATTGCAAACTTCATTTGTGAGAGCAGGACGAGATGGCCAGATTTTTGCTGGACCAGATGTCTCTGGGAGGGACCAGATAGCCCAAATTTCATGACCAGATGTCCCCTCATGATCAAAGATTATCTTTAATCATGAATTTGCGGTCAATTCTTGCGATCAAAACATTTTTAAAGGTGCTAAAATTTTCAAATTAAATATCTCGGAAATGTTTTTTTTTTTAACTTGAAATTTGGAGGGTGTTGAGGGGGTGTCCTGTAGATGTGAATTAAGGTGTTTAGGTGTTAGAATATTAATTTGCTGTGGAGATATTGCATGACACAGTTTACGTTTTGTGGATAGCATTCTCCATTGTGGTACTGCTTGAAATTTATAGGGTAGCTAGCCTTATTGCCACGGAGGTACTTTTCAGTGGTTAGGTGTGTAAAATATAAACAGGTGAAGAATTATGCCACTCCGACTAATGAAAATTTGTTTATTTTCAAGCTGGTGGGAGCACAGATCCCAAAGGGCCTCACACTCCCACCAATACATGGTACCACCAATACATATGATATTCAGTACTTGTACTGTTATGTTAGGCAGAAATTTGCAAGTTGGTGAATGAAAATCTCAAACTTTAAAATTAAATATCTCGGAAATGGTTTGGTCTTTTTTTTTTTTTACTTATTCTTTATACTCCCCCTACCTGCAGCACTCCCGCTCTTCAGGAGACACCTATGGCCTTCTAGTCCCCACCCTCTTACCTGAAGCCCAGTGCAGTCCGTCCCCCATGTAGCCGTGGTTATATCCCCCAGGCAGGCACAGGGCCAGGGCACCCACAAGTCCTTCTTGTCGTCAGGATGCTGGTACTAGAACAGGCAGGGGCACTGGGGATCGGGGACTGGTGCTCCATCTGCCAAGAGTGCTGTGGGATGATTTTCCCTTTTTCTTGTGGGAGTGGTGCATGCCCCAATGTCAAGTCATCACTGCCAATGTCAACTACTCCCAATCCCCTCTGTACACTCATGCATTTGCTATGCCTCTGGCTTCCACCAGAGGCCAGTCAGGCACAGAGTGTGTGTTCCCCTCCCTCCCGGGAAAGGAGATCTGTCCTCCAGATGCTCAATTCTTCCCCTTCCCTGCCAACCCCTGATGCCCTGGGCTTGTTCCCAGACCCAGGTTACCAGCATGGAGCGAGGTGTGGCGTCCAGCGCCTCAATCCTCAGCACCACTGGGCTGGCGGTTTGGTCTTTTAACTTGAAATTTGGAGGGTGTTGAGGGGATGTCCTGTAGATATGAATTATGGTGGAGATATTGCATGATGCAGTTTATAATTTGTGGATAGCATTCTCCATTGTTGTACTGCCTTGACATTTATAGGGTAGCTAGCCTTACTGCCATGCAGGTAATTTTCAGTGGTTAGGTGTGTGAAATGTAATGAATCAATGCATCATTAAGGGTTAAAGCACAAAAAGTCAGGAAATGAGACCTTTAGGGTTGGTCCCTACCCCCCTTTTGTATACCCCCTGCTCCACAGACTGACAGACACTGGGGTGAGTCATTGGGGTTGTGAGGCCTAAATGTCACCTCATTCTTCTTTACTATGGCATGTCAACGTGCTTACAAATGGAATGGGGTAACATTTGGGCCTCACAACTCCAATGACACACTCGGTATCTGTCCAGTCTGTGGAGGAATGGTATGAAGAGGTGAGGGTCAACCTAAAGGTCTCATTCCAGCTGTTTGTTCTTTAACCTAGATGATGCATTAACATAGTTTTTTGAAAGTATATATATATATATATATATATATATATATATATATATATATATATATATATATATATATATATATATATATATATATATATATATATATATATATATATATATATATATATATATATATATATATTTATACAACACATGTGCTTGGATAAATTCTATTATGAAAAGCGATATCTTAAGCAGCCAGTGGAGATAACACTGATATCTCCATGTTCTATACATCATCATGTCTTCAACACTCCTGTCACGTCACAGTGTTATCTTATAAACTCCTATCGTCATCTCATAAATCCTACTAGCTCGAAATTGAAAGTGCTCCTGTGCTGCTTTTCCATAACCTGCGCCCCCCCACAACGCAATTCTTACACCTCATATATCCTACGTGCCACCATTTTCAAACAAGAATTATTTTAAAAAAAAAAGTATCTGATTGATCCTGCCATTTCCCTGTGGTGTCGCCAGTTTTCATTTCTCACATTCTAAATTGGTAGCGTGACCGGGCGCTTTCGGAGCTGACAGAGATTCAAAAAAAGCGCTCTCACTGTTAAATGTTAAAAAATACAGTTCACTTTTGCTAATATTGCAGAGCTTTGTTACAATCTAGGTGCCGAAAGTAGAAACAAAAGAGAGCGTGTGTTAGCAACTTCAGACATATGAACGCGAGTGCGAGTGAGTGTTACTATAGCAACGCTCGTTCCATTCATATCTCTGAAGCTGTCACCTCGCGCTCTCTCCTCTTTCTACTGTTAGTAGCTGGATTGTAACAAAGCTCCAAAAGATTAGCAAAAAGGCACTGTATTTCTAACATTTCACAGTGAGAGTACCTTCTTTCGAATCTCTGTCCACTCCGAATCTGTGTCCACTCTGAAAGTGCTCGGTCATGCTACAAATTTAGAATCTCCAGAAATGAAACTGCTGACACCACAAGGAAATGTCAGGATCAGCCAGATAAGTTTTTATTTTAAAAATTATTTACCAATTTCAGCTACAGGGCTCCCCCATCTACAGGGATTTCTATAAAATCTGAAGCCATGTAAAAATAAACTTGTTCCCATTAACTTTTTTTGGTTATACTGCAAAACAAAACAATTAAACAGCCATAGAAATTAATATAATATTCATGAAAACACAGGAGCATTGCTCTGCAGTTACTGGAAAAATGCCAAATCAGTCTGAAAGCACTGTGTCAGACCTGCTGGAGAAAGAGAAGAGGTTGGCTGGTAGTCCTGCCTCATCAATAAGATAGATGGTGGATTGTCAAGTGAGGGATGTGGTAAGTTGCCTAAAACTTATGTAGATGGTTGTCTTGACAACCCAGCACATATGTTGTATAAACAGAATATGACATGGCCTGACTGAAGATATTTATCTTCACTCGGAGGCCATGACATCATATCTCACTCGTGGGCTTCGCCACTGTGAGATATCATTGGCCTCCCGTGAAGATAAATATAATATTTCAGTCAGGCCATATCATTTATATATATATATATAAATATATATATATATCGCATATATATGCGGGGTTGACTGTGTGATAACTCATTTATCTGCTACAGTTGCTAGTGACCTCAAGTAACTTCACGCGTGACAAAGTCATGACTGATGGTTACGACAGGTCACTGGCAACTGTATCACATAAATGAGTTATCACATAGTCAACCCTGCATATTCTATTTATGCAACAGGCTTTTTTGGGGGAGGGTTATATCCATTTTCATGAAAAGTGAGATATTCGCCATTAGTGCTGCTTGTGGAGACTTTGCGTGACTTAGCATGGACTTTGCTCAATTTGCACAATGTAATAGATAGGACTTTGCGTGACTTTGCGAGCAGTTGCTGTGTGGATAAATAAATTTAACCACACAGTTACTCAGATAAACAAACTTATCACACTCCATTTATGTCCACCCCTGTTGCATAAAAAAAAAAAATATATATATATATATATCAGGTTCAGGATTGCCCGACTGTCCAAAGCTTTAAGGGGGCATTAAAACCCATTTGTTTAGTCTTGCAAACAATGATTTTTAAACGTAGTTGCCTAGATTAAATTTAATATTGTTTTAATTATTTATTGATTTTATTATGTTATGTACAGGCGCCTTGGTTTCGGAAAGGTGCCTTTTATAAATAAAGTTTGCTTTGCTTTGCTATATATATATTAGATATATATATATAAATATATATTAGAATATATATATATATAGCTATATATATATCCTGGCAACGTGCCAGGTGCTGTCAATTTTATTTTATTTTTTTAAATTAGACTGAATGACCCGAAGGGCATAGAAGAGGCTGGGAATGGCTGGGGTGGGTGGAAGGTGGTAGATGGGTGACACAAACCACTATTAGTAACCAGGGAATCCCTAATTTTAAGTAACTGAAGTGTCTCTGGCCAAGGTCTTGAAGCCAAACCAAACACAGAAGATCAGAATCAAAATCAAATCAAAACAACCTTTGAAACTTGGTGTCAGTCCTGCTCCAGTTGGGAGTGCAGTCATGTGGCAGTGCCATCCCATCTCCCTCAGCCACATTTCCCTCCAACTCCTGTGTTAAATCCCAAACTCTGGTCACCAGCATGGGAGTGTAACTGGTGGCCAATAAACAATGTTTCTTATTACGTCTTTCTTGTTTGCTTTAGGGACATTTATAGTCAGTTAATTCATTCTGGGGTCCAATGTTCAAAGATTTTCTTCCAAAAACAAACAGTGAGTGGGGCAGTTTTTGTTTTTTTTTTTTGTAAAAAAGAGATCCCTTAGACATTTTCCCATTTCTCGGCATCTTGCGACGTGTTTAAATTTTTCCCAAATTTGTCACTGAGCTGCTGAATGAGGTGTGCTAATTCCCCTGTGGCTTGTGATTTCTCTTCTAGAAGTTCATAGCGCAGGCTGGAAATATCTTGTTTGATCTCCTTCAGCTCTCCTGCAATAATAGATTAAAAACATGAAAAATGTTTATTGTAATGCTGCAGAGACAAACACATTATTTATAAATAGTCTGGTTTAAAAGCTAATCTGTGAAAATGTAGGTCGCATTTGCTGTAACTGTATATCTAAATTGGTTCACTTGCTTTCCTGGTTCTGGAAGATATCTAGATTATTGTATCTCACAGTTAGAGATGTGCAAAGGTGGGACTCTGCTCCACAAAATAATCTGCAAAGTTTGTCAATTTCATGAAGTGCAAAGTGTTGACTTTGTGAAGATTTTGGCAGGCAAAGTGGCACTTTTTCAAGCAAAGTTAAGGCTTAACTTTGCCTTACCACACCTCAAAAGTGTCATTTCCTAAGGAAAACGCATTGCGAAGTGGCAAAGCATCAAAGTGGGCAATTCACAGAGTTACTTGTTCCAGCACATTTTTTTACTTTGCTGGAACATCACCAGTGAGTAAAACTTTGCAACATCTCTACCCACAGTTAGAATGGCTCTATGTGATAATGGCTATTGCAGAAGGGCAAAGACAAAAATGGTGAAGGGAAAACAGCATGGCCACATAGGGTGAGTGGCAAAAAACAATGATCACGAAACAGCCACAACAATGCCACAGTGACTTTCTGTGGTGGGAGGGTGAGGCCACCTGCAGCCTCCTTACTAAATATAACCAACTCCAAGGGGACACAACTCAGGGAGGCCGAAATGCCATTTCGGCTCTCACTGTTTTTTGCCACTCACCCTATGTGGCCTTGCTGTTTTGTTTCACAATTTCATCCTCATCCTTTCTGCAATTGCTGTCTTCATGGGATACCATTAGAACATGCCTAAATTATTTGCTGAATGGAATATAGCAAGGATACAGCCATTTTGTACTTAAAACCATATGATGTTACAAAAAATTGATTTTGTTTTTCATGCAATGGTTTATAATTAAACAAAAGACCTCCCCCCTCCAGTAAAATTAGCATGTTGTAAATATTAGAAGTTGAGGAGGAAGTTTTACCAGAAAAAATATTATTTTAGCAAGAGGTTACACCACACTGTTTGATTTTGATTTTTTTTCTGCATGAATAAAGTGCAAACATTTTCATAAGTTCTTAAATTATTGCGAAAATAATTAAGACAGTAGATTGAATCTTACCCAGGGAAATGCAAACCTCAACATATTAGATTCATTTGGGAATCAATCAAAATCTTTATTTATCCAGGTGAACATCATTGAGCAAGCTCATTTACAAGATGGACCTGGTTAATTCCAGACCAAAGAATACATTACATGAGAAGATTATTACAGTCAATAGGGACACATAAAACAACCAGACAAGTAAATATCAAGTATATACACAATATAACAACAGTCATATACAGGGCAGCATAAACAGCTCAGAGTGCTATAGTAATATATATGGATGAAAATATTGCAGGGAAGTTAACTGGTAATACCATGTCCTGACCATAAGGATAGGGCTGCTTTAAGGGGATGTATAGAATTCCCAAAGGACAAAGGCAGGTGGAAAGTGGAAGGAGAAACTGTGAAGGAGAATACAGTGGTGGGGAGGGGCAGGATAGATGAACCAAGGTAGGGAGAAGGAAGGGGGAAGGGAACCAGAGTCCAGGCAAGGTATATAGGCAGCAGATGTCTGGTCATCAGAACAGCCTCATGAAGCGAATGAGCAATTAAGGAGTTCCTTCATATAAGGAAAGTTTAAGGTCATGCGTGGTGCCACAATACTAGGGTCACCCAATATTGCAGAAACTATCTTATATTCTGCTAAGACATAAGGGCAGTAAGCTAAGATTCAGGACAGGTTAAGAGCGGGGGAAGCAGTTGCAGGATTCTCTCACAGTTCGAGCATATAGGGTCTTGAAGGAATCCAGATTGATGGGACACCTCAGTTTTGAAAGTTTTTGCATTTTATTCCACAGGGACAGCAGTATGAAGCTGATAGCCACTCTGCCAAAAGGGAGGAAACCTTGAGAATACATAACGTGATGTGTGAGGAACTTCTTAAGGAGTATTTTCCTAGCTCACTTATTGGAAGGCAGTCAGTTATATATTGTGGAAGCTTTTTCGTAATGGCTCTGTAGGTCCAAAGGGCTGCATTTCTATTATGCCTAAACACGAGTGAGGACCACCCTACAGCTTTGTACAAGGAGCAATGGTGGGTACAGAGGGAAAGACCAGTAATAAACCTGAGTGCCCAGTGGTAGAGCATGTCCAATTTAACAAGAGAGGCTTTTGGGCATTAACTACACAGAAAGACTACATAATTGACCAGCAAAAGAAAGGTGGTTTGGACCCGATGCATTTTAACATCTCTAGTAAGGAACTGTTTAAGTCTAAAGAATAGCCCCAGCCTTTGCCTCAGTTTCTTTAGTAAGTCCTCGCTGTGCTCAATGTAAGAGAAATTATGGTCCAACCACACTCCTAAATATTTGAACTTTGAGACAAACTCCAGTTTCTCTACGAGGATTGTGGTGATCTGAGGTAATGCACCAGTACTGACTGGGTTCACTGCATGAATGTAGGGTGAAAAAAGCATTGCTTTTTTTTTTTTGCATTTAATATAAGTTTTTTATAGAGAAGCTGATTCTGCAGCTGATTAAATTTATCCTGAAGATCTGCACAGGCAGCTTCAGGTGTCGGATGACTTATGTATACACTGTGTCATCCGCGAACAGTTGTATATTGGCCTTGTTGATACTATCACCAATATTGTTAACATAGATGGCAAATAGTAGGGGGCCAAGTATTGGCCCTTGCAGCACTCCCTTCAGAAGAAGTTTGAGTAGGGAGAAGTCACTCTCTGCCTTGATTTGCTGGTGGCAACCTACAAGGTAATCAGTAAGCCAATGCATTGAAGGTAAGTCAAGACCTATATTCTTCAGAGAAGATAGAAGCAGGCTATGATCCATGGTGTTGAAAGCCTTGCTGATGTCTAAAAATACAGCACAGACAAAATTTCTATTGTTCAGTTCTTGCTGCCAATCATTGGTTACTTTGGCAAGGGCCGATACAGTGCTATGTTTTGTTCTGAAGCCAGATGGCATAGGGTTTAATAGATTCTTGGGATTCAAGATAGTTCCTGAGCTGGTTGCTGACTATCTTTTCCAGAAGTTTCAACAAAACTGAAAGAAGAGATATTGGTCTATAATTGTTTAGATGGCAAGGATCCCCTGATTTAAACAAGGGGATGACATGGGCAATTTTCCAAATCAGGGGAATAATCCCCTTGGGACAATGATAAGCTAAACAGATGGGTGATAGGAACCGCTAGAACATGATAGGCAATTTTAATGAAATAGGTATCTAGAGAATCAGCACCAGTGCTTTTCTTAAAGTCCAACTGAAGTAAAAGATCTTCTACTATTTCAATGATGCAGGTTGGAAGGAGAAGCCAGGTACGGGAGCAGAAGAGTTAGTGCATTGAGTAGTTAACTGGGAGTGGATCATGGAAGCAGGAGAGTTGTCAAAGGCAAGACCAGTGGTAGCAAAATGATTGTTAAAGGCATCTAAGATCCCCAGTTTATCACAGATAGTAGTATTCCCTGTGATAATCTTTGGTGGCAAGGAGTTGCTAGGTGTGTGCCCAGATATGTACTTGATTGTCTTCCAAAAATTTAGAGGAACACTTTGCAGCAGAATCCAGTTCATTTAGATAGAATGCTGCCTTTGCTTCTCTAACCATTTTAGTACAGGTGTTCCATGTCTTTCTGAACTGACACCAATCTGTGTCTAACTTGGTTCTGCGCACCTTTTTCCAAAGCTTATCCCTTTCAAGCAATGCTACTTTCAGTTCAGCAGAGAACCAACAACAGGCTTTGTTTCTCAGACATATTTTTACCATGGGGGCCTACTTATTTAGTGCCCCAGCTAGAATGTCATGGAAGATGCCAGATGCTGAGTTTACCGTGTTAGCTAAGAAGAAGTCCTGCCAGTGCAGCGAATGTTTCAGCTCATGTATACAGGCAGCCATATCAATGTTGTGATGGGACCTTTTGGTGATAAATTTAGCTGTTGGTACTGTGTGATGTAGTGTTCTGACAGCAGCAATAAAGCAGTGGTCACTAACATCCACAAAGAAGGTTCCA
Organism: Neoceratodus forsteri; assembly: GCA_016271365.2. Lineage (NCBI taxonomy): Eukaryota > Metazoa > Chordata > Ceratodontiformes > Ceratodontidae > Neoceratodus > Neoceratodus forsteri. The sequence goes on along the minus strand of CM028130.1, from coordinate 665,077,841 downwards.
GAGTATTAGAAGAGGTATGGCTCATTAACCAGTATAACATCTAGTATGGTACTATTACTTGGGTTCCTTTTGTTAGGACGTGTAGGTTCATGAATTAATTGCACTAGCCTACAGGCATCACAGAAGGTGTTAAGAGGTGTAGTTGTCTTGGAGAGCTAGTTGAAGTTGAGAACCCCTATGATGATTGTTTCAAGGTTCCCTTTCTCTAAAATGGAGCCAAGATGCATAAGAAGCAGTGTACCAGCAGATGGAGGTCTATAACACCCTATTATTCTAAGAGCAAGTGAAGTAGATAACTCCACCTTAAGGGTCAAACACTCAAATTATTTCTTAACAGAAGCTGAATCAAGGCAGGATGTTGTATACCTTTCCTTAACATAATTTGCCACACCGCCTCCCCTAGTTGGCCTGTCTATTCTGAACAACTTGTAAGAAGGGATGCTAATCTCACTGTCATGGGAATTAGGTCTAAGCCAGGATTCGGAGATCACTAGAACATCTGGCATAGTGTGGCTAATCCATGCCTCAATCATAGTAAACTTACTTAGAAGGCTGCAAATATTGACATGCCAGAAACTCATGCCTTTAAGTCTCGCAGTAAAGAGGGTGATGTAAGGGCTGCAGTGGGACCAGGGTTTAGCTCAATATTGCCAGAGCATAACAAGAGAAGTAGTAGAATCTTTTGTTAGGGCAACAATAGTTAATTTGAGTGTCCTGGCCTTAGTTCGTCTGCATGGCTTGTCCACTCGGGTATGCCAGTCACTACCCCAGAGGTGTACTGACCTAGGGCTAGATTAACCAGTACCTTGACCGAGAACTGCAAAGGAAGAATGGCGCTAAAGAGATAAGGGGGAATAACGTGGAAGGTCTGTTCAACACAGGTTCCACCGTGAGGGATAGCCTGGGTATAAGCTGATAGTTGAGGTAACTGATGGATACATAGATAGCTGTAGGGTGAGTGTATTTCCAGTATGCAGTCTACTGGGAGGTTGTATTCTTCTTGGTGTGACTAGTGCTTCTGTCAGTAAGACATTTCCAGTACAAAAGAGAGGCGGATCAGAAGAGGGAGCAAAGGGAATCCCCACACATTTGGACTCACGGAGACACACTTTCCCAGAAATTACTGGAAGCGTTTACCAGACTAGGATTATTGGCAGGGAAGTAAACCAGCAACGAGAGGCCCCCTAGATGCAAAAAGTCCAGCAACAGTGGAGAACTTGAAGCCTTGATATTGTGTTGCTACAGACACAGAGTTCAGGGGAGTCCTTAAATAACCAGAGTGAAAGGGTAGAGCAGTGAGATGCCTATATTGGCTGGCAACTGACAGTGGGCACACCTATAGAGTGGGGGGGATGCCTGTGTTGGATGGCAACTGACACAATGGATGTTCTTTTAAAGGGAGTGGGGTGATGGTGTATTTAATAACTAGGAGAGGTGGTTATTGGGTGGGTGGGTGTAAAAGTAGCGGCTTTTGCCGTACCTTTCACTTTGAGAGTCTGGGCTTGGGGTCTCAGGCAGTGGCTGAAGAATCCCTGACTGCCCGGTGTTTGCTTTTTCCATGCCTGTGGGGCTGGGAGCCCCTGGAGAGCTTGTCTTCAGCTGGGGAGAGAAAGAAGAGGCCAGATTTTAAATGCTGGCCAAGGACAAAGCGCCGACTGCACCAGTGGGAGAGCCAAATTAGCAAGACAAAGAAAATGCATATTACTTTGGCGCCTAAAGTCTGGCATGAGCACAGAGCTTCACAAAAGATTGTAATCACACAGTACCCAAAGCTTGGCACTCTAAACAGTAATTAACACTCCTTAACAGTAAGCAAATAAGTAATACAGCTTTTTTAAGAAGGTTTAAACAGTAAGACAGTCTTTTAGCTTGCTACAGAGAAGAATTACGGAGCAGACTGCAGGAGCCAATCAGAAGCAAGAGCCATAGAGTGCTTGCTTTCCGACTGGTTAGCGACTTTTGCCTTACCTTTCACACTGAGAGTCAGGGCTAGGGATCCCAGGTGGTGGCTGAGGAAGCGCCGACTGCCCGGTGTCCACTTTTCCCATGCATGTGGGGCTGGGAGCCCCTGGTGCACTTGTCCTCAGCTTTCAAGCAGAAAGTCCAGGCTTGGGGTCGCGGGTGGTGGCTGGGAAGTCACCGACCACCTGGTATCCACTTTTCCCATGCCTGTGGGGCTGGGAGCCTCTGGAGAGCTTGTCCTTGGCTTTCATGCCGAGAGAGTCCAGGCTTGGGGTCTCAGGCAGCAGTTGAGGAAGCGCTGCCCACCCAGTGTCTGCATTTCCCATGCCTGTGGGGATAGGAGCCCCTGGAGAACTTATCCTCAGCTTTCACGCTGAGAGTCTGGGCTTGGGGTCTCAGGCGGTGGTTTAGGAAGTGCCAACTGCCCAGTGTCCACTTTTCCTGTGCCTCTGGGGCTGGGAGTGCACAGTGTAAAGCATTCTAAGCCCTAATACAGTGTACAGTGTAAAGCATCCTAAGCCCTATTCAGTTGATGCAGACTCAAATAGTAAATCAACTGAAATAATGTGGGAAAACTGTTCTGTGTACTATTTCTCTTTTTTGTTGGTATAAAATATTGTAACATATGATATGATATGACATGAGGCAAAAATAATTAAAACACAAAGGATTTGATTTTGAAAACCACTGTGTACCTTCAGCTCATTAAGTGTGGTGTGTCACACCTACAGTAAGCATCCATGTTGTTGTTTGCACATCCATGCTACGTCTTTCGGATGAGATGTTAAACCGAGGTCCCATCTACCTGGATTGGTGGTAGTTCAGGTGGATGTTAAAGATCCCATGGCACTTACCAAAAAGAGTAGGGGAACTTTTATTGAAAAGAGGACTCCAGACAAGCAAGGAATACAGAATAAATAAACCAATGCATACAAATATAGAGCAGAGAATAACCGAACAAAACAGAATGTACAGAAAAAAAGGAGCTCTTGTCAGCCATTTTTCACAATTCACCCATAAAGAGGAACATTTAACATGGCCATACATAGTCATATCAGATTCATAAATCTTCCATAAAGTAGACTTTATATTAAAAAGGAGTTCCTCAAATGAAATCATACATTGCTGAGTGGACCAAAAGCACCTGGATTGCCAAATATAAAAACGAATAACAAAAAAAACAACAGTAAAGTGTCAGCAGGATACACGGACCATTCACCCCTATTTGTACCATACATTAGAGTCCCATAAGAAAGTGACTTAAAGAGAGGCTCATTCCAGTGAGTAGCCAATAAAACCCAAAAGGATTTAATATATGGACAATCTAAAAAAAGTTGTTCTTGCGTTTCTAACAATGATCCACACGACACTCGGGTACACCGCCTCTGACTAAGCTGTTTATGTTTATGCGTGTTACCCACTGGTAATCTGCCATAAGAACCCAACCAAACACTATCCCATATAAAGTCAGGCAACCGTTTACTGGAGAGTAACAATAAAACTCTATCTTGGGACTGAGGAGGACAATCCAGAAAAGTCAAAATATCAGAGAAATCAGTTAAAACAATTGAATCGTACAATTGCTTCCTAGTCATCATTTTCAAACAAGAAACAGTGATCTTCCATTTCAATAAAGGACGAAAGGCTTCCATGCCATACTTGGGAAACAAAGGAAGTCGAGTAAAAGAAGTCGACTTGCCTTGCTTCCATAGAGGCATTCCAACCAAAAACCACAATCTAACCAAAGGAAACCAAACCTTCATACCAGGTCTAAGTAGAGAACTAAAATTGTAAGAAAAAAAAAACACTAAGAAAAAAGGCCACTGGATGAATCATTCCAACCCCACCTTGTCGAATATTCCTATAAGTGAAGCCTCTTTTAATGGGATTCAGTCTACTTCCCCAAAAGGCCTGGAAAAAAACACTGTATAGGGAAGTAAAAAGGGACATCGGAGGTGGAAACACATAACTAACATACAAAAAAATAGGTAACAACAAGGTTTTAATAAGCAACACCCCGTTTCTGTTTAGCTATTTGTTTACCCTTCCAACTTGCTACCCTCGATTGAGCTATACCTAATTTATGAAACCAATTAGTATACAACATGTCACCATCACCAAATTCGATTCCCAAGATAGTTATCGGATCTTTAGAGATTAAAACATCAGCAAGGAGATCGGTGTCTGGGATATTAGAGGTACCAAAGGGAAAACCCCTACTTTTCTCATAATTAATCTTCGAACCAGAAACACTAGAAAATAGATTCAGCACATTACTCAATATAGGACCTTCCGTAACCTTTGAAAGACAAACAACTAAGTCATCAGCATATGCAAGAATCTTAATAGGCACAACTCCATCTGCAATACTAACTCCCGCCAGACCATCATGAACACTAATCAGATGAAGTAACACATCAATAAAAAACACATACAAACCGGACTCAGGGGGCATCCCTGCCGAACCCCTCTCCGTACCACCACAGGAGTACCAAGTCATCCATTCACATTTGGCAGAAGGGAAGCAGAATGATACAATAACCGTATCCAATCAATAAAACCCTGAGGCAAACCATAAGAACGTAAGACAGAAAACAAAAACTCATGGGAAACATGATCAAAAGCTTTTTCTTGATCAAGACTAAGTAAATACCCTTTCAGTGAACCTAACTGAGATGCAGAGAAAAGTTCTCGTAACAATAATAAAGTATCATTTTTGGTCCTACCAGGTTTTGAACACGTTTGATAAGGGCTTATCAATCTATCCACAATAACAGTCAATCTACGCAAAAAAATTTTACTTAAAATGTTTAAGTCCGTATTTAATAGACTCAATGTCCTCCAATTACTCAAATCCGTTTTCAGACCTTTTTTATACAGTAAAACCACCAACGCTTGATTCATTGAGGGAGCTAACTGAGAAGTAGACATTTGAGTAAACACCACAGTCAGTATTGGAACCAAATCCGCATAAAAAGTCCGGTAGAAATCCATTCCAAATCCATCCGTTCCCGGCGAAGAATCTACATTTAATGAAAAAATAGCATCCTAAACCTCAGATTCAGAAATATCTCTCAACAGCTGCTGACTGTCAGCAGCAGATAATTGTGGTATTTGTAAACCATCAAAATCTATTAATCTGCACTGAACCCCATCATCTTTCTGATATAAAGACCCCAAATAACGTCCAACTACTCCAAGTAGAGCTGAAGGAGTCTTAACCAAGTCACCAGATTCATTTGTTAATGCTGAAATGAAACGTTTACCAACCCTGTCTTTGCAATCTTGAAAGGGATCTAATGCACCTTTGTGCAATTTCAGACCAAATCGATGTTCATGGTCTAAAGACTTTGCCCTATCCTACCTATAGTCCATCATACAATTTTTAACATTTCTAATTTGAGTACTATAGTCACACCCCTCAGTTTCCGTCAAAGAGATCAATTTTTGTAACTGAGCTCTATGACGCAAATATTCCAGATACTGTGAAGTGCTTTTGGTGCGAGAGTAAGTCTGGAAAAAAGTCTTCCAGTCCGTCTTAGTATCATCCCACCAAGAAGCAGCATCTTCATAAAATTCAAAGACAGAAAGCCTGGCCTGCAATTCTAACTTCCAAGATCGTTGAAGAGGTTCCTCATTCAATAAGGAGGAATTCAACCTTCATAAATTCTTTTTACATCTCGGAATACCTTCCCAAGTCAAGCAAATTGTAAGAGATTTGTGGTCAGAAAATTCCCATACCCGTAAATCCACCGAATTAACTTGCAAAACAACAGAAAGAAAAATGAAATCTATCCTGGTGGATAATGTATTTTTTAAAAACGTCTTACCACCCTCAGAATAGACACTACGATATGCATCTTTGAGCTGGGCAGTATCTAATATCTGCATTAATTTCTGAGAATCACAAAACAATTTGGACATCTTCATACCTCTATCCCTAGTATTAAGAGCACAATTAAAATCTCCAGCCCAAACTAGTAAGTGAGATGTATACAAATAGGGTTGAATGTCTCGTAATAGTGCAACACGGAGCGCCTTGGTCTGTGGAGCGTAAATATTAGTCAATCGAAATCTTTCTCTTCCAAAATTAAGATCAAGCAACAACGCTCGTCCCGGATAAATGTCAACCATCTTTGATATTTTCAATTCCGGATTGGTAAAAGCACCCCAACCCCTTCACAAGGGATTCCCATTTGACCAAAAGACACCCCGAAGACCATAGGTTTCGTGCACGTTGCACTTCACAAATAGATTTTAACCATGTATCCTGGAGACAAATCACATCACTACGTAATCGTTGTAAACAGGACATAGTAGTAACCATCTTCTTGTGGCTCTTAATACTATTAACATTAATAGTAGTAAATGTTAAAGAAGCCATAATAAAAAATAAAGAAAGGAGAATAATATTTCATAATCATACTAGCCTCATGAGACTTTAGAAACCCGCCTACACTGACAGCGTCTAGGTAGACCCTCAACCTGTCACTTCGCCATCATCACCTTCCGAAAAATTGTCAGTAATCACAGAAGCTCTGGAAGAAAGATCTGAGTCTTCACCATCAGAGTCGTCCTTTGACCCCAAAACAGCAAAGCTGTTACCTAGTTTCCATGACTCAGAAACAACTCCACTAGTGGAGGCTACAGGTACTGGCCGAGCAGGAACAGGTTTCCCTGATCTGTGACATTTTTTAGCAACAACCTTTTTAAAAGGCAACACTGGTGATGGAGGAGGAGGCATCTACATATCCTCTGACTTGTCACACAGAGATAAATCGAATGCAACAGGTAATGAGACAACCCCAGGAACTACCGAGGAATGCTGGGTCCCGGCAGCCGGCAAGGTAACTGGAACTGAAGCACTCAAACCCGTGTCTGGAACTATTAAAGAAGACTCACTAGGTAATGGTAAGGTCGGAAGTGAGTCTCCACCAATAGGGGGAAGGACAGGGACAGACTCATCATGTTGAGCACCTACAATCAAGCCTTCATGTGAAGGGCAATCATCCCAATTATGGGATGCCCAAGGACATTTAGCATAGCCATGTCCGGTCTGTTCACATAAATTGCATTTAAACAGATTAAGGCATGTAGCAGCCAAATGCCCAAATTCAAAACAATGGGAACAACGAGGAGTGTCACAGGCTGTATTAAGATGAGTTCTAGAACCACATTTAAAACAGGATTTTGGTTGACCAACATAAAATAAACTCCCTCTATCCTTCCCCAGAAAAAAACTATTGGGCAAATGTTGAAGGCCATTATTTGAAGCAAAAAGTTTTACCCTAATTTTCCAACCCCCATTCCAAATATGTTCACTATCAAGAATTGGTACAGGTTTGTCTAGTATTTCACATCTTCTACACAGCCAGAAAAGGATATCCTCAATATGTACTCCTTCATTACGAAACATGATAGTAATCAACTTAACAAATGGTTTGGTAAGGGGCACAGCAAAAAAAGGTATCCGTAGTGGAGAATTCTTAACCATCTGGAAAAGAGTCCAAAAACGCTCCAAACCCAAAGGGGTTTTGAAACTAACGTCGTAGTTAGAGTTACCCAAATGAATCAGTGCATAAATATCTGCAGACAAAAATTTCATAGACCCTTTTAATAAAACTTTGGCAATATAGAGCCTATCAGGCAAATCATCCAAACCTCCTTATAAATCAAATGTACAGCATTCCTACGAGGCGCAGGTTCACCCTTGTTAGAAAACAAATCAGAAAGCTTAAATTGGGGGGGGGGGGTGACTTATTTTCCTGTACAGGAACAGAAACAGCTATTTGAGGAACAACACTTGAAGTAGATAATGAGACTGCCTAAGTAGAAACCACAGAAACAGGTGGAATATAAATAGACTGTTGAGATGTAACAGGCACAGAGTCAGCACTAGATAATGTACAGGTTGCTACTGAGTTAATAGCAGAGGAGTGGTAGCGTCTTACAGCTGCATCTTCTGGATCCGGCACCCAGGTACCATTAGGGCTAGGCAACCACCCTGCTGCTGCTATCGCTCTTTCAGGTGACCAACAGGAAGAATCAGTAAGAGGCAAAGCGGATCTAAGCTCTGTGCAGCAGGAGGACACTGAAGAGTATGAGAAATATGCAAGTTAGATACCGGTAAAGGTGTATCAGGGCCAGGTCCAACAGTTCCCTTTCCCACAAGTAAGTTACTCCCCAGCTCAGTAGAAACACCAGTTTCTTGCAACACTACCTCGCCCTGTTTAATAATTGAAGTCATACCCATCCGTTTCATCGAGAATGCCGCCGCTGCAACAACCAAGCCGTGAGATACAGTCTTATTATCCTCCCGACCACCAGAATCCGAGTCTCGGTCAGGAAAACAAGCAGCATCAGTCTGAAGTGTAGGAGCCAGGCTAGACTGTACCTGAGGAGCAGGAACACTCTGCTGCGCACTAACGCTTGCATCACAATGCCGCGACCCGGAAGTACGGGAGGTCGAAGCGGCCAAAACAGTTGAGCCAGCACGCAAAGCAGCAATTTCAGATTATAGCTGAGCCTTATGATGTGTGCATCATTCTGCAGCATCCTGCACTTCACTCAGCAAACGTTCCTTTTCAGTAAGTTCAAAACTCGATTCCTTCAATAAAGTACACAGTTTAGGTACCTTAACTGCTTCTTCAAGCGCTGTGTCAGCCGTTTCAAAAAACTCCATAGGCAAGGAAGCATCCTGATCCTCAGCAATCAAATCTTCAGCCTCAGATTCAATGGGAGCAGGGGAGGAGGCCCACTCCCCTGTCCCAGTCACCTCCATCTCCTCCAAAGTCAGAGCAGAAGTGGCCATCTTGCGTCCGTCCACCAAAGGTTCCCCCTCCACAGAGTAGGGGAATTTCCCCGGTGTCCTGGCCAGGTTTCCCTCATTCACTAAAAATACCACCTACAGCTTAATCTGGTTCAAGGTCAGTTGGCATTCATCTGTATCCCCCTTCCCCAGGTCGTGCCTGAAAATAGGCAGGATTTGTCTAGTGCACTTACCCAGTCAACAAAAGTTAAATAAATAAATTAATAAATTCCAAATTCCTTAAAGTTAGGTTTATGTTCCACACTGATAGTTGTACTTATGACCTAAGCCCATGCAGCTCCCTTTTTTCTTAAGTTAATTTCTTTATCTTTGATGTGGCTGAAGCACAGTCACTTTGCCTCCTGCTTCTTTGACCAAAATTCTTCTTGATACTATCGAAGGTAAGAGTTCCCTTGATTTGGGTGACCATAATTAGAATTAGCACACTAAATGTACTTTTGAGAGAATAACTTACATTTTAGGTATTTCCATTAACCTATCTGAGAGCTACAGTCAAGTAGCCACAGCCATGTGCTCACTGAACTAGGAATATTCTCCAGGCTTCCTGTCATCTTTCAGTCTACAATAGAGAAGCTTAGACTGCATGTGCTCTGAATGAGTTTCAATTTGGCATCTTTATGAACAGCTGGTGTTGTTATGCTGACCACTCTCCCTCAAAAGCAGGAGCAGCCCTGGCATATTCGCTCCTACATCCCCTAATCCAGCGACTGTAGTATGAGCACACACACAAAGTAGGTTGCCCAATTTCAACAGGATATTTTCCTACTAGCAGAGTATCCATGCTGTATGAATGCCTGTGACTGTAGCATCTATGTTCCCTATTCGGTGCCCATAGATGGCTGTCTCCCACAATGCTGAGAACCATGTAAAGAAGTAAGCTTATTACTAGACTGCCATTCATCTCCCTGTTGATAATGTATGAAAATTTGTATAGCCTTTCCAGATGCTAGCCCTATCCATCACCACATGGTGGTGGTAGGACTAGAAGCCATATCTTGTAATAGCAATGATTTTATAGTACTAATATGTGTGTGGTAACTGGTAAGCCCATAGTTTCATGGGCAGATCTCACACAACCTCCCCAGACAAAAGTTTGGACTGCGAGCACCAAAACACTGAAATTAGGAGAGAAAGCAAGGTTAAGTTGTTTACCACTTCTCCAGCTGAGACCACAGTCTCTTCTAGTCCAGGATCCTGCAGGTGCCATCATCACACTCCTGCTCCTCTGTCTGGCTCATGATACTCTCCTGCGATGTCAGACACATGATGTGAGAGTGCTGACATGCACACCCTTGATATCATTTTATCCATGGGGAAGGAAGCCATGCCTTCAAGCATGCACACTCTAGTGACTCTACTAGAGCATCATGCATGAATGGAAAGATTGCTTGGACTGGGTGACATCTTCAGATAATGTGCACATGCGCAAGATCGGTGGCCATCTTGGGACAGTGCCTCTGCCCGTGCATGTGTGGCTCATGGCTGCCATATTTGTAGTGGCTAGACCAATAAAGTGGCCATTTTTTTAACAATGCCCTCCTCAGTGGCCAGCTTAACAATCACGCCTGGAGACCAGGGAAGGTTGAGGAGATCATACCCTAAGCATGGATGGCCACACGCTGACTCACACTTAAAGCAATAATTCTTTTCACGTGCCAGACTTGCCCTTTCTAAACATTTTGATTATGATGGACAGTACTTTATATTTATATAAATTCATTGCATAAAAATAACTGCATTGATGCACCAGTTAGAGTTCAACTTAATGCCACAAAACTAGGGAAATGTGGTGTTATAGTTTCCAATCCTAACTCCTCACCCCCACCACACAAGCAAAAAAAGGGAAAAAAAAGAAGGGATTTGGGTCTTTGGAGTCTTGGTGAGTTAGTGGTGGGCTCTTCCTCAGGGTTGTTGACCCTAATGTTCTTCCTGTTGACAACCCCATGGAAGATCCCACCATTAATTCACCAAGACTCTGGATACCCAAAACTCTAATGTTTTTTGCTTTTGCTGCTTGGGGAGGTGGGGAGTTAGGGTTAGAAACCACAACATCACATTTCCCTAATTTTGTGGCATTAGGTTGAACTCTAACTAGTGCCTTATCACAGTTTTTTGCAAAGAATTTAATTTCTTTTTGAGGAAGTTGAATTGTATGCTCATTCACTTGGTCCCTTTGGGATGTGTGTAAACAGATGCAAATCCACAGGGCTCTTTTTGCCCTGCGCAAAGGTAAGGTGCAGTCTCCCAACAGAAGTGCAGGGTTCTTGCAGGCCCTGTTCTTCTGTGCAGTGATGGATGGCAAGAAATCATGGGGCTGTCTAGTGGGCTGTGGAAGCCAGGCCCTCTGGTTCTTGTGCTTTTGTGTGGCAACAGACATACAGTGTAAAGAGTCAATCTGTCATTCAATGCACAGGGCCCTCTGCCACCCATGGGTGCAGAAATGCAGGACGTATTCCAAGAGGAGAGTTGTCTTCACTATATTGGACTTGGGCCAATGCAGGCAACTCTGTAGCTTTTATTCCCTGGCTGGTGGGGTGGTGTCTCATAACAGTGCTATCCCCAACTTTCACCCAATGTAGCTGGGTCACTGAGATCACCCCCAAAACTCAGCTCACTGGCACGGGATCACAAAGCATACCTGTTTGGGGTGAAGACTGACACTACACAGAAAATTTCTTAATAATTTTATTGTTTTTATTCAGACCCCAAATTTACAAGATAGTCGTCTTATGCCTCCCCTTATGAACAAGACCTGTGGTAGTTACAGTATATTGTCAGATACATAATTTCGCACCAAAAGTACTAAAACATGTCTCTTCCAGGATTTAAAAAATTACACTAATCAGGTTTATGAGTTGATATGGAAAAATGGCTATGTTGAAAGTTTGGAGTTAAAACATTGAAGATTACCGAAGTTGTGAGTGAACACTGAAATATTGCGATGTTCACTCATAATCTGGGCATTTTATCATATTTGTACACCAAATTTTCAGCACAGCATTCTTATTACCCCACGTTATGAACTGAGTAGATGAAAATGTTCAAATCCCTACCAAAATGTCATTCCGCATCACGGATGCAAAACCATAGCCATCAAGACACATTTTAGCCAGCATCTGAAACATGACAGCTGTAACATTCATGAGGTCGTTTGCAAAAATGGCTATGTTGAAAATTTGGGGTCAAAATTTTGAAAATTATCAAAATTAGGGGCGAGCATAGAAAAAGATCAACATACATGGCAACATGGACATCTATTGACATCCATTTCAAACATTATAGAGTGGACACTGACATACTACACAAGGTGAATTTTGGAGAAGAGGTGTTGGTGACTGCCATTTTCACAGGCCTGAAAACTACTTGCTGTAACACTCCCGCTTGAGAGGTACTGCTTATTACTACCCTAGCTGCAAGGAGTTCAGAGTGCCATAGATTTACAGTCAACACAGTGGTAGTTTACTCACCTGATGGTGGTGATTGTGTGCCTGTATATCCCATAGCACTCCCTGGCCATCCAGTAGAGAGCGAGCCATTGAGTCCTGGTAAACAGGCTTCAACTACAGGGATATACTAGGTCAGTACATACATACTGTAGGATCTTCTGAATACCTACCTTAGAGTTGTATGGTGAGGCAATAAAGTAGATTAGAAACAAATTATGAGTATGGTATATTTGTCAGAGTCTGCACGGTTCGTTCATTTAACACATCTTGGGAAGTATCTAACTGAAGACAAAGAGGAGCTGCAGGGGCTTAGGTGGAAAGGCTGAAATTTTATTTTAGACCAGATGTGCATCTATCAGCCTATCAAGTGAGCATAACCCTAGCTGTAAAGATTTTGGAGTGCCATGGATATACTGGTACACAATCACCTTTGCCAGGTGAGTAAACTACCATTTTACATCCCTCATGCATAAGACAGAGGGTTACAGAGGCCTTACGCAGATTCAAACCAGTTTTGATGATAATGCTGTGCAAGGGCTGAGGAGGAGACACTATTATATTGTTTAAATGTGCACAAAGAATATATGCGCATTGGTCACATCAAATAATGTTACACAGTGCTGCTACTCTCAGTGGGACTCAGCCCTTTCCAAACATTACTGCAGAGTACTAGAACACATGGAATACAAAAAAATGGTCTGCTAAACACATGCCAACTGCATAGTCTGTTACCTGTATTTGAAACAGGTTTCTCCTGCTCCCAGTGGGAACCCCATGGGTTGGCTTTGCAGGGGAACTGATGATAGGATTATGATGTTACTGCATTTGCTGCTATGGTAAACTCTTTCTGGAGCCTGTCTCTCTTGTTGTGTCATAGACTGATTCTCTACTAGATTTCAGTTTGCACTGCAATCAGTTTAAACAGCCATTCAAATGTCTGAAAGGACAACCTTGGTATGCTGCCAACACTGAGCCTGACTATCACTTAGGTATCTCGAGGTCCGATTTGCACTAGAGTTACTGTTCACTCAGCACAGTGCTTTTTTCCCCCAACAGGCAAACAATCCACACCTTTTGTCACAGCCAAGAATACTTTGCTTTGGATATAAAAGCTTTGTAGCCTGTCTCTTTGGAAACAGACTTGCCAGTTTATGCATGATTATCTATACCTGAAATGACTCAGTCACATAAAGCATGAAATATATAAAAACATAATTTAACATTTCATGATATTTACATATGTTACTGGATAATACACAGTAAAGACCATGACAGGGCAAGGCGAGGCAAGTTTTATTTTTATGGCACCCAATCCCGGATGCTCTGGGCACCTCACAATAAAAACAATACAGGAAATATATTTAAATAAAATAATAAAACACAGAGTATTATTACATAATTATGAAATCCTAAAATTCATAATCAAAGCAGAGGTCAGCGATGTTATAGCTCAAACCAGCGGCAGGGGAAACAAAATACTCTGGGAAGGCCAGGCAAAAGAGGTGAGCCTTTAGCCTCTGCTTGAATACCTCAGTAGAAGGGGCCTCCCAGACTGCAGGTGGAAGTGAGTGCCACAAGGTCAGTCCAGCAACACTAAAGGCATGGTTGCCTGATGTCTTGAACTGAATCCTTGGAACATCCAAGAAGCCCCTAGATGAGAAGTGGAGGGAGCGGACAGAGGTAGCAGGTGTCAGTAGCTAAGTCAGATAGCCCAGACCCAGTCCATATGGGGCCTTAAAGGTGAGCAAGCCCACCTTGAAGAGGACCCTCCACCTGATAGGCAGCCAATGCAGAGCACGCAGGGCTGGAGTCACATGACTGGACCTAGTAAGGCCCATCAGTCACCAAGCCACTGCATTCTTCTCCAGCTACAACCTGCAGAGGGTCCCTCCCATGACCCCGAAGTAAAGAGAGTTACAGTAGTTTAGCCTAGAGGTAAAAAAGGTGTGCACTAACATCGGCAGGTCTTGGAGCAGAAAGGGGGGCTTGATCCTGGCAATGTTCTTCAAGTGGTAAAAAACAATTTTGACAATAGAAGACACCTGATCCTCAAGTGTCAGTCTTCTGTTCAGGATCATGCCAAGATCACACACCCTTGGGTAGGCCACCAATGTAGCCAGCCCAAGAAATAGTCCTATGTCAGCTCCAGGTACCCTCCCATCAGGCCCATGACCTAGCTCAATCACCAGCACCTTCATCTTGTCTGGATTCAGTCACAACCAGTTGGAGGAAATCCAGTCATTGATTTTAGCCATGTAGGAGTTAAGCACATCTACAGCATCTGAGGTTCTTGAAGCAATTGACAAATACAGCTGGGTGTCATCTACATAGCAGTGAAACTCCACACTGAACTGCTGAATGATCTCATCCTGGGGCAACATGTACACTGTGAACAACATCGGTGACAAGATAGAGTGCTGGGGTACTCCACATGACAGGGACATTGGGGAGGAGGAGAAATTCCACGTCACCACCCGCTGCACCCTATCAGATAGATAGGACTCAAACCATTTGATGACAACACTGGCGAGTCCACAGTACTCATGGAGCCGATCGAGAAGCATGAAGTGATCCACAATGTCAAACGCTGATGAGAGATCAAGGAGAACAAAAATTGACTTTTCTCCTTTCTCTCTCTCTCTCTAGACCTGAGCAAGTCATTATGTCCCTTAACTAATGCTGTTTCAGTGCTGTGTCTGGCCTTAAAACCTGACTGGAATGGCTCATAGATATCAAAAGACACAAGGTAATCCTCGAGCTGTTGTGCCACAAGTTTCTCCACAAGCTTGCTCAAAAATGGCAGGTTGGAGATAGGACAGTAATTTGACAGGACATCCGGGTCAAGAGATTATTTCTTCAGGAGGGGTCTCACCAGGGCCTCTTTCAAGACCACTGGGAAGACCCTTTCTGACATCAAGCACCAGGCAATTCTGGTGAACACCAGGCCAACAGTCCTGGCACATCTCATTGGGAAATGGGTCAGGACTTGGTCCAGCTCACAATATGTGTACTTTAGCTCCAAGATCATCTCAATGACCTCGGCCACCTCCACTGGTTTAAATTTCTCCTGGACTGACAGAGTGACTCTGTTCCTCCCAGCCCAACCATTGCGAGGCAACAATTGCCTCATTGATGGAATTCCCAACCATATATACGACAGTCTGTCAGAGAAAAACAGAGCAAACTCTTCACATAAAGTAGTTGAAAAGATATTTCATGGCTGCAGACTGGCTGGATGAAGTAGCCTATCCACAGTCCGAAAAAGCTGAGAAGGTCTGTTTTTTCTCTGCGGCAATTTCCCTGGACAGGAATTCTGTTTTCTTACTGGAAATTGCCTCCTAGTACTCACTGTAATGAGCACGCAGGGCCAGTTTGTCATCCTCTGACAGGGACTTCCACCAGCAATGCTCCAACTTCTGACCCCTGATCTTCATCACATTGAGATCCCCATAAAACAAAGGGGATCGCAACTGAGAGGATCTGGGTCTTATACATACTGGAGTGACGGCATCCAGTGCTTCAGAAACTGCCCTATTATAGGTGGCCAACACCTCGCTGGTGCCAATTGCACATGCACCGTTCACCCTAGGTAGATCAGCTAATGCCAGCAGTACCTCTGGGGACAAGCCCCTAAAAGGGTCGTAACTGACCATCTCCACAAGGGAGGGACTTTCAGGGGGAGCTTCAAGTGTGAACTTCACCTTGCAGTGATCAGACCAGGAGACCTGATCAGTCTTGAGGTTTCCCACCTCAAGACCTGGCTGGAACACCATATCAAGTGTGTGATCATGTTGGTGGGATGCAGAAGTAATTACTTGTGCTAGGCCCAGTGATGACATTAACTGGAGGAGGTCGTAAATTAATTGAGAGGATTTGTCATCGACCCAGGCATTGAAGTCCCCCAGGATTAGACACCTGGGTACTCCAACACCTGGTCACCCACAAAGTCTGCAACCTCCTGCAGGAATCTCCTCCAATCCAGGGGATCAGTAAATAAGGGGAATCCTGCAGCCTGCACCTGGACCCCAACACAGAACCACACACACTCAAAGGATCTGGAAGTTCCAACTGGGTAGAGAATGCAGTATTTCTACAGAGATAAAAATAAACACAGGAGGAAAAACCTAACTCAGTGCTATCTAATCCTCAAAATGGAGTAGAATAGCTTACCCCCAACTAGGAACTGGTGAGTTATGGCAGACTTGGACCCATGATGTTACAAGTTCAAAATCGCAACACAACTTAATTCTCATTACAAACATACAGCAGAGATACCTTCAGCTGGCCAGCCCCCTATCCCCACATCACTGGACAAGCCTGTCTGACATTTCACACTGTCTCTGCTTTTAATCTCTGGGGACTAGCACTTTCCTACATGGGTCCAAACCAGATCTGTGTATTCACCTCAGCTTGTATTTTTCACCTAACCATCTAGCATAGCTGGAAACATCATAATCTGCCTTGACCCTGTTTACATTTAAAATATATATATTTTTTTCTTTGAAAGGGTCTTAGCCTATTGAAGTTTACTAAAAATAAAGTACCTTTACAGAACAGGAAAAGGACTGCTGAAACAATGGCCATGCCTATCTAAGTGCCTTGAGGCAGGGCTACAGAGAAATGTAATTTTCAGTTCCAAACAGACCTCCCACCTAAGCTGAAACACTTTATACTTTTTGGTCTGTTTATAGTAGACCAGGCAACAGATAATACAAACTGGTGCACAAAGCTGTAAACTTGGCAAGGTTGGAGGAATGGTCAGAAGTATGGCAGCTTAGATTCAATTCAAAGAAGTGCAAAATAATGCACCTGGGAAACAAAAACCCTGGGGAAGATTACACAATGGGGGTAGTAACAACAAAAATGGAAAGGTACTTGGGGGTAATCATATCAGACTATCTTAAGGTTGGCAAGCAATGTGAGAAGGCGGTAGGGAGGGCTGGGGGATACTGGGATGTATAGGGAGAGGCATCAACAGTAGAAAACAGGAAGTTGTTATCCCCCTGTACAGACAGTTGGTGAGACCCTATCTGGAGTACTGCATCCAGTTCTGGAGACCCCATCTCCACAAGAACATAGACAGGATGGAGGCAATTCAGAGGTGGGCAACTAAAATGGTGCAGGGTCTACAAGAGAAGCCATACGAGGAGAGACTAAAACGCTTAATATGTATACCCTTGAGGAAAGGAGGGAGAGGGGGTCATGACAGAAATGTTTATGTACCTCAGTGGAATCAACAAAGTCCAAGAGGGTAGCATCTTTCAGAAAAAGAGATGTGCAAGAACAAGGGGACACAATTTGAAGATAGAGGGGGTATGGCTCAGGGGCAATATGAGGAAGTATTGTTTCACAGAGAGGGTGGTGGATGTATGGAACAGCCTTCCTGAGAAGGTTGTGGGTCTAAAACTGTGGGAGAATTCAAGAATGCATGGGACAGACATAAGGCAATTTTTGTGGGGGGTAGGAAGAAATAGGCTGTTGGTTAAATAAGATCTGCAGCTTATCTTCTAGGTAGGGAAATGGGCAGACTAGGTGGGCCAAGCAGTCCTTATCTGCCATCAAAGTCTATATTTCTATGTTTCTATGTTTCAATACTAAATTAGGTGGAATAGTAAACACCATAGAAGAACACCAAAACTTATGAAATGATCTAAATAAAATGTCTGATTCAGCCGATGCATGGGGTGTGAAGCTTAATGAGGAGAAATGTACAGTTATGCACCTAGGAAAGAAGAAGAACCCACAAATAGACTAGTATATGAGTTGCATAAAACTTAAACCACAGAAAAAGACCTGGGTGTAAAGGTACCAGCTGATTTAAAACCTAAAAAGCATGCACATGAGATGTTCAATAAGGCAAATGAACTCCCAAACAATATCAGAAATCATTCTAACCATAGATTGAGGGAGATATTACTAATCATATGTAAATGTATATTTGATCAATTACAGATTATTGCTCCCAGTTCTGGGGGGATTTCAACCAAGGAGAAAAGATCAAAATGGAAAGGATTCAATGTAAAACCACCAAGATGGTGGGTGGTATGACCAACTTGATATGCATGAGACTTGAAAATCTACTGTATCATTGCATAGCTTACACAGGAGATGTATCAGTTGAGATCTCCTACTGTTCTGTAATATAAACAAGGATGATGAATTACTAATGGACTTAAATATTACCTTCCAGGATGGGAAACATCAACCCAGAAGTCACATTGTATATTTTTACTTTTATTTATTCAATCTTGGATTCAAATACCTTTGAGCGAAGGTGGCTCATTTACAGAAGGCTCCACATCAGTGGGAGAGGTCACAAACAAAACAAGAGGGGGTACAATACACAATCAATAGCTACTTCAGAACATATATAATCAATAATGCAATTATGTGCACAATGCTTTAAAAGTGAGAGGGCAGGGGGAAGAGGTGGGTTGGGAATTAGAAAATCAAATAAGGAGAGGGGAGAAGTGCAGTATCAAGGTAGAATAAGAAAATATGGTAGCCAGAGACCTTGTCATAGATTGAGAGATTGAGGAGGGAGGGAGGAGAGGGGTAATGTGAGGAGAAGAGGGCAAAAAAGGGGGAGGGATAGCAGGAGAAGAGAGTTGAGGACCACAAGGCCTGGTTAGTACAAGGATGTGGAATCTGTGGAGAAAGCTAGGATGGGTTGGAAAAGGAGGGGGTGACTGAGGGGAAAGGGAGATTGTTATGAAGAGTGGCGGTGACCAGGAGGTCAGGTAAATGCAAAATACAAATTTCAAAACAAACAACAGGAAGATGTTTTACACACATAGAATCACACATCTATGGAACTGATTACTAGAAGTTATCACAAGTAGTAATGCTCAGATCTTTCAAAACAGCTGGTTGTATTTACAGATGGAATCACTTAAATGGGTCACTTAAATGACTACTATAGCTCTGAGACAGCAAAAAAGTGGACTTTAAAAAAAAATCTCAAACTCCAAGTATAAAATAAATCGCAAGTTGTCACATGTGCTTACTCTGAGTGTACTAAATATCCAATATATATATATATATATATATATATATATACATATATACACACATACATACACACACATTTTAAAACTGACTATTTTCAGTGTATGTACCAATATCAGTATCAGGTGTAAATTTATAAATAAAAAGGTAAATATGTTTGTAACAAAAAATTATGTTTGTGATGTAAATTCATTTCTGTGAAAAGTTCTACTATTGGAGAGGCAAGGTAAAGCTTTCTCTGAGATGTAATTCCCTCACTGTCACATATTTATACTTCTGCTCTTAAGAACAAGACATTATTATACTTTCTTCATTTACGGTTTAGTTTTAATACAAAACAATGAGATGTTTTTGTTCCAGTCTCATAAGTACATCTTTAACAAAATGAAATCAGCTGACACAATAATAAAAAGAAACAGTGGACTCTTAAGTCACACTCCTCACACCTTGCACAGAACAGCTGCCCTGTGGTGCCCAGGAGCAAAGGAACCATTCCACACAAACAACCATAGTCTCACCTCTATCTCCCTAACAACTGCTCTTTATTTAATCTATTAGTGGAAAAGTACAGATTCACCAAAACCAGGCTCACAACCTGCCATGTAATGTTAACACACTGCAAATGGACATTTCCTTTAGCATCCCCAACCTTCTGTACTTTCTTTTTCTGGCTCCCAACCCTGGTCTGCTGTACACGGGTGCTGGGATTCAACTGTAAGGTCTCAATGCACAGAGAAATAGATGGGTTTACTGCCAGAATCAGCAGGGATTATTGTTGAGCAATGACTCCCTACTGTACCAGTTCATGGCAAGACAACCATTGCAAAGGATGAAGGGTTCAGACTTTTGCAGGATCAGCACAGTAAGGTAAAAGGGCAGTATGGGAAGAATGGTAAAACTAGAAAACTGACTATAATTGGGGGGGGGGGGACAATCCAAATTCCTCTACTGGTAATCTCTAGCAACATTAAAGCAAAATACTAATGTAGTCAACGTGGGCTCTTTCATCTTTTTTTTTCTTTTTCATCTTTAGTAACACAGACATGGTACACAACATTATGTTTCATTCAGACTGCAGAAATGTAAGAATTCTAAAGATCCTTTTTATCAATGGGCTTCACATGATGTGAGGTAAATTTTCTGAATTTTCATTAAATTTTTTGGCTGGGTGACAAGGGAGGTGGATCTGGGGAGGGCAATGGACATGGCCTATCTGGACTTCAGCAAGGGCTTTGACACTGTGCCACATGGAAGGCTATTAAACAAACTGTATGGGAGTGGGCAGGAGAGTAGTGCAGCGGGTGGGTAATTGGCTGAGCAGCAGGACACAGAGGGTGGTGGTAAATGGCTGTCACTCTACAGAGGGAAGAGTGATCAGTGGTGTACCACAGGGATCATTGCAGGGACTGGTCCTATTCAACGTCTTCATCAGTGATATTGTGCAGGACCTAGAAGGCAGAATTTCCCTGTCTGCCAATGACACAAAGCTCTGTAACAGAGTGGACATGCCAGAGGATGTAGAACGAATGAGGAGGGACCTGCAGAAGCTTGAAGAATGGCCAAGGGTTTAGCAGTTGAAATTTAACGCAAAGAAGTGCAAGATAATGCACGTGGGGCACAAAAACCCTGGAATAACATATCAGTTGAGGGGTGAGGATATAGCATCCACCAAGCAGGAAAGGGACCTTGGGGTTATTATCTTTGATGACCTCAAGGTAGGGAAACAGTGTGAGAAGACAGCAGGTAAAGCAAATAGGATTCTGTGATGCATAGGCAGGGGCATCACCAGCAGGAAAAGAGAGGTCATAATTCCACTATACAAGACACTAGTGAGGCCCCACCTGGAGCACAGTGTACCATTCTGGAGACCTTACCTACATAAGGACATAGACAGGGTAGAGAAGGTTCAGAGGAGGGCAACAAAGATGGTATAGGGATTGCGTCACAAGTTCTATGAGGACAGGCTGAAGAACCTAAATATAAGCTCCCTGGAGGAGAGGAGGGAGGGAGAGAGAGGATATGATAGAAACATACAAGTACCTTACAGGGAGGAACAGGGTGCAGGAATACACTATTTTCCAGTAAAAAAGATGTTCCAGGACTAGAGGTCATGGGATGAAGTTGGAGGGAGGGCGATTCAGAGGAAACGTGAGGAAGGATTTCTTCACAGAAAGGATGGTGGACAAGTGAAACAGTCTGTCAGAGGAACTGGTGGTGGCTAAAATAATCACAGGATTTAAGAATGCATGGGATAGACATAAGGGAATTCTGGCGATCAGGGGTAAGGGGTAACAGATTTCTAGAAAAACATAAAGGGAACTTACAAGCTCAAATGGGCAGACTGGGTGGGCCATAGGCCCTTATCTGCTGACAGTGTCTCTGTATCTATAATGCAGACTTGGAAAAGTCAGTTCTTGGGTTTGTTTGTTTGTAAACTGGTGTGTGGGAGAGGCACACTGATTAGTGACTCATTTCCAGGTGTGATCTGGGGATGGTGTTACATAGGAAATGGGACAAAAAGATAAAAATACAGTCCAAAAACATAATAGACAAAATAGCAGAAAATTACAGTAACAACTGGTTGCAAGATTCAGCTACATTGCAAAAAGCTTGGTGGAGCAAACACATACAATGAACTAAGCTGAGATGTTACCAAATAAAAGCACAGAAAATATTGAATGACAATATTTTAGTAAAAAATAGACCAGGAGGGCAGTGTGGGTTGAGCTTTAATAGGAGCCATGAGGCTTTAGAAACCGACCAGGAGGGCAGTGTGGAGTGAGCTTTAATAGGAGCCATGAGGCTTCAGAAACCCATAGAGTATGTTATTAAAGCATCAATACACAACATTTTAAATTGTCTAGTGTGTCTTTAAAATTGGACATGGGTTGGTAAAAAAAAGGCAAGGTAAGCCAGGGCAATGTTATTCATATTCAGGTCGCTTAACAAAGAACAGTCAAAAAAGTATCCTTAAAGAGCAGCTGAAGCCTTCAGGAGAACTTTACTAAAACATAATATTTTGACACAGTCCAGCTTGTATTTCACATTAGTTCTGTATTCCACCTCCCCATTATTTATTACTGAGGTCATTCGTATGAAAACAGGATTTCTGCTCCTGATCCTATTCCTATTGCTTTGTCTCTACCTGAGGTCATAATGCATTGCTTGTGACATCACAGTTACTCCCATGACTACAGACTGTGATGTCACAATAGTGGATTATGACTTGAAGTAGGGAGTCAGCTATAGAGGCAAATGAACCCCGAGTGATAAAGATCATATATTCTTGCAAATATTCTTAGTAATAATAATAAATACTGGGGAGGGGGAATCTTTAGAATATAAATGAAATGGAACCTGAACTGTACCTAATTTTGTTTTTCAGAGTTTTTTTAAGGCATCAGCAGCTCTTTAAGCATGAATGTGAAGTCTTGTTTGATTTGTTATAGTGGTGGTATAGTGTTAGAAGAGAAATGAGTTTTTCTGAAGACAAAACAACATCTCTTAAATGTTACCCACCACTGTGATGTACTGCTAAACATTTTATAATTGCTAAATATTATTTTTGATTGGAGAGCTGATAAAAGTCAACAATATGGATAACAGTTTAGAGGAAGGAATAGAGAGAATCAAATTGAAAATACAGGGTCTCATTTTCACTCACTATTGCTCATGCAAAGCATTCACTGTGACCACATTACACCTGCAGCAGCACTGTAATCCCACTGTGCTCTGTACAATGGGGATTAGGGATCTTACCTGAACATTTGATAAACAGTTTGCAACAGTGAGGGAAAGGGGCAGGAACTTGTACTGAAGATGGCAGCTTGACTATTCTTGTTGCAACAGCTTGCACCCCGGCCCCTGCCATTTAAAACTATAACAGCATTAGATATGGAGGTGGGGTTACACAGTTGCAAGAGGTAACTGCCAGGGCAGGGATTGGCTAACCAGCACACATGGCCCAGTAGGCTGCTTTACTCTCAGGCAAAGGTAATAAAGGAGGGGTTCACTAGCTACAAATGAGTTTGATGGGCATTTTGAGTGGATGGTGGAGCCACTGGATCAGTATAGAAAGGCCAAGGAGGAGGAAAAAGATTTCAATCTGGTCCAGAAGTGTGATAACGATAATGTTGGTTGGGGGATATTTCTGGACTGCAGCACCAGCAACCATGGACTTACAGCATGGCAAATCACCATGTGTCTGGCATCATGCTCTGACACCATTTCCACCCACTAACAGCTGCTTATCTCATTAGCATTGCAACGTGGTCAAAGAGACTACGAGCAACCAATTTGTATGGCAGAAATGTGTGTGATGCAAGAGTTCACCCCCCAATTTGTCTCACCACCCATTGCTATTCATAACAGAGGCATTACAGCAGATGTTTAACATGGATTAATCAAAATGGCATCCTGATCATTCTTCCAACATAACATGTCAGAATTTTGCTTTGTTACTGGATAAAGGCAATATAAATTGAAAGGGATTTGTTATTATTTTTACTTTTCAAGATACACTGGAATGGGTACAGAGCTTCATTTAAAAATAAAATATTATATTGATATTTTAACAATAAACTATACATGTTTAGAATCACTAGAAAAGTTTACTTTCCCTTTTACATTTCTCCATGCACTGTATATACAGTGAAATGGAAGAAAAACAGCATTGAAAAGCTGCTCTGCCAAGTTAAACATGAATTGCTCATTACTGCTAAAATTAAATATACAATGCATTGACTTTACAAAGAAACAGACAGTGTTGGCAGAAAACGACCATTGGTCCATCCACTCTGCCCAGTTTTACCCTAGTCTACCTCATGCCCTATTGTACGGATGGGGTTTTCACCATCCTGTCCTCCCACCTCTTGCTGTCTGCCTTACTGCTACCCCCTGAGAAACTATGAAGCCGTTTATTCTGTCCAAGCTGTTCTTGAACCCATTAATGGCTTTTGTGACCAGTACCTCTGCTGGTAGGCTGTTCCAAGGCTCAACTACTCTCTTGGAAAGAAAACTTTCTAGCATCTTTTCTGAATCCTCCTCCCACCAGCTTACATTCTTTTCCTCTTGTTTTTGACCAAACATTCCTGCTAAGTAGTTCCTCACAGTTTACCTTTTGTATTTCTTTCAGGAACTTGAAGGTCTCTGATATATTCTGCTTTCCCTTCTGGCTTCCATCGAGTACACGTTCAGTGCCCTAAGCTGATCCTTGTAGGATCTGCCCTGTTGGCCCTGAATCGTTGTGGTTACTCTAGCTGCTCTCTCACCAGCCTGTCTCTGTCTTTCCTCAGGTGAGGGCTCCAGAACTGGGCACATTGCTCCAGATGGGGTCTCACCAGTGATCTATTACTATGTCTACTTGCACTGGTGAGCAGTTGTCTTAGATGCCAAGTAGTTAATAATGTCTCCATTCATGTTTACATTCAGGACAGCAATCAAGCCACTGAGAGGAGAACAGATTTACATGCAAGATAATATTAGATTACAATGTCAATTACTATGTAATCAAATTTAACCCTGCATGTAAAAGGTGTACATGACAATGGACCATGCACATGGGATTGATTCCAGCTTAGAACCTGTCTACAGCCATTTGATCACTGATGGTCAGGTAATCAGTGCACTTGTTCAGTGCGGGTGGCTCGATCCTGAGACTTATCCGAACATCCTTGATGCAATGTTTACATGCAGGGCTTGAATCAATTACAAAGTAACTAATTACTCTGTAATTGATTCTAACCCTGCATGAAAAGGGGAAGCATAGAGAGGTAGTATTACCTTCTTGCTCCTACTATCGAAACCCCTTTCAATACAATTCAGCATTCTGTTTGCCTTACTGAAAGCCTTGTTGTTACATTGGCTAGTTTGTTTAGGGAGTTGCTTATGATGACCCCAGGTCCCTTTCCTCTGAAGTAGTGGCCAGCTTATCCCCTCTCACCATGATTTTCTTGGGTTTCTCATTCCATATGTGCATCCCCTTGCACATTTTGGCATATAATTTCAAGAGCCTAACCATAGATCTCCTCTCTGCCCTTTGCAGGTCCCTCTGCAGCTCCCTTATCCCCTCATCACTGTTCACCTAGCCACAGAGCTAAGTGTCAGCTGGGAAGAGGCACATTTTGTCCTGTATTTCTTCTTCTCTGTTGTTGATGAACATATTGAAAAAGACTGGTGCCAGGACTGACTCCCACGTTACCCTACTCATAACCTCTCTTTCCCTTTATTTGACCCAGTTTACCACTACCGTCTGCTATCTCCATCCTCATCAACTTCCCACCCTTTAATCTAGGTCCTTTGCTGCTTCCTCATCCTCTAGTGTATTCAGCAACCTTCTGTGTGGCACTGTCAAATGCCTTTCTGAAACAGAAATAGAATACATTTACTGTTTGCCCCTTATTCACCACCCTTGCTACCCAGTCAATGAATACTATCAAGCTGGTCTGATAAGACCTCCCTACCATGAACTCATGCTGCTTACTCTCCTGGAGACCATTTCTCTCCAGGTAGTCCACTAGGTCCTCTTTTACTAGTGACTCCATCAGATTACTTATAATGGAGGCAAGACGGATGTGCCTATAATTTCCAGATTTCACCCTGTCCCCTCCCTTGTGGATCGGCACCACATCCACTATCCTCTAATCTTTCAGAACCACCCCTGCCTCTAGTGAGCTACTGAATAGCCCTGCCAGGGGTTCAACCAGTTCTAATGCCAATTCCCTGAGCACCCTTGGATGCATCCTATCTGACCCTGGAATCTTGTGTATTTTCAGGGCTGCAAGCTCCTTTTCTAACCCGTTCCCCTATAGTTACCACCTATACCATTTTTGGGATGCCCCTTACAGCAGCTTTTATGCCATTTTGGGGAGAGGCCCATTTTCTCCACTGTAAATAGAAAGTAGAAGTAGTCATTTAAATTAACTGCCTTTTGCTCATCCTCCCCAACTACCTTGACCTCTCCCTAAACCAAACAATTAACCCTCTTGTCTCCCTTTTTTCCCTTATGTACTTTAAGAAATGCTTCCCCCTTCCCTAACCCACTCTACAATATACAGCTCTGTGTCTGCTTTTGTGTCCTTGACTGCCTTCCTGTACTCCTCCATCTTTACCTATTAATTGCTTTATTCTTCACCCCTTTTTTCCCATATAGCCAATGAAGGCCCTTTTCTGGCTCTCACTACCTCCCTGACCTTCTTAGAGAACCAGATTGTCCTCTTTTGCCTATTCCCATTGTAGCCATTCTCAGGCATTGCTTGGTTGCATTGAAAATGATCCCTTTAATTATTCCCCATCCCTCTCCACCCCCCCATTCCATTCACTCTAATCAACTTGCTCTTGACTAATTCATTCATCTGATCAAATTCTGCTCATTTGAAATCCAGAACTCCCACTTTTGATGAGGGTATTCGGATACCAATGGCTAGTTTGAACCATACGGTGTTATGGTCAATGAACCCCAGTGGTTCCCCAACCTGCACTCCACCTACCATTTCCAAGTTGGTGAGTATGACACCGAGAATTATACCCTATCTTGTAGGTTTCCTGACCAGCTGCAAAGCAGGCAGCCTTCTCACAGATTGAGCATGTCCCGACCTCCAGTACTGCTAGCAGGTAGACTATCCCAATCCATGCCTGGTCAATTGAGATCCCCCACAACCACTACCTTCCCCTTTATGGCCTACTTCCCAGTTTCCATGGTATGCACATCACAGATAAGACCTCAATGCACTGTATTTTCTTTTTCTGAAAAAGTTACACTGTGATGACAGGCTGCAGCATATGATAACCTTGTTTGTCAAAAATAGGCCATAGAATTAACAATCTTTTTGCCTGACAAAAAATTTCTGAATTATCACAAATATTCATGTTTACATAATTTTCTGTTTCTTGACTTTATCTATGTATAACACAATGAATTATACTTTCAATCCATTCAAATACCTTGGAGTGCTTTAAGCATGGCTTTTTATCAGTGAAGCACACACTAAGGAGAGGATTTCAATTTACATGGTCATAAGCCTGGAGACAAATACCTCTCCATATAAAATACAGTAGGCTGGTACATTGTTCCTTTTTGCTGGAAGCTGAACATATTAGTCAGTATAAAGTTTTAACATTAACAATACGAGTGCCACTTGCCTTCATTGACTTCATCATTCTCTCTATCAACCTGAGCCTTTAGCACGTATCTTTTAATTAGGCGTTTCATAATTTTCTGTAAAATTAAAGAAACAAGAATTTAGTAGTGAACAAGTGTAGATTAACTGACACAACCGGCTGGCTACTGGTCACTAATCAATAGTAAGGTCAAGTCCCACAGGAACAGTTCTCTTATTCATCAGCACCATAACAAGGCTGCAGAGCAACGCCCTTTCTGAGCAGCCAAGAAAAAAATACACAATAAAGAATTATTAATTGGGTGTGTTTTGCATCATTAAGGGTATAGCATTTAAATTTCCACAAAATATTTAGTTTAGCTTCATAAAAAAATAGCTTTTTTTAATAAACAAAACTAATCCAGGGTGAAAATGTATTCTTTGTAATTCAATTAGTATTTTCTGTTTCAGCCTCAAATTGTTTTGAGGGTGGGAGGTGGGTTGCTGCATCTGTGAAGTGCTATCATTCAGATAAGATATTGGTCCAAGGCCCCTTCTGTCTGCCTCTGGTGGCTTTCCAGGTGGAAGTTAAAGATTCCATAGCAGTTACTGTTAAGAGTAGGGGATTGGCCCTGGTCTCCTTGACAACATGTCCCCTGTCAAAACAACAGGTCAGTGGCCCCCCCCGACACACCAAGAAATTAGCAGTCACCACTCAGTACGTCTTTCTTGTTCAAAACAAAATTACAAATAAATAAAAGTGAATTAAATAATGCAGATTAAAGACAACATGAACAAGAGCAGTTCCCTTATTTGTAAAGGATTGGTATCCCTTAACATTAAAGAGCTAGTGGATCCAAAACTGGTAGACAGGAAAATAATACAAATTTTAAGAAGTAGTCAGTAGTAACTTTTTTATTTGTGAAGTGTTTCTTTTTCCTTTTGCTCGTCAGGTAGTCTTCTATGTTATAATATTGTGCTGAAGATGTGGAACATATAGTAGGTTATATAGATTGTTACAGAGCATAGTCAACTATTGTACATTTAGCTTGCCAAAGTTTAATGTCCGTAACCCCAGATATTATTGGAGACACAATATTCATCTAATTTATTCTTGAATTCTAACATTCTCCCACTACCAACTAATTCCTCAGGAAAAGAGTTCAGAAGTGCCACCACTCTCTGATTATACCAGTTTGACCTTTTATTGGTATGACATATCTCACCCCTTAACTGCAGGGAGTGTGATCTGGTACTGTATGCCTGGTGTTTCATCTCTAGGCCCAAGCAATCCCACAGGTCGTTATTAGTTAGTGCCCTATATAAAAGGCACATGTCTCCACTCAGTTTCCAATACTCTGAAGAGAATAGTACCAAACAGCTCAATCTGTCCTCATATTCTAAGCCCCTGAGATCCCTTAGAACAGCTCTTAGCCTGGCAGCTGACATATCTATCTCTATTCCCCCCACTACATCATCACAGGTGATCAACCTGGAAGCCACTGGGTGGCTGTTCCTAAGCAGCAGTGATGTCATAGTCAGTAGCGGGGGAGTGGAATAGAGATATATACTGTATGTTAGCTACCTGGCAGAGTGCTGTCCCACACATCACACCTGCTAATATCAGCTAAACAATCTTCTAATTAACCAAATGGAAAAGAAAAAGTACCTCAGATATAACAAGCATCTGTCAATGCCAAATGTTTGCTTGCTGGTATTAGCATTGGCAGTGCAGGAGTTAGACAGATGCAGAGTAGGAATGGCAGTGAAGTATTGAACTTCACACCAACCTGACCTCCAACCTGCAGAGATGGACAGGCATTGGGGTATGCGTCTGGGTTGTCGCCCATAATATTCTTGCCATTTCACCTCACCCTATCCTGCAGACACCGACAGGTGTTGAGGTGTTCCTTGGGGTGTTTGGCTTTACAGTCACCCCAATCCATAAGGACATATGCTGAAATGAGTGTAATATAGGAGAATGGGGTGAACTCTGGGGCCAAAGAGTCCAAGGCACACCTCGATGCCTGTCACTGGCTGCAGGGTTGGGCGGTGGGGTGGAATGGCATGAGCATTACAGTCGGCAATCCAAAGGCACACCCCTGATGCCGGTCAGTCTGTACAGGGTGGGAAGTTATGGTTAGAAACCCTAACGCCCCAGGTGTTTGTTGGTATTTGCACTAAAAATCTTCAATGTGGCCTTTTTGTGACCCCCACCTCATGAAAGTATTTGGGTCCTCTTCTCATGAACAGTGGCACTGTGAGTTTGTCAATGTGTCCCAAAGTTTGAGTTCCCACAACGACTGTGCCATTGTGCGCCAGATGTACGAAAACACAGATCGGGCAGGATGTGAAGAATGACAGCTGCACCATTCACAGGGAGACGTGAAGAGATGGCAATGTTGAAAATCGGTAGTGAAAATATTAAAATTGCTAGAACTTCTGAGCATACGTGGAAACTGAGCAATGCATGTGCGTAACACAGTCATTTAGTAGTATTTCACCACATTTTCAACATAGGCATTTTGTGACCTCTGCTCATGAACACTGTCAGTATGATTTTCTTAATCTGTTCTGAACATTGATTTTCCACAGCAACCACACTATTCTGTGCCAGATGTGTGAATGCATATTTCATGCAGGATGTAAAAAATGACAGCTGTACTGTTCATAAGGAGGTCTGAAAAAATGCCAGTGTTGGAAATCTGGAGTGAAAGTACTACAGATTTGCAAAGTTATGAGGGTGTGTGTAAAATGTAAAATGCACGCTTGTAACACATTTATTTTATGGACGTTTGTCACCAAATTCTCAACATAGGCATTTTAGGACCTCTGCTCATGAACAGAGTCACTGTGATTTTACATATGAACATACATATGAACATATGAATCTGCCAGCAGAACAGACCAATTGGTCTATCTAAATCTGCCAGAGTGTGCAGTTAGTACCCTAGATTACAGCTGCCCCAGCTTCCTCCCCCTCAGTTCCTCCTCGCTTGTCCCAACCCCTGCCCCCGACTCTTCTTCTTGTGTTATCCCAGTCCTTCTTAAAGCTATTGACTGTCCTACATGTTATCACCACATCTGGAAGAGCATTCCAACTAGACACCACCCTCTCAGTGAAGTAGTGCCTCCTCATTTCCCTCTTGAAACTTCCCCCTTCCAACCTTAGTTCATGCCCCCTCGTCTCTTTTCCACTCCTTAGTTTAAGCACCCTCTTGGTACTAGGTTTATTTACCCCCTCAGGTATTTAAACGCTTGAATCATATCGCCCCATCCCTCCTCTCCTCTCCTTCAGTGTGTACATGTTCAGCCTAACTTCATATTCCTTTCCTTCCATCCCCTTTAACATTTTTGTTACCCTCCTTTGCACCCCCTCCAGTAACTTTATATCTCTCCTCAGGTATGGCCTCCAGTATTGCACACAGTACTCCAGGTGCTGTCTGACCAATGATCTATAGAGGGATAGGATCACATCCCTGTGTCTGGATGAAAACCCCCTTGCGATGCACCCCAGCATTCTGTTTGCCTTTGCTGCTGCTCTCCTACACTGGGCTGAGTTGTTCATGCTCCCAGTTACCAACACCCCTAGGACTTTCTCCTCCTCTGTGATCCCCAACCTCACTCCCGCCAACCAATAGACCCTCTTCTGGTTCTTAGGCCTGAAGTGCATCACCTTACACTTGTTTGCATTGAATCCTAGCTGCCACTCCACCGACCATGTCTCTAGTTTGGTTAGGTCTTCCTGCAGTTTTTTCCATTCATCCTCTTTGTCCACCACTGCCCCCAATTTGGTATCATCTGCGAACAGACTAACCCTGCTCCCCACTCCATGTGCTGTATCAGAGATAAAGAGCCGAAACAGCACCGGGCCCAGCACTGACCCCTGCAGCACCCCACTTGCCACTGCTCTTGGTGCGAGAGCTCCCCCAACACCACCACCCTCCTCTGTAACCAGGTCTCTATCCATTTAGTCAGCTTTTTTCCCCACCTTCACTTCCATCACCTTCCCTCCAGTCTCCCATGAGGCACTGTATCAAAGGCCTTACTGAAGTCCAGATACAGGACATGTATCACATGGCCCCTGTCCAACTCCCTTGTTACCCAGACATAATACTCTATTAGGCTGGTTTGACAATATCTCCCTGAGACGAACTCATGTTGCCACCCATCTTGGAGGCCATTACTCTCTAGGAATACCACCAGCCTCTGCTTCAGTATCGCCTTCATAAGTTTACCCACTATGGACGTGAGACTGACCGACCAATAATTTCCTGGCTCCTCCCTAGGCCAACTCTTGTGTATGGGCACCACATGGGCCACCTTCCAGTTCTGGGGCACACACCCCATTTCCAGGGAGGTGTTGAACAGATCTGCCAGTGGCTCAGCCAAAAGCTCCGCCATCTCCCTCAGCACCCTGGGGTGGATGCTACTGGGACCTGGTGCCTTGTCCACCCTTATTGCTCTTAGCCCCTCTAGCACCCTAGTCCTTGTGATCACTTTGTCCATCACCTCCCCCCCTTCCCCACCCCCCCAGCCCATGCTGGTAGTGGAACATCCTCTCCTTAGTAAAACGGAGCCAAGTACTCATTTAGAATTTCCACTTGCTCCTCCTCCTTTCCACCCAATCTGCTCCTGCTTTATCCTCACAATATGTTCCTTGCACTTCCTCTTTTCCCTGACATACCTTAAAAAGTCATTTCTCTCCTCCCTTTCGCCCTGTGATAAACTTAATTCCCTGAGGCCTTAGCTTTTTCACCTCCTGGCCACCTCCCTGACCAACTCCCATAAGCCTCCTTATCCTCTCCCTTCCCTGCC
This sequence comes from Neoceratodus forsteri, assembly GCA_016271365.2. NCBI lineage: Eukaryota > Metazoa > Chordata > Ceratodontiformes > Ceratodontidae > Neoceratodus > Neoceratodus forsteri. The sequence continues at coordinate 665,045,682 of CM028130.1, read as the reverse complement.
TCCTGTACTTCCAGTGTGCAGCCCTCATGCCCTCACCCCTTGCAGCACTTCCTTGTTCAGCCAGCATGGTTTCTTGGCTCTGCTCTTCCTACTCCTGGCCCTGGTACAGGCTACTGTGGCCTCCGTTAGCCCAACCTTTATGATTCCCCACTTTTGTTCTGCATCCATCCCCAGACTTATATCCTGGAGTCTCCCTCACAATATTGCTCCAATCCTCCCAAAGTCCACCCTACTAAAGTCCACCACCTCAGTGCCTGTGCCTCCTGTCTCCCTGCCCAGTGTGAGAATGAGCCACACTGTTTGGTGGTCGCTACCCACTAGTGGGTTCTCCACCCTTACCTCCCTCAGGCATTTTAGGTCCTCTGCTCATGAACAGTGTCACTGTCATTTTCTTAATCTGTCCCTAAAACTGATTTCCCACAGAGACTGTGCTATTCTGCACCGGAAGTGTGAAAACACATTTCGGCCAAGATTTGTAAAATGACAACTGTACTGTTCAGAAGGAGGTGTGGAAAAATGCCAATGTTGAAGATCTGGAGTAAAAATATTACAAATTCATGAAGTTACAAGCGTGTGTGGAAACTGCTCAACGTACACTCGTAAAACAGTAATTTTTTAGATTTTTTCCCAAATTTGCAACATAGGCTTTTTGAGAGCCCACCTCATGAACAGTGGCACTGTCATTTCATTAATCAGTCCTGAAAGATGATTCCGCGCAGTGACCATGAAATCACCTTTCAGGACCGAATAACACCACGACAGTGACTGAATTCATGAGGAGGGGTCCCAATAACTCCATGTTGAAAATTTGGTGCCAAAATTCCCCAAATGCCCAATGATATGCACCAAAGTTGAGAAAACTTATTTATGCCATTATACAGTTTACCGGATTTCTTCAGTTCGTGGTTGGCTTTGAAGAGTGCAGACATGTTCCCAGTCCACCAAAGATCATCTTGCTGGGCTCGGAGGAAAGTATGGGGTGAGGGTGGGTGTGGGAGGCAGGTGCGCAGAGGTGGGCGAGGTTGGGGAGGGGCCAGGAGAGACCAGGAGGTCCATTTTCTCGCTTTACAGGTAAAAAAAATAAAAGACAATGCAGGTCAGTTTTCTTCTTTGCAGGTGTTGTTTGGTACACTGGGGTGATCTCCCAGTGTACCACCTGCATTTTTGGGGAGGGGGACCAAAGCCAATGGGGATTGGGCCCCCCGTGAGCACAGAAATGGGTGGGGGGGTGCATGATTCTGAGGGGGATTACGCACCCCGTCGGCAAAGAAAGACTGTTGGGGGTGTGCATGATGCTGAAGGGGATTGGGCACCCCTTGACACTCAACAGAAACTTGGGGATGGGGACATTATGCTGACAGGGACGGTGCTCCCCATCAGCAAATGAATGGGGTCAGAGGGCATGCCAACAGGGGGATTGAGCACCCCTTCGGCTCTGAGGCAGCTACACAGAGCCGCCATGTTCATGGTACTGTTACTTCAGACGAGGTACCACCCTGCAATGATGGGTCACTCCCTCATTGCAGCAGAATTGCTGACACATTGCAATGACGAGGCGGCCCCTCATTGCAGCGGCCAAATCATTTCAAGTTGGTGGCACTTCTGCAGAACCAGTGTCATCAGGACACTGGGACTGCATTGGGTGGACACCGCCAAACCCACAAATGCAGTGCTGGCATTGGCCACCACACTGCTGCACCTCCACAACCCACTTCTCTCCTAAGCTGACACATAATGTTTCTTGCACATGCGCGCAAGCAAACATAAAACGTAATGGTTGTCAGCTTTTAAAAACTAACATTTGGTTTAGGTAGTACACTAGTTCTTTAAATTACTAAACAGCATTTCTCAATCGCCAATACACATGTTACCTTCCCCTTGCTGCTTTTTCACTCTTTCCCCCTTCCCCTCACTTTGCTGTCTACAGCACAAACTCTCTATATAAGGTCATACTACCCCTGTATCACTGTACTGCTCACCTTCTGATTTCTCATCCCTGCCTGGCTGGCTGTCTCCCTCCACTACTCCTTACTACTTCTGCAATACATCCTTCTCCTGCTCCTTTCTCAGCTTAACCCTGTTCCTCTTCTCCTTGTTCCCCTCCCTTCCCAGCTAAGTCATACTCCCTCATCTTGCTTCATCAGTACTCATCCTGTAGTTCATTTCCTACTTCCCCCACTGTCTAAGTTCTCTCCCATCTCTCCTACTACCAACTTCCCCTGTCCTCTCAGCTTCCTATCTATCAAATATGTTCCTTATTAACCTCTTCTTCCCCTCCTGTTTGCCTTTGCTCCCTTCCCTTCTACAAGCTTTCCCTCTTCATCCCTCTCCTTCTCCATCTTCCCCTCCCCTTCTCCCACCCACTCTTCCTCCTGCCTTCCTACTATCCTCCATTTCCCCATGCCCCTCACTCCTCCCTTCCTCCTGCCTCCATCTTGCATCTCTTAGATCCTGGCTTACCATCGACCCCTCTCCCCCCATTCAACCCTTCACTCCCTCCCAACTGCCACAAAAATGCTCCTGTGTCCCAGTTAAGCTCCTTATCTCACTGCTGCTATTGGTTGCAGGAGACATTGAGCCCAATCCTGGCCCTGCTCAGTCCTCTCCCTCCTGCCTCCCCAAAGGGGGAGGAGAATGGCACACCTCAAAGTCAGAAGCGTCCTCCCTAAGGTAGACCTGCTACAACTGCTCATGGTTAACCTTCACCCTGATGTGTTAATTATCTCTGAATCTTGGCTTTCCCCCAAGATTACAGATACTGCATTCACCATACCTAGGTATTCCATTACCCACCAGGATCATGCCAGTAGCAGTGGTGGTGTTGCCATTTACCTCTCCTCTGCCATTCAGTTCACCCCTATACTCTCTATCTCTTCCCCATCTGCTTCCAAACTTTTACTCCTCAAACTCTTCCTCCCTTCCTCTAACCCCATTTTTGTGGCAGGCATCTACTGCTGCCAGGGCGCCTCTCCCTCTTCTGTCACTTTCATCCTCACTACTATCTCTACCCATACCTCAACAAGTAAGTTACTCATCCTTGGGGACTTCCATTTAAATTGGCCCTCTCCTTCCCATTCCAAATTCTGCCAAAACATCAAGTCCCTTAATCTTTCTTAACTGATTTCTGACTCTACCCACCACAACCATAAATCCTTCAATCATACCCTACTGGACTCAGTTCTTGCCTCCCACCCACACCAGATTATTGATGCTGGCACCCTTCGAGATGCCCTCAATGACCACATCTGGTCTACCATGTCAGCAAATTACACTTTCCCAAGACCACGCCAAAGCTTCTCTAGATCTGGTCCTTCTGATCACTGGACTTATCTTCCTTCCATGTGGACTTGGCAGCTACTGACTGGTCACCCATCTCCTCTGCCAACTCCATTGATTTCACCCTCAATTACTTTAAGTCCAAATTTCAGTCTATCTGGGACCTGCATGCTTCCCACAGAAAAACAAGGGTCCATGGTTCCCACCTCCCATGAATCTCTGCCAAATTGCTGGCCTGTCTGTGTGCTCAGGATCTTGCCTGGAAGGCTCACAAGTCCTCTTGCTCCCCTACTGATTTACTCAAGTATCGTGCCCTTTGCAACACCTGTACCAAAGCCACTAAGCTGGCCAAGGCAGAGTACTTTTTCTCCACGTTCCAGACCAACATTAACCACTCCTCCAAGTTCTAGAAGGTCATCCATGCCCTACTCTCCCCCAACCCAGTCCTCCACCTCAGTCCTCAAAGTCAATGATGTCACCATTTCTGACCCACTCTCTGCTGCCTCTAAGTTTGATGCTTTCTTCACCACCTGTGCCTCCTCCCTTCTTTTTTCCACCCTTCCTAGCCCTCCCCTGCCTCCTCCCCACCTACTCTCACCGTCTTCCCCTTTCTCCTTCTCTACTACATCTTCTGCTGAAACTCTTAAGTCCCTTCTAGCCCTAAACCCTCTCAAGGGGCAGTAGCCCTGATGGGCTTGACCCTAAACTCCATCTGTCTTTCCTAGCTATTGATCTACGACTCTCCTCCCTTCTAAATCTCTCCTTCTCCCTTTCCTCTGTCTCTGATGCATGGAAACATGCTACTGTCATACCCCTTCCCAAAGGAGGTGACCCCCCCCAGTGCTGGCAATTACCACCCTATCTCACTGCCCCCTTTCTAAACTTCAAGAGCACCTAGTACTTTCTCAGTTCTCCCGTGTCCTTCATTCATCCTCCTCCTTCATCCCTTTCCAGTCTGGTTTCTGTAAATCCCACTCCACTTCCTTCTCCCTCCTCCGGCATACTGACTCCATTCTCTGAGGCATAGATCAGGGCCTTACCACCTCTGCCATCTTTGTCGACTTGTCCAAAGCCTTTGACACTGTAGCCCAGCTCCTTCTCCTTGACAGACTTACAGCAGTGGGGCTTTCCACATCTGCTACTAACTGGTTCCACTCCTACCTTGGTGGTAAGACTCAATTGGTTAGAATTGGATCTTCTGTATCCCCTCCACTCCCTATCACCATTGGTGTCCCTCAAGATTCCATCCTTGGTCCAATTCTCTTTTCAGTTTTCCTGAATGGCCTCACCACTGCCTGCATCTCTGCATCCATCCATATGTGCAAAGATGATACAGTTCTTTACACCTCTGGCCCCCCCGATCCAATGGCCCAGCTCCAGCTGGACTTTGACATTGACCAGCACTGGTTCCAATCAAATCAACTGTCCTTCAATGTCAAAAAAACAGTTTTTATGACCTTTGGCACTAGTCAGAAGCTCTATAGGCTTTCTCACCTCCCCTCCTTCCACACCCTTGATGGGACCATGATCGATGATGTTCCCACCTTTAACTACCTTGGGGTCTGGATCGATTAACACCTACCTTTTCTGGGCATGTGGATGCCATCCACAAAAAACTATACACTTTACTAAGTGCATTACACAGGAACCATGATTGCATCCCCCTGCCGGCTCATAGAGCTGTTGTCCAGCAAATGATTCTCCCCAATTTTGACTATGGAGACATTGTCTGCAGTGTTGCTCCTAAGTCAGCCTTGTCCAGACTGGATTCCCTCTTCCACTACTTCTGCCACTTTGCCTTGGAATGCCTGCCCCCCACCCACCACTGCTCCCTTTATACCTCCCTCTCCCTTCCCTTCCTTGAAGCCAGGCACCTCTCTCATTGTACCTCCTTTATCTTACTTTGTTTGTTTATTTGTTTTATTTTATTTTAGTGTGTTTGTTTTAAGTTTCGAAGCAAATTACACTTTGAGGCATTACTGGAGTATTTTTAGGTTGCTTCTGGAATTATTTTTAGCGTTGTTTTGTCGTGTTTCTGATTCTCTGCTGGTGCCCGCTGCTTCCATCGATATTTAGTGGAGTTATGCTGAAAGTCTTCGGTGGAGCTGATTTGACCTGGGGAAGTATTCGGTCTCTAGCGGCATACAGTTTGAGCTTTGGTTCAAAGAATATCTAAGGAGGAAGACAGCCTACTATCTGAGTGGTTGAAATCTTAAACGCGGGTCGGAGGAGTTTGTGAGTTGTTTTGAACTGTTTTCGAACTATTTTGCTGGGTTTTAGAGTCAGTGCTTCCTTTGGAACTCTGGGGTGGTGTGGGCCATTGAGTTGTGCTGGGTGACGGAATCCTTCTCCCCCTGCACCTCAGGACATTGTCCCATTGTGCTGCCTGGGACCGAGTGGGAGTTGCCTTATTTGGCCTTTGGGGAGCCAGAGAAGGACTTGGGGCTGTCCTAAGTCATTCTGGGGGTGGACGCTGTTGCCTACTCTCAGGGGCACCTGTAGCTATGAGTCGCAAGTGGTGGAGAATAAGGCCTGCCTAGGGTGGTGTAGTTGGGGGGAGGGCATATCCCATTATTCGCTTATAAGTTTTTGCACACTCTTGGCTCCTTGCTTGAGATCCCTCTTCTTGGGTTGAGATACTGTCGAGTGAAGCTGTGTACCCGATCTGGAGTAAAAGTGGAACAGGTGTGGATCTGTTAATAGTGGAATGACTGCCGATTTGAGTCAAGACTGTTTTTACTTTTAAACAGTGCTTATCCACAGCATATCCTAGTAGACAGGATATTTGTATGCTGGCTTTTGCTTGAGTCTGGGATTGGATGTTTTGTCTAACTCCAAAGAAGAACTGGATTTTATTAAGAGATCCCCTTGAGAGAACATTTCATGGATTTTAGGTGTTAAAATTTGGGATTTATGATCTGAACACTGTCTTTTATCATTTTTGGGCAGTGAGAGTGCCCTAGTTATTTTTCTTTTATCTCCCAGGTAGTGTGAGTGCCTGTGGGCTTCAAATATATATTTTTTTTCAAAAAATGTCATCTGGGCAGTGAGAGTGCCTGGTTTATTATCAACTCCCAGGCAGTGAGAGTACCTGGGGTTGAAATTGTATTTGATGCTGTATAATTTAATTTAATGTATTCCCCTTAATTTTTCTGATTTCTGGGACTTGGACTCTCTTTGAAGTGGACTCTGTATGGTGCTTCCTCTTTTTGGGATCCATAATATCTATCCATAGATATTGGAGTTTGGACTGACATTTTATGATTTTAGTCATTGTCTATTATTACAGTATTGCTTATTTTGGTTTAGGTGGGAGGAAATTTGTTTTATTAAATTGTTTTGCATGTTAGGAAGGTGCAGGGATGGTCAGGCAATATTCTCCTTCCAGACTCAGGAACCTCCACCCCTTAGGTGTTGTAGGGCTTTGGGGATAGTGAGGAGGAGGAGGGGGCGGGTCTGGGACTGGTTGGGGAATGAAAGGAATGGGCAAATTGGGGTAGTGGGGACAAGGGAGATGTCCTGGGGTGAAATGGGGTCAGGAAAGGCATTCTCCCGGCCTGATTCCCATACCCAAGGGCTCTGCCGTTGGCAGACAAGTATCGCGGTCTTCCTTGGTCACTCATCCTACTCGGGTGGTGTTATGCAATAACAGGTCTATTAAGAACAAGACTGCTGTAATAGCAGGTCTTGTAGTATCATCTGACCTGGCTTGCATCACTGAGACCTGGCTGGACAAAAATGCTGGCCCAGTTTTGGCTTCAGCAGTTCCAGCTGGGGTACTCAGTGATACACCGCCCGAGGAAGGATCGTAGAGGTGGGGGTGTAGCCATCTGTTTTAGATTGGAACTGAGCCTGGTGGAAGTTCCAGTGGGGACCACCAACTCCTTTGAGTGTATTCTGGGTGAGGGTGTAGGGTGCAAGATTCTTCTAATCTACCGTCCACCCGGAGATGGGAAAGTTTTCCTGCAGGAAGTTGCAGATTTCATTGTCAACCTAGCATTGGACTCCCCCAGATGGCTGATCCTGGGGGATTTCAATGCCTGGGTCGACAATGAACTCTTACAGGTTGGTCAAAACTTCCTCCAGTTAATGAATTTGCTGGGCCTTACACACGTGATCACCTCCTCAACCCATATTAGAGGGCACTCATTGGACTTGGTGTTCCTTCTGGGGATGGAGATATCCAATTTGGTGGTGGAACTAGTCAGGTGGTCTGACCATCATACCATCAGGTTCAGTTTCATGCCCCCAAATAGGTCTACCTCTATGGAAGTGGTCCGCACCTCCCTTAGGGATGTTACCCAAGATGGCCTAATGAGGGTGCTGGACCTAGCGGGTGTACCAAGTGAATGCATGGATCCAGGTGATCTAGTACTTGTCTATAATAAGGTGGTGATAGAGGCCCTGGATTCCATAGCACCTGTTCGTGTTCACCCCCTTACCCTCCGCCCAAGGTCTCTATGGTTTGATGAGTCCTTGAAGGAGCTGAGGAAAGTGGGGCGAAGGCTAGAGCGGAGCTGGTGAAAATCTGGCTTAGATGATGACAAACTTACATTGATGGACCATTATACGGCCTATCAATCAGCAATCACCCATAAGAAGGCAGAATTCCTGTCCAAGGAGATTGCTGCTACACAGAACCGACCAGCTCAGCTTTTCTGGACAGTGGACAGATTGTGCAATCCAACCTGTGTCCAGTCTAGAGGAGCTCTTGTTGCAAGAACAATGCAACGAGTTTGCTTGATTCTTTGCAGATAAGGTTGCCACAATCAGGTCCGATATTTGCCTGGCTCACTCTAATGGAATTTGCAATGGTTGGCAGGAGATGTCAGGCCCTCGGTTTACCTGGTCTAAGTTTAGCCAGCCTGTAATCACTGACATAGTGATGATCATCCAGATGTTGGGACCAACCAGCTGTAGTTTGGACAGAGGCCCTACATGCCTCCTTTTAGGCTGCGTTGACATGATCGGCCCAGTCCTAGCCTAGGTAGTCTGGAGGTCATGGGAGAGGGGAATCTTTCCAGATCCCCTGAAGGAGGCAGTTGTTCAGCCTCTTCTTAAAAAGCCCTTCCTTGATCCCAACTGCTTGGCAAATTACAGACCTGTCTCTAGCCTACCTGTTGTGGGTAAGGTTATTGAGAAGGTTGTTGCGTTGCAGCAGGATGATCATTTGACCAGCCACAATGTCTATGATTCTCCCCAGTCTGGATTTAGGAAGAGACATAGTACCGAGACGGCCCTTGTCCGGGGGCTAAATGATCTCCTAATAGCGAGAGATCGAAGACGTTGCCCATCTTAGTCCTCCTTAATCTCTCTGCAGCATTTGACACTGTGGACCATATGACATTGTTGGAGCACATGTGGTTTGTCTGTGGCCTGTCTGGTATGGTCCTCAGATGATTTTGATCTTTCTTCGAGGGTAGGACTCAGAGAGTGGTGTCAGGAATTTATTCCTCTGCCCTCTCCCCTATCCCACGGAGTACTGCAGGGCTCCATTTTGTCACCTATGTTGTTCGCAGTGTATATGCTGCCGTTAGGAGAGATTATTAGATGGTATGGTTCTGAGTTTTCACTGCTATGCAGATGATATTCATGTCCTTTGCACCTGGTCAAGATGTGTCCTCGGTATTTAACAACTGTCTCGCCGAGATCCAGGACTGGATGCGGCGAGCTGGCTGCGGTTGAACCCGGTTAAAACTGAGGTGCTGGTGGTGGACACTGATAGTCAGGAGGCTGGTTTGTTGGCAGGATCACGCTCGGGACTATGTCTTGGGGGTTGTGATGCTAACTACCTCAGACCGGGTGCGGAATCTGGGCTTTATTATTGACGATCGTCTGACCCTTAAGTCACAGGTGTCAGCTGTCGACAAAACCTTTTTATACCATCTGAGGAATATCGTCTGGGTGAAACACCTAGTTCCTCCCGAAGATCTTCCAACGTTGGTCCATGCCTTCGTTACCTCTTGCCTTGACTATTGCAAGCCCTATACCTAGGGCTGCAGGAGTTGACCTCCGCTGCCTTCAGTTAGTGCGGGTCACGGCAGCCAGGCTATTGACTGGTACAGCTAGAACCAGCCATATAACGCCTGTACCTGGACTGCACTGGCTTCCAGTGCAGTGAAGGATCACCTTTAAGGTCGGTTTACTGACCTATAAAGCCCTACATGACCAGGGACCTAGCTACTTGCAAGATCTCCTTCATCCTTACTGCCCCCTCCGTCCTCTCCGATCCACAACGAGGGATTGCTAGAGATTCCCAGGGTTTGTTTAAAGAAATCTGGAGCCCGTTCTTTTAGTTTTGTGGCCCTGACCCTGTGGAATTCTCTACCTCATCAGTTATGAGATAGCCTGACCATCCAGGAGTTTAAAACTGCACTCAAGACTTATTTGTTTGAGTCTGCATAAGGTGATTTTACTGAGTATTAATTTATAGTGAATGTATATATAAGGATTTATTTAAATTAGAAATTATGTTTGTATGTCTGTATTAATTATGGTATGTACAGGCACCTTGGTTGAAGAACGGCACCTTTTACAAATAAATTATGATTGACTGATTAATCACTAAATTCTGGCTTGGCTCTTTCTCCAGTTACCTCACCTCTCTCCTCCCCCCTTCCCACTACATCCTTCATAGCCATGGCTTCTGCTCCCTTACATTCCCTACTAGGTCATCCTCAGCTGGCTAGGCTGCCTTCTCCTTACAAACAAGAGTATAACCACTTCCCCAAACTATGGAATTCCCTCCACCTCTCCATCCGCTTTACCTCTTCCCTATGCTTCCTCTCCTCTGTTCTCCCCAATTTCTCTTCTCACTCCTGGAACTACACCTGACCCCCCTCTGTACCTCTTTTCCCTCCTTCCACTCCCTCCACCTCTCCCACCCCTCATCTCCTTCCACCTCTAACTCATCACCCCAGCTCCTGACGCCAACCACCATTCCCCTTCAAAGAGACTCTTTTGAATATCTACTGGTTAGCTTCACTACCACTTGCCTGCATCATTTGCTCTTTCCGCTTACTTTGCATCCTCTTTTGTCCTCGGTTGCATCCTGCTATATCCATGCCAATGGACATATTTTGCTTAAATGCCTTCATTGCTGCTTGTTATATGATGCTTAGTTATGTTTTTACCTGCTATACAAATACTTGTTCTATTTGTTATTCATGACCCTCCGCTATCACCTCCTCCCAGGATGCATCTGAAAAGAGCAGTTACCAGCTCAGTATGTCTTTCCGTGAAACTTTTGAAATAAATAAATAAATCTTTATGTTCTTTCAGTTAGCAAGGCATCTAATCAAAACAGCAAAGGATGCTCATCCTCAAACATATCTTCTTATTGGCTGTTCAAAAAATGGTTTGCCACTATGTGATTGAAAAAAACCTGCAAATTATAATTTTAAACATTTAACCACCGGACGTCCTCATTTTTTAATTATATTAATGTTCATTTTGAAAAGAAATCAAAAGAAATACTGTGTATAAAAGCTGGTCTGGACAGAGTATCTCTAACATTGACAAACTCTGAAAGCTGGTGTCACCCTTCCACAAAGGAATCTACAGGTTGAGGTGCTGGACACCACACCTCGAGCTACGCCGGCTATGCCAGTGACCCGGGTTCAAGAATGAGCCCAGGTTGTCAGGGGCCAGTGGGGGTGTAATGCTGTGAGATGGACTAAGTAGCTGTAAGGAAGCCTCCCATCCCGGGTGAGGACCCAGACACTCCCACTGTGAGGTTGCCCTGGGTGAGGCCTGGAGGTACGCAGTCGGAGCCACTTAAAGTTGGGAGGGCATGGGTTGCTGCATGCACATGCCTCCACACATGTACAGGCAATGGTGGCAAGGCGGAGGAGCACAAATTAGTAAATGAAGCTGGCAGGCTCTGTGATGACCCTTCAACACCTGCACCGCACCCTGAAGTCTAGATGGGAGAGGAAAGTCAATGCCCTTCACCCTCATCCCTGCCACAGGGGTAACCTGTGGGGATTGCTGGGTGGGTCAGGTGCGGGAATTGGAGGTCCTTGACTGAGCCCCTGCCAGTTTCTGCCATGTACCCCATCACCAAGCAGGTAGGAGGTGGCCACGGGGCCAAAACCGAAATTAAAAAAAAGTATAAAGGTAATACAAAGGAGGGTTCACTCCATCAGTGCAACAATAATTTTGTTGACACTGATATTGGCATAGGCAATATGTCACTTTGCTCTGCAGCACCAGGCATTGCTGATTCCTGGAGCCAGGCGCCAATCAAAACATTCTTGTTTTAAGCAGGGCTTCCCCCGCACCACTCACAACTAATGATAACAAATCCCAGGCTGGCATGCCCTGAAAGGGAAGATAATTTTATGGGCATAAAGGACTGCATGAGTGAGGGGTGATCAAGAATCAAGACCTCCCCTGTCACTCTCACCCTTGTTGTGGATCCCTGATTGTGGTGCCAACATTCAGTCAACACCTTGACGGGATACGCAAAGGAGAGACATATATTCATAATGCATGTTACATAGATTACATAGGTTTGCGCTGAGCAGAGTAAACAAATATCCATTTCACTCACATGGAAACATAGAGGCATAGAAGGTGATTGCAGATAAGTACTGTGTGGCCTACCTAGTCTGCCTGTTTTCCCTACCTAATGCAACACTGCAGGCCATCGTTGATCTGTGGTTTATCATCTCTTCCCTATTGCAAGAGTACTCATGTCTTTTCCATGCATTCTTGAATTCCCCTACCATTCTTGCCCCCACCACCTCTGCAAGGAGGCTGTTTCAAGCTTCCACTACTCTTTCTGTGAAAAGTACTTCCTCACATTGCCCCTGAGCCTACCCAACTCTAGCCTCATATCATGACCCCTTTTTCTTGTACACCTTTTCTGAAAGCTGCTACTCTCCTGTGCCTTGTTTATACCCCTGAGGTACTTGAATGTCTATCATATCCTCCCTCTCTCTCCTCCCCTCCAGGGAATGCATATTAAGGTCCTCTAGTCTTTCCTTATACGACTTTTGGTGTAGTCCTTGCACCATTTTTGTTGCCCTTCTCTGGACTGCCTCTATTTTATCTATGTCCTTCCAGAGGTGTGGGCTCCAGAACTGGACACAGTACTCAGATGAGGCCTCACTAGTGATCTGTACAGTGACATAACCACCTCCTTTTTCTGCTGTGTTACCTCTGCCTATGCACCCTAGCATCCCATTGGCTCTCTCCACAGCCTTCTCACATTGTTTTGTTACCCTTAGGTCATCAGATGTGATAATCCCCAGGTCTCTTTCTTGACTGGTGGCTGTCAGTACTCTCCACTACCATTGTACTCTCTTCGATTCCTGGCCCCAAATACATGATTCTGCACTTCTTTGCATTGAATCTTAGCTGCCACACTGTCAACCTCCTCAAGCATGTTTAGGTCCTTTCTTATTTTTTCAACACCCCACAGGGTGTCAACCCTGTTGTAGATCTTAGTGTCATCTGCAAGGAGGCATACCTTTCCTCCAGCCCCTCTGCAATGTCACTTATGAGGACATTGAAGAGGACTGGCCCCAGAAAGGATCCCTGTGGCACCCTGCTGGTCACCCCCTCTCTTCGGATCGAACACCATTTACCACCACCCTCTGTTTCCTGTCACTCAACCAGTTTCTGGCCCAGTTTACCACCTTGGGGCCTACTCCTAGGCTGCTCAAATTATTTACCAACCTCCTATGTGGGACGGTGTCAAGGCCTTGCTGAAATCTAGGTAGACCACATCTACGGCCTCTCCCTGATCTACCTTCCTGGTCACCCAGTCAAAGAAATCTATCAGATTTGTATGACAAGACCTTCCCACTGTGAATCCATGCTGCCTGCCTCAGATCCTGTGCTCCAATGGATTCAAAAAAATATCACAATCCTTTCCTTTAACAGTGACTCCATTAATTTCCCCACCATCGAGGCCAGGCTGGCTGGCCTATAGTTGCAAGCCTCCTTCTTGTTCCCACTTTCATGGAGAGAGACTACATTTGCCCTCTTCCAGTCCACTGGAACCACCCCTGTCTCTATTGATTTGTTGAATAGGGCTGTTAGTGGTGCTGCCAGCACCTCCTTAAGTTCTTTAAATATTCTGGGATGTATCCCTCACCGATAATTAGTGAAAATACCCGTGATTTTATTACTAACACAATATTTATCCAATTTATTCTTGAATTTGAATACATCTACATTTTAGTCCCTTGATTGTCTGCTTGGAGGAAAGAACATACAGTAAATGTGTGCAGTGTAGGCATGCTTGTATTAATATATGCAACAAATAGATCTAGTGACTTCAATGATGTAAGACAGAGTTAGGGCTACAACAGATCTTAAAGGCTGAGGTACCAGAACTGATGATGACCTTAACTGGAAATTGGCTAACGGAGTGATTTTGACAGGAAGCTATTCCAAATGCTGAGGAGCCTATAATTAATGGATTCCTACCCTAAGTTATCTAGTGACCCAAAAGGGGCTGGGGCCAGAATCTTAGTTGCAAATATCAGTTCAAAGTTGTCATCAAAACCACACAGAGATGTGCTAAGGGGAACCCAATTAAGCCATGCTTGATGGTGATGGCATCTCTTCATGAGCACCCACAAAGTCATTGCCAAGTGCCCAGTATGAAGGGAGGGAGTAACAATGATAATGGTGCACTGGGTCAATTTTAAAGCATTTCAGCATTTGCAGCCTAGATCACAGACTACAGTGGCACCAATGAGTTAGTCTGTCATATTCAGTTTAACTGCTTGCAGAAGGAGACGGTACAGACGGTGAGACTGCATTTATAAGGGGGACTCAAAATAGTGTTAATTGGTTCAAAGAAGGGGGAATTTCATCAGTAACTCGGTGGATTGCATTGGTACTGTAACAAGGTTGGAAATTCTTTGTGGGCTAGCATTAGTGAAGAGAGATGTGCCTCACAAGAATCTGCATTGCAACTGGGTGTGACTTTGATCTGGAGGCCAAGGGATTATGTTAGTTCTAGGTGACGGTGATTTGGGGACAGTACAGGATGACTGCATTTGGTAATGGGAGAGCACTGGACAACGGAGAGAGCTTAAAATGGTATAGAGTGTTGTGGTTGACATTATACTCAAGGGAGTGCTTGGAACAGGGATGAGAGTTAGAGGCCCGGCAACACTGAAGCAGTGCTGCAATATAAAATTGTCACATACACAAGACACGTATAGTGACATTACATACTGTTGTGCCACTTCTGTAACTTGTCGAAGGATGTTAGTGCACACAATCCACAACGGCACCCACCAACATTTGAATAAAGTTAGCATGGTATTGTTATTATTAGTGTAAAGGAATAGACACTTTCCTTGTGGTGAAAATGCACATTTGTCAGTAGTGCAGTCTGGTGGCAGATAGGGATGTGTGAGCAATGAATACTGATTGGATTAAAAAAAATCCAGTCCTATATGGATTTTGTTATTTAAGAATTAAACAAAAGGATGAAAAGAGAAGAAAGTTTAATTTAGCCTCCTCCAGGTGTGTCAGCACTATTCCTTCAACCCTTCAGTCATTTCCCATTCCTGCTTCACTCTCTTGCTGACCCATAGAAGAACCCCCATATTTGACATTCTGTCAGCCCCTGTATCATCCAGTCTATGCAATGCAGTGTCAACCATGCTGTCATTCAGCTGACTGCAGTATCTGGGAGGGGCTGCACTGACAGCCCATTGGGGTGGGTTGGATAGTGGGGGAAGGTCCATTTTAATTATGGTGTTGGTTTGTGGGGAGGGTAGGATAAGCAGTTATGTACACCCACAGGGAATTTAAAATTGTTACTTTTGTGGCCCGATGAGATAGGTGGTTAAGGTTAAGATACTGATGGGTCTAGTTGCCACTTTTATTATGGAACTGGGAAGGTCATGTTATAGAGTAGGCAGTTTTAGAATAAATGTGCTTGTAGGTTAGGGGCTGGCAGGATGTCCAACATGAGGTTTCTCCTATGTGTGGACCAAGGAGGGGTGATGGGGTGGAAGATGACTGGGTGGGGGTTGGTATGGTAATGGGACAAGCCCAAGCTACCATGGGGAGAGGAAAAGGCTTTTTTTGTGTTAGTGATAGCATGAAAAACAAATGACAAATATGTTAGGGTCCTAAAATATTACTACTCAGTAAATGTATGCGAGCCCCTGATAGTGGTATAATGTACCAGGTGTGAGCTGTCTCTGTTGTACCACCCCCTGCTTGCATCTTGGAACTGGACCCTAAGTTTTTGTAGATGTGTGAGCTTTGTTTGATTTGTGGAAGTATGTGGATCTCAGCATCCCAGAAAACTGCATTTAACAATTTGTAAATTTGTGAAGCTATTTGAGAAAGAATGTTTTTAACATTTTCTTGGTCTTTTCCTGTTGCAAATATGGTTCCAGTGCATAATTAGATTTCAGCACTCTGCCCAGCTGCATGGAGCATTTTTTACAAAGTGCTTGCTGAAGAGGCTTAAGAAGGAAATAAATAGTCCTATATTTATTTACTCACCTGATATCTTGTTGGTTTGCTGATAGGTTTTCTTACAGAACAGTTATCTGAACTTCGAGGATATGACCGATACCGATCTGGCTAAAAAGAAACAATACTACATTAGTATTAACAGTTTAAACTAAGACATCATGGAGACCTTTCAGTTAGCAATGTTTCACAGCCACAGAAAGCACGACCAATTCACAAGAAACAGTAAGAAATCTTAACACAAGAACACTTGCCAAAAATGCTTGTCATGGCTGCACTGTTTCTGTTGACCAAGCTGTGTCCATTTTTCAAGTATCTAAAGTATGAAACTACATATCTCTGCTATGTACATGTTCGCACTGGTTTTAATAAGTTCATTTGACAGTGCTGAACAGCATAGAAAAGAGGAAAAAAATAGTACTAATTTTGCACTGAAGCGCTGAATATTTCCTAAGTTAGCCTGAATGCTTTTGTGACATGAAAGATACTCAAAAGTACCTGCATGCATCTTGACTGGGTGTGCTGCTGCATTGTTTTGAATGGACACCTGTGCAAACAAATTCTTTTGTATTTTAGTATTTATTCATCCAACATAACCCAACTAAGAAGCAGCACCTTGTTTTCATTGGAGTTTGCGTCAACACCTCTTTTTCTGACTGCCTTTCTATAAGCATATCCCCATAACCTTCTTTTAACCTCCCTTCCTCTCATTTAAGATCACTGTGCATGCCTCAAGGCTTCTGCCAAGTGGTTATGGGTTGCTAAATGTTAGGTGGTGTATAAAAGGATCCACATAAAATCAAATACCTTTCCATTCTTTCTATACATTTCTACCGCTGGTAGGACTAAATCACATTTACCTTGCATGACATCCAATAAAGCAGTAAACAAGGGGTTGTGCTGGTATTCAGAACTACAATATCTTGTTTCACAGTTCTGTGCTGTTTTAGACAACTCTGTCATATTACTGGGCTTCACCTATATTATCATACTCTCCCAAGTCCACTCATCATCCATGTTCAAAAGCCTTCTTCTTCACTTTGGTCAAACTCCCTTGACCCAGGATGGATATGCTATGCAGACTGCCACCAGGCAGGCAAACCTGACTAGAATAGGGAAGTCATTTTAGCCAGTCCAGGAGATATTGGAAATATAAGGACATCAAGATACGTGTTGCAGTTCAAGAGGCATGCCATCTGTTGTTTGACTTCCTTGAATGATGGAGGGATCCAAAATGTGTACCCCTAGTGGAAGGCACAATCTTCTCTTCATCTCTTGTGGGTCTCCAAATGTGTGCTCCATTCTTGAGGTCTCTAATTTACTGACTTATCCCTGAAGGTCTTAAATGTAGCCCAAACCTAAAAACTAACTGCTCAGTTCATCCACCTAAGCTTAGAGTTTGTCATTGTGTGCCACCCAGTGAGCTACCTGATCTCACCACTGTTAAATGTGAATTCCTGCACCCAGCAGCTCCTCCCAAAAGGAGGATATGCACCACCACTCCCAAATTCACCATTTGTGATGGTATTAAAAAAAGAAAAAAAGGTGCCAGAAACCAGTTGTTTATGAAATCCCTACTTGCACTGGTGATGCTGATGTTAATAGGATTGTTTAGTACATTTTCAAAATGTATTCTAAAACTAGAGAAACAACACAAGTCTCAGAGGTTCTCAGTTTAACTATCTAAGTACACCTTGTAAAAATATTGCATACCCAAACATACTATTGTAAATGATCATGCCTATACACATTTACCATTAAGGCCTCTTCTCCAAAAGCTATTTTGTTCACTAATGTTTGTAAACAGCCCAAATATTTGTGCTACCCATGTGGTCATTGGGATTCAGCAACATCCTCACTAAGTATTGGTTAGGGATTTATTGTAAAAAAAAAATACTTCACTGTTTAAACTACTTCCTAGCAGACATAAAGAGGCGGCCCACTTCCCAAAGGTTCTACAACTTTTCAAGGTCATCATTAAGTGGCATGCCAGCTTGTGATGACAGTAACACTTCTGGCTTGCCCCATCCTGCATCAAAGAACACAGGACTGGCATACATTGCATATGCTCCTACAGGGGATGCAATGACAACTACTTTTTTGCCCTTGTCCTAGACCAAGGTACTGTACCGTATGCATAAGTGTTTAATTCAGCATTTAGTGTTTCTCCCTGCATGCAAGCTGTGTCAGAAACTTGCAAATGGGGCATTAAGCCTCAAAAAATGAAGAAAAATATTTGAAATTAATTTTTTAACTTTTTGTACCTTTACAAAAGGAAATAAATACATACCCTTTGTTTTGAATTAAGCATGCCCATTTCCACATCATTTTCACACTTTTTGGTCTTTGATTTGCAGAGCTTTATAAGGAACCTTTTAGTTCTTTTTATAAGATAATAGAAAGATTTGGGGCTTGGTACTAGATTGAATGGGGCAGGGAGGGTTCTTCCTTCATCAAAGTAAGATAACCATAACTTGGCTCGAGCGAACTTCCATTCTACATCTGCATCTTCCTGTACAGCAAAAATGAACATAAATTAGCAATACGGCAATTTGAATACTATAGTATAATATAATATAACATAACACAATGCAACACAACACACCACACAACACAACACAACATAATATAATATTATATTTATTTTGAGTTTTACACACCAGGAAAACCTCAGTCAGGTGACATACATAATTTTCAAGACAGTCCTGAGTGAACCAGTACAGCAGCAGAGGTGTTATGTAATAACTACAGTTTAGATTTTAACATTTAAGCATGCCCACAAACAAACAAGAGATGTAGCCATTAAAAAATAATTGTGCAAGTTTATGTGACAATTAATAGAAAACATTATGGCTCAAGATGAGCTGGTCTTAGAAGGAGATGGTGAAAGTTTAACAACTGCAAAGATTGTTATCTGAGTTGGACTGTGGTACAAGAGACCCACCTGGAAAAGGAATACAGGGGCCCACCTGAAAAATCAACAGGGGAGGGCTCAGGTTGGCTCACTCATAGCAATATTCCACTTAAATCTGATGCACTAGCTCTGTGTTTGCATCTTACATTTACTTGCAATGCCCTAAAATGTACCATTTAATTAAAAATAGATGATAAATGTAAAGATTTTTAGAGTTCAGAAGGTGGTCAGATATCCAAAAGAGAAGGGACCCACTTTGAAATTTCCAGGTATCCAGGTGGGCAGGTCTGACTTGATTGTTAATGTGACTGATCAGGGCCATGTTGAAGGAAAATAGGAAGTTGCAGTCCTTGAATTTTGCTGGAAGGGAGTTTCAGGTAGTAGGGTTTGTGAAAGAAAAAGCATTAGCCCTGTATAGCTGGCAAGCCTTGAGCAGATGTAGGATGTACCTGGACTGTAATCTTAGTGGGTAGGGTTGGTGGGGATCTGTATAGTATGTCTTGTAATGAAGCTCATGGTTGTACATACAGTTATGTCAGAGATACCCTTCCAATGTCCTTCTCATCTCAGTGGAGAGAAGACCTAGGGTATGGTACAGGATGCAGTGGTGAGTGTCTTTATCACAACCTTGAACACACTTGAACATATTATTGAAGACTACGGTTTTTTAGCAAGGTGGAATTTACAGCTCTAGACTCACCACCATACCCAGGTAGGTAGGAAGTATCGCAAGAGTATCTTTTAGAAGTACTATACACTGTAAGCTAAGACAGCCAGTTTGTTAGAGTAATCTAGCTTTTGATAGGAACGCATACTATTCTAGTGATGTGATCCAAGTAGGAGAGGGTTGGGTCAAGACGATTTACCCAGATATTTAACGCTAATGAACATTTAACAGAAGTAAACCTGAGCATGGCAGTAACTGAAGTGTACTCAGTTTCCATGTCTTGCTAATGAAAAGCATGGCCTTGGTCTTTGAGTTGTTCAGTAAGGGACAGTTGAAATCCACCCAAACATGGATGGCTTTAAAGTCAGTTTGAACTATATCTAAGTTTTTTGAGGGAGTTATATGTGATTTAGGTAAGCTATAACACACAGCAGGGTGTGATTTATGCTCTGATAAATGTATGCTATGGGGCATAATGATTCATGAGGCTACAGGTTAAGTGCCTTACTGCCTCTAAAAGTGCATTTATCAGCACATAACCCACACCCCAGAGTGTGTTACTGCACTTATAAAATGGGTATATGCTGATTAACTTAAAAAAAAAAAATTACTAAAATAAAAAAAGGTCTGTTTTCATGACAAATAGTCCCTCCACTTGCCTTAAGTTGCTAGGGATACTGTTAAATGAATTGATGTCACTAAGGGCATTGCATTGGTGTCACTGGGGGTGCTGAAGAAAGCCACAGAGTTGCTATGTTACATCACTGACAAGAGCAGAATTTTCTTGTGGTCTTACCTGCAGCACGCTACCATCTGCCGTAGCAACTATCATGAATCTCTTGCCACTCTCAATCTAGTTGTGGCTCTGTAGGATTTTCAGAGACTCTGTAATAACTGCAAGTAAGAAGGGAAGGAGCAGCTCAAGAGGGATAGCAGGAGGATTTGCAGGCTAAAACAACACTCTTTAAAGTTTTGTCACTGTATTTAATTACTTTTGTGGCTCACAGTTTCACTCCTTTCCACAGCCATTTGACTTTTGTAAGCAGCAACCAACATGGCAGATTTGGCATCCTGAAAGCATGGTGGTATAATGATTCTGTCACAATTCAGTTGTCATTTTTGGAACTTATTATTTACTGTGACATAATAAAATAAAAGGCATGCCGGCCAGGTCTGTCAGCCAATCAGGTTCCATTATTGTTTCTACCCATTTTATAAATTTCAGTATAATTGGCATAGAAATGCAGCTCAAGATAACTTGTGGTACATATGGAGGGCAGTTCATTTATGAAGAGACTAAAGAGCAAAGAACCAAGGTTAGACCGCCATGTAAAATCGCGATTTTGTACTATTTAGGGATTAGGATATTGTGGTTTACTGTATCAAAGGCTTTGTTGAGACCAATGAAAATTACCCTTGTGAGGTAGTTTGAGTCCAAAGCAGTTGATATGGCATTTGTGACCTTCATGGAGTGCCATACTGGTACAGTGGTTAGGCTGAAAGCCTGGCAGAGCTTTAGTTAGTAGCATGTGCTCTGTCATTTACCTATGCACAATTTTCTTGAGACATTTGCTTTGGACAGGCAGCACCAATATTGGTCTATAGTTATTTGGGTCTGAGCTGTGTCTGGATTTATGCAAGGGACTGACAATCACTTTTTTCAAGTATTAAGCAGTTGTTCTGGTGCAAATGGATAGGATGAATGCATTCTGTAGTTAACTTCAGTCATTTCTGCTCTGTTTCATCAACATTTGCATCTTTGGTCATGCCAAGCTCCCTTAGGAGCTTTAAGACTTTGTTTTGGGCAATTACAGAGGGTTGAAAGGTAGGGATTGAAGAAACGAAGTCCATACAAGAGCATGAATTCCACCTTGGTAGTTGGGGAGTTTTTAGTGGTGTACAGTTCAGGTTGGTGAAGTGCGAGTTTAAGGAGCTGGCATTGTCAAGGTTGTCAATGGCTAGAGAGTCATTATAGTGTACAAGTGTGATTTGCTAAAACTGGTGACTGTCAGATATGGAGTTGATACCTTTATTTATTTATTTAAAGTTTTAGATTAACATCTTTGAGCTGGAAGCTCTTTTACAAAGGTTCCACATCAAAGCAGAACGTCAAAGTAAATAATACAAACTTAGGTAAGTAAATACAAAAAAAAAAAAACATAATGAAAAAGTGCAGTAACAACAGTTTGTCACAAAAGGGAAAATCCAGCAGAAGACAGGCATTGAACAAAGTATGCCATGAAAAAGAACAGTTACAAAAGGATTGAGGTACAGACCAGCAAACAAAAAGTGCACAATATATTAATATAAACAAAAGTACAAGCCGCTTGATGGCATTATCAAAGAGACAGGGAGAGATGATAGGGAGTTGGGGGAGGGTGGTAGATGGTATAGGGGAAGGTGGGGGGTATGGGTGAATGGGGGGGCAGCACAAGGAGAGAGATGGGGAAAGCCTAATTAGAGTTGAGGAAGCAAGGTAAAGGGCAGGATGGAAGGGTTGGGGTTAGTGGGGGAAATAAGGTAGGGTAAGCCTGGTCAGAGCATGCAGTGGTGCGGGGGGAAGAGGAAGAGAATAGGAGAGGGATGATGGATAGAATGTAAGAGGGTGCAGATACAGATTATAAAGTAAGGTAGGAGGTGTGTGGTTAGGTGAGGCAATCACAAATGCCACTTGCCACTAGGTGTTGCCGTAGTTTTTGTTTAAAAGGGCCAAGTGTCGTACTGTTGATGATGTCACTGGGAAGCAGGTTAAACCATTTTGGAGCTCTGACAGTGAATGTCCTCTGTCCTTGGGATGTGTGACAGCATGGAACTTGGAAGGTGAGGCTTTCTAAGCTTCTGGTACATTGGGAGCTGTTGTAGCGCCAGAGGATCTTCTGTATCCCTGGGGGCATAAGCCCAAGAGAGATTTTCTTTGCATGGAGACAGGTTTGATGGGAGATTCTACCACTGAGCTGTAGCCAATTAGCCTGAGGATAGTTGTGACAGGTATGCGTGAGCCTTTCTGTCACTGTGACAAGTCTGCAGGCTTTGTTAAGAGCAATGGTAATGCGAAGTAGGGTGGTGTCTGTGGCAGAACGATAGATCACCAGCCCATAGTTGATGAGGGAGACCACTGAGCTTGGTATTGCCAGGTTGAGGGCATCAGAGGTTATACAGTGCTTAAGCTTGAACAGTAGGCCAATACAGGTGTTCATAGTTTTGGCAATGTGACTGGAGTAGGATAGAGTACCATCCAAGGTGACACCTAGGTATTTGAACAGTTGTGCCTGCTCAAGGGCAACACTCAAGCAGTTCCTAATTGTCAGTTGATGAGCTTTTACTTACAACGTGAACTGTGGAACAGCATTATCTTAGTTTTTTTTATAGTTTAAAGGAGTTTCTAAGAGTCAAACCAGGCCTCAGCTTTAGCAAAGATTCTGTATAGTTGCCTCTCCAGGAGTAGGGGGTCAGGGCTGCAGGAGTAGATTACTGCATCATCTGCGTATAAGAGGATCTGATCAGAACAGGAGACTGGGAGGTTGTTTATGAAGATCCTGAAGAGGAGGGGACCTAGGATTGACCCTTGGGGACACCTATCCAG
The DNA here is from genome assembly GCA_016271365.2 of Neoceratodus forsteri. Taxonomy (NCBI): domain Eukaryota; kingdom Metazoa; phylum Chordata; order Ceratodontiformes; family Ceratodontidae; genus Neoceratodus; species Neoceratodus forsteri. The sequence continues at coordinate 665,022,783 of CM028130.1, read as the reverse complement.
ACGGGTAGCTTGGTTGAGATGACATCACCAATCTTCACTTTTTGCGAACGGTCACTGAGGAAGCTGTCAAATCAGCAAGAAGCCTCTTGAGAAAGCCCTAGTTCAAACAGTTGATTGACCAGTAGGGAGTGGTTGACCATATCCAAAGCCTTGGTAAGGTCAACAAACATAGCACCTATAAGTTTACCATTGTCCAAAGCGTTATGGATGTAGTTGGTAAATTCAAGCAGGCAGTGTTGTACCTGAAAAGAAATTGTTTGGGTGTGCTGTAGGTTTTCAGATGACTTTTTTCTCTGCTTCCAGGAAAATTATGAGAATGTAAAACAGGAGGATTACAAGGATTAGCAGTGAAACAGTCACACTCTGCACACTGGACAGCAACAGCAGTTTGTTTATTCTGCAGTTACAGGCTTTGGTGAGCATTATTCAAGAGGGCTCATGTTATACTAATTTGTTTGAAAATGCTGTATAAAAGAGATGGTGGAAACAAAACTGGCAGAAAAAAAATATAGAGTTTTTAAGTAATCAGATTAACTTGTCTTGGTTACTCTTTAAATGTCAATTAACTACCATGTAGTTACAGCAATAATTATACTGTAACTGCATTGTGACTGCAATTTAGTTGCATGCAACAAACATGTCACTACAGGGTAATTACCCTGTTGCATGTAATTAATGACTAATAGCTCTCAGCCTAGATGCTGACATATCTATCTCTATTCGCCCCACTACATGATCAGCATTGTGATCTCACTGACAGTGACATCACAGGTGAGTGCCCTGGCAGTTACTGAGTGGCTGTTCCTAAGCAGCAGTGTTGTCACAGTCAGTGAGGTCTCCATGCTGCTGATGTGATGGAGGAACAGCGCTAGATATGTTAGCTACCAGACAATGTGCTGTTCCACACATGTCTCCTACTAACATCAAGTAAACAAAAGAAAAAGTACCTCAGATATAAAAAGTAATGGTTGACTGCTTTTAAAAAGTAATATCAGTTTTAGGCAGTACAGTAGGTCTTTAAGTGGGAGGCAGTGCAACCTAGTAGTTAGAGCATAGAATTGTTAATTTGAAAATCTCAGGTTGAAAACTCACCAGTGCCATTGGCTCACTGTTTGCTCTTGAGCACACTGATATTTCTGTGTGGTTCAGCCCTTTGAGCTGTAAACCTGGATAGAAAAAGACCCCTTGGTACACAGGGATGCTACATCTCAAGAGACATATTCTGGGTAAAAACGTGTGATAATTCCTGAAACCTAGCCATAACATTGCTAAGTTGCAGCATAGTTAGTAGGAATGATATCCAAGGACTGCAAGCAACCTTCCTCATAGCTAACTTAGTCATTGCATAGTTCTGAGCAAACATGAAGAGAACATATGGTAAGCTTGTTTATTTATTTTATTAAACAATCTGTGCTTAAGGCCATTACTATGGAGGAACTGCAGGCCCAATTGGCCTGTTTGAAAAATAGCAAACTGTCAGGGCTTGACAGCTTCATGCCGGAATTCTATAAAGAGTTTGCCAACTTGCTCCTTCCGATACTGTTGCCAGTCTGCCAAGAGATTATGGAGGGTGGGGAGACACCAGCCTTCTGGCAGTTAGCACAAATATATGTGTTACATAAGGAAAGGAAGGACTCTCTGGAGTGCAGGTAGTATCATCCTATTTCCTTATTAAATGTTGACTTAAAACTTTTTGCTGGTCTGCTGGCAAAACGACTTCAAACTGTTGTCCCGTCTCTGGTACATGAAAACCAAACAGGGTTTATTTTGGGTAGGTTTATATCTGATAATATCCGCTGGTTGTTAAACATCATTTCCTCCAAAAAATCCCAGAAAGTATTCCAGATAGCCATCTCCATGGATGCTGAGAAAGCATTTGATAGGGTTAATTGGCAGTTTCTAAAATTACCCATGGAGAAAATGCAGTTCAGACCCAAATTTATGCAAGCTATTTCTGAGTTATATAAAAATCCCAGGGCATTGGTAAGAGTAAATGGTATCAGCTTGAACTCTTTCCTTTATCCTGGGGGACATGGAAGGGTTGGCTTCTCCCCCTCCTATTTGCATTAAGTCTGGAACCACTGGCTGCTAAGCTACAATGAAATCGGGACATAAAAGGTATCATGGCAGGGGGATGGAACAGAAGTTATCTTTATATGAGGGTGACTCTATTTTCTTTCTATCTTCCACAGAAACTTCTTTACCACCTCTAATAGGCACATTGCAATCTTTCAGTTTGATTTCGGATACAAAATCAATTTTTCCAAGTCAGAGACTTTGGTGGTCAGTGGTTGTTACCCTGGTCAGTTTCAGGAGTCTTTTCCCTTTCAGTGGGCACCTAGGAATCAAATAAGATATTTAGGGATTCAAATCTCTACTGATCTCTCCAAGCTTTTTGCCCTGAATTATGGGAGACTCTGGCAGACTCTTGAGAGAGACATGGCCTGGTGGCGTCTGCTACCCCCCTCTCTCTCTGGTAGGATGGGTAGACATGGCAAAAATGAATATCTTGCCACACCTCCTGTTTTTGTTTCAGTGCCTCCCTATACAGATGCCCCTTTGCTTTTGGAATGAACTCAGCAGAGATATTCTCAGGTTTGTTTGGAATCATAAAAAGCCTAGGGTGGCTAGGAGGCTACTACAGTATAACTCCGTAGGGAGAAGGGGGGCCTTGCCCTTCCCAATCTTCTCTTCTATTACATTGCAGCCCAGATGTCCCTGGTGCTATCCTGGGCCAAACAGAGGGATTCTTCACAGTGGTGTCTGATTGAGAATGCCGCACTGGGAGACAGACCATTATTTACTCTGGCACTAACCACAGTCATATCTGAGTATACAAAAATGATCAAGAACAGATGGGTCAAGCATGGCCTATATGTCCTTACTAAAATCAGGAAACGTACTGCCACTCCCACAGGGGTGGACCCATTCTCCTTATAAGGTATAAGTCTGAGTTTTCACTCCTGTCTTAGACCCTGGTTACAGTAAGTGGGAGACTTAAGGGACCACCAGGTTTTGCAGTTTATAGGAATGACAGGTGCATTACATTTCAGAGGGCTAAAGAAAAATTTACCTGGACAAATACAGAATTCTTAAGATTCATGCAAGTGAGACATTTCGTTAATTCGGAGGTCCATATTATATGGCTCACCAGGCCATATATGGGGTGGGAGGAATATATGTATGGCACAGTTATGATTGCAGGGCCAGGGAGACATATTTTGTTGATCGGAGCAGCAGGAGAATCTCTGCATGCTCACAGACTCACTTGGGAGAGGAAGGCGAACACCTCCATTAGTGAGACTGATTGGACACTGAAGGTTGAGATGGGGTTAGAAGGTCACATCAGTGGTGGTTTGGCGTGAGTTTTTTTGGAATGCATTAATTCAGTACTTTCATACTCCAACTATCATGTGGCACTATAGTGTTACCAACTCAGATGCCTGTTGGAGAGCCGGAGGCTAGACTGGGAACCAGTAACATATCTTCTGGGGTTGCCCGGTGTTAACATAGAAACACAGAAACATAGACTTTGATGGTGGATAAGGACCGCTTGGCCCACCTAGTCTGCCCATTTTCCTACCTACTGGATAAGCTGCAGATCCTAGTTAACCAACAGCCTATTTCTTCCAACCCCCCACAAGAATTGCCTTATGTCTGTCCCATGCATTCTTGAATTCTCCCACAGTTTTAGACCCCACAGCCTCCTCAGGAAGGCAGTTCCATGCATCCACCAGCCTCTTTGTGAAAAAAATACTTCCTCACATTGCCCCTGAGCCATCCCCACTCTATCTTCAAATTGTGTCCCCTTGTTTTTGCACATTTCCTTTTCTGAAAGATGCTACCCTCTTGGACTTTGTTGATTCCACTGAAGTACTTAAAAGTTTCTATCATGTCCCCCCTCTCCCTCCTTTCCTCAAGGGTATACATATTAAGCTCCTTTAGTCTCTTCTCATATGGCTTCTCTTGCAGACCCTGCACCATTTTAGTTGCCCTCCTCTGGACTGCCTCCATCCTGTCTATGTTCTTGTTGAGATGGGGTCTCCAGAACTGGACACAGTACTCCATATGGGGTCTCAGCAACTGTCTGTAAAGAGGGATAAAAACTTCCTGTTTTCTGCTGGTGATGCCTCTCCATATGCATCCCAGTATCACCCCAGCCCTCCCTACTGCCTTCTCACATTACTTGCCAACCTTAAGGTCATCTGATATGGTTACCCCCAGGTCCCTTTCCATTGTTGTTGTTACTACCTACTCCACCATTGTGTACCCTTTCCCTGAGTTTTTGTTTCCCAGGTGCATTATTGTGCACTTCTTTGCACTGAATCCAAGCTGCCATACTTATGACCATTCCTCCAACCTTGCCAAGTCCCTTCTTATCCTTTCCATGTCCCCTGTGTATCAACCCAGTTGCAGATCTTGTGTCATCTGCAAAGAGGCATACTTTCCTTCCAGTCCCTCTGCAATGTCACTACTAAGACATTAAAATGAACTGGATCCAGTACTATAACCTGCAGCACCCCACTAGTAACCCCCCTTTCTTCAGAGTGGACTCTGTTTACTATTAGAAATTTCTGGACAGCCATACAAGGCACCGTACATGATATCACTGGAGTCCTTATTCCCCTGACTTTTGAGGATTGGATTCTGGGGATCACTTTCGCAACACACAAGAGAGGAGAGACCCAGCAGGAAGTGTTTAATAGTGGTATCTTGAAACTGTATTATGGGGAAATGGCTATAGCCAGAGCTCCCCACTTTGAGGGAATGGAGACAGAGAGTCAAAGAGGTACTCCTGATGGAGGCCCCAACAGCTTGGCTCTGGCTCAAATTTTATAGATATGAGATGAGATGGAGGGGCTGGGAGACTTAGTTGATGGGACAAAGAGAGGGTGCCTACCTCTAGCACGGGTTGTTAACTGAGGGGGAGGAGATTGCACCTAATGTTATGGATAGCATGATGACAAGATCCAAGGAGGTGTTCACATCTAGCAGTTCCTGATGAGATGCCCTGATTAATATACCTAGGTTTGGTATTGCTGATACTTGGGGATTGAAATATGTAACCTTTGGGAAAGAAGGGGACAAGTGCTGGTTTGGGAGGGCAGAAGGGAGGATGTGTGGTCATTTGTTGAGCCTTCAGTTTTGGCCCTTTTTTCTTTTTCCTTTTAATAGTAGTATAGATGGTAAACTGGACTCCCAATTGCAGGGGAGATACTCTTTATTATTGGTGCTTTAGCTAACAGCAGCTTTAATGTTATTTTTAGCCTCATTCCCAGCAAAAACTACTGTAATGGAGAATTTGGAGAAATACTGCAGATAGTTATACCTGTGAAAATTTGCCTGTGAAATCTTTTTCTGTGTTTTTTTATACTTTTGTCATATGCCTGATATGCTGCTGTATCACTATACGTAATAAAGCTGTTTAAAAAAAAAGCAATCTGTGCTTGTACAAGATCTTGCAAGTCACATGACCTGCACCAACCAATCTGCAATGCTTAAGACCAAGAACCCACTGCGCTGCACATGCCTTGGTGCCATTTTCAGAGCTTGTTTTAACTGGAGAAGGATGTGGTGCCTGAGACGCTAATATTTAATAGCTAAAAAAGTCATATTTGATCTGAAAAAGTTTAAAAATAATCAGAGTATCTTAGAATATTATTCTAGTTAGAGTACTGGTAACAGCAGCTAACTTTAGTCTTAGGCATGCAGGCCAGTAAAGCTATGTGCTGCTGAACTGAAAGGAGAGGGCAGTATGCACTTACTGCAGCACTACAGCAAGGCAATTACTTTTACAGGCAAAGAAAGGTGCAGGTTGGAGTTCTTAAGATTTTATTTGAAAAAATAATTTTTATTTACTGACTCTATTGGTGTAGAACATAGAAATAAATCTTTTTATTTTCTACCTGTGTGCCAGCCAGCTAGCCAGCCAGTGAATGAAAAGAGAAATAGCTGCTATGTGAGACACTAGGTCTATCAGTGGGGCAGTGGGAGGGTGAGGCAATGGAAATTGACTGAGTGATGTCATACTCACTTCTCTCCTTCGGTTCCTACTCAGCTTGTGAGTCATGTGACACTGTGTGTGCATCATCATGTAAGCATCTTAAAATTGACAACTATTGTATTGTTAGTCATAATAGTTAGCATCCAGTGGTTGCATCATAGTGTCATCATCTGTCAGGTGTCATTGGGCAGAAAATACGATGAAGATGGAAACAACTGGAGAAAGGGGTGTGTGGTAGGAGAAAAAGTGCAAGTAAAGGTCCACCATGCCAGTGCCACATAGCAGAAGTTCTGCAGCTGGGGATTGTGAAGAAGGAGATGGTCATGCTGGGGCTGTGAGGACTAGAGCTCAGCATGTGAAAGTAAGGCCAAAGAAACTGTGACTCTTTAGTCCCCAGAATTCCAGTGATTCCACTCCTACTCCAAGCAGCTTTCTCAGATGGCCATCCAAGTCATCTGTTGATGAAACCACCCTGAGTAAATCAAGAAACACACCACTTTCCTCTTCATCTACCTAGAAGTGTGGCTAGTTCTTCAGCAGCAGCCAAAGACATGGCCAGATATTTCCTGAAATTTCTGTGATATCTCTAGAAAATTCCCTGCTTGCATGGGCTGCCAGAGAGTGTCTCTTGAGATATATTGCAAATACCTGGAAATATCTGAACATATCTATGGCTACAACTGTAGATTCAATTCCTTTAGCAAAGATAGAAGTGATCCATCCAGAAATGTAAAGGCAAGTCCTCTCCTACTAGGCACATATAAACAATACAACAACAGCTGTCACAGCCACCTGTGTATGTGCATAGACAATTTCCAGACCAGCATAAACCACTATATGATGCCTCCAGCTCCAATGTCATCCATCAGTAACAGCACCACACAGCTCAGTGCTGCTGCTCGGTTGTCCAGTAGAGAAACAGAAAATTACCAACAGAAGAAGTCCTAATTGTCTATCGAGCCTGTACAAGTGGGGTGGTGGTGCCTGCACTTTATAGGTCCAAGTCTCCTCCCCCTTCCCCCACCCCTGATCTTTCCCTTATACCTAACCCACCTTGTCTTGAATCCCCCTATAATCTTTGCATTTACCACTTCATGTACTGTATGTGAGAGGAAGGTGATGTGGAGTCTGGCTCTGGAGTGGACAGCACTATACTGTTACTCGAGAAAACAGGACAGTTTTTCATTACAGAAGGAACATGATTCTTTGCCCTGGAAATTAATATCTGGGCTTCTCTGGTACAGAGGTCCCATCAACTGAATTACCCACTTCAGCTCAAAACTGCGAGGTAAGTATGTGTGTGTGTGTGTGTGTGTGTGTGTGCGTGTGCGTGTGTGTGTGTGTGTGTGGTGGGGGGATCTGGAAATGACAACAGCCTTGTCCTATGAATCATGTAGCCGTTAGGTACATCATGCATGAAGCATGATGTGTGAGGGGTTGGAGCAGCGCAAAAGGACATGGCCATGGAATCCCTTGACCCAACCGTATAAGAGTGTGAAATACCCTGCAAAGAACAGCTTTGAAATTTCAACTGTGCCAGGAAAATCCATAATAGTATAGAGCCCACACCCGTGAGCCACTGCAAGTGCAACCAACAACAGAAGACATTCTCATGAACTTGGGGCTAAGTGAAGATTGTGTCTATGAGCTGGTGTTGCTCCAAAGGATATGGATATTGAACTTTGGAGTTGATAAGATGGCAATGATTGCCATGGAGGTCCACAACCTTATCAGACACTGAATGTGTCAGGTATACTGAGTGGTACATAACAGCTAAGAAGGGGTAGCAGATGGAAACGGTGTGATCCAACTAGTCTGCCCAAAACAGTTCTAACATTGGCACACAAACAGCTGATGTGGGAGTGCATACAAGATGCCATCAGTGGAGGCCATAATCCCACCTGGCACATGACACTTCCTTCACCCATCCAGGGTTTTTCACTGCCACATGTGCAAGCAGACCTCCACTGACATTCGTAATCAAAAGAGAACACCTGATATTTTTTCATTTAGTTTTTGTTGAGCTATTAAGTGCACTAGGCAAATCCTGCCTATTTTCAGGCACCACCCGAGTGGGATACAGATGAATGTCAACTGGCTTTGAACCAGACTAAGCTGTTGGTGGTATTTTAGTGAATGGGAGAAATTTGGCCAGGGCTCTGGGAAAGTCCCCTGTTCTTTCAAGGAGTGCCATGGGATCTTTAACATCCACCTGAACTACCACCAGAACAGGCAGATGGGACCTCGGTTTAACATCTCATCTGAAAGATGGCACCTCAGGAGTGCAGCACCCCCGTACTGCACTGCAGTGTCAGTATTGGGATATTAACAGAGTGCCTGATGTGGGGATAGAACCCACAGCCTTCTGATCTCCGGGTCTCAGAGGCCGGGAGTGGTGCATGGCATCCATCTTATGACAGCAGTGTTGTACATCATGCAACACACACATAAAGATATATAGAAACATAGAACTTGAGGGCAGATAAGGACTGCTTGGCCCACCCAGTCTGCTCATTTCTCCCTACCAACACTATTACTACAGATTGTACCCAATCTACAGCTCTTTCTCCCTTTCCACTTCCTTTCCACTATGATTCCCTTGTGCATATACCATACATTCTTGAACCCCAACATGATTTTCACTGCCACCACCTCTGCTGGAAGGCTGTTCCAGGAATCCACTACTTCTTCTGTGAAGAAGTACTTCCACACATCTCCCCTGAGTCTACCTCCCTCCTGCTTTTTATCATGTCCCCTTGTTCTTGAGCACCTATTTGTCAGACAAATACTGTCTTCCTGTACCTTTTTAACCCCCTTAAGGTATTTTAAGGTCTCTATCATATCCTCCCCCCTTCTGTATTCTAGGGTGTACATATGGAGATCCTTTAGTCTCTCCTCATGGGGTTTTTGATGCATACCCTGCACCATTCTAGCTGCTCTCCTCTGGACTGCCTGCACTCTGTATACAGTATGTCCTTTTGGAGATGAGGTCCCAGAACTGGATACATTACTGTAGGTCAGGTCTTGCCAGCAATCTATAAAGAAACAACACCACCTTCCTATTTCTGTCAGTGATAGCCCACATAGACACCCCAGTATCCACTAAGCCCTCCCAGCTGCACTGCTGCACTGCCTGGAAACCTTTAGGTCATCAGATATGATTACCCCCAGCTATCTTTCCTGCTGGGTGGTTGTCAGTACCACTCCACCCATTTCGTACTCTACCCTGGGCTTCTGTGCTCTAAGTGCAAAATGTATCCTTTTTCACATTAAAACCAAGCTGCCATATCCTTGATCACCCCTCTAGTTTTCTCAGGTCTCTGTTCATCCTTTCCACCTCGGGAGCATCTACCTTATTGCAGATTTTTGTGTCATTCACAAAGAGGCAGACCTTCCCTTCCAGCTCCTTTACAATGTCACTTATGCAGACATTAAAGAGGACCAGTCCAAGCACTGATCTCTGAGGCACCCCTCTGGTCTCCCTCCCTTTCTCAGAGTGAACTTCATTTATCACCACTTTCCGTCAACTATTTCCTAACCAGTTTCTTATCCAGTTTACCACCTTTGGACCCACCCCAAAACTACTCAACTTGCTTACTAGTCTCCTATGTGAAACGGTCTTGAAAGCGTTACTGAAATTGAGGTAGGCCACATCCATCACTCTACTCTGATATAAATCCTTTGTCACCCAGTCAAATAAATGGATCAGATTCATTTCATACGACCTCCCCCTGTGAAACCATGCTGAATCACGTCTTGTAAATCATGCCATTCAAGATATTTCACAATACTTTCCTTCAACAGTGATTCTGTTAACTTTCCCACCACCAATGTCAGGCTGACTGGCCTATAATTGCCACCCTCTTCCCTGCTACCACTTTTGTGTAATGGGACTACATCTGCCCTTCTCCAGTTCTCTGTAACCACTCCTGTTTCCAGTGAGCTGTTAATTATAACTGTCGGAGGTGCAGCCAGTGTTTCCCTGAGGTTCCTCAGTACCCTTGGATACACCCCATCTGCCCCCATTGCTTTGTCCACCTTCAGATTAGCAAGTCCCTTCAGGACTCTCACCTCCAAAAAAGAACTAGTGTCCACTTCCCTCCCTCTAAAGCTTCCATTACTTTTTGTGGCCCATCCCATTCTCCTTCCTTTGTGAACACTGAACAAAAGTATTTGTTAAAGTGTCTTCCTTTTCATGGTCTCCCTCTGCACAGTCCTTCCCCACCTTCCCTTTTTAACTTTACAATCCTACCCATGGTCTTCCTCTTTTTACTTACATATCTAAAAAATGTCTTGTCTCCTTTCATTACATCCTGGGCTATTTTCTCTTCAGTTTGTGCCTTTGTGCTCCTTATTGCTTTTCATGCTCCCCTCTGTTTCCCCTGATACACCTCCCTATCCTCTTTCCTCTGTGTGTCCTTATATCTTTGGAATGCTACCCTTTTAGCTTTTATCTTTTCAGCCACCTCTTTCAATAACCATAGCGTTCTCATTTTCCTCATGCTTTTGCTCACTTGTTTGACACAGAGTTTGTTGCCTTTACTATGTTCCCTTTTGTCTTCTCCCACTGTTTATTCACCCCGCACAGGCTGTCCCTCCAATAGGTCATCCCTGAGGCATTTGCCCATCCTTATAAAATCTGCCTCCTGATGTCCAGGACATTCACCCTTGTGTAGTTAGATTTCACAGCTATCCTTGAGCCACACCGAATGGTGATCACTGGTCCCCAGGTGGCCTCCTACCTTGACATTTTCAGTACTATTCCTGTAAGTGAGTACCAGGTCCAGTATTGCCCTATCACGAGTGGGTTCACCGACTAGTTGCCTGAAGAATGCCCCCTGCAGAGATTCCAGGATATCCCTGCTTCTAGCTGAAGCCACTGCTGGGAGGCTCCAATCTACATCTTAAAGGCTGATGTCCCCCACCAGCAGCACCTCCCCCTATTCTACCATCTTCCCAGTGGCTTCCACCATTACCTCATCTAATTCCTCCCCCTGTGCCAGAGGTCAGTAGATCACTCCAGTGCAAATAGTGGCTCCATTCCCTGTGTCGGTTCCACCCTCAGAATGCACCAGGCAATTAGGCCACCAATCAGCAATGTCACCAATCACTGTTTTTGTGGGGGGCTTCACCCCCTGCAATCACCCATGTGGAGGCACAGCCCCCAACACCTCCCCTAATTAAAGATACCTACTCCAGGAGGGGCGGACCTCGGGGAGGGGGGTGACAAATCCTGCATTTGGTGCCCTGATTGCCTGGCACCATGATGCCAGTGCTCTGAGCACCTGCAGTGCCCCCTCTCCAGGGTGACCCACAGTACCTCTGCCTTCACCTGTATTCCCTGTATCTCCAATGCTTTTATGCTTTCCCTCATAAAGCACCACATCTCCTCCTTTCCTTTCCAACTGGTCCTTCCTGAACTGAGTACAGCCTGATATGGACATGTTTCAGTCATGGTTATCAGTGCATCATGACTCAATAATGGCCACAATATCCAGGCTGGCCTGTGCCATAATGGTCCCTAGGTCCAGAACCTTATTTCCTAGACTTCTTGCATTTGTATACCTGGCCTTCCAGATTTTGTTTCCACTCTGTTCATTGCCCCCTTTTTTCCTTTTTGCCCTCCCTCCTTCTCACCTCTCTTCTTAATGCTCCCATTCCCTTCCTTCTTTACTTCTACCACCCTGCGTCCTTTGTTAGTTTGCACTCTGGGGGATTCCTTACTCTCTACTTTAGCCAGTAGGGGGGGGGCAGTTTCTACCTCCCCGATTTCTTCTGCCACCCTCTTGGTTAGTTTAAATGTTCATCAGAGTAAGATTTGAACCATCCTCTGTTGGAGGGCTGGCTAGGGAGAGGTTGGCTGAGCATCATTTCTATGTATATTTCAGGATAGCCCACAACACAGGTGCCGAGACTGAGTCGCTCATATTTGAGTCACTTAATCTCAGTTGCCCTTTTGTTGGGATACCCAGAGCATCCAAGGGATGCTCACATCCTCTGGGGAGGGAGGGTGGATGTCCTCCGGTGCAGCACCACCTGGGTGACCACGGATGGAAGTGCAGGTTGGAGCCACGGATCTGGGAGGGGGATATCTGGCATGATGTTTCAGCATCAGCAAGGCCTCCTGGCATCAATGGTGGGACAGAAAAGATGAGGGAAACACATTTCACTGCTGCAGGATGTCATCCTCCACTTGTCCCAGGTCCTGCACCGCCAACTGGGCTCTTCGCTTGACCAACTGAAACTTCAGCTCTGCTGTGGTTTTACAGGGCTTGGCTCCCAGTGGCCCTTCCAACTAGTTGGGTTATCCATGGGCGAACATGTGAGGTGCAGGTAAGTTCTGGGCACAGCGGGTGACAGGGCTGGGCAGGCGACTCGACCAATGGGGGCCACTGGAGCTACTGGGCAGAAAAAAGCATAATAAATAAAAAAACAAAAAAAGCAAAATAAAGGCAACAAACCTCTGTGTCAAACAAGTGAGGAAAAGCAGGGGGAAAAAGAGGCTGCTATGGTTCTCGAAAGAGGTGGCTGAAAAGGTAAAGGTTAAAAGGGTAGTATTCAGAAGGTATGAGGAGATGCAGAGGGAAGACAATAAAGATGTATATTGGGGGAAACAGAGAGAAGCAGGGAAAGCAGTAAGGAACACAAAGGTACAAACTGAAGAGAGAATAGCCAGGCAGTAATGAAAGGGGGCAAGACATTTTTTAGGTATGTAAGTGAAACGTGGGGTGGGATTGTAAGGTTACAATGGGAAGGGGGGAACTGCGCAGAGGTTGAGCAGGAAAGGAAGACATCCTGAACAAATACTTTGTTCAGTGTTCACAGGGGAAAGAGAAGGGGAGAGTCCACAAAAAAGTAACAAAAGCTTTGAAGGGAGGGAAGGAGGTGGACACTAGTCCTTTTTTGGAGGGGAGAGTCCTGAAGGCACTTGCTAATCTGAAGGTGGACAAAGCAATGGGGCTAGATGGGCTGTATCCAAGGGTATTGAGGGAGCTCAGGGAAATACCTGTGACAGTTCTATTTAGCAGCTCACTGGAAACAGGAGTGGCTCCAGAGGAGTGGAGTAGGAAGGATGTAGTCCCACTACATAAACATGGTAGCAGAGAGGAGGCCAGCAACTGTAGGTCAGTCAGCTTGACATCAGTGGTGGGAAAGTTAATGGAATCACTGCTGAAGGAAAGGACTGTGGAATATCTTGAATGCAGTGGTTTACAAGACCCGAGGCAGCATGGTTTCACAGGGCGAGGTCTGTCAAACTAATCTGATAGCTTTTTTACTGGGTGACCAAGAAACTAGATCACAGAGCAGTGAGTGTGACCTACCTAGATTTCAGTAAGGTGTTCAACACTGTCCACATAGGAGACTAGTAAGCAAGATGGATAGCTTAGGAGGGTCCAAGGGTGGTAAACTGATAAGAAATTGGTTAGGAGATAGGTGACAGAGAGTGGTAGTAAACAGAGTTCACTCCAAGGAAGGGAGGGTGACTAGTGGGGTGCCTCAGGGATCAGCGCTGGGACTGGTCATCTTTAATGTCTTTATAAGTGACATTCCAGAGGAGCTAGAAGGGAATGTCTGCCTCTCTGTGGATGACACCAAAATCTGCAATAGGGTGGACACTCCGGGGGGGGGGGGGGTTGAAGGTAGAAAGGATCAGTAGAGACCTGAGAAAACTAGAGGGGTTGTTAAGGATATGGCAGCTGAGTTTCAATGTGAGAAAGTGCAAAATAATGCATTTAGGCTGGAGAAACCCAAGGTCTGAATACAAAATGGGTTGAGTGGTATTGATGACCACCAAGCAGGAAAGAGACCTGGGGTTAATCATATCAGATGACCTAAAGGTGGTCAGGCAGTGCGACAAAGCAGTACAGAGGACAAGGGGGATGCTGGGGAGCATAGGGAGTGGTATTACCAGCAGAAAGGGGGAAGTGGCATTGCCTCAGTATAGATCGCTGGTAAGACCCTACCAAGAGTATTGTGTCCAGCTGTGGAGACCAAATCTCTGGAAGGGCACAGACAGCGTGGAGGCAGTCCAGAGGAGGACAAATAAAATGGTGCAGGGTCTGCATCAAAAGCTCTATGAGGGGAGACTAAAGGACCTCAAGATGTATGCTCTGGAACAAAGGAGGGAGAGGTAGGATATAATAGAGACCTTTAAATATCTCACATTGGTAAATAAGATACAGGAGGGGAGAATTTTTCAGAAGAAAACTACTCAAGAACAACGGGACATGCCATGAAGCTGGAGGGAGTAAATTAGGAGAGATGTGAGAAAGTACTTCACAGAAAAAGTAGTGGGCTCCTGTAACAGCCTTCCAGTGGAGGTAGTTGGGTCAAAAACAGTGGTGGGGTTGAAGAATGGATTGGGATAAACACAAGGGAATCATTGTGGAAAGGAAGGGGGAGGTAGAAGGCATGGTCTGTGGTAATAGTGTAGCTAGAGAGAAATGGGCAGACTGGATGGGTGAAGTGGTGCTCATCTACCATCAAATTCTATGTTTTCATGTTCCTATGTTAGGCTAGTATGGGCCTGTGTAGTGTGTGTTCTGGTAACTGGGACTAACACCCATGGGCCATTATACAGTTAGACCCAGGAGCCAGGCACCCATTCCCAAAGTCTGACTTTACCCTCATTACTGGGAAAAACGTCTATTAGGGACATCTGTTACTGACGTAAAATACAGTCAAATGTAATACTGTTTTGGTTATTATTACCATTTTTGTAGGTTCTTCATTGTGTGATGCAGGCTTCTTCCTGTTTGGAAGAGGTTACCTATGGGTATTCACGTGTGCTGATGTGTGCACAGTACATCCTCATGTGTTGTATATGCTGTGCAGGATCATTGGCAGACATACTTACTGCACACACTGAAGTACAGTTTAATGAGGTGCATGTCACATACTATATACTTGTGTCTGTCGGTTTTTATTCCACTCTAGAGAGGGGTGATATGTGGCAACATGCTTCTGTTTACTATTCTATCCTTGAAGGCATACAGTCAGAGAAGAGTGAAGTTGGGAAAATTTGCTCTGCAAATTAATCCACAAATTTAGCGCAATTTGCGCAGTGCAGATCGATCGTGAAGTGCAAAGTTTTGCCAAGAAGTGTGGAATTTTGCCCATGACCTGCAGAATTTTGCAGGTGAAATTCCACACTTCCCAGTGAAATTCAGAACATCGCGCAAAAACTTAATGATTTGGAGTAATCGAAGTTGCTGAGGCAGGGAAAACCTTACAAAACTCCACAAATGTGAATTTCAGGCACTTCATGGCAACATCGCTGGCAAATTAAAACTTCAGCACATCTCTACATACAGTTGCATATAAATCCTGTTCTAGCATTACATTAGCCTTCTGCTACTGATGTGTTATGTCCATACATGTTTAAATCGTCTTCACATAACAGAAAGGGATGGATGTGGTAGCACTGTGCCACTGTTTGTGATATCAGATGCCAATCTGTTGTGGTGATGTGCAATTTACTGATGTTTAGAGGATGTGCCATTGTTATTGCAGCCCTGAAGTGGTGTAGTTTGGGGTCCAAGATCCACATATGCAGAAGCCCACTGTGTGCCTCAGGTCAATGTTCACATGAGTGAACAGTTCATGTGTCTGGCCATGCTCCAGATGGCACTCTGCATGGTCAATGTGGACATGTAGGAAGAGCTCTTCTGTACCATCTGCTCTGTACACTGTGGATAGTCATCTGGCCAGACGTTAAGGCTGTTCCATGCAATTTCCTATGCACTTTCACTATATGTTCATGTAACCCTCCAGCAAATGCCTGTTATCAGTGAATGGTTCAGTGTTAGCCTAGGTGACATTAATTGTGCAGTCTCATCTAGTTCCTAGAAGACAAGTGTTAGGATCACTAACAGTGCCATTATAAATATATAATCACTGCATGACTGGTCTTTTGCATACTCAAAGATACTGAGAAATTTAAACAGAGAGATGCTTGAGCTGTTGTCCTCCACAGGACACAGGGACATGTCTTGAAGCTCACAGGTGATAAATGCAATGGTAATGCATAAATGCATGCTCCCAAAGGGCTATAACCCTATGAAATAGCCTACCAGATATGCCTGGACACATTTCTGACTATCAAGGAAATCATATGATACCCTGGTAGTAGAGTGGGTAACAAAATTAATTCCTGCTTATGAAGAATGGAAGGGGGCAGAAATGATGGACCTACTGTACAATACTCTCTTTCAGCCTTCAATCACAATTTTACGAAGTTACTGCAAATCAGTTACTGATTTGACAGGGGCGCTGAACTACACTCTCATATGCTTGAGTTGATTCCCTCAGGGAAGGTTTGTAGCACTGTATCATGTCAGCATGGAAATTTGTACTGCAGCTATACCTGCAGGATCTACAGTAGCATGTGGAGAAATAGAAGACTTCAGAGAACAGTCACCCAGGCATGATCTTGAGGGAGATACAAGCTGGATGCCTTTTGTTTGTTCTACTTGAAACCTAGCAAGATTAGATAGTATTAGTAAACAGTGGGATCCATAATGGATGAGGTTATTTAGTTTCTGGATCTCATTATCTTTAATGGAGTGTGCCTTGAGCAGCCCATGATGAAATACTTGCCTATGTGTCGTTTTAGGAAATGGCCTGGCACTGGATCATCGATGTGCTTGAGTTACTTTAAACTGCTCCAGAAATGTTTAAATCATGTGGGCACATGTTCTAGCCTGATTCTTACTTCTTTGGAACAAGCAATTGTGATATTAAGTTTGGACTGCTAATAGTCAGTCCATCAGCACAGGGCACCATTGCTTGAGCATCAAGACCCTGGGTTCATGTACCAAGCCCAGGGTGCTGGAGGTATGGGCAGAGGGAGAACTGAGTGTTCCAGAGGATGTGCTCTTACTCCATGGAGGAAGGATTATTGCTTCCACTCCAACGCTGTCACCTGAGTTACCACAGGTGGAAGGACATTGACATGCTTTGCATCAGCACACTTCTATATACAATTAGAGTCCCTTGCATGCTGGTATATTTAGGACACGGAAAACAAAAAAAAAATGCCCAGGTGTGAACAGGTTGAAATGTGGACATTCTTTGGCACCACCATATCAACTGTTCACTCGCCACTGACTGGATATCCTCAGGTGTTTTTGATCTGGTGTCAATTCAGGATTCACCGTAACATCCTTAAATCCCTGTTCTCTTTCTAACCGGTCATAGGTCATGTCTAATTCATTCTCTTTTGCTTCTGGGAGAACTAACAAACTCAGGATAGGTTCAGATTTAGCATACCACTTATTTAGAGATTGGCATGATAAATCTTTGTTTTTGTCTCCTATCTGGTGTTTCTATCAGTGTCACTGGTCCCATCTGCTGTAACACTTTATAGGGTCCCTGCCACTTCATAAGTAGCTTATTAGTAGAAGTAGGTAGTAATAACAGAACCTGACCTCCCTCTATAAATCCTCTTGTTTTGGAAATAGCCTGATCATATCCCTTTTTCTGACTTCTTTGGGCCTGTGCGCCTGTTTCATGGGCTCTTTGGGTTAAAATTATAAGGCACTTACGAAGTTCCTTCATGTAAGATGCTATCCCAGGATGCTTCATGTCCTTCCCTACCTCCCAACATTCTTTTACCACATCTAGTGGTCCACGGGGATTCCTTCCATAAAGCAAGGAGAAGGGGAGTAGCCTGTTGAGGCTTGGGAAACCTCACGATAAGCAAACAGAAGAAAAGGTAAGTATTTGTCCCAGTCTTTTCCCTCATCCTGAAAAAATTTCTTAAGCATCCCCGAGTGTCTGGTTAAATTGCTCTATGAGTCCATCTGTTTGGGGATGATAAGGAGAGGCTATGGCCACTATCCCTAAAAGGTGGTACAATTCTTAGTAGAGTGGCATTGAAATCACTCTATCCGTCAATATCTCCTTTGGGATGCCAATCCAACTTAACAACTTCACCAATTCCTCTGCAATCTTAGGAGTGGTGACTGTGCATCAGGATGGCCTTGGGATATTTAATAGCGTAATCACACACCACTAGGAGATAGCGGTTTCCTTTGCTACTTTTGTTGAGGGTCCCCAATATTTCATGCCTATTCTCTCGAAAGGTGTTGTTACTAAGGAGATTGGCACAAAGGTATGACTTCCCTTTTTCCTACCTGGGCAGTTAATTGGCACTCCTGACATTCTTGACAATAGTGGCTAATGTCATCATGGATACCTGGCCAGTAAAACCTCTGTACTATTCTACTCAGGGTCCGGTTCCTCCAAGCATGCCCTGCCCAAGGTAAATCATGTCCCAAAAACATAATGTCCTTCCTAAAACACTTTGGTACCAATAGTTGTTCAATGGTTTCCTCTGTTCCTGATTTCATACATATTCTATATAACACATCATTTTTAATTTTTATTTCTGGAGATCCGGGTACTCCTTTTTGTCCCACCTGCTGAAAAAGAGAAGTTAATGTATCATCCTGTTTTTGTTTCTCACCTATGTTATTATTAACAAATACAGTTTTAAAGTCCTTTGGTATATCATGCTGATTCTTTCTCCATTTTTGTTG
This sequence comes from Neoceratodus forsteri, assembly GCA_016271365.2. NCBI lineage: Eukaryota > Metazoa > Chordata > Ceratodontiformes > Ceratodontidae > Neoceratodus > Neoceratodus forsteri. The sequence goes on along the minus strand of CM028130.1, from coordinate 665,004,237 downwards.
TTTCTTTTTGGCATTCAATGTCTGCTTGGTTTTACCAGGGGCATCTATCATATCCCCCTCAAAAGGAAACAATTCACCCAACAATAGTTCAGTTTTCTTCTGGGCAAGAGTGGTTATTGCTGTTACCATATTCTTGTCCATAATCAGTGTGGAAAAGTCAGGAAAAGCATGACCCAGCACAATGGGTACAGGCAATCATGGTACAACCCCTGCCGTGACCTGTGTTGTCTTTCCTTCCACAGTATTGTCTATATTAGTGGTAGGGTACTAATGTCTGTTCCCATGTACACATACCACTTGCATTGGAGATCCTTTCTTTAGGGGTCTCACCAGGTCATGTCTAACTAGGGTAAGTTTACTCCCTGAGTCAATCAACCCCAATACAATTTGGTTAGCAATAGTCACATTGGTAAAAAAATATCCTTCATTTAATAATGTCAGATGTTTTACATCAGATTTATTTGTAGGGCAGAACCTGGCTATCTGCCCCCGACCTTGACAGTTTCTGCACACTATGTAAGGGGGGAAAGTTCTACCACTGGGACCAGTTCAGTTATCATACTGTTTATTCTGATAATTAGAAGCAGGTCTTACCAGTGGAGATGAACTCTTCTTGGCAGGTGTTTCAGGAGATCGATATCCTCTTTTGTTAATAGACTGATGTGCAGCCAAGTAGTCTTCTGCCAGAGTGATTGCTACTTCTGCTGATTCCTGGTTGTGTTCTTTAATCTAGAGTTGCACCTCTAGAGGCAGAATTTGTAAAAATTGTTCTACAGTAAATGTCTCCATAATATCTGTTCGACACTTACCTTCAGGTTGCACCGATTTATTACAAAGTTCCTTTAGTCTTGTATAAATCTCTCTAAGGGGGTCTGTAGTATTGTATTCAAGTGCACAAAATATTTGCCTGTAGGTCTCTGCTGCTATATTATAGCATTTAAGTATTTCCTGTTTGACCAAATCATAATCGACACTTAAACATGAGTCCATATTTCCATAAGCTAGTTACGCCTTGCCGGATAAATATGGTGCCAAATGGACCATCCATTGACTAGGTGGCCATCCACAAGCCTTTGCCACCCTCTCAAATGTGGTCAAATAGGCCTCAATGTCATCTGTCTCTGTCATTTTAGTGATTTTAATGTATTTTGGGTTAGTGGGTACCCCTCATTACTGGTCCCCTGTCCTACCCCCATTTGTTTAATCATTTGAATAGTATCAGCCCACCTGAGATCTTGTCTTAGCAGCTCCCTCTCTCATTCTTATAAATCTAGATCTCTTTGTCGCTCCATTTCTAATTGTCGAATCATCAGCCAGCGGAATAGTTCAGCCATGCTTTCTGGTGGTTCCTTTCATGGTTCTTGGGATCTCTCTTTAGTTTCGGGTTCCACCTTCTCTTCCGAACTCTCATCCTTAGTTGTTCTTCTCCGGGTCTTTGCTGGCAAGCCGGGATACAGTTGTTCCCCATCATGGCTGTTCTGGTACGGGTGACTGCTCCCTGCTTTTTCTCTGCTTCTCCCTCGGCCATCTCTGATTTGATTGTTGTAGTGGTATCTGGTCAGATAACCAGACTGCTCTCCCCCTGCTACCTTGGACAACCAGTCTATTCCACTTCTGACACCAAACTGTGGAAGTGTGGTGGGAAACAACAACTCAGACACAGAGATGATTCAAATTCAGATCACACTGATAAGTTAGTGTGTATTTTTGTTGCCAAAAAGGCATTTCAAAGTTTGAAAATATGGCAGTATCAAAAAAGGAAAAACTTAAATTTACAAAATAAACAAAATAAATTTACTTAACTCAAATTAAAGCTATTCAACTCCAACACAACTCCCAGACCTCAGTTGTGTTGCCACAGAGTAGAAGATTACACTTTCAAAACTTCAGTGTTTCCACTATCTTCTGTGATAATAGGATGCAAAACTTTCCCTACTGCTACCTAAGACTCATCTGTTTTACCACAATCACAGAGGGAATATATACCAATCAGCAGTGATGTCATAAGATCAGCTGATCCACCCCATTCTAAAAACAATTATATCTCTATTCTAATACATAGAATTAGCGGATCAGTCAGATCAACATATAACAGATGTTTTAAGTAATGCATTAAGATTATTTTCAGGAAAGTTTAGATATTATGTTTTAATCCTATTGAATACTTAATAGTCCTCGGGGGTGTCATGGCTATGCCCCCTGGACAGTATTATGGACTGTCCATGACCTCTACAGAGTATTGAAGTGAGTCTCTGTTTGGCCCCGATTTCCCCTAGGAACAATCCCATATTGAAGTCTTCCAGGTAAAAGACATTACGCTATAACTTCACTAAAATAAACCTCAATTTCTATTACGAAAGCCCTTAATCTTCCCATGAGTTGTGTTTCATGTCGCCAAAATGCAGTTTCCATGAAGTAATACCGGTATGTACATTAACCAGTGGCTCTAATATCAGAGGGGCCTAACTAGCACATTCTGTTTGTTTGCGTTTCCCAAACATAAGCAATTTTATCCCTAAACCAACAGTCATTCTCCTCTAGTCTGGTACAGGACTGAGCCTATTTATGGTTCCTCCAACCCGTTTTCTTGCCCCTTGAAGAGCATTGCCCTTGCTCTATCCAGCAGGACCAAAACGCTCTTTTCAGTGCTACCACTCGTTCCCTATGCACACTCGCTGGTTGTACTCCTCATTTTTGACAACCACAAGATGTATTCAGTAGCGAGCGGGCATTGCTTCAAATGGTACTTTTTTAAACTACACCAGAACGGTGGATGCCTGTTTCATTTAAGAGACCTGAACTTCGGGCTTACACATGCTCTCGCACTGTACCCTGGACACTCGGTGTTACTATAAGCGAGGGACACTTACAGGAGGAAATATTTTGTTTATAACAATAAACATTGTATTTTTGCAACAACCTTATAATACAGAGGTCCCTGTATAAAGTGATACCCAAGAGTTCTATATTTTTATTTAATTTCCTGCCCAGAGGTGCTTATGAGGATACTAACAAAACAGACTTTGTCAAAGACATAGAAAAGATATAAACCGTGGGTAAAGATTTAGCTAAGAAATTATGAGGAGGCCACCACCTCATAATGGTAGATATGAAAATAGGTCAAGGGAGACCTTAAAAGGGTTAGAGATGCTACTGCAGTAGGCATAAACAGAAAAGAAGGAATAGGTCAAGGAATTGTCCTGACATGAAGGGGAGGTTACCTCGACCACAGTAAGTTGTAGCACAGGAGTAGCGAGAGTAAAGTTGTAGAAAGGGTTTTAATGTCACTTCAGTGGATGAAAGCAGTACTGGAGTAGTGCTTTCTTTATACTTGTGTAACTTGAGTAGGTAACCTAATATCTACAACTGGTGCAAATTTCTGCAACTTGAATGATGAGGAATATGTTTTTGGTGGAGTATTAGCCACTGCTAAGCACTTTAAAGAGCCACTGATGCCTCAAAAAGAACTTTAAAAAACATTATATTTGGACATGAAGTGGCTTATATTTCTGATTAGCTCTGTATTTCTTTTCCCCATTATTTATTACTGAGATTATATGGATGAAAACAGGATAGTTGTTCCTTGAGGGTACATCGGCTTCTATTGCTTCTTCCCAACTTGATGTCATATTACTCTGCTTGTGACAACACAGTGTAACCCATGGCAACAGACTGTGATGTCACAAAAGAGCATTATACTTTCAAGAAGGGAATAAGCTTTAGAGGCAGGTGAACTCTCAGTGATACATATCTTGTTTTTGGGAGGATGTCTTCAGTAATAAATAATGGAGAGGATAAATCTATAGAAAATATATGAAATACAGCCAAACTGTGTTTAAATAGTGTGTTTTCTAAAGTTTTGCCAAAGGCATCAGTTGCTCTTTAAGTCACAAACTATAGTGAGAAAGAAATAATGTGACCTACTGAGAATTGATCCCAGGCCCCGGAATACCCTCCTGGTGCTCTAACCACTGAGCACCAGTAAACATAAAACTCCAGAGCTGTGGGTTGTGCATATGCAGCTTTTAAAATGTTGGACTGAAGTAAGCTTATTGGCACAATCAAAGTATTTTACTGAATGGGATGGGACTCCTCTAAACCTTTGAACTTCAGAGTCCCCATTACTTTGCTTACACCCCTAGGTTTATGTGAAGGTAGCTTGGTGTACATGCTCCTAATCTGAAATGTTGGTCTGGAGCAGGCATTCTTTATACCTGCTCAGTTAACACAGAATGTCCTCTCAAGGTGCATTAGTACATACCTGGGGAGTTACAGTTTATTAAAATATGTAAAAAAACACATTTATTCAATTTAGATTTAAGTTAACATCTGGTATTTTGGAGTATGCCCTGATTGTTTTTATTAGTCTGCACAGCTGGAGTTTATTTTTATATTTAATGTTTTTGAGTCTAAAATATAAATTATGCAGTACTGTATATCAATTGATTGCATAATGAGACAATTCCAGCCCCCATATTCAAGCACCTTTTTTGTGGATAGTAGAAATGACTGAGCAAATAACTTTGCAAATTGCAATCATCGGCCAAGCAAAGTTACAGAAATTCACGCATTTTGGCAACTTTTTTTTTTTCTAGTTTTTGTTGACCGGGAAAGGAGGACTAGACAGTTCTGTCTATTTTCAGCCTTGTCTTGGGGGAGGGGGTTAGAGATGGATGCAAACTCACATTGAACCATTTTAAGCTGTTGATGGTATTTTTTTAGTGAATGGGGAAGTTTGGCCAGGACACTGGGGAAATTCCTCTACTCTGACTGCAGGGGTGCTGTCACTTCCTGTGGACAGGATGGAGGGGCACAGTTTGCAGCTGAACACAGGAGGAGGAGGAAGTGCTGATGTGGCAGAGGAGCAGGATGTGTTGAAAGGAGAATGCCTGGTTTCAAGGCCTACAAACTTTCTCACTGTTGCTGACTCTGAGGATTTTTCATTGTTGTCAGTGAATTTGGATTTGAAAAAAGATGTTTCTGAGCTTTTTTTCTCTACTGAGGATCTAACTTTGCCTAAAACAGCAGAAATTGAAACACTGACTGACTCTACAATTTTGACTACTTCCTTGAGAAAACCAGTACCTTTATTAATTGATTCCTTGAAATACCACAACGTGGAAACAACTTCAGAAACACCCTGTCAAACACCCTGATTTGGATGTCAAATTGCAGAATGACATACTAGCATCAAATACTCGCCGGAGCTCGGTGAGTCATTGTCAATTTCATTTGCAAACACAACTACTACTAATACAAATAATGTGCATGAAAAGGCTGGCAGTATGGTCGCTACAGTGAGTGAGTGCCAAAGCCTGCTATTATTTGGAGGGTCATGGAAAAGTTATAAATGGGAAGTTTCACATTTACTTAGTAATCCCTCAGCAAACAAACCAGTAGCTGTTTCTATCCTTAACAAAGCTCCTACTCAGTCGCAACCCCAGCTCTCAAAACATTGGGATTTGTTTTAAAGCTACGACTCTATTGCTGTAGCAGATTCAGACTTGAGGCTACAATATATCAAAAATCTCCCTTGTCACAAGCGGGAGCAACAAATTTTTATTTTAATAACAAACGTCAAACCGAGGCATTGAAACAACCGGCAGAGACGGCCTCTCTTAAAGCAACAGTACCATGTCATTCAGCTCAGATTTCAACAGAGACTGTAGCTCCAAAATTGTTAGAAGAAGCTACCCTAAAAGAGATATGGACACCAAAAAATGCTCTTTTGGGATCAGAATGGATGCAATCACCCAAGGGCATTTGGTTACCTGATCCCTCCTGGGACTCTTCGTTCTCACTTTCTCAATCAAACCCGACTTGGAAACCAGTAGAAAAACAGGGGTGCTTATTGAAAAGGACTTAAATTAACTGATAGGGATTTAAAAATGCTGGGGCACCAGTTTTACAGGACATATCAATCTCTATTATGGACTCTAAACAGGTTCCTTCCATTTCAACCCCGGAACCTGAATTACCAAACATTTCACTCCCTTCACTGGAGCATTCTTCAGGAACTGAACAATACCCCCTAATGTCTGACTGTTTTCCAAAGCTAAGAAAGAACCTGGTCCCAGAAGAAATGCTGTGTGTATTCAGTATATTGGGGGCCTAGCAGACAGACTGGATAGATATCACTTGGGGAAGATATTACTAAAAGACTCGCTACATTTTTCACCCAAAGAAGTCTTCACATTTATTAACATCTCCGGAGAGGACAATTTTGACTTTAGCTTCCGCTCTACATATTTACTGGATCTTTTCTGTGGAGATACGGACAAGTAAAGTTTTCCCTACATGGACCCTTTTGGTGATTCCTCTTACCAATCCTTTGATTAAGAATGTCACAGTTATGTTTAGGAATGAGGGGGTCCATGTAGAGGATATAACTTACTGGTTATCACAAAAATATGATGTTTTAAGCTCTCTTGAACCCATTCTGGACACTAAACTATTTTGGACTGCGGGATGGAAATACAAAGTGAAGTTAAGACAAACGGATTCTGGTATAGAGCATATCCCAAATTCCTTCTTGTTGGGTCATGACAGGGGGGTTTTGTTTTTACGGGGGTCAACCAAGGGCCTGTTATAAATGTGGTTCAAGAACTCATCTATCTAGCGTTTGTGACAGATCTCGCTGTGACAACTGTGGAGAAATTGGGCATGTTACAATGCAATGCGCTAATCACACACATTGTAATTTATGTGAAGAATTTGGGCACATTTTTTAGGCATGTCATTGGGCAGCAAAAAATAAGGCCTCCTGTATTAGCCCTGATTTACTAATTCTACAAGCACAGGAAGCTGCTGCACCCCTCCCCCTTCAAAATCAGAGGATAAACCTCCAGAACCCTCCCAGACCCCTAAGGGTAATGTCCCTTCCTCCCCCTTTGAAGGAAGACATTTGGTGGTGAAACCAAACCAGAAAGGGACACAACTGTGGGACCCATTCCTTCCTTGCTGTTTCCTCTCTCTGTTACAAAGAATCAGAAATAAAGGATAAAGAGTGACAGTTCCCTCCTTCCTCTCCTCAGACTCACAGACTCTGCAAGAATTTCTAAAGTGAACCCTCCCCACAATCCCCTGTTTCTGTTTCCTCACAAGAAGTTAACTTTGAGTCTCATAATTCCTATGTGGCACTTTTTTGGGGAGACTCAGAAATGGAGGTAGGAGATACAGACTCACAAAAATCCTCACAAGACCCTTCAGTGGTGATTGTGGAGGAATATAAAGAAAAAAAAGAAGGAAAAAATAAAGGCATGTTTATATGGGTTCTCCTACATTAACCTGGGGTTCTTTAAATACTCATAGTCTATTATAAACCGATAAAAAGCAAGCAATTTTTCAATATATTCATGATGAAAAAATCCAAGTATGTTTTTTACAGGAAACCTGGATGTATACATTTGATCAGATAGCTTCGTTCAAAAGGGATTGGCCTTGAGGTCCATCCTTTTGGTCTTTCGGACCTGACAGTGCAGCTGGGATAGGAATTCTATTTAATTCTTATGCTTTTACTTTATATAATCTGATAGACCTTGTTCTGGGAAGATTATTAATTCTGGATGGTAATTGAGGAACTGAGGCCTGTAGATTTATCAATATTTATAATTCTCAATCTAAAGCTGAAAGGGTGACATGCATGCAGGTGGTACAACCTTATTTCGTTTCCTCAAAAAAAAAAAATCTTTTGGAGTGGGGACTTCAATTGCAGTCTCCCAAAGCATCAAACTAGTGATTCAAAAAAGATTTACTGCAATTCTAATTCTCTTCAGAAAATTGTTAAAGTGGCAGGTTTACTTAATTGTTCCAAATTTCAAAAGCAGGGACCTGATTTAACATATAAAAGGGGTAAATATCAATCTACAATAGATTATTTATATCCTCAAATGTTCCTGCCAGAAAATTCACTGCACATCCCTCAGAATTTTATGATCATTTGTTTTAACTTTTCTCTAGTATCCATCTTGGCAATACTAAACAAGCTCACAGATGGAAACTAAATACTTCCATCCTGTCTCAACAAATGGTAGTTAAAACAATACAGTCAATACTTATGGCAAGGATTTCTGTAGCTGTTTAATATACTGATTTAGGGGATTGGTGTTTGGACACCAAAATGGATATTAGTACCTGGTTTAAAAAATTTGGGAAAATAACAGGAGGAATAATTTTCATAAGTATCTTATGCTTAGAAATCAATTAAGGAAACTTTATACATTATCAAATATCTCTCAGATAGATTATACATCTCAGATTAATAACATTAGAAAAGAGATGCAGAAATACCGATATAACAGAGCAAATACCATACATGCAATGTTAGCCAAGCATACAAAAAAAATCACCCTTGGGCGATCCCTTTGAAACATGTAAACATTTTAAAGAGTCCATGCAAATAGACTCTTTAAAGGATGAAGCATGTAATATTCTAACTACAGAAGTTGATATTGAAGCCTTGATGAAACAACATTTTGTTCTTTATCTCCACAGGCCTTTATTTCTCCTTCTATAAAACATATCTAGCCTCAGTGATGGTGCCATCCTTTCCTTTGGATACCCTGTCTTTACACCACCCCATTACAGAACTAGAAATAAAATATTCAATACAGCAGCTTAAACTTAACACATCACCTGGCCCAGATGGGCTTCCTAATAAGTTTTACAAAACTTATTATACATTGTTAATAACTTGTCTTCAATTGTTTTTTCAATTTTTCATGGAATCTCAGATAATGTCCCCAGTTGTTACTGAAGGACTTATGATATGTTTATTTAAATCTGGTGATAGACAAGATATAAAAAAATTGGACGCCTATTACACTTTTGAATTCAGATTACAAGATCCTTATGATCTTGATTAATAATAGGCTTAAAGCTTATGCTTTAAGAGTCATTTCTCCCTACCAATTTTGTGGTCTAACAGATAAGAAAATCAGACAGCACTAATGATTATAAGAGATGTGATAGACTATCTAACACTTCAAGGATCAGCAGGTTATGTAATTACAGCAGATTTAGAAAAGCATCTGACAGGGTCCATCTGCCATATTTATTTCAGGTGTTACTTAAATATGGGGTTCCAGACCCCTTATTGAACTTAATTCAGCTTTTATATGAATCTGCTAAAGTTTATCCTATAATAAAAGGTATGACAGTAAAGGTTTTTTTTAAAAACAGGAGTCAGACAAGGATGCCCCTAAGCCCTTTATTATATATCTTTTCATTAGATCCCTTCCTCGTTCTATTACAGAAGTACCAAAATGGCCATGAATTCTTAATACAGACACAGGAAACAATTACTTTTACAGGCCTATGCTGATGATGTCTGTATGTTTTAACAGCACGGAACAATTAACATCATTTTGGCAGAATTTGAAAGATACGCATCCATCTCTTATGCAAACTTGAACATTTCCAAAACAAAGGTTTAATGGTTGGATCTGGTATACAGAAAGATTTTATTTTAGCACTATCTTTATTTCATCTACTCCACTTTTATTATTAGGGGTTCTTTTGGGCCACAGAATTTACCAAATGAAAATTGAGATCTGGCATTGAAAAAAATTGAAGGTAAAATTTCTAGATGGAAACTGGAAACTATCTAAACAAAACAGGATATTAATTTTAAAACAATACATTGTTCCTTGCTTGCAATATATAGCAATGATTTTTCCTTTGCCTCAACAGTTTGAAACCAGGATCTACAGTTCCTTTTTCCAGATGTTATAGGGGAATAGATTGAACCCTGTTAAGCATTGTTTTACATATCCGACAAAAAAAAAAGGAGGACTGGGTATGATTGACCCTGTTGTGTTTTTTCACGCTTTATTTGTTTCTCAAACTGTTAAATTTGGCCTAAGATCTAAACAAGGAGAAGGTCAAACATGGGTTTGCAAAAGCTTTAAACAGATATTTTATATCTGACATAATATAGCCAAATTATCCAGTCATGTTCATGTTCCTTCGTAGTTTCGAGTTGCTGTTTCAAAATTATATAAATGGCAAATTACAAAGACACTGGTGCAAACCACTATGGTACGGACTTTATATGAAACTATTATTTCCACAATTTACCCTACTGAATCTAGCTTTAAAAACTGCCCTATAAAACAAAATTCTTTTGTATTAACACAATTGAATAATAAAAGACTCCCCACCTATATGTGGGAAACGCAGTGGTTAGTTATGTATGGGAGGTTAAATATAAGGGGCAACATAAAATATAAAGCACAGTTAGAAAGGAACTGTCCATATCCTGGATGTATCAACCTGGAAGAAACAATGGAACATTTTTTGTAATTGTTCTTATGTAAAATCATTGTGGGTTTTTTAGGTACAAAATGGAACTTACCTTGGTAAGTACACTACACTGTAGTGTCAGCTGTAGTCAAATCTGACTTTTATCATCTGAGGAATATTGCCCGGTGAAACACTTGGTTCCACGGGAAGATCTTTCAACTTTGGTCCACGCCTTTGTCACCAGCCATTTTGATTACTGCAATGCTCTCTATCTAGGGCTGCCAGGGTGGATATCCGCCGCTTACAGCTGGTGCAGAAACGCGACGGCCAGGTTGTTGATGGAGTTTCATGATCTAGCCATATAACACCTGTGCTCGTGATTTGCACTGGCTGCCAGTACAGTGGCAGATTACCTTCAAGGTCCATTGCTGACCTTTAAGGCCTTACATAACGGGACCCCACTACCTGAAAGAGCTCTTGGTGCCTTACTGTCCTGCCCGCTCTCTTCGCTCCTCTGATGAGGGATTGCTAGAGATTCCCAGGGTACAGTTAAAGATGTCAGGAGGTAGATCTTTTGCCTATATGGCACCAACCCTGTGGAATTCTCTACCTCGTCAGATACGAGAATGCCAAACCGTTGAAGGTTTTAAAAAACAATTAAAAACTTTTTTATTTTCTTTAGCTTTTGCTGGAACATATTGAATAAGTATATTGTATGGTTGTTTGAATTATTGTTTAAATTTGATTTTATTTGTTTTTATTGTAAAAGCACCCTGAGCTTGGGAAGGGCGCTTAATATAAATAAAATTCTACTACTACATTACCTCACTTATGATATTTTAGTCTTAGGAATTTATCCTTTGGGATTAGCCCACTTTCACCAATACACATTATCTCTCTTTTTCAGTTGCCTTAGATTTTACTTATGGCAGGCACATTGTCAATGGGTAATTTACCAGAAAAGAATATCCCTTGAAGGTTATAGCCTGATTGTTTCTCAAGAATTAACAAAAATATATTTAAAAGATGTTCAAATGTTCATTACAACAGTAGTAACACGGTGGTGGAATGGTTTCTCACTGAGTGATAAAGTTTAAGTAGCTGTTTTTCTAATATTTTGGCTGTATCTTGTTTAAAATGTATAAATCTATGTAGTGTTATTGACTATGTTTCATTTAATAAAATCTCCCTACTTGTCTGTAGGGAACCTTTTAAGCCATCGTGATGGCCACTTGGAAAAGCTGCTGGACTGAATGGATGCTATGGAGGTAGGAGAGCGAGCTTCCTCTCCTATTCTCGACACACAAGAGGCTGATTATTTTGTGCCAAATGATATTGATTTAGAGGGTGAAACGAGTGATATATTTCCTTCAATAGAAGATTTAACTTCCATTGGGAAAAATACAGAGTGAAATGGAGAAATTGAACAACCTTCCTTAAACAGTGGGGAAACTCAGCTGAACACGGTGAAATCTGGCACACTCCCACAGCAAGAAGTAAATGCTGCGAATGCAGGATTGAGCACTACAGGAATGGAATTTGCTGTCAAAATTCCTGTGAGTGCTGTCACTGAAGTAAAGCAACGAGTTGGTGAGTCAACTAATAAAATATCCCTGTTACAAATACTGACTCAGGGCTGGCAATTTAACATGAATGGTGTATTGCCGACAGCCCCTATTGAAACAAACAGCTGTTGATTTATATGCAGAACCTGGGGCTGGCAATCTGAACACTGAGAAAGGTGTGCCGAGAGCCCATTGTCAAGGACTACTGCCTCACAGAGTTAAAATCCAGACTGAGGGTGACAGCTGAGCAGCTGGAAGCAACCACTCACAGTCATGGGAGACTCGTAGTCAGCTGTTACAAACTTCTCACACATAATGAATGATTCTGGATTTGTTTTTCGTCCTCCAGCTAATCTCCTTTCTATGGACAGTAATAATAACCCGATGGAAAAGAAAGTGATTTACCAGTCTGATCCGATGATTCAGACTGGGGCTACAACATTTCTATTTTCATCTAAAGCAAACAAAGTGCCTCCTTTAAAGGACCATAATAATGTTACTTCTGGGCATATTAAAGTACATACTTTGCAGCAATCTGTGAAACATCAGATAACTACACAAAAAGAAATGCCTTTTCAGCCTATGACCCAGTTATGCTTGCCACTTGCCCCAGATAATATTTGGACCCCCCAGAAGGCCCTAAAAAATGCAGGATGGCTTAAAACTTCTGAAGGGAATTGGCTTCCTGACCCTGACTGGGATCCTTCGTTGAATTTTTCTCAGGCATCCCCTGAGTGAAACCAACCAATACAGGTTTACAAACCCAGGCAATAGATATTAAAGAGTAAAAACCATACAAGGATAATTTTAATAGTCCTAACCATCTGATAGGCTGGACTCTCAGCCTTGTCAAAGACAGAAGCACCTATAGACATAGAGGCCTCTAGTATGGATAAAAAGGAACTCAGGACACCTCACCACCAAAAAGCTTTTATTGTCAGAACTGTTTACTAAAATAAAAAAAAGCTGCACCACGGTGGAATGCAGTATGGATTCATTATAAAGGATGCCTGGAAGAAAGACCTGCTAGATCCTATGTAGGATGAACATTATTAAAGGACTCATTAAATTTTTCCCTCAGAGAAGTATTTGCTTTAATTAACATTTATGGGGAGGATAATTATGACGTTAGCTTTCAGACTGCGTATGCTCTAGAGTTGTTTTGGGAGTGTTATACACAAATTAAATATTTACCCATATGGACCCCCTTTTTGGTAATACCTTTGAACAAACCATTGGTCAAATATGTGACTGTAATGTTCCATAATGAAGGGGTCCATGTGGATGATATTACATTCTGGTTGTCCCAAAAATGTGAAATTTTAAGTAATCCTGAAGCACTTTTAGATTCAGAATCTTTTGGGATGGGAGGATGGAAATATAAGGTCAATTTTAGGCCTACTGACACAGGAATGGAGCACATCCCATATTCATTCATGTTAGGAAGAGAGAGAGGGTCTGTTTTTATGCAGGGCAATCCAGAGCATGTTATAAGTGTGGATCTAAAACTCATTTATCCAGTATTTGTGATGAAGCTCATTGTGACAATTTTGGGAGTTGTGGCACATAGCTATAGCAATCATACTAGGTGTGATTTGTGTGAGGATTCTGGCCATGTTTTTAGTGAATGCCCTTGGGCCGCTAAAACAAAGCCTCTTGTGCCAGTCCAGAGCTGCTTATACAACAAGCACAATACTCTGCTTCTGCTTCATCTAAAAATGAGCCCTCCTGCCCTATTTACCTCTTTTCTTTCCTCTTGTGTTTCAGATCTTTCTGTTCCTTGGAAAAGGAGCATGAACTTACAAAACAAAGACTCCCTCCCCCTTCAGCTCTCCCTGAATTAGAGCCTCAACAAATAAAAGAGGAGACTCTTATTAGTGAAAGGCCATCAGACAATCTTCTTTTAACTCCTGTATGTTATGAGGGCCAAACACCTCTGGGTGTGTTTCTGCCAGCAGCAGTGACCTACAGCCTCTACCTAGATGGTGTTCCTCAAGAACTAACAGGCAAAAACCTCCAATAACAGTTAAATGTTCTACTATAATCGAAACAGGCAATACCTATGCAGTACTATTTTTCCAGATGGTGATTCTGACATGGAGCAAGGGGAATTAGATTCCCAATCAGTGGGGAGCAGCCAGCTCTCTACAGGAATAGACCAGGGAGATTATAAGAATAAAAAAAAAGGAAAAACAGAAAAAAATTAATTTGATATCATCCTCTTGCTAACTTACAGGTTTCCTTTCAATAGGTTCACTAAACATTCATAGTATATTAAATAATACAAAGCAGCAAGCTGTTTTTTCTTTTATTCATTATAACCATTATGCTATTTTTTTTCTACCAGGATTGTGCAGATGGGGTGGGCATTTTATTTGGATCTTATAATTTCTCCTTAATACAATTAGTAGATTTAATTCTGGGTCAATTATTCTTGTTAGATGGCAAATGGAAATCACTGGCTTGCCGCTTCATCACTATATGGGCCTCAGACTGAAGCAGATAGGGTATCTCTTTAAGAACAGTTCAACCATACTTAGTATCTTCCTATCTGATATTTTTGGGAAGGGACTTTAATTGTGACATAGCTAGGGAACAAATCAGTGGGGAAAAAAGAAAGAAAAACTATTGTGACTTCAACATGTTAAGTGTGGTAATTAAAACAGCAGGCCTTGTTAACTGTGGTATACACAACACAGGCTCTCGCTTTACGTGTTCTAGGGGCCCTTATAAAACCACTATTGATCATTTATTCCTTTCTCAGAGCCTACCTGAAGGTAATTTTCAAATCATTCCCATTGAATTTTCAGATCATCTTTATTAAAATTTTGCATACCAATTTTAGTTTCTAAAACAAAGTTAAAAATAGATGGAAACTGAATATTTCCTTACTTACAAACCCTGAAGTTAAAAAGGGGATTATAACTTTATTATCTGCAAGATTATCGATTTTATGTCTATATAATGATCCTGGTGAATGGTGGGCTGATACTAAAATGGATTTAAAAACATGGTTTAGTAAATACAGTAAACAAATTGGGAATAACAGTTTTAAAATACCTCTCACTTCAGAAACAACTTCAGCATCTTTATACTATTTCATACCTTACCAAATATAACTACTCATCACAAATAAATAAATTAAAGGAAGATACGTTAGCCTATCAGTATGATAGAGCCTCTACAATCCAGGTAATGCTTTCTAGTGGTACACAGAAATCACCTGTAGGAGACCCATATGAGGCTTGCAACAAAATTCATGAGGATATGACTATTGAGTATCCGCAAGATTCTGATGGAAATAGAATAGAAGGAATTTTAGATATAGAAGATTTAATCAAACCTCACTACTCCTCACTGTTACCTACTAACGTACCCTCTGAGCAAATGATTGCTGATTATTTGCATACTATTGATGTTCTGATATATCCCGATGAAGCTCTTTTACTGCTTAAAAATATAACCTTAACTGAAATTACAGAGGCAATCAAAGCTCTTAAAACTAATACCTCACCAGGTTTAGATGGTCTACCAAAACAATTTTATAAAGTGTTTATCACAGAAATATCAATTTTTTTTTGCAGACCATTTATTTGTTCTTTTTTCAGAATAATAAAATTCCTCAGTTCTTTTTTAGAAGGCATATTAGTTTATTTATATAAAAGTGGAGATAAAGCTGATATTAAAAACTGGAGGCCAATCATATTGTTAAACTCAGACTACAAAATCCTTACTCATATTCTTAATTCTAGACTCAAGAATTATGCTTCATTAGTACTTTCTGCACAACAATTCTGTGGTATCCCTAACAAGAAAATACAAGATGCTCTTATTATTATTAGATATTTCATTGAGATACTTATCATGCAAAAATCCAAGGGGTGTATACTTTCAGTAGACCAAGAGAAAGCATTCGATTGTGTTGATAGGCCTTTTCTATTTTCTGTATTGGCTAAATATGGGATACCCGTAGCAGTAATTAAGCATATACAGTTATTGTACTCCAATGTTTTTGTAAAAGTTTTAATAAGGGGTCAACTAACAAAAGGGTTTATTATATCTACAGGTGTTAGACAGGGTTGTCCTTTAAGCCCTTTATTACACATTTTTTCTATTGACCCTTTACTTTGATGCCTAGCCAGTAGGCATAGATGGCATGGATTGACAGAGCCATATGAATTGGCCAATCTTTCTATACAAGCCTATGCAGATGATATTTGTGTTTTTTTTTTCACATTATAAACAAATTCCTCTTTTTCTGGATGAGATAAGGAGATATGCTAAAGTATCTAATTCAGAACGAAATATTACAAAATGCAAAGGGTTATTTATAGGCCCTTGGGATATTACTTCATGTTAAATATCTGGAATCACTCTCACAACAGAACCAATAGTAGTTTTAGGCATTACTTATGGGTCAATTAATCTGCCTCTCAATAATTGGGAATCGGCTTTATCTAAAGTTCACAATAAGGTTAAAAGATGGCAGTTTGGAGAAATTATCAAAACATAAGAATTCAGATATTGAAATGATTGTTATTCCCCAACTGCAACATGTGGCCTATATATTTCCACTTCCTATGTCTTTTGACACAAAAGTTTATGGAATTTTTTTCCAAATGCTTTGGGGAAATAAACTGAATCCAGTTAGCGTTGTTAAACCTACTTAAGTAGGAAAAAGGGTGATTGGGTATGGTTGAACCAGTACTTTTTTCATTCTCTGTTAACTTACCATACTGTTTGGTATAGTATATCCAGTATACCAGCTGAAAGCTTTTGGTTAATGAAACATGTACTAAAACATTATTTAGCTATATAGCACGAGTAGCACCAAAGCTGCATTCACGATTACAGTTACCTGAATTTGTTCACCCAGAGCACAAAAGTTATTTAAATGGAAAGTTTTGCAATCTTGTATTTTATAACATAATAAGAAAAATTTCTGCGACACACTATTATCTTAGCTATACCCTACTGAGCCTAGTTTTAAAATTGCCCTCCTGCTTCTAATATACAAATTATAAAGCAATAGACTAATAAACAAGTGCCTAGTACTATGTGGGAAGTTCTATGGCTTACTGTACATGGTAAACTAAATATCAGAGGTAATGCAAAACACAAGAATTCAGTGGACAGAAATTGCCCATATACAGCATGTATTAATCTAGAAGAGACTATGTGTCATTTTCTTGCTCCTTTTCTAGACCTCTGTGGTCTTTTAAGTGCTAAATGGAATATGAACTGGTTATCATTGAATTATAAGACTTTGATTTTGGATTCCTTCCAAAAGAAAGGTTGACATGCACCTCGAAACTTATATGGTTTTCTTATGTTGTTTATGATATTATTTATGGCAAGCTCGATGTCAGTGGGTGCTTTACCAGAAAATGATGTCATACCCAGTATATATTTTTAGCAGCACAAGCAATGAGATCTGTGTATCAATCTGATTTATTGCACTATTCAGGTGATAAAGTCTATAAATGGTGGAAGGGTGTTCACATATTTATAAAATATAAATAGGATAAATTGTGTGCATTTTGTTTATAAAGAGATTGAAAACTGAAAAAGTGTTAGTTGTATATGAACTAGTTTATCTTATTTCTTTCCTTTTATTATTACCTGTTTTTAAAAAAAGAGGGAAAAGATTTGTTGATGTAAAACTTCTTGATTGTACTTTTGCATACAATATGTGAATTTTAATAAAAAAAACTCCTACTCAGAAAGTAGGGGGAACCCTTGTCTGCTTTCTCCAAGATGACTGATGTCCTAGGTGAAGGAGAATGTAGGTGAGGGATCAGGGTTGTTGAGACCTTTTGTTGTCAGACATTGATTTCTCTAGCTCTAAGGATAGAAATTTACATTCTACTTCTGAACAAGATCAACTGTTATTTGCTGAGGATATTGTTGCATCTGTTCTAAATATCTTGGATAATGATGTACAGAGTGCAGATTTGAACCTGGGGCAGGATACTCCTGCTATAGCCCAACTGACTTCAGCTACCAAAGACAAACTCCGGCAAGTTTACAAGCTACATAAACCTTTCCTGCTATGGCTATTTCAGGAGGATGCAGCATCCCAAATCTTGGATTCCACCTACTCAGCAGTATTAAGTTCAGATTTGGCAGTTTTACCTGGCTCTCAACACTCAGGACATTCTAAATTGAGCTCCCATACTTCAGTCCCACAATCAGGCCCCCCTTCTTCACAACATCTTCAAGAGACCCACTGTGATGGAGTTGCAGTAGAAAATGCATGGACACCGGAATCTGCCCTGTGGGTAGCAGGGTAGAACAGATCGACGGAGGGAGCTCCTTGGACTGCACCGCAGGCTGTTATAGTGGGAGAAAAAATTGCAGCAGCACAGGAGGTAAGCAGTGGAGTACACATTCCTTTAGTTCATGTGCAGAACTCTCCTTTTGGTAACACTCCTTCTACATTTTCTATGACCTCGCAGACAGATGAATCAGCCGACTGCTGTCCAGCGAGTGTAGTGCACAACACCAAATCCAATAAGGGCTCCAACGAGGATTCTCGGCCATCCACCTCTGCTGAACCCTGTCAACTGCAAGAAGCATTTGTAAAGAATGGGAGCATTTGTGGCTTCCACAATAGGAGAACAATCCTCTAACTCTCCATTTAAGTTAATTGATTTATTTCAGAATTTGGGAGAGCCTGCTCCAGCGCAGGAATGCAGTTCGATTTAAATTTTTGGGGGATGTTGCTGATGCTCCCAATAGGTGAACTGTTCTACACGTTATGCTACAGGCCTCAATAGGGATTGCAGCATCTGAATTATTTACATTTATTCATGTGCAGGAGAACTTTCTATGATATTAGTTTGAAAACTCTATATACACTAGAATGGTTCTGGTTAAAATATGAACAAGTGAAAACTGCACCACTCTTTGACTCCATTTTGGTCATCCTCTCACTAAACCTACTATTAAAGTCATTACTTTACTTTTTAGGAATGAGGTGGTGAGTATAGCGGTCATCCAGTACCGGTTAAAACAGTGCTGTGACATACTAAAAGCCCATCACCCAATTTTGGATGAGAATTTGGTTTGGACTGGAGGCTGGAAGGTCAAGGTCCAAATAAAACACTCTGACAGAGGTATTTCTCACCTACCAGGAAGCTTCTACATTGGTAGGGACTGTGGGCTATGTTTCTACCCTGGCAGCCCTGAACATGCCAAGTGTGCAGCTCAAGGACACACCTAGTAACACTTGTGACAAGGTACGTGCAATCTTTGTCTTGCTTATGGACATGTTAGTTTAGGATGTCCAAACCCTTTGAGATGCACTCTTTGTGATGAGACAAGTCATTCATATCAACAATGTCCTTGGGCAGACCAAAATAGGTTGCATTGGCCTTTAAGATCAGGTTGCCCTCATCATCAAGTCCCAGGTGAATACTTTACAAAGAAGTGAGGCCACCTCTATAGCAACTGCATCCCACCCTTCCCAGCCAGTTTTGACATCTGTCCACTCAAAGGAGGAACAGCAGCCAGTTCAAAACCTGAACCAATCCCTCAGAATGCTGAGGTTATCCCTACTCCTATGCCCCCCTTCACGGAATGCAGAACCTTTTGTTACTGTCCCTCCCTCTCATCAAGGCAAGGGAAAGAGGAATCAGGTAGTCATTCCCACAAGAAACCAGTGCTCACAAGGAACAGATATCAGGCTCTGGCCAAGCAGAGGCAATGGCGAGATACTGAGGACGACGATAGGACTCTGACTCTTCTCTGGCTTCTTCCTCCAAAATAGATTACTCTTCTGGATCACGACATGATCCCCCCTTCCAGAAGGAAATCAGGAGAGTCACCCTGGTTACTTGAATACATAGGGTAATTTGTTTGTATTTTGTTTTGTTTATTATGACTATTACTGCCATCATCCTTCACTGCATCAGTTTAAATGTCTGCAGCATAAGATCCTTTTGTAAACAGGTGTCAACATTGCAATTTTAGCGATTTGTAGCATGATATTTTCTTATACAGGACACTAGATTACAAAACAAGGGCCTTATTCCAAGACAGCGGATAGAGACAGAGCACAAAGTACACCGATGTGCAAGATATGCCAAGATCCCTAAGACATGTGAGTGGTGCCAGATTCAAGAGAGCCATGAGAAATGCAAGAATATATACATGTACATAACTAATACTGCTAAACCACGTCGCAGCCTGCAAGCGGCATTGCACTACTCATGTTGCAATTCTACGACCATAAAGTCATGCATAAGTCACAGGCATCTCTTAGAGGCAATGAGATGGTGGGTAGTGGGAAAGAGGAGGCAAGCATTACCAAAAAGTTAAAGAGGAACTTCACCTTTGAAGAGACCGATGTCCTCCTGGAAGAGCTGGAGGCAAATTCAGACCTGCTGGGGAAGGGGGGCATGCGACAAGAATGGCTACAGAGGAAAGTGGCATGGAATGTAGTTGTGTAGAAGGTGAATGTGGTAGCACATGCGTGCCACACTGTGTGGGACCTGCAGAAGCAGAACAGTGACTTCAAGTGCCACGCCAAGGAGAAAGAGGCATACAACAAGCAGCAGGTGATGGCCACAGGAGGCAGACCACAGGATGTATGACACCTAAGCACACACGAAGAGAGGGTGATGACATATGTGAGCCAGCACAGTGTCAATGGGGACTCGGAGCTGGACACATTCCGGATGGATGCAGGGATGGTAAGTGGATGTGCCAAGCATAGCAAATATCATATGTAGATGTAAAGTAATGATGGGCAGGAGGGGGTGTGACATGCTGCGAGCACAATGTGTCACAGCACAGTGGAAACTGTAAAGCTGGGGCACAGCAATGCAAAGCAGAACAGTGCACAGTTGGGGGGGACAATGTGGGAATGTAGCCTGGCATGGTGCATGGCCCTGTGAACAGCAGATGTTGCAGCCACCAAAAGGGCAGTCAGCACTGATGCACTGTAACTCACCCCCCACAGGTGCAGCTGCAGTGGACGGAGGCAAGTAAGGTGGTGGCCAGCACTACTCAGCATGAGGCGCACAGCAACACAGGGTTGTGGATGGTGGAACGCATGTTGGGCTTTGATGGGTGCTGTAGTACTAAAGCACTGTCATTAAATCCACAGGTGATAAGCCAGAGGACACAGGGGAAGGTAAGCCAATGGCCGTCTGCACCACTGCCCTGGGGGATGGAGCTGCAGAATAGTGGACTATGGCAGGCATGGGTGTCATGTAATGGTGCAGCAACACTGATCCCCTCACATTTCCCCACAAGTGCAGAGGCAGATGGCAATGGGGCAGGTAAGGACATGGCCAGTGCCAAAACCAGTGTGTGGGAGAGCAGTGCAGGGGTGGGACAGTAGCAGGCATGACATTGGATGTACCACTGATGCACTGATGTCTCTCCACAGGCACAGTGACGGTGGACAGTGCACCCGACATGACAGGGCAGGCCCTGTAGGACACAGTGGAGACACCAGTGGTGGGGGATCAGTAAATGGAGGGAGAACAGCTGCAGGAGGAGATAGGGCTAGACCTCAGAGACCACCTAAGCTGTGGCAGCCTGGGGGGGGGGCGACATAGCTCAGGACCTGAGCCCAGCATCCTACCAAATGCTGAAGGAGACCCTGAATGGGACATCACCCGATGCAGAGGCCGTGGACCCCGAACCGACTATGCAGGGTTCTGCCAGACCCTTGTGACAACCAACCCTGAGCAGAAAGAGATGCTGGGCTGCTTAGGCTCAGTATGGATGCCCACCAAGCGGCACAGCAGGAGCAGATGGCAGCACTGATAGGGGTGCTTGAGACTGGGGTGCAGACCACCACAAGCACCATGGAATGGATCGTGGAGGCCATGGCCACAGCACAGTCCAGTGCACAGGCACAGACATGTGCCATCACCCACCTGGCCATGGCCATTGAGGGGTCGGTGGTGCAACAGGCAATGCAGGCCTATACCCTCATGGCCCTGCTGGAGGCCAAGCAAGCAGGCCTGTGCCAAACGGGTCACTGCTGGGCATGATGCATACACCGGTGGCACGGAGGAGCAGCTGGCAACAGCCCAAAAATGGTGCCAGATAGAGGTACAGAGTCCACAGCACCACAGCCAGGGTGGCACAAAAGCCAATACCGCCAGCACCCCCATTGATGCCCCCAACAGCACAAATACCACCACCACCACCAACACCAATGACACCCCCACTGCCCCTACAGCTGTGACACAGCAGATGGCAGCAGCACCGCAACCTCTGGCACCAGTGCCACTGTCCACACCACAGGCACTGCAGCCCCCTGTGCAGCTAACACCCACAGCAGTGGGTTATCATTGGCTACCAAAGGCAACTGAACGTGCACTGGTGGTAGCACGGGCTGCAGGGTCACCTGGCAAGAAGACAGCAGCAACACCCTCTGCCAGGGGCATGGGGCTGAAGGCACTGGGTACAGGGCGCAGAACCACTGGCTCATGGTAGGAGGTGGCACAGGCATTGGCACGAAAGAAGGCCATGGACAGCAGTGTGCCCACAGGGAGTAGCCGAGGCACAGTCATACAGCATGTGCCTCCTGCACCTGAGAGATGCAGCAGAACCTGGAGGACAGTGGTGCCAGTGGCACCCATTGACAGTGTTGGCATGACTGGGGTGCAGTGTGTGCAGGATAGTATGAGTGCCACTACACAGTCCACAAAGCAGAAGAGGACTGTGCACAAGTGACAGGCACAGGACAGACGTGCACCCAAGGCACGATATTGCCTGTGGTTGGCTGTGGGGGTGGGCTGCACAAGGGGTGGGCATGGGATGCGTGTGGTAGCTGTGTGTGAGGGGTGTGCATGTGCATGTGTGTGGGGGCACGGGGGGCCACTATGTGGGGTCACAGATGTGTACTGCATGGGCACTGGGTAATGGTGTGTGTGGGGATTGCCACCAGTAGTTGACTTTATTGCACTGTGTCACTCACGTGTACCCACCTCTCACTAATACAACACACTGCACAAAACTTCTGTGTGGTGTCATTCATTAATGCAGCCATAACAGGACAGAAGATTGACTGCATACCGCACAAAGCAGAACACACATGCAGTCACAAAGGCTGCAGTCGCGTGCATGCAGTGTCTGCATCTCGCAGTGCTAACTGCTATGCGCAGTAGAAGGTAGTCGTGGCTAGTGTAGTACACCAAGACGTGTGGCTTGTATGTGGAACATGTGTGAGGACACCATCGGCAAGTGCTAGGCCACAAAACTCACTCGCCTGACACACAGCTGATCCCAGAAGCAGTGGAAGGAGACTGGGCACACCTGGGGTGAAAAGCAAGCCTGACATCTGTTGCACCACAGAACAGCCAAAAGATTGGTGAGTATAAACCTCTCAAATGTTGTGGATTCTACATAGCTCTGTGATTCACACACACACACACACATATATACCTGTGCCCTGCATAGGTGTGGGAATGTACTTCAGGATGGAAAGGCCCATTCTGGACACACATTCCATGACACATATGTGTCCTGCAGTGATGGGGACAGTCCTGATCACCAACTATGTGGGCCCACTATCTGTAGACATGGCAATGTGCAGTATAGGACAGTGCCACACATACTGGCCCCGTGCTGTGAAATGTGCAGGCCAGTGCTATGGTGTTCGATGCTGTGGGGTGGTGGGGCAAGGGTGGATACATGGGCATCAGCCTGCACATATAGAGCACTCAGTGCCCCATGCAATTGACACTGTACTGTACATGTATGCCACACCAGTTGGGACACACATTGGCAATCAGTAGATACTATGAAAGTACACCTGCACCTCTGGGATGGGTGAGGGCATTGCACAGTCTTATGTGCTGCACAGTATTCATGCAGCATGTGGTACATGCAGTCAGTACTGCGGACCCCCAGTGGTACCCCAGGTGTGGCGCACATGAAACTGCTGGAGGTGGGGTCTTGGGAGCTCCACCACTCATGCAGCACTCACTGATGTCACCTCTGCTCACTGCCATCCTTCCATTTCCACCTCCAGGTGCCAAACATCTGTCTGCAGGCCTGCTATCAGGGGTGTAATGGAAAATGGTGAAGGTAGGTGCCTTGCCAGGGTGATTGTGCCTTGCCACCTGTATGGCTGCAGCTGGTGACCCTGTCATGGTTATGTTGCAGGTCACGGATCACCATGTTGCACAGCAGGGATGTTAGCCTGAGCGGCCATGCCCTGAACTACATGCCAGATGAGATGGTGCAGCTCATTAACCAGGTGCAGTAGTGGTGCACCACACTGTTGCCACCTAGCTGCAGGCACTGCATGACTGCTGAGAAGAAGAGGGCATGGTGTGCCATAGCAGCACACATCAGCACGATCCATGAGGTGTCACATAGCATGCGTCAGCTGCAACACAGGTGGCAGGACCAGGCCAGGTGGGAGCCAGAGATACTGAACTGCCTTCTTGACATGGCGGCGTGGAGGAACAGAGAGATGAGAACTGGCAGTGGCAGCACTGAAGGTTGGTACAACGACATGTTGAATGCCACAACCACTAGTCCACAACCAGTGCACGTCCGTGCTGTGGTGTACCTGTCTGACACTGTTCATCCCCCACACAGGTGCAGGTCCTGGCCAGCATGGGCAGCAGGAGCATCCAACCCTGGAGCAAGAGCATGGCCACGGGCGGTGGGGACACATGGCCACTGGAGGTCGGTAGGTGCTGTCATGGCCCAATGCACAGCATGCCCACAGCAAGGTGGCAGCAGGGGAGTGAGGGCCTGTGTGACATGGACATGGTCACATGTGCAGTGGCAGCCAGCTGCTCTCTGCCATGCAGCCTAGATGTAGCCATGCACACCTGCAATGCCTGTGGCCATTGTACTATGCCAGTGTGCCTGCCACAATGCTACATGTCCCAGATGTTGTGTGTACATGTGTGTGTGTGTGTGTGTCTGGCACTGCTTGTGGTGTGCGCTGTGGCATGCACTTTGTGTGCTGATTCATACTGTATTTCCTGCTGTGACCTGTGCCTTCTCCTTGCAGGTGGTGGGAGCTAACTTGCCCCACAGCAGTGGGCACTGCTGAGGCCAATGGCTGACCTGAAGGCCCAAGATGCAGAACAGTACCACCGCACACCGCCGCGTGCACAGGTTGCACTCAGTACCACCCACATCGGATGAGGAGGAGGAGGAGGGGATGGGATGGCAGAGGAGGACTCCCATGACAGTGGGTCTTAGGGTCGAGGGGCACCATGCCGGTGCCCATGGCGGAGCTGGTTGCGGATGATCCGGTGCTGCAGATGTGTCTGTGGATGCTGTACAGGAGGAGGAGTGCCTGGTGGTGGTGGAACAGTCAGCAGGAGAGCCAGAGGTAGCAGTGCTGGCATATGGTGGGGGTGCAGTGCCCTGTGGTTGGTCAGGCTGTGGTGGAGCAGCATCCAGTGGTGGAGCAGGTGGTGGATGACATATACCAGGATGCCAGTGCTGTCCACCACTCTGGGCACAGTGACCTTGCCCCTCAGCTGCAGGTTGGCCATGTTGCTGCTGCAGAGGCACCTGGTGGACAGGCAGGACTGCAGGTGAACCTGTACCCAGGGCAGCCAGCACCTGATGACCAGCACCTGGTGATGCTCGTGTCCGCCAATATGGCAGATGTCGCACGCCTGCACGGATCGCTCGGCACTCTCCTCTCTGTACTGAAGAGGCACTAGACATGTCGGAGCTTGGACTGTGTACATAGACTGTTGGGGTGTGCAGTGCCTTGGGGGCTTAGACCATACCGTGTGTCCATTGGAGTGGGTGGGGCACCTGGCGTGTATCTGCAGGGTGGGGGGGCTTGTGGGCTGTGTTCCCTGATACCGGAGGGTGGGGGCCACCCATGTGTGGGGTGTCTGAGTTGTGCTGCCTGCCTGGGTGGGTGTCAGTGGCTGCTGGAGGTCTGCCATCGGTTGAGGGGGACATGTGGGTGCAGTCCATTTTGTACACTACTGCTGTCTGTACTGGGTACTGGGGAGGGAGGGTTGTTTCCCATCGCTATTGTTGTTGTTCATATTGTTGTTATTATTGTTGTTGATGCTGTGGTTGTTGCTGTTGTTGCTGCCTACTGTTCCTCCCATGCTGTTGCATTAAATGCCTTTTATACATCCATGTCTCTGCATCTGTCTGTGGTCTGTGGTATGCGTGTGTGTGTGTGTGTGTGTGTGTTTGTGTGTCTCCCTGTGCACGGGCACCCTGTGGTGGCGCTGTGCCATCACTTGTGCATCCCCACTGTGCACATGGTTGCTGTGTGCCAGCTGTGCACCTCACAGCCATTGGCACACATGGGTGGCCATGGCTGCATGGCGCACTGTCTGCAGCAGTGCGCTGTGCCAGGTCCAGGCCACATGCCACCACACATTGCATGTCTTGACTATGTGGTGGCCTTGGGCCTGTACGGCACCCTTCCATCCGGGGGTTCAGTGTAACCTGTGGGTGTCTCACTGACATATGTCTCCAGGTCTGAGCCACCCAGTGCTATGTCCCTGTTGTGGTTGTACTGTTTACATGCATCAGTGGCCATGGCAGGGGCATTGTGCCTGGTGGCGCCATTGTCCCAGCATTGTGTCTGAGGCCTCTGTGCACCCTTTGCCTCCTGTGCCACCTGTGTCATTGGCACGTGTGTTGCTGCCCCTTTCACTCGGTCCTGTGTGTACTGGGTGCGTTGGTTTGGGTGTTCCACTGTTTACAGTGTGGTTGACCTTGGGGCACTGTTTGTGTGGTGTGATGCTGTCTGTCTGGGGGGTCCACTGGCTTGTGCTCTGTTTAAGACAGCTTTTGCCTGTTCTAACTTATGTGGCCATCATCTGCTGTATCTCTGTCGCCATCTGTTTTGAATCGCATTTCCATGGTGCTGGTGTGTTACGCCTGTCGAAGTCACATTTTCTGTCATATCTGCATCATAACTTGCAGTGTTCATAGCGTGTGAGGTATGACTAAGTATTCTCTTAGAATCACGCATGTGGCAGATCGCCATGAATTCTAGGATTTGCACTGTCAGGACTAAGCGACTTGCGTTTATTCCTGGCATAACTGTCTTGGAATTGGGCCCAAGGTTTGAGCTTTCACAGGTAAGTCTTGTTGGTCCACAAGTGCTTCATTCTGGTACATGGTGAAGACACTTGTGATGGTGTTGGGATATTATCTTCTAATTTTCAGTTTCAAGTGTCTAGAATAGTAAACATTTCCAGGTAGAGCCCTTTTGGTAGACTGTAAATATAAAACAATGAGTCTGAGAATTGTAAACATTTATGCTCCACAAAGTATTGCTTCTAGGATAGATTTGTTTAAGCAGCTACAGCCTTTTTGTTTCAAATAGATATGTTGTTTTGGGGGGGATTCCAACTGCGGTCTTGCAGTTACAGATAGAGGGGTGCTATGCAGAAGGTGTTTGGAGACATGGCTACATTAAACACAGTCATAAAAGCTGCATCTCTTATAGACAGTTATTGTGCAGTACATAAATGTGGAGCAAAAATGTATCATAGGGGCAAGTATGCTACTCACATAGATTATATTTTTTTATCCCAGAATATTACTGCACAAACAAGCTACAGTGCTTCATAAAAACATAGACTTTGACTTCAGATAAGGACCGCTTGGCCCATCTAGTCTGCCCATTTCCCTACCTACAGGATAGGCCGCAGATCCTAGTTAACCAACAGCCTATTTCTTCCTACCCCCCACAAGAATTGCCTTATGTCTGTCCCATGCATTCTTGAATTCTCCCACAGTTTTAGACCCAACAACCTCCTCAGGAAGGCTGTTCCATGCATCCACTACCCTCTCTGTGAAATAATACTTCCTCACATTGCCCCTGAACGCCCTCCTTCTATCTTTAAATTGTGTCCCCTTGTTCTTGCAAGTCTCTTTTTCTGAAAGATGCTACCCTCTTGGACTTTGTTGATTCCACTGAGGTACTTAAAAGTTTCTATCGTGTCTCCCCTCTCCCTTCTTTCCTCAAGGGTATACATATTAAGCTCCTTTAGTCTCTTCTCATACGGCTTCTCTTGCAGACCCTGCACCATTTTAGTTGCCCTCCTGTGGACTACCTCTATCCTGTCTATGTCCTTGCGGAGATGGGGTCTCCAGAACTGGACACAGTACTCCAGATGGGGTCTCACCAACTGTCTGTACAGAGGGATAACAACTTCCTGTTTTCTGCTGCTGATGCCTCTCCCTATACATCCCAGTATACCCCCAGCCCTCCCTACTGCCTTCTCACATTGCTTGCTAACCTTAAGGTCTTCTGATATGATTACCCCAGGTCCCTTTCCTTTTTTGTTGTTGTTACTACCTCCCCACCCATTGTGTATTCTTCCCCTGGGTTCTTGTTTCCCAGGTGCATTATTTTGCACTTCTTTGCACTGAATCCTAGCTGCCATACTTCTGACCGTTCCTCCAACCTTGCCAAGTCCTTTTCATCCTTTCCACGCCTCCTTGTGTATCAACCCTGTTGCAGATCTTTGTGTCATCTGTAAAAGGCATACTTTTCCTTCCAGTCCCTCTGCAATGTCACTGATGAAGACATTAAAAAGGACTGGACCCAATACTGAACCCTAAGTACCCCACTAGTAACCCTCTTTCTTCAGAGTGGACTCCATTTACAATTACCTTCTGTGTCCTCTGCTGTGCAGCCAATGTTTTACCTAGGCTAGCACCCTGGGACCCACTCCCAGGCTGGTTAATTTGACTATTAATCTTTGTGTGGGACTGTGTCAAATGCCTTGCCAAAGTCTAGGTAGGCCATGTCCACAGCCCCTCCCTGGTCTACTACTTGGTCACCCAGTTAAAGAAACTCATTAGATTGGCTCACATGACCTTCCGCTGTGAACCCATGCTGCCTTGGGTCCCAGCCCCACTGGCCCTCTAGGTACTCAACTATTCTTTCCTTCAAGTGACTCCATCACTTTCTCTACCACAGAGGTCAGACTGACAGGTCTGTAGTTTCCTGCCTCTGTCTTGGTCCCACTTTTGTGAAGGGAATCACATCCGCCTTCCTCCAGTCCTCGGGTACCACACCATCCTCCATGATTTATTAAAAGAGTAGCCAGTGGTTTCACTAGTTCTCCTTAATTCTTTTAGAATTCTGGGTGAATTCCATCAGGACCCATTGCTTTGTCCACCTTCAGTTTTAGGGTTCTTGGAGAACCTTTCTTCTGTGAAAGGACTGGGATCGACACCCCTATCAAGAGTGCTTCTGTTAATTGGATTAGGCACTTCCCCCTCCTCTTTTGTGAATACTGAGCAGAAATATTCGTTCAGTATCCCTGCTTTTTCACTGTCCCCCTCTGCCCACCCACCGTTCATTCTATTCAGCCTCACTATCCCTCCCTTTGTTTTTCTACGTTCGCTGATGTACCTATAAAAGGTTTTATCCCCTTTCTTAACTGAGTTGGCTATCTTTTCCTCACTTTGGGCCTTTGCTATTCTGACTTCCCTCCTGCTTCCTTCTGCCTTAACTGGTACAGCTTTCTGTCCTGCTCCTTCTGTGTTTCCTTATACTTCCGGAATGCTATCTTTTCTTCCTGACTTTCATAGCCACCTCTTTTGAGAACCATAGTGGCTTCCTTGTGAGATCTCTGACCATCTCGCTGTATCCCTCACATGTTTATTGACTTCTGGATCTTACCCACAGAAACCCTGTTCTAGATGGAAATTAAATAGTTCATTATTAACTGATTCTAGGGTGTCTGAATCCTGTCTGGAACTCTTGCGAGCCAGACTCTCAGTCTTTGATGCATATTCTTCTCGTCTGTAATGGTGGATGGATACAAAGGCTGATTTAAAATAATTTTTTATTTAACAGGCTAAAAGTAAAATTTTAAATGCATATTTAAGGTATCTAGGCCTTAGGCAGAAATTAATGGATGCCATCTCTAGGGCATATGAATCCCATGCAGATTATTCATTGCAGATTACGGCACAAAAGATGGAGATGGAACAGTACCAATATAATCGGGCTGTCTCTCTAAAGTTGGAAGCCCAGTATGGCACTCAAGGAACTAAGCCTTCTTTGAATATCTTCAAAAGTTGTGCAGACAGAGTTTCAGCCACACATATTGACTCCCTTAAGGACCCTGAAACAATGTCGCTGCACTTTTCATTGACAGACATAAAACAGATTGCCCAAACATCTTTGGAAGTAATTTAGCTCCTTTCTTCTGCATCATCACATCCTACTTTTCTCACTGACATCCAGGTCCCAGATGTTCCCACAGATCTAATGAATTTTCTTACTGCCCCATTTCTCTTGAGGAAACTAGGTGAGCTATTCAGTGATAGAGATGTGTGAGTGGCCTCAGTCGATCCGGTGATTCAGGATGAAGGCGATTCTTGGAGTGCTCCACAATGCGAAGCAGAGTACTTTATGCTATAATAGGTAACACGAAATCCATTGAAAACAATGACTTTATGCTATTTCTGCCTTCCCAAACCACTACTCCACCAATTTTAAGGCGAGTACATTGAAATTAATGTAATTCACCTCACTTCGCCTTGCAATTGAGCTCCAAATTAAATTCTGCAGTGATTCATGGGATTGCAGGTCACATGGGCTCTAGATTGTTCTGCACAACCTCAGTTCTGGCCTGGGTAGTGTGTACGTAGTGGTAGCTGGAGACAGTTTGCTCTTGGAGCTCTGAGGTTCATTTTGTTGCTCAAAATTTAATACATCAATTGTAGGAAACTCTTCTGTGCTCATATCATCGAGTGTTTATTGTTGTGTGTGGATTTTGAATGTTAATTTAGAACAGTCAGTCTGTGTACTGTGAAGTGTGCTTTTGGGGAGGGGTGTATTTGTGGTGTAGGTACATTAACTGGGAGAAAAAGGCAGTCTTTCTGTTTTGGTTATATTTTTCTTGTATAACTGTGTTAACGTACACACAGTAATATTTTCAGTAATTCTTGACATTTTTTGCTGATTGTTGTGGTACAACAGTGTATAATTTGTCTGTTTAAAACATTTGGTTATATTACTAAAGGTTTTCAATTTGCTATCATTACCTGTAGTGTGTGGTGTGAGTGTGTGTGCGATGCGTGCAGTTAAATTAGACACCTTTTATTGTGCCACAGAGTAATTGCAGCAGTGTGAACCTACTACCCACCACACCTGCATGAATATTTTGTACTGCTTTGTGGTATCTTTACTGGTAGTGGATTGTTACTCATGCACTAATCCCCAACTGGCAAAGGTATTCCTTTCCAGATTTAGATTTGTGACTTATGAGCACTGGTTTGGTGTTGTGCCTTTTGTATGTATCTCTTGAGTGTGTAGCGTAATCTTAATCTGTCTGTGCATTTGCAGTGCACCATTAATTCTGGGAGACTGTATTTCTTGTTACACTCTCATTTCACTTGGCCAGCACTGGGGAATTTTCTGAGCACAAGACAGTAGCATTTTTTGGATGCACATTAATTCTGATGACTCTGTGTGTGACCACTGCGTGCATGACTGAGTGTGCCATTAATTCTGGGAGACTTTGCATTTCTTGTTACACTCTCATTTCACTTTGTCAGCACTGGGGAGTTTTCTGGATACAAGACAGCAGCACTTTGGGGATGCACATTAATTCTGGTGACTGTGTGTGTGGGTGCTGCCAGTATTGTTCACACCACCTTACTTCGCGTTAAGGCAGAATGACAATGTGAAGTAATAATCACAAGACAAAGTGAGTCTTTCCTATGGGGCATTCCACATAGTGAAGTGCCAATGCACTTCGTGAGCACTTTGGCGGCAGAATTTAAATTCTCTGCATCTCTGTTCAGTGACAGAAGAAGCGTACATCTCCTGGGTAGGATGGACTCACTGCGGAGTTATACCAAATTTATATAAATTTTTCACCCCCTTTTTGACCTTAGTCTTTAATGATACTTTGGCCACAAATTCTGCCCCAAAGCATTTTCTGAATGCTATTATGATTTTACTTTTTTTTAAAAAGGAGAGCAGACAGATATATGAAATTGGAGACCTCTCAGTTAAACAGACTAACTCCTATAGCAGTGTAGATGATTACAAAAGTTCAAACCTGTGCCAAACCACAGAGATCCATTTCTCATAATCTGATCTTACTTAGAAATCTCATAGCAACCAGCTCAGAAAGCACGCCTGTCACTTTGATCTCACTCGATCAGGAGAAAGCATTAGATCGGGTGAATCATAATTATATGCTTGCAGCCCTTTTACACTATCACATACCACTACAATTCGTGTCCTGGATTCGACTGCTGTATAATACAACTTGGATCCAGCCCTATATCAATGGTTCCTGGTACCCTTTTCTTGGCAGTAAAGGTATTTGTCAAGGTGTCCCTTAAGTCCTCTTCTTTATGTTTTCAAATTGACCCTTTCCTTAGAAATTACTACAACATTCGACTATTCCTACGGTAACCTTTCCTATGTGCTTACTGCCCCAGTGGTCTGTGCTTATGCAGATGACCTCTGGATTTGTACCATCAGAATTCTTGATACAGATTTGATGGATGTTATTTCGTCCTCGAACATGCATCTGGGTCTAGATTAAATTATGATAAAGTCATGCTATTTAACTCCCACCTTCCCTTCGGTTCCCAGTACTACAGTCGCTACTTCACCCATTAAAATGTTGGGTTTGTATTTTGGAGTTTGGATGATGCTCTTTATAACTGGACCAAAACTGCAGACAGAGTTTCCACATTAGTGAATTCCTGGAGGCTGCATAATAGCTAAAGGAAACGGGTATATTTATTAAAATCTTTGCTTCTTCCCTTTTCTACATTTGCCAGCCATTTTTCCTGTACCTTTTCCTTGGAGGCAAGGATAAATAATATTTTTCAAGGATTTTGGGGAGCCACTTGAATATGGTTAAATGAGCAATTACATACCTAGATTATTGTCATCGAGGTATGTATGTGAAACCCGATAGTGTTTTTCACAGTCTCTTTGTGATCGTAATATAGCCCGTTGTCACAGCCAAACTTTACTATGTGGTTCTCCTTTTACATACTTCACTATCTTTCATGATCAGGGTCGGACTATCTGAAAGAACTCCTGGTTCTTACTCCCCTGATTGATCGCTCTGCTCAGCTGACGAGGGTTGCTAGAATTCCTAGCATGAATTTTAAATCTTCTGGCTCTGGAGCATTTTCTTATGCTGCGCCAAACCTTTGAAGTCTCTAGCCCATCGTTAGTGGGAGTGCACCCTCATGGAGGAATTTAAGACAGAATTAAAAACCTTCTTCTGGAAATCGGTCTTTCTAGAAAGCTGAATTGTATCTTGGATCTGGAGTTACAGTACTTATGGAGATGTTGGATTTTAATGTTTATTTTAAGCTGTTTATTTTGTAAAGTGCTTTGGAACCGGAAGCGGTATAAATAAAATTATTATTATTCTTTACTATGAGTTTGGAAACACTCCTTTTGAAATTCCTAAGAACTTTTAACGGCATACCAAAGTCTGCTGTTCAATTCCCAGTGAGCCACACTTTTCTTTCTCATTTCCATCCTTGACATAAAATATGCCTTGCAGGGCTAAACTGCACTGAGAAGTTTGTATTTCTGATATATTCCTATTTGCAGGATTACACAATATACTTGAGAAATGGAATGTGTGGATTTAAGGAAGTCCTCAGGCACTCTGACCATGTTAGCCTGTAGCTTAAAGGTTAGAGCACTGGAATAGCATACCAGAGATCTGAGGTTCAGTTCCCAATGGGCCACACTTTTCCATTCTCATTTCCATCCTTGATTTAAAATATGCCTTGCAGGGGCTAAACTGCATTGACAGAAGTTTGTATTTCTGATATGTTCCTAGTTGCAGGATTATGCAACATACTTGAGATAAGGAATGTCTGGATTTAAGAGAGTCTTCAGGCACTCTGACCATGTGAGCCTGTAGCTTAATGGTTAGAGTGCTGGAATGGCATACCAGAGGTCTGAGGTTCAGTTCCCAGTGGACACTTTTCCTTTCTCATTTCCATTCTTGATTTAGGAACTTTAGGAAATTTGGGATTCCATCCTTTTAGTCCTAGTTTTCTTAAATTACACCAGTGGAATATATTGTATACTCAAGTACAGTTATCTACAAGAAAACAACTATATCAAGCCATTTTAGGCATTGCCTTTTCAGATACCCCTCTTTTTGATTTACAGGGTAGGCAGTTAGTTTTAGGGATGATTTTTTTATAATTAATGGATTCAGGATACCGATATAGCTTTGGTATGTTTCCTGGCTCTCTTGCCATGACGATTGGGTGTAGGCAACACATTAAAACACAAATCAGTGGATGAAAGAATATGGCCTCAGTATCATGCATGCAGGTTTTGGAAATTATGACCCATTTCTTTATAGATTGTCTATATAGCCAAGTTTTCTGGAAACATCTATTTCATAAATGGAAGGATAAGCACATCACACGGTATCACTTATAAAATTCTGGTCTATGGAACATATCCTTCCATTTTCCACAAGTATCATTTTAGGACTTTAAGATTGCTATTTGCATTATGCAGGTATTAATTGTGGCAAGCTAGGTGTGCTTGTCTTATGCAAAAAACGTTTTATGGCAATACAAGTTTTTTTTTCACTTTATCTTTTATTAGAGTTCAGTTTAACAAGACAGAAGGAACAATCCAAACAATGAATGACATCTCCCATGAAATAAAATAATCACATTATACACAGTAATAAAGAGTAAGCATATATAAAAAGTGGTTACATATTCTAGCATATCCTGGAGCATTTAACAATGTTTGTGCAAACATCCTAGTAAATGTATAATGAGATACTAGTAATGATTCATTATTGCTTTGTAATAAAGGAGAATGTAAGAGGGAGAGATTGTATTGAGAAGAAAGTTAAACATCGGGAATAAGTGAGAAGCAATACAAGTTTTAACTCAGATTTTGAACAAATTACAATTTATATATGCCTCTGAATGACATTCACTGCCTTCAGCAACATTTTATAACCTGTGGAGAAATTGTAATTGGATGATGACTGATGTAACTTAATATTTCAAATTTCTGTTATGTCTTGCTGTTTACTTTTTATATTGTATAAAGATACATTATCATTTGTGTTCTTTTTTGCTATCTGGATTTTGCTTTGATTTGTTATGATTAATT
This sequence comes from Neoceratodus forsteri, assembly GCA_016271365.2. Lineage (NCBI taxonomy): Eukaryota > Metazoa > Chordata > Ceratodontiformes > Ceratodontidae > Neoceratodus > Neoceratodus forsteri. The sequence goes on along the minus strand of CM028130.1, from coordinate 664,969,338 downwards.
TTTCTCTGTATGAATTTTGATTTGGTTTTCTTTTAATAAAACATTTCCCTACTCTCCAGTAGGGGAAACTTTGTCTGCCTTGCAAAATGGTGGACGAAGGGATGGTCGATGGAGAAAATAAGGGGAAAGAAGAGGAGTTTCTGGCTCACTCTGTGGCACATACAACATTTAGGCAAGGTTTGCCTGTTATGACATCAACACCAAGAGCTGTGGATATGCCAGTATTTATGCCACTTTCCAGTACAGAAATTAGAGAATCTCCTGAAGCTATGGAATCAAAGAAATTACCTATGGATGCTTCTGAATTGGGTAGATTGGTTCCGGAACATGAAGTGGAAACAGCAGGACAGGACCCTCATGAAAAAGTGTCCCGTGAGGCATTTAAGATGCTTAAGGATTTCCTGACTCAATTACTACAAGAAGATATGACTGGTGAGGAAGAACGAGCTCCCAGCGAGCACCCATGGATGAATCAACTGCTTTCACTCTTCCATCCCAGATTATGGATAGGTTACTGCACTCAACCTCTGCTGCGCATTCAGAATTACCAAGCTCACCTGTGGTCACATTGGGGCTTTGGCAGGGTCACTCCAACGAGAAAGTGGTTTGAAGTCTGGACAAGGCTCTTCATATGGTGAAGTGGAACACCATGTCTGATGGTAAGCACTGGACTTCTTCTGGCCCTTTGAGGGCAATAGATATTATGTCTGGAGTTACAAATTTGGTTACAGGAATTAGCGGCTTGCCTCCCAGAGAGTGGCATCTCTCAGCACTGCATTCTCTACCTATGGTGGACCAGACAAATAAAATACTTGGCCCTTCAGGGCAAAATGTGAAACTGGCCCATGTTCCCGTAACTACACAACCAGCTAGTTCAGTAAAGCTGGAGATGGCACCTACAGACACTAATCCTACTCTTAGAACTCTTCAGGGAACTGCAGTTGCTGAACAGGCATCTTTGTTACAACCTGAGCAGATCTCTGGAAAAGAAGGACCTGCTGCCCCACAAGGTAAATTTTGAAGGCAGACCTCTTCCAGAAGGTGGTGGAACCAGCACAGAGACTAAATGTGGTTTGTCTGAAATTTAATGTGAACTTGATGGGGCTCCAGATAGAAAACTGTATTGCACTCTGTCTTTGAAAGACACTATGGAATTTCAGCATCTGAATGTTGCCTTTATCACATAAAGAGAGGCAGTTTATGATATAAGCTTCAAAATGTGCAAACATTAGGGCTTCTGGCAGAAGTACCAGGAGTTAAAGATAGCCCAGGATGGTCCCCCTTTTTTCCCCATCCCTCTGAAAAAATCAGTGGTAAAAACAATCACCTTAAGGAGGTCACGTGATGCTAGCGAAGGAGTAGGATGTGGGTGGAAGAACACTGTCATCTTTCTGATAAAATCTGCAAATCAATGTCGCCAAACTACTTTCATTTAAACTACAGATACTTCCTAACAGTCTTAGAGAGTGTTATTCCAAGAACATCCATAAAACAAACTCACTGAGAGATGGATTCTGCTCCTCCATCGTGCAGCTTACATGTGGACTCTGGGACAGTTACTCCACAGGAATAATTGTCACCTTCCCAGAAGTACTGCCTCCGAAAGGCATGGGAGAGCATAGGAGTGCATGCACCAGGAACTTTAACTCATTGTTGAAGAACTAGTGCTGTGAGGAAGGGTTTGGATTCATTGGTGACTGGGGACCCACCTGGAAGGATGGAGGCTTGTTCAAGCTGGACGGTCTGCATCCATCCTGGAGGGGAATCCAAGCACTCAATGATAAGTTTAAATATTACATTGTCAAGCATTTAAACTGGCCAAGGGGGGTGGCAGGCCAGCAAGGAGGATACATAATTGCCCACCCCCCACAGCTAGCAGTGGAAGCAGTGAAACGTAGGAGTGGATATCTCTACAAAGCAGTGTGAAAAAGATGGAGATAAGTGCCCAAGAGGTGGATCGGCAGAAAAGGGGCAAAATTCAACAGAAGGACAGACAGCAAGGAGAACCAGGGATAAAGGACAACCAGGGAAGGGGCTGGAGTAGAACAGCTAAGCAGTCTGGGGAGGTCAAATCATGGAAAACCATGTGTGCTAATGCCAGGAGCCTTAGCAACAAGATGGAGGATCTGGAGGATGTCATGATGCAGTCAGACCTGGACATTGTGGCCATCACAGAAACTTGGTGTAATGATAACCATGACTGGGAAATGGCCATACCTGGCTACAACATATTCAGAAGAGACAGGGCAGGTAGAAAGCGAGGAGGAGTGGCACTGTATGTGAAAAATTACATAAAGGCCACAGAGATCCAGGAGGAATAAAATGGGGGACACATACTGTGGGTTAAGCTGGAAAGGAAAATGGGGCCAGCCATCCACACAGGTGTGGTCTATAGACCACCAGCCCAAGAGGAAGAAACAGATAGGAAGCTGATGCTAGCCATCCAAAGGATGGCAGACAAGGTGAGGTAGTGCTGGTTGGAGACCTCAATATTCCAGACATGGACTGGGCATCCGAGCAGCAGCAGCATCAGCTAGAGCGATTTATCCTGACTCCTTCAGAGTGCCTTCCTCAAGCAACTGGTCATGGAACCAGCTCGGCAGAAGGCAATACTGGACCTTGTGCTCACAAACAGGGACAGTGTGATGGGGGTAACAGTGGGGGAGCACTTTGGGAACAGTGACCACCAGTCACTGTGTTTTGAAATCACAGAAGGAGCAGAACCAAACCACACAAAAACATGTATCCTGGATTTTAGGGGGACAGACTTTGGGAAAATGGGGAGATGCTTGAAAGAGGCATTAAGGAGAATGGGGTGGGAATCAGGGGTTGAGGAACAGTGGGCAGTATTTAAAATGGGGATTACAAAACAACAGAATTATGCATTAAGCAGGTTAGCAAGGGGAAAAGGAAGAGGTGGCCATTATGGTTTTCCAAGGAGGTAGCAGAGAAAGTGAAAGCCAAAAAGATTGCATTCAAGGAATACAAAAAGACACAGGCAGAAGGGGATAGGGATAAGTACCAGGAGAAGCAAAGGGAGGCAGGGAGGTCAGTAAGGGAAGCCAAAGCTCAGACAGAAGAGCACATTGCAAAATCAGTGGGTAGAGGGGACAAAACCTTTTACAGGTACAAAAGTGAAAAAAGAAAGGCAAAGGGAGGGATTGTGAGACTGAAGGGGAGGATGGGGGCCGCGTGGAGGAAGACAACAGTAAAGCTGACATACTGAACAGGTATTTCTGCTCAGTCTTTGCTGAAGAAGAGGAGGGTAATGGGTCTGAAGGGAGTACAACGGGTGGGAATGGTGCAGAAATGGACACAAGTCCCTTTAAATGAGAAAGGGTCCTGAAGGAACTGGAAGTAGTAAGAGTTGATAAAGCAATGGGGCCAGATGGGGTTCACCCCAGGGTCCTTAAAGAACTAAGAGAGGTGGTGGCTGAACCTCTGGCAACCTGTTTAGCCGATCACTGGAAACAGGGGAGGTACCCAAAGACTGGAGGACGGCAGATGTAGTCCCCTTATACAAAAGTGGGAACAAAGAGGAAGCGGGGAACTACAGACCAATCAGCCTCACCTCGGTAGTGGGGAAGATCATGGAAGCACTACTGAAGGAGAGATTGGTGGAACATCTGGTTGTCAATGGACTACAGGACCCAAGGTAGCATGGTTTCACCAGGGGGAGGTCATGTCAGACCAACCTCATTGAATTTTTTGACTGGGTGACTAGGGAGGTGGATCGGGGAGGGCAGTGGACATGGCCTATCTGGATTTCAGCAAGGCCTTTGACACTGTGCCACATAGAAGACTATTACACAAACTGGGGAATATGGGTGTGGGCAGGACAGTAGTGCAGTGGGTAGGTAACTGGCTGGGCGGCAGGACACAGAGGGTGGTAGTAAATGGCGGTCACTCCACAGAGGGAAGAGTGACCAGTGGGGTACCACAGGGATCAGTGCTGGGACCGATCCTATTCAACATCTTCATCAGTGACATTGCGCAGGACCTAGAAGGCAGAATTTCCCTTTTTGTTGATGACTCAAAGCTCTGTAACAGAGTAGACACACCAGAGGGTGTAGACAGAATGAGAAGGGACCTGCAGAAACTTGAAGAATGGTCAGGGTTTGGCAGTTGAAATTCAATGCAAAGAAGTGCAAGATGATGCATATAGGACAAAAACCTGGCACAATATATCAGTTGGGGGTGAGGATATAGCATGCACCAAGCAGTAAAGGGATCTTGGGGTTATCATCTCTGATGACCTCAAGGCAGGGAAACAGTGGACAACATCAGGTAAAGCAAATAGAATGCTGGGATGCATAGGCAGGGGCATCACCAGCAGGAAAAGGGAGGTCATAATTCCACTATACAAGACACTAGTGAGGCCCCACCTGGAGTACACTGTACAGTTCTGGAGACCTTACCTATGTAAGGACATAGACAGGGTAGAGAAGGTTCAGAGGAGGGCAACAAAGATGGTGCATGGATTGCATCACAAGTCCTATGAGGACAGGTTGAAGGAACTGAACATGTACTCCCTGGAGGAAAGGAGGGAGAGATGGGATATGATAAAGACATGCAAGTATCTTACAGGGAGGAACAGGGTGCAGGAAGACACTATTTTAAGCAAAAAAGATGTTCCAGGACTAGAGGGCATAGGATGAAGTTGCAGGGAGGACGATTCAGAGGAAACGTGAGGAAGAATTTTTTCACAGAACGGGTGGTGGACAAGTGGAACACCCTGCCAGAGGAAGTGGTGGGGGCTGAAACAATCACGGGATTTAAGAATGCATGAGATAGACATAAAGGAATTCTGGAGGTCAGGGTTGAGGGCAACAGACTTCTAGGAAAACATAAAGTAAACTTACAAGCTAAAATGGGCAGACTGGGTGGGCCATAGGCCCTTATCTGCTGACAGTGTCTATGTATCTATGAATTAGACACCAAACATCCCCTCCATAGCAGCTGTCTTATACAAGAATCACTGGATATCTCATCGGCACATATTTGCACCGAGCTCTTATCAATTAAGGAGGCCCTTCTAAAATTAATCAAAGAAGTAGCCGACATTAAACCAGTGATTATGCAGCTATCAAGCCAGGTTGCAGACTCTGAGACAAAGGTTAGCTCAGTGGAGAGGAAACAGTAGAACATGGAGCCTGAGGTCGTCGCTCTAAAAAGGAACCTGACATAGTTAGAAGAGCGTATTGATGATCTAGAAGGGAGAAATAGACAGAATAATTTGGTGCTGCTGAGCTTAACTGAAGGGGGAGAGATCCTAATACTATCCTTTTCTGCAAAACTTCTTGAAGAGGATGATGGGGCCTTCACCTAAAGGGTCTGAATATGTCATTGAGCGGGCCCATCACTCACTTGAGCTCAGCTTCACCCCTGATGCTCCGACTGATTATCTTCAAACTCCTGAACTTCCTGGACCACAAATTTATCCTTAGAGAAACAAGAAAGTTATCTGCAATTCTATGGGAGGACAAAAAAATTAAGGCTGGCACCAGACCTGACATTTAAGACTAGGAAAATCCGTGCTACTTTTGGACCAATCACTTCTAAGTTGTGGGCTGCAGGGACTCGGCATCAAATTTTGTATCCAGCCAAATTGGAAGTTACCTTAGAGGAAGGCGCTAAACGTTTTGAATCACCAGAGTACGTTCTGAAGGTACTTCAGAAGGCACACCCTGATTAATTTCCCAAATGAGACATGAAGGAGAATTGAGGCAGAGTGTTTTTTTCTCTTTTTGAGAGCGAATGTTCATTTTGGCCAACATGAAAAATCTTTTCTTTGTAAGATTAAACTGGTTTAAACCGCTCTGTTTCCACTTGATGTTGGGATCGTGTTGGGGATCCTAAGTGCGGCTGATGGATATTTTCTGACTGTTGTGGAACTTTCGATTGGGAGTCAGTTTCCAGCTGGGGATGCTGTACAGCCGGGATTTTGTTGGCTTTTTTTCGGTGCGAGGGCCGCCTCTTTTACATTTTATTGCTCTGCTAGGTAATGTCAATCGAACTGAGTGCAAAGGGTGTCTTATTTGCCTTCCCATTTTCTGATGAAGAGGATAGAACTTTTATTATTTACTGTGAGGAACTTTTAATGCTAATTTTGAAGGTGCAATTCCAGGTTGAGCCCACTTGATGGCACTGTTGTTAACCAGTTAATAGCACAACCTTGTAGTAAAATTCAGTCTGCATAATATTAGGGGCACAGTTAGTTTGATTAAAGATCTTTAGTTTGGTTTAACTATATATCTAGCAGTGTTGGGTATTCCTGGAATACAGGGTTTTGAGAAGCTCCTATTTTGACAAACCTCTACTTCTCGGTGATTTTCAGGATTCAACCACATGAGGCTGGATGATCTGGGGAGATGGGGCCTTATTGTTGAACCATTTTCTTCTTTCAAAAATGTTTTTGTTAGTAATAACTCCAATACAATGAGGGTTTACTCCCTTTTTCTGTTGTTTGGTGAAAAGTTACCTCTTCAGTGTCTCCTGATAACCAGAGGATGACTGCTCACCTTTGGTTAGCATCAAAGCCCATAACATGAGGAGTAGACCTAGGGCATCGTCACTTGCTCAGTTAGGTATTACTTTGGGGCAGAGTTTTCTAGTTATCCCCACTTGCCTTTTTATTTCTTCTAGATTTGTTTTTATTGTTTATGGGGTGGGGGTAGGGGGAAGGGAGGGAGAGAGTTGGCACTTTTTTCATTCAGTCACTACTTACCGGTACAGTAGGTATTTGCAAGTATGACAACTCTAAATTTCCTTTCTTGGAACATTAAAAGGGGTAGACATAATGCAAAAAAAATATGTTATACTAAAGCATTTGGCAAAATATAACCCTATGATTGTCTTCCTTCAAGAGACCCATCTCTTTTCAGACCAAGAGAAATATTTACAGAAAAGCTGGTTGGCCAAGCTTTTGGAGCTGATTTAATTCCACAAAGGGTGCTACCATTCTCATAGCAAAGGTGTGCCATTTTCTGCTTCTAGCATAGTGAGAGACCGGAAGGTTGTTACATTTTAGTTCAAGGAAAACTGAGCAATCAAGAGCTAGCATTGGGGTTGGTATATGGCCAATGTAGACTCTCCCTCTTTTTCCCCATCTGTCCTCTGTGCTAGCTCCATTTGCACATTTGCCAATTATCCTGGGTGGGGACTGGAACCTTGTCCAAGTTAATGACATGAGCTAGACTTACCGTAAAGGCCTCGGACCATCCCCAGACCAACGAGCCCTATTGGAGTTTATGTCCACACTCGGGTTGGTAGACCCATGGAGACTCCTCTTCCCTCTAACTAAGGATTTTACTTTCTTTTTACCAGTGGATAAGAGTTACTCTCATCTAGATTTCTTTTTGTTGAACCAACAACTATGTTCTGGTATTTCAGACTCCCAAATCTACGCTAGAGTAATCTCTGACCATTCATTAATTTCACTTTCAATGGAAATCCAGGGGCCTCCCTTTAGACCTGTTCCTGGTCCCTTAATAATTCTCTTCTGAGGGATTACCAAATCCTTTTCCATTTCCAAATCTACCTTTCCCTTACCATTCAAGAAAATTTGGACTCCATTTCTGAGGTAGATAAAGTATGGCAGACTTAAAAATCAACATGGAGAGGAGAACTTATCCGGGTTGCTGCTGTTTCAAAGAGGAAGAAGCAGTTCCATTTAAACCTTTGTTTAGACAAAATTTGCAACCTGGAAACCCAAGATACTGCCAATCTTTCACCAGAGAATTTTCAGAACTAGCTCATCTTCGAGCTCACTATCTGACTCCCTCTTAGAAAAAGTGGAGAAGCTGCGTCTCAGGTCAAAGCAACCTATATTTGCCAAGGTAATAAAGCAGGTAAATATCTTGCTTGGCAATTAAAGCATCGCTCTGCAGCTAAATGGATTCCTGCAATTAGGAACCCCCATACTGATTTACTTATCACAGACTCCCAAGAAATGGTGTCCTCCTTCAGAGAATTCTACCAAAACCGTTATTCCTCGCACCTGATGTCAGACTCTCAGCCTCGAATGATAGAAGATTTCCTCCAGAGCACACCTCCCTTGTCTTTCAGAAACTGCAAAAAATGTTTTAAATGAACCTGTCACTGAGGAGGAAATTTTTATCAGTAATAGATTAATTGAACCCAGACAAAGCCCCTGGATCAGATGGTTATACTGGCTTGTTCTATAAAACTTTCAAAATTCAGCTGGTTCCTCTACTGCATAAGCTATTTGCTTTCTGGGAATTATATCCAGTAAGTGATCCTTCCCTTTTCAAAGCAAGGATCACTCTACTTTCTAAACTAGGGGAAGACCTACACAAATTGGCAGTTATAGACCTATATCCCTGATTAATGTGGATATTAAAATTTATGCCAAAATCCTGGCCACAAGACTAGCTAAAGTTTGGTCCCTTTGATAGGGCCAGAGCAAGCTGGGTCTGTCGGAGTCGCTCTTGGCAGACCATTTCTGTAAATTGGGTCATTTAATTTCGCATCAAGGGACCCCAAGTCAGAAGCCATACTGGTGTCCCTGGATGCAGAAAAAGCCTTTGTCAGAGCCAATTGGACATACCCTATTCACTGTACTCTCTCAGTTTGATTCCAGATAGTTTTATCAAACAAATTTGCATCCTTTACCAATACCCTCAGCACAGACTATGTGCAACAATCAACTATCAGATGCCTTTCCTTTGAAGAGTTGAACCAGGCAAGGATGCCCTCTGTCCCCTACCTTTTAACCTATACATTGAACCACTACCAAGGGTAATCAACAGGGAGGAAGGAATCGAGAGCATGCGGTTGGGTTCATATGAATCCATATTCTCCCTCTTTGCAGATGACTTGCTGCTCCATTTAGCAAATTGGGATTATTCCCTTCCCTTAGCCTTACAAACTATTGCTCAATTTGGTGAGACTTTGGGCTACAAACTTAATAAAAGCAAAACTATTGTCTATCCCCTCTCAGCTACAATAGACAAGGTGCAAGTGGAAGCCTTGGGCTTACAATAGGAAAAGGACTCTAAGTTATTTAGGCATAAAATTACTCAAGATCTTGACAAACTAAAGGCTCTTAATTTAGATCCTTTCTTGCAGACAATTAAGGAAGATCTGACAAGATGGAAAAGCTTCCTATTTCATTTTGGAGCGAACAAATATTCTAAAGATGACAATATTACCCAAATTATTTTATCCTCTGAATAGTTTAGCCCTGTATCTCCTTAAATCCTTCTTTAAGAGCTTGCATAACCTGTGTTCTGATTTTATTTGGAATGGAAAACTCACACATAGAGCATATTGAAACTTACAGGACCCAAACATAAAGGCAGCCTGCAATTACCAGACTTGTTTTCATATTATCTAGCTATCCACGTTAACAGGTTTCTGCTATGGAGCTCTCTCCATGAAGAACCTCTCATAAACCCTCCTGGGATACAACTCGACCAGGAGCATGCTAAGGCTGAGTATCTCTCCTGCAGAGCTCTCCTGTACTGCCCTTGGGCAGCTGTCCCTCAGGAGTTCAAGAATCTCCCCTAGGGTGGAGTATTAAAGTCTTCCACCAATTTTGCATGCATTATAAATTGCACATGGGAACAGATATTTCCCAACCCCTTTGTAATAACCCCAACTTAATTACTAATAAGACTATTAATCCAAAAGCCCTTCAAGTGCAATGTGACATAAAACTGAAACAACTTTTACATGGGTCCTCACTCCCTTCAGTTTCTCAGATAAAACTCAAGCTGGGTTCTCCAGCCAAAATCTGGTTCTATCTTACCCAGGTCCACCACTGTCTTCAGAAAGTTTTGGGCAAACCCCCTTGGGTGGATAAATTAGAACCTTTTTTACATCCTCTGTTGACCCTTGCAAGAAAAGACAAACTGGTTTCTAGGCTATACTAAGCACTTATCAATGACTCTTGGAAGAATTGCTCTTCAGCAACTTTCTACTGGAAGTACAACCTGGCCAACCCCCCACCTGAATCCCAATGGGAGTCTATCTGGTTGGATAACTTCAGACTAATTAAACAGGACAGATTAAGAAGCATTCAGTTTAATGTTTTACATAATTTATATTATACCCCAATAAACTGCATACAATGGGTCTGCTATCAACTCCAGAGTGTCAAGATTATGGCACTTCAAAGGCTTCACTAAGCCACAAATTATGGCTTTGTCCCAAAATTACTGCCTTTTGGGAATTGATTAAAAAGCACATTTCTGGCTATTTACCCTCATCCCCTTATTTTGATGAGAATGTATGCCTTTTGGGGCATTACTCTACTATCCCCACACTGTCCCTTAAGACACAGATGGCCATGGTTTCTATGGTTACTAAGATCCTAGTTCTCAGGCACTGGAATGGAGCCTGGGAACCATCCCTTTGGGAATGGTGGACAGAATTCCTTAGTGCTCTTAATGCAGAGAGGAGTCTGGCTAGAGCTATTAATTCTTGGCCTAGATTTCAAAAGTGTTGGAGCCCCTTATTTACTGCTTTAAGAGATAAATTTGGCTATTAACTTAGATCTTATTCTCCCTTCTATATATTTACCTATATACTTACTATATTTCTAACTGCATTACGTTATCCTTGTGATACATGCCCAGAGGTCTGATTATATGGAGAGACTAAATCTATGAGATTAGTTCTCGTTCTAGTCTTATTGCTACATTTACTTTTGGTCTGATAATCAAATGTGCTTGCTGGGACTTTGGGGGTGGTGGAAGGATGGAGGGAGATGGGGGTTACCCTTTGTTTTATTCCTAGGTTGTTTTAATTGGTTTAGATTTATCTTTTCTATCGAATCCTAACAATGTGACAAATGTATCTGGATCCTAGCAGTTTTGTGTTATATATGTTTTAAAGTTGATATGTATATCTTGTTTTGATTTTCTTTTGTTTGCTGTTGTATTAATGGCATGAAAAATTAATAAAAATAAACTTAATTGCAAAAAGAAAATTCACTGTACTATTTAGAAACGAAGGTGTGAATATTGCTGATGTGAAATACTGGCTTTGCCAATGGTGTGAGATGATGGAACGTCCAAATCCCATACTAGATGAGGATTATATGTGGACAGGTGGTTGGAAAGTTAAAGTACAGCTTCAGCAAACAAATGCTGGCATTGTTCATTTACCTGTCAGTTTTCACATAGGCAGAGACTGAGGATTTGCTTTTAACCAGGTCAGCAAAGACTTGTCACAAGTGTGGAGCCGGACACACCTGAGTACACTGTGTGACAAACCCTGTTGTAATCTCTGTTTGGATTATGGCCACATCAGTTTACAGTGTTCTAATCCATTCAAATGTAATTTGTGTGATGAAGTGGGAGATTCTTACAGACAATGCCCTGGGCAGACCACAACAGGTTGGATTGATCCCTGTAGATCAGGAGCAATTGATCACTGCTTCTCAGGTTAAGCACAAAGTGCTAGAGTTTCATCTTCCTGGGGCAGTAGAAAACAGCTTTCAGTGGCTGCAGTGGTTTCTGAGGAGGAAAACAGGCCCTAGTGGGAGTCCCACTCCTGTGGCTATAGAAACTGACTAGGTTATTCCAGGCAGCAATCCCCAGCCAGAGATGAGTACTCCAATGGTTACCCACAAACTTCACCTGGGGCTGTTATGTCCCCCTTTCAGCCTCAGCAGCCCATGGAGTTGATGAAATCAACTATCCGTGGAAGGAAATGTAAAGCAGAAAAAAATCCTACAAGGCTACAAGTAGTTACAAGAAACAGGGTCTTCCAAAAAAAAAGAAAAACAATGGGGAGATGCAGAATCTGAGGAGAGTTCAGATTCATCCTCTGGCCTCTTCTCAGATGGATCTTTCATCAGATTCACACACTGAGTCTTCCATCTCCAAAAGATTGAAAACTCTGTTCAGGATCAGTGGAAAAATAATGGATAATTTCCCTTTCTGCTTCTATGTTGGGTAGTGTTTGTATTTCTCCCTTAATGCTTAATGTTTTCAGTATAAAGGTGTATAAAAAACATCAAACTATGCTGCAAATCTTATAAGATTTGCCTAACAATATCATTTTTCTGCAAGACACTAGATTGAAAAAAACATCAGAGGTGTCTCAGGTACAAAAAGCATGGTGGTTGGGGCCCTTCTATTGGTCAAATGGCCTAGACCTTTGTGATGGGGTGGGCATTCTGTTTAGAGGTTTTGAATTTCAAATAACCAAAGTCATGGATGTTTTCCTGGCAGGGCATTACTGACAGATGTTACATACAAAAATGTAAACTTCAACTTCTTAATATATATGCTTCCCATAGTATTGCATTGTGGACAGAATGTTCCTAACATTTCAGCCTTTTTGCATACCAGTAGACATGTGGTGTTGGGAGGAGATTTTGATTGTGGCCTTTCCTCTGCAGACACGGGGAACTACAAAATTATTTGGAGATACTGTTTAAATTCTATATTAACTATGGCGAGGCCTTTGAGATGGTTATATGGAATTGCATTCTGTGGGAACCAGGACATATGTGAGAGGACTCTGACAACTAGGATTGATTTTTTTATCTCACAGAACTTGCTGGCTCAGCATGGTAGTGTTATTCCTTGTGAAACCTTGGACCACTTAGCAGTATCTCTTTTTTGCACTATAAAAAACTTTTCTTATTATACTAAAAGTAAGTCCAGATGGAAATTATATAATACCTTGCTTAACAATCTTGGCATAGCAAGAAATTGTAGATAGCAGCTGAGGGCCCGCATTTCTATACCAGATGCTTATGACACCCAACAGATTGGTGGTTGGAAACAAAAAAAGATTTGATGTCTCTTTTTAAAGCATCAGCTCAAAAACACTCCAGAATTCATATTTCAGATACCTGACATTAAGAAAAAAACTTTTGGATCTCATTTCTCTGGCTTATGAACAAAAATTTGATTTAAAATCCCAAATAGAAGAAATAAAATGAGGAATGATACAATATCAACACAATAGAGCAGAAACACTAAAATGGAGGCTTATTATGGAACCCAAGGCAAAAAGCCAGCTCTAGATATTTTCAAGTGTTATAAGGATAGAGTAAACTAAACTCGGCTGGAGGTAGTTAGGGACCCTGTCACACAGGATTTACATGCGGCACCTGGGGTGGTATGTGAAACTGGGCAGACATATTTAGGGTCTATATTTGGCACACCATCTACGTCAGTTTGGGATGAGAAGTTTTTATTAGATTTAAATATACCCACACTCCCAGAGGAAATAAAAACAAACTTAATAAAGGAAATTACTCATGAGGAAATTACTCGGTCCATTACGGCCTTACACAAGAGATCATCCCTAGGACAGGATGGTTTAACAGCTGAGCTTTATCAAGCCTATCTGTAATATTGGTACCCTGTTTAATGGTAGTATTTAGCTTTATATTACATACAAATATTTTGCCTGGACCTATGGCACAAGCAATTAAGATTTTGTTATTTAAAAGTGGGATAAATTGGATCCCGCAAATTAGAGGCTTATAAGTAATTTGAACATGGACTATAAAATTTTAGCTTCCATTCTTTTAACATGATTGTCCACAGCAGCAGAGGTAACTATCTCTCCAGTACAGTCATGTGTATTGAAAAGGGATCTATTTTTCATAATTTAATTTTTCTCAGAAATCTTTTTATGTAATCCTACCAAGGAACCTGGCATTGTATTTTCTTTAGACCAGGCAAGGCATTTGATCTGGTAGATCATAACTACTTGTTCAAGTTTTGAAGACTTATGACATTCCTCCTGGTTTTAGCTCATGGATGAGGATGCTATATAGTAAGGCCTGGAACAGGCCATTTTTAATGGAGTCCCAGGAAAAAATTTCTTAGGAAAAGGGTGAAACAGGGTTGTTCCTTGAGCCCCCTTCTTTGTTTTCAGCTGGACCCTTTTTTTGCATAAAATACTAGCCTCTGAGTATACCGAGAATTTGTACAGTGAACCAGAACTGATAACTGTCAGTTTGTGCCTATGCAGACAATGTCTGCATCTGCACTACTAAGGCAGTAGTAAGCACAGCTTTGATGACTTTTGATATTGGATTACAAGGCTGTGTCCAGAGAAAATTAAATTATGAGAAAACCAGTGGGATTAGAGCAGTACGTAGGTGAACCGGACTTAGAGGTTGGTACTGCAAATATTGAAATATCACAGGAACCAATTAAGATATTAGGGGTATGGTTCAGTAGCCCTGATGATGCTTTTTTCAATTGGAATATTATAATAAAGAAAACCACCAGTGTTGTTCACTAGTGGAAGTATAGGTCTATTGCAAAATGCAAGAGAGTTTTTTATAAAAACTTTTATTCTACCAATCTTTTACATTTGGCCCATGTGTTCCTCTACCTGCATCCCTGAGGCTAAGATTAATGCTGTATTTTTCTGGATTTTGGGGCTGTCACCTGAATCCCATAAAATGCATATACACATACCATGATTATAGTTATGGGGATCCATATGATAAACCCAATGCTTTTTCTCCCTAACTTATTTATACAGTGTAGTGGAATATTTTTCCTTTATTTCAGACCAGCCTCATGTCTATGGTATGACACTCTAATCTAATCTAAGGTTATGGTTGCTAGATTTATTTACATTCTGGATTTTGGGTCAAGGCTTCATCCCCAGAAACTTCAGGACTTTTCAGATTCCATATTTTTGCATTCTGTGTTTTGAAACTGCGACAATGGAGTTTGCCCTTTAAGGGCAGACCAGGTTGTTCTGGTGCACCCCTTCCCTTTCATTAGGATGGTTGTGCTCAGAATGGGAGGGGAAGGAAGGAGGGGACAGGATAGAATAATGGCCAGGTAACAGGAAGGGAAGGGAAAGTGGAGGTACATAATAGACAGCACAGAGGGTTTCAGCCACTTTTGCTGGAGTTGTGATCCCTCTCACCCACCCTACAAGGCAGAGCAAGAGGAAGACAGTCAAGAAGGGACTGTAGGGCGGGTCTGTCAAAGGTGGATGACAGACGTGTCTGGTCGGACAGTTTGGACTGCCAAAGGTGGATGGCAGATAATAATATGATTATGGACTGCCAAAGGTGGATGGCAGGAGAAAAGAGGAAAAGGGGAGGGGAGGAAGAAAAGGAATAACACCAAAAGAGGAAGATGAAGGAGAAAGCGGTCTCGGTTTTCACAGCTACTCAACAGAAAAGGAGAAGAAGGAGGCACCCAGGTTTTCACCCAGGAGAAAAGAAGAAAGAAAGAGGGATGATCAGAGATTGATATATGGATGAAAATAAATGAAATTCTGAGAGATATAATAATAAAAGATGATGAAATGGAACATGGAATTATGATATATAAATAAATTAAATGCCACTCTGAGCACAACAAACAATGGTCTCTGTCTCTTTGTGAGGGAAAGGAGGAATCCAGGACAATGGCAGATTATCCCATTGTTTATAGAAACACACCTCAAAAAACATTTTATTCTATGATTCTTTGGGATAAATTCTATGAATCCTCTCAGATACCAGGAAATCAGGTGGAAGACCTACATAACATTTTCTACAATTGACAGAAAAAAGAATTCCACTACATTTCTGGGATGTGACCTCGTTATCATGTCATGGGAGGTTGGGAGTATGAGATACACACACAAAGGCACTGGAGGAATAAATGTGCTCTCATGCCATATGCCCAGATGTATTGGAAACAGTACATCATTTTTTTCTTACTGTGTCCTTTCTCAGTTAATTTATGGACCTTACTTAGGGACACTTGTGGGGGGTGTTTATTTCCCTTACTTATGAGGTATTGATTTTATGTGTGTATTCTACTTCAGATTAAATTTCACCCTAGTACTTGACGGATAGTGTTAGCAGTCTGCAGATTTTATTTATGGCAGGCTAGGTGTGCCTATGTGTTACAGCAAAAGGAAGTTTCAGCTGCCTCATTCTTTCCCAAATAGCAAGGGAATTACATTACAGTTACACTGGAAACACTGTGATTGTTTTGAGAATATGTAAACAGTTGATCACATTCTTGTGCTTAATTTTATTTTTATTTTTTCTCTTCCTAATTCTACACTGTTCAAAGTCTCAACTGTTTTTGTAAACCGTATAATTTGTGATTTCTGCTGACCTGTCAGTGTGTTTCTGTTCTGAGTGACTAGCAATAAATATTAGCTTAAATCTTATGTTTTTTAGTGGGAGGCTGGGTAGTGAGTGTGACGTAGTATATTTTTTCTGTTCTCTTACAATTCTGATTTGTATGCTTAATTTCAAGAATTTAACATGTTTTGTAATATTATCTGCTGTTTGAATATTATACAAATAAAAATTCCCATCTCTTTTCAAGAAGGGCCATGGAATCTTTAACATCCACCTGAACTGGTAGATGGGATCTCGGTTTAATGTGTCATCTGAAAGATGGCACCTCAGGAGAGCAGCACCCCCCCTCAAGCTGCACTACAGTGTCAGTATTGGGATTTAATCCAAGTGCCTGGTGTGGGGATATAACCCACAGCCTTCTGATCTTCCGTCTTCTGAGGTGAGTGTGCAACCTGCTGAGCCGCTGACATTTTACGCCTCATGCTAAAAAGGAAATCTTTAAATTACTTTGTTTAAAAGTTCCAAGCCATTTTGTAACCCTAATTTTGCTGCTTGTTCAAAAAGGCTGATTTCAGTGCAGTGCTACAGTAGTGATGATGCCATACCCATGAACTCATAGCCTTTTCCTCCTTTCCATTAACCTTATATTGCTTATTTCTTCCAAGTTATGTAAACTATAGTTGTAGAAAACATTTTTTAAAGGAAAGCTGACACTGAGAGGGTACATTGCATGCATTTCTGTATTGTGCAGATAGATGCAAGGTACAATATTAAGAATATGTTAGGGAGGTGGTTCTGGAATATAACAATAGTCATGGCATACTGTAAGAATTTCAAGGTTGTGGTAATTTTCAGAATGTTACTGGAAAGAAAATTTAGAATGCTACTTAGTTGCAATTTTAGAATGTAGCAATTATACAATCTGAGTTTGCAGTTGGAAATAATTAGTGATTTTTTTGATGTAAAGTTTTTTTTTTTTTTCAGAGCAAAAACATATTCTGGTCAGCATAATGCACAGTATACAGAAGGTTATGAACAAGGAAGCATACATCCATAATGTTATATACTGATAGGTAACAGAGATTTAAATCAAATGATGAGTCAAGCAGTTGTGAACTCCATATGGAGGAGTCAGACCACTGTTCACATCAGAAAAAACTGAAGATGGATTATGCTTATTGAAAACCACTATAATGTCCTCTCCGGGGGCTGTCAAAGTATACACCTGGACTAGGGTGCTGGAAGAGGGTCCTAACTAGGGTAGAGTAACCTCTAGCTCTGGGTCCTCAGGTACCTGTGCTGTCCAATCTACTAAAGATGGGGCTCACCTACAACCTCATCCGAAAGAGGAGAGATGTTATGACAATATTTGGAGTCAAGGAATGGGCGCCAGATTAAACCATAGCTGACAATTGATCCACCAGCAAGGTGAGATAACCTTTCATATATGGCTACCTTATCTAAATTTCCCAGCAGCTCACTCAGGGTAGAGCACTCACTAGAGCACCACCTTTGGAGCAAGTAGCTTTAGCCTCTGCTCCCTCTGTTGACCACAGCATGCCCCAGGGTCATGTGTGGTGTAGATTCTGGGTGCATCCCAGAAGTAGAAGTGACATATCAATCTATGAGTGGGGGAAAATGTCCCGGGCCATATTAGAAACTGATTTCCAGAGGGGCTGAATGGCGGGGCAGCTCCAGAGCACATGGTGAAGGTGGGCCTCTGGTAGTCCACATCTCCGACATTCATCATTGGGGAGAATCCCCTGTTTATACAATTTAGCTGGTATATAATACCAACGTAATAAAGTTTTGTTCTTAATAAGCTGAGATCTACCATTTCTGCATGCCTGGTGTATTCTGCTCCAACAGTTAGGCCACTGTGACTCTGAAATCTGTGCCACCAACTCATGCCCCCACTGTGTTTTGGCAGGTAGGGTAGGGTCAGGCTGATTGTCTAGCATGACTTGATACAGTATATATGATTGAAGAAGATTGTTCAAAGCACCAGTAGCACCAAACAAAGCACACTGACCAGGTGAATACCAATAATGTCAATATTTTAATATTGCAATAACCGTCCAAAAGGTGGCTTAAATGCAAAGTAAAAAAAAAACTAACATTTCTCCTGGTGGGCTGCCAGGCTTCCTCAGAGTTTATCTCTATATGACAAGCTTTACCTCTATCATAGAGGTTCTGAACTGTCAGGATTGGCGAGGTGCTTGCAGGGCCTCAGCCTCCTTGTGTATTACAGGACACTTTATGGCATCCTCACCTGGAGATATCTCCTGAAATGGGAAACCGTAGCAAGAACGTCTGTTTAAGTGCTTGGAATGTATCAACTGATGATGTGCCTGGGATCAAATGAATGAATCCTTGTGCCTCTCAAAGTTTCCAGTGGATAGGGCTGCCCCCCACCCTTACCACTTGGTTGTTCCATAACGGCATACTTTCCCATGGAGTGGGAGAGAGTTGGAGAAGTTTGTGCACCTTAGTCCAGTATGTTATGGACAGGAGAATAGGGGGACTAGAGCCTCCATCGATCGGCCTCCTGGGGGCATATAGCACCGCAGCAGGGGAGAGGGGATCCCAACCTGTCTGCCTCAAGGCCTACCCAGATCGGGGAGTTCACCTTTTTGTCTGAAAACCATTTAGCTGTCTGTGCAGTGATGAATACCATGTGGTAGCCCAGAAATCATGGAAGGCCCCATTCCTCTTTACTATAGTGCTGTCTTAGTTTCTGTCTGCTAAAGTTGGGGGTGCCCTTCCCACAGATACCCTCCCATTACTTGATCTATTTTGTGAAACCATTTTGGGGATGGCCATGGGTGTATAAGCCAGGAGGTATAAAAGCTTGGGAGCTATCATTAGTTTAATAGAATCAATCTTCCCACCAGAAAGCTGAAGTGGTTTCCAATGAGCCAGATCAGTTCTTATGTTATCTAGCAGGATTTTAAAGTTAACATTCACTTGTTTAGTCAGGTCCGGGTGAACTACCACCCCAAATAATTAAGACCCTCTGGGGACCATCTTAAACCAAGATCCAAGGCAGCCTAAGGGTGCAGACTCAGTTCAGGATTAGGATCTTAGTCTTGGACTGGTTTATTCTCAAACCAGACACTTCAGAGAATCTGGTAAGGGTTTTCAAAATCTCCTAGGTTTGGGGATTTTATTTTGTCGTGATGAGCAGATCATAGGCATATAAAAAAGTTTTCAGTGTGCTATTCCCAACCTGAATACCTTGTATCAGTTTGGCTTCCCTAATGGCTATTGCCAACGGCTCGATCACCATGACAAATAGTAGAAGAGAAAAAGGACATCCCTGTCTCATGCCCTTTTGTACCTGGAAAGGGCCAGAGACCATCCAATTCGTAAGAACTGATGCCATGGGGATTTGTAGAGCAGACTGACCCAACTCCTGAATTGATTTCCCACTCCCATTGTTTCTAGTGTTCACATCAAGTAATTCCATTCAACACTGACAAAGGCTTTTCAAAGCCTACAGCCATTGCCATCATAGTGGTATCCATTTCTGGGCATGATACATTATAGTGGCCAGAGTTCTGTGGTGATCTGAGCTAAGTCTGCCTTTGATAAACCCCACTTGGGCTGGGCAGATCAAGCCCGGTAGAAGGGGTTCTAAACGAGAAGCCAAGATCTTTGCCAAGACCTTGGTGTCCACATTGATGAGAGAAATTGGACGGTAGCTGGCTGGGTTAAGCAGATCTTTGCCTTTCTTAGGAAGAATGCTAGTCACCGCCGCATGTAGTGAGGGAGGGAGTTCACCTATGCCAAGAGAGTCAGAGTATGCCTGTAGTAAGTAAGTCACCACTTCTAAGACTGGGATTTGGTAGAAATCTACCGGCATACCATCTTTCCCTGGTGGTTTGTTGTGGTTCATGTGCCAGATGGCCATGGACACCTCTTCTACCGAATGCGGCTCTTCTAGTTTAGCTGCCAAATTAGTGGTTAGCCTTGGGTAGGAAGTGGACTCAAGAAGCCCTCTATCTTATCCTTGGTGGAAGGGGTAGGGGAAGAGTAAAGGGATTCATAAAATTGGGCCATAACCAAATTGATGTCTTTCTGAGTTGTGACTCGCTGTCCTGCCCTGGAAGTCAAACTGTGAATGGTCCTTGCAGCTTGTCGATGCTTCAAGCAATAGGCCAGGAGTTTGCCCGACTTTTCCCCTCCCTCCCAATAGGAATGTCTGATACTTCCGAGGCTGAACTCGGCCTGTCTGGTTAGGTGAAGGTTGAGATCCACACTAGTGCTATTAAGTTGTGCTAACAGAGACTGAGGTGGGTTCTTGTGGGCCACTTTCTTATACTGTTTTTCTAAAGCAGCAAGGCAAAGTTCAAGCATAGTTTGGTCAGACTTCCTTTTCTTCGTCCTGGTAGAAGCATAAGAGATAATGCGACCTCTCATAGAGGCCTTATAGGCCTCCCAAATGGTGG
This sequence comes from Neoceratodus forsteri, assembly GCA_016271365.2. Classification (NCBI taxonomy): domain Eukaryota; kingdom Metazoa; phylum Chordata; order Ceratodontiformes; family Ceratodontidae; genus Neoceratodus; species Neoceratodus forsteri. The sequence continues at coordinate 664,948,842 of CM028130.1, read as the reverse complement.
AGTCTGAGACTTCATCTTTGTCATTGGTATGCCAATACTCCCCAGATTCCTTAATAATCCAGTTCAGAAAAAGGGGGTCATCTAGCAGCAACATGTCATGCCTCCAGGAGGAGACCAGAGGCTCTTCCAGGCCCCACTCCAGCCTCAGTTCCAAAGGGGCATGATCAGAGATTACTACCTGGTGGGTCTGAATCTTATTAACCTTGTGATAGACGGCACCTGAGATGAGCCAAAAGTCTATTCTGCTAGAGGACCCATAGGAGGAGGAGAAACAGTCCCGCACATCTGGGTGCATTGTGCACCATGTATCCAAAAAAGCATGTTCCTCCATTAGGCCTTGGACAGCTTTGGCAGCCTGTTTATGTGGTTTCTTATCCCTCCCACTTCTGTCCATCGAGGGGTCAAATGTAAGATTGAAATCCCCTCCCATTATTACTAGACCCTGATGCACATTGAAATCTGAAAGGATTTGGGTGAGATGGTGGAAAAACTCCAGGGCATCTCGATTAAGAGCATAAATGTTAAGTAAAATCAGGAGACCTTAAGGAGTAGCTACTTCCACCATTACTCATCTCCCTTCTTTGTCTTTCTGTGTCAGTTGATCTTCCAGGCGAGGTTTTTATGCCACAGAATGGAGACTCCTCTCTTATATGATGCAACAGCACTGTGTACTTCTTCCCCCACCCATCCTTGTTTAAATTTAGCTGCTTCCCAAGGTGAGTTCTGTCTCTTGGAGGAAGGCCACCTGGGGCCTCAATTTTTTTAAAGGAGTTAAAACCTTTTTCCATTTGACTGAAGAACTGAGGCCCCTATCATGCCATGAGATCAGGCCAAGCTCCATCTGGGGAAGAGAATGGATCTAAAACTGACACATTTATGCAGACCTTATGAGCCTGTATTGGGTCTCCTCTGTAGGGTGTTAACTCTATAAGAGATCGAAAATTCTGTAACCACACAGAAATTGCTAACTAAAGCTTAACATTCTGAAATACTTAAGAATAACTTTACGCAGTATTTATAAACATTGTATGAAAAATATTATAACACACAATAACAGCAGTGACTTATAGTTTTAAAAATAACACAATAAGCAATCTATAAATTTAACACCTAACATTCTACAGTAAGACCGGCTAACACCTGCAACAGTCGGCTATTTAGTAGCCCAGACCCAGGTGCTGGTCCCCGGGGTATGTGGAACTTTTAGACAGCTCATAGGCCGTAGCTCTTCACTCTGAACAACTAGTCCATATGTAAGAGCTCTAAACAAAACATAAGGAGGAGAAAAGGCTCATCCTTTTAAGAGAATAAAAAGGAAACTAACCTTTTTATAGCAACCCCAGGGATGTGGATAACTGGATGTAGGAGATTCGGTTTCAGCCACCTCCAATCCAGAGAAAGGGGTCCTGGCATCTGGCCTACCCCTCTCAAATCCTCCTCTTTATTCAGTTGTCCTGACCCAGATTGACTGCATGGGCAATATTAGCTGGTGGCTTATACTTAGGCCCCTTATTAGTTACAGAGGCAGATTCACTCAGCCCTTGCCTCCTATATGTACATATATGGCCACCTGTGGGATGTAGATGGGGAAAAGTGGGGCTAGAACTGAAATAATGACCATAAGCAGTGTGCCACAATAAGAGATAGTGCAGGTCATACAGTCCTCTTGCAGCAACAGCTCTCTTTAGGGAGGTGCCGTACTCCAAAATGCCGGTGCCCTCTATCCAAACATATACCACTTATGAGTAAAACTACACAATAAAAGGGGTGGGGGTGGAGTCTTAGAACCAAAAATCACAGTGTTTAACTTCACTGCTAAAAGGTTTACATCCCCCACCCTTCCAGATGCTTGTTAGCACATGTTTAAAGAGTGAACCCAGAAACTTCTTAAATTTCCCTATATAAAAGGAAACCAGGTCAGCGGAGTGAAGGTGCAACACCAGCTGAGCTGGCCCCAGCAGTTGCTTGACTCACCACTGGCATGGGGACATCCAGGATCTCCTCTCTGCTAGCAGAAAAGGTCTGATGGTTCAATCCATCATCAGCCAACCAAGAGGACTCATGACTGGAGCCCAAGACTCTGCAGTGTGCCATCGTCAATTGCACGTCCTGAGCCCTCCACAGGTAAGTCCTTCAAGGGCCTAATTCTGTTCAAGCCAGGTGGGATGTCTAGCATTCCCTCTGAGTCTCCCGACTCTTGGCTTCTGCTGTGACTCCTGGAATGGAGCTTGGGAGACTTATCCAGGTGTGTGCCCTCTGGTGCCTACATTTTGTGATTTTTGGTTCCACTTAGCCTTGGGCGGACTTGGGGACAAGGCGGCTTGGAACTGGGAGCTCCAGTGGAGGCCTGGTCTCTCACCAGCTGTGGTGTACAGTCCATTCATAGCGTGGGACAATTTATTATTAGGCCAGAGGGAGTCAGATATCTTGGAGCAGTTAAGCTTAGGGCATATTCGTGTAGAAAACTTTTGGCTGCCTGGGGTGTATAAAAAAAATCTGGGCATCCAATTGACCAGGATGTAGAGGATAGTAGGATAATGCAAGGAGTAATCCTGCCCCAGTTCTGCACAGGCTCTGTGGGATAGGGAGAAGGCCCTCCTACAAACCATGAGTTCCTGGGAGAAATCAGCAAAGATGTGTATTTTTTTCACTTCTTCACTGCAGCACCCCTTTGACCTTGGGCTGGACAGAATAGCTTCCCTGTCCCTGAAGCTTAGACACTGGACAAGGATTGGCCTGGGTCTGCCCCCTGGAGGTGGACAAGGGGCCAGGGATCTGTGGTATAATCAATTTTGAAGAGCCCTGCCTGTCCACCCCATGACCTGCAGCTCGGTTTAGGAGGAAAAAGAATCATGTCGGGGCCTTCAGCCCCTCAGGGAACCCGACCAGCCACAAGGTATTTCTACAGATCTTTGATGTGGTGCCACATTAAGTGATGAGCCTTGTCCTGGTCGTGGAGTTTAGCATCCATGCAGTGGATTGTATCATCCTGATTTGCCAGACATTGTTCATTAACACTGGTCTGCTGCAAGAGGTTGACTATGTCGAAGGTGTTGTTTTGAGCTACTAGTTACAGTTTATTCATTTTGGAGATCATGGCCTCAAACATGTCCATAATTTATTTCAGGACTGGCTCGCCCTGCTGTGATGCAGATACTGCCATGCTGGGGATTGTAGAAGACATAGGCCACTTCCCCAACCTCCGTTCAACTCGCACTGACTCCTGAAGTACCTGGTATATCAAGGTAAGTTTGGATTGAAAATGTTTAGTAGGGATTCCACTTCCAAATACGCTGCTTCTTTTAGTCATAACTATGTAGAACAATAGTTGTAAAGGCGGATGCGTGTCAGGGCTTACAGAGCTACAATTTTGGGCTGCCATCTTCTTTGTATCAGGCCACACCCCAGTTAGTGATTTTTTTTTATATAAATTCCTTGAATTTTGTCATTTTTTTTTTGCTTATGACTAGCACAAAAACTACACTGATTTAAACTACAAAACTTATGAGTTCACTAAAGTTTGTTTGAAGAACTTCCTTTGAGGTGTTTAAAAACAACATTTTATTGTTAGGTTTACATTTTAAAGATTGTGCATGCATACATGCATCAGGTAAAACATAATTTTTTTTTATGTCATTGAAGTGAGTCACAAAAAGGAAAAAAAATTGGATTTGACCAGCCTGCTCCAAAAATTCCAGTCACAACAGAAACATGAACATTGACTTGTATCATGCCACAACCAACAACAGCTGTTTCCATTTGCTGTTTCAGGCCGACAACAACAGTTGACATGGGTTGACCCTGAGTTTGCAGTTGCATGTGGCAGCAGCTGAAGAAGAGGTGACCCTCTTTTTCTCCTCTTGCCATCTCTTTACATCCCCTTCCTTGTTTTTCTCACCACCAGCAAAATCAGCATGTGCTACATTTTATAGGATTAAAGCTTTGGGATTTCATGGGGATTTTAAGAACTGCTTTAAAGGATTCTTTCTATGTAAACGCCTAATGGTTTACCCAATGGTTCTCCAGCTGCCACATTCATTTGTAAAGGTTATCTTACTCTCGCAAAGGATTGCACCTCCAGGCTGATAGACTACTCAGCTTTTCAGATTGCTTTTTGTGTAAACACCTGATTATTTAATGTTTTGCCAGTATTACTGTCCATGGTCTTATCTGTGAAACTGTCACACTCATGTAGATTTTTTACATCAAGGCACCTTAATTTATGTTTCTAATTACAAGAATACACCAGGAGGAGACACATTCACAAATCTGTCTGGAGAGATAGTAATATATTTATTACAACAGACTTTATTATTGGCAGATCTGTCTGCAGCAGTGAAGTAAACACCCCAACATTCTGTGGATTCCAGTTCTGTTTGGGTGCACACTATACTGTCATTATACAAGTCATTTAAAGCTTATTACATACATTTATGCGGTTTAACATAAACATCATTTTGCAGTTTCAAAAGACTGAGAACACACTGACATGGTGTATTTTTGTTTCTCACCACTTGGTTCCCTAGTGGAACTGTTTTTTTTTTCCTGTTCAAGACTAATGTCTAGTCAGTACAGTCTCAGGGTCACATACATTCATTTTGAATGCTAGTTTTCATTGTTTATTCATAAAAAACTTCTGAGACTGCACACTGTTTTGTATGTTATATCCTGTAAAACTTAGTAATACCAATTTAAATGCATTTTTTTAACTACTGTGTATCCATACCTTGGCAGACTCAACCCTCTGAGGAACAAGAAACATAATATTTGCTACACTGCGGCATTCAGCCAATGACTGCAGACAGTTTTTTGCATAGACTGAAACCCCTTTTGATAAATATGTTATTGCCTCTTGATAGATTTTTTAGTACAACTCCCCCTGTTGTGGCTTTATGAGTGGAACAACACCAGGTTTTTATTTAGGGAGTCAGCACCAGAGTGTTAACTTGCAGGAAAGCTACAGTACTACAGTGCCTAACTGACAGAGATCATTGAAACCAAGGAAGGGAAAGACTAAGAGTACAGATCAGTACCATCTTTAAAAGTAATTATAAAAAGATCTCAGAAATGCTACAATCTCTTCATTTTTCTGCATTCTGAGACCTTACATTAATCCCTGTTAACCCTATAGAGCCTATTTTCTTTATAAAAGTACATATCTGCTAAGCACTTTTGAGAAGGGCACTGAGATGTCTGTGAATTCTTCATTCCAGCAGTCCAACATCCACCATGCGATATTATAATAGGTACCAACACACATCATACATCAGTCTTAATCAGGGAAGTGCAGGTACAGAGTGGAGTGACCAAGGTTGTTGAAAGTTTGGAAAATATGGACTATGATGACCAGATGCTGGAACTGGGGTGGTGTTTCATGGAAAAAAAGAATCAGAGGGCAAATGATGATGGCCTTTAAATATCTAAAATGGGTAACTCTGGCAAAATGCAGTTGTTCAGGATGCAGAAGGATGAAAGGACAATGGTGTATACAGTTTCACTAAAAGGAGAATGATTCAAGGAAAATCTCAAGAAGAACTACTTCACAGAATGTGCAGTGGTCACTTGGAATAAACTTCCAGTGCAGGTGGTGTCAGCTGATACAGCAACAGCTATCACGTTTACACTCAACATGTACCTGCAGATAAAGGATTGACAGGGTGTTGCCAGTGAGCAGGTGGAAGACAGGAACTGATGGACCAAGGTCTTCTTTTCTCCATAAAACTGTATGCATGTAAAGGTATTTATTTAACACTCTATAAGGCAATATGGCAATCCTGCTGACCATGGATTGTCATATCCCAGTAAAACCCTTCATATGTGAGGCAAGGGATCTAATAGTCTCCCCACAAGCTCAATTAAAAACCAGGGCCCAATATTGGAATATGGGTGAAAGCAGTGTGCAAGGTTTGCATTGCACTTGCCTGTGCCCATGACCCTGAGGATGCTATAGCCAGTCGGACAGCACACCAACACAATAGCACTGCCCAGACAGGGATCTGGGCTGTACGCAATCTATAAAGATGGGCAAGAACATTGCCCCACACCTGAGAGCACTGGGAACACCCATATGATATTCAGCTGGCAACATGCAAATAAGCCCATTTGGCATGCGCGCTAAGCAGCCATATGCACGCACATTATGGGCTCATTGCATGGGAAGTGGTGAAAGGTTGCACCCCTTCAGAGGCCATCCACCACATTAGGCAGAGTGGTGAGTGGCCCACACACCCCGAATGCCTGTCCCTCAAGTTACATGATCTCTCTGGTATCCAGTGACACCCCCACCCTCTGATCCTCATCCCTGTAATAGAACAGTTATTTCCTGGTGTCTAGTGGCACCCCATGCCCTTGAATCCCTGTCCCCCTCATAGAATAAGTATTCCCTGGTGTCAAGTGACACTCCCACTCTAAACACCCATCACAGCTGAAAACCCATAGTCCCTGGCATCAGTGCACCCCTGGTGCCACACACTGAGAAAAACACCCTGCACCTTACCCCTCTGCACCACTGCCATGCAGATCCAACATAGCGACCAACAAGCCCTCCTCTCACCACCTCAGTGTATGGAATGACAGGGTGTGTGCATTCTGTCTACAGTATAAAGAGAGCACTCTTATACTGTAGACAGTATGCACTGTCTGTGTCATTCCACACGATGGCTGACTGAGGTGGTAAGAGGAGGGCTGTGCCAGTTGCTGTATTAGATCTGTGTGGCACTGGCAGAAACAGAGGTAAGGGGGGGCTGGATGGTTTGCTCAGTGGGGGGGGGCAGTGCAGAGGGGCCAGTAGATACCAGGGACTATGGACCTCAGCTAGGAGAGAGATGCTTTGGGGTGGGAGTGCCACTAGACACAAGGAATAACTATTCTATTATAGAGATGGGGATTGGGTGCAGGGGTTGCCACTAGACACCAGGGAATAACTATTATAGTATGTGGGCAGGATTGGAAGGCAGGGGTGCCACTAAACACCAGGGCATGCATAGCTGCATTCGGCCAGGGTGGGAAGTGTCAGCTTCAGCAATGCTAAATTTGTACTGAAGATACATGCAGATTTTCTCAGAATAAAAGCACTTGATGGCTCATGTTTCAGAAGAGCAGGGTATATATAGAAAAAGGGTGACTGCCAGCATTTTAGAATTCTGATTAACCAAGCATCCCCAGGGTTTTAGAGAAGTGTTCATGTCTGCATGTAAAAACACTACAATAAATGGACTCCATTTTTTCCTATAAAGAAAGCCAGTTATCATTTCTTGTTATAACCACCTGGTTATAACAGAAAACATTTGCAGGCTTTCTGTATGAGGATCCATGAACTGCAGTTGCCCTCGTGCACACTCACTGTTTTGTGGCACTGAGAATCTCAACGCTCACCCCTTGCTACTCAGTTACTGTGTTGCCATAGAAACTCAATTGTGTACTGCTTTACAAGTGGAGTTAAAACTTGTTCAAACAAGAAAGAAAGATTTTCTTTTCTTTTTTTTTTTGCTGTGTTTCCTTTTTATTTTGGTTTCAAATGAGTGCCGTGACTTGTTGGATGTTTACATATTAATATATATATAGTAAGTCAAATATACATAGTAAGACATACTAGTATACATAGTAAGTCATACAAATGTACATAGTGAGACATACTAATATGCTTAGTAAGGCATACTTTTTACATAGAACTATAAAACATGACTATCTCTTTCAAACTTTGCCAGATTCGATATGAAAAGTTCACAATGTCAGACACTAGTAATATCTTTTTTTTTTTATTTTTTTTTTAAACTTGCTTATTACGTTTTCTCACACATATATGATGTACAAAGACTTACACATACAGATACCAGGGATTGCCCCCGGTCCCCAGCCCAAAACTGGCTGCGGATACTATGTACATCTAAAACTATGTACATACACAGCTGCGTTGACATTACTATGGCACTAATAAGCTCTCTGACCAGTGTCTAATCATCAGAATAGGGTAGGCCTTGATTCAGCCCAGATATGTAACACCTAACAGATAATTGCCTACCACCAAATGCTTCTAGGTTGTGTTGACACCTCCTACTAAGGTCAGACTAAGACCGCAGCTGCGTCCCCAGAAAAGAGAGAGAGTGTCCCCTCCTTCCCCTTCCTAATTTGCAGATCTTTGTGTTCCTATCTTATATAAAGCCAGAAATGCAATTCTATTTGTTTGCAGATGCAAAAAGGCAAAAACATAGCAACAAAGCAAACCTTCAAGCTGTTATTCATCTGTTAATCTCACCCTGACAGACAGACCCCCGCTCCAGGTGCTTACTAGTACTAGTTGTATAGAATAAATGGCTTCCAAAGCCAGCCACATTTTCTTATATAATCCCAACTTGCCCTCACCCAACATCTGCTTTGTACAGTTCCCAGGGTTCTCATGAGATCCCCACCCACTGATCATAAGTATAGGCCAGGCTATCTTTCCATTGCTTCAAAACAAAGGATTTGACAAGGGCCGTGAGTAAGGAAATGTGATATTTAGGTGTAACCCCTGAAACCTGTGACAGGTCCCCAAGCACACAAATTTCAGGTAATATAAACTCCGCATAATCTAGGATGGGGTCCATATTCTGTTTAAGTTTGAGCCAAAGTGGCTGGATCTTAGAGCAATCCCACATCACATGCAATATGTCCCCCTGTTTCTCACCACACCTGAAGCATAGGTCTGTCCATTCGAGGTTTCTCGCACATAGCTTTACCGGAGTATAGTACATATTAGAAGAAATAAACATTTGCATATTCTTGAGTTTAGGTATAGTTATGTATTTACAGCTTTTCCATACAACCTTCCAGTTAAGCCTTAGGGGAGACATAATCTTGTCACAATATGGGATTTGAGTTGGGAAGCTTGAGCCCACAAAATTCAAAAGCACCCTATAAATTTGGGAATTTGGCTTATTTGCAAAATCCACCCCATGTAGTTTTTCCCAGGTAAACCCATTCTCCTGGGGCTCCACCATCCCTGTTTTCACCATGTTCAACAAGTTAGTAAGCTGCATCTTTTTGAAGAAGTGCAATCCCTCACATTCAGGTGGAAGGACAACACTATTCTCATTTATACAATCAGACAACTTAAGGTCCCATAACTGTCTAGCCCATTGCTTTATGACAATTTGACCACCTAACCAAAAATTCGGGTTGCCCAATATTGGTTGTTCCCATGCTTTCTCTTGTCCCTCCTTTGTGCTGGCGTCAAAAGGCCCACCATGCATTAACCATTTTTTTCTATTGGTCAACTTTCTTTTTTAAGGGAGCTTTTCCGGTTGGGAGAAAAGCAATGCTCCTGGGGAAACTCCCAATTCCTTTAAGATCTGTCTCTCTATGCGAAGCCAAATTGGCACATATTCTTCCCCCCCCCCGTCCATTCCACCGCCCCATTATCCCTAGCTGCCCTGCCACATAATACAATTGGAGATCTGGCAACTTGAAGCCCTCTATATCCTATGGGAGACGCATGACCATGTGTTTTTTTTCTAGTGGGCTTAGAGGTCCACAGAAAGCTTGAAATCAACTTTCTAATTTTTATAAACCAGGACTGAGGGAAGAGATACGTGCCAAATGAATCAGGTACAGCAGCCTAGGCAATAGATTCATTTTGACCATTCCTAGCCTAGCTGTAAAGTTCAGTGGAAGTTTATTCCATCTAAGCATGTCACCTGGATTGTAGTTAACAGTTTTCCCAAATTAACCTCTGCTCCTCCTCTACATCAGGGTAATCCAAACACCAAGTAGTTGATTACTTTAGGGGCCCAGTGAATCTGAAGTGGCTCAAAATCTGCCCTAAAAGTGTATGGTGTAAGGGGGAGAATTTGTGTTTTACTTAAGTTCAGTTTATAATTCAAAACTGCTGAGTATCTTCGTATAATTTCCAATGCCTGTCTAAAGCCATCAGCTGGGTCTTGTAAATATAAAAGTATGTCGTCCGCAAACACAGACAGTTTAAGTTCCTCCCCCCCCAAATTTTAATTCCCTGGATCCTGGGATCTAGGTTAAGTGCCCTTAACAAAAGTTCTAAGTAGATGTTGAACAAAATAGAGGAAAGGGGGCATCCTTGCCTAGTCCCATTCTCCAGTTTAATTTCCTGTGATATGTATCCATTACATAACACCCTGGCTGTGGGGGTTGCATATAAATGTTTTATTCCCCTGAGGAGACCTTCAGGGAATCCCATCCTCTCCATGGTGACAAAAAGAAAGGAGTGAGAGACCATGTCGAAGGCCTTCTCAGCATCTAAAGATATCAGTGCCATAGGTATCTGAGAGTCCAGCACATAGTTAATGATATGATGCAGCTTCCTTAGTGCATCATGGGCCCCCCCTGCCTGCCATAGACCCTACCTGTTCCTGGCTGATTAAACTTGGGGCAACTTTCAAGATTCTATTAGCCAGTATCCTTGTCAGGATCTTGATATCCTGATTCATCAGTGCAATCGGTCTGTAGCTCTCCGGAAGCTCCTTTGGCTTTTCCGGTTTTGGGATGAGATTAATATATGCTTGGTAGAGTGGGGAATGGGACACCCCATCTTGCATTATCCTAGTAAACATATCTTTTAGTAGAGGTAGTACTGTTAAAATAAGTGTTTTATAAAACTTGGCTGTAAGGCCATCAGGCCCTGGAGTTTTACCATTCGGCAATGATTTGACTGCCTCTAAATTTCCCTCACATATTCGCACCCAACTAAGGATCTAGGTTCGAGCAGACTTGATAGACCATAAGGCCTAATCTGCTGGCAAATAGTATGTTAGTATATTGGAACTACCAGCCCTCGTACCTGTGCCAAATCTAGAACTGGAAGAGGTATGCTTTCCAGAAATGCTTGTATTTCCTCCCTATTATCAGTCCCTCCCCCTTGATAAATCCCTTTGTAATAAGTTACAAAGGCATCAGCCACTTCCAGGGGGTCAGTTATAGTTTCCCCTTCCACTTTTATTAAGTTTACCGTTTGTGCAGCCTCCCATTCCCTCACTCTAGCTGCAAGAAGGCAGCCTGGCACAGCTCCCTGCATTAAATACTTGGCCTGGATTTTCTCCAACCAGAAATCCACCTTGGCATAGATCAAGTCCGCCATCTCATCCCTCAGTTCCTTAAGTTCAGCATCTAATTCTGCAGATGACCCTTCTAAAGGTGCAAGAGAATCTATAGCCCTATTATGAGCTCCTCTCGGCTTGTCTGAGTTTGTTTATTCTCGCTGCATATCTTTGAGCTACTCCCGAATAAAGAACTTTACAAGTTGGCCAAGCTATTTGCTTATCCTGCAATGCTGGTAGTTGAACTTGAATAATCTCTCTAAGAGCCTCCTCTAACTTTCCCTGCAGTTTAGTGTCAATCAATAATGATTCATCTAATCTCCATCTATATGGCTTGGCGGATAGGCTTTTAGTTCCCACATCATCTGAACAGGGAGTGATCAGATAAGATTCTACTATAAGTAGCCATTTCTTTTATTCCCACCAATGCTTCCTTATTGACCGAAAAATCAATCCTTGGAGTGCATTTTATGGGCCCTGAAAAGAAAGTCATGCTATTCGATCTCTTACCATGTATCCAAGCAGGGTCCACCAATGTCATAGCCTCTAAGAATCGACCCATAGTCTCCTGTGCTCTTGACGAAGGTTTTTAGAGGGTGGATACCTATCTTCCCAATTGTTTTGACACAAATTCCAAACCCCTGCTAGAATGATTGGATGTGTTGGCAACCCCACTAGATCTGCCTCTAATGAAGCAAAAAATCTGGGTTAGAGGCGTTGGCCATAAATGGAGGCGATTGACAAGACTGAACCCAGTATAAAGCCAGAGAGAAAATTCCCCTTGTCCACATTTATTACCACCTCTTTACCACAAATGGACAAGCCTTCTCACCAGAATAGCAACTCCCCAGAAGCCTTGTGTTTCCCACCCCAAATTCCTGACCCACCCACATTTTTTCAACAGATCTAGTTCCTCTGATAAGAGATGAGTCTCCTGTAAAGTCACTATTTGTGCCCCCCATTCATTGAATATGTCTCAGAATCACCATTCTTTTTTGTCTACATTCCAAGAAATAATTTTAATATTTAACATTGTATACGTATACTCCTGTTAGGAGGTCTAAACCTCACTTTCAGGTTCTTGATGATATTGGGAATGCAAGTAATCACAGACACGTTGCATTAAAGTAATAAACAAGTTTATTACTACCAAAAGGATAAATCACAGTTGCCCTAAGCAGTTCTTACCAAAACGAACCGGGAGCCAGTGCTAAGCATTCCCTATACCTCAAGGTTTCTCTGTGTCTCTTGGGGTCTCTCCTAAGGTCTCTGAGGTATAAGACTAGTGTATTACATTATATACCTATGATAATTGCTATGGTTACTGTAAGAAAGAAACATTTCTAGTTACAGAGATGAGCCCTATTGGCTAAATTAGAGGTGGCTCCATGGTCTAAGATAACATTATACAATTCTGTATAGTCATCAGTTTAAGAACAAAAGAGTTCTTATACAAAGTCTTACATAACTCAGTGTAGTAGTACAAATCACCAAAAGGTGGCAATGCCGGCTTACATATTATAATTATTCCAAGGACACAGATGCCTTGGCATCTTACAAGTAAGAAATACACAGGAAATACATAGGAGAATATACGTATTAGCAAGCAAAGTGTATTACAGCAATATGCATTCATATCCTGACATCTACTCTTGTACGGTAGATGCCCTTAGCCCTATATGTTAGTATAACATATACTTAAGTGCTAGCTGTCTATGGTGTACCTCTGAGGGTACCAAGTAGGGTGCAGAGACCTCGTGTAACATTCCTCCCCTTGTTGCCTCTAAGGGCAACACAAGCAAACTCTAGGGAAGGCCAGAGAGTGAGTGGATTTACAAACCTGATGCATGAGCCTTAGCAAAGGAACTCTCGAGCTGCTCACGGTGTTGGCGCAGTGTGCGCCGTAGGCAGCAGAGCATAATAATCAAAATAAAGATTAAAAATGCTTGCATAATAACAAAACCTTTACAAGTACTCTCTAACCAGGTGTTAGTCAATGCATCATTCATGTCACCATCATTAATTAATGAGAGGATAGCTTCGTTGGCCTTGGTCATATTATTGCTGATGTGGATGAGGTATGTGTCTTTCCTGTCTAAAAGTGATTTTAATGTAAGTGTGAGTGGGTCTATGTGTACATTAAAATATGGCAAGTATTTGGACAGTGTGAGCAGATAATCGGGTTACCATCAATGATGTCTGCATCCAGGAGGGGTACAGGGTTAATACTGTATGTCCAATGACAGTCTTCTGGTGGGGAACAAAACAGAAATTGGGGTAATCAATAACACATGTAACAGATCCATAAGTATAGGATATGTAGTTAGTTACCACGCAGTACTCTCCATCGGAGTTATACTGAGAGTGAACAGTAGGGAGTCTCCACTTTTGCAACTGAACAGGGCAGGTGTAGGTCATCTTTGAAATCTGTGTTGACAGGCGATGAACCTCCTCATGATATGATTGGTAGAGCTTATCCGGAGCCAGAGTTGAGTCCAAGGAGTCAGTGCCATTGGTCGTGATGTCATCATCCATGGTGAAAGTCCAATCAATGCTGTCTGGAGAATAACCACAAACAGGTTGAATAACATCAAATACATCACATCGGCACAAGTAAATGTATTGCCTTTTCACACAGCAGTCCATGTGTGGAGCCACCCAGGCATCCAGGAAAGGATGGTAAACCACTAGAGGCAGTAGATCCAGGCGTTCTCTGTAGATGTCTTTGTCCAAATGCCCAATGGAATGCACCAGTGCAAGCTTGTTGAACAAAGCTGTAGTGGGATCAAAATGTGGTAAAGAGACAGTAAAAGAAACAAACATGGTATCTGTTATAGAACATTTCTTAGCAGCAAAGCAAGGATCAGTATTAGAGTGTCTGGTCACAAACCCCAAATTCCTAGCTGTAGAAAGAGGAATGGTTAAAGTTTGTTGCATACACATAGCAATACAGCTAGGGGTTTTACATCATGGACAATACCATTTTGAGATGCGTCTGTCATGTATGATATCAGGGATTCTTCCAGATTCTAGATCGCAGAAGAGGTTGTTGATGGTAGTGATGATGTATGAGCCATATGCCGAGCAAAGGATTTCTCTAGCAATGTATTGTTTATCTGCTTCTTTATTGTTCTGTTGTATGAGTGCGTTGATCTTATCTCGGGAATCAGTGAATGCCTTAGCAATGTCATGCATGTTGTATACAGTGTATCTTTCTTCCTGACTAAGGCCATCCAAACCATGCAACAATGGGGTAGTACATTGTTGACCAAACCAGTGGAGAATTTAGCAGAATGAGCTTTGATAGCAGCAATGTCTGCTTTATTCCAAATAGTCATAGCTGTACTAAAGAGGCCTGTGACAGTACCTGTTGCACCTGTGACATCAGAACTGTCAACTTCACGTGTCCTATAGGTTCATAGGTTCATAGGATCAATACAAGTTCAGTAGGTATTACTACCTTTATGAACTCAACACCAAATCAAGGGTGGAATCTAAACTTTAAATAGCCCATATAATTATCTAAATTAAGTTTGAATGACGTCAAGGAAGTGCTAAATACCACGTTTTTGGGAAGTTTATTCCATGTGTTTATTACCCTTTGTGTATACCAGTTATTTCTTTTTGAAGTATTATTTTGAGTACCTTTGAGTTTAAGTGAATGGGATCTAGTATTAACAGTAGTCATATTTTTTTGTAGTCCAATTGTTTCTAATATTATTTTGCTCTGTATAGCTTTAAATGTCAAGCACAGATACCCACAAAGTCTTCTGTAGTCCATAGAATATAGACCTCCTTTTTCAATCTAGTTTCATAATCAGATCTTGGAAAGGTGTTATTTTTTTGTAGTTCTTCATTGAATATTTTCAATTAATTTCTTATTTTTAATTAAATAAAGAGCAGTTACTGAGGAGCAATATTCCAAATGAGGTCTTACGTTTATGAGTTAGAACATCAGGAGTGGGTTTTCTCCTGAAGTGGCCTCTATGTTCAGTAGAATGGACCCCGCAATAGGGTCTTGAGTACAAATCTGAAATGCAGCTAAACTATCACACAATAATGAACTATAAAATGCTGAAGTGTTAGTATTTGTGACACATACCAAATTCTTCATATTCCAGTAAGTGAGATTAAATAAAACAGGTATATGCATAAATTGTGTTATTAATCAAAGAACCTGGGAGGAAATGGCTGTTAGACCACTACGGGGACCTGGGGTATGCTTTGGACATTCCAAAAGCTGTTTATCAGTAGGTGGTAACATAGAGAGGTACATGGCTGCAGAAGCCATGTGGTGTATAGCACAATATTTTCGAGCAGAGTCTTTAGACAAAGAATTGCAGTATGAAGGATCAATTAAGGCAGTAATGTTGTACAAACCAGAATGTCTTAATGCAGTTTGTAACAAGGACAGAGAACCATTTGGGGATAATTTAGCATTGGGCCAACCTTGGAAAGTTCCTTTGGAGAGTCTAGCCACTGGGAGAATTTGTCCTTGTGATGTGGTTTGTCACTCAATTTGAAGGGTAGATTTATCAGGAGCAACAACTGAGGCAGTGAGGTAAGCATTGGAACCTTCCTGGACAGTGATCAGACTATCTGGTATATTGATGGATACTCCCTCTGGAGGAGGTGCTGGAGGATCGAGGTGTCGTAGGAGGTTCGGTACCGTGACTTGGATGCAGGGGATAACTCCTGAGATGAGGAGATAATGGAACAAGATAGTCATCTTGTCAATGTATCTGAAAATGAAGATCAAAGATTAATATGTTAGTACTATTCCTCCATAGGGTGAGGAAAAGTATTTAAGCTCCTTTATACAGTTTTAACTGGTTTGCATGTAATCATTTGTCTGTCAACTTGTTGTTATGCAGGAGTCTAACCTGATAGACTGCTGGACTGAGCTTGTTGACAATGGGGTATGGGCCTTCCCACTTGTTGGAGAAGGAGGTGGGATGTGCAAATTGAAGTACCATTACCTGATCTCCAACTTGCCAATCCACTTCTTGTGCGTGTTTGTCAAACTGTATTTTGGATTGTTGCTGGGCCTTGACCATGCAGTTGGCAGCATACAATTGTGTGTGTATGAGGTATTTTCTGAGTTTTTCCACATATTGGTCTACAGACACACAGTCTGCAGTGGGGGTGTGCAGATCAAACAACAGGTGTTCAGGTAATCTCATCTGTCTACCAGTCATCACCTCAAATGGTGTGAGCTGGGTGGTGGCTGAGGTGTGCCCTAATTGCCCTAAGGAGTAGGCAGTAGGAATCCAAGTTTTGGGATTATCCTCAATAATTTGGAAAGCATTTGCTTAATCCGTCTGTTGGCTCTTTCTACTTGACCTGAGGATTGAGAGTGGTAAGGTATGTGGAACTTTGTTGAACTCAAGGAGTTCAAAGGGATTCTTTATTAACTCACCTGTAAAACTGGTTCCTTTTTCAGAGTCTACCTTGAGGGGTAGGATCCCACCTGGAGAAAATCTGTTCCACCGGGATCTTGGCAGTAGGTTTTGCAGTGCATGTCTTAATGGGGAAAGCTTCAACCCACTTAGAGAAGAGGTCAGTTACCACAAGAGCATACTTGTTATTTCTGCTGGTGTTGGTCAAAGGACCTATAAAATCAATCTGTATGGCATGCCAAGGACCAGATTGCCATTGTGGTAAAAGTTTGGCATTTCATTTGTTAGGGATGGGGCTGTTTTGTGCACAAATGAGACAGTTGTCTATGTACTGTTTAACATCTTTGGTGACACCAGGCCACCAGGCGGTGGTCTTGAGCCTTTGGAGGTTATTTTCCACTCCCTGGTGTCCACCAGTGGGTGTATCATGCACTTGGTGCAAGAATTCATATCTTAAGTGTCTGGGGAGCACCCACAATTTAGTGGTGGAATCATCTGTTGGAACCAGATGAGCTTGTCATCTGGTGACAAGCGTAATTACTTTCATGTCTCCGGTAGGGGTGTGTGTGGGAAGTTTCTCTTGGTACCCTTGTCAGGAATCTGAACACTTCTTTAAGTTCAGTATCAAAATGCTGGGCTGCTGAGAGGTCCAAGGGGAAAAGGTTCAGGTTTCTTCCTGAGTGCTGCAATCTACATGGCTGCATTGGCCTCTGGATGGTCCATCATCTAGATGTCCCCCCTTGGGCCCCTTCCTTGCAAGGGTATCTGCTGTGTCATTGAAGGCATGGTAGGGATCATGGAGAGAATGAGCTTTGATTTTATGTACATAGAGTTTGTGTGCAAATTTTTGTGCCAGTGCATGTATGTATATTACCAATTCCTTGTACTTCACGGGGCTGCCATCAGAGGAGAGGAAGGAGTTCTTCTGCCAGAAAGGAAGAAATTCTGTGAGAGAACAACAAACTCAATTAGAGTCTATAAAAATGATAGTATCCTCGGTCCCATGCTGGATGAACTCGAGGGCACAGGCCACCACTGCCATCTCTGCATATTGTGATGATGCTACATTACAGCGCTTAGATATTTTGACAGTGTTCCCATAAGAGTAAATCACTAGAATGCCCATCCCTGTGATTTGTTTTCCCTAATAGTAAGATGCTGAACCATCAGTAAAGACACGACACAAAGAGGTGTTGTCAAGTATTTGTGGCGTGGCAGGGAGGAAAGGACCTGGATCTGGAAGATCAGGTGACTGTAGTGTACAGTCATGGGGTTCTCCCTGGAAAAGGAGTTCATGAGCCAACATAGATGGAATTTTTGTCGGTTGTACATGTATGTCTCTATCCTGGAGCAGAAGTGACCAGTGTGTCAGTCTGGTGTTAGAGACTGACCCATCCTTCATTCTGTCTGAGAGCAGAAAGGTAGTTGGGGTGTGGTTGGTGTTGATGATCAGTGGTGAGTACCCAATGATATACAGGAAGTGCTTGACAGCCCAGTAGGTGCCAGAAGGTTCCTTTCACAAAGGCTGTACTTCTGTTCCACTGGGGTCAAGAGCTGTGAGGCATATGCAATGGGTCTCAAGGTGCCATGCACCTTCTGGGCCAGCACTGCTGACATGGCAATGTCAGAGGTGGCACATTCCAGATGGAATGATAGTGCTGGATTGGGGTTGACCAGAGCTGGGGCGGAGGCCAAGGCCTGCTTCAGTGACATCACAGCCTCGGTGTGTATAGGGCCCCAAGTCCATGGGATGTTCTTTTTGAGTAACTTATACAGAGAAGCAGCTTTCTGAGCAAAATCACAAATAAAATCTCTTGAGTAGTTCACCATACCTAGAAACCTTGAAGAGTTGCCACGCTGGTAGGCAATGGCAAGTCTTGTAATCCCTGTACCTTCTTCCAGGTAGGACTTCGACCTTAGTCAGCTATTTTAGACCCAGAAATAGTACTTCTTTCTGACATAGTTGTGCCTTTGCTGGCTGCATTTCAAGCCTGCTCTCTGGATGAGAGTCAGTAGTTCATCAAGAGATCCAGATGTTGTTCTTGTGTAGCTGTTGCCAGCAACAGGTCATCCACATATTGCAAGAGACATTGGGGAGTAGAGAAACTCTCGAGGGCATCCATCATGTGTAGATGGAACAGGGATGGACTGTTATGGAATCCTTGTGGCAAGCAAGTCCACATATACTGTCTTTCTTCAAAGGTGAAGGCAAACTTATATTGACTCTTAAGGGCCAATGGTAGTGACCAAAAACCATTGGAAATGTCCAGGGCACTGAACCATTTCAAGTCAGGGGTCAGAAGTCATAGCACATTGAGTACTGATGCCACAGTTGGAGAACAACTGAGGGTGACCTGATTCAGTTTCATGTAGTCAATAGTAAGTCTCCAGGTGCCTGTGGGTTTTTTCACGGGCCACACTGGGGAGTTGGCAGTGGAAACGCAAGTTCTGATTACTCCTTGTTTGAGGAATGACTTGATCATCTCTCTAAGGGAAGGCAAGGCCTCAGTTGGGAAAGGATATTGCCTTTGCCTCTCATGTGCTGGGCCTGACACTTCGATGACAGTGTGCATTCTACCACAGTCATGTTTATTGATTGCAAATGCTTCGAAATATCATTGCAAAATAGGGAGGAGCTTTGGGAAAAGTTCATGAGTCTTGAACAAATCTATGACGTCATACTCCTTGTCATTGGCAGATACTGTTGCCACGACATGTGAATCAGGAATCAAAATGGTATGATAGTGACCCTGAATTTGTATCAGTAGCATGTTAGCTAGGTCCACCACACAGCCGTGTGGTGCAAGGAATCAATCCCTAGGATACTAGGATGATCATGCAATACCATCAGTTGGAAAGTGTGGAGGCCTTTAGATGGCCTAGCTCTACGGTAAGGTGAGAGCGGTATGCAGGTAATCTAGTACCATCAACTCCTGACATGTTGGTCCTCCATCCGGTGGACCAAGGGATGTCTAGGTGTTCATCATGTAACACAGATACAGCTGCACCTGTATCTAACAAGACTACTAGTAGGCGGACCCCTACCTTGGCCTCGGTGCAGGGCCTTCCATTTGTATCCAAGACTAGCTTGTTTTACAATCTGGACTGGGGCCTGTAATTGTCAATCTGTACTGCTGGGAGCATGGAGATGTTGGGCCTGACTCTTGTGAATTACTTCACCATGCTGCACTGATGCTATATAGGGAGGAGCTTCTGGGTTCAGGCTGGTATGGGCCTGAGAGCCTGCACCACCAGTGTCCCCATGACCAGTTAGGGTCTGGGTTGCCGGTTGTACCACCGCAAGGGCCTGTGTGGGAACAGCATCTGCTACAGATCGCACTTGTCCCAGGAGCTCTCGGAATTTCTGATTCTCCTTGGCTAGCTTCCTATATGAAGGGCCTGTCCTTTGTTGTTGTGATTTACCTTTACCCGTATGCTTTTTGTACTTATGCCAATTCCAGTTCCCACCCCATTGTTGTTGCTGTTGCAGTTGTTGTTGATGGGCCTGTTTGGAGTGTTGGTTATCAACTGGAGGAGCTTGTTGGTGTTGGGCCTGCCCTTCCACTGTGTAGTGCATTGTGGCCTCTGGAGTAGGCTCCACAGCAGCTACCTTCTTGGAATCGGAGCCCAGATCACGGATATAGAGTTGGTACACTCTCTCGGTTTTCCGAAGGATGTCGGCAAACCTATCCATATTGGGGTAGGTGGTTGGCTCTACCTTTTCTCGTACTGCTGGAATCATGTTCCTAAGGAACAGGGTCTTATATTCAATAAGATCTACATCTGCAGCTTCTTGTGCTAAGTGCTTTCCTGCTCGGTAGGCCATCCAAAGTCTCTGGTGGTAAGTCGCTGGACTTTCCTTTGCATTCTGTTTTACAGGGTATGCAAGCATCACTCCTACTATACCTGGGCTGTGAGCAGAAATGAGCTCAGCTGCAACCTCGTCAAAGGTGGAATTCCCATCCTGGTGGATGGCATCAGGAAGTTTGGCCCACAAACTAGGATCGATGGTTTGGCATAGTATTTGGACCTGATATTCTGCAGCAAGGCTAATCATCTCGCATTTAGAATGCACCTTTTCCAAGTGACAGCTGAGGTTGTCGGACGGGTTCATCCGACCCGTTGCTGTCAGCTATTTGCTGAACAAGGTAGGCCATTTGTAGGGATTATTGGGTCAATCAGGCAGAGGTAGATTGTCTCGAGTGCCATCCAGAGCGGCCCAAGCTGCAGCCTAGGCCACAGTGTGGGCGATACCTTCCTGAGTACCAGCCTCTTGCAGAAGCTGCCTAATCTGGGTTTTAATGGCCTGTTTACTTCTCTCAGGAAGGGGTACATTGCCTATCACAGTTTCAATCATGGTTTCTATCTCATGCCCATCTTCCACATTAATAACGGCTATTGGTGGTGCTGTCGGGACCAGGCCTGGGCCTGCTACCCCCCATCATGGGGGCCGCCATGTTGGCATTTCCCATGATGGGCGTCACTACGTCGATGACGTATGACATGCTGAGGATGTAGTGGGGACCCGCCATGTTGTGGATGGCTGGGTGGGGTCTCTGGGCCATAGTAGGGGTGTGACTGGGCATTGTATTGTGAAATGTTGTCATCTGACAACACTCCCCTTCAGATAATGTATGTAAGGCAGGGGCTACGCCTCCCATTGCCTTAACATGTCCAGCCAGAACCTCCCGCTGATGGCACAGTTTCACCATTTTGGTTCTACATTCAGTATGACTCACACTTGCAACATCCATATCAAACTCATCTTGCTTTTGCTTTTGCAACACTCTATACGCGGCGCTCAATTCACGGTTGTCCCTAATAGACACTTCTAAATCATTACGTACCTGGTTTATCTCATCTTGCAGCTCACCCATTTCCTCACTCAACTGAGCATTTGCAGCACTTAGCAAATCATTCATTTGCAATGCCTGTCCCTTATCCTGTCTCAAACTTTCACATTCCTGTTTTAACATACACAGTTCCTGTTCTCCAGCTTGAGCAGAATGATGCAATAGTGAATCCTTTTCACTCCACAGAGTTTGGAGTTCAGACTCCAAGTTCTGCTGCAGTCTGATACATTCTGTTTCCTGCAAAGCCACCTGTCGCTTAAGAGATGAAATTTGCAGATCAAGGGTTCGAAACCTCGCTTCGGAGGCTTCCAGAGCAGCATAGAGAGATGCGACCATCAACCCTTTAGCTTGTCGCTTATTGACTGATTGTCTCATCTCCGTGTACTGGGTTTAAATCCCCAGTATAGGGTTTTTGGATGGACTTGTGTCCCGCGTGAAGTCAGCCCATCCTCCATGGGAGGTAAGGAAGTTTGAGACAACGAATCTCAGTTCTGCGCAGATATTTGATACGGTGGCCATTCTGTGGGAGGGAACGAAAAATCAAACTGTGAAAAAGGCGCCGTGCTGTGTATCGATTCACAGCAGGAGCACTTAATACACAGCCGGGTTACTGTAGAAGTTGTAGACTTACAAATCAAAGCTGTGATGGAGTGAGTCAAGTCGGCATCGACCACACCGGAAAGGATGACAGCTAGACTTTGTAAGTTACTACAAACTAGTTTTAAAATGGGAGAGGTGATACGGGAATGTACACCTACTGTCCCCGTGGGAAAGGGAAAAATTTCAGCAACAGGTGAAAACTTACAAACACCAAATATCACCTGCACACGGTCGTCAATTTGTTAGGAGGTCTAAACCTCACTTTCAGGTTCTTGACAATATTGGGAATGTAAGTAATCACAGACATGTTGCATTAACATAGGATGCAAAGGATAAATCACAGTTGCCCCAAGCAGTTCTTACCAACACGAACCGGGAGCCAGTGCTAAGCGTTCCCTATACCTCGATGTTTCTCTGTGTCTCTTGGGGTCTCTCCTAAGGTCTCCAAGGTATAAGACTAGTGTATTACATTATATACCTATGATAATTGCTATGGTTACTGTAAGAAAGAACATTTCTAGTTACAGAAATGAGCCCTATTGGCTAAATTAGAGGTGGCTCCATGGTCTAAGATAACATTATACAATTCTGTATAGTCATCAGTTTAAGAACAAAAGAGTTCTTATACAGAGTCTTACATAACTCAGTGTAGTAGTACAAATCATCAAAAGGTGGCAATGCCGACTTACATATTATAATTATTCCAAGGACACAGATGCCTTGGCATCTTACAAGTAAGAAATACACAGAAAATACATAGGAGAATATATGTATTAGCAAGCAAAGTGTATTACAGCAATATGCATTCATATCCTGACATCTACTCTTGTACGGTAGATGCCCTTAGCCCTATATGTTAGTATAACATATACTTAAGTGCTAGCTGTCTACAGTGTACCTCTGAGGGTACCAAGTAGGGTGCAGGGACCTCGTGTAACACTCCCATATTTATTTCCATGCTACAATCTGCCAATGTCTTGTACCCAACTAATGGACTCTCTCTTCTTTTCCCCCCACCCCCCTCCCAGTTCCCTGTTCCTATGATAGCCCTCCTAGAACAATAGTGATCCATGAATAAGCCAGTTCCCAGTGTCCCCTTTCCTCTCCAAGCTCATGCCAGAGATTATAGATAATCTCTTCCTTCCAACGTCTCCCTACCCTGCCCCATCAGTTAGCTTCTCCTCCCTCATCTTCTCCTAACCCCATTGTCCAAGGGAAGATACTTTCCTAGTGGTCTCCCACATTATAGCTATTTTCAGACTATTCTGCTTAATTATCTTTCAGTGTGCTTTAATGTATGATGGGGTTTTCTTCGGGCACGCTATTATAGCACACTTCAAATTCTTGCCCTATGCCCCTGGACCTTCATTATTTCACAGAATGACCTCTTCCCCTGTAGTGTAGTTTCCCTTTTCCTGCATTGAGAGGAAGCCCAACTCTAGCCCTCCAGCCCAATATTAACCCCAAAAATCCTCTCCTCTGCTTCCCCCAAAAGACTGCTCACCATACTAAGCTAGCCAGCTGCATGGAAGCAACAACTTACCAGAGGAGTAAGCTTACAGAGAGAATAGCTGTTGCTGCTCGCCATTCACCACAGTTGTGTAATCATAAAACCCCTAGCTCCCTTCCCCCAGAATAAGCCTTCCACATTTGTTTCTAAGGTTACCAAATTAAAGAGCGGCAAGTTCTCTGCCATCTGATACAGCACCACACCTGTTTTTGAAGTGAACCTAGGCTGAGAGAAGTGATCTCCCCGCATCCATTGAAATGAGCCTTAACCCCCACCCTCTTCGTAAAATCGTTAAATTACCTAACCTAAGGTACACCTGCCGTCCAGTGGCATCACCCAGTAATCACTTCACTGCAGCTCACGATAGTCCTGAAAGAGAAGGTCTCCCATCCAAATTCCCAACATCAGCCCTACCCCCATTACCTCCCAATAGGTCTCTATATCTCTTTCTTCCACTCGATCCCTTAAGCTGCCCCAAAACAAAATGTAGGCTACCTGCCTTATATAATCAACAGACTGTTTAATTTTAGTAAACCGTAAATGAGATCAGTCCACGATAGCATTTCAACCATTCTTTAATCACATCCAGATCAGGTTAGAACTCCCCATTGCCACTGTAAAGCCAGTCAAGTCGGTGGCTTGAATAATGATGGTAGTTCGAATCTCAAGCCCTCCAGGGCATCACGCGCTGTTAGGCATTTTTTGTCTCCAGCTTGGAGCTTAACTGTTAGGGTCACTGGATACTGCATCAAAAACTTTATCCCAGCTAGGTATAGTTTCTTCTTAATGTCCGAATTCTCTTTCTGGTGATCTCGAATAGATGGGGTTTAATCTTGGAACAGCCACAAAGTCACCCCATTCCACTGCAGATTTTTTGATTGCTTAGCTTTACTGAGAACAAAGGCTTTTTCTTTATAGTTAAGAAACCTCATGATTAATACCAGCTCCCGGGGGGGGGTCTCTCTAAGTGCCCGATGTGCTCTTTCCAGGTTATATGCCTCCCTGTATGGAGTTGGGCCTAGTAGTTTCAATAGCATATCCTGCAAGAAGGTTACACAGTCCGCCCCCTCTGTTTTTTCAGGAAGCCCCGCCATAATTAAATTATTTCTCCTGCTACGTGATTCTTGATCTTGAATGCGGTCTTCCAGCTTTTTGACTTGCTTTTGTAGCACAACCACTTCTTGCTCTGTCGTTGTAGTTTTTCTTTCCTGCGACGAGACCCTGGCCTCTAAATCTCCCATCCTCCTTGCCAGCACATTCAGAGCCGGTTTTACCATTGAAAAATCTGCCACCAACCCCTGTAGCATTTGTTTAATCTCCAGAATGTCATCTGCATTCACTTTCTCTCCCCCTTCCACTCTCTCTTCGTCATCTTGATCCTCCGGAACAGGCGAAAGGGGCTTCTGGCATTTTACTGCCGGAACCCGAGCCGACAATGGCTCTGGAACTCCACCCTCCATCTCGACCATTCCGTCAGGCCTTTGCAGATCACCCTCAAGACCAGATATAGAGTTCAATCTGCACCTTCCTGTTCAATCAAAAGGCAGAGGGGCTTAGTAAAATTTTCTGAACAAGCAGATTATCAAATTGAGCCCAAATACTTATTTAAAAGGTAAATTAAACTGATGAGGGCCCAGGAGCGACACTCAGGATGTCCTCTCTCCTCTAGTTCATCACGTGATTTCTCCCACAATGTCTAAGAAAAAAGATTTTCTAAAATCGATTTTCAATACTTAAAAGTTGCTAACAGTTTTAACACTTTTAAACTTTTATCTTTGAGCTAAAAATGTTGTTCTGGCTGACATGGACCTCAGTCCAACTCATGCTGTTATCTTTGAGTTGTGAATAGTTTCAAGCTGAAAATGTTTTAAAGCTGACATTTAAATGATTTATAAACCAAAATAAGTAATTTTTTTTCCTGTTTCAAAAAATAAAGCTTTCCTTAATATGCAGAAATCTATTCTATTTCCAGCACTTAATCTAAATGTGCCATTACTAGGCTGTCACCTTTGACAAAGGCTAATTTACATAGTGCAGTTTGATTGGCCAGTAAGGATTCTAGTCCATACCAAAATTACAGCACAAAGCCACAGCTTGCGATTTTTCTTTCTACTAGTAGTCTTTTTAGCTGCTGCTTTTTAAATAGATAACAAGAGAAAATTGTTATTTTAAAACTTTTGGAAACTGGACTCCATTGAGTAATCAAAGTCATTTTAGGAAGTATGTTGTGTAGGATATTTCTGTGTCATGTTACTTTGCCCAAGGCATGGTTCTATCATTTCCTCAACAATAAACATATTGTAGTGTCTTATTTTTCCTTGATTATGAAATGGATATGAAAAAATCCTGGAATCTGATTGGCCAGTTTGGGACTTTACCTATGAGTAAGTCCCACTATCACACACAAACAAACTCTGATCAGAGCCGATAGGGCTGCAGATGAGGAATTTGGGGTAAAAATATTGTAAATTATCACAGTTACAAACGTGCATTTGCAAAATGTAACATAGGCTTATAAATTAGTTGTTTTGTAATATTTTTTACACCAAACTGTCAACATAGCCTTGTTATGACCCTGCCTCATGAAGACTGGCAGACAAAATGTTCAACTCCTGACTTAAATATGCTTTGCTCAGGGACTGTGAAATCAAGCTTTGGGACAGAAAAACACATTTTTGGGCAGGAGTTGAAAAATGACAGCTGTCACATTGATGAGGTGCTGTAAAGAAATGGCCATGTTGAAAATTTTGGGTAAAAGTATTGAATATTGGAGGCAGTATAGTGCAGTGGTCTAAGGCTCTGAGCTGCAAATCTGGTGACATCCAGCAGACCAGACCTGGGTTTGAATCCCACAGCTTCCACTTGCACACTGTGTGACCCTGAGCAAGTCACTTAACCTCCTTGTGCTCCCAGGTCGCTCCTGTAAAAAAGCTTTCAACTTAGTGTGCTATACCTGGTTAAACAACTAAATAAAAAAAATATATATATATTACCGAACTTACAAGCCTCCATTGACAAAAATCAATGTAGGCTCGTAACGGTTTTGTTTTTTAATGTTTTTACACCAAATTTCAAACATAGCCTTCTTATGACTCCACCTCATGAACAAGGGCAGAGAAAACTTTTAACTCCTGGCAGAAAGGTGATTTTGTGCAGGGACCACAAAATCACCTTTAGGGATGTAAAAAAAAAAAAAAACATATTGGCCAGGATTTAAAAATGACAGCTGTCACATTTATGAAGTGCTGTAAAGATATCGCTATGTTGTATATTTGAGGTAAACATATTGAAAATTACCAAACTTACAAGCCTACATTCACAAAATTATATGTGGGCTCATAACTTGGTTATTTTAATATTTTTGCAAATTTTCAACATAGCCTTCTTATGGCCCACCTCATGAACAAGGGCAGAGAAAATGTTCAACTTGGTTTGAAAGGTGATTTTGTGCAGGGACCACAAAATCACCTTTCTGGATTTAGAAAAAACATTTTGGACAAGATTTGAAAAATGACAGCTACCACAGTCATGAGATGATGTAGAGATACGGCTATGTTGTAAATTTTGGGGTAAGAATATTGAAAAGTACCAAAATTATGAGCCTGCATTCATAAAATTCAATGTAGGCTTATAAATTTGTTGTTTTTCAATATTTCTACACCACATTTTTGATGTAGCCTTCTTATGACCCCACCTCATTAACAAGGGCAGATAAAATTGTCAACTCTTGCCCAAAAGATAAGTTAAAGCAGGGACTGCAAAACCATCTTTCAGGACAGATCTGGCTAATGACAGTGACATTGTGCATGAGGTGAGATCCCAAAGAAGGCATGTTGAAAATTTGGGCCAAAAATATGTAAAATTGTCCATTGTATTGCACTAAATTCAAAACCCCATTGAAATACATTGAACTGCAAACATGTGTCTTCAGTTCACCTTCCAGTTTGAAGACTGAAGATGTGTCTGCAGTCCAGAAAGGGTTATGGTGTTTGACCCCCAATGGGTAACTAAGGGTTTGGGGTGGTGGTGGATGCTGAGTGGGAGGGTTGGGTGGGGGCAAGAAACTGCTACAAAAGACATTGATGGACCATTTTCTTTTACAGGTGGAAAAAAAAGATACTGACAATCCTTGATTGTGACACTGAGGGATTGGGAACCCCCAGTGTCACAGTTATGTGACGGAAGACATCGAAGGGCCATTTTCTTTTTTACAGATGAAAAAAAACACACAAAAAAGAGAGACGATCCCTGGTCATGACACTGAGGGATTGGGCAACCCCAGTGTCACAGAAAAGGCTGGCAATCCCCTATTATGACACTGGGGGACTGGGCACTCCAGTGTCACAGTTATATTTTGGGGTGGTGGTGGTGGTGGGTGCTGAGAGGGAGGTCAGGTGGGTGCATTTCTATAATATAAATAAAATAAAAATAAATTAATAAATACAATAGGCAGTCATGGTGGAACACAGCCCACTCTGCCATGACCAAGATGGCCACCACATGTGCGACTGCTGGCACATGCGCGTAGAGTGCAGTAGCCATATTGGACATGAAGGAGTGTGCTATGTTCCACCATGACTGCTGGCGCTATAAAATAGTGCAGTGCTGCACCAATAGTGATAACATGGTTGGACTGCTTCATGGACTCGGAGGTGACTGTGATCCAAGTCCAACACATTATTCGTTCAGAAAGAATGCTGAGCCTTTTTTCTCAAAGCAAAAGGTCTGCAGGACTCTGCCCACTGCAGCCCTAAAAAGGACCATTCAGCCTTGTGACCTATATTAATATCTTCACACCTTTCACCTCTCAGAATGCTCACTGATTAATAATTTTCAAAAATGCAGGAATTTTTTTCCCTTTACTAAAGGCCTTTAACTGTACCGTAAGAAACTGAAACTCCCTTAAATTAACAGCAAATAAATTGTTCTTTTCCTTGATTATCTCCTCAATACAGTCAGACACACATTTAAACAATAAAGTACTACTCGATTTTATTTTCTGTTCTTTCTGTGCTTACCATGAACAATCCTCCTCCATTCTTTATCTGCTTCTGAGGGAAGTGTAGGTATTACTTTGCCACTGAAAAGACTGAGGACCTGGTTCAGTATTAGCCTTCTACTGTGACTGTGTGAGTATTTGGGTGGGGTTGAGCATTCTGCCTTCAGAATGATGGTTCATAGGTTCATAGGTAATTTCAAGCCAGGGATAGAAATTACTAACCAAATAGGCTTGCCTTCCATAATTAAATTTAACAAAAAATTTGCTAATTCGATAATGATCATCTATTCCCTTTTAAATGTATTCATACTAGAACTATTTAATATCTGTTCAGGTAAATTATTCCATGCCCGACCACTCTCAAACTAAACCAATGTTTCCTAAAGTTATGCACCAAGTTTGTTGATAAAGTTGTTTTGTATGCTTTCTTTTGCTAATTCTTCCACGATTGAACATAATTCCCACATCCATTAACAAATCAACATCCTCAATATTTTTATATAGAAAACATAGATCACCCCTCAATCTACGGTAATATAGTGAATAGAGGTTCAAATTCACTAGTCTTTCCCAATATACTTTGCCTGTCTGACCCTTTATTTGTTTAGTCAGTCTTTTTTGAACTTTCTCAATGGAAAGTATATCTTCCCTATTGTAAAGAGCCCAAACCCTCGCACAATATTCCAAATGCGGTCTAACCAAAGCTACATACAAGGGAATCAAAACCTCACTCCTTCTACTTGCAATATATTTTAGAATACAATTTAGGATCTGAATAGCTTTCTTTAATTGTTTTCGACAATGTACCCTAAATTTTAAATCGTTTGTAATTATGACACCGAGGTCTTTCTCCTCAGCAACCACTCCCAAATTAGTATTATCTAGTGGTAAACTGCTTCATTGTTTTTCTTACCCAGGTGCATAACCTTGCATTTGGATAGATTTAATTCCAATTTATTCAGGTTTGTCCATTTATTTATTAAATCTAACGCTTGTTGTAGTGCAACTATTTGCTCATCATTTGATGGAACCACACCCAGTTTACAATCATCGGCAAATTTGTACATCCATACCTTTATATTGTTAATTTGTAATGAGGCAATGTACAAATTAAACAAGAATAAACTAACACGAACCCTCGACTGCACCACACTAGTAACAGGGGCCCATTGTGAGTATTCTCCATTTACAACCACCCTCTGCTTTCTATCCCAAAGCCAATCTGAAATCCATCTGCAGATATTACTAGGCAACCCTAGGTTATCCACTACCAATAATAATTCTTTATGGGTATTTTATCAAAAGCCTTGAGAAGTCCAGGAATACCACATCCACAGGGTTCCCAGCATCCATCTCTCTATTCACCTTTTCATAAAGGATAACAAATTTGTTTGACAGGATCTGTTCCGTACAAAACCATGCTGGACTGGATCAACCAGGTCATATTGCTCAATATGTTCCACAAGAATATACTTGATTATTCTCTCCAGGAGTTTCCCTAGTATCGAGGTCAAACTAATAGGCCTAAAATTACCTGGGTCTGTGCTTGGTCCTTTCTTTAAAATAGGCACTACATTAGCCAATTTCCAATCTTGGATAACAGTACCAGAATTTATTGATTGTTGGAAAATATATGTTATGGGATGTACCAGCATATCTGCCAGTTCTCTCAGTATCCTGGGATGTATACCATCAGGGCCAGGGATTTATTAGTGTTTAAATCAATTATCCCTTTATAAATATTTACTGGATTCAAACGATTGTCCCAGGTTCAAAGGGTCTACTAGTACAGTGGGTATATGGGTCTTTATGTTGATATACAGAAACAAAATAATTATTCTGAATATTTGCTATTTGCTGGTTAGTTGCTCGATGACCCTCTTTGGTAAGAAATGTGCCTATACTGTTAAGGGTCTTCTTTTGGTTATTAATATATGAAAAAAAGCTTTTTATTATCATGGACTCTATTAGCTAAGTTTGTTTTGTATAAAGCTTTAGCTTTTTTATAACTATTTTAACTTGTTTCGAGTTTCTTTGTATTCACGCAGTTAATTTATCATTCTTTAAAACTTTCAACTTTTTGTAGAGCCTATTTTTCATTTAATAATTTTTAATTCCGCAGTACACCAAACAGGTTTAGTAGTTTTATTCATCTGGTGTTTAATAATTGTGGGGACAAAATCATTAGTTAGTTGGTCAATTTTTGATGTAAGGGAATCCCATAGTGTACAGATTTGTTGACAAAATCCAGTCTCCAGTCCCATTTACCCAGTTCCATTTTCATCTTATGGTAATCAGCTTTTCCAAAATTGAATTTAGTAGTGATTCTTATAGGTTTACTAGAATCCATTTCCTTAATATTAAATAATACTGTGTTGTGGTCACTGTTACCTAGTGGGGGACTTACATTCACTGATTTGACTACCTCCCCCATATTTGTAAATATTAAATCAAGGATGTTATTACCTCTGGTACTCTCAGGGACTAGTTGCTCTAATCCTCCTTGATCCATTACATCTATATATTACCTATCCAATGGGGAGAAGCCAATACCTTTAGTCCAATCAATGTTAGGTAAATTAAAATCTCCAGTCAGCAGAATCCTTTTTGAGAAGTCCAAATTACTAAGGATACCCAACAAGAACTCGTCGTCTTCACGGGACATAGATGGGAGTCTATAAAGAAGGCCCAACATAATTTTTGGCCCATTTTTAGGTGATAGGTGCACCCATAAGAGTTCAATTGGTCCTGTGTCGTATTTAATTTCCTCTGAAACAATATCTTTATGTATGTATATAGCTACACCACCTCCTTTTCTATATTTCCTACAATAGGAATAAAGTTTATAACCCTCAATGATTCATACTATCCCACCATGTTTCCGTTATGAGGGCAATATGCATATTATTATTGTTCAAAATTATTCTTAGCTCATCATGTTTATTCTGCAGACTACGGGCATTAATTAGAATGGCATTCCATCCCAAATTATTCAAGGGAGGTGGAGTACTAGGACTATGCTTCTTTACTATTCCCCCCCCCGAACCAGTTTAAATGGAAATTCGTGACCTCTTGGATTTTCTTCCCCATCACCCTAAGCCCAGCATGACTCAGGTGGATACCGTCATTTCTAAAAAGTGTTGGTCTAACAAATGTTTTTTCGTTATCCATGTACCCAACTTCTTCTTGCAGACAGAATTTTCTGATGTTACTGTTAATAGCTTTTATATGATTGTTTTTGAGTATATGTTTACCCTGCATAGGGATAATCCCAGAGATAATGATTTCACTTCCTTTACTTTTAACTTTGTCAACTATAGTCTTAAAATGTCTATGCATACAGTTCCAGTGTGTTTTTCCCACATCATTGGCCCCACATGCAAAAAGAACCAAAGGGTATTTGTGTTTTCAAATAAACCGTCCATCAAAGTAGCTATATCCTGTACCCTTGCTCCAGACAGAGAGCTAACTGTGGTATGTTCATTTCTATTAGAACATACGTATGTATCTGTTCCTTTTAAAATTGAGTCCCCAATTATAAGTAAGTCTCTGTCCAGAGGTTCTTTAGATTTTTTTAAGGTATAATTACTTTTATTAGGGATAGTAATTTTGTCATGATTATTGCCCACAAGGTTAGTAATCTCAATTGAATCAACTATTTCACTTACTGATATATTTGGCTCACCTTTATCTGTATTACTCATAACTGGATCATTTGGTACGTCTATATCAAGGCAATCAAACCAATTTCCTATTTCTATGTCTGGATGAGGCTGAAATAAGGTATTGTTGTCATGCATGAATGTAGGCCTAATTTCTACTTTATCATCCAAACAATCTTGGGGTCTTGTACTATCCATCTCCAGGGATTGCCTGTTACTAACGTCACATACAGCTTCATTAATGAAGTCTTCCAGTTTAGATATGTCCTTATAAGTTTGTAATCTTGCTTCCAGAATTTGTATCTCCTTAATTAAAGCAAAGTTTTTTATGCATTTATCACAGGTGAATTCCGTGTTAACAACCTCTTCTACATACATAAGACACTCCCTACAGGATTTTTTACCCTTCCCTTTCTTACTCCTAGTTTGTGCCATTTTATTAAAATTTGTTAAATCAAGCTTACCAGCCAATAAAGTATTCACCTAGCAGTCAGAATTTTCCCCCGTAGACCCAGTGTACCCAGTGGACACAGCAGACACGCGACACACGTGTCTCTGCGCGCGTCTCCACGCGCGATACACACTCCGCTCGCCGGAGAGGCACTTTTAAGAGTGGAAACCGGAAGTGACCCGGGATGCTCGTTTTGATAAAATCCCAAATTTAAAAATAAATACTCCCAAATGTTGAATTTTGAAATTGTGTACTCTTTGGTAAACATTCCAGGTACATATTGGAGGCAGTGAACATTATATTAGCAGAATTATGCAGATATTTAAATTCTTGAATTCCATGGTAAACAATCATTCCAACTGCTGAATGTAGGAAAAGACAGAGAAAAAGAAATAGCATGGAAAGGGGAAACAGAACCTAAGTGCTTGAAAAAAGAACTTCTCTAGTTTTTCAAAACAAATATATTGGAACCAGGGAGGCACAAACCTGTTCAGGTCAAATAATTTTCAGTGATGAAAACACTCCACTTTCAGCTGAACAAAACAATTGATTTTGGATTATTGTATTAATTAGCTGATGCATTACATCATTATTTGTTCCTTTTTAATAAAATTTGAACTAAAATGAATATATTTTGTGATTTAGTGCTTTCTACAAATGCAATAAGGCACTCTAGGACATTGCTAATTTGGATTTACCCACTTCCCATGTGGGTTTAGGCATTCAGCTATGCCTCAAGCCTCATCACACAAAGCAGGGTTAAATTCCACAGTGACCAATGTGCCTTATTGCTTAACCATATGAAGGCACATTTACCTGCTGCAATCTGTTTAGCCAATAATGATTCCAACCTATGGTGATATCCCATTACAATAAATCAGTCTGGTACATTGCATTGTACGTGCAAGATATTCAGTTGCTACATTTTTGTTTCCTGTTTTTTGTATTTCTCCCTGACCAGACTCTCATTCCTCTCCTAAGGCCTCTGGTGAGTACCAAACCCATCTGCAAATGACCTGCTTCTGCATTTTCCTGATAATTTCCCGCCATGGTTGGGATCTTCCAGGGCCATCCTGCCCCAGCTACTAAATCAGGATTTGGAGTCGGGTCATAGGCTATGTTGAAAAGGTCTGTGCATATCAGCTTCCATCATTCAGATAGAGGCTGAGTGTTTCATTCCCTTTTGTATTTTTCTCTCCCTCACCCTCTACCCACTGGGTAGCATCACTGTGCCATTTTCTGTCTTCAGATATCACAGTCAGTTCCTCAGGGGGAGAAAGCTCCATGGTCCACTACAGAGGTCACTGTGGTGCAAGAGCAGCATCATTCACTCCGTATTTATGACACCTTATCATCAGCAGCACCATCTCCCAGCTCCTGCTGCCTACATACTGTATGCATTAGGGATGGACTAGTTGGCTGTGGCCCAGCTCTGATTTTTTGGAAAAGGTTCCGATTTACTCTGATGAATTGAAGGCCTATTTTAGTCTTTCTGAGTATGAGAAATGCATCAATATTATTCTTTTAGATCCCTATTGTTAAAAAAATTAATAAAATTTAGCCTTTTAAAAAAAATTTGCGTCAGTATTTTTGTGTCATTTTACAAGGTCAGCAAGCAGCCAACAACAATAAAATAAACTGACCGTTGTTCTTGCCAATCCTGTGTGTTAGCCACCACATGACATTCATAGGAAACAGTGGACTGGATTACCAGAACTCTTGAAAATCCTGTAGCTGTCGGAAAAACTTGGTGCACGTGAGTTGCCACTTGCGGAAGTGCAATTTCTCCTGCAGCTATGGTATTTTCAAAAGTGGAGCCGGTTTATGACCGACTGCATGATTTATGGCAGCTTGCGGGTGGTGTTGCCATGGAAATCCCCACAGCTGTGGAAACATTTTACAGCTGGTGGGACCAACCATAACATCTATGTGAATAGCAATCTCTCCAGCTGCAGAGATTTCCGTTTGCTACTGGAATTGTGGTGTGGGACTTAGTTCCCAAAACATTTGTGAATCCAGACCACTGTCTGCAGATAAAGTAGGGCTTTTCAGTGAAATGAGGCAGTGTGTCAAACATTGGAAAGAGAGAGAGAGCAACAATTTCAACAGCAGTAAGACAGCAGAGTGAAGACCTTCACTGAGTGTGGCATGCATTTTGGTGAGACACAGGCAGCATGAGGAGAGTGTCATGGGGCCCCAGTCAACCTTCCCGCCCTTTTGACTTGAGATTTTTTTTTATTTGTAATTATTTTGCTTGCTGACTTTATGTTATTGCAAGCATTATAGGCTCAAACCATCCCACATTTCCTCCTAGCCAATTATTTTTTATTGCTTGTGTTTTCTAACTTACTTTTTTAAAATCTTATTAACATTGCCTCCACCCCACCCCCCACCCTTGCATGTCTTTTTCTTTATAAAGCTGTTGGGCCCCAAATGCCACCTACTCCTACCATGAAGCCCACGTGCCCCCCACCCATTGTCAAGCTGGCAGGGATCCACACAGTTCACTCCACCTGGCTTCCCAAATTGAGAAACACATACAGCAATATACTGTGTGTGTGTGTGTGTGTGTGTATATATATATATATATATATATATATATATATATACACAGTGACCACTAAAGAAGACATTTTTTTCACTTGATTTTTCTGTTATGGTTGCTGACCTCTATCCTCTGAATTCAAAGTGATACATAGATACATAGACAGTGTCAGCAGATAAGGGCCTATGGCCCACCCAGTCTGCCATTTGAGCTTGTAAGTTCAGTTTGTTTTCCTAGAAGTCTGTTTCCCTTACCCTGACCTTTAGAATTCCTTTATGTCTATCCCATGCATTCTTAAATTCCGTGATTGTTTTCAGCCCCCACACTTCCTCTGGCAGGGTGTTCCACTTGTCCACCACCCGTTCTGTGAAGAAATTCTTTCTCATGTTTCCTCTGAATCGCCCCTCCTCCAACTTCATCCCATGCCCTCTAGTCCTGGAACATCTTTTCGCTTAAAAATAGTGTTTTCCTGCACCCTGTTCCTCCCTGTAAGATACTTGTATGTCTCTATCATATCCCCTCTCTCCCTCCTCTCCTCCAGGGAGTACATGTTCAGTTCCTTCAACCTGTCTTCATAGGACTTGTGATGCAATCCATGCACCATCTTTGTTGCCCTCCTCTGAACCTTCTCTACCCTGTCTATGTCCCTACGTAGGTATGGTCTCCAGAACTGTACACTGTACTCCAGGTGGGGCCTCACTAGTGTCTTGTATAGCAGAATTATGACCTCCCTTTCCTGCTGGTGATGCCCTGCCATACATCCCAGCATCCTATTTGCTTTACCTGATGCCTTGTCACACTGTTTCCCTACCTTGAGGTCATCAGAGATGACAACCCCAAGATCCCTTTCCTGCTTGATGCATGCTATATCCTCACCCCCAACTGATATATTGTGCCAGGGTTTTTGTGCCCCATATGCATTATCTTGCACTTCTTTGCATTGAATTTCAACTGCCAAACCTCTGACCATTCTTCAAGTTTCTGCAGGTCCTTCTCATTCTGTCTACACCCTCTGGTGTGTCTACTCTGTTACAGAGCTTTGTGTCATCAGTGAACAGTGAAATTCTGCCTTCTAGATCCTGCACAATGTCACTGATGAAGATGTTGAATAGGACCGGTCCCAGCACTGATCCCTGTGGTACCCACTGGTCACTCTTCCTCTGTGGAGTGACAGCCATTTACCACCACCCTCTGTGTCCTGCCACCCAGCCAGTTACCTACCCACCACACTACTGTCCTGCCCACACCCATATTCCCCAGTTTGTGTAATAGTCTTCTATGTGCACAGTGTCAAAGGCCTTGCTGAAGTCCAGATAGGCCATGTCCACTGCCTCCTGATCCACCTCCTAGTCACCCAGTCAAAAAATTCAATGAGGTTGGTCTGAGCAGCCTCCCCTGGTGAAACCATGCTGCCTTGGGTCCTGTAGTCCATTGACAACCAGATGTTCCACCAATCTCTCCTTCAGTAGTGCTTGCATGATCTTTCCCACTACCGAGGTGAGGCTGACTGGTCTGTAGTTCCCTGCTTCCTCTTTGTTCCCACTTTTGTATAAGGGGACTACATCTGCTGTCCTCCAGTCTTTGGGTACCTCCCCTGTTTCCAGTGATTGGCTAAACAGGATAGCCAGAGGTTAAGCCACCACCTCTCTTAGTTCTTTAAGGACCCTGGGGTGCACCCCATCTGGCCCCATTGCTTTATCAACTCTTATTACTTCCAGTTCCTTCAGGACCTTTTCTCGTGTAAAGGGACTTGTGTCCATTTCTGCACCATTCTCACCCTTTGTACTCCCTTCAGACCCATTACCCCTCTTCTCAGTAAAGACTGGAGCAGAAATACCTGTTCAATATGTCAGCTTTACTGTTGTCATCCTCCACGCGCTCCCATCCTCCCCCTTCAGTCTCACTATCCCTCCTTTGTCTTTCTTTTTTCACTTATGTACCTGTAAAGGTTTTGTCCCTTACCCACTGATTTTGCAATGTGTTCTTCTGTCTGAGCTTTGGCTTCCTTTACTGACTTCCCTGCCTCCCTTTGTTTCTCCTGGTACTTCTCCCTATCCCCTTCTGCCTGTGTCTTTTTCTATTGCCGGAATGCAATCTTTTTGGCTTTCACTTTCTTTGCTACCTCTTTGGAAAACCATAATGGTCTCCTCTTCCTTTTCCTCTTGCCAACCTGCTTAATGCATAGTTCTGTTGTTCTTATAATCCCCATTTTAAATACTGCCCACTGTTTCTCAACCCCTGATTCCTGTCCCATTCCCCTTAATGCCTCTTTCAAGTATCTCCCCATTTTCCCAAAGTCTGCCCCCCTAAAATCCAGGATATGTGTTTTTGTGTGGTTTGGTTCTGCTCTTTCTGTGATTTCAAACTAATAAATGATTAAATTAAGTAATATAATCATCATCATCTTCAAACACCAGCAAGGAAGCACCTTATTAGGAAATAGCTGTTACAGCTGTTCATCATCATCACTGTTATCTTCCTGACATTTTCACTGAACTGGTAAGAGAATTTGTTGAGACCGACTTTTAGGAAGGTAAGGTGTTGTACATTTTCAGGAGTAAGCCTTGTGCAGTCATCTGAGACAACATTTCCAGCTGTGCTAAATTTAATCTCACAGTAAACACTAGTGGGTGGGCAATTAAGAAGCCTCATAGCAAAGGCAGATAGTGCAGGCCAGATGTTTT
Source organism: Neoceratodus forsteri (assembly GCA_016271365.2). Classification (NCBI taxonomy): domain Eukaryota; kingdom Metazoa; phylum Chordata; order Ceratodontiformes; family Ceratodontidae; genus Neoceratodus; species Neoceratodus forsteri. The sequence goes on along the minus strand of CM028130.1, from coordinate 664,911,094 downwards.
CTTTTCCAGCCAGTACTCAAAAGGGTCATCAGTAATATTAATGAGTGTTTCTCATAGACATCCAATACATCAGACAAAAACACAGAAGGTAGCTCCCACAGACAGATCTGAATTATCAGTTTTCATGAGTTGTGACCAAAAGTGAGAGAGTCATCCATGAGCTTATCAGAATGAAATGCCTTTTAAGGGCCATGAAGAGGACTTGGTGCAGGACTACCCAATACTGATGAAGCAGTACAAGGTAACATGAAGTGGAAATTATTGTTGTCACAACCAGCATCATCAGATGTATCATCCACATCACAGGATTCACTTGTATTGTCAAATACAGTCCCATCCTTTTTCTGCACAACTGCTGAAATCAGCATGCATTTGAATTTGAGATAAGAGTTACCAAGATCTGAAGGAGGCAGCTGTTGCAAATTAAACTGAGGGTCAAGAAGAGTCAAAACAATACATTATTTGTCTATCATTATATCATGAAGTTTTCTGCAATTTTGGAATTTCTGTATCAGTTGGTCCATGAAAGATAAACCAGATTTGTCTCCTTTTGTTCTAAACCTCTACACAGCCTCCTGAGTTCCTTGTTCAATACATTTATGATGGGAATAACCTGGTTTACAATAGAATTATCTTTGCTAATCTGTCGAGCTACTTCCACAAAGGGAGTCAAGAACAATGTAAAATGATCCAGAGGCCACACTGGAGTGATTTCAAGCACAACACCATCTGCTCGCTTATGCTCCATGGTATATTCATGGACTGCCTTCTTTGTGCTAGAAGTCCCTCACACATGTTTAACATTGAGTTCTATCTTGGAGGAACATCTTGTATTACTTGCTGTATTGGCAAGCCATTTTTTTCTGGTGGTCAGCCAAGATACCACATGATTTTAGAGTGACTAAAATGGCCATAGATTTTCTTTGCAACTCCCACTAGTGTTACAATACTGTTGCAACAGGAAAGGAAAGCTTGTACTAACAGAATTAATGAGTGTCAAAGCAAGGAATGTGAGTAAAACCACCACATTTCAATGCAATAACCACACTGGCACCATTGTCTGAAACCACAAATTCAGTTTGGAGTCCCAGGGGCTCTAACCACTCAAACATTTTTTCATGCATTCTTCCAAAATATTGTCAGCAGTGTGATGCTTACCAAACATGCTAACATAAAGAGCTGCCATTCTTTGTCTACCTTCCTGTTCACTGCTGTTTGTGATAGAGTTTGAAGATGATTGTGACATCCAATATGCTGTGATACTCATGTAGTCAGTGGCTGGAGAACTCATCCATATGTCTGTGGTCAGGTGCACAAAACCACATTCACTGTCTTGAAGAGTCAGTTTTATTTTACTTTGCATACATTCTTACATTTTGGGTACAGTCACAAAATATTTGCGGCTTGGTATATTGTAACGTGGGGCAAAATATTTTAAAAGGTCTCAAACCATCACTCTCCACCACAGAAAATGGTTGCAGTACTTGGCAATAAATCCAGCTATTAACTGATTAATTTTTAACATGACTTGATGTGATCTACTCTAGGCAGTTTTTTGCTCAGACATTGCAGTCGTGGTCTGCTATTTAGTTCATTCAGGGGTTAAAAACCATGGGATTACAATAGTGAAGTTGAAGCTTGTCTAAATATTGTTGCCAGTGAAGTCCAACATGTTTTACTTCTGCCCTGTCTTTCAGTCTCTTCACCATCACTTTTATTTGTAGGATTATTTTCATCACAGATATTTGCCTCTTGCTCAGGACTGCTGCACAGCTGAATGGTTGGATGTGCTCTTTGCAAATGCTTTATTAGTAATGTCCTGAACTGCACCCTCACTTTTCCCCTGCTAACTTCCTAATGACAAAAGCTGCAGACAGCAACACATTCATTTTTGGGACTTACATGAAAATAGCTGCACACAACTGAGGTGGAATGTTTTGTCATCATGCCAGGAACTGCAGCAATTTTGGTGGCTATTGTTTCTGATCCTGATTCATGCATACTGTGGCTGTTCGCACGAGAGCTACTTTGATTATTGATTATTTTTCCATTACTGACTGTCGCTACTGGTGGTGCTTGCTGTATGTGTTTTGTTTTTTTTTTTGGGTGGGGGAACCCAAGTTGCACCCTCTACCTCATCAGTATCACATTCTGATTCTTTCCTTTGAAAGAGCATAACTGTGCTACATTGTGATTGTGATCTTGTTCTTTTTATCCAATTATTTAACCAGGAGTGGCACACTAAGCTGAAAGCTTGTTTATAGGTGTGACCTTGGAGCACAGGGAAGTAAGTGGCTTGCTCAGGGTCACACAGTGTGCAAGTGGGGGCTGTGGGATTCAAACCCAGGTATCCAGATTTGCAGCTCAGAGCCTTAAACCACTGCGTTATACTGCCTCTTGTACATTTACAACCTGTTCTTCATCAGAGGCACTGGTTTCTGATGAAGGAGCCTGATATGCATGAGTGGCATATCATGGAGTGCCATGTCTAGTGCTGCTAGATAGAGCCTTTTCTTCAACATTGACTTTCTAGGTCTAAGTGTTCTGGCTGTCTGCTTTTTGTGTTTAAATTGTATCAGACTTTTTGATGGTGCCAACAGTGCTGCATTACTTTAATCAGGATTCACTAACATTCTTTTCTTAGTCTGGTTGTGTTGTTTCATCTTTTTCTGCTTGTGTTGTGTCTCTGTTTCTAGTTGTGTTGCTTCACTTTCATCAGTTGTAATAATGATACCTTCAGCAGTGAATTTCCCTTTTGTTTCTGAATTTGTTTTCGGGAAATATTTTTATTATTACGTGTACCAATTTCAGCCATAGCGCTGGTGTTAGCCACATGTTCCATTTCCATTATCAGACTGAGTCTGAATTCATTTTTTGGGGTCCAGCTTAATTACTTACTTAGCAGTATTAGTTTGGATGCAGAAATGGCCAACACAGAGTCTGAGATGTGGGTAACATCCCCCGTCACAAAATACGTGATGCACTATATGACCTAGTACTAGTTCAGGCACAGAGATGGGCAACACAGAGTCTCAGATATGACACCCCCCCCCTTCGCAATTTGTATGTCACTATACAGAGATGGGCAACACAGGGTCTAAGGCAGTATGACCTTTCAGGGCAGCACAGAGATGGGCAAAACAGAGTTTGAGACATGACACCTCCCTTCATAATTTGTATGGCACTATGGCACAGAGATGGGCAACACGGAGTCTAGGGCAGTGTAACCTTTCAGGGCAGCACAAAGATGGGCAAAACAGAGTCTGAGACAAGAGTGACACACCCTTCAAAATTAGCACAGTATAAGCCACCCTTAAAATTATTAATGTGCTATGATCTTCAGTCAGAGCCCTCCTGTCCTCTCTGACTCTGTTGAATGCATTGGTCTCTCTCTCTCTCACTAACAAAAATGGGTGTTTTATCATTTTACTGTGGCGTCTGCAATGTCTGCACTCTGCTGCTGTCTACTCTGCACTCTGCTGTTGAATTTTTTGGTGTCTCTCTCTACTCTCTCTAATGAAAAAAAATCATTTTTTAATGAGTACTCTCAGTCTGCTGCAATGTCTGCAGCATTCTGATGTTTTCTGCTGTTGAATTTGGTGGTCTGTCAGCCTCTACTCTTCTATTCTCCCTCTGCCACCTTTCCCTCTCCCTTGCCAATAAAATTTGCACCATTTTTGGGGGGGGAGGGGATTCTCCACACAAACACACAGCTGTCTCTGTTGGCTGCAAAGCCCCAAATGTGTGTAATACTCAGTTTACTAGGGAGGTCCTGTGGTAGCCAACACAGAGGACTGGCTAGAACATGTGTCAGTCACATAACAGAGGCCCTCATTGGTTGGCTTTCTTCAGTGCCCCAGGATCACAAGGGTTTTCCTTTGTTGGTCATGTGATGGTCCAGGGATTTGGGAGTCTTTGGCAGAAATTGGGGGAAAAACACTTTTTTCTGCCTTTTCCATGCAGTACTGGTGGTGGGAGTGTTATTGCCGACTGGACCGCACTTCCAAACTGGGCAAAATCAGCAATCTGGGTCAAGCCACAAAAGGCTCAGTTTTCCAGTTCAGAGCTGAGTCAGCCCAGCTCAGGAGGGTTTGGAACTGCACCCGAGCCAGCTCACCCAGCATCATGAGTCTGCTTCTGAACCTGGGTCCCTGGTACAACTACTGCTGGGTCAATGGGCAACTTCTGTTGTTACAATGTTTAATAAAAGGATAATTTTCTTCTTTCTAAATTTTTAACACTAGGTTCCATTGTATGGTTACATATAGCATGCCAGGGTGTGTGTCATGTGCAATCATGTTTAAAATACTGAAAGGACATGTGGGACAACTGCAAAATTTGAAAGGTGGGTTTCAAATAGTCTGAGAATTAAACAGATTTTGTGGGGGCATACTGTAGCTGCTCATCTTGGCTTGGTTTGAGGTACTCAGCCTTGCCTCTTGTCATTCTTCCAAAGCATGGTGATATTCCCAAACTACATATACCCTCTTGTAACTTGTGCTGTAGTGAAAAAAAAATACTCCCTTCTAGTTTAGAATGTTTCTAGTTTTATTACAATTTCTGTAGTAGAGTGGTAGTCAAAGTGAAACTGTTTTTTCTCTTTTCTAAATCCAGGGTATTGTCACATTAATGTAGTCCTTCCTTTTTAGTTGATCCTCGGTGTTCACTGAGTAACCCAGTCCACAGCTTTTGATTGCTCATACCCGGTAATGCCACTTCATGCATTATCAAACAAGGATGTTAAGCGTAAAGTATTGTGTTTATAAACATATCAGTGTGAAAAAATTGGTAACAAGTTTAAAGCTACTGTAAGCTTGTAAGAAAGTTACTTAGATTTTTTTTGGTCCGTTATATCAGAAATGATATAGTACAGAAGTAGTTTCCACAAAGTTGCAAAAAGCTACTGTTGTGATCTGGTATATATATATATATATATATAAACAAATTCTGATTTTAAAAATATAAGAAAAAGAACTGCAAATGCCCATTCATAATGTTATTAAATACACACCTTATGTGTTGTGGAAGTATTTCACTCTTTTGCAAGTTTGGTGTTTATACTTGGTATTCTTTAATTTTCTAAAATAACTCAAATAGTTGTAATGCCAGCACCAGCTGTCAGACAACCAGGAAACAGCATATAGGATAAAACTATCATAGGGACAGTTTTAAAACATTTTGTAAAAGTTAAAAATATTACAAGATACAAGATAAACCTTAACATGAAACATTTAATTATTGTGAAAAATACATCATTTGAGTATTTGTTTTTAAACTGCTCTACTTTGACTTTAGTTATACAAATATATCTATCATTCTTAAAGTCTGCACACAGTGTCATTTGGCACTTGGAAAATTGTCATCAGGTCTCAGTAAAGTTTCTCTTGTGCTCATTTCATTCTTACTTGATTCTTTGATGTCTATGGTAGAGACACAGTTCTGTTTATTGGTGTTAAGATTGACATGCTTGAAATAGTTTAATCAATGGAATCATCAAATCATTTTCCAGTAACTGGGATAATTACCTAATGCAGTTAGACACTGCAGGTAGAAAATCACTGCACTGGTATTTCAGTTCAGCGCTTGTGTTACAGAAGGCGACTTTCTCATTCCATTAAATTATCTGCTGATTTTGTTCTTCATTCTCCTGTGAGACTTCACATTCCTTCAGTATGTATACTGTTGATAGGGGTACTCTGTGGAGGGACCTGTTTTGTATTCAATGAATGTAACTCTGTGGCTGGTATCAAGCAGTTGAAGGTCCATTATGTGAACAACAGGCTGCTGTCTTATCTGAGAATTCAATAAAATCTCTTAAAGGATTCAATATTTAGACAATCCCACAGTTTTGGAGAACATGAGAGGTCGTCCTTTGCATTTGCAATATACAGTACTTGGCTGCACAGCTTTGAAAGGAATACATACCCTAAGTTTAGTGGTATGGTCTCTGCAAGCATATGGAAGAGTATCTAGGGATATGTGTTACTGGGCCAATGCATAAACATTGATTCTTCTTTTGCAAGTTGGGAGTTATTCCCTCCTGGTTCAGATGTCTTCATGCATTTTTACATGTCAGGCTGATGACTAGTAGTCAGCCACACAGCTGGGCCTCTCACTGCTTCAAATCCACAAAGTCTACCCCCCTAAGTAATCGAGGAAGGCATGTGTCCCCACATCCACTCCACAAAGCACACTACAGTTTGAGAGTTAGGGGTTCAATTTGGGGCCTGAGTGTTGCTAACATCAGTTAGACAGTCACCATTTGTTACCCTGGCTTTGTTTGTCCCCCATAACTCTAAACACTACCCCAGCAGGTCTCATGAACGTACAGCAATGTCCTGTCGAGGAAGAAAGCTAGCTCCCTGACCCACCACAGTGGTCACTGCAGTATATGGATAAGCAAATGTTGAATACATATTTGGTTAATGTGCCTCAATTCATTAATATTATCTTCTGTTTGGCCCAGTCCAACCATTGACCCACTTCTGGAACACTTTGATTTTTGGCCAGTTAATTAAAAACACTTCAACCCTTGACAGGTAGTCAGGGTGAGCCCCAAGATCACCCATCCACCAACCCCAGTCATTTTCCACCCTCTGCCTTCTCCATCTCTAAACACAATGTTCATTAAAAAATAATTATGTGTATATATTATAGGGGCACGGTCGCACCCTTACATTTAGGGTTATGAAGGCACTTCTATGTTAAACTTGAAATTTTGCACTTTATTAACTTTGGACCTGTTCAATAGATTTGCATGACATTTGGTATGTGTGGTGGGGTTTGGTAGATCACTTGATTTGTCAAGTTGTGTTTTGGTTGGATTTATGGTTTTTGCACACCAAAATGCTGAAAAATGCACTTTTCACCAGTTCTGTGGGCAATTTTGGGGATTTTGTCCATGGTGCTGAGTGGCCGTTGTGTGGTCTGCTGGTCTGAAACTTGGCACATGGAAAGAGCTTGTGTCAAGGAACATGCAATGTTTTGTTTGGTAAAAAAATATTAATCCTTTCAAAAGTTATTAAACTTTTTAGCTCCTATTATAAGTCTATGGGAAAATTAATATGGTTATTTTGTGAAAGAAGAATGGGGTTTTGGCCATCTGGTCACTCCTCATGATCAAAGAATTTGCAGGCTCGCAATCAAAGAATCTTTGATTGCGAGAAATTTATTGATCGTGATGGCCACCATCTTGTTTTCAGTTTGGGGTTGGAAAAAAACAAATATCTCAGCAAAGGGGTGATTTCAGAAGTAAAACTTGCATGGGTTTTGCTCAGGGGGCTTCCCTCTATCGAGCCATGCCTGTGGTTTAATGTACCTATGTCAAAAAATAGAGTTTTAAACTTTTAAATTCTTTGATCGCTGCTCGCTAATGATCTGCCTGCAAATTCATTGATTGTGATATTCTTTGATCGCAATCTTCATTTGTGAGGGAGGGATGAGATGGCCAGATTTTTCAGTTGGAAAAAATCAAATATCTCAGCCCAGGGGTGACTTGTGAAGTCAAACTAAGATGGGTTTTGCTCAGGGGACTTCCCTCTATCGAGCCATCCCTGTGGTTTAATGTAGTTGTATCAAAAAATGGAGTTTTAATGTCTTTTCATTCTTTGATTGTGAGCCTGAAAATTCTTTGATCATGAGATTCTTTGATTGCAAACTTCATTTGTGAGAGCAGGACGAGATGGCCAGATTTTTGCTGGACCAGATGTCTCTGGGAGGGACCAGATAGCCCAAATTTCATGACCAGATGTCCCCTCATGATCAAAGATTATCTTTAATCATGAATTTGCGGTCAATTCTTGCGATCAAAACATTTTTAAAGGTGCTAAAATTTTCAAATTAAATATCTCGGAAATGTTTTTTTTTTTAACTTGAAATTTGGAGGGTGTTGAGGGGGTGTCCTGTAGATGTGAATTAAGGTGTTTAGGTGTTAGAATATTAATTTGCTGTGGAGATATTGCATGACACAGTTTACGTTTTGTGGATAGCATTCTCCATTGTGGTACTGCTTGAAATTTATAGGGTAGCTAGCCTTATTGCCACGGAGGTACTTTTCAGTGGTTAGGTGTGTAAAATATAAACAGGTGAAGAATTATGCCACTCCGACTAATGAAAATTTGTTTATTTTCAAGCTGGTGGGAGCACAGATCCCAAAGGGCCTCACACTCCCACCAATACATGGTACCACCAATACATATGATATTCAGTACTTGTACTGTTATGTTAGGCAGAAATTTGCAAGTTGGTGAATGAAAATCTCAAACTTTAAAATTAAATATCTCGGAAATGGTTTGGTCTTTTTTTTTACTTATTCTTTATACTCCCCCTACCTGCAGCACTCCCGCTCTTCAGGAGACACCTATGGCCTTCTAGTCCCCACCCTCTTACCTGAAGCCCAGTGCAGTCCGTCCCCATGTAGCACGTGGTTATATCCCCAGGCAGGCACAGGGCCAGGGCACCCACAAGTCCTTCTTGTCGTCAGGATGCTGGTACTAGAACAGGCAGGGGCACTGGGGATCGGGGACTGGTGCTCCATCTGCCAAGAGTGCTGTGGGATGATTTTCCCTTTTTCTTGTGGGAGTGGTGCATGCCCCAATGTCAAGTCATCACTGCCAATGTCAACTACTCCCAATCCCCTCTGTACACTCATGCATTTGCTATGCCTCTGGCTTCCACCAGAGGCCAGTCAGGCACAGAGTGTGTGTTCCCCTCCCTCCCGGGAAAGGAGATCTGTCCTCCAGATGCTCAATTCTTCCCTTCCCCTGCCAACCCCTGATGCCCTGGGCTTGTTCCCAGACCCAGGTTACCAGCATGGAGCGAGGTGTGGCGTCCAGCGCCTCAATCCTCAGCACCACTGGGCTGGCGGTTTGGTCTTTTAACTTGAAATTTGGAGGGTGTTGAGGGGATGTCCTGTAGATATGAATTATGGTGGAGATATTGCATGATGCAGTTTATAATTTGTGGATAGCATTCTCCATTGTTGTACTGCCTTGACATTTATAGGGTAGCTAGCCTTACTGCCATGCAGGTAATTTTCAGTGGTTAGGTGTGTGAAATGTAATGAATCAATGCATCATTAAGGGTTAAAGCACAAAAAGTCAGGAAATGAGACCTTGAGGGTTGGTCCCTACCCCCCTTTTGTATACCCCCTGCTCCACAGACTGACAGACACTGGGGTGAGTCATTGGGGTTGTGAGGCCTAAATGTCACCTCATTCTTCTTTACTATGGCATGTCAACGTGCTTACAAATGGAATGGGGTAACATTTGGGCCTCACAACTCCAATGACACACTCCGGTATCTGTCCAGTCTGTGGAGGAATGGTATGAAGAGGTGAGGGTCAACCTAAAGGTCTCATTCCAGCTGTTTGTTCTTTAACCTAGATGATGCATTAACATAGTTTTTTGAAAGTATATATATATATATATATATATATATATATATATATATATATATATATATATATATATATATATATATATATATATATATATATATATATATATATATATATATATATATATATATATATATATATTTATACAACACATGTGCTTGGATAAATTCTATTATGAAAAGCGATATCTTAAGCAGCCAGTGGAGATAACACTGATATCTCCATGTTCTATACATCATCATGTCTTCAACACTCCTGTCACGTCACAGTGTTATCTTATAAACTCCTATCGTCATCTCATAAATCCTACTAGCTCGAAATTGAAAGTGCTCCTGTGCTGCTTTTCCATAACCTGCGCCCCCCCACAACGCAATTCTTACACCTCATATATCCTACGTGCCACCATTTTCAAACAAGAATTATTTTAAAAAAAAAAGTATCTGATTGATCCTGCCATTTCCCTGTGGTGTCGCCAGTTTTCATTTCTCACATTCTAAATTGGTAGCGTGACCGAGCGCTTTCGGAGCTGACAGAGATTCAAAAAAAGCGCTCTCACTGTTAAATGTTAAAAAATACAGTTCCTTTTTGCTAATATTGCAGAGCTTTGTTACAATCTAGCTGCCAAAGTAGAAACAAAAGAGAGCGTGTGTCAGCAACTTCAGACATATGAACGCGAGTGCGAGTGAGTGTTACTATAGCAACGCTCGTTCCGTTCATATCTCTGAAGCTGTCACCTCGCCTTCTCCTCTTTCTACTGTTAGTAGCTAGATTGTAACAAAGCTCCAAAAGATTAGCAAAAAGGCACTGTATTTCTAACATTTCACAGTGAGAGTACCTTCTTTCGAATCTCTGTCCACTCCGAATCTGTGTCCACTCTGAAAGTGCTCGGTCATGCTACAAATTTAGAATCTCCAGAAATGAAACTGCTGACACCACAAGGAAATGTCAGGATCAGCCAGATAAGTTTTTATTTTAAAAATTATTTACCAATTTCAGCTACAGGGCTCCCCCATCTACAGGGATTTCTATAAAATCTGAAGCCATGTAAAAATAAACTTGTTCCCATTAACTTTTTTTGGTTATACTGCAAAACAAAACAATTAAACAGCCATAGAAATTAATATAATATTCATGAAAACACAGGAGCATTGCTCTGCAGTTACTGGAAAAATGCCAAATCAGTCTGAAAGCACTGTGTCAGACCTGCTGGAGAAAGAGAAGAGGTTGGCTGGTAGTCCTGCCTCATCAATAAGATAGATGGTGGATTGTCAAGTGAGGGATGTGGTAAGTTGCCTAAAACTTATGTAGATGGTTGTCTTGACAACCCAGCACATATGTTGTATAAACAGAATATGACATGGCCTGACTGAAGATATTTATCTTCACTCGGAGGCCATGACATCATATCTCACTCGTGGGCTTCGCCACTGTGAGATATCATTGGCCTCCCGTGAAGATAAATATAATATTTCAGTCAGGCCATATCATTTATATATATATATATAAATATATATATATATCGCATATATATGCGGGGTTGACTGTGTGATAACTCATTTATCTGCTACAGTTTAGTGACCTCAAGTAACTTCAGCGTGACAAAGTCATGACTGATGGTTACGCGAGGTCACTGGCAACTGTATCACATAAATGAGTTATCACATAGTCAACCCTGCATATTCTATTTATGCAACAGGCTTTTTTGGGGGAGGGTTATATCCATTTTCATGAAAAGTGAGATATTCGCCATTAGTGCTGCTTGTGGAGACTTTGCGTGACTTAGCATGGACTTTGCTCAATTTGCACAATGTAATAGATAGGACTTTGCGTGACTTTGCGAGCAGTTGCTGTGTGGATAAATAAATTTAACCACACAGTTACTCAGATAAACAAACTTATTACACTCCATTTATGTCCACCCCTGTTGCATAAAAAAAAAAAATATATATATATATATATCAGGTTCAGGATTGCCCGACTGTCCAAAGCTTTAAGGGGGCATTAAAAACCCATTTGTTTAGTCTTGCAAACAATGATTTTTAAACGTAGTTGCCCTAGATTAAATTTAATATTGTTTTAATTATTTATTGATTTTATTATGTTATGTACAGGCGCCTTGGTTTCGGAAAGGTGCCTTTTATAAATAAAGTTTGCTTTGCTTTGCTATATATATATTAGATATATATATATAAATATATATTAGAATATATATATATATATATATATATATCCTGGCAACGTGCCAGGTGCTGTCAATTTTATTTTATTTTTTAAATTAGACTGAATGACCAAGGGCATAGAAGAGGCTGGGAATGGCTGGGGTGGGTGGAAGGTGGTAGATGGGTGACACAAACCACTATTAGTAACCAGGGAATCCCTAATTTTAAGTAACTGAAGTGTCTCTGGCCAAGGTCTTGAAGCCAAACCAAACACAGAAGATCAGAATCAAAATCAAATCAAAACAACCTTTGAAACTTGGTGTCAGTCCTGCTCCAGTTGGGAGTGCAGTCATGTGGCAGTGCCATCCCATCTCCCTCAGCCACATTTCCCTCCAACTCCTGTGTTAAATCCCAAACTCTGGTCACCAGCATGGGAGTGTAACTGGTGGCCAATAAACAATGTTTCTTATTACGTCTTTCTTGTTTGCTTTAGGGACATTTATAGTCAGTTAATTCATTCTGGGGTCCAATGTTCAAAGATTTTCTTCCAAAAACAAACAGTGAGTGGGGCAGTTTTTGTTTTTTTTTTTTGTAAAAAAGAGATCCCTTAGACATTTTCCCATTTCTCGGCATCTTGCGACGTGTTTAAATTTTTCCCAAATTTGTCACTGAGCTGCTGAATGAGGTGTGCTAATTCCCCTGTGGCTTGTGATTTCTCTTCTAGAAGTTCATAGCGCAGGCTGGAAATATCTTGTTTGATCTCCTTCAGCTCTCCTGCAATAATAGATTAAAAACATGAAAAATGTTTATTGTAATGCTGCAGAGACAAACACATTATTTATAAATAGTCTGGTTTAAAAGCTAATCTGTGAAAATGTAGGTCGCATTTGCTGTAACTGTATATCTAAATTGGTTCACTTGCTTTCCTGGTTCTGGAAGATATCTAGATTATTGTATCTCACAGTTAGAGATGTGCAAAGGTGGGACTCTGCTCCACAAAATAATCTGCAAAGTTTGTCAATTTCATGAAGTGCAAAGTGTTGACTTTGTGAAGATTTTGGCAGGCAAAGTGGCACTTTTTCAAGCAAAGTTAAGGCTTAACTTTGCCTTACCACACCTCAAAAGTGTCATTTCCTAAGGAAAACGCATTGCGAAGTGGCAAAGCATCAAAGTGGGCAATTCACAGAGTTACTTGTTCCAGCACATTTTTTTACTTTGCTGGAACATCACCAGTGAGTAAAACTTTGCAACATCTCTACCCACAGTTAGAATGGCTCTATGTGATAATGGCTATTGCAGAAGGGCAAAGACAAAAATGGTGAAGGGAAAACAGCATGGCCACATAGGGTGAGTGGCAAAAAACAATGATCACGAAACAGCCACAACAATGCCACAGTGACTTTCTGTGGTGGGAGGGTGAGGCCACCTGCAGCCTCCTTACTAAATATAACCAACTCCAAGGGGACACAACTCAGGGAGGCCGAAATGCCATTTCGGCTCTCACTGTTTTTTGCCACTCACCCTATGTGGCCTTGCTGTTTTGTTTCACAATTTCATCCTCATCCTTTCTGCAATTGCTGTCTTCATGGGATACCATTAGAACATGCCTAAATTATTTGCTGAATGGAATATAGCAAGGATACAGCCATTTTGTACTTAAAACCATATGATGTTACAAAAAATTGATTTTGTTTTTCATGCAATGGTTTATAATTAAACAAAAGACCTCCCCCCTCCAGTAAAATTAGCATGTTGTAAATATTAGAAGTTGAGGAGGAAGTTTTACCAGAAAAAATATTATTTTAGCAAGAGGTTACACCACACTGTTTGATTTTGATTTTTTTTCTGCATGAATAAAGTGCAAACATTTTCATAAGTTCTTAAATTATTGCGAAAATAATTAAGACAGTAGATTGAATCTTACCCAGGGAAATGCAAACCTCAACATATTAGATTCATTTGGGAATCAATCAAAATCTTTATTTATCCAGGTGAACATCATTGAGCAAGCTCATTTACAAGATGGACCTGGTTAATTCCAGACCAAAGAATACATTACATGAGAAGATTATTACAGTCAATAGGGACACATAAAACAACCAGACAAGTAAATATCAAGTATATACACAATATAACAACAGTCATATACAGGGCAGCATAAACAGCTCAGAGTGCTATAGTAATATATATGGATGAAAATATTGCAGGGAAGTTAACTGGTAATACCATGTCCTGACCATAAGGATAGGGCTGCTTTAAGGGGATGTATAGAATTCCCAAAGGACAAAGGCAGGTGGAAAGTGGAAGGAGAAACTGTGAAGGAGAATACAGTGGTGGGGAGGGGCAGGATAGATGAACCAAGGTAGGGAGAAGGAAGGGGGAAGGGAACCAGAGTCCAGGCAAGGTATATAGGCAGCAGATGTCTGGTCATCAGAACAGCCTCATGAAGCGAATGAGCAATTAAGGAGTTCCTTCATATAAGGAAAGTTTAAGGTCATGCGTGGTGCCACAATACTAGGGTCACCCAATATTGCAGAAACTATCTTATATTCTGCTAAGACATAAGGGCAGTAAGCTAAGATTCAGGACAGGTTAAGAGCGGGGGAAGCAGTTGCAGGATTCTCTCACAGTTCGAGCATATAGGGTCTTGAAGGAATCCAGATTGATGGGACACCTCAGTTTTGAAAGTTTTTGCATTTTATTCCACAGGGACAGCAGTATGAAGCTGATAGCCACTCTGCCAAAAGGGAGGAAACCTTGAGAATACATAACGTGATGTGTGAGGAACTTCTTAAGGAGTATTTTCCTAGCTCACTTATTGGAAGGCAGTCAGTTATATATTGTGGAAGCTTTTTCGTAATGGCTCTGTAGGTCCAAAGGGCTGCATTTCTATTATGCCTAAACACGAGTGAGGACCACCCTACAGCTTTGTACAAGGAGCAATGGTGGGTACAGAGGGAAAGACCAGTAATAAACCTGAGTGCCCAGTGGTAGAGCATGTCCAATTTAACAAGAGAGGCTTTTGGGCATTAACTACACAGAAAGACTACATAATTGACCAGCAAAAGAAAGGTGGTTTGGACCCGATGCATTTTAACATCTCTAGTAAGGAACTGTTTAAGTCTAAAGAATAGCCCCAGCCTTTGCCTCAGTTTCTTTAGTAAGTCCTCGCTGTGCTCAATGTAAGAGAAATTATGGTCCAACCACACTCCTAAATATTTGAACTTTGAGACAAACTCCAGTTTCTCTACGAGGATTGTGGTGATCTGAGGTAATGCACCAGTACTGACTGGGTTCACTGCATGAATGTAGGGTGAAAAAAGCATTGCTTTTTTTTTTTTGCATTTAATATAAGTTTTTTATAGAGAAGCTGATTCTGCAGCTGATTAAATTTATCCTGAAGATCTGCACAGGCAGCTTCAGGTGTCGGATGACTTATGTATACACTGTGTCATCCGCGAACAGTTGTATATTGGCCTTGTTGATACTATCACCAATATTGTTAACATAGATGGCAAATAGTAGGGGGCCAAGTATTGGCCCTTGCAGCACTCCCTTCAGAAGAAGTTTGAGTAGGGAGAAGTCACTCTCTGCCTTGATTTGCTGGTGGCAACCTACAAGGTAATCAGTAAGCCAATGCATTGAAGGTAAGTCAAGACCTATATTCTTCAGAGAAGATAGAAGCAGGCTATGATCCATGGTGTTGAAAGCCTTGCTGATGTCTAAAAATACAGCACAGACAAAATTTCTATTGTTCAGTTCTTGCTGCCAATCATTGGTTACTTTGGCAAGGGCCGATACAGTGCTATGTTTTGTTCTGAAGCCAGATGGCATAGGGTTTAATAGATTCTTGGATTCAAGATAGTTCCTGAGCTGGTTGCTGACTATCTTTTCCAGAAGTTTCAACAAAACTGAAAGAAGAGATATTGGTCTATAATTGTTTAGATGGCAAGGATCCCCTGATTTAAACAAGGGGATGACATGGGCAATTTTCCAAATCAGGGGAATAATCCCTTGGGACAATGATAAGCTAAACAGATGGGTGATAGGAACCGCTAGAACATGATAGGCAATTTTAATGAAATAGGTATCTAGAGAATCAGCACCAGTGCTTTTCTTAAAGTCCAACTGAAGTAAAAGATCTTCTACTCTTTCAATGATGCAGGTTGGAAGGAGAAGCCAGGTACGGGAGCAGAAGAGTTAGTGCATTGAGTAGTTAACTGGGAGTGGATCATGGAAGCAGGAGAGTTGTCAAAGGCAAGACCAGTGGTAGCAAAATGATTGTTAAAGGCATCTAAGATCCCCAGTTTATCACAGATAGTAGTATTCCCTGTGATAATCTTTGGTGGCAAGGAGTTGCTAGGTGTGTGCCCAGATATGTACTTGATTGTCTTCCAAAAATTTAGAGGAACACTTTGCAGCAGAATCCAGTTCATTTAGATAGAATGCTGCCTTTGCTTCTCTAACCATTTTAGTACAGGTGTTCCATGTCTTTCTGAACTGACACCAATCTGTGTCTAACTTGGTTCTGCGCACCTTTTTCCAAAGCTTATCCCTTTCAAGCAATGCTACTTTCAGTTCAGCAGAGAACCAACAACAGGCTTTGTTTCTCAGACATATTTTTACCATGGGGGCCTACTTATTTAGTGCCCCAGCTAGAATGTCATGGAAGATGCCAGATGCTGAGTTTACCGTGTTAGCTAAGAAGAAGTCCTGCCAGTGCAGCGAATGTTTCAGCTCATGTATACAGGCAGCCATATCAATGTTGTGATGGGACCTTTTGGTGATAAATTTAGCTGTTGGTACTGTGTGATGTAGTGTTCTGACAGCAGCAATAAAGCAGTGGTCACTAACATCCACAAAGAAGGTTCCAGAGTATTAGAAGAGGTATGGCTCATTAACCAGTATAACATCTAGTATGGTACTATTACTTGGGTTCCTTTTGTTAGGACGTGTAGGTTCATGAATTAATTGCACTAGCCTACAGGCATCACAGAAGGTGTTAAGAGGTGTAGTTGTCTTGGAGAGCTAGTTGAAGTTGAGAACCCCTATGATGATTGTTTCAAGGTTCCCTTTCTCTAAAATGGAGCCAAGATGCATAAGAAGCAGTGTACCAGCAGATGGAGGTCTATAACACCCTATTATTCTAAGAGCAAGTGAAGTAGATAACTCCACCTTAAGGGTCAAACACTCAAATTATTTCTTAACAGAAGCTGAATCAAGGCAGGATGTTGTATACCTTTCCTTAACATAATTTGCCACACCGCCTCCCCTAGTTGGCCTGTCTATTCTGAACAACTTGTAAGAAGGGATGCTAATCTCACTGTCATGGGAATTAGGTCTAAGCCAGGATTCGGAGATCACTAGAACATCTGGCATAGTGTGGCTAATCCATGCCTCAATCATAGTAAACTTACTTAGAAGGCTGCAAATATTGACATGCCAGAAACTCATGCCTTTAAGTCTCGCAGTAAAGAGGGTGATGTAAGGGCTGCAGTGGGACCAGGGTTTAGCTCAATATTGCCAGAGCATAACAAGAGAAGTAGTAGAATCTTTTGTTAGGGCAACAATAGTTAATTTGAGTGTCCTGGCCTTAGTTTGCCTGCATGGCTTGTCCACTCGGGTATGCCAGTCACTACCCCAGAGGTGTACTGACCTAGGGCTAGATTAAC
Source organism: Neoceratodus forsteri (assembly GCA_016271365.2). Classification (NCBI taxonomy): domain Eukaryota; kingdom Metazoa; phylum Chordata; order Ceratodontiformes; family Ceratodontidae; genus Neoceratodus; species Neoceratodus forsteri. Next base: position 664,893,866 of record CM028130.1, on the reverse strand, counting down.
CAGTACCTTGACCGAGAACTGCAAAGGAAGAATGGCGCTAAAGAGATAAGGGGGAATAACGTGGAAGGTCTGTTCAACACAGGTTCCACCGTGAGGGATAGCCTGGGTATAAGCTGATAGTTGAGGTAACTGATGGATACATAGATAGCTGTAGGGTGAGTGTATTTCCAGTATGCAGTCTACTGGGAGGTTGTATTCTTCTTGGTGTGACTAGTGCTTCTGTCAGTAAGACATTTCCAGTACAAAAGAGAGGCGGATCAGAAGAGGGAGCAAAGGGAATCCCCACACATTTGGACTCACGGAGACACACTTTCCCAGAAATTACTGGAAGCGTTTACCAGACTAGGATTATTGGCAGGGAAGTAAACCAGCAACGAGAGGCCCCCTAGATGCAAAAAGTCCAGCAACAGTGGAGAACTTGAAGCCTTGATATTGTGTTGCTACAGACACAGAGTTCAGGGGAGTCCTTAAATAACCAGAGTGAAAGGGTAGAGCAGTGAGATGCCTATATTGGCTGGCAACTGACAGTGGGCACACCTATAGAGTGGGGGGGATGCCTGTGTTGGATGGCAACTGACACAATGGATGTTCTTTTAAAGGGAGTGGGGTGATGGTGTATTTAATAACTAGGAGAGGTGGTTATTGGGTGGGTGGGTGTAAAAGTAGCGGCTTTTGCCGTACCTTTCACTTTGAGAGTCTGGGCTTGGGGTCTCAGGCAGTGGCTGAAGAATCCCTGACTGCCCGGTGTTTGCTTTTTCCATGCCTGTGGGGCTGGGAGCCCCTGGAGAGCTTGTCTTCAGCTGGGGAGAGAAAGAAGAGGCCAGATTTTAAATGCTGGCCAAGGACAAAGCGCCGACTGCACCAGTGGGAGAGCCAAATTAGCAAGACAAAGAAAATGCATATTACTTTGGCGCCTAAAGTCTGGCATGAGCACAGAGCTTCACAAAAGATTGTAATCACACAGTACCCAAAGCTTGGCACTCTAAACAGTAATTAACACTCCTTAACAGTAAGCAAATAAGTAATACAGCTTTTTTAAGAAGGTTTAAACAGTAAGACAGTCTTTTAGCTTGCTACAGAGAAGAATTACGGAGCAGACTGCAGGAGCCAATCAGAAGCAAGAGCCATAGAGTGCTTGCTTTCCGACTGGTTAGCGACTTTTGCCTTACCTTTCACACTGAGAGTCAGGGCTAGGGATCCCAGGTGGTGGCTGAGGAAGCGCCGACTGCCCGGTGTCCACTTTTCCCATGCATGTGGGGCTGGGAGCCCCTGGTGCACTTGTCCTCAGCTTTCAAGCAGAAAGTCCAGGCTTGGGGTCGCGGGTGGTGGCTGGGAAGTCACCGACCACCTGGTATCCACTTTTCCCATGCCTGTGGGGCTGGGAGCCTCTGGAGAGCTTGTCCTTGGCTTTCATGCCGAGAGAGTCCAGGCTTGGGGTCTCAGGCAGCAGTTGAGGAAGCGCTGCCCACCCAGTGTCTGCATTTCCCATGCCTGTGGGGATAGGAGCCCCTGGAGAACTTATCCTCAGCTTTCACGCTGAGAGTCTGGGCTTGGGGTCTCAGGCGGTGGTTTAGGAAGTGCCAACTGCCCAGTGTCCACTTTTCCTGTGCCTCTGGGGCTGGGAGTGCACAGTGTAAAGCATTCTAAGCCCTAATACAGTGTACAGTGTAAAGCATCCTAAGCCCTATTCAGTTGATGCAGACTCAAATAGTAAATCAACTGAAATAATGTGGGAAAACTGTTCTGTGTACTATTTCTCTTTTTTGTTGGTATAAAATATTGTAACATATGATATGATATGACATGAGGCAAAAATAATTAAAACACAAAGGATTTGATTTTGAAAACCACTGTGTACCTTCAGCTCATTAAGTGTGGTGTGTCACACCTACAGTAAGCATCCATGTTGTTGTTTGCACATCCATGCTACGTCTTTCGGATGAGATGTTAAACCGAGGTCCCATCTACCTGGATTGGTGGTAGTTCAGGTGGATGTTAAAGATCCCATGGCACTTACCAAAAAGAGTAGGGGGAACTTTTATTGAAAAGAGGACTCCAGACAAGCAAGGAATACAGAATAAATAAACCAATGCATACAAATATAGAGCAGAGAATAACCGAACAAAACAGAATGTACAGAAAAAAAGGAGCTCTTGTCAGCCATTTTTCACAATTCACCCATAAAGAGGAACATTTAACATGGCCATACATAGTCATATCAGATTCATAAATCTTCCATAAAGTAGACTTTATATTAAAAAGGAGTTCCTCAAATGAAATCATACATTGCTGAGTGGACCAAAAGCACCTGGATTGCCAAATATAAAAACGAATAACAAAAAAAAACAACAGTAAAGTGTCAGCAGGATACACGGACCATTCACCCCTATTTGTACCATACATTAGAGTCCCATAAGAAAGTGACTTAAAGAGAGGCTCATTCCAGTGAGTAGCCAATAAAACCCAAAAGGATTTAATATATGGACAATCTAAAAAAAGTTGTTCTTGCGTTTCTAACAATGATCCACACGACACTCGGGTACACCGCCTCTGACTAAGCTGTTTATGTTTATGCGTGTTACCCACTGGTAATCTGCCATAAGAACCCAACCAAACACTATCCCATATAAAGTCAGGCAACCGTTTACTGGAGAGTAACAATAAAACTCTATCTTGGGACTGAGGAGGACAATCCAGAAAAGTCAAAATATCAGAGAAATCAGTTAAAACAATTGAATCGTACAATTGCTTCCTAGTCATCATTTTCAAACAAGAAACAGTGATCTTCCATTTCAATAAAGGACGAAAGGCTTCCATGCCATACTTGGGAAACAAAGGAAGTCGAGTAAAAGAAGTCGACTTGCCTTGCTTCCATAGAGGCATTCCAACCAAAAACCACAATCTAACCAAAGGAAACCAAACCTTCATACCAGGTCTAAGTAGAGAACTAAAATTGTAAGAAAAAAAAAACACTAAGAAAAAAGGCCACTGGATGAATCATTCCAACCCCACCTTGTCGAATATTCCTATAAGTGAAGCCTCTTTTAATGGGATTCAGTCTACTTCCCCAAAAGGCCTGGAAAAAAACACTGTATAGGGAAGTAAAAAGGGACATCGGAGGTGGAAACACATAACTAACATACAAAAAAATAGGTAACAACAAGGTTTTAATAAGCAACACCCCGTTTCTGTTTAGCTATTTGTTTACCCTTCCAACTTGCTACCCTCGATTGAGCTATACCTAATTTATGAAACCAATTAGTATACAACATGTCACCATCACCAAATTCGATTCCCAAGATAGTTATCGGATCTTTAGAGATTAAAACATCAGCAAGGAGATCGGTGTCTGGGATATTAGAGGTACCAAAGGGAAAACCCCTACTTTTCTCATAATTAATCTTCGAACCAGAAACACTAGAAAATAGATTCAGCACATTACTCAATATAGGACCTTCCGTAACCTTTGAAAGACAAACAACTAAGTCATCAGCATATGCAAGAATCTTAATAGGCACAACTCCATCTGCAATACTAACTCCCCGCCAGACCATCATGAACACTAATCAGATGAAGTAACACATCAATAAAAAACACATACAAACCGGACTCAGGGGGCATCCCTGCCGAACCCCTCTCCGTACCACCACAGGAGTACCAAGTCATCCATTCACATTTGGCAGAAGGGAAGCAGAATGATACAATAACCGTATCCAATCAATAAAACCCTGAGGCAAACCATAAGAACGTAAGACAGAAAACAAAAACTCATGGGAAACATGATCAAAAGCTTTTTTCTTGATCAAGACTAAGTAAATACCCTTTCAGTGAACCTAACTGAGATGCAGAGAAAAGTTCTCGTAACAATAATAAAGTATCATTTTTGGTCCTACCAGGTTTTGAACACGTTTGATAAGGGCTTATCAATCTATCCACAATAACAGTCAATCTACGCAAAAAAATTTTACTTAAAATGTTTAAGTCCGTATTTAATAGACTCAATGTCCTCCAATTACTCAAATCCGTTTTCAGACCTTTTTTATACAGTAAAACCACCAACGCTTGATTCATTGAGGGAGCTAACTGAGAAGTAGACATTTGAGTAAACACCACAGTCAGTATTGGAACCAAATCCGCATAAAAAGTCCGGTAGAAATCCATTCCAAATCCATCCTGACCCGGCGAAGAATCTACATTTAATGAAAAAATAGCATCCTAAACCTCAGATTCAGAAATATCTCTCAACAGCTGCTGACTGTCAGCAGCAGATAATTGTGGTATTTGTAAACCATCAAAATCTATTAATCTGCACTGAACCCCATCATCTTTCTGATATAAAGACCCCAAATAACGTCCAACTACTCCAAGTAGAGCTGAAGGAGTCTTAACCAAGTCACCAGATTCATTTGTTAATGCTGAAATGAAACGTTTACCAACCCTGTCTTTGCAATCTTGAAAGGGATCTAATGCACCTTTGTGCAATTTCAGACCAAATCGATGTTCATGGTCTAAAGACTTTGCCCTATCCTACCTATAGTCCATCATACAATTTTTAACATTTCTAATTTGAGTACTATAGTCACACCCCTCAGTTTCCGTCAAAGAGATCAATTTTTGTAACTGAGCTCTATGACGCAAATATTCCAGATACTGTGAAGTGCTTTTGGTGCGAGAGTAAGTCTGGAAAAAAGTCTTCCAGTCCGTCTTAGTATCATCCCACCAAGAAGCAGCATCTTCATAAAATTCAAAGACAGAAAGCCTGGCCTGCAATTCTAACTTCCAAGATCGTTGAAGAGGTTCCTCATTCAATAAGGAGGAATTCAACCTTCATAAATTCTTTTTACATCTCGGAATACCTTCCCAAGTCAAGCAAATTGTAAGAGATTTGTGGTCAGAAAATTCCCATACCCGTAAATCCACCGAATTAACTTGCAAAACAACAGAAAGAAAAATGAAATCTATCCTGGTGGATAATGTATTTTTAAAACGTCTTACCACCCTCAGAATAGACACTACGATATGCATCTTTGAGCTGGGCAGTATCTAATATCTGCATTAATTTCTGAGAATCACAAAACAATTTGGACATCTTCATACCTCTATCCCTAGTATTAAGAGCACAATTAAAATCTCCAGCCCAAACTAGTAAGTGAGATGTATACAAATAGGGTTGAATGTCTCGTAATAGTGCAACACGGAGCGCCTTGGTCTGTGGAGCGTAAATATTAGTCAATCGAAATCTTTCTCTTCCAAAATTAAGATCACAACAACGCTCGTCCCGGATAAATGTCAACCATCTTTGATATTTTCAATTCCGGATTGGTAAAAGCACCCCAACCCCTTCACAAGGGATTCCCATTTGACCAAAAGACACCCCGAAGACCATAGGTTTCTGTAGGCACGTTGCACTTCACAAATAGATTTTAACCATGTATCCTGGAGACAAATCACATCACTACGTAATCGTTGTAAACAGGACATAGTAGTAACCATCTTCTTGTGGCTCTTAATACTATTAACATTAATAGTAGTAAATGTTAAAGAAGCCATAATAAAAAAATAAAGAAAGGGAGAATAATATTTCATAATCATACTAGCCTCATGAGACTTTAGAAACCCGCCTACACTGACAGCGTCTAGGTAGACCCTCAACCTGTCACTTCGCCATCATCACCTTCCGAAAAATTGTCAGTAATCACAGAAGCTCTGGAAGAAAGATCTGAGTCTTCACCATCAGAGTCGTCCTTTGACCCCAAAACAGCAAAGCTGTTACCTAGTTTCCATGACTCAGAAACAACTCCACTAGTGGAGGCTACAGGTACTGGCCGAGCAGGAACAGGTTTCCCTGATCTGTGACATTTTTTAGCAACAACCTTTTTAAAAGGCAACACTGGTGATGGAGGAGGAGGCATCTACATATCCTCTGACTTGTCACACAGAGATAAATCGAATGCAACAGGTAATGAGACAACCCCAGGAACTACCGAGGAATGCTGGGTCCCGGCAGCCGGCAAGGTAACTGGAACTGAAGCACTCAAACCCGTGTCTGGAACTATTAAAGAAGACTCACTAGGTAATGGTAAGGTCGGAAGTGAGTCTCCACCAATAGGGGGAAGGACAGGGACAGACTCATCATGTTGAGCACCTACAATCAAGCCTTCATGTGAAGGGCAATCATCCCAATTATGGGATGCCCAAGGACATTTAGCATAGCCATGTCCGGTCTGTTCACATAAATTGCATTTAAACAGATTAAGGCATGTAGCAGCCAAATGCCCAAATTCAAAACAATGGGAACAACGAGGAGTGTCACAGGCTGTATTAAGATGAGTTCTAGAACCACATTTAAAACAGGATTTTGGTTGACCAACATAAAATAAACTCCCTCTATCCTTCCCCAGAAAAAAACTATTGGGCAAATGTTGAAGGCCATTATTTGAAGCAAAAAGTTTTACCCTAATTTTCCAACCCCCATTCCAAATATGTTCACTATCAAGAATTGGTACAGGTTTGTCTAGTATTTCACATCTTCTACACAGCCAGAAAAGGATATCCTCAATATGTACTCCTTCATTACGAAACATGATAGTAATCAACTTAACAAATGGTTTGGTAAGGGGCACAGCAAAAAAAGGTATCCGTAGTGGAGAATTCTTAACCATCTGGAAAAGAGTCCAAAAACGCTCCAAACCCAAAGGGGTTTTGAAACTAACGTCGTAGTTAGAGTTACCCAAATGAATCAGTGCATAAATATCTGCAGACAAAAATTTCATAGACCCTTTTAATAAAACTTTGGCAATATAGAGCCTATCAGGCAAATCATCCAAACCTCCCTTATAAATCAAATGTACAGCATTCCTACGAGGCGCAGGTTCACCCTTGTTAGAAAACAAATCAGAAAGCTTAAATTGGGGTGACTTATTTTCCTGTACAGGAACAGAAACAGCTATTTGAGGAACAACACTTGAAGTAGATAATGAGACTGCCTAAGTAGAAACCACAGAAACAGGTGGAATATAAATAGACTGTTGAGATGTAACAGGCACAGAGTCAGCACTAGATAATGTACAGGTTGCTACTGAGTTAATAGCAGAGGAGTGGTAGCGTTTTACAGCTGCATCTTCTGGATCCGGCACCCAGGTACCATTAGGGCTAGGCAACCACCCTGCTGCTGCTATCGCTCTTTCAGGTGACCAACAGGAAGAATCAGTAAGAGGCAAAGCGGGATCTAAGCTCTGTGCAGCAGGAGGACACTGAAGAGTATGAGAAATATGCAAGTTAGATACCGGTAAAGGTGTATCAGGGCCAGGTCCAACAGTTCCCTTTCCCACAAGTAAGTTACTCCCCAGCTCAGTAGAAACACCAGTTTCTTGCAACACTACCTCGCCCTGTTTAATAATTGAAGTCATACCCATCCGTTTCATCGAGAATGCCGCCGCTGCAACAACCAAGCCGTATGATACAGTCTTATTATCCTCCCGACCACCAGAATCCGAGTCTCGGTCAGGAAAACAAGCAGCATCAGTCTGAAGTGTAGGAGCCAGGCTAGACTGTACCTGAGGAGCAGGAACACTCTGCTGCGCACTAACGCTTGCATCACAATGCCGCGACCCGGAAGTACGGGAGGTCGAAGCGGCCAAAACAGTTGAGCCAGCACGCAAAGCAGCAATTTCAGATTATAGCTGAGCCTTATGATGTGTGCATCATTCTGCAGCATCCTGCACTTCACTCAGCAAACGTTCCTTTTCAGTAAGTTCAAAACTCGATTCCTTCAATAAAGTACACAGTTTAGGTACCTTAACTGCTTCTTCAAGCGCTGTGTCAGCCGTTTCAAAAAACTCCATAGGCAAGGAAGCATCCTGATCCTCAGCAATCAAATCTTCAGCCTCAGATTCAATGGGAGCAGGGGAGGAGGCCCACTCCCCTGTCCCAGTCACCTCCATCTCCTCCAAAGTCAGAGCAGAAGTGGCCATCTTGCGTCCGTCCACCAAAGGTTCCCCCTCCACAGAGTAGGGGAATTTCCCCGGTGTCCTGGCCAGGTTTCCCTCATTCACTAAAAATACCACCTACAGCTTAATCTGGTTCAAGGTCAGTTGGCATTCATCTGTATCCCCCTCCCCCAGGTCGTGCCTGAAAATAGGCAGGATTTGTCTAGTGCACTTACCCAGTCAACAAGAGTTAAATAAATAAATTAATAAATTCCAAATTCCTTAAAGTTAGGTTTATGTTCCACACTGATAGTTGTACTTATGACCTAAGCCCATGCAGCTCCCTTTTTTCTTAAGTTAATTTCTTTATCTTTGATGTGGCTGAAGCACAGTCACTTTGCCTCCTGCTTCTTTGACCAAAATTCTTCTTGATACTATCGAAGGTAAGAGTTCCCTTGATTTGGGTGACCATAATTAGAATTAGCACACTAAATGTACTTTTGAGAGAATAACTTACATTTTAGGTATTTCCATTAACCTATCTGAGAGCTACAGTCAAGTAGCCACAGCCATGTGCTCACTGAACTAGGAATATTCTCCAGGCTTCCTGTCATCTTTCAGTCTACAATAGAGAAGCTTAGACTGCATGTGCTCTGAATGAGTTTCAATTTGGCATCTTTATGAACAGCTGGTGTTGTTATGCTGACCACTCTCCCTCAAAAGCAGGAGCAGCCCTGGCATATTCGCTCCTACATCCCCTAATCCAGCGACTGTAGTATGAGCACACACACAAAGTAGGTTGCCCAATTTCAACAGGATATTTTCCTACTAGCAGAGTATCCATGCTGTATGAATGCCTGTGACTGTAGCATCTATGTTCCCTATTCGGTGCCCATAGATGGCTGTCTCCCACAATGCTGAGAACCATGTAAAGAAGTAAGCTTATTACTAGACTGCCATTCATCTCCCTGTTGATAATGTATGAAAATTTGTATAGCCTCTCCAGATGCTAGCCCTATCCATCACCACATGGTGGTGGTAGGACTAGAAGCCATATCTTGTAATAGCAATGATTTTATAGTACTAATATGTGTGTGGTAACTGGTAAGCCCATAGTTTCATGGGCAGATCTCACACAACCTCCCCAGACAAAAGTTTGGACTGCGAGCACCAAAACACTGAAATTAGGAGAGAAAGCAAGGTTAAGTTGTTTACCACTTCTCCAGCTGAGACCACAGTCTCTTCTAGTCCAGGATCCTGCAGGTGCCATCATCACACTCCTGCTCCTCTGTCTGGCTCATGATACTCTCCTGCGATGTCAGACACATGATGTGAGAGTGCTGACATGCACACCCTTGATATCATTTTATCCATGGGGAAGGAAGCCATGCCTTCAAGCATGCACACTCTAGTGACTCTACTAGAGCATCATGCATGAATGGAAAGATTGCTTGGACTGGGTGACATCTTCAGATAATGTGCACATGCGCAAGATCGGTGGCCATCTTGGGACAGTGCCTCTGCCCGTGCATGTGTGGCTCATGGCTGCCATATTTGTAGTGGCTAGACCAATAAAGTGGCCATTTTTTTAACAATGCCCTCCTCAGTGGCCAGCTTAACAATCACGCCTGGAGACCAGGGAAGGTTGAGGAGATCATACCCTAAGCATGGATGGCCACACGCTGACTCACACTTAAAGCAATAATTCTTTTCACGTGCCAGACTTGCCCTTTCTAAACATTTTGATTATGATGGACAGTACTTTATATTTATATAAATTCATTGCATAAAAATAACTGCATTGATGCACCAGTTAGAGTTCAACTTAATGCCACAAAACTAGGGAAATGTGGTGTTATAGTTTCCAATCCTAACTCCTCACCCCCACCACACAAGCAAAAAAAGGGAAAAAAAAGAAGGGATTTGGGTCTTTGGAGTCTTGGTGAGTTAGTGGTGGGCTCTTCCTCAGGGTTGTTGACCCTAATGTTCTTCCTGTTGACAACCCCATGGAAGATCCCACCATTAATTCACCAAGACTCTGGATACCCAAAACTCTAATGTTTTTTGCTTTTGCTGCTTGGGGAGGTGGGGAGTTAGGGTTAGAAACCACAACATCACATTTCCCTAATTTTGTGGCATTAGGTTGAACTCTAACTAGTGCCTTATCACAGTTTTTTGCAAAGAATTTAATTTCTTTTTGAGGAAGTTGAATTGTATGCTCATTCACTTGGTCCCTTTGGGATGTGTGTAAACAGATGCAAATCCACAGGGCTCTTTTTGCCCTGCGCAAAGGTAAGGTGCAGTCTCCCAACAGAAGTGCAGGGTTCTTGCAGGCCCTGTTCTTCTGTGCAGTGATGGATGGCAAGAAATCATGGGGCTGTCTAGTGGGCTGTGGAAGCCAGGGCCCTCTGGTTCTTGTGCTTTTGTGTGGCAACAGACATACAGTGTAAAGAGTCAATCTGTCATTCAATGCACAGGGCCCTCTGCCACCCATGGGTGCAGAAATGCAGGACGTATTCCAAGAGGAGAGTTGTCTTCACTATATTGGACTTGGGCCAATGCAGGCAACTCTGTAGCTTTTATTCCCTGGCTGGTGGGGTGGTGTCTCATAACAGTGCTATCCCCAACTTTCACCCAATGTAGCTGGGTCACTGAGATCACCCCCAAAACTCAGCTCACTGGCACGGGATCACAAAGCATACCTGTTTGGGGTGAAGACTGACACTACACAGAAAATTTCTTAATAATTTTATTGTTTTTATTCAGACCCCAAATTTACAAGATAGTCGTCTTATGCCTCCCCTTATGAACAAGACCTGTGGTAGTTACAGTATATTGTCAGATACATAATTTCGCACCAAAAGTATGAAAACATGTCTCTTCCAGGATTTAAAAAATTACACTAATCAGGTTTATGAGTTGATATGGAAAAATGGCTATGTTGAAAGTTTGGAGTTAAAACATTGAAGATTACCGAAGTTGTGAGTGAACACTGAAATATTGCGATGTTCACTCATAATCTGGGCATTTTATCATATTTGTACACCAAATTTTCAGCACAGCATTCTTATTACCCCACGTTATGAACTGAGTAGATGAAAATGTTCAAATCCCTACCAAAATGTCATTCCGCATCACGGATGCAAAACCATAGCCATCAAGACACATTTTAGCCAGCATCTGAAACATGACAGCTGTAACATTCATGAGGTCGTTTGTGAAAATGGCTATGTTGAAAATTTGGGGTCAAAATTTTGAAAATTATCAAAATTAGGGGCGAGCATAGAAAAAGATCAACATACATGGCAACATGGACATCTATTGACATCCATTTCAAACATTATAGAGTGGACACTGACATACTACACAAGGTGAATTTTGGAGAAGAGGTGTTGGTGACTGCCATTTTCACAGGCCTGAAAACTACTTGCTGTAACACTCCCGCTTGAGAGGTACTGCTTATTACTACCCTAGCTGCAAGGAGTTCAGAGTGCCATAGATTTACAGTCAACACAGTGGTAGTTTACTCACCTGATGGTGGTGATTGTGTGCCTGTATATCCCATAGCACTCCCTGGCCATCCAGTAGAGAGCGAGCCATTGAGTCCTGGTAAACAGGCTTCAACTACAGGGATATACTAGGTCAGTACATACATACTGTAGGATCTTCTGAATACCTACCTTAGAGTTGTATGGTGAGGCAATAAAGTAGATTAGAAACAAATTATGAGTATGGTATATTTGTCAGAGTCTGCACGGTTCGTTCATTTAACACATCTTGGGAAGTATCTAACTGAAGACAAAGAGGAGCTGCAGGGGCTTAGGTGGAAAGGCTGAAATTTTATTTTAGACCAGATGTGCATCTATCAGCCTATCAAGTGAGCATAACCCTAGCTGTAAAGATTTTGGAGTGCCATGGATATACTGGTACACAATCACCTTTGCCAGGTGAGTAAACTACCATTTTACATCCCTCATGCATAAGACAGAGGGTTACAGAGGCCTTACGCAGATTCAAACCAGTTTTGATGATAATGCTGTGCAAGGGCTGAGGAGGAGACACTATTATATTGTTTAAATGTGCACAAAGAATATATGCGCATTGGTCACATCAAATAATGTTACACAGTGCTGCTACTCTCAGTGGGACTCAGCCCTTTCCAAACATTACTGCAGAGTACTAGAACACATGGAATACAAAAAAATGGTCTGCTAAACACATGCCAACTGCATAGTCTGTTACCTGTATTTGAAACAGGTTTCTCCTGCTCCCAGTGGGAACCCCATGGGTTGGCTTTGCAGGGGAACTGATGATAGGATTATGATGTTACTGCATTTGCTGCTATGGTAAACTCTTTCTGGAGCCTGTCTCTCTTGTTGTGTCATAGACTGATTCTCTACTAGATTTCAGTTTGCACTGCAATCAGTTTAAACAGCCATTCAAATGTCTGAAAGGACAACCTTGGTATGCTGCCAACACTGAGCCTGACTATCACTTAGGTATCTCGAGGTCCGATTTGCACTAGAGTTACTGTTCACTCAGCACAGTGCTTTTTTCCCCCAACAGGCAAACAATCCACACCTTTTGTCACAGCCAAGAATACTTTGCTTTGGATATAAAAGCTTTGTAGCCTGTCTCTTTGGAAACAGACTTGCCAGTTTATGCATGATTATCTATACCTGAAATGACTCAGTCACATAAAGCATGAAATATATAAAAACATAATTTAACATTTCATGATATTTACATATGTTACTGGATAATACACAGTAAAGACCATGACAGGGCAAGGCGAGGCAAGTTTTATTTTTATGGCACCCAATCCCGGATGCTCTGGGCACCTCACAATAAAAACAATACAGGAAATATATTTAAATAAAATAATAAAACACAGAGTATTATTACATAATTATGAAATCCTAAAATTCATAATCAAAGCAGAGGTCAGCGATGTTATAGCTCAAACCAGCGGCAGGGGAAACAAAATACTCTGGGAAGGCCAGGCAAAAGAGGTGAGCCTTTAGCCTCTGCTTGAATACCTCAGTAGAAGGGGCCTCCCAGACTGCAGGTGGAAGTGAGTGCCACAAGGTCAGTCCAGCAACACTAAAGGCATGGTTGCCTGATGTCTTGAACTGAATCCTTGGAACATCCAAGAAGCCCCTAGATGAGAAGTGGAGGGAGCGGACAGAGGTAGCAGGTGTCAGTAGCTAAGTCAGATAGCCCAGACCCAGTCCATAGAGGGCCTTAAAGGTGAGCAAGCCCACCTTGAAGAGGACCCTCCACCTGATAGGCAGCCAATGCAGAGCACGCAGGGCTGGAGTCACATGACTGGACCTAGTAAGGCCCATCAGTAACCAAGCCACTGCATTCTTCTCCAGCTACAACCTGCAGAGGGTCCCTCCCATGACCCCGAAGTAAAGAGAGTTACAGTAGTTTAGCCTAGAGGTAAAAAAGGTGTGCACTAACATCGGCAGGTCTTGGAGCAGAAAGGGGGGCTTGATCCTGGCAATGTTCTTCAAGTGGTAAAAAACAATTTTGACAATAGAAGACACCTGATCCTCAAGTGTCAGTCTTCTGTTCAGGATCATGCCAAGATCACACACCCTTGGGTAGGCCACCAATGTAGCCAGCCCAAGAAATAGTCCTATGTCAGCTCCAGGTACCCTCCCATCAGGCCCATGACCTAGCTCAATCACCAGCACCTTCATCTTGTCTGGATTCAGTCACAACCAGTTGGAGGAAATCCAGTCATTGATTTTAGCCATGTAGGAGTTAAGCACATCTACAGCATCTGAGGTTCTTGAAGCAATTGACAAATACAGCTGGGTGTCATCTACATAGCAGTGAAACTCCACACTGAACTGCTGAATGATCTCATCCTGGGGCAACATGTACACTGTGAACAACATCGGTGACAAGATAGAGTGCTGGGGTACTCCACATGACAGGGACATTGGGGAGGAGGAGAAATTCCACGTCACCACCCGCTGCACCCTATCAGATAGATAGGACTCAAACCATTTGATGACAACACTGGCGAGTCCACAGTACTCATGGAGCCGATCGAGAAGCATGAAGTGATCCACAATGTCAAACGCTGATGAGAGATCAAGGAGAACAAAAATTGACTTTTCTCCTTTCTCTCTCTCTCTCTAGACCTGAGCAAGTCATTATGTCCCTTAACTAATGCTGTTTCAGTGCTGTGTCTGGCCTTAAAACCTGACTGGAATGGCTCATAGATATCAAAAGACACAAGGTAATCCTCGAGCTGTTGTGCCACAAGTTTCTCCACAAGCTTGCTCAAAAATGGCAGGTTGGAGATAGGACAGTAATTTGACAGGACATCCGGGTCAAGAGATTATTTCTTCAGGAGGGGTCTCACCAGGGCCTCTTTCAAGACCACTGGGAAGACCCTTTCTGACATCAAGCACCAGGCAATTCTGGTGAACACCAGGCCAACAGTCCTGGCACATCTCATTGGGAAATGGGTCAGGACTTGGTCCAGCTCACAATATGTGTACTTTAGCTCCAAGATCATCTCAATGACCTCGGCCACCTCCACTGGTTTAAATTTCTCCTGGACTGACAGAGTGACTCTGTTCCTCCCAGCCCAACCATTGCGAGGCAACAATTGCCTCATTGATGGAATTCCCAACCATATATACGACAGTCTGTCAGAGAAAAACAGAGCAAACTCTTCACATAAAGTAGTTGAAAAGATATTTCATGGCTGCAGACTGGCTGGATGAAGTAGCCTATCCACAGTCCGAAAAAGCTGAGAAGGTCTGTTTTTTCTGTGCAGCAATTTCCCTGGACAGGAATTCTGTTTTCTTACTGGAAATTGCCTCCTAGTACTCACTGTAATGAGCACGCAGGGCCAGTTTGTCATCCTCTGACAGGGACTTCCACCAGCAATGCTCCAACTTCTGACCCCTGATCTTCATCACATTGAGATCCCCATAAAACAAAGGGGATCGCAACTGAGAGGATCTGGGTCTTATACATACTGGAGTGACGGCATCCAGTGCTTCAGAAACTGCCCTATTATAGGTGGCCAACACCTCGCTGGTGCCAATTGCACATGCACCGTTCACCCTAGGTAGATCAGCTAATGCCAGCAGTACCTCTGGGGACAAGCCCCTAAAAGGGTCGTAACTGACCATCTCCACAAGGGAGGGACTTTCAGGGGGAGCTTCAAGTGTGAACTTCACCTTGCAGTGATCAGACCAGGAGACCTGATCAGTCTTGAGGTTTCCCACCTCAAGACCTGGCTGGAACACCATATCAAGTGTGTGATCATGTTGGTGGGATGCAGAAGTAATTACTTGTGCTAGGCCCAGTGATGACATTAACTGGAGGAGGTCGTAAATTAATTGAGAGGATTTGTCATCGACCCAGGCATTGAAGTCCCCCAGGATTAGACACCTGGGTACTCCAACACCTGGTCACCCACAAAGTCTGCAACCTCCTGCAGGAATCTCCTCCAATCCAGGGGATCAGTAAATAAGGGGAATCCTGCAGCCTGCACCTGGACCCCAACACAGAACCACACACACTCAAAGGATCTGGAAGTTCCAACTGGGTAGAGAATGCAGTATTTCTACAGAGATAAAAATAAACACAGGAGGAAAAACCTAACTCAGTGCTATCTAATCCTCAAAATGGAGTAGAATAGCTTACCCCCAACTAGGAACTGGTGAGTTATGGCAGACTTGGACCCATGATGTTACAAGTTCAAAATCGCAACACAACTTAATTCTCATTACAAACATACAGCAGAGATACCTTCAGCTGGCCAGCCCCCTATCCCCACATCACTGGACAAGCCTGTCTGACATTTCACACTGTCTCTGCTTTTAATCTCTGGGGACTAGCACTTTCCTACATGGGTCCAAACCAGATCTGTGTATTCACCTCAGCTTGTATTTTTCACCTAACCATCTAGCATAGCTGGAAACATCATAATCTGCCTTGACCCTGTTTACATTTAAAATATATATATTTTTTTCTTTGAAAGGGTCTTAGCCTATTGAAGTTTACTAAAAATAAAGTACCTTTACAGAACAGGAAAAGGACTGCTGAAACAATGGCCATGCCTATCTAAGTGCCTTGAGGCAGGGCTACAGAGAAATGTAATTTTCAGTTCCAAACAGACCTCCCACCTAAGCTGAAACACTTTATACTTTTTGGTCTGTTTATAGTAGACCAGGCAACAGATAATACAAACTGGTGCACAAAGCTGTAAACTTGGCAAGGTTGGAGGAATGGTCAGAAGTATGGCAGCTTAGATTCAATTCAAAGAAGTGCAAAATAATGCACCTGGGAAACAAAAACCCTGGGGAAGATTACACAATGGGGGGGGGTAGTAACAACAAAAATGGAAAGGTACTTGGGGGTAATCATATCAGACTATCTTAAGGTTGGCAAGCAATGTGAGAAGGCGGTAGGGAGGGCTGGGGGATACTGGGATGTATAGGGAGAGGCATCAACAGTAGAAAACAGGAAGTTGTTATCCCCCTGTACAGACAGTTGGTGAGACCCTATCTGGAGTACTGCATCCAGTTCTGGAGACCCCATCTCCACAAGAACATAGACAGGATGGAGGCAATTCAGAGGTGGGCAACTAAAATGGTGCAGGGTCTACAAGAGAAGCCATACGAGGAGAGACTAAAACAGCTTAATATGTATACCCTTGAGGAAAGGAGGGAGAGGGGGTCATGACAGAAATGTTTATGTACCTCAGTGGAATCAACAAAGTCCAAGAGGGTAGCATCTTTCAGAAAAAGAGATGTGCAAGAACAAGGGGACACAATTTGAAGATAGAGGGGGTATGGCTCAGGGGCAATATGAGGAAGTATTGTTTCACAGAGAGGGTGGTGGATGTATGGAACAGCCTTCCTGAGAAGGTTGTGGGTCTAAAACTGTGGGAGAATTCAAGAATGCATGGGACAGACATAAGGCAATTTTTGTGGGGGGTAGGAAGAAATAGGCTGTTGGTTAAATAAGATCTGCAGCTTATCTTCTAGGTAGGGAAATGGGCAGACTAGGTGGGCCAAGCAGTCCTTATCTGCCATCAAAGTCTATATTTCTATGTTTCTATGTTTCAATACTAAATTAGGTGGAATAGTAAACACCATAGAAGAACACCAAAACTTATGAAATGATCTAAATAAAATGTCTGATTCAGCCGATGCATGGGGTGTGAAGCTTAATGAGGAGAAATGTACAGTTATGCACCTAGGAAAGAAGAAGAACCCACAAATAGACTAGTATATGAGTTGCATAAAACTTAAACCACAGAAAAAGACCTGGGTGTAAAGGTACCAGCTGATTTAAAACCTAAAAAGCATGCACATGAGATGTTCAATAAGGCAAATGAACTCCCAAACAATATCAGAAATCATTCTAACCATAGATTGAGGGAGATATTACTAATCATATGTAAATGTATATTTGATCAATTACAGATTATTGCTCCCAGTTCTGGGGGGATTTCAACCAAGGAGAAAAGATCAAAATGGAAAGGATTCAATGTAAAACCACCAAGATGGTGGGTGGTATGACCAACTTGATATGCATGAGACTTGAAAATCTACTGTATCATTGCATAGCTTACACAGGAGATGTATCAGTTGAGATCTCCTACTGTTCTGTAATATAAACAAGGATGATGAATTACTAATGGACTTAAATATTACCTTCCAGGATGGGAAACATCAACCCAGAAGTCACATTGTATATTTTTACTTTTATTTATTCAATCTTGGATTCAAATACCTTTGAGCGAAGGTGGCTCATTTACAGAAGGCTCCACATCAGTGGGAGAGGTCACAAACAAAACAAGAGGGGGTACAATACACAATCAATAGCTACTTCAGAACATATATAATCAATAATGCAATTATGTGCACAATGCTTTAAAAGTGAGAGGGCAGGGGAAGAGGTGGGTTGGGAATTAGAAAATCAAATAAGGAGAGGGGAGAAGTGCAGTATCAAGGTAGAATAAGAAAATATGGTAGCCAGAGACCTTGTCATAGATTGAGAGATTGAGGAGGGAGGGAGGAGAGGGGTAATGTGAGGAGAAGAGGGCAAAAAAGGGGGAGGGATAGCAGGAGAAGAGAGTTGAGGACCACAAGGCCTGGTTAGTACAAGGATGTGGAATCTGTGGAGAAAGCTAGGATGGTTGGGAAAAGGAGGGGGTGACTGAGGGGAAAGGGAGATTGTTATGAAGAGTGGCGGTGACCAGGAGGTCAGGTAAATGCAAAATACAAATTTCAAAACAAACAACAGGAAGATGTTTTACACACATAGAATCACACATCTATGGAACTGATTACTAGAAGTTATCACAAGTAGTAATGCTCAGATCTTTCAAAACAGCTGGTTGTATTTACAGATGGAATCACTTAAATGGGTCACTTAAATGACTACTATAGCTCTGAGACAGCAAAAAAGTGGACTTTAAAAAAAAATCTCAAACTCCAAGTATAAAATAAATCGCAAGTTGTCACATGTGCTTACTCTGAGTGTACTAAATATCCAATACTATATATATATATATATATATATATATACATATATACACACATACATACACACACATTTTAAAACTGACTATTTTCAGTGTATGTACCAATATCAGTATCAGGTGTAAATTTATAAATAAAAAGGTAAATATGTTTGTAACAAAAAATTATGTTTGTGATGTAAATTCATTTCTGTGAAAAGTTCTACTATTGGAGAGGCAAGGTAAAGCTTTCTCTGAGATGTAATTCCCTCACTGTCACATATTTATACTTCTGCTCTTAAGAACAAGACATTATTATACTTTCTTCATTTACGGTTTAGTTTTAATACAAAACAATGAGATGTTTTTGTTCCAGTCTCATAAGTACATCTTTAACAAAATGAAATCAGCTGACACAATAATAAAAAGAAACAGTGGACTCTTAAGTCACACTCCTCACACCTTGCACAGAACAGCTGCCCTGTGGTGCCCAGGAGCAAAGGAACCATTCCACACAAACAACCATAGTCTCACCTCTATCTCCCTAACAACTGCTCTTTATTTAATCTATTAGTGGAAAAGTACAGATTCACCAAAACCAGGCTCACAACCTGCCATGTAATGTTAACACACTGCAAATGGACATTTCCTTTAGCATCCCCAACCTTCTGTACTTTCTTTTCTGGCTCCCAACCCTGGTCTGCTGTACACGGGTGCTGGGATTCAACTGTAAGGTCTCAATGCACAGAGAAATAGATGGGTTTACTGCCAGAATCAGCAGGGATTATTGTTGAGCAATGACCTTACTGTACCAGTTCATGGCAAGACAACCATTGCAAAGGATGAAGGGTTCAGACTTTTGCAGGATCAGCACAGTAAGGTAAAAGGGCAGTATGGGAAGAATGGTAAAACTAGAAAACTGACTATAATTGGGGGACAATCCAAATTCCTCTACTGGTAATCTCTAGCAACATTAAAGCAAAATACTAATGTAGTCAACGTGGGCTCTTTCATCTTTTTTTTTCTTTTTCATCTTTAGTAACACAGACATGGTACACAACATTATGTTTCATTCAGACTGCAGAAATGTAAGAATTCTAAAGATCCTTTTTATCAATGGGCTTCACATGATGTGAGGTAAATTTTCTGAATTTTCATTAAATTTTTTGGCTGGGTGACAAGGGAGGTGGATCTGGGGAGGGCAATGGACATGGCCTATCTGGACTTCAGCAAGGGCTTTGACACTGTGCCACATGGAAGGCTATTAAACAAACTGTATGGGAGTGGGCAGGAGAGTAGTGCAGCGGGTGGGTAATTGGCTGAGCAGCAGGACACAGAGGGTGGTGGTAAATGGCTGTCACTCTACAGAGGGAAGAGTGATCAGTGGTGTACCACAGGGATCATTGCAGGGACTGGTCCTATTCAACGTCTTCATCAGTGATATTGTGCAGGACCTAGAAGGCAGAATTTCCCTGTCTGCCAATGACACAAAGCTCTGTAACAGAGTGGACATGCCAGAGGATGTAGAACGAATGAGGAGGGACCTGCAGAAGCTTGAAGAATGGCCAAGGGTTTAGCAGTTGAAATTTAACGCAAAGAAGTGCAAGATAATGCACGTGGGGCACAAAAACCCTGGAATAACATATCAGTTGAGGGGTGAGGATATAGCATCCACCAAGCAGGAAAGGGACCTTGGGGTTATTATCTTTGATGACCTCAAGGTAGGGAAACAGTGTGAGAAGACAGCAGGTAAAGCAAATAGGATTCTGTGATGCATAGGCAGGGGCATCACCAGCAGGAAAAGAGAGGTCATAATTCCACTATACAAGACACTAGTGAGGCCCCACCTGGAGCACAGTGTACCATTCTGGAGACCTTACCTACATAAGGACATAGACAGGGTAGAGAAGGTTCAGAGGAGGGCAACAAAGATGGTATAGGGATTGCGTCACAAGTTCTATGAGGACAGGCTGAAGAACCTAAATATAAGCTCCCTGGAGGAGAGGAGGGAGGGAGAGAGAGGATATGATAGAAACATACAAGTACCTTACAGGGAGGAACAGGGTGCAGGAATACACTATTTTCCAGTAAAAAAGATGTTCCAGGACTAGAGGTCATGGGATGAAGTTGGAGGGAGGGCGATTCAGAGGAAACGTGAGGAAGGATTTCTTCACAGAAAGGATGGTGGACAAGTGAAACAGTCTGTCAGAGGAACTGGTGGTGGCTAAAATAATCACAGGATTTAAGAATGCATGGGATAGACATAAGGGAATTCTGGCGATCAGGGGTAAGGGGTAACAGATTTCTAGAAAAACATAAAGGGAACTTACAAGCTCAAATGGGCAGACTGGGTGGGCCATAGGCCCTTATCTGCTGACAGTGTCTCTGTATCTATAATGCAGACTTGGAAAAGTCAGTTCTTGGGTTTGTTTGTTTGTAAACTGGTGTGTGGGAGAGGCACACTGATTAGTGACTCATTTCCAGGTGTGATCTGGGGATGGTGTTACATAGGAAATGGGACAAAAAGATAAAAATACAGTCCAAAAACATAATAGACAAAATAGCAGAAAATTACAGTAACAACTGGTTGCAAGATTCAGCTACATTGCAAAAAGCTTGGTGGAGCAAACACATACAATGAACTAAGCTGAGATGTTACCAAATAAAAGCACAGAAAATATTGAATGACAATATTTTAGTAAAAAATA
Source organism: Neoceratodus forsteri (assembly GCA_016271365.2). Classification (NCBI taxonomy): domain Eukaryota; kingdom Metazoa; phylum Chordata; order Ceratodontiformes; family Ceratodontidae; genus Neoceratodus; species Neoceratodus forsteri. The sequence goes on along the minus strand of CM028130.1, from coordinate 664,872,723 downwards.
GACCAGGAGGGCAGTGTGGGTTGAGCTTTAATAGGAGCCATGAGGCTTTAGAAACCGACCAGGAGGGCAGTGTGGAGTGAGCTTTAATAGGAGCCATGAGGCTTCAGAAACCCATAGAGTATGTTATTAAAGCATCAATACACAACATTTTAAATTGTCTAGTGTGTCTTTAAAATTGGACATGGGTTGGTAAAAAAAAGGCAAGGTAAGCCAGGGCAATGTTATTCATATTCAGGTCGCTTAACAAAGAACAGTCAAAAAAGTATCCTTAAAGAGCAGCTGAAGCCTTCAGGAGAACTTTACTAAAACATAATATTTTGACACAGTCCAGCTTGTATTTCACATTAGTTCTGTATTCCACCTCCCCATTATTTATTACTGAGGTCATTCGTATGAAAACAGGATTTCTGCTCCTGATCCTATTCCTATTGCTTTGTCTCTACCTGAGGTCATAATGCATTGCTTGTGACATCACAGTTACTCCCATGACTACAGACTGTGATGTCACAATAGTGGATTATGACTTGAAGTAGGGAGTCAGCTATAGAGGCAAATGAACCCCGAGTGATAAAGATCATATATTCTTGCAAATATTCTTAGTAATAATAATAAATACTGGGGAGGGGAATCTTTAGAATATAAATGAAATGGAACCTGAACTGTACCTAATTTTGTTTTTCAGAGTTTTTTTAAGGCATCAGCAGCTCTTTAAGCATGAATGTGAAGTCTTGTTTGATTTGTTATAGTGGTGGTATAGTGTTAGAAGAGAAATGAGTTTTTCTGAAGACAAAACAACATCTCTTAAATGTTACCCACCACTGTGATGTACTGCTAAACATTTTATAATTGCTAAATATTATTTTTGATTGGAGAGCTGATAAAAGTCAACAATATGGATAACAGTTTAGAGGAAGGAATAGAGAGAATCAAATTGAAAATACAGGGTCTCATTTTCACTCACTATTGCTCATGCAAAGCATTCACTGTGACCACATTACACCTGCAGCAGCACTGTAATCCCACTGTGCTCTGTACAATGGGGATTAGGGATCTTACCTGAACATTTGATAAACAGTTTGCAACAGTGAGGGAAAGGGGCAGGAACTTGTACTGAAGATGGCAGCTTGACTATTCTTGTTGCAACAGCTTGCACCCGGCCCCCTGCCATTTAAAACTATAACAGCATTAGATATGGAGGTGGGGTTACACAGTTGCAAGAGGTAACTGCCAGGGCAGGGATTGGCTAACCAGCACACATGGCCCAGTAGGCTGCTTTACTCTCAGGCAAAGGTAATAAAGGAGGGGTTCACTAGCTACAAATGAGTTTGATGGGCATTTTGAGTGGATGGTGGAGCCACTGGATCAGTATAGAAAGGCCAAGGAGGAGGAAAAAGATTTCAATCTGGTCCAGAAGTGTGATAACGATAATGTTGGTTGGGGGATATTTCTGGACTGCAGCACCAGCAACCATGGACTTACAGCATGGCAAATCACCATGTGTCTGGCATCATGCTCTGACACCATTTCCACCCACTAACAGCTGCTTATCTCATTAGCATTGCAACGTGGTCAAAGAGACTACGAGCAACCAATTTGTATGGCAGAAATGTGTGTGATGCAAGAGTTCACCCCCCAATTTGTCTCACCACCCATTGCTATTCATAACAGAGGCATTACAGCAGATGTTTAACATGGATTAATCAAAATGGCATCCTGATCATTCTTCCAACATAACATGTCAGAATTTTGCTTTGTTACTGGATAAAGGCAATATAAATTGAAAGGGATTTGTTATTATTTTTACTTTTCAAGATACACTGGAATGGGTACAGAGCTTCATTTAAAAATAAAATATTATATTGATATTTTAACAATAAACTATACATGTTTAGAATCACTAGAAAGTTTACTTTCCCTTTACATTTCTCCATGCACTGTATATACAGTGAAATGGAAGAAAAAGCGCATTGAAAAGCTGCTCTGCCAAGTTAAACATGAATTGCTCATTACTGCTAAAATTAAATATACAATGCATTGACTTTACAAAGAAACAGACAGTGTTGGCAGAAAACGACCATTGGTCCATCCACTCTGCCCAGTTTTACCCTAGTCTACCTCATGCCCTATTGTACGGATGGGGTTTTCACCATCCTGTCCTCCCACCTCTTGCTGTCTGCCTTACTGCTACCCCCTGAGAAACTATGAAGCCGTTTATTCTGTCCAAGCTGTTCTTGAACCCATTAATGGCTTTTGTGACCAGTACCTCTGCTGGTAGGCTGTTCCAAGGCTCAACTACTCTCTTGGAAAGAAAACTTTCTAGCATCTTTTCTGAATCCTCCTCCCACCAGCTTACATTCTTTTCCTCTTGTTTTTGACCAAACATTCCTGCTAAGTAGTTCCTCACAGTTTACCTTTTGTATTTCTTTCAGGAACTTGAAGGTCTCTGATATATTCTGCTTTCCCTTCTGGCTTCCATCGAGTACACGTTCAGTGCCCTAAGCTGATCCTTGTAGGATCTGCCCTGTTGGCCCTGAATCGTTGTGGTTACTCTAGCTGCTCTCTCACCAGCCTGTCTCTGTCTTTCCTCAGGTGAGGGCTCCAGAACTGGGCACATTGCTCCAGATGGGGTCTCACCAGTGATCTATTACTATGTCTACTTGCACTGGTGAGCAGTTGTCTTAGATGCCAAGTAGTTAATAATGTCTCCATTCATGTTTACATTCAGGACAGCAATCAAGCCACTGAGAGGAGAACAGATTTACATGCAAGATAATATTAGATTACAATGTCAATTACTATGTAATCAAATTTAACCCTGCATGTAAAAGGTGTACATGACAATGGACCATGCACATGGGATTGATTCCAGCTTAGAACCTGTCTACAGCCATTTGATCACTGATGGTCAGGTAATCAGTGCACTTGTTCAGTGCGGGTGGCTCGATCCTGAGACTTATCCGAACATCCTTGATGCAATGTTTACATGCAGGGCTTGAATCAATTACAAAGTAACTAATTACTCTGTAATTGATTCTAACCCTGCATGAAAAGGGGAAGCATAGAGAGGTAGTATTACCTTCTTGCTCCTACTATCGAAACCCCTTTCAATACAATTCAGCATTCTGTTTGCCTTACTGAAAGCCTTGTTGTTACATTGGCTAGTTTGTTTAGGGAGTTGCTTATGATGACCCCAGGTCCCTTTCCTCTGAAGTAGTGGCCAGCTTATCCCCTCTCACCATGATTTTCTTGGGTTTCTCATTCCATATGTGCATCCCCTTGCACATTTTGGCATATAATTTCAAGAGCCTAACCATAGATCTCCTCTCTGCCCTTTGCAGGTCCCTCTGCAGCTCCCTTATCCCCTCATCACTGTTCACCTAGCCACAGAGCTAAGTGTCAGCTGGGAAGAGGCACATTTTGTCCTGTATTTCTTCTTCTCTGTTGTTGATGAACATATTGAAAAAGACTGGTGCCAGGACTGACTCCCACGTTACCCTACTCATAACCTCTCTTTCCCTTTATTTGACCCAGTTTACCACTACCGTCTGCTATCTCCATCCTCATCAACTTCCCACCCTTTAATCTAGGTCCTTTGCTGCTTCCTCATCCTCTAGTGTATTCAGCAACCTTCTGTGTGGCACTGTCAAATGCCTTTCTGAAACAGAAATAGAATACATTTACTGTTTGCCCCTTATTCACCACCCTTGCTACCCAGTCAATGAATACTATCAAGCTGGTCTGATAAGACCTCCCTACCATGAACTCATGCTGCTTACTCTCCTGGAGACCATTTCTCTCCAGGTAGTCCACTAGGTCCTCTTTTACTAGTGACTCCATCAGATTACTTATAATGGAGGCAAGACGGATGTGCCTATAATTTCCAGATTTCACCCTGTCCCCTCCCTTGTGGATCGGCACCACATCCACTATCCTCTAATCTTTCAGAACCACCCCTGCCTCTAGTGAGCTACTGAATAGCCCTGCCAGGGGTTCAACCAGTTCTAATGCCAATTCCCTGAGCACCCTTGGATGCATCCTATCTGACCCTGGAATCTTGTGTATTTTCAGGGCTGCAAGCTCCTTTTCTAACCCGTTCCCCTATAGTTACCACCTATACCATTTTTGGGATGCCCCTTACAGCAGCTTTTATGCCATTTTGGGGAGAGGCCCATTTTCTCCACTGTAAATAGAAAGTAGAAGTAGTCATTTAAATTAACTGCCTTTTGCTCATCCTCCCCAACTACCTTGACCTCTCCCTAAACCAAACAATTAACCCTCTTGTCTCCCTTTTTTCCCTTATGTACTTTAAGAAATGCTTCCCCCTCCCCTAACCCACTCTACAATATACAGCTCTGTGTCTGCTTTTGTGTCCTTGACTGCCTTCCTGTACTCCTCCATCTTTACCTATTAATTGCTTTATTCTTCACCCCTTTTTTCCCATATAGCCAATGAAGGCCCTTTTCTGGCTCTCACTACCTCCCTGACCTTCTTAGAGAACCAGATTGTCCTCTTTTGCCTATTCCCATTGTAGCCATTCTCAGGCATTGCTTGGTTGCATTGAAAATGATCCCTTTAATTATTCCCCATCCCTCTCCACCCCCCCATTCCATTCACTCTAATCAACTTGCTCTTGACTAATTCATTCATCTGATCAAATTCTGCTCATTTGAAATCCAGAACTCCCACTTTTGATGAGGGTATTCGGATACCAATGGCTAGTTTGAACCATACGGTGTTATGGTCACTGAACCCCAGTGGTTCCCCAACCTGCACTCCACCTACCATTTCCAAGTTGGTGAGTATGACACCGAGAATTATACCCTATCTTGTAGGTTTCCTGACCAGCTGCAAAGCAGGCAGCCTTCTCACAGATTGAGCATGTCCCGACCTCCAGTACTGCTAGCAGGTAGACTATCCCAATCCATGCCTGGTCAATTGAGATCCCCCACAACCACTACCTTCCCCTTTATGGCCTACTTCCCAGTTTCCATGGTATGCACATCACAGATAAGACCTCAATGCACTGTATTTTCTTTTTCTGAAAAAGTTACACTGTGATGACAGGCTGCAGCATATGATAACCTTGTTTGTCAAAAATAGGCCATAGAATTAACAATCTTTTTGCCTGACAAAAAATTTCTGAATTATCACAAATATTCATGTTTACATAATTTTCTGTTTCTTGACTTTATCTATGTATAACACAATGAATTATACTTTCAATCCATTCAAATACCTTGGAGTGCTTTAAGCATGGCTTTTTATCAGTGAAGCACACACTAAGGAGAGGATTTCAATTTACATGGTCATAAGCCTGGAGACAAATACCTCTCCATATAAAATACAGTAGGCTGGTACATTGTTCCTTTTTGCTGGAAGCTGAACATATTAGTCAGTATAAAGTTTTAACATTAACAATACGAGTGCCACTTGCCTTCATTGACTTCATCATTCTCTCTATCAACCTGAGCCTTTAGCACGTATCTTTTAATTAGGCGTTTCATAATTTTCTGTAAAATTAAAGAAACAAGAATTTAGTAGTGAACAAGTGTAGATTAACTGACACAACCGGCTGGCTACTGGTCACTAATCAATAGTAAGGTCAAGTCCCACAGGAACAGTTCTCTTATTCATCAGCACCATAACAAGGCTGCAGAGCAACGCCCTTTCTGAGCAGCCAAGAAAAAAATACACAATAAAGAATTATTAATTGGGTGTGTTTTGCATCATTAAGGGTATAGCATTTAAATTTCCACAAAATATTTAGTTTAGCTTCATAAAAAATAGCTTTTTAATAAACAAAACTAATCCAGGGTGAAAATGTATTCTTTGTAATTCAATTAGTATTTTCTGTTTCAGCCTCAAATTGTTTTGAGGGTGGGAGGTGGGTTGCTGCATCTGTGAAGTGCTATCATTCAGATAAGATATTGGTCCAAGGCCCCTTCTGTCTGCCTCTGGTGGCTTTCCAGGTGGAAGTTAAAGATTCCATAGCAGTTACTGTTAAGAGTAGGGGATTGGCCCTGGTCTCCTTGACAACATGTCCCCTGTCAAAACAACAGGTCAGTGGCCCCCCCCGACACACCAAGAAATTAGCAGTCACCACTCAGTACGTCTTTCTTGTTCAAAACAAAATTACAAATAAATAAAAGTGAATTAAATAATGCAGATTAAAGACAACATGAACAAGAGCAGTTCCCTTATTTGTAAAGGATTGGTATCCCTTAACATTAAAGAGCTAGTGGATCCAAAACTGGTAGACAGGAAAATAATACAAATTTTAAGAAGTAGTCAGTAGTAACTTTTTTATTTGTGAAGTGTTTCTTTTTCCTTTTGCTCGTCAGGTAGTCTTCTATGTTATAATATTGTGCTGAAGATGTGGAACATATAGTAGGTTATATAGATTGTTACAGAGCATAGTCAACTATTGTACATTTAGCTTGCCAAAGTTTAATGTCCGTAACCCCAGATATTATTGGAGACACAATATTCATCTAATTTATTCTTGAATTCTAACATTCTCCCACTACCAACTAATTCCTCAGGAAAAGAGTTCAGAAGTGCCACCACTCTCTGATTATACCAGTTTGACCTTTTATTGGTATGACATATCTCACCCCTTAACTGCAGGGAGTGTGATCTGGTACTGTATGCCTGGTGTTTCATCTCTAGGCCCAAGCAATCCCACAGGTCGTTATTAGTTAGTGCCCTATATAAAAGGCACATGTCTCCACTCAGTTTCCAATACTCTGAAGAGAATAGTACCAAACAGCTCAATCTGTCCTCATATTCTAAGCCCCTGAGATCCCTTAGAACAGCTCTTAGCCTGGCAGCTGACATATCTATCTCTATTCCCCCCACTACATCATCACAGGTGATCAACCTGGAAGCCACTGGGTGGCTGTTCCTAAGCAGCAGTGATGTCATAGTCAGTAGCGGGGGAGTGGAATAGAGATATATACTGTATGTTAGCTACCTGGCAGAGTGCTGTCCCACACATCACACCTGCTAATATCAGCTAAACAATCTTCTAATTAACCAAATGGAAAAGAAAAAGTACCTCAGATATAACAAGCATCTGTCAATGCCAAATGTTTGCTTGCTGGTATTAGCATTGGCAGTGCAGGAGTTAGACAGATGCAGAGTAGGAATGGCAGTGAAGTATTGAACTTCACACCAACCTGACCTCCAACCTGCAGAGATGGACAGGCATTGGGGTATGCGTCTGGGTTGTCGCCCATAATATTCTTGCCATTTCACCTCACCCTATCCTGCAGACACCGACAGGTGTTGAGGTGTTCCTTGGGGTGTTTGGCTTTACAGTCACCCCAATCCATAAGGACATATGCTGAAATGAGTGTAATATAGGAGAATGGGTGAACTCTGGGGCCAAAGAGCCCAAGACACAACTTGATGCCTCTCACTGGCTGCAGGGTCGGGCGGTGGGGTGGAATGGCATGAGCATTACAGTCGGCAATCCAAAGGCACACCCCCTGATGCCGGTCAGTCTGTACAGGGTGGGAAGTTATGGTTAGAAACCCTAACGCCCCAGGTGTTTGTTGGTATTTGCACTAAAAATCTTCAATGTGGCCTTTTTGTGACCCCCACCTCATGAAAGTATTTGGGTCCTCTTCTCATGAACAGTGGCACTGTGAGTTTGTCAATGTGTCCCAAAGTTTGAGTTCCCACAACGACTGTGCCATTGTGCGCCAGATGTACGAAAACACAGATCGGGCAGGATGTGAAGAATGACAGCTGCACCATTCACAGGGAGACGTGAAGAGATGGCAATGTTGAAAATCGGTAGTGAAAATATTAAAATTGCTAGAACTTCTGAGCATACGTGGAAACTGAGCAATGCATGTGCGTAACACAGTCATTTAGTAGTATTTCACCACATTTTCAACATAGGCATTTTGTGACCTCTGCTCATGAACACTGTCAGTATGATTTTCTTAATCTGTTCTGAACATTGATTTTCCACAGCAACCACACTATTCTGTGCCAGATGTGTGAATGCATATTTCATGCAGGATGTAAAAAATGACAGCTGTACTGTTCATAAGGAGGTCTGAAAAAATGCCAGTGTTGGAAATCTGGAGTGAAAGTACTACAGATTTGCAAAGTTATGAGGGTGTGTGTAAAATGTAAAATGCACGCTTGTAACACATTTATTTTATGGACGTTTGTCACCAAATTCTCAACATAGGCATTTTAGGACCTCTGCTCATGAACAGAGTCACTGTGATTTTACATATGAACATACATATGAACATATGAATCTGCCAGCAGAACAGACCAATTGGTCTATCTAAATCTGCCAGAGTGTGCAGTTAGTACCCTAGATTACAGCTGCCCCAGCTTCCTCCCCCTCAGTTCCTCCTCGCTTGTCCCAACCCCTGCCCCCGACTCTTCTTCTTGTGTTATCCCAGTCCTTCTTAAAGCTATTGACTGTCCTACATGTTATCACCACATCTGGAAGAGCATTCCAACTAGACACCACCCTCTCAGTGAAGTAGTGCCTCCTCATTTCCCTCTTGAAACTTCCCCCTTCCAACCTTAGTTCATGCCCCCTCGTCTCTTTTCCACTCCTTAGTTTAAGCACCCTCTTGGTACTAGGTTTATTTACCCCCTCAGGTATTTAAACGCTTGAATCATATCGCCCCATCCCTCCTCTCCTCTCCTTCAGTGTGTACATGTTCAGCCTAACTTCATATTCCTTTCCTTCCATCCCCTTTAACATTTTTGTTACCCTCCTTTGCACCCCCTCCAGTAACTTTATATCTCTCCTCAGGTATGGCCTCCAGTATTGCACACAGTACTCCAGGTGCTGTCTGACCAATGATCTATAGAGGGATAGGATCACATCCCTGTGTCTGGATGAAAACCCCCTTGCGATGCACCCCAGCATTCTGTTTGCCTTTGCTGCTGCTCTCCTACACTGGGCTGAGTTGTTCATGCTCCCAGTTACCAACACCCCTAGGACTTTCTCCTCCTCTGTGATCCCCAACCTCACTCCCGCCAACCAATAGACCCTCTTCTGGTTCTTAGGCCTGAAGTGCATCACCTTACACTTGTTTGCATTGAATCCTAGCTGCCACTCCACCGACCATGTCTCTAGTTTGGTTAGGTCTTCCTGCAGTTTTTTCCATTCATCCTCTTTGTCCACCACTGCCCCCAATTTGGTATCATCTGCGAACAGACTAACCCTGCTCCCCACTCCATGTGCTGTATCAGAGATAAAGAGCCGAAACAGCACCGGGCCCAGCACTGACCCCTGCAGCACCCCACTTGCCACTGCTCTTGGTGCGAGAGCTCCCCCAACACCACCACCCTCCTCTGTAACCAGGTCTCTATCCATTTAGTCAGCTTTTTTCCCCACCTTCACTTCCATCACCTTCCCTCCAGTCTCCCATGAGGCACTGTATCAAAGGCCTTACTGAAGTCCAGATACAGGACATGTATCACATGGCCCCTGTCCAACTCCCTTGTTACCCAGACATAATACTCTATTAGGCTGGTTTGACAATATCTCCCTGAGACGAACTCATGTTGCCACCCATCTTGGAGGCCATTACTCTCTAGGAATACCACCAGCCTCTGCTTCAGTATCGCCTTCATAAGTTTACCCACTATGGACGTGAGACTGACCATCCAATAATTTCCTGGCTCCTCCCTAGGCCAACTCTTGTGTATGGGCACCACATGGGCCACCTTCCAGTTCTGGGGCACACACCCCATTTCCAGGGAGGTGTTGAACAGATCTGCCAGTGGCTCAGCCAAAAGCTCCGCCATCTCCCTCAGCACCCTGGGGTGGATGCTACTGGGACCTGGTGCCTTGTCCACCCTTATTGCTCTTAGCCCCTCTAGCACCCTAGTCCTTGTGATCACTTTGTCCATCACCTCCCCTTCCCCACCCCCAGCCCATGCTGGTAGTGGAACATCCTCTCCTTAGTAAAACGGAGCCAAGTACTCATTTAGAATTTCCACTTGCTCCTCCTCCTTTCCACCCAATCTGCTCCTGCTTTATCCTCACAATATGTTCCTTGCACTTCCTCTTTTCCCTGACATACCTTAAAAAGTCATTTTCTCCTCCCTTTACGCCCTGTGATAAACTTAATTCCCTGGAGGCCTTAGCTTTTTTCACCCTCCTGGCCACCTCCCTTGACCAACTCCCATAAGCCTCCTTATCCTCTCCCTTCCCTGCTCTCCTGTACTTCCAGTGTGCAGCCCTCTATGCCCTCACCCCTTGCAGCACTTCCTTGTTCAGCCAGCATGGTTTCTTGGCTCTGCTCTTCCTACTCCTGGCCCTGGTACAGGCTACTGTGGCCTCCGTTAGCCCAACCTTTATGATTCCCCACTTTTGTTCTGCATCCATCCCCAGACTTATATCCTGGAGTCTCCCTCACAATATTGCTCCAATCCTCCCAAAGTCCACCCTACTAAAGTCCACCACCTCAGTGCCTGTGCCTCCTGTCTCCCTGCCCAGTGTGAGAATGAGCCACACTGTTTGGTGGTCGCTACCCACTAGTGGGTTCTCCACCCTTACCTCCCTCAGGCATTTTAGGTCCTCTGCTCATGAACAGTGTCACTGTCATTTTCTTAATCTGTCCCTAAAACTGATTTCCCACAGAGACTGTGCTATTCTGCACCGGAAGTGTGAAAACACATTTCGGCCAAGATTTGTAAAATGACAACTGTACTGTTCAGAAGGAGGTGTGGAAAAATGCCAATGTTGAAGATCTGGAGTAAAAATATTACAAATTCATGAAGTTACAAGCGTGTGTGGAAACTGCTCAACGTACACTCGTAAAACAGTAATTTTTTAGATTTTTTCCCAAATTTGCAACATAGGCTTTTTGAGAGCCCACCTCATGAACAGTGGCACTGTCATTTCATTAATCAGTCCTGAAAGATGATTCCGCGCAGTGACCATGAAATCACCTTTCAGGACCGAATAACACCACGACAGTGACTGAATTCATGAGGAGGGGTCCCAATAACTCCATGTTGAAAATTTGGTGCCAAAATTCCCCAAATGCCCAATGATATGCACCAAAGTTGAGAAAACTTATTTATGCCATTATACAGTTTACCGGATTTCTTCAGTTCGTGGTTGGCTTTGAAGAGTGCAGACATGTTCCCAGTCCACCAAAGATCATCTTGCTGGGCTCGGAGGAAAGTATGGGGTGAGGGTGGGTGTGGGAGGCAGGTGCGCAGAGGTGGGCGAGGTTGGGGAGGGGCCAGGAGAGACCAGGAGGTCCATTTTCTCGCTTTACAGGTAAAAAATAAAAGACAATGCAGGTCAGTTTTCTTCTTTGCAGGTGTTGTTTGGTACACTGGGGTGATCTCCCAGTGTACCACCTGCATTTTTGGGGAGGGGGACCAAAGCCAATGGGGATTGGGCCCCCCGTGAGCACAGAAATGGGTGGGGGGGTGCATGATTCTGAGGGGGATTACGCACCTCGTCGGCAAAGAAAGACTGTTGGGGGTGTGCATGATGCTGAAGGGGATTGGGCACCCCTTGACACTCAACAGAAACTTGGGGATGGGGACATTATGCTGACAGGGACGGTGCTCCCCATCAGCAAATGAATGGGGTCAGAGGGCATGCCAACAGGGGGATTGAGCACCCCTTCGGCTCTGAGGCAGCTACACAGAGCCGCCATGTTCATGGTACTGTTACTTCAGACGAGGTACCACCCTGCAATGATGGGTCACTCCCTCATTGCAGCAGAATTGCTGGACACATTGCACGACGAGGCGGCCCCTCATTGCAGCGGCCAAATCATTTCAAGTTGGTGGCACTTCTGCAGAACCAGTGTCATCAGGACACTGGGACTGCATTGGGTGGACACCGCCAAACCCACAAATGCAGTGCTGGCATTGGCCACCACACTGCTGCACCTCCACGACCCACTTCTCTCCTAAGCTGACACATAATGTTTCTTGCACATGCGCGCAAGCAAACATAAAACGTAATGGTTGTCAGCTTTTAAAAACTAACATTTGGTTTAGGTAGTACACAAGTTCTTTAAATTACTAAACAGCATTTCTCAATCGCCAATACACATGTTACCTTCCCCTTGCTGCTTTTTCACTCTTTCCCCCTTCCCCTCACTTTGCTGTCTACAGCACAAACTCTCTATATAAGGTCATACTACCCCTGTATCACTGTACTGCTCACCTTCTGATTTCTCATCCCTGCCTGGCTGGCTGTCTCCCTCCACTACTCCTTACTACTTCTGCAATACATCCTTCTCCTGCTCCTTTCTCAGCTTAACCCTGTTCCTCTTCTCCTTGTTCCCCTCCCTTCCCAGCTAAGTCATACTCCCTCATCTTGCTTCATCAGTACTCATCCTGTAGTTCATTTCCTACTTCCCCCACTGTCTAAGTTCTCTCCCATCTCTCCTACTACCAACTTCCCCTGTCCTCTCAGCTTCCTATCTATCAAATATGTTCCTTATTAACCTCTTCTTCCCCTCCTGTTTGCCTTTGCTCCCTTCCCTTCTACAAGCTTTCCCTCTTCATCCCTCTCCTTCTCCATCTTCCCCTCCCCTTCTCCCACCCACTCTTCCTCCTGCCTTCCTACTATCCTCCATTTCCCCATGCCCCTCACTCCTCCCTTCCTCCTGCCTCCATCTTGCATCTCTTAGATCCTGGCTTACCATCGACCCCTCTCCCCCCATTCAACCCTTCACTCCCTCCCAACTGCCACAAAAATGCTCCTGTGTCCCAGTTAAGCTCCTTATCTCACTGCTGCTATTGGTTGCAGGAGACATTGAGCCCAATCCTGGCCCTGCTCAGTCCTCTCCCTCCTGCCTCCCCAAAGGGGGAGGAGAATGGCACACCTCAAAGTCAGAAGCGTCCTCCCTAAGGTAGACCTGCTACAACTGCTCATGGTTAACCTTCACCCTGATGTGTTAATTATCTCTGAATCTTGGCTTTCCCCCAAGATTACAGATACTGCATTCACCATACCTAGGTATTCCATTACCCACCAGGATCATGCCAGTAGCAGTGGTGGTGTTGCCATTTACCTCTCCTCTGCCATTCAGTTCACCCCTATACTCTCTATCTCTTCCCCATCTGCTTCCAAACTTTTACTCCTCAAACTCTTCCTCCCTTCCTCTAACCCCATTTTTGTGGCAGGCATCTACTGCTGCCAGGGCGCCTCTCCCTCTTCTGTCACTTTCATCCTCACTACTATCTCTACCCATACCTCAACAAGTAAGTTACTCATCCTTGGGGACTTCCATTTAAATTGGCCCTCTCCTTCCCATTCCAAATTCTGCCAAAACATCAAGTCCCTTAATCTTTCTTAACTGATTTCTGACTCTACCCACCACAACCATAAATCCTTCAATCATACCCTACTGGACTCAGTTCTTGCCTCCCACCCACACCAGATTATTGATGCTGGCACCCTTCGAGATGCCCTCAATGACCACATCTGGTCTACCATGTCAGCAAATTACACTTTCCCAAGACCACGCCAAAGCTTCTCTCTAGATCTGGTCCTTCTGATCACTGGACTTATCTTCCTTCCATGTGGACTTGGCAGCTACTGACTGGTCACCCATCTCCTCTGCCAACTCCATTGATTTCACCCTCAATTACTTTAAGTCCAAATTTCAGTCTATCTGGGACCTGCATGCTTCCCACAGAAAAACAAGGGTCCATGGTTCCCACCTCCCATGAATCTCTGCCAAATTGCTGGCCTGTCTGTGTGCTCAGGATCTTGCCTGGAAGGCTCACAAGTCCTCTTGCTCCCCCCTACTGATTTACTCAAGTATCGTGCCCTTTGCAACACCTGTACCAAAGCCACTAAGCTGGCCAAGGCAGAGTACTTTTTCTCCACGTTCCAGACCAACATTAACCACTCCTCCAAGTTCTAGAAGGTCATCCATGCCCTACTCTCCCCCAACCCAGTCCTCCACCTCAGTCCTCAAAGTCAATGATGTCACCATTTCTGACCCACTCTCTGCTGCCTCTAAGTTTGATGCTTTCTTCACCACCTGTGCCTCCTCCCTTCTTTTTTCCACCCTTCCTAGCCCTCCCCCTGCCTCCTCCCCCACCTACTCTCACCGTCTTCCCCTTTCTCCTTCTCTACTACATCTTCTGCTGAAACTCTTAAGTCCCTTCTAGCCCTAAACCCTCTCAAGGGGCAGTAGCCCTGATGGGCTTGACCCTAAACTCCATCTGTCTTTCCTAGCTATTGATCTACGACTCTCCTCCCTTCTAAATCTCTCCTTCTCCCTTTCCTCTGTCTCTGATGCATGGAAACATGCTACTGTCATACCCCTTCCCAAAGGAGGTGACCCCCCCCAGTGCTGGCAATTACCACCCTATCTCACTGCCCCTTTGCTAAACTTCAAGAGCACCTAGTACTTTCTCAGTTCTCCCGTGTCCTTCATTCATCCTCCTCCTTCATCCCTTTCCAGTCTGGTTTCTGTAAATCCCACTCCACTTCCTTCTCCCTCCTCCGGCATACTGACTCCATTCTCTGAGGCATAGATCAGGGCCTTACCACCTCTGCCATCTTTGTCGACTTGTCCAAAGCCTTTGACACTGTAGCCCAGCTCCTTCTCCTTGACAGACTTACAGCAGTGGGGCTTTCCACATCTGCTACTAACTGGTTCCACTCCTACCTTGGTGGTAAGACTCAATTGGTTAGAATTGGATCTTCTGTATCCCCTCCACTCCCTATCACCATTGGTGTCCCTCAAGATTCCATCCTTGGTCCAATTCTCTTTTCAGTTTTCCTGAATGGCCTCACCACTGCCTGCATCTCTGCATCCATCCATATGTGCAAAGATGATACAGTTCTTTACACCTCTGGCCCCCCCGATCCAATGGCCCAGCTCCAGCTGGACTTTGACATTGACCAGCACTGGTTCCAATCAAATCAACTGTCCTTCAATGTCAAAAAAACAGTTTTTATGACCTTTGGCACTAGTCAGAAGCTCTATAGGCTTTCTCACCTCCCCTCCTTCCACACCCTTGATGGGACCATGATCGATGATGTTCCCACCTTTAACTACCTTGGGGTCTGGATCGATTAACACCTACCTTTTCTGGGCATGTGGATGCCATCCACAAAAAACTATACACTTTACTAAGTGCATTACACAGGAACCATGATTGCATCCCCCTGCCGGCTCATAGAGCTGTTGTCCAGCAAATGATTCTCCCCAATTTTGACTATGGAGACATTGTCTGCAGTGTTGCTCCTAAGTCAGCCTTGTCCAGACTGGATTCCCTCTTCCACTACTTCTGCCACTTTGCCTTGGAATGCCTGCCCCCCACCCACCACTGCTCCCTTTATACCTCCCTCTCCCTTCCTTCCCTTGAAGCCAGGCACCCTCTCATTGTACCTCCTTTATCTTACTTTGTTTGTTTATTTGTTTTATTTTATTTTAGTGTGTTTGTTTTAAGTTTCGAAGCAAATTACACTTTGAGGCATTACTGGAGTATTTTTAGGTTGCTTCTGGAATTATTTTTAGCGTTGTTTTGTCGTGTTTCTGATTCTCTGCTGGTGCCCGCTGCTTCCATCGATATTTAGTGGAGTTATGCTGAAAGTCTTCGGTGGAGCTGATTTGACCTGGGGAAGTATTCGGTCTCTAGCGGCATACAGTTTGAGCTTTGGTTCAAAGAATATCTAAGGAGGAAGACAGCCTACTATCTGAGTGGTTGAAATCTTAAACGCGGGTCGGAGGAGTTTGTGAGTTGTTTTGAACTGTTTTCGAACTATTTTGCTGGGTTTTAGAGTCAGTGCTTCCTTTGGAACTCTGGGGTGGTGTGGGCCATTGAGTTGTGCTGGGTGACGGAATCCTTCTCCCCCTGCACCTCA
This sequence comes from Neoceratodus forsteri, assembly GCA_016271365.2. Classification (NCBI taxonomy): domain Eukaryota; kingdom Metazoa; phylum Chordata; order Ceratodontiformes; family Ceratodontidae; genus Neoceratodus; species Neoceratodus forsteri. The sequence goes on along the minus strand of CM028130.1, from coordinate 664,856,873 downwards.
GGACATTGTCCCATTGTGCTGCCTGGGACCGAGTGGGAGTTGCCTTATTTGGCCTTTGGGGAGCCAGAGAAGGACTTGGGGCTGTCCTAAGTCATTCTGGGGGTGGACGCTGTTGCCTACTCTCAGGGGCACCTGTAGCTATGAGTCGCAAGTGGTGGAGAATAAGGCCTGCCTAGGGTGGTGTAGTTGGGGGGAGGGCATATCCCATTATTCGCTTATAAGTTTTTGCACACTCTTGGCTCCTTGCTTGAGATCCCTCTTCTTGGGTTGAGATACTGTCGAGTGAAGCTGTGTACCCGATCTGGAGTAAAAGTGGAACAGGTGTGGATCTGTTAATAGTGGAATGACTGCCGATTTGAGTCAAGACTGTTTTTACTTTTAAACAGTGCTTATCCACAGCATATCCTAGTAGACAGGATATTTGTATGCTGGCTTTTGCTTGAGTCTGGGATTGGATGTTTTGTCTAACTCCAAAGAAGAACTGGATTTTATTAAGAGATCCCTTGGAGAGAACATTTCATGGATTTTAGGTGTTAAAATTTGGGATTTATGATCTGAACACTGTCTTTTATCATTTTTGGGCAGTGAGAGTGCCCTAGTTATTTTTCTTTTATCTCCCAGGTAGTGTGAGTGCCTGTGGGCTTCAAATATATATTTTTTTTCAAAAAATGTCATCTGGGCAGTGAGAGTGCCTGGTTTATTATCAACTCCCAGGCAGAGAGTACCTGGGTTGAAATTGTATTTGATGCTGTATAATTTAATTTAATGTATTCCTCTATTTTTCTGATTTCTGGGACTTGGACTCTCTTTGAAGTGGACTCTGTGTGTGCTTCCTCTTTTGGGATCCATAATATCTATCCATAGATATTGGAGTTTGGACTGACATTTTATGATTTTAGTCATTGTCTATTATTACAGTATTGCTTATTTTGGTTTAGGTGGGAGGAAATTTGTTTTATTAAATTGTTTTGCATGTTAGGAAGTGCAGGGATGGTCAGGCAATATTCTCCTTCCAGACTCAGGAACCTCCACCCTTAGGTGTTGTAGGGCTTTGGGGATAGTGAGGAGGAGGAGGGGGGGGGTCTGGGACTGGTTGGGGAATGAAAAGGAATGGGCAAATTGGGGTAGTGGGGACAAGGAGATGTCCTGGGGTGAAATGGGGTCAGGAAAGGCATTCTCCCGGCCTGATTCCCATACCCAAGGGCTCTGCCGTTGGCAGACAAGTATCGCGGTCTTCCTTGGTCACTCATCCTACTCGGGTGGTGTTATGCAATAACAGGTCTATTAAGAACAAGACTGCTGTAATAGCAGGTCTTGTAGTATCATCTGACCTGGCTTGCATCACTGAGACCTGGCTGGACAAAAATGCTGGCCCAGTTTTGGCTTCAGCAGTTCCAGCTGGGGTACTCAGTGATACACCGCCGAGGAAAGGATCGAGGTGGGGTGTAGCCATCTGTTTTAGATTGAACTGAGCCTGGTGGAAGTTCCAGTGGGGACCACCAACTCCTTTGAGTGTATTCTGGGTGAGGGTGTAGGGTGCAAGATTCTTCTAATCTACCGTCCACCCGGAGATGGGAAAGTTTTCCTGCAGAAGTTGTAGATTTCATTGTCAACCTAGCATTGGACTCCCCAGATGGTGATCCTGGGGATTTCAATGCCTGGTCGACAATGAACTCTACAGGTTGGTCAAAACTTCCTCCAGTTAATGAATTTGCTGGGCCTTACACACGTGATCACCTCCTCAACCCATATTAGAGGGCACTCATTGGACTTGGTGTTCCTTCTGGGGATGGAGATATCCAATTTGGTGGTGGAACTAGTCAGGTGGTCTGACCATCATACCATCAGGTTCAGTTTCATGCCCCCCCCCCAAATAGGTCTACCTCTATGGAAGTGGTCCGGTACCCTCCCTTAAGGGATGTTACCCAAGATGGCCTAATGAGGGTGCTGGACCTAGCGGGTGTACCAAGTGAATGCATGGATCCAGGTGATCTAGTACTTGTCTATAATAAGGTGGTGATAGAGGCCCTGGATTCCATAGCACCTGTTCGTGTTCACCCCCTTACCCTCCGCCCAAGGTCTCTATGGTTTGATGAGTCCTTGAAGGAGCTGAGGAAAGTGGGGCGAAGGCTAGAGCGGAGCTGGTGAAAATCTGGCTTAGATGATGACAAACTTACATTGATGGACCATTATACGGCCTATCAATCAGCAATCACCCATAAGAAGGCAGAATTCCTGTCCAAGGAGATTGCTGCTACACAGAACCGACCAGCTCAGCTTTTCTGGACAGTGGACAGATTGTGCAATCCAACCTGTGTCCAGTCTAGAGGAGCCTTGTTGCAAGAACAATGCAACGAGTTTGCTTGATTCTTTGCAGATAAGGTTGCCACAATCAGGTCCGATATTTGCCTGGCTCACTCTAATGGAATTTGCAATGGTTGGCAGGAGATGTCAGGCCCTCGGTTTACCTGGTCTAAGTTTAGCCAGCCTGTAATCACTGACATAGTGATGATCATCCAGATGTTGGGACCAACCAGCTGTAGTTTGGACAGAGGCCCTCATGCCTCCTTTTAGGCTGCGTTGACATGATCGGCCCAGTCCTAGCCTAGGTAGTCTGGAGGTCATGGGAGAGGGGAATCTTTCCAGATCCCTGAAGGAGGCAGTTGTTCAGCCTCTTCTTAAAAGCCCTTCCTTGATCCCAACTGCTTGGCAAATTACAGACCTGTCTCTAGCCTACCTGTTGTGGGTAAGGTTATTGAGAAGGTTGTTGCGTTGCAGCAGGATGATCATTTGACCAGCCACAATGTCTATGATTCTCCCCAGTCTGGATTTAGGAAGAGACATAGTACCGAGACGGCCCTTGTCCGGGGGCTAAATGATCTCCTAATAGCGAGAGATCGGAAGACGCGCTCCATCTTAGTCCTCCTTAATCTCTCTGCAGCATTTGACACTGTGGACCATATGACATTGTTGGAGCACATGTGGTTTGTCTGTGGCCTGTCTGGTATGGTCCTCAGATGATTTTGATCTTTCTTCGAGGGTAGGACTCAGAGAGTGGTGTCAGGAATTTATTCCTCTGCCCCTCTCCCCCTATCCTACGGAGTACTGCAGGGCTCCATTTTGTCACCTATGTTGTTCGCAGTGTATATGCTGCCGTTAGGAGAGATTATTAGATGGTATGGTCTGAGTTTTCACTGCTATGCAGATGATATTCATGTCCTTTGCACCTGGTCAAGATGTGTCCCTCTCGGTATTTAACAACTGTCTCGCCGAGATCCAGGACTGGATGCGTGCGAGCTGGCTGCGGTTGAACCCGGTTAAAACTGAGGTGCTGGTGGTGGACACTGATAGTCAGGAGGCTGGTTTGTTGGCAGGATCACGCTCGGGACTATGTCTTGGGGGTTGTGATGCTAACTACCTCAGACCGGGTGCGGAATCTGGGCTTTATTATTGACGATCGTCTGACCCTTAAGTCACAGGTGTCAGCTGTCATCAAAACCTTTTTATACCATCTGAGGAATATCGTCTGGGTGAAACACCTAGTTCCTCCCGAAGATCTTCCAACGTTGGTCCATGCCTTCGTTACCTCTTGCCTTGACTATTGCAAAGCCCTATACCTAGGGCTACCGGGGGTTGACCTCCGCTGCCTTCAGTTAGTGCAGAATGCGGCAGCCAGGCTATTGACTGGTACAGCTAGAACCAGCCATATAACGCCTGTGTTCCTCGGACTGCACTGGCTTCCAGTGCAGTGAAGGATCACCTTTAAGGTCGGTTTACTGACCTATAAAGCCCTACATGACCAGGGACCTAGCTACTTGCAAGATCTCCTTCATCCTTACTGCCCCCTCCGTCCTCTCCGATCCACAACGAGGGATTGCTAGAGATTCCCAGGGTTTGTTTAAAGAAATCTGGAGCCCGTTCTTTTAGTTTTGTGGCCCTGACCCTGTGGAATTCTCTACCTCATCAGTTATGAGATAGCCTGACCATCCAGGAGTTTAAACTGCACTCAAGACTTATTTGTTTGAGTCTGCATAAGGTGATTTTACTGAGTATTAATTTATAGTGAATGTATATATAAGGATTTATTTAAATTAGAAATTATGTTTGTATGTCTGTATTAATTATGGTATGTACAGGCACCTTGGTTTGAAGAACGGCACCTTTACAAATAAATTATGATTGACTGATTAATCACTAAATTCTGGCTTGGCTCTTTCTCCAGTTACCTCACCTCTCCTCCCCCCTTCCCACTACATCCTTCATAGCCATGGCTTCTGCTCCCTTACATTCTCTACTAGGTCATCCTCAGCTGGCTAGGCTGCCTTCTCCTACAAACAAGAGTATAACCACTTCCCCAAACTATGGAATTCCTCCACCTCTCCATCCGCTTTACCTCTTCCCTATGCTTCTCTCCTCTGTTCTCCCCAATTTCTTCTTCACTCCTGGAACTACACCTGACCCTCTGTACCTCTTTTCCTCCTTCCACCCTCCACCTCTCCCACCCCTCATCTCCTTCCACCTCTAACTCATCACCCCAGCTCCTGACGCCAACCACCATTCCCCCCTTCAAAGAGACTCTTTTTGAATATCTACTGGTTAGCTTCACTACCACTTGCCTGCATCATTTGCTCTTTCCGTTTACTTTGCATCCTCTTTTTGTCCTCGGGTTGCATCCTGCTATATCCATGCCAATGGACATATTTTGCTTAAATGCCTTCATTGCTGCTTGTTATATGATGCTTAGTTATGTTTTTACCTGCTATACAAATACTGTTCTATTTGTTATTCATGACCCTCCGCTATCACCTCCTCCCAGGATGCATCTGGAAAAGAGCAGTTACCAGCTCAGTATGTCTTTCCCGGTGAAACTTTTGAAATAAATAAATAAATCTTTATGTTCTTTCAGTTAGCAAGGCATCTAATCAAAACAGCAAAGGATGCTCATCCTCAAACATATCTTCTTATTGGCTGTTCAAAAAATGGTTTGCCACTATGTGATTGAAAAAAACCTGCAAATTATAATTTTAAACATTTAACCACCGGACGTCCTCATTTTTTAATTATATTAATGTTCATTTTGAAAAGAAATCAAAAGAAATACTGTGTATAAAAGCTGGTCTGGACAGAGTATCTCTAACATTGACAAACTCTGAAAGCTGGTGTCACCCTTCCACAAAGGAATCTACAGGTTGAGGTGCTGGACACCACACCTCGAGCTACGCCGGCTATGCCAGTGACCCGGGTTCAAGAATGAGCCCAGGTTGTCAGGGGCCAGTGGGGGTGTAATGCTGTGAGATGGACTAAGTAGCTGTAAGGAAGCTCTCCCATCCCGGGTGAGGACCCAGACACTCCCACTGTGAGGTTGCCCCTGGGTGTAGGCCTGGAGGTACTGCAGTCGGGAGCCACTTAAAGTTGGGAGGGTGCCATGGGTTGCTGCATGCACATGCCTCCACACATGTACAGGCAATGGTGGCAAGGGGCGGAGGAGCACAAATTAGTAAAATGAAGCTGGCAGGCTCTGTGATGACCCTTCAACACCTGCACCGGCACCCTGAAGTCTAGATGGGAGAGGGAAAGTCAATGCCCTTCACCCTCATCCCTGCCACAGGGGGGGTAACCTGTGGGGGATTGCTGGGTGGGTCAGGTGCGGGGAATTGGAGGTCCTTGACTGAGCCCCCTGCCAGCTCTGCCATGTACCCCCATCACCAAGCAGGTAGGAGGTGGCGACGGGGGCCAAAAACCGAAATTAAAAAAAAGATATAAAGGTAATACAAAGGAGGGTTCACCTCCATCAGTGCAACAATAATTTTGTTGACACTGATATTGGCATAGGCAATATGTCACTTTGCTCTGCAGCACCAGGCATTGCGGATTCCTGGAGCCAGAGCGCCAATCAAAACATTCTTGTTTTGCGAGGGGGCTTCGTCCCCCGCACCACTCACAACTAATGATAACAAATCCCAGGGCTGGCATGCCCTGAAAGGGAAGATAATTTTATGGGCATAAAGGACTGCATGAGTGAGGGGTGATCAAGAATCAAGACCTCCCCTGTCACTCTCACCCTTGTTGTGGATCCCTGATTGTGGTGCCAACATTCAGTCAACACCTTGACGGGATACGGCAAAGGAGAGACATATATTCATAATGCATGTTACATAGATTACATAGGTTTGCGCTGAGCAGAGTAAACAAATATCCATTTCACTCACATGGAAACATAGAGGCATAGAAGGTGATTGCAGATAAGTACTGTGTGGCCTACCTAGTCTGCCTGTTTTCCCTACCTAATGCAACACTGCAGGCCATCGTTGATCTGTGGTTTATCATCTCTTCCCTATTGCAAGAGTACTCATGTCTTTTCCATGCATTCTTGAATTCCCCTACCATTCTTGCCCCCACCACCTCTGCAAGGAGGCTGTTTCAAGCTTCCACTACTCTTTCTGTGAAAGTGCTTCCTCACATTGCCCCTGGGCCTACCCAACTCTAGCCTCATATCATGACCCTTCTCTTGCTGCACCTTTTCGAAAGCTGCTACCTCCTGTGCCTTGTTTATACCCCTGAGGTACTTGAATGTTCACTATCATCCTCCTCTCTCTCTCCTCCCTCCAGGGAATGCATATTAAGGTCCTCTAGTCTTTCCTTATACGACTTTTGGTGTAGTCCTTGCACCATTTTTGTTGCCCTTCTCTGGACTGCCTCTATTTTATCTATGTCCTTCCAGAGGTGTGGGCTCCAGAACTGGACACAGTACTCCAGATGAGGCCTCACTAGTGATCTGTACAGTGACATAACCACCTCCTTTTTTCTGCTGTGTTACCTCTGCCTATGCACCCTAGCATCCCATTGGCTCTCTCCACAGCCTTCTCACATTGTTTTGTTACCCTTAGGTCATCAGATGTGATAATCCCCAGGTCTCTTTCTTGACTGGTGGCTGTCAGTACCTCTCCACTACCATTGTACTCCTCTCTTCGATTCCTGTGCCCCAAATACATGATTCTGCACTTCTTTGCATTGAATCTTAGCTGCCACACTGTCAACCACTCCTCAAGCATGTTTAGGTCCTTTCTTATTTTTTCAACACCCCCCCCCCACAGGGGTGTCAACCCTGTTGTAGATCTTAGTGTCATCTGCAAAGAGGCATACTTTCCCCTCCAGCCCCCTCTGCAATGTCACTTATGAGGACATTGAAGAGGACTGGCCCCAGAAAGGATCCCTGTGGCACCCTGCTGGTCACCCCCTCTCTTCGGATCGAACACCATTTACCACCACCCTCTGTTTCCTGTCACTCAACCAGTTTCTGGCCCAGTTTACCACCTTGGGGCCTACTCCTAGGCTGCTCAAATTATTTACCAACCTCCTATGTGGGACGGTGTCGAAGGCCTTGCTGAAATCTAGGTAGACCACATCTACGGCCTCTCCCTGATCTACCTTCCTGGTCACCCAGTCAAAGAAATCTATCAGATTTGTATGACAAGACCTTCCCACTGTGAATCCATGCTGCCTGCCTCAGATCCTGTGCTCCAATGGATTCAAAAAAATATCACAATCCTTTCCTTTAACAGTGACTCCATTAATTTCCCCACCATCGAGGCCAGGCTGGCTGGCCTATAGTTGCAAGCCTCCTTCTTGTTCCCACTTTCATGGAGAGAGACTACATTTGCCCTCTTCCAGTCCACTGGAACCACCCCTGTCTCTATTGATTTGTTGAATAGGGCTGTTAGTGGTGCTGCAGCACCTCCTTAAGTTCTTTAAATATTCTGGGATGTATCCTCACCGATAATTAGTGAAAATACCCGTGATTTTATTACTAACACAATATTTATCCAATTTATTCTTGAATTTGAATACATCTACATTTTAGTCCCTTGATTGTCTGCTTGGAGGAAAGAACATACAGTAAATGTGTGCAGTGTAGGCATGCTTGTATTAATATATGCAACAAATAGATCTAGTGACTTCAATGATGTAAGACAGAGTTAGGGCTACAACAGATCTTACAAGGCTGAGGTACCAGAACTGATGATGACCTTAACTGGAAATTGGCTAACGGAGTGATTTTGACAGGGAAGCTATTCCAAATGCTGAGGAGCCTATAATTAATGGATTCCTACCCTAAGTTATCTAGTGACCCAAAAGGGGCTGGGGCCAGAATCTTAGTTGCAAATATCAGTTCAAAGTTGTCATCAAAACCACACAGAGATGTGCTAAGGGGAACCCATTAAGCCATGCTTGATGGTGATGGCATCTCTTCATGAGCACCCACAAAGTCATTGCAAGTGCCCAGTATGAAGGAGGAGTAACAATGATAATGGTGCACTGGGTCAATTTTAAAGCATTTCAGCATTTGCAGCCTAGATCACAGACTACAGTGGCACCAATGAGTTAGTCTGTCATATTCAGTTTAACTGCTTGCAGAAGGAGACGGTACAGACGGTGAGACTGCATTTATAAGGGGGACTCAAAATAGTGTTAATTGGTTCAAAGAAGGGGGAATTTCATCAGTAACTCGGTGGATTGCATTGGTACTGTAACAAGGTTGGAAATTCTTTGTGGGCTAGCATTAGTGAAGAGAGATGTGCCTCACAAGAATCTGCATTGCAACTGGGTGTGACTTTGATCTGGAGGCCAAGGGATTATGTTAGTTCTAGGTGACGGTGATTTGGGGACAGTACAGGATGACTGCATTTGGTAATGGGAGAGCACTGGACAACGGGAGAGCTTAAATGGTATAGAGTGTTGTGGTTGACATTATACTCAAGGGAGTGCTTGGAACAGGGATGAGTTAGAGGCCCGCAACACTGAAGCAGTGCTGCAATATAAAATTGTCACATACACAAGACACGTAATGTGACATTACATACTGTTGTGCCACTTCTGTAACTTGTCGTAAGGATGTTAGTGCACACAATCCACAACGGCACCCACCAACATTTGAATAAAGTTAGCATGGTATTGTTATTATTAGTGTAAAGGGAATAGACACCTTCCCTTGTGGTGAAAATGCACATTTGTCAGTAGTGCAGTCTGGTGGCAGATAGGGATGTGTGAGCAATGAATACTGATTGGATTAAAAAAAAATCCAGTCCTATATGGATTTTGTTATTTAAGAATTAAACAAAAGGATGAAAAAGAGAAGAAAGTTTAATTTAGCCCTCCTCCAGGTGTGCAGCACTATTCCTTCAACCCTTCAGTCATTTCCCATTCCCTGCTTCACTCTCTTGCTGACCCATAGAAGAACCCCCATATTTGACATTCTGTCAGCCCCTGTATCATCCAGTCTATGCAATGCAGTGTCAACCATGCTGTCATTCAGCTGACTGCAGTATCTGGGAGGGGCTGCACTGACAGCCCATTGGGGTGGGTTGGATAGTGGGGGAAGGTCCATTTTAATTATGGTGTTGGTTTGTGGGGAGGGTAGGATAAGCAGTTATGTACACCCACAGGGAATTTAAAATTGTTACTTTTGGTCCGAAGGAGATAGGTGGTTAAGGTTAAGATACTGATGGGTCTAGTTGCCACTTTTATTATGGAACTGGGAAGGTCATGTTATAGAGTAGGCAGTTTTAGAATAAATGTGCTTGTAGGTTAGGGGTTGGCAGGATGTCCAACATGAGGTTTCTCCTATGTGTGGACCAAGGAGGGGTGATGGGGTGGAAGATGACTGGTTGGGGGTGGGTATGGTAATGGGACAAGCCCAAGCTACCATGGGGAGAGGAAAAGCCTTTTTTTGTGTTAGTGATAGCATGAAAAACAAATGACAAATATGTTAGGGTCCTAAAATATTACTACTCAGTAAATGTATGCGAGCCCCTGATAGTGGTATAATGTACCAGGTGTGAGCTGTCTCTGTTGTACCACCCTCTGCTTGCATCTTGGAACTGGACCCTAAGTTTTTGTAGATGTGTGAGCTTTGTTTGATTTGTGGAAGTATGTGGATCTCAGCATCCCAGAAAACTGCATTTAACAATTTGTAAATTTGTGAAGCTATTTGAGAAAGAATGTTTTTTAACATTTTCTTGGTCTTTTTCCTGTTGCAAATATGGTTCCAGTGCATAATTAGATTTCAGCACTCTGCCCAGCTGCATGGAGCATTTTTTACAAAGTGCTTGCTGAAGAGGCTTAAGAAGGAAATAAATAGTCCTATATTTATTTACTCACCTGATATCTTGTTGGTTTGCTGATAGGTTTTCTTACAGAACAGTTATCTGAACTTCGAGGATATGACCGATACCGATCTGGCTAAAAGAAACAATACTACATTAGTATTAACAGTTTAAACTAAGACATCATGGAGACCTTTCAGTTAGCAATGTTTCACAGCCACAGAAAGCACGACCAATTCACAAGAAACAGTAAGAAATCTTAACACAAGAACACTTGCCAAAAATGCTTGTCATGGCTGCACTGTTTCTGTTGACCAAGCTGTGTCCATTTTTCAAGTATCTAAAGTATGAAACTACATATCTCTGCTATGTACATGTTCGCACTGGTTTTAATAAGTTCATTTGACAGTGCTGAACAGCATAGAAAAGAGGAAAAAAATAGTACTAATTTTGCACTGAAGCGCTGAATATTTCCTAAGTTAGCCTGAATGCTTTTGTGACATGAAAGATACTCAAAAGTACCTGCATGCATCTTGACTGGGTGTGCTGCTGCATTGTTTTGAATGGACACCTGTGCAAACAAATTCTTTTGTATTTTAGTATTTATTCATCCAACATAACCCAACTAAGAAGCAGCACCTTGTTTTCATTGGAGTTCAGTCAACACTCTTTTCTGACTGCCTTTCTATAAGCATATCCTCATAACCTTCTTTAACCTCCCTTCCTCTCATTTAAGATCACTGTGCATGCCTCAAGGCTTCTGCCAAGTGGTTATGGGTTGCTAAATGTTAGGTGGTGTATAAAAGGATCCACATAAAATCAAATACCTTTCCATTCTTTCTATACATTTCTACGTGGTAGGACTAAATCACATTTACCTTGCATGACATCCAATAAAGCAGTAAACAAGGGTTGTGCTGGTATTCAGAACTACAATATCTTGTTTCACAGTTCTGTGCTGTTTTAGACAACTCTGTCATATTACTGGGCTTCACCTATATTATCATACTCTCCCAAGTCCACTCATCATCCATGTTCAAAAGCCTTCTTCTTCACTTTGGTCAAACTCCCTTTGACCCAGGATGGATATGCCATGCAGACTGCCACCAGGCAGGCAAAACCTGACTAGAATAGGGAAGTCATTTTAGCCAGTCCAGGAGATATTGGAAATATAAGGACATCAAGATACGTGTTGCAGTTCAAGAGGCATGCCATCTGTTGTTTGACTTCCTTGAATGATGGAGGGATCCAAAATGTGTACCCCTAGTGGAAGGCACAATCTTCTCTTCATCTCTTGTGGGTCTCCAAATGTGTGCTCCATTCTTGAGGTCTCTAATTTACTGACTTATCCCTGAAGGTCTTAAATGTAGCCCAAACCTAAAAACTAACTGCTCAGTTCATCCACCTAAGCTTAGAGTTTGTCATTGTGTGCCACCCAGTGAGCTACCTGATCTCACCACTGTTAAATGTGAATTCCTGCACCCAGCAGCTCCTCCCAAAAGGAGGATATGCACCACCACTCCCAAATTCACCATTTGTGATGGTATTAAAAAAGAAAAAGGTGCCAGAAACCAGTTGTTTATGAAATCCCTACTTGCACTGGTGATGCTGATGTTAATAGGATTGTTTAGTACATTTTCAAAATGTATTCTAAAACTAGAGAAACAACACAAGTCTCAGAGGTTCTCAGTTTAACTATCTAAGTACACCTTGTAAAAATATTGCATACCCAAACATACTATTGTAAATGACTGCGTCTATACACATTTACCATTAAGGCCTCTCTTCTCCAAAAAGCTATTTTGTTCACTAATGTTTGTAAACAGCCCAAATATTTGTGCTACCCATGTGGTCATTGGGATTCAGCAACATCCTCACTAAGTATTGGTTAGGGATTTATTGTAAAAAAAAAATACTTCACTGTTTAAACTACTTCCTAGCAGACATAAAGAGGCGGCCCACTTCCCAAAGGTTCTACAACTTTTCAAGTCATCATTAGTGGCATGCCAGCTTGTGATGACAGTAACACTTCTGGCTTGCCCCATCCTGCATCAAAGAACACAGGACTGGCATACATTGCATATGCTCCTACAGGGATGCAATGACAACTACTTTTTTGCCCTTGTCCTAGACCAAGGTACTGTACCGATGCATAAGTGTTTAATTCAGCATTTAGTGTTTCTCCCTGCATGCAAGCTGTGTCAGAAACTTGCAAATGGGGCATTAAGCCTCAAAAAATGAAGAAAATATTTGAAATTAATTTTTTAACTTTTTGTACCTTTACAAAAGGAAATAAATACATACCCTTTGTTTTGAATTAAGCATGCCCATTTCCACATCATTTTCACACTTTTGGTCTTTGATTTGCAGAGCTTTATAAGGAACCTTTTAGTTCTTTTATAAGATAATAGAAAGATTTGGGGCTTGGTACTAGATTGAATGGGGCAGGAGGGTTCTTCCTTCATCAAAGTAAGATAACCATAACTTGGCTCGAGCTAACTTCCATTCTACATCTGCATCTTCCTGTACAGCAAAAATGAACATAAATTAGCAATACGGCAATTTGAATACTATAGTATAATATAATATAACATAACACAATGCAACACAACACACCACACAACACAACACAACATAATATAATATTATATTTATTTTGAGTTTTACACACCAGGAAAACCTCAGTCAGGTGACATACAATTTTCAAGACAGTCCTGAGGAACCAGTACAGCAGCAGAGGTGTTATGTAATAACTACAGTTTAGATTTTAACATTTAAGCATGCCCACAAACAAACAAGAGATGTAGCCATTAAAAAATAATTGTGCAAGTTTATGTGACAATTAATAGAAAACATTATGGCTCAAGATGAGCTGGTCTTAGAAGGAGATGGTGAAAGTTTAACAACTGCAAAGATTGTTATCTGAGTTGGACTGTGGTACAAGAGACCCACCTGAAAAGGAATACAGGGGCCCACCTGAAAATCAACAGGGGAGGGCTCAGGTTGGCTCACTCATAGCAATATTCCACTTAAATCTGATGCACTAGCTCTGTGTTTGCATCTTACATTTACTTGCAATGCCCTAAAATGTACCATTTAATTAAAAATAGATGATAAATGTAAAGATTTTTAGAGTTCAGAAGGTGGTCAGATATCCAAAAGAGAAGGGACCCACTTTGAAATTTCCAGGTATCCAGGTGGGCAGGTCTGACTCTGATTGTTAATGTGACTGATCAGGGCCATGTTGAAGGAAAATAGGAAGTTGCAGTCCTTGAATTTTGCTGGAAGGGAGTTTCAGGTAGTAGGGTTTGTGAAAGAAAAAGCATTAGCCCTGTATAGCTGGCAAGCCTTGAGCAGATGTAGGATGTACCTGGACTGTAATCTTAGTGGGTAGGGTTGGTGGGGATCTGTATAGTATGTCTTGTAATGAAGCTCATGGTTGTACATACAGTTATGTCAGAGATACCCTTCCAATGTCCTTCTCATCTCAGTGGAGAGAAGACCTAGGGTATGGTACAGGATGCAGTGGTGAGTGTCTTTATCACAACCTTGAACACACTTGAACATATTATTGAAGACTACGGTTTTTTGCAGCAAGGTGGAATTTACAGCTCTGTAGACTCACTACCATACTCCAGAGTAGGTAGGAGGAAGTATCGCAAGAGTATCTTTTAGAAGTACTATACACTGTAAGCTAAGACAGCCAGTTTGTTAGAGTAATCTAAGCTTTTGATAGGAACGTCATACTATTCTAGTGATGTGATCCAAGTAGGAGAGGGTTGGGTCAAGACGATTTACCCAGATATTTAACGCTAATGAACATTTAACAGAAGTAAACCTGAGCATGGCAGTAACTGAAGTGTACTCAGTTTCCATGTCTTGCTAATGAAAAGCATGGCCTTGGTCTTTGAGTTGTTCAGTAAGGACAGTTGAAACCACCCAAACATGGATGGCTTTAAAGTCAGTTTGAACTATATCTAAGTTTTTGAGGGAGTTATATGTGATTTAGGTAAGCTATACTACACAGCAGGGTGTGATTTATGCTCTGATAAATGTATGCTATGGGGCATAATGATTCATGAGGCTACAGGTTAAGTGCCTTACTGCCTCTAAAAGTGCATTTATCAGCACATAACCCACACCCCAGAGTGTGTTACTGCACTTATAAAATGGGTATATGCTGATTAACTTAAAAAAAAATTACTAAAATAAAAAGGTCTGTTTTCATGACAAATAGTCCTCCACTTGCCTTAAGTTGCTAGGGATACTGTTAAATGAATTGATGTCACTAAGGGCATTGCATTGGTGTCACTGGGGGTGCTGAAGAAAGCCACAGAGTTGCTATGTTACATCACTGACAAGAGCAGAATTTTCTTGTGGTCTTACCTGCAGCACGCTACCATCTGCCGTAGCAACTATCATGAATCTCTTGCCACTCTCAATCTAGTTGTGGCTCTGTAGGATTTTCAGAGACTCTGTAATAACTGCAAGTAAGAAGGGGAAGGGAGCAGCTCAAGAGGGATAGCAGGAGGATTTGCAGGCTAAAACAACACTCTTTAAAGTTTTGTCACTGTATTTAATTACTTTTGTGGCTCACAGTTTCACTCCTTTTCCACAGCCATTTGACTTTTTGTAAGCAGCAACCAACATGGCAGATTTGGCATCCTGAAAGCATGGTGGTATAATGATTCTGTCACAATTCAGTTGTCATTTTTTGGAACTTATTATTTACTGTGACATAATAAAAATAAAAGGCATGCCCGTCAAGGTCTGTCAGCCAATCAGGTTCCATTATTGTTTCTACCCATTTTATAAATTTCAGTATAATTGGCATAGAAATGCAGCTCAAGATAACTTGTGGTACATATGGAGGGCAGTTCATTTATGAAGAGACTAAAGAGCAAAGAACCAAGGTTAGACCGCCATGTAAAAATCGCATTTTGTACTATTTAGGGATTAGGATATTGTGGTTTACTGTATCAAAGGCTTTGTTGAGACCAATGAAAATTACCCTTGTGAGGTAGTTTGAGTCCAAAGCAGTTGATATGGCATTTGTGACCTTCATGAGTGCCATACTGGTACAGTGGTTAGGCTGAAAGCCTGGCAGAGCTTTAGTTAGTAGCATGTGCTCTGTCATTTACCTATGCACAATTTTCTTGAGACATTTGCTTTGGACAGGCAGCACCAATATTGGTCTATAGTTATTTGGGTCTGAGCTGTGTCTGGATTTATGCAAGGGACTGACAATCACTTTTTTCAAGTATTAAGCAGTTGTTCTGGTGCAAATGGATAGGATGAATGCATTCTGTAGTTAACTTCAGTCATTTCTGCTCTGTTTCATCAACATTTGCATCTTTGGTCATGCCAAGCTCCCTTAGGAGCTTTAAGACTTTGTTTTGGGCAATTACAGAGGGTTGAAAGGTAGGGATTGAAGAAACGAAGTCCATACAAGAGCATGAATTCCACCTTGGTAGTTGGGGAGTTTTTAGTGGTGTACAGTTCAGGTTGGTGAAGTGCGAAGTTTAAGGAGCTGGCATTGTCAAGGTTGTCAATGGCTAGAGAGTCATTATAGTGTACAAGTGTGATTTGCTAAAACTGGTGACTGTCAGATATGGAGTTGATACCTTTATTTATTTATTTAAAGTTTTAGATTAACATCTTTGAGCTGGAAGCTTTTTACAAAGGTTCCACATCAAAGCAGAACGTCAAAGTAAATAATACAAACTTAGGTAAGTAAATACAAAAAAAAAAAACATAATGAAAAAGTGCAGTAACAACAGTTTGTCACAAAAGGAAAATCCAGCAGAAGACAGGCATTGAACAAAGTATGCCATGAAAAGAACAGTTACAAAAGATTGAGGTACAGACCAGCAAACAAAAAGTGCACAATATATTAATATAAACAAAAGTACAAGCCGCTTGATGGCATTATCAAAGAGACAGGGAGAGATGATAGGGAGTTGGGGAGGTGGTAGATGGTATAGGGGAAGGTGGGGTATGGGTGGAGGGGCAGCACAAGGAGAGAGATGGGGAAAGCCTAATTAGAGTTGAGGAAGCAAGGTAAAGGGCAGGATGGAAGGGTTGGGGTTAGTGGGGGAAATAAGGTAGGGTAAGCCTGGTCAGAGCATGCAGTGGTGCGGGGGGAAGAGGAAGAGAATAGGAGAGGGATGATGGATAGAATGTAAGAGGGTGCAGATACAGATTATAAAGTAAGGTAGGAGGTGTGTGGTTAGGTGAGGCAATCACAAATGCCACTTGCCACTAGGTGTTGCCGTAGTTTTTGTTTAAAAGGGCCAAGTGTCGTACTGTTGATGATGTCACTGGGAAGCAGGTTAAACCATTTTGAGCTCTGACAGTGAATGTCCTCTGTCCTTGGGATGTGTGACAGCATGGAACTTGGAAGGTGAGGCTTTCTAAGCTTCTGGTACATTGGGAGCTGTTGTAGCCAGAGGATCTTCTGTATCCCTGGGCAGTATAAGCCCAAGAGAGATTTTCTTTGCATGGAGACAGGTTTGATGGGAGATTCTACCACTGAGCTGTAGCCAATTAGCCTGAGGATAGTTGTGACAGGTATGCGTGAGCCTTTCTGTCACTGTGACAAGTCTGCAGGCTTTGTTAAGAGCAATGGTAATGCGAAGTAGGGTGGTGTCTGTGGCAGAACGATAGATCACCAGCCCATAGTTGATGAGGGAGACCACTGAGCTTGGTATTGCCAGGTTGAGGGCATCAGAGGTTATACAGTGCTTAAGCTTGAACAGTAGGCCAATACAGGTGTTCATAGTTTTGGCAATGTGACTGGAGTAGGATAGAGTACCATCCAAGGTGACACCTAGGTATTTGAACAGTTGTGCCTGCTCAAGGGCAACACTCAAGCAGTTCCTAATTGTCAGTTGATGAGCTTTTTACTTACAACGTGAACTGTGGAACAGCATTATCTTAGTTTTTTTTATAGTTTAAAGGAGTTTCTAAGAGTCAAACCAGGCCTCAGCTTTAGCAAAGATTCTGTATAGTTGCCTCTCCAGGAGTAGGGGGTCAGGGCTGCAGGAGTAGATTACTGCATCATCTGCGTATAAGAGGATCTGATCAGAACAGGAGACTGGGAGGTTGTTTATGAAGATCCTGAAGAGGAGGGGACCTAGGATTGACCCTTGGGGACACCTATCCAGACGGGTAGCTTGGTTGAGATGACATCACCAATCTTCACTTTTTGCGAACGGTCACTGAGGAAGCTGTCAAATCAGCAAGAAGCCTCTTGAGAAAGCCCTAGTTCAAACAGTTGATTGACCAGTAGGGAGTGGTTGACCATATCCAAAGCCTTGGTAAGGTCAACAAACATAGCACCTATAAGTTTACCATTGTCCAAAGCGTTATGGATGTAGTTGGTAAATTCAAGCAGGGCAGTGTTGTACCTGAAAAGAAATTGTTTGGGTGTGCTGTAGGTTTTTCAGATGACTTTTTTCTCTGCTTCCAGGAAAATTATGAGAATGTAAAACAGGAGGATTACAAGGATTAGCAGTGAAACAGTCACACTCTGCACACTGGACAGCAACAGCAGTTTGTTTATTCTGCAGTTACAGGCTTTGGTGAGCATTATTCAAGAGGGCTCATGTTATACTAATTTGTTTGAAAATGCTGTATAAAAGAGATGGTGGAAACAAAACTGGCAGAAAAAAATATAGAGTTTTTAAGTAATCAGATTAACTTGTCTTGTTACTCTTTAAATGTCAATTAACTACCATGTAGTTACAGCAATAATTATACTGTAACTGCATTGTGACTGCAATTTAGTTGCATGCAACAACATGTCACTACAGGCACTCCGTTGCATGTAATTAATGACTAATAGCCTCAGCCTAGATGCTGACATATCTATCTCTATTCGCCCCACTACATGATCAGCATTGTGATCTCACTGACAGTGACATCACAGGTGAGTGCCCTGGCAGTTACTGAGTGGCTGTTCCTAAGCAGCAGTGTTGTCACAGTCAGTGAGGTCTCCATGCTGCTGATGTGATGGAGGAACAGCGCTAGATATGTTAGCTACCAGACAATGTGCTGTTCCACACATGTCTCCTACTAACATCAAGTAAACAAAAGAAAAAGTACCTCAGATATAAAAAGTAATGGTTGACTGCTTTTAAAAAGTAATATCAGTTTTAGGCAGTACAGTAGGTCTTTAAGTGGGAGGCAGTGCAACCTAGTAGTTAGAGCATAGAATTGTTAATTTGAAAATCTCAGGTTGAAAACTCACCAGTGCCATTGGCTCACTGTTTGCTCTTGAGCACACTGATATTTCTGTGTGGTTCAGCCTTTGAGCTGTAAACCTGGATAGAAAAAGACCCCTTGGTACACAGGGATGCTACATCTCAAGAGACATATTCTGGTAAAACGTGATAATTCCTGAAACCTAGCCATAAACATTGCTAAGTTGCAGCATAGTTAGTAGGAATGATATCCAGGACTGCAAGCAACCTTCCTCATAGCTAACTTAGTCATTGCATAGTTCTGAGCAAACATGAAGAGAACATATGGTAAGCTTGTTTATTTATTTTATTAAACAATCTGTGCTTAAGGCCATTACTATGGAGGAACTGCAGGCCCAATTGGCCTGTTTGAAAAATAGCAAACTGTCAGGGCTTGACAGCTTCATGCCGAATTCTATAAAGAGTTTGCCAACTTGCTCCTTCCGATACTGTTGCCAGTCTGCCAAGAGATTATGGAGGGTGGGAGACACCAGCCTTCTGGCAGTTAGCACAAATATATGTGTTACATAAGGAAAGGAAGGACTCTCTGGAGTGCAGGTAGTATCATCCTATTTCCTTATTAAATGTTGACTTAAAACTTTTGCTGGTCTGCTGGCAAACGACTTCAAACTGTTGTCCTGCCTCTGGTACATGAAACCAAACAGGGTTTATTTTGGGTAGGTTTATATCTGATAATATCCGCTGGTTGTTAAACATCATTTCCTCCAAAAATCCCAGAAAGTATTCCAGATAGCCATCTCCATGGATGCTGAGAAAGCATTTGATAGGGTTAATTGGCAGTTTCTAAAATTACCCATGGAAAATGCAGTTCAGACCAAATTATAAAGCTATTTCTGAGTTATATAAAATCCCAGGGCATTGGTAAGAGTAAATGGTATCAGCTTGAACTCTTTCCTTTATCCTGGGGGCATGGAAGGGTTGGCTTTCGCCCTCCTATTTGCATTAAGTCTGGAACCACTGGCTGCTAAGCTACAATGAAATCGGGACATAAAAGGTATCATGGCGGGGGGATGGAACAGAAGTTATCTTTATATGAGGGTGACTCTATTTTCTTTCTATCTTCCACAGAAACTTCTTTACCACCTCTAATAGGCACATTGCAATCTTTCAGTTTGATTTCGGGATACAAAATCAATTTTTCCAAGTCAGAGACTTTGGTGGTCAGTGGTTGTTACCCTGGTCAGTTTCAGGAGTCTTTTCCCTTTCAGTGGGCACCTAGGAATCAAATAAGATATTTAGGGATTCAAATCTCTACTGATCTCTCCAAGCTTTTTGCCCTGAATTATGGGAGACTCTGGCAGACTCTTGAGAGAGACATGGCCTGGTGGCGTCTGCTACCCCCCTCTCTCTCTGGTAGGATGGGTAGACATGGCAAAATGAATATCTTGCCACACCTCCTGTTTTTGTTTCAGTGCCTCCCATACAGATGCCCCTTGCTTTTGGAATGAACTCAGCAGAGATATTCTCAGGTTTGTTTGGAATCATAAAAGCCTAGGGTGGCTAGGAGGCTACTACAGTATAACTCCGTAGGGAGAAGGGGGCCTTGCCCTTCCCAATCTTCTTCTATTACATTGCAGCCCAGATGTCCCTGGTGCTATCCTGGGCCAAACAGAGGGATTCTTCACAGTGGTGTCTGATTGAGAATGCCGCACTGGGAGACAGACCATTATTTACTCTGGCACTAACCACAGTCATATCTGAGTATACAAAAAATGATCAAGAACAGATGGGTCAAGCATGGCCTATATGTCCTTACTAAAATCAGGAAACGTACTGCCACTCCCACAGGGGTGGACCCATTCTCCCTTATAAGGTATAAGTCTGAGTTTTTCACTCCTGTCTTAGACCCTGGTTACAGTAAGTGGGAGACTTAAGGGACCACCAGGTTTTTGCAGTTTATAGGAATGACAGGTGCATTACATTTCAGAGGGCTAAAGAAAAATTTACCTGGACAAATACAGAATTCTTAAGATTCATGCAAGTGAGACATTTCGTTAATTCGGGAGGTCCATATTATATGGCTCACCAGGCCATATATGGGGTGGGAGGAATATATGTATGGCACAGTTATGATTGCAGGGCCAGGGAGACATATTTTGTTGATCGGAGCAGCAGGAGAATCTCTGCATGCTCACAGACTCACTTGGGAGAGGAAGGCGAACACCTCCATTAGTGAGACTGATTGGACACTGAAGGTTGAGATGGGGTTAGAAGGTCACATCAGTGGTGGTTTGGCGTGAGTTTTTTTGGAATGCATTAATTCAGTACTTTCATACTCCAACTATCATGTGGCACTATAGTGTTACCAACTCAGATGCCTGTTGGAGAGCCGTCGGCTAGACTGGGAACCAGTAACATATCTTCTGGGGTTGCCCGGTGTTAACATAGAAACACAGAAACATAGACTTTGATGGTGGATAAGGACCGCTTGGCCCACCTAGTCTGCCCATTTTCCTACCTACTGGATAAGCTGCAGATCCTAGTTAACCAACAGCCTATTTCTTCCAACCCCCCACAAGAATTGCCTTATGTCTGTCCCATGCATTCTTGAATTCTCCCACAGTTTTAGACCCCACAGCCTCCTCAGGAAGGCAGTTCCATGCATCCACCAGCCTCTTTGTGAAAAAAATACTTCCTCACATTGCCCCTGAGCCATCCCCACTCTATCTTCAAATTGTGTCCCCTTGTTTTTGCACATTTCCTTTTCTGAAAGATGCTACCCTCTTGGACTTTGTTGATTCCACTGAAGTACTTAAAAGTTTCTATCATGTCCCCCCTCTCCCTCCTTTCCTCAAGGGTATACATATTAAGCTCCTTTAGTCTCTTCTCATATGGCTTCTCTTGCAGACCCTGCACCATTTTAGTTGCCCTCCTCTGGACTGCCTCCATCCTGTCTATGTTCTTGTTGAGATGGGGTCTCCAGAACTGGACACAGTACTCCATATGGGGTCTCAGCAACTGTCTGTAAAGAGGGATAAAAACTTCCTGTTTTCTGCTGGTGATGCCTCTCCATATGCATCCCAGTATCACCCCAGCCTCCCTACTGCCTTCTCCACATTACTTGCCAACCTTAAGGTCATCTGATATGGTTACCCCCAGGTCCCTTTCCATTGTTGTTGTTACTACCTACTCCACCATTGTGTACCCTTTCCCTGAGTTTTTGTTTCCCAGGTGCATTATTGTGCACTTCTTTGCACTGAATCCAAGCTGCCATACTTATGACCATTCCTCCAACCTTGCCAAGTCCCTTCTTATCCTTTCCATGTCCCCTTGTGTATCAACCCAGTTGCAGATCTTTGTGTCATCTGCAAAGAGGCATACTTTTCCTTCCAGTCCCTCTGCAATGTCACTTACTAAGACATTAAAATGAACTGGATCCAGTACTATAACCTGCAGCACCCCACTAGTAACCCCCCTTTCTTCAGAGTGGACTCTGTTTACTATTAGAAATTTCTGGACAGCCATACAAGGCACCGCAATGATATCACTGGAGTCCTTATTCCCCTGACTTTTGAGGATTGGATTCTGGGGATCACTTTCGCAACACACAAGAGAGGAGAGACCCAGCAGGAAGTGTTTAATAGTGGTATCTTGAAACTGTATTATGGGGAAATGGCTATAGCCAGAGCTCCCCACTTTGAGGGAATGGAGACAGAGAGTCAAAGAGGTACTCCTGATGGAGGCCCTAACAGCTTGGCTCTGGCTCAAATTTTATAGATATGAGATGAGATGGAGGGGCTGGGAGACTTAGTTGATGGGACAAAAGAGGAGGGTGCCCACTCCTCTAGCACGGGTTGTTAACTGAGGGGGGAGGGAGATTGCACCTAATGTTATGGATAGCATGATGACAAGATCCAAGGAGGTGTTCACATCTAGCAGTTCCTGATGAGATGCCCTGATTAATATACCTAGGTTTGGTATTGCTGATACTTGGGGATTGAAATATGTAACCTTTGGGAAAGAAGGGGACAAGTGCTGGTTTGGGAGGGCAGAAGGGAGGATGTGTGGTCATTTGTTGAGCCTTCAGTTTTGGCCCTTTTTCTTTTCCTTTAATAGTAGTATAGATGGTAAACTGGACTCCCAATTGCAGGAGATACTCTTTATTATTGGTGCTTTAGCTAACAGCAGCTTTAATGTTATTTTTAGCCTCATTCCCAGCAAAAACTACTGTAATGGAGAATTTGGAGAAATACTGCAGATAGTTATACCTGTGAAAATTTGCCTGTGAAATCTTTTCTGTGTTTTTATACTTTTGTCATATGCCTGATATGCTGCTGTATCACTATACGTAATAAAGCTGTTTAAAAAAAAAGCAATCTGTGCTTGTACAAGATCTTGCAAGTCACATGACCTGCACCAACCAATCTGCAATGCTTAAGACCAAGAACCCACTGCGCTGCACATGCCTTGGTGCCATTTTCAGAGCTTGTTTTAACTGGAGAAGGATGTGGTGCCTGAGACGCTAATATTTAATAGCTAAAAAAGTCATATTTGATCTGAAAAAGTTTAAAAATAATCAGAGTATCTTAGAATATTATTCTAGTTAGAGTACCAGGTAACAGCAGCTAACTTTAGTCTTAGGCATGCAGGCCAGTAAAGCTATGTGCTGCTGAACTGGAAAGGAGAGGGCAGTATGCACTTACTGCAGCACTACAGCAAGGCAATTACTTTTACAGGCAAAGAAAGGTGCAGGTTGGAGTTCTTAAGATTTTATTTGAAAAAATAATTTTTATTTACTGACTCTATTGGTGTAGAACATAGAAATAAATCTTTTTATTTTCTACCTGTGTGCCAGCCAGCTAGCCAGCCAGTGAATGAAAAGAGAAATAGCTGCTATGTGAGACACTAGGTCTATCAGTGGGGCAGTGGGAGGGTGAGGCAATGGAAATTGACTGAGTGATGTCATACTCACTTCTCTCCTTCGGTTCCTACTCAGCTTGTGAGTCAT
The DNA here is from genome assembly GCA_016271365.2 of Neoceratodus forsteri. NCBI lineage: Eukaryota > Metazoa > Chordata > Ceratodontiformes > Ceratodontidae > Neoceratodus > Neoceratodus forsteri. Next base: position 664,833,558 of record CM028130.1, on the reverse strand, counting down.
GTGACACTGTGTGTGCATCATCATGTAAGCATCTTAAAATTGACAACTATTGTATTGTTAGTCATAATAGTTAGCATCCAGTGGTTGCATCATAGTGTCATCATCTGTCAGGTGTCATTGGGCAGAAAATACGATGAAGATGGAAACAACTGGAGAAAGGTGTGTGGTAGGAGAAAAGTGCAAGTAAAGGTCCACCATGCCAGTGCCACATAGCAGAAGTTCTGCAGCTGGGGATTGTGAAGAAGGAGATGGTCATGCTGGGGCTGTGAGGACTAGAGCTCAGCATGTGAAAGTAAGGCCAAAGAAACTGTGACTCTTTAGTCCCCAGAATTCCAGTGATTCCACTCCTACTCCAAGCAGCTTTCTCAGATGGCCATCCAAGTCATCTGTTGATGAAACCACCCTGAGTAAATCAAGAAACACACCACTTTCCTCTTCATCTACCTAGAAGTGTGGCCAGTTCTTCAGCAGCAGCCAAAGACATGGCCAGATATTTCCTGAAATTTCTGTGATATCTCTAGAAAAATTCCCTGCTTGCATGGGCTGCCAGAGAGTGTCTCTTGAGATATATTGCAAATACCTGGAAATATCTGAACATATCTATGGCTACAACTGTAGATTCAATTCCTTTAGCAAAGATAGAAGTGATCCATCCAGAAATGTAAAGGCAAGTCCTCTCCTACTAGGCACATATAAACAATACAACAACAGCTGTCACAGCCACCTGTGTATGTGCATAGACAATTTCCAGACCAGCATAAACCACTATATGATGCCTCCAGCTCCAATGTCATCCATCAGTAACAGCACCACACAGCTCAGTGCTGCTGCTCGGTTGTCCAGTAGAGAAACAGAAAATTACCAACAGAAGAAGTCCTAATTGTCTATCGAGCCTGTACAAGTGGGTGGTGGTGCCTGCACTTTATAGGTCCAAGTCTCCTCCCTTCCCCACCCTGATCTTTCCCTTATACCTAACCCACCTTGTCTTGAATTCCCTATAATCTTTGCATTTACCACTTCATGTACTGTATGTGAGAGGAAGGTGATGTGGAGTCTGGCTCTGGAGTGGACAGCACTATACTGTTACTCGAGAAAACAGGACAGTTTTTCATTACAGAAGGAACATGATTCTTTGCCCTGGAAATTAATATCTGGGCTTCTCTGGTACAGAGGTCCCATCAACTGAATTACCCACTTCAGCTCAAAACTGCGAGTAAGTATGTGTGTGTGTGTGTGTGTGTGTGTGTGCGTGTGCGTGTGTGTGTGTGTGTGGTGGGGGGATCTGGAAATGACAACAGCCTTGTCCTATGAATCATGTAGCCGTTAGGTACATCATGCATGAAGCATGATGTGTGAGGGGTTGGAGCAGCGCAAAAAAGGACATGGCCATGGAATCCCCCTTGACCCAACCGTATAAGAGTGTGAAATACCCTGCAAAGAACAGCTTTGAAATTTCAACTGTGCCAGGGAAAATCCATAATAGTATAGAGCCCACACCCGGTGAGCCACTGCAAGTGCAACCAACAACAGAAGACATTCTCATGAACTTGGGGCTAAGTGAAGATTGTGTCTATGAGCTGGTGTTGCTCCAAAGGATATGGATATTGAACTTTGGAGTTGATAAGATGGCAATGATTGCCATGGAGGTCCACAAACCTTATCAGACACTGAATGTGTCAGGTATACTGAGTGGTACATAACAGCTTAAGAAGGGGGGTAGCAGATGGAAACGGTGTGATCCAACTAGTCTGCCCAAAAACAGTTCTAACATTGGCACACAAACAGCTGATGTGGGAGTGCATACAAGATGCCATCAGTGGAGGGCCATAATCCCACCTGGCACATGACACACTTCCTTCACCCATCCAGGGTTTTTCACTGCCACATGTGCAAGCAGACCTCCACTGACATTCGCAATCAAAAGAGAACACCTGATATTTTTTCATTTAGTTTTTGTTGAGCGGCTAAGTGCACTAGGCAAATCCTGCCTATTTTCAGGCACGACCCGAGGGAGTGGGATACAGATGAATGTCAACTGGCTTTGAACCAGACTAAGCTGTTGGTGGTATTTTAGTGAATGGGGAGAAATTTGGCCAGGGCTCTGGGGAAAGTCCCCTGTTCTTTTTCAAGGAGTGCCATGGGATCTTTAACATCCACCTGAACTACCACCAGAACAGGCAGATGGGACCTCGGTTTAACATCTCATCTGAAAGATGGCACCTCAGGAGTGCAGCACCCCCCCCCCGTACTGCACTGCAGTGTCAGTATTGGGATATTAACCCAAGTGCCTGATGTGGGGATAGAACCCACAGCCTTCTGATCTCCGGGTCTCAGAGGCCGGGAGTGGTGCATGGCATCCATCTTATGACAGCAGTGTTGTACATCATGCAACACACACATAAAGATATATAGAAACATAGAACTTGAGGGCAGATAAGGACTGCTTGGCCCACCCAGTCTGCTCATTTCTCCCTACCAACACTATTACTACAGATTGTACCCAATCTACAGCTCTTTCTCCTTTTCCACTTCCTTTCCACTATGATTCCCTTGTGCATATACCATACATTCTTGAACCCCAACATGATTTTCACTGCCACCACCTCTGCTGGAAGGCTGTTCCAGGAATCCACTACTTCTTCTGTGAAGAAGTACTTCCACATCTCCCTGAGTCTACCTCCCTCCTGCTTTTTATCATGTCCCCTTGTTCTTGAGCACCTATTTGTCAGACAAATACTGTCTTCCTGTACCTTTTTAACCCCCTTAAGGTATTTTAAGGTCTCTATCATATCCTCCCCCCTTCTGTATTCTAGGGTGTACATATGGAGATCCTTTAGTCTCTCCTCATGGGGTTTTTGATGCATACCCTGCACCATTCTAGCTGCTCTCCTCTGGACTGCCTGCACTCTGTATACAGTATGTCCTTTTGGAGATGAGGTCCCAGAACTGGATACATTACTGTAGGTCAGGTCTTGCCAGCAATCTATAAAGAAACAACACCACCTTCCTATTTCTGTCAGTGATAGCCCTACATAGACACCCCAGTATCCCACTAGCCCTCCCAGCTGCACTGCTGCACTGCCTGGAAACCTTTAGGTCATCAGATATGATTACCCCCAGCTATCTTTCCTGCTGGGTGGTTGTCAGTACCACTCCACCCATTTCGTACTCTACCCCTGGGCTTCTGTGCTCTAAGTGCAAAATGTATCCTTTTTCACATTAAAACCAAGCTGCCATATCCTTGATCACCCCTCTAGTTTTCTCAGGTCTCTGTTCATCCTTTCCACCTCGGGAGCATCTACCTTATTGCAGATTTTGTGTCATTCACAAAGAGGCAGACCTTCCTTCCAGCTCCTTTACAATGTCACTTATGCAGACATTAAAGAGGACCAGTCCAGCACTGATCTCTGAGGCACCCTCTGGTCTCCCTCCCTTTCTCAGAGTGAACTTATTTATCACCACTTTCCGTCAACTATTTCCTAACCAGTTTCTTATCCAGTTTACCACCTTTGGACCCACCCCAAAACTACTCAACTTGCTTACTAGTCTCCTATGTGAAACGGTCTTGAAAGCGTTACTGAAATTGAGGTAGGCCACATCCATCACTCTACTCTGATATAAATCCTTTGTCACCCAGTCAAATAAATGGATCAGATTCATTTCATACGACCTCCCCCTGTGAAACCATGCTGAATCACGTCTTGTAAATCATGCCATTCAAGATATTTCACAATACTTTCCTTCAACAGTGATTCTGTTAACTTTCCCACCACCAATGTCAGGCTGACTGGCCTATAATTGCCACCCTCTTCCCTGCTACCACTTTTGTGTAATGGGACTACATCTGCCCTTCTCCAGTTCTCTGTAACCACTCCTGTTTCCAGTGAGCTGTTAATTATAACATGGAGGTGCAGCCAGTGTTTCTGAGGTTCCTCAGTACCCTTGGATACACCCCATCTGCCCCCATTGCTTTGTCCACCTTCAGATTAGCAAGTCCCTTCAGGACTCTCACCTCCAAAAAAGAACTAGTGTCCACTTCCCTCCCTCTAAAGCTTCCATTACTTTTTTGTGGCCCATCCCATTCTCCTTCCTTTGTGAACACTGAACAAAAGTATTTGTTAAAGTGTCTTCCTTTTCATGGTCTCCCTCTGCACAGTCCTTCCCCACCTTCCCTTTTTAACTTTACAATCCTACCCATGGTCTTCCTCTTTTTACTTACATATCTAAAAATGTCTTGTCTCCTTTCATTACATCCTGGGCTATTTTCTCTTCAGTTTGTGCCTTTGTGCTCCTTATTGCTTTTCATGCTCCTGTTTCCCTGATACACCTCCTATCCTCTTTCCTCTGTGTGTCCTTATATCTTTGGAATGCTACCCTTTTAGCTTTTATCTTTTCAGCCACCTCTTTCAATAACCATAGCGTTCTCATTTTCCTCATGCTTTTGCTCACTTGTTTGACACAGAGTTTGTTGCCTTTACTATGTTCCCTTTTGTCTTCTCCCACTGTTTATTCACCCCGCACAGGCTGTCCCTCCAATAGGTCATCCCTGAGGCATTTGCCCATCCTTATAAAATCTGCCCTCCTGATGTCCAGGACATTCACCCTTGTGTAGTTAGATTTCACAGCTATCCTTGAGCCACACCGAATGGTGATCACTGGTCCCCAGGTGGCCTCCTACCTTGACATTTTCAGTACTATTCCTGTAAGTGAGTACCAGGTCCAGTATTGCCCTATCACGAGTGGGTTCACCGACTAGTTGCCTGAAGAATGCCCCCTGCAGAGATTCCAGGATATCCCTGCTTCTAGCTGAAGCCACTGCTGGGAGGCTCCAATCTACATCTTAAAGGCTGATGTCCCCACCAGCAGCACCTCCCCTATTCTACCATCTTCCCAGTGGCTTCACCATTACCTCATCTAATTCCTCCCCTGTGCCAGAGGTCAGTAGATCACTCCAGTGCAAATAGTGGCTCCATTCCCTGTGTCGGTTCCACCTCAGAATGCACCAGGCAATTGGGCCACCAATCAGCAATGTCACCAATCACTGTTTTTGGGGGCTTCACCCCTGCAATCACCCATGGGAGGCACAGCCCCAACACCTCCCCAATTAAAGATACCTACTCCAGGAGGGCGGACCTCGGGAGGGGTGACAAATCCTGCATTTGGTGCCCTGATTGCCTGGCACCATGATGCCAGTGCTCTGAGCACCTGCAGTGCCCCCCTCCAGGGTGACCCACAGTACTCTGCCTTCACCTGTATTCCCTGTATCTCCAATGCTTTTATGCTTTCCCCCATAAAGCACCACATCTCCTCCTTTCCTTTCCAACTGGTCCTTCCTGAACTGAGTACAGCCTGATATGGACATGTTTCAGTCATGGTTATCAGTGCATCATGACTCAATAATGGCCACAATATCCAGGCTGGCCTGTGCCATAATGGTCCCTAGGTCCAGAACCTTATTTCCTAGACTTTTGCATTTGTATACCTGGCCTTCCAGATTTTGTTTCCACTCTGTTCATTGCCCCTTTTTCCTTTTTGCCCTCCCTCCTTCTCACTCTCTTCTTAATGCTCCCATTCCCTTCCTTCTTTACTTCTACCACCCTCGTCCTTTGTTAGTTTGCACTCTGGGGATTCCTTACTCTCTACTTTAGCCAGTAGGGGGGCAGTTTCTACCTCCCGATTTCTTCTGCCACCCTCTTGGTTAGTTTAAATGTTCATCAGAGTAAGATTTGAACCATCCTCTGTTGGAGGGCTGGCTAGGGAGAGGTTGGCTGAGCATCATTTCTATGTATATTTCAGGATAGCCCACAACACAGGTGCCGAGACTGGAGTCGCTCATATTTGAGTCACTTAATCTCAGTTGCCCCTTTGTTGGATACCCAGAGCATCCAAGGGATGCCCACATCCTCTGGGAGGGAGGGTGGATGTCCTCCCGTGCAGCACCACCTGGGTGACCACGGATGGAAGTGCAGGTTGGAGCCACGGATCTGGGAGGGGATATCTGGCATGATGTTTCAGCATCAGCAAGGCCTCCTGCATCAATGGTGGGACAGAAAAGATGGGAAACACATTTCACTGCTGCAGGATGTCATCCTCCACTTGTCCCAGGTCCTGCACCGCCAACTGGGCTCTTCGCCAGCTAACTGAAACTTCAGCTCTGCTGTGGTTTTACAGGGCTTGGCCCCAGTGGCCCTTCCAACTAGTTGGGTTATCCATGGGCGAACATGTGAGGTGCAGGTAAGTTCTGGGCACAGCGGGTGACAGGGCTGGGCAGGCGACTCACCAATGGGGCCACTGGAGCTACTGGGCAGAAAAAAGCATAATAAATAAAAAAACAAAAAAAGCAAAATAAAGGCAACAAACCTCTGTGTCAAACAAGTGAGGAAAAGCAGGGGGAAAAAGAGGCTGCTATGGTTCTCGAAAGAGGTGGCTGAAAAGGTAAAGGTTAAAAGGGTAGTATTCAGAAGGTATGAGGAGATGCAGAGGGAAGACAATAAAGATGTATATTGGGGGAAACAGAGAGAAGCAGGGAAAGCAGTAAGGAACACAAAGGTACAAACTGAAGAGAGAATAGCCAGGCAGAATGAAAGGGGCAAGACATTTTTAGGTATGTAAGTGAAACGTGGGGTGGGATTGTAAGGTTACAATGGGAAGGGGGAACTGCGCAGAGGTTGAGCAGGAAAGGAAGACATCCTGAACAAATACTTTGTTCAGTGTTCACAGGGGAAAGAGAAGGGGAGAGTCCACAAAAAAGTAACAAAAGCTTTGAAGGGAGGGAAGGAGGTGGACACTAGTCCTTTTTTGGAGGGGAGAGTCCTGAAGGCACTTGCTAATCTGAAGGTGGACAAAGCAATGGGGCTAGATGGGCTGTATCCAAGGGTATTGAGGGAGCTCAGGGAAATACCTGTGACAGTTCTATTTAGCAGCTCACTGAAACAGGAGTGGCTCCAGAGGAGTGGAGTAGGAAGGATGTAGTCCCACTACATAAACATGGTAGCAGAGAGGAGGCCAGCAACTGTAGGTCAGTCAGCTTGACATCAGTGGTGGGAAAGTTAATGGAATCACTGCTGAAGGAAAGGACTGTGGAATATCTTGAATGCAGTGGTTTACAAGACCCGAGGCAGCATGGTTTCACAGGGGCGAGGTCATGTCAAACTAATCTGATAGCTTTCTTTTACTGGGTGACCAAGAAACTAGATCACAGTGGAGCAGTGAGTGTGACCTACCTAGATTTCAGTAAGGTGTTCAACACCGTTCCACATAGGAGACTAGTAAGCAAGATGGATAGCTTAGGAGTGGGTCCAAGGGTGGTAAACTGGATAAGAAATTGGTTAGGAGATAGGTGACAGAGAGTGGTAGTAAACAGAGTTCACTCCAAGGAAGGGAGGGTGACTAGTGGGGTGCCTCAGGGATCAGCGCTGGGACTGGTCATCTTTAATGTCTTTATAAGTGACATTCCAGAGGAGCTAGAAGGAATGTCTGCCTCTCTGTGGATGACACCAAAATCTGCAATAGGGTGGACACCTGGGGTTGAAGGTAGAAAGGATCAGTAGAGACCCGAGAAACTAGAGGGTTGTTAAGGATATGGCAGCTGAGTTTCAATGTGAGAAAGTGCAAAATAATGCATTTAGGCTGGAGAAACCCAAGGTCTGAATACAAAATGGGTTGAGGGTATTGATGACCACCAAGCAGGAAAGAGACCTGGGGTTAATCATATCAGATGACCTAAAGGTGGTCAGGCAGTGCGCAAAGCAGTACAGAGGACAAGGGGATGCTGGGGAGCATAGGGAGTGGTATTACCAGCAGAAAGGGGGAAGTGGCATTGCCTCAGTATAGATCGCTGGTAAGACCCTACCAAGAGTATTGTGTCCAGCTGGAGACCAAATCTCTGGAAGGGCACAGACAGCGTGGAGGCAGTCCAGAGGAGGACAAATAAAATGGTGCAGGGTCTGCATCAAAAGCTCTATGAGGGGAGACTAAAGGACCTCAAGATGTATGCTCTGGAACAAAGGAGGGAGAGGTAGGATATAATAGAGACCTTTAAATATCTCACATTGGTAAATAAGATACAGGAGGGGAGAATTTTTCAGAAGAAAACTACTCAAGAACAACGGGACATGCCATGAAGCTGGAGGGGAGTAAATTCAGGAGAGATGTGAGAAAGTACTTCACAGAAAAAGTAGTGGGCTCCTGTAACAGCCTTCCAGTGGAGGTAGTTGGGTCAAAAACAGTGGTGGGGTTGAAGAATGGATTGGGATAAACACAAGGGAATCATTGTGGAAAGGAAGGGGGAGGTAGAAGGCATGGTCTGTGGTAATAGTGTAGCTAGAGAGAAATGGGCAGACTGGATGGGTGAAGTGGTGCTCATCTACCATCAAATTCTATGTTTTCATGTTCCTATGTTAGGCTAGTATGGGCCTGTGTAGTGTGTGTTCTGGTAACTGGGACTAACACCCATGGGCCATTATACAGTTAGACCCAGGAGCCAGGCACCCATTCCCAAAGTGTGACTTTACCTCATTACTGGGAAAAACGTCAATAGGGACATCTGTTACTGACGTAAAATACAGTCAAATGTAATACTGTTTTGGTTATTATTACCATTTTTGTAGGTTCTTCATTGTGTGATGCAGGCTTCTTCCTGTTTGGAAGAGGTTACCTATGGGTATTCACGTGTGCTGATGTGTGCACAGTACATCCTCATGTGTTGTATATGCTGTGCAGGATCATTGGCAGACATACTTACTGCACACACTGAAGTACAGTTTAATGAGGTGCATGTCACATACTATATACTTGTGTCTGTCGGTTTTTATTCCACTCTAGAGAGGGTGATATGTGGCAACATGCTTCTGTTTACTATTCTATCCTTGAAGGCATACAGTCAGAGAAGAGTGAAGTTGGGAAAATTTGCTCTGCAAATTAATCCACAAATTTAGCGCAATTTGCGCAGTGCAGATCGATCGTGAAGTGCAAAGTTTTGCCAAGAAGTGTGGAATTTTGCCCATGACCTGCAGAATTTTGCAGGTGAAATTCCACACTTCCCAGTGAAATTCAGAACATCGCGGCAAAAACTTAATGATTTGGAGTAATCGAAGTTGCTGAGAGCAGGGAAAACCTTACAAAACTCCACAAATGTGAATTTCAGGCACTTCATGGCAACATCGCTGGCAAATTAAAACTTCAGCACATCTCTACATACAGTTGCATATAAATCCTGTTCTAGCATTACATTAGCCTTCTGCTACTGATGTGTTACATGTCCATACATGTTTAAATGCGTCTTCACATAACAGAAAGGGATGGATGTGGTAGCACTGTGCCACTGTTTGTGATATCAGATGCCAATCTGTTGTGGTGATGTGCAATTTACTGATGTTTAGAGGATGTGCCATTGTTATTGCAGCCCCTGAAGTGGTGTAGTTTGGGGTCCAAGATCCACATATGCAGAAGCCCACTGTGTGCCTCAGGTCAATGTTCACATGAGTGAACAGTTCATGTGTCTGGCCATGCTCCAGATGGCACTCTGCATGGTCAATGTGTGGACATGTAGGAAGAGCTCTTCTGTACCATTCGTTCTGTACACTGTGGATAGTCATCTGGCCAGACGTTAAGGCTGTTCCATGCAATTTCCTATGCACTTTCACTATATGTTCATGTAACCCTCCAGCAAATGCCTGTTATCAGTGAATGGTTCAGTGTTAGCCTAGGTGACATTAATTGTGCAGTCTCATCTAGTTCCTAGAAGACAAGTGTTAGGATCACTAACAGTGCCATTATAAATATATAATCACTGCATGACTGGTCTTTTGCATACTCAAAGATACTGAGAAATTTAAACAGAGAGATGCTTGAGCTGTTGTCCTCCACAGGACACAGGGACATGTCTTGAAGCTCACAGGTGATAAATGCAATGGTAATGCATAAATGCATGCTCCCAAAGGGCTATAACCCTATGAAATAGCCTACCAGATATGCCTGGACACATTTCTGACTATCAAGGAAATCATATGATACCCTGGTAGTAGAGTGGGTAACAAAATTAATTCCTGCTTATGAAGAATGGAAGGGGCAGAAATGATGGACCTACTGTACAATACTCTTTCAGCCTTCAATCACAATTTTATAGTTACTGCAAATCAGTTACTGATTTGACAGGGGCGTTGAACTACACTTCATATGCTTGAGTTGATTCCCTCAGGAAGGTTTGTAGCACTGTATCATGTCAGCATGGAAATTTGTACTGCAGCTATACCTGCAGGATCTACAGTAGCATGTGGAGAAATAGAAGACTTCAGAGAACAGTCACCCAGGCATGATCTTGAGGGGATACAAGCTGGATGCCTTTGTTTGTTCTACTTGAAACCTAGCAAGATTAGATAGTATTAGTAAACAGTGGGATCCATAATGGATGAGGTTATTTAGTTTCTGGATCTCATTATCTTGAATGGAGTGTGCCTTGAGCAGCCCATGATGAAATACTTGCCTATGTGTCGTTTTAGGAAATGGCCTGGCACTGGATCATCGATGTGCTTGAGTTACTTTAAACTGCTCCAGAAATGTTTAAATCATGTGGGCACATGTTCTAGCCTGATTCTTACTTCTTTGGAACAAGCAATTGTGATATTAAGTTTGGACTGCTAATAGTCAGTCCATCAGCACAGGGCACCATTGCTGCTTACAGCATCAAGACCCTGGGTTCATGTACCAAGCCCAGGGTGCTGGAGGTATGGGCAGAGGGAGAACTGAGTGTTCCAGAGGATGTGCTCTTACTCCATGGAGGAAGGATTATTGCTTCCACTCCAACGCTGTCACCTGAGTTACCACAGGTGGAAGGACATTGGACATGCTTTGCATCAGCACACTTCTATATACAATTAGAGTCCCTTGCATGCTGGTATATTTAGGACACGGAAAACAAAAAAAAAATGCCCAGGTGTGAACAGGTTGAAATGTGGACATTCTTTGGCACCACCATATCAACTGTTCACTCGCCACTGACTGGATATCCTCAGGTGTTTTTGATCTGGTGTCAATTCAGGATTCACCGTAACATCCTTAAATCCCTGTTCTCTTTCTAACCGGTCATAGGTCATGTCTAATTCATTCTCTTTTGCTTCTGGGAGAACTAACAAACTCAGGATAGGTTCAGATTTAGCATACCACTTATTTAGGAGATTGGCATGATAAATCTTTTGTTTTTGTCTCCTATCTGGTGTTTCTATCAGGTATGTCACTGGTCCCATCTGCTGTAACACTTTATAGGGTCCCTGCCACTTCATAAGTAGCTTATTAGTAGAAGTAGGCAGTAATAACAGAACCTGACCTCCCTCTATAAATCCTCTTGTTTTGGAAATAGCCTGATCATATCCCTTTTTCTGACTTCTTTGGGCCTGTGCGCCTGTTTCATGGGCTCTTTGCGTAAAAATTATAAGGCACTTACGAAGTTCCTTCATGTAAGATGCTATCCCAGGATGCTTCATGTCCTTCCCTACCTCCCAACATTCTTTTACCACATCTAGTGGTCCACGGGGATTCCTTCCATAAAGCAAGGAGAAGGGGAGTAGCCTGTTGAGGCTTGGGAAACCTCACGATAAGCAAACAGAAGAAAAGGTAAGTATTTGTCCCAGTCTTTTCCCTCATCCTGAAAAAATTTCTTAAGCATCCCCTCGAGTGTCTGGTTAAATTGCTCTATGAGTCCATCTGTTTGGGGATGATAAGGAGAGGCTCACATGGCCACTATCCCTAAAAGGTGGTACAATTCTTTTAGTAGAGTGGCATTGAAATTACTCCCTCTATCCGTCAATATCTCCTTTGGGATGCCAATCCAACTTAACAACTTCACCAATTCCTCTGCAATCTTAGGAGTGGTGACTGTGCACATCAGGATGGCCTTGGGATATTTAATAGCGTAATCACACACCACTAGGAGATAGCGGTTTCCTTTGCTACTTTTGTTGAGGGGTCCCACAATATTCATGCCTATTCTCTCGAAAGGTGTTGTTACTAAGGAGATTGGCACAAAGGTATGACTTCCCTTTTTCCTACCTGGGCAGTTAATTGGCACTCCTGACATTCTTGACAATAGTGGCTAATGTCATCATGGATACCTGGCCAGTAAAACCTCTGTACTATTCTACTCAGGGTCCGGTTCCTCCAAGCATGCCCTGCCCAAGGTAAATCATGTCCCAAAAACATAATGTCCTTCCTAAAACACTTTGGTACCAATAGTTGTTCAATGGTTTCCTCTGTTCCTGATTTCATACATATTCTATATAACACATCATTTTTAATTTTTATTTCTGGAGATCCGGGTACTCCTTTTTGTCCCACCTGCTGAAAAAGAGAAGTTAATGTATCATCCTGTTTTTGTTTCTCACCTATGTTATTATTAACAAATACAGTTTTAAAGTCCTTTGGTATATCATGCTGATTCTTTCTCCATTTTTGTTGTTTCTTTTTGGCATTCAATGTCTGCTTGGTTTTACCAGGGGCATCTATCATATCCCCCTCAAAAGGAAACAATTCACCCAACAATAGTTCAGTTTTCTTCTGGGCAAGAGTGGTTATTGCTGTTACCATATTCTTGTCCATAATCAGTGTGGAAAAGTCAGGAAAAGCATGACCCAGCACAATGGGTACAGGCAATCATGGTACAACCCCTGCCGTGACCTGTGTTGTCTTTCCTTCCACAGTATTGTCTATATTAGTGGTAGGGTACTAATGTCTGTTCCTCATGTACACATACCACTTGCATTGAGATCCTTTCTTTAGGGTCTCACCAGGTCATGTCTAACTAGGGTAAGTTTACCCTGAGTCAATCAACCCCAATACAATTTGGTTAGCAATAGTCACATTGGTAAAAATATCCTTCATTTAATAATGTCAGATGTTTTACATCAGATTTATTTGTAGGGCAGAACCTGGCTATCTGCCCCGACCTTGACAGTTTCGCACACTATAAGGGGGGAAAGTTCTACCACTGGGACCAGTTCAGTTATCATACTGTTTATTCTGATAATTAGAAGCAGGTCTTACCAGTGGAGATGAACTCTTCTTGGCAGGTGTTTCAGGAGATCGATATCCTCTTTTGTTAATAGACTGATGTGCAGCCAAGTAGTCTTCTGCCAGAGTGATTGCTACTTCTGCTGATTCCTGGTTGTGTTCTTTAATCTAGAGTTGCACCTCTAGAGGCAGAATTTGTAAAAATTGTTCTACAGTAAATGTCTCCATAATATCTGTTCGACACTTACCTTCAGGTTGCACCGATTTATTACAAAGTTCCTTTAGTCTTGTATAAATCTTTAGGGGGTCTGTAGTATTGTATTCAAGTGCACAAAATATTTGCCTGTAGGTCTCTGCTGCTATATTATAGCATTTAAGTATTTCCTGTTTGACCAAATCATAATCGACACTTAAACATGAGTCCATATTTCCATAAGCTAGTTCCTTTGCGGATAAATATGGTGCCAAATGGACCATCCATTGACTAGGTGGCCATCCACAAGCCTTTGCCACCTTCTCAAATGTGGTCAAATAGGCCTCAATGTCATCTGTCTCTGTCATTTTAGTGATTTTAATGTATTTTGGGTTAGTGGGTACCCTCATTACTGGTCCCCTGTCCTACCCCCATTTGTTTAATCATTTGAATAGTATCAGCCCACCTGAGATCTTGTCTTAGCAGCTCCCTCTCTCATTCTTATAAATCTAGATCTCTTTGTCGCTCCATTTCTAATTGTCGAATCATCAGCCAGCGGAATAGTTCAGCCATGCTTTCTGGTGGTTCCTTTCATGGTTCTTGGGATCTCTTTAGTTTCGGTTCCACCTTCTCTTCCGAACTCTCATCCTTAGTTGTTCTTCTCCGGTCTTTGCTGGCAAGCGGATACAGTTGTTCCCCATCATGGCTGTTCTGGCACGGGTGACTGCTCCCTGCTTTTTCTCTGCTTCTCCTCGGCCATCTCTGATTTGATTGTTGTAGTGGTATCTGGTCAGATAACCAGACTGCTCTCCCTGCTACCTTGGACAACCAGTCTATTCCACTTCTGACACCAAACTGTGGAGTGTGGTGGAAACAACAACTCAGACACAGAGATGATTCAAATTCAGATCACACTGATAAGTTAGTGTGTATTTTTGTTGCCAAAAGGCATTTCAAAGTTTGAAAATATGGCAGTATCAAAAAGAAAACTTAAATTTACAAAATAAACAAAATAAATTTACTTAACTCAAATTAAAGTTATTCAACTCCAACACAACTCCCAGACCTCAGTTGTGTTGCCACAGAGAGAAGATTACACTTTCAAAACTTCAGTGTTTCCACTATCTTCTGTGATAATAGGATGCAAAACTTTCCCTACTGCTACCTAAGACTCATCTGTTTTACCACAATCACAGAGGGAATATATACCAATCAGCAGTGATGTCATAAGATCAGTTGATCACACCTATTCTAAAAAAAATTATATCTCTATTCTAATACATAGAATTAGCGGATCAGTCAGATCAACATATAACAGATGTTTTAAGTAATGCATTAAGATTATTTTCAGGAAAGTTTAGATATTATGTTTTAATCCTATTGAATACTTAATAGTCCTCGGGGTGTCATGGCTATGCCCCCTGGACAGTATTATGGACTGTCCATGACCTCTACAGAGTATTGAAGTGAGTCTCTGTTTGGCCCCGATTTCCCCTAGGAACAATCCCATATTGAAGTCTTCCAGGTAAAAGACATTACGCTATAACTTCACTAAAATAAACCTCAATTTCTATTACGAAAGCCCTTAATCTTCCCATGAGTTGTGTTTCATGTCGCCAAAATGCAGTTTCCATGAAGTAATACCGGTATGTACATTAACCAGTGGCTCTAATATCAGAGGGGCCTAACTAGCACATTCTGTTTGTTTGCGTTTCCCAAACATAAGCAATTTTATCCCTAAACCAACAGTCATTCTCCTCTAGTCTGGTACAGGACTGAGCCTATTTATGGTTCCTCCAACCCGTTTTCTTGCCCCTGGAAGAGCATTGCCCTTGCTCTATCCAGCAGGACCAAAACGCTCTTTTCAGTGCTACCACTCGTTCCCTATGCACACTCGCTGGTTGTACTCCTCATTTTTGACAACCACAAGATGTATTCAGTAGCGAGCGGGCATTGCTTCAAATGGTACTTTTTAAACTACACCAGAACGGTGGATGCCTGTTTCATTTAAGAGACCTGAACTGGCTTACACATGCTCTCGTGACTGTACCCTGACACTCGGTGTTACTATATGTTTAGGACACTTACAGGAGGAAATATTTTGTTTATAACAATAAACATTGTATTTTTGCAACAACCTTATAATACAGAGGTCCCTGTATAAAGTGATACCCAAGAGTTCTATATTTTTATTTAATTTCCTGCCCAGAGGTGCTTATGAGGATACTAACAAAACAGACTTTGTCAAAGACATAGAAAAGATATAAACCGTGGGTAAAGATTTAGCTAAGAAATTATGAGGGGAGGCCACCACCTCATAATGGTAGATATGAAAATAGGTCAAGGGAGACCTTAAAAAGGGTTAGAGATGCTACTGCAGTAGGCATAAACAGAAAAGAAGGGAATAGGTCAAGGAATTGTCCTGACATGAAGGGGGGAGGTTACCTCGGCCACAGTAAGTTGTAGCACAGGAGTAAGCGAGAGTAAAGTTGTAGAAAGGGCTTTAATGTCACCCAGTGGATGAAAGCAGTACTGGAGTAGTGCTTTCTTTATACTTGTGTAACTTGAGTAGGTAACCTAATATCTACAACTGGTGCAAATTTCTGCAACTTGAATGATGAGGAATATGTTTTTGGTGGAGTATTAGCCACTGCTAAGCACTTTAAAGAGCCACTGATGCCTCAAAAGAACTTTAAAAACATTATATTTGGACATGAAGTGGCTTATATTTCTGATTAGCTCTGTATTTCTTTTCCCCATTATTTATTACTGAGATTATATGGATGAAAACAGGATAGTTGTTCCTTGAGGTACATCGACTATTGCTTCTTCCCAACTTGATGTCATATTATCTGCTTGTGACAACACAGTGTAACCCATGGCAACAGACTGTGATGTCACAAAAGAGCATTATACTTTCAAGAAGGGAATAAGCTTTAGAGGCAGGTGAACTCTCAGTGATACATATCTTGTTTTTGGGAGGATGTCTTCAGTAATAAATAATGGAGAGGATAAATCTATAGAAAATATATGAAATACAGCCAAACTGTGTTTAAATAGTGTGTTTTCTAAAGTTTTGCCAAAGGCATCAGTTGCTCTTTAAGTCACAAACTATAGTGAGAAAGAAATAATGTGACCTACTGAGAATTGATCCCAGGCCTCGGAATACCCTCCTGGTGCTCTAACCACTGAGCACCAGTAAACATAAAACTCCAGAGCTGTGGGTTGTGCATATGCAGCTTTTAAAATGTTGGACTGAAGTAAGCTTATTGGCACAATCAAAGTATTTTACTGAATGGGATGGGACTCCTCTAAACCTTTGAACTTCAGAGTCCCATTACTTTGCTTACACCCTAGGTTTATGAAGGTAGCTTGGTGTACATGCTCCTAATCTGAAATGTTGGTCTGGAGCAGGCATTCTTTATACCTGCTCAGTTAACACAGAATGTCCTCTCAAGGTGCATTAGTACATACCTGGGGAGTTACAGTTTATTAAAATATGTAAAACACATTTATTCAATTTAGATTTAAGTTAACATCTGGTATTTTGAGTATGCCCTGATTGTTTTTATTAGTCTGCACAGCTGGAGTTTATTTTATATTTAATGTTTTTGAGTCTAAAATATAAATTATGCAGTACTGTATATCAATTGATTGCATAATGAGACAATTCCAGCCCCCATATTCAAGCACCTTTTTGTGGATAGTAGAAATGACTGAGCAAATAACTTTGCAAATTGCAATCATCGGCCAAGCAAAGTTACAGAAATTCACGATTTTGGCAACTTTTTTTTTTCTAGTTTTGTTGACTGAAAGGAGGACTAGACAGTTCTGTCTATTTTCAGCCTTGTCTTGGGGAGGGTTAGAGATGGATGCAAACTCACATTGAACCATTTTAAGCTGTTGATGGTATTTTTTAGTGAATGGGAAGTTTGGCCAGGACACTGGGAAATTCCTCTACTCTGACTGCAGGTGCTGTCACTTCCTGTGGACAGGATGGAGGGGCACAGTTTGCAGCTGAACACAGGAGGAGGAGGAAGTGCTGATGTGGCAGAGGAGCAGGATGTGTTGAAAGGAGAATGCCTGGTTTCAAGGCCTACAAACTTTCTCACTGTTGCTGACTCTGAGGATTTTTCATTGTTGTCAGTGAATTTGGATTTGAAAAAAGATGTTTCTGAGCTTTTTTTCTCTACTGAGGATCTAACTTTGCCTAAAACAGCAGAAATTGAAACACTGACTGACTCTACAATTTTGACTACTTCCTTGAGAAAACCAGTACCTTTATTAATTGATTCCTTGAAATACCACAACGTGGAAACAACTTCAGAAACACCCCCTGTCAAACACCCTGATTTGGATGTCAAATTGCAGAATGACATACTAGCATCAAATGCCCGGCCGGAGCTCGGTGAGTCATTGTCAATTTCATTTGCAAACACAACTACTACTAATACAAATAATGTGCATGAAAAGGCTGGCAGTATGGTCGCTACAGTGAGTGAGTGCCAAAAGCCTGCTATTATTTTGGAGGGTCATGGAAAAGTTATAAATGGGGAAGTTTCACATTTACTTAGTAATCCCTCAGCAAACAAACCAGTAGCTGTTTCTATCCTTAACAAAGCTCCTACTCAGTCGCAACCCCAGCTCTCAAAAACATTGGGATTTGTTTTTAAAGCTACCGACTCTATTGCTGTAGCAGATTCAGCACTTGAGGCTACAATATATCAAAAATCTCCCTTGTCACAAGCGGGAGCAACAAATTTTTATTTTAATAACAAACGTCAAACCGAGGCATTGAAACAACCGGCAGAGACGGCCTCTCTTAAAGCAACAGTACCATGTCATTCAGCTCAGATTTCAACAGAGACTGTAGCTCCAAAATTGTTAGAAGAAGCTACCCTAAAAGAGATATGGACACCAAAAAATGCTCTTTTGGGATCAGAATGGATGCAATCACCCAAGGGCATTTGGTTACCTGATCCCTCCTGGGACTCTTCGTTCTCACTTTCTCAATCAAACCCGACTTGGAAACCAGTAGAAAAACAGGGGGTGCTTATTGAAAAGGACTTAAAATTAACTGATAGGGATTTAAAAAATGCTGGGGCACCAGTTTTACAGGACATATCAATCTCTATTATGGACTCTAAACAGGTTCCTTCCATTTCAACCCCGGAACCTGAATTACCAAACATTTCACTCCCTTCACTGGAGCATTCTTCAGGAACTGAACAATACCCCCTAATGTCTGACTGTTTTCCAAAGCTAAGAAAGAACCTGGTCCCAGAAGAAATGCTGTGTGTATTCAGTATATTGGGGGCCTAGCAGACAGACTGGATAGATATCATTTGGGGAAGATATTACTAAAAGACTCGCTACATTTTTCACCCAAAGAAGTCTTCACATTTATTAACATCTCCGGAGAGGACAATTTTGACTTTAGCTTCCGCTCTACATATTTACTGGATCTTTTCTGTGAGAGATACGGACAAGTAAAGTTTTCCCCTACATGGACCCCCTTTTTGGTGATTCCTCTTACCAATCCTTTGATTAAGAATGTCACAGTTATGTTTAGGAATGAGGGGGTCCATGTAGAGGATATAACTTACTGGTTATCACAAAAATATGATGTTTTAAGCTCTCTTGAACCCATTCTGGACACTAAACTATTTTGGACTGCGGGATGGAAATACAAAGTGAAGTTAAGACAAACGGATTCTGGTATAGAGCATATCCCAAATTCCTTCTTGTTGGGTCATGACAGGGGGTTTTGTTTTACGGGGTCAACCAAGGGCCTGTTATAAATGTGGTTCAAGAACTCATCTATCTAGCGCTTGTGACAGATCTGGCGACAACTGTGGAGAAATTGGGCATGTTACAATGCAATGCGCTAATCACACACATTGTAATTTATTGTGAAGAATTTGGGCACATTTTTTAGGCATGTCATTGGGCAGCAAAAAATAAGGCCTCCTGTATTAGCCCTGATTTACTAATTCTACAAGCACAGGAAGCTGCTGCACCCTTCCCCCTCCAAAATCAGAGGATAAACCTCCAGAACCCTCCCAGACCCCTAAGGGTAATGTCCCTTCCTCCCCCCCTTTGAAGGAAGACATTTTGGTGGTGAAACCCAAACCAGAAAGGGACACAACTGTGGGACCCATTCCTTCCTTGCTGTTTCCTCTCTGTTACAAAGAATCAGAAATAAAGGATAAAGAAGTGACAGTTCCCCCTCCTTCCTCTCCTCAGACTCACAGACTCTGCAAGAATTTCTAAAGTGAACCCTCCCCCACAATCCCCTGTTTCTGTTTCCTCACAAGAAGTTAACTTTGAGTCTCATAATTCCTATGTGGCACTTTTTTGGGGAGACTCAGAAATGGAGGTAGGAGATACAGACTCACAAAAATCCTCACAAGACCCTTCAGTGGTGATTGTGGAGGAATATAAAGAAAAAAAAGAAGGAAAAAATAAAGGCATGTTTATATGGGTTCTCCTACATTAACCTGGGGTTCTTTAAATACTCATAGTCTATTATAAACCGATAAAAAGCAAGCAATTTTTCAATATATTCATGATGAAAAAATCCAAGTATGTTTTTTACAGGAAACCTGGATGTATACATTTGATCAGATAGCTTCGTTCAAAAGGGATTGGCCTTGAGGTCCATCCTTTTGGTCTTTCGGACCTGACAGTGCAGCTGGGATAGGAATTCTATTTAATTCTTATGCTTTTACTTTATATAATCTGATAGACCTTGTTCTGGGAAGATTATTAATTCTGGATGGTAATTGAGGAACTGAGGCCTGTAGATTTATCAATATTTATAATTCTCAATCTAAAGCTGAAAGGGTGACATGCATGCAGGTGGTACAACCTTATTTCGTTTCCTCAAAAAAAAATTTTGGAGTGGGGACTTCAATTGCAGTCTCCCAAAGCATCAAACTAGTGATTCAAAAAGATTTACTGCAATTCTAATTCTCTTCAGAAAATTGTTAAAGTGGCAGGTTTACTTAATTGTTCCAAATTTCAAAAGCAGGGACCTGATTTAACATATAAAAGGGGTAAATATCAATCTACAATAGATTATTTATATCCTCAAATGTTCCTGCCAGAAAATTCACTGCACATCCCTCAGAATTTTATGATCATTTGTTTTTAACTTTTTCTCTAGTATCCATCTTGGCAATACCTAAACAAGCTCACAGATGGAAACTAAATACTTCCATCCTGTCTCAACAAATGGTAGTTAAAACAATACAGTCAATACTTATGGCAAGGATTTCTGTAGCTGTTTAATATACTGATTTAGGGGATTGGTGTTTGGACACCAAAATGGATATTAGTACCTGGTTTAAAAAATTTGGGAAAATAACAGGAGGAATAATTTTCATAAGTATCTTATGCTTAGAAATCAATTAAGGAAACTTTATACATTATCAAATATCTCTCAGATAGATTATACATCTCAGATTAATAACATTAGAAAAGAGATGCAGAAATACCGATATAACAGAGCAAATACCATACATGCAATGTTAGCCAAGCATACAAAAAAAATCACCCTTGGGCGATCCCTTTGAAACATGTAAACATTTTAAAGAGTCCATGCAAATAGACTCTTTAAAGGATGAAGCATGTAATATTCTAACTACAGAAGTTGATATTGAAGCCTTGATGAAACAACATTTTTGTTCTTTATCTCCACAGGCCTTTATTTCTCCTTCTCGCATAAAAACATATCTAGCCTCAGTGATGGTGCCATCCTTTCCTTTGGATACCCTGTCTTTACACCACCCCATTACAGAACTAGAAATAAAATATTCAATACAGCAGCTTAAACTTAACACATCACCTGGCCCAGATGGGCTTCCTAATAAGTTTTACAAAACTTATTATACATTGTTAATAACTTGTCTTCAATTGTTTTTCAATTTTCATGGAATTTCAGATAATGTCCCCAGTTGTTACTGAAGGACTTATGATATGTTTATTTAAATCTGGTGATAGACAAGATATAAAAAAATTGGACGCCTATTACACTTTTGAATTCAGATTACAAGATCCTTATGATCTTGATTAATAATAGGCTTAAAGCTTATGCTTTAAGAGTCATTTCTCCCTACCAATTTTGTGGTCTAACAGATAAGAAAATCCAGACAGCACTAATGATTATAAGAGATGTGATAGACTATCTAACACTTCAAGGATCAGCAGGTTATGTAATTACAGCAGATTTAGAAAAAGCATTCGACAGGGTCCATCTGCCATATTTATTTCAGGTGTTACTTAAATATGGGGTTCCAGACCCCTTATTGAACTTAATTCAGCTTTTATATGAATCTGCTAAAGTTTATCCTATAATAAAAGGTATGACAGTAAAGGTTTTTTTTTAAAACAGGAGTCAGACAAGGATGCCCCCTAAGCCCTTTATTATATATCTTTTCATTAGATCCCTTCCTGCGTTCTATTACAGAAGTACCAAAATGGCCATGAATTCTTAATACAGACACAGGGAAACAATTACTTTTACAGGCCTATGCTGATGATGTCTGTATGTTTTTAACAGCACCGGAACAATTAACATCATTTTTGGCAGAATTTGAAAGATACGCATCCATCTCTTATGCAAACTTGAACATTTCCAAAACAAAAGGTTTAATGGTTGGATCTGGTATACAGAAAGATTTTTATTTTAGCACTATCTTTATTTCATCTACTCCACTTTTATTATTAGGGGTTCTTTTTGGGCCACAGAATTTACCAAATGAAAATTGAGATCTGGCATTGAAAAAAATTGAAGGTAAAATTTCTAGATGGAAACTGGAAACTATCTAAACAAAACAGGATATTAATTTTAAAACAATACATTGTTCCTTGCTTGCAATATATAGCAATGATTTTTCCTTTGCCTCAACAGTTTGAAACCAGGATCTACAGTTCCTTTTTCCAGATGTTATAGGGGAATAGATTGAACCCTGTTAAGCATTGTTTTACATATCCGACAAAAAAAAAAGGAGGACTGGGTATGATTGACCCTGTTGTGTTTTTTCACGCTTTATTTGTTTCTCAAACTGTTAAATTTGGCCTAAGATCTAAACAAGGAGAAGGTCAAACATGGGTTTGCAAAGCTTTAAACAGATATTTTTATATCTGACATAATATGGCCCCGAAATTATCCAGTCATGTTCATGTTCCTTCGTAGTTTCGAGTTGCTGTTTCAAAATTATATAAATGGCAAATTACAAAGACACTGGTGCAAACCACTATGGTACGGACTTTATATGAAACTATTATTTCCACAATTTACCCTACTGAATCTAGCTTTAAAAACTGCCCTATAAAACAAAATTCTTTTGTATTAACACAATTGAATAATAAAAGACTCCCCACCTATATGTGGGAAACGCAGTGGTTAGTTATGTATGGGAGGTTAAATATAAGGGGCAACATAAAATATAAAGCACAGTTAGAAAGGAACTGTCCATATCCTGGATGTATCAACCTGGAAGAAACAATGGAACATTTTTTGCTTAATTGTTCTTATGTAAAATCATTGTGGGTTTTTTTAGGTACAAAATGGAACTTACCTTGGTAAGTACACTACACTGTAGTGTCAGCTGTAGTCAAATCTGACTTTTATCATCTGAGGAATATTGCCCGGGTGAAACACTTGGTTCCACGGGAAGATCTTCCAACTTTGGTCCACGCCTTTGTCACCAGCCATTTTGATTACTGCAATGCTCTCTATCTAGGGCTGCCAGGGGTGGATATCCGCCGCTTGCAGCTGGTGCAGAACGCGACGGCCAGGTTGTTGATGGGAGTTTCATGATCTAGCCATATAACACCTGTGCTGCGTGATTTGCACTGGCTGCCAGTACAGTGGCAGATTACCTTCAAGGTCGCATTGCTGACCTTTAAGGCCTTACATAACTTGGGACCCCACTACCTGAAAGAGCTCTTGGTGCCTTACTGTCCTGCCTGCTCTCTTCGCTCCTCTGATGAGGGATTGCTAGAGATTCCCAGGGTACAGTTAAAGATGTCAGGAGGTAGATCTTTTGCCTATATGGCACCAACCCTGTGGAATTCTCTACCTCGTCAGATACGAGAATGCCAAACCGTTGAAGGTTTTAAAAAACAATTAAAAACTTTTTTATTTTCTTTAGCTTTTGCTGGAACATATTGAATAAGTATATTGTATGGTTGTTTGAATTATTGTTTAAATTTGATTTTATTTGTTTTTATTGTAAAAGCACCCTGAGCTTGGGAAGGGCGCTTAATATAAATAAAATTCTACTACTACATTACCTCACTTATGATATTTTAGTCTTAGGAATTTATCCTTTGGGATTAGCCCACTTTCACCAATACACATTATCTCTCTTTTTCAGTTGCCTTAGATTTTACTTATGGCAGGCACATTGTCAATGGGTAATTTACCAGAAAAGAATATCCCTTGAAGGTTATAGCCTGATTGTTTCTCAAGAATTAACAAAAATATATTTAAAAGATGTTCAAATGTTCATTACAACAGTAGTAACACGGTGGTGGAATGGTTTTCACACAGTGATAAAGTTTAAGTAGCTGTTTTTCTAATATTTTGGCTGTATCTTGTTTAAAATGTATAAATCTATGTAGTGTTATTGACTATGTTTCATTTAATAAAAATCTCCCCTACTTGTCTGTAGGGGAACCTTTTGGCCATCGTGATGGCCACTTGGAGAGAGCTGCTGGACTGAATGGATGCTATGGAGGTAGGAGAGCGAGCTTCCTCTCCTATTCTCGACACACAAGAGGCTGATTATTTTGTGCCAAATGATATTGATTTAGAGGGTGAAACGAGTGATATATTTCCTTCAATAGAAGATTTAACTTCCATTGGGAAAAATACAGAGTGAAATGGAGAAATTGAACAACCTTCCTTAAACAGTGGGGAAACTCAGCTGAACACGGTGAAATCTGGCACACTCCCACAGCAAGAAGTAAATGCTGCGAATGCAGGATTGAGCACTACAGGAATGGAATTTGCTGTCAAAATTCCTGTGAGTGCTGTCACTGAAGTAAAGCAACCGGAGTTGGTGAGTCAACTAATAAAAATATCCCTGTTACAAATACTGACTCAGGGGCTGGCAATTTTAACATGAATGGTGTGTGCCGACAGCCCCTATTGAAACAAACAGCTGTTGATTTATATGCAGAACCTGGGGCTGGCAATCTGAACACTGAGAAAGGTGTGTGCCGAGAGCCCATTGTCAAGGACTTACTGCCTCACAGAGTTAAAATCCAGACTGAGGGTGACAGCTGAGCAGCTGGAAGCAACCACTCACAGGTCATGGGAGACTCGTAGTCAGCTGTTACAAACTTCTCACACATAATGAATGATTCTGGATTTGTTTTTCGTCCTCCAGCTAATCTCCTTTCTATGGACAGTAATAATAACCTGATGGAAAAGAAAGTGATTTACCAGTCTGATCCGATGATTCAGACTGGGGCTACAACATTTCTATTTTCATCTAAAGCAAACAAAGTGCCTCCTTTAAAGGACCATAATAATGTTACTTCTGGGCATATTAAGTACATACTTTGCAGCAATCTGTGAAACATCAGATAACTACACAAAAAGAAATGCCTTTTCAGCCTATGACCCAGTTATGCTTGCCACTTGCCCCAGATAATATTTGGACCCCCCAGAAGGCCCTAAAAAATGCAGGATGGCTTAAAACTTCTGAAGGGAATTGGCTTCCTGACCCTGACTGGGATCCTCCGTTGAATTTTTCTCAGGCATCCCCTGAGTGGAAACCAACCAATACAGGTTTACAAACCCAGGCAATAGATATTAAAGAGTAAAAACCATACAAGGATAATTTTAATAGTCCTAACCATCTGATAGGCTGGACTCCTCAGCCTTGTCAAAGACAGAAGCACCTATAGACGCAGAGGCCTCTAGTATGGATAAAAATGGAACTCAGGACACCTCACCACCTAAAAAAGCTTTTATTGTCAGAACTGTTTACTAAAATAAAAAAAAAGAAGCTGCACCACGGTGGAATGCAGTATGGATTCATTATAAAGGATGCCTGGAAGAAAGACCTGCTAGATCCTATGTAGGATGAACATTATTAAAGGACTCATTAAATTTTTCCCTCAGAGAAGTATTTGCTTTAATTAACATTTATGGGGAGGATAATTATGACGTTAGCTTTCAGATCATGTGATGCTCTAGAGTTGTTTTGGGAGTGTTATACCAAATTAAATATTTACCCATATGGACCCCTTTTGGTAATACCTTTGAACAAACCATTGGTCAAATATGTGACTGTAATGTTCCATAATGAAGGGGTCCATGTGGATGATATTACATTCTGGTTGTCCCAAAAATGTGAAATTTTAAGTAATCCTGAAGCACTTTTAGATTCAGAATCTTTTGGGATGGGAGGATGGAAATATAAGGTCAATTTTAGGCCTACTGACACAGGAATGGAGCACATCCCATATTCATTCATGTTAGGAAGAGAGAGAGGGGGTCTGTTTTTATGCAGGGCAATCCAGAGCATGTTATAAGTGTGGATCTAAAACTCATTTATCCAGTATTTGTGATGAAGCTCATTGTGACAATTTTGGGGAGTTGTGGCACATAGCTATGCAACGTGCCAATCATACTAGGTGTGATTTGTGTGAGGATTCTGGCCATGTTTTTAGTGAATGCCCTTGGGCCGCTAAAAACAAAGCCTCTTGTGCCAGTCCAGAGCTGCTTATACAACAAGCACAATACTCTGCTTCTGCTTCATCTAAAAATGAGCCCTCCTGCCCTATTTACCTCTTTTCTTCCTCTTGTGTTTCAGATCTTTCTGTTCCCTTGGAAAAAGAGGAGCATGAACTTACAAAACAAAAGACTCCCTCCCCCCCCCTTCAGCTCTCCCTGAATTAGAGCCTCAACAAATAAAAGAGGAGACTCTTATTAGTGAAAGGCCATCAGACAATCTTCTTTTAACTCCTGTATGTTATGAGGAGCCAAACACCTCTGGGTGTGTTTCTGCCAGCAGCAGTGACCTACAGCCTCTACCTAGATGGTGTTCCTCAAGAACTAACAGGCAAAAACCTCAATAACAGTTAAATGTTCTACTATAATCGAAACAGGCAATACCTATGCAGTACTATTTTTCCAGATGGTGATTCTGACATGGAGCAAGGGAATTAGATTCCCAATCAGTGGGGAGCAGCCAGCTCTCTACAGGAATAGACCAGGAGATTATAAGAATAAAAAAAGAAAAACAGAAAAAATTAATTTGATATCATCCTCTTGCTAACTTACAGGTTTCCTTTCAATAGGTTCACTAAACATTCATAGTATATTAAATAATACAAAGCAGCAAGCTGTTTTTTCTTTTATTCATTATAACCATTATGCTATTTTTTTTCTACCAGGATTGTGCAGATGGGGTGGGCATTTTATTTGGATCTTATAATTTCTCCTTAATACAATTAGTAGATTTAATTCTGGGTCAATTATTCTTGTTAGATGGCAAATGGAAATCACTGGCTTGCCGCTTCATCACTGTATATGGGCCTCAGACTGAAGCAGATAGGGTATCTCTTTTAAGAACAGTTCAACCATACTTAGTATCTTCCTATCTGATATTTTTGGAAGGGGACTTTAATTGTGACATAGCAAGGGAACAAATCAGTGGGGAAAAAAGAAAGAAAAACTATTGTGACTTCAACATGTTAAGTGTGGTAATTAAAACAGCAGGCCTTGTTAACTGTGGTATACACAACACAGGCTCTCGCTTACGTGTTCTAGGGGCCCTTATAAAACCACTATTGATCATTTATTCCTTTCTCAGAGCCTACCTGAAGGTAATTTTCAAATCATTCCCATTGAATTTTCAGATCATCTTTTATTAAAATTTTGCATACCAATTTTAGTTTCTAAAAACAAAGTTAAAAATAGATGGAAACTGAATATTTCCTTACTTACAAACCCTGAAGTTAAAAAGGGGATTATAACTTTATTATCTGCAAGATTATCGATTTTATGTCTATATAATGATCCTGGTGAATGGTGGGCTGATACTAAAATGGATTTAAAAACATGGTTTAGTAAATACAGTAAACAAATTGGGAATAACAGTTTTAAAATACCTCTCACTTCAGAAACAACTTCAGCATCTTTATACTATTTCATACCTTACCAAATATAACTACTCATCACAAATAAATAAATTAAAGGAAGATACGTTAGCCTATCAGTATGATAGAGCCTCTACAATCCAGGTAATGCTTTCTAGTGGTACACAGAAATCACCTGTAGGAGACCCATATGAGGCTTGCAACAAAATTCATGAGGATATGACTATTGAGTATCCGCAAGATTCTGATGGAAATAGAATAGAAGGAATTTTAGATATAGAAGATTTAATCAAACCTCACTACTCCTCACTGTTACCTACTAACGTATCTCTCTGAGCAAATGATTGCTGATTATTTGCATACTATTGATGTTCTGATATATCCCGATGAAGCTCTTTACTGCTTAAAAATATAACCTTAACTGAAATTACAGAGGCAATCAAAGCTCTTAAAACTAATACCTCACTAGGTTTAGATGGTCTACCAAAACAATTTTATAAAGTGTTTATCACAGAAATATCAATTTTTGCAGACCATTTATTTGTTCTTTTTCAGAATAATAAAATTC
Organism: Neoceratodus forsteri; assembly: GCA_016271365.2. Taxonomy (NCBI): domain Eukaryota; kingdom Metazoa; phylum Chordata; order Ceratodontiformes; family Ceratodontidae; genus Neoceratodus; species Neoceratodus forsteri. The sequence continues at coordinate 664,805,671 of CM028130.1, read as the reverse complement.
CTCAGTTCTTTTAGAAGGCATATTAGTTTATTTATATAAAAGTGAGATAAAGCTGATATTAAAAACTGAGGCCAATCATATTGTTAAACTCAGACTACAAAATCCTTACTCATATTCTTAATTCTAGACTCAAGAATTATGCTTCATTAGTACTTTCTGCACAACAATTCTGTGGTATCCCTAACAAGAAAATACAAGATGCTCTTATTATTATTAGATATTTCATTGAGATACTTATCATGCAAAAATCCAAGGGGTGTATACTTTCAGTAGACCAAGAGAAAGCATCTGATTGTGTTGATAGGCCTTTTCTATTTTCTGTATTGGCTAAATATGGGATACCCGTAGCAGTAATTAAGCATATACAGTTATTGTACTCAATGTTTTTGTAAAAGTTTTAATAAGGGTCAACTAACAAAAAGGGTTTATTATATCTACAGGTGTTAGACAGGGTTGTCCTTAAGCCCTTTATTACACATTTTTCTATTGACCCTTTACTTTGATGCCTGCTCAGTAGGCATAGATGGCATGGATTGACAGAGCCATATGAATTGGCCAATCTTTCTATACAAGCCTATGCAGATGATATTTGTGTTTTTTTTCACATTATAAACAAATTCCTCTTTTTCTGGATGAGATAAGGAGATATGCTAAAGTATCTAATTCAGAACGAAATATTACAAAATGCAAAGGGTTATTTATAGGCCCTTGGGATATTACTTCATGTTAAATATCTGGAATCACTCTCACAACAGAACCAATAGTAGTTTTAGGCATTACTTATGGGTCAATTAATCTGCCTCTCAATAATTGGGAATCGGCTTTATCTAAAGTTCACAATAAGGTTAAAAGATGGCAGTTTGGGAAATTATCAAAACATAAGAGAATTCAGATATTGAAATGATTGTTATTCCCCAACTGCAACATGTGGCCTATATATTTCCACTTCCTATGTCTTTTGACACAAAAGTTTATGGAATTTTTTTTCCAAATGCTTTGGGGAAATAAACTGAATCCAGTTAAGCGTTGTTAAACCTACTTAAGTAGGGAAAAAGGGTGATTGGGTATGGTTGAACCAGTACTTTTTTTTCATTCTCTGTTAACTTACCATACTGTTTGGTATAGTATATCCAGTATACCAGCTGAAAGCTTTTGGTTAATGAAACATGTACTAAAACATTATTTAGCTATATGGCACGAGGTAGCACCAAAGCTGCATTCACGATTACAGTTACCTGAATTTGTTCGACCCGCAGCACAAAAGTTATTTAAATGGAAAGTTTTGCAATCTTGTATTTTATAACATAATAAGAAAAATTTCTGCGACACACTATTATCTTAGCTATACCCTACTGAGCCTAGTTTTAAGAATTGCCCTCCTGCTTCTAATATACAAATTATAAAGCAATAGACTAATAAACAAGTGCCTAGTACTATGTGGGAAGTTCTATGGCTTACTGTACATGGTAAACTAAATATCAGAGGTAATGCAAAACACAAGAATTCAGTGGACAGAAATTGCCCATATACAGCATGTATTAATCTAGAAGAGACTATGTGTCATTTTTTCTTGCTCCTTTTCTAGACCTCTGTGGTCTTTTTTAAGTGCTAAATGGAATATGAACTGGTTATCATTGAATTATAAGACTTTGATTTTAGGATTCCTTCCAAAAGAGAAGGTTGACATGCACCTCGAAACTTATATGGTTTTCTTATGTTGTTTATGATATTATTTATGGCAAGCTCGATGTCAGTGGGTGCTTTACCAGAAAATGATGTCATACCCAGTATATATTTTTTTAGCAGCACAAGCAATGAGATCTGTGTATCAATCTGATTTATTGCACTATTCAGGTGATAAAGTCTATAAATGGTGGAAGGGTGTTCACATATTTATAAAATATAAATAGGATAAATTGTGTGCATTTTGTTTATAAAGAGATTGAAAACTGAAAAAAGTGTTAGTTGTATATGAACTAGTTTATCTTATTTCTTTCCTTTTATTATTACCTGTTTTTTAAAAAAAAAGAGGGAAAAGATTTGTTGATGTAAAACTTCTTGATTGTACTTTTGCATACAATATGTGAATTTTAATAAAAAAAACTCCTACTCAGAAAGTAGGGGGAACCCTTGTCTGCTTTCTCCAAGATGACTGATGTCCTAGGTGAAGGAGAATGTAGGTGAGGGATCAGGGTTGTTGAGACCTTTTGTTGTCAGACATTGATTCTCTAGCTCTAAGGATAGAAATTTACATTCTACTTCTGAACAAGATCAACTGTTATTTGCTGAGGATATTGTTGCATCTGTTCTAAATATCTTGGATAATGATGTACAGAGTGCAGATTTGAACCTGGGGCAGGATACTCCTGCTATAGCCCAACTGACTTCAGCTACCAAAGACAAACTCCGGCAAGTTTACAAGCTACATAAACCTTTCCTGCTATGGCTATTTCAGGAGGATGCAGCATCCCAAATCTTGGATTCCACCTACTCAGCAGTATTAAGTTCAGATTTGGCAGTTTTACCTGGCTCTCAACACTCAGGACATTCTAAATTGAGCTCCCATACTTCAGTCCCACAATCAGGCCCCCCTTCTTCACAACATCTTCAAGAGACCCACTGTGATGGAGTTGCAGTAGAAAATGCATGGACACCGGAATCTGCCCTGTGGGTAGCAGGGTAGAACAGATCGACGGAGGGAGCTCCTTGGACTGCACCGCAGGCTGTTATAGTGGGAGAAAAAATTGCAGCAGCACAGGAGGTAAGCAGTGGAGTCACATTCCTTTAGTTCATGTGCAGAACTCTCCTTTTGGTAACACTCCTTCTACATTTCTATGACCTCGCAGACAGATGAATCAACCGACTGCTGTCAAAAAAGCGGTGTAGTGTGCAACACCAAATCCAATAAGGGCTCCAACGAGGATTCTCGGCCATCCACCTCTGCTGAACCCTGTCAACTGCAAGAAGCATTTGTAAAGAATGGGAGCATTTGTGGCTTCCACAATAGGAGAACAATCCTCTAACTCTCCATTTAAGTTAATTGATTTATTTCAGAATTTGGGAGAGCCTGCTCAGCGCAGGAATGCAGTTCGATTTAAATTTTTGGGGGATGTTGCTGATGCTCCCAATAGGTGAACTGTTCTACACGTTATGCTACAGGCCTCAATAGGGATTGCAGCATCTGAATTATTTACATTTATTCATGTGCAGGGAGAACTTTTCTATGATATTAGTTTGAAAACTCTATATACACTAGAATGGTTCTGGTTAAAATATGAACAAGTGAAAACTGCACCACTCTTTGACTCCATTTTTGGTCATCCTCTCACTAAACCTACTATTAAAGTCATTACTTTACTTTTTAGGAATGAGGTGGTGAGTATAGCGGTCATCCAGTACCGGTTAAAACAGTGCTGTGACATACTAAAAGCCCATCACCCAATTTTGGATGAGAATTTGGTTTGGACTGGAGGCTGGAAGGTCAAGGTCCAAATAAAACACTCTGACAGAGGTATTTCTCACCTACCAGGAAGCTTCTACATTGGTAGGGACTGTGGGCTATGTTTCTACCCTGGGCAGCCCTGAACATGCCACAAGCGTGGCTCAAGGACACACCTTAGTAACACTTGTGACAAGGTACGGTGCAATCTTTGTCTTGCTTATGGACATGTTAGTTTAGGATGTCCAAACCCTTTGAGATGCACTCTTTGTGATGAGACAAGTCATTCATATCAACAATGTCCTTGGGCAGACCAAAATAGGTTGCATTGGCCCCTTTAAGATCAGGTTGCCCTCATCACGAAGTCCCAGGTGAATACTTTACAAAGAAGTGAGGCCACCTCTATAGCAACTGCATCCCACCCTTCCCAGCCAGTTTTGACATCTGTCCACTCAAAGGAGGAACAGCAGCCAGTTCAAAACCCTGAACCAATCCCTCAGAATGCTGAGGTTATCCCTACTCCTATGCCCCCCCCTTCACGGAATGCAGAACCTTTTGTTACTGTCCCTCCCTCTCATCAAGGCAAGGGAAAGAGGAATCAGGTAGTCATTCCCACAAGAAACCAGTGCTTACAAGGAACAGATATCAGGCTCTGGCCAAACGAAGGCAATGGCGAGATACTGAGGAGGACGATGAGGACTCTGACTCTTCTCTGGCTTCTTCCTCCAAAATAGATTACTCTTCTGGATCACGACATGATCCCCCCCCCCTTCCAGAAGGAAATCAGGAGAGTCACCCCTGGTTACTTGAATACATAGGGTAATTTGTTTGTATTTTGTTTTGTTTATTATGACTATTACTGCCATCATCCTTCACTGCATCAGTTTAAATGTCTGCAGCATAAGATCCTTTTGTAAACAGGTGTCAACATTGCAATTTTTAGCCGATTTGTAGCATGATATTTTTCTTATACAGGACACTAGATTACAAAACAAGGGGCCTTATTCCAAGACAGCGGATAGAGCAGAGCACAAAGTACACCGATGTGCAAGATATGCCAAGATCCCTAAGACATGTGAGTGGTGCCAGATTCCAAGAGAGCCATGAGAAATGCCAAGAATATGCATGTCGCAACTAATGCTACTAGAGCACGTCGCAGCCTGCAAGAGCGGCATTGCACTACTCATGTTGCAATTCTACGACCATAAAGTCATGCGCAAGTCACAGGCATCTCTTAGAGGCAATGAGATGGTGGGTAGTGGGAAAGAGGAGGCAAGCATTACCAAAAAGTTAAAGAGGAACTTCACCTTTGAAGAGACCGATGTCCTCCTGGAAGAGCTGGAGGCAAATTCAGACCTGCTGGGGAAGGGGGGCATGCGACAAGAATGGCTACAGAGGAAAGTGGCATGGAATGTAGTTGTGTAGAAGGTGAATGTGGTAGCACATGCGTGCCACACTGTGTGGGACCTGCAGAAGCAGAACAGTGACTTCAAGTGCCACGCCAAGGAGAAAGAGGCATACAACAAGCAGCAGGTGATGGCCACAGGAGGCAGACCACAGGATGTATGACACCTAAGCACACACGAAGAAAGGGTGATGACATATGTGAGCCAGCACAGTGTCAATGGGGACTCGGAGCTGGACACATTCCGGATGGATGCAGGGATGGTAAGTGGATGTGTAAAGCATAGCAAATATCATATGTAGATGTAAAGTAATGATGGCAGGAGGGTGTGACATGGCCATGAGCACAATGTGTCACAGCACAGTGGAAACTGTAAAGCTGGGGCACAGCAATGCAAAGCAGAACAGTGCACAGTTGGGGGGGACAATGTGGGAATGTAGCCTGGCATGGTGCATGGCCCTGTGAACAGCAGATGTTGCAGCCACCAAAAGGGCAGTCAGCACTGATGCACTGTAACTCACCCCCCACAGGTGCAGCTGCAGTGGACGGAGGCAGGTAAGGTGGTGGCCAGCACTACTCAGCATGAGGCGCACAGCAACACAGGGTTGTGGATGGTGGAACGCATGTTGGGCTTTGATGGGTGCTGTAGTACTAAAGCACTGTCATTAAATCCACAGGTGATAAGCCAGAGGACACAGGGGAAGGTAAGCCAATGGCCGTCTGCACCACTGCCCTGGGGGATGGAGCTGCAGAATAGTGGACTATGGCAGGCATGGGTGTCATGTAATGGTGCAGCAACACTGATCCCCTCACATTTCCCCACAAGTGCAGAGGCAGATGGCAATGGGGCAGGTAAGGACATGGCCAGTGCCAAAACCAGTGTGTGGGAGAGCAGTGCAGGGGTGGGACAGTAGCAGGCATGACATTGGATGTACCACTGATGCACTGATGTCTCTCCACAGGCACAGTGACGGTGGACAGTGCACTCCGACATGACAGGGCAGGCCCTGTAGGACACAGTGGAGACACCAGTGGTGGGGGATCAGTAAATGGAGGGAGAACAGCTGCAGGAGGAGATAGGGCTAGACCTCAGAGACCACCTAAGCTGTGGCAGCCTGGGGGGGGGGCGACATAGCTCAGGACCTGAGCCCAGCATCCTACCAAATGCTGAAGGAGACCCTGAATGGGACATCACCCGATGCAGAGAGGCCGTGGACCCCGACCGACTATGCAGGGTTCTGCCAGACCCTTGTGACAACCAACCCTGAGCAGAAAGAGATGCTGGGCTGCTTAAGGCTCAGTATGGATGCCCACCAAGCGGCACAGCAGGAGCAGATGGCAGCACTGATAGGGGTGCTTGAGACTGGGGTGCAGACCACCACAAGCACCATGGAATGGATCGTGGAGGCCATGGCCACAGCACAGTCCAGTGCACAGGCACAGACATGTGCCATCACCCACCTGGCCATGGCCATTGAGGGGTCGGTGGTGCAACAGGCAATGCAGGCCTATACCCTCATGGCCCTGCTGGAGGCCAAGCAAGCAGGCCTGTGCCAAACGGGTCACTGCTGGGCATGATGCATACACGCAGGTGGCACCGGAGGAGCAGCTGGCAACAGCCCTAAAAATGGTGCCAGATAGAGGTACAGAGTCCACAGCACCACAGCCAGGGGTGGCACAAAAGCCAATACCGCCAGCACCCCCATTGATGCCCCCAACAGCACAAATACCACCACCACCACCAACACCAATGACACCCCCACTGCCCCTACAGCTGTGACACAGCAGATGGCAGCAGCACCGCAACCTCTGGCACCAGTGCCACTGTCCACACCACAGGCACTGCAGCCCCCTGTGCAGCTAACACCCACAGCAGTGGGTTATCATTGGCTACCAAAGGCAACTGAACGTGCACTGGTGGTAGCACGGGCTGCAGGGTCACCTGGCAAGAAGACAGCAGCAACACCCTCTGCCAGGGGCATGGGGCTGAAGGCACTGGGTACAGGGCGCAGAACCACTGGCTCCATGGCAGGAGATGTCACAGCTGGGATGGCATGGAAGAGGCCACAGACAACAGTGCACCCATGGGGAGTAGCCGAGGGACAGCACCACAGCATGAGCCACCTGCACCTGAGAGATGCAGCAGAACCTGGAGGACAGTGGTGCCAGTGGCACCCATTGACAGTGTTGGCATGACTGGGGTGCAGTGTGTGCAGGATAGTATGAGTGCCACTACACAGTCCACAAAGCAGAAGAGGACTGTGCACAAGTGACAGGCACAGGACAGAAGTGCACCCATGGCACGATATTGCCTGTGGTTGGCTGTGGGGTGGGCTGCACACGGGTGGGCACGGGTTGCATGTGGCAGCTGTGTGTGAGGGGTGTGCATGTGTGTGTGTGTGGATGTGTGGGGTCATGGGGCCACTGTGTGGGGTCATGGATGTGCACTGCATGGACACTGCGTGATGTGTGTGGGGGTTGTCACCAGTAGTTGACTGTATTGCACTGTGTCACCCATTTGTACCCACCTCTCACTAATACAACACACTGCACAAAACTTCTGTGTGGTGTCATTCATTAATGCAGCCATAACAGGACAGAAGATTGACTGCATACCGCACAAAGCAGAAACACACATGCAGTCACAAAGGCTGCAGTCAGTGCATGCAGTGTCTGCATCTCGTAGTTGCTACTGCTATGCGCAGTAGAAGGTAGTCGTGGCTAGTGTAGTACACCAAGACGTGTGGCTTGTATGTGGAACATGTGAGGACACCATCGGCAAGTGCTAGGCCACAAAACTCACTGCCTGACACACAGCTGATCCCAGAAGCAGTGGAAGGAGACTGGGCACACCTGGGGTGAAAAGCAAGCCTGACATCTGTTGCACCACAGAACAGCCAAAAGATTGGTGAGTATAAACCTCTCAAATGTTATGGATTCTACATAGCTCTGTGATTCACACACACACACATACACTGTGCCCTGCATAGGTGGGAATGTACTTCAGGATGGAAAGGCCCATTCTGGACACACATTCCATGACACATATGTGTCCTGCAGTGATGGGGACAGTCCTGATCACCAACTATGTGGGCCCACTATCTGTAGACATGGCAATGTGCAGTATAGGACAGTGCCACACATACTGGCCCCGTGCTGTGAAATGTGCAGGCCAGTGCTATGGTGTTCGATGCTGTGGGGCAGTGGGGCATGGGTGGGTACATGGGCATTGCACATATAGAGCACTCGGTGCCCCATGCAATTGACACTGTACTGTACATGTATGCCACACCAGTTGGGACACACATTGGCAATCAGTAGATACTATGAAAGTGCAATACCTGCACCTCTGGGATGGGTGAGGGGCATTGCACAGTCTTATGTGCTGCACAGTATTCATGCAGCATGTGGTACATGCAGTCAGTACTGCGGACCCCCAGTGGTACCCCCAGGTGTGGCGCACATGAAACTGCTGGAGGTGGGGGTCTTGGGAGCTCCACCACTCATGCAGCACTCACTGATGTCACCTCTGCTCACTGCCATCCTTCCATTTCCACCTCCAGGTGCCAAACATCTGTCTGCAGGCCTGCTATCAGGGGTGTATGTGGAAAATGGTGAAGGTAGGTGCCTTGCCCAGGGTGATTGTGCCTTGCCACCTGTATGGCTGCAGCTGGTGACCCTGTCATGGTTATGTTGCAGGTCACGGATCACCATGTTGCACAGCAGGGATGTTAGCCTGAGCGGCCATGCCCTGAACTACATGCCAGATGAGATGGTGCAGCTCATTAACCAGGTGCAGTAGTGGTGCACCACACTGTTGCCACCTAGCTGCAGGCACTGCATGACTGCTGAGAAGAAGAGGGCATGGTGTGCCATAGCAGCACATCAGCACGATCCATGAGGTGTCACATAGCATGCGTCAGCTGCAACACAGGTGGCAGGACCAGGCCAGGTGGGAGCCAGAGATACTGAACTGCCTTCTTGACATGGCGGCGTGGAGGAACAGAGAGATGAGAACTGGCAGTGGCAGCACTGAAGGTTGGTACAACGACATGTTGAATGCCACAACCACTATTCCACAACCAGTGCATGTCCCTGCTGTGGTGTACCTGTCTAACACTGTTCTTCCCCCACAAAGATGCAAGTCTTGGCTAGCATGGGCAGCAGAAGCATCCAGCCCCGGAGCAAAAGCATGGCCACTGGAGGTCAAGTAGGTGCCATCACAGCCCAACGCACAGCATGCCCACAGCTAGGTGTCTGCAGGGGAGTGAGGGCCTGTGTGACATGGACATGGTCACATGTGCAGTGGCAGCCAGCTGCTCTCTGCCATGCAGCCTAGATGTAGCCATGCACACCTGCAATGCCTGTGGCCATTGTACTATGCCAGTGTGCCTGCCACAATGCTACATGTCGCAGATGTTGTGTGTACATGTGTGTGTGTGTGTGTGTCTGGCACTGCTTGTGGTGTGCGCTGTGGCATGCACTTTTGTGTGCTGATTCATACTGTATTTCCTGCTGTGACCTGTGCCCTTCTCCCTTGCAGGTGGTGGGAGCCAACTTGCCCCACAGCAGTGGGCACTGCTGAGGCCAATGGCTGACCTGAAGGCCCAAGATGCAGAACAGTACCACCGCCGTACACGCCGGTGCACAGGTTGCACTCAGTACCACCCACATCGGATGAGGAGGAGGAGGAGGGGGATGGGATGGCAGAGGAGGACTCCCATGACAGTGGGTCTTAGGGGTCCGAGGGGCACCATGCCGCGGTGCCCATGGCGGAGCTGGTTGCGGATGATCCGGGTGCTGCAGATGTGTCTGTGGATGCTGTACAGGAGGAGGAGTGCCTGGTGGTGGTGGAACAGTCAGCAGGAGAGCCAGAGGTAGCAGTGCTGGCATATGGTGGGGGTGCAGTGCCCTGTGGTTGGTCAGGCTGTGGTGGAGCAGCATCCAGTGGTGGAGCAGGTGGTGGATGACATATACCAGGATGCCAGTGCTGTCCACCACTCTGGGCACAGTGACCTTGCCCCTCAGCTGCAGGTTGGCCATGTTGCTGCTGCAGAGGCACCTGGTGGACAGGCAGGACTGCAGGTGAACCTGTACCCAGGCAGCCAGCACCTGATGACCAGCACCTGGTGATGCCAGTGTCCACTATTATGGCAGATGTCACGCCTGCGGATCGCTCGGCACTCTCCTCTCTGTACTGAAGAGGCACTAGACATGTCGGAGCTTGGACTGTGTACATAGACTGTTGGGGTGTGCAGTGCCTTGGGGGCTTAGACCATACCGTGTGTCCATTGGAGTGGGTGGGGCACCTGGCGTGTATCTGCAGGGTGGGGGGGCTTGTGGGCTGTGTTCCCTGATACCGGAGGGTGGGGGCCACCCATGTGTGGGGTGTCTGAGTTGTGCTGCCTGCCTGGGTGGGTGTCAGTGGCTGCTGGAGGTCTGCCATGGTTGAGGGGATTGTTGGGTGCAGTCCATTTTGTACACTACTGCTGTCTGTACTGGGTACTGGGGAGGAGGGTTGTTCCCATCGCTATTGTTGTTGTTCATATTGTTGTTATTATTGTTGTTGATGCTGTGGTTGTTGCTGTTGTTGCTGCCTACTGTTCCTCCCATGCTGTTGCATTAAATGCCTTTTATACATCCATGTCTCTGCGCATCTGTCTGTGGTCTGTGGTATGCGTGTGTGTGTGTTTGTGTGTGTGTTTGTGTGTGTCTCCCTGTGCACAAGAGGGCACCCCTGTGGTGGCGCTGTGCCATCACTTGTGCATCCCCACTGTGCACATGGTTGCTGTGTGCCAGCTGTGCACCTCACAGCCATTGGCACACATGGGTGGCCATGGCTGCATGGCGCACTGTCTGCAGCAGTGCGCTGTGCCAGGTCCAGGCCACATGCCACCACACATTGCATGTCTTGACTATGTGGTGGCCTTGGGCCTGTACGGCACCCTTCCATCCGGGGGTTCAGTGTAACCTGTGGGTGTCTCACTGACATATGTCTCCAGGTCTGAGCCACCCAGTGCTATGTCCCTGTTGTGGTTGTACTGTTTACATGCATCAGTGGCCATGGCAGGGGCATTGTGCCTGGTGGCGCCATTGTCCCAGCATTGTGTCTGAGGCCTCTGTGCACCCTTTGCCTCCTGTGCCACCTGTGTCATTGGCACGTGTGTTGCTGCCCCTTTCACTCGGTCCTGTGTGTACTGGGTGCGTTGGTTTGGGTGTTCCACTGTTTACAGTGTGGTTGACCTTGGGGCACTGTTTGTGTGGTGTGATGCTGTCTGTCTGGGGGGTCCACTGGCTTGTGCTCTGTTTAAGACAGCTTTTGCCTGTTCTAACTTATGTGGCCATCATCTGCTGTATCTCTGTACGCCATCTGTTTTGGAATCGCATTTCCATGGTGCTGGTGTGTTACGCCTGTCGTAAGTCACATTTTCTGTCATATCTGCATCATAACTTGCAGTGTTCATAGCGGTTGTGAGGTATGACTTAAGTATTCTCTTAGAATCACGCATGTGGCAGATCGCTGGCGTAACTTGTGATTTGCACTGTCAGGACTGGCGTACTGCGTTTATTCCTGGCATAACTGTCTTGGAATTGGGCCCAAGGTTTGAGCTTTCACAGGTAAAGTCTTGTTGGTCCACAAGTGCTTCATTCTGGTCACATGGTGAAGACACTTGTGATGGTGTTGGGATATTATCTTCTAATTTTCAGTTTCAAGTGTCTAGAATAGTAAACATTTCCAGGTAGAGCCCTTTTGGTAGACTGTAAATATAAAACAATGAGTCTGAGAATTGTAAACATTTATGCTCCACAAAGTATTGCTTCTAGGATAGATTTGTTTAAGCAGCTACAGCCTTTTTTGTTTACAAATAGATATGTTGTTTTGGGGGGGATTCCAACTGCGGTCTTGCAGTTACAGATAGAGGGGTGCTATGCAGAAGGTGTTTGGAGACATGGCTACATTAAACACAGTCATAAAAGCTGCATCTCTTATAGACAGTTATTGTGCAGTACATAAATGTGGAGCAAAAATGTATCATAGGGCAAGTATGCTACTCACATAGATTATATTTTTTATCCCAGAATATTACTGCACAAACAAGCTACAGTGCTTCATAAAACATAGACTTTGACGGCAGATAAGGACCGCTAGGCCCATCTAGTCTGCCCATTTCCCTACCTACAGGATAGGCCGCAGATCCTAGTTAACCAACAGCCTATTTCTTCCTACCCCCCACAAGAATTGCCTTATGTCTGTCCCATGCATTCTTGAATTCTCCCACAGTTTTAGACCCAACAACCTCCTCAGGAAGGCTGTTCCATGCATCCACTACCCTCTCTGTGAAATAATACTTCCTCACATTGCCCCTGAACCCCTCCTTCTATCTTTAAATTGTGTCCCCTTGTTCTTGCAAGTCTCTTTTTCTGAAAGATGCTACCCTCTTGGACTTTGTTGATTCCACTGAGGTACCTAAAAGTTTCTATCGTCTCCCCTCTCCCTTCTTTCCTCAAGGGTATACATATTAAGCTCCTTTAGTCTCTTCTCATCGGCTTCTCTTGCAGACCCTGCACCATTTTAGTTGCCCTCCTGTGGACTACCTCTATCTCCTGTCTATGTCCTTGCGGAGATGGGGTCTCCAGAACTGGACGCAGTACTCCAGATGGGGTCTCACCAACTGTCTGTACAGGGGGATAACAACTTCCTGTTTTCTGCTGGTGATGCCTCTCCCTATACATCCCAGTATACCCCCAGCCCTCCCTACTGCCTTCTCACATTGCTTGCTAACCTTAAGGTCTTCTGATATGATTACCCCCAGGTCCCTTTCCTTTTTTGTTGTTGTTACTACCTCCCACCCATTGTGTATTCTTCCCTTGGGTTCTTGTTTCCCAGGTGCATTATTTTGCACTTCTTTGCACTGAATCCTAGCTGCCATACTTCTGACCGTTCCTCCAACCTTGCCAAGTCCTTTTCATCCTTTCCACGCCTCCTTGTGTATCAACCCTGTTGCAGATCTTTGTGTCATCTGTAAAGGCATACTTTTCCTTCCAGTCCCTCTGCAATGTCACTGATGAAGACATTAAAAGAGGACTGGACCCAATACTGAACCCTCGTGCACCCACTAGTAACCCCTCTTTCTTCAGAGTGGACTCCATTTACAATTACCTTCTGTGTCCTGCTGTGCAGCCAATGTTTTACCTAGGCTAGCACCCTGGGACCCACTCCCAGGCTGGTTAATTTGACTATTAATCTTTGTGTGGGACTGTGTCAAATGCCTTGCCAAAGTCTAGGTAGGCCATGTCCACAGCCCCTCCCTGGTCTACTACTTTGGTCACCCAGTTAAAGAAATCTATTAGATTTGGTCTGACATGACCTTCCGCTGTGAACCCATGCTGCCTTGGGTCCCAGCCCCACTGGCCTCTAGGTACTCAACTATTCTTTCCTTCAGAAGTGACTCCATCACTTTCTCTACCACAGAGGTCAGACTGACAGGTCTGTAGTTTCCTGCCTCTGTCTTGGTCCCACTTTTGAAGGGAATCATCCGCCTTCCTCCAGTCCTCGGGTACCACACCATCCTCCATGATTTATTAAAAGAGTAGCCAGTGGTTTCACTAGTTCCTCCTTAATTCTTTTAGAATTCTGGGTGAATTCCATCAGGACCCATTGCTTTGTCCACCTTCAGTTTTAGGAGTTCTTGGAGAACCCTTTCTTCTGTGAAAGGACTGGGATCGACCCCCTATCAAGAGTGCTTCTGTTAATTGGATTAGGCACCCCCTCCTCTTTTGTGAATACTGAGCAGAAATATTCGTTCAGTATCCCTGCTTTTTCACTGTCCCCCTCTGCCCACCCACCGTTCATTCTATTCAGCCTCACTATCCCTCCTTTGTTTTTCTTTCGCTGATGTACCTATAAAAGGTTTTATCCCTTTCTTAACTGAGTTGGCTATCTTTTCCTCACTTTGGGCCTTTGCTATTCTGACTTCCCTCCCTGCTTCCTTCTGCCTTAACTGGTACAGCTTTCTGTCCTGCTCCTTCTGTGTTTCCTTATACTTCCGGAATGCTATCTTTTTCTTCCTGACTTTCATAGCCACCTCTTTTGAGAACCATAGTGGCTTCCTTGTGAGATCTCTGACCATCTCGCTGTATCCCTCACATGTTTATTGACTTCTGGATCTTACCCACAGAAACCCTGTTCTAGATGGAAATTAAATAGTTCATTATTAACTGATTCTAGGGTGTCTGAATCCTGTCTGGAACTCTTGAGACCAGACTCTCAGTCTTTGATGCATATTCTTCTCGTCTGTAATGGTGGATGGATACAAGGCTGATTTAAAATAATTTTTATTTAACAGGCTAAAAGTAAAATTTTAAATGCATATTTAAGGTATCTAGGCCTTAGGCAGAAATTAATGGATGCCATCTCTAGGGGCATATGAATCCCATGCAGATTATTCATTGCAGATTACGGCACAAAAGATGGAGATGGAACAGTACCAATATAATGGCTGTCTCTCTAAAGTTGGAAGCCCAGTATGGCACTCAAGGAACTAAGCCTTCTTTGAATATCTTCAAAAGTTGTGCAGACAGAGTTTCAGCCACACATATTGACTCCTTAAGGACCCTGAAACAATGTCGCTGCACTTTTCATTGACAGACATAAAACAGATTGCCCAAACATCTTTGGAAGTAATTTAGCTCCTTTCTTCTGCATCATCACATCCTACTTTTCTCACTGACATCCAGGTCCCAGATGTTCCCACAGATCTAATGAATTTTCTTACTGCCCCATTTCTCTTGAGGAACTAGGTGAGCTATTCAGTGATAGAGATGTGTGAGTGGCCTCAGTCGATCCGCGAGTGATTCACGGATGAAGGCGATTCTATGGAGTGCTCACAATGAAAGCAGAGTACTTATGTTATAATAGGTAACACGAAATCCATTGAAAACAATGACTTTGCGTTACTCTGCCTTCCCAAACCACTACTCCACCAATTTTTAAGGCGAAGTACATTGAAATTAATGTAATTCACCTCACTTCGCCTTGCAATTGAGCTCCAAATTAAATTCTGCAGTGATTCATGGGATTGCAGGTCACATGGGCTCTAGATTGTTCTGCACAACCTCAGTTCTGGCCTGGGTAGTGTGTACGTAGTGGTAGCTGGAGACAGTTTGCTCTTGGAGCTCTGAGGTTCATTTTGTTGCTCAAAATTTAATACATCAATTGTAGGAAACTCTTCTGTGCTCATATCATCGAGTGTTTATTGTTGTGTGTGGATTTTGAATGTTAATTTAGAACAGTCAGTCTGTGTACTGTGAAGTGTGCTTTTGGGAGGGGTGTATTTGTGGTGTAGGTACATTAACTGGGAGAAAAAGGCAGTCTTTCTGTTTTGGTTATATTTTTCTTGTATAACTGTGTTAACGTACACACAGTAATATTTTCAGTAATTCTTGACATTTTTTGCTGATTGTTGTGGTACAACAGTGTATAATTTGTCTGTTTAAAACATTTGGTTATATTACTAAAGGTTTTCAATTTGCTATGCATTACCTGTAGTGTGTGTGTGTGAGTGTGTGTGCGATGCGTGCAGTTAAATTAGACACCTTTTATTGTGCCACAGAGTAATTGCAGCAGTGTGAACCTACTACCCACCACACCTGCATGAATATTTTGTACTGCTTTGTGGTATCTTTACTGGTAGTGGATTGTTACTGCCATGCACTAATCCCCCAACTGGCAAAAGGTATTCCTTTCCAGATTTAGATTTGTGACTTGTGAGCACTGGTTTGGTGTTGTGCCTTTTGTATGTATCTCTTGAGTGTGTAGTAATCTTAATCTGTCTGTGCATTTGCAGTGCACCATTAATTCTGGGAGACTGTGTTTCTTGTTACACTCTCATTTCACTTGGCCAGCACTGGGAATTTTCTGAGCACAAGACAGTAGCATTTTTGGATGCACATTAATTCTGATGACTCTGTGTGTGACCCTCGTGCATGACTGAGTGTGCCATTAATTCTGGGAGACTTTGCATTTCTTGTTACACTCTCATTTCACTTTGTCAGCACTGGGGAGTTTTCTGGATACAAGACAGCAGCACTTTGGGGATGCACATTAATTCTGGTGACTGTGTGTGTGGGGTGCTGCCAGTATTGTTGGCACACCACCTTACTTCGCGTTAAGGCAGAATGACAATGTGAAGTAATAATCACAAGACAAAGTGAGTCTTTCCTATGGGGCATTCCACATAGTGAAGTGCCAATGCACTTCGTGAGCACTTTGGCGGCAGAATTTAAATTCTCTGCATCTCTGTTCAGTGACAGAAGAAGCGTACATCTCCTGGGTAGGATGGACTCACTCGGAGTTATACCAAATTTATATAAATTTTTCACCCTTTTGACCTTAGTCTTTAATGATACTTTGGCACAAATTCTGCCCCAAAGCATTTTCTGAATGCTATTATGATTTTACTTTTTTAAAAAGGAGAGCAGACAGATATATGAAATTGGAGACCTCTCAGTTAAACAGACTAACTCCTATAGCAGTGTAGATGATTACAAAAGTTCAAACCTGTGCCAAACCACAGAGATCCATTTCTCATAATCTGATCTTACTTAGAAATCTCATAGCAACCAGCTCAGAAAGCACGCCTGTCACTTTGATCTCACTCGATCAGGAGAAAGCATTAGATCGGGTGAATCATAATTATATGCTTGCAGCCCTTTTACACTATCACATACCACTACAATTCGTGTCCTGGATTCGACTGCTGTATAATACAACTTGGATCCAGCCCTATATCAATGGTTCCTTGGGTACCCCTTTTCTTGGCAGTAAAGGTATTTGTCAAGGGTGTCCCTTAAGTCCTCTTCTTTATGTTTTTCAAATTGACCCTTTCCTTAAGAAATTACTACAACATTCGACTATTCCTACGGTAACCTTTCCTATGTGCCTTACTGCCCCAGTGGTCTGTGCTTATGCAGATGACCTCTGGATTTGTACCACATCAGGAATTCTTGATACAGATTTGATGGATGTTATTTCGTACCTCGAACATGCATCTGGGTCTAGATTAAATTATGATAAAAGTCATGCTATTTAACTCCCACCTTCCCTTCCGGTTCCCAGTACTACAGTCGCTACTTCACCCATTAAAATGTTGGGTTTGTATTTTTGGAGTTTGGATGATGCTCTTTATAACTGGACCAAAACTGCAGACAGAGTTTCCACATTAGTGAATTCCTGGAGAGGCTGCATAATAGCTAAAAAGGAAACGGGTATATTTATTAAAATCTTTGCTTCTTCCCCTTTTCTACATTTGCCAGCCATTTTTCCTGTACCTTTTCCTTGGAGGCAAGGATAAATAATATTTTTCAAGGATTTTGGGGAGCCACTTGAATATGGTTAAATGAGCAATTACATACCTAGATTATTGTCATCGAGGTATGTATGTGAAACCCGATAGTGTTTTTCACAGTCTCTTTGTGATGTCGTAATATAGCCCCGTTGTCACAGCCAAACTTTACTATGTGGTTCTCCTTTTTACATACTTCACTATCTTTCATGATCAGGGTCCGGACTATCTGAAAGAACTCCTGGTTCCTTACTCCCCTGATTGATCGCTCTGCTCAGCTGACGAGGGGTTGCTAGAGATTCCTAGCATGAATTTTAAATCTTCTGGCTCTGGAGCATTTTCTTATGCTGCGCCAAACCTTTGGAAGTCTCTAGCCCATCGGCTATGGGAGTGCACCTCTGCGGAGGAATTTAAGACAGAATTAAAAACCTTCTTCTGGAAATCGGTCTTTCTAGAAAGCTGAATTGTATCTTGGATCTGGAGTTACAGTACTTATGTGGAGATGTTGGATTTTAATGTTTATTTTAAGCTGTTTATTTTGTAAAGTGCTTTGGAACCGGAAAAGCGCGGTATAAATAAAATTATTATTATTCTTTACTATGAGTTTGGAAACACTCCCCTTTTGAAATTCCTAAGAACTTTTAACGGCATACCAGAAGTCTGCTGTTCAATTCCCAGTGAGCCACACTTTTCTTTCTCATTCCATCCTTGACATAAAATATGCCTTGCAGGGGCTAAACTGCACTGAGAGAAGTTTGTATTTCTGATATATTCCTATTTGCAGGATTACACAATATACTTGAGAAATGGAATGTGTGGATTTAAGGAAGTCCTCAGGCACTCTGACCATGTTAGCCTGTAGTTAAAGGTTAGAGCACTGGAATAGCATACCAGAGATCTGAGGTTCAGTTCCCAATGGGCCACACTTTTCCATTCTCATTTCCATCCTTGATTTAAAATATACCTTGCAGGGGCTAAACTGCATTGACAGAAGTTTGTATTTCTGATATGTTCCTAGTTGCAGGATTATGCAACATACTTGAGATAAGGAATGTCTGGATTTAAGAGAGTCTTCAGGCACTCTGACCATGTGAGCCTGTAGCTTAATGGTTAGAGTGCTGGAATGGCATACCAGAGGTCTGAGGTTCAGTTCCCAGTGGACACACTTTCCTTTCTCATTTCCATTCTTGATTTAGGAACTTTAGGAAATTTGGGATTCCATCCTTTTTAGTCCTAGTTTTTCTTAAATTACACCAGTGGAATATATTGTATACTCAAGTACAGTTATCTACAAGAAAACAACTATATCAAGCCATTTTAGGCATTGCCTTTTCAGATACCCCTCTTTTTTGATTTACAGGGTAGGCAGTTAGTTTTAGGGATGATTTTTTTTTATAATTAATGGATTCCAGGATACCGATATAGCTTTGGTATGTTTCCTGGCTCTCTTGCCATGAGCGATTGGGTGTAGGCAACACATTAAAACACAAATCAGTGGATGAAAGAATATGGCCTCGAGTATCATGCATGCAGGTTTTGGAAATTATGACCCATTTCTTTATAGATTGTCTATATAGCCAAGTTTTCTGGAAACATCTATTTCATAAATGGAAGGATAAGCACATCACCGGTATCACTTATAAAATTCTGGTCTATGGAACATATCCTTCCATTTTCCACAAGTATCATTTTAGGACTTTAAGATTGCTATTTGCATTATGCAGGTATTAATTGTGGCAAGCTAGGTGTGCTTGTCTTATGCAGCAAAAACGTTTTATGGCAATACAAGTTTTTTTTTCACTTTATCTTTTTATTAGAGTTCAGTTTAACAAGACAGAAGGAACAATCCAAACAATGAATGACATCTCCCACATGAAATAAAATAATCACATTATACACAGTAATAAAAGAGTAAGCATATATAAAAAAGTGGTTACATATTCTAGCATATCCTGGAGCATTTAACAATGTTTGTGCAAACATCCTAGTAAATGTATAATGAGATACTAGTAATGATTCATTATTGCTTTGTAATAAAGGAGAATGTAAGAGGGAGAGATTGTATTGAGAAGAAAGTTAAACATCGGGAATAAGTGAGAGCAATACAAGTTTTAACTCAGATTTTGAACAAATTACAATTTATATATGCCTCTGAATGACATTCACTGCCTTCAGCAACATTTTATAACCTGTGGAGAAATTGTAATTGGATGATGACTGATGTAACTTAATATTTCAAATTTCTGTTATGTCTTGCTGTTTACTTTTTATATTGTATAAAGATACATTATCATTTGTGTTCTTTTTTGCTATCTGGATTTTGCTTTGATTTGTTATGATTAATTTTCTCTGTATGAATTTTGATTTGGTTTTCTTTTAATAAAACATTTCCCTACTCTCAGTAGGAAACTTCTGCCTTGCAAAATGGTGGACGAAGGGATGGTCGATGGAGAAAATAAGGGAAAGAAGAGGTTTCTGGCTCACTCTGTGGCACATACAACATTTAGGCAAGGTTTGCCTGTTATGACATCAACACCAAGAGCTGTGGATATGCCAGTATTTATGCCACTTTCCAGTACAGAAATTAGAGAATCTCCTGAAGCTATGGAATCAAAGAAATTACCTATGGATGCTTCTGAATTGGGTAGATTGGTTCCGGAACATGAAGTGGAAACAGCAGGACAGGACCCTCATGAAAAAGTGTCCCGTGAGGCATTTAAGATGCTTAAGGATTTCCTGACTCAATTACTACAAGAAGATATGACTGGTGAGGAAGAACGAGCTCCCAGCGAGGCACCCATGGATGAATCAACTGCTTTCACTCTTCCATCCCAGATTATGGATAGGTTACTGCACTCAACCTCTGCTGCGCATTCAGAATTACCAAGCTCACCTGTGGTCACATTGGGGCTTTGGCAGGGTCACTCCAACGAGAAAGTGGTTTGAAGTCTGGACAAGGCTCTTCATATGGTGAAGTGGAACACCATGTCTGATGGTAAGCACTGGACTTCTTCTGCCCTTTGAGGGCAATAGATATTATGTCTGGAGTTACAAATTTGGTTACAGGAATTAGCGGCTTGCCTCCCAGAAGTGGCATCTCTCAGCACTGCATTCTCTACCTATGGTGGACCAGACAAATAAAATACTTGGCCCTTCAGGGCAAAATGTGAAACTGGCCCATGTTCCCGTAACTACACAACCAGCTAGTTCAGTAAAGCTGGAGATGGCACCTACAGACACTAATCCTACTCTTAGAACTCTTCAGGGAACTGCAGTTGCTGAACAGGCATCTTTGTTACAACCTGAGCAGATCTCTGAAAAGAAGGACCTGCTGCCCCACAAGGTAAATTTTGAAGGCAGACCTCTTCCAGAAGGTGGTGGAACCAGCACAGAGACTAAATGTGGTTTGTCTGAAATTTAATGTGAACTTGATGGGGCTCCAGATAGAAAAACTGTATTGCACTCTATGCTGAAAGACACTATGGGAATTTCAGCATCTGAATTGTTTGCCTTTATCCACATAAAGAGAGAGGCAGTTTATGATATAAGCTTCAAAAATGTGCAAACATTAGAGCGCTTCTGGCAGAAGTACCCAGGAGTTAAAGATAGCCCAGGATGGTCCCTTTTCCCCATCCCTCTGAAAAAATCAGTGGTAAAACAATCACCTTAAGGAGGTCACGTGATGCTAGCAAGGAGTAGGATGTGGGTGGAAGAACACTGTCATCTTTCTGATAAAATCTGCAAATCAATGTCGCCAAACTACTTTCATTTAAACTACAGATACTTCCTAACAGTCTTAGAGAGTGTTATTCCAAGAACATCCATAAAACAAACTCACTGAGAGATGGATTCTGCTCCTCCATCGTGCAGCTTACATGTGGACTCTGGGACAGTTACTCCACAGGAATAATTGTCACCTTCCCAGAAGTACTGCCTCCGAAAGGCATGGGAGAGCATAGGAGTGCATGCACCAGGAACTTTAACTCATTGTTGAAGAACTAGTGCTGTGAGGAAGGTTTGGATTCATTGGTGACTGGGGACCCACCTGGAAGGATGGAGGCTTGTTCAAGCTGGACGGTCTGCATCCATCCTGGAGGGAATCAAGCACTCAATGATAAGTTTAAATATTACATTGTCAAGCATTTAAACTGGCCAAGGGGTGGCAGGCCAGCAAGGAGGATACATAATTGCCCACCCCCCACAGCTAGCAGTGGAAGCAGTGAAACGTAGGAGTGGATATCTCTACAAAGCAGTGTGAAAAAGATGGAGATAAGTGCCCAAGAGGTGGATCGGCAGAAAAGGGGCAAAATTCAACAGAAGGACAGACAGCAAGGAGAACCAGGGATAAAGGACAACCAGGGAAGGGGCTGGAGTAGAACAGCTAAGCAGTCTGGGAGGTCAAATCATGGAAAACTCATGTGTGCTAATGCCAGGAGCCTTAGCAACAAGATGGAGGATCTGAGGATGTCATGATGCAGTCAGACCTTGGACATTGTGGCCATCACAGAAACTTTGTGTAATGATAACCATGACTGGGAAATGGCCATACCTGGCTACAACATATTCAGAAGAGACAGGGCAGGTAGAAAGCGAGGAGGAGTGGCACGGTATGTGAAAAATTACATAAAGGCCACAGAGATCCAGGAGGAATAAAATGGGGGACACATACTGTGGGTTAAGCTGGAAAGGAAAATGGGGCCAGCCATCCACACAGGTGTGGTCTATAGACCACCAGCCAAGAGGAAGAAACAGATAGGAAGCTGATGCTAGCCATCCAAAGGATGGCAGACAAGGTGAGGTAGTGCTGGTTGGAGACCTCAATATTCCAGACATGGACTGGAGCATCCGAGCAGCAGCAGCATCAGCTAGGAGCAGATTTATCCTGACTCCTTCAGAGTGCCTTCCTCAAGCAACTGGTCATGGAACCAGCTCGGCAGAAGGCAATACTGGACCTTGTGCTCACAAACAGGGACAGTGTGATGGGGTAACAGTGGGGAGCACTTTGGGAACAGTGACCACCAGTCACTGTGTTTTGAAATACAGAAGGAGCAGAACCAAACCACACAAAACATGTATCCTGGATTTTAGGGGACAGACTTTGGGAAAATGGGGAGATGCTTGAAAGAGGCATTAAGGAGAATGGGTGGGAATCAGGGGTTGAGGAACAGTGGGCAGTATTTAAAATGGGATTACAAAACAACAGAATTATGCATTAAGCAGGTTAGCAAGGGAAAAGGAAGAGGTGGCCATTATGGTTTCCAAGGAGGTAGCAGAGAAAGTGAAAGCTAAAAGATTGCATTCAAGAGATACAAAAGACACAGGCAGAAGGGGATAGGGATAAGTACCAGGAGAAGCAAAGGAGAGCAGGAGGTCAGTAAGGAAGCCAAAGCTCAGACAGAAGAGCACATTGCAAAATCAGTGGGTAGAGGGGACAAAACCTTTTACAGGTACAAAAGTGAAAAAGAAAGGCAAAGGGAGGGATTGTGAGACTGAAGGGAGGATGGGGCGCGTGGAGGAAGACAACAGTAAAGCTGACATACTGAACAGGTATTTCTGCTCAGTCTTTGCTGAAGAAGAGGAGGGTAATGGGTCTGAAGGAGTACAACGGTGGGAATGGTGCAGAAATGGACACAAGTCCCTTTAAATGAGAAAGGGTCCTGAAGGAACTGGAAGTAGTAGAGTTGATAAAGCAATGGGGCCAGATGGGGTTCACCCCAGGGTCCTTAAAGAACTAAGAGAGGTGGTGGCTGAACCTCTGGCAACCTGTTTAGCCGATCACTGGAAACAGGGGAGGTACCCAAAGACTGGAGGACGGCAGATGTAGTCCCCTTATACAAAAGTGGGAACAAAGAGGAAGCGGGGAACTACAGACCAATCAGCCTCACCTCGGTAGTGGGGAAGATCATGGAAGCACTACTGAAGGAGAGATTGGTGGAACATCTGGTTGTCAATGGACTACAGGACCCAAGGTAGCATGGTTTCACCAGGGGGAGGTCATGTCAGACCAACCTCATTGAATTTTTGACTGGGTGACTAGGGAGGTGGATCGGGAGGGCAGTGGACATGGCCTATCTGGATTTCAGCAAGGCCTTTGACACTGTGCCACATAGAAGACTATTACACAAACTGGGGAATATGGGTGTGGGCAGGACAGTAGTGCAGTGGGTAGGTAACTGGCTGGGCGGCAGGACACAGAGGTGGTAGTAAATGGCGGTCACTCCACAGAGGGAAGAGTGACCAGTGGGGTACCACAGGGATCAGTGCTGGGACGATCCTATTCAACATCTTCATCAGTGACATTGCCAGGACCTAGAAGGCAGAATTTCCTTTTGTTGATGACTCAAAGCTCTGTAACAGAGTAGACACACCAGAGGGTGTAGACAGAATGAGAAGGGACCTGCAGAAACTTGAAGAATGGTCAGGGGTTTGGCAGTTGAAATTCAATGCAAAGAAGTGCAAGATGATGCATATGGGCACAAAACCCTGGCACAATATATCAGTTGGGGTGAGGATATAGCATGCACCAAGCAGTAAAGGGATCTTGGGGTTATCATCTCTGATGACCTCAAGGCAGGGAAACATGTGACAAGGCATCAGGTAAAGCAAATAGAATGCTGGGATGCATAGGCAGGGGCATCACCAGCAGGAAAAGGGAGGTCATAATTCCACTCTACAAGACACTAGTGAGGCCCCACCTGGAGTACACTGTACAGTTCTGAGACCTTACCTATGTAAGGACATAGACAGGGTAGAGAAGGTTCAGAGGAGGGCAACAAAGATGGTGCATGGATTGCATCACAAGTCCTATGAGGACAGGTTGAAGGAACTGAACATGTACTCCCTGGAGGAAAGGAGGAGAGATGGGATATGATAAAGACATGCAAGTATCTTACAGAGGAGGAACAGGGTGCAGGAAGACACTATTTAAGCAAAAAGATGTTCCAGGACTGAGGGCATAGGATGAAGTTGCAGGAGGACGATTCAGAGGAAACGTGAGGAAGAATTTTTCACAGAACGGGTGGTGGACAAGGAACACCCCACAGAGGAAGTGGTGGGCTGAAACAATCATGGATTTAAGAATGCATGAGATAGACATAAAAGAAATTCTGGAGGTCAGGGTTGAGGCAACAGACTTCTAGGAAAACATAAAGTAAACTTACAAGCTAAAATGGGCAGACTGGGTGGGCCATAGGCCTTATCTGCTGACAGTGTCTATGTATCTATGAATTAGACACCAAACATCCCTCCATAGCAGCTGTCTTATACAAGAATCACTGGATATCTCATCGGCACATATTTGCACCGAGCTCTTATCAATTAAGAGGCCCTTCTAAAATTAATCAAAGAAGTAGCCGACATTAAACCAGTGATTATGCAGCTATCAAGCCAGGTTGCAGACTCTGAGACAAAGGTTAGCTCAGTGGAGAGGAAACAGTAGAACATGGAGCCTGAGGTCGTCGCTCTAAAAAGGAACCTGACATAGTTAGAAGAGCGTATTGATGATCTAGAAGGGAGAAATAGACAGAATAATTTGGTGCTGCTGAGCTTAACTGAAGGGGGGGAGGAGATCCCTAATACTATCCTTTTTCTGCAAAACTTCTTGAAGAGGATGATGGGGCCTTCACCTAAAGGGTCTGAATATGTCATTGAGCGGGCCCATCACTCACTTCGGGCTACGCCTTCACCCGCTGATGCTCCCCGACTGATTATCTTCAAACTCCTGAACTTCCTGGACCACAAATTTATCCTTAGAGAAACAAGAAAGTTATCTGCAATTCTATGGAGGACAAAAATTAAGGCTGGCACCAGACCTGACATTTAAGACTAGGAAAATCCGTGCTACTTTTGGACCAATCACTTCTAAGTTGTGGGCTGCAGGGACTCGGCATCAAATTTTGTATCCAGCCAAATTGGAAGTTACCTTAGAGGAAGGCGCTAAACGTTTTGAATCACCAGAGTACGTTCTGAAGGTACTTCAGAAGGCACACCCTGATTAATTTCCCAAATGAGACATGAAGGAGAAGTTGAGGCAGAGTGTTTTTTTCTCTTTTTGAGAGCGAATGTTCATTTTGGCCAACATGAAAAATCTTTTCTTTGTAAGATTAAACTGGTTTAAACCGCTCTGTTTCCACTTGATGTTGGGATCGTGTTGGGGATCCTAAGTGCGGCTGATGGATATTTTCTGACTGTTGTGGAACTTTCGATTGGGAGTCAGTTTCCAGCTGGGGATGCTGTACAGCGGGATTTTGTTGAGCTTTTTTGATGCGAGGGCCGCCTCTTTTACATTTTATTGCTCTGCTAGGTAATGTCAATCGAACTGAGTGCAAAGGGTGTCTTATTTGCCTTCCATTTTCTGATGAAGAGGATAGAACTTTTATTATTTACTGTGAGGAACTTTAATGCTAATTTTGAAGGTGCAATTCCAGGTTGAGCCACTTGATGGCACTGTTGTTAACCAGTTAATAGCACAACCTTGTAGTAAAATTCAGTCTGCATAATATTAGGGGCACAGTTAGTTTGATTAAAGATCTTTAGTTTGGTTTAACTATATATCTAGCAGTGTTGGGTATTCCTGGAATACAGGGTTTTGAGAAGCTCCTATTTTGACAAACCTCTACTTCTCGGTGATTTTCAGGATTCCAACCACATGAGGCTGGATGATCTGGGAGATGGGGCCTTATTGTTGAACCATTTTCTTCTTTCAAAAATGTTTTGTTAGTAATAACTCCAATACAATGAGGTGTTTACCTCCTTTTTCTGTTGTTTGGTGAAAAGTTACCTCTTCAGTGTCTCCTGATAACCAGAGGATGACTGCTCACCTTTGGTTAGCATCAAAGCCCATAACATGAGGAGTAGACCTAGGGCATCGTCACTTGCTCAGTTAGGTATTACTTTGGGGCAGAGTTTTCTAGTTATCCCCACTTGCCTTTTATTTCTTCTAGATTTGTTTTATTGTTTATGGGGTGGGGGTAGGGGAAGGAGGAGAGAGTTGGCACTTTTTCATTCAGTCACTACTTACCGGTACAGTAGGTATTTGCAAGTATGACAACTCTAAATTTCCTTTCTTGGAACATTAAAAGGGGTAGACATAATGCAAAAAAAATATGTTATACTAAAGCATTTGGCAAAATATAACCCTATGATTGTCTTCCTTCAAGAGACCCATCTCTTTTCAGACCAAGAGAAATATTTACAGAAAAGCTGGTTGGCCAAGCTTTTGGAGCTGGGTTTAATTCCCACAAAAGGGGTGCTACCATTCTCATAGCAAAAGGTGTGCCATTTTCTGCTTCTAGCATAGTGAGAGACCTGGAAGGTTGTTACATTTTAGTTCAAGGAAAACTGAGCAATCAAGAGCTAGCATTGGGGTTGGTATATGGCCCCAATGTAGACTCACCCTCTTTTTTTCCCCCATCTGTCCTCTGTGCTAGCTCCATTTGCACATTTGCCAATTATCCTGGGTGGGGACTGGAACCTTGTCCAAGTTAATGACATGAGCTAGACTTACCGTAAAGGCCTCGGACCATCCCCAGACCAACGAGCCCTATTGGAGTTTATGTCCACACTCGGGTTGGTAGACCCATGGAGACTCCTCTTCCTCTAACTAAGGATTTTACTTTCTTTTACCAGTGGATAAGAGTTACTCTCATCTAGATTTCTTTTTGTTGAACCAACAACTATGTTCTGGTATTTCAGACTCCCAAATCTACGCTAGAGTAATCTCTGACCATTCATTAATTTCACTTTCAATGGAAATCCAGGGGCCTCCCTTTAGACCTGTTCCTGGTCCCTTAATAATTCTCTTCTGAGGGATTACCAAATCCTTTTCCATTTCCAAATCTACCTTTCCCTTACCATTCAAGAAAATTTGGACTCCATTTCTGAGGTAGATAAAGTATGGGCAGACTTAAAATCAACATGGAGAGGAGAACTTATCCGGGTTGCTGCTGTTTCAAAGAGGAAGAAGCAGTTCCATTTAAACCTTTGTTTAGACAAAATTTGCAACCTGGAAACCCAAGATACTGCCAATCTTTCACCAGAGAAATTTTCAGAACTAGCTCATCTTCGAGCTCACTATACGAGCTCCCTCTTAGAAAAAGTGGAGAAAGCTGCGTCTCAGGTCAAAGCAACCTATATTTGCCAAGGTAATAAAGCAGGTAAATATCTTGCTTGGCAATTAAAGCATCGCTCTGCAGCTAAATGGATTCCTGCAATTAGGAACCCCCATACTGATTTACTTATCACAGACTCCCAAGAAATGGTGTCCTCCTTCAGAGAATTCTACCAAAACCGTTATTCCTCGCACCTGATGTCAGACTCTCAGCCTCGAATGATAGAAGATTTCCTCCAGAGCACACCTCCCTTGTCTTTCAGAAACTGCAAAAAATGTTTTAAATGAACCTGTCACTGAGGAGGAAATTTTTATCAGTAATAGATTAATTGAACCCAGACAAAGCCCCTGGATCAGATGGTTATACTGGCTTGTTCTATAAAACTTTCAAAATTCAGCTGGTTCCTCTACTGCATAAGCTATTTGCTTTCTGGGAATTATATTCAGTAAGTGATCCTTCCTTTCAAAGCAAGGATCACTCTACTTTCTAAACTAGGGAAGACCTACACAAATTGGCAGTTATAGACCTATATCCCTGATTAATGTGGATATTAAAATTTATGCCAAAATCCTGGCCACAAGACTAGCTAAAGTTTGGTCCCCTTTGATAGGGCCAGAGCAAGCTGGGTCTGTCGGGAGTCGCTCTTTGGCAGACCATTTCTGTAAATTGGGTCATTTAATTTCTGCATCAAGGGACCCCAAGTCAGAAGCCATACTGGTGTCCCTGGATGCAGAAAAAGCCTTTGTCAGAGTCAATTGGACATACCTATTCACTGTACTCTCTCAGTTTGGATTCCCAGATAGTTTTATCAAACAAATTTGCATCCTTTACCAATACCCCTCAGCACAGACTATGTGCAACAATCAACTATCAGATGCCTTTCCTTTGAAGAGTTGAACCAGGCAAGGATGCCCTCTGTCCCCCCTACCTTTTTAACCTATACATTGAACCACTACCAAGGGTAATCAACAGGGAGGAAGGAATCGAGAGCATGCGGTTGGGTTCATATGAATCCATATTCTCCCTCTTTGCAGATGACTTGCTGCTCCATTTAGCAAATTGGGATTATTCCCTTCCCTTAGCCTTACAAACTATTGCTCAATTTGGTGAGACTTTGGGCTACAAACTTAATAAAAGCAAAACTATTGTCTATCCCCTCTCAGCTACAATAGACAAGGTGCAAGTGGAAGCCTTGGGCTTACAATAGGAAAAGGACTCTAAGTTATTTAGGCATAAAAATTACTCAAGATCTTGACAAACTAAAGGGCTCTTAATTTAGATCCTTTCTTGCAGACAATTAAGGAAGATCTGACAAGATGGAAAAAGCTTCCTATTTCATTTTGGAGCCGAACAAATATTCTAAAGATGACAATATTACCCAAATTATTTTATCCTCTGAATAGTTTAGCCCTGTATCTCCTTAAATCCTTCTTTAAGAGCTTGCATAACCTGTGTTCTGATTTTATTTGGAATGGAAAACTCACACATAGAGCATATTGGAAACTTACAGGACCCAAACATAAAGGCAGCCTGCAATTACCAGACTTGTTTTCATATTATCTAGCTATCCACGTTAACAGGTTTCTGCTATGGAGCTCTCTCCATGAAGAACCTCTCATAAACCCTCCTGGGATACAACTCGACCAGGAGCATGCTAAGGCTGAGTATCTCTCCTTGCGAGCTCTCCTGTACTGCCCTTGGGCAGCTGTCCCTCCAGGGATTCAAGAATCTCCCCTAGGGTGGAGTATTAAAGTCTTCCACCAATTTTGCATGCATTATAAATTGCACATGGGAACAGATATTTCCCAACCCCTTTGTAATAACCCCAACTTAATTACTAATAAGACTATTAATCCAAAAGCCCTTCAAGTGCAATGTGACATAAAACTGAAACAACTTTTACATGGGTCCTCACTCCCTTCAGTTTCTCAGATAAAACTCAAGCTGGGTTCTCCAGCCAAAATCTGGTTCTATCTTACCCAGGTCCACCACTGTCTTCAGAAAGTTTTGGGCAAACCCCCTTGGGTGGATAAATTAGAACCTTTTTTACATCCTCTGTTGACCCTTGCAAGAAAAGACAAACTGGTTTCTAGGCTATACTAAGCACTTATCAATGACTCTTGGAAGAATTGCTCTTCAGCAACTTTCTACTGGAAGTACAACCTGGCCAACCCCCACCTGAATCCCAATGGGAGTCTATCTGGTTGGATAACTTCAGACTAATTAAACAGGACAGATTAAGAAGCATTCAGTTTAATGTTTACATAATTTATATTATACCCCAATAAACTGCATACAATGGGTCTGCTATCAACTCCAGAGTGTCAAGATTATGGCACTTCAAAGCTTACTAAGCCACAAATTATGGCTTTGTCCCAAAATTACTGCCTTTGGGAATTGATTAAAAGCACATTTCTGGCTATTTACCCTCATCCCTTATTTTGATGAGAATGTATGCCTTTTGGGGCATTACTCTACTATCCCCACACTGTCCCTTAAGACACAGATGGCCATGGTTTCTATGGTTACTAAGATCCTAGTTCTCAGGCACTGGAATGGAGCCTGGGAACCATCCTTTGGGAATGGTGGACAGAATTCTTAGTGCTCTTAATGCAGAGAGGAGTCTGGCTAGAGCTATTAATTCTTGGCCTAGATTTCAAAAGTGTTTGGAGCCCTTATTTACTGCTTTAAGAGATAAATTTGGCTATTAACTTAGATCTTATTCTCCTTCTATATATTTACCTATATACTTACTATATTTCTAACTGCATTACGTTATCCTTGTGATACATGCCCAGAGGTCTGATTATATGGAGAAG
Organism: Neoceratodus forsteri; assembly: GCA_016271365.2. Taxonomy (NCBI): domain Eukaryota; kingdom Metazoa; phylum Chordata; order Ceratodontiformes; family Ceratodontidae; genus Neoceratodus; species Neoceratodus forsteri. The sequence goes on along the minus strand of CM028130.1, from coordinate 664,775,555 downwards.
ACTAAATCTATGAGATTAGTTCTCGTTCTAGTCTTATTGCTACATTTACTTTTTGGTCTGATAATCAAATGTGCTTGCTGGGACTTTGGGGGTGGTGGAAGGATGGAGGGAGATGGGGGGTTACCCTTTGTTTTATTCCTAGGTTGTTTTAATTGGTTTAGATTTATCTTTTCTATCGAATCCTAACAATGTGACAAATGTATCTGGATCCTAGCAGTTTTGTGTTATATATGTTTTAAAGTTGATATGTATATCTTGTTTGATTTTTCTTTTGTTTGCTGTTGTATTAATGGCATGAAAAATTAATAAAAATAAACTTAATTGCAAAAGAAAATTCACTGTACTATTTAGAAACGAAGGTGTGAATATTGCTGATGTGAAATACTGGCTTTGCCAATGGTGTGAGGTGATGGAACGTCCAAATCCCATACTAGATGAGGATTATATGTGGACAGGTGGTTGGAAAGTTAAAGTACAGCTTCAGCAAACAAATGCTGGCATTGTTCATTTACCTGTCAGTTTTCACATAGGCAGAGACTGAGGGATTTGCTTTTAACCAGGTCAGCCAAAGACTTGTCACAAGTGTGGAGCCCGGACACACCTGAGTACACTGTGTGACAAACCCTGTTGTAATCTCTGTTTGGATTATGGCCACATCAGTTTACAGTGTTCTAATCCATTCAAATGTAATTTGTGTGATGAAGTGGGAGATTCTTACAGACAATGCCCCTGGGCAGACCACAACAGGTTGGATTGATCCCCTGTAGATCAGGAGCAATTGATCACTGCTTCTCAGGTTAAAGCACAAAGTGCTAGAGTTTCATCTTCCTGGGGCAGTAAGAAACAGCTTTCAGTGGCTGCAGTGGTTTCTGAGGAGGAAAACAGGCCTCAGTGGGAGTCCCACTCCTGTGGCTATAGAAACTGACTAGGTTATTCCAGAGCAGCAATCCCCAGCCAGGAGATGAGTACTCCAATAGTTACCCACAAACTTCACCTGGGGCTGTGCAGTCCCCCTTTCAGCCTCAGCAGCCCATGGAGTTGATGAAATCAACTATCCGTGGCAAGGGGAAATGTAAAGCAGAAAAAAATCCTACAAGGCTACAAGTAGTTACAAGAAACAGGGTCTTCCAAAAAAAAAAAAGAAAAAACAATGGGGAGATGCAGAATCTGAGGGAGAGGATTCAGATTCATCCTCTATGGCCTCTTCTCAGATGGATCTTTCATCAGATTCACACACTGAGTCTTCCATCTCCAAAAGATTGAAAAACTCTGTTCAGGATCAGTGGAAAAATAATGGATAATTTCCCTTTCTGCTTCTATGTTGGGTAGTGTTTGTATTTCCCCCTAATGCTTAATGTTTTCAGTATAAAGGTGTATAAAAACATCAAACTATGCTGCAAATCTTATAAGATTTGCCTAACAATATCATTTTCTGCAAGACACTAGATTGAAAAACATCAGAGGTGTCTCAGGTACAAAAGCATGGTGGTTGGGGCCCTTCTATTGGTCAAATGGCCTAGACCTTTGTGATGGGGTGGGCATTCTGTTTAGAGGTTTTGAATTTCAAATAACCAAAGTCATGGATGTTTTCCCTGGCAGGGCATTACTGACAGATGTTACATACAAAAAATGTAAACTTCAACTTCTTAATATATATGCTCCCCATAGTATTGCACTGCGGACAGAATTTTTCCTAACATTTCAGCCTTTTTTGCATACCAGTAGAAATGTGGTGTTGGAAGGAGATTTTGATTGTGGCCTTTCCTCTGCAGACCATGGGGGAACTACCACAAAATTATTTGGAGATACTGTTTAAATTCTATATTAACTATGGCAGGCCTTTGAGATGGTTATATGGAATTGCATTCTGTGGGAGCCAGGACATATGTGAGAGGGACTCTGACAACTAGGATTGATTTTTTTTTTATCTCACAGAACTTGCTGGCTCAGCATGGTAGTGTTATTCCTTGTGAAACCTTGGACCACTTAGCAGTATCTCTTTTTTGCACTATAAAAAACTTTTCTTATTATACTAAAAGTAAGTCCAGATGGAAATTATATAATACCTTGCTTAACAATCTTGGCATAGCAAGAAATTGTAGATAGCAGCTGAGGGCCGGCATTTCTATACCAGATGCTTATGACACCCAACAGATTGGTGGTTGGAAACAAAAAAAGATTTGATGTCTCTTTTTAAAGCATCAGCTCAAAAACACTCCAGAATTCATATTTCAGATACCTGACATTAAGAAAAAAACTTTTGGATCTCATTTCTCTGGCTTATGAACAAAAATTGGATTTAAAATCCCAAATAGAAGAAATAAAATGAGGAATGATACAATATCAGCACAATAGAGCAGAAACACTTAAAATGGAGGCTTATTATGGAACCCAAGGCAAAAAGCCAGCTCTAGATATTTTCAAGTGTTATAAGGATAGAGTAAACTAAACTCGGCTGGAGGTAGTTAGGGACCCTGTCACACAGGATTTACATGCGGCACCTGGGGTGGTATGTGAAACTGGGCAGACATATTTAGGGTCTATATTTGGCACACCATCTACGTCAGTTTGGGATGAGAAGTTTTATTAGATTTAAATATACCCACACTCCCAGAGGAAATAAAACAAACTTAATAAAGGAAATTACTCATGAAATTACTCGGTCCATTACGGCCTTACACAAGAGATCATCCCTAGGACAGGATGGTTTAACAGCTGAGCTTTATCAAGCCTATCTGTAATATTTGGTACCCTGTTTAATGGTAGTATTTAGCTTTATATTACATACAAATATTTTGCCTGGACCTATGGCACAAGCAATTAAGATTTTGTTATTTAAAAGTGGGATAAATTGGATCCATAAATTAGAGGCTTATAAGTAATTTGAACATGGACTATAAAATTTTAGCTTCCATTCTTTTAACATGATTGTCCACAGCAGCAGAGGTAACTATCTCTCCAGTACAGTCATGTGTATTGAAAAGGGATCTATTTTTCATAATTTAATTTTCTCAGAAATCTTTTTTATGTAATCCTACCAAGGAACCTGGCATTGTATTTTCTTTAGACCAGGCAAGGCATTTGATCTGGTAGATCATAACTACTTGTTCCAAGTTTTGAAGACTTATGACATTCCTCCTGGTTTTAGCTCATGGATGAGGATGCTATATAGTAAGGCCTGGAACAGGCCATTTTTAATGGAGTCCCAGGAAAAATTTCTTAGGAAAAGGGTGAAACAGGGTTGTTCCTTGAGCCCCCTTCTTTATATTTTCAGATGGACCCTTTTTTGTGTAAAATACTAGCCACCCGAGTATGCCGAAATTTGTCTAGCAAACCAGGAACCGATACGTTGGTTTGTGCCTATGCAGACAATGTCTGCATCTGCACTACTAAGGCAGTAGTAAGCACAGCTTTGATGACTTTGATATTGGATTACAAGGCTGTGTCCAGAGAAAATTAAATTATGAGAAAACCAGTGGATTAGGCAGCATACCGTAGGTGAACCGGACTTAGAGGTTGGTACTGCAAATATTGAAATATCACAGGAACCAATTAAGATATTAGGGGTATGGTTCAGTAGCCCTGATGATGCTTTTCAATTGGAATATTATAATAAAGAAAACCACCAGTGTTGTTCACTAGTGGAAGTATAGGTCTATTGCAAAATGCAAGAGAGTTTTTTTATATAAAAACTTTTATTCTACCAATCTTTTACATTTGGCCCATGTGTTCCTCTACCTGATCCCTGGAGGCTAAGATTAATGCTGTATTTTTCTGGATTTTGGGGCTGTCACCTGAATCCCATAAAATGCATATACACATACCATGATTATAGTTATGGGGATCCATATGATAAACCCAATGCTTTTTCTCCCTAACTTATTTATACAGTGTAGTGGAATATTTTTCCTTTATTTCAGACAGCCTCATGTCTATGGTATGACACTCTAATCTAATCTAAGGTTATGGTTGCTAGATTTATTTACATTCTGGATTTTGGGTCAAGGCTTCATCCCCAGAAACTTCAGGACTTTTCAGATTCCATATTTTTGCATTCTGTGTTTTGAAACTGGACAATGGAGTTTGCCCTTTAAAGGGCAGACCAGGTTGTTCTGGTGCACCCCTTCCTTTCATTAGGATGGTTGTGCTCAGAATGGGAGGGGAAGGAAGGGGAGGGACAGGGATAGAATAATGGCCAGGTAACAGGAAGGGAAGGGAAAGTGGAGGTACATAATAGACAGCACAGAGGGTTTCAGCCACTTTTGCTGGAGTTGTGATCCCTCTCACCCACCCTACAAGGCAGAGCAAGAGGAAGACAGTCAAGAAGGGACTGTATGGCGGGTCTGTCAAAGGTGGATGACAGACGTGTCTGGTCGGACAGTTTGGACTGCCAAAGGTGGATGGCAGATAATAATATGGTTATGGACTGCCAAAGGTGGATGGCAGGAGAAAAGAGGAAAAGGGGGGGAGGGGAGGAAGAAAAAGGAATAACACCAAAAGAGGAAGATGAAGGAGAAAGCGGTCTCGGTTTTCACCGTTACCTAACAGAAAAGGAGAAGAAGGAGGCACCCAGGTTTTCACCTGGACGGAGAAAAAGAGAAAGAAAGAGGGATGATCAGAGATTGATATATGGATGAAAATAAATGAAATTCTGAGAGATATAATAATAAAAGATGATGAAATGGAACATGGAATTATGATATATAAATAAATTAAATGCCACTCTGAGCACAACAAACAATGGTCTCTGTCTCTTTGTGAGGGAAAAGGGAGGAATCCAGGACAATGGCAGATTATCCCATTGTTTATAGAAACACACTCTCAAAAAACATTTTATTCTATGATTCTTTGGGATAAATTCTATGAATCCTCTCAGATACCAGGAAATCAGGTGGAAGACCTACATAACATTTTTCTACAATTGACAGAAAAAATTCCACTACATTTCTGGGATGTGACCTGTTATCATGTCATGGGAGGTTGGGAGTATGAGATACACACACAAAAGGCACTGGAGGAATAAATGTGCTCTCATGCCATATGCCCAGATGTATTGGAAACAGTACATCATTTTTTCTTACTGTGTCCTTTCTCAGTTAATTTATGGACCTTACTTAGGGACACTTGTGGGGGGTACTGTTTTTCCCTTACTTATGAGGTATTGATTTTATGTGTGTATTCATACTTCAGATTAAATTTCACCCTAGTACTTGACGGATAGTGTTAGCAGTCTGCAGATTTTATTTATGGCAGGCTAGGTGTGCCTATGTGTTACAGCAAAAGGAAGTTTCAGCTGCCTCATTCTTTCCCAAATAGCAAGGGAATTACATTACAGTTACACTGGAAACACTGTGATTGTTTTTGGAATATGTAAACAGTTGATCACATTCTTGTGCTTAATTTTATTTTTATTTTTCTCTTTCTAATTCTACACTGTTCAAAGTCTCAACTGTTTTTGTAAACCGTATAATTTGTGATTTCTGCTGACCTGTCAGTGTGTTTCTGTTCTGAGTGACTAGCAATAAATATTAGCTTAAATCTTATGTTTTTTTAGTGGGAGGCTGGGTAGTGAGTGTGACGTAGTATATTTTTTTCTGTTCTCTTACAATTCTGATTTGTATGCTTAATTTCACATGAATTTTAACATGTTTTGTAATATTATCTGCTGTTTGAATATTATACAAATAAAAAATTCCCCATCTCTTTTCAAGAAGGGCCATGGAATCTTTAACATCCACCTGAACTGGTAGATGGGATCTGGTTTAATGTGTCATCTGAAAGATGGCACCTCAGAAGCAGCACCCCCTCAAGCTGCACTACAGTGTCAGTATTGGATTTAATCCAAGTGCCTGGTGGGGATATAACCCACAGCCTTCTGATCTTCCGTCTTCTGAGGTGAGTGTGCAACCTGCTGAGCCGCTGACATTTTACGCCTCATGCTAAAAGGAAATCTTTAAATTACTTTGTTTAAAAGTTCCAAGCCATTTTGTAACCCTAATTTTGCTGCTTGTTCAAAAGGCTGATTTCAGTGCAGTGCTACAGTAGTGATGATGCCATACCCATGAACTCATAGCCTTTTCCTCCTTTCCATTAACCTTATATTGCTTATTTCTTCCAAGTTATGTAAACTATAGTTGTAGAAAACATTTTTAAAGGAAAGCTGACACTGAGAGGGTACATTGCATGCATTTCTGTATTGTGCAGATAGATGCAAGGTACAATACTTAAGAATATGTTAGGGAGGTGGTTCTGGAATATAACAATAGTCATGGCATACTGTAAGAATTTCAAGGTTGTGGTAATTTTCAGAATGTTACTGGAAAGAAAATTTAGAATCTACTTAGTTGCAATTTTAGAATGTAGCAATTATACAATCTGAGTTTGCAGTTGGAAATAATTAGTGATTTTTTTGATGTAAAGTTTTTTTTTTTTTTCAGAGCAAAAACATATTCTGGTCAGCATAATGCACAGTATACAGAAGGTTATGAACAAGGAAGCATACATCCATAATGTTATATACTGATAGGTAACAGAGATTTAAATCAAATGATGAGTCAAGCAGTTGTGAACTCCATATGGAGGAGTCAGACCACTGTTCACATCAGAAAAACTGAAGATGGATTATGCTTATTGAAAACCATAATAATGTCCTCTCCGGGGGCTGTCAAAGTATACACCTGGACTAGGGTGCTGGAAGAGGGGTCCTAACTAGGGGTAGAGTAACCCCTTACTCAGCTCTGGGTCCTCAGGTACCTGTGCTGTCCAATCTACTAAAAGATGGGGCTCACCCTACAACCTCATCCGAAAGAGGAGAGATGTTATGACAATATTTGGAGTCAAGGAATGGGCGCCAGATTAAACCATAGCTGACAATTGATCCACCAGCAAGGTGAGATAACCTTTCATATATGGCTACCTTATCTAAATTTCCCAGCAGCTCACTCAGGGTAGGGCACTCACTAGAGCACCACCTTTGGAGCAGTAGCCTTTTAGCCTCTGCTCCCTCTACTGTTGACCAGCATGCCCCAGGGTCATGTGTGGTGTAGATTCTGGGGCATCCCAGAAGTAGAAGTGACATATCAATCTATGAGTGGGGAAATGTCCCGGCCATATTAGAAACTGATTTCAGAGGGCTGAATGGCGGGCAGCTCCAGAGCACATGGTGAAGGTGGGCCTCTGGTAGTCCACATCTCCGACATTCATCATTGGGGAGAATCCCTGTTTATACAATTTAGCTGGTATATAATACCAACGTAATAAAGTTTTGTTCTTAATAAGCTGAGATCTACCATTTCTGCATGCCTGGTGTATTCTGCTCCAACAGTGAGCCACTGTGACTCTGAAATCTGTGCCACCAACCTCATGCCCCCACTGTGTTTTGGCAGGTAGGGTAGGGTCAGGCTGATTGTCTAGCATGACTTGATACAGTATATATGATTGAAGAAGATTGTTCAAAGCACCAGTAGCACCAAACAAAGCACACTGACCAGGTGAATACCAATAATGTCAATATTTTAATATTGCAATAACCGTCCAAAAGGTGGCTTAAATGCAAAGTAAAAAAAAAACTAACATTTCTCCTGGTGGGCTGCCAGGCTTCCTCAGAGTTTATCTCTATATGACAAGCTTTACCTCTATCATAGAGGTTCTGAACTGTCAGGATTGGCGAGGTGCTTTGCAGGGCCTCAGCCTCCTTGTGTATTACAGGACACTTTATGGCATCCCTCACCTGGAGATATCTCCTGAAATGGGAAACCGGTAGCAAGAACGTCTGTTTAAGTGCTTGGAATGTATCAACTGATGATGTGCCTGGGATCAAATGAATGAATCCCTTGTGCCTCTCAAAGTTTCCAGTGGATAGGGCTGCCCCCCACCCTTACCACTTGGTTGTTCCATAACGGCATACTTTCCCATGGAGTGGGAGAGAGTTGGAGAAGTTTGTGCACCTTAGTCCAGTATGTTATGGACAGGAGAATAGGGGACTAGAGCCTCCATCGATCGGGCCTCCTGGGGGCATATAGCACCGCAGCAGGAGAGGGATCCCAACCTGTCTGCCTCAAGGCCTACCCAGATCGGGAGTTCACCTTTTGTCTGAAAACCATTTAGCTGTCTGTGCAGTGATGAATACCATGTGGTAGCCCAGAAATCATGGAAGGCCCCATTCCTCTTTACTATAGTGCTGTCTTAGTTTCTGTCTGCTAAAGTTGGGGGTGCCCTTCCCACAGATACCCTCCCATTACTTGATCTATTTTGTGAAACCATTTTTGGGGGATGGCCATGGGTGTATAAGCCAGGAGGTATAAAAGCTTGGGAGCTATCATTAGTTTAATAGAATCAATCTTCCCCGCCAGAGAAAGCTGAAGTGGTTTCCAATGAGCCAGATCAGTTCTTATGTTATCTAGCAGGATTTTAAAGTTAACATTCACTTGTTTAGTCAGGTCCGGGTGAACTACCACCCCAAATAATTAAGACCCTCTGGGGACCATCTTAAACCAAGATCCAAGGCAGCCTAAGGGGTGCAGACTCAGTTCAGAGTTAGGATCTTAGTCTTGGACTGGTTTATTCTCAAACCAGACACTTCAGAGAATCTGGTAAGGGTTTTCAAAATCTCCTCTAAGGTTTGGGGATTTTATTTTGTCGTGATGAGCAGATCATAGGCATATAAAAAAGTTTTCAGTGTGCTATTCCCAACCTGAATACCTTGTATCAGTTTGGCTTCCCTAATGGCTATTGCCAACGGCTCGATCACCATGACAAATAGTAGAAGAGAAAGGACATCCCTGTCTCATGCCCTTTTGTACCCGGAAAGGGCCAGAGACCATCCACCTGTAAGAACTGATGCCATGGGATTTGTAGAGCAGACTGACCCAACTCCTGAATTGATTTCCACTCCCATTGTTTCTAGTGTTCACATCAAGTAATTCCATTCAACACTGACAAAGGCTTTTCAAAGCCTACAGCCATTGCCATCATAGTGGTATCCATTTCTGGGCATGATACATTATAGTGGCCAGAGTTCTGTGGTGATCTGAGCTAAGTCTGCCTTTGATAAACCCCACTTGGGCTGGGCAGATCAAGCCCGAGAAGGGGTTCTAAGCGAGAAGCCAAGATCTTTGCCAAGACCTTGGTGTCCACATTGATGAGAGAAATTGGACGGTAGCTGGCTGGGTTAAGCAGATCTTTGCCTTTCTTAGGAAGAATGCTAGTCACACTGCATGTAGTGAGGAGGAGTTCACCTATGCAAGAGAGTCAGAGTATGCCTGTAGTAAGTAAGTCACCACTTCTAAGACTGGGATTTGGTAGAAATCTACCGGCATACCATCTTTCCCTGGTGGTTTGTTGTGGTTCATGTGCCAGATGGCCATGGACACCTCTTCTACGAATCACGGCTCTTCTAGTTTAGCTGCCAAATTAGTGGTTAGCCTTGGGTAGAAGTGGACTCAAGAAGCCCTCTATCTTATCCTTGGTGGAAGGGTAGGGAAGAGTAAAGGATTCATAAAATTGGGCCATAACCAAATTGATGTCTTTCTGAGTTGTGACTGCTGTCCTGCCCTGGAAGTCAAACTGTGAATGGTCCTTGCAGCTTGTCGATGCTTCAAGCAATAGGCCAGGAGTTTGCCCGACTTTTCCCCTCCCTCCCAATAGGAATGTCTGATACTTCCGAGGCTGAACTCGGCCTGTCTGGTTAGGTGAAGGTTGAGATCCACACTAGTGCTATTAAGTTGTGCTAACAGAGACTGAGGTGGGTTCTTGTGGGCCACTTTCTTATACTGTTTTTCTAAAGCAGCAAGGCAAAGTTCAAGCATAGTTTGGTCAGACTTCCTTTTCTTCGTCCTGGTAGAAGCATAAGAGATAATCGACCTCTCATAGAGGCCTTATAGGCCTCCCAAATGGTGGAGTCTGAGACTTCATCTTTGTCATTGGTATGCCAATACTCCCAGATTCATAATAATCCAGTTCAGAAAAAGGGGTCATCTAGCAGCAACATGTCATGCCTCCAGGAGGAGACCAGAGGCTCTTCCAGGCCCCACTCCAGCCTCAGTTCCAAGGGGCATGATCAGAGATTACTACCTGGTGGGTCTGAATCTTATTAACCTTGTGATAGACGGCACCTGAGATGAGCCAAAAGTCTATTCTGCTAGAGGACCCATAGGAGGAGGAGAAACAGTCCCGCACATCTGGGTGCATTGTGCACCATGTATCCAAAAAAGCATGTTCCTCCATTAGGCCTTGGACAGCTTTGGCAGCCTGTTTATGTGGTTTCTTATCCCTCCCACTTCTGTCCATCGAGGGGTCAAATGTAAGATTGAAATCCCCTCCCATTATTACTAGACCCTGATGCACATTGAAATCTGAAAGGATTTGGGTGAGATGGTGGAAAAACTCCAGGGCATCTCGATTAAGAGCATAAATGTTAAGTAAAATCAGGAGACCTTAAGGAGTAGCTACTTCCACCATTACTCATCTCCTTCTTTGTCTTTCTGTGTCAGTTGATCTTCCAGGCGAGGTTTTATGCCACAGAATGGAGACTCTCTCTTATATGATGCAACAGCACTGTGTACTTCTTCCCCCACCCATCCTTGTTTAAATTTAGCTGCTTCCCAAGGTGAGTTCTGTCTCTTGGAGGAAGGCCACCTGGGGCCTCAATTTTTTTAAAGGAGTTAAAACCTTTTTCCATTTGACTGAAGAACTGAGGCCCCTATCATGCCATGAGATCAGGCCAAGCTCCATCTGGGGAAGAGAGAATGGATCTAAAACTGACACATTTATGCAGACCTTATGAGCCTGTATTGGGTCTCCTCTGTAGGGTGTTAACTCTTAAGTAAGAGATCAGAAAATTCCCTGTAACCACACAGAAATTGCTAACTAAAGCTTAACATTCTGAAATACTTAAGAATAACTTACTAGTATTTATAAACATTGTATGAAAATATTATAACACACAATAACAGCAGTGACTTATAGTTTTAAAAATAACACAATAAGCAATCTATAAATTTAACACCTAACATTCTACAGTAAGACCGCTAACACCTGCAACAGTCGGCTATTTAGTAGCCAGACCCAGGTGCTGGTCCCGGTATGTGGAACTTTTAGACAGCTCATAGGCCGTAGCTCTTCACTCTGAACAACTAGTCCATATGTAAGAGCTCTAAACAAAACATAAGGAGGAGAAAAGGCTCATCCTTTTAAGAGAATAAAAAGGAAACTAACCTTTTTATAGCAACCCCAGGGATGTGGATAACTGGATGTAGGAGATTCGGTTTCAGCCACCTCCAATCCAGAGAAAGGGGTCCTGGCATCTGGCCTACCCCTCTCAAATCCTCCTCTTTATTCAGTTGTCCTGACCCAGATTGACTGCATGGGCAATATTAGCTGGTGGCTTATACTTAGGCCCCTTATTAGTTACAGAGGCAGATTCACTCAGCCCTTGCCTCCTATATGTACATATATGGCCACCTGTGGGATGTAGATGGGGAAAAGTGGGGCTAGAACTGAAATAATGACCATAAGCAGTGTGCCACAATAAGAGATAGTGCAGGTCATACAGTCCTCTTGCAGCAACAGCTCTCTTTAGGGAGGTGCCGTACTCAAAATGCGGTGCCCTCTATCCAAACATATACACTTATGAGTAAAACTCACACAATAAAAGGGGTGGGGTGGAGTCTTAGAACCAAAAATCACAGTGTTTAACTTCACTGCTAAAAGGTTTACATCCCCCACCCTTCCAGATGCTTGTTAGCACATGTTTAAAGAGTGAACCCAGAAACTTCTTAAATTTCCCTATATAAAAGGAAACCAGGTCAGCGGAGTGAAGGTGCAACACCAGCTGAGCTGGCCCCAGCAGTTGCTTGACTCACCACTGGCATGGGGACATCCAGGATCTCCTCTCTGCTAGCAGAAAAGGTCTGATGGTTCAATCCATCATCAGCCAACCAAGAGGACTCATGACTGGAGCCCAAGACTCTGCAGTGTGCCATCGTCAATTGCACGTCCTGAGCCCTCCACAGGTAAGTCCTTCAAGGGCCTAATTCTGTTCAAGCCAGGTGGGATGTCTAGCATTCCCTCTGAGTCTCCCGACTCCAAGCTTCTGCTGTGACTCCTGGAATGGAGCTTGGGAGACTTATCCAGGTGTGTGCCCTCTGGTGCCTACATTTTGTGATTTTTGGTTCCACTTAGCCTTGGGCGGACTTGGGGACAAGGCGGCTTGGAACTGGGAGCTCCAGTGGAGGCCTGGTCTCTCACCAGCTGTGGTGTACAGTCCATTCACTTAGCGTGGGACAATTTATTATTAGGCCAGAGGGAGTCAGATATCTTGGAGCAGTTAAGCTTAGGGCATATTCGTGTGAAAACTTTTTGGCTGCCTGGGGTGTATAAAAAATCCTGGGCATCCAATTGACCAGGATGTAGAGGGATAGTAGGATAATGCAGGAGTAATCCTGCCCCAGTTCTGCACAGGCTCTGTGGGATGGGAAAGGCCCTCCTACAAACCATGAGTTCCTGGGAGAAATCAGCAAAGATGTGTATTTTTCACTTCTTCACTGCAGCACCCCTTTTGACCTTGGGCTGGACAGAATAGCTTCCCTGTCCCTGAAGCTTAGACACTGGACAAGGATTGGCCTGGGTCTGCCCCCTGGAGGTGGACAAGGGGCCAGGGATCTGTGGGTATAATCAATTTTGAAGAGCCCCTGCCTTTGCCACCCCATGAGACCCGGCAGCTCGGTTTAGAGGAAAAGAATCATGTCGGGGCCTTCAGCCCCCTCAGGGAACCCGACCAGCCACAAGGTATTTCTACAGATCTTTGATGTGGTGCCACATTAAGTGATGAGCCTTGTCCTGGTCGTGGAGTTTAGCATCCATGCAGTGGATTGTATCATCCTGATTTGCCAGACATTGTTCATTAACACTGGTCTGCTGCAAGAGGTTGACTATGTCGAAGGTGTTGTTTTGAGCTACTAGTTACAGTTTATTCATTTTGGAGATCATGGCCTCAAACATGTCCATAATTTATTTCAGGACTGGCTCGCCCTGCTGTGATGCAGATACTGCCATGCTGGGGATTGTAGAAGACATAGGCCACTTCCCCAACCTCCGTTCAACTCGCACTGACTCCTGAAGTACCTGGTATATCAAGGTAAGTTTGGATTGAAAATGTTTAGTAGGGATTCCACTTCCAAATACGCTGCTTCTTTTAGTCATAACTATGTAGAACAATAGTTGTAAAGGCGGATGCGTGTGAGGGCTTACAGAGCTACAATTTTGGGCTGCCATCTTCTTTGTATCAGGCCACACCCCCAGTTAGTGATTTTTTTTTTTATATAAAATTCCTTGAATTTTTGTCATTTTTTTTTTGCTTATGACTAGCACAAAAACTACACTGATTTAAACTACAAAACTTATGAGTTCACTAAAGTTTGTTTGAAGAACTTCCTTTGAGGTGTTTAAAAACAACATTTTATTGTTAGGTTTACATTTTAAAGATTGTGCATGCATACATGCATCAGGTAAAACATAATTTTTTTATGTCATTGAAGTGAGTCACAAAAAAAAAAATTGGATTTGACCAGCCTGCTCCAAAAATTCCAGTCACAACAGAAACATGAACATTGACTTGTATCATGCCACAACCAACAACAGCTGTTTCCATTTGCTGTTTCAGGCCGACAACAACAGTTGACATGGGTTGACCCTGAGTTTGCAGTTGCATGTGGCAGCAGCTGAAGAAGAGGTGACCCTCTTTTTCTCCTCTTGCCATCTCTTTACATCCCCTTCCTTGTTTTTTCAACCCACCAGCAAAATCAGCATGTGCTACATTTTATAGGATTAAAGCTTTGGGATTTCATGGGGATTTTAAGAACTGCTTTAAAGGATTCTTTCTATGTAAACGCCTAATGGTTTACCCAATGGTTCTCCAACTGCCACATTCATTTGTAAAGGTTATCTTACTCTCGCAAAAGGATTGCACCTCCAGGCTGATAGACTACTCAGCTTTTCAGATTGCTTTTTGTGTAAACACCTGATTATTTAATGTTTTGCCAGTATTACTGTCCATGGTCTTATCTGTGAAACTGTCACACTCATGTAGATTTTTTACATCAAGGCACCTTGAATTTATGTTTCTAATTACAAGAATACACCAGAGGAGACACATTCACAAATCTGTCTGGAGAGATAGTAATATATTTATTACAACAGACTTTATTATTGGCAAGATCTGTCTGCAGCAGTGAAGTAAACACCCCAACATTCTGTGGATTCAGTTCTGTTTGGGGTGCACACTATACTGTCATTATACAAGTCATTTAAAGCTGTATTACATACATTTATGCGGTTTAACATAAACATCATTTGCAGTTTCAAAAGACTGAGAACACACTGACATGGTGTATTTTGTTTCTCACCACTTGGTTCCCTAGTGGAACTGTTTTTTTCCTGTTCAAGACTAATGTCTAGTCAGTACAGTCTCAGGGTCACATACATTCATTTTGAATGCTAGTTTTCATTGTTTATTCATAAAAACTTCTGAGACTGCACACTGTTTTGTATGTTATATCCTGTAAAACTTAGTAATACCAATTTAAATGCATTTTTTTAACTACTGTGTATCCATACTCTTGGCAGACTCAACCCTCTGAGGAACAAGAAACATAATATTTGCTACACTCTGGCATTCAGCCAATGACTGCAGACAGTTTTTGCATAGACTGAAACCCTTTTGATAAATATGTTGTCCTCTTGATAGATTTTTAGTACAACTCCCTGTTGTGGCTTTATGAGTGGAACAACACCAGGTTTTTATTTAGGAGTCAGCACCAGAGTGTTAACTTGCAGGAAAGCTACAGTACTACAGTGCCTAACTGACAGAGATCATTGAAACCAAGGAAGGAAAGACTAAGAGTACAGATCAGTACCATCTTTAAAAGTAATTATAAAAAGATCTCAGAAATGCTACAATCTCTTCATTTTTCTGCATTCTGAGACCTTACATTAATCCTGTTAACCCTATAGAGCCTATTTTCTTTATAAAAGTACATATCTGCTAAGCACTTTTGAGAAGGGCACTGAGATGTCTGTGAATTCTTCATTCCAGCAGTCCAACATCCACCATGCGATATTATAATAGGTACCAACACACACATCATACATCAGTCTTAATCAGGGGAAGTGCAGGTACAGAGTGGAGTGACCAAGGTTGTTGAAAGTTTGGAAAATATGGACTATGATGACCAGATGCTGGAACTGGGGTGGTGTTTCATGGAAAAAAAGAATCAGAGGGCAAATGATGATGGCCTTTAAATATCTAAAATGGGTAACTCTGGCAAAATGCAGTTGTTCAGGATGCAGAAGGATGAAAGGACAATGGTGTATACAGTTTCACTAAAAGGAGAATGATTCAAGGAAAATCTCAAGAAGAACTACTTCACAGAATGTGCAGTGGTCACTTGGAATAAACTTCCAGTGCAGGTGGTGTCAGCTGATACAGCAACAGCTATCACGTTTACACTCAACATGTACCTTGCAGATAAAGGATTGACAGGGTGTTGCCAGTGAGCAGGTGGAAGACAGGAACTTGATGGACCAAGGTCTTCTTTTCTCCATAAAACTGTATGCATGTAAAGGTATTTATTTAACACTCTATAAGGCAATATGGCAATCCTGCTGACCATGGATTGTCATATCCCAGTAAAACCCTTCATATGTGAGGCAAGGGATCTAATAGTCTCCCCACAAGCTTCCAATTAAAAACCAGGAGCCCAATATTGGAATATGGGTGAAAGCAGTGTGCAAAGGTTTGCATTGCACTTGCCTGTGCCCATGACCCTGAGGATGCTATAGTCAGTCGGACAGCACACCAACACAATAGCACTGCCCAGACAGGGATCTGGGCTGTACGCAGTCTATAAAGATGGGCAAGAACATTGCCCCCACACCTGAGAGCACTGGGAACACCCATATGATATTCAACTGGCAACATGCAAATAAGCCCATTTGGCATGCACGGCGCTAAGCAGCCATATGCACGCACATTATGGGCTCATTGCATGGGAAGTGGTGAAAGGTTGCACCCCTTCAGAGGCCATCCACCACATTAGGCAGAGTGGTGAGTGGCCCACACACCCCGAATGCCTGTCCCTCAAGTTACATGATCTCTCTGGTATCCAGTGACACCCCCACCCTCTGATCCTCATCCCTGTAATAGAACAGTTATTTCCTGGTGTCTAGTGGCACCCCATGCCCTGAATCCCTGTCCCCTCTATAGAATAAGGCATTCCCTGTGTCAAGTGACCTCCCACTCTAAACACCCATCACAGCTGAAAACCCATAGTCCCTGGCATCAGTGCACCCCTGGTGCCACACACTGAGAAAAACACCCTGCACCCCCTTACCTCTTGCACCACTGCTGCCATGCAGATCCAACATAGCGACCAGCAAAGCCCTCCTCTCACCACCTCAGTGTATGGAATGACAGGGTGTGTGCATTCTGTCTACAGTATAAAGAGAGCACTCCTTATACTGTAGACAGTATGCACAGTCTGTGTCATTCCATACGATGGCTGACTGAGGTGGTAAGAGGAGGGCTGTGCCAGTTGCTGTATTAGATCTGTGTGGCATTGGCAGAAACAGAGGTAAGGGGGGGCTGGATGGTTTGCTCAGTGGGGGGCAGTGCAGAGGGGGCCAGTAGATACCAGGGACTATGGACTCTCAGCTAGGAGAGAGATGCTTTGGGGTGGGAGTGCCACTAGACACAAGGGAATAACTATTCTATTATAGAGATGGGGATTGGAGTGCAGGGGTTGCCACTAGACACCAGGGAATAACTATTATAGTATGTGGGCAGGGATTGGAAGGCAGGGGGTGCCACTAAACACCAGGGCATGCATAGCTGCATTCGGCCAGGGTGGGAAGTGAGGGGGCTGACCAGCTGCAGCACCTTTGCCCTCCACCAGAACCTTGTACCCTGTTAAGTTAGGGTTTGCAAAGGTGGTAACTTACGCCTGTTCAGGTAGCATTTACCACCTGTGCAAATCTCTCAATTTCCCACTGCACCAGTATGCAGAGGAGTACCCCTTCATTTGCATGTGCACAGTGGCAACTTAGCACTTGGGCACTAATGGGTTTTGCCTACACCGTGGGGGTGTCTGAATATAGACCTCACCCACAAATCAGACACAAAGCTTAGTTAATGTGTGCAAACACCCCTTAGTGCTCAGGCTAGGTTTTGAATACTTGGCCCCCGGTGTCCAGTCAGGCTGCACCTTTACCCGCTCCCCCCATGTGCATCTCCCTACCCAGGCAAGGGAGTGAGCAAATTTAATTCATATCAGTCACAAGCATATACTTGTAGAGTGGAACTGGATATAGAGTAGCACTGGACTGCCATACACATATTGCTGATATGTCAGATCACATCATGGGAGATCGAGACAACAGAATACCAGTACCTAATCTCAATCCAAAGCCCAGAGGACTGTCAGGAGAAACTAGGTATCCTTGCAGCAATTATTTGTTTTAATCAGTAAGACTCCTAAAGGAGTTATGGCAGTCCTCAGTCTGGCCGTGTACTGTTATAGTCCATAATACTCTGCACACGTGGAGCAGGGTATCTAGTAGTGGCCTTATACTCATCAGAAAACTCAGTGTCCAGCAAAGCTCCACTTGCACCTCTTCACTTTATGTACTTCTCCGTGCCTAAGCAAGCAAGCAGTGATGACAAATAGTGAATGCCAACCACATGCATTGCTTGCAGTGTGGCATTGAGTTGAAGAGTAGCTTCAGGAAGTCACAGTATGCCCACATTGCAAAAAAGGTCATTCCATTACCTTAACCCTTACAGGGCCAAGGACTGACATATCCATCCAGAACTCAATGCGTTCTAATTCTGTCGGCAGTCTAAGGGTTAACAATGCACATAGTGTTGTTAGCAGCATGACAAAGAAAGTGAGCAAGTCAGAGCAGGCAAGGCATTATATGATAGCATAATAATACTTTGTTTTGAATAAAAGATTACATGAGGATTTATTAGTATTCCATATAGCACTACATGCTGGAACGAGGGACTTCATTGTCACAAGAAGTAGATGAATCTGTTATTTTTGTAAAGGCATATATTTTGTTGTTTCCTGTACAGGTAGGTAAAAATACATCACAGTGCTGTTTACATGTAACCATAACCAACGTCAGTTTGTAAACTGCAATCGCATGGTATTAAATTATTAAAATGACAGTTTTAAAATTCTTCTTTCCTTACCTCAATCTCCTGATAGGAGTTGTTGATCATGGCTATTAGCATATTTAGAAGTACCACCACCATTGTAACATTGTAAACTCCAAAGAGTATATAGCCAATATTTTCAATGAACTTATGTTCAATCTTTAGCACAACTGATATCACTTCAGACAAGCCGAATATTGACCAGAATAATGTTTTAAAGCTTTCTTCTACCCTAGAACAAAACAGAGCATTTGTATAGATATCCACGTACAGCATGTGTGTTTGAGCATGCATACAAATGAGATGGCTCTGCTAAAGAGAAACCAACCAGAACAACAATCAAACATAGAAATCTGCATTCATTACGAATGATTTAGAACTGTATGAAAATAGGGACTTGTTCTCATGCCATATTCAATATAATTCAAAAATTAAGGGTTGGCATGTTGTGCAGTATGATTTTCATGATTACTAGGAAATACTCAAAATATAAATTTATCAGGTTTATTCAAATCTTAAAATCAGAGTGAGTAATGCCATTCACTTTCTGTTAGCTAGCTGGGCCACAGATTCATGAAACATAGTGCTAGTTGTTACCCATGGAACATTCACAGCTTACTTGGCATTCCAGCTCCCAGCATGATGCCAGGAGCCAGCATCATTTTAATTCTCCACACTATAGCCTCCCCCAACATCCTAAAACCCATGTTTCATATTAAAAAGTACCACCACCATGGTAGTCTTTATTAACATGTTTCCCTTATAGCCTGGCTTTTTTAAAGCCCACGCTGCTTTCACTTCTCTGCTCCATGTCACTAACACCATCCTGAAGGGGGTGGATCAGGAAAATGTTATAGGCATTATTTTCAGTGAGGCCTTTGACTCTGCTGAACACCTTTTACTCTTGGATAAGATGAAGTGTGCTGGTCTCTTTGACACCATTCTTGGATGGCTTCACTTCTACCTCACTAGACATAAACAGTCCAGGTTGGTAATTCCCTCTCCTCTCCTCTCAGTGCATCTCCCCCAGTCACCAATTTTCAAACTGATAAATCACATAAATAAATAGTAGATGCGCGCCCCCCCCCAGTAATCCTTGACCATCAATTATGGGAGGGGCAATAAAGGTTCAACACAGGTCAAGCCCAGTGACCTCTTCCTAACCCCATAGAATTTCCAGTCCCATTTACAAACTGAGTAAACATGTGTTTCAGAGAGTGGGAAGATTCGATGGAGGTGTTGGAGTTATATGATTATGCTAGGCAATCTGATTGGTCAGTGTATGTAGTGTCAGGAATTACACTGACAACTCTGTCTGTGCTATTCTTCCTCTTGGATGTGCGATGACTCAATCTATGATGAGATGTGGTGCATGTGCCATGGGTTAGGGAGGGAGCAACTGAAATAGCTTGGCACTAGATTTCTATTTAGAGGTGGGAATAGCTGGGGATATTCTGATTTTTGTTGTGCCAAAATACCCTGGTTTTGGTTCTGGTTTTATTGTAGCTAGTACCTCTGCACTATGTTAAAAATATACTCTCCCCCTCACTAACTCTAACCAAGACCTCTTCCTTTATGGTGCACAATCTTCATGTTAGAGGTCTTCCTCGGAACCCCATTAACATATAATATCTGGCCTCCTGAAAGTCCACCTCCCACCCAACATTTATTACTAATAAACCCTCTCTAACACCCACAAAAAGAAAAGGAAAGTAAGCTGATTTTTAGCACCTTTCAAACACACTGTATCCCAGAGTGCTTTACAAAGCATTGAGTTAGATATTGGTAATGGAGGGATGTAGAATAGACTATAATTAGAATTTATATAGCATCATTCATACACACTGTATCTCAAAGTGCTTTACAAATCAGTAATGCATGGACTGTAGAATAGAACCCAGTAAGGATTTATATAGCGCCTTTCCTACAAACTGCCTCCCAAAGTGTTTTACATCATTAATAAAGGGAGAAAATGTTGCTGCTATTAAATGGGTGCAGAGAGAGATTCAGATATCTCAGAAAAAGTTTACAGAGCTCTTGAACAAATTAGCACAGGTAATTTAAGTGATTTGCTCTAAGTCACATAAGGAGGAAGAACGAGTCAGAACTGTTGCATCATTGATGACAATATGCAGACTGGTCAATCAGTATGCCTAGCATTGTCAATGATGCTGACAGCTCTTCCAATTCCTCACTTACTCCCAGGTACATGCTTAATCTGATAACAGGACTGGCATGGGTGATAGGTTAGGGAGAGGGTGAATGAACTAACTGGGTAATAGACCTCTATTGGCCTCCCCCAAAATCAGGGAGCATGGGTAATAAGAGGGTGAAGCTCTACTAAAAAAAAAAAAAAAAAAAAAAACGGTTTTGGGGGAGGAGCTGTCTAGGAATGAGGGCAATCTAATAGATGAGGTATGCATGTTTGTCTGCTAAGTTTTTCAGAACTCACTGAAGTTTTGGGTTCTGGTCCTAGTCTAGAACTTTTGAAAATTCCCCCTGCAATAGCCACTGAAATGCAGCTGGGACCCTTCAAGTCCTCTCTCTGCTCTCCTATCCTACACAGTCCACCTGTGACTGTGATTAGCCACGTCCTCCCATTCTCATGCCCTCTGACCTTGTAACCCTACCATCTGTGCAGTCTCGCTACAGTCCCCCTTCTGGGTGGCCACTCCCCTCTGCTTGTGTCTACAATCATGTAAATGCTTCTCCACTTTATCTTACTAGGACTCAGGATCCTATTCCGGGATCCCTCAAACTGCAATCTACCAATTGTATAGTTACTTCTGCCATATTGTATAATCTCACCACTGCATTGTATAGCCCACAGCTGTATTGTATATTTATGTATCTTATTGTATTACTATGTACCTTTATTTCTGATGTGGAACCTTTGCAAAGAGTCCCTGACTGAAGGATTGTAATTCCAATTATCTTAATTAATTAATAAATAAAATGTTCTGTGGTTCTAATTTTTGTTAGCACTCTTACCCTATTTTTTAATTTGGTTTCAGATAAAGAAAAATTTTTTTTTACTATGTCATGAAATTGTAGACAAAAACACAATCTGTTCATTATAAAAGTAGGGTGAGATGATACTGTGTGACTTTGACAGGACTATCGCTTGGTTTATTGATGGATTCTACTCTTGGCTAGTAGTAAAAGCCAGCCACTTACAGGTGCTTACAGGGTCACCTACCAATGCAAGATACCACACATTGAGTGCTGGGTACCACACAGTTACACACTGGATACAATAAAGTCAGAGGGGGCACAGCAGCACAGATTGCAAGTATGCCATGCAGGAGTCACAGATATTTTAAATGAATAAAGGATTTTCTCTACTCCCACCACCTAAAATATTTCTGGGATTTATTTGTTTGTAAAATACCACACTAAATGCCAGGTGGAGCAAAGTAACAGACTGGGTACAGTGCAGTCAAATGGAACACAGCAGCACAGGTGTCAAATATGCAACATAGGAATCACAGATATATATTATGCAGAGGGCACCTGTTGGAGAACAAAGTTATTTGCACAGTAGCCTGTGACCTCGAGTAACCTCACAAGTGGGAAAGCCATGAGTGAGGTTCTTGAGAAGGTCTGAGCTTCTAAAACCTTCTTTATCCAACGGTGCCCCCATATTGGATTTATGCAACAGGCTGAGACCTTGTGAGAGACTTTTTTTTAAATTCATTATCATTTTTTATAGTATTCAGTAAAGTTTATGAGGTTATTTGTTCAAAGATTGCAACTGTGCTTTTGGTTGCCAGGGACGTTACTAAGGACTCAATGTGAGATGTCACTTCTGATTGGTGCAGTATGAGGCTTTTGAGAGATTTGTAGGTAAAATGGCAATGGTGTTTAATGAGTGAGGTGGTGCAGTGGATGCATTGGGTGTTGGCATTGGAAAGGAGCTGGAAAGAAGACGAGGTAGCGGTTGACTGTTTATGTTGAGGCTTTTTTTTGTAGCATCAGGATCACTTTGTGTGCTGCGAAGTGGCAGCATTTGTGAAACAGGAGCAGAAAGAGTGACTGACTGTGCTATGGAAAGTGGCAGCCTATGAAAAATGGGAGCGGGAAGTGGATATGAGAGAGAGAGAGAGAGAGAGAGAGAGAAGTTGGAGCACAAAAAGCAAGGTACTGTGGTTTCCTGGGAACAGAGAGTTTGTAATAATTTGGATCTGAGGACAAAAAGGCATCAGTAGTTACAGTGACAGAGCCAGAGTGAGGTACTGAAGGGGTGGGGAGAAGAAGATAGGTAGTAGATTCCTGCAGTTCTGTGAAAAATAAAACACTGCTTTTTTTGTTTGTGTTGCTTTGCATTTCTTGTACGACAGAACTAGCAGCCTGTAGTGTGACTTGTGAAATGTGGTGTGAGAGTGAAGTTGTGCAGGCAAGGGGGGGGGAAGGGTGATGTAATCACTGTGTGGATAAATTGGGGATGATGTAATCACTATGGTAATAACTTGAAGTTATTCCCAAAGTGATTATGTCATACTCATTTATCCACACAGTGACTCAGATAAACAGAGTTATATGCCAGTTTTTATCCTGTCGCCTGTTGCATATATATATTTTTTAAATCAAATAAAGAAATTTTCTCTCCAAGTCACCCAAAATAATTTCTGGATTTATTTGAGATACCACACAGTTAGTGCTGAGTGGCAAATATATACACTGCTTACAGTGCAGTCCAAGGGAGCACAGCACAGATGACAAGTACACTACACAGGATTCACAGGTATTTTTTTAAATGAATAAAGAATTTTTCTCTCCTCCAATCACCCAAAATATTTCTGGGAATTGATTAGAATACAACATACTGAGTGCTCGGTGGCACACATTCACACATTGGGGCACAGTTCAATCAAAGAGAGAACAGTACAGAAGGCAAGTATTCCACACAAGATTCACAGATATTTCTCTTCTCTCACCACCCAAAATATTTCAGGAGTTTATTAAGATACCACACACTTAGTGCTGGGTGGCACATGCACTCACTGGGTACAGTCAGTGCAGTCCAAGGGACCACAGCACATATGGCAAGAACTATACCATGCTGGAGTCACTGATATTTTTAATGAATGAAGGATTTTTCTCCCCAAGTCCTTCCACAAAATATTACTGCTATATTTTCATACAGACCAAGAGACTGCTACCATCCCCAGCTCCCACCACACACTTTACTTTTTGCCACTACCTTGCTCTCCCGGCACTGCATCATTTTTCTTATTTTTGTTTTCAGTTAAATAAGTTTATCTTTCATATTTATGATATGTGTGCCTTTAAACAGACCTGACACGCAAGGGAGAAAAGATTGATTTAGTTACTGAACACATTTTAAGATAGGACTTACTGAACTGCTGCCAGCCAATGATGATCACTCTTCTGCTGAGTTCTTCTCTAACTGTGACCCAAAGTCACAGGAAGCACATTCAATCATCATATGACTGCATTAGAGGCACGGCCTGCCCACTGCCCAGCACTTCATTCTCTCCCCATCTGAGTCTGTTCCTTGCAACAGATATGCCATTACCTGACTATCATGCAAGTCCTTTCCATGTCCATATCACAGACACAGCCATCAAGTCAGACAAACTTTTCCCTGATCCCACTTGCAACTTCCCAAACTCACCATCATGCTACTGTATGTGCCCTGTAAATTTGGTTCCCAGCTTCCTCCCAACTATCCCTCTGCAGAAAAACACAAATAGTAGTCAACTTTTTATTAATTTTTTTCACATGTACTCCCTCTATCCCATCCCTGAGACAGCACAGACTTAGCCAGGCCCCCAATTTTTCACCAGGGCCTGTCCGACTCTGTGTGCCTTGGCCTGGCTGCCAATGATCTCCCTCCATTAGTCTCTAGCTCTCTATCCTCTATTGCTCCTTCTTTTAGAAGCTGTTCCTGGAAAGCCAGGGTCCAGTAAAGTGTGACTGCATGATACCAGTGCAGGGGACAGGCCAAAGTCAATGACTTGGTGAGTTGGCAGTAGTTGGCCAGACAGATTGCGGTGTTATGAAGACTCAAGTGGAGAACCTGGAGGCAAGCCAAAGACAGACAAAAAAAAAAAGGTTGACCTGTGCTGTGAACCATTTAGTGTTTGCATTCTAATTTAGAACTCGAACACACCAGAGTTAGAGCATGGTTCCAATCATTCTAGATCTATTTCTTACAACCCTAGTGTCTACTAGTTTCACGATTGCATTTGAATATTGCAACCACTGTAGACAGAGGCATACAGTACACAAGCCAGGTCTAACATGATATAGATTGTGGCACAACATTTTAATAACCAAAAATGATAAAATGATTATGAAGATTGAAATCACAATTTGTGTAGCTGACTGTGGGGCACCACCTTGAAGTACTAAATGTCAAATCACACATTAAAAAGAAATATAATTTTTATGTATCAGACATTTCTACAAGGTAGCTTATTAAACATTTCACAATGCAGTTAAATCGGCACTATGGAGCCTTTAACGTGATGGAGCTTCAGCTTTGTTATTAGTTTTTACAAAGGTGCACATTTTTATCTCATGTGAGATATGCTACTTCCCTTAGTGCCTATAAAAGAAAGACTTATGGAAGAGAGAATGCTATCCCACCAATCTTGACATTTTAGAGATTACAATAATAATGTAATAGGTTCTTTGAGTCACTGGGACTGTGTAGGCAATCCACGGCATTGTGCATAGACCCCTATGTGCTGTGTGCTGTGCTTGTTTTCCAATAGGATACACTATATGTTTTATGCTTATTTGTTATATATGGTCAATTTTCTCCTTTTTGTTTTGCAGTTTATGATCATACACAAAAGCCTGTAAGAGAAACAAAGTGTTTACTTTAAGACTAGTGAAGGCAAGTAAGGCATGGCATTTCACATGAGAAGAAAAAAAAAAGAAATGGACACTACACATAGCGTTCATTGTGGAGGACATCAGCCAGTCATGAACTATCAGAAGACTAAATCTCCTTCTCAGTTCCCTTTGTGCATTTTTTTTTATTTAATGTTTCCATATATACATGGTTATATTCAAAAATTAAATATCTGAAAATGAATAGATGATTTATTATTTAGACTGCTCAATTTATGGCAATTAGAAATTACTGTAAAACTGGGTTATTTTACTTTTACAGACAATGCTTGTCTCTTAGGGACAGGTATAATTATTTTCCATATCATTTTCTTCTTTGTGAACTTTAAATTGATGAGATAATTTGCATTGCTAAAAACAATTATCACAAGTTCCTTAAGAGGTAAATTATTCACATGAAAAATAATTGCTTTTCATACCCAACATTTTGAGAATAAAAGTTCTGTATATTATAGCTGACACAGCAGAGATGCCTTCTTTGATGAGTCTGACTGCTTTTTCTTAGTCACATGCAACTTTACATAAGCCCTGTGAGCAAAGTGCACAATTACATCTCTGTAGATATGACATTATTGTTGGGTATCGACATTCAAAATAATTTTGAGACCTGGGTATTGGTTTAAAATTCTGAAATGCTTTGTTTGTAAGTGAATTTATTTTATGCTTTTGTTGTTGTTTGTCTATAGAAAACTATGGCACCAAAGTATTATAGCTAGGAAGGTTCTTATGCTGAATTAAAGAAACCTTCCCTTTCATATTTAAAATTGTGAAACTTAAAGAGAAGGAGTGCCCTAAAAGTAGCTGTCTGCCCACCGTTTGATGGTTCACTATAGAAAATGAATACAACAAATCATCCAACAATCTAATGTTTTATAAAATGAAAATAAAACAGTTACAATAGTCAAAAACATTTGTGAATGGTTGTGGATAAAACTTGGAATGAGTACTCTCAGGAACCATTAAGTACTGGTCTACCCATTGAGATTACAGACCACAAAAGCCTTTGTGGAGAAGAGGAAACAATAAAAGCACTTCAGATAGAGAAGCTTTTAAATGTTTGTCATCAGCTTTAGTTCAGTAGCTCAGTTGTAAACAGGAGCTTTAAGGCAGCAGTGCAACAAAATTGGGCAAAATGTTAACCTACCATTTTCACTATAAATAGTTCCAGGCATCTTTCAGTTTTATTTGGTGGTAAAAAGTTCTTCTGGAAAACCTGATTATTTTTAAATGTTTCTGTTTTTTCTCAAGACAAAAATGATGACCATCACATTTGGCTTTAAAATAGCATTATTGACCTGGCAAGGGTTAGGAGCAAGGAAAAAAAAAATGATGGCGTGCAACAGAGGAGGTACCTAGAAAAGTATATCTGAGAAGTATGCTAACATTTTTATTATTTTTAGCTGAAGCTAGCGTTTAGAAAAAAAAAAACAGATTTTGTTGCAATGCTGCTTTAAGAGCTATTGACAAGATCCATGCAGACAAGTAACACCAGGGTGTTGTCTGCCTCAGGATCTAAATAAGCTGTTTAACAATTGTAGTTTCTCAGTGCATTGGAAGATCTCAGTCTATTTATTTTATGCATAGCTAAACACTGATCTGGATCATCATGTTCTATTCCAATCCCCAAAACAGCATTCTGATAATGTTAAGTGAGGCACAGGGCTACGCCAAATTCAAACAAATTCTGACCAGAGCTGATAGGGCTGCAGCTGAGGAATGTAGGGTAAAAATATTGAAAAGTACCAAAGTTATGAGCCTGCATTCACAAAATGTAAAGTAGGCTCATAACTTTGTTGCTTTTTAACAGTTTTATACCAAATCTTCAGCATAGCCTTCTTATGCCCCTGCCTCAAAAACAAGGGTAAGAGAACATTTTCAACTCCTGTCTGAAAAATGAATTTATGTAGGGACTGCAAAATCACCTTTCAGAATGATAAAAGACCAGTTTGGCCAGGATCTGAAAAAAATGACAGATGTCACATTCAGGAGATGCTGAAAAGATATCATGTGGTCAGCTGCTACTTTAAGTGGTGGTTATGCAAAAATTACCCCATGATATAAAATGTCAGCTGACCAATCAAAATGCTTATATTTTGAACCCCATTATATAACTGTAAAGTTACTGTCATCACATTTGAATGGTAAACCAATCAGACAGCAGCTTTCACAATGCTACTGACATCACAATGCCTACTGTAGCACTGAAGCCAGCTGTTAAAAGCAAAGTAAAACAGGAAAATCTTCAAACTGCTTATATAACATTATAACTTGTAAACTACTGTTGTAAATATGGAACATACAGTAGCCTGACAGAAAATAGGCAATGTCTCATCATGTGTGAATGGACAGGACTTTAGTAACTCACTCGCAGCTTTACAACTCATGAGTTATAGTCTTGCCTCCTCACATTTGGACATAAACTACATTTTTTTGCATATTCCAAAGATACAAGTCTATCTATTGATCAATCTATCTACCTATCATTCACATTCAAATAACACATTGTTTCTCCCTTTTGCTGCAATACCAGCATATATATATATATATATATATATATATATGTGTGTGTGTGTATATATGTGTGTGTGTGTGTGGTATCCCATCGAAACAGTGAAATTTTGACATCAAAATCCATTACAGAGACAATTTCAAAGGAAACTGAAATTATCACAGAAATGGTCCACTGGTGTAATTTCACTGCTTGCACCACTGTTTCTCCCCTTCGAGCAAACTTCAGCTTGAGTTTGTTATCTTTATAATTGGAGGATGTGGGTTCCAAGAGCATGCAAAGAAACAGTTCATGTCTGACAAATTTCACCTGTCAACATTGTGGATATTGCCAAGCTGCATTTTGAGGTGGCTTGGTGATATATATATAGATATATATATATATATATATATATATATACATACACACACACACACACACACACACATATATATATATAGTCTGTGCTACCATAGTTAGGGTTGAGTAGCACTTTTAAGGTTCAAGGGTCACATTTTACACCTTTATAACTTTTCCACCTTTCAATGGATTTGCCTGAAATTTGGTAGGCACAGGGTGTAACCATAAATCTTGGGATCTGCCAACTTTGTGCTGGTCTGATGTATGGCTGCAGAGTTATTAAGTGACATCTGTGTGCATATTCACGCTTTCTGGTGAATTCTTTGCTCACACCTACAGGTCACATGGTTTGTGCAACTGGTCCAAAAACTTCCGAAAACATGCAGCCAGGCTCCCCAGTGTGCCATTTGAAGATTTCATGAAAAAATATTAAACGGTTCAAAAGTTATTCAAAAAACAAGTTCCCATTATAAGTCAATGGGAAAAAGTAACAAAAAGTGCAGCACTTTCGCAAAAGCACTTTTTAGTGCACAAATGGCACTAGTAGTGTCGCAAATCTGCCATTTTGTTTTCAGTCGGTGATCAGAAAAATGCTTGGCATTTAAATTTGGGACCCTCTACCAACGCAATTCTTTTTGTGTTTACCTAGTTGGACCCTGAGGATGCTAGCCATGTCTTTATTTTGGTGTTAAACACCCCAGAAATATGTTTTTCGAATGGCTGGAAAAAGTAGTGTTGCAAAAGTAGTGTCGTGCTCACGACACTGTTGCAAATTTTGCGAAAGCTTTCTCAAATCACGACACTACTTTTCAGACCATGGCCAAGATGACAGCACTTCTTTGTCACTCTGCTGTAAAAGAATGGTTTGGTCTTTTGAACTGAAATTTGAAGGGAACACAGCCAACATCTCACAGATGTGCCTTTTGGTGGTTTGGTGAAAAATATTTCATGGTTGCCAAGTAATGGTACTCAAAGTTGGCATTTTTTTCCCATAGACTAACATGGTGGCATAACCGCCACACCTTTGAGGCTCCTATCTCGAAAACAATGAAAGATACAGATTTTTTGTTGTGTCTTGCCCATGGCTATGCAATACAAAAACCTAGCCAGGAAAATCATGATTTTGTGGCATTTAAATTTATTTCTACATCATGCGGTTGCTGAGATGTTGGCAATTAAGTACTTCCAATGCTCATTTTAAGCTGATGCCCATTACAATGCATATATTCTTTGTATTTCTCTATGCACCTGTTTGGCAAAACAGGGTATGTACTTCTGTTACTGTTACAGTTACTGTTTCCACTTGCATTTATGTCCCGGTTGAGTTACGTTCCGTGTATGCCAGTGTGCATTACCCTTTGGAGTTCTCATTGCTTGTGTTTTCGTTACTGTTACCATTTGCATTTCCACTACTGTTTCTGTTTACACCACTGTGTGCATTGCCATTACGTTTCAGACAGCCCTTTCATTTCCATTTCTCTTTCATTTTGCATCTTCCTTGCTGTTACTGTTACAGGGTTTAAATAATTGATTAGCAGTTTTTTCTTAGGACTATACTAACTGTACAGAAAGTATTATATAGATATTCTAGAAGTGCTGTGTTTGTTAAACACAGTGAGGCAAGAGCTATGCATTTTCACAAAGATTTAGCACTTTTATGAGCAAAACTCTAATCAATTTTTAGAGTTAAATAAATCCCTGTGTTACCATTTGCATTTGCAATTGCATTACTGTGCCCGTGCGCATTACGGTTTGCGTTTCCATATGCACTTGCATTTCCTTTTGCATTTCTGTTTCCTTTGCTGTTATTGTTGCTGTTACCATTATCATTTGTGTTTACAATTGTGGTACTGTGCCCTTGCATGTTTTGGTTTGCATTTCCGTACGTGCTTCTGCTCCTGTTTCCATTGGCATTATTCTTCATGTTAACTTTACCATTTGCATTTACAAATGCAGTACCGTGCCTGCGCACGTTACGGTTCTTAACGTTTACATCGCGCTTGCATTCATGTTTCTGTTTCTGTTCCTTTTGCATTCTTTTCCTGTGACATAACTTTCCATTTAAAATAAGCTGCCATCACTGTTCGCATTAAAGTTTCGTTTTCATCACGTGCTTCAATGTCTGTTTGCGTCACTTGCGCTTGCGTTTCTATTAACATTTCCT
Organism: Neoceratodus forsteri; assembly: GCA_016271365.2. Classification (NCBI taxonomy): domain Eukaryota; kingdom Metazoa; phylum Chordata; order Ceratodontiformes; family Ceratodontidae; genus Neoceratodus; species Neoceratodus forsteri. Next base: position 664,745,444 of record CM028130.1, on the reverse strand, counting down.
TTACCATTTACATTTCTGTTACCATGTTGCGCCACTGTTGGCGCTATGTTTACATTGCTGTTCCTCTTACTATGTCACAAGACATCAGCAGGGGCAGGGCGTGAAGGCCCAAAGACGGCTTCTGCCGCGCACTATCATATTTCTCATCAACATTCTCAAAAGAAGGGAAATAAGGGCAAAAACTCCATTTAATGCATCAGTTGGGTTGTTCCACAGCGACAAAATCAAGAAATTCGCTGTTAGGGCTGAAACTCCCTTGGAACCCTCCAGCCCACCCCAACTGGCATCGGGGTGCACGTTAGGTCTTGATCTAACTCACCCCATTCTCCTATTCCTCAACTTATTTACACATGTGATGGGGTGAGAGTTAGGCTGATGACCCCAATGCGCACCCCGATGCTGGTTGGGGTGGGCTGAGGGGCCAAGAAGCTGTTTAACCCTAACAGCGAATTTCCTCGCTTGTCGCTGTGGAACAACCCAAATTGATACATTAGTGTATATATATATATATATATATACACATACACACACACACATATATTAGAGGCAAAAGCTCTATTTATTGCATCAGTTCAGAGTCGTTCCACAGCAACAAAAGTGAGGAAATTTGGTGTTAGGACTGAAACCTCCCTTGACCCCAGCTACCCCAACCGGCATTGAGGTGCGCGTTGGGGTCATTGGTATAACTCTCACCCCATCACGTGGTGTAAAGAAGCAGAGGTATAGCAGAATGGGGTAAAGTTGGAGACTATGACCTAGCGCGCACTAACCGCGTTGAAAGTGGCTGAGAAATCGATTTCAACCTAACACCAAATTTCCCCTGTCACTCGAACAACCTAACTATTGCATTAAATGAAGTTGTTGCCTCTAATTTCTTTTGAGAATGATGACGACAAATAGTGAAAGTAATGCAGCGGCGAGCACATGATGTCTTGTGACATAAGTAGGAGCAGCAATGCAAATAAGAGAGGTGCCAACATTGGCGCACATGGTAACATAAATGGTAAAAGAAAGCGTTAATAGAAGCACGGAAAATGCAAAGTGGCGTAAAGTGAACAGTGCGCAAATGAACATTGGCGTGCACATGAAAACACAACTGTTAGCGAACAGTGATGGCAGTGGTATTTAAATGGAAATATGAAGTGTCACAGGAAAAGAACGCTAAAGGGAACAGAAGCAGGAATGTCGACAACGGCTTACACATGTAAATGCAAACTGTAATGTGCACAGCCATACACAATAGTAAACACAAACAGTAAAGTTAACATGAAGAATAATGCCAAAGGAAACAGAAACAGGAAGCGGAGGTGTATGCGGAAGCATAAACCATTATTTGCATCGCATGGAACTACAAATGTTAGCACAAATGGTAACAATAACAGCAACAATAACGCCAAAGGAAAGAAATGCAAATGCAAGCAAGTACAGAAACGCAAACCATTATGCGCATGGTCCATAGGTACCATAATTATGAATGCAAATGGTAACAGTAACAACAAAATAGCATCAAAAGAGCAAGCGAAACGAAATGCAAGTATGTTTGAAAGCGCAGAAACCGTAACTCACATGGATGGTACCACAGTTACAAATGAAACTGATAATGGTAACAGCAACAATAACGCTAAACGACACAGAAATGCAAATGCAAGCGAAAATGCAAACCATAACGAACACAGTGGCGTAGACAGTAATAGTGCCACAAATGGTAATGGAAACGCAACTGAAAATGCTAACTGGCACAGTAACGAAAGGGCACACCCTTCTTTTCCCCAAAAAATGCATTGGAAAACACAATGAAAATAAAAAATGTATACACAACAATGGGCCTCGGAGCAGAAAATGAGGACTTGAGATATTAAATTGCTTATATCTCAGGAACCATATGACGTAGAAAAAAATGTAAATTTCATAAGAATTATGACTTTCCTGGCTAGTTTTGTATTTAGCCCCCATCAGGGGGCTAAGCACTTTTGTGACAAAAAGTCTGCATCTCGCACCATTTCAAAGATATGGGCCCGGAAAGACGTGACGGGCGCCGTAATGTTACCCAATGGGAAAAAGCATTAAGTTTGGAGTGCTGTCACTGTGCTGCCCTGTAATATTTTTTCACCAAACAACCAAAAGGTACATCAGTGGGATGTTGGCTTTCTTTCCTTAAATTTTGGCCCAAAAGACCAAACCGTTATTTTGCAGCAAGGTGGCAAAGGAGTCCTGTAATACGGCGGATGTCATAATATTATCCTATGGGAAAAAGCATCAATTTTGGAGTGCTGTAACTTTGCTGCCCTGTAATATTTTTTCACCAATATACTGAAATGCACATCTTTGAGATGTTGGCTGCGTCCCCTCCAAATTTCAGCCCAAAAGACCAAACCGTTCTTTTGCAGCAGGGTGGCAAAGAAATTGCTGTCATTTTACCATGGCCTGGAAAAGTAATTATACGCAATTTACAGCTTCCATAAAATTTAGAACACTAATGCAACTTTACTACTGCGAAAGTACTTTTCCAGAAACTTGAAAAACATATTTCTAGGATGTTTAACCTCAAAATAAAGACATGCCTAGCATCCTCATTCAGTGCATTATTTTGCACTTTTGCATTGAATCCTAGCTGCTATACTTCTGACCATTCCTCCAACCTTGCCAAGTCCCTTCTCATCCTTTCCACGCCTCCTGTGTATCAACCCTGTTGCAGATCTTTGTGTCATCTGTAAAAGGCATACTTTTCCTTCCAGTCCCTCTGCAATGTCACTGATGAAGACATTAAAAAGGACTGACCCAATACTGAACTCCCCAGGTACCCCACTAGTAACCCTCTTCTTCAGAGTGGACTCCATTTACATTCACTCTGTTCTCTGCTGTGCAGCCAATGTTTTACCTAGGCTAGCACCCTGGGACCCACTCCCAGGCTGGTTAATTTGACTATTAATCTTTGTGTGGGACTGTGTCAAATGCCTTGCCAAAGTCTAGGTAGGCCATGTCCACAGCCCCTCCCTGGTCTACTACTTTGGTCACCCAGTTAAAGAAATCTATTAGATCTGGCTCACATGACCTTCCGCTGTGAACCCATGCTGCCTTGGGTCCCAGCCCCACTGGCCTCTAGGTACTCAACTATTCTTTCCTTCAGAAGTGACTCCATCACTTTCTCTACCACAGAGGTCAGACTGACAGGTCTGTAGTTTCCTGCCTCTGTCTTGGTCCCACTTTTTCAGAAGGGAATCACATCCGCCTTCCTCCAGTCCTCGGGTACCACACCATCCTCCCATGATTTATTAAAAGAGTAGCCAGTGGTTTCACTAGTTCCTCCTTAATTCTTTTAGAATTCTGGGGTGAATTCCATCAGGACCCATTGCTTTGTCCACCTTCAGTTTTAGGAGTTCTTGCAGAACCCTTTCTTCTGTGAAAGGACTGGGATCGACCCCCCTATCAAGAGTGCTTCTGTTAATTGGATTAGGCACTTCCCCCTCCTCTTTTGTGAATACTGAGCAGAAATATTCGTTCAGTATCCCTGCTTTTTCACTGTCCCCCTCTGCCCACCCACCGTTCATTCTATTCAGCCTCACTATCCCTCCCTTTGTTTTTCTACGCTCGCTGATGTACCTATAAAAGGTTTTATCCCCTTCTTAACTGAGTTGGCTATCTTTTCCTCAGTTTGGGCCTTTGCTATTCTGACTTCCCTCCCTGCTTCCTTCTGCCTTAACTGGTACAGCTTTCTGTCCTGCTCCTTCTGTGTTTCCTTATACTTCCGGAATGCTATCTTTTTCTTCCTGACTTTCATAGCCACCTCTTTTGAGAACCATAGTGGCTTCCTTGTGAGATCTCTGACCATCTCGCTGTATCCCTCACATGTTTATTGACTTCTGGATCTTACCCACAGAAACCCTGTTCTAGATGGAAATTAAATAGTTCATTATTAACTGATTCTAGGGTGTCTGAATCCTGTCTGGAACTCTTGCAGCCAGACTCTCAGTCTTTGATGCATATTCTTCTCGTCTGTAATGGTGGATGGATACAAGGCTGATTTAAAATAATTTTTATTTAACAGGCTAAAAGTAAAATTTTAAATGCATATTTAAGGTATCTAGGCCTTAGGCAGAAATTAATGGATGCCATCTCTAGGGCATATGAATCCCATGCAGATTATTCATTGCAGATTACGCACAAAGATGGAGATGGAACAGTACCAATATAATCGGCTGTCTCTCTAAAGTTGGAAGCCCAGTATGGCACTCAAGGAACTAAGCCTTCTTTGAATATCTTCAAAAGTTGTGCAGACAGAGTTTCAGCCACACATATTGACTCCCTTAAGGACCCTGAAACAATGTCGCTGCACTTTTCATTGACAGACATAAAACAGATTGCCCAAACATCTTTGGAAGTAATTTAGCTCCCTTTCTTCTGCATCATCACATCCTACTTTTCTCACTGACATCCAGGTCCCAGATGTTCCCACAGATCTAATGAATTTTCTTACTGCCCCCATTTCTCTTGAGGAAACTAGGTGAGCTATTCAGTGATAGAGATGTGTGAGTGGCCTCAATTCGATCCACGGAGTGATTCACGGAGTGAAGGCGATTTTGCGGAGTGCTCCACAATGCGAAGCAGAGTACTTTGCGTTATAATAGGTAACACGAAATCCATTGAAAACAATGACTTTGCGTTACTCTGCCTTCCCAAACCACTACTCCACCAATTTTTAAGGCGAAGTACATTGAAATTAATGTAATTCACCTCACTTCGCCTTGCAATTGAGCTCCAAATTAAATTCTGCAGTGATTCATGGGATTGCAGGTCACATGGGCTCTAGATTGTTCTGCACAACCTCAGTTCTGGCCTGGAGTGTGTGTACGTAGTGGTAGCTGGAGACAGTTTGCTCTTGGAGCTCTGAGGTTCATTTGTTGCTCAAAATTTAATACATCAATTGTAGGAAACTCTTCTGTGCTCATATCATCGAGTGTTTATTGTTGTGTGTGGATTTTGAATGTTAATTTAGAACAGTCAGTCTGTGTACTGTGAAGTGTGCTTTTGGGAGGGGTGTATTTGTGGTGTAGGTACATTAACTGGGAGAAAAGGCAGTCTTTCTGTTTTGGTTATATTTTTTCTTGTATAACTGTGTTAACGTACACACAGTAATATTTTCAGTAATTCTTGACATTTTTGCTGATTGTTGTGGTACAACAGTGTATAATTTGTCTGTTTAAAACATTTGGTTATATTACTAAAGGTTTTCAATTTGCTGTCATTACCTGTAGTGTGTGTGTGTGAGTGTGTGTGCGATGCGTGCAGTTAAATTAGACACCTTTTATTGTGCCACAGAGTAATTGCAGCAGTGTGAACCTACTACCCACCACACCTGCATGAATATTTTGTACTGCTTTGTGGTATCTTTACTGGTAGTGGATTGTTACTGCCATGCACTAATCCCCCAACTGGCAAAAGGTATTCCTTTCCAGATTTAGATTTGTGACTTGTGAGCACTGGTTTGGTGTTGTGCCTTTTGTATGTATCTCTTGAGTGTGTAGCGTAATCTTAATCTGTCTGTGCATTTGCAGTGCACCATTAATTCTGGGAGACTGTATTTCTTGTTACACTCTCATTTCACTTGGCCAGCACTGGGGAATTTTCTGAGCACAAGACAGTAGCATTTTTTGGATGCACATTAATTCTGATGACTCTGTGTGTGACCATTGCGTGCATGACTGAGTGTGCCATTAATTCTGGGAGACTTTGCATTTCTTGTTACACTCTCATTTCACTTTGTCAGCACTGGGGAGTTTTCTGGATACAAGACAGCAGCACTTTGGGGATGCACATTAATTCTGGTGACTGTGTGTGTGGGGTGCTGCCAGTATTGTTGGCACACCACCTTACTTCGCGTTAAGGCAGAATGACAATGTGAAGTAATAATCACAAGACAAAGTGAGTCTTTCCTATGGGGCATTCCACATAGTGAAGTGCCAACCGCACTGTGAGCACTTTACGGCAGAATTTAAATTCTCTGCATCTCTGTTCAGTGACAGAAGAAGCGTACATCTCCTGGGTAGGATGGACTCACTCATGAGTTATACCAAATTTATATAAATTTTTCACCCCTTTTGACCTTAGTCTTTAATGATACTTTGGCCACAAATTCTGCCCCAAAGCATTTTCTGAATGCTATTATGATTTTACTTTTTTAAAAAGGAGAGCAGACAGATATATGAAATTGGAGACCTCTCAGTTAAACAGACTAACTCCTATAGCAGTGTAGATGATTACAAAGTTCAAACCTGTGCCAAACCACAGAGATCCATTTCTCATAATCTGATCTTACTTAGAAATCTCATAGCAACCAGCTCAGAAAGCCGCCTGTCACTTTGATCTCCTCGATCAGGAGAAAGCATTAGATCGGGTGAATCATAATTATATGCTTGCAGCCCTTTTACACTATCACATACCACTACACATTCGTGTCCTGATTCGACTGCTGTATAATACAACTTGGATCCAGCCCTATATCAATGGTTCCTGGTACCCTTTTCTTGGCAGTAAAGGTATTTGTCAAGGGTGTCCCTTAAGTCCTCTTCTTTATGTTTTCAAATTGACCCTTTCCTTAAGAAATTACTACAACATTCGTACTATTCCTACGGTAACCTTTCCTATGTGCTCTTACTGCCCCAGTGGTCTGTGCTTATGCAGATGACCTCTGGATTTGTACCATCAGAATTCTTGATACAGATTTGATGGATGTTATTTCGCACTTCGAACATGCATCTGGGTCTAGATTAAATTATGATAAAGTCATGCTATTTAACTCCACCTTCCCTTCGGTTCCCAGTACTACAGTCGCTACTTCACCCATTAAAATGTTGGGTTTGTATTTTTGGAGTTTGGATGATGCTCTTTATAACTGGACCAAAACTGCAGACAGAGTTTCCACATTAGTGAATTCCTGGAGAGGCTGCATAATAGCTAAAAGGAAACGGGTATATTTATTAAAATCTTTGCTTCTTCCCCTTTTTCTACATTTGCCAGCCATTTTTCCTGTACCTTTTTCCTTGGAGGCAAGGATAAATAATATTTTTTCAAGGATTTTGGGGGAGCCACTTGAATATGGTTAAATGAGCAATTACATACCTAGATTATTGTCATCGGGGGTATGTATGTGAAACCCGATAGTGTTTTTTCACAGTCTCTTTGTGATGCGTAATATAGCCCCGTTGTCACAGCCAAACTTTACTATGTGGTTCTCCTTTTTACATACTTCACTATCTTTCATGATCAGGGTCCGGACTATCTGAAAGAACTCCTGGTTCCTTACTCCCCTGATTGATCGCTCTGCTCAGCTGACGAGGGGTTGCTAGAGATTCCTAGCATGAATTTTAAATCTTCTGGCTCTGGAGCATTTTCTTATGCTCGCCAAACCTTTGAAGTCTCTAGCCCATCGTTAGTGGGAGTGCACTCTCATGGAGGAATTTAAGACAGAATTAAAAACCTTCTTCTGGAAATCGGTCTTTCTAGAAAGCTGAATTGTATCTTGGATCTGGAGTTACAGTACTTATGTGGAGATGTTGGATTTTAATGTTTATTTTAAGCTGTTTATTTTGTAAAGTGCTTTGGAACCGGAAAAGCGCGGTATAAATAAAATTATTATTATTCTTTACTATGAGTTTGGAAACACTCCCCTTTTGAAATTCCTAAGAACTTTTAACGGCATACCAGAAGTCTGCTGTTCAATTCCCAGTGAGCCACACTTTTTCTTTCTCATTTCCATCCTTGACATAAAATATGCCTTGCAGGGGCTAAACTGCACTGAGAGAAGTTTGTATTTCTGATATATTCCTATTTGCAGGATTACACAATATACTTGAGAAATGGAATGTGTGGATTTAAGGAAGTCCTCAGGCACTCTGACCATGTTAGCCTGTAGCTTAAAGGTTAGAGCACTGGAATAGCATACCAGAGATCTGAGGTTCAGTTCCCAATGGGCCACACTTTTCCATTCTCATTTCCATCCTTGATTTAAAATATGCCTTGCAGGGGCTAAACTGCATTGACAGAAGTTTGTATTTCTGATATGTTCCTAGTTGCAGGATTATGCAACATACTTGAGATAAGGAATGTCTGGATTTAAGAGAGTCTTCAGGCACTCTGACCATGTGAGCCTGTAGCTTAATGGTTAGAGTGCTGGAATGGCATACCAGAGGTCTGAGGTTCAGTTCCCAGTGGACACACTTTTCCTTTCTCATTTCCATTCTTGATTTAGGAACTTTAGGAAATTTGGGATTCCATCCTTTTTAGTCCTAGTTTTTCTTAAATTACACCAGTGGAATATATTGTATACTCAAGTACAGTTATCTACAAGAAAACAACTATATCAAGCCATTTTAGGCATTGCCTTTTCAGATACCCCTCTTTTTTGATTTACAGGGTAGGCAGTTAGTTTTAGGGATGATTTTTTTTTATAATTAATGGATTCCAGGATACCGATATAGCTTTGGTATGTTTCTGGCTCTCTTGCCATGAGCGTTATGGTGTAGGCAACACATTAAAACACAAATCAGTGGATGAAAGAATATGGCCTCGAGTATCATGCATGCAGGTTTTGGAAATTATGACCCATTTCTTTATAGATTGTCTATATAGCCAAGTTTTCTGGAAACATCTATTTCATAAATGGAAGGATAAGCACATCACGGTATCACTTATAAAATTCTGGTCTATGGAACATATCCTTCCATTTTCCACAAGTATCATTTTAGGACTTTAAGATTGCTATTTGCATTATGCAGGTATTAATTGTGGCAAGCTAGGTGTGCTTGTCTTATGCAGCAAAAACGTTTTATGGCAATACAAGTTTTTTTTTCACTTTATCTTTTATTAGAGTTCAGTTTAACAAGACAGAAGGAACAATCCAAACAATGAATGACATCTCCCACATGAAATAAAATAATCACATTATACACAGTAATAAAAGAGTAAGCATATATAAAAAGTGGTTACATATTCTAGCATATCCTGAGCATTTAACAATGTTTGTGCAAACATCCTAGTAAATGTATAATGAGATACTAGTAATGATTCATTATTGCTTTGTAATAAAGGAGAATGTAAGAGGGAGAGATTGTATTGAGAAGAAAGTTAAACATCGGGAATAAGTGAGAGCAATACAAGTTTTAACTCAGATTTTGAACAAATTACAATTTATATATGCCTCTGAATGACATTCACTGCCTTCAGCAACATTTTATAACCTGTGGAGAAATTGTAATTGGATGATGACTGATGTAACTTAATATTTCAAATTTCTGTTATGTCTTGCTGTTTACTTTTTATATTGTATAAAGATACATTATCATTTGTGTTCTTTTTGCTATCTGGATTTTGCTTTGATTTGTTATGATTAATTTTCTCTGTATGAATTTTGATTTGGTTTTCTTTTAATAAAACATTTCCCTACTCTCCAGTAGGGGAAACTTTGTCTGCCTTGCAAAATGGTGGACGAAGGGATGGTCGATGGAGAAAATAAGGGGAAAGAAGAGGAGTTTCTGGCTCACTCTGTGGCACATACAACATTTAGGCAAGGTTTGCCTGTTATGACATCAACACCAAGAGCTGTGGATATGCCAGTATTTATGCCACTTTCCAGTACAGAAATTAGAGAATCTCCTGAAGCTATGGAATCAAAGAAATTACCTATGGATGCTTCTGAATTGGGTAGATTGGTTCCGGAACATGAAGTGGAAACAGCAGGACAGGACCCTCATGAAAAAGTGTCCCGTGAGGCATTTAAGATGCTTAAGGATTTCCTGACTCAATTACTACAGAAGATATGACTGGTGAGGAAGAACGAGCTCAGCGAGGCACCCATGGATGAATCAACTGCTTTCACTCTTCCATCCCAGATTATGGATAGGTTACTGCACTCAACCTCTGCTGCGATTCAGAATTACCAAGCTCACCTGTGGTCACATTGGGGCTTTGGCAGGGTCACTCAACGAGAAAGTGGTTTGAAGTCTGGACAAGGCTCTTCATATGGTGAAGTGGAAATACCATGTCTGATGGTAAGCACTGATTTCTTCTGCCCTTTGAGGGCAATAGATATTATGTCTGGAGTTACAAATTTGGTTACAGGAATTAGCGGCTTGCCTCCCAGAGAGTGGCATCTCTCAGCACTGCATTCTCTACCTATGGTGGACCAGACAAATAAAATACTTGGCCCTTCAGGGCAAAATGTGAAACTGGCCCATGTTCCCGTAACTACACAACCAGCTAGTTCAGTAAAGCTGGAGATGGCACCTACAGACACTAATCCTACTCTTAGAACTCTTCAGGGAACTGCAGTTGCTGAACAGGCATCTTTGTTACAACCTGAGCAGATCTCTGGAAAAGAAGGACCTGCTGCCCCACAAGGTAAATTTTGAAGGCAGACCTCTTCCAGAAGGTGGTGGAACCAGCACAGAGACTAAATGTGGTTTGTCTGAAATTTAATGTGAACTTGATGGGGCTCCAGATAGAAAAACTGTATTGCACTCTATGCTGAAAGACACTATGGGAATTTCAGCATCTGAATTGTTTGCCTTTATCCACATAAAGAGAGAGGCAGTTTATGATATAAGCTTCAAAAATGTGCAAACATTAGAGCGCTTCTGGCAGAAGTACCCAGGAGTTAAAGATAGCCCAGGATGGTCCCCCTTTTTTCCCCATCCCTCTGAAAAAATCAGTGGTAAAAACAATCACCTTAAGGAGGTCACGTGATGCTAGCGAAGGAGTAGGATGTGGGTGGAAGAACACTGTCATCTTTCTGATAAAATCTGCAAATCAATGTCGCCAAACTACTTTCATTTAAACTACAGATACTTCCTAACAGTCTTAGAGAGTGTTATTCCAAGAACATCCATAAAACAAACTCACTGAGAGATGGATTCTGCTCCTCCATCGTGCAGCTTACATGTGGACTCTGGGACAGTTACTCCACAGGAATAATTGTCACCTTCCCAGAAGTACTGCCTCCGAAAGGCATGGGAGAGCATAGGAGTGCATGCACCAGGAACTTTAACTCATTGTTGAAGAACTAGTGCTGTGAGGAAGGTTTGGATTCATTGGTGACTGGGGACCCACCTGGAAGGATGGAGGCTTGTTCAAGCTGGACGGTCTGCATCCATCCTGAGGGGAATCCAAGCACTCAATGATAAGTTTAAATATTACATTGTCAAGCATTTAAACTGGCTAAGGGGTGGCAGGCCAGCAAGGAGGATACATAATTGTCTCACCCCCACAGCTAGCAGTGGAAGCAGTGAAACGTAGGGAGGGATATCTCTACAAAGCAGTGTGGAAAAAGATGGAGATAAGTGCCCAAGAGGTGGATCGGCAGAAAAGGGGCAAAATTCAACAGAAGGACAGACAGCAAGGAGAACCAGGGATAAAGGACAACCAGGGAAGGGGCTGGAGTAGAACAGCTAAGCAGTCTGGGAGGTCAAATCATGGAAAACTCATGTGTGCTAATGCCAGGAGCCTTAGCAACAAGATGGAGGATCTGAGGATGTCATGATGCAGTCAGACCTTGGACATTGTGGCCATCACAGAAACTTTGTGTAATGATAACCATGACTGGGAAATGGCCATACCTGGCTAGCAACATATTCAGAAGAGACAGGGCAGGTAGAAAGCGAGGAGGAGTGGCACTGTATGTGAAAAATTACATAAAGGCCACAGAGATCCAGGAGGAATAAAATGGGGGACACATACTGTGGGTTAAGCTGGAAAGGAAAATGGGGCCAGCCATCCACACAGGTGTGGTCTATAGACCACCAGCCCAAGAGGAAGAAACAGATAGGAAGCTGATGCTAGCCATCCAAAGGATGGCAGACAAGGGTGAGGTAGTGCTGGTTGGAGACCTCAATATTCCAGACATGGACTGGAGCATCCGAGCAGCAGCAGCATCAGCTAGGAGCAGATTTATCCTGGACTCCCTTCAGAGTGCCTTCCTCAAGCAACTGGTCATGGAACCAGCTCGGCAGAAGGCAATACTGGACCTTGTGCTCACAAACAGGGACAGTGTGATGGGGGTAACAGTGGGGGAGCACTTTGGGAACAGTGACCACCAGTCACTGTGTTTTGAAATCACAGAAGGAGCAGAACCAAACCACACAAAAACATGTATCCTGGATTTTAGGGGGACAGACTTTGGGAAAATGGGGAGATGCTTGAAAGAGGCATTAAGGAGAATGGGGTGGGAATCAGGGGTTGAGGAACAGTGGGCAGTATTTAAAATGGGGATTACAAAAACAACAGAATTATGCATTAAGCAGGTTAGCAAGGGGAAAAGGAAGAGGTGGCCATTATGGTTTTCCAAGGAGGTAGCAGAGAAAGTGAAAGCCAAAAAGATTGCATTCAAGGAATACAAAAAGACACAGGCAGAAGGGGATAGGGATAAGTACCAGGAGAAGCAAAGGGAGGCAGGGAGGTCAGTAAGGGAAGCCAAAGCTCAGACAGAAGAGCACATTGCAAAATCAGTGGGTAGAGGGGACAAAACCTTTTACAGGTACAAAAGTGAAAAAAGAAAGGCAAAGGGAGGGATTGTAGAGACTGAAGGGAGGATGGGGGCAGCGTGGAGGAAGACAACAGTAAAGCTGACATACTGAACAGGTATTTCTGCTCAGTCTTTGCTGAAGAAGAGGAGGGTAATGGGTCTGAAGGAGTACAACGGGTGGGAATGGTGCAGAAATGGACACAAGTCCCTTTAAATGAGAAAGGGTCCTGAAGGAACTGGAAGTAGTAAGAGTTGATAAAGCAATGGGGCCAGATGGGGTTCACCCCAGGGTCCTAAAGAACTAAGAGAGGTGGTGGCTGAACCTCTGGCAACCTGTTTAGCCGATCACTGGAAACAGGGAGGTACCCAAAGACTGGAGGACGGCAGATGTAGTCCCCTTATACAAAAGTGGGAACAAAGAGGAAGGGAACTACAGACCAATCAGCCTCACCTCGGGTAGTGGGGAAGATCATGGAAGCACTACTGAAGGAGAGATTGGTGGAACATCTGGTTGTCAATGGACTACAGGACCCAAGGTAGCATGGTTTCACCAGGGGAGGTCATGTCAGACCAACCTCATTGAATTTTTTGACTGGGTGACTAGGGAGGTGGATCGGGAGGGCAGTGGACATGGCCTATCTGGATTTCAGCAAGGCCTTTGACACTGTGCCACATAGAAGACTATTACACAAACTGGGGAATATGGGTGTGGGCAGGACAGTAGTGCAGTGGGTAGGTAACTGGCTGGGCGGCAGGACACAGAGAGGTAGTAAATGGCGGTCACTCCACAGAGGAAGAGTGACCAGTGGGGTACCACAGGGATCAGTGCTGGGACCGATCCTATTCAACATCTTCATCAGTGACATTGCGCAGGACCTAGAAGGCAGAATTTCCCTTTTGTTGATGACTCAAAGCTCTGTAACAGAGTAGACACACCAGAGGGTGTAGACAGAATGAGAAGGGACCTGCAGAAACTTGAAGAATGGTCAGGGGTTTGGCAGTTGAAATTCAATGCAAAGAAGTGCAAGATGATGCATATGGGCACAAAACCCTGGCACAATATATCAGTTGGGGTGAGGATATAGCATGCACCAAGCAGTAAAGGGATCTTGGGGTTATCATCTCTGATGACCTCAAGGAGGGAAACAGTGGACAAGGCATCAGGTAAAGCAAATAGAATGCTGGGATGCATAGGCAGGGGCATCACCAGCAGGAAAAGGGAGGTCATAATTCCACTATACAAGACACTAGTGAGGCCCCACCTGGAGTACACTGTACAGTTCTGAGACCTTACCTATGTAAGGACATAGACAGGGTAGAGAAGGTTCAGAGGAGGGCAACAAAGATGGTGCATGGATTGCATCACAAGTCCTATGAGGACAGGTTGAAGGAACTGAACATGTACTCCTGGAGGAAAGAGGAGAGATGGGATATGATAAAGACATGCAAGTATCTTACAGGGAGGAACAGGGTGCAGGAAGACACTATTTAAGCAAAAAGATGTTCCAGGACTAGAGGCATAGGATGAAGTTGCAGGAGGACGATTCAGAGGAAACGTGGAGGAAGAATTTTTCACAGAACGGGTGGTGGACAAGTGGAACACCCTGCCAGAGGAAGTGGTGGGGGCTGAAACAATCACGGGATTTAAGAATGCATGAGATAGACATAAAGGAATTCTGGAGGTCAGGGTTAAGGGGCAACAGACTTCTAGGAAAACATAAAGTAAACTTACAAGCTAAAATGGGCAGACTGGGTGGGCCATAGGCCCTTATCTGCTGACAGTGTCTATGTATCTATGAATTAGACACCAAACATCCCCTCCATAGCAGCTGTCTTATACAAGAATCACTGGATATCTCATCGGCACATATTTGCACCGAGCTCTTATCAATTAAGGAGGCCCTTCTAAAATTAATCAAAGAAGTAGCCGACATTAAACCAGTGATTATGCAGCTATCAAGCCAGGTTGCAGACTCTGAGACAAAGGTTAGCTCAGTGGAGAGAAACAGTAGAACATGGAGCCTGAGGTCGTCGCCTCAAAAGGAACCTGACATAGTTAGAAGAGCGTATTGATGATCTAGAAGGAGAAATAGACAGAATAATTTGGTGCTGCTGAGCTTAACTGAAGGGGGGGAGGAGATCCCTAATACTATCCTTTTTCTGCAAAACTTCTTGAAGAGGATGATGGGGCCTTCACCTAAAGGGTCTGAATATGTCATTGAGCGGGCCCATCACTCACTTCGGGCTACGCCTTCACCCGCTGATGCTCCCCGACTGATTATCTTCAAACTCCTGAACTTCCTGGACCACAAATTTATCCTTAGAGAAACAAGAAAGTTATCTGCAATTCTATGGGAGGACAAAAAAATTAAGGCTGGCACCAGACCTGACATTTAAGACTAGGAAAATCCGTGCTACTTTTGGACCAATCACTTCTAAGTTGTGGGCTGCAGGGACTCGGCATCAAATTTTGTATCCAGCCAAATTGGAAGTTACCTTAGAGGAAGGCGCTAAACGTTTTGAATCACCAGAGTACGTTCTGAAGGTACTTCAGAAGGCACACCCTGATTAATTTCCCAAATGAGACATGAAGGAGAAGTTGAGGCAGAGTGTTTTTTTTCTTTGAGAGCGAATGTTCATTTTGGCCAACATGAAAATCTTTTCTTTGTAAGATTAAACTGGTTTAAACCGCTCTGTTTCCACTTGATGTTGGGATCGTGTTGGGATCTAAGTGCGCCTGATGGATATTTTCTGACTGTTGTGGAACTTTCGATTGGGAGTCAGTTTCCAGCTGGGGATGCTGTACAGCTGGGATTTTGTTGGCTTTTTTCGAAGTGAGGGCACGCTTTTTACATTTTATTGCTCTGCTAGGTAATGTCAATCGAACTGAGTGCAAAGGGTGTCTTATTTGCCTTCCCATTTTCTGATGAAGAGGATAGAACTTTTATTATTTACTGTGAGGAACTTTAATGCTAATTTTGAGGTGCAATTCCAGGTTGAGCCACTTGATGGCACTGTTGTTAACCAGTTAATAGCACAACCTTGTAGTAAAATTCAGTCTGCATAATATTAGGGGCACAGTTAGTTTGATTAAAGATCTTTAGTTTGGTTTAACTATATATCTAGCAGTGTTGGGTATTCCTGGAATACAGGGTTTTGAGAAGCTCCTATTTTGACAAACCTCTACTTCTCGGTGATTTTCAGGATTCAACCACATGAGGCTGGATGATCTGGGGAGATGGGGCCTTATTGTTGAACCATTTTTCTTCTTTCAAAAATGTTTTTGTTAGTAATAACTCCAATACAATGAGGGCGTTTACCTCCCTTTTTTCTGTTGTTTGGTGAAAAGTTACCTCTTCAGTGTCTCCTGATAACCAGAGGATGACTGCTCACCTTTGGTTAGCATCAAAGCCCATAACATGAGGAGTAGACCTAGGGCATCGTCACTTGCTCAGTTAGGTATTACTTTGGGGCAGAGTTTTCTAGTTATCCCCACTTGCCTTTTATTTCTTCTAGATTTGTTTTTATTGTTTATGGGTGGGGGTAGGGGAAGGGAGGAGAGAGTTGGCACTTTTTTCATTCAGTCACTACTTACCGTACAGTAGGTATTTGCAAGTATGACAACTCTAAATTTCCTTTCTTGGAACATTAAAAGGGGTAGACATAATGCAAAAAAAATATGTTATACTAAAGCATTTGGCAAAATATAACCCTATGATTGTCTTCCTTCAAGAGACCCATCTCTTTTCAGACCAAGAGAAATATTTACAGAAAGCTGGTTGGCCAAGCTTTTGGAGCTGGGTTTAATTCCACAAAAGGGTGCTACCATTCTCATAGCAAAGGTGTGCCATTTTCTGCTTCTAGCATAGTGAGAGACCTGAAGGTTGTTACATTTTAGTTCAAGGAAAACTGAGCAATCAAGAGCTAGCATTGGGTTGGTATATGGCCCAATGTAGACTCACCCTTTTTTCCCCATCTGTCCTCTGTGCTAGCTCCATTTGCACATTTGCCAATTATCCTGGTGGGGACTGGAACCTTGTCCAAGTTAATGACATGAGCTAGACTTCACTGTAAAGGCCCGGACCATCCCCAGACCAACGAGCCCTATTGGAGTTTATGTCCACACTCGGGTTGGTAGACCCATGGAGACCTCTTCCTCTAACTAAGGATTTTACTTTCTTTTACCAGTGGATAAGAGTTACTCTCATCTAGATTTCTTTTGTTGAACCAACAACTATGTTCTGGTATTTCAGACTCCCAAATCTACGCTAGAGTAATCTCTGACCATTCATTAATTTCACTTTCAATGGAAATCCAGGGGCCTCCCTTTAGACCTGTTCCTGGTCCCTTAATAATTCTCTTCTGAGGGATTACCAAATCCTTTTCCATTTCCAAATCTACCTTTCCTTACCATTCAAGAAAATTTGGACTCCATTTCTGAGGTAGATAAAGTATGGGCAGACTTAAAATCAACATGGAGAGGAGAACTTATCCGGGTTGCTGCTGTTTCAAAGAGGAAGAAGCAGTTCCATTTAAACCTTTGTTTAGACAAAATTTGCAACCTGGAAACCCAAGATACTGCCAATCTTTCACCAGAGAAATTTTCAGAACTAGCTCATCTTCGAGCTCACTATACTGAGCTCCTCTTAGAAAAGTGGAGAAAGCTGCGTCTCAGGTCAAAGCAACCTATATTTGCCAAGGTAATAAAGCAGGTAAATATCTTGCTTGGCAATTAAAGCATCGCTTTGCAGCTAAATGGATTCCTGCAATTAGGAACCCCATACTGATTTACTTATCACAGACTCCCAAGAAATGGTGTCCTCCTTCAGAGAATTCTACAAAACCGTTATTCCCCACCTGATGTCAGACTCTCAGCCTCGAATGATAGAAGATTTCCTCCAGAGCACACCTCCTTGTCTTTCAGAAACTGCAAAAATGTTTTAAATGAACCTGTCACTGAGGAGGAAATTTTATCAGTAATAGATTAATTGAACCCAGACAAAGCCCCTGGATCAGATGGTTATACTGGCTTGTTCTATAAAACTTTCAAAATTCAGCTGGTTCCTCTACTGCATAAGCTATTTGCTTTCTGGGAATTATATCAGTAAGTGATCCTTCCTTTTCAAAGCAAGGATCACTCTACTTTCTAAACTAGGGAAGACCTAACAAATTGGCAGTTATAGACCTATATCCCTGATTAATGTGGATATTAAAATTTATGCCAAAATCCTGGCACAAGACTAGCTAAAGTTTGGTCCCTTTGATAGGGCCAGAGCAAGCTGGGTCTGTCTGGAGTCGCTCTTGGCAGACCATTTCTGTAAATTGGTTATTTAATTTCTGCATCAAGGGACCCCAAGTCAGAAGCTACACTGGTGTCCCTGGATGCAGAAAAAGCCTTTGTCAGAGTCCAATTGGACATACCTATTCACTGTACTCTCTCAGTTTGGATTCCCAGATAGTTTTATCAAACAAATTTGCATCCTTTACTAATACCCTCAGCACAGACTATGTGCAACAATCAACTATCAGATGCCTTTCCTTTGAAGAGTTGAACCAGGCAAGGATGCCCTCTGTCCCCTACCTTTTTAACCTATACATTGAACCACTACCAAGGGTAATCAACAGGAGGAAGGAATCGAGAGCATGCGGTTGGGTTCTATATGAATCCATATTCTCCCTCTTTGCAGATGACTTGCTGCTCCATTTAGCAAATTGGGATTATTCCTTCCTTAGCCTTACAAACTATTGCTCAATTTGGTGAGACTTTGGGCTACAAACTTAATAAAGCAAAACTATTGTCTATCCCTCTCAGCTACAATAGACAAGGTGCAAGTGGAAGCCTTTGGGCTTACAATAGGAAAAGGACTCTAAGTTATTTAGGCTAAAAATTACTCAAGATCTTGACAAACTAAAGGCTCTTAATTTAGATCCTTTCTGCAGACAATTAAGGAAGATCTGACAAGATGGAAAAGCTTCTATTTCATTTTGGAGCCGAACAAATATTCTAAAGATGACAATATTACCCAAATTATTTTATCCTCTGAATAGTTTAGCCCTGTATCTCCTTAAATCCTTCTTTAAGAGCTTGCATAACCTGTGTTCTGATTTTATTTGGAATGGAAAACTCACACATAGAGCATATTGGAAACTTACAGGACCCAAACATAAAGGCAGCCTGCAATTACCAGACTTGTTTTCATATTATCTAGCTATCCACGTTAACAGGTTTCTGCTATGGAGCTCTCTCCATGAAGAACCTCTCATAAACCCTCCTGGGATACAACTTCGACCAGGAGCATGCTAAGGCTGAGTATCTCTCCTTGCAGCTCTCCTGTACTGCCCTTGGGCAGCTGTCCCTCCAGGGATTCAAGAATCTCCCTAGGGTGGAGTATTAAAGTCTTCCACCAATTTTGCATGCATTATAAATTGCACATGGGAACAGATATTTCAACCCTTTGTAATAACCCCAACTTAATTACTAATAAGACTATTAATCCAAAGCCCTTCAAGTGCAATGTGACATAAAACTGAAACAACTTTACATGGGTCCTCACTCCTTCAGTTTCTCAGATAAAACTCAAGCTGGGTTCTCCAGCCAAAATCTGGTTCTATCTTACCCAGGTCCACCACTGTCTTCAGAAAGTTTTGGGCAAACCCCTTGGGTGGATAAATTAGAACCTTTTTACATCCTCTGTTGACCCTTGCAAGAAAAGACAAACTGGTTTCTAGGCTATACTAAGCACTTATCAATGACTCTTGGAAGAATTGCTCTTCAGCAACTTTCTACTGGAAGTACAACCTGGCCAACCCCCCACCTGAATCCCAATGGGAGTCTATCTGGTTGGATAACTTCAGACTAATTAAACAGGACAGATTAAGAAGCATTCAGTTTAATGTTTTACATAATTTATATTATACCCCAATAAACTGCATACAATGGGTCTGCTATCAACTCCAGAGTGTCAAGATTATGGCACTTCAAAGGCTTCACTAAGCCACAAATTATGGCTTTGTCCCAAAATTACTGCCTTTTGGGAATTGATTAAAAAGCACATTTCTGGCTATTTACCCTCATCCCCTTATTTTGATGAGAATGTATGCCTTTTGGGGCATTACTCTACTATCCCCACACTGTCCCTTAAGACACAGATGGCCATGGTTTCTATGGTTACTAAGATCCTAGTTCTCAGGCACTGGAATGGAGCCTGGGAACCATCCCTTTGGGAATGGTGGACAGAATTCCTTAGTGCTCTTAATGCAGAGAGGAGTCTGGCTAGAGCTATTAATTCTTGGCCTAGATTTCAAAAGTGTTGGAGCCCCTTATTTACTGCTTTAAGAGATAAATTTGGCTATTAACTTAGATCTTATTCTCCCTTCTATATATTTACCTATATACTTACCTATATTTCTAACTGCATTACGTTATCCCTTGTGATACATGCCCAGAGGTCTGATTATATGGAGAAGACTAAATCTATGAGATTAGTTCTCGTTCTAGTCTTATTGCTACATTTACTTTTTGGTCTGATAATCAAATGTGCTTGCTGGGACTTTGGGGGTGGTGGAAGGATGGAGGGAGATGGGGGGTTACCCTTTTGTTTTATTCCTAGGTTGTTTTAATTGGTTTAGATTTATCTTTTCTATCGAATCCTAACAATGTGACAAATGTATCTGGATCCTAGCAGTTTTGTGTTATATATGTTTTAAAGTTGATATGTATATCTTGTTTTGATTTTTCTTTTGTTTGCTGTTGTATTAATGGCATGAAAAATTAATAAAAATAAACTTAATTGCAAAAAGAAAATTCACTGTACTATTTAGAAACGAAGGTGTGAATATTGCTGATGTGAAATACTGGCTTTGCCAATGGTGTGAGGTGATGGAACGTCCAAATCCCATACTAGATGAGGATTATATGTGGACAGGTGGTTGGAAAGTTAAAGTACAGCTTCAGCAAACAAATGCTGGCATTGTTCATTTACCTGTCAGTTTTCACATAGGCAGAGACTGAGGATTTGCTTTTAACCAGGTCAGCCAAAGACTTGTCACAAGTGTGGAGCCCGGACACACCTGAGTACACTGTGTGACAAACCCTGTTGTAATCTCTGTTTGGATTATGGCCACATCAGTTTACAGTGTTCTAATCCATTCAAATGTAATTTGTGTGATGAAGTGGGAGATTCTTACAGACAATGCCCCTGGGCAGACCACAACAGGTTGGATTGATCCCCTGTAGATCAGGAGCAATTGATCACTGCTTCTCAGGTTAAAGCACAAAGTGCTAGAGTTTCATCTTCCCTGGGAGCAGTAGAAAAACAGCTTTCAGTGGCTGCAGTGGTTTCTGAGGAGGAAAACAGGCCCTAGTGGGAGTCCCACTCCTGTGGCTATAGAAACTGACTAGGTTATTCCAGAGCAGCAATCCCCAGCCAGGAGATGAGTACTCCAATAGTTACCCCACAAACTTCACCTGGGGCTGTTATGTCCCCCCCTTTCAGCCTCAGCAGCCCATGGAGTTGATGAAATCAACTATCCGTGGCAAGGAAATGTAAAGCAGAAAAAATCCTACAAGGCTACAAGTAGTTACAAGAAACAGGGTCTTCCAAAAAAAAAGAAAAACAATGGGGAGATGCAGAATCTGAGGGAGGATCAGATTCATCCTCTATGGCCTCTTCTCAGATGGATCTTTCATCAGATTCACACACTGAGTCTTCCATCTCCAAAAGATTGAAAACTCTGTTCAGGATCAGTGGAAAATAATGGATAATTCCCTTTCTGCTTCTATGTTGGGTAGTGTTTGTATTTCCCCTTAATGCTTAATGTTTTCAGTATAAAGGTGTATAAAAACATCAACTATGCTGCAAATCTTATAAGATTTGCCTAACAATATCATTTTTCTGCAAGACACTAGATTGAAAAACATCAGAGGTGTCTCAGGTACAAAAGCATGGTGGTTGGGGCCCTTCTATTGGTCAAATGGCCTAGACCTTTGTGATGGGGTGGGTATTCTGTTTAGAGGTTTTGAATTTCAAATAACCAAAGTCATGGATGTTTTCTCATGGCATTACTGACAGATGTTACATACAAAAATGTAAACTTCAACTTCTTAATATATATGCTCCTCAGTATTGCACTGCGGACAGAATTTTTCCTAACATTTCAGCCTTTTTGCATACCAGTAGAAATGTGGTGTTGGAGGAGATTTTGATTGTGGCCTTTCCTCTGCAGACCATGGGGAACTACCACAAATTATTTGGAGATACTGTTTAAATTCTATATTAACTATGGCAGGCCTTTGAGATGGTTATATGGAATTGCATTCTGTGGGAACCAGGACATATGTAGAGGGACTCTGACAACTAGGATTGATTTTTTTATCTCACAGAACTTGCTGGCTCAGCATGGTAGTGTTATTCCTTGTGAAACCTTGACCACTTAGCAGTATCTCTTTTGCACTATAAAAACTTTTCTTATTATACTAAAAGTAAGTCCAGATGGAAATTATATAATACCTTGCTTAACAATCTTGGCATAGCAAGAAATTGTAGATAGCAGCTGAGGGCCGCATTTCTATACCAGATGCTTATGACACCCAACAGATTGGTGGTTGGAAACAAAAAAGATTTGATGTCTCTTTTAAAGCATCAGCTCAAAAACACTCCAGAATTCATATTCAAGATACCTGACATTAAGAAAAACTTTTGGATCTCATTTCTCTGGCTTATGAACAAAAATTGGATTTAAAATCCCAAATAGAAGAAATAAATGAGGAATGATACAATATCAGCATAATAGAGCAGAAACACTTAAATGGAGGCTTATTATGGAACCCAAGGCAAAAAGCCAGCTCTAGATATTTTCAAGTGTTATAAGGATAGAGTAAACTAAACTCGGCTGGAGGTAGTTAGGGACCCTGTCACACAGGATTTACATGCGGCACCTGGGGTGGTATGTGAAACTGGGCAGACATATTTAGGGTCTATATTTGGCACACCATCTACGTCAGTTTGGGATGAGAAGTTTTTATTAGATTTAAATATACCCACACTCCCAGAGGAAATAAAAACAAACTTAATAAAGGAAATTACTCATGAGGAAATTACTCGGTCCATTACGGCCTTACACAAGAGATCATCCCTAGGACAGGATGGTTTAACAGCTGAGCTTTATCAAGCCTATCTGTAATATTTGGTACCCTGTTTAATGGTAGTATTTAGCTTTATATTACATACAAATATTTTGCCTGGACCTATGGCACAAGCAATTAAGATTTTGTTATTTAAAAAGTGGGATAAATTGGATCCCTCAAATTAGAGGCTTATAAGTAATTTGAACATGGACTATAAAATTTTAGCTTCCATTCTTTTAACATGATTGTCCACAGCAGCAGAGGTAACTATCTCTCCAGTACAGTCATGTGTATTGAAAAAGGGATCTATTTTTCATAATTTAATTTTTCTCAGAAATCTTTTTTTATGTAATCCTACCAAGGAACCTGGCATTGTATTTTCTTTAGACCAGGCAAAGGCATTTGATCTGGTAGATCATAACTACTTGTTCCAAGTTTTGAAGACTTATGACATTCCTCCTGGTTTTAGCTCATGGATGAGGATGCTATATAGTAAGGCCTGGAACAGGCCATTTTTTAATGGAGTCCCAGGAAAAAAATTTCTTAGGGAAAAGGGGTGAAACAGGGTTGTTCCTTGAGCCCCCTTCTTTATGTTTTTCAGATGGACCCTTTTTTTGTGTAAAATACTAGCCCACCCGAGTATACCGAGAATTTGTCTAGCAAACCAGGAACCGATACCGTTGGTTTGTGCCTATGCAGACAATGTCTGCATCTGCACTACTAAGGCAGTAGTAAGCACAGCTTTGATGACTTTGATATTGGATTACAAGGCTGTGTCCAGAGAAAAATTAAATTATGAGAAAACCAGTGGGATTAGGCAGCATACCGTAGGTGAACCGGACTTAGAGGTTGGTACTGCAAATATTGAAATATCACAGGAACCAATTAAGATATTAGGGGTATGGTTCAGTAGCCCTGATGATGCTTTTTTTCAATTGGAATATTATAATAAAGAAAACCACCAGTGTTGTTCACTAGTGGAAGTATAGGTCTATTGCAAAATGCAAGAGAGTTTTTTTTTTATATAAAAACTTTTATTCTACCAATCTTTTTACATTTGGCCCATGTGTTTCCTCTACCTGCATCCCTGGAGGCTAAGATTAATGCTGTATTTTTTTCTGGATTTTGGGGCTGTCACCTGAATCCCATAAAATGCATATACACATACCATGATTATAGTTATGGGGGGATCCATATGATAAACCCAATGCTTTTTTCTCCCTAACTTATTTATACAGTGTAGTGGAATATTTTTCCTTTATTTCAGACAGCCTCATGTCTATGGTATGACACTCTAATCTAATCTAAGGTTATGGTTGCTAGATTTATTTACATTCTGGATTTTGGGTCAAGGCTTCATCCCCAGAAACTTCAGGACTTTTCAGATTCCATATTTTTTGCATTCTGTGTTTTTGAAACTGCGACAATGGAGTTTGCCCTTTAAGGGGCAGACCAGGTTGTTCTGGTGCACCCCTTCCCTTTCATTAGGATGGTTGTGCTCAGAATGGGAGGGGGGAAGGAAGGGGAGGGGACAGGGGATAGAATAATGGCCAGGTAACAGGAAGGGGAAGGGAAAGTGGAGGTACATAATAGACAGCACAGAGGGGTTTCAGCCACTTTTTGCTGGAGTTGTGATCCCTCTCACCCACCCTACAAGGCAGAGCAAGAGGGGAAGACAGTCAAGAAGGGACTGTATGGCGGGTCTGTCAAAGGTGGATGACAGACGTGTCTGGTCGGACAGTTTGGACTGCCAAAGGTGGATGGCAGATAATAATATGGTTATGGACTGCCAAAGGTGGATGGCAGGAGAAAAGAGGAAAAGGGGGGGAGGGGAGGAAGAAAAAGGAATAACACCAAAAGAGGAAGATGAAGGAGAAAGCGGTCTCGGTTTTCACCGTTACCTAACAGAAAAGGAGAAGAAGGAGGCACCCAGGTTTTCACCTGGGCGGAGAAAAAGAGAAAGAAAGAGGGATGATCAGAGATTGATATATGGATGAAAATAAATGAAATTCTGAGAGATATAATAATAAAAGATGATGAAATGGAACATGGAATTATGATATATAAATAAATTAAATGCCACTCTGAGCACAACAAACAATGGTCTCTGTCTCTTTGTGAGGGAAAAGGGAGGAATCCAGGACAATGGCAGATTATCCCATTGTTTATAGAAACACACTCTCAAAAAACATTTTATTCTATGATTCTTTGGGATAAATTCTATGAATCCTCTCAGATACCAGGAAATCAGGTGGAAGACCTACATAACATTTTTCTACAATTGACAGAAAAAAGAATTCCACTACATTTCTGGGATGTGACCTGGTTATCATGTCATGGGAGGTTGGGAGTATGAGATACACACACAAAAGGCACTGGAGGAATAAATGTGCTCTCATGCCATATGCCCAGATGTATTGGAAACAGTACATCATTTTTTCTTACTGTGTCCTTTCTCAGTTAATTTATGGACCTTACTTAGGGACACTTGTGGGGGTACTGTTTATTTCCCCTTACTTATGAGGTATTGATTTTATGTGTGTATTCGCCACTTCAGATTAAATTTCACCCTAGTACTTGACGGATAGTGTTAGCAGTCTGCAGATTTTATTTATGGCAGGCTAGGTGTGCCTATGTGTTACAGCAAAAGGAAGTTTCAGCTGCCTCATTCTTTCCCAAATAGCAAGGGGAATTACATTACAGTTACACTGGAAACACTGTGATTGTTTTTGGGAATATGTAAACAGTTGATCACATTCTTGTGCTTAATTTTATTTTTTATTTTTTTCTCTTTCCCTAATTCTACACTGTTCAAAGTCTCAACTGTTTTTTGTAAACCGTATAATTTGTGATTTCTGCTGACCTGTCAGTGTGTTTCTGTTCTGAGTGACTAGCAATAAATATTAGCTTAAATCTTATGTTTTTTTAGTGGGAGGCTGGGTAGTGAGTGTGACGTAGTATATTTTTTTCTGTTCTCTTACAATTCTGATTTGTATGCTTAATTTCACATGAATTTTAACATGTTTTGTAATATTATCTGCTGTTTGAATATTATACAAATAAAAATTCCCATCTCTTTCAAGAAGGGCCATGGAATCTTTAACATCCACCTGAACTGGTAGATGGGATCTGGTTTAATGTGTCATCTGAAAGATGGCACCTCAGGAGAGCAGCACCCCTCAAGCTGCACTACAGTGTCAGTATTGGATTTAATCCAAGTGCCTGGTGTGGGATATAACCCACAGCCTTCTGATCTTCCGTCTTCTGAGGTGAGTGTGCAACCTGCTGAGCGCTGACATTTTACGCCTCATGCTAAAAGGAAATCTTTAAATTACTTTGTTTAAAAGTTCCAAGCCATTTTGTAACCCTAATTTTGCTGCTTGTTCAAAAGGCTGATTTCAGTGCAGTGCTACAGTAGTGATGATGCCATACCCATGAACTCATAGCCTTTTCCTCCTTTCCATTAACCTTATATTGCTTATTTCTTCCAAGTTATGTAAACTATAGTTGTAGAAAACATTTTTTAAAGGAAAGCTGACACTGAGAGGGTACATTGCATGCATTTCTGTATTGTGCAGATAGATGCAAGGTACAATACTTAAGAATATGTTAGGGGAGGTGGTTCTGGAATATAACAATAGTCATGGCATACTGTAAGAATTTCAAGGTTGTGGTAATTTTCAGAATGTTACTGGAAAGAAAATTTAGAATGCTACTTAGTTGCAATTTTAGAATGTAGCAATTATACAATCTGAGTTTGGCAGTTGGAAATAATTAGTGATTTTTTTTGATGTAAAGTTTTTTTTTTTTTTTTCAGAGCAAAAAACATATTCTGGTCAGCATAATGCACAGTATACAGAAGGTTATGAACAAGGAAGCATACATCCATAATGTTATATACTGATAGGTAACAGAGATTTAAATCAAATGATGAGTCAAGCAGTTGTGAACTCCATATGGAGGAGTCAGACCACTGTTCACATCAGAAAAACTGAAGATGGATTATGCTTATTGAGAAACCACTAATAATGTCCCTTCCGGGGCTGTCAAAGCATACACCTGACTAGGGTGCTGGAAGAGGGGTCCTAACTAGGGTAGAGTAACCCCTTACTCAGCTCTGGGTCCTCAGGTACCTGTGCTGTCCAATCTACTAAAAGATGGGGCTCACCCTACAACCTCATCCGAAGAGAGAGATGTTATGACAATATTTGGAGTCAAGGAATGGGCGCCAGATTAAACCATAGCTGACAATTGATCCACCAGCAAGGTGAGATAACCTTTCATATATGGCTACCTTATCTAAATTTCCCAGCAGCTCACTCAGGGTAGGGCACTCACTAGAGCACCACCTTTGGAGCAGTAGCCTTTTAGCCTCTGCTCCCTCTACTGTTGACCAGCATGCCCCAGGGTCATGTGTGGTGTAGATTCTGGGGTGCATCCCAGAAGTAGAAGTGACATATCAATCTATGAGTGGGGGAAAATGTCCCGGGCCATATTAGAAACTGATTTCCAGAGGGGCTGAATGGCGGGGCAGCTCCAGAGCACATGGTGAAGGTGGGCCTCTGGTAGTCCACATCTCCGACATTCATCATTGGGGAGAATCCCCTGTTTATACAATTTAGCTGGTATATAATACCAACGTAATAAAGTTTTGTTCTTAATAAGCTGAGATCTACCATTTCTGCATGCCTGGTGTATTCTGCTCCAACAGTTAGGCCACTGTGACTCTGAAATCTGTGCCACCAACTCATGCCCCCACTGTGTTTTGGCAGGTAGGGTAGGGTCAGGCTGATTGTCTAGCATGACTTGATACAGTATATATGATTGAAGAAGATTGTTCAAAGCACCAGTAGCACCAAACAAAGCACACTGACCAGGTGAATACCAATAATGTCAATATTTTAATATTGCAATAACTGCTCAAAAGGTGGCTTAAATGCAAAGTAAAAAACTAACATTTCTCCTGGTGGGCTGCCAGGCTTCCTCAGAGTTTATCTCTATATGACAAGCTTTACTCTATCATAGAGGTTCTGAACTGTCAGGATTGGCGAGGTGCTTGCAGGGCCTCAGCCTCCTTGTGTATTACAGGACACTTTATGGCATCCTCACCTGGAGATATCTCCTGAAATGGGAAACCGTAGCAAGAACGTCTGTTTAAGTGCTTGGAATGTATCAACTGATGATGTGCCTGGGATCAAATGAATGAATCCTTTGTGCCTCTCAAAGTTTCCAGTGGATAGGGCTGCCCCCACCCTTACCACTTGGTTGTTCCATAACGGCATACTTTCCCATGGAGGAGAGAGTTGAGAAGTTTGTGCACCTTAGTCCAGTATGTTATGGACAGGAGAATAGGGGACTAGGAGCCTCCATCGATCGGGCCTCCTGGGGGCATATAGCACCGCAGCAGGAGAGGGATCCCAACCTGTCTGGCCTCAAGGCCTACCCAGATCGGGGAGTTCACCTTTTGTCTGAAAACCATTTAGCTGTCTGTGCAGTGATGAATACCATGGGTAGCCCAGAAATCATGGAAGGCCCCATTCTCTTTACTATAGTGCTGTCTTAGTTTCTGTCTGCTAAAGTTGGGGGTGCCCTTCCCACAGATACCCTCCCATTACTTGATCTATTTTGTGAAACCATTTTTGGGGGATGGCCATGGGTGTATAAGCCAGGAGGTATAAAAGCTTGGGAGCTATCATTAGTTTAATAGAATCAATCTTCCCCGCCAGAGAAAGCTGAAGTGGTTTCCAATGAGCCAGATCAGTTCTTATGTTATCTAGCAGGATTTTAAAGTTAACATTCACTTGTTTAGTCAGGTCCGGGTGAACTACCACCCCAAATAATTAAGACCCTCTGGGGACCATCTTAAACCAAGATCCAAGGCAGCCTAAGGGGTGCAGACTCAGTTCAGAGTTAGGATCTTAGTCTTGGACTGGTTTATTCTCAAACCAGACACTTCAGAGAATCTGGTAAGGGTTTTCAAAATCTCCTCTAGGTTTGGGATTTTATTTTGTCGTGATGAGCAGATCATAGGTATATAAAAAGCTTTGTGTGCTATTCCTAAACCTGAATACCTTGTATCAGCTTGGCTTTCCCTAATGGCTATTGCCAACTGGCTCGATCACCATGACAAATAGTAGAAGAGAAAAGGACATCCCTGTCTCATGCCCTTTTGTACCTGGAAAGGGCCAGAGACCATCCAATTCGTAAGAACTGATGCCATGGGGATTTGTAGAGCAGACTGACCCAACTCCTGAATTGATTTCCCACTCCCATTGTTTCTAGTGTTCACATCAAGTAATTCCATTCAACACTGACAAAGGCTTTTTCAAAGCCTACAGCCATTGCCATCATAGTGGTATCCATTTTCTGGGCATGATACATTATAGTGGCCAGAGTTCTGTGGTGATCTGAGCTAAGTCTGCCTTTGATAAACCCCACTTGGGCTGGGCAGATCAAGCCCGGTAGAAGGGGTTCTAAACGAGAAGCCAAGATCTTTGCCAAGACCTTGGTGTCCACATTGATGAGAGAAATTGGACGGTAGCTGGCTGGGTTAAGCAGATCTTTGCCTTTCTTAGGAAGAATGCTAGTCACACTTGCATGTAGTGAGGAGGAGTTCACCTATGCAAGAGAGTCAGAGTATGCCTGTAGTAAGTAAGTCACCACTTCTAAGACTGGGATTTGGTAGAAATCTCACCGGCATACCATCTTTCCCTGGTGGTTTGTTGTGGTTCATGTGCCAGATGGCCATGGACACCTCTTCTACCAATGCGGCTCTTCTAGTTTAGCTGCCAAATTAGTGGTTAGCCTTGGGTAGGAAGTGGACTCAAGAAGCCCTCTATCTTATCCTTGGTGGAAGGGGTAGGGAAGAGTAAAGGATTCATAAAATTGGGCCATAACCAAATTGATGTCTTTCTGAGTTGTGACTCGCTGTCCTGCCCTGGAAGTCAAACTGTGAATGGTCCTTGCAGCTTGTCGATGCTTCAAGCAATAGGCCAGGAGTTTGCCCGACTTTTCCCCTCCCTCCCAATAGGAATGTCTGATACTTCCGAGGCTGAACTCGGCCTGTCTGGTTAGGTGAAGGTTGAGATCCACACTAGTGCTATTAAGTTGTGCTAACAGAGACTGAGGTGGGTTCTTGTGGGCCACTTTCTTATACTGTTTTTCTAAAGCAGCAAGGCAAAGTTCAAGCATAGTTTGGTCAGACTCTTTTCTTCGTCCTGGTAGAAGCATAAGAGATAATGCGACTTCTCATAGAGGCCTTATAGGCCTCCCAAATGGTGGAGTCTGAGACTTCATCTTGTCATTGGTATGCCAATACCCCAGATTCCTTAATAATCCAGTTCAGAAAAAGGGGGTCATCTAGCAGCAACATGTCATGCCTCCAGGAGGAGACCAGAGGCTCTTCCAGGCCCCACTCCAGCCTCAGTTCCAAAGGGGCATGATCAGAGATTACTACCTGGTGGGTCTGAATCTTATTAACCTTGTGATAGACGGCACCTGAGATGAGCCAAAAGTCTATTCTGCTAGAGGACCCATAGGAGGAGGAGAAACAGTCCCGCACATCTGGGTGCATTGTGCACCATGTATCCAAAAAAGCATGTTCCTCCATTAGGCCTTGGACAGCTTTGGCAGCCTGTTTATGTGGTTTCTTATCCCTCCCACTTCTGTCCATCGAGGGTCAAATGTAAGATTGAAATCCCTCCCATTATTACTAGACCCTGATGCACATTGAAATCTGAAAGGATTTGGGTGAGATGGTGGAAAACTCCAGGGCATCTCGATTAAGAGCATAAATGTTAAGTAAAATCAGGAGACCTTAAGGAGTAGCTACTTCCACCATTACTCATCTCCTTCTTTGTCTTTCTGTGTCAGTTGATCTTCCAGGCGAGGTTTTATGCCACAGAATGGAGACCTCTCTTATATGATGCAACAGCACTGTGTACTTCTTTCCCACCCATCCTTGTTTAAATTTAGCTGCTTCCCAAGGTGAGTTCTGTCTCTTGGAGGAAGGCCACCTGGGGCCTCAATTTTTAAAGGAGTTAAAACCTTTTCCATTTGACTGAAGAACTGAGGCCCTATCATGCCATGAGATCAGGCCAAGCTCCATCTGGGGAAGAGAGAATGGATCTAAAACTGACACATTTATGCAGACCTTATGAGCCTGTATTGGGTCTCCTCTGTAGGGTGTTAACTCTTAAGTAAGAGATCAGAAAATTCCCTGTAACCACACAGAAATTGCTAACTAAAGCTTAACATTCTGAAATACTTAAGAATAACTTTACGCAGTATTTATAAACATTGTATGAAAAATATTATAACACACAATAACAGCAGTGACTTATAGTTTTAAAAATAACACAATAAGCAATCTATAAATTTAACACCTAACATTCTACAGTAAGACCGGCTAACACCTGCAACAGTCGGCTATTTAGTAGCCCAGACCCAGGTGCTGGTCCTCGGGTATGTGGAACTTTTAGACAGCTCATAGGCCGAGCTCTTCACTCTGAACAACTAGTCCATATGTAAGAGCTCTAAACAAAACATAAGGAGGAGAAAAGGCTCATCCTTTTAAGAGAATAAAAGGAAACTAACCTTTTATAGCAACCCCAGGGATGTGGATAACTGGATGTAGGAGATCTCGGTTTCAGCCACTCCAATCCAGAGAAAGGGTCCTGCATCTGGCCTACCCTCTCAAATCCTCCTCTTTATTCAGTTGTCCTGACCCAGATTGACTGCATGGGCAATATTAGCTGGTGGCTTATACTTAGGCCCTTATTAGTTACAGAGGCAGATTCACTCAGCCCTTGCCTCCTATATGTACATATATGGCCACCTGTGGGATGTAGATGGGGAAAAGTGGGGCTAGAACTGAAATAATGACCATAAGCAGTGTGCCACAATAAGAGATAGTGCAGGTCATACAGTCCTCTTGCAGCAACAGCTCTCTTTAGGAGGTGTGCAGATCAAAATGCCGGTGCCCTCTATCCAAACATATACCACTTATGAGTAAAACTACACAATAAAAGGGGTGGGGGTGGAGTCTTAGAACCAAAAATCACAGTGTTTAACTTCACTGCTAAAAGGTTTACATCCCCCACCCTTCCAGATGCTTGTTAGCACATGTTTAAAGAGGAACCCAGAAACTTCTTAAATTTCCTATATAAAGGAAACCAGGTCACGGAGTGAAGGTGCAACACCAGCTGAGCTGGCCCCAGCAGTTGCTTCGACCACCACTGGCATGGGGACATCCAGGATCTCCTCTCTGCTAGCAGAAAAGGTCTGATGGTTCAATCCATCATCAGCCAACCAAGAGGACTCATGACTGGAGCCCAAGACTCTGCAGTGTGCCATCGTCAATTGCACGTCCTGAGCCCTCCACAGGTAAGTCCTTCAAGGGCCTAATTCTGTTCAAGCCAGGTGGGATGTCTAGCATTCCCTCTGAGTCTCCCGACTCTTGGCTTCTGCTGTGACTCCTGGAATGGAGCTTGGGAGACTTATCCAGGTGTGTGCCCTCTGGTGCCTACATTTTGTGATTTTTTTGGTTCCACTTAGCCTTGGGCGGACTTGGGGACAAGAGGCGCTTGGGAACTGGGAGCTCCAGTGGAGGCCTGGTCTCTCACCAGCTGTGGTGTACAGTCCATTCACTTAGCGTGGGACAATTTATTATTAGGCCAGAGGGAGTCAGATATCTTGGAGCAGTTAAGCTTAGGGCATATTCGTGTAGAAAACTTTTGGCTGCCTGGGGTGTATAAAAAAACTCTGGGCATCCAATTGACCAGGATGTAGAGGATAGTAGGATAATGCAAGGAGTAATCCTGCCCCAGTTCTGCACAGGCTCTGTGGGATAGGGAGAAGGCCCTCCTACAAACCATGAGTTCCTGGGAGAAATCAGCAAAGATGTGTATTTTTTTCACTTCTTCACTGCAGCACCCCTTTTGACCTTGGGCTGGACAGAATAGCTTCCCTGTCCCTGAAGCTTAGACACTGGACAAGGATTGGCCTGGGTCTGCCCCCTGGAGGTGGACAAGGGGCCAGGGATCTGTGGGTATAATCAATTTTGAAGAGCCCCTGCCTTTGCCACCCCATGAGACCCGGCAGCTCGGCTTAGAGGAAAAGAATCATGTCGGCCTTCAGCCCCTCAGGAACCGACCAGCCACAAGGTATTTCTACAGATCTTTGATGTGGTGCCACATTAAGTGATGAGCCTTGTCCTGGTCGTGGAGTTTAGCATCCATGCAGTGGATTGTATCATCCTGATTTGCCAGACATTGTTCATTAACACTGGTCTGCTGCAAGAGGTTGACTATGTCGAAGGTGTTGTTTTGAGCTACTAGTTACAGTTTATTCATTTTGAGATCATGGCCTCAAACATGTCCATAATTTATTTCAGGACTGGCTCGCCCTGCTGTGATGCAGATACTGCCATGCTGGGGATTGTAGAAGACATAGGCCACTTCCCCAACCTCCGCTCAACTCGCACTGACTCCTAGTACCTGGTATATCAAGGTAAGTTTGGATTGAAAATGTTTAGTAGGGATTCCACTTCCAAATACGCTGCTTCTTTTAGTCATAACTATGTAGAACAATAGTTGTAAAGGCGGATGCGTGTCAGGGCTTACAGAGCTACAATTTTGGGCTGCCATCTTCTTTGTATCAGGCCACACCCCCAGTTAGTGATTTTTTTTTTATATAAAATTCCTTGAATTTTTGTCATTTTTTTTGCTTATGACTAGCACAAAACTACACTGATTTAAACTACAAAACTTATGAGTTCACTAAAGTTTGTTTGAAGAACTTCCTTTGAGGTGTTTAAAACAACATTTTATTGTTAGGTTTACATTTTAAAGATTGTGCATGCATACATGCATCAGGTAAAACATAATTTTTTTTTATGTCATTGAAGTGAGTCACAAAAAGAAAAAAAAATTGGATTTGACCAGCCTGCTCCAAAAATTCCAGTCACAACAGAAACATGAACATTGACTTGTATCATGCCACAACCAACAACAGCTGTTTCCATTTGCTGTTTCAGGCCGACAACAACAGTTGACATGGGTTGACCCTGAGTTTGCAGTTGCATGTGGCAGCAGCTGAAGAAGAGGAGTGACCCTCTTTTTTTCTCCTCTTGCCATCTCTTTTACATCCCCTTCCTTGTTTTTTTCATAACCCACCAGCAAAATCAGCATGTGCTACATTTTATAGGATTAAAGCTTTGGGATTTCATGGGGATTTTAAGAACTGCTTTAAAGGGATTCTTTCTATGTAAACGCCTAATGGTTTACCCAATGGTTCTCCAGCTGCCACATTCATTTGTAAAAGGTTATCTTACTCTCGCAAAAGGATTGCACCTCCAGGCTGATAGACTACTCAGCTTTTCAGATTGCTTTTTTTGTGTAAACACCTGATTATTTAATGTTTTGCCAGTATTACTGTCCATGGTCTTATCTGTGAAACTGTCACACTCATGTAGATTTTTTTTACATCAAGGCACCTTGAATTTATGTTTCTAATTACAAGAATACACCAGGAGGAGACACATTCACAAATCTGTCTGGAGAGATAGTAATATATTTATTACAACAGACTTTATTATTGGCAAGATCTGTCTGCAGCAGTGAAGTAAACACCCCAACATTCTGTGGATTCCAGTTCTGTTTGGGGGGTGCACACTATACTGTCATTATACAAGTCATTTAAAGCTGTATTACATACATTTATGCGGTTTAACATAAACATCATTTTGCAGTTTCAAAAGACTGAGAACACACTGACATGGTGTATTTTTGTTTCTCACCACTTGGTTCCCTAGTGGAACTGTTTTTTTTTTCCTGTTCAAGACTAATGTCTAGTCAGTACAGTCTCAGGGTCACATACATTCATTTTGAATGCTAGTTTTCATTGTTTATTCATAAAAAACTTCTGAGACTGCACACTGTTTTGTATGTTATATCCTGTAAAACTTAGTAATACCAATTTAAATGCATTTTTTTTAACTACTGTGTATCCATACTCTTGGCAGACTCAACCCTCTGAGGAACAAGAAACATAATATTTGCTACACTGCGGCATTCAGCCAATGACTGCAGACAGTTTTTTGCATAGACTGAAACCCCTTTTGATAAATATGTTATTGCCTCTTGATAGATTTTTTAGTACAACTCCCCCTGTTGTGGCTTTATGAGTGGAACAACACCAGGTTTTTATTTAGGGAGTCAGCACCAGAGTGTTAACTTGCAGGAAAGCTACAGTACTACAGTGCCTAACTGACAGAGATCATTGAAACCAAGGAAGGAAAGACTAAGAGTACAGATCAGTACCATCTTTAAAAGTAATTATAAAAAGATCTCAGAAATGCTACAATCTCTTCATTTTTCTGCATTCTGAGACCTTACATTAATCCCTGTTAACCCTATAGAGCCTATTTTCTTTATAAAAGTACATATCTGCTAAGCACTTTTGAGAAGGGCACTGAGATGTCTGTGAATTCTTCATTCCAGCAGTCCAACATCCACCATGCGATATTATAATAGGTACCAACACACACATCATACATCAGTCTTAATCAGGGGAAGTGCAGGTACAGAGTGGAGTGACCAAGGTTGTTGAAAGTTTGGAAAATATGGACTATGATGACCAGATGCTGGAACTGGGGTGGTGTTTCATGGAAAAAAAGAATCAGAGGGCAAATGATGATGGCCTTTAAATATCTAAAATGGGTAACTCTGGCAAAATGCAGTTGTTCAGGATGCAGAAGGATGAAAGGACAATGGTGTATACAGTTTCACTAAAAGGAGAATGATTCAAGGAAAATCTCAAGAAGAACTACTTCACAGAATGTGCAGTGGTCACTTGGAATAAACTTCCAGTGCAGGTGGTGTCAGCTGATACAGCAACAGCTATCACGTTTACACTCAACATGTACCTTGCAGATAAAGGATTGACAGGGTG
The DNA here is from genome assembly GCA_016271365.2 of Neoceratodus forsteri. NCBI lineage: Eukaryota > Metazoa > Chordata > Ceratodontiformes > Ceratodontidae > Neoceratodus > Neoceratodus forsteri. Next base: position 664,709,856 of record CM028130.1, on the reverse strand, counting down.
TTGCCAGTGAGCAGGTGGAAGACAGGAACTTGATGGACCAAAGGTCTTCTTTTCTCCATAAAACTGTATGCATGTAAAGGTATTTATTTAACACTCTATAAGGCAATATGGCAATCCTGCTGACCATGGATTGTCATATCCCAGTAAAACCCTTCATATGTGAGGCAAGGGATCTAATAGTCTCCCCACAAGCTTCCAATTAAAAACCAGGAGCCCAATATTGGAATATGGGTGAAAGCAGTGTGCAAGGTTTGCATTGCACTTGCCTGTGCCTATGACCCTGAGGATGCTATAGCCAGTCGGACAGCACATCAACACAATAGCACTGCCCAGACAGGGATCTGGGCTGTACGCAGTCTATAAAGATGGGCAAGAACATTGCCCCACACCTGAGAGCACTGGGAACACCCATATGATATTCAATGGCAACATGCAAATAAGCCCATTTGGCATGCACGGCGCTAGCAGCCATATGCACTCATTACTATGGGCTCATTGCATGGGAAGTGGTGAAAGGTTGCACCCTTCAGAGGCCATCCACCACATTAGGCAGAGTGGGAGTGGCCCACACACCCCGAATGCCTGTCCCTCAAGTTACATGATCTCTCTGGTATCCAGTGACACCCCACCCTCTGATCCTCATACCTGTAATAGAACAGTTATTTCTGTGTCTAGTGGCACCCCATGCCCTTGAATCCCTGTCCCCTCTATAGATTAGGCATTCCTGCGTCAAGTGGACCTCCCACTCTAAACACCCATCACAGCTGAAAACCCATAGTCCCTGGCATCAGTGCACCCCTGGTGCCACACACTGAGAAAAACACCCTGCACCTTACCCCTCTGCACCACTGCCATGCAGATCCAACATAGCGACCAGCAAAGCCCTCCTCTCACCACCTCAGTGTATGGAATGACAGGGTGGTGCATTCTGTCTACAGTATAAAGAGAGCACTCTTATACTGTAGACAGTATGCACAGTCTGTGTCATTCCACATGATGGCTGACTGAGGTGGTAAGAGGAGGGCTGTGCCAGTTGCTGTATTAGATCTGTGTGGCACTGGCAGAAACAGAGGTAAGGGGGGCTGATGGTTTGCTCAGTGGGGGGCAGTGCAGAGGGGCCAGTAGATACCAGGGACTAGGACCTCAGCTAGAGAGATGCTTTGGGGTGGAGTGCCACTAGACACAAGGAATAACTATTCTATTATAGAGATGGGGATTGGAGTGCAGGGGTTGCCACTAGACACCAGGGAATAACTATTATAGTATGTGGGCAGGGATTAAGGCAGGGTGCCACTAAACACCAGGGCATGCATAGCTGCATTCGGCCAGGTGGGAAGTGAGGGGCTGACCAGCTGCAGCACCTTTGCCCTCCACCAGAACCTTGTACCCTGTTAGTTAGGGTTTGCAAAGGTGGTAACTTACGCCTGTTCAGGTAGCATTTACCACCTGTGCAAATCTCTCAATTTCCCACTGCACCAGTATGCAGAGGAGTACCCTTCATTTGCATGTGCACAGTGGCAACTTAGCACTTGGGCACTAATGGGTTTTGCTTACACCGTGGGGGTGTCTGAATATAGACCTCACCACAAATCAGACACAAAAGCTTAGTTAATGTGTGCAAACACCTCTTAGTGCTCAGTGCTAGGTTTTGAATACTTGGCCCCGTGTCCAGTCAGGCTGCACCTTTACCTGCTCCCCATGTGCATCTCCCCTACCCAGGCAAGGAGTGAGCAAATTTAATTCATATCAGTCACAAGCATATACTTGTAGAGTGGAACTGATATAGAGTAGCACTGGACTGCCATACACATATTGCTGATATGTCAGATCACATCATGGGAGATCGAGACAACAGAATACCAGTACCTAATCTCAATCCAAAGCCCAGAGGACTGTCAGGAGAAACTAGGTATCCTTGCAGCAATTATTTGTTTTAATCAGTAAGACTCCTAAAGGAGTTATGGCAGTCCTCAGTCTGGCCGTGTACTGTTATAGTCCATAATACTCTGCACACGTGGAGCAGGGTATCTAGTAGTGGCCTTATACTCATCAGAAAACTCAGTGTCCAGCAAAGCTCCACTTGCACCTCTTCACTTTATGTACTTCTCCGTGCCTAAGCAAGCAGTGATGACAACTAGTGAATGCCAACCACATGCATTGCTTGCAGTGTGGCATTGAGTTGAAGAGTAGCTTCAGGAAGTCACAGTATGCCCACATTGCAAAAAGGTCATTCCATTACCTTAACCCTTACAGGGCCAAGGACTGACATATCCATCCAGAACTCAATGCGTTCTAATTCTGTCGGCAGTCTAAGGGTTAACAATGCACATAGTGTTGTTAGCAGCATGACAAAGAAAAGTGAGCAAGTCAGAGCAGGCAAGGCATTATATGATAGCATAATAATACTTTGTTTTGAATAAAAGATTACATGAGGATTTATTAGTATTCCATATAGCACTACATGCTGGAACGAGGGACTTCATTGTCACAAGAAGTAGATGAATCTGTTATTTTTGTAAAGGCATATATTTTGTTGTTTCCTGTACAGGTAGGTAAAATACATCACAGTGTTGTTTACATGTAACCATAACCAACGCTCAGTTTGTAAACTGCAATCGCATGGTATTAAATTATTAAAATGACAGTTTTAAAATTCTTCTTTCCTTACCTCAATCTCCTGATAGGAGTTGTTGATCATGGCTATTAGCATATTTAGAAGTACCACCACCATTGTAACATTGTAAACTCCAAAGAGTATATAGCCAATATTTTCAATGAACTTATGTTCAATCTTTAGCACAACTGATATCACTTCAGACAAGCCGAATATTGACCAGAATAATGTTTTAAAGCTTTCTTCTACCCTAGAACAAAACAGAGCATTTGTATAGATATCCACGTACAGCATGTGTGTTTGAGCATGCATACAAATGAGATGGCTCTGCTAAAGAGAAACCAACCAGAACAACAATCAAACATAGAAATCTGCATTCATTACGAATGATTTAGAACTGTATGAAAATAGGGACTTGTTCTCATGCCATATTCAATATAATTCAAAAATTAAGGGTTGGCATGTTGTGCAGTATGATTTTCATGATTACTAGGAAATACTCAAAATATAAATTTATCAGGTTTATTCAAATCTTAAAATCAGAGTGAGTAATGCCATTCACTTTCTGTTAGCTAGCTGGGCCACAGATTCATGAAACATAGTGCTAGTTGTTACCCATGGAACATTCACAGCTTACTTGGCATTCCAGCTCCCAGCATGATGCCAGGAGCCAGCATCATTTTAATTCTCCACACTATAGCCTCCCCAACATCCTAAAACCCATGTTTCATATTAAAAAGTACCACCACCATGGTAGTCTTTATTAACATGTTTCCCTTATAGCCTGGCTTTTTTAAAGCCCACGCTGCTTTCACTTCTCTGCTCCATGTCACTAACACCATCCTGAAGGGGGTGGATCAGGAAAATGTTATAGGCATTATTTTCAGTGAGGCCTTTGACTCTGCTGAACACCTTTACTCTTGGATAAGATGAAGTGTGCTGGTCTTTGACACCATTCTTGGATGGCTTCACTTCTACCTCACTAGACATAAACAGTCCAGGTTGGTAATTCTCCTCTCCTCTCAGTGCATCTCCCCAGTCACCAATTTTCAAACTGATAAATCACATAAATAAATAGTAGATGCGCCCCCAGTAATCCTTGACCATCAATTATGGGAGGGCAATAAAGGTTCAACACAGGTCAAGCCCAGTGACCTTCTTCCTAACCCATAGAATTTCCAGTCCCATTTACAAACTGAGTAAACATGTGTTTCAGAGAGTGGGAAGATTCGATGGAGGTGTTGGTTATATGATTATGCTAGGCAATCTGATTGGTCAGTGTATGTAGTGTCAGGAATTACACTGACAACTCTGTCTGTGCTATTCTTCCTCTTGATGTGCGATGACTCAATCTATGATGAGATGTGGGCATGTGCCATGGGTTAGGAGGAGCAACTGAAATAGCTTGGCACTAGATTTCTATTTAGAGGTGGGAATAGCTGGGGATATTCTGATTTTGTTGTGCCAAAATACCCTGGTTTTGGTTCTGGTTTTATTGTAGCTAGTACTCTGCACTATGTTAAAAATATACTCTCCCCTCACTAACTCTAACCAAGACCTCTTCCTTTATGGTGCACAATCTTCATGTTAGAGGTCTTCCTCGGAACCCCATTAACATATAATATCTGGCCTCCTGAAAGTCCACCCTCCCACCCAACACATTTATTACTAATAAACCCCCTCTCTAACACCCATAAAAAGAAAAGGAAAGTAAGCTGATTTTTAGCACCTTTCAAACACACTGTATCCCAGAGTGCTTTACAAAGCATTGAGTTAGATATTGGTAATGGAGGGATGTAGAATAGACTATAATTAGAATTTATATAGCATCATTCATACACACTGTATCTCAAAGTGCTTTACAAATCAGTAATGCATGGACTGTAGAATAGAACCCAGTAAGGATTTATATAGCGCCTTTCCTACAAACTGCCTCCCAAAGTGTTTTACATCATTAATAAAGGAGAAAATGTTGCTGCTATTAAATGGGTGCAGAGAGAGATTCAGATATCTCAGAAAAAGTTTACAGAGCTCTTGAACAAATTAGCACAGGTAATTTAAGTGATTTGCTCTAAGTCACATAAGGAGGAAGAACGAGTCAGAACTGTTGCATCATTGATGACAATATGCAGACTGGTCAATCAGTATGCCTAGCATTGTCAATGATGCTGACAGCTCTTCCAATTCCTCACTTACTCCCAGGTACATGCTTAATCTGATAACAGGACTGGCATGGGTGATAGGTTAGGGAGAGGGTGAATGAACTAACTGGGTAATAGACCTCTATTGGCCTCCCCCAAAATCAGGGAGCATGGGTAATAAGAGGGTGAAGCTTTCACTAAAAAAAAAAAAAAAAACGGTTTTGGGGAGGAGCTGTCTAGGAATGAGGGCATCTAATAGATGAGGTATGCATGTTTGTCTGCTAAGTTTTTCAGAACTCACTGAAGTTTTGGGTTCTGGTCCTAGTCTAGAACTTTTGAAAATTCCCCCTGCAATAGCCACTGAAATGCAGCTGGGACCCTTCAAGTCCTCTCTCTGCTCTCCTATCCTACACAGTCCACCTGTGACTGTGATTAGCCACGTCCTCCATTCTCATGCCCTCTGACCTTGTAACCCTACCATCTGTGCAGTCTCGCTACAGTCCCCCTTCTGGGTGGCCACTCCCCTCTGCTTGTGTCTACAATCATGTAAATGCTTCTCCACTTTATCTTACTAGGACTCAGGATCCTATTCCGGGATCCCTCAAACTGCAATCTACCAATTGTATAGTTACTTCTGCCATATTGTATAATCTCACCACTGCATTGTATAGCCCACAGCTGTATTGTATATTTATGTATCTTATTGTATTACTATGTACCTTTATTTCTGATGTGGAACCTTTGCAAAAGAGTCCCTGACTGAAAGGATTGTAATTCCAATTATCTTAATTAATTAATAAATAAAATGTTCTGTGGTTCTAATTTTTGTTAGCACTCTTACCCTATTTTTTAATTTGGTTTCAGATAAAGAAAAATTTTTTTTTACTATGTCATGAAATTGTAGACAAAACACAATCTGTTCATTATAAAAGTAGGGTGAGATGATACTGTGTGACTTTGACAGGACTATCGCTTGGTTTATTGATGGATTCTACTCTTGGCTAGTAGTAAAAGCCAGCCACTTACAGGTGCTTACAGGGTCACCTACCAATGCAAGATACCACACATTGAGTGCTGGGTACCACACAGTTACACACTGGATACAATAAAGTCAGAGGGGGCACAGCAGCACAGATTGCAAGTATGCCATGCAGGAGTCACAGATATTTTTAAATGAATAAAGGATTTTTCTCTACTCCCTGGCCACCTAAAATATTTCTGGGATTTATTTGTTTGTAAAATACCACACACTAAATGCCAGGTGGAGCAAAGTAACAGACTGGGTACAGTGCAGTCAAATGGAACACAGCAGCACAGGTGTCAAATATGCAACATAGGAATCACAGATATATATTATGCAGAGGGCACCTGTTGGAGAACAAAGTTATTTGCACAGTAGCCTGTGACCTCGAGTAACCTCACAAGTGGGAAAGCCATGAGTGAGGTTCATGAGAGGTCACAGGCTACTGTACAAATAACTTCTTTATCCAACGGGTGCCCCCCATATATTGGATTTATGCAACAGGCTGAGACCTTGTGAGAGACTTTTTTTTTTAAATTCATTATCATTTTTTATAGTATTCAGTAAAGTTTATGAGGTTATTTGTTCAAAGATTGCAACTGTGCTTTTGGTTGCCAGGGACGTTACTAAGGACTCAATGTGAGATGTCACTTCTGATTGGTGCAGTATGAGGCTTTTGAGAGATTTGTAGGTAAAATGGCAATGGTGTTTAATGAGTGAGGTGGTGCAGTGGATGCATTGGGTGTTGGCATTGGAAAGGAGCTGGAAAGAAGACGAGGTAGCGTTGACTGTTTATGTTGAGGCTTTTTTGTAGCATCAGGATCACTTTGTGTGCTGCTAAGTGGCAGCATTTGTGAAACAGGAGCAGAAAGAGGACTGACTGTATGGAAAGTGGCAGCCTATGAAAAATGGGAGTGGAAGTGGATATGAGAGAGAGAGAGAGAGAGAGAGAGAGAAGTTGGAGCACAAAAGCAAGGTACTGTGGTTTCCTGGGAACAGAGAGTTTGTAATAATTTGGATCTGAGGACAAAAAGGCATCAGTAGTTACAGTGACAGAGCCAGAGTGAGGTACTGAAGGGGTGGGGAGAAGAAGATAGGTAGTAGATTCCTGCAGTTCTGTGAAAAATAAAACACTGCTTTTTTGTTTGTGTTGCTTTGCATTTCTTGTACGACAGAACTAGCAGCCTGTAGTGTGACTTGTGAAATGTGGTGAGAGTGAAGTTGTGCAGGCAAGGGGGGGAAGGGTGATGTAATCACTGTGTGGATAAATTAGGGATGATGTAATCACTATGGTAATAACTTGAAGTTATTCCCAAAGTGATTATGTCATACTCATTTATCCACACAGTGACTCAGATAAACAGAGTTATATGCCAGTTTTTATCCTGTCGCCTGTTGCATATATATATTTTTTAAATCAAATAAAGAAATTTTCTCTCCACAAGTCACCCAAAATAATTTCTGGGATTTATTTGAGATACCACACAGTTAGTGCTGAGTGGCAAATATATACACTGCTTACAGTGCAGTCCAAGGGAGCACAGCACAGATGACAAGTACACTACACAGGATTCACAGGTATTTTTTTAAATGAATAAAGAATTTTTCTCTCCTCCAATCACCCAAAATATTTCTGGGAATTGATTAGAATACAACATACTGAGTGCTCGGTGGCACACATTCACACATTGGGGCACAGTTCAATCAAAGAGAGAACAGTACAGAAGGCAAGTATTCCACACAAGATTCACAGATATTTCTCTCTCTCACCACCCAAAATATTTCAGGAGTTTATTAAGATACCACACACTTAGTGCTGGGTGGCACATGCACTCACTGGGTACAGTCAGTGCAGTCCAAGGACCACAGCACATATGGCAAGAACTATACCATGCTGGAGTCACTGATATTTTTAATGAATGAAGGATTTTTCTCCCAAGTCCTTCCACAAAATATTACTGCTATATTTTCATACAGACCAAGAGACTGCTACCATCCCCAGCTCCCACCACACACTTTACTTTTTGCCACTACCTTGCTCTCCCCGGCACTGCATCATTTTTCTTATTTTTGTTTTCAGTTAAATAAGTTTATCTTTCATATTTATGATATGTGTGCCTTTAAACAGACCTTGACACGCAAGGAGAAAAGATTGATTTAGTTACTGAACACATTTTTAAGATAGGACTTACTGAACTGCTGCCAGCCAATGATGATCACTCTTCTGCTGAGTTCTTCTCTAACTGTGACACAACCCAAAGTCACAGGAAGCACATTCCAATCATCATATGACTGCATTAGAGGCACGGCCTGCCCACTGCCCAGCACTTCATTCTCTCCCCCATCTGAGTCTGTTCCTTGCAACAGATATGCCATTACCTGACTATCATGCAAGTCCTTTCCATGTCCATATCACAGACACAGCCATCAAGTCAGACAAACTTTTCCCCTGATCCCACACTTGCAACTTCCCAAACTCACCATCATGCTACTGTATGTGCCCTGTAAATTTGGTTCCCAGCTTCCCTCCCAACTATCCCTCTGCAGAAAAACACAAATAGTAGTCAACTTTTTATTAATTTTTTTCACATGTACTCCCTCTATCCCATCCCTGAGACAGCACAGACTTAGCCAGGCCCCCAATTTTTCACCAGGGCCTGTCCGACTCTGTGTGCCTTGGCCTGGCTGCCAATGATCTCCTCCATTAGTCTCTAGCTCTCTATCCTCTATTGCTCCTTCTTTTAGAAGCTGTTCCTGGAAAGCCAGGGTCCAGTAAAGTGTGACTGCATGATACCAGTGCAGGGGACAGGCCAAAGTCAATGACTTGGTGAGTTGGCAGTAGTTGGCCGACAGATTGGGTGTTATGAAGACTCAAGTGGAGAACCTGGAGGCAAGCCAAAGACAGACAAAAAAAAAAGGTTGACCTGTGCTGTGAACCATTTAGTGTTTGCATTCTAATTTAGAACTCGAACACACCAGAGTTAGAGCATGGTTCCAATCATTCTAGATCTATTTCTTACAACCCTAGTGTCTACTAGTTTCACGATTGCATTTGAATATTGCAACCACTGTAGACAGAGGCATACAGTACACAAGCCAGGTCTAACATGATATAGATTGTGGCACAACATTTTAATAACCAAAAATGATAAAATGATTATGAAGATTGAAATCACAATTTGTGTAGCTGACTATGGGGCACCACCTTGAAGTACTAAATGTCAAATCACACATTAAAAAGAAATATAATTTTTATGTATCAGACATTTCTACAAGGTAGCTTATTAAACATTTCACAATGCAGTTAAATCGGCACTATGGAGCCTTTAACGTGATGGAGCTTCAGCTTTGTTATTAGTTTTTACAAAGGTGCACATTTTTATCTCATGTGAGATATGCTACTTCCCTTAGTGCCTATAAAAGAAAGACTTATGGAAGAGAGAATGCTATCCCACCAATCTTGACATTTTAGAGATTACAATAATAATGTAATAGGTTCTTTGAGTCACTGGGACTGTGTAGGCAATCCACGGCATTGTGCATAGACCCCCTATGTGCTGTGTGCTGTGCTTGTTTTCCAATAGGATACACTATATGTTTTATGCTTATTTGTTATATATGGTCAATTTTCTCCTTTTTGTTTTGCAGTTTATGATCATACACAAAAGCCTGTAAGAGAAACAAAGTGTTTACTTAAGACTAGTGAAGGCAAGTAAGGGCATGGCATTTCACATGAGAAGAAAAAAGAAATGGACACTACACATAGCGCTCATTGTGGAGGACATCAGCCAGTCATGAACTATCAGAAGACTAAATCTCCTTCTCAGTTCCCTTTGTGCATTTTTTTTTATTTAATGTTTCCATATATACATGGTTATATTCAAAAATTAAATATCTGAAAATGAATAGATGATTTATTATTTAGACTGCTCAATTTATGGCAATTAGAAATTACTGTAAAACTGGGTTATTTTACTTTTACAGACAATGCTTGTCTCTTGGGGACAGGTATAATTATTTTCCATATCATTTTCTTCTTTTGTGAACTTTAAATTGATGAGATAATTTTGCATTGCTAAAAACAATTATCACAAGTTCCTTAAGAGGTAAATTATTCACATGAAAAATAATTGCTTTTCATACCCAACATTTTGAGAATAAAAGTTCTGTATATTATAGCTGACACAGCAGAGATGCCTTCTTTGATGAGTCTGACTGCTTTTTCTTAGTCACATGCAACTTTACATAAGCCCTGTGAGCAAAGTGCACAATTACATCTCTGTAGATATGACATTATTGTTGGGTATCGACATTTCAAAATAATTTTGAGACCTGGGTATTGGTTTAAAATTTGAAATGCTTTGTTTGTAAGTGAATTTATTTTATGCTTTTGTTGTTGTTTGTCTATAGAAAACTATGGCACCAAAGTATTATAGCTAGGAAGGTTCTTATGCTGAATTAAAGAAACCTTCCTTTCATATTTAAATTGTGAAACTTAAAGAGAAGGAGTGCCCTAAAAGTAGCTGTCTGCCCAACTGCTTGATGGTTCACTATAGAAAATGAATACAATAAATCATCCAACAATCTAATGTTTTATAAAATGAAAATAAAACAGTTACAATAGTCAAAAACATTTGTGAATGGTTGTGGATAAAACTTGGAATGAGTACTCTCAGGAACCATTAAGTACTGGTCTACCCATTGAGATTACAGACCACAAAAGCCTTTGTGTGGAGAAGAGGGAAACAATAAAAGCACTTCAGATAGAGAAGCTTTTAAATGTTTGTCATCAGCTTTAGTTCAGTAGCTCAGTTGTAAACAGGAGCTTTAAGGCAGCAGTGCAACAAAATTGGGCAAAAATGTTAACCCTACCATTTTTCACTATAAATAGTTCCAGGCATCTTTCAGTTTTATTTGGTGGTAAAAAAGTTCTTCTGTGAAAACCTGATTATTTTTTAAATGTTTCTGTTTTTTTTCTCAAGACAAAAATGATGACCATCACATTTGGCTTTAAAATAGCATTATTGACCTGGCAAGGGTTAGGAGCAAGGAAAAAAAAAATGATGGCGTGCAACAGAGGAGGTACCTAGAAAAGTATATCTGAGAAGTATGCTAACATTTTTATTATTTTTAGCTGAAGCTAGCGTTTAGAAAAAACAGATTTTGTTGCAATGCTGCTTTAAGAGTTATTGACAAGATCCATGCAGACAAGTAACACCAGGGTGTTGTCTGCCTCAGGATCTAAATAAGCTGTTTAACAATTGTAGTTTCTCAGTGCATTGGAAGATCTCAGTCTATTTATTTTATGCATAGCTAAACACTGATCTGGATCATCATGTTCTATTCCAATCCCCAAAACAGCATTCTGATAATGTTAAGTAGGCACAGGGCTACGCCAAATTCAAACAAATTCTGACCAGAGCTGATAGGGCTGCAGCTGAGAATGTAGGGTAAAATATTGAAGGTACCAAAGTTATGAGCCTGCATTCACAAAATGTAAAGTAGGCTCATAACTTTGTTGCTTTTTAACAGTTTTATACCAAATCTTCAGCATAGCCTTCTTATGCCCCTGCCTCAAAAACAAGGGTAAGAGAACATTTTCAACTCCTGTCTGAAAAATGAATTTATGTAGGGACTGCAAAATCACCTTTCAGAATGATAAAAGACCAGTTTGGCCAGGATCTGAAAAAAATGACAGATGTCACATCAGGAGATGCTGAAAGATATCATGTGTCAGCTGCTACTTAAGTGGTGGTTATGCAAAATTACCCCATGATATAAAATGTCAGCTGACCAATCAAAATGCTTATATTTTGAACCCCATTATATAACTGTAAAGTTACTGTCATCACATTTGAATGGTAAACCAATCAGACAGCAGCTTTCACAATGCTACTGACATCACAATGCCTACTGTAGCACTGAAGCCAGCTGTTAAAAGCAAAGTAAAACAGGAAAATCTTCAAACTGCTTATATAACATTATAACTTGTAAACTACTGTTGTAAATATGGAACATACAGTAGCCTGACAGAAAATAGGCAATGTCTCATCATGTGAATGGACAGGACTTAGTAACTCACCAGCTTACAACTCATGAGTTATAGTCTTGCCTCCTCACATTTGGACATAAACTACATTTTTTGCATATTCCAAAGATACAAGTCTATCTATTGATCAATCTATCTACCTATCATTCACATTCAAATAACACATTGTTTCTCCCTTGTTGCAATACCAGCATATATATATATATATATATATATATATGTGTGTGTGTGTATATATGTGTGTGTGTGTGTGGTATCCCATCGAAACAGTGAAATTTTGACATCAAAATCCATTACAGAGACAATTTCAAAGGAAACTGAAATTATCACAGAAATGGTCCACTGGTGTAATTTCACTGCTTGCACCACTGTTTCTCCCCCTTCGAGCAAACTTCAGCTTGAGTTTGTTATCTTTATAATTGGAGGATGTGGGTTCCAAGAGCATGCAAAGAAACAGTTCATGTCTGACAAATTTCACCTGTCAACATTGTGGATATTGCTAAGCTGCATTTTGAGGTGGCTTGGTGATATATATATATATATATATATATATATATATATATATATATACACACACACACACACACACACACACATATATATATAGTCTGTGCTACCATAGTTAGGGTTGAGTAGCACTTTTAAGGTTCAAGGGTCACATTTTACACCTTTATAACTTTTCCACCTTTCAATGGATTTGCCTGAAATTTGGTAGGCACAGGGTGTAACCATAAATCTTGGGATCTGCCAACTTTTGTGCTGGTCTGATGTATGGCTGCAGAGTTATTAAGTGACATCTGTGTGCATATTCACGCTTTCTGGTGAATTCTTTGCTCACACCTACAGGTCACATGGTTTGTGCAACTGGTCCAAAAACTTCCGAAAACATGCAGCCAGGCTCCCCAGTGTGCCATTTGAAGATTTCAAGGAAAAATATTAAACGGTTCAAAAGTTATTCAAAAACAAGTTCCCATTATAAGTCAATGGGAAAAGTAACAAAAAGTGCAGCACTTCGCAAAAGCACTTTTTAGTGCACAAATGGCACTAGTAGTGTGCAAATCTGCCATTTTGTTTTCAGTCGGTGATCAGAAAATGCTTGGCATTTAAATTTGGGACCCCTACCAACGCATTCTTTTTGTGTTTACCTAGTTGGACCCTGAGGATGCTAGCCATGTCTTTATTTTGGTGTTAAACACCCCAGAAATATGTTTTCGAATGGCTGGAAAAAGTAGTGTTGTAAAAGTGTGTCGTGCTCACGACATCAGTGTATTGCAAAATTTTTGCGAAAGCTTTCGCAAATCACGACACTACTTTTCAGACCATGGCCAAGATGACAGCACTTCTTTGTCACTCTGCTGTAAAAGAATGGTTTGGTCTTTTGAACTGAAATTTGAAGGGAACACAGCCAACATCTCACAGATGTGCCTTTTGGTGGTTTGGTGAAAAAATATTTCATGGTTGCCAAGTAATGGTACTCCAAAGTTGGCATTTTTTCCCATAGACTAACATGGTGGCATATGCCACACCTTTCGGGGCTCCTATCTCGAAAACAATGAAAGATACAGATTTTTTGTTGTGTCTTGCCCGTGGGCTATGCAATACAAAAACCTAGCCAGGAAAATCATGATTTTTGTGGCATTTAAATTTGTTTTCTACATCATGCGGTTGCTGAGATGTTGGCAATTAAGTACTTCCAATGCTCATTTTAAGCTTCGGATGCCCATTACAATGCATATATTCTTTGTATTTCTCTATGCACCTGTTTGGCAAAAACAGGGTATGTACTTCTGTTACTGTTACAGTTACTGTTTCCACTTGCATTTATGTCCCCGGTTGAGTTACCGTTCCCGTGTATGCCACCGTGTGCATTACCCTTTGAGTTCTCATTTGCGCTTGTGTTTTCGTTACTGTTACCATTTGCATTTCCACTACTGTTTCTGTTTACACCACTGTGTGCATTGCCATTTACGTTTCAGACAGCCCTTTCATTTGCATTTCCATTTCTCTTTCATTTTGCATCTTCCTTGCTGTTACTGTTACAGGGTTTTAAATAATTGATTAGCAGTTTTTTTTCTTAGGACTATACTAACTGTACAGAAAGTATTTATATAGATATTCTAGAAGTGCTGTGTTTGTTAAACACAGTGAGGCAAGAGCTATGCATTTTCACAAAGATTTAGCACTTTTATGAGCAAAACTCTAATCAATTTTTAGAGTTAAATAAATCCCTGTGTTACCATTTGCATTTGCAATTGCATTACTGTGCCCGTGCGCATTACGGTTTATGCTTCCATATGCACTTGCATTTCCTTTGCATTTCTGTTTCCTTTGCTGTTATTGTTGCTGTTACCATTATCATTTGTGTTTACAATTGTGGTACTGTGCCCTTGCATGTTTTGGTTTTGCATTTCACGTGCGATGCTTCTGCTCCTGTTTCCATTGGCATTATTCTTCATATTAACTTTACCATTTGCATTTACAAATGCAGTACCGTGCCTCCGCCGCACGTTCACGGTTCTTAACGTTTACATCGCGCTTGCATTCATGTTTCTGTTTCTGTTCCCTTTTGCATTCTTTTTCCTGTGACACTTAACTTTCCATTTAAAATACCGCTGCCATCACTGTTCGCATTAAAAGTTTCGTTTTCATACGTGCTTCAATGTCTGTTTGCGTCACTTTGCGCTTGCGTTTCTATTAACATTTCCTTTACCATTTACATTTCTGTTACCATGTTCGCCACTGTTGGCGCTTATGTTTGCATTGCTGTTCCTCTTACTATGTCACAAGACATCATGAGGCAGGAGCGTGAGGCCCAAAGGGCCCCGCGCTTCTGCCGCTGCACTACTTTCACTATTTCTCATCAACATTCTCAAAAAGAAGGGAAATAAGAGGCAAAAAACTCCATTTAATGCATCAGTTAGGGTTGTTCCACAGCGACAAAATCAAGGAAATTCGCTGTTAGGGCTGAAACTCCCCTTGGAACCCTCCAGCCCACCCCCCAACTGGCATCGGGGTGCACGTTGGGGTCTTCAGTCCTAACTCTCACCCCATTCTCCTATTCTCAACTTATTTACACATGTGATGGGTGAGAGTTAGGCTGATGACCCCAATGCACCCCGATGCTGGTTGGGGTGGGCTGAGGGGCCCAAGCGCTTTTAACCCTAACAGCGAATTTCCTCGCTTTGTCGCTGTGGAACAACCCAAATTGATACATTAGTGTATATATATATATATATATATATATATATACACACACACACACACATACTATATATTAGAGGCAAAAGCTCTATTTATTGCATCAAATTAGGTCGTTCCATTAGCAATAAGTGAGGAAATTTGGTTAGACTGAACCTTGATTCTCTAGCTCAAATTGTATTGAGCGGCTGGGTCATTGGCCTAACTCACCCCATCACGTGGTGTAAAGAAGCAGAGGTATAGCAGAATGGGGTAAGAGTTAGACTATGACCCCAACGCGCACCCCAATGCCGGTTGGGGGGTGGGCTGGGGGGTCCAATGTGGGTTTTCAACCCTAACACCAAATTTCCTCACTTTTGTCACTGTGGAACAACCCTAACTATTGCATTAAATGAAGTTATTTGCCTCTAATTTCCCTTCTTTTTGAGAATGATGACGACAACTAGTGAAAGTAATGCAGCGGCGAGCACATGATGTCTTGTGACATAGTAACAGGAGCAGCAATGCAAATAGAGGTGCCAACATTGGCGCACATGGTAACATAAATGGTAAAAGAAACGCTAATAGAAACGCAAGTGCAAAGTGACGCCAAAGTGAACAGTGACGCAAATGAACATTGACGTGCACATGAAAACACAACTGGTAACGCGAACAGTGATGGCAGTGGTATTTTAAATGGAAATATGAAGTGTCACAGGAAAAAGAACGCTAAAGGGAACAGAAACGGAAACGCGAACGCGAGCACACATGTAAATGCAAACTGTAATGTGCACAGCCATGGTACCGCAATAGTAAACACAAACAGTAAAGTTAACATGAAGAATAATGCCAAAGGAAACAGAAACAGGAACGGAGGTGTGTACGGAAACGCAAACCATTATGTGCATCGTCATGGAACTACAAATGTTAACGCAAATGGTAACAGTAACAGCAACAATAACGCCAAAGGAAAGAGAAATGCAAATGCAAGCAAGTACAGAAACGCAAACCATTATGCGCATGGTCATGGTACCATAATTGTAAATGCAAATGGTAACAGTAACAGCAAAAATAACGCCAAAGGAAACAGAAACGAAACTGAAATGCAAGTATGTTTGAAAACGCAAACCGTAACTCACATGGATGGTACCACAGTTACAAATGAAACTGATAATGGTAACAGCAACAATAACGCTAAACGACACAGAAATGCAAATGTAAGCGAAAATGCAAACCATAACGAACACAGTGGCGTAGACAGTAATAGTGCCACAAATGGTAATGGAAACGCAACTGAAAATGCTAACTGGCACAGTAACGAAAGGGCACACCTTCTTTTTCCCAAAAATGCATTGGAAAACACAATGAAAATAAAAATGTATACACAACAATGGGCCTCGGAGCAGAAAATGAGGACTTGAGATATTAAATTGCTTATATCTCAGGAACCATATGACGTAGAAAAAAATGTAAATTTCATAAGAATTATGACTTTCCTGGTAGTTTTGTATTTAGCCCCATCAGGGGCTAAGCACTTTTGTGACAAAAAGTCTGCATCTCGCACCATTTCAAAGATATGGGCCCCGAAAGACGTGACGGGCGCCGTAATGTTACCCAATGGGAAAAAGCATTAAGTTTGGAGTGCTGTCACTGTGCTGCCCTGTAATATTTTTTCACCAAACAACCAAAAGGTACATCAGTGGGATGTTGGCTTTCTTTCCTTAAATTTTGGCCCAAAAGACCAAACCGTTATTTTGCAGCAAGGTGGCAAAGGAGTCCTGTAATACGCGGATGTCATAATATTATCCTATGGGAAAAAGCATCAATTTTGAGTGTTGTAACTTTTGCTGTTCTGTAATATTTTTTCATCAATATACTGAAATGCATATTTGAGATGTTGGCTGTTCTCTCAAATTTCAGCCTGAAGACCAAACTCGCAGTAGTGGCAAAGAATTGCTGTCATTTTACCATGGTCTGGAAAAGTAGTGTCAATTTGATAAAGCTTGCAAAAATTTGCGACACTTTCATGAGTGCAACACTACTTTATAAAATATTTTTCCAGAAACTTGAAAAACATATTTCTAGGATGTTTAACTCAAAATAAAGACATGCAGCATCCTCAGGGTCCAAATAGAAAACACAAAATAATTGTGTTGCTAGAGGGTCTCAAATTAAATGCCAAGCATTTTCTGATCACCAGCTGAAAACAAAATGGTGGATTGCAAAAGTAAAGGGTCATTTGAGAAAGTAAAAACCGCTTTAAAGTGTTGAACTTTTGGTAGGTCTTTTTCATTGATTATATCGAACTTGTTTTTTATATCTTGTGCGTTTCGCCACTGTAACAGCATATCGATTTGGCTGGCGTTCCCGGAGTTTGCAGACCAGCAGCACAACCGGTAACCTATAGTGAGAAGAAATCGCAGTGCCATACTGCAATTGGCTGTTGCTTATCGACTCGTAGTATAAATCAAACCAGTAACAAGCTGAGATGCCAAGATCTAACATAGTTACATGAAATCTCAGGCAACCATTGATGGTGGCAAATATTATGTGTAACTTGACCCTTTAATTTTGTGTAAGATCACCTTGTCTATGGTAGCACTACCAGCATTACCATTATATATATATATATATATATAAATAATGGTAGCACTGTAGTGCTACCATAGTTAGGTTGAGGAGCCATTTTGAGTTAAAGGGTCAAACTTTGCACCTTAGTAACTTTGCCACCGCTCAACGGATTTGCCTGAAATTTGGCATGCATGAGTGGGCATGGTAGATCTTGGGACTGCCAAGTTTTGTACTGGTAGGATATACTGCCATGGATCTCATTAAGTGCCAACGAATGTATGCTTTACTTTTTTTGCGACTCCTGCTCTCACCTACAGGTCGATGCGTTTCATGACTGGTCCTGAAAACCACAGGGAACATGCAGCCAGGGTCCCCAATGTGCCTTCTGAAGATTTCGTGAAAAAATATTGAACGGTTCAAATGTTATTCAAAAAACAAGTTCCCATTATAAGTCAATGGGAAAAGTTAACAAAAAGTGCGAAAGTGTCATACATGCAGTTTTTAGTGTTGCAAATGACCCCAGTAGTGTTGTGAGTCAGCCATTTTTTTTCAGTTAGTGATCACAGAAATGCTTGGCATTTAAATTTGGGACCATGTAGGGACACAATTATTTTTGTGTTCACCTAGTCAGACCCTGAGGATGCTAGCCATGTCTTTATATTGGGGTTAAACACCCCAGAAATATGTTTTTCAAATTTCTGTAAAAAGTAGTGTCACAAAGTAGTGTCGCACTCATGACACTTTTGCAAAATTTATGAAAGGTGTCGCAAATTGCGACACTACTTTTCCAGGCTATGGCCAAAATGACAACACTTCTTTGCCACCCTGCTGCAAGAGAACGGTTTGATTTTTTGAGCTGAAATTTTGAGGGAAGGCAACCAACATCTCACAGATATGCCTTTCAGTAGTTTGGTGAAAAAATATTGCACGGCTCCCAAGTTACGTTTCTCCAAAATTGATATTTCTTCCCATAGACTAACATGGTGGCATACACCGTGCATTTCAGGGCTCGTATCTCGAAAAGGGTGCGAGATACAGATTTTTCGTCATGACTTGCATAGATCTAGAGCTATGTAATACAAAACTGTAGCCAGGAAGATAATGATTTCTATGAAATGTAATTTTTTTTTCTACGTCGTACAGTTGCTGAGATATTTGTAACTAAGTACTTCCAATGCACGTTTTAAGCTTCCATTCCCATTACAATGCATACATTCGTTATGCACACTATGTTTCTCTATGCAGTTGTCCAGCAAAAACAGGGTATGCAGTTCCATTACTGTTACACTTACTGTTTCAACTTGTGTTTATGTCCTCGTTTGCGTTACCGTTCCCGTGTACGCCACCGTGTGAGTTAGCCTTTGCGTTGTCATTCGCGCTTGCATTTTCCTTACTGTTATCGTTTCCATTTCCACCTTGTGTTTGCGTTGCTGTTCCTGTTGCTATGTCACAAGACAACACATGGTGGGAGCACAGGGCCCGAACCGCTGCATTACATTCACTATTTCTCATCATCATTCTCAAAAAGAAGGGAAATTAGAGGGAACAAACTCAGTTTAATGCATTAGTTAGTGTTGTTCCACAGCAACAAAAGGAAGGAAATTCAGTGTTAGGGTTGAATACCCCTTGCTCTTAGCCCACCCCAGCATAGGGGTGCGCATTTGGTTCATCGGTCCCTAACTCTCACCCCATTCTCCTATACCTCTGCTTCTTCACACATGTGATGGGGTGAGGGTTAGGACCAAAGAACTGAATGCGCACCCCTATGCCAGTTGAGGAGGTGGGCCTAGGGAGGCAGTCAACCCTAACACTGAATATATATTAATTAATATTATAGTGGCATGGTAGTGCCACTATAATTAGGGTTGAGGAGCCATTTCTATGTTAAACCCCCAAATTTTGCACCTTAATAACTTTGCAACCATTTCACAGATTTGGCTGAAATTTGGAATACATGATCAAGAACCATAGGCCTTGGGATCTGCCAAGTTTTATATTGGTCGGATATATGGCTGCAGAGCTATTAAGCGTGATCTGTGCGCGCGTTTACGCTTTTTCTGGAATTCTATGGTCGCACCTACAGGTCGTACGGGTTGCACGACTGGCCTGAAATCTTCAGGAAATGTGTGGCCAGGTTCCCCGATGTGTCTTTCAAAGATTTCGTGAAAAAATATTAAACGGTTCAAAAGTTATTCAAAAAACAGTTTCCCATTATAAGTCAATGGGAAAAGTTAAAAAGTTCAACACTTTCGCAATTGCATTTTTACTTTCGCAAATGGGCCTCTTACTTTCGCAAATCGGCCATTTTGTTTTCAGTTGGTGATCAGAAAAATGGTTGCCATTTAAATTTGGGACCCTCTAGCAGCCTAATTCTTTTTGTATTCACCTAGTCAGACCCTGAGGATGCTTGCCATGTCTTTATTTTGTGGTAAAAGACCCAGAAATATGTTTTTCAAATTTCTGAAAAAGTACTTTCGCAAATTACTTTCATGCTCACGAAAGTGTTGAACTTTTTAGCAAAAGCTTTCGCAAATTGCGACAGTAGTTTTCCATCTGTGGGAAAGTAACAGCAATTCTTTGGCACTGTGCTGCAAAAGAACCGCTGGGAGTTTTGGGCTGAAATTTGGAGGGAACAGAGCCGACATCTCACAGATGTGCCTTTCAGTATTGTATTGAAAAAATGTTACATGGCAGCAAAGTTACGGCACTCCAAAGTTGACATTTTTTCCCATAGGATAACATTACGGCGCCCGACGCATTACAGAAATCCTTTGGATCCCTGCTGCAAAATAACGGTTTGTCTTTTTTCCTGAAATTTGGAGGGAATACAGCCAACGGCCCACAGATGTGCCTTTCAGTGGTTTGGTGAAAAAACATTACAGGGAGGGAAAGTTACGGCACTCCGAACTTTTCTTTTTTTCCCATAGGATAACATTACGGCATTCGCCGCGCCTTTCAGGGCCCGTATCTTGGAAACGGTGTGAGATACGGACTTTTCGTCTGAAAAATCCTTAGCCCCCTAAACAGGGCTAAGTACCAAATTAGCCAGGACAATTGTAAATAATATTTTTCCTACGTCATACGGTTCCTGAGATATAACGAATTTAGTATTCTAAGTTCTCATTTTCTGCGCCGATACTCATTATTATGCATACATTATTTGTACTCACTGTCTTTCTCTATGCAGGTTTTGGGGAAAACCAGCCTGTGCACTTACATTACTGTTACTGTTGCCCTTTCCGCTTGCAGTTCCGTACCCGTTTCACTTACCGTTAGCGCCTCGCCCATGTGCGTTATCCTTTCGTTTCATTTGCGCTATGCTTGTTATTTTTTGCCATTTCTGTCTACAGTACTGTTTATCTTTCTGTTTCACTTACATCACCATGCCCATTGACATTTCTGTTTGCAGGCACCATGTTACTATGTGACAACACATCATGTAGCGAACTGGTTCCGTCTACGCCACCATGTGCGTTACCCTTTCAGTTCTCATTCGGTACTTGTGTTCCATGTGCACCACATTGTTACATTTGCTCATGCTGTTGTCCCTGTTAGTATGCCACAAGACATCATGTGGCGGGAGCGCCGCTGCATTACATTCACTATTTCGTTATTCTCAAAAGAGTGAAGAGGCAAAAACTCCTTATGCATTAGTTGTTGTCTACAGCTACAAAAGTGAGGAAATTCGCTGTTAGGTTGAAACCCCCTTGACCCCTCACTTACCCTTAACCGGCATTGTGGTGCATTGGGATCGTGGGTCCCAACTCTCACCCCATTCTCCTATACTTCTGCTGCTTTACACATGTCATGGGGTGAGAGTTAGGCTGATGATCCCAATGCAAACCCCAATGCTGGTTGGGGGGGTCCAAGGGGGGTTTTCAACCCTAACAGCGA
Source organism: Neoceratodus forsteri (assembly GCA_016271365.2). Lineage (NCBI taxonomy): Eukaryota > Metazoa > Chordata > Ceratodontiformes > Ceratodontidae > Neoceratodus > Neoceratodus forsteri. The sequence continues at coordinate 664,688,389 of CM028130.1, read as the reverse complement.
ATTTCCTCACTTTTGTCGCTGTGAAACAACCCTAACTAATGCATTAAACAGAGTTTTTGCCTCTATATATATATATATATATATATATATTCCATATCTATATAATATATATTTTCCACATCACACTCCTGCCCATCATGTATTCCATATATATATATATATATAGATAGATATATAGCTATATACAGTACATATATATCTATACATCTATATATATATATATATATATATATATATAGAATACACGAATGAGCAGGAGTGTGATATGGAAAATATTTTCACTCCTGTGTAGTGACCTCTGGATACTCATGAGTGCTGAAGGCATGAGTGAGAGTATCCAGAGGTCACAATGCAGGAGTGAAAATATTTTCCAAAGCACACGACTGCACATTATGTGTCCAATTTATACAATAGGGGTTTCCTGAACTTTTTTTTTTTTCACTTTATCTTGTGGAATAAAGAAAGAAGACACAGAACAAAAAAAAGGAAACCTCTGCTAAAACACACTGAAGCACTAATTTGTCATTTGGGATGAAGCAGGCTGTATTCATTTGCAGCTGAGGTATTGATGGATGTTGAAGGCTTTGCTCTTTTTTGGCTTCTTGTCAATATGAAACTGGCTGCTGTTAGCTTGTTTTGGTTCTCTGCAGGAACACAGTGTGCTTTTCTAGGGCTAGCGAGTGAGTTGCAGGTGGAACTGATATACTGATTAGTTTCCTAGGCTACTCAGAATTTGGTGGAGTTCCTGATTGCTGTGTTAAGGAATATCTACATCAACAGAGTCCAGCTGAGTTCTGACTGGTCAGGATGTCATTAAGTGATCAGGATAGTGATTGTATCAGGCTGTGAGGTAAACACAATGGGCAGGATTCACAAAGAACAGCAAAAATTCCGTAGCTGCAAGAAAAAAGCTGGCAGCACTGCGGAAATGCAGTTGCGTGATATTCTTAAAGAAAATCCTGCAGCTGAGGGAATTCCGCAAAAAGTCCCACAGCTGTGGAATTGCAGCAGCTGCAGGAATCCTGCAAGTGCTGCAAATCCGCAGCTGCAGATCCGCAGCTGTGGAAATGGCTGAGGAGGCATAGCAATAGCAAATCCATGTAGCTGAAGCAGCAGACTTTAACATTGCTGCCATAATATGAAGCTGACAGCACACACAAAGAGATCTGCAACTAGTCCCTCAACTGGGACCACTGCAGCACCACAGGTACCAGCAATACCATGGTAGCACAGTGGCTGACTGTCACTGCTGGTTGTCCCTCCCTGAGGTGTTTCTGTAGCCTGCAGGGGTAGCACTTGCTGCAGGCTGGCCAGGCTTTACTGCCTGTGGGGCTCAGTCATGGGCTGCACTGGGTCTGGTGGTTGTTGCCTGTTGCCATATCATGGCAATGTGTGCATTTTCTTGCTGTACCAACAGCCACTGTTATACTATCTGTGATGCTATTACCTGTGCCTCACCTCCACCTTAATTGATTCCAATTGCTGTGGCACAACTGCAGTGTGCTGAGGGAGAGTTACACCTCATTCCACTGTGTGTAACATTCTTTCCTCAAAAAAACTGGCTGTGAATAGCCTTTCAGGGGCTGTGCCTTACTTATCTCACACCTTTCTGTCCTGAGGGACTTATGCAGCTGCACTTTTTTCCACAGTCTATAGTGGTTTTTCCTGCAGCTGCAGAGGGTTTTGTGAATAGCACTTGGAGCAAACTCCCATTTTTTTTCCGTAGCTGAGGAAGTTTTGGGGACATAGGGAAGGTTTTGCACCTTCTGAAAGCTTTCAGAATCCAGTCCAATATGTATAAATGTAAAATATCATCACACTGTGATTTTTTACCAGAAATATTATCACACTGTGATTTTTTTACCAGGATTATATCACTGTGTGTAAGATACATGTGTTTATCCACTACTCATGTGTCTCACCCCTATTGTACAAATATATGAAAAAACAGAAAGGGGAGCGCGAGGTAGAGGTGCTCACAAGCTAAACTAGAAATACATCGTAAAAATGTTCTGGCATGCCACCACATATAATGCTGCACACCGAAATAAATATAAAAAAGTTTTATTCCATTTTAAAAGGAGCCTAATGCATTGCTGGTCCTAGACTGGACCCTTTTTTCATGTATGTGTGTGTGTGTGTATATATATATATATATATATATATTACCCTATCCACCTGTTTGAAAAAGAAAAATAACAAAATAATCTTAAAAGTACCAACAAGGTTTCTCTGTCATTTAATTTCATCCCCAAGGTGGGATAGGTGATATTTCAAAATGTTAAAAGCTCCAGTTCCCAAACCAAGCCCACTGTGATGATGGTCGGGGCAATGCTATGCTGTTATTGGTTGTAAACACGTACAACTGTCATAGTGATGGAGACCTTTTAGGGATGAACTTCATTCAAAACTGCTGGAGGTTGCCATCATTATTACAGATCCAATCTAATTACAAAGCTGAACATAGCAGTTTTAAAAGCTGATAAAAGGTGTAAATATTGCAGTAAAACATATGAAGAGGTCACAACATCATAAACTACTAAAAATGCTCTTGTGAAGAATATTCCAAAGTGACTTCAACAGCAGCATTAATCACAAAACAATGCCACCAATAAAACTATGTATTCTAAGTATACCATTTTTACAACAGAGTTTATTTTTGCTCAACAATTAAGCAATCACCTGTTAGTCTTAGAAAATGGCCTTGAGGACATTTTTTGTTTGGTTAAGTGCTTTACAATAGAAAAGGGGGCCATAATAAAGTATTAAGCAAATCAATGTCATACACAACTGAACCTGGCTTGCCACCCCACACTCACATTACATGCATGTTCTGCTTTGCGATTTGCTCCACAAAGTGCTCATTTTTATTTTTGTATTCATTTTTTATTTTTTTTAGCTACTGTACAGCACAATATTAATCATATGCCAAAAAAAATACTCAAGAGCATCAAAGTTTCTTTTTTTTTGCAATTTAATATACTTTATTGATATATCACGATAACCTCCTTAATCACAGAACAGTGCCAAATGCATGTACAGAGTAAGACAAAGGAAAAAAATAAAACCAAGAGAATCTAAAAATAAAACTATATCACAGAAATGCCTTTGAGATACTAAATGCATAAAATTTTCAATATATTCACCACTTTGTCCCTAAAGAAAGGATAAGTTGTGTGCGTGCATGTGGATAGACAAATCAGGCACCTACCACCAGGCTGCCGGGTCTCTGGATAGTACTCGACAATGGTCCTTGTACACCTGGCCTGGATTTTTCTCCTTTTCTTGCACATGAATACACATAATGTACCATAACAGAAGTATGCACAAAATGCAACAGTTTACTGTATCGTGTTGCTGATGTCTTCCCGCAGCCCTCCACACTATGAACAAATGTGCAGTGAACAAAATGACTCTTTATAAGCTAGGCAACCACATAGAAACATAGAATTTGATGACAGATAAGGACCGCTTGGCCCACCTAGTCTGCCCATTTTTCCTACCTAATAGATAAGCTGCAGATCCTAGTTAACCAACAGCCTACTTCCTCCTACCCCCCACTAGAATTTTCTTATGTCTGTCCCATGCATTCTTGAATTCTCCCACTGTTTTTGACTCCACTATCTCCTCAGGAAGGCTGTTCCATTGATCCACAACCCTCTCTGTGAAAAAAACTTCTTTGCATTACCTCTGAGCCATACCCCCTCTATCTTCAAATTGTGCCCCCTTGTTCTTGTACATCTCTTTTTCTGAAAGATGCTACCCTCTTGGACTTTGTTGATTTCCTTGAGGTACTTGAAAGTTTCTATTATGTCCATCCTCTCCCTCCTTTCCTCGAGGGTATACATATTAAGCTCCTTTAATCTCTCTTCATATGCCTTCTGGTGCATACCCTGCACCATTTTAGTTGCCCTCCTCTGAAGGGTCTCACCAACTGTCTGTATAGAGGCATAAGAACTTTCTGTTTTCTACTGGTGATGCCTCTCCCTATGCATCCCAGTATCCTTCCAGCCCTCCTTACTGCTTTCTCACATTGTTTGTCCACCTTAAGGTGATCTGACTACCCCCAGGTCCCTTTCCATTTTTGTTGTTGTTAGTATCTCACCCCCATTGTGTAATCTTCTTCTGGGTTTTTGATTTGAACCTAAGCTGCCATACATTTGACCATTCCTCCAACCTTGCCAAGTCCCTTTACATCCTTTCCACCCTATCTTGTGTATCAACCCTGTTGCAGATCTTTGTGTCATCTGCAAAGAGACATATTTTTCCTTCCAGTACCTCTGCAATGTCACTTATAAAGACATTAAAGAGGACTGGTCCCAGTACTGAACCCTTGGGTGCCCCTCTAGTAACCCCCCTTTCTTCAGAGTGAACTCCGTTTACTATTACCCTCTGCATCCTATTGTCCAGCCAATTCTTTACCCAGGATACCACTTTGGGACCCACTCCAAAGCCGGCTAATTTGTATATTAATCTTTTGTGCGGGACGGTGTCAAATGCCTTGCTAATATCTAGGTAGGCCATGTCCACAGCCCCTCCCTGGTCTACTACATTGGTCACTCAGTCAAATAAATCTATTAAATTCATCTGACATGACCTTCCTGCTGTGAATCTATGCTGCTTTGGATCCTGTGCCCCACTGGCCTCTAGGAACTCAACAATTCACTCCTTCAGAAGTGATTCCATCATTTTCCCTACTACTGAGGTCAAACTAACAGGTCTATAGTTTCCTGCCTCTGTCTTGCTCCCACTTTTGTGAAGGGGAATCACATCTGCCCACGTCCAGTCCTCAAGTACCACACCATCCTTCCATGATTTGTTAAAAAGGGTAGTCAGTGGTGTCACTAGTTCTACCCTTAGTTCTTTTAGAATGCTTGGGTGAATCCCGTCAGGCCCCACTGCTTTGTCCACCTTCAGTTTTAAGAGTTCTTTCAGAACACTTTCTTCTGTGATTGGACTGGTATCAACCTCCCTATCAAGAGTGCTTCTATTCTTTGATTTAGGTACCTCCCCCTCCTCTTCTTTTGTGAATACTGAGCAAAAGTATTCATTCAGTATCCCTGCTTTTTCACTGTCACCCTCTGCCCAGCCTCCATTCCCTTTATTACACCACACTATCCCTCCCTTGGTCTTACTTTGCTCCCTAATATACCTATAAAAGGTTTTAGCCCCCTTCTTAACTGAGCTGGCTATCTTTTCCTCAGTTTGGGCCTTTGCAATTCTGACTGCCTTCCCCACTTCCTTCTGCTTAACCTGGTACAGTTCTCTGTCCTGTTCCTTTTGTGTTTCTTATACTTCCTGAATGCTACCTTTTTCTCCTTAACCTTCCCCGCTACCTCTTTTGAGAACCATAGTGATTTTTTTTCCTTCATTTTGCTTTGTTGATTTGCTTTACACAAAGGCTTGATGCCTCTGTGATGGCTGTTTTGATGTTTCCCTATTGTTCCTCCACAGCGCCTCCTTGCCCATTTGCTAGTGTTTTTCTGAGGCACTCTCCCATTTTCCTAAAGTCAGCCCTCCTAAAGTCCAATACTCTTGCTTTTGTATGGCTTGACTCCATAGCTATGTTTATTGTGAATCACACTGTTTGGTGGTCACTTGTTCCCAGATGGCTACTTACTTCTAAATCCAAGATCCTTTCTCCATCCCCATTTGACAGTACCAGGTCTAAGACTGCTCCCTCCCGAGTGGGTTCCACCACTATCTGTCTGAGGCATTCCTCCTGTTGGGCATCGAGAATAACCCTGCTCTTGGATGTGGCTGCAGCAAAGGTGCTCCAGTTAACATCTGGCATTGTCAGGCCCCACATCAACAATATCTCCCCTTTTTCTACCATTCTAAGGATGCCTTCTATCATTTCCTTGTCCATTGCCTCCCCCCGAGATGGGGTCTGTATACAACCCCCATGTGGATTGTGGTGCCATAGCCTGTTTCTAGGGTGACCCACAGTGCCTCCTCTACTCCCTGTTTATCCTTTAGTTCCATTGCTTTGGTCCCTTCCCTTACATAGAGAACTATTCCTCCTCCTCTTTTACCCTCCCTGACCTATGTCTCAAAATAGAGTCCCTTGTGTGGGTGTGCTCATTTCTGAGACATGGGGGCAGCAGAGCATAGCACCCCCTCCAATATAATTCCAACACTGAGAATATGATCCATTGAGAGCCAAAACTATGGCAGAGGGCTCTCTCTTAAGCTTCACACATGGTGTGATTTTTATTTATTTATTTTGATCTTGTAAAGCAACTGCCTTGATATAGTGATCCTGTAATTTCCATTCTATAAAAAAAAGTAATCCCCACCCCCAGGAGTGACACTTCTCGACTGGAGAAGGCAGTTTCTTCCCTGTGTCACATTGTACTTTTGGGGAAGGGTTCATGGCCAGTGGGCACATAGCCCCATACCCCCATATGCACATGATGAGATGGAGACGGAGATGGGGATCGTCTGTAGTGCAGAGGGACTTGAAACATGAAGGTCATATTACATGTCAAAGTTATATCTGTCATCCTTCCTGAAGCCAGTCTGTCCTGCTGTACCCTGTAGCACATAGGAAGCTTTAATCTGTAGCCAATGTGATCCGAACCGAAGGCGAGGCCAGCATGCTTAATGCTACAGCACCCATCCCCACAATCCCTTGGCACTGGTAACTGGCCTCTGCATTATGTTCCTGCAGGTCTCAAACTGAAGGCATCCTGAGTGAGGGAACCCTGCTCTTCTTTCATTCATATCCATTCCCCACATCCAAAGTATAAACTTTGGAAAATACGGTTGGTTGCCTTTGAATTACAAAACCAATAAAATCCTTTACAAAAATGGTATCTGCTACAAAATCCTAAGAAGTTTAAAAGTTCAGCTAAATAACTGCTTCCAGCAAAAGCCCCCAAGTAAATAAACATAAATGTACAATGCTTTCTGTAACTATCTTGCAACTTGTCTTAGTGTTTAAAATAATACTTTAAGATGAACCAGATTTCAGGGCTGGGGTGGATTAATCACTTAAAATTGTCAATGGAATTCAAAATATTCTGGTTTTCTAGATCCTTTGAAGTTGGTGGCAGCCACTTGTGTTCCCTTTTCCTTAGTATTTTAAATATGAAGCACAATTATTTCCAAGCCAGCAGCATCTGTATCCAAAAGCTTCCATCCTGAACAAAGAGTGAAATCAGAATTTGATCAGAAGGGGAAGTAAAGAACATTAAACATCCACACATTGGTCTCATGAAGATGTGATGTCGACTGGTTTGGTTTACAAATCAGTCACAATGGAAATGCAACACATTCCCAGGAGATTATCTATCTATCTATCTATCTATCTATCATCTATCTATCTATCTATCTATCTATCTATCTGTCTATCTATCTTGCAAAGATTTTAATTTCTAAACACAGAAGCACACTTCAAATTGGACCATGGATCCATTCTCACCAAAAATCTGTTCTAAAGTACCAGACAAGTGGAATTTCAATCATTTATCCAGGTAACTAATACTGTCATAGACAAACACATGGTGACCAGGATCGGATCCTATCATTTTGCCCAACTTCATTATTTTTCCAATTTAATTCAAAAGAGAAAACGACCAAGACATGCATATTTTCTTGCAGTCCATCTCTTGCAATCGGGGATGAGTTACCTGCAACTTGTCAATTGCAGTTTCTCATATGCAGAATTCGATTCATGCAAAATGGCATTTATTAACTCTGTGCCTCAGGTTAAACACTTTTATTTGATTTAAAAGGATTTTCTTTTTTGGGTGGGCTGCCTCCTAATGCAACAAATCTTTTGCAGTGCACCATCTCTGCATCAATGGAAAATGTTTTTCAAATAACAAAAAATAGAAAATCCACTTGTTAAGTAATACAAAGGTGATGAGCTGAGAAAAATTGGAAATAAAGCAGAAACACACACACACACGAAATTTTAGATGTAACACTGGTTTTATATTAAACATACAGTATGTGAACAATAATATGTGAAATGGGGAGGTGGTGCTGCTGCTGCACTTTTTAATACACTTCAGGGATGAAACTGGCTCTACAAAGTTTCCAGGGACAGTAGTGCCACAATGTAAAGGTACTTCAAATCCTTGTGGTGTATCTAGAAATTTAAAGTAAGGATTCCTGGCCATGAAGCGTTTTGAAAGTTGCAAAAAGCTATCAAACTGAACTTGTAAAGAATTTTGAATAAGTTACTCCAGTTATCTTTTACGTGGCCAGATGGGTAATACTATTTAAAGTTAATTATTAATATTATTAGGTTTTTTTTTTTTTTTGACAAATGTCAGTTATGGTTCAGTAGTCCAGGTGGGTACTACTATTTATTTAAAGTTAATGATTAATATAATTTTTGTTTAACAAAGAGACTGAAGAGCCAATGTCATGTAGCCACAGGGAATGCGAGGAACATCAGGCTTGGAGCACCTCATGCCACTTAATCAGAAAAACAGTACCCCAAGATCAAACAGAGATTCCTGGGATCCAAGAGATCAAATCTAGTCCAACCACTGGTGCTAGGGGTAGCTAAGCCATGATCAAAGTTTGGTGGGAGGGGCTCCTTAGCCCCGCATCAATAAATACTCCATTTTCAAATGTAACAGATTCGGGCCCCCCCCCCCCACACACAACATTTTAGAAGTAAACCTTTGGTTTTATATTATGCATACAACATGTGATCAGTAATCTGTGAAATTTGAGGGGGGGGGTGCTGTTACAATTTTTAATACACTTCGGGGCAGAAACTGGATCTACAAAGTCTCTAGGGATAGTAGCACCACAATGTAAAGCTATTTGAAATCCTAGCTGTCTATCTGGAAATTCAAAGTAGTAATTCCTGACCACGAAGTGTTTCAAAATTTGTAGGAACAATCAAATTGAATTTGTGAAGCATTTTGAATAAGTTACTCCAGTTATCTTTCACGTGGCCAGACGGGTAATACTATTTAAAGTTAATTATTATTTTTTTTTTTTTTTTAACAAATTAGTGTTTTTAAATTGCAGGAACAATCAAACTGAACTTGTAAAGCATTTTGAATAAGTTACTCCAGTTATCTTTTAGGTGGCCAGATGGGTACTACTTTTTAAAGTTAATTATTACTATTATTTTTTTTAACAAAAGACTTAAGAGCCAACGTCATGTAGCCACCGGGAAAGTGAGAGACAGCAGGCTTGGAGCACCTCCTGCTGCTTAGTCAGAAAAACAGCACCCCAAGAGTAGGTAAGGAAGGGGCAGTAGAGGGCAAGGCACTTGGCACCAGGCAAGGGGGGGGCCACCAGGCCTGCCCCCCTAGGAGGGAACCTAAAGGAAGGGGGAGAGCAAGGAGAGGAGATAGCAAATATAAGGGGAGAAGGGAGTCAAAAGGAATAGGGGAACTGTGGGACAGGGGTCGTGATGGAAAGTGGTCTCCTTTAATGCCAGGAGTCTGGCAAACAAGACAGCAGACCTGCAGGTGCTGATGGCAGAAGAGCAGCTAGACGTATCTGCCATCACAGAGACATGAGCAACCCAGTGCCATGACTGGGACCTCCAGATCCCAGGGTACCAAATGCATAGAAAGGATAGTGAGAGAGGGGGAGAGTGGGAGGAGTAGGGCTTTACATAAAGGATGGGATAGTGTGCACCAGGGTGGAGGGGGAGGAAGGAGCAAAAGCCCTATGGGTAGTGCTACAGAACACAACTGGGAAACTGATTTGAGTGGGAGTGGTGTACAAACCACCAGCACAGGGCACAGATCTGGATAGGGAGCTGGAGGAACTGATTAGGAGGGCAGGAGGGAGAAGGAACACTGTAATCCTAGACTACTTCAATCTGCCAGGCTTTGACTGGGGCACCCCAGCTACTTCCTGTGGCAGGGACCAGGTCCTCCTGGAAGTTATCCAAGAGTGTTTTCTGACACAGGAAGTCATGAAGCCAACAAGAGAAGGGGCTATACTAGATATGGTGCTGTCGGATGGGGAGCATGTCCAGGGAGTTGAAGTGAGGGATCCCTTTGCAGGCAGTTACCACCACACAGTGTGGTTTTACATTAACATGGGGAAGGATGTAGCCAAGATGAAAATGAAAGTGGTGGATTTCAGGAAGCAGACTTCTCTAGAATGGGTAACATGCTGAAGGAGCACCTGGCAAAGCTCGAGACGCAGAGGGATGCAGAGCAGAAATGGGAGGTCATCAAGAAGGAGTTAATAGAGGCCACCAACTCCTACAGCAAGATTCATAAAAAGAACTCCAGGTGTTGGAGATCCAGCTGGTATAGCAGGAGGGTGGCCTAGTAGATTAAAGTAAACCAGGAGACCTTCCTGTAGTACAAGCATACCTTGAATGAGGAGGACAGAGAGACCTACTCAGAGAAATCTCGTGAGGTAGGGTGAGAGGTCCAGGCAGCCAAGGCAGATAAAGAACTAAGAATAGTGCAGGGGATTAAGGAAGGGGAGAAGGATTTCTTTTGATACATTAGGGAGAAAAGAAGCAGAAAGGATGGGATTGTAAGGACAAAGATGGAAAGAGGCTGGGCAGAAAAGGGGGAAGATCAAGCAGAGGCTTTAAATGAATACTTTTGCTCTGTCTTCACTAAGGAAGTGGAAGGGCCCATACCACAGGGGAGGAATGGGGGGGGAGCCTGGGGGGTGGTGGACTGTGAAGGGGTGATTGGGGTGGACAGGGTCTTATGAGGGCTAAGTAAATTGTGGGTGGACAAAGCACCGGGACCAGATGGTTTATACCCAGGGATCCTGAGGGAGTTCATGGAGGTACTAGCAGCCCCACTTATGGACCTATTTAATACCTCGCTGGAGGAGGGGTGTGTGTTCCACAGGACTGGAGAACAGCTCACATGGTTCCACTTCATGAGAGTGGTCCCAGGGATGAGCCGGATAACTACAGGCCAGTTAGCCTGACCTCCATAGTGGGGAAGATAATGGAGACCATTCTAAAGGAAAGACTGGTGTCCTTCCTTGAGGAAAATTGTCTCCAGGATGACAGGCAGCATGGGTTTGTCAGGGGTAGATCTTGTCAAACCAATATGACTGACTTCTTCAACTGGGTTATGAGGTCATTGGACAGGGGACAGGCGATGGACATCCTGTACCTAGACTTCAGCAAGACTTTCGTTTCAGTGCCACATGGCAAGCTGATCAGCAGGCTGATCAGCAAGCTGAGGGACCTGGGAATAGGGGACAAACTGCTTGGATGGGTCAAGAACTGGCTGCAAGATAGGAATCAGAGAGTGTTGGTGGGGGGAACTATCCAACCCTCAGCCTGTAACTAGCGGAGTTCCACAGGGCTCAATACTTGGACCTGTGCTGTTCAGCATCTTAATTGGTGACATAACAGAGGGGATCAAAAGTAAGTTCTGCTTCTTTGCAGATGATACCAAGCTCTGTGGGAGGGTGGACACAGTGGAGGGGAGACAGAAATTAAGGGAGGATCTGGCCAGGCTGGAGAATTGTTCAGGTATCTGGCAGCTAGGTTTCAATGCCAAGAAATTCAAGGTCATGAACCTGGGTGCCAGGAACCCAGGGGGCAGCTTCTGGCTGGGAGAGTAAAGGTGGCAGTTCATTTTCAGAGGAGGAAAAGGACCTTGAGGTGATGGTCAGAGGAGACATGAAACACTCTGCACAGTGCCAGAAGGCAGCAGCCAAAGCAAATAAACTGCTAGGCTGCATCACCAGGGGAATAATCTCTAGGAGGGAGGAAGTCATCTTGCCACTGTACAGGTCACTGGTGAGGCCGCACCTGGAATAATGTGTGCAGTTCTGGTACCCGTATCTGAAGGAGGATATCAAGCTACTGGAGGGGGTCCAGAACAGGGTGACCAGGATGATCCAGGGTATGGGGGACAAAACATATGAGGAGAGGCTGAGTGAGCTAAACATTTACTCTCTAGAGGATAGGAGAGAGAGGGGGGACATGATAGAGACCTTCAAGTACCTTAAGGGAATGGAGAGGGTAAAATCAGAGAGCATCTTTAACTTAAGGAAGGAGTGTACAACAAGGGGGCACAGCATGAAACTAGTGGGGAGTAGATTTAAGAATGAAATAATGAGGCACTTTTTCACTGAAAAGGTGGTGTCGGGGTGGAATGAGTTGCCAGAGGAGGTGGTTGCAGTAAATACAGTGACTAGTTTCAAGAGGAGGTGGGATAGGGGGAAGAAGAAAATTAATGTAGGTGTTCCTGGGATGGGGAAGGAGGAGGGTACTAGGGGAGGGACAGTTGAATCTAGGGGGAGTGGGGGAGGGCAGCTCCAGGGAACTAATTGGAGCTGCACACTTGAGCAGACTTAATAGACCATTATGGCCTGTTTCTGCTGGCAAATTCATGTTTGTATGTTCGTAATCTACCATCCCATGCCAAGTTTCTCTGGCTTCTAGAGGTATTTCACCCGATTCATGAATGCATTGAAATGGTGACTGGCACAGCCCTCCCCTCATGTTCTTATCCGACCGCCATCTGGACAGCTTACCACAAACTGATATAAGCAAAAGGATCAGTGTCTGTGCTTGTTTTGTGCAGGTTTGGGTGATCAGTTCAGGCAGTTTAGTTCATTATTTTCCAAACCCATTCAAACAGTTTGAATTATTTTTGGTTAAAATGTCTAAAATGATGAAGCATACAGGCAACCTGATATAAGGGAGGTCACACCTGTTTGCCCATCTTTACTACAGACCCCAAAATGTTTAGGCCATCCAGCATGTATATATTCCTCAGCATGGAGGCTCCCAGGCCACACATTGTTCAGTGAGGAAGAATGTAAACCATATGACCAGATGAAAAAGTTCCACTGTGACCTACTGTATGCTGGTGGTCACTGAGATTACAGTTAGCTCTGGCAAAGTTAAAAAACTCTGCTATTCATATAGTGTAGAGCATAGTTCCTCAATTCACATAGTGAAATTTGCATACATTTTCCCACACAAATTGTCAAAATGCATGCACTATGCAGTTCAGGTGAATTTTGCTGTGTAATTTGTGGCAAAAATTAACTGTAAATTACATTAATTCACATAGTAAAATTCACCGCAGTTGTAGCAAATTCTGTAGTGTGGATTATGCAAATGCTATGCATAGTCTGTGGAGACCAAATCTGCCACAATTTGCAGGTGAATTAAAAATTCACAACACACCTAACTGCAGTGCATACAACTCAAAGAAGTACTGTTACCTCTCAGCCAGGAAGAAGTTACCTTTAGCTGAATCATCAGAGCTCCTCCCATTGTAACATTGGTTTCCATGTTTAATTTATCACAACAAAGGCCAAAGAAGCATTTGACTGATTAAAGAGGAAGGACATACCACTTGGTAAACATTGTCAAATCATTCTTTCAAGGTCATGTGGTATTATGGTTAGAACCCTGGCATGGGAATTATGACACCCAAGTTCAAAGCCTACCAGTGCCACTGACCTGAGGAGGTGGTCTTTGCATAATCAGAGGGGGGATTCAAACAAGGGTGGGACTGATGAAAGGGTTTGTTAAGGGCTACACTGGAAAAGGAGGGGAGAAGGGCTTTTTTCTTCACCATACGTTAGATAGGAATGGACAAATACGATAGGCCAGTGGGCCTTTATCTATTGAAAGCTTCTTTGTTTCTATGACCTACCATTTGTCCTTAAGAACATCACACACTGGCCTGGTGGCATTCAGGGCTGAGGGACTGGATGCGTTACCTCATACTGTGCCGGCAACCTGGTTTCGGGAAAGACCTCGGGTCGTGGTGGTGCCGGTGTAGGGGAGGGCGGAGCAGGATTGAGCATGCCAGTGGGCAGCTCTCCTCTCCTGAGGGTGGTGAGAGTGCACCACCCCGTAGTTCTGCTCCCACCAGGTGGAGGTCCAGTGGGTTGCATAGGTGGAGAGGGGGCGGCAAAATATCAGAAGGTGGAAAGGGCTTAGCTGGCACCTTGGGGTGCAAAGTGTGCCACCACATGCTCACATAGCCATGTGCTGGGGCCTTGGGGGATTAGGGGAGAAAATCTGTAAAAAAAAAAAAATAATAATAATATGGGCCCCCATCACCAGTTGATGGGAGGAGGCGACGGGACCAAAAAGCTTAAAAAAGAACTTCACATAGATTACATGTGCTCCAGTCTTCCAAACTGGGGAAGGAAGGAGGGAAGGAATGAATGAATTATGCATTTGAAATGTGGTGACCAGGTTAATAACACTGAGCCAGAACTTGTTTGCAGGTGACACTTGGGGGAGGAGATGCAGTAGGGAGTGATACAACAATAATAAAAATAGTCACAACGATGGGTGTAGACACATGAAAAATAAAAGCAAGGTGACAATAAACTCCAGAAAGATAAAAAAGCAGTGTAGAAAGTGAACAAAGTACATAGGTTATGGGAACATCAAGGATGAGAGCTAGTGGAATATGCAGTCCATATATGGCAAGATATTTGTAACAGATCATGGTGACGTAAAATTCAAATTACAGACTATACTGAGATTTAAGCTAAAGTATGCAACAGGAAAACTGACAAAATGGATAATAAAGGAAGTAGTGACTAGAGCAATGATAAAAGCAAAACCCTGTTGAAAATAAGATTTTGCACCTTAATTGGGTTACCCTGTATAAACTATGCACTAAGAAAAGAAAAAGATTTACATTTTCAAACACTGCAAAATCAGTTTTACACAAAAATATATGTACTGTGCTACACTATTATGCATGGTGTACATTGTTCTAATATTATTCTTTGGGGAACACGCGGGTGGTTCAGTGACTTGTTCAGGTTCACATATTATGCAAGTGGAACTTGTGGGAATCAAACCTGTGTCTTCTGGATGTAGCAAGCTCATTCACGGATCATTACTCTAACATCTAGGCTATAGTGCCAGTCCCACACAGCATGTTCAAAGGAAAAAATAAATGAAATGCAATCAGACAAAAATATCATTTCCCCATGCTAGCCCAATACACAGAATGGGAAGGTTGCAGCAGCCTTACATTCTTCCTACTATCCGGAAAACCATCACAATTAACTTAAGCCATGCCATAAGCTCTGAAAAGCAATCAACTGAACTGTGAGAAAAGAAGCTAGTAACCCGTCAAGACATAAAAAGTCGAAAATCTTCCTGATCTCTTTGGCCTGTTGATTGAATTCAGTGTGAGTACAACTCAAAGAAGTACTGTTACCTCTCAGCCAGGAAGAAGTTACTTTTAGCTGAATCATCATAGCTCCTCCCGTTGAAACATAAGTTTCCATGTTTAATTTATCACAACAAAGGCCAGAGAAGCATGTGACTGATTAAAGAGGACAGACATACCACTTGGTGAACATTGTCAAATCATCCTTCCAAGGCCAAGTGGTATTATGGTTAGAACCCTGGCATGGGAATCATGACACCCAAATTCAAAACCTACCAGTGCCACTGACCTGAGGAGGTGGTCCTTGCATAATCAGTTGGGGGGATTCAAACAGGGAGTGGGACTGATGCAAGGGCTTGTTAAAGACTACACCAGAAAGGGAGAGGAAAAGGGCTTTTTCATGCACCAAATGTTAGATAGGAATGGGCAAACATTATAGGCCAGTGGGCCTTTATCTACTAACAGCATCTTTGTTTCAGACCAGGTGGGCTGAAGGACTTTATCTGCCATCAGTATCAGTATCTGTGTTTCTATGACCTAATATTTGTCCTGGCCTCCACACTAATCTAAATAGAAGTGTCAGTGGCTCAGCAGGTAGCACACTCGCCTCTGAGGCCAAGAGATCAGTAGGCTGTGGGTTCTATCCTCACACCAGGCACTTGGGTTAATATCCCAATACTGACACTGAAGTGCAGCATGAGGGGGGTGCTGCACTCCTGAGATGCCATCTTTCGGATGAGATGTTAAACCGAAGTCCCATCTGCCTGTTCTGGTGGTAGTTCAGGTGGATGTTAAAGATCCTATGGCACTTCTCAAAAAAGGCAGGGGAAAGTTTTATTGAAACACAAAATCGTATAGCAGCAAACAAAAAGAATACAAAGTAAACCTGACAAAGGAAAATAAAAAAGGAAACATAAAGAAAGAAACAGCTCTTTGCAATTCAAGTAACTGCAGCATCAGAATTTGTGATCCAAGGAAGAGTTGGCCAGAGTTCCAAAAGCACATCCCTACTCAAAGAAGTACATTCAAAATCATAGATTTTCTGTAAGTCCTGTACAATCTTATGTACAAGCTCCAAAAAAGAACAATCTTTCTGTTGCAAAGTAAACAGATAGCGTGCTATCCAACTATTCCATTTTATAACTACAAAAACAAGGTTCAGGGTATCCTTTTGCCAAGCAGTCCATTGTGGAGAAAAAGCACCATACATAATATTAGAATAAGTTACCGTCTGAAACATAGGAATAGCCCATGCCTTAGCCAGAAAAAGGCCACCAATCTTGAATAAAGGAACTTTCAAAAAATAAATGAGAAATAGTTTCTTGCTCAGTAATACATAATGGTCGGGAACATAAATGTTCCTGAGGCTGTTTATGTTTATGATTCACCTTAACATTAATATGTTCATGACACGACAGCCAGTGGAAATCCCACATATGGGCCAGCACTCTCTTACATCTCAAAAGAGGCAAAAGGGAAGGAAGATGCTGACTAGGGCATCTATCAAAAGGCAGCTGGACAGCACAAATGGTTGAGAGCAGACTTTTATATAAAAACTAATGGGAAGAATTTAACATCATCTGTGTAGTCACCTTCCATTGTTTTAGACATAAAAACATATGTTTAATATAAGTCAGTATACCATCAGAGTGTCGAAGCACCAAAGAACTGCTTTCCCACTGATGAAACCATACATGACAGGAGTCACAGAACCATGGTTCCCAGCCTTTTTGAGTATTGATCAATAATGGTTTTAAGTTGGCAGTAAGAAAAATGCTCGTAAAAAACAACAAAGGGTTAACCATTTATACACCACCGTCAGTGATGGGCAGATAAGTTACATTCCTTTTAATGGGGTTTAACCTGCTCCCCCAAAAGGCCTGAAAAAAACAGGCTAAAAACAATAGTTTCCAATCCTTTTGGAATAAGAAAAACATAACTCAAATAAAGGAAAGTCAGAATCAAAAAAGATTTAATCAAAGAAACATTTCTTTTTCCCAACCTGCCCCCCTGTTCCAATGGGCCACTTTATTTTTGCCTTGTAGCAATTTGGCCTCCCAATTTAAAAAATCAGAGTCAGAAACCCCAAACAAAATGCCCAAAATACGAATGGGACCTGTAATGAAGTTCCAGGGGCCAATGAGGGTCCAAAGGAACAGGATAAAAGCCTAACCTGACACCCAGGCTTTTATCAAAATTCAAAACCGCACCCAAAAAAGTCTCTGAATTTAGTACACATCTCAAGGGAGAAAAGAATCCTCCACCAAAAAACACACATCATCAGCATATGCAATAGCCCTGTATGGTGTCACCAGTAGCCTGAATCTGAGGGTGAGCATTTAAACGTCGTAGTAAAACATAAAGGAAAAAAATATACAAAAGAGGGCTGAACGGACAGCCCTGATGGACCCCTCTTTTAATCGGTATCATCAGACCCACCCAGCCATTCACTACCAGAACAACAGTAAGCGTCCTATAAAAAGCACAAATCCACCGTATCATAACTGCAGGAACATGCAGAAAATGAAGTGCCTCCCACAGGAAATCATGTCTAGCAGAATCAAAGGTCACCTGCTGATCAATGGAAACAACAAAACCCAAAATCATATTAGCATAGCCATGAGAGAATAATTCCCTAAGTAGTATTAAATGGTCAGAGACCCTTCTATTGGGCACCAAACAAGACTGCACTGGATGGATAACTGTCTCTGCAATCAACAAGTAGTTTACCATAATTTTCATTAATAACTTAAAATCTGTATTTAGCATGCATGAAGGGCGTCAATTCTCAAGGAAATGAGTGTCTCCTTTTTGCTTATATATGTAGATCAGGGTGCCCTTTGTAAAATCCAAGGGTATCAATTCGGTCGACAAGAGGGAATTAAAAACAGACGTGAGTTCAGGAACCAAGTGGTCTCCCAACACCCTGTATAAGGCATTTGGAAGACCATCTGGACCCGGGGTCTTATTCAATGGTAAAGAACTAATAGCCAATTTAAGTTCATGTTCAGAAATAGGTGAACATGCCTTATCCAGGCACACCTGTGAAAGGACTGGAATATCCAAATCACTATAAAAGGAAGCAGGATCACCAGCTGTATCAGGGAGAGGAGAAAAAATTGCTGATGAATAATCCGTCACTATCCTGCAAATGTCAGACTACGTGGCATGCAGAACACCTTCAGAGTCCGCAAGGCAGGACATATGTTTCTGTGCAATCAAATGTGAATTTGATTCAAAAGGGTAAACAACATGACGCTTACTCTGTACATCAAATTTATGTTGATGATAGAGTTGACAGAACTGTCTGGACTGGTAATGCAACATGTCAGTCTGTACAAGGTGTAATTGTTGAGAAAGGTTTTGCCCCGTCATGTGTGCAATTGTCAACAGTGACTGTAAATGCACCCTCTTCTGTAAATAATCAAGGCAGTCCCTTCTACTTTTCTGACGGCAATATTTTCTTAAAAAAGTCCCCAAATTATGTTTCGTATCTGTCCACCACTAAATAGGGTCCTCATAACAAATAAAAACAGATCTTCAAGCCTGAATAAAAGATAGCAGAGACTGCATAAACTCCAGATCATGTAACGAGGAGGTATTGAATTTCCAAAGCCCAGGCCCTTTACCTAAAGGCACATTCAGCCCAACCCCTACAGAAAGTAACTTATGGTCTGGGAACGCCACTGGTTGTACAGAGGCAGAAAAAACAGGGAGGGTTTATAATAAAAAAACAAAATCAATCTGGGTGGCCAGTCTACCCTTTTGGAATGTAGGAGTATGCTGTTTGGCAAAGGGCAAATATGCATCACTAAGACGAGCAGTTAGAACCAATTTCACCAACTCATGACAATCGCAGAATAATTTGTGAGGTAGCAAAGGTACTTTTAACATGGAGGCTCAAACCACAATTAAAATCCCCAGAAAATGTAACTTGGAGGGAAGTGTGCAAGTACGGACGAACTAAGGAAAACAAGTCAATACGAGATGTTTTAGTCTGTGGTGCGTATATGTTAATCACCCTATAAGAGCAGGACCCAAGTATAAAATCCAAAATGAGTGCTTGACCTGGAGCTACATCATGCAGTTTAAGCAAACGAAAGCCAGGGACATTTATCAAAATTTCCAACCCTCAGCACATGTCATGGCCAATAGATCAAAAAGAGGGGCCCAGTAATCAGTCCTTTTGTGCCTGGCAGATCTCATGAGTTGTGTGAAACCTGGTGTCTTGTAACAAAGAAATTTCCAATGGCAGGAGCCACAAAAAAGAAAAAAAACTATTGCCTTTCCATCAAGCGTTTTACACTATTCATATTGATAGTGTGACAGACAAAATGAGACATTCAGAAGAAAACAAAGTGAAGAACACATTAAGATTTCTTTTTCCCAGCTACCTTCTTAGCCTTAAGTTTCACCTTGGCCTTCTACTTCTGAGAGAGACCAGTACCAATCTGTAATTTAGAATCAGTGGTACCGTCAGGGTGTGAAGAAGCAATGGAAGAAAAGTCAGACTCTCCCCCACGTCATCAGAGACATGTTGCAAAATCTCATACATATTAGACAGTGGTACGGGAGTAGGGTTCCAAGGCCTTGAAGGGGGGGATATCGCCTGAGGATTACTCCTTGTGGATCTCCTGTGAGCAACAAAGGCAGGTCCCCTCGGAGGTGGCATGTTACTAGGACCTGAAGAGGTATCAAGACAGCTGTAATGGACTTATCAGACTCAGGGGTGAGTACAGCCTGAGCAGGAGGGACATCAGAAAGAGGAGTCACTGGAGGCACTACATCTGCCTCGGCTTCAGGAACTGGTACCTGAGGCGTGGGCTGAGGGACCTCAGGAGGTGGTATCACAGGTCTGGTGCGTAGTCTAGCCTTCTGCGCCTGAGTTATGATAAAGCACTGATCTACCCCATCATCATGAAACTCCTGATTATGGGTAGCCCACTGGCAGTTTTGAAAAGTGGGCCCCACCTCATCATAGAGGTTACATCTACATTCATTCAAACAGTAAGCTCCCATATGACCAAGTTCCCCACAGATGTTACACTTAATTTTATCACACACACTACTAAGATGAGAGGAGTCTCCACACCGATAGCAAGCCTTCAGTTGGCCAGGATAAAACAGGACGCCTCTGTCTCGACCTATGAAAAAAGAGTAATGTAAGTGTACAGTACCAGATTCAGTAGTATTAAGCATAACCTTAACCTTCCACCCACCATTCCAAATGTTCTCAGTGTCTAAGATAGCCTCAGGTTGTCCCAAAACAGTGCAGCATTGTTTTAGCCAGTAGAGAACATCAGACATATCAACACCCTCATTCCGAAACAAAATGGCTATGTTTTTATAGGTAGGTTTGGTTATAGGAATAGCTAGAACCGGGGTCCACAAAGCAGTAGTCTTCAAAACATGATACTTTGACCAAAAACGTTCCAGTCCACGAGACATCTGAAAACTTATGTCAAAAGTGTTTTCACCCGAAATGTGAATCAAAGCGTATATTTCATGGGAGAAAAATTTTAGGGAATCCTTTAGAAGCTTACGTGCCACATACACATGGTCAGGAGGGTCAGGTAAACCACCCACATAGGAAAGGCGTACAGCGTTATGTCTTTTGGCTGCTAAAACAGGAAATTTAAACAGGGAAGAGAAAGTATGACCTTGTCCATCCTGTTTTGGGGCTTGCAATGTTATTCCAGGGGCTGGAGTCCCTGGAGACTTAGCAGGTGAGGGAGTCTTAAGGGAAGAACCTGCCGTCAATCTAAGAACAGGGTCCTGAGTGAGTGTCAATTCCTTTGGTAAATACAAGCGGTCAGGATGAGTCGTAGCTCTGCTAGGCATCTGCTGCAGCTCTGGAAAGTCCTCGAGATGAGGAGACCGAACAGGAGAAGGGCCAGAGATTCACCGCCCAGCAACAGACTCCTGCACCCAGCCTGCTCCTTGCAAAGCAGTTTCCACAGTTCAGCTAGGCACAACTAGCGAGTCAGTAATAGGGGGGTCAAGCGGCAGTGAAGAAGGTAAATTGCCAGCAAAACTGATATAATTACTCACGTCAGTCGGCATCAAAGCAGCAGCTGACAGGACAGTCTGCTCCCGACATTGAGTTCCTGCAATAGGCAAGGTCTTCTCTACAATCTGTTGCTGATCACAACCAGGCACTGCAATAGGAGGACTAGGACTGCCAGCACGAATCCGCCTGAGTTCATGCTGCAGCTTCATTTTAGTGACTGCAAATCAGCGTTCTGCCAGAGCTAAATGCTCTTGAATCTCCTTTTCTGCAGGTACAACATTATCAATATCAGAGGAAGGAGAATCCTCTTCAGCTCTGGTGACAGTCTTATCAATCTCAGGCTGCACATTGTGAGGTAACTCCAAGGGTTCAAGCACAGCTTCCTGCTGATGCAGGACCAAATCAATATTCACAGTTTTAGTCTTGGCAATATTCTGGATTTCACCCGAGGCCTCCAGTACAGCAGAGCTGGGAGTCGAGGCCATGTCACCCTCCTCCATAGCTTCCTCCACAGCAGTCAAGGTCATGGTCGCCATCTTGGACATAGGTTTCCCTACTGGTGAGTAGGGGAATTTCCCCTGGTGCAATGACCAAATTTCCTCCATTCACAAAAAATACCACCAACAGCTTAATCCGGTTCAAGGTCAGTTGGCATTCATCTGTATCCCCCTCCCCCGGGCCATGCCTGAAAATAGGCAGGATTTGTCTAGTGTACTTACCAGGTCAACAAACACTAAATAAATAAATAATACATAAATAATATAAGGGAAATGTTAGAGGGCTCAGGCTCTATGGACATATCAGTAGGTACACAACCATTACATGCACAAAACAATATGGCCTATATTCTTGAAACACTTTTCCAGGGCTTTAAGTGTTTCATTTCACTCCATTTTAATTTTTTTTTTTTTTTTTTTTAAAGTCATCTTTATTGTATTTTTCTTCCATTGATCATTAGACAAACATACACGTATGCCCAGGACATACCCGGGCCCATACCCCAAAACTGGGTGTGACCACTATGTACAATCAATAACTATATACATACACAGCCGCACAGTATACCCTCTAATAACTTACTCATTCCTAGGTTTACAATATAATAACTAGGACAACTCCAACCAGGAAGATACTTATATGGATCAATATCTAAATCTCGATTGCCCTTTAGTGCCTTTAAGACCTTGCATCGCACACAAGGGTCCTCAGGGAGATACCCTGCAGCTGTGTCCCAAAGGAAAAGAGAAAGTCCCCCCCACATCGATATCTGGCAGATTCCGTGCTCTAGTAACAAGAAAAACATTGAAACGTGGTCTACCCGCTTCGGTAAGCTAGCTGCATTTAAGTAAGCCCACTATTACAGGAGTATCTACTCCCTACCCAGCTATTCTTGATTACATACCTTCTGACAGACAGACCCCTGTCTGGGGTATTTTGGACTGGAGGGTATATACCGCCTCCAAGGTCTTCCATCTCTTTTGGTAAGTTGCTTCTCGTCCAGTTCGAAGCATTTGTCTTCTAAGCCTGGCCAAGATTGTCAACAAGTCTCCCACCTATTGGTCATATGTAGAGGTCATATCGCTTTTCCAATGCTTTAAGATGAATGCTTTGACCAAGGAGGACATTAAAGAGATGTGGCCTTTAACCAGCGTGCTAGGGATATCTGACATGTCCCCTAGAACACAGATCTTAGGCATGATGAGTTCCTTATAATTTATCACTGGATCCATATTATGTTGAATTTGCTCCCAGATGGGGAACATTTTGGAACAGTGCCATAATACATGGAGTAAGTCCCCTGAGCTTGCACTACACCTAAAACATAGGTCTGTCTGTCTGAGGCCCCAGTACATAGCTTAGTAGGAGTATAATATAAGTTGGAAGCTACAAAAAATTGCATGATCTTATATTTAGGAATGGGAATATATCTACTACTCCTCCACACTTCTTTCCAGTCAGGTCTCTGAGGGCTAATGTCCTCTTGTTTATCCCGATATGAAATCTTTACAGAAGAACCCCCGCTTAAAAAGTCAAGTAATATCTTATAGATTTTGGACAGGGGATTTCTTGCACAATTTACCTCCTTAAGGAGGTTCCACGTAAATGAAGTATCATGAAATCTATCCGTCTCCCTTTCCATTTTTTGCAGCAATTTGGTAATTTGAATTTTCTTAAAGAAGTTCAAATTCTTGCACTGGTCCGGGAGAATCACCTTATCCTCTTTTATAAAGTCCGCCCATCTTAAGTTGAGCAAATGAGTGGCCCATTGTCCTTTAATTGTTTGCCCTCTGATGCACATGTTTAGATTACCCACAAGAGGTTGTTCTCTGGCGCCTTTTGGTTTTTTTCTTTTTTTTGGGGACAAAAGAGTCCACCAAGCCAAAACTGCTTCATAAATTGGGGTTTGTTTTCCTCCAACCGATAGCTCTCTTGGAGTAATAAACAATACCGCTTCAGGGGAAACGCCCATATTCAAAAGGATTTGCTTCTCAACCTGAAGCCAGGTTGGGATATATCCTCCCTCCTTCACCTGCTCACGCCACCGACTCATTAACCCTAATTGGCCCACTACATAGTAAATTTGTAAATCCGGGATTTTGATACCTCCCATGCTATAAGGTAGTCGTAGGATATTATACTTTCTTCTAGGGGGTTTAGCACTCCACAAAAAGTTAGAAATGAGCTTTTGTATTTTAGTAAACCAGCATTTAGGGATGATACATGGGGATAAGTGTATTGGATACAGAAGTCTGGGTAGTAGGTTCATTTTAACCAGACCCAGTCTTGTTGTCCAGTTTAGAGGGAGTTTATTCCATCTAGTTATATCCGTTCTAATTACCGATAGTATCTCTCCTAGATTTGCTTCAAGGCCTTCATCCTCATTAATAGTGATCCAAATGCCAAGATACTTAAGCTTTTTTGGGGACCATTTCACATGGAGTGGTTCAAAAATCGGCTTTATAGGTAAATATAGTGAGAGGGAGAACCTGCGTCTTACTGAAGTTTAACTTATAGTTCGACACCCTGGAGAATCTATCAACTGTATCTAGAATCCGCTTGAAACTCTCTGCGGTTCCTGGAGGTGTAACAAAAATGTCGTCAGCAAAACAGATAGTTTCATTTCTATCTCCAATAACAATCCTTGTATCACCGTATCCTTCATAGATAGCCATAGTAAGGGTTCCAAGTAAATATTAAATAATATTGGTGAAGGGCATCCCTGCCCTGGTCCCATTATCTAGAACAATTTCCTTTGATAAATAGCCGTTACATAAAATCCTAGCCATGGGGGCAGCGTATAAATTTTTAATACCCCTAAGAAAGTCCTCTGGGCAACCCATACATTTCATGGTTGCAAATAGAAAATCATGGGAGACCCTATCGAAGGCTTTCTCGGTATCTAAAGCAATTACTGCCATAGGTAGCTTAGAGGCTGAGGCCTTATGCAGTATATGGTGGAGTTTCTGGAGTGCATCATGAGCTCCTCTACCCGGCATGAACCCCAGTTGCTCTTGGCTAATTAAACCAGGAGCAAGCGTTTGAATTCTATTGGCCAGTATCTTCATCAGCAATTTCAAGTCCTGGTTCATCAGGGCAATAGGTCTATAGCTCTCAGGGAGTTCTTTGGGTTTCTCTGGTTTTGGAATGAGAGTTATATAGGCCTGATATAACTGTGGGTGCGGGACTCCATCCTGCATGATGTTTTCAAATAATTCTTTCAATAGAGGCAATATTACTGCAGCATGAAATTTATAAAATTGGACCGTTAGACCATCCGGTCCCGGTGTCTTACCATTCAGAAGCGAAATAATCGCCTCTAGTATTTCTGACTCCAAAATAGGGGCCTCTAGCCACTGGCCTCGACCTTGGTCTAACCTCGGAAGAGGTATATCTTCCAAAAACCCCACAATGTCCTCCTCACTTACCGAGACTCCCCCTTGATAGATCCCTTTGAAGTAGGCCGCAAATGCATCAGCCATTTTCTGGGGTTCTGTTATTGTTTCTCCTTGATGGTTTATAAATGGAATTACCCTAGCTGCCTCCCATTCTCTTATTCTATGGGCAAGAAGCCTGCCTGGAACATCCCCTTGCATCAAATAGTTTGCATGGACCTTTTCTGCCCACCGCTCCAACTTGCCATAAAGTATACTTGCCATCTCATCGCTAAGCTCTAGGTCTAGCCCTTCTGCAGTGCCCTCTAGGGGAGCCAATGAATTAATAGCACCCAGGATAAACTCCTCACTCGCCCTTCTCATATAAGTTCTCCTGGCTGCCAGTCTTTGAACCAAACCCGAATATAAAACTTTACAAGTGGGCCACCTTAATCTACTATCTGAAAGTGTAGAAAGTTGGGTCTGGATAATTTCCACCAATATCTGTTCTGACTTGGCTAGCATATGCTTATCCAATAATAAGGAATCCTCAAACCTCCATCGGTATGGTCTCGTTGGGAGGGATTCTATCACCCAATTTAGCTGGACTGGAGAGTGGTCTGATAAGATTCTAGTATGGGTAATCAGCTCCCTTACCCCCTGAGTTGCCTCTTTATTAACCAAAAAGTAATCAATTCTTGAGTGGGTTTTGTGCGCTCCAGAATAGAAAGTCATAGTGTGCTTCCCTTTATTGCAGACCGTAATTGGGTCAATCAACGCCGCAGCCTCTAGAAGTTTGGCCAGTGATGCGTGTGCTATAGAAGGCGGTCGTTTGGATGGGGTTTTTTTATCCACCCTATTATTGAGACAGAGATTCCAATCTCCTGCTAAAATTAGAGGATGGGATGGGAGTAAGGCTATGTCAACTTCTATCGAGGCAAAAAAGTCAGGGTTGGGAGGTGTAGGAGCATATATAGAGGCAATCGATAACATTTTGCCCATAATAGTACCCGTAACATAGATCCCTCTGCAATCTTCTCTAGTTTTGGTTTTTAAGACTATAAATGGACAATTTCTTCTAATCAAAACAGCAACTCCCCCTGAAGCTTTGGCATTTCCATCTCCGAGAACCTACCCTACCCATAATTTTTTAAGAAGGCCCAGCTCCTCTTTAAGGAGGTGAGTCTCTTGTAGAGCTACAATCTGGGCTCCCAGTTGGTGGATGTGCTTTAGTATCACCATCCTCTTCTTCTGCCTTCTGAGGCCTTTAACATTCCACGTGATAATTTTAATGTTGATCATGCAATTTTATTTACACCCCTGGATTCCACACCCACCGATTCTGCCTTAACAAATATAGAAGCCTTGTACTCTCTCTTTTCCCTTTTCCCACACTCCCTCCCCCCCAGTCAGCCCCCGATCCTTGGATCGTCCTACTAGCTCAAATGGACACGTAGATGAGCTCTCTGGTGAGCACGCCCCCGGACCTTCTAAAATCTCACATTCACCCTTATAATTTCTTACATTCCCTAAACATAGGCCCATCTTCCCAATCACTCCCCTCAATTTACCCTCATAACTGTAAACAACCCCTACCATACTTAAAAGGCTTAAACAGAAGGAACGATAGTGATATCTTAAGCTAAGGTAAATCCCCTTCACCCGCCAAGTTAGAGAGAAAAAAAAAAGGGGGGGTAAAGTGTCCCTTGTTAGGATCATAATTTCCTGCTCGCAGAAGTTATAGGCTTCAAATCTAAACCCTCTAGATTTTAGTTAACATCCAGGACATATTATAAATCTACAATTTCCTCTAGACCCCACTGCAGTCTAGCTGAGCCATCTTTAATGATTCATGAGTTTCAACAAGGAGTAAATAGTCCCTTCCTAGACCTCTGTCTCAGATTAAAAAAAACAAAAACAAAAACAAATAAAAAAAAAAAATAGGAGGAGTGCTCAATAGAACACAGTTAACACTCTTCCTCAAATCATCAGATGGAGATGCTACAAGAGAGAGAAAAAAAAGGGGAGGGAGGGTAGGGGGAAGGGAGGGTAAGGGAGAGAGAAAAAAAAGGGGGGCGGGGTACAGGGGAAGAAGAGAACATTTTCTTCCTTCCATTCTTTTTCTTTGTCTTCCTCCTAGTCTTCCTTTTAGTCTTCCTCTTCTCTTCTTACATTCGTGTCTCTTCTTCCCCCTTCCAAATGAAAGTTTAAGCGAACGCTTCCTTACTATTCAACTGTTGTTGAAAATGTCCAGAGTCTTATAAAGAGCCTCAACTGGTTAGTGCTTTCCCTGTGGAGCCTTCTCAGGTCTTCGATTTAAACTGATCCGGGAGCTCGTGTCTCAGTCCTTCTGTTGCCTCCTTCGCCGTTAGGTACCTTTTATCTTCAGATTGCAATTTCACGATCAACGTGGCAGGGTGTTGGACTCTAAACTTCACGCTAGCCAAATAAAGCTTTTTCTTTATGTCCACATATTCCTTCTGTTTCTCCCGAATCGCCGGGGTTTGGTCCTGGAACACTAACAAGGGCACACCATTCCACTGTAGATTTTTAAGTGCTCTAGCTCTATTTAGGACGTGTGACTTCTCTTTAAAATTTAAGAATCGCATAATAATGACCCTCGGTCTGGCCCTGGTGGAGTACCTCTCTAGAAGCGGGCCCTTTCCAAAGTTATGAAGTCGCCATAAGGTGTTGGGCCTAGGAGTTTCATTAACATGTCTTGGATAAAAAGTAATGCAGTCTGGTCCTTCCGATCACTCTGGCAAGCCAACCAGGATTAAGTTATTCCTTCTACTTCGAGATTCCTGATCTTCAACGCGTTCCTCTAATTTTCTCACTTGCCTACATATAGCCACCAGCTCCTGCTCTTGGGAGATAGATTTATGCTCCTGAGATGCCATACGTGCTTCCACGTCCCCCATTCTTTGAGCCAAGGCCTGCAGCGCAGGCTTTACTGATGAGAAGTCAGCGACTAGACCCCTAAGCAGAATTTTAATTTCTGTAATATCATTGGGTGATGTCTGGTCTCCTCCGACATTCACAGCGCTATGCCCTTAGTCTTCCAGGACAGGTGATGGGGGTTTCAGGCGCTTTGTTGCCGGGGCTCGAGAATCCAGGCCCTCGGAGGTTCCGAAATCCATCCCTGATGCTGCGTCCGGTTTCGTACGCCGCTAGAGCACTGTAAGTACAGAACCGGGATTTAGAAAAAAAGCTTTTGGCAAGGCTAGAAGGAGACTCTAGGTGAATGATTCCTTTGTTTCCACCGTTACGACAGGGTATAATGTATTTTGTGGTGCAGTTAGGTCAGTAGGGCCCGGGAGCTCTGCTCAGCGTGTCTTCCCCCGATCAGCTCATCACGTGATCCCGGCCAACCACTCCATTTTAATTTTTAAAATCTTGTTTTTTGCACAATTCCTGTGTTTTTTCTTCACTTCTGATTCTGCACTACACATTTGGAGTGGAGTAAATCAATAGTAAAATAAAGCAAAAGAAAGCAACACAATTACTAAAAAAGTACTTCTTAAAGGAGGATAAAATAAATCTAACAGGTTAGGTGTTTCATGAATACCATAAGTTGATGAATATAAGCCAGTGTGAGTGTTGTGTCTGCTTCATTATCCTCTGGTTTTCTGATCAACAGAGGCAAACTTTTGCTAATGATTTCTTAAAACTCATGCTCAATGTCCCACAGCAGTTAATACATTAAATATATTTCATTATAGTAATGTCAAGCATGTACTAATTTAAAATTGCTGCAAGAAATTCCAGTTGAAAGTTTTCTAATTCTATAATAGTCCAAACACTAAAGATCTGCACATCACCAGGTCTGCATTTCTTGTAGTATTTTTAAATTATTACCTGCTTGTGGATTAACATATGCCTTAGGTGCATGGCGAGGCACGAGGTCAAAGGTTGACTGCCCTCACAGCACCCAGGATGTGCATTAATCTGGAGTGCGTTAATGCACTTATAATATGGGGCTTCAGCAGGGTGCTACATGTGGTTCAAAAACCAGACAAGAAAAAACATTTGAATGTGTGCAAACTGTAACATTTTAATTGCTATCATTGCAAACTGTGTCCTTACTGCTACAAAGTAGTCTGACATTCAGATAAACTGCCACACACTGCACCCACATTCAGATAATGTGTTATGTACCAGATATACTGACATGCATGGTGGCTGAAGTCTGCAGTCCTCATAGGAGCACTAGGAGTCATCGTAGGAGGAGTAGCAGTCCTGTGGAGATACTGCTGTTTGCAATGCAATGCATGATGCTATCATTGCAGGATATGTTCATCTCCTACAAGTAGCTGTGCAGTATTGCATGTACCCCATGGCCGAAGTCATGAGTAATCACGTAGGCCTACAACTACATAATTGTCGGACATGGCTGTCTCCTATGCATCCAGTCAACTGTACGTTATCGAACTCCACATGTCCCATCCTATAGGAGGGGAACCGGTTACACCTCAGCTGTGTTGCCACTGTACTGGGTATCGCACTATTGACACAGTTGGATGGGACACAAGAGATGTTACAAATGGCAGTGTTGGCACAGCTGGGCTTAGTACAGGACACATATGCGAAAGGGAACTGTGCACTTACTGTGATGACCTATGCAACTGCTGCAGAGACACGGGTGCCACTCCACAGCAGGTGAGCGGCATTATCCCACACATGGAAATTGTTACACCAAAGGAAGAGGCACTCTTCTGGGACTTAAGGAACATGCACAGTACATGTAGCAACTGCTGTTCTACTGGGAATGTTGTTGCTAAAGGGGTGCAGGGTGTTGCCCACTGTGGCCTATTCAGACATACATTCCCTGTGCTCGCCAGGGACCAGCACTATCCAGAGGCAAGGACATCATGTGCAAGGGCCAATTGGGAAGCATTCACTTGGATGTTCTAGAGGGACAGCAAACAGTGCTGCAAAGGCTCATTCGCACGACCAACTGTGAGCCATTGTCAGTGCCTCACAGTGGCCAGATAGGTGCTCCTGCCGATGTATGAATCTTCCCAATTTGACAGTTTTTCATTGTGTGACATTGCCACCATGATCCCTCTTTTCCTGGGTTTGCAGAGTGGTGTATGTGATTTCCTGTGCCGTGTGAACAGGTAAACCACCTGCATTACTGCAAGTCCCCATCAACTCAACAGTGACCAGAACAACATCTAAATCGCCGGAAAGGAAAAGGGCACCAAAAACACCAGTGCCATGTGAACACGGCTCTCTAATGTTTCGTTTCAATTTTTTTTAACGAGTTGAAAGTGGCCGCAGCAGCAAGGCACAGTGTGAACCAGCCTGGGGTGCCACAGCAGGGGTGTGACAGTGTAGGCATGTGGCTACTTCTGTGGAAGCAGAGTGGGAGATGGGCCCGCTACCAGTGTACTGAGCTGTCTCCTTCTGAGTACCTGATTCCACCTCTTATCATTGACATTGTTATGGTAGGGATGACACACGGCACTAGGCTACTTTTCACATTCAATGGGATGACTCAACGTGTGGCACTGTGTGCGGTGTAAAATCTATTCTAGTGAGGACCGGGAGCCGTGTGTTTTTTACATCGTGGGTTGCACTTGTAAAAGGAACTAGTTTCCAGTGTGCTTACCCGTTAAGCAAATAAACAAACATTACACAATGGGATAGCCCCAGTTACACTGCTGTGCTGTCACTACTGCTGTGATATGACTCCTGCACAGCTCCCTAATGTACACTGCAGTGCTTTTCTGGCCAACCTCAAGTCATGCAGCCTGCTGCACAGCTAAAGAGTGCTGTGAAATGTCTGCTATGAATACTTTCATAAGCTGCTGCTCTTTACAGTGCTGCCTGGTTGGTATGGGATGAAGATATGGTGATCGCATACATTTGCGAGCAGGTGTCTAATACACTGCCTCTTTTGCTGACACTCTGTCACTGCTTCACTCAGTTCCATTGAGAAAGCATGTTTGCATAAGTAACATCCACACCGCAGGTGTTGACTGCTTAGTCCTGCTACTGCACGGATCGTCAGTCTGGTGGGCGTCAAACACACGGTTCTGAGCGAATAGTCCTAAGCCCTAGAAAGTACTTAGAACCTGGGAGTACATATGCAGTGGGGTCTATGAGATCCATGGGGCGGGCAGGTGGGAAGACTTGGAGGTCACTGTGCAACATATTGTTAGCAGATGGATTGCATTACCAGCACACCGGGTGGCTGCGCGGCTCAGCTTTCGGGAACTGATTCACAGCATTGATTGCAACACTGCTACTATACAACTACTGTAATGGACAGACAGTAGCTGCCAGGCTGCATATTCTCCAGGGGATGATTTACTCATTCTGAGGACACTGTGCAGTTATCTGTGGAACAGAATGTCAGGATGCCGCTCACGTACTGTAACAGTAACTGCAGCACTACACTGTGTCTCTGCACACGTACACTTGTCTTTCCAACACCAGCCACATGTGGAGTTATAGATGCCTCAGGTGTGATAGATCTTCTAGGTGTGTGGGAATTGTGCCACCTGCTAAGGCACTATGATGTACTACCATGTCCAGGTATGTAGTATACAGGGTGATGGTGCGGGCAGAGGAGGGGACCACTCGGGACACTGATTGCCAACAGAACACATCTTGTGACAACAGACACAGCATATTAGGTGTTACAAATGCTCTCTCTCTCTCTCACACACACACAAAAGAAAGGGTGCTGTGGGGACCATGCATACTTGTAACAGTGAGGAGGACAGTATCTAGAATGTCTGCCGACTCATGCTGGTTTGGCTGTCTGTTACACTGTATATGAGACTTAAGAGTATTCCCACTAATGCCAGCAGAAGTAAAAACTAGGACACAATGCTTTTTTTTTTTTTAACTACAGAATTTATTTCACTGGTGATTTTTTTTTTCAAAACATGTAAACAATTATCAGTTTTTGTTCCTGCTGAGAAAAACAAGGCATCCAGCAGCAGCAGTGGGTGGTAGGAACTACCCCTGTTAAGTTCCCTAACAAATCCACCCACTTTTCCTACTATGCCACTTAGCTCACTCAGTAGTTATACAACATTTTTTTTGCATTTTTTCACCTTCACAGTGCAGTACCGTACTTATTTATTGAGCTGGTGATGAGTGGAGTGGAGTGATGAGCGAGCATGCGGTGTAGTGAATAAGAGGGATTTTTTTTTGTCTGCTGAGACAGCTCCAGATTGCTCACGTAGCTCAGACTGCATTGCAGAAAGAAACGAAAGCCTACCAGTGGACTGCAACAGTTTAAATCTCAATGGCTTAGATGTTTTAAAGCACTTTACCACTTTCACTGCAGGAAACAATAGTACAGTGTGAGCAGAGGTGACTGTGGAGTAAGTCCAGCACGTTGTTCATTCAGAAAGAATTCAAGGAATGCCGGAGACCTTTTCAGAAGCAATAGCTCCACCCACTGCAGCCCTAAAAATTGTAGCAGAATAAGGGGAGAGGGCTGTGTACACTAACTTTAATAAACTTAATAGACATGCATGTGGCTGACTTAACTTCATGTAATTTCACTGCAAAGTTCAACACTTCATGAACTTTTTTGCATCATCAGGTGTGCACTTTGAGGAAAAAAGAACCTCTACAAACTGTCACTTAATGGAAATGAAAAAGCAAAGTATAAATTTGTCTGAAACTATACCCTTTGCAGCTTTCCTTCTGCAAAGTTTAACATTTCAAAGAATGTTTTTTACACAATGAGCACACTTTGTGAAGCAAAAAAACTCCCAGAAGTATGGAGCTTTGCAGCAAAATTACACAAAGCCAAGTTTGGTCAACTTAACACATCTCTACTAAGTTTAGTAAAGCTAAGTATACAACTGTCCCACCCCACCCCCAATTATGCTACTGTCTATTGAATGGGGGTATTACAGCCATGATGCAGCACTGGACATCATGCCTTCCCCCGTAGCTGAATACCTGGCAAAGATCAATGCATGTATGTCCCAATGGGTGAACCGGATATACCACAATCAATCAATCAATCTTTATTTATCCAGGTGAAACACCATTGAGACAGCTCATTTACAAGGTGGACCTGGGTCAGGTACTAACACAATAACAGACAAGATAAGCAAGAGATAAAATAATAGGTAAACAAGACAATAGGTACAATATTACATATAGGTTGCAGTCTGCACATCATGTCCATTAGTACACAAGAGGATACATATGTTGTAAAATACAGTTTACACAAGGTATAAAGATCATGCAAATAGTAAAATAAAAAAAAATAAAACAAAAAAACAGAAGTGGGAATATGACTATGACGGGGGGAGGAGTACCAGAGATTAAAATTAGCGAAAACAGTTGCATGTTTCTTTAAAGGCCCTTGCAAAGAAAGTTTTGAAGAAGGATATTTTCACTGGTAGCACAAGTTTTAGGGTTTTTTGTATGTTATTCCAGATGACAGGGAGAAAGTGTCGTATGACTGCTTTGCTAAAACACGTTTTTACCTTGGGAATAAGGAGTGAGGAATACGAGAGACTTCTTAGAAGATAACACCCTGACTGGGAGAGAGGAAGGCAGTCCAAGATGTAATTAGAGAGCTTGTTAGTTAAGGCTCTAAGTGCCCAGAGGATTGCATTTTTATGCTGTCTGTAGCTGAGAGAATTCCAGCCTAACACAGAGTATAGGGTGCAGTGATGAGTGGAGTATGGTGCATTAGTAATGAATCTAATAGCCCGGTTGTAGAGGGTGTCTAGTTTCCCTAGGGCCATACTTGGCCCATTCCCATATAGGATATCAGCATAGTCTAGAAGTGGTAAGAATGTGATTTGCACTAGGCGGATCTTTGCCTCTTGGGTGAGTAGATGCTTTATGCGAAAGAAGGTACCAAGCCTCTGTCTTAATTATTTAGTTAGGTTCTCAATATGATCCGAGAAAGATAGCCTGTCATCAACCTATACTCCCAAGTAGTTGTAGTTTGACACAAACTCTAAGGGCTCACCTAGCAGCGACTGAATACTAGGGCTTGTGGAAGGGATCTTAGATTTGTTTATACTTACACTTGGAGTGAATAGCATAGCCTTGTTTTTTTGTGTTTAAGAGCAGTTTCAAGTGTAGTAGGTTTTCCTGTAACTGGTTGAATTCAAGCTGGAGGTCTTTGCAAGCCTGGTGTGGTGAAGGCCTGTCTAAATATAGAACGGTATCATCTGCAAATAGATAGATCCTGGCGTTGGTGATTCCATCATTTAGATTGTTAATATAAACAGCAAAGAGCAATGGTCCTAGGACAGACCCTTGAGGTACTCCTCTTTGTAAAGTTTTCAGTGTAGAGAGATTTCCATCAGCTTTGACTTGTTGGTAGCGACTGGTTAGATAGTTAGAAAACCACTTAGTTGACATGGGGTCTACACCAACGATATGCAGGGTGGTCAGGAGCAGGTCATGGTCCACCATATTGAAGGCTTTACTCAGATCAAGGAATAAGGAGCATACATGGTTTTTGTTATCTAAGGCCAGCTGCCAGTCTTTAGTGACTTTAGCAAGTGCAGTGATTGTGCTGTGGTGTGGTCTAAACCCAGATTGGACCACATTAAGTAGATTATGCTTTTCAAGGTGTTGCCTGAGTTGTGCATCTACTACATTTTACTTAGAGGCCAGCGGGGCACAGGACCCAAGGCAGCATGGCTTCACAGCAGGAAGGTCATGTCAGACAAATCTAATTGATTTTATTGACTGGGTAACCAAAGTAGTAGACCGGGGGGGGGGCTGTGGACATGGCCTACCTAGACTATAGCAAGGCATTTGACACAGTCTGGCACAAAAGATTAATAAACAAATTAGCCAGCCTGGAAGTGGGTCCCAGGGTGGTAGCCTGGGTAAAACACTGGTTGGACAACAGGACACAACAGGTAATAGTAAATGGAGTCCACAGTGAAGAAAGGGGGTTTACTAGTGGGGTACTACAGGGTTCAGTACTGGGGCCGGTCCTTTTTAATGTATTTATAAGTGACATTGCAGAGGGACTAGAAGGGAAAGTATGTCTCTTTGCAGATGACACAAAGATCTGCAATATGGTTGATATGCAAGGTGAAGTAGAAAGGATGAAAAGGGACTTGGCAAGCTTGGAGGAATGGTCAAATGTATGGCAGCTTAGATGCAGCACAAAGACGTGCAAAGTAATGCACCTGGGAAACAAAAACCCAGAGAAAGCGTACATAATGGGGGTGATGAGATACTGACAACAACAAAAATGGAAAGGTGACCTAAAGGTGGGCCTGCAATGTGAGAAGGCAGTAAGGAGGGCTGGGGAGGATACTGGATGCATAGGGAGAGGCATCACCAGTAGAAAACAGGAAGTTGTTATCCCTCTGTACAGGTAGCTGGTGGGACCCCATACTGTGTGCAGTTCTGGAGACCCCATCTCCACAAGGACATAGACAGGATGGTTGCTGTCCCGAGGAGGCAACCAAAATTGTGCAGGGTCTGCACCAGAAGACATATGAAGAAATACTAAAGGAGCTTAAGATGTATAGCCTCGAGGAAAGAAGGGAAAGGGGAGACATGATAGAAACTTTCAGATACATCAAGGGAATCAACAAAGTCCAAGAGTGTAGCATCTTTCAGAAAAAGAGATGTGCAAGAACAAGGGGGCACAATTTGAAGATAGAAGGGGGATAGCTCAGAGGTAATGTGAGGAAGTTTTTCTTCACAGAGAGGGTTGTAGATGCATGGAATGGCCTTCCTGAGGAGGTCATAGAGTCAAAAACAGTGGGGAAATTTGAGAATGCATGGGACAGACATAAGGCAATTCTAGTCCGGGGTAGGAGGAAGTAGGCTGTTGGTTAACTGGGATCTGCAGCTTATCTGTTAGGTAGGGAAATGGGCAAAATAGGTGGGCCAAGCAGTCCTTATCTGCCATAAAATTCTAAGTTTCCATGTTTCAGCAGTTTTAACAAGATAGGGAGTAAGTAAATTGGGCGATAATTATTTAAGTCAGAAGGTCACAGATGAGCTAAAGGAACATTGGTCAGTGCCACTTGCAGTAATCTTTCAGGAGCCTGTATCTCTGTATAGGTGTGATGCAAGTGGACTGGAGAGTGGCAAGTGCAGTCCCAATCTTCAAGAAGAGGACAAAGTCATACCCGGGCAGTTACAGGCCAGTCCACCTGACATTGCTTCTGAGCAAGATATTTGATGCCATCATAAAGAACAGAATAATTGGACCCTTGGTTGAGGCCAAGGTCCTTGTCCTCTCTTAGCATGGCTTTACGAAGGACTAATCATGGTGACCCTACCTGATCTCCTTCCTTAAAGGGGTGATGAAGGAGGTGGATGGGGCAGGGCCATTGACATAGTCTATCTGGACATAAGTAAGGATTTTGGTACTGCGGAGTATGGTAAGCTTCTGGACAAAATAAACCTGTTTAGTATACATGTCAGGGACAACACAAGATGGACTGTGTACTGGCTTGGGTGCAGGAAGCAGAGGGCATTGGTGGATGGGCACTACTCCAAATGGTCAACAGTACTCTGCAGCATGCCTTATATACTGGTGCTGGGGCAATGACACTTAAACATCTTTATCAATTGTATGGAAGCTGTGGTCTTCAGCAAGCTGTTTGAGTTCATGGAAAACACTAAGCTAATCAGACAATGTATTCCATTAAGGACACCCTGAAGAGGATCTGAGCATGCTGGGTGATTGCCTTGACTACTGGAGCCTCAGATTAAATGTAGCCAAATACAAAGTGCTTCGGGAGGAAAACAACAGTAAGACCTACACACACTCTAAAGCTCCTCACACTGCAGACATGGAGAAATAGGACCTCAGGATCATAATAAACAAGAGACAAAATTAGGAAAAGCAGTGCACTGCTGCTGTCAAGAGGGCCATCAGAATGCTGGAGTGCATCAAAAGGTGGGGTGACAAACAGAGCGGGGGGGGGAGTTCATCACTTTACTGAGCCTAATCATATCCCACCTGAAGTATTGCATACCATTTTGGCCTCCCTAGTAGAAAAAGGGCATTGAGGCAGTCAAAAGTTTGCAACACAAAGCTACCAAACTGATCAGCAGTATGGGGGGAATAAAAGCTACAAGGAGAGACTAGAGGCCCTTAACATGTTCACACTGAAGAAATGAATGCTGAGAGGGAACATGATCTCAGTCTTTTGCATATTCAATGGTATCAGTGAGACTGAATAGTCAGAAATGTTTAACCTGGTGTCCTGCAACAGGATATGGAGAGATGCCCTGAAGCTTAGTGGTCACAATTTCAGGGGTAACGTAAGGAGGCAGTTCTTCTTCCATAAAGTGGTAAACCTACAGAAATGCCTACCACTTAAAATAATAGACATAAAGGAAGTACAAGCCAATAAAGTAAGCCAGGACAAATTTCTGTTTACCAGTGGAACCACTAAGTACAATATGAAGTAGAATTGGTAGGGAGTCCCCTATAAATTGGTATGTGTTTACACAGCATACTTGTCTCATCCCTGCTTATGAAGCAGATGGTGGCAGGCACAATGGACCAAGAGTCTCTTCTGACCTTATGTTACTCAATTACTTTTCACTATGAATAGGAAATAGCTGCAATCATCAATTAGTACTATCAGAATGCTGCTGTAGGGGCAGAGCTACAGCTAAAGACTCCAGTGCAATACAGGGTTGTGAAACAGATAAAAAAAAACCCTAAAATCTTCTTAATGACTGAATAAACATTTTTTATGATGTCTTATTTTGACCATGGGCCAGGCAGCTTTCTGATGTGACTATCTGGTCAAGGGTAAAAATACTGTAGCATCAGTTGATCTCAAAAGTGTTTATTCAGGATTTTGTCATAAAATACAATATTCAGACAAAACTGAAATCACTTTTCATTAGTGTTCTTTATATACAGTATGACCCTCTCATACCTTGTTCCTAGGGACATTTCCATGAAAACAATATCTTTGCCTTCAAGTTTTATCACATCCTTCTGCTATAGCCTCAGTTAAGGTCATAATTCTTTGTTTGTGACATCTTGTGTTGCTGTGGAAATGACTATGATGTGAAAACTGAAAATTATGACCAGCAGGGAAAAAAAGAATAGCTTGAGATAATGTCAGACACAAAGGGCCTGATTCCTGAAGGAGCTTAGATGCCCAGTGTGCCAGGGACCCTGTGCCCGATTCTCTATTGGGCAGGCTTCCAGTAGCAAAGTTCCTTGGCTTGTGGCAACACTGGCCATGTGCCAAACAGGTAGCAAATCCAGAAGGTTGCCACAAGCTGTGGGGCAGCTGTGCACTGCTCTAGCATGTCCCTGGCAATAGCGGTACACCACAAGCCCCGATCCCCATTAATACCTGTAAAAATCCCTGGTGATCTAGTGCCCACCCCCCAATAATGATCCCTCATTATATACATTTACATATCCCTGGTGATCTAGCAGGCTCCCCCCAAGCCTTGATCCACCCGTTATTTTTATTACACATCCCTGGTGATCTAGCAGATCCTCCCAAGCCGCAATCCACTATTATGAATTATTAACATCCCTGGTAGTCTAGTGGACCTCCACTCCTGCAGGCAGTGTCCCACCACCCCTTCCCCATTCCAGAAACCCAAATGGTGACTGGCACAGCCTACTGCTCACCACCATGGCCAGCCATCAACTAAGTTCTCAATGAGCAATGTACTGCATTCAGTATGCAATCATTGGTTGATAGCTCACTGTTAATCTATGAGCACATACTGAATAAAGTACAGCACTCATTGAGAAATCAGTCAGTGGCTGGCTGTGGTGTTGAGAGCTGGGCTGTGCCAGTCACTGGCTCAGTTTCAGGATGGGGAGGAGCAGGGTGGTGGGACACTGACTGCTGGGGTGGGGCTGCACTAGACCACCAGGGATGAGTTAATATTTCATAACAGGATCGGGCTTGGGGATGGGTCTGCTAGATCACTATGGATGAGTTAATATAAATAATGGCAGATTGGGGTTGGGGGGATCTGCTAGATCACCAGGATATGTAATTTAAATAACAGGGTATCAGAGCATGGGAGGGGGGACCACGGCATATTGCCACAAAGTGATAAACTCTACCAGAGGGATATTTCTAAGTATCCTTAGACCAGCCCTGGCTAGTCTAACAGTACATAGAATATCTCCCTCTAAAAGAGTTTTGAGAATCCCACTTTCGGGGATGTGGCAGCTTGCATCTGCTGTACGCCCTCTAGCGACATGCTGCAGGCCATTTTGTGGCACATTGGCAGTGCAAGCTCTTGTTGATGCAGGCTGTCTTTGAGAATCACTCCTGGCACATTGTTTGTTGCAAAGGCCACTTTACACCATTCATTGTGGTGCAAGCCCCTTGTGCTGCAGCTGGAGCTTTGAGAACTGGACCCAGAGAGATCTTGTTTTCATGCAACTATTGTCGGTAATAAAGGGAGGGCGCATAAATATAGAATAGTATGGAAAAGTTAACTTCTTTCTAAGATTATAAACCTTAACACTTTTTCCTTGATAGCTAGACAAAATGAAAGATAAAAATGCCAATTGAAAGGCAGTTTATGTCTGGTGTTTTACTGTTATGTGGCAATACACTTTTATTTTTAATCAAGGGTTGCCCATCCGCCCAGCAGATAATGCATTTAAAGTCCCCTTAGCAACCTCAAAACCACAGTGCTTGGAAAAGTCTTTTTGATAAAGTATATTTATTCAAAAAACAAAGGAATAGTCTTTGAATCAGTCATGAAAATGTGGTGGTTGAGCACATGAATTAGTTTTTCTCCAATACATAGCATAGCTACGCTAAAGATAGAGCCTGACAAGCATACGTAATTGCATTCTCCAAGGAGGTAACCAGAGAGGAGTAGAGGGACTATGTGTTAATGTATTCTATCTGGACTGTAACAATGCCTTTAACACCATACTACATTTCGAAGGGCCTACACAACCAGAGTAGCGTTATGCTTGTGCAACTGTGATAACTGGCCATTCACACTCTCTTTTCCACAAGGAATTACCACCTGTAGGGGTAAAGGCAAGGAATCCTCAAAGGGGGGGTTCCACCCCTACAGGTGTCACAGGAAAGAGTCCCTTGGCTAAAGGTACTTTTGGAAGGAGCCCACCGAGGAGAGAGGCATGCCATTGGAGGAGGAGGGGAGGATGGTGGGGCAAAGAAAAAGTGCTTCAGAAGGAGGCTGGGAGGAACTGCTCATATAGTTCAGGAAGGGGGCATGGCTGGTTGCTCACCCCATTGATCTACAGGCATAGCCTTTCAATTTAATGAGCCTACACAGCTGGCCCAGTGGCACTGAGGGTTGAGGCACTGGAAAGCACACCTCGCACCACGCCAGTGACCCCGGTTTGGGAACAAGCCCGGAGTGCCGGGGGTCTGCTGGGGAGGAGAAGAATGAAGTGCCCAATGGCTGCTCTTCTTCTCTGGGGGTTTGCTGCAAGCTCCCATCACCATACCGCCATCTAGGGAAGCCTGGTGGGTAGGTGCAGTAGTGGAGCAGCAGCATGGGCATTGGGCAGACATTGGCAGGGGGAGCCTTCCAGCTCATTGGCCCCCATTGCACGCCGACGTCTAGGGAGAACAAGGTAAAAACCCCTCGGTCTCTCCCAGGCAACGACACCTCCCTGCTTATCTCGGGCTCACAATGGCAGCCCCGCTGTACAGGATCCTCATCTCAGCATGTTGGCTTTGGGGAGGTGAGTACGGGGGAGTGCCTCCTCACCCCACCCGGGGGGTTATCCGGGTGCCTTGGTTACTGTGTGGATCCGTGGTACTCTAGGGGCAGATCGTGGCGAGACCAGTGGAGAGCAGTTCAGAGGATGTCTGAAAGAGGGGAGAGATGAGGTAGTCAGGAACATAAATACTAGGTTTAAAGAAAAAAAAAAAAATGAGCCTACACAACCAAAGTAGTGTAATGCTTGTGTGAACTACTGTATGATAACTGTTTGTCTGTACCTTAGGAAGGAGACCCAAAAAGAACATTGAGCAGTAAACATTGACTATGAGGTAGAGAAGTATATTGGCAGCAACAGACAGCTTGATGAAACACAAATAATATGCACAGGTTGACAGGATTGCACTGATAACATGAATGCACTAATGACATCGGGGGCTTCCTAAGGGGAGAAGGAATGGTGAGTAGGGCCACCATCCATCTCCATCCAACAGCAGAAACGTACCTAAGGAAACTAGGGAGTCTACTATAAACAAATAACTATATATTAAGACCTTTGGCATGAAGGAGAGGAAAAAAAACCTTTTAACAGGAGGAAACCTCTGGGGACACAAGACCTAGGCTGCCTTCCCTCCAGTCTATGGGTAGTTTATTTAGCAACGGCTCTGCTGCCCACTTCCAGTTTCAGTGGAAAGCTCTTCCAATCCCTCTAACATGAGAGGTTGCGAGAGGCCTCTGCAACAATGGGTACTCTGTAGTAAGAGCAGACCCCCAAGACCAGAGAAGGAGAGCGACGTACACTGAGGTACTCAGCCAACCTACTGACTAAAACAAACTGGGTCAACCAAAGGCAGTCTTAGGGATAATAGCTTTTGAAGGTGCCACAGCAGTGCTATTGCCAAAGGAGCACCCTTAGGCTGTAAATGCTGTACCCCTCAGCAGCTGAAGTCTTAAATTCTGCATCAAGAGGAGCCATAATACTGCACACTAAAGCTCCACCCAGAGCGAGGACATTCCCACTATGGGCCAGATGAGAAGGACCCTATCCAGAGGTTCACATGCTCAAGATGTGGACTTTGTGAGTGCAGAGAGAGACTGTCAGCTTGTAGGGCGAGCCCTGAGCCAGAAAAGGTAATGGACATAGCTGGCATGCCTCCAATCTGTTAATAAGAGCATGAATTATCACTGAGAGCTAGATAGGAGGAAGCCGGCCAAAGCCAGTAGCCATAGATTAGTTAGCAGATTTTTGAAGAAGAGGCCAGGCAAAGCCAGCTGCTGTATATTGATGAGAAGGCAGACCTTGAAAGGTTTCAAGTGAACTCTGCAACCATAAAATTGAAAGGTTGCCAGCAAACTCTGCACTCATGAGAACTACAAGGTGGGGCCTATGTGAGGTAGGAGGCTGCAGTGCAAGCCAGCATTTGGTGGTTTGCTAGTAGTAACAACCTTCAGAAAACAAGCCAACCAAGACCATTACAGAAGATGAATAAATGGTAACATAGAAGGTAGGTATTTAGGCAGCGAGAGGCTGTGATGACAGTGATTGAATCAATGAGGTTTAGCATAAATGAATCAATGAGGTTTAGCAGATAGGAGATACACAGCAGGATTTGCAACAGCATTTGAAACAGCAATAAAATGGGCAGCAACATAGGTAAGCATGATGCATCGCATATTAGGTAAGCTGAATTACACGTATGCTTGGCCAACCAGTTCCATAATGAAGCAAAATATAGTTTACATACAAGCTTTTGATGCTGTGGTTTCAGCTTGAATAAAGGCTTGATATGATTGCATGAATAGTGAATTGATATGATTGGCATGAATAATTAAATGCCATTAGGTGAAGATAGGTTATTCCAGTGAGGAGCATGCAGCACAGTAGTGGAATGCAATGAACATCTGAAGGCCATGTAGGCTGTGAGGTTACTCATTTATACAGGAATAACTGAAAGTATGAAGGCCAGAAAGTAGGACAAAATCATATACTGTTGGTTACATAAAGCATGCTCCCACTTCTCAGAGCCACAATGCCCTACTGTGACATCACAGTCCCCTGCCATGGGAATAACAGGTAGCCACAGCTGAGCACCTTGAGATGAAACAGCACTGTAATGTTGATAGGGTAGGAACCAACAAAATAGAGGTGCTTTTACTGGCAAAGTCCCAGGTAAGGACAGCCAAATGATAGCAGCTGCTGAAGCAGTAGGGCAACAATAAACTGCAGCAGAGTTACAAAATGGGGAGTGGCAGCTAGCTTGCAGAGTGAGCCAGAATCAGATGCAACAATTAAGCTGGAGCACAGGAGACAGCAGAGAAACAACAATGGGAGCTGAAGAATACAGTACAACAGCAGGAAAACTGAGGATTGGCATGCAGGGAAGCAGCAGACTGAGCAAAATCTGATGAGTAAATGGAACCTGTGACACAAATAAACTATTTATACACAGGGTGGTAGGAAATTAGAAAGCCTAAAAGAAACAGGTAAAGCAAACACAAGTAGAGGAGCAGGAAGGAAATAAGCACACAAGGAGGCACGGAGCAGCCAGAGGCAAGCAATGCAAACCAAAAGTAGGAGAGCACAAAAACAGAAGTTCCACAAATTAGCTGGAGTCCAAGCATGGCAACTTGGGGGCAGCAAAGCCCCAAGGGAGAAGACAGCTTCCGGCTGCAAAGAAAAAGTGCTTCAGGAGGAGGCTGGGAGGAACTGCTTATATAACTCAGGAAGGGGGCGCAGCTGATTGCACACCCCATTAAACTACAGTCATGCCTTTCAGAAAGAAGTCATGGAGCAAAGAGTGCAATATGGGATCTATGTAATATGCATGATGGGAATAGAAACTTGGGTCACATGCAGAGTTCTGATTATGGCAGTGGATATTCACCATTTAGAACAGAGGGATTTACTGATTAGAGTACCACAGGGGTCAGTTTTGGGTCTCCTACTGTGTAATATACGATGTAGTGGTAGCACTACCACTTGTAATGCCATCAAACTGGGTTCAGTAGCGAGCCTTATTTGCTAGAGTGCCGGCCGGGGGGAGAAGGATTGAGTGCCGATGGGCTGCTCTCCTTCTTCAGGAAGGGTGGGCTGCTATACTGCCACCTGGGTGACCACAGGTGGTGGTGCAAATCAGGGAGGCAAAACCATACTGGGAGGGGTTAGATGTTGGCCAAAGTCCAAAGCAGTGGCACCTCTCCTCATGTCTTCAACTCCCTGGACCTCTCAGCATGTGGACTTCTAAGGTGACAGGACAGAACAAGGAAACAATGCCCCATGTCTGTGCCAGGATATGGGCCCCTGGCATCCTGGTGGGGACAAATGAGCAGCCCAACAAGTTGGATATTGGCTGGGGGGGATAAATTGGGGGTCCCTCCATACTCCACTGGGGGGGTTATCTGAGGCGGTTCCATGTCGTAATAGCGATAGCAAAACAGTGATCACTATTATGGCTAGTGTGTATCACTGAAACGCAAATTGGCGATATACACTTTAAGGTGACTCAACTTCCAGATATAAAAAAAGTGTTTTTGTAGGGGGGAGAACTATGCCCCCCGGCACGCCCCTGAATCAGGATTCTCAACTCCAGGGGGTGCATGTCGGTGAGGGGCCAAAATCCGGATCTCAGAAAAAATTAAGTGCAGCAAAATGTAACCCACTCCTGGTCTTGAACCCAGTATCTGCTCTGCCAGAGCTAGCCTTCCACACCACCATGCCACGTGGCTAGATTGGCAGCAGCAGGTATTCCAGTCCCCGACAACCCCTTCCCTGTCCCTCCCCGTCCCCTTGCTATTCCCCCTTTCCGTTCACCCTTCCCCATAGTCGCTGTCCCATACCCTCGCTATTCTGCAGGGTAGCCCAGAATAATAGCTCCCAAAATAAGTCACTATTTTTGTAGTCACTCATTTTGGGTCACTGTTATTATGTGATACCATCTGAGGTTGGGGTGAGCTCCCATGCTGCTGTTGGGATTGTCTTGGGGATCCTAAGGAAGGGTGAAGATGCTGAGAGAGGAAGGGAGCATAAACAGCAAGTTAAAAAAAAATTAAAAAGAGTCAGTAACAGCGCTGCTATAATTGTGCTGATGAAACTAAATTGTCCAAAACAGTGGACACAGTGGGGATGTACTGTGCTGCAGGAGAACCTGGATATGTCTAGGACATAGACCAAAAAAATGGGTGCTTAGGTGGAATGGGGAGAAAAGTGCAAGGTACTGTACTTCACTTAGGGGTAACAAATGCTGGTCACACCCTGTGTGGTGAAATATTGGACTGCTAAGCAGAGGAAATGGGCTTCAGGATTATTATGGAAGTAAGCTAAAGGCAGGCAGTCAATGT
Organism: Neoceratodus forsteri; assembly: GCA_016271365.2. Taxonomy (NCBI): domain Eukaryota; kingdom Metazoa; phylum Chordata; order Ceratodontiformes; family Ceratodontidae; genus Neoceratodus; species Neoceratodus forsteri. The sequence continues at coordinate 664,643,459 of CM028130.1, read as the reverse complement.
GCTGTCAGTCAAGCGAGCAAGCTTAATGTTTGAAATCATTTAAAAAAGACAAGAAATTATTTCTCATTGCCATCTGTTTATAACGTTCCTATTTTCCAAAATGATATTCCTACCCCTAAGTGATCCATATTTAACTGTACCTGTATAAACAAGCATTTGTCAATGCCGAACGTTCACTTGCAGGTATTTGCAGTGGTGTTTGGCATGTATGGTGCTTTACCCTAATGCCCCTGTGCGATTGCTGGTATTTGCACAATAAATTTTCAGCATGACCTTTTTGTTACCCCCATTGTGCGCTACATAGGTGGAAACACGTTTTGGGCAGGATGTGAAAAATGACTGCTGTACTGCTCATAAGGAAGTGTGGTAAAATGGCAATGTTGAAAATCTGGAGTGGAAATATTGAAAATTCGCAAACCTACGAGCGTGCATGGGAACTGTGCAATGCATGCTCGTAAAACAGTCATTGTCAGGAATTTTTTCACCAAATTGTCAACATTGGCATTTTAAAACCTCTGCTAATGAACAGTGTCACTGTGATTGTCTTACTGTGTGCCATACATTGATTTTGCACACCGACTGCGCCATTGTGCACTACATGGGCGGAAACACGCTTTGGGTGAGATGTGAAAATGACAGCTGTACTACTCATAAGAAGGTGTGGTAAAATGGCAATGTTGAAAATCTGGAGTGGAAATATTGAAAATTGCAAACCTACAAGCGTCGTAGGAACTGCGCAATGCACCGCTAAGTAAACAGTCATTTCTTGGAATTTTGCACCAAATTTTCAACATGGGGTTTTTGGGACCCCTTCTCATGAATGATGTCACTGTCATGGTGTTATTCAGGCCCGAAGGGTGATTTTGCGCAGTGACTGTGAAATCACCCTTCAGGCCTGACTAACGCCATGACAGTGACATCATTCATGAGAAGGGGTCCCAAAAACCCCATGTTGAAAATTTGGTGCAAAATTCCAAAAATGCCTGAGATATGCAATAAAGTTGAAAAACCCCTATCTAGCTCATTATACAGCTTACCGGCATTTCCTCAGTTCACGGTCGGCTTTGAAGAGTGCAGACTTGTTCCCGGTCCACGAAGATCATTGAACCATGCTCGGAGGTAAGAATGGGGTGAGGGGGTGTGGGAGAGCTGGGTGTGCAGTGGGTGAGTGCGGGTTGTGGGAGGGGACTGGGAGACTCGTTGGGACTGTTTTCTTTACAGGTGTAAAAAAAAAAAAAAGGACTACGTGGACGTTTGCCACACTGGGGTGGGCCCCAGTATGGCAGAAGATGGGTGGGGGCAGAGAAGCAGAGGAGCCGACGGGGATTGGGCACCCCATCGGCAAAGAAAAATGGGGCGTTTGCCACGCTGGGTGGGCTCCCAGCATGGCAGAAGGATGGCTTTGGGCCGTGAGCCGACGGGGATTGGGCATCCCCGCCGGTAAAACAACGCTTGCCACGCTGGGGTGGGCCTCAGCATGGCACCAAAGCTTTGGGGGCGATGATGCGGGTCTCGGTATGACAGCGGTGGTTTTCTTTGAAGCAGAAGAACACCGCTGTCATACAGAGCTCCCACACCCATTGGTGCAGGACTGCCTCGCCTGCTCAATGGAGCACTGGATTGCAAGCGAGAGGCACACCTCCAAAGTGTGCTACTCTCCCAAAACGTTCCTTGCACATGCGTGCAAACAAACGTAAAAATGATGTGAAAAATGGTCTCGATTCTCAAAGATCAGCACAAGCTGCACAAATGGCTTCTTGCCCTGATCCCAGTGCACCAGGAACCCTGCACCTGATTCCCATAGAAGAGGGGTCCCAGCGCCAATCACCTGCTCCTATGCGCCACACATGCAACACACAGGATGAGTTTGATGGAGGGTAATGCACTGTGGCATGGACCACCAACCCCATTGCTTAGCACAGGGACAAGCAGAGGTCCCAAGGAACTAATGCAGGTGGCAGTGTTGGATGGGGGAAAGGTGGCAGATGAAGGGTATGGGGCCATGCCAAGGACCTCCATAGGACTGCCAATAGGCATGCCTGCTACAGGTCCAGTAGGGATGCAGGGCACACAGCAGGGGACCAGGTGGTAATGCCCCTAATGTAGTCTGTGCCTGGCCACATGGTTGTGATCCTCTGCCATGTGTGTCAGACAGCTGCCCTCATGTGCAGTCACCAGGCCAGTCCCCGCTCCCACCCAGTACTGTCTGTGGGGGTGGCACAAGGGTCATTAGACCACCTGTTGGGTGATCTAAGATCTGGTGGGTCCTGCTGACTGTCAGAATCCCATTTAAGGGGATGTTGCAGCCAGCATCCACCGTAATCCCCCTAATGCCCTGGTGCACCACTGATCTTGGCGAAAGTCTGGTGCCAAACTGGCACACAGGGACCCCGGTGTACTGCTGCCAGCCCTCCAGGATCAGACACCCCACAAGTTTTGATGAAAGGTGCTCCTTGTGTCAATTCTGTTTGATGCAGGCACCTTGCGTCAAATCCAGAGTTTTAAAAATTGAGCTTGGTATTTTTGCATTGTTTTGTTTTTATGGGCAGCATTTTATTACAGTTCTCTTCAGGTAACCAGTGATCTGAAGTTTTAAGTATGTCACAGTTTGTTTACAGAAGTCTGAGTGTGGTTCTGATAGGTCAGTAGCTCATGCTTAGCATTCTGTACATGAACCATAACATGCAAGATAACCAAATTACTGGTTCCATAAAGAGAATGGCACAGAATGATGTCTATGAAAAGGAAACAGTTGAAAACATAGTTCTTCACATCAGTTGTTATTCAGGTACAATTAAATAAGAATAATTTACAGGTATTCATTTTATGTCTGCAAATATGAACGGACTCACTGCTGCCAATTCGAACACATTACCTGTCACCTTTTAATAGGAGGGGAGGAGTAGATTAAGGCCCTGTCCACACTGCAATCCGTTATGGCCGGGGAGTGGTGCAGTGTGTCCACATTGCAGCGGAGTCTGTTATGGGACCGGTACTGCCGGTCCACACTAGGGTTGCCGGGCGACTGTTACAGCGGCACCCATTCCCAGGATGCAGCTCACGCTGTGCTATGGGCCCTACAGGGACCGTTACCACGCGTCCACACTTTGCCTGGTAATGTTACCGAGGTGTAACCGGTTTCATAACCGTTGATGAAACCACCTCATATGTGGTTTCAACAATGGTTACGAAAACGCCTTGTGTAACATTACAGGAGTAAACGCAAACCATTGTGGTAACGGTTTGGGCACTCTGTAACATTACAGAGGCATAGTATGGACAGGGCCTAAGAAAGGTGATCCTTCCCCTGTACAAAACCTTGAGCTGACCACACCTGGAGTACTGCATTTTGTTCTGGACACCAAAGTACAGAAAGGAGACTGAAGAGGGTGAAGGGGCCAGCACATGGCCCCCATGCTGTTTTATGGAATAACAGGATATAGAGTACTTATATTATTTAGCCTAGAGAGGAGGAGGTTGAGTGAGACATGCTCATGGTGTTGATAATACTGAAAGGAATAGAATGATTGGAGCATACATGCTGTTTGAGTTGGTGAGAGCAAGTATAACTAAATAACCTGCCCTCAAACAGGAGAAGGCAGGATAAGCGAAAACATCAGAGAGTACTTTACACAGAGAATGATCAGTATGTGGAATAAACTGCTGAATGATATAGTAGAAGCTGCCACCATTCAGGCTTTCAAAAAAGGCTTTCATAGGGAGGCAGTATAGCGCAGTGGTCTAAGGCTCTGAGCTGCAAATCTGGAGACCTGGGTTTGAATCCCACAGCCCTCACTTGCATACTGTGTGACCCTGAGCAAGTCACTTAACTTCACTGTGCTCCCAGATCACACCTGTAAACAAGTTTTCAGCTTAGTGTGCTACTACTGGTTAAACAATTAGGAAAAAAAAAAAAAGAAAACTGCACTAGACAGATTACTCTTGGAGAATAGCACTGAGGATTACACAGCATAAGCAGCCAGGTACATTCTAGCAGCTAAGCTTAAAACTGTGTCAGAAACTCAAATTGAGGTAAATATAGTCACCATTGTGCAGCAGGAGGTGTGGACATGACTGACCACAAACCCTTTCCACTCACAATACTATGTTGCTGTAGTGCTTGGTGATAGGAACATCAATGCACTCTACTGGTTAGAAGCTTAACCATGAAACAACCAGCTTTGACCAGAGCTGATAGGGCTGTATCGGAGGAATTTGGGGTAAAAAACTGAAATTACCAAAGTTATGAGCCTGCGTTAGGAAAATGTAACTCAGGCTCATAAATTTGCTGTTTTCTAATATTTGTATACTACATTTTCAAAATAGCCTTATGACGACCCTGCCTCATAAGGAAGGGCAGATCAAACGTTCAACTCCTGCCCAAAAAGGTGATTTTGTGCAAGGACTGAGAAATCCACTTTCAGGATGCAAAAACACATTTTGGGCTGGAGCTGAAAAATGACATCTGTCACATTCATGAGGTGCTGTAAATAAATGGCTATGTTGTAAATTCGGAGTCAAAATATTGAAAATTACAAAAGCTATGAGCCAAATTCAATGTAGGCTCATAACTTTTTTGTTGTTTTTTTTAATATTTTTACACCAAATTTTCAACATAGTCTTCTTATGACCCCACTTCATGAACAAATGCAGAGAAAATTTTAAACTCCTGCCTGAAAGGAGGTTTCACCCAGGGACCACAAAATCACCTTTCGGGATGTGAAAAAAAAATTTGGACAGGATTTGAAAAATGAAAGCTATCACATTCATAGGGTGCTGTAAAGAAATGGCTATGTTGTAAAGTTGGGGTCAAAATATTGAAAATTATCAGTTACAAGCCTGTGCTCATAATATTTAATGTATTTTCGTAACTTTGTTGTTTTTTAATATTTTTACATTGTATTTTCAACACAGCCTTCTTATGACACCACCTCATGAGGAAGGGCAGAGAAAATCTTCAACTCCAGCCCAAAAGGTAAATTTCATGCAGGGATCGCAAAAATTAACATTCAGGATGTGAAAAACAAATTGGCCAGAATTTAAAAAATGACAGCTGTCACATTCATGAGATGCTGTAAAGATATGGCTATGTTGTAAATCTGAGGTCAACATATTGAAAATTACCAAAGTTATGAACCTGTGTTTTCTAAATTCAACATAGGCTCATAACTTTGCTGGTTTTTTTTTTATATTTTTACACCACATTTTCAACATGCCTTCTTATGACACCACCTCATGAACAAGGGCACCTCATGAACAATGGATTCTGCCCAAAAGGTGATTTCACTCAGAGACTGCAAAATCACCTTTTGTGATGTGAAAAAAAACCATTTTAGCCAGGATATGAAAAATGATAACTATCACATTCATGAGGTGATGTAAAGATACGGCAGTGTTGTAAATTTGGGATCAAAATATTGAAAATTACCAGAGTTACAAGCATGCAATTGCAAAATTCAACATAGGCTCATAACTTTGTTGCTTTTAAATAGTTTTACATAAAATTTTCAACATAGCCTTCTTATAACCCCACCTCATTCATAAGAGCAGAGACAATTTTCAGCTCTTGCCAGAAAGGTGATTTTACACAGGGACCACAAATACACCTTTCAGGATAGATTTGCCTAGTGACAGTGCAATTGTTCATGAGGTGAGGTCCCAAAAAAGGCATGTTTAAAATTGGGCAGAAAATATAGAAAAAATGGCAAAGTTATGCCACTATGTTCAAAACCCAGTTGAAATACATTGAATCGCATACCTGTTTCTTCAGTTTGTGGTCTGGCTTTGAAGAGTGAAGACATGTCTGTGGTCCAGAGAGGATTACAGCATTTGACCCCCATGGGTAAGTAAGGGCTTGGAGGGGAGGTGGATGGTGGGTGTTGAGAGGGAGGGTCAGGTCGTGAGGGGAGTGCAACAGCCACAAAAGACATTGATGGCCTTTTTTTTTTTTTTTTTTTACAGGTAAACAAAATCAAACACACAATGATTCCTGCACTGGGGGATTGGGCACCCCCCAGTGCCATGGTTACATTTCTTGGGGGGGTGCTGAGAGGAAGGGTTGGGTGGTGGGGAGGAAACAGTAAATAAAAAGACAGAAATAACCATGCATGTGCAGTAGTGGATGTGGGGGGTTAGTCAGTAAGAGGAAATAAGGATTCCTGCACTGGGGACTAGGCATCCCCAGTCGACAATATGTTTCTGGTGTCTGGTGGGGAGTGGGGTGGTGGGTGTTAGAGGGAAGGTCTGGTGGGAGGAAACAATAAATAAATAAAGATGCAATATCCATGCATGCGCTTTAGTGGACGGGAGGGGTCAGTAACAGGATTTAGTGATTGGGACACTTGGGGTTTGGGAATCCCCAGTGTCACTGTTAAGTTTCTGGGGGGTGGGATGGTGGGTGCTGAGAGGGAGGTTTGGGTGGGGGAATATGTATAATAAAAAAATGTCATTGACCACTCAGAGTAAAATAGTGCAGCGCAGAGTGCTCCACAGACATGGAGGCAACTGTGTTGGCACTCCATCCTGTTGTTTGGTCACAAGGAATGTGGGAGTCCTTTTCACATAGCAAGAGGTCTGCAGGGCTATCCTCACTGCAGCCCTAAAATGTAAGTAAGCAATATAACCTCCCAAATGGGAACTTCCTTTTCACTAAATAGTAAGGATGTTGCTTTCTGGAATCTCAGGGCCCCTTAATTGATCCTCAGACATGACTCTGGTGATTTGGTCTAATGAAATCAACATGTACATTTGTGGTTAGGAGAGGGGAGATGCCTTTGGCCTTAAAGATGGGCAAGTTATACTGTAGGTATGTAAAAGCAGTATGTGAGTAGCAGCAGTGTCTAGATGTAATGTGAGCTGATGTGGTTACAAGGTCATAGATTGCTGAGTACTAAAAATATCAGCACACTTCAATGGAAAGAAACTGATAGTATAAGAAAAGAGAGAGAGCAATGGGTTGATTCAGGAGATATTATATAAGTAAAAGCAAAATCATGATATTGCCACTCTATAGAGCCCTGATAAGGCCAATCTTGGAATATGCCAGACAGATATAGCACCATATACAACAATAGAGGAAATAATAACTTATTAAAATTAGTCCATAGAAGAGCAACAACAAATATGCAGGGATTGAGAACAAGAAGCTATGAGGATAGATAGAAGAAAACAGGATTATGATCATTGGAGGTAAGACTGAGAGGGCATTTCTTACTCCAATATTAAAAGAATAAGAATTAGCCATTATTTACCAGCCTTGGGATGAAAAATAAGGCTGAAAACAGAACCAAGGAACATGAAAGACAATTGAACAGACAGATTTTAATTGTAAAGAGGAGTTACTTTCATACAGAGAGAGAGAGAGAGAGAGAAGGTAACATATTGCCAAAAGGGATAATAGACAATAAAAATACAACAATTTTTAAGAATGGGATAGATAAATACTGAATAGTGACATCTTTGTTCCTAGAAAATCCTGATTGGCTGAAAATTCATCCTATCAGGTTTTACTAGGCTCACAGATGTCTCTATTCATTCATGTGTCAGAGCCATTACCTAGATTAACACTTAACAGAGCAGAGGCTGTACACCAGAGGAACATTTTTTCTTCAATACAGGACATATTCTTATGGGTTCTGATGTTGGGGAAGGGGGAGGGGGCTCTTACAACTTACTTGATCTGGTTGTGGGACTTGAGTGGGAGGAGGTATGAGAGGGGTGTTTGGCGCATTTGTGGGGGGGGGGAGGTTATTGAACATTTTTAGGTCACTCTTTTTATCTTGACTCTAGTCTATCTTACCTTGAAATTCACCAGGGCAAGCAGGGAGGAAGGTGCTAATACAAGAGTGGGGTATATGACTAGGGAGTTTTGGGGAGGTTGGATTTACAGCACAGTGGGGGGGTTATTATAGTGTAAAGCAGCAGTGCAACGAAATTATACAAACAATTTAGCCCTACCTTTTTTTCACTATAATAGATTCTGGGCAGCTTTGAGTTTTATTTGGTGGTACAATTTTCTAATTCCACCAAAATTTGAGTATTTTATAAATGTTTTAATTTAATTTTTTCTCAAGAAAAAAAGATGGTCACCACATTTTGCACAGAAATAACATTGTAGACCTGGCAACCATTAGTATCAAACAAATAAAAAAAAAAAACTCATGGTGCATAGAGTAGGAGGGACTGAGACAAGTAAATTTGACAGATAATGTAATATTTTTCTTAACTGTAGCTGAAACAAGCTTTTTTTGGAATAACATTCTTCATTGCACTGCTGCTTTAGGTTTAAAAAAATTCCCGTAGTGATGTTGGTGTGGCAGCCGCAAAATTCTTGAAGTGTGAATTTCCATGAATTTGTGCCAACTTCACCAGCGAATTTAAATTTCACCGCATCTGTGCTCATTACCATTGCATCCTCTCAGATAGTTTTGCCATATGAGATTCTAATGCTGTTGTAAAGCTGTCATGCCCCCATCCTTGGCATTCTTCCTGCCTTTCCTTAATAAAATGTATCCATGGACATTTAGATCCAAGAGATTGTTCTTATTAGCCCATATTTTAATGATTGCAAATAATGCTCTGTAGCCATTACAATATGCCATTCAACCATTTTATTCTCTAAGCTCTTTGCATTTGTATACATCACTCTGCACATACCCCTTTCTATCTAAATTTTATAAACCTGCTGACTTTAGAAAGTCTGTTTAAACATTGTCCCCTGCCTGTTTTCTTTTTTCCTATATCCAATGTGTAATGAGGAGAGCCAGCCTGACTTCCTTGTGTGAGTGCAGATGTGACCTATCACTCCCTCCTCTTACCTACTTTAAAAACATGCTGTTATATCTAGCATTTGCACTAATGCACTAGTTGCTGCCTCTGCTCAGATGCTGGCCATTCTTTGCAAAAAACCTGCTATCATTAACAAAGGATTCCCATGCCCCAGAGAAGTGGAAGCCCTCCTTATTGCTCCATTTCTTTAGTCATGTGTTAAATTTTATTATTTTCTCCTTTCTATACTGTGCATGGCATCTGCAGCACTTCCAAGAAGGTTATTGCAGCTGCAACACACCTAATCTTATTATCTTATTATTATACAGCAAAACAAAGGTTATGACCTTCTACAACGCCAGGAGCAAATACAAATCCTGTGACCTCACCATCCTAAACCAAACAGGGACCTTACTTGAACACGTTCCTGATTTTAAATACCTAGGTGTCACATTGGACAGCTCACTGTCCTACCATCGGCACATAGATTCTGTCGCCAAAGCCACCAACATCCGTATAGGCCTGCTCTACAGGCACAAACACTGCATTACTCCGGACACTCTCCAGATGGCTATCAACAGCTCTGTCACCTCCATCATCGATTATGGGCTAGCAATTTATGGCTCTGCCTCCACCTCTGCCCTCCGCAGAATTATAGTTGCACTCAACAAAGCATGCAGGCTGCTAACTGGGGCTGATCGACTTACACACACTTGTGACCTGTACACTCGGGCAGGATGGCTACCTCTCATCAGCCGGATACAGTATCAAACCTGCCTCTTAGCCAAAAAAGTCCTCCTCGGGGTCATGCCCCCAGGCATTGAAAAGCTCCTCATTGACCACCACAGCACCCAGCAAAATAGAAGTTCACAACAACTAACCTTCCTCCCAGATGCGGACATGGGCCAGAAGGCCTTTGCCCACAGAGCACCACAGTGGTACAATACTCTCAACAAAAACTCTTACTGCTGCTGCTCTTGGCCCTTTAAGAGACAACTCCGACTTCATCTCATTTCAAGTAGTCGCTAGGACTGCCTCGCCTAATCAGGGGGCCCACCATTCACTGCCCTCCACTTCAGTCTTGACAGCTATCTCTCCCGCCTTGCCCCTTCTACCTGCCTACCCCTTGCCCTCTCTCTCCTCCCGGGGCATTTCATGACTTTATCCCTCCTCTCCTCCCTATAGAGCTCTTACCTCACCCTCTACCCTCCGACAATGGCCTTCCTGTCTGCATACCCCTTCCCTCTCACCTGCAGTGCTTATTTCCAAGATTGCCCTTGGCTGGTATGTCATGCTATCTAACATTTGGCACATTTTGAATTACTGGAATTTCCTAAGCCTCAGTCTTTTACTTCTTGTTATTGCGTAACTATGTATTATTATGTTGACCTTTGTATGTATGTATACCCCCATTCCTTCGACGTGGAACCTTTGTAAACGAGCAGTTCCTGCTCAAAGGTATTTGTAATCCTAGATTTCAATAAAATAAAATAAATAAAAATCTAGTTCCTGAAGCAGCCATTAACCTCTTCTGCACTATAGTTTGCCAGGTTGTTGGTACCTAGGTGGATCACAATGCCTAGCTACCCCATCTCCCTGTTCTAATCAGCCTCTCCAACCAAGGAATTGCCTTTTCTGTGCTCATCCCTGGGAGATAAAGTAATAGATCTCTCCTCCTGGACAGAGTCACACACAAGTCTTTATGTCTCTCTAACTATGGAATCCTCTATGACTAAGATGGTAATTCTTTTCACCCGGCACTGCCTGCTGCCTTTCCCTCTAGGCATCCTTGCCAGATGAACCAGGATTAACAATTGCTGCCTCCTTACTGGAGCAGTCATCCTAAAATTATCTGCCAATGGCATACACCAGTTCTGGGTTTTCATACTTGGAGTCCTACTGTACCTACACTAGATCTGTTCCATTTCATTTTCCTTCTGTCCTCCCCACTACAATCCATCTTCCAGTGTGAACACATGGTGCCAGTTGAGTTGATTATAGCCTGCTTTTGTTCCCATGCTAAACTGCTTCTCAGGAACCACACTTACATCCTGAGAGTGGTTAACACTACAATGAGGCCCATAAACATTCTACAAACCAGACATCCGCCAACCTTCCTAAGCCACCTCTGGAAGATGGCCAAGCCACAAACCCTACAGCTGAACCACTGCCACTCCTCCAACCGCATGCCTCTGTGAATATGCTACTATAAACTGCATATGAAATGGAATGTTAGTTAAAACCACTGTAAGCAACCCCAAGTATGGGTGCTTACTATTCAGCCCTTGCTCCTCCCCTTTTCCATTTTTTGGGTTGTGAGGTTATGGTCAGCTTGCAGGTCAGTAGGGGCTTTGACTCCCAGTAGAGGTATTTATGGGAGGTTTTGGTACCTTGATAGGGGACCGGCAGGAAGAAGAGGCTGTGAGTTTGGGGTAGGGGTGGCCTGTGTCATCCCAGGCCCAGCCGGGATTCTTCTGCAGGTGGTGTGTACCAAGTTGTCCAGGAACCAGTGCAGGGGTATAGTCTGTGAGAGACATGCAGGGGGTTCCAAGAGATCAGTGGCGTTCAAACCATGTATTTGCCATTTCGGCAATGAGGACTGTCTGCAGTTCTGCATAGGTGTGGGCCCCGCTGCCATTATCTGGGGCCATACCTGGGGAGTACAAAGATGACCAACAAAATGAACTGCATCACCATGTGGGTCGGTGGTGCGTCCAGAAGAATTTTAGGCCAGGGTCCTGCTGTTGGGGCAGTGTAGTGGTGAGAGCCCATGCTGCTAAGATGTCAGTGGTGGTAGCTTGCCTTCCCCTTTCTGGTGTAACACTGCAGCAGGACCGGAGTATTTGTGGGGCCTGAAGATTTTTTGGGGGTCAGTGCCAGTACCTCTCTGGGATCACCAGGGCCTGTGCCTAGGGACCTTGGGATGCTCAGAGCCCAGTGTGTCTGAAGAGATATATGGACAGAGAGAGAGAGAGAAATCCAGGGTATGTTGAACCCACAGTGTCCGTGAAGAAATGTGAGCCTGCATGAAATCTGTGTTGCTGCCATCAAATGGAAGCCTTACTTGGCTTCAAAGGACTACCTTTGTATGATCTGCCCAGATCATTAAGCAATGTGCTGTGGTCTCATGTCACTGAACCATAGCTACACCAAAATCTTTGCTGTTTGTGCCCCACTGCTCCATGGAGTGGAAGTTTTACTGTTTTCTAAAGAATTAATTGTTTTTATATTTGCTGCATCCTCATGTGTGGACATTGGACTGAGTTAATGAATTATTGCTGCAATCTATAACCACCTTTTGGCCCCCTTTAGCTGCTGGTGCCCATGGTTGCTGCATCCCTATGTCTGATCTGCAATCAAGCATGAAGACTGAATCCAGGTAACTTTTTGTCAGTTGTGATTTGTAAACTGCTGTCTGTGCTGCCAGCCCCCCCTCCCTCATGTACCATCAGGCCCATAGACATTGGAGTGGGGCTTACAATGTGGGGGCTCATCCAGGATCCTTTTTGGGGTACAGTTTCATACCTGGACTTATTTCTGATGCTTGGCAGTGTGTGGAGACTGTGGTTAGACTATTTGGTGGTTTTCTTGCTTCTGAGACCCGCCATTTGTGGATACTGTTTCTTGCCTTTCCCTGGGTGGTGCCATCTAAGAAGGCTGTTATGCATAAGTAATGCTATGCAAAAGACACAGTGGCAGCTATGATTGGTTGATTCCCTTAAACTGCTGAGAAGGTGGGAAAGTTTGGCATTCTGGGAGATCTCTGGCAGGCACCATTATGCAGCATCAGTGGTGTTTGAGAGCGAAAGTTGGAAGAGATTACCACCTGTAGCACTGCTTTGAAAAAGAGTGTGACTCCTCTATGCATTTTCAAGGACTGCCAGCATGTCAGAGGCCCCTAAGGAGATGGAACAAACAGTGATTGTGCCAGCTTTGATTCTGGTGTGGTTGTGTTCGACTGTGGAAAATGATTCAACTTGCATTTTGTAACTATCAGTTGACAGGAGAGACTCATCTACCCCTTTGTCCTAATTGTGTTCGTGGAGAGCCCACATCATCAAACCCTCTGAGTCAGCAGTACTTTGCTCCCTGGAGCTGGCCCGTGCCTCTGATGCCTTTGAGTACCTCCACTACCCCTGTGAGCCTTGAGGACTGAGAGGAAATGAAGTCTGCCTCTGGCAGAATGGAGAAGGGATCTATTCCTGAAGGTCCACCGGCAGAGAGTGGGCATAGATGTCTGTCCAGACCTTCTCCTCCCATGGCCTCTGTGTCTCTGCATGGCAGAGGGAGAGGACGTGGGTGGGAGAAAAATAATTCAGACTCCATTGGGCCTGTGGAGCCCAAGCCTCACCCCATGCCTGCAGTGGCCATGCCTGCTTCAGGAAAAAGAGCTGCATTGCAGAAAGTGGAAACCCCTGACATGATCTTGTAGGAACAGATGTCCAGCTGCACTGATTCAGATGGGGGGTTTTGGGAGGCCCCCAAGTCTATGCTCCATGGAGACTTGCTACTCCTCTGTCATTTGAGGACCAGGATGTGGAGAGGATGATTCCCAAACCATTCAGCAGACCCAAGTTGTCCATTCTTGATAGGGGCCCACTCATCTGCCTCAGCTATGTTAGCAGCTCTGCCAGAGGACACATGACCTTAGACCTGATGATCCTTTGAATCTCAAGTACAGGAGTGGTACTTTGTTGGTAGACAGAAAGACCCCAAGAACCAGTGTCTGAAGCATCCTGGCATGGTCCCAGGCAGACTGGTGGGTCCACAGATGAATCCACAGGGAATATCCTTATGAGGTTTATCCTTATGTATCAGAGAGGATTTAGGATAACCTTGAGAAGAAGCATGCAGATTGGGTGTTTTATGGAGTCCCTGATAAAGTTCTAGCCAGGAATGAGGCAACAAGAGAGCCAAAGCCCACAGCTATTACAACTGCCAGATCTATCTGTCAATCTATGGTCTGGATGGGACTGACTCTCTTCAAGCACTTTGCCCTGGTACAGAACGTCTTGGGACATTGCACCAAGTACTATGTGGTCAGTGTGGACTCATTCAGGGAGGAGACAACCAAGTCAGATCCACAATTCTACTATTCCAAGGAGGGTGGCCCTGGACTGTAGAGGTCAATGTCCCCATTGTCTTGATTGATCTCCAGAACTGCCCTGTAATGGGCAAAGATCTGTATTTGATGGGTGTGCCTTCTGGAACTAGGTGAGAACACTCTTATTTACTGTTTAAAATGTTACTGTTTAACATGTTTAGTAAGGTACTGGTTTAAGAAGTTATTGAGTGTTCCTTGGCCATTATGATCCTCATTTGAACTGTCCCTGATCTGGTGGCTGTATAGACTACTGTATTGGACTATGGACTGCCCGAGCTCTATTATTGTTTTGCTGTTTGGGAGAAGGGGATGGCTAGTTGCGTGAGAGTGGAGCTTTGTGTGTGCGTGTGTATGTTGAGTGCATTTTTGTGCTTACGGTAGATATATGTTAGAATGGGAGTTAACATCTTTTACTGTCCTGCAGAGTGGATATTAATTTGCCTGTTAAATTTGCATGTTTAATCTGGTTGCTGTTTTTATAAGCTATTGTTACTGTTTAACCTATTTATAGGGAACTGAGTGGTAGCCATGCAGGTGTTCCCCCTCAAATATTGGTGGCAGCAGCACTGGGTGCTCAAGGGTTGATAGGAAACAGTTGGAACGCCACTTGCCCTAGTAACTGGCTAGGTTTGCCCAGGGAACAGGGAGTGGGTCGCCATTTATTTTCCAGAGAAGTGCATATTTGGGAAATTTAGGCACAAGAATATTCACCATTGCAGTGGTGAGCCCAGCTTTGTCTGTGAAAGTTGGGGTAGAGTTCGCATATTCTCCCCACATGGCCTCAAGATAACTGGGTGGCTCATTCTCCAGGAGGTGAATGGTTTAAAGGGGGGGAAAGACTATGCACCACAAATTATGGGTGCTTACTATTCAGCCCTTGTTCCTCCCCTTTTTGGGCTATGTAGTCATGGCCTGCCTGCAGGTCGGCTAGGTCTACAACTCCTGGTAAGGATATTTATGGGAGGTTTTGGTGCCTTGAGAAGGAATGAGTGAGACTAAGAGGCACTGAGTTTAGGGCTGGAGCGGCCCATAATGTCCACGGCCCAGCCAGGATTCTTCTGCCAGTGGCATGTACCAAGCCATCTGGAAACCAGTGCAGAGGTGTATTCCGTGTAGTCCATAACAGAAATGAGGGGGATTCCAAGGGATCGTTGGGGATTTGAACAATGTATTTGTCATTTTGGCTATGAGGATTGTCTACAGTTGTGCATAGGTGTTGACCACACAACTATTATTGGGGAGTCATAGCCCAGGGAGTACAAGGAGGATCCAGAACATGAACTGTGGCACCGTACTGGTCAGCGGTGTGTCTGGAGGAATTTTAAGCAGGGTCCTGGTGTTGGAGCAGTGCAGTGGTGAGAGCCTATGTTGTGGGGATGGCAGTGGCGGCAGTCTGCCTTCCCCTTTCCGGTGAAGTGCTGCAGCAAGATCAGAGCATTTGTGGGGCCTAAAGGTTTTTTGGGGATGGAGCTGGTGCCTCTCTGGGATCACCAGGGCCTGTGCTTAGGGGCCTTGGGAAGCTCACAGCCTGGTGCACCTTAAGAGATACATGGGAGAGAGAGAAAAATCCAGGGTATGTGAAATCTGCAGTATCCATGGAGAAACGTGAGCTTGCATGAAATCTGTGTTGCTGCCATCAAATGGAAGCCTTACTTGGCTTCAAAGGACTACCTTTGTCTGATCTGCCTAAATCATTCAGCAATGTACCGTGGCCTTATATCACTGAACTATAGCTACCTCAAACTCTAGGCCGTTTGTGCCCCACTGTTCTATAGAGTGAAAGTTTTTCTGTTTTCTAAAGAACTGATTTTTTTTCTATTCACTGTATCATCTGTGGACATTGAACTGAACTAATGCATTATTGCTCCAACCTATGATCAATTAGCTGTCCCCTCTAGCTGTCATTTGACCCATGGTTGCTGCTCCCCTATGCCTGAGCTCCAAACAAGCATGAATGCTTAACCCAAGTAACTTTTTGTCAGTTGTTATTTCTGGACTGCTGTCTGTGTTGCCAAGCCTCCCTCCCTCCTGTACAATCAGGCCCCTAGACACCAGAGGGGGGCTTACACTATAATCCAGCAAAGAAACATAATGATTAAATGATTATTGGATGGCCAGCACTGAAAACAAGTGTCTCCCAAGAGAAATATAACCTTTTCCAGCACCATGTTTTGGGGGAAGATGGTTATATTTTATTTTAAGTGCCTGTTTCAATGTAACTGTGGGATAGGTAATTATTAATTACATGCAACCAGGGTAACTACACTAGTTTCGTATTTGTTACATGTAACTGCATTGTAATTGCAATGAAATTACAGAGTAGTTACACTGTATCTAGATTCATAAAGGTTCACAAAGGGAATATGGAGCCCAAAGGCTACATGCTCATAAATGCTAATGATTATAAGTAGTGCATGAGGCTACCACCCTCCTCAAAAAAACAATCTTAATTCTGTTTAAAACTTCCTTTGCTGTTACTAAAACCACAGTGTAGTTAAGGTAACTCAAAGTGTCACCCAGAGATTTTCTAATTCAATAATGATTTTAAATATGTACTGTAATTTGTTTTTGTCAATACTAATGTAAAAAATCAAAACAGCAATGAATGAAAAGAAGAGTTTTGGTTCAGAGTAATACCCTTTGTACTAATATCCAAACTGTAGTTTGATTTGCAGCTAGAGAAACATAGATAGAAACAGAGAATTTGATGGCAGATAAGGACCGCTTGGCCTACCTAGTCTGCCCATTTCTCTACCTAATGGATAAGCTACAGATCCTCGTTAACCAACAGCCTACTTCCTCCTACCCCCCACTAGAATTGCCTTATGTCTGTCCCATGGATTCTTGAATTCCCCCCACTGTTTCTGACTTCACAACCTCCTCAGGAAGGCAGTTCCCTGCATCCACAACCCCCTCAGTGAAAAAAATACTTCCTTACATTACCTTTGAGCCGTCCCCCCTCTATCATCAAATAGAATCCCTTTGTTCTTGCACATCTCTTTTTCTGAAAAATGTTATCCTCTTGGACTTTGTTGATTCCCTTGATGTACTTGAGAGTTTCTATCATGTTCCCCCTCTCCCTCCTTTCCTCGAGGGTATACATATTAAGCTCCTTTAGTCACTCTTCATATGGCTTCTGGTGCAGACCCTGCACCATTTTAGTTGCCCTCTTCTGGACAGCCTCCATCCTGTCTATGTCCTTGTGGAGATGGGGTCTCCAGAACTGCACACAGTATGGGATCCCACCAGCTATCTGTACAGAGGAATAACAACTTCCTTTTTTCTACTGGTGGTGCCTCTCCCTATGCATCCCAGTATCCCCCAGCCTTCCTTACTGCCTTCTCACATTGCTTGCCCACCTTTAGTTCATCTGATATGACTACCCCCCAGGTCCCTTTCCATTTTTGTTGTTGTTAGTATCTCACCCCCCATTGTGTACTCTTCCCCTGGGTTTTTGTTTCCCAGGTGCATTACTTTGCACTTCTTTGTTTTCAGTCTAAGCTGCCATACATTTGACCATTCCTCCAACCTTGCCAAGTCCTTTCTCATCCTTTCCACCTCATCTTGTGTATCAACCCTGTTGCAGATCTTTGTGTCGTCTGCAGAGAGACATTCTTTTTCCTTCCAGTCCCTCTGCAATGTCACTTATAAAGACATTAAAGAGGACTAGTCCCAGTACTAAACCCTGCAGTACCCCAGTAGAAACCCCCCTTTCTTCAGAGTGGACTCCGTTTAACATTACCATCTGTGTCCTGTTGTCCAGCCAATTTTGTATCCAGGCTACCACCTTGGGACATACTCCAAGGCTGGCTAACTTGTTTATTAATCTTTTGTAAGGGACTGTGTAAAATGCCTTGCTAAAGTCTATGTAGGCCATGTCCACAGCCCCTCCCTGGCCAGTGTACAGTGGTTTAGCAGTTAGCATGCTCCCCTCTGGGGCTGGAAGATCAGAAGGTGGTGGGTTTTTGTCTCACACTACATATGAACATACAAAATTGGCAGCAGGAAAAGGCCATAAGGTCTATTAAGTCTGCTCAATTGTGCAGCTAGCAGCCCTTCCCATGATCCTCCCCTTAGCCTGTCCCATCCCCTTTTGAAGCAGCCCACTATTCTACATGATACCACTTCCTTTTGCAATGCACTCCACCCAGAACTAGGAACTTGGCCTTTTATCCAGTTTTGGCCCTACATTATATCACTACTTGTGCTACATGGTTGTTGTGGCACCATTCAGATGACAATAAAAATTGTCTCCATTTTATCCATTTCTGATGGATATCCAGGTGAAAGATGATTATTCCTTTACACAAAGGAGTAGGGATGTTTCCTCAGTATACTTGCCAGAATCCCACTGCCAGTAAAACTGATCCATGTAACTCAACTCCCATGATGCTCCTAGAAATTAACTATCACAGCTTGGTGTGCATTGCCCAGTGAAAACAAAATTACTGATAAAATAATAAATAAATATGGAGAATACCAGCAGTGCAGCCACCGAGTGATGACTCACAAAGTTCTCCTTGAGTTAATACCAAAGTTACTCATAGACTAAAATACTCAAGAAGGAAACAGATAATCAGTTTCTTATTTTAGACTATCACATAAAGTACATGTTACAAATTAAATTATAGGCTGTCTAAAGAACTATTTTTGAATACCTCATTAAAAATGAACAGCAAAGCATGATTTAGGCAGGTAGTTAGAATAATGAAATCATGGAGTTGACAAAAAGAATTACATTAAAAGACAAATAAGCCATATTTAGTATCCATAGTAATACTGTCTCAAAGAGGAAGTCAAATGTATATCTATAGGCTTGCTACCTGATTAAGAAATATTTGTGAATTAAAAAAATCAGGTAAATTCTGTACATTGTGTCAGCTGGAGATTGTTGCAGAGTTGTGGGAAACTCAACCTCTAATATGGGAAGGATTTGCAAAACATTGCATGCAATTATTCAGGTCTAGTGCTAGTCCATTTGCATATACATTTGAGACAAAAAAAAAAGATATTTTACATATTGCTCATCACCAAAGGAGAATGGATTTTAGGTATTCTTCATGCTAGTCACAAAGTAAAAAATAATTTTGTTTTCAGATTGAAGTGTAAACCACTTTTTGCATCTGTCAAACATGTGAATTTACTGACAAGTGTTTTGGTAGTCCCACTAAGATATACGTAAATCTTCTGATGTCATTTATCTGAGTATTGACTTGCTAAATTTTCCATTAGGGCAGAATCATGTGATCAGCAACAAACCTAATTATATAAATTATCCGCTAAAGAATTCTCTATGTAATTTTCTGTACTATTTGCACAAGCCTAACATTACGCTCTTTCAGTCTTTGACAGACCATTTTTGAGAGTTCTAATAATAGCATATACATTGAAATTAGACTAGTGACACAGATAAATGAAAAATTGCATTTCTAGTTTTGGGTTGAAACATTTTAAGTGAAAACAGTTTAAAATGACATACTTTTTGACTTCACCTATATCTACAGTATGTAAATAAATTGCAACATATGAGTGTCAGATCTCAGTATTTCCACAGTCCCCCTATGTCTTATGCATAAATTATATTTAATTGTTTCTGGGGGCATTAAGAAAAAATATCATTTATAATATCTTATTATGCAAATTATTTGCCAAAGTACAATGCTCTGTGGATATGTGAGATGGCCAAACAAATTGTGTAAGAATTTACATTTGAATCATAAGCTGCAGCATTAATTAAAGCATTATGTCATGCTATTATTCAGAAGTCCCCCTAGGCAAAATATAACTACAGCTGAAGTAAAACAATCATTGTACAGTTACTCACAAAGGACAATTAAAATGCTTTTTCTTTTTACTTGAGGCTAAATAAAAAATTAATTAAAATTTATCAATTTAAGAAAAAAGTTGCATATTCAGCTCACTTAGAGCTGCAGAAGAAGACATTTGATAGAAAGGCAAATAACTTTCCAGGAGCCAAAACACACAGACATTCATAATTATTCACACACACTCGTACATTTTCACACACACACACACACACACACACACACACACCAACACTGCACAAACCCTCAAGTGCCAAATGTGACCAAATGTTATCAATCTTCTGCTGAAAGATCATATTCCCACTGTGCATCAGCTTCAGATTTCAGGAGCCTCTTTGTATCTTAGCAGATTGTAAGATATTGTGTGGACCCAATTTTCAAAATGTTGGTAAAGGTTCAACTATAAATAAACATGAACTGCTCATGTTTACTTCTTATCAAATAATTTTTACTTCTGACCATTGTTTTAGATCCTGCTGACAGAGCCATGGTCCAAAGTTCAATTGGTTTTCATCAACAAATCAATCCATTTCCTCTTAGGTGCTGCAGGGGTGCAGACACAGACAGTTGCTGCTATAAGAAAATAATGCTAATTCTGTCTACAGTGCACATGCTTGCAAGACTTGATTTGATTGCACACTACCGAATCAACCTGATAGTATTTGGTAGGTGCCCTTATTTTCCTTGGTAGAGTTATAGTATTTAAAACATTGAACCATATCTTCTCTCCTAGTGGGACATGGCTGGTATATATGCAAACAGGGGTGTAAGTGGCCATAAATCCACACTAGGCCATAGAGGAAAACATTCAGTTTTGGAAACAAGGAATATTCTGAGGCAAAATTTCATGGAAATATAAAGTGAAAAGAGGAGAAGAAAAAAACAAAACACTGCAGCCAGAGGGAGCACTGCCATTATGAAGACTGAGAACCTGGGACAATGCATTTACAGGGTGAAGACCCTCAAATCATATGGAGGTTCATCTCACAGGACATATGTTCCATTCAGTTTGTTTCTTAACTGAAAAACTTATATGTTCCCACAAATAAGAAATTTTCACATGCACTGATTGAATATTATGGAAGTGGATACAGTGATACAGGGGCTAGAAAAGGATATGGAGGGTAGTTGTGGGGCAATTAGAAAATTAAAAAAAAAATCCCGGAGATGGCTACTGCCATCACCAAGTACACAATTATCTGGCAGGATTGCATTAAAGGAAAACTACACCCTTATATCTTCTAAATGTTATTTGTTTCCATGTCAACAGACTACTCTTTTCATGTAGCTGTTAAAGACGTATGCAACTGCTTTAGTCTGTTTTCACAGTTCATACTAGTCCCTGTAACTGTCCTGGGAGGCTCCATTTTGTGGCTGTTAAAATCTCATTGTCCCTGAGAGCTGCATTAGCATATAAGAATCAGCCTTTAAACTCCCCAGTATGCCTGTCTGCTTAATTAGTCTTCAAAGAAACAAGCTGCAAAATGGTGTGAAATACCACATTTACTTTCAGTGAGCTTTGCAAACTATTTGAGTAGTAATGCAGATTTTTCCCTTTACATGCCGTTCAGTTTATGAGTTTCCAGAGAGTTTTTGCAGGGTGTTTGTTCTTTCAGCATAGAGATTCATGATATAAATGATTGACCTCACATCATGTTCTTATATACTAATACAGTTCTCATGAACAATGAGATTTCAACAACCATGCAATGGAGACCCCCAGGGCAGTCACAGAGGGCTACCATGAGCAGTTAAAACAAACTAAAGCCAAAACATACAGCCTGACAGCTGCAGGAAAGTAGTTGTCAGTTGACATTGGAACAAATAAAATGCAAATGATATGAGGGTGTAGTTTTCCTTTAAGAGGAGTGGAGAAGTTGCTACCTACTACCTCTCCTCTAGTATCCATTTCAAGCATGTGCCCCACCATCACCTCCACCCCCCACCTATGATTTTCTCCTCCTCAAGCTCTCTCACCCCTTTTTGTTCCTATATGGATAGCCAAAGCCTACCACTGCCCTGGTATGCCCCCATCTTCAATCACTGAGCTCCTCATCACTATCTCCTCCAATTCATTCTTTTGTGAGCTTCTCAACCTTGGTGATTTTGACATCAATTGGCTGTCTCTCTATCTAAATAAATGATGCTAAAGCATAAAGTCCCTCCAACTTTCCCAACTGATCCCTGAATCCTGCTGGCACAATTACAGATTCCTCAACCAGTCCCACTGGAGGGTGTTTTCTTCTCCCACCTCCCTGTTTCATGAATTCTGGTACTCTTCCAGATGACCACAGTGACCATCATATTGTCTACTATGTAGGCAAGATTCATCATCCCAATGCACCCCTAATTTCATCCAGATCTGGTCCTTCAGGTTGCTGGACATGTCCACTCTCCATACTGACCTGGAAGCTACTGACTGGTGCTCATCTCTACAGCCAGCAATGTAAATTCAGCCCTTCAGTATTTCACCTCCAAATACATTTCTGCCTGGGATCTCCATGCACCCCCCATAGAAAAAATAGGATCAGAGGCTCCCACCTCCCATGGATCTCTGCAGAGTTGCTGGCCTGCCTCTAAGAGTGAGACCTTGCCTGGTGGATCCACACACCCTCTGGTTCCCCTGCTGACTTAATCAAGCACCGCACCCTTCATAATGCCTGTACCAGACATACCAGGATTGCTAAGTCTGAATACTTTGTATCTATGCTCCAGAACAACTTTATTCACCCTACCATGTCTTGGAAGTTTATCCATGTCCTTTCTCCCCTCCAACCTAGTCCCCTCACCTCATCCTCAATGTGGATGACATTCCTATTACTGGCCCCTCTTCTTTGCCTCAGCTTTCAACTCTTTCTTCACCTCCTGTACCTGCTCCCTTCTCTCTTACAACTCCCTTCCCCTTCCCCTCCTTCCACGCCAAGCTACTACTTCTTCTCCTTCTCCCCGTCACTCTAGTTGCATCCTTTAAGGCTCTCTCAGCTCTAAACCCTCACAAGGATGTGAGCTCTGATGGTCTTTACACCAAACTTCTACATCTCTCCACCCATTCTCTACCTCCCTTCTCAAACTTTCCTTCTCCTTAGCCTAAACCCCGACACCTGGAAAAAAGCTACAGACATTCCTCTTCCCAAAGGGGGTGATTCCACCACTACTGGCTACTACCACCCTATCTCTCTCTTCCCCACCCTGGCTAAGCTCAAACAACAATTATTAGCTCAAGTATGCTCCAGGGGTCCATCCTTGGCCCAATAATCTTCTCCATCTTCCTTAATGACCTCCTCCCTGCCTATTATTCTGTACCCAGGCAAATGTACACAGATGACATGGTATTTTTTGCCTCCAGCTCCTCTGCCCCTGATCTCATGGCCAGGCTCCAGCTGGACTTTACTAACATCCAGAATTGGTTCCTGGCTAATCAGCTGTCCTCAGTGCCATGAAAATGGTCTATATGACTTTTGGCAGTAGGTAGAGGCACACTAGACTCCCCTGCTCCCCTCTTCCCATACCCTTGATGATAACAATGACTGAGGATGTTCCCTCATCCAGGTACCTGGGGGTCTGGCTGGACTGTCACCTCACATTTTTAGTCCATGCTGATGCCATCTAACAAAAACTTTGGCCCCAAGCTTAGTGCACTCTACAGGAATAAAGGAAGTATTCCACTTCCTGCCCAAAGAGAGATTGTCTCAAAGATGATACTCCCCATCTTTGATTATGGTGACATAGTATACAGTGCTACTCCCAAGTCCACTCTGGCATGACTGGATCCCCCTCTTTCACTCTTTTTACTGCTTTTCCATAGACTGCCCTTGCCCACTCACCACTTCTCACTGTACTCCTCCCATTCCTTCCCTTCCACTGAGGCCAGATACTTAGTCCACTGTGCTGACTGTATCTCTAAATGCTGGTTTGACTCCCTCCCCCTCTTACCTTGCTTTCCTCCTCACACCCCCATGACTTCTTACCCCCCCAAAAAAACCTCTGGCTCCCACTCTCTCACATTTGCCTCAAGGAAATTCATTGATGGTCAAGGTGCCTTGTCTACCTGGTTCCCCAAATTGTGAGATTCTCTGCCCCCTTATCTGCTCTGCCCCTTCATGACTTTACTTCTTACTCCTGCAGTTACCCATGATACTGACATCAAGGCTATTACCCTCTACAATCCTACCTTGAACTCAATATTGCCTTCTGCACATTATAGTGCTGTTATCCATTAGCACATTACTATACAGTAGTCTATTTTACTTCACAGAATCCTTGTATCTGCACATTTGTTATTTAGTATGCATATTTATCTATTATCTATATTTTATATTATTTGTATTATTGACTTAGTGTATCTAACAACCCTCTCTTTCCCCTCCCCAAGAAAACATATGGAACAAGCTTTTCCCAGCTCAGTTTGTCTTTCCTGGTAAAACTTTTGAAATAAAAAATAAACACACAAACAAGCAAATACATGCATACATATATAGATAGAGGACAGGAAAGAAAGGAAAAAGGAGATCATTGAAAAATGGTCAGGGAGGAGACAGAAATGGGAACATAACTAGTTATCAGCAGACTAGCTTGCAGAACAGTGTTGAGGCAATCCAGAACAGATCAGTTGGTAGTGAGGTAAGATATGAACACAAGAGGTCAAAGGCAATAGATGGAAATGTAGAATGCAGGTAGAAGGTAGTATAGAAATTTTAAAATTTGAACACTCACATGATGCAGCATTGACTTTACTCTAACTGTGGCATTCTCTATGTAAGTATCACTGTGTAATTTACCTTTTGTGGCAAGACGGTGCCAAAGTTAGGGTACTATCAATGCTAAAAATGCAAAAATGACTACACTCAGGATGTTAAAGTGAAAATAAACTTGGTAATGAATTACCACATAACAGCCAAAAGTAAATGACAAAGTGTTTATTCAGTTTGAGAATTAGTCACCACCTCAGCACTTCAGCTTAGAATGAGTCTTCATCAGGGGGTAGAGATGAGTGGAATATAAAATTCTGCCTGCAGAATGCCTGAAGAATGACCATTCTGATTCTGTGGAGTTCTGCAGAATTTGAGAAAATTCCACCGAATTTTGCAAAATTTTAAATTTCAGTTATTTCACTACACTTTTTAAAAGTACATTTCCAAATAACACCATATTTGGACTGCAAGCAGTAAACTATGACTTACAAAAGTGTACCCAATTTCAGAGTTGTCAACTGAAGGGAGGCAGAGTTATGGGTGTCCAAATATTTAATCAAAATTTAATGTTCAGTTATTTTTAGATAATTTTAAAATCTCTTATACAAATTTTTCCACAATATCAGTATTTAGAGAAGCAAGTAGAATGCATATATACTCCATGTTTTGGGTCTCAGGTTTTATGGGAGCTGAGTTATAGGTAGCCAAATATTTTTCCAAAATTTGGATTTCTGTAATTTTAGTAGAACTTTGACAGTTTTCATTGAAATATTACAAAAAGTGCCAGGTATACAGGTTATCACAACATTTGTATATGCACATAGTTTCAGATTTCTAGCTTTACATGGGACTGCATTATAGCCTGCCAAACATGTTGCCAAAATTTACATTTTGGTTAGTTCCCCCTAATTTTAAAACTACATATCCAAATATAACCAGCGTTGAAACATTTAAATTACTATACCTTTGTGAAAATTGCAGAATTTCCTGACAAATTCCATAAAACTGGAATTTGCTAATTTCACTGAGCCTTATCTGTGTGAGGGGATTCTAAATAAAGGATAGGGGTATAAGAGGCAGGTAGCGCAGGGGTTCACCAGGTTCTGGAGCTAGATGCACAGCTTTACCAAGAAATGGACAGCTGAGCTGGGTAGCACAACAGTGGCAGACCCCCAGGTTGGAGCAAGAAAGCACAGAGTGTCAATAATTCCAACCTGAATGCAGGATATTTAAGGATCACATCCAGTAAAATTTATGATCCAGGGAGTCTGGTGTACATGCAAGTCTAGGATTTCAAGGTACTCAAAAAGATGTAATGGGGGAAGACAATGTCTTGGACAGCAGGAATAAAGAATTCTGGCTATTCCAACAGGTTAGGTCGATAGGAAAATGAATAGGTGACTCATGTTTAAAGTGAGTTTGTCACTGTAAAGAACAAAGAGAATATCAGTAGGATCAGTCGTTCTACTGAGTCAATCTGGCTATGCCAAAAGAAAAGGGGGGGGATAGTCACCCAGTGAGGAACAGCAGGACAGCAAAAAGCTCATCCTAGCTTATCAAATGAAGTAGTGATGTGTGCATTGTTAATGTTAAATTACACAAAAAAATAATTCTGGATGCTTCAGCTACAGCATATGCTATTGTAAATATTTGAGAAAATGTTACTAATCATTTTTTTCTTCAGCAAAATTAAAACTGCTTAACCAATTTATCCAGTTATATTAGACACCGGGCTACATGGACTATGGATATGCATGTCAAATGTTAACTGTATGCATGTAAGAGCAGAGAAGTTACAAACATCCACATTTTTGATAGTTTTCACCAAGTTTTGCAAATATTTACATAGTAAGGTTTTGAACCACTGTAACTTAAAAATCTCTTATCTAATTCTCTCCATATTTAGAACATTCAATGCACATTACAAAAAAGGTTATCTGTACTAATTTACACATGTCTAGCCCCAAAGGTGCCTGAGTTATATACAGATGAATTTTTTCATGAAATTTCCTGAAAAAAAAAATGACAGATTTTGAGCACATATAATTTTGAGACAATGAATCATATTGTCATGAAATCTGGCACACACCTATCATCAAGAAATCATGCCAAATTTAAGATCCCTGGCCCAATAGATGGTTAAGGTATATGCAGATAAAAAATATTCTTGAAATTTCGCACAAACAATAAAATGACATTTGAGCACCTATAATTTTGAAACTATCCTACCAAATTACATGATATTTGGTATATGTATGGTCATTGACAGAAAGAGTACATATTCCAAAATGCAGCAATCTGCCTTGAATGGTTACTGAGTTATAACCAAATTACTAAATTTTATTAGCGGAGTTTTGTGAAATTTCATCGAAATTACATGGATTCGGATTTTTCCCATTCCACATAGCTCTATTGGGGGGTCAATATCAATGCAACACTGAGTGATCATTCACACAACAAAGAACAGCACATTCTGCAAGGTTCCAGGGACTTTTACCCCTATCTTTTGATTTCCCATCTTAGTGCACATTAACCCTAAATGATGCAGTGATGTAGTGATACAGTTTTTATTGCAATTTATTTCCTTACTTTTTTAAAACAATACATGACTGACCCCTTTAACCTTATTAGTGCAGTGCCTGTCAGCCCTATGCAAAGAAACAGACCCTACGGGCACAACACAAGACATGTAGTTTGCTTTGCACAAGGCCTAGTTGACCCTAAGCAGAGAGCAGACCCATCAGGCATGGGACTAGGCCTTTAGCTTGTTTCTCACAGTGCACTGTTGGCCCCATGTGAAGCAAAAGACTAGACAAGCATGGCACTGGGCCTTTAGCTTCTTTCTCACAGGGCCCTATAGGCTCTATGTGAAACAACAGACCCATCAGACATGGTGCCAGAACTGTAGCTTGATTCATGCAGGGCTCTGCAAGCCCTACACCCAGAAGCAGACCTGTTGGGCAGGGCATAAGATGTGTAGGATTCTTTGTACAGGGCCCTATGGGCCAGACATGAAGCAGAAGACCCATCAGATAGCTCTGAACAGTGACAATTGGGTGGGAGGGATGGGGTTAATCACCCATAATATATATATATATATATATATATATATATATATATATATATATGTTTCTGCCAAAATTTGAGGGTTACTGTAGGTGCTTACCACCACCTCCCCCACTTAAGACCATGTAAATACAGTCTTTGAATTTTACTCAAAATGCATTTCTGGGGACACCAAATGCATACTGTTTTGCTAAAAAAGCTAATTACCAGTACATACAGTATGCAGTAGTTATTTTTTAGAATCTAGCTGTTTTTTAGCATTTGTTTTTCTTTAAGAAAGGTGATCATTGTTGTGGGACCTAAGCAGATGACAGAAAGTGTCCATGATAGAGAGAGGGCTGTGCCTGTCACCCGCCACAACACTCAATGAAATGGTATGTACTGGAGAGGCTGTGGATAGGAAAGGTGGCATATGTGGTTGTGGGTGGGTGAGGGTAGGGTTGGGGTTTGTGCAAACAAGGGAAAGGGGAGGAGGATGGCACTGTTAGTATAGGGTGGGTGATGGTAGGGGTTTATGTTAACATGGCTGGAAAGGAGGGTGGCATGGGTGGCAGAGGGTGGGTGAGAGTGGTTGATTGCTATTTAGCATTTTCCTTTACATGTTCATGATCATTGGCAGACAGCAGATGTCTAGCATATGAATAGGTGAGGTGGAGGGAAGGCTGTGCTGGTGGTCACTGTCAAACCTATTAATTTTTGTCCTGGAGTGGCGATGGGGGGTGGAATTGCTGGCAGAAGGTGTTTATTTTGTGTTTTTTTTTAGGTTTGCAATTTGCAGAGGAGGAGGATGGGGCAGAGACACTAACTGGCCATGGTGTAAGAAGGGCTGTGCCAGTCACTCACCATTTAATCTAAGCTATTACATGTACTGGGGTTGAAGTGGGGGGAGGAGAGGGGAGTAGGTGCTAATGGGTGGCTAAGAGTGTTTTGTTTTGGTTTTATTTACTGTGCTCTATGTTTTCTTTAAGTATTGTTTTTGTTTTGCAGATTCACAGTTGGTGCTGGATGACAGCCAGCAAGATGATGATCAGCTGAAGTTGAGGAGAGCTACAGTATGCTGGTCACCCACCATGGGATCCTTAAAATGTGTAGGTACTGGTGTAGCACTGATGAGGAGGAGGAGGATTTTGCTATGGTTCCTGGGATGGAGATGTGTGGGTGGGGGGTTTGTCTGAAGATGGCGGGAGGAAGGTGGCATGGGTGATAGGGTGTGGGCAAGGGAAGTTTCTTTTTCATAATGATTTTTAAAAATGCATTTCTTTTGTTCTCTCATGATTGACTTATAGGTTAATCACTTAAGAAAAACAAGCCATTGTGTTTGGGGCAATTTTCTGTCACTGAGCAGGAAGGGAGACAAACATGAAGTTATTTATTTATTTATATATTTTTTAAATTTCTGTTAGACTCAAGTCAGTTGTGAATAAAAAAGGAATTTTTTTAGCTTTTTTTTTTTAAATGGTGACTCCATATGTACAAATTTGGCTGTTTTGAAACACATAACTTTTACATTTGGACTTCTTCATTGTGAAACAAATGAAAGGTACTACTCTGTCAATATCTAATGAACCTGAAAGCTTCAGGTTTTAAATCGGTGTATTTTGTCATTATCCAAGCACAAAACAAAGTCTTAAAAGGGGGGACTACATTTACCTTTAGACTGCCAACAGAATTAAAACGTATTGGCATTCTGGATTGATATATCAAGTCTGCGGCCCTGTAAGGGATAATTTCTTCCAAAGAATCTATAACTTAGACACTAGTGGAACATGTATTTTGAAAACTGGCATGTACTTAACTTCTAAGACAGATAAGATGCACATCAATTTTTAAAACCCCAAGTCCTAAGATGGATGAACTATAAGCTTTCAAAAAAAAAGGGATTTGACAAAAACAGTAACTCAGCCTACCACATGACCATAGTACAGTATATTAGGATACTGTAACTTACAGGAAATCCAATTGAACTAATTGTGTATTTCCTGTGATGTATCAACAGGGTGGGCAGTATTGGGAAATACTGGACTGCCCAGGGGAATAATGAGGCCAGACATCACAGGCGGAGGGCCTTATAGCGCCTGGAAGGTCCAGTATTGCTCATACCACCCACCCCGGAGGGTATTATTATGCTTAGAAAATGGGCTATAAGTAACATTTATATTAAAATTACATAAAAGTTTAAAAACAAATATGATAAACAAAAAAAAGAATAAATCCACATTTTTCTTGTAAAGTAATCCCTCTACTGCTATTCTTGGCCAGTACAGAGCATTACTGTTTAGGGGACTATGTTTCAGTAAAATTTTTAACTGCCTCATGGTGTCATTGGATTTGTACTTTCTTTGTGCAGAGGCATGTAGTGTAGCTGATGACGCTGATAGCGAGTAATGAATGGCAGGAGAGACAGCGTGAATATCATCTGCACTGTCTCACTTGTTGAACTGCCCCCAATCACTCAGTTGTGTAGAGTTTTTGTTTTCCTTTGGGAAACCACCATCTCAACCTCCCCTTCCCAACCACTTGTGTTGCATTTCTTTTTTCCTTTTGGGAGACCAGTGGCTGACAGAAGCAGTGCGATGAAGAGAACAGATTTAGACTATGCACATTTGGAATGTGGGCTGAGTTATATATGCTTGGTGGAATTACGAAAGGTAAATCTGTTGCTTTCTGATGAAAAAGTAAAATTTCTACAGGTTGTACTGGAGTGTGTGTGAAGCCAAGGCAAGTCGGGGAGAAAGTTCAAGTGTTGTGAAGGAGTAGCGCCTTGCACAAGACGTGCTAGTGCTAGTAATTTAAAATGCATTTTGTATGAGTGGGACTTTCTTGGAAATCAGTGCTGGTGATAGAGTCCCACTTACAGGTAGCGGCAGATGTGAGAGTGGGCAGGGAAATGGAGATCGAGTGTCATGCTAGCACCTGCGTGAGGTCCAGCGAACAAACAGGGATAGCGGTTGAGCCCTCAGCAAGTGACACTTTTTTAAATAAAATTATTAAATTGGGAATACCGTCAGGAAGTGTGTATGATGGTAATACAGGTTGAGGAACTTCATGTAAGCATTATTTGCACACATGGCAAGCAGCTTTATTTTCAGGGAGCGTGTGAGTGACCAGCTGGAGGAGCGAAGAGCAAGAGGGTGGTCGACTCTTAGAGAGTCAGGCATTGTTTTGACAATTTTGGGCCATGCCAGAACAGGGAACTGTAGTAAAAAAAAAAAAGTAGCCATACACGAGGATGATGTGTGGTTTGGCACCTGATGGCTACGAATGTAGTATACAGCATTGGGAGTCACTATGTCTCGCTAAGCCAAACAAAAAAATGGCAGTGATTTCATGCTCAAATTAGGTGGTTTCACCCAATTAGAAGCAGGGTGGGCACTAGGGTACTTCAGTGGACTGGCATAGCTGGGATTTTTATTTACAGGGCTCTCACTGTAAGTTAATGTACCCCTGCCAGCCAATCACATTTCTAAGATTTTTAAGCCCATTTTCTAATGATAGCTAGATATTCTGCATCGTATCACTGCCTACCATTGGTTAAATTATGATAATTTGTTACATCATTTTGGTAAATTTAAAATAAAGAACAGTTTTCAAAAGCATTATGATGTTATCTAAGTATCCCTTACAAAAATACCATGAAGATACAGTTACAAATAACTATATGTTGTCAGGTAGGGTTATGTTAAATGGGACTGCACCCCACAAGCTATTACTCAAAAAGCAGCTTTATTTTAAACTTTAAAAGGTAAACGCCCAGCATAGTACCACAGCATCAGTGCACAAAACCTCTACCAGTTTCACATCTCAAGTGTCATCAGGAGGCTGTACAAGCATAGTAAAAGGACCCTTAAATACATAAACCTAACATCAAGTTTAAAGTGACAGTGCTTAATATATCAAAATGTGAGCACATAACATGACTTAAAAAAGTCTACACATAATCAATATGTCAGATCCTGAAACAGTGTGTTCTATACAGGTAGAAAGGATTATCAGAACATTATTTAAAATACTTTTATTTATCCTACTTGGCCCCTGGTATAACAATCAGAATAGCAGGTACTTCTCCAAGCTTTCAATCAATTTAAAAGTTCTATAACACCAGTATATTGTGTAAATATGTCCTAGAAAAAGAAGGGAAAAAATACATAAATACCCATTATATACATCTATTCACATTTTTTCATTCATTTCTTTATTTAACATCAAGGGCAACAATACACTGAAAATAGCTAGCTAACCTTTTACTTATATACAGTTGTACTCAGAACAATTATTCACAAGACATTATTACTTCCTTTGTATACATGGCATCAAATCAATATGGTCATTTAAACCTGGTAAATGCATGTCCCCCAATGTAAAAATCCAAAAGGATTCTCTATATAGCAATTTTTATCCAGGTGCCCCGAGGGCATAATTTCACCCATTGTATTGCTGAGAACTTGAGCTTGTGCTGGCCTATTTCCTTATTCCTCATAATGTGGTGCACCAATGCATTTTTCTCATCCATCTTCCTAATGGATCCCAGATGTTCCCCAATGCAAATTTTCAATGGTCGAGTAGTTTTACCTACATAAAAGGCTCCACATTCACATGTAGCCATATATGCCACATTCTCACTGTTACAGTTAAAAAATTATGTTATTTTAAAGACTTTATTGTTGTTACAAGTAGTGAAACTGTCTGTTCTCATAATATCTGGACAGAATTAACATTTTCCACAGGTGAAATTGCCCTTTGGAAGGTGTGGTAACCAGTTTTTTTTAACTCATTTCAAACTTCGGTGCTTTCTAAAACTGTGTACCATTAGATCCCTCAAGCTGGGGCCTCTACGATATACCACCCTTGGTTTTTCTATTGTTATATTTACAAGACTTGGTTCATTTTCTAATATGTGCCAATCTGTATACAAAATATCTTGTATTTTGTGAGCCTGCCTACTATGCTTGGTCACAAAATTAGCCTTAATTGTATCCTTCCTTGGTTTAACGTACTGAAATAAAGTATCCCTAGGGGTATTTAGGGCCTCCAAATATGCTTTTTCAACTATTCCAGCACTGTGCCCCCTATCTTTAAATCTAGAATACATCTCTATTCCATTTATCATGAAATCCACCTCTTCTGAGCAATTTCTGCGCGCTGTCAACATTTGGGCCTTGGGAATGTTATCCACCATAAGGCATGGATGGCAACTTGATGCTAGTAAAAGTGAGTTTCTGTCTGTTTCTTTTCGGAACAAACTAGTTCCTAATGTTCTATCTTGTTTTTTTGTTATCTTATGATCCAGAAAAGAAACTGATGTCAATTCACATTGTACTGTAAATTTCAAATTTGGATTATTCTGCTCCAGATATACCACAAACTCACTTAATTCTGCCTCAGTGCCTTTCCACACCAAAACAATATCATCAATAAAGCTACACCAGATATCAATCCTACTGTAATATGGTTTATTCTGAGTGTCAGACTGTTTTTGTCTCCCAAAATCCCAGATAGAGGTTGGCATAATTAGGAGCAAAGGTCGCTCCAATTGCCATCCCTTCGGGTTGCAGATACATATCTTCTGGAGAATGTGCTCAGTACAAGATAGTAAGAATCTTTTTTTGTATTCATCCATGTTATTATCAGACTCCAGCCAAAATTCCAGAGCTTGGATATCCCCCCTTATGTGGTATGTTCGTATAAAGTGAATTTATGTCCATTGACACTAGATACCATCCAGATTATATCTGCATATCTTCTAAAATTTCTAACATCTGTGTTGTGTCCCTAATATAAGAGCATAAGCTGGAGACATATTCTTTTATGTGGGCATTTACATAATGTGAAAGTGGCTCTGTTAAACTACCAATCCCTGCTACAATGGGTCTCCCTGGGGGGTTTTGCATGTCTTTATGGACCTTAGGTAACATATAAATACAGGCCCTACTAGGATGTGCTGTTGTCAAATACCCCAACTCATTATTAGTTATTGTACCCAACACCATTGCTTCATTCAAAAAAATGTCTATCTTCCTTTTATATTTGTAAGTAGGATCATTCTTCCTCAACTTAACATAGAATTGTTTATCTCCCAATTGTCTAAGAATCTCCCCCCGATACTTATCAGTTGCCATGACTACCACAGAGCCACTCTTGTCTGTAGGTTTTATTATAATTGAACTGTTTTCTTGTAAATTTCTTAATGCTGCAGATTCTGCTGTGGACATATTTACATAGGTGGCTCTGGTAGCCTTGTCAAACATCCATTTGAAATCATTTTCACATGCGCATTCAAAAACTTTAAAGCAGCAGTACTACAAAAAAAAAATTGCACTTTTTTGACAGGTTATTCCCTGTACCCTGCTAATCATATACCTGCTACTCTTTCTTGCTGGCATTGTACTATCGCCGAGTAATTTGCTCAGTTATTCTCCGCTTTTGTTTACATTTCTGCCACTAAGCATGTTGCACTGGAACCCCCT
Organism: Neoceratodus forsteri; assembly: GCA_016271365.2. NCBI lineage: Eukaryota > Metazoa > Chordata > Ceratodontiformes > Ceratodontidae > Neoceratodus > Neoceratodus forsteri. The sequence goes on along the minus strand of CM028130.1, from coordinate 664,609,543 downwards.
CTGCTGCCAACTGCACATATGAATGACTTGCAGGGGCATCGGGAATAGTCAGGAGAGGTTCCCTCTGCTGTTGTCAAAAGACGTGATGTGACCTGAAGAAAAAGCACAGCTGAAATTAGTCAGCCGCCATATTTGTTGTAGCGCTACAACACTTCCAATAAATTGCAAATATCTAAGAAACTAAAGACGACTGGAAAAAAAAAACATTTACAGGTATGGAAACTGGAACTTTGGCTGCATGCTTACAGCTGAAAAACAGAATTTTGATAGCTCACTTCCTGATTTCATAGTACTGCTGCTTTAACTGTTTCATTATATTGAGGCATGTAATTTGAAGATGGACAAGATAAGCTTACCACCCCTTGTTCAGGAGAGTTTATGTCCAAATTGTCCTGACTTGTGGATATATTAGTCCCACGACACATATTTTTCTTATTATAATGTGCCCTTAAATTCAAATTCCTTGCGAATCGATGAAGATCCACATAACGTTCAAAGGGGTTAGAGTCCTGAGCTGTAACAAACGAAAGACCTTTCTGTAAGACTTGTTCTTCTAAAGGTGACAGTACATAGTCTGAAATATTTATCACTATATTCTCTGCTCTTGCTGTCAAATGTTCCTTCTGCCACAGACCCTGCCACCTATGTTTCCTACCTCCTCTTCTTGTAGGTTTCTTTCTCTGTCTTGGACCGTACTCCTGGGGTTTCTTCAATTCGTTGAGCCCCTCCCCCATTGAAAACCTGTTGTAGGTAAATGAAATTGTACTGTCCTGCCATGTGTTTCTATATCCTGGCCTTCTCCTAAAGGGTCTTCTGCTTCAGATCCACTGTTATCTGTAGTGTAAGTGGGAGAGGTACTTCTATTCTTGAGTATCGATTTTTGCTGTCGGTACTCTGTGTCAGGGTAAGTCTGATATCTCCCTCTTGTATTTTTAGAGGGTCTAGAACTCTTAGATTTATTGTTGTTCCAATCAAAGACCCTTCCCAACAGATAATCCTGTCGATCTCTTTCAAATTTATGGAGCTTAATTTTCTTTATTTTATTATCTTCTCTCTGGACATTATCTTTAAGTTTTCTTTGGAAAAATTCAAAGTCAGGGTGATCTTTAAACTGCAACACTGTTTTTTCGTTTTCTGAAATATCAGCACTCACTTCCGGTTGTTGTCTTTCATAATCACTGATAGCCCTCATAAATTCATCTGTACCAATTTGTTGTGCTTTTTTCCAATTCAGCATGAAAAGTTCTCTCCCAACCATAGCCTAGTAATTTTAATACACGCAAACCCCTCGGAGAACGACCGACCCGCAGATGGGCCTCCAAAGTTATTTTGCCCTAGTAATGTCTCCTTCCATGTATAATCGCCCACTCCAAAGACACAAAAGCATTTTTTATATCCACAGGTTGTGAGTTAGAATGCTGTGTAGAATTAGTATCTGCTAGCTCCGCTGTTGTCCCATCGTTGATATGTTCTGAAAATAATTCCTGTTCCCCTGCTGTTTGAAACACACATGTAACAAAAAAGTATTTAAAAAATAACAGAATTTTTTAACTGTAACAGTGAGAATGTGGTATATCTGGCCACATGTGAATGTGGAGCCTTTTATGTAGGTACAACTACTTGACCATTGAAAATGACATGTTGATTATGTGTAGACTTTTTTAAGTCATGTTATGTGCTCATATTTTGATATATTATGCATTGTCACTTTAAACTTGATGTTAGGTTTATGTATTTAAGGGTCCTTTTACTATGCTTGGACAGCCTCCTGATGTCACACGAGATGTGAAACCGGTAGAGGTTTTGTACACTGATGCTGTGGTACTATGCTGGGCGTTTATCTTTTAAAGTTTAAAATAAAGCTGCTTTTTGAGTAATAGTTCATGCGGTGCGGTCATTTGCTTTTTTATGATTCGTTGATATATTTCCAGCATGCACTTTACCGTCAGAGCATTTTTTTCTGTGTTTTTTTATGCTAGATGGGATCAGATTTGGGTATTTTTGTAGTAGTGCCATTTTCTTTCTTTGTTAGTCAAATACATTTAGCTGCATTGTTAGCCACTAGTGATGAGCAAAGTCTGTATGCTATGCCATACATAGTTTTCATAGCAAAGTAAAATAAATCACATAAATGTATTATGGTCTTTACAGCAAAGCATAGGGGTCTTTTCAGGATGGAACAGCACCTACAATGTCCATGATACTTTGTCAATTGTGTGCTGAAGAGTAGGTCACATAACTGGTTTAATGTACAAAACATGATCACTAAGTATACTGCACAAGAAAGATCAACATGTTATCCAATGCACAGTGAGTAGCCCTGCATAGTTTGCAGAAGCAGTAGGAACACTGCAGTAGTGCACTGAAATAAATCAGTCATGATAGTTACAACAAAGCACAGTTAGTGCAGAAATATTGAGTCAACTTGAATGATTACTGTTTGTAATGTGTGGGATTTGAAAAGTTTTGAGTTAAAGAAAACCTCTGTTTAGCACAGATATTTTAAGTTTTTTTTTTACTCTGCTTATTTAGAGTGATATGAGTCGCTCATGACAGGAGATTTGGGGAGAGTCATCTAATCCGTTCTTCATACAGCATGGGTAGCTACTAGCTCTCACATCACTGCTGTTGTACACACATTGTTTTTAACACTTTGTTACAGTGGCACTGACAGACAGACTTTTCACTGTTTCTGTGCTTCTTACTGCTCTAAATGTTTGCAGTTGCTTAAGTGAGCTAAGGTTGGAGCTTTTATGGTACAGGCAAAGGAAGTCCATAACATGGGGTAAAGTGTGTGCGTGGGTGCTGAAGTTCAACTGAGCACAGGGTAAAAAAGACAATTTGTGTAAACCACTGTTTTTAGAAATTAGCACATTTTCTAATACAAAACATAAGAAATAATGTATCACACACACCCACAAAAGCAAATCTTAAAGTCATTTCAGAACTTTTTGGTTCCATGAATACAAACAGAAGTAAATGGTGAAGCTTTGCATCACATCAAGGCAGCTCCAGCAGTTGCCTTAACATAGCGGTGAGCTTAACCACCTGACTGAGGCCTTAGTGCTAGCCTGTCAGGAGCTTCGATTTCAATCAGAGACTGGGCAGTACACAAAACGTTGCAAAGAGAGCTCAAGATTGCTTTTCTCTTGTGTGCACTAAAGGGACATCATGAAGACTGAAGGGCAAAAAAGTGTGTTTGAGGGTACATCTCCCCATGCCCATTGGTCCCAGTCCAATGTTGTTGTTTAAGAAAAGTTTTTAATAGGAAAGATGTTTTTTTTCATGGTGTATGTATGCTGACCTGATTGTGTGTGATCACATCTGTAGTGTATGAAGAGAGTTCAGGTTGGTGCTCCCCACTTTTCTGACTGCATGGGAACAATACACATGATAATGTGACAGCATAGCCAGCACACTTCACACTTTATTCAGCTTAGTTATTAATTAAATCAAGGAATACAAAATATATATATATATATATATATATATATACATATACACAATAATATAATATTACAAAATTTCACATAGCGGATGCATGTTTTTCTTGGCTTTTTGGCCAATTACTATCATAATCAAAGAAGTTTGATAGGTAGTGTGAGCGGTCTATATTTTGTTGCTGCTCTTATAAACAAGAATTTTTTAAGGGTTCTGTGCAGTGTGGTCCTCAATCAGTCAAACTTGTCACTGGTATAAATTGAGATCACACTTATGTGGCATGTATCTGTATTCACCATTCATTAATACAAAGCAAATGCAGGCTGACAGTAGCCGACTTGGTTGTTATGACTGCAGGTGAAGATGGCAGCAGGATTGAACTCCAGTGTCCATCCAACATTAGAGCAGTGCTGATGAAGATATGGTACTGGCAGCAGCTCTTGTTCCTCATACACAGGCAGCGAGGGTAGAAGAGGAGGATGAGGAAGAGAGCATTCATTAATTAATTCATCCATTTATTAATTTAAAAATTGTTGACCGGGAAAGGCACACTGAGCCAAGGCTCATTTCCAGATTAGACCTGAAGGAAAGGGGAAGGGAAGGGGAGTAGCCCAAGCACAAAATTACAACAAAACATCATAATACAGTTACGACTATACGAACATACAAAATTTGCCAGCAGATAAAGGCCTAGAGGTCTATCAAGTCTGCTCGAATGTGAAACTAGCACCCCTTATTCTACAGCTGCCCTTCCCTTCCACCCTTCCCCTTCATTAACCCTCCATCTTGTCCTGTCCCATCCCCTTTTGAAGTAGTCCACTGTTCTACTGGATACCACTTCTGCAGGTAATGCATTCCACCCAGCCACCACCCTCTCTGTAAAAAAGTGTCTCCTTATCTCCCTCCTGAACCTTCCTCCCTCCAGTCTCATATCATGGCCCCTGGTGTCCCTCCCATCCCTTACTTTGAACAGCCCCTCTGTACCTGTCTTGATTATTCCTTTCATGTATTTAAAGGTTTCAATCATGTCCCCCCTGTCCCTCCTGTCCTCCAGTGAGTACATGTTCAACTCCCTCAACCTTCTCTCATGTAGAAGTCCCCCAGCCCCTTGATTATCTTTGTCGCCCTGTTGCACCCCCAGTAACTTAATGTCCCTCTTCAACTACGGGCGCCAGTACTGCATGCAGTACTCCAGGTGCGGTCTAACTAATGACCTATACAGTGGCAGAATCACCTCCTCCCTCCTCGAGGATATACCCCTTGCAATACAACCCAGCATTTTGTTGGCCTTTGCAGCTGCCTTCCTACATTGTGCTGAGTTATTCATTGATCCTGTAATGAGCACCCCCAGATCCTTCTCCTCATCTGTCTGGGCTAGCTGCACTCCCACCAGCTGGTAACTCCTCCTTGAGTTCTTCATCCCAAAATGCAGCACCTTGCACTTTTTGGCATTAAACCTCAGTTGCCAGGTGTCTGACCAGGTTTCAAGCTTTGCCAGATCATCCTGCAACCCCTGCCATCCCCCTAGGTCATCCACCACAGCTCCTACCTTGGTATCATCAGCAAACAGACTGATCTTGCTCTTGATGTCCCATGATATGTCTGCAATGAATATCCCAAACAACACTGGTCCCAACACCAAGCCCCGTGGAACACCACTCATCACTACCCTTGGGTGTGAGAGCTCCCCACCCGCCACCACCCTCTGTTGCCTTCCCTGAAGCCAGTTTCCTACCCATCTCACCAGCTTTGCACCTTCCCCTGTGCCTACTAACTTACTTCCCAGCCTTCCATGCAGTACCAAGTCAAATGCCTTACTGAAGTCCAGATACAGGACATCCACTGCATGGCCCCTGTCCAGTTGCCTAGTTACCCAGTCATAGAACTCCACCAAGTTGGTTTGGCAGAATCTGCCCCATATGAAGCCATGCTGTCTGCTGTCCTGTAGTTCTTTGGCCTCTAGAAGGGCCACTAGCCTCTCCTTCACGATAGTCTCCATTAGCTTACCCATGATGGATGTGAGGCTCACTGATCTGTAGTTTCCTGGTTCATCCTTGGGGCCACTCTTGTGGAGGGGCACCACATGAGCCATCCTCCAGTCCTGAGGTACACACCCCAAATGTAGTGAGGCATTAAATAGGTCTGCCAAAGGTCCTACAAGGACCCCTGCCTGCTCCTTCAGTACCCCGGGGTGGATGCCATCTGGGCCTGGCGCCTTGTCCGCCCTCACTGCCTTCAAACCCTCCTGAACTCTGCCCTCCATGATTTCCCCATCTGTCACCCCTTCCCCCTCTGTTTCTGCCATTTCTCCCCCCTTGGGTGTCACCCCCCTCTTCTCTTTAGTAAATACTGAGCAGAAGTACTCATTTAGTGCTTCTGCCTTATGCTACCCTGCTTCCACCCAACCCCTCCTTCCTAATCCTTACTATGTGGTCCTTACAGCTCTTTTCTCCCGATGTACCTAAAGAAATCCTTCTCCCTTCTTAATGCCTTGTGCCAGCCTGAGTTCCATAGATGCTTTGGCTCCCTTACTGCCCTTGTCACCTCCTTGATTCTGTCATGTACTCCTCCTGTCCTCCCCCTCCTGTTTTCTTGTACTTCCTAAAGGCAGCTCTTTTCTCCCTTACCTTTTCCATGACATCCTTGCTCAACCAGCTCGGTTTCTTAGCCCTAGCCTTCTTGCTCTGGGCCTTGCAGCAGGTTTTGGTTGCCTCTACTATCCCCAGCTTTATGAGCTCCCACCTCTGGTTAGTGTTCATACTAGATTGAATTCTGGCCAGGTACACTTTAACCCCTTCCCCCATCCTCCCAAAGTTGGCCCTCCTGAAGTCCAGCACTCTTGTGCCTGATTCCACTCTTTCCTTACCCATATCCAATGTGAGCCATACTGAGTGGTAGTCACTCCCTGACAGCGGTTCCTCCACTGTAAGTTCTCTCACAAAGTCCCCATTTGCCAGCACAAGGTCAAGGGTATTTCCTAACCTGGCTGGTTATTCTTAGAATCCTGGATTTGCATCCAAAGTGACTCCGTACTACCCTCCTCCCCTTCCTCCCTTACACACTTCAGTCCTTCCTTCACATATAGTGCCACACCCCCTCCTTTCCCAATCACCCTGTCCCTACGAAATAACCTGTACCCTGGTACAGACAGGTCCCAGTCATTGTATTGGGTGGCCCATGTTTCTGTGATGGCTGCAATGTCCATCTCTCCCTCTGCCATGAGCACCTGTAACTCTGCAGTTTTCCTCCCAAGGCTTCTAGCATTAAGGGTAACTACCTTCCACCCTTCCCCCCCCTCCTTTCCTAGCATCACCAATAGTACTTGCCATTTGTCCTTTGTCACTGTTATGGGGGGTAAGCTCATATGGTTTCCCATCCTGTGGTCTCTGCATATCTCTTGCCCAATTACCACCCCCCACTCCTAGTTTAAATTCCCAACTTCTTCTATGTACTCCTCCATCCTCTGTTTCAAAACTTTCTTTCTCTCCTCACTCAAGTGTAGTCTGTCCTTGGCATAGAGACTACTGTCCTCCCAGGTCCCTCCCCACCCCCCCAACAGCCCATACCCTTTAGCACAACACCAGGTTCTTAGCCATCCATTAAATTCCTCTATTCTCAGCTTTCTTGTTGTGCTTGCCTTGGGCACTGGAAGTATCTCTGAAAAAGTTACTGATCTTTCTGCCCCCTCACATAAATGTGCTAGTTCCTCAAACCTCCTCTGGACTATATCTACTGCCTTGTCAGCCAGGTCATTTGTCCCAAGATGTATAATTAAATGAGGCTTTTCCCTACCCTTCTAGCATATTTCAGAACAGACTGTCCCACCCTTTCTGCTGTCATTCCTGGCATGGCCTCCACCCAAATGCGACTATGCCTCTCCCCTTGCTACCTCACCTGACTCATCTTAGTATTGAGTCCCCCCGCACTAAGATTCCACAACTCTTACTCCCTGCTTGCTTCCATTCCTCTCCCTCTCTCATTTCCAGCTCCTCTTCTTCCTCCTGTACATTATTTCCCCCTTTTGCCCCTGTTGCAATTCTCCCAGCAGAACTTCCCCCCATTCCAGTTTGGTCCAGGCATTTATCAATTACTCCTCTAATTTCATAATTTCCCTCCTCCACCTTCTTCCTCTCTAGCAGTGCAAAACTATTTTCTGAAGCCCCTTCACAAATGCCCGCTCCCTCTCTCTGCGTAGTAACCTGTTCTCTCCTTTCCACTCCATGACTTTTGCCACTTCTTCGCCTCCCCTCACAAGTCCCTATCTCCTCCTTCCATTTGTCTTTTGTCTCCTGACCTGGTTTCCCTGGCAATCATTCTTTCTGGCCTGGACCCCTTTGTCTCTGCTTCCCTTCTTCTGACCCTCTCCTCAACACTGCTGACTTAAATCACCCTCCCTCATCTCCCCTTCTTCCTCCCTCCAGTATTGTGCTAAACCCACCCCCAATCTGCCTTGCAATTCTTAGTTCCTCCTGCAGATCCTCGATCTCCTTTCTAAGTTTCTCTATGTGGTTGCACACTAAACATCCTCCCACACTCCAGGCAAAGAAAGATTGGTGCACCGCAGTTGTTGCAGCCTACCACCCTACCCATTGCTGTCGTTGCCGACCAGCGACCCCCCACCCTTCCAGATGCAGGATACCAAACACTTCCCCAAGACTCCCCTCTCCCCCATCAGTGCAAAACATTCTTTTCTTTATTTCCCTTACCCCCTTTGTTGTACACGTTTAGATAGATTGAGCAACTGCTTTTTTTATTCCTATCCTTCCTATCCACACTCAAAAAGAGACTTTAAGTAGCTATTGCACAACCTTCTTCAAACTCCTACTCCTCCTTTTCCCAATGCAATAGCAATGCTAAGAAGTAACAATGAAAGCCCTAGATTTGCAGTTACTTCCCTTCCACTGAGATAGCAGTCACCTCTTCACTTGCTGCTGTTCCTTTCCTGGATGTCTGCTTCTGCTATGACAGGTGCATATCCTTTGCCCGTTTGAGGAACTGATGTCAGAACCCCTGGTATAAAGGAAATAATGGACATGGAGTAGGTGGGACCAGCCCAAGTCTTCCAGAAACAATCAGGTAGCTGAGGCCCCTGGTCAGACTATTAGCACCCTTCCCCCACTCTGCACTAAGCTTTGCAGCTAGTGAAGCCAGCAACAATGAATCACAATTCTACTCAAAGCCCCCAAAATAGGTTTGCTACCCAAAGAAACAGGACTCCAAACAGCTTCACCAACAACACATCAAAATAGGCTTGAAATTAGAAGATATAGGTCTCCAATTCAAAGAAACAGACCCAGTTAAATCACACCACTTATGTTTTTAAATCAGAAGAAATAGGCCTCTACAAATGCAGCCTGCAATGCAGTGAAACATCAAACAAATGAGCCCACTTATAGCAACCAAAACAGGTTTCAAAATTCCAACAGCCCCAAACAATACCCTGCTAGCCCCTTAGAAGTAGTAAGAAAGAAAAGAAATAACCTTCTACCAAATAGAATCCACAAGAAACAATGTAAAAACAACAAGAAGAAGCTACTGTACTGTACAGATCTGATCCTGCCCCCCTTCTAGTTCCTTTGTAGTGACAACTTACAAGTAATATAACAAAATGATATACAAGCAGGCAAACAACACAATAGATCACATCAATGACTTGCAGACATGCGCACAATTATATAATAAAGTGCACAGTGCCTGTTGGAGAAGATGACAGTGCTTTAGGGGTGCAGAATCAGACTGCTGGCATAGCCTAATAGGGGAGTGCACATTCAGGGAAAGAGGTCAGGAGAGAGTCAAGAGGAGGGTTGACAGGGACAGGAAGAATGGGGGTGGTGCCTTAGCAGGAATCTATGGGCTGGGAGAGAGGGGGAGAGGTGGATGGAGGAGGGGGTAGGTTTAGTAAACTTTGATAAAGGAGCCTGCACAAATGCTACTGGCGCATCAGAGAAATCGGAGGAAAAATGACCTCCTTAGTCTCAAGAGTCACCTTTGGGTGCTAGAACACAGTTATGTACTGTACCTCTGGTGGAAAACTGGTCAAGAAATTCACTTATTCTTCTCAGAAAAATGTATTTCATCAGTAAGCTATAATGTAGTTATTAACACCTCCTAAAAATTATCTCATGGGGGAGATGCAGGCAAACAGAAAGAAATGTTATATGTTCCCCTAAATTCAGGGTCATTTTTCTGTACTTCTCTGTAATTTACATATGGACCCTGAACTACATTGTTTTCCTATATAGTAATGCAAGCAAAATTCTCTTTATATTGTTAATTCCCTCGTCTATGCACAATAAGACAATCTCAATACATTGTGGGGGGGGGGGGGAGAGTTGAGAGAAGGGAAAGATGCATTTACACCGTGGTGTACTGATACATTTTACTTATTTGGTTATGTATGCTTTCTGTGGGTAGGTAAAAATATACTACCTTGGCAATGCTTGAAAACACCTACATGTGTGTGTACAGACAAGAGAGAGGGGAGAGGGTTAGAGAGAAATACTCTGAATATGTAAGCAATAATTTTGGTAGAGTGTTTTTATAGTGATAAAGTAGCATGCTTCAGGTGCATTTTTACTACAGTGCACAGACAAGTGCTGCTATAGGCACCTGAGAAGTGTGATTATCTCGGCATAACTGTGCACATTGGAGTGTCTTATTGCCCTTAGAAAGTGGCCAAGTGGTTTAGATTATGTGTACCCTAAGATGATTGAAAATAACAAGCAATACTTTTAAGAACAAAATGTCATTTAATTGAAATGTGCTTCCATTTTAACTGTAGACAATTAGTAATCCATATTCTGATAACTAGAATGTGAGGCTGCTAAAACAATTAAAGGCAATTAAAAACATGTGTAGCATTTAGTTCTTGAGACACTTTACTTACCTAATTTGCATTTCAAAGTAATATATGTATTTTTAATGAAAACATGGACAAAACTGTGGGGGGGGGGGTGATGTTCTCCTGGATTTTGCACCATAGACCTACTCCATGGAGATACAACTCTAGAGGTATTCATAATGCATTTCAATACATAGAGAACAAGTAGCCTTTATATATTTATACACATTTTGCATTTGGCAAATAAATGGAAGGGAAAACCTGGACATACTTCAGTGTCCCTTAGAAGGAATGTATAGGGTCTATGGGCAGACTGGATGGGCCTAGCAGTCCTTATCTGCTGACAGTTTTTATGTTTCTACAGTATTTTTCTATGAGTAGCCTGCTCCATTGGGAGTGGACTGGTGCAGATGGGTCAGAGGAGAGATTGAGGAGGTGTTTACAGTATACAGTATATTTGCTTTGGACTGGGAGGGGGAGGATGGATGCAGTAGGGAGTCTAGTACGATCGGATCCATGGCCTTGTAGCTAGAGCCCACAAGTGGGAGTAGGGCGTGCCCCGAGTTGGAGGTACCTCCAATGGTCCTGCTTGGGTATGCAAAATTGTTCCATAGCTGGTGAAAGGAAATGAGCACTCTGCTTTTGCTGCTGATTAGGTGCTGGAGAATTACAGTTCCCTTGTCTTCCCAGTTTTTCCTTTTGACCAGGTACCCCAATGCAAATATGTTCATTAGACCTTAGAGGTTGGTAGAAGGACTTTGTGAGGGCCCAACCTGTGACTTTGGTGGTGTGCTGCCATGATTAGTGGGAGTGGAGTATTTCTGTGGGAGTCCTCTTGGGGGCTCTGCAAAGAGTACCACATCTATTAGAGTAAAGCATACCACATCTATTAGAAGGCATCCTAGAAGGGCCTCTTTCTAGGCCACTCATTTAGGGGGAGGGTTGCTCGCTTCCTTGTGTGCAGCTACAAAGACTATTTGGTTAATTGCTTGTGCTACTATTTTGAGATGAAAATCAAGGAGGTACAGGTGACCTCTTGCTAATTACTGGCCCAGTTTCCTGAAGATAAGTCTGCATGTGCCCTTCTCCTAAAAGGAAGTTAACATGTCTTTATGCATCCTATTAATTACCTTCTGTTCTACTGGGGTTGTGATGTTATCCAGGGAGTACTGCACCTTTGGTGCGACCATCATCTTTTATGCATGGGCCATTCTCCAGTGTGATAGTCAAGTGGTTCCACCTAGCTATATCCATTTCAAGGGCTGTACAAAAGGCTTCCAGGTTCTAGTTCCATATTTGTTGATAAGTCCAATTCATAATTTATGTCAAAACTCCTGATCCATCCCAGGGCAGCTGCTATTCTCCAAGAAAATCCCTTTCCTGGAGATATGTGGGGTTTGAGTGTAACAGTATTGATTTTGAGACATTAATTGTGTACCCAGCCTGGCTGCCATGGGTGTTAATCAAGGGCAGTAGGTTGCTGATAGAGATCTGGGGATTGGTAAGCATCAGCATTATGTCACCTGCAAGGCCATGAGTTTTTGCAGCTCACAAAGTTTCCACATACTTACACAGTGTCCCGTTTCCTTTATGTTTGTGCAACATAAGTGCTTGTAACCAACGTCTTGCCAGTTCCATACTCTTTTGTAGCACATGTAGGCTTCAGGAAGCTGATGGCAAAGGGTTTTTTTTCTAATGAAAAATTCCTTCCTTACTTATTTCTTCAATTGGTCCATGTCTGAGCTCGGGATTACTGTTTGATGCTCCCTTTCATATGTTGTGCCACAATCAGCAGTTGACACAAACAATGCACTTGATACTGATATGTAGAGCAACAGGTTGTCTTCTGCAGCATTTTATGTGTACAATAACAACACTTCCCTGTGTGTGCTGAGCCAAATTTGGTGCAATCTGCATCAGCAACTGGAAGTCAGTGATGGTTCTGTATACTCTACATTCATAGAAAACTTGTAGCCACTGTATAACTATAGACTGAGGGAGTGTACTGTATCTAGTCAATTGGAGAGCTACTTTCACCAGCACATGAGATGGTGTTACATTGTAAAAAGTGTCTCATGCACAAGTGACATGAAAACAGGCTTGTTAAAGGGAGTTTTTAATAATTTGCATCACATTATATTTTTAGTGTCAGTTTCAATTAACAGTAGGGTAGGTATTCAATTACATGCAATGGGGTAATTACACTGTAGTTACACATTTGTGGCATGTAACTGTATTGCAATTGCAATGCAGTTACAGTATAGTTACATTGAAACTAGTGTGTAGTTTAGGAAACTAAGTGTTACCGTAATTTGCAATATCTTATTGATAGACTCAAGTAATAATATATTAATACTGCCACATAGATCACTTGTACACAGTAGTTGTAAGAGTGAAGACACATTCTCAGTGTATCAGAACCACTTACCATTGGTACCCAGTTCTCATACCCTATCAATTCAATTCATCTTTATTTTTAGAAGGTGCTTTTCTTAAAATCAAAGCGCCTGTACAAATTCACAAAACAATAAATACAATAAAATTAAAACTAATATAAATCCTTAAAAGCTATGCTAAAAAGGTGGGTTTTCAAAGCTCCCTTAAAACTAAGGACGGTCGGGCAATCTCGCACCTGACGAGGTAGAGAATTCCACAGGGTTGGTGCCATAAAACTAAGCGATCTAGCACCTGATGTTTTCAAACGAACCCTAGGAATCTCTAGCAATCCTAAATCAATGGATCGGAGGAAGCGGGGAGGATTGTAAGAGCAAAAGCTCTTTCAGGTAGGTAGGTCCCAAGATCATGTAGGGCTTTATAGGTCAGTAAACCGACCTTGAAGGAGATGCGTCCAAAACACAGGCAGCCAGTGCAGTCCATGAAGCACAGGCATTATATGGCTGGATCTAGAAGATCCAGTCAACAACCTGGCTGCCGCATTCTACTAGCTGCAGACAAAGTTCAACCCCGATAGCCCTAGGTATAAGGAATTACAGTAGTCAAGGCCGGAGAGTAGCGAAGCGTGGATCAATGTTGGAAGGTCCTCTGGAGGAACCAGGTGCTTCACCCTGGCAATATTCATCAGATGAAAAAGGAAGTTTTGACGACCTCTGACACCTGGGATTTAAGTGTCAGGCGGTCGTCAATTATTAAGCCAAGATTCCGCACCTGATCTGAGGTTGCCAGTTGAACACCTCCAAGCCATAAGCCTGAGGGTGATCCCTCCGGCAGACCCGCCTCACAGTGACCTTTGTCCACAACCAACACCTCAGTTTTCTCCTGGTTTAACCTCAGCCAACTCCCATTCATCCAGTCTTGGATTTCTTCAAGGCAGTTATTAAATACCGACAAGGCAGCGTCCTGGCCGGGCACAAAAGACATATACAGCTGGGTATCATCTGCATAGCAGTGAAAACCCAAACCTTATTGTCTAATGAGCATTAGACCACTCTTACAACTGTAAAAACAGTCTCTGTGGCAGTATTAGCTGGCACAATAGCCAGCTACAATAGGATCTATGTGATAATAGCGAACACCGATGGGCGATCGCAGTTAGGGTGACAGCACACTGCCAAAAAATATGTGAGCTATATATACAATGCACAACAAAAAACCTGCACCCCCATGAAACCACCCACCTCCCACTTAAGGATTCTCAGCTCAGGGGTGCATGTTGAGGGTGCAAGGTGGAAGAAAATAAACGTTCATGCTGGGCACAACAAAATGTACCTGTGCCCAGACCTGAACCCAGCACCATTCCCACCCCAGCCCTGAACCCACCCACCACACCACAGAAGCAGCTCAGCAGCTTGCCACAGCACCACCCCCTACAACCCCTCCATCCCCTCCCACTCCACGCTCGGCATGCTTGCTCCGCCCCCACATGCATGGGCATGTAGCAACAGGATGTCATTATTTCATGCACCCCCCCAATCCAGTCGCCCACCTTCCCCAGTCCCCCCCGATGACAGGCACCGTGACTGAGTCACCCTTACAGTAGGTGCCCAATCGCGGTCGACAAAGTCACGGGATACTGCTACAATCCATCAGAGACTCCATAGAGTATAAAGCTGCCACCCTATTAGACTCAGGGTACTAACATGGCCTCCCATCATGTGTTGGTGGTGAAGGATTACTTGATTGAAAAGGTGTATGCACAGCAAGTTAAAACAACAATGGGCAAGCCAAGAATGGAATTAAAACCCTAGAAATCATCATCATTAAAACATGATCCCAATCTTACTCCAGAATGCTTTGTTGAATTACAGCAACCAAGCCTCCTCCTCAGGAGTCTACTCCAGTGTGATGTCCTTCAGCCTTTCTCCTTAAATGTCAGGCAGGCATAATTTTTAGAAATAGTGATGGTGGCCTACCCTGTGAGTTGCTGTGCCTTAGGTAGACATCACAAAGTCAGCATATGATGCTTCACATGTCAAACAGACATACTTTTGTTAAACCTAATTGGACATACTAACACATAAGCTGCTGTGTCTGCCATTTTGGCAGAAAAAATATATTACTTTTATAAATTTCCAACAGACATATATTTTTGAAACCTGGATGGATGGTTTGTCTCATTGGTTGCTATACATTTTACTCTGCCTGCAACAATATATTGCTTTTTTCAATTCCAGACTAGCATAACTTTGGGAAGCAGTGTTAGCTGAGGTTGCTGTGTGTGTGTGTATATATATATATATATATATATATATATACATATATATATATATATATATATATATATTTTGTGGGAAAAAAGAACAGTGGTCAATCAAGTTCCTCCCTTGCATTAACTCAGTGGAAATACTCTGTTGCCTCTTTTTCTCCAAAGTGCTTGACTACTCTGAACAAGTTCATTACAGTATCTACTGGTACTACATGCCCTGGCTGTCTGTTCTAGGTGCTCACCACTAATACTGTAAAGTAGTTCTTGCTGATAATTTCCTTGAATCTTCCTTCCTTCCTTCCTTCAGAGACATTGAAAGTCCTCTTAACCTTTCATCCTTGTGCACCTTGAAGAGATTCTGATATTTTTCTCCCCTTTAGATACTTGAATACTGTAATGGTCTCCCCTTTGTCTTCCTCATACTATGGAAATCAGGCCCAGTTCTGCCAGTCAATCCACATAGCCCATGTTCTCCAAGCTACCAGTGAACTTGTTTGCTATCCTCTGTACTCTCTCTATCATGTCAATATCCATACAAGTTTTGCTCCAATTTCAGTACACCACATTTGTAACTTGGTTCTCTACAGTAGCTTTATGAACAAACCTCCAGTGTGGAACAGTAGCACATGATTTGCTGAACTTCAGATATACAACATCCACAAGATTCCCTACATCCAACTGATTTTGTCAGTTTTAGAAACATTGTGAATTTCAAATTTCCCAAGAAGTTGCCATGAATTAGTTGAAATTTGCCTTCATAAAGCTTTGCAAAGTTTCCACTGAACTTAGAAGTGGCCTCTTCATAAGCAAATTGTTGTCAATTTGCTGAGAAAATGACAACTGTGCCCTTCAAAACTTTCAGAATTCTCACTACTTGGATTCCACAGTTTGCTAACTAATTAGAGAAGCAAATTGTGGCCACTTCATCCATCACTACACATTTTTAGAAAAAGATTGAGGTTTGGTTTTCATGATTTACCCTTAGAGAATCCATTCTGGGCCACCCAAATCCAAGTTGTTGGTTTGTAAGTGTTCAAAATAATTATTTCTAATGGCCATCTTGAGCAGTTTCTCCCTGTATTGATGTCGAGCTCAATGTCCTATTTTTCCATGGTTCTACCCTCTGACCTTTTTTTAAGTAATAGTACCACCATTCTCCAGTCATCAAGCATATATGCAGTTCTGACAAACTCATTCCTAGTGGTTCCTTCGCTTGCTTCTTCTGGATCTTGGATGCATGTTATCAGCTCCAAGTGTCTTATTTTCCATCTTTAGTAATTGTTCAGCTTCTTCAGGTGTTATACTGTATCCTTTTTGAGTGTCAGTTTGTTCACCCTTGAATAAAATTTCACTATCCAATATTACCCTATTTCTTTTCCTTAGTGAATACTGAGGCCATGTACTGTATGCATTCAGGCATTCTGTCTGCCTATCATTTTGAATTATATCACCTGTGACCTAATCCTTAAGTGAAGCAACAGTGCTTATTCATTTTCTTTTCTCATTTATGTATCTGAAACATTTCCGTAATTGGATTTGGACACAAGTGCTTTCTGTGCTTCTACCACTTGTTCTGCCACAATAGTTCTGCATTTGCTTTCTCTAAGTTTGTCTCTGTGTGGTTCTGTCTGTTTTAACTGGTTCCATGTACATTACTCTTCATGCTTGTCACCTTCACTCTCTACTCACTTCAAGTACCTCATTTACAGGAAGTACAGAAGGCATCTCAGAGTACTTCATGTGGAGCCAAGGTGTGCACCATAAACAATCTAGAGGGAAGAAGCCTGGCTTCATGTACCACAAGAAAATGATTTGAAGAACTAAAATAACCACTCTGGGTTAGGATAATACTTTCAAAAGTTCATCTACTTGCCCGGTGGCGTTGAGGGTTGAGGCGCTGGATGCCTTACTTCGCGTCATGCTGGTGACCTGTGTTCGGGAATGGACATGGGGCGCCGGGGGTTGGCAGGGAGGAGAAGGATTGAGCATCCCCAGGACTGTGCCCCTTCTCTGGGAAGGGGGTATTGCAGTGCTCAGCGATTGCCTGCCACCTAGCAGAGGCTGGGAGGTGGCATGCCAGCATTGAATCTGTGGGTGAGAGTCTGTGGAAGGTGCTTGGTGAGGATGCTCACGGGAGAGTGCACGCCGCTGTCACTGGTGCCATTGCAAACCGAGACCTCGGGGGAAGGAAAGAGGAAAAAATTGGGAGTCCTCTGCGAGGATGACGATGGTCCCCTCCGCGACAGCCTGGAAAGGCACCTCCCCGAACACTAAATCCGGTCTGGTGGGTCAAGTCACTCCCCACCCCTGCCACAAAGGGTAAGTCATGGGGTCTAGAGGAGGGTCTCATACCCGGTGCCAAGGCGGGGGAGAGGCGTCAGAAAGGATGCAGAGGACTCCAGAAGAAAAACAGATAACTGTAAAAAAAAAAAAAAAAAAAAAGTTCATCTACTTACACAAATGCCAATATCATATGTAACCTCGGCCTCTAACATTTCGTACATGTATATATTTTCAAGGATGGCATCACATGTACACACTCAGTTTTCTATTCTGATATCATAAAATGACAACATACCACTATATAACAGTGACCACCATAAGTCACAACCAACTACAAGAATGAACTACTCTAATACATAATGGGCCAGATATTCAAGACTTTGCCCCAGGACTCAGTTAGCACTCCCTGGCATGTTAAATTAGCCCTGAACCAATAGCCCGTTATATTCAAAAGGGATAGCCCTGGTGCTAAACCTGCTGAATATAGCATGCTAAGGAAAACAGGCAGACTGGGCTGGGAGTGCATTGCAAAAATAGCCTGGGAATAAGACAGCTCCGAGTTTAGCAACCAGGAAGCACAAACCACAACAGCATCCCAGTTCACAGTGACGTGAAGGAAGGCAGAGGTGAACTATGTGGCCAATGTGTGTGCTAGCAAAGGAGTAGAGTCAGTAAAGCTGCAAGCATCAGCGCATGTGATATTACATTGTGCAGAAATGTACAATGTTTCTGAAATGTTTGTGCAGCACATATTTGCACATGTTTAGCGAGGAGCTAAGCCATTTGCCCAGCACATTCACAGTTTCCCGGGGCAAAACTTTGCTATATTCAAAAGTGATATGCAAATGAGCCTACTTAGGTAGTCTGTTGGCAAACATCTAGATTAGCATCTCATTATAACCTGATTTGCATGCAGTTTGCACAACGCTATTGCAGGGTCCCACAGCTCCACCTGTAGGTCAGCCTAGCAGTGCATGGTGGTAGCGGCAGGCTACATTTGTACAGTACAACATAGAATATTGTGCACCAGGGGACTACACAGCACAGGCATCGGTGGTGGTGCTGCATGCAATTTTCAAACTGTAGTTCATGCGTCAGTGCACAGCAGCCACTACAGTAGCAAGGGAGCCAGTAGTGTGAGTGACACAGCAATGCCTATGGTGTGCAGGGCAGTGATGACCACTGCACTGTGCACAGTTACAGGCCCAACTTGCAGGTGTTTATTGACAGTGGACATTACTGCTATGCTGTTGTGCGACCCACAGATGCTGCACCACTGGCGTGGGATGCTCACAGTGACATATACATGGCTGGCTGTGTGTGCTGTGGTGTCTGTACAGATGTCCGGTATGTGGCTGGGGGGGGTCGCATACCATCAGACAGGCACACTGGTGTTGGGGTATTCCCAACACTGGCTCATTTGTGCTACATGGCTTGTCCCAGCATTGTGGCCACACCCAGCCTGTAGTGTAGCCTGGCCACTTGTACACCCTCCTCTCAACACTCTCTATGCCCACAGTGCTGCATGTGTGTGCTGGCATCTGTTGGTGTCCACCAAAGGGTGGTCTGCAGGTGTGTGCTGTATGGCCCGCACTGCCATGGTGTCCACTGGAAGCTGGGTCACCACTTACTGCCAGGCATGGTTTGGACTGGTGGCAGATGATGGCATCATAGGGATGCCATCCATGAGCAGTATGTTGCCTGTCTGTCTGGCTTATTTCCATGTGTCTTACTTACTGGTTAGGGTCACGCAAAGCTGTGCAAAAGTCACGCAAAGCCACAATGTTGCCCAAAGCTGGGTTGCCCAAAGTTAAGACTACCTTTTCCTGGGCATTAATTTGCACCACACAAAGTGTTGCATTAAGTCACGCAAAAACACTTTGTGCAGCAGTATTCGCTGAATATAGCATTGCATCTGTATTCAGGTTCATGCCCCCTCAGTTTGCCCCTTGCATACATTATAATTCTGCCTAGCGCTAATGCAGTTTGCACATGCTATCTGACCTTTTGAATATAATGGACCCACACTAACCCGGCGCTAACCCTGTGCAAAGGGTTTGCACCCAGTGCAAGGTTTTGAATATCTGGCCCAATGTGAATAAACCATGTGAGTAAGTTATAAAACCATGTATATAGAATAATGGGGGGGGGGGGGAGAGAAGGGATTTGAAAGGAAGGTAAACATATACAAGTGAAGAACGGGGGAATTTCAAAGGTAAGTGTAGGAAAATTCAGATGCATATGGAAGTTATAACAAACATTTATTTCATTCTGACTAATTATTAGTTCTGGTTTTCATATGCAATTCCATTCATAACAGACATATACATTGTTCTTCTAATGGAACTCCTGCGTTGCTAAGTACATTTAATTTCATCTCCTAATGACAACCAGGGGCACACACTGAAGTGTAACTTCAACAATCTTCTTGGATACTTGGTAATAGATTTTACTACAGGAGGCTCTGATATTTAACAAAGCGTTCCTCTTTACTGTCAAGCATTTCACATTTTACACCAATGGTATTCAGGGGCACATGCTTAAATTTCATTTCAACATCTCCTGTAAACACAGGTAAAGCTTCTTTTGTTCAAACTCTCCTGTATTTATTTATTTACTTTTTGTTGACTAGGAAAGGGGAACTAGACAATTCTGCCTATTTTCAGCCTCATCCTAGGGAGGGGGAAACAGATGGATGCCAACTGATATTGAACCAAATTAAGCTGTTTGTGATATTTTTAGTGAATGGGGAAAATTTGGCCAGGACACCAGGGAAATTTCTCTACTCTTTTTGAGAAGTGCCATGGGATCTTTAACATAGAAACATAGAATTTGACGGCAGAAAAGGACCGCTTGGCCCACCCAGTCTGCCCATTTCCCTACCTAATGGATAAGCTGCAGATCCTAGTTAACCAGCAGCCTACTTCTTTTACCCCACCCCTAGAATTGCCTTACGGCTGTCCCATGGCTGCTTGAATTCAACCACTGTTTTTGACTCCACAACCTCCTCCGGAAGGCCGTTCCATGCATCCACAACCCTCTCTGTGAAAAAATACTTCCTTACATTACCTCTGAGCCGCCCTCCCCATCTTCAAATTGGGCCCCCTTGTTCTTGCACACCTCTTTTTTTGAAAGATGCTACCCTCTTGGACTTCATTGATTCCCTTGAGGTACTTGAAAGTTTCTATCATCCAACTTGAACTACCACTAGAACAGGCAGATGAGACCTCAGTTTAACATCTCATCCAAAAGACAGCACCTCAGGAGTGCAACACCTCTCTCATGCTGCACTGCAGTGTCAGTATTGGGATTTAACCCAAGTGCCTGGTATGGGGATAGAACCCACAGCCTTCTGATCTTCTGGCCTCAGAGGTGAGTGTGCAACCTGCTGACCACTGACTTTGCTTAACAGGTATATGATATAATACATCTTTGAAGATAGAGCGGGAACGGCTCAAGGGCAACGTTAGGAAGTATTTTTTCACAGAAAGGATGGTGAACACATGGAGTGGCCTTCCTGAGGAGTTCATGGGGTCACAAACAGTGGGGGAATTCAAGAACTGATGGGATAGACATAAGGCAATTCTGGTGGGGGGTAGGAAGAAGTAGGCTGTTGGTTAACTAGGATCTGCAGCTTATCCAATAGGTAGGGAAAAGGGCAGGCTGCGTGGGCCAAGCGGTCATTATCTGCCATCAAATTCTATGTTTCTATATGTCTGACATTGTCAGGGGCTCAACTTAAGTAACTATCAGTCTGTTGAAACAATCTTGTTCTGCAATTGTGCACACCAATTCATTTAGGAAGAAATGGGCTACTCCTTTAGCTCTGATCACCCACTATATCCATTATGTTTTTAGAAAAGAGAACAAATAAATATATAATTCAGACCCAGTGGTCTATTTGATTTTAACTTGTACTGACACTTGGTCTCACATCTAAGCAATTTTTTATCTAAGTCCCTTCCCCCTAAACTAAGGGTGAGATGTTCTAGGCCCCTAAATTTGAACTGATGCTGAGGCCCACAACTCTCTAAATATTTCGTGACTGCATTCTCTTTTAACACCTTTCTGAATTGCTTGTTGGTGTTCACCCACCCTAGTTTTGAATGCTCTTTTGGTCTTACCTATCTGGTAAGCTTGGCACTCAATACAGCTTAGAAAAATTCAGGTACTCCCTTGGGTACCTTCCCAGTATATGTATAGGTCAGAAGGTAAGGTCTGGTGTTGAACCAGGCTAGTACCTGAGGAGAAAAGTAGGATATTCAGCTAACTCCAAGAAAATGTCTGTAAGTACTCTTTATTTCATCATAGGTTTGCATATAGATCACCATGTCATGTACTAGGACTCCCAAAGTTTTGCCCTCTATAGGGGCTTCTTCAGGGATAACATGGTGTGGCTACGTATACCATTATCAGGTCTCCATGATTTGGGCGCCATAATGTGGGTGCCGCAACATGGGCATGAGTGACCGGGGCTATCTTGATTTTAGATTGCTCAACACTCACACCATGTTGGGTGTCCACACAATTTCTTTTCCCTTTATGGCATGCCAGCCCCAGAAGAGGTTATCTTTATTTTTAGGGGGTGCGGGGGGGTGAAGACCTCTTCATTTGGGAGGGTGGTGTGCAAAGGCCCCAGCAAAACCTGACTCTTTCCGAGGATGGTGCTTTGGAACTAACTCCCAGGAGGCACAATGCAAACTGTGGTAATGCCAGCTGGCATATTGCCTGTGCCCTAGTTGACATTGGCCAGATTCCTGTCATGCCAAAATGGAATGAACCGTGTGCTTATTAAAATAATTTTTATTTATTTAGTGATTCGGAAAAGATCTTTTTAGCATAAGCTCTTTTACAAAGGTTCCACATCATGGATTGCAAAACAAAGTACAATAGGAGAAAGCAAAGGTATATCACAATGAACTATACAGCTTGGATTCAGAACTTACAGGATGACTCAAAACATAGGTACAAGTTAAAATAACAAGAAAAACACTTTATGAGGGTGGGGGGTGGGACTAAGCAGCCACAGAGTGCCTTGTCAGTAGTTCAGAGGGACAGGGATAGCTGGCAATGGGGTGAAGAAAGGAGGAATGAGAGAGAGAGAGAGAGGTAGGTACTGCAATGGAGGTGAAGAGTGGGAGAAGAAGGGAAATAAGGTATAGGAAGAAATGGGGGGGTGAGGGGAGGCTGAGTGGAGAAGACATGCTAGAGTAAATGGTGGGGTGTGAGGGGGCATGGTCAGGCAGCTTGCATTAGTAGTGACTGTTAGGAAAACTCGCAAGACAGAGTTGGGTGAGGGGGAGAGGTGGGGTGGCATGTATCGAAGGATCATGACGCAAACCGATTGCTGAGGCAAGTCATGAGAAGGGACAGAGGGAGGGGTAACCAGAGGCCTGCCTACTTTTTGCTGGGGGCAGAGAGAGGAGGTGTGGCTGGACTTAGGGGCAGGTGCACTTAGAAAGTGTTATTAGGTGCTGTTTGAGGTCAGTTTTGAACTGGGCCAGACAATTGGCGGCCAAGATGTGCCCAGGGAGTTCATTCATCCACAGGGGGGCCTGGTAGGCAAATGCACATTGCCCAAGTGAGGTACAATGGAAGGGGATAGCCAAGGCCCCTCTAGTTCTCCCCCTGGTGATCTGTAATGAGTTGGCTGCCTTGATCAAATTGCCTACACAAGGTGGTGTTTTACCCAATTGAGCCTTCTTCCCTAGGATGCAAGTCTGGAATTTGACCCTGTTTCTTAATGACAGCCAATCTGCACGTTCGTACAGAGTACAGGTGTGAGTGCCTTGCTCAGCATCCAGGATGAGTCTGCAGGTTTTGTTAAACTCAGTCTGAACCCTCTTGAGTGCTGTATCCATTGCTGCCCTGTAGACCACTAGTCCATAGTCAATAGTAGATATAACGGAACTGTGGACTGATAGGTGGAGGGCCCCAGAGAGAGGTATTGCCTGTGCCTGTACAGGACACCAATCTTGGTACTGACTGTCTTGAGTAGAGAGTCAATATGGTGCACAAATGTGAGGGTATCATCTATTAAGACCCCAGATACTTGAACAAGTGGACTTGTTCCAGAGACTCACTGCATGAGTTGGAGATAATGAGGGGGTGGTGCTTATTTTTTTTTTGTGGGGGCTGGATATAATGATGGTCTTGGTCTTCTTGTAGTTTAGTAGCAACTTATGACTGCAGAACCAGTCCTCAAGTTTGGACAAGGAGTTCTGCAGCTCAGATTGTAGGGCAGCCTGATGCATGCTACTGCTCAGGAGCACAGCATCATCTGCATATGGTATGAGTTTGGTGTCACAGGCTGTGGGAAGGTCATTTAAGAAGAGGCTGAAGAGTAGGGGCCCCAGTATTGATCCCTGGGGTACCCCTAATGATACATCTTGCGCTGGATACTGTTTGCCCAATATTGACACATTGATTTCTCCATTACAGATAGTCTTGGAACCAGCAAAGGGCATTGGGCGCCACACCCATGTTTTGCAGTTGGGTCAGTAACAGGGGGTGGTTGACCTTATCGAAGGCTTTGGTGGGGTCAATAAAGACAGAACCCACCAGTTTGCCTTCATCCAGGGCCTTATGTGCATAGTCCATGTAGTCCAGCAGGGCAGTGGTGGTACTGTGATTTTGTCTGAAGCCATGCTGGTTGGGGCATAGCAGATTATACTTATTGAGGTAGTCGAAGAGTTGACCACCACAGTCTTTTCCAGTGCCTTGGACGGGGGGCGGCAGAGAGGATTGAGATGGGTCTGTAGTTGGCTACCAGAGACTTGTCACCTCCTTTATGAACTGGCGTAACTAGGGCATGCTTCCAAACTGCCGAGAATTGGGCAAGGGCCAGGGACTTATTGTACAGTGTGGTAATGGGCACTATAAGAATGTCAAGGGTGAGGGATAGAAGTTCCATGTCTATTCTGTCACTGCCCAGTCTGGTCCTACCTAATACTTTCTTGACCATAGTTAGGGCCTCCTTCACCATCACCCTTTTAAAGTAGAAGGTTGGATGAGAACACTCGGTAGATACATTTTTTGGAATGGTTCAAACCAGGTTGAAAATAGGCAGGTGGTAGCACTGGGGTAAGATCGGTGAAGGCCTTATTGAAGGCTTCCGCAATAGCTGGAGGGTCTGTAGTGGGGGTGTTACTGATACTGAGCAGCTGAGGGTGCTTCTTGTCCTCCTTTCCAAGGGTGCCTTTGATGTTATCCCAGAACCTTTTCCCATCACCCCAAGAATTGTAAAGCTGGGCCTTAGGATAGTTGGCTTTGGCAAGCCAGATTAGCTTGGTGCAGTGGTTCCTGGCTGTTCTGTAACTCTGGTAGTCATGCTTGCTACCTGTGTTTCTGGCCTTGTCCCAGAGTATGTCTCCTTCTTTAAGGTGGAAGAGGAGCTCTCCATCAAACCAGCCATTTGCCTGTCCTCGCATTTTTCTTTTCATGAGTGGGGCATAGATGTCACAGATAGAGCTAAAGCCCTTAATGAAGTAACTGAGGGCCTGATCAAAGGTAGGTGCCAGGTCAATAGGACTCCAGCCATATAGGGCAATGGCTAATTAAAGGGCTCCAAGTTTACCCTTCCTCAAGACCCTGCTTTCAATGAGGATGGGTGAGCTTTTGGTAAATTTATTAGACCACCGGAAGGTGATTGGGGAGTGGTCACTTAGCGTGTCTGGGAGAACCTTGATCTCAGAGATCCAGGATGGTGAGCTTGCTAGGACCCAGTCAAGGAGGGTACTGCTTCCTGTCTTATAGTTCTGCCTGCTGGGGCAGGTGACAAGTTGTGTCAGGTTGGAGCTGGCTATCAGATCCCTGAAAGGGGCAGCCTCCTTTCCATCCCAGTTTATGTTAAAGTCGCCAGTAATAACTAGCTCCATCCCCTTTGGAAGGGTGTTGATAACATCCATAATTGTGGGAAGGTCTGCTGTGGGTTTCTTGGGGTGTAGGTAGATTGTGGTAAGGATGAGAGTATTGCCATTCTGACCGACCTGTGCCTTTATCACTATTATCTTATGGTCCTCAGCTACCCTGGTTCCAGGGAAGATGGAGCACTGCAGAGAGTCCTTGGCACAGATTAGGCATCCCCGCCTCTCTTGCCTATTCTATCAATCCTGCATGCTTGGAAGCCAGGTCTCCATTAGGCAGAAGATGTCAGGGGTATGGAGGGCCATCCATGCCTGTAGTTGGTCAAATTTTGTGGTTAAACTGCAGATGTTCAGTGAGGCTATATTTAGGCCTTTAACTTTATGGACACCAGGGCCCATTGAAGTGAGTGAGCCTGTGTTCGAGTGAATGTTGCCAGAGAGGAGCAGGAGCATAAAGATGACCTTTCTGGCAGAAAGGCTTATGTTAAATTTGGTTTGTACCTTCCACCACTGAGGCTTCAGGTGATTCAGGTGGTTGGACACCAGTTTAGTTATTAGGGTATAGCTAACCGTTACTACCCCTATGCTAGGGGAGGGCACATGGCCATCATATGGGCATATGGTCCTGCTGTCTTGAAAGAGGCATTGATGAGACCCCTTCTGAAAAAAAATATCTTTGGACCCTGAGATCAAGGTGAATTATCAGCCTATCTCCAATCTCCCATTTTTGGGTAAGAATGTGGAGAAAGTGGTGGCGCTTCAGCTTGAGGAGCATCTCGTGGCCCATGATTTATACGAGCCGCTCCAGTCTGGGTTTCGTGTGAGGCATAGCACAGAAACTGTGTTGGTTCAGGTGCACAATGACCTCCTTAGAGCTAGAGACTGAGGAGAGGGGACAATTCTTATTCTCCTCTCTCTCTATTCAGCATTTGACACGGTTGACCATCGGGTGCTACTTGACCACCTAAGGGAATTCTGCAGATTCACCGGCACGGTCATCTGCTGGTTTGAGTCATTTCTGTCTAACGGGAGGCAGAGAGTGGTGATGGGGAATTTCTCCTCCTTTCCTGGCCACCTGTTGTGCAGGGTTTCCCAGGGTTTGATCTTGTCGCTGATGATGTTTGCCATGTACATGCTGCCCCTGGGAGAGCTCATTAGGAAGGACGGCTTGGATTTTCATTGCTATGCCGATGATACCCAGCTGTATTTTTCCTTTGCCCCAGGAACATCTCACGCATTTGAAGTGCTTAATTGCTGCCTCACAGAAATCAATGACTGGATGGCCTCCAGCTGGTTACGACTTAACCCCGATAAGACAGAGGTACTGGTGGTGGAGTCGAACAGAGGGCATGATAGGTTGGCCTCTGGTGCAGATACTGGGCTTTTCCTTGGCTCTGTACCATTGAAGGCCTCCTCTAGGGTGCGAGATCTTGGCGTTATTCTGGACAGTGGATTGACACTTGAGTTTCAGGTGTCTTCCACAGTCCGTACCAGTTTCTATCATCTGAGGAATATCACCAGAATAAAGCTCTGAGTTCCGCCGCAGGACCTCCCCACCTTGGTACATGCCTTTGTGGCATCCAGGCTAGACTACTGTAATCCTCTCTAACTCAGGGTCTCTGGGGGTACCCTGCGCTGACTGCAGCTGGTGCAGAATGCAGTGGCTAGGTTGTTGACTGGACAGTCTAAATACTGTCGTATCACTCCGGTCCTGCGTCAACTGCACTGGCTGCCAGTTAGGTGGAGGGGTCCTCTTTAAGGTGGGTTTACTTACCTTCAAGGCCCTACTCGGCCTGGGTCCTAGTTATCTGAAGGACCTTCTTATTCCTGCTGTCCCTACCCACC
Organism: Neoceratodus forsteri; assembly: GCA_016271365.2. Classification (NCBI taxonomy): domain Eukaryota; kingdom Metazoa; phylum Chordata; order Ceratodontiformes; family Ceratodontidae; genus Neoceratodus; species Neoceratodus forsteri. The sequence goes on along the minus strand of CM028130.1, from coordinate 664,582,605 downwards.
TCCTCCGTTCCTCCTTTAGGGGCCTCCTAGTGATCCCCAAAATTAGGTTAAAAACAGCTGGCGACAGAGCATTTAGTGTCGCCGCTCCCATCCTGGGGAATTCGCTTACTCCAGCTGTAAGAGAGGCCCCTTCTATAGAGGTTTTTAAGGCCCACCTCAAGACCTTCTCATTTAATCAAGTCTTTCTGAATTGTTTATTATAGTCCTTGCTGTCCTAGTATCTTTGCCAGGCTAGTACTGGCTTTTTTAGGTTTTGGCTTTTACTCAAGCCATTGTATTTATATATGGTGCTATATCTGTGATATTATGTTTTTACTTAGAATGCATAATATGTATTTTCCTATAAATGTTTGGTACCCAGAGCCTCCGGGATGGGTGTCTTTTAAATAAAATTTGCTTTTCCCTTGCCTTACCTGTGTTTGTAGGGTAAGGCTGAGTGAGTAGCTGGCCACAGCCAAATGAGGCAGTTTCTGAAGGAGCGTTTGACAGCCATGCACTACCTAGTAGTGGTTCATGGGGAGGGGTAGCAGTGGCTCAGCTAGGCATCTGGTGCTGGCTGTACCAAGCCAGATAGCAAGGAGCACTTGACATGGGTCATGGCAGCTTGAGTCAGTCATCAAGCCTGACGCACTGGTGCCAAAGTGAGGCTGTACAGTTAACCACTATACTTTGTGGGTATCGAACAAGCAGTACAGTTTTAAAAGGCTGTTGGCAGTTTATAGCTCAAGTGGGTGAAATTAGCAAGCATGGGCATGACTATTGTGTATTTAATAGAGGCCATGGTTGGGGCAGGCGGTGTAAGACAAAATTCTGTTTAGCTATAAAATTAAAATAGCAGGTTCTGGTTACCAAGAAAAAAGCCATGAGATAGAAGGCACCAGGGAGAGCAAGGCAGGGAAGCAGATCTAGAAAAAGAGGTCAGCAAAGGCACAGCACAACTAGCTGTATAAAGTAGGGTCAATTCAGACCCAAGAAGGAGAGAAAGGCAGGTGCGTCCTGACTGATACAGCACCAGAAGGAGGTTGATGTTTAGTAGCTACCTGCCTACAAGATAGGTTGTAGGAAGCCAATAAAAAACAAAAGGAACACAAGGGTGTGGCCTATTGTGCATTTAATTGAAGCCGGGGCTGAGGTTGGGGTGGGTGGGATGAAAAATACAGATATCCACAAAAAACTACAAAAGCTGGCAAGCAGAAAGCCAAGGAAGCCCAATATGCAGGTATATTAATGGAATTTTAGAAATTAGGCACCTGCTTGATACTAGTCAGGAAGAAAATGGAGGAGAGAGAGAGCAGAGCTAGCGGCAGACAGGCAGTGAGAAATAGGTGGGCAGACCAAGTTGGGGAAGCAGTACGAGATGGGAATGCCCCTGGCAGGTGATAAGGGTAGCTGTCACTTTGACTTAAACAAGCAGGGAGGCAGAGAAAGAGTGTGTGGAGAGATGAGAGATCTAGAAGGAGGAGTTACATTAGATGGGGAACATGCTTCACAAGAGACAGTGTTGCTGTCACTTTAAACTTGAGCATCTGACTGGCAGTAGTCTGTAGGAGTGAGCTAGTAAGCCGGGGTGGGGTTTAAGTGTATTAAACAAGACCGGGGATGGGGGTGAGTGGGGGGGGCAAAAAAATCAGGCTCCCTAGGGTGCCCTTCCTGGAGGTAATCAGTCCCCAAGGGTGAGTCTGTACCTGAACTTCTGTGAGAAGCTGGTGGCTTCAGACCTGGACCAAAGATGGCAGTCTAACAGGTTGGGTTCAGGTAAATAAGTATTTACAGTCATGTATAGTTTAGCATGCAGACATACATATTATTTAATTTTAAATATGAATAAAAAACTCTACAGATATAGAATGTGGTGCCACGTCCTGCAGGCTCCACTCAGGCACACATTCTTACTTCTAAAATCCTTGCATGCTTTTCTTGCTGTTGCCATATGATGTAAGCTGTGATCCATTTTGTTTCTGAAACATCATTTATCTACATATTAGAATGTTCCTAAACTGTTCTGCCAATAATTCAGTCTCATGTCTCAGCTTTCATGAATAACCAATAAAACGGTTCACCTCTTACATCTCATGACAAAGCAACAGAAAATAGGTGTGCATATTCGCAATTATTCAACATTGGTTTTGCCAGTAGCCAGATGCACACCCCCAGAACTAACCCAAACAGAACTGAGAACAGCTCAAAAAATCTCCTGTAGCTCCATATCATATTTAAATGATCCTAAAGTAAAATAAACTCTGCAGGCACAACATTCGTATCAGTGCTAATATCCACTCATGCAAAAATGTAATTTTTCAACAACAATATTACTTACTAATGTCATAGATTACTCAAGGGAATCTTATTTTTCCTCTCTTTTTAAGGGTTGTTTCCTTATTTTTTACTGACAATCATAGAACATAAACACATAGAAGCTGGTTTCTTATATGTTTATCACACAAACAGTCTGTAGTAAATAACTTATTCAAATTCACATTCTTTTTTGCAATTGCAACACAGTAATATCATTAAACAGCACTGTATATTTATTTTATTTTTATTTATTTAGTTTTTGTTGACCGGGTAAGTGCACTAGACAAATCCTGCCTATTTTCAGGCACGACTCGGGGGAGGGGGATACAGATGAATGCCAACTGATCTTGAACCAGATTAAGCTGTTGGTGGTACTTTTTTAGTGAATGAGGGAAATTTGGCCAGGACACCAGAGAAATTCCCCTACTATTTTCAATAAGTGCTATGGGATCTTTAACATTCACCTGAACTACCACCAATCCAGGCAGATGGGACCTCAGTTTAACGTCTCATCTGAAAGATGGCACCTCAGAAGTGCAGCACCCCTCTCATGCTGCACTACAGTGTCAGTACTGGGATACTAACCAAAGTGCCAGATGTGGGAACTGAACCCACAGCCCTCTGATCTCCCAGCCTCCGAGGTGAACTATATAACTAGCCAGACAAGTATTATATTAATTTTTACTAATGTATCAAAGCATATTACATTTCAAAGCCCAGTGATACTGCTTTAAATTTGTAGGTGTTTCTACACATTTTAAAAGATACTTGTTATTAGCTCTTGTTAGTTCTTGTAAGGGCCATATACATTATCAGTGGCCAATTTATTTACTTTCTTAGAGATTTAGAATGACCAAGCCCTAAATGCTAGGTTCTAGTACTGTCTTATATTTGTAAATAGTTCTAAATTATTTCTGTGCTACGGAGTGTTTTCCTCATATAGCCTGCTAGCTTATGCATTTTCCTTACAGTCCTACAAAATCATTTGCAAGATGTTGAATATCATGAGCATTTACTTGGTAAAATTTTGTTAATTCATGAAGGGGGATAAAAACCCTTTAATACTTTTGTTTCCTAATATGAAAAAAAAGAGCAAGGGACAGCTCCACAACCAGTACCCATTTACTGCATGAAATAGAAATGAGAGCAGTCTGGGGCCGGCCATGGTACTCACTTGCAGCAGGTCTGCTTCCTTGTGTTTATCTGAGTGTTTTGATTGCATCTTGCCACTCCTTTTTATACAGACACGGCCTACAGTGAGATTGTCAGGTGGTAAACGCATTGCAAGGCGTGTGGTCACATTACTCCACCTTGCTAGTGCTCAATCTTGCTGTTGCTAAGCAACTGGTAAACATAGAAGCATGCAGTTGCCATTTTTACTGAAAGTAATGTTGCCAGTGTAAATCCGCCAGCTCTTTTTTTTAACGACTACTTTCAGTGTCAGATGAGAGGCATATGTGTGAGCATTTCACTTGTTAATTATCTGTAGGGGAAGCCACTTTATAGGTAGGCGGGGTGGAAAACAAGCAGGCAATTGGGTGGGGGGAAATTGATCAGTCACTTCAGGTCTACAAGAGCAGTGCATGGAAGAGATTAGTTACTGATATTTCATTTAGGGTAAACAATACAGAGAATGAATTCCAATCTAAAAGTTCAACAGTGTGACACATATGATAAAGAGTAGCAGGATAAAACAAGTATATCTTTTAACAACCTATTTTGTTGGGGGGGGGAGTTTGGGGAAGGGGAAATGATGTTATTATAAACACAAATGTGTGTTGTGATATGGTATGAGGTTGAAACAGTGCTGATGTGGGGTGGGTGGGAGTGGAGTTTGTTTGAAACAAATGTCCATGGGATTCTGGGCACTGAGTCAACAGTGTTAAATGGCAGACACAACCTTACATGATGGTGTGGCCCCCTATCTTACCAACAGGCCTGCCATTCCTCCTCCTCCTCACTCATTCCAATATCTGGATCTAGAATGCCCAGAGTATAAATCCAGAACATTTTTCTTTTACTTAACTTTTGTCCCAGTCATTCCCAATCAACTCCCCTAGTTGATTTGGGCACTCTTTCTATGCCCCAGAATCTCAGTGAGGCCATCTAGAACATTTCTATTTTACTTAACTGTTCCAGTCACCTACCCTAACTGGTCTGGTCACTTTTTTTATGCCCCAGAATCTCAGTGAGGCTGCATTATGTCCCACTGCACAGAAGTGTGTGGCTACTGAGGAGTTCTCATTTCTGTTCTCTATACTGCTTTTGTGTTTACCTGTTATTTTTAAGGCTTGTGTAGTCTTTCTCACATACAGTTAACTGCAGAGACACACAAGCAGGTACACAACATAATCCATCTCACACGTGACATGTTCTTTGATCAAAAACTTCTTATTTGTCCTTGAATGCTCTACACAGTCCTTCTTGCTGGTATTGCTCCAGTGGCAGAATCTAATGCATTGCTGTCATGCCAGGTCTCAGGGGTCCTAGGAGCAATTGATAGCACACAGTCAAGTCTTAATGATGATAGCCAGCCCACCGGCATAGTGGTTGGATTTCCACTTGCGATGCTGACGACCCAGGTTTGGGAACAAACCCAGGAGTTGGAGGGCCGGCTGGGGGAGATGGATCGAGCATAGAAACATAGAAGTTGACGGCAGATAAGGACCGCAAGACCTATCCAGTCTGCCCATTTCTTTTTCTACCTTATAAATGTGCCATCAGCCTTTGCTCTGTCAGTGGCCTATCTATTCATAGTCATTTGTATTGCTCCCTTATGCCTATCCCATGCCTGTTTGAAGCCCTGCACTGTATTCATAGCCACCACTTCTTGTGGTAAGCCATTCCATGCATCCACCACCCTTTCTGAGAAAAATAATTTCCTCACCTTCCCCTTTAATCGGCCTCCCTCTAATCTCATGCTGTGTCCTCTTGTCCTGCTATTTTTCTTATATTTAAACATGTTAGACTCTTTCACCTTGTTTATGCCCTTAAGGTGTTTGAATGCCTCAATCATATCACCTCTCTCCCTCCTTTGCTCAAGGGTATACATATTGAGCTCCGTTACTCTGTCCTCATATGTCTTCTGATGCAGTCCCTGCACCATTTTGGTTGCCCTTCTCTGGACTGCCTCAATTTGGTTAATGTCCTTGTGAAGGTGTGGCCTCCAATACTGCACGCAGTACTCCAGATGGGGCCTAACCAGTGTCTTGTACAGAGGGATTATTACCTCCCTCTTACGACTTGTGATACCCCTACTAATACACCCTAACACCCCCCTAGCCTTACCTACTGCTTTAGAGGTCTGCTTGGATGATTTTAGGTCATCAGTGATGATGATGCCCAAGTCTCTTTCTTCCTTTGTGACTGCTAGCAACTCCTCCCAGCCTATAGGTGGCTTCAGGGTTTCTCTTCCCTATGTGCATGATTTTGCACTTCTTTGCATTAAATCCCAGTTGCCACTGTTCTGACCATTCTGCTAGTTTATCCAGATCTCTTCTCATTCTGCCCACCCCATCTGGGTCATCTACTCTGTTGCAGATCTTGGTGTCATCTGCAAACAGACAAGCTTTACCCTCTAGTCCATCTGCAAGGTCACTAATGAAGATGTTGAAGAGGACTGGCCCCAGGACTGATCCCTGAGGTACCCCACTTGTGACTTGCATCTCTTCTGACTGTATACCATTTACCACCACTCTCTGTTTTCTGCCCGTCAACCAGTTTGCCACCCAGTTGACCAACTTCTGACCCACCCGAGCCTACCCAGCTTATTTATCAATCTTCTATGTGGAACAGTGTCAAAAGCTTTGCTGAAGTCAAGGTAGGCGACATCAACTGCTCCCCCTTGGTCCACCACTCTGGTTACCCAGTCAAAGAAATCTATGAGATTAGTTTGACAGGACCTTCCTTTTGTAAACCCATGCTGTCTTGGATCCTGTGCCCCTATGGATTCCAGGAGCATCCTGGGGACTGCCGTCCTTCTTTGGGGGGAGGGAGGGGAAAAGTGTCTGGCACTTTACAGACCCCTGGAGGAGGCTGGGGGTACTGCCACTACCAGCGCCATTACATTAGGGGGGCAGGGTGGACACTGGACAACATTGCACGTCTCCACACCCAGAGAGCAAGCATGGAAAAAATCTGGCCTTCCCAGCATGGTGACCCACTCTGCCCCACTGTCCACTGCCTCTGACATCAGCCAGGGAGGGTTCCACTCCCATGGAACCAACCCAGGAGTAAGCTGGGGCTTGCCAATAGTGTCCTTTGGGAGGGGGAGCCCCCTGGTGGCCCCACATAAGGGGGGCAAGCCTGGGTATGGGAGCGGCGGGTGGAGCAGGTCCAAGGATTGGGAGAACCAGACAAAAAAAAAAAGTCTTAATGACGGTTTGTGGGTACCAGTCTGTCTTTTATTGTCCTGATATTCTTTGAAGCCAAGATGTTTTTTTTCTTTGAATGCCTGTACCCCATGCCCCCCCAAAAAAGTCCCAGTTTCTGTCTATCCCTTGCTCAAAGGACAGCTAAATCAACTTTACACATTTTTTTTTTAAATGACTCCATTGGCTTGTAAGAGAGAGGCTGTTGTTTACATTTGTACTGAAACTGCATTTATTAAAGTCGGATAAATGCAGTTTCATAGCATTTGAAAATTGTAAACAAACCCTCTCCTGATTCAAAAATCCTGCTCCAAAAATCCTAAAATGGTTGCCATGATGATGTCATTCAGGAAACAGATGCCTTGCTCTGTAGATGTATACTAGCAGTACAAACTGTATTCAAATGCGAATACCTATAAAATGAAAAATGATAGCATGGTACTGTAAGCAAGAAAATTGTTCAGCACAAAAAAATCTACAACATGAGTGGTGTTTCATTAATAGCTACCTTTTATTTTTATATAATTAGCAAAAACAGCAGAATATTCCATTGTTTTTTCACTTTTTTGACAAACGAACAAATAACTTTAAAGCAAAAAATGATAGCGTTACGCTGTGAGCATGAAATTCATTCAGCACAAAATTGTCTTTAAAATGAGTGGTGTTTCATTTATGCATACTTTTTAGATTTTTTTAGAATCAGCAAAAAAATGGCAGGAAATTCAATTTTTGTTTCACTTGTTGGGAATTATGGCATAAATGGAAAATGCTACCCTATGAGTGATGTCATCAGTTCTATTGGCATTAGAACAAAAAATATCAGCAATATTTCCAGGAGGGGGGTATCATATCCCTTTATATATTGTTTGCAAAAAAATATCTAGTAATGCATCAGTTTAGGTTGCTATTACAGTCATAAAAGTATGGAAATACGATGTTAGGGTTTTCAACAGTAACTCTGTGCCCCCAAGCACCCAAAGGCTGAAAGGCAACACAAGCAACCACAGACATCAGTTATTATGTAAGACAAACAGAGGGATTCTCAGATTTTTTTGATACCCTTGTCCCTGTACAAGTCATACCTGCAACCGGACGGAACTGACAAGCAGTTTCTGATGCACCAGCTGCCCCCCCAACCCTATCTGATCTGCACAGGCCTGTTTAGTTATGGGACTGTGTCCCTATTACACCATTAGCCATTTCCTCAGTGTTCCATGACCATGTCCCAACTCTGTTAACAGGCTGTCTCAGTCTGACTGATATTTCCATGTGGTCCCTGGTGAGACGCATAATAACCCTGCCCCATCTTGGCAACTCCTATTTCATAAGATTAATGTAGCTATGGCACTTGCTCACGTGTGTATACTCTCCATTCCCTGTTCCTAGTTTGTCATGCACTGGTCTCAGAAACAATCTTATCCCTCTCCTGTAATTAACCAAACTACAATTTGCCTTTCAAATAGCTCCCACCTTCTGAATGGGGGGAGAGGGATGCAAAACTGTTGTATTTTTAATGTTTCCATTTCTATTTTCCCCTACTAAGTCAATGCTACCTCAGTCAATGCTACCACACAATGACAGTGTGAGCCACAGATTTTCATATTCACACTTTACTTTATCAGGCAAAGTTATCTAGGGCATGGCGCATTTCTCACACAGCCACTCACTGACATGTCAATTTCTTCCTTGCATTTAGTCAATGCACATGAAAACTGTCTTCTCCATACTACCCAGAATTACATCTCACTCTGCTACAGTTTTGTGTCATTCAGCTGGGTGCCATTTACACTGGAATGTTACCTCTGTTTCCAGGTGAAGAAGCCAGGGTCCTGATGCTCCTAAGAGCAGCCACCTGCTGACTCTCCCACTTCCTTAGCATGTGCTTCCATGGCAGCATAGGTGCTTTCAGCACTTGGGTGAAGACATCCACACTTCCCAGGTGGTTGATGGCACTCAGCTGCACTTTGTGTCTCACAAACCGGAGTGTGCAGTAATTTAGCATTACTACACACCCTGTCATGTTACAGCTTACTTACAATTTACAATGTGATCCTATGGGAATTTTATACAGCACTTCCCAGGTGGTTGAAGGTACTCAGCTGCACCTTGTGTCTCACAACCTACCTGAGGCATACAACAATTTAGCACTGCCACACACCTTGCCTTGTGTTATTGCTTACTTAGAATTTACAATGTGTTCCGATTGGAATCATATCACATTTCCTAGGTGGTTGAAGGCACTCAGCTGTACTTCATGCCTTACAACCCACCTGGGGCGTGCAGTAATTTAGCATTGCCATACACCCTGTCATGTGTTATTCCTTACATAAAATTTACAACGTGATCATATGGGGATTTTTTTACTGCACTTCCCCGGTGGTGTGCAAGTGTGCATGTGTATCCATGGCTATAGAAGCACTGAACCATGACGGGATGTCTCTTGTGTCATGTGGAAAGAGTGGTGTGTCTTACCTGATGATGGATGTCTGCAGTTGCTTGTGATGCCTTGCCCCCTTTGTCTTCTTGGGAGGGGAGATGTGGCGTTAGTGCTGAAAACACAGCATCGCATTTCCATTCTTTTGCTGCTTTAATAGCAACCCAAACTGATGCATTAACGGAGTTCTTTGCAAAGAATATGTAAGGGATATGCTACCACATTACTTGGAATTTTGTTGATATTTTTTGTTCGACTGCTGATTGACCCGATGACATCATGAGTTCCATTTATGCTATACAGTACCTCCAATGAAGTGAAAAACAATTAAATTTCCTGCCATTTTTTGCTGATAATAATTCTAAACGGTATCTATAAATGAAACACCACTCATTTTGTAGATATTTTTGTGCTGAAGAAACTTTTTGCTCACATTACTATGCTATCATTTTTTTGTTTTAAAGTTATTTATATTTGTTTTTTAAAAAAAAGTGAAACAAAAGAATTTTCTGATGTTTTTCTGCTAATTATAAAAAAAAACTAAACGGTATCTATAAATGAAAAACCACTCATTCTGATATTTTTGTGCTGAACAAATTTCTTGCTGACAGTATCACACAATAATTTTTGGTTTTAAAGTTATTTGCTTGTGTTTCTTACAAAAGTAAAATAAAAAATGTTCTGCTTTTTTTTGCTCATTGTGAAAAAAAAAAGTAGCTATACATTAAACACAACTCGATTAGTAGATACTTTTGTGCTGAACAGCTTTCATGCTCATAATACCATGCTATACTTTTTCGTTTTAAAGTTATTCACATTTGAATATCGTTAGTACTGCTAGTATACTTCAGCAAAGTTGTGGCATCTGTCTCTTGAATGACATCATCAAGGCAGCCATTTTAGGATTCTTAGGGCAGGATTTTTGAATTAGTAGAGGGGTTGTTTACAATTTTCAAATGCTACGAAACTGCATTTATCCTACTTTAAAATGTGCAGTTTTAGTATAGATGTAAACAACAACCTCATCTTCACAAGCCTCTGGAGTAATTTTTTTTAAAACAAAATATGTAAAAAGACAGTTTAGGTTTCCTTTAATATCCTTACTCTTAGCTGAGAATTCTAGCGCCAATACCATTCTGTTTCCAACCCCCTTCTCCTGGTGTCTACGTTAGATTTGAAATCAGCCGTGTCCCATATAAATGATGAGAACCTCCTGGGAAGACCCTTAATATGTTGATCAACAAATTTCCCACAGTGGGTTCAGTTAAAGACCCAATAGCTGAAACAATAGGTCTTCGGGGGGGGGGTTCTCCAATCATTTATGTATTTTGGGTAAGCAGTAGATGGTAGGTTTCCAAGGTGTATCTACAGTCCGGTAATCATATGTATCCCTCGATAAAGCATACTCCATTAGACATTCACAAAGGTAAGAGCCAATGTCTCTATTGTACATTCATGTAGGGTCATTGGGCAGAGGCTTGAAAAACTCCCTATTGCTAAGCTGACGTAGCAACTTCTGCTAATACATATTATGTGACATAACTATAACTGACTCCCCTTATCTGCTGCATTTATGACAATCTCTTTATTGTTTTGCAAAGCACATAGTGGCTGCCTCTCTTCCCTTGTTATATTACAGTACCTTGGCTGTAGAAGATCTACAGAAAGTCAGGCTATGGCCCTCTTGCGTGTATTTTCAAAAAGGCACACAGTTGGGTTCTGACACAGTATAAATGAAGACTTTCTTTTCATTTATACAAATCCAGTATTATTTCAATTGCTGTTGCTCCGCCTCCCCAATCCACATCAGCTGTAATATGTGGGGTAGAGTCAGTGGCAACAATTGTAGTTGTTCTAGGCCCCCGCATATTCTCTTGGTCACTAAAAAGGCACCTTATAGTTAGGACTCTAGTAAACTTATGTACTGTAGATATATGATCAGGCTTAATTAGTCATTATGCTGTATCAGTACACAACAAAGTCCTATGTGGGGCACTTTAAGTTCCAATGATCTTAGAGTATAGTCTGAGATATTTATAACAATGGATGTTTCTTCATTATACTCTTATGCTCCTTCTACGGTTAATTCTAATAATTCTGTCCCTGGTTCTATTTGTATTTCTGTGGTGATTGCCCTCTCATCTAGTTTTATTGGGCAACTTATTTTTGTTTTGTTTTTGTGCCCTTTTCCCCCTTGGCCCCCTTTCAGTGTGCTTTTTTGTGATTATTGTAGGCTCACAATACTGTGACTTTTGTGCAGGAATGGTTGTAATAACTGAACTGGTGGATCCGGGGAATTGTTAGTGACCCACTTCTCCTCTAAAAAAAATTGCTGTCCCTTGAGACATCTGCATCAGATTTGCTTGTATATGTGTCCCTTGCTTGATATGAATCCGTGGTTTTTAATATTGGTTTAGGATTGTCCAAAAGTTTTCTGCTTCAATCAAAGATCTTCCCCGTCGGGTAATATTGATGGTTGCACTCGAATGTATGCTCCTTCATTCTTTTTATTGAGATGTTATGTTCATTTATGGTAGCCTCCATTGCTTTGCGATATTGTAAATTTTCTGGTGACTCCAAGAAATGGTTTGCCTGTACTTTTGTTTCAGTCAGTTTGGTTTTTGCCTGGTTGCTGAGGCAGGCAGGCTCCATTTGACCCTATCACCTGCCATCCCCACCATAGAGACATAGACTTTGATGGCAGATAAGGACTGCTTGCCCCACCCAGTCTGCCCATTTCCCTACCTATTGGGTAAGCTGCAGATCCTAGTTAACCAACAGCTTACTTCCTCCTACCCACCACTAGAATTGCCTTATGTTTGTCCAATGCATTCTTGAATTCCCCCACTGTTTTTGACCCCACAACCTCCTCAGGAAGGCTGTTCCATGCATCCACCACCCTCTCTGTGAAAAAATACTTCCTCATGTTGCCCCTGAGCCATCCTCCTCTATCTTCAAATTGTGCCCCCTTGTTCTTGCACATCTTTTTCTGAAAGATGCTACCCACTTGGACTTTGTTGATACCCTTGAAGTACTTGAAAGTTCTTCTTATGTCCCCCTTTTCCTCCTTTCCTCAAGGGTGTACATATTAAGCTCTTTAGTCTCTCTTCGTATGGCTTCTGGCACAGACCCTGCACCATTTTAGTTGCCCTCCACTGGACTGCCTCCATCCTGTCTATGTCCTTGCAGAGATGAGGTGTCCAGAACTGCACTCAGTATTCAAGATGGGGGTCTCACAAACTGTCTACAGAGGTATAACAACTTCTTGTTTTCTACTGGTGATGCCTCTCCCTATACATCCAGGTATCCCCCCATCCCTCCTTACTGCCTTCTCACATTGCCTGCCTACTTTTAGGTCATCTGATATGACTACTCCCAGGTCCCTTTCCATTTTTGTTGTTTGTTAGTACCCCACCCCCCACCCATTGTGTACTCTTCCCCAGGATTTTTGTTTCCCAGGTGCATTACTTTGCACTTATTTGCGTTGAATATAAGCTGCCATACTTTTGACCTATCCTCCAACCTTGACAAGTCCCTTCTCATGCTTTCCACCCCCTTGTGCATCAACCCTGTTGCAGATCTTTGTGTCATCTGCAAAGAGGCATACTTTTCCTTCCAGTCCCTCCACAATGTCACCTATAAAGACATTAAAAAGGACCAGACCCAGTATTGAACGCTGTGCTACCCCACCAGTAACCGCCCTTTCTTCAGAGTGGACTCTGTTTACTATTACCTTCTGTGTCCTGTTGTCCAGCCAATGTTTTACTCAGGCTACCACCCTGGGACCCACTCCAAGGCTGGCTAATTTGTTTATTAATCTTTTGTGTGGGACTGTGTCAAATGCCTTGCTAAAGTCTAGGTAGGCCATGTCCATAGCCCCTCCCTGGTCTACTACTTTGGCCACCCAGTCAAAAGAAATCTATTAGATTCATCTGACACGACCTTCCCACTGTGATTCCATGCTGCCTTGGGTCCTGTGCCCCACTGGCTTCTATGTACTCAAAAATTATTTCTTTCAGAAGTGATTCCATCATTTTCCCTACAACTAGAAACATAGAAAGTGATGGCAGAAAAAGACCCAAAGGTCCATCCAGTCTGCCCAAATATCTACACATCTTTCATATCCTGCTGTGCAGAGTTTAAGGAGCCGAGTGTACCAGTGGATGATGGGTTATCTCTCTGTTGTTTTTCCTCCTTCCTCTTCTTGCCATTTGGCCACACTAAATTTTTATATTTGTCCCACCCATTTTGAACCCATTCACATGCCATGCTTTGCCCACACCCCTGGGCAGCCTATTTCATTAATACACCATCCGTTCTGTGAAGAACTTCCTGGTGTTATTCTTAAAACTTCCTCCTAACCAGTCTCCACCCATACCCTTTCCTCACTACACTCATTCATTGCAAACAGGTCCTCAGTTGACTGTTTATTCCCTTCAAGAATTTTTACATCTCAGTCATTTCACCCTTATTTCCTCCAGTAACAGCATGTTGAGAATTGCCAACCTTTCTTCATACATCCTGTCTGCTGTCCCAGTATCATCTCAGTGGCACAACTTTGCATGACCTCCATCTTTTCTCAGGTGTGGGCATGTGTGTTCAGTACACCAGATGAGGCGTAACTAGGGACCTATACAGGAGGAAATATAACCTCCTTTCTCCTGTCAAAACCCCCTCATATGCAACTTATATCCTGCTTGCCTTTCCATAGGATTTGAGACTACACTGATGCAGACTCCACGATCCCGCTCTACTGTTGCAACCCTTACTCTTCCCATCCAGTATTCAGTTTTGGTGTTCCTCTGTCCTATGTATATCACTTTGCACTTCTTTGTATTGAACTTTAACAGCCATATTTTGGAACATTTCTCAGTGTTCAAGTCTTTTTTTTTTTATTTATTTCCCTTACACCCTCTTCATGGTCTACCCTGACTACATTTACCTAGTTGCAGGTCACCTGGAATGTTGTCTTTATGTACCGCTACTGTACGCTTCTGAAAAAGATCTGGCAGTGCCCATTTAAGGATTAGGCAGCTGTGACTGGCAAATGTTCACCCTGAGAATACCACTGTTAGTATTTTCAAGTGTTGGATGTATTATCCACTAATGGAAGGGGAGTCCAAAGGTTTTGGTCCACTGGTATAGCACCTTGTGGCCCAGCCTAAACAGCACAGTGCACCAGTTAACATGTTGATAACCTTTGTAATTGCATTCTGACTTTTATACTGATGTCAAACTAACTGGTCTGTAGTTTTCTGCCTTGCTCTCACTTTTGTGAAGAGGAATCACATCCACCCTCCTCCAGTCCTCAGGTACCACACCATTCTCTCCTGATTTGTTAAAAAAGGATAGTTGGTGCAGTGGTTGGATTTCCACTTGTGATGCCGATGACCTGGGTTTGGCAACAGATTCAGGCACTGGAGGGCTGGCCGGGGGGGGGGGGGAGGCATGAGCATCTGAAGATGGCTTGCCTTCTTCCAGGAGGATTGGGGTCTGCAGCCTGACATTTGCTGGCTCCTGGAGGAGGATGGGGGAACACCACAGTGTCAGGCCCCACTGAACAGGAGTGTGATGGACATCAGCATGCGCCTTGACATCAGTGGCATGCCACGCTCCTGAAGTAGAAAATGAAAAATGGTGTCCCAAATGACTGGATGATGGCCACCAGACCCTTGCCATCATGTAGCCGCAGACAGCGCAGACTGACTCCAGCAGTACCTGGGCCAACAGGTTACACCTAATGGCACTTTCTCCTTGGAAGAGGAGAACCCTTCCAATGACAGGATACATCAGGTTACCCAGGTGGGCTGCATATATGGGGTGGCAGATGGCACTGAGGGTGTTGTATGGCATGGAGGTCCCAGGTGTCCCAAAGGAGTGGACAGCCAGGGTGTAGGGAGGGAGCAAAAAAAAAAAAAAAAGGGGATAGTCAGTGGTGTCACTAGTTCTCCCCTTAGTTCTTTTACAATTCTGGGGTTCATTAGAGGTGACATAGAAATTGCTAGGGTAGAAGAGGCAGAGGGAAATGTGGAGGCCTTATGGGTCACCTTATGATCCCTACCAGGAGATAAGGTCAAGCTGGGTGTAGTATATAGGCCCCCCGGGATGAGTGATATTCTAAAGGATGGTTTGCTGGACAACATCATTGCCCAGTGTAGACCAAAAGGGGAAGGAGTGGTGTTGATGGAGGACCTTAATATACCAGGTACAAACTGGGGAACCATGTCCTCTAAGGTGAACAAGGAGCAGAGGCTGCTGGACGACTTCCAGGATGTGTTCTTAACACAGCATGTGATGGAGCCCACAAGGGAGGGGCATGTCCTGGATGTGGTTCTGGCAGATGGGGATCTGGTAAGGGACCTGGTTGTACAGGATCCCCTGACTGGGAGCGACCACAATACTGTCTGGTTTCAAATAAGCATGGGGAAGGGGGGTGAGATCTAGGACACTGGCAGTGGACTTCAGGGGGCAGACTTTGTGGGCATGGGAAATATTCTCAAGGATCACTTGAAGGGATTACATCAATGACAAGTGTGGAAAGGAGATGGAAGGTCATAAACGGGACTTCATGAGGCAGTCAGGATCTGCGCCAAGTTGAAACATAAAGAGCAGGGTCACATAAACCATGCTGGTGGTCCAGTGAGGTACAGGTAGCAGTCAGAGAAAAGAAGTGACCTACAAAAATATAAACAACAAGAGGGATTGGGATAAGGAAATGTACCATCTTGCATCTAGAAAAGTCACCCATATGGTGAGAGGAGCAAAGTCCAGTAAAGAGCAACAGCTGGCATAGGGATACATGGAGGGAAAGGGGTTCTTCCGTACATTGGGGAGTGGAGAAAACTAAGGGCCATCTCAGCAGATTGAGATCAGAAGGAGGGTGGGTGGAAGAGGCGAGGGACCAGGCAGAGGTATTTAATGAGTACTTTGCCTCTGTGTTCACTAGGGAGGGGGATGGGATATCTACAAAGCAAGGCACGAAGGGGATAGAAGTGGCAGTGAGTGGGATCAGGGGAGCAACAGAAATGGAGCAAGAGGGAGGGAGAGGTACCCCAGGGGTGTCACATCTGGATAAGGATAAAAAGGCCAGTAAGGTGGAGGGAACAGATGATGCTATCTCTGCCAAAAGGGTGTGGTTAGCCCTCAAGGCCCTAAAGAAAGACAAATCTCCTGGGCTGGATGGCATTCATCTGAGAGTACTATGGGAATTGGCAGACATACTGGCTGCACCCCTGGCGGAGCTCTTCAACAGGTCACTTGAGTCAGTGAGGGTACCTAGGGATTGGCGAGAGGCACATGTGGTGCCAATCCATAAAGGGGGGTCGAGGGAAGCACCAGGTAACTATAGACCCATCAGCTTGACCTCGGTGGTGGGAAAATTAATGGAGAGTATACTAAAGGAATGATTGGGGGTGTACTTGGAGGAGGTGGGAGGTCTGGATAGTCAGCAACATGGGTTTGTGCCAGGTAGATCATGTCAAACCAATCTTGTGGAGTTCTGCGAATGGGTAACATCAGAATTGGACTGGGGAAAGCCTGTGGATGTATTATTCTTGGACTTCAGCAAGGCGTTTGACTCTGTCCCCCACAATGGTCTGGTGGAGAAACTGATGGGGTTAGAAGTAGGCCCTTTGATGGTCAGATGGATTGAAAACTGGCTAGCTGGATGCACCCAGAGAGTAGTGGTCTGTGGGGAGCTCTCAAACCCTAGAGAGGTTGGTAGTGGGGTACCACAGGGCTCGATCC
Source organism: Neoceratodus forsteri (assembly GCA_016271365.2). Lineage (NCBI taxonomy): Eukaryota > Metazoa > Chordata > Ceratodontiformes > Ceratodontidae > Neoceratodus > Neoceratodus forsteri. The sequence continues at coordinate 664,565,760 of CM028130.1, read as the reverse complement.
TGGGTCCGATCCTGTTTAATGCATACATATCGGACATCAGGGAGGGTATACGGTGTGAAATGAGTCTCTTCATGGATGACTCCAAGATGGGAGCAGTAGTTGAGGGAGAAGAGAGGAGGTTGGCCCTGCAAGGGACCTGGACACCCTGGAAAGCTGGGCTCACACATGGAAATTAAATTTCAATATCACCAAGTGCAAGTGTTGCATCTTGGTCGGAAACCTAAACACAGGTACACCCTGGGAGGGGAGGTGCTGGAGGCCTCAATAGGGGAAAAAGACCTAGGGGTCATGGTGGATGCATGTATGAATAACTCTGAGCAGTGCAGGAGAACGGCTAGCAAGGCAAATAGGATGTTGGGATGCATCGTTAGGGGGGATCACCTCTAGGAGCAAGGAAGTGATTCTGCCACTGTACAATGGACTGGTTAGACCACACCTTGAGTACTGTGTACAGTACTGGAGACCACACTTGAAAAGGGACATACAGCTCCTGGAGAGGGTACAGAGGAGGGCAACTAAGATAATATGAGGGCTAGGGGATTTGACGTATGAGGACAGACTTGAGGAGCTCTGCCTGTTTTCATTGGAGGAGAGCAGAGACAGGGGGGACATGATTGAGGTCTTCAAGTACCTCAAGTGAATAAATAGGGTAAACATGGAGGGGATCTTTAGACTAAAGCAGGGAGGTATCACCAGAGGGCATGGTTTGAAGTTGGAAGGTGGAAGGGTGAGGGGGGAAAAGAGGAGGAGGTTTTTCACTGAGAGGGTGGTGGACCCTTGGAATGCACTTCCTGGTGAGCTGGTTCAGAGATCCACAGTGGAGGGCTTCAAGAGAGAGTGGGACAGGCACAGAAAGTGGATGTATCAGATGATGGCCTGTCCCAGGGGGGGGTGGGGATGGATGATAGGGGTTTCTGGAGCACAAGGGATGGGAGGGCCTCGGCACCCAACTAAGGATCTAAGGTTCAAGCAGACTCGATAGACCGTAACGCCTAATCTGCTGGCAAATAGTATGCTAGTATGTTAATCCAAATTGCTTCTATTGTTTAGTTTTGATACCTCCCCCTCCTCTTTTTTTGTGAATACTGAGCAGAAATATTCATTCAGTATCCCTACTTTTTCAATGTCACCTTCTGCCCACCCCCATCCCCTTCATAAGCCTCTCTATCCCTCCATTGGTCTTTCTTCACTACCTAAAGTACCTATAACATTTTTACCCCCCTTCTTAACTGAGTTGGCTATCCTTTCTTTAGTTTGGGCTTTTGCTATTCTGATTGCTTTCTCCGCTTCATTCTGCTTTAAGTGGTACAGTTCTCTGTCCTGCTTCTTCTGTGTTTCCTTATATTTCCTGAATGCTATCTTTTTCTCCCTAACATTCCCCGCCACCTCTTTTGAGAACGAGTGTGTTTTTTTTCCTTTGTGTTGTTTTGTTTATTTGCTTCACATAAAGGCTTGATGCCTTTGTGATTGCAATTTAGATTTTTCTCATTGTTCCTCCAGCCCTCCTTCTTGCCCATTTGCTAGTGCTTTTCTGAGGCACTCTCCCATTTTGCCAAAGTCAGCCCACATAAACTCTAAAACCCTCGCTTTTGTATGGCTTGACTCTACGGCTGTGTTTATTGTACCCTCCAGAAACAATCAGATGCAGATCTGACCCGCAACTGAGGTGAGTGCTTTCCTTTCTTTCAACAAGACAACTTGCGCAACAATATAACAGAAAATGTGCCCTGCAAAAAATAATTTTAATCAGAGATTCACTTACACAAACAATGCAAGTTTGAAATGGAAAAAAAAACTAAATAAAATAAATCACCTCTGCTGTGTAGTTCTTGTCAGCTCTTCTTAACTAAACCCACAGCCAAGATCCCCTTTTAAGTTATTCTCCTCTTTCAAGCCTGTTTCAGCACCTCCTCCAAACATTCACCTGCTTTATAGGTTGTAAGTGTCCTGACCCAGCAACAAGATACTGGAAAATGATCTGCTAACTACAGCAGTCCCCGTTCCTTGCTACTTAGAATTACAGAATGGTAAACAGAAACAGAACATGAAACACCCTAATCCAAAGCCCTTCTGCTTATTCAGTTACACAAATCCTGCAAGGCTGAAATAAAAAAAAAAAAATCACCTCTGCTGTGTAGTTCTTTCAGCTCTTCTTAACTGAACCCACTGCCAATATCCCCTTTCAAACTCTTTACCTCCTGCAAGCTTGCTTCATCCCCTCCTCCAAACACACACCTGCTTCACAGGTTGTAACTGTCCTGGCTGTCACAGCGTGTGGGAATAAACTTCAGGCGAGGCAAATTTACAAGTTTCAAACACACCGTGGTATGATATTTATTTTTCAAAAATTCAGAAAATAATAAATGAAAACAAAAACATTGCAAAGAAAATCACTATTTAACATCAGTAGTTTCTCCCATAATACAGTCCTGGATCTTAAAGCTCATAAGACCCTTATCTGCATTCAACAGCTTGTCTGCAGTAGCACCTCTCTCCTTCACTCTCAAGACTGAACTCTACCAGACTGAACTGAAGTGAACTCAGCACAAAGGTTTTTATATTTGTTGGTGGGGTCACCTGACTGAGCCCTTACATGTCTGGACATGTTGTTTCAAAACCAAAGGGGGGGTTTTGTTTTAGGGGACTTTCTGGTTCAGTTAAAGGTACAGTGTATATCTCCACAGATACTGACTCTCTGTAGCTCAGATCCACAGTGACTAAGCACTTTTATACATAGAACCTTACACAGTAACCAGTTCATAGTGTGAATTTATGAAAATACCATAAGAATTTCTTATAACTTTACTAATCATGAAATTTGTATTGTTTTATATGGCTTCTGAATCCTTTTATTTAAAAAGGCTTTATTAACTGTATTCATTCATGCTATCTAAAATAGCTTTCATGCTTTTTGTATGCAAAAATGAACTTCTGCATTTTACACAACACCTATCCTGGTGTTTAGCATCATTTCAGGGACTGAATAGATAGAAATGGAAAAAGAATGAAAAGACAGAATTAATAGGAAGTTTAGCAGGGATAGTAAAGAGCTACACTAGGTGGCCAACCTAGGGAAGGGGGGAAAAGAAGAAAAACAAAGAGAAAAGCGTTAACTGTTGTGCAACAGAAGTCTTGGTAACTATGAAATAAGTAGATAGAAAAGTGGTCCATCAGTCATAGCCGAGGGTGTAGCCTAACTCCAACACACTGCCCCAGCAACACAATATTTGAAAATGGTCTGCTAACTACAGCAGTCCCCTTTCTTTGCTACTAAGAATTACAGAACAGTAAACAGAACCCAAAAATACCCTAATCCAAAGCTCTTCTGCTTGTTCACTTACACAAGCCCTGCAAGTTTGAAATGAAAATAAATACAAGAAATCACCTCTGCTGTGTAGTTCTTTTCAGCTCTTCTTAACTGAACCCACTGCCAAAATCCCCTTTCAAGCTGTTCTGCTCCTGCAAGCCTGCTTCAGCCCCTCCTCCAAACACACACCTGCTTCACAGGTTGCAACTGTCCGGGCCCAGCAACAAGACAAAGGAAAATGTTATATTATTATTTAGTTTTTGTTGACCGGGTAAGTGCACTAGACAAATTCTGCCTATTTTCAGGCACAACCCGGGAGAGGGGCAGGTACAGATGAATACCAACTAACCTTGAACAAGATTAAGCTGTTGGTTGTATTTTTAGTGAATCGGGGGAAAATTTGGTCATGGCACGGGGGAAATTCCTCTGCTCTTTTTTTGAGAAGTGCCATGGGATCTTAACTACATGGTCTGCTAACTACAGCAGTCCCCTTTCCTTGCTGCTAAGAATTAGAGAATAGTAAACAAAAACAGAACCCAAAATACCCTAATCCAAAGCCCTTCTGCTTATTAACTTATACAAACCCTGCAAGACTGAAATAAAAAAAATAAAGCACCTCTGCTTTGTAGTTCTTTTCAGCTCTTCTTAACAGAACCCACAGCCAAGATCCCCTTTTAAACTCTTCTCCTCTTGCAAGACTGCTTCAGCCCCCCTTTAAAACACACATCTGCTTCACATGATGTAACCGTCCTGGTCCAGCAAGAACATTTTAGAAAATGGTCTGCTAACTACAGCACTCCCCTTTATTTGCTACTAAGAATTACAGAACAGTAAAAAAAAAAAAAACAGAACACAAAATACCCTAATCCAAAACCTTTCTGCTTATTTACTTACACAAACCCTGCAAGTTTGAAATGAAAATAAATCACCTCTGCTGTGTAGTTCTTTTCAGCTCTCCTTAACTAAACCCACATCCAAGATCCTCTTTTAAGCTCTTCTTCTCCTGCAAGCCTGCTTCAGCCCCTCCTCCAAACACACACCTGCTTCACAGGTTGTAACTGTCCTGGTCCAGCAACAAGATACAGGAAAATGGTCTGCTAACTACAGCAGTCCCCTTTCCTTGCTACTAAGAATTACAGAACAGTAAACAAAAACAGAACACAAAATACTGTAATCCAAAGCCCTTCTGCTTATTTAATTACACAAACCCTGCAAGTTTGAAATGAAAAAAAAAAAAAATAAATCACTTCTGCTGTGTAGTTCTTTTCAGCTTTCCTAACTGAACCCACAGCCAAAATTTGGAAGGCTACAGCCTGTAGTTCAAGGGGGCTGTGCAACTGGCCACACCCCTTTTGGCCTATTTAAGGGCTGGTCTCCTAACTTCACACACAAGCATTTTTCCTTGCAGCCAGAGGCTCTGTCAGTCTGTCTTCTCTCCTGGAGCCTACTGGGGCTTTGCCCCCACCCTTGTGCATGCTTGTACTCTGCTTGGTTTGTGCTGGACATCTTTTTTTCTGTTCTGCTTTAGTTTGTATTATTGGCCTCCGGCCACTCTGTGCTTCTGTGTGTGCTGGTTCCCTTCCTTCTCCTGTCCTTGTGTTTGCCTTGCTTGTTTCTTTTGGGCTTTCTAGTTTTCTTTTGCTCTGTCTATACATTGCTATTTGTACTTCAGGTTACACTGTGTGGGTGGGATATTCAAATGGGTTGTAAATGGCGCAACATGGTTGCATCATGCGCAACCCACCAATGTGCCCCGGTGCGATATTCAAAGGGGCATGCTGCGCTGAGCAACCCCGATGCGCAGGGAGTGCATCATTAATATATGCAGCGCAAGTGTGGGAGGCGTGCCCATGCATATGCGGCACCTCCCTGATATTCAGCCCGGGATGTGCGGCACAGATGCTGGCACAACCACGCCTTGTGCCACTCAGGGGGGCGCAAAGGTGTGCCTGGTATGACCAGGAACAAATCCTGGCCACCCACAGGTGACCTGCCATATTGCAAGGCACAACACGGCAGCTGCCTGCTGTGGGTGGCCACCCACCCACCCAGGACACAGTCCACATGCCCTATGCCCAGGGAGCGTTGTGCCCCCCCAGTGCCCGATTGTGGGCATATGTGCTGTAACTCCCTGGTGGTCCAGTGGACCACTTCCCCATCACCTGATCATGGGCATATGTTAGATTAATCCCTGGTGGTCCAGTATACCGATCTCCTTTGCCTGATCATGGGCATAAGTTAGATTAATATCTGGTGGTCCAGTGGAACCCCCCCAGCACCCAATTGCAGGCATTCACACAGAGTACCCTGGTGGTCCAGTGGTACCCCTCTCCCCACCGCGCCACTGGGGCCCCCACTACCTAGCACCCCCAGTTGGTGGCAGGTGGCGGCACCTTGCCCACATGATGCCCACCCTTCTGTTAACTGACGGCATACAGTAGGGTCTGATGCCTATTGGTCCACTCTGTGGGTCAGTAGGGTGCAGACCATGCTGTACTACACAGGCCGGATGTGAATGAGCGGCTCATTCACAATTCAGGCCTCTGTGGTACAGTATGGTCAGCATGCCCATTGGCCACAGTGGACCAATAGGTGTACAGACCTTACTGTATACTGTCAGTCAGCGGGCTGCCATGTTGCATGCAGGTGGAGTGCTGCTGCCTGCTGCTGACTGGGGGGGGTGCTGGGTGGCGGGGGCCTCAGTGGGCGGGTGAGGAGGGGGGTGCCACTGGACCACCAGGGTTTAATTTAACATATGCCCATGATCAGGTGATGGGGATCGGTACACTGGACCACCAGGGTTTAATTTAACATATGCCCATGATCGGGCTATGGGGATCAGTCCACTGGACCACCAGGGATTAATCTAACATATGCCCTTGATCAGGCGAACAGTAGCAGAGTCCGCCAAGGGGCAGCAGGGCATTGGTCCCCAATGGCTGCAGCCTGGCAGGGCGCCAGCTGCAAGTCGCCGGGGATTGGTGCACCGCATGCAAATGGAGCCATAATGACATGCAAATGGCCTAGTTTGCGCCTTGCATGCATAATGGCCTCATTTGCATGCCCACAGCTGAATATCACAGTTGCTGCGCCTAGTGCAACCACACTTGCACTGGCGCAGCCCCCTGCTCCCCTTCTGCCACTTGTGCTGGCACAGTGCCACTGCGCCATGTGCAGTGTGTGCGCCCTCAGTGCCATATTCAATGGTGCTGAGCCATGGGGCAGCACCGTTGAATATTGCCTGCTCCATGCCCTGGCTCAGCCCAGTTGTGCTGTGCCCAGGCTTGTGCCCCTGCCTGGTGCAGTCAGAATATCCCACCCTGTGTTTTCTTGCCTCAAGCTACCTTGCTACCTCTGGTTCACCTGATTTGTTCATAGATCGATAGGCTGGCTTAGCACCTCAGTGGTCATTACTCTCCTCCTCCTGCCTTGGTCAACTCTTGTTGCAGAGTGCATGCACAACCCTCCACGGTGTTCCCATTAGAGGGATAGAGTGAGAGTTCCCCAAAATTGCAATTCCCCCTGATTGGTCTACTAAATTGCAGTTGCAGAGCCATCACTAACCAAAACTGCCCCAAAGCCTGAAGGGAAGGTGACCTAGGCCTTGGATCCCCAGAGGTTTCCTCCTCAAAGGGGGTTTATCCTCTCCTCCATGCCAATGGTCATAATACTAGATAAGCATCCTTGTAGTCCCTAGGTCACTTAGGTAGGATTCCCACTTAGGTAGGTTTCTGCTGTTGGATGGAGTCTCGTGGATGTCCCATAACCGTCCCGTCTCCCCCTTTGGCTGTTTTCTCTCTCCTTTGGAAGCCAAGCCTCCACACTTTACAGTCAGACCTCCAAGTGGGTCACTATTCACCTGTCATTTCCTGCCTACTTTACTCAAACAATACGACCAACTGACCTGTGCTACCAGCTGAACCCCATTACCAACCAACCTATGTTCAGGTCTTCATTGACCCATACTACCAACTGAACCTATGCTACCACCCAACCTGCGTACAGGTCTTCATTGACTCATGCTACCAACTGAACCCATACTACCAACCAACCTATGTACAGGTCCTCGGCCCTGATGCGTGTTCACTACCTTGTATGCTCTGCTTGATACTCTTTTTGGGCTTCTTCCCAAGGTATCTTTAGCCAAGAGAACCACTTCTGTGGCACCTCATGGGGTGGAACACTCCACTAGGGTTCCTTGCCTTCATACCCCTACAGGGTGATGTATCCCATGGATACAGAGATGAACAACCAAAGTTTATCTACATTACACAAGCATGAAACCAGTTGCACAGGCACATTGAATTGAAAGGCTATAGCCTGTAGTTCAAGGGGGTGGTGCAACTGGCCACACAACCCTTTTGGCCTATTTAAAGGCTGCTCTCCTCACTCCACATACAAGCATTTTTCCTTGCCCCTTCATCCACCCATCCTCTAGTGGCACGCCCCTCTCTCTCTCTCTGTCGCCTATGGGCTTCTTCCTAAGGTACCTTTAGCCAAGGGAATCACTTCCGTGCCACCCCAAGGGGTGGAACCCTCCCTTAGGATTCCTTGCTTTCATACCCCTACAGGGTGGTATATTCCACAGATAGAGAGGTGAACAGCTAAAGTTTATCTATGTTACACAAGCATGAAACCAGTTGCGCAGACACATTGAACCCCTTTTATGCTCTTCTCCTCCTGCAAGCCTGCTTCAGCCCCTCCTCCAAACACACATCTGCTTCACAGGTTGTAACTGTCCTGGCCCAGCAACAAGATACTGGAAAATGGTCTGCTACCTACAGCAGTCCCCTTTCCTTGCTAAGAATTACAGTAAACAAAAACAGAACACAAAGTACCCTAATTCAAAGCTCTTCTGCTTATTCACTTACACAAACCCTGCAAGTTTGGAATGGAAAAATAAATAAATAAATCACCTCTGCTGTGTAGTTTTCAGCTCTCCAGCCACACAGGACTTACCATCAGACAAGCCCCATGGATTGCCCCCTGAAGTGGGATTGGGAGGAGAGGGACATCCTCCATCCCAGTTTTTCCATATCCAGTACTTGGTTGCCCAGGATCTCTGCTGGTTTAGTGGGTGAGGTGCGTCATTCACGCCTGCCCCACCTCTCCCCCCCCCAAGTTTTTGTTCCTTATCCCCATGCTGGGCTGCGCATGCTGACATGCATGCATGCGTGTGGAGGTGCATGTGTCATGGAAGAGCAGCAGCTTCCTCCATTTGTGTGCTGCCTTGCATGCCTTTGCTGCCACCAGGCTTCCACCTGGAGGCAGTCATTTGGCAAAAATAACATGCCTCCCTCCTGCGGGAGAGGGCAGAAGTCCATCAGACACTCACCTTCTCAAACCCAAGCTGGCACCCACAAACCCCAGACTGCTTCTGCTCCTGGGTCAACAGCATGCTAAGCAGTGGTGTTACCACTGCTCCAGTGGGTTGGCATGCCTGTTCTTCTTCTCTGCTAGACTGACTTTAACTTCTTGTTCCATGTGCTTTGTACTTTGCAAATTTGGGATGCAGTTAGGTGTGAACCCATCTTCTTTGTCCCCCCACACTAGTGGAGCACAGCTTTTATTAACCCAAATATTCATCAAGAGCTTTTCTAAACTTATTTGGTTCTTGTATATCAGCCACAGTATTTGGAAATCTATTCCAAAATGCTATTGTACGCATGGTAAATAAATGTTCTCTCATTTTGTTATTTGTCATTGGCAATTCAAATTTATTATTATGTGACCTCAAGTTTTGGTTTCTGTTGTTATGAATTATACCTTATTGATTTCTTAGTGTTAAATCATTGATGATGTTATGGAAGATGAGATAATCCCCTCTTTTCCTTCTGACTTCCAAGGGCATGAGCTTAAGTTCTTCTATTCTGTTATTATAAGGAAGCCTAGACAGGCTAGGTATCATTTTTGTTGCTCGTCTTTATACACGCTCTATGTGATATATGTCCTGTTTAATGTATGGTGACCAGAATGGTGATGTATAGTCCAAATGAGGACGTTCATCATTTTTATACAGGTTTATGATGGTATACCTGTCCCTTGTTATAAATTATTTCTTAATGATATTTATGATTTTATTTGGCTTTTGAACCATTGCTCTGATATTAATTCTGTGTTTAAATGTATTATCTATTATTACGCTGAGATCTCTCTCATTTTCCATGACCCATAATTGTATAGAATCAATTGAATAAACAAATTGTGGGTTGTTTTTACCAAGATGTATTACTGCACATTTGTTATGGTTAATTTCCATCCCATTTTTTCATACACCAACTAGATATTGTGCTAAGGCTATTCTGGAGTGATGTACCATCAGACACACAGGTCACTTCATTGGATAGTTTTGTATCATCGGCAAATTTGATAATTTTGTTTATTCCCTTATGTAGATCTGACACCAAGCAATAAAATAGGAATGGTCCAAGGACCAATCCCTGGGGCACACCGCTAGTTACTTCAATTGGTCCAGATAGTTTTCCCTGAACAGGTACTTGCTGAGTTCTATCCATTAGCTAATTTTTGACCCAAAATACTAAATATGAACTGTCTATCATTTTGCTTAACTTATTAATTATTATCTGATGACAAACTTTATCAAATGCTTTTTTGAAGTGAATAAGAATTATATCACATGGTTTGCCAGTATCTAAACTGTGACTTATTGATTCATATAATACTATTACATTTGCTACACATGACCTGCATTTTTTAAATCCCTCTTGTAAATTCAATCTTAAGATTTCCTCTTAAAAACCTATTCTTCAATACAGTTTCCAGAACTTTACATGGAATAGATGTTAAACTTATCGGACGGTAGTTCTCAGTATTAATTTTACTGCCTTTTTTGAATATTGGACAGATAACCACTGTCTTCTACTCTCTAGGTATATTGCCAGTTTTGATTGACATATTATATAGTTAATGGTATACTTATTGCAAATGATAGATTCTTAAGAAGCTTCGGGTTAATTTCATCTGGTCATGCTGCAGCATTTATTCTAAGTTGGTCTATAACTTTTTTGTTTCGTTAATGGGTGGTGGTTCATCATTATTAATTTCTATATTACACTGTATTTGATCTTTCTTTCCAAACAGTACAGAAATATTTATTTAGAGTAATAGCTTTTTCCTTCGGATCATTTGTATTTTCCCCATTAGATATTATAGTTTGGATACAATTTCTTTCATTACTCAATTTCTTTATATAAGAGAAGAAAGCTTTATTTCCTTTGTTCATTCATAATTTGAACTCAAAATTTATTTTTTCAGGTTTGAGCAATTGTTTGGTGGTTCTTACTTCATGTTTATATTTGGAAAATGTTTGCTGTGTTTTACATTTGTTATAGTTTATATAGCTTTTCTACTTATTTTTTCAGTTGTCTTTTGAGCTTGTTGGTCATCCATGGTGGTAGTTTACGTTTTTAACTATTGATTTGTTTTAGAGGCACAAACTATTCTTCAGTTGTTCGTAATATCATTTTTATTCTGTCCCAACATTCATACTCTGTTAAATTCGATAATATATTTTCCCAATCTATTTTTTCAAGGACATTTTGCATTGCTCTATAATTAGCTCGATTGTAGTTTTTTATACCTATTTTATATATATGTGCATATATATATATATATATATATATAGTCAGCTACATTATTCTTATAAGTCCTGCTGCTGATTCTAAAAGATGTTCCTGCCACCACTTTAGGAAGCGTTCTCACTCTGCTCCAAACACCAGCTGTTTTGTCAGGTGCAGACTCCTTGGGAAGTGGTTCACACTAAGGCATGCCTGTAGTGTGACTCACTGCTAGTACAATCTCTTGGCCACCCATGAGTGAAACTCTTGAGTTACACAAATGTTTCTCTGATTGTCAGTGGCAGCTTGTTACTGGCAGTAGCAGACTCACTGGATGTGGATGGAGTAGCAAGGTCACTTTCTGTGTTTAACAGTGGACGTGTGCCTCCCTTCAGGAAGAACAGGGATTTAACTAAGTCAGACTATGCCTCGTTATCTGTTGTGGTTTTTCCCATGTTGGCAGGATAGCCTTCTGGTACCAAAGAAGTTATAGACATTCTACAACTAATGTACTATCTCTTGTCTGCACTTGCTTGCCATAGAATACAACTTCAGGAAGTACAGAGGCTGCCTCAAAGCACTTTGTGCAGAACCAAGGCATGCACTGTAAAAAGTCAAGATGGAAGAAGTCTGACTTCATGTATTGTACCACAAAAAATTATTTGAAGAACTGAAAAAAAACACTTCAGGACAAGATAATACTTTCAGTGGTTCATTTCCTCACTCAAACACCAACAAAATGAATATACATGTACAGTACTGGGTAATCAGAGCTAAAAGAGCAGGCACTTTTTATGTTGGCGTGCACGCATAAGCAAACAACATATTGGGGTAGTAGCAGTTTCAGAGGTGTGTCAGTGTTGTGGCAAATGCATGGCATGCTTTAGTAGGTGCATCCTTCATTCTCCAATGAGCCAGCATGCTAGCACTGACACAAGTATGTGCAAAGTGCCACCAACTTGAAACAAACGTGCCACTGCAATCGGAGACAAGCTTGTCATGCAGCTGCGCAAATGACACGTCTCCTGTATGTGCCTTTTGTTGTGAAACATTTCAGTAAACATGGTGGCAGCTCCTGCCATCTGCCACACAATCCCAAAAGAAAGCCAACATTGGGGGTGCACTCTCCATGTTGGCATGTCCACCCCCCACATTTTGTGTGGCACACTGGGAGCCCATCCCAGTGTGCATCCTCTTATAGAAAGCCGACTGCATTGGCATGTTCCTGTTCCTCCCCCCGCCCCACCCCATTGTGTCAAACTGGGAGCCCACCCCAGAGTGGTCAACATACCACCCCCTGAAAGTCATGGGGCACACTGGGATCCCACCCCAGTGTGTCCATTTGTTGTATTTCACCTGTAAAGAAAGAAAACCATTCCGCTGTGCAGTGTCAGTTTTTTATTTATTTTTTTTCTGTACCAAAAAAAAGAAAATGGTCCGTTGTCCATGGTGCCCCCTCCCCCAACCTACATGCACCATCTGTGCACCCCACCTCCCCACACACACACACATTCCATACTTACCTCCAGAGATCCAGTGCTGCAATCTTCAGTGGAGCAAGAACACTTCCAGACTCTTCAAAGCTGACCACGAGCTGAAGAAATGCCGGTAAGCTGTATAATGGCATAAATGGGGGGGTTCAACTTAGGTGGATATCTCAGGCATTTTTTTTTTATTTTGGCTCCAAATTTTCAACATGGGGTTCTTGGGACCCCATCTCATAAACAGACGCACTGTTATCTCACTGTTGAGTCAGGAAAGGTCATTTCGCGGTCACTGCATGGAATCAACTTTTGGGACTGATTAACAAAAAGACAGTGTCACTGTTCATGAGGTGGGGTCCCAAAAAGCCTATGTTGCAAATTTGGTGAAAAAATTCCAAGAAAATGACTGTGTTATGAGTGTGCACTGCGCAGTTTCCACGCACTCTCATAACTTCAACAATGTTTAATATTTTCACTCCAGATTTTTATCATTGCCATTTTTTAACACCTCCTTATGATCAGCACAGCTGTCATTTTTCACATCCTGCCCAAAATGTGTTATCGCACATGTGACGCACAATGGCGCGGCCACTGTGGGAAATCAATGTTCGGGACAGACTAACAATATCACAGTGACACTGTTCATGAGCAGAGATCCCAAGATGCCTATGTTGAAAATTTGGTTAAAAAATCACCAAAATAATTGCTTTAGGGCATGTGTTGCGCAGTTTCTATGCACGCTCGTGACTGCACCAGTTTTTCATATTTTCACTCCAGATTTTCAACATTGCCATTTTTTTACACCTCCTCAAGAACAGTACAGCTGTCATTTTTCATATCCTGCCTGAAATGTGTTTTTGCACCTGTGACACCAAATGGTGAAGTTGCTGTGCAAAATCACCTTCCGGCTAACAAACTGATAATGACACTGTTCATGAGGTGGGGTCACAAAAAGCCTATGTTGAAAATTTGGAGTGAAAATACCAACAAATGCCCCAGGTATTAAGGTTTCCAACCATAACACCCCCACTCTGTAGAGACTGACAGGTGTCAAGGGTGTGACTTGGGATTGTCAGCTGTAATGCTCATGCCATTCCACCCCCACCCCCATCCTGCAGCCAGTGACAGGCATCGAGGTGTGCTTTGGACTCTTCGGCCCCAAAGTTCACCCCATTTTCCTATACTGCACCCATCTCAGCATATTTCCTTATGTAATGGGGTGAGCATAAGGCCCAAAGACCCCAAGGCACAATGAGACAGTTGTTGGTGTCTGCAGGGTAGGGTGAGGTGAAATGGCATGAGAGTTATGGCCGATGACCTAGAAGCACACCCCAATGTCTGTCAGTCTCTGCAGGGTGGGGGTGTGGTTGGCATCAGTTCAATACTTCACTGCCATTCCTATTATGCATCTCTCTAACTCCTGCACTACCAATGCCAATGTCAGCAAGCAACATTTGGCATTGACAAATGTTTGTTACTTATAGGGATTGGTGCCCATGTTTTCAGGACAGGATTGTTTCAGTAGAGTGGCAGTTACTTAAGTACATACCCCTGACAATGTCAGGCATATATTATATCTTATACCTGTTAAACACAGGAGAGTTTGAACCAAAAAAAATATCTTTCCCTGTGTTTACAGGAGATGCTGAAATAAAATTTAAGAGTGTTGTCCTAATTGCCATTGAGTGTAAAATTTGATATGTTTGACAGTAAAGGGGAACACTATGTTAAATACTGGAGACTCTATGGTAAAAATTATTAAGTATATGAAGGAGATTTTTTGAAATAAAACAAAATTAAATGTTCTTGCAACAAAGGAGTCCCATTAGCATGGTGATGTATGTATCTACAGAGTATAGTGGAATGCTGTTATGCATGGAATTCCATGCCTGGAATATGCTTCTTCTGCTGCAGTAGTGACATCATTATGTTATAGTGCTGCAGTAGTGATGTCACTACTGCAGCAGAAAAACTTGTAATGCTGCCTCTGTTCAATTCTGTTGCAGAACAGCATTCTAGAACCTCTAGAGACTTTGCAAGTCACTTTGATTGTGAAAGAGGAAAAAAATGCCCACATTTCACATAATACCATATACTATAAAAAATACAGGATGAGCAACTTTATGCATAACCAGTTTGTTCTGTCACCTCGGAGTCCTGATTCCCATGGACTTCTTGAGCTTTGCTCTTGAGGACAGAGGGAATCAGAACCCCTCTGTGGCAGAACACACTGGTTGTGCATAGTTGCCCATCCAGTATTCTCTATGTCATGAATGGAATTGCATATTAGTAGTAGTAGTAAAAGTAGTAAAAGATTTATTTTTATACAGGAGAGATGTCACTTTTACATCATTAGGTCAATTACTCATTTTCAAGATTCTCCTGTTATAATAATCATCAGTTCCAACATACAAAAATACACCAAATAAATACAATATGCAAAAATATGCATAGTAACAAAACTTACATTAATCAATATCACAGTATTCTAAGGGGTTCGCAACCATCATACAATTATATTTATAAGTAATTAATCTTTATTTGGACTATTATAGAATGTAAATACCAATTCAGACAGTTTTACTCATAATGTACAAATTGGACATTCGGTAGGACAGGATAACCAAAGATATTCATTTTTTTATATATGACCATTAACTAATCATAACATTTACATTCCCATGTAGAGTTTTTTTATCAGAGAGCTCACAAAAAATTTGGAGCTATGTAGTCTGTCTTAGTTTGATATCAATGGGTTCCTAATATTGTTTTACCTTAGCTATAAACGTCATACTCCCGAATCTGTTCTTAATTTTAGCTTGTTGATGTTCATTGTTTGCATCTCTTAGGTTATATTTGGTTTCTTTAATTTTTAATTTGTTTATTAAATACTTTGGTTTATTACCCTGTATTACCGAATGTATATGTCCTGTTCATTTCAAATACCTTTTATATTGTAAGGGTAACCAATTCAAAGATTTTAATATTTCACAATGATATGTGTGATAATCGCACTTTAGAATAAATCTTGCTAAATTGTTATAAACTACATCCAAATGTTTTAAATTTAGTTTACTTGATTGACCATATATATGACTTCCATAATCCAAGCATGGGATTATTAATTGATTTACCACACTAGTCCTCATTTTTAAGTCTAAACAGAATCCTAATCTGCAAAAGGCACCTAATTTTCTATTTGTTTTCTTTATTAATTCATTTATATGAAAATCAAATTTCAATTCCTCATCCAACCAAATACCCAAGTATTTATAACATGTCTCCTGCCCTAAGATATCATTTTGTAATGTTTTTATTTGTGTTTGTTGGTCTACCTTTCTCCCCCTACTTATTTTAAAACTCATATCTTTAGATTTCTTACTGTTCAAAACTAACCTTGATTTTTGCAACCATAGTTCCAAATTTGTGAAGTCTGTCTGTAACCTTAGTTGCATTTCTTATGGTGTTGTACCATGAGCAAATTAACACTGTATCATCAGCATATAGTCTTACATTTGTATGTTCAGCTATTGAGACCATATCGTTTATATATATTAGAAATAAAGTTGGCCCTAAAATACATCCTTGTGGGACTCCCCTTTGGACTTTTGCTGATTTCGATAGATACTGACCTATCTGCACCTGTTGTGTTCTATTGAATAAATAAGACTGGAACCACGGTCATGTTTCATCGTCTAAACCCATAGATTTCATCCTATCTAGCAACATTCTGTGGTCCACAGTGTCGAAGGCAATGGAGAGGTCCACAAACACAGTGCCCATTGAGCCCCCCCCATTCATCTGTGAAACAATTATATCTACCAGGTCTGTGAGCGCGGTGTCAGTAGAAATATTATTAGAACCAGGACTAATCATTAGTCAGAATGAAATGAATGTTTATTTTAAATGCATATGCATCTCAATTTTCCTACCCTTACCTTCAAAATTTCCCTAGCCTCCCATTATTCCCTTGCATATGTGTATATGTTTACCTTCCTTTCAAATCCCTTCTCCCCCATTCTTCTATATACTAATTTTTATAACTTAATCACATGATTTATTCACATTATGTGTTACAGTAGTTCATTCTTGTATTTGGTTGTGGTTTATGGTGGCCACTGTTTGGAGGCAGTATAGTGCAGTGGTTTAAGGCTCTGAGCTGCAAACCTGAAGACCTGGGTTTGAATCCCACAGCACTACACTTGCATATTGTATGACCCTGAGCAAGTCATTTAACTTCCTTGTGCTCCCAGGTCGCACCTGGAAACAAGCTTAGGCTTAGTGTGCCTCTCCTGGTTAAACAATTTCCCCTTCCCCCCATATTGTGGTGTATTGTCACATTCAGATATTACTATAACTGATGGAGTGTATATATCTGACACCATCCTTGAAAAGCACGCATCACAAAATGTTGGAGGCCGGGGCTGCATATGGCACTTGAGTTTGTGTGAACAAATTAACTTTTGAAAGCATTATCCTCACTCAGAGTGGTCATTTTAGTTCATCAAGTCATTTTCTTGTTGTACGTGAAGCCAGACTTCTTCCCTCTAGATTAAGTACCTCCTTTACTATACACATTTGTATTTTACTGTTATACTTACAACTCCATGAGATAAAGACTTGCTTTACAGAGACCATGGTTTATAAGGGTGTACTACTGTTGCTAAATGCTAATGACCATGTGACATGTGAACCCAGCATTAAATATGCTATTTATGGCTTTCACTTATCAGACAGGCATACTTTTTTGAAACAGGGATGGCTTACACTCATGGGCTACTGTTATATACAGTGCCTACAGCATCCTGATGGCAAAATTAGGAGCCTCATAACCTCAGCTCACTTCACTTTCAATTCAGGGAACTGAGAGTAAGTACAGTAGAACTGCACAAATATCAGTGTTATTTTTTTTTTCTTTTCCACCAATCTCTCATCCATATACCCTAGGAGAACTCTGAACACAAATGAAGAAAAAACAAAATAGCTGCACTAAACCATGCAATGACTGTTTCCTTTTTATGTCTGATTTTATTCACAATAGCACAATGGAGACACCTCTTACTCCTTTCTGTTAACAGTGCAGGGTTACCTACTGAGAGGGGGAATCGCATTGATGCATCCCTGTAGTTCTTGCAGTGAAGTAACCATATGATCAGCAGTTTGTATAGCACAGTATCTGTAGTACTCACTTTACTGGGGAATCAATATGGTTTTACTAAGTGCATTTTGCCCCAAATGTGGTGAAGTGCAGTCACTTTGCAAAATCTTTGTGATGTGCAGAGTTCATGACTGCGCCACATCTTTGTTGGTGAAAGAAAACTTCTACACATCTCAATTAACCCCACCAATCAGGATTTTTCAATCCTAGACATTTTTTTCCATACTGGTGCTAATAATCTTCTCAAATCAGATATGGAGAAAAGACTCACCCAGTGGTAGATTCAGTAAGCATTATTTTTTTAATTGATCATAAACATATAGCTAAAACTCTAGAGTGTGTCAGCAGACAATGTTTTGTAGGTATAACCCCATGTCATCAAGGTCTTACACACCTCTTAGGTAGTGTTACTGGAAAAATATAACATTTGCTTGAAATTCAATGTCCAAGTCACTACTAATCCTTCCAGTTCTTAGCTAGGATAAGCTACACTCATTTGTGTGGTACTTAGATGCATAAAAGATTGCTGCTTCTATTAAAGGAGACTGTTTAAACTGGAGTCTTCTGTATATACATGTCTTTTCAAATCTTTTCAGGTATGAGTTTTTTTAATTATTTTCTGATTCAATGCCTCTCCAGCTGTCAGTGTTCTAGAATGTAAGTGCAGATGAGGCATTGGTTCGTCAAACCAAAAACAATAAAGAACTGAAGAAAAGCCAAGACTGAAAAGACTTGAAAAGACATTTGTATACAGAAGACTCCTGTTTATAAAAAGTCTCCTTCAGTAGAAGCAAAATTATTGGTTCATTTATGCATCTAAAAATAGTGAGTGTAGTTTGCTCTAGCTAAGAATTGAGTAGATTAGAAAAAAATAGTGACTTGGTTATTGAGTTATAAGCAAGCATTATATTTTCCCAGCAACACATCCTAAGAGGTATGTGCATGGCTTTGATGAAGAGTGGTTATGCCCATGAAACATTAGCTGCTGACACACTTTAGGAGTGTTTGCTATACTATGTGTGTGTGATAAATAAAAAAGATGAATACTTGATAAATCTACTGTGGATCTCTTCTTTCTTTTTTATCTATATATCTGTTGAATAGTTATTTTTGTTGATGCATGGAGCAGACTCCTCCTGGGTTCCTTTTGTTCATCTAGGGGTTACTGGGAGTTACACTTGTCCATGTCTTATGCTGCTAATAATCTTTCCTTTAAGTTTTAGCAAAAGGAGATATAGAAGACAACATGCTTTGTATCTTGAATTTGATTCATAGCCCAAGGGCAATATCTTTCAAAATCCCTTGGAATGTACGTGTTTCTACATGTAGTAGCAGTTGATATAAACTTTTGATGCCCGAGTACAGTGTAAGCTTTTCATTTAGATCAAATTGTAAAGCATTTCATATATCATACTAGGTCTACATATTTTTTTTAATTTTTGCCATCTAATAGAATTAAAAGATTAATAATGGGAAAATATATGAGGGGTAAAGGGTTTAATAGTAATAGATTAGACCTGCAGAACTTTAATGATTTACTATGCAAGGTCTTAACTACAGTATACTGGTGGATTGTGTGTATTTGGACAATAGTAAGGCCTTTGTTCCAATGCTAGATACCAAATTAAGCAAAATATACTAAAGTGGATTAGTTGCTAGTTATTGGCAAGAAGCCTGAGGTTCAAAATAACCAGACATTTCCTTTTAAACCAGTTGGCTCAGCAGGACTCAGTACTGGGATATTTTTGTTCAATATTTAAATTTGTGACCTAAAGCAGCCTGCATACAATTTTGTAACACTGTACTCCTTGGACAATGCCTTTAGGGATGCTATCTGTCTCTTCCATGTTAATACCTTGGCACATTGGGCTTTTTGGCAATGCCTGTCTGGCAGAACCCATTTGCTGAGGGATAATGATATCCCCTATACCACTGATTATACTCATTAAGCATGAAGAATGTTGCAATTAATGCAACTGTAAATATTGTAAATCCAATGTAAATAATGTGTACCTCTGCAACTCTACAGTATAAATCAATGTGGAACCTTGTAATGCACTTAATGTATACCTTTGTAATCCTTTGGATTGATGTGGAACCTTTGTAAAAGAGGCTCAAAGGTTGTAATCTGAATCATCAATACATAAATAAATATCAGGAATTAGAGGATTGTGTGGCACGGTTTACTGATGACAGCAGCACTGAAAAAGTGCACACAGGGACAATGGTACTATTTATTGTTTACTATTGTTCATTGATGACATCATGCTGGGAGGTAAAGTATAAATACATAACCAGGTAGGCAAGCTACTGAGGGGACCATAACAGAGAGTAGGTTGGGCAGATAAATGTAAAATGAAATTTAAAGTGGATAAGTACACAAGGATACACCTAAAAAGAGTAACACAAAGGCAAATTACTTTCATGATAGAAAGAGACTTAAAAAGACTGAGGAAGAGAAGGATTTGGTGATTACTGGCACAAGGTACCTGAAACATGATGAACAGTAAAAACTTGTATTGAAAAAGGAAAACCAGATTGTAAGATTTATGAAGAGAAATGCTGTGAGCAGATTGTGGGGACATTAGTATGTCACTATACAGATCTTTGATGGGGGTCACATATGGAATACTGCTGTCAATTTTGATAACCACATTTTAAAAGGAAAGTTATACAGTTCTATAGAGTATGCAGATAATGTGCAAAGGAGGACAATAAGAATAATAACAGAACTGATACATTCAGACAGAAGATGAGACCTCTGAACAAAGGCTAGAAAATCTGAGCTTCTATATGTTAAAGAAAAAAAAGACAGAAGTGGTTAAGCCAAATGAATAAGCTTGGGAAATATGATATTGGTATGAACAAATTAAAAATGAAATAAGGGAAACCACAAAATCAGTTGGGGGCACAGCAAGCTGCTACTTCAGAGGGGAACTAAGAAAGTACTTTTTCATGAATAGAATGGTATGTATGTGGAATAGTTTGCCAGGCTTGGTAGTAAGAGTCAAAACATTTTATAGGCAATAAGATAAGACCAGATATAGTTTATACTAGGTTTACCACACACTTAGCAGGGTAGTTTGGCATGAGTCCAAAGGCCAAGTACTTTTTGCCACTGGAAGTGTGGTAAACCTAGTACACCCAACACCCTGGAGTGTCTCATTACTCTTATGATTTTTTATGGATATTTTTTAAAATAATGTATACAAAGCTACTGAAAAATTATTAAACAGCTAGTGTTATAACATACTGTAATTCCTCCACTGAAGGACTGACAAAAGAGTGTGCTAGTGGAGTGTTGCCACTGCTGTGCTGGTGATGCGTATTTTGTTGATCTTTTTATTGCTGGCCACAGGGTACAGGAGTGACCTACTGTCAAACTAAGCAGGAGTTAGCAGAAATGCTGTAAAAGACTGAAAAAAAACAGAGCTTTCCATAAAACTATTTGCCTGGGTGCCTACTTGGTGTTTGTAAGTACGGCTGTTTGTATGTTTTTTTTTTTACTTTAGAAAAAAAAGTGGGTGAAGGATGAACAGGAGATACCCTGCAGCCAAACCAAGAAGGATTCAGTATAAATGCTATGAGGGACTGAACGAACTCATCCTTCAAAAAAGAAACAGAACTTTCAGAAAAACTGTGGTCCTGAATGCCTACTATGTGATTATAAGTACTGTTGTTTGTATATTTTATGTTACCAGAGCAACGATAGTGCCAGCTTTCAGTTACTTTAAAAATGTAAAGAGAGGCACAATGATTTTTGCTAGTTATGTAGCCTGGTTGGCAAGAACTTGTTTTTAACCATTGGTTGTACTCTCCCAAAGCCAATGCTAGAAACAGGTCTTGGACAATCAGTAGACATGATTTTTCCTATCCTTTTACACATACATGTAATGTAAACTTAGTCAAACACATATGATAGATTGCACAACAATTTTATAGATACCGAAAAGTAAGAAACAATCTTGAAGGCTTACATAGCCTTCTTCCATTATTTGTTCATTAATATTGAGAAATATTTCAAAAGTGGACAAGACTGTTTGAGCTGAAAATGGGAAGGAGACACATACTGCTATTTATAAAGCAGTTGCCTTCATTAAAAAATTAAAAATTTGTCAAAATGTAGTCAATTATCTGCAGGTACAGTATATTCAAAATTTGTGACTGTCCATCCCACCTGACAAAAGGGTCCTTGCAGCAGATGAAAAAGCACCTGATTCAGTTCAACATTTATAAACACAATAAAAATGCTTAGAGCGTTCATTTTTAAAATGATTACGTTGAAATCCATAGCAGTAGCAAAATTCATCAGGATTAGTGAAAATGGCAAACTCTGTACAGACAGTGGGGCTCGATCTTCAAAGGCTGATGAAGGGCTTGCAACAAGCCCTGCCTCAACCCCAGATTTTGGCATAACTGTGCAATCTCCTTTGCCACAACTGCACCCAATTTTCAAAGGTCTGATGCAGTAGCAACAGTTTACTTGCTTTATGGCACCCTGCACCAGCCCCCTGAAATGGGTCCCCAGGATTACCACAAACTAGACCAGAAAAAGTTTATCTATCTTGCAGCAGGTACTGCATGGCATAGAAAATTCAAATCACTGGCCAGATGAATACCGCAAGCTCTGTGTGCTATATCTTCAGTGCATCAGGGGCTTGCAGCATTCCAGCACTTTTGAAAGCCAATCCCAGTGTGTGTATATACTTATAAAGACCAGATCAAAATTTGCCAATGAAAAGAAACCTGATGTAAGTGTGAAAGACTGCAGATCACAAGTTTGTGAAAATCACACTATGAACATCATTCCAGCACTTCTGTTCATACTAAGAGAACCAGGGCCCCATATCGAAAAGTCTCTGTTTGTACTGCACAACGTCCCTATCCTGAGTGCAGTTTAGCACAAGACTGTCGACGTGCTACATTATAACACATTCTAAGCACAGTGCAAGTGTCCACATTTGTTGAATAAACCCCCCCTGAGCACACTATTTAGCAAGCCAGTGTCAAGGATGCTTGGCACAACGGCCACTGGCCACAGAGATGTATATGCTTGTAACGAACATTGGAGCTGTAAAGGAGCAAAAGCAATTACAGCAGGGTGTCTGTAACCTGATAGTGTCCTTTCATTGGTTTGTTACTGTACTTGAAAGTCCCATTGCAAATTACCTCTTTACTATCAAGGTGCTCAGAAGTCATTTGCATCTAACTATTGCCTCATTATCTACTGAGCTGCTAGATTTTGTTCCTAGATTGCATGGAGGGCTGCACCTTCTACATGTAGTGTGTGGCCCTCCCCCCGAAAGCAGGCATCTCTGGTGTCATGTATATTTAAAAACCTCTGGTGTCATGTATACAACAAAAAATAAATAAATAAAACAAGTGTGCCCAGTTCCCCCACCAACACCCAATCCCAGTAAATATCTTAAATGGGAACTGTCATCTTTAGGATTTCTTAGTGTCTGAAAGCCCATAAAAAGATATATATATATATATATATATAGATATATATATATATATATATATATATATTTTACTTTCTGTTTATGCCCTCTCCTTTCTCCACATCCGCTCCTCTCTTCAGGGTACCAATGTGACCACTCTGGTTGTGCTATGGAACTGGAGACTTCCACTCCCATAGGTGCTCATCACAATCTAATCAAGTTAACTTGGATTGCCCCCCAAATGGGGTTGGGGGTTCCCCCTTCTCCCCTCCTTACCTTAGGGGAGTGGACACTTCTGCAGAGCTTCTCTCCCAATTCCTCCAGTTGCCGGTGCCAGGGCCCATCTTCAGGAATGGACACAGGGCTTTTCCTGTTTTTTTCTGGTCCCATTCCCTGCAGATGCTGGCACACAGGGAGGGATCAAGGAGACAAAGGCATGCTGAGACATGCCTTTGATCCGGACCCTTGGCTAATGTCCACCCCTCTCTGAAGCTGCTGCTCCACCGCTGCACCTCCACCCATGGTCACCCAGGTAGTGGTATAGCAGCGGGGCATGCAGCCCTTCCTCCCCAGGGAAAGAGAGCAGCCCTCTGGGTGCTCAATCCTTCCACCTCCCCAGCTGACATTCCAGCAGCCCAGGCTCACTACTGAACCTGGGTCACTGGTGTCACAAACCATAGCACTACTGCTGCACCGGTGGGCAGGCACTACAAAAAGTTAATTTGAGTGAGCCATTTTGATTACCTGTGAGTCTTAGCAGTCTCATATGTAAATCAGCCTGATATTAAGTACTGGGGCAGTCATGTGTTTTAGGATCCTGACAGGCAATGATGTCACTGAGGCCATAGCCCTGCTTTGGCTGTCGATTACCCAACAGGTTAAATAAGACATTGTCTGTTTTATTAAGTGTGTTTTAAGGTGCTATTACAACACTTTCTACATTTATAATTGTTTTGTATGTGAATTGAAATTAGTGAGTTATCACCTTTACATTTCAAACTGTTAGTAAAAATAATCCAATAGAATTCTGGCATTGTTTCAGTAGAAAATCCCATTCCATCCAAAGTATTTCAGTAAGAAACAGTTATACTTTTAACTTCATCAAAAAAGTAAAATACTCTTTTAATAATGCATTTCTGGTTATGCATGTTTTAACAAGGTTGTCCATCTATGTGTTTTTGCAATTAGTAAACAAGTAATTATGTCCTATTTTTTTTCTTTTCAAGTCAGATCTGGATAGAAAGAGCATAATATTTTCAGAATCATAACACATGCTCAGACAGTTTTTACTGTCTTTGTCCAGGAAAGGCACACTGAGCTATAGCTTGTTCCCAAATGTATTTTGGGAGCACAGGGAGCTTAAGTGACTTGCTCTGGTCACACAATATATAAGCAGAGCATGTTGAAATCAAAACCCATTCTTCTGGACGAACTAAGTTTCTCCACAGCTCTTTGCTTTAAAGGGGACAGGAAATTTGTGCTAAGTGACAGCTGTTTATAAAGTTTTTATTCTCAGAAATTATATTCATTCTCCTGAGGTATCCATATTTAACTTTACCTGAATAAAAAGTGATAGGTAAAACTGTAGTTTGCATTGCTGTGTTTTTATGGGCAGCTTTCTGTTACAGTTCACTTCATGGAATCACTTATGTGGAGTCTTTATTATGTCACAATTTGTGTACAGAATGCTAATCATGAGCTGCTGACCTATCAGAACCCTGCTTAGGGTTTTGTGCAGAAATCATGGCATACAGTAGTTAAAAGGCCAAATTTATTTATTAATTTGTTTTTGATAACCGTGTGGGAGCACTAGACATATAAATGCCTATTTTCAGGCATGACCAGGGAGGGTACAAGTCAGGTTGCCATAACAAAACAAGAAATGCAGGATATGCTGGAACACATTATTGGTTACATGAAGAAAACTGTAACAGAATGCTGCCCATAAAAACAAAACAATGCAAAATATAGCTTTTTATATCACTTTTTATTCAGGTACAGTTGCATATGGTTAATTTAGGTGAATGCATATAATTTCTGAGAATAAGAACTTTATAAACAGCTGCCCATTAGAATAATTTCCTGTCCTCCTTAACCTCTAGGCTATACTGCCAGATGATAATCAAAAACGAAACATTTCGAGGCTGGCCCCATGATGCCAGGCCTGTACTGTAGGTACATAGCCACATTTCCATCTTGTAGACCTGAGTTCATACTCCAAATTGTAAGAGAAAATGCTGTAAGAGAGGTAACAAAAAAAGACAGAAGTTAGTGCTGTGGCAGCCCCAGAAATCTGTACTGACATGAACACAGCCAGGGTTTATAGATCCTGCTATGGGGCCCCAGTACCTGTTGGCACCACAGAGCCAGCCTTACGATGTGTAGTTTTTGATGATCAACTGGCAGTATAGCCTAGCAGTTAAAGCAATCCTGAAGATGGATTATTTTTACTAACAGTTTGAAATGTAAAGGTGATAACTCACTAGTTTCAATGCACATGCAAAACAATTATTATAAATGTAGAACATGCTGTAATAACACCTTAAAACACACTTAATAAAACCGACAATTTCCTATTTAACCTATTGGATTATCTACAGTCAAAGCCGAGCCAAGTCCCTTGGTAACATCCTTGCCTGTCAGGAGCCTAAAACAGATAGCTGCCACCAGCCTTTAATTACAGGCTGATTTACATATGAATCATTCTGGACTGCAAAGCATCATAGATAAACACAATGGCTAATTCAAATTAGCTTTTTATGGGCTTTCAGACATTAAAAAATCCTGAAGATGACAGTTCCCCTTTAAGTTACTGTCTCAATGGTAGTCTAGTGGTACCCCCCACCCATCCAGTTCCCATACTTAGTATGACTAAAGGCATTCGCTGCTATCCAGTGCCATCCCCCATGCCCCCACCCACTCCAGGATGGGGACTGGTACTCCTCTCTGCTCACCTCATTGCTGGTTACTGTTTGCCCTACAGGCTGGGAATGTTAACATACTCTACCACTTATCTATGTAGTAGAGTATGTGTGGGATGGCAGTTCCAATTCACAGAAATGGGTGTAAAATAATGGCTTGCAAGCCCTGTCCATCAATATGTACTAGATGTGGCTGCCATCTTAGCGTGGGTGGGAAGTGGGATGTGTGAAATTGGATAACTTCATTTCATGAAGTACTTTAGGAAATTTCCCAGCATTAGCTAGGGGTCAAACTTCTTGCACTTTTTGCCTTAAAAATTGCCCCCTTCATCATTTAAAGACTATGCATAGTGGCACTTCACTGGAGAAAGTGTTGGCCAAGTGCTGGAACAAATAGTTTAGAAAACTATGCAAAGTGTGTGTTTTTTTTAAATCCTTGTGAGACATTTTTAAGCTTTTTAACTCACCCCCACCTGCTGATAATCTCCTCCAACCACACAGACCCTTTAAAGAGCACCAGACAGAGATAAGAACACTTTGGAAAATATGAGATTTAGATATATTTCAGTTCATGTTTTATATATTTCTTATGTATGAAAGGAGAAAGTAATTCTTACAATTTGCTTTCCCTTTTTATGTTGGCTCATGCTTTCGCAGCCAACATATTGCATTAGTAGCAGATTTGGAGGCATGGTCACTGTTGGGCGAATGCAGGGCATATCAATAGGTATGTCCCTCATTCCCCAATAAGACAGCATGCAGGCACCACACCAGGAATTTATAATGTGGTGAGGACATTTAAGAAAAGGTCCGCTGCAATGACAGCCAAGCTCATCATGCAGTGGCACCAAAACACGCCCTCCCTACGTGCCTTTCCTGGTGAAGCCCTTCAGTTAACATGGCAGCGCTGACAACCGCCATGTGAAGAGCCAACTTCAGGGGTGCCAATCTCCCTGTCGGTATGCCCCAACCCATGTTATTTACCGATGGGGGAGCCCACTTCCTGTCAGCATAATGCACCCGCCATTTCAAGCGTGTGCTGAGGGGGTGCCCAATCCCCCTTGGCATCATGTACCCCATTCCAGTTTAATTTGCCGATGGGGATCCCACACACCGTCGGCATAATGTCCCCCCCCATTTGTTGTGTGCCGACAGGGCACCCAATCCCCATCAGCTACAGAACCCCAAAAAAACACTCAGGTGGCATGCTGGAAGCCCACTCCAGTGTGCCAAATGCCCCTGTAAAAGAAAAACCATCCCGCAATGTTTTTTTTTTTTTTTTAATACCTGCAAAGCAGAAAACAGTCCCTCATCGACTCCGGTGGCCCTCCCCCCAACCTACGCCCACCATCTGCACACCTTATCTCCCCACACCTCCTCACTCCATACTTACCTCCAGAGCATGGCAAGATGATCTTCGGTGGACCGGGAACATGTCTGCACTCTTCAAAGCTGACCGCGAACTGAAGAAATGGCAGTAAGCTGTACAATGGCATAAATAGGGTTTTTTCAACTTTGGTGCATATCTCGGGCATTTTTGGGAATTTTGGCACCAGATTTTCAACATGGGGTTATTGGGACACCTCCTCATGAATCCAGTCACTGTCATGGGGTTATTCGGTCTTGAAAAGTGATTTCACAGTCACTGTGCAGAATCACTTTTTGGGACTGATTAATGAAACAACAGTGCCACTGTTCATGAAGGGTACTCTCAAAAAGCCTATGTTGTAAATTTGGTGAAAATAAAATCCAAAAAAATAGCTGTTTTATGAGCATGCATTGCGCAGTTTCCACGCACACTCATGACTCTGTGAATGTGTAATATTTTCACTCCAGATTTTCAAAATTGGCATTTTCCCACACCTCCTTATGAACAGTACAGCTGTCATTTTATATATCCTGGCCAAAATGTGTTTTTGCACGTCTGGTGCAGAATAGCGCGGTCGCTGTGTGAAATTAGTTTTTGGGACAGTTTGAGAAAATGACAGTGACACTGTTCATGAACAGAGGTCCTAAAATGCCAGTGTTGAAAATTTGGTGATGAACGTCCATAAAATGACTGTGTTACAAGCGTGTGTTGCACAGTTTCCAAGCATCCTTGTAACTTCGCAAATTTGCAATATTTTCATGCCAGATTTTCAACACTGGAAATTTTTCACACCTCCTTATGAACAGTACAGCTGTCATTTTTTTACAGCCTGCCCAAAATGTGTTTCCGCACCTGTGGTGCACAATGGCATGGTCATTGTGGGAAATCAACTTCTGGGACAGAGTAACAAAATTGCAGTGCCACTGTTCATGAGGGGAGGTCCCAAAATGCCTATGTTGAAAATGTAGCTAAAAACATCCCCAAAATAATTGGGTTATGGACGTGTGTTGTGCAGTTTCTATGCGTGCTCATAACTTCACCAATTTTTCATATTTTTATTCCAGATTTTCAACGCTGCCATTTTTTACACCTCCTCATGAAAAATACAGTTGTCATTTTTCACATCCTGCCCAAAATGTGTTTCATCCCTGTGTCACCAAATGGTATAGCCACTGTGCAAAACCACCTTTCAGCTAACAAACTGATTGTGCCTCTTTTCATGAAGTGGGGTCACAAAAAGCCTATGTTGAAAATTTGGAGTGAAAATACTAACAAACACCTATGGCGTTAGGGTTTTCAACTGTAGTACCCCACCCTGTAGAGACTGCCAGGCATCGGTGTGACTTGGTATCACTGGCTGTAATGCACATGCCATTCCACCCCTACCCCCACCCTGCAGTCAGTGACAGGCATCGAGGTGTGCCTTGGAGTGTTCGGCCCTAAAGTTCATCCCATTCTCCTATTCTACACCTGTCTCAGTGTATTTCCTTATGGAATGGGGTAAGTATAAGGCCCAAAGACCCCAAAGCATACCACAACACTTGTCAGTGTCTACAGGGTAGGGTGAGTTAAAATGGCATGAGCATTATAGCTGACACCCCAAAGGCACACCCCAATTCCTGTCAGTCTCTGCAGGGTGGGGGTGACGTTGGCATCAGTTCAACACTTCACTGCCATTCCTATTATGCATCTCTAACTCTTGAACCGCCAATGCCAATGCCAGGAAGACAACATTCAGCATTGACAAATGCTTGTTCTTTATTAAGACGGTCGTATGAAATCCAGATCATTGTCCCGTAGACTGTATCTGCACTGTCTGGTTGTCTACACTTGACTTCATAATACCCTGTTTATGACATTATAATACAGCAACAGATTGTGAACTCGTAAACAAAACTGTGATGACAGGTGTTGATAAGCAGTCAGAGTAGATAGGTAGAGAACCTGTTTTCATGCAAATGTTCTAAGTAATAAATAAATTAGGGAGATAATTACAGATTAAATATGAAATACAGGCTGAATAGTCTCTAAATATTACATTTTCTCAAAGTTCTCCTAATGACATCAGGGGCTCTTTAAAACACGGTAGCCAGTTATCAACCAGTCTGGTGTTTCTACAGGAGGATGGCATCATTCATTTGTAGGAATGCAGGATATCAGTGAGTAAACAGCATGAATTTCTTGAGCACTGGGTGGGTTTCTTTTATCGGGGTACCTGCTGTATCCTTATAAATTCTGGGCTGAGGGAGGGAGGAAAAAGGGTGGGAGCTAGTGGGTGGGTGGTGGGGTCACTGCATTTAATATAACTACAGGTGGGGGAGCAAGGACGCTATGTCAAGACCAGCGATGGGTGAAGTGGGTGAAATTCACTTAGTGGAGTAATCTGTGAAATTCCACCCATTTCGCTGAGCGAAATGCAAAATTTTGCCTGGCAAAGTGGTGAAATTTCGCCCAGTGTAACAGTGAAATTTCACCTTCTGCTGCAAAATTCTACCTTCTGTGGTGAAAATTCATCCACAGAAGGTGAAATTTCACCCGCGGAAGGCAAAATTTCACCATGGAAGGCAAAATTCCGACTTAGGCGGAAAAATTTCACTAATGGCTCTGCCAGGCAAATTTGGCCACTTCACCAGCACTTTGCCAGTGGAATTTAAATTCACTGTATCCCTAGTCAAGACTGTGCAGTCAAAAACAATGTGGTCAATAACTGCACGGTCAGTACAAAACTGCACATTCCAAAACCTCACATGATTAGATATAGTAACACTGAAACTGCTTGGTGTTGTTATGACTGCGTGTTTTTTGATGTTGTGGTTTTGACTGGACACTGGGGGCAAGCACTGGATGGGACAGGTGGGTGGTTTGTTTAATATCATGACACAGGTGGGGGAAAATGATACTTGTCTTTTATTATAATAACTTTGCTGGGACTCTGATGTAAGAGGGAGGTGAGTGCTAGGTGGTGGGTTGGGGATATTGAGTTTCAAAGGGTCTGGCTGGTAGCCCAGATATTGTCTATTTTTAGATACAACCTGGCTGGTTATAGTTTAGCAAACAAATGAACAACTGACAACAATATGAACACATGAGCTGAAAACAGGTCACTCCATCCCACCTGATCCCCATTCAAAATATGAAATTAATCCATAAATGACATTGCAATCTAGTGGTCCCCTCTTCCTACCAAATCCCCATGTAAATATGTGCATAAATGCACCATCCTGGATTGTCCAATGGGACCCCCACCACCAGCAGATTCCTCTCAAAACTGTTGCAGTCCTCCACCTCCCTCCCCAGCCCACCAGCCCACTCTCTTAGTATACTTCATCCCCACCCTCCATCTACCACAGACTCACCCAGCCAAATACAAAATTACCATGGGCAGCCCACAGAGATGGCAACAGGTCTTTGACCCTCTGCTCTCTACCTCAGGCAACCGCAGTTTGAATGATAGGGAGCAAGCATACGCATACTGTAGAAACAGCTGGTTCTACCATTCATGCATGTTCACTCCCTGTCATTCAGACAGCAGCTGTCCCAGTTAGTGAGTGCAGATTCTATGCCTGCCATCATCTGTGCAGGGCTACAAGTGGCAATTCTGTTTAAGGCTGGGTGCATAATGGGCAGAAAAAGATGTGGGGGTTGCTGGTGTTGAGTGAATGGGCTGGGGAGGGTGGGTGGAGGCTACAGCTGTTTTGACAGGGATCAGGTGATGGTGGTAGAATCACCAGATAACCAAGGATGATGCACTTATGCACACTCAGATGGGGTACAGGCAGGAGGGGGTACTACTAGACTACAAGGTAACACTGTATGAGGAATGTTTATATACAGTGATCAGGGATTGGGTGGGAGTACCACTTGATTGCCAGGTGATATATGCTATGATTTCACATTTCAATCAGGGATCAGGTTGGAGGGGAGTCCACTGTACTAGGAGGTAATGTACAGAAGGATTTCATACTTCAATCAGGGGATCAGGTGGGAGGAGGGACCATTAGTCTACTACGGAATGCACAGGTAGGGCATGGGTGAGTTTGGGCTTATAGCCTGAGATCTGAACAATGCCTCTGCACATTTGTTCAGGGAGATATTGTGTGGAGCTGCTAATGGCCACATAATGACATGTAAATGGTCTCCTTGCACCATGCATGCAGTATGCAGTCATTAGCATGCCAGTTGCTGAATATGACTCTCAGAAGTTATGGCATTATCCCTATTTTTGCCACACTATATCCCTTCACTCCTGGAAGTCAGTTGCTGGCTGGGAGATGTGAGACCACTACACTACTAAGTGAAGTTATGGCATTATCCCTATTTTGGCCACACTATATCCCTTCACTCCTGGAAGTTTGTTGCTGGCAGGGAGATGTGAGAGCACTACACTACCAACTAATATAAGAAATGATTTCATATTGCAATAGGGGATTGAGCGGAAGGGAGGACCACTAGACTACGATGTAATATACGGAATGATTTTATATTTTGATCAGGGATCAGCTGGGACAGGGGACCACTAGTCTACCAGGGAATTCATAAGTAGGGCATGGAGGGGCAGTGGGCAGGACTCTGCACAAATTCTCTGCCCATTTGCACACAGAGGCATTGGGCAGAGCTGTGTATTTCCACAGAATGACTTAGTGCAGTGCATGCCATATTTGGTCATTAACATGCCAGCCCCTGAATATGGCTCCCAGGGGTAACTGCACCATCCTGTTTGGGACATGGTAGCTCCCTCTGCTCCTGGGACTTTGTTGCCAACAGGGAGCTGCGGTTGTGCTGCCCATATCCCCTTTGTGCTGTAGTGGAAAGCCATCACGCCAGATTTTGTGCAGTTTAGATATGTAGCATTAAACATAGACAGGAATAATGGAAAATTAAAATTTGACATCAGTTTTTGAAATGTTTATTGAAATTTTGTGAAATTTTACTGAAACAAATTGTAATTTACCAGAATTCTTCTGGGTAAGGTAAATACCACACTGCCGAACTCAGTGTCAGTGGCTCAGCAGGTAGCACACTCACCTCTGAAGCTGGGAGATCGGAAATCAGAATGCTGTGGGTTCTATTCCCACACCAGGCACTTGGGTTAATATCCCAATACTAACACTGCAGTGCAGCATGAGGGGGATGCTGCACTCCTGAGGTGCCGTCTTTTGGATAAGACATTAAACCAAGGTCCCATCTGCCTGTTCTGGTGGTAGTTCAGGTGGATGTTAAAGATCCCATGCCACTTCTCGAAAAAGAGTAGGGGAAGTTTCCCCGGTGTCCTGGCCAAATTTCCCCATTCACAAAAATATCACCTACATCTTAATCTGGTTCAAGGTCAGTTGGCATTCATCTGTATCCCCTTCCCCTGGGTCATGCCTGAAAATAGGCAGAATTTGTCTAGTGCACTTACCCGGTCAACAACAAAAAAAAAATTCCTGACTCAATTGCAACACTGGGAGCCAATTTCCGGTGTCATTAATGTCCCTCAGCACTCCCCTCCCTATCCTGTTTCAGTTTCAACACCAGTAGACAATCACCCATGTTGCAGGTGACCCCCACACACACCTTTTCTGTTTTTAACATGGGCAGGCAGTCACTTGTGCAGATAAAAAATGGGAGCAAATAAATCTTGTTTCAAACCCTCTTTCAACCCCCCACCCACCCACTCACTCACGCAAACTTTTGTGGTACCAGGAGCCCATTTCTGATGTTGCAGAAAATCTTGCCTGTGCCTCTGATCCTGGCACTGGGAGCACGGTTTCAGTGAAAATACAGTATATGAAAAGAAACAGATTCCTTTTTTAACCTCCTTCCTCACCAACGTCTTATGGCACTGGAAGCCCATCCCAGGTACAACCAAAATCCTACCAAAACCCATCACCCCCGAGACAGTGGCTGCAACAACCCCACCACACACATCCTTTGTCAGCTACTGGCTAAAATCCATTATTGCAAACTTCAATATAATGACTTGCATCTATTTAATTATGTAACAGTTCACGATACTGAAATTGATAGGTCAACCAGCTGAAGAGGTATTTGGTTGGGCTGTGCCAGTCACCATCTGAGAGAGGATTTAGGGCACTGGACACCAATGGTTGCTTCGGGATGGGTGAAGGAGGTACCACTGAACATCAGGGGCTGCTAATCACAGAATCATGAAGGTGTGCCACTGGGTTTTAGGAACTATATGGCAAGGGAATAGGTTGTGGGTGTTCCACTGAAGAGAATGGATTGCTTGGCATATGGATGAAGTTGTAAATCGATGCTACTGGATGTCAGGGACTGCTAGGAATGGGGCAGGGTGAGAGGGGGTGGCACTCAATGCCAGAGACTGCTTGGATTGGGGCAGGGTGAAAAGAGGGTAGCACTTGATGCCAAAGACTGCTTGGCTTGGAGTAGGGTGAGAGAGGGGGTGGCTGTGAAAGCCAGGGTCTGTTTGACATTGGATAGGGTGAAGGGGGTGCCATTGGATAACAGGGACTGCTTGACATATATCAAGTTGATAAAGAGGTGACACTAAATGCCATGTAGTACTTAACATTGAGATGGTGTGAGGAAGGTGGTGCTACTGGATACCAGGGACTACTTTCCATGGGACAGGGTAATTGAGTTGGGTGCCACTGTCTTCCAGAGACTGCTTGGCACAGGGCTTAAGTAAATGAGGGAAGGGGTGAGACTAGGTGCCAGGGACTGCTTGTCATGGGGTGGGTGAGAATGGAGGGGTTCACTAGACACCAAGATTGCTTGATGTGGGACTGATTAAGAGATGCTACTCTGTTGGCACTGTCAGTATATATTTTCAAGCATTTCTTGTCCTTTTCATTACACATTTAAATGAACTGTAAAATACCATGTTTAGGTATCACTTAGGGTTGAAACACAATGGCACTTTTTGCAGCTGACCAGCAACGGACACACCAGGATGAAATTGTGAGGCAGTAGAATGTCCATCTTCTCTGCATTCTTGCTACTAAATCAGATGCCATATAGAATTGACCTCAGGGTCCCGGCACTACTTTAAACAGAAGCACGGGAGAACTCACTGTCTTTTTCCCAGTGGCTAGAGCAAGCTGAGCTCCACATAGGGCTAATTCTTTTTTGCAGGTGAGGCCCTACCCAGTCAGAATAGCACTACAAATATAGTGAAAGAAAACATAGCTCGGTCCAAATAGTGCTACCACGGACAGTGACAGGGGTTAAACAGTGCTGTGCAGTAAGTGCTGTCCAGGGCATTGTCCATGGTAGTAGGAGAAAGGACATGGGCAGAGGAATTGTGAAGGTTGGCCAATCTGCTCCCATGGTGGAGAGGGCTGAGGCATGGAGCAGCTTGGCGAATGGTGGTAGAGACCAGGGTTCTAATCCTGGTCTCCCTTTAGTTTCTTGTTGTGCAACTTAGTATTTTTTTTTTTTTTTTTTTTTTTTTTTTTTACAGAGGGCTGTGGAAACAGTATTCCACAGACCCACAAATTTTGTTTTTTTCCTCTTGATCTGCTCCCCCTTGGAGTAGGAATCCTTAAGTTTGAGGGGTACTGGGGCAGAGCCCCCACACAAAAAATATTTTACGATGGTAGCAGTCATTTCTGTGGTGTACAACCACTACCATTGGTGCTCTGTTGGGTGGTGGCATTCTTTCCTGTTGCTCTAGTAGAGAGCACTGTTCATACAGCACTGTTGTAGATGACACTGTTATTGACAGCGCTCTTCTGACCTAGTGCCAGGCACATGGGACCCACCCTCCTCCCTCTACCCACCCACCCTGGGCTTATCCAACTTTATAGGCAGAGTCGCCACGCCCTGTACCTCCTGAAATCAGGAAGGGGGTGTAACACTCAGGACCATATTCTACTAAAAAAAAAAAAATAATAATAATGGATATTGTATACTGTATACAATGCAGATCATTCTTTTGCAGGGCTTGCATCCAGCTCCCTGGTCCCTGTCCTGCCTGCTGGACTATGTCCAACTATAGGTCCCAGCTACAGGAGGCTTGGGCACAAATAAATGATCTAAGGAGAACACTACACCCTTACATGCTAGTACCACCTATGCCTCTGACCAGCCAAGACCCAAGGGTCATGCCATGCTCCAGACAAGACACAGAGTCTAAAGGATGGCAGGTGGTCAGGAGGGGAAAGTATGGCAAATCTGCTGGAAATTGCAAACCATACACTGAACAAAAGACCAGCATATCAACGAAGAATTGATACACGGTTCTGGAGGGACACCAAAAGCCTGACTGTCAATATGACGAGCCAAAATCACACTGCACCTAACAAAAAAGACAAATGAACAAAAAACAACATAAAAAGCAATACTAAGCTGATCATCATTGGGGACTTCAATGATCCATTGTGTGAAAACCCACCTAAACTCCAAGGAGGACACCAAAGTAGAGGTCAGGTGTCTCCCAGGTGCTTCCGCTGAAAGAGACACAAACTGAATAGTAAAAATCATTCAAAGGGAAAGTAAAAACTCACAAGTTGTAATACACTTCGGGACAAATGACATGCCTGACCAAACAAGTGAAGAGGCCAAAATACACCTGTTGGAGTTAGCACATAAACTGACCCCTCTTTCGTCCACATTGGCCTTCTCAGAAGTTCTTCCAGTCTGGATTAAGCACCAGTCATTTCAGAATAGTTGAAATAAGGGACCTAAACTCATGGCTATGAGAATGGTGCCAAGAGAATGGATACCAGTTCATTGGGAACTGGCAGAGCTTCTGGGAGAGAGGTTTCTTTAAATACAAAGGCCTACACTTCACAAAGGACTGGGTGAGAGCACTTGGCCAGAAATTTGATGTTTATGTGACCCATTTAAACTGAAAAAAGGGGCGTTGGGATGCCAAACACCACAGCGAACAGTGTGCCAATCACCACTCCTCTGCATAACAGAGGACCCAAGGAGCTACAAAACTTACCAGAAGTGTGAAGAAAATCACGGCAATAAAATGGATCTTAGCACCACCACATGAAAAATAAGGAACAGGTATGGAGGGCAATGGTTGCAAATGCAAGGAGACTGGCAAGTAAACCTCCTGACCTCGTGGCCACTATGATGGTGGAGGAAGGGCTGGACTAGGTGGCAGTTACGGAAACTTGGTTCACTGAAAACCACAGCTGGGAGGCAACAATCCCAGGGTATGGGAGTGGCAATGTACATCAGGGAGGAAATAAAAGCCACTGAGATTCAAGAGCAGCACAACCTCACTGAGACAGTATGGTTGTTAATGGACACTGGAAATGTGGCGAGCATTAGAATAGGAGTTGTGTACAGGCCCCCTATGCAGGGTGACAGTGAGGACAAGGAGCTACTTGAGACAATCCACAAACTAGCAAAAAAGGGTGAGACAATAACAGTAGAGGACTTCAACCTACCTGATATCCAGTGGACAACTAAAACAGCTTCAACAACAAAAAGTAGGGACCTCTTGATTGCTCTACAGGGGGCAGAGCTAAGATAACTTGTGGAGGCTCCAACTAGGGGTGAAGCAATCCTTAATCTGGTCCTCACGAACAGCGAGAGGATTAAAAATGTAGAAGTAGGGAGCCACCTGGGAAACAGCAATCATCGTAAGATCAGATTCCAGGTTATCACTACCAAAGAAACGACACACTCCAGTATCATGGTACTGGACTTCTGGACAACAGACTTCCAGCAAATGGGGCACAGAATAGAAGAAATCCTGAAAAGTAGAAAAATAGAGAATGTGGAAATACACTAAAGGAGCTATTGAGACAGTCACAGACCAATACACCAGAAAAAAAAGAGTAAGGTGAAGAAAAAAAGAAAGCCACTATAGTATTCCACGGAGGTTGCAGCCACTGTAAAAGAGAAAAGTGCTGCCTATAAGAAGTTCAGAGCGACAAATAATGAAGAGGATAATGAAAAATACAAACAGAAGATGAAGGAAGCAGGAAAAGTGATGAGGAATGCTAAAGCCCAGACAGAGGTGAGGATTGCAGAAGGAGTAAAAAAAGGTGACAAGACCTTCTTTTATAAAATAGAAAAGGAAAACTAAGGGAGGTATAGTAAGACTAGCCACAGAAGAAGGGGCTATAGTGGAGGGGGACTGCGAAAAAACGGAGGTCCTAAATAGGTGGTTCTGTTCAGTATTAACTGAGGAAAAAGAAGGAAACGGTCCAGCAATAAAAAAAAACAACCCCTCACATTCAGGGGTTGATAGATTCCCCTTCACAGAGGATGAAGTCCTGAAGGCACTAAACCTGAAGGCGGATAAGGCCATGGGGCCAGATAACATACACCCAAGAATCCTGAAGGAACTGAGAAAAGTGGACAAAACCCTTGCAGAACTCTTCACTGAATCACTGGAGAGTGGGGAAGTTCCTGGGGACTGGAGAAGGGTGACAGTGGTTCCACTGCACAAATCTGGATGCTGGAAGGAAGCAGAAAACTACTGCCCAGTGAATCTTACTTCTGTGGTGGGGAAGGTGATGGAATCATTACTTGAGCAGAGAATAATGGCATTCCTGGAGTCCAATGGACAACAGGACTACAGACAGCACAGGTTCACAGCAGGAAGATCATCCAAACAAAGCTAATCAAGTTCTTTGACTGGGTAACAAGGGCTGTGGACAAAGGAGGGGCCATTGATGTGGTCGACCTTGACTTTAGCAAAGCCTTCAACTTGGTACCCCACAGAAGGCTAATAAAAAAATTAGACTGCATGGGGGTAGGACAGAATGTCGTAATGTGGGTAAAAAGCTGGCTACAGGATAGGATGCAGAGGGTGCAGGTAAATGGTACGCCATCCACAGAATGCAGGGTTACCATCAAGGTATCCCAGGTTGTCCATTTTGGGCCCTCTACTGTTCAACAAATTTAGAGCTGACATAATGAGGGGCTCAAGAGAAAGGTGTGTTGGTTTGTGGACAACACCAAAATATGCAACAGCGTGCACTCTACAGAAGGGGTCGAAAAAATGAAATTGGACCTAGAGAAACTGGAAAGGTGGTCCGCAGCATGGCAGCTGAAAAAAGTGCAAGGTCATGCACCTAGGAAGAAACAACCCAAGAACTGACTACTGTCTTTGGGGGGGGCGGGGAGACTAGCAAGAACTAGTGAGGAACGTGATCTGGGGATCATAATAACAGACAACCTGAAGGTGGGAAGACAGTGTAAAAAGGCGTCACTAAAGGCTGGGGGCATGCTGGGTTGCATCTGGAGGGGGATCACAAGAAGGAGGGGGTCGGTGTTTCTGCCACTGCACAGGGTGCTGGTCAGGCCTCACCTGGAGTACGGTGTACAATTTTGGAGACTACACCTCAAAACAGACATAGAAAGGTTGGAAACAGTACAAAGGAGGGCAATAAAAATGATTCTGCAATTGCACCAGAAGCCATACGAGAAGAGGGTGAAGGATTTAAACATGTACTCCCTGGAGCAGAGGAGAGAGAGGGCCGGCATAATAGAGACATTCAAATACATCAAGGGTGTAAACAAGGTTCAGGTAAATGAACTTTTCCACTTCAAAGAAGGTGGCAGAACATGGGGGCATGATCTGAGGCTACAAGGGGGCAAGTTCAGGACAAACGTCAGGAAGTTTTTCATTACAGAGAGGGTGATAGATGCCTGGAACAGCCTGCACCCGGAGGCCATCAGGGCCAAAACTACTGGGGGCTTTATGCAAGCATGGAACAGGTTTAAGGGCATCATTATCCAGAGCACGTAATCAGGGAGGAGGGTAGCAAACTACAAATACTGGGCAGACTAGATGGACCTTGTGGTCCCCTTCTGCCATGACATTCTATGTTTCTATGTAAAACAGTAGCGCAATGCAACTTTAGGGTAAAAACTTCCCTGTATCTTAATAAATACAGTATGTAGGGTGGTATGTATTCCAAGGGGTTTAAATGATTGCCTGAAGCGGTATTAGGGATAATCAAACTTCAGTGTGCTCTCTCAAAGATTGGTGTGTGAATAAAATTCTTTGCCTTAGTAAAGTAATGCTGAAGTTATGGTAGTGCTAATACTGCTTAGTGTAATTGTTCAAACCATAATGAATACCACTCCATGAAATCATTAAGATTCTAGGGCCTTTTAACCATAACATTGCATTTATACCTTTTTTGCTTCTATGCTTCAACCCTAACTGATGACTAAACATGATTTTTACAATTATCAAAATAGAAGCTGTTTTAAATAGCAATAACAATCTCAGCTGGCATTATCACACATTCTACACAATAGGGGCTAACCATACACTATATTGGGGTGATGAAGGCGATGAAGGCCATGGGTCGGAGATTAGAGAGTTGCTCTGTCAGTGAAGGATTGACTGGCTTTGAGGAATCACTATGCTGATTATCAAATGGTAATCAACTGTAAGAAGGCAGAGTTCCTGTCAAGGGAGATTGCCACAGGGAAGAACAGATCATCTTAGCTCTTTCAAACTGTGGACAGACTGCATCACTCAGTCTGTCTATAGCCAAAAAGAGCCTTTTCAGTAGCACTTTGCATAGAGTTTGCTCTGTTCTTCTCTGACAGGGTATCCTCTATTAGGGCTAGTGTCTCACCAGTGTGTCTAGACCAGTCCCGCAGGGTGGAGTCTGGGTGGAGCAGAGGCATTCCCATTGTCTGGGTGGAGTTTCGGCCAGTGGAGGTGGCTGAGGTCTCCAAGGTGATTTCAAAGCTGCAACCCATTTGTTGTGAACTGGACTCTGGTTTGATGTATCTCCTAGTGGGCTGCATCGAGGTTATTGGTCCAGTGTTCACCAGGTTAGCTGGGGGTTTGCTTTTAGAGGGGTCTTCCCCGATGCATTGAAGGAGGTGCTGGTGAAGCCCCTTCTGAAAAAAGCATCTTTTGACCCTTATGTCCTGGCGAATTATAGACCTATCTCCAACCTCCCATTTTTAGGGAAGGTTGTTGAAAAGATAGTGGCTCTGCAGCTCAAGGAATACCTGGAGACCTTTGACAGACTTCTTTGAGCAATTCCATCCCAGGTTTAGGAGGAGGCACAGCACAGAGAAAGTACTAGTTCAGGTGCATAATTACCTACTCAGAGCTAGAGATTGAAGGGAATGGTCAGTTCTCATTCTCCTTGATCTGTCATCAGCATTTGACACCATGGACCACACTGTGTTGTTGGATCACCTTAGAGAGTATTGTGAATTCACCAGTACTGTCATCGATTGGTTTGCTTCCTTTCTCTCAGGCAGGAGGAAGAGGGTAATAATGGGGAATTTCTTCTCCTTCCCAATGCCCCTGACCTGTGGAGTTGCTCAGGGTTTGATCCTATCACCGATGTTGTTCACGGTGTACATGCTGCCTCTGGGGAGGCTCATTAGACAGCATAGCTTGAGTTTTCACTGTTACGCAGATGACACTCAGCTGTACATGTCTTTTGCACCAGGGACAAATGGTGCCATTGATGTGTTGAATAAATGCCTTGCTGAGATCCAGGACTGGATGAACTCAAGCTGTCTGAGACTTAACCCAGACAAGACAGAAGTACTGATGATTGAGCCAGGTTGCAGGCATGATAGGGATGCCTCTGGGATGAAAACAGGCTTGGTTCTGGGGTCGACCCTATTATTGGCATCCTCTAGGGTGGGAAATCAGGGCATTGTCATTGATGACAAGCTGACATTTGAAGCTCTGGTGTTGGCTGTCATCAAAAGTGTTTTTTTACCATTTAAGGAACATTGC
Organism: Neoceratodus forsteri; assembly: GCA_016271365.2. NCBI lineage: Eukaryota > Metazoa > Chordata > Ceratodontiformes > Ceratodontidae > Neoceratodus > Neoceratodus forsteri. The sequence continues at coordinate 664,524,837 of CM028130.1, read as the reverse complement.
ATGGATTAAACCTCTAATTCCACTCAAAGATCTGCCATAGCTGGCGCATGCCTTTGTAACATACAGGCTTGATTACTGTAATGCTCTTTATCTCGGGGTCAGTGGAGGGAAATTCTTCCAGCTGCAGCTTGTACAGAATGCTGTGGCCAGGTTGCTGACAGGACTGTCAAGGTCCTGCAGGATCTGCACTGGCTGACTGTCAGATGGAGAGTTCTCTTCAAAGAGCACTTTCTCACCTATAAGGCCCTATACAGATCGTGCCCTGGCTACCTGTCAGACCTCCTTACCCCTGCTATCCCAGCCCGCTCCCTTCATTCCTCCACCCAGGGCCTCCTGGCAGTTCCAAGGACCAGGCTGAAAACCTCGGGTGACCACTCATTCGGGGTTGTTGGCCCAGTCCTCTGGAACTTGCTACCAAGCCTTTTGAGGGAAGCCCCTATGGTGGAGGCATTCAGGAGGGTCTAAAGACCCACCTTTTTCGTTTAGCATTCCCTGCTGACTTTTTTTTTTTTTTAACTTGCACAAACAAATGTTAATTATTTATTTGCAGTGCAAATTGTTTATATAATTTGATTGTTTTAATGCTCTGATAAAACTTTTTTACTGTGCGGCGCCCAGAGCCTCTGGGATTGGGCACCTAACAAATAATAAATTACTTACTTTTAACATTAACTTAGTGATCTTCCTTTTTATGTGGCATGTATTTCATCTGTTAATTGTTTCTTCTGGCACTTAATGATCCTAATCCAAAGGTAAATGCAATTAACATATATTATAAAAAGGGTCTGAGAAATAGAACTTTCTGATTGGTTGTAAACATTCTATCAGCCCTATGTTAATCTTTGATTAACATACATGTGCAGCCTGATCATATGCTGAACAAGGTTTAACACTGTTTAAAAAAACATTTGTATTATAACAGCAATAAGGCACTCCTAGGGGTTATGTTAATGGTCAGTTAATCACCCTCTAGGGGCATGCAGCACTCGGCTACCCCTCGTGCCACATTACACCCCTAGAGGGTGATTAACAGACCATTAACATAACCCCTGGTCATGCCTTATTGCTTAAATACAGTATATGGTTAGGGTTTACTTTATGTGGTAATCAGTAGTTACTCAAAAGTTGCTGTGCACATTCTAGAAGTAGTTGTGTGTGTTCCATCATCAAGTGCACCTATGTCCCTGTTTGTCCTGACTCCCACTAGGCACCCACTTTCATTTTCACTGAGAGCGACTTGTGCAGGCCACATTGAGACACAGAGGACATTGACCTCTAATGGGGGTGTAGGTGCTCCAGGCAAGTCTGGGTGCACGCAGGTGCTATTCATGCACAGGGAACTGCACCATTGGGTGCAAGTAATCAACTCTGGGACACAGACCGGGCATCCCATTGAATGCTGGCATCAGTCTGCAACCCTGTCCCCAGCCACCCTGCAGAGCCCTGAGCACCAGTGTTGTGAAGATACGGAAAGGTTGCAGATGGTTTTGAATACTGGCAGGTGTGCACCTGTCAGTGGGTGCAGAGTTGCATGGGTGGGGTATGCACCTTTGGCATGTACCTCACGCCCATTCATGAATCATGCCCATAGTGCATGGTGGCAATGGGTCATATAATTGAAAACAAAAACAGTGCGCCAATAAATGCTGCAGGCAAAATGCCATGCAGCAAAATAAGGTCTGTTAATACACCAACCATACAAAAATGAGTGCACCCCACTAAAAACAATAGCCCTTTTTGTGTTTTGCAGGGGGCTCTTCCCCCAGCACTCCCTGATGCAACACCCACCTGGACTTAAAATAACTAACACCTAAGGGGTATGGACTTTGGGGATGGGGAGAAACTCGGGAGGGGGAAAACCTTTTTTTTTTTACAACAAAATCCCCAAAATGCAACACCATGACAACTGGGGGAACCGAACCATGGCCCCAGGTCTGCAAAGCTGTCTTGTGCTGGTGCCCTAGCCACTCCACCATGGGAGCATCTCAACCAGGCACCACACACATTGCAACTTGGTCCCTCCCTCTTTCCAGCAGACAGTGACTGAGGTAGCGATAATGCCTTAATGCTATTCTACCCCAGTCACTATCAATGTAGTCACTGCTGCAACGTATTGACCTGGTACCATGCAGGGTTAGCCCCTATTGCATATGGATTTCCATCCACTTGATATTCTTGTTGTGGTAGAGTTCAAATGTCATGAAAATTTGCTGTGGTATCATTCTGACATTACAGTGATACCACAACAACTTTTCAGCCTTGAAACGCCAGCTGATTGGCTGATGATGTATGTTTCAAGAAAAAGTCATGAGAAAATGGCAGCACTGTTTAGAGAGTAGGTGACCCAGGCAGTTTAAAGGCAGACAGAATATACTTATATATAACTTTTATTTTTAAACAGTGTTGCCATAGATTGCTGATGTTTAAAGCAATGGAGAGTTGGGAATGGGAGCAAAGGATGGTCAGAAGCAATTCTCTCATAGAGTTAGGGTAGCGGAGTAAGTGGGAACAATGATGCAAGTTCTGGTATGGGACATAACACAAGCTGGTATGGGACATAACACAAGCAAGCAACTTAACTTTCAGTAAAGGAAACCATAAAATCCATACACTGTATAAGACAGTTTATGGGTGACCATACTTAACTAAGCCAGCATAACATTCTGTGGTGATTTGCAAATGCAGCCCATGATGCTTTGCATTGTGTGGGCATGTGTGATTTTGTATATACTTAACTAAGGATGAGTTTCCATCTTAGGCATGTGATGATGTTATAGAGACCTCTTCAGCTTCACTCTTAAGGTCTCTATGATGTCATCCCATACCCTCAATGGAAACACAGCCTTGTATGTATGGTCATCCACATACTATTTTATACATATTGTTTCACTTTTTGTATAACCTAAATGAGCTTTTGTAATACTAGATCTTTATTCTTAGGGAGCTATAATTTATGTCCCCTTTGCCTCTACCTCCCCCTCTCCCAAGCTCTTTTCCCCTAGATGTCCTGCCTTGTCTTCATACAGTATTTTCCTCCCCCTCTCCCTATTACCTAGTTGCTTAGCAACCTGGTGTGCACCTATGACTCCACTGGCACTTAATTTCCCTACTTTCCCTTCGTCCCCTACTATAGACCCCTCCTAGGAATCTCATCCTGTCACCTGCCTCCGTACCTAGTGCCCTCGGTGGATGACTCTGAACTGGCTCTATTGTTCCCTACCTGCACTCATCTCCCCTGCTTCTACTAGTTTCACCTCCACCTAGGTATTGTTCTGTTTGTGAATTGCTTATCCTTCTAGGTTTTGTTTGCCATGTCTCAATTTAGTATTTACTTCTGGTACCAAATGTTTTGGCTACTCTGTTTTGAAACTTGTAACTGTACATCATGCATTATCTCTCTGTACCATTGCTTATTCTGTCATGCAGTTTCCTTGTGATTTATCTGTATTGCCTATAGCCTGTTACCACTATTTGGCTGGTATAATTTCAGAAATCGTTTGCTCTGTGCCATTGTTTGTGGCCCGGGTCATGCCTGAAAATGGTCCTTGGATCAATGCACTTACCCGGTAAATAAAAGACTTAGATAAATAAATAAATAAAATAATATAATTATCTATCAAGTACTTTATTATCATAATTCAGTAATATGTTACGTGTGTCGGAGCAGTTAAGAAAGGCATACCATACTTGCAGTGTAACCAATACTCCCCTTGCTAGGGTTGATATTTTTTGGCGGTTGGGGAGGGCTGCAAAATATTTATTTTTTAACCTTTTAACCAGGAAGGGTCAAAGCACTGGTGACCTGAACAAACATGACAGGGGCACTAGTAAAACACAGCAAGTAATAAATTATTAGGAATGTCCTTTTCTATAGCTAGTGTCAAGCTGTAGGTTTTATTCTGTCACAAGTTGTTTAATCAGACAAACGTTTGCCCTATTGGGGGCTGCAGGCGCAGAAGATAATTGAGTCAAAGAAGGAGGCTCTCACTAGCTGATGGGGAAGTAACAGCTCAGTTGAACAATGAAGTTCCAAATTCAATTCACTTGTATTCCAAAAGGTGCTTTAGTGCTCAGTGCAAATACAGCAACAGGACAGCAATAAACAAGTGACAGGTGCAGAAGGTACAGAGACACAAAATTCTTGGTACTGTACACAGTCCTATAGGGTCTTATAGGGTCCCTGTTTAAGGGATCAAGAAAATTCTCCTTTGTCAATCCCTCTTCTGGGATCTGAGCCAGGCCAGTGAATGTCCTCACTAAATTTAAGTGTTACTTAGGGTCAACGAAAGTGCTTTTTATGTTGGCTTGTGTGCACGTGCAAACAACATATTGGGGTAGTAGCACTTTCAGAGGTGTGTGTCAGTGTTGTGGCAAATGCAGGGCATGCTTTAATAGGTGTGTCCCTCATTCCCCAATGAGCCAGCATGCTAATGCTGACACAAATATTACCTAAAGTGCCACCAACTTGAAAGAAATGTGTCACTGCAATCGGAGACAAGTTCATCATGCATCGGCACAGATGATACACCTCCCATAAGTGCTTTTCCTGGTGAAACATTTCAATAAATATGGCGGCTCCTACCATCCACCACACAATCCCCAAAGAGGCCAACACTGGGGGTGCAATCCCCATGTCAGCATGTCCACCCCCCCACATTGTGTGGCACACTGTGAGCCAACTCCAGTGTGCCTCAGCTCACAGAAAGCTGACCCAGTCTGCATGTTCCTCTCCCTGCCCCACCCCCCCTTGTGTGGCACACTGGAAGCAGACACCAGTGTGGCCAGCATTACCCGCAAAAGTCATGGGGCACACTGGCAGCCCACCCCAGTGTGCCCAACATTTGTTGTCTTTCAACTGTAAAGAAAGAAAACCATTCCACAGCGCGGTGTCCTTTTTTTATCTGAAAAAAGAAAACGGTCCATTGTCCACGTCACTCCCCCAACCCACACCCACCCTCTGCACTGCCCACCTCCCCACACACACCCATCACCCCATACTTGCCTCCAGAGGTCCGGCGCTGCGATCTTCGGTGGAGTGGGAACACGTCTGGACTCTTCAAAGGCGAACTGCAAAATGAAGAAATGCCAGTAAGCTGTATAATGGCATAAATGGGGAGGGGGGGTTCAACTTAGGTGGATATCTCAGCTATTTTTATAAATTTTGTCTCCAAATTTTCAACATGGTGTTCTTGGGATGCCACCTTGTGAACACATGCACTGTCATCTCGTTATTCAGTCCTGAAAGGTCATTTCACGGTCACTGCGCGGAATCACCTTTTGGAACTGATTAATGAAACAACAGTGCGACTGTTCATGAGGTGGGGTCCCAAAAAGCCTATGTTGCAAAGTTGGTGAAAAAATTCCAAAAAATGACTGTGTTACAAGCATGTGTTGTGTAGTTTCCATGCACACTCATAACTTCGACAATTTTTTATATTTTCACTCCAGATTTTCAACATTACCATTTCTTCACACCTCCAGTAGGAAAGTAAGTGCAAAAATACATAGAGGGAGTAGACAGTAAGTATACAAAGCAACAGGAGAGGGGACACAAAATAAGTCAAGATGGGAGTGTTGCAGTGCAATGGCTGTGGGGCAGCAGTGTTCTGGGAGATATTCTGGAGGGTGCGATGCTGCCCTGTTTACAGGCACCTCTCTGGTCTGAGGGAGGAGGTTGCCCATCTCCAGGCTGACCTGGCTAGGATTCGTGAAACCTCTTCCCCCACCCAGGGACCACCAGGGCCACCACCGCTACCTCAGAGGCTGCCAAAAAAGAGGAGCAGTTGGACCAAGCTGGGCTCAGGTAGGGAGAGGGTGGTGGAACAGAGGTGCATTCCTCCAGTTGTACCTCTCCAGGTGGATAAAACCTTTTATAGGTAAAGTAGGGAGCAAAGAAAGACCAAGGGAGGGATACAGAGACTTAATAAAGGGGAGGGAATGTGGGCAGAGGGTGACAGTGAAAAAGCAGAAATACTGAATGAATATTTCTGCTCAGTATTCACAACAGAAGAGGAAGGGGAGATACCTAAACCAAACAAGTGAAACACTCTGAATAGGGGGGTTGATACCAGTCCATTCACAGAAGAAAGGGTTTTGAAAGAACTCTTGAAACTGAGGGTGGACAAAGCAATGGAGCCTGATGGGATTCACCCAAGATTTCTAAAAGAACTAAGGGTAGAACTAATAATGCCACTGACTACTCTCTTTAACAAATCATGGGAGGATGGGGTGGTACCTGAGGACTGGAGGAGTGCAAATGTGATTCCACTTCACAAAAGTGGGAGCAGGGCAGAGGCAGGAAACTACAGACCAGTTAGTTTGACTTCAGTGGTAGGGAAAGTGATGGAATTACTTCTGAAGGAAAGAATTGTTGAGTACCTAGAGGCCAGTGGGGCACAGGACCCAAGGCAGCATGGTTTCACAGCAGGAAGGTCATGTCAGATGAACCTAATAGATTTCTTTGACTGGGTGACCAAAGTAGTAGACCAGGGAGGGGCTGTGGATATGGCCTACCCAGATTTTAGCAAGGCATTTGACACAGTCTCACACAAAAGATTAATACACAAGTTAGCCAGCCTTGGAGTGGGTCCCAAGGTGGTGGCCTGGATAAAAAACTGGCTGGACAACAGGACGCAAAGGGTAATTGTAAACGGAGTCCACAGTGAAGAAAGGAGAGTAACTATCAGGGTACCGCAGGGGTCAGTAGTGGGACCGGTCCTCTTTAATGTCTTTATAAGTGACATTGGAGAGCACCTGGAAGGAAAAGTATGTCTCTTTGCAGATGACACAAAGATCTGCAACAGGGTTGATACACAAGGTGGGGTGGAAAGGATGAAAAGGGACTTGGCAAGGTTGGTGGAATGGTCAAATATATGGCAGCTCAGATTCAATACAAAGAAGTGCAAGATACTGCATCTGGGAAACAAAAACCCAGGGGAAGAGTACACAATGGGGGGGTGAGTTAATTACAACAACAAAAATCTAAAGAGAACCTAGGAGTAATTATATCAGATGACCTTAAGGTGGGCAAGCAATGTGAGAAGGCAGTAAGGAGGACTGGAGGATTCTGGGATGCATAGGGAGAGGCATTGACAGTAGAAAAGAGGAAGTTGTTATCCCTCTGTACAGACAGTTGGTAAGACCCCATCTGGAGTACTGCATGCAATTCTGGAGACCCCATCTCCTCAAAGACATAGACAGAGTGGAAGCTGTTCAGAGGAGGGCAACCAAAATGGTGCAGGGTCTGCACCAGAAGACATACGAGGAGAGACTAAAGCTGCTAAATATGTATACTCTTGAGGAAAGGAGGGAGAGGGGGGACATGATAGAAACTTTCAAGTATATCAAGGGAATTAAAGTACAAGAGGGTAGCATCTTTCAGAAGAAGAAGAGATGTGCAAGAACAAGGGGGCACAATTTGAAGATAGAGGGGGGATGGTGTAGAGGCAATGTTAGAAAATATTTTTTCACAGAGAGGGATGTGGATGCATGGAATAGCCTTCCTGAGTAGGTTGGGGATTTAGGAACAATGGGAGAATTCAACAATGCATGGGGTAGACACTTAAGCAATTCTAGTGGGGGGTAGGAGGAAGTAAGCTGTTGATTAACTACAATCTGTAGCTTATCCATCAGGTAGGGAAATGGACTAGGTGTGCCAAGTGGTCCTTATCTGCCATCAAAGTCTATGTTTCTCCTTATGAACTGTACAACTGTCATTTTTCACATCCTGCCCGAAATGTGTTTTCACACGTGTGGCTCACAATGGCTCAGTTGCCGTGGGAAATCAACGTTCGGGACAGTTTAACAAAATCACAGTGACACTGTTCATGAGCAGAGGTCCTGAAATGCCTGTGTTGAAAATCTGGTTAAAAAATCCCCAAAATAATTGCATTACGGGTGTGTGTTGCCCAGTTTCTACTCATGATCATGATTTCACTAATTTGTCATGTTTTCACTCCAGATTTTCAACATTGCCATTTTTTTACACCTCCTTATGAACAGTATAGCTGTCATTTTTCACATCCTGCCCAAAATGTGTTTTTGCACCTGTGGTGCCAAATGGCACAGTCACTGTGCAAAATCACCTTTCAGCTAATGAACTGATAGTGTCACTGTTCATGAGGTGGGGTCACAAAAAGCCCATGTTGAAAATTTGTAGTGAAAATACCAACAAACTCCCAGGGTGTTAGGGTTTCCAACCATAATGCCCCACCCTGTAGAGACTGGCAGGCATCACGGGTGTGACTTGGGATTGTCGGCTGTAATGTTCATGCCATTCCACCCCCACCCTGTAGCCAGTGATAGGCATTGAGGTGTGCCTTGGACTGTTCAGCCCCAAAGTTCACCCCATTCTCCTATACTGCACCCATCTCATCTTATTTCCTTATGGAATGGGGTGAGATTAAGGCCCAAAGACCCCAAGACACAACGCAACAGCTGGTGTCTGCAGGGTAGGATGAGATGAAATAACATGAGCATTATAGCTGACAACCCAAAGGCACACCTCAATGCCTGTCAGTCTCTGCAGGGTGGGGATGTGGCTGGCGTCAGTTCAATACTTCACTGCCATTCCTATTATGCATCTCTCTAACTCTTGCACTACCAATGCCAGCAAGACAACATTCGGCATTGACAAATGCTTGTGTCTCTTTAGAGACAGAACACTTTAGAACAGATCATGTCCTTACGTTTAAACACACTTGGCTGTGATATGTAACTTTTGTAGTCAGGAGTCTTTCACCATATTCTGGTCAGGAGGTAGAACCTCATATTGTAGTCAGGGCAGTCCACCCAATCTTCTATGGAAACTTTGCACTGCAGAGACACCATTTGGACTGTTCTCATTCAAACCTGTCCTCACATCCAAGAGTTTAACTACTCCAAAACGACACAAGCATTCCCACTGAGGCAATCCTGGTGATTTCCAGTGCTTGGCAGAATCCGAAAAGAAAAGTGTGTCACAGGTCAGGGTTGGCACCCACAATTTACTTATAGTTCCTTTGACCAGATGCCTCCAGGTTCTTTCACCCCACATAGGCACACCATAAGGCAGCCACCATGACTTTGTGCTCAGCTACGCAGTTAAAGAACTAAGGGCTGAAACAGGATAGAGGAGTGGTGGTACCTCTCCTGAGGCTCTCCTTAATCAGATTGACTCAAAGTTCTGAGTGGGCAATTGACACTCTCTACAGCACTCCATCATAGCTTATGCTGCTGTAAGGCCCCTCCCACTTGGAATCTTGGTCCAGATTACTGACAGGAGTTTCAGGGGAGACCTGGAAGTAAACTATTTGCTGCCAAGACTGACTACCTATTGCACACTGCATAGAGTTCTAGTAACTCCAAGAGGGACACATGGTTTACATTAGTAACACAGTAGATTAGTAAATGTGGTTCCACCATGCTGCGGCAACAAGAAATTTGTCAACTGGCATTACAGCGATGGTACAATGCCAACAGTTGGCAATGTGCAGTCACTGAAACAATGTGTTTTTTGCAGGGCGCTTTGCCCCCTGTATCCCACATTCAGGGGGCCCTGGCTGCCGCACCCCCTGACTTTTAAATAATCAACTTCAAGTTGGAGTTGTGCTGGGGAGGGGGCACAATCACCTGGGAAACACTGTCGGTGTACCGCCGGGACCATTACAGCGATCAGCTGATTTTGTCACTGTGGTGGTCATTGTGGTAATGTAGTCACAGAGCAAATGGTATATGAGTAAATTCAGGTTGGAAGGGACAGTAAATTTATCATCTTTCCCTTCCCCTGTTTCATAAAATTATGTATGATATGACAACTATGCAATGTATTTTTTTATTTTTATATTATCATCTATGCCTCTAGTAGTTCAGCTAAGGTGGGAGATCTGGGGAAACTGAAAATGATATTCTTCCAAAGCCCCAGCCTCTGACACTTAGCTGAGAGTGGCTTTTGTTTAAGCGATCATTTTCCTGCCCTGTTAATGCTTTGTTTTTTTAATGTAGACATCAAGGGCTGAGCCTCTTTTCATCTAAAGAGGATATGTTTTGATTTAAACAAATGTCTGGTACACCCAGACAGTACTCTGCTGAGTAGTCAGCCAGTAAAACAAAAGGACCATAAACTGATCTACAGACCTATTTCTGACCAGTTCTGGGAAGGTGTTCCTCAGAGATCAATGGAAAGTCCAAGGTATGATGTCAGAGAGGTATGACTGATGATGCGAGTATAGTGAGCCAGCCAGCCACAGGTATTTCTGTTTGCTGGAGAAGTCATTTATGTTTGGGACACTGGACTGGTAAGAATATGGGTTTGAGTCTGCCATAACTTACCAGTTCCCAGTTGGGAGTAACCTTCTTCTACTTTACTTTGAAATGTAATTAGCTTTGAGTTCAGATTTTCTGTGTGAGGTCTATCTTTTCAAAAGTGTAATTTTTTCATCTCTGCAGAATACTGTATTCTCCATACTCTTTAGTTACATTTATCCTGTAACATATGCCAGTATTGTACAGTATTATGTGTTATTTTCATATACTTCATGCTTTCTGTGATTGAGTCTTTTAAGGTATAGATAACCAAGGATAAATTGGCAAGTCTGATTTGTTTCCGAAGAGACATGTTACAACGCTACTATATTTAAAGCAACATATTCTCAGCTGTGTCCAAAGGGGTGGGTAGTTTGCCTGTTGGGACAGGGCACTGTACTGTATGAGCAGTGACTCTGGTGGGATTCAGACATAAAGCTTCCCTGAGTAAGAGTCAGGCTGAGTGGTGGCAACAGACCAGTCAGGCAGTTCTGAAAACTGGCAGCATGGTACAGACAGAATTCTGGGACACATGAACAAAACATGTACTACTGTAGTTTATAAGGATTCCCTAACTACTCCACTATACAGGATACTTGTTAATTTCCTTGGTAAGCAGAACTTTGTCCATGCATACCCTGAAGGCCTTTACTGTCCCCATATCCACTGTTTAAGCTGGTAGAATTATTTCATCCATTCACCACCCTCTGGTAGAAAACATGCCTCCTGAATTTTACAGCTGAATTTACCACCCCTTCAGGTTGTGCCCCTGCATACTGCTGAAGTACACCAGATCAACCGTCTCTGTAGGTTCAGGCTGTCCATACCCTTGAGTATGTGGAACATGGGTGCCATGCCTTTTCTTCAGGATGAACCTATTAAGAGCATCTCACCTCTTCTCATAGGTTTCCCTCAATATCCCTGGATATTTTAGTGACCTAGTTTTATACCATATCCGCCTTGCTTTAATGTCTAAGAATCTTATCAGTTGGACCATTTGTAACATTACATACCATGTATGAAGCAACCAAACTGAACAGTGAGAAAGTTGAAATGGCGATGCTAGTGTTCAAGACCTTGTTGAGTATCAATTAGTCCATTTTAAATGAGTTATAATAACAAATTAAATACAATGCTCCCTTCTTTTTCCTCCCCCCATATGCGCCACCCTCATTAATGCCAGTGGGAGATCCTGTCCCATTTTCCAGAACTGCTATCTCCCCCTTTGACTGCCACCTTCTATTATCCACCACCCTCTTTTATCCACCACAATTTAGGATGTATGGATGTTGGTGGATAAAAGCAGGAACACTGCAATCTAACATATTGACAACTGCTATAACTACAGTATATGCAATGCTTTCAAGTCAGTACCATTCAAAAAGGAAATGGTTTGATTTTTACCACAGAAATCAGGTTGCTCGTCATTGAACCCTACTGTGATTTATGTTCCTAATTGCATAGGTGGTGGAAATTCTGTGCTAGACCTACTAAATGAAAAGAGAAATAGCTTGTGCATTGATTTGGATGATTTCGAAAGATTGGAATGGTATCATAAGAAGCAGGTATGAATGGCAAAAAATGGGCAAAATGAGGAAGACCCCCCAAAATAGGGAGAGTTAAATGGTATGAATATGACCGGCTAAGAAGATCGTGCATATACCATAACATTTGCATCAAACTGTAACACAAATTAGTTGGATAAGTATTGTTTTTTCAAGTTGTCAGTGCAATGGCAACTCACTTTGTGCTGTTTTTCAACAATTCACCAGAAGGGCAACTTCTATAAAATGTTTTTGCAACTTAATTGGCAAGCATCTGCAGCTTTGACAAAATGAAATACAACACAGTACTCAGTTGCAACTCTTAGGCAATAGTTTTTCAAGGCTTTACGAGGGACCCAGCAATACATATGTAACATACTGAGAACTGTTAAAGCAGTTTATTGATGTGACAGTTTAATGTGAATTATACTTTATTATGCCTATGATAAACCATCTAGTCAAGATGTTGAAAGTGACTTCCCTTTGGAAATCTGCTATCTCCAATACAGTAGTAGGCATAGGTCCATATGAACTGTCCTCCACTTCTCAGTGGCGGCAACCTACATAGTTACCCTCAGTCATATAAGACTCCAGTTTACATTTAAACGATGCCAAACAACTTGGATTATACTTAGAATTTAGGACACTAGTAGGCACATGTCCAAGCATGCCCCTATTTATGAGCTCCTCAGGAGTTTCCTGCCCTTATGGTATCAGATGTTGTTTAATTGTGCTATACCCCCAATCCATGGTGCTAACCCTCTAGCATCTGTCAAGCATGTTTGCAGCTTTATATGACCAAAGAAGGTCCCACAGACCTGAAGAGTCTACTCTGAGTGAAAGCTTAGCGATCAAGGCTGCACCTCTAATAATAGTGCACCAGCAAGACTGCATGCATGGCCTGCCTTTACATAGAAACAAAGAGACATAGACTTTGTCAGCAGAAAAGGACCAGGAGGCCCATCCAGTCTGCTCTATTTTTTCCCTGTCTATTCTGACACCTCAGACCCTATGTGGTCACTGGTATCCCTCCTGCCTCCCTTTCCTCTACTTACTATACATGTGTGCCTATCTCATGCATGCTTGAAACTTCCCATTGTTTTAACCAAGCACCTCCTCTGGCAGTCTGTTCCAGGCGTCCACCACCCTTTCTTAGAAGAAGTATTTCCTCACAATCTTGTTAAACTCCCCCAACCCCACCCAGCTTCATTGCATTCCCCTGTGTTCTGGTGCTTTTCTTCCTCCTCTGAAAGGGACTCCCCACTGTACCTTGTTCACCTCTGTGAGGTACTTAAAGGTCTCAATCATTTCACCTCTAGCTGTTATCCCTCCAGGGAGAACATGTTGAGTTCCCACAGCATCTTTTTGTATGGCTTCTCGTGCTATCCCTGTACCATTCTGGTAGCCCTCTTCTGGACTGCTTCCACCCTATCAATGTCCTTGAGGAGGTATGGCCTCCAGAAGTGGGCACAGTACTCCAGGTGGGGTCTCACTAGTGAGTGACACAGTGGCAACACCACCTCCCTCCTCATGCTAGAAATCTCCTTCCCTATGCACTCCAGCATCCCAGTAGCCTTGCCTACTGCCTTGTCACACTGCCCTGCCACCTTATATGATTACTCTGAGGTCCCTTTCTTGCTTGGTAACTGTCAGTACTCCCCCCCCCCCCAACTTCTACACAGCTCCTGAGTTTCCTCAGCCCAGGTGCATGACATTGCACATTTTTGCACTGAAACTCAGTTGCCATCCCAAAGACCAATCCTCTAATTTCCCCAGATCATTTAGCATCCTCTCTACCCTTTCTTGAGTGCCCACCGTGTTGTACATTTTTGTGTCATCCACAAACAAGCATATCTTCCCTTCCAGTGCCTAAGCAATGTCACTTATGAAGACATTGAAAAAGATCGGCTCCAATACTGATCCCTGTGTCACCCTGCTAGTGACTCTCCCATCGCCCGAGTGTCTACCATTTACCATCACTCTCTGCCTTCTAGCCTTCAGCCACTTTGATGCCCAGATACTTTTTCCCCAACCCCCAGGCTGCTTAGTTTCTTTACTAGCCTCCTGTGTAAAGCAGTGTCAAAGGCCTTGCTGAAGTCCAGATAGACCACATCCACTGCCCTCCCCTTGTACAGCTCCCTGGTCACCCAGCCAAAGAAATCTGTAAGATTTGTTTGGCATGACCTCTCCCATGAAACAGTGCTGCCAGTGGTCCTGCAGCCCACATGCCTCCAGGTACTCCATCAATGTCTCACTCAGCAAGGTCTCCATTAATTTCCCCACTACTGATGTGAGACTGACTGGCCTGTAGTTGCTAGCTTCCTCCCTGCTGCTGCTCTTATGCAAAGGGATAAAATCACCCCTCCTCCAGTACTTTGGAACTACCCCCATCTTCAATGAGGTGCTGAATGATGTTGCCAGAGGGGTGACTAGCAGCTTGCTCAGTTCTTGTACATACAGTACATTTATATATAAACGTTTGTTGATTAAGATAGTATAAGTAGGAGCTCTATCAAACAATTGAGCGGAGGATCATTCACAATGCCGTCCCACAATATCATGTCCATGTAGTACAGTTAACTGACAGTATAGCACACTGTCATTATATATAACATGCAATATATTACATAGAGAATAATGGATAGGCAAGTGTGTGATATGACTATTTTTTTCACACCTGAGGTGTTTGATGATCCATAAACCTCAAGAGTGAAGCTCAAGAGGTTTATTTATTTATTTGCTTTTGTTTACTGGGTAAGTCACACTAGACAGCCAAGTGCCTATTTTCAGGTGCGACCCGGGAGAGTTACAAACTTGAATATACAGGTACAGTGATAAATCAACTTTTACATACAATGAGATATCAGGTTATATAGAAGAATGACAACCAGTAAAAATACATGAGCCGGGGTTTACAGGCGACCGGGAGAGTTAAGAGCTAGAGCATACACAAACAGTGCGTGAGTCAAATTTACATACAATGGGAGAGCATGCAATACCAATTATGGTATTCCATTTAGTTATTGCTTGACCAGTTGTCAGGAGAGTAAGTGCAGTTTATGCGGTCAAACACTGAGGGCGAGAAAAAAATAGTCACAGGTACACACTTGCCTATCTATTATTTTTTATAATTGCTGGTAATTGCTGTTATATAGTTAAAGATGTGGTGTCGATGTTTGACTCCTGAGGTACCGGTGCATGTGTGACAGGACTCGTGGAACAGCTGCTTGTTGGGAATACTCTGAGAGGAGGTGAGCACAAGCTACTTCTGAATTATTCGCTCTGAAAGCAACTGTTCATGGGGAAAAAACTGAGTAGTGCTCGAGGTGTGTTCAGTGCAAACTACTGCTGAACTCTTTGAACACTGACAATGCAGTTCTGTAAAAATGCCATAATAACCTGATTTCAGGTTATTACGGCATTTTTTTGATCTAGTGAAACGAGTTATTAAAGGGGGTCACCAGTAATTATTTAAAAATACTGACAGTATATACAGATAAAATGTACAATTACAGTTGTATATGACAATTTACATCAAGAATTATTCTGATCAGGCAATTTTACATGTTATGGGGTAGTATTACATTTACATACCCTTTCAACATTTATAGTTTCCTACAAAGTCATTTAAGTGTACTGTATGTAAAGGAAGGCACTGGCTTTAATCTTTCTTGATCTCTGTTATTATTTGGACTGCAGCCCAATTCCCTACTTTGCATCCTCAAAACACATATTTTACATGTATATCCACAGTGATCCTCAGCAAACTGGCAGAGTGTGGGAAGTTAAATTTAAAAATGAAGCTACATAACTTGATCATCATGTCATTAAAAAAATTAAATTATAGTTCTGTTTGCTCCTTAGTCAGGCAGCTATTTTTCAGGAGTTGACTGGCCTGGGGAAATATTTGTGTCAGCTGCTCTTTAAGCAGCTTCTGTAGACATGCCCTGACATGAGAATAAGTCCCTTTATTAGCAGTACATTAGTGAACAATATCAGAATCACACTGACATCTATTTTCATTTGTTTCCTGACATTTTTTCTATATGATTCTAAGCATCTTCAAACAAGTGACACGGAATATAATATCAACAGTGCTACTACAGTTATTCTTGTTTGAAGATGTTTATTTTGTTATGGGTATCAGTTGATCATATAAAAAAATCTGTGTTGACCCAACAGTGTTTAAAAGAAAGCAAGACACATTTGCATTAAACTTTACTCCTGCATTACAATTTCAGTACCAGGACCTGTCAATATACTTACGTTGTAAATGCTGGGTTATATTTTGCACCAAGGTAGTATGAGTAAAGGTTGAACATTCCAATCATGAAGGCAACAAACACCATAATAAAGATGATCATGAATTTGAAGATGTCTTTCACAGTTCTTCCCAGAGAAATTTGGAGGGGACCAAAACTTTCATTGGCTGGCAGAATGTAAGCAATTCTGGAGAAACTCAGTACCACTGCTATTGCATACAGTCCTTCTGATATGATCTGGGGATCTGAGGGAAGCCACTGGTTCCTAGCTAAATTGAAAGTGAACATGTTAGCAAAAAAATGAAAGCACAAGACTTAAACAGTATCAACTGAAAAAGAAATGTAAGAACTAAATACACGGTCCATGCAGCATGATTTTAAATTCTGAATATCAAGATAACAAAAATAAATGAAATAAAATGCAACTCTTATGTTGTCCATCTTATATGTGAGAAGTAGGATGTAACAAGTCAGTCGGGTAAATACATCCAGTAATTACTAGCGTGAAACTGAACTCAACACTAACATAACATTGCATGACTGAAAACAAGCTACAGAAATGTTCAGTAAAACAACATTTAACTGCTAACTTAAATGTGCCTTTTTGAGAATATCAAATGGTCAAATAGGGTTTGATCCTCCATTAATGCAGTTCATGATTTCAAATCCCAGAATCACTGGATGGTTGGTAATTAGAACCTTTGCTGTTAATGACACTCTGAACCATTGCATGCATGGTATTGCTGTAACATTTCTTACTGACTGGTTACCTTCCCCATTAAAGCAATTAGTTGGGAGTAAGTATGAGTTACCTAAGAAGTCACTTAAATGGTCATTCAATTTAATCCATGTTGGCATTATCAGAGCACCATTCTGTGGAAACATGCAGATGTTACACTAAAGGAAATGCTTACAAAGAACCGCAGCACCGAAAGAACTTTCACTGACTTCTGCTGAAAAGGAAATATTATTTTCTTGCTGTTAGGAGTGGTGGGGCTTGAAGGATTTCTTCTGAGCATTTTTCATTTTACAATCAGTATAACAATGTACCTCATAGTAAACTATTACTGGGTGCAAAATAAGGAATACTTGATTGGGTCATATATTGTATGTCAAGAAATATGTTGTTTGCTGTAAGAATCTATGCCACTGTTTGCTGAAAAAAATGGAAGCTGGAGAGAGAGAGATAGACAGAAACATAGAAACATAGAATTTGTTGGCAGAAGAGGGCTGCTTGGCCTACCCAGTCTGCCATATGGTCCCTGCATAGTCTATCTCCATAGACCCTAACTGGTCTCTGGTGACCCTCCCTCCTCCTTGTCCCTTTCTTAATATTCCTGTATATCTATCCCACATATGCATGAAGTCCTCCTACAGTTTTTGAATCCACCACTTCCACTGGCAGTCTATTCCAGCCATCCACCACTCTTTCAGTGAAGTAATACTTCCTCACATCCCTCCTAATGCCCCCAACCCCAACTTCATCACATGCCCTCTGGTTCTGGTGCTTTTTCTCATTTAAAAGAGATTCCTCTCCCACATCCTGTTCACCCCCATGATGTACTTGTAAGTTTCTATCATTTCCCATCTCACTTTCTTGTCTTCCAGGGTGTACATGTTGAGATCCTTTAGTCTCTCTTCTTATGGCTTTTGGTGCAATCCCTGCACCATTTTAGCTGCCCTCCTCTGGACGACCTCCACTCCATCTATGTCCTTTCTGAGGTGCAGCTTTTAGAACTAGACACAATACTCCAGGTGGGGTCTCACTAGTGAGTGATATAGTGGCAACACCACCTCCCTCGTCCTACTGAAGATATGTCTCCCTATGCATCCCACTGCTCCTACCCAGTGTATTGTCACACTGCAGTACCATTTGATGTAATCAGATTTGATAACACTAAGGTCCCTTTGCCGCTTAATGGCTGACAGTACCTTCCCTCATCTTATGCTCAGTTCTTGTGTTCCTATGTCCTAGGTGCATGATTTTGCACTTTTGGGTATTGAACCCCGACTGCCATGCTCTTGACCATTCTTTCCCAAGATCCCTATGCATTCTTTTTTCCCTTTCTTATTGTACACCCTATTACAGATTTTGATAGCAACTGCAAAAAGGCATACTTTCCCTTTCAATACATCTACAATGTCACTTATAAAGACACTAAAGAGGACCAGTCCGAGTACTGAGACCTGCAGCACTCTGCTGGTCATTCTATCATTAAAGTTAGTGCCGTTAACCACCACCCTCTGTCACCTATCTGTTAACCAGTTTCTATCCCAATTCACAACTTTGGACCCACCCCAGACTGCTCACTTTCTTAATCAGTCTCCTATGTGACACAGTGGTGTTGGCCTTACTGAAGTCCGGATAGGCCACGCCCACTGTTCTACCTTGATCTGTTTTCCTGGTCACCCAGCAAAAGAACTCAATCAAATTTGTCTAGCATGACCGCCCCAACTATGCATCCAGTATTCCTTTGGTCTTGAAGCCCACTGGATTCAACTTTTCCTTTATTTCTATCAACCTTTCCTTTTACAGTATTTCCATTAATTTCCCCACCACTGAGTCAAGGCTCACCAGTCTATAGTTAATAGCCTCTACCCTGCTGCCTCTCCTACATAGAGGGAGCATGTCTGCTCTCCTTCAGTCCTCTGGAACGATGCCCGATTCCAGTGAGCTTTTGAATAAGGCAATCAACAAGGCAGTCAGCAACTCTCCGAGTTCTTTCAGTACCCCAGGTGTATCCTGTCTTGCCAAAGTTCAGATAGGCCATGCCCACTGCCCTACCCTGATCTATTTTCTTGGACACCCAGCAGTAGAACTCAGTCGGATTCATCCACGAATCCATTATTCCTTTGGTCTTACAACCCACTGGATTCAAGATACCATACCAGCCTTTCCTTTTACAGTATTTACATTAATTTCCCCACCACTGAGTTGAGGCTTACAGCCTATAATTACAAGTCTCTACCCTGCTGCCTCTTCTATATAGAGACATCATGTCTGCTCTCCTCTAGTCCTCCAGAACAATACCTGATTCCAATGAACTGTCGACTAATACCATCAATGGGGTAGCCAGCACCTTCCTGAGTTCTTTCAGTACCCTTAGGTGTATCACATCCAGTCCCATAGCTTTGTCCACTTTCAGAGCTACAAGTCCCTTCAGGACTCTTTCCTCTGAAAAGGACTTGAGTCTGACCTCCCCCCTTCCATTTGTTCCTGATAATCACTGGTGGTCCATCCCCATTCCTTCCACTGTGAAGACTGAGCAGATGTACCTGTTCATAATCTCTTTTTCTTGTTCCTCTTCTGCGCAGTCTCCCACTGACATCCTCTGTATTCTTATTATCCTTCCCCTTGTGTTTCTCTTCTTACTTATGTACTGTACCTGAATAAAGTCTTATTCCCTTTGACTACCCCTTTAGCTATCCTGTCCTCTTTCTGTGCTGTTGCTACCCTTACTGCCTTACCTGCTTCCCTCTGTTTTACCTGGTACACCTCCCTGTCTTCCTCCCTCTGCATTTCCTTATACCTCCTAATGCTATCTGTTTTTCCTTCACTAACATGGCCTCTTTCCTATATTATAAGAACAGTATTTTTATCATTTTGATTTTACTCACTACAGTCACACACAGGCTAGTTGCTTTATATTTTCCTTCTCTTTTTGTTCCCCAATGTTCCTGTACTTCTCTCTGGCCTCCTTCCCCCACTGTGCAATTTCTGAGGCAGTCTCCATTTCCTTAAAATCTGCCCTCTTAAAGTCCATGACCCTTATCTTCATGTGGTTTGCCTCGGCTACTCTCTTAATGTTAAAACGCTGTGTGGTGGTCCCTGGTATCCAAGGGACTACCCACTGTGACATCTGCAATACTGTTCCTATTTGTAAGCACTAGGTCCAGCAATGCTATGTCCCTAGTGGGTGCATTGACTAGCTGCCTTGGAAAGGCCACTTGTAGGATCCTGCCAAAAGCTGCAGCTAGAAGGTTCCAATCCACATCCTGCAGTCTGAAGTCACTAACAAGCAGAATTCCCCCCTTATTTGATATCCTGATGATGTCAACCCCAAGTGCCTTGTCCAGCCCCTCTCCCTGTGCTGGAGGTCTGTATACCACACCTGTATGGATTGTGGCCTCAGTGCCTGTCATCAGGGTGACCCATAGCACCTCCAGCCATTCTTTTCCTCTGGGTGCCCTTGCACTTCATAGAATTGATGCCTTTCCTCAGACATAGTGCAACCTCTCCTCCCCTCCACCCTTCCCGGTCTCTACTGAACAAAGAGTGGCCTGGTATGACCACATCCCAGTCATTGTACCATGGCTTCTGGCTAGCCTCCTCCATAATGGCCTCCAGGTTCACAATTTTATTTCCCAGATTCCTTGCATTGGAGCACAGGACTCCCCATGCCTTAATCCTCCCACCTGCTTCCCCACTTTCTCCCCCTCCTGTTTGCGCTGTTTCATGAAGCTCCCCATGACTCCCCTTTCCTTTGTTACTCTGTTACCTGTCTCCTCTACTCCACTCTCTAGAGACAGAGACAGAGCAGAGGTGTTCTAAATGACTACTGAAAAGGAAAAACTGTAAGTTAAAATGAAAGAGCAAAATTAGGGGCAATTAGAACATGTGGAGTAAGCATGTTCTAAATGCTGCTGTTTCAGAAATAGTAGCTGTGTTTTCAGTAGTGTTGTAATGATCAACGGGTTATTTTGTAAAATTTTAAATGACATTTCCTTTCATTGTCATATGTTATATATGAATGAAAACATGTCCTCCTATAGTTGTAACACCTGATTGGCCAACTGTCAGCCAATCTAGTGTTAGTACTATAGAGGATATTTTTATATAAAATATACTGGAATGAAAAGAAGATGAAGCAAAACCACTCGGCTGTGGTACCATTTTCATTACTTTGGGTGCTATTGGGGTGGGAGGAGGGTGGGGGTTAGACTGTGTGTTGAGGGGGTTCTTGCTTGAATCTAGGGATAGAGAATCTTGTTTTTATTGTGCCAGGGTGGGAGGGAAGAGAGATTTTAGTGGGGGGGGGGGCGGCAGGACCATCCACAACTCAATGTCAAGTTTAATAGTATTTACTATAAGGAGGAGGGGAGCAAGGGGAGCAGGGAGGAAGGAGATAGTGGGAATATTAGGTGGTATTTCTTGCTTGATTCAGGAAAACAGGGCCTTTTTCTTGTGCCAGGGTGGGCGGGTAGTATGAGTTAGGTCTTGGGGTGCAGCAAAGTGCATGGACTGGAAATTAAATTTATTATAAGGACGGAGGAAGAGTCAGAACAGATGACAGTCTGGTTGCAATTTGGTAAACAATCAGTGGGCTTGAGGGGGAGGAAGGAGGCTATGAGTTGCAAAGTGTTTTGGGTGGGGCAGGAGGGAGTTATTTATTTATTTGGTTTTTGTTGACTGGGTAGGATGAACTAGGCAGGCAGTTTCCTATTTTCAAGCATGACCTGGGAGGTTACAAAGCAGGGAAATACGAGGTCAGTAAGAGAGAGATTAACAATTCAATAGAATAGGATAATACATAGTACACGGTACACAGGGTTGAATTAAATCTGAACAAGTAACAGGTAACAGGCATTACATGGATTCAGAAAATACAATTACATCTTAACAAAAAGCATTCTAACTACCATGAGCCTTGAGAGGCAGGAACTAAGTTTGGGGTTGCAGGGGTGGTATGGGGAGGGGAAGTGTAGATACTTGGTCTTAAGTGCATAATGGTAAGGAGGTGGGAGTTGGACCAGGTGGGTAGGTATTTAGGAGCAAGCATATTTAGAATGTTGAATCAGGAAGGAGCAGAATGAACTTCTAAAGGTGTCATTTGATTGACAGCATCGGATAGAAGGTGGGATGTTATTCCATTGTTCAGGAGTGAAGGAGGAGAAGGCACATTCTCTGTATTTAGTACAAGACTTTGGGATGGAAAGCTGCCCAGAGTCTAAAAACCTGAGAGAGTAGTGATTTGTATAGGGTACAAGGTGAGAGACTAAGGAGAGGGGCTTCTGACTGAGTAATGTGCTGTTGATGATCCTCCCAAGTGAAAAGTCAAGTAAGGCTGTAGGGGAAGGCCAAACTAATTTACTGTATAGGAGGCAGTGGTGAGTGAGATGATTAAATGCTAGAGCAAACCGGCAGATGTTTCTCGCCTCGGACCTCGACCCAAATCAATTACAAAATAAACTCCAGCAGGCCTTCTCCTCCATCGAATCCTGGTTCCTAAGTCATAAACTGCTTCTCAATCAGAAAAAAAACAAGTCTATGGTCTTCTGCAGCCCCCACAACAAAAACAAGCAACATCACCTAGAGCCACCCTTGACCCACACCTCTCCTGTGCTGTCCATATCAGCAATGTTGCAAAGTCTGCCAATACAAGGTTAGGCCTACTATTCCGGCACAGAAAACACCTAATCCCAGAAGCACTTACAGTGGCCGTCCTAAGCTCCATCATAAGCATTACAGATTATGGACTTATCATATATGGCTCTGCAACTACCGCTGCTCTCAAACGTATCGCGACCTCCCTGAATAAGGCCTGTCAACTCATCACTGGTTCCCATCGCTGCACCCACACTTGTGACCTTTATTCCCAATCTGGATGGCTGCAACTTGACAGTCGCATAAAACACCAAACCTGCATCACTGCCAAGAAAATTATAATAGGGCTTGCTCCACCTGGAGTCTGTGCTCTCCTTACGCCTAGACACAGTAATGTCACTACTAGGAGATCCAATTCTCATCCACTGCATATCCCCCGATGTCACACAACTCAAGGACAAAGATCATTCACCTATCGGGCAACCAGCTGGCTCAACTCTCTTGGCAGTGATATAGCCACTGCTCCCACACTCTGTCTTTTCAAGTCCAAGCTGCACCTCTCACTGCTTGCCTCCTGTGATTGTCCATCATAACATTACCACCGTTCCAACTGCCCATGCCCCAGCACATAGCACTTACGGTCAATCTCTGTCCCCCCCCAGCACCTTACCTGTCAATTTCCTCGACAAGGCCCCTGGCTGCACTGTCACCCGCTCTTGATCACCTCTTCTCTGTATCTCCCCTCCTTCCCCCTTCTCCCCCCCACCTCTCTTACTCTCCCTCTCTCCCTGTACCTCCTTCCTCCCTCGACCTCCTACCCACACTTCCACCCCACTCACCCCTCCCCTTCTTCCCCTGTCTTGCCCATGGCACTAGTCCCAGCGTTACTCTTTGTACTGGTAATTACCTGTCTGTAAGTCAAATATGTTTGTCTGTAACTAAAAAGATGAATACTGCGCACTCTGATGTGGAACCTTTGTAAAAGAGCCTCAGTTCAAAGGTATTGTTGTAATCCTAGACTGAAATAAATAAAATAAAAGATGTTGTTATACCCTACTACACACTTTCGCACTTTAATTGCAGGGAGATGGGTAACTCTAGTTTTAGGGTAGTAGTATAGTCAGAGATATCCGTATCCTAATCTGATTATATCTGATGTTAGGATCAGATGTTGTATTCGGATATGGATCATCCTAATATCCAACTATCCTAGCTCGGATCAGATACTGAAGTATCTAAGCATTCCTACTATAAAAACAGGCAGACAATGGGGTAGCATTGCCATTCTGGTTACATAATAGTATGTGGCAAAAATAAAATGTCAGCTATCTGACAAGAAGTTTGTCAGATGATTAGAGACGGACCCTCTGTTGTTTTAAAAAATACATCTCTTGTGTTGGATAATGCAAACACGAATCACATTCTTACTTTGCTGGAGCACCAGTATTTTAAGGGTGGAAAACCCCATAAGATCAATAATAAACACATTGCTGAAGGTCCACAAGGACATCTGGATTTCAAACAAAGAGTCCAGTGCATAACTCCCCGAACATGGTAAGTTTGAAAAGTAAATCACTTTTACTGACTAAATTGGTTATTTCCTTACTTATATCTCCATGGAAAAAGATTCTCTTAGTTATCAGATTGGAATTTCAGTGTGAACAAGCCAAACCACCAGATGCCAAGGTGAAATCCAATGGTTGGCGTCTTTGGGGATGGGTTGTGCACTGGGCTGTGTTTGTTTGTTTGCTACAGTATGTGCCGCAAAACCAGTAGCACCTCTCAGCAGAAATGTGATTGTGACTTTGTGAATATTGCAAAGATTAGAGCGTGCTAATCTTGCAATATGTTTAGACATCTGGGGCCTGATATTCAAATATATGCAATGCACAGCACAAAACTTTATGCTGCACCTTGCTCTTGCCCGGCTGCCCGAAGATGATATATTCAGTGGAATAGCGCACCAGCACTATTTGACAAAATATAGGGCTATGTCGTCCCAGCACTAAGCCACTTAGTGCTGCCTTGACAATGCTCTCAAAGTGCACTCCCAGAATGGATAGCGCATGAGCACATATTCCAGTATTCAAGGCAACTCATGTAAAGTTGCCCACTGGGCATGCAAGACACTAAGGGGCCATCTGCATGCCCATTATGGACTCATTTGCATGGGTAGCAAGGCAGGCTAATGAGGTACTGGCCCCTCAATTGCCCAGTCCCAGCCATGTAAACATATCCCTGGTGCTAGTGGTCCCCCCTGCCGATCACTGGCCCTTTCATGACAATAAACTATTCTGGGTGCTGGTTGTTTCCACCACCACCAATTGCTGGCCCATTTTTCACAATAAAGCTATCCCAGGTGCTAGTGGTAACCTCCCTCCCTCTGATTGCCATCCCTGCCATCATGAATATGATCCGTGGTGCTAGTGGTAAACCTCCTCCCTCCAATTGCCATCTCAGCCTTCACGACTATGATCCCTGGTGCTAGTGGTAACCCCCCCATGCCTCCGATTGCCATCCCTGCCTTCATGACTATGATCCTTAGTGCTAGTGGTAACCCTCCTCCCTCCAATTGCCATCCCTGCCTTCACGACTATGATCCTTGGTGCTAGTGGTAACCCCCCTCCCTCCAATTGCCATCCCTGCCTTCACGACTATGATCCTTGGTGCTAGTGGTAACCCCCCTCCCTCCGATTGCCATCCCCAACTTCATGACTATGATCCTTGGTGCTAACAGTAACCCCTCTCCCTCCGATCCCATCCTCATCTTACACTCTTATGTCCCTGGTGGTAGTGGTGCCCTCATCTCTGATTGCCAGCCCTGACATACAAACAACCCCTCCCTTGTGTCCAGTGGTCCCACCTATGGCAATGGGCACTCCTGCCATTCACCGTATCCTCACTGGTGGTGCCGCGGGTGCATACAGAAACTGGCACAGCCCTCCTTACACCTCCTATTCCAGCTGCCATATATAAAGTCAGGGAGCATACCTCTTATTTATAGGACATGATGCATCGCCCTGTCCTATAAATAAGAGGCCCAATCCCTGACTGTACATATGGTGGCCAGCTGAGTAGGTGTGAGGAGGGCTGTGCTGGTCACCGTATGCACCTGCAGCACCACTGCTGTGGATATAGTCAGTGCCACGCCCAGTGCTGCGGGGGGAACACTGGATGCCAGGGAAGGGTTGTTTGTATGTCAGGACTGGCAACTGGAGGGAGGGCTCCACTACCTCCAGGGATATAAGAGACAAAAACAGAACTGGGCCGGAGGGAGAGGCATTACCACTAACATGAGGGATAATATGCGTGAAGGCTGGGATGGCAGTAAAATGGAGAGGGGTTATCACTATCACCAGGGTTAGATTCATTGCCAAGAAAAGGCCAGTGATTGGAGGGGGCCCACTATCACCAGGGATGGATTTTTTTTTTTTTTTACATCGGGCTGGCAATTGGTGGAGGGGAGGGCAGAGACCACAGGGAGTAGCTGTGCTCCTCCAGTGGCCAACCAGTTCGGTGGCTGCATTACCTCTGGCAGCTGCTACAGTTGCCTGAAGTTAAGTTGGGTTTATTTTGGCTGTATTTGCACTATACAAAAGGACCACACTAAACCCTTTTGCACAGTGTAATGCCACTGAATATGGGGTTGCCTGCATATTCATGGTGATGCCGCTCCACTTGCCAACATGCATGCATTATGTTTTGTATGGGCACTGACCTTCTTTGCCCATGCAAAACCCCTTCTGAATATGGGGCTCCAGCTCAAATGTCGCCAATGAAAACTTTTGAATATCAGGTCCCTGGAATCTACCTGGTAGGCTCATAGTTTTAGGAGTTTAGTTTATCACGGAATCCCTCTCCCATTTTGTTGACACCTACATAGGAGACCCAGCAAAGAATCACTGGTCTTACATTAGAGATACCATGGAGGTACTGCATATTCTTGGGGCCTTGCAGCTGGAACAAAATTGGAGTTTGGCCACACTGAATGTAGATGCATTATACATCAGTGTTTGTCACAAGGGATGCTTAGTGGCACTCTATTTTTATTTGAGCAGAATGTCATGTATCTCAGAGGGTAGGAAACAATTGCTTTTTCCGCTTTGGTTCTTGAATGTAATTTCTTCACTTTCATTAATCAACACTTCCTCAAGATTAAGGATATGACAATTGGGGCCTGATGAAACAGGAAACAGAGAAACCATTTGCTGCTAGCATCCAGTTGTCACCCCACCACATAATCAATAATATCCAAAGGGACAATTTATGTAGAGTGACTCTCAAAACCTGCAGTTTGGCAGAGAATTGGCAGAGAAGTCAGGGCAAGGAATCTGACCAGAAGGTGCCTTTTTTTTATAATTCTATTTGTCACTTCTTACCTGGTGAGGATGTACCCCCATGGTCTGTCCATGTCCCTGAACCCCCTTCACCAGGAATCCCCCCCTTGGAGAGGATTACAACTTACCCCTCATGGCAGAGCTCTTGGTGGGGGGTGCAGGAGGGACCAGTATCAACCTTTGGTCTCTGACGTTCTGGCAGGATGTCATTCTGGTCGACTAGAGAGTCTGAGGCTTTGGTGCCATGTTGTGTAGCCATGGAGAGGATTCTGCTGTAGGTTGCCCCTGGAGGAGCAGATGTGTAGTGATGTCTGTGTACAGTCTTGTGTGCTCCCACGTATGACCTGCAGATGTCCTCTGTCACCTCCACCCTATCTGTGTTGTCCCAGCCAATGTACTTTCAGTCTTTGCTGGGAGAGACTCATGCACTAGGTTCACCCCTTCCCCATGCAGGGACAGTCTTCCTACTCCAGTCCTCTAATGGTTCAGGCTCATTCCTGAACCCGGGTTGACAGTGTGGCAAGTAGTTGCCATAACACAAGCACTGCACCGATGGGCCAACCCACCAGAAAGTGTCTTGAAGAAGGCTAATCAAGGCATCATCACTTAGGCACATACAATTGTGGATGCCACCTTACAAGTAGAATGGCTACAAAAGCAGGGATTGGGTACAAGGGGTAGCAACAGACTGACATTTGTGACAACATACATTTTGTAGGCATCTCTGATTGACAGGATGGTACAAATAAAATGCTCAGAAGAGAGCCAGCCCAAACCCAATACATTACTACCAGCTTAAAATATCTAATTGAGCAAGATTCTAAAGGACTGTCTTGTTAGGAGCCTACAACCAGCACCCACCTTCAGGAATTGTTTGCCATGGGCCCCAAACGGTTTTATTTACTTAAAATGTGTGACTTGGATAGGCACAATCAGCTGGAGTTTGTTTCTAGGTGTGACCTGGGGAAGGGGATACAGCAGGGAGTGAAAGCACAGCAACAAATAAAGAGAAAACAGCAGTGCATGTATATGAACAATAAAAGCAACGTACAAGAAATAAATTCCTGAAAAAGGAAAAATAAGTAAAAAGTGTACAAATGTAACAGTACATCAGTTACAGGGTATAGCCACGATGAGAGCTAAACGTGGCAAATGTGACATGGGTACATGTGTTACCACTTCTGACAGTTTCACTAATCGAAGAATGGAGAAAAGGTGTTTATTAGGTCATTTATAAACTGTGACAGTATGAAAGGGATTTACTAGATGTCATGCTCTTTTGAGTTTTACTTCATAAGAAGAACCAAAAGGAATCTGACATTATGGTTATTTGAACTCTACAGGGAGATATGTACCAGCAATAAGGATTCTGCTATGACACACCACCTTATCGGGTAGAAGAAAGGGACCTGCATATTGTTGGGGCTGTGGAAACTGTATACATGTAGAGGCACCCATGGGAGGGCAGTTTTGAGGTGCAATTGAG
This sequence comes from Neoceratodus forsteri, assembly GCA_016271365.2. Classification (NCBI taxonomy): domain Eukaryota; kingdom Metazoa; phylum Chordata; order Ceratodontiformes; family Ceratodontidae; genus Neoceratodus; species Neoceratodus forsteri. Next base: position 664,496,602 of record CM028130.1, on the reverse strand, counting down.
TAGAAGGGAACGGTACTGGATATGTGCCCTGTGAAAGTTGAAATGTCCTGGCATTTATGATCTGCCGATATTAACACACATTTTATGAGCTATATTGAGTAGCCAAGGGTGATTTTACATTGGACTTGGATCATTTCGTTATATAAAATTAGTCTAGTTAGGAATTTATCAGTAATATATTTTTTACATTAGTTCATGCATGGCCTATTCTTTCCTTTTTCTAGATACTGTCATGTATTTAAAATGAGGATAACAAGGACCACCTATACCCATTTGGATATCCACAAAGTCACCTTGAAAATCATCTGTTTTTTTAACATTGTTTGTAAATAGTTTCATCTATAGTGATTGTGGTATTTAATAATTATTGATGCACTGCTTGCACGATTTGCACTGCAGTTAACCTGACCTTTGGTTCCACCTGGTGGCAATGTTGAATTATTACATCAGTTTGTAATTGATGTTAAAACAGCAGACTACCAATGGTGGAAACACAACGTACAAAACCTCAGTACACAGAGGGCAAAATGTTAGGTTTGGTGGTGATGATATACCTGTCTGTAGGGGCTATGCACAGTGCTATTTGCAATTACACAATTATACAATTTGGAAATAAGTTGTTGACAGTTTGTGCTGAGAACAATTACGTTTATTGTCTTGCATTTGAGTGCTGGCCTCTTTTACTAACATACTAACATACTATTTGCCAGCAGATTAGGCCTTATGGTCTATCAAGTCTGCTCGAACCTAGATCCTTTTGTGTTTGCATTTGAGCCATTTAAGAAATGGCACCATCGTCAGATAAGCATGCTTTACTTTTTTTAAAATTCTATTGTTGTTTTCAAGGTCCAGCATCCCATACTTCTTGAGGTAGATAATTTATATGATTTGCTGCCATACATTATTCTGAGCTGTACAGGTGCCTGCAAGGATTGTGCAATGCCTAGATCTCTCAACTTATGTAATGGACCAGCTGCGGTAGAGTCATATATCCATGCCATCCACCTGTAGTGCTTTTTGCAAGCTAGCTGTGTTCAGGATACCATTTCTAATCTCTAGTCTGACAGTAGGAATTGGCATGAGTAATGTCTCTACTGCTGCTAGCTGATTGCCGAATCGCACAATGTTTTGTTCATCCCAGCCATCATCTATGGAGCTAGGAATGGATATATTTAAGGGTTTCAACTCTCTTGAGTCCCTCTGTGATGCTAACAATTTGAATATTCATAGCCCTAGCCCCACGTTTTAGACTCTCAAAGTAAAGGTAGATGGGTGTGCTCTCCCTTTGTTTCAATTCTGTCACCATTGTTGTTACTGAGCTCTCATTTGCTTCTTCTTTTTTTTTTCTATGTTATTTATTCTCCTGTGGCCACCCAGATGCTTCCCCATAGCCTCGCAGCCCCTACCTATGGGGATCCGGCCGCTGTTCATTTCTACAGAGACTGCTGGCACCCAGTAATCCCTGTGGCTAACCCCCCGCAGTGGGGTGGCAGGGAGCCCCCTAACTCCCCCCAATGGATCCAGTTCGGGTGTCAGCGCCCGGCGAACTTGCGGACGGCAATCAAGCCATGTTGGGTGCCACCATTTTCCCTGTACTATTTTTCCCCTGAGTCGGTGACGTGCAATGATGCCAGTGGGCGTATGCGCGCATGTGTCCACACGTACCTCTCCCAGGCATCTGCCCCTGACTCTGCCCCTTGTATGACATGTGTCCCCAACCCCCCAGCCTCTGCCAGGGGGCAGTCGGATGCCGACCGTTGTGAACCCCCCACCCCAGAGATAGAGAGAGAAGTCCATTGGACGCTCAATCCCTCTCCTTCCCTGCCAGCCCCATCAACCTGTGCTCGCTCCCGAAACTGGATCGCCAGCGTGGCGCGAGATGTAGTGTCCAACGCTTCAACCCTCAGTGCCACCAGGCCGGCCACTCATTTGCTACTTCTACTGTGGAAATAGCATCTTAGTTTTGAAATCTTGGCTTCAGGACACCCCTGTGTTCCAGGATTTGTTCAATCTTTCTGTATGTTTCTCTGCCTGCAGCCAATAAAGTGTCACAGAGGACATATGGCATCAGGATTGATGACTGTCACTACCCTGGCTCTCAGTTGGGCCCGTTACTTCTATCCACTTCCTCTGGTGCCACTGTTAGGTTATCTCATCAAACAAGACACATGTAGAATCAGAAGATTGTACTCAGATCATGAGTGTTTATTTAAAATCGGTAACTTAAATGCATGTATAAATTTAAAAGGGGACAGTCAACACTAACAGCCCCACATCCAAATGCAATAAACAGTAAGTAAAGAAATATAGAATAAAATGCACAGGGTGTTGTGTATAACATATGGAATAATACATGAGTGGGTGTGTGTAACCAGAATTTTACACACACCTGAGGTGTGGAATGCTACATAAACCCTGAGGGCAAAGCCCAAGGGGTTTATAAAAGCATCCCACACCAAGGGTGTGTGTAAAATTCTGGTTTTACACACATCAACCCATGTATTATTTTATTTAAATTACTGGTCATCATTTTTTTTCTTTGAGCACAGTTGAGTAAGTTAGTGCAGCACTTCTGTCAGACGGAGAGATACACAGAGACACACACACACACACACACACACACACACACACACACACACACACACACACACAGAGTATGTCACTCCTTTCCAGTTCAGGCATTCCTTTGTTTTCTTCTTAATTTTTGTCCTTTTTTAAAAAAAATTACAGTAGTAAGTTGCAGTTTATTGCCAATGCAGCCACTGTGTGTGGAAGCTCCATTCGAGGGGTACGAATGAGAGGATCAAACAGATTGATTTTTGAGGCTGTGAAGGCTGGAAGAAAGAGACAGATATTTAAAATATTTAAAGTTACCAGTCTTGATTTGTGAGGTAAAGGATGAGTGCGGGTGCTCGGTCATGGAGCAACGGAGCCACCATGTTGGCTGAGATGTTATACAGAAACATAGACTTTGACTGTAGATAAGGATCTCTTGGCCTACCAAGTCTGCCCATTTCCCTACTTATTGGATAAGCTGCAGATCCTAGTTTTTTCTTTGACATCTCTTTTTTATGCACCCAGGAGGCAGAGCATCCTTCCGGGGTACCCACCCGATGTGGGCCTCTCACTCCCTGCCTGAACCCTTTCTAGGAACTCCCCACCTGAACAGTCTGGTACAGACCCAGTCCCCTGGCAACCGGGTGCCCCTGGGGGAGGGTTTGCCCACCCTTGGTGACCTTACAGACTCAAGGGGTCCTACCTTACTGTTCGAGTTGGCGCCGTTGGGGAGGATCCTGTAGTGCAGGCTGGCGCTGGGATGTGGGTCGTGTCACCGGAGTCCCCATCATCTCCACAACCTCCACGGGGTTTCTATGTACTTCACTGGCTCTGTCCACATGAGCGCAATGTGCAATGACATCTTGGCACATGGCAACCCTGCCGACATCATCGCGCTTTCCCCACTGTTGTGTGCCGATCATCTTGCAGTACCCCGATCTCCATCAGGGGTCACTGGGACATCGGATAACCCTTGGACCTCCCCCTGGGAGAGGAGAGCTGTCCTCTGGACACTCTATCCTCTCCCTCCCCTGCCAACCCCCAGCAACCCAAGGCCACTACTGAACCCGGGTCACCGGTGTGGCGTCCAGCCCCTCAACCCTCAGTGCCACCAGGCCGGCAGCTGCAGATCCTAGTTAAGCAACAGCCTGCTTTATCCTACTCCCCACCAGAATTGCTTTATGTCTGTCCCATGCATTCTTGAATTCCCCCACTGTTTTTGACCCCACAACCTCCTCAGGAAGGCCATTACATGTGTCCACCACTCTCTCCATGAAAAATACTTCCTCACATTTCTCTTGAACCGTCCCCCCTCTATCTTCAAATTGTGCCCCTTTGTTCTTGCATATCTCTTTTTCTGAAAGATGCTACCCTCTTGGACTTTGTTGATTCCATTGAGGCACTTGAAAGTTTCTATCATGTCCCCCCTCTCCCTCCTTTCCTCAAGGGTATACATATTAAGCTCCTTTAGTCTCTCTTCATATGGAGTCTGGTGTAGACCCTGCACCATTTTAGTTGCCCTCCTCTGGACTGCCTCCATCCTGTCTATGTCCTTGGGAAGATGGGATCTCCAGAACTGCATGCAGTATTCCAGATAGGATCTTCACCAACTTTCTGTACAGAGGGATAACAACCTCCTGTTTTCTACTAGTGATGCCTCTCTCTATGCATCCCAGTATCCTCCTAGCCCTCCTTACTGCCTTCGTACATTGCTTGCCTACATTTAGGTCATCTGATATGACTACCCCAGGTCCCTTTCCAATTTTGTTTTTGTTAGTACCTCCCCTGTCATTCATGTTCAGCCCATCCACACATAGACTAAGTTCTAATGAGGTTCCTGGAGTGGAGCCTGATTGATTGACAGGCACTGTTTGCAACCACCAGGTTGTAATGCAAATTATTAACTGGGTGGTTGTAACATGAAATAAAACTATGGTTATCCGGTAATAAAAAAATGATGACCAGCAATTTAAATATAGAATAATGCATGGGGTAATGTGTAAAATCTTGAGTTAAACAAACCACACCATGTTTTATTTTTTTAGAATTGCTGGGTATCATTTTTTTCAGCACAGCAATTCTATAAAATAAAAAGACATCCAATCTCTCTGTAGCTGCTGTCTGCTCCATTGTCAGTGTATCCATGGTTGGAAGCAGCTGAAGATAGTTGAAAGGCGCTATATAAATATAAATATGAATAAATAAAAAAATAAAGATACTATTATTTTTATTAAGAAAGGAAACTTTTCCCTTTGTTTTGTTCAGTTTTTCAGGCAGCCACACTTAAAAGTTTTTCCCCCAGTCACTTTTTTTCTTAGTTAACTTACTGCTGTCTCCAAGTGGCAGTGTGACGAGTGCTGAGAGAGGGCTGGTGGTGAAGAAGGGCAGAGCAGAGCCTTGTACCTGCGTAGAAAGGAAACCTGGTGCGTATTTGCCATTATAACCTATCGGTTATAACAGCAAATTATATCAGGGTTCCCAATGGGAAAAAAAGTGATCCCCAGTTATTATGAGAGATTTATGCACATCCGAGGTGTTGGATGCTACATAAACCCCAAAAGCATAGCTTGAGGGGTTTATCAAAGCATCCCACATCAAGGGTGTGCATAAAATTCAAGTTTTACACACCACCCTATATATTGTTTTATTTAATTGCTGGGTAGCATTTTCTCACCTTGAAAACACTACACATCAAATATAGAAAATAGTATGGCCAGTATATGGTGCTGTTGTTTAAATAATCAGTGTTGTGGTGGGAGTTTATATTTTGTTTGCAATTGCTCCCCGTCCTTCTAGCTTTGTGCCTCTTTCTTTTCTTTTTTTTACAGTACACGTGGTAGAAGTGGTGTTAGGGCGAGAGAGCAGTAGTGCTACCACTAGGCAGAGGTATAGTGTCAGCCGCATATAACTTTCACTTTTTTCTTTTATTTGAGCATAAAATAGGAGGTGAGAAAGTGGAATAGAGAGAACAATACCCCCAAGCAACTGAACTGGAGTCTAAATATTTTCAGATGAGGTGAGAAACAGAGAAAATAGTTTTAGAATTGGTATTTACCAGTAGAAGATATCAGAGCTGTGAGAAGCATTATGTGCATCTGGTCAGTGCGAAAGGGTGGCACGCAGCTTCTTCAAAGGGAAACCCAGTCTGTTTTTACTATTATAACCAGCTGGTTACAACTGTGAATTCTAACTGGGTTTCCCTATGGGAGAAAACACTCCACAGTAATTATACTGTTTTTGCACTCAACATGCAAATTTGGACCAGCCTCACATTTGGGTGAAGGGGCTCTCAGTGATGACTGGTCCCCTTTACAGATTCCCTGGAGGACCTGGTGCTTGGTACATCTGGTCTTTAGCTTTGCTCTCTAGCATCCCCCCTCTAGAAATGCCTTTTATGCAATTAACAAGGCAATTTCTGTACCCACTGCTGGACTATGGAGATGTGGGGTACTGATCAGCCTCAAAAGCCACACTGCACAGGCTGGAAGGGCTGCACAACAGGCCATAGAGGTTCACCCATGACAGCAACTCAAGGATATAACACTGCCTGCTGCATTGCCAGCTTTAGTGGCAAGCCCCCTAGTCCCACCAGTACAACAACTACCACTAGTATATACTCATCCATTAGTGCATCCACTTCCCATCTCTCATATGTGCTTCCACCTCTGTCCCTTCCAAATATTCTCTAACACTGAATGAAGTGTCATTAAATACCAGACCTGCCTGCTCGGGAAAGATTGCTCCTCAGTTTAACTCCTCCATCCCTTAGAAACCTCCTTAAACCTGCATCTAACTCATGCCAGACTAGAGGAAAACATGAAATGCCCTACATGTCCCTTTCTGGCACATTGCCCTTGCACAGAGATCCTTTGCCTACGTGGGCACCCCTCTGGCTCAGTGAACTCCCCCCAGAAGTAGTAAATGTGCCTAAGGTCGGAACTTTCAATAAATTACTACTTAAACACCTGACAGCACTCAGCTTCTGTTACTGTGGGTTCTAATGCACCCCCTTTGCTGGTCTCCTCTTTGTCCCCCCACCACCTTACCCTCTTAACCCTACACATTCCCTCTCTTAACCCATTTCTCTTACCCTATTACCCACCTCCACCCTCTGTTACTGCTCATTCCACCCCGCTAGTAATTGTTTTCTCTGTCTCATTTTCTCAACCCACACTTGCTCACTCCTTCTATAACCCTACCGAAGACATCTCTCTCTGCGTTATGATGTCAACCCATACTCCACACCCACTTCCTTCTTAACCCCTTGACAATGACAGCCCTGTCTGCTCTATTACCCACCCTCTCCTCACAGTACCATCCTTTGGCCTCTGCACCCCAAGTTTATCAAATATGTTATTAAGCCCGACTGTACTTTATTGTAAGAACTAATTGCACTTCTTTCTTTTATATTGTAAAGTGTTTTTTTATCATTCAGTTTTTTTTTTCCTCTTTATTTTAACCCCAGGATATTGTGTTTGTAATTTATGTTTGCACTTGCCTATGTCTGTACCTTTTATTTTCTATATTCGAATGTATCACTTGTTTGTACCTTTCCATGACATGGAACCTTTGTTAACTAGCTTTTAGCTCAAAGGTGTTACTCCAAGATGGCAAATAAATAAATGAAGCAGCTAGCTGGATAGCAACCAACTAACAAAATGTTTTCATCAGATAGGCCTACTCATTCTGAGTCCCTATAGAATGGAACAGTATACATGGGAACAGGAAAAGGCAGACAACCTGAACAAATACTTCTGTTCAGCGTTCATAGCGGAAAGAAACAGTGTGGCCACACAAATGAAACAGGAACATGGAGGAAGGTGAACACTAGTTCATTCTTAGAGCAGAGAGTTCTGAAGGGACTTCCACATCTGAAAGTGGACAAAGCAGATGGGTCCACCCAAGGGTGCTGTGGGAGCTCAGAGAGGTAGTGGCTGCACCTCTGATGGATTGGTTTAACAACTCATTGGAAACAGGAGTGGTCCTGGAGGACTGGAAGAGAGCAGATGCAATCTCACTTCACAAAAGTGGTAGCAGGGAATAGGCTGGATAGGCCAGTCAGCTTGACTTTGTTGGTGGGAAAGTTAATGGAATCACTGCTGAAATAAAGAATTGTGGAATATCTTGAATCCGATAGGTTACAAGTCCTGAGGCAGCATGGATTAATAGGGAGGAGGTCATGTCAAATCAGTCTGATAGATTTCTTCAACATGGTGGGTAAGGAACTAGATCAGGGTGGAGAGGTGAAAATAGCCTGCTTAGATTTCTGCAAGGAGTTCAATGCCATTTCACATTGGAGACTAGTAAACAAGCTGAGCAGCTTAGGAGTGGGCACAAAGTAGGCAAACTGGATAAAAAATTGGTTCCGGGATAGGCTGCAGAGGGTGGTGTTAAATGGAGTTCACTTTGAGGAAGTGAGGGTGATTAGCAGGGTGCCTCAGGGATCAGTGCTGGGACTGATCTTCTTTAATGTCACTGCAGAGAAGCTGGAAGGGAAAGTCTGCCTCTTTGTGGATGACAACAAACACTGCAATAGGGAGAACACTCCTGGGGTGGGTGGAAAGGATAAGCAGTGACTTGAGAAAACCTGAGGGGTGGTCAAGGGTATGGAAACTGGGTTTCAATGGAAAAAGTGTAAAGTAATGTGCTTGGTGCACAAAACCCCAGGGGCAGTGTACAAAAGGGGGGGTGGTATACTGATGACCACCAAGCAGGAAAGAGACATGGGGTGATCATATTGCATTACCTAAGAATGGCCAGGCAGTGTGACAAGACAGTTGGGAGGGAGAGTGAGATGCTGGGGTGCATAGGGAAGGGTATCACTAACAGAAAGGGGGAGGTGATGTTGCCCCTACATAGATGGCTGGTAAGACCCCACCAAGAGTACCGTGTCCAGTTCAGGAGACCACATTTCCAGAATGACAGACAGAGTGAAGGTGGTCCAGTTGAGGGCAACTAAAGTGATGCAGGATCTACATTAGAAGCTCTACAAGGAGCAATTAAAGAACATAACATTTGTATACCCTGGAAGGGGGGGATGATAGAGACTTTTAAATACCTCACAGTGGTAAACAAGTTACAAGAGGGAAGTATTTTTTTTTTTTTTTTTTTTTTTAAAAGGTGTTCAAGAACAAGAGGACAAGCTATGAAGCTGGAAGGGGTGGGGTATGTTCAGGAGGGATGTGAGAAAGTATAGTACTTTTTCACAGAAACAGTAGTGGATTCCTGGAACAGCCTTCCAGTGAAGGTGGTGGGGGTGAAAACATTGGTAGGGTTCAAGAAAGCTTGGGATAGGCATACGGGAAACTTACAGGAAAGAAAGTGGGAAGGGATAATGGGCTGGAGATCAAAGCGGATCTGCAGTGATAAATGCTGTAGGTAGGGGAAAAATGGGCAGTCTAGGTGGGCCAAGTGGTCCTTATCTGCTGACAAATTATATGTTTCTACATGTACAGCTCAAAGATGTATATGGGTGCCCTCACACTTGAACCTCTTCTTATCCACCCCCTATTATTTTCTGATTTGTATAGATACTTCTACTCACCTACCTTCCCACTGTTAGTGGTGCCTTCTGTATATAGAGGGGCACTGCTCAAAATCACTGACTGTCATCTTTACTTGCTGTATGAGTACTTGTCCTCCACAGTCAGGAAGTATGGAGCCACCCAGCGGGGACCGGGTTCGGTGTGACACTACGTGAACACAAGTCAGGAAAGTCACAGAACGCTCTCCCAGCCAAAAATATCAAGAAAAACACTCCAATAGTTATATTTCAAAAATATACTTGTCCTCCACAGTTGCCATGATGGTTCTTGTACAGTATGTTCCCCGGTATTTTACAGTGTTTTTTTTTTTTAAATAACACTGGGTGTCCTATTGTACTGCATTATAAACTAACCATTTGTTGTATGTTGCTGTAACAATGGACCTCACAAAAAATAAATATTGAATCTCATGGGTCCGTTCTGCCATCTGTTTGATGCCAATTTAAAAAAATATCAATAGATCAATAAATTAATCAATATATTTTATACAGCAAAGGCCACCTCTTCTTTTTCAGTGCTCCCTCATATGTTAAACTTTTGTTGTGGTTGCCATTTTTCTGTGTTTTTGCTTTATGATAATGTGGATTTTTAAATAACATTCATCAAAATACCCATTAGGACAGCCTAGACCACCTCATCTGCAGAAATCACCTTTTGCTGCCATGTCATGCCCTGCCATTCTCTTTGTTTATTATTTTTTTCTGATTTGTTATTTAAATCTCTTTCTTCTGAAAAAAAATGCACATTTAGTGGCCCAGATAATCTCAGCTTCTCCGCAGAGTTTACCTTACCTTATGTTTCCACATAATGCCCTGCCTCCTGCTTTGTGGCTTTATTACTGAGACTTATTTTCTTTGCAAACAATGACTTGAGTGTTAATTTCCTTTCATAGTTCCCACATTTTGTATTCAGATGTACAGTACTTGTTATGCTGGGAAATATGAGGCAATCAAGCACCAATGTTTAATCCCCCCCCCCAAAAAAAAAACTCCACGTCATACAGTATATATGAAAGACATTAAGTATCATGGGATAGCTGAGGTAGTGAGGGCAACAGGACAAGGTCTGAGTTTGGCCGAAGCTGGTAAGATACAGTATACATAACACACTGTAGCAACATTTGAGGCATGGTGGTTGGTAATTATGGGGATGGACAATATCCACAAAGAATGCTATGCGTAGCCTTCATCATAAAATAAAAATTAAAAAAACTTGATGCAATTTGCCCTTTGAAAAGGGTATAGTCCATGGAGAAAAACTCCATGATGGTCACCCTTAATAAAGTACCAGCTTCAGGAGGTCACAACTTCACTGTAAGTCTACTACACAAAGTGTAATAGGTGGCCGGCCTGTAACAACAACAACAAAAAAGAAGGCCAGATCTTCCCCCATCATCATCATAGTCCCCATCAACCACCCCCACAATCCCAGTAGAATTAAAAAAAAAAAAAAAACAACCAACTTAATATCCCCACTCTCACCCCATCCCCAGTTCCAGTAAATTTTAATACAATCTCCCTTTACTACTACTACCCTTCAATTAACTCTCACCTCGGTCCAAGCAGTAGAAAATGCTTCCTTCTCTTCATTCCACTTAGCACCCCTACTCTCACCTTCCTCCTTTGGTTCACTGACTTAGAAGAAGATGGATACTTTAGGAGTCAGTGATGGGAACTAGTACAACCCTCCTCACACCACCTCAGACAGCTGAATGAATTTGAGAGAAGGCGCATCAACTCCAGTTTCATTCACACACCCCTTGCATAATAATCTCGGAGTAGCACTGGCATCAACTGTTAAGGCAGCTGTACATATACTGTATCTTTTTATCTGAAGAAGGGTGCAACCAAGGTAACTCCATCACTGTGGGTGGGGGTGGATACATCACAGAGGTCAGATACAGTACTTGACTCCTAGGGAGGGGGGCAGGGCAGACTGTGTGGCATTCTTGCTTAATGATCATGGATACATAGACACATAGACATTGATAACAGAAAAAGGCTCTTGGCCCATCCAGTCAGCCCACCATCCCTAACTATTCTGCCTTGCCCTAGTGGCAACTGCCTGGCAATCCTCCCCTTTTTTTTTCTGCCCCCCCCCGCCATTCTAACTAAACCCACCTTTGTGTCTCATTACAGCTTGAAGCCTAATTAACTTAGCCTGCACCACTTCTTCTGGTATCTTATTCCACTTATCCATTACCTTTTCCATGAAGAAGTGCCTCCAGACATCTTGTTTGAATCACCCCCTCCTGTCTGTATTTAGTGAATTCTCTCTTGTCCCTGTATGTGAATGCAAGAAGAATAGTTCCTTGGCATCTACTCTATTTATCCCATACAGGTACTTGCATGTCTCAGTCATGAAACCCTTTCCCTCTTCTCCAGGGTGTACATGTTTAGATCCTGCAGCCTCTCCTTGTATGTCAAATTCCAGAGGCCATGGACCATCCTTGCTATCCTTTGCTGTACTGCCTCCACCTTGTTGCAGCCTTTCCTCAGGCGTAGGCTCCAGTACCATACATAGTATTCCGGGTGTGGCCACACCAGAGACCTAAACAGAGGGAGGATCACTTCCTGCCTACTACTGCTTATCCGCCTTCCCTATGCATCCTAGCACATTCTGTTTGCTTCACTCAATGTCCTGTTGCAGTGTGCAAAGGTTTTATGTTCCTTGATATCATCACCCCTACAGTAAATCCTTTTCTTTCAGAGTGCTATCCAGCACCACCTCTCCTATTTTATATTGTACCCTTAGGTTTCTTATTCCAATATGCATTACTTTACATTATGTTATATGAATTTTAGCTGACACATCTTGGACCATATCTCCAACCTGTTCAGATCATTGCTTAGTTCCCTCCTCCCTTCATCTGTGTTTACCCTTGTGTAGATCATTTGGCCCCTGTAAAGAGGCAGATTTTATCCTTGATATCTGCATCTATGTCACAGATAAAAATACTGAAGAGGACCACTCCTAGTGCTGATCCCTGAGGTACCCCACTGGTCACTTCCCTCACCTCTGAAAACTCCACATTAACAACCACCATCTGTATTCTAACCCCAAGCCAGCTCTCTACTAAATGCACCAAATGTTCCTCTACCCCAAGCACCCTAATCTTTTTGACCAGCCTCCCGTGAGGGTCTGATTCAAAGGCCTTAATGAAGTAAAGGTATGCTATGTCAGCTGCCTGCCTCTTGCCTACTGCTGGGGTAAAAATCCAGTTAAAAAGCTCGATCACATTTGTCTGGCAAGACCTTATCCTTATAGATCCATGCTGTCTGGTGTCCTTTAGCCCATTCCCTTCTAGAAAGGTCACCTAGTCCCCCCTTAGTAGAGACTCCATGATCTTTCCCACCATAGACATGAAGCTGACTGGCCAATAGTTCCCTGGCTCATCCCTCTTCCCACTCTTGTGCAGTGGAACCACATCTGTTGTCCTCCGGTCCCTAGGGCTAGTGAGCTATTGAAAATGTCTGCTACTGGCCCTGCTAAAACCCCTGCTACTTCATGTAGTATCCTTGGGTGTAAGCCATAAGGTCACATAGATTTGTCTTCTTTCAGCCCTGCTAGCTTCTCCAACACCCTTTTCTTGGTTATATGGACCTTTTCCCCAAGCGTCTTTTCTCCCTCCCTTCCTAACCCCATAATCTGGCAGTGGCCCATCCTCCTTAGTAAATACCAAACAAAAACAATTAGTCAGTATCTCTCCTAGTCCCTTGTCCCCATCCCTCCCACCCTTCATTGCTCTCCATTCTCACTCTACTCCCTTTGACCTTGCATTTCTATCAGATGTACCAGATAAATGCCTTATCCTCTTTCTTTACCCCTACTGCCAACCAGAGCTCTGTCCGTGCTTTGGCCTCCCTCACCTTCCTAGTGGTTTCTCCTGTTACTTCCAGATACTTCACTCTGTACTCCTCCCTTTGATAACCCTTACACTTGGAAAATGCTCTCCTTTTGGTTCTTGCTGCTGCCATTACATCGGCTGTAAACCACATTGGCTAACTAGCCCTTTTACCCTTTTCTAACTTTGAAATGGATCTATCTACTGCTTTTATCATCGCCTTTTTAAGTGCTGCCCAGGTTTTTTCTTCTTTGCACCCTACCTTCACTATATCCTTCATGCTATTCTTCAATTTTTCCCTAATTTTGTTGAATTCCATTTTTTTAAATCTCATTCGAATTATTCCTTTTGCCACTTTGCCTGCCCCCGACTGGAACTCCAATTCCACTGCCCTGTGGTCACTGGAACTGAGTGGTTCCCAGTCTACTACATTCTGAATCCTCTCTCTGATGGTGAGCACCAGATCCATCAGACCCTCCTCCCTTGTTAGGCCATAAAGCAATTGCTCTAGAAAGGCCTCCTGACAGGCATCTACCAGAATCTGATTCCTAGAACAAGCCAAGACTGGAACTATCAAATTCACATCTGGCCTGTTGAAATCCTTAGCTACCACCACTTCCCCTAGACTTGCTGCCCTCATTAGTGTCTCTCCCAGTGCCCTGTCTATCTCTGGATCCTGACCCAGTGGCCTGTGACCACCCCAATCTAGATTAATTTCCACTTCCCTGTTCTTGACAGTACCAACAGGGTTTCCGGTTCCCTTGACTCTCCTAGACTATCTCTTTCTATTGCTTCAATCCCTTGCTTAACATACAGTGCTAGCACTCCTCCCCTGCCCTTTGCCATGTCTTTTTGAATGTGGTGTTACCTGGTATGGTCATGTCCCAGTCATTGCTTGAGGTTCCCCATGTCTCTGTTACCCCCACCAGGTCATGTCCCCCTCCTTGACCAATGCCTGAAGTTCTGGCATTTTGTTGCGCAGACCCCTGACATTGGCACATACCATTTTCCAGCATTTACCCCTAACACTCTTTTGCACAAGTTTATTTCCTCTTAATGAGTTCCGTGGGGGTAGGTCAGAAAGGCCTCCTTTGCTTGTGACTTTTTGTGTGTGTCTTGCCACACCGACTCTCCCCATACTAGTTTAAACTTTGCTACACACTGTTCCTTTCTTTCTTCCAGAACCCTTATGCCCTCCTCATTGGCATGCAAGACATTCTTATTAAGCGACCTCCAACCTTTTTGTTGGAAACCCTAGTCCCCTTGGAATCAAAATCCCTCCTCTCTGCACTAACCTTTTCTGTGGCAGATCCAGGAATTTACAGAAGGGGAGGGGGTGAACCTGGCCTGGGGGAGCTGGGGACATGCTCCCCAGGAAATTCTGAAAATGTAGCGTGTAAAATGGTGTATTTTGGACCCAGTTTCAGGAGCAAAGTGTTACTTACCCTCTAAAAAAATCTCCTAGGTCTCTTTCCATCACAAAGCAGCTGCAAACAGTAATGGCTGCCTCACAGGGATGTATTGATCCTGAGGGGAGATGTCTGGCATGTCCCTCAGTTTCCCTCCCATCATGCCAAGGCAATTTGTCACTGCACTGTGATGGAGAGAAACTAGGAGATGGCCTAAGTAGAAAAGGGCATGAACAGTGAAACTTACAACACACTGAATACAGCAGTTGTTTACAAGTTATAGCCAGACTAGGAGGAGCACAGGAAAAAGTGGTGGTGCTAGGGGGACAGCCAAGGGCAAAGAGGCAGAGAAAGAGGGGTTGCAGGCTGCACCCCATCTTTCACTCTTTCTGCCTCTTTGACTTGGGCTATCCTCCTAGCACCACCACTGCTCCCCCTTTCTCTCCATCACTTCACTTGATGCCAGATGCCTCACCCACTGTGCCTCCTTTCTCTCCAAACTCTGGCTTGGCTCCCTTCCTTCATACCTTGCCTCTTCTCTCCCTCCCTACCCCCTCATGACACAGAAAGAAGATGTTACCAGCTCAGTTTGAAATAAAAAGCATGTTTTAAATAGGTTACTTCTGGGCCCAACCACAACCATGGCAATACAATCAGCAAAACAAACAAACAAACAAAAATACAGCAACAATGCATTGAAACAAACTAGATACTCCCACAGTTTGAAGACAGAGCCAAGTAATTTGAATTTTTTTAACACAATAATCACTGCACACTATAAGCAAGAGTAATGTTGATTTACAAATGCATTTTTTTAACCTGTAAAAACATTGTTCTGTGCCAGCTGGCTTGGCCACCCCTCTCTTTTCCATCACCAGAGGCCAGAACAGTTTTTTTCAACATGTGTGCCAGACTGCTACACCCATCCCTCTACCTCTGTCCCTCCACCCTCCATCAACGGCAAGCCACAGGAGTGAGGGCCTAGTGGACTGGTATACATGTGTAAACAAAAATTGTTCTGTGCCAGTCTGCTCAACCACCACTCCCTACTTCATCCTCCAGAGGCCAGAACAATTTTTTTCAGCATGTGTGCCAGTCTGCTAGGCTCGTCCTTCCATTGACCATCAATAACAAACCACAGGAGCAAGGCACAGACCAAGCGGACTTGTATACATCTGTCAAAAAAAATGTTCTGTGCCAGTATGCTTGGCCACCCCTCCCTCTTCCATCACTTGAGGTCAGAACAATATTTTTCAACATCTGTGCCAGGCTGCAAGGCTGTTCCTCCATCCTCAATCAACAACAAGCCTCAGAATGATGGAATTTTAGCTGACTGGTATACATGTTGAAAATCATGTTCACACATTATGCCAACCTATGCCCTTCCTCCACCCCTCTGGCCTCCGATCCTCACATACACATTTTAATACCCTATGCCAGCTTGTGCCCTCCTACCACCACTTCTTGCTCCCTCCTCACTCACTCTGCTCCTTCCAATCTTTGCTTGTTTGTCCCCCAAAACAGATGGATATTTTTATTCCCTAAAAGCAGACTCACCAGAAGCAGGCAGTCAGTAAAGCAGGCATTCTGGATCCTCCTGGAAGAGTAGTCAACTGGCAGAATTCTGCTGCCTGGGGCTCGAGCAGAATCCTTTTGAGCAGCATAGGCAGAACTGGTCTGTAAACAAACTGGACCAAATCTGCAGAAGCAGCGCCCTGGGCAGGTGGAGCAGGCAGAGTGGTAGAGGAATGGTCAAATGTATGGCAGCTTAGATTCAATGCTAAGAAGTTCAAGGTAATGCACCTGGGAAACAAAAACCCAGGGGAAGAGTACACAATGGGGGGTGAGATACTAACAACAACAAAAATGGAAGGACCTGGGGGTAGTCATATCAGATGACCTAAAGGCGGGCAAGCAATGTGAGAGGGCAGCAAGGAGGGCTGGGGGATACTGGGATGCATAGGGAGAGGCATCACCAGTAGAAAACAGGAAGTTATTATCCCTCTGTACAGACAGCTGGTGAGACCCCATCTGGAGTACTGTGTGCAGTTCTGGAGACCCAATCTCCGTAAAGACATAGACAGGATGGAAGCTGTCCAGAGGAGGGCAACTAAAATGGTGCAGGGTCTGCACCGGAAGACATATGAAGAGAGACGAAAGGAGCTTAATATATATAGCCTCGAGGAAAGGAGGGAGAGGGGGACATGATAGAAACGTTCAAGTACCTCAAGGGAATCAACAAAGTCCAAGAGGGTAGCATCTTTCAAAAAAAGAGGTGTGCAAGAACAAGAGGGCACAATTTGAAGATGGGGGGTGGGCTCAGAGGTAATTTAAGGAAGTATTTTTTCACAGAAAGGGTTGTGGATGCATGGAACGGCCTTCCGGAGGAGGTTGTGGAGTCAAAATCAGTGGTGGAATTCAAGCATGCATGGGACAGTCATAAGGCCATTCTAGGGGTTGGGGGTAGGAAGAAGTAGGCTGCTGGTTAACTAGGATCTGAAGCTTATCCAGTAGGTAGGGAAATGGGCAGACTGGGTGGGCCAAGCGGTCCTTATCTGCCGTCAAATTCTATGTAGCCACTTGCCACTGTAGTAACCCAGGTTTGGGAATGGACATGTGTTGCAGGGGGCCGACTGGGAAAAACAGGATGAGTACCCCATTGGACTGCTCTTCTACTTTAAGGAAGGAGCATTTCCTCCTCCTCGGTTTGCCTGCTACCTAGCAGATGCTGGTGACTACACAATGGAAAGCAGACAGTGGGACAGGTAAGCATGGGACAGGTAAGCACCTAACACTGATGCATGCTGTGTGCCATCCGATGCACTAATGAATCATTGCATGAATGGTAACCCTGGGGCACAAACACAAGTGGAAAAACTCCTGGCCAGCAGAATGCCTCCCTCTGTAGGTCTCAAATTACTGACTGTACAAATGCCACCAACCAGATACTAGATCTAGGCAAGGAAATTCCACCCCCTGAGGACCTTGCCTTGAGAGGTAAGCCATGGAGGAACTGGAGATCAGGGTAAATACATGTAGAAAGTGGATGATGGAGCTGGGTGAGTCTAGCTGATGGGGTACGTCAGAGGCAAGCAAGATTAAAAAAAAAAAAAAAATTTAAAACAATGACTGGGATCTGAATCAAGACATGTGCAGGTTCCTTGAATTTTGTGCCAAGGGCATTTATCGTTTTGAAAATGAATTTTTTTTTTTTTTTTTCAAAGGAAGTTAAAAGAAATATTGGAGTTTCATAAGAGAAAGAAAAACAATCAAGACCTTTTGAAGGCTGATTAATTCCCTCGCATCTTCTCCATAGTATAAGACTACCTCAGTTGCCATATGGTATCAATGTAATAATTCTTTTTTTTCAGAAATAGCAGCAGCATCCAGATGTTAGGTCATGCTGATATAAATGCATGCAATTCTCACTTATATAACATCCATGGCTCAAGTGGTCCACAATGCGATAAACTTCAAGCAATTCATGCTTTCAAAACTCCCACCGACTGTCTTGTATAGAGATGCAGCGAATTTAAATTCCGCCGGCAAAGTGAACGCGAAGTGGACACTGCGCGTTGCCACTCCGCTACGTGGAGTGGGCAATGCAAAGTGCTCACTCCGCCTTGTCATTACCACATCGTGTTAAGGCGGAATGGCAATGTGAAGTAAGGTGAAGTCATTGTTTTTTTTTTTTTTCGAATTCTGTTTTTTCCTCCAGCCAGTGGAACTCTCTCAGGCATCCTGTAGTAACCTCTGACTCTACCTCTGTGCCTGAGAGGCCTCCTGAAACCTGGCACCAGCCCAGCTATCCCCCCGGCTCTGAGCCCCCCAAGGTAGGGCCACCCTATCCACCCAGGGCGCTCTATCTGCAAATTCGGGCCGGGCTGGGCTCGGCCCAGGTAAGGAGTGCCCCAGGTGGTGGAGTGTGTTCCTGGTGGATACAGGTGCTGTCGCCTATCCACTTGGTTGGGTAATTTTGCTTTGTCCCCATCCCCCTCCCTCATTACTCCCTCCCTCTCCCTGATGGAGTCCGGCGTACAATGACGCCAGGGAACATCTTGCCATGACTCCGCAACCCTCTATTTCTGGCCCTGAGCATTGCGGTACCTTGTCTCCACCAGAGGTCGCCGTGATGCCAGGCGGAGAATCCCTGGCCCCCCGAGGAAGGAGAGCTGTCTTCCAGACGCTCAATCCTTCCTCCTCCCGCCGACCCCTGGCGACCTAGGCTCACTCCCGAACCTGGGTCGCCGGTGTGGCGCGAGGTGTTGTGTCCAGCGCCTCAACCCTCAGTGCCGCCGGGCCGATAGTCATTGTTTTTAACGGACTTCACGTTCCTTATTATGATTCTAAGTGATCCACTTGGTGTTTCAGTTT
The DNA here is from genome assembly GCA_016271365.2 of Neoceratodus forsteri. NCBI lineage: Eukaryota > Metazoa > Chordata > Ceratodontiformes > Ceratodontidae > Neoceratodus > Neoceratodus forsteri. Next base: position 664,477,874 of record CM028130.1, on the reverse strand, counting down.
TGGCAGCCCCCCCCCACACATTACATGGCTTACAGTACTATAAGTCACATGCTCTTTAGCTAGGCAGGAAGAAAGTGAGTCATACAGGCAGACACTTTTACTTTCTCCTGTGCAGACGGAGAGAGAGTAGTGTGTTTTTGACTGCTGATACTTTGAGATCAGAGCAAGGAGGAGATTTAAACTTTGATTTAGACCCAACAGCTTTTTTAAAAGCTACTTTTTTTTTGTCTTTTCTGTACTCTTTTTTACTTAATTTGTTCTTTCTGTAAATTTTATTTTTCTTACCTTTATAAGTAGTTAGTTGTTTGTCTGTATCTGTGCGACTGTGTGTGTGTGTTGTGTGACAGTGTGAGTAGTGATTGCTCAGACTGAGGGAGCTCAGTAGGAGAGATGGACCAGGGTGAGGGAATGTCTGGGGCAGGGGCAGCTCTGGGAGAGCATGGTAGTGGTAAGCATCATACCATGTGCATGTGTGGAGGGCATGGGTGCCCATTCCTGTTGGACCACTCAAAACTTGTGAATGCCCCCCCCCCCCGGAAGCAGGACCAGCACCACCTCCTGTGCTGACTCTCTGAGGCAATTGAACCACCACCACCAAGACCAGCACCAGGTTCTCTGGAGCAGGATGTGCCTGTTCCCCCGGTCCCAGGTGTGGATCCCATCCCTGTTCAGCACCATGACCAGCCCGCTGTCAGTTCATCTGGCCATCCCCTGCCTGTGCCTAGTCCTCCCCGCACGGCCGTTGTTTGGCAGCTTTTTGACTATGTCGGGGGGGCAGCAGTGTGGTCAAGTGCTGCCTATGTGAGGTGGAGGTGCGCCGTGGCCCCTGGGGGACTCACCTGGGGACTGGGGGCCAGCACACCCATATGCTCAATCACCAGCAGTTGGAGTGGCAGGCTGCCGCAGAACAGACCATGCCTGCACCTGCTGGCCATTCTGTGGCAGAGGGTGCAGCTGTGCATTATCCCTAAGAAAAGGAGGGCCACAGCAGTACCTACTGCTCCACCACCACCACCACCACCACCACCACCAGAAGGTCAGCCTGTAGAACATGTGGACCCCAGAGAACTGCATGTAACACAGGCTGACTTGGCAGTTCTCTGGAGTGCTGTCGAGGATAACAACCAGAGGGTGAGTGCTGTGGAGCAGTGGCTGGATCGCATAGAGGGACATCAGTTGCAAATTATGTCCATTCTGGAACTGCTGCTGGATCATCATGGGATCCCACATTAGTTGTTTTTCCTCACACCATGTGCCCCCCCACACCTTCCTTGCTGTGTTATAAAATGTATTCCTCCACCATCCCCAACCTTTGTATGTAATTATGCCCTTTTTTTGTTGTCTTCCGTATGTGTGACACTTTGTATTCTGAGCAGTGCAAGCATACTGTGCTAAACTGCATGTGTGCAGTCAGTCTTCTTTCCAGTCTGTGTATGTACTGCAGACACTGTCCAACTCCCTGACTTAAAAACAAACATTAATGAGTACAATGGTGGGGTGGTGAAGCATGGAGAGATACTACAAAACAGGCAGCTTCACATTGCTGAAATTATTATGTGGCACAATAAATGGTGTCTGATTTGATAACACGCATCACACACATACTCACACACGCACTAAGTAATGCATAGCAAATTGAAAACTTCAGTAATATAACCACATATTTTAAACAAACTAAAATTGTGCATTGCTGCACCACAACAATCAGCAAAAAAATGGCAAGAAATATTGAAAATATTACTGTGTGTATATTATCACAGTTATACAAGAAAAATATCACCAAAACAGAAAGCACTGTCTTTTTCTCCAAGTTAATCTACCTACACCACAGATACGCCCTTCCCCCAAAGCACACTTCCACTGTCTCTCAGTACACAGATTGAATGTTGTACATTAGCATTTAAAATCCATACACAAACAATAAACTCTCGATGATATGAGCACAGGAGGGTTTCCTATAATCGATGAACTAAAGTTTCAGCAAAAAAAAATTACTCAAAGGCTTTTTTAACAGCTTTTTGAAGGCCTGAATCAGAGAGCGCTCTCAAAGCAGATTGTCTCCTACAGCTTCCTACACACATTACCCCAAACTGAGGCTATGCAGAACAATCTAGAGCCCATGTGACCTGAAATCCCATGAATCATTGCAAAATTTGCCTTTGGAGCTTAAAAACAAGGCAAAGTGAGGCGAAGTACATTGTTTTCAATGTATTTCGCTTTAAGAATTGGTGGAGTAGTGGTTTGGGAAGGCGAAGTAACGTGAAGTCAGTGTTTTCAATGGACTTCATGTTACCCATTAATAATGCAAAGTACTCCGCTTTGCGTTGCAGAGCACTCCACGAATTCGCCTTCACAGAGTGAATTGGGGCCACTTCACCCATCACTAGTCTTGTACTATCTGAGCCTGAGACCTATCCTCTGGATACTGCTGCTATTTCTGAAATAAAATTACATTGATATGGCAACTGAGGTTGTTGTAAGCCATTTTGGAAGTGCTGGCTGACAGTTTACCAGGTATGGTGGATGTGCTATGGTGGCCCCCATAGCGGACCGACCCCACAGCGAGTGGCCCCAACCCCCCCCAAGTCATGCTCTCCTTCACAGTCCCAAATCACAACAGTAGACCACAGGACCTCACCTTGAAATACTGGTCCAGGCATGGCAGCTGCAGAAAAAGAATATAGGTGAATCCTCCTCCAATAAAAGTTCAGCAGTAATTTCTTATCTATTCTACTACATCTATGGTCGCCGGAACAGTTTTTAAACCCCATGGATCCACCCTCCTTCACCAGACATAGCCAACTGAGTGTGGTGCCTGGCTGCCCCTAGCCAGTCAAAATACAGTTGCTCGCCCCTCCCCTACTCAGTCACATTACTAACACCCCACCACCTTTAGCATTAGCCACTGAAAACACCTAATCAATTGCCAAGGCTAAAATATTTGTACGTATTAGTGCACACTGAGTTTGAGTTTGCCTGCTGATCTCCTGTAGTCAGAGCCGCAGTTTGCCGCTCAACAAAGGGGGTGGCGTGCATGCTTGCATCATGGCCTGGATCCACCACTGCCTTTAGACATACATTGAACTGGAAAATATGGAACTCTTCCCTTTGGTTTAGATATGGCTGCGATAGTACCTTGGAGTAGGCTACTGCTCCTGCTGTCTCCTTCACTACTTTCCCATAACACAGAACCTGCTTTCACCTGCTTCATCCTCTGCTTGCTCATATCATTCATGCCTACATACACAATCAGATCTTGCCTTTCCATCCCGTCTCCTATAAGCTCCACCACCCCGGCAATAAGTCTGTCCACTATCTCCCCAGGATAACAGCACACCAAGTCTTTGCCATTGGAGTGAGACCACCCTTCCCTTCTAGTGCCCTTTACCATTGATCTGCCACTATATGTACCTTCCTCTTGCCCCCTTTGGAGATTGATCCTCCTCCTTTCTGCTCTCTGGCAGAGCCCACCAGCTGGGCTAGCTCCACCTCTCCATTTGGGAGACTGGGTAACCTCCTGTAGCAACAGGGTGAACCTATTGCTGGTGCACTGCCCTGGTTCCACAGGCTTGGGTTTTCCTTCTCCCTCTTTGCTTCCCTTCCCCCACTACTGTCCATCCACCTTCTTATGCCTGAGACAGCCCATGAGAGCTCTTTCAATGACAGCTCAGTGGGTGGCCAGCCTCGGTGGAGAGAGGAGGGCTGTTCTGGTTGCCCACTGGAGTTTGGGATGAGGGGGAGTGGGGTTGTAGGATACTACCTGTGGGGGTGGGGGTGCACTAGACCACCAGGGAATATCTGATTCAATTCACGGACTGGGGTTCAGGGATAGGGAGGGGGGTTCACTAGACCACCAGGGAGAAATGCTTATTTTGACAATAAGGAGAATCGAGATGGGGGGTTACACTGGACACCAGCCAGGGCATAATGTCAGCGTTGAGTGAGTAATCAGGTGGGTGGAGGGTGCTAGCCACCAGGGAATTATCTTTTTATATGGGGCAGGGGATCAGGTAAGGGGAGGGACCACCAGGAAATTATATGTTATATATGGGGTGAGTGATCAGGGGGGTGGAGGAGGGACTGCTAGCCTTCAGGGAATACTTTCTATATGTGGACGGGGGGGAATCGGGTGGTGGGAGGGACCGCTAGGCACTAGGGAATTTTATTGCTATTTCGAGCAGGGCATCAGGTTGGGGGAGGCACTGGACACCAGGGAAAGTTTTTTTTTTTTGTGTAGCCCCAAGGGGGTGCTACCCTTAAGGCTACTACCCTGGCCTGCCTCCACAGAGACAGGATAAGGGGCCCAGATCCGTTGACAGGTGCCTCCACCCAGAGGTCAGGGTCAATATTGTCGTGATTGCCTCGGTCACAGCCCTCTGGGTTACTGCAACCCCCCGTTCGTCCCACTAGTGGCTCACACTGGGTACAAATAACACTTGTCACCAATACACTTACCCCCCCCCGGCTAATATCACTCCACTCCCTTCAAGACCCCTGTAAAGCAAGGCACAGTTATGTTGCAATCACCAGGCAGCAGTTCACCAGTAATGTACACAATAGCCAGGGTATAGCTGTATGGAAAGCAATCTGATTTATTCAAGGGGAGACTAACAAGGACAGGGAGAATCAAGTTGATTAGCTTATCACTATACTTATCTACCTATGGCTCTGTGCACAGGCCTAAACCTAGTCTTTACCATCCCTGGGTACCCAAGCCCTAACGGCTAGTCCAAACGTGGCAGCTGGTTGGGGCCCTTAACACAGATAACCATTATGATCCTGAGCAAGTCAGATTAGGCAGGAAGTTTAATTATGCGGACAGAGGTATGATCATACAACCGGAACCTCTGTTCGCACACTTGGCAGGGAGCTACCTGATTCAATACTCACAACTCCAGTAAATAACGATTCCTTCAACACTGGCAGGACTGGCCTGAATTTCACCAGCCTCCTTACACATTTATATGGCAAACAACAGAGGGGTACCATACCAGGCAGCTGCTTTCAGACTTTTATGAACTTGCAGAAGAACTCAGGCAGCAACGGCAGCTTCAACATCACGGATGGACCGAGCGTGATTCAGCAATTCTCTCCAGTCCTCTCAGGTTGAGCCTGGTAGGTAGCTGGGCTGGTACCAGCCTCCTCCGACCGCACACCGGAGGATTTAGTCCGAATCTTCCCAAGGCAGAAAACGGCCACCTCAGGCCTTCACGTGCTTCCCGCGCGAGCACTACTCCAGCGCAGAAGCACAGAGCTCCTCTCTTCTCCTAAGCTCCAACGCATCTGCCCCCAACAGCCAGGGGCTCTTCCTTCGGATCGGGCACTACCTGCTCCTATTGGCTGGCTGAACATGCCAGTCATTTCCTCCTGCCCTTAGTGGTGCGAAAAAAGCGCCAGAGCCCATAATACCTTTTTACAGTACAAGCAGTCCCCCTATTGGTTAGGCAGCCCTCCAAAATCCCGAGGTACTGATTGGTCCAACTCAGCAGTTCTAGACCAAAATGAAGGAGACAGTCGAACAGTCTTTACTGCAAAAGAAAGCAGGTTAGAACACTACATTATCATTATTATTTTACGTTATGTTCAGCAAACAATTTACAGCTTCCAGCAGAGCTCCCTCTGCACCACTAGCGATGGCAGAGGGGAGCTACTTTTCAGCGTCCCGGGCGGGACTCGGGCATACAACCACATAGCTCCCCCCTCATTTCAGTTACCCATGGCTGCAACAGGCAGCCTTTAAAGAGACAGCTTGCAGAGGCTTTTAAGAGCGCTCGACTTTTATCCATTTAAACGGCATTTAAGCCGATCCCCAACCAGGTGTGGAGCATAAAACAAGCTCCGAGAAAGCGTTCAGAAACCCCCCCATTTACAAGGGGGTTACACCCTCCCTGGCTTGGGAAAACTTGGCGTCCGCGTCAAGTAGTTACCCTTGAATCACTAAGACAAATATCTTAATTAACACTATATCACACTTTGCATTACATACATGAATATTACATTTAAAACATACTATGGTTTACACACCCTTATACACAAATTTTTACTCCCTTTCATAAGTCAGGTCATTAGTTCCTGCTCATAACACCAGGACTGGGGGACTCCTCCCCTTCAGTTACGGGTGGGTTACCTAAAGCAGGGGCACCACACTCAAAGGGTAATACTAACAGTCTGGAGTCATCCCCCAAGGCTAGCTTGGGCAAGGAACTCGGGGACACATATACCCCTTTGTGGACCATATTTAGGGGCAAGTCCACTGTCTGACCGAGAGATTCATAACTTAACTTTATCACCGGCCGTATTTTTCGTCCGGATCGCCTAGGGGTCTCGAGAGATCCTGAAAAGGACCCTGACTCCAACTGAGTTTCAGTGACCTTAGCAACGGGAATTTCTATGGGGGGAAAAAGGCTCAGCACTCATAGTACTACTGGGGGCCTGACCTTCACTCCCTGGGTCCACCCCACTGGGCTCAGCTGGGGGCTGTCCAGGCACCGGTGAGGAACCATCAGGGCATTCAAAATATTCTTCTGGGTCTGGCATATCACTTGTTTGTTCCCCATCTCACTCTTTTCCTCTGAAAAATCAGATAATGCAGCCAGGCCAGACAGTTCAGCCATGCTCAAGGATCCCTCCCTTTGGGCGTTGCTGCTACCCAATTCAAGTTCTGGGTACATGGGTTTTGGAGACAAAGTTGGGGATTTAGACAGTCCAGGAGACCCAACCTCACCTCCAGAGTTAACAAGGGGATTGCCCCGAAATAACTGACTCAATTCATAAGAGGGATAGTATTCAATATCATCTTCGTCGTCTTCTGACACCAGTGGTTGATCATTTCCCTCTGCAGATTTTGGGCGAGGCCCTCTTGGTTGGCCTGCTGAAGAATCAATGAGTTTGGTGCTTTTCCTGGCAGCCGATCTAGTCATAGGCCTGGGGGGGGTCATTTGCAGATTCGGCTTCAATCAGTATTTGCCCGATTGGCAGCAGATGGTTTCTGTGTATAGTTCTCACATCTTTGGAATTGTTTTCAGGCCGCACTTTATACACAGGCAAGTCTTTCAATTTTCCTACAACAATGTGAGGAAGATGATGCCATCTAGCAGCAATTTTATGTTTCCCATGCAGTCCCAGATTCCTCAGCAGCACTCTATCCCCTTCTTTTAGCTCTATCATTTTCACTTTCATATCATACCTTTCTTTGTTGGCCAGGTTTCGTTTAGCGGCCATGGTCTGTGCCAGTTGATAGGCATGATTTAAGTGGGCCTTTAATTTCTGCACGTACTGTAAGTGGTTCTCTGCTTGCACCCCATCAGGGGAAACCCCAAAACACACATCCACTGGCAGTCTAGCCTCTCTCCCGAACATTAGTCTGTATGGGGAAAATCCTGTAGTGTCACTTTTCATACAGTTGTAAGCATGAGCTAGGGTGCTAATCTGCTGGCTCCATCTCCGTTTGTCTTTTGGTTGCAATGTGCCCAACATGTCAAGCAATGTACGGTTAAACCTTTCAGGCTGCGGATCTCCCTGAGGATGGTAAGGGGTGGTTCTTGACTTTCGTACCCCCCACAAAGGCAGCATCTCTTTAATCAAACGGCTCTCAAAGTCCCTTCCCTGGTCGGAATGGATCCACTGCGGGGCCCCATAGTGGACGAAAAAGTTCTCAACAAGTATCTTAGCCACCGTGGTTGCTTTCTGATCCTTGGTTGGAAAAGCCTGTGCATACTGGGTAAAATGATCAGTGACCACCAATATGTTACTGACACTTTTCAGATCGGGTTCTAGACTCAAGAAATCAATACAAACCAGTTCCATAGGGGCACTAGTGGTAATATTGACCAGCGGAGCAGCTCTCTGGGGTAGAGTTTTCCTTTGCAAACAACGGCTACAGGTCGTAACATATTGCTCTACATCCGCACTCATTTTCGGCCAGTAGAATCGAGCCCGTACTAGATCAAGTGTTCGGTCTATTCCGAGATGCCCCATTTGATTATGCAAAGACCAGTTCTTTAAAAGCTGAGGGCAGCACCAATTGTTGTTTGTTTACCCGGCCCTCCTTATTCACAGTTTCTCTATATAGTAGTTGGTTAATCAGCTTCAATTTGGGCCCTTCTTTATACAACAAGGCAGTCCTTAGGTCAGTGGAACATAACTTGGACACATCCCTCCCGGCCTGCAAAGCCTCCACAGCCATTTTTATCATAGGATCACAGGATTGAGCCTGTCGGAGACTATCATTGTTGAATTGCGGCAGGGAGCTAGTGTCTAATGCAGTGAAATGACAGTAGGCAGCAGGTATGCAGTTTTCAAATGGCCCCAAACAATCCACCACACAGTCCACCGTGTCAGGAGACACCTGTTCCTCTTTGTCAAATTTCTGGCAGAGAGCTCTTATGTCCGGTTCAGACAACCTGACCCAATCAGTCTGTGGCACAGGCCTCTGAGAGAGAGCGTCTGCATCTATATGGTTTAGGCCCTCCCTGTACTCTACAGCATAGTCGTAGGTGGCCAAGGCAGAGAGCCACCTATGGCCAGTGGCATCCAACTTGGCAGAGGTCTGTACATAAGTCAGAGGGTTGTTATCAGTCTTTACCAATATTTTGGCACTATACAAATAGTCATGAAACTGATCAATGATGGCCCACTTCAGAGCCAGGAACTCTAATTTGTGTACTGGATAATTTTTTTCTGAAGGCGTCAGACTTCGGCTGGCAAACGCTACAGGTCTTAAACCATTCGAGTGCTCCTGGTATAACACAGCCCCAATCCTTGCAAACTGGCATCGGCATGAAGAATGCATGGCTTGGCGGTCAGCATAGGCCAGCACTGGGGCATGGGTAAGTTGATATATGATGTGTTGAAAGCTTCCTCACACTCAGCAGTCAATGCATCCCCAAACATATCGTTCGGCGGAGAACTTCTTTTCTGTCTCAAAGCGCACAACCTTCTTATGCTTTTTGTGCTTAGGCGGATACCCCTGAGTGAGGTTGAGGAGGCGAATCACTCAAGAATAGTCCTTAACAAACCGCCTTAGGTATCCACAAAACCCCAGAAATCGTTGCAGCTCTTTCAAATTCCTGGGTTGAGGCCAAGTGGTCAATGCTTCCACTTTGCTAGGATCAGTCTCTATGCCCTCAGTGGACGCTATATGGCCCACGTATTTCACAGAAGTCTGAAAGAATTGACACTTGTCGATAGACAACTTGAGGCCGAAATCCTCCAACCAATCCAAGACCTTGAATAATCGTTGCTCATGCTCTTCCAACGATTGGACAAACACTATAATGTCATCTAAATAGACCAGACACTCGAGTAGATTCATGTCTCCCACAGCCCGTTCCATCAAGCGCTGAAAAGTGGCTGGAGCACCCAAAATCCCTTGAGGCATCTGAACAAACTCATAGAAGCCTAGGGAGCAAATGAAGGCAGTCTTTTCCCGGTCGTCTGGGGCCATCGGGATCTGGTAGTATCCACTGCGAAGATCCAACACAGAGAACTACTTGCTACCATTCAAACAATCCAATGCATCCTGTATGCGTGGCATGGTATACTGGTCCGGAATAGTCCGCCGGTTCAAAGTGCGATAGTCTCACACATCAAACTGCCCATTCTTTTCCTTACTACTACTATGGGGAGGCGCAGGGCTCCTGGACTCTTGTATACAGCAGCCAACATCTCTTGCAGATGCCTCCACATCATCTATATCAGCGGGGGCCAGGCGCCGGGATCTCTCTCGGAAAGGCCGTTCGTCATGCAGCCGAATGTGATGCTCAGCCCCTTGTACACATCCCACATCCCACTCTTTCAGGGAGAAAACCTGGTCTCTCTTGGCAAGCCTCTCACTGACCCGTTGTTTCCATTCAGATGGCAGCGGGGAGTCACCAAAGTCAAACAAATCAGGAGTAACTCTATCACCTGTCCTGGAACCTTGTTTGTTTGGTAGTACCGCAGTATCTGCACAATGTATGCTGGCCAAGGTGCATCCCCTCCTTATTCGGATTTCTCTGTCGGACACATTATGCACTTGAACCATCACCCTCTTAACATAAGCATGGGCTCTAGCTGGCAAGATGCTGGGTTTGACCAACAGTCCCTCAGGTAATCTTCCCTCCACAGGCACATCCAACATCAACAACTTATTCTTAACATCCGTTTTTAGTCGTACTTCTCCATGCAGAACACATTGGGCATTCGGGGCAAGTATCACTGGGGCTGGATCCTTTTTCCACACCATACCCAACGGGTCTTCAGGTTCCTCCAGACTAACCTTCTTCTGAGTGGCCCTTGCCTGTTGAATCACAGCAGGTATGCTTAAAGCTCGCCCGGTCTGAAATGCTTGTTTCTCTGAGCACAATTGGGCCAATCGTCCGAACATATACGCATTCGTCCCAATCAACAAAGGCACCCCATCATACAGTCCAGTGGGTGGGCAAACTAAAACTAGGGTTTCCACCTGCTCATCCATCCCAGCCATAGTTGCAGAGAAAGATAACTAGACTCGGATGTATCCCAAATACGGATAGGCCCTGTCACTCAACTCCCACACACGTAGACCAGTCAAAGGTTGCAGGGGCATCTCAGGTAAGTGTGCCTGGTACCAGTCCTGAAACATGATGGTTACCTGAGAGCCACTGTCTAATACAGCTCGAGTGGGAATTCCATTTACCCGCACCGGGGTCTCCATTGAAGGCCCGACCACATCAGCCCAGTTAGGAGCAGCAGCATTGATAGCCAGCTGGACGTGGGCCTGAGTCACAAAACCCTTCTTGGGGGCCCGAGACTGGGCGTGGCGGTGTCGGGCGATCAGTCTGTTGTTGACTTTCCTTAAATTTTCCGGCCTCTGGCACTCGGGTTGGAAATGCCCATCTTCCCCTCAATGATAACAGAACTTGGGGTCCCGAGGGTCACTATTTTGTGGGGGGCATCTCATCTGTGAGGGGCTCTGAGAGGGTTGGGGGGTCTCTCTTTGGCCGGGGTTTGGGTTTCTGCATGACTCAGGGGCCCTGGGCCAATCAGGATACATAGTAGATTGCTTCAAGTCCCTCACCAGTTCCCGTAAATTCCTGACCTCGGCCCTCAACTCACTCTCCATGTGGGGGTCAGAGGAAATAACTCACATTCCCACAGTACCTGGAAAATCTGGGGATCCCTCAGACCTTCCGGACAAGCCAGCCTCCTCGGGGGTGCTAGGCTCAGGGGTCCCACTAGGGTTTACCGCCCCCACACAGGGTTCTCACCTCTTCATCAGTCTCCACTTCCCTAATTCCCTCATCAATTGACAATATTCAGGCGGGTGGCCACCGATCATGTAACTTAAGTTTCAGCAATATTACACTGGAAAATCTAGCAGATTTTAAAACATGTTCTAACCGGACCTGATTCAGGGCTGCAGCAGTGATTCACCCTTTCCTATAGGCCTTCTGCAAGGCCCGCTCCACTCTAGTAACTAAAGCGGACAGTTTCTCATTTCTCCACTGCTTAGCAGACCTGAATTTCCATAATAAGTCTTCACCAGTCTCTTTACTCCAGAACACCCCTTCTAAAGCAGAGAGATACTCTGCAGCGGTGGCCTCCGGACAGGTGGCCCGGAAGAATCTAATAGCTTCTAAAGCAGGACCCCGCAGGCTTTCCATCAGCCTCTTCCTTTTCTCCCCTTCAGAGCATTGCCATTCCTGAACTAAAGGGGTGGCATAGTCCATCCAAGCCTCCAGGTCATCCTCCCCGGGAGGCACCGGCACCGTCCCAGAGAAAAGTTTTAACTTATGGTAGGAATCGAGCTGTAGAGGTGGGACCACCAGGGGCAGGGAAGCCAGCACAGAACTCTTGGGCGGGCAAGGGGAGGTGCCAGGGGAGCCCTGCGGGGTAGCATCACTGGATAAATCTAAAGCTTGTAACAGCTCCTGGGCAGTTCTCCCCTCCACAGCCAACAATCTAAGCAGTTTGTCTTTAAAACTGTTCATTTGAGGAGACCCCCCAGGAGGGAGTGACTGACCCACTTCGGATATGAATTAGCCTCCATCCCTGTGAAGCACCCTCCGGATAAATCACAGGAGGTACCTTCTCGGGGTCGATGACCACACTGCATAAAAGTAACACCTGCAACGTCTGGTCAAGCAAATCAGCCATACGCCCTTTTACCTCCACTTTGCCCAAACATTTTACTCGCTCTGCAGCAGAAATGATGTCAGCAGTTGGGGTTCTCAAAGGCACATCTAATAATAACACAATCTTCTGGGAGACTAGCTCTTCGGCTTCACCTCACCCCATCAATCTGTGTACCATGGTCTTGATGGGTCCCAGTTTAATTTTTACCAGCATATCCCCTTCCATTTTTTCCATTTCTTATGTGCTTCCCCACTTGGCCACTAGGGGACGCTGATCCCAGTGGTGCCTCCAATTTGTAGCCCCCAGGGGGTGCTACCCTTAAGGCTACTACCCCGGTCTGCCTCCACAGAGACAGGATAAGGGGCCCAGATCCGTGATCGGTGCCTCCACCCAGAGGTCGGGGTCAATATTGTTGTGATTGCCTCGGGTCACAGCCCTCTGGGTTACTGCAACCCCATTCCATCCCCTAATTGTGGCTCACACTGGGTACAACAACACTTGTCACCAATACACTTACCTCCCGGCTAATATCACTCCACTCCTCTCAAGACCCCTGTAAAGCAAGGCACAGTTATGTTGCAATCACCAGGCAGCAGTTCACCAGTAATGTACACAATAGCCAGAGTGTAGCTGTACGGAAAGCAATCTGATTTATTCAAGGGGAGACTAACAAGGACAGGGGGAATCAAGTTGATTAGCTTATCACTATACTTATCTACCTATGGCTCTGTGCACAGGCCTAAACCTAGTCTTTACCGTCCCTGGGTACCCAAGCCCTAACGGCTAGTCCAAACATGGCAGCTGGTTGGGGCCCTTAACACAGATAACCATTATGATCCTGAGCAAGTCAGATTAGGCAGGAAGTTTAATTATGCGGTCAGAGGTATGATCATACAACCAGGAACCACTGTTCGCACACTTGGCAGGGAGCTACCCTGATTCAATACTCACAACTCCAGTAAATAACGATTCCTTCAACACTGGCAGGACTGAGCCTGAATTTCACCAGCCTCCTTACACATTTATATGGCAAACAACAGAGGGGTACCATACCAGGCAGCTGCTTTCAGACTTTTACGAACTTGCAGAAGAACTCAGGCAGCAACGGCAGCTTAAACATCACGGATGGACCGAGCGCGATTCAGCAATTCTCTCCAGTCCTCTCAGGTTGAGCCTGGTAGGTAGCTGGGCTGGTACCAGCCTCCTCCGACCGCACACCGGAGGATTTAGTCCAAATCTTCCCAAGGCAGAAAACAGCCACCTCAGGCCTTCACGTGCTTCCCGCGCGAGCACTACTCCAGCGCAGAAGCACAGAGCTCCTCTCTTCTCCTAAGCCACAACGCATCTGCCCCCAACAGCCAGGGGCTCTTCCTTTGGGTCGGGCACTACCCACTCCTATTGGCTGGCTGAACATGCCAGTCATTTCCTCCTGCCCTTAGTGGTGCGAAAAAAGCGCCAGAGCCCATAATACCTTTTTACAGTACAAGCAGTCCCCCTATTGGTTAGGCAGCCCTCCAAAATCCCGAGGTACTGATTGGTCCAACTCAGCAGTTCTAGACCAAAATGGAGGAGACAGTCGAACAGTCTTTACTGCAAAAGAAAGCAGGTTAGAACACTACATTATCATTATTATTTTACGTTATGTTCCGCAAACAATTTACAGCTTCCAGCAGAGCTCCCTCTGCACCACTAGCGATGGCAGAGGGGAGCTACTTTTCAGCGTCCCAGGCGGGACTCGGGCATACTACCACACAGCCCCCCCCTCATTTCAGTTACCCATGGCTACAACAGGCAGCCCTTAAAGAGACAGCTTGCAGAGGCTTTTAAGAGCACTCTATTTTTATCCATTTAAACGGCATTTAAGCCGATCCCCAACCAGGCGTGGAGCATAAAACAAGCTCCGAGAAAGCGTTCAGAACCCCCCCCCCCCATTTACAAGGGGTTACATTTGTACACAGTATGTGAGTGGAACAGAATGAAAATTCATCCAACATGTTCGGAAGATTTCCGATCTGCCAGAGGCTGAAGTTCAAAAAGTTCCAGAAAAGTTGTGAAATTTCACGAAAGTTCCTCTAAGGTGGTAATCACAAGTTTTACCCACCTCTAACGAGCGATGTTAACAAATTTCTCCTTAATCCCAGTGTCACTGCTCTAGAGCGTTTCCCAGGGCTCAGTCCTCTCACCCATGTTGGTTGCAATGTACATGCTGTTTGTGGGAGGGATCATGAGATGGCTCAGATTGGGTTTTCACTGGTATGCAGATGATATCCAGTTGTAACCCTCTTTTGCAGCTGGGACGTCAGGTGCAGCTGACTTGCTTAATAAGTGCTTGGTTGAGATCCTGGACTAGATGTCATTGAGCTGGTTGAGGCTCAGCCATGACAAGACTTGAGGTGTTGGTGGTCGAATTATAGAATCTGACAACAGAAAAGGACCACTTATCCAACCCAGTCTGCTCATTTTTCCCTTTCTATACTGTCACCATAGACACTTCTTGATCAATGTGCTTCCCTACTAAGATTCTCTTGTGCCTATCCCATGCATGCGTGAAGTCTAGCACTGTTTTGGCCCCCACCACCTCTGCTGGAAGACTGGTCCAGGCATCCACCACCCTTTCAATAAGGAAGTGCTTCTTCACATCTCACCTAAATATTACCCCTACCAGCTTTATAGCATGTCCCCTTGTTCTTAAGCACCTTTTTTCTGAAAACACCTTCCTCCTGTACTTTATTTACCTGTGACATATTTAAAGATCTTTATCATAGCCCCCTCTCCCACCACTCTTGCAGGGTTTACATATTGAGGCCCTGTAGTCTCTCCTTGTAGGGTTTTGATGCAGAACCTGCACTTCAGATGTCATCCTCTGCACCGCCTCCACTGTATGTCCTTCCAGAGATTTGGTCTGTTGGTGGCTATTTGCCATGTGGAGATGTGACTATTTTGCACTGGTGTGATCTGCACGCCTCCAGCATGGGGTGGGGGGAGGCGGTGTTGGCAAAAGATGGTAAACAAGGGAGAAGTGCTGCTGGTGGGGGACTCCAGTCTGCCAGATGTAGATTGGAGCATCCCAGCTGCAGCTTCAGGTAGCAGCAGGGACATCCTGGACTCCTTGCAGGGGGCATTCCTCAGACAACTAGTAAAAGAGCCCACATGTAATGGGGCAATACTGGACCTTGCACTTACAATGGGGACAGTGTTGCAGATGTCACAGTGGGTGGCCACCTGGAGACCAGTGATCACTATACAGTGTGCTTCTATATAAATAAGGTGGGAGAATCAAACCACACAAAGACAAGGGCCCTGGACTTTAGGAGGGTCAATTTTAAAAAGATGGGGGAATGCCTCAGGGATGCCCTGGCAAGGGGACAATACTTGAAAGGACTGGAGAAACAGTTGGTGAATCTAAAAGGAGGGATAGAAAAGGCAACAAACCTCTGCATCAGACAAGCAAGCAAAAGCAGGAGGAAAAAGAGACCGCTATGGTTCTCAAAAGGGTTAAGTATGATTTCCTCATAGTCACGATTCCGACATATCATTGCCTGACTTCTATATCCCAACACCTAAAACACCATCACATGCTAAATGCCGACTTCCGAAATCCCGACAATATGCTCTCCACCTATTCTGTATCAAAACAACAAATATGAACATCACCGAACTTCGATCACCAGACCCACTTGGAACTTCTGGCAGAACAAAGCAGGAGTTTAAATGCGCCAGAACGTGATTATCTGTAGCATACATTCAGCACTTTTGAAATATTAAAAACATAAAACTTTGAGTGGAATGAGGCAGCAAACTTTGAACACCAGCCCCCAACTCTGAACTTCAAACCCACTTCGAAGCTGCAAACTTTGAACACAAACTCACTTCAAACTAAAATGTTTGGTCACTAAAACCTCCTTCTCCAAACCTCAAACCCACTTCAAACTGCAAATCCACTTCACACTGTAAATCAGCTTCGGTCATCCCGACAATATTCTCTCTCTCTCGCTCTCTCTCTATAAGTTTGACAGTGCTATGCATGAATGCAGTATCTGACTGAGACCTTGCTTATGCTATGGAGGCATGAGTCGCTGTCAGCAAAACCACTTTGAGCTATGGTCAGAGCATTTCAAATAGCACAGATGTAACAACAGCTCAGACATTTTAGTTCAAAGTGGGTTATTGTTTGAAGTTTGTGGCTTCGTTCCGTTCGTTCCATTCAGTTGACATTTTATGGAGAGAGAGAGAGAGAGAGCGAGAGAGAAAGTATTGTCAGGATGACAGAAGTCGGTATATAGTTCAAAGTGTATTTGAAGTTCGGAGCCTGGTTTTGGTGAGACAGTTTAGTCTGAAGTGGGTTTGAAGTTGGGAGTCGGGGTTTGGTGATCGAACATCTTAGTTCAATGTGGGTTTGCAGTTCGAAGTGGGTTTGTGTTCAAAGTTTGTGGCTTTGTTCTGTTCGTTTGGGAACATGAATGATGGGATTTTGAATGACGGGATTTCAAACAAGTCGAAATTTTGGTGTCGGGCACTTGTCTGTTGGGATTCCGTCAGTGGGGAATTAGTATGGATCCCTTCTTGAAAGAGGTGACTGGGAAGGTAAGGGCAAAGAAGTTAGCATTTAGGAGGTATAAGGAAACACAGACAGAAGAGGATAGAGAGGTGTATCAGGAGAAACAGAAGGAGGCAGGGTAAGCAATTAGGAGTGCAAAGGCACAAATGGAGGAGAAAATAGCCCAGGCAGTACAAAAAGAGGACAAGGTATTTTTCAATTATGGGCGCAAAAACAGAAAGACCAGGGTAGGGGTAGTAAGGCTTAGGAATGAAGAAGGGGAGTGCATGGAGGGAGACCAGGAAAAAGTGGACATCTTGTACAAATACTTTTGTCCAGTGTTCACAGAGAAAGGAGAAAGTGAGGGACCACAGATAATGACCAGAAGCATTGAAGGAAGAGAGGTGTACACTAGTCCCTTTACAGAGGAGAAAATACTGAAGGAACTCACAAATCTGAAAGTGGAAAAGGCAATGGGGCCGACAGGGTGCATCCTAGGATACTGACAGAGTTCATGAAGATACTTGCTGTAACTCTGACAGCCCTGTTCAACCACTCACTAGAGACAGGAGTGGTGCTAGAGGACTAGAGGAGAGCAGATGTAGTACTTCTTCACAAAAGTGGGAGCAAAGATGAGGTTGAAAATTACAGGCCAGTCAGCCTGATTTCATTGGTGAGGAAATTAATGGTATCACTACTAAAGGAGAGGATTGTGGAGCATCTTGAATCCAGTGGCCTACAAGATTCACTGGGGGGAGATCTTGTCAAACAAATCTGACAGATTTCTTTGACTGGGTTACCAGGAATTGGATCAGGGTGGCGTGGTGGATGTGGCATACCAAGATTTCTATAAGGCCTTCAACACTGTTCCACATAGGAGACTCAAACAAGCTGGGAAGAATGGAAGTGGGTCCAAAGGTGGTAAACTGGGTGAGAAATTGGTTGGTGGACAGGAGACAAAGGGTTGTGGTAAACGGAGTTCACTCTGAGGAAGGGATGTCTTTATTAAGAACATTGCAGAGGGGCTAGAAGGAAGGGAAGGTATGCCTCTTTGCAGATGACACTAAAATGTGCAACAGGAGGTAGACACTCCCTAGGGCGCAAGCCCAGCTGTGATATGAGCCTGTTGCAGTAGGGACTAATGGTGAAGGGGCCCTAGCTAGCCACAAAATGTGGGGGGGGGCAGGTGCTACCTGATGACACCAGGAGACATACTTAAAGGAAATGTTTTCCCAGTGATGCTGCTGTTGTTGAGTTGAGCAGCCCCGGGATTGAGGGAGACCACCGGACCAGTGGCAGAGTCAGCATTGTTGGGTTAGAGGTGCCAGGGAGGGGAGGAGGACTGGGGCTGTGGGGATTAGTTTCATGCACGTCAGGCTGTCCTAATCATGAAACTGGGAGGGTGGGGGGATACTGTGTTTTCTAAAATAATCATTATCTTTGTTATGCTGGGAGGGACTGTCACAAGAGGTGGGAGGTGTCATGTGTTCATGTTCCATTTTAATGTTTGGGGAGATTGGTGGAAAGGATGGTCAGGGGAGGGCACTGCTCCAAGGTTTTGGCTGGCAGTGGGAGGTGCATCCTGCATGATACGGGGGAAGGCCCAAGTCAGGGGAACAGCAGGGAACTGGAGGACTGGGTTTGGGGAAGGGGAGGCAGTTGGATCTGGTTTAAAAATGCATGGCTAAGGTGCAATATTTCATTTTTTGTCAGTCACTGAGAACAGATTGGGCCTCATGTGGGAGGGTGAGGCACCATGCAGTCCAATAACTAAATACCAAAATGACTTGACACATTAAACCAGACTAGCTGGAATTTTTTAAGGGTTGAAGCATGTGGTCAAAAGGAAAAGGGTAATGAACCATGTTAAGAAGCTTAAAATCGACATTGTGTTTCTGCAGAAAACACACATGATGACTGCAGAGGCAGCTTGTACCGGTGCTGGATAAAGCAATACTTGTCTAACTGTGCATTTCACCTCCAGGGCTTGTTGGGGGCAGCATGGCTATGGCCTGGCTTCCCGGGGGCAATCATTAAGTCCACCAGTGATGCGCAGGGCAGATATATCCTTGCCCAGGTAGCACTTAACAACGGGACGGACTTCTTGATGGGTGTGGTCTGTGGCCCTAAGGTTGAAGATGGCTCCTTTTTTTTTAGAAGTTATCTTTTGAAATGGCACAGTAAACGGGCACGTGGATCGTGGGAATGGACATGAGCTGTGTTTTAGACAGTGTCCTGGACAGGTCTAAACCCCTCACAGTTCCAAAATCAAAAAATGCAAAGGGCCTAGAAGACCTAATGAATGTTTATGGTGGACATATAGAGACAAAAATACCCAACAGGGAGAGAGAATAGCTTTTTCTCTTACTCACACACATCCTATGCTTGCATGGATATGCTGCTGACTTCACCCAGTTTGTCCACCATGGTTGAGACAGTGGCCTATCCCCTGGCCCTGGAATTTCACCACTCCTCTCTGTGCATGCACGGGTGGGGCTCAATGGAATTAGCTCACTGATTCGGACCTGGAGACTACACCCGGTACTCTTAAAAGATCCAAAGTCCCATGAAGCCATTGATAAGGCTATAAGAGAATTCCTGACGTGCAACAACAGAGTGAGAGGACACATCTCTTTCAATTAGGTGGGAAGCCATCATGGCCTACCTCTGGGGGTAATCTATAGCTTACTGAAAATGCAAGCAGCAAGGTGAGGTTTAGGAGCTTGATAAGCTGGAAAAGAAAAAAGCTGAAGTTGGGAGGCTACACAGGGCTGGCCCCTCCCATACACTGAACAACCTGTTACAGAGACTCCAATGAAAGTCCAACATCCTAAATAGTGCAGCCACCGAGAAGGCAATTCTATTGAACAAGCAAGCAATAATACCTGACAGGGTGGGCAGTATTGGGCAATACCGGACCACCCAGGGGCGTGATGAGGCCCGACGCTGCAGGTGGAGGGCCTTATAGCCCCTGGGCGGTCCAGTATTGGCCATACTGCCCACCCTGGAGGGTATTATTGCACTTAGAAAATGGGCAACTGTATTTTATGTTTGTAAAAAAAAAATATTTTTAGTTGTAGATGTTAAAATAATTTTTATTTTTAATTTTTTTTTGGAATAAAATAGTTCCTCCACCAACCTAGTTGTCATACTCAAGCATCCACCATTTTCACTTTTTCATGGTTAGGTGTCTCTCCCTCTATACACACACACACACACACTCACTTGTGTGTTAAAGCCTTTTTTTTTTTTCCAGCTAAGGTTTCGTTTCTAGTCTTTTTCTTTCTCTTCCACACCTCCAAGCTGTCATCTGCTGCCCCCGCATAATCATGTAATTCTACTGGCAATGGTGGCACCTGGAAGATCATCTCTTCCCTTCACACTATTGTGTATACTTTTGGGGTAGTTGTTTTAGTGAGAAGAGGCTGATAATTTAAGGAGAGAATGTCTAGCTAGTGAAGCGCCTGTGCCAGTTGTAATAGGGACGGAGCAGAGAGCCAGACACTTTTTGAATGGGACAAGCTGCATTGGGTCAATTTAGGAGCACAGAGTCTGTGGAGAGCTGTGTCACTGAAAAGTTGATCTGAGAGCTTAGATAGTAAGAATATTTTTTTTCTTTTCAGTCGAGCAGTTAAAATGTGTGGCTACGTGAGAGCGAAAGATCGGGAACTGACACGCAGTGTGTGTGCGAGCGAGCGAGAGAGACAGAGAGAGAGACTCTGTGGATGAACCATCGGGGACGAGAAAAAAAATAAATAAATAACACGTGTAGTGGGAAATTAGCTCAGGGGAGGTTGTATGAGGTTTAATCAGGCAACTGGCACTGAACTATGGGGACATGGAGGTCAGTTTCTTTCCCTAGGCGACAGAAAAAATGTCAGCGATTTAAAATTGAATTAGGTGCTTTCCACCAATGAGAAAGCAGGCTGGGCACAAAGATACTTGAATGGGAGAAGGAGCACTGGGGCTGGCACTTTTTGTTTCCTGGTCGTCTATTGAAAGTTAATGTACCCCTCTGCCAGGGGTATCAGCCAATCAGAGATCAGGAAATAAAAAGTCCATTTTCTAAAGCAGGACAGTATTCAGATGGGGTCCAGGGAAGTTGCTAGCATGGCAGCTTAAGTGCAGGGAAGCAGGAAAAATCATAGTGAGGATGCAGCACCCAGATAAGGCACTTGTATCGACCCACCAGGACGTGAGGAATGCTTTCACCAAATTTTACAGAACACTGTATACGTCAGAAACCTCCCCCACCTCTGCGGCTTATCAGACCTTGATATGGCATTGCCTTTATCTAAGCAAGAGGTTTGCAGTGAAGTTAAGTCCCTGGGGATGGATGGCTTACTTACTGACTTCCTGAAGCAATTTGTAGAAGTGCTGGTAGACTCACTGTGTGACATGCTGTTAGAGAGCTTCACAAAGGGTGTGCTGCTCCAGTTCACTTGGGATGCAATGATTACCATCATCCCAAAGTCAGGCAAGGACCCAGTCCACTGAGCCTCCAACTGTACTGTGTATTAACATCACACTATAAAGTTGCTGCCAGAATTCTGGCTGCAAGATTAGAGGTTGCCCTCATCCTCCCCGCATCCACCCCGACCAGGCGGGGTTTGTTAAAGGATATCAGGGTAATCATAACATTAGGCGTACTGTACCCTTAGCACAATTTATTAGTGGTTGAAACACCTTGATAAGCACAGTGCTGTTGCTTGTGCCCTGGACACCAAAAAGGCGTTAGGCCGTGAGTAGTTTGGGGAGTGGGGGTTTCATGTGTTCATGTTCAATTTTAATGTTGTGGAATATTGGTGGAAAGGAGGGTAAGTGGGGGGGCCCTGCTCCACAGTTTGGACAGATGGAGGGGCATCCCCTGGGTTGCATGGGGAGAAAGGCCAAGTCGGGTGGGACTTGGCACATGTTTGAGACTCTCAATTGATATGGCATGAAAAATCAAATCATCCACTACATCCATTCCCTTAATACCGAGCCATCTGTCTGAATTCAAATCAATTGGAGTCTAACAGATTCCTTCACACTTGTGCGGGGCATCCGGCAGGGGTGCCTCTTGTTCCATCTGCTATATATAATCTCCCTGGAGCCACTGGCAGATGCCATAAGGTCCACCAGGTAATCAAAGCATTATGCAATGGGGGCATACTCATAAGGTGACCCTAGTTGCAGATGATCTTCTGCTTTACATCCAAAACCCTGTTGTGGGTCTTCCTGAGGGTACATGACTTGCTGACAGAGTTTAAAGCTCTCTCCAGGCATAAACTTAACTGGTCTAAAAGTTAAATATTGCCTGTCAGTAAACAGCAAGGGATAAGGTAATGAGCAACTCCACAGGACTACAGGTGGTACCTGTTATTGGGGATGAAAATTCCCCATATGGCTTTCCCTCCTCTATAAAGCCAACTTCCTCTTTCTGCTGGCAACCATTATGACTGAGTGCGAAAGGCAGGAACTGATGTCCCTTTCTATCATAGAGTGAATGTATTCAAAATGTGTGTGCTACCAAAATGCCTGTATCTACTTCAGTCTGTCCCAGCCCACATCCCAAATAATTTATTAGCACAACTGAATAGCCTTATTCACAAGTGTCTGTAGAAGGAGTAAGGCTGCAAGGGTTAAGAGAACTATCCTACACCTGCCTGTCAGAGAGCAGGGGATGTGCCCTATTGTACTTCAAAAACTATTACTGGGTCTCACAGCTCAGTTTTCTCCCCACTGGTGAGAAGCCACTGACCCCAGCATGGGTGGAGGAATAGGAACTGGGCTGTGACTTCAGAAGAGGGGTTTTATCAGCAGCCATGAAGCAAATGGTGCCACCATGTATAGCCAGCCCTTTTATACAGGTACTGGCTCGAATCTAGATAGCAGCCCCACAAGCTGCTCAACTGGAAACCTGGCATCTTGGCGCAAGGAGCCTTGGGGGTTGCTTTGTAAGGCCTACCACATTATAATGTCTCCCTCCACCAAACCTTGCTCAAGTGGGAAAATCAGGTCCTCAGCCACATAGGTCAATTGTACAAAGGGGGAATCTTTAGAGACTATGCCCGGATACAATCTAACCGGGGCCTACCAACTGGTGAGTTCTTAGATTACTTGCAGATCAGTCAAGTGTTACTAAGTCAACCTGAAACAGGCACCAGTATCGTTCCTGCTACCTCCCCCCCATTGCTCCATTTGGGGAAGAATTGTATGTCCCTCAATCTCAATGTAAGCCCTTCTCTGTCTTTTATTAAAATACTCCAAGGGCCGGGTGCCCTCCCATACCACTGAGGGAATCTGGGCTAAATGGGAAGAGGACCTTGGAGTGCCCACAACAGGAAACAAGGAGACGAACTGCCAGCCACCTGGTAAACTGCTCCAGAAACAACAAGATCAGACAAATACAGCTGAATTTCCTATACCATGCTTATTGTACCCCAGCTAGACTACATGCCCCTAAGAGGCCCTCTAAGTGCCCCAAATGCTTAGTTTTTTTTTTTTTTTTTTATTTTATTTCTTTGTCCTCCTGTGGCAGGTCCACCACTGCCGTCCACCAACCTCCCAGTCTCTGGGTCCTTTGGGGGCTTGTAGCACCATGCACACCCCAGCGGATCCCCAGAGCCGGTCCAGAGGCATCATCCTTGATGGTCCCCCACTTTTTGATCCATTTCTCCTGGGAATGTAGTTACTCCCGAGACCCCCAAAAGTGACAGCGCATGCACGTGGAGGCGTGCATGTGCACCACAGCTCCAGATAGGGTCTCCTCCTCCCTCCCCGGTCGGCCTAAAGCCGAAGGTCCTCGGAGTGATGCCGCTTCTCCGGCCTCCACCAGGAGGTGGCCGAGCTCCGAGGGTACCTGCAACTCCAACATGAGGTAGAGGGCCGCCAGCCGGCAGCCTGCTCTAGTCCTCAGCTTCTCCCCCCGGCCGACTCCGACGACCCAGTCTCGCTCCCGAACCCGGGTCGCAGGCTTGGCGTGAGGTGTGGCATCCAGTGCTTCAACCCTCAGTGCCACCGGGCCAGCTACCAAACGCTTAGTTGAGGAAGGGACTTTTCTGCAGTTGACCTTAACCTGCCCCAAAGCAGCCAGTTTTGACATGAAGTGCATGATATTATGGAGCAGGTTCAGATGAATAAACTCCCAGAGTTAACCTTGGAACCGCTGCTAGGGATTGACCACTACAGGCTGGGCCGTGTTGCCCCACTCTGGTCCATCACCCTCATTAATGCACGTGAGACAATAGCCCAGCAACAAATTTCTGAAGCCTACCCAATCTCGCAGTGGATCAACAATGTTGGCAGGTGTCTTAAGCTGGAAAGAATTCCACTCTCAGCAAATGGTCAGCCGGCACTCTTTCATAAATTATGGGACCCCATACTGCTGGCTAAGAAGTAGGATATATGTCCTACTTGCTGATTCAAAATGTTGTATTTGTTTTCCATGCCACAGGCCTGCTCCCCTCTCCTGTTACAATGATATTTTCATGGGTACTTGTTCATGGACCGGGTGGGGGTAGTTACATTTTATGTCTAGTGATTATATACATGATGGTCAAAATAATGGCTTGTCTAACACAGGTGTTGAACTGGTTTGTTGTTGTTATGGACACACTTCAACGTAAGAATTTTGTTTATGTGTAGTTATTTGTATAGAGCACAAAACCAGTGCTCCACTAAATGCACTGTGCCCACCAAAAATGCAATAACAAAAACAGAAAAAAGCAGCACCAGACCTCCAACGTCAATGACAGTCACTTTTTATTACATATAAAAGTGTTCTGTGCATCCATGCAAACAAAAGTGCAAGGAACACCTCAAGGCAAACAAAAACACTGGCAAGCAAGTCTCTACTGGTTTTACTGGAGGATCAGCATCATCAGGAGCACCTGTATGCAGGGAGTCATAAGTCATTTATGCTACAATCCTTAAAGTGACAGTGCTACAATTAGTGCAAAAACAGTGCAAACCCATAAAAACAATCACCCTGATTCCATAAAATGCAACAGTTTGCAACTATGGTGGTGGCTAGACATATACATTACAATCAGTAATAAAGGAATTAGGACTAGTATTAAATTCAATAGACTTGTCCTCTTATTCATTCATTTTGTGAACTTCAAAGTTTATTTTGTGGGCTTCAAATTTTTCCTGTCCCATGCCTTTTTTAAATTCTTTTCCATGCTACAACAAAAGACAAACATGGGAATAGTAACATTTCATCTCTGCTGTATATATGGCGCATATTCAAATCAATCATTTAATCCTGGTGTGTATAGCACCCCCAGATGAACTATCCATAAACCCTCCCTTTTTATGCTGCTTGCACGCATGAGCAAGAAACATGTTGCGGCAGCTTGCTGCAGAAGCAGGTTGTGAAGGTACGGCACTGTTGTGGCCAGTGCCCTCACTGCCTTTGGAGGCTTGGCCCATGTTCCCCAATGGGGTGGCATGTTGCTGCTGACATTAGTTCAGCCAGCGTGCCACCACCTTGAAACATTTTAGCCGCTGCAATCTGGGGCCGCCTTGTCATTGCAGCGTCATCCGCTGCAATGAGGGAGTGACCCCTCATTGTAGGGCTTGGCCGACGGGCACTCCAACCCTGGCCGTGGCTTCAGTCCTCCTTCCTTACAGACGGGGAGCCACTCCCCGTTGGTATAAGTCCCTCTCCCGGCTTTCATTCTGTGCTGAGGGGTGCCCAATCCCTTGGCTCTTGTGTCCTCCCCTTGGTATATGCTGATGGGGTGCCCAATCCCGTCCACTACAGTCCCCCAAAAAACATCTCAGGTGGCAGCTGGGAGCCCACCCCAGCATGCTAAATGCCCCTGAAAAGAAACACCGTCCCACAATTTTTTTTTTTTTTAAACCTTTTAAAAAAGCAGTCCTTCGAGGTCTCTGCCCCTCCCCAACCCCGCCCACCCTTTGTGTGCCCTGCCTCCCCTCACCCCATACTTACCTCTGTGGCCGGCGCAACAATCTTCAGTGGACTAGGAACACGTCTGCACTCTTCAAAGCCAACCGCGAACTGAGGAAATGCTGGTAAGCTGCATAGTGGCATAAATAGGGTTTTTTCAACTTTGGTGCATATCTCAGGCATTTTGGAGAATTTTGGCACCAAATTTTCAATATGGGGTTATTGGGACCCCTCCTCATGAATTCAGCCACTGTCATGGTGTCACTGTATGGAATCACCTTTTGGGACCGATTAAAGGAACAACAGTGACAGTGTTTATTAGGTGTGCTCTCAAGAAGTCCATGTTGCAAATTTGGTGGGAAAAATCAAACAAAATGACTGTTTTATGAGTGTGCATTGCGCAGTTGCTACGCACTCTCATAACTTTGTGAATTTGTATTATTTTCACTCCACATTTTCAACATTGGCATTTTTCCGCATGTGACCGGGTGACCCCTGTCATGGAAGGGTGCCCTGAGTCTGTTCTAGACCCCCCCCCCCCAAGACTCACTAAAATGCTTAGGAAGCACAGAAACAAAAAGTAAAAGTAGGACAGGAACAGCAGTCCCCCTTGTGTCTGTTCCTGTGTTTGTTAGAAACTGCCCTTTGGCAAAGGGACAAAATGAAAAGTAAAGCTGATGGCTGCACTTTACAGCTGTAGGCAAATGTCGAGAACTGTTTTCTACAGCTCTAAATAAGAGCAGTTAATTAATCAGCTTGTTGCTGCTTTACTTTAAAAATACACCATTCTGTGTGGTATAGAGTTTTCATCTGCTCTAATGAAAGTTTAAAAGGGGCAGACAAATACCTCAAACAATAATAACACAGTTACAATGACAGTAGGACTCTGAGGCCCATTAAGATTATCTGTGGTGTTTAGCTAAACTCCTAGTAAGGTACATTGCTTTAAGTAGAAGAAAATAAAATACATGTTTGGGCCTTGTTTACCAAAGGAAATTTACAAGATGCTTACTTGAGTTTAGTGCAGGAGGAGTGCCAGTTTGTAAGTCAGAAAACACAAGAAAGCTAGATAAAGCTCTAAGGATAACTTTCATGAAATAGTCATTCTTTACCTGTGGGGAGCCCCTTTGCTGTATACGGTGCTGTTATAGGGCTGGCAGCCCACAGACTGTCTGATTTTTGTGGAACTCCCAGTTAGTGAGGTCACTGCCAGAGGTGGAGCTAGGGGAAATTAAGTTCCTCATAGCTATAAAATTGTGTAGCCAGGCCAAAATGAATATTATGTTAATGTTGCTAGGACTCCTATTAACCAAGGCTTGGAAATATCCCTTTATCTTATGTTTAGGCCAGGATATGAGCCTCATAGAGATGTGTTTTTAGTTAAAAGACATAATGTGGGTGTTTCCCAAGGAAGTGATGTCACAAGGACACAGCATAAAAGATTGCCACTAGAGGCTTTAATTTAGATAAGGCGTTAGTCTAGAACTGACTGTGAGAGGTGCAAGACCTTAAGTTTAGAAGGCTTGTGTCTATACCCTAGACAGCATTGATGTTATTGACTTAATGACAATTTTCTTATTTTCTGTTCTGAATAATTATCATTTTATGCTACAAATAATAAAATGAAAAATGCCAGCCTGGTATTTTTTTATGCACTGATTTTGATGTCTGCCTGCTAATTGTCTCCTGAACAGCAACCCCGCTACACCGCACCTCCTTTTGAACAGCACAGCTGTCATTTATCACATCCTGGCCGAAATGTGTTTTTGCACTTGCGGCGCAGAATAGCACGGTTGCTGTGGGAAATCAGTGTTCGGGACACATTAAGAAAATCGCAGTGATATTACATAGAAACATAGAAGTTGACGGCAGATAAGGACCACAAGACCCATCAGTCTGCCCATTTCTTTTCTACCTTATAAATGTGCCATCGCCTTTGCTCTGTCAATGGCCTATCTATTCATACTCATCTGTATTGCTCCTTTATGCCTATCCATGCCTGTTTGAAGCCTTGCACTGTATTCATATCTGCCACTTCCTGAGGTAGGTTGTTCCATGCATCCACCACCCTTTCTGTGAAAAAGAACTTCCTCACATTACCCCTTAATCAGCCTCCCTCTAATCTCATGCTGTGTCCTCTTGTCCTTCTATTTTTCTTATATTGAAACATGTTAGACTCTTTCACCTTGTTAATGCCCTTAAGGTGTTTGAATGTTTCGATCATATCACCTCTCTCCCTCCTTTGCTCTAGGGTATACATATTGAGCTCTGTTAATCTGTCCTCATATGTTTTCTGATGTAGTCCCTGCACCATTTTGGTTGCCCTTCTCTGGACTGCCTCAATTTGGTTAATGTCCTTGTGAAGGTGTGGCATCCAGTACTGCATGCAGTACTCCAGATGGGGCCTAACCAGTGTCATGTAAAGAGAGATTATTACCTTCCTCTTCCGACTTGCGATACTCCTACTAATACACCCTAACATCCCCCTAGCCTTGCCTACTGCTTTAGTGGTCTGCTTGGATGATTTCAAGTCATCAGTGATGATGATGCCCAAGTCTCTTTCTTCCCTTGTGACTGCCAGCAACCCCCCTCCCAGCCTATAGGTGGCTTCAGGGTTTCTCTTCCTTATGTGCATGATCTTGCACTTATTTGCATTAAACCCCAGTTACCACTCTTCCGACCATTTCGCTAGTTTATCCAGATCTCTTCTCATTCTGTCCACCCATCTGGATCATCTACTCTGTTGTAGATCTTGGTGTCATCTGCAAACAGACAAACCTTACCCTCCAGTCCATCTGCAATGTCACTGATAAATATATTGAAAAGCACTGGCTCCAGGACTTATCCCTGAGGTACCCCACTTGTGACTTGCATCTCTTCTGACTGTATACCGTTTACCACCACTCTCTGTTTTCTGCCCGTCAACTAGTTTGCCACCCAGTTGACCAACTTCTGACCCACCCTGAGCCTACCCAGCTTATTAATCAATCTTCTATGTGGAACAGTATCGAAAGCTTTGCTGAAGTCAAGGTAGGTGACATCAACTGTTCCCCCTTGGTCCACCACTCTGGTTACACAAAGAAATCTATGAGATTAGTTTGACAGGACCTTCCTTTTGTAAACCCATGCTGTCTTGGATCCTGTGCTCCTATGGATTCCAGGTGTTGCACTATCCTTTTCTTAAGGAGTGCCTCCATAATCTTGCCCACTACTGAGGTAAGACTGACTGGTCTGTAGTTCCCTGCCTCCTCCCTGCTACCACTCTTGTGGAGTGGGATCACATGAGCCCTTCTCCAGTTTTCTGGGACCTCTCCTGTGCTCAGAAACTCACTAAACAGTTCTGATAATGGCTCTGCTAGTTCCACCCTTAGCTCCTTTTGTACCCTGGGATGTATGCCATCAGGTCCCGTTGCCTTGTCCACCCTAAGCCTATCGAACTCTTGTAGGACCCTTTCTTTTGTGAAGGGACTAGTGCTCACCTCCTTCCCCCCTGTGTTCATGGGTGCTGAGCTGTGCGCCCTGCCCTACCTTCTCTTCAGTAAATACTGAGCAGAAGTATCTATTTAGAATAGATGCTGTTCATGAGCAGAGGTCCTAAAATGCTTATGTTGAAAATTTTGTGATGAAAGTTCATAAAATGACTGTTACAAGCATGTGTTGTGCAGTTTCCACGCACCCTTGTAACTTCACAAATTAGTAACATTTTAACATCAGATTTTCAACACTGCCATTTTTTCACACCTCCTTATGAACAGTTCAGCTGTCATTTTTTACATCCTGGCCGAAATAGGTTGCTTTGGGAAATCAGTGTTTGGGACAGATTAAGATAGAATGAGATAGGGGGAGTGGCAGAAAAAGGCACCAACGGAGGCAGGAGCCCAGTACAAAGACAGCCTGGCGCCAAGAGAAGCAAGGATAGGCCCAGGTGAGACAGGGAGTGGCGACCTCAAGCGGATCTCTGTTGGGGCAGCTGTGAACGTCTTTGTGGGCAGCAAAAGGCGTAACACAGGAGCCCAGTACAAAAGGACAGCCTGCAGCGCCGGGAGAAGCAGAACGACTGAGTGACAGAGGGAGAGTGAGCGAGCACAAAGGAGCTCTGTCGGGACTGCTGCAGATTTCTTTGTGGGCAAAAAAAGGTGCCAACGCAGGCAGGAGCCCAGTACAAAAGGGCAGACTGCAGCGTCAGGAGAAATCGAACGAGTGAGTGAGAGAGGGTCAGTGAGCGAGCTCAATGGAGCTCTGCTGGGACTTTAGAGTTGCATGCCCTCCCGCCCAGGGTTCTCTGTGGTTCTATATTACAGCAGGGTCTCTGGAGTGGACACAAAGCAATGATTGAATACTTTTAGGATTGCTGTAATGATACAGATTTAGTTGTTCTGTTTATTTCCCTAACTGAGCTAAGTACTGAGCTATGCTGTTATGATTGCTGTGATAATATAAGGGATGTCTTGGGGGGGCAGGGGGGTTCTTAGGTATGGTACTTTCACTTCCAAATATCTAAACAGCACATATAAGCAAGCAACATTCGGCATTGACAAATGCTTGTTAATTGCAAGGCCATGCCTGTAGTTTGATGGGCAGAGCAACAAACCACTCCCCTATCAGTCCTTTAAAGGGAGCTCCTCCTGAATAATCCAGTATTCATTTCTTTCGTTGCGGCTAGAGGCACTGCCATCCCTCGCTTTGGGCTGTTCTTTTC
This sequence comes from Neoceratodus forsteri, assembly GCA_016271365.2. Taxonomy (NCBI): domain Eukaryota; kingdom Metazoa; phylum Chordata; order Ceratodontiformes; family Ceratodontidae; genus Neoceratodus; species Neoceratodus forsteri. Next base: position 664,447,643 of record CM028130.1, on the reverse strand, counting down.
ATTTCAGATGTGCCTCCAGCTGCAGGTTCTTTTCTTCCGTCTTGTGTCTCTCCCTTTCTACCACGACAATTCCATGCCCATTTCCATCATCCCTGCATCTCTCTTCTCCCCCACCACCCTCTCCAGTTTTACCTTCCAGTTTGCTGCAGTCCATCCAGGGCTCCTGATTCACCCGCTCACTTTCCTAGCCATGCACTCATCGTTTTCTTTTACTCCCTTCATATTGCTTCTCCCCAGTGCTCTGGGTGTGACGTCTCCCACTTGACTCCGTTCTCCCTCCTCCTTCACAGCCCCCTGACGGTCTGGTTCTCCCTCTGGTTCTGTCTTCCTATGTTGCCACCGCTTCTTGCTCCATGCTGACCATACCTGGCCGAACTCTCCAGGCATCACTCTATCAGGGACTCTTCCTTATGCAGTGCCACTTCTACTGTGCTGCATACTGGCCCTCCTGTCTGAGCTCCGTTTGCCCCTTTTGGGGTTTCCTGCTCCCCTATTGCTTTTTCTACCTCCCTCATCTGTTCTTTGCCAGTGGCGGCAACTCAGTTGCTATGACAGCCTTCTGGATGTGCCATCACCAGGCATCCATCTCCACATTAGCACACCTGTGCCTCTGCCTCTCCATACAACCTCACATGGTGTATTTTCCTCCACTTCCTGTATGCCAGCGTTGTTCCTCGTTCCATCCTTCTTCCATCCCAGTCCTCTGTCTACAACTTCTGCACATCTCTCCTCGTCTGTCTTTGAGCTCTCCTTCTCCCATCCCAATAAAATTTTATCCCTTTGGCTGGGGTCATTGCTTGAATCGGCCACCCTCATTCCTCCCTTGCCTGGCCCCCAGCTTTCGACAAAACAATCACATATTCATATAGCACTACTTTACCTACTCCCAGGGAATGTTTTATTGTAGCTGTAAGGTCTGGTTTTGGTCCAGCCCCTCTCGCTTCCATCTGCTTTCCTTGGTATTGGCCTTGGGGCCGACAGTTCTCCCTCATCTACATCTTCCTCCTAGTCCCCCCCTTGTCTACACGTTCCTCCTCACCCTCGGTGTCATAACCCTTGTAGTGCTACTGTGCTTGCATAGACCATCGCACGTCGGATGGGTTAGGATTTCACCATTTTGCCCTGGCTGGAATCACTGCATCTCCCTCAGCGTGCACTCTCTCAGGTGAGCACTCGACCTTCCTGTTTGCCTTTTCACATGCCGGAATGTTTCCTTTCCCATTCACCCTGAACTGGGATATTCTCTTCAGTATGGCATGTCATTTACCCTTCTCAGGCCTCAGATTATATGGCAACCTGCTTGACCAATGGTTGCTCCTCTGCTTGATATTTACTGCTCCTCGAACCATGGATCTTTCTGAGCTTGCTCTACTTGTCTTGCTCACTACCCTTATTCATTTCAGATGCCATCTGGCTCACCACACTCTAAATCAACTCTTTCAGCCCCTCCACAGTAGGTTTGCTGCCTGCGTTGCCTCAATTTCCTTTTTCCTGCAATTTTCTTTCACTTCTTGGTGTCCCGGTGCATAGTTCATGGCTCTCTGTTTTTCCAATGGTGGGGGACTGCTGAGTCATGGTGGGCACTGTGGCTCCATGCAGCCAGTTTTCTACCATCTCCTACTTGTACCGATACCCTTGTCTTCCCTACCCTCACAATACCAGCCTCCTACAGCTCGGAGGTGTCTCCTCCTGCCATTTTCTGCTGTCTATAGTGCTTCCAGTACCCCTGAGCATTTCAGCTTTCCTGGCTACCTCAATCCCACATTCCACCACTCCCTCAATCCTCATCTCTTCTCCTTCCTCATCCCATGCCTTCTTTTGGGGCTATTTCCCTATCCAGCCATCGCCGTACCTATTTGTCTCTTTCTCTTACCCTAGTCCTACATTTCAGACCACTCTACTTGTATCTCCCTCTACTCCGTGTCAACCTCCATTTGTTCTCGTACCTTATCCCTCCTATACACTACTTTTCTTCACACCTAGTGATTACTACTGGTACTTCATACCTTCACTGTCGGCTGCAGGCTGTGCCTGGCCATTATCGTCGTCTCTCTCTCTCGTGGAATCAATCCACTCCTAATTTGGCTTATCAATGGACCTGGTTGGCATGCATGCCTGTGGTTGCTACTTGCAATATCCTCCGGATCCCATGTCTGGACCCATGTCAGGGTCTCCTCAACCTCTTTGTAGATCTACTCATTCACATCGACTAATCGAGCATACCCCTCATATGGATCCTATGCTACCTCGACTTTCTACCTGTTCTCCATTCGGAGACTTGCCTTCCGTGTCCATTGCTCCATAGCTCGGGGCTAGCCTGAAGCCAGTGGTCTTGCTCTGTACCCACAAAGTCCACATCTAGTGCATGCAAAGCTTGAAGCAGGGTCCTTCTCCCTGGCCCATAGTGAGAATGTCTTCACTCCACGTGGACCTTCAATCATCTCTTGTTTCCTCAACACCTCTGGATGCAGAATTTACAACTTCCAGCTGTGAGGGGTGGGGATCTCATCATCAGGGCCCCTTTGGCTGCCTGAGCGGGTTCAGAGGCAACCTGTACGCCATTCTCCATCTGACTGCCTCTGGTTTACCTGGTCTGTTTTGTAGGTTCATGTAGGCTGGTTGAGTGCCTCAATGGTCATTTCTCTCCTCTTTTGCTTTTGGGTGTCTAGTTGCAGATATGTCTTTCACGACCCTCAACAGCATTCATGTTAGAAGAACAGAGCTTCCTCTAAATTGGAATCTTTTCCTCTTCCCTCGATCTTGACTCTAAATTGTAGTAGCTGAGCTGTCACTAACCAAAACGTCCTTCTGCCTGGAGGGAAGGCGACCTAGGCCTTGGATCCCGAGAGATTTCCTCCTCAAAGGGTGTTTTTCCTCTCCTCTGTGCCAATGGTCATAATATTTAGATAGGGTTAGTGCTTTTGTAGGTTCCGTAGTTAGGTTCCGTTATTGAATGGAGTCGGATGGGGGCCCCAGCTGTTCCCTCTCTCTTAGGAAGTCATGCCCTTTGGTCTTGTGTCAGCATCCATTCCACTCGATATTCTACATCCTCTCCCATTCCTCTCCTGTCCTTCCCATCTACATCTATCGACCTCTGTTCCCATCCTCGATATCTTCAGACTTCTCACCTCCTTCAATGCTTGACACCCTTTTAAGTATTCTTTTGGGGCTTCTTCCTAAGCTACCTTTAGCCAAGGGAATCATTCCAATGGCACCTATAGGGGTGGAACCCTCCTCTAGGGTTTCTCGCTGTCGTACCTCTAAAGGATGGTTTATCCCATGGATAGAGAGGCAAACAGCCACAATGTGTCTAATTCGCACAAGCATATATTATACCTAGTTGCGTAAGCACATCGAATTGCAAGACTATGCCTGTAGTTCGATGAGCAAAGCAACAAACCTCTCCCACATAAGGCCTTTAAAGGCAGCTACTCCTGGCTAGTCTAGGATTCATTTCTTTTGTTACCCCACCATCATCACCTCCTCCTCCAGCAGCATGTCTCTCTTTCCCGTGGGCTTCTTCCTAAGTTACTTTTAGGCAAGGGAATCATTCCCATGGCACATATAGGGATGGAACCTTCCTCTCAGCTTCTTCACTGTCGTACTCCTACAGGGTGGTTCATCCCATGGATAGAGGGGTGAACAGCCACAATGTATCTAAGTCACACAAGCATATATCATACCAAGTTGCGTAAGCACATCAAACAGCTTATTTTCTGTACCTCCCCCTCTACTTCCAACTGTAACTCTTTCCAAGCCACAAAAGTTAAATGAATGGCAGATTTGCTGCTGCTGATTAGCAATTTGTGGGGCAGGGCAAGGGTATTGTTAATGTCGTGTTTTGCCATAGCCCTGAGATGTTCCCATATTCTGAGCTTAAAATTCCGTCTTGTTATACCCACATAAAATGATCCACACTCAGATGTGGCCATATATACTGTGTTTGTTGTGTAACAGTTGATAAAAACACATATGGCAAAGGTCTACATTGCATTTACACTGAAAAAACTAATAGTTTTTACCATGACTGAACAGAATTTACAACTTCCACAGGTGTGATTACCATGGCGGGGGTAACCATGCTGTGGGTAGTGATTTAATGGAGGATTGTAGGCTGTGTACTATGATGTCCAACAAATTTTGCCCTCTCTTATATTCCATTCTTGGGGGCTGTGCTGTGAAGTTCCTAAGGGCTAGGTAAGACCTTAGTACAGTCCAATTTTTAATAATGATATTCTAATACCTGGCATTTGCCTACAGTAAGTTAGTACAAAGTTTATAGGTTTCTTCTGATCAGGCAGGTGTCTCTGCTGGTTTATCTGTATTCTGTGCCTGACCTCCAATAGCTCCCTCCTGTCTGTTCCAAGCATTTGTGTGGGCTTCCTGTATTCACCTTTCATCAAAACCCCCTTCTACAAAACCTCTGTGACATCTCCTTACTTGTATTTAGGAAGTCATCATCTTTGCTACAGTTTCTGCATATCCTTAGAAACTGGGTCTTTAGGATATTCTGTACAGTGTGTCTTGGGTGGCATCTGGATGCTAACAGAATAGCGTCCCTGCCAGTATTTTTTCTATGTAGGTCAGTGTTTACAGTGCCATCTGTTGTTATGTTGCTTGCACACATGTGCAAGAAACAGTGCCATCATCCAAGTTTTCGGAGGTGTGGCACCCGTCTTCCAGTTCAGTCAGTGTGCTTGCAGGCACGGCCGCAGTTCTCCAATGACTGCTGCAGCTGTCTATGACAGCAGTTGAAAAATGCAGTGCCATACAATTGAAAGGGAGAGCTCCGCTTCAGTAGGCAGAGCTGCCCCACATACACGCCGCACTCCACATATGCGATGCGGCTGGATGCTGCCTCCCCACACACTGTATGGATAACAGGGGTGCCTAACCCCTGTTGGCTCCACGTCTCCCCAACAAAGCTGTCCAGGTGCCACGCTGGGAGCTAACCCCAGCATGGCAAAAACTGTTATGGCCGGCCAGGGGGCCCAATCCTTCGCCGACCCGCCCCCAAAAGTTTTTCTTAGTGCCACGCTGGGAGCCCACCCCAGCTAGCAAAGCTTGTTATGACGACTTGAGGTGCCCAACTCTGTCACCTGCAGCCCCCAACAGTTTTTTCAGCTGCCACGCTTGGGAGCCCACCCCAGCGTGGCAAATGTCCCACGCCGCCTTTTTAAAAAACCTGTAAACAAAAACGGTCCTCGTAGTCTCCGCCTCCTTACCCACCACCTGCATCACCCACTGCACACCCTGCCTCCCCACACCCTCTTCACCCATACTTACTCCGGAGTCTGGCGTGACGCATCTTCAGTGGACTGGGAACACTTCTGCAGTCTTCAAAGCCGACTGCGAACTGAGGAAATGTCGGTAAGCTGTATAATGGCATAAATAGGGTTTTTTCAACTTTGATGCATATCTCAGGCATTTTGGGCCCAAATTTTCAACATGGGATTTTTGGGACGCCTCCTCATGAATTCTTGCACTGTCATAGCGTTAATCAGGCCCGAAGGGTGATTTCGCGGTCACTGCATGAAATAACCTTTTGAGACTGATTAACAAAATGACAGTGCCAGTGTTCATAAGGTGGGGTCTCAAAAAGCCTATGTTGAAAATTTGGTGAAAAAATTCCTAAAAATGACTGTTTTATGAGCATGCGTTGCGCAGTTCCTACGCACGCTCGTAAGTTCATGAATTTTTAACATGTGCACTCCAGATTTTCAACATTGCCATTTTACCACACCTCCTTATGAGCAGTATGGCTGTCATTTTTCACATGTCGCCCAAAATGTGTTTCCGTGCATGTAGCGCACAATGGCGCAGTCGGTGCGCGCAATCAATGTTTGGGACAGGTAAAGAAAATTACAGTGCTACTGCTCATGAGCAGAGGTCTTAAAATGGCTATGTTGAAAATTTGGTGAAAAAATTCTTAAAAATGACTGTTTCACGAGCATGCGTTGCGCTGTTCCTACGCACGCTCGTAAGTTCACGAATTTTCAATATGTTCCCTCCAGATTTCAACATTGCCATTTTAGCACACCTCCTTATGAGCAGTACAGCTGTCATTTCTCACATCTCACCTAAATGTGTTTCGAAGGAAGCAGACAATGGCTCAGTCGGAAAGTAAATCAATGTATGGGACACATTAATAAAATCACAGTGACACTGTTCATGAGCAGAGGTCTTAAAATGGCTATGTTGAAAATTTGGTGAAAAATTCCTAAAATGACTGTTTTATGAGCTTATACAGTATCTTACCCACGCTTGTAAGTTCACAAATTTTATTATTTGTACTCCAGATTTTCAACATTACCATTTTACCACACCTCCTTATGAGCAGTACAGCTGCCATTTTTCCATCACCCAAAATCTGTTTCCGCAGGCTGGGAAGAGACAATGGCGCAGTCGAAAAGTAATCAATGTTTGGGACAGATTGAGAAAATCACAGTGACACTGTTCGGGCAGAGGTCTTAAATGGCTATGTTGAAAATTTGGTGAAAAATTCTCTTCAGCCGCTCCAAGAATGTTACTAATGAAGACCCGCAGCACCCCACTGGTCACGCCTCTCCCTAGACTGCACCTTCATTTACCACCACTTTCGCCTCCTGTCTGTTAGCCAGTTTCTAACCCAGTTTACCACCTCTTTCCCCATGCCCAGCATACCCAGCTAGTTTATCAGCCTCCTACGTGGGATGGTGTCAAAGTTTTGCTGAAATCAAGGTAAGCTGTCCACTGCCCCACCTGATTCACTTCCTTTGTCACCCAGTCAAAGAAATCAACCAGATTTGTCTGACATGATGTCCCCATTGTGAATCCATGTTGTCTATGGTCCTGGGCTCCGATGGCTTTTAGATGCCCCACTGTCCTTTCTTTAAGCAATGTCTCCATGATCTTCCTCACTACTGAGGTGAGGCTGAACGGCCTATTGTTCCCTGCCTCCTCCCTGCTGCTGGACTTGTATAGAGGGACCACATGTGCCCTCCTCCAATTTACTCGTGGTGAGTGACTCAGTGAACATGATTGCCAGAGGTACTGTTATCTCCCTTCGCAATTCTCTTAATATCCTTGGGCGTATGCCATCTGGTTTCATCGTTTGTTCACCTTCAATTTAGTGAGCTCCTGCAGGACTCTTTTGCCTTTGAATGGGCTATTGTCCACCTCTTCGCCCCCTTGGCAACTGCTGTACTGCTGTGGCCCTTGCCCCTCTCACTCTTCTGTGAATACTGAACGGAAAGACACAGCGGATGTCTTGGGAGGAAGGCATGGAACTATCACTTCCAGATACCTAAACAGCACATACAAGCAAGCAACATTCGGCATTGACAAATGCTTGTTTTATTTGTAGTAAGATCAAAAAAATTCACTGGTGTCCTGTTGGCCTGGACCGTGAATCTTATGTTTCAATTCAGTTCTTCCAAGTAACTGACAAATCTGTCTAGTTCTTCCACGTCTCCCTTCCACACCATAAGTATGTTGTCTATATATCGCCTGCACAGATCTTTCCTGCTGAGAAAAGGATTAGTCTGGTGGTCACAGACTTTTTCTTTCTCCCAAAGTCCCAGTTACAAATTGGCATAACTGGGGGCAAAGGTAGGCTCCACTGCAATATATCTGAGATCTGCAGATAAAATTTTCCTGAAAAAGCAAGGAATTACTATTCAAAACATACTCTGGATATTTCAGGAGGAAGTCAGTAAATTCCGCATCAAAACTAGAATCTACACTAATCCAAAATAATTCCAGAGCTGCCAAACCTTCTATCTGTGATATGTTGCTGTATAGGTAAGTGATGTCAATGGATAACAACTACCAATCTTCCTCTAACTGTATGTCCTCCAGGGCACCCAATATGTCTGCTCTGGCCCTGACATAAGATGGTATGTTTACTAAGGCTGTATGAATACCGAATATTACTTTCTGAATACCACGAATAGTAGGCTATCCGAAAATTCAGAACAGAATATCGAATAGTCCACTATTCGGCTGGTATTTAATTGACCAGCCATAAAGAAAAAAAGTAATTCCACCCTCCTGGCCAACATTAAATTAATATTTTAGCCCTGGTTTCTAAGTTACCCCTAGCCCAATCCCCAGTCTAAAATGAAGAGTCCCCTCCCAAAGACTCTCAACAATACCCCCAGTCCCCGTCCCCACACATATAAAAATAAAAAAAATCCGGTAATTTCCTGGTGTCTAGTGGACCGCCCATCCCCCACCCTGTCAGGAAGTGCCTCCCACCTCTCTCCCCCCTCCACACCCACGACCCGGAGCGGGCCACCAGCACAGCCCTTCACTCACCTCTATGGCCGGCAGCCCGACTGAGTTTTCAATGAATGAGTGCATACATGGGGTGGGGGGTGGCACCGCTAGACACCAGGGCTAAAATATTAATTTAATGTTGGCCAGGAGGGTGGGAATTACTTTTTTTTCTTTGCAGCTGGCCCGCTCGGGGTCATGAATAGGGGGGGAGAGGGGTGGAAGGCACTTCCTGACAGGGTGGGGGTCCACTAGACACCTGGGAAATTAGGGTATTTTTTTTTATTTTTATACATTTGGGGCTGGGGATAATGCTGAGAGTCTGGGCAGGGGTGGAGGGATTCATTATTTTGGACTGGCGATCAGCCAGGGGTTGGGGTGGGACCACTAGACACCAGGAAATAAAACATTCATTTAATGCTGGCCAGGAGGGGGGTGCTTTTTAATTTTTAAATACCCCCTTCCCAGCCATCAGAATACCGAATAACGAATATTCGGCCGAATATTTGAAAAAAGGTATTCGCACAGCCCTAATGTTTACCACCACTGGCTTGATGAAAGTATCTGCTAACTGGGAACGAGGTTCCTTCAGGGATCCAGTACTCAATAGTACTGGGTGTCCTGTGGGATGAATTAAGCTCCTGTGTACCTTAGGTAAAATATAGATGCATGTTCTGATAGCATGATAAATTAAACACATGCTTTGGAATGATGTTATTTTGTAAAGTATCTGGTAGAAGAAAACATCAGTTTCCTGCTTAAAGGCTTGGGTGGGGTCAGTGATTAACTGCCTGTAAAAAGAAACATCATTTGGTTGTCTGTCTATCGCTAGTATGTATTTTGAGGTGTCCATTGTTACCACTGCCCCCCCCCCCATCTTGTCTGCTTGCTTGAGGGTTATGTTTTTATCTTTCTCCAACTCACACAAACTTGTTTTCCTTCTTCCATGATATTATAATACACCTGTGTGATGATGTTTCCCACAGTCCTCCTTACAGACCCTTTCAGAAACCGCCACAGTTGCATTACATGGAGGGCGGAAACAAGAGTTCAAATGCAAACGAGCCATTACATCCTTCATTGTTCTTTATGGGGTCTTAGAACAGGGTATAGAGTCATTGCCAGACAGTTCTGTGTCTAAGCCCTCTTGATTGACGCCACCAAGTCCTAGCTGGTTTGCAGTAACACTCAAATTTCCCAGGTGTGTAGCATCAGTTTGTATCAAACTCTCTATTGATGTGACTCCTGTCTCAGTTTTTGTTTTCCAGAATGGGACCAGAGTTTTAAATTTCTTGTGAGTCAGTTAAGGTCCAGGTAGAGTTCAAAAGGTTTAATACCTAAATTGGAGGCAAATGAAAGTCCTTTATTTAAAAATGATATTTTAGCTTCAGTTAAATTCCTACCAGAAGGTGTTATGATATTTGTCTCCGCTGGTTCCCTTGGTTTATCTGCTTCTTCTGCTGGTTGTGCTTGGGGCCTTACATTCCTGAAGGACCTGCCCCTGCCTTCCCCTTCTTGTACATTTGAAGGTTAGAACTGCAAAATTTGTGGACTCCTATGGGGGATGGGGCACGTCCGTCTCTATCTGGTCCTCTTCTAAAAAATTCTCTCACTAGATGAATTATAAGCAGGTGAACTATTATTTTTAAGTCTGGAACTTGGCTCGCTTCAGCTTCTGCTCCTACCCCTCTTTTTTCACTCTTTTGCATGTAAAAACCCTGTTGTTCAAATAATCACATCTACCCTGTTCAAATTTATAAAGCTTAAATGCCTTTAATTTCTTGTCTTGTTCCTCTATTGCATTTTTTAATTTAGCTTCATAGTACCCAAAGTCTTCATGTAGTTTAAATGAACAATAGCTACCATGGCTTCCTTCCACTGCAGTTCACACTGCAAGTCTTGCTGCTATGCACGATAGTCCTGAATCACATAGGTTACTCATGCAGTGGAACCTGCCCGTAGGGCCATTTTCCAGCCATTAAAAAATTGCTCCTGCTCCTGTCTATAACCTGGAGTTTAGTCAGTATAAGGCCCCTGAGGACCTGCCCCACCTATATGTAAGCTTTGAGAGAAGTCCTATGCAGAAACTGGAGCAAAGATGATGACTTTCTGAATAGAAATAAGGAGATGTCATAGAGGTTTCATTGCAGGGGCTATGATGAAAGATGTACACAGGAAGAACACACAAATGCATGGAACACAGACAGGAGGGAGTTACTGGAGGTCAGACACAGAACACAGACAGACCAGCAGAGAAGCCTGCCTGATCAGAAGAAACCTATACACTTTGTGCCACCCGCAGTCCAGGTCTGAAGCCACCAGCCCCTCACAGAAATGCAGGTAGTCTGAGAGCCACAGCCATGGTTCTCTGATGAATCTGACCTGCCAGACTGCCACCCGCAGTCCAGGTCTGAAGCCACCAGCCCCTCACAGAAATGCAGGTAGTCTGAGAGCCACAGACATGGTTCACTGACGAACCCGACCTGCCAGACTGCCACCCACAGTCCAGGTCTGAAGCCACCAGCCCCTCACAGAAATGCAGGTAGTCTGAGAGCCACAGCCATGGTTCTCTGATGAACCCGACCTGCCAGACTGCCACCCGCAGTCCAGGTCTGAAGCCACCAGCCCCTCACAGAAATGCAGGTACGGACTTGCCCTCAGGGACTGATTACCTCCAGGAAGGGAGTCCTAGCTGCCAATTTTTGCTTTCTTTACATGAGGACAGTTGTCTCTGGGTTTAAATCCAGAGTCTTTTACTGCTGTGGCCCACTGGCTGCAGTCAGCCCCAGGAGCACTCCGATTGGCTCCCTATAGCTCTGCACTGTTAATGTTTGATTATATTGTGCTAGATTATGTTTTCTGTTAAAACTGTCTTGTTTGTATTTCATAGCTGAAGTTTTCTGATTTAATGAAAATGCCTGTATTGTGTTCCGCATAAGACCAGTAGTGATCTCAGCTCAGGCCTTTGAAACCCCCTTTTTACGCTAGTATTGTGTTTTAAATAGCCCTGTTATTGCTCACTCAGACTTGAAGGCACCTTGCCTATCATCTTGGTCTGCAACACCTCCATTTAAGCCAGTCTGCATTTCTTTTAGCTCCACGAGCAGCCCCACCCCCTCTGACTTTCTTATTTAATTCTCCTCTGCCTTCTCCTTCCAGGTAGTCTAACAGCCACAGCCATGGTTCTCTGATGAACCTGACCTGCCAGACTGCCACCCGCAGTCCAGGTCTGAAGTCACCAGCCCCTCACAGAAATGCAGGTACAGACTTGCCCTCAGGGACTGATTTTCTCCAGGAAGGGAGCCCTAGCTGCCAATTTTTGCCCACCCTCCACCCCCAGGACCTGATTAAATACACATAAACCCTGCCCCGCTTTCTAGCTCACTCCTCTCTAGCCCCCATCCTTATTCCACTATGTGTGTTCAATCGTGGATCCTGTTCTGGTCCTTCTTCTATCTCATATCGCATGCCCAATATATGCCATCTCTAACCTTTATTACTGTGGATACTAATCTGATCTGCTCTGTAACTAGTTCCTGTCACTACATAGATATATGCATTTTCAGCTCCCCAATTCTTCAACACTGTTTTCATATTACCTTTAACGCTAGTACACGAAATGAATTACCACCTCAGCTTATGACTTCCGCCCACATCATAGAGGTGTCACCTCTACAGGTAGCAGTCAGAATACTTGTCTCTGCCACCCTTAGTGGGAAGGGCAAAAAATGTTAGAGCGCGCCCCCTCAGGACGATGGCCCACAACGATGTAAAGGGGTTACCAGTACGAAGCTTAGTATTGCCACTCTAAGAAAACTTTTACTCCTTCTTCTCCTGTGCTCAGGAAATGTGGAGCTCAATCCGGGGCCACCAGCTGCAATCACATCACCCTCTGACCTTGCCACACTGAAAGGCGTGAGTTTCCTCCACATTAATGTATGCAGTCTGTTTAAAAAAGTTCTCCATGATCCAGGCCTGGGTCCTCCATACTCGACCAGACATCCTAGTGGTTTCAGAAACCTGGCTTAGACAGGCCACCTCCGACAGGGAAGTCAATATCCCTAACTATTTACTATTTAGAGCAGAGAGACACTCCAGGGGTGGAGGGGTTGCCATCTATGTCAAGGATAGGTATACGGCATCCTGTCTGAGTGCTTTATCTGTTGCAAATGCTTATGAATGTCTGTCTCTTCAAGTCACCATCTTGCACACTTCAACATTATGTATCATAGGGTGCTATAGACCTCCTTCTGCCGATCTATAATTGTTACCTCATCTGAGTAATGTCATCGAACAACAATCCTCAGAAATAATTATTCTTGGGGATCTAAATTTAGACTGGCTATCTAAAACCGCTGCTCCTCTTGTAGCTTTCTGTGACACCCATGGATTATCACAACTCATTGTCGAACCAACACGAGTAAATAAAAAGAATGTGGATAGCAGCTCCCTGCTAGATGTTATCCTAGTGAATAAACCACATCTCTTCTCCTTTGTCGGCACCTTCTTCTACACAGAGAACATGGTTTATATACAGTTGCATGGTTCAATGGTGGACCTGCCCCCTTGTATTTGAATCCTCCTCTGTTATGGCTTGCCTTGTCTTCCTTTTATCATTGGTCTCCTCTATTACTGCACCATTGTGTTTGTGTTTACTGTATATACTTATTTACATGTATTTATATGTTTTTATGATGGATGTTACCCGACCCTGTTCTAACCAGGTCCATCTTGTAAAAGAGCTCTGCTCAATGATGTTCGTCTGAATAAATAAAGATTTTGATTGATTGATTGGTTGATTGATTGATTGATTATTGTAGGCAAATTCCACTTATTGGGAATATTATTATTAAAGATTGGACAGTGCTAAGGTCTGACCCAGCCCTTAGGGATTTTACAGCCCAGCCCCCAAAAATGGTATACAGGAGAGGGCAAAATTTATTGGACATCTTAGTACACAGCCTGTAACCCCCCCCCCCCACCACCACCACCACCACTACGGTAATCACACTTGTGAAAGTTGTAAGTTCAGTTCATCCCTAGTAAAAACTACCAGTTTTACTAGTGTAAATGCAACTAAAACCTTTGATGTGCTTTTATCAGCTGTGACACAGGACAGTATACATGGCCACATGTGAGTGTGTATCACTCTATGTGGGCAAGACAAGCAGAAATTTTATGCTCAGAATAGGGGAACATCTCAGGACGACAGCAAAACATGACATTAACAAAGCCCTTTCACAACATATTGACAATCAACAGCAGCAAACAGGCCATTTATTTAAGTTCTGAGGCTTGGAAAGAGTTTTCGTTGGAACAAGAGGGGGGAGATACAAAAATGAAATGTTGCTAACTATTGTCATGTTCATCCTTTATGACAGCGTGGAAAAGAATTGCCAGATGTACTTTCAGAAAAACGCATGGGACAGAAAAACTTTGAAGTTCACAAAATTTTAGCTATTTATTTATTAAATTTTGGTGACTGGGTAGGCCCACTGAGCCCCGAAGGTACCTTTTTCAGGGGTGACAAAATGAATTAATAAGTGAGCAAGTCTACTGAATTTAATACTAGTCCTAATTCCTTCATGAATATTTTAAAGTATATGTATACCACCACCATAGGTTGCAAACTGTTGCATTTTATGGAATCAGGGTGATTGTTTTTGTAGATTTTTACTGTTTTTGCACTAATCATAGCACTGTTACTTTAAGGATTGTAGCATAAATGATCTATGACCCCCCTGCATACAGGTGCCACTGATGATGCTGATCCTCCAGCGAAACTGGTAGAGTCTTGCTTGCCAGCGTGTTTGTTTGCTTTGAGGTATTCCTTGCACTTTTTGTCTACATGGATGAACAGAGCACTTTATTTTTAATAAAAAAGTGACTGTCTTTGAAGTTGGAGGTCTGCTGCCACTTTTTTCTTATTTTTGTTAAAGTTGTTAGTATGGCTAACATTGATCAATAAAAATAAAAATAAAAAAATAGATAGTGGCAGAGTTTGCCGGTACAGTATGCTTTGACATAAAGATGGTGGCAGGGACAAACCACACAAACACAAGGATCCTGGACTTCAGGAGGGCAGATTTAAAAAAAAATGGGAGGATGTCTCAGAGATGACTTAGCGGGGGTGGGGATGGCTAGGGTGAGGTTGAGGAACAGTGGGTCAAATTAAGGAATGGCACAGTGAAGGCAACAACCCTCTGTGAATAGGAAGTGAGCAAAAACAGGAGGAAAAAGAGCCCACTATGGTTCTTGAGGGAAATGACTGTGAAGTTAAAGGCTAAAGTGACAGCATTCAGGAGGTACAAAAAGATGCAGAGGGAAGAGGGAAGGGAGGTGTACCTGGAAAAGCAAAGGGAAGCAGGGAAGGTGGTAATGGGTGCAAAGATGATAACAGAGGAAAGGTTAGCCAAAGGGGTAGCTAAAAGGGACAAGACCTTTTTCAGATACATAAGCAAAAATAGGAAGACAAGTGAGGGATTGTGAGGATAAGAAAAGCAGGTGGAGATTGTGTAGAGGAGAATCAAGAAAAATTAAACATCCTGGGGTCATGGCTTGGATGCCAACTAAGATGGTTGCTTGGGATCATTGCTCTTCTCCTAGCTAAGCCTCATCCATGCCATTACTCCATAATCCAGGGATGAGCGCTCTCCCAACTACCAATCCAGCCACATTACCCCTTCTCCGTCGGTCTGGCAAGTGTTTTTGCGGTGCACTACCCGCAATTGCCTCTAACAGCCAGTGCTCCCATGCACTCGGATGGATCCATTCTCAGCCATGCAGGCCTGACCTTCTCTTTTAGCTCCTTGCAGATGGGCTGGTACAATCCCACGAGGGGGGCTCACTCACTATAGCGCCTGCCTTCACTGCCTTCTCTGAGCAGCCTGCCCGTTAGCCCACCTGTATTGGAGACTCTGTATAAAATATCAGACTTAAAGAATGGCCTCCTCAACTCAGCAAATACACTCACCTTCCTCCGGCCCACAGGAGCCACCAACTCAGCAGCCTAATGTAGACTCCTCACTTCAATATATTACATATGTGCTAGGGAAGCTCCTGACTCAAGTTGACGGCATAAATAAGGCTCTAATGGGAACAGCAGTGGATGTGTGAAACTTACAAAACAAAATGAATGTTGTAGAGCAAAAAACTGAAGATCTTTAATCTCAACAGCACAAAATCTGGCATTGCTTACATGCACATGAGTCCAGGCTTGCGGCCCTATGGCAGTGCACAGAGGACCAGGAAAACCAGGGATGCCGAAATAACATCCGCATCCTGGGCATCCTGAGGGCTCTGAAGGAGCTAACATGGAATGTTTTCTTAATGAGGAAATTCCAATTATGCTGGGAGAGTGATGGCATGGGCCCACTGAAGTGGAGAGAGCCCACAGACTAAGTGGTAATACTAGACCTGCAGGGAACTCCCCCCGACCCATTATCATATACCTCTTCAACTATTCCATCAAGAAGAGGGTCTTGTGTGCAGCTAGGGACCGGAGGATAGATTGTCTGTTGGGGGCACAAAATATCCTTCTTCAGGGATTTTTCACAAGAGCCCACAGCAAAGAGGCAGGCCTTTACCCCCATCAAGAAAAGGCTGCAAGCCCAAGGTTTCAATTACAGGTTCCAAAATCAATCAATCAATCAATTAATTTTTTATTTATAAAAAGGCGCCTTTCCAAAACCAAGGCGCCTGTACAATAAAATAAAACAAATAAAGTAAAATTACGTACATTATATAAATTCCAATAAATATAAAACCACATGAAAAACACTTCAATTACCAAAAGCCAGATCAAAAAGATAAGTTTTTATTGCAGTTTTAAAACTCTGGACGGTTAGGCAATCTAACCTGTCTTCAAGTATCGAAGAACGGCAAATAACTTTTAGCCTCACAGCCCAGAGAAGTGGAGAAATGGGTTGCTAGTCATTAGCCGCTGTACAATTTCCAGACTACCGAGCCCAGATGCCTATGGGCTCCAGGGGAGCAGCATGATGCTAAAGGGAAGCAGCTGCCAGGGAGCTCTAAAAGTGACTGGACGTATCCACCTCAAATAAGTTCCCCCAGCCTGACAACTCAACCTGGCTCCATCTCTCCCAAGGGAATGCCACCACCATACCAGTTTACTGCCCATTAGATGGATAGCTTCAGGCAGCAACAACATGCCTCTCCTCGACAGCACAGGCACCACTCTCGCAGTGGGCAAACTCATTCGCTTGACAATTATCCTGAAGTTCCCCAAGCCAAGCTCCCGAGGGATGACTCAGCGTCAGACTCAGAAGCTCTGCACACAGTGGATTTGGGCAACTCCCACTTGTCCAGGACTGGTCCGAAACACCAGGAAGCCTCACCAAAGCAGAAGCCCAGCAGCAGACTAGGCCAGGTCTGAAATCCTTCATGGAAGCCGTGGCCATTGGACTAACCTTACCCAAAGCCGAACCTTCAAAAACAGTGCAGCCCTGAAGCTGAGAACACTTTTTTTGACTGTGCTACCTAACTTGGAGCATGAACTGGAAAGGCTGAATGTCTTGTTTGTACTTTTTTCTTTCCAATTGCTCTACTCTAGTGGGTGGGGGGCTGGTAAGAGGCCTGAACTGTGTTCTAATGCCCCACATTGGGTGTTTCTCCTCATGAAGGCAGTGAGCTAAAAAGAGCCCCTGAATGTGGGCTTCCACATTGCACTATATGCCTGTGTCCCTTTCTGTCCCCCCACTTGGCTCCCATCCCCCTCTGTTATCTTGCTACCATGCAGATGATATGGTCATACAGGACCCATCTACATGGAGAAGTGTTATTAAGGGGACCCCCTCCCACTCTACGCTTCCTTCCTGGGTAAGTTATTTGCATACTCTGGGGGTTCATTTGGGGCCCCTTATGCCTTTTGGATACAAAACTTATCTGCCACCATACACATTGGTAGCTTTGATCTCAGGCTGATGTATGGGAGTCCCCCTCCCTATCCTCCCACCTTGAGACACAACAGATAATGATCATGCACTTCTTGTGATCCTATGGCAGGCCGACTGGGAACCTACCACACTTCCTAAACACTCCCACTATGCCCTCACCCCTTCCTTCTTCCTCCCTGATCCGTTTATCACTCCCTCCCCCTTTTCTTCCACGTACCTTCCCACGTACTTCCCATCCCCCCCCACCGATTCCATCAGTTGCCATTACGATGGCTGGGACAGCTAGGATGGAGTTCCCCATAGCGGTTTACTACTCCACCCCAATTATCTGGTGAGTGGGTTAGCATGGCTGTGCACCCTTCCTTTACCAAATGTGTTGTAATGGCAACACAGTGTTCTATCAATGGCAATACCTGGGTATGCCTGAAATTGTGCAATGGTACTACCCGGTGGTAGTCTGGTAGTACAATGGTGTCAACCCAGTCAGGTTTCTGGCCTCAATGGTAGTGCCATGGCACAGTGACATCCCTATGCAATTTCATCAGGTTGACCAGACTGGTAAATGGGTAATGGTACCACAGTGGTATTACGTAATTTTGAGTCCACTTTCATGTGGGACTCTATATTGCCCTATAAGTTCCTAATAATAATGCAATGGTAGTACAACATTGTTTTCTATATACCACCAAGACTTATTTGGTACCACCATGGTATCAGTATTTTGTAATGTCACCACAAGGATATTACGTTAGAGGAGCGGATTGGTGCACATATAAATCCCAAGCTTATTTGGTATCACTGTAGTATCAGTGCATCTAGAAATGTGATTCCACTGTGGTACCAACATGGTACACATCAAAATCAAACAAAATTTGAAAGAAATACAAAATGAAACATACACAGATAAAGAAACACATTATGAGCTGCACAGTATATGCAAATTACAATAACAACCCTCAGTTAAGTTCTCAAATTGAATGGAATATCACTGCTTCATTGAAATCCATTAAAATTCCATTAAATTCCATTAATCTTCCATTTTCTTCATGCAAGCCCTTTACTTTTCGCCATTACATTTTGTATCACTCTTTTTAATGGCCAGTTTTTATTCCAATTACATTCTCATTAATTGTTGATGTTTCATGGGCACAAACCATTAATTTACTCACCCATGCCTTAAATTAACCACTACATGTATCCATTAAGTATTTAATGTGTGTTGTATGCACCTTAAATTTTGTATCAGGCTATTTTAATGGCATGTTTAATAACCATTGAAACTGAGCAATGAGCTTTTCATTGCCGTGAAAATGATGGTCACGTAGCGCTAATGCATCAATTGCCATCAAAACTGCCCAAATTAGCTTTTTATTACCATGAAAATAACGGTCATCTTGTGGCAATACATTAATGGCCATTAAGGTTAGTTTTATTTACTATCTATTTGAATTATTTTCCCCTAAGAAGTATAGTGACTCTTTGACTACTGTGTAACCTTTTGTTTTACAGGTACTCCCCACCCACTCTCCAGAATCTGCATCTCCAAAGAGGTTCCGTCACCTGGACTATAAAGTACCCATGAATTAGTTACATGATTGGGGATGGGAAGTTTGAGCCATAATTGAATCTACATCCATCACAATGGGAGTCCAGATGGTTGTTGCCATGGCACTATATTGTAATGAGGGACAGTTAAGAGGTGTGGGATCAGTCTCTCCAGATCTGGTCCCCTATAGCTGGACCCCCACCTTGAAGCTGGACCCCCTCCCTGTAGCTGGACCCCACAGCTGAAGACTAACTTTTTGCTATAGCACCTTGGCAACTCCATTTACAGTGAGGGACACAGAAATGCTGAGGGATAAAATGAGGGACATGTGACTAAGGGACTTTTGAGAGGTATGGTACAGTCCCTTTCTCATGTGTGGCCACTCTGCACTGTGATGCTAGAGATTTTATAGACTGTCACAGTGGTTGATACTAACTTTTTTAGCCACTGGCCATCAGGGCTAGTGATTAGAAAAATCCGCTGACCCAACAGGAGTTTCACTAGCCCAACACAAAATGACCAGAAAAATCTCCATTGAAATGAATGGTCCCATCGAAATGTATATAGGCCCATTCATTTCAATTGCATTTTGTTCTCGATATTTGCATAGCAACAGCAAACAGTCCTGGCTCAGGCCAATAGGAAAGGAAATCAGTGTGGGATGTGACTTCCTACTGGAAGCTCATGAAGAGGACTGTTGCTTTTGTACACAGATGAGGAAGGAGCAGTCATCAAAATGAGGAGAGCTATGATAGCCTCTTGTTTTAGAGGTAGTTTAAATTCTGAGTATGTTTTATTGGGCAGCAAAGGCAGGAGTGTAATATCCCCAAAGATTGGGTCACTAGTAAGCTCTGTTGATGCCGACCAGCCCCAGTAAGGTGACCCCAGGTGCCCCTATAGTTTAGGTTGCAAAGGGGGGTGAACATAGTGGCCAGAGCCATATAAAAATAAAGTGCTTGTCTGCAGTTAAAAGTTTTTTTCTTCTTATTGCAGCCTGCCCAGTAAAGGTGACACAAGCCAGTGTCACATCTAAGGTCCAGCTTGCACTGGACAGCTGGTTGTTATGGATTCAGCATCCTGGATGCCATGGAGGATACTGAGAGTGGCCAGTAATGGCCATTAGGGGAGTTTGAATTGACTGCGAAGGAGGACAGTCAGCGCCGTTCAGGTGCCCCGAAGAAAAACAAATACATGAAGAAAGTGCAGCAGAATAAAGAGGGGACACAGGGAAGTAAATTCAGAGCAAAAGGCAGTACCTGTAGTCCTCCTCTCATCCCTATGTCAGTCTCAGTGGTCTCAGCAGTGTCAGTGGTCCAGTAGATGTGGTGGTCCCCAGGATCAGCAGTAGGCAGCTGTAGTGTGGGTTCTGTTTAATCCCATTTGTGTTTTTTTTTGTAAAGAAAAGGTAAATGCCAGTTCTTTGGCAGTGGCCCCCACAAACAAGAAAGCATTATTAGATGAACGAGCATCAGGAGAAGCCAGCTACCCATCAAGGGAAGACCTCCCACCTGCCTGCAGCCATCAGGGCATCCAGCATACACTTAACCCACCTCCTGTCTCAACCTCTCCCCAGTTTGGAGTGGTGAGTCAGTGATAGTGTCATAAAGCAGGCACTGTCCACCTGAACTAATACTGAAATAAAAAAAAGATATTTCTTTTCATACAGTGAACATACCGGTAATAAAGGATGGCCATGGATGTTAGTGTGGTCAGGGCAAGGCTCTGGAGCAAGGAACTGCCGAGGGTGGAGCTACTCAAATGTACCTCTCCCTGCCTTGCCCCCTTCTACCTGCCTACCCCCTTGCCCCTTCCTCCCCCTGGGCATTTCCTGACTTTTATCCCTCCCTTCCCCTCCCTCCCCTTTAGAGCTTTTACCCTCACCCTCTACCCTCTGACAATGGTCTTCCTGCCTGCATATCCCTTCCCTCTCCTGCAGAGCTTATTTCTAAGATTGCCCTTGACTGGTATGTCATGCTACCTAACATTTGGCACATTTTGAATTACTGGAATTTCCTATGCCTCAGTCTCTTACTTCTTTTTATTGTGTAACTATGCATTATTATGTTGACCTTTGTATGTATGTATAACCCCCATTCCTTCGATGTGGAACCTTTGTAAATGAGCAGTTCCTGCTCAAAGGTATTTGTAATCCAAGATTTCAATAAAATAAAAATAAAAAATGTAAAATCGGCCCAGAAAGGGCGCATACAGTGAGATGGTGGCCTTATTCAAAATTACCTAAATTTATTTAACTCATGCTCCTAAATGGAACACAGGGGTGGGCAGCATTCAAATGAAGTAGTTATCGGAGGTGGAGCAGGGGGTAGGCAGGCCCTGAATTAGATAATGAACAGGGTGCTAAGGAGCAAGGTTAGAATAAAGCCCCAGTTATAGCCAAGCTAGCCAGTTGGGCTAGTGAATAATTGCTAGCTGTCCAAAAGTATTTTTTTATTCAGAAATAAGTGCCGGGGAGCTAGTTGTGGGAAGTAAGCCCCAGATTATAAAGTCAGAATGCCCCAGGGTGAAACAGGTGACTATAGTAGCCAGGTTGCCTCCAGTAACCAGGCTAGTGCTATAGGGGTCTCTAAATCTGTTACTCATGTCACTAGTCCTTTGCTGGGGCTGTGGCAACTATGCTACTGGGGTGGCTAACAGGCTAAGGCAGTGGCAACTATGCTGCTCATGTGGATAACTGCCTGGTCCACTCCCTTTCCCTTGCTCCCGACCAAAACTTGATATCCAAGTAAACTTTAAATCAGTAAATTTTACTATTTTACAACACTAGCTTGGCTACTGTTTGCCACTTGGCTATAGCCACCTTTATCACCCTGGACACACTCACTTTACACTCTGGGTTTTACTTAACCTAACTGGCCATTGGTGCTTATTTCTGAATACATTTATTTATTTTGTTTATTTACTGAAAAGTTTCACCAGGAAAGACACATTGAACAAACAAGTTTAAAAAACTCACTGTTCCAAGATCCGTAGTAGCTGTGAACATTTGTGCACTTGCACAGGACAGCCTGACTCACCACAGGATGGTAAGGAAAGCAGAAAAGAAAGTGAAGTGGCCTGCTGCTGTGATATGAGTCGAGCTGCCTTGCCTGCCTGTGATTCTGTGGGTGAGTCACTCGCTGTATTCATGTTTTTCATCACTCCATCCATGACCCCTGACCACAATCCAACCAGATCCAATACCAACAAGAAGGACTAAAATAAATTTGAGAAGCTGCACTTTCAGCTGCTGGGCACTGGCTTGCCTTAGAGAAGCCTCTTAAGACTTGGCTTGAGGTTGATTTTTGATTGGACAATCGTTGGGGGCCTGGGGGAGTCAGTAGAACAGTGGTGGTGAGGTGTGTGGATGCCAGTGTCGTTGGAGCGGGAGTCCAACTCAGCATGTCCAGGAGGTGTGGGATAAAGCAGAGAGGATGGAGCAGGAACTGGAGGACTGATCAAGGCCTGCTTGGGGATGGGGAGTCCCTGCTGACTTGCTGGCGGCTGCACTGCTGTGAATGCTAAGACATTAATACTGCTGTGTCAAACTGTAATGCTCTTCAAAGTACAATTTTTTTTTTTTTTAATACTAGTGAATCATGAATGAAGATTAGCCAGCCAGGTATTTCAAGGATTTAAATTAGCCAATTAAGGCTGGGTACATTACCATGCATTTCAGTTCTACTAAGCAAAGAGACAGATAAAACAATCAGCAACACCAATGAATTTTAGAGAAGGTAAGCAATCATAAAATGTGAGTTTTTATCTAGAAATAATATGATGCAAAAAAAAAGTTGGCAGTGCCCCTTTAAATATCTATACTGAACACATCAGTGAACTAATTTTCTTCCAAATCACTTCCTGTCCCTGCCAAACCTGAGGAATAGCAGGAGCACTGACTGCCCTTACCCAAACCGACTGCTATATTAACAGTATATTAGCCATGCAGTTTGCCTTCTGACTGCAAAAATAGAGTTCCTTAGTAGTATTTTAGCAGTCAATCAGTTTAGCAGTCAGTTTAGTATAGTCATTCTGTGCTGATTCTAATCTTAAACACTGCTAACCATGTTTACTGTTATTAACAGTCATTAGCAAGCCAGCCCCATGGTGCTGAGGACTGAGGCGCTGGACGCCTTACCTCGTACCATGGCAGCGTCCCATGTTCGGGAACAAGTATGGGCTGCCTGGGGTCGGCCGGGGAGGAGAAGGATGGAGTGGCCAGTGGCTGCTCTCTTTCTCTGGGGGGGGTCATCTGTACGCTCCCACTGCAATACCACCATCTGGGGGAGCTTGGGAGGAGGGTGCGTAAGTTGGGGGAAGCAGTAAGGGCATTGGGCAGATGTCGGCAGAGGGACAGAGCAGGAGGCACGTCTCAGCGTGCCTCCTAGCTCATTTGCCTTCATTGCACTCCAACGTCTAGGGATGAACAAGGGAAAAAAAATACACCTCGGTCTCTCCTAGGCGATGACACCTCACTTCACATCTTCGGCTTGTCAAGGCAGACTCCGCTGTAATGGCTCCACGTCACAGTATGTATGGCTCTGGGGAGGTAAGAATGTGGGGGTCCCTCCTCACCCTACCCAGGGTTGACTGGGCACCTGGAACCGTGTACTGCAGGGGCAGACCACGTAGAGGGTGGATTGTACAAGAGAGGCTGTCTGAGAGAGTGGAGAGAGGATGCAGTAGGGCATATAAATACAAGGTTAAAAAAAGTCATTAGCAATCAGAAGCAGTATAAAGATTCCACAGAATAACCCATACAGAACTGCAGTCACCAGTGCTTTTTGAGTGCTAGGTGTTGAGCAGTTAAACTAAACCAGCACTCAACAAAAGCTCAACTTGTGCAGTTTAATGCTTTTTGAGTATTTAAATTAGTAACTGAGTACTGGTTCAGGATTTTAGTTTCAGAATATGTTAATTAGAGATGCATTTGCACACAGATTGAGATCTTAAACTTTCAGAAAACACTCAATAAAAACTAAACTTGCCAGATTGCAAGCTCATAAAGTCCCCATCCTCCAACAACTGCAGTTGTATACTGATTCCACTCAGCCTTGGCTCTTAGTACCTGAAGACCCACCAAGCCAACCTTGGAATCTGGTTTGCCTCCTCCCCAGCTGCAGGCTCCCAGATCCATTCCCAATCCCATGCTAGGACTCCATACACTGCCCACTACACATGGGTGTCAGTGTGATCACTTCTGTCTCTGTGAGTTACAAGAAGTTGGCCCATCATTCATCAATGTTCATCAAATGCAAAAGGACACTGCTGTGTTGCTGGACAGTAAGTACCTTTATTGAATTCACTGTATATCACACACTCCCACAGCTCATACTTCACAGATGCCCTATGCATTTTTTAAAGGTGTGATATCAAGAAAGAAAAACCATCTGTTTCTGGTGCTTATTGGTAAGACATTTAAAGGGGCAATGCAATTTCCCATCAAGATGCGTATATACAGTAAATACTGTGTATATGTATATATATATATATATATATATATATATATATATATATATATATATATTTAATCATATAAAGGGGCTGGACCAGTGGTGCTGAGGACTGAGGTGCTGGATGCCAGATGTCACTCTACATTGATGACCTGAGTTTGGAAGTGGATTCCAGTTGCTGGGACCAGCTTGGAAGGGGGAGAGACTGAGCTCGGGACTGCTCTCCTTTTCCAGGGAAGGAGGGCTTATGCCCCAACCTCTGACTGGTAATAGCACAGGCTAGGGTGGTGCAGAAGAGAGGTACAGTGGACTGGTGATGCTTGCATGCCTCTACATGCATGCCTCACACTGGCTGCAGAAGGAATGGGAGAAAACTGGAAAATGGAAGCTGGCATTTCAGTGAAGCCCTGCATGTTTGTCTGTGGACCCGTACTGCCACCCTAACCATGGTCTGAACTAGACTGTCTCAGGTGGGGGGGGTATGGCCTTTCCTCCCTTGGCCCTGCCATCTGGAAATCTGTGGTGGCACCCCTCCATGAGATGACCCCGGGACACACAAGCACTGATCTGTAGGGAGAGGAACAGTGCCAAGAAGCCCCCCAAATCATCCCGCTCAGTAGAAAAAAAAAATGTGCAAAATGTAACAAGCTGCAAAGTGCTTTTTTTGCCATTGTCTGGTCACCATCTGTCCAACTCAGCCACCTAGCCCCCATCTCCAGGGATTTACCCACCCAGCTGGAATACATCTTGACTTACCCCCAGGGTGGGGCTGTTGGTGAGGGACTTCTCATAAAAATATAGAAGTTGTCAGCAGAAAAGGACCTCTTGGCCCAGCTAGCATGGCCTAAAATGCCTTCCTGCTGTGCTATTGCAGACCCTACTCTCTCTCCCCAAATGGATGCTGCTTCGTGATCCTGGGGAGGGGGAAGTGCCTAATGTGGTTGCATGGGTCTAGCTGAGGGTGGACGTCCTCCTGTGTGGCTGATGTTGTCTTTTCTGAATATGCTGATCCCCAGGAAGGCATGGTATGCAATGACATAGTGGTGCAAAGAGCGTTGGATGTCTGACACACCTCTCAAAGATCTCAAGCATTAGCTGTCAGACCCCCAGTCTCCACCAGTGGTTGGTCAAAAGCCAGATGCTTCCCTCACCCCTGTAGAGGAGAACAGTTTATGAGTCATTCAATCCTCCTCTCTCCAGCTAGCCCTCTGACATTCAGGGCTAACTTCCAAACCCAGAATGTCAGGTCACAAGTGAAAGCTATACTGCAGCATTGGCAGGCCGGCAAAGTTAAACTGTAAAGTGCTCAGCTGTGCTCTTCATTAATTTCACCTGGCAATATTGACAAAAACACAATAAAATAAGGCAAATAACACAAACGATTTTTTGTAGCATTTTAATGTGTGCTCCTCACACACCGTATTTTGCCATTTGTATGCATCAATATTTGGTTTTACTCACCAGTGTTCAAAAGTGAGCAGTACCCACTCTGAATATATCCTATCAAGAGCCTTACATAGCACAGCACAATGTTGGTATCACATGTGACACAGTACAGTGTCACATGTTATACAGTACAGTGTCTGCATTGCATAAGGCAAAGTGCTGTGTCAGCATCACCACGGCACAACATAGTGTTAAACAGTAGTATGTCACATGGCAGTGTTATGTCAGCATTGCCTGTGGCACAGTGATGTGCAAGCAGTATAAGTGGCACAGCTTACTGATGAAAATCCACAGTGTGGCGTTGGCAGTGTATATAGCAGCGCACAGTATCTGCATGTCATCTAGCAAATCGCAATGCCTGCATATAATGTGGCACTGTGACTGACAGCAGTGTACGTGGCACAGTGCAGTGTTAGCAGTGCATACTGAACTGCATAATGTCAGCCCTGCAACTGACACATTGCTGTGTCAGCGCTGTTTGTGACGCACTGTGGTGTCTGCACTGCACGTGGACTAATACGGGGCTGCCACTCCACGTGGCCCAGCAGTGTCTGCACTTCATATTGTAGAGCACAGCTTTTATTTCAGTTCATGTGGTACACGGAAGTGACAGCAGTTCTCATGGCACAGCAAAGTATCAGTAACACATGTTGCATAGTAAAGTAACAGTACTGTACATGGCACAGCATGGTACCGGCAGAGCATGTGCAGGAACAGTGCAGTGACACTGGTTGGGAGCACATTCAGTACAACCACAGCGAAATGCCATGTGTAGTGCCTGCCACCAGGGTGGATTGTCTCAGGAGCCTGCCATCTGTGCTGAGTGGAATCAGAAGGGGAGTGGCCATTCCATATGCTGTGAGGAATGGTTGCAGGTGAGATAAGCGTGAGGTACTTGTGTCACTCAAGGATGGCTTCTACTCCCTTAAGCTTCCTGAATCTGTTCCCATGAGCTACTTTACACAATTGCTAGACACATAGCATCCCTCAGTAAAAGCATAGTCTGTGGGTCTGGGCCCTTCCCCCTAAACAGCATCTTCCCCCCCACCCAAGCAGCACCTCCTCCCAGTACACAAAGCTGAGCAGCACTTCTCTGCTGTGGATCTTCCACTTCCCAGAGAGGGAGTGGCAGCTGTATGGGGTAGCTTGTCTGTGGGAGAGGGGTTCCTACTGTTAATGGGGGCAGAATACAGTAGTGCCTCCAAGTAGCAGTGTCCAGGAGCCCTACCAAAAGAAACTGCTCAATAGGTATCTCAGGCAGGGTATGATAGTGTGCTTGTGATCCCCTTTGGACCAATTTAGTTCACCTGCAGGAGAGAAAAACATGTTTACTTTAGGCATATTCTGCCCAAACAAGTTGCCAGTAGCCTCAGTAGTCCCCACTAGCAACTACTGTGCCCAGTGAATTCTCCCACAGCTTGAGCATCACCTGTGGCAGATCGGTGATGGTCGTGACATTGTGGGTAACCATACATCATGTGTCTCTTCACAGCAACCTGAACAGTAGGTGGCCATTGAGAGAAGCTGGGTGGGTGCAAAAGTTGGAGAAAATTCCTCAGTTGGATGGCACTCAGCCCCCCCTCACCCCAGGAGGAATACTGTGGTTGCCCTCTTGGATCTCATGCCCCATTCCCATTTTCCTTTGTAGTCCCAGCTTAATTTATTTGACTCCCCTCTCCATTACAAGAAGTCCTCACTTCTTGTTCATTACTGTAGCCTCCAATTAATATTTCCCCTTTCACTGTTGCACCTTCTCTCAAGTCCCCCTAGCCACATTCATGTATTTTTCTTTTTTTTGTGTGCTGCACCTCTGTTTGCCATCATCCCCTTTGTCGTTTCAGCTGAAAATAACTTTTACAGCCAGTAGCAGGCAGGGCTAAAAGTCCATCTGCCTGACAAGATTTTCTGCAGCCCAGAACAATTCATTTCAACAATGTTGTTTTGTCATGCACATAGTTTTCCTACCTTTTAGTTGTTCCTACTTTTTTCTGTTGGGGGCTTATTTAGGTTCCTTCTAACAAACACAGCAAAATGTAGAAAAATATCAAACAGCAAAAAAACTATGAGTAAAAGAAAAAAAAACAGAATGAATGGGTTCTCTGGACGGTGTTGCATTGAAAATATGCCAGCTTGGAAACAGCAACACAAATCTTAGGTCCAGTAGGAATATTCCACAGGCACATGTGCACCTGGGGACCCTTTTCATTGTGGCACTAAACCAGAAGGGAAGGAATGTGGTTGCACAACTC
Source organism: Neoceratodus forsteri (assembly GCA_016271365.2). Lineage (NCBI taxonomy): Eukaryota > Metazoa > Chordata > Ceratodontiformes > Ceratodontidae > Neoceratodus > Neoceratodus forsteri. Next base: position 664,419,781 of record CM028130.1, on the reverse strand, counting down.
TGAGCTGTTAGAAAATGTATGCGTCAGTGAGTACTGCATGAAACCAGCTACTACAGACTGACTTCAAAGCATTCTTACACCAAGCAACAAGAAATGGTCTGTAACCATAGAAAAAGTTGGAGCAAGCTGAAGAAAAGGTAGTATATTTTTGTTTATCTTTTAAATAGTAATTTGATGAAAAACAACAAGGCCAAACTGTACCTTACAGAGCAAGATCAGATCTGAAGGAAGGGCCACAAAAAGTTTGAAAATAATATACAAGTAAAAGTCAAGGGATCTTGCTCCACACCATTAGCTCTGAAGAAGCTGCTGCATCTCTGCAAATTCAAATCTGAGTAAGGGGGAAGGGAGTTGGGTTTTTTGGTTATTGCAGTAAATTAAACTTTGAGCTATGGAGGATTGAAGGGTCTGTGCTGTAGCCTGTGAATTCAAACATGAGATTAAGTAAGGGAGAAGAACAGTTAGATCTTTGAGGTGGCAACTGTTCTATTAAAATTCAAACTTGAAGGGAGTTGGATTTAATTACTGCAGTATTGGAATTAAACTTAGAGCTATCTATCTTCCATTTAATAGCAATGATGTGTGGGCTCCAGGAGTTCACTACAGAGTTTGGGGGTTGGGAGGTTGGAGGGAGAAAGGGGGTTTAAATGGTGCTTGGGGGGTGCATGTAGTAGTTGCTGAAGGGGAAAGAGGGCCAAGGGAGCCTGTAGGTGCCAGTGGGGAGGAAGGCCGAGGGAGCCAGTAGCTGGGGGGGCTCCTGACCCATGCATCTGGGCAAATGATTGTGTCACAGTCTGCAGGACATGGTTACACTATGGACAAGGTTTTAAGTTTTTCATGCAGTGCATGGATTTAATGATTACCGTTAAAACCAGGTGTCTCCATGACATATTACATAAGTCCTAACTTGTCATGTTTGTAAACTAATATGCTTGCTGCAGCTAAAAGACAAGGTTATTTCTTTGTCCTGCAGCCTTGCTTCATGGAGCCTCTTAACCTCCTGTTGCTAGAAGGGTGGGTGGTGTTGATCCATGTCCCGTTCTGCTGCCGACTGTGCTCAAAAAGAAATGCAGCCTTGCATCGTGGAGCCACTGAACCTCAGATTGCTGGAAGGGTATGGGATGTTGCTCCAAGTCACGTTCGACTGCCAGCCATGCTAAAAAAGGAAGGTAGTCTTGCATCGTGGAACCACTCGGTCTCCACTTGCAGGATGGATCGGAGTACAAGCATCAGGCTGATGTAAGAGGTGTTGGCTGTTGCTCCAAGTCCTGTTCAGCTGCCAACTGTGCTAAAATAGGAATGCAGTCTAAATATTTGCTGTGTCACATCTGTCCAAGATAGTAAAGGGGCTAATTTGCTCCATGCACTGATTGGCTGCCAACTGTGCACAAAATCAAAGGCAGACTTGCTTGTGTGAAAACTCATTTTTCACTGTGTGCTCACAGTGAAAACGGCGATTTTTAGCTTGAAAAATTTACAGCCACTATGGACATGCTCAGCACTCTGTGCTGCGAAGGACCTTGGAAGTATGCACCACACTGCACCTTTTGCACTGAGCAGCAAACTTGGAGACCAGGGTTTGAATCCCACAGCCCTTTGTTACATACTGTGTAACCTTGTGCAAGTCATTTAATTTACCTGTACTCTTAGCTCACACCTGAAAACAAGCTTTGGCCTAGTGTGCTTTTCCTGGTTAACCAGTTTCCCCTTCCCTTTCCCCATTTCATTAAAGCTGTGCCATTAGTCCATCAGAAGCTCCACTGACCCACCTGAGCTACTCTTCTGAAATACTGACCACCTGGCCATCCAGTGCACTAAGAGGATTTAGCTGAGCCCCTTCCCAAATGTATTCTCTTTTATTTCCTGTATTATTTGATTTCCTTTCTCTATGTGTCTTTTTTCCTACTTTGACTCAACTGTACCTTTAATTCTAAATGTACCCTTTTCCTTACTTCTGTGCTGTTCAACACCTGTTGCATTTCCCAGCTATCTGTTTCTGCTCTTGCTACAGTATTTTCCTCCATATTAACCTGATTTTATTTTATAGGTCTGACAGGACACAAACTGTTCTTCCTCATCAGATGAGTATCATCTATCTTTAACTTGTTCTTTCCACCCTATTTACTCTCTAAGAACTGCAGATCCTTTGTGACCCCTTCTTTGTGTTTTATTTTACAGGGTCCCGTGGACATCATCCCTTAAAGACCTGCCTCTAGCTTGCTGTTCCTCAGGTAAGAGACTCAGATTCTACCTATATGTGGGTTGGCTGTAATGCTTTTGCCATGCCCATTACAGTGTGTGTCAGAGGGAGGCGAGAGACAGTGTGTGAGAGAGTGAGAGAGAATGAGAATGTCAGGGACCTTGGAGGGAGAGGGGTTAGTACTGTGGCCATGGAGGAAACAGGGTCATTTTGTGAGACAATGGAGGTCAGGATATTGGTGGTCATCGGGGAAGGAGGGTGCGGTCTGGGGCATTAGAGGAAGGGGGCTAATTTAGGGTACTTTGGAGGGTGGGGCCTAGTGTCTGGGCAACTTTCTTGTGTTGTAGAGGAAGGGTGCTAATGTTGGAGCATGGTGGTAGGGAGACTATTGTCCAAAGCTGTGGAGTGACAAGCATTAGAATTGGGACTGTGGAGGGAAGAAGCTAGTATGGTGGGGCCATTGGGGTGGGCTGGTGGTGCTGGATGGAGGTGGTCTGGTGTAGGGTGCTTTGGACAGAGGTGGTCTGATATAGGGTTCTGTTGATGGAGGTGGGATGGTGAAGAGTGCTGTAGACAGATGTCACAAAATGTCCGACCGTGGGGGTGTGGTCAGCAGACTGGGACGTGGAAGGGATCAGCTGGCCAGTAATTCAGCCAGAGTTATGATCCCTTCCATCTTTTACAGGACAGCATTAACATTTATAATTCTGACAAGGAGGGACTATCACTGCAGCATAGTAATGGGCTACTAAGCTCAAAAATCGAACACTTTTACTTTAACAGACGTGGTGTTATATGGTCATATTAGTTCTCCAAAATACACCACCGCATCTAAACCCAAGAGCTCTTTAACTATTTCCTCCAGCAAAAACAATCTCAAATTATCCAACAAAACTTAAGGGTTCCTTCTGTTTGTTGCTATAAGTTCATTATGGGCACTCCTGGCTGTTATGCTTTTTTCCTGCAGTCAACCTTTAGAGCACCAGCTGAACTAATCAGCCACTGCACAAGTCTACTGCATTGGTGCTTGCTGCTTCATGCTCCTCTCAGGAGTCCACTGATTTTTGCCTGCCTACTTCCCACAGCTACTTTTAAGCCCATTTTGGGCACTGACCTTTAGCTGCAGTGAGGTTTTTCCATTGTGGCCCCCATCTTCTTTTTTTTTTTTTCATAGGCTCTAGTTTTGCATTCTGGATGCCCAGGGCATCCTTCCAGAATACCCACTCAACTCTGCCTTCTACTCCCAGCCTGCTACCCCTCCACACACACACATTGATCTCCCTTCTGATCCATGGCAAGTCCAGACCTCAAGTTCACCCCTCCCTGGGGAGGGTCTGCCCACCCTTGATGGCCTGGTCTTGAATTAGAGGGACCTACTGTGAGATCAGGTTGTCTGTGGGAGATCATGATGCGATTGGGTCTAATGGCAGAATGCTGGCAGGTCTCCGGGGGTCACCTTCATTTCCGCTGGTCACCAGAGGGTTTTTCCTACATGGTTGCCCCTCAGAGTTACAAATGTGCAATTGCATCCAATGGCACTGCATGCCGACATACACTGGAACTCTGCTCCTTGCAGCTGCAATGCTGCTTGTTCCTTACACTGCCACTGACCACCATCAGGGGCTGCCCAAGAGCAGTGAGTTCCCTGAATCCCTCTCTGTGAAGGGAGATCAGTCCTCCGGATGCTCAATCCCTTCCCTCCCCTGCCAACTTCCGACTGCCTGAGCTCGCTCCTGAACCTGGGTCACCATTGTGGCATCCAGTGCCTCAACCCAGTTGGAGTGAAACCCAGCAGAAGGAAACAGGTAGTTTGAGGTAGAAGATAAGTACTTTCTCTGTGCTGTTTGTTTTCCTTCAGAACTGAGCTAGCATTTCATGAGATGGCAATGTGTGCTGTGTGATTTCAAAAGTACAAGTTCCAAACAAATGATTTTGTCTTGGCTGGGAGGAGGGGGGCATTTAACTGAGGGAAAGAGGTTGGAAATACGCAGGAGGGGGAAGGGTGATCACGTGACTTGGACCAGCCAATAATGGGTCTGGGATCCACTTATATTTCAAGAGGACCAAGAGACCCTGAAGCTTGAGTGCCACAAAGCAGGAGTTTAGCATCTTGAGTAGCGCCCAGTAGGTATCAGCAGGAGGAGACTGCAGCAAAACATGCCAGACAGTATATTTCCAACTGAGGGCCACATATATCCATTACAGACATGGGAGTTCAAGGTGGGGGAAGGGGTCCATGGAGTGAATGGATCAGGTTAAGGAGAAGAGGATGTGCAGGCAGTCAAAATTAGGGGTGGGAGATGGGGGAAGATTGTATGTCAGTTAAGGATGTGGAGCAGCCATACCCTGGAAGTGGCTTGAGGCAGGGGGCTGCAGTGTAAGTGGCGCAGATGGGCCAGCCAGGCAGGAAATAGGGTGGTTGATAAAGGAACTGGAGGCATGGAGGAGACTGAATGGGGAACACAACCAGGGGAAACTAATGAGGCATCTAAAGAGCTCGTGCAACAGGTACAGATAAGGGGGAACTAGGTGGGACAGCAGGAGGGCCACACAAGTGGCTGCAGCCTAGGGGAAGAAGTGATAACTGGAGGCGGGTCTGGCACAGGGGCATGACTAAGACTGGGTTGGAGCAAAGATATTGGCCTGGGGGAGGGAGAACTGAACTCATCAATGGAAAGAAGATTAGCACTGCAAATAGATTCTCAGGGTTGGCTAGTCCAGAACACCAGGAAGCAGAGAGGAGGGAAGTTACGGTGAAGGAACAGGGAGAGGTCGCTACAGGGGAAATGTTACATAGCAGGGAGGCAGTAGGCAGTACACCAAGAAGACACAGTGGTGGGGGGGCTCAGTGAGGAGATGCAGTCTCCGAAGGGAAGTAGAGCAAGGTGACAGGAGGACAAGGGAAACAGCAGGCAGCCTAGAGAAGGCTAAGGATAGGGACTGGAGGGGAGTCAGAGTGGGGGAGGGCCACATTTCAGGGAAGACATGGGTAAGTAATAGGAGAGGAGGTGGTAGCATGGTGGATGGAGCAGCAAATGACTGCAAAGGGCAGGTTTCACAGTCAGAAAATAGTTCAGAGGTGGATGTCAGTACCCAGATCATATTTGCGAGGGGGGAGAGAACAGGGCAAAGGTTAGAGGATGCAAAGGGGAGGCTGGACCAGGGGGATGAGATAGCTCACAAGTTGGGGGGGCAAGGGAGTGATGGTCAACAAGAGAGCAGGATAAGGCTAGTTAGTCCTAATTTGGGGGATTCTATACTTAAGGGTATAAAATGGGGAGGGTGCCAGAAAAAGTAATATCTGGTAGAATGCATGCCAGGCATGACAGGAAGTAGAGGGGCAGAATATGGTCAGATATGTGGGGAAGGTGGATGAAGTTGCACATCAGGTGCACCTGGGAATAAATTATCTGGAAGGGAGAAGGATAGAGGAGGCAAGACAGCTTCAGGGAAGTGGTGAAACCATGCAGCAAAGAGGAACAACGGTAGCCTCTCAGAAGTTCTACAGTGCCAAGGGCTAGTACAGACAGGAAGAGAAGAACCAGTGACTTCAACAAGTGGCTGAGGGAATGGTGTGTCGTCCAAGGGGATATGGACTGGTGGGGGACTAGGGTAGTGCATGGGATACACAGATCTTATGCAGGGATAGGTTACACCTCATCAGGGCAGAGTCACAGGTGTTGAAGCAGATGCTGGGGGATTTCATCAATGTGTATCATTTAAACTAGGTAGGGGGGAGGTATTGGAGCTGGGAATCACCAGGAGAGGGGATCTGATGGACCTCCCACCACCACTGGGATAGATATGAGCTTAGGTGAAATAGGGGTTGGAGTGAAGGATAAAGAAGTTGGAAGCCTAGAAGCAGTGTGGAGAATGGTTTCACTAAATGCTAGGAGCCTGGGGAATAAGTTAGCAGAGTTGCAGGCATTGATGGCAAAGGTGGAGGTGGACATAGCTGCCATTACTGAGACATGGGCAATCAGGCACCATGACTGGGACATAACCATGCCAGAGTACAAACTATTCTGGAGGGAGAGAGACAAAGGAGGCTGAAGGGCTGCTTACTTAATGCTAGGGAAGGATCAGATGTAATTGGGAGGAAGGGAGTAGGCAGGTCAGAAGTACTTCCATTGCAATTACACAGCAAGAAAGGGACCAAGATTTGTCTGGTGATCATTTATAGACCTCTGGCCCAGGAGGAAGACATTGATAGAACTAGGTTAGTAGATAAGGAGGCATAGTGGTAAAGGAGATTTTTAATCTACCAGGGGTGATTAGACATTCCAGCAAACCACTCTGCACCAGGGAGTATCATCCTGGAAGGTTCCAGGAGGGCTTCCTGACCCAGAGGGTAATGGAGCCAATGAGGGAGAGAAATATACTAGACCTGGTACTGGAGGATGGTGAATAGGTTGGGGATGCACGGATGGAGGAACCTCTAGCAAGCAGTGACCACCACACAATGTGGTTCTCAATCAGTCTGGGTAGGGAAGTAGCCACTACAAAAACTAGAGTCCTGGACTTCAAAAGGGCGGATTTTGGCATGATGGGACAAATACTGGAAAGTCATATGGCAAGCATCCACCCAGAAAAGGACACTCAACAAAAATGGTCAGTCATCAAGGCAGGACTGGCTGAAGCCACTAAAACTTGTGTCAAGACTCAGGGCAAGAAAGCCAGGACTAAGAAACCAAGTTGGATGAGTAGAGAGGTAGTGGAGAAGGTGAGGGAGAAGAGAAATGCATTTAGGATCTACAAGTGATCCAACAGAGCAGAAGACAGAGAAGAGTATGTGACAAAATCCAGAGAAGTGAGCAGAGTAGTAAGGGCAGCAAAGGAGTCTAGGGAGCGGAGGTTAGTACAGGGGATCAAAGAAGGAGAAAAGGATTCCTTCAGATACACATATCAGAGAGAGGAGAGAGGAAAAGAAGAGCAAGGATCAAATTGTTAGGATCAGGAGGGGAAGTGGATGAGTAAAAAGGGGGGCTGAGCAGGCAGAAGTAATTAATGAATACTTCTGTTCAGTCTTCGCCAAGGAAAGGGCTGGGCCCATACCTGAGAAGAAGAGGCAGGTGGGAGAGGTAGAGGAGAAGCAACCACAGGATGGGGAAATCGTAGGGGCAGGTGAGGAGGCCTCAAGTCCCTGGAAGGTGGGGACAAGGCACCTGGGCCCAGACAGTATTCTACCCCAGAGTGCTGAGAGGTTGGCAGGCATTGGTGATCCTATTCAATGCCTCTGAACTCGGGGTGATGCCCAGGACTGGAGGAAGCACATGTGGTACCTCTCCACTATGACGGCCCAAGGACTAACTGGGGAATCATCACAGACTGGTAAAGTTTTACTGCAATTGGGAAAACTGATCGAGACAATCCCTCAAAACAAAGACGGTGCATCAGAGGATAACAATCTCCTGGACAGTGCAGGCAGAATGGGTTTGTCTCAGGCAAGATCCTTCCAGGATGAACTTGGTTGATTTTTACAACTTAAGGAGGGCATCTAGACAGGGGACATGCGTGAATGTCCTCTCTGCCTGATCAGCAAGGCTTTTACACTGCGTCACACGGCTAGGCTGACCTGCAAGTTGAGGAGTCTGGGAGAAGGGAGGAAAATGGTAAGATGGTCGAGAACTGGCTGCAGGTAGATAGCAGAAGGTAGTAGTGGAAGTGGAGGCATCTGAACCCAGGCAGTGACAGGTGGTGTACCAGGGCTCCAGTGCTGGACTATTCTGCTTAACATTTTCAGCCTGCATTGCAGTACAGAGGTCTTTGCAGATGACACAAAGATTTGTGCTTAGTAGATGGGGAAGAGGGAGCAAAAGTACTTCTGGAGGAATGGTCTCACATTTGGCAGCTTGGTTTCAATGCCAAGAAGTGCAACGTGATGCATTTAGAAGGTAAGAACTCAGGATACAATTACTGGTTGGAGGGTGTCCCATTAAAAAAATCCAAGGAGGAGAAGGATCTGGGAGTGCTGGTAACTGGGGAGATGAACCACTCTGCTCAGTGCAGGAAGGCAACACTGAAGGCAAACAAGATGCTAGGGTGTATAGCAAGGGGGATTACTTTTAGGAGTGGGGAGGTCATCTTGCTGCTGTACAGGTCCCTGGTGAGACCGCACCTAGAGTACTGCATGCAATTCTGGCGCCTCTACTTGAAAAGGGACATCAAACTACTGGAGGGAGTACAGGGCAACAAAAATGATCCCGTGACTGGGGGACAGACCATATGAGGAGAGACTGAGACAGCACAATATGTATACCCTGGAGGAAAGAAGGGAGAGGGGGATATGATTAAGACCTTCAGGTACCTGAAAGGTTTGAACAAAGTAGACACCAGGTGTATGTTCAATCTGACAGGTGGAAATAGGGAAACCATAGGACAGTCTATGAAGCTGGAAAGGGGCAGGTTCAAGAGGGAACTGCTGAGGCACTTATTTCACTGAAAGGTGGTGGCAGGTGAACGTTTCACAGAGGAAGCTGCATCATTGCAGAGTGTTGGGGGCTTGACGAGGGGTTGGGACAGATTCGAGGGTACAAATCTGGAGGGGGTGAGAGATGGGGGAGGGCATATGAGGGAGGAGAGGCAGCTGCAGTATAATGGACTGAAGTGCTGCACACTCAAGCAGGCTAGATAGACCGAATGGCCTTTATCTGCTGGCAGTTTCATATGGTTGTAACCCCTTAGTGCCACTGGGCCAGCCTTGTGGCCCCCATCTTGTGCTTTTTTTCTCCCAGTTCCTTCCTACCAAGCTCCTCAGGACACTTACACTCAGCTGCCATGTAGTTTAGCTAGTGCTTTTTGTCACTTCCTGCTGGCTTCCCTCCAGACCCTCATAGCAAGCCCCTTGGTGGTCTTCACAAAGGCACCATGTGGCTGATCGCTAGTGTGAGGCATAGCTGCCCTGGCCCACTCCACTTCCCAAAAATTCCCATCTTTTTTTCCCCACGTACATGTTGTGGGCCACAGTCTAAACTCTGTGTGGACTGAGACTTGAAAGCACCTGCTGGCACTGTCACTGTAGTGAAGTAGCACTAAACTGATGGCTGCATAGCCACATCATTTCTGACTGGCAGTTTTCTGACCAACCTACCTGCCTGCTTCATACAGTCAGAGCTCACAGACCCTTCCCCCAGCTAGATGCCAGGGTAATGTTAAATATAATTAAAAATCACCATTTACCACCAGTGTCCCCTTTCTTAAATAATATAGGGGCCACTAGTCCAAAAGCATCCCCACCTGCCCATCTGACTACTATAAATTTAGTCATTACCTGTGATCAATTTAGGGCACTAAGGTAAAGCAGCTGAGCCCCAAATATCACTTTATTCTCTGTTCTTAGTTGTCTGCATTTTTTTCGTCTCTAGTTTCCTTACTTTGACCTAGTTTATCTTTCCTCAAAACTCCCCTTCCTTTACTCCTATGCTGTACTGCACTTTTGTATCTCTCTCTCCCTCTCCTATAAGTTCTACATTGATCTATGTTTCCTTTATCTCAACAGATCTGGCAAACTGTATACCAACGGATAAGTATCTTTGTTTAATTCTAACACCCTAATCTCCTCTAGCACCTCCAACCCTTTGTGTCCTCTAACCTCTCTGTTCTTCCTAGGGTTCTACCAGAATACTTCGAACTAGGACACTCTAACTCTGATGAAGCAAGTCATAATTACTTAACTGCTTTAGAATCCTAGAAACTGGTGACAGAAAAGGACCATTTCTGGGCCAATCGAAGTTCGCCCTCAAACCTCCAACTCATCTCCTTTGTCAAGAGACACCCCACCGGACTGGTCAACTCCCTGGTGTCTGTCCCATGCCCTCTAAATCCTTTTCACCATTTTGCGCCACCACCTCTTCCAGTAGTCTGTTCCAAGACTCAACACCTCTCAGTGAAGCAATGCCCCTCACATTGCCCCTCAAACTTCCTTCTAATCTTAGATTATGATCCCTGGGTTCTAGCACTTACATTCCTTGTAAAAAGCTTCCATGCTTCACCTTACTAGTCTCCAGTGGTACAGATCCAACCCTCCACCTCTCCTCATAGGGCTTCCTATGGTAGTATGCACCATCTTGTTGCTCTTCTGAACCTCTGAACCTTTTCAATCTTGTCGGTCCTCATGTAGGTGAGGCTCCAGAATTCAACCTCATACTCCAGGTGGTTCTACCATGGAGTTATAAAGGAGCATCAGCACCTCCTCTTTCTGTTTTATACCACCTATGTACATCAGCATCCTATTCAGTTTGGCCACCACCGTGCTGCATTGGTTCCCCACCTTAAAGTTATTTGAAATTATAATCCCCAGATCTCTCTCCTGCTCAGTTTTCTTAACTCCCCCTGTGTGTAAATGGTCTGTGGGTTATTACACCCCATGTGCATTACTGTACACTTGTTAGCAGTGAATTTCAGCTGCCAAGTTTCTGACCACTCCTCCAGAATCTTTAGGTCCTCCCTCATTGCCTCCTTCCCCCAGATCTTCGTACCATATAGAAATAGGCACACCTTCTCCTGCAGTCCATCCGCTATATCATTGCTATAGATATTAAAAAAGGATGGGTCCCAGCACTGACCCCTGGGGCACACCACTCGTCACCTCTTCCACCCTGGAATGTACCCTATTTACCACCACCCTCTGGCTTCGGTCCTTCAACCTGTTCTCCACCCACTTTGTTATTATCTGTCCCACCCCTAAGCCTTCCAGCTCATTTCCCAGCCTTCTTTGCAGCAAGGTTTCAAAGGCCTTGCTGAAATCCAGGTAGGCCACATACCCCCCAAATCCACCTCCCTGGTTACCCAATCGAAAAACTCATTAGATTCGTCTAGTGCAACCTTCCTCCCATAAAACCAAGCTGCCTTGGGTCCTGGAGCTGTATAGTACAGGTTAAGGGTCTGAGCTGCAGATCTGGAGATTTGGTTTGAATCCCACAGCTGCCTAGGTGCATACTGGGTGATCCCTGGAGTAAGTTGCTTAACTTTCTTGTGCTCCTAGGTTACATCTGGAAACAAGTTTTGTGTGCTACCCTGGTTAAACAGTGTTCTCACCCACCTTCCCCTGTAGATCATTGACAACCAGGTGTTCTACTATTCTTTCCTCCAGTAGTATTTCCATGACTTGTCCCACTGTTGAGGTCAGGCTGACCAGTATGTAGTTCCCTGCATCCTCCCTGTTAACACTTTTGTATAGAGAGAGACTACATCAGCCCTCCTCCAATCCCTGCACATCACCATTTACAATGACAGGTTGAACAGGGTAGTCGGAGGCCCTGCTAACACCTCCCTTAGCTCCCTCAGTATCCTGGGGTGAACCCTATCTGGCCCCATAGCCTTATTGCTGCAAGTTCCGTGAGGATCCTTTATTTTGCAAAGGGACCTGAAACAATTTCTGTGATCTCCCTATCCTTATTACTGGCCCATTTTCTGCCCCCTCCTTTGTAAAAGCCGAACAGAAGTATTTGTTCAGTATTTCTACTTTTTGGTGGTCATAATCGTTTACCCTCACTTCCCTTTCAGACTCACAATCCCTCCCCTTGCCTTTCTTTTCTCACTGATGTACCTGCATGTAAAAGGTTTTGTCCTCCTTACCACTGCACCAACTGGCTGGCTTGTGCTAGGATAGCACAAGTGTGGGTCTGTTCCCTAATGTGCACTTTGCATGTGGGAGCCATTTTGGCTTGCCTGCTGTTTGTTGTAGTGTAGTGGATTATGGTGAACTGGTTTTGCTTGATTCTGCACTGACAGCTTCATTTGTAGCAGATCCTGGAGCCCTCTGAGGCTGGCTTTGGTGCAGTTGGCAGCAGTGTGAGATTGTGTCCCACAGTGCATGTCAAGAGTTTATATGAGCTCTCATCTTTTGTTTACTAGCCCCACTGTACTCCCTGAGCTAAGTTCTGTCACTGAGTACTGAACTTAGCCTCTGGGGAAAAGCAGAAGTGGAAAACATCTGATCAGAGATTGTGGAAGCTCGAATGTGCACTGCGGGCTTTTGGAGCTTCAATTACTGCCTGTTGCTATGGTGTGAGTTGCAGGGAGTTATGGGACTGGCTGTGGCTGGGGATGTTGGCCTAGAGATAGTCACATTTGGCCTGTTGTGGTCTGCTATTCTGCAATAAATGGTTGTTGGAAATTCCAAATCAAGGGGGAAATTTAGAGGAAACATTAGGAAGTACTTCTTTACTGAGAGTGGTGGCAAACTGAAATTGGCTGTTGAGGGAAGTGGTGGGGAAAGGATGGTTGAGGGTTAAAGAGGCATGGGATAAGCACAGAGAGCAATTGCCAGGGGGCTACAGAAAGGGCCTAGTGGATATAGGCAACCTAGTAGACTAGATGGGCCGGTGGCCTTTTCTGCTGTCACATATGTGTTTCCTGTATTCTACAGGCAGGTTACAAAAAGGGAGGGGGATCCACTACACTACCAGGGAAGCATATATTTTGCCTGGACAAAGTTTTTGAATATTTGTCCCTTGGTGTCTTTATCCTACCCTGTATTGATCGATGTGTGGAGCAACATGGCCTCCTATCCCCACAAATGATCAGTTCTAGGGGTACAGGGGCAATGAATCTTCCTCCCTCCCCCAACCATGACATCCCCTGAGTGACCAAGTCCATTCTAAAAGCCAGGTTGATGGTGTGGTGCAGGTCTGCTATCTCCCCGCCCCCCCCCCAAAAAAAAAAAACACACACACAACCCACTTTTTTTTTCCTTTTTCATACTGACCCATTTTCCCTTTTATATCTACAGGTCTAACATGGCATTGACCAGGTGTAGGAGGACACTGACCATACGTATCAGCAAGTATTATTTTTGTGTTTACTCTACACTGTTTGTCACAGTTCATAAAGAGATGCAGATCCTTTGTGAACCCATTGCTGTTCTTGTTTTACAGGTATGAATGGCTGCTATATGAGGCACTGGGTTGGAGCTGTACGTTGTGCTTTAGTAAGGAGACTATGGGATGCGGGATGGGCATTAAGGTTGGCAGCTCCAAGGAACACCACATAACCAATTTGCCAAGACTCATGAGGCTCAAACCCTGTTTTTCATTTTCTTGTTTTGTGTACTTTGTATAATACCTGCATTAATGTAGTGTTTGTGTTTGCAACAAGTACTGTATATACTGTATTGTATGTGGTGGGACATTATGCTGTTTTTTAAGGCACTTGGGCACTGTATGCTTGAAGGCAGAGCACTGAGCGACAAACATGGACAGAGACACAGGTTTGAATCCCCGCCCACGCCCACTTACACACTGTATAACCAAGAACAAGTAAGTTAACTTTCCCTTTTACCAGGAAATGCAGTTAAAGACTTCCAGTGATGGGGGATTGCCTCAGGGATGCCCTGGAAGGGAGGGAGACTAGGAAGAAATACAGGAACAGTGGGTGAAATTAAAAAGAATTATAGTGAAAGGTGTTAGACATGTAAACAGAAGCAAGAGGAAAAAAAGACCACTATGGTTTTCAGAGGAGGTGTTGGGGAAGGTTAAGGCAAAAACATCAGCATTCAGGACAGTCCCTATTAGTTGAGCAGTGGTTTTCATTTTCTATCAAAGGTTGCTTAAATGTCTGTAAAACCATTCTGAAAATGAGCCCCATAGACTTGTATGTGGCATTCCCCATGCCCTCTCTGGAGACATGTAATGTCAGAATGTGGGGGCAGAGCAGGCAGCCCAGGAAGTGGAAAGGGGTCGGCTGGTCAGCAGTTCACCAGAGTTACTGTCCCTTCCCTCCCTTACAGGACAGCAGTAAATTTTATACTTTCTGCATGGACATACTATCACAACTGCAGGATGGGTTTAACGAAGCCCAATACAGAATGTCATACTTTTATTTTAAAAGGCAATGACTGATCATGATTAAACAAGACAAATTATGCAAATTAATTACAGCAGAGAAGTCAGTAAGAGCCAGGTACATCACTCATGATTAAAGAGCAGCTTCTATATTCTCGACTGCTCTCTTACTCGACACATATGGTACTGACCTGGCTAGAGTAGTTTTCCATAATGATTCTGTTGTATCATACAAAGTTATTCATTCCATAAATTTATTCCCTGACCCGCCAGCAAAAACAGCTGTTCAAGATATTCTCACGCCACGCCATACACGCAGCCTTCGTTTTCTGTGTTGTCAGTAAACAAAGGCTGTGTGAACATACCACATTGACTTGAATGGGGCCGATGTCCGAGTGTTTATGATGCACGTCAGATTTATGAAATCAAGTGACTGCTCAACTAAGAGGGACTCTTAGTCAAGCGTGTCACTTCGATTTCTTAAAATCCTGACATTAAAGATACATAAAACCTTTAAGACAATCAGCCCCATGCATGTCAGTGGGGCAAGCTCACGAAGGCTTTATTTACTGACATCACAAAATGGGGCTGCATTTGCTGGCATGGCAGTAGGATTCCATTTTCAGCCAGCGGGTCAGGGAATAAATTTACAAGTGGAATAACATTTTACAGTGATAGCCCACAAAGGAATCATTTATGGAAAAGACTCCTAGCCGGGTGATTTGCCATATACGTGTCAGTGGGGGGCTAGTTGAGAGCTGCTATTTAATCATTGCCAGATATTACAAGCCTATTTATTTATTTTTTGTTTATTTTATTTGATTACATTTTGTTGACCCAGTAGGCCCATCGAGACTAGATGTCCCTTTTTCATGGGTGACCAGGGGAAGGGGGAATACAGATGGTAACCAACTGAAACTGAATCTGATTAAGCTGTTGGTGGCATTTGTTTTAGTGAATGCCTATGACCAAGCATGATCTATGAAGCAGACGCTGATTAGTTGCCAATAACGTGCATCAGGTATTGATTAGCTATGATGATAAAAGAAAACCCCATCTGCAGTGAAAGAAAACTTATGGTTTATGGTGGGTTTGGGTATTGATCGATAATGATAGATAATGATTTAGCATCACCAAAAGTACTGATTAAAAAATTATTATGACTGAGCAAAACTGTTGCATGTGTGGTCCTTATTGTGCAGCTGCAGATCTAAGTTCAGTGAGAACTGGTAAGGGGGGAGACAGGCATGGGGAGCCAAAGTGGAGGGTGTGAGAGGCATGGGGGGGGGTGGGGCACTGGTGGGAGGATCTGATGTCAGTCTGATGGGGGAGGACTAACAAGAAGACCTGGAGTGGTCGGTGTCATACCATATGAGAACCACTGTACTAACATGCGCTACCCCCTGTGGGATTAACAATAGCAGTGGTAGTGCAATGTCATCATTAAGCTACCAGCATCCCCTCAGTGCACCACAGCACTACCATTGCACAGAGATGGTACCACAGTGTCCACAATGGTATGGCAATGGAATTTAAACAAATCCATTGTGAGACCAATTTCAGTGGTTTTGCAATGGCAGCTCATTGTGTTACCATTCTACATGGAAATCACCCCAGTGTTACCACCATGGTACATGGTACCATAGTGGCAGCAGTGGTAATACACTGGAATTGAAACAAAGCCATTGTGTTACCAAACAGCAGTGGGAATACAGTGGTGTATGTTTGAGCCATTGTAGTACCATCCATGCACACATTCTCATTGCGATACCACTGTCCATGTGGTACCACAATGGCAACAATGGAATTGAAACAAATCCAGTGTGTTACAAGTCAAGGGATACAGTGGTACTGCAGTGGAATTTACAATGGTATGGAAATGGTGGACAAATGGTAATGCTACGATTTTCCGAGGATTTCGAAAGGGTTCTCACAGGGTATACCTCACCCCTACACCCCCTCCACTAGAATATTTCTGCTTTTGTTCTTGTTCACTGTTATAGCCAGCCTTGGGCTACTGCTACATAGCACCACTTCTGCTCAGGGGAGCTAACATAGTTACACTGGGTGTTTCTAGTTCTAACTACGATTTTTGCAGGTTTTTTTTTTTTTCACACATTGTGCCAAGTTTGTACTGCATTAATACTGATACCATCTGTTGTTCGTTTGACTTAATAGCTGTCCAGGTATTGTTGCTGCACCTCTCCTCAGCAGGCTCAGACTAGTTCCAACTGTGGTTTCCTTTGTCTCAATGCTTTCAGCACCCTCTCTTTTCCTACATTCTCTCTGTCTGCTTCTGGTTCTTGGGGTGAGTACTCTTGTTTTTTATCGATCTGGGGAGCATCATGCAGAATTCCAGTTCCAGAGTTAAATGTATATCATGGAATGTAAAAGGCCTAATCCACCCTGTTAAATGCACTAAGGTTTTGCAGCACCTACACTCCTTTCAGGCAGATATAGTGCTCATTCAGGAGATGCACCTCACGGCAAGAACTGTACAGTGGCTGAGAAAATCATGGGTGGGCAGGGTGATTGCTAGTTCGGCCTCCACAAAGTCTAAAGGGATGGCTATACTGATTTGGAAATCCTGTCCATGGGTGGAGGAAGAGGTAGCCTCCAATAAACAGGGATGCTGGGTGGCTGCCAGGTTTACTTTCCCCGGGGGGTCTGGCTGTGCTGGTAAACTTGTATGGTCCTAACACAGACAATCTGGATTTCTTCCCTGACCTTAATCAAGCCACTGTTTCTCTCACCTCGAACCATCCCCACATTCCCATCCTGGTCAGGGGTGATTTCAATCTCACACCGGATATATTCTTGGATGAATCTAAACCCATCCCCCAAACCCATCCTAGGGCCCGGGCCGCACTGCAGGAGTTGATGGATGAGTGGGGCCTGGTAGATGTGTGGCGTAGAGACCACCCGTCTGGCAGGAACTACACCTTCTACTCATCAGCCCACTTAACCTACAATCATATAGAATTTTGGTTAGCCAGCTCCCCTGCAGCCTAATAGATCCCATCATCTCAAATTGGTAACATCCTGATCTCTGACTATGCCCCTGTCCTCTGCTCCTATATACCAATGGGACAGGGGAGTGTAGGTACCAGGTGGGGTTGCAATCCCATACTCCTACAGGATTTGGAGTTCCGTAACATGGTGCAAACTGTGGCCAGAGATTACTTTAAGGCCAACACCAATGGTGAGACTTCTGCTGGTACAGTTTGGGAAGCTTTTAAAGCTGTATTTTGGGGCCACATTTTCTCCTATGCTGCCTTTAAGAAAAGAGCCTGGAAGGAGACCCTTAACCAGCTACAAGGTGAGCTGTCTCTTCTGGAAGACAGGTTTAAGGCCTCTACAGCTACTACTCTGGATCAGTCCCTAGTCAGGGAGATCGTAGGGCTGAAATATCTTATTAACACCCTACTTCAGCATAAGGCGGAATGGCTGCTGCTGCAGGCAAAACGCTTATACTGGGATGGAGGCAACAAGGGGGGCAAGCTCCTAGCTTGCCCTTTCAGGAAGCAGCAGGCTTCCTCCTGTATACACGCACTCAGAAGTACCTCTGGGTTAGTGACCACTGACCCAAAGGGGATCAGTGACTGCATGCAACTCTTCTGTTAGGCCCTATATCAATCCCAGACCTCCCTTGACTCAAAACAGCTGAGCTCTGGTCTGAAGGATTTCTGCCACTCCTTCGATATGTCCTATCTATTGGAGAGCATAAAGGAAGCCCTAGACAAACCCTTCTCCACTGTGGAGCTCCAGTTAGCACACTCTCTCAGCTAGCTAAGGGAAAGGTGCTGGGCCCAGACGGGATGACCACCAAGTTATTCCAGCTCTTAAGTCAAGAGATTTCTTCTCCCCTTCTCGAAGCCCTTCAAGAGGCTCAGACTGCCAGCATACTCCCACAAATTATGTGAGAGGCTCTTATTACTCTCTTACCAAAAAAATCAGATGACCCATTAGACTGCACGATTTACCGCCCCATTTTCCTCATCTCTGAAGGCACCAAGCTAGCGGCGAAGAGCCACACCAACTGGATGGTGGACGTACTACCATCTATCATCCACCCATCACAGGTGGGGGTCCTCAAGGGGAAGTTGGCAGCCGATAACACCAGATTGATCCTCAGCTTTAAATGGCTGGCTTGGCATTCTCAAATTCCTACTGCAGCACTAGCGGTAGATTTCTCAAAAGCTTTTGATTCAGTCGAATGGCCCTACTTACATGAGATCCTTCGGCTATATGGGTTCGGCCCCTATTTTAGACAATGGGTTTCTACTCTTTACAATTCATCGACAGCTAAAATTCTCACTAACAAAGATATTTCACTGCCCTTCCCATTGCACAGGGGCACTCGTCAGGGCTGCCTGCTTTCACCTATCCTCTTCTTGGTGGCCTTGGACACACTCACAAGGAGCCTTATCTCCTCCAACGAAGTCAAGGGGGTGTAGATGGGGAAACACTCATACCTAGCCACTTCCCATACAGATGATTTGTTGGTCACCATCTCCCATCCCAAGGAAGCCATCCCGAAAGTGCTGATGATCCTACGGGACTTTGCATGGTTATCTGCGTTGCTAATCAATCAGGAAAAAAAAATACTCTCGCACCCTTAAATGCAGCCCGCACTAAGGATTGTCTTCAGGGCACAGATTTAACTTTGACCCCTCCGGGCTTCACGTACCTGGGAGTACGGATACCGACTGAATGGAGGAACCTGGAAGCCAGTAATTTCTTGACCCTGATTTCACATCTTTCGGCAGAAATTAACCGATGGCGCAGACTTAATTTATCCCTACAGGATAAGGTAGTGGCCATTTGCATGCTTCTCTTGCCCAGGGTAGCTTATGTCCTCAATAACCTTCCTATCCCACTTTCATCTAAACTGTTTCACTCCCTGGACAGATTGATCTCGCTCTTCCCATGGGAAGGTAAGAAGCCACGTTGGAACCGTAATAAATTATGGGTCCACTGGACAAGGGGAGGCCTTGGACTCCCCTGGTTACAAGGATACCAACTAACCTATCTATCGGCGCAAGCCACAAAATGGTTTGTTCCCTCCCAATCTCCACCTCCCATATGGGTGCAGTTAGAAACCCAAATCCTGCAGTGGTCTTCTCCCGGCCTTCTGCTGATGGAACCATCGTTCTCTCCACACATGCTTACCCCAGTTATAGCCACAACTAGAAGAGCCTGGCGTCAGATCATGGCCCTTTCTGGTACCCCGAAGCTAGCATGGCTCCTCCCCATACAGTATGTCAGCCTCTGGAACAATCATTATTTGACTGTGGACAAAACAATGTTGCATTGGCCCAGTTGGGAGCAACAGGGTATTAACACTATTGAGGACCTATATATGGCCAACTACTCTGAACTAATGTCCTTTGAACAACTGCGGGCACAGTATCATATCCCAGTAAAGGACTTTTGGAGGCACCTGCAACTCGGCAGTGTGGTTCACATTCTCAAGATGACCCACCTCCCAGACTCCAAATGGCAGTGGTTGTCCACTTTGCATACCAAACCCATCTCTCTGGGTCTGGCTGGATGGTTTTATCGAATGTGGAGGGACTTCCAACCGTCCCATACTGAATCCTGCTGGGACAGATGGGGCGAGGACATATAGTCTCCTATCTCACCAAGAGTCTGGTCTTGCTGTTTAAGGCTGGCACACTCCACTTAAAGATGCTAGGAGTAAACTGATTCAGCTTAAAATACTCCTCCGATGGTACTGGACCCCAGCTGCCCTCCAATCTTGGGGCATACTCCCTCATGTGAAATGCTGGAGGTGCCAACAAAGTCCTGCCCACATTCTACATATCTTGTGGCAATGTCCACATCTGGCTTCCTTTTGGTCCTCTGTGATGATGGACTGCTATAGTGTCCTGGGTCAGCCAATTGATTTATCAGACCCCGTGCTTCTCCTTGGTGACCCATATTCTCTCCAACTTGTGCCCCCTGCTTATAGGGAGTGGATCCTGGCCACCATCCTAGAGGCTAAGTGGCTCCTATTACTGAAACGGAGCCAGCCGTCACCCCACCTTAGTCTCCTTTTGGCATGCAGCCTCAGCGAAGCTGGCTGTTATGGAAAGACTCACATATGCTAAACTTGGGAAGCTTAATCAATACTACCTTACATGGAATGCATACTTTAACTCCTCTCTCTGTAAGGGCCCACTGCCCTCCCCTTGCAACCCCCAGTTTAGACTCTGAAGCCCTGGTATTCTACCCCTACTCTACCTTTCTAACTCTGCCTACTATCCTGGACACTGATAATTGTTGCTTCAGACCCCCCAGTACTCAGTTTTGAACTTACTCTCCTGCTCTCCTTAGACACACCCTGCTTTACTCTTCTCCATGGTCAGTTGAGATGAGCACTTTTATTGCTTAGTCTGTCTCTTCTGGCTTTAGTCTGCCACGTTAAGAGTTACTCCATACCTGGCTACCCAAGATGTTAGTTGTGATTTTGAATTATTTTCCTGGTTACAATGCCTTTAATAGTTGTATGGGCAATGTTCTCTTGAATGTGTATACTTCTGCCTACATGATGCATACAACCTACATGTTCTGATACACTGGAAAATTCAATAAACTTTTACATGATGAAAAAGAAAAATGAAATATCCTGAGCTGATATTTCTACTCAGTCTTTACAGTGGCGGGAGAGGGGGACAGACTATATAGAAGAGTGCAGGAACACAATGAGGAGGGAGGTGGACACATGTCCAGTCACAGAGCGAAGAGTCCTGAGAGAACTTTCAAATCTGAAAGTGGATAAGGCTATAGGGCTAGATGAGGTACATCCAAGGGAGCTGAGGGAGCTCAGGAAGGTACTGATTGCACCTCTAATGGTGTGCCAACTGTGCAGCAAAATCCCTACATCGATGGCAATGTGGACTTTGGAACCCAATCGACAGTGATTCTGTTGATCTGGATTTTAAAGAGCTCACTGTCTTGCTGTCCGAGAGGTACTGCGCTGTTTCCCCCACTACACCTTCAACCTGGAGATCATTATATTATTTGTCGAGGAGTGTGAGGGAGGGTCTGGAGGGTAAAGCCCCCCTCAAACAGCTGTGATGAGTCTGGTGCTTTGCCATGATCATGGACTGGCAGCACGATTGCTGGGTGACATGATTGCCTTCGCATTTTATTGTCGCTATAGTGTTGGTCAACATGTTTGATGTTGAACCAGCTTTGTGGAACCACCTCTTGCAGCCCTATTCAACAACCCACTAGAAATAGAAGTGATTCCAGGGAACTGGAGGAGTCAGATGTAGTCCTGCTTCACAAAAACAGCAGCAGGGAGGAGACTAGCACCTATAGGTCAGTCACTCTAATGTCAGTGGTGGGGAAGTTGATGGAAACACTTTTAAAAGAAAGGCTAGTAAAGTATCTTTAATTCAGTGTGTTAAAAGACCCTAGACAGCATGGGGGAGGGGTCATGTTCGACGAACCCAGTTAATTTCTTTGATTGGGTGACCAGAGAACTAGAGCAGGGTGGGGCAGTGGATGTAGCTACTTAGACTTCAGCAAGGCCTTCAACACCATAACGCATAGGAGGCTTATAAGGAAGCTGGGCTGTTTGGGATGGGACCTAAGGTGGTAAGCAGTACGAAACTGGTTTAAGGATAGGTGACAGAGGGTGGTGGTAAATGGCACTTTATTTATTTATTCGTTCATTCATTCATTCATTTAGTTATTTATTTGTTAATTTATTTCAAAACTTTCACCAGGAAAGACATACTGAGCTGTTAACGGCTTGTTTTCAGATGCGTCCTGGGGGAGAAGGTAAAGTACTGTAAGATACAGTAGTTCAAGAGAAGAAAGAAATACATAGTACTAACAACATTTCACAGTAGAAGTCATATATACAGTATATCAAAGTAGGATAATCATAACATAGTGAGGAAAATCAGTGCAACAGGTACATGTAGTAGGTAAAACATGGTGTCTTAATAAGTAGGGGGGCCTTACCTATACAGGTAAAGCTGGGCAACATGACCAGGACTATATAAATGGAGGTAGTCAAGAGGTAGAGGATCATGGACAGATGCAGATGTGAGAAGAAAAGTTATGAAGAAGAGTCTTAAAAGAGAAAGCAGAAGAGCTGGGGTGGATTAACTGGGGAAAGGTAAACCAGAGTTTAGGAAAGTGATACGAGAAGACAATTTGATCAACAGTAGATTTCCTAGATGGAATAGAAAGTAAAAGGGAAATCTTGCAGTGGAGGAGGTAAGAGGAAAGAGGGAGAGAGGACAGTAGGGATGAAAGGTAGGAGGGAAGGAAACCAAACCACAGTTTGAATATAAAGGAAGCACAACGGGAAAGGCGCTTGGCATCAAGAGAGGGGACTCTTAGGGCAGAGAAGAGCAAGCAGTGATGGGTATGAGAGGGATAGTGCAAGACAATGCAACAAAAAGAGTGATAGAGAAGATCCAGTCTGTCAAGGGAAGATTTTGGAGCTCCACTGTAAACTATGTCACTATAATCAAGAAAGGGAGAATCATCTTTAAACAAATCTCTCAGCAGACAGGAAGTGGGATACTCACTTTGTTCCTATACAGTGCACCAAGCTTGGAGTGGAGCTTATAGTCAATATGCACAGAGGAATGAAGATGCTGGTCCAGCCAGACCCCAAGAAATTTAAAGGAGGATACTTCCTTAATTGTAGCATCATCGAGGGTGTGGAATATGGGAGGAGGGAGGGAGTCCGGTAAGCCTCTGTGTAGTGCCAAAAGTCATGTCATGGAGATGCTTTTTTGGCATTGAGAGGAAGTTAGTTACACTGGAACCAGCGCTGAATATTTTCAAAATACAGCAGTAGCTGGGAAGTAAAGTCATGGGAAGAGAAGCCAGATGCAAAAACTACTGTATCATCAGCATACATATGGATGGACACAGAGGAGCATACAGAGGGAAGATCATTCAAGAATGGACTATGGATCCCCCCCTACTGGAGTCCCTACCTGGGGCAGGACGTTGACAGGGTTGAGAGGGTGCAGAGGAGAGCCACAAGAATGGTCCCTTATTTATCCGAACTTGACTACGAGGAAAGATTAAGAGTTACAGGGTTACACTCACTACGCACAAGACGTACTAGAGGTGACCTTCTCCTATTGTACAAAATCAAGAATTCTCAGGAGTTAATGCACCACTGTGGCTTACATTTCTCTTCCAGCTGGACTTCCCCATGGTACCATAACAACCAGATATTTGTATCTAAAGCTAAAACAACAAAAAGGTTAAACTACTTTACAGTAAGAACCCCCAAACTGTGGAATCTCCTTCCACAATACTTTAGTGAACAGTAGCTCTAATACAGTCTTCAAAAAGGGGCTGGATTGTTGGCTCGAGTCTAACAACTTCAAGGTATAATTATCCCACCAATGTGGTGGGGGACAATCTCGATGGGCAGTAGCCTTCTTTTGTCCTTTGAAACCAAGTAAACCAAGTAAGAATATAAAAAACAGAATAGGGCCCAGTACAGACCCTTGAGGGATGCCTGAGCAGATGGCGAGTTAGGAGGAAATGCAGCTTCTGATTCAGACAGCTTGAGATCTTCCCTCAAAGTATTAATGCAATCAACTAACTGAGGAGTCAGAGAGGCCTGCTGCTTTAAGCATGTCCAGAAGGTGGGGGTGTGCTGCAGTATCAAAAGCTTTAGCAAGATCAACAACTATGGCAGAGATGATCAGTCCCTGATCAATAACTGAGAGGATGGAGTCAGTGAGTCAGAGGAGAGAGGTAGAAGTGGAATGGAATTTCCTAAAGCCAGACTGAAAGGGTGTGAAGAAGGAGGAGTCGAAAAGGATGCAAGCTGTGAAAGAACAAGGTTTTCCTGTAAGGTTGGAAGGAGAGATGTAGGACAGTAGCTACCAGGAGAAGGATTACCACCTTTAGGGAGAGGGGCAATGGTAGCTTCCTTCCAGATGACTAATGAGGAAAGAGTGACAAGAGGGGTACTTCAGGACTCATTGCTGGGACCAGTCCTCTTCAATGTCATCATAAGTGGCATTGCAGAAGAACTGGAATGGAAGATAAGCCTCTTTGCAGGTGACACCAAATCTGCAATAGGGTAGATTCTCAGGAGGGTGGAAAGAATGAACAGAGAACTGAGAAAACTCGAGGAGTGGTTGAGGTTCTGGAAGGGTTTCAGTGCAATAAAGTGCAAAATCATGCATCTAAGGCACAGAAACCGGGGGGGTTATAAAATTGGGGGACAGGTACTGTTGGTCACAAAGCAGGAAAAAAAACATTTGGATTATAGCTGATGACCTCTGGATAGTGGGGCAGTGCAACAAGGCGGTAGGCAGGGCCAGCGAGATGCTGAGGTACATAGGAAGGGTAATTAGCAGCAAAAAGGGAGATGGTGTTACCACTGTATCGGTCGTTGGTTAGACTCAGCCTGGAGTACTGTGTCCAGTTCTGGAGACAACATCTGAGTAAGGACATAGACAGAGTACAGGCTGTCCAGAGGATGGCAGGGCAGCTAAAATGGTGCAGGGGTTGCATCATAAGCTCTATGAAGAGAGACCAAGGGATCTCAATATGTAGATCCTGGAAGAGAGGAGGGAGAGAGGGGACATCCTATAAGAACCTTACAAGGGTGAGCAGGGTATAGGAAGGGTGTATTTTTCAGAAGAGAAGGTACACCAGGACAGGAGGGCATGCAATGAAGCTGGAAGGGGGGAAATTTAGGAGGGATATGAAGCAGTGGTGGGCTTCAGGCATCCATGGGATAGGCACAAAAGAATTTTAGTGTAGTAGGAAAGTAGGGGAAAGTAACCAGAGATCAGGTAGGGTCTGTAATGACAATATAGGCAGGGACAAACTGGACAGACTGTGGGCCAAGCAGTCCTTATCAGCCAACAAATTCTATGATTCTATGTTCCTATGTCTCTTAAGTTACTCTTGTTTCATTTTGCATATGGTAATTCTATATCAATTAATTGTGATGCTTGCTTTTTTATATGTGTTTTGATGGTCCTGTGATTTATCACATCCTCTGGGGCACCCAGAGCCTCATGAATACCCACCAGAAAATAGAGAATAGTGGATGGGCAACTATGCACAATCAGTGTGTTCCGCCACAGACGGTTTCTGATAGGGCTGTGTGAATACCTTTTTGAATATTCAGCCGAATATTCATTGTTTGATGCCGAAATATTCGGTATTCGGATGGCTGGGAGGGGTATTTAAAAATAAAAGAGCACCCCTCCTGGCCAGCATTAAATAAATGTTTTAATCCCTGATGTCTAGTGGTCCCACCCACCCCACCCCCGCTGATCACCGTCCAAAATAATGAATCCCTCCACCCTTGCCCAGGCTCTCAGCATTATTTCCAGTTTCTGTCCCCAAATGTATAAAATAAAAAAAATCCCTAATTTCTGGTGTTAGTGGTCCCACCCCACCCTCGCTTATCGTTGGTCCAAAATAATGACTCCTCCACCCCTGCCCAGATTCTCGCATTATCCCCAGCTTCTGTCCTCAAATGGGGGTCCAAAACTTATTTCTGGTGTCTACTACCTTAAACAGATTTCTCCCACCCTCCCCTGACACCACACCAGGGCTACCCATTGGCTGCTCTTCTGTTCGCCTCCGAGGTTCACCGATAATGAATGAGCGATGCCAGGCCAAGCATGCTCATTCACTGAAAACTCCAGTCGGGCTGCCAGCCATGGAGGTGAGTGGAGGGCTGTGCCGGTGGCCCACTCGGGGTTGTAGGTGTTGGAGGAAGAGGGGTGGGAGGCACTTCCTGACAGGGTGGGGAGAGTGGGGGATCCACTAGACACCAAGGAAATTAGGGATTTTTTTTTTATATATTTGGGGATGGGGGGACTATGGGGTTTTGCTGAGGGTCTTGGAGAGGGGGAGTTCTTCATTTTGGACTGGGGATTGGCGGGGTGGTGGGACCACTAGACACCAGGGCTAAAATATTTCTTTAATGTTGGCCAGGAGGGTGGGAATGACTTTTTTTTTCTTCGCGGATAGCCGAATACAGAATACCAGCCAAATAGTGGACTATTTGGTATTTGGTTCCGAATATTCGGATAGCCTACTATTCATGGTATTCAGAAAGTAATATTCTGTATTCACACAGCCCTAGTTTCTGATTCCCTCTGACCTCGAGACTGAAGCTTGAGAGGTCCATGGGAATTAGAACCTGGAAGTGGCAGAACACACAGGTTGTGCATAAAGTTGCTTGTCCTGTATTTTTTGAAGTATATGGTGTCCTCCCCCTGCTGTTGCTTACTCTTCCCCCCCCACACTTGCAGCTTCACTTTATGTCAGTGCAAACTGACACCGTGTCAAGTTGCTGAACTCACTGCCTTCCCATCGAAGTTACCTGACTCACTGTTGTGAAAAAAGTGCACACAATGGGTTTTTCTCTTTCAAAATGAAACTGACTCATGTAGTCTTTAGAGGTTTCAGAATGCTGTTGTACCACAGAAGGGTACAATCATGCTCCATGACCTCTGAACTGTGATACAACACTATTTTGAAAGGGATGGAATTATATATGGAACAATGCTGTACTATATACTATAATAAAATTGCCTTACCTTACATTTAATGTTCATATTTTGACATCCCAAATAGACATCAGTCTATAAAAACACTTATCAATTTACTGTATTTGGGACAGTCTAGTACAAAAAGAAGGATCAAGTGCCACTTGCAAAGTTTTCATAATAATGTTGAATTAGTCAAACGCAACAAAAGCTCTGTTTTATCGAATACTGTATATGTTGTTGTGCTATAGCAAAGTTATGCCACATGATGGCTCCCTTCACTGCATCATTTCACATGCAACAGTAAAAGCAGAGAAACAGAAGTTGCCCTCTGCAAAAGGTCTTGTTGACACTCCAGAAGGAAAAAAGCTAACACATCAACTAAAACAGCAAAATAAAGAAGATAATCTCCAAATCAATAAAACATATGCTTTAAGAAATTATTGATCTCTGTAATGAACAGTAGACCAAAACATAAAGAAGTAGTATGCATGCCAGGGCAAACCCTTCCTAACCTTAACACAAGAAAACGAAAGGAGCCTTGTCCTGTTGCCAGTTGTTTAGATGTACTTCAACATTCTCCTGACATTTAACTCTTTTCTCTTGATTCTTGGTACTGTATAATGTCAGAAAAGGTTATATTACCCCACTATAAAATGTTGAATCCCAGTTGAAAATCATGATAAAATAAATTATAAAAATAATTTAGCATAACATAGGTTTAAAATCTTCCCCACGCCTCCCAGTTTCACTTAGAATGGGTACACGCCCCTCCTCCCACCACTAGCATTAATTCTGACATTCATCATGAGGTATCAAAAGTCAGCAAACCTATACGAGTGCAGCTGAAGAACTGCAATAATCTGTGGAACATTGCTCTCTGTTATACTGCAAGTCAAGCAACAGAATCACAAGCTGTAAAAATATCAGATTCAACCAACAATTTGCACTGATCTGAATGAGGACTAATAGGTGTGCTCTGTGCAGGACAGAACATAGTTAAGTTACACAGCCTTCCCATAATTTTAGCCCTGCCAAAATATTAATGGTGACCACCCATTTTCCTAATGTTGAAGCTTGTGCTTTCCAAAACAGGAGGTGTTGGTAGTGAAGCATCAGTGCACAGGGCTTCCAATCAGAAGCCTATGCTTCTTTCAATGTAGACCAGCCATCCCGGTGCACCTAGGGAATGGCAGGAGAGTTGTCATATTCCACTTTGCAAGATTCACTTGTTTTCCAAATGTGAACTTCTTAAAACAAATGCATGAAATGCCTATAAATGGCAAACACTATTCATGGATTTTTTAAATAAATACATTTCAAACACATGTGCTAGCTTTCTATGATGACAGTACCTGCTTTATCATTACCCAAACATGCTATGGATGAAAATAACTTGCACAGTGCCTGGACCCAGGGAAAGATTATGCGGTCTAACTGCAAAGGTGTTACTGTCCCCTGGGAAATTACCAACCCACAAGGGTCCCCACTGGCACAGACCACCTGACTCCCACACAGTACAACAACAGTTTACCCAAATCATAGTACTTTGCCACATTTCAAATAATATACTTGCACTAGAAATAATGGGGCCTATGCACGAAGGCATGTGCACAACACACAAAATCGATGTAAATGCGGTGAACAGCTATGCAGCTTGTAGGGCACCCCCTCTATGCCACATTCACGAATGGCATGCAGACGAAGGGGGCATGCCAATGTGACCCAAGGAGTGAGGTACGTAGGATGAAGAGGTGGGCTGCAGCTATGCAGGACTGCCCCCTAACCCCACCATAAATGGTAGTACTCCCCACCCCGCGCTGCTGTGTGGAAGTGAATAGTGTGGAACACAGAATCATGGAGACCATGTTGGAGATGGACTGAGGCATGCAGGCCAAAATGCAGGGCACAGAGTGACTCCAACAGCAGGCTGAAATGCAGGGCACAGAGTGACCCCAACAGGAGAAGTGGCTGACCGGCTGAGGGCACGCCCATGTGAGGGCACGTGCCAGCATCCAATCCCGTGCCCCGAACTTCACAGGGGGCCAGGTTGCCTCAATGGTGGCCAACATCTGGACACACTACTGGTGGCTGTATGGGTCCATCACCCTGAACACACCCACCAAGGGAGGAGGCTCGCCTGTGGCTTGAGATACAGAGCAGGGTCAATGCTGCAGGATCCAAGGAATGGACCCTTGAGTGGATTAAACACAAGTGGTGGGACCTAAGGGCCAGCATCAAGCGGAAGGTCGCCAAGGTGGCACAGGAATGCCAGGGCACCAGCGGTGGACTGCCTTGTGATGACAGCCAGCTCACACTGGTGGAGCGCATGGTGGTGGACACCCTGACAGATGTCAGT
Organism: Neoceratodus forsteri; assembly: GCA_016271365.2. NCBI lineage: Eukaryota > Metazoa > Chordata > Ceratodontiformes > Ceratodontidae > Neoceratodus > Neoceratodus forsteri. The sequence continues at coordinate 664,390,921 of CM028130.1, read as the reverse complement.
GTCCACAGGGAGGAGGAGGAAGGCCTGGACACCCTAGACAGTATGCATGCATATGGCGGACAGGTGTACACATATGTATTACCTGCATGGATGTCTAACTGTACTCTTCTCCCCCTTCTAGACCCAACAAGGCAGGCAGACACCACAGTGTCGATGGCTGTACAGTGTCGGTAGCCCATGGGAATGAAGCCTGTAAAGGAGGAGGCCAGCAAGGAAGGGCATGACACTGGTGAGTGATGGTGCCAATAGCACCCCTGCGAGATATGCACCATGTGCCATGACCAGCCTGACTAACTGTACCCTCTTCCCCACAGGTACTGAGCAAGACACAGAGGTCCCCATGGAGACTGACAGTGAGGAGGACACCATCCACAATCCACCTGAGGAGGGGTCACAGGCCATTGCAACAGACTGTGGGGGAAGTTTGAGCATTGGACAGCACCAGCCACACATTGCCCGGTGACACCAGAACCATGACATGTCCACCGCACCACCGCTGCATCATTTGCATGGCAGATGAACACCCTCCACCCTGTCCCACTCTGCCCATTAGACGGTGGATGTGGAGGACAGTCCCGGCGAGAGTACCTCTTGGTGTACACCTTCACGTCATTGCAGGGAGTGCATGCAGGCCACCTTGGCTGACAGGTGCCATGAAGTCTGCCAGATAGAGGGTGAATGGCTGGCGGATCAGTGCTGAAACATCGAAGTGATGCATGAGCACACCACCGAGGTGTGTGGCATGTGGTGTGAACTGGCCCTGAACACCGACACCATTGAGTGGATGGTCCCAAATGCAGTGTAACAGCACACTGACCACACAGAACATGCAGGGTGCCAACACACCCAGGACATTACCAGGACATGTCGGCCACTAGGCCCCACTGGAACAGCGCTGGATGGAACGGATGCTCCTGGTGATGCGGACACACCCCAGGCAGCTGAATCACTCGGTAGTGAGGCGGTGCCACGCCGTGTCAACCCGGTAGACAAGGGCACTCAGGGCACTGAGGGTGACAGCACAGGACCTGTGGTGGACCATGGCACAGTGGACAATGTGGATCCAGATGAACACCAGGCTGACTATGCACCAGGCAGATGCCGTGCATGTGGCAGTGGTAGACAATGGCCACCGGCACGGATTCGGAGACACTCACCTCTGCATGACTGCAGGCAAAGCCCGGAGACACACAATCCCAGTAATGTGGCCCACCAGCCATTCTGGTCACACACAGCACAGTGCTGTGCCTCTACTGCACTGAAACACAAAGCACACCCCCACAATGTTGCACTGCAGTCATGAATGCCCACCCAAACACCAAATGCATAAGCACCCTCAACCACTATGATGGTGCACAACAAACAATGACCCACCACAACATGGCCAGTGTCACAGCACCCCCATGCCACAAGTTGAATGTTAACACTACACCGGTGGGGACATGGCACCTAAGGTACACAGGTGCCCCCCTGCACAGATGGCAGGATGGGTACAGCAACGGTAACAGGCTGGACCCCCAACACATGGCAGAGACCTGTGGTGCTGGGCCGCACTGGCTGTCTCCACCCCAGAAAGTCTTTTCTCAGTGTGGGTATCATCACTGCACACCTTTCACTGGCTACACTAGAGGCACACACAGGGAGCGTCCTGGGATGCCCACGAGGTGCTCCAACATGGCTGCACATGCATGGCACCCCTGCAGTACTGCACACAAACACAACATCCCTCCCTGACACACACACTGCCATAACCTTCATACCCATGATGCAGAGCCTACCATCAGAATGTACCCTGCACGAGTGCCGATCTAGTCCTGTCCTCTGAGCATCTCTGGTCCTAGGTATGCAGCCGCATCACCATCCCTGTGCGGCCCCTGTGGTGGCACTGCACCCGGTATTGGCACTTCACTGCAAAAGGTGAGGTTGTGCAGTATGGCACACACAGTGAACACTCTGCATGCCTTCCCCAGTGCCAGCAAGATCTTCCCCCTGGTATGGTCCACGCAGCAAAAGGGCATCTTCAGAAAGCCAATGCTCCTCTCCACAATGTTCCGCATCTTGTGTTGGGCATGGTTGTATACCTCCTCTGCAGCTTTCATGGGCACCAGGATAGGTGCCAAGTTTGGACAAAGGGGGTATCCGCTGTCACCTGTGACGAAGAGAGAAGGAGAGGTGTCACACAACTGCATGAATGCCACTGTACAGTGCTAATGCACACAGGGTGACATTGCCATACTCACCCAGCAGCCACATGTCTATGCTCCCCCCCATGGAGCAGGCCTCCAATACGCAATTCATCCAAGATATAGGCATTGTGGCATAATCCTGGGTACTTTGCGCAGACTTTGATGAACATGCCATGTGCATCACACACCACCTGGCATGTCACACTGCAGTAGCATTTATGGTTCCTGTATGCCTCCTCCTTCATTGGTGGTGCCAGGATGGTGATGTGGGTGCTGTCAATCGTGCCCAACACATTTGGTATCCTGTGCATCTCATAGAACACCTGTTTGGTTCTGCGGACATCATCGGCGGATGTCAGGAGGGTAATGAGTGCATGCACATGCATCAGCATGGCATCCATAACCTTCATCACAGCATGGGGTACCAAGGACTGGTGCATGCACATGATGTCACCGGTCACTCTCTAGATGGAGCGTGTGGCATAGTATGCAAGCACACACAGCACCTTCATCTTGATAGTCATTTCCCTCAAGCAGTGGGTCCACAGGGTGATCTGGTCACAGACCATGTCACAAAAAGTGACGATCATGGGCCACGGCAGTCAGAAGTGCTTGATGCAGTGCACCTTCTGCAGTGTGGAGGCATCCAACCACAGCCAGAATATGCTGGTACATGGACATGTCCTCCTCAGCAATTGCAGCTCCTCTTGGAGCAATTCCAGGTGTAGCAGCACACCATGACACATCCTGAAACGCCGTCCCATTTCCTGTGCACTGTGCCTGTGGATGGTGCAACAGTGAAATACCATTGCACATGAATGCTTGTACCTTTAAGGGGGCATGGCATTCTGCACATGGCTGGTAGCACGGCACGGGCGGTGGACATGTGCAGGAATATGTGCCCAATGCCCAATGCAAAGTGCGTCACACGCAAAGGACAACTACGATAATGGCGGCTGCTGCTGTAGACATGGTGGAGCGTTACCCCCCAAGACTCTGGTGGGTCGCAGAATCAGATTTCTGTGGCTCCAGGGGGTATGGGACCTTGTGGCAGGTTCAGGGGCATGATTGGGTGAGTACCTGTCTGTATGTCTGTGCTTTGGTACAGCAAGGGATGTTTATGATGTACTGTAGCCTAACCATGTTCTATTCACTCTTCCCTCTCTCACCCTACCCACACAGGACAAGACAGGCATAACAGGGAGGATGGAGCTCACCCAGGTGGTGTAGCCTGACAGGGCCATGATAATAGTTGAGCATTCCAGGGGGTGTTGGTGGCGGAGATGGTGGATCCCATTCCCCCGGTAGATGTGCCAAATGGTGCAGGGCTGCTATGTGCACTTTGAGGGTGAGCAGAATGAGATCGCTACAATGACACACTGGAGGGTGATCATCCCATTGAGGGTGAGTATCTGGCATGTGCAGGGCTATGCTGTGGGTGGGGTACCTGTTGTGCATGGGAATAGCAGCCGCAGCCCATGTTGATGCCACATGCATGGAAACAATATTGGGCCTGTGGGTGCAACATGCAATCAATGCCTTGTGTGGGGGGTGGGCCAGGCATGGTTGTGTTTTCTCATTGGGCCTACCACCATGTTTAATGGCCGACACCCTCAGCGGGGCCCAACCATGCATCCCATTGTCTCAGCATGGCCTGCTGTGCTCAGCGCCATGGTGTGTTGAACCCATTGTTTCCCTTGGGGCATGTGTGTGGCGCAGGCCATGCGAGCAGCTCTGTGCTATGCTGTGACCACGTGTCTGTATGGCACACACATGTGGCCAGGTGCCACGGGACAGGGGGTGCCACTGCACACCATGGCAGGCCACAGGCTGGCCCTTCCCCATGGCCATCCCATGTGTCATTCCTGCATCTGATGTGCTCATTGGCTGGGACCGCTGCGGACTGTGCATTTCGCCCATCCATGCCGCACAGTGTTGCTGATGGTAGACACAGCAGGGCATGCATTGCCTGTGTATGCATGGCATGTGCCCTCGCTACGGGGTATCATGGTGCCTGCACATACCATGCCATCTGTGATGCCACACCAGTTAAGTTTCCAGGGGAGCCCACACTGGGGGATGACGTGGGACACAGGGCCCAATACATGGGGCACATCCACAGTCATGGGCTGTCTGGCTCGGGGTCATCGTGTGTTATAGTACTGTAGTACTGTATGAATGCACCTGTTGGTGTCTCTGGAGCAATCTGTATGGGCCACACCTCTATCATGCGTCATTGTGTGTTAACCGCAACCACTCCGTGGCTTGGCCAGTACCCAAGGGGGGTGACTAGGTGTACAGGGCTATGTGCTGGTGTTGTGTGGGTGATGTATTTTGCCATGACATAGGCATGGTGACTGTTGTCCATGCTGCCTTTGCAGCTGGACATGTGGGGGGCGTGCACATGGTGGAGTGCCCCTGCAGACGCCTACATGCGGTGGTGTCAGACACACCAGGGGAGGTGGGGGGCCTTGGAGGGGGCCCACAGTGTGGCATGTGCCACGCATGGTTACTGGGGCTCTTTGTGCCATGTGTGCACTGGGCATTGCGACATTACTGTGTACATTCTCTCCACAGCAGTACTGTGGTCCAGTCCGATGGATGTTGCTCCAGTGCACAGTGAATCCACCATTGACACTTGCCAAATATGAGGACTGCAGCAATGAAGAGTGGCCATGGAGGGCACAACAGGGTCAACCCAGCAAGGATGCGGTTGGTGTTTCAGGCCACAGCAAACCCAGCGCCACCAGTGATGTGCAGTGACCCCCCTGCCCCATATGTTGGATATCAGTGGCACATGTGCTTTGCATGTTTGCATTAACAAAGCTTTTGATATGTGCATTCCTGTGTGGTCACTGACTCCAGTGTGTGCGTTTGGGAGGATGGGTGATTGGTGTGGGGGGCCAGACTACGCCTTTTCGGCATTTCTTGGTGTTGTGTGGGCAGGTGGGGGGGGCCTGGGTGCATGGCCAAAGGCTGCTACCATGTTTCAGCCATACTGGACACAGGATGCCCATGCACGCCATGCTGAGCATGATATCCATTCCCGGGGGGGGGGGTATGTTCCACACGGTGATGTGTGCCATGCCCCCAGCAGGTGGTCCAGTGTGTCAGCCAAAGGTGGTGGCCAGTGTGGGCACACGCCATTAGGTGTCTGCCTGCCCCTGTGTGACACCCATGACTGTGGCACATTCCTGCTGATGCACGCCGCCTCTGCAGCCAGGTCCTGGTGGGTGATTTGCCTCTGATGGTACAGTCAGGGCACGTACATGTGTGCCGTTTGCCCGGATGTGGGCCTGTGGTGCACACCGGACTCAGCCGATGGCCATGTGCTGCTTGCCCATCCTGGCAGACAGGTTGCTGCAGTGCCTACTGTATGTCACTGCACACACGGTGTACAGGCCATAGCGGTGCCATGCATCTTCCCTGTGGTTTGTGGGGGGAGGGCTGCTGGCCTGTGCCACCACCTGTGCCCAATGTGCCAGTCTGCTGGAAGTGTGGCCTACATTTCTTTATTTATTTAGGTATTTATTATTTATTTTTTGTTGACTGGGTAAGTGCACTAGACAAATTCTGCCTATTTTCAGGCACGACCCGGGGGAGGGGGATACAGATGAATGCTAACTGATCTTGAACCAGATTAAACTGTTGGTGGTATTTTTAGTGAATGGGAGGACATTTGGCTAGGGCACCGGGGAAATTCCCCAACTCTTTTAGAGAAGTGCTATGGGATCTTTAACATACACCTGAACTACCACCAGAACAGGTGGATAGGACCTCGGTTTAACGCCTCATCCGAAAGACGGCACCTCAGGAGTGTAGCACCCTTCTCATGCTGCACTACAGGGTCAGTATTGGGATTTAAACCAAGTGCCTGGTGTGAAGATAGAACCCACAGCCTTCTGATCTCCCGGCCTCAGAGGCAAGAGTGCTACCTGCTGAGGCACTGACACTGTGCATGTGTACGTGCCATGTGCCTGGGTGTCATATGCAGCATTAAGCATGCATGCAGTAGTCTTCTACATATGCCCTGCATGGGCATGCCTCCAAGTACATGCTGTGTGGTCCTGTGTAGCTGCGTGCAAACACCCTGCATGGTGTCCTGCATACACGTTGTGCATGGCGCTTTGTGGTGGCATGCATGGCAGCTGCGCATAGGTGCATCTGAATTGCACTTGTGTGCACTATGCATAGCATTTAGGCATCATGCATAGGCCCTATTATGCTCATGTCACATATCTGCAACAAAATAACAAGGGTTTTATTAGGAAAATAAGTAATGCGGAAGGAAGGGGTTATGCAACAAACAGTAATAATAAGCAATATAAGTCTATTTAATTATTCATGAGCAAACTCGCTTACTGATTGGCAGCCATGCCAGTCTGCAAACTTTTAGAAATGCCTGGCATGGCAACCACACAGCTGATCATGTGCTCTAAGCTGACAGTATCGGCAGCAAAACAATAACTATTTTTTGCACTGCTATCAAGAAAAAAACTGAACAGCTTTGCATTCCAATCAATAATTACTACAGAAATGCTTGAATCATCCTCACATTAGGCTCCCACACCTAACAATCACTCCTACCAGCCAGCACATCAACATAGCAGCACGACCACCAAAAAAAAATTAAAACCTGTTAAAAAAGTGTCATTATTGTGATTAGACTTATAATTGCAATAATTACCTCACAGCCAGCCATTTCCTGTGTACGAATGACCGGCCGGTGGGGCTTGACCTTCGGCTGTGCCTCGGGCCACCATTCTCCCTGCCAGTCATTAATTCCCATGAAATGACCTGCGGTTTGGTCATTATTGCTGATGTGACTATTTTCCCGCGGCTCAGCCCAACCCCAGTCAACTCAGTGTTCTACCTAACTGCACTGTTTGGTTGCTAAACCAATCCCAACTGGCACCAGATAAGCACAACCCTTAGTCCTAGTGAGCATCAGGGAAATCCCGGGCACCTAAGTAGTGGATTGTGGCAGGCCCAATGGTCACATGGCACATGGTTGGCCAGCATTGGTGCACTTAAAAATAAACTCAAACTGTAAATACGGGCCAGTTGTTCTAGTCCCTTCAAGACCAGTCCCAAAACTTTGGCCATATCTGATAAAAAGCCTACAGAACCCATAGGTTCTGTAGTTACTTACAGTTACCCTTGATGTCAGCTTCCACCTGGTATGTGTGGTCCTGGTTATGTTTACTAAGTCTTGTCTGCAGTCTCATTCACACCTATGACATCTCCCTCAGCTTTACTCTGGTGGTCTCTCTACCTGGCACCTCATGTAGGTTCAGGTGGGATCTTACTCTGTCGATTTCATGGTGTGTCTTGAGGAGCCATGGCCTCTTCAGTTCACTTCTATAAAGCCAAAGGGAACACACTGTGCATCAGGCTGTCCCCTGAGGTGGTAATGAGCACATTGGCTTTATGCGCTAACTGGTTCTGTCACCGCTCAGGCCACTTTTTTTTGTTTGAAAAGAAAGTTTCTCTGGATGAATGCTAAGGCTCAGCAGCAGGTGGCAAGCCCTTATAGGTGTAAGCCTTTAGCAGCAGATTTGAGTGTCCTTCTCTCTCCCAGCATGTATAGTAGCAGACTTCTTTAGATATGTGGCTGTTTAAGCCCAGTGGATGCCTCCTGGTTTATGGCTGTAGAAGCCCCTGGCAGGCCTCCAACAGTGGCAAGCTAAACAGCAGTTCTGCCTCCAAGATGTCCCTGATTCAGACTGAAGATGTTCTGAAACAGCTTCTGCAGTTCACTGGGGGGGGATCCAGACATCTGATTGGTTGAGATCTTCTGTCAATCATAGGGGAGTGTCTGTCTGGTAAATGTTTGATGTCTGATTGGTTGCTGCAGTCTTGGATAACTTAATTTAGTCACCCAGTGTCCCAGGAGCCCTCTGCGTTTCCCTAGTAGGCTCAAGAGCCTGGTTGACTGGCTGCCTGAACTGTGACCCCAGTCGAAATGTGAAGAGGGGTCAGAGGCTCCCAAGATGGTTGCTACAATCAGTCCACAATGGCACTCAGCCGAAAGTCTTATTTCAAACAGCTCCTGCTCTTAAACATTTTATTGTGCCTCCTATATTCTTTAGTGGGACAGCACTAGTGTTCTGGTAGGCCTTGTGGTCACTGTAGAAACATCCCCAGTTTTGCCAGGAGTGCCGATGTACTCCACTCCATGAGCAGCAGGTGACTGGCTTTGAAATGGGTCAGAAGCTGGCAGGAGCTATTTCAACAGAATAGTAAAAGCGGTGCCAATGAGCAACGCATTCCTCTCATTCCACTCTGGCTCCCTGCCAATCCAAGTCCTCTGGGTCTGGAGCGTGCAATGCAGCTGGCATTGGCTGAATATTTGCTCCGTGGAACCAAGCAGGTATGCTACCGACATGCTTGGTGGTTACACTGTTCCCCTGCTGAACTCCTGACATCTATGTCAAGTCTGGATCAACAGTGTCCATCTACAAAGCCAAAGTATTTACACTGCATCAAGCTATCTAGATAGACACAGTATTCCTTTTTCATTTGATGTTAATCCTCCTTGATTCTTGCTGGCCCCTATGTGGATGCCATACGCCACCCAGTCATGCACCAACCTTTCTCTTCCTTTTTTTTTTTGTTTGTTCTCTTCTCCTGGACAGTCCTGATTTGGGAAGGTGCCCAAGCTGTGGCACCCTGACCTCTGCCAGGACTTATCACCAACCATCTTCCCACACAGATTGCCCCCCTAGCAGGGTCAGAGGGGATCCCCAGTCCTCACCAAAGACCAGAACCAATGCGGGCTGGTAAGCCCAGCTAGTCAAGTGCAGGGCCTGTGAGTGCACACTGGCATCCTGCCACTGGCATTTTCCTGTGTTCTTGTTCCCCCGGGAGGCATGGTGTGCAAGGACATCATGGCATGTATCATGCACGCCCATGCAATGTGCACTGATGTCTGCCACACCTCCCGACCTTCTGGCCTAGGTTGACTTTCTCTCAGCTTCCACTGGACTCTGCCCACCCTCTCCCAGGAGGAGGAGGAGAGCAGTCCTGTGTATGCTTGAACTTCCTCCCCTTGACTGGCCCTCTGACACCCCAGATTCACTTGCGAAGCTGGGTTGTCAGTGTTCCAAGTGGTAGCACTGCTGTTGTGCTGGTGGGCTGGCTGCTCACTAACCTTGGAACTTACTTCTAGTCCCTGATGACCTACCCCTCATGGCAGGGTAGGGTAGGAGAGGCTTCCCTTGCCTCCTCAGAAGCAGCAAGTGGGTGTCCAGTCTGTGGGGCCAGGCCTGTAAGGCCCATTCTTCATTCCATGCTGCTAAGGATTTTCTTCTAAAAATGTTTTTCTTCCACTGGGACATCAGCATGCAATGACATGAGGCATTTGTCAAAGTACACACCTTTCAGGGCCTCCTTACTGTCTTAACACGAAAGTCTCTACTAGGTGTTGGGTGCACTGCAGAAGGTATGACCCCCTCACCATGTGACATGACAGCAGTCCTTTACATGCTCAGTCCACTCACCCCGCTGACCTCCAGTGATCAGAGTGAGCTCTGAATCTGGGTCACCAGTGCAGAGGTGAATCAAGCATGTGTTACTATGGCAGTGCTGCCTCTGCATCAGTTTGCAGAGCAGAAAGCTCTCCCTTTCTTCAATTCTCAAAACATCTCTGTCCCCAAGACAAGTGAAATGTAGTACTACTGCTGTGCTACCTGGCCAGCTAAAACAGTATTTCTGTCTATTACAAGTCAGCAGCAACCAATTAAACTCTGTGTAGATAAATGTGTTCTGACTTAACAATTGCAGTATTTCAGCAACAGGCATCCTGTCTTTATGAATGCTTGTTAACTAAACCAGAAATGGCATTAGTAGACTGCCTAGATAATCACTTCCTGTCTAGCACAGGAGATATCTAAATGGCAGTTCACATAACAAACACTTCTAAGCATTAATTGGATCAACAATAGAAACAGGCTGGTTAAACAAATGTTTTCCTGCCTAACAAAATACCAGTATTAGCAGTTATTACCTAGGGGTACCTATAAAGGCAATGGAAGGCAAAAACCTAGGACAAATACAGATTCATTGGTATTCCCTCTGGATGGGTAGATCATGGAGGCATGTAGAGGGCTACACATTAGCTTGATAACAAGCTTGACTTCTCCCTCAAAGGCAAGGAGTGAAACGAGCATTTCTTCCCAATAAGCTAGGTTCATATGTTCTGTCTGATAGACCAGTAATGAGGCATATTCTTTTGAAATGGGTTCCAGTCCTTCCTCTGGCTCCAGGGTTTCTCTGCCTTCTTCAATAAAAATATCTTTTGACACTGGCTGTGTATCTGGAGACACAAATGGTTCAACACTGGCATTCCACTAGGGCTCCTGAAAATCTGCATGCCAACTGGGGAGATTCACTTTAGAACGGTATCTCTCCATCTCCAGCTACTGCACATCTCATCAGTGGGATGTTACGAACATACGAACATACGAAATTTGCCAGCAGATAAAGGCCTAGAGGTCTATCAAGTCTGCTCGAATGTGCAGCTAGCACCCCTTATTCTGCAGCTGCCCCTCCCTTCCACCCTTCCCCTTCATTAACCCTCCCCCTTGTCCTGTCCCATCCTCGTTTGAAGCAGTCCACTGTTCTACTGCATACCACTTCTGCAGGTAACGATTCCACCCAGCCACCACCCTCTCTGTAAAAAGTGTCTCCTCATCTCCTCCTGAACCTTCCTCGCTCCAGTCTCATATCATGGCCCCTGGTGGCCCTCCCTCCTTACTTTGAACAGCCCTCTGTACCTGTCTTGTTTATTCCTTTTCATGTATTTAAAGGTTTCAATCATGTCCCCCTGTCTCTCCTCTCCTCCAGTGAGTACATGTTCAACTCCTTCAACCTCCCTCATATGATAAGTCCCCCAGACCCTTGATCATCTTTGTCGCCCCGCGCTGCACTCCCTCCAGTAACTTAATGTCCCTCTTCAGATACGGACGCCAGAACTGCACGCAGTACTCCAGGTGTGGTCTAACTAATGACCTATACAGTGGCAGAATCACCTCCTCCTTCTTGAGGATATACCCCTTGCAATACAACCCAGCATTTTGTTGGCCTTTGCAGCTGCCTTCCTACACTGTGCCGAGTTGTTCATTGACCCTGTGATGAGCACACCCAGATCCTTCTCCTCCTCTGTCTGGGCTAGCTGCACTCCCCCTAGCTGGTAAGTCCTCCATCCCAAAATGCATCACCTTGCACTTTTTGGCATTAAAGCCCAGTTGCCAGGTGTCTGACCAGGTTTCAAGCTTTGCCAGATCATCCTGCAACCCCTGCCATCCCCCTAGGTCATCCACCACCGCGCCAACCTTGGTATCATCAGCAAACAGACTGATCTTGCTCTTGATGTCCCATGATATGTCCGCAATGAATATCCCAAACAACACTGGTCCCAACACTGAGCTCTGTGGGACACCACGTCACTGCCCTTGGGTGTGAGGGCTCCCCACCCACCACCACCCTCTGTTGCCTTCCCTGCAGCCAGTTTCCTACCCATCTCACCAGCATTGCACCTGCCCCTGTGCCTACTAACTTCCTTCCCAGCCTTCCATGTGGCACTGAGTCGAATGCCTTACTGAAGTCCAGATACAGGACATCCACTGCATGTCCCCTGTCCAGTTGCCTAGTTACCCAGTCATAGAACCCGACCAGGTTGGTTTGGCAGGATCGGCCACGTATGAAGCCATGCTGTCTGCTGTCCTGTAGTCCTTGGCCTCTAAGAGGCCACCAGCCTCTCCTTCAGGATAGTCTCCATTAGCTTACCCACGATGGATGTGAGGCTCACTGGTCTGTAGTTTCTCGGTTCATCCTGGGGCTACTCTTGTGGAGGGCACCACATGAGCCATCCTCCAGTCCTGAGGTCACACACCGTAATGTAGTGAGGCATTAAATAGGTCTGCAAGGTCCTGCAAGGACCTCTGCCAGCTCCTTCAGTGCTCCTGGGTGGATGCCATCTGGGCCTGGTGCCTTGTCCACCCTCAGTGCCTTCAAACCCTCTCGAACTCTGTCCTCCATGATTTCCCATCTGTCACCACTTCCCCCTGCGCTCGGCTATTTCACCCATCTTGGGTGTCACATTCTCTTCTCTTTAGTAAATACTGAGCAGAAGTACTCATTTAGTGCTTCCGCCTTATCATACCCTGCTTCCACCCAACCCCCCTCCTTCCTAATCCTTACTATGTGGTCCTTACAGCTCCTTTTCTCCCTGATGTACTTAAAGAAGTCCTTCTCCCCCTTCTTAATGCCTTGTGCCAGCCTGAGTTCCGTAGATGCTTTGGCTCCCCTTACTGCCCTTGTCACCTCCTTCGATTCTGTCAAGTACTCCTCTCTGTCCTCCCCCCTCCCTGTTTTCTTGTATTTCCTAAAGGCAGCTCTTTTTCTTCCTTACCTTTCCATGACCTCCTTGCTCAACCAGCTCGGTTTCTTAGCTCTAGCCTTCTTGCTCTGGGCTTTGCAGCAGGTTTTGGCTGCTCCACTATCCCCAACTTTATGAGCTCCCATCTCTGGTTAGTATCCATACTAGATTGAATTCTGGCCAGGTACCCTTTTACCACTTCCCCATCCTCCCAAAGTCAGCCCTCCTGAGTCCAGCACTCTTGTGCCAGATTCCACTCCTTCCTTGCCCATATCCAATGTGAGCCATACTGAGTGGTGGTCACTCCCTGACAGCGTTCCTCCACTGTAAGTTCTCTCACAAGTCCCCATTTGCCAGCACAAGGTCAAGGGTATTCCTAACCTGGTTGGTTCACTGACCATTTGCAGCAGGAAGCTGTCCTGGAAGGCATCCAGCAGTACCTGCTCCTTCTGTTCCTGGTTGTTGGGGTGCTCCAGTCCACTTCTGGCATGTTGAAGTCCCCCACAATCACCACACTACCCTTCTCGCAGGTCCTCCTGATCTGTCCCGCTAGTTCCCTGTCTAACTCCTCCATCTGAGATGGTGGCCTGTACACCACTCCCATTCTAAGACTCCTATTCTTGGAATCCTGGATTTGCACCCAAAGTGACTCTGTACTGCCCTCCTCCCCTTCCTCCCTTACACACTTCAGTCCTTCCTTCACATATAGTGCCACCCCCCCTCCTTTCCCAGTCACCCTGTCCCTACGAAATAACCTGTACCCTGGTACAGACAGGTCCCAGTCATTATATTGGGTGGCCCATGTTTCCGTGATGGCTGCAATGTCCACCTCTCCCTCTGCCATGAGAACCTGCAACTCTGCAGTTTTCCTCCCAAGGCTCCTAGCATTAAGGGTAACCACCTTCCACCCTTTCCTCCTCCCATCCTGCCTCCTTTCCTAGCATCACCATTAGTATTTGCCATTTGTCCTTTGTCACTGTTATGGGGGTAAGCTCATATGATTTCCCAACCTGTGGTCCCTGCATATCTCTTCCCCAACTGCCACCCCACTCCTAGTTTAAACTCCAAACTTCCTCTATATATTCTTCCATCCTCTGCTTCAACACTTTCTTTCCTTCCTCACTCAAGTGTAGTCTGTCCTTGGCATAGAGACTACTGTCCTCCCAGGTCCCTCCCCACCTCCCAACAGCCCATACCCTTTAGCACAACACCAGGTTCTTAGCCATCTGTTAAATTCCTCTATTCTCAGCTTTCTTGTTGTGCTTGCTTTTGGCACTGAAGTATCTCGGAAAGTTACTGATCTTCCTGCCCCTCACATAATTGTGCTAGTTCCTCAAACCTCCTCTGACTATATCCACTGTCTTGTCAGCCAGGTCGTTTGTCCCAAGATGTATAATTAAATGAGGCTTGTCCCTACCCTTCTAGCATATTTCAGAACAGACTGTCCCACCCTTTCCGCTGTCATTCCTGGCAAGGCCTCCACCCAAATGCGACTATGCCTCCGCCTTGCTACCCCACCTAACTCCTCTAAGTATTGAGTCCCCAGCACTAAGATTCCACCCTCTTACTCCCTGCTTGCTTCCTTTCATCTCCTCCCTCATTTCCAGCTCCTCTTCTTCCTCCTGTACCTTATTATGCCCTTTACCCCTGTTGCAGTTCTCCCAGCAGAACTTCCCCGCTCCAGTTTGGTCCAGGCATTTATCAATTCTCCTCAATTTCGTCACTTCCTCCTCCACCTTCTTCCTCTCTAGCAGTGCAAAACTATTTTCAGAAGATCCTTCACAAATGCCTGCCCTCTCTCTGCATAGTAACCTGTTCTCGCCTTTCCACTCCATGACTTTTGCCACTTCTTGCCTCCCCTCACAAGTCCCTATTGCCTCCTTCCATTTGACTCTTTGTCTCTGACCTGGTTTCCCGGCAATCGTTCTTCCTGTCCTGGGCCCTTTGTCTCTGCTTCCCTTCTTCTGAGCCTCTCCTCACCACTGTTGGCTTAAATTGCCCTCCCTCATCTCCTTCCTCCTCCCTCCAGTATTGGGCTAAACCCACCCCAATCTGCCTTGCCTGTCTTAGTTCCTCCTGCAGACCCTCAATCTCCTTTCTAAGTTTTTCTATGTGGTTGCACTAAACATCCTCCTACTCTCCAGGCAATGTTTAGAAAGATTGGTGCACCGCAGTTGTTGCAGCCTACCACCCTACCCATTGCTGTCGTTGCTCACCAGCCACCCCCTACCCTTCCAGATGCAGGATACCAAACACTCCCCCAAGTCCCCACTCTTCCCCCTCTATCAGTGCAAAACATTCTTTATGTCCCTTACCTCCTTTGTTGCACACGTTTAGATATGTTGAGCAACTGCTTTGTATATTCCTATCCACACTCAAAATACTTTAGAAGCCATTGCACCTTCTTCAACTCCTACTCCCCTTTACCCAGCCCAAGTCCTCTGGAAACAATCAGGTAGCTGAGGCCTCTACTCAGACAATTAGCACCCTTCCCCACTCAAAACTTTGCAGCTAGTGAAGCCAGCAACAATGAATAAATTCTACCCAAAGAAACAGGACACCAATTCAAACAGCTTCACCAACAATACATCAAAATAGGTTTGGAATTATAAGATATAGGTCTCCAATTCAAAGAAACAGACCAGTTAAATTACACCAATTATGTTTAAAAGAGAAGAAATAGGCCTCTACAAATGCAGCCTGCCACACCGTAAACCAAACAAATGAGCCCACTTTTAGCTACCAAAACAGGTTTCAAAATTCCAACAGCCCCAAACAATACCCTGCTAGCCCCTTAGTAGTAAGAAAGAAAATAAACATTCTACCAAGTAGAATCCATGAAAAACAATGTAAAACAAGAAGCTACTGTACTGTAGATCTGATCCTGTCCCCCTTCCAGTTCCTTCTGAGAAGCCAAAGCACTGACTCCACACCTGATTCAGCTCTGCCTCCCTGCTGAGTGAGACCTGGCCAGACAAATTAGCACCTTCCCCCACTCAAAACTTTGCAGCTAGTGAAGCCAGCAACAATGAATAAATTCTACCCAAAGAAACAGGACACCAATTCAAACAGCTTCACCAACAATACATCAAAATAGGTTTGGAATTATAAGATATAGGTCTCCAATTCAAAGAAACAGACCAGTTAAATTACACCAATTATGTTTAAAAGAGAAGAAATAGGCCTCTACAAATGCAGCCTGCCACACCGTAAACCAAACAAATGAGCCCACTTTTAGCTACCAAAACAGGTTTCAAAATTCCAACAGCCCCAAACAATACCCTGCTAGCCCCTTAGTAGTAAGAAAGAAAATAAACATTCTACCAGGTAGAATCCATGAAAAACAATGTAAAACAAGAAGCTACTGTACTGTAGATCTGATCCTGTCCCCCTTCCAGTTCCAGTTCCAGTTCAGGACAGGCAAGCATGAACAGCTCTCAACATAAATGTTGAGCTGGTCCCTTAGCCTTGGTCGTTTCCACAATGAGGAGGAGAATCAAGTATGTGTTACTCCGGCAGTGCTGCCTCTATCATCAGTTTACAGAGAAGAAAGCTTCCCGTGTATTTCTCCAATTCTCAAAAACTCTCTGTCCCCAAGACAAAATCAAGGCTGGTTTATTTGCTACTTGGGCACATGTTGCTGTCGATAAGACAGGCAAGCATGAACAGCTCTCAACATAAATTCAGGGCTAAACAGTAAAGTCATGCTTATCATGGTAAAGGAGACCAGTGCTGTTACAGGGCAGACAGACCTTAGAACTAGATACACACACAGAAAGTAATGGCACAGCAGTGAGAGTTAAGCACGGAAGTTGAAGTAGTATGTTCATGTATTTTTTATTATGTAAGATGGCTGCAAAAAATGGAAAAGTGCAGTGTTTGAGATCTTCAATGATTACAAAGTCTTGCTGCAATACAAGGCATATTGACAAGTCAATTTGGAAAATAACCAACAGTAACCAAGAATGCAGGAGCTGTGATCAGTAAGGAGCTTGTCACAATCAGCGGCAAGCAAGGGGATCCCAAAGGGAGCTTTGCCACATCGGTGGCAAGGGAGAAGCTGGAGGCAGCAGTATCAGTGGCAAGGAGGAGAAGGAGGTTCACCACAGCTGCAGGGGCAGCTTTCAGCATTCAGCCCCAATGGATTCTTCAGTCGCATCAGAAGTCACAGAACAGCACCAGGAGGACAAGGGGCAGTTTTTTGTGCTGCAGTAGCTCTCATTGGCTGCAATGGTACCAGTTCTCACCAGCAACATTGGCGGCAAAAGGGACAGGGCCAGGACAGGAAGATGGTTTAAGTTTGTTTACTGGCTGCATCGGCAGTGCAGCAGCCAATCAAACCTGAGGGTGGATTTTTGACTGTGCTGCTGGGCTATAAAAAGCCGCAAGCCAAGCTGCTGAACAAACAATGCAGGAGCTGTGGTCACTGGGGAGCTTGCTGCAGTTGGTGGCAAGAAAGGGGGTCACCGAGGGAGCTTTGTCGCATGGGCAGCAAGGGAGAAGTGGAAGGCAGCTTCATCGGTGGCAAGGAGGTGGAGGAGGTTCACCACAGCTGTGGCACTGGCTTTCAGCGTTTATCGATAGTGGATTCTTTGGCCCCATCAATGGCCATGGAACAGCACCAGGAGGACAAAGGGCAGTTTTCTGTGCTGCTGCAGCTCTCATTGGCCGCCACATCAATGGCAGTTCTTACTGGCCACGATGGTGGCTAAAGGGGCAGCACCAGGAGGATTAAGTTCTGTTGCTGGCCACATCAGCAGTGCAGCAGCCAATCAGGCCCAAGGGTGGGCTTTTTGACTGTGCAGCTGGGCAATAAAAAGCCACAAGCCCAGCTGCTGAACAAACAATGCAGGATCTGTGATCACTGGGGAGCTTGCCACAATCGGTGGCAAGCAAGGGAGTCACTGAGGGAGCTTGGTTGCATCGGTGGCAAGGGAGAATTAGGAGGCTGCCGCATTGGCAGCAAGGAAGTTCACCACAGCCTCAGCAGTGGCTTTCGGCACCAGTGGATTCTTTAGCCACATTGGCTGCCATGGAACAGTACCAAGAGGACAAGGGGCAGTTTTCTGTCCTGCAGCAGCTCTCATCAGTGTCATCAGAGGCAGTTCTCATTGGCCTCATCGGTGACTAAAGGGACAGTGCCAGGAGGATTGTTTAAGTTCTGTTGCTGGCCACATCGGTGGCTCAGAAGCCAATTAGACCCAAGGGTGGTCTTTCTGACTGTGTGGCTGGGTATTAAAAGCTGCATGCCCAGCCACTGAACAAACAATGCAGGAGCTGTGCTCACTGGGGAGCTTCTTTGTCCCACCCGCCCACCCCAGACCCGACCTCTATTAAATGTTTATGGGGCAGGAGCAAACAAAGAAGTCACAGGCCAGGGCCAGGATGATCAGCAGAGGAGGAGGAGATCTTTGCTGGGCTACAGACACCATGACAGCAGGTGGAGAGACTGTGGGAAGCAAAAAGAAAAAAGAGGGGGGGCTTGTGCATGTCAAGGGTTTTGGGGAGGATGGGGCTAAACAGGAGAATTCTGTTAAAATCTTGCTCTGATATCACTGGGCAGTAGTCATTGCCCCCGAGTTGACTTGTGAGTCTAGTGGTCCAGGCTGGACCTTGATATTGTTCATTAGATAAAATGCAGCTGCCAGGGTGTTCTCTTGTCTATGCGAATGTTTCCTTATGTATAGCATTCTAGTCAAGGAGCTTGTGCCTCTATTGATATTTCAGAAGCAAGAGGCTTCCAAGGTATTCATTATTGTTGTTCATTGAGGAATCGGCTCCAAGAATATCCTGTAATTAGTGCTCAACAACCAGTATAAGAAAGCCATTCTGTGGTATAGTGATTAGTGAAAAATTGAGGGGCAACCAATGTGGAGAGGTAATTGGAGGGGAATGGGGATGGGGATATTGCATGGTCCCCAAACTACAAGTGCAGGTATCTTTGGTAGGGGGTAGGTTGTACTGGGTGTGGGACTGCCATGGTACTAGCTTTGGCTTGGAAGATGCGGGGCTGCACAATGTGTAGGCAGCTGGCACAGCCAAAGGTGGAGGTGAGTTGGTTGAGATAGATGCTAGGTGGATGGGAGGACAGGGACCAGCTGATGGAGTAGGATGGGGCATGGACAGATGGGGGAGAATTGGGAGGGCTGCATGGGAGCCAGGAGCCAAAACTGTAATAGGCAAGTGGGGTCAGGAGGTGGATGGGGAGGACACTTGGCAATGCACAAGCAGGAGAGGAAGTAGAAGAGAGGGCAGTAAAAGGGCTCCTGGGGATGCGGGAAGATGCAGTCCTGGATGCAAGATGGTCTGAGGGAGTGGGCAGGATGTAAGGAACAGGTGTCCAAAGCCTGTAAGTAAGGGAAGTGAAGGGGGAGGCGCATCATCTGGAGGAACTGAGGCAGTAGGCCTAGTGCATGAAAACAGATTTACTCCACTAGTACAGCTAAATGAGGGTGAGAATGTAGAAATTGGGGCAGAGGCAGATTCAGGGGGGCAGGTGATATAGCTATGATGGAAGGCTCAGAAGATAGGGGAATGGGGTTATCCCCTTGCAAAGGAACAAGGAGGCCAAAAGTAAGGACAGCATCAAGGGTGCTGGGGAAAACTCACCTCAGAAAAGGCAAACCCAGGGCTGGGGGTATGCTGGGATGCATAGGGAGAGGCATCAGCAGCCGAAAACAGGAAGTTGTTATCCCTCTGTACCGATAGTTGGTGAGACCCCATCTGGAGTACTGTGTCCAGTTCTGGAGACCCCATTTCCGCAAGGACATAGACAAGATAGAGGTAGTCCAGAGGAGGGCAACTAAAATGGTACAGGGTCTGCAAAAGAAGCCGTATGAGGAGAGACTAAAGGAGCTTAATATGTATACCCTTAGAGGAAAGAAGGAGAGGGGACATGATAGAAACTTTTGGCACGCCAGTGGAATCAACAAAGTCCAAGAGGGTAGCATCTTCAGAAAAAGAGACGTGAAAGAACAATGGGACACAATTTAAAGATAGAGGGGGTGGTTCTAGGGGCAATGTGAGGAAGTATTATTTTACAGAGAGGGTAGTGGATGCATGGAACAGCCTTCCTGAGGAGGTTGGGGGGTCTAAAACTGTGGGAGAATTCAAGAATGCATGGGACAGACATAAGGCAATTCTGGTGGGGGGGTAGGAAGAAATAGGCTCTTGGTTAACTAGGATCTGCAGCCTATCCTGTAGGTAGAGAAATGGGCAGACTAGATGGGCCAAGTGGTCCTTATCTGCTGTCAAAGTCTATGTTTCTATGTAAACCCTCAGGAGGGAGGAGATTATGAGAGAAGGCTTGGGGGGGCCAAAGCAGGAAGAGGATGAGGGAGTGATCCGATCACTGGTGAGGTCAGACAGGCAAGGGAAAGGGAGTAACAAGGGATGGGGGGGGGGCAGTAAGCAGATGGAGGGGAAAGGGAAGGGAGTATAGAATATATTGTTGATGGGGGACCTGAATATGCCAGATGTTAACTGGAGCACCTTTGCTGCAGCCACATCCAAGAACAGGGCCATTCTCGATGCCCTACAGGGGGCATGCCTCAGACAGCTAGTGTTGGAAACCACTTGGAAAGGAACAATCTTAGACCTGGTACTCTCAAATGGGGATGGGGAGAGGATCTCAGATCTAGAAGTGGGTAGCAATCTGGGAATAAGTGACCACCAAACTGTGGTTCATGATAACCTTAGCTGCAGAGTCAAGCCATACAAAAGTGAGGATACTGGACTTCAGGAGGGCTGACTTTGTCAAAATGGGAGAGTGCCTCAGTAAAGCACTAGCAAACAGGCAAGAAGGAGGGGTGGAGAAAAATTGGGGAAACATCAAAACTGCCATCACAGAGGTAACAAGCCTTTGTGTGAAGCAAATAAATCAAAATGAAAGAAAAAGGCAGTATGGTTCTCAAGAGAGGTGGCGGGGAAGGTTAGGGAGAAAAAGATAGCATTTAGGAAGTATAAGGAAACACAGAAGGAGCAGGACAGAGAACTGTACCAGTTAAAGCAGAAGGAAGCGGAGAAGGCAGTTAGAATAGCAAAGGCCCAAACTGAGAAAAAGATAGCCAACTCAGTTAAGAAGGGGGATAAAACCTTTTATAGGTACATTAGGGAGCATAGAAAAACAAAGGGAGGGATAGTGAGGTTGAATAAAGGGGACAGTGGTTGGGCAGAGAGGGACAGTGAAAAAGTAGGGATACTGAATGAATACTTCTGCAGTATTCACAAAAGAAGAGGAGGGGGAGGTACCTAACCCAATCAATAGAAGCACTCTGGATAGGGGGGTTGAGTCCAGTCTTTTCACAGAAGAAAGGGTTCTCAAAGAACTCCTAATACTGAAGGTGGACAAAGCAATGGGGCTTTACGGGATTCACCTCAGAATTCTAAAAGAATTAAGGGGAGAACTAGTGACACCACTGACTAGCCTTTTTAGCAAATCATGGGAGGCTGGTGTGGTAACTGAGAACTGGAGGAGGGCAGAAGTGATTCCCCGTCACAAAAGTGGGAGCAAGACAGAGGCAGGAAATTACAGACCTGTCAGTTTGACCTCAGTGGCAGGGAAAATGATGGAATCACTTCTGAAGGAAAGAACTGTTGAGTACCTAGAGGCCAGTGGGGCACAGGACCAAGACAGCATGGATTCACAGTGGGAAGGTCATGTGAGACTAATCTAATCAATTTCTTTGACTGGGTGACCAAAGTAGTAGACCAGGGAGGGGCTGTGGACATGGCCTACCTAGACTTTGGCAAGGCATTTGACACAGTCCCACACAAAAGATTAATAAACAAATTAGCCAGCCTGGGAGTGGGTCCCAGGGTGGTAGCCTGGGTAAGACATTGGCTGGACAACAGGACACAGAAGGTAATAGTAAACTGAGTCCACGCTGAAGAAAGGGGGGGTTACTGGTGGGGTACCGCAGGGTTCAATACTGGGTCTGGTCCTTTTCAATGTCTTTATAGGTGACATTGCAGAGGGACTGGAAGAAAATGTTTGCCTCTTTGCAGATGACACAAAGATCTGCAACAGGTTTGATACACAAGGTGGGGTGGAAAGTGTGAGAAGGGACTTGGCAAGGTTGGAGGAATGATCAGAAGTATGGCAGCTTGGATTCAATGCAAAGAAGTGCAAAGTAATGCACCTGGGAAACAAAAACCCAGGGGAAGAGTACACAATGGGAGGGAAGGTATTAATAACAACAAAAATGGAAAGGTACCTGGGAAATTACCTGGGGGTAATCATATCAGATGCCCTAAAGGCTAGCAAGCAATGTGAGAAGGCAGTAGGGATGGCTGGGGGGATACTGGGATGTATAGGGAGAAGCATCACCAGTAGAAAACAGGAAGTTGTTATCCCTCTATACAGACAGTTGGTGAGACCTCATCTGGAGTACTGTGTCCAGTTCTGGAGACCCCATCTCTACAAGGACATAGACAGGATGGAGACCGTACAGAGGAGGGCAACTAAAATGGTGCAGGGTCTGCAGCAGAAGCCATATGAAGAGAGACTAGAGGGGCTTAATATGTATACCCTTGAGGAAAGGAGGGAGAGGGGGGACATGATAGAAACTTTTAATTACCTCAAGGGAATCATCAAAGTCCAAGATGGTATCATCTTTCAGAAAAAGAGATGTGCAAGAACAAGGGTACACAATTTGAATATAGAGGGGGACGGCTCAGGGGTAATGTGAGGAAGTATTTTTTCAAAGAGAGGTGGCAGACGCATGGAACAGCCTTTCTGAGAAGGTTGTGTGGTCAAAAACAGTTGTGGAATTCCAGAATGCATGGCATAGACATAAGGCAATTCTTGTAGGGGGTAAGAAGAAATAGGCTGTTGGTTAACTAGGATCTGCAGATTATCCAGTAGGTAGGGAAATGGGCAGACTTGGTGGTCCAAGTGGTCCTTATCTGCTGTCAAAGTCTATGTTTCTGTATTGCCTGTAGGAGTCGGGGGCGCTTATGGAGAAGGGGGAATTGTGTACTCGGGGGGATACAAGGGGCAATGGGTGAAAAATTAATAGGGAAATAAAAGGATTGCAAGGGACAGGGAAAAAGACAGAGGACAACTGCAAGCAAAAGGTAACGGAGAGAAGGGTCTTGGTTGTTGGTGACTCGATAAAAGGAATTCCCTGGGGGGGGTAGGAGGGACAGAAGCAGTACAATATGGGTCCTATGTCTATCACGTATGACAGTGGTAGAGGTCATTCACTATATCTCCCTCCAGTGGGAGACAGCAGGATGAAAAACCACACCTGGTGTTTCACCTTGGAACAAATGACCTGGTGTGGCATAGTGCAATGGAGGTGCAGGCATGATTTAGAACTCTTGCTAGGTACTGCAGTGGGCTAGAGTTCAGATCTGTGACTTTTTTGGAGGTTCTACCCATACCAAGGGCAAGCAAAGAGAGGAGATTAAGGATTGAGGAATTTAACAGGTGGCTGTTGGGCTGGTGTGATCAGATGGGGAATGGCTTAGTAGGGGACTGGGGAACAACATGGGGGGATAAGAGTCTATTTGCCCCAGATAGACTGCATCTAAATAGGGAGGTTACAGCAGTCCTAAGGTGTAAGTTAGGGGACTTCATAGAACAAAACTATAATTTAAACTAAATAGGGGGGATGGTTGGGAACAAACCCACACCATTGGGCAGTAGACATGGGGGACTACCAGCCTCCCCCCCCAGGATGGTGGAAACCAGAAAAGAGGAGCAGAGAAGGCAGCACGCACCAGGGGACAGCATAGGGGGTCCAGCAAATGGAGTGCCATGTGCACAAATGCCAGAAGACTGGGCAGTAAGATCCCAGCCTTGACAGTGATAATGGCTGAAGTAGACTTGGACAGAGTGGGCATCATGGAGATGTGGGGTCATGTGAGCCAAGGCTGGGACATGGCAATACCGGGGTATGCACTTATTAGGAAGGATAGGGTGGATAGGAGGGGGTGTTCACCCTATACGTGAAGGAACACATTAAAGCTATGGAACTGCAGGTTAGGTGGGGGAGGGCTGAGGCTTTATGGGTATCATTGGACACAGGGAAGGGCGAGGACATACAAGCTGGGGTGATATATAGGCCGCCAGTGCAGCAGGATGCAATGGATGAGACAATGATGGAGGAGATCCAGAGGATGGGAAACAAGAGGGAGGTGCTGCTGATGGGGGACTTCAATTTGCCGGATGGCACATCCCATTAGCAGCATCCACAAGTAGTAGCAGGGATATCGTAGACTCCCTACAGAGAGCTCTCCTGAAGCAGCTGGTAAGGGAACCGATCAGGGAGGGGGCGCTCCTAGATACCATTCTTTCAAATGGGGAATGGGTGGGAGAGATATCTGTAGGAGATAATCTGGGCACAAGCGACCACAGCACTGTCTGGTTCACAGTAAAAACAGCTACTGAGGTCCACCAACCCAAATACAGGTGCTGGATTTTCAGCATGCAGACGTTCATAAAATGGGGAAGTGTTCAACAGGCATTAGCAGGGTTGGGGGAACTAAGTGGGGTGGAGGAAAGGTGGGGGCAAATAAGAGGGGCAACAGTGGAGGCCACTAGCCTCTGTGTAAGCAGGGTGAATAAAAATAGGAGGAAGAGGAAACCACTCTGGTTCAATGGGGAAGTGACAGAGAAGGTCAGAGAAAGGTGGAAGGCATTTAGGAAGTATAAGAGGACACAAAGGGAGGAGGAGGATAGGGCTGTGTACCTGGAGAATGAGGGGGCAGGTAAGTAGGTCATGAGGGTGAAGGCAAGAACAGATGACAGAATAGCCAGCATGGTCAAGGAGGGGGATAAAATCTTCTTCTGGTATGTGAGCGAGAGGAGAAAGTAAAGGGAGGGGATAATTAGGCTGAAAAATGGGGAAGGGGAGTTGGTGGAGGATGACCAGGGGAAGGTGGAGATACTCAGTAGATATTTCTGTTCAGTCGTCATGGTTGAAAAGGAAGGGGAGTTCAAGAAGATCAAGGCACAAAGGAAGTGGAGGGGGGGTTGACTCCAGTCTGTCCCAGGTAGAGGAGATCCTGAGGGAGCTAGTGGATGTGGGGGTGGATAAGGCAATGGGGCCGGATGGGGTGCAACCCAGGGTACTGAGGGAGCTAGCAGAACCTCTGACAAGCCTCTTCAATGTGTCTTTGGAAACAGGGGAGATTCCTGATGACTGGAGAAAGACAGACGTGGTCCCCCATCATAAGGGAGGTCAAGGAGGAGGCGAGTAATTATAGGCCAGTGAGCTTTTCATCGGTGGTGGGCAAACTCATGGAGAAGCTCCTAAAAAAGAGAATAACTACCTTGAAGCCAATGGCTTACAGGACTGACAGCAGCATGAGTTCACTGATGGAAGTTCATGTCAAACAAACTTTAATATAGTTCTTTGACTGGGTAACCAGGGTACTAGATTGGGGGGGGGGCTGTGGATGTTGCATATCTCCACTTCAAAAAGACATTCGATTCTGTGCCACATGGGAGACTGCTGCACAAAATGAGATACCTTGGACCTGGGCCACTTGTGGTTAGGTGGGTGCAAAACTGGCTGGAGGGTAGAAGGTAGAGGGTAATAGTTAATGGGGTACATTCAGAGGAGGGTAGGGTCACCAGTGGAATATCTCAGGGATCTGTACTGGGGCCACTGCTTTTCAATACATTTATAAGGGACATAGTGGAGGGGCAAGAGGGGAGAGTGTGTCTGTTCGCAAATGACAAAAAGGTCTGTAATAGAGTGGATACACCTGTGGGGGTAGACAGTATGCACAGGGCCTTGGACAGACTGGAGGGATGGTCTAAGGAATGGCAATTAGCCTTCAACACAAAAAAGTGTAAGATCATGTACTTAGGCAAAAATAACCAGGGAGTGGAGTACCATATGGGAAGGGGGCATGCCCTAGAGGTTACTGAGATGGAAAGGGACATAAGCATATTCATTTCATGGGATCTGAAGGTGGCAAAGCAATGTGAGAAGGTGGTGGCAAGGAGCAGTAGAATGCTGGGTTGTGATAGGTAGGGGAATAACTAGCAGGAAGTGGGAGGTCAACATGTAGTAGTAAAAGTTTATTTTTATTTTTATACAGGTAGCAGTGTTAAAACATCTTTGGGTCAGAGACCCTTTTTCAAGATGTACCTGTAACAGTTTACATATTAAAATATAAACATATTCCACAAATTACAGACTTATAGAACATATATCATAACAGCAACAAATAGTCCATTATTGGTTACAATTCATTCTTCGCTACATTCTTACACTCACTCTAGGGTCTAACACCCAACTAATAGACAAAATAAATAACTTAGCTAAAATGTTCAAAGCTTCAGCAGGTTCTCCCAGGATTAAGAAGGCTCCTCTACACTCATCAGGTGCACTTTAGTCAGTCCATCCAGTAGGTAAACACTTCAACCGTTGCACATACATTTCATTCTTAGATCATAACCAATAACTTTCATAATATGTTTAAGTTGTTGAATTTGTTTTATCTCATTATCTATTGGGGCCCACAACTTAGCTACTTTTGTTCTGGCGGTCATATCCCCAGATCTATTACATAGTTGAGGTATGACAAATTTATTACCCCTGTTACCTCTAAGGTTATGGTGATGTCTATATGTCACATGTAACATTTTTTCTA
The DNA here is from genome assembly GCA_016271365.2 of Neoceratodus forsteri. Lineage (NCBI taxonomy): Eukaryota > Metazoa > Chordata > Ceratodontiformes > Ceratodontidae > Neoceratodus > Neoceratodus forsteri. Next base: position 664,364,743 of record CM028130.1, on the reverse strand, counting down.
CAAGGTATCTAGGGTTTTGGTTGTGTACCATCCCATGTATCTGTTTTAACCATTTATGTTCTCTTTTTTGCTCTAAATGTGGCCATTGTAGTAACATAAACATGTCACAGTGATGAGTATAATACTCACAGTTTAGTACAAATATGGCCAAATTATTATATAGCACTTGAATAGCTCTTACATTTGTCTTACTAGCCATGTTGTAGACATGGCTTCCATAATCAATGCAAGGTATAATCAATCATGCCCTTGTACAGGCAGCTTGTCAGGCCACACCATGAGTACAGGGTCCAGTTCTGGAGGCCATACCTCAAGAAGGATGTGGATAAGGTGGAACGAGTCCAGAGGTGGGTGACAAAAATGGTAAGGGGACTTAGTCACCTATCATACAAAGAACAGCTGAGAGACCTTGGCATGTACTCCCTTGAACAAAGAAGTGAAAGGGAGAACATGACTGAGGCCTTCAAATATATCAAGCTTATTAACAGGGTACCAGTAGAGGATATCTTCGACCTAAGGGAGCAATCAAAAACAAGGGGGCATGATATACAGTTAATAGGAGGTAGGTTCAGGGGAAATGTTAGAAAATTCTAGTTTACGGAGAGGGTGGTGAACAGTGGAAGAGACTCCCAGAGGAGTTGGTGGGGGTAAGAACTGAGGAGGGGATTCAAGAGAGTGTGGGACAGACACAGGGGTCTGTTAGATCCAGGAAGGGGGAAGGGTGGAAGGAAGTAGCAAAGTCCTAGCAGCTTGCTAGGTATACAGGGCAGATTGGGTGGGCCTGGCGGTCCTTTTCTGCTGACACGTTCTATGTTTCTATGAATATTCTAAATTTAACTAGCTGAAGCAACTGACCAGCTAATTTTTATTCCCCCTGCAGCAGGAGCAGGGTGAGTGAATCTACAAGCAGGTTGTGAAAGGTGCTGGTGAATTTTGAAGGATTTGTTTTGAAAAATATTTTTATAACTGACTGCTGATGATGCAGTAGGGCATAGACATCAATTTTTAAATTTTTTTGCCTTTGCATGTGTGAGCCCAACTAGGAAGATTATGCCCCTGTGTCCAATTTCTTTTTTCCCGGCTGAACTGCTCTGGGTTCAGTCAGTGTAACAGATGTGCCTGCCCACAAGATTGTTAAGCAGCAACCAGCATACCTTAGTGGTTCGTGCACAAGGCTGTGATCCAGGAGATTTGTGGTGAAATCCTAAGTCCTTAAAAATTATTTTATTCTCAAAATTTACAGAAGTGGGGATCCACGGTGAAGTGGTGTTGGCATAATAGAACTTACACTAAAGGGTGAAATGTGTAAGAAAAAGTTAAGAGCAACAAAGAAACTGGTCTTAGACCAGGTCATATTGCAACAAGCTACCTGAAGCTCGTGAGCCTGTAATCTAGTCAGTGAGTGAAAAGTAAAGTAGGCTGCCATGTGAGACAGAAAGGGCCCAATTCACAAAACTTCTGGGAATGCCACAAACCCTAGGTGCTCCAAACATAGGGTGCACAGGGCTTGTGGCAGTTCCCAAATGGTGATCGGGATTCTTGATCCCATGCACTGATTACCACAAATTAGACCAGCCTTTTCTTGTCTAACTTGTGGCAATCTCGGGAACCCTTTTTACAGGGCTTGCATCAAATATTTGATGCAAACTGCCATAAAGCAGGAAAATTGTCACAAATGTGCCTGATCTTCCTGAATCGGACACAGTTTTTGGCAAAGTGTTTGGTGCAGCTGCACCAAAACACTGGTTTGATGCAGGCGTTGACACAAGTCCTGCAATCCCATTTGTGGAATTGACCCAAGGTCTCAAAGTGGGGGGGAGTGGGGGGGGGTGTTGTGGTCTGTCACTTTGGGTGTGGACTCATGGAATCTCTCTTCCTTGTAATGTCATGAGTTATACTGCACTATGAGATTTTAGTGTGCTGCACATGCATGTCACATTTAAGAATCATCAATTACTACTGTAAGTCTTCATTGTTAGCAACCAGCAGTGGCTACATCATGCCATCTTCTGCCATGCATGTGTTTTTGATGCATGTAGAAAACATGAAGAGAACAAGGCGATAAGGAGATGTGGGGAGGAGGGGACAGGAGCAGATAAATATTCCACCTTGCCAGTTTCCCCAAGAACACATTCTGCAAGCAGTGGTGGTGGAGAACAAGCTGGTCATGGTGAGATAGGTGCTGGAAGTGGTCAAGGGAATGTAAGATTAAGGACTGGGTGCATGATAGTACAGTCAAAGAAACAATGGTTCATTAGTCCCCAGAAATCCACTGGTTCCACTCCAACACATTGCAAGCAGCCTTACCTGCTGACCATCCAGTGCATCTGGTGATGAAACCAGAAGCACACCAATTTCCCCCTTTTCCTTTTACAAGCACTTCCAGTTTTCATATTCAGGGATGAAGTAATTCATCCAGAAATACAGTCTTATTTCTGGAAAGCTATCATTCTAACATTTGCTGCCCAGTTCCTCAAAGTCCTCCTGCTCTGTCAATAGCAGCTTTTGAAAACAGCATGGGGCAAGGGAGTCAAGTGCCAAGCCCAAAACATGATTTAAATTTTGACATGTTTTCTTTGCACATAAATGAAAATAACAAAATAATCATATAGTAAATTATACTATTATATTGTATTTTGTTGCATCATGTAATATCTGATTATATTATATTTTCATAAATGATATCAGATTATATCGGATTATATTGTCATACATTGTATTTGCTGCCCTGCACAGTTCTATTCAAAGGCACACCATTCCACAGTCACTGAAAAAAAGAAATCATCTTGCGATCTCTGCCCAATTCATCCAGAAGTACCCTGGCCTCCTCCACCACCACCATTAGTCCATTTACTGAAAAAACAAATTGATCCTCTGCAGTTTGGGAGTATTTTACATATGACACCACAGACCCACTAAAAGTCAGTGTAGTAAAAAATCATTTGAGGTCAGTGAAGTCTCGTCAGTCTTTGGGAGCCAGTGTTTTGGCTGATGATTTAACACACGAGCATGGTATTCTATTAACATTCACATGCACTCATAATCCTCAGTTAGGTTAGATGGACCAGCAGCAGCAATAGGGACTGTCAGGTCAGGATAGGTATAGGTAGTGGTGGGATAAACAGTTCATTCAAGTACTGTATATACTTGTGTATAAGTTGGATTTTGGGGAGTTATTTTCCTGTCTGAAAATGCATGTTATGACTTCTACGCGAGCCACTGAAAAAATCCCAAAATCATGGACAATAAAAAAAAAAATAATCTCTATCCCCACTGCTACTTTAGTGCTAACATCTAATCAATCTGCCTTTAAGAGATAGCTAGCCCTATCGCCCGATTAACACCCACTACATGCCTGTATATTGTCTGCTGTTCATGAGAGCTGCTTACTCTTAATAAGATGCATTTGCAGATGATTAATCAATTAAGCAGTTTAGCAGACCAGATAAATGTAGTTCCCTTTACTGTGGTGTAGCTCTCTTCACCCTGATTACAACATGCAGTCCACAAAAGGAAAATGCTGTGCCTACAATGGCGAATTTTAGTTGAGAGTTGTATGCTTCACAGAATCACATTCAAATGTGGCAGCAGAGAGGGAGTTCTGTGTGAATGAAAAACTAATATGGGACTGGAAAAAACAAAAAGCATCTCTGCAGTTTGCCGACAAGAATGTGAAGCATTTGAAGTTGAACCTCTCACCAGTTTCTTCAATCGAAGCTGAACTCAGTACCTGGGTGCATGAGCTAAGGCAGCAGGGGTACATCATTACTCGCATGGCAATAGAACTGTAGACACTGTCAATTGCCAAGAAACAGGGTTATCAGTCCACCAAACCATGTAAAGATGAGGATTCTTTGGATTCTGAGCTGAACTCCCCCCCCCCACATCAAACATCACATATCTAGCATTGCATTGTGTTATGATGAACTTTAATGTGCAGTATGAGTTTTTTGCTCCCATGATTTGGTTACTTGTGCAATATAAATACTGTGCAATAACTGCATTTTAAAATGAAACGCCAAACTTGAATTTTAAAATCATGAATGTAATAAACATTGTTCATTGATTTCATGTGTTCTCTTATTTATACTTCTATTTCATTTGTAATGAAATTATAGTGTTAAAAGATGACCCTGACTTATATGTGGGTGACAGGCTGAGGCAAAAAAATTACAGTCTGAATAATGGTCCCCAACTTATACACGGACTGACTTATATGCGAGTATATACGATAATCCAACCACAATATATGGCAGCAGCCTGAGACAACTGATGCATTTCTTGATCCTGGGCCAGCACTGTATCAAAAAGAGTCCAACAACAATCTTCCAGAAACAGGCTCAGTGTATGCACCCAAGCTAGAGCCGAATTTGTTGTTAAAAACAACGTATATTGCCTGAGTCATTACATGCCTGCACTAAACTGCCAAACATTCCTCCTGCTCTTTGAGTTTGCGCATGTGCATCAAACTCCTTGGGAGGGTAGACTGAAGGGTGTGACACTGTCTGTCCAATGCAGAGTGCTCTGCATGGGGCTCAACAGCATCACACCAATCCTCAGTCAGGCTGGTCCTGACACTGTTTTGCCTTCAGTGGTCTGTACATGAAAAGAAAAAGACTTGCCAACCAGGAGCTGACTTTTTCCTTTCATCTGCAGGTCACCACAGAGCAAACATCTGACTGCATCCTGATGGCTCTGCACTGGCTGGGAGGAGGCACTTTCCTGCCTGACTCCTCCATGATGCTGTATTTCCGACACCGAGATGCCCACTCTCGGTGTTGGATGCGTCCCCCCCCCCACACACACACACACATAACCTCCAACCTCAGGGTGCTCAATCCCTGGGTCAGCAATTAATAATTTTTTCCGATACCGAGATGCCCACTCTCAGTGTTGGATGCATTCCTCCCCCGCTCACACACATACCCTCTGACCTTGGGGTGCCCAATACGGGGTTGGTATTGAGCTCTGTACATGGTACACTGAGAGGTCCACCCCATGTAGCAAAATCTATTGTTTTCCTGTAAAACCCCAGAAAACAGACCCACAATGCCTTCTATTTTTAAACCTGAAAAGACAGAAAACGGTCCCTCATTGTTGCCGCCACCCCCCCCCTCCCACAACCTGCCCCTCCCTCTGCACACCCGACTTTCCCACACACCCCCACCCATACTTACCTTCAGAGGTCGGGAACAGTGATCTTCAGTGGACCGGGAACATGTCTGCACTCTTCAAAAGCCGACTGCAAACTGAAGAAATGCTGATAAGTTCTATAATGGCAGTGAATGGGGGGTTTCAATTTAGGTTGATATCTCAGCCATTTTGGGGAATTTTGTTCCCAAATTTTCAACATGGGGTTCTTGGGACACCACCTCATGAACACAGTCACTGTCATTTTGTTTCTCGGTCTCAAAAGGTGATTTTGCGGTCACTGTGCAGAGTCGCCTTTCAGGACCAATTAACAAAATGACAGTGCCACTGTTCATGAGGTGGGGTCCCAAAAAGCACTTGTTGCAAATCTGGTGAAAAAAATCACAATCATGACTGTGTTATGAGTGTCCATTGCACAGTTTCTACATACGCTCATAACATCATCAATTTTTAAGATTTTCACTCCATATTTCCAACATTGGCATTTTCACATACCCCCTTATGAACAGTACAGCTGTCATTTTTTTTGTATCCTTCCCAAAACGTGTTTTTGCACCTGTGGTGCAGAATGGAGCAGTTGCTGTGCAAAATCAACTTTCAGGACAGATTAACAAAATTCCAGTGCCACTGTTCATGAGGGAGGTCTCAAAAGGCCATGTTGAAAATTTGGTGAAAACATTCATAAAAATGACTGCATTACGAGCATGCATTGTGCAGTTTCTATGCACACTTGTAACTTCACCACTTTTTCATATTTTCACTCCAATTTTCAACATTGCCATTTCTTCACACCTCCTCAAGAACAGTACAGCTGTCATTTTGCACATCCTGCCCAAAATGTATTTTCACACCTGTGGCACCAACTGGCACACTCACTGTGCAAAATCACCTTTTGGGATTGAGTAACAAATTGATAGTGGCACTGTTCATGAAGTGATGTCCCAAAAAGCCCATGTTGAAAACTTGGAGCAAAAATACCAACAAATGACTGGGGCATTAGGAATTCCAACCATAATGACCACCCTTAAAATGCAAGACAGAGGAATATATGGAGAAACATATGGAACGCATGTACAAGAGCAATACCAACAGAGAACTCTCAGCATTGACAAATGCTTGTTTGAGTACTTACAATTCTAGGAATATCTGGTTTTGAGCCCTGCTTCGGAAAATAATGCATCATCTTCATCATCATCCTACTACCATCATCACAACTGCATATAAATAAAACCAAATGTATAAATTATAAGAAATCATAATAATTATAGTAAAATAAATACCATATAAGTGAACTGTTCTGAAAACAACACATCCTCTTTATCCTCCCAGTTCTCCTTCTTCCATCAAGCTTGCATAATACTAAAACAAAATTTAAAAATCACAATAACTAATAAGAATTAAAATTAAAACAATATAAGTCAACTGGTTCTGACAACTACACATCCTTCTTAGCAACATTATCTTCCCTCCATCATGAGTCAAATTTTCTCAGAATGGTGTCTATGCACTTCTAGGGGCTGGGTACACATGAGGGGTGCATACCCAGCCTGAGCAGCCCTGCATTCATGGACAGGCATGTGAGGCACTGCATTCATGATTGCTAGCCTCCACAGGATACCTGTTCATGCCCACACTCCCTACTGCATGGGGGTGTAGATTGGTAGACTCAGGCATACATTTAATCAGATGCCTGTCTTGGTTTGCAAGTAGATCCCCTGCTCTGCATGGAGCAGGGGATGGTGGGGCACTGCACATCCCAAAAAGTGAAGAAAAAATGGCTATTGGAGCAGCTTAGCAGTGGAGGGTCCTGGTCCTGTGTGAGATGTGCAGTTGCTGTGGCAGGGTCCCTGCCTGCATATCCTGTGCCCCTCTCGCCTGGCATTCAGCATGTTTGTGAATGGCACGGAGTGAGCCACACACCCTCGCCACTCCCTCAGACCATCTGAGCTCTTACCTGCAGGAATGGCCATGGGATCAAGTGCAGAGGGACATGCACCCCTTTGGTGCATGCCGTGGGTGTCTGCAGTACCCCTGATGCATGGCTGTCAATTTATTAATTTAGTTTTTGTTGACTGGGTAAGTGCACTAGACAAATTCTGCCTATTTTCAGGTGCAATGCAGGGAAGGGGGATACAGATGAATGCCAACTGACCTTGAACCAGAATAAGTTATTGGTGATATTTTTAGTGAATGGAGGGAAATTTGGCCAAGGCACATGGGAAATTCCCCTACTCATTGGTAGGGGGAGCTGCTGAACCCATGGCCTCTATTTCAGATGGTCAGTATGCTGGTAAACCTACAGGTAAGTAAGTAAGTAAAATTTTATTTTTAAGCCCTTTTCAAAAAACCAAAGCGCTATACAAATGGGACAACATTTAAAACAACATACATTTAAAAGTGTTAATAAAATTATTCTCTGTATGCTTTTAAAAACAAATAAGTCTTAAGCTCCAATTTAAAGCTCCCAACGGTCAGGCAGCCTCGTATCCGTATAGGTGAGCAGATCTCCCTCCCTGCAGGTCCAGTCCTAGAGATCAACTTAAGTGCTGAACCTGTCATTACAGAAAATGAAGCAAGCATTTCACAGAAACATAGAATCTGACGGCAGATAAAGACCACTTGGCCCACCTAGTCTGCCCATTTCCCTACCTGATGGTTAAGCTGCATATTCTAGTTAATCAACAGCTTACTTCCTCCTACCCCCCCACCACTAGAACTGCCTTATGACTGTTCCATGCATTCTTGAATTCTCCCACTGTTCCTGACTCCACAACCTCCTCAGGAAGGCTGTTCCATCCATCCACAACCTCCTCTGTGAAAAAATACGTTCTAACATTACCTCTGAGCCCTCCCCCCTCTATTTTCAAATTATGCCACCTTGTTCTTGCACATCTCTTTCTCTGAAAGATGCTACCCTCTTGTACTTTGTTAATTCCCTTGAGATACTTGAAAGTTTCTATCATGTCCCCCCCTCTCCCTCCTTTCCTCAAGGGTATACGTATTAAGCTGCTTTAGTCTCTCCTCGTATGTCTTCTGGTGCAGACCTTGTACCATTTTGGTTGCCCTCCTCTGAACAGCCTCCACTCTGTCTATGTCTTTGCGGAGATGGGGTCTCCAGAATTGCATGCTGTACTCCAGATGGGGTCTCACTAACTGTCTGTAGAGAGGGATAACAACTTCCTGTTTTCTACTGTTGATGCCTCTCCCTATGCATCCCAGTATCCCCCCCAGCCCTCCTTACTGCCTTCTCACATTGCTTGCCCACCTTTAGGTCATCTGATATAATTACTCCTAGGCCTCTTTTGATTTTTTTTGTTATTATCTCACCCCCTATTGTGTACTCTTTCCCCTGGGATTTTGTTTCCTAGATGCATTACCTTGCACTTCATTGCATTGAATCTGAGCTGCCATATAGTTTACCATTCCTCTAACCTTGCCAAGTCCCTTTTCATCCTTTCCACCCCACCTTGTATATCAACCTTGTTGCAGATCTTTGTGTTGTCCGCAAAGAGACATACTTTTCCTTCCAGGTGCTCTCCAATGTCACTTATACGGACATTAAAGAGGACCAGTCCCAGTACTGAACCCTGCGGTAACCCACTAGTTACCCTCCTTTCTTCACTGTGGACTCTGTTTACTTTACCATTTGCGTCCTGTTGTTCAGCCAGTTTTTTATCCAGGCTACCACCTTGGGACCCACTCCAAGGCTGGCTAACTTGTATATTAATCTTTTGTGTAAGACTGTGTCAAATGCCTTGCTAAAATCTAGGTAGGCCATATCCACAGCCCCTCCCTGGTCTACTTCTTTAGTCACCCAGTCAAATAAATCTATTAAGTTCATAGAAACAAGAGATTTCAGTGGATAATATGCCTTCAAATATGAAGCAGAAAGAAGTATGGTTAAGAAGAATGATACATACTAGTAAAGACTTGGTGTTAGTGTTGATATCTGCAGAAGAGCAATCCACATGACAAGGGACAGAAAAAGTGCCTGAAAAAGCAGAAATTAATATGGAACTAGAAACAGAAAAAGAAATGCAGCAAGAGGAGGTAGCTAATAATCAATCCTCTATACAGAACCCGACTAACTTGTCAAACACAGCTGGGCCCAGTGTCAAACAAATTGTGATACAATTGTATCAAAGGGAAGCCAACTGCATGACTCAGTGTCAGTGGAACAACAACTGAATGCAGCTAACCCGGTTACAGATATCAGGAACGATGGGCAGAGAAAAAATAACAAAAACAGCAGTGTAAGTATGGATTTAACTGATTTAAATGTAAATACTGCTAATATTACCTTGGGTTTACGAAGAGGGCGGGCAGGCTCCTTAGAAATCCCAGCAAATAGATCAGACAGATCTGCTAGCTCGTTGGAGCGTTCGCAAAGAAGTGCTGGATGGAAGAGAGGAGAATCAGGGTAATGGATACCCGACTCAGATCACAGCCCAATTCCAGGGCAATTGAAGGGGTATAAAACTTTGCTAACTGAACTAAAGAAAACAGAACAGAATTTTGTAGCAGAATCAGATCTGGACTTAAACGCTGAGGATCTACAAGTAAACTCAGACTTCAATAGAAATCTGGAAAAACTACAGTACTTGCAAATTCTACATTGGGAGGTGAAGGCCCAAGTACTAGGCCTACAAACTGGGGAGACCAAATGGATACAGAAATGGGCCCAGCAGGACCTCCCCCTGACTCAAGAGAGAAAGCCAGAACTACATGGGAAGAGTTCAGAAGAAGAGGCACATTTTCAGGACATGTTCCCCTTTGCAAAGAAGAAATGCAGTCAGACTGCAATATCCGGGGGGATTGTCTCTAAATCCTGACAGAATATATGTAGGCAGGAAACTGATTAAAGAATCCCTAGGGTTCTTTACTAATAAAATCTATGCCTTAATACAAGTGTCAGGTGACAGTTTATATGACGTTAGTTTTAAAACCCCACAAGGATTGGATAGGTGGTTTTGGTCTAAGTAGGAGAAAATAAGATACACGGCCCTGTGGTTACCTTTTAGGGTAAATCCACTAACCAAACCAGCCATAAAAAAATGTCACTGTACTTTTCAGAAATGAAACAGTAGCAGTTCATGATATTTCACATTGGCTGCAGCAGAGATGTGATGTGTTAGGTCCCCCCAGCTAATCTTTGATGAAGAACACCTATGAATGGCAGGGGGTGGAGATACAAAGCAGTAACCTAGGCCCAATTCACCTGCCTAACAGTTTGTTTCTGGGAAGAGAGCGAAGGCACTGCTTTTACGCAGGTCAGACGAAAACATGTTTTCAATGTGGGTCCCATATCCACTTAAGCTCAGCTTGTGATAGGCTGAAGTGTAGTTTGTGTCTCTCATTTGGACATGCTAGTGCAGAGTGCCTGGAGGACTTGAAATGCAATTTATATGACAAGGTTGGGCATGCCTATAGGGGCGTGCCCCAGGGCTACTCATAATAGAACTGACTGGCCAAGCCAAGAACATATTTTAATAGAAGCCCAGAAAAAAGTCATAGCAGCTCAGAAACAGGCCCCAGAGCACTTGGCATCAGCCCCCCCCCCCAGCAGAGGATGAAAACACAACATCAACTAATGCAAACCCCCACTCTAGAAGAAGAAGTTGTTGCAATCTCAGAGCTAAGCACAGATCAAGCAGATACAGAAGATATGGAGTTGGTACAGGCAGAAACAGAAGAGCCCCCAGGAACAGGTTTGACAGAGCCAGCACCCCAGGTGATAGCAGAAATGCCCCCTCCTAGCATGAAGGTAGTATAAAAAAAAGAAGTAGGAGACAATCAAGACCAAAATCTAAACTGGCTAAAGGCTCTTCCCCTGGACATAGAATCCCGCTTCCAAATAAATATGGAATTCTCTCCAAAAGTTCTCAGGAGTTGGAGCATGGAGGGGACTTTGGAGACTTCCTCTCAGGCCCTTCCATCATCAGACTCAGAGGATGATCACCAACATACTACCACAAATAAAGAGAGACCAAAAAGACTTGAAGTAAGAAGTCAAAGAAACATGAGAGTGAGGAAAACCCCTTAGAGAACTGTAGCTGACTTCCTAGCTTTTCCCATGGTTTCTATTTCACCCCTCCACATAGCAACCTTGAACACTAATAGTCTTAAAAATACTAGGAGAAAATTGGTGATCTTTTCTATTCTGAAAGACTTAAAATGTGATATTTGTCTGTTACAGGACACCAGACTAAATACATTATCCCTGATCAATGCTGCAAAGAAACTCTGGTGTTGGAGCCCATCATTTTTCTCCTTTGGCTTAGATATATGTGATGGAGTAGTGGTGCTATTTAGAGGGGATGGTTTTAAAATAGCAAAACTAGTAGAAATCCAACCGGGAAGAGCCATATTGCTAGACCTAATCGTAGAAAAAACAGCATGGAGGTTAATTAATGTATATGCTCCCCTTAGGAAAAAGGACAGAGTAGATGTATTCAACTCAATAAAACCTTATTTGTTTACCATGAAGCAAATTATCTGGGGTGAGGATTTTAATTGTGTAATAGTTAAATAAAATCGGGGGCAGTCGCAATGAAAGATGTTTGTGATACAAACTGTTTAAAAAATATAATTCACACGTGTGAGTTACAAGATAATTATACAGCGCTGAATACAAATGGAGGATCCATTTATCATAGGGGCAGGCTGACCATCAGAATAGATTTCATTTTTACAAAACAACAGATCCATGTTTATCAGGCTAAAACACTCCCAATCGAAACATCAGACCATGTTATTGTAACAGTCATCTTAGGTTTACATGCTCAAACCCAATATGGGAAAGGACACTGGAAATTTAACATCACACTTTTAACTAATGATGATTGGGTAAAACAAATAATAGACCTCTTAAAGGCACGAAAGACTAAAGCAGGATTAATGGATGACTTGAGTTTTTGGGGTTGAAACTAAAAGGGAAATACAAATGTTAAGTACCAGGTTTTCTTCATTACAGCAAATGAATAAATATAACAAATATTTAGCATTACGGATGCAGTTAGGACAAATATATTCCACTGTTAATTCACAGAACATAAATTTAACATCACAAGCAAACAATGTGAAAAAAGAAATGAAACCCCTACAGTACTCCAGAGCATCTTCTATGCTAAATGAACACTGCATTTGTACACAGGGTAAAATTAGATTTGGTCATGCTTTTAAAAATTGTAATAAAAAAGTAGCAGACAGGATAATGACATCTGTAAAAAATAAGAATGGAACTCTTGTAACCTCTACTCCAGAGATTTTGAAGGTAGTGTCACAATACTTGAAAGAGATGTATACTGCAACACAAATAAAGGATAGGGAAATTGATAATTTTTTAACAAAAATACAGATACCAGAGAGCCCAGAAGAGGTGATTCCTGCACTCACGGCCCCAATAAGAAAAGCAGAAACAGAAATGGCTATTAGTAAATTAAAAACTGATACTGCACCCAGACTTGGATTAACTGCAGAGTTTTATAAAAAATTTAGTTCTCACATTATAGACATTTTGGTCATGGTATATAACTGGATCCTACTAAATCAGGAAATAGATTTTCATATGTGTATCACAATTCAGATATTAATACACAAAAAGAATGACAAAACAGATCTAAATAATTGGAGATCTTTAAGCTTACCAAATGTAGATCTAAAAATCTTAATGAAAATCTTTACAAACAGATTAGCCATGGTTGCCCCTTATTTAATATCTATAAATCAGACATGTTCCATAACAGGGAGACCTATTGAACAAAACCTACTGTTAGTAAGAGAACTCATAGAACAGGGAAAATAAGATGAGATTAATGGGTATATTATGTCATTAGACCGGGAAAAGGCATTCAACAGGGTTCCACACCAATTTATATTTAAAGTTTTAAAATCATATGATATTCCGTCCATCTTCTGTTCCTGGATTTCGCTATTATATGGTAAAGCAGTAGCCATTCCATTATTTAATGGACAATTAGGAATTTACATTAGTAGAAATTGAGGGGTAAGGCAGGGGTGCCCACTGAGTGCTCTGTTATATGTGTTTTGTCTGGATCCTCTTTTATGCCTCATACAACAGGATGAACAGATACATGGACTTAAAGCAATACATGGTGCTTTAGAATTCAAAACAGTGGCATACGCAGATGATATCTGTATATTTTTTTTTCTGAAATTAAGTAAACTTTATTCTTTTACCATCAAGTACAACACTTCAACTTTAGTCCTAGGTCTTGTATAAAGACATACAATGGTACATGGGCATGAAAAGTCCAAAATACGAATGCCATACAGTTATAACTCAATAATTTGCTTATCACACATAACACAGGGGAGAAAAGAGAGTCACTACATGGCTTTCAATCAAATAATATGAAGTCCCTCCTCTACCTCCCACACCCCCTTACCCCTCCCACCCCATCCCCAGAGCCACAAATACATCTAGTAGTGGTGCCCTCTCTCAATCTTACATGAGCCCTAAACTGTTTCCTCTTAGAGTTGCTACCGGGCAGCCTACTGGGACTTTATCCTCCCTACACTCCTACCATAAATCCAACCTGCTTCTTTCGGAGGAAGAGGAGAGAGACCAAAGCGTAAGAAATTTGTCCCATCTAGATTTATACAGAGGAAGCATACCCCTTAAACTAGCAATTGCTCTTTCAATTCTTAGGTTATATAATAACTCCTTGACCCATTCAAGGTAAGATATCACATGCTGGTCCTTCCAATGTCGATGTGCAAGCCGTTTTACTGACAGGGAAATAATGGCCATATAGTATTTTTTTCTCTTTGAAAGAAACAGTAGAGTAGTCCCCCAGAATACAAATCTGTGGTGAGAAAAGGTTTTGTAGCCCTAACAGTGGATCTGCTCTGTCCCTAATAGCACTCCAAAGGGATGCTACCTTGGGGCAATCCCATAGTGTATGGAGTAGTGTTCCGGGGGCTGCTTCACACCTAAAACACAAGTTACTCTGTGTCTTACCCATTCCATGCAACTTAGCCAGAGTGTAGTAAATATTATGCAGAATATAAAACTGCATTAGCCTTAAGTGGTCATTTTTGATATACTGATAAACTCCCTCCCCAAATTTTCTCCCAGAGAAAATTCTCTTGTGGGAGTTGCCGTATCCAGTAACTAGGTTGGCCCAACCCCTCTGAGTTAAGTACTAGGTATATCTGTGACACCAGGTGGGATATAGGAAGCGGCTGGTTAACACAGTCAAGAAACTGCTGAAGGGGAGAAGGCTGCTGTATATCCCATCTTTTTAAACCAAATCACTTTATTAACACATGCCTAAGTTGGATACCAAAAAAGAAGTATTTATTAGGGAGCCATAGAGAGATTAAAATCTCTGGTGTCTCTTTCAGTATACCATTTAGGAGCAGATCGCAGACTTTAATTTGGAGGTCCGAATATTCCTTGGGAGCCCTTATAACTCCTTCCCCAATTTTAAAATTTGGGTTATAAAATACCGGTTGTGACGGATCCATTTGGTTATTGTATTTCAAGGCCCTGCAAAATTGCGAGTGCACCTTTAGCGAGGTGTATAAAACTGTATCTTTTAAATCACTGGCTAACCTACCTGGGCGAATAAATAAGAGACTCTCTGGGGAATATTTAGCTAGTAAGTTTCGCTCCAGCTGCAACCAAATAGGAAAATTGGAGCCATTGCCTGTATCCCTTGGGTTAGCCCCCCAGCGCATATGCTTAGCCATATGACTGGCTAGGTAATAGTGAATGAAATTGGGGAGTTTTAGGCTCCCTCACTGCTTAGGAGCACTAAGCCGATTATATGCTCTACGTGGAGTCTTACCCTTCTATATAAACAGTGAAATAATATTGTGAAGTCTACGGAACCAACTCAGGGGAAGGTAAAGATTTGGCATATTGAGTGGATAAAATACCCTTGGCAGCACATTCATCTTAATGACACTAATCCTCGCCTGAAGAGAAAGATGCAAGGAGCTCCATCTGTTCAAATCTAGCCAAATTTCTTTAACTAGATTGTCTAGGTCCAGCTTTTTCATCCGGGATACAGATGTAGAGAGTGTTACCCCTAAATACGTGAGTTGAGTAGACCATATCATTGACAGCGGGGTGATATCATTCCTGGAAAGCAAAGGATTCAAAGGCATTACCTCCGATTTGCCAATATTGAGTTTATAATTCGATACTATACCGAAATTTTGAATTATCTGGAGGGCGGATTGGATGGACTCACAGGGGTTAGAAATATGGAGGAGGATATCATCCGCATAAACTGATACCTTTAAATGAAGGTTCCCTACCCTAATCCCCTGGATTCCTAGAGGCTTTAAACCATCTTATTAATGGTTCCAGATATAAGTTAAATAGTAGTGGAGAAAGTGGGCACCCCTGTCTGGTGCCAGATTTTAAGGGGAAAACCGTAGAGAAAACTCCATTAAAGTATACTTTTGCCGTGGGTCCAGAATATAATGATTTAACCCAGGAAATAAAGGGGGAAGGAAAACTCATTACTGCTAGAGTATCAGAAAGAAATACCCAGTCTACCCTGTCGAATGCTTTCTCCGCGTTCAGGGAGACCAACGCCATTGGTTTGCCCACCTCCCTGGACACGGAGAAAATAGGTGCTAACTTACGGATGTGGTCCGATGAGACTCTACCCTGTACAAATCCCACTTGCTCAGGACTCAGTAGCCCCATCCAAACCTTAGCCATCCACACAGCCAAAAGTTTGGAAAATATTTTTATATCATAGTTCGTCAATGAAATGGGACGAAAATTCAAGACCTTGTTTTTCTCCTTATCAGGCTTTGGCAATACAACTATAATGACCTCCAAGAGAGTCTTATCCGTAATTCCCTTTTGGCATATAAAGTTAAATAAACATAGGAGGATAGGGGTTAATTCTTTTTCGAAAGTTTTATAGAAGTTGGATGAAAAACCATCTGGGCCTGGGGCTTTGTCTCTAGCTAAGGAACTGATAGTATCCCTAATTTCCTGAGAAGAGATAGGGCTCACCAGGAACTCTTGCTGGGCTACCTCTAACGCAGGCAGTGATGTGGCTAACAAATATTCCCAGATTTCTTTGGGTGAAGGGGCATTTTCTGGGGGGGGGGGTGTACAAGTGCGTATAATATTGTTCAAATTCCTTAGCAATTTGTCTAGGAGTTGTTAAGACAGCATTATTTGATAGGGAATAAACATAAGGAATCAATCGGGATTCCTCCTGTTTTCTTAACCTCATTGCCAGGAGGTGACTAGCTCGATCTCCTTGTTCAATGTATTTGGTTTGAGTTTTAAAGAGAGCATATTCCGCTCTCTCTCTCAATATTTCTGCCTATTCACTTTTCAGAACCTCTAACTGCAATATCTCTTCTTCTAATGGAGGATTTGATAGTGAACTTTCTAGGGTCCCGATCTCCTCTAACAGGGCTTTACCCTTAGCTTCCTGTTTCTGCTTTTTGGTAGCCGATATTCTAATAAATTCCCCCCGTAGACAGCACTTTAATGCACACCATATTTTATCAAAATCAGAGATAGAACCATCATTCTGGGCCATGAATTGCTGTATAAAATTCTTAATCCTTTTAACTGTATCCTCATGACTAAGAAGCTGGGAATTTAGTTTTGAGATAGTATCCTTATGAATATGTGGAACTAATTTAACCTCCAACCAAACTGAAGAGTGGTCAGAAAGCACTCTGGGGGCTATCCCACTTCTCACTAAACCTGTCATAACCCTTTGATCCAGCAGAAAAAAATCAATTCAAGAGAAAGATTTATGCACAGAAGAATAATAGGTATAAGCCCTTACATCCAGGTTCAGAACCCACCAGAGATCTCGCAAACCATATGTATCCCTTAAGTCTCGAAGGGATCTCTGGGCTGGGGAAAGATTCTGCCCTGTTAAAATGGACCTGTCCAAATTGGAATCTATGACTAAATTCCAATCTTCTGCTAATATCATAGGAAGACTATTGAAGGGGGCAAGGGTTAGCGAGAGGTTAACAAAGAATTCCGGGGAGTCACTGTTCGGCCCATATATAGTACTGACCAGAACTTCTTTGTTTTCTAATATTCCTCTCAGAAAGAGGAATCTTCCATGTGGGTCCACTACCTTCTGTAATTCTAGAAATTGAGTCCCTTTGGTAAACAAGATTGCAACCCCACACTGGGATGTGGATTTCCCTGCTGCATATACTGTTCCAATCGGTCCTCTCCTCAGCAAGTTATTTTCTCCTTCTAATATGTGCATTTCCTGCAGTAAAGCGACTTGACAATTCAGCACTGCTAGGTGCTTAATTACTTGAAGCCGCTTTACCCGGGATCTAATGCCCTTAACATTCCATGATATAATTTTCATAATAAAATACTTTATTAAGGAAGCTCATATTGGCAACTCTTGCACTTAGCACCCATATATACTGCTCCAAAAAGTGGCTCCACTCCCTGTCCCCCCTTCCCCCCTCCCTCATCCTCCCCCACCCTCCTTTCCCATATCCTCCCCTCCTCCTCCTCCTCCCTACCCTTACATCCATATAGGTCCCCATATTCCCCCCTTTCCCACAACCCCTATCGAGCCCTCACTCTCCTTTCCCCCTCCCCCTACACACTCTGTTCTGTCCAAGGGTATGACATTTATATCCCCCAGTCCTAAAGACTGAACTCCTACCTCCTTTTCTGGCATGATGACGTACATGCCGCCTGAAGAGTTCTCTCACCTTTCGCCCCTCCTCCCTCACTCCCCTCCTAGGAATTATTACTGTCCCCCAGAATACTACCCCCGAACTTACAATGGTAATTCCTGGTAAAATAGATGCCTAGACATAAGAGTCCATAATCTTATTATCAAAAGATTACAAAGAGAAACCAGATAACTAACCCCATAAATATTTGAAGTCGAAACTTTCCAAATCAAAATGCAACGCTGTTTGCCGCTAACAAAATTTAAACCCAACCACTTCCATATCAAAATTACTTACAGTAATATCTAGACTGTTATTTCAGCGCTTTGGTTACATAAACATTCGGTTACATAGACATCAAAAGAGAGAATAGCCTTCCTTAAAGATATCTTTACTTCACTCCTCCCACCAATTGTTGACAATTCTTTCCACCTTTAAGTAATATAGGAGATAGTCCCCCCTTACCCCCCTTATTTATCATATTACTTTATGACTCTTGTCCCATATTTATTTAAAAGTCACAAACCGCCTCAGTATGCTTGCAAAGCTTCATTTCTACTATCAAAACCCATGGTATCCTTCTACTTATGTGAAAGCCAGAAATTGAACAGGTCCATGCAAAGCACTTCACACAGCATGAGATAAAAGTTGCATCCAATGTCCACTAGGTGGCACTGTGAACTCATTTAAACAGGTCTGGGAACCTATGTTTGCAGAATTCTGTTGCTTTATCCGCCGTTTCAAACGAGTACCAATTCCCTTCGTGGAATATCTGTAATGTTGCTGGATATCGGACTCTAAATTTAATACTCGCCAAAATGAGCTTAGAGACCACGGGGTGGAGGGCAGACCGCTTCTGTCGGACTGTGTATGGAAGGTCTTGTGCCACCCTTATCCTTTTCCCCTCCCATTT
The DNA here is from genome assembly GCA_016271365.2 of Neoceratodus forsteri. Lineage (NCBI taxonomy): Eukaryota > Metazoa > Chordata > Ceratodontiformes > Ceratodontidae > Neoceratodus > Neoceratodus forsteri. Next base: position 664,346,007 of record CM028130.1, on the reverse strand, counting down.
AATTTCTTGCAGCTCTTTTAGTTTGGCAATAATGTATTGCTTATCCAGAAAGCTCAGCAGTTTAAACAAGAAGGGCCTGGGAGCGGAACCCACAGACAGCATAGGCCTTAGGGAGCGACGTGCTCTCTCAATTATATAAGTGGGGCCATTAGGAGAGGGCCCTACTAACCTCTCGCAAAGTTTCTGGGCAAACACTACTGGTGCTGGTCCCTCTTCCCCTTTAGGCAGTCCCAGTAACACCAAATTGTTTCTCCGCGATCTTGCCTCGAGATCTTCTAGTTTATCCTCAGCTTTCTTAAGCCTTTGCCTCAGCTGCCCTAATTCTGGCTCTTGACGCTGCCGCCAGTCATCCAGCAAGGATATGCAGGCCTCGTTATCCGAGGTCCGAATAGTGAGCTGATCTAAAGTCGCCCTCATGCCCCTCAGCTCTGAAGCTAACACCGGCAATGTATCCTTTATAGGTGTTAATTCTTCTAAAAATCTCTTCTCACAAAGCACTTCTGGCTTTGAAGTGGCTGAGCTCAGGTCTTTTTCCTGGGCTTTAGATCATTTAGGCTGCTTCTCCTTAGATGGAGTAGAAGGAAGTGTGTGCTTCAGTGCGGCCTTCTTCATTTCGGCATCAATCTCCCCCGAATTCTCACCTCTTCTGCCCGAAAAACTGTTCGGGTTAGTTGCTGCTTTCTCCCCGATTTTATATAAACTACAGGGGACATTTAAAAGGGTTTGTAGAGCTCGATTTGAGCGAGGTTGATACCGGAGCTATTCGCGATCGAACCAACTCAGGCAGCCATCACACCGGAAGTCCATATCTGTATAGTTTTAGCAGATTCAGACTCAGGTACTAGAGTTATGGAAAGAATAGAGCAATACTCCAAAATAGCAGGGTCTCAGGTAAACAAGCAAAAAAGTGTAATCTATCCAATAAGTGATGCCATCCCACAATTAGAGAATTTACAAGAGATATCGGTGTCCAGAGAACCTTTTAAAGTATTAGGAGTTAAATTTATGAGGTGAGACAATGGGACTTTGAACTGGAATGAGAAGTTGGAACATGCAAAACAAAAAGTAGCCATATGGAAAAACATGGCAGCAAACGAAAAAGAAGAAAGTTGCAGTTATTAAGTCTTTCTTGCTCACAATTTTTTTTATATGTGAGTATAGTTTACCCTATCACACAAGCATTAGAAACTACACCGTTGAATCTAGTATTCCAGATAAATTGGGGGAGCTCGCTAAATCCAATAAAGAGGGAAATATTCTATCTACCAATAGCAAAAAGGAAGTCTAAATTTAATAAACCCTCTAGCATTTATTTCAGTAATTTCTTGCATAAAAATTTAATAGACTACAGTAAACCAAATGCAGCTCTATGGGCAATATTTGCGGAGAAGAGGATGTGACCAATTATGAGTAAATGGGTCACTCAGGCAGAAGTGTCAGTAAATGTTAATGTATGCCGAGGGTATTTTAAGCCAGCTATAAAAAAAAAAAATGGAAATTGGCTCCTGATATTATACACAGTAAGACAAGTAAATTGGTATATACAGCAATAGAGGATAAAGCATACTACATTGACTCAGAATGTAAAAATATTCCAGTAAATCAACATGGCCAGGTATCAGCAACATTACAGGATAGGTGGATTCCGTCGAGAATATGGGATGTAACATGGCTGAGTAGCCATGGCAGGTTGAACATAAAAAGAAATACAAAACACAAAAGTCAGAATGAAAGAATGTGTTCTAGAGACTGTTGTATTGCTCAGAAGGAAACTATGACACACTTCTTTATCCAGTGCCCATATGTACAAGAGGTGTGATCTTGGTTAGGACAAAGATGGAAGGACCCATACTGGGAAAATGTGATGTATATGGAGGTAGTGGGGGGTTGCAACTAGATACTGGGATAATAAAACTGATATTTGCCCTTATTAAATTTATATTATGGCAAGTCAGATGCAAATATGTTCTACAACATGTATATCAGGATCCGAGATATGTCATTAAATCTATTGAAGATGAGGTTTATAAACAATGTATGTATGAAAATTAAAAAATGTTTCACACGATATGGATTACAAGATGGAAAAATATTCTGTTCATAAAAGAAAAGATAGGATAATTTTTTTGTTTCTTACAGCAGCAGATAATGAAATGATTACTGTATAATGGACATGTGTTGTTTTTCTTTGGTTGCTTTTCTGTTTTATCTGTATTTTTCTGTTGTTTGATACTTTATTTTGGATCTTTAATAAAATTGTCCCCTACTTTTTTCGAGAAGTGCCATGGGATCTTTAACATCCACCTAAACATGCAGATGGGACCTTGGTTTAACGTCTCATCTGAAAGACTGTACCTCAGGTGTGCAGCATCCCCCTAATGCAGCACTACAGTGTTAGTATTGGGATTTGACCCAAGTGCCTGGTGTGGGGATAGAACCCACAGTCTTCTGATCTCCCAGCATCAGAGGTGAGTGTACAACCTGCTGAGCCACTGACAGTCATAGAGTTGCCTATATGCTATGGATATGTGACAAGTAAGCATTTTTATTTTTCATGCATAGTGCCCAATATAAATAAAGCCAACTTCAATAATAATAAACAATAATAATTTGAGTAAAATAAAAACATAAATGTTGAATGGTTCTGAAAGCTAAAACCCTTTACATCAACCTCTTTCTCCTTCCATTAAGAATTACATTTTCCTCATCATGCATCATTGTGGCATGTTGGTGCTACCACCTTTTTTCTTGCAAAACCAAAAAAATGGACACGGATATACACTTGGACCAGGTTGGAAAACCTTCTTTAATTTTGTTAAGGTAGCCAAAGCATATACAATACTGGGCTAACACCCAGTGTTGTACATTATTTGGCTGCCTTAAAGGGAAAAGCCCCTCAATCTGTTTTAGAAGTTGATGGCAGACAAGGGCCGCAATCCCATCCAGTTTTCTCTATACCTGTGTAGTTTGCAGGCATCAACACTGACTCCCTCTCTTGCATCCCTCTAATTTAAATATAAATGAGATTGCTTCACTCCGTTTTGACCTGCTGTGAAAACCTGTTTTTCTCCATTACGAAGGTCATGATCCCACTCAAGTAAGGCATTATGGGAGCTGATGATGCGTACTTGCACAAGCCAGCAGTGTTATACTCTCATTCAGTTCTGTTATATGTCTTGTGAAGTCCCTGTACTCTCTACAAGCATTTTTTTCTAACTCAGATACACTTTAAACTACAGAAACAGCAGGGTGCTTACTATGCCTTGAAAAGTTTCATGTCCAACATAAGACAGGAACATAAGTACTGTTTAGGATAACAGCATTGACTAGTACAGTATAACTACAGCAGGCTTTAGCACTAAAACATAATCAAATTCCATGATGCCTTAGATGAATCAGATCATGGCCTTTGCAATGGAGTCAAGCAGGTTTTCACACCAGACTTAAGTACCTTAATTTACATTTCAATACTGATAAAAAATCTAAGAGTGGACTTTTGGATAATGATCTGCTTTACGCACTATTTCAACTCATATGTTTTATATAGTTTCAAAGAGTTGCCCCATTGGGCTATTTTATGTGTTTAGATTTATGTAATGTGCACATTGATGATTTTTCTCAAGGTAGTAAAGGACAAAATGAGCCCACGGAGACAGAATCTCTGGGGGGGATAGGCCCCATAATGGCTGGACAACCCTGGGTCCCATTAACTTTCTTCAGTATACAAGATGGATGACATTATGTTCACATCTTGGAATGTTACTCAGTTACTCAGTATAGTAAGACAGTAGATGGCCATAGGCCCATCAGAACTGCCTCCTGCTCCTAGTGGGTACGTTAGTTTACTGATGACATTATAATAAAAACTTTGTCAAGCTCAGTTTTAAATGAAGTAAAGGAAGTTATATCAACTATATATTGTTGTAGTGAGTTCTAAACTCACAGTGCCCTAATAGTGAAATACTTTTCCCTTTTGTTGGTATTTGCCTTAATTATTTAAGGGGGCTAAATTCTCCATTAAAAAGTTTTAAATCATAAAAAGTTACAAACTAAGGAGGCCTTCCTCCAGTAGATGAAGCTAATACATAAGGAGGCTTGCAAGTTACAAAGGGAATGAGTGGTGGTTGAGATCCATAGCTCACACACTTCAGCGAAAAGGAGAGCTTCCATACTCCTTCACAAGGCACTGAAATTTATTTATTTTATTTATCAAGTCTAGGATTACAAATACCTTTGAGCCATGGCTCTTTTACAAAGGTTCCACATCAGAGAAATATAAATTATGGGGAACATCAAGACAGGCATTACAACAATGTGGACATTGAAAACAGAGTACAGATTAATACAGTTCAAGGGTAGCATTGTAACAAGGCAGCCAGCGGCATTTGTCAGAGAAAATAGACAACAGATAAGAAGTGCCAGAGTCATAGGGAGAGGGAAGAGGGTGGGGGGGGGAGAGGGAGAAGGAATGTAGGATGGGTGGCAAGAGAGTGAAAAGTGCAGCATTGGGTATACCAAGATATGAGGGTAGAATCCAGTGAGGGGGGGGGAACAACTGGAAATGGAAATGCCAAGCATCCCGAATTGATACTGAAGGCAGATGGGTGATAGCTAAAATAACTACCCTTGAGGGCCACTGATACTGCTTAATATTTATGCTCTGAACATAGATGTCCTTGAATTCTTTTCCCATCTCTCAGATAAGATAACCTTCTTTAACCTCTCCCAAAATCCAGTGGTGGTGGGTGGTGATCTAAATCTCACCCTGAACTCAGCATTGGGCAGATCTTTGTGTCCCCAGGAGTCTCACTCCACAATGGCTATGGCCCTCACAAACCTAACGAATGAACATTCTCTCACTGATGTCTTGAGAGTCATTAATCCCAGGGTCAAAGATTATGCATGTATTTCTGTGGTCCATCACACACTAAGCCTAATAGACCAGTGGCTTGAGATTCCACAGAAGACACCCCTTACCGTAAAAAGTACCATTCACCACATAGTGATATCAAATCACTCCCCCAATTTCAATTCAGATTTTATGGGGCCCTCTTGCTCCCAGATCTGCAGCATAGAGGCTGAATCCACTGTTGTTAAAGGACACAGAATTTATAGTGTGGACATGACAAGAGATTAGGTAATACTTTGCTAGTAATGATGACCACAACAGACAGCACACTGTTGGATGCTCTCAAAGTCTATCTAAGAGGGAAAATAATTGTCCACATCATCCATAGAAGGCACAAAAGGGAGCTTGTAGTTAAAACATTAGAATCATGGCTGAGTGCTCTAGAAAGCAAGTTGCAGAGCAAATCCACTGGCAGATCCTTCCAAGATGCTTGAAATCTGAGTGAAATTAAATGTTCCCTTAGCCAAAAAAGCTGAACTTGCCTTATTTCGAAAACACCATAGATATTGGGGAAAGAGAGAGAAAGCAAGTGAGATACTATCTTACAGGCTTCAAAAACAGAGAGCCGAAAGACACATACCAGGACTACAGGATGTACAAAGAAATGTTAAAACATGCCCTGAAGACATATCCAGGATAATGTCTAATTTTTATCCCAAGCTCTTTTCATCCACAACCACACCCAATATCAGACAACTCCGCATATCTAAACTCCCATAACCAATCCACGGCTCTCTAAGGAGCAGGCACAGGCTCTAGAGAACCCTATTACACAGGTAGAAATTAAAGACGCCATCCAGTTTATGAATAAGAGCAAAGTTCCTGGAAACAATGGGTTCCCTATAGATCTATAAAAGGCCTGTCATGACTAACTAGCACCTATTCTCCTACTGGCTATTATGCATTCCTTATCTTAAAACACTTTTGCCACCTACCATGAGTAGTGTGCGAAATGTAACAATTTTGTCCCACAAAATATTTTGCATAATTCACACATTTTGAGAAATATTTCGTCGGGCAAAATGCAAAATTTCCTCCCTGGAGTGAGCAAAATTTTGCCCACGAACCAGTGAAATTCACCACTTGTGGGTGAAATTTCAAGTTGCCAAAGTTCTCCCTGGTGTCTAGTGGTCCCCCATCCCCCGGCTTCTCACTGGCCCAAATTATTCTCCCTGGTGTCTAGTGATCCCCCCCAGATGATCACCAGCTGTAATTAAATAAAGCCTCCCTGGGTTACCCTGGCCCCCTCGTGTCCTTTTATTAAAAAGAAAAATAAAAATCAGACCCACACTCCCTGGTGTCTAGTGGACCCCCCACCCTATCATCATGAGCTAATGCCCACCCTGCTCCCCTTCCCAGTACCCTGATCAGGCCACCAGCACAGCCCTCCACTCACCTCCACAAACAGCAGCTGGACTGAGCACTTCAATGAATGCCGGCCATGGAGGTGAGTGGAGAGCTGTGCCGATGGCCTGATTGGGGTACTGGGGGGAGTGGGATGGGTGTTGTCTCATTGATGAGAGGGAGGGGTGTCCCCTAGATGCCATGGACTGTGAGTCTGATTTATTTTTTTAATAAAAGAACATGAGGGTGCCAGGGTAATTTGGGGGGGGGCTTTATTCAGTTATGGCCTGTGATTGGCTGGGTGGGTCACTGGACACCAGGGAGAATAATTTTGGCCAGTGAGCAGCTGAGAAGAGTGAAGGGACCACGAGAAACCAGGGAGATTTTTACAAAATGATGGGAATGGGATATGCAGTGGTGCAAAATTGCAGGTGAAATTTCACCATTTCACCGCAATTTCTCGAAAATTGTGTGCGGTGAAATTGCCGATTTCACCGGTGCAATTTTATTTTGCTGCATCTCTAACCATGAGAGAATCCACTATTACTATCTTGCCTAAAAAACGCAAATATCTGCTTCTCCCTGGTAGTTATAGGCCCATCTTCTTGATTGGTGGAGATGCCAAGATTCTTGCTAAAATCCTAACAACCCAACTTGAAAGGGTACTCCCACAACTTATCCACCCCTCTCAGGTTGAATTCCTAAATGGAACATTTAGCTCCGACCATTTAAGAACTTACTTTAACCTAAAAAATGTTGCTAGACCTTTCCCCTCTCTGGCTGCTGCTTTAATGATTGAGTTTGAAAAGGCATTTGATTCTATAGAGTGGGATTACCTAACAGCAGTCACGTAACAAATAGGGTTGGACCCAAGTTTCCTAAACTGTGTTCAAAATCTTTATGCCACACCTGTCGCCAAGGTATTAACTAACAACTACATTTTCAAACTCTTCCCTCTAGCACAAGGGACCCACCAAGGATGCCCCCTTTTCTCCTCCTTTATTCCTGCTCAACATTGAGCCACTTACAGTGGCTATACAAACCAACCCCACAATTGAGGAACTCTGAGGCAGTATTAAGGAATATAAATCCCTCTCCTATGCAGACAACCTCCTGATTATATTAAGAGACACCCTGAAGGCCATAGAATCCCTTTGCCACACACCGAACACTTCCATGGGATACTCAGGACCCAAGGTCATCATTGTCCACGTCATTGTCCACCTAGGGACAAATTCTTGGCTCATCATGAGATTAGAGCAATGCAGGAGGACTTTGTAGAGTTGGGGAGGGGCCTAAGACAAGTAGTACACACAGTATCCTTCTCAGTGGTGCTGCCTGTCAATGGCATGGGTGAGGCGAGGGTACTTTGCACCATGCAGTTTAATGAATGGTTGAAAAAATGGTGTGGAGCACTGGGGTTTGGCTTCATTGGGGACTGGGGTTCCACCTGGAGGGACACCAGCCTATACTGGCAGGATGGTCTGCATCTGTCCAGGAAGGGAACAAGTCTTTTGAGCAATCGGTTTAAATGCTTCATTGGCAAGCTTTTGAGCTAGACAAGGGGGGAGGCACTGATAAGCAACAGGAAAATCCCAGCCTTTCCCTACAAAACAGGGTACTAAATGAGAAAAAGACCGAGGTAGAAAGGTCAGTGGGGGATGCTGCAACAGAAGGTAAAGCCATCAAAAAATGGAGAGCAATGAGTACCAATGCCCGTAGTCTGGGTAACAAGCTTCCTGAATTAGTGGCCTTGATGGAGGAGGAACATCTGGATATTGTGGCAGTTACAGAAACATGGTACAGACAAAACCATGACTGGGACGTAAACATACCAGGATACACTATCTACAAGAGGGACAGGGAAGGTAAAAGAGGAGGAGGAGGAGTAGCTCTTTACATAAGGGAAGGAATCAAAGCAACAGAACAAAAGAGTAAACAGGGAGGAGAAGAAGCACTGTGGGTCAATTTGGAGACAGGCAATGGCACCACAATCCGCACAGGGTTGTATACAGACCCTCCTCTGAGGAGGAAATGGACAAGGAAATTATAGAAAGTATACTTAGAATGGCAGAAAAGGAGATATTGCTGATGGGTGATCTGAATATGCCAGATGTTAACTGGAGTGCAGTTGCAGCAGCCACTTGAAGAGTGGAGTTATTCTAGATGCCTACAGGGGCATGTCTTAGACAACTAGTATTGGAACCCACTCGAGAGGGAGCAATCTTAGACCTGGTTCTCTCAAATGGAGATGGAGAGAGGATCACAGATGTAGAAGTGGGTAGCCATCTGGGAACTAGCGACCATCGAACAGTATGGTTCACAATAAACACAGCAATAGAGTCAAGCCATACAAAGGCAAAAGTACTGGACTTTAGGAGGGCTGACTTTGCCAAAATGGGTGAGTGCCTAAAGAATGCACTAGCAAATGGGCAGGGAGGAGGGGTGAAAGGACAATGGGGAATAATAAAAACTGCCATCACAGAGGTAACAAGACTGTGTGAAGCAAATAAACAAAACAAAACGATGTAAGAAACCACTATGGTTCTCAAAGGAAGTGGCAGCGAAGGTTCAAGAGAAAAAGAAAGCATTCAGGAAGTACAAGGAATCACAGAAGGAGTAGGACAGAGAACTGTATCAGTTAAAGCAAAGGAAGCTGGGAAGGCAGTCAGAACAGCAAAGGCCCAAACCAAGGAAACGATAGCCAACTCAGTTAAGAAGGGGGATAAAATCTTTTATAGGTACATCAGGGTGAAGGAAGACCAAGGGAGGGATAGTGAGGCTTAATAAAGGGGAGGGGGAGTGGGCAGAGGGTGACTGTGAAAAGGCAGAGATACTAAACAAATATTTTTGCTCAGTATTTACAAATGAAGAGGGGGAGGTACCTAAAACAAACAATAGAAACACTCTGGATACAGAAGTTGATACCAGCCCATTTACAGAAGAAAGGGTTCTGAAAGAACTCTTAAAACTGAAGGTGGACAAAGCAAAGGGGCCTGATGGGATTCATTCCAGAATTCTAAAAGAACTAAGGGTAGAACTAGTGACACCACTGACTACCCTCATTAACAAATCATGGAAGGATGGGGTGGTACCCGAGGACTGGAGGAGGGAAGATGTGATTCCCCTTCACAAAAGTTGGAGCAAGGCAGAAGCAGAAAACTACAGACCTGTTAGTTTAACCTCAGTGATAGGGAAAATGATGGAATCACTTCTGAAGGAAAGAACTGTCGAGTATCTAGAGGCCAAAGGGGCACAGGACCCAAGGCAGCATGGATTCACAGTAGGAAGGTCATGCCAGACGAATCTGATAGATTTCTTTGACTAGGTGACCAAAGTAGTAGATCAGGGAGGGGCTGTGGACATGGCCTACCTAGACTTTAGCAAGGCATTTGACACAGTCCCACACAAAAGATTAATATACAAGTTAGCCAGCCTGGGAGTGGGTCCCAAGATGACAGCCTGGGTAAAGAATTGGCTGGAGAATAGGACACAGAGAGTAATTGTAAATGGAGTCCACTCTGAAGAAAAGGGGTTACAAGTGGGTACCGCAGGGTTTAGTATTAGGATCGGGTCCTTCAATGTCTTTATAAGCAACATTGCAGAGGGACTGGAAGGAAAAGTATGTCTCTTTGCAGATGACACAAAGATCTGCAACAGAGTTGATGCACAAGGTGGGTGGAAAGGATGAGAAGGGACTTGGCAAGGTTAGAGGAATGGTCAAATGTATGGCAGCTTAGATTCAATGCTAAGAAGTGCAAGGTAATGCACCTGGGAAACAAAAACCCAGGGGAAGATTACACAATGGGAGGGGTGAGATACTAACAACAACAAAAATGGAAAGGGACCTGAGGGTAGTCATATCAGATGACCTAAAGGTGGGCAAGCAATGTGAGATGGCAGCAAGGTGGGCTGGGAGGATACTGGGATGCATAGGGAGCGGCATCACCAGTAGAAAACAGGAAGTTATTATCCCTCTGTACAGACAGCTGGTGAGACCCCATCTGGAGTACTGCATGCAGTTCTGGAGACCCAATCTCCACAAAGACATAGACAGGATGGAAGCTGCCCAGAGGAGGGCAACTAAAATGGTGCAGGGTCTGCACTGGAAGACATATGAAGAGAGACTTAAGGAGCTTAATATGTATAGCCTCGAGGAAAGGAGGGAGAGGGAGGGGGGACATGATGTAAACGTTCAAGTACCTCAAGGGAATCAACAAAGTCCAAGAGGGTAGCATCTTTCAAAAAAAGAGGTGTGCAAGAACAAGGGGGCACATAGAAAACATAGAAAACATAGATTTTGACGGCAGGTAAGGACCACTTGGCCCATCTAGTCTGCCCATTTCCCTACCTACAGGATAGGCCGAAGATCCTAGTTAACCAACAGCCTATTTCTTCCTACCCCCCACAAGAACTGCCTTATGTCTGTCCCATGCATTCTAGAAATCTCCCACAGTTTTAGACCCCACAACCTCCTCAGGAAGGCTGTTCCATGCATCCACTACCCTCTCTGTGAAATAATACTTACTCACATTGCCCCTGAACCACCCTCCCCTCTATCTTTAAATTGTGTCCCCTTGTTCTTGCACGTCTCTTTTTCTGAAAGATGCTACCCTCTTGGACTTTGTTGATTCCACTGAGGTACTTAAAAGTTTCTATCATGTCCCCCCTCTCCCTTCTTTCCTCAAGGGTATGCATGTTAAGCTCCTTTAGTCTGTCCTCATACGGCTTCTCTTGCAGACCCTGCACCATTTTAGTTGCCCTCCTCTGGACTGTCTCTATCCTGTCTATGTCCTTGCGGAGATGGGGTCTCCAGAACTGGACGCAGTACTCCAGATGGGATCTCACCAACTGCCTGTACATAGGGATAACAACTTCCTGTTTTCTGCTGGTGATGCCTCTCCCTATGCATCCCAATATAACCCCAGCCCTCCCTACTGCCTTCTCACATTGCTTCCTAACCTTAAGGTCATCTGATATGATTACCCCCAGGTCCTTTCCATTTTTTGTTGTTGTTACTACCTCCCCCCCATTGTGTATTCTTCCCCTGGGTTCTTGTTTCCCATGTGCATTATTTTGCACTTCTTTGCATTGAATCCTAGCTGCCATACTTCTGACCATTCCTCCAACTTTTGCCAAGTCCTTCTCATCCTTTCACGCCTCCTTGTGTATCAACCCTGTTGCAGATCTTTGTGTCATCTGCAAAGAGGCATACTTTTCCTTCCAGTCCCTCTGCAATGTCACTTATGAAGACATTAAAGGACTGGACCCAATCTGAAAATAAAGGGGGGCAGCTCAGAGGTAATTTAAGGAAGTATTTTTCACAGAGAGGGTTGTGTATGCATGGAATGGCCTTCCGGAGGAGGTTGTGGAGTCAAAAACATTGGTGGAATTCAAGCATGCATAGGACAGTCATAAGGCAATTCTAGGGGTTGGGGGTAGGAAGAAGTAGGCTGCTGGTTAACTAGGATCTGCAGCTTATCCATTAGGTAGGGAAATGGGCAGACTGGGTGGGCCAAGCGGTCCTTATCTGCAGTCAAATTCTATGTTTCTATGTTTCTATGTAAGGTGAACCAAGACAATCAGAGGTGCTTGCCCTCAATCATCATTGTACTGCCCCCTTTTTCAACACACAAATTGGAAGTGTGCCAATACAGGATTCACCTATCTGGGTATCCGCATTGCTCCAAACATTGCTGACATCTTTAAACTTAAATTCAGCTCAATACTGAGTGAAATCAAGGCTGACATGGACAGATCGAAGGCCCTACACCTCTCTCTGATGGGCAAAATCACAACAGTAAAGATTATGCTGGCCCACAAGATCCTTTATCTGCTGGCTCACCTACCCATACACATACCAGATCAATGGTTTAGCCTAATCGACAAACTTTGTGTGTCAATTTGTTTGGGAGGGAAAGCCACCAAGACTCTGCAGGGGTAAACATAGGAAGCATTGGAAGGAAGGAGGCTGGGACCTCCCAAACTTCGATAACTACCATGTAGCATTCATGTCTGACCAAGCTACCATATGGTATATTCTAAAGATGCCAACTCACCCCAACTGGTCAAAATAGGGGGGCCACTTTGTTAAATCTCAAATCCCATGGTACATTCTCTACACTAAACCTCCAAATGGGATCTCCAGCCACCAAACAATCCACTCCATGCTTTGCTGTTGGCGAAAAATCAGAAGACTCTTATATATTTCTTAAATGCCAGTTTCCCAGGTGCCTCTCTGGAACAATCCTCACTTTACCCTGGATCATAAACCTCTGCATTGCTCCTCTTGGATACATGTGGGCATACTCTATATAGATGACATATGTACCCCTGGTCAAAAAGTTATTATGCCCTTCCAAGTGAGTGTAGAACACTATAAATTACCCCAATGTGATTTTTGGTGATACCTGTAAATAAGGGTGGCCACAGCACAATACCTATGACCTAAACCAACCAAAGCTCCCACATCGCAGGACCATAATATTACAGCATGGCTAAAAATGAACAGCGGGAGGGCAGGTAGTATATACATACAAATGTTTGAGAAGCACAGGCCCCTCAACTACTGAGAATGCTAGATCCAAATGGTGAAATGAGCTGACTATTTCCATATCAGACCAACTATGGAAATATTGCTGGTGAATGACACACCAGGCTTGTAGGGACACAAGGGCCCAAATTATACAACTAAAAATGTTGTACTACTGGTATAACACTCCCCTTCATGTTTACCAGATGGGGACCCTTCTTTCAGACAAATGCTGGAGATATGACAAACACACTGGCTCACTGTCCCACATATTATGGGCCTGCCCCTTAATAAGACCTTTTTGGAAGCAAGTCACACCATTTTGTAGACACATTCTCCCAAGGGATTTTGTATTTGATTAACCCTTCACAATTGTGGGTGTCACCCCACTGCTAAATTCATGATCCTTCCATATGATCAGCTGGGCCCTGATAGCCTCTATTGTAGCCAAATGACTCATACTCAGGAGATGGTGGTCACCTGAGTTATCCACCTTTAATGAGTGGCTCCAAACCATAAGCCAAATAACTTCATTTGAAATGTTATCCTCCCTAGCAATCAACAAATGCCAATATACACATTATAATAAAATGTGGGGCCTCTTCCTCAAACTAAGAGCCAGTCAGAGAAAATACTGTATATCACCACCTTGGTGACAAGGACAGCTCAGACCAGTGCAAGCTGCTCCATTAGCTCATGTATAATAGATAATATCTTAATAATATAATAATATATTGACTATATGCTGTAACGCATATATTGCCATATAAATCTTGGTGAGTACTATGTTGTTTTTACTGTTGTTTAATGTCTATGTTTATCTGTATTGTATGAAAATATTCAATAAATATTTTAACATAAAAAAGGGTACAATAGAGGAAATCATTGCTCATGCCCACAAACTGCACAGGTAAACAGAATAACAGAATGAAAGGCTGAGGGGCCTTCCCTTTAATATAATAAAAGAAGTTTTGCATCCTGCTCCTGGTGTATGCCCGATCTCATGTTTTTGTTTTTGTTATAGTACATGTCTTTGGTTAGAGCACAGTTGCAGGTAAAGGAGTCCATCCCATTCTTGCCTTGCTATTTTCTCTTGCATGCTGCAGAGCAGATGGTGCAGTAAGGCTGGTATCAATTACTCTAAAAGATGGTGGCACTACTAGTTCATTGGTGTCATCACAGCAGCAGAATAATACAATACTAAATAAACAAGTGGCAGAGATGTTTCTGACAAGTTGCAAGCAGTTTTGACATCATTAGATCGGACATGCAATTTGTCATTGCAATCCTACTGGATCCCAGACAAAAAATATTTATTTATTCCTCCTGGACGCACAAACTATATTACACAGATACTGTTGCATATTCAGTGCTTACAGTGAAGCAGCAAAAACATCTTGTAGAAACCAACAAGAATGTATTAATCTATACAACCTCCTGGTCGCACTTTTCCTTCTCCCTTTCTGCTGACTTCACAATAAGGCTAGATCCTGAGAATTGTGAATCCTTAGCCTTTCTCAGACTTAACTCACCAGGCATTAACATGAACCATTCATTTGATTATTCATGTGTCCAATAAATGAGATCTACTGCTATTCCCACTCCTATACCACCTAGTGGCAAGTCTCCATGAATTAGTCTCACTACCAAAGGCACCATAGTTCAGCTCACCATTCCCCATAGTAGTGGCAGAATGCCTCCTTATAATGATATCTACAACAACTTTCACATTGTCATCACTAACAAGCCCAATATGATCAGGTGTGCCAGTGAGAACAAAAAGCCCAATTAAAGAAAACCTGTAATGGGGAATGTAATGTAATGCATTTTAAGTTTGGTATTTTTATTCTTGTTTATGTTGTTTGATGCATATTTCTTGGTGGAGTAATATTATATTGTTTGAAAATCTATGGGGCCAAAGAGAATATAGTGAATAGCATGTCCCTGCAGTACTCCTAGCTCTCCGCTGCACCTCTAATCCCCCTGTCTGTTTTCCCCTCCCTTGGTCTACAATTTCACTAACCCCTCCTTTTCTCTCCTCAGCTGGCCAGTTTCTGCATCAGACCCAGGTGGCAAATAGGTTGAGAGGGCAACATCTGCAACCCTCCCTGCAGCTCCAGCAGCCCCAACAGCACTCTCAGGTACCTGAACTCCAGTGGCAGCAATGCTGTGGTACTTCCCACCACCCTCCTTCCTCCCATCCACTCAAGATAATGCAAACCTTATAAAGACTGTTACAGTCCAGTGATCTCCCAGAACCAATCTCCACACTTTCCACACCCCATTCCTGTGGTCCACTTGGCTCAACCCTCTCCTCCTATCTCTCCCTCCACTTGGAACTACCCTGCCTAACCCTCCCCCACACACAAATGTGCCATGCACTTATAGCAGGTATTTTGCTGCACTTCACATTCCTCTCTCGTACTCAGCCAGTTTACTCCGTAGAACCTCACAGCTCCCAGTGCAAATAGCATACTGACTCTTACCCCTGATATCCCCCCTCCCCCTCCATAAATCACAGTCACAACACCTTGTCACACTGTCTTGTCCCAAGGGTCCAATTTTCTCTTAGCTGATTGCACTGAGTGACGCGTGCCCCCTAGACTGCCCACAATCCACATGCAAAAGGGTATTGACTCATGTACCATTGTTTCCCTCTCTTCCTCCTACTCGGTTACCCTCCTGTCCCTCACCTCCACCCTGGTCCTACCCTCCTCCCTTTTTCAGAGACAGACCATCCTCAGTTTCCCTTGCTGTTACACCCCTCACTGCTATGCTCCCCCATCTCTGCAACCAACCCCTTCCCCCCTGTACTTACAACCCCCTCACCTCTCTCCCACTCTCACTCCCTGGCCTCTCACCCTCTGCTTCTTTCAAGCTTGAACTCATCTTCAGACTCTGCCTCTCCCACCTGACCACTCCCAAACTCAAACACCCCAGCTGGTCAAAGTTACATGAAGCTGCATGCAAACGCTTCTTCCTATACCTACTACTCTTCCTTGCTGGTGATATCCAACCTAACCCAGGCCCCTCTCCCCATACCTCTCCACTCCTTAAATGTCTTACAGTATTCTACCTAAATATCAGGATCCTCCTCCCTAAAATCAACCCCATTCTGGGTATTCCAGCACTCTCCTGAAGTCCTCCGTATCATCCAATCTTGGCTCTTTCCCAGAATCCCCGACTCCCAGCTCTCCATACCTTTTTTTTTATATTAAATCAGCTTTGCTGAATTTTTAAAGAATAATACACATCTGTAACAAATGCACATAGGACAATAAACAAGGAAGATACCTCCCCACTTCCCTCCTCCCTCCCACCGTTTACCCCCCACCCACCCTCCACCCTTACGAGTGAGTAATTTCCTCTTACTTTTAACTCTCAGTATGATTTAGGTGTTTTATTTCATGTCATTCTAGAATGAGGAACCAGGGAATGCCTAAAGGCATTAATGAAGATATAAAGCATATAATTTACCCCATTTTTTATTATAAAGGGGAAGGCAATGTCAGAGACTAGCAATTAAGTGTTCTGTCCTGAGGGGAAAAGAGAGTTCATGTAGCCACCCTCCATATGAAAGAAGTGACTGATCTAACCAATGTCAGAGAACCAGTTTTTTAACAGTTAGGGAAATAAGTGATATATGATATCTCCTTTCCTTAACCAGGATTTGAGAATAATCCCCAATGATACATATCTCAGGAGACAACAGATCTGTTAGCCCCAGTAGGGGATCTATGTGTTCTTGATTGCTGGCCCAAAGGGGAGACACCTCTTCACATGACCAAAAGATGTGTAGCATGGATTCAACTTCTTTGCTACATCTGTTACAGGTGGGGGTGACTCTTCTTAGCTAGTTTTACTGGGATATAATACATATTGTTTAATATGTGGTATTGAGTGAGTCTTAATCGGTCTTGTGTTAAGTACATGTATAGGTCTTTCCATAGTTATGGCCAGTTAAAGGTGTATCCCAGCATTAATGATTCCAACACTTTGGAGCCTGCTGGGGAGGAAGTCTGAGGAGTGGTGAGAATTGAGAGACACAGTTCAGAGATGCCATGGGGCATAAATGCAAGATCTTGAGTTTGATTGAGGAGATCATTTAGTGTTGAGGGTATCATGATCTGGCCAAATTGTTTTCGCTCTCCATACCTGATTATCACCTTTATCGGCAGGACTGCACCAAGCATGATGGTGGTGGTGTAGCTATCTACACACAGCACAAACTACCATGCTCTATCACCACCCATGAGTCTGTGCCTTCAGCTCATGAGCTCATCCTTATTCAACTATTACTCCTGTCCTCTCTTCCCATCTTCATTGGTGTTCTTTAAATCTCCCCTAGAACCTCCCCCTACTCCCTTACTGATGCCATCTCCTCGCTCACAACCCTTGACTCTTCTTGTGAACTTATCCTACTTGGGGATTTCAGCATGAACTGGGTCTCCCCTATCCTTAAGCCCACTACACAACAGATCGCGTCACTGATCCTCTGCAGCTTATCAGTGAATCCACCAGACCTAACCATCACTCCCATAATCATACCCTCCTGGACTGGGTACAAACCACTCACCTACAATGAATAATCTCAGTTGACACACTCCCCAACATATTCAGTGACCATGTCATGGCTTACTGCATGTGTAAGCTGCACCTGCCTCGCTCCACCCCCACATACCATTGGGTCAAATCACTTCATTTCTTAAACACCACCATCCTCCTCCACGACCTTGCCTCCTCTGATTCATCTCTGTTCTATTCTGCCACTGAAAATGGCACTTCCCTCACTCTTTTCTGCCACTTCTTTAACAAAGCTTGGAAGACTCATGCTCCCCGATGGCACAGAGTGCATCACTTCCACCATCCACGGATCACAGCCAGCATTATCAAACTCTGCAACTCTGGGGAGCATGCCTGGGCATAATATAAATCTTCCTTCTCCCTTGTTGACCTTACCACATATTGTGCTCTAAGAAACTCCTGCACTAAAGTGATCCGAGCTGCTAAAGCACTTTACTTCAGGATCACGCTTCAGGAAAATATGAACTCTCCTCACAAATTCTGGCAAACCCTCTCCTCCCTCTTCAACCTCCCCTCTAAATCCCCCCTCCTCATTGATGATACATTAATCTCTGACCCCTTACTGTTGCCTCCACCTTGAACACTTTCTTCACCACCTGTGCTTTTCTGACCAGCATGGCAAACACCCCTCAACCGCTGCCCCCACTTAAATAAGTAGCTTCCAGTCCCCCCCCATCTCTCTCCCTTTGAGGTCCTCCATGCTCTTCATTCACTGAACACATGCAAATCCAGTAATGATGGCCTTGACTCTCTCCTCCTCCAAATCTCGGCCCCTGTCATTGCCCTTCCCCTATCCCACCTGCTCAACTTCTCTCTTTCTCTCCCTCTTTCTGTTCAGTCCCCCAGGCCTGGAAACCCACCAAAGTGATCCCTCTTCACAAAGGGGTGACCACTACTTACAGGGAAACTAACACCCCATCTCCCTCCTCCAAGTACTAGCCAAGCTCAGGAGTGAAGAAAGACCAAAGGGCTTAATAAAGGGGAGGAAATGTGGATAGAGGGTGACAGTGAAAAAGCAGGGATACTGAATGAATATTACTGCTCAGTACTCACAAAGGAAGAGGAGCGGGAGGTACTTAAACCAAACAAGAGAAACACTCTGAAGACAGGGGTCAATACCAGTCCATTTACAGAAGAAAGGGTTCTGAAAGAACTAATAAAATTGAAGGTGGACAAAGCAATGGGGCCTGATGGAATTCTCCCAAGAATTCTAAAAGAACTAAGGGTAGAACTAGCGACACAGCTGACTACTCTCCTTAACAAATCATGGGAAGATGGGGTGGTACCTGTGGACTGGAGGAGGGAGGATGTGATTCTTCTTCACAAAAGTGGGAGCAGGACAGAGGCAGGAAACTACAGACCAGTTAGTTTGACCTCAGTGATTGGGGAAATGATGGAATCACTTCTGAAGGAAAGAATTGCTGAGGACCTAGAGGCCAGTGGGGGACAGGACCCAAGACAGCATGAACTGACGATGGGAAGGTTGTGTCAGATGAATCTAATGGATTTCTTTGACTGGGTGACCAAAGTAGTAGACCAGGAAGGGGCTGTGGACATGGCCTACCTAGATTTTAGCATGGCATTTGATACAGTCCCACACAAAAGATTAATACACAAGTTAGCCAGCATTGGAGTGGGTCCCAAGATGGTAGCCTGGATAAAAAATTGGCTAAACAACAGGACACAAAGGGTAATAGTAAATGGAGTCCACAGTGAAGAAAGAAGGGTTACAAGTGGGGTACCGCAGGGTTCAGTACTAGGACCGGTCTTTTCTAATGTCTTTATAAGTGACATTGCAGAGGAACTGGAAGGAAAATTATGTCTCTTTGCAGATGACACAAAGAGCCGCAACAGGGTTGATACACAAGATGGAGTGGAAAGGATGAGAAGGGACTTGGCAAGGTTGGAGGAATGGGCAAATGTATGGCAGCTTAGATTCAATGCAAAGAAGTGCAAGGTAATGCAACTGGGAAACAAAAACCCAGGAGAAGAGTACACAATGGGGGGTGAGATACTGACAACAGTAAAAATGGAAAGGGACCTGGGGGTAGTCATATCAGATGACCTAAAGGTGGGCCAGCAATGTCAGAAGGCAGTAAGGAGGGCTGGGGGGATACTGGGATGCATAGAGAGAGGCATCACCAGTAGAAAACAGGATGTTGTTGGCCCTCTGTACAGACAGTTGGTAAGACCACATCTGGACTACTGTGTACAGTTCTGGAGTCCCCATCTCCACAGAGACATAGACAGGGTGGAAGCTGTCCGGAGGAGGCAACCAAAATGATGCAAGGTCTGCATCAGAAGACGTATGAAGAAAGACTAAAGGAACTAAAGATGTATAGCCTCGAGAAAAGGAGGGAGAGGGGGGACATGATAGAAACTTTCAAAGACCTCAAGGGAATCAACAAAGTCCAAGAGGTAGCATCTTTCGGAAAAAGAGATGTGCAAAAACAAGGGGCACAATTTGAAAATAGAGGGGGGGGGGTGGCTCAGAGGTAATGTTAGAAAGTATTTTTTCGCAGAGAGGGTTGTGGATACATGGAACAGCCCTCCTGAGGAGGTCGTAGAGTCATAAACAGTGGGGGAATTCAAGAATGCATGGGACAGACATAAGGCAATTCTACTGGGGGGTAGGAGGAAGTAGGCATTGGTTAACTAGGATCTGCAGCTTATCCGTTAGGTAGGGAAATGGGCAGACTAGGTGGGCCAAGCGGTCCTTATCTGCCATCTAATTCTATGTTTCTATGTTTCTATAACAGACGGTGGAAGTTCTATTTTAGGCACTGGACACACTACAGAACTGTTTTTGAAAACTGTTTTAAAACCAGTTTAGCTAAACTATTTCAGTGCAGCCACACAACTCAGTAACCATTTTTGATAACAGTTTAATGTGGCCACACTGCTAGTGTTAAACCTGTTCTCCTTGTAACTATTTTGTGATAAGTCCAACACACAGAACTGTGCTTGCCTGGACACACTGCAGCAAGAACTGTTTTAGTTAAACCATTACAGCTTAAAAAACTTTTACTCCTGGACAGACCTGTAAGTAAAACCATGCTAGCTACAAAACTGGTTGGACAACAGAACACAGTGGGTAATAGTAAATGGAGTCCACAGTGAAGAAAGGAGAGTTACTAGTGGGGTACCACAGGGTTTAGTACTGGGGCCGGTCCTTTTTAATGTCTTTATAAGTGACATTGCAGAGGGATTGGAAGGGAACGTATGTCTCTTTGCAGATGACACAAAGCTTGGCATATTGCAAAGAAGGGGCTCAAGACCCCTTAGGGGTATGAGACAGGGACATGCTGCAGCACTAGGCATGTCTGGTCTTGCACAAAACAGGAATGAGACCTCTGTTTGTCGTACCACCAGAGTCTAACAATGATCTGAGAAGGGTGGGCTTTGCTATGCTGGTTTTGAGACTGACCCAAGTGGGGGGGGGGGTAGCTGTAGGGACAAACCACCTGATGGCATGTGCAGTTACACATATGTGGTGGTATCCTTGGAACAAAGGAATGCCTAATCCCCCCCCCCCGAGTCCAATGTGCTCACAGCTTGTTCGTCCACCATCTGTGTGCCCGGCCCACCCATAAAAAGTGGGCTAAGAGCTTTTTGAGAGAGGCAAAAATCTTGGAAGAGAGGCTAATCGGGAGGTTATTAAACAAGTAGGTGACTCTGGGGAGGAAAAGCATTCTAACAGGAGTCACTTTGCCCAGGAGAGAAAGGCATAACTTCCGTCGGCGCTCCACTTCAGTGGGCAGTTGACTTAGGAGATGAGAGAAGTTGGTGGGTTCAAGTTCAGCCCATCTGTTGGGGATGTAAACTCCCAGGTAGGTGAAACCCTGTGTAGCCTATGCTAATTCGGTGTCTTGGATGCAGTCCTCGGTACAAGCCGGGTTAAGTGAGGTGAGTGGGGTGAGAGTGGGCTTCCTTTGGTTAACTTATAAACTGGATAGACTGGCAAAATCTCACAGAATAGAGAGGACTACTGGCAGAGATTGCTGTGGTTGGGATAGAGTGAGCAGAAGATCATCCACATATGCCACCACCAGGTATGAGCTACCTGATACCGGGATACCAGTGACACCATCAGCTTCGATGAACGCCCATACTGGGGGGGTCTAATGCCAGTAAGAACGGGAGTGGAGATGGGGGCAGCCCTGGCGGGTGCCTCTATGCAGGGGAAACGAAGAGGAAATATTGGTATTGGTTAATATTCTGGCCATAGGAGAGCTGTACAGTGTAGCAACCCACTGTCAGAACTGGGGGCCAAAGCCATACAGGCAGAGGACCTTGTGTAGGTAATTCCATTCAACCAAATCGAAGGCTTTGGCGAAATCTATGGCTAGAGTGGCCATGGGAGTTTTAGACCGACTTGCCAGCCATTTCAAATTGAGTAACAGCCTAGTATTGTCAGATCCAGACTTCCCCTGATAAACCCCACCTGTGCCATGTGAATTAAGGAGGGTAAGACTGTCAACATCCTGGTGACCAGAATCTTAGCTAGAATCTTAGTATCAACAGGTAGGAGGGAAATGGGGTGGAAACTGATGCAGTTTAAAGGGTCACTGAACTTTTTTGGGAAGAGAGTTATCAGGGCCTCCCTCATAGTGGAGTGAAGAATCTCTGAAGAGTGGGCATCCTGCAGTGCTGAGAGTAATGGGTGGGCAATCTCCTGTCCTAGAGCTTGATAAATTTTGACCATCATCCCATCCGGCACGGGTGCTTTTCCCTTGGCCATCTGGGAGAGAGCCTGATGCAACTCTTCGCAAGTAATCAGTGCATCTAGGAGATCCATCTGCGTGGGTGACAGGCCTGGTACCGTATACCGCTGGCAAAACTGGTGCAGCCTCTGGGACAGCTGGACATCAGACAAAGAGGAATGGGACTGGTACAGAGATTGGTAGTACTGTTGCATGGCATCATTAATACCCATAGGGTCTGTGGTTACCTTACTTGCAGGAGTGCAAATGGCCTGAATTTGGAAGGAGGCCTGCTGCTTCCACAATTGATAGGCTAATACCTGCCCCCCTTCTCCCCATCCTCCCAGTAAGCATTCTTGGTCCTCAGCAAAAGCCATTCTGCCTTCTGATGTAACTAAGGAGTTACTTTGGTACTTTAGACCAACTATTCTTTGGGTCAGAGACCTGTCTCTAGAGGCAGCAGGGGATGCCTTAAAGTGCGACTCTAGCCCCATGAGCTCCATCTGCAACAACGCTAGGGTCTTCTTGCGGGCCCTGTTTTGTTTTGCGGCAAATGCTATGATATGGCCACAAAGGGCAGCCTTAAAAGTTTCCCACACTGTGAACGGGGATACACCACAGTCAGAATTTGCAGAGAAATATTCCTTGGCTGCCTTCATCACAGTCTGCTGGAATTCTGGGTCTCTGAGCAGAAGAGGGCTGCATCTCCAGTGGGTGCTGGTAGACTGCTGCAAGGAGGGAGTGTATGTCATCATAACAGATGTGACCGGAAATTATAATATTTCCTATTGTGTTGTTGGATATCCCATTAACCGCTGCTCCATTGGGCAGCCTGTAATCTATGAGACTGGGTACAGCATGGGAGGGACAGTAATAGGAGTAGTCCCATCCCGAGAAAAAATTCCACCACCATACATCAACTAGGTCCCACTCCTCCTTCATCTCTTGCAGGGCCGAATGTGCCCTGGGATGCAACTACAGGGTAGGTTTGGATTTATCTATGAAGATGTCTTGTACCAGATTGAAGTCTCCTCCAGTCAGGATAGGAATGTGAGGGTTAGGCTGCACTACAGAAGAGAGAGCCTTGCTGAGGCTAGGAAAAAAATCGGCGTGATCTGGATTAGGAGCATATACGTTTCCTACAATCAGTTTACCACCTGGGGAGGAGAGTCTGATGGCAACCCACCTACCCTGTGCATCGGTTCGGGCCTCTTCCATTGTTCATGAGCTAGATTTGCAAATACGTATAGCGACTCCCCTTGACTTGGAGGTAACAGAGCTAGTCTGGACCACCCCCACCCACTACTTCTTCAACCAGGGAACAGACCTGCTAAGGAAATGGGTCTCCTGTAGGAGAGCTATGTCTGCATGTAAGGTATGCATGTACTGTAGTACCTTAGTGCATTTGATAGGGTGGTTAAGCCCCTTAACATTCCAAGTCACCAGACACAACCCTTTATCTGTGAGGGTGGTCATGGTTACGTTGGTCAAGTGAGTAATGGGTACTTCCCCTCCCAGATGTGCAGATGCAGAAGGGAGAAAGAGAAAATACCTAGCTCCAAGGTACCTGTCACCACCAGGGGTAGGCTGCTGCTAGGTGATGGGAAGGTATAAGCACACTAGGTTTAGAGGTAGCTTCAAATGATGCGCTGCAATGATTTTAACTCAGTATCAACAACAAAGTCTAGTTTTTCAACCTGCAAAAAGAGAGAAAACACTAAGTATAATGCAAGTAACAAGACAGCAATAGTATCGCTATGTAATAGAAATAATAACAGACCTCGGTCAGAACATACTTGCTTCCTGTTCGAGGCCATTAATGGTAAACAGACAAGTGTCTATATGCTGAGGGTGGAGAGAGCTTAAGGCGAAAGAGGGTACCAAAAACGGGTTCCCTCTGCTACGCTAGCTCCAACACCCAGTGACGAGGGAGTAAACAGCAACCCAGTAGAGTTACATCCCTCCTCACCTAGTGGATTCCCCATGGTCGGGTAACATGAAACCGGGGGGAATAGAAAGAAAAGGGGGGGCAGAGGGGAGAGGAGTAATGGTGGGGAAGTAGGGGAATATTGGGCAATCCCCCAACCGAAAAAATGGAAGCCCGTTTAGGCATACACCTTAGACCGAGTAGGCCTTCAAGGGATATAAGGCATATTGATATATACATTTCAATTGTAGGACCCTCCTAATAAACAGGCGTAAACCATGGACCAATAGCCTTTCTTTAGGAAAAGTGATCAGGGAGAAGGGTTACTCAGGCAACAAAGGTTCATCATCCTTCAAACAATATCAGGGGACCTCGTATTGTGCACATGGGGGTCCCCCATTGGAGGTTCAGTGCTTGGAGTGGGCCAAACCCATCAGTGAATATGCCCATAGCTGACCCTGGGGTAGGGGGTGGTAAACCAACACCTTAAGCCCTCGACCCAACCCAACTAAGTTACACCCTGTAACAAAGAGTAAGGGGGGGGCAAGTGAATGTGATGTCATGTAGCAACCTATGGAACCTGCGCACTGGCTCCCAGCATATAAATTATGGGCGTGCCGGGGAGGACCACCAGGTCACCATTTACACAAACCCCATAAGCCATAGGAAGGGACTACAAGACTGATAGAGAAAAATGCCCAGGTAAAAATTGAGAAACTAATATAGATAGTCCAAAAATCAGCCTGGATATTCATTGCACAATACAGGGGCCATTGTGAGTCCAACTTTGGGTGTAGAAAACTCCACGGGATCATCAGCATAGCAAGGGGAGTTGGCTGTCAAGGCTGCAGCTTATGATTTTTCACCAGGTTTAACTATCCCAGACAGATCTACTGCCTCCACTAGAGATGATGCTGGGCTAGCTGCCCATTTGAGTGGTTGCTCCATGTCCATGAAAACAGGTTCTGGTGCAGGGGATCGAAGATATGCGATATCTGGGAAGGGATAATCTCTAGTCATCTTGGCTGGTGGTGCCGCTATGCGCTGATCTGGGGAGAGATGTTGGCCACTTCTGGAGCACTGCCATTGGCAGTGGACTTGACCAGGACTTCTAGGAGATAAAGGGTGCTTATCTGGGCTTGCAGATGGTGTAGATGTAGCCTGGGCAGCAGGAGCCATATGTCTCAGGCCTCTCGAGCTAGGAGGACCATTCTGTGAGGGATCTGGTCTGCTAAAAATATGCCCTCCTGGAATTTGCAGCCCTGAATTAAAGTTCCCATTGGGGATATTGTCTCATTAGGGTCCCAGAGCCTCCTGGGAGATGTAGTCAGGAGAGACAGGGCAGGCCATAACTTACAGATCCACCTCTCCACTTCAGCTAGATGTTCGGCCACAATCTCTCTCCCTTTCTTAGACACCAGAAGCATGGTGAGTCCTTTAAATCTGTAGTGAAAATTATGTGTAGCCAGGAACTTTTTCAAAGGAACAAAGGCTCAGTGCCTGGCAGAGGTTTCTTGAGCAAAGTCTCTATTAAATGAAATATGTGCTCCCTGCCACTGAATCTCTCCCAAGTTGCTTGCCACTCTCAAAATTCTTTATTTGGTTGAGTAGTAGAGCAGATACACCACAATAGGTCTCAGGGCCTGACCAGATCTCTTCCCGCTATATGATGGTTCCTTTCAACTTCAATAGGGCCCTTCATCAGTCCCCTGACATGATGGGGATAGTTTCATTGAGCAACCTCTCCATAGACTGACCTTCAGAGCCCTTGAGGTCACTGATAATATGGAATTTATTTCGACGTCCACTGTTTTCCTGGTCTAACGCCCTGTCTCTCAGGACCACTATCCTCTCTTCGTGTAGCTACACCCATTTGCAAGAGTTTGGCTTGTTGCTGCTCTAAAGCCTTAGCCCTTTGCTCTGCCACATTCATTCTATCCTGTAGTTGCCACACATCTGTTGTGGTTCCAACAAGGGTGGTGTTAATGTCTTCCACTTGCGACAATAAGGCCTCAAGCATGTGGGTGATATAGTGTAGGGAGTCCTCTACTGAGGTTGGCTGCAGCGCAGCTGCTGGGTTAGGTAGTGAAGCAGAAAGAGTCCCCCTGGGAGGCTACGCCAGTGGCAGGAAGGATTAAGATGTTCACCAGGCAAGGCGACTGGTGGCTGTGCTGAGTGGTGGCTGCGGATTTAAAATCAGACTGCTTACCTGAAGGTGAGGATCACAGGCCTGCTCAGCCTACCCACTTGGAGTGACTCACCTGTAAAATAAATAAAATGCCACAAATCTGCAAACTGGTCACACCGAACGGTTGGGGGGAGTCTACCCAAACTGGTGTTGTAGCTGGAGGGGGATAACACTCTGAGATTAGGGTAGCTGACCGTGGATTTCCACCAGGCTTGAAGAGAGCAAAAGAATTAAGCTGACATTTTCTCAGTGGCTAGACCACACCTCCCCAGGTATGCCAGTTTTAACGAACCACAGTAGCAATTCTAGATTATCTAGTATTATTGCGATTAAGAGTCCACAGGAGAATTCCATTAATTTAAGGCCTCTGGAGAATCAGGATGATACCCAGTCTAATGATAGCATTGAATTAATTGAAGTTGAATCTCCTGCTTGCAGCATGGGTAATAATCATAATTCTTTTTAAAGAGAGAATTCACTAATTTTAGAAGCTTTTGCCTCAACAGACCAGATCAACCATTTATCAACATGCAGCTCATTAGTTTTTTCACCTGACTATTTTTCTCAATCTAATCCTAAACCTACATGGCAGGATGATCTAAATGGTATAATAAATGAGCTGCAGTCAACTATAAATGTACTCAAACAACATAATTATTTGGACGGGAAACAGTACTTTGGCACCAAATTTTGTGGACGGGAATATAACCAGAGTAGGAAGTCAGTTAGAGAATAATAACGTCAAGCCAACTAGTGGTTACTCATTTAGTCTTAGTCAGGATGTCAAAGAGTTTGTTAATGACCCCTATATGGCTCATCCTATGATCCTTGATCATATAATTAATCTAAGGCTAGAGATGGACACCATCAAGGAGAATATTACTTTAGATGGGTTTCACCTGGATGATATTTTACATAAACTTAATACACTATGCAGTCAGGGGGTTCTCCCTCAATTGTGATTAAAAACTCTTTAAAAGATACTGTCCATCCTAATTTTTAACCTATTACCATTCCAGATCCTGCTGCACTTAGTAGGCCAAGCTAAAACAAAAGATTTAAGAAAGCTAAGAAAAAACAAAAAGATAATATGAACAAATCAGTAAAAGGTTATTTAACTGACTTCAAAGAAAATAACAAAAATGAGGACGCCTCTAGGAGTAATAAAATGACTATGGAACAAGCAATCACTAAGGATGACTCAAAAAAGGTTGCCAATAAAAGAGAATGTTGAGTTTCGTTCAACCTTTGACAACAAGCTAGATCCTTCAGTAGAGACCATTTCCCTTCAGAATATGAGAACACAAATGGCCAGATTAGAAGCTAACTTGGCATACTTTAGGGAAAGTCTAATGGGATGAAGGATGGAAGACAGCGTGTAGCCCATCAAACAAATTTTAAACATTCCTCCCACTTAGCAGTTACTGATGAAGAATTACTACAGGCAGCTGAATTCATAGAAGACAAAAAGTTAATTGACATAACAGAATGTGCTATACTTTGTCTTTATGGTTATAGCTGGGAGATGGAAAAGAGTAATGAGTTCAACAAAGACAAGATTGTGCACCTTCTTAGGGCAGTCACGAGTGCTGATATTGTCAAGAGAGATATGGCTCAAACTTGGCTGGAAAAGATATGGATGGTACTGATTGTATTTTTATATTTTGCATTGTACCTAGAATTGCAAATCAAATTTGGTTAAATAATGAGGCACTAAAAAAATATGGCTATGCCATCCATTATATAAACAGAGACTCAAATAACAACCAAAGAGGAAATGCTAGGCCTACTAAGTGATCCCTTTTTGGGATTAAAAAAAAAACAGCATGAGACTGCAGCTGCATTGTTGTAAAATGTGTTTACTTACACTCTCAAGTTAGCAGATACAAGCATTCAGATGGAGGATGTGTCTAGGTGTCTTGACGGTTCCATTATTGGGTGGGCTGCTTTAACTCTCTCTAACCAGGAGACGGCAAATGCAATTTTGGGGTGGACATCTCTTTTAGATAAAATGGGTATCTATATTGTAGAAAGCTCTATTTTAGATGAGAAAAATACAAAGACTAATTCCATAGGACAGCAGGAACACATTGATAAATTGTTTCAATCACTTTTACTGTATGGGTTAGGGAGAACATGAAATGAAAAATCCCTCCCAGTTAAGATCCACCTTTCTGGATCAACTGGAAAAATTGCTGAATATTTCTATAGACAAAGATAATGCTATCAAAGTAAAAAGGAAGGGAAATGATTTGGATTGTGATCTGGTACTAATTGGAATAGAGTGCAAGAGCCTGTATAATAAAATAGTTGAAATATGAGTAAATGGGATGCCCTAGGACTGCATTTAGTCCAGATTCCAACTGCGAACCAAAACTTGTCGCTTAAAAAGCTGACTAATGGCAAGTTGCCTTCAAGTAGCCACACTGTACCAGTAGAAGCAACTCAAAGTTTACCCTTGTATAATATTGAAACAAGCAACAGGTATGAAACCTTAAATGTATCTGCCAACTGACGTGATTGTCTCACTGGCTTCAAATAATGAAACCAAATCAAGAGATTTTTCATTAATTGCCTGGAACATTGCAGGACTGGCCAGCAAGCTTGTAGACAAGGGGTAGGACTGCCAAAGCTTTCTGAAGGTGCAAAATCTTCCCTAAGTCCCTAAAATGTCAGTAGCTATAGGAAAAAAGGGTAAAATGCACTGAGTGCTGTTCACAAAACCTCCACAGCTGTGAAAAAATACACGACAGACTGTGGAAAAAAGTGCAGCTGTGGAAGGTCCTGAGGAAAAAAGGTAATTGATAAGTATAGCACAGCCCCTCAATGGCTATTCTCAGCCAGTTTTTTTCTGCAATTGTGGAATAAATGTTCCTCACATTGTAGTGAGGCGTAACACTCCCTCAGCAAATTACAGTAGTGCCCCAACAATTGGAATACAATTACAGTGGAGGTCAGACAAAGGTAATAGCATCCCAGTGGGTATATCAGTGGCTGAAGTTACAGCAACATTAGCACACATTGCCACTGAATGGCAACAAACAACACCACCAGACCCAGAGCAGTCCATAAAGGAGCCTCACAGGCAGTAGATCCTGAACAGCCTACAGTGAGTGTTGCTCCTGCAGGCAACAGGAACACTCCAGGGAGGGATGACGAGCAGTGACAGACAGCCACTGTGCTGCCATGGTATTGCTGGCACCTGTGGTGCTACAGTGGTCCCAGTTGAGGGACTAGTTGCTGATCTCTCTGTGGGTGCTTTCAGCTTCATGCTATGGCAGAAATGTTAGTCTGCTGCTCCAGTTAATTGGGTTCACTGTTGCTGTGCCTTCTAAGCCATTTTCACAGCTGCGGATCTGAAGTTGAGGATTTTCAGCACTTGCTCAATTTCAGCAGCTGCTGAATTTCTGCAACTGTGGGGATTTTTATGGAAATCTGCACCTGAGTAAGTTTTCTTTCAAAAGGAAGTTGGAGTAATACATTTTAACTGATGACCTCAAGACATTTATTACCTGCTTATTACCTATTAGACTGCTTTACACCATGAAAATTATTGCATTGAGAGCTGAAGTGGGTTGGTTGAATCATTAAAGTGGAACCTAACAGTGATGTGCAAATAATGAATAGCATTTCCCAATTTCCATAAATAATAGGCTATTCATTACTCAGGAAGAGAACAAATAATCAGCGCTATTTATGATTCTTTAGTATTTTGCTATTTGGCAGGAGTTCAAGATCTCCCAAGACTTCTTGTCCAATCAGAGGCCACTTTGAAAGCTCACAGAAGGTAGGTCATGTGATCTAGCACTCCAAGCTTCAGGCATGAGAGACAGATGACTTTAGTTGCCACAGAGAAAGAATCTACTTCCATTTACTTGTTAAAAACAGACAAATCAGAAATCTCGATATTTTTTTGTTTCCTGTCTAAAACTCAAGCCAGAGAGTACACATTTTTATGTTGTCTTGCATGCACAGCATAGATAGCATATTGTGGTTGCTTCAGTGGAGAAGGGGGTTTTGGAGGTGCAGTCCTGCTGCAGCCAATGGCACCACTGTTTTTTGAAGCTGGGCTCTATGGCGCCAATGGCAGAGCACACTGTCTATGACAGCAATTGAAAAAACGTGCGACCGCCTTCAAAGAAATTAGCCGCTGCAATCAGGGTGCACCATGAGGTGGTCACTGATTGCAGCAGCCAATTACTGCTGGTGTCCCCTGTCATGGCAGTAACAGGGAAGCCGAGGGACAGCCGCTGCCTCACACAGTCCCTTAGAAAGCCGACGGGTGTGTCCAATCCCCCTGTTGGCATGCCCCCTCGTAACTTAATTTGCTGATGGGGTGCCCATTCCCCATCAGCATGTCCCCCCATTTCTTGTGTGCAGAGGGGGTGCCCAATTCATCTTGGCTCATGCAACCCCCCCTCAAGTATATGCCAACTGGGGTGCACAGTCCCCATCGGCTCCAGTCCCCCCACCTCAAAACATGCAGGTGGCATGCTGGGAGCCCACCCCAGTGTGCCAAAAGTACCTGTTGAAAGGAAGAACCATCCCACAATGTCTGTAACATTTTGTTTTAAACCCTGAAAAGAAGAAAACGGTCCCTCGCTGTCTGCCCCCTCCCCCAACCCGCACCCATCCACTGCATACCACACCTAACCATAACCTCTCTCACCCCATACTTACCTCTGGAGCCCAGCGCGATGATCTTTGGTGGACCAGGAACATGTCTGCACTCTTCAAAGCCGACCGTGAACTGACGAAATGCCAATAAGCTGTATAATGGCACTAATAGGGTTTTTTCAATTTAGGTGCATATCTCTGGCATTTTTGGGAATTGTGGCACCAAATTTTCAACATGGGGTTACTGGGATGCCACCTCATGAATTCAGTCACTGTCATGGCGTTATTCGATCCCAAAAAGTGATTTTGTGGTCACTGCGCAAAATCACCTTTTGGGACCGATTAACGAAATGGTGGTGCCACTGTTCATGAGGTGGGCTCTCAAAAAGCCCATGTTGCAAATTTGGTGAAAAATTAAAAAAAAATGACTGTTTTATGAGTGTGCATTACACAGTTTCCATGCATGCTCATAACCTCGCAAATCTGTAATATTTTCACTCCAGATTTTCAACATTGGCATTTTTCCACACCTCCTTATGAACAGTACAGCTGTCATTTTACACATCCTCTCTGCAATGTGTTTTCACACTACTGGTGCAGAATAGAGAAGTCGCTGTGGGAAATCAGTGTTCAGGATAGATTAAGAAAATCACAGTGATAGTATTCATGAGTAGAGGTCCTAAAATGCCTATGTTGAAAATATGGTGACAAAGTCCACAAAATGAGTATGTTACAAGTGTGCACTGCGCAGTTTCCACGTGCACTCTTAACTTCGAGGTTTTGTAATATTTTCACTAAACATTTTCAACATTGTCAGTTTTGCACACCTCCTTATGAACAGTACAGCTGTCATTTTTCACATCCTGCCCTTCACACAACTGGCGCACAGTGGGGCGGTTGCTTTGGGAAATACACAATCAGGACAGATGAAGAAAATCATAGTGACGGTGTTCATGAGCAGAGGTCTCAAAATGCCTATGTTGAAAATTTTGTGAAATAATTTCACTAAATGACTGTGTTACGAGTGTGCATTGCGCAGTTTGTACGTATGCTCATAAATGCAAGCATTTTTTATATTTTAACTCAACATTTTCAACACTGCCATCTCTTCACCTATGCCCAAAGGCACACCTCAGTGCCTGTCAGTTTCTGTAGGGTGCTGTGGGGTTGACGTCACTTTCATACTTCACTGCCATTCCTATTATGCTTCTGTTCAACTCCTGCGCTACCGATGTCAATGTCAGCAAGACAACATTCGGTATTGACAAATTCTTGTTTTACACTGTTTTTGCAATATAAAGTGAAAATTGGGCCTTTAATAAAGGGAAAATAGAAGAGCTGTGTAGTGTTTGCTGAGAGAGACAAGCAGGCATGCCCGAACAACACACACACACACACACACACACACACACACACACACACACAGAGGTTGTGTGTATGTGTGTACATGTGAGTGGGTGTGTGTGTGTGTATGTGTCTGAAAGAGACAGCATTAAACCTGCAGTGTAGTTGTTTTGTGACATTGGCTTCAGAAAATAATGACTGAGAAGTGCAGGAGGAATGGAGGAACAGGTAGAGAGGAGGAGATGCCCTTTATGTCAAGGAGAGCATTATGGTGAAGGAAGATGGGGGCATCAGGAGTAGAAATGGGGAGACTGAGTTGCTGTGTGTGCAACTCATGGCATCCTTAGGCAAGAAACTTGACTTGCAGGTGGTCAATAACCACCATGGCAAGAGGATGAGAGGGACAGAGATCTCAGGGAAGAACTAGAATGAAGGATAGCTAAGGGGGAAGTAGTGGTGCTGGGTTATCTGAACCTGTCAGACATCGATTGGGATGTTCCAGTGCAAGAAGTATCGTAAGTCAGATCTTGCTGGATATGTTCCAGGACTGTCTGCTGGTACAGTTAGTTAAGGAGCCCACCAGACAGACCACAAGTCTTGATGTGGTGCTCGCCAACATAGAGTTGGTAGGAGTTGCAGGAGTAGGGGAGCCGTCTGGGAACAGTGACCGTAACTCTCTTTGGGTTGAACTGGCTGTTATTTGTTTATTTATTTTTTAACTGTTTACTGGGTAGGTGCACTAGACAAAGGTGTTGCCTATTTTCAGGCACAACCCGGGAAAGTTACAGAGACAAAAATGACTTGGCTGTGGTAAACCGCAATACAGAGCTGAAGTCCTTGATTTTAGAAGGGCAGACTTCAAGAGGCTGAGGGAGCTGGTCAGTGATAAGCTAGTAGGGATGGACAACATAGATGGCATGGAAGAGAGAGATGGGGCAATCAAGGGGGCCATTCTTGGGGCATCTAAGGTATGCATAAGAATCGTAGTCAAAAAGAACAGGTTCAAAAGACTTCTATGGTTCTCATAAAGGGTCAGGTAAGTGGTGAAGGCTAAGAAATAGGCCTTCTACTAATCTAAGGAAAAGCAGGGGAGGAAGAATGGGAAGAAGGTTTGCTGAAAAATATGGTGGCAAAGAGGATAGTTAGGTAGGCAAAAACAGAAACAGAGCTGTGTATTGTGGAGGGAGCCAAGAGCTGAGAAAAACAGGTCTTCATGTCTAGTATTTAAAAAGGAAAAAAGAAGTGGGAATTGTATGGCTAACCGAGGAGAATAGGATGATTGAAGCAGACAGGCAAAAAGCTGCTCTCCTTAATGGTTACTTTTTCTCAGTTTTCACTAGGGAGGACACTGGGAACTTGCCAGAGATTGGCATCAAAATGGCCATTACGGGGGTCCCGTAGATGAGGCAGCTAGCATTTACTAACAAAGGGGGGGCTGCCAGCCCTAAAGATTGATAAGATGGGCTGTATCAGAGGATACTCAGGGAATTGGCAGCAGAACTGGGTGATTCCCTGGGAAGTCTATTCAACAGCTAAGGACAGTGGTGGTTCCAAGGATGGAGGACATAGTTCTGCTCCATGGGGGGGTGCAAGGAACAAGAAGGGAACTATGGACCTGTCAATATTACTTCTATTTTAGGAGAACTGATAGAGTCACTGGTCAAAGAGGACATCATGGAGTACTTGAAGAGCAACAGTCTCCATGACAGTAAGTATGGAGGTCTTGCAGACTAACCTGACAGTTTTCTTTGACTGGATGGCATGGGAATTGGATAGGGGCCATGCTGTGGAGTTGCTCTACTTCAGCTTCAGCAAGGCTTTAGACTCAGAACCTCACAGATGCTTGCTGAAAAAATGGAGGATCTGCATGCAGCTAAGGTCATAGTAAACTAGGTAGGTGACTGGCTAAAGGGGAGGCAGCAGAGGTTAATGGTTAACTGAGTTAAATCAGAACAGAGACAGGTCATGAACAGGGTTCCACAGGGATCTGTCCAGGGTCCAGTCCGTCTTCGCAGATGACAACAAGCTTTGTGGGAGGGTGGATAGTGATGAGCAAATAAAGGAAAAGCAGAGACTTGCAAAAGCTGAATGGGAGTTCAAGGGTTTGGCAGATGAAATTCAGCAACAAAAAATTCAAGTTGATTAACCTAGAGAGCAAGAACCCTAGGAGAGAGTACTGGATGGGAGGGTGACATTCAGTACCATGGTTGAGGAACGAGAGTTTAGAGTTACCGTCAGTGACTCTCTAAAGCAATCAAGTCAGTGTAAAAAGGCTTATAGCAAGGCAAATTGCATGCTTGGATGTATCCAGAGGGGTACTGATAGCAGAAAAAGGGAGCTAATACTTCTTCTATATAGATCCTTAGTGAGACCACACCTGGAGTACTGTGCCCTGTTCTGGGTCCTCACCTCAGGAAGGATAGGGATGGGCTCAAGACGGTGCAGCACAGGGTAACAAAAATGATTCAGGGCCATCAAGGTATGGCTTATGAGGAGTGCCTCAAGGCACTGAACATGTACTTGCTGAAGACCAGAAGGGAGAGGTGAGATATGAAAGAGACCTTCAGTTTCCTAAAATGAATAAACAGGCTGAACAGTGGGGAACTATTTAACTTGAATATCAGCTTGCAGTCATGTGGTCATGAGTGGAGGCTAATGGAAGGGAGGTTCAGGAGGGATGAGAAGAAATACTATTTTATAGAAAGAGTGGTGGAGCTATGGAACATGCTAACAGCCGAGGCAGTGGGTACAGAAACATTAGTGGTTTTAAGTATGGATGGGACAGAATGAAGGGTATAGCAGTTGCTCAGGGCGTCAGAACCGAGGACTAGAATGGGGGGGGGGGTGGTAGGACTAGGACCCCCAAGGAACAGTGGGCCCCAGGACTAAATATGGAACTTGAGCAGACTGGATGGTTCTTTGGTCTTTTTCTGCCATCATTGTCTATGTTTCTATGCTTCTTTTTTTTTGCAAGTAAGTATACTTTATTGAAGAAATTGTTAATATGAACAGACAGGACGGTACAGAAAGGAAGGAAACAACATATGGGAAACGCAAAATCACAGAAAATCTGAGAAATAAAAAAATGAAGAAAAAAGACACACAAAATACAGACAACAACAAAAATCCACTAACCCCCACCCTCCAACCACCCTCTGGATCCCACCCTTCCCCTGATCTCTATGTGTTCATGACAGCAGGTACAGAAAGCATTATACAGAAAAGATAGACGTTAGGGTTTGTAAGTTATTGAATCTAGACTGGTATATATGTAAAGATTTAAACACTAGCAATAGACATTTTGACATTTAAAGCTGATAGCATTTCAGGGAGCCTTTCAGACTATGTGGGGAGAGCAGGGTCAGTCCAGTGTTTCAACAACTGAAGTTTAGTAACAGCAGAAATTAAAGCCATATTAGCTTTAATGGAGCTCCCAAGCAAAGAGCTAAAGTCACCCAAAATGCAAGTTTCTAAAGTAAAGGCTTCTTGTAATCTCAATATAGGGTCCTGTTTATTTTGAATAAGGCCCCAAAATGAAGCAGTATATGGACAAGACCAGAGCATACAGTATGTAATAAGGAGCCATCTGATTCTTTGCACCTAAAATAAATTGGCTTTCCCCATTTTGTACATCTTAGTAGGTGTAAAATATAAATTATGAAGTATATTAAATTGTTGTAGCCTAACTCTAGCCTGCTTAACAAATTTATCAATAACAGTCCAGATTCAAAACCAAAATGTATCCTCTTTATCAATGCCTAAGGCACTGGCCCAATAATAAGCAACTGGAAAGATGAAGTCCCAAATCACCTGGCCAATGACCTTGTAGAGCTGGGATATTGGGTGGCGCTGACACACTAAAGCTGACCATGTAAGAAACATGGCTCCAGCTCTGTTTGACCAAGGAGGAAGGCCTAAAAAACTAAAAAGACAGTGACGTAATTGAATGAACTAAAAAAAGCTAAAAGCAGGAATATTGAATCTTCTCCAAAATTGTTCAAAAGAAATAAAATCACCATTTTCCAATAGATTATTATAGGTCAATGATCTCAAGTGCGACCATTTCCTCCCACTCAAGGGCTGTCTGCCAATTGTAATATTGAAATTATTAAGGAGAGGTTGAGAAGAATCCTTTATGAAGGATAGTTTCAAGTATTTACAAAGCTGTGCATGAGCTTGAAGAGACCTAACCTTGGGTGGGGGGGTACACCTGAGATTATGAGGCAGTGTGTGAGGGGGCAGGTACAGAAGAGAGTTGATAGCCAACTGATGCTTAAGACATAAGTTTTTTCTATAACAAGCCAAAGAGCTGAGCAATTGTTGGTAGCCTCACCACTTATAGACCCCCAATGAAAGTATTTGGATCCCAGTAGGGCAAAATAATATCTTAAGAAATAAAGAAGTTGGAGCCCACCATATTTTTTAGATCTAATCAATTTAACGTATGTACGACGGGGGGCATTCATCCAAAGAAATTTTGAAAGCATATTATGTAATCCATTAAACCAACTAATTGGTAATGCAATATTTAACATACCAAGGTGGTATAATATTCTTGGGAGAACATTCATTTTTATGACATTTGCCCTTCCCCACAGGGTTAAAGGCAGAGATCTCCATTTGTCTTAGTCTTGGGCTACCTGTTTTACCAAAGGATCTAGATTTAGAACTTTTAATTGGGATATGCTGGAGGAGACTTTAATGCCTAAATAGTTTAAACAGTTGGTTTCCCAAGTAAGCCCCAAGCCTGCTAAATCTTCTTTGAAAACGTGCAGAGAGAGAGGAAAAAATGTTTTAAAGTTCAACTTGTAACGAGAAGAGACACCAAACTGTTGTATTGTAAGGAGGGTCTTCTAAAGGGATGTTTCTATATAATGTGTTAAAGACTAACATCTTAAGTTAGTAAGGAAGATTTTGCAGGTGTTTATTTTAATTTTTTTATCGTATAATGTTTTTTATTAAGTTTTCCTTTTAACATACAAACTACAAATCGCAGCATTGTAAAAGATATAAAAATAAAGATACATCAAATACACAGTGCAATAATACACCATTAGTAGACATAGTCTCCATAAATCTGTACTAGGTTCTCTAGCTGCATATTGACATGTATGATGCAAATCATAAGTATATAGTGTGTACCTCTTACCAGACTAACCAAAGAAGGTCAATGCTTTCACCCCAATCTAAAAAAAAAATCTCTGTGCTAATATGGACAGACCGGGGGAGAGAGAAAGGAAGTTTCAAAATTCCCTGGTAATTCAGGGAGGGATCGCAGGTTGTGTTGGAATTTTCAGAAAGTCAGACTGAAGGTAGAGTTCCCATTTGGCATAGTGTGAACGCATGTTAGATCCTTGCAAGGAAGAGAGCTGTTCAAACTGAGAAAGGCATGCGAAAGCCGTGTGCCACACAGACCTGCTAGGTATTATGAGCTGTCTCCAATGCATGAGCAGGAGTCATTTGGCTTCTAGCGTGGTGGAGAGGACCCAGTACTGCAGGGGTTTAGGAAGGGCTACCAATTGACTTGCATCCCCCAAGAGTACTAAGGGGTCAGACAGGGTGACCTTAACCTTCAACACCTTGGAGAGGTCGTCGACCACCATAGCCCAGAAGAGAGCAAGAGAAGGGCATGACCATAGCGTATGTTCAATGTGAGCATTTGGTTGTGCGTATCACTGGCAGAGGCTGTGGTTAAGCAAGCCTCTCCTATGCAAAAGCTCTGGAGTGCAATACCACAACAACAGTATTTTTTGTTGTATAAAGCAACTGTTAGAGTCTCTGTAGGAGTAATGGATACTTTTACAATATGACCACCATTGCTTTTCCGAGACTGATACCACCAGTAGTTGTTCCCACTGTGCCCTACAGTTCTGTATGGGATGGGTTGTGAGTCCCTCCAAGTGCTATAGAAGTGACCCATAAGGCCTTTCCAGGAATCCAGAACATGATGGTCAGTGAGCCACTGCCATTGCTTGCTATCTGTATTTTTGCTTATGAAGGGGGTTAGGGCACTACGGATCTGCAGATAGCACCAAAAATCTTTGTTTGGCAGGGAGTATTTGTTCCTCAGCTGCTCAAATGACAGCAGCTGTTGAGTTCCAGGAACAACTAAGTCTTGGACTATCCGAATTCCCTGTTGCTGCCAATTCGACCAACAGACTCCCTCTCCCTCGATCTGAATCATCTTTTTATGCCAGATGGGAGCAAATAGTATCAAAGGATACCATGTCCTCTTGGGTGTATGAGATTTGGAGAATAAAAATTTCCAAGCTCGGGCTGCATGGGCAATTATGTGGCGGTAGTTGCGGATCAATCCTTGGGTGAGGTGTTAGGAGATGGAAAAGTGTATGATGCCATGCCAAATGAGTTTCCAAATGAACCCAAGGGGGGGTTGCTAGATTACTTGGCACAAACCATCTGGTGGCCTGGGTCAGCAGACATGCTAGGTGGTAGCCACAGAACCAAGGCACATTGAGACCGCCTCTGGCCCAGTGTGCTCTAGTTTTTTGTCTGCTCCACCTTGATGGTTTGTAATCCCAGATGAAGTTGGATACTAACTTGTCCAGGAACTGGAAGAGTTTTGCGGAGAGGGGAATGGGTAAGTTGGTTAATAGGACCAGGACCCATGGCAAGAGCAGCATGCGCACCACCGCTACTTTACCTGGGAGAGACAGTTTAAGTCTATGCCATCATTCCACCTCTATGGTTAGTTGAGTGCACAGGGGAGAAAAGTTAGCCATTTCCAGGGCTGTCCATTTAGAGGGGATTTGGACCCCTAGGTAGCTAAAGCTGTGTTCATCCCAGGTGTTGTTGGTGCCTTGTATACAATCCTTTGTACACAAAGAGTTAAGAGGGTCCAGAATGGTCTTTTTCTGATTAATCTGAAGACCTGAGAGTGTGGCGTACTCTTCCAGAAGCAGAAGTATCGTGGGTAATGCTTTTCCAGGATTAGTTAGAGTCAAAAGGAGGTCATCTGCATTTGCCATGGTGACATATGTACGCCCCTTGTTCTCAATGCCTTGTATCAGAGGTTCTGCAATGATAGCCCATGTCAGTGGGTCCAAGGCAATAAGAAATAGGAGAGGGGAGAGCGGGCAACCCTGCCTAGTACCTCTATGGAGGGAGAAGGGGGGAGATATTTCACTATTTGTGAGAATACATACCATAGGGGAAGTGTACAGAGTGAGTACCCATTGTTTAAAATATGGCCTGAATTCAAACACATTCAGAATTTCGTGTAGAAAGATCCATTCTAAAGATTCAAAAGCTTTGGCAAAATCTATAGCCAAAGCAGCCGCAGGGTGGGGAGTTTTAGTGGCCAGCCACTTAAGGCCGAGCAGAAGGCGTGTGTTATCTACACCGGTTTTTCCCTTGAGGAAGAAAGCTTGTGCAGGGTGAATGATAGTGGGAAGCACTGAGCTCAATCTGGTGACAAGGACTTTAGCCATAATTTTAGTATCAACTGACAATAAGGATATTGGCTGGAAGTTTGAACAGTCCAGTGGATCGGATGACTTCTTCGGCAGAAGAGTGATGATAGCATCCCTCATGGTCGGTGGGAGGATATGTTTTTGTGTGAGTCTTGAAGGGCCAATAGAAGAGGGGGGAAGATGTCTGAGCCAAGTCCTTGTAAAGTTCCACAGACATACCATCCGGGCCAGGTGCTTTCCCTCATGCCATATTAGCCAAAGCGAGCTTTAACTCATTGCAGGACACAGGCACCTCCAACAGGGTCACTTGCTCAGGAGAAAGGGAGGGGAGTTGTGCACGATGACAAAACCTCAATAGCCTCTGGCCTATTTCCACAGGGTTTACAGAAGAACGGAATTGATACAGGGAATCATAGAAGAGCCGCATTGTTTGGTTCACATCCTTTGGGGTAGTGACTACTGAAGCCTATGCAGCCCACAGAGAATGTATCCTGGTAGCCGCCTGCTGTTTACGCAGGCGGTATGCCAAGAGTTTCCCAGACCTTTCACCATTGGCCCAGTATTCTTGCTTGGAGCGTAGTAAACGCCTTTTGGCTTGTTGATGCAGTATTACATTAATCTGATATTTAAGGTTAAGTATTTGGCGATATAGGTCCTTTTTTACAGTGGGCTGCAGGTTAGCTTTGAACCTCCCTTCCAAGCTGACTAGTTCAGCCTGCATAGAAGTGAGATTAGCTTTACGTGTTTTATCCCTTGCTGTGGAAAAAGTGATAATGCGCTCCCTTAGAACCGCTTTAAATGCATCCCACACTATGCTCGGGGAAACTCCACAATCTGAGTTCAGGGAGAAGTATTCCTTTGTGGTGGAGGCCAACATCTGGCCAAAGTCTGGATCCTTAAAGAGCAGTGGATTACAGCACCATCTGACTTTATGGAAGGGGTTGCACAGAGGGGAGATACGATAGCCAGATCACTATCGAGCCTATCCCTGTGTCTGTGACCCTTCTCCCTGTGACATTGTTCATCAACCAGTAGTTGATGCGGCTGTGCATGTGGTGTGGGGTAGAGAAGAAAGTATAATCCCTATCAGTGGGATGTTCCTTTCGCCAGGCATCTACTAGGCCACACTCTTCCTGCAGCTTCACAAGAAATTGCCTCACTTTAGGGCTGGCATGTGGAATGGGCATTGACTTGTCTAGGAAGATGTCCTGTATCAGGTTAAAATCCCCTCCCAGTATAATGGGAAGGGGAGGGCTGTCTATTTGGAGTTCCGAAATTGCTTGGCTGACTGCTAGGAAAATGTTTGTGTGGTCATTGCTAGGGGCGTAGAGGCTACCCAAAATCAGAGCTCCACCAGGTGAGCATAGCTGCAATACTAACCATCTGCCCTGCTTATCCTTCTTTACACAGTCAATTTTCCAGGCTGAGGAGCACCTCATCAAGATGGCTGCCCCCTTAGATTTTGTAGAGGTGGAACTAGCTGCCACATCACCTACCCAGGATTTCTTTATCCAGGCACTGGATATGACTAGGAGGTGTGTTTCTTGAAGTAATGCTACTTCTGCCTTCAGAGACTTTAGATGCTGCAGAACTTTTAGTTCTTTTGACTTGGTGGTTGAGCCCTTTAACATTTCAGGACACCCATCTGCAAGTCTGGGATGGGGAAGGGTGTGGCACCATTATTCCTCTCAGAAAGCATAAAAACTGTGTACTTACTGCAAGATGTGGGGGGGAGGAGACTTTTAGTACTATCTAATGACTTTTCTCTATACCTTACACCAGCTAGCACGAACCAACTCAGGAGCAGAATAGACAGGGGTGGAAGCATTGCCTGAAGACAACCAGAAAACTTAATCATCGAACTTCAAACTGCTGCTGCAAAACAGGAAAGAGGAAAGAAAAAAAAGCAATCAGATTCACTTAGTTAGAAGAAAACCAAGTATAATGCCAACAATCAACTGAAGGTGTTAATAAACCTCCAAGTGTCCGCTAAATGGACACCAAATATGTTTCAGCTATGAGAGTGGAGATCACTACACAAGAGGGTTGTAAAATCACCCTACAGCTGTGCTAGCTCCTCCTCTCAGTATGGGGTGCAGATAAGGAAAGTGTTCACTCAGTCAGAGCTAAGAGAAATAGCCCATGCCAGGTGACCATCCCGTAGTCAGCGTCGATCTGCGGGGGGTGAGGGCGTATATCGCCCATAGAATGCTTAATGCTTAAGGCAGGCAAATCAAAGTGCCTAAGAGTAAATATAACAGAGGGGGAGTCCTGGGGAAGGGGAGGGGAGGTGGAGACATCTGCCTCCAGTCACTGCACTATCTTTCATAGAGCTATTCATTTCATATAACATAATAGGACCATGTTAACTGAGCCCCTAACAGCTGGTTTATGTAGGCTAATTGGAGGTAGCAAGTGGGGGGGGGGGCAGCGTGCCCTTTTATGGATTGGTCAGTGACATACAGCAGGAGTGGCAGGGTACCCTTAAGACCCATTCAAGGGTAATGAGGGTCCATATCTTGTGTGTGAGAGCAGCCCAGGTCGCCACTTGCATAACTCGCTCCATACATAATAATGGGAAGCAAAGGACAAAGGTAAACTGTTAAGAAGAAACAACATTAAACAACTTTTATCCAGAATTGAAAGTGATATCAAGTGTTCAGGCAGTTAAGTATTCAAGTAATCAGTCCTTTGGCCAGCTCGGGAGAACCCCGAGGGAATGTGCCAGGGTTGATGACCTTCGCTGCAGCCACAGCATATGAAAGAAGGCCAGGCTTTGCCAGATGGGAATTTTCTGCCACTTCAAGTAAGGTGGGGTCAGGGAAATCTTCCCAGTCCCCTATGAGCTCAGTTTCCATCTCCGAGCTAAGAGAAAGTTCTGAGTCCTTGAAATCGAGTGGCACGGGACGGGGGGGTCATCCCTTGTTTTTTTGCAGGAGGGACCTTACTAGGCGAGAGTTGGGGCTATTTCTTGCTTGTTGCTGAGAACTGGAGAAGGCAGCATCTGACCTTTGTGGTGTGGACATCATGCTGGGCTGGCTCGTTTGCTGGCTGCCCTTCCTATGGGGGGGATTGCCAGATGAGTGCATTAGTCCTGTTGCTATTACGCCCCTAGGATTATCTCGACTAGCAGGAAGGTTTCTAGGTGGAGGTGGAGTTGCATGGGGTTCCCAAAGCTTTCTGGGTGTGGTAGTTTGGGAGTACAGACCAGGCCAGAATCTAGCCAACCAATGCTCCAGCTCCTCAGGTGGTCTACAACAATCTCATGCCCTTCTTTGCTGACATAGAGCCTAGTAAGATTTTTAAATTGGAAATGAAAGTCGTTTTGATATAGGAATTGCTTGATAGGGCCAAAAGCCCTTCTTTTTGCTGCAGTCTCATGTGCAAAGTCTCAAAAAATTTGAAGTGATGCTCCTTGCCATTGCAGCTCTCTGATATCTCTAGCCACCCTCAGGATCCTTTCTTTAGTCAAATAACAGAGCAAACACGCCACTATAGGGTGCGGAGTGTCAGTGTGCTTGTTGTAGCAGGTGGCCACCTTCTGGGCCTGTTCAACTTCTATGGAACCTTGCCATCTCTCTCCCAAGATAAGCGGTTTAGTGTGATTCAAGAATTTCTCCATGGCCTGACCTTCTGCCCCCTGGGGCATACCAATGATCCACAAGTTATTGCTGCGATTCCTATTTTCATGGTCCTCTGCTCTACTCCAAAGCACTGCAAGACGCTCTTCATGTTGTTGCAGTTTGTGCCAAATTTGTGACTGCTGGTCTTCAGTAGTTTCAGCCTTTTGTTCTAGCACGTTAACCTTATCCTGGAGTTGTTTGACTTCAGTGACTGTGCTGGAAAGTGATAAGCTGAGGCCATCCACCCTAGAGATTAAGGCCTCCAACAGGTGGGTAATACACTGAAGAGATTCACCAACGGCCTTAGGCATGTCCCCATTCAGAGAGGCTGCGGTTGAAGTAGTGGTGGGAGTCGAAGAGCTCATGCTTGTCCGAGGGGGGGGGAAGCAAGGTTGTACCCCAAGGAGACACGTCCTTCTGCCAGCTGTTCAATCCCCCTCAGTGATGATCTGTAGTGTCCAACACGATGGATCTGGTGGTGCAGTCGAGGCTTTCACAACCTACTAAAGTTTGAGGAGGACTCGTAGGTACGGCACTAAAAAACAGAGCAAATACAGCTCAAAATCTGTTTAAAATGTACGCTGCCTGGAGTGCCAGATGTCACCCGTACATTAAGTTGATTTTTTCATTAGGACTCCACGGGATCATGGCGATCGGCACGGACAGCCACTATCTGGGCAGGAGCTCTCTTTCTAAGCTGCCATCTTCCCAGTGGCCAAACCATGCCTCCAGGTGTTTATTTTTATAAGAAATTTAAGGTTTCTATAACTTAGTTATTGTCTGAAACTAAGAACAAGGTAAGTAGTCTAACTGAAAAGTACTTAGCTTGGGACAGTATTTTATTGTTGTTGACTTGGTTTCATGCCAAAGGGGAAACAAAAATTTCTGAGAACTTAGGTGTGATTATTAGGTGACAGTGCTTGTCAGCACAGCATTGCTGCAGTGACTTGAGTGACTTGATTTCATAATAAATATAATTAAAATTTAATATAAGAAATCTTATTGTGAGGAATGTAGGTTCAGGTCCCTCCATGGCCACTTAAGCAAG
This sequence comes from Neoceratodus forsteri, assembly GCA_016271365.2. Lineage (NCBI taxonomy): Eukaryota > Metazoa > Chordata > Ceratodontiformes > Ceratodontidae > Neoceratodus > Neoceratodus forsteri. The sequence continues at coordinate 664,301,758 of CM028130.1, read as the reverse complement.
TGTGAGTGCACCATAGCTAGTAGGGTGGGCCTAGTCAGCTGACTCTGACCACTTCATTTAGCTGCTTTTCTGTTAGGTGTGTCTGCATGGCTATGCATTTAAGCCATTTTTTCTAAGTTTGTGGTGGTGTGCCCAAGAAGAAATAAAAAAAAAAACAGATATAGATATAGATATAGATATAGATAAAATGTGTTTATTGTTGGACTAAAAAGTCATATACAAGCATTAAAATAAAAATGCAAAGACAAATATACAAACATATATAAATACATTAATTAGGAAACATCATCCTTACAATAAATATAAAGTGGAGATGTAAGCTATGCTCAGAGAATTCTTATACATTTCAGCATTCTCATATTACAGTATGGTCAATACCTTTCAGTTTTTGTTTCTTAATTTTACTAATTTGTTGGAAGAAGTTTGCTAACCGTGTGATAGCATAATCACCTTCTGAATTCATTAACACAGTTGTCAAATAATTCTTATCAGTTAAATCCCATCCACTAATTATGGGTCCGAGCCAGAAATCTCTCAGTTTATGATACCAGTCACATTCCCAAATCACATGGAATAAATCTTCCTTTCCCCCTTGTGTACAAAAACATTTCTGCGCAGTTAATGGTAGTCCTTTGTGTCTTGTTTCATTAACATTATTTGGGAAACATTCAAATTTATATTTCATGTACAAATTCCGCATTTCTGCCTCTATCAAATTATCCAGATAATATTTAAAACCATAACCTCCTTGTGCAAGAACAAACCATGGCGAATACCTTGAACAATTTATCAGATCCAAATCATTTTTAATCCAGGCATTCCATAATTTTCTTAACATATTTAATATATTTCCAGCTAAGGGTACTATTCCTGTCCCAGTAGTTTAATAATATGGAGATAGTATATCTCTTTAATAAATCTAATAGCTAGTTATACCAACTATGGACAACTATTTTATTTTCATGCAAACCAATGTTTTCCAAAAGTCACATTCTAGGAAAACTGTCATTTTTCATTCTAGTGAGCTTTATCTAGTAATTATTTTTCTTTGAGTCCACCAACACTTCTATATTTTCTAAGCCCAATTCACTTCTTATATATGTTACTGGGCAAGAGCTTGCCAATCTCAATGAAATCGCAATACCTTATGGACTGGAGTTATCAGACTTTTCTGATTTGAATATTTCAATATTTCAGCACCATACAAGATTTGAGGAAAATGTTTGCACTTAATAGCTGTTGAAAGTGGTCTGAGCGAATTACCCCCATACATATGATTAAATTTATTCAATCCATATGTGGTTCAAAATAATCCTTGATGAAACATTATTAAAATGAGCCTTCTAAGTTAAATCTGAGGCATATGTCAGGCCAAGATAAGTGTATGTATCTGTATTTGGGAGTTTCTCATTACCCAAGCTCCAATAGCCTTTACACTTTTTCAGCCCTATTACCATTATTTGAGATTTTTGTATATTTATTTTTAACTTTAGGACTTCTGTCACCTCTTCATATAATAGGTCAAGTTGTTTCTGGAGTCCTGATTTAGACAAAGACATTAGGATGATATCATCCGCATAAGCTAGGATTGAGCATGATTCTAAACCTATGTTTGGAGCATCAGAAACTAATTTTGAAAGTTTTCTTAGGTCATCTATATATAAAGTGAATAATATGGGAGCTAAAACACACCCCTGACATACACCCCTATTTATAGAGAAATTCTTTGATACTTCCCCTTTAGTGCCCAATCTAATCCTGGCCCAGTTTTTTCTATACAGATTAGCAATGATGTCAATCAAATCTGTATCGATCTCTCTCTCTCCCTTTCTGATCAGACACCACAGAATTTGCCTGACTATGGTGTCAAATGCCAATGAGAAATCAATAAATGCACAATGCAATTTTTGTTTTCTTGTGGTAACATATTTTTCAATGACACGGGACAAAATAAAACAATTTGTAATAGTTGACTAATTACTCCTAAAGCTTGCTTGTGCTTCTGTAAGACCACCGTTATTTCAATTTGGTGTTTTAATTTATCAAAAATAATTTTTGAAAACATTTTCAAATTAAAATCAAGTAAACTGATTGGCCTATACATTTTTTGATCATCTTTTTCCCTTTTTTATGTATAGGAATAGCTAATGCCCACTCCACGAACTGGAAAATATTTGTCTTGTATGCTCTTGTTATAGACTTTAGTGAGAATTTAATCAGGCTTGACTATTAGTTGACAATGAGACTTGTCAGTTCAGCATTGCTGCAGAGGTGTGAGTGACTATATTTCATAATAACATCATTTAAATTTAATACATCTTCAGTCGGCCCAGGTGATGCTGAGGGCTGAGGTGCTGGATGCCTTACCTCACGCCATGCTGGTGACCCGTGTTTGGGAATAAGCATGGGCTGCCAGGGGTCAACAGGGGAGGAGAAGGTTTCAGCATCTTAAGGACTGCTCTCCTTCTCTGGAGAAGGGGGATTGTCAGCATTCGGCATTCACTTGCCCAAAGTGGAGGCTGGGTGGTGGCATGCTGAAACTGAAGGATGTGGGCAGGAGATACGGCAGATGCCTGGAGGAGTGTGTGAGGAGCATGCACGCTGCCGCTGCTGGTGTCATGGTATGCTGTGCCCCCCCCAAGGGGAAGAAGAACAGGGGAAAAACAGGAGTCCTCTACCATGATGATGGCTGTCTCCACCACGGTGCAGCCTGTGAAGGTGCCTCCACAAACAACTGGATCCAGTCTGGTGGGTCGAGAGGTCTCCCCACCCCCTGCCACAAAGAGTAAATCATGGGGGTTGAGGGGAAGGGGTCTAATATCTGGTGTATGGGGGGATGTCAGAAAGAAAGCAGAGGGCTCCATGGAATAAAAATATCAACAACAAAAAAAAAATGTAATACATCTTTTTAAATGGTCCAAGCTTTGGTGCATTTGCTATTGGAGATGGAAGTTCATTGAGCCAAAGAAGGGGCTTGTATGTGAAGGATCATTGGGCTAGTGCTTTGTGATGAAAGGGAATGTGTAGGGAACTTCTTACATTTCCTATAGTCTGGTGTGGGTTTAATGCAGTTTTAAAGGAACTTCTGTGAGGCCGGTGGGGTAAGGCCTAGTAGATTTTTTTTTTACCAAAAAGACAGACCTGATACTTTATCCTCCCCTGGAGGTTAAGCCATTTGGTCTAGGCATACAGGTCACAGGTGTGTGTTAGTTTACTAGTGCCTAGGGCTAGCCTGCAGGTCTTGTTTAAGGCTGTTCTGACCTTTTTCAGAGCAATGTCAGTGTCGGTGCTATACACAATTAGATTCTAATCAATAACAGAGAGGACTGAGCTGTTTAATGTCAGAGATAGGGCTTCAGCTGTCATGTAGTGCCTGTGCCTACAGAACAGGCCGATTCTTGTATTTACTGTTTTAACCATATGATCTATGTGGTGGGTGTATGAGAGGGAGCTGTCAAGGGTAATACCTAGGTATTTGAATGTGCTTACCTGGTCTATGGGATCATGCTCACTGTTAAGGATTGTCAATTGGTGGGATTTGTTTTTGCTATGTGGGTTGGAGAGCAGCATTGCTTTCATTTTTTAGTAGTTTACTAGGAGTTAAGTCAAAACTATTCCTCAATTATGGTGAAGCTTTCTTGAAGATTATTATTGAGCTGGTTTAACTGGGGGCTACTAGAGAAAATGACCACATCATCTGCATACAGGAGAATGTTGGCCGGGCAAACACCAGGGAGAGAGTTGAGAAACAGGCTAAATAAAAAGGATCCCAGGATGGAACTTTGTTGAACACCAATGGACATCTTCCTGCTGTCAGAGAGGGTAGTATTTATCTTTACTTGCTGTGTTCTGTGAGGAAGATAGCTCTTAAATCACCCAATGGTTTCTGGAGATAGTCCAGTAGCAAGCAAATTTTTTAGCACGATGTTCTATGTGTGGTACATATCTCCGTGCTTGTGATACATAGAGCTGAATGAGATATGGTTGGTGCTTATATACATTAGAGCTAGAAAAGTATGGGCACGGGGTCATAATGTCACAAGACATTATGCCTCATGGCAAAATCACGCTGCCAATACAGCGTGATTACTGCCATGAGGCATGTCTTTTTTATGTAGGGGGCTCTGACACCCATACTCCCCCCTTTACGGGGCTGCACTCTGACTCCCCCCACCAAAGATTCTCAACTCTGGGGGGTGTCCAACTCGGTGAGCGCACAAATGTGTAGAAAATAAAAGATTCTGTGACCGGGAACCAAACCCTGTCCCAGATGCAGCACCTGATTCCAGCAGCTGCTCGGTGGAACCCACTCCCAGCAGAAGTGATATCCTCTTCCTGGGAAAGTGCTACTGGTGCAATACCACATACAGCAGTATACGCTGTATTGCACCATTAGCGGTTACAGCCTATGCTGTAGCCGTTTAGCCATAATGTTGTACGCTATTAAGCAAGCGACATTATGACCTCGTAGGAAAAGTATGTAGGACAGTGCTTGTAGTATGTAGGAGCTGGATGATATGGTTAGTGCTTAGATACATTAGCGCTGGATAGGAACATAGATCAGTGCTTGTAGTACGTAGGAACTGGATTTGGTATGATTAGTGTTTAGGTATGTTTAAATCTGAATGAGGTATAGTTGTTGTTAGAACTTGTTGTTTTGGCCTTTCTATGTATCCCACCTTTGGCAGGATGCTAGTTAAGAGTAGGATTAAAGGCCCAAAAAGAAATTTAATAACTACTGTGATTATCTCCTCCATCTCCAGAGAATGTGGGTAGTAACATGTATGAGAGGAAAAAAACCCTTAGGGAGAAACCTCTGAGGATCCATGGCTACTAACCTGCCTGTCCTCTGGGCATACTAAAGGAGAGTAATCCTAAGTTAACCAAAAATGAATAAGTTGTTGTCGGATCCAAATCCCGAGTTTTGATTGAAGAGTAGATATTGAGTTTGATTGCAGACAAGTAATCCTGGAGTTGAGGTGCAATGATGAGTGTCCACCAAGAAAGATGGTAGCATATCCTGTTAGCGAAACCCAGTCCAGTATATCTATAAGTGTATAAGTCAACTCGATCAACAACTGAAACAGAATTACATCTTGGAAAGGCGAGAGTGTAGAACTGGTTGAATGGCAATCCTGGAGTGTGAAGAAGAAGAAATGTATTCCAGATGGACTAGAATATGAAGAGCAAACAGCTAGTCCTCCTTTGCATGGCAGCAGAGTAGGACAGAATGTTAATCCATGTTCTCCGATATGTAAAATTACAGTAAACACCAGGCCCCTAGCGGGGCAAAGCGGGAGAGCAGACTGCCAGGCTGTAAGAAGGTGAAGCAGATAGAAACCTCCAGGCCCTGTACAGGGTAAAGCAGGAGTGTGTAGAATAGGCAATATAGGACCATTGAGGATGAGTAAGAATGCACTGAGCAGGAAGCCAGGCCCTTTGTTGGTGAGGCAGATAGAATTCTCCATGCCCCCTTCGCGGGTCGAAGCAGGTATGGGTAGAGTAAGCATATAAGCCCGTTGAAGGCAAGAAGAAGTAAGTTGATCAGGAAGCCAGCCATTTATGGGCTAAGCAGATAGAAACTCCTTGTCCCCTTGTGGAGCGAAGCAGGAATACATAGAGGAAGCCATATACTCCTTTTGAGGGTGGCGTAGGAGTACGTTTGAGCAGGAACCAGGCCCAAACGGGTGAAGCTAGACATGGCAGACCCTACGTGGGCCACTGTGACTGAGTTCCAGTAAAATGTCGAGTCCCAGGTGGCCAAGCCATGGCAGAGAAGAATGCGGTGAAGAGGAGACTGAATCAGATGAATAGGTAGCCTTAATCATTGATCAAGGAATGCAGTGAACGAAGCAGCTGGAATCAGACACATGCAGTCAGAATGATGAAGGAATGAGTGCAATAGTAGAGCACAGTCCAATGTAAGGAGGACAGATCCAAATGAGGCCACCCACAGCATGGAATTTAGGTGGAGCAAATGTATTCATACTAGGGAGCAGAACAAGTTATAGTCTGCAGAGAAGGCAAACAACTGCCTACTTACAGTTAATGAGGAAGGCGGATGAAAATTAGACGTTTTTGATAAAGTTCCAAGTCCAGATGATCAAGGTGATGATAGGCAGGTAAACAATGCTGAAGAGGATGGTCCATCACATGGAGAGATCCAGCTAGTGACAAATGGATGAGGGATGAAGGGTAGTCCGAACTGGGGAGCTGCGAGCGAGATGGCAGTAAGATGGAGGCTTGCATGGAGCTGAAAATGCCGTAGCACACTTTCATCAACAAGGCTTGTTAGAGAAAGAAAATTCTCCCAATAAGTCCAAGAATTTAGGTATACTCCACAGATGTCCTGGCATAGAAACTCATGTGGAATAGTCTAGAGGACAGCAAAGTACTGTAGAAGCATGATGGAATGATGACGCATAGGAGGCCCAGATGAGGGCCAGCGGGTGCGGGGATCCCAGATCAGTCCACAGTTTTCTATGAATGAATGATCATGTGGTTGAGTAGGCCACAAGTGATTAGTACAAAGAGATGATACTTCATGGGGGTCTGATAAGCGATGAAGGGATGCTCTGTTGAGGGTGCAGGAGACATTGAAACCCTGCAAGGAGCAGCAAGTAAGGGAAGAATGTACATGAACGGTCATCCACCATGGCTGCAGAAGCTGGATATGAGGGCAATAGGAATGTCATGCCATGAGTCCAAGTCTGTAAACAGGACAAGTACAGAGTCTGCTAGAGGACAGCAGATAAATAAGTAGCGAGCTAGGCCCCCCACGTGGGCTAGCAGGACTGGCAGAACTTCCACGTAGGTCAGCCTCAGGTAGGAGTAGTGAGACTGAGTAGAGCTAGGCCTCCACATAGGCTAGCAGGACTGGCTGGACCTCTACGTAGGTCAGCCAGAGGTAGGAATAGTAAGAGTGAGTAGAGCTAGGCCTCCAAGTAGGCTAGTGGGACTTGCTGGACCTCCCCATAGGTCAGCCAGTCTGCCTTTCGATCTAAGGTTAAGTTCTTCCAGATGGTACTATTGTCAAGAGGTTGAAATATCTGAAAAACGTTTTTCTTCAAGCAACCTAATGGTACAATCCACTGTACTCTAGTTCCCCTGACTTCTGGATGCCTGGCTCTCCCTCTTTGGAACTTGAGCATGGAAGCTTATGCAATCGTAGAGCGTTGGTGCCATCTAGCAGCCGAATGGGTGAGGCACATGAGCATCCAAAGAACATTTATTGAAACGCTGTTTGAGCCAGCATTAATACAATGTAAAGCAGTACTGTAGGCTGATAGATAATATTTAAAGCGTCGACCAGCAGTTCAATGCAGAAAATCGCCAGTCAGACTGTGGAGCAGGACAGCCTTGGAGTAAGGAGGCCAGTGTGGCATGGAGCGAGTGGCTGCAGGGAAAAGCCCCCAAAAGAAAATGAAAACAAGGTATATGAAAATGAAAACAAAACAGAACAAACCAGGACTGGAGCACAAGGGGGGGGAGAGGAGAGAGGACAGAAACACGGTGGGGGAGGGGGAGAACAAGCAAGAAGGAGGCAAGAAAAGGGCACAGCCACAGGAGAAATGGAAAGGAAAAGAGCAGCCATGAACCAGCAGCACACGACCAGTGAGTGCGACTCACTCTAAGCAGAGTGGGCATTGCTGGTAGGTTTAAATAGAGATGGGGTAGGAGCTATTCCCCCCCCCCATAGAACCTCTGGCTGCAGCCTTCCAATTATGATTAATGGTGTCAAATGCTTTTGTGGGGTCTGTATATATTGACCCCACTATTTGACCAGTATCTAGTGCCTTATGGATGTAGCCCGAGTATTCTAGTAGTGTTGCAATGGTACTATAGAAACATAGAAACATAGACTTTGACAGCAGATAATGACCGCTTGGCCCACCTAGTCTGCTCATTTCCCTACCTATTGGATAAGCTGCAGATCCTAGTTAAACAACAGCCTACTTCTTCCTACCCCCCAAAAGAAATTTCCTTTTGTCTTTCCCATGCATTCTTGAATTCCCCCACTATTTTTGACCTCACGACCTCTTCAGGAAGACCGTCCCATGCGTCCACCACCCTCTCTGTGAAAAAATACTTCCTCACATTGCCCCTGAGCCGTTCCCCCTCTATCTTCAAATTGTGTTCCCTTGTTCTTGCATATCTCTTTTTTTGAAAGATGCTACCCACTTGGACTTTTTTGATTCCCTTCAGATAATTGAAAGTTTCTATCACGTCCCCCCCTTCTCTCTCCTTTCCTCAAAGGTATATATATTAAGCTCCTTTAGTCTCTTTGTATGGCTTCTGTTGCAGACCCTGCACCATTTTAGTTGCCCTCCTCTGGACTGCCTTCATCCTGTCTATGTCCTTGTGGAGATGGGGTCTCCAGAACTGCATGCAGTACTCCAGATGAGATCTCAACAACTGTCTGTACAGAGGGATAACAACTTCCTGTGTTCTACTGGTGATGCCTCTCCTTATACATCCCTGTATCCCCCCACCCATCCTTATTGCCTTCTCACATTGCTTGCTTACCTTTAGGTCATCTGATATGACTACCCTCCGGTCCTTTTCCATTTTTGTTGTTATTAATACCCCCCCCCCACATTGTGTACTCTTTCCCAGGTGCATTACTTTGCACTTCTTTGCACTGAATTTAAGCTGCCATACTTTTGACTATAGGCCTTACAAAAGCCATGTTGTTGGGGGCACTGGAGGTTATACTTGTTTAGATAGTGAACTAATTGGTCTGAGCCAAGACACTCAAGGGTATTAGACAGTGGGGGCAGAGTGGATATGCGTCTGTAGTTAGAGTGGATTGCACGATCACCACTTTTGTGTACTGATATAACCACTGCCAATTTTTACCTCCTGGGAATTGTGCTTGTGTGAGGGATAGGTTAAGTATTTTTATGAGTGATGGTACTTCATCGAGACAGAGTGCAATCATTTTTAAGTTAAGAAGTCATTACTGTTTCGGATTTTTCCTAGGGATCACTGAAGGTATTTTTTTCTGCTTCAGATTGGATGATTTGCTTGAAACAGTAAGGGGGGCTTCTGGGGCAGGTTAAAGTCAGACAGGATACCATCCAGGCTGTCTGCCTTGTTATCTAAGAAGTTCGGGTGAGAATGGTTCTCAGGCCATAGAAGGCAGAGTTGAAAGTGTCCGCTATTGTTTTAGGATTTTGTGTGATTTTCCCATCAACAAGAAGCATAGAGGGAGAAGACTTGATGTCTTTTTCTGTATGTTCTTTTATGTTTCAGAAATTTTTCCCATCCCCTCAAGTTTTGCTGAGGCAATCTTTGTAGTATTGTGCTTTGGCTAGCCTGACTTCATGGGCACAGCTATTTCTCACTGTCCTATGCCCTATACTTTTGGAAGTCTAATTTGCCAGTGACTTTAGCTCTGTGCCACAGGTGGTCCCTAGTACCCATGTGGTCAAGGAGGGCTTGGATGATTCAGCCATTGTTGGGATCCTTCAATTTCCATTTTTGAACAGGTGCATAGATGTCACAGACCACATTGAAGGTGTAAGAAAAGTGGCCCATGGTCAAGTCAACATCCAGTAGAGTGTCAAGGGGGGATATGTCTAGAGATATTCCCTGCCTGCCTTCAGTACAACTAGAAGGACACCAGAGGGGATCTCTTTAGAAATACTGCAAACTGCAGCATCAGGAAATATCTGACCATGTCAGTTGCTGCAGCTGTCTCTCACCCATATCCAGTTTTTCTTATCATCTCTTAGAAATGATGAACATGTTATATTCTGGTTTATTGGACTTCTTTTATTTTTATTTATTTGGCAACTGGATAGGAGCACTGGACCAAGAACTTGCCCATTTTCAGGCAAATATTATGTTTTGTATTCAGCTTTTTCCATGTTATAAGCAATGGCCTGGACCAGTTTTTAAATCAAATCATTTTCTGTTAGTAGCTTTTCTCAACTGCTTCAAATCAATGGCTACAAACCAACTTATCTTCTGTTAAGATGCCAAATTTAAATTGTTCCTGTACAGTAGGTTTTGCAATTCTGCAAGAAGCTGTTGTGCTTCATTCCCTTCTTTATTTGATAGATAAGACTAATTCATCTGTAAGGTTTTCAACAAACTGTGTAAGCTTCTAAAATGTGGTTTTGCTTGGCTTAGCTTGAGCTATAAAGGTTTCCATAGGGCTGCATTATTTTGTATTAGAAACTCTAAGCAATATAAAGCAGAATTTCACTTTGCATTCAACTTCAAGGAGTATAAAATATAGCTCTGATCTTTCTACATATTTATTCCAGTCAGCACCATCCTTCTCCAGTGTTATTTTTATCTGAATGCAACAATCATTTTGATCACAAGGCAATATGTTTCATTTGTCCATATGTCTGCCACCCTTTCTCAAAAATAATTTACTTTTAAAATCAAATATCTCTGATTGACAAAGATAGCAAAACTATTACAGTTCAGTCCTTTCAGTTTATACGTCTTATTACTCGTATTGATGAGTCATGATAGCATATGTGTGTACTGTATATATTATTTATTTATTGTGTTTGGAGGACCTTCGAGCTCATGAGCCCTTTTTTCAAAGGTGCCAAGTCTATCAAGCTACATACAACAGCAGAATATGTTGACAACAGATCAATACAATAAACAACAGGTATAACAGGAATTATCATATTATAAGGAACAGTGAGTTAACAACAGATGTCCACAATTGAAGGAGGCATCAACAAGTGGTGCAGGATAATGCAGCTAGCAGAATATGTCTAGGTACACTTCCAGTGCAATTTCTGGAAAAGATGGGTGATGACTTGAGCCTTAAAGGGGTAGATGACTGTGGGTAGAGTGTTCCAGACTTTGACTATTCTATTTGCAAAGGAGTGTTAGCCAAGAGTAGTTTTTCTAAAGGGCAGGAGGAGTTTCTGATCCCCCAATGATCAAGTTCCCTATTTGTTCCTGATTGGGGGGACAGTTTGCAGACACCCAGTGGCATTTTACCAAGAAGTGCTTTTTGCATAGAAGGGCTTCTTTGAATTTAACTTGGAGGTGGAGAGGAAGCCAGTTGGTGGAGGGGTACAGGTCACAGAGGTGGGAGTCTGGTTGCATGTTGAGTGCAAACCTGCAGACTCAGTTGAATTTTACTGAGATTCTTTTGAATATGGTGTTATTGACTGCAAAGTAGATGACTGCACCATAGTCAATTCGAGAGTTGATGAGGCTGGATACTAGGTTTTTTTTTCTTTTAGTGTGAGTCTGAGCTTGATTCTGTATATCAAGCCAAGGTGTTGATGGGTATGTTTGACCAGGGACTCAGCATGAGGTGTGAAGGATAGGGTCATGCCAAGTTGTGCATCCAGGTACTTGAAGACCTGAACCTGTTCACCAGGGTCACCAGTTGGTATTGTGATGTGCATCTCAGGGTGGCCATTCAGTGGATGGATGCTCCTGAACAGAAGAGATTTACAGTCGTGGCCAAAAATATTGGTGCCCTTGCAGTTTTATCTAATAATGCACCATTCCTTCCAGAAAATTGTTGAAATTAAAAAATATTTTGGTATCCACATATGTAATTCTTTGGTTTGCAGTGGAATAAAACACAAAAAGCAGAAACATTTGCTAAGTCTTAGCTTATTCCACACAGAAATCCTTAAGTGGCCCGGACAAAATTATTGGCACCTTTTAGAAGTAGTTAGAAATAATTAGATTTCAAGCAGGTGATTCTCCTTCACTTTGGAATTGAACTCACCTGTGGTGAGTTGCAGGTGCCTGCAATGTAAAAATCACTCATTCAACCAGTTTGAATAGAGAAAATGACTCATTCTCCTGTTTTGTGTCACTGTGTGTACCGCAATGATCATGGAGAAAAGAAAGACAGCCAGAGAATTGTCTGAGGAGGTCAGACAGAAGATTGTAGTCAAGCATGGACAATCTCAAGGCTACAAATCAATCTCCAAGCCTTGATGTTCCTGTTTCCACCCTACCTAATGTTATCAGGATGTTTAAGGCCCATGGCACTGTAGCAAACCTCCCTGGACGTGGCCGCAAGAGAAAACTTGATCAAAGTTTGCATCGCAGGATTGTTCGAATGGTGGAGAAAGTACCTCGATCAACTGCCAAACAGATTCAAGCTGACCTTCAGACACAAAGATGCGACAGAATGCGACGGTTTCTTCGCACCATCCATCGCCAACTCAATGAAAGGGGGTTATGTGGTAGGAGGCCCAGGAGGACCCCACTGCTGAGAGAGAGAGACATAAGAAAGCCCGATTGTTATTATTTACAATACCTATCACTTCTCTCGACCCACCCCCAAATGTCATAACAAATGATAAATCCTCTCCAGGATCATGTGGCCATTTTTTGCTGTGCATCAGGCTATTTTGAGAAAGACTTATCAACAACATTTCTGGCTTGTACTATTTGCTCTGATGGTATACAAACTCTCTGACCCACAGTTTGTATACCTTCAGAGCAAATGAATTGTCAGACAGGCTGAGGGAGAGGGACTACCCAGAGACTGATATAGTACAAGCCAGAAATCTTGTTAATAGTCTTCCTTGAGATAGCCTGATGCACAGCAAAAAATTGTCACATGATCCAGAAGGGGATTTATCATTTGTCACAACATTTGGGGATGGGTCCAGAACAATGATAGATATTGTAAAGAATAACCTAGTGATACTTAGAGGTCTTACACAACTGGCCCCCTTGTTTGAAACCCCCCTCAGGATATCGTATAGAAGGGGCCCTAACCTGAGAGATAGACTGGTTAATAGTTACCAGGCAAAATCTACTGACATAATGTTTCTCTCTAAAAAAGGCTCCAAACCATGTGGCTTTTGTGATGCCTGTTCATTTGTGGAAATGACAGATTCTTTTGTAAACCCAAAGAATGGAAAATCTGAGAAAGAAAGGGGCAGTATTAATTGTAACAGAAGGTGTTATTTATAAATTAACTTGCTCCTGTGGTAATTTTGATATACGGAGGACCAAGAAAAAGCTGTGTCTGAGGGTAAATGAACACACATTGGCTATCAAAAATCAAAACACTGAATATGCCATGGCAATGCATGTTAAGAACAGTAAGAACAACATGATACATAGGGTTACAGCCATGGACGTTGAAAATGTACCTAAAAGTGTCAGAGGTGGGGACTTGGAGTATCCTAAATGAAAAGGAACAACTCTGGATCCATAACTGGGGGCTACAATAGGACAAGGGTTGAATGACAAATTTTAATTCAAACCATTTCTAAAGAAACGAAGAAGGTTATAGTTTTTTTTTCTCCTTGCTCCTCAGAAATTTCAGCCATTGGTTGGTGAGTAGGGTGGTAAAAAGTAAAATTCTTTCTCGCCCCCCTATTCTAAGTACTGAACCCTGTCTGATTAAAACTCTCTAAAAATAATAGGAAATGGTGTTATTTGAATGCATCTTATAGGAACTGAAAAATATATGGTTGTCATCTGATTTCATTTCTTTTTGATGTATTCTTTTGCACAGGTTCATCGGGACAGAAATGAGTTATGATTTATGGAAGCAAGAAGCTTACAAAAGTGACCAAAAATTAAGAAGCTTTGGAAAAGTTACAATGTGAAATAAAATGGTGTACTGTCACTCCTTTGAAAAATATGGTTAAAATGAGAAAATACTTTCAATCAGGTGTTTGGTATCTCAAATTGACCTTTTTATTTTTGAACTCTGAGTTGCGTTTTTTGATTGGTTACTTAATTAACAATGGTATAATTTCATTGGCTTATGCACTATAAAGACACAGGTGATTAATGTATATAAACTATCTTTTTGGAACTGATTAACTATCTTTGAAGCCCAAAAGGTCAGGTGAAACATAAGAAACCTGTAATTGCACTGCTGTGTTTGAACAAAATGGGAGTAAAGAAACCTTAACTGCACTCTTATGTGTCTGTGCTCATTTGAAATAGTAGCCTGCAGAGGTGAGTGCTCTCCACTCTCTTTATAGTCAGTCTCACTATTGGGAGAAGCATCACCTTCTCAGTCACCACCGCTAGCTCTGTACTGCTTGGACCATTTTAAGTATCTTCATATCAAAAGAGTTGGGTCCAGTTCTGGTTCTGGTAGCTGAGCTTGGCACATATCTTTTGACTGTATCGGTGCATACACACTTAAAACAGAATTTGGGCCTATTTGTGCTGGAGGAGACTGGGAGACTATGGGGGAAGATTTGGTAGGCTAAATACCAGCAGGCATGTGTTTGCCCACGTTCACAAAAAAAGAGTTAAATGCCTTGGTGATAGTTTGAGGGTTGAGTGTGTTTGTTCCACTGACATTAAGGGTATTGGGATGAAGCAGCTTTTCTGTCTTAGGATATATTCCCTTAGACTTCTGGAATTGTTACTGGATTCTTGGACTTTAGTTTTGTAAATTCACTTTTGGATTTATGAATGGCAGATCTATACCAATTTCTCAGCTCTTTGCACTTCTGTAGAGCCTGGCGGGAACCTGATTCTTTGTATGAGGCCCACAACTTATCCCACTCGTTGATGATAGCAAGGAGTTTTGAGCAAGACTCAGTAGACCAGAGAGACTTGGTCTGGGCTGCCATGAAGTGCTCCTTACGGGGTATGCTAATTAAGATCGCCTCTAGAAAGAAACGTATTCAAAGGGACAAATTAGATTCCCTATTAACAGCAATTAAGCAGATAGAATGTGGTTTATCCCGGTCCTCACCTGACTCGGATTGGGCCAGATTGCACCAACTGCAAGCGCAGCACTCAGGCTTAGTAATGCAGCAAGCTGAGTTAGCACTTTACGGACAAGACTTCAATACCTAGACATAGGGAAGAGCGGAAACTTCTCGCTATCACGAGTCTGACATAGACTCCGTTCAACACATTGCGGGGAATCCGCATTGGTCAAGGGATCAGGTTTGTACGGATTCAGGGGAAATGTCTAAGGCTTTTGGGGTGTATTTTCAGAGTTTATATGCTGAAAATCCTGAATCCAAGCCCTCACTGACAGAGATCACCTCATACTTGAACTCAATTATTCTCTCAAAGCTATCTGAGGATGAGGTGGAGGGTCTAGGCACCCCAATATCGGTCTTAGAGATTCAGCAAGCTATTCAGCAGATGCCCCTTGGCAAATCCCCTGGACCCAATGGGTTCCCCAGCAATTTCTACAAGGAATTCCTCCCTAGTATATCTCCGATTTTATTGGATGTCTTCCAATATTGGTTTGAGTATGGTATCTCCGACCCAAATTTCCTTGAGGCCACAATTTCGCTAATTTTGAAGCCTGGAAAGGACCCCCTTAATATGGATAGTTATTGCCCTATATCACTTTTGAACACTGATATTAAAATATTGGCAAAAGTTCTTGCTAACAGATTGTCCTAAGTGATGGATAGGTTGGTCTGTAGGGAACAAGTGGGTTTTTCGAGGGGGAGGTTGCCCCAGGATCACCTACGAAAATTGTTACAGCTCATTGTGGAGGCTAAGGAATCTAAAATACCAGCTGTACTCCTGTCTCTTGATGCTGAAAAGGCCTTTGACCGGGTGTCCTGGGATTTTTTATTCTCTACCCTTTCGGCTTTTGGTCTGCCTGAGGTGTTTTTAAGATGGGTTAAAGTTTTGTATTCCTTCCCTTCTGCGAGAGTTAAATGTAATGGGGTATTGTCACCGGTTATTAAGTTAGAGCGAGGTACTAGGCAAGGTTGCCCCTTGTCCCATTGCTTTTTAACTTGTACTTAGAGCCTTTTACGTAGAATAGCGGGGAATTCATTTATAAAGAGTATTCAGGTAGGGGAATCCAATTATACACACTCAGTTTATGCAGATGATGTTTTATTCCATATTGAGAACCCTGGGATCTCCATACCGGCTGTCTTAGAGGAAATAGATAGTTTTTCCAGAGTATCCTATTATAAGTTAAATAGTACTAAGACAAAAATCTTTCCCTTAAATCATAGAGTTATTAAAGCGGATCTACAGTTTTTAGGACTTGGTTGGGAGACTAAATCCTTAACATATTTGGGCATTAATATCAACACAAGTCTATCCTCGATGGTTAAAAATAATTTGGGTACTCTGGTTCAAACTATTTCGGGAGACCTAAATAGATGGCGTTGCTCTCCTTCTCTTTGTGGGCAGACTGAATCTCCTAAAATGAATATTCTCCTAGATTATTGTCCCTTGGGGATGCTTGGGGCTTATCTCCCGAGAAAATGGTTTACAAACCTGCAGAGGATATTTAATTCCTTTTTATGGCAGGAGAAGGGAATAAGTAGGTCTTATGTTAACTTGACCGCTTCAAAATTTAAGGGTGGACTGGTGGCTCCCTCTGTTTTCTTATATTATGCAGCCCAACATATCTGCAAGCTGAGCTTGTGGGATGATGTGCGTAGGCACTCGGCCTATCTCCCCTTATGGTTAGACATTGAGCGCGACCTAGCGAGGAGAACAAAGAGTTCTCTACGGGCCCTTCTATTTGTTCCCCAGTCCGTCATCCCTAAGAGGTTAATAAACAACCCCATGGGTTGGTCTTTAAAAGCATATAACCAATTGCAACGTCATATTAGGGTTAAATGGTGGCTTCGGAAAACCAGCCCATTTTGAAACCCTAAATCAAGGTCAGGGTGCTTATTACCGCTACCTTTAGCCCCAGATAAGCCATCTTTCTATTTCGGATTCTGGGAACATAGTAGCCCAGCTTTGACCAACTAAAAGGCTTTATGGGGTTGATGACCATGACTTTTAAGTGGTTACAGCTTAGTAAGGCCATAGCCCAGGCTTTTCCCTCTGCGCCCTCTGCGGTCATATTTCAGATCGCATTACTGCCCTATTAACTGTAGCACTCCAACCACATGCAGTTTCCAAAGTTTATAAGTTACTTCAGGAATGGGATTATAGGCTTCCTTCAGGCATTTGTTATTACTGGGTGAGAGAGTTGAATATCCAGGACACCGGACCTTTGGAAAAACTTTGGTGCACTATGTACAAATCGTCAAACAAGATAGGCTTAGGATGGTACACTTTAATATCATGCATCATCTTTATTTAATGCCCTCTCATTTATTTAGGCGCAGGGCATGTGACACATCTCTGTGTTGGAAATGTAAAAAGAGGCACTTTGTATCATATGCTATGGTCTTGCCGGTGATCTGGAGCCCATCTGGATGGCTGTCTACAGACTCTTGGACCCTATCCTTGGCTCAATTCATATGTTTACCCGAGATTTGTTTATTATGTCTCTTTCCACAGCCACCCCAGGACTTTGAAGGCTCAAGTCTCACTTGTCTCGGCTGTAATGAAACTGATAATATTAAGGCATTGGTTGTCCGACAAGCCTCCATCTTTGCTAGAGTGGCATCAGGAATGTATCTTAGCATTGCAGCTGGAGAAACACATCGCATACATGCGGGACAAGCAAGGTTTTATACATCCTTTAGGGCCCCCTAGACACCTTCCTTATGGCTTGGAAGCCAAGGCCCCAAACTCTTACTCCCTAAGGATTAAATGTGCTCTCTTTAGCTCGTAACCTGGGGGGAGGGGGGAAGAGGGGGGGTGGTGGGTAGAGTTTTACATCTTATACGTTTCATCAGAAGGTGCTTTATATGTATTATGCTGAGTTAATTGCTCTGTTCTGCACTTTCAGTGTAATTCTCCATTGTCTGATCTTTTGAGTGAGATGTATGTAAAGACAATAAAGAATGTTAATTACAAAAAAGCAAGGAGTTTTGAGGTGAGCCAGCGATTAATGTCTCCCCTGACTCTTTACTTTCTTAGTGATGCAATGTGGTCACATGCAGTTTGGAATGTCTGTGAGAAGTCAAAGTTAAGGCTGATGTTTGGAATGCAGTACATGTATTGCCAATCAGTATTGCAAAGGTGGCTTTAAAAATCAGTGAGTCTTTCTCCCATCAGGCAGGGGGTGTAGATGAATTTTGGAAGAGGTCTCAGCTTTCTAGAAAACCAGGAGCAGTAGTTAGGAGAGTGATCACTAATTAGATCTGGAAGTAGAGAGCCTATCCGGGTGGGAAGCCAGAATCTAGTTAATGGGTGTTTCTGTTGATTTTATGTAGTTGACAACACAAGGAACTTGACCCGTTGGTAGAGGTTAGTCAGTGTGTTTTTGTTTTCTTGATATGTGGTGATAGCCAGCTGGTGTTAAAATCACCAAGGATGAGCTTTTCGTGTCCTCAATTCAGGCAACTGACCTGACCAAGAAAGGAGTCTAGACCAGAGTCAACCATGTTAGGGGGGAATGTAGATGACAGCCACAATTAGGATCTTGCTTCCATGTCAGAGTCCAATGTTTTCCACTAAGAACTTGATGGATGGGTCAGTGTCCTTAGTAGTGAGCAGGAAGGCCTGTAGGATATATACAAGACATCCTCCTCCTCACTTACCTTGGAGTTACAGCTAAGGAGAGTGCAGGGGAAATGCTATCTCGCTGTCCAACATCCTTGTAGTCAGCCAAGTTTCTGTTACTCACCAAAAACCCTGAAGTGGAAGATGTATTAAATATCAAATGAACCCCTTTTTCCATATTTTTTTAATAAAAGCTTGAATTTACAGGAATTCAAGTCCCTGTGTCAAGATTAGTGGTTCCTGAAAATTTCATGCTGTTTGTTTTTTTTTGATTTAATTAAATCAGCTTCTGTCAATGTGCTCTGCAGTAACTGAAAACAGTAAAGCGTTTTCTATCCCTATCAGTGAGGCCTGCAAAGCAATGACATTTTGGTCTAGCCGGCTGCATCAGCAGTGAAGTCCCTGACTGACTGAAGAATCTGTTGCACTTCCCAGTCAGAGCAGTCTGTAAAGCAAATAATTTTCACTTCAAGTTTGTTACTAACCCATCTGGTTTGTTTTTAGATAGATTAGCTTAAAAACTATCATTCTGTTCTCATTAAAAGTTGATCATTTGAGTTTCAGTGCAGAACTGAAGTAGTATGAATGTTTGTGAGAAATCAGCTTGTCTGTGCCACAGCTGTTAATTCTTTCTCATCAAAACGCTACATTGTTTTCTGGCTATATAACACAGGGTTGTTTAATGGATATAAAATAAATCTAACTTTTGTTAATTCATAGGAGTAGTGTGTCTTTGATGTAGCCTCCATAAATATGTTCATGTGAGAACAATTTTGTTTTTATGTCAGATTGACAAACAGGTGTCTGCCACACTCTGCTATTTCAGGAACATGAACTGTATGAACTCACAAAATTCAGTTCTTTGAGGGTTTCTGTGTGAAAATACATCATGTATGTGTATAACTAGAAATACTATATGGCATAGAAACATAGAAGTTGTCGGCAGAAGGAGACCGCTAGGTCCAGCTAATCTTATTTACTTTGAACCTATTTTGACACTCTAGTTGCCCTTTGTAGTCAGGGCTCCCTTGTGTCTGTCACATGCATTCTTGAATTCCCCCCACAGTGTTGACCCCCCACAACCTCTTGGGGCAGGCTGTTCCAAGTGTCCACCACTCTTCCTGTGAAGAAAAACTTCCTGGTGTTGGTAGAGAACCTCCCTCCTTGCAGCCTGAGGTCATGTCCCCTGATCCTAGAGCTCTTCTTGAAGTGAAAAAGTTCCTGTGTCTGTACCTTGTTAAAGCCTTTTATGTACTTGAATGTTTCAATCATGTCCTCTCTCTCTCTCTCTCTCTCTCTCACTCTTCTCTTCTTTGCTCCAGGGAGTACATATTTAGTTCCCTAACTCTTTTCTCGTAGGACATGTACTGCAAACACTGAATCATTTTTATCACCTTTCTCTGTACTATTTCCACCCAGTCAATGTCCTTCCTGTGGTGAGGCCTCCAGAATTTGACTCCGTATTCCAGGTGCTGCCTTACCTGATCTATACAGTTATAGTGCCACCTCTCTCTTTCTGCTCATGATTCCCTTCCCAATGCAGCCCAGCATTCTGTTGGCCTTCTTTGTTGCCATCTCACACTGCTTACTAACCTTCAAGTCATCTAAGATTATGATTCCCAGATCTCATTCCTGGTTTGAGGCTGCCAGTCTTTTGCTTCCTAGGTAATACTCCTTTCTTGAATTTTTCTTTCCTATGTGCATGACCTTGCACTTTTTGGCAGTAAATATCAGCTACCACACTCCAGACCGTTCTTCTAGTTTCTTGAGGTCAGCTCCCATCTTTCTCTCTTCTTCTGGGGTGTCCACCAATATATTGGTGTCATCTGCAAACAGACATGCCTTCCCTTCCAGTCCATCAGTGATGTCTGCTATAAAAACATTGAAGAGCACAGGCCTTTGCACTGAGCCCTGGGGCACCCCACTGGTCACCTTGCCTTCCGTTGATTGCACTCCATTAACCTGTACCCTCTAGGTTCTGCCTTGAAACCAGTTTTATACCCATCTGACTACTTCTGGACCAACCCCTATGTGAACAAGCTTCACCAGCCTTCTGTGTGTAACTGAGTCGAAGGCCTTATTAAAGTCTAGGTAGACCACATCTACCGCCCCACAGTTATCCACTATTTTGTAGCGTAGTCAAAAAATATGAGCAGATTTGTCTGGCATGACATACCTGCTGTGAAACTGTGCTGTTTAGGGTCTTGTTGGCTGCTAGGTTCGAGGAATGCTATGATCCTCTGTTTGAGCAGTGTCTGCATTAGTTTCCCTACTATAGTCGTGAGGCTCACTGGTCTGTAATTACTAGCCTCTTCGCAACTGCCTGATTTGTGAAATGGCGCCACTATTGCCTTTATCCAGTCTTCGGATACCACATCGCTCTTCAAGGATTTCTTGAATAGAAGTGCCAGAGGGGCTGCTAATTCTGCCCCCAGTTCCTTAAGGATTCTGGGGTTCATTTCATCTGGTTCCACGGATTTGTCTGCTTTTAGTTTATTTAGCACCTCCTGTATTTTGGCTTCTGTAAAGGGACTCATGTCTACCCCCGATCCTGGGGTGTTGTGTTTTTTCAGGGCTAGGCCATTCCCTGGGTCCTCTTTGGTAAACACCAAGCAGAAGTACTTGCCTGAGGATTTTGGCTTTCTCTGGGTCATGCTTGGTGCATTTCCCTTCTTCAGTAGCAATTTTTACTATCCGTCTTTTGTCTTCCTACATTACCTAATATATCTAAAAAATGATTTGTTTCCTCTCTTTGCCCCTTCAGCTGTCTTTTCCTCTGTCTTGGCTTTTGCCTTTCTAATTTGTTTGTTTGACTCTCTCATGTCAGTTTGACTCATCCTTATGTCCCTGTCTCCTGCCCATCAGCTAAGGCAGCAGCACTCTGCTGTCCCATTTCCCCTGCCCACAGCCACCTGTCTCCTGCCTCTATTTGAGGCTGCTACACCCCGCTGCCTGCTGTCTTCTCCACAGTTGGGGCTGCTGTGCTCTGCTAAGCCCTAGAGTCCCAGGTCCCCTGCTTCACAGTTGGGGCTGCTGCACCATGCTGCCCCAGGCCACCAGAGCTGGGGTATTTGCTGCACCTGCTACCCACTTCCAATGCCCCAACTGGGCAAGGCTTCTGCACCACACTCACCCTGTCCCACAATCAGGGCTTCCATACCCTGATGCCCACCTGTGTCCTGTCTCTCAGTTGAGGCTTCTGCATCATACTGTCCTCTATCTCTGCCTCCATATCGAAGGCTGCTTCACCCTGTGCCTGTCTACACAGTCAAGGCTGCTGTGGTCTACTGTGCCCTAGAGTCTGATGCCTCCACAGTTAGGGTTGCTGCACCATGCTGCCACTTGCCATAAGACAAGGCAGGGCATGTGCTGTACCCTGTCCCCCGCCACCACAGTTGGTGCAGTTTCCCTCTGCTGTCCCTGCCACCAGAGTCAGATCCTCTGCTAGACCCTGCTATCCTCTGTCCCCCACCCTATAATACAAGATGAAAGTATTTTTAATTTTTTCTATCAAGCAGTTTGGGCAGTGTACCAAAGGATCTGACTCTGGTGGCAGGGTGTAGCATGGTGCAGTAATCCTAGCTGTGGAGGCAAGAGGCTCTATAGTGCAGCAGGGCACAGTGGTGGCAGGGAACAGAGGACAGCATGGTGCAGAAGCATTGACTGTGGAGTAGGACACAGTGGGACATCAGAGTACAGCAGCCCTGACCGTGAGATGGAGTGCACGTGGTGCAGTGGCCCTGCCCATTTGGGGCAATGGAAGTGGGTAGTGGGGTGCAGAAAAGGGCCCCACCTTTGGTGATCTGGGGCAGCATGGTGCAGCAGCCCCAACTGTGAAGGCAGAGGTCCTGGGACTCTAGGGCTTAGCGGAGCACAGCAGCCCTGTCCGTGGAAAAAGGAAGAGGGGGCAACAGGATGCATTGGCCCTGACTGTGGGAGCGAGGGACCAAGGGAAGCAGGGTGCAGCAGCCTCAACTGAGGGGGGCAGGAGACAGGGGCACCAGGATGCAATATAATAGTTTTAGTTATGTACATACATGACATATTTTCACACAGAAACCCTCAAAGAACTGAATTTTGTGAGTTCATAAAGTACATGTTCCCGAAATAGCAGAGTGTGGCAGACACCTCTTTGTCAGTCTGTCATAAAAACAAAATTGTTCTCATATGAACCTATTTATGGAGGCTACATCAGACACACTACTTACCTGGATTAACACAATTTAGATTTATTGTATCCATTAAACTATCTTGTGTTATATAGCCAGAAAACAATGCAGAGTTTTGATGAGAAAGAACTGACAGCTATATTACAGATAAGGTGATTTCTCACAAACATTCATACCACTTCGGTTCAGCACTGAAACTTGTATGAGCAATTTTTTTTATGCGAACAGAATGATAGATTTTAAGCTAATCTATTTAAACACAAATCAGATGGGTTAGTAACAAACTTGGAGTGAAAACAATTTGCTCTGCAGACTGCTCTGACTAGGAAGTGCAACAGCTTCTTCAGTCAATCAGGGACTTCACTGCTGGTGCAGCAGGCAGGACCAAAATGACATCATCTCTCTGCAGGCCTCACTGATAGGGACAGAAAAATCTTCACTGTGTTCAGTTACTGCAGAACACATTAACAGATGCTGATTTAAAAAAAAAAACACAAAACCAAACAGCATGAAGCTTTCAGGAAACACTCATCATGACACAGGGACTTGAATTTATGTGAATTCAAACGTTTATTAAAAATATGGAAAAATCAGTTCATTTGATCTTTAAGGCTTGATAGTCTGAAAACTTGGGATGCAGGCTGCAGTTGTTGATGTGGAGGGGGTCAATAAATCCTCTGTAAGAGCTTTGTTAGGGTGGATTGATGTCAGAAGGCATATATGTATAGTACTCATTCATGGTTCAGTTGGCAGGCATCCATGGAGGTGAGAGGAGGGCTTTGCTGCTCACTGAATGGGTGTCAGGATGGGGGGGAGTGGATTGGTGGGTGATTATCTGAGAGGGTGGAGGGCAACTAAGCCACCAGGAAATATGTCTTTGATACAGGGATGGTGATCAGTAACTGCGGAGGGGGTTGGGACACTAGCCTATCAGGGTCAGGAGATTTTGCAGTTTGGGGATGGTGACTGGCTATCAAGGAGGAGGGGAGAACACCAGACTACCAGGGACTGGGGATTTTGCAATTCAGGGACAGTGACTGATGATCAGGATGGGGGAAGGACACTAGACTACCAGGGACTGGGGATTTTGCAATTTGGGAACAGCGATCAGTGACTGGGGTTGGGGGAGAGATCACTACACTATGGCAATATGAATTATTCGTCTTGGTAGGTGATCGGGTACCAGTGAGGGGAGAGGGGCCACTGTACTATGGAAATAATATTTATACTCATCAGGCCAGCTACTAGGGAGGGGGAGGGACCACCACACTATGGAAATGTTTTTCAACACATTGGGTGGGTGATCAGGGACTGGAGAGGGACCACTACACAATGGAAATTTTATTTAACATGTGGGGTTGGCTACCTGGAACTGGGGAAGTGGAGGGACCCATGATTACAAGAGAATAAAGCCATGTATTTGGGGATGGTTATCAGAGGATGGGGGGCACTACACCACTGTGGAATGCAGCTGCATGGGGTATGGACTGGTGGGGGGCTACATTAAGCCACCAAAGGCCATGCAAACGAGCCCATAATGGGCATGCTAATAGCCAATAGTGCCTTGCATGCCAAATGGGCTCATTTGTATGGCTAGTTTCATGACCAGGGGCTTAACACGTGTGTGCTGTTGCTGCTGGTCCATTCTCCTGGCTATCTGTGGGGACAGTGCTACCGGGGTTCCTGGTGCTTTTTCTGGGTTATCACTGCTCCTGCCTGCCCCTATTCACTGTCGGATAACACACCACACTATCCGACTGTGAACAGCAGGTTTGCCCACCAGCATAGCCACAAGGTGTAGCGAAACTTTTGTGCAGCACTTTGTGCTTTTCCAAGAATCCAGCCCAAGGTTTAACCTTTGACTCCTCTCTAGGCACAAAAGTCATGAGTTGTCTTAATCCAAACGCCATTTTTGCTGACCAACAAAACTAGGGTTTCTTCTACCTTTCCCCTATAACTTTCAAACAGGTGGAGGACCTGCTCATAAAAATAGATACTGAAAAGAGTGCAGGCGCTGATGGAATAGATCCCGGGTTCTTAAAATTAGGCTATCACTTCCTAACTGCTCCAAGAACCCATCTATTTTCATTTAATGGAGATTCCTCATCATTCATCATCTATAGGCCAGATGGCTTTCTCACATTGCCTCCCCAAGCTTTAGAACTCCCTCCCACACCAGATCCATTACTCATCCTCAATGCACTCTCTCTCTCTCTCTCCTCTACCATAAATAATTTCCTCTCTGTGAACTGTACCTGTGGCTAACCACCCTCTCCTTGCAGGTATCACCTCGCATTTCTCTGTTTAGTTACCTGATTAGTTACTCTCTGTTTTCTCTGTGGTACAGATTGTAGTTACCACACCATTATTCATGAATGCACTTATTTTTGTACATTAACTTCTATATTGCCTGTGTTATGTATACTGTCTTGTACCATTGCGTAATGTTCTTATAGTTATTACTAATTACAATTTGTATGTATGACTTAATCTCATTGTACCCATTTCCCCTAGGATGCACAGGAAGAGGAGAAACCTGTTGCTCAGTGTGGCTTTCCTGATGAAACATTTCAATAAAATAAATAAATAAATGTTGATTGCTTCTGGTATAGTCCATTCATTCTGAAAAACAGCTCATATACTGCCCCTGTTCAAATCTGGTGATGCATGTGACAAAAATAACTATAGGCCAATTTCTATCCTGCCTGTCCTCTCCAAATGACTGAAGAAAATAGTCCATACCCAACTAAAGGATTGTCTCAAAAACTCAAACCTATTCCAGTCTCCTGCAATCCAGACTTAGGCAAAATTATAGCATGGTTTCTACTCTTGCAAAAGTGACAAATGGCTGACTTACCTCCCTAGACCACAAATACTCAACCAGAACCATTTTTCTTGACTTAAGTAAAGCCCGAGATATGGTGGACCACAATCTTTTGTTAGTTAAACTTAAAAAGCATGGTCTTAGTATTTCCATTGTAAACTGGTTTTCTAGCTACCCCTCAGGAGGATTACAATGCATCAAAGCAGATGGGCTCCTTTTCTCTCCTCTACCACTTCTATGAGGTGTTCCACAGGGATCTATATTAGTCCTTTTTCTATTTTCAATCTACATCAACATTCTATGTGACAATATACATAAAGCCAAGCTCCATTTATTCACAGATGACACCGTCCTTTTCCTAGCAAAGCCTTCCCTATCAGATGTTTGCACCAAATTAAAATCAGATTTTAATCAACTGCAACTCAATCCTTTAAAGTCTAAACTGTTAATCAGCAAAAAAACAGAGGCAATTTTTTTTACCCACAAACTCTTCACCTCTTTATTAAATCTTGGCACTGTTGCATCCATTACAACCCTGCTAGGAGATACGCTAGAGGTTGCAGACAAGTTCAAATACCTAGGCCTTTTGGCTAGACAACAACCTCTCCTTCACCGGCCACATTGAAGCCCTTTCTAAAAAAGTTAAAAACTAGACTGTGCTTTTTGTATGGGAACAAATCCCTCTTCCCCAGTGATATTAGGAAGAGGCTAGTTCAAGCCACCTTTCTTCCCCTCCTTGACTATGCTGACATTATATACAGTTGCTGAAAAGCCTCTAACCTGTACAAATTAGATGTTTTTCGCCATGCTATTAATTTTACACTGAATGCACCATCCAGAACTCACCATTATGTCCTTTATTCTGTGGTGGACTGGTCATCCCTTTCCACCAGGAGAATGATTCATAACTGCACTTGGGCTCATAGAATTCTACTGAGCAAACTCCCCCCATATATATCATCCTTATATCATTATTCCTATCGTTGCTTCTTGCTCAGGAACAATTCTATTATTTTGCTAGATGTATCTAAGTTTCGCACCTGCTTTAGTAATGCTGCCATCAGCGACACCATTCCTTCAGCCTGGAACAAACTGCAGTCCTCTCTCAGTCTTTCTGAAATAGGATCCTTCAATATGCTCAAACCCTTGATCAGCTGGAGGCAGTATAGTGCAGTGGGTTAAGGCTCTGATCTGCAGATCTGGAGACCTGAGTTTGAATCCCACAGCCACCTAGGTGCATACTGTGTGATCCTGAGCAAGTCACTTAACTTCCTTGTGCTCCCAGGTCACATCTGGAAACAGGCCTTAGCTTAGTGTGCTACTCCTGGTTAAACAATTTTCCCTTCCTCTTTCCAACAAATGCCTTAAAGAAGTCTGCCATTGTCATACTAGCTAGCATTTATTGTTTTATTGTTTTTATGTATTGATTTCACCTATGTAAACCTACCCCTTGCATATGTTTTAATCCTCCCTAGTTTTCTCCTGTCTGTAATTGCCTGATTAGGAGCTCCTTTCTCCCCCTCCTAGTGGTCTTGCAAGACTTTTTGCTCCTTTTCTGCACATAACCATGCCTTGCATCTGCTCCTCCCTAGGCTTTCTCTCACTGTCTCACTCTAATGCGCCTTCTATGATGTGACCTCATACCTCTGTCAACCACTACTTGGTATTGTCAAATTATAATGTTGATATTATTGATTGATATTAGCTCTTATGTCTTTTGTTTTGCTGCTGGCATTTACCGTGGCCGTGTACTATTCTTCTTATATATTTTTTTTTATTTTTTATTTTTTTTAACCAGGAGAGGCACACTAAGCTGAAGCTTGTTTACAGGTGTGACCTGGGAGCACAAAGAAGTTAAATGACTTGCTCAGGGTCACACCTTATGCAAGTGGGGGCTGTGGTATTCAAACCAAAGTCTGCAAGTTTGCAGCTCAGAGCCTTATACCACTGAGCTGTACTGTCCTTATATGACAGGTGCTTTATTGTTATTTACCTTATCCACTAGTTAAATCATGTTTTGCTGTTAAACTGTATCCTTAATGTTGTAATTTCAATTGTCTCACTGTTAAAACTATATCTTCTATTGTAATCCATTAATTGTGCCTTACTGTTAACGTCAAAATGGTACCCCTGATGTTATCTCACCCTATGCTTTGTGACTGTACTGTTTTGCCTGTAATCTCCAGGGCTGTGTCTGAAAATAGTCATTGCTATGGCTAAAACACCCACCCAGTAAACAAAAACTAAATAAATAAAATTAAATTTCATTTTACACTATGCAAATTTTACCCTGCAATAAGCTCTTTCTGTCCGTCCAAATTGAATATAATCTTATCTTTTTAGAATTGTTTAGAATTGTCATAATTGCTATTATTATGCCACTGTTTTGTTCTAGTCATGTAATCTCTCTTCAGTTGTATATTTGCACTGTCCTGAACCATGCTTAGTTCACCTCTGTATTGCTATTGTATCTTATTTGTATTTATTTATTTAAAATTTGATAACTGGCACCATGAGCAACTGCTCATTTCCAGGCACGACCTGGGGAAACGGGGTACAATACAACAGAAGGTAAGCAAAATACAATACAGAAAAAAAATGCAGTATATATAAGGGAGCTATTTACATTGGGTAGTTTCATATATGGTACAGTGAGTATTTACAATATTTACAGAATAGGGTTGCATATATAGACAGTAGATAACAGCTATAAAGTGCAAAATCACATATAGGGCCTGCTGCCTTGGAATAGGAGTAAGGATATGCAAGACAGGTGCAGAAAGTGAAAGTCTTAGGGAGGGAGGCAGGTGCAGGAAGTGGAGGGGGTAGGTCTGAGAAAGTGCTTAAGAGTAAGAAAGGAGGGGGTGAGGCAGGTTTAGGGAGAAATGTTGTTACAGAGGGAAGGAAGTCTATAAGAGAAAGCTAGTTTGCTGACTGAGGTGTGAGCTCGTGATAGGGCAAAGGATTGAGCACTGATTGACCAAGAGTTGTATGGGGAGGGAGTGGCAGGTTTGAGGAGAGAAGCAAGGTATGGTGGTAGAGTCCCAAACCAGAATTTGGATATGAGGATGGATCAGTGGGAAGCACATCTCTGAGAGAGGGACTGGAGGAATAGGGAGGAGTAGAGGTCACAGTGGTGAGTTAAATGGAAATTTGAGGCGAACCTACAGAAAGCATGAAAGAGCACATCAAGTTGGAGAGGGAGGTTGCAGAGGCAGCACTGAGAACTTTGTCAGCGTAGTCAAAAGCAGGGGGGATCCATTTAACCACTAAGTCACATCTAACAGGGAGGAGAAGGCTAGCCTTGTGGCAATAGAGTACCTCTGGTTTTGAGCACTGTTTGGAGTGGAGGGCATTAATGTGGGAAGAAAAGTCAGGTGAGGAATCGAGCAAGACTCCGAGGTACTTGTAGATGGGGACATTATCAAGGGAAGTGAACACCCCAGAGAGGACGGCAGGTAGGGCATGAATCCTAGCCAGTTTTGGCTTGGTTCCAAAAGTCATGGCAACTGTTTCTTTTATGTTTAGTTTTAGACAATTCGCATTGAACCAGGAGGTAACCGCTGAGAAGTCATTTTGTAGGGGTGTTTGGACAGCTGAAGTGGATGGACCAGAAAGGAAGAGGATGGTATCATCCACATGCATGTGGATCTTAGCGTGGGTGCACACAGAGGAGAGGTTACTAATAATAATAATAATAATTTTATTTAATATAGCACCTTTTGAGTCATCAAGGCGCTTCACAAATACAGAACATACACAATTGAAAAATAAAAATAAAATCAGTGAAAATCAGGAAATGCTTTAACCCAAAGGAAGGTCTTCAGTGCCTGCTTAAAACTCCCCACAGTCCTGATCTCCCATAGCTGACGAGGTAGAGAATTCCAGAGGGATGGGGCAGTGAACATAAAAGCCCGAGCACCAGATGACTTCAATCTAACCCTCGGAATCTCCAGCAACCCCTCATCAGCCAAGCGGAGTTCTCGCACAAGGGTGTAAGGAATCAGAAGTTCTTTCAAGTAGTCAGGACCCAGTCCATGTAGGGTCTTGTAGGTTAACAAACCTACCTTAAAGGTGATCCACCACTGAACTGGCATCCAGTGCAGATCGCGCAGCACTGGGGTTATATGAGATCTCCTTAATGCCCCAGTTAATAAATGTGCAACTGCATTCTGCACTAGCTGCAAGCAGCAGATATCAACCCCAGGAAGCCCTAGGTATAGGGAGTTACAGTAGCCAAGGTACAAGGTCACAAAGGCATGGACCAGAACTGGCAAGTTGCTGGATGGAACAAGGTGCTTGAGCCTGGCAATGTTCCTAAGACGGTAAAAGGCTAACTTGACAACCGCCGACACCTGATGGCGGAAGGTCAGACCATCGTCAAGTATCACTCCCAGGTCACTCACCCGTTCAGAGGTAAGGATCTTCTCACTCCCAGAAATAAACCAGAGGACAAATCAGTACCTAACCCCTCTATGCTGTGACTGGGGTCCACCACCAATACCTCAGTCTTTCCCGCGTTCAACTTTAACCCACTGGAACTCATCCAATCTTGGATTTCAATGAGGCAGCTGTTAAGTACTGAGAGGGCACACACCTGGTTTGGTGCAAAAGACAGGTAGAGCTGGGTATCATCAGCAAGGCAGTGAAACCTCAGCCCATACCGTCTTACAATGTCTCCGAGGGGCAGCATGTACACAGCAAACAACATGGGGGACAGCACCGAGCCCTGGGGTATCCCACAAGACAAAGAGAAAGACTCAGAAGTAAATATTCCTGAGACAACTCTCTGAGTTCGACCAGTGAGGAAAGATGAAAACCATCTGAGCGCTGTACCTGTCAGCCCACAGACAAACCTCAGGTGCTCGAGCAGGACCCCATGGTCAACAGTGTTGAAAGCTGAAGAGAAGTCAAGAAGTACCAAGATAGAATGGTTCCTCTGATCTCTCACCATCAGGAGATCATTGAGCACCTGAACCAGAGCCGTCTCAGTACTATGCCTCTTACAAAAACCCAATTGGAGAGGTTCGCATAAATTATGGATGGTTTAAATGGTTCTCCAGTTGAATTGCCACCACTTTCTCGATAACCTTTCCCACAAAAGGAAGGTTCGAGATAGGTCTGTAGTTTGCCAGAGACTCCAGGTCCAAAGAAGCTTTCTTCAGAGGGGGTGTCACCACTGCCTCCTTCAGGGAGCTAGGAAACTCACCCGATTCCAGGGAGCACCAGAAAATCTGAGCTAAGACTGGGTCGATAACATCACTACAACCCAAAATTAGGGAAGTAGGGCCTGGGTCTAAACTACAGCATGTGGGGCACATCCCCTGGACAATCCTCATAATATCAACGAAATCCGGTAGGTCAAAGGTACTCCAGGAGACACCGGGCATAGTGACTGAGCACCGACCACCCATATCTCCCATAAAATGTGATGGACAGATATCTTGCCTGATATCAGCCACCTTATTCATGAAGAATCGAGCGATTTGATCACACTTAGTTTGTGAAACAGCTTGATGGAGCTGCAGACAGGTTGGGTTGCACAGCCTGTCCACAGTTCGGAAAAGTTGAGCCAATCGGTTCCCAGCAAGAGCAATTTCCCTGGACAGGAATTCTGCCTTCTTATGGGAAATTGCTGATTGATAGAGCTGATAATGCACTAACAAAATAAGATGATAGGTATCCAAGGCAGATTTACGCCAGCGACGTTCTAACCTGCGACCCAACTTCCGCATTTCCCTCAATGACCCATCAAACCACAGGATACGAGGGCAAAGCGGAAGGGGACGAACACGGATTGGAGCAATCCGGTCCAGAGCTAAAGTAATAGCCTTATTATAGGCTACCACTAAATGCTCTGGATCGGTGCTGGTCTCACTGATCACTGGAGGTCAATCACCACCGCCAGGTCTACAGGGACCAAATCCCACAAAGGGCGATTACTGACCATCTCCATAGGGGCAGACCTACTCAGGGGGGCAGAGAACTTGAACCTCCCGGTGTAGGTTCCACCCCCAAATCGGAGGCCTTGATCCCCAGGAGGAAGACCAAATCAAGAGAGTGACCACCATTATGGGTAGCTGAGGAAACAACCTGTGTGAAGCCCAGTGATGTCATCAGCTGGAGGAAGTGTTGTCCAAAAAGTGAGGATTCATCGTCGATCTAGGCATTGAAGTCGCCCAGAACCATCAATCTGGGTGACTCCAATGCCATGTCATCGGCGAAGTCTGCAACTTCCTGCAGGAACAGCTTTTCATCCCCTGGTGGATGGTAAATGAGAGCTATCCTGCACCCCACACCAGTTACCCCAGTGCACTCAAATGATTCACTCTCCTCAACTGGAACATCGGTGGAGCCTAATTTGGTCTTAAAACAGACAGCTACCTCCCTGCCCCTGTGATCCAACCTCGGGCGATGTATCACTGAGTACCTGGGAGGAATAGCTGCCTCCAAAATTGGGGCAGCATTACCATCCAACCAGGTCTCTGTGATGCAAGTCAGATCTGCTATTCCAACTAAATCCACAATCAATGCAGTTTTGTTCTTAATGGATCTGACATTGCATAACAACAGCCGGGTTGGATGGTGCTCGTGGGCCATCCAGGCTACTTGCCCACCCAAAAAGGAGGTGCCCTTGGGTATGGGGACTAGGCATGGATTACCATGTTCCAGGCTCCATTTCACCCCAGGGCATCTTCTGGTCTTAACCACCCCGATGGGAGAAACCAGCTCATTCGAGCTCCAATGTCCATGCCCCCCAACCCACCTCCGCCCCCTCACCCTGCGAGAAATTCTCAGTGCCATTAATAAACAGGGAAAAAAGAACAGGCCTGGGGAGCAAACCCTGGAATACACCAGCAAGGATAGGGAGAGAGGAGGATAGGACATTTGTGACTTTTACTGACTGGAAGCTACCAGTTAAGTAGGATCTGAACTAGGACACAGAGGATGGAGAGAGGCCTATGGCACTTAGGTAATTTAGGAGGAGGGAGGGGATGCCAAGTCAAAGGCCTTCACAAGGTTGATTAAAAATGTCCAAGGTGATCAGACCTTGATCCATTGCAGTGTGAATGGCATCAGTGAAGTGAAGAAAGGATGTAGTTGTACAGTGAGACTTTCTGAATTCTGATTGGACAGGGGACAGTGCGTTTGAGACATGGAGGAAATCATTTAGCCTACAGAGGACTACGGACTCTTGGAGCTTGGCGAGTGAGGGGAGAAATTATATATATTTTATTTTTTTATTTATTAAAAGAATCAGAATTACAACCTTTGAGTCATCATGGATTCCTTTGCAAAGGCTCTACATCAAAAATGAAATTACATAACGGTACAAGGAAAGACAAGAATTAAGCAATATTACAATGATTAGAAGGAGGACAAGTTACAAATTCAAGGGTGGAGAGGTCCAGCCTGAGTCAGACAACGAGCCGTAATCAATAATAGTTACAGTATCAAAAGAAAGTGTTCAATAAACAACAGTCTGGTTACAATTTTTGCAGGGTCAAGCAATAAGGGACAGACCCAGGTCAAAAGGAAAGTGAGGGAAAGTGAGGGAAGGGTGGTAGTTGCCAGGGACAGTGGCATCTCCCCCCTTGAAGAGGGGAGAACCGTGGCAGACTTCCAGGCTGAGGGAACAGTAGCAGTGGAGATGGCTAGATTAAGAATGAAGGGGTGACAATAGAGGGAGCAGAGATCATGAAGAGCTTAGGATGCAAGTCATTGGGTTGGATTTTGTAGGGTTGAGGGAGATAAGGGTTCTAAGGACTTCAGAGGGGGATACCAGCTGTAACTGGAAGTCAGAGGGCCATGGGAGAGAAGAGGGGTGCAGAGTAAAGAAGCAGGGGATCCTGCGGAACAGCACAAGTTGTGAAGAACTTATTTACAGCTTCTGCTACAAGAGTAGGATCAGAAACAAGTGATCCAGTCACACTGAGAGTGGGTGGGGGCAATGTGTAGGAGGGGTGAATGAGCCATCTGAGGGCACCCCAAAAGGATGATGGCGTGTTAGTCATAGTTTGCAAGTGAAATTTGAAAACATTTGATTTGGCCTGATATATTCCCTTAGTACAGCTGCTATGAAGGGTGCAGTAAGTCTGAAAGGGCTGGGTCACTGGAGGTTTTAAAGTGGCACCACGAGTGGTCACGGGATTTGCAAATGGCCAAAATTTCAGGGGTGATCCAGGGATGGTGGGAGCACTTTACCCTGGCTAATTTAAGAGGGGCATGGGTATTCTTATTTTTTTTTTGTGTGTGATCTATTTTTCCACCCCATGCTTGCTGGTCCACCACTCTTTCGCACTCTACCAAGTTCCCCCCAGCCCCTTCTGTCCTTATCCAGCCTTCCTCTGATCCTCATATTGCAGCCGACCCCTGGGATATCCTGGCGTATCCCTTCACCGGGAGGGTCCCCCTCCTCTGAGAGGCAAGGTACCGGCGGGAGAGGCGTGACCCCAGCACATACTCCTAGGGCCTGGGGATGCTGCCGAGGAACAGGAGGCCCTTGGAAGGTCCTGGAGGCCCTCAGGGAACAGAGAGCAGTCATACGGCAGCCAGCAAGTGATTTTCCTGGCTTTCTTAAGGTGCGTGACGTCCGGATGTCAAGGCAAGAGCCGACATCTGTCACACACCACCCCAATGACCCTGATGTGTTGCCCTACTCCTGGCCTCCACCAGTGGTTGCTTTCAACACTGGGTCACAGTCCCTTCCCTCCCTGAAGACAGCGAGCAGTCATGGGACACTCAAGCTGCCTTCCTCCGGCCGGCCCTCCAGTGACCCAAGCTCACTCCCGAACCCGGGTCTCTGGCGTCGCAAGCGGAAATCCAACCGCTGCACCAATGGGCTGGCTGGCATGGGTATTCTGAATATTTAGAAAGATAAATGTAAAGTGGGTGAGTGCATTGTCAATGGAGAGGGAAGATAATACAGGTGACCAGGTGGCTGATGCCAAGATGAAGCAGCTTATTCAAATCAATGCATCTGAGGGGCCGATGCTGGATGTATTTTTCGGGGTTAGAAGGAGGATGAATCTTCCTGATACAGAAGATTGGGCAGTGGTCACTGAGCACATTGGCAGTATACCACTAGAGCGGATGTGGTGGGGGTGGTACGAGAGCACCCCATCAATCAGGGAATGAGACTGGAAGTGAAGACTGGGGAGAGTGGGTTCGGTTATCAGCAGGGTCAAATTTAATGCATCTATCTGCTGATGGAAGCTGAGCAATGAGGGTGACAGCCAGTCTAGATTAAAGTCTCCAAGGAGGATGAGTTCACCTGTAGTTGCAAGAGTAGAGACTGCTGTGACACAGGAGACAAGCGAAGATTGTGGAAGTTTTGGTGAGGCATAAAGAACACCCACAAAGATGGGTGTTGAGGATGGAAAAATAGAGGTTGACTAAGAAAGAGTAAGTCATGGGAAAAAGGGATAGCTTCCTGATGGGAAATAGTAATTGATAAGGGGTTGCGGGAGTAAATGGCAACACCACCACCTCTTTTTCTATGGTCTTGCCGCTGGAGGTTAAAGTTAGGAACTGCCAGATTGGCTGTCTGGAATGTGGGAGGATAGCCACATTTCAGAGATGCATAATATGTCAGGGGAGTGCTGTGTGACCCATACTTTTAAGTCATCTAGCTTAGGAAGTAGTCTATGGGCATTTATATGGAAGATTTTCAGTCCTTTATGGTGTGTCGAGGGGGAGGCAGGGAGGATGGGATTTGAGGGACCAGGATTTAGTTCAATATCACTGGCCAGTAGTAGAAGAAGGACCAAAAAGTGAATGTGAGGGGCATGTTTTATATGCTTGTCGGTAGCCTTGGAGTGGGAGACGCAAAGGGGGTGAGAGAGGATGTAAATGGTGAACAACTTCTATATTTATGAGGGAACAATAGAGAAGCCAAGGATGCATTTGGAAAGTGTGGTAGGGGGAGCAGGGGAAAGTGGGGGAAGGGGGAGACAGAGGAGGGGGAAGATATGTTGCATAGGAGGCAGGTAGCAGCAGGGGAGATACTGGAAAGTGTTGGGTGCAAGACAGGAGGAAAGGTAGGTATAAAGAGAAGGAGGGCAAGGAAAGAGTAGGAAATGAATTGTGGTGGGGGGGGGGAACACCAATGGTGGCCATGGGAATGTAATATAGGGTTGTGAGATGTGCTACAGTGGCCTCTAGCAGCCTGTAAAAAATATATAGCAGCTGGTGGAGAGCTGGGGATAAGTTACAAGAAATACAGCAGAATATATTTTCGAGTAATACAATTGTTGTGATATTGGACTGGGATGGTTAGATTGCAGAAAGGTAGGTGAAACTGGATACAGAGACAAACAATTTAGGTGCTCAAGTGGTGCTGGATTATAACAAGCCAATGGGAAAATGAAAAGATAGAATATTTATCTGATTGGTGCACTAGGTGTATGTAGCAAACTGCACAGATCGGGTGGGTGGGTGGACATCGCGAAGTGACGTTGGGAATTACTGGACTAGCACTTAGCACACATTGACTCCGGGTGGAAACCACAAGGTGCTGAATTAAGGTAAGCCTGACAATATACCTAAAAAGCTTTGTTTGCTGCATGCTGCACTGGCTAAAAGATTACTGCACAGGCACAAAGAAATTAAATGTAGCAAACACTTTTTAAGCTCACAAAAAAAAGGCTATGATTACTGCTCAGGCACAAAAAAATTAAAAATGAGCCTGAAGAAGCCTGAAAGTGCCTGATTTGTAGGCTGTAATGGCCAAATAAGTTAAAAGCCAGTAGTCAGCAAGGACAATTGAATGAAATGCTGTCTAGCGGCATAATGCAGTCCACTTCCAGTTAAATTGCTTGCTGGCTTTGTCCTTGTGGAAATGGCATTGCAGGGCACAGCTTAAAATGGTACCAGTATTCAAAAAGATGTTGAAACAGGGCACAGGTCTATACCTTTTGTTGCTGGTGGCGTGTGCTGCAGCTCCGTATGGGTGAAACATAGAAACATAGAATTTGACGGCAGATAAGGACCACTTGGCCCACCTAGTCTGCCCATTTTCCTACCTAACAGATAAGCTGCAAATCCTAGTTAACCAACAGCTTACTTCCTCCTACCCCCCACTAGGACTGCCTTATGCCTGTCCCATGCATTCTTGAAGTCCCCCACTGTTCTTGACTCCACAACCTCCTCAGTGAGGCTGTTCCATGCATCCACAACCCTCTCAGTGAAAAAATACTTCCTCACATTACCTCTGAGCTGTCCCCCCTCTATCTTCAAATTGTGCCCCCTTGTTCTTGCACATCTCTTTTTCTGGAAGATGCTACCCTCTTGGACTTTGTTAATTCCCTTGAGGTACTTGAAAGTTTCTATCATGTCCCCTCTCTCCCTCCTTTCCTCTAGGGTATACATATTAAGCTCCTTTAGTCTTTCTTCATATGTCTTCTGGTGCAGACCCTGCACCATTTAGTTCCCTCCTCTGTACAGCTTCCACTCTGTCTATGTCTTTGCGGAGATGGGGTCTCCAGAACTGCATACAGTACTCAGATGGGGTCTCATCAACTGTCTGTACAGAGGGATAACAACTTCCTGTTTTCTACTATTGATGCCTCTTCCCTATGCATCCCAGTATCCCCCCTGCCTTCCTTACTGCCTTCTCACATTGCTTGCTCACCTTTAGGTCATCGGATATAATTACCCCTAGGTCCCTTTCTATTTTTACTGTTGTCAGTATCTCACCCCCCATCGTGTACACTTCCCCTGGGTTTTTGTTTCCCATGTGCATTACCTTGCACCTCTTTGCATTGAATCTGAGCTGCCATACATTTGACCATTCCTCCAACCATGCCAAGTCCCTTCTCATCCTTTCCACTCCATCTTGTGTATCAACCCTGTTGCAGATCTTTGTGTCATCTGCAAAGAGACATACTTTTCCTTCCAGTTCCTCTGCAATGTCACTTATAAAGACATTAAAAAGGACCGGTCCCAGTACTGAACCCTGCGGTACCCCACTAGTAACCCTCCTTTCTTCACTGTGTATTCCATTTACTACTACCCTTTGCGTCCTGTTGTCTAGCCAATTTTTTATCCAGGCTACTATCTTGGAACCTACTCCAAGGCTGGCTATCTCGTGAATTAATCTTTTGTGTGGGACTGTATCAAATACCTTGCTAAAATCTAGGTAGGCCATGTCCACAGCCCCTCTCTGGTCTACTACTTTGGTCACCCAGTCAAAGAAATCTATTAGATTCGTCTGACATGACCTTCCCATCGTGAATCCATGCTGCCTTGGGTCCTATGCTCCACTGGCCTCTAGGTACTCAACAATTCTTTCCTTCAGAAATAATTCCATCATTTTCCCTACCACTGAGGTCAAACTAACTGGTCTGTAGTTTCCTGCCTCTGTTCTGCTCCCACTTTTGTGAAGAGGAATCACATCTGCCCTCCTCCAGTCCTCGGGTACCACCCCATCCTCCCATGATTTGTTAAAGAGAGTAGTCAGCGGTGTCACTAGTTCTACCCTTAGTTCTTTTAGAATTCTTGGGTGAATCCCATCAGGCCCCATTGCTTTGTCCACCTTCAATTTTATCAGTTCTTTCAGAACCCTTTCTTCTGTAAATGGACTAGTATCAACCCCGTCTTCGGAGTGTTTCTCTTGTTTGGTTTAGGTAACTCCCCCTCCTCTTCCTTTGTGAATACTGAGCAGAAATATTCGTTCAGTATCCCTGCTTTTTCACTGTCACCCTCTACCCACATTCCCTCCCCTTTATTAAGCTTCAGTATCCCTCCTTTGGTCTTTCTTCGCTCCCTAATGTACCTATAAAAGGTCTTATCCCCCTTCTTAACAGAATTGGCTATCCTTTCCTCAGTTTGGGCCTTTGCTATTCTGACTGCCTTCCCAGCCTCTTTCTGGGTGGACTGCCCAGAGGGAAGGAGGGAGGCTGACTAGAGAGGAGAGGGTGCTAAAGGATCCAAATTAACATGAGGGGAAGGAGGCTAACACAGGGAGAAAAAGGGAGCTAATTTAGGTTGCAGGTTACAGGAAGAGGGGCATAGAGTGTCGAGGAGATGAAGGGCAGATCAGGTGGGCAGGTAAATGTGGAGATGGAATGCCAGGAGAGGAAAAAAGAAGGAATCCAAAAGCACAGAAACAAGAGGGAAAAACAAAACATGCAGTCAGCAGAGTAGAAATTCATATACAAGTTGCAACTCACTACTCAAACTGATACACAATTTCAGCACTGGGCACACATTAACAACAGTGGAAGCAGTAAGATACCACTGTTTAAATCTGGCACACTAAATAATAGCATTAGTGAGAAACAGGCAATTAATTAAATACTGGACTAGCACTTAGCACACACTGACTCCGGGTGGAAGCTCCAGGGCGCTGTATTGAGGTAAGTCTGACAATATACCTAAAAATCTTTGTTTGCTGCTTGCTTCATTGACTAGAAGATTACTGCACAGGCACAAAGAAATTAAATGTAGCAAATGCTTTATAAGCTAACAAAAAAGGCTATGATTACTGCCCAAGCACAAAAAAAAATTAAAAATGAGCCAGAAGAAGCCTGAAAGTGTTCACTTTGTAGGCTGTATTGGCCAAATAAGTTAAAAGTCTGTAGTCGGCTAGGACAATTGAATGAAATGCTGCCTAGTGGCAAAATGCAGCCCACTTCCAGTTAAACTGTTTGCCAGCTTTGTCCTTGTGGAAACGGCATTGCAGGGTGCAGCTTAAAATGGCTCCAGAATTCAAAAAGATGTTGAGACAGGGTGCAGGTCCATACCTTTCATTGCTGGTGGCAGATGTGGAGCAGCTCCGTAGGGGCAGATTGCCCATAGGGAGGCTGTCATTGCCGGCGGCGGGTGTAGAGCAGCTCCGTAGGGGTGGACTGCCCAGAGGGAGTGATAGAGGCTCTTGTTGCTGGCAGAGGGCATGGAGCAGCTCCACAGGGGCAGACTGACCAGTATTGTAATATCCCTAGCAGGACCTCATTGTAAATGAGCTTGTTCAATGGAGTTTTCCTGGTGAAATAGCCTCCTAACATAGCCTCCAGGAGGCTATGTTAGGTAGACCTTTATGTAAATGCTATAGTAAGTGATGGTGAGTGTCTGCAGGTTACCTCATCTAAAGCATATGGCTAATTTGGTAACATATATGCACTTATTGCTAGATGTCGGATTCATGAACAGCTAATGTCGATGGAGGTAGTGACCACTTGACCTATGTATGTCTGCTATATTGCTACTGTATTTCCATTATCTGTGTTGTATATTGGTGATTCTGATTCTCTACTGTGATTGTAACAAAACTGTGTTTTGTGATAGATGTTCTAACTAATTGGCCTGTGTCATGCCTGAAAATGGTCCCTGGGATCAGCGTACCCACCCGGTAAATAAACAAATAAATAAATAAACTCGAACCTGCCAGCAGTTCAACATTTGTCTTTGGCTCCCAAGGGATGTACATCGGATACAGTATAAAGTAAAGGTTAGTAGGATTGAGCTGCACAGCTGGAGAACTGGGTCTGAATCCCACAGCCACCACTTGCATACTGTGTGACCATGAGCAAATTCTGTGCTCCTAGAATGCACCTGCAAACAAGCCTCAGCTTAGTGTGTCTCTCTTAACCAAAAATGGTAAATTAAATTTTTTTTTAAAAATGCACCATCACAGCACGGATGCCGCTGACATCACCAGGGGCCAAGAGGCATGTAAATTGCCTAGCATCACCACAGCTTCTGATGCACCCGACAGCACTCCATGGTTGATGAAGAAGATGCAGCTCCATAGTACAGCCATTTGTTCCGGGAGCATGGTGGTTCCACTCCATGAGACAGCCTAATATGTTTGAAAAGAGGTAGTAGCCTCAGAAATAAAAGGGACAATCAGGAAGAAAGAAAATGTCTTATGCAGTTAGTACAATATACACATGCTGTACAACTGCATATTTTGATACGTTTTTGTGTTTGCACAAAGGGTTACTATTAAACTAGACATGATCAGAAATACTAAGCATTAAGGCATGGTACGAAATTGGTTTAACATGAGACAATTACACCCTAAGGGAATAATGAGGTGAAACGGAGTACATTATGCTCCTAGGGGGTGATGAGGAACACCTGTTACACCAACCCCACTACTATACTACTAAAGCAGGGATACTTTCACACATTTTTGTTTGTTTTTCTGTTTTTATGGTTATAAGGTCACAAATGAGGGTATTCTTGCTGTTAACATAACCTTTTAGAATCTTTAGCTATGGTTATGCACAGACTGAATAACATAGATGCACAGACAGATAGGGACAGATGAGGATTTTTAGTCTGCCCTGTACTAATTGTTTTGCCATATAGAGTTTTGTGTTTGACCAGTCATCTACCTTAGAGGGATATACCCTGAATCATAGATACCTTTGATCAGGTAGAGGCCATTATTCCATGGCAGTTGGCGTTCCCCCCCCAAGTTTTTTCCCCATTTCTCCCTCTTTTCTGTGGCATGAACAGTACCCATTTTCAGCACCGTATGATCACAGCACAGATGATACCCGATAGTATTTCTTGTTTGTACCTGGGCAGGGTGACTGAGTAATGTGACCGCACAA
The DNA here is from genome assembly GCA_016271365.2 of Neoceratodus forsteri. Classification (NCBI taxonomy): domain Eukaryota; kingdom Metazoa; phylum Chordata; order Ceratodontiformes; family Ceratodontidae; genus Neoceratodus; species Neoceratodus forsteri. The sequence goes on along the minus strand of CM028130.1, from coordinate 664,260,875 downwards.
GAGAGGAGTGTGTGTGTGGGGGGCACCACCAAACACCAGAGAAAAGAATGACATAACTCACACTGCAGCTGGCAGCACAAGTTTAGCTCTGGCTGCAGAAGTGAAGAAATTCTCACTGTTCTCATACATAGAACATGGGGGAAGTGTGCCTTTCATTAAGCCGGACTCCTGGGGATTTGGGTGCCCAGAAAACATATTTCTGGTCATAATGTTAATAATCAAATCTCAGAATCTAGCTAAGCAGATCCTGTTTACTGTAGCTAGGTTGTGATGTTTTTTTTTTTTTAAATCCACACATTTTTATGTATTTTCAACATTTTTTTATTTCGTGGAAAAAATCAACAAGATGGCGGTTGGCACAGCACAAGAAATATTTGGTGCCCTGCCGAGCAAGTGGTATGAAATCAAAAATGTGATTTTGTGGCATCAGATTTTTACTTTTAAAGCAGATCATTATCTTTAAAACCCTACTGTGCATGCGCAGGTTAGAAACCACTAAATTTGAAAGCCTTATAACTTGGGAACCCTTTAATATTTTTCACCAGACCTGTCAAAGGCATTACCTTAGGACATGACAAATGTCCCCTGCAAGTATGGGATAAAAATTCTATTACATGTAGGCTGTAGGGGAGAGCAAAAAAAACCCACAAAATGTCCACATATCAGGAACTTGCTTCCTAGACAACACACACAAACTTTCAGCTCATTTCATCAAATGATGCCAAACATTTTAATGTGCAATGGCAGGGGTTTAACATTGAACAGGCTACTCAAACCTAACTATAGGGGCACTACCATGCCCCTATAACATATCTTTGCAAATAGCTACATTAATGCAACATTTAGGTTCAGGGTAAAGTGAAAAAAAAATAGGTAAGTGTGGCTTTAGGGTTTCCAACCCATAAACCCTAACACCCACCCTGAAAACAAATAAGGGGCGGAGTCTTTCTTGGGGTTCTCAACCCTAAAGCTCATGCAATTAGGTGCGCATGTTTCTGGATTGTAAAGAATGAGGATAGCTTTAGGATTGAGAACTCCTAGGAAAACTCTGTCGCCTGATTTATTTTAGGGATGAGATTGGTGCTTTAGGGTTCAAAACCCTAAAACCACATTCCCCTACTTTTTTCACTTTACCCTGAACCCTAAATGTTGCATTAATGCATTGTTTTGCAAATTTCCTTACTTTTTGAGGTAGTATAATCATATCCTTATTTGTCTATTGGAGCTCAGGGTCCAGAGGGTCCTGTGCTCCCGTACATGCAAACTTTGATGCATATATGTACAGTATGTTTATGTGGAAGTACAGGGCCCAAAGAATCCCACACTTCCATTTGTAGAACAGCAATGAAATTCTCAGCCTAGCCTTGTTATTACCCCACCTAATGAGGCCGATATAAAAAATTGTGAAATCCCTGCCAAAACATCATTCCCTGCCACTGCAGCATCGTTCCATGCCAGAGGGGCAAAAAGATGTTTCAGCCAATATTTGAAAACTGACAGCTGTCACATTTATGAGGTGGTGTAAAAAAATGGCTATGTTGAAAATTTGGAGTGAAAATATTGAAAATTACAAGTTACGAGTGAGCTTAGCAAAATTTCAACATATGCACACAACTTTGTCATTTTAACATATTTTGACCTCAAATTTTCTTATTACACCACCTCATGTACAACTATGCTGACAATTTTGAAATCCTGCCCCAAAGTTGATTTTGCCAACTGACCACAAAATCGCCTTTTGGGCAAAATTTATGAAATGATACAAAAATTGTTCATGAGTCGGGATCTCAAAGTGTATGCTGAAAATTTGGTGTTGTAATCTTATAATCTTGAAACATTACAAAGTTATGCACCAAAGTTGAAAACCCAATAGAAATGCATTGAGCTGCAGTTACCTTACATTGTCATATTGAAGTCGGCAATTACAGCAGCAAGATGCGTTTCCTGTATAGGTCATAAGTCATAGGATTAAATACGAGTCAATCGTCCCAAAAAGGGCATAGTGGACTCGCCACTGTTTAGTGGAAAACTCCCTTGTCCTATTCCTCATAAAATTGTCCAGCCTTGCTTTAAATGTACCAAGTGTTGGTGCATCCACCACTTCCTTAGACAATGCATTTCATTCGTTTACCACACTCTGGTTGAACCATGCCCTTCTCCTAAATGTCCTAAACAGATTGCTCTTTATATGTTTGTTATGTCCTCTAATGTATTTTTCCAATATGTTTTTTTAAATAGGATGGCTGATTCCAGCAGACCTTCATCTAAAAGGGCTCTATATACATAAATCAGATCACCTCTTACCCTCCTATATGTCATGGAGAAAAGTTCAAGAGTCTCCAGTCTCTCAGTGTAACCTTTATACTTTACCTGGGCAACCTTCTTAGTAAATCTCTTCTGCATTCTCTCATAGGATTTTGTCAGACCTACAGCCTGTGGAGTTGAGAAGGGAGCACCATACTCTGAGGTGGGTCTGACCAGTGTTTTATACAATGGTACCAAGACCTCCACCTTCCTGCTGCGGATGTTCCTAAGAATGTTACCCATAATTCTATTTGCTTTCTTGATCAAATCCCTATTATGATGTTCAAACCCCAAATTATCAAGTAATAAATACACCCAAGTCCTTCTCACAAGTAGTAACACTCAAAATCTTATTTAATATGTATTCAGCTTGAGATTTACTGTGTCCGAGGTGCATCACATTACATTTATCTACATTAAACAGAAGCCTATGGTCTATAACCCATTGTTGCAAATAATTCAGGAACCCTTGTAATTGTTTTATGGATTCTTCATTATTTACAGTTGATACTATTTTTGTATCATCAGCATATTTCCGAATCCACACACTCTCAGAACCCCGCACATCAGCTGTGAAGATTGATAACAAGGTAGGGCCCAAAATTGACCCCTGCGGCATCCCACTGGTCAGCACACCCCACTCAGAGAGAAACCCTTTTATTTGGACTCACTGCAACTTATTCGTAAGCCATGATTGCCTCTGTCCCATAAAACCAGTGCCCAACCCCTTCTCTTCAAGCACCTCTAATAACCCAAGATGTGACATCAAATCAAAAGCTCTACTATAATCCAAATATATCATGCCCACCGGGAGTCTCTCATCCAGAGTAAGGCTAACTGGTTCAAAGAAGTCCACAAGATTTGTGATACAGGACCTCCCCTGACAAAAACCATGCTGAGTTATATCCATAATTCTTAGCCTTTTTAAATCCTCAAGCAAAAACTGTTCAATAAACCCCTTCATTATTTTACCAACTTGGGAGGTTATGCTTATAGGCTGATAATTGCTAATCTGTATTTTTTCACCCTTTCTTTTAAAAACGGGGGTTATATGGGCTACCCTCCAAGCCTGTACAACCACACCAGAGGTTAGGGACATATTAAACAGTAATGTAAGTGGACCAGACAATTCCTCTGCAAAGTCTGTCATGAATGCCAGATGGCTTTCATCAGGTCCACATGATTTGGTCACATTTAAACTTCTCAACTTCTTGTATACCTCCACCCTTGTGACCACAAAATCTTCTCTTTCATTATCAATTTTGCAATTAACAGAGCTCAGTTCATCATGTTTATCAAACTCTGTCAAAAAGTATTCATTAAATTTGGCATATCCACTTCATTAGTGATGACAGACTCCCCATCAATAATACTGGTTAACTGCTTATTTCCAGATCTAAAACTCCCAATATAATTGTAAAATTGTTTTCCATTATCCATTGCTCCAGCTACCCCTTGTTTTACCTTTGCTTTTGCCTATTTTCTTAGCCTGCTTACAGTTTTTTACTGCCTCAAGATATTTCTTGGAATTATCAGCAGAGAGACATTTTTTATTCCTCTCATATGCTTTATTCCTTATTCATATAAATTTCCAAATATTATGTGAGAACCACATGGGAACCCTATCCTGCTTATTATATTTTTTTGTCACAGGGACATATCTATACACTGATGGACTTTACTCAAACTTCTTCCATGCCTCTCCCATATCAATATCTTTTAACTCGTGTTCCCACTCCCATATCCCTAGCAGATGCTTAATCCCCATAACATCCATCCTCTAATAATTCCTAATCACTGTATACCCATCAACATTTATGGAAGTCTACTTGATTGAGAAAGTGATCATATTGTGATCGCTGCCACCCGGGGGGGGGATGTATTTCTTCTATGCCACTTATGGTCTCCTCCATGTTACTCAAGACCAAATCGAGTATGCTATCACTTCTTGTATTTCTTTGAACAAATTGCTCAAGGTTATTGCTAATACAGAAATCAATAAACCAATTATCTAAATTACTGATCCCCTGTCACACTTTCCAATCAGTCTTTGGTAGATTGAAGTCCCCTAATAACACACAGTTATCAGATAAATTTGCTAACTCCAGGGCCTCCATAAACTGAATATTCTCAGCCTCACTCAAACCCGGTGTCCTATAGCATATCCCTATTTAGATGTCCTTGGCATATGCCTTTATTTTTAAGCATAGTTGCTCAACCTTATTACTATTAATATTGAAGTTAACTTCATAAGGTTTCAGATGCTCAGATATAAAAATTCACAATCCTCCACCAATCTTAGAAGCCCTGTCAGTATGGAAGAACTCATATCCATCTATATGTGGTTCCCAGTCTTCTGGTTTTAACCAAGTTTCTGTTATGGCACATATATCAATTCCCTTACTACTCATAACATACTGGAGTTCCTGTATTTTTTCACACAGACTTCTTGCATTCAGTAGTAGAACATTGATTTTATCATACACTTTCTTTCTTCTGTGTTCCTTATCCAATATTGGGCACGTGCTATATGAAAAGTCATCCACCCATCCATCCACCTAATTTCCCTTCACTATGACAGGGATTTACTACAGCCAGAAATGTCAAATCTGACCCCACCTCACCTGCCCCTTCCATGTTTAAACATTTATTAATTTCTTCCTTAAAGAGCTCTTCCAAAACCTTACTCCACTTCCTACTCAAATGCAAACCATATTTACTATACAAACAGCCTTGACTGCTAAAGACTTCCCAGGATTTTATACAGTGCATTTCATTTAGCACACACCATCTCCTAATCCAATTATTTATTTATGTATTGGTATGCATCTTTACTCTGGGACCTCTTCAGATGAGTGAGGGTCTGTGGGAGGGTCTAGAGTGGTGGTGGGTGCTGAATGGGAGGTCCAGGTGGGGGGTGCGATCACAGAAGGACCATTTAAAAAAAAAAAAATGCGGGACCATTTTCTTTATTGCAGGAGAGCAAGGAAATTGGGGGGGGGCACTAGACACCAGAGGTAGAAACATAGAATGTGACAGCAGATGGGGACCACAAGATCCATCTAGTCTGCCCATACTTCTTATATTTACCCCAACCCCTTATTTGACTTCTTGCATGGTGAAATCTCCGTGCCTATTCCATGCATTTTTGAATTCCATAACTGTCTTAGCCCCCACAACCTCAGGGGGAAGACAATTCCAGGCATCCACCACCCTCTCGGTAAAAAAGAACTTCCTCAGGTTACCCCTGAATCTCCCTCCCTTCAGTCTCATGTTATGCCCCCTTGTTCTACTACAGTATTTTAACTGAAAGAGGTTCGGCACCCGTACCTTGTTTAAGCCTTTGATGTATTTGAAGGTCTCTATCATGTCTCCCCTCTCTCTTGTCTGCTCCAAGGACAGCAACTTTAGTTCCTGCAGTCTTTCCTCATATGTCATCTTTTGCAGTCCCTGTGTCATTTTTGTCACCTTACTCTGTGCTGTCTCCAGCCTTTCTATGTCCCTGCTAAGGTGTGGCTTCCAGAACTTGACACAGTGTTGCAGGTGTGACTGAACAAGTGACTTGTACAGTGGCAGCATCACCTCCCTTCTTCAGCTCATGATTCCTCTACCAGTGCAACCCAGAATACTGTTAGCTTTCAGTGCTGCCTTTTCTCATTGTCTAGTCACCTTTAAATCCTCCAATATGATGACTCCAAGATCTCGTTCTAGTTTGGTGGCAGCTAGTTTCTCCCTTCCTATGTAGTACTCACATGCAGGGTTGCCTCTGCCCACATGAATTACCTTGAACTTTTTGGCATTAAACTTCAGTTCCCATATTCTTGATCATTTTTCTAACTTCTTTAGGTCTGATTCCATTTTCTTTACTCCCTCAGGGGTGTCCACTCTATTGCAGATCTTAGTGTCATCAGCGAAGAGAGACACACCTTCCCCTCCAGCCCATCTGTTATGTTGCCTATGAAAACATTGAAGAGCAGAGGTCCCAACACCGACCCCTGGGGTGCTCCACTAGTCACATCCCTCTCCTCTGATAATGTGCCATTCACCTGAACCCTCTGTGTCCTCCCCCACAGCCAATTTCTTACCTAGTTAGCCACCCTATGCAGTCTAGCTTGTTTATCAGCCTTCTGTGTGGTACAGAGTCAAAAGCCTCACAAATGTCAAGATAGACAATGTCCACTGTGCCCCCCAAGTCCACCGCTTTGGTAATACAATCAAAGAAGTTGATCAGGTTTATTTGGCAAGGCCTGCCAGCCGTGAAGTCATGCTGTTTAGAATCCTGCTGCCCACCTGACTCCAGAAATACAAAAATCCTTTCTTTAAGCAATGACTCCATTAACTTGCCTATGACAGAAGTGAGATTAACTGGACAGTAGTTTCCTGCCTCCTCCTTGTTTCTAATCTTATGGAGGGGACAGCCTTTGCCTCCTCCAGTTTTCTGGGACTATGCAGCTTTCCAAGCTCATGGTGAAAAGTGCATCCCAGTTCCTTCAAAACCCTGGGATGTACTGTATCTCATCTGGCCCTATAGCCTTATCTACCCTTAGTGTATTCAGCCCCTCCAGGACTTGGTTTACCATGAAGGGGCTTGAAGCCATCCCAGATCCAGTGATGCCCTTCATGGTTAGTGTTGGTCCATTACCTTTCTCTTCGTTCGTGAACACTGAGCAGAAGTACCAGTTCAGGACTTCTGCCTTTTCACGGCCCTTCTCCACAAGACCCCCATCCTCATTTACAAGTCTGATTATTCCTCCCCTTGAGTTTTTCCTCTCACTTGTGTACCTAAAGAAGGTTTTGTCTCCCATTTTAACTAATTGTGCTATCCTAACTTTGGTCTGAGCCTTAGCCTTCCTCATTGCTCTACCTGCTTCCCTCAGTTTCTCTGTATATTTGTCCTCTTTCTTTTTGGTCACTTTAAATTTTCTAAATGCTGTCCTTTTCTCCTTCACTCTTGCTGCCACCTCTTTGGAAAACCAGAGTGAGTTTCTCTTAATTTTGCCTTATTTATCCACTTAGCGCATTAGTCAGTTACCTTTATAGTTACTTCTTGAGGTCCTCCCTTAACTCTTCCACCCCTCTCTCTTCTCTATGATCAAGGTATTCATAGAAACATAGAATTTGATGGCAGATAAGGACTGCTTGGCCAACCTAGTCTACCCATTTCCCTACCTAATAGATAAGCTGCAGATCCTAGTTAACCAACAGCCTTCTCCCTCCTACTCCTCCACTAGAATTGCGTTATGTCTGTCCCATGCACTCTTGAATTCCCTCACTGTTTTTGACTCCATGACTACCTCAAGAAGGCTGTTCCATGTATCCACAACCCTCTCCATGAAAAAATACTTCCTCACATTACCTCTGAGCTGCTCCCCCTCTATCTTCAAATTGTGCCCCCTTGTTCTTGCTATTCTACTAGACAGACTCGCATTTTTTGGACATACACTTTTTTTTTGAACTTTATGTTTATTTTCTCACATAAACAATGTAAAGTCATTTTTCAAGCATAGATATGACATATGTTAGGGTACAGGTCACAGTGAGGTTGCCACTCCTCTTAATATAACCAATTAATCCATCTACTGCTTTAAGATGCGTCATTAGGGGGTAATCCTGTTATATTTAAATATCAAGAGTAGCAATACAAATTAAAACAGCTGCAGTATGAGTCCATGAGCGGCATGGTAATGTCCTTCAAAGTCCATCATTCTGGGTCCTTTATATTCTCTTCCTCAATTGAGGAAGTAATGAAAATTCCCATGTGTTACTCTTTTAATAAATGCTTTAATAGTGCAAACCCCTTTTAAGATAGTGTTTCTTTACATATAGTAACCTTACAATTATAAGGCATTATGGAACTTGTGTATTAGTAACATTTAAACTTTTAAACAAACTTTTCTGCAGAGATCTGCAAACATCAAAACCTAAACAACAGGCATTGCTTTACCTACTTTTAGAACAACAGATTTTTTTTAATAATTATTACCATTGAAGTCTCAACTAAAGTTATTGAATCAGCTCAATATTCAAGGTTAACAATGTCAGTGTCAGTTTGGGATTTTGAGTGGGTGTTTCAATCTTTCTTTCCCAATAACAGACCATTCTGTATATAATGATAACTTAAAGCTATTTTCATCCACCCATTACCTCCATGGTGAAAAAAGAAATAATCTGAATGTCTTCATGGTTCCTCCTCGTCGGATGATTTTTCTTCCTGGTCCGAGACTCTTGCTTTCTGTGGAATCTGGTGCTAAGCCCATTTCAATGCATCTTTTGAGTCAGAAAATACAAAAATCTTGCATCAATAAACAATGTGGAGATGTGCTTTGAATATATTCCCATGGAGTATGCCAGCCTCCCTCAGTAGAGCTCTTGTCCCATCAAACTGTTTTTTTCTCTGTCTGGTAGCATAGTTGACATCAGGATAAAGTCGCATGGTTTGTTCATTATATAGCACAGTTTTACATCACCTGGCCAGAGCCAACAGGTAGTCCCTGGTGCCCATGTCATCTGTAACAGCCACCACCATACGAGGAGGCATCGGGGTTATCAGGCCTGCCTCATGGTGTTACCCTGTAGGCCTTCTGGACCTTCTGAATTTGTGTGGCTGCTTCCTCCCCCCAGTTGCTGCATCAACCACTCCTGTATGAAAAACATTAAGTGGTCATCCTCGTAGCCCTCCAGGAGTCCCAGTATTCTTATATTCATTGCCCTCACTTGGTTTTCCAGGGCTTCAAGTCTAGTTCTCAAGTGCCTGTTTTTTTTAATTACATTTGTAATGGCCGCCATGGCAACATCGGCCCATTTCATGGCTTCTACAGTCACCTCTGACACTGCTTCCACCTTAGCTTCCACATTAATTATACGGTTTGTGAAGCTATCAAATTTGTCGGAGAGCCCTGCTACAGAGGAGATCAATCTATTAATTTTGTGACCAAGTGATTGAAGTGTCTCTTCAGCATGGCTCTCCATTGCATCGACATTAGTTTGTTGTGATGACCGTGTGGCAGGAGCCCCACTTGGATTCTTTCCTTTAGCACCTTCAGTCTGCTGTTTTTCTTTAAGAGGGTTGCCCATCTTGTCAAGTACATTGTCCCAGACAAGTAACACTGTTCAGTACTTGCAGATGCTCTGAAAAAATGTCCTTCTTAAGCTTTGTAGTTCCACTAAGATACCGAGTACTATCTGTTTGCTGCCATCTTGCTCGGGCCCCCCGGAAGTCCACTTTTTTAAAATACAGAACCTTTATTTTTGAATGATTGGTGTCCTCACTAGTTTTTACCTTGAACCAGATAGCACAATGGTCTCTATTTCCCCAGATGGCATCCTACTTCTACATCCTTTACCTTGCCACAGTTAGTGAGAACCAGGTCCAGGATAGCCCCCCCATTGGTGCATTTATGAGCTGCCTCAGACATGCACCCTGCAGAGCCACCATAATATCCCTGCTTCTTGCTGTTGCCACTTCATATGAACTCCAGTCTATGAGCATACACTTCCAGCAGCACAACCCCTACAGCAACATATGTCGCTGCCGAAAACAGCACCAAGTTGCTGTAGGGAATGTGTTCTAGACCTGGCAACACTCTCTCCATCTTGCACCCGCTCCTCAAACCAACTCTGACCTGGAGTTGGTATCCATAAGTACAAGGGGATGCAGGGGTAGAGGGGGTTTGGGGGGCACAGCCCCCCAAGAAAAAAAGTTCTTGCTATGCATGGCTCAGTGTCAACCACAACTCAGTCGGCAGGGAGTCTGGCGCTGTAGTGCCGGTTGATGAGTTAGTTGTTGACTTGGCATCGTAGAGCCAAATCTATGTCTGGTAAATTGAAATACCCCACTAGTATCACCTTACCTTAATCCATCATTTTATTTATGGTTTCAATGAATTATTTGTTCCCATCCTCCCCTTGTGTTGTGGGTCTGTATAGTATGCCTACGTGGATGGCTACCCTTTTTTCTGATTCAGTTGTTACCTACAGGGCCTCAGTCTCGCCTTGAGTCCCCAGTATTTCCATAGCATTTATCCCTTCCCTAACATACAATGCGACTCCCCTTTTTTTCCCTTCCTGTCCTTTCTGAACAGGTTGAACCCCAGGATAGCTACATTTCAACCGTGGTTCTCAGTAAACCAGGTTTTGTTCACAGCCACCCAGTCCAGCCCATCCTCTGCCATTGTGGCCATAAGATTGGGAATCTTATTTGCTAGAGTTCTGGCACTGGCAACCATTGCCTTCCATACTTGGCCCCCTCTCTTGTCACTGTGGTTATTTCTGTTTCTATGTCCCCCTTTTTTCCATCCATACCTGTGCCGGCAGCTATGCTAGTTTCTCCCAGTTTTGATTGCTTATTGTTTGCTTTCGGGGGGGGGGGTGACCTGCTCACTGTAAATATTAATGAGTGCTGTCACCTTCTTCCCTGCCCTGTTTAAATGTCCCATGTAGACATCAAACGTTTGACCGAGCATGCTTACCCCTTCCTTGGTCAGGTGGAGGCCATCATGTTTGAAAATTCCTCTCTTCCAAAAGTCCTGCCAGTTGCCAATGAAGTGGTGGCCTTTAGCTGGCACCACTTGCGCAACCATGCATTGAGTTCATCTATTTCCTCATTTCTGCTTTTCTTTGAATTTCCTCTTTGGATCCCAAAGTGGCAGCACCTCTGGATGGATGAAAAAGTGGCTAGCTGATCTCCTAGCTGTGCTAGGTGTTTTTCGGTCCCCTAAACTGTCTGATTGGCTATGTTGTTTGTAAAGAGATGAACTATGATGTTTGTGTTGTCTCAATTCCTGTGTAAGAGCCTGTCTATGCAGTCTGTATCTCTATTTGCAGAAGCCCCCCCGGAGACACCTGATCACAACCTTGGTTTTGTCATTTGGGTTTAAGCAGGGTTCTACCCTACATATCATGGAGTCCCCAACAGTGATTAATTTCTTTGTGATCCTTGCCATCTTTTTTTACTTACTTTGCTATCCTTTTCAGTATCCACATGGTGCTGTTGTGTTTTGCCAGATTGTGTCATATCGGGAAATGCTGATAACAGTGAGTACCTGTTTTTAATTTGTATGCTATTTTCTTGACCGAGGTTTTGATTGCTAGTCTAGGCCATTTTGCCTCCTCTCCCCTTCCTCACCACTTGCCAACCCCCAGATCTGTATCTCTCATGGGGCAGGGGTTGCTATTGGAATACTGGTGGGTTGCAGGTGGAGAGCATGAGGGCTTTTCCCTAGGCAGTTTACACTGTAAATGAAAAATTTGGGCCCAGGCTTCCTGGGGCTGAGTCTTAAGGTCATTGATGGCCCAGCATGTGGGACAATCACTGATACTCTGTATGTGTGCCCTGCTGAAAATTGTCCCACAGTGCCTGCAGTTGACTATATCCATGCTTCTCAGTAATAGGAAAGCCCTTAAGAGGGTGAACCTATTTTTTGATCTGTGCTTTTCACTCCTAGGGCTAGTTGGTACGATTGACCCACTCTTTTTAGATGAAAGCGAGGACCTACCTATTTTTATGGCTTTGACCACTTGTTTCCACTTTTTTGGATGAAAGTGAAGACCCACAAATTTATGGGGCTTAGTTTAGCCTTCCCCACCCACATTCTCTGGCTCACTCTGTTACCCAGTGGAGCATCAAATCAAAACAGTTTGGGGGGGTGTGCCTATGATAATCTGTGCCACCTCCCTGTATGTCTATATAAGTCTGATAGGGACAGGGTGGCAACCACAGCACTAAGTTAGCTCTCAGATGTATTCACTAGTGTGCCACCAGAAAGCAAAGGCAAAGTTAGTTTTTGTTTAAAGCACTTAGTTATCTCTTAGTTTGTAGTCACTAGAGTGCCACCCAAAAGGAAACTTAAATTAGCAAAAAGTAGTCAAGACTTAAATTAGTTTTTACCACCACACTAATTTAGCTCAGCTGGGAAACACTTGTGTGCTGCTCAGTTGGGAAACACTTGTTTGCCCCTGAAAAGCAAAAAGCAGCTCAGTCAGCTACAGAGGTTTTCTGTGTGCCACTGAAAATCAAAACCATATTATTTCCATGGACAGAAAAAAAACAAGATCAGATATGGTATCTAAGGTACCTGGAATCTGCCAGGGGGCCAGCTAATCTCCAAGAGCTTGTGGTCTGTTATGCGGCTAAAGGTCTTGTAGCTGATCCAGTAGCAGCAAGTGGTAAGTGGTTCACAGATGACCCTAAAGTGCTCTACCTCTGAGATACATAATTATTTTAAAGGGATGGCCATTACAAGGGTGGTGGGTTGCCAATAGACACCAGGGGCCTGATTCCAAGACATATGGCACAGTGCGAGTTGCGACATATGATGATATGCCGGGGACCCTGAACCAGATTCCAGAACAGGCAGAGTCCCCGGCGGCTGCATCCTGTGACTTGTGGCACCACAGGCATTGCGCCAAAGGGAAGGTGCACCACAACAGGGTTCCGCAAGCTATAGCAATTCCCTCTGACAGGGTGCAGGTCCCATCCCCCATAGCCCTGAATGCAGAGCCCTCCCCCAAGGCCCGCACCATGAAACAATTGTCCTGCCTTGCAGGACTATACAGACACACACACACACACACACAGCCCCCATGCCTGCTGCCAACATGTACCCATGATCCCTGGTGTAGTCCAGTGGCCCCCCACCCAGCAGTGCCAGTTGCCCCACACCCCACACCCATTACCAGTCTGTGACTGGCACAACCCACCTCTCACCTCCATGGCCAGCCGCTGACTGAGCTCCCTTGGAGCGTGTACTACTGTAGACAGTACGCACTCCATCAGTTATTGAGCACATACTGTATACAGTAGTACAAGCTCAGATGGTGCTCAGTCGGTGGCTGACCGTGGAGGTGAGAGGGGGGTTGAGCCAGTCACTGACTGGTAACAGGTGTGGGGGGTGGACTGGCAATGCCGGGTGGAGGGTGGGGGGCCTCTGGACTACCAGGGAATGACTGGCATGGCATGAATGCCAATACTGGTAGGTTAGGGATTGGGGCTTTGGGACCAGGGGACATGAACTGCCCAATGGGGCAATACTTGGGGGCTGGGGGATGTAATTATCTGCCTGTGGGGCAATACTTGGGGATTGGGGGGCTGACATGTACTGTCCTGTGGGTCAGTACTCAGGGATAGGGATATGGGGGTGCCAGCAGCCCGCAGAGGGCTTTTCTGCCAATGGGGGACAGGTGGGGGGCTTATGTGGGACCATGGAGGGGTGGCTGTTGGGGTACCAGGCACAGTGGTGCTCCCCCGGAAGATGTAGAGTACACTTAGGCCAGCTAATCACTGGTCTAACTGTATTAAGACCAATGTCCTCTAGGAATTGTCTTTGGAATAGCACATTTGCTGTTCTGACAATCTGCTGTTCTGACAGCCACCCTCTCAGAATCAGGCATAACTGCTGCCATAAACCCCATTGCACCATGTCACAGGGGATTTATGGTGTAACCAGTGGCGTAGACCAACTTCAATGCAGGCAGCTTGTGACATGTTGCAGGCTGCCTTCTGGAATAACGATTGTCGTAATGCATGGCACAAAGTGCTATTTGCACCATTTTGTTTGGTGCAAGTCACTTTATGACATGCATAACTGTTCTGGAATCAGGCCCCAGGGCTCAGTCATACCTGATGATGAAAGAGTGGGTGGCACCATTAGACATCAGGGATACACAGAATAATTACAAGGGAAATATTTTGAATAAAAATATAAAATAAAATACAAAATAGGGCAAAACAATTGGATAGTGGGGGGCACCAAAAGACAGCAGAGATAAATCATTTCATAAGGGGAATTGCAATCGAAGGGTAATGGGTACCTACACCAAAGTTGAAAACCCCATAGAAATACATTGAGCTGTAGTTAATGGACTTTGTCATATTGAAGTCGGTGATCAGTGAAGGACATTCTTTTTTCAGAAAACAAAAGCATCGATGGACCATTTTCTTTATAGCAGGCAAGCAAGGAAATTTGCTAGGGTGCCACTAAACACCCTGGATACATATTTGTTTTAGGGGATGGCTGTAAAAGGGTGGGGGGTGCCACTAGACAGAAGAGATCAATCATAACTGGGGATGGGAGGGTTGGGGGCACCACTGGACACCAGTGATACATAGTATAAGTACAGGGGAAATATTTTGAGTAAAAATATAAAATAAAAATAGGGCAACGACAATTGGAGTGTGGAAAGCTCCACTAGATACCAGGGATAAATCATTTCATAAGGGGCAGGCAATTGGAAGGTGGGGCAGTACCACTGGACACCAGGGAAAATTAGTAAAACTAATGCAAAGGAGGCAAACTGAATTTTTTTTTGTTTCAAGGAATCCTGTCCCATATGAAATGAAAAAGGATTGCTTGAACTAACAAGGATTTGGAAAAAAAATAAGTCTGAAATCCATTTTTGTGCCAAGGGATTATTTTCCATTTCAACAAAACTATCAAACAAAAAAGGATCCCTTGGCATGAAAAGGGATTTCGGACTTAGTCATTTTTCCAATTCTTTTTTCTTGCCAATAGATCCTTTTTCATTAGAATGAAACTATCAAACAAAAAAAGATCTCTTGACATGAAAAAGAATTGGAAAAATGACTAAATCTGAAATTCTTTTTCGTGACATGGGATCCTTTTTCATTTGAAAGAAAGTATCAAATGAAAAAGGATACCTTGGCATGAAAAAAATGTTTTTAAAAAATGAAGTTAGAAATCCTTTTTCATGAGATGTGATCCTTTTTGTCTGAACAAAAAATAATTCACAAAAAAGGATCTTAGTAAGTCATGAACATGATTTAAAATAAAAATAAGAACATTCTGGGGTAATTTTTCAAACAGATAAGTACAGAATCCAGCAAATAGAGTCCCGATGAGCAAGACACATGTCTTGGTATTTCACCAGGATGTCATTTTGGGGGGGTTTGATATTTGGTTTTGGTGAAGAAAATAGAAAACAAGATGGTGGAAAATGAAATTTTTCCTCATGAATAATGATTGGTCCCAGATGAAAAAGAATCCTTTTTCATTTGACCAGATTCTTTTATTGTTCCAGGAAATGATCCTGGAGAGTGAAATTCTCATTGAAAATAATGGGAAACTTAAAATTTAATAACCTTGGAAAGGATTAGTATTTTTTTTCACCAAACAAGTGAAAGACACTTCTGTGGGACAAGTCTTTTCTACAATGAAAACTTCAAACCGAAATTCTAAACTGTCTGGGAGCAGTGTGCTGACACAAAAACAGCAAAAAATTGTGTTTTTTTTTAAGTTTTTTCACTATGTGCAGTTTGGAATCCTCACATCTGACCAGAACGAAACTTGGCACATCAAGAGATCTACCCCATGATACCATGCATGCAAAATGTCATTCAAATCCATTTGAACAGTTGCAAAGACATCAAAGTAAAAATTTTTAGGTTTGCCATAGAAAGCCCTGCTCTGCCCTAAATATAGGGGCCCTACCATGCTCCTGTAATCTATATATAGATATCTATCTATCTATCTATCTATCTATCTATCTATCTATCTATCTATCTATCTATCTATCTATAATATTATTGTATAGTATAGTTGGGGTTTGTAGGGGTACTTAAAGTTAAAGGGCAATTTTTCCTGGTTGAGAACCTTAAATTGGATTCACAGATTTTCCTGAAATTTGGCATGCATCATCTGCTGGGGTAGGTCTGTTGTTGTACCAAATTTGGTTTGAATTCCTTTTGAGATTTTTGAGATATGTGTTGAAAATACAGAGATTTCCCTGGTTTTTACTGGGGGGGTTTTTCGGTCTCCTGTATCTCAGAAACGGTTTTAGGTGCTGGGCTGAAATTTTCAGGGTAGAAAGCTTTGGCCTCACAGATGTGCCTTTTGAAGATTTGGTGGGAAAATATAAATTTGTTCCACAACTATGATATGTTGAATTTCCCATTATTTTCTATGGGGTAAAATAGATGTCCCACACAACACAGGATTCTGCTTCCAACTAGGATTGTGCTTCAACCTAGGATTCTGCTTCAAACTAGGATTCTGCTTCGAACTAGTATTCTGCTTTGTATGAGCCCTATGGAAAGTGATTCTGCACTGAACAAGAATGCTATTTTGCAGTACTAAATCCATTTTGGAAGACAGAACCAACATAGTGGGGGAACAGGAACCAATAGTCAACCAACTCTAGCTATTCTACAGCCCCCAGGGCCCCACCCTAGGCTGCATAAACCCCCTAGAGTATTTTTTAAACATAATCTCCACTCTGGGGTGATCTGCCTGGCTTTATTTTCTGCAACACTGTGAACTGAGATTTAAACTTACTTTAGGACTGAATGAAGCACTGACCTTTTTGCTGGTTTTCCAGCTCAGTGCTTTTCAACTGAGTCTAACACCCTGACAAGTGTACCTCATGATTGAAGGCTAAAGGTTTTGTGCAAATGAGCTACTGTCTTTTGTGTTTTTTGCTATTTCAATATATTATTCCTCCCCTCCCCACCATGACCACCAGTACAGGTGGACACTGCGGAGCCTTCTGTCAGTGTCCCAGATAAAGCACTCCTCCCCCCACAATGGGACACTGGGAACCCACTCCCAGTGTCCTGAAATATGTATGCAATGGTTTTGCCACCAGCAGGGTGCCCAATCCCCATGTCAGCACTACACTCACCCCCACCAGCAATGTGTGACTCTAGGGAGCCCACTCCCAGTGAATATAGTGTACCCAGTTATGTTGGGCCCCCCAGAGCAGTGTGGGACACTGGTGAACCCATCCCCAGTGCTGTGAGAAATGGTTCTACTGTTCCTGTGAAAAAAGAAAACAGTCCATATCTTTTTTTAAAGTCTTGTAAAAAGAGGTATCTCATTGTTTCCCCATCCCCTTCTCACATCCTGACCCTCTGACTGAGCAACCAACCACCTCACACCCCCTTGCCCTACAGTTACCAACCGAGGTCAGTGGCTGTCATCTTCTGTGGACAGGGACATGTCTGCACTCTTCAAAGTCAAACAGCGAACTGAAGAATAAAGGTAAGTGCCATATAGAGCTGGTCAATGGCATTTTGAAGATACTATATGTTAATATCTCAGCCATTTGTAGGTATTTTACATAGATAAAGAGACACTGTTGGCAGATAAGGGTCTATGGCCCACCCAGTCTGCCCAGTTGAGCTTGTAAGTTCACTTTATGTTTTTCTAGAAGTCTGTTGCCCCTTACCCCTGACCTCCAGAATGTCCTTATGTCTATTTAATGCATTCTTAAATCCTATGATTGTTTCAGCCCCCACCACTTCCTCTGGCAGGGCGTTCTACTTGTTCACCACCCTTTCTGTGAAGACATTCTTCTTCATGTTTCATCTGAATTGCCCCTCTCCAACTTCATCCCATGCCCTCTAGTTCTGGAACATTTTTTTCACTGGAAAATAGTGTATTCCTGCAGCTTGTTCCTCCCCGTAAGGTACTTGTATGTCTCTATCATATACCCTCTCTTCCTCCTCTCCTCCAGGGAATACATATTCAGGTCCTTCAGCATGTCCTCATAGGACTTGTGATGCAATTCCTGTACCATCTTTGTTACCCTCCTCTGAGCCTTCTCTACCCTGTCTATGTCCTTACATAGTTAAGGTCTCCAGAACTGCACATTGTACTCCAGGTGGGGCCTCATTAATGTCTTGTATATTGAAATAAACACTTCCCTTTTCCTGCTGGTGATTCCCCTTCTTATGCATCCCAGTATTCTTTTTGCTTTACCTGCAGCCTTGTCGCATTGTTTCCCTAACATGAGGTCATCAGAGATGATAACGCCAAGGTTCCTTTCCTGCATGGTGCATGCTATATCCTCAGCCCCCCAACTATTATGTTGTTCCAGGGTTTTTGTGCCCCATATGCATTATCTTGGACTTCTTTGCATTGAATTTCAACTGCCAAACCCTTGATCATTTGTCAAGCTTCTGCAAGCTTCTGCAGGTCCCTCCTCATTCTGCCTACACCCTCTGACATGAACCAAATTTTCAACATGGATGTTTTGGGACCCCACCTCATGAACACTGGCACTGTCATTTTGTTACTCTGTCCTGAAAGATGATTTCACTGTGGCTGAAAGAAATCAACTTTTGGGACTGAGCAATGAAATGGAAATGCCACTGTGCATGAGGTGGGGTCCCAAAAAGCCCATTTGGAAAATCTGTTGCAAAAATACAAAAAAACGCCCGAGTTATGCATAGTCGTTGAAATTTTCCTTCGCATGTGTGTAACTTTGCCAGTTTATATTTTCACTCCAAGTTTTCAACATAGCCACATTTCACACCACCTCATGAACAGTACAGCTGCATTTCTCACACATCCTGCCCAAAATGTGCTATTGCACCTGTGGTGTGGAATGGTGTGGTTGATGTGCAAAATCACCTTTTGGGATTGAGTAATGAAATGACAGTGCCAGTGTTTATAATGTAGGGTCCCAAAAAGGCAATGTTGAAATTTTGGGTCAAAAGTAACAAAGAATGCCTGAGTTACACACAATCAATAAAATATTCCTACGCTAGCATGTAACTGCCAATGATTTAAATTTTAACTCCAAAGTTTGAACATAGCCATTTCTGCATAGCACCTCATGAATACTACAGCTGTCATTTCTCACATCCTATCCAAAATGTGTTTGCACAGCTGTGGCACAGAATGGTATTTTGCCATGGATTAGGAAATTTACACCTACAGTATGAGGGTTATGAGGTGGGGTGATAAGAAGACTATGTCGAAAATTTGTGGTCACTGTGAAAAAATGACAAACTCATGTGTGTTTGTTGCAATTTTTTTACACACCTATTTCAAAATAAGGAAATTAATTGCAAAAAAAAATCCATTTTACAAAACCAGTTAGGGTTTCCATTACACATTTAAAATTATGGAAATTCAATATTGGTGTTAATACAAGTATCAGCACAATAACACCAATCTCTGCAAACATTAGAAACAATACAGTTATTTGATATATCCTTTGGTGTCCTTCCACCTAACTCAAACACAATTTGAGCTGTTAATCATGTGGTATAGAACAATATATTTGTATGGTGTACGAGTTAGGTGGAAGGACACCAAGGGATATATCAAATAACTGTTTTGTTTCTATGTTTGCAGAGATTGGTGTTGTACTGATACACATATTAATCCTAGCATTGAATTTCCATACTTTTAAAGTTGTAAAGGAAACCCTAACTAGTAGTATAAAATGGAGTTTTTTTGCAATGAATAAATATATATATATATATATATATATATATATATATATATATATATATATATATAAAATATTCTTTGCAAAAAAGCATAATTAATGCACAACCTAGGGTTATTTAATGCCACAAAAAAAAAAAAAACATTCTGGGGTCATTTTTCAAGCAGGTAAGTGCAAAATCCAGCAAATGGAGTCCTGATGAGCAAGCTAAATGTGTTGATATTTCACCAGGGTGTCAGTTTTGGGGGTTTTAATATTTTGTTTTGGTGAAGAAAATAGAAAACAATATGGTGGAAAATGAAAAATGATTTTTTTTCCTCATGAAAAAGGATTGGTCCCAGATGAAAAAGATTCAAAAAATGAATTTTTCAGATGAAAAAGACAAAAGATTTTAGGTGGAGGGTGGTGCCTCTGACTGCCCAGAATCTTGGAAACAAGATGGAAGACCTGCAGGCACTATTAACGGACAGGAGGGTGTACTTACCTGTAGTAACTGAGACTTGGACAACATCGCTCCATGACTGGGACATTGCAATCCCTGGATATAAACTATGCAGGAGGGACAGGGTAATCAGGAATGGGGGAATGGGTGGCAATTTATATCAGGGAGGGAATAACTTGCATGAGGGAGGAGTCTGAGGAAGGAGAGGTGGAATCATTATGGGTTCAGTTAAGGTCCAATAGATGGAGAAAGGTGAGGTTGGGGGTGTGTTATAGACCACCCAGTCAGGATGAGGAGAGGGACAGGGAACTGAGCTCACAAACATTGGAAGCTGCTGGGAAAGGAGTCGTGGTAATTGTGGGGGACTTTAACCTGCCAAAGGTGGACTGGAGCATATCATCCATAACATGTATTCAGAGTCAGGTGATCCTGAAAGGACTGCAGAGTGGGTTCGTGAGTCAAGGCAGCACTGAACCAACAAGAACTGAGGGAATTATTGATATGGTGCTCACAAATGGGGAGTATGTTCAGGAAATAATTGTCAGGGAGACACTGGGAGGAAGTGACCATTGCACAGTGTGGTTCCAGGTTGATATGGGCAGGGGAAAGCATCCCAACTAAGACCAAAATCTTAGATTTCAGGAGGGTGGACTTCAGGAAAATGGGCAAAGTGCTAAGGAGCCATCTGGTGGGCATCAGAGAAGATATGGGGGTGGACCAAAGGTGGTCCATCATTAAGGAAGAAATACTGGTTGCCACAGATGAGTGTGTTAGGCTCAGGGGTAAGAACACAAGGGCCAAAGTGCCCAGCTGGTTCAGTTCTGGGGTTGCCCAGGCAGCAAGGGAAAAGAGGTTGCCTATAGAAAATTCAGGAAGACCAAGATAGAGGTGGATAGGGAAAATTACCTAAGGTTGGCTAGTGAGGCAAGTAAGAAAGTCAGATGAGCAAAAGCACAGAAGGAGCTGCAGATAGCTGAAGGAATTAAGAAGGGGGAGAAGGTTTTATTTTGCTATGTAAGTGAGAAAAAGGACAAGAAGGAAGGGATTGTTAGGCTTAAGAAAGGGGTGGAGTGGGTGGAGGATAATGGGGGGAAAGCAGAGATACTAAATGAATACTTCTGTTCCATCTACACCAGGGAGAAAGATGGGCCAGTGCCTTCAGGAGGGAAAAGAGGAGCGAGGGAAGGGGAACACAGATGTAGTGATAGAGGACAATAAAGTGAGGGAGGAGCTGCTGGCATTGAAGGCGGACAAATCACCAGGCCTGGATGGAGTAAATCCAAGGGTACTAAAGGAACTTGCTGAGGAGCTGGCAGGGCCATTGGCATACCCATTTAATAGTTCACTAGAGAGAGGCATAGTACTGGAGGACTGGAGAACAGCACATGTAGTGCCGCTCAAGAGAAGCGGTCCCAAGGATGACCCAGGGAATTACAGACCAGTCAGTCTGACCTCCATTGCGGGCAAGCTCATGGAGACCATACTAAAGGAAAGGTTGGTGGAGTATCTATAGGAGCATGGTCTCCTGGATGTGAGGCAGCATGAGTTCATGGGGGGGAGTGTGACAAACAAATCTGATTGACTTCTTTGGCTGTGTCACTAAGACAGTAGACAGGGGCCAAGCAATAGACATCCTTTATCTTGATTTCATCAAGGCCTTTGACTCTGTGCCCCACAAAAGGTTGATCAGGAAGTTGTTGGATCTCAGGGTTGGGGAAAATATGGCCAGATGGGTGGAAAACTGGCTGAAGGACAGAACCCAGAGAGTGGTTGTGGGAGGAGAGTTATCTGGCACAAGACAGGTAACCAGTGGGGTCTCGAAGAGTTCAGTGCTGGAGCCAGTGTTGTTTAATGTCTTCATCAATGACATTGGAGATGGCATTAAGAGAGTTCGGCAACTGCTTTTCAAAGCTTTTTTTACTTTCCCAGCACTTGGTTTTACTTTAAAATGGGCAGGTCTAATACAGCAATAGTAGATGCATGCTGTATTGAGCTTGTCAGCATGGGCATGTGTAAAATCAGTGTCCATGCTGGCGCCCGGTGTCAGATGCGCTCTTTCGGCTACCTCATGCTTCCAGGGGACGGGGTACTTGCAACAGACCTGAAGGAAAGTGGAAATTTGTGTAAATAATGAATACTGGTAAAAATACTACTGTAAAGTATGTATATGGCTATTGTGTGCATCATAAGGGATCAGTGTGTGCATAGAGGCACACTGATGTAATTCTCTAAAAAATGAAGGTCAGGGTTGACAGTGCCCCTTTAAGCTGAGTGGCAACCATAACACGAGGCGGCACAGTCTTAAGCTGGAGGGTGGGAGGTTTAGGAGGGGAGGAAGCAGTTCTTCACAGAGAGGGTGGTGGACACTTGGAATGTGCTGCCAGAAGAGGTAATCGCATTGAAGACAGTGGGCAGCTTTAAGAGAGGCTGGGACAGGTACTGTATAGGGGGATGGTAAGGGTCCTGGGTAGGGAGGATGGGAGAAGTGGGGAAAGGTGGCAGGGACAGTAGCTCAAGCTGTGGACCCTGCAACATAAGCAGACTTGATAGACCAAATGGCCTTCTCCTGCTGGTCTCTTCATATGTTTGTATGTAAAAGTAGGGAAATGTGGCATTAGGGTTTCAACTCCTAATTCCTCACCCCACCTCACCTCCAAAAGGCGAAAGGAAAAACAAAATAATTAGACATTTGGCTATCCTGAGTCTTGGAGAACCAGGGGTTGGGTTTTACTTGTAGTTTTCAAATGCAATTCTCACCCAATTCTGATACAGTTTTTAGGCCTATAGAACTGTCTC
Organism: Neoceratodus forsteri; assembly: GCA_016271365.2. Taxonomy (NCBI): domain Eukaryota; kingdom Metazoa; phylum Chordata; order Ceratodontiformes; family Ceratodontidae; genus Neoceratodus; species Neoceratodus forsteri. The sequence continues at coordinate 664,238,140 of CM028130.1, read as the reverse complement.
CCCTCACATGTTGCCAACAACCTGTAGGCCCTGCCTAAAGAAATCAGATCATGTCTAACCCTAATTGCTCATGGAATGGGGTGACCATTAGGGTTGAAAACCCCAAGGAAGACCCCACCCTTGATTCATCAAGACACAGGACAGTCAAAAGCATAATGTTTTTTTTTTCCTTTTGCTGCTTGGGGAGGTGGGGGTGGGAGTTAGGACTGAAATCCTTAATGCTACATTTTCCTACTTTTGTGGCATTAAGTTACCCTAGCTAGTGCATAAGCAAAGTGTTTTGCAAAGAATGTCCTTTCTTTTTGAGATAGTGGAATCGTATCCTCATTCACACGGGTCACTTTGGAACCAATATGAACAGGTGCAGATGTGCAGGGCTTTTTTGTCCCTGTGCCATGGGAAGAATCCATCTGCATAAAGAAGTGCAAGTGCTGGCACAGTCACTCTTTATTCATTCACTATAAACATTCACTCTTCACACATTCATTCTTCACGGAGTCAGTATTTTATTTTATTATTATTTTTACCCCAAATGTTCAAGGTAATTTTATGACTGTCCTTATAAACATAACATGTAACATTTATAGTATATTGGCTGAAATGTCATTTCACACCAGAAGTGTGGAAAGATGTCTCGTCAAGGATTTAAAAAATAACACCTGTCATGTTTATGAAGTGGCATGGAAAAATGGCTATGTTGAAATTTTGGAATCAAAATATTGAAAATTAGCGAACTTATGTGTGAATGTTGAAATACTGCAATGTTCTGTCATAACCTAGGCATTTTACCATATTCGTACACCAAAATTTCAGCATTGCCTTTTTGTTACCCCACCTCATGAACCTGTTAGGTGAAAATTTTGAAATCCCTACTCAAATGTGATTCCATGCTACCGAAATGTCACTCCATGCCACAGGTGAGAACACATTTTGGCCAGGATTTGAAAAATTACAGCTGCCATGTTCATGAGGTTGTCTGAAAAAATGGCTATGTTGAAAATCTGGGGTTAAAATATTTAAAATTAATGAAGTTATGAGGAAGCATAGACAAATTTAAATGTACACTCATAACTTTATTTTTACATATTTTACCCCAAATTTTCAGCATAGCCTTCTTATGACATCAACTCATGCACACTGGCAGTGAAATGTTAAAATCCTGCCCACATGGTGTGTGAACCTGTGGAATAATAACCGATACAATAAAGCAGGGATCAAGTGCATAAAAAACACACAAATGTGTTCATCAGTTTATTTTTTAGGAAAAATACTCTTATTAACTAACATACTAAAATGCCCGCAGAATAGGCCTAATGGTCTTTCGAGTCTGCTCGATTGGTCAGCCCCCACCCTGGGTGCTGACCTTGCTGCCCCCATCGCCTTCTCTGGCTTCTCCCTTCCCAGTTCCGGATATTCTTGCTGCACTGGATTTTGCTTCCAGAACCCTTCCCCTGTACCTGTCCCAGTCCCTCTTGAACCCCTCCACCGTCTCTGCCTCCACCAGCCCCCTAGACAGTGCATTCCATGGCTCCACCACCCTCTCAGTGAAGTAGCACCTCCTCCTTTCTCCCCTGAATCTTCCCCCCTCCAGCTTCCACCCATGCCCGTAGTGGCCCCCTCCTCCTTCCTTCGAAGCACCCTGACTGTTCCTCCCCTATTTACCCTCTTCATGTACTTGAAGACCTCTATCATGTCCCCCCGGTCCCTCCTCTCTTCCAATGTGTACATATTTATCTCTTCGAGCCTCTCCTCATAGGTCCTGTCCCCCAAGCCCCAAATCATTTTGGTTGCCCTCCTCTGGACCCTCTCCAGAAGTTTAATGTCCCTCTTTAAGTGTGGCCTCCAAAACTGCACGCAGTACTCAAGGTGTGGCCTCACCAAGCAGTTATACAGAGGGAGCATCACTTCCCTCCTTCTGGAGGTGATCCCCCTAGCGATGCATCCCAGCATCCTGTTGGCCTTTGGCTGCTGCCCTCCTACAAGTCTCTGAGTTGTTCATTTTGACATCCACCACCACCCCCAGGTCCCTCTCAGCCATTGAGACTTGTAGCAATTCCCCCCCCAGGGTGTACACTTGGCCCGGGTTTCTGGCCCCCAGGTGGAGTACCTTGCATTTCCCTGCATTGAACCTCAGCTTCCACTTTCTAGACCATCTTTCCAGAGCCTCCAGGTCCCCCTGTATTTACAGAAATGAAAAAAAAAACAGTCACATAATTAGTCCTGTACAAAGATATTCAGACCTCGGCTTCCTTCAGCAGAGTCTGTGGCTTTGCTTCAGCTCAGATAGTCCAATGAATACTTTTCTCAAGTAACATGTGTGAAACCCATATACACACACACACACACACCAACCGTAGGTCTCACCCTACTCACTGTCAGCACTAGCCTGACTCGACTATGTAACATTCCCCTAGAGGTGAGCCCTTTTTATAGCGTCTTGTGATTACATCACATAATTGGGGAGTTTTCAAAGGCCGTGACATCACAGGCTTCATTATTCTATTTCATATGCAGCCCTCAATCACAACATCTCTGGGGCTGGTTCTCTACAGGGTAGGCTTTATTCTAGACACTACTGGGCTTACAGTTACCCTTACCCCTAGTGTCTCACTACCTGGCAGTCAAGTATTCAAGCGACTTTGATCTTGCTGCTAGCGTGGCAGTTGGCTTTTTCTTCTACTTGCTCCAAACAAGGAGCGTACATTCAACCACTATATGCGGCTACACCAACATGGAGCAACCCACTCAAAAAAAAAAAGAATCTCTCGCTTGCACTCTGCGACCAGCAGCACACCAGAGCCATATAAGTCAAAAAAGCTGAATCTCAGCAGCAGAGGTTCCGGAGCTCGGTACCACAGAAACAGGTGCTACACTTCTTCTCAAACAAAGGGGCACCAGACATTAACAATAAAGCGTGACTTGCACTATTTCCTATCTCTGCAATCAGGAGCATAATGCTGTGTGCATAAAGAGGGGGGTAAAGAGAATAAGGGATAGCAAAGAGTTTTTGGAGATTGCCAGGTTGGCCACCCTGACAAGAATTTAAAGAAAAGACAGAAAAAATAAGAGGAAAGGAAAGAATGAAAGTAAAAAGGGGGGAAGGGGTTACACATTCAAATTTATGATAGGGGTTTAAACACATAACATGGGGCTCCCTGTTACATCCCCCCTCACCAAGAGGCAACAGTAATACTGTTGTCAGACACCCTTCCTGAACCCTAGGAGTGTCAGAGCTTCCACCCACCCACTCTCAGAAACTCCGCCTCTGGGACCATTATAAACTGAATCGGTATCTATAATCAGACATGCCTAGTTTATTTAGTTTTATTTAGTTTATTGTTCTAGGAATTATTACCTTTGAGCCAAGGCTCTTTTACAAAGGTTCCATGTCAAATTAAGTACAAACAAAAAAGGTTACATTGAGTGGCACAACAAAGTACGTTGTGGTAATAAAAAAGAAAACATAGACAGTCAAGTATCAAAGATTTGTGCAAGGACAGATAATTACCAAATGAACACTTTTCACCAATAAGAAAACAAGTGAGGAGGGGGAAAAGTCAAGTTAGGGAAGTGTAATAGATAGAGCAGGTGCAAGAAAAGGTGGTAGGAGCAGACCATAGCAAGAGAAAGGATCCTCTAACAAGCCTTTGTCAAGTAAATGGGCAGGGTGGAGAAATGAAATGGGTAAGGATTTAATCAAGGCAGTCACAGGAGTTGGAGGTGGCAAGGTGAGAGAATAGGCTAGATTTAAATGCACCTAGAAAGGTAGAGGAGGTAATAGAGGTGCTAAGGGCATTAAGCCAGTAGGGGGCACAATAGGCAAATGATCTTTGACCCTGGTTAGTCCGGCAACGGGGGACCTGAAGAGGCTGATTTTCTGATCTTCTGGTGAGTCAGACACTTGTGTTCTGGCATAACAGGTCTTGAATGCTTGGTGGAGTGAGGCCCATGACAGATTTTTTAGCCATAAGGCAGGTGAGGTACTTTAAGCGGTTTGAGAGTTGTAACCACCCAGTTTCAGCGTAGAGCTCGCAAGTGTGAGTACGTCGATGAGCACCAGTGAGCAGCCGACAGACCTTGTTAAGGGAGGTTGTAATGCGTTTAAGTGCGCTAGTAGAGGCAGACCCATAGACAATTAAGCCATAGTCAATGGTTGAGATGATTGAGGATTGAATAGCTAGCTTCAGTGCTGGTAGGGTAAGGAGCTGTCTGTTCCGGTACAGTATCCCAAGCTGCTGATTAATAGTTTTTGCTGTACTATCAATATGGGTTGCAAAGGTTAGGCCTTGATCAAAGGTGATTCAAAGATATTTGAAGTAGCCACCTGTTCAAGGTGATTCCAGGGACGTGTTGATAGTGAGTGGTACTTGCCTTTTCTTGTTTTGCGGGCTAGAGAAGAGCATGGATTTTTTTTTTTTTATGGTTTAGGACCAGCTTATGTTCAACGAACCACGTCTCGACTCTGGCAAATGCGTGCTGGAGGCTGAGGCGTAAGGGGTTTGGATCTTTATGAGAGGATAGAATAACGGCAACATCGGCATAGAGGATAATTTGCTCTGGGCAGGATTTAGAAAGGGAGTTTAGAAAAAGGCTGAAGAGGAAAGGGCCTAAGATGGATCCCTGCGGAACTCCTGAGAGAACAGGCTTTGGTTCTGAGATAACTCCAGCTATTTTTACAACTTGAGAGCGCTGGGCGAGGTAACTTTTTATCCAGTCACCAGAACTCTGGGAGAGCCCAAGAGACTGTAGTTGACTGATGAGTAGACCACGATGTGCTGTGTCAAACGCCTTTGTTAGATCAATGTACACAGCTCCAGTTAGGAGTACTTTGTCCATAGCCTTGTGGATTGCTCCTGAGAATTCAAGTAGGGCTGTCGATGTGCTGTGCTCTTTTCTGAATCCATGTTGCTGGGCACAGAAGATGTTATATTTCTGCAGGTAGTCTGTAAGTTGGTCCGCCACTATATGTTCAAGAGCCTTTGAGAGGGGAGGTAGTATTGAAATAGGTCTATAGTTACCAGGCAGTGACTTGTCACCACTTTTGTGCACAGGAATGACAATTGCAGCCTTCCATTTACTAGGGAATTTGCTGGAGCAGAGGGAAGAGATTGAATATTCTGGTGAGGGGGAGTAGTACTTCATCCAGAGTGAGGGACAGTAGTTTAAGGTCAATAGAGCCACTGCTTGCCCGGGACTTAGATATAGCCTTCTTTATGTATTTATGGACTTCATGTGCTTTAACTATTTTGAGATGGAAGGGTGGTATGGTTGGAGAGGCAGTGGGAGAGATAGAAATTGGAGGGTCAGCATCAGCGAAGAAGTCAGATGAGAGGACACCGCTAAGGTCTGTGAAGGTTTCATTTAGGGTGTTTGCAATGACCATGGGGTCAAGGGTGGTGGCACCATCCACATTCATTATAGTAGGAGAGGACTTGGACTGCTTACCCGTGATATTTCTTAAATTGTCCCAGAAGGATTTCCCTTCACCCCAGGAGTTGGAGAGGGCATTCTTGAAATAGGAGCTCTTCACCCGGTGAATTTCTTTGGTACAGTGGTTTCGGGCCTGTTTGTACTTTTGGATGTCAGTCAGAGAGCCAGTGGCTCTTGCAATAGCCCAGAGGTGATCCCTACCTTTGAGTAGTGCCAATAGCTTAGCCGTGAGCCAGGGATTTGAGAGCGCTTTAATTTTGCACTTTTTTTCAGGTGCATAGGAGTCACAGGCAGCGTTGAAAGTGATAATAAAGTGATCAAGGGTTATGTCAACATCTTGAATATTGTAAATAAGTGACCAGTCTTTCTGCCTAAGATTTTCCTTGAGATGAGTAAGGTTGCCATAAGGTAGTACTCTACTTGAGATGGTTTTTGGAGGTGGTTTTCTGAACTTATTTGACCAGGTACATTTTATAGGAGAGTGATCACTAAGAGAGTCCGGGAGAACAGCTACATTATTTATCGGGGCAGGGTGGTTGGTAAGGATCCAGTCTATTAGGGTGCTATTCCCTGATTTATAGTTTTTCCTAGTAGGTGAGTTGACCAGCTGTGTTAAGTTTGCAGCAAGGATGGCATCCTTAATTGACCCTATGTCTGGTGCAAGCCAGTTGATATTAAAGTCACCAAGGAGAAGGAGCTCGGTGTCAGGAGGTTGAGATCTTATGAATTCTAGTACAGTCTGGAGGCTGGACCCCGCATCTTTAGGTGGGATATAGATAGCAGCAACCGTGAGGACTTTATTGTGGGCACCAAGGAGTAGCTTGATAGGAAGGAGTTGTACAGTGGTTTCAGTGGTGGTATACATAACAGGGAGGCATGTGAGATAGTCTTTTATGTAAATTGCACAACCACCACCCCTTTTTGAAGTCCTATCCAGCCTGAGTATCTTGTAGCCTTGTAGCGATATGGCATAGTCAGGGGTGTTAGGTGTCAGCCAAGTTTCAACAATGGCCAGGATATCAGGGTTGTGTTGGCTGGCAAAGGTTTGAAGGGAGGCCAGTTTCGGTAGGAGACTACAGATATTTAGGGTGGCAATAGTGAGTCCCCCCTCCATTTTGGCAGGCTTAGTTGTGCTGTGGGAGATGGGGCCAGGATTTGGGTGAACACTTCCTGCCATTAAGAGGAGGAGGAGCAGGAGTTTGAGACTCAATAGCCGTAATTCATAGTAGATGGAAATACACCTCCGTAGCTTGTGTGATTTAGTCCAGTGCAGGCGTCTGGGGTCCCAGTGTAAGGCAGTAGTCAGAAATAGAGGCCGAATCGCCCCCAGGCCAACGTCGTGATTTATCGTTTTCAAACAGTCCATTGCCAAATGGCACCATTTGTGCAGGTAGAGGGAGATTGCTATCGTACCTGATGGGGGGTAGCTGGCCCAGAGGGCCGGAGTAAAGGGTGGAGAGGGATAGAGAGGGATAAACATATCTCTGATATTGATCTATTCCCTGAGGCGTAATATCAAGGGTTCAATACAAATTCCTATCTCATATATCATATGCAACACATCTCAACATTGTCTCAGAAAGAAAAACACATCATATCACCACATTTCATCAAGTTTCATCAGCAAGGGCCCTATATCATGACAAGAAATCAGCATTCTGATGTTTCAACCCTGCTCTGTGCTGAATGGTAAAGCAGTAAGGCTGTAAAGCCAAATATCACACCATTATCCTGCCATTCTTGTCTTTCGCCTACTGCAGCAAGCGCAGAGGGTTATGATCAGTGGGAACCTTAAACTCTGCACCCCACAGATAATATTTCAAGACCTCTATTGCCCATTTTAATGCTAAGCATTCCTACTCCACTGTTGAATACTTCCTCTCCCACGCATGAAGTATGCAGGTGATGTAAATGACTGAGTGCTCCTCATCTTTCCTTGTCTGAGAAAGGACTGCACCAATGCCAGTATCAGAGGCATCAGTATGCACTTCAAACAGGAGAGAAAAATCAGGACTGATCAAGACAGAGGATGAACATAGGGTTGCTTTATTGTTCTGAAAGGCCTCATTACATTCCTTGGTCCATAACACCTTACTGGGACATTTGTTTTTGGTCAGACCTGCAAGTGGGGTTGCAATGGTGGCAAAATCAGGTATGAATCGACAGTAATAACTAGCCAGTCCCAAAAAGGAACATACATGTTTCTTTGTCAGGGGGACGGGACTGTTAGCTACTGCCTCAATTTTGCTAATGTCTGGTTTGACTGTACCTTCCCCAATGATGAACCCTAAGTATTTTGTCTCAGTCCTGTCAATGGCGCGCATTTGGTAGGATTTATGGTCAGTCTGGAGTCTTGAATGGACTGAATGACTGCACTAATCTGTATTAGGTGCATCTGCCAGTCACGGCAGAAGATAACATCATCTAAGTAGGCGGCATTGTACTGTGTATGGGCACGCAATACGTGATCCATATAGGATTGGAAGGTTTCGAGGGGCACCATGCAGTCCAAAAGGCATGGTGGTAAACTGGTAATGGCCTATCGGGGTGCTGAAGGCAGTCAATTCCTGTGCATGTAAAGAGAAAGGGATTTGCCAGTAGCCTTCAGTTAAGTCAAGGGCGCTTATGCATGTGGCATTCCTATTTTGTCTAGTAAGTCATCTACAGAGGGCATGGGGTACCCATCAAAGGTGGAGACAGTGTCAGTCTTCCTGAAATCCAAACAAAGCCAGATACCCCCCTCCTCTTTGGGCACTACTACCACCGATGAGGACCAAGCACTTCTTGATGGTACTGTAAACCCCTAGGTGTTCCGTTTTCCTCACCTTGTGTATGACTTCTTGTCTAACTCTCTCAGGCAGACGGTAGGGTTTCTGGTGTATGGGTCTCATTTGCACTACCTTTATAGTGTGCATTACCCCTTTTGCTATCCCTGGAGTGTTAGTAAAGGTCTTCCCATAATGTCTCAGTAGTTGTTCAATCTCCTGTCTCTGGGCCGCATCCAACCCACGATTGTTTTGATCCCCCACCACTTCTGTGCCTTTATCCAGTCTATCGTAGGCCACTTCAAGCTCAGTGGTCTCTTGCTCAAGGTATATAAAAATAACTGGACACTGGGTCTTGCCTGTCAAACCATTTCCTCAACAGGTTGGCATAGTAAATTTTCTTTTGGGACGTTTTTCCTGGCATTTCAGTTTCATAATTTACCTTCCCAGTTTGCCTATTAACTACAAATGGACCTTGCCATTTCATTAATAACTTGTTTTCGGTAGATGGCAACAATAACAGTACTTTATCCTCTGTATGGTACATTTTACTTTTCAGTCCTTCATCATACCATTCCTTCTGTTCTGCCTGTCTATGGACAACATTCTGGTATGCTACAGTAACAAATGTCAACAATTTCATCCTAAGATTGGCCATGTAGTCTACAATATTTGTATGGCAGACATCCTTCTCTTCTTCCCAATGTTCCCACACCACATCTAAAGGACCGGTGGAGTTTCTTCCATATAAGAGGGCAAAGGGTGACAACCTTGTAGTGGCTTGGGACACCTCCTGGTAGAGGAACAAGACATAGGGTAGATATTTGTCCCAATCCCACCCTTCTTCTTGTACATACTTCTGGAGCATATGTTTAGAGTCTTATTAAAACGCTTCTCCAAACCATCAGTCTGGGGATGGTAGGGAGATGTTTTCACTGCAGTTACCTCTAACAATCTGTACAACTCCTTTAGGAGTACTGAGGTAAAGTTGGTACCTCTGTCTATAAGAATGATCCAAGGGATACCCAAACAACTAAATATTTTACTGAGTTCCTTGGCAATCTGAAGGGCTGTCATAGTCTGAAGGGTTATCACCTCAGGATACCTGGTCGCATAATCACAAATCACCAAAACATACTGGTTACCTTCTGAACTTTTTGTAAGGGGGCCTACCACATACATAGCTATTCTCTCAAATGGTGACATTAGTGCAGGTATTGGCTGTAGGGGCAACTTATCCCCTTTTCCACCTTTGGCTACCAATTGGCACTCGGGACAAGAGTGACAATACTCAGCCACATTCTCATGTATCCCAGGCCAGAAGAACCAATTAGTCAATCTGCCTAATGTCCTATCTCATCATTCATGGCCAGCCATAGGGATATCATAAGCTAAGTACATCAGTCTATCCCCATATTTCTGGGGTACCATCATCTGTCTTATACATTTCCACATAGTGGTGTTAGTACACAGATGATATAAAATATCATTTCTTATGACATACTGTGGCTGTCTTCTGCAACCACCTGGTTCACCTGTAAGAAAAAGGGATTTGAAGTCTCATCCAACTTTCAATCCATTTTTATATTTAATCCCAACTAAATCGGACCCATCAGGTACTCCTTCCTATGGGTGAGTGAAAGTGGGATTTTCTGCTGTGGTGAAACTTACATGGAAATCATGTAACTTACGTGGAAGTTTCCAAACTTCCACCTGTGGTGGGGCAGAAAACGTCCGCGAATCTTACTTGCAAAATTTCACCCGGTTACCCACTTTCATCCACCAATTATTTGGTCAACTTGCCCAGCAGCCCCACATTACAAAATTACCCAAACCCTGGTTGACTGGTATTTCACCACTACCTGACCACCACCAGTGTCCCTCACAGTGTATATACTGTCCCCCTGCACCATCCTCATCCTCTGACTGCCATATAATAATTTTCCCTGGTGGTTTAGTGTAGTAGTAAACTTACCCTCACTCACAGTCCCTGAATCCGATTCCCAGTATATTTTTAATGTCCTTTATATCCTGACTTGTGGTCTGGTACCCACACCACCTCTCAACCCTAATTGGTAGATTTCCACCTCGCTGTCCCCCATCCGACGTAGCAACCGTGGCCACCAACACAGCCCTCTGATCTCCTCCTCAGCGGTGGCCCACTGAAATTGTGAATGAATGAATGAGCACATGTGCATGCTTGCATTCATTCATTCACAGAATTCTGTGGGCGCTAATGAGGAAGAAATGTGGAAAGCTGTGCTGATGGCCCGCTGCTATATATTTTGGGATGGGGAGTGGGTGAGAATCTACATATATTAGAGTGGAAGGGGTGGTATGGGGGAGCCACTAGACTCGAAGCCATTGAAGCCAGGATATAAGGACATTTAAAAAAATACTGAGGATCAGGATTCAGGGAGTGTAAGGGAGGGGAATTTTACTACTACACTTGAACACCAGGGAAAATTATTTCACGGTGGTCAGAGGATAAGGATAGTGCAAGGGGGGGAGTAAACAGTAATAATTATACTGGGGTAGGGGCCTCTAGCCACTAGGATTTGGATATTTTTTTCATTTGTGGGGCAATGGAGGAAACAGGTGGGATTTCCATGAAAGATCAGACATTGATTTCCGAACTTTCATGGAAGCAAAAGTCAGACTTTTTAGCTTATCTTCCACCTGTGGAAGATTTTTTTCACACACCCCTATTCCTTCCTGATGGGTATCTCTCCATTTTCTTTTTTCGGCCTTCTTCTTCTTTCTTGATTTCTTTGTTTCCCCTGGTACCTCATATACCTCCTCATCAAATGGAAAAATGTTCTGTGACATTTCTTGTCTAGCCTGAGCCTGAGTGGTTACTGCCACAAGCTGGTCACAGGACTGTTGATTTGTTATCAGCTGGTCAAAGTTAGGGAAATCCTGCCCAATAATAATGGGAACTGGCAGTCTAGGTACTAAACCAACAGAGATGAGTTGTTTATATTGCCCTACTGTCATTTCCACCTGTGATGGTAGGGTACTGGTGGACATCCCCTTGGACGCAGGTTACCTTTTCCTCCAGCCCTTTACTGCGGTAGTTCTTTAAAATGTCCGCCCTCACCAAGGTTTGTTTGCTTCCTGAGTCCGGCAATCCCACTATTTCATTCTGGCCAATCCCCACTGTGGTAACATACTACAATTAGCCATTGCCAAGTGGGTAGGTTTGTTTCTTATATTGGGGCAATTATGGGCTATGTGTCCTTTTCCCAAACAGCTGTGACAAATAATGTCTGCAGAATAGGGCCTTGATCTTCGGTCCCCTTGCCAGTTATTTTCCCCAACATTTAACTGCCTGGAATAAGCATTTTCAAAAGGTCTTACCGGTGCTGTAGGTTGGGATGAAGAGCCTTGGTATTCTGCAGACTTTGATGGTCTGGCCACCAGGTAATCCTTCGCCAGAGTGATGGTCTTCTCTGCTGTGTCAGGTTTGTGCTCCTTCACCCATACCTGGACTTCTTGGGGCAATACTTGGATGAATTGCTCTGTGATTATCAGCTCTAGAATTTGGTCAAGGGTTTTGATCGTTGGTTGTAACCATTTCAGATGGAAACTTTTTAACCTGGCAAGTGTCTCTCTAGGGGTATCTTGGCCCATCATCTTTTGGGACCTGAATCATTGCCTATAGGTCTCGGTATTGATATCATATCGATGGAGGATTTCCTCCTTGACCTGATAGTAATTAGAGTCAGGGGCAGTAAGGTGACTATACACCAGTTGGGCCCATCTTGATAAGTAAGGGACAAGTCTGATGACCCCCTGGTACAGGGGCTAAGCACATGTCTGAGCTATACACTCAAATGTAGTTAGGTAGGTTTCTATGTCATCAGCCTCTGTCAATTTTGTCAGTTTTAGGTCACAGGGTACATTTCAGTCAGGTTGCCCAGGGATCAGGGCATGGATGACTTGCAAGGCATTCCGCCATCTCTCATCCTGTCTTTTTCTTTTCTCTTCTTGTAGTCTCCTGTCCTCATCTTGCTGTCATCAGTCCTCTGTGCACTCATGCTCTATCTCCAACCTTTTTAGACAGAGCTAGTGCAGCAGGTCACTTGGGTCTTCCAGTGCACTTTCCTCCATCTGCTTCCCATCCTCTTCTTCCAATGGGTCCCCATCTGTGGCATCCTCCCACTCTTTCTTCGCAATCTTCAGCCAGGCACCAGGGTCCAACCTGGGCCCTGTCTTCAACCCGAGCTTTTCAACCATTGCTTGAGTCCACAGGACTTTCATCGACTTCACACTTTTAACCCTGCACATGTGTCGGGTACTGGACTTGTATCCTCCTGGCAGCATCTCCGAGGCAGTCTAGATGAGCCAGGTATCCCACTTCGGACACCAGTGTGAATGTGTGGGATAATAACTGACACAACAAAGCAGGGATCAAGTGCATAGAAAACACACAAATGCATTCATCAGTTTATTTTAGAAAAAAATACACTTATTTCCAGAAATGAAAAAAAGTCAAATAATTAGTCCTGCACAAACAGATTGACCTCTGCGTCCTTAGCAGAGTCTGTGGCTTTGCTTCAACCCAGATAGTCCATTGAATACTTTTCTCAAGTAACCTGTGTGAAATACACACACACACACGCACACACACACCCCAAATGTAGGTCTTACCGTACTTACTGTCAGCACTACACTATCTAGCTAACATTTCCCCTAGTGGTGAGTCCTTTTTATAGTGCCTTGTGATTACATCATATAATTGAGGAGTTTTCATAGGCTGTGACATCACAGGCTTCATTATTCTATTTCATATGCAGCCCTAAATCTGAAACATCACTGGGGCTGCTTCTGTACAGGGTATACTTTATTTTAGACACTACAGGGCTTACAGTTACCCTTTCCCGTAGTGTCTCACTAGCCAGCAGTCAAGTATTCGAGCGACTTTGATCTTGCCGCTAGCGTGGCAGTCAGCTTTTTCTTCTACTTGCTCCAAACAAAGAGCATATATTCAGTTGCTATATGAGGCTACACCAACATGGAGCAACCCACTCCAAAAAAAAAAAGAATTGCTCAGTCACACTCGGTGACCAGCGCTATCCCTCGCACCAGAGCCGCATAAGTCAAAGGAGCTGTACTCAGCAGCAGCAGTTCCAGAGCTTGGCACCCTAGAAATGGGTGCTGCAAATCTTCTTAAACCAAGGGGCACCAGACATTAACAAAACAAAAGTGCGACTTGTGCTATTTCCTATCTCTGCAATCGGGAGCATAACACTGTGGGCATAAAGAGGGGGTAAAGAGAATAAGGGACAGCAAAGATTTTTTGGAGAGTGCCAGGTTGGCCACCCTGACAAGAATTTAAAGAAAAGACAGAAAAAAGAAGAGGAAAGGAAAGAATGAAAGGAAAAAGGGGGGATTGCACATTCATAATTGTGACTGGGGTTTAAACACATAACAGGGGCTCCCTGTTATATGGTGATTTCACCAAATGACTGCAAAATCACCTTTTTGGCCTGATTAGCATAATTCTACCATCAGTGGTCATGAGGTGGGCTCCCAAAAAGACCTTGTTGAAAATTTGGAGTGAACATATATAAAAATGACAAAGGTATGGATTAACGTTCAAAACCCCATCGAAATACATTGAACCACACTTACCTTAGTTTCTCATATTGCAGTTGGCAGGTCCAGGAGCAAGATGAGTGTTTGATCACATAGTGGATCTTCTCTGTGGGACCTGGGGGATGTGAGGGGTGTAGTGGGGATATCGGGTGGTGAGTGCTGAGTGGGAGGTGGGGGTGGCAAGATCAGATCGGTGAGGTACCGCTTTCATTTTTACAGGTATTAAAAAACCCACTGAGGGATTGTTTTCTTTATTACAGCTAACATTAATGAGGAGATGGTGATTGCAGGGTTTGATATTCCTCTAGACACCAAAGAAACAACATACATAAAGGGATGGTGACCAGAGGGCAGGGAGTACCACTAGATACCAGGAAAACAACATACATAAGGGGATGGTGATCAGAGGGCAGGGGCTCTCACTAGATATCAGAGAATCATAATATACATAAGGGAATGGTGATCGGAGGGTAGCTACTACACACAAGGGGAAATGACATACATAAGGGGACTGCGGTCAGATGGTGGGGGGGGTGCCACCAGACACTAGGGAAGCATAAGATACATCAGGGGATGGGGATTGGAGGGTGAAGGGCACCACTAGACACCAGGGAAACATTACATACATAAGGGGACAGCAATAGAAGGGTGAGGGTCACCACTAGACACCAGGGAAAGAGTGTCCCACTGATCTCAGAGCAGCCCACAGCACAAATTCCAGCTGTGGCTGCAAAACTCAAGAAAGTCCCACTATTCTCATACAAAGAATGCAGTTCAACAGCTTCTCTCACTAAGCTGGGCACCCAGGATTTTGGGGTACCCAGAAAATATATTGCTGGCTTTCAACTGAAGAAACAGACATCAGAATTTAGTTGAATGGGTCACATTTAGCTTGGTTCTGGTGTTTTGTTTTTTAAATGACAGTATTTTTGTGTAATTTCCATACTTATCAGTTTCAGGAGAAATGAAATAAGATGGCAGGCATCATGGTACAATAAAAATGTATTATATTGTGAGAAGCAAATGGTGAGAAACCAAAAATGGTCTTCTGACACAGAATGTTTTGGTGTCGTATCGCAACATTATCCCAAGAACCTTACCGAGCATGCTCAGAGCAGAAAAACACAAAACTTTAAAGCCTTATAACTGTGGAAACAATTAATATTTTTTCATGAAAACTTTCAAAGGCACTACCTTGGAACATCATGTCTGTACCCTGAATGTCTGGGGGAAAAAATTCCATTCTGTGTATGCTGCAGGTGAGAGCAAAAAAAAATCCCATATTAAGTATGGGAAACAAATTAGACATCTATAGAAAATGACATATACACATCTCAGAAACTGCACAAACTCTTATCACAAAACTTTCCACAGATTTACATCTTGCATCCTAGACAACACTTGCAAAATTTCAACCGATTTCATCATATGCTGCTAAAGCTATTATGGTGCAAAGTTAGGGGTTTAACATTGAACACTCTGCTTACCCCTAACTATAGGGGTGCTGCTGCGCCCCAATATCTGTCATGCATGGTTGGGTCCTCACCTCCATAGAAAAAGCCATCAGATATTTCCCCATATATGGTAGTGGCTAATTAGAGTATTATGATACCAATTAGTGAATTACACTGTATTAATGTGTTATTTACACCCTACTAACACAGTAATACCTAACAAACACTATATTGGTATATACTACCAATATAACACACTACCATTATAATAATGTGTTAATACCTTAATTACAAATGATTACCTAACAAGCACTATGTATTATAGGGGCACGGAGAACTAGTGGAGTTTTGAAACAAATTAAAATAACTGCAGCAACTTACTGGCTTGATGCAGAAGACCTGCTCCAGCTTCTCGAGTACCAGTTCTGATAAACAGAGACCTGCTCCAGCCAACAGCAGCCACAGGAGATTTTTTTGAACTCGGGACACAAAAGAAAAAAGGTGCCAAAATCAAAGGGGTTCCTGATTAAAACAAAGTTCAACCACTGCTCGAACATCAGTTGCCACCGGAGAAGATGCAGCAACAGGGGTCGGAGGGCAGTTTCTAATTGCATTCCTTGTCATCCCCATATGCCGGAGAACTTGTGGACTTTTGAAACAAATTAAAATAACTGCAACAACTTACTGGCTCAGTGCAGACCTGCTCCTTCACCCCAAGTACCAGTTCCAATAAACAGAGACCCGATCCAGCCAGCAGCAGCCACAGCCATTTTTTTAAACTCGGGGCACAAAAGAAAAAAGGTGCCAAATTCAAAAGGATTCCTGATTAAAACAAAGTTCAACTGCTGCCCAATCATCAGTCACCACTGGAGAAGATGCAGCAACAGGATTTGGAAGACAGTTTCTAACTGCATTTCTGTCCTCCCTGTTGCACTGAAGAACTTGTGGACTTCTGAAACAAATTAAAACAACTGCAGCAACTTACTGGCTCAGTGCAGAAGACCTGCTCCTCCGTCCTGAGTTCCAGTTCCAATAAACAGAGACTCGTTCCCACCAGCAGGAGCCACAGGGAATTTTTTTTTTACTCTGGTCACAGAAGAAAAAAGGTGCCAAAATCAAAGGGGCTCCTGATTAAAACAAAGTTCAACAGCTGCCCAATCATCAGTCACCACCGGAGAAGATGCAATAACAGGGGTCGGAGGACAGTTACTAACTGCATTGCCTCTCCTTCCCCTGAACCCAAAGAACTCATGGGCTTTTGAAACAAATTAAAATAACTGCAGCAACTTACTGACTTGGTGCAGAAGACCTGCTCCTGCATCCCGCGAGTACCGGTTCTTTTTTTTTTTTTTGATGTATTATTTCTTCCGAGCTCCCAGCTTCTACCATCAGTTGTCCCCCAGCGCGCCCTCCTCTGAAGGTTAGACCCCCTCCCTTGTGCACCCCCTGATTTACCCTTCATGGCAGGGTGGTGGGGAGTGACTCAACCCACCCCAAATGGATCCATGCCAGGGAGGTGCCTTCTCAGAGGTGGCATGCTGCGGGGACCACGTCATCCAGCTGGAGCTTTTTTCCACTTTTCTCCCCTTGTGAGGAGGCAGGGCGTGCAATGACACCTGTGGTGAGAGCGTACATGCTACAGCACGTGCTCTCACCAGGCGTCTGCCTGTCTCCTCCCCTTCAGCTGTAGCGTTGGTGCGCTGCCCCCCAGCAGCCGCTAGGGGCCAGTGGAGCACTGACACCTAGTGTCCCCCCACCCCGGAGAGGGAGAGCAGTCAAATGGATGCTCGATCCTTCTCCTCCCCGCCAACCCCCGACGACCCGTGCTCGTTCCCAAACACGGGTCACCGGCATGGCTTGAGGTAAGGCGTCCAGCGCCTCAGCCCTCAATGCCACCGGGCCCGGCTCCGATTACGGGTTCTGATAAACAGAGACCTACTCCAGCCAGCAGCAGCCACAGGGGATTGTTTAAACTCTGGGCTCAAAAGAAAAAAGGTACCAAAATCAAAGGGGTTTCTGATTAAAACAAAGTTCAACAGCTGCCCAATCGTCAGTCACCACTGGAGAAGATGCAGCAATGGGGTCGTAGGACAGTTTCAATCTGCATTCATTGTCCTTCCCCTGCACCGGAGAACTCGTGGACTTTCGAAACAAATTAAAATAACTGCAGCAACTCATTGGTTCAGTGCAGACCTGGTCCTCCATCCCGAGTACCAGTTCCAAGAAACAGAGACCCGCTTCAGCCAGCAGCAGCCACAGGGAATTTTTTGCCCTCTCTCCCACCCTCCACCCGCCCAATTATCTATAAGTCCCACTCGAACAGTGTTATGCAAAGCCAGGTCCATTAAAAACAAGACTGCTGTAATAGCTGATCTTGTTGGGTCATCGGACCTGGCGTACATCACCGAGACCTGTCTGGATGAAAATGCTGGCCCTGTTTTGCCTTCAGCTATACCAGTCAGGTTTTCGGTGATACACCGTCTGAGGTTGGATTGTAGGGGCAGGGGAGTGGCCATCTGTTTTAGATTGGAACTGAACCTGGTGGAGGTACCAGTGGGAACCACCAACTCCTTTGAATGTATCATGGGCGAGGGTGTGGGGTGTAGGATCCTTCTCATTTACCGTCCACCAAGTAATGGGAATGTTTTCCTGTGGGAAGTTGCAGAGTTCTTTGTCGACCTGACATTGGGATCCTCCAGATGGCTGATCCTGGGGGATTTCAATGCTTGGGTTGATGACAAACTCTCACAGTTTGGCCAGGACTTCCTCCAGTTGATGAATTCTCTGGGCTTCACACAGGTTATTTCCACCTCGACCCATATAGATGGTCATTCATTGGACTTGGTGTTTCTCCTGGGGATGGAGATATCTGACTTGGTGGTGGAACCAGTTGGGTGGTCTGACCATCACTCCATTGGGTTCAGTTTCCTTGCCCCTGCTAGCAGGCTGACCCTTACAGAGATGGTCCGGTATTGCCCTTTGAGTGGTGTTTCCCCGGAAGGCATGATGGCAGTGTTGGACCTATCGAGTCTACCAAGTGAATGCATGGATCCCGGGACCTGGTACTTGCCTATAATAAGGCAGTGGTAGGGGCCCTGGATTCCATTGCTCCTGTTCGTGTTCACCTCCTCACTCTTTTCCCCAGGTCTCCTTGGTTTGATGAGACCTTGAGGGAGTTGAGGAAAGTGGCACGAAGGCTAGAGAGATGTTGGCAGAAGTTGGGCCTGGAGTGTGACAGGCTTAGCTTGATGGACCATTACTGGGTCTATCAATCAGCAATTACCCATAAGAAAGCAGAATTCCTGTCCAGGGAAATTGCTGCTGTGCAGAATTGACCAGCCCAGCTTTGGAGAGGGGGATCTTTCTTGATCCCCTGAAGGAAGCCATGGTTCAGCCCCTTCTTAAGAAATCCTCCATGGACCTGGACTGTCTGGCTAACTACAGACCTGTCTCTAACTTACCCTTTGTGGGTAAGGTTATTGAGAAGGTGGTTGCATCGCAGCTGGATGATCATTTGACAAGCCACAATGTCTATGATTCTCTCCAGTCAGGATTTAGGAAGAGACATAATACCTAGATGGCCCTTGTCCGGGTATTAAATGACATCCTAATAGCGAGAGATCGAAAGACCCGTTCCGTCTAGGTCCTTCTAGATCTCTCTGCAGCATTTGATACCATGGACCATGAAGTGCTGTTGGAGTGCCTGCGATTTATCTGTGAACTGTCTGGCTCGGTCCTCAGTTGTTTTCAATCTTTCCTCGAGGGTACGACTCAGAGGGTGGTGTCTGGGATTTTTTCCTCTGCACCACTCCCCCTATCCTGTGGGGTACCGCAGGGCTCCATCTTGGCATCCATGTTGTTCGTGGTGTATATGCTGCTCTTGGGAGTGGTTATTAGGCAGTACGGCTTGAGTTTTCACTGTTATGCAGATGACACTCAGCTGTACATGTTCTTTGTGCCTGACCAGGTTGATACTGTCTCTGTCTTTAACAACTGTCGCATCGAAATCCAGGACTGGATGAATGTGAGTTGGTTGTGGTTAAACCCTGAAAAAACAGAGGTGTTGGTTGTGGATCCAGGTTGTCAGGAGGCGGGTTTGCTGACAGGATCACCTTCGGGTCTTTGGCTTGGGCGTGTCCAGCTAGCTACCTCAGACTGGGTGCGGAACCTGGGCATTATATTTGATGACTGCCTGACCCTTAAATGACAGGTGTCGGCTATTGTCAAAACCTCCTTTTACCATCTGAGGAATATCACCCTGGTGAAGCACCTGGTTCCTTCCGACAATCTTCCAGTTTTGGTCCACACTTTCGTTACCTCCAGCCTCGACTACTGCAATGCCTTTACCTAGGACTACTGGGGGTTGATATCCGCCACCTGTAGCTAGTGCAGAATGCGGTGTCCAGGCTTCTGACTGGTACCTTTAGGACCAGTCATATAATGCCTGTCCTCCGTGGACTGCACTGGCTGCCAGTACAGTAGCAGATCATCTTCAAGGTCAGTTTGCTGACCTACAAGGCCCTACATGATCAGGGACCTAGTTACCTGCAAGATCTTCTTCACCTCTATTCTCCCCCCTGCCCTCTCCGATCCACCGATGAGGGATTGCTAGAGATTCCCAGGGTCTGTTTGAAGACATCAGGGGCCAGGTCATTTAGTTTCATGGCCCCGATCCTGTGTAATTCTCTACCTCATCGGGTGCGAGATTGCCTGACCGTCCAAAGTTTTAAAGCAACCTTGAAAACTTATTTATTTAGCCTAGCATACCCTGTTTTTTAACAATGTTATGTTGATTGGTTTTATTATATTGTTTATTTTTTGTGTATTTTAATTATTCATTGGCAAGTGCCTTGGTTTGGAAAGGCGCTTATTTATAAATAAAGCATGATTTGATTTGATTTGATATGATGTCATCAGCATTCAGCCACTCAACAGGCTAACCTTGATTAACACCTGCTAGTAGGCGTGGCTTGTGACTCTGTGGATTAGACCTGGTGCACTGATTGGCCTCTTCCTGGATGTATGGCATCCTATGCTGCTAATATGGTCCTGACTTGCCTTGGAAGAACTTCAACTGTATTATATTCAGGTGACATAACACTTTAAACATAATAGGCTTTTGTTTGTCTGTCTTGCTCTAATAGATACTAGACTTTATGTACACTGTCTCCCAATGTAATAGAATCTTTGAGTTATCACAAGATTAAGACCCTTGCAGTATTTTATCTTCGAGCAACAGTAATAACTCTACAGCCTTAGCATACTGAATTTAGACCAGTCACATGCTCACGATTCTCTTAGAAATAGCAATCAGCTACAGGTTTGGTGTCCTAGTTCAGCAAAGGCATAATCTTCAGACAAAGAGCATCAGTGGAGAACCACAGCATTAGATTTACTTTTTTACTTTTTTTTCACTTGAATTTTGAATGAAAACATACCTTATAACTCGGGGCAGCCCATATTTTTCCTTGTGCACACAATTGCTATTGTACTCCTCCAGCATGCTATGTGCAGATAGAACTGTCAGCTATTCCAAAGGCAGTAGACCTCCATTTGCCAGCATCAAGTTGGAAATACCTAACCTGAGCAAGTTAAGTGTCAGGGTATAACTTATTGCTCCTCCACCCACAGAGAGGAGTTTATGCTTGCTCTACACTATTCCATATATGATCTGCCTTAATTGCTGACCTTGGCACCTCTTTAGCAGTCTCATTCACCTTGTGCCAGTCATAGCCATTTCCTGTTCCTCCTGTTATCCACACTCCTACAGTAGGTTTAAACAGCTATTTGTCGCAGGTGTATACAGGAAGGTTAGCCCCACAGCAAGTACTGCAAAGTAGGCCAGCCCGGTGGCGCTGAGGGTTGAGGCGCTGGATGCCACACCTCGCTCCACGCCGGTGACCCGAGTTTGGGAACGGACTCAGCTCGCCGGGGGTCAGCAGGGGTGGAGGGGGATTGAGCATCCATGGGACTGCTCTCTCTCTCTCTCTCTCTCTCTCTCTCTCTCTCCCCTGTGTACCTACCCCAGCGGAGTGGGGGTAGGTGCACTAGCACTGAGACTTGGAGTGTGAGTAGGGGCATGATGCAGTGTGGAGTGCGTACGGACAAGTGCGTACCCCGGCATCAGTGCACTCTGCTCGCACAGCCAGAGAAAAGGGAAAATGGCGGAATGGTCGTGGCGACTTGATGGCTGTCTATGGGATGCCCGCTCAGGAGGCATCGCTACATTGCTAGATCCTGGTTTGGTCGGAAAGTAAGAGGGACTTTCCACTGCCCTGCTGCGGGGGGGGGTAAGCCATGGGGGTAATTGGCAGTGGGGGCTCCATAGGCCAGGAGAGGACCAGACGGCGGCCGGAGGAACAGGTTACCTTGAAGTGTGAGGCAGACCGGGAAGCCAAGGTAAAAAGGACTAACTAAAAAAAAAAAAAAAGGTACTGCAAATTATGCAAGGTATGCCACAATCTTTCTCCTCACCTTACCAACCCCTTCCCCCCTCAACAAAATGCCTCAGCATGACCCTACCATCCTACTGCGACCGGAATGCCAGGCATTCCCAGTTGACTAGGTAAACATTCTGCTGCACAGTGATAAAGTCAATGGTATATATCTTAAACTGGTCCAGGCATGCAAAACAGAGTTTGCCCTTCCTCCAAAAACCCTTCTAAAGGCAGTGCTACTCCAAATGCTGCTAACGGCTGGTGATGTCAATCCCAATCCAGGCCTGCGGTTACTAAACAGGAGGATTACATCCCCCTCTGATCCTTCTTGGGCCTGCAGCAAAGGAATAAAAATGACGCACATGAACATCAAGTCTGAGGCCCACGACACCTGACTGTAACAGGGTGCCCCTGTTATGAATGATTAGTCCTGAAATAAAATGTGTAACCCCCTAATATATTCTTTTCATGCTTTCCTATCATCTTTTCTTCCTCCTTCCTTTGCTATTTTTTTGTGTCAGGGTGGCCAACCTGGCATATCTCTACAAACATTACTGTCCCTTTAAATAATCCTAAAACCCTTATGGTTGCACAATGAAAGTTTATCCTTTTTCCTTAAGTAGCTCTGTGTTTGAGTAATGGTTGTGCTCCTAAGGTGCCCCCAGTTTGTTTATGTTACGCTTCAGTGCTGGAAATAGGTGCCACGGTGTCAAAAGTGAAGCGCTATGTGCTATTGTAACTGGTGCCCTTAAGATGACATAATGTTGTGCTGCAAGCCCCGAGTACGGGCGTAAGTAAATAAAAGAAAACTGCTTGTTGTGGTATTAATGAAAAGCTCTTGTGAGCTTAAAAAGAAATGGAAAAGCTACCTTCTGCAGCAATCAAATCAACAGCGCTGCCTCGTACATTGGAGCAGGATCATGCTCTGGTGTACACTGAGGTGCTGCCCATTGCTTGACACAAAGCAGGATGTTTCAGTATAAAGTGAAAGTGTCACCCAGGGAGGTGAAAGTGGGACGATCTAAGTCCATATAAGGACACTATGGGCAGAAAAGGCAGCCCCATAGTGTCTCAAATTAAAATGCTGCAAATTATTGTTTAGTACAGCCCCAGAGCTAGAGTAATTGGGAGCTGTCAATAAGGAAAGGCCAAAATGAAATGTTTTAGCTGACGGCTGACATTTCAGCCTTCGGGTTTATAAAGCCAACAGCAGTAAAATTAGGAAAGACTGCTAAAATGGTTTGCAGAGGCTTACTAGGTACTAAGTTTGTAAACTTTTGATGAATAAATCATTTTTCTTGTTTCTTTGTTTAAATGAACAACATGTACTCCAGTATCAGGTCGCCTGGGCTGGCAGGGGAAGGCAAATAGGGAGTGCACCCCTCATTTGCCATTCCCCTGTCCAGGCTAGGTATTCCTGTATGAAAACAAATGCTAACATGTACAAAATGAATGTCTTTTTCTTTACCTGAATTCCTTCCATTATGGGGAAACTCCTACTATAGGGCGGTCAGCCCAGGTAATGACTACTCTTGTAGGAATCAAAAGAAATGAGGTCACTGCATGTGGGAGGAGCTATGCTTCAAATGAGGCAGAAACCCCCTAATTAAGGTTTAGATGACCTAAAACTGATATTTTAGGATATATTCACAGAAGGAATATAACATGAATGTCTATCTTGTTTGTTTGTATAAAGAGTATCCTAGATATACTTAGATAGGACCTAGAAAAGGTCTATTTCGTGTTAAGTGGGAGATCACCTAATTATGATGTCACCCTGGGAATTCCTATAAAACCTGCCACCAGGGGGCTAAGAAAGTGTGCGTGGGTCAGTATCTTCTGACCACCGAGGGAGAAGGAGCTAGTGTGAGTGCTTACACACTGCTGGATATTTAATCTACAAAAGAAAGACAGGAATCTCGAGGAGAAATATTTCCTGATGTTTTGAATGGTGTGATGGACTAACATCCAATTTTTCTTTCAGTAAATATCTTTTTTTTATTATTTTATATTGTTGCAAAGTTTGCAAATAAATTGATAAAAACATTTATTGTGTTTTTTTTGCACTAAATATTACCGTCTGGTGTCTGTCATTTATCCCACGCGTTCTACACTGGTGTCAGGGTTGGGATAGACCTGGTACTTTGAGGCTGCCCAGGAGGCACTACCAGGGGGGTTTTGTTCCGATATACCCTGACAGATGATAGAAGGGGACCAGACAGACCTCGATGCACATCACCTGACATGATTGGTAACTGAGAAAACTGGGATTAAATTGTTACCCGGATTAGGTACAGAAGCCAGACCCCAAAAGAAATAAACCAGAAGATGAGGATATCGAAGAGGGAGAAGACGCACAGAAGCCAAAAGATAGACAGATGACCACAGCCCCGGATGATCCGAGTGAGTTGCTGAAGTGGCTCTGTGTGAGGCAGATCGAGATGGAGTGACAACAAGAAGTGGACAGATGACAGAGGGATGAGGATCGATGCATCAAGGCAGAAGAAAGAAGATGGCAGGAAGTAAAATGTAATGATACCCTGAAAGCCATACAGGACATGAATCAAGGTCAGATGGATAGAACTGGGACCAGAGACATAAAGCTAATTAAATTATCAGAGAGTGATGACATTAAGGCATATCTTACTACCTTCGAGAGGATAGCCCAAACCTGTGTATGGCCTCATGATCAGTGGGTAATAAGACTGGTACCCTACTTATTTGGTAGAGCTCAGTTAGTATATAGGCAACTGAGTGAGACTGATGCTAATGTCTATGATAGAGTAAAAAAAGCGATCTTAAGACAGTATAATATCAGTACTGAGACCTATCGTCAGCGTTTTTGCTCTCAGATAATGGCCCACTATGACACCCAGCAGGGAAACATATGCTCATCTCAAAGATTATTGTGGTAAATGGCTACAACTGACGACTAAGACTATCGATCAGATTATGGAGCTAATAATCATTGAAGAGTTCATTCAGGTTTTACCACTGGATATACAGTTATGGGTTAAGGAGCACAAGCCAGAGACAGTGGAGGAAACCATTAAACTGGCGGAGGACTACTTGGCAGCTTGTCCCACCAGACCGAGGGGACAACAAGGTAACCCAGGACCATCCTACAGCTCTTTTTTTCTCAATAATCAAAGGCAATCAACTTATGGTAGACAAGGTAGAGGGGGCAGGGTCCCATATGCAGATATTATTTGCCATGGATGTCTTGAGAAGGGACACATAGTCAGAAACTGCCCTAATAAAAGAAATGATACAGCACATTTGGCCCCAGCGAACTTTGGATATGTTACTTCTGTGGGAGTGGAAAACCAACAAACTTTGGGATTGTCAGACTCCGGAAGCAGACAAACCCTGATGAGACCCAATCTAGCCCCTGAAATAGACTTAAACCAAAATGATATGACATTGATAAACACATTTATTGTGTTTTTTTATGCACTAAATATTACCGTCTGGTGTCTGTCATTTATCCCACGCCTTCTACACTGACCTTGAAGTCTGGATGAATCTCCTCGACATTGTGGCAATCACTGAAACATGATTGAAACCAGCCATTCAGCCATGTGAAGTGGGTATCCCAGGCGGCAACATGTACACAAAGGATAGGAAGGGTAAAAAGAAAGGTGGAAGAGTCCTGCTGTATATCAGAAATTCCTTCCAGGCCTCTGAGGTCCTACTGAAGTCACTCGAAGCTACGGCTAGTGAATATATCCTTGTCAAACTTCTGCTGGGAAGTACCAAACCACTCTACTTAGTCTGCAACTACAGCCCTCCTACTGTAGCCAAACCAGCTCTGCAAGAGCTTATGGACTGCCTCCAAGAGATAGCCCACACAAATTTATAATCCTAGGAGGTTTCAGTTTAAACTGGTTGAAGAAAGGGCCTCAGACCTACAAGAAACAAATCAGTGATGCTGATCTCCATCAAATAATCGAGGAACCAACCAGACACAACAGAAAACAGGGAACTACACTCTGCTCAACTGGATCCTTTTAACTACACTAGATAGACTCCTAGCAGCGGGTGTTTTCCCCAACTCACTAGGTGATCATTCCCCCATCTACTGCATCTGGAGTAATCGCTCCCCCAACCCCCCAAAGATCCTCACTACCAGAGACTACTCCAAGCTCAAAAACGAGGGCTTTCTTGAGGACCTCTCCAAAGTTAACTGGAAAGATATGGACACCATGACAGATGTAAACACAGCCCTGGACTTCATAACAAATAACCACTTGTCAGTAATGAACAGGTGTGCCTCACTCATACAGAGGAGGTACAAAGGTCTATGCTCCTAGTGGCTCTCCCTGAATCACCATACTCTGATGAAAGAACATGATAGGGCCTGGAGTATGTACAAAGCTATGGGATTGATGCAGGACTGGCAAGAGTACAGGAGAATACGGAATCAATGCAAGGCAACCGTAATGAAGCTAATTCCAGCTACTGTACATAAAAACACTGCAGACAGGAATCCTGCAGAATCCTAAACTCTTTTGGGCTCAAATTAATCGACCCTAAAAGGGCACAAAACAGCTCACTGTCAGGAATTAAGTGTGAATGGAATGCTAACTGAGGACCCCAAACTTATCACAGAAGGATTCATCAAGTACTGTACTTCACTGAGGTAGACTGCTTCAAAATCTCTCAACCTGACTCCTCCGAAACAGACCCCCCCTCCCACCAACCAACCTAAATTCCATCTCAAGTTTGTAATCAGGAAAGAAGTTTTATAGCATTTGCACAAGATAAAACCTGACAAGCCAGCTGGACATGATGGATTGGAACCCAAGCTCCTCCAGATTCACAGCACTAGTATTTGCCACCCCTCTGACCAGACTGTACAATATGTCCATGCTCAATGGCAGAAGTCCCTATGTTGTAGAAAACTGCCTGTGTTGTCCCTGTACACAAAGGAGGTATTGAGGACTCAATTAAAAACTATCCTCCAATTTCACTATTCTGTGCCCTGGCTAAAGTCTAGGAGTGCCTCATCTATAATCAACTTACAGCTCATCTGGAAACTCACAGTCTAATGGCTGCAGTATAACATGGATTCTGAAAGCACCATGGGACTGACACAGCCCTGTTGTGCCTCACTTCGGACATCCTCAAAGCCATGGATAAGGGGAAAGCTACAGGGGCCATCTTCATTCATCTCAACAAGGCTTTTAACCTGGTGAATTATGAAGCACTACTGGACAAACTAGAGGGACTTGGGGTGAACAACTAAGCCATTGCATGGTTCAAAATCTACTTAGTAGGTTGAAACCAAACTGTCAGATGGAAAGCCTGCCTATCCCCACACTGACCGATAACTGACGGAGTTCCCCAGGGATTGATAATCTGGCCATTACTTTTCTCCTGTTTATCAACAAACTAATCCAACTGTGGAGAAGCAAAAATAATTATGTACATGGATGTAACAGTCCTGTACAGAGATGGAAACAACACTGTGGATATCAAGAAAGGATTAAATGAAGACTTTGCCAAACTATGTTGCTGGGTCTCGTCTAACCATCTGGTGCTAAATGTAACAAAGACCGAGGCCATGCTTTTCAGGCTTAGAAGACTTGGAGCCAATAGAAAAAAGTTTCTCAAGAACTCAGACACCAGAGGGACCATGCTGGAAGTTGTGAGCAGTATGAAATACCTTAGAATGTGGTTAGACCAAGAATTGACAAAACAACACATTGAGCACACCATCAAAACAATACATTAGAAAACTGGATTACTATACAGACTAAGAGTACTGTCCCTCACCAACGACACCTCCTGAATGATAGCAAATGCTGTCCTGCTTCTGATGTTCTTTTATGGAGCTCCAATACTGGCCACCCTGAGGGAGCCTGAACTAAACAGACTCTGCATGCTGTACCACAAAATAAGCAGATTTACAGCCCAGGTAGACAGAAGAGAACACCATTGCAAGGCTCTTGCAACACTGAACTGGCCACAATTCGATGACAGGGTTAAACATTCCTCACTCTGCCTAATGTACAAAATACTGCACAATCACCTACCTTACCTCCAGAACCTAGTGGAGCACACAGCAGCTGGGCAAAGGTCATTTAAATACAAAACCTCACAGTACTGAAACAAGCTCCCAATAACCCTGTGAAGCAAACTGTCCCTTCCCTCACTCAAGTACTCACTAAAAGTGTACCTCTCCACAACAGTAGCACCTGCAACTGCCCTAACTAATTCCTCAAAACCCACTGAAATCTGTAGATGTCAATCAGCACCCCTGAATTATGTGTGGCACTTCCAACATAGTCTGTTAATGTGGCACTCATTGTATTGCACCTAACAGCCAGTCACGCATTGTATAACTGTGTCTAAAGTGTTGATCTGAAATGCTCTCTTATAGTATGTATTTAATGGTTTTAAATAGTCTAATATATGCTTATGAGCAAGCTATCCTTTGTAGTGAATTGTAATTATTGTTTGTGCGTTACTATCTGTAACTAAACCTGGGCCGCTCCTGAAAAAGGGACCTTTGGTCTCAGCAGGCCTACCCAGTCAATAAAATTCAATGAAATAAATAAATAAATAAATAAATGAGTGATGACAATCTCATGAAACAAGAATGGCAGCACATGACACAAGCTTGGAAAAAAACTAAATCCCAAATCTTGTTTCATGAGATGGGCTTCTTCTTTCGTGAGTTACGAAAATGTCAAGAAACAAGAAGATCGGGTCTCAGAACAAGACTGAACAAAAATCCAAATTCTTATTTCATGAGCTGAAAATATTTTTACGTGAGGTTGTATTCTTTTTCTTGAGCCTGACAAAATGGGAAATCCGTTCACAAAGCAAGAATGGAAAAAAAAAGCCTAAGTCCAAAATCTTGTTTCGTGAGACACATTCTGCTTTCCTGAACCTTATGAAAGATGACTGCTGGCTCATGAAACAGAAATATGGGCTCACAAAACAAGAATTTCTTATTGAAAAAATGAGTACTTTTTCAAAGCCAAGTTTTTAACATGTGATTTGAATTACCCTACCTTATGCACCATCGTGGAAACTTACTTGGCACATAATCAAAAAGGTGCATCTGTAGCCACACAGCAGTGCAGGGTCCCTTCTTTACCTATTAGGACTCCTGCACATTTTCATTTGTAGCAACACAGAAGAGCAAGGCCAGGAAGACCCTCTGCTTCTGTGCATGCATGTGCTCCTCAGTTGGCACATGGCCCAGGAGGCCCTGTGTGTCTGCATCCGAAGCTGCCCAGAAGTTCAGGACCCAGAGGGAACTGTGCTTCTGTAGCTTCATGGACTCCTCAGTTGGTGGAGGGCCCAAAGGGCCCCATTCATCTGCAGCTATAGGTGTATGGATGTGCAGGGCCCAGATTGTAGTATCTCAAAAAGAAAGAAAATAAATTTTAAAAAACTGCATTAATGCACTAATTAGGGTTCCAATTAAAACAACAAAAGTAGGGAAATGTAACATTAGGGTTTGGAACCCTAACTCCCCACTCCACTCACCACTCAAGGTTACCCAAGGTCAAACAGCTTTGGTGAAAATAAATCAATTATTCCACACTTCGCTGTTGCATTTCCCCTTGCATACTATATATATATATATATACTTTGCAAGAAACCACGTTTATGGACCAGTTAGGGTTCAATTTAATGTCAGAAAAGTAGGGGAAAGTGGCTTTAGAGTTTCTGACCCACACTCCTCACACCCACCAAGTAGCAAAAAGAAAAAAAAATTAGGGTTTTGGGTCTCCCGAGTCTTGGCAAATCAGTAGTGTGGTGTTCCTTGGGGTTGTCAATCCTAATGTTCATCCCTCCCTCCACCCTGTACCTTTCTGTCTGAAGCACAAGGTACGGCTCCAAGCCATTGTCTCATACTATCTGTCTTTCTCCCTGGCAACTATCCCTTCAGAATGGAAGCATGCAACTGTTATCCTGCTCCCTAAGGGTGGTGACCCTTGGCCCCCAGTAACTATTGGTCTGTTTCCCTCCTCCCTATTTTGGCAAAGCTTCAGGAGCACCTTGTCCTCTCCCAACTTTCCCCCTTTTCTCAACACCTCCTCCTTCTTCTCCCCCTACCAGTTTGGCTTCCGCAAGGCCCACTCCACTGCCACCTCTCTTCGACAGCTCATAGACTCCATTCTTGATGGTATGGACAAAGGTCACATTACCTCCACTATTTTTGTCAACCTGGCAAAGGCATTTGACACGGTCTCCCATGCTCTCCTCCTAGCTAAGCTCTCCCAGGCTGAACTCTCTGCTATGACCACCAGCTGGTTCCATTCCTGCCTGGTAGGCTGATCCCAATCTGTGAGAATAGGCCATGCCTCCTCTTCCTCCCTTCCAGTTACCACAAGGGTCCCCTAAGGCTCAGTCCTAGGACCGCTTCTATTCTCCATCTTCCTTAATGACCTGCCTGCCACCTGCCCACATACTTCCATACACTTGTATGTGGACAACACAGTTCTGTATCATCTGGCCCTTCGATTGCTGTCATAGTGACCAGATTACAGCAGGACATTGATGATGTCCAGCTCTGGTTTTGCACAAATCAGCTTTTCCTGAACACCAAGAAGACAGTCTCTATGACCTTTGGCATGAAAGCAGAGACTCTCATGGCTCCCCACTACCCCCATCCTTCCACACCCTGGATGGGACCACTCTGGAGGATTGCTCTTCCTTTAGATATCTTGGAGTCTGGCTTTACCAGCACCTCGACTTTTCTATATATGTCGATGCTATCCACAAAAAGCTCAACCCAAAACTGGGTGCCCTCTATCATAACCATGGAAGCATCCCGCTGCCAGCATGCCACAAACTAGTACAGAAAATGATTCTCCCTATATTTGACTATGGGGAGGTAATCTACAGTACCAGTCCCAAGTTCACCCTAGCCAGACTGGACCCCCTTTTCCATACTTTCTGCAGTTTCACCCTTGATTGCCCACCCTCCACCCATCACTGTGAGCTCTATAGGACTCTCAATCTTCCGTCTCTCCATGACTGCCGTCAATCCCACTGCATCAAGATCATGGCTAAGTACTGGTCCAAGTCCCTACCTCTGTATCTTGCCACTGCTTTAGCTGCACCTACCCCTTCTGTGTACTCACTCAGAAACTCAGATACCCACCTTTTTGCTGTACCGTGCATGGCCTCTTTGATTGGTCAAGTAGCATTCCACCATTGAATGCCAAAGTTATGGAACTCCCTCCCTGCCGACAACCAGTTCACACCCTCACCCCAGCATCTAAATTCCCTCATCAATGCCCATTTCTCCTCAACATGTTCCTGTGGCTAGGTTTATCTGTTATTTTTTTTTTCACCTTGGCCTGGTTACACAACCCTTGATGTGGCTTCAGTCCTTGACCTTTGTTGTTCTTATTTCAGAGGTTGCTAAATCTAGCTGTTAAGTAACTACTTATTCATCCACTGTACAAATTATTGTATGGCACTATACTATTGCACTCTATATCTATTGTACCTTTGCTCATGTTTAATGTATGATCATTGTTGCCTTTTATACTCTGTATTGTATTGTACCTGTTATTTTCTCCCATGCCCTCCTCCCTCAGGACGCACCTGGAATCAAGCAGTGCTCTTCTCAGTGTGCCCTTTTGGTAAAACTTTTAAATAAATATTAATACACTCTTCAAAGGTACAGTGTCTTGCCACATGTTTCCAACAAAATCTGTTGCACCATTCTCCATGCAGGACCCTGAGAGCCCTTACTGATGAAAACAGATCACATCTGACTTTGTTTGTTAAGGGGAAGTGGTGAGCATAAGGAATGACAACCCCAAGGAACACCCCTCCACTGATTTGCCAAGACTTGGGAGATTCAAACCATTTTTCTGCTCAGGGAAGGGGAGTTAGGGTTGCAAACCCTATAGTCACATTTACCTACTTTTGTTGCTTTAAGCTGAATCCTAACTGGTACATTAACACACTGTTTTTGCAATGAATAAATTTATATATATATATATATATATATATATATATATATATATATATATATATATAGATATATATATATATATATATATATATATATATATATATACACACACATATTTTTTCAAAAGTTTCATTAATGCAACATATAGGGTTCAATCTAAAGTGACAAAAGTAGGAAAGTGTGGTTTTAGTGTTTACAACCCTAAAATCCCACCCCATCCCTGAAGCAAATCAAGGATGCAGTCTTTCTAGGGGTTGTCAACCCTAACGCTCACCACATTCTATACACTCCTGAAACATACACATCTGTGTCCATCACTTCTGAGCTTTCTTGCTACTGTAATGGGGTGAGCTTTAAGGTTCACAACCCTAAGAAAGACTGCATCACTGATTTGCTTTGGAGTGGATGGGGTTTAGAGTTGGAAACCCTAAAACCACAATTACTTACTTTTTTTGCTTTTGACTAATCCCTAAATGCTAGGTTAATGCAGTTTTTTGCAAAGGATTTCCTTACTTTTTGAGATAATCATATCTTTATTTACCTGTGGTAGGTTCTGCACTCCCATCCCTCCATAGATGCGTACATGTATGTTTCTGTGGAAATGCAGACCTGTGCTTACATTTGTAGCCAAACAGCAACTAAACTGTCAGTATAGCATTCTTATTACCCCACTTCATTAACCTTGTACTGAAAATTTTCAAATCCCCACCAAAATGTAATTTCATGGCATCAAAATGTCATTCTGTGCCACAGGTTCGAAAACACATTTTGACCAGGATTTGAAAAAATGACAGCAGTCACGTTCATGAGGTGCTGTAAAAAAAATGACTGTATTGAAAATTTGTTGTCAAAATATTTAAAATTACTGAAATTATAAGTGAGAGTAGTAAAATTTCAATGTATGTACATGCTTTTACCATTTTTACATATTCTGACTCCAAAGTTTCAACATAGTCTTCTTATGACATCACCTCATTAACAAGGGTAGTAAAATTTTCAAATCCCACCCAAAAGGTGATTTTGGCAAGTAACCACAAAATCTCCTTTCAGGCTTGATTTGCATATTTCCTCTATAATTGGTCATGAGGTGGGGTCCCAAAAGGCCATGTTGAAAACTAGGGGTCAAAATATACAAAAATGACAGTTATGCATCAAAGTTCAAAACCCTATTAAAATACATCAAATGGAACTTACATTAGTTTCTCATATTGCAATAGACGTTTCCAGCAGCAAAATGTGTCTTCAATGAAAGAGTGGGTTTTTGCCCTGTGACCTGTTCAGGTGAGTGAAGGTGTGTGGGGTGGTGGGTGCTGAGTGGGAGGTGGGAGTCGGTGGGGTCAGATCGGCAAAGGATAATTTCCTTTTTTGCAAGATAAAAGAGAAAAAAACATTGAGGAATGGTTTTCTTTATTTTTATTTTATTTTATTAAAATCTAGGATTACGAATACCTTTGAGTGGGAACTGCTCATTTACAAAGGTTCCACGTCGAAGGACTGGGGGGTATACATACATACAAAGGTCAACATAATAATACATAGTTACACAATAAAAAGAAGGAAGAGACTAAGGCTTAGGAAATTCCAGTAATTCAAAATGTGCCAAATGTTAGGTAGCATGACATACCAGCCAAGGGCAATCTTAGAAATAAGCACTGCAGGTGAGAGGGAAGGGGCATGCAGGAAGGAAGGCCATTGTCGGAGGGTAGAGGGTGAGGGTAAGAGCTCTAAAGGGAGGGAGGGAGGGAGGGATAAAAGTCAGGAAATGCCAGGGGAGGAAAGGAGAGGGGGCAAGGGGTAGGCAGGTAGAAGGAGGCAAGGCAGGAGAGGTAGCTGTCAAGACTGAAGTGGAGATCATAAAGGTGGGCCCCTGATTAGGCGAGGCAGTCACAATGACTAGTTGAAATGAGATGAAGTTGGAGTTGTCTCTTAAAAGGGCCAAGAGCAGCATCAGTAAGAGTTTCTTTGTTGAGAGTATTGTACCACTGTGGTGCTCTGTGGGCAAAGGCACTCTGGCCCATGGTAGTCCGGCATCTGGGGGACAAGGAAGGTTAGTTGTTGTGAACTTCTAGTTCGCTGGGTGCTGTGGTGGTCAATGAGGAGCTTTTCAATGCCAAGAGGCATGACCCTGAGGAAGACTTTTTTTGCAAAGAGGCATTTCAGACAGGGACAGCGACTGGAAGGTGTAGGGTGCCACTAGACATGAGGGAACTACAAAAACATTATGGGGAGAGTGACTGGGGGTTGGGGGTGCCACTAGATACAGTACCAGGGAAAGACAACAACCATTAGGGGGATGGCAATCAGAGGGTGGGGTGGTGACACCAGACACCAGGAAAAGACAACAAACATTATGGGGATGACAATCAGAGGGTGGAAGGAGTCACTAGACACCAGGGAAATACAAAAACAGTATAGGAACAGTGATCAGAGGATGGGATGTGCCAGTAGACACCAAGGAAAAGTGGAAGTTATGTCTCGTTAAACTTCCTATGTTATCCTTTAGGACTTTGCAATGTTTAATGTTTGTGCTGTTTTATATAGCCCCTTCATATATTTTTTTGGAGGAGGGGGTATGTGTTATTCTAGCAGTATTCATTAAGACCTTTAGTTTGATATATAGATTGTCCCAGAACTGTAAATATTAAGTGATTCTGGAAGTGTAAATGTGTGTAAAAAAAAAAAAGTTCAAAAACATTTTCCATATAATGGGATCCTTTTTCACATGAACAAAAAAGGCCATACAAAATAAGCAGAAGTGAGGCATGAAAAAGGACATGAAAATAGTAAAAAAAAACATTATGGGGTAATTTTTACAAAAGTCAAATGCAGAATCCACCTAACGGGGTCCTGATGAGCAAGATATCCATTTTGGTCTCTCTGCATCATGTCATTTTTGTGGGTTTTGAAATTATTTCTGTTTTGAGAAAAAAAAAGGAAACAATACGGTGTCAAATAAAAAAGGATTTTTTTCTTCATGAAAAATGAATGGCCCCATATGAAACAGAATCCTTTTTTTGTAAGGACCAAGTTCTTTTTTCATTCTAAGCAGCTATCCTGAAAAGCCTATTGAGCATGCTTAGAACCATTAATACCATATTACTACCCTGCAGACTACAAACAACCCCATAGCACATAAAGCAAGCCCCTTAATAACACATGCAACATTTATCCTACCCCAGAATACTATGGTAAAACATAGGACACAGCAACAAGTGTCCAACCTAATGCATTATCTAAAATAAAAGATGGCAAGGTCTGGCACACTGGTCAAATAATACCATCTTGGGGTTGAATAAGTTCATAAAGGTCACTTGCCCATTGGTCTTGTGCCTTTATGGTTTGTTCAACCACTCAATGGTATTATTTCCTTGTATACCACACACACACATATATGTCTGTTCATTGTAAAACAATTCTGTTAATGCATCAGTTAGGGTTTCTATTACAACAACAAAAGTCAGGAAATTTGATGTTAAGGTTACCAGCCTTACCAACCCCCTCACCACCCACCCTTCATACGCCAACAGGCATCTGGGTATGACTTGGGATTGTTGGGCCTAACTCTCACCCCATTCCATGTGTAAAGAAGCTGACATGGTACAGTATAGGAGAATGGGTGAGAGGCCTGATGACCTCAAGTCACACCCCAGCACCTGTTGGTGTGTGGAGGGTGGGGGGGTGGAGGGTTGATAAACCTAACATCAAATTTCCTGACCTTTGTTGCTTTAATAAAAGCCCTAACTGATGCATTAATGGAGTTTTTTTTTCAAAGAATGTCCATTCTTTTTGAGAAAGTGTAATGTTACTTGTATGTGGTTGTGTGAGCACAGGGCCCTCTGGGCCATGCACACCCATCATGCATTCCGATTGTAATTGTCTCTGATTTTCATGTGGGTGTACAGGGCCCTCCTGGCCATGTGCTCCCATCTATACATACAGTAAGTGTAGGGACATTTTAATGAACTCACATCTCTCTGTGGTAGCACAGGGCCTTCTGGGCCCCATGCTGCCAGCACTGCATAATGGAGGGCCCTGTACTCCCAGTATATTATAGTGCTAGTCATATGTGAGAAGGCAGGGTGCTCTGGGCCCTACGCTCCCATCTACCCATAAGTATAGAGACATAGTGTAGGCCTAGAGACATTCCAAGTAACCCTTGTGCTGCAAATGTAGCACTATCTCAGTAACCATTGGTACTTTGGAAAAAATTCCACCTCCGCTGTAATCATGACCTGGCAGCCTGCACATACCTAAAGGTGTACTAAGAGAAACTTAGCAAAATGTTTACATCTCAAACCGTTTTCAAGCTATTGCTGCAGAAAGGTGGCATGGCTGCCATAATGTTATCCTATGGGAAGTTTTGAAACTTCTGAGTGCTGTAACAATGGAACTGATGTAAACTTTTCCACTAAACCAGCAAAAGGCACATCTGTGGGGCAAGCCCTTTCGACCCTGCAAATTTTAGCCCAAATGTCCAAACCGTTTTGTTGCAGCAAAGTGACAAAGAAACAGCTATTGTTTCCTCAAGTACTTTCGCAAATGTTGCAAAAGCTGTTGTGAAAGGCTGTTGCAATTTGCAAAAGGATGGCATGACACTTTTGCAAATTTACAAAAGTGTTACACAGGTACTTTCGTAAACTGCTACACTACCAATGGGAAAAATGAAAAAAAAAGATGTATTTCTGAGCATTGTTTTAAAAATATGAAGCCAGGATGGTGTTCCTAGGATCCCAGTTAGGTAAGCATAACTGTTGGTGTTTACTAAGAGGCATTATATTTTTAATTACAATGTTTTTTTCTCTATCGCTAACTGAAAACAAGATGGCCACCGCATGATAGTACTGAGCCCATTTGCAACAAAAAACAGGTGCTTTCACAAAAGTAAAAGGTACTTTTGCATGACACATATATTTTGTTTCTCATAGGCTATAATGGGAAACTTATATCTTTAATAACTTTTGAATGGATTAATATTTTTCACCAAACCTTCAAAAGGCACATCAGTGACCCAGATCCCACATACCCTGAAAATTTCAGACAAGACACCCAATCTGTTTGAGCCATAGCCCAGAGCAAGGAATTTGCCCAAAAGTGGTATTTTTCATGTTTTTTCACACTCCACAGCTCCACAACCACACATCTGACTGGACAGAACCTTGTCAGATCCAGAGATCTATAGTACCAGATGGCACATGCAAATTTCAGGCAAATCGGTCAAATGATTGCAAAGTTATTAACGTGCAAAATTTTGGGTTTAACATAGAAGTGTCTGGGCACCACTAACTATATTGCCACTACCATAGAGCTATAATATCTATCTATCTATCTATCTATCTATCTATCTATCTATCTATCTATCTATCTATCTATCTGTCTGCCTGCCTGTCTATAGAGAGAAATATTATAGTGGTGCAGAAGCACCAGCGTAGTTAGGGTTGAGTGCAAACTTCTATGTCAAAGCCACATTTGTGAACTTTAATAACTTGGGAACCATTCACCAGATTTGCATGAGATTTGGCATGCATAACCTGTATGGGTAGTTCTCCTGAAGTGGCACATTTCATGTGAATATGTTGTGTGGTTTTTGAGATACAGAATGTCAAATATAACGTTAATATATCAATTTTTTGCCATTTCTTTGTCTACCTGTATCTCAGAAAGGGTTTTAGGCTATGGTCTGAAATTTTCAGGGCAGAAAGCCTTTGCCTCACAGATGTGCCTTTTGATGTTTGGTGAAATATTAATCATTCAAAAGTTATTACAGTTTCACAATTTTCCCATTATTTTCTATGAGAAAAATTAGATGATCCACAGGGAAAATTCTTTTGTTTTTGCAAGAGGTACTGTATTTTTGCATTTAGGGTTACATAGAGCCTAGTTTCTTTTTATAGAGCTCTGTTCTGTTCATAGGAGCTACTGTCATTTCACATGTAAGGTCACATAGAGCCTACTGTATTTCTGCAGAGCTCTGTTGTGTCCGCCATCTTGTTTTCTAGAGAGACAGAAAATATAGAAACATGTAAAACTGAATGAATGTAGTTCAGATAAGAAACATCAGAACTTAATTACATGGGACTCATTTAGCTACATTCTGTTTTTTTTTTTTATTGCAGACAGAAACACCTTTTGTGTGCACCTGAAATCCCGGGTGCCAAGGTTAGCGATAGGACTGCTTCTGCCATGTTCTCTGTGTGAGAACAGCAGGATTTTCTTGACATCTGTAGCTGCAGCTGAAAATTGTGCTGCAGGCTGCAGGTTCAGCATACTAGGTATTAGGTTTCATACTAGGTTTTGATAGGAGATAGAGAGCCAAAAAGGCCCATAATTTACTCCTATATGTTAATAATAACTGGTGATCAAACCAGAAAGAATATATTTATCCAAACGTGTTTTATAGATCTGGTTAGAATTACTAGTAATTACTTCTAAAGGCAATGCATTCTATAACTTAATAACCCGTAATGAAAAAAATAATTTCCTTGGGAGAAAATTTAATTTCTTAAGTTGTAACTGTAAAGGATGTCCCTTGAAGTTGTAAGGTACATCTTTACAGTGAAAACCAAAATTAACTATTAAGTACAGATCATTTATGATGTCGTACATAAGGAGGAGATCACCCCTTAGACGCCTTAACGATAAAGGCATTAAGTGTAGAGAGTTTAGTCCACTCTCATATGGTACGTCTCTTAGATCTCTTACCATTTTGGTGTATTTCCTCTGTACCCTTTCTAATACTGAGATACTAATGCTGATATGGACACCATAATTGGGACAAATAATCCAGATGTGGAATAAGATAAGCCTTAAAAGGTGGCATCAGTACTCTTTTGTCCCTAGATACAATATTTTGTTTAATAGACCAAATAATGTGATTTACTTTTAAAATAACCTCATTTATATGTATGGCAGGCCGAAAATCAGCTGATATTTAGACACCCAAATCCTTTTCAGAAGATGTACTTGCCAATAATTTATTGTCCAGCGTATAAGTATGCCTAGGGTTATTAACCCCAAAATGCATAACCTTACACTTAGAAAAATTTAGCTTCATCCCCCAGGTAATGGTCCATCTGGACACAAAGTCCAGGTCTTTTTGAATAGTAGATATTTGCTCTGGATTTGCATATGGCCCTCCAATTTTTATATCATCGGCATATGTAACAGTATTTGAATAGTCTTCTTTTGTTATGTCTGATATGAAAAATTGAAATAAGGTAGGGCCCAGTACCGATCGCTGTGGAACCCTGCTGGTAACTAATCCCTTACATGAGAGCTGTCCAGTGATCATTACTTGTTGTGATCGGCTTTCCAGCCAGTTTGCTATCCATTTAATTAAGTTTGAATTTATATTCAAAAGACATAATCTTTTTATTAATGCCCAATGGGGAAGATAATCAAAGGCTTTACTACAGTCTGTGTAGACTACATCATATGGGAGTCTTTTGTCCAGCTGTAAACTTAAATCTTCATAGAAGCCTAGTAAGTTTGCTAAACAGCTTCTACCTTTCCTAAAACCATGTTGTTCAGTATCAATATTTTCGAAGTTTACAGTTAACAGGTCCTTAATAAGACTTTCCAAGATCTTCCCCATAGGTGATGTCAAGCTTATAGGTCTATCATTTTCCCACTCATTTCTTGACCTTTTTTTATAAATAGGTATCATATAAGCAGTTTTCCATATTTCTGGCACAAAACCGTGATCTAAACAATATTCAAACAAAATGTTCAAGGGGGTGGCCAGACTATTGGCTAAAAGATATAATAAGTCTCCTGGAATATCATCTGGGGAAGTGCTAGTTTTACCTTTTAAGTTTCTTAATTTAGCAAGAATGTCAGATTTTTCTATAACTACATAGTCACCCGGGGGGAAGCAATAGTCCCATTAGTCTGATGTTTTTGAACACACTACAGCAATTGGTGTTACACAGATTTGCCATATTGAGTGGGTTGCACACTAATTTATCATTTGTTTGAATGGGACCAATTTGATAGATTTCTTTAGGGAATTAATGTATGCATAAAAGGATTTACTGTTATCTTTACATGCATTTAAAGCTAAATTTATCTTGCACTTTCTTTTTGCTCTGCGTATACTGTATTTACATTGTTTTGGATGTCCAAAAATAAACTCCAGTTAGCAGGTGTACAAGATTTAAAATAAATCACATAACATTTATCCTTCTTTTTTATAAGTTTAATTATATCTTTGGTCATCCATTTTGGTTTGAAATTATACGTTGAAGTTTGTTGTCTGGATGGTACATATTTGTTCCTCAAATCAATTATGTTGTTATGTAACACCTCATAGTATTCTTCTGTTTTCTTGGTACTAAGTATGTAAGACCAGTCCACATTATCTACTTTGCTTTTTATGATGTTAATATCAGCTTTGTTGTATAAATAAATTTTAGTATTACAGGATGCCACTATAGATACATGTGCTATAAGAAACCCAATAGTACAGTGATCACTGCTGCCAATTGGAGGGAGCCTATAAATATTAGTTAATGTCAAGGATTTACTATACAAAACAAGGTCCAGTAAATTCAAACCACAGGTCAGAAAATTAACTCCTTGAGCCAATTCACATGTGCACATATGTTAATAATCTTAGTCCCTGATATGGATGTAAGCAAAAGTAAGTAAAAATTTATTTATACATAATTTTTTGCCATTAGGGTTCAAAGAATCCCTATTTACAAGGCAAACCTGTTTATACAAAGTTTAAGTTACAAGAGTTACAATACTCGTGATTACAGTCATACAATACATATCATTCTTACTTGACTAATACACATACCACTCATAGAGTTACATAACAACATAAAAGATCTCAGTCAATTACAGCATCTTATATGCAAACAACTCATGTAATGTTATTTAAAAATACTACCTATTACATAGACATCTAAAACATAGCTCATGTTTTACTGCTGTTTCATACTCTGAAGTGGATAAATTTAAATCTCTAAGAGAAGGGGGGAGTCCATTCCAACTGGTAGAAACCTTATGTATTAAGGTCATACTACTGAAACTATTTTTTATTTTTGGAATTAAAAGATCTCTAGCTCCTGATTTCAGTAAATTCAGTCCATGATCTGGTTTTAGGAGGTTTCCTGCCAAATAATGTTGTGATCTATTTTTAAGTAATCCTTGTATCTGGTTTAACCAGATTCCCTTAGCCCGCTGATGTAGTGAATTCCAACCTAATTCAGTATACATTGCACAATGATGAGTACCAATATCACATTTCAATACAAATCTTGCTATTTTATTATAAAGTACTTCCAAATTCCTTAACTGCTTTTTAGAGGTATGCCTATAAATGTGACTCCCATAATCTATCACATAGATACATAGATACATAGACAGTGTCGGCAGATAAGGGCCTATGGCCAACCCAGTCTGCCCATTTGAGCTTGTAAGTTCAGTTTATGTTTTCCTAGAAGTCTGTTGCCCCTTACCCCTGACCTCCAGAATTCCTTTATGTCTATCCCATGCATTCTTAAATCGCATGATTGTTTCAGACCCCACCACTTCCTCTGGCAGGGTGTTCCACTTGTCCACCACCCGTTCTGTGAAGAAATTCTTCCTCACGTTTCCTCTGAATCGTCCTCCCTCCAACTTCATCCTATGCCCTCTAGTCCTGAAACATCTTTTGTGCTTAAAAATAGTGTATTCCTGCACCCTGTTCCTCCCTGTAAGATACTTGTATGTCTCTATCATATCCCCTCTCTCCCTCCTCTCTCCCTCCTCTCCTCCAGAGAGTACATGTTCAGTTCCTTCAACCTGTCCTCATAGGACTTGTGATGCAATCCATGCGCCATCTTTGTTGCCCTCCTCTGAACCTTCTCTACCCTGTCTACATCCTTACATAGGTAAGGTCTCCAGAACTGTACACTGTACTCCAGGTGGGGCCTCACTAGTGTCTTGTATAGTGGAATTATGACCTCCCTTTTCCTGCTGGTGATGCCCCTGCCTATGCATCCCAGCATCCTCTTTGCTTTACCTGCTGCCTTGTCACACTGTTTCCCTACCTTGAGGTCATCAGAGATGATAACCCCAAGCTCCTTTTCCTGCTTGGTACATGCTATATCCTCACCCCCCAACTGATATATTGTGCCAGGGTTTTTGTGCCCCATATGCATTATCTTGCACTTCTTTGCATTGAATTTCAACTGCTAAACCCCTGACCATTCTTCAAGTTTCTGCAGGTTCCTTCTCATTCTGTCTACACCTCTGGTGTGTCTACTCTGTTACAGAGCTTTGTGTCATCAGCGAACAGTGAAATTCTGCCTTCTAGGTCCCATGAATGTCACTGATGAAGATGTTGAATAGGACCGTCCCAGCACTGATCCCTGTGGTACCCCACTGGTCACTCTTCCCTCTGTGGAGTGACAGCCATTTACCACCACCCTCTGTGTCCTGCCACCCAGCCAGTTACCTACCCACCACACTACTGTCCTGCCCACACCCATATTCCCAGTTTGTGTAATAGTCTTCTATGTGGCACAGTGTCAAAGGCCTTGCTGAAGTCCAGACAGATCATGTCCACTGCCCTCCCCTGATCCACTTCCCTAGTCACCCAGTCAAAAATTCAATGAGGTTGGTCTGACATGACCTCCCCTGGTGAAACCATGCTGCCTTGGGTCCTGTAGTCCATTGACAACCAGATGTTCCACCAATCTCTCCTTCAGTGGTGCTTCCATGATCTTCCCCACTACTGAAGTGAGGCTGACTGGTCAGTAGTTCCCCGCTTCCTCTTTGTTCCCACTTTTGTATAAGGGGACTACATCTGCTATCCTCCAGTCTTTGGGTACATCCCCTGTTTCCAGTGATCGGCTAAGCAGGATAGATCACTGGTAATATGAATTGATTTGCTATATTCGATCTCAATTCTTTTGTTAAACAATTTGATATACATCTCATTACCCCTTATTTTGAATTTGTTTGCTTAATTAGTTCTGTTACATGTTGTTCAAAACTTAAATTTTGGTCAATTTGAATACCCAGATATTTATATACTAACATACTAACATACTAACATACTATTTGCCAGCAGATTAGGCCTTATGGTCTATCAAGTCTGCTCGAACCTAGATCCTTAGTTGGGTGCCGAGACCCTCCCATCCCTTGTGCTCCAGAAACCCCTATCATCCATCCCCACCCCCCCGGGACAGGCCATCATCTGATACATCCACTTTCTGTGTCTGTCCCACCCTTTCTTAAAGCTCTCCATTGTGGATCTCTGAACCAGCTCACCAGGCAGAGCATTCCAAGGGTCCACCACCCTCTCAGTGAAAACCTCCTCCTCTTTCCCCCCTCACCCTTCCACCTTCCAACTTCAAACCATGCCCTCTGGTGATGCCTCCCTGCTTTAGTCTAAAGATCCCTCCATGTTTACCGAGGTTATTCCTTGAGGTACTTGAAGACCCAAATCATGTCCCCCTGTCTCTCCTCTCCTCCAATGAAAACAGGCAGAGCTCCCAAGTCTGTCCTCGTAAGTCAAATCCCTAGCCCTCGTGATCATCTTTGTTGCCCTCCTCTGTACCCTCTCCAGGAGCTGTATGTCCCTCTTCAAGTGTGGTCTCCAGTACTGTACACAGTACTCAAGGTGTGGTCTAACCAGTCCATTGTACAGTGGCAGAATCACTTCCTTGCTCCTAGAGGTGATCCCCCTTGCGATGCATCCCAACATCCTGTTTGCCTTGCTAGCTGCTCTCCTGCACTGCTCAGTGTTATTCATACTTGGGTTTGTTCTAAAAGTTTTCCTTCCTGAGTCTTAATTGTTATTTTTGGAATTGTTTTATTTTTCCTCTTTATACCAAAACACATTGTTTGTGTCTTTTTACTATTTATCAAAAGCCCAAGTGATGAAAAGAAATTTTGCATGGCTAAAAAATCACC
Organism: Neoceratodus forsteri; assembly: GCA_016271365.2. Taxonomy (NCBI): domain Eukaryota; kingdom Metazoa; phylum Chordata; order Ceratodontiformes; family Ceratodontidae; genus Neoceratodus; species Neoceratodus forsteri. The sequence goes on along the minus strand of CM028130.1, from coordinate 664,194,594 downwards.
TTGTAATTTTTGTTCTATTTCTCCTGAATTCCTTCCAGCTGCTATCAAGACTGTGTCATCCGCATAATGTCTGACTTGTGAACTTTTTATGTGTTTTGGTAAATCATTCAACTAAACCAAAAACAAGAGGGGTCCCAGGATCGAACCCTGGGGTACCCCTCTTGTCACAAGACCCAAACCAGACTTATGACCATTTAATATTACAAATTGAGATCTCTGATTTAAATATGATCTAAACCAATTGCAGGGTTCTTCCTCCAAGCCCATTTGTTTCAGTTTTTTTACTAAAATACAGTAATTCACCAAATCAAATGCCTTTGATAGGTCAATGTAAACCGCACCCACGGAGCTCCCCTCCTCCAATGGAGTAGCATTTAAATCTAGAAAGTCTGTGAGTGCGGTAGCCATGGACCTACCCTGTCTAAAGCCTGATTGAAACTAAGTTATTTTCTGGTATTTTTCAAGATATTCCATTAACTGCCCATGAACAATTTTTTCCAGAATTTTGGAAACTGTTGACAACAGTGCTATTAATCGATAATTTGAAGCGGACATTGAATCACCCCCCTTATTAGTTGGAATAATTTTTGCCTGCTTCAAAATTGATGGAAACAATCCCTCCCTGGGACTCCAGTTGAAAATATCCCTCAAGATAGGTGACATTTCTGGAACACCTTCCTTTAGAAGTCTATTTTCAATCTTGTCAGGACCACAAGTCTTATTTATATTTAAGTTATTTATTATTTTTTGTACCTCTAAATTTGTCACTACTTTAAATCAAAACTTTGGTACTTAATTTTCCTGAAGATTTTCAGATTCTATATTTTGGTCCACATTTTGTGCATTTTTTGTTTTAGTTACAGTTTCCAAATTCAAATCAAGGAGTTCAATAAAGTAATTATTCAGTATCTCTGCAGCACTATTTGCTTCAAATACAGTTCCATTTTGGCTAAGTTTTATCTCTGTTTGGTTTCTAACGGGGTTTGTAAGATTTTTTATTAAGGACCAATATTTTGGGGGGTCTGTTGTTTCTTTAATCCTTTGTTTATAATAGGATGCTTTCGATTTCCTTATTTCCTGAGCCACTCTATTTCTTGTTTTTTTAAAACTATCCCATACTTCTGATTTCAAGGTTTTTTGGTTTTTTTTTCCAAAGTTGATTCTTTGCCCTGATTAACTTCTTCATAATTGGGGTTACCCATGGCAAGTGATTTTGTTTTTGAACAACTTTTTTCCAAGGAGCAAATTGATCACATCCCTCAATAAACATTAATATAAATTCCTGTACAGCTAAGTTCAGGTCAGGAATTAGGAAAATTCTATGCCATGGTAAACCCTGCAGATAATTCCTAAATAACAGCTTATTAAACTTTATGTAACTTCTTTTATACTCTGTTGGAACTTTAATAGTTGGAGCTACTTTAGTTTCCAAAGTAATAATACATTTTATTACTTTATGATCCCCCAAATTGGGTTCCCCAACCCCTTTATTTACTACAGTCATTTCAGGGGATATAAAACACAAATCCAATACACTTCCTTTACTTGTTAATTTAAGTTGTGATACTTTTTAGAGTCCTTTTTCTGTTACCGAGTGGCACTCATGCCACTCACACTCACGCTGCCGTGCTCATGCTTGCAGTGCGAGCTTTTATGTGGTGCAGTCCCTCCTCCTCTGGTGACATTTTCAGGTCAGTTTCACTTCCGCGTTGGATCCCGGTTACTGGCAGCTAGCAAAGGCACTGGAGAGGGTAAAACAGGCTCTCTCACTGCAGCATTTCAGCTCAAACTCAGCAAGACAGTTAGTGTGACTCACAGCTGGGCTATCAGATGTTATAAAGCCACAGGATGTGGCAATCATTTTGTCCCAATCAATATTGGGTAGATTAAAATCTCCAGTTAAGATGATTTCACCCACTGAACAGACAGTTTCTATTTCCTCGATAATAATGTCCAAGTAATCACTAGAAGCACTAGGTGGGCAATAACAAACCCCCAAAATAATGAACTGTAGATTATTAACTAGTATTTTGATCCATATAGTTTCGGCAATAGCACTTGATTTTTTATTTGTTTTGAGATGTCAACAGCTTGTAGGTCACTTTTTAGAAAGATAGCAACACCAACTCCTTTTTTTTCCTTTCTGTTACACTTACAGTATATAAGGTATATCCAAGAAGAGATAAGTCCCATTTTGACTTATCATCTCCCCATATCTCTGAAATACAAATAATATCTTCCTCATCTGTCATAAGGGTAACTTTTAACTCATCGGCCCAGATATTCAAAAGGGTTGCGCATGGTGCAACCCACTGATGTGCCTCGGTGCGATATTCAAAAGGGAAAAGTGTGCTGCACAAATCCCGATGCGACGGAGCGCATCAGTAATGTATGCAGGCACAGGTGGGGGGGTGTGCCCATGCATAACCTGCAGAGCCCGAAATTCAGCCCGGGATATGCAGAGCCATGCATGTGCAACCCCTACCTGTGCCAGCACAAAGTTAAGCCAAAAAGAAGGAACAATTGATGGCCACCCACAGGTGAGCTGCCACATTGCAGGGCACAACATGGCAGCTGCCGCAGCAGGTATCAATCGGCTGCACCTGGTGGCACCCCCCGATGCCTGATCGTGGGCATTTGTAAAATAGGACGTCGTCCAATATCCCTGGTGGTTCAGAGGACTGCACTCTGCCTGATCGCGGGCATCTGTTAAAATAACCCCCTCCATCCAATATCCTTGGTGGTCCAGTGGACCAATTGCTGCCCGATTGCGGGCATCTGTTATAATAAACCCCCCCATCCAATATCTCTGGTGGTCCAGTGGATCGATTGCTGCCCAATCATGGGCATCTGTTTAAATAAACCCCCCCGGCCAATATCCCTGGTGGTCCAGTGGACTGATTGCTGCCCGATCGCGGGCATCTGTAAAACAAGAAAATGTCCTATTACCCTGTTGGTCTAGGTACCCCCTCCCCACCCTGAGGCCCCCCTGCCCGGTCCCCGGTCAGCCAGTGGGCAGCAGCACCACCACCTGCTGCCCTGCCCACCGACTGACACCTCGGTGGGCTGCTGCCCATTGGTTCACGGCATGAGCCAATGGGCGCATGCTCATACTACACATTCCAGATATGTGAATGTGTCACATATCTGGAATGTGTGATGGAGGGCTGCATGCCCATTGGCTCACACCTGTGAACAGTGGGCATGCAGCCCTACTGAGGTGTCAGTCGGCTGGCGGCAGGGTGGTAGGCGGGTGGGGCACTGCCGCCCGCTGGCTGACTGGGGGAGGCGTGGGCTCAGTGGGCGGTGGGAGGGGGTACCCTAGACCACCAGGGTAATAGGACATTTTCTGCTTTATAGATGTCTGCGATTGGGCAGCAATCGGTCCACTAGACCACCAGGGATATTGGCCGGGGGGGTTTATTTAAACAGATGCCCGTGATCGGGCAGCAATCAGTCCACTGGACCACCAGGGATATTGGCCTGGGGGGGTTATTTAAACAGATGCCCATGATCGGGCAGCAATCGGTCCACTGGACCACCAGGGATATTGGCCGGGTTTTTTTTTTTATTATAACAGATGCCCGTGATTGGGCAGCAATCAATCCACTGGACCACCAGGGATATTGGATGGGTTTTTTTTTGTTTAAACAGATGCCCGCGATCGGGCTGCAGGGGGCATCGGTCCTGACGGTTGCTGCCTGGCAGGGTGCCAAGTGCAATTTTCGGGGATCGGTGCACCCTATATGCAAATGGGGCCATATTGACATGCAAATGGCCTCATGTGCACCTTGCATAAATTATGGCCCCATTTGCATGTCACCTTTTGAATATCGTGGGTGCTGTGAATGGTGCAATGGCACTTGCGCTAGTGCATCTCCATGCTCCACTCTGTCCACTTGTGCTGGTGCAGTGCCACTGCACCATGCACACTTGGGGGTGGCCAGGGTGTGATATTCAAAGCTGCTGAGCCATGGCACATCTCCTTTCAATATCGCCCAGGCCACACCCCTGCGCAGCCAAGTTGAGCTGCTTCCAAGCTTGTGCCACAGCCTGGCGCAGTTTGAATATCCAGGCCATCAAGTTTACTATGTAAGCTGCGTGCATTAAAATACAGACATTTTAATTTACTTGAATTAATCTTTGTAGCAGGCAACCTACATGAGGGTGGATACGAACATTTTAATTTTCTTGACTTGGTCTTTACAACAGGTAACCTAAATGCGGGGGATGCCAGTCCCTCCCCTAACTCAATTAGTTTAAATGATTGTTTATATACTTGAGGATATGGTCACTTAATAATGAATTACTCTTATAATTCAATTGTAAACCGTCTTTACAGTACAGATCTGTTCTACCAATGAAATCTTCCCAGTGAGTGATACATGTCTGCTCCTGTCTCAGGCAACGTACATGAAGCCAGTTGTTGAACCTTCATATTTTGCTATTATGTTCAATTGATGCTCTTGGAACTGGCAAGATTTCAGAAAATGCTATTTTACATCCTTGTTCTACTGAAATGTTCGAAAGACTCACCAGATCCTTTTTTTATTTCCAAGGGACAGGAGTGCATAAAATCAAGTTCCAATGTGTAATGCTACTAGAGGTTTTGAACCTCCATCTACCAACATATTTAGAGCCATACACATGATGTCAGCTATTCTAGCTCCCTGAAAACTCGAGCAAGTACGATGCTCCTTGTCGGGATTGCAAATGGCTTTATCCTGGTGTTTTAGCATGGAATCCCCAATAACATAAACCTGCCTATTTGGCTCATGTAAATGATCATTAATATCAATCAACATATGTGCTTTTTCAGGGTCAGTATATGTGCTAGGTTGGGGGTCAGTAACCAGGGGGAGATGGAGTACCTAATAGAATAGAGCAAGTATCCTCAAGGAAAACTGGGCATACTAACATATTAGCCAAACCTTTATTTGTAGTTTCAATTGGTTCATTTGGCACAGACACATCTTTATCTATATCAACTAAATCCACACTCTCAGCTTGATTAAACACTGCAAACCTATTGCTAATAGGCAGTGAAAAATGTGAAGCCTTATGGCCCTTTTTATAAACACGTTGACTTTGAACATTATACCATTGCTCATCCGGGTTATCAGTATGTGTGTTATCCCTAGAGCGTTTTTTATTATTACTAATATGGGGTGTATCACTTAACTCAGTTTGTAAAATGGAGTTGTTTGTCTTATTTTGAGATGTATTTTTTGGCTCTGAAACATCCACAGAATTTTGTACTGGGGTTTTATGTAAAGCATTGACTCTTGCCTTCATTAAATTTTGACTAGATTCAAGGTCAGACTGCTTATTGTGAAATAAGGCCACTTCTTGCTTTAAAATGGTATTTTCTACACACTTAGGACATATGTATTCTACAGTTTCATCTGTAGTCATGGATATATTTATCGTATAACACTGCAACCCCTCAGCAACAATTGGCTTAGTTTTTAACTGGGCAATTTATTTGATGTACACACGTCAGAATCAGATTTTCATAAGTTTGTGGGAAAAAAATCAACAATGTATCTACATACAAAACTAAGGGTATTTTACCTGAACTAAGCCTTTCCTGATACCACGATCTCCCCCACCTCCCACAGAACACACCGAACATGCGCAGATGCACGAGAGTCTGCGCGCGTCTCCACACGCTGCACTGCGCAGAACCTGCTTGGCTCGCCCTGCTCACTGAGCTCCTTCAACATATACTGGAGTTGCCCTGGAAGTGTTGAAAAGGGTCAGACAGCACCTCAAACTCCCACCTCAAATTAAAACTGCTAAATAGCATAAACTTGCATTTTCTGCACCTCGCAAAACTGCTATTAGGTGCAGTCAAAAACTAGTGAGCCCTATACAATGTTTTGTGTTCAATTTAAACAGGCTGCAGTTCATCAATCTGAACCTCAAACTACAGTCTCTCTACCAAGTTTCAGTAGTAAGGAACAAGGGCTCCACTCACAGAAAGACATCAAGTTACATTTACACACAGACAAAATAAAATTTAAAAAAGGTGTATTCAGAGTACATTTACACAAATGGGGCACTTATGGCCTCAGTAAATAGCAGATCAGTTCTCAGGTTAGCTTTAGTCTGACCTGCTCGCCGAGCTCCTTCAATATATACTGGAGCTGCCCTGGAAGTGCTGAAAAGGGTCAGACAGCACCTCAAACTCCCACCTCAAATTAAAACTGATAAATAGCATAAACTTGTGTTTTCTGCACCTTCAAAACTGCAATTAGGTACAGTCACAAGCTAGTGAGCCCTATATAAGGTTTTGTGTTCAATTTAGGCAGGCTGTAGTTTGTTGGTCTGAACCACGAACTACAGTCTCTCTACCAGGTTCCAGTAGTAAGGAACAAGGGCTCCACTTACAGAAAGACGTCAAGTTACATTTACACACAGATGAAATAAAATTTAAAAAAGGTGTATTCAGAGTACATTAACACAAATGGGGCACTTATGGCCTCAGTAAATAACAGATCTGTTCTCAGGTTAGCTTTAGTCTGTGGGCTGCCCTTTTCCCTGGTGTCTAATGGCACACCCCACCCATAGATTACTGTCCCTAGTGGCACTGGCACCCTGCCCACATATCTTTCCTTGGTGTCTAGTGGCACCCCCACCCTCCATTCCCATTATTTATTTATTTATTTATTTATTATCTATCTAATCTGGCACTGGGATGTGCTCTCCCAGTGTCAGATACCCCCCCCCCAACAGCCCATTCTGTTTTCTTTTTTTTTTATTATATTTTTTACCCCTCCTCTGCGCCAGTTTTCTGCCCGTCACGATCCCCTGCTGCGGCATCCCCCTTGTGCCGTGGCTCCCAGTACCCCTGGCTTGTCCCCCAAGGTGGGGACATGGCACCCTCGGCCTTTAGGGTGCCATGAACGATGGAATAGGATGGGAGCCATGCTCTTGGGGGAGCCCATTGCAGCCCAAGGGACGGGCATCATAGAGGTGTCTGGAGGTGGGCGGAGTTTTTCCCCTTTAAGGGGGGCATGAGCGTGCAATGATGCCAGCGTCTGCCCTGCCCCCTTCTGACGTCAGGTCCTGAATGCATGGGGCTCTCCTGGTCTCCACCAGGAGTCCTCTGTGCACCGGCGACTCACCGCATCCTCCCCCAGGAGAAGGAGAGCAGTCGTGAGATGCTCGATCCTTCTCCCCCGGCCGGCCCTCCGGTGACCCGAGTCTGTTTCCGAACCCGGGTCACCGGCGTCGCAAGTGGAAATCCAACCACTGCGCCGGTGGGCTGACCCATTCTGTTTTCTTAATATCTGCCAAAATCTAGGGGCCCCAACCCCTGTGTCAGCATTATAAGCCTCCTTTCCTCCTCCAGCAGTGTGGAACACTAGGTTGCCCATTTCCAGTGTCCCAAATATTCATTTCCTTTACCTGTAAAAAGAAAATAGTCCTCAGACATCTTTTTTTAATCTGAAAAAGAGAAAACTGTCCCTCATCATCCCTGTCCCCCAACCTGACCCCCCCATGGAGCACCCACCACCCCACACACACCCTTATCCTATACCTACCTGCAGAGATCATCAGTTGTCATCTTCTGTGGACAGGGACACATCTGCACTCTTCAAAGTCAAACTGCAAACTGAGGAATCAAGGTAAGTGCAATATAATGTATCTCAATGGTGTTTCAACTTATGTTCATAACTTTGTCATTTTTAAGTATCTTTTTCACCAAATTTTCAACATGGGCTTTTTGGGACCACACCTCATGAACACTGTCACTGTTGTTTCATTAATCAGGACTGGAAGGTGATTTTGCAGTCACTTTTTGGGACTGATTAACAAAATGACAGTGCCAGTGTTCGTGAGGTGTGGTCCAAAAAAGCCCATGTTGAAAATTTGGTGAAACAATTCCTAAAAATGGCCAAGTTACTTGCAGTCATTGAAATGTTTCTATGCATGTGCGTAACTTTGGTAATGTTTAATATTTTAACTCCAAATTGTCAACATAGCCATTATTTCACATCACCTCATGAATACTACAGCTGTCATTTTTCACATCCTGCCTGAAATGTGTTTTCCCACCTGTGGCATAGAATGGCATTTTTGGCAGGAATTTGAACATTTTTACCTAATAGTTTGAGTTGGGGTCATAAGAAGACTATGTTCAAAATGTTGGGTTAAAATATAAAAAATGTCAGTTATGACCATTCATTGCAATTTCATTATGCCCACTCATAACTTTACAAATGTTAAATATTAAGACCTCAGATTTTCAACATAGCCTTCTTATGACTTGACCTCATGTATGTCACAGCTGTCATTTTTCAAATCCTGCCCAAGATGTGTTTTCACACCTGTGGCATAGAAAGGCATAGCAGTTGTATAAAATTATGTTTTGGCATGGATTTGAAAATGTTCTGTACCATGGTACATGAAGTGGGGTAATAAGATGGCTATGCTGACAATTTGGTCAATGTCGTCCTATGAATGGAAGCGCAGGGCTTGGAGGGTCATGTGCTTCCATGGCTACATGCATATTCTTATCTATGGAGGGGTGAGACCACAGGGCCCAGAGGGTCCTGTCCTGCCACAGACAAATAAAGATATGATTATACTAGCTGCAAAAGTAAGACCATTAATTGCTAAAATCTTCATTAATGCATCAGTTAGGGTTGTTACTAAAGCAACAAAAGCAGGGAAATGTGGTGTTGGGTTTACAACCCTAACACCCCACCCCAACCCTGCAGATACTGACAGGCATTGGGGGTGTACCTTGGGGTTGTCATCCCAAACACTCATCCCATTCTCCTATACTGTACTCATTTCAGCTAATTTACTTATGGAATTGGGTGAGCATTAGGGATGATGACCCAAATGCATACCCCTGATGCCTGTCAGTGTCTGCAGGGTGTGGCTGGGGTGTTAGGGTTGGAAACCCTAACACCACATTTCCCTGTTTTTGTTGTTTTAGTAACAGTCCTAACTGATGCACTAACAACATTTTTTGCTCCCTCCCTCTCTCTCTCTCTATATATATATATATATATATATAGAGAGAGAGAGCGAGAGAGAGAGGTAAGTATCAGAGATGAGGAAATATCACCATTAAGGGGGGACAAACACGCCATAAAGCCATGAGTCCAAAGGACAAGTGACATTTATGAGCTTGTTTGACCTCAAGATGGAGATATTTCTCAACTATCAGGGACTTACCCATCAGGTGTTTTATATATTACATAAGGTTAGTCTGTTTGGCTTTAAGAAAAAAATGTGCTGGATTGGCTTTAAAGGGAAAGTCTCCTCAACCTATTTTTATATATTTGTATAGTCTGTGTAGTCTGTAGGCATGATCAATGGTTCACTCTGTTGCACCCCCTAATTTCATCATAATTTAAGTATACAGTACATAAGGTTGTGTCACTCTGTTTTGCCCTAGTTTGAAAACCAGTTTATCTCTGTTGCAAAGGTCATGACCCCCATGCAAGGCATCATGAGAGTAAATGATGCATATCTGCATAAGCCAGCAGAAATTACACTCCCAGCCAGTTCTATCGCATGTCTTGTAAAATCCTTGTATTATCTGAAAGCATTTTTTCTAACTCAAATATGCTTTAAACTACAGTAAACAGCAAAGCACTTACTATGCCTTGCAATGTTTCATGGCCAGCATAAAACAAGAACACATGGACTGTAGATGACAGCAGCAGCACTGACTAATACAGTATAACTACTGCAGGCTTTAGCACTAAATCATCATAAAATTCCAGGATGCCTTACATGAATTGGGTCATAACCTTTGCAATGGAGTCAATCAGCTTTTCACACCATACTTAACAACCTTCGTTACATTTAAATCCTGATGGAATTAAAAGGTTGAGACAGAGGCAAGCACTGTTCATGCCTACAAACTACACAGGTAAAAAGAATAAAAGGTTGCAGGGATCTACACCTTTTAGAAATAAATAGTAGCCATAGCCAATAGGGCTACAACTGAGAAATTTCAAATAAAAATATTGAGAATTATCAGTTATGAGACTGCATTACCAAAATAGCATGGGTTCATTTTAGGGAAGTCTTATCAAACCAACCTGATACAATATTATGACTGGGTGAGAGGTGAGCTGGATAAGGGTCATGCAGTGGATGTTCTTCACTTGGACTTCAGCAAGGCCTTCAATTCAGTGCCTCATGGGTGGCTTGGGGGGAAGCTAACAGGTGTAGGGGTAGGGGCAAAAATGATGAACTGTATTACAAGCTGGCTGAGTGGGAGGCTGCAACAGTTGGTGGTGGGAGGGGAACTCTCAACTCCAAAGTTGGTGATGAGCAGGGTGCCAAAGGGCTCTGTACTGGGACCAGTATTATTTGGGCTCTTCATATCAGACATTGTACACTGGATGGTGAGCAAGGTAAGTCCATTCACAGACAACACCAAAATGGGAGCAGTGGTGGATGGAGGGAGGGAGGGAGGGATGGAAGCAGCTGTATGGGTACCTAAGCAAGCTAGAGGAGTGGGCAGAGAGGTGGCAGCTGGGGGTTTAATGCAATAAAGTGTAAGGTTATGCACTTTGGGGCAAAGAACCCAAAGAGAGAATACTGGCTGGCTGGGGGTTAAGCTGGGGATCACTGAGGAGGAGAAGAACCTAAAGGTAATGTTAACAGGGACCAAGAAAAATACTGCCCAGTGCAGGAAAGTGGCTGCAAAAGTGAACAAAATGCTGGGGTGCATAGCAAGTTTTTTTTTTGCCCAGGCAAAGAGAGATGATCTTGTCCCTCTACAGGTCACTGGTAAGGCTGCTCTTGGAGTATTGTATGCAGTTTTGGAGGCCATACCTGAAGTGTGATATCTGGTCACTGAAGGGGGGGTGCAGAGGAGGGCAACTAAGATGATATGTGGAATGGAGGGGACAGACTATAAGAGCAGGCTGGGAGACCTGAATATGTACACCCTGGAGGATAGAAGGAACAGGGGGGACAAGCTAGAGACATTCAAGTATCTAAGGGAAATCAGTAAGGATGGGGCAGATGGGGTCTTTAAGCTAAGGAGGGGGAGAAACAACAGGGGGCCTGGGCTAAGAATGGGAGGGTATTTAGGAGGGAAATGAGGAGACACTATTTCACAGAGGGGGTGGAAGCAAAATGGAACACACTACCAGAATGGGTGGTATCATGTAAATCTGTGAACAGCTTTAAAACAGCATGGGACAGGTAACATGGGAGAGTGAGGGTGGGGTAGGTGGGGGGCGGCAGTGGGATGACTAAGGGGAGGTGGGCAGCTGCAAACTAGGGGTGCTAGCTGCACACTCGAGCAGACTTCAATAGACCGGGTGGTCTGTTTCTGCTGGCACATTCATATGTTTGTAAATGTAACACAGGCCCATAAATTTGTTGTTTTGTAATATTTGTACCCCAAATTTTCAACATAGCTTAGTTGTGACCTTGCCTCATTAAGAAGGGCAGGGCAGATGTTCAACTTTCATTGTTCATCAGAAAGTAATCCACTTAAGTTTTAATATTTATTTATTTTTGTTGTTTATTTCTGTGCTTTCAGAATTGGATAATTATGACAGTGAATGACAGTGTTTGCAAATTAATTACCTTATTAGTTCGTGTCGAATCATTTTTATTACAATGATTACAAAAGAATAACTTGATTTCAATTGCTGACCATCTACATAAACTTGATAAATACAGTAGTATCTTATCTCAAGATATCTATCTGCCTGACTGACTCTCCGGTCCAAAGTGTCTCTTTTTGTAGGTTCTCTGTTTTACATGTTCCCTGATTTTTGAAGAAGGAACATCTACAATATTCCTTGATTTTGCACTTTTTGTAAAAAAAAATGATAATTCTGTAAGGCTAAACAATAACTTCCAACATGTGGACTAGAGGGGAAATACGTGTTTAATTGTTTTGAGTTGAATATTGTTCTTTACTTAAATATTTTGCATATTTTGACTTCTATAAGAAAAATTCAATGTCTTTGCTGTATATTGGCACAGTTAGCAGTAATTGGTGACATTCAGAGACCTCCACCTGAATCCATAGAGTGTTCTGCTACTAACAAACTACAGTATTCTGATAAAAAGCTGAGAGACCCAGAAATAACTTTATACTTTTGAAGAATAAGTAATCCCTATTCTTTCGCTCCCCCGAGAAATTGCTATTTTACCCATGGTCTTTTGTTTGTAAGTAAAAGTCTTCCAGATACCATTGTCAAGCATTAATCATCTTCTGAGAGTGATATATCAGCAATGCCTGGAAGAAATACAATATTGGTAAGAAGTAAACAAATTGATTTAAATGGATTTTACGGTTTTTGAAATTCTCACCGTCAATAAATGTCACTGATATAATCAACTTATAGAGGTAATTTTACTGATTGTTTAGAGGACTACTTTAGTAACTAGGAGATCAATAGTTCAAAACCTGCTAGCGCTAACTACGCACTGTTAGAGATGCAGCAAAATTAAATTTTTGCCATCGAAATTGTGGCAAAATAGGGAATTTCTCTGCGCAAAATGTTTTGTGAATATTTGGTGAAATTTCACAATTTCACCCGCATTTTTGCCATCTGAGGAGTCCATTACCAATGACGAAATTTTGCCCATAGATGGTAAAATTCTGCCAGCAGTGGCAACATTTTGCCCACGGGTGGCGAAATTCCACCAGCAGTAGCAAAATTTCATCCGCGAGTGTTGAAATTCCACCAGAAGTGGCGGAATTTTACCAGCAATGATGAAATTTCACTGACAGGTGTAATTATGCTGGCTTGGGGGTGAAATTTTGCTCACAACTGCGGGCAAAATTTTTCATTTCCCCCTGCAAAATATTTCGCGTAATGTGCTAATTACATGAAATATTTTGCTGGGTGAAATATTACAGTTTCACCCAACCCTACTCACTGTGTGCCCCTGTGCAAGTTGTTTAACTTCTGGGCACTCCACATCACACAGCTATGGATATAGGTAGCAACAGGACCCCCACTAGAACTGAGATGCTGCATCTCAGCTGTGTTACCCTAGGTAAATAAACTTGTAAAAAAACAAATAAAACCTTCTGTACTAAATTACCACAGTTCTTACAAGCATATCTTACAGGTTTTATGTCTATGAATTCCCCCAGTACTGTACAGGTTTGTTTAGTGCACCACTTTGGTAACTAGGAGATTAAGGGTTCAAATCCTGCTAGAGCCAACTACTCACTGTGTGACCATGAGCAAGTTGTTTAAACTCTGTGCACTCCATCTCACACAGCTGTGGAAATAGAAAGCAACCGGACCCCCCTCTGGAACCGAGATGCTGCATCTCAGCTGTGTTACTGGCATCTCAGCTGTGTTACCCTAGGTAAATAAACATGTAAAGAAAACAAATAAAAACTACTCTACCACAGTTCTCACAACCACATCTTACAGGTTTTATGTCTGTGAATCCCCAAGTACAGTACAGGTTTGTTTGCTTTTTTGATACTTTGCCATTAATTAACCAGAATTGAGGATTTAATTATGCCTTTATTTATATAGTCTAACTGATAACTTCAATGCATGAACTGGATACATTTGAGTTTGTATTAATTAAAATAGAACATTTTATTTTTATAACTTTTTCTGTCTTTTCGTTCCTTTCAGATATACTGACTGTTGCATCTAAATGGAATAATTTGACCCCATCTAAACAAGTTATGGCTCTAATTTAAAAACAAAACAAAACATTGAAATGCATTGAACAGCATTCCTGGTTCTTCAGTTTGTGGTCTGGCTTTGTTGAAGACCAGTCCACAAAATAAAATTATTTTTGGAAATGGGTGGCGGGGTCACCTACCAGTTTTACATAATTCTTAAGAACATTCAACAAATCATAGACTTTTGAGGTGTAATACTTTCCATATATTATTACCATATTGCCTCCTTTGTTTAGATATTTTACATACTACTACCTTTAACTTCTCCAACTTTTAATACTGCTCTCTTGTCACTATTCAAATTATATTTGTGATATGCTTTATAATTCAAAAACAACTTGTCAGTCTCATTCAATAATAACTTTGCAAAGTGACAATAGCAGAGTTATACATGGGAGGACAAAATATAGATTTTGGTTTAAACTTACTGCAAATAGAAGTGTCCACAAATCTCTGCACCTCATTAGATTTTAAATTGGCTTCAAATAAAAGTTAAGTCAAATGTCACTGATCAATCCAATTATTTCCTATCCAAGGGTGATTTGTAGACTCTAAGTCATCAGTGTTGTACACTGAATCTGTTGAATCCAGATTTGCAACTTGTTCAAAATCAGCTGCTTGTTTGCTATGCTGTCCTAACAATTCCAGATCATTACCACCCCTTCAATCAAACATTCAGAGAAACCCATATTTCTAGCACTTATAGTGACTTCTGTATTTGACTTCCCAAATAAGTATTTTAATTTTAATGTTCTATTTAATCTGAATATGTCCACTCTGATATTAAACTTTTCAGGACCTGGGGATTCTTTTTCTCCTTCCCTCCTTTTTCCTCCTTTCCTATTCTCACTTTCTTCCCTTTTTTTTCTTTTCCTTTTTGACCAGATGAGGGAGGCATTAAGAAACAGAAGGTATTCATATACAGTCAATGATAACCGGAGCTGGGCTAAACAATCTGTCTGAGACCATAGGTCTTGAGTATTCTTTTTGCTCATTAAAAATACATTTTGAACTCTCCGTCATTTTTTGATTTTCATTTGTTATGTTCAGTTAAAGCTATGTTACCCTCAGGCAATCATGTACATCTCCCTTTGTGTATTGGGAGGGATGGGGTGAGAGAAGAAAGAAGGGCATCTGGTGGTAAGGCAACTGACAAATGTGCCCTGATAGTAACTCTGCTTTGGCCTGAACCCAGTATGATAATATTTAGTCTACATAACACTCCAAATGCTAAAGGCTCCCTATTCTATTCATTAGTATGTTTCACTCTTATTTCTTAATTGTATGGCATGTTAAGATATGACAGACTATCTTAGGAGAGTCACTACAGGGGTTTTGTGCGCTCAAAGTCTATTTTGCTCAGTTGTCATTCTAGAATCTCTGGGGTTCTGACAGCTGGGATGTTACCCTTAATATTGTGGGAAATCTGACTTTTGCAGTTTTACTGCTGTACATCGATCACGGAAAATAACCTCTGTTTATATGCCCTTAAGAAACTCTTGAGCATGCTTAGTCACAAACAATCCTTGAGCAACAGCCCTGAGCAACCTTTGGCATACAAAACATAGACATCCTAGTCTGATCAACTCAGATGTTTTTATCAAGGATTAACTTTTTTTTTTCTGAAATCACTATTTATTCTCCTCCCAGCCTGCCACCCATTGGGAGAGCCTAGGCAGATATCCTACTGCCACACACCCTACCCAGAGAGGCCTCCAAGACCCCATGGAGCTGTGGCTTAACCTTCCGAGTGGGGACGAGGTGGGGCCAGAACACCCCGAGAATTACATTTCGTCAGTTCTGGAGCCATCGGGCTGGTGGAGACACATCATGGGCATGTCTTCTGGCCCTCTGTCTCCCCGGAGATGGCAGGCTCCTTTCCAGTTTTCCTCACAGGCATTGCACTTTTGCCCAGATGTCAAGGCATGACTGCTGGTGTCTGCAACGCCTTCCCCCTAGCTGTCTACGAGAGTCGCACTGAGCCCCAGACCTATGCCTGGGGGCCAATCAGACACTGAGGTGCTCAGTGTAATGCCGCACCCCTATCCTCTGCCAGGGGTCAGCAAACACCGAGCTGCTTCCCAGCCCCCCTGAACAAGCAAGCTGTCGACAGATGCTACAGTCTGTTCCTCCTGACCGGCCCTCCGGTGATCTGAGTTCGCTTCTGAACCTGGTTCACCGCCGCTGGTGTCGCAAGTGGAAATCCAACCACTGTGCTGATGGATTAACTTTTTTTAAACTTCACATGTAGTTACTCAGAGCTAAACAGATTACATATGCTACAAACAGTAATCTAAATTCATGTAAGATCACTGCCCAAAGACTGATGCTGTTTTTTTACCCCCCCCCCTTTTGGATAATTAGTGATGACCCCTTCTGCCAACAGAGGAATAGGAATAATATTAATAATGAATTTCTTATACTTAACTAAGGTCATGGGATAAGATCCTCTATGATACTAGCCTGGGGTCAAAGCATTTTCTCCTAGTCTGGATACATAGATTGCAGTGCTTGGCAGAACCACACAGTTTTCCCCATGGATACATCCTCAAATGATCAGTTATCAACTTAGTATGCTGTTACATTGAAAAAATTAGAACAAAATGCATTTTGGCAACTTGACATTGTAATTAGTCAAGTAATCATTGTGATATTTGGCAAAAGTGGCTACCATCGCTAGGTGGACCCATGACTGTGGTACACTCAATGCCATATGAAACTACTAGTAATCCTGCATGTTAGGTGTTGCTGGAATGGCATGCTGAGCTGATAAGAGCTTTGATGCAGCATCTCATTTCCAGTGTTGTCCTGCTTCTGCCCATTTCCTCACTGTTGTGGTCCAGAGCACAGGCTCTCATGACACAGGTTATTTTGCTCTGAATGGGTCTCCGGCTGTATTCTTCAACTTGCCAAGCAAGTGCTCAATAAAGTAGACCCCACTTCATCCTCAACAGTGGGTGTGTGGTGTGTGTGTGGCTTGCTAGGTATATGTCAAAATCAGTAGAAAGTTATCCAGCAACAGGATTTACTTCTCCAATCAAGGTCTCTCCCCATCCCCATCCCCACCCCTAGAAAATGTAATTCCAGTTTAGAAAGGGCGATGCCTTCTGTGGGTGCACTACAGTGATCACTACTTGAATCTGA
Organism: Neoceratodus forsteri; assembly: GCA_016271365.2. NCBI lineage: Eukaryota > Metazoa > Chordata > Ceratodontiformes > Ceratodontidae > Neoceratodus > Neoceratodus forsteri. The sequence continues at coordinate 664,177,790 of CM028130.1, read as the reverse complement.
CTGCCAGTGGTAACATTCCTTTTGAGGGGAGGCATATTGAAGATTTCAGACATCAAAGTAAAGTAAACAGAGCTGTATCAGTGAGTATAACAGTATATTTCAGTTTTTCTGTTTTATGACAGTTGGGGTAACAAGTGTTACATAGTCATAGTGCATGTGCTGCCATTGGCAGATGCCATTTTACTGAGATGCTCTGGATCATGTAGCATCCTGGTGTTGGTGGAGGTGGGTGGTGTCTTTACTTACATTTAATCAACACTAAGTAGGTGTCTTTTTTACAGTCTCTGTTCAAAGGGTGAGTAGAACTCTGAATCAGATGCACTAGTACAAATTGTACTGTACTGGAATTGTGTTCCAATGTATTGTGAAAATAAGCTGATGATCAGAATGATAGCGGCTGCAGACTTCATTACAGTGGTTGTTCATTCCCAAAGGTCCTCCACCGCTGCCGCTGGTGTGATATGTGATACCTGTAACTTCCACATGTATTTTTATTCCCATCTCCTGCTCTGAACCCTGTAATCCCACTGTTGTGAATATAGGCTAAAATGGTGATGTTTCACTTGTGTTTGCCATTTTCCATCTATTCCTCTTCCATCTCACATATTTCTGACAACCAAGGTACCTATGTCATGAGTGGGATTGCAGTACATGAATGGCATTGCAGTAAATAAGGAATACTGGACACTAATGGAGCAGTAGCCATTACTGAGCCACAGTTTTGCTGACTATGTATTTCTAGCCATGTACCCCAGTGATTTCTGGATTTATTTTTTCATATATCTTTTTTTTTTGGCAAGTAATTTTACATTTGTTTAGGTTGGGTGGAGGGGGCAGGGTGCTGTTGGATCATCATTGCACATACAAAATGCAATGGCCACTTCACAGCAAATAATGTGTTCACCACCCTGTGCATGACTGATGTTACCAAACAGTTTCAGCATGCAAACTCCTGCATAATTCAGTTTTCATCACATACCAGTGGATTGAGCACACACTAATACATATGCAATATATAGCAACCAGAACTGTGGAAACATTTATATCCGAACACTGCTCGATAACTTCAGCCACCCAAATCATGGTGTACCAAAAAGTAGTCCCATGCAGTCATCCATTTTGTGCATTCCCCCTCAAAAAAACAAAACAAAAATAAGACCCCCACAAAAATTAAAAAATCCAGTACATCAATCAGCATGAACAATTACTATGGGGGCGGGGGGGGGCACAGCAATCTTGCATTAGCCCGGATGCACGTTGACAATGTGAGGATGTATTTCAGGGAACACTGGTTGTTGTACCACCCATCAGAAGCAGTGTGATTACTTTCTGATGCACAATCACCATTATTGACAGTGTCCAAACCATACCACTCCTTTTGACCACCATGCCCTCACAAGTACATTGTCCCCAAAAGCAGTCTGTTACTCTTACACTTATTGCATTATATTCCATCTTCACTTGATCCAGTGCTGAGTTCCATTTAGTGGCTTAAAATTTTAAATTACACTTGGTATGACATATTCGAATGCCCCCCCACACACACAGACACATACACACACACACACACATACAGATACCACCACAAGACTGCAAACTTCAAAGAAATTGCATATGTCTCAGGTGGCTGATTTTTTCAGGAATGGTTACACACCATCTGATACAATACTTTCTGAAATTTCAAACAGTGCAAACCGGTGTCTCTGTTATGGTGGACTGGTCCAGATGGCTAGTGAAAATGTGGAACTTGATTGCCATAAAATGTATAAGAGCACATAGTAACACATCTGCATACTTCAATCCTAGATATTATAGCTTTGTGTGACATTATGATGTCACACTGACATTGACACTCAGTAGCAGGTACAGTTAGCAACAGGAAATAAAATTGTTTGTTCTGTACTGAAGGGAGAGCACCCAGAATGCAACTCCACCCAAGTGTAGGGCACTAAAGCAACAGCAAAAGACAAAAGTTGCTGAGTGTTTCAAATGAAAGTAACTAAATTGCATGGTGGTACTGTACCGTCAAAAAAGAAAAATACTTATAAAAACCATTAATGTTTCATTCATGAATTCATTATTATTGCACATCTTTTCAATAAGCAACAGACAATAATCCTTTTTTTAGCAAAGCTGCTCCATTTGATACCATATGTTGATAAAGGAATAATGCACAACAGGGTGTGTGTCATGCTGGGATAACGTTATGCCTGGGGTGAATAGGCACGAGAGGCCGAGTGCGACTAATCACCCCAGAAGTGACATTATCCCAGCACGACACACACCCTGGAGTACACTATTCCTATTATACAACGGCTTGTTGTTATATATAAAATAAAAAAATAATTTTAAAGAATGTTTTTATTACAGTGGAAAAATATTTTGTTTCTTAAGAGGAGATGCAAAAAAAGAAATAAAGCTCATGGTCCAAATGCTCCTCAATATTGGTTCACAGTGAGGCTGAGACTGGACCTGTGATGTTATGCTGGATAACATCACACACGTGATGTTATGCTGGGATAACATCACAGGTCCAGCACCAGACTGACCAATTAGAATCCAGGAAATTTTCTTGCCATTGTATAATGTACCTTTGATTACTGAAAGAAAAAAAAAAAACATGATCTTGATCAGTGTACAAACACCCATGATTTGCAACCTTCTCCTCTGTGCTACTGCTCATATTTGTAACTTGCTGGGACTTATCTCAATGTGCCAGAGACTGCTTGCAATCCTCTCTTGTCCCAATACTTAGATGCCACTGAGCACAAGAGAACTTTTATTAAGCTAAGAGAAACACTTTTGATATGCCCTGCTTCAAGAAGAGGTTCTTTTTGTATGTGTGGCATAACACGGTAACTCAGGCCACAGCAGAGAAAGTTTTACCTGCATGTAAGGGTGAGCGTTTAAGTACCCCAACATAATTGCCTAAGAAAAGTTATCTTGTGCTCAGTGACATCTGAGTATTGGGGCATGAGAGGATTGAAACATAGAAACAGAATTTGATGGCAGATAAGGACTGCTTGGTCCACCTATTCTGCCCATTTCCCTACCTAAGTGATAAGCTGCAGATCCTAGTTAACCAGCAGCCTACTTCCTCCTACTCCCCACTGCAAGCAGTCTCTGTCACACTGAGGTAAGTTTCTGGAACTGACAGCAGCTGGTGATTTTTCGGTAGGGATTCAGTAGTAATTGTATGGGGGGGGGGTTGGAAAGGGCATTAAACAAATAAATAGTTGTATTTGCAGGCAAGGTCAAGTGAGCACAAATAAGCATAGATACAGAAAAGCCTGTCTGCTAATTACATGCCCAGTTAGATCACAAGAATATTCAAAAACAAAAAAAGACACCAGCAAGTAATGAGTATGAGCAGCAGCGCAGAGCAGAAGGCTGCAAGTCCTAGGTGTTTGCACACCGATCAAGATTGTGTTTTTTTTTCAGTGCTCAACAAAGATACATCAACATACAGTATCAAATGATGGGGATACAAGTAAATAAATAGGCAGTGTACATCCTTAACAGACTCATGCGGATCTGGCAAGTAACATCATGTCCCAAACAGCGCGGCATAATACAAAGCTGGGAAATCATTGCAGCCGACAATGTCGGCATGCACATAATATTGCCACCCAGCATATCACAAGTAGGCAGTACTGCCACTGCTAGCCAGTGTGTCCACAATCCCAGCTGCCATGTCCCACCCACAGCAACAGAGAACTCTGTAGTACACCACAGTGCCCCCCATCGCCAATCGGCAAGCAGCCGCCGCCCCTCTGCACCAATCCGTCACAGTAGGAGGTAATGAGTGACAACTCCCTGTTGTCTAGTGGACCCCCCAACCCACAGGTAGTCTCTCACCACCTCGCTCCCACCCCTACCCCAACCACTAGTGAGCAACCAGCACAGCCCTCCACTCTCCACAATGGCTGGCCACCCAACTGAACTATTATGAATAAGAATGTACCTGCTGCTTCATATGTTACATCATGTACATTTAAAAACACCAGAAAAAAATCAACTTTTTTATGATTTACAGTACTTCTGTGTGACTAGATCACTGGAAAAGTGTGATGTACTCTTGCAGAAGTATGGTTCCTTTGAGAGTAAATCAGCAGGTTTTACCAAATCCTGTTTTGCTGTCTCTCTTTGTCTCTCTGTAGGCCTAACAAGGAAAAATATAGCTCAGTGCAAGCTGAGGTGACTGTGGAGTATGTACGGCATGTTGTTCATTCAGAAGGAATGCAGGAATTCTTTATGAAAGCAATAGGACTGCAGGGCTCTGCTCACTGCACCCTTAAAAAGTATTGGTTTGGCTTTAAGAAAAAGCATTCTGGTTTGGGCTGGATAGTTTTGGTCCTTTCAGGTTTCCACTGTGTACCTCCTGTAAAAGGAGGTGTGGTTCCAGCATTTCTCCTGTTAGTGTTTTAGGGATTACAGCAGGAAACAGTTTTGGAAGGGAGCAACTACAATGTTTGGTAAGTGATTCAGGGCACATTTTTTTAAAACAGTGTAACGTTGATGTATGTATGGCTGTTGGTTTGGCAAGTGATAGGGATGCAGCAGCAAGGGGGTGGAGCTGGGTGCTGAGTTTCTGAGTTTGAAATCTGAAACTATGCAGCCCAAATGAGATTTTCTTTTAAGTCAAACCAGCATACTTTTTACAGCTGCATGGTGCTGTCACCATGCAGACATATTCCTATCAGTAGTAGAGGAAAGGACTGACAGGACTGTGAGACTGTGGTCTTCCACTGAGTAGTTTGGCTCATATGACTTGGCTGATCTCTCCATTTACTACAGTGGTGGGCACCCCTGCCTACAGTAGATAGCACTATTTCTAGAGCCCATTTAATAATTGTGCCTGTTAAAAGAGCTTGAGGCAGTAATTGCTGTAATTTCTATTGAAACACAGTCATCATTTTAAGGGCATATAAGATAAAAAGCTTTCAAACAGCTAGTTAACTTCCATAAATAATGAAAAGATCATTTTCTTTTAACTGAACTTTTCAGTCTGCAAGCTGTCCTGCATTCCACTGCTGCCTGGTCTCAGATTACTTTGCAAAACTTTGGAGTCTTACTCTTAACCCTTGATTATCTAAGTAATTAATCGTTAGCCTTCTTGTGTTAGATACATAGACGCTGACATTTTACTGTAGCTGCCTGTTTTGTGAATTTCCCTGTTCAGATCCACAAAGACATTTTGTTTTTATAGTTTTTTTTAACTTTCCCACCTTTCATTTTATTTTGCTGTCCAATGTCCACTTCCACATTTACATTTTTTATTTCTTTGGAACAGCTAGCTACCTTCCATAAACAATGAAAGTATGATTTTATTTCAAAGGCACTTCTCAGTCTGTAAGCTGTCCTGCATTCTACTGCTGCCTGCTCTCAGATTACTTTACAACACATTGAAGTTTTAACCCTTGATTATCTTGATAATTATTCTTCAGTCTTCTTGTGTTAGATACATAGAAGTTGACATTTTATTCTAGCGCCCTGTTTAGTGAATTTCCTTGTTCGGACCAATAAGGACATTGTGTTTTTATAGTTTAACTTCCTCACCTCTTTCATCTTATTTTGCTGTCCAATGTCCACCTCCACATTTTTTACTTCTATTTGATCAAGCATCATAGCATATGAGGCTAGCAAGAAGGAAGGTTGTCAGCTGTAGCTATAGCAATCTGTATATTGAGGGGCCAACAATCCTCAAACAGTTTTCTGCCCCTCTGTGTATGCAGAGGTCCTGGAAAAGCTTGTAAGGGACTCTGGGTCCATTATGTACGACCCTTCACTGCTAATAGAAACTTAAAGTTGCAAGGGAATCTGTGTTTATCATATACGGCCACTCAATGTAACATACTGTAGTAATTTAATGTTGTAAGGGACTCTGGGTCCATCATGTCCAACCCTTCACTGTAAAATAGTAATTTAATGTTGTAAAGGGTTTTGGGTCCATTATGTCCCAACCGCTCATTGTAATATAGTAATTTAATGTTGTAAGGAACTCTGGGTCTATCATATCTAACCCCTCACTGTAACATAGTAATTGAATGTTGTAATGGATGCTGGGTCCATCTTGTCTAACCCCTTACTTTAACATAGCAATTTAATGGTGTAAGGGACTCTGGGTCCATCATGTCAAATACCTCACAGAAACATAATAATTTAATGTTGTAAGGGACACTGGATCCATTATGTTCAACCCCTCACTGTAACATATTTTAATGTTGTACATGACTCTTGGTCCATTGTGTTCAGCTTCTCAGTGTAACATAGTAATTTAAGGTTGTAAGGGACTTGAGGTCCATCTTGTCAAACCAGTCACTGAAAAAATAGTATTTTAATATTGTAAGGGACTCTGCATCCATCATGCCCAACACCTCATTGTAACACAGTAATTTAATGTTGTAAGAGACTCTGCATCCATAATGACCAACCCCTCATTGTAACATAGTAATTTACTGTGGTAAGGGACTCTAGGTCAATCATGTCCAGCCATTCACTGTAACATAGTAATTTAATGTTGTAAGGGACTCGGGTTCCATCATGTTCAACCCCTCACTGTAACATAATAATATAATGTTGTAAGGGATGTGAGGTCCATTATGTGCAACCCCTCACTCTAACATAATAATTTAATGTTGTAAGGGAGACTAGATCCATCATGTCCAAACCCTCAATGTAACATAGTAATTTCAAGTTGTGAGGGACTCTGGGTAAATCATGTCCAAACCTTCACTGTAACATAGTAATGTAATGTTGTAAGGGACTCTGTATCCATCATGTCCAGCCTCTCACTGTAACATAGTAATTTAATGTTGTAAGGGACTCTGGGTCCATCATGTTCAGCTCCTCGATGTAACATAGTAATTTAATGTTGTAAGGGATGCAAGGTTCATCATGTTCAATACCTCACTGTAACATAATAATTTAATGTTGTATGGGACTCTGGGTCCATCCAGTCCAACCCTTCATGGTAACACAGTAATTTAATGTTGTAAGGGACACTAGGTCCATCATGTCCAGCCCCTCACAGTAACATAATAATATAATGTTGTAAGGGACACTGGATCCTTCAAGTCCAACCCCTCACTGTAATATATTAATTTAATGTTGTATGTTACTCTGGGTCCATCATGTCCAACCCCTCACTGTAACATAGTAATCTAATGTTGTAAGGAACTCTAGGTCCATCATGTCCAGTCCGTCACAGTAATATAGTAATTTAACATTGTAAGGGACTCTACAGTAGATCCATCATGTCCAACCCCTCACAGTAACATAGTACTTTAAGGTTGTCATCTACTTGAGGAACATCATGTTCAAACCCTCAATGTGACATAGAAATTTAACATTGTAAGGGACTCGGGGTCCATCATGTCCAACCCTCTCACTGTAACATAGTAATATAATGTTGTAAGGAACTCTAGGTTTATGATTTCCAGTTCCTCACAGTAATATATTAATTTATCATTGTAAGGGACTGTAGGTACATCATGTCCACTCCCTCACTGTAACATAGTAATTTAAGGTTGTCAGACTTGAGGTCAATCATGTCTAACCCATCACTGTAACATAGTAATATAATATTGTAAGGGGCTCTGGGTCCACCATGTCCAAACCCTCACTGTAACATAGTTATTTACTGTTGTAAGGGACTCTGGATCTATCATGTCCAACCCCCTCACTGTAATATTGTAATTTAATGTTGAAAGGGACATGAGGTCCATCATGTCCAACCTCTTACTGTAACTTAGTAATTTAATGTTGTATGGGACTTTGGGTCAATCATGTCCAGCCCCTCACTGTAATCTAGTAATTTCATATTTTAAGGGATTCTAGGTCCATCACATCCAACTCCTCACTGTAACATAGTAATTTAATGTTGTAAGGGACTCTGTATCCATCATGTCCAACCTCTCACTGTAACATATTAGTTTAACGCTGTAAGGGATTCCAGGTCCATCATGTTCAACGCCTCAAGGTAACATGGTACTTTAATACTGTAAGGGACACTAGGTCCATTATGTCCAGCCCCTCACTGTAGCATAATAATTTAATGTTGTAAGGGACTCTGGTTCCACCATGTCCAGCCCCTCACTGTAATATAGTAATGTAATGATGTAAGGGAATCTGGGTCCATCATCTGCAACACCCACTGTGTAACATAATAATGCCATGTTGTAAGGCACCCTAGCTGCATCATGTCCATTCCTCACAATAACATAGTAATTTAACATTGTAAGCTACTCTTGGTCCATCATGTCCAACCCTGCACATATTAATGTAATGTTGTAAAGGACTCTAGGTCTATCATGTTCGATCCCTCAATGTTTTTCAAAAGTTATTGTAAGTCTTAGGAATTATTTGCATGCCAGAAGAGACATGTTACTTTATTTTAATTAACTGAAGAAAAGTCAATCCCTTCTGATACAGGAAGTGAGTGGATTAAAATTATATAATACCAGACCCACATTACACCTGGGGTTTGAGCAATCAGCCTCGGCATGATGCAGAGGACTGATGACTAGGCTTCAACTGTCCAGAAGTTCAGGTCATGCCACTTTTGCTGAGAGGGCTCGGTGTGGGCACTGGAAAGGGTGTGGTTTAAATACAGAGAAGGGTCATCATCAGCCAGTTGTGAGAGGCATGCTGGTTGAGGAACAAGTGGGGGATTTGTGACACAAACACAGAGCAGTCAGAGGCATATGAATATTGCTTCTATTTGAAAAGCCTGAAGCACCACTATTAAATATAGCTGAGCAGTCACCAGGAGCCTAACCTCAGTGCCACTCTCCTTCCCCTTCCAACACTGGGTTCCCAATTCCAGTGTTGGATGATAAACTAAAATGAAAAGTAAGTAGCCATTTACTGCCCAACCCTGATGCCACCAAACTCCCCCATTCTGACAGCAAGTGCCCAACCTTGAAGTCAGACAGTAAATAAAAAAAGTAGGTGGACATTGACAGCTAAACCCCGGTGCTACCAACCCCCCCCCATTCTGACACCAGGTTCCCAGCCCCCAGGTTCAAGAGTCAATGAAGAAAGGTAAGCAGACGCTGGGAGCCCAACTCCAGTGATGTTTTAGAAAGAAACATTAGTTGTTTTTTTCATTAATCTATTGTAGCATTGTTCCCTGATATTCCTTGTACTATGGCACTTCTGTGTACTTGTCACGCCTACATCAAATAAAAAGCAGCTGTATTCCATAGTCAGCAGTAAAACTTTAACCAGCTTCATAAAAAAAGCATATGTGAATTCTTAGGATGAATACTGAAAACAACAAAAGTGGAATTGTGCAATGAATAGCAGGAAGCAATGCTATGCCAGATTGGGGCAAAAACAACTGTTTCACTCTAGAAGTGGAGCTTCATCAAAGTTAGTAACTTAATACAGAAATGCCCTTACAATATCCACTGCCAGTGATATGAACAAATTTCAAATTTAAAACAATGAATATGACACATCCTCAGGATACAAGAAGGCACTTATAAAATTACAGCTAGTAATTAAGGTAATGAAAAGTATAATTTTATTTATTTAGCTATTGTTGACCAGGTAAGTGCACTAGACAAGACAATTGCCTATTTTCAAGTACAATCCAGGAGAGTACAGGAATTACAGCATTAAGTACAAAGGACAACATGATACAGATTGAGACAGGTTACAGGTCAGGTAAGACATATCTTATACAGTATATACACAATAGAACAACACATGTAGAAACTAAGAGCAGTACAATAAGTACAAATTGAGATGCAGCAGATACAACACTATATACAACTTAAGGCCCCAGGAAGTGAAGCCTTGGTTAGAGCAACACCCTGAAAAAATGGGTTATGGTACATTAAAAAACCCAGCAAACAACCCAAACTTGTCAGAACACATCCAAGAGAAAGGATTGCAGTGAAGGATCAGGATCAGGTGAGATCATGGGGGTTTGGGACAACTACACACCAAGGAGAGTTTGAGATGGTTCCATAGAGAGGATCGAAGGTGCACATGTGAGTGGGAGGAGTGAACCTGGGCAGGAAATGAGTTCTACAGCCTGGGAGCATACGCAGAAAAATCTCTATCCCCCATTAGAGTCTGTGTAGCAGGGATCTTAAGGATGGTGGGACCCAGAGACCTGAGAGAATAGGCTGAGGAGGCAGCTGGGACAAGGAATTTCGCCAGCCCAGGAGGGGTGCAGTACCAGGGACCTTGCCCGTGAAACACCCCATGACGTCTGGGAGGACACTAAGCAACAAATGGAACAGTTAATTGAGTTTATAAAACATAACATAAATAATTTTAAATTTACATGCACCATGAGTGAAAGCAGTATAGACTTTTTGGGTCTGAAACTGAAAGCACTTCCAGACAGCAGGGTTACATTGATGTTTTACTGGAAACCGACAGCAGGTAACTCTTTCCTGCACTTCAAGAAGCACCATCCTAGAAAGTTAAATTCAATTCTTTGTGGATCGTATCTAAGAATATGCATGAATTGTACTAAGGATGTGGTCTTTGAAGAGCAAGCAGAGAAACTGACAAAGCATTTTTTGCAGTGAAGGTATGACACGGTAACCCTATCTGAGGCATTACATACAGTCAGAGCCCTCCCTTCCCCCCCTACCTTCGCCTCTACCTGGTGTATGTTTTTTTTTCTTCTGTTACTTCCTCCTGCAACCTTAGATAACCTGCTTTATCTTCCTATAGACACTTCTATGTATGTAAATACCCTGTAATCTGTACAATATCTGTATAATTCTATGTACATATGAACTTCTTTTTCTTCCTCTCTGTAAACAGTATTATCTGTATTGCCTTGTAAATACCTGTGTTGACTTGCATATACAATTGTTCATGCTCTACCCAGGTCCATCTTGCAAATGAGCTTCTGCTCAACGATGAACGCCTGGTTAAATAAAGACTTGATTGATTGATTGATTGATAGAGCAACCTTGCTGGTTCCTAAAAACAAATGGAGAGTGACCCAGAACAGTGACACTGGGAGCTATGTATGAAGGGATGGAGTGGCTACACACTGTATATTTTGGGCGCATAGCCATCCTGCACCCATTGCACCCCCCATGTGGGATGCACAAATGGGAGGCATGCAGACCCAACACACCTGATCCTCTATGTCCATGAACAGCACCTCACCGGGGGGCATTCTGGGGGCATGCCAGCACTATGCGATATTCACTAAACTGTGTAGTGCTGGTCACATGGGTGCAAAGGGTGGCACAAGGTATGCCAGGGTAGACCCTGCTGTAATCCTCTGCATTCCCCCATGGATGCCTACCACCAAGCATGATGGAACATGGACAGGACTCCCCCATGTGCTGCCATGGCCAACTGGGCAGTGAGGGGGGCTGGGACTGTTGGTCGGGTGAGTGCCCGGCATCGATCAGCATGTACAGGATGCATAGGGCAGCAGTGGTGAAGCTGGGGGAAGGGGACACACAGCCCACCTCTGGGTGAGTAGGTCCAGGTGCCTGCTGTAGGCATGCACTACCTTGGACCCACACCTCGCTATGTGAGGGATCCACTGCTGGACCCAGGAAGGGCATCCCATTGAATGCCCTCCTGAGTCTGTGACTCTGCCCCTGGCAACCCTGCAGAGTCCTGCACACTGGTGAGAAGAGCCATGGAGAGGTGATTGTTGTTGGTGAATGCCAATATGGATGCACCTGTCCATGGGTGCATAGAGATGTGGAAGGGGTACATGACGTTTCCACGTACCCCCACCTGCTCTGTGCATAGCACCCATTGATTCTAAAAGGCCTATCACTTTTTCAACCAAGTGTAATCCAATAGCTGAACAAGTTGGGGGTTAGTTCACTAATTGTGGCCAATCTTAAAGTAGTAAAGTAGTAGTAGTAGTAAAAAGTTTATTTCTGATATCAGAAACAGGATAAAAAACAATTTAGCATCAGCTAATTTACAATAGGGTCCTACTGTACAAAAATATCAGTTTTATTCTGAAAAATACAATACATACATTATACATACATACATGCAACACAATACATACATGGACAAGGAAAAAAGGAAAGTTACAACAATATACCATATATGCAAATATCTCAAGTGCAACAAGTTTTTAAGGACATTGCTTCCTTTGCAAGCCATGATTTTATTACATTCCAAGATGTTTTGTTTGTGCATAACCTCAGATGTCCTGGCAATGAGTTCCACAATTTCGAACCCTCATATACATAACAATGTTGGCCCCTCACTGTTCTCATAAATGGTACCCTAAATTTTATTTCCCCTGCAGATCTCAGCCCTTCCTTAACATTCCACTCCTCCAGGCACTCCACTAGATATCTTGTTGCTTTTTTAGAATAACAGCGATGGATTAACCATTGCACATGCATATTTCGCCGTTCTGTCAAGGATATCCAATTTAAGTTCCTGTAAAGGGTGCAATGGTGTGTTTTCCAAGGTGTGTCCAAAACAAAACGTGCATATCTATTATAGATAACATCAAGTTTTCCCAAACTGCCCCTAGCTGCCCCTTTATATACGACATTACCATAATCAATATGAGGAATTATCATCAAATTCACAATCTTTAACCTAGCATCAACTGAGAGACAAATTCTATGTTTATACAATGCCTCCAACTTTTTACTTAATTTTTGTATCAAGTTGTCAATATGAAAATCCCACCTACAATGGGAGTCCAACCAGACTCCCAAGTATTTATAGCAGTCTACAGAGACCAGGCTACACCCATCCAATGTCTCAATGTCCAAGTCCATAGATACTTTTTTATTTGGAAACATCATTATCTGTGATTTTCATGGATTTAGAACCAAACCATGTTCTGAAAAATATATTTGTAGTATATTGAAATATTTCTTTAATTTTTTCTGTATAGTCCCACAGATTTCCCTTCAAGATACAATATTGTATCATCCGCATACAAATGATGCCGGACCTCACTCATCGGATGTCTGACACCATTTGTATATATACTGAATAGGATGGGTCCTAGCAGTGACCCCTAAGGTACGCCAGATTTAATATTTAAATAACTAGACACAAAATTACTGCCCAACCTAACCCTTTGTTGTCTGCCATCCAGGTAGCCATGGAACCAATCCAGGGCTCCCTGGCTGAGGCCAAAAGATCTCAATTTTTCCATCAACACCTGATGGCCCAAAGTGTCGAAAGCCTTCGACAAATCAATAAATATGGCCCCAACCAGGAGGCCCCTGTCCATGGCCACCTGGATATCTGGCACAACTTTAACAAGTGTAGTAGTGGTACTATGTTGTGCCCTAAAACCTGATTGATATTTATTATATTTTTAATTTTTTTCAAGGTAACTATTTAATTGAGAAACCACAATTTTTTCAAACACTTTAGAAGTGACCGTGAGCAACGATATTGGTCTATAATTTTGCATATCATTTTTCTGGCCTCCCTTAAACACTGGTATCACTTCTGCCTGTTTCCAGGCTAGTGGATAAGTACCAGTTTTTAATGAAAGATTAAAAAGGTCAGCCAGTATTGGGACTATCACCGGGGCAGCAATTTTATGCAAAAAAGATGAAATCCCATCTGAACCTTGAGCCTTGTTCATATTCAATTTCAACAATTCCCGATAAACTTGACATGGGATGATATTTTGAAAACAGAACAATGGTCCATTTTCAGCCCTCTTTTCTTGGTTTTTCTCTTACTGGATTGTACCAAGGGGAGGACATACATTAATCTGGGAAAGCCTTACATCAACAAAAATTTTATTTAATACAGCAGCTGCCCCATCTGAAAGTTTCAATGGGCCATTTTCTACCACAAAAACATTAGGCAGCTCTGAGATCTTATTTCCTTGTAATTTTTTAACCATATTCCAAAAATTCCTAGGTTTTTTAAACTGTTCAGCTGCCAATCCAGTTAAACAGAAATCTGATTTTGCTTTCCTTATTTGTGTAATATACAGGCTACATGCTTCTCGATGTTTTTCCCAAAGTACTCTCTCATTTTTTTTCTTTGCTAACCTCCATGTAGCATCCCTTTTCTTATGGTAGATTCTTAACTTTGCAGTGTACCAAAGGGAATTTTTCTGTTTAACTTTCCTACTTCGAGTGGGTGCAAAAATGTCACATACAGACATAAATTTGCAGCAAAAATATGACCAAGCACTATCTATATCAGGGATCAGAGTTAGTCTATTCCAGTTTTTAGATTCCAGTTCAACCATAAAAGATGTATAATCCAAGTTTTGAAAACTACGATAAAATTTAACTTGGGAAACACTCAGTTGCTTATCTGTTTTCCTAACACAAAAAATTATCTGATGGTCACTAAAAGTGTCTGGAAGCACTTCAGCCACTGAATATTTAATTGGATCAGAAGTGAATATCAGATCCAAAATAGTGGAAGAATTGGGAGTTTTGGCATTCAGTCTTGTAGCCATAGTAATTAACTGAGACAAGCCCAGCGTTGTTTTTAAATCCATTAATTTGCTGGTGGGTGGTACCCTCACCCAATCTGTATTCATATCCCCCACAATCATAAACTTATGGCTTTCCCTATAAGGGAGCAGAAAATCTTGGCGAACAAGAAACTGTTGCTCATCTCCCTTGGGGGGAGGTAACAACCCACCAGTAATAATGGTCTACAATATGGAATTTTTATCTCCAAAACTACTTTTTCCATACCTGGTGTACTAACACAATTTAGATGTTTAATTTCCAAAGCTGTAGTACCATAAACCAAAACACCCCTACCCCTTTTCCCATGATTGTGCCTCCATATTTGATAACCAGATACCTGTATTTCTTCACCCTGTACCTTTTTTATTTAACCAGGATTCAGTTATTATTATGACATTTGGTTTATATTCCAAAATCCACTCCCTTATCATATCAAATTTTGGAACAAAACTCCTAGCATTCAGCTGAACAAATGAAAGCTTATTACTTTGTAAAATATTAGCTGTGTATATATTCTCATCACCTGGCCCTGGATTTAAATGGATATTTCCTGACATCAATAAACTCAGAATTATAAGAATTTTTAATTTTGCAACCATTCCATACTGTTTTAAAAAGAGTCTTCGAATCATGAGACAAAAATAATATCTATAGTTTGCCTCACAATTCAATTTCCATTTACCTATCAAAACAGCCAATTTGCAAAATATCAAACTTTGAATTTGAGTTAACAGCTGGGCAATTGGCCTAATCTTTGTCCCCAAAATAGTTAAAGGTAAAGTTTGAGTGTCCCCATATTGTTTAACAGACAATTTTCCCAAACTTTCCCCAACCACATTTCCATGCTTAAAATTTACATTTCCAGGCTTAAAAGAAATACCAAGCATAGAACATATTATCACCAGGAAAATGGTTAATGTTTTGCCCATGTTGCAAAGTATGTATCTAAACTAAAAACTAATGAAATTTATCATATATAAATTTTCCAAATATAACAGGGTTTAATCTCTTAATAAAAACTATTTCAACACCATAAGGTACCCCTACAAATGTACAGCAGGTATGTTTAAGACAACAAAAACAATCTTGATGTCACTAGCTATTTACTTATTTTCTCGAGGGCAATTTTTCCCAACCCCTATATACATTTATTTCAAAATGTTTTTGCTGAGAACATTAAAACATTAAAAACTACTACATTAGTCTCTTAAATATCCCTTGTGCTCACCAAGCCAGAGGATATTCCTCTATTTATTTTCTTTCTTGTTTCTTCTGCCGAGTGGCGCTTGTGCCACTGTGCTCCTGCTGTGGGCAGCACGGGTCTTTTGTAGCAGACTGCCCCTCCTCCTCCATGACGTTGCATGTCTCCTCCCTTCCCTCGAGGTCAGTACTCAAGCTCCGGTGACCGGGAGCAAGGGAGATAGTTAAATTATACGGGGGGAGGAGCACTGGCACAAGGTAAAGAAGGTAATACTGACATAATTCCCCGCAGACAGATGGCAAACACACAGGGAAACCATGGTACGCTGAGCAAAGCTGCAGGCAGATGGAGATTAGTTAATTTCAGTGTACCTGGGATTTAAACAGCTCGGGTCTTAAAGGTAGACAATACACTGAATTTAAATATCCAAAGTAGTCAGGAGTTGTATATAGCTGTTCCTGTTAAGAAAGCCATATCCACTTTTTATCGCTCTTTCCATATATATACCGCTCACTGGAAAACATTGCACACCCTATTGTTTGGTTAGCATGGGCCAGTGTTATAGTACTGGAGATGTTCTTTTTACTTTACACTGTATCTGTTATTTTTCTTTTTGGTCACCCAAAGTTTTTTTTTTTGGTGTCCAGTAGTGGATGATTGGGGTGGGATTGGGTGGTGGGGAGTCTAGGGTTTTTGTGGTTGGATCTGGTTGTTTTTGTATGTTTCACTGCAATATATGTATTGCATTTTTTTTTTTGTGTGTTGGCTTCTGTTTGTTGATTTTTATATTGTTGTTTTAATAAAGTACATTTAATTATTTTTTTTAACATAGAATAATTTTTATTGTTTGCAAAAGCATCACATCCAAAGCAGGAAAACTCCTGCTACAATAAGGTAGTACAGAATAATTTACACATGCCAATATTCATCACACATAGAAATATGTTTAAAGTTCAGAACTACTCCATATAACTAATAACAACATCTTCTCCTGTCTATCTTAATGTAGCATATCTCATCTATAGCTCATACTCACGCCTAGGTCACATAGGTGCCGCCTCCTCATCATTGAAATTTCCGGTTACATACACAGGCCAACTATGGCCCATTAAAAAACAAAAGAGTATAGTAAAAAAAAAAGACAAGTCAAACCTCAGCATAGCAGCAGACACGACCACCACTGAGAATACGCCTAGGGATCATCTCCCTGTATTAATATTACAAGTTACTTGGGCAGGGGCTGTCCTGCTAACAGTGGCCTAGGGAGATGGTTACCATAATGGGGGGAAGGGGGAACCCGACACAATGCTGAGCTAAGATAGGTCTCCCATTTGGAGAAGTACATGGACAGCTGCCCTCTGGCAGCATAAGTTAACTTTTCGAAGGTAGCTAACCTGGCTATAGCTGAATACCATAACGAAATGGGTGGGGGTAAGGGTTGTTGCCAATATCTTAAAAGGAGCCGCTTAGCCTCCAACAGAACAACCAAAACCCAGTTCTGATGCTGTAGTCTTAAATGCCCAAGCGGGGTCCGATCTCCCAACAGCATCATAGGATGCGAGAGGTCTATGGGCTGTCCCAACACCCCTGACCAGTCCATTGCTACCACTGACCAGAAAGGGACTAAAGCTTGGCACTTCCATAAGAGATGTAGGGTGTCTGCGGGACTGTGTTCGCATCTCCAGCATAGTGCATGTGGAAGAGCCCCCCCCCCGAATGGGATAGCAGGTGTTCTGTACCATCTAAGGAGTATCTTAAGCTGAATTAACTGGCTTCTAGCATCTTTGTATGTGGAGCGTGCTGCATGGAGGCAACGGGACCAGGTCTCTGCACCGATGTGACTTCCTATTTCCATGCCCCATGCCAGTCTACACGTCTCCGTGTGGTCTGATTGCGCCTCGCGCCAAGTACTGTAGAACCTGCCCACTAGCCCACAAAAGGAAGGCTTTAAATGTAGTGAGGACAACCACTGCCATCTCGATTCTCCTTTGGGCATCCAGTCAATGGCCTGCACTGTGCTGCAAAGTTGCAAGAACTTCCAGAAGTCCTGTGGCTTTAATGAAAAATGTGCATGCAGTTGTTCAAAGGACATTAGGGTACTAGTATTTGGTAAGTAGAGGTCTTGCACAGTATAGATCCCTTTCCCTTCCTATGAGGCCCAAGTCAGGGGTTTGTTGTCCACCCTAATAAGTGGGTCATGCCAGAGGTCTAAGTATCTAAATGGTAACATAGCGCCTTGTTTCGACGTCCCAGCCAACTTCATAAGGTGAAACCAGGCTCTCCTAGTGGTGTCCATGACTGGGGTGAGTTTGTCTGGAGATATAGCAGTATTAGTTAAGAGTAGACTGAGAGGAATAGGCTGACAAGTCTGTCTCTCTAACTGTATCCATGGCTGTAGAATACCAGGAGCTGTAACAAACCATCTGACCTCCTGGGCAGCTAAGAAAGACCAGTTGTACCCCCAAAACCAGGGAAGTCCTAAGCCTCCCTGTGACCAATGTGCTTGTAATTTATGAGCACCCCACCTTGGTTTCCGTCCTTCCCATAGAAAACCAGATATTAACTTATCTAATGTTTGAAATGTTTTATTTGACAACACTATGGGAAGGTTATTTAACAAATACGCTACACCGGGCAACATAAGCATACGAAGTGCTGCCGCCTTCCCTAAGAGGGACAAATTCAGTCATTTCCAGCATGCTTCTTCAGTTGTCAACTGTACAATTAGAGGGGTAAAATTACTGGATTCTGTATGCCCCCAAGCATAAGGAATGTGTATACCCAAATAGTGCAAGTTGTCGGAAGCCCATGACAGATCCTTCTCCTGCAGACAGTCCTTGGTACATGCCCCATTCAAGGGGGCAACACTGGTTTTCTTTTGGTTGACATGCAACCCTTACATACTAGCAAATGACTGCAATGACTCCAGTAGTGGGGAAAGGGACTCTTGTGGGCGGGAAAGAGTAAGGAGTAGGTCATCGGCATACGCTGTTGCCAGGATATTCGTGATCACCCACCAGCATACCCTGAATCATTTTGTTGACCTGGAGTACACGTATAAGAGTATCCAAGGCCAGCAAAAAGAGTAATGGGGATAGTGGACACCCCTGATGAGCATCCCTCTGCAAGGGAAAGGGCATAGATATATCTTTATTGGTAAGTATTCTAGCCATAGGTTTATTATACAAGACATGGACTCACTGTTTAAAATAGGTACCAAAACCATATAAGTCAAGTACCTCATGCAAATAGGGCCACTCAACTGAATCAAAAGCTTTCGAGAAATCGACTGCTATAGCTGCCATAGGAGTGGGAGATCGGAGGGCTAGCCATTTGATGTTGAGCAAGAGGCGGATATTATCAGCCACAGCCCTGCCTTTAGTGAAGCCAGCTTGAGAAGGGTGTACAATAGAGGGCAGGACCTCCAACACCCTTTTGGCAAGTATTTTGGCTACAATCTTAGTATCTACAGAAATTAATGAAATAGGATGGTAGTTTGCACAATTTAACGGGTCGTCTGATTTCTTCGGGGTGAGGATAATTAAAGCCTCACGCATTGTTGATGGGAGGGAACCAGTCAAATGCGCTTCCCGAAAGGCAGCAAGTAGAGGGGTACTAATTTCGGAGCTTAATAGTTGATATAGTTCGGTGGTCATACCATCTGGCCCTGGAGCTTTGCCCTTAGCCAATCGAGATAATGCTTAGTTGATTTCTGCCTCAGTGATAGGGGCATCCAAGGCACTTTTTATGGTTTCTGGTAACTGGGGAATATGAACCTTCGAACAAAAGTCCCTCAACTGATCCCTCATAAGATCCTTCTCATGGGAGATCCAGGATTGATACAGTTGCTGGTAGTAGCATGTCATGCACTCATTAATTTGCTTGGGACCCATAACTATCTCTGCATTCGCAGTCCTAAGGGCATGAATACGGGAAGTGACCTGTTGCTTCCTCTGCTGGTATGCTAATAATTTCCCACTCTTGTCCCCACCCTCCCAGTATGCATGCTTAATCCTAGTCAAATGTCACTCAACTTGTTGATGGAGTATAGTATTTATCCGGTATTTTAACCCAACAATCTCCCGCAGTTTGGTTATGTCAGGGTCCCCGACAGTGGTTGACTTAAAATGTGACTCCATGGCAGAAAGTTCCACTTGGAGCCCATTAAGTTCTGCCTTCTTCTCCCTATTTTTCTGGGTCACAAAAGCTATTATGTGCCCCCTTAACACGGCTTTGAAGGCCTCCCACACCATGGTCGTGGACGTATCTCTATTATGCGCAAAGTAATCCCGAGTAACATCCTGAACCATGTTTCTAAAGGAGGGATCTTTGGTCAATAAGGAACAACCCTAACTGATGCATTAAATGGATTTTTTTTGCCTCTAATTCCCCTTCTTTTTGAGAATGATGACTATAAATAGTGAAAGGAATGCCCCCACCATGTGATTTTTTGTGACATAGTAACAGTAACAGCAACGCAAATGCAAGTGGTAATAGTTACGCACATGGTGACACAAACATAAATTGTAAAGCAAGCGGTAATAGAAACACAGGTGCAAAGTGCCGCCAAAGTGAATATTGATGCAAACGGAGACGCAGGCGTATACGGAAATGCAAGTGGTAACACGCATGGTCATGGTACCACTGTTGTAAATGGAAATGATAACTGTAACAGCAACAGTAACATGAAAGGAAAACAGAAACAAAAATGCAAAAGCAAGCATGTACGGAAACGCAAACCGTAACACGCACGGTGACGGTACCGCAATTGTAAATGCAAATGGTAATGGTAACAGCAACAATAACACCAACAAAAACAGAAACACAATCACAAATGTAAGCATGTATGGAAACATAAACCGTAATGCACACAGGCATGGGAACGCAACTGGAAATGCAAATGGTAACGGTAAGAACAACGATGATGCAAAACAAAAGAAAAATGCAAACGAAAATGGAAGGGCATCCACCAACAGAAATGGTAATGTGCACAGTGATGCTAAGTGAAAGACACAGGCAAACAGTAGTAGAGACACAAATGGTAACAGTAACGCAAATGCAAATGTAAACGCAAAGGGTAATGCACACAGTGGCGTACACGGGAACACAAACACAAACGGGCATGGAAACACGACTGTAAAGCCTACGTGTAACAGTAACTGGAGTGCACACCATATTTTTCCCCAAAAGCTCCAAGAGAAACAAAGTGAAAACAAAGAATGTATGCATAATAATGGGCCTCAGAGCAGAAAACGAGCAGTTGTAATACTAAAATGGTAATATCTCAGTAACCAAACGACATAGAAAAAAATGTAAATTTCACATGATTCATGAGTTTCCTGTCTAGGTTGTCACAATAAAAATTCTGTATCTCGCACCGTTTCTGAGATACGAGCCCCGAAAGGAGCGGCAGATGCCACCATGTTAGTCTATTAGGAGAAAAGTCAATTTCAGAGTAATGTAACCTTGCAGCCATGCAATATTTTGTCACCAAACCACCAAAAGGCACATATGTGAGATGTTGGCTGCCTTCCCTCCAAATTTCAGCCCAAAAGACCAAACTGTTTTTTTGCAGCATGGTGGCAAAGAATTCCTGTCATTTTGGCCGTAGTCTAGAAAAGCAGTGTCGTGATTTGCAAAACCTTTCATAAAAATTTGCGAAAGTGTCGCAAGTGCGACACTACTTTTTCCAGAAATTTGAAAAACATATTTCTGGGGTGTTTAACCCCAAAATAAAGACATGGCTAGCATCCTCAAGACTCAAATAGGTAAGCACAAAAATAACTATGTCCCTAGATGGTCCCAATTTTAAATGCCGAGCATTTCTATGATCAGTAACTGAAAACAAAACAGCGGATTTGTGACACTACTAGGGCCATTTGCGACACTAAAAAGTGCATTTGCGACACTTTCAATCTTTGTGTTAACTTTTCCCATTGACTTATAATGGGAATTTACCTTTTGAATAACTTTTGAACCATTTAATATTTTTTCACAAAGTCTTCAAAAGACACATCGAGGACACCGGCAGCATGTTCCCTGAAATTTTTGGACAGGTCGCGCAAACCGTGTGACCTGTAGGCACGAGCAAAGAATGCACAAAAAAATGTAATTGCATGCACAAATGTTGCTTAATAACTCCACAGCTGTAAATCTGACCAGTACAAACGTTGGCAGATCTCAAGATCTATGGTTATACCCTATGCCTGCCAAATTTCAGGCAAATCCGTTGAACGGTGGTAAAGTTATTAAGGTGCAAAGTTTCACCCTTTAACCCTTAAAAGGGTATAACCTAACTATGGTAGCATTACTGTGCTACCATAATATATATATATATATATATATTATGGGTATCGGTAGTGCTACCATAGTTAGGTTGAGGAGCCATTTCTGTTAAACCCCAAAACATTGCACCTTAATAACTTTGCAACCATTTGATGGATTTGCCTGAAATTTGAATTTATGATCAAGAACCATAGGTCTTGGGATCTGCCAAGTTTCGTACTGGCTGATATATACGGCCATGAGTTATTAAGTGATCTGTGCTCGCTCACGCTTTTCTGGAATTCTGTGGTCGCGCCTACAGGTCGTACGGTTTGTGTGACCAGCCCAAAATCTTCAGGGAATGTGCAGCCGGGGTCCCCGATGTGCCTTTCAAAGATTTCGTGAAAAAATATTAAACGGTTCAAAAGTTATTCAAAAAACAGTTTCCCATTATAAGTCAATGGGAAAAGTTAACAAAAAGTTCAACACTTTCGCAAATGCATTTTTACTTTCGTAAATGGGCCATTTTATTTTCAGTTGGTGATCAGAAAAATGGTTGGCATTTAAATTTGGGACCCTCTAGCAACCTAATTGTTTTTGTATTCACCTAGTCGGGCCCTGACCATGCTTGCCATGTTTTTATTTTGTGGTAAAACACCCCAGAAATATGTTTTTCAAATTTCTGGAAAAAGTACTTTCGCAAATTACTTTCGTGCTGACGAAAGTGTCGCAAATCTTTGCGAAAGCTTTCACAAATTGCGACAGTAATTTTCTAGTCTGTGGGAAAATGACAGCAATTCTTTGGCACTGCACTGCAAAATAACCGTTGGGAGTTTTGGGCTGAAATTTGAAGGGAACGCAGCCGACATCTCACAGATGTGCCTTTCAATGTTGTATTGAAAAATATTACACGCGCAAAGTTATGACACTCCAAAGTTTACAGTTTTCCCATAGGATAACATTACGGCCCAAGCATTACAGGAATCCTTTGGCACCCTGCTGCAAAATAACGGTTTGGTCTTTTCCTGAAATTTGGAGGAAGACAGCCAACAGTACACAGATGTGCCTTTCAGTAGTTTGGTGAAAAATATCACATGGCAGCAAAGGTTACGGCACTCCAAAATTGACAGTTTTTTGGCGCCCTGCTGCAAAATAACAGTTTGGTCTTTTGGGCTGAAATTTGCAGGAACACAGCCAACATCCCACAGATGTGCCTTTTCGTGGTTTGGTGAAAAATATTACAGGGAGGCAAAGTTATGGCACTCTGAACTTCTGTTTTTCCATAGGATAACATTACAGCGTTTGCCGCACCTTTCAGGGCCGATATCTGGAAGCGGTGCGAGATACGGACTTTCGTTGGAAAACATAGCCCCTAACAGGGGCTAAGTATAAAACTAACCAGGAAAGTATTAATTCATATGACTTTTAAATTTTTTCTCATCGTATCACAGTTCCTGAGATATAAGCCACTTTACTATTCCAACCCTCATTTTCTGCTCTGATAACCATTATTATCCATACATTCTTTGTACTCACTGGGCTGGATATTCAAACTGCGCCATTCTGAGGCGCAAGCCCTTGAGCTGCGCAAAATAGTTGCGCAGGGGTGTGTCCAGGCGATATTCAAAGGAGTTGCGCTATTGAGCAACTCCTTTGAATATCACCCCCCAGCCACAGCCACTGTGCATGGCGCAGTGGAACTTGCACCACCGCAAGTTGTCAGAGTGGAGAATTCAACTTGCGGTGGCGCAAGTACCATTGCGCCATGCGCAAAATCACGATATTCAAAAGGTGACATGCAAATGGGGCCATAATTCATGCAAGGCGCAGGGGGCCATTTGCATCTGATTATGGCCCCATTTTCATGCCATTAGCATGTAGGTGTGCCGATCCCCGAGGACTTGCACCTGGCGCCCTGCCAGGCAGCAGCCGTCGGGGACCGACGCCCCCTGCAGCCCGATCGCGGGCATAGTGTACTCCCCCCCCACCAGCCCGATCGCGGGCATCAATGTGGCTCCCCACCCTCCTCCCGTACATATCCCTGGTGGTCCAGTGGACCGAAATGCCCGATCGCGGGCGGTATGTATAATAATTCCCACCTCCCTCTCGTACACATCCCTGGTGGTCCAGTGGACCAAAATGCCCGATCGCGGGTGGTGGCATGTGATAAAAACCCCGCCCCCCCTGGAACATAGCCCAGTGGCTAATGTCCCCACCCTACCCACCCACGAAGCCCCACCACCCCGTCCACCCGGCAGCTGGCGAAGCGGCAGCATCCACCGCCCTGGCGTCCCACCACCCGCCTGACTGACTGCCCGGTAGGGATGCTACGTCCACTGGTGCAGAGCAAGAGCCAATGGGCGTGCAGCCCATACCGTACTATGACAGTACAGATTTGTGATGTGCATCCGTGCCCGGGCAGTCAGTCGTGAGCGGCGGGGTGGCAGGCAGGTGGGATGCTGCCGCCCGCCGCGGCCGGGGCGAGGTGGGTGGGGCTTTGTAGGTGGGTAGGGTGGGGACACTAGCCACCAGGGCTATGTTTGGGGAGGTTTTATCACACATACTACTCAAGTAATCAGGCATTTCGTCCAATGGACCACCAGAGATGTGAACGGAGGGGGTGGAATTATTACATACCGCCAGCCATCGGCATTTCAGGTCCACTGGACCACCAGGGATATGAACGGGAGGAGGGGGCCATTGATGCCGCGATCGGGCTGGTGGGGAGTATACTATGCCCGCGATCGGGCCGCGGTGGCACAGGGACTGGGTTGGGGGCCAGCCACAGGTGGCAGCTGCTGTTGCTCCTGCAGATACAGCAGCTCACCTGTAGATGGCCCTCGACTTAACCTTTTTTGGCTCAAAGTCCTGCAGGCGCAGGTTGGGAGTTGCGCCTGCACAACTCTGCACAGCCCGGCTGAATATCGGGCTGTGCAGTTTATGCATGGTTCCTCCCCCTCCAGTTCAGCATGCATTCATTTGCATTGCGCTGTTGCTCAGCATGTTTTCTGTGGCGCAACTGCCTCCTGCTGAATATCGCAGAATGGAGCAAGTTTGGACTTGCGCAGGTGCAACCCTATTGCGCATGGCGCAACCCTTTTGAATATCTGGCCCACTGTCTTTCTCTATGCAGCTTTTGGGGAAAACCAGCCTGTGCGGTTCCATTACTGTTACCATTACCGTTTCCACTTGCGGTTCCATTCCCGTTTCACTTAACGTTCACGTCTACACCATCATGTGCGTTACCCTTTGCATTTTCATTTGCGCTTCCTTTTGTGTTGTTTTTAACATTTCTGTCTACATTACTGTTTCTCTTTTTGTTTCACTTTGCGTCACCATGAGCATTACCATTTGCGTTTGCGGGCACAATGTTACTATGTGGCAAGACATCAGGGCCCCACTCACCCACCGCTGCATTACGTGGTGGGAGCGTGCTGCCGTCGCATTACATTCACTATTTCTCGTTATCATTCTCAAAAAGAAGGGCAATTAGAGGCAAAAAACTCTGTTTAATGCATTAGTTAGGGTTGTTCCAAACCAACAAAAGTGAGGAAATTTGGTATTAGGGTTCAGAAACCCTAGGACCCACACCCCAAACCGGCATTGGGGTGCGCATTAGAGTTATGGGTCCTAACTCTCACCCCATTCTCCACCATCTCTTCTTTACGTAGCAGTTGGGTGGAGTTACGGCCCGACAGCCTGGCTGCCAGGCGATTGGTGGAAGTCAGAAACTTTCAGCCTAACATAAATTCCCTTACACAGTAGAACAACCCTAACATACATTATGAAGTTTTGCCTCTATCTATATATATATATATATATATATATATATATATATACACACACACACACACACATACATAATATGATATATAAACTAGGGGCTATTTTTCCACTGAAGCAAACCCAGTTATTATTCACTGCTATAATCAGCTGGGTATAATGGTGAACACACGCCAGGTTTCCCTTGATCCATGCATGCATGCTCTCATTGCCTTCTTGCTTTCCTGGTGCACACATTTCATCGGCTCCTTTAAACCAACAATGGCTACTAGCACAAAGATCTATTTCTATTTATATAATTGCTGTGGCAAAAGAACATTCCCCATTAAATATATGAAACAACACATGGGGTGGTGTGTACAAACTCGAATTTTACAAACACCCTTGGCGATGGATGCTCATATAAACTCTTCAAGCGTCACTCTTGGGTTTTATGTAGCATCCAACACGTCGGGTAGGTTTAAAATTTTTATCATGCACACTACCACATACAGATGTGTCAAACCAGGATAAAGTGCAGAAATGCCGCCGAAAATCACAGAATACTGCAATTTACTGCAGGGGCCATTGTAAGTCAATGGCAATTAAAACCCTTATGTTATGCAGAATTTTGTGACATGTCATTACTGCAAGTTACTGTGCTTCATTGTGGCTGACACATCTGTATGTTATTCTATATATAATGGTGATAGACAGACAGATAGGCAAAGACAGAGAGATCCAGTGATCACCAGCTCACTGCTGTCACTCAAGCCAGCAGCAGCACTCCAAATGCAGCTACAAAAGACAAGAATGTCCAGCTGTTGATTTCATGAAAGAACCATAGTTCTTTCATTTGATCTCACAATAGAACAATACACTTGGTTCCAGGCTCTGCATATTTTCTTTTGATTCACACCATTATGTTTCAGTTCTGGAGTGCAAATGATTTTGGTTATGACAGAACGTAGAAGAACCCTGTCTAGGGTAAGGATTTGGACACACCAATTGGACAGGCTAAATACAGCAAAGGTAAAAGTACAGTGATCCCAAGAAGGGGATAGACATAGGAAAGGAATAAGGAAAGGGGAAAGGCAAGGAAGAATGTAGTTAAGAGGATAAACAGTCATCAGGCATGGGATTGGTGCAGTGTAATGGGTGTGGGGCTACAATTTTCAAAGACACATTCTGGAGACTGAAGTGCTGTCCTGTATGCAGGCAGCTCTCTGGGCTGAGAGCAGAGGTCACTGGACTCTGGGTCAAACTGATAAAACTACAGGATACCATCTGCATCATTCAGAATCCACCGAGACTGCTGCCACTCCCTCAAAGAATGCCAGTAAAGAGTCAGAGTGGCTGGACCATGGTGAGCACTGGTAGGGTGAGGGGAGGAAGGAAGGAGAATACCCTTCAAAACTTACCACTGTACAGTTCCTTCACCATTCTGGTTGGGAAGGGAAGCCAGGAGGGGTCAACTGACCCAGTATTAAGAGAAAAAGGTGGGTGTCTGCAAGGAAGAGGCTCCAAGGGCAGATGTGGAGGACTACAGTCAAGGAGGAGGCAGATGCTGGTGGGTGACTCCATAGTCACAGGAATAGAGTTTGGTGCAGGGGACAGGAGGGACAAGGTAGCAAAGTGCTTACCAGGCACTTCGGTGGGGAGGACTAGAGGGCGTATCATAGAGATCACCTAGAAGTTGGGGGGGTTAGAGGGAGCTGGATGTCATTGTCATCTGGAGATGAATGACGTGGCAAAGGACAAAACAGGGGTAGTGCATGACAGATTTTAAGGAGCTGATGAGGGGCCTAAAGCAGGTAGTTCACACGGTGGCCTTCACATGGTGGTCTTCCCCTCTGTGAAGGCTACCATGTGAGCAGATAGCTCACATGGTAGCCTTCACTGAGGTGCTACCTGTGTATTACTGTGGAAAATATAGGGAACTCCACAGCAGGTTCTTCAAGGAGTGGTTAAAGGCATGGTGCAGTGAGGAGTATTTTGGCTACATCAGGGACTGTGGTCCCACCTGAGAATGGAGGCCTGTATAAAAGAGCTGACCTTCAGGCATCCTGGAGGGGAAAGGCAGTCCTAGGTGGAAAGTATATATATGCTACTTTGGGCATTTTAACTTGCCCAGGGGAGGCAGAAAAACTGAGGGAGGCAGAGATTGCCACTCTCTAGAGACTTGAGTAGTCCAGCAGCACATCAGAGGAGAAACCCTCCCACCCACTCCTTGGCTGATCTGCCTTTATAAGCATCTGATAGGCTATATCTTCTAAAGGGAACAGAGGAAGTAGGAGAAACACAGTAAACTAAAGTAGCATCTCTGATATACAGACAGCAAGTCAGGTGGGGTACCATTCAGTGGGTCAGTACAAATGCAGTAATCAGTAAAGAGATAGGGAGGAGTGTAAAAAAAAGTACTATAGCATCAGAAGAGCTTATATAGGTTTGAAGGAGGGATCAGAGACAGAATAACAGGAGGATGCAGAGAGTGGTGCAGTGCAGTGGATGTGGACTAGCAGTCTTCATCACGATGTTCTGGGTACTGCGGTGCTGCCCCATATGCAGGCACCTCTCTAGGCTGAGGGCAGATGTTGCCAATCTCAGGGCCCAGATGGCTGGAATATTGGCAACCCTTTGCCTCCACTCAGAGGCCACCTTGTCCATAGTCACTTCCACAATGGATGTCCAGGCAGAAGGCTGGCTGGACTATGGTGGGCTCAGGGAGGTTGAGGGAAGGGGCCAGAGGCACATCCCCCATCCAGTCCAACATAGAAACTCCTATGCTGTCCTGGAGGAGTGGGAAACTCCCACAAGAGAACCAAAGGTTGTGACCAGGGAGGATGAGCGGGTCCTCCAGGAGGGAGACCCAGGGGCAGGAAGCAGAGGAGCCCAGAGGGAGGAAGCTACTCCTGGTGGGGTACTCAATAGTCTGGGGAATGGATCTGGGTACAGGTGGTGGGGAGGAGAGGGAGGTCATGTGCCTTACAGGAGGCACAGCTCAGAGGGAGAGGAAGCGAATCCAGAGGATCACTACAGCAGCAACTAGGAGGGAGACCTAAAGGTCATGATCCATCTGTGGACAAATGACCTAGCCAGGAAAAAGGTGAGCATAATGCCGGTGCAGGAGGACTTCAGGGGACTGGCTAGGAGCCTTGGAGAGGTAGAAGGCTCCATAACATTCTCAGAGGTGCTGCCACTCCATGGCGGGGTGGAGGCTCAAAATCTCTGCATCAACAAGTTCAATACTTGGTTGAGAGTCTGGTGCAGAAATAATGGTTATGGCTTCACTGGGGACAGGGGACCCACTTGGAGGGATGGTGGCCTGTATGGGAGAGATGGCCTGCATCCATCAGGGATGGGACTGCAGTCCTCAGTAAAAAGGTTGGATGCTTCCTTGCCAAGCATTTAAACTTGCCAAGGATGGACCGTCAGGAGAAGAGAGCCTTAGGCAGCCCTCCCCCACAGCTCAGTGTAGATAGCAGGATGGATCCGGAGGAATTGTTAAGGACAGATTTTCCAAAACTCATTACAAGGGGTAAGGTGGGAAAAGGGAGGCAGTAAAAGAAAAAAAAAGAGGTTGGAAAAGGGGGAACACCAGGGCAAGTGTAGTAGCTCAAAGGGGACAGGCTGGGAAGCAGGGAAAGATAAGCCTGGGATTCTTACAAGAAAGTTGGCAGAGGTAATCAGGCAGCAGGAGAAGGAAACCAGTGTTGGAAGGAGGGAGCAAAAAGGAAAAGGAAAAAATGCTAGGAGCACAGGCTGAAAAGCATGGAAAGACATGTACGCAAATGCCCGCAGTCTGGGAAACAATATCCCAGACCTGGCAGAGGAGGACCTGGATATAATAGCAATTACTGAGACATAATGCACAGGAAATGATGACTGGGATGTAAATGTACCAGGGTATATTCTACACAGGAAGGATAGGGAGGGTATAAAAGAGGGTGCCCTCTTCGAAAGGAAGATATTGAAGTGATGTCAGTGCAGGATAGACAAGGGAGTCCAAGGCACTGTATGTCATATTTGAAAGAGGAAACTACACAGCATTTCACACAGGAGTGATCTACAGGCCTCCAAACACAGAGGAGGGAGATGGATAGGAAATAGTGGAGGTAATACACGATACGGCAGCAAAGGGGGAGGTACTGCTGACAGATGATTATAACATGCCAGATATGGACTGGACATCCCAGCAGCTGCCTCAGTCAGGAGCTGAGACATCATGGAATCCATGCAGGGGGCAGGCCTTACACAGATGGCTCAGGAGCCCACCAGGGACAAGGCAATCAGACCTTGTGTTGACTGATGGAGACAGGATCAAGGAAGTCAGGTTGGATGGACACCGAGGGTCCAGTGACCACCATACAGTGTGGTTCAGCATCAGTACTGTGTCACAGTAAAGCCACACAAAGACAAGGGTCCTGGATTTCAGGAGGGTGGACTTTGATAGGATGGGGAGGGGG
The DNA here is from genome assembly GCA_016271365.2 of Neoceratodus forsteri. Classification (NCBI taxonomy): domain Eukaryota; kingdom Metazoa; phylum Chordata; order Ceratodontiformes; family Ceratodontidae; genus Neoceratodus; species Neoceratodus forsteri. The sequence goes on along the minus strand of CM028130.1, from coordinate 664,147,662 downwards.
ATCAAAGAAGCCTTGGAAAAAAGGGATTCAAGGGAAGGGATTGAGGAGCAGTGAGCATATGTAAAACAAGTCATATTAGAGGTGACAAATCAGTGCATTAGGCTGAGCAACAAGGGAAAAAAAGGAACAAACCACTGTGGTTCACAAAGGCAGTGGCAGAGAAAGTGAAGGACAAAAGGGGGGCCTTCAGAAAATACGAAGAGACTCAGAAGGATGAGGATAGGGTGGTGTACCTAGAGAGACAGAGGGAGGCAGAGAAACAGTTAGGAGCATGAAGGTGCAGACGGAGGAGGGACTAGCTCAAACAGAAAAGGGGGGACAAGACATTTTGTAGATACCTTAGTTATAGAAGGAAGGCCAAAGGAGGGATTGTAAGGCTCAAAAGGGAGGAAAGGGTGTGTGTAGAGGGGGATCTAAAAAATCATTGATACTGAATGAATACTTTTCTTTGGTATTCACGATAGAGGGAGAGGGACAGGGCCCACAGCCAGACAGCAGAAACCATGGGGGGAGTGAGGTAAACACCAGTCCTTTTACAGAGGAGCGAGTCCTGGAAGAACTCGCAAAACTGTTGGTGGACAAAGCGATGCGACCAGATGATATACATCTTAGGATACTAAAGGAATTATGGGTGGTGCTAGCAGCACCACTGGTGGCCCTGATTAGTGAATCATTCAGTAAAGGGGTGGTTCTAGAGGACTGAAAGGGGGCAAATGTAGTCCCTCTCCACAATAGTGATAGCAGGGGAGAAGCCAGGAAACTACAGGCTGGTCAGCCTCAGTAGTAGGTAAGATGATGGTGGCACTGCTTAAGGAAAAGGATTGTGAAACACCTGGAACCCATGGGAGCACAGGATCCAAGGCAGCATGTATTCACAGCAGGAAGGTCATGTCAAAGAAATCTGACTGACTTTTTTTTGATAGGGTGACAAAGGAGATGGATGAGAGTGGAGTGGTGGATATCTCCTGCTTCAATTTCAGCAAGACCTTTGACACTGTACCCCAAAGAAGACTGGTGAACAAGCTAGGTAGCATGGGGATGGCTCACAAAGTGGAAAATTGGGTTTACAACTGGTTGAGGGACAGGAAGCAGAAGATGGTAATAAATGGGATCAAATGTCAGGTAAGGAGGTTGACCAGTGGGGTGCCTCAGGGATCAGTACTGGGGTCAGTCTTTTTTAATGTCTTCATCAGTAACATTGCTGAAGGGCTGGAGAAGAAGGTGTGCCTATTTGTGGATGATACCAAGATCTGCAACATACCCCGGAGGTGATCAAAAGAATGAGGAGGGATCTAGGAAGGCTGGAAAAGTGGTCAAGGGTATGGCAATTGAAATTTAATGCAAAGAAGTGCAAAGTCATGCACCTGGAGTGAAAAACCCTGAGGAGAGCTACAGGGTGGGGGGCGGGGATTGCTGACAGTCTTTGGGGAGGAAAGGGATTTAAGGATAATCATCTCAGATTATCTAAAGGTGGCCAGTGTAATAAAACTGTGGGGGAGGGCCAGTGGGATGTTGGGGTGCATAGGAAGGGGCATCACTAGCAGAAGAAGGAGGTGCTGATGCCATTGTACAAAACACTGGTGAGACCTCATCTAGAATACAGTGTTCTGTTCTGGAGGCTGCATCTTCACAAAGACATAGACAGAGTAGAAGCAGTACAGAAGGGCAACCAAGACTGTGTATGGCTTGCACCAGAAAACATATGAGAACACATTAAAAAAAAACTCAATATGTATACATTTGAAGAAAGAAGGGAATGGGGGGGTGTGATAGGGACCTTCAAGTATCTTCAAGGCTTGAACATCATGCAGCTGGGTGACATCTTTCAGTACAAGTATTGTACAAGAACAAGGGGACATGATATGAGATTGGAAGGGGACAGGATATGGGAAAATGTAAGGAAGTTTTTCTTCACAGAGAGGGTGGTAGATGCTTGGAATAGCCTACCTCAGGAGGTGGTGGATGCTAACACAGTGAAAAGATTCAAACAGGCATGGTATAGACATAAGGGAACCCTAGATGGGGGAAGAGAAGCAATAGCCAATGACCAAGTAGTTAGTGGCTGCTGATGCAGGCAGACAATATGGACAGACTAGGTGGGTCCAGTGGTCCTTATCTGCTGTCAACTACTATGTTACTATGTAGTAGGGAAGAGAAGCCCATGGGGTAGAAATTCCCCAGAGGTAGAGGGTAGTAAGGACAAGAAGGAGGGAAGTGGTGGTGGGTCAAAAAGCAATTAAAGTTGGGACAGAAGATAAGGAGGGTAGGCAGAGAGATGGCGTAAAAGGGGAGGACAGGACTCGGGAAAACAGAAAGGGTGAGGGATGAAAACAGGACAGAATGGGGGGAGGTACAAAATGAATGGAGAGCCATGTGTGCTAGCACAAGCAGTCTAGGAAACAAAATTTCTGACCTTGAATCCGTCATTGCTGAAGCTGACCTAGATCTGGTGGCCATAATGGAGTCATGGTGCACCAACAACCAACAACCACAGCTGGAAAGTGGCCATCCCAAGCTACACCATGTTGTGAAAAGATAGGACAGGGAGATAGGTAGAGAGTTGTTTTATATGTGAGGGAACGTGTAAATGCCACTGAGATAAGCCACTCATAAGTGACATTACTGAGGGGCTGGGCAGGAAGATGAGTCTGCAGATGACACAAAGATCTGCAATAAAGTGGACACTGCTGAGGGAGTGGAACAAATGAAAAGTGACCTGCTCAAGCTAGAAAAATGGTTCAACATGTGTCAGTTAAAATTTAATGCAAAAAAATGTAAAGTGGTGCATCTGGCAGGAGCAACCCAGGGTCAGTCTATTATCTGGGAGGGGAGCAGCTAACAGACACCAAACAGGAGTGGGATCTTGGGGTCATCATCTCTGATGACTTAAAAGTGGGCAGACAATGAGAAAAGGCAGCACAAAAAGCCAGCAAAATGCTGGGATGCATAGGAAGGGGCATCGCATACAAGTCCCTGGTAAGGTCCCACCTTGAGTACTATGTATAGTTCTGGAGGCCTTATATCAAGAAGGACATGAATAGACTAGAGACAGTACAGAGGAGGTCAACAAAAATGGTACAAGGGCTCCATGAATTGCCATACGAAAGCAGATTATGGCAACTCAACATGTACTCACTGGAGCAGCGCAGAGATCAGGGTGACATGATAGAGGCATTCAGATTCCTGAAGGGCATAAACAGAGTCCCTACCCAGGAACTATTTCTGATCAATAGCTCCACAAGGACAAGGGTCATGAAATGAAATGAACGGGAGGGAGGTTCCGGGGTAACATGCATAAGTTCTTCTTTATGGAAAGGGTGGTGGCTCCATGGAATAGCCTACCCGAAGAAGTCATTGACTCCAAAACAGTAAGACAATTCAAATCTTCTTGGGATAGGCATAAGGGGATTGTTTCTAAGAAATTTTAAGGGGGGGGTAGCACTCAGGGCAGACGAGATGGATCTTTGGTCCCCACATGCTGTCACTTTCTATGTATCTATGTTTCAGATATAGGGACAATAATGGAATAAGAAAAGACTGGAGGTACTACTGATCAGCCTAGAGAAAGGATCAGAGGCCTTTATTCGAATGGATATGTTGAACAGAACACCAACATGGGGAAGAAATAAGACAGAACTTTCCGGGAGGCCATTAGCAAAATGGCAAGCAAGAGGAAAGTATTGATTTGGAGGGACTTTAATATGCTGGGTGAAGACTGGAGAATTCTGGCCACAGTTACAAGAAGAAGAGCCATCCTCAACTCCCTTCATGAAGCATTTCCCAGGCATCTGGTTATGAAACACACTAGAAATGTGGCAGTGTTTACCTGGTATTTTCAAAGATGGACAGCATTGCAGCTGTCAGTGGTTCATCCCCTGGGTACAAGTGATCACCGCATTGTGTGGTTTGGCATATGGATAGGTCAAGAGAAAAACTACAGTAAGACAAGGGTCCTTGACCTCAGAAGGGCAGGTTTTAGAGAAATGGGAAACTGCTTCAGTAAATACCTTGAAAGGGAGGATGGCTGGGAGCGGGGGGAGGAGACCCAAAGGGAAAGGATTAATGAGGGAATAGCCAAGGAAATGGCATGCTGTTTGAAGAAAGTGAGGAAGGGAAGGAGGAGGAGGAATAGGCCACTATTGTTTTCTAAGGAGGAGGGCAAGGCAGTGAAGGAGAAGAAAACAGCGTATAGGAAGCACAACGAGACCCAAATGGAGGATGACAGGGAGGAATATCTGTGAAAGCAAAGGAACAAAGGAGAGTGAGGGCAACTACAGCACAAACAATGGCGAGGCTGGTTAAGGAGGTCAAAAAAGTTGTCAGACCTTCTTCAGCTACTTGAGTGAAAGGAAGACAAGGGGAGGGATAGTGAGAATCAGGAAGGTGGGGGGACTGTACAGAGAAGGATCCAAGATCAAGCGGAAATTTCAAATGATTACTTCTGCTCAGCCTTCACAGTAAGGGGGATGGGCCAGCATGTAACAACAAGTACTGTGCAGGGAGGAAAGAACACAAGACTGTTTTTGGTAGAGAGGTTCCAGAAGGACTGGAATCCCTGAAGGAGAATGAGGTGATGGGCTAAACAGCATTCACCCAAGAGTTCTAAGCAAACTGAGTGCAGTGCTAGCCCCCCACCTACAGGCAACACTATTCAGCACCTCACTGGAGATGGGGATAGTTCCATAGAACTAGGAGAGGACCGATATGGTCCCTCTGCACAAAAGCAGCAGCAGGAAGGAGGCCAGCAACTACAGGGCAGTCAGTCTCATATCAGTAGTGAGGAAATGAATGGAGATCCTACTGAAAGAAAGGATCATGGATTGCTTGGAGGCTAATGGTTTGCAGGACCACCAGCAGCATTGTTTCCCAGGGGGAGGTCATGTCAACAAATCCCACAGATTTCTTTGACTGGGTTACTAGGGAGGTGGATCAAGGGAAAGCAGTGGATGTGGCCTATCTGGACATCAGTAAGGCCTTTGACACTGTGCCTCACAGGAGACAGTTAAGAAACTAAGCAGCTGGGTGGTGGGGTGGGAGAGAAATTAGTAAGCAGGATTTCAAACTGGCTGAAGGATAGGAAGCAAAGGGTGGTGGTAAATGGTAGACACTCAGGGGATGAGACAGTGACTTGTGGGGATCACTGGGATTGGTGCTGGGACCAGTACTCCACAATGTCTTCATAAGGGACATTGCTAAGGAGCTAGAGGGGACTCTACAAGAGGGTGGACACTCAGGAAGGGATGGAGAGAATGCAAAGGGATCTGGGGAAACTAGATGAGTGGTCTAGAGTGTGGCAGCTGGCTTTAAATACCAAAATTTGCAAGGCCATGCACTTGGGGCTGGAGAAACCCAGGGGTTGTGTACACAAGTTGGGGAAAGAGGTACTTATAGTTACCAAGCAAGAAAGAGACCTTGAGGTCATCATATTTGATGATCTCAGGGTAGCTGGTCACCGAAACAGGTCAGTAGGAAAGGCTAGTGGGATGCTGGGTTGCATTGGGAGGAGAATTTCAAGCAGAAGGAAGGAGGAGGAGCTGCTGCTGTATCACTCAATACTGAGATCCCCCCTGGAGTACTTTGTACAGTTCTGGAGGCCACACTTCTGCAAATACATTAACAGGGTGGACACAGTACAGAGAAAGGCAACCAAAATGGTGCAAGGGTTGCACAAAAAGCCATATGAAGAAAGGCTGCAGGATCTCAACATGTACTAGAGAAGAGGAGACTGAGAGGGAACATGATTAAGACCTACAAGTGCCTCACAGGGCTAAACAAGGTGTAGGTGGGGTGTCTTTTTTAGAGAAAGGAAGGCACTAGAACATGGGTGCATGCAAGCGAGCTATGGGGGATGTTTTGGAGAGATGTGAGGACATACATCTTCATGGAAAGGGTAGTGGACAACTAGAACAATGTGCCAGAAGAGGAAGTGGGATCAAAGACTATGGGAGGTTCAAGCATAGGGTAGGATAGGCACAAGGATGAATTAGGTAGAGGAGAAAGGAGGTGGGAGGGATGCCAGTGACCAAATAGGGTCAGAGGTGTTGGAATAGACAAGGAAAAGGGGCAGACTAGATGGGTATACCAGTCCTTTTCTGCTGTTAAAGTTTCATGTTTGTTAGAAGTCTTAGAAAATTAGCATATCAGCAATTAATGCCAGTAGAGCACCAATCCTGAGCATTTCCTCTCTCAAAATATGTGTCATGATGGGGTCATGTGATACAGTCAAGCTAGGCGCAGCAAGGCTCCTGCAGCTCCATCCCACAATTGTTATTTTTGTTTGTTTTTTATTCCCCTCGGTGTTGATGACCTGGTGATTTTGTCGATAGACCTTGTGATTGGCCATGGTTGGGAAGCTGGAGAGTGATGAACCTGGTTCATTTTGTCCATCCCACAATTGTTATTTTTGTTTATTTTTTATTCCCCTCGGTGTTGATGACCTGGTGATTTTGTCGATAGACCTTGTGATTGGCCATGGTTGGGAAGCTGGAGAGTGATGAACCTGGTTCATTGGCTAAGAAAAAATATAAGCTATCAGCCTCCCCACCACCTCCTGAAGATGGGCCTGAAGCTATGTCAGAGACGCAGGTGGAGCGTGAGATGGAGGCAAGCCTGGTCGCCCAAGAGTTGAGTAAAATAAAAGCCTTTATGAGCTAATCTGAGCTGATTTCAATATTAATCACTTTAATGGCGATTAGAGTTTTGACGGAGACTTTGGGCCATCAGGTGGAGCACATTGAGTCATGGATTGGACAACTTGATGATTGGGTCCATCCAGCAGAGATGCCTGGGCCTAGTTAAGCGGGAGATCCGCTCCTTGTAGGACAAACTTGAAGACCAGGAGACTCGAAGCTGGCGGAGTAATGTAAGGTTGTTTGGGCTGCCTGAGAGATGATTCACTTTATGCACAGTCAGCTGCCTTAGTGGCTGCATTTAAAGATAGATGCTGCCATAGAAATAGAAAGTACTCACAGAGTTCTGACTGACCCCCTTTTGGCATATCCTAGGGTGCACCCTCGCCCAGTGTTTTTTAAACTGCTTTGGTATACCAACAGGGAGTGTCTTGTTTTTTGTTTTTTTTTACTATTTCTTTAGCTCCTTCCTTCTTTGGATGGCCCCCTTCAGACTGACCTCCCCCAGCTGCCCCAGGACTTACCTCACCAAGGTCCTTTGCCACCGGAACCACAGTTGTGCCCGGCCACCGGTGCGGCACCTGTGAAGGGTTGATCTCTCATCCTGCCGCATGGAGGAGTTTTTCCCCCACTTTTTCTCCCCAAGCCCACAGACATAAAATGAGCACAACGTCTGAGCTCTGCCTCCACTGAGACCACTCCAGTGCCCTGTACATGGGATCCTCTCCTGTGCTGCAGCATGAAAGAACTACCGCCCAGGCATCACTGGATGGTAGGCAAGCAGCGCGCTACAGCATCCTCCCTTCCTGAGGAAGGGGAGCTGTCTTGGGATGCTCCATCCTTCCTCTCTCTGCAGACCCCTGAGCCACCCTTGTCTGTTCCCAACCCCGGGTCACCAGTATAGTGCGAGGTGTGTTGTCCAGTGCCTCAACCCTCAGTGCCATCAGGCCGGCAGGAAGTGCATTTTGAAGGAGGTGAGGATTGTGAAAGAGATCCGATGGCAGGGAGCTAATCTGTTTTTTCACCTGGATTTCCCTGAAAGGGCATTGGAACATCATAAGGCTTTTAACCGGGTCAGAGATCTGCCAGAGAATGAGGTATTAAATGTTTCCTGGCACCTCTGGCCACTTTGCGAGTCTTTGTGCAGAACTTCCTGCAGAAGCTCAGCAGTTTATTTTGGGCACCTCCTGCTCGACTATGGAGGCATCCTCACCAGGGTCTAGGACTTCCATGACTCCCAAACCCCAGAGAGTGCAATTGACTTTGAACCCTCAACCCACGGCAGAACATCAGGATGTTCTGAGTTCTCCAATCTGCCAGTCTCTCAAAGATGAGGACTTGATGGACTGAGGACTGATTGTGTTTTGCAGTGGATTGAGCCTGCTTCTCTCTCTACCTATGGAATGATTTATGTGTATGTATTTCTTTTTGAAGTTTGCCTAGGTGTAGTTGCACTTTTTTGCTCCCTCTGGGGAGCTGGGATTTTGGTTAAGTGTTACCTTTGTGTCCTGGGAAGCCAGGGGAGGATCTATTTGTGTTTAAATTATTGTATCCTATGTGGTGAGCCTGGCTGCTTTTTAGTTGATACTGTGGAGAATACTGCAGATTTGAGGGAGCATTGTTTCTTTCTCTTTTATATACTTGTTTAGTGTTTCTTGGCATTCTTTTCAGTGCTTTTCATAGGTGTTTGGTTTTGAAGGGTGTCGGATGGTCCCTCAGGGCCTCATTTCTTTTAATAGTTTAATAGAATCAGGAGATTCAGGAGATTTTAATAGAATGAGGAAATCTGGGAGGGGGAGGACAGGGAAGAGTATGTGAAGAAGTCCAAAGAAATAACCAGGGTAGTCAGGGTGGCCAAGGCTTCCAGAGAGCTGAGGCTGGCACAGGGCATCAAGGATGGGGAAAAAAAACTTTAGGTACATAAGGAAAAGAAGGAGCTGCAAGGACCAGATAGTGAGGATTAGGAAGGATGGGGGTAGGCAGAGAAAGGGGTGGATCAGGCAGAAGCACTAAATGAGTACTTCTGTTCTGTTTTCATGAGGGAGAAGGGCGGGCATCTACCTCAGGGGGTGGGGAGGGTCAGCAAGGGGGGAGGGGGTGATGGATGAGGTAATCATGAAGAGTAGGGTATTAGAAGGTCTAAAGTCTCTGAGGGTAGATAAAGCACCAGGACTGGACGGCATACACGCCAAGGTGCTGAAAGAACTAGTGGAGGTCTGGGCTGGGCCACTGGCAAACCTATTCAATACCTTCCTGGACACAGGGTGCATACCACAAGACTGGTGGATGGCCCACATGGTGCCCCTCCATAAAAGTGGTCCTAAGGATGAACTGGGCAATTACAGACCAGTAAGCCTCACATCCATTGTAGGGAAATTAATGGAGACAATCCTGAAAGAGAGGCTGGTGACTTTTCTGGAAGTCAGTGGGCTCCAGGATGGTCAGCAGTATGGGTTTGTCTCAGGTAGATCCTGCCAGATCAAACGTGTTGAATATTGTGACTGGTCAACAAGGGAATTGGACTAGGGCCATGCAGTGGATATCCTGTATTTGGACTTCAGTAAGGCTTTTGATTCAGTGCTGCATGGGAGGTTGGAGGGGCAGTTGAGATACATGGGGGCAAGGACTAAATTGGTGAATTGGATCGAGAACTGGCTGCAGGGGAGGCAGCAGAGGGTGGTGGTGGTGGTGAGGGGACTCTCATCTCCCAGGGCTGTGATGAGCAGAGTTCAACAGGGCTCCGTTCTGGGACCGGTGCTGTTTGGGATATTCATAGCAGACATCTCACGTGGCATCAAGAATAAGATCAGTCTGTTCAATGGCTATACCAAGATGGGGGTAGTGGTGGATGACATAGTAGAGTGGCAGGGGTTCAGGATGACCTGACTAAGCTGGAGGAAAGGTCATAAGTATAGAAATTGGGGTTCAATGCTAAGAAGTGCAAAGTACTGCACTTTGGAGCAAAGAAGCCAGGGAGAAGCTACCATTTGGGAGGAGTTCAGCTTGGTGCCACCAAGGAGGAAAAGGATCTAGGGGTGGTCATAATGGGCAATATGAACAGCTCAGAGCAGTCCAGGAAGGCAGCAGTGAAAGTCAACAGGATACTGTGGTGTATTGCGAGAGGAATCCCCTCCAGGAGCAGGGAAGTGATCCTACCTCTGTACAGGTGACTGGTCAGGCCACACCTGGAGTACTGCATGCAGTATTGGTGCCCATATCTGAAGAAAGGTATCAGATTACTGGAAGGGGTAGAGAGCAGAGTGGCAAAGATGATCCAAGGATTTGAGGACAAACCCTAGAAGTAAAGGCTGAGAGAGTTAAATATGTACTCCCTGGAGAAGAGAAGGGACTGGAGGATATGATTGAGACTTTTAAGTACTTAAAAGGGATAAACAAGACTGATACAGAAGGGGTATTTAAGTTAAGGATGGAGATGGACATGAGAGGGCGTGGACTCAGATTGGAGGGGGGAAGATACAGGAATAAAATGAGGAGACACTTTTTCACGGAGAAGGTTGTGGCTATATGGAGCACTCTGCCCGAGGAGGTGGTATCCTCTAAGACAGTGGGTAGTTTTAAAATAGGATGGGACAGGGTGAGGCGGGTAATTTTGAGGGGGAAAGGGAGGAGCAGCTGCAAGGTAAGGGTGTTAGCTGCACATTCAAGCAGACTTGATAGACCGTGTGTCCTGTTTCTGCCAGCAGATTCATATGTTCGTATGTACGTAGTTTCCTGATAGGTTGTGGGGCTGTTATGGAGGCAGTATAGTGCAGTGAGTTAAGGCACTGAGCTGCATTAGCCAGCCCATTGGTACTGAGGGTTGAGGCGCTGGATGCCACACCTTGCACCACGCTGATGACCCACGGTCGGGAGCGACCTTGGATGTTGGAGGGTCTGCCGGTGGCAGGAGGATTGAGCATCCCAAGGACTGCTCTCCTCCTCTGGGGAGGAAGGGGTGGGACTACTGCAGCTGTGCTGGCTCCTGGTGGTGACTAGGGGTCAGTGCAGGCAGGTGGTTCTCTGGAGATGGCACAGATGGTGTCGGACGTGCAGTGCATGAAAGCACGCATGGCAGTGTCATTGATGCCTTGCATGTCTGTGCCATGGGGTGGAGAACCAAATGTACAAAAAAAATCCTCCTGCATGCTTGATGACATCCATTCCATCTGTGCCGCATCACTCCAACTCAAGACAGCTCCTCCTGGATCCAGACCCTCAACTTTCCACAGTGGTGGGGTAAGTACCCACCATGATGCAGCTGGTAAGAGGAATGGAGGAAGGGGTTGAGCTCAGGTACTGGGATTGATGCGGGGATGCAGATCTGAACAGATGGGGGGGAACCATAGGTAACACCCCCCAGCCGAGGATAGCATAAATAAAGCAACTAAAAAAAAAAAAGGATCTGAGCTGCAGATCTGGTGACCTGCATTTGAATCCCACAGCTGCCTAGGTGCATACTGTGTGATCCTGAGCAAGCCACTTAACTTCCTTGTGCTCCCTGGTCGCATCAGGAAACAAGCTTCGGCTTAGTGTGCTACTCCTGGTTAAACAATGTTCCCTTTCCCTTATAGGCATATAGATACTTTTTTATTTTTATTTATCAAGTCTAGGATTACAAATACAGATACTTTGGTGGCTCCTTACTGTAGTACATCGGTGGGGACGGGGTTTCTTTTTAGGGGAAGAAATTGGGTTTGTGTTTTGCTTTATTTTGATTTGATTTGTTTTGTGTTAGTTAAGGCTCCCATCAGTTTTCCAAGGGGGTTTATGGGGAGTCTTTTATTTTTGGAGGGTGCATGACCCATCCTCTGGCTGCTCAGGATGGGGCTGAGATGCTTTCTTGGGATCCTGTTTGGGGGGGGGCTATTTGTATTTGTTTCATACTATTGGTATCTTGGGCAGTGGAGTGGGGTTGGTGGGGTTCTTGTTAAATGTAATGTTTACATACTGTTGGTGGTTTGATAGCTTTCTGGTTTGTTCATTTATTTTTGTTTATCGGTTTATAGGCCGCATTGCTATTATGGGGTTTGCTAGTTCTGGGATGAGGTCTCTTATATTGCTTGGGTGTTACTATGGGGGGGGTCAGTATTTTTATTCTAGGTAACTTGTGGGGCATGCGCAGTGGCCCCACTCGTACCCACATGCGAGTGACAACAGTTAGCGGGTGTAATGTTCTTTTAGTCTATTACGTACATAAATTTTGGGTGTTTATCAAATGTCAGATTTATGGACCTGTGATTGATGTTATGTTTCTGGTCAGAATCATTTTTTGTTCTGCTGCTGCTTGGGGGGGTTGGGTTATATGGACGAGACCTACAGGTTGGGGAATTAATTTACAATGACATATAAGGTGGTATCTTGGAATATACAGGGAATGAATGGTCCTATTAAAAGTAAACGTGTGCTGTCTCACATTAGCAAACTTGGAGGGCAAATTGTGTTTTTACAAGAAACTCATTTGCTTCAAAAGGAGGTTAATAGATTTAGGGTGAGCTGGAATGGGCAAGTTTTCACAGCTTCATTCACCTGCAAGAAGAGGGGGTTATGATTTTATTAACTAAGGAGTCGAACTGGGTTACCACATCAGTCGTAAGGGACTCTAAGTCCAATGGGTGTTAGTGGCAATTTAGATGGTCATAAATGTACTTTAGTTTCTGTGTATTGACTAAATTCTGACAGTCCTCCTTGTTTTCATAGACTTTCACAATTTCTCCATGATAAGGGGGAGGAGGAAATCATTCTGGGAGATGATACAGTATGAATGAAGTTCTTGATTCCACTTGTGACCGCAGTGGTAATCCTGGCAAGCTTGCCACCCTGGGCTCTAGTGTTCTCAGTAAACTCTGTGATGATTATGGGCTCTGGGCTGTGTGGCAGATTTGTAATCTAGATGTTTGAGATTATTCTGCTGTGCATCAGATTTGTAGTAGGACTGATATATTTTTTGGTTTCCCGTGCTTTGCTTAAAAATCTTTTGTCAGTCTCTATTGAGCCCATGGTCATTTCCAATCATTCTCCAATTACTTGTACCTTTCTTTGGAGAGTGAGGGGCCTCAGACTGTATGATGGTGCTGTAATGCTGGTTTTATGACGCAGTCTCAATTTAAGGAGTGGATTAGGAAGGAAGTCAGGGATTATCTTTCAGTCAATAATATGGGGGGGTCGCCTCTTTGTGGGTGTGGGAGAGTCTTAAAGCTTATCTTCAGGGTAATATCATTCCTTATTCTTCAGTACATAAGAAGGAATAACTGGTTAATATTCAGACTTTGGAGTCCCATTTGGGTGCCCTTGAAAAGCAATTTAAGGCCAGTTTGGGATGTTCTTCTTTAATTCAGCGTATTTGGGGTCTTTGGTTTCAAATTAATTTATAAAATACTCAACAGGTAGAATTCAGCCTTTACAGGACCTGACAGGCATATTGGGAGGGTGGAGAAAAAGTTGGCCATTTAGTGGCTTATCTACTCAAGGAGATTGCAGCCTGTAGTAAAATCCTGGGGATAAAACAGGGTGATTGTATAATTTTGGATCCTGAGGGGGATCAATTTAGCTTTAAAGGATTATTATGCTCAGCTCTATACCTCTAGGAGGGTACAGGGAGGGTCATTGGTTGATATTCTGGATTTTGGGGGGTCTCTCACACTTCCCTGTCTTTCGGATGAGCAGCTTTTGGATCTGGAGGGGCCAGTTAGAGCTCAAGAGGTTCAAGCAGTGGTGCAGCAGCTCATTCCTGGTCATAATAGGTAAACAAAAATAGCACTGTCCAAAATCACTCACACCAACAGAGCTAGAGCATGGCTAACACTCAGTAATATCAGTGAGCGCTACCTTGCTGAAAACAACAAATCAGAATGCATGTATGATAGTGGGGGCGTGCTATACCCCCACACCCCTCGATATAAATATAATCTACTCCATAGGGGGGTGAAATTCGAGAAAAAGGAAGAAGTTGCGGGAGAACATGAAAAAAAAATACAGGTGGGGGTGAACACAAAAATACACCACAGTCGGGAGACTGCGAATGGAACCCTGGTGTCCTGGATGCTCTGCTGCCATTGCTGCTCCTGCTCTTAGCCCCCTACGCCATGGGAGCAGCTTGGTGAGACACCACTCACCTTACCCCTTTCTCCTCTTTTCGGATGTGATGAGAGCTACAGGGGTAGTGGCAAATCATTTTTGCTACATTAACACTGTAGCTGTTATCACATTCACTGTTCTGACATCACTGTTTTGCACTGCGCTATTTTAACAGCACTATATTAACTGGACACCACAGCAGCTACAGGGTGGTAAGAGCCCAGGACCAGATGGGTTCCCTATTGAGTTTTATATGGTGGTAGGGGACTTGGTGTGTTCGATATTGGCTGAGGTGCTGGAGGATGCTTGGAAGACTGGGGAGCTTCCCTCGACTATGTATGATGTCGTTATTACAGTTTTAGCCAAAAAAGATAACGATCCATACCAATGTGCTAGTTATCAACCTATCTCGCTCCTCATTGTGATTTATAAGGTGTTAGTGAAAATGTTAGCTAATAGGTTGACTAAAGTTCTGCCAAGTTTAATCCATCCCGATCAGGTGGGTTTTGGGGGGGGGCAGGGATGGGGAAGATCATATTCATCAACTAATAGACCTTTTTTTGAGCATCTGCATCATCCTCCAGTGTTTCTGCGGTGGTTGCGTTATATACAGAAAAAGTGTTTGATTCTGTTGAGTAGCCCTATCTTTTTGTGGTTCTACAAAAATTTGGTTTTGGTCCTGATTTTCTTTGGTGGGTTCAGGTTATTTATTCCTCCTCTTGGGTGGCTGATTTTATGAATTGTACTGTTCCTCGGCCTTTCAGTTAGGTAGGGGGATGAGACAGGGGTGCCCATTGTCCCCGACTCTTTTCCTGTTGGTGATTGAGCCTTTAGCCCACAAAATTCATGAGTCTCGTGATATTTCCAGTTTTCAAGTAGGCCAGCATATTTATAAATTATTTTGTTCCTGGATGACATGCTTTTGACTCCAAGTTCTGTCATCCTTACGCAATCTTATTAAATGTTTAGATTATTTTTCTTCTCTGTCTGGGTTAAAGAATAATTGGTGCAAGACAGAAGTGTTACCTATGAATGTTTCTTGGGCCAGTTCACTGTTGCCTATACAGGGACTATGGTGGGCCTCCTGTCTTATCAAATACCTGGGTATCAGTATTTCTCCTTGTTTGTCAGACTGGCCTTCCTTGAATTTGTAGCTGATTCTTACCAAATTGAAAGAAGATATGGCCAGATTGAAGCAACTTCATTTATCCCTTTGGGGCAAAGTACAGGCCATACATATATTATTCCTCCCAAAAGTGTTATATGTTATTGGTTATCTGTCTCTCAGAATTGGGGATAAAGTCCTCTCCACTTATACCACCCTCGTTTTAGACGGGCAATCAATTTAACCGGGCAAATCTCATTTGCCATTTGCCATTGCCATAGGCTGTAATGTTAAAAATGGTGTTTATAGCGTTCCTTGCCTGCCTTCTATATCAGGCAGATTAGCCGCTAATTAATGTCAGTTCACACTTTGGCATGAAGTTTGACAACCTTGTCTAAGTGTGAACAGACACTATTTAGTTGCTAATTAGTGGCTAATCAGCCCGAATAGAAAGGGCATAGAATGTTATAGCCACATCTACAGTATTTTTCGAACTCCCCGAGTACTAGTCTCATTTGTCTCCCAACTCCACTGCATTCTGTGTGGGATTTTGAAACTCCCCGCTCATAGTGACATATTTCACTGTCTGATCCCCATTAGCCTGAAATTATCCTGTTCAAGTGCCACAGCCTATCGGGAGTGTTTCTGCAGTAACCATGAGGGAACCCTAGTTCTTAGATCCACTTTATTTCAGGTGATACTGTACTAATTTCCCTCTCCACTTTGTTGCACAGCCATTTGACAGAATGGCTCCCTCTGGTCTCCAAGCGCTACCTATCAGGTGTGTAGTCTTGTAATTCTCTACTACTGATACTACTGCATCTGAACTCCCTGCTTGCAGTGACATATTTCACTGCCCGATCCCCATTAGCCTGAAATTATCCTGTTCAAGTGCCACAGCCATCTAAAAACCCTTTTCTGTCTACCAGGAGTGTTTCTGCAGTAACCACAAGAGAACCCTAGTTCTTAGATCCACTTTATCAGTGGTTTTAGTTATAGCGCCCACTCACTATAACGAGCAAAATCTGCCTACACAGATGTGCCCATTATAAGTGGCTTAGACTGTACTTGGTGGAAGCAGCTTTCTATGGCACTTTTGCATTTCTTTTGGGATGGAGGCAAGCCTTGTCTCTCAATGTTGTGTTTGATAGCTCCGTACACTAAGGGAGGCTTTCGTTCCCCATGGTTTAAGGTATATTATGTTACTTCTGGTCTGCTCAAAATTTGGATGTCACTGCATTCGGACAGGCTTAGTTCTTTGGTGCATTGGTTGCATTTGGAAAGGGATTTGGTTTGTAATGCCTCCCCAAGAGTATTCTTAGGGACTCTATCCATAATCTTCATCTCCTTCCCACCCAGGAATATGCTTTTCATATTTGGACAAATGCTAAGGCACGTTTGGACTTTGCATTGGATATCCCCTTGCATCTTTAGCCCATATGGGGTAATTTGAGGTTAAAAATTGGTGTAGATTCTTTGTACTGGCTGTTATGGTTTGAGTGGGGTGTACAGATGGTGGGTGACCTCTTCTCTCTGGCTTCCTGGCATTTTAACTCCTTTGGTGAATTGCAAAGGCAGCCATCACTACCTTTCTCACATCACTGGTGGTATCTTTAACTTCAACATCTGTTGCAGTCAAAGGTTGGAGTATCACTTAAATTGCCCTGTCACCTCAGTGGAATAAGGTTTTTGACAAGTTGGGTGAGACTAGTAACAGTGGTCTTCTTACTCTTCCTCAGATGGGGACTATCTATTAAGTGTTGTTGGAAGAGTATAACATGGACCCAAGCAGATTGCACATGTGGTGGGAGCAGCTGTGAAGCTAATCACTTTCTAATGAGGAATGAGATTGGATTTGGGCTAATGCTTATGGGGCATGTAGGGATACTGCTGGCCATTTGATGCAGCTGAGAACTTTACTTTTGTGGTATCAGACTCCTGCAGCCTTGTATACTATGGGATAGGTACATCCTTGGTGCTGGCAGTGTGATGGTGCAAGATGTACCCTGCTTCACTTGCTTTGACAGTGCCCTAGGATAGGGTTGTGGTGGACTGCAGTGTTGTCTACTAATGAGGAAGTTTTGGGGTTTAAGATTCTAAAGGATTCCTCTCTTTTGGTGTTAGGGAATACTTTGAAGATGTGTTAGGGTGTTTCAAAGGGAGTGGTTTATGGCTGCCATTACGGAGGCCAGGCATCTCCTATTGCACAGATGGCGTTCAAAGGATGTACCAACATATGATGAATGGGTGGAGGGAATGTTCCAGCAAGCAAGGTATGGGAAATTATCCTATATTGCAGCTGGGAAATATTGGCATTTTCTTTGCACTCGGCAGCCTTTTCTGCTCCCTTTGGGATCCCTCTGTATCAGGGATGGCTGTTTATTCTTCCTCACACATGATGTCCATTCCCTTTGAGTTGGAATCATCAGATGTGAGTTAGTTTTGTGAGTTTTGGATGGTTGAGTTGGGATCAAAACTGGGTATGGCAAGTTCCGACCTTTGTTGTTGCTCTAGTTTAGTTTGTTTTTGGTTTCATATCTCCTTCCCCAGATGGTGGTGGTGTTTCTCAGTGCGTTTTAGTTTCTTTGTTCTCAGTTGTTGGGTATTTTATTTTTGTTCAGCCTGTACCGTATTTGGATTTGTTTTTGTGCTACTCTTTAGATTGTAGTTCCATCGTGTGTTAAACACTCCAGCTAGGAAGTTTGTTGTTACTGGTTAATGTTGTATTGAGTGTTACTTGATTCTCTTGTTAAAAAGTTAATATTTTAAAAAAATGTGTGTATGTGTTTATGTGTTTGTGTGTGTGTGCGTGTTTATGTGTCACTCATGCTGGGATAATAAATGTTGGAGCCACATTCTGTACTACTTTACATGGATGTTAAAGCACTTCCATGGTGCATAACAACAACACTGCATAGTTTTGTAAATGGGGCCCTTACTAATGCCTCTCAGCTGTTACAGATTACCTGTGCATCCTTGATTATTGATCCTAAATTTTCCCAGCCACATTTTGAATTCCTATGGTCCCTTGATTAGTTAAATGTTTTCAGTGTAGCTCATGTTAAATTTCATGAATGCACACATATAACATTCTGAAAGTAGCTATGGGTCTGTTCATGAGAAAGGGTTACCAAGGTACTACAGAATCGACCCCCCCCCAAAAAAAAAAAACAAAAAAAAACAAAATGCAACTACCTTGATTATAAAATGTTTTTTTAATAGACAGGCATATCTACAGATAAGTAAGACAAGTTCAGATTTCTGACTGCAGTAATTTTTGTTTGGGGGGGGCTTGTGTTTACAGAAAAACAGTATATTATTGTTAGTAAAAGTGTGACATGCCAGATCACTGCATTTTGTTTATGTGCTATTCATTATTTATTTGCATTACTGTCAATAAAATTGCATTTTAAATGGTCCTTGTGTGATATTTATTAAATATATTTGTTTTTGTGTAATATTTATTAAATATATTTGTTTTTCCCATTTTTACAAAGTGCCTGTTATGCCTTATTATCTGGCAAAATCCCCATGGTGCAGGCAACACCCAGTGTCCCATTCAGGGACCACAGTTAATATGTCCTCCACATTTTTGTTTCTTGAAAATACTCCCCTAATTCTCTCTCTCTCCTGTTTTCTCAATACTCCTATGTATTGGTTGGAGCAGCGTTCAGACCTGTCCCGCCATCTCCAGCTTCAAAAAGTGCAACCTTTTGCTCTGGGTCAGTTTGGTGTCTCACTGACCCAGATGTAGCTGCGCCACACAAAACCCGACTGAAGTTTTCCCAGGGTGACTCTGGGATTGAGTGCGGCATCACTGGTGGGCAAGCTCCAGTGGGGTATATAACCCTGTGTTGGGGTTACTTCTGTCCCTTTCCTGAGCTGCTCCATTTTTATCACTGTGCGACATGTCTGCGGTTTCCACTCTGTGCCTGCGCCACACCAGCCTGCACCACAGTTGTTTGCTGCGCCACAGTTGTTTGCTGCACCACTTCAGGTAAGCCTTTTAAGCTCTGGGAAGCCCAGTAAATGGTAGAGAAGAAGGTGGGGAATATTAAATCATCAGTGGCTTGCAATGTGGATTTTGGTGATTTTTTCATTCTTTTTGGGGGTCTGCTCACTGACTTGTTTGCTGCGCCACACATTTTGCCCTTGGAATGCCAGTACTGCTACTTTCATAGTAACATTACTGGTTTTGGATGCCTTGTATTGTGTGATGGGTTCTTAATGTGCCTTTCTGGTGGGATTCCAATAGAGCAGAACAGAGGGAAGGTCTGTATCCACTGGAGTTTGTGTTTATTTCTTTCTAGCCAAGGCAACATTACTGGTTTGGGATGCCTTGGTGATGTATTGTGAAGTAATATAGCTCACTAAAGGTTTTGGGGTTAATGGTCCCTGATCAAGCGCATTGTAAAGAAAAGAAAAATAGAAAACTTGGGGTAATGAGAGTTTCTTTTTATGGTGGTCTTATTGTGGTCATTTATTTCTTTTTAAAGCCAGACGCTGATGGATTGCACATCTGCGGTTGTTGAGGGGGTGTTTGTGGTGTGTGGTTTCTTTCCAGGTGTGCTTGTCCACTGAGGCTCACTCTGCCATGCTTTCTTTGCTCGGTGGGGGGTGGATAAGCACACCTGGAAGAACTCTTCCCTGTTATTTAAAGCATTACTTGTTTTTTGGGGGCAGATGATTAATTTTCCAGGCCTGCTTATGGCTCGGCCATCTTGAGTGCCATGTGCTTTCTCGGTTTGGGGGGGGGTTGGGTTGGTGGAATGGTGTAGGCCGGGAAGCATGCCTGGAAAAGATGCATCATCTGGAGATGGCATGTTGAAATGTGGACCTGTGTGTTTTTTTTTTTTTTTGTAAAGCGAGACACTGAGACACTGAGGTGTTTCATACAGGCAATGTTTCCTTCCAGGTGTGCTTCTTCACAAAGGCTCGGCCATCTTGAGCACCATGCTTTCCTTGCTCGGTGTGGTGGTGGATAAGCACACCTGGAAAGATGATTTGCCATGATTAATGTGTTGAATTTTGTGACTGCTGCCTTGTTGTTTAAAGCATTACCTGTTTTTTTTTGGGGGGGGGCAGATGATTAATTTTTCCAGGCCTGCTTATGGCTCAGCCATCTTGAGTGCCATGCGCTTTCTCAGTTTGGGGAGGGGAGGGTTGGGTTGGTGGAATGGTGTAGGCCGAGAAGCATGCCTGGAAAAGATGCGTCATCTGGAGATGGCATGTTGAAATGTGGACCTGTGTGTTTTTTTTTTTTTGTAAAGCGAGACACTGAGGGGTGTCATTTATAAAAGCCAGCGAGACGCTGAGGTGTTTCATACAGGCAATGTTTCCTTCCAGGTGTACTTATTCACAGAGGCTCGGCCATCTTGAGCACCTTGCTTTCCTTGCTTGGTGTGGTGGTGGATAAGCACACCTGGAAAGATGATTTGCCATGATTAATGTGTTTAATTTTGTGACTGCTGCCTTGTTGTTTAAAGCATTACCTGTTTTTTTTTTCGGGGGGGCAGATGATGCATCTTTCCAGGCCTGCTTATGGCTCGGCCATCTTGAGTGCCATGTGCTTTCTCGGTTTGGGGAAGGGAGGGTTTGGTTGGTGGAAGGGTGTAGGCCGAGAAGCATGCCTGGAAAGATGCATCAGCTGGGGCTGGTGTGTTGAAATGATGCTTTGTCTGGATTATTCGTGATGAATTATTTTGTGATTTTTTTTTTTTGTTTAAAGCGAGACCTTCTTGTTTAAAGTGAGACCTTCTTGTCCCTAGGGCACCCCACTGGCTCCTCTCCCCCACCGCTAACCAGCGACCCCACATTGCTGCCCCCCCCCGAGTAACCAGACATATCTCTTCATCGGACGGACACACCATTCCTCCACCCCTCCGCCGGCACTCTGAGACCTTTCATTTTACTCACATCCATTTTGTCTGCAAGGAAAGTGTGATCATGCCTCCATTTTGTTTGCAAAGACAGTGCAGGTGTCCCTCCATTTTGTCTGCAAGGAAAGTGCGGGAATGCCTCCATTTTGTTTGTAAGCAAAGTGCAGGTGTGCCTCCATTTTGTTTGTAAGGAAAGTGCAGGCATGCCTTCATTTTGTTTGCAAGGAAAGTGTGGGTGTGCATCCATTTTGTTTGCAGGTAAAGTGCAAGCATGCCTACATTTTGTTTGCAAGGACATTGTGGGTGTGCCTCCATTTTGTCTGCAAGGAAAGTGCGGTAATGCCTCCATTTTGTTTGCAAGGAAAGTTTGGACGTGCCTCCATTTTGTCTGCAAGGAAAGTGTGGAAATGCCTCCATTTTGTTTGTAAGGAAAGTGCGGGCCTGCCTCCATTTTGTTTGCAAGAAAACGTGGGTGTGCCTCCATTTTGTTTGCAGGCAAAGTGTGAGCAAGCCTCCATTTTGTTTGCAAGGAAAGTGTGGGAATGCCTCCATTTTGTTTGCAAGGAAAGAGCGGACATGCCTCCATTTTGTCTGCAAGGAAAGTGTGGATGTGCCTCCATTTTGTCTGCAAGGAAAGTGCAGGTGTTCCTCCATTTTGTTTGCAGGCAAGTGCAGGCAGGCCTCCATTTTGTTTGCTGGCAAGTGCAGGCGGGCCTCCATTTTGTTTGCTGCTGTACTCTACCTCGTGAGGCGTCATCATGTGTGCTGCTCTACTCTACTCTACCTCGTGCAGTGTCACCATGTGTGCTGCTCTACTCTACCTGGTGTAGCACTACTGTTTTGCCCTGTGCCCTCCTCGTTGTTTTGTGTGAGTGAATTTTTTAATATATTCTGTGTTTTTTATTATGGCATCATGTTTTTCTTTTTCTTTTTCTTTTTTTTTTTAATCTTGAATAATTTTGGAAAGAAAAAGATGGATCAAAGTGAAACAAGAAGATGTCAAACACCATGTGTGTCTGCTGCTGACTTGCTCTGTGGGGCTTTGAAGAATTGTTCTGTACCACTCACAGTAAAAGAAAGAAGTCAGTGGTACCGGAATAACTTAAGAAAGGATCAACAATGCATCCAGGAGTATAGAGAAAAAGCAAAAGGACGTGCAAGGAAGCACAGAGAGAAAATGACCGAAGAACAATGTATGCTTGCTAGAGAGAGAAGTTGGTTGTGAATGCAGGAAGCCTGGAAAAGGAAGAGCGACATGACACCAGATTCTGTAAACTCTTCTGTAACTAAAACAACTAAACAAACAGCAGAACAGAAAAGAGAATATTGGAGAGAGAAAAAAGAGAACAACGCATGATGATGACCTCACAAAAACACAGAAGAATAAATGAAAAATGACGACAAGGATACCATGAAGTAAAAAAGATGCAGACCACCAATTCCATGACCAGAGCCACTAACACCACAAACTCAATGGGAATGCAAGTGAGCATACCATCCAACACAATGGAAACACAAATGGGAACACCCTTCATTACCAGTACAACCATGACATTGATTGCCTTGGTTGAAAGCACAACACCAGTGATGGACCCAAGGTCAGAAAGCACAATTAGAAAGGCTGTGTAGAGAGCACATGAAGGACTGCCCAGGTCCCCAACCAGGTTTACTGCAACAATCTCAAAAGTTATCTCCTTGGCCACTCACAAAAAACAGGCTGCTCTTTCAAGGTTCGGATGTCACACCCAACTGGACAATAAGTTAATGGAAGTCCTTCAAACAAAATGACATTTGTTTAAACAGTGCAATAGGAAGGCAGACAAAGAACTAAAAAAATAATTCATCAGCACGTTTCTTGTTCTGAAAAAGTACCGCCTACTACGAAGAGCAAGCACGTGCCTCGGGATCAGTTGGAGAAGAATGATGAGGGTATCAAAGAGCGCACAAGTTAAGAGGAGCACCAGGCACAAGTTGGGAATATCTGAGGAGCTGCAGAAGAAAGTAGATTATTTTTTTCAATATATCAGCAACACTGTTTCCACACAAAAAGGCATTTTCTAAATGAACCGGAAAAGCAAGATCATTCTTATACAAAACTCTGAAAAGGCTGCACCAAGAATTCCGTGAGCAGAACCCAGATGAGAAAATTGGGCTAACTAAATTTTGCAGTCTCCCTCCTAATAATATTAAACTCACACAGGATCAAAAACTGGACCAGTGTCTATGCGAGTATTGCACCAATGGGAAACTAAAGTTGTTAGCAATAAAGCAATTTGCCAAGCAGAAAAAAATGGAGTGCACAGTTTCCAATATTTATGAAGTAGTAGAGCTGACAATGTGCCCAAAGAAGGAAGGTGAGAAGTTCTTTAAAAAGTCCTGCATTGAAAAAAATTGCAAAACGTGTAGCACTTCTGCTATTGACAAATCACTGGAAGAACTTTTACAGACACATGGAACTGAGGAGGTGAAATGGCAACAGTGGGACAGTGTGACCATTTCCAGGGTCATAAATGGATCAGAAAGTAAACAAACAAGAAAAGTAGTGAAGAGAAAAGTGGCCACATTTCAATGTCTGGTTGAAGTCTTGAAGGAGGACCTCCTGTTTTTGGGTCTACATCTACATGTAGTATCCTGGCAACAACATCAATTCAAATCACTGAAAGATAACCTTCCCAACAACTTGGTATTGATGGTTCTAGACTTTGCAGAGAACTACACATGCAAGTACCAGGATGAAATTCAGTCATGCCGCTGGCACCATGAGCAAGCAACTGTTCACCCCATAGTGACATACTACAGGTATGAAAGATGTACAGACTTAGTTACAGAGTCACTTGTCTTCATATCTAGTGATCTCAAACATGACCACAACGCAGTTCTGCATTTCATCAACATGTCCAACTCCTATCTCAGAAACATCCGTGGCATCAATATTGAGAAACAGGTACACTTTACTGATGGGTGTGGGAGCCAGTACAAATCAAAATGGACCTTCCAGAACATATCATTGTCTCCATCACTACGTGGATTCCCAATAGAGCGTGCATTTTTTGGTTCCAGGCTTGGAAAAGGACCCTCAGATGGTGAGAGCGTGTTGGTGAAGTCACGTGCAAGCCTAGCTGTGCAGTCCCGGCAGGCTATCATTTCAAATGCTGCACACCTCTTTCAGCACTGCAAGAGGAATTTAACAGAGGAACCTGCCATCGAAGGTTGCACTCATTACCGCAGAACATTCTTCTAGGTCGGTGATGGAAAAATTAGCAGAAATGCAGGACCAGAACTAAAAACAATAGCTGGCACACGAAAGATTCAAAGTGTCTGACCAGTGGCAGATGGTGTTGAAGTCCGAGACTACAGCTGTTTCTGTGGGCCATGCAGAAAGGATGATGGTTACTGTGAAAATGCAAGATATGTCAACAGATGGAAGAAGAGGATTATTCAGACTGCACCTGGCTATGTGTCTTCACTGAAGAAAAAGAAACTTCAGGGCCCCCTACATTGCCTATTCCAGTCTCCAGTGCAATCATTTGCACACCCACTCCCTCTTCGGATATTAAGAATCCTGGGCCCACTACATAGCCATTTCCTGTCTCCAATGCAATCACCAGCACACCCACTCCCACTTCTGATATCACACCTCCAGTGATGACCAGTACGTCTACTGTTGTGAACCAGATTAGTGAACATGCTGCCGCATTGACAGATTCTGCAGCAAGCACAACCAATACAACAACCAATATATCTGTTGCCAGCACAACAACCAATATATCTGTTGCCAGTACAGCCAGCACAACAACCAATACATCTGTTGCCAGTGCATCTACCAGAAAACAAAAGAACTATGACCACATACAGACAAGCCAGTTTTATGCTGTCTATTACTCTAACACATTTTACATTGGACAAGTAACATTATTTGATGAAATGAAACAAGAATTTGAATGTAAATTTTTGCAATGGAGCAGGGATGGCAAATTCTGTTGGCCATGGCATCCAGAGATTGATGTCATTAAGGGAAGATTACTTTTTTTATGGACCAGTAACAGTGCAAGGACAAGGACAAGGAAAATTCGACATATCACTAGATGACCTAAAAATCATAGTCAACAAACATGAAAAACTGCAACAATGTTGGAATTAACAGAACTTGAAAGAAGTATTGTATTTTTAACATTTCTGAATGGTCCTGTAATAGGGTGGGCAGGTAGGGGAAGGGTGGACAGGTAGGGAAAGGTATGCAGCTAGATATGGTGCACAGCAGAACATGAGTACATGGATGTATGTACAGAGACACAGGGTATGCTGACAGTGAACAGCCATTTGGTTGGCTAGAGACTATTGAAGGTGGACAGGTGTCTGGGAAGAACTTAAAGAATGTTGGTGGGCACAAGGGCTGCTAAAGGTAGACAGATGGGGTGGCCAAGTGGAGGTTGTCATATGGTGGAATTTAGTGGAAGGGGGTGCTGATGGATAGAAGCTGGGACGATTAGTTGGGGAAGGTATAAAGTAAGGCAGAAGGTGTAGAAAAAGGTGTGCAGGAAGAGGAGAAAAGGGAAAGGTGTGAATGAAGTGAAGAATGTCAGGGTGGAAGGCTCATGGATGAGGATGCCGGCCCTCGGGCATGGACAGAGCTTGATTTTGGTTATTTGTGGTAGCACATGATAAACCTATCTTTGTTTTGGCAGGTGTCAATGGATGCAGGCCCCCTGGCCACTGACAATCACTGGATTTTGAATGTTATGTGATGCGGGAACTGATCTGTGTTTTTGTTTTGGCAGGTGTCGGTTCAAAGAAGAAACTACATTGAGTGTGCGGATGCCCATGAAGATTGAATTCCAGGCAACTCCGGAGAGGTGAAAATTGATTTCTTGAGCAATGGCACTCTGATGAACTATGAACTGTTCTATAAAACTAAGAAGAATGACCGCTGGCTTAAGAATGCGACAATGAGAACATTTATGGACACTAGTGGGTGGGTGGTTGTGGTAAGAAAGGAAGGTTTTGGGATTAAAGAGACATTGTTGTGTGGTGTGCATTTGTGTAGCATAAGTTTAGATAGGTTTTTAGATTACATCTAGTGGTTAGTGCACCCACCATGCTCCACCATTGTAAAAGCAGGTGTGGGGCAGTACGGTCTCGCTGTCCCTGTAAGGGGAGATTGCCTTTGGGGTCGTGAAGGAATTTTCCTGGTTTTCCCACAGGGTTTTTTCTGGGTTGTTTGCCTTCTCCAGTGAGATCAGGTTAAGAAGTAGGCAGGACTGGTTAATTTCCTTACTGTTATGTCTTGGGTGGCATGGAAGTCTTGGTTGATGCAGAAGAGGGGAAGGTACCAGCATCCTTTATGCCCATTTTGTATGTCTGGATGCTCATGTTTTTGGCTGAAAGTTCCCAGGGAGAGTGAGCTGTGCCCCTGCGGCCACATGGCATGTAATGAAAGAATCTGTAGAGCTTGAGGGCACACTGCATTGGTTTACTCTAGGGCTGTTTTACAGATGGGATTGCAAACAAATTATGGCTACTGCTCAACTAACAAGACCATTGTTAGTAGCATGGTGGCTGTAATTTGTTTGAACTCACATGTTAACATTAGAAATGGCATTCAAACATGGCCCCATAGAGAACTATGGAGCACACCTCTGTGCTCTGCAGAATCTTACATCACAAACCATGTAGATGCAGGGCCATGGCTTGCATGTATTTAAATGAAGACCCCTGGAAATTTAACAGCAACTTCTACTTTTGAGACATAGCACCCCAACTTTTTTTTAAAGAAAATAGTGGACTCCATGAGAAAGAGTAGAGGACCCCCTTAAAGAAAAATCCAACTGAGAGCATGGCTGAGGACTTGTAACTCATGTGGAAGTACAGAGTTATGAAGTAGAATACCAATCAAGACTACTGGGCTGCCCACATCACGCAGACTTGTTAATGTTTTATTTTTTTTTCAAATAACTGCATGGCAGCGGCCATTTCTCTGCAGTGCTTTGTGTGTGTCTCCATTTGTTTGGGCAGAACCGGGGGAACAGGGCAACATAGCATAAGACAATGGAAAAATAACAATACTTGAATAGAAGATTTTAAGGGTTGGTGGAATTGCACCATGGAACACTTCAAAACAGTAAAACATAAATATGCTAGTTATGCAACGTTTGGTGTTAAATGGTTTTAATATTATAATGATTAGATGCTGAGAAGAACACTGTTTTGGTGTCCAATGTTCCACATGCCACACTCTTTTGGTGTCTAATGTTGCATGCACCACACTGTTTCATGTCCAATGTTGCATGTGCCACACTGTTTGGTGTCCCTTGTTGCACGTGCCACAATGAGTGGCTTTTATCTCAAGTTTCTGTTAGGCAGTTATCTCACTACATAGTTACTTTTTCAACTTTGTGTAAGAGTGTTCAGAAAAGCTTATCAAAATTATTCTACTATGAGGCTGAAAGAATTACCTCTGTATCACACTTTGGTATCCCTTTCTTGTGAACAGACCCCTACACAAAAAGTGAAGCAACAAACATATCACATGACCCCAAGACTATATGGTAAAACCTAATGTGTATCAAAGTGACATAGTGAACCATTTTGTGAAGTCTGCTAGATAGTTTTCTGTAAAGCTGTGTGAATAATGATTTTTTCCAAATACTTGGTAACTCAGTATTTGATATTCAGTATTTGGCTTTGGGGTAAACAAAATTTAAAATATCCCTGTGCATTTCTCTGGAGGGGAACAAAGCATAAAAATAACCCTATCCCTTTATCTGGTAGAAAGGGTTAATCTTTTGGCCATCCTCCAATCTCATTCCAATGATTCTGTAACCACCACCCCTTTTCTTGTGACTCCAGGGACTGAAAATAGTAAAGCTTTTAAACTGTCTGCTCCTGACATTATACCAGGAGCCAACAGCATCTTTTTAATTGCATGCATCACTCTAGCCTGACTACCTCTGTTCTTGTCAATGCCAAAGTCATATTCTAGTCCCCCCAGACCCCTAACTTGATTGTCAGGGCTAGTGGCAATCAATTCTCAGCTAGTCAGTTGGCCCCCCTACCACCACATCCCTCACACATTCCACAATGTGTGCTTTCTTATAGTATTTCTTCTATAGCTCTATCTGAAACAGTGAGAGAGCAGGTATGCAATAACAAGGGAGGGATGGGGCAGTAACATCATTAGTGATGATATACTGCCTCGTCAGTACAGAAAGCCCCAAAGCTTCTTCTCTGACATCTACTTACTGGTACTTGATTAAATGTCTCACAGATTTCTGAAGTATTAATTCTCATCCTTGCTGATCCCCCCCCCCCCACATCTCATACTCTGAGCAGTGGAAGAGATGCAGTCCCAAATGCTGGAAATGTATGTATTTATTTAGTTGGTTTTTGATTACCAGGTAGCTGCACTGGACAATAATATGCTTTTTTTAAGGCATGACCTGGGAGAATACAGTTACAAAAAATCATAAGCACAGTACAGTAAAGAAGATAAAGACATTAAAAATGTAACTGAGTACTTAATTACAATAAACAGGCAGTAGAATATTCACAAACAGTGCATGAATCTGTGTAGCAAGGAGAAAAATAGTACAATAGTGGCAGACATAAGCAACAAAAATTAGAGGTTAGCGAAGTGGCCGAAATTTGCTCCGTGGAGTGATTCACGGAGTAACGTGGAATCTGTGAAGCACTCTGCAACATGAAGCGGAGTACTTCGCATCATAATATGGAATGCGAAGTCTATTGAAACCAATGACTTCACATTATTCCACCTTCCCCAAACCACTTCTCCACCAATTTTAAGGTTATGTACATTGAAATCAATGTACTTCACATCACTTTGCCTTGTTTTTGAGCTCCAAGGTGGATTTGCAGTGCTTCATGGGATTGCAGGTCACATGGGCTCTAGATTGTGCTGCACAGCCTCAGTTCTGTGCAGTGTGTGTAGTGGAAGATGGAGACAGTTTCCTCTCAGAGCTCTGCAATTCAAATCCTCTAAAAGCTGTTAAAAAGCCTTTTTGAGCCCTTTTTTTGTGCTCAAAATTTAGTGCATCGATTGTAGGAAACCCTCCTGTGCTCATATCATTGAGTGTTTCTTGCTTGTGTGTGGAGTTTGAATGTTACTTTAGAACAGTCAGTCTGTGTACTGTGAAGTGTGCTTTGGGGGAGGGACGTATATGTGGTGTAGGCAGATTAACTGGGAGAAAAAGGCAGTCTTTCTGTTTTGGTTATATTTTTCTTGTATAACTGTGTTAATGTGCATACACTAATAATTTGAGTAATTTTTAAAATTTTTTTGCTGATTGTAGTGGTGCAGCAGTGAATAATTTTAGTTTGTTTAAAACATTTGGTTATATTGCTAAAGGTTTTCAATTTGCTACTCAGTACTTGTAGTGTGTGTGTTTGAGCTGCGTACCATTAAATCAGACAACTTTTATCATTCCAGAGTAATTGCAGCAGTGTGAACCTGGTATCC
This sequence comes from Neoceratodus forsteri, assembly GCA_016271365.2. Lineage (NCBI taxonomy): Eukaryota > Metazoa > Chordata > Ceratodontiformes > Ceratodontidae > Neoceratodus > Neoceratodus forsteri. The sequence continues at coordinate 664,118,502 of CM028130.1, read as the reverse complement.
ACCACACCTACATGAATTTTTTATACTGCTTGTGGTATCTTTACTGGTAGTGAACTGTTACTGCCGTGCACTACCCCCCCCCCAACCAGCAAAAGGTATTCTTTTCCAGATTTGGATTTGTGACTTGTGAGCACTGGTTAGGTGGTGTTGTACCTTTGCATCTGACTCTGCATCTCTTGAGTGTGCAGCACAATCTTAATCTGTCTGTGCATTTGCAGTACACCATTAATTCTGGGAGACGTTGCATTTCTTGTTACACTCTCATTTCACTTCGTCAGCACTGGGGAATTTTCTGGACACAAGACAGTAGCATTTTGGGGATGCTCATTAATTTTGGTGACTGTGTGTGGACACTGCTCGCATGACAGAGTGCACCATTAATTCTGGGAGACTGCATTTTTGGTTACCCTCTCATTTCACTTCTCCATGTCTGGGGAATTTTCTGGACACAAGGCAGTCGCATTTTCGGGATGCGTATTAATTCTGGTGACTGTGTGTGGGTGTGTGTGTATGTATGTGAACTAGGGGGCTGTCAATACTGTTGCCACTCCACCTTACTTTCTTGTTAAGGCAGAATGACAATGCAAAGTAATAATTACAAGACAAAATGAGCCTTTCCTATTGGCCACTCCACGTAACAGAGTGACAACATGAAGTGGCCACTTCGTGTTCACTTCACCAGTGGAATTTAATTTTGCTGCATCTCTAACAAAAATGAGTCTAATAGAAGGTACAGTATTAAAAAACAATTTAAAACAAGCAGTACATCATCCATTAGTGCAAACAGATAATTTACATCAGACATCATAGGTATGGTGGTCATGGAGGAAAAAAACAGTTACAAGTGTCAGAGACAATGAGATGGTGGTATGGCTACTTTTTGAAACAGGCATGGGAGGTGGAGAGAAAGAGGGCTACCATGAGAGAGTTCCAATAACTAGGGACAAAGTGGGAGAAGGCCTGACATCCCATGTTGACCATATACCTGGAAGCAGCTAGAAGAGACTGATCACCTGAAATCTTGGCATTAAATTCCTTGCATGAAAGACTAGATTGCCATGACTACAAGTAAACTAAAGTGCTTTGATGTGAAGAGTAAATGAACCGGCAGCAAAGAAATGATTGCTATAGCCTAAACCTGATCATAGACCATGCTACTGGTAGTGGATCCCCAGGCGAATGCCACAACCAGGCTCAAAGTGTCCATCAGACCTATAATCCTCACTTGATAAATGTCCCATTTTGCATGACAGAGAATCACCTCTATAGTCTCAGGTGGCCAGATTGGGAACAATGAGTATAAACTTCTGTGTGCAGTTGTTCAGCCAAGTGACTGGATTCCCCAAGTCTCATCTTTCTCTAGAACAACATAAATACTAAATCCAGTGTCGGTCCCTTCTTGTGCTTCGACACAGAAATATCTTGTTTGCATCCAGTAGAGTCTGTAATATGGAGCAGCTTGGTAGCAAATGTATCTATGGGGGGTCATAAATTCATGCACTAAAGTAGTCAAGTACTAAAAGGCTGGGTGATTCTGTGCAATGACTGTCAGCATCCCAGCAAATGCTCGAAGAAAGCCACTTTCACTTTGCAGAAAGTGATAGAGCAAGACTATTCTACTCAGATCTGCCACACAAGAGTGGACCACCCACTCAAAGCCCCAATGCTGATCCTTGGAAGGTACAGTGAAGCCGAGCTCAGATAGGCCACGAACCCAATGCTTAATATACCCAGAATTTATCATAGCAAAACTGGCAGAGCAAGCTCAGTCAAAATTGATAACAGTAAGAACATTCCATCTGTACAAAAAGAATACTTTTTTCAAAGATAAGATTCTTAGAATTTGGAAGCATTGTGCTGTCTTAAACTTTACTTGATAAACCATTTTCCCTGGGCACTAGAAATCAAGAACTTAGGGAGAGTGTTGAGGATAAGAGAATGATATGTGAGGTGGAATAGCCACTTATGCAGGGAGGTTATAAATCACTCATGTAAGTTTCAACTAATCAGCTCTCAGGACTACAGGGACTCTTATCCTATGCACAGTTGTTGTCCTGTGTGGTAATACTGTATAATACAGTAGCGAAGTAGTCCACTTATGAAATGGGTGAAGAGCATAACAGTCTTTTTTTTTAAGTTAAAAAAAAAACACAGAATCATGAAACATATCATAGATCACTTGAATCAAATTAAGTGAATTACATTAAATTTAAATGTGAGCAAGCAAGCTTATACATGATTTATTGCTTCACACAAGATTGATTTTGTTGACCCTGTTAGCCACGTGTAGTGAGCAGTACTTCTCTACCTCGAAAGAGTATATGCGTATTTGACACTGGTTGCAGCTGTATCTTGTGCAGTGGACATGATGAGGCTATGGGCTGGGGAGAGTGGTGGGCATTATGGTTGACAACTCCAAAGAACTCTAAATCACTGATTCACCAAGACTCTCAAGACTCAAAATCCTAGTATTGTTCACTTTTTCCTTTAAGTGCTTTGCCTTCTTTAACCCTAATCTCATCATTGTAGTTTCTGAAATGACTTATACAGGCACCGTCACACCTGTATTTTAGGGATGAGGAAGCACTTTAATGTTAAACTCTGAATTTTGCACCTTAATAACTCTGTTTCCATTCAGCTGATTTACTTCACATTTAGATGATATGGCATGAGTTCCAAAATGTCCAGACCTACACATTTTGTGGCAATTGGTTTATGGGGGACAGCGTTACAAAGGTGCAAAAAATATAAAGATTACTTAAATTGAGACCTTTTTTTTTCTCATTCATGGTTTAAAAACTAGGAGGAGTTTTAACCTGAAACATGCAGGTTTTATAGAGTTTTCCCCATTGTGTGTGCTTTTGTGTTTTATAAGTCCCTATCTTGCTGTGTGTTTGAGAAATGTGAGAAAAACAATGTGTGCATGCTCAATTATAAGGATAACAGATTTTTTTTACTACTGCATTTCTTAATGCAGCTGTTTGGCAAAAATGCATGCATGTTAGAGGGGGCAGAGCTATCCTTCGACTGCAAACAGTGGCCATATCTGTTTTAACAGGGAGTGGGGCTACGCCTCAGTGTATAGCCCCCCATTGAACGGAGCTGTATGTGGTTTTCTTAGTATGTCACCCTTTGGATGCCATTAACTGCATATTTTGCTTCTTCAATGTAAACCATACATCTGGAGTGCCTAATCCCCAGTGCCAGCTGAAAATTGAAGGTTCTGACAGTGCCAGTTAAGTTCTCCTCTTTTTCCACATCTGATAACAGGGTACACAATCTCTAGTGCCAGCTATGTCCCCCCACATGATTATGATGCTGACACAGGGGTGCCCAATCCCAAGTGCCAGCTACATAACTCCACACCCCAGCCCACCACAATTGTGCAACACTGTGGAGCCCACTCTGGTGCCATCAAACATCAAATTGAAACCAGAGTACCCAACACCCAGTGGCAGTGCATGTAACAGGCAAACAGTCACTCAATATCTGTTTTTTGGCTCCTGTACTGAAGAAAACAGTCCATTCATGTTTATTTGCCACTGGTGCTGTTCCCCTCACCCACCACACCTCTACACTCATCACCCATCTCCCCAACCCCCATACCACTTACTTGTCTACCGGGGTCCAAAGCTGTAATCCTCTCTAGATCAGAGACTCATCCTTCTCTTTCAACACCTGACCATCAACTGAGGAAACCAGGTAAGTGTGGTTAATATATTTCAATTAGTGCTGCGCAGAATGTTGAATTCTGCTGGTAGAATTACTGCAAGATTACCATTCCGCCAATTAAATTGCTGCTGGAATTTCACTGGTTCTTCTGTAGAATTCTACCTGCTGTGACCCGCAGAATATTAACAATATTTTTTCTGTGTGAAATTATTCTGCAACTATTTTCGTGGAAAATATTGGAATACACAGAATAATATTTTGTGGAAATGTTGCGGAAAACTCATTCTGTAATTCTCTGCCACAGAATTCTGCCCTACCATTTCTGACAAAATTTGGGGAAATTTCAGCAGAATTTGGAAAATTTCACAAAGTTCTGTTCCACGGGAATTAGAAAATTTTGCGCAGCACTTGTAAGAATACATTTTTAAGCCTTCACAGAATAGCCAAAATTACTGAGATAATTTTCTGAGCATGCTCAGTGACTTGAGCTGTGCAGAATGTGGAATTCAACTAGCAGAATTCATGCAGAAAAGCAATTGCAGTTCCAAAATGCTTTTCAGAATTTATTTTTAAATTCCAAGGTATTCCAAAAAGTATTTTTGGTATTCTACATATCGCATAAACTGTAGAATAATTTTTCATGGATTGCAGAAAAAGAATCTGAAGTTTATGTAAACTGTGGACTATTACTTCATGAAAACCATTTCATCTGTAAAATAGAAACATAGAAGTTGACTGCAGATAAGGACAGCAAGGCCCATCCAGTCTGCCCATTTCTTTTTCTACCTTATAAATGTGCCATCGGCCTTTGCTCTGTCAGGGGCCTACTTATTCATACTCATCTGTATTGCTCCCTTATGCCTATCCCATGCCTGTTTGAAGCCCTGCACTGTATTCATAGCCACCACTTCCTGAGGTAGACCGTTTCATGCATCCACCACCCTTTCTGTGAAAAAGAATTTCCTCACATTCCCCCTTAATCGGCCTCCCTCTAATCTCATGCTGTGTCCTCTTGTCCTTCTATTTTTCTTATATTTAAACATGTTAGACTCTTTCACCTTGTTAATGCCCTTAAGGTGCTTGAATGTTTCAATCATATCACCTCTCTCCCTCCCTTGCTCAAGGGTATAAATATTGAGCTCTGTTAATCTGTCCTCATATGTCTTCTGATGCAGTCACTGCACTATTTTGGTTGCCCTTCTCTGGACTGCCTCAATTTGGTTAATATCCTTGTGAAGGTGTGGCCTTCAGTACTGCACACAGTACTCCAGATGGGGCCAAACCAGTGTCTTGTAAAGAGGATTATTACCTCCCTCTTATGACTTGTGATACCATCCTAATACACCTAACATCCCCTAGCCTTCCCTACTGCTTTAGAGGTCTGCTTGGATGATTTCAGGTCATCAGTGATGATGATGCCCAAGTCTCTTTCTTCCTTTGTGACTGCCAGCAACTCCCTCCCAGCCTATAGGTGGTTTCAGGGTTTCTCTTCCCTATGTCATGATCTTGCACTTCTTTGCATTAAATCCCAGTTGCCACTCTTCTGACCATTTTGCTAGTTTATCCAGATCTCTTCTCATTCTGCCCACCCCATCTGGATCATCTACTCTGTTGCAGATCTTGGTGTCATCTGCAAACAGACAAACCTTATCCTCTAGTCCATCTGCAATGTCACTAATGAAGATATTGAAGAGGACTGGCTCCAGGACTGATCCCTGAGGTACTCCACTTGTGACTTGCATCTCTTCTGACTGTATACCATTTACCACCACTCTCTGTTTTCTGCCCGTCAACCAGTTTGCCACCCAGTTGACCAACTTCTGACCCACCCTGATCCTACCCAGCTTATTAATCAATCTTCTATGTGGAACAGTATTAAAAGCTTTGCTGAAGTCAAGGTAGGTGACATCAACTGCTCCCCCTTGGTCCACCACTCTGTTTACCCAGTCAAAGAAATCTATGAGATTAATTTGACAGGACCTTCCTTTTGTAAACCCGTGCTGTCTTGCATCCTGTGCCCCTATGGATTCCAGGTGTTGCACTATCCTTTCCTTAAGGAGTACCTCCATAATCTTGCCCACTACTGAGGTAAGACTGACTGGTCTGTAGTTCCCTGCCTCCTCTCTGCTACCACTCTTGGGTGAGCAGGATCACATGAGCCCTTCTCCAGTCTTCTAGGACCTCTCCTGTGCTCAGAGACTCACTAAACAGTTCTGGTAATGGCTCTGCTAGTTCCACCCTTAGCTCCTTAAGTACTCTGGGATGCATGCCATCAGGTCCCATTGCCTTGTCCACCCTGAGCTCAGCGAGCTCTTGTAGGACCCTTTCTTTTGTGAAGGGTGTAGTGCTCGCCTCCCTCCCCCCCCTGAGTCCATGGTGCTGAGCTGTGGGCCCTGCCCTACCTTCTCTTCAGTAAATATTGAGCAAAAGTATCTATTTAGGATAGATGCTTTTACAGGGTCCTCCTCCTCACATGCCCCATTTTCTCCTTTGAGCTTAGTGATACCCCCTCTGGACTTTCTCCTTTCACTAATGTATCTATAGAAAGTCTTGTCACCTTCTTTTTACTGTTCATGCTTGTGTTTCCTCAGTTTGGGACTTTGCCTGCCTTACTGCTTCCCTGCTTCCCTTAGGGCAGTTTGGTATGCCTCTCTATCTTCATCACGCTGTGTTCCCTTATATTTCCTGAAGGCCAGCCTTATGGCTATGACCTTTTCTGCTACTGTATTTGAGAACCAAAGTGGTTTCCTTCTTCTTTTGCACTTCCTTTTCTGTCTAACACAATGGGATGTTGCTTCAAGTATTGCATCCTTAATGCTTGCCCACTTTGCCTGTACCCCATCACCTGTGTTTCTTTTTGCCAGGGCTAGCTTAACTCTGTTGGCCATCTTATCAAAGTCAGCTCCTCTGAAGTCCCATATTTTTGCCTTGGAATGGGATGATTTAGATGTAGTGGCCAAATTGAACCATACCATGTGATGGTCACTGGCCCCCAGGTGACTTTCTACCTGGAAATCTGTGACCCCTTCCCTGTTAGTCAGTACTAGATCTAGGATAGCCCTGTCTCTTGGGGTTGTTGTACCAGTTGTTTGAGGCCCTCCTCCTGCAGGGAATCCACCATGTGTCTAGTTCTGGCAGATGTTCCTGCTGGTATTGACCAATCTGTATCCAGCATGTTGAAGTCCCCCATTATCAGAACCTCCCCTTTAGCTGTCATGTTTTGTATATCTTCTAACAATAATGTGTATATGTCCTCCACCTGGACTGAGGGCCTGTGGACAACCCCAGTTCTTATGGCTGTCCCATTGCCTGTGTCAGAATTTTACTACCTAACCATGGAATTTTCCAAAATTCTGTGGAATTCCCCTACATCAGAGTCTGAACATTCTACACAGCACATTTGGTGACCAACTTCATTTATTTTGCTATGTTTGGTCAAGATAATATTTTCATCTTATTTATCAGAACACATATATTGTATAGCTAAGCAATAATGACCAAATAGATGGACATTTTCTGAAGATTAAAGACCAGCTGGGGGGAAGAGTGGCCCGAGACGTAGCCAAAGGCCAACTCCACCTGGCCAGTCATTAACCAAATAGAAATGATTGGCTGAGAGGTCATTATTGTGATTATAAGTCTAATGACATTACACAGAGGGAAATACATCTATTTTTAAAAGACAGTTTATAAACTTTTGCGCATCTCTGATCTGTACCCAGCATTTCTAAAGGATTAACACCAAGTACACCAGACAATCAGAGTGTGCATTTGCCTCATGAATAATTAATTAGACTTATAAATCTAGATACAGTATACTGAGACTATTCTCAGACTAGCGCTGTATGAGAGACCTCTACACTGTTACAAAAACATAATACCCCAAGATCCAAAAGAACTAGAATTTGTTGTAAACTTGCTGAAAGAAAGTACATAATACTCTATTTCTAATCATTAGGGATACTCATTGTAATTGAAAAAGAAGACTAATGATACCTATGAAATAAACAACCTAATGCCCCGGTCTTTTCCTTGTGATATGCCAGCTGAGCTACAGTATCAGGTCAATTGGTCAGTAAAAGATTTCTATTGCCATTCTCTCTTAATAACTGCAAAGCCTACACCTTAAAATGTCTGATATGAAAAGGCTTATGCTTATGACACCCATTAATTATTTTTCACCAAGTTGTTTTCCCTTTATGCACGATTCCTTATGAAAACATAGCTGAAGTGGGCATGCAAAGGACATGGAACTCATTGATGAATAGCCCTGTCTGTGCAAGCAATGAACCGTGAAGGTATTGAAATTACTGCAGAAACTATTTAGTAATAAACAAAATCCTTCACACCACAGTGCAGGATCATTAGCCATAACCTGTAATCCTCCAAATACTGTTGAATAGTTATTTTAAGTGACTTTCAAAATGCCAAGCAGTAAAACATTTGCTATTCGTGTAATGTTTTCCATCAATAAATTTCAGTTATCTTGTACTCTAAGCAGCTTATTTCATGGATTTGAATTTTATGTTTAGGGTTTTATGTTTGTTTTCATTTGCATTTGATACAGGTATTTTTACTTTTTCTGAATTGTTTGGTGTTTTACATTTTAAGATGTTCCTCATTATTATTTGTTCATATGTACAGTTTAGTTTTTTGACCCCTTGCAATCCTATCTGAATGCTCACAGTCATTGCAACTGCATTAATAATAATAAATGCCTAATAAATAATATACTATTGGAAATTGCCTTTGAGTGCAGAGTGGTAACATTCGAGGACATTGATTTCTGTTTTGGATTATCTGTTTTGGCTTCTAAAACCAACTTCAATCTTGGGGGCTTAAATTATTTAGCCTACAGTGTAGCTCTGAGTTAAAGATTGCAACTTAGCTCCTGGGAGGATTGAGGAAGGTCATTCTTAGTCTAGTGGTAACTTTCTTCTGTCAAGCTGTAAGATTTCAGCAAGTTTCTGTCAACTATTATACAATTAATAAATAATATTCAACAGAGTGTGGTATATAATAGAATATTGTCATGCCATGTATGGTTGTGAGGCAAGAGGCATAGCCATGTGATTTCAACCACCTCGAAAGTAACAATATACATAGTATATCACACCAATGAGTGTACACTAGTATTATGATATGGATATTTGTATTAACAAAAAATAAATTCTCCACAGAAGATAATGCAGCAACAGTACAGTATGTACTGTACATTTACAGTAATTGTTGCAGAAACATTGTAGGATCTTTAACTAGCCTGTGACTATCAATGTGGGGATGTAGTACAAACTCATGATTCTGCCCAGGTAAATGCCCCTTTACAAAATAAGAAAGAAAAATGATGTACTGATAGTAGAGATGGAACCTCCACAATAGTATCCCATAGACTGTTTTATAGGATACTTAAACTTACTGAAATGAGAAATGTTTGTAGTCAAATTAAAATCATGGCCACTGTTTACAAATGATCTGCAATATCATATGGCATAAATACATACACAGTGGAGTCATACTGTTTGCAGCTGTCAGATAGCATACAGTATTTTGCTGTTTGCACTTGAACAGATTTGGAGTTTGTCGCAGCTTTCATATTATCTGTAGGAAAACTCATTTTCAGCTCAAGATCCTCTGATAATTTATTAGGTTGATTGGATAATCTGGAGAATGACCACTGTCCCATATTCTATTATCTAGATCAAATAATCAAGTAGCCATGTTGTATCCCATATTTCCTAGTATGTTATTACTATACAGCCAGATTTCAAATACTGGAGCTTTTGGAGTGACTCAGGGCAGATAAAGACTTATTGGTTTTCCCGTTTGCCACATAGACTCTGCTCTTTCCAACACTCTGTAAATGGCACAGAAATGACTTGAAGTCCATGCTTTGTGGACACTGTGCATCCAGAATATGGCAGTTACCCACGAAGAAGGAGAATGGAGGAGAAGAGCAGCTGAGAATGGGAGAGGTGGTGCAGGACTGGACAAAAGGGTTGTGTGGGGTAGGGCAGGCAACAATGCATTTGTAATGTTTGCAGCTGTCAGGTAACCTATCTTGCTAGTGTGCACTGTAAGACAGATTCAGAGCTAGTCACAACACTCATGCATTCTGGAGAAAAAACTTTGATTTCAACTCAAAATGCTGTGATAATATGGTCATCTACTGGATAACAAGGATAATGGCCATTTCTACCACATTTTATTATCTAGATCAAATAATCAGGTATCCATTTATCAGATGAAATTGTCTAGATTTTCCTTCATATTTTCTAATATGCAGAGCTGCCCATTTGAGTGTTTGATATCAGAGCTATTGGAGTGACAGAGGACTTGCCAGATTTAATTGGTAGGCAACATTGGCTCTATTATCCCACCCAAAAAGTGATAAAGAAATGAGTGAAAGTCCATTATTCATGGAAACTAAGTATCCAAAGGTTGGTGGTTACCATGCAGAAGGGAGGTGGGGGAAAATGCAGATGGGAAGGGGTGAGGAAATGCAGAATTAGACAACAGGGAGTATGATTGAGTCAGCCAGGGATGGGAGGTAGGCCAGCAGCTAGACAATCCAACTTAAGGGACATAAGGAAGAAGAAAAGAGCAATACAACCTCTTTTGCTCCAGTTTGTCATTTTAATGTCACCCTCTCACCCTTAATAGAGATAGGGAAGGACAGTAGCTGGAGAGTAAGCCTGGCTTAGGATGGTCAGAAATTCCTAATTTAGATAGCATGACAAATGCAATGATGCTGGCCAGTAATTGGCAGTATTGCTTAGGACCCATTATGTGCAGGCTGGCCTATGGTGGCCAGTGGCAAGGCTTGGCTTGCCATAAAAAATGGGTTCATGGCTTGGGATGGTTGGGAGACCAAATAGAACAGTCTGACTGTTAACAGTCTGATGTGCAGCCAGTTAGAAAGTGGGAAGAATGAGTTCCCAGACAAGTTTTTGAGACAATGACAATGGTGCTGGCCAGAGAAAGTCAGTGGAACATGTGACCCATGATATACAAGGTAGACTGGGGTGATTTGTGGCTTGGCCAGGTCATGTCAGAAAAAAAGAATTTCATAGCCTGGGGCGGTTAAGAGACCCAGAAGAGCACTGAGGCTGAAATATTGTAATGTAGAACAACGGTTAAAGGTAGTAGGAGGCCCAGTCTAGAAGGTATGACAAAGACAATAATGCTGGCCATGTGAGGTCAGTAGGGCACTGATCATATGATGTACAGTCTGGCCTATGATGCTCAGTTGCAAGGCAGGGTCATGTTGCAAGGAAAGAGGTCTCTGGTTTAGGGTGGTCAGTTGACTTGGTTGAACTATGTAGCTAAGACAGCCTGAGGTTGAGCCAAGGTAGAAAAGAGCTACAGTAGTAAGGCATGGCACAGGATAGAAAAAAAGCAGAACATAGGCAAGGATGGGGGAAGAAAGCAGTAGAAGACCAGAGTATGCAGAACAGATGTCATGAAGGATAGCCGAGGCTTATACATGACCTGGGTTTGTATCAAGGTGTGGCTCAGGCAAGGGGTGTGGTGTTCATTGGGGACTTGCACTTGTGATCTGGGACTCAATTTTCAAAGTGGCCCTTACCGGTAGATCAATGCAAATTGCAACAAACTTCAGCCTGTGTTGAAGCCCAGTGGGCCAGGGTCCCTGCACCTGATTTTTGTACAGGTGGGGTCCCAGCACCAGACTTTACCAGCTTGCCGCAACCACTCCAGTGCATCAAACAGATGGTGCATGGGAGGAATTTGATGGAGGCTGCCATTAGACCCTGGCATGTGCAACTGTCCACGATGTGGAAGTAGGATGGAAAAGAGCAAGACTCCCCTCTCACAACAGTACAGTATGTGTGGAATCAATGTATAGAAGGATGCCACTCCTTGTGTAGGTATGTGGTAGGGACATGTATGACAATTGATGTATCAACATGTCCAAGTGTCAGGAGGTGTATTATGACAACAGATAGCACACAGGGTGCCACAGTAGATAATGTATGCTAGCTGGAATGTTCCCCAGTATATAAGCCCCCAGTTCCATAGCCTGTGCTGTCTCAGTGTTACAGCAGTGGTGTTTACTGCCGCAATAGCAGCTATATAGATTCTGATCTTGGTTGTGACTACTCTGATCTTGGTTATAACTACTCAACAGTATGGTCCACAAACTATAGGTATCTCCATGGAGTGTAGTGCTGCGGCACTGATAGCACAGGGTCCTCCTAGTTTGTTCCATGGCATAAACATGTTGTTGAGCAATGTCCATGGGGTGCATGGTGTTGTAGCTCCAGAACACCTCCACTATCTAGGGCACATGAAACATAACCAATGCAGCCACTGGGGGGCTTTGCCAGTCTGGTATGTTATGTAGTCCGTTGACAGGCAGAGCATCCCGACCTGACTGCACAACACATGGCAATACGCTACTCTGTTGTAGATGCTGTCAGGTGCCCTCAACCTCACTGGAGGGACACAATTGGTGGGCACAGTGGCTGGGCACTGATACCTGGAAGGAAGCCGAGCTACTGGGGTACTGAAAGGTGACTGCTTCAGAGCTGGGCATGTGCGGTGTGGCTCAATACCCCAGTGGGCACTGTGTCTGTCTGGGACAGCAGGGTTGGTCCTCTGGATAACAGACATACCACTGCAGCAGGAGGTCATGAGATCCCCTCCCACCCAGACCTGTCCCATGGTGTGGCACACAAGTTTTAGACCACCCCTGACTGCAGGACCTGCAGCAGTTGTAAGCCATCTGGAATCTCAACATTGGGGATGCTGCAGCTGGGTTCTGCTGCAAGTCCCCTTCCACCAAGGTACACCCCATGTTAGGCACAGGGTTGGTGCAGAGCCAGTCTAGCACAAAGGCACCCAGTGTCAACGGAGTTTGCGTATGAAAATCAGGACTGCCACAAATTGTGATGCACAGTTCCCCTTGCAACAATTCTGTCTGATGCAAGCACCATGTGTAATTTTTGGCCTTTTGAAAATTGAGCCCCAGGTGTACATCAAAGCATAGCAAGTGGGCTGGTGCAGCATGATCCACAGAAAGATGGCATTATCTTAGGGTGAAGCAAGTACAAGGTAGTAATGAAAAGGAGGATGAATAAATGTTCAATGTGAGTCATTGTTAGCCTTGAACTGTATTAACAAGAAATCAATTGTATGTTTGCCTACAGCCTTACTATTTTTGAGCCATATCCTGGAGCCTGTACAGCAACCACTTGGAAGCATGTTCAAACAGGATGGCATTAAGCTAGCATCAATCAGCATCCAGTCTTCTGTCCAAACTCGATCTCCTACAGACATGGGTCCTTCAGCACAAACCTGATGTCCTTGTAGTGGTTGAAACCTGGCTTTCCCCCAACATTCCTGACACTGCTGTTGCCCTTGATGGCTACACCCTGTTCAGAGAAGATAGACTGGGCAAGATGGGAGTGTGTGTGTGCTATTTGCTTATCAGACTCACTACAGGGTCAAGTCCTCCAGACAATTGCATTTGATAACAATGCCCAGGCACTTGTAGCCAAAATTGCAATTGGCACCAGTGGTAAGTCCCTCACTGTTCTCTCTGTATACTGTATATCCCCCCAAAGGATACTGGCAGATGCTTTAGTCTTATACTTGACTACATCTCTAGCCTTGCAAATCACTTTGAAATAATAGCTCTTGGTGACTTTAATGTAAACTGACTTGCCCCCTGAAGCTGACCCTTTCAAAGATGCACTCTCTGCCCGTAACCTCTCCCAATTGGTTAATTCCCCCATCAGGCACAACTACAAAACAGGCAACAGCACTCAATTAGACCTTCATCTTACCAACCATCCTGAAAGGTTTATAGGCAATGAGGTCTTATCTGACTCACTCAGCGACCACTCCCCAGTTATAAGCTTCTGGTCTAACTAGGCCCGTAAACTCCCCACTAAGGCAATTTACCAGCACATCCAGAAAAAAGGGCAGTGTCAGCAGCTCTTATGTTACCTTCAGCAGTGTGACTGGATGCTATTTTTTCGGCCATTAATGTTGACTCTGCACTAGAATGCTTTATCACCACTTTCAGCGCAGCCAATGATATCTTCACCCCTCTCAGAAAATAGAAATCCAAAGGTGGCTGTAACCCTTGGATCTCCACCTCTCTCCTTAATCAGATGGCTGCTGGACATCATCTCTGGCATAAAGCCCATGCCACTGGGAACCCCTCTGACTGGGAGATGTACAAGGCGGCTAGGAACAACTGCACTCATACAGTTCGCCTTGCTAAATGTGATTATTACAAAATTCTGTTTACTGACACATGGGGTAACAGTAGGAATTTTGGGGAGAAAATGAAGGAACTGGCTGGCAAGCCCAACAAAACTGCACCCTCACTTATCAACATCAACTGGGTTTCCACTCAGGATTCACAACAAATTGCTGACATTTTAATAATGCCTTCTCAGATCTGAGTGGAGTCCTTCCCCCTGATTTCTTCTCTAATGCCCCCTCTACACCTGGAAACCCTAACAACTCTCCTAGAGTTATGACCACTTCCAAATTCCCCCTCTTCTACTTTAGGACAGTCTTGGCCAAAGAGACAAAAAAGTACCTCCTTTGGGTCCTTAACAGATCGTGCTACAGCAGTGATTTCCTTGATCTGAAACTTCTCTGCCTTACCCTAGATGCTGCACTGCTACCCCTCACCATGATTTTCAATCTGACCCTCTGCTTAGGTCAATTCCCTCTCTTGTGGAAGGCAACCATAGTTACCCCTATCTACAAGAGCGGAGACAAGACCTTGCACTCTAACTACCATCCCATCTCTATACTCCCCCCAAAGCATTTGAACGTATAGTTTCTGGTCAGCTCTCCAATTACCTGTCCAAATACAACACTCAGTGTCTGCAGCAATGCAGGTTTAGAAAAAATCATAGCACCACACCTGCACTTCTTGAATATACTACATTTATTCACAGAGCACGTGACCATGGCCACCAACTGGGTCTATCTACATTGACCTAACTAAAGCATTCAACATGGTTAACCATTCCCTACTTATTGAGTCTCTCCCTGTCCTTGGTCTTTTTACATGCAGTTACCTCCTGTTTTCAGGACTGCCTTGCTGGCAGAACGCAATGGGTGAAAATTAGGGGGTACCCTCTCCATCTCCCTTCCTGTGCCCTCCGGTGTACCTCAAGGTTCCATTCTTGGCCCCCTTCTTTGTAGTCTCTTCCTCAATTCCCTCCCCCAGGCCTGCCCCAGTCAACCCCTCCTCTATGCAGATGATGTCATCTTATTCACGAGCCAGCCAGACCCCTTCCTCCATACTAGAGAGTTGCAGCACAGCTTTGCCCTGGTCAAGTCCTGGCTTATCGAACACAAGTTAATCCTGAACTATAAAAAGACCAAGGTGATGTTATGTGCAAATTCTCTCATAACAAGCGTAAGTCAGCTCAACTCAGCATCCTTAGTAACTGTCCTGATCTTCTGGAACAAGTATACACATTCAGGTACCTAGGCATTACACTTGCCAGCACCTTATCCTTTAATAACCATATAAATATAATTTCTAAAACTGTTAATACTCTAATAGGGCTCCTCTCCAGATACCATCACAGCCTTACCCCTGATGCACTCTGTCTTGCTGTCAACAGCTCTGTTCTCTCTCTTGTAGACTAAGGGCTAGTTATTTATGGAGCAGCTACTGACACTTCACTTAAATGTATTAAGGTTGCCCTAAATAAGGCCTTCCGATTAGCTTCTGGGGCTCACATGTACACCCACAACTGTGATCTGTATACCAAAACCTGCTGGCTGAATCTTAGTGGCAGGATTATGTACCAGATCTGCCTACTAGGTAAAAAGATTTGTCTGGATCTAACCCCTCCAACAACACAATAAACATAGAAACATATAAATTGTTGGCAGATAATGACTGCTAGGCTCATCTGGTCTGCCCATAGGCCCTATACGTTGTATGTGGCCACTGACCCTATGTGAACAATGGCTTTTCATCACTCCTTACCCCAGTAACCAATCCTAGAGAGATGAGAAGTGCAACTAGCCCGACCTATCAGGCCCCATTCTGTCAGACTAATCAAGCGCAGCAGGCCTTTCTCTACAGAGCTCCCACCTGGCTATCTGATCTCCTTCTTGATGTACAAACTGCATCCTAGTCAGGGCATTTTAAAGGCAGCCTCAGACAGTACCTTCTTTCTCTTAACCACTGTGACTGCCCAGCTTAAGCTACTTCACCCTCACTTATCTCCTCATTTCCTGTCTAAACTGCTGCCACTCTCCCCACCCCTCCCCTCCTTCCCCCATACCTCTCCCCATAGGTACTTCTCTCTTGACATGTTTCCTCTCTACTTCACTTCACTCTGTAGCTCTTGCACCGTGATTTCCATCTTTTCCCCCTACTCTTTCTTTCTCCTTTTTCACTGCTCCTTTTTATTTATCTTGGCTGACCCATGTTAAACTTTTGACTTTGACAAAGTTATTCTTGGCTGCCTATTGTCCCTGGATAAATCCAGAAATGACTGAGGCTACCACCTTTTTGCTTTGGATGCTCACTGGCAGTGTTTATTAAAAAGGCATAATTGTATTTACATCAGATTTTTCCAATTAATTTTACATGGTCAATTTTTTATATAGTGGACGTAATAGTCCTATTCCTTTGAGGACCTAACAGTCCTGTCTTCCCCCTCATGGTCCTTCTCCAGATTTTCTTCATCCTCCTCCTCTCTTCTTGGGGTCCAGACACCACGATCCAACCCCCCCTTCCAATCACCAACTGGGTACCACGCTTACCCGGATCACTTCCCCTCACTAGGTGCGGACACAGGTATCCACCCACTAGCTCTATATCCCTCCCCCCTTCCCTGTTACTTCCATGCCTGGGTTCCTTTGTCCCCAGCCCATGGTACCTGCCCCCCCTTTTCCTCCTTGCTCCCAAAAAACCCCTTCCACTGACCCATCTCCCACTTGCGATGGAAGATGGGTCTCCCCCCTTGCAGGTCAACCCCTCAGCCCCTTCTTATTGATGTTCCCCATGAACTCCCCGAAATGCTGGAGGAACAGGCCCATGCCGAACTTGGTCAGGTGGACCCCATCAGACCTGTAGACCGCCTCCTGCTAGTAAGATATGTCCCTATGCCGGATATGCACCCCTCACATTTGTATCACTGCTCTGGCCACCTTCCTGTTTAGACATTTCCAAGCTACTTCTACTGCCTTTGGCCTTTTTTCTCCCTCCATACCCTCTTGGATGTGACTTCTGACCATCCTATGGCCACTCATTGCCACCAGCTCTTCACCTTCTCTAGATCCCTCAAGATGTCCCTCAACTGGGACCCCCATGGCACTGATCCCAAATCGTTCCCCCATCCAAGGTGGATAATAATCCCGCTTGGTGCAACCCAGTGCACCCGTAGCTCCTCCAGCAGGGGGAACAGCTGTGAACACCTCATGCCTCTCAGGCCCTTCCACCACACCTTGGTATGTTCTCGGGTGCAGCTGTGTCCCTATTCTCATGGCAGCTGCACACCTCTCCGCCCAATAGATGAACGTGTGCCCCATGATCCACACCTGTCTCTTGGTGCCTGCTGTGCGGAGAGAAAAAGGGACGCCAGTTAACAATTGTCAACACCGCACGTACTTCCTATAACACTTTAATGCCCACCTGCCCACCCTGTGGACCTCCCCCTTTCCCACCGTGGCCACTTCCAAGGCTGCCCCGATCCTGAAGGAGTGTGGTGCAAACTTGTCCGGGTTCTCCCCCATGAATGCCACCTCCTTCTTCAATACTGCCCCACCTGGAAACCCGTCACTGGGGCCCCATTCCCATGTATAAGCTAAGTCCCAGGCCCAGGGCCTCGCATCACACTATAGTCCAGCATGGCCTGGACTGCACAAACTCCCTCTCTCACCTGCCTGTGTATCACCACCATACAACCCCTTTCCTTGCTGGTCTGTTTTAGACCTCCGCAGCCCTATGACCACCTTCACCTCCTCCAGGCTCACATTCTCCCTTTGTAGGCCATCTGCAGCCTCTTATTTCCTTGGGACCATCATCTCCCCTACCCTGAATGCACCCTTTCCATGACCACAAATATAGCATGGAACAGGCAGGCCTTGCTCGCTGATGTACAAACATAGTCCAGCGCCCTCACCACCTTTGTGAGGAGGGGCCCCATGATGGGTCTCCTCCTATCCCGTCTGGTGCCCTGCCCTCTCTGCCAACCTGATACCATCCTCTTAATTGCCTGACTGCCCACAGTGTCTTCCCATTCCCTATCCTGACACATCTAGCTGATACCCGCCAGCTGGACCCCCATGGTGGTGGGTGCGACAACTTCCTCCCATTTCTCCACCACTTACTGCTTGACTTGCTCTTTCTGGACTGGGTCCCCCATTTCCCATCCCTGCCGGGCCCAGAATACCTGGAAACTGGCCCATGCCCCCTTGTAAGCCCTTAGGGTGTTGGCTGCCCATGACCCTCTGTACAGTGCCATGGCTTTCATCCTCCAATCTCCCACATCCATTCCGGCACCCTGGTCCAGATAGATGCGGCCTGTGGGGCCAGCTCCTGGAATCATTCCATCTGAAGATGAGAGAGACAGTCAGCCACCTTGTTCCGTATGCCCTCAATGTGTTGCACCCTAAATGACAGGTTCAAATGCAACCCCAGCAATACCATGCACCATAGGACCCACTCCACGGATTCTGTCCGGCCACTCTGCCTGTTGATCACCTCTACTACACTCTTGTTGTGGCACCAGAATACTATCCTGCCTCCCCATACGTGCACTCCACACATCCAGTGCCACCCATATGGGAAATATTTCAAGGAAGGTGATGTCCTCGGTCCATTCCTTTTTTGCCAGCTATCCGGCCATGCATCCGACATCCACTCCCCCTTGAAATAGGCTCCCAACCCGTAACCTCCTGCTGCGTCCATGCACAACTCCATGTCGTTGCTGCATGCCCGTTCTTCCTGCCAAAACGTTACCCCATTGCAGGACTCCAGGAATTCCTCCCATACCTGAAGGTCCTCTTTTATGCCCTTATTTATGTCCACCCAGTGATGCGGCTGCCTTGCCTTGCCCGTGACCATACCTAGTCTTCTTGTGAAGTCCGTGCCTGGGCTTATGGCTTTACAGGTGAAAGTAAGGTGCCCCAGTAGTTGTTGTACTTGTACCAGCGGCACCCTCCTCCCCCCCAACCAGTGCAAGCAGCCCCCACAACCTCGCTACCTTATCCCCAGGCAGACGGAAACACTCTTGCTCCGCATCCACCTCGATCCTCAGAAACTCTAACTTGCAGGCCGGTCCCTCTATTTTTTCTGCTTCCAACGGGATCCCTATCATGACACATATGTCTTGAAAATCCTTCAACATTCCTTGCATCTCCTCCCGACTGGCTCCTATCAACAGGAAATCATCCAGGTAGTGGACTACTCTCCTATGCCCACACCGGGACCTGAACACCCACTGCACCCATGAGCTGAAGGCCTCAAACGTGGGGCATGCCACCGAGCAGCCCATGGGCATTGCCTTGTTAAAATACAGGCCCCCATCAAATTGGAACCCAAGCAGGTCCCAATCTGCAGGATCTACCGGCAGCAGCCAGAAAGCGGACTCGATGTCTGTCTTAGCCAACCATGCCCCCCCCTGCTGCCCACACCAATTCGACTGGCTGGTCCAGGGAGGCGTAAGACACCACCCTCAAACCTTCTGGTATCCCCCATTCACTGACTCACCATCGGAGTAGGACAGGTGGTGTATGAGCTGGAGCTCCCTCGCTTGCTTCTTTGGTACCACTTTCAGTGGGGATACCCTAAACCACTTGCAAGGGGGCTCTAGCATCGGCCCCTCTACCCTCCTCGTCTTGACCTCCTTTTGGATCTTTTTTCACACTATGTCTTCCTTCCCCTTCACTGAACCCAGGTTTTTAGTCTGCATCCCCACCCGTTTTCCCTCGAATCCCAGTGAGAAACCACTCTTAAATCCCAACCTCAGTAACTCTTCCCCTGCCTTGTCCGGGTAACCTGCCGTCCAGGCTTCCACCATCCCATATTTTACAGGGGGTGTGGGCTAGGGCATACCCCCACCTCCCCTCTCCTTGTCCCCCATTAGCTCCACCCATAGGTGAACGCTTGCGCTCCCCTCCCAGGGCCCCCTATACCCTGTTGAGTCCCCCCACCCGCTCTGAAAGGGCTGCTCCAGGGGCTGCCCACCAGCCTGACCAGCTTTCCCTACCCCTTGCCGACACCCCGTCACCAGGTATTCCTCCCTGCACCATGAACACACATGCCTAAACTTGCAGCTCAGCCATGAGCAGGATGCCCTGTTGAAAGCTCAGCAGGTTTTTACTGCATGGATGGGTGAAACCCGCCTCATCTACTCCGCTGCCTGCCCTGCTGCTGAGCTTGACAGTGTCCGCACCCACAACTCCTCGTGGGTGCAATCCCATCTTAGGTCTTCCTTGGCCACCATTCTCCTCTGGAAAGCTTCATCATATTTAAGCCATCTGAACCCCAGCTTCACCTTGTACGCATCCCTAATAATTGCCACGTACGTCAATAAGGAGATCGCCAGGTATGGCTGGTTCTCCAGCATCAAAGCACTATAAATCAAGAAACCCACTTGCCATGTGTAGATGCTCTTTCCTTTCAGCCGAGCTTCCTTTCTTTGTGCCCTACCACCGGCAGCGCTACCGCCATCATGGTTTGCCCACCGATTCCCGCTGCTTATATCTTTTGGCTGTCTCTTTGCCCACCAGCCCGAATATATCCAAGTACTCACCCTTCCAGATTTTCTCCTTAAAGGAGGCCAGCACATGGTGGCCCAATGTGAAACCAGGTGGTCCATCATATAGCTTCCTAGCCCTGCCCCGTTCTTGTCCTGCTTGCCGTTTTCTTTGATGGCCAGCAGAGCCCGGTCCATCTTTGATACCCCCTCTTCCCCCATATCCCCTAGTAAGCCCTCGATATATTCTTTCAAATCTGATTCATTTCTCATATCCACCTTCATACCCCCGCCCAATTGGGGTCCTGCCAGGACCAGAATAGGTGCCGCCGGCGGGTTGGGATCCACCCTCTTTGGCCTTTTGTTTCTTGTCCCATCACCATCCCTCTCCTCGGCCTCCTTCCACGTCTTCTGGGCCTCCTCTTCTGCCTCCCTCTTCTTTGCTGCCTCGACCAACTCAGTCATCTGCTTCATTAACTTCGCTGAGTCAGCCAACATGGAAGCTCTGGACACTGCGGGTCTTCTGGGTGGCATGCTTTCTGCTGTAACTAATGCTGCACAAAAAGGGACACCATCACACTGCAACATACCTTAGTCATTACTATTTTCTTCCTGCCCCCGCGTCCTCCCCCCGCTATCCCACCTTGTCTCTTTATGTTCCGGACCCCCAGCCGCGGGGAGGCAGGCATACCCCTTGTACCTGGACTGAGTTAAGTCGGTGACCTGCAGCCCCCAACCTTAAATTAAATTACAAATCTTAATAACTGCTGCTCTCCTTTAAAGTCACAAAATGACCACCAGAAACAATGCTTTAAACAACTGAATTAGTTGTATTAATTCCACCTTGTGAGAGCCCCTAGCACCTCGGCTTAGTGCCTTCAACCTTGCCTCTGTCCCTCCCGTTACTCTGGGACCCCCCCCCCCATACTGTGCCTCTGCCACGATGCCATGTGGCCTGGCATTTTTCCACTACCTCCTCTTTTAGGCCCCTCCAATTTCCTCCCCTGGTGCCAAGGCTCTGTACTTTCAAGAGACAGGATTGGCTTAATCACACCCACCTTGCCATGAATAGGCTTACTTGCATAATAAAGCTGCACCACCATCAACCCAGCAGTAAAGTTGAGACAAGAAAATCCCTACACATACTTTTTTTTTTTTTATTAGTCGCCTGTGCAGCCTTCGAGTCCCCGCCTCCTCTCTACCCATTAACCGGACCCCCCTACGGGCCACCGCCTTTGTTGCTCCCCATATTGGGCCTAGCTTCCATCTAGACCACCTCAATCCCTCAACAGCAAGGCAAGAAATATACCAGAGACCATGGCCTAACCACAATGGAAACCACTACTTCTTGACCCACCTCGCACCTTCCAGGCCACCTACCGGGGGAGGGGAGGCCCGATCGACTAGGCTGCTATTGCTAGCTGGCCCTGATGGCCCAGGACCAAGCATCTATCACTACCCCCCGAGAAAAAAAAAATTCCAGTGGGAAACAAAGGTGAACACGCCCCCAACAGAAAGCGCCCTTCGCCTCGCAAACAGCCACCGCATGGCCACACACCCTGTCTAGCCATTTCCCTGCTCATCCCCATGGCTGCGGGCATCCCTGTGCTTCCCCTCTCTGGGGAATCATCACACTTCTGCCACCTTCCTCAGCGTTACACTAGGCCCTGAGCTCCCAGTCGACTGGCAATCACCCCATGCAATTGGAGAGAAAAACTTCATTTTCGACCTGCAACCCTTAGGAAGCACCAGCCAGGAGCCCTGTGCGAACAACCTCCTGTACTCCTTCACCCCACGCTGTTGTGGACCGAGGAAAACACCGCCCCCCAGTGCAGTTCGCTCACCTACTGCCGCCACGTGGCCACCCACTATGTTCAGGACTGTCCAGGCCCCCGACTGGCTTCAGGCATCCCAACCATCGAAGCAAGCTGAAAAACCAAAACTAGCATTCACGCTGTCCTCTACTAACGTGTACCATGCATGTAATCCACCGCTCACTCAAAATGACCGCTGCATGGCCATGCTATCTGACTCACCCTCCCCTATACCCCGACTGGCTTCAGGTATCCTTTTCCGCAATGTGACCTGCCACCCCAGTGCTCTCCTACCAAAAGCTAATGCTTTAAAACACAACTGTCTGAGCTTCTCGCAGGACCTCCGACTGGCCTCGGGCACCCATTCTCTTGTTGCCAGGCAAAAATTAGCATGCTCCTGCCGCAAATACCGTGTACCAAAAACACCTGCTAATCCTACCACAGTTGGTAACATTTCATAACCGGATAATGCATTTTCTATCTCTCCCCCAACCAAATGTATGCTGCCCCATCTCTGCACAGCATATCGGCATAGTAAACACAGTAACCTACTAACTGTACAACAATGGGCCTCAGCCCTCTGTGCCTTATCTCAAACTTCCAACGAATGTGCTGTAGGAAATATTACAGCAAGAAAGAGGGCTCTCAGAGGGTTGCCTGGCCTAACATACTCCCCAGAGACCCGTCCCCTGGCCCTTGTTGGCTCCTCTCCCTGGCCAATTGCCATCAAACACCCCACCCCTTCTGTGTATGTCGTGACATACCCAGGTTCCTCCTTCCTGCAACCCTCCCCTCCCTTCCTGTCTCCCCTCCTCCCGGCCTTCTTCCTGGTTGGGTCCCGGGACAACCTGGCCTGCCTTTTAGGGGCAAGCCTAATTATCACATACTGATACATTATTGTAATTTTATCTTAGCTTTTGCCTTGGTATCTATTTTTGGTTCTTATTTGCCTGCTTTGACAAAGACTGATATAATGACTGCTCTGATTGTTTTTTTATATCCTTGTCATGTTTTTGTTACATTGTTGTATTTAGCTAATTGTTATGATTTCTTTTGAATGTGGAACCTTTGTAAATGAGTCTCTGACTCAAAGGTATGTCAGATTCAGAGACTGCAATAAATAACTAAATAAATAAAAATAAAATACATTACCCAGCCACATCTCAGAAGCTAAACAAAGTCAGAGTAGGCAGTGGTAGGATGTGAGCCCCCAGTGAACAGAAGGTGGTCTAGGAAGTGATGTTTGTAGATCTAGAAGGGACACTTTTCCCTTTAAGTAACTGTTCTGATGTCCCAGCATGGTGTTTGGGGGACACTGGTGTCAAAGGTACCATTTTTGGATGAGCTGTTAAGCCAAGGCTCCATCTGCCTGTTTCATATGGTTGTTAGGTGTATGGTAATGATACCATGGCACTTCTTAAAAAGTGTAGGGGACTTTTTATTGACAGACTACAAAAACACACATTTTAAAAGGTCAATACTAATGACTCATGGTGCTCCCCCTTTTCTTTTTTCTTTCAAACTTTTTCCTTTCTCTTCTCCATTTCTGTAAAGAAGATGCAAAGTGACTGGGAGGGATCATATTGCATCATAACCCCCACTCTCCATCCTGAAAGAATGGAGAACATCCTCTCATACTCTACTAAGCCATCACAGTTGAGACGTAGAGAAGGCAAGAGCCTATTCCTTGGAACACTTCTTCACAATTCCTTAAATCAAGGTCACCAGACTAGTGACTGGAACAAATATCCTGCAGAGATATCCATACATATACCTGTGAGATATGATACTTTAAAATATTCTAGGGTAACTTCAGATTACCAGCAGAAAACTCCTTAACAGTCAATGAAGCACACCATTAAATAACTTTCCAATATGATAAATAAGCAAACTCTGGTACGGCCCATATAAGAGCCAGGACATCCAAACAGAATTATAATATGGGCAGTTCAAAGAGAGTTGATGTGCACAGATTTCACAGTCTGGCCACATTTCTTCTGACCTCAGACAAAATATCACTTTTATCTTCTTATGTTTCCAATTACCCTTCCCATTGATGTGGCCATAAAAACACAGCCAAATTGTATACCACATTCTGTTCAACAATCTATTGTCATTCAGTAGAGACAACACTTTTACCATCTGAGGTACAGAGCACTCTGAGAACTGCTAAGTACAATCAAAGGCTTGTGCCAGGATATAAGCATAGAACAATTTTCTATTTTAATTTTTATAAAATCTCAACATTCCCATTCATTTCCTCAGATACTTTACACCTTCCAGCAGTTTTCTGGAAAGAAGTCCCATCTCATTCATGCCACAATACCTAAAGAAACCTTCTCCCACAAAATAATCAAGGACTTCACCCAACTATATATTCTGGAGGGCACATATACAATATCTTGGAGGAGCTGAGAAGAAATGATCAAGCATATGCTTATGGGCTTATATCTATTTAGAGTTGGTATGCCATTATTGCCTCTCTTGAATTGTGTGTTTCTTTTAATTATCGATATCAACTCTCACTGCTGGTATTCCCCAGAATTTGTATTGTTCCCTCCTTCTTCCAGTACATTACACTGCTATGGAAGTGAGGAGGCAACTGAGGAACAGGCTGGAGTTGGGTTATGTGGATCAGGAACCTCATGGCGGATGGCTGCATTCTGCAGCTGCACTGCAGTGGTGTCTTTAGACAACGTGGCCAGGAAAGAAGGAGAGAGAATGGCAGAAACAGCAGAGATGGTGAAGGAATTGTTTGAGTGGCATCAGGAAGGGCCTTGCTATTAGTAAGAATGTATGACTCAGACAGTTACAAGTGGACTGCATTCCTGGTGGTTGAAAATGAATACTGGATATCAGAAGCATTTGTAGACTTCTAACTGAGGATCATGGACTTAAATGGAGAGTGTTAAGTCCAACACTTCAAAGGGATCTGCGTTTTTTCACTTGTTAATTTACTTTTATTCCTTGGGGCTGTACATTTACTGCTTTCTCCTGATACATTTGAAATGACAATTAGAAAATGTTCTTTTTAGCACACTATGGGCCTGATATTCAATTAGTAGCACCACCACTAACATTTGCTCCAGTGCATCCTGGGTTTGCCTTCATCCTTGGGGCAGGGCCATATTCAAAGGTCAAGTTAGTGCCCCCCAAATGTGACAGCACTCAGATACTAAAATACCACTGAGCCCATGCAAATGAGGGGGTCTCATTATGTATAGAGATGCAGTGGCATTTTCAAAGGTTTGTGGCAGTGATGAACAGCCCCCAAAGTGGTGCTCTTTACTGCTGCTGAATATCAAGTCTTAACATGGTAATATCTTGATGGCCCACCACATTATGGCAGAGTAGCTATACTGCAGCTTCCCACCGCCGATCTGCAACCCCTGGCTGGTACAACACCCTGGTGATCTAGTTCTCCCCACACTCCTGGTCACAAGCCAGACAAATGCACTAAAGATCCCTGGTGGCTACTGGTACCCCCATCACCTCTCCCCTTCTTGTACAACACCCTGGTGGTCTAGTGTCCCCCTACCATCCTGATTGCCAGCTGGAAATGTGTATTGAAGATCCCCAGTAGCTTATGGTACCCCTCATCAGCTGTCCCCATCTTGTACAAAAACCTGGTGGTCTAGTGTCTCCTCCACCCTCCCGATCACCAACCAGACATGTGTGCTGAAGATCACTAATGCCTAGTGGTAACCCCATCACCCATTCCATCTTGTACAACACCCAGATTGTCTTGTGTCTCCCTACCTTCCCGTTTGCTATCTAGGCTCGTGTACTGAACATCCCTGGGGCTAGTGATATTCAACATCTCCTGTCCCTGTTTCATACAATAACCTGATGCTCTAGTGTCTTCCCACCTTCCTGATTGCCAGCAGGACATGTGCACTGACGATCCTTGGTTGCTAGTGGTATCCCTGTCACCTGTCTCTGTTTCATACAACACCCTGGTGGTCTAATGTCCTCCCACACAACCATCCCACTCTTATACCACCTTCTTACATAACCCTACCCCAGTGGCCAGTGATAGTCATGACCTGATACAGAAACTGGCACAGCCCTTCTGTCATGTCCTTGGCCTGCTACCATATGACCTGTCAGTGATCATGTGTACAAATACAGTAGTGTGCTCAGTAACAGCTCATATGGCTGCTGGCCAAGGAAGTGAAAGGAGGACTGTGCTGGTCACCATACTGGGCTGTGATGAATGCTGAACATTGGGGTTGGAGGGAGGTGGCTTGCAGGTGGGTGGGTCAGGTGGTGGGACACTAGACCACAGGGTGTTGTTCAAGATTGGGAAGGGTGATGGGGGTACCACTAGACACCAGGGATCTTCAGAACGCATATCCAGATAGTGATTGGGAGGAGGGGGAAGCACTAGACCACCAGGGTTCTGTACAGGATGGAGAGGAGTGATGGGGTACCACAAACCACCAGGGATCTTCAGTAAACATGTCTGGCTGGAGGTCAGGAGGATGGGGTGACACTAGACCACCAGGGTGTTGTATGAGATGGGGACAGGTGATGGGAGAACCACTAGCCACCAGAGTGTAACATGCTGTTGTAACAGAGCCAGGGGCTGCTGCACCCTATGCAAAGGAGCCCCTACCAGCATACAAATTGTCCCTTAGTGCCTTGCATGCCTAATGGACTCATTTGCATGCTGTGGCTGAATACAGCCCACAGTGGTCTTGGTGCTGTTTTATTTTGGGTGGTACTGTTCCCTGTGGACTATATATAGCCCAGGTCCATGTCAGGGCACTTCTGTTGCACTTAGCACTGTGTTGACATGATCTGATATTCAGTCAGATAGCACAACACGCTAGCCAACTGAATATAGCAGCCGACAGGTCAGACGCAAGTATGGCACAAGCCTTTGTGCTGCATTTGCACACCCCTTTGAATATCAGGCTCTATATGTGTAGCCTGGGTTATTTAAATTGCTTATAGATCAGTAACAATTGTAAATCTTTTAGGTGTAAACCTTATATTCTAGCATGCTTGATGGAAATACAGGAGTTTGAAGCATTTTTTATACTGTGAATGAGATTCAATTTACACATTTCCTTTGTGGGCTGGCAATCTAGAATTGACTATAAACAGGCTTCTCCAGAAATTAAAACTACACACTTGTATAGTTACATATTTATGCATTCCTTTATTTTTCAGGAATGATATCTTCTGTTCATAACTGCAAATTATATATTTTTTTTAATTCAGCTTTTTTATTAATTTGACATGTTTTGGCGAACTGTCCTCACATAATAAAATGGGTGGCCATTTCAACAGTGCAGGTGATTCCCAGGGGCAAGAGAGAATGCTGGCAGGAAAGCTCAGAGGCATAGCTTTTATGTTAAATAGCTTGGGTGTTTCTTTTCTTCTGCAATTTTCATGAAGGATTTTTGCCATCATAATCTGTACTAAGCTTCTCTTCAGAGGTTGATTACTTCAAACGGCGTTGTAACAGACCCAACTGAAATTGCTAATTTATTTAGTTCTAAATTCTTGGAATTATTTTGTTATAAAACTGATAGTCAGAAGTTGGTTGCTGTTGCAGACTCAACCCCATTTTCTATTGGTAGACCTCCATTTTATTTTTCTAAAATTACCCAAAAAGAAATATTGAAATTATTGTTAACTATTCCTAATAGATACAGTGACTGGGTGAGGGTTTAGTTGGATTTATGTGATGTGGGTGAAACCGGAATCGTAATTGGTGGCAGCACGTGTGTACATCACCGAAAATCAGTTTAGATGTACACCCCCAGGACACAAGAAAACTGCACTGGGTACTTAAATTTGAAATGTTTATGTGGGGGGC
The DNA here is from genome assembly GCA_016271365.2 of Neoceratodus forsteri. NCBI lineage: Eukaryota > Metazoa > Chordata > Ceratodontiformes > Ceratodontidae > Neoceratodus > Neoceratodus forsteri. Next base: position 664,090,474 of record CM028130.1, on the reverse strand, counting down.
TGCCCCTGCACTCGCATACAAAAGGATTCTAAATCCAGGGGGTGCATGTCGGGGGTGCAAAATCTGGATAAAAAAATAATTTTGGGCCAGGCACACAAAAATGTAGGCACACCTGGATCTGAACCCGGAACCCTCTCAGCTTTAGGCTGCCACCCACCACCATGCTACTGGGCCAGCTCAGCAGTCCCATGCCAACCATGCCAGGCCAATCCTCCCTCCCTTCCTTCATGCTTGTCCCCCCCCCATGCACATATACATATAGTAACATACAATCACTATATGCACCCACCTACCCATCTGGTCACCCTTCCTCAGCAGTAGCCCCATTGACATGTGCCAGGATTGAGTCACCACTATTGAAAGCTCTCTATCACTGACACCCATGTCATGGGCAACCATACAGATGGTTGTTTTTATGTCTAGTTGTCCCCTTTTTTGTAGACCCTGTGTGTTCTATTTTTAATTTATGTTTGGTTTCATGTATTTTCCTCTTTCATGGAAGTGTGCTAGGGTAGTCCCTGTTCCCAAGAAACCTAGAGCAGAATGTCTTGATGGTTTTTGAGCTATCTCCATTTTAAAGCCATTAAGTTAATTTATGGAAAAAATTATTTCAAATCAAGTTACCACTTATCTCAAGTCATACAATGTATTGTGTTCCCAGCAACATAGTTTTCATAAAACCCATAGGGCAGAGACTGCTGTGGTCATTTTCATGAATGCCGCCCTAAATGACTTTGATAATGGCCTTATGTTGGGAGCAGTTTTTGTAGACCTGACCAAGGCATTCAATCTCATTGATCATGCTTTGTTATGTTTGAAATTGGGTGAATTAGGATTATCTGAAAATGTTATTCTTTGGTTCCAGGATTATTCATCTAATAGGACTAATTTTGTTAGTTTAGGGAAAGTCACTTCTTCAATATATCCAATTGAATCTGGTGTACTGCTGGGCTCGATAGTGGGCCCACTGTTGTTTTCTCTTTTCATAAATTGGTTACCTTCCCTCTGTAGTATATGTGATTGTTTGCTTTAAGCAGATTATCTCATTCTTTTGTCACAAGTAAACAACATTTTTGAGTTGACTTCCTTGCTGGAACAGGAATTTATTTGCATCTGCAATTGGTTTAGAGCAAATTCCTTAAAATTGAATGTCAAAAAAAAAAAGTCCATATTTGTTCAGTACTTTGTTCCAACTAAAGGGTAATGCTGATCTGAGTATTCATGATGAAAAGGGGACAAAGATAGAAAAAGTATTTGAGTTTAAATGCTTAGGGGTACCTTTGGACACATGTCTTACTTTCCAGTCTCAAGTAAAAGTAGTTCGTCAAATGGTAATCAAAAGTTGGGTATTTTATACAAGTTTAAGAAATGTTTTTCCTTAGAAATAGGACATGCTATTGCTGTGGGTGTTGTGTTAATGCATTTAGATTATGTGTGGGTTATATTTTAATTTGGCTGTTAGAGAAACAAATGCTTTAAAAATTGTGTTTAATAACATTTATAGATTTGTGTTGAATGCTCCTATACAAACCCATCACCGTTCATTATATTCTTCACTTGGCTGGCTATCCTCTAGCTCTAGATTTATTAATGTTCATTGGTGTTTAATTTTTAAATCCTTATTTTCTACTGATTTATATCCCATGAGTGACCTGGTTTTAATTTGGAATATTTCCCTGAATCTTAGGTGATTCAGGGGAACTCTTTTACAGGCTAAACCCCATAAATCAAAAGTTGGGTCTCAGTCTTTCTGTTCTGCAGCCTCCCCTCCTCCTCTGGAATAATTTACCTGAATAATTAAGATGTGCCTAATCCTTGCAAAGTTTTAAAACAAAGTTAAAATGTTTTTTGCAGAAAACTGATGTCTGTAAATGTTCTTGTTGTTAGTGTTATGTTATTAGGTGTATGATTGTAATTGTTAACATATTGTCTTTTATGTATCAGGTCAGACCTGAAAAAGGACTTGTCCCAGTGTCCTTACCTGGTTAACAACATAAAAACAAACAAACAAACTAAGTCTCTGGGCAAAATTGCTTTGTGTGAATGACAGTATGCTCTTTTAATTGAAAGTGGTATTCAAGCTTGTTACAACTTTCATAGCGTGGGTCTTTTGTGAGATGGTATGGTCAGTGTACTGAGGGTGTGTGGTGTAATTTACATTTAAGTACATCCTCCTTCTATTGTATGTTAGAGGAGCCTTTGTTCTACTAAATCAGAGGAGCTTTTAAGCACCCATAAGCAAAAGAGAGACGTATTTAATTGTTATTATTATTTTAACTCACAGTTACTGTTTCTATCCTGTTTTGTCATATTCTGTAGAAACTTAAGGGACATGTGCTGTGTTTCTTTTTGTTCTGGCATTTGGACATTGGTACTTCTTACTCCTTATTATATTTTTGCTTAATTTATTTTTCCTTAGTGTTTGCATTGACATCATTAACCAGAACTCATCAAACATATCAAGGCTACAAGAATTAAATCTACTATATCCTGCTGCAGTTCTGCTGACATTGCTATCTGAAGATTGAATCAAGGAACCAATATAGAAGTGCTAGTGATTCAGATTTTATTCTACTACTTATTTGATATCTAAATTTTGTATTTTACAATCAGTTAAGCAATTGTTGTTTTAAATATGTTATTCTTCTGCAAAACATGGTTGTAACTAACAGAAAAAAGCTAAGGGAAAGGTAATATGAATTCACCTAAAAAGCAAGGTCAGAACAAATCATAAAAATGGTAACAATAAACTTATTGGATAGCCTGGTGATACCTTCAGGCAAAACAAAATCATGGAGGTTTTGCACAAAAAGAAATAACTGGATAGTCAGGATTAGCCAAATAAGAATGGTTCAAGCACACTGCTCAACAAAGAGCATGAACCAGAAATCCAAGAAATGGCAAACATACCCATCTCTACTATTGGTTCACCCCCACTGATTCAATATCCCCTAGTTTAACCAAGCCTACACACTTAAGTTTTGAATCTCAGCATTCAGCTGAGGACAAACAAATATTCAATTTAAATTATGGGACCCCAGGTCATATATGTCCCTCCTTAGTTACTAATGATATTTTAATAATAATAATAAAATTTATTTAATATAGCACCTTTCAAATATCAAGGCGCTGCAGAAATAAATAAAATTCAGAAAATTCAATAAATACATAAAATCAGAGTAATTCAGGATAGGCTTTACCCCATAAAAAGGTCTTCAGTGCCTGCTTAAAGCACTCCACTGTCCTGCACTCCTGTAGCTGACAGGGCAGAGAATTCCAGAGGGTAGGGGCAACAAACCCAAAAGCACGGGCCCCAGATGACTTTAGACTAACCCTTGGAATCTCCAGCAACCCCTCATCAGCCGAGCAGAGCTGCCGCAAAGGGGTTTAAGGCACCAGGAGCTCTTTCATGTAGTCAGGACCCTGTCCATGTAGGGCTTTGTAGGTTAATAAACCTACCTTGAAGGGGATCTGCCACTGAACAGGCAGCCAGTGCAGATTGCGCAGCACTGGGGTAATGTGAGATCTCCTAGATACCCCAATCAATAAATGTGCAGCAGTGTTCTGCACTAGCTTCAGGCAGTGGATGTCAACCCCAGAAAGCCCTAGGTAAAGGGAGTTACAGTAGTCAAGGCACGAGGTCACAAAGACATGGACCAAAACAGGCAGGTCACTGGATGGAATGAAATGCTTGATCCTGGCAATGTTCCTAAGATGGTAAAAGGCTAGCTTGATGACTGCTGACACCTGATGATGAAGAGTCAGACCATCATCAAGCATCACTCCCAGGTCACGCACCCACTCAGAGATAAGGATCTGAGCCCCCCTGGACTAAGCCAGAGTGGAGATCAGTCCTCAACTCCTCTGTCCTGTGACCTGGGTCTGCCACCAAAACCTCAGTCTTTCCTGCGTTCAATTTTAACCCACTAGAACTCATCCAATCTTGGATTTCCATGAGACAACAGTTCAGTACTGAGACAGCACACACCTGGTTGGGGGCAAAAGACAGGTAGAGCTGGGTATCATCAGCATAGCAGTGAAACCTCAGCCAATACCATCTTACAATGTCTCTGAAGGGCAGCATGTACACTGCAAATAACATGGGAGACAGCACTGAGCCCTGGGGCACCCCACAAGGCAGACAGAAAGACTCAGAAGAAAATATTCCCGAGACAACTCTCTGAGTTCTACCTGCAAGGAAGGATGAAAACCATCTGAGTACTGTCCCTGACAGCCCACAGATGGACCTCAGGTGCTTGAGCAGAACCCCATGATCCACAGTGTCAAAAGCTGAAGACAAATCAAGGAGTACCAAGATGGAATGGTTTCTCCAATCTCTCACCATCAGGCAATCATTGAGCATCCAAACCAGAGCAGTCTCAGTACTATGCCTCTTATGAAAACCCGATTGGAGAGGTTTGTATAAATTATGAATGGTTATATGGTTCTCCAGTTGAGCTGCCACAACTTTCCCAATAACCTTTCCCACAAAAGGAAAGTTAGAGATAGGTCTATAGTTCACTAGAGTCTCTGGGTCCAAAGAAGCTTTCTTCAGGAGGGGTGTCACCACCGCCTCCCTCAGGGAGCTAGGGAACTCACCTGATTCCAAAGAGCACTGGAAAATCCGAGCTAGAACAGGGCTGATGTTGTCACTACAACCCAAAATCAGGGAAGTGGGTCCTGGATCTAAAGTACAGCATGTGGGATGCTTCCTCTGGACAATCCTCATAATATCAATGAACTCTGGCAGATCAAAGGTACTCCTGGAAACTCCGGGCTCTGCGACCAAGCACTGACCAACAGCATCCCCCATGGAGCGAGGCTGACGGAACTCCTGCCTGATGTCGGCCACCTTATTCGCAAAGAATTGAGCAATCTCATCACACTCGATTTGTGAAAAAGCTCGACGGAACTGCAGATAGGCTGGGTTGCACAACCTGTCCACAGTTCTGAAGAGTTGAGCCGGTCGGTTCCGTGCAACAGTGATTTCTCTGGACAGGAATTCTGCCTTCTTACGAGAAATCTCTGATTCAAGTTCAAGTTCAAATTTATTGCAGGAAAGACTCTGTTGAGCAAGCTCATTCACAAGGAGGTCCTGAGGCACATACACATACAGTTCGCAATTACATAGACAGGAGATATAAAATGTAGAACAAAAAAGAAAAAATATATAATACAAGAGGTATACACAATAGATGTCCGTATGCTATATATGCAGTACATTCCAGCTTTAACCTTGCCCTAAATTATGCAACACATTTCAGCTTAATAAGTAGAGGGCAGATTGGTACCTAGGAAGTTGACTTAGTGTTGGGGACCTAGTTTGATAGAGTTTGTAATGGTCTAACAAAATAAGGTGGTCAGCATCAGAGGTTGACCTCTGCCAATAATGCTTTAACCTACACCCCAACCTCTGCAACTCCCTCAGAGACCTATCAAACCATGCGGCCCTGGGAAGAAGAGGTAGAGGGAGAACACAGACAGAAGCAATCAGATCAATAGCTGAGGAAACGGCCCTGTTATAGGCCATGACTAACAGCTCAGGATCTGTGCTGATCTCACCAAACACTGAGAGGTCAATCACTGCTGTCAGGTCTTCAGGGACAACATCCCACAAAAGGCGATAACTGACCATCTCCACAGGAGCTGACCTACCCAGGGGTCAGAAAAATTGAACCTAATGGTGTAGTGGTCAGACCAACTGACGGGTTCCACCACCAAGTAGGAGGCCTTGATCCCCAGGAGGAAGACCAAATCAAGAGCGTGACCACCATTGTGAGTAACTGAGGAAACCTGTGTGAAGCCCAGTGTTGTCATCTCCTGGAGGAAGTGTTGTCCAAAAAGTGAGGATTCGTCATTGACCCAAGCACTGAAGTCACCCAGAACCATCAGTCTGGGTGACTCCAATGTCATGTCGGCGGTAAAGTCTGCTACTTCCTGGAGGAACAGCTTCTCATCACCTGCACCCCACACCAGTTATCACAGTACACTCAAATGATGTGGCCTCCTCAACTGGTACCCCAGTTAGGCCCAATTCAGTCTTGAAACAGACCGCAACCCCCCCCCCGCGATCCAGTCTCGGGCGACATAGAACAGAGGACCTTAAAGTCCACAATTGATGGTCTTCATGATTAACTTCTCAGTTAAGATTAAAGTCCTTTCCTATTTATAAGGAGTCCCAATCAGATATAGAATTACTATATGCAGTAATAAAGATATATAATATAATATATAATATAGTGGTGTGATAGCACCACTATAGTTAGGGTTGAGTAGGCACTTTAATGTTAAACCACAGTTTTTGCAGGTTAATAACTTTGCAACCGTTCAATGGATTTGCACAAAATTTGGAATGCGTGGTCTGGTATGATAACTCTCTTGATTTGCCATGTTGCATTTTGGTTGGACTTATGGTTCTGCATAGCAAAGCGCTGAATAAAGCATTTTTTGCCACTTTTGTCATGTTAAGTGCCCATCGCACTGTGACCACATCATTTGGTGTTTTGGTCTACAATTTAGAACATACCAAGAGTTTGGGTCAAAGAATAATCCAGCATTAGTTTGGTTAAAACATATGAATCCATTCCAAAGTTATTTAATTTTTAATTTTTGGGATCTGAGCACGCTCAGTTCACTCCAAGATTTATATGTATGTTTTGCGAAAGAAGATTGGGCTCACAGTCAAGGATTTTGTTAGCTCATGAAAGGGGATTTAAAAAAATCCTAGTCTGTGAGGAACTATTCCTTGTCCGCAAGCCACCATCTTGTTTTCATTTTTCCCCCCAAACAAAATGTTGTAGCTTCCTCCACGTGTGACTTCTTCTTGCAGTAAGGCATGTGTTTCATTCAGGGTGATGCCCTCTACAATCCTTTACCTTTGGTTTGCTTCATTTTGGCCAAAAAAACAGCCATTTCAAATTTAAAAATTCTGTGACTCGCTTTCAATCCTCTTTTGTGAGCTGACAAAATCCCAGTCCGCAAACTGATCTTCTTTCGTGAGGTAGCAAAATCCTTGACAGTCACTTTGGGACCAGATGACTCTTCTGGCAGATGAGGATTGACCAACAGTCAAGGATTTTGCTACCTCATAAAAGGGGATCAGCTGGCGGACTGTGATTTTGTCAGCACGTGAAAGGGGATTGGTTTTTTGAATCCCCTTTCATGAGCTGACAAAATCCCACTCCATGAGCTGACAAAATCCCAGTCTACCAGCAATCCCCTTTCATGAGGTAGCAAAATCCTTGACCGTCACTTTGTGACTAGATGGCCCTTCCTGCGACAAGGATTGAATGACGGTAAAGGATTTTGCTGCCTCACGAAAGGGGATCAGGTGGCAGACTGGGATTTTGTCAGCTTGTGAAAGGGGATTGGTTTTTTGAATCCTCTTTCATGAGCTGACAAAATCCCACTCCATGAGCCGACAAAATCCCAGTCCTCCACTCGATCCCCTTTCCTGAGGCAGCAAAATCCTTGACCGTCAATTAGGGACCAGATGGGCAAAATCTGACAGTCAAGGATTTCTTGCGGACAGCAATATTGACAGCTGATGAATGGGGACTGATCTTATGGTAGGGGATTTTGCCACCTCACGAACTAGGAATTTTTAAACTTTTAAAAACTTTCCCACTGCACTGTAAATTATCAGTTGATCTTTTGACTTGAAATTTGCAGGGTATTAAAGGGATGCCCCAGAGATGTGAATTATGCTATTTAGATGTTGAAAAGTTAATCAGTTCCATAGATATGCCATCACAAAGTTTAGATTTTTCCCATAGGATAACAATGAGTTGCCCATAGTGAATTTCATCACCTGTATCTCAAAAACGAAGCAAGATACAGATTTTTTGCTACTTGCAGTTTAGATCACTTGTAAGCTGTAACAACAAATTTGGAAACCATTGATTACACCTGCAGTGTAAATTTTTTCCTAGGTTGCACAGTTACTGAGATATTGGCAAAATAGTGTCACAAGGGTTCTATGGGTGCCTTTTCAGCACATTTCGGTGCCCATATCTTGTAAATGATGCAAGATATGAATTTCATTTATTTATCTTGCAAGGAGGTTTCACTGTCATGATTACACCACTTGAATTTTTTCCCAGTTGCTACGGTTCCTGAGATATTGGCAAATTAGTGTTACAAGGGTTCCTTGCTATATGGGGCTGCTGTATGGCTCTGTAGTCATGTGTATGTGGGAGCACAGGGCCCAGAGAGCCTGCTGTCCCACAGACTCATATCATTATGCAGAAATTGGTAGCTTGGTGGGAGCACAGGGCCCTTTCCGACCAACACATGCTATTTACTAGTTATATTACACTTTTTCAAAAAAGTAAGGATATTCATTGCAAAAAACTTCATTTAATTAATCAGTTAGAGTTCAAGTGACAAAAGTGGGGAAATGAGATATTAAGGTACAGCCCCTAACCAAGCCACCACCCCACCCTACTTCCTCCACAGACCGACAGATGCCGGGGTGTACCATGGGGTCGCGAGGCCTAAATCTCTCCCCATTCTCCTTTACTGTAGCATATCAACCCATTTACACATGGAATGGTATGAGAGTTGCACCTCATAACCCCATGGCACACCCCAGCATCTGTCAGTCTATGGAGGATGTGGGGTTGGATGGGGGGGTTAGGGGCTGTACCCTAACATCTCAATTCTCCACTTTTGTCGCTTTAACCCTAACTGATGCATTTAATGAAGTTTTTTGCAATGAAACTATATATAGTTCCCCATTTATTGTATAGTTGCCTAAATCTACTTGTGTATATGATATATTGTATAGATGTCTAGTTCCAGTTGTGTATATGGCTGTCTGTTTAGGACCTCCTTGTAAATGAGCATGTTCAATGGAGTATTTCCTGTTAATAAACTTGAACTTGCATATAAAAACATCTCACCAAAATTTGCAAGAAGCAGTGACAAATTCTGTTAATCGTCCCCACTCCCAGTACAGGGCATCATTTCTTGTACCTCTTGTATTCTGTCTGACAATGTAGCTGGTATATTGCCAAACCAACATGCTACCAGTACTATGCTGATGGAGAAATTAGGTGATATAGAGGAGGATTATGATGTTTTTAGATAACAACTTAATGTTATCAAGAGTGATTTAGATACATTGAAACTGAGGTTTAGCTCGGATACTGATTCTGGTTCAGAAGTTCTTTCTCAATCTGCTGTCTCTCCTGTTACCCCCGAGCATCAGCATTTAACGGATGGTAGGCTGGACTTCTTACCTATTGTATTCAATTCTAATATGAACCAATGTAATAATTTAAAAAGAAAGAAAAGAAAATGAAAGATATTGAAACAAAAAGAATCAGTTACAGCTGGGGAAAATACAGCCAAGGTAATCTAGGTAAATTTAATAACCATAAAGAAGCCCTCAATATTGAATACTAATATTAAAACCCAGATGAGCCCTTATCAGCTGAAGGAAGCTACCCTACTAGTATACTACTTTGTTATATTGGATACCCAGCAAAATGGTAAGTTAGCTAGCAATCTAGTTACAGAGGAAGTGGGATAGGATCTTTTAATGGAGGCAGCTGAAGGTATTGAATTTCCATTTGGACAGAAGGTACAATTAGACAAAAAAATCTTACAGATTACCTAACACAGTGTTTAACCTTTTATATGTTGTCAAAACAATGAGTCTCAACACTCTTTCTTGGAAATGTAAAAGTATTTGTTTTTGAGGAAACTTAAGTTTCCACTCATGGACTCAGATTTCCTGTGCTGCTTTAGTGCCAAGGAAGACAAAGAGACGAGGGCAGTGTTTCTGTATTTGGCTACGGAGTTTAGTATCCTGGAATTTCAGGAAAAATAACTTATATTACAGAACCAAGAACACATCAGTATCAAATAAAAGGAGAAACATTTAGGACTACTAGAAGGGGTCTATGGTTCAATCAGAGAGTAGTAAACAAACTGAATGCTCTCCCCACTGAAGTGGTTAATGCACCAAGTCTGGCAATCTTTAAAAGTAGATTAGACAAATCAATGGAAGAGGGATTGCAACCACTGATAAAGTGACAAGTCTTATATGGCTCTAGCAGCCTCTTGACTTGTATCGACACCTATGAACTTATTAGTAATTGCAATTGCATTGCTATACATATGATTCCCCACACTCTGGAGCATTAGAATAAAGGTTATAGAGATTTTATTTATTTAAAATTTGGTAACCAGGAAAGGCACACTAAGCCAAGGCTCATTTCCAGGTGTGACCTAGGGAAGGGGGAAATGGAGCAAAACAGCAGTAGGCAATAGCAAAACAACATCTGAACAAACAAGAATTGTGTTACAATAATAAAATGAATAAAGAGAGTTTACATGTACCACAATCAAACAAAGTGCAGTGAGTTTTAGCAGTGCTTAGAATCACAACCAAAAACTTGTATGGGTTAAAATCAAATCTTCAATGGCAACTGGAAGAATGGTAGCAGGAGCAAGTGGGGAAGTGGGGGGGGGTGGAGTTTCAGCAGGTGTTTGAAGGCATTAAAGGATGAGGAGAGACAGAGGGAGGAGGGAAGTTTGTTCCAGAGAGATGGAAGCCTATAGGAGAAATGCAGATTGCCCAGGACAGGAGTGTGGCAGAGGAATGGCAAAAGTGCAATGGTCCCTAAACAGGAGGGAGCAGGAGGCAGGAGGTAGGAGGAATTCTAGACAAGAGTGAGGAGAGGTAAGAGGGAAGGGTGCTGAACCAATATTTGGAGATGAACATAGCTCAATGGGCCCGTCAGCAAGATGGCAGAGGGAGGATGGAAAGGGAGGAATAAAGCAAGCAATGATGTGTGTGTGGAGGAGAGTTAGATGTAAAATATCAGAAGGAATTGAGGAGGGTAGCCAGTCTAGTGAGGAAAGAGTCAGACAGGGAGCACCATTTTGGTAATCAGCCCCCTGCAGACATGTGGAGATAGGCAGTCTTTGTAATAATAAAGGCCACAAGCTTAGGATGGAGCTTGGCAAGGGTGGCATCAATGTGGGCTAAAAAGTCAAGCTTACTGTCAAGCCGCACACCCAGTTACTTAAAGGACTGAATCACTTCAAGTGGGGTGCCATCCAGAGTGGTGAAGCCAGGGGGGACATTGAGTCTGGCTAGTACCTGACTAGTACCAAAGGTCATGGAGACCATCTTTTTAGTGTTAACTCTAAGTTAGTTAGAATGGATCCAGTGGAGGACATTGCCAAAGTCCCACTGGAGCAGGTTTTCTAAGGCTACAGAAAAAGGACCAGAGGTGTATGACTGTGTCATCTCCATACGTGCATATATGTGAGCTGACACTGGCAGAGGGTAGGTCATTGAGGAAGACTGAGAAAAAGAAGGGTCCAAGGATAGAGCCCTGTGGAACCCCAGATTGGATAGGAAGGGGTAGTGACAGGGAACAAAGAAACCTAGAAACATAGAAGTTGATGGCAGATAAGGACCGCAAGGCCCATCCAGTCTGCCCATTTATTTCTACTGTATGAATGTGCCATAGGCCTTTACTTTTTCAATGGCTAGCTATTCATACTCATCTGTATTGCACCACCAACCTCTACCAATTGTAAATGGCCAGTCAGATAAGAGCTGAACCGAGCAACAGCGGGGGCAGACAGACCAGCATTTCTCAGCTTGTCCAGGAGAAATGGGTGGCACAATGCATCAAATGCTTTGGCCAGATCAACAGAAATTGCTGTGGTAATGAGCCCCTGCTCCATCTTTGAGAAGATGGCATCAGTGACATGCAGCAGCGAGGAAATTATGGAATGGTGCTTCCAGAAGTCAGACTGGAAAGTTCATAGGAAGTTAGTAGCTGGGAATAAATCGAGGAATCTGTTGTTGACTAGTTTCTCTCTTTTTCCTTTTATAGATTTTTATTGGAAGAAGTAATAATATAACAGTTTTTGACATGTCACAATATTAAATACATTCCCCTTTACATTCATACAAGTAAATAATCACATATTTGATAAAATGCCACATTAATAAATTATTGTAACAGGTGTACAGGTTTTACACCAGAGGATAAATCACTCATCTTGGTTTTACTTCTCTTATTACAATCTGCTATTTTTATGATACATACTTGAAATACACTTAATATAATATATCTGGGTCCAGATATTCAAAGCTTTGCGCCTGGCACAAACTGATTTCACTGAAATTGTGCTGGAATAGCACCAGCTTGTGATATTCAAAAGACCAAATAGCGCCTGTGCAATCCATCGGCGAGGGTGCAGCAAGATAATCTATGCATGGGGCAAAGTGAGGGGCAGGACCGTGCATACATGAGCAGTGCTATATTTAAAGCTGTAGCAAGGTGCAATAGCACAGCATGTAGTGTGGTGCTAGTTATCACCTATAAAAAGGCAGCCTAAACACAGTGCAAACCACAGAAGGGGGGTAGCCTGGAGACACTAGGAGCCAAGATGGTGGTCACCTGTGATGCTGTGCTGGTGTGCCTGATGGCAGCTGTAGAGGAGGAGGAAAAGAAGGACCAGGCCCACCATGGGCCACACCGTAAGACAAGGAGGAGATATGCTGCACACAGGCAGTACCAGCCCAGGGTATCATTTGAGATCCTGTTGGACAACCACATCGTGGGCTGGTACAGAATGAACAGGGTCAGGCTGAGGCAAGCTGTGTGAGCTCCTGCATCAGCAGCTGCAGTCTAACACCCAACGCAGCCATGCCATGTCAGTCAAGCAGAAGGAGATGGCTATGATGTGCTTTCTTGCCACTAGGATATTCCAGACCCTAGTAGGTAACACCATCGGTGTGTCACAGTCGGCCACCTCACACCTCCTGACCCAGTTCCTGGACACTTTTGTGCCACACACTGATGAATTCATCATATTCCCCAGAACAGCAAAGCACAGGAGCTCGGAGAGACAATGCAGCAGTTCTATCAGGTTGTATACCTACCAACTGTACTTGGTGCCACTGACTGCTCCCATGTTGCCATCCATGTACCACCTGGTGATGATGGGGACTTATACATCAACAGGAAGGGTTACCACTCTGTCAATTGTCAGGTGGTGTGTGATCCATCCAGGTGCATAACCAATGCCCTTGCCAAGTTGCATGGCAATGCCAAAGATGCCTACATCTGGCACAGGTTGCAGCTGTGCCAAGCATTTGAGCAAGGTGTAATACCCAGTGGACACACTGTTGGTGAGTACCTGCAGCAGGCATGCAGGACAACAACCAATGGCAGGATAGTGACCTGTAACAGTAGGTAGGTTGTGGAGAGGGGGGGTGCAGAGGCAGGCAGGACAGCCCTGACAGAGGGCTGTGTAGCAAGTTGGGTGACCGGTATTGTACACATGTGCTGACATGTAGCTATATTTCCTTAGGGGGCAGTGCCTATCCCCTGAGACCCTGGCTAATGACATCCATTCCCCAGCCCATCTACAGTGGCAGAGGAATAGTACTACGAGGCACATGCCACAACACGTAACATTATATAACTTGACTTTGGCATGCTCAAGATGAGGTTCCACTGTCTGGACAGGTCTTGTGGTGCCCTACAGTATAGCCCTCAGAAGGTATGCTGCATATTCCTTGCCTATTGCATGTTGCACGACATGGCATTGAACCGTGAAATACGTGCACCTGAACCTTAGGAACAGTCAGACAGAGAACTACAGCCAGGAGACAGGGGGATAGTAGAGCAATTCGAACGGCTAGACCACAGGATGGCCAGGAGGTCCCAGGAACATCTCAACCACATAACTGCAACCTTTACCTAGATGGGCAGGTGAGTAAACACAACATGGACAACAAGCATGTGATGGCATTTACAGTACAAGCAATGGTGGCAGGTGTATCAATATGGCACACTACAAGCAGGACAAATGTGACAGTGGGACTGATGTGTGATGTGTGACTGGGTAGGGAGGTGCATGTGCATGTGTGGATGTGGGAGTGATGCAGGATGCTGTGGCTCTCACATGCCATCTGTGCAATCGACCACCACGGACATGGACAGAATCATGACTGTGCACCCGTAAGGGGGGTATCCTGGATAGAGGAGACATTGGATGTGGACATTAGGGAGGCCATCACCCTTGGACAAACATGGCCCCAGTGGTGCTTAATGTGGCTGACGATCTGCACCCAGTGCTCGGTGACAATCCCACAGTTGAGTGTGATGCAGTGGTGCTGACCAAGCCAGAGCATCCAGAATGTGCAGTAGAAGCATGCTGTGATCCAGTGGTGACCTTCCGACATTGTTGGCCGGTGTTGCACAACCACTCTGCAAAACCAGCAGGGAGAACCACAGCTGTGAGCTCCCGTACAGCCCCAGTGAGCTCCCCAAACACCTCGCAGAGTTTATCATGGTTATGGCATTGCACTCCTAAGCTCGCTGCTCTGCACACAATAGGCCTGTGTTAATGGTCTCCCAGAACAGAGACAGATCCAACCGCATCTCATGCCTGAAGGCATGCAGCTCCTCCCATGCAGCTGTCTGCAATACAAATGCAGACTGTAACAGCACTAGGGGTTCAGGTCCCACAGGATCCTGGGGTGCAGGATAAACAGGGACAGTGGGTGGGGGTGGCTGGTGTCATTCTGCAGTGTGTGGCCGGTGAATGGCCTGTGCTGCAGCCTGCGGCCCCACAGCAGTGTCAGCTGCAACACACAGATCGCATGGGCAATCTGCCTGGCCAGCTGTTGGGTTAACCACTGGTAGCAGTCCTGGGGCCTGGCATGTATGTGTTGCTGCTGACCTCTCATGGAAAACACCTGCCATTGTGGTACTGATGTTATTGCCTGTGCCAGTAGTGTCGGGCCTGGGGCCACACAACATGGGTGGTCTGGTTTGCAGCATGGGCACTGTCTGCTGTGTTGGTGGTGCATCTGAAACAGCTGTGTGGCCAGAGACATCCAGTCTTGACATGTCCCCTGCCTCATCTTCACTGTCTGATGCTGACACCCCCCCATGGCCATTACATCCATGTTGTCCAGGCTGGGGATGATTGTCCCATCATCATCCCCCTCTTTCTCATCCCTGTCAGACACATCTGGAATAGCAGGGTCTGCTGCAGTCCTGACAGACATGGTGGCAGCCCCAGCTGCCTCCTGAGGCCGTGTTTTCTGGACGCCTGATGTTGATGGGCCATCATCCTCAGTACACCCCTCATCTGTGGGTCCTGCACTTTGGATTGTGGAACAAAACATGTATTGTGAGTGGCAGGGATGGCACTACGCACACCCACACTGGTGCAACAGCATGCAATAGTCTAGAGTGCCACCAGTCACACACTGTGCACTCCAACACCATTGTGCACCCCCCCCCACACACACACACACACAAAATGTGCATGCATGCACAGACATATATGCATATCCCATAGTGAAGACCCCATAATGCACACAGTATGTATAATATCACACACCTACCCACACGTGATGATCACCACCATGATGTGGGTGACAGTACATGCACACAGTGGCACACGTGGCAGCAGGACTGCACATGATGTGTTTGCACACAGCTGACGTGCACTCACATTTGCATTGTAGATTCAGCGGGGC
Organism: Neoceratodus forsteri; assembly: GCA_016271365.2. NCBI lineage: Eukaryota > Metazoa > Chordata > Ceratodontiformes > Ceratodontidae > Neoceratodus > Neoceratodus forsteri. The sequence goes on along the minus strand of CM028130.1, from coordinate 664,074,942 downwards.
CTCATATCCACCACCCTCAATTCCAGCCATGGCCACTGTGTGTATGGTCACTGCCACCGCTTACATTATTGGGTCCACTGTCATCAGTGATCCCTGTCTTAGGCTACCACCTGTGGCATGCAGTTTCCTCAGGTGTCGCGCCTCTTCCTCCTTTACTCAGTGCTGCATGTCGTTCCAACATTTCTGCGCAGCTTCCACTGCGTGCCTATGTCAACCCACAGCATTGACCACCACTGTTATCTGTTCCCACATCAGCCTAAGATTGGCATCTGAGTTCTTGTGACATCGCATTGCCTCCAACCATGACACATAGCCATATATAAGTGCCAACAATGCATCATTGGAGAACTTGTGGGACAGCAGCCGTGCATGTCCCTCAGTGGTGCCTGTGGGGAATAGAGACAATCAAAGGTCAGGGCATGTTGTGTGCTGTGACTGAATGTGTATCACTGTGAGGAGGCATGTGTCTGTGTTCCATTGTGTGATGGGCAGTACACTGCACACAACACAAATGCCGGTGGTACACAATGGCCATGTGGGTCTATCCCCCCCCCCCAGGCGTAGCATGAACCAGTGAGGGCAACACAGCAGCCATATGTGGTGCAGTGTGTAAGTACAGGGCCATAGTTACAGTGTATGCATGTCTAACTGTGCCACAGCAGTGCAGCTCTGTGCCTGCATGCACCTGCCTGATGCACCTGTGGTCACTGTGTATACTGAGGCCTGCTACCAGGAGCATAGCAGGCAACAATGCTATGTACCCACACACAGGCCCACACTGACACACACACAGAGTTCATGTCACCAGTTCAGTGTAGCAGTCAACAAACTGTTTAGTGGTGCAGTATCTGTCTGCCAATTCTGTGTGAAACCTATATTGCTTAGCATTGTTTGCCTCCTGTGACATGATGGGCGTGCTTCTGTGCTGTATATACTCCTGCTTCAGCCTACAATACCTGTACAGCCATCAGCTAGAGCTCAGGCAGCTCTTAAATAGCCTGGCTAGGCAATCCACAGATTAATCCATGCAAATGAGACTGTAACGATATGGTAATGAGGTGGACTGCATGACAATGCCCCAAGTAGGCCCATTTGCTTGCATTTGAATGCAGCCTTTGAATATGGCAAATGTTTTCACTGGGCCAATGTACCATCTGCCATTGCACCATGCTACTATGCTTGCACCCTGCAGTGAGGCTATTGCATGACATACTGTGCAGCATGCAAACGTCAAGACACATGGGGGGTCACGGTGGGGTTGCACATGCTCAGTTCCTGCATTTTCGGTTAGCATGGCACTAATGTGTTTGCATAGCCCCAGACATGCTTAACACCATGCAACAGTAAGCGTGAGTCATATTGCAGGACTACACAGCAGGAAGAGGCAGTGGTGCTAGGGTGTTGCTCATTTTAAAAGTCATCAGTGCAAGTAGTGGACATGTCATCCGGCAGATGCATCAGGGCAGTGGTCCAGAGGGACCATAGGTCAGGGCCCGGGGAGGCTGAATTGGCCAACTTGGTGGAACTGGAAATGCAGTGGGAGAGGCAGCTGTTTAGTGCAGTCAGGGAAGGGGACAGTCCATGCAGGCAGGTGTGGATCTTGATTGCCTGGCACCTAACAAGGCACATGGGCATAACCCGGGATTTGGAGCAGTGTCACCACCACTACATTGACATGCAGCGGTGGGAGGCACAGAGGCCCAAGCGCTTCAAGTGCATGGTCCTTGATGGGACATTGCCAGTGCCAGGTAGGTGTATATCTGTGCCACAGGGCTGTGTCTCACCTGTGGATGTGTAAGGTGTGTGTGTGTGTGTGTGTGTGTGTGTGTGTGTGTGTGTCTACATAGGTGTGTATGTGCATGTGTCCCCTCCCATATGCACACCACTACTGTGTGTATGATATCCCTGGGTTGTGCAGTGGCACACTGTGCATGTTCATTGCCTTGCAGCCATGGGTGTGGTTCACAGTGTGTACATTACTGGGCATGGTTGGTTCTAAAATACTTCTGTTAGTGGTATTGTGTGGAGCGCATACTGCAGTGTGTATGTACACTGCTGTACAGGCACATTGCACACTGGCATGCTGTGTGCTATGTGACATTTGGTACCGGTGGTGAGGGGAGCTGTGGTTTGTACTAAGACTGTGTGACATGAGCTTTGGTGGGTCTTCATATGGCATTCATGCAGGTACTAACGGTGTTGTTCCCTCTTCACCCTGCAGACCACAGTGACTAGAGGCCCCAGGTGGACAGCAGGAGGGTGCCAGGCCATGCACAGTGGGCAGCGGAGAGCATTGTCAGTCAGCAGGGTGCATTGCATGAGTATCATACATTGTTCACATACTATCTTGCATGTGCAGCAGATTGGTTGTATGATGGTTGCTGGTGTGGCCTTGACCAATACACATCTGAGTCCATGGCACTTGATCATAGGTACAGTGGTATGGCTGTGTCCTGCTTCTCAGATGTCATATTGTACATCTTTCTCACATCATAATGGCTGTGGTAGGTTGGTGTTGTCCAACACTTGCATAGACACACAGTTAATGGGTGAGTTGTGGTGGCACATGTACACACATGGCCTGCACCACTGCACCGTGTGTCCCATACTGAGGTGGTGGTGTTGTCCACTGTGTATGTAGTCACCTACACCACATGGGTGTTGAGGCAGTTTATGGGACTGTGTTACTGAGTTGGCCTGGTTCACTGTGTCCATGGCATGGGTACATGGCGTACTGCTGTCCTGCTGGGGTGGGGGTAGTCTTCTGGGCTGTGTGTCTGCATTGACCTGGGGTACTCTGTTCACTGCATGTCCACATTGCATACTGCTGTCATGCTCCTGCTTTTGGGTTGGGGGGCCCACCACATAGCCTGCATCTGTCTGGTACAGGTCATAGTCTATTGCAGTGTGGCATGGCTGTACACATTCCTGTGGTGTTTGAGCCTGATGTTTGAGCTTTGCTGTCTGCTTCATTACACTGTTCCATTGGGCAGCATGTCCCAACCAGTATGCTGTTACACAGTTTCCTTTGTGCTCTGGGCCACTGTCCTGGTCACCTGGGGGGTGCCTGTATGGTTCACTGTGTCAGTGTGTACTCCACTGGGCCGTAGGGCTTCCTGTGGTCTGTGATGTTGGCTTTGGCCTTTCATGTCCTCATGTGTACTTGGGCTGGTGGGTGCAGCCTGTGGTTGCATGCTGTGGCATACAGGTGTGTGTCAGGTGGCACATGGGGTTCTCCATTGTATGACTGCGAGGGCATGGTTGCTGAGACATGCTGTCCACCCCTAGGCCATTGGCCTGGGGTGTGCAGTGCTGTTCAGTGTCAGTGTACCATCCTGATATGGTCCTCCTTCCTCCTATATATCCACATAGGAGCTCACTGTTGGCCACGCACCCTGTGGAGTCAGAGAGTCAGGATGATCTTCTGCACCAGATAGTCGGGCAGCAGCGGACGCTGATCGAGCAGCAGGCCATAATAATTTTGGGGACCAGGTGGGTGGTGGCCATACTGGATGAGAGGCTGCCTGCACCCACACCACAGCAGTGTGATGAACATTGAGGGCTCTGGCCCAGTTTTGTTTTTCTGCCCCCCTCCCCCACACACACACATTGCTGGGGTGCTGCTGTTCATTTTGTTGTTTAACTGCCTTTCTTCCCTTCTTTTATTTTGATTTTTATATTGTGGTTGTTGCATTCCTTTTTGTTTTCTGTTTCCCCTTACTGTTTTTTATTTGAGGTGTGTTGCTTGTTCTGCATATTTTAATACATATATATATAGCTTTCTTTACATTACTGTGTCCGGTGTCATTATTGGATGCATTTGCCAGGGTTTATCATTTGCTTTGGCTTCTCTTATCGGGTTATCTATGGTTACATGACTTTGCCACGGCTGGTTGTGTGTGACATTTTCTGGGTTGTCTGCTCTTGGGGTCACATTCAGGGCTGTACGTCATTAAATGTGCTCCAGGGCATGACCAGCTCCCCTCTGCACTGTGTTTCTGTGGGTGTTTGCACTGTCTGACTGCTTGCTATTTTCAGAGCTGTCTTATTTGCTACATTTAATGCTGTCTAACTTCCAAGGCTATTTTGCACTGCACCTCCAGCCCGGTTTGCCCGGCATCTTTAGCACGCTACATTCAGTAGGTTTAGCACCGGTGCTATCCCTTTGAATATAGTGGGCTATTGGTTCTGGGCTATTTTAGCATGCCATGTAGTGCTAATTGAGCCATGGGGCAAAGATTTGAATATCTGGCCCCTAGCATATTTAGAACAATATTTTTAGTTTCTATATTTTCATTAATGGCGGAAATAATGAAATCAGCTCTCTCCATGCTTGGTTTTGTTTGTAATCTAGGTCATCAATAACAAATGCTAATCTTTCATAACTCACAGATTTTTTTTATTGTGTAACCCCAATAAGTGTCTATATTTTGGGGGAGGTCTCAGCTATTCCATAGCTTGATTATTATTCTTTTAGTCACCAATGAACCCAGAAATAACATCTTAGTTTCTTCGGGTGTTAACTTTATAACTTCAGGGATATTAAATAGTAATATATCTGGTGTACATGAGATTTCACATTCAATCATCTGAGAGACATTGGTGGCCACTGATTTCCACCATTTTTAGGTTGTTAAACATTCACAAAAATTATGCTAAAGTGTGACAATCTTGCCACATCCATGGCTAACACAAGTTACTATATGTGGAGTTGATCTTAGCAATGATACTTGCGCTTTTATGTATATATATATATATATATATATATATATATATATATATATATGCTCTATTAATAATCTTACGTTGAATCTATCTAGTTTTTGCAGATATAAGGTATTTATTAGCCCTAATATCAATTGTTTTCCAATTATCTATTTTCAGTAAAAAGCCTATTTCTTTCTCGCAGGTCTTTTGTTGCTCAGTCTTTTTAAATTTGGATGGTTTCATTAGCAGTGTATAGTATCTAGATAGTTTTTGCGTTCTGCAAATGTTAGCTTTTTTTGTTTTTTTGTCAATTTGAGACCTATAGTCTGAACCCAAAATCTTAAATTTTTTGGTATATATTCAAAATATTTCAAATAAGGATTTGTAGCAAATAAAGTCATTAATTTTTTGGTTCTTGATAGCCAAATGAAATTGGTGATATAATGGCATTTTATTATTATATAACAAATGTCTTCATAAAAGTATCCTATTCTTATACATTATTGTTATTATTTTTTGATAATAATGTGTAGTGTTATGTGTTACCAAAAGTGGAGCATATAGCCATGGAATTTGTGTTGGACCCAGGTCAGCTTTGGCTTGTGAGGCATATGCAAGAACAGAGTTAAAGATTTTGGCCCACATTTTTAAAGGAGATGCACTGCACAAAGTGGAGATGTGCCGCCCATCTCGAACATTACACCACAGCATGATATTCAAAAGGGAGAGATGCATTGCATGAATCCAGAGGTGCCACAGTGCAAAGATAATGAATGCAGTGCAAGTATGCACTGTCATATTCAGCCAAAATGAGCAGTGCAAATGCAGTGCAACCAGAAGATATGATGCCCAAGGTTAGGCATAAAAGGGGCATGTCTAACTTTGCAAACCACCCAGAGGCAGGACCCAGAACTGCAGCAGACATGGATGGGAGCACTTTCCTCATGGAAGCTGTCATGAAGGGTGTGAGGAGACAGGAAGAACAACATGGGTGAAGAAGGGCCTGCTGGCGGTACCACCAACACATAGGGTTGCCACATTTGGATGAGGCAAAAACCGGATCCTACGCTCCGCCCCTAGCCCCACCCCTTTGCATGACTCATCACGCACTGCTCTTCCTAGAAAGCCATTTGTTATATCAAAAAAACACAACACGTAAAGCAGCAGTTCAACAAAATTGTTAAGACACTGTTCTGTACCTGTTAACATTACTTTCCCAGTTTCTTCCTAGTTATTTACCTGTGTACAGTATGTATGTATTTATTTATTTATTTGACATTGGTTTACCAAATAAACATACAGAGATACAAAAAATCTCATTTACAGATATGATCTGGGGAAGACAAGGGAAATACTGCAAATAGCATACAACTGTACACGTGGTATAGAATAATACATAATAAATTGTTTCCTATAATGTATACTTTTATATATTTTCTGGTTCCATTTCTTTCATGTCCACAGCACTATTTCAAAGCCAAATAAGTGACCATACTTTTTTCTTGAGGAAAAAATTATTGAAAACATTTAAAATGCCTAAATTATGTTAGAGATGAAATGTTTACCAGCAAATGAAAGTGGAAGACAACTGGCTGTGTTGCTGTTACAAAAGGTGGGGGCAGCTTTGCTGCTATGCCACATTAAGATGCATTGGAAAATATTAGGTTAAGTAAGTGCTAATGGTGTTAATGGCCATACTTTACACCTCCCAGGTTGACTGCTTTCACAAATAAAAGCCTGTACTGACAACAGAACTTGATTGTAACCTGGCCATGTAGCTGAAACAATGAATGAGATGACAAAATTTGTTTCAAAAGTATGTGAGCACTCAAAATGGCTCAAAAACCTGACCAGCACAGAGCAAAACCGGATTACCTGATAGGGACCCTGAAAACCTGATCACCAGGTAAAAAACCTGACAGGTGGCAACCCTACCAACACAGAAGGTACCGTGCCCATGTCACAGTCAAACAGCTCACCGATACAGAGATCATGGGCCGGTACCATCTCAATAGGACAGTTCTGAGACAGCTCTGTGAATTGCTCCATGATGACCAACACACAGGAGTCACGCCATGTCAGTGGAGACAAAGGTGACAGCAGCACTGTGCTTGTTTAACATGGGCACCTTCCAGATACCAGTGGGTGACACCAGTGGTATCACACAATCCATCATGTCCCATCCCCTCACACAATTTCCCATTGCCCTGCTGCCGCATGGTACAGAGTTCATACCATTCCCTAGCACACAGGCAGAGTGTACAGAAACAATGCAGCACTTCTACAGGGTGGCAAGTATTCACTGTGTGCTATGGGCCATTGACTCACTCCTGTGGCAATCAGGGCACCACCTGGCCCTGATAGTGAAACATACATGAGTTGCAAGGGATACTATTCTATCAACTGCTAGGTGATGTGCAATACCACAGGGTGTATCAGCTATGTCTGTGCCACACACCCTGGGAGTGTACACAATGCCTACATCTGGCACCAATCATCTCTGTGACGCCAGTTTGAGACTGGGGAGATACCTAGTGGCCACCTAGTGGGTGAGTGGTGCTGACACCATGCCAAACAAACCCACAATGTGTCCCACAGCACCGCTACTGGCTATGCGGGGAAGGGGCTGGGCACATGCACCTGCCAACATGCACAAGGAATACTGTGCATGTGCAACTTGCCATTGTGGTGCCCACAGACTGGGGGATGGTGTTGGTGGTGAACTGCCAGGGGTGCAGCATTATGTGTGGGAACACACAGCTGGCACAGGTGACAGGGCAGTTAGTGACACATGCTTGGGGCTGAACATACTCCTAGTGCAAGGCAGCTTGCCACAGACATACAGGTCAGGCAATGGAAATCAACAGGCTGTGCAGCATAGGACAGAGTGGTGGCATGCCATGCACATATCAGCAGTTCACAACAGAAGCTGGGAGGGTGCCCAGAGGTGTTCCAGGGCATGACCAGGTGCGGTGTGTGTAGATATGGCAACAGGGTGGACAGACACAAGTGGCATGCTCAGGCCAGGGTGGGCGGGCTGGACACTTTGGCTGCCTACAGGACACTAACGCATTTTACATCCCCCCACAGGTAACAGTGCCCATCCCCTGCACCCCTGGCTGCTCACTCCCATACTGCAGCCCTCATCTGAAGCTGAGGAAAGGTACAATGAGGCACACATCGCAACACACAGCATCATTGAGCGTATGTTTGGCATGCTCAAGATGAGGTTCAGATGCTTGGACAGGTCCGGTGAAGCCCTGCAATACAGCCCTGACAAGACCTGTGGCCTATTCCTGGCCTGCTGCATGCTCCAGAATATGGCCATTGACAATGGAATAGTTGTCCGGGCACAGGAGGGTGACAGCTCAGAGGATGAGGGACTGCAGGCTGGGGGTGTGATGGCACAGCTAGACAGGAGGGACCCATGTCTGGCTGCTAGGGCACCGTGACACAGGGAAACAATTGTGGAGGAGCACTTTGGGGACTATAGGTGAGTACCAGAGAGGTCCTGACAAGACTTCCAGACACACATGCAGGGGGGGAGCCCCAAGGGCACCCCCATGGGCAGGTCAGAGGTCAATGCACAGACACCATGATACACACAGACATGTGAAAAGGACTATGCAAAGGCATCCTCTGTGGTTGTACACATACCAGGTGGGACACAGGTGCATGAGGGGTACTGGCATGGATCAGAGAACACCACTAGCAGACACACACAGTGGATAGACATGGCTGCACTCCCACGCCCATGCCACACACCATGACACCATGCCCCTCACCCGTAGCCCGGTTGCAACTCAGTCAGTGGGGACAGAATCACAACCGGTGTGTGCATGCGAGTGTGACACTGCACATGGACCTGGGCAGTTCAGGGTGATGGTAACAGCAGCAACGGCCACTTGGCAACATGGCCAGGCCAACAGCACTGGGATAGTGTCAGTGTTTGCCATGACAGCCACAGCGGACATGTGGGTGGCCATGCCCAGGCAAGGCAAATGCCACTGGTTGGTCATTTGCTGCAGGGGACAACACCTTGATGTCTGATGGTGTTGGCACATGTGATCATGACCGGTGTGTGTGGAGTTGGGGGTACTGAATCCCAGACTGTTACCAGGGGTGTTGAGGATTTCAGTTCTAGGGGATGGTGTCTGCAACAAGGTGGCCATGTGCCGCAGAGGTGTGGGATTGCTGGATGCAGTGCATGATGTGCAGTGGGTACTCCTGCAGCCACAGGGTTCCATGGCTGCACAGCCCACCTCAATGGCAGGAGCAATCCTGTTGAGGTATGTGGTCATGTCCACCTGCATGAGGTACATTTCTGCGATTATGTCCACCCACAGAAGGCACACTTCTTGTAGCATCTGTGCATGCCTCACAGCCACATGCTTATCCATGAAACCCACCTGCACCTTCAGGCCATGTATAGCCTCCCTGAGCGACACCTGGGCCTCCATGGAGTTCCACAGGAGATGGCTGTGCTCATCCAGCCTGTCAGTGGGGGACATGTCCTGTGGATGTGGCTGATGGGCATAGAGTGGACCAGCCTGTTGTGCCACATTCACCAACTGTGGATGCCACACAACAGGCTGTTGTTGGGCCAGGGAATGCCGTGTGCAGGCACAGTGGGCCCTGTGCCGGCTGCACCATGTGCCCGTCCAGGCTGCTGCTATTGCACTGTGCCCTGCTGACTGGTGGCACCACCCTTGAACCCCACAGAGGCACCATGGCCCTGGCCAAGCATGGCCATCGTGACAGTGGATGGCATGTGGTGGGATTGTGGGGGTGCATATGATGGCCCAGGATGGTCACCACCACCTGCTGCCATCCATGAGCCAACTGGGCCAACAGTGTCATTGGTGGTGTAAGGGATGGTGTCCCCATCTGGATGGAATCAGCATCATTATCATCATAATCATCCTCCATTAGCCAGCATGAGGAGGTTGTCTAGTAAGCCAAGGCTGCATAGGGGTTTGGGATCAGCCAGCCCCAGTAATACCCCCAAATCATATGCAACCTTACTCTCCTCCATGGCCATGGCTGTGGTGGAAGTTAATGGTCTTGGATAATCTGCCTCCTGTCCATCTGCACTAACCCTGAAACAAGTGGGACCCTTGAGGTTCAATGGAGCAGCAGGGCAGGATAGGAGGTCATGGTCACTGCTACAGGTGCACGGTGTTGTGTGCAATGAACACACATGGGGGGGGAGTGCATGTGTGCCACATGGGTGCTGATGGTGGCACACAGGCCACAGGCACTTGTGTGGTCCACACTGCCCTCACTCCACAACGGCATGTGTGCTGCATGTATGCCTTTGTGTGTGCACACCCAGGGATCACTGTGGTACACTGCTACGGAAGACAGACTGCACCAGGCAGCTTGTATGTGCCCCCATCCCCACCGGCCTGCTGCTGTAGCACACATTGTAGCCACAGGGATGTGCATGCACATTCCATACATGGCCCATTGTGTAGTGTGTGTCACGGGTATCTGTTCATCCAAGGGGCATGGTGCCTTTGCCATGTTGCACTACACAGGGCCAGGACCACAACACCCAAGGAGGAATGTTGGCATACAACACTGATAGGCACGCTTGACATGCAGCCAGGGCACCCTATGTACACAGTGCTGTGGCCTGCATGGCACAACACTCACAACTATGACATACACATACATCCCACATCAGTAGCAGCCATGTACATGCTCACAGTGCAGTGCTGGGCCACCTCCCATCTGAAAGATGCCACTATGGACACCCTCCACAGTGGTATGGCTCAGGGTGCTGACCTCCATCACCTCCTGTGCTGACAAGGTGGGCGCTGTGGAGGGGTTCCTCCAGTGGCCCTGTGGGATGTCCACAACACTGCCAGCTGCTTCTTGGCCCTTGTGTGCTCGCTGTTTATGCATCTCATGCACTCCTGGGGTGTCTTATTGTATACCCCATGGGCATTTACCGCTCATGCAACCTCCTCCCAGACCTGCTTCTGCTCCTGCTGGGTACCCATCTTGCGGGTAAGGAGGGCCTCACACAGGAGGTATGCCTCCAAGAGTGCCTGCAAATCATCACTGGTGAAGTTCAGCTGGCTTCTCTTTCTTCACTCCTAGGCTGCCGTGCTGGTGCCTGAGGATAAACAGGGACACACATTAGCACAGGTACTGCATCTGTGGCATGGTGTGATGGAGATGTTGGATGCAGTGCAACACACACTGTAACAGACAAAATGTAAACACTCACCTCCAAGGATGCAGTTCCTGTCAGTCACCTTTGTGGAGGGGTGGTGCAGGGCTGCTTATTTATAGCTCATCCCATGCAAATGAGGGGCCATGCTGCCTGTAATGAGGTGCTAATGTGTGGACTTAGGCCAGGATGGGCAATGAGGTAACTTGCATATTCTGTCTGAATATTGCACATTTGCACTTAGCCCATCTCACATTGTGCCATGCATCCGTTTGAGCAGCATATCTCTGCATGGCACATTTAGGACTTATGCATGGTAGGCCATATAGTCACCGTGTTGTGCAGTCATGCTTGGCTGACATTATGGCCCTCACATCGCGCATACCACAGCACGTTGCCCTCATGTGAGATAGATGTATACGGTGTATGGGCGTGGAATTGCACCATGCAGATGGCCACACATGTGGCATTGCCCGACCTTCACAACATGGCAGCTCTGCACAGTTGCACATGCATGTTGCATGGGGGCATGACCCTGTCATACTGCCATGCAGTTCATCACTTTGCATGTGTGTGGCACTGCACCATGCTGTGGCTATCGCGGATCACTATGGCTCATATGTACGTCGTGCAGGGTACTGCATGGCTGGCCTATCGGGCTTCTGGTGTGGCCTAGCCACACACCTCACAATGACCTCCTGCAAGCAACACCTGCTGCTGCACTGAGAAGTTGCCATGGCATGTGCCAGCGGAGCTCAGGGGACCAGACCACACATGCCTTAAACTGGGGTGATGTTGAACTCGCCAACCTGGTGAACGTTGTTGTACCACTGGAGGGACAGTTGTTTGGGGGCAAAGGCACTGCATGAGGCACAGGCCCAGGTGTGGGACAGGGTGGCAGAGCAACTCACCCAACATATGGGCATTGCACGGTCTGGGGACCAGTGCCAGACCCACTATGGTGACCTGTGAAGGAGGAACCCAAGCAGGCTGGGCTGCCTGCATGACCAGGCCCTCAATAGGGCAGTGCCATGCCCAGGTGCATATGTGCTGCATCATGCATTCAATGCCAGCTTCTGGGGGTTGCATGTGTCCAGCACGGGCAGGTACCACTGCCCACATGGTTTCCATGGCCATGGTCACCAAACAATGGTGGCCCACAGTGGTGTTGCCATGTCCAAGTTGGTCCCCATTGTGCATTGCCTTGTACCTGGACATGCATTGGGCTGCGCTGTGATGTGTTGTGTTCCTGTTGTGCCACTGGGTTTGGAGGAAGGATGTGGGTGGCTTGTGGTCCTGCATGCTGCTCACTGTGCCTTTTCCATTGTGTCCTCCTTGCAGGCTGTTAGGAGCGGCACCAGGCCTGGCACCTTGCTAGGAGGCGGATGGATGATGTAGGTGTGGCAGATGGAGGCAGAACTGAGACACTGCAAGGTGTGCCATGCCATGCATCAAGTAAGTGGGCTGCTAGTGATGCATAACTCAGTTTCGTGGGATTGGAGGGGCATCAACCACTGAGGGCCATGGCCTGCTTGTTGTGCATGCACATGTGTCACTGGCCTTGCACACATGGCTTGTTGTCTTGTCCTCATGTGTCAGATCCACTGTGCACATGGCTCCTGTGTGTTGGTCCCCATCCAATCTGTCTGTTCAGGACCATGAGCACCCATCTGTGCCCCACATGGGGCCACAACCAAGCCTTCACACATGGGACATGTGGTTGTCGGGTTCACACACTGTGGGTGAAATGGCACTGTTGCACTGCAGTTCACCAGTCTGCTGTGTGTGTGGTGTTGTGGCCACCCTGTGCAAGTGTTCTGCTGACATCTGGCTTGTGCAGCTGCTCCATCCAGGTGGGTGGAGGGGGAGTGTACCTGTGTGGGCTGTGGCACTGAGAATGTGTTCTGTATTTCCCCCCGTAAGTTGTCAGGACCCCAGTGCTGTGGCGGCACAACACCACAGGGGCCAGGGGAGGCTGATTTTCCATGAATGGTCCACCACAAGCCAGGAGCTTGTTGCCACAATCTACTGCCTGCAGGAGCCATAATCCATTCGTCCCGGGAGATACTGTGGGAACTGCATAGTGGAGGCCGCTCATGCAGGGGATGTGCTCATGATAGGCTGGGCCACAAGGCCTGTGTGAGCTGTTTTAATGTTGTGCCATTTCTTGGCCCTTTATCCCCACCACCGCACCTGGACCCTTGACCTCCATCTGTACATAGATCTCCCCCTTCGCATTGCCTCTTCCCCATTCCACCCTGTTTTATACTGTAAATAGTATTGTATAACATTTTCAGTATCTTTGCTGCCTGTTGTTTGTTACTTTCTTTTTTAATTTTGTAGTAAATATTGTTACATCATGACTGTGCCTGTGTCTGTGGTCCTTCCTTTGCTGTTGTCTCCATCACCTGCTGTACTGCATGGTTGGCCCACTGCCCAATGCTTCTCACTTCCCATTTGTATCCATGCCATTGCACACCTCTATGCCCAGTCCAACAGGTGTTGTCACCACTGTGTTTGTCATGGTTTCCCCTGAGCAGCCTGTGGGTTGTCAGTCAAGGCAGCCCATGTTGTCGCCTGACATTCACCAATTGTAGGCAGTGCACTCAAGTCAGCAAGGGTCCTGTAAAAATACAAACACAATGTACTGAAGAATCAGCACTCCTGACACAGGATTCAGTGAGAATATTAAAGGATGTTTCCTGAGCTGCAAAATATCAGTACCTACAATTCATACAAACAGTAAATTCACACAAATACAAAATTCCAGCTCTCACAATAGAAACATAGAAACACAGAATCTGTTGGCAGATAAGGCCCATACAGCCCACCTAGCCTGTCCATTTCCCTACTTGGTTTGATTTTATCTGGACTGTGTATTGCATGGTTTGCCCACTGCCCATTGCTTCTCACTGCCCATTTGTGTCTGTATGCCCAGTCTGCCAGGTATTGTCACCACTGTGTTTGTCATGGTTTCCCCTGGGCAGCCTGTGGGTTGTCCGTCACTGCACAATGATTGTAACCTAGCCTCAGTGCTTTAGGGTGCTCTACCCCTTTGTCAGGAGGCATAGCCACATTGATTCTCACCGAATCCTGTGTATGGAGTGCTGATTCTTCATTACATCATGTTGTCACCTGCACTGCTCCCCTGTGCTGGTCTTGTGTCTGACGCTGCTGTTGTCCTGGCTCACCATGCTGCAGTGCTGCACTGTGTGCAGTCCTGCATCACTGTGGGCATGTACCCCCCCATAGTCTGCAGCCCTCTGACTGAGTACCAGTATACCACTGGCATGCTTTGCTTGTGCTGTGACTGCCACGTCCACCCTGCTTGGGACATCAGCCATGTTGTCTTGGTGCCTGGACAGACCATGCTGTCCTGCTGTGGCACTTGGTCTGTGCCCTTCTATGTGTCATGCCCACTGTGCCTGGCACTCCCCTTGGCTGATGGTCTGGGTGTGGTGCTTCATGCTGTCCCCACTGGGGCTGTGCCTGTGCCCTTGTTTAACTATCCCTGTGCCACTGTCCTCCCCTGTGCTTTGGGGTTCTGCCCATCCTGTTTGTGCTATTTTGTGCTGCTAATTTCCATTTTCAGTCCTGCCCTGTTGCTCCCCTGTCACAGGCTGACATGCTCCATTTCCATTATTCAATCCTGCCCTGATGCGTGGCCCGTGTCCAGTTGTGTGGTGGTGCATTATTGCAATATTCAGCCCTGTTTGCACCGGTGCATCGACTGGTGCATCTTCTGAATACTGAGTTTGTTTGGGATGGCACATCTCAGATGCACAGTGTAGGCAATTGCAAAATTTTCCAGGGGACTTTTGAATATGGAGGCCCTTGGAATTTTTAAGTTCCACTTCGGCATAAACAGTATTTCTTCTGATTTTTGTCTTAACACCCTCCTAATTTAAAATTCCTTGTAAAATTGTAACATCATTATTGGGACAAAAACACCATTCCCACATATTTGTCAATGTTTGTTATTTGATGTATGAAAGGGGATCAGGACAGCCAAGGCCTAACTCTTTCAGCAGTATATTTATCTTTGACCATGTGATCCGGGGTTTCCTCCTCTCCAAAATAATTTTGCAACAATTTACTTAATCTCCTGAATTCATTTGTTATTTGGACATCCATATAATGCTTGCATAAGTGCATAACATAAATAAAGTGTGAAAGGATCATCATTTTCCCAAATTGTCTTCATCCCCACAGAGAAATGGATAGGTTTTGCCAGAGGTGAAGTTTTTGTTGTATTTTTTCTTTAGCTACATTGTAGTTAATTTGTAAGGTCTTCTTGAAGTTATTGGACAAGATAATACCTAAGTATTTGATTTGTTTAAATTTCTGAAATATATTCACATTCTGGTATTCTTCATATTCATGATCTTTAGTTAGTTAAATAAGTATAGATTTTTGCTGGTTTAACTGATAATCAGAAATCGATGAAAACTTTTTAATAATTTCCAGTAGTGTCCTAATTTAGTCGAATAGATCTTTAAACAGGGTCAATGTATCATCTTCAGAAGTGTTGATTTTGAATTCTTGACTAGTAATCTTGCTACTTTTAATATTAGGATTCACCCGAACTGCCATTTCTAAGGGTTCAGTACTTAACCCTTGCTGAGCTGTGGACTGATACATCAGTCCAGAATTACTATACCTTCTAATTCTGTTGGCAGTCTAAGGGTTAAAATGAGTAAAATATGTGAGAGAGGACATCCCTGGTGAACACAATTAGACACTGCAATTTCCTGAGTGGGTTGTCTATTAAGTAGAATGTTTGCTGTAGGGTTACTATGTAAAAGTTTAAGTAATGTAATCATATTGTTGGATAGACCCCACTTCAACAAAATGGAAAATACAAAATCTTGTTGAATGAGATTGAAAGCCTTGTTAGCGTCCAATGCAAGTGCAAAATATGTGTCAGGTTTCTTTTGAATATATTATATTACAATTTGTACTTTCTTAATCACCTTAGATGTTGTTCAACCAGGAATAAATCCTGCTTGATCTGAATGGATATGTAAGGCAATCTTTTCTACCAACCTCTTAGCAATGGTTTTGGCTATTATTTTGTTATCCATATTTAGCAGTGCTATTGGATGATAGTTTTCCACTTGATCTCTGGCTTTAGATTCTTTGGGCATTAATTTAATCAATGCTTCTAACATAGTTGGGGGAAGCCCCATCAGGCAAATAAAGGAACAACATCAAAATGTTTGGATTCTCTAAAAAAGCATAATACATAAAATAAATGTCCAACATTTATGGACTGATTACAATAGAAATATTAACATTGCTATACAGTACAATGAGTTAATTAAGAAAACATTCATCATTAATGCTTGGAATGAAGACATAGAAAAATTCAAAAACAAAATTATGCTCAATGGTATAAAAAAATGAAATGAGACATCGCCTTGAAGAATATTTAATAATAATCATCATCCCTAAGCAAAGGAAAATTATACAACTGCAAGGAAATGTCCTGAACTCTGATTGGTCAGAGTGTGTTTGTTATAGTGAGGTTATCTGAGCACAACTTCATAGCATCAAGTCCAAGCATACTTCTGGGTGGTTACTGCCCACGAATTGAAGTAGGGGTTGTGATAGTAGATTATGTTTTAATGTGTTGGGAAGGTTTAAGGATGGTCAGGCAGTATTCCCCTACTAGGCTCAGGGAGATGTATCCATTTAACTGCCCCTCTTTACCAACAGAAACGTATATATGTTGTCGATCCTTTGGAATTGCTAGAAGGAGTAGGAAGAGGGGCAGGACTGGGCCTGGTAGTGGAATGGAAAGAGGGGGATGTATTGAGGTAGTGGGGATGTCACACCCTGGGGAAAAATGCTGTCGAGATAAGGGTAATCCTTGTCTTGTTCCTGTACCCAAGGGCCCAGAAATTGGTGCTGGACAGGAGTCGAGGTCTTCCCTAGCATCTCTTCCAACCCAGGCGGTGTTATGTAATGCTAGATCTATCAAAAATAAGACTGCTATTTTAGCCAATCTTGTTGAAACAGTAGATCTGGCATGCATCACCAAGACCTGGCTGCATGAAAATGCAGGACCAGTGTTGGTTTCTGCAGTTCCAGCTGGGTTTTCGGTGATTCATTGCCAGAGGTTGGATCGTAGGGGTGGGGGTGTAGCCATCTTTTTTAAGACCTAACTGGGCCTTATGGATGTTTCAGTGGGGACCACCAGATTCTTTGAGTGTGTTATAGGTGAGGGTGTAGGTTGCTGGATACTCCTCATTCATCCACCAGGTGATGGGGGTCTATTCCTGCAGGAGATTGTGGACTTCATTATCGAAATGGTGCTGGAATTCCCCACATGGATAATTCTGGGGGATTTCAATGCCTGGGTCAACTACAAAATCTCACAGTTTGGTCAAAATCACCTCCAGCTAATGACAATGCTGGGCCTTACACAGGTTGTTACATCCTCTACCCATATAGGAGGCCACTCATTGGATCTGCTGTTCCTCCTGGTGATGGAGATCACAGATCTGGGGGTGGAACCAGTCAGTTGGTCTGACCATTACACCATAGATTTCAGTTTTGGGGCTCCCCCAAATGGACCTACCCCTTTGGAGATGGTTGGGTACCACCCCTTGAGGGGCGTTACCCCAGATGGTCTGTCGGCGGTGCTGGACCTATCGGGATTGCTGGGTGAAAGCACAGGTCCCAGGGATCTTGTACTAGCCTATAATAACACAGTGGGAGATGCCCTGAACTTGATTGCTCTTGTTCATGTTCGACCACTCACTCTTCTCCCAAGTTTCCCTTGGATTGAAGGGTCCTTGAAGGAGTTGAGGTGGAGTGGTAAAAGGCTTGAGAGAGCATGGTGGATGTCCGACATGGATGCTGACAGGCTTAGTTAGATGGAACATTATGATAGCTATCAGTCAGAAATCACCCATAAGAAGGCAGAGTCCATGTCCAGAGAGATTTCTGCTGCACAGAACCGACCGGCTCAGCTCTTTTGTACTGTTGACAGATTGTGCAATCCAATCTGTCTGTAGTCCAGAAGAGCTTTTTCACAAGGTAAATATGATGAGCTAGCTCAGTTTTTTGTGGATAAGGTTGCCAGCATCAGGTCCAGAATCGGCCTGGCACCCTCCATGAGGGGTTGTGGAGGTTGATGGGAAGTGGTGAGGACCCAGCCTGTCTGGACAGATTTTGGCTGACCAGAATTCATGGATATTGTGAAGATTGTTCAGACTTTGTGTCCAGCCTGTTGCAGTTTGGATCCAGGCCCTACCTCCCTTTTGATAGGATGTGTAGATGGTTATCTGCCTGATCCTAGCTGAAACTGTATGGAGATCCTTTTAGAGGGGAACTTTTCTGGATCCCTTAAAGGACGCAATCATTAGACCACTCCTGAAAAGACGCTCTCTGGATCCCATCGATCCAGTTAACTAACGACCTGTCTCTAATCTTCCCTTTGTAGGGAAGGTTATTAAGAAGATGGTTGCATTGCAACTTGACAATCATTTGGACACTCACGGTGTCTATGAAACTCTCCAGTCTGAATTTAGGAAGAGGCATAGCACGGAGACTGCCCTTGTCTGGGTACTAAATGATCTCCTGATGGCGAGAGATTGAAAGGCTTGTACCATCTTGGTCCTTCTCGATCTCTCTGCAGCTTTTGATGCTGTGGACCATGAGGTGCTTTTGGAGACCCTGCAGTTCCTTTGTGGACTGTCTGGTACAGTCCTCAAATGGTTTTGATCTTTTCTAACAGGCAGGTCTCAGAGGGTGGTCACTGGAATGTATTCCTCTGATGCCCTCCCCCTGTCCTGTGGAGTACTGCAGGGTTCCTTACTGGCTCCCATGTTGTTTGCAGTGTATATGCTGCCCTTAGGAGATATCATTAGGTGATATGGCTTGAATTTTCACTGCTATGCAGATGATACTCAGCTGTATATGTCCTTTGTGCTTGGACAGGTTGATGTGGTTTCCATGCTAAATAGCTGCCTTTCTGAGATCAAAGACTGGATGAGCTTGAGTTGGCTAGATTAAATCTGGATAAGACTGAGATGTTGGTCATGGATCCAGGCTGCCCAAGGGTGGGTATTGGAGCTGGGAATATGTTGGGCCTTTGGCTTGATGGTGTCCAGCTTATCACCTCAGATCAGGTGCATAACCTGGGCATTGTTTTTGATGATGACTTGACCTTGAAGTGTCAGGTGTCAGCCATGGTCAAGTCCTCATTTTACCATCTGAGGAACATCACCTGGGTGAAACACCTGATTCCCCCGGATGACCTTCCAACACTGGTCCACACCTTCATTACTACCCATCTTGACTACTGCAATGCCCTCTACCTAGGGCTGTCTGGGGTTGATATCTGTCACTTGCAGCTGGTGCAGAACACTGCAGCCAGATTGTTTACTGGTACCTCTAGGTCGAGTCATATTACTCCTGTACTGAGCAAGCTGCGTTGGCTGCCAGTTCAGTGGCAGATCACCTATAAGGTAGGCTTGCTTACCTTTAAAGCCCTACACAAACAGGGACCCAAATACCTTAAAGATCTCCTGACTCCCTACTCCTCCAATCGCCCTCTCTGATCCGCTGATGGGGGATTGTTAGAGATTCCCAGAGTTCATCTTAAAACATCTGGAGCACATGCTTTTTCATTTGCAGCACCAATCCTGTGGAATTCTCTACCTCGTTGGTTAAGAGAATGCCTAACCATCACTAATTTTAAATCTATGTTGAAAACATATTTGTTCTCACTGGCCTTCCTGGACTAACTGAATTGTATTAAGTTGATTTTAACAGTTTTATATTCTTTGTTTTAATGTATTTATACTCTGTGCAGCACCTTGGTTTTTGAAAGGCACTATAAAAATAAAGATTGATTTGATTTAGACAACTACATGCCAGACTGAATAACAAACCACAGCTTCTCTTTCTAAGAAAGTTTGAAACCTTGCAATTGTAGTACAGAAGCAAGAGCTTAGTTTCATATAAAAACCTTATTTACTTATATTGTGGAGGGCAAACATTTTTGTCATGGCTAAAACATTTCATGGTTAGGCAGAGAACATGTGTCACTCATTCTCATCTAGATGAGTTTCTTGGAGAGCAATTATGTCAGCTTTTATTTTATTAAAATAAGTAAGAATTCTGGATCACTTGATGGGTGTGTTTACACCATTAACATTAAGAAAGGTACACTTGATCTGAACTGTGTTACACATCATTATACAGCCTATTAATAATACTAGGAGAGCTTTTATTTATGAAGTTTTCAATAAAGTAATAAGTATTCCACCTTTTCTGTCTCACTTGACCCCATTTCCATCCTGTAC
Organism: Neoceratodus forsteri; assembly: GCA_016271365.2. Taxonomy (NCBI): domain Eukaryota; kingdom Metazoa; phylum Chordata; order Ceratodontiformes; family Ceratodontidae; genus Neoceratodus; species Neoceratodus forsteri. The sequence goes on along the minus strand of CM028130.1, from coordinate 664,054,737 downwards.
ACATTATTGAATTCACATTTTTGTCATTTTAAAAAGATTATTCCCCCCCGCCAATCTTTCCTTTGCCTCAAGTTGCTCATTGAATACTCCAGATTAGTCTCCCCACCTCTCCATAAATAATATTTCAAAAAGTTACACATTCCTTCAACTCTCTCCCTTCCCATTTTCAATATACAAAAAACTTTAGTATGGAGATCCAAATTTGTAGCCCACCGGGACCACCAAATAAACCCATTATTTTAAGTAAATGCCCCTCCCTCCCAGAAACCCTGGACAATTGCAAAGACCCTTTCTTAACTTTTGTTAGAGTTCCATAGAAAAAGATCAAACCAAAATATTTATTTTAAAACATTTTGGTAATTTATTCTGTAGCGCTTTCTCTGCTTCTGCTGATGCATTGTATGTGTAACTTGAGCCATTAATTTTATGCTCCCATAATTTCTTTCTTAATAAATCATATTTTTTTCTTTCCTGGACAAAGTCAACTAGCAAGTCATTGAAGGCTTAAATAGAAGCCCCCATTTAAGTAGTACTTTTCTTTTTATACACCACATTCATAAGGGTTTCTTTATCTTCAGATTGGAAGAATTTAGCAATAATAGGTCTTAGTGATCCCTGGGAAAAGTTTTATTTAAAAAGTGTGGTGTATACGGTCAATATCAAAAGTTATGTTTTAAGTGTCTGTGCCTAAGTAAGCAGCCACAATTTGAGTAAGCATTTCCTTAATTGTTTCTGTGAGTCCCATGCCTCTGGCACTCCTAAAATATGAATTTTTTTTTGTTGTGCTCTTGCTTCAAAGTCTACTAGCTTTCTTTTCATTTCTTTATTGTTTTTCGTCCAAATCTTTAGTTTGCTCTTGTATGATAAGAACTTGTCTTCCAGGTCAGATAGTCTTTGCTGAGCCACAATCAGTTCACTTTTCAGTTTGTTAATCTCAATCACCAGCTGTTGGACCAGTGATTGGAATTGATTTATTTTAGTTGCTAATAAATCTATTTTCTGTAAGATTTTTTCTAGCATGTAGAATTTATTCAAGATTTTAGTCACCCAGGTTGGTGGCTTTTCTTCTTTCTGTTGTTTCTGTATTATTTTAGTCTGTTGTTGGCTTGGATTATTTTCAGTGGTTCTGTGCACAGTGTTATTTTATATTAGTATTTATGTTACTTCAGCAGTACTTTGCAGTTTGTGTTAGAGACCTTTCTGTACCATGCATTTCTGCTTAAAGTTGAACCAGCATAATATTCTGTGGTGATTTGCAAATACAGTTCATGCTGCTTTTCATTATGGGGGTATGTGTGATTTTGTATTTCTTTGAAACTTGGCTTCCCGGTCAGTGCTCTTTGGGGTAACCATTGCCTCAGTGTTTGTGTGCTGAGGTTCCTTGTCTTTTAGCTTGTTTTTTGGTTTTATTGGATTCACCACCACATAAACCAGATAGACCATCTCAGGGTAGCTGATTCATTCCAATGGGGTGTCATACAGATGAGGCACACTGATGAGTCCTGGCAGGACAAAACACATGTCTGTGTCTTTCTGTTGGCACCCTTTGCAGTTTATGTGAGAGATCTTTCAGTACCATGAATTTCTGCTTAAAGTTGAACCAGCATAATATTCGGTGGTGAATTGCATATACTGCTCATGATGCTTTGCATTATGGGGTATGTGTGATTTTGTATTTCTTTGAAACTTGGCTTCCCGGTCACTGCCCTTTGGGGTAACCATTGCCTCAGTGCTTGTCTGCTGAGGTTCTGTGTATTTTAGCTTGTTTTTTGCTTTTATTGGGTTCACCACTACACAACCAGATAGACCATCTTAGGGTAGCTGGTTCATTCCACTGGGGTGTCTTACAGATGAAAAACACTGATGAGTCCAGGTAGGATGAAACATGTGTCTGTGTCTTTCTGTTGGCACCCTTTGCAGTTTGTGTGAGAGACCTTTAGGTACCATGCATTTCTGGTTAAAGTTGAACCAGCATAATATTCTGTGGTGATTTGCATATACAGCCCATGATGCTTTGCATTATGGGGGAATGTGTGATTTTGTATTTTTATGTTACTTGCCATATTTGTTTCATTAGAAATTTCTACTGATTGTTCAATAACCAGTTCAGTTGTTTATTGGGTTATCTTGTGCATTGTTAAGTCTCTGTTGTTTCCTAAGTTTGTAAAATCCTTTTGGCCAGTTATTCCTAAACATATTTATGAATGCAGCTGAACATATTGTGAGAAATTAGGTAAATTAAGGAGAAAAGTACCTTAGGTAGAGAGTTCAGTGGCATTCAGTTACTTCACCTAATGATCCAGGTTATTTGTTTCCACCTCTCCTGTGTTGGTGTTTCCAGGTAGGTCTTGATTTTGTTGTTCTGGAGTTTCTTCTGTATTGTTTTCCACAGTGCTCTGCACCTGAACTACATCAGTTGTACTTGCAGGCATTGTCAATTCTGGTAAGCTTTTTTGTGTTGCTGTTATGTCTAACTGGGATGCCTTTTGGCCATAAAAATAGTACTGTTGCCTTAATTGGTTGTTGAATCTCGGTCTCATTAGGAGGGCTCACTCCTCTTATATCTAGAGATTGTGAACCTTGCTAGTCTTTATATCTGATTTTGTTTTTTCCGATCTTGAGTCAGGTTTGCATTTCTAGTTGCTTGATGGATTTTGTCAAGGGTTTTCGTGGCACCATTTTGTTTGGACCCACTCAGAGATTTTGTTGGTGTCATGCCAACGCCAAAACTCCAATAAAACTTATAGTTTTTCTATTCTATATTCTCATATTCTTCTTCTTTCCAATACTTAGCCCATTTAGTAGAGACAATTCACAGCCTTTTTTCATTTATCTCTGGTGTGGGATGCCGCAGCGTCTCTCCCGTAGTGAGAGGAGAGGCATATCTGAACTACACTACACAGCTCACTTCAATCGCCATATTTATTTATTTATTTTTTACTTGAATTTTGGTAACCTGGTAAGCCCATTGAGATGAAATGTCCCTTTTCAGGGGTGACCAAGGGAAGGGGTACGAATAGGGAGGTACAGAGATACAATTAAATAACAGCATATTGTACATGTACGCAGACACTTTTACAAAAGAACATATATAAAAAGCAAAGCAAAAATAACAATGACAGAAATTGGGTTCATCTTCAATGGAATACAAGTAGTATAAGGAATAACATCAAGGAACAATACCTAAACAAGGCATATGTGCATACGATAATTAGTGTTTGCAGCGTTTACAGTCACAGAGTGTTTATTTACAGCTGAGTACAACAAGGTAGTCATTACGATACACACGTAGCACCAAAACACAGTGAAGTGTTGAAGGATGGGTTAAGCAAGGTACAAGGTAGGAGCCCAGGAGAGAGTAGGAGATGGGGAGGGTTAAAAGCCTTGTTAAGGTCATCAAATATTGCACCGATAACAAGGCCTTTGTCCATGCAACTGAGAATGTCTGATGTTACAGTGATGAGGGCAGTGTGGGTGCTATGCAATTTACAGAAGCCATGCTGGTGCTTGAAGAGAGAGAGAGTTGTTCAAATCAAGATAAGATTGAAGTTGGGCATGGATAATTTTTCCTGAATTTTAGTAAGGGGGCAAGAGATAAAGATGGGACAGTAGTTTTCAAACATGGAGTTTGGAGCGCTCCTGTGGATAGGGACAACTATATTGGCTTTCCATTTACTGGACAGAGTGCTTGAGAAAAAGGACTTGTTGATTAAGTTGCTCACAGGAGATGCAATAGCAAGGGAACCCAGTTTTAAAAAACAAGATTCTACGGAATCAAACCCTGGTGAGGAGGTGTCCTTAATGCTGTTAAGATGACGCAGAACCTCTTTCCAAGTGGACAGTGTAAGGTGGAAGGAAGGACAATTACTAGTGGAAGGGGGGAAGGAGGAGGTGGAGCATGTGCCGGTAGGGAGGTCTGAAACCTTGAAGTCATTAAGGTGGATGATATTGGGTAAGGAAGAGGATTTCCATTAAGTAGTGAGTTTATCTGTCCCCAGAATTCTTTAGGGTTGGAGAGGTTATTGGTTTGGAGGATATGCAGGAATGTATGTTTAGCAGACCGAATCTGGGACTCACATTGGTTGTGAAGGTGTCTGTATGCCTTCCAATCAGCTGGCAGACTGAAGCCCTTATATAGCTTCCAAGCTGCATCACATGAAGCCATAAGGCCTCTAAGTTCCTTGGGGAGCCACGGGACAGAGGTCCCCTTGGATTTCTGCTTAACAAGGGGGCATGGAGGTTGAGTATAGAACTGAAGGTATTCATAAAATATTCTAGGGCCAGGGCAACATCGAATAGATGGTTGACCAGAGACCAGTCAGCTTGGGAGAGGGAGTCTAGGAAGTTCTGGGGACACAACATTGTCATATCCCTGGATAATACAATTTTTGGGGGTGGCTTGGGGAAATTATTACTCCAGATGCAGAAGGTGGGGGAGTGATCACTCAAGGCATCAGGCAGGATGGCAGAAGCTTTAATGTGAAGGGAGTTGTAAGTAAGAACCCAGGCAAGAAGAGAATGGTGACCAGATTTATTGTTGTGCCTGGTAGATTCGTTAATGAGCTGGGATAGGTGTAGGTCTGCTAAGGCATTGTGGACAGATCCCAACCCCGGGCCTAACCAATTGTAATTAAAGTCACCATAAAATCAAGTCTGTGGATGGGAGACCAGCCCAGGAGGAGATTAGGGCAGAAAAGGAGGAGGCAAGAGCACTATGTGGGATATAGGTACACCCAATAAGCAATTTCTTTACTTGCCCAAGTACTACAGAGATAAAGACTGACTCCACAGCATAGGCATCACGGGGGGGGTAGAATTCAGACACAGATAATGAGAATTTGACATAAATGAGTACCCCACTGCCACATTTAGAGGGACAATAGTTTTGAGAGGTAGAATAGTGAGGGATAGTTATTTCATGGGAAGGGATGTTCGGTTTCAGTCAGGTCTCAGAGATGGCAAGCACATCAAGACTATAATGGAGGACCAAGCCTCAAGCTCTTGGAGCTTGGGTCTAATGTTTTGGATGTTCATTTGTGTGATTTCCAGGCATTTTGTGTTACTCCAAGTGAGGGAAGAAAGGGCAAAGAAGGGATAGGGGGACCGGAGTTGTTTTCAATATTCCCAGAGTGTAGAAGTAGAAATATTAAGAACATAAGATGTAGTAGGAAAAAGCAAGGCCTACAAGAGACTAGGGGGCCACAGATGGGGGATGGAGCAGTCAAAGGATGACAGGACAAGGGGGCATATAGACCTATTGGATGTGGAGGAAGGATCAATGAAAGATGAGCACAAAGCATGGAGAGAACTGGCAACAGGGCTAACTTGTGTATCAATGTGTACAGAAGTGGGATAATGACCTCTAGTGGAGGACTGCGAGGAGTGGCAGTAAGAGATACTTAAAAATCACAGAAGGTCAGCCTGACTATAAAGGGGACAAGTTCAGAGGAGAAATTATTGGGATTCAGAGTAGCCAGATGAGTAGGAGGAGGAAACAGTTCAAGGTTTGAATCCCAGGGAGGGCAAGGAGCAGCTATGTGAGGGGGGAGGGTTAGCATAGAGGTAGTTCCAACAGAAACAGACAAGATAAATGAGGTCAGATGTGAAATTCTGAGGTGAGCAAGAAGCAACTATAGGAGGAGGGAAGATAGGACAGAGGTAAATTTACTATACGAGCAGCAGGAAATAGTCAATTCAGGGTAAATGGAACAGGTAATAGTACATTCTATTTAGGGAAGAGAGATAACTGATATGTGACAGCGCCACCTAGTGGTAGGATGATATCGGGAGCTAAGGGGAGTTTAGGCTGTTAGGTGTGATCCCCACTTCCTATAATGGAAGTGATGAGTGGCAGCTTGCAAACAAGAAGCCTGTGATGGAAAATGCACTATCCCAGTAAATCTTGTTCAGTTCTCTATCTTAGGGGTGGGTGGGTGGTTCCGCGGCAGCTGTTTGGAGAACCTGGTGTGGTAGGAGGCTTGCTGTTGACTAGTTTCTCTTGCAGTTTAGAGAAGGAGGGGGAGGAGGGAGATGGGACAGTAGTTACCAGGAGAAGATGGGCCACCCTCCTTGTGAAGAGGAATAACTTTGGCCATCTTCCAAGACTGGAGAACAGTGCAGAGAGTGAAGGAAAGATTAAGCAAGAGAGTTAGGGGAACTGCATTAGCAGGAGCAGAGATGTTTAGTAACTAGGGGCCAAGACCATCAGGATGGGACTTTGAGGGATTGAGGGAGGAAAGGGCAAATAGGGTTCACTGGATGGTGACAAGGGGGAATTGGTAACCTGGAGGGGTACATGGGAAGGGGAGAGTAAGTAGTGGAGGAGTATGGTAGGGCACAGGTATTGAAGAACCTGTTAAAGAGAGTCATAACAGAGGGGCAAGGTCAGGCACAGGTGAACCATTTTTCATGAGAATGGGGGGCTGACTGGGCAGGTGGGTCAAAAAGGGAGTGTATAACCTTGCAAAATTTAGATAGGAAATATAGATTTAATTGGAGGTTGGCTTTGAAGTACTGTGATTTAGCTGACCATCAGCCTTTGTGCAATTGTTCCTCAGGGCCCTGTTGAAGATGTGGTCAGAGGAAGAGCAGGATAATTTATAACAAGCCCAAGTATGGTCCTGGGACTTACACAAGTCTATGATATCAGAGGTATTCCAGGTATGATGAGATGTTTTTTATTTTTGTTTTTATTTATTTATTTGATAACTGGGTAAGTACTTTGGCTCAAGAGACCATTTTGAGGTATGGCCTGGGTGATTTAGATTTTACTCTGAGTGTCCAGAGGCAGCATGCCTTTCACAGAGAGTGGAAAATTTGGAATGAAAAAAAGCAAAAGCAACATCAATATCTGAGGCAGTGAGGATATCAGACCAGTCAGTAATGGTAAGGTTGCAGAGTAGAATGACAATATTTAGTAACCAGATAGACCTAGTCCAGATGTATGTAGGTAGTGGGGGGGGAGGCATTGGATTTGTCTGATGCAGAAGGTCATACAGTGGCCGCTAAAGGCATCTGGCAAGATACCAGCAGCCATGATGCAGTGGGGGTGGAAGGTTAGAACCCTGTCCAATTGGGAATGGTTAGCAGAGAGGGGATTGAGCCGGGTGGGTTCCGAAATAACCTGTGTCAAATTAAGTGACTCAGTCTTGTGAATGGTATGTCTGGGGGATGGGCAAAGCCAATTGATATTGAAGTCCCTGAGGAGGATGAGTTCACCTGTGAAGGAAAAAGAAACAATGGTGGAAAGAGAGTCTACCTGAGAAGATAGGGAAATCTTAAGAGAGGTGAGAAGAACTCCAATGAAAATGGGTACTGAGAAGGGGAAGGTGAGTTTATTTATTTATTTATTAGAATTTTGGATAAATATCTTTCAGCCAATGGCTCTTTTACAAAGGTTCCACATCAATATACAAAGAATAGAAGTACAGTTTGTGCGAGATTAGCAGGCAAGCAGTTTGTATTTTGACTAAAAGATATTCAGTGGAGGAGGGAATAGACTCCATGCTGGCTGCAGTGCATATCAGACTTTGGCAAATGAAAATGGCCACTTCTCTGCCATGTTTACCCCTATGCTGTTTGAAAAGATGAAATTAAGGGATGTGACAATTCATGGTCAGGTATCTTTGAGGAGATCCATGACTCAATGATACAAAGGACATCAGTGGAGTGTAACTGCAACCAAACAGAGAGGAGGTCAAGTTTTGGTAGCAGGCTCCTAATGTTCAGATGGAAGACTCTGAGGCCCTTGGAGGTGGTGGTGGTGGGGGAATGGAAGGGGTCGGATGTTGAGAATTGGGTTCTACTTTACCTGATAGGATGAGGAATAGGAGAATGAGGAGAAGGATGATGTGGGTCTTCTTACCCTTGGAGTGGGAAAGACAGTAAGATGAGGAGAGGCAAAAAGGGAAAAGGAGGACATGGTGGAGGTCCAGGTTAAGCACAGGAGAAGGCAGGAGACCAAGGTGAACAGGAAGAGAGGAAGAGAAAAAGGAAGTTGGAGAATGGAGTGGGTGGAGAGGAGGATGAGCGAAAGGGATTTGGATGGTGCAGGGATAAGGGCAGGGAGGGAGAGGGAGAAGAGGTGGAAGGAGGAGAGGAGGAAAATGGAACAAGCAGAATAGGGCCAGGAGCATTATGGCTGAACGGGAGAGGAAGGTAACTGGCTATATAGAGACTACTGTGATTGAACAAAGCACAATGGTAATCAGAACATCACTGTAATACAGAACACCAAAACATGCTAGTAAACAGCAGTTCAACAATATTAAATGGAATAGCATATAAGGTGAATAAACTGAAGTAATGAACTAAACTGCAAAGCAAAAAGGTAGCAACACAGGAGAAGCAGTAGGCTACAAAATAAAATAGCAAATTACATGCAGCAGTTGAGTAGCAAGGACAACATTCAACAAGCAACAGACAACAGTTCAATAAAACTGGGAAAAGTGGCACAGCAGAAAAGCACCGGTAATGCACAGAGAGAAAGAGACAAATGGCAAGCTGGACTAAGCCAAGTCTTGAACTGTGGCAGGCGGGAGTAGGCAGAGGGAAATTAAGAGTGGCACACCATGATTAGATGTGCAGTCACCTTGTAGCAGGGTAGTCAAGTAGTGTCCTGGTTTGCAATGCTGTAGGAATTAAGTGGAACATGCAGGGAACAAAGTAGAAGACTGACAGCTGACCTCAGGCTGACTCCAGGTAGAGTCTTCAATGTTCTTAGCACTATGGACTTTTGTATGGAAGGGCTGCTGCACAGCAGGGCCACTTGTGCTGCTCCAGAGAAGAAGGGAGAAGGAGGAGATGTACTGCCCTCAAATCCACCCAATTGGTGGATCAGACTGCCAGTGAACAAAGGCAGTTGGGGCTCCACTCAAGTGATAGTCTGATGGCAGATGAAAGGGAGAAAAAAAGATGGTAGGCAGCCTCCCTCTGAAAGCCCTGGTGTCCTGGAGAGCAGCAGTGATGGTATGTGAGAAGTTGGTAGGACAGGTGGCAGTTGAAAATTGCAGTGATCCTCTATTTTCCTGCCTTCAAACCCACCCAATTTGTATATCAGGCTGGTGGTGAGCAAAGACAGTAAGGGATCCACTCAGGTGAAAGTCTGGTGGAAGTGGGGAGGGAGAACAAAACGTGGTAGGCAGGCTCCCTCCAAAAGCTTTGATTTCCTCGGGAGCAGCAGGTGAACTTATGTGTGAAGCTGGGAGAAGGGGTGGCAGTTACAAATCGTGTGAATTGTCTATTGTCCTGTCCTCAAACCCACCCGATTGGTAGATCAGGCTGTTCATGAACAAAAACAGCTGGAGCTCTACTCACGTGAAAGTCCGGTGGCAGGGCGGAAAGCAAAAACCAAAAATGGAAGGCAGACTCCCTCTGAAACCCCTGGTGATCTGGAGAGCAGTAGATTAAGGTACATTATCACTCTATACAGGTATCTCTTGGCAGAAGAAATTAAGAAACAGACATACCCTAAGTATGGAATTACTGTAAATCCAGAAATGTAATATAATAATCTTGTCCAAGAAACAAGGAGTCAAATAATGAAAAATAGTCAGATCCACAGGAAATGGTGAACTGCTGGTGACAAGTAAACTGCTGTTGCTGTATATCAAAGATGCAAAATATGTTTAATTCCTGAAGGTGATGAACTGTGGCCTCGGGGATATGCAGTATGTGAAAACCTTTATTTATTTATGAGATTTACCAGGAAGGCATACTGAGCAACATGCTTGATTTCAGATGCAACCTGGGGGCCGAGACCCAAATACATACATGAAATTACTACATAAGCAGTACAATGTGGGAAAGCAAAGGCTTACCTATAACATTTGGCTGATAGTTACAGATGGGGTAGATACATACAGTGTAAAGAATTTGAGGGTAGTGTACATTACATATACATTTAGACTACAACAACATAATAGTTAAATTGTTAGTTGAAACAGGAGCAGCTGGAGGAGAAATGCGCTCTGAGTAGTAGGCTGCAATGGTATGGGTTTGGTCCGAGTCTTATGGGGGCCGCTAGAGCATTCCAAATCTGTGGGATTTGGTAGTTAAAGGCGGCCTGACCTTTGGTTGTGTGCATAAACGGGACGTGTAGTAGTCTGGGGTCCATGCTCCTTAGGCAGTACGCAGGTGGAGGTTGTTGGGAGAGGGTAGAGGTCAGGTAGGAGGGAAGGGAGAGGGACCAATATTTGGCAGCGAACCTAGCGCAGTTAATTAGTCTGCGATCATGGAGGGATGGCAGGGTTAGGGAGCTGTATAGGTTGCAATGGTGTGTGGATTGTGGGCAGTCGAGGATGAAATGACAGAAAGAGTGGAACAGGGTGTCTAGGCTGGCCAGGGCAGATGCAGGGGCGATGGTGTAAACTATGTCGCCGTAGTCGAGTAGGGGAAGAATAATTTTTTGGACAATGGCGTGCCTTGTTTGTGTGGGGAGGCAGCTTTAGTTCCGGCATAGTGCACCAAGTTTGGGGAGCAGCCTCTTGTGTAAGGAGTCAATGTGAGGGGTGAAATCTAGGTGCTGGTCTAGCCAGACGCTTAGATATGTGAAGCTAGTGCAGTTCTCCAAGGGACTCCCATCCAAGGTTTTGAAAGGGGGGCAGGGGGCTTGGCGGGAGAGTCTTTGTTGGGAGCCAAATGTTAGTGATGCGTTTTTTGTAGGGTTTAGAAATAACTGGTTTGTCCTAAACCAGTTCTGGATGGCATAGAAATCCTCCTGAAGGAGGGTTGCTACGCTGCATGTTGTGGGACCAGAGGCATACAGGACAGTGTCGTCCGCATACATCTGGATGGATGAATGGGAGCATGCTGATGGGAGGTCATTAAGAAAGATGGAAAAGAGTAGTGGACCTAGGACAGATCTTTGGGGACACCGGCAGTGACTGACAGGGGGTTTGAGGTGTGTGAGGCCAGTTTGACTGTTTGTTTTCTGCCCACTAGGTAGTCATGGAACCATTCAGTGGCTGGTTTAGAGAGCCCTGAGTCTGTGAGTTTGGAGAGGAGTAGGGAGTGGGAGACGGTATCGAAGGCCTTGGCTAGGTCAATAAAGATGGCCAAGGTGATGTGTCCTTTGTCCATGCCGGTGAGAATGTCACCAGTGACATGTAGCAGGGAGGTGATGATTAAGTGGGATTTTCGGAAGCCCGATTAGAAAGTAATGAAGAAGGTGGAAGCATCCAGGTATGGAGTAAGCTGGGACAGGACTAGTCATTCCTGTAATTTGGCCAGGATAGGGAGTAGGGAGATGGGTATATAATTGCCTGGGGAGGAGGGGTCACCACCTTTTGACAGGGTATAACGGTGGCCAACTTCCAGGCTGTTGGTAACTTGCCCAAAGAGAAAGGGAGGTTGAAAAGGGCTGCAAGAGGGGCGGCTATAGCTGGGGCAGACAGAAAGAGCATCTTGGCATCCAGGGACATAGGGCATTTGCCTTTGTTTGGGTTCAGGGCCTGTAAGGAGTGGATGACTTCTGCTTGGGATACTGGGCGGAATGAGAATGGCAGGACTGGGGGAGCAGTTTGAGGGGGACATGTGCGTGGGAGGGGACTGGGGGGTGTATATACAGGAGGGAGGACAGGAGCATGTCTGCACAGCTGGAGGAATGGGTATTAAAGGCTTCGGCTATGCATATGGGGTCAGAAATGAGGGAGCCCTGGGCTGATTTTGTAAGGGGAAGGTGTTGAGTGGGGGGAGAGGAGGGATTTGAGTGATTTCCAGAAATCAGTCGGGTGGTTAATGTTTTTGCTAAAGGCCAATAAGAAATAACTTGTTTTGGCTTGGCGGATGATGTTTGTGCATGCATTGCAGAGGGATCTGTATGTAGTGAGGGAAGCCTGTGTGCCTATTTTCTTGTGTGCTTTCCAGGCGTGGTCCCTGGAGTGGCATTTTCTGATTATGTCATCCGTGATCCAGGGGAGATGTGCGCATCTAACTCTTTTCATACGTTAGGGGGGGCTTGTTTGTCCCAGACTTTGAGGAAACTGGTTTTGAATGCCTCAAAGGCTGTGTCAGTGGAGGATGCCTCGGGGATAAAAGTCCAATTTACGCATCCTAGGTCCGACAGAAGAGATGCTAGGATGAGGGAGTTATAGGACCTGGTGTGCAGTGTCTTGGGGGGGCAGTGGGGCTATGCACCTTCCTGATCAGGAAAATCATGTGATGATCACTTATGGAATCAGGTAGCAGGCCTGCACTTAGAATCCTGTGGGGGTGGGAGGTGAGAGCCCAATCCACTAAAGAATGGTTTTGTGTCTTGTGATTGAGTCTGGTGGGATCAGCAATGAGTTGAATAAGGTTCAGGGCCTTAATTTTGGTCTTCAAGTGGGCTTTATCTGTACCTAACCAGTTGGTGTTAAAATCACCAGTGGCGTGGAGCTCACCCCCAACAGCTAGGGACTGTAAGGTGATCAGGTGGGAAAGGATGTCCTCGGGGTGTATGGGGGGGCAGTATAAGCCTGCCACGTATATGGGAGTGGAACAAGGGAGTGAGAGTTTGATGAGTATAGTGTCTATGTTGGCATGGAGTGAGGGGATATCCACTATTGTGAACTGACGACTATTGGCGATATACATTGCTGTGCCACTGCCTCTCTTTTTGCCTGGCCGGTCATGTCTGATTATTGTGTACCCTGATATGGAGACTTCCGCATCAGTATGATGTGGTTTTAACCAGGTTTCGGAAATGACTAGGACGTCAGGGTGCTGTGTTAAGGCAATTGGTTGCAGCAGAGAGATTTTTGATAATAAGCTGCAGGTGTTTAGGTGCAGGATTCGGAGGCTTTTGGGGAAAGAGAAAGGGGAGTGGGAATTTGTGGGGTTGGGGCCGGGGTTTTCCTCTATGTCCCCGGACAGGAGCAGAAGTAGAGAGATGAGATCCTTTATTTTTGTCCTAGGATGGTTTGGGCAGGATGTAGTGGTATGACTGGTAGAGGAAATTGGGGGGTAGCAACGGGCTGGGGTGTGTAAATCCGAGAGCCCCTGGTGAAAGGAAGGTAGTAGGATAGTGGCACTAATATGTCCATAATGGTTGTGAACCAAGTCTTGAGCAGGCGTGTGTGAGGACGCAGCATAGCAAGGCTGTGAGATTAGCTGAGGGGGGCAGGGATGGTGGGGATTCACTGTTTGGGAGGACGGCGGGGGGCAGGGAGGATAGAGTGGCCAGTGAGAGGAGAATAAGGGATGTAGGCAGCCTTTGTCAGTGTCTTCCCTTTGTTCTCCCAAATTTATGTGAATAGACCTCAAAGATAAGTACAGATCCTTTAAGAACACGAGATGAAAATGTGGATTCAGTGCAGGACTCAACAACTTAGAGCTTGCTAAACTTATAGATAGTTGCTGGACTTAGTTTTGCTTGAGATGACTTCCAAAAAAGTTGATCTATAAGGAGAATGCTAATACCTGGTGGTGATGTTATGCAGTAATGCAGTCCAGGAAACTTTCATAGATGTCATGTCCAAGAAAAGCATAGCTACTTTACTCCAAGCCGAAACACATGAAAATCAAAAAAAACTAAACAACTGACAGAGGCAAACACAGCCAGCCACACAGGACAAGGAGTCGGACCCTTTGTGGGGTTATAAATTGGGTGTGGCATGTACCTTGGTGTTGTCAATCATAATGCTCAAGCCATTCCATCAGTAAATAAGATGAGATGTGTATAGTATATGAGAATGGGGAAAGTGTTAGGGTTGACAACTCCATGGCACATGCCACACCTGATTTGTGAAGATACAGGAGAGGTCAAAGCATAATTGTATATCATGTTGCTGCATGCAGGGTGGGGGTGATGTGTCAGGGTTGGCAACTCAAACACCACATTTCCCTACTGTTGTCAGTTTAACCCTAACTAGTGCATTAATGAAGTTTTTCACAATTATATCCACATTTGTCTGTGGGCCGTGCATTTCCATCCCTCCATAAATGCATACATCTACTTTGCTTGGGATGCTCATGGCCTTATGCCAAAAGAGCAATTACTTTCCTTTTTTGTAGGGCTTGTTAAAGTTCCAATGTTATCCTATGGGAATTTACTTTTTTTTATGAGTTTTTTATATTGCCCCAAATGTTTTTGTTTTTTTGTGGGTGGGGGGTGTTATACTTGAAGTACTCATTAAGAAATTTGTTTTGATAAAAAGATTGTCCCTTAAGTCCAAATATTGAGGGTGTTATGGTTCATTGGATTTCCAATGTTATTCTAGAGTAATTTGTAGTTTTTATTGTTTTGTTTAATATTGCCACTAAATGTTTTTGGGGTATGTTTTATTCTTGTAGTGCCCATTAAGATCTTTGTTTTGATACATAGATTGTCCCTTAAGTCTAAATATTGAGGGAGTTTCAGCTTGTTGAATGCCCAATGCTATCATATGGAACTTTGTATTTTTATTCTTTTGTTTTATACTGCCAGTAAACGTATTTATTTAAATCTTTGATTACCGGGTAAGTGCACTGATCCAAAGGACCGTTTTCAGGCATGACCTGGGCCCACAAAGTGGCACAACAAAATATACAATATACAACAACATATAACGTGAAATATACATACAGGTGTAATCAATGTACATGTAAATGTTTGGGGGGAGGGTATGTGTTGATCTTGTAGTACTCATTAAAACCTTTGTTTTGATATGTTTTGATATGTGTAGAGTGTCCCTTAAGTCCAAATATCAAGGGAGTTAAGGCTTGTTGAAGTTCCAATGTTATGATATGGAAATTTCTATTTTTTATTGTTTTTTACATTGCCAATCGGCAGCGCTGACACAACGTAGCTTGCATCAGTGAACTATGATGAATGGCACAGCAACGTCAAAGTACCATGACACAAGGACCTCCTGCATCACAGCCTGCGTCAACCTGATTTTTGACCTGCAGCTGCATCTAACATATTCTGCCGTGCATCAAGGATGCCTGAGCTGCCCTAGCACCACAAAACTGCATGCGACAATGCACAGGCATGGCTATGTCAACCACAGTCAACCGGAGTGTGAGAACTGCAAATTTCGAAACCCATTGGTGGAGCAGCAGATTACAAAGTCCCCACACCTGCTAGACCAGCCAGAGCTGGTCTAAGCACCCCACAGCATAAATAGTAACCCACAGCAGAGGCAGCCCTCAGTCAGGTGAATGACACAGTGGTGTGCATACTGTCAACTGTGGGACCTGAACTATGGGAATACACTATCTTGTCTGCTTTAGCTAAAGTTCAGGAAAGAATAGTTTATAATCAGTTGATTGGGTATGTGGATCGCTTTGGATTATTGTCTCAGAACCAACATGGTTTTAGAAAGGGAAGGAGTACTGAGACTGCCTTGGTCGAGTTCACGAACGCGGTACTTAATGGCATGGATAAAGGGTGTCTGACGATTGCCGTGTTCGTGGACTTGACCAAGGCATTCGACTCAGTAGATCACCAATTGTTGATTTCTAGACTTGAGTCATTGGGAGTTGGTGAGTCTTTCTTGGACTAGACGAGGGATTATTTAACAAATAGGTTTCAAAGGGTTAAATATAGGGTTGCTGTATCAGACTCTGTAATGGTTAAGTGTGGGGTTCCACAAGGTTCTATTTTGGGGCCACTTTTGTTTTCTTTGTTTTTTGATCAACTAGTAAGTGTGATTAATAATGCTTCTTTAACACTTTACGCTGACGATGCAGTAATTTATACGCAGGGTTTGTCATTTGGAGATCTAGGTGTTTCTTTAACAGAGGAAATGTGCAATTTTCAGTCTTCACTTATGGCCTGTAAATTACTCTTAAACAAATCTAAGACAAAGGTGATGGTTTTTGGTACCCCACCTAGACTGAGATCTGAGGTTGGCACTTTGGAAGCTAAATCTCTTGATGGATTACTGTTTGACTATGTTGATACATTTCAATATCTTGGGGTATTACTAGATTCTCATCTAAGTTATGAATCTCATTTTTTGAGGGTTATCTCAAGAATACATTGTAGATTAGGTTCTTTGTACAGAATCCCTTCATTTCTTATTCCTTAGTCTAGGCTGGTTATTTCAAATTGCTGCTTACTTCCTATGTGAACTATGCAGCTATGATTACTGACACTGCTTCTGCGACAGTGATTTCAAAGAAATCCACTTTACTTCACTTGATAGCTAAGTTTGCTTTAAATTGTTCTAAGTCATCTCATCATTGTGTGATTTTGAAAGAAATGGGCTGGTTACCAGTTTCATTAAATTTCCAATATTGTGTGGCCAAGTTCATATATAAAGTCATGGACTCTGGAATTCCACATAATATTTCAAAGTTTTTGAGACCATATATTGATGGTCATTATTCTGAACATAGGTCAGACAGTAGGTTTCTCGAGATTCCTTTTATGAAATCTAAAAGTGGACAAAGATCCTTTGCTTATATTGCTCCATTTATTTGGAATGAAATTCCTCAAGATATTAGGTGGTTGTGTTCTGTCAAAAGTTTGCCGATGCATTAAGGATGTATTTGAATCTCAATTTAATTGTAACTGTTTTTTATGAATTTTTTTTTATGAATTTTATACGTAACAAAGACATTTTTGTCTGCAATTTGCTGCATTGTATATGTATGTTTGATTATGTATTGTCTGTATGCAATATATGTGGGTCGCACCTGTAAAAGGAACTTGTTTCCAGTGTGCTTACCCATTAAGCGAATAAACAAACAAACAAACAAACACCAGGTGCAGCCGCACTAGTAGTGATCATGATGGTGAAGGCCATATGGAGGCAGCACCATGGCCGATGACAATGGGGCCCTGCAGCATGGCCATACCAAGCAGCACAACAGCAACAGGCAGTAGTCCATAGGCACTACACACTACATGTGTACTGCAGCAGGACATCATACCTGGACCTCAACGAGGAACAGTGCCTGTCCAGGTGCCGGCTGCCAAGGTCAGCCATCACAGAACTCTGTGATGCTCTGAGACCACAGTTGACACACTGAACCCAAAAAAGCAACCCAATATCAGTGGAAGTGAAGATCAGCGTGGCACTACAGTTCCTAGCCACCGTAACCTTCCAGACACCAACTGGAGACACATTTGGGATCTGTCAGTCCTCTGTCTCAAAATGCATCAGACAGGTGGTGGAGGCAATTGTATGCCACACCAGGGACTACATATCTTATCCATGGGATGCCCATGCACAGCATGCCCTGCAGCAGGGATTCTACAACATAGCATGGCTGCCCAATGTGCTAGGTGTGAAGGACTGCACACACATCACCATCAAGGCACCAACAGTCAATGCAGAGGTGTACATAAACCACAAGGGGTACCACAGCATGAATATGCAGGTCATATGTGACAGCTGCAACAGGAAACTGGATGTAGTGGTGCAGTATCTGGGATATCCCACTATACATATATCCTCAGGCACTGTGGAATCACAGAGGCATTCAAAAATGGTGACATAACAGATGGCTGGCTGAGAGATGGGTGTATAGATAACACAGCTGCACAAGTGCCACAACACAACCACCACACCTGCACTGCACAGCAGCAAGACACTATACCACCCCACCATGGATGGGGAAAAGTGAAGGGCACTACTTAGAGTACGCAACACATACAATATGGAGACATGGGACATCAATGTGCCACTGATGTCAGCAAATGTAACCAGGAACATGACAGCAATGGATAGGTAACACACAGACAGGCAGGCAGTGTACAAGGCAACATGCGAACATGTCCACATGCCCCCTGTTCCACAGTAGACATTCAGTTGTCACAGCAACACGAATGTTGCCCACCATGGGTCTACATGGCAGTGTTGAATGGCATAGCACTGTGACTGAACCACACAGCAACAAATGTGTAGCATGCAGGATACGTCAAGGCAGGCCATGATACACACATCGGACATAGAAACACACACTGTGGCATACACCATGGTGGTGAGCACATGCATGGCACAAGACACAAGTCATGGTCAACGCATGCTACAAGCTGATGTAGACATGGATTATGCCACACACGAGACACATCACAGCGAGATGCACAGTAGCATGATGGCCACACATGTCCATGTCACCATGTTGTGCTGCACAACCGATGAAGGTGTCGACCTGCACCTGGCACAGTGACACAGAAACACTGGTGCACCCAGTAGGAGGACGGGTTCCCTGGAAACATGCCAGAGACACAGAGTGACACACATGTAGCACACCACAGTCATCACCACAACACAAGCTATACAGAGGCACACATGTCAACTGTGTGCAATGACACCCACAAGCTAAGAGTGAATCCTCTCCCCACAGGTGAGAGTGGACACCAGCTACTGCCCTGGCTGATGACACCCTTCAGGGTGCCAGACACAGAAGGTGAGAGAAGCTACAGTGAGGCACATGCAACCACGTGCTCAGTGATTGATCGCACCTTTTGGACTACTGAAGATGTGGTTTTGCTGTCTAGACCGCTGAGTTGGCGTGCTGCAGTATACCCCTGCCATGGTGTGCAAGATCTTTCTAGCATGCTGTATTCTGGGCAACATAGCAATCAACCACCTCATATACTTGCTGGATGAAGACAATGACATGGATGGCAGCAATGCTGGGGATGCACCAGACAGCAATGACGAATATGCCAGTGAGGTCGACAATGTAGCTGTGCGTGGCAATGCAGCAACATGGGCTGCTGTAGGATGCAGGACACTGGAAATGCTTATTCAAAACTACTTCCAATGAGCCACCAGCAGACAGTGTCATTTGCATGCAACAAGGGACCAATGGGCAGTATCATCCCTAGCATGGAAACACTTCCAGGACCATGTCCAATGATATTCCTGCATACTGACCGCATGCACCAGAACACACCAAGGTGTACAAATAACAGGCCACTGTGCAGCACAGAGTCATCGAGGAGGGACATGCTGACACCTGGGATGGCCATAATTCTGCAACCATTTGTGCACATAACATCATTGAGTGTTGTGTCACAGTTGTACCCAGGTGGCGGCACCGTACAGCACAGACCACAACAGCTGGTCTCAACCTGGACTGTGCAAACATATGGAATCCATGTGCATATGCAGGCATGCATGCCATGTGCCATAACCAGCACTGGCCCATAAGAACTATCCAGCATGGATGTCCTTGAAATTCCACACTTGCTGCCCATCGTGAGAACCCAGGTACAGTGTCCACCATCAGCTGTCATGGGAACACAACCCTGAAGATAGTTTCCCAACCACAGCCAATATAAATGGCACTGCAGACTGGCATCAACAGTGCCTAGAATGTCAGGTAATCCCATGGGCCACGTATGCTACACACTGCTGCCTTGCTGTGCTGACCCCCACGCCTCTGATATACAGTATGTGCAGCCATGCGTGCATCACTGGTCACATGGCAATGCAGTTGTGACACAGAAGAGGCACTGGCATCCTGACACAAGTGCGGCAATGGCTGTGTGAACACTCGCACTGAAACGGTGTCATTGACAATAACCCCTACCAGCGGCTGTGTTGGGTACAACACCGCTAGTGCAGTAGACTTGTGCACAGTTGACATGTGTTTGACGCTCAGTAGCATCGCATACTCCATGTAGCAGCATCATGCAGCACAACTGACCACAGTGCATCACCACTGAAAGCCACATCAATCATGGTTTGACGTCTGGGGGCGCTACTGATGCAGTAGCACAACAAAGTACCTTTCCACACAATACTCCAGAGGTGCTGCCTTGCTCTGTGGATCCCACACCCTGCAGGGCCAGAGACACCTGCAAGATACATGCCCCAGCAGTACACACAATAGTCTGTATAGCGCCACACCCCTGTCACATCGTTGCCCACTTCACAGAGCATATGGTGCATTCTGTGGTGCAGTGTGCTGCGTGCATTAGAGTGGACAGTGGCATATTGACACAGGGCACATGCAGCAGAGCTGCAGCAACTCCACGTGTTGGCCTACAAACATACAAGACTCCAGAATTTTACAGATGCTGAGATGGTGCTATTGATCAGCTGAGTCCAGAAATGGGCATGGGTGATAATGCCCCCAGGTGCCTCACAGCACACACCCAAGGATAAGGAGAGGGTGTGGTGCATCACTGCCAATAGGCTGAAGGCACAGTCCAGTGTAGCACTCAACATATGCCAGTTGAAACACAAGATTAATGATATGTGTCAATGGGAGCCCAGTATCCTGTAGTGCCTTCGGAAACAGGCAAAGGAGGCAGACATCGCCATATGTGGTCGACACCACAGGCAGTCAGGTGAGTGTTCAGCGTGTGGCATGTGTGCGGAAGTTTCCCACTACATATGCGGTCAGCATATCATGTGTGTTGTTGCACATACTGACCACAGTACTAATAATGTTCCCCACAGATGCCGAACCTGGAGCATCTGAAGAGGATGCAGGAGTGGACGTCACCAGCAACAATGCCAATGCCATTCACCAGGAGGCACAAACAGATGCATCTCAAGGTAAGTGTTTGCCTGTCACACATACTAAGCCGACTCGCATTACAATGCCCTGACTGTCATGGCCGCATGTGTGTGACATGGTGTAGGCATGGTTCTGCATGCTTTGCCACAACAGAATGATCCATGCAGGCAACTTGTGGGTGCCCCATACCACCACATGGCATGGCCCAGTAACCCATGACATGTATGCGTGACACATGTCCTACATAGGGCACTGTTGTACAGCACATATGTGTCTCAGCATGTTCACAGTCTGCCATCCATGTGAGCCCTATTGCAGATCATGTGTACCATCCATACATGCCCAACAGCACATACTGTATGGGTGGCTACACCATGCTGCAGTGCTGTACAGCCAGTGAAGCACAGTTATGTTGGCATTGTGGATGACACGCACTGACCTGTGTCCCACCATGTCATTTCAGGTGACGACACAGAGGTGGACACTGAGGAACCTGCACATATCCACCTGGAGAACATGCAATGGACCGTGACTGATCTGAAGCACATGGAGGCACACCAGTTTGCTAAGCAGACCTGGCTGTAGCAGCAGAAGAGATACATGATGTCTTCTGCTGGTATGGTGGCACAAGGGAGAGGTGAGAACACTGCTGTGGGGGGTCAGGGGACAGTTGATGGGCAACAGAAACAGCAAGCACATGCCCCTCATTGCCCTGTCATGCAAACACATGCATCGCCACCCAATGGTTGCAGTGAACAGTCATCAGAAGTGCATGACATGCAGTTGCAGGACCGTTAGTTAATGACCAACAATGGCCGTGCATGTGTTGTGCAAGAGAGGGGTGAACTGGGTGCCTCCATGGCTAGTCATGTAGATGATGGGGACTTGAAGTACTTTGTTGGGACTTTATGTTGGCAGATGAGGGATATAGTCATGAAAGTGCCTGCCCTACAGCATGCCATACAGGCTGTGCTGGGGACACTTGACAGGTTTGGTGCACAGTAATAGGCTGGTCCACTGTGCACATGTAAACTGTTGTTGTGAACCTCCACTGCATGCTCGCTATAGGCCTGTGTACTAGTGTTATTGCTCTGTTTGGAGTGCATGCTTTCATGTTCATCTTTGCAATGCAACATTCTACATGTATAGCACTTGCATGTATTTTTGTAGTTTGTGTGTTTTCTGAACTATTTATGTGTATCATTCCGTTAGTGTTGTTTGCATGCACAATAAACGGCCCCGTGTTTACTGGGGCAAAGTGGACTTACATTCTGTGGCAGGACCTCATACTTTCTGCAGCAGAACAACTGCTGATTCTGCAGCCATTCTGCGGCAGATAAATTGTGGCTAAACAGCATACCTTCAAAGGAGTTAGGTCTTAGTTAACCCTTTGACTGCCTTCGTGCAACCATTCTGCTACTATGAAAGTGGAACAGCAGGCCATTTTACAGTATGTACTCTTCTTATCACAAATATTAAACAGCAATAACCCAAACCTGGCACAGCCATGGGCATCAGTGTTCTTTTTTAATGAATTCTCCCTCCCACCCCAAATTTGAAGGCTCACTTGTTCTTCTGGAAATTGGTGGCCTTTGATGTTCTTCTTAGTTATAATCAGAGAAGGACATACACACTTATCTAAAACTATACAGAAGGCAAAACCTGCTGGGATTTCTTCTGGTTTATATTTACAGTTAGCAGATATAAAGAAAGACTCCAACTTGAAAGCCTTTTTTTTCTGATTTTGATCCAACGTTCTTTTAGATTCTTATTTTTTTAAACTAGTAATACCCCAACTGCCTTGCAACAAATATGTTGAGTGCAGTGTGCAAATCTATGAGTTGGGGGCTATCTTCCCACAACAGTGAAGGAGGGTGTAACTTGCAGTGTCATGTAGGATTTGTTGACTCCTGATTTTTCTTTTGGGGGGACACACTAAAAAATGCAAGCAAGTCATTCTTATTAAGCTGGAGTAACCTTGGTTAGCACGTTCTCTTCTCCTCGGAGCTCGGGGATGTGGTGTTCTTTCATCAGTGACCTTTATTTCACTTATGTATAGCATCAATCAAACCTTCCATTCCAATTTTTTCCACACCTGCTTGCTCCAGTTCTAGTATACTCTGGTCCCCAACTCTGATAAACAGCCGGACAGCTTGACCCTCCTTAAGAATTGAGCTTGATGATACCACTTAGACTGCAGGTTCAAATCTGCCAAGAAATTACTCTCACACTTGCAGGTACAGAACTGCAACCCACAAATCAAAACAGTGATAGATGTCTACCAGTGGGGATTGAGTCCTCTGCTCAGTCTACTGCCAGCCTTATGTTTCTGCAGTCAGCTCCTCTTCTGATTCCTGTCACCACACTGAGATTGATTCCCCCTCCATGGGCACCACTGAATCTTCTCACTTCTTGACTACAGCTCACCTTCCAGTTCTTCCTTCCAAATTCGTCTTCCAGGGATTCAGCGTGCACCATGAGCAGCCTCACAATGAAAAATTAACATGGCTGAGCTACCCACACCTACACAGCAGCAAACCATAACTGCCATGGACCTAATCAAGCTCTGCTACTCTTGCATCGTCCCCCCAACCCCAGTAATGCTGGTTAGCAGGAGTAATGTAACAAGTTCCCGCAAAAGTCAAGATGCCATGTGGCCACCAGTGTTTTGGCTTTGTAGCGGGTGGCATCAGTTTGCTGTCTTTTCTAATGAGCATGTATGCCATGGCATACTTAACATATCAATAGCTATGCCCTTGCCTTGTGTGATCGCCTAGCATAGCTAGCATTTCTATGGCTATATGGCTGGTTTTCCTGATTTCTGTGGCAAGCACTAATTTCTGCGATCGGCCCTGATTTCTGCGGCCACTGCTGCAACCACAGAATTGCAGAAAACAAGGGGCCCTGACAATAAACATGCTTTGTTGAAGGATGATGTATGTGTGCTGTGTGTCACTTGAGCACAGTAAAGTGTCATATTGTCTGTGGCAAAGGGTGTCATTCTGTATAGTTAGTGGGTGGATGGGATAGGCCCATGTGCTGTGTGTCCCAGGTGCGTACTGTCATCACTGTTGAGCAGCCGGATGTGTATATTTCAATGGCCCAAGTGGGTTTGGCATTGGTGTGCATAGGTGGACAACTGTGCACAGTGTATGTGGTACGTGCCATGCAGAAGAGGGAATCCCCCTATGGGCATGACATCTGGGACCCATGGCCACTGTGCAGCCTGTGCTCCAGGCTCCATGTACCGGCATGGCGGGACACAAGGCTGTCATGGCACTGCTTATCTTTGTGATTCTCATGACCCTGAGTGCACCTTCATGTGCACATGTGTACACTCATGTACAGTCATGCACAGCATGGTGGCATCCTGCTGATGTCCATGGCATCCTTATGCTCTGTCATAGTTCCACATTCACATTGCACAGCTTTGGCAATGTGTCTTGTGACACATAATGGCCGGCTCAGCTGTATATGTATGGGTGCATGCCATTAATTGTGTGTTTGTGTGCTATGCTGCCTACTGTGTGTGTAACTGCATGGTATTTATGCCATAGTGGGGCTACATATGTGTGGACGAGTGTGTGTGTGTGTGTGTGTGTGTGTGTGTGTGTGTGGAGGGTTGATGGTATCCATGTCCTCTGCCCTGTCCAACACACCAAAGGTGCTCGCAACAACAGACCACTGGCGTAGGTAGTGTCAGTTATTTTGTACCACTATGTCACATACGGGCATCCACCTCGTAGGCAGCAAACCCTGGAACAGAGAATAGCTGCTGAGCATGCTGTTACCAGCTGGAGAGGTGGACAGGGTCTTGGGTGTAACATTTATGGATGACACGTCGGTGTTTGCACAGTGTAGGGGTTGGCAGCACAGGTACATAGGATGCCAGTGTGCATTGCCAGTGGGATCATCCCATGTCTAGTTGCGGATATCCTGCCATTGCAATGAACACTGCTGGGGCCACTTTTGAGGGGTACTGTGTTCATTGCTGGTGAACATGCATATCATTACATGTGTGACAACTGGTTGGGGTGCAGCATAGGCCTACATACACTGATCATGGGACTCGGGGTTCTGACATGCATGGTTGGGTGGTGGTGGCTCACCATGTAGTCGTTGGCAGTGTAACAGGGATGGGGGTATGTGATAGTGTTTACTAGGTACTGCCAGGCAATGCCACGGTCAGGGTGGAATGTTCTGCTAACAGGTGGGAGTTGTATGTATGGGACTCAGTCAATGGTTGGAATAGGCCACAGTACTGAGCTGGTTATGGAGGCACAACTTCACAGAGAGAGTGGTGGCGGGATGTTACGCATTGCTGCATGTATGCAGTGGACAAAGGATGGTGGATCACTCACATTGGTGTTGGGATACTGTGTAGGGCAGGGTACTTTAGACATGGACACAGTTGTGGAAAGGCATGGGTGAGGGGGTGTAGGTGGTGTGTGGGTAGGGTGTGGCTGGCTGTAGTGCTATGTACACAACTGCTGCACAGTGAGCTATATCAGATGGGCCCCTGTGCCTCTGTCTGCCAGTGAATCCATGTATTCGCATGTCCGTGTTACTTGTGTGCAGTATTACATGCATCCCTTGTGACAGCCAGATGTTTTGACTGTCGAGAGATCACATGGCTGGTGGTCACTTTCTGCTGGTCCCCAGGCCCACCGACAACAGCATCTGACTGTGACTGGTCTCCACTTTGTTCCTCTCTGCTACTATTTCCAGTCATTGGCACCAGCTTCCTCTTCCTGTTGCATCCACACCCTGTGGGTGCTGTATTTGCAGCCATGTTTGCAGCATTGTGTGGTCTGTCCTGTGTTCCACTGTACCCAATGGATGAGGGACCACTGTCACTTGTAGACATGCTTCCAGAACCAATGGGCCGGGTCACTATATGGCCTGCATTGTCCAGGGCGGCCATGCTTGAACCGCTGTTGCACACAGCTGTGTACTGTTCACCTGCTACTGTGTGTTCCACCACTGTTACAACTGTGCAAGCTGTGTCTGGTGGTCTCTGTTCACGCATTGATCGTTGATCCCATGGTCTTGTTGGCTGCAGTGTGTCATTGCATTGTGCACTACTGTGTCCCCACAAAGCTCCCTGTTTGCCTTCTCTGGGCTCACTGAGTGAATCCATCCCAGTATGCTGCTGCAGTTCCACATTGCCAAATGTTGCTGCCATGCACTGTGTGGGATGTTGCATCATGGCACTGTCATGGCTGTCACTGGCTTTAACACTGCTGTGGATGTGTCACAGCATGTCCGCTGATGTGGCATGACTGTTGTCTCTGGCGGTGTGGGGATGTTCTGGGGTGACTGTGTGGGCTTTGTGTTGGCCATTATGGACATGCCCATTGCCATGTGAACTCTCATGTGATCTGTGTATGAGCCATGAGTATTGATGCCTGGCACATTGTCCATGACCTGTTGAACTGCAGGTGGGACCATGTGTGCCCAGCATATTGTAAAGTGGCACACTGGGTACTGTTGGGAGAGGGTGCATCTGGCATGCTCTGCATGACTGTGGTGTTGCAGCTGTCTGGGCACACACACATGCCATGGCCATATTCCGCGATGGACATCCATGTCTGCATGTCTGGCAGTGGCCCACTGTGAGTGATTATAAGCACCTGTTGTCATACATCCGGGAATTGTTGTGTGGCACTGTGATACTGGGATGTAGCTGTCATGCTGCTATTTGCACCCATATGCTGGCCAGTGCACATCATTACAGGGGCTGCTGGGTGTGGGGTATTCTGTGTCTCTGTGGCACCAGTCTGGGAGTATGGCACTGTCAGGGCTGCTATGTGAACCATGTGAGGCACTGGTGTGGGGGTTGGCCTGTGCGCATGTCTGTTGTGCCATCCCATTGTCTGAGAGTGTAGCAATGCCTGAGTGATGTCCTGTATGGTAGTAGCCAAGGTTTTGGCAGCCTGTGTTTATGCCCGTTGCTGCTCCACCAGTGCACCTTGCTGTTCTGTGCTGTGCCACGTTCTATCATTGTGGCCATGTGCTCTAGGGTGGATGCCTGCCACTGGGAACTGAACCAAACACTATGCAGTGCTGTGAGTATCTTGATGTTGCACTCACCTGTGCTCTGGCTTGCTTCTACCATGGTGTTCTGTATGGCTACAACAGCTTCCATGATAACAGCTAGCTGTGTCCCAGACTGTGAGGTATGTGCCTCTACCACACTGCATAGGTCCCACAGGTTGGCTGCCTTAGTCATCTCTGCCTGTATGATCTCCTGGCAGTACTGTCCATGGTCAGCATCAAGCAGTGGTGATGGCTCATCCATCTAATCTAGTAGCTGTGGTGTGGCACGTGTTGTACAGGAGACATGGGTCTGCTTGGCACTGCACCTCATATGCTTTCAACTACATCACTACTGTTGTTGGGCAAGTCACACTGGCAGCGGGGCTTGATGCTGCATGCCAGTGCATTGCTTCACTGTCTGTCCCTGCATGGCCCTGTATATCTTCACACTGCATGCCATCGGACACAGGATCACTGTTGCTGTGCAATGCCACGTCATGCTGTTGCTGGCATCCATGTTGCTGTTGCACTGCAGAGCGTGTGCTGCTGCTGCTGTTGGCTCCACTTCTGTTGCTGATGCATCCACTTCCACTGCTGCTGCTGCTGCTGTTGTCATCATTATCTGTGTTGTCGTCATCCTCTCGGCCACCTGCGGGTAAGAGGTCCGTAGTTACATGCCTGTGTGTTCACAGCTGTACACTTGTTACCCTATGTAGTGTGCCCTAATATCCCACCTACGGTAGACTGTCCATGTTTGCATCATGGACTGGTTCATGGGCCATGGGCATGTGTAAGCCTAGCATGCTCCCAGTGGCATCCCACTGTGGTGCTTGTCTATTGCCATCAGCAGTGGTCATGGGTGACCTGTGGTCACTGCACACCCACAGGTGACACACATTCAGCTGTGTGTGTGCAGTTGCCTCTTGCAATGTCATGCAGCTGTGTTGGCCCTCTGTACTTTGTGCTACTATGCATGCATTTTGTTGCATTGCCATGGCCCATAGGGCCCAATACCACCGTTGCCACAGCCCATGATGTTGCATCTTCACAGGTGTGACTGCAATGTCAGATCTGTGCACACATGTGCTGTTATGGCTTGTTCAGCCTGTCCCATGCTTATGTCTCTGTTCCTATGTTCCTTTCCACTCCATTTCATGTATTCCCAACTTGCATTGTATTTTACAGCCTATACAGGTCCAGGTTCATGTGCCCCTGTATTGTGCTCACTCTCAGGTGTTCCACCACACGCTGTTCTGGGCCACTCAGGGTCATGAGCTGTGTTGGTCTGCCACCCATGCCACTGGTACACAACCTGTTGTGTTCCAGTTAATCTTAGCTGCCATGCCAGTTTATCTTAGCTGCCATGCTTGATATAGCATTTCTGCAGATCATGTATACTCTGACACACCTGACCCACAGCATTGACTCAGGTAGCTACCTCTTCCCACGCCAGTTTCCTCCTGTCCCTCAGATCATTGTCTCTTTCCCTGGACAGCAACAACCTATGTTGTGCCTCTATCTCCTCCACTAGTACCTCTATTTCAGCACTAGTGAAGTTTGGCTTCCTCCTGTATGCAGGTGCTCGACGGGTCCTTGCCCATTGTCCTATATCCTCTGCACTTCCCTCAGCCACTCCTGCTGTGTTGTCCTCCTCTGTGGCACTGCTTGACTCTGCAGTCCTTCTTCTGGGCCTCCCTTCTCCACCACTGCCACCTCCCCCTTGTGTGTGCCTGTCGGTTCCTCCCACTGACCTCACCCACTCCATTCCCATTCTGTCCTGTGCTGCGTGTGTCTTCTCCTCATGCCCACTGCATGGGCATCTTCACATGATCTCTCTGCAGTATTGTCCTCCAGTGACCTCTGAACACTGCTGTCTGTCTGTTCCCTTTCTCGTGCACTACTTTCTCTGTGCCTACCTCCCACTACCGGCCTGCTACCATGGTGTCCATGACTGGTGCCATGCCTGCCTGCGCCTCGTGCACTGTGGCTGGTTTGTGGCCTTTGTTACTCCTGTCCACCTTATCTGCCAAACTCTGTCCTGGTATTCCTCCCCTTCCCTCCTCTCTCCCAATGTCTTCTGCCTCTCTCCTTCTACTAGCATCTCTGTGGCCCTGGCATCCTTCCTTCCCTTACTCCTGCCCTTAATGCATGATCTCCTCCTTGCTGCAACATTCTCTCTGTTTGACATCCGGGTTGGCGAAGGCAATGGCCGTCACATCCCCATGCATCATTCTTATGCCAGAGTCTGCAGCTGTATTCTTGAGCCTGACTTTGATGTTTTCTTACCCATTTGTGGAACATCTGACACTGACACTTGGACACAGCATTCTTTGAAGCCAGCATCCCCTTTGATGCACACTGCGCCTTTCAAGGGCTCCGTTGGAAAATCCAGCCCATGATTTCTAGTATGTATAAGGTCATTTTGAGGCATTTTATGAATATAAATGTGATAATAAGAAATAAAACTACATTTTAAATTCATAAAAAGAAAGAACAAGAAATTCAGAAAAATAAAATGAAAAATTATAAAAAATAAAAATAATTTCACTGGATTCTACTGATTAGCATGGCACATGTGTTGGTGTGTGTGCTAAATGTCTTTTCTGCGAGTTTTGAATTTTGTTTTGAAAAAAACTGAAACAAGATGGCAGCCATGCAAAAAAAGATTTTTTCCTCATGAAAAAGAATTATCCCCATATGAAAAAGGATCCTTTTTAGTATGGAACAAATTCTTTTTTTCATTCCAAGCAGCTATCCAAAAGACTGTACTGAACATGCTCAGAAATTAAATTTTAAAATGAATAACTTCAGAACAGATTAATATTTTTTTCTTCAAACCAGCAAAACACACATCAGTATGCCAAGCCCTTTCTGCCCTGAACATTTCAGACCACAATTCCAAACTGTCTGGGTGCTAGATGCGGACAAAAAAAATACAGCAACAACAGCTATTTTAAACTGTTTTTGTTATCTAGATCTTGAAATCCACATATCTGACTGGAACAAAACTTGGCAGATCAAGTGATCTACCCCCCCCGTCCCCACAAGACTACACAAGCAAAATGTCATGCAAATCCATTGAACGGTTGCAAAGAAATTAAAATGCCAAGTTTGAGTTTTTACATAGAAACCCCTGCTCAACCCTAACTATCATGGTGCTACCACACCACTATAATAAAGGATAAGTAGTTAGCTTTGGCCATCATGAAAAAGGCTGAAAAACTAGATTTCTTGAGAATACATTTTTCTATTACAATGATATCCCGAACACAGCTAAATTAGCAATGCATAAATCTTCTCCTGGTCTTTCGCTCAGACACGACTTTTCTAGTTCACTGGCTTCTGTCTCAAATGGATTAACTGTCTTAAAACTGGAACATTTACAATGACAAGATGGTTTCATGGGTCTAAAAATGTAGATTTTCTTTTACCTTGCAATATAGCAGGTTTACCTGTTACTTTTCCTGATAAAGGGGGTTGCCTTTTAAAAGGTAGCCTGAACTATCATGGGTTTCCTGACATGAAATGTAGTCAGGTGAGGAGAGGGATTGGAAAAGGGAAGAGGGTGAGGGGAAGGTAAGAGAAGATGGCTTGTGGGAAAGAGGGTGTTGAGAATGTGAGTGAGTTGGCTCGGAGGAGAAGGGGCTTAAGGGAACAAGGTGGAGGATTGGAGGAAAGGTGACAAACGAAGGGACAACTTAAAAAGGACTGCTCCAAGCAGTTCCCCCTTCCCCAATTATTAGGGCATTTAATCTTCACCTGCTGGGCAGTAGCACTTCTCAGAGCTTTCACAAGGTGATTGGCTATGGCAACAAAAGGAGTACAGAGGCTGCACCGATAGGTTGATATTTCAATGAGAGTATGAGAGGATTTAAAGGTGAGGGAGGAGTTCCTGAGGAACTACAGCAGGAAAACATTTTGACTAGATGACTAATTGTTTAACACAGACCTAGGCTTGTACATGGATGCAGCAAGGGACTGGGTGTGGGAGTGTACTTTAAAAGTCAGTGGATTTTGGAACCATGGCCAGAGCAGTCGGTAGAAGCATGGGTCACATGGGATATCACTCTGCTGGATATTTTTTCCCATCTGGGTGGCAACTCTGGTTTGGGGGGAAGACTTATGAAACTAGAAAGTAATATTCTGATGCGATAACAAGGGAGAGGTAGAGGTTCCAAACAGGCAGAAAGCATCCACAGAAGGGCTGACGAGGGTATTAAGACAAGTGGTTCTCCAAGATTTAAGGTTGAATCTGTCTTTCAAGGCTAAGCATATAAAAGGGATAAGGAATGTCATGGCTTTTAGCTTTTCCTGTCTTCAGTTGGACAGATTTCAGGCCCTAGAACCAGGGGACGAAGGGGCAAGGACGGCAGTACCATGGCATGTATGGGAGCTTTGTCCAATGATGCACAGCTGCTGTTCTGGAGCTCTTGGTCATAGAACATGCTAAAGGCCTATGAAGGGTCTTGGTGAGTTTTCCAGGCTTTTCCAGAACAGGTCAGGATGGAGATAAGTGGACCAATTACTGAGAATTGGTTATGATTTTCATAGTATAGAAATAGAGAGATGGGGTGTCAAATGCTACAATAGGGATTCACCTAGCATCAGTGGGTTTGACATATAACCTGCAGGGGTGGGGGGACCGTGTACTGCAGGGCAGCAGTCATTAGGAGAATGGTACAAGGGTGGCAGCATCTGCGGGCAAAAAGCCAGGACACTGAGCAGCCAATCTTTGAGCGGCTATTGGGGAGGTTGACTAGGGTTCCAGGGAGAATCTGCTATTCGCAGCAAGAAGCATGTCTGTTTGGTGCAGTGTTTACAGTAATGTTTCATGGGCCATTCTGGATAAATGAAGTGATGGCACAAGGAACAAAGGCAGGGGAAAAAGGGCTCTTGTGGAAAGAAGTTGCCTGCAGTGAGGGCAATCTGGTAATAAGGTTGAAAAAGTCTAAAACAGATCAGAGGGGAATAGGAGTAAGGGTAATGTTGAAATGGTAGGCAGATGAAGGGATATACCCAGTGTGGTCAATGTGGAAATATAAAGAAATAAGACCTAGTGAAGAGGGACTTTTGTTTATACATGGACATGGAGCACTGGTGACAAGCTACCAATTAGTAGCATTGATAAAAAAGGATTGGTATGCTTAGGTCAGGACCCAGGTGGGTTTTTATTACACTCCTTTAGAATAGGGGCAGCACCCAAAGTGACCACTAAGGCGGGTCAGTAGAAATGGTGAAGCAAGTAGGTAAAATACACATGAGGAAGTTACAGGACTAACAGCCATAAACTTGTGAACTAACATGGCTGCTGCACCAGACCTATTGAAAGGCACCCCAGTCGTCACTCCTCCAATTCCAGAAAAGAGAATGTTTTGGGGACAAACAAGAAACATTAAGTAATCACAGTGTGAGGGTAAGCCAGAAGCAAAAAAAGACCCAAAACTTGAGGGAAAGCATAAACAGATTAACAGGGTATGGAAAGCAACAGTGACAAATGCATGCAGCCTAGCAAATAAAATACCAGACCTCATGGCCTTGATAGCTGAGGCAGAACTGGACTGGGTCACTGTAAATGAAACCTGCTTAAATGACAATTATGAATGGGGTATAGCAATACCAGGTTTCAATATTTTCAGGAGGGATAGAAAGGGAAGGGAAGACATAGCGGGGGGGGGGCGTGCTTTGTATGTGAGGGAAGATATAAAAACAACAGAAGTCCAAGAAACACAGGTAGAATCCAAAGACTTGTGGGTTATGATGGAAATGGAAAATGGAACAGCCATTCAACTGGGTGTAATCTACAGGATCCCATCACAAGAAATGGAGGAGGACAAAGAGCTACTGGAAGGGTCCAGAAAATGACTGATAAAGGAAAAGTGGTGCTAGTAGGGGACTCCAATTTACCAGATGTAAATTGGAGCTCCAATACAGCAACCAATGCAAGAAGTGTGAATATCCTGGAAGCCTTGAGGGGGAAAAGGGCTGGAAAAACTAGTCAAGGCACCCACAAGAGGGGATGACATTCTTGACCTAGTAATTACAAATGGTTCAAGAGTAGTAGAAGTTGATTGATTAGCGGAGACTTCTGGTGACGTCAGCAGGCTTATGGCAGCATAACCTGTTGGCTCCATCTCCCTGCTGAAAACAATCCACATACATCATCCTATAAAAGGGATGTCTTCACCTGCTAAGGCTAAGAGGAACAGAATGGGGAAACCTCCATCAACTCCGATACAAAAACTAAAGGAAATGATGCATGTAAAAGGAAGATGTGGCCCGGAGGAGAAAGAGAGACACTAGAGGGCCTACACCAACCAGAGGTCCATGCAGATGAAATATCGGCAAATCATGCCGAAACAACAATGCAAACGGCATGCACGGTAGCCAAAATTGAGCAAACCCTCAGCGATTTCAGATCGGACTTAAATAAAGTTGATCATATAACAGAGCAACTAGACCTGTGCATAAATCAGATGGTCGAGCAGATGGATCGGTAGGACAGACTCATACTCTACCTCCTAGCCAGGGACCGGGAACTCACTCACAGGCTGGACGACCTAGGGGGTTGAAGCAGAAGGCAAAACATAAGAGTATATGGGATCCCTGAAGGATCCGAAGATAAGCACCCGAAAGTAATTTAGTTTTTAAAAAAAATGCTCAGACTTCTGCTACCATTGCCACAAGATTTTGATCTCTTGATGGATTGAGCACATAGATCCCTGGGCCCTCAGCCTAAAAGCCCAGAAGCGAGGCCATGCTCTATCATCGCAAAAGTCTGCCCTAATCCTCAGTCATGGTTTATCTCTTTTTTCTCCCCATGGCAATCTGCTGTGTAAGTCAGTGTTCGGGGTCTCCCTCAGAGTTTTTTTCTCAACTGTGTACATATTTTAAATATCAACCCTCCAGAGACATCTCTCAGCCCTCCTGCTCAATAATAACTTTAAAATAGGTGGGCAAACCCTCTCTCCTTCCTGGTTACTTCAGCTCATAGATGTCAAGCTGGTAGATGTTCTCAGTCAGGATGTCCTTCTTTCTTCAACTGAGATTTTACAGAAATCTCAGGTGGACCCAACACAAATTTTTAAGCTCTTCTAGTTGAGACACCTCCTTATCCAACTGCTGGGGCCCTCCCCTGTTCTCGTTGACCAATCTATTTTTCTCAGCTGCCTGAAAGATGCAGCTTTCAAGAACCATGTCATTTCTAAAATATACTCTTTTATCCTTGATAAGATCTCCCCAACTCCTGCAAGTTGTCCCAAAACCTGGGAAGCTCTCCTCCTTTCTGCTAATCTCAACTGGGGACATGTCTGGAGAGACCTCTACAGGTATACCTCTCAGAACAGACTTAGGCTTACTCAATTCCACATTCTGAATAATCTATATACACTCTGGTAAAATTGGCCAAAATGGGATGCCTTCCCTCTCCCACATGCACTAGATGTGGGCATGAGGAGGGTATACTCCTGCATATTTTCTGGTCTTGTGATAAGGTGGCTTGTCTCTAGAATCTTATAGAAACCAGAATTGATCCCTTATTGGGTTTAGAGGGACTTTTCACACCAGAAATAAATTGTATAATTAATAATACCAGAATATGTAATAATACCAGAAATTTTCATTTTGGGGATTATAACCTGGTTCCAGTCAAAGAAAGGAGATATCATATGGCCTTAATCTCGCAAGCTGTGAAGAAGATTACTTAGAAACTGGCTAGATCAGATTACTCTCTCCTATCAGGAATGGTTAAAAGAGATGCCATTTTGTCTAAGGACTAAACATATGATTGCCAGTATCCACCATAAACCTGCTCTCTTTGATAACAAGTGGGGTAGACTATATGCACTGTATCTGAAATGAGATATTCCTTGTAGTCTTCTCTTGCTCCTCTTGACAATACATAATCTTATATCTTTTTCCCAAAGTCCTTTTTCTTCTTTTTTGTTTGTGTAAGACCACAATCCGGGGTGGGGGTGGGAGGGCAGGGTGGTTGTGGGGTTGGGTTGGGGTTTATGTGATAATGGTGAAAGTCTAAAGGCAGTCACCATTGTCGTGAAGTCAGAGTGCCAGAAATTTATTTCAGCACTCTGACAAACCGGTGCACAGCAAAATGACACTGGGGACTTAGTTGTTCAATGTTTTTTGCAGGGAGCTGTGCCACAGCACTGCTCTACTTAAGGATTCTCAACTCCAGAGGGGTGCATGTAGGGGGTGTGAAAAACAACAAAACAAAAATTCAGGTCAGGCACAACAAAAATGCACCAGCACCCAGACCCAAACCCAGTACCCTGCTTACCAACGGCACCAACCCACCCACCACCTCACGGGGTTGGCTTGGCAACCCACCGTGGCATCACCCCTCACATCCCCCCACCCCTCACTGTGCATGCCTGCTCCCCCCGCCCGCATATGTATAGCAACATCCCGTCACTATATTCACTGACCCACCCATCCAGCCACCCTACCCTACCGTAGCCCTACAGACATGTGCCAGGGATTGGGTCACCATTATTGTAGGTGCCCAATCACTGATGCTAATATCTCGTGCTACCTTGGGTTGGGGTGGGGTGAGTTCAGTGCAGTTGTTGTGTTCATTGTTCCTGTTTAATTTTTGTCTATAAAGCTCAGTAAAGTTGACAAAATGTTAGGGGAAAAAAAAGTAGTGGTGTTTTGGTTATTTCAGCTTCTTAGATTTTTATCTCGGGCCTCCTCTGTTAAAACAAAAGGAAGTGTTAGTGGCTGTGGGCCTGTGACATTGCACCTATTACAAATTGCCTGTTCATGTTTGTGGCTAATATATTTTCTGGGAGCATGAACAGTAAGTAAACTGTAACTTTTATTAGTTTACTTACTTATTTACAAGATACTAAGATCCTAAGGATCCTCCTGGATCCTAAAAGTATCTAAAAAAAATCCTGAAAATATCACTAGGATATTTGTTTTTGTTATAGATTTTCCTTTAATGGTTATAAATTGTTATAAGCTTTAAAATATTTTAAGCTACTGGTTACAGAAAATTTTGCGACTGTGATATCATCTGATGTCATAGAAGGTGCATATTAAACTATTTTATTAAGATTCATACTGAACGTTTAAGTACAGCAGGTTGTTTTCAATTTTATGGAATTTACTTGCAATTAGTAACTTATACATCCTTTTGATTTATTCAGTGTTGGACTCAAGAGAAAGGACTTTTGCCTATAGACAGCATTTCTGATTGTGCCTCTCATCTAGATTTGGAGACCTGGAGAGAGTGGTTAAAGCTACAAGGCATAAGCAAGTTTACAATCAAGCCAAAGGTGGCAAGGGTGCTACTAGTAGTGCCAGTACCAGTAATATATATCATCTCTAAACATCTTTTCTCCTGGCTTGAACTTGATAAATAGTGTTCTTCATTGTGCACATATTTTGTTTTTACTACATCAAAGAAATTTCAAGTACTTGTTCCCGCCTGATGCGAGTTTTGAGAATGTTTTCAGCATCAATCAGTATTACAGAAGATTAAATGGAATGCTAAAGTCTACAAGGACTTTTTTGATATTTTCACTTTTCCTTTTAATTTTTTTTTATTACTTCTAGGAATATTTATGAGCTTCTTTTGAGCCTTCCAATTTTTATTTAACAGTTGTGTTTTATAATTCATGGTATTTTTGGCTCATTACTTTACTATTACTTTAAAGGGGATGTGTTCACTTTAATTTAAGTAATAATCTAGTAATAATTTATTAATATTAATTAAGTGTGATTACTGTGCTGACTCTGATTGTTATAAAGGGTCTTCTTTATTCTCTTCTATAACTAATTAAGAGCTTTTAGAGTTATAACAAGTTTTTTAACATTTGCACTGGTATATTCATATATTTTAGTGATATTAGCACATTTTCTGATTCAGTGTTTAGGATGGTGTTAACCAGGCAGCAAAGGGAAATTTTAGTGGACTCCCCTCTACTCAAGTCTAATTTCTTACTAGACTCCAAAAACAAAAGAAAAGAGAGAGAGTTGGAAATAAAAAGACAAGGAAGGTAAATTCAATAAATACTGATAATATTGATAAACAAACCAAAATTACTGACCACTTAAAACTAGTTGAACCATATGACTCTAATAAAATTCTAATGCCCAGGTTGAGAATGTCTAGATCACTCCCCAGTTAGATCTCTACAAAGAAAAAATTGTTGAGTCCAGAAATGTTACTAACAATAACAATCACCAATTAACTAGCACTTCTCTATTGTTAAGAGGGGCTGAGGAGTTTATCAAGGATGATGAATCTTCAGAACATGAGGAGAGTTTTATGACATTACCTGCTGATAATACAAAAAGGAATTATGGAGAATACAGGGAACATCAAGAGTTTGCTATCGATATGGTACTTGATGAAGGTGAATTAATCAGATTACAAACAGAGAATGTAATTATTCTTAGGGATGAGTTGCAGAATGTTACAGCTAAACTGAAATTTACCATTGATGATATTAAATCAATGGAAACAAGATATGAAGCCACTTTTCAGGAAATCAGTAAGGAAGCTATAAGTATCCCAGAGAGTACAAATGACCTGCACTTGGGGGCCATTGATCCACTTAAGGTGGCACCATTGACCCCCTACTTGTCTAAGTGAGGGTCTAATTCAGTCTTTAAAGGATCAAGTTACAGCAATTATATTAATTATGGAAGAAATGGTAGTATTAAAAAATGAAATTGAAGCAGCAAGATATGACATTGCTATTAATGCTGCAACATTGGATACCATTTTAGCTAAATTGGAAGAGATAGAATCCCTTCCTCCAAAGCTTCTGATTCAATTTCTGTGGATGTGAACATTACTCAACATTCCCCAAAGTGATCGGACTTCAATCCGATACTGATCACTAAGTATCTGCCCAAAAAAGACCAGTGAAAAATCAAATAAGAAGCAAAGTGGAAAGAAAAAGAATAATGTGAAAAATAAGACAAAAATTAAAAATAAGTCTAAAACAAAACATACTACTAACACTCTATAATATAGGTGATACATTAAAGACTCCCAGCACAAATTAAATAATTCCATTAGTGACTGAGAAACATCTGGAGCCTGTCAATACAAATATGAATAGTTTAACTAAGATTACAAATGAGGAACTAAAAGGAAACCTGGGTGCTCATTTATTATTGCTGGAAACTGAACTGGGGCTTTTTTGGAAAGAGTTGGGTTCAGCTCCCACCAGGTATTCTGCACAGCAAAAAACAGTTGATAAAGGTTGCAATAATCAGCAACAGGACACTAACATGGCTGTTGTATGAAACAAGGACTTAAGTGTGCTCTGTAACACTGTTGATAATATTGAACTACTTATTCTGAGAATGATAGCAGAAAAGGAATGGCCTAAGGTTACAAAGGAACACTTAAAACATATATTTAGTTGACATGATCAATAGGGACTTGGATTTGGAAATCTCTATAGATAATGTCATTAAACTCATTAAAACAAGGGATGAATGACAGAACACCATTGAACTACATCTGGATTCAGCAATATTGGCTAATCAACTTTGATACAATGGTGACTGTTTTGAGAAAAAAGGCATTTTTCTCTCCTTTTCTAACATACTCTTGTTTAATGCTTTAAGAACTAATAAAACCATTAAAATGAGAACCCTGTGGCTATGATTCTCTTTGGCTTGGAAAGCATACTAAGAGAAAACAATTATAAATTTAGAGGTGCTCTATGTAATCTATTTCAGAATTTTCTGCAGGTCCACTTAGGTGAAAAGGATATTAAAGGCTGTCAGATGTGAGGCTGTTTCCCAGATTAACATATGGGTTAAAAGCAGTGCTCTTGTACAACCATTATTGGCCAACTCAGCTATTCTTGATATGATGGGATTGAACTTAGTTTGGGCTGATGAAGTGATTTCTGTAGAAGAAATGCAAATTCCAGAGATTTCACAATCAGAGATATCTAATAAAATTCCAGAAATACCAACTACCAATGAACATACTCTGTCTTTGAACAATAGATATAGAATATTTTCAGAACAAAATCATTGACTCCAGCTAGAGAAATTGGCTACCAATGATGAATTGGATAACATCTCAGATCTCTCGGGTAGTATGGCCTCTGCTAGTTCTGATTCTGAGTCTTATGAAATACATTCGAATACATTGAGAATTCTCTCTTGGAATATTTCTGGTTTTGTCTCAAAACTACTTGATAGTGAATGTATGAAGTTCTTAACAATGCATGATATTATTAATAGTCAAGAATCATGGCATACATTGGACTTATTTTATACTATACAAATTAATGGTTATCAGTTATTTCACTCTGCTGCATCTAGCAAGGCTAGGATGGGTAGGCCAGCAGGCGGCCTTATAACCTACATTAAGAAACATGATTATCTGGAGGTTGAAAAACTATTCTTACTCAAAATTACCTGTTAATAATATTGAAAATCTGTAAAGAAAATGTGTTGTTGGTGAATGTTAATTATCTGCCAAAAAAGTCTCCTATCTATGATTCTAATCTTATTCCAAAGATTCTTGCTGGTAAAGAAGAGTGTGTTGACACTTATAATGATCTTGAAGTCATAATAACTGGAGATTTTAATATAAGATTTGGTGGTAAAAATTTAGCAAGTGAATCTACATCATGGCACTTACAAGATATATTTGGAATTGATGACAGGAAGTCAACTGATAAAAAGTCCTCAGAGTATGATATTTTGATCTTTTACTTAACTCATTGAACCTCTTAATTTTTAATGGGAGATTACCCTTAGACTGCAAGGGTGCTTCCACTTATATCACTCATAATGGTCAAGCTATAATTAATTACATACTGGTTTCCCCATTTTAGTATAGTAAGTACCTGGATTTACATATAAATAACAGGGTGGAATGTGATCACTTTCCACTCATTGTGTCTAGAAAAATGAAATTTTCAATAACTAGACCACAGCAAGAAAAGATTAAAATTTATAACAATAAAAAACTCATAAAATGGAATCAGATACCTCAAACTACGTTATATCAAATTATTAAAAATGTTTCTTGTAATTTGTACAAATCTGTATATTAAAGACTCAGAACCATCAATTATTTATAAGGAATTATTAAAACAATTTGATAACATTTTATCCCAATTTAGTAAAACAAGACCTTCATTTAAGCATAAATATGACTCATGGTTTCACAAAAATTGTCGAGTGCAGAGAAACAAATTAACAAATGGGTGAGATATGCTAAAAAATGTCCTTCAAGAAAAAACTATAGGATGCTAAACTATCAAAAAAAAACAACATATAGAGCATGTATTAAAGGAAAATCTATTGATCAGCAGAAATTGTGGGACCAAATGTTATAGGCTATTGAGATCAAGGATGACAAAACATATTGGCAACTTGAAACTAATGGTACCAAGAATTATAAAAATCAATATGATGTGAATATAACTTCTTCTCAGTGGGTTGAATATTATACTAACATTTTTTTCAAACCAAACATTAAGCATTCTACTTCTTCTCTTTTTAATTCAGAAGGAATTTGGTTTATAGTAAAGGAACTACGAATGGCCATTAACAGTAGTAAATGTTATAAATCACCTGGACCAGAACAGATCCAAACAGAGTTCTATAAAATTTACATTGATTAGATGGCCTCCTTTCTTGTGGATCTTTTTAACAAATTTATAATATATGATTATATGCCAGATTCATGGAAAGGAAGCCATAGTTTCTCTATCTATAAAAAAGGGGTACAAATTCTCCATCTAATTAGACCAGTTAGCCTTATTGATAATTTGGCAAAAACATATTCAAAAGTTCTTTTGCTTCACTTGCAGGATTGGGTTTCTAACAAATAACAAAATATCCCCCTGCAAGCAGGGTTTCAGAAGCACAATGGAACAGTACAACAGATTTTCTTATTAGTATACATAATTGAAAAGTATTATAGTATTAAGAAGCAACCTTTGTTTTTGTCATTTAACATAGAAACATAGAATTTGACAGCAGATGAGGACCACTTGGCCCACCTAGTCTGCTCATTTTCCTACCTGATAGATATGCTGCAGATTCTAGTTAATCAACAGCTGACTTCCTCCTACACCCCATTAGAATTGCCTTATGTCTGTCCCATGCACTCTTGAATTCTCCCACTGTTCCTGACTCCACAACCTCCTCAGGAAGACTGTTCCATGCATCCACAAACTTCTCTGTGAAAAAATACTTTCTAACATTACCTCTGAGCTGTCCCTCCTCTATTTTCAAATTGTGCCACCTTGTTCTTGCACATCTCTTTTTCTGAAAGATGTTACCCTCTTGTACTTTGTTAATTCTCTTGAAATACTAAAAGTTTCTATCATGTCCCCCCCTTACTCCTTTCCTCAATGGTATACATATTAAGCTACTTTGGTCTCTCCTCGTATGTCTTTTGGTGCAGAACCTGCACCATTTTGGTTGCCTTCCTCTGAACAGCCTCCACTCTGTCTATGTCTTTGCAGAGATGGGGTCTCCAGAATTGCACACAGTACTCCAGATGGGGTCTCACCAACTGTCTGTACAGAGGGATAACAACTTTCTGTTTTCTACTGTTAATGCCTCTCCCTATTCATCCCAGTATCCCCCAGGCCTCCTTACTGCCTTCTCACATTGCTTGCCCACCTTTAGGTCATCTGATATAATTACTCCTAAGTCTCTTTCGATTTTTGTTGTTGTTATTATCCCACCTCCCATTGTGTACTCTTCTCCTTGGTTTTTGTTTCCCAGATGCATTACCTTGCACTTCTTTGTATTAAATGTGAGCTGCCATATATTTGACCATTCCTCCAACATTGCCAAGTCCCATTTCATCCTTTCCACCCACATTTGTGTATCGACCCTGTTGCAGATCTTTGTGTCATCTGCAAAGAGATATACTTTTCCTTCCAGGTGCTCTCCAATGTCACTTATAAAGACATTAAAGAGGACCATTCCCAGTACTGAACCCTGTGGTACCCCACTAGTTACCCTCCTTTCTTCACTATGGACTCTGTTTACTATTACCCTTTGTGTCCTGTTGTCCAGACAGTTTTTTATTCAGGCTACCACCTTGGGACCCACTCCAAGGTTGGCTAACTTGTATATTAATCTTTTGTGTGAGACTGTATCAAATGCCTTGCTAAAATCTAGGTAGGCCATATCCACAGCCCCTCCCTAGTCTACTACTTTGGTCACCCAGTCAAAGAAATCTATGAGGTTCATCTGACATGATCTTCCTGCTTGAAACCATGCTGCATTGGGTCCTTTGCCCCACTGGCCTCTAGGTACTCAACAATTCTTTCCTTCAGAAGTGATTCCATCCTTTCCCTACCACTGAGGTCAAACTAACTGGTCTGTAGATTCCTGCCTCTGCCCTGCTCCCACTTTTATGAAGTGGAATCACATCTGCCCTCCTCCAGTCCTCAGGTACCACCCCATCCTCCCATGATTTGTTAAAGAGAGTAGTCAGTTGTATTACTAGTTATACCCTTAGTTTGTTTAGAATTCTGGGGTGAATCTCATCAAACCCCATTGCTTTGTCCACCCTCAGTTTCAGGAGTTCTTTCAAAACCCTTTCTTCTGTGAATGAACTGGTATCGACCCACCTATTCAGAGTGTTTCTCCTGTTTGGTTTAGGTACCTCCCCCTCCTCTTCTATTGTAAATACTGAGCAGAAATATTCATTCAGTATCCCGGCTTTTTCACTGTCACCCTCTGTCCACATTCCCTCCCCTTTATTAAGTGTCTGTATCCATCCCTTGGTCTTTCTTCACTCCCTAATGTACCTATAAAAGGTTTTATCCCCCTTCTTAACAGAGTTGGCTATCTTTTCCTCAGTTTGTGTCTTTGCTATTCTGACTGCCTTCCCTGCCTCATTCTGCTTTAATTGATAAAGTTCCCTGTCCTGCTCCTTCTGTGTTTCCTTGTATTACCTGAATGCTATCCTTTTCTCCTTAACCTTCCCTTCCACCACTTTTGAGAACCATAGTGTTTTTTCTTTTGTTTTGTTTTGTTGATTTGCTTCACACAAAGGCTTGTTGCCTCTGTGATGGCTGTTTTGATTATTCCCCATTGTTCCTCCACTCCTCCTTCTTGCCCATTTGCTAGTGCTTTTCTGAGGCACTCTCTCATTTTCCCAAAGTCAGCCCTCCTAAAGTCCAATACTCTTGCTTTTTGTATGGCTTGACTCTATGGCTGTGTTTATTGTGAACCACACTGTTTGGTGGTCACTTTTTCCCAGATGGCTACCCACTTCTAAATCAGAGATCCTTTCTCGTTCCCCATTTGAGAGTACCAGGTCTAAGATTGCTTCTGAGTGAGTGAGTTCCAACACTAGCTGTGTGAGGCATAAGCCAGTAGAGAATCAAGAATAACCCTGCTCTTGGATGTGCCTACAGCAAAGGTACTCCAGTTAACATCTGGCATATTCAGGCCCCCATCAATAATATCTCCCCTTTTTCTGCCATTTTAAGGATGCCTTCTATCATTTCCTTGTCCATTTCCTCCCCCTGAGATGGGGGTCTGTACACAACCCCCATGCAGATTGTGGCACCATTTCCTGTTTCCTGGGTGACCCATAGTAACTCATCAACTTCCTGTTTACTCTTTAGTTCTGTTGCTTTAATCCCTTCCCTTAAATAGTGAGCTACTCCTCCTCCTCCTCTTTCACCCACCCTGTCCCTCCTATAGGTTGTGTATCCTAGTATGTTGACATCCCAGCCATGGTTCTCTGTGTACCATGATTCTGTGACTGCCACAATATCCAGGCACCCCTCTTCCATCAAGGCCACTAGTGCAAGGAGCTTGTCACACAGACTGTGGGCATGGGTATTCATCACCTTCCATTTTTTGATGGCCTTATTCCTTTTAGCCCATCCCTGTCCTTACTGCCTTTTTCTGCATTTACTCCTGTCCTGCTCCCTACTGACTTCTCTACCTTGGTGTTTCCCACTCTAATGACTGCATTTTGTAGGAGGAGGCTGGGATTTCCCTGCTCCTTTTTAGTTCCTGCCCTCTTGACTAGTTTAAATGCTTGCCAATGAAGCATTTAAACCTATCACCTAGGATCCTGGTTTCCTACTCTGGACAGATGCAGACCATTATGTCAGTATAGGCCTGCATCCCTCCTGGTGACTCCCCATTTATTGATTTCACATCCACATTTGATTCGCTATCAAGAGAAATTCAGTGGGAATCTTTAGATAAAATGGGAATAGACCCAAATCTTCTGAATTTGATTATGAGAACATATATGGATACCTGGATTAAGGTTAAATATAATACTGGTGGAGAACTTACAGAAAAGCCAGCCTCATACCAGACTTATTAAGGAGGAATATTATAATCACCCATTTATAAGAAAAGAGATAGGATAAATACTACCTGTTATATGCCTATATGTCTGATTAACATTCTAGCGAAGATCTTTTGTAAAATACATCTTACAAGGTTTCAGAAATGGGTGCATGATAACAATATTTTTTCAGTTTTTCAGGCTTGTTTTAGGACAGGCCATGCAACAATTGACCATTGTTTTGTCTTAAATCATCTTCATCGTAAATACACATCAAATTTCTAAACAGAGGGTATATGCTTGTTTTATCAACCTGCCTTCTGCATTTGACTCTCTGTCAAGGAAAATTGTACAGGAGAAACTGACAAATTGAAAAATTGATGCAGCTTTATTACATAACATAATTCTGTTATATACAAAGATGTGGATGAAAGTCAGGTTTTCTTTGGAAGGGGATACAACCAGGGCATTTAGAGTAAACAGATTGGTGAAGCAAGCTGTTTGTTGGCCCCATTATT
Source organism: Neoceratodus forsteri (assembly GCA_016271365.2). Taxonomy (NCBI): domain Eukaryota; kingdom Metazoa; phylum Chordata; order Ceratodontiformes; family Ceratodontidae; genus Neoceratodus; species Neoceratodus forsteri. Next base: position 664,010,502 of record CM028130.1, on the reverse strand, counting down.
ATTTAACCTTTATATCAATTATTTCATGACCTCATTAGAAAAAATGGAAGTAGATTCCCCAACAGTTGAGGATTTATAAATTCCTACATTGGTACATGCTGATGATGTCAGTCTGCTATCTCTCAGTAAGCCAGGCCTGCAAAAGTCTTAAAGATTTTTCAACATTTTCTGTAAAGAAAACACATTGTTGTAAACTTGGGGAAAACAAAACAGCTCAGTTTAGACATAATTTACATAATACATTTAACTGTAAGTTGGATGGCAACACACTTGAGATACTGAATTTCAACTGTGTTTTTTACATCTGGTGTTTTCATAACATCTCTCTTGTAATGAACATTAAAAAGGACAGTCTAAAGAACTAGAATAATTTTTATGAGATTTAAACTAGTATTCCTCAGATATATGGGGTTACATTGAACAAAAGTTCATTGAAGCCAAGCATACTAAATTTTGCTGTAAAATTCTGGGTATTCCAAATGATAACCCTATCTGTGCTGTTAGGGCTCAACTGGGAAAGAATAGTGTAATACCCACGTGTACATCAAGAATTTTTGCATATTGGCTCAAAGTTAAAAAAAAATTAAAGAGCACTGGAAGACTCCCATTTCCAGCTCAAGCCTTGAAAAAAATGGAAGTGGAAAGTTTCAGAAGAAGAAGATTAGATCATGCTTGTTTGAGATGGGTGGATAGAGGTTTGACTGATACTAGCTTTAGCTTCTTGACAGAAATGATGGTTCAGGGAATACCTATTCACACCTCTTATAGGAAAATACTCTTAAGTAAACCTAAATTATATGACCAAAACAGAGACCTGGTGACAGATTTTAGAAGGTTGACACAGGGCTTATATCCAGCCCTGCATCAAACCTTTGTGCCACCTCTGCTGTGGCATTGATGATTGCTACAACTGCACCTAATTTCAGTGTCTTGGGTGCAGTTGTGAGTTGTGACAATCCATCTGATTTATGGCAGCTGGCACCAAACATTTGCCACAAGCTCCATGAAAAGGGTCCTTACCATTGATGCAATTAGACAACAAATAGATGGTCTAGCCTGTTTTACTTCACTGCAAAGGACAGAAAATCAAATCCATGTTGATTTCCAAAAGCCCACTGCATCATATCTTTGGCACACCTGGGGCTTGCAGCAATCTCTGATATTTGAAAATCTGGCCCCTAGAGTCTCTGGCAACTTATACATTTAGTCTGTGGTATATTAGAAATAAAAAGGCTCACAATTATGAACCCTATTTGGATTTGATTAAATAACTTAATCTAAGAAAAGTGTTCACCAAATTCAGATTTCAGTCCTTTGATTCTAATGTACTAAAAGCTCAGTTTCAAGGTAAACCTCAAACTGTAGATGCAGGCTTGGCATCATAAAATACACAGTTTATGTAGTGATTTGTTGCCCAAGATACACAATATTAATGAAACTGCCTTGGTTCCTTCTTTTCTCATTCAGCGGATCCCCAGTTAAGCAACTTGACCATTTATTTTCTGGATAAGACCTAATTTTAATTATAAAGTGGGTTTATTTCCGAGGTACAATTGTAAACCAAAGAAAAATATGTAAAATGCACCTTAAGATGTAAAAGGTATCTGAGATATTATTGTTAGTATAGCGATTTATTCATTGTCACATTAATAATTATTATTACATGATGTCTTCTTAAATATTTCATATACAAACATTATACATGTCTATTTTTGTAATGGCTTTTAGCTGATCAATAAAATCAAAATGACGCCTTGCCCATCTGATTAAGAACTGGTGTAATATTAGTGGTCTGAAATAATCTAAGGAAAAACAAAACACTGTATTGACCATCCATAAGCACCCCTCTTTTGGTAGCTGTTGATTAAGCATGTTATCTCCTGAGATTCTCTAGAGATGCATAGAGGAAAATTCTCTGGGACTGCCTCTGATGCAGGAAATCTTGTGAAAACCTCCTTAGAGATCTTCAGAAATTTCAAAAACTGACTTGCCTTATCAACTGCTACTATAGTATCATTTGAAATACATGGATGATCAACCTAGCCCCACTTGTTCCAGAAGTAGGTAAACATAGCTTAAAGAAACACCAGAACTAAAAGAGTTTTAACCACCGATATTCTCCTAAACATTTACCAAGTACAAGTTTTCCATTTTGAAACAATTCTCTCAAAGACTTGTATTTTCTACATCCAATTCCGTAATTTAGATTTCCTCCTCCTAAAAGAAATGTACAAAATGTTTCTTGGTTTTTAAGTAATCCTAATCATGGCAACCAACTGCAGGGGGTAGGGACTTGGTCCTCTTAATACTGGTACCTTTATGAAAATTTAACTTAGAACCAGAAAGGAAAGCAAAGTCCTGCAATATTTGTACACAGTTCTGAACAGATTGCAAACGTCCAGAAAAAAATACAAACTTCACTTGCATAAGGAGAAATCTTTTTAGTAGGCCACACCATCCTACCATCCCTCCAGGCCTCAAACATGAGGAGCCTGATTTATGCTATGAAGTAATGGGTTTGGATGAACACTTACAGTAGGAAGGTAAGTGGACACCCCTGTTTGACTCCCACTCTCTTCCTGTACAGTATCTACCATCCCAACTAATCATTCACTTAAGAAGTACTTTGAACCAATGTTTACAATATTTCAGCTTACTGAACAGAATTATCCAGGATCTCATAATGTATCAACAACATAAACAGGTAAGAGTGAGAACCTTTATCAAATGCTTCTCTTGGTCCAAATTCAGGAGATAGTCCTTCAGATGCCCCCAGTCCAACCCCATTACTTTTTGTATAAAAAGGAACTTGTTTTGTATCTTCTGCTCTTTCAAAGCACAAAACTGCTTCCAGGATACATTTTTTCCTGCTTTCAATGTGTGAGAAGATTTCAACTGGGTGAGAACAATGAATTTTATCCAGAATTTTGTAGTTACAGAAAACAAATAGGTCCACAATTTTTTACATCAGAAATTTAACACTTTTTATAAAGAAGTAAAAGTAAAGCGGACCACATGGATTCCAGGAGGACTCCTCGCAACAGGATTTCATTAAAATAGTCTTTCAGTATTGGAAACAATAAAACTGAATCTAATTGTTAATAATATGGCCCCAAACCATCATTGCCGGGGACCAACCTTCCCCTTCAAAGATTGCACCTCTGCCACTACTTCTGATTCTGAAACAGGAAGTGTAAAACAGTTGAGAACAGTTTGCAGGAGTACCAGAACTTCCTAAGATGAGAGGTAACAATAATACGGCTCTACCAGATTATATCTTACTGGGAGCCACAAACAATCTTGAAAATATTCCTGCACCTGTCACATGATCCTGTTTATTTGACACAAATGATCTTCCATTGTTGTAAGCCCTTGTTGTAAGCCTATAAATAAGTCTCAATTAAACACACTTCCTACAGTTCTCAATGTAGTATCTTCAGAAGCCCACATACGCTGCATGCTGTAATGTTGTTCAGCCATAAGAGATGCTATCATATCATATTGGAACTTCCTAATTTCTTCAGTGATACTTGCAATTTGGTCTTCCCCTCCTTCACATTGATGTTACCTACAAATATAACTTAAATTTTGTGTCTTCCTGCCAGTCACTCACCTTATCCTATAAACCAAAATAACTTTTGGGCTCTAACGGTTTCAGCTACCCAATCCAATACCATACTATTATGCAATAAAATCAGATTCAATTTCCAATTGCCTTTTCCTACCCGAACGCATATGGAAAGGTCAAAAACTGCTCCCTAGGCAAGAGAAAGTGAATTTTCTCAATGTCCTGGTAAAATGTCCCTTAATTCACTAATCCACCTCCAGATTATCCTTGATTAGAGAGCAGCAAGGTCGGAATGGAAGGAAAGACTTTGTCCATGGTGGTATCCCATGATAAGGGCATCCGCTATTGAGTGCTTACAAAAAGGGCAACTCAATAGCGCACCTGTTCACAGGGATACTGGATGGGGGGGTGAATACAGCTATAGTGACATATTGTCACTATATGTATATGTGTGTGTGGGGGGAGTGAGCAGGGGACAGTGAGCACACCGTGTGATGGTGGAATGTGAGGGAGGGTATGTGAAGTGTAGCACAGTGGTGGGTTACCAAGCTGGCCATGTGTTGTGGTGGGATCATGGCAGGCTAGGGTTAGGAGTGTGCCAGGTTCGAAGCTGGGCATGTTGGTATTTTTGCACCGGTCTATTAAGTTTATTTTTTTCACCCCCTACCCGACATGCACCCCCTGGAGTTGAGAATCCTTTAGTAGGAGGATGTGGGGGGCAAATCCCCCACAAAAAGAAAAAAACCTATGTTCGCAGTGCCCTTTTGGTCTGCGCTGCGAGTGTACATTGGCAAAACTGATTTTCACCAATGTACACTTGCCTTAAAGGTGATCGCCCTTTCCGCAATTGCAGTTATCGCATAGAACTGTCCATAGCATGGTGCACTGAATTCAGTTTTGGGAAACTTGGCTCACAGTCATGGATGGACAGAAACTTGTAGATCTATCGGCAAAGTGCATATGGGCAAAAGGTTTGCTGTAACTGAAAGCTTCAGTTGTTTGCCATGAATGTCTTTAGTAAATCAATATTCTTTACCTTGTGAACAGATTAAGCATGTTTGAAATCAACCAGATTTCATTTGTATCCCCCTACCCCTGGGATGAGGCTAAAAAAAAGAAAGTATTTTATTAGCTGTATTGTTCGGGTCAACAGACATTAATTAAATAAATGTGTATTTCATGTCATGTTGCTGATTTAAAAGTGATTATGTAAATAAATATGCAAACATAGCAAACACAAATGAAGTTGTGTAGTGATTGTGTTCTGGGCAGGGATAGTCCAAGAAAATGCACTATTCAAGCTTCTCTCTACCTACCTACCTACCTACCTACCTACCTATACAACCTAAACAGCACTGTTATGAATTGCATTATGGAGATGCTAGCACTGCTATGAAATACAGTATCTTCAAGCTATATTGGAAATGTTCAAAGTATTGTAGAGATGGGATAATTTAAAAGAAGATTCAAATTTACCAAATGGACCTGGATTTTGACAATGAAGATTTAATCATTTGGCATAAACAAAATTTGCAAAAGTAAAGGTGATTTGTTTTTCTTCACCCATAGGAAAGACATTTAAGAATAGCAGAGGTATCATTATTTCTCTCTAAGTGCAAGTATTTACTCATTCATTTTGTCAGAAAATCTAGCAGCTAAAGATGCTCTAGTTCTGGAGCCCTCATCTGTAATGGGCATAGATAAGCTGGAGTCAGTGCAGAGAAGGATCACTAAGATGATCCATGGCTGCATGGCAGCTCCTATGAAGATTTTCTGGTGTGAGATGAGAGAAGGGGGACAGGAAAGAAGCATGTGTGATTCTGAGGTGTAAGCTGGCTCATTGGCACTAAGGGTTGAGGCATTAGATGACACACCTCACTCAACACCAGTGACCCATGTTTGGAAATGAGTATCGGTTGCCAGGGGCCAGTTGGGGGTGATTGAGCATCTGAGGGACTGCACTCCTCCCCCAGGGAGGGAGGACTGCTGGTTCTGCCAAATGACTGCCATGATTTGGAGACCTGGTGGTAGTTTGGGTCGAGAGAGGCAGAAAGTGAGTGGTGCTGCAGAAATCTGCAGCATATGTGTGCCTCCACATCCACATGCTGATCAGCATTCCCCATAATGGGAAACAGGTGAAAATGGAGGAAAATGGTGGTGGGGCAGCCTATCATGACACCCTGCCCACTGATCCTTCACCTGCTACAATGCCAGTACTTTGGAGGCTGAGACTGGATTTGTACTTCAGGGAGGGGCGGACACCCTCCCCTTCCTGACCCCACCATAAGGGAAATCTTTGGGAGTATTTGGACAGACTAGGTACATCCTGGGAGGTGTAGCATGGTGTATGTCAACAGGGCAGGGCTGAAGGGAGCACCAGCCTTTCACATTCAAGAAGCACAAAATGTATATAAGGGAAAAAAAGATTCTGAGTGGTATAAACATGGTGAAAAGGTAGCACCTGTTTCTTAGAAATAGGAATGCATTTACAAGAGGGCATAAGTGGATGTTGGGGAGTAAATTCTGGAGTGATGTGAGGATGCTTTACTTCAAAGAAAAGTTAGTGGAGCCCTGTAATCAACTACTGATGGAAGTGGAGGGACAGGTACCTTAAAAAAATTTAAACATGGCTTGGACAGAGCAAGATAATTCATAGCCCCTAGGGGGAGTACTTAGGGGCAGAAGGTTGAGTGATGGGGTGGATGCGGGGGACAACTCAACAGGTGAAGAGTTCACTGCATTAGGTAGTATAGTATGGACAGACTTAATGGATCCTTAATTTCTAACTGCTGATAGATCCTATATTTTGATATTAGAAACTGTAGAGCATACTATATGCTGGTGATTCACATTTCTTTCCCCTATCATTATGGTAGGCTGTGAAACAGTAATGTATGGTTAGCAGTGGGTGAAGTGAGAAAACTTCACACTTCGTGAATTTTGTTGTGAAGTGCAGAAGTTTGCGTAGCAATATATTTTGCAAAGTTCTCACTTTGGGTAGAAAATCTACAAGACATACAGCAAGTCATCACTTGCATGTATGTACTTACTGTGAAGTAGCAAATGTATGATGTTAACTTTATGATCACACGGGGGGAGAGGGAGTGAGCAGAGTGTCCTGGAGTTAAGGAATGTTCATACTGCAACTCCAAAATAGTTTTTTGGTGTCAATCTGGTGACTGATATTTAGAGCTGTCACAAGATGGCTTTAGACCTCACCCACTGCAGCCATTAAAATAAGCCATGGACGTCCAGAGTATGTGGGTATCCTCCAACACCCCCCACCCTCTCAGTTCTTATTGATTACTTAGAAAATGTATTGGGAAAATACTACTTCTGATTCACAACTGGCATTTTAATGCTACATCTTTATGTCACAACATCAACTGTATGTGGAAAAATATATCCCTACCATCCATTAAAAGGTGATCTGGTCATTAGCAACAACAACAAAAAAACACCTGCTATTGGCAAATCGCCATTGCCCTAAACCCCGCCCACACACACACACACACACACACACACACACACACACACAAACCTTAAAGTTTAAGTCATTCCTTTCTCCATTACTGAGGATATATTTATGGAAACAGGACCCTTGCCCAAATATAGGTAATTTACAACTGTGTTTTTTTTTTTCAGAAGCTGAAGTCAGAGTGACTGGGTTGTGGCTTGGAATGGTGTTGGACTCAATAGAAATATCCCTGGGGATAACTGGTTGGCTGAGGCAGAAGTCAAACTTAAGCACAAGACGTGAGTCAAAAAAGAGAATTGGAAAAGAAAGCAGCATTAAAAAAATGAACATTGTTTTGTAACATGTAAAGACATGCTGTAGTCCTGGCAGTGTTTTTCTGCATTTTGTTTTAGTGCTCCAGATGTTAGCTATAGTCATTATAATTTATGTACACAAGATTTGGATGGGATACAGTATTTTTAAACCTTTAGGAAACCTCTTTTAACAAAAAGTTCATGATAAACTAATTAGTGTACTTATAAAATATCTGCTTTCATAACAAAAACTGTAGTGATTCAGCTAGATAATTATGTGTTTAACATTGTAATCACCTAATATCAGCTCATTTTCTCATTTAATGATATGTAAACATAGAGTGCATAGCTTCATTGTAATTGTAATCACATTTTTACAAAAAGGCATTAGATTATCAGGAACTGAATTGTTAAGACTGATTACTTTTAGAAAACAAAATACATGCAGTATTAAAAGACAAAACTGCCGATGTGAGTTGAAAAAGAATAATAATAATAGTAATATAATAATAATAATAAATGTTATTTAATATAGCACCTTTCACAAATCAAGGCACTGCTCAATCAGATAAAATCAACAACTGCAGCAAATACAATAAATACAGATAAAATCATAAAAGTTCTTAAAAGATCATAAAAGAAGTAAAAGGAATATGATTATATCATTACAAGTACTGTACTGTATACGTAATTCTTCTTCACAGTTAATTGCGTTAAAGGAATTTTTATATTGAAAATATTTTATGGATAGGTGTGTTACAAGTTTGAAAGTATCCGTGAGGTGTATTGGTGCCTCATAATCCTCAAGAATGAAGCTCAAGGGTTTTTAGAGGCATTCCACACCAAAGAGTATGAAAAAACGCAGTATACAACCTCAAGTCAGACATTATTTTATTAAATTGCTGATTTTTTGAGATAAAAACAAAGGAGCTGCTGGTGTTTGCATTTCCTTGAGTCCTCATAAGCTGCACTCTGTTGCCTGGCTCAGGTATTTGAAGCCCTCTGTCATTTGTTTAATTTTAGGAGGCAGTAAACAGATAATCAAAATGAAACTTGGTGAATTTGTAATGTAATTTAAAAAGAACAAAGTACTTTTAGGTAAAAAAATAAACCATTTTTTTTTCAACAGTGAAGCTGTTTTTGTGAGTTTGTGCTATCAGCAGTTTTACTGTGAGATGCTTGTGACACAGTTAGGACATGGTCTGATTGTGGGGGATAATCTCTGAGGCACTCCACAATCATTATATCATGGGTTATGTTCACCTGATAGGTTGCTTGATGCACACATGACTTCTAAGAAGTCCGACCCCTGTCCCTGGGACCTTGCCCTTGCTGAGCCAGTTCCAAGTGTGCATCTGAAGAGGTTGCAACACTTTATTATCACCCAAATCAAAGTACTTCTATTTCAGAGTTAATGGTAAGACCTGGATGGCTGTGACTACAGCATATCAATACTATACTTAGAGTATGAACATATTAATATTAAATTAATGAAAAATAGTATTTAAATGCTTTAGGATGATATAACTCATAGCCTTGCAGTAACTATCGTCAGAGCATAGGTACAAGGCAGTCAGAAATGTGTTTGGTATGATGATTAAAATAGTGTTTCAATTAGAAATACTAATGCTTACTGTGATAATACTGATGTCTGTTCTAGGCTGGCATAACAAGGAATACTAAAGGCAATCTAGGACCCCTACTAGCAGTACCAGGAACAGCTGAAGAGAGCAGAAAATACACAAAGTACAGAAAAGGTCTGTCAAGGCTGTGTTCCCCAAATTGATCCATGGGGTTACAAATTAAGAGTAAATGCCAGAGAGGTGCACTCTGGGATCCCTGCTAGTGATCCCAGGGCCAATCCCAATGCAACTCACCTAATGATTAATTCAGTCCAGCAAGAGCTGCTCCATGCATGCTGTCTGTCTGTCGGCAGTCAAAGGAAAACAATCCAGTCCAGCAAAAGCTGTCCAATACATGTTATCTGTCAGCTGGAAGCTGAAAGAAATCTTCCCAAACCAATCCATGGTGATTTCAGGGCTATGTCCATGATCTAGAGCAAAATGGTTCTACAGTGATTCTGTGATGCAATGGGAATGTATGTTTGTGATTGGTGCATTTGAATTAATTGGTTGATGATGTAACTGATATTTATATATATATATATATATATATGTGTGTGTGTAAAAAAACCTTTTATTAGCTTTTGAGAAAGGGTAGTTGTACCCGAAATGCGTCAGGCAACAGCATGATTTTATGCTTTAAATAAAATGTTGTTTTAGATTATTTGTGGTTTCAGCAATTTTTAAATGGTAGTACGTGCCTGATTTTATTTGGTAAATATGTTTCTGGCTTAATCAGTGCACCACATCCTTGTGAGAACTCTTCAATGTTTATATACAGATATATGTATATTCAACTGGAGGTAATAACAAACCCAGACACAAGTGTAACAGGTTGGGGAGCGTACACAGAGACAAAAATGGCACAAGGAAGATGGAACACCAAGGAGTCAAAGTTACCAGTCAACGTACTAGAGATGCAGGCATTCTTCTTTGCCCTATTACGCTTCAAACTGATAATGAAAGAGAAGCACATATTGATCAGATAGGACAATCAGATAACGGTAGCATACATAAAACAAGGGAGAGCGAAGAATGATGTAATGCAAAAAGAAGCAATGAAGCTAATACCATGGGCAGAGAAGCATGTGACCTACATATAAGCGGTAAGCCTGGCCAGAAAACTGAATGCAATGGTGGACTGGCTGAGCCGCTAGCAGAGTCACCCAGGAAAATGGAGCCTTCACCCACAAATCTTCAGAAACATCAATGGAATATGGGGGTCAGTGGAGATGGATCTAATGGCAACCAACAAGAGTACACAATGCAAAAAATTCTACTCCTGCTACAGGGGCAATCAAGCCATGGGGACAGATGCCCTATCATACAAATGGACATTCAACATAGCATACATCTTTCCACCAATTCCACTTATACCAGGGGTCCTGAAGAAAATTTGAATTTCCAGGGCAAAGGTGATATTAATCACACCCTACTGGCCAATGAGGGCCTGGTTTGCCATGATAGTAGCAATGGCACTAGGCCATCCATGGATACTCCCATATAAGCATGATATGATGACACAGGGACCAGTACTACACCTCAATCTGCACACTCTCAAACTAACAGCCTGGCTCCTGAAAGGGAGACACTGTTAGAACAGAGATATCATCCAATAGTGATAAACACTATACAAATATCAAGAAGAGACTCTGCCACTATGGTATTCTAGAGACACTGGAACATATTTACAAAGTGGTGCATACAAAGGCTAATAAACCCCCCAAATGCAGACATCCCTGACATACTATTATTCCTACAGGATGGCTTAGATAAAGGACTACCAGTGTCATCCCTCAGAGTGCAAGCGGCAATTATAGGAGCATTAAGAGGACAGGTCAATGGGACTGTACCAGGGGCTCATCAAGACATAATTTGTTTCCTTAGGGCAGCAACAAGCATATGCCCACAGGTTAAAACAATAGCAGCACCATGGGATCTCAACTTAGTACTAAGAGCAATGACAGCATCACCATTCGAACCCATCGACTCAGTCGCTCTAAAATGGTTGAACCTAAAAACAATTTTTATGGTAGCAATATGTTCAGCAAGATGCATAGAGAAGTGCAGGTGCTATCGTGTAAGGTCCTTTACCATATCTTCCATAATGACAGAGTTTCCATGACAACCATACCCTCATTCTTACCAAATGTAGTGTCAACCTTCCACACAAACAAAGCAATAGAATTTCTGGAAAACATGCCACCACGAGACATAGAACAAGAGCCTAAACTATAGGCTGTCAGCATGAAATGAATACTGGCAATGTGCGTAAACAGAATGAAGGACTTACACAGGACAGATCATCTGTTTATTATCCTGCAAGGTTACAGGAAAGGACAACCTACATTATGATCCGCTATCTCATCTTGGTTCAAGAAGGTGATAGTAGAGGCATACAAGACCACCAAAGCAGACCCAACAAAGTATTTCAGGGCACATTCTACTAGATTCTACTAGGGCAATAGCCACATCCTGGGTGAAAAAGGATATGGCCACCACGGAGGACATTTGTGCGGCTGCCACATGGGTATCACTACACACATTCACCAGACATTGCAGAATTGATGTAGCAATAGAATCAAAAGCAAACTTTGGACGTGCTGTACTAGTAGCAGCAAAGGCGAATGACATAGAAGGTGCTGTGTCTCACCCACCCTTAAACACGGGTACTGCTACTTTGAACCCATGATGTAATGATTGTGGAGTGCCTCAGAGATTATCTCCCACAATGGTAGTTTACTCACCTGGTAAAGGTGATTGTGGAGTAATATATCTTAGAGGCACTCCACACCTCACCCAAGTAGACAGTCACAATCAGGCTATAAACATTGCACCAGCATGCCGTATGGGCTGGGTACTTATTAGAGTGTAATAATAGGAAATAAACTAGAAATAATGGCATCAAAACATGTGTGCTCTCTATATATGTGTACAGCACAAGCCAAAAAAAAATATCCAGCTAACTCTTCTTACAGGTACAGCATTGGAAGACATCAATCTGACTCAACAATGGCAGGGTCCCAGGGACAGGGGCTGGAATTCTTAGAAATCACATGTGCATCAAGCAGCCTATCAGGTGAACACAGCCTATGATGTAATGGTTGTGGAGTGCCTCAGAGATATATTCCCCCATAATCACCTTTACCAGGTGAGTAAACTAACATTTTTATAGGGTAAAAATAAAATTACTAAAACCTATTCTGTTTTATTCTGTCCTAAACTTTACCTGTCATGTCTTTTCTGTCTTTTCAAACATTGGTTGTTTGATTATATTCCAATGGGGCATAGGAACTGTCCCCTTTGGCAGTCTGAGGACCCTCCCATCCCTTGATTCATCTCCTGTACTTCCCTGTCTTGCTTCTCATGCTATCTTTTTTCTTGCTTTGTTTTTCCCTTTCTCCTCTTATTAGACCTACAGGGTCTGTAATCTCACCCTGAGAGTTGTTAAAATGAATTTGAGCTACTCCTCAGACTGTGAAAAGGTGGTTGTTTTTTCCTAAAAACTTGGTAGTTTCTTAAAAGAATAAATTGACTCTGAAGGCATTAAATAGGTTAAGGTTTACAAGCAGGAGCTAGAGTTTTTTTTCTGCTTCTTTGTTTACATCAGGAAACTCAAGAAGGACAGCTGACTAATTGTGGTGTGATGTGGTTTGCTGAGAACAAATGGCCATAAGGAGGTTAGATCAGTAAAACAATAAGTAGTCATAGGATGGCTACAGAAAGGGGGTCTCTCTACACACTCTGAACTCTCCTAGAAGAAGGGGCAGACTGCATCAGAAGATAAACACAAGAAACAACTAACCTAGTTAAAAAGGTTAACCTGAAGCTGCAAGGTATTATTTTCTACTGCTGAGAAAGGGGGTGTACAAGCAAGAGCTTCTAGATCGTATATGGAATGTGAAGAACTTTGCTCAACTTATTTATAACTGATGTAAATTAAATTCCAAATCTGTTTCCAAATCTGCCAATCCAATACCATATGATAGTTTATATTTTATTTGTATTTGTTCTGTTGTTAATAAAACATATCTATTTGTGCCATCTTCCTTTTTCCATGGTCTGCCTATACTTTCTGACTAACTCCTCTGCCACATTGCTCTGGGACTGGCATTGGGACTAGAGACAGCCTTAGCATGCTCTCAAATAATTGAGAACCCTCAGCTGTCTTGCACTTGCTGTTAAATATAACTGTGTGTAATGGTGGAATACACTATGATTTCCCATTTATAATCAGTCTTAGTCAGCAATTATAGCGGTATTCTGTATAGCAAGAAATATTAGCATTCAGTTTATTTTTGCTATAGTAGCTTAACTGACAAAAGCGTTAAAATAAGCTGATCACTAATATTACAGGGAGCATAGTGCTTAACTGGACATGAAGCTGATGTGCTAATTCAATAAGGTGCTAAATAGTGCTGCACCCCACTCTACACAAAATAAAGAGGGTGCTAAAATAAGCTGCTATACAGTAATCCTTACCATATGTTTAAAGGGAACATTAGCCATGTTGTTTGCTTTTCTTAATATAACTGTTAAATTGGGCATGTAGAAATTCTGTTCAATAAGTCAAATGTATTGTTTAGTGTATTTGTTTTGAAATAGTTTTTTTCCCCTTATTTATTATTCCTTGTTAATACTGGCTTTTTAACAACCAATATTTCGTTTTTAAACTGTTAGGCATTCCAGAATCCAATGACATCTGCTGAGCTGATGACTACAGAGAGGTGGAACTCAGTGATATCAGCCAAACTAATGCCTACAATGAAGTTTTCCACGTGGAGATTCCTCTCAACTGTCTCTGGGTTCCTGAACTGCTAACTAATTAAAAAGTAAAAACCGGGGGCACTGATGAGCAGCTAAGGTGATAAGACGTGTCTGGACCTCGTTCCTCATTGTTGGGATTTAAAAAAGTAAAATAAATTGTGATTTTGTCCATATTTTGATTGCATTTCGGTCCTAAATAAGAACTAGACTGAGCAGTGGTGGAAGGTGGACGAATAGTTGGTCCAGAATGTTGGGAAAAGTCAGAGAGCGGCTGGCAAATCAGCGAAGAAGAATGTGGCCTGTATGCCACAAGAGAGCCAGAATGTGGTATCACTGTCTGCCGCGGAGGTGAGTACCTTGGGCAGAGAACTCACAGGGCAGGTCTTAGCAGCCCTAGAACCATGGTTATGTAAGCTTGAGGCAAAAATAGATGACAAGTTACAGGAGGTTCTTGCACAGCAAACTGTACAGGCTGCACGTTTAACCAAGGAAGAAGAGAGAGAATATCTCGGTTGGAGGATGGGACACAGAGGGTACCTGAAAAGATTCAAGTCTTGCAGAAAGAGCTCAAGGAGATGAAGGAGGCAACAGACTATCAAGAAAATTACCACCGCTGGTTGAACCTCCATCTTAGGGGTTTGCCGGAAGGATTGGAAGGGAGCAGAGTATTGGACTTCTGTGCAGCTGTTCTACCCAAACTTCTGGATATGGAAATAAAAAAATGGGAGGCTTAAACTGGAACAGGGGCATTGCGCGGTTACGCTGCGGCCCCCTGCGGGATGCCTCTGCACCAACTTATTATGAGATTTTATAATTTTCAGGATAGGGAAGCAGTCCTAAGAGCCTACAGGGATAAGAGCTGTTTAGATTGTGAAGGCCACAGAATATTTTTGTCACAGGACTACTCGGCCAGGCTTCTTAAGAAGAGGAAGATGTTTAATGAGGTCATGGCTACCCTGAGCTTGTTGAAGGTAGAGAACTACATGATATACCCAGTTACTCTTAAAATTCGACATGAGGGAGCAACTTTCCCCTTTTGGGGTATTGACAAAGCTGAAAAGTTTGTGGAGGATTTGCGGAGGAAAATAGGCTGAGTCCTGGCCTACTGTGGTTGCTTTTGGTTTATTTGAAATGAAGGCAAGAGATGATGAAGTGGATTGATTTTCTCTCTTATATATATTTGGAAGCACAAAAGGGGGTTGTACTGTTACTATATGTTGCAAGGATAATGATATCACTTGAGATTGTCGATGATGAGTGAGGCCTAAACTCTGTTGGGAATGATCGCACATGGATCTGGTGCCTCGTGGGTGTATGATGCCCCCCCTAACTGTACATAGGAGACAACATTGGAGGCCTGGAGTTTGCTGGAGTTGTGGGGACTTTCTTGGGAGCTCATGTTTTGAACTTGGAGCCAGATGATATATGGCTTGCTCTCTTGGATGTATCAGAAGTCATGGGGGCAAGAAATATGAAGGGAATATGGATGGGAGTTCCCTAGGGATTTCGAACTCCAGAATTGAAGGTACAGGGCTTGGACTGATTCTCGGGAGGGGACTGTTATGCTGACCGCACTCCTGGCAAGGGAGGTGCGGGGGGGGGAGAAGAGAGAGATGGTGTGCATTTTCAGGGCAAAAGGCAGATGTCACCTGACACTTGTCACGTAAGCCCGTGGAAAGGACAGTGAATCATGCTGGGGCTGAGGCCTGGGTTGCTTCAATAGGCCTCCTATGCTGGACTCACTTTTGCCTGCACTCCAGTGTTGGAGGTGCAGGGGGACTCCTTCGGAAACATCCAGGGACTGGAATATGAATAAGGGACAATGTTGTGCATCTGGAGCAGGGGAGGGGAGGGGAGAAAATCTACATAATCAATATCTTTGATGTAGGGCTCTGGACAATGTATGTCACAGTTTGGTAGTGCTGCTGGGGTTAAAGCCAATTGTAGAATACAAAAATACTAAAGTTTGTAAAGCATATGGACAGGTATTGAAAATCTGGGGACATGGATTCTTAGACGGCAACTTTTTGACACTGTCAGCACAGTTTTGTGGTTAATGTCTGTTCATCTCAAAGGGAGGAAATGGAGGGAAAAGAGGAGTTGGGCACATTGCTATATGAGTTGGGAGGTGCATTATTGCAGGAGAGGCACTTATATAATGGAAAACGGAAAGATGGGCAGCAAAAAATGCAACTAAAAGAAGGGAATGACATTGAATATTCTTTTGGGGAAAGGGGTAAGAGTGGCATGAAAAAAGTTTATAGGTATAGGAACTGGGTGGGAATTGGGAAGTTGTTAAAAATGTTAACATATTTTTGTTCATTACTTGTTTATCTGTTGGTTCGCATGTATTCACATCCAGAAGCTTTCTATGTTACAGGATCAGTTATAAGTAGGATCAATTTAGAGAGAAGAAACAATACCTTGAAGGCCCTATATCAAAGGATGAAGTGGGGTATATGGAGGAATGACAGCTTTTATCATGGCCAGCAAACAGGAATTTAGTGCATGTTCTTGGAATGTCAGGGGGATAGTGACCCCGGTTAAATGTGCAGCTCTACTTACAGCGCTGCATCGACAGGGAGCGTAAGTGACCTTGTTGCAAGAGATGCACCTCACTGTGCCTGAACATAATAAGCTAGTAAGGGGATGGGTGGGGAATGTTTTTTTGCATCGTATAAAGTGCATAAGCATGGGGTCGCTGTCCTACTGCATAAGAATTTGCCACTCTAAATCAAGAGAGTGGTTAGGGATCCAGTGGAGGGCAGATATGCCTTTGTTACGGGAGAGCTTTGTGGGGAACAAATAACATTTGGTAGTATCTATGCAAGGCAGTGTTTGATCAGGCCTTCTATGGTTCCCTCCTTGCCCTGTTGGTTAAGGAACAATTTCTGGGACTGATAATGGGGGAAGGGATATGAACTGCACCCTGGACCCTGCCTGTGATCATTCTCAGGGTAAAGGTAGGAAGAATGGTGCAATAGTACAATGGAGGAGGGGGATGGTAGATCTTGGTTTGATAGATGGGTGGCGGAAGGCGAACCTGGGGGTAAAGGAATTCACATTCTTTTCTAACCCACATGGTACATGGTCACGTATAGACTATCTGTTTATGTTGCAGGAATGGTATGGGAGAATTCTGAAAATTCAGCATGGCCCTATTCATGTCTTGGATCATGCAATGTGATCTTGGTCCTGAGTATGAATGAATCGAGGGATGCCCCCCCCTCCTTGGTAATTCCAGACATATTTATTGAAGGATAAGGGGTTGAAAGAATATCTGGAGGACCAGTGGAAGGATTATTTGGCAGCAAATAAGGATTCCCCTACTTCCAAAGCTGTCACTTGGGGTGCAGGGAAAGCATTTATGAGGGGAATGATAATTAGGTATGTATCTGGGGTAAAGAAGAAAAAACAAGAAAAAAGGTTGGAACTGGAGGCTGCGGTAAGGGATCTGGAAAGGCAGGCAGTATGGGGAGAGGAAGACGGGGTAAGGGACTGCTTAAAGTTGACTAGGGAGGCCCTGAATGCTTTGTTAAGTGAGGAGGCGAGAAAATCATGGCCATTTTGTAAGAAGCAGCTCTGTGAGTAGGTCAGTAAGCTGGGACCTATGTTGGTCAGACTAATGAAGGGTGGTAAATGCCCCACACATATTGCTGCCATTAAAGAACAGAGGGGGAAGATACACAAACAGCCAAAACGAATAAGGGAATGCTTTAAGGAATTCTTTCAGCATCTGTACCAGATGGAAGGGGGACAGAGGGAGATAATGGGGAAGTTTTTAAGCAAGGTTAATATGCCTCAGGCATCTCGGGTACAGCAGGAAATGTTAAATGCCTCTATTACAAAAACAGAGGTGCTGTAGGCAATACAGAGATTGAGAAGTGGGAAGGTGAGTGGCCCCGATGACTACCCGGTAGAATATTATAAACATATGGCGGTTCATTTGGCTGACTCACGGGCTGAAATTTTACAGCTTCCTGCTACTTTTTCAGATGCTGTGATTTGCCTGATCCCAAAAGTAGGAAAAGACCCTATGGAGTGTGCAGCCTATAGGCCGATATCACTCTTAAACTGTGACATGAAAATATTGGCTAAGGTCCTGGCTGGGAGACTGGTGTTGGTGCTGCCTGACATTGTCCACCCAGACCAGACCAGGTTTGTTAAAGGATGCTTATCCTATCATAATGTACGGAGATTGTTAAACTGTAAATTGGAGGGCAAATAAAGAGAAGGAAGACATCTGTATTATTTCTATGGATGCTGAAAAGGCATTTGATAGGGTGGAGTGGGAATATTTGTTTGAGGTGTTAACCCAGTCTGGTCTGGGAGATATGCATGTGGGGTGGGTAAAAGCAATGTACCAGTCCTCTCGAGCGAGGGTGTTGGTAAATGTTACTCTCTCTGAGGGCTTTGGGTTAGGTAGGGGCACAAAGCAGGGGTGCCCACTTTCCCCGTTATTGTTTGCCATGGCAGTGGAGCCCCTCGTTATTACCATTAGGCAAAGTGGAAATATTCAAGGAGTACAAGGTGTGTCAGGTAATCAACACAAAATAACGATGTATGCAAATGACATGCTGCGGTTTGTGACTGACCCTCTGACCTCTGTGCCCACATTACTAGAGGTGGTGGGAGAGTTTGCACGGTTCTCGGGATATAGGCTTAACATAGATAAATCAGAAGTAATGAGATTTCCGAAGGGAACAGGATTGGAGCAGACGTGCAGTCTTAAGCAGGTGGGGAGCAGCTTTACTTATTTGGGCATGAAAATAGGGTGGAATTTAGGTTCTCTATATGACTTGAACTATGGGCCACTGCTTAAAACTATTGAAACAGATCTTAGGAGGTGGGTCACTCTTCCAATCTCTTGATTGGGAAGGATAAACCTGATTAAGATGAATATACTTCCTCAGCTGGTGTATATTATGCAGATGGTGCATGTGGGTTTAACAAAACGGGATAGTAAGAAGATAGAGAAATTGTTCTCTGTGTTTATGTGGCAGGAAAAAAGACCTAGGGTAAGTCTGCAAAGGCTTACAGCAGACACAGGGAAGGGTGGGTTAAATTTCCAGGATTTAGCTAATTACCATCTGGCAGCACAACAGAAATATGTTAGTGATTGGGTGCACAGGCCCAGGGTGGTGAGTTGAGTTGACCTTGAACAATGGAGGTGTTGAGCCAGATTATCAGCTTACCTAGATCGGCAAGGGGCTAGAGGTATACAATCACAGGATGGGGGGAACCCACTTGTTTTGGCTGCATTATATAGCTAAAGTAAACTGTTAAAAATGCGGAAGATTAAAAATGTAGATACTTATTTGGTACCTGTGGTGGGAAATCTTGGTTTTCTTCCGGGCTGAGAAGACCCGGGATTTAAGATTTGGGAAAAGAATGGCATCGGTTCAATATGGGATTTGTGTGTGTGGGGGGGCTCAGCTCCTTTACTGGGCTGTGTCAGAGGTTAAACTTAGGGCTGGGTAACCTTTTTAGGTTTTTCCAGGTTAGAACTTATGTAACAGGACTGGCTAGAGAGGAACCAGGCCTGACTGAAATGGTGAAAATAGAATCATTGATCCAGGCTGTGAAGCAGGACTCCAAGGGGTTTATAGGACGAGCAGTGAAAGAGACCAGGCAGTGTTTCCCAGATCATTCTCTAAGGGTAAGGAGATTATGGGAGAAAGATTTAAATATCCAGATTAGAGATCAAGGGGTTAGGTACTAAATCCCACTGTGAAAAATCCTGCCTAGTAGAATCCCGTGCAAAATGATCCCGTTTTTCTATATTACCGAAATACAATTTTTCCATTTCTTTAAATACTGCCTGCTGTCTGGTAATACCGTAAGCAGTATTTTCTTGTGCTGTTGCAACTGTCTCAGGCACACTGACATACTTAATGTTGCAGGTGTTATTTTCAGAGGTCTGGGCCAAGCAATGTCCTAGCCATGGTGCTGGTAAGTTAAAATTCAGGTGTACCTGGCTTAAGGTGTTCACGTTTTACCGCGCAGATGCAGGATTGAAATTCGGGCAACATTTAGTAACTGCACCCTTCGTTCTCCCCGTTCATTGTTTCTGAAATGGCCGATGTTACCGTGTGCAGTGTCATCCCTTCGCAGAAAGGACAAGACAAACTCTGCATTGCCGGATACCTTTTAGTCAGAGAAAAGGTGACTGGCGAGCGGCACTATTGGTGAGTGAAGCTTCTCATAATCACTCACCAGATACTGCTGATGCTCCCATGACTGAAGCAATGTCTTCATTGAAGCGTAAGACAGTGGACATGCATGACACCCCCTGCACAGTTAGTACAGGTAACAATGTCAAATGTCCCTCCTGAGTTGTGCAAAACCATGCTACGCAAACAGGCACTGCTGCAATTGGTAAAATGAGCCAGAAGAGCAAATAGAGCAGCAGAGCCGCAGACTACAACAGAGCTTGATGTCTCTCACGCTTTGACAATTTTGAATGGGGAACAGTGGTTATTGAAGGACTCTGCTGTTGGGGATGATTGTTTACTTATTTTTACAACAAAGTCCAACATCGAACGCGGGTAAAGAAGCGCGATATTTCAAATGGGAGGAAAAAATCGCTAATGTGTTAAGCATCAAACAGCAACACACAACTCTGGAATTTTTACATGTAATTCGGGATTTTGAATTTCAGGATTTTGATTTAGCAGTATTTTGAAATTTCAGGATTTATTTTTTGGGATTTTGTAACGTGGGATTGTGGTGGGCGGGATTAAGGACGGATCCCGAGATGAAGATTGGGAGTTGTTACTCTCTTTACGTATGGGTCTGTTGGTTTGTAATAAGTATAAAGAGGCTTGTTAGAAATTTATACATTGGGTCTACAGTTCTCCTGCCCTTGTGCATAAATACCACCCTACTATATCTTCACAATGTGGGCGATGCAGACTGGAGGAAGGAAATTATTTTCATTGTTTTTGGGCATGCTCCATCCTTCAAATATTTTGAAGTGGCATGGTCAATGAAGTTGGGCATATATGGGGGAGGGTACTGCAGTTAGACCCCAAAATCTGCCTATTTGGGGTAGAGGTCGATGAGGAAAAGGAGTGGAGGCACCTGCCAAGATGGGTTAGGATTCTTCTGGGCACAGCCAGACATTGTATTCAGAATACATGGGTCTTGAATTCAACATCCACAATACAAGACTGGCATACCTTGGTATTGCAGACACTAGAACTGGAGAGACTGACCCTTTTAGTTAAGAATAAAACTGAGAGCTTCACTAGGGAGTCGACTCCATTTCTGGCAGACCTTTCTCAGTCTGAAAATATATTAATGTGGGAGGGAGTGATTGATTAAGGCTACATGAAGTGAGATACTGATCCTGAGAAATGTAGTGTGATACAGGGAAAGAAATGATTAAACCTGTAAAAGGAGTGTAATTAATATTATAGATATATGCAATTGTTATGGATGTGAACTACCATGTGTCTGTTCATAATAAAATCTGATATACAAACAAAAAGTAAAAACCAGGCAGGAGAATGGCTGCATTGAAAATGAACACTAAATAATGATAAAATGTGACTATTTTGAAACAAACAAACAAAACAATGCACTGGTGTTGTTAAACAGATTTCACAGATGCCCAGATTTATAATTATATTAAAGTAAATAACAAGATTTACACTCCCTTTAGCCAAGATTACCTAGCAGAGATGTAGCTTCATGTTCCCAGTGGAATTCTAGATCTATCTCATTTTCCATTCGGGAGTAATAAATACAAGGGATGTTAATTGACTTGATAATGGTGACACAGTGGGCCTACAGTACTTTTCCAACCTCTTTTTGTGCCACAAGTCAAGTGAATCACTAATATACTGCACTAGGCTTGTGCCAAAGAATCAGGACTTTCCATGCCCTGCATTAGCTGGACACTTGCTAAACCACATTTTCGTGGTCTAGCATGGGTCAAAGCTGGCCTCTTTCATGCTTCCACTGTAGTAGAAGTTTGTGCCTAGGCTTAACCAAAAGCTACTTTAAGGCAGGTCCTAGTGATGTAATTACATCTGATATTAGAGAATCAGGTGCTGTGATAGCATTTGGACATGGCGCACCTTCGGTGCTGCACAGTGAGTCCATAAGAACTGTTGCAGGCATTGTGCCTGCTTTTGATAACTGGGTGCAGTGAATCAATCACTATGATGGGATATGAATTTAGATCTCCTAACTTATGAGGGTATACTCAAAGCAATTGGCTATGTTGCCTTCTAGTGATTAGAGGTATAGGGCAGGATTTCTGAACATGGGCACAGGCCTGCAGATGCAAGTGCAGCCACAGACTTAGGCACTTGTGGTACACCTAGTTCTTTTGCTGCACCAGCATTGGATTTTCTAACAATAGGCACATCTGAGACACTTTGATATACTTTGTGGCAGCTTAAGTCTAAGTATAGGGTCAAGTAGCCCCAAAATATCTGCATTCTGAACCATTGAAATGTGATCCTATAACTTCCTTTTTAATGCAGGAATGGATATCCCAATTATCTAACACACATCCAGTGTATTACTGTAAAAATCTGACACATTGGAGATTTGCATAAAAAATATAACTTTGAAAACCCTGCCCAAAAAATCACTCTAAAAATGAAATGTTTTAAATGTTCCCATTTCCCCCATATTGCTCTTGTTTCTCACCTCCCACCAACTACAACTACTGGGGACACTAGAGCTGAATGGTGCTACTGGCCAGAAGGGTGTATGAACATGTGGTTGACTCCATATCTCACATCAAGATTTACTAGAATGGACACCAACATTTTGGTTAAACTAGTTCAATATCAAACAAATCAGTACTTCTTGTACACCCCTGCCCCCCAGGATGAGGATGAAAACAGGAAAATGTTTCCTTGTTCTTTCTCCATTTACAGAAACAAAGTAATAAACATCACACCAGTTCATAATTCACCTACAAGAGATGCATATGTACTGGATGGACAGTTTTCACCCTTTCAGGTGCCCAATACCTCAACTCCAAGATTCTGTGAATGTGTTTTTAACACTAATCCCAGTGTATACCACTATATCTTTTTTTAAACCTTTTCATTGGTGTATGCAGAAGAAGGGCATATTTTTCAATGATCAATTATTGATCAATTAGTAAAAATGGCAAATAAAAAGAAACTTTGTTTTAACTTAGGAAAGTGTATGATTGTGCATTAGTGGGGGAAAATCCTAAATTTACTTACAACATAAAAGGTTTTCAATTAAAGTCTATTGACTCACAGAAAGACTTGGCTATTCAGACAGCAAACACCTTAGATTTCTCAGAAAACTGTGTTATGCCAGCAAAAAAGGGATATGGCATATTGGCTTGCATAAGAAGGGCTATAAGAAGTAGGGCCAGAGAGGTTGTGATGCCACTATATACATTGTTGGTGCACCCACACTTGGAGTATTGTGACCAGTTTTGGTTGCCTTACTTGAAGAAGGATGTGGCAAGACTGGAAGGTGTTCAGAGGCCGGCTATGAGGATGGTTGTGGGAATTGATGGGAAGACATATGGAGAAAGACTATCAACCCTGGGGGAATATTTGCTTCAGTACCGTGGATACAAAGGCAATATGTGTCTAGGTTTCAGAGATTTGTGGGAATGCTTGGGGCTCCAAAAGAGGACTGCATTTATTAAGAATAGAGGGCATCAGTTTCTATTGGGAAGAAGTCACAAAATCACTGATATACCTCACTAGGCTTGTGCCAAAGAATCAGGACTTTCCATGAGACAGAGAGAACACTGGTTCTCCCTGTGAGTGGTGGGTGGAATGCTTTACTAGCTGGGACAGTATCTAGCAACACTATGAGAGGGTTTAAAAATGCTTTGGATAATTACAATGGGAATAGGTGTTTCCAGTACATAACTTAAAATGTACAGGTCTTATATGGCTAACGCTAATTGACCAAGTGAGTTATCCTATGAATCCTATGAATACGGTATCTGTTCTGCATTATAATGCATTAATACTAACTAGAGAAAAAAAAAATAATCTCCTCATTGTTCTCCTCATACTGTACATATTTCCTTCCTTTTCTCAGTGACTTTTCAATCAGTTATCTGTACATAGCAGAGAGCTATGACACTGTATCAAGTTATTTCATTTTGGTACCTTTCTACTGAAAGCTCTAAATCCATCATCATGAAGGGTACATCTTGTCTAAATGCCATAGAGCTGTAGAATTCCCTTCCTCCTCCCAGATTGCATTCTTTCTATAGGATATGTACAAATGAAAGAGTGACACTGTTGCTCATGCAATAAGAACTGGAAAGTGATGCATACAGTAATAATATTTTTACATGTAAGAAAATTGGTGCTGCTGGCTATTTCACTTACTGTAACTATTGTATATGCAGACTACCAACTGCCACTTCAAACATGCAGAAGTCCTAATCCCATGGGTTAGCAGAATCATACAGGGCAAGTTTAAAATACTGCTGCTCAGTTCAGCCTGGCTTAACTTCCCTTACTTGCTATCACAGTCCCTATTAGAGATGTGTGAAGTCTGCAAAATTTGCTTTGTGAGTTAATTCATGGATTTTGCTGATTTTGCAAATCGATTTTTCAGAGTTTTTTTGAAACTCCACAAATTCCACTAATCGTGAATTTCTGGCGTGCACATGAACTTCATTGGTGAAGTTTAACTTCGTAACATCTTAAGTCCCTATTAATAATTTGATACTCGACCAGCTTCACTATATTCTGATGGTTTTGCAGTAGTAGCCTGGGAGATCATGGGATCCCTGTTGTGGCCTCCCTGTGCAAAAGTTAGGGCAGCCAGAATAGCAACAGAAGAAATGTGAGAGGAGTCTGTTCCATTAGACAAACAGTAATCCACAATGAAAGGAATCATGAGTCACTTACACAAAGTCTTTGTAACAGCCATGCCCCCTTCCCTAATACCCTCTTCTCTCTCCTATTCTCCCCTTCATGCAGCTGTTCTTAATCTCCCCTTCCCATCTGTATTTCTCCTCCCCTCCTCCCCACCTTCCTTCACTTCACATCTTACCCTCCACATTTGGTCTTCCTCCAAACAAATTGCTGTTCCCACTCACTCTGCACTGCCACATCTCTAGACTCTACCTCAACCTAATCATTTTGCACTTAGTTTTGTTCCTATTGTACAGCCTTTTGTCTCTGGGTCTACCTAGACCACTGTATACACAGTATGTTCAGCTTGTTTTATTCTAGTACCTCTTCTTTAGTTACCGGTCTCTCGATCAAATTGCACTTAATATGGTAACCGCTGTATCTATTTCTCTGTAGTATATGATAGTTAGCTATGTGAATTCCTCTATTGCTGGTGTGTTACTCCCTCCCCTTCTCCCCCAGGATGCATCTAGAAATGAGCAATGCTGCTCAGTATGCCTTTCCTTGTGAAACTTTTAAAATAAAGTAAATGTATTATTTTTAAAAAGGATTTAAAAACAGGATGTGTGACTGCTCATATATTGTACCATCTGTCCAGCCCCGGCCATCTGCCTACTTCCCTGAGAATGTTGTCCCTCTGTCCCTCCTTTGTGAGGGTCCCCAGTTACCTGCCTGCTTCCTTGGTAGTGTCCTTTTGGACCCCCTCTGCCAGGGTCTCTATGTGACCCCTGAGTATTCTCCTGCACTCCTTTCCCTATGCCCCCACCCCCAGTGCTTGGTACAACCCCGTGGGAGATCCCCTGCCCCCTTCCCCAACCATACCTCCCCTTCCCCAGCTGTCTCCTAATCCCCGCAACCTCCTCCCTAAGCTGTGCCAGCTGGTAGCACACTGGGCAACCACCGAACTTCCAAGCCCAGTCCAGTATCATGGCTGCTCCACACCCTGTGCAGCCCACCACCCTCCCAAAGATGCCGGCCCTAATGATGTGTGGTTCCATCCCCTTTCAAGTAGGTTTTCTTGGGTGAGCCACCAGGTTCCCCCCTAGTCCAAGATACATCCCTATTGCCTAATCAGGTCACCCACTAATCTTAGATACAGTCCCACAGTACACTGGTAACCCTGTTACTAGGTGCAGTACAACACAGTAAACTTATAAGGGAAATGAACAACTCCCTAAGTTGCTCTCTCCCAGCCTTTAAATCCAACCCACAGTGGCTAGAACTACATGAGCTGCACCTGCAGCCTTTTCTTCCAATTGCAGGACAGGTGTTCCCCCATAAATTAGCAGAACTCTGGGAGGGAGGGTGGGGAGGGTGGCTTGGGCAGACACCCGACCGAGAGAGAGTGTATCAGCCCTATGTCTCCCCTCCAAGCCCAGCAGCCAAAGAACCAGGCCCCAGCAAATCCCACCAAATAGGTTTTAAATCAGAAGAAATAGGCCTTCACCAGTGCAGCCTGTTACACAGTGAAACATCCAACAAATGAGCCCACTTACAGCCACCAAACCAGTTTTCAAACTTTCAATAGCCCCCAAAACAATACCCTGCTAGCCCCTTAGAAGTAAGAAAGAAAAGAAATAACCTTCTACCAAGTAAAATCCACAAGAACCCTATGAAAACAACAAGCAGCAGCTACTGTCCAGGAACACAACTGATCCTGTCCCCTTCCAGTTCCTTCATATCTCCCTATATATCATTGTATATGACCAAAATTCTGTTCAGATAAAGCAACTTGTAAAATACAGTTCAAAATATGAAATCATATAGCATCTATGGCTTACCTCCCTGAATATTATACCTTAGATGTAACCACTGCTTCCTGATCTCATATTATGTGCCCCAAGTATGGGATTTATAGAGAAATGTATACCAAATATTCAGTGTATACAAATAATTACTCTCATTTTGTATTATTATTAAAATCCTCATATCATTGCATTTTTACTGTGAGTTGGCTTTGTTGCTCTGTTATGTAGCCCCTTTTGTTTTGTCATAGAATCTTTTATCTTCCATTCAATCTTTTCTTCAAAAGATTTTACACTTTTAAAGACTAAAACTGTTTTGCCAATAATAATTATCCTTCACTGTATGTAATGGACTACTATGATGATTCATACACTATGTTTACTACAGAAACCACTAGGGATAGAAAAGGGATTTCAGTAAATAAAAAAACAGGGAACAAAGTCATAGCAGCAAACAGGCTGTGAAAACCAAATATATTTTCTTAACATGATACAGTAACTACTGCACACATACAATTAACCTGAAATGTTAAATTTAAAAATTCCTCAAGGAAACCTAAATCTGGGCCAAGGTATATGAGGACAAGAAGCAGGAATTAAACTGAGGCCCAGATATTCAAAAGGGTTGCGCATGGCTCAACAGTGTTGTGCCATGCGCAATCCACTGATGCGCCCCGGCGCAATATTCAAAAGGGAAAAGTTTGCGGCATAAATCCCGATGCGCCGGAGTGCATCAGTAATGTATGCAGGTGCAGGTAGGGGGCGTGCCCATTCATACCCTTCACAGCCTGATATTCAGCCAGAGATGTTTACAGCCATGCATGCACAACCCCTACCTGCACCAGCACAAAGTTGTTCCAAAAAAAAAAAGGAAGAACTGATGGCCACCCACAGGTGAGCTGCTGCATTGCAGGGCGTAACACGGCAGCTGCCACCTGTAGGTGGCCACCCGAGCTCCAGCTGCACCTGGCGGTGCCCCCCCATGCCTGATCGTGGGCATTTGTAAAAAAAATAAGAAATCTGTCCAATATCCCTGGTAGTCCAGTGGACTGCTGCCCGTCCGATCGTGGGCATTTGTAAAAAAAAAATAAGAAATCTGTCCAATATCCCTGGTAGTCCAGTGGACAGCTGCCCACCCGATCGTGGGCTCAGTAAAGAAATTATATCCCCAATATCCCTGGTGGTACAGTGGACCTGCCCGCCCGATCGCGGGCTCAGTAAAGATATTATATACCAAATATCCCTGGTGGTCCAGTGGACCTGCCCACCTGATCGCGGGCTAAGTAAAAAAATTATATCCCCACTATCCCTGTTGTCCAGTGGACCTGCCTGCTCAATCGTGGGCTAAGTAATAAAATTATATCCCCAATATCCCTGGTGGTCCAGTGGACCCCCCACCCCACCCGCTCACTGAATCCCACTGCCCCACTCCCCCTTCGGTCAGTGGCAGGCAGCACCCCCACCCTCCTGCCACCCTGCCACTCGCCACTGACATTGTCGGTAGAGCTGTACGCCCATTGGCTCACACACTGTGACCAATGGCCATACAGCCCGACGACAGTGTCAGTCAGCGGGCGCGGGTGGTGGGTGGCAGGCGGTGGGTGCTGCTGCCCGCCACTGACCGGTGAGTGGGCGGTGGGGTTCAGTGGTTGGTTGTGGGGGTCCACTGGACCGGGATTTGGGGATATAATTTGCTATTAGCCTGCAATCGGGTGGGCTAGTCCACTGGACCACCAGGGATATTGGGGATATAATTTTTTTACTTAGCCCATGATCGGGCGGGCAGGTCCACTGGACCACCAGGGATTTATGCTTTTCCTCTTTTTTACTGCAGCCCGCGATCAGACTGTGGAGCACATTGCCAGCTGCAGGGGGCGTTGGTCCCCGACAGCTGCTGCCTGGCAGGGCGCCAGGCACAAGTCATCGGGGATCGGTGCACCTGCATGCAAATAGGGCCATGATATGCAAATGGCCCCATTTGCACCTTGCATACATTATGGCCCCATTTGCATGTCAAGTTTTGAATATTGCGGTTGCTGTGCATAGTGCAATGGAACTTGTGCTAGCTCATCCCCATGCTCCACTCTGGCCACTTGCTCTGGCACAGTGCCACTGTGCCATGCACACTGCGGGTGGCCAGGGTGCGATATTCAACGATGCTGTGCCATGGGTCAGCTCCGTTGAATATTGCCCAGTCCACACCCCTGTGCAGCCAAGTTGCGCTGTGCCCAAGCTTGCGCCCCAGCCTGGCGCAGTTTGAATATCCGGGCCCTAAAGTATAATATCTTTAGAGTTAGGCCCAAGATGCTATGTAAGTATTTCATTTTAATTATTTAAAAAAAAACCTGTATGCAATCTGTCTTAGGGGTACATTTATTAACATATAATGAGATATGTGGATGATTTAATAAAGAAATACAAAAATCACACATACCCCCACAATGCAAAGCATCATGGGCTGCATATGCAAATCACCGTAGAATATTGTGCTTTATTGGATTTAATAAAGTTGATTGAAAAATCTTCATTAGGTGACTTTAGGAAATATTTAGCTATTTTTTACCACAGCAGAGAATTATATTAATATGGATGTATCTGATTTTTTAAAGATATAACTGAGCAATTAAACACAGATGATAGCATTTGAGATGGACGTAACATTGGTGATACAATTATCGGGCAGACACACATGCCTGTAAAAATAAAACAAGTTACAGATCCATTGTTTGGGTGAGCTATGATTTCTTTAATTGTAGATAACATTTATTTTTTGCCATTTTCAGGGTTCTGCAAATTTAGCAGAACCGTATTTAAAATATTTTTGTTGTTCTTTTCAGAAATAAAGTTCATGCTAGCTCGTCAGTGTGGTGGTAGAGCTACCACCAATGATGCCAGTGAACTGGGTTCAGGAATGAGCAATGGTCATTGGACACTGGCCTAGGGAAGGAGATTTGAGTGTCCCATATGATGCTCTCGTCCTCCGAGGGGGTGAGAGGGCTGTCACACCACTCCATTTCTGCCACCTGTGGATGCACGGGCAGTAGCAAGGGACTCATGGTGTGGAGATGGGAGGGCATCATTAGGCACTTGGCTGAGATATGCACCAGCACATCTACAGCCTGGACTTTTTTCCCTCATGCCAGTGTCCTCAGGGGTGGGGTTTTGAGGACCAACAAAGCAACAGGAAAAATACAAAAATCCAGCCCCCTCTGCCACAACACATGATCCCTGACAACCTGGGGGTGGGGGATAGAGCATGGATGGTCATTACTACCACCACCAAGATCCGCTGGCAGTGGGAGATAAAATGGGATATTTAAAAAAAAAGAAATACAGCTCACCTTTTGACTGTGCTTCCCTATCTTCACATTTGGTAGGAATTAGTTTCAGCAAAGAGTTCACTTTTTTGAAAGTCATATTATTGAATATATACTGTAGATACATTGACATTGTGAGCAGAAAATGGCCTATCACCCCATTCAGTCTGCCCCCCCCTTCAAAATGCTGCTTATACATTTATCAATTAAAAAACTGCTTTTTGAATCAGCTTCTGATTGAAGACAGTACAGGTTTTCATGCCAAGCCTGGATAAATATAAGTTTACCAAGGGGATTCCCAGGTACCCTCTGCCTGTAGGGTAATGGGGTATCCCTACACATTATACACACATTTTTTACACTCTTAGGATAATTTAACCCTAGAACAAATTACCTTTAAACATAGTCTTAAGTAAAATTAAAAATGAATTTAAAAAGAAGTTGGACATCTTTCTGACATCTGGTCACTCCCTATCATATTACTCAAAATAATTAATGAGTTAGCATAGGAACATTCCTGGGCTGAATAAGACTCCTCACTCCTTATTTCTCATTAGTATGATCTTTAGTATTATTGGTTCCATGTCAACTCCACTAAAAATAATGCAGCATTATTAAAGAAAACGAATACACAAAACCCCACAAGACAAAACAACTCCTGTACATACTGTAACTGCTATGGAATACAGCATCAAGGGAAAACATTGTATACTAGCCACACATACAACAGCATGTATTTCTCAATGAATAGAACAAACAACCTTTCCCATAAGAGTAAAGTTAGTATTACCACACCACACCACCATGGATCCCTTTACAGAAATATAGGTGTGCTGTGTACATGGAGAATGCATGCCACATGTTTAATTGTGCAATGTTTGCATGCGCAAAGTGATCCTAAGCGAACCCAGTCTAAAAAGCAAATCAGGTTTGCATGCTACAAGCTTGACATGTGCACAGCAGGTAAGCTGATGTGAACATCTAAAAATTACATCAGGTTCATTAGTTGCACGCTTGACATGAGTGCAGCAGTTAAGCGGGTGTCAACATAATTTAAACATCGCATCAGGTTCACATGCTGCACACTTGCCATGTGTGCAGCAGCTAAGCTGGCACAAATGCCATCTAAAAAAAAAACATCATTTCTATTTCTTATACTACTGCTAGCAATTACTGTCATTAAAATACAATTTTATTTGGATTCCCATAAACAATTAGGTAAACTCATTAATTCTGATCCTTTTGCAAGTTGTTTAATAGCTTTTGATTTTTGTCATTAAATCACCATTAATTTGTAAAGTATTGTTTGCTTACTACATTAAATGCCTAGGATATAGCCAGTTAACGTCCCCCATTCCAGATGTATGACAAGGGGCCTCTGTGTTGTGAAGCCTATCCTTTTTGTTTTGGACCATGCAAACCCCTTATGCATATTTAGTACTACAAATGTGTTTCTCCGTGTCTGTTTCATATCACTTACTTTCCCTTTGTCATTCTGTACTGAGCATATACACAATGGCCATGCTCAGTACTCTTTGTGCTTAGTAGGGTCTTGGAAGCATGCACCATACCTCACATTTTGTCACTGAAATGAGGGACATGGACACTCAAAATTAGGGACAATGAGGGACACTAACCCATGTGATGATCAGGACACACCATGAAACATGGAGATACAGTACATCAGAATACAATGGAAACCATTGCATTAGCACCTGAGAATGGATTTCTACCATTAAACAGCAGTGCTATTTAGGAAGAGCAGCAGCAGTTCCTGCCTTCCTGCCCCCTCCATATTTGTGCCTAGGTTGTTCTTGGGTGTGGCAATAATGGCATTAAATTTGGATTTACTCTTTTGCACAGTAAGTGCCCACCTGGCCTGTGTGCTCATGCTTCAGGTACTCTCCAGACTCAATTGTGTCTGTATTGTGTTGTCCACTCTCTCCACCTATTAGCAGTGGCACAATCACATGTGATATGGATGAGCTCCAGCCAAGAAAGAGCACATGAGTTGTGCAAGTGCAACACTGTCTTTCCCATCACAGAGTAGACAGACTGCACACTACAGCTTGGAGGAGTCGGTGAGCACTGAACTCTCAATAGCTGTGTTGTGGCAGCATATTTTTGTTGGTCTACTCTTCATGAGTCTCCATCTCCCCTCATGGCTGCAGGGTCAGAGGGTGAGCTAAAAGCTAACTCAAGGCTAGGCTACCTACTTAGTCTACTAGGCTTGCCATGCAAAATAAAACAGCACAGACCCCCATGGCAGTGAGCTAGGCTCAGCAGCAGTGGTGAAAGCAGTGTGGGTGGCCTTCATAGGCCTTGATCAGTGAAGTGTGGCAGCAACCACAGCAGCAACCAAGCAAGAAGCAAGCAACCCAGGTTGGTTGGTTTCGGTTAATCAGGAGAGGTGACTTGGTCATGGACCACTTTGGGGACCTGTGATAGTTGGTTCTAGCATCCAGCTTCCTGTGGAAGGAGAAAAGCAGAGCATATCGAAAACTAGGCTGGTGGCACACTGTGCCAGACTGCAGGTTCTGGTCACATGGCCAGGTAAGCAAAAGAAAATATTTGTCTTTTACAGGGTGATTGGGGAAGGAGGAAGGACTGAAATGTTGATGTCGTTTTCACGTTTCTTCACCTTTGGGTGGCTTCATGATCCACAGAGGATGGGTACTGAATGGAATGGATTCAGGGATAAAGATCGGGACAACTTTTTTTTGGAGGGGGGGCAGAACGTCAGCCAGGAAAAAAATTGGTTAGTAGCTGGGTGGGTTTAAGCCCAAATCTGGTGCACTGCTCTGGGGTACATACAGATGAATCATACACATTTTAATTTTTCCTGATTTGCATATCACTTTTCTGTCAAAACAAATAAGTTGTACCTTTTAGAGATGTTACAGACATTCTAGAGCTGTTCCTTGCATTCACGGACAGTTGAGCAGCATGGCATGCAAAGACTATTGGAACCCCACTATAGTGAGGCTTATGTCTCCCCCCCTCAAGTGAAGTTGACCTCTACATCCCCATGCTTAGGCATATTATGGCAAAAGGCAAAGGAGGCTGCAGGACTGTGCACCACTGAAATGAATGAGGGCATATTTTTATTACTATTTTATACATTATTGATGGAGAGCTGGAGATTGATGAAGGCCACCGCTCGACTAACAAGGGCCTTGTTAGTAGAACAGTGGCCTTCATTATTCTCCAACTCACAATCATAACATATAAAACAGTAATAAAAGTAACTCAATTCATTTCAAGGGGGTATGCCCCAGCACTCTGACCCATGGACATCATCTCTTAAAGACTCCTGCCTCTGGCTCCCTAGCACTCAGGTAAGAGACATTTTACTTATATCTATACTTGGTGGGTTGTCTGTAGCAGCATGGCCATACCCACTACAATGTGTATGCATGGGGGGGACTGGCCATGTGGGTGGGGGTGTCAAGTTATTGCTACTGTTGTGTTTGCCCTTTAAAGCCTGTTTGTGTGGAAGCATTCAAAACTATGGAGAGAAAATAGTAGGAGTATAGGCCAGACAGAAGTAATTAAGTGGTTTTGTGGGTAGGTTTGTGTATTGGGGGTGGGAAAAACCACATGTGTTTCCATTGGTATGTGTGCTACAGTTCAACTATGAGACTAAGATGAGTAAGAAAAGAAAACTGAAAAGCATAACACTGGCTACAAGCATGCCGCATGCATGCAGATGTAGTCAGATACAGTATGTATTTAAGTACAAGTGAACCATATGCATGCAGACAGCATGGCTTAGTGGTTAAATGCACTGAACTGCAAGCCAGAAGACTTGGAAGCATGAAGAGCTGAGTTTGAATCTCATCAACCCCCACTTGTGTATGATATGATCCTGAGCAAGTCGCTTAACTTTTAAATGTGCAGTTATCAGTGACAACTTGCTTTTTGCACGAATGCCACATGCATGCAGTCTTTCCCAATTTAACATAAAAATCATGGTTTCCACACTTGCTTGCTGCACACATGCCATATGCATGAAACCAGTTCCAATTTAACATTTAAATCATACTTGCAGCATGCATATCATTTGCGTAGATTTTTGTGTGCTGCATGAAAACATTTCATATAATTATTTCTGTAAGGGTCACCACCCAGTGAAATCTGAGGTAAAAGGCATATCAGAGGACTCAGGATTGACAGCATGCAGTAAAGGCAGCTCCTCACTATGCAGTTTCCCACAAGTACTATTTTGTAGACTGTGCTTTTCCATATTTTGACATTTTGACCACACACTATTGACCACACTACTTTGGTCTGTGTGGACTTAATGTGATACCCACATTATTACATGTTTGTACATCATACATCTTACTCCCTGCTTATGAAGTGGGAGGGGAAAACTTGATGAACCTGGAGTCTATAGGTGTGTTATTACTTTATTCTGAATATGTAGCTGCCTATTCTGTTCATGCCCACCAAATATTTGAGTATTTGGTATTCAGTATTACTGTCTATATTCATTATTCACTGAAAATAAAAAAGAAAAAGAAACAGCCCTCAAACTTCCTCCCCAACCCACGGCCTTTACGTTATACAAGCCCACATTCCCCACCCTCCATTAGAAACCCAGTCCAACCCGCCTCCCCCCAGCACCCACAACTTGATAATAAGGTACTATTTCTCAAAGAAACTCCAGAAGGACAACCAGCTCACCCACACACCTCCACAACCAGCTACCATCTTTCAGTGCTTATTCTACAAAAACAAATATGTTTCTCCACCCTCAACCATGGCAGCAACACCATTTTCCCATCCTCCCCCCCCAAGTCCCCCCTCAAAAGTGGGTGACTCAAGAAAGAAGGAAGAAGGCAATTAATACAGTCCTGCCTCCTCCACAGGTATCCATTTTCTAGTGAATAAAAACACTCATACATTCACTAGAAGGTGAAAGGCCATGGAGTAGGAGGGGCTGTGTCTCTTGCCTTCTTCTTCCTTTGTCATGTCACCCACATCTGAAGTGGCTGCTGGTGCGAGGGTCAGAAGATCATGCTGCTGCTTGGGGGGGCATATTTGTTTTAGTGCAACAATCTCTGAAAGACAATTGCCACCCTTGGAGACAGGCAGGTTGTGATGGTCATCCCTTGCTAGAGTTTGTTTGAGAAATTATACTTAATTATCAAAATGTTGTTGGGGAGGAGGGTGGGACTGTGATTCTAAATAAGGGTTGGGGAATGGGGGCTTTTATATAGCAAAGGTTCTTGGCTGGGGAGGAGGTAGATGGCTTTTTTGTTAAGAGATTGCATTCCCAAACATTAATAAGAAAGATCTGAATAAGGAGTAATGCATTATTTGTAGTACCGGTATCTGGGCAATATTATTTCTTATTCACACAATCCTACCAGAGTCCCTTCTGACCTCTGATAAAAACTGACCTCAGATGACTGTGTGACCACCAAGAGATCCACAAGGTGGGCAACAAGGGTTTTGGGGGTGGGGTAGGAGGCAGTAGGGATACAGCTCATCAAGGCAGTAAGTTAGTGGAGTGAAGTAGTAAAATAAGGGCAGACTTGATAGACCTTCATTCTCCCTCCATCATTAGATTCTATGGGGGAAGGGTGCAATGAGACAAAATCCATCCCACGAGTTAGGCCATGAAATGGTGATCTAACTCCTGGGATAAAATGCTGCAGCTGTTTCCAAAAAACAGACACGATTCAAGCAGCTTCAGAATAAATTGCCATAAACTGCGGGAACTGTTGCAAATAATCAGGATATTTGTAAATACTTCACAAGCATCCCAACACATTTGCCTTTACACAGCATGTATCCAAAATACAGATGGAGTGCTGTATCTAAGGCTTAGAACATCCCACCCTACATTTCTATGTTTCCATGACTATGTTCAAGCTCTACAGAGCTAACTCATCTGAATTCAGGGACCTTTGTTTCAGCATTATTTACAGAACCTCCAGGTTTTCTGGCTTTTATAAAACAGAGATCCAGATATTTAAAAGGCTTTTACTGCCATGACAAACAACTGCATCATACAAACTGAGGTTTCCCTTAAGTTTGAACTTTGAATGGAGGCTTCCAACCATATTTTCAAAGCATTTTTTTTCTTTTGCTCAGAAATAATGTGGTTGTGCTGGGGCACAAAATTAGTAATTCCATACATGCAAATGAGTAGGAGGCCTGCATACAGTCAGCTAAGCTATATTACAATAATTTTGAAGGCACATTTAAAAGGTATGTTTTAACTTGATGCACAGTAAAGAACACCCTTTCAAACAGCCCAGTCATTATGTCTGAGGTTCAAAATGCAAGGAAAAGCATAGATGTAAGATGGTATGAGATAGCCCTTTCTACATATGGATGTTAGTGTGATTGGGGATCAATAAAATGAGTTTGCATGTTCTGAAGAACACATATCTTGTGGATATGGTACCATAAAATCCAGACATATGGCATGTACTAAAAATCAAAAGATTCAGAGGTATGAACTGCACTCTGACCACAGCAAAAAGTACAGTACCCGTGATACAGAGCTACTTATTACTGTGTTGTAAGGTGTTGAGCTGCATGACTGCACAAACCCATAAATGCTTTGTGCTGCACTCTATGAGTATATTGATACATGCTTTGCACGCCTAGAGTATGCTCTGCACTATTATGAATATGCCACCTTTTGCTCATTCAGTACAATACTGCTGTGGGTAGCAGAAAGAACTTTGAACAGAGCTAAACTCAGTGTTCAAATATGGGTTCCAGAGAGAAGTACAGCAGACTGCCTAAAGAATACAGGCTTAATATCCTTAGTATGACCAAGCTGCTGTTTTCCCAAGGTGTTCAAAAATGGAAGCAGTTCACATGCAGACAGTAAAGTATGCCTTACCATATGTAAAGTATGCAACCTCTTCTGGCAGTGTAACATTGTTGAGGTCATCTTCCTTAACATATTGATCCACATACTTTTGTGCTTCAGTTGCTTTCAGAAAGGCCATTAATCTTGCAGTAAATGCGGCAACAAAAATAGACAACATCCCAAAGTCCAGAAGGTTCCAGAGATGCAAGACATATTCTCGAGGTCCTTCTTCCCAAATCTCTTTACATTCTGACCATATCATGCCTAAAGTCAAGATAATTAATATTATTTTATACACAGCTTGCCCATTACAACTGAATGTGAAGAGTCCAATATAATCCTAGAAGAATAGGGTTTCTTTTTAAATACACAGATGTATGCAACTGTTCTGCACTTCAGCATGTACGTTACTTAATATAATGTTTCAGTCATTAGAGATTACTTGAGATTACATTTCTTTTTTTTTTAATTTTCAGTTTTCTTTTTAGGTGTTCATAACATATCTTGGTACTCTATCCAATAATCTGTAAAAGTAAAAGTTTATCATATGAAACAAAACTAAAATAATCTGTTCAGCAGTTAGAACATACACATATAATACCTGCTGATCCAATCACTCTGTGTAATTTTAAAAACAAGATACAGTACATTCAAATATTTTTGAAGTAAAAAAAAAATGTTTCCTTGCCTGGCCCACCTTGATTAAAGTAACTTGGTTGGGACAATACTCTGCTGAAAGGTTTCATTAAGATACACTTACTATACTTCATCTAGACATACCAGTATGTGATGTGCAGATAGCTTTCATACAGTAACTATTGTATGAGGGGCTCATGGAAGACTTTTGTTTTTCCAAAACTGGTAGGGCTGCCATTATTACTGCAGAGACCCATTAATTACAAAACTAGTAATAAATGCCCTCTTATTAATGGTTGAAAGGATGAAACTTTGGCAGTAGAGAATCTAAAGATGTCTCGACTGCATAGCTGCCAACAATGGCAGCAGCTGGTAATGTTCCTGTTTGCAGCAAAAAATGTATACCTCTAAATGATCCATATTAATGGTACCTGAGTAAACACTGATCTGTAAAATAATGTTTCCAATAGTTTTCTTTTTATGGTGCATTCACTTGCTGAGGAATTATTTTCTTGATTTGGTTTAGTTTTATTTGTTTGACCATGGGCCATTACTATATAGCAACAAGTTCTGACCAGAGCTGATAGGGCTGTGAAGCACCACCAAGGGACAAAAGTTACAGATGTGCGTAGAAATTATTCAATGCCCAGGTGTAATTTGGCCATATGTTGGAGGTGGTGCACCTGATTTTCAACATGGCCTTTTCTGGACCCCTCCTCATAAACAGTGCCAGTGTCATTTTGTTTGATTGTCCTGAAAGGTGATTGCACAGACCAAATATGCTGTTCTGTGCTACAGGTGCGAAAACACAGTTCAGGCAGGTTGTAGAAAATGACAGCTGTACAGTTGTGAAGGAGATGTAGAAAAAATGGCTATGTTAAAAATGTGAAGTGAAAATATCAAAAAATTAGCGCTGTTAGGAGCGTGTGTAGAAACTGTGCAGTGCATTCTCATAACGCAGTCAATTTTAGGAATTATTTCCCCAGATTTTCAACATGACCTATTTTGGACCCCTCCTCATTAACCCAGTGCCAGTATCATTTTGTTCAATTGTCCTGAAATGTGATTACACAGACCAAACACACTGTTGTGCACCACAGGTGGGGAAAACACAGTTCAGGCAGCTTGTGGAAAATGACAGCTGTACTGTTGTGAAGAAGGTGTGCAAAAATGGCAGTGTTAAAAATGTGGAGTGAAAATATGAAATATTAGTGGTGTTATGAGCATGCATAGAAACTGAGCAATGCATGCTTGTAACACAGTCAGTTTTTCAGATTTTTTCACCAAATTTGCAACATGGGCATTTTTGGGACCTCACCTCATGAACAGAGGTACTGTTATTTCGTGAGTTGGTCCCAAAAGGTAATTCCATGCAGTGACTGCAAAAATCACCTTTCTGGACCAAGTAACAAAATGACAATGACAGTGTTCATGAAGAGTGGTCCTATGAAGCTCATGTTAAAAATTAGGTGGAAAAAATTCCAACAAATGGCTGAGATATCAGGATACATTTAAAACCCCATTGAATGGCTATATAGCATGCTTACCTTTAATTTTTCAGCTCGTGGTTGGACTTTGCAGAGTACAGACATGTCCCGGTCCAGAAAAGATTTCAGCGTCAACCTTCGGAGGTAAAGTTGGGGTAAGGGGGGTGTGTGGGGAGGTGGGTGTGCAGTGAGAGGGTGGGAATGGGGGAGGGAGACCACAGTGATGATGAGGGACTGTTTTTATTTTTACAGGGAAACAAAAGTGACAGCAAGGGACCATTTTCAATTTTACAGCATACAAACAATGGGATACGGAATCAACACATTTTAGCACACTGGAGTGGGCTCCCAGTGTGCCACATGAATGCCAACATGGGAAATGGGCACCCCGTGTCAGGCATAATGTGGGAAGGGGGCAACGAGAAACAAAACATTTTGGTACACTGGGGTGGGCTCCCAGTATGCCACATGAATGCCGACATGGGGATTGGGCACCCCATGTCAGGCATAACATCCCCAGGGGCACCAGACACAACAATACCGACAAGGGACCATTTTCTAATTTTTAGACTAACAATTTCACAAACTGGAGTGGGCACCCAGTGTTGTGATATCGTGACTTGGGAAGGGGGGCACAAAATACAGAATGGCATTGTGCCATTCAGAACATACCAGCACCACAGCACTGCACATGTGTGCGACTCATGTGCATTGTGCAGTGCACGCATCGGAATGTGGAAGTAACAGCTGAAATAGTGCAGCTGTTATTCCATATGACATCATGGTGGAGGGCTTTCAGCTTCGTTGGGCTTTCAGAAATATACTTCCAAAAGTCCAATGGAAGAGGTTGTGAGATCTGCCATTTTCAGAGCTAGAAAGCTCTCGCAAAATGGCTGTAGGCTCTGCTCACAGCCCTAAGAAATGTATAAATGTATTGCACAATAACACACAATGAACAGGTACATAGCATCAGCAGATATGAAGTATTGTGCATTGCCTCAGTTTAACTTGTTCATTCATTGCTGCCACCTTCTCTCAATGTCTCAGAACAGCAGTTGTATAATTTGTCACAGTCAGTACCTCATCAACTGTAAAAGGGTTTAACAATATATCCAAGCAAACTTGTAAGGAGTTCTTACAACCCCCTATGATTTGTCTGAGATATGAATTTCTCCATTTTAAATAAAAGAGGACACTGAATCATAATGTGAAACAAAGTTTCTTCATGGCCTAAGTTACAAAAGCATTCCACGCCTTTATTTTCACTTTTGTTGCTATATCTGGTTTCTATTGGTTAACGATCAATACAGTTGAGCCAATATCTAGTAACTGTGTGTCTCTTGACTGGCAAAAAATATAGCATATATATATATAAAAAGGGATAAAGTTGTATCCTTGAAATCTGCCAAAGCAGTGGATTTGGTGCTGCCAGTATGTAACCTGGAAGTGGGCCATCAAACGGTATATTACCATGGTGCACTTCTGTGGAATAAAATCCTTCCTGATCTAAGAGATTCAGTCCTGGAAAAAACTTGGAATCTAACTCAAATCTGGTTAGGGAATTATTGTAAAAAATCAGGACAATGCTGTCAATAGCCCAGATATGGAACACTAGGCTTTGATTCTCCTAATTAATTAGAGAAAGGAGGGAAGATTATAAGTGGAATTCATAGATTTTTGAGCTCTATTTGTCTAATAACTGTTAAATTGTACATGTATGTTTATAGCTATTAAGTTACCTTGTATGCCTGAAGTTATCAAGTGAAATGTAATGATGTCTGACCCTAGTTATTGCAATAGTCAATTCTTGCATGTATTATGAACTAACTTTGCACAATACACTTTTTGATGTCTTGTAACAGCTTGAGAGGATCTCGTAAATGAGTCTGCAACTCAATTGAGTTCCATCCTAAATACATAAGAATAAATATTTTTACTACTAATACTACTACAGAGGTAACTGTAAATATGATTCACACTCATGCAATCTTTTAGTATTGGCATACCATTTGGACATTTTTGAGTTTCATACATCTTGAATGTCCCTTGCTTTTTTACCATAATAATAAGTGATTTAATAATTGAGTTAAAGGATAGCAAAATGATAATCCCTTTTCAGTAATCTTCCCAGAGACCTTTCATGTTTTTTGCCAGCAAAATATTTGAAGATTTCCAAACCAGGGAGATCTGCTTGAATATTCTAATCATTTTAATTTATCTTGCAAACAGTGGCATGTCCAGATATCTGATTTGTGATTCATTGTCCCGGATTCCCTCTTTTCCCACAAAAGACAGACCAACTGTGTGCTGTTGTACTCAGATCAGCAATCAATTCATTATAACCATATTTTCTTCAGTTTACATCCCATCATCATCTTTACTGTTGTCTTATTATACCTCATTTATTACATTGCACTATGTATCAATATTGTTTCAAATTATCCTCTTCTGCTTCTTCTCACCTCCCCAGGTGAAAACCTGGGAGCCTTCTTCTTCTCTTTCTTCTAGGTAATGGTGAGAACTGAAACCACTATTTTCTCCTTCTGTTACTTCTCCTTCTCCTCATTTTTCCTTTTCCTTCCCCCTCTCTCCCCCCCCCCTCATTTTCCCTTTCCCTGCCATCCACCTTTGGCAGCCCTGTAATGTCCTACCAGACACCTACTGCCATCCACCTGGGACAGCCCTTCTTGGTTCCTTATCCAAGATCTTTTCTCCTTTTCCCCTTTGTGTCTTATTATTTTTGGGTGGGTGGGCAGCAACAAAATTGTTGGTGATGGACAAAGGTAG
Source organism: Neoceratodus forsteri (assembly GCA_016271365.2). Lineage (NCBI taxonomy): Eukaryota > Metazoa > Chordata > Ceratodontiformes > Ceratodontidae > Neoceratodus > Neoceratodus forsteri. Next base: position 663,969,075 of record CM028130.1, on the reverse strand, counting down.
GGAATAAAGACTACTAGGACCAGTAGCGGGACTGATAGATTTGGTCTTAGGAAGAGGCCCATGGTTGTCAGTGGGTGATGTGAGTTCATAAGGAATAAAGTTGGCAGAGTCACTCAGATACTCCCCTACTAGTAAAGAGGCCAGTCAGTGAAGAGCAGGGGCGGATGCCTCTGTGCAGCCTGTTTCATATCCTTATTTCCCCCTTCCCTTACCTTAACCCACATACTGTATGCTTCTCTAGTTCCCATCTTTGCCCCACCCCTTCCTGCTGCCAGCCCCTTGTCTCTGTGGCTCCTCCCCTTCCCCCTTCCCCTTCCTCTCTGAGCATGCCATCAATATCAGTAGTGGAGGGGTCCACCAGGACAACTTGGTTTGCCCCTTAAAGGGCAAACTTCATTATTCTTATCTAATAGCAAACCAACCTCAAAACAATTATGGCTTTCACAGGGACTCTACCCAATTCAGATCTTACATGGTATACCAACCAAGTTTTACTGAGTTTCAAAAGTTAGTGACAAAATAAAGAGAAAAGAATTTCCACCTTCATAACTTATTTATTTATTTACTTAGTTTTTGTTGACCGGATAAGTGCACTAGACAAATCCTGCCTATTTTTAGGCACAACCTGGGGGAAAGGGATACACATGAATGCCAACTGACCTTGAACCAGATTAAGCTGTTGGTGGTATTTTTAGTGAATGAGGGGAAATTTGGCCTGGGCACTGGGGAAAATAAGGTACATAATATCCCCCAAATCTCAGATCTATATAACATTATTGGGTTGAGTTTTGATTCCCCTTTCTTTAAGTGCTGGGACTACTATAACACCACTGTAATGACAGTTGAAATGTAATATAGTGCTGATATTCTCTTTTTTTTAATCTGCTTTTTTACATGCCTAGACCATTTACCATTCAAGGTGAACAGTACGTCTAAATATAGTATTCTTTAAGCACTTCAATTCTGATTCATTCATTCATTTTGAAAGAATATGTTTTCCCTCCAAATATGATTATTTTGGTTTTGTAAAACATTGTATTTCATTTGTGCTGCTGACACAAATGCTGGAAAATCTTCAATTTACATTGGAATCCAACAGGCAGATAGTGAAAAAAGAATCATATTGCCTCCTGGGAAGGAGGAATTTGTTATGTTAGGGGAGTGAAACAGTTTGACATCCAGACCTTGTAGAATTTCATTATTAAACAGATTGAATTACAGTGCAGCTAATAAGCACCCTTGTTTTACCCCACAGTTAGAACTGAATGGCAAAGTAAGATTACCTAATAAATGAAATCTCTGTGATCTCTGTAATAGACTATGGTCTCATCATTTATGGCTCGGCCACAACCACAACCCTTAGATGCCTCTCAACTGCCTTAAATAAAGCATGTCGGCTCATCACTGGTGCTCACCGTCTCACCCACACATGTGACCTGTACACTCAGACTGGCTGTCTCCAACTATCAAACCACATAAAGTTTCTCACCTGCTCCATGGTCAAAAAAATCTACCTTGGCCTTGCACCTTCTGGGGTCTCAACTCTGTTACAACACCAAATTAACAAATGGTGCCTTAGGAGATCCACGCTACAGCTACTGAAAGTCCCCCACTGTCACACTTCATAGGGACAACGCTCTTTTGCTTATCAAGCACCACTCTGGTTCAATGGCCTCAGCTCAACCATCTCCTCTGCCCCAACTATTGGTATGTTTAAAACTAGACTCCAGGACTATCTCACTACCAACAGCTCCTGTGACTGCCCAACTTAACCTTGTTTCTCCACTTCCCTTTCTGCTCTAGTTGTCTCCCCTCCCTCCCCTCCTCACTGGATTCTACCCTCACATCTTGGTATACCCAATGCTGCACTTTTCACCCTCTCGCCACCCTTCCTACATTCCTTCCCCCCCTCCCCTCTTCCCTCTCCCTATGACTCTGGCACTTCTTATCTGTTGTCTATTTTCTCTGACAAATGCCACTGGCTGCCTTGTTACAATGCTAGCCTTGAACTGTATTAATCTGTACTCTGTTTACAATGTCCACATTGTTGTAATGCCTGTCTTGATGTTCCCCATAATTTGTATTTTTCTGACGTGGAACCTTTGTAAAAGAGCCATGGCTCAAAGGTATTTGTAATCCTAGACTTGATAAATAAAATAAGTAAGATTACCTAATAAATGAAACCTTACATACGTACTGGTGTTGGAATATTATTTTACAATAACTACTAATAAATGCATACTGTTCCACAATTGAATTAACTTTATTCTATAACAATATTCTGTCTATGGAGGCAAAAGCAGCCTTTAAATCAATAAAGGCTGCATATATGTGTGAAACAGAGTCTGGGAGTCCTGGCAACTGTTTATTTTTTTTTTTGGGTGGGGTGGTTGTGTTCCTATTATGCTATATACATGTACTTGATTTTGTGGCAAATAAATGTACTATTTTCATATATACAGGAAGTGTATCAGCTTTTTTGGTTGAAAGGAAATAGCTGGGAGGTCTTTTGTTTTTGTTTGATAATTCCCAGGTACCAGCACAGTCTGCAATCACATTAGGGTTTCCAAAAAAAAAAAAAAATGCACGATCAGCTATGAAAAATAATGCTCCCAAAATGATGTAAAGTGTTCAAAAATATTTTTTAGAGTGGACTAGCTTTTCAAATAGTAGAGTTTTTTTCAAGCAATCATATTAGGGCTAAAGTGCACACATTCTACTTTTGTAAACCCCAAATACTTGAGCTAGTCAACTTATTACCAACCACCGATCAAGCAATACCTCACAGCAAATAATATATAATCCATCAGCAGGGCTACATATTGTACATTACTTAAAAAAAACAAGTATGAAATACAGAAGAATCAGTCCATTGTTTTAATTTTGTTAGGCATTTCAGACAATTTATTATTTATTATGCACATGAATAAAAGTCAAACAGAATAGTGCTCCAGTAATGAATAGCGTAAAACAATGGAGTTTGCCCTTTAAGGGGCAGACCAGGTTGTCCTGGTGCACCCCTTCTCTTTTCATTAGGATGTTGTGCTCAGAAGGGATGGGGGGGAAGGAAGGGGAAGGGACAGGGTATAGAACAATGGCCAGGCAACAGGAAAGGGAAGGGCAAGTGGAGGTACATAATGGACGGCACAGAGGGGTTTCATCAACTTTTTGCTGGAGTTTTGATTTAATTGAAACTGCAGCACATCAGATTGGCAGAACAATTTGGAGAGGTTTGTGCACCAGGTACAGCAGGTAAGATAGCTTCCAAGGAATGAAGTTTAAAAAAAAAATGTCTTTTAAGATACATGGTTTGTGACTGCTTTACAATAAGCTGCTATTTGAAGGAAGTCTTTAGCATTGCTGGCCTGGATTAATGTGTTTTCTAATGGTTTAGGGTATACAGAGGTGGTATGCTTTGTTTTGTAAATGTCTGGTTCATTAGGCTTAGGCTTGAGGAAATTATAGTATTGCTGGTTCAAGGACATGCTTTTTAGTGGTGATATGAATTTTGCAGCTGTACTGAGATGTGTAATTGTTTTAAAATCGTGAGGCGATTAGGCACAGTTTTGTTGGAAAAGCACTGCTGTACAGGGCCAGTTAAAAAGTTGTGCAGAGTACAACAGCGTTTTTCCCAGTGGGGGGCCTAGCAAGAGAAGAGGCATTGAGACAGTTCTCGGTTTAAGAAATCGCAGTAGTGGACAAAAAGTTGCAGCATCGCAGGCTGGACTGAAAAGCCTGGGGTTTGGGTCTGGTTTTACCTCTTCTAAAGAGTGTAGTTGGTGTAGAGGAGGCCCTAAACAAGAGGGAGCAGGAGCCCGACAAGGGCGGCCACATGGTGTGACGTCACACGCCATGCAGCAGACATGAGGTGAGCGGAGTCTAAAAAAAGAAAAAAAGGAATAATGGTGGCCAGCAAAGGGCTGGGGGTAAGCCCGTTCCATCCTTGTTGCTTGGCAGAAAGAAGAGCATGGAGCCTCATGCATGCCAACAGGACTGCGTGGCTGGAAAGCAGATCCCTTCCCCTCCCCAAAAAACCTCACGGCCACCTCCTTGTTTTCTTGGAGGGAGATTACAACCCCCCATTTTCTGCTAAGGGATCCCTGGCTTCACCCATTGAGGAGGCGACTCAGTGGGTCAGCAGCAATCTCGCTGCCCCATCAGGATGGTGAGGTGAGAGCCAGGGACAGAAGAAGCGCCTACACATAGGGATAGGTGAATGCTGCTGTGCATAGCAGCCAAAAGGGGCAATAGAAAGCACAGCAGACCAGGGCAGAGGGGGTCAGAGAAGTTTTGGAGGAACCAGGATGGCAAGGTGGGCCGATGACAAGGCCTAGCGGGGGAGTGATGAGTCGCCACGTGGCGTGATGTCACACACCAAGGGAATAGGCCAAAGTGAGCAGCTTTGCCATTTCTGAAGCAGGGGAAGTCTTCTGGTTGGGATGAGGGTTGTTTGGTCGGGATACTGGGTAGGGTGCCTCAAGGGAAAATGAAATGGGAGAAGGCACCTGGGTGCCACGAGGCAAGGGAGTGGGCCAGAGGCCTGTTACTGAGGGGCCTGGCCATGGGCATGACAGCACACGCCAGAAGGGCCAGACAACAGAAGGAGGCCCAAGTAAAGGATTTGTTATTTGGTAACAGGTTTTTCAATAATGGGAGGAAGGGATCAGCACGGAAGGGGACCGTGGCCTAGGGTGGGGGGGGTAACATTTTGGGGATAACCAACACCTGGCAGGAGGGCTTGGGGGGGGGCAGATCATGGGAAGGGGAATGGCGATGCCAGGGAAGACTTAACAGCCATAACATGGTGAAGCATGCAAGGGGATTAGAGTTAGGCCTGGACAGCCACAGGAGGAAACATTTTGAAGCATTTTCAAGGCCTGGGGGAGCAAAAAAAAAAATGCACAAGGCGATATTGGTTGACTGTTTCTCTGGACAAGGGGCTGGGTCATAGGGAAGTAGTATGGGGCTAAGTGGTTTAACGGAATTGTCATTTCTTAGCTGTGGGGGGACCCTTCCATATGGAGCATGCGGTGAACATAAATTAATAATGGAATCTTGTTTTCTTCCCATCAGTTGTCTTCACAGTTAAAAGGATCGAAGGACATTGCACCAAAGAAGAGCAGGCCATCAAAGGAAGACGGTTACAGGGCTATTATCGAGTTGGTGGAAAAAGCCAACAGAATGGGGTAACTGGTGGAAGGGGAGGAACCAGGGAGACCCGGGGAGAAAAGGAAAGCAGGCCCAGGAAAGGGGGCAGAGGGAAACGACCAGCTGAAAGGCCATGCAGTCCCACTAGGGTACAACCACTGGCAGTGGGACCCACCAAGGTGGCTGATCCAGTACCTCTGCAGCCTATAGACCCGGTAACACCAGTACCTCCCCAAGATCAAGTTGGGATCCCCCCTTGGGAACCCAGACCAGATCCCCAGAACATAGTGTTCCCTCCATAACCCCTAGTAGTTCATTCTCCTCCTCAACCACAGGGTGCCATAAGGGGGCACCAGGAAGACACCAGGCAGCAAGGCTCAGACAAAGACACAGGTAATACACCCAGCACAGTGGGTGACAGTATAAAAGAATATATAGGTCAAATTGTGTTGGCACTGGGATAGGAGATGTAGGGCAAATGGAATCAGCTCTGGCAGAGATTAGGACAGAGAAAGAGGCACTAGAAAGAAATGAAGGGGGTACAGAGAAAGAAAGAAAAGGTACAAGGGAGATAGGTGCACCCAGGATGAGGGTAGGCAAGCATGTTCCACTGGACACAAAGGAAAAAATATGGAAAGGAGAGTATGTGGATATATTCACTCTGGTGAGCTGGGAAGTGGCAGCGAAGTACGAGGAAGCAGAGAACATAGGTAAGAGTGAAATGGCAGCAGTGGTAGTGTTGTTAGGAAAGAAGGAGGAGGACAAGTTCATAAAAGGGAAGACTTGGGATGGGTGGTTCTTAGGTTTTGCCACCTTCTCAGCCATTGTCCTGGAGAAGAAGCCGGAGTTGGGCATCCCGCTCATCACATATTCCCTAATAATAAGGCGGGTAAAAGGGGTGGTGGGGTGGTTATACTATGACAAATTTTTCTGGCAGAGAATGGCAACATACGGGAATGTAAGATAGGATATGAAGCAGCTAGATTTATGGACAGATTATGTAGTGGATCAGTCCACACCCGAAGGGCAGTGGGGGAGGAAAGGAGTTACGCCCCAGAGGTGCTGCTGGGCTTACAACAGGGCCTTTTGTTCGTGGCCTCAATGTCGTTTTCAGCACGCATGTTCAAAATGCGGGGGAATGCACCCAGCAAGTAGATGCAGAACGACATGAGCCCAAGGGGCACTGGGACACGTGGGTCATAGTTCAGGTCAAAAGTTTTTTCGAGAGGGACAGGGGTTTAAAGGGCAGGTATGGAACAGGGGAGGGAGTGGTAGGGGGAACACGAGTAGAGGAGGTCAGAATCACTGACCAAGAAAACCAAGCACCGAGCGAGAGGGAGGGACTGGGGAGGGATAACGGGAGGAAAGACAGAAAGCAGTTTGGGGTGGCCAGAACCCCCATCAAGTTAGAGGCATGGACAGTCTGGTTGGACAGATACCCAAACAAAAGAGTGGCGGATATGATTATAGAAGGTTTTTGCACAGGTTTTTCAGTGTAGTGTGAGAGTCCCAGACAAGCGAGAGAGGCGAGCAACCTGGGGTCGGTCAAAGGGAGGGAAGAGATGTTAAGACAGAAGATAGAGAAGGAAAAGGCAGCAGGGAGAGTAGAAGGCCCATTTGATACCCCCCCATTACGGAACATGCGGATTTCTCCATTGGGCTTGGTACCCAAGAAACAAGAAGGGGAGTACAGGGTGATTCACAACCTATCCTATCCAGAAGGGGATTCAGTGAATGATTTTATCGGGGAGGAGTATAGTAAGGTAACATATGCAACACTAGAGGATGCAGTCCGGATAATCCGGGCTACTAAGGATGCATGGATGGCAAAAATGGATATTGATTCCGCATTCAGACTGCTGCCAGTTAGGAGAGAAGACTGGGCCCTATTGGGTTTTAAAATTGGGGGTCAGTACTGTTTTGACAAAGCCATGCCGATGGGATGTTCTATAGCACGTGCAACATTTGAAGCATTCAGCACCTGTTTGCAGTGGAAATTTCAAGAGAAAATTGGCTATAGAATGGTCATCCACTATTTCTTTTCATGGGTAGGGGGAAAAGGGAGACACAACATATGCTGGTCAAGTTTCAACAACTATGCAGAGAATTAGAGGTTCCGCTGGCACCAGAAAAAAACAGAAGGGCACAGCAAGGTGCTTGAATTCCTGGGTATTGAGATAGATGCCCCGAAGGAAATATTCAGGCTGCTGGACAAAAAGGTGGAAAAACTGAAAGAACTGATCCAAGTACATACCAGCAGGAGAAGGGTACAACTAAAACAAGTGCAGCAGGTACTGGGGCACCTGAACTTCGCCTGCAGGACTATTGGACCAGGGAGGGCATTCACAAAGAGGTTAGCAAGGGCTACAGCCGGGGTCACCAGACCACATCATTGGGTAGACCTGACAAAAGGTGTCAGGGAGAATTTTACAGTATGGGAGGAATTCCTCTGGGAGTATAATGGCTGCTCTTTCTAGCAAGAGGAGTGGGTGTATAACACAGACCTCGATCTTTACACAGATGCTGCTGGGGGGCTAGGCATGGGGGGCTACCTGAGGGGCAGGTGGTTTGCAGAACCATGGCCTGCAAACTGGGTAAGGGATGGCAAGGTAAGAGATATAACATTGTTAGAGATCATGCCCATCTGGGCATGTACCCTGGTTTGGGGGGAAGAATTACGGAATCAGAGAGTGACATTCTGGTGTGACAAGAGAGCAGTGGTGGAGGTCCTAAACAACAGGGGAGCCAGGTCAGAAACGGTCATGCAAGTATTGCGACATTTAGTGTTAAGGTCCTTGCAGCTGAACATGTCATTCAGAGCAAAACACATAGAAGAGGTGCACAGTACCCTGGCTGACAGCCTTTCCCATCTGCAGCTGGACCGTTTTTGGAGGCTGGCGCCACCAGCAGAGGAGCAAAAAATGCCCATACCAATGAACATCTGGAACATTGGCAAGAAGAAGCAGAACTGTTGTTTCGCAGCTCATGGGTGCCTCTGACTCTGAGGGCCTATGATGGTGCCTTGAGAGTGTTTCAAACATTCAGGGCAGCACACCAGATGGAGGTAAGTAGGCTGCTCACAGAGGAACAGTTAGGAAAGTTCCCCGTGGAGCAGTGGCAAAAAGGAACAGCCCACACCACAATGGGGGTCTACTTGGCAGGGGTTAGTGTTATCTGCAGCCTAAAAGGATGGAAGGGACCTCACAAAATCATTGTACATTAGAAGAATGATGCAGGGATGGGGTAGGTTGAAATAAGGGCCAGTAGACAATAGAAGACCAATAGGGGAGCAGTGGCTAGCAAAACTAAAGGACGTGCTGCTGGCAATATGCAGATCAAAGACCGAGGCCCAGCTATTTCACATGATTTATGTTGTTATGTTTGTAGGGGCCATGAGAGTGAGTGAGGTGGTAGACCATGGCAAAGAAGACAAGGAAAGGGGATTAGAATGGGAAGATATAAACTGGGGGATGAAAGAGATACCGATCAAGATTAAGAGGTCAAAAATGGATCAAAGGGGACAGGGTTGCATAGTGACACTAAAGGGGCAGGTAGAGAGCGCAGTATGCCCAGTGCAGGCTTCATGGGCTTTCGCTGCAGAGCATGGGACCAGGACAGGGAGATTATTTGTTCATGGTGATGGGAGAAGGGTCACCAACTATCAAGTCACAGCATTACTCAAAAAGGCATGCAATTCCTGGGGGAGGACCCAGCTAATTATTCATCCCATTCCTTGCAGATTGGGGCAGCCTCACAGTGGGCAGTGGCAGGAGAAACTGTGAATGATATTTTGGAAAAGGACACTGGCAGTCTGCCAGTTATAAGAGATACATTCGAGCACTGAAGTAAAAGAGAATAATACCCTAAGTGAGGGGAAAGCCAGTCATCCAACGCAAGCTGGAGACTGGCTAGTGGGGAAAAAGGGGGGGGAGGAAGGAGGGGAAGGAGGAAAGAAAAAGGAATAACATGAAATGAGGAAGAAGATGAAGGAGAAAGCAGTCCCAGTTTTCAAAGTTAGTCAAACTTTTGTGGAAGTGAATGTTCAACTTTTGAGCAAAATGTGCCACCAGACTTTTTTTTTTTTCACACAGCCTTATAGGTAACAAGATCTCTACACCTGTTTCAACTTTAAAATGCAAGTTAATATAAAGAGTACTGTGTAATGTGAACCATAATATATACAGGCAATAAAATAAAACTCACAGGACTTAATACAGACTTATATAACATACAACTTACACAACTTTAAAAACTTAATTTTAGTGAATATTTGTAAAGTGGCTACTGAAAATATTCTTTAAATTACCAAAATGACAAACCAATTTTGTTCACAACATAATGGGGTGTATGCACGCATGTGGGCCATGTGTTCCTGAGAAGCGTGTACCAGACTCCCACAGTTTCACACCCTCAGACAGGTGCATAATGGATGGCATACATGAATTATCACTATCACTGGGTGCCTGTCCACAGCCCCACCCCTGGTGTGCTGCTGTATGAGGCAGATTGGAGAACATAGGCAGCCATCCAATTGGATACCCATCCTGGACTTCTAGTGCATCCCTTGCTCTGTGCAGAGGAGGGGATTGTGGGACAGCATGGGATGGATAGTATATTGCAAAAGTGATGGGTGAGTGTCTAAATTGCTGCCCCCGGCCTGCATGTCTGCCCAGAGCGTGGGGTTGGCATGGTAGTGTGGTTCTTCAGTCCACTGCATTTGGTGAATAAAATCTGTGTGTGTCTGTGTGTGTATATGTGTGTGTGTGTGTGTGTGTGTGTGTGTGTGTGTGCAACACATACGGCATGGTCCCTACTGCCATATCCTGTGCTGCCTTGTCTGAGTGCAGAAACACTCCTAGACATGCCACACAACATCCGCGTGTGCATCTGCATGAATTTGTGGGGAATCCAGTGTGGAAGGGGCATGCATCCCTTTCTTGAATGCTGACAAGAGGTTTTCAGGCCCACCAGTGCACAGCATCCTCACTTAGGGATGCCTACACATTGCAAATCCACAGCACATAGGCAACCCACACTGTCATGCATAACACCCCAATATACTTAATACATAAACACAATCATGAAGACAATGATAGCATAAATATTTTTTATCAGCTATCGATTTAGAGGTGCACTACTAACAAGAGGAAAAAACTCTAAACACTGATTTTGAAGTACATTTACTTTCCATCTCTAAACTGATAGCTTATAAAAAATTATTTATGCTAGTATGGTCTTTGAAATTGTGTTTATGTATTAAGCATGTTAGGACCTATGCACAATGCATTACAAAGCTAATGCACCACATATTTACGGCATGTCGGCAACTCTAAGTCAGAATGCCATGCAGCAGGGGTCCAGCAGACCCCCAGTGGCATTCACAGTAGGGGCACGAGCACCTTGCACACACACATTCCCCCAGCTGATCGTGCAGCTACACACCATGGGCAGTTCAGAGGCATGTCACGGAGGTGTGTTCACACTTATCACCATTCACTAAGGCATGGAGTGCCAGGAACAGGGGGCACAAGATACATTGGTGGGACCCTGCTGTAACTTTTAATTTTCCCCAAAGGATGCCAACCTGCTGCAGTGGGAGGGAAACACCCTCCATCCTACTTCTGCAGACCACCAGGTTGATAGGGAGGTCTGGGGCAGCCATTCAGGCAATTGCTTGTATTTTGATACAGATTGGATCCAGCGCCTTCCAACGTTCTCCTGCCCATGCCCAGCAGGGGATTGACTTTGGAACACAGGATAGGCATCCAATTGGATGCCTTCCTGTGTCCATTGATCTACCCCAAGCAGCTGCACACTGTGGGGGAGTGGGGCAGTGGACAGGCACCCTGTGGCTGCATGCAGTTGTGCATACCATGCAGCCTGCATCTGTCCATGGGTGTGTAGCTACACAGGTGGCGTACAGGCCAGGTACATGCAACTCACATGTACCCGGCACACTTTCATGTTTAGTCCCCATTGTGCTGTGATTTGAATTGATTTGCCATTTGGGCATATTTAAGAATGTTTCAGAGACCACTTTGGCCTATTCAGTAACATTACATTTTGAACATTTGGTAATCTGCTTGATATCTTAGCCTGTATGTTAATCCTGTGAGTCTTATTTTACTGTCAGGGACACTGGTTTACTGTAGTTTAATGGTGAGCTGAGTGATCTTAAATCCAAGGAACGAAGGCTGGAACACCATTGATGGAAGTCTAGGGCTGTGAAGGACAAACTAGTTCTGATTTCTCATTATAAGTAATATCAGAAGGCAATCTCTCAGAAAAAGGCAGATTTTCTGTCTTGGGAGATTGTCACTGGGAAGCACTGAGCAGCTTACCTCTTTCAGACTGCAGACAGGCTGCTTCACCCAGCCTGTCTGGAACCCATAAGAGAAACTGCACCCTTGAAACACGAGGAGTTTACTCGGTGCTTCTCAGATAAGACATCTTCCATTAGGGCCGGCATTATTCCAGTGGGGCATTATATTCCTAGCAATTATCTGTATCTGGGCCAGGAATGCAATAGGTGTTATTTGGGTGAATTTTGGACAGTAACGGTGGAAGAGGTCTGCCAGGTGGTCTTGAGCTGCAGCCAACTTATTGTAATCTGGACCTGAGCCCAACGCAACTCCTAGTGAGCTGCTTCATCTAACTGGGCCCTGTGTTCACTGAAATCATCTGGTGTTCTCTGTAGTAGGGGCTGGTTCTAGCAGCACTTAAGTGTGTGCTGTTAAGACCCCTGCTGAAAAAACTATCCTTGGAATTGGATGTTTTAATACATCTACCATCCTGTCTCTAGAAACTCCTTTCTAGGGAAGGTTATTGAGAAAGTGGTTGTGCTACAGCTCGAGGAACACTAGGAGGCCTCTAACATGTATGAGCCATTTCAGTTGGGTTTTAGAGCTAGGCATAGCATGAAGATAGCCCTGGTAAGGGTGCTTAATGACCTGCTCAGGGCGATGGATAGAGGAGCACGATCTATTCTCATCCTCCTCAATCTCTCTGCAGTGTTTGACACTGCGAACCACAGAATACTTTTGTCCTAGCTTAGGGATTACAATGGACTCATCAGCACTGTGATCTGCTGGTTCAAGTCTTTTTTATGGCATAGAATCTAAAGGGTAGTACTGGGGAACTATTCCTTGAGCCCGACTGTTCTGTTCTGTGGCATGCACCAGGGCTCAATCATCTTTCCAATGCTGTTCACAGTGTATATGCTATCTCTGGGAATGGTTGTTAGACAGTTTGAGCTGTGGTTTCACTGCTACGCAGATGATACCCAGCTCTACCTCGCATGTGTGCCCAGGACTCATGTTGCCATTGACATGTTTATTAAATGCCCAACTGAGATCCAGAACTTGATGGCTTCAAGCTGGCTGAAACTAACCCCTGAGAAGACTTAGATTTTAGTGCTTGAGCCAGGCTGAAAGGGGGATTGGCGGCTGGTGTTGGAGTAACTGGGCTTTGGCTGGGTGATTCTAGCCTACTTGCCTGCCCTAGGTTGAAGAATATGGGAGTCATTCTGGATGAAGGCTTGACAGTGGATGCTCAGGTGACAGCCATAGTCCAGAATGGCTTTATCCATCTCTGGAGCATCCACCACATTAGATCCTTTATTCACCCCAAGAGCTGGCCACACTGATCCTTGTGTTTGTGACCTCAAGGCTAAACTATTACTGTGTTTTTTCCTTGGGGGTTTCTAGAGGTACACTACATCGCCTGCAGTTTCTTCAGAATGCTGCTGCTTAGTTACTCTCGGGCTTGTCAAGATCTTGCAATATCACTTTGGCACTGCATGATCTGCACTGGCTACTGGTGAAGTGGTGTATCTCATTTAAAATACATTTGTTGACCTATAAAGCCCTGCGTGGACTGGACCCAGCCTACCTGAGTGAGCTCCTGCATCTCTACACCCAAGTTCATCCACTTTGTTCCTCTGAGGAGGGCCTCCTGGCAGTCCCGAGGACAAGATTAAAAACCTAGGGTGACAGGGCCTTTGAAACAATTGATCTGGCACTTTGGAGTTTATTACCCAAGACCATGAGGGAAGTCCCTTGATGGACATTTTTACAAAGAGGCTAAATACCTATCTTTTTCCAAAGGCTTTTGGGGAAGCCATGTAGGTCTGCAGCACTTCCACTTATATTTTTATTAAATAAATTTTAATATTTATGTTGTTTTATGGGATTGTTTTTTGTGAAAATTGACATTGTTTATCTGATTTGTATTATATCACCTGTTTTATTGTAATGATGCCCAGAGCCTCAGGGGAAGGGTACCACAAGCAAACTCATCTACTACTACCACAATGATTGATAAAGGGCAAATTCAAGTTTGTAAATGGGAGAAATGGTATTGTCATTGGTGTCTGCAACACTAAAATCAGTTTTTACCAGTGTTCTATCCTTATACCCTTTTGGTATGTGTATAACAACTCAGAATAAAAGAGGCCTATGTATACATAAAATTCAATAAAGCAAAATGAAAATAGTACCAGAAATAAATTATAGAAATATACAGTTTAATCTCAGGGACTTCCTATGATCTGAGCTACCCAAAATACTGCAGCTTCTTGAGTGTGCTCACCTGACTATCGAGTGGGCCCATTGCACATTGCAACCACGGCTGAAGCCCAGGGAAAGGCCTCAGCCTATCCTGGCAAGATTCCTAAATTTCACAGAGAAGGAGTTGATACAATCCAGAGTTAGAGAACTTAAATCCTTGGAATGGAGAGGTCAAACGATTTAAATTTTTCAAGATTACTCAAGAGAGCTCACTGCCAAACAGGAGTACATGAAGGCAAGGCATATCCTGCACACCCTCAATGTTCCTTTTTCACTCCGCTACCCTGAGTCAATGAGACTGATTCATAAAGGGACTCCCTTGATGTTTACCACCCCAGAGGACCTCATGGACTTCATACAAAGGACTTGGTCCCAGGAGGTATGTTCTTTGGCCCACGATTTAGTTTGGACCGGTCAGGATCATTTGCAAACAATAGCAGATCCCTGAAAGAATCATCCCCAAGTCACAATTTGCAGTGGTCCCAACCACCAAGTAGCAACCCTCCCAGGGATAGCAGTAATGCAAGTGACTAATAGTCAGGGCCTATTTGTTCAAGAAAATGCCCACAAAATCAGAGACGTCACAAGAGAGATCACCCGTGCAGTAGGGAGAGCCCCACACTGGATGATCGGAGGGTAACCACCAGCCAGAGAGATGAAAATCCAAAATCCTGCAGCCTGTACTTTACCCAGAATAGGTATGTAGCTCTAGCCAAGACACTGCTGGACTATGATCCTGGCATGGAGATTGTTGTGGAGAGCATCCGCCCAGACACCATTATTCAGCACTGGGCAGCCACTGAAGCAGACAGGCAAGATGACCTCAGTGATAGACCTGACAACACTGGAGAGCTGGTTGCTTTCCCTCAACCACTGAATGACTCAGCTGGGATGCTGGAGAGGCAGAAGAACCCATCTTCAGAAAACAGTGCCAATATATTGGATCAAACCTGATCCTGCTCAGGTAAGTACATCACTTTTGTTAGCATTTTATGTTGTGGGGGCTATATGGGGGGCTGTTATAGGGGGACAGATGCCACATCATTTGGCCCTTGGGAAGGCCTGAAACCCCAGGTTTTCCTTCAGCCCTCTACCACTAGATAGCTTGTTACAGGGCCAAGTGTCGCTTGTTCCCTGCCCCCACACTTGACACCAGGTGAAAGTCATGGGCCATGCTGATGCAGACATACTTATCTTTTTTCTTAAACTCTTGAAAAGCTGGGACACTGGTGTTAGCAGTTTACTGTTAATAGTTATTGATGCAAAAGTTGTATTCCAGACGTATATTTTAGGTTGGACGTTATGGTGGGGAGGTATGGCCAGACACAGCTTTCTTCTCGCAGCTTGCATGTTTCATGCCTCAGCACTCCATTATGCTGTTTGATCTGAAGCTGTACAGGAAGGTTGGTCAGGTCCACTACTGTACCTCCAGGATGAGTAGCTCTATCAATGCCCTAGCCCATCTGTGCTCACACCTTGACACTCCTTTCAACCAGCCTATTCAGGCAAGGCATAGTTGGGGAAAATATAGTACTAGATGCCAGATATGGTTAAATATTGGCAAATATAGGCAGAAATGCTACAGGTCACTCAAGCGAATTCACACTTGTAATAAACAATCACAAACAGGGGGCACCAGGGAACTGCACTAAAAGGATGCCATGCTTGCATTGCTGGGGAGGCAATAACTAACCTAGGATGTTCCCTACAAGACAAATAATGCTCGCCCCCTCCTCACTAAATGGAGGGCAAGCTACTACTGTGAGAAGTTGGCAATGGGTGGGGACAAGTATGCCCTGTCCCCCCTCCCCAGTTACCTAACACTGGTGCCCTGGTCCTAATCATTGTTCCTTGCAAGGGCCCCAAAAGTTCTCAGCCAGGTTTTAGCAGTCAGGTGACCTTCAAATGACAGCCTGGTGCTGGTTCACCCTGGTAGTGCCTATTAATGCAGGCTACCAGGTCCCCAGGGGGAGAGTGGCAAGGTTTTAGGTACTCTGGTGTTGGCCTACGTTTTCACCCCAAACTACTGCTTGATTGTTAGAATTGTAACTAGTTTGTTTTTTCTGCACACATATCTCTGTTCAATTTTAAATGCTTTGAATGTGAAGTACTGTGTTCCTGTGTTTTAGAAAGGTATTACTTTGAAAAAGTGAATGTACACAAGATAGTAGATAAGAAAGGCTGATCCACATGTGGAATGACAGAACCGCTTAGTATTTGGGAAGGCTTGGTTGCCCTGTGGAAAGGTTATGAGCCCACACCCCTCTCATTATCTGGTATCCAATAGTATGTAATAAAACCCCAAAACTAGAGTATGGCTGAGCTTGTATGCCATACGTGGAATGTTAGAGGGCTCAGTACCCCCATCAAAAGACAAGCATTTGTCAATGCCGAATGTTGTTTGCTTATATGTGCTGCTTAGGTATTTGGAAGTGAAAGTACCATGCCTAAGAACTGTCATGTGCCCTCCCCCCAAAATATCCACTGTGTCTTTCTGTTCAGTATTCACAGAAGAGGGGGAAGGGCAAGGACCACAGCAGTACAGCAGTTGCAAAGGTGTGAAGAGGTGGACAATAGTCCATTCACAGGCAGAAGAATCCTGCGGAAAGTGAGTAAACTGAAGGTGGACAAAGCAATGGGAACAGATGGCATACACCCAAGGATATGAAAAGAACTGTGAAGGGAAATAGCAGTACCTGTGGCAGCCATGTTCACTGAGCCATTCAACAGAGGGGTGGTACCAGAGAATTGGAGGAGGGCACATGTGGTCCCTTTATAGAAATCCAGCAGTAGGGAGGAGGTGGGGAACTATAGGCCAGTCAGCCTCACTTCAGTAGTGGGGAAGATCATGGAGACATTGGTTAAAGAAAGGATAGTGGGGCATGTAGAAGCCATCAGAGCCCAGGGTCATAGGCAATATATAGATTCACAGTGGGGAGGTCATGGCAGACAAATCTGGTTGATCTCTTTGGGTGACAAAGAAAGTAAATCAGGGTGGGGCAGTGGACAATGCTTACCTTGATGTAAGCAAAGCATTTGACAACATCCCACATAGGAGGCTGATAAAGTAGCTGAGTAGGGAGGGCATGGGGGAAAGGGTGGTAAAGTGGGTTAGAAACTGGGTAAGAGACAGGAGGCAGAGAGTGGTGGTAAATGGGACGCAGTCTGGGGAGAGGGGGTGACCAGTGGGGTGCCACATGTATTGGTCCTGGGGCCAGTCCTCTTCAATGTCTTCATTAGTGACATTGCAGAAAGGGTGAAGAGAAAGGTCTGCCAGTTTGCAGATGACACCAAGATCTGTAACACAATGTATACCCCAGAGGGGGTGGAGAAAATGAGGAGGGACCTGGGGAAGGTTGAGAAATGGTATGAGGAGTGGCAACTGAACTGTAATTCAAAAAAGTGCAAAAGTATGGACCTGGGACACAGAAACCCTAGGGAAAGGCACAGAATGGGGGGGGGGGTTTGCTGACAGTCACACAGAAGGAAAGGGACCTGGGGGTTCTTATCTCAGATGACCTGAAAATGTCAAAGTGCTAAGGCAGCTGGGAGGGCCATTGACATGCTGGGGTGCATAGGCAGGGGTATCACCAGCATTAGAAGGGAGGTAGTGATGCCATTATATAAAACCTTGGTCAGGCTTCACATGGTGTACTGTGTGCAGTTCTGGAGGTTGCACCTTTGTAAGGCTATTAACAGGCTAGAGATGGTCCAGAGAAGGGTGAATGCGATGGTACAGAGCTTGCAACACAAGACTTATGAGGAGAAATTAAGGGACCTCAATATGTACTCACTGGAAGAGAGGGGGGAAAGAGGGGGTATGATAGAAACATTCAAGTACATCAAAGGTATAAATAGAACTACTGAGAAGCAGGAGACAGCTGCTATAGGCATATGTGCCAGCTTCTGTGTGATATTCTTTTGTTATAAATCTGTAATCTCCAGTATTTCAGTAACCACATGACCACACTGCCTTCTTTAGGCAATTTTATGCTGGTTGATGCCTGGTGTCAGAGGGCAGACAGAGGGTTCACCAGATTGTGTTGCCATTTGACAAACTCCATAGAGTGTTCTTTTACTGGTAAGCATTTTGGAAAGCTGGTGAAGGTCTCACAATTTTTATTATGATTTTATCTCCTTATGTCTGTCCCCTTTGTTTCCCCTCATCCCTGCACCACAACAGTCATCAGTGGCCACAGCTTCAGCCTTCTTGCCAGATGGTGGGTGAGAAACATAGAAACATACAAGTTGCTGGCACATAAGAACCACTTGGACCACCTAGTCTGCCCATTTCCCTACCTGATGGAAAAGCTGCAGATTCTAGTTAATCAACAGCTTACTTTTTCCTACCCCCCAGTAGAATTGCCTTATGTCTGTCTGTGAGCAGCTGCCTTGACAGTCTGTGAAGTCTGAAGTCTTTCAGTGCCACTTACTGGTCATCTTTCAACACAGGCAGGGTGCTGCCAGCCCAAAAGTAACTCAGGACAAGCAGGTTTCAAAGTGGGGAAGAAATGGAGTGAGCAAGAATCAAGTACTAATTCAGATGCAGTGTCGATTTTAAGATCAGCATAATGGTGTGGACACTGCAAATAGAACCCCAGCTCTTTAAGCAGTCTTACGCAGAGTAAAGGCTTCTCGAAGCACTGGGGTTCTCTTTATTGCACTGTAAGTGGGCTGCAACTAATTCAGTAAGTTACTGTACCTTACATGTGGATGTATAGTAGACCCAACTTTAAATAAACACTGTACCTGAATTAACACATGATGCGATAGTAACATAGAATTTGTCAGCAGAGAAGGACCGCTCAGACCACCCAGTCTGGCCAATTGTTCTCTACCTACGTGTAACTCCTGTCTGTATATGTTAGTGCATGTCTTATTCTGCCTGCATCCATCAGGACCTCCTGAGCTTGCTTAATGGATTTTTCCTGCAATGAACTTGAACCTACTCCACTTCCATGGCCCTATTGATCTCTGTTGACCCCCTCCTTCCCCTTTCTGTAATATACCCCTTAGTTTATCCCATGCATGCCTAATGCCCCCTACCATTTTAACTTCCGCCACTTCTCCTGGCAATCTGTTCAAGGCATCTACCACCCTTTCAGTAAATAAATATTTCCTCACATCTATTCTGAATGCCCTCCCCAGAGCTTCATTGTATGTCCCTTGGCTTGGGTGCTCATCCTCATTTGAAGGAAACTCCCCAACTATACCTTCTTTACCTCTGTGAGGTACTTTGTAGGTCTTGATCATGTCACCTCTCGGCCTCCTCTCCCCAGAGTGTACATGCTGAGATTCTTCAGCCTTTTCTTGAAGGGATTGCTGTGAAAATTCTGAACCATTTTAGTTGCCCTCCTTGGGAAACTCTCCACCTTATGTCCTTTGTGAAGTGTGGACTCTAAAACTGGACACAGTAGTCCAGCTGGGGTTATACTAGGGAGTGAACAATTGCAGCACAACATCTCTCGTCCTCCTACTGGAGATGCTAGTCCTTATGCACCCCAGAATCCAATTTGCCCTGCCGATAGCCTTGCCACACTGTACTGCCATCTTGAGGTCATCTGATATAATAACCTCAAGGACCCTTTCATGTCTAGTGAGTATCAGTAGCTCCCCCATCGTATACCCATCATCAGGGTTCCTGTGCCCTAGGTACATGATTTTACACTTGTTGGCATTCAACCCCAAGTAAGTAAGGAAATGGAACTGATTTGAATGAATTGCAGGCTTTTAAGCAGCTTTTCAGAGGGTGTGTATGTGTGTGTTTGGGGGGGGGGCTCTGGTACTGGCAGTACCTCCAAGAATGCCACCGACTTCCCCACCCCCTCACATTGCTTGCCCAAGTACTCAAACCTCTCCCTCACTACTTCCACAGTGTTCCTCAAGTCATTTGTACCCACATGCAACAGTAAATGAGGTTTCTTCCTGCCCCTCGCTGCACACTTGAGCAGTGCCTGCACTGCCCCTCCTGTACTCAACCTGGGGACAGCTTCAATCCAAATATGGCTTTGCCTTCCCCCTTTCAACCCCATCTCACCCATTTTAGTATAGAATCACTGAGGATGATTTCCCCCCGCTCCTTACCCCCTTTCCCTTCTAATGTCCCTTCCATCACCCCAGTATTCGTTCTTCCCTGTCCATACCCCCACCAACTGCACCCTCTGTGACTTCTATATATGTAACCCCTAATTCTGCCTCATCCCTTTTCTCTGCCTTATTCCTCCCATCCCCCTTTAACCTCTTCCCAGCCTGACTACTTCCTAGTGGGCTTCCCATGTCGACCTCCCCTCCTTCCCTGCTGATTTCCAACCCCTCTCCTATCCCCACTTTTGTTAGTTTAGAGCCCCCATTTCCTTCTACCCCAATAGTGATTTCTATCCCATCCTTCCCCCTTCCTGTAGCATTCTCTCCTTCAATCACCACCCCTCCTTCCTTACTATCCCCCTTCTACCCTTTTGTCCTCACTATCTCTACCCCTACCTGTTGCCATCCCTCTCATGCCCCGCTTGTCCTCCCCCCTTAAGTATGTTCCTGCTTCCCCTCTCTGTCCAATAGCAGAGGTTCAAATCTATTCATAATTGATACCTGTCCAACATCTCCTCCCCCTATTGGTTCCCTCTTCCTACTTGCTCCCCTCCGTGCCACCCCTGGTGCCTCCCTACCAGCAGCCATCTACTCTCTGTCCTGGTACTCCTTGTGGTATCTTCCTTCCCCATCAGAAAAAGCAGCCCCGCCCTCACCTCGGGCACCCCCTCCCTTCTCCTCTCTTTTCTGCTGGTGCTTCTGATACTGGGGTCAGTTTCAGTCCCTAGTTATTCTTCCTCTGTCCCCCCTTGCCATCCCCTATTCCCCCCTCAGGATGCCTATCATACTCATCTGCCCTACCACTTACACTCCTCCCTAACCTCCATAGTTCTCCCTCAAAGTAGCCAGTCATTTACAGACCATACACCCCCCCCCCATACTCCAAGCCCAGTTCAGGATCATGGCACACCCTGTACACCCCTTCACCCTTCCAACAATGCCCACCCTAGTGACATGTGGCACCTGCCCCATTTTGGCCCCCATCTTATGCTAGGGGCTGTTGCTCCCAGTTTCTGTACCATATTACAACTGTTAGGCCCCTGTTTACTCAAATCCCTGTCCCCCCCTGCACACTAGTCTCCCTACTGACCCCTTGCCAACGGGGGTAATTCAGGCTCAAATGTCATCTGTTAGACACTGTATTATTGTAGGACTCCTAAAGCCTCCTTGTCCATTTTTCATCCGTCAGTTACCATACTTTTTGTTCTCGGCTCTCATATAGTTTCACTTAACCCAGTAAGAAATCCTATTGCACTCCAAGTATTACACAGTTCAGTTAGAGAAACAAACAGAACAAATATATATGTATTATTACAAGAATCACGACAGTATAGCTCAGTACTTAGCTCAGTTAGAGAAAGAAACAGAAGAAGTAAGTCTGTATTAGTACAGCAATTTTAAAGCATCCAGTCATTGCTTTGTCTCCACTCCAGATACCCTGCTGTAATAGAGGACCACAGAGGACCGTGGGCGGGAGGATGGGCAAGTGTAAAGTCCCGGCAGAGCTCCATTGAGCTTGTTCACTCCCCCTCTCTCACTCGCTCATTCTATTTCTCCTGAAGCTGCAGACTGCCCTTTTGTACTGGGCTCCTGCTTGCATTGGCACCTTTTTCTGCCCACAAAGAAATCTGCAGCAGTCCCAAAAGAGCTCCATTGAGCTCACTCACTATCCTCTCTCACTTGCTCGTTCCATTTATCCCTGTGCTGCAGGCTGCCCTTTTGTGCTGGGCTCCTACCTGCATTGGAGCTTTTTTCTGTCCACAAAGAAATCTGCACCATTCCCGACAGAGCTCAGTTGAGCTTGGTCACTCCCCCCCTCACTTGCTCGATCCTAATCTGTCCCAAGCACTGATTTCCCAAAGTGACTGCGCAATCCTGCCCTGGAAGCGTGAAAACACATTTTGGCCAGGATGTAAAAAATGACAGCTGTACTATTCATAAGGAGGTGTGAAAAAATGCCAGTGTTGAAAATCTGGCACGAAAATTTTACTGATTTGCAAAGTTACAATGGCGCATGGAAACTGCACGACATACGCTCATAACACAGTCATTTTATGGACTTTCATCACAAAATTTTCAATATAGGCATTTTAGGACCTCTGCTTATGAACAATGTCATTATGGTTTTCTTAATGTGTACCGAACACTAATTTCCCACAATGACAGCACTATTCTGTGCCGGAAGTGTGAAAATTCGTTTCATCCAGGATGTGAAAAATTACAGTTGTACTGTTCATAAGGAGGTGTGGAAAAATGCCAATGCTGAAATTCTGGAGTGAACATATTGCAAATTCTGCGAAGTTACAAGCATGGGTAGCAACTGCGCAACTCACGCTCGTAAAACAGTCATTTTTTTGGATTTTTCTAACAAATGTATTACTCAGCTCAGCTAGAGAAATAAACAGAACAAATAAATATGTATTATTACAGCAATCATAACCGTATAGCTCAGTACTTAGCTCAGTGGAGTCTAAAACTGTGGGAGAATTCAAGAATGCATGGGACAGACATAAGGCAATTCTTGTGGGGGGCAGGAAGATATAGGCTGTTGGTTAAATAGGATCTGCGGCCTATCCTGTAGGTAGGGAAATGGGCAGACTAGATGGGCCTAGCGGTCCTTATCTGCCGTCAAAGTCTATGTTTCTATGTTTCTATGTTTCAGTTACAGAAATAAACAGAACAACTTAATCTGTATTATTAGAGTAATCCTAAAAGTATCCAGTCATTGCTTTGTTTCCACTCTAGAGACCCTGCTGTAATGTAGGACCACAGAGGAACTTGGCGGGAGGGTGGGCAACTCTAAAGTTCCGGCACAGCTTCAATGAACTCGCTCACTCCCCCTCTCTCACTCACTTGTTCTACTTTTCCTGACACTGCAGGCTTCCCTTTTGTACTGGGCTCCTGCTTGTACTGGCACCTTTTTCTGCCAAGAAAGAAATCCGCAGCAGTCCCGACACATCTCCATTGAGCTCACTCACTCCCCGTCTCTCACTCGCTCATTCTGTCTCTCCCGCGGTGCAGGCTGCACTTTTGTACTGGGCTCCTGCCTGTGTTGGTGTCTTTTTCTGCCACAAAGAAGTTCACAGCTGTCCCAACAGAGCTCCTTTGAGGTCGCTCACTTCCACTCTCTCACTCGCTCATTCTGTTTCTCCTGGCGCTGCAGGCTGCCCTTTTGTACTGGGCTCCTGCCTCCATTGGTTCCTTTGTCTGCCAACAAAGAAATCTGCAGCAGTCCCAACAGAGCTTTGTTGAGCTCACTCACTCCCCCTCTCTCACTCGCTCGTTCCATTTCTCCTGGTGCTGCAGGCTGCCCTTTTGTACTGGGAGCCTTCCTGCTTAGGTGCCTTTTTCTGCCCACAAAGAAATCTGCAGCAGTCCTAATAGAGCTCCGTTGAGTTCACTCAGTCCCCTCCTCTCTCAGTCGCTCATACTGTTTCTCCCACCTCTGCAGGCTGCTCTTTAGTACTGGGCCCCTGCCTGCATTGCTGCCTTTTTCTGCCCACAAAGACATCTGCAGCAGTCCCAACAGAGCTCCGTTGAGGTTACTCACCCCCCCACCCGCTCGCTCTGTTTCTCCCGGCCCTGCAGGCTGCCCTTTTGTACTGGGCTCCTGCATTGGGGCCTTTTTCTGCCCACAAAGAAATCTGCAGCAGTCCTGACAGAGCTCAGTTGAGCTCAGTCACTCCTCCCTCTCACTCGCTCAATCTTAATCTGTCCCAAACACTGATTTCCCACAGCGATCTTACTATTCTGCGCCCAAAGTGCATAAACACATTTCAGTCAGGATGTGAAAAATGACAGCTGTACTGTTCATAAGGAGGTGTGAAAAAATGGCAGTGTTGAAAATCTGGCATGACAATATTACAAATCTGCGAAGTTACAAGGGTCCTTAGAAACTGCGCAACGCACACTTGTAGCACAGTCATGTGATGGGCTATCATCACCAAATTTTCAACATAGGCATTTTAGGACCTCTTCTCATGAACAGCATCACTGTCATTTTCTTAATCTGTCCCAAACACTGATTTCCCACAGCGACTGTGCTATTCTGCACCAGAAGTGCGAAAACACATTTTGGCCAGGATTCCTAAGGAGGTGTGAAAAAATGCCAGTGTTGAAAATCTGGCTAGAAAATCTGGCAAATTCACAAAGTTACGAGCGTGCGTAGCAACTGTGCAATGCACAGTAGTAAAACAGACATTTTGGGGATTTTTACCACCAAATTTGCAACATAGGGATTTTGAGAGCCCACCTCATGAACACTAACACTGTCATTTTGTTAATCGGTCCTGAAAGGTGATTCCATGCAGTAACCACAAAATCACCTTTCAGGGCCTAATTACACCATGACAATGGCTGAATTCATGAGAAGGGGCCCCAAAAACCCCATGTTGAAATATTGGTGGTAAAATTCCAAAAAATGCCTGCGATATGCACCAAAGTTGAAAAAAAATCTTATTTATGCCACTCTACAGCTTACCGGCATTTCCTCAGTTTTTGGTCGGCTTTGAAGAGTGCAGACATGTTTCAGGTCCACCGAACATCATCACACCAAGCTCTGAGGTAATTATGGGGTGAGGGTGTGTGTGGGGAGGTGGGGTATGCAGTGGGAGGGCATGGGTTGGGGAAGGGGCACAGATGGCGAGGGACCATTTACTTCTTTTCAGGGTTAAAAAGAAAATAGACATTGTGGGATGGTTTCCCATTTTACCAGGTACTTTTGGCATGCTGGGGTGGGCTCCTAGTGTACCACCTGTGTGTTTTGGGATGGGGGACCAGAGCTGACAGAGATTAGGCTCCCCAGTCGGCACATACTGGTGGGGGGGGGCTCATGAGCCGAGGGGGATTGGGCACCCCCTCAGCACACAAGAACTGGGGGGGGACATCTTGCTGAGGGGGACTGGTCACCCCCATTGGCAAACAACACAAACTGATGGGAACTGGACTACCCGTCGGCAAACTGGTCAGGAAATGCAACGGAGCCCTACAATAACGGGTTGCTTCCTCATTGCAGCGGATGACGCTGCAATGATGAGGCAACCCCTGATTGCAGTGGCTGAAACTTTTCAAGGTTGTGGCATGCTGGCTGAACTAGTGTCAGCAGCAGCATGCCATGGCATTGAGGAATAGGGGCCAAGCCTCAAAAGGCAGTGGGGGCATTGGCCACAATAGTGCCGTGCCTCCACAACCTGCTTCTGTAGCAAGCTGCCGCAACATGTTTCTTGTGCATGCACGCAATTAACATAAAAAAAGGTTCTCTCCCATTTAAAAAGTACTCAAATTGCAAATAACCTTCTTGCAGGAGACCAAGCTTACCCAAAACATCCACAGCCTACTAGCTAGAGACTGGGTGGGCCAAGAAGTCCACACATGTGCACCTACCAGAAAGTGTTATTCTTTTTTATAAGTCCCTCAAATGTCAGCTGAGCACAGTGCAATCTGACCCCCATGGATATTGAGGTGTGGCAGTGTTTAGCCCCCCACAAGGCCTGATCTTCCTCTGTAATGTTTATGGCCCCAATAAAGATGACCCCACTTTCTTTCTTGATGTTGCCAGTGCTCTCAGCTCCCTCTCCAACTCTGATTACCCAGTTCTAATGAGAAGGGACTTCAGTCTCACACTTGACCCCCTTCTGGACCGCAGTGCTTTATGTAGAGAGTCCCACAATAGGGGACTGTGAGCACTGGGCCAGTTCATGTCAGACAATGATCTCACTGATAATTGTACTTTCAATCCACAGGTCCGGAATGATACCTACTAATCTGGGGTTCAAAACTCCCTTAGTAGGCTGGACTACTGGCTAAAATCACCTCCCTTGACACAATCTGCCCTAGATACCACCACTTTGCCTTTGGTAGTATCGGGTCATGCTCCAATACAGCTTTATATGACATGGAGACCCCATCCAGCTCTCTACAAAATGGAGGTTAGACCCTCTTCTGCTTAGGCACCCAGATCTCCTCCTCTGGGCAAAAAAAGAAACCACATGGTTCCTCCAGGAGAACCTCACCTCTAACACCAACCAATACTGGGGTCACCTGGGAGGCCTACAAGGCCACTATGAGGGGGAAAATTATGGGGTATGCTGCTAGAAGGAGACAGGAGAGGTAATAGTGAGTTACTGAGCCAGAGGCAGCTTTAAATAAAGCAGAAACTGAATACAAAACCCAACAGACCCCCAAACCAAACTCCACCCTTCAAAGGAAAGTACTGGGCTTATGCTTCAAAATTAACCAACTGATCAGCAGGAAGGCTAAACTAGCCATCTTGAGGATCCACTGCAAATTCAGAGATGGAGGGGATTGGGAGGGGTAGAGTTTTGGCCTGCCAGCTTAGGAAGCAAATGGCAGACAGACATATTGTGGGCCTTAAAGATCCACAGTGCAAGCTACTTCCAAGCCCCCAGGAGGTCAGTAACATTATGTCTAACTTCTATGCCTCTTAAGACCACAAACACAAGGACCCCCCCAAACCTGTTCAGCCCTTTCTGGAGGGTGTCCTCTTTCCCAAGCTATCACCTCAGCAAACCACGATCCTTGACTCGCCACTAACTAAAGAGGAGGTAACTAAAGCCCTGCTGTCACTGCACAGTGGTATAGCACATGGCGGGGATGGTTTCCCTGTAGAGTTTCTGCAGGCATTAAGCCCACAGTTTGCCCAAATCCTAACACAGGTGTACACCGAGGCTGAAAGGTCAGGCACCCTCCCATCTACACTTAGAGAAGCAGTTATCACAGTGGCCCAAAGAAGGACAAGGATCCCACTTCGGCAGACAGTTACAGACCTATTTTGCTGATCAATACTGACAGCAAGGTCTATGCCAAGGCTCTGACCAGCAGAGTTAGCCCCCTTTTACCCAGCCTGATACATCCTGCCCAGGTGGACTTCATTTCAGAGAGGAACAGCTCAGATCACATCAAGTCATTGATCAACCTCCTCCACATGGCTAGATGCCTTCAAATTCCATCTGCTACTCTGGCAGTAGATTTTGAGAAGGCATGTGACTCTCAGGAATGGGACTACCAACAGGCAGTTCTTGCACACCTGGGGTTTGGGGAGAGGCTTAGGGCATAGGTACAGGCCATCTACCATTCTCCGACTGCTCATGTGTCCATGAATTGCATTATATCTGCCGCATTCCCACTAGAGAGGGGAACTTGACAGGGTTGCCCACTGCTTTTTGTGCTGGCTGTGCAGTCACTAGCAGCAGCCATTCAACAACACCCCCTGGTACTGGGCATTGAGATAAGGAAGAGATGTTACTCGACACTCATGTACACGAATGATCTCCTCCTAGCAGATGTACAGCAGTCATTACCCCAACTCCTAGCCCTTCTAAAAGAATTTGTGAGCCTCTCAGGCTTAAAACTAAATCAGGCTAAAATGGAGCTGATGCCCTTGAACCCATTTTGCCAGCCACAGATAGCCATTAACTCTGGCCTACCCTGGGCCAATGACTGCCTCACTTATTTAGGGATCAGAATATCCCCCCAAATTGATAAGATGTGTGAGCTAAACCTCTAGCCACTATTTAATTCATGCAAGACTGAGTTTGACAGGTGAAGAAGACTGAACCTTACCCTGACAAGTAAAACAGCAGCAATAAAAATGGTAACAGACCCCAAGTTTTTCTACATGCTCCCCATATCCCCTTATATCTGCCACCGAACTGGCTACAACAAATTTACAGATTAAGGGGAGATTTTCTGTGGGACAGCAAAAAGACAAGGTTTAGCCATAACAAACTAATGGCCCACTGAAGCCAGGGCAGATGGAATATGCCATGGTTTGAGGGCTATAAGTTAGCCTTCCAAGCAACACAGACCAGACACTGGTTTTCCCCCTGTTCAGACTGGTCCCCACAATAGGTTCATATGGAGCAGAGCACTGGGAGGTAGGGATGGCTGCCTCCCTGCCCTACCTCTCTACCAGGAAGCCCCTTTCACACCACTCAGCCATAGCACCTACCAACAATTATTGGCACAAAGTTCACCACAATGTAGGCACCGGCCCCATCCCATTCTCTTATATCCCTTTATGGAGTAACCCAAAAGTTCTAACAGATAACATACCCATATACTGGCCTCAGTGGGCCTCTAAGGGTATCCATTTCCTGAAGGATATACTAGATGGGGAAGAGAGTACAGTGGCATTCTTCTAGTCACTGCAACTAAACTGGAACCTCCCAAATAAAGACCACTGGAGGTTTTTGCAAATTGGGGATGCAGTTAAGACCCTACTGTGGAGCCAAACATCAATCCATCGGACTGAAGCTTTCTCTAAATGGCTCAAAACACCAAAAGACCTTACTGGCAGGAGATGTGCTCAGCTGAGGGATACCCTACAGAGCCAATCAGGGGATTCTACGAGGAGATGGAAAAAATTCCTGGGAGCTGAACTTACAGATGCCCAGTGGGCACAAGCATGGTACAATGCACATACTCGGCTTAGATATGCACGCAGTCAATTAAGTCAAAACAAAATATCACATTTATGGTACAGGATGCCCACTGTGCTCATTGCAGCTGATGTCCTGGATCATGATAGGTGCTGGCACTGCCAGGCAGCAGGTGAGGACATTTATCACATTCCTTGGTCCTGCCCCAGCATGTCAGCAATTTGGGCAAATTAGTACTACAGGTTCATATTCTGCTATCAGCTATACTTCTATTACTAGGCATCATACCAACTGAAATGAAACTCGAGCAACCTCTCTTCAGGTGGCTGACCATGTTGTCAGTACAGGCCAAAAGGGCTCTCCTTTGTAACTGGTGCAGCTCCAATGTACCAGGTATAGGGTGATCATAACCTCTCTTACAGGTCTGACACAACTGGACAGAATCTCCCACTCCAAGTTAAACTGACTGGATTATTTTCTCACATGCTGGGGCACCTATATGGCATATGCACCCCGTTGGTATAGGTTAGATAGAAGTACTGTACTCTTGTAATGCTTGATGTATTGGAAAATTCTTAATAAAGCATATTATAAATTCAAAAAAAATGCATGCTGTGTATTGTAATGCTTGATTAATGGGAAAATTCTTAATAAAGCATATTATAAACATAGAAGTACTGTACTCTATCCAAACCCACCCTTCATACAGGTTCCAGGTGCACCACTTCTTATCTCAGATGAAGCACAACATGTGTCTAGAGTCCCTCCTAATTGGCTTTTATCCCAGCATCTTATGGATCTATAGCTAATTTCACTATTCCAGTTACAACCATTACTCTGGCAGAAGTAATTTTGTTTGTTCATTTGGTTAAGCACTTTGTACACTTTGTGGATCCATTAACTATTTTATAGATCACAGGACTTAATATGGTTACCATGCCTAAGACACAGCCATTAAGACTTCCTAGGAAGCCCTGAAAACATAAGTCCTGGCTAAGTGAAACAGACCCTTGACTAGACCTATAGCTTACCTGTATGAAAGTAAACAATCCTACACTGCATTATATTTCTTCCACTTATACCAAGATCAGGCATCATGCTTAGGTTTAGTAATGAATAATGGATTTAATGCATCAATCATTTATTTTGCCAGGCACATCTTGTACAGTACCTTGTACCCTGTTTAAGCATAACATGTACCTCAGCTACTTAGAATCTAAGTTCCACTTTAAGTGTGATCTTGTGATAATCTGTAATGTTTTGTTCTTGAAAATCAATAAAAATCATTAACAACAAGAAAAATTACAATTTCTAAAGTTTCACTGATCTCACAAAAAAAGTAAAGTTCTGTGAAATGCTTTGTTTTTTACCAGTGTATGGAAAGACCAAATTCTGGAATTTTACTGGATTTTCTGGTAAAAGCTGAACATCAGTGTCCATGTTTATTGCCTATATTTAGTGCTGTGTGGAATTTTCAAATTCTGGTGGAACAGAATTTTACAGAATTTTCGAAATTCTGCCGAATTTCACCAGAAATGGAATGGTGGATTCCTGCAGAATTTTGTTCTGCAAATCTCAATATTTTCCATGGAACTGGTTGCAGAAAGATTTTTCATGGAAAAATGCTGTTCCGCAGAATATTATTCCACTGATCACAGCAGGCAGAATTCCACAGAATTAATGAAATTCCAGTGGATATGTCACCGTGGAATGGTAATTCCATGCTATTTCTGCTGGCAGAATTCCATATTCCACACAGCACTACCTATATATATTATGGTACACATTACACTGCACTTTTTGTATTAACTTGTATTTTAAAGTTGAAAGAGAGGTAGAAATCTCATCACCTACTTATGACATCATGTAGTAGTCATAGTAAAAATGTTATTCATTTTCAAGTAATGAATGGGATACTCATCTGAGACCAGCTAATTTCCAGTAAGGTTTTTAATGTACATTATACAATGGCAAGAAGAATCTTGGCTTCTGATTGGTCAGTTGGCCTTCACAGCAGGGATGTTATCCTGGCATAACATCTCTGCTGATTGTTTCGATTTGTATTTGCTCTGTTTGCATCTTCTCTTAAGAAACTTGTCACCTGTGAACATGGGCAGTTTTGCTCATCTGGTTTTACATGTATAAAAAAATAAAAATGAAAAAATGAAAATAAAAATGTTTTTGCACACTAACAAAAATATTCTTTAAAATTATTTTTTTATTCTGTATAAAACAACAAACCATTTTATAATAGAAATAATGCCCTCCAGGGTGAGTGTTATGCTGGGATAACATCCCTTCTCAGATGTTGGACACCCTCGGCAAGTGGCCTCGGCCCAACCACCTGAGGTGGGATGTTATCCCAGCATAATACCCACCCTGGAAGGCATTATTCCTTTAATGTCAAATAATAAAAAAGTTTGATAACATTAATAATTGACATCACAAGTTACAGGGACATAAAGCAATAAGGCATTATTAAACATTCTTACAAAATAAACCTACTAATGCATTTACAAGTACAAATTCATTATCACAGTTGAAAGCAAATTTATAGAATAGTTCAGTTTTATGCAAAAAACAGCCCACTTAATCAATGTACCTCATGGCAACAGTTTAAATTATGATGTGCCCATTGTATATATCACATTTGTATGGCCCCAAAGTTAAATTTTGAATGTAGGGGTCTAAATATTAAGAGTACAGAATTCCATATCTGTGGACCCATATAAAAAAAAATGTGATCTTCCTACTTCTAATCTGCACATTGGTAGTGAAAATTCCAACCCTCCCACTGATGTAAGACTTTTTTTTTTTATATTTCTGACTTGGATTTTGCCCAATATATATTCAGGTACTCTGTATTTATGGTATTTAAATGTATACAGTATGCTAATATATGTAGAGCTCTTCTATCATTAAGATTTTGCCAGTTGAGGATTTTGTATAATGAACATCTATGCAGTTTTCTGGGTGCACCCTACAACAAATCGTGCCAATCTATTATACATAGTATCCAATTTCAAAAGTTCCATTCCTGTTGCCTCTGCAAATAATAAATCTCCATAATCTAACAATGATAGAATGAGTGAACTAACAATATAGCTTCTAACTTCCATAGACATAATAAATAGGACTGGATTTTCAAAGAGCCCTAGATCCCCACAAACATGCAACAATCTATGGCTGTGGCACATCACAGCTGCATCAGGGACCCTGCACCATATTCTGAAAAAACAGGGCCCCTGCACCATAAATCAGGGAGTTGCAACATCAGCAGATGTGTGCCATAGCAGTGGATGCATCTACGGGAACAGCCACAAGGATCTGGCTGCCCACACAGCCTGGCACAACAGCAAAGGTGCCAGGATGGGTGGGGGTTGGGACACACACCTGGCAGGCATGCAAAGTAGGGAGGCAGCATGGGGCAGGGTGTGCCATAGTGGGGGTGGGGAGAGGGTGGGCATGCAGAATAGTGCAGTTGCACCCAGCGGATGTGCCAATATGTGAGCAATACTGAAATTGGCATGGAAAAGGACGGGGGCAGAGACACACAATGCCATGGCCCCATGTGGGCAAAGCCCTAGCAGCAGCCCCCATATCATGCTACCATGTGGCCATGGCACTGTGTGTCTTCATACATCCTCCCCATTCCATGCCAATTAAAGTATTGCTCACATACTGGTATCCCAGCTGGGTGCAACTGCATTTTCATGCATGCACCCTGGCTCATGCCGCCCCCATACACCGTTATCAGGGCCCCCCAACACAAGTGGCCACAATGACTGCTAGTGGAGCAAGGGGTTTAGACCAGCTAAATGCTGATCTATCTGGATCCCCTTGCTGCTGCCACCATGGGGCTTCTGGAATCCCAGAAAATGGGGATGTTGCTGCTCCACCATGGTGTAAGCCCCCTTGCCACATGGCACACTCTCATTCATGTCACAAGGAGGGTGATGTGCCAATATGCTGCAGTGGGTCCTGATTCAAATGCAAGCTGCACTTCTGAATCTGGACCAGTGCATCCTTTGCTGCATGGTGCAAGATCAAACTGAACCCTTTGCTGTGTGCACTTTGCGGCATTCCTATTGCTTTCAAAATCCAACCCATAGTGTCTTGCTTGATATAATGTCCCCAGTCATTTCCTCTCCTTTTTCTCCTGAGAGTCAATATGTATGTCCCATTAATATTATCATCGATCCAAAGACCAAGGTGTCTATACCTATGGACCTGTTCCAATACATCGTGATTTTTTTGTTTCAATGTGTGATGAATAGTTCAATGAAGCTATAATATTATTCCCTGTGAACAGCATTACTTTTCACTTTTTTAGCATTGATTACAAGCTTTGATTAGAAATAATAATCCTGTAAATCATTAAATACTTCCTGGAGTGTATGCTCAATTTGCGTTACTGAGGGACCCCCTGCATATATTATTGTGTTGTCGGCATATAAGTGATAATTACTAGATGCGATAGTCACAGTAAGGTTGTTCAAATAAATATTAAACAAAATTGGGCCTAAAATTGATCCCTGGGGAACTCCAGAGACTATACTAATCAATTCTGAATTAAATTAATTTACTGTTACTAATTGCTGCCTGCCTTTCAAGTATTAGCTAAACCAATCTACCACTCCCTTTGACATTCCATTTAACTGTAATCTGGACAGGAGGATGTTGTGGTCAAGCATGTCAAAAGCCTTTGACAAATCATGTGACTATAGCTCCCACCTACATACAGTACCCTGGCCAGCATTTCCTGAAAGGCTGAAGTGGTACCATGCAATGGTCTGAAACTTTATTGATGTTTAATTATGATTTTCCCTTTTTCTAAATAGTCCTTTAATTGATCTCCTGTCAGATTTTCAAAAACCTTTATCACAGATAAATAAAAAAATGGATAGTATTTCTCTAATACATCTCTTTGGCCTGATTTCAAGATAGGTACAATCTTTGCATTGTTCCATGCCTGGGGACACTCTGCAGTAGAGAGTGACAAATTGAACAAATTATCAAGGGGATATGATATCATTGGAGCTGCATATTTTAACAGTATGCTCGGAATATCATTTAAACCCCCGATTTACGGATGTCAATTATTAATATCTTATCTTGGACTTTGTTGGTGGTGATAGTTTCAGAAACAAAACTATCATTCTGAGGCTGTTCATCCAGTGCTTTAGCTGTTGTATGTCCAGAGGATTGAGCCAAAGCTTTTCCCCATTGTAACAAAGTACTTATTAAATTTACTTGCAACCATATAACTAATGGGGGTCTTCTGACCAACTATATCAAAGGTGTCAGGCAAGTGGGATATCACTATACTAGGGTATACTTTATTCAGAAGGGACAGGGAGGGTATAAAGGGAGGAGGGGTGGCTTTATACATGAAGAAAGGCAACAGTGGTGTAAGGAATGATTGGGGAGGCAGAGGCACTGTGGATCACCCTGAAAGCAAGCAATGGCATAGCCATTTGCACATGAGTAATATACAGACCCCCAGCACAAAGGAAGGGAATTGATAAGGATCTACTGGAAGCTATTCATGTAATGGCCACCAAGGGGAAGGTGTTACTGATGAGTGACTTCAACTTGCCAGAAGTTGATTGGAGCACCCAGGTGGCTGCAACAGCCAGGGGCAGATACTTCCTGGACTCCATACAAGGGGCATGCCTCAAGCAGCTGGTGCTGGAGCCCACCTGTGAGGAACCAATTTTGGACCTACCATAGTACTAACCAACAGAGACAGAATTGCAGATGTTAGAATAGGCAAACACCTGGGTTCCAGTGACCATCACATGGTGTGGTTTGATGTAAAAACTTCAACAGGGTCATGTCACATGAAATCAATGGTTCTGGACTTCAGGATGGCAGACTTTAAAAGAATGGGGGTATGTCTCAAGAAGGCCTTAGGGGAGGGAGGGAGAATGGAGGGAGTCAAAGGACAATGGGCACATATAAAAGGAGCCACAGTGCGGCAACAAACCTTTGTATTTGACAAGTTAACAAAGGTAAAAGGAAAGGAAAACCACTATGGTTCTCACAAGGGGTGGCAGGTAAAGTAACAGTGAAAAAGTCAGCCTTCAAGAAATATGAGGAGACACAAAGGAAGGGAGGACAGGGCAGTGAGTCTAGAAAAAGAGAGAGAGAGAGACGGGGAAGGCAGTCAGGGGTGCCAAGACGAGGACAGAGGAAAATACAGCACAGCAAGTTAAAAAAGAGGACTAGACCTTCTATAGATACACTGGTGAGAAGAGAAGGACAAAGGGAGGGATTATAAGGCTGAAGGGGGAGGAAGGCAAGGAAGTGGAGGGAGACCCGGAAAAAGCATAAATCCTGAACAATTATTTCTGTTCAGTATTCACAGAGGAAGAGAAAGGGGAAGGGCTGCATAAAAGAAGTAGGAAGGAAAAGGAGGTATACAACAACCCATTCAAAGAAGAGAGGGTCCTGGAAGAACTTAAAAAACTGAAGGTGGACAAGGAAATGTGACCAGATGGGATTCACTCAAGAATATTAAAGGAACTGGGGGATATACTAGAGGCACCACTGGTGGCCCTTTTCAACAGATCACTGGAAACAGGGGAGGTTCCAAAAAACTGGAGAAGGGCTGAGGTGGTCCCTCTCCACAAAAGTGGGAGTAGAGAGGAGGCTGGAAACTACAGATCTGTCAGTCTGACCTCAGTGGTTGGTAAAATTATGGACTCTCTGCTAAAAGAAAGGATAGTAGAATACCTTGAATTAAGTGGTTCACAAGATCAGAGGCAACATGGATTCATGACAGGAAAGTCATGTCAAACTAATCTGATTGATTTCTTTGACCGAGTTACTTGGAAGGTGGATTGAGGGGAGGGTGAGTGGATGTGGCCTACCTTGACTTCAGCAAGGCATTCAACACACTTCCACATAGGAGGCTTCTAAACAAGCTGGTCAGCCTGGCACTGGGACACAAGGTGGTGAACTAGGTTCAAAACTGATTGAAGGGTAGGACACAGAGAGTGGAGGTAAATGGGGCTAAAGCCGAAGTAGGGAGGGTGACCAGTGGGGTGTCACTGGGTTCAGTTCTTGGACCAGTGCTGTTTAATATCTACATTGGAGACACTACAAAGGGGCTGGAGGGGAAGGTGTAACTCTTTGCAGACAACACAAACATTTGAAATAGGGTGGACTGTCTAGGAGAGGTAGAGAAAATGAGTAGGGACCTAGCTAAAATGGAAAAGTGGTCCAGAGTGTGGCAACTGGGATTCAATGCAAAGAAGTGCAAAATCATGCACTTGAGGCTCAGAAACCCAGAGGAGGACTACATGATGAAGGGGGGAAATATTAACACCTATAAAACAGGAATGAGATCTAGGGGTCATCATATGTGATGACCCAATGGTGACCAAACAGTGTATCAGGGCTGTGGGGAGAGCCAGCAGGATGCGGGGGTGCATAGGGAGGGATATCAGTGCAGAAAAAAGGAAGTCATAATGCCACTTTACAGGTCATTGGTGAGACCTCATCTGGAGTACTATGTCCAGTTCTGGAGGGCTCATGTTAGGAAGGATATAGAGAGGGTGGAGATTGTCTAGAGAAGGGCAACAAAAATGGTACAAGGCATGCACCACATGTCATATGAGGAGATACTACAGGAACTCAATATGTACACCCTGGAGGAGAGGAAGGAGAGGGGAAACATTTATTTTATTTAGTTTTTATTGACTGGGTAAGCGCACTAGACAAATCCTGCCTATTTTCAGGCACGACCTGGGGGAGGAGGATATAGATGAATGGCAACTGACCTTGAACCAGATTAAGCTGTTGGTAGTATTTTTAGTGAATGAGAGAAATTTGGCCAGGACACCGGGGAAATTCCCTTAGTCTTTTCGATAAGTGCCATGGGATCTTTAACATCCACCTGAACTACCACCAATCCAGGCAGATGGGACCTCAGTTTAATGTCTCATCCGAAAGACGGCACCTCAGAAGTGCAGCACCCCTCTCATACTGCACTACAGTGTCAGTACTGGGATATTAACCCAAGTGCCAGATGTGGGAACTGAACCCACAGCCCTTGATCTCCCGGCCTCAGAGGCAAGTGTGCTACCTACTGAGCCACTGACACTGCTACATGATAAAGACCTTCAAGAAACTCAAGGGGATTACTTAGGTACAGGAGTGCAACATCTTTCAGAAGAGAAGCTGCCCTAAAGCAACAAGAGGGCATTACATGAGACTGGAAGGGGGTAATATGAGAAAGTACTTCTTCACAGAAAGAGTGGTGAAAGCTTGGAATGGCCTGCCCCAGGAAGTGGTGGGGCTGAACACAGTGGTGAGATTTAAGCAGGCATGGGATAGACATAAGGGAACCCTTGGGGGGAGGACAGGCAGCAGCAGTGGACCACTATGATCAGCAGCAGTTAACTAAAGGTAGGGTATATGAGCAGACTGGATGGGCCTGGTGGTCCTTATCTGCCATTCATTTTATAAGTTTCTATGTTTCTCAAATTCTGTGCTTCCTGCAATTTTTTTTATCAGTTTCTTTTTTTATCAATTTTGCCTGATGCATTTTCTGATCATCAGGTTACTTTTGTACTTCGAAAACATGTGAAACCTAGCAAAGGTGTCCAGATGGTTGAGTAGAGGAATTTTAAACATTTTGACTATGTTGAGTTCATGTTAGATATTGAGAAAATAGATTGGAATAGATTATATTTGATACCTACAGCCTCAGAAGCATGGTTGTATTTTCAGGAAGAGTTTGTAAAAGTGTGTTACCACCATGTTCCGATAAATAAAAAAAAAAGTAAGAGCTAATAATAAAAAATAGCATAATGTTAAACTATATAAATACAAAAAAAGAAAGGGATGAAAAGTGGCATAAACAAAAATGTCGGATACTGCTGGAGATTGGACTCAGTATAGACAGGCAAGAAACAAATGCATTAAACAAATTAGGAACATTAAGCAAATGTTTCTTAAAAAAGAATTGGATAGTAACATAAACCAAAATCCTAGACTCTTCTGGAAAACAATGGCTAATTTGAGGGGGAATGCTAAAAAGGAGCAGGTAAGAAGGATCGAAATTGATGGGCAAATGGTTTCTTTAAATCATACTGTAGCAAATGCATTTAACACCTTTTTTATAGAAGTAGGTACACACATTTTGAAATCTAATACCTCTGGTAATAGGGACAAAATTCAGGAAGAAGTTTTTCATCATTTGAATGGGTCTAAAACATTTAAGTTCAGAAGTAATAGGGTACATGAAGTTAGGGATGAACTTTTGAATCTGAATGTTAAAAAAGCCACAGGATTGGATAATATACAGACCAAAATGCTGAAATATGCAGCCCCATGTATTGCATACCCAATAACATACCCATTTAATCTTTCATTGATTACTGGTGAGTTTCCTAAAGGTTGGAAAACATCTAAGGTGGTACCAATCTTTAAAGGAAGACAGCAATATGATATTAATAACTACCACCCTATTTCTCTTTTGCCCATGGTATCAAAGATCTTAAAGAAGATTGTTATGTCACAATTTAAGTTTTTCTTGGAATCCAATAAACAAATGAATGTTTATCAGTCAGGATTTAGATCCGTACATAGCACAAATATAGCATTGGTTAAGGTAGTGCAGCTGAGTCTGGACAAGAGAATGTCCGTAGGTGCTATATTTACAGATTTATCTAAAGCTTTTAATACATTGCACCGTGGCGTTCTCCTGTCCAGACTCCATGAAATGGGGGTGAGGGATATAGAGTATGAATAGTTTAAAACTTATTTTGTTGGACAGAGAACAAGTGGTAGAATTGGGCAAATACAGGTCTGTACCATTACATATTAAAACAGGGGTACCACAAGGATCCAATTTAGGCCTGCTGCTCTTCACCATATATACAGTATAACCAACTTGCAATTCTTGGACTCTACAATAAAATTACTACATTTACGCAGATGACACTGTGATTTATGTAAAATGAAAAATACCACTGGCATACAAAAAATAAATAACAAGAGGCTTTTTATCATCTGCAGGCCTTTTTTAGAGAATATAAACTATGCTTAAATAAAAAAAAAATCAATGTTATTCACTTGTAATGGAAATAAGAAAGATAAGTTAAAGATTTTTTTCTTTAGAAGGAGTTCAGATACAGCAAGTTAGTAAGTATAAGTATCTCGGAGTTATTGTAGATGAAAATTTGAATTGGAAATTACATTTGGAGGCCTTATTATTGAATATAGGTAAAAGACTTGGCATGTTGTATAAGCTGAAATATTTTATGTTCAATGCTACAAGGTGGAGGGTAGTAGACACCATGGTGCTCCCAATATTGGACTGTGGAGATATGTTCTATGTGGGGGCCTTGGGGGTGAAACTAGCCAAACCGGATACTATGTATAACAGGTGGACTCGTTTCATCTTCAATGCCCCCATGAGAACTCACCACTGTGAACTGTATAAATTATTAAACTGGATAAGATTAAGGGATAGGAGAGAGTGGCACCTCCTAACATTTATGTTTAAAGTGCAGAAAGGAAACGTGCCTCCCTATATTCAGGAATATTTTACAGTAAGGAAAACAAGAGAAAGCTTAAGGTCTGCTTATGGTTTAGAATATGTAATTCCAAAATATGGTTTAAATATAGGTAGGTCAGCAGTTTAGTATAGCGGACCAGTGTTGTGGAACTCTGTACCTATTTCTCTGTGCAATGCAAATTGCATCATAGATATGGCACCAATAAAAAGATGGTATTACGAGAAATCAACAATGCCCTTGCATTGCTGCAGGGAGTAGCACAGTATTTAAAGAGACGTATTTTATATTTTAAATTAGCTGAAATTGTACATATTCACTGTTTTGTATGTTGTATGTATGATGTATTTGCAGTAAGTTTGCAGTTTGTGACATATGTTGAATTGTGTATGTGTTGTACTTTTGTAACCTATATGTGCAATATTATGTATGTAAAAATAGGACCTCCTTGGAAATGAGCTTTAGCTCAATGGAGCTTGTACCACCTAACTTTTCATATACATCTTATGAATAAAAATGATTACTACTACTACTTCCAGAATTGTCTAGAATCTGATTTTTAATTGGTGGTCAATTCCTTTTTATAGAAACTCATTTTACTTCTCCTTGCTTTTAAAGTATAAATACCCTGAGCAGCTACTACCTAGCGAGATCGGATTAGCCGCGCCGGGACACAGATTCATTCAGTGGCCGGAGGGCACAGGAAGGAGATCACCCTCCCAGCAGCATACCCACAAACGGGATCGGATTGTCGCGCCTTCGGACCACAGGTACGGTAGACCGCGAGTACAGGGATACTGAAGCTCCCAGTTTAAATTTGGCGCCTAAACTTGAACTCTTGCACAGCGCCTACAATGGAACTCTGAATCTTGCTATTTTTCCACATATAGGCTGCTGATGAACTTGTGTGCTGTTGTTAGAAACTACTCTTACTGTGTAGCCTTGCATCTCTATTATTTAAATTTTAAGTCGCAACTGCTGATAGTGTAGGATCACAGATTGCTGTTACTGAAGGCATGCGGTGACAAAACCTGGGGTTGCGACTGCATGAAAGGGGAAAAAAAACACTGAATAAATTGTATGTGCTCTTTGACTTACCTGGCCCGCCTCCTCAAAACCAGTACTTAATCCCTTCTCTCTGCCCAGATTCATTCAGTGGGTCGTGAGGGCACAGGAAGGAGATCGCCCTCCCCAGCAGCAGCTGCCCACAAACCGGGATCGGATTGCTTGCGCCCCCCCTCCCAGACCACAGGTACGGCAGACCGCGGAGTACAGGGATACTGAAGCTCCCAGTTTAACCCCGCCGGCACTGAGTGCCGGCTCCCCACCACCCCCACCACCACCCTTGGTCGGCTCTCCACTTTATAGCCATTACCACGTGAGGCTGCAGAACCAATCAGCCCACTTTACCATCTGCAGGTTATACTGGCTGAACACTAGAGGGATCCTGCTCTTCTAAGCCCTCCTATCTCTCTAACAGCAACATAACATAATGACTCCTTTAGGTATTAGATTATTCATACTACTCCTCTTCACCCCAACACTGCTACAAAAAAACACAGTTCTAAATCTCTATGACACTGCGACATATGTTCTTATGCTTGCCTCTTGTCCACCTCCCATTCCCACTAACCCCTCCTTCTACCCCCCTTTCTCCACCAGCACCCCACACACACTGGCTCTCCCAACTGCCTCCTCTCACTCCCCTCCGGCACCCATACCCTGCGTAACCCATAATAGCTGGTGGCATCCCCCTGCGCTAACCCTGCCCAGCCTTAGCTCCTGCCCATCCCTGCATACCCGCAAACCCTCCCGACCGCCAGACATCACCACCGTCACGCTGCAGTCCCTTACTCCGGCTCACCATCTTACTCCTCCTGCTCTCTGGTAATGTCCACCCCAACCCTGGCCCAGGACCCGTACACTGCCCTCCACAGGGCATGGCCTCTGCATTGCCTGCATGAATATCTGCAGTCTGCCTAAAAAGACTGCTGCACTCAATGCTGGGCATCCCAACATAAGCCTAGCGTCCTTGCCATAGTGTGAAACTTGGCTCTCACCATTGACCCTGGACTCGACGGTCTCCTCCTGGCTTCTCCTCTTCAGAGAAGATCGTGTGGAGTAAGCGTGGGGGGCTGCGCTGTCTACTATGGAACTTCCTCCTGGGTCATGCCCCATGCCCCAAAGCTTCGATCATGGGGCCAAGCTATCACCCTAAAAATCTCCCCTGACCCAGGCCATGGCCCGCTTACTTCACAAATCTACATATGTACCCCCCACGTGAACAAAACCAAGCTATCCGCTCCCTCATTGAGTACCTCACTTCCCTGCCTCACAAGGCAGAACAACTCATAGTGGGTGATCTCAACATCAACTGGCTCAGTACTACCTCAGCACAAATCAAAGATACCTTCACAGCCCTTGATCTATCCCAACTAGTGACTCGACCCACCAGATTCAACCAATCTAGTGGGACTAGCACGCTGCTTGACATTGTGCTCTCCAACCACCCTCACAAAATAAAGGATATTAATGTATTACCCAACTCCCTCAGTGACCACTCACCAATTCTTTACCACTGGTCCACCCCCACACTCAAAACTACGCGGCATGCCACCCCCTGTCGCCGTTTTTGCCCCGGAAGTCTACGCAAACTTAAGTGTCACCTTGCACAACTTGATTGGTCCCCAATCTCCCTTGCAGTGGACATAGACGTCACCCTTGCTTTCCTCACCAATGCCTTCTGCAAGGCCTGTGATGTTTTTGGCCCTGTCACCTGCCCCCGTACCAAGAGGCACTCAGCTGCCTGGATAACCACCCCCTGATCCAACAGCTGAAGCAACGTGATAATCTATGGCACATTGCTGTCAATACTGGCAAACTAGCTGACAGGCAGGCCTATAATGCAGCTCACAACCAGTGCACCTGGGCCATAAGAAAAGCCAAAGCCAGCCACTACCAATCCACCTTGACATCCACTTGGGGCAATGCCTGCACCCTCTGGAATAACGTGAAGGAGTTAAACGGGACGACCTGCTCCACCCCTTCCTCTCAGATGATCATAAATGGCGCTGTTAACGCAGACCCTTCCCGTATTGCTAACTGCCTTAATGAAACCTTCACTGATCTAAGCTCAGTTCTCCTGGCCCACTTCTTTGTCCCCATACCGGTATGCAACAACCCAGCTATTGCTCACCCCCCACTTCTCTTTAGGACTATCTTCCCACAGGATGCGAAGCCAATCCTCCAAAATGCTCTTTCTTCCCGCAACCCGAGTGAGGACCCCCTCGACTCCTGGATACTCCACCTAACATTGGATGTCATGCTAGTCCCCTTTACTGACCTCCTCAATCGATCCCTGTGTCTCGGCCAATTCCCGAAGGCATGGAAACAGGCCGAAATCATCCCTATACATAAGAATGGAGACCGTACTGTACCAAATAACTACAGACCCATCTCCATCCTCCCCCCCACCAAAGTGCTCGAAAAAATAGTATCCACACAACTCGTAACTTATCTATCCAGTCACAACATTCTGTGCCCTGAACAACATGGCTTCCGCCCAGGTCACAGCACCACCACAGCTCTTCTGGAATTCTCCCACCATATACACTCTGCCCTAGATGTCAGGGAATTGGCTGGGGCAGTATTCATTGACCTGTCCAAGGCCTTTGACACTGTGAACCACCCACTATTGCTTGACACCCTCTGTAAAGTAGGGCTGTCATCTGGCTCGTTAGCCTGGTTCTCCAGCTACCTTAATGGTAGATCCCAACACATCAAGCTAACTGGTTGCCTATCCTCGGCCCTGCCTGTCCTCTTGGGAGTCCCTCAAGGCTCCATTCTGGGCCCCACATTATTCAGTCTCTTCCTGAACACCCTTCCCAGCTCGTGTTCAGGAAAGCTGCTATTATATGCAGATGATGCAGTACTGCTCTCTCTCCACCCAATCCGCCACTCTCCAGAACAGCCTACAAACCTCCTTCAGCCAAGCTGAAAAATGGTTCCTCGACCACCTCCTGGTCCTGAATCTCAAGAAAACAAAGTCAATGATCTTCACGCACCACCAAATTAGCTCCAAAAATGCCCCCCTCTCCATACTTCCCAACACCCTCCATCCCCTTGAGCAGGTGTTAACTTACAAATATCTGGGCATCACCTTTGATTCGGCCTTCTCCTTCCATACCCATATCAGTGCCCTATCCTCTGCCATGAACACCCGGATTGGGCTCCTCTATCGTCCACAAAGACTGCCTTCCTGGCTTCGCCCTACAGTTGGCCATCACTTCCTCCATCCTGTCACTAGTTGACTATGGCCTCCCCATATCATGACCGCTGGCCCACTACCCTCACCAAAGTCCAGACCTCCATCAACAAAGCCTGCAGGCTCCTGGTCAGTGCCCCAAGTGGAACCCACACATGCCAGCTCTATGCTACCACGAACATACTCAATCTGGAAGAACGTCTGCAATATCACACTGGTATACTAACAAAAAAGACTCTTCTTGGACTGTGTCCCCCTGGTGTCACTGCTCAACTCCAGCCTGCTTCCCACTCAACTGCCACCCATGCCGCCTGCAAGGCTGCCTTCCAGGTGCCTAGAGCCAGGACCTCCCTTGCCCAAAGATCCTTTTATTGCAGAGCACCATCCTGGTACAACTCCCACCCCAAGCACATTTCAAACACCCCTAAAATTGGTCAGTTCAAAGCTGCCCTACGCAATCACCTACTTGGCACTCAGAAGTGTACGTGCCTACGGTAAGGCCTGCCGCTGTTCTCCAGGTTTGATAGCCTGCCTCACTCCATTTTCCCCTGGAGATTACCTGCATGACCTACCAGGTTCTAACAGTGTCGTCTGCTCTGTACTATGGTAAACTACCTATGCTTTATGCTATGTATAATTTACTTTGTAAAATACCTATGTCTTATGCTATGTATAATGTATGTACTGCACCTGTATTGTTCCACCCTGTCTCGCCGCACTATCTGTTGTTCCCCTTCCTGTGACAAGGTGCCTTTGTAAATGAGCCTGTGACTCAAAGGTTGTAAATCCGATTTATGAATTAAATAAATAAATAAATGTGCCTTGCTTGTTTATAATTTGCCCAATCCTGTAGGTTACCAGAAGTCTTTCCTCTTCTCTGTGCCTTATCATGCTGTCTTTTTTCCTTTAATAAATGTGTATTGTGCCAGGGCAAATTATTTGTTTTGCTTTTCTATTATATACCCCCATAAAGGTACTGTAAAATTATGTCCAAGAATCTTCCAAAGTCGGAATTAGATCCATGCTGTCCCAATCTTGGTTTTCTAAGTCTAACATAAAGTCAAGTTAATCAAAATGTTTGTAATATCTAAATGTAATTACTTTCCCTCACCTTCTATCTGTTAACTTATCTCTTATGCAAAACGTCATTTGATGGTCAGATGGAGAGTCAGGTAATATGCCATTAAAAATTATCCTCTCTGGGTGGGAAGTAAATATTAAGTCTAACATGGAGGAAGATTTAGACGGTTTCATAGTCAATCATA
Organism: Neoceratodus forsteri; assembly: GCA_016271365.2. NCBI lineage: Eukaryota > Metazoa > Chordata > Ceratodontiformes > Ceratodontidae > Neoceratodus > Neoceratodus forsteri. The sequence continues at coordinate 663,924,819 of CM028130.1, read as the reverse complement.
TTACAACTTTTATTAATTGTGTCAGTCCCAAAGGTGTGACCAGATTCATCAACTTATGTTTTTCATCTTTTTTAAACCAATCTACATTACGGTCTCTAGAAACATAGAATTTGACTGCAGATAAGGACCGCTTAGCCCACCCAGTCTGCCCATTTCCCTACCTAATGGATAAGCTGCAGATCCTAGTTAACCAGCAGTCTACTTCTTTCTACCCCCAACCCCTAGAATTGCCTTATGACTGTCCCATGCATGCTTGAATTCAACCACTGTTTTTGGCTCCACAACAGTAATTCATGCGTAGACGCATAATCGGCTAAAAATACTTGTAAGGTTTAAAATACTTCAAAATTTGTTTTAGGGAAATGGTACATTCCTATTACAAGAACTGGTTTTGCAAAGGGCAATTTCATTTCCAAAATTAAAAATTCTGAATCATGCCAGTCTATCTTTTTATCCATTTCTGTCACCTTCAGATGATTGGCCATATAAATTATAACCTCTCCCCCCTTTTATTTCTATCCTTTCTTCATGTCCCAAAACACTGTATAGTAATTGTACTCTGGGATTTTTGTATTTAGCCAAGATTATGTAACAATTGATATATCAGGTTTGTAAAGTACAGTCCATTCCCTAAGGTGATCAATCTTTCTTAATGAACGTTGTGCATTAATATTAATTTAAGAAAGTCCATAATTATGTTGATTGCACGCATGCACAAGAAACATGTTGCGTCAGTTTTCTCCACAGGCAGGTTGTGGAGGCATGGCACTGTTGTGCCCAATGCCCCCACAGCTGCAAAGGCTTGTCCCCCATCCCCCAATGCCGAGGCACATTGCTGCTGATACTAGTTCAGCCAGCATGCCACAACTTTCTAAAAAATCATCCACTGCAATCAGGGGCCACCTCATCATTGCAGTGTCAGCCTTCCGCTGCAATGAGGGAGCGACCCGTCATTGCAGGGCAGGATGTGAAACCCCTGATATTTTTTGTGAACATTGCAGCAGGTTGCCACTGTGTTCACAAACAATATAACACCCCCCCATCATGTTGACTTGCCGACGGGGGCCCTAATCCCTGTCGGCTGTGGTGCCCCGTGTTTCTGCTGTTGCTGACAGGGACGCTCACTCCCCATCGGCATAATGAACCCCCCCGGTTTTGTTCCTGCTGATGGGGTGCCCAATCCCCATTGGCATAATGAGCCCCACCCCCCCATTTTGTTCCTGCAGATGGGGGTGCCCAATACCCCGTCAGCTACTGCTGGCCCCCAAACTAAATCCTCTGGTGACATGCTGGGAGCCCACCCCAGCATGCCAGATACCCCTGTGAAGGGAAAAATGGTCCTGCGATGTTGTTTTGTTTTTTTTTAACCTGTAAACAAGGAAACTGTCCCTCGGCACTCACCCTGCCCTCCACCCACAACCCGCACCCAACCACTGTGCACCCTGCCTCCCCACACCCCCCCTCACCCTATACTTATCTCCGGAGCTAGGCGGGATGATCTTCGGTGGACCGAGAACACGTCTGCACTCTTTAAAGCCGGCCATGAACTGAGGAAATGCCGGTAAGCTGTATGATGTAATAAATAGGGTTTTTTCAACTTTAGTGCATATCTTGGGCATTTTGGGGAATTTTTTTCACCAAATTTTCAACATGGGGTTTTTGGGATCCTTCCTCATGAATTCTTGAACTGTCATGGTGTTAATCAGCCCCAAAAGGTGGTTTTGTGGTCAGTGTGTGGAATCACCCTTCAGGGCAGAAGAATGAAACAACAGTGCCAGTGTTCATAAGGTGGGCTCCCAAAAAGCCTATGTTGCAAATTTGGTGGGAAAATCCAAAAAAATATTGTTTTACGAGCGTGCATTGCGCTGTTGCTATGCATGCTCATAACTCCGTGAATTTACAAAATTTTCACACCAGATTTTCAACATTGACATTTTCTCACATCTCCTTGTGAGCAGTACAGCTGTCATTGTTCACATCCTGGCCTAAATGTGTTTTCACACTTCCGGTGCAGAATGGCATGGTTGCCATAGGGAATCAGTGTTCAGGACAGATTAAGAAAATAACAGTGACACTTTTAATGAGCAGAGGTCCTTAAATGCCTATGTTGAAAATTTGGTAATGATACTCCATACAATGACTGTGTTACAAGCGTGCGTTGCACAGTTGGCACGCATGCTCATAACTTCGCGAATTTATAATATTTTCACTCCAGATTTTCAACATTGCCATTTTCCCAGGCCTACTTATGAACAGTACAGCTGTCATTTTTCCCATCCTGGCCGAAATGTGTTTTCTTACTTCGGGCGCATAATAGAGCAGTTGCTGTGGGAAATCACTGTTCAGGACAGATTAAGAAAATGACACTGGCACTGTTCATGAGGAGAGGTCCTAAAATCCCTATGTTGAAAATTTGGTGATGAAATTCCATAATATGACTGTGTTACAAGCATGTGTTGAACTGTGTCCACGCACCCCTGTAACTTTGCAAATTTGTAATACTGTCACTCCACATTTTCAACAGTGGCATTTTTTCACAACTCCTTATGAACACTACAGCTGTCATTTTTCTCATCCTGGCTAAAATATGTTTTTGCACTCCTGCTGGACAATAGCACGGTCACTCTGGAAAATCAGTGTTTGGGACAGATTAAGATTGAGCTAGTGAGAGGTGGGAGTGACCAAGTTCAACTGAGCTCTGTCGGGACTGCTGCGGATTTGTTTGTGGCAGACAAAGGCCCCAACACAAAAGCCCAGTACAAAAGGGTAGCCTGCAGCACTGGGAGAAACAGAATAAGAGAACGAGTGAGGGAAGGGCAGTGAGCGAACTCACCGAAGCGCTGTCAGGACTGTTGCGGATTTCTTTGTGGGCAGAAAAGGCATCAATACAGGCAGGGGCCCAGTACAAAAGGCCAGCCTGCAGCGGTAGGAGAAACAGTACAAGCAAGTGAGACAGGGGGACTTAGTGAGCTCAACGGAGCTCTATCAGGACTGCTGGGATTTCACTGTGGGCAGAAAAAGGCACCAATGCAGGCAGGAGCCCCGTACAAAAGAGCAGCTTGCAGCACCAGGACAAACAAAATAAGCAATGAGAGAAGGAGACTGAGCGACCTCAATGGATCTCTGTTGGGACAGCTCCGGATTTCTTTGTGGACAGACAAAGGTGCCAATGCATCCAGGAGCCCCATACAAAAGAGCAGTCTGTGGCGCCAAGAGAAACAGAATGAGTGAGTGACAGAGTGGTACTGAGTGAGCTCAATGGAGCTCTACTGTGACTGCTGCAGATTTCTTTGTGGGCAGAAAATGTGGCAATGCAGGCAGGAGCCCAGTACAAAAGGCCAGCTTGCAGCACCGGCAGAAATGGAATGTGAGAGTGACAGAGGTGGAGTGAGCGAGCTCAATGGAGCTCTATCATGATTGCTGCAGATTTGTTTGTAGGCAGAAAAAGGTGGCAACACAGGCAGGAGCCCAGTAGAAAAGGGCAGCCTGCAACACTGGCAGAACAAAATGAGTGAGTGAGAGAAGGGGAGTGAGCGAGCTCAACGCAGCTTTGTCAGGACTGCAGCAAATTTCTCTGTGGGCAGAAAAAGGTGCCAACAGAGGCAGGAGCCCAGTACAAAAGGGCAGCCTGCAGCGCCGGGAGAACCAGACTTGTGAGTGTGACAGGGGCAGTGAGCGACCTCAACGGAGCTCTGTCAGGACAGCTGTGGATTTCTTTGTGGGTAGAAAAAGCCACCAACACAGGCAGGAGCCCAGTATAAAAGGGCAGCCTGCAGCGCCAGGAGAAACAGAATGAGCGAGTGAGAGAGGGGGAGTGAGCCACCTCAATTGAGCTCTGTCGGGACAGCTGCAGATTTCTTCCTCAGCAGAACAAGGTGCCAGCACAGGCAGTGGCCCAGTACAAAACAGCAGCCTGCAGCACTGGGACAAGCAGACTGAGCCAGTGACAGGGCCACTGGGTGAGCGAAACAGACCAACACAATCAACATTCGGCATTGACAAATGCTTCTTTTTCATAAAGTCACAAGAAAAGTCTCCTTTAATACCAGGGTCCGGCTCTAGATTTGGGTGAACATATCCACTAATAAGTAGACAAAATATAAATAATGATGTGTTTAATTCTGTATAATGTGAACAATACAAACCTTATATATTTACTCTGATCAATTCTAATACATAACCATAGAACTATATATGGTAGTAAACACCTGCAACATTTGCCTTTGAGAAAGGCCTAGTGTTCTGGTACGTGTCAAGAATTTATAAATATTTGATTTTATTCATTTGCTTGTGGCACCAAATAAAATAGCATAGGTTTTGCACAACTCTGTATCCTTATTTGCTGCACTCAAGGGTCATTAGTGCCTGATTTTCTATTTTTGCTACATAAAAAAATATAAAATGCATTTTTTCATATCACTGTTATGTTCAGATACAGTTAAATAATATGGATAATTTAGGAGGATTAATATAATTTCTGAAATTAAGATCATTATAAACAGCTGCCAACTGGAAATGATTTCCTGTACTGTTGATAGCAGAAAAACACCATGGGCTGGATTTTTCAAAGCTGACACAGGGCTAGCATCAAGCCCTTCATCAAATCCTTAGCATGCCACCAATGCGCCATGGCTGAATGCTGCACCTGCACTCATTTTTATAATCTCGGGTACAGCTATGACAGTCAACCAACCGGCTTTACAGTATCTTTTGGCAAAGTTTGTCTATGAGCTGTGTGTTGGGGGCTCAGAAATAATCCAGTCTAGAACAAAGAAGGCTGGTCTAGCAAGCATCAATTTGTTGCACAGGATAGAAAATTCTGCTAGACTGCCACAAGCCTGACAAACCATATCTAATGCATCTGTGGCTTACTGCAGTTTCACAGCTTTGAAAATCTGGCCCATTGGTCTATCTAGTCAGCCATAATAAATCAAATCCTAGGTCACATCTTCACTTTTGTCTTGTTATTTTTTAAATAGTAGGTGACACTTTTGGGAAAAGTTTGAAAACTTAATATTTAGACACAATTCAGCTTTATTTCATATATATATATATATATTCAATAGATGTACTTTCCATTATTTGTTACTGAAAAAGTCCCCAAAAAGACAAGATCTTTTTTGTTTGCAGTTCATCTGCCTCTACAGCTTTTTCTCTACTTGGAATTATAATGCTTTGTTGTGACATCACAGTTTTTTTGCCATGGGAATAACAGTTATGCCACAAGGAGAGTATTATGACATCAAGGTAGGAAAATGCAACAGCAGCTGACAAATCCTTAAAGAATAACTGTTTTGTTTTCTTTCATATGACTTCAGTAATAAATAACAAGAGATAAAAAATACTGAGCTAATGAAATATATAAGCTGCTTTGTGTTGAAATGGTACACTAACATACTAAAATGCCAGCAGAATAGGCCTAATGGTCTTTCGTGTCTGCTCGTTTGGTCAGCCCCCACCCTGGGTGCTGACCTGCCCTACTTCTCTGGCTTCTCCTTCTCAGTTCGGATATTCTTGCTGCATTGGATTTGCTTCCAGAACCCTTCCCTGTACCTGTCCACCCCTCTTGAACCCCTCCACTGTCTCTGCCTCCACCAGCCCCTAGGCAGGCGCATTCCATGCTCCACCACCCTCTCAGTGAAGTAGCACCTCCTCCTTTCTCCCCTGAATCTTCCCCCCTCCAGCTTCCACCCATGCCCTCTAGTGGCCCCCTCCTCCTTCCTTCGAAGCACCCTGACTGTTCCTCCCCTATTTACCCTCTTCATGTACCTGAAGACCTCTATCATGTCCCCCCGGTCCCTTCTCTCTTCCAATGTGTACATATTTAGCTCTTTGAGCCTCTCCTCATAGGTCCTGTCCCCCAAGCCCCAAATCATTTTGGTTGCCCTCCTCTGGACCCTCTCTAGGAGGTTAATGTCCCTCTTCAAGTGTGGCCTCCCCAACTGCACGCAGTACTCAAGGTGCGGCCTCACCAAGCAGTTATACAGAGGGAGTATCACTTCCCTCCTTCTGGAGGTGATCTCTCTAGCGATGCATCCCAGCATCCTGTTGGCCTTGGCTGCTGCCCTCCTACAAGTCTCAGAGTTGTTCATCTTGACATCCACCACCACCCCAGGTCCCTCTCAGCCATCAAGACTTGTAGTCCCCCCGGGAGTACACTTGGCCGGGTTTCTGGCCCCCAGGTGGAGTACCTTGCATTTCCCTTCATTAAACCTCAGCTTCCACTTTCTAGACCATCTTTCCAGAGCCTCCAGGTCCCCCTGTAGGCCACCCCCCCATCCACCACCGCCCCCAGTTTTGAGTCATCCGCAAAGAGACTCATCTCACTCCTGATTCCTGTCCTTATGTCAGAGATGTAGGCGTTTAACAGAAGGGGCCCAAGGACTGATCCCTGTGGGACCCCACTAATGACCCTCCTTGGGGATGAGACTATCCCGCCAACTACGACCCTCTGGGTCCGGTCCTGGAGCCAATTGTCTATCGATCTGATCTTCTGGTTCCCCACCCCCATTTCTCCCAGCTTATCCAACAGGCCCACGTGAGGAACAGAGTCAAATGCCTTGCTGAAGTCTTGAAAGAGGACGTCCACTGGTCTATCCAGGTCCAAGGCACTCGTCACCCAGTCATAGAATTCCACCAGGTTTGTCTGACACGATTTCCCTGGGATGAATCCATGCTGTCTATCATCCAGGCACCCTATCTTATCCAGGTCCCCCCTAGCCTCTCCTTGACAATGCCCTCCATCACCTTGCCCACCACCGATGTCAGGCTGACAGGCTTGTAGTTCCCTGCCACTTCCCTTGATCCCCCCTTGTGGATAGGCACTATATGTGCCACCTTCCAGTCCTGGGGCACCCACCCTGTCCTCAGAGAGATGGTGAAAAGCTCCACCAGGGGTTTCGCCAGGACATCCGCAAGTTCCTTCAGCACTCTGGGATGTAATTTATCCAGCCCTGGTGCTTTCTCCGTCTTAAGGGAGCTGAGGGCTTCCCTCACTCTCTCTCTGCTGTGATTTCCACTTCCGGTACCTCTTCTCCCTGCTTAGCCCTCCCCCCTCCTGCCAGTGATGCCTCCCCCTCTCCCCAGACCCGCCGATCGGTAAGAGCCCCCCCTCCTCAGTATCTCTGTCTCCTTCCATGTATGATGCAGCACCCCCATTTTCCTTGGTGAAAACTGAGGTGAAGTACTCATTTAGTACCTCAGCCTGCTCCCACAGGTCTTGTGCCCATCTCTCCCCTGATTTAATCCTGCTAATCTGCCCCTTCACCCTTCGTTTTTCCCCAATGTATCTAAAGAACCCCTTATTCCCTCTCCTAATTTCCCTGGCCAGGTTCTGCTCCTTCCTTGCCTTAGCCTCCCTCACCACCCTAGTGGCCCTTCTAGCCATCAGCTCATACTCCCCTCAATCCCTTTCACTCCTTGAGCACTTGAATTGCTTATAGGCTGCCTTCTTTCCCCGCACCACCTCCTGGACCTCCCTGGTCCACCAGCAGGGTTTTTGGGCCCTACCGCATTTTCGTCTTACTCTTGCACAGGTGCTGGTAGTATTCTGCACCCCTCTCCTGATGATTTCCCACCTACTATCAGCATCCATGTCTGACCCTATCCCATCCAAATGCTCCTTAAGGATCCTTCCCATTTCCTTAAAATCTGCCCCTCTGAAGTCGGTTACTTCTGTCTTTGTGCAGCCTTCTACCCCTCCTAGGTCCAGGCAGAACCAGACCATGGCATGGTCACTCCCCGTCAATGGGTCTCTTACCTCCAGGCCCCCAATCTGGTCACTGTCTGCCAGGACCACATCCAGTACCCGCGCCTCCCTGGTCAGTTCCCTCACCTGTTGAGTTAGTAACACGTCTTGAAAGACATCCAACAACCTCTGTTCCCTGGTCACAGAGGATGTCATAGTCTCCCAGTCTGTTCCTGGCATGTTTAAGTCCCCAACACCACCACCGTTCCTCTGCCCAGTCTGCAGTGTCTCCCAACATCTGCCACCAGACTGTCCTCCAGCTCCTCCCGCCAGGGCAGGGGTCTATACACCACTCCTTTTTACTCTCTTCCCCCTTGTTATCAAGGTGACCCAAATCGCCTCCACAGTTCCCTCTGTCTCCTCTACTCCCCTATGCCAATGTGGTTTTTGACTATCATTGCTACCCCTCCTCCCCTTCCCTCCTCCCTATCCTTCCTGAACATAGTGTAACCCTCCAGGTTCAGATCCCAGTCGTGTCCTGCAGTGGCCCAAGTCTCAGTGACCGCTGCCACGTCCACTGCTCCCTCAGTTAGCATCACCTGGAGCTCAGGCATTTTATTGCCCAAGCTCCTGGCATTTAGCAGGACTACCTTCCACCCTTTCCCTATAGTTCCATTTCCCCTGCTCGTGTTCCCATGGGGATTCTGTTTTCCCCTGGTCTGCACTTTGTCAGTCGGCCTTTATTGTTTTTGATGTTTTACTTGTGTCATTGTAAAATCTATAAGGTTTCTTTAAATGTAACTATAACTGTACCATACTGTAAGTATACCATTATCCACAGAAGGAGTGAAATTTATTTCATACTGTATCATGCTTATCAGCATAAAAATACAAACAAGTAAAAATATTGTTCCAAATGTATCTTCCCAGAATTATGTTTCATAAACATAAACTATCCCATTTCCGAAGCCTGCCCTGAAGCTTTAGTATATACTTGAATTAAAGTGTATTTTTGTGAGTACTTTTTTATTAATTCTGTTTCCAACATTTTTACTTTTTGTTTTCTCTGTGGATGTTAATGCTTACTGTGAGGTCAATAGTAGTGAGCATACTGACAGGCTGATAACTTAGGATCTCCTTTACTTAGAAAGATAGTCATTATGCATTGACATTACAAACAGGAGATGTAATGCTTTACAATGGTGCAGATTGTTTTCCTGTTCCAAGAAGTACCTGAAGTAATGACCTCTTAATTCATGCCAGAATTCAAAAACAAAGCGGCATCAGGAACTCATGAAAAACTGATAGAGAAAAAAGGCAGCAAAAACTCTTGAAATATAAATCAAAGAAAAAGGTGCTAATTAAAAGGTACTTAGCTTCATGAACATGTTAAGTTTTAAGTGAACAGGATCTAAAAATGGAGTAGTTTATGATGCTCAAATGTTATCTTGGGAGAATACAATGGAAAGTATAAAGTAAAACAAACTTTTTTATCAACTTAATTGCTAAAAAGGAGGCATTTCTTCTAAACAAGTAACTTTATCACCTAATACCATAATGCCTCTAACTCAGATTGTCTAGTCGTTATTTGCTATTGGTAGTTGTTAAATCTTTTTCAGGAAGATCTGTTAATGAACCTATTCTGATTAAGGTCCACATTTAGAATATTTTGCAATGTTTTGGTTTAAAAGCAGTTTGGGAATGATGGCCCAGTAGTGCTTTGCACTGCCATCTCAGAAACTCGAGGGTTCAAATGTGATCCATGGAATTCCCAGCTCTGATGCTTGCAGGGGGCCTGGTGCATGATGAAGGTTAGTCGTTCAGCACTAGAGAAGGGATTGTGGGGGCCAATTGAAATTTATATGCCCTCTAAAAGCTGAACAAAGAGTGCCATCTGTGTCTACTGAGGGGGCAGTTGATTGGCGGCCCTCTTATTTTATAGGATCTGTGTGACACAAGTATAAGAGCAGGATTTTCAAATCCCTTAGATTGCCTCCAGCCTCGGTGTGCCAACAATGCAGTGCATGGAGCTTGCAGCAATCTAAAGGGATTTTCTATCCCATGTGGCAATTACCACAAGGTAGACCAACTTTTTCTAGCCTAACTTGTGGCAACCCTGGGTGCTGTCTTTACAGTGCTTGTGCCAGATATTTAGCACAAGCTGCCACAGTTGATGAAAATTGTCACAACTGCACCTGAGATTTTAAAATTGGGTGCAGTTGTAGTGAAGGGTTTGGCACACTGCCAGAAACTAAGTGCAGTGATACAGGACTAGATGCAAGTCCTGTGCCACACTTTGAAAATCTTGCCCCAGGTCTCTAGTGTAACACCTTAAGAGTCAGTACTAATACCTATACCAAGGACAGTGACATACTGTTCAGAGAATAATGCCTCCTTATTATCTAGGATTGATCTATGATATAAGTTGGTATCACTGAAACAGAACCCTACCCCCACACAAAAAAATTGTTCCTGCATGATACAGCAACAAAGAGGCAGTAAAATCCAGTCCACTGGTTATCCAACAAAAGTAAAAACATTATTTTTGTATATGTATGATTTTAACATAAAAAAACTGAAGTGGATTGCTGTTGGTTGGCACCAGTGCCCAGTGTCAGCTTAACTTCTGTGCTGTTGCAAGCCACTGGACTTGTCTTACTGCCCGTAACAGACTGCAGATGGCAGTAAAACAAATGATAAACTACAAAAAGTTGACTCCAATTTTACTAAGTTGTAATGCTACAGCTGCAAAAGTTTAATAAACTATTCCTGACAGTTGGCAGCAGCCCAGAAAATCAGTACTTTAGGCAATAAAATGAACCCTCATACACTCTGACAATGAACATAGGGAAGACAAGCGAACCAGCCACTGCTCAAAGTAAAGAAAAAACCTACAAAATACATGAAAAACTACTGTAGTTACTAAACTTACAAATGCTCCTTAATCACCCCTGTGGTTATCACTTCAATTTTGTGAAGCTGGTTTTGTCTAGATTATGTTCCAGTCTAACTCTGCAGGGAGCTTGTCAGAAGCTTCCAGATTACACACTACGGAACTTTATATTTAGACAGAAATAAATGTAAAATCCTGATATTTCCTATGTTTCTTTTCTGGAAGGGTGTCATTACTAAGTACAGATGCATCAAAAGAGAACTTGCTGTGACTTGCTTTTTACCTGCTCTATTTGTTTCTCTGCACCTGACATAATCATCCTCTCTTGTGTCATCATAAGGTCTATAGCAAACAGCTGTGGAGCAGTAAGAGAGGATAATCATGCCACTTGTAGACTAACAGCCAGAGCAGGTGAAGGCCAAGTGACAGGTGTGTTTTTATGAAAATGTCATAAGTAATAAAGCATGAGATGAAGGTATGGATTTGAAATAGAAGCTAAATTGTGAGTACTTAGTGCATTTTTAATAATGTCCCTTGGGTATCTGGAGCTCTTGAATAGGATTGTTTCTGATATACTTAAATACTAACATAGTAGTTTAGGGTCAAAAGGGGCACTATGTCCATCATGCCCATCCCTCCTACTTCATAAGAAGCAATGCAAAAAGTATTCCATGCTAATGCACTACAATAATTCATAGGGATTCCCTTCCCACTCTACTATGTAAAGTACCTGTTGAATAACATGGTAACTATAGGTTTGCCCAAACATATGTTGAGGGCCTGTACTGTCTTCATGGGCACTGTGACTCTTGGTAGGCTGTTCCATAGGTTCACCACCATTTGGGAGAAAAGGGGCTCCGAACATTAACTCTGAATTCACTACCTCTGAGCTGCAGAGTGTGTTTTTATGCCCTGCTGAAGAATGCCAGTTCAAACTTCTCCCTATGTTCAATCTTGTCAATAACCTTACATATGCAGAAGATTAAGATCATGACCCCTGTTAGCCTCTTTTTCTCCAAGGCGAACACGTTAAAGAGCAGCTGATGCCTTCAGGAAAACTTAATAAAAAACATGATGTTCAGACAGTTCTGCTGTTATTTCATATGTTTTCTGTGTATTTCTATAGATTTATTATCTTTGTTATTTATTAGTGAAGAAATTCCCATAAAAACAAGATCTGCATCCCTTAGAGTTTATCTGCCTATATAACGTATTCCCTTCTTGATATCATCCTTTCTTGTGACATCATTCTCTGTTGCCATGGAAACAACTGTGATGTCACAGGCAAAGTATTATGACATCAGGTTAGGAAGAAGTAATAGGAGCTGATGAACTCTCAAGGAAGAACAATCCTGTTTTCTTGCATATGACCTAAGTAATAAATAATGGGGGATTAGAAATACAAAGTTAAGGGGGAACCATGTGATGCAAGGTACCGGGCAGAAGCTCCTCTGCACAGCTCCAGCCTCCTGACTCTTTAAAAGTGTTTTTTTGGAGCATTTAACCTGTCTAAAACTCTACAATTTTATGGTATACTGCCTTCCTATCATCAGGTGCTCTTACTGGGTGAGTTAGAGAAATAATGGAGGTATATATGAAACAGGCGCCGCGAAAACACACCCCGACGGTCACCCCTAAGAAGGCCCCGAAGAAATCACGGGCCTCTAGTGGAGTTGAGAAGTCAGAGGTTATGAATCAGGGCAAGGATCAGGAACCGCTTACACTAAGCAGATTCCTAGAGGAGTTTAAGCCCTTTTGGGAAAAAATCAAAGAAATGGCATCGGAGATTAAATCTCTAACCAGGAAGCTTGATGAGGTCTCGGTCTCAACTACGGATAATGCAGCCAGAATTTCCTCCTTGGAGAAATGAGTAGAAAGGTTTGATCCCAGGCTGGCAGTTATGCGTCAGAAGCTTGCACATTTTTAATCAAAACTTGAGGACCTTGTAAGTCGCGGTAGTAGAAATAACATTGTGATCCTTGGGCTACCGGAGGGAGAAAAGGGTCAGAATGCCATAGCATTTGTCCAGAAGCTGGTGGAGAAGATCGCTGACTCCTCTCCCTTTGGGGATAAATACTGTATTTAATTGAGAGAGCCCACAGATCCCTAAGGTTGAAGCCCCCTCCCCCCCCGGAGCAACACCTCACCCTATAATATGCCATTTCTTAAATTTTCTGGAGTGGCAGCACTTTTTGTATAAAGTCAGAGAAATCCAGGAAGTCAGATGGGAGCAAGTCAAACTCGGGATATCGCAAGACTTACCGGGCTCTGTCCATTTGAAACGCACAGCATTTCACCCAGTAGTTTCCAAGATTATTGCTGCTGGACTTAACTTTTGTATGGGGTTCCTGGCCAGGTTACAGGTGCAAGTGGCCGGTACCTAGGTTTCTTACGAGGATCCTGATGCTGCGCTTGCTGGCTTGAAGCTGTCCCTGCCTGATCGCTTCAGGGATACATGAAAGGCCATTCATTATTTAAAAGGAAGAGCTCTGGTTTGAAGTGAGGTGGCTGTTAGGCTAAGGATTCTTTGGGGATGAGCATAAATAATAGTTGGATTCCTGTTTAAGCCTGATTAGAGGGCTGAAGGGACACAATTCTTTAAAATTAACTGGACTTTGTATGATTGCCTATGCCCTGATTTTGTCTGGGACTGTTGCTTCTTTTAAACAGACTTAATGTTATCATTTACCGGTTTTGTAGAGAGCAATTTTTGTAAGGGTTTTGTCTAGTACCCTCCCAGCAGGTATGCGAAGGGGAATGGCTTTGTAAAGGCATAAGGTCTACACCCTGCAGAGTTTCAATACCTAACATATGGTAGGTTGTTTAGGTGATGTGCTGAAGTTTTTTTTTTTTTTTTATTAAAGCGCACTGTCACGCACTTTCACTCTTGCATCACCAGAGGGATCTCGAGACTCAGGTAATATGGGCCAGCGGTCTTAATGACCCTGGATGTTTTTTTTTTTCTTGGCACAATTGCTTTACAGCTGGATGGGGAGTGATGTGATCCACATCCTTGGGGCAAGTGAGTCCTGTTGAGGGTTCGGCCCTCACGGTGGACCAGATACATCGCCCTTGGCCTGGCTTTAATAGCATCCATGGAGATGTGTTCCCCTCAGTAGGCAAGGCATGATAGTTTGGCAATTTTCGATACTCCCAGTGCCTATACCTTACTAATATAGTGTTACTCCCACTGGTTATCAGGAGTCAATTAACAGGTGACTTTACATTGAAGTCAATGTATTTCAGGTTATTTATCACCTTCTTGTTTCCATATAGAGGACTTATAGATTTTCTTTGGGTTTAGGGGAGTAATGTTGGGGGGCTGGGGGGAGTATGAAACGGTATGTTGTTGAACATTGTTGGTGACATTTGGGGCCAGGGAGGATGGGTTTAAAGGTAAATTTTTTGGTTTGTTAATATTATGTCATGGTTGGGTGTTTTTTGGGGGGAGGTGTGGGATAGTTAGGGTAGGGTTTGGAGGGTTTGGGGTGGGAGAATGACACAGCAGTTTTAGTGGTACAGGGGTATCTGGATCACAGTTGTAGTAACTGCCAAAGGTTAATGCTGGGCTCACTTTTGTCAATATAGATGGCTAGCAATATTAACCTAGCTATGTAGAATGTGAAGGGGGTTAGGAAAAAATCTAAGCAATATCAGGTGCTTAAACACCTGAGTTTGCTGCATGCTCAGATAACGTTCTTGCAAGAAACTCATCTGCTAGATACTGAGGTATTGCAACTCAGGAGACAACAGGTGGGACAGGTCTTTAATGCCTCAGGATCTACCAACAGCTGTGGGGTCATGTTGCTGGTTAATAGAGACGTCTCATTTATCCCCACTCAGGTCTTCAAGGATTCAGAGGGCAGGTATGTCCCAGTCCAGGGTACTCTTTGGGCCATGCCACTATTGCTTTGCAGCATTTACAGGCCAAACGTGGATGATCCCACCTTTTTTATGAAGCTGATTACCACAATTCTTCCTATACTCCCTATTCCCATTATTATAGGGGGAGACTTTAATTTGGTCTTGGACCCTAATATAGATAGGTCCAGCAATGGGTTGAGAGGATTATCTCCTGGGCAAAGGGCCTTTAGGGATTTGCTAGATCAATGTGGACTGTGTGATGTATGGCCAGTCTTATATCCCAGCTCCAGGGAATATACTTTTAGTTCACCAGTACACGGCTCACAGTCTTGCATTGACTATTTATTAATCTCTCAGGTGCTCTTGCCAGGTGTGCTGTCCACCTCGATTCAGCTGGATCCCATATCCGATCATTCTCTGGTGTTATGCAACTTGGCTTTCCATAATATTCCCAAGAAAGAGACCCGATGGAAACTAAATGAACAGTTATTAAAAGATGAGAAGTACTGTAGACTGGTGAAGGACCAGATTGATGTCTTTTTTTCTACTAACTCAATAGAAAGCTCTACACCGGATATTTTATTGGGAGCTTTAAAGGCCTACATGAGGGGTATTGTCATTAGTTTAGCTACAAAGAGGAAGAGGGCTCAGGAGGCAGAGCTATTATCATTACTGTCTCAAATGCGGGTATTAGAATCTAATCAATCAGACAACTATTCTAAGGAGGAGAGGCAGAAACTATTAGTAGTTAAGGATAGATATTTAGAATTGTTAAGGGAGAAGGCAGAGTTGGCCATTATCCGTACCAAAGCAAGTTTCACAGATCAAGGAGAAAAAGCAGGACACATGCTTGCTTTATGTTTAAAGCAGCAAGAGTCTGCAAGATTTATACCTCCAATCAGGAAACAGGTAGATGGGTCCCTGAGGGTATACACCTCAGAGATAGTGCAGGAATTTGCTACATACTATGAGCAGCTATATAGGGACATGGATAGCCCTCCTTCCTTAGAGGAGTTGGAGGTGTACCTCAGGGAGTCTTGCCTTCCTTCCTTGTCAAATTCTCCCCAAAATTTCTTATCCTCTCCTTTATCACAGGAGGAAATTCTGGCAGTAATAAAGGCCTTGCTTTCGGATAAAGTTCCTGGGCCAGATGGGTTTTCCGCTTTATTTTATCACGTTTTTAGAGAACAGCTATTGCCTGTGCTTCACCAGCTCTATCTCCATATTCTGTCTGGGGTTGTAGTAGACACCCATTTGTTTGAAGCCCTGATAGTCCTATTACCTAAACTGGACAAGGATCCTGAATCGGTTCAGAGCTACAGGCCAATATCCCTGTTGAATCAGGATGTCAAAATTCTTTCAAAGATATTGGCGGATAGGCTAACTCTGGTCCTCCTGGATCTGATCGGTATGTCTCAAGTTGGGTTTATGAGGGGACGCTCATCCTCAGACCATTTACGTACCCTCTCGCACGTCTTCTCGGAGTCCAGGGATGCCACATTCCCCATGGGGCTGGTCTCCCTAGATGTCAAGAAGGCATTTGACCAGGGGAACTGGAATTTTCTATTCCAAGTCCTCAGAGCCTTTGAGTTTCCCTCCATGTTCATAGACTGGATCAGGGCGCTATATTGGTCTCCCTCTGTGAGGATCTCAGGCAATGGGGCTTTTTCCAAATCTTTCCTTTTACACTCAGGTACGAGACAGGGCTGTCCCCTTTCCCCCTTATTATTTAATCTTTATTTGGAGCCCCTTATTCAAAATATTCTTAACAACACGGGAATACAAGGTATTCCAATCAGGAAAAACATGGTGAAGATAACAGCATATGCTGATGATCTCCTCTTCCATCTGGCCCACCTGGTAACATCTATTCCGATTATGTTAAGAGAGATTACCAAATTTAGTCTTTTTTCAAATTATAAACTGAATGCAAACAAGATGACCTATTTTCCCCTTAATCACAAGGTTTTCAAGATGGACATTGTCCCTCTGGGATTGTGTTGGTCACCCCGTGTTATTAAATACCTAGGCATTAAGTTAGCATGCAATATTTCCCTATGGTTTAAAGAAAATTTAGAGCCTCTTTCTCAGATGATTGTGCAGGACCTAGATAGATGGGATAAGCTTCTGATCTCATTATGGGGCCACATTAACATAATTAAGATGAACATATTTCCCCATCTTTTTTAACCCCTGTCACATCTCAACTCATTTGTCCCCTTATCCTGGTTTCAGAAAATGCATAAACTCTTTGCTAATTTTATCTGGTCTAATAAAACTCCAGGCTGGCATACCACAAGTTAGCCGCCCCTAAAAATGATTCCTCACTTGGCAATTCATTACTGGGCTAGCCATCTTGCTAAGTACCTGAAATGGGTAAGGCTGGGTCTGGAAAATTTGAGACCGGTCTGGCTCAACATTGAACTAGACTTCATCCAGGCTATGAACATGGACCCCTCAACCATGCTCTTTGTTAAAGTGTCTCTTTTACAGAATGCTAGTAAATGCCCCACTCTCACGACTTCATTAAAAGTGCACTCGCAGCTATGTTCTTTCCTGAGATACAACCCCAGTATAGACCTGTCTCAGTCTATCTGGAATTCTCTGGTCTTTACCATAAATAAGCAGAGGGTTTCTCGTACATGGTGGCCTCAGTTAGGAGAGGGGATGGCATCCTTGTTCCTGGACGATTCGAGTGTTTGGCTCCCGATTACCGAAATTATCTGAAAATTCAACATTCCGGATTCCCAATTATTTAGGGTTTTTCAATTAAAGCACTTGTTAATTACAGTTTTTGGTAATGTCCCTCCTCACCCAATGGCTTTTGTATTGGTACTTGAACTTTCCTCTCTTCTTGAATCCTCAGGCATCATCTCTAAGAGATATCAAGTGCTGTACCACTGGCGGTTTGGGAGTGGTAATGGCCCCACTGGCTTTTGGAATTCATTTTTTCCTCAATCTACCTTCAACTGGCCAGCTCTCTGGATGTTCTGTCATAAATATGTGTCCCAAGATAGATTATGCCTTATGCAATTTCATATTTTGCACAATATGTACTATATTCCAGTCAAATTGGTGAAATGGGGCCTTCTCGAAACAGATAGGTGCACTAGGTGTTCCCAGGAAGCTAGAATGCTTTTTCACATATTCTGGTCATGCCCCAGGATAGCTCCATTATGGGATTTAATTAAAATCAATCTGAATCCCTTATTGGGATTACAGGATTGCTTCACACCAGATATTTGTTTCCAAGGAGATTTGTCTTCCATTAAGGTCAAACCTCGGAGATTTCATATATCTATGATCGCACTCTCGGTTAAAAAAAATTTCTCAGGCATTGGAAGGATTGGGATTTGCCCAACATATCAGGAATGGTACATGAAATCCTTGCAAATCTTTGCACAGAGAAGGCTATAGCAAGCCTCCATAACAGGTTACAAAGATATAAGTATATATGGGATCCCCTTCACACCTTAATTATTACTGCTAGGGTTTAAAGTGCTATAGGTTACCTGTTATCTTAACATATATTCGGTTATTACGTTTAGCTAGTTACAACAACATACAAAGGAACTGCTGTGCCGGGGTAGGGGCTGGGGGGCAGTGTTGGATTGCACTACAAACTGGCTGTTCATGTTTGCATTACTGCCTCCTGTATCGTGGAAAATTTTGTGAATAAAGTTTGAATAAAAAAAAAGAAATAAAAAGTTAATGAGAAATTTAAAGCAGCTTAGTGTTCAGATATTATGTTTTGCAAAGTTCTTCTTGTGGTATCAGTGGATCTTTAAGGGCCTTTAGTCTCTCCTCATAACTTTTGTCCCTCATACCCCATGGTCATTTTGGTGGCCCTGTGTTGCACTCTCCTGACTGCTTCAGTGTTCTTTTTGTATTGAGGAACTCATACATGCATGCAGTGCTACAGTTGGGGTGTGACTGGGAACTTGCCAAGTGGCAGGATCACTGCTGGTCAGCTCTTTTGATGTGCCCCGGTATCCTGCTGGCCAGATTGACAGCAGCAACACTTGCTTGTCATGCTTTAGTACCTTTCCTAAGAGAAGCCCCACACAGTGTGTAGATCCTATCTCCATTTTCCTCCCCAAGTGTGTCATCTTGAATTTGGCTACATTTAAGAAGAGGCTTCAGGAGTCTGACAAATCACCTAGCATGATAAAGTCCTCCTGAAGTTAGTCTCCATCCTCAAGGGACTCTACCACCCTTGCCATCTTAGTGCCATCAGTGCACTTAAGAAGGATGCCAGAGAACCCCACTCAGATGTCATTAATGAACATGTTAAACAGAAGTGGCTCCTGCACCAGTTCCTGAGGGATGCCACTATGTACACCACTCCACTTGGAGTAATATTCATCCAGCATCACTCATAGATTCCTGCCAGTTAGCAGTCCACCTCAGTATGTCTCATGTATATCACACTGGGGTATTCTGCAAACACGTGTGCCATGCACCACAGTATCAAAGGCCTTTCTGAAGTACAGATGGACTACATCCCTGGACCTGCCCCGGCCTAGCTCGATGGTCACCTACTCAAAGAAGGTAATCATGTAAATTTGACACCATCTGCCCCTCAGAAAGCCAAGCTGAAATGGGGCTAAAATCTTGGCATCAATCAAGGGCTTCATTATTCTGCACTTGATAATGACCTCCAGGACCTTGTGCAGCACTTATGTCAAGCTGACATGACAGTTGTTATCTGGGTTCAGCTGTTCTTTTATTTTGAAGATAGGAACTACAATGGGCAATTTCCAGTTCTCCCACACTGCACCTGGTTGGACAGACTCCTGAAAGATTACAAAAAGCTTCTTTGCAAAGTGTTCCCTTATCTCCACAATAATCCAGGGGTGTATACCATCTGCCTCTTGGGACTGACCCAGCTTAATATTTACCATATTGTGAGCTGTCAGGGCAGGTGTGATGTCTACTGGTTTCATTGCAGCTAGCTCTGATGCCATAGGTTCTCACTGTCTCCCAATGACAACTATCAATTCTGGCAGTGTAATGAGCCCACAGACAAATAAATAACCTGGAAACACTTCTGGAAATTCAGTTTCATCTCACAATATGATATACACAGCCACCCAGAGGCCAAGGGTAACTATTCCAGAAATACAAATCCAGGGTACCCTAATGTGAACGCCCCATTTTCTGTTTTAAACACTCTGATCAAGCAACATTAAATCTGGGGCTATCCTGGAATGTCAACAGAGTATCTGAGCAGCACAAAGTACAATCAGATAACATATTGATAACAAGTTTAGAAAGGCTCATACCAGTATATGATGTGACATGCCCAAACTCCCACCCTTCACACCCCCACAGGCATCAGGGATCTGCCTTGGGTGGTCAGCCATAATGCTCACCCCATTCTCCTGTACTGTACTGTACCCATCTCAGCTTATTTACTTATGGAACTGGGTAAGCATTAGTGTTTGTGTGTGTGTGTGTGTGTGTGTGTGTGTGTATGTTTGTGTGTGTATATATGTGTGTATGTGTGTGTGTGTGTGTGTGCGTGCATATGTATGTATATATATATATATATATATATATATATATATATATAGGATATGACATGGCCTGACTGAAGATATCTTATGTATCTTTATGAGAGGCCAGTGATATCATGATATCTCATGAGTGGCAAAACCATGAGTGAGCTATCTTGATGTCACTGGCCTTGAGTGAAGATAAATATGATATCTTCAGTCAGGCCATGTCATGTTCTGTTTATACAATGTATGTTTTGTCCCACCTGACACAACCCACCTCATACCCCTCTCAATGCAATGAGCGACATTAAGATGATGGCCCTAGCAATACAACCCTCCTTACAGAAATGCTGCAAAAACAACAGATGTCATTTGTTGTTTAAAAAATATCTGGTGGGCCCTGTTATTTATGTCTATTTTATAAAAAGAGTTATCTGGTTTATACTGCCATAACCCCCCCAGCAGAGCTCCCCATGTCCCCCAACAGAGCTCCCCATGCCCCCCCCAACACAACAGCTTGTACAGGGTGTTCAAATATCTGGTTGATCCTGTCAAGTTTAAAGTTATTAAAAAATATCTGGTCGATCCTGCAATTATTTAAAAAAAATAGTACTCCACACCCACCACACCCCCACCAACAGGCATTGGGGTGTGCATTA
This sequence comes from Neoceratodus forsteri, assembly GCA_016271365.2. Lineage (NCBI taxonomy): Eukaryota > Metazoa > Chordata > Ceratodontiformes > Ceratodontidae > Neoceratodus > Neoceratodus forsteri. The sequence goes on along the minus strand of CM028130.1, from coordinate 663,904,215 downwards.
GAGTCCTCGGCCCTAACTCTTACCCCATTCCATGTTTAAATAAGCTGAGGTGGTGCAGTATAGGAAAATGGGGTGAGAGTTAGGCCCAACAACACCCAATGCACACCCTGATACCTATTAGTGGGGGCAGGGTAGGTGTGGGGTGCAAGGAGTGACATCCATAATACAGAATTTCCTCACTTTTGTTGCTGTGGAATAATCCTAACTGATGCATTAAACAGTGGTTTTTTGCCATAAATTTCTCTTCTTTTTTGAGAATAAGCACTATAAATAGTGAATGGTATGTGACGGTGGCCCTGTGCTCACGCCATGCTTCCCATTTGTGCGTAATAATCCTAACAGTAAAGGTAATGCTAACAGTAATGGTAACAGCAATGGTAATGGTAATCCTAATGGGAATGTTAATGCTAACAGTAACACTAATGCTAATGGTAACAGTAATGAGAACAGCAATGGAAATGCACACAGAATTGGTAACGCAAATGGTAATGAAAATGCAAACAATAAAGCAAGAGGAAATGGTAATGCCGATGGTGACATGAAAGGAAACAGTAATGCAAACAGTAATGCAAATGTAAGCACAAAAGTAAACAGAAATGGTAATGCAAATAGTAATGGAAATGCAAGTGCAAACATGAACACAAACACAGATGGTAACGCAAAAGGCAATGAAAATACAAATGGAAATGCAAGAGCAAATACAAACATAAAGGGTAATGCACATGGTGATGCAAATGAAAATGCTAATGAAAATAGTACTGGAAACACAGACAGTAATGGTAACACAGATGGTAACACAAACGGTGATGCAAAAGGAAACAACAGTGCTAACGGTGATGCAAATGTAAGCGCAAACAGTAACGCACACGGTGATGCAAATGGAATGATAACGCAAACAGTAACAGAAATGCAAGTGCAAACATAAAAGCAAATGCTAATGGTAACTGTAATACAAATGCACATGCATTGTGTTTGAAAGAGGTGCATCCAGAAGCACAGTGACTACAAAGAATGTGGGCATAATAGTGGCCCTCTGACAGGAAAATGAGCACTTGGAATACTAAATTGCTTATATCTCAGGAACTGTATGAAATAGAAGAAAAAATACAATTTCATATTATTTATGACTTTCCAGGCTAGTTTTACACTTAGCCTCCAAGTGGGGGACCAAGAATTTTTGTAATGAAAAGTCTGTATCTCTAACTGTTTTTGAGATACAGGACCTGAATGGTGCGGCTGATGTCATAGTGTTATCCTATGGGAAAAATTATCAACTTTAGAGTGCCATGACTTTGCAGCCCAGTAATATTTTGGAACCAAGTCACCAAAAGGCACATCTGTGTGATAATGGCTTTCTTCTCTGCAAATTTCAGCCCAAAAGACCAAACTGTAGTTTTGCAGCAGGATGGCAAAGATTTCATGTTGTTTTGGCCATAGCGTCTCAAAGTACTGTCACAAATCACAACACTTTTGCAAAAAAAAAATCACAAAAGTGTCACATTTATGAAAGTACTTTGCAACACTACTTTTCACAAAAAATTTAAAAACATATTTCTGGGGTGTTCTACCCCCAAAAAGACATGGCTAGCATCCTCAGGACTTGACTAGGCAAACACAACAAGAATAATGTCCCTAGAGGGTCCCAGATTTAAATGCCAAGCATTTTTCTGACCACCAACTGAAAAAAATGGCTGAATAACAAAAGTAAAAGGATCATTTGTGACAATAAAAACTGCATTTGCAACAGTGTCGAATAGTTTAACTTTCCCCATAGACTATAATGGGATTCAGTTTTTCTTTGAATAACTGTTGATCTGTTTAATATTTTTTCACAAAATCTTCAAAAAGCACATCAGGGACCCCAGTTGCATATTCCCTGACATTTGTGGACCGATCATGCAAACCGTGTGGACTGTAGGCTCGAGCAAAGAAACATGCAAAAATCTGTAATTTATATTTTTTTAGCATGCTGTAGATGCGTAATCATACATCTGACTGTAATGCAACTTCCTAGATCCAGAGATCTATGGTACCAAACTGAGCATTCCAAATTTCATGCAAATCCATCATACGGTTGCAAAGTTATTAAGGTACAAAATTTGAAATTTAACTTTAAATGGGGTACTCAACTCTAATTAGAGTGGCACTACCATACTGCTATAATATATATATATATATATATATATATATAGAGAGAGAGAGAGAGAGATTCATGGCAAAAAAATCCATTTAATGCATCAGTTAGGGTTGTTCCACAGTGACAAATATGAGGAAATTTGGTGTTAGGATTATCTCCCCTTGCACCCACACCTGCCTTGTCCCCACCAACAGGCATCGGGGTGTGCATTTGGGACAGTGGTCCTAACTCTCACCCCATTCCATGTGTAAATAAGCTGAGGTGGTGCAGTATAGGAGAATGGGGTGAGAGTTAAGCTCGATGACCCCAACGCACACCCTGATGCCTGTTGGTGGGGGCAAGACAGGCATGGGGTGCAAGGGGTGGTAACCCTAACACAGAATTTCCTCACTTTTGTCGATCTACAACAACCCTAACTGATTCATTAAACTGATTTTTGTTGCCATGAATTTCCCTTCTTTTTGAGAATGTGCAATATAAATAATGAATGGAATGTGGTGGTGGGAGTGCAGCCCCTACCATGCTGCCCATGTCTGTATAATAACTGTAACAATAACGTTAAGGCTAACAGTAATGGTGAGTGAAATACAAATGCTAATGGTAACTTTAACACCAACAGAAATGATAATGCAAATGCAAATGGTAACTTTTATGGTAATGCAAATGGAAATGAAAACGCAACTAGTAAAGAAAACAGTAATGCAAACAGTAATGGTAACAGCAAAGTGATGTAAGGCAACAGTAGTGAAAAGTTTGTATCTCGCTTTGTTTCTGAGATAACAGCAGAAAGGCGATGTGAGCCAACAGTAGCAAAAAGTCTGTATCTTGCTTAGTTTCCCAGATAACAGCACAAAGGTGATCTGAGCCAACAGCAGCAAAAAGTCTGCATCTCGCTTCGTTTCCAAAATAATGGCACAAAGATGATGTGAGCCAAACCACTGAAAAGCACATCCATACCACTAGAGCTACATACGCTATAAATTTCAAGCCACTAACACCATGCATAATGCTATGTGCAAAATGTTAACTGTGTCATGCAGTATCTCCGCAGCAAATTATTTTCCCAACATGTAAACAGCAGAATTCATATATCCAGGACATCCACTCAACAACCTCAAATTTCATTTTAAAAGATCAAACTGTTCTAGAGATATTCAATTTTAAAGTGTGTGCACCTTTAAGAAGTCTTCCACCACAAAATGGTTGAACACGCAGCCGAAAATGCAGTAAAATGGTGAACCTGGTGGCAGAACAATCTTAAACCGTGAGAGGGCAATTGGAAATGGTAATAACTCTGTAACAGAACAACATTTTTTACCAAACAAAAATTGGCATCTTCCTAGAACCAAGCGCTTTCTGTTTGCCTGGATTCAGACCAATAAACCACACAGTGGCTGTGCTATGTGTCACACAATATAGTGAACAAAAAATGTGCAAAAACTGATTTTTGGGCACTTCTCTGCTCACAAACCATATATACCAGTGGAATTGAAATTGGTAAATAAAGAGATGTACCATGCCACTCCATGTATACCAAATCCTATCCAAATCTCTTCAACGGTTGCCTAGCAGCATGAGCATAAAACTGCACAAGTGGCAAAAAATAAGCTTTTGGCACTTCATTGTGAAAAAAAATGTATGCAGATGTCAAACAGAAATTGGTAAATCTACAGAAGTACAACAGTAGACCAAGTATTACAAATGTCACACAAATCCGTTCAACAGTTTAAAGTTAAAATTGTACAAAGAATGTGACGTTTAAGTGCAAATGCAAACAGTAACACCAATGGTAACATAAACAGAAACAATAACGCAAATGGTAACAGGAATGCAAGTGCAAATGTAAACACAAATGGTAATGAAAAAGCAAATGTTAATGATAACACAAACGGAAGTGCATTGCAAATGGTAACGGAAGTGGAAACACCAACGGTAATAGTGACACAAGTGTAAACAGTAAGACAAACATTAACGGTAATGTAAACGCAAATGCAAAAGCAAACATAAACAGTAATTGTAATGTAAACGCAAATGCCAATGGTAACACTAACAGTGATGCAAACAAAAACACAAACACAAACAGTTATGTAAATGGCAACGGTAACGGTAACATAAACAAATGCTAACGGTGATGCAAACAGCAACACAAACACAAGAACAAATGCAAATGGTAATGTAACTGTGATGCAAAAGGAAACAGTAATGCAAATGGTAACATAAGCACAAACGCTAATGGTAACAGTAACGGAAACACAAACTCAATTGACAACACAAACGGTAATGGTAACAGTAACACAAACGGTAATGCAAAGGATGATGCAAAAGGAAACTAATGCAAACAGTAAAGCAAACGCAAGAACAAACACAAACGGTAAAGCACACATTGACGCAAATGTAAATGGTAATGCAAATGGTAATGGTAATAAAAGCGGAAACATAAACAGAAACAATAACAGTAACGCAAACGCACATGCTGTTTGTCCCAAAAAGGTGCAATCTGAAGCATAGTGAATAGAAAAAATACGGCCATAATGGCCCTCGTACCAGAAAATGAGCGCTTGGAATACTAAATTGCTTATATTTCAGGAACCGTAAGACGTACCGTTTTCGAGATGTGGGTCACGTAAGGTGCGGCGGACGCCATAATGTTATCCTATGGGAAAATTTGTCAAATTCAAAGTGTCATAACTTTATAGCCCTGTAATATTTTGTCATTGTACCACTGAAAGACACATCTGTGGGATCTTAGCTTTCTTCCGTGTAAATTTCAGCCCAAAACACCAAACTGTTCTTTTGCAGTAGGGTGGCAAAGATTCCCTGTTGTTTTGGGCATAGTGTTGCAAAGTACTTTCACAAATCATGACACTTTCACAAATAAAATGACAAAAGTATCACATATTCGAAAGTACTTAGTGACACTACTGTTTACACAATTAAAAAAACATATTTCTGGGGTGTTTTACTCCCCAAAAAAGATATGACTAGCATCCTCAGGGCTTGACTAGGAGAACACAACAAGAATTGTGTCCTGTGAGGGTCTCAAATTTAAATGACAAGCATCTCTCTGACCACCAGCTGAAAACAAGATGGCCAATTTGTGAAAGTAAAAGGGTCATTTGTGAAAGTAAATTGTGCATTTGCGACATGTTAAAGTTTGCATTTGCACTTGCTTTTACATTAACGTTAACGTTTGTCTTACTGTTTACACTTCTATCAGCATCACTGTTTGAGTTTGAGTTTCCGCTTGCATTACCATTTGCATTTGTGTTTCCGTTATCATGTTTGCTTTTTTTGTTACCATTTACATTTATGTTTCTGCTTGCGTTTATGTTACTGTTTGCGTTATTGTTTCTGTTTGTGTCACTGTTGTCGTCCTGTTTGAGTTTGTGCTTAAACATCACATTTTTGGTGTGATTACACCTGTTGAATGGATTTGTGTGACATTTGCAATACTTGGTTTACTATGGTACTTCTGTGCATTTACCAATTTTCATTTGACATCTGCATTCGATTTTTGCACAGTGAAGAGCCAAAAAAGTATTTTTCGGCACTCGTATGCTGTTTTAGTGCATTTCCAGCTGTGATTTCTGCCATTTTGTGGTGGAAGACTTCTTAAAGGTGCAGACATGTAAGCACTGAATATCTCTGGAACAGTTTGGTCTTTTCCCATGAAATTTGGAGAGTGTTGAATGGATGTCCTGGAGATGTAAATTATTCTGTTTACATGTTGGAAAAATAACATGCTGTGGAGATACTGCGTGACAGAATTAATGTTTTGCGAATAGCATTCTGCATGGTGCTACTGGCTTGAAATTTATAGCATAGGTAGCCCTAGTGGTACAAACATGCCTTGCAGTAGTTTGGTGTGTAAAACATAAACAGTTGCAGAAATATGCCACTCTAATAAATGAAAATTTGGTTAATTCCACTTCAATACTTTTGAACCGTGTGTCTGATTTGCCTGGAATTTGGAATGTAGCAAGATTTATAATAGATATTTGACTGTGACACTTGTTGGGTCACTGGCAGTTACGGTTGCTGAATTGTGTCTGTAAAGTTTTTTGCTCGTGGTGCTCTGCGACCGTTGAATGGATGTTGACAAAATTCTGGACACACGGTGTACTATGGTACATGTCTTCTTTTACCAATTTTTCTTTCCATTGAATATATGGTCTTTATGTAGCAAAATGGCAAAAATTTTCTTTTTGGCACTCCTGTGCAGTTTTCCCAGTGTGACACTGTGCAACTGTTGAACAGATTCAGGTAACATTTGTTATTCATGTTGTGGTATGGTACATGTCTTCATTTACCAGTTTCATTTCAGTAAGTCATACAGTTTTTGTGCAGTGAAGTGACAAAAATTCACATGGTGGGAGCCCACCACATACCATTCACTATTTATAGTGCACATTCTCAAAAAGAAGGGAAATTCATGGCAGACATATCCATTTAATGCATAAGTTAGGGTTGTTTCACAGTGACAAAAGCAAGGTAATTCAGTGTTAGGGTTGCCACCCCTTGCACCCCACACCCACCTTGCCCCCACCAACAGGCATTGGGGTGTGCGTTGGGAATCATTAGACTAACACCATCCCATTCTCCTATACTGCCACCTCAGCTTACTTACACATGGAGCAGGGGTGACAGTTAGAGCCAATGACCCCAACACACATCCTGATGCCTGTTGGTGGGGGCAGGTGGGTGTGGGGTGCAAGAGGTGGCAACCCTAACATCGAATTTCCTCACTTTTGTCACTGTGGAACAACCCTAACCGATGCATTAAACAGAGTTTTTTTGCCATGAATATATATTTTTAGTTTTGCCACTAGAGTTAGGGTTGAACACCTCATTTAAGGTTAAATCTGAAATATGGCAGCTTAATAACTTTGCAATCATATGATGGATTTGCCTGAAATCTAGAATGCTTGGTCTGGTGCCATGTGTCTCTGGATTTGGTAAGTTGCGTTGTGATCAGATGTACAGTTGCGGAGCTACAGAGTGCCAAAAAGCACATAAATTATGCATTTTTGCATGTATTTGCTCACAAATACAGGCCAGATGGTTTGCATAATTGGTCCAAAAACTTCAGGGAACGTGCAACCAGAGTCTGTGAAAAAATGTTAAGCGGTTCAAAAGTTATTCAAAACAAACTGTCCCCCATTATAGTCTATGGGAAATGTTAACAAACTATGCGACAGTGTCGCAAATGGCATTTTTACTTTCACAGATCAGTCATTTTTTATCAGTTAATGGTCAGAGTAATGCTTGGCATTTAAATTTGAGACCCTCTAGGGACACAATTCTTGTTGTGTTCACCTAGTCGAGCCCTGAGGATGCTAGCCATGTCTTTGTTTGGGGTAAAACAGCACAGAAATATGTTTTTAAATTAAAAAAAAAGGTAGTGCAGCAAAGTGCTTTCGCATACTTGACACTTTCTTGATTTTTTTTGCAAAAGTGTTGTGATTTGCGAAAGTAATTTGCGAAAGTATGCCCAAAACAACAGGAAATCTTTGCCACCCTGCTGCAAAACAACAGTTTGGTCTTTTGGACTCAACTTTTCAGGGAAAACAACCAACATCCCATAGATGTGCCTTTTAGTGGTTTGGTGCCAAAATATAACAGGTCTGCAAAGTTATGCCTCTCCAAAGTTGACAATTTTTCCCAATGAATAACATTATGATGTCTGCCATCCCTTTCGAGTCCTGTATCTCGAAAATGATGTGAGATACAGACTTAAGTGCAGAACTAGCATTGAAAGTCATTAATAATATGAGATTAATTTTTTTTTCTACTTCAAATGGTTCCTAAGATATAAGCAATTTAGTATTCCAAGTGCTCATTTTCTGGTCCAAAGGCCATTATTATGGCCACATTTGTGCGTTTGCATTACTGTTACAGTTAGTGTTTACATTTCCACTTGCATTTCCATTACTGTTTGCATTAGTGTTTCTGTTTGCATCACCATGTGCATTACCATTTTCATTTATACTTGCATTTGCATTACCGTTTGTGTTACTGTTTCCTTTTGTGTCACCGTTGGTGTTACTGTTTGTGTTTGTGTTACCATTACCATTTTTCTTTTCCATTACTGTTATCGTTAGCATTTCCATTTGTGTCACTGTGTGCTTTACCATTTGCATTTCCGCTTGCTTTTGTGTTTCCATTTGTGTTACTGTTTCCTTTGTTGTCACCAATAATGTTACTGTTAACATGTACATTTCCATTTGCGTTACCATTTGCATTTTCATAACCATTTGCTTTACCATTTGCATTTGCATTTCCATTACTGCTAGATTTTGTGCTTGCATTTCCATTGTCACTTGCATTACTGTTTCCTTGTGCATCACTGTTCCCATTACCATTACTATTTTCATTTGCGATTATGTTACTGTTTGTTTCCATTAACCTTTGCGTTACCATTTCTGTTTGCATTTACGTTTCCACATACCATTCACTATTTATAGTGTACATTCTCAAAGAAAAGGGAAATTCATGGCAAAAAACTCAGTTTAATGCATCAGTTAGGGTTGTTCCACAGTGAGAAAAGTGAGGAAATTTGGTACTGGGGTTACCACCCCTTGCACCCATGCCTACCCCACCCCCACCAACAGGCATCGGGATGTGCGATGGGGTCATTAGGCCTAACTCCCACCCCATTCTCCTATACTGCACCACCTCAACTTATTTACACATGGAATAGGGTGAGAGTTAGGGTCACTCTGTAAATGAGTCTGTTCCCAATGGGAATTAACTGGTTGCTGAAGAATAAAAACAAACAAATAACAGTATGGGTTGATGCTGTTGAATTTATCCTTACTTTTTTTTTGGTGACCATTTTTTAATAGCACTGGAACAGTCAAGCATTTGTGGGATTTGTGGCCAGGGTGAGAAAAGGAAGGAAATAATAAAGAAAAAGACTCATACACTTTTCATGACACAACTTTATTAACTACAAATCTGAAAATGTGGAAATATATTAAAGAAATCAGTAACCCAGCTGGCATTAATAGAAAGCATGCTGACTTCCGTCTTGACTCTGCCTCATCCCATAATATCAGTGAAGCTCATGCTAGGGCAAAGGAAAAGGAGGATGCCAGCACTGCTACTCCAGGGACAAGTAACCTGGAGGGAATGCTGAAGAACATGAATGAAGCAATGCTTAACTGTCTAGATAAACTGTTTCACACTCGCCATGCAATTGCTAAGAGAGAATGTCCTATCACAGACTTTGTGTGGATGTGCAGCCTTAATGATATGAAAGGGCTAGATATCAGTGTAGCATATTAGAAGGACAAATATACCTACAACTTTATCCAATATGTAGCCGAGGTTGAACACATGGTGCTATGAGAAAAAAATTATGGGAACAAAGTTCATTTCAATCATTGGTGACAGAACCACTGACTCTTCAGTCACAGAAGCTGAGATACTGTATGTGTGGCTTGCAGTTAAATGCACAGTGCAAAATCAGTTGGTTTGTGTCCAGATTATTGGCAGAACAAATGTGATTTTATTTGCCTTTCGTTTAACAAATCACTATTAATTATACTGACTGTGGGCTACTGCAAACCTCAGCAGGCTAGTGCAATCTCTGGTTCACTAGCCCAGCTGGCTAGTGCAAAAAAAAAGTAAATGTTGACTCCTGCTCATACCTGAAGAGGGACATTAAGTTACTGGAGGGGGTGCAGCACAAAGCAACAAAGATGATCCAGGGACTAGGGGACATACCCTACATGAGCAGGCTGAGGGAGTAGAACATGTACTCACTGGATGAGAGGTGGACGGGGATATGATTGAAACCTTCGAGTACATGAAGGAAATAAACAAGACAGGCACAGAGGGATTATTCTAGTTAGGGGAGGTAGGGACACTCAAGGTCACAATCTCAAACTGAAGGATGGAAGGTTCAGGAGGCAAATGAGAAGACACTTTTTCATGGAGAGAGTGGTGTTTGGGTGGAATGCATTGCCTGCAGAAGTGGTATCCTGTAGAACAGTGGACTGCTTCGAAAGGGAATGGGACAGAGTAATAGGGATGGTAAGGGGAAGAGAGAGGCAGTTGGTGTATAAGGGTTGCTAGATGCACACTCAAGCAGACTCGATAGACCATAATGCCTTTATCTGCTGGCAAATTTGGAAGCTTATATGTGTACTGACAATGCTATCTAGCTGCTATTGCTGAGTTCTTAAAATTGTACTTACATGGACTCTAGCACTTATAACTTCTCAGCCTTGGGACTGTACCCTCCTGTACTAGGTACCTTCAATATGTATTTTGTGATGCTTATGCATTCAATACTCAGTAATATGGTATACTTTTATGTACTAATTTGCTTTGTACTTGACAATGCCTCTTAGCTGCTACTGCCTCCCACTGTACTTGTATATATCTCCCCCTTCCTTTGTATGATGAGGATCCTTTGTAAAGGAGCTTTAAGTACAAAGGTTACAATTCTGATTCTTTCAATAAATAAAAGATGAGCACATGAGTCCACAGGAAGTGACCTAGAGTATTAATTAATTAATGTATTAAGAGTATTAATACATTTTTTCAATAGGTGGTGTACTTAGTCTAACATGTCACTGTCAATACTGCAATAAAGAGTAACCATGTTTTCACCACAGACTGGAATGTTTGATGTTTATGATGTAGGTTATGTAAGGCTACCGGATACTAACTAGAGGGATTGCTGTTCTTTTGGAATTCTGTTCTCTGTGTCTAGTTATCGTCCCATTGCTATGGAAGTATCACAATGTAGAAGCTGGGATGGGACAAGGTGGTTGGCCCAAGGCCAGCTGAAATGTGATTGGGTTGTGAATCAACCTATAGGATGGATGATTTCTGACTGCAGAGTACTATAAAGGGTGCTCAAATAATTACCTTTATCAGGTGAGTAAATACCATTTATCAATTATCAGTATTCTTTGAAGTTGAACACACATTGTTTATCTCTTTTCTTGTGACTAAAATGAACTAAGATGCAATAGAGCCTGCTCTTTGCCCTTTCAGGGTAACAGATGTACAACAGCAGAGAATATTGATGAAAACCTGGATTGGACTATATTAAAAAGATTGTACCATGTTTCTTTCATATGTGAATAACAGTGCTAAAACAGACTCAAAATGGGGACAGGATGATATTCATGTAAGACAGAAGATAAAGGGCAATCTAAAATGGTTTAAAAAAAGGATAGATCAAATGTTTCACTGTGACATGCACTGCTATTGTTTATTAATGATTTTCAGTCACTTGCATTTCAGCTGTCTTTTTGCTTTTTGATCTAGGGACACAAAAAGTGGCTTGTATACCCTTCCTAATAGGAGCTCCAAACCCCAAAGTTGCTTGATTTCTGGTAATTCACTTTTTAAAGTTAAAGGGTATAAAAACAAAACAAAAATGATATTTGTTTTCTTCCCAATAACAGGAGATTAGCAGAGAATTGAAATCTGAAACTTTCAGGTTCATTAGGTACTGTCTCACATATGGCACTTCTATGTAGTTCTTTGTCATGTGATACATGTTATTAAGTTATAAAAGAAATAGCCACAAGTTGCACATGAACAGTGACATTTTTTGCAGTCTGTCATAAGGTGTTTTCATGAAACCATAATTGCATTCAACAGTTACTGGTGTGACAATTCTGCATGGCATCAGTCCTGTAAATATCCAGATTGCTTCCACAGTTAAATGTGGCACCAGAAGTCCATCCCCAATGCTACTAAGCTATTTTGCTTGAAATCAGCCACTGGAGTCTATCCATGCCACGGGTAATGTACCCTCCCCCTTCAGTGAGTGAGACACCGGGAGGATACCTCAATGTTGCAAATGACAGCCACCCCCAATACTGCATATTACACCTTGAGATCACCTCAGTGTCGCGAATTCCCCTCCCAGGATCTGTGAGTCCAACACTGGTAACCTATTCCCTCCCACTCACACACATACATTAGTTATAGGAAAATCAACACCCATCCCTGGTGTTGATAATGACTTTCCAGACCTTGCCCTGCACTGATATCATGTTGATCTGATAATTTTAAGGTTGCAGATTTTTATTGCATTTTGCACATACAATTATCTTGTCTTTATTTGTATGTATTGTGTTGCATGTTTCCAGTTTGTGTCTGTAAATGGGCCACGTGGTCCAGTGTACCCACCCAGTGATTGAGTAAAAAATGAATTAAACTGACTGATATGTATTGTCCAAGTCCAACCTTGTACACCACTTAAAGACAGGGGCCATGTTGTCCACTCTTCAGTCTGCTGGTATAACACCTATCCAGACAGACAACAGAAGGATTACTGTAAGTGGCACTACCACACCAATTCATCCTTTAGTTCTACTATGATTCTGGGGTGTTTCCTGTCCACTCCTTGGGACTTTCCTGGCAAGATCTCTGCCTAGTATTCCGCTATCTATGCAGGCATGATGTCCCTTGGCTTCATCATGGCTACTTCTGATGCTATAGGCAGTCCCATTTAGTCCTCTCCCCTTACCAGGGCCCTTCACATAGAAACATTGACAATGGTGGTAGACAAAGACTGATGTTCCATCTTGTCTGCTCACGGTTCCTTATCTATCACTGGGACCTAAATATCATGCAAGGTACATCCAGGGTATTAACCCTCACTATCCTCCCCTGTAACCTTTTCCCAGCTAATGTTGGCCTGAGTAGCCACTATTACCTTCACTTTGTCCGAGCCGTGCTTGAAAACATTTGTGGTTTTGGCTCCTACTACCTCGGCTGGCAGACTGTTCCAAGGTTCCACCACCCTCTCCATAAAATAATACTTATTCACATCCCTCTTGAACTTTCCTCTTGTCAGTTCCCACATGTGTACTCATGACCTCAAATTTGTGCTTTGATTTCAGTTTTATATTTTATACTTGTTAGCCAGATGAGCAAATTGCCCGTTTTCACAACCGCCAAGTAGAACATTAAAACAAATAATCAAAAGAACATACTATATTAAACACAATACCTATTAACAATAATACAGACATACATTTAATAATAATCTCTTAATGAAAACAGTTATAATCTGAAAAGGTATTCAGCCAATGAACAAGCTTATGCTTAAATGACCTAACTGTTCTACAGTTAGTCACTGTCGATGGAATACTATTAAAAAAGAAAATAGCCCTATACACAACTATTAGTATGCTTATGCCAACCAATACCTTGCAGTTCATCTTATGTTTTCCTTTCAGGAATTTGAAGGTCTGTTTCACATCACCCCATCCTCTGTCTGGTCTCAGACGAGTACGTGTACATGTTTAGTGCTTTGTACTGTTCCTTGTAAGATCCACTGTTCTAACTCTGCATCATCCTTCATTGCACTCCCTCTAGCCTGTCCATATCTTTCCTGAGGTGAGGACTCCAGAATTAGGTGCAGTACTCCAGGTTTGGCCTTATCATTGCTCTATAAAGAGGTAATATTACCTCTTTTTGTCTACTGTCAATACCCCTCCTGAAACATCCCCAAATCCTATTTACCTTGCTAAAGGTCTTATTGCAGTGGCTTGATTGTTTGAGGGTATTGCTAATGATGACTCCTAGGTCCCTTTCCTCAGTCATAGTGCTCAGCTTAACCGCACCCATCCAGAACTCTGTCCTGGGATTTTTGCTCTGTACGTGTATCACCTTGCACTTTTTGGCATTGAAATTCAACTGCTGCATCTTAGACCAGCTCTTCAGTCTTTGCAGGTCTCTCTGCAGCACCCTAATTCCTTCGGTACTGTATACCTTCCCACATAGTTTTGTATAATTTATGAAGAGACATAACCTGCCCCAGATTCCTTGTCCAGTGTCATTGATAATCATATTGAAGAGGATCAGACCCAGGACAGATCCATGTGGCACCCCACTTGTGACTTCCCCTCTTCCAGTTTGATCTAATTTACCACATGAAGAATAATGTATTGGTGCCCATACACTATGAGCCTGTGCTTCTATCAAGGGGTTGAGATACCAGAGTTATGGACCTTGAGAGCACAGCTCAAGATGTCCATGCTGGCATCTCAACCCTCAGATCGAAACACAAGCGAGTTGTGTATGGGTGCCCATATTTTATTTGTTATAGTGTATGGTTAAAAAAAAAGTGGCTGATGTTTCTTTTTTTAACACAACAATAATGCTGAGGTACAGTAAGCAGAAAAAGTGAAAACAGGCAGCAGGAGCCAGCACAAGGGAATCACAGCTCAAGATAATAACAGAACATGCACAACAAGGATTTTAAAACGTGCACAACTTTAGAACATGAACAATAACTTTGAAACATGCACAGTGACTTTAGAATGTGCACAACAAGGTTTTTGAGCTGCTTGAATTATGTGCACAATAAGTCCTAACCATACAGTGTAACTCTGTTACCTCTCCCTCAGCCAATTTCTTACCATTTTATTATGTCCCTTGCCATACCCAAATCCTCCATTTTTCCAGTAATTGCCTATGAGGTGCTGAGTGAAAATCCCTTGCTGAACTCAAGAGAGTAAATCCTTGGTGTGCCCACTATTCAATGTCCTCAACACCCAGTCAAAGAAAACTATAAGGTTACTCTAACAATACTTCCCTGTGGCAAACCCATGCTGTTACTCTCCAAGTAGTCTACTAGGTCTTCCGTGGTCAGTGATTCCATCAGTTTCTCTGCAACTGAAGTAAGACTGACTGGTCTGTAGTTCCCAGCCTGCTCCTTATCCCCACCTTGTGAACCTGAACCATGTCCACCACCATCCATTTCTTTGGAACTAACCCTGTCTGTAACTAGCTATTGATTAGCCCTACCAGGGGTTCAGCTAGTTCTGCTGTTAGCTCCCTGAGCACCCTCTGGTATATCCCATCCATTTCCAGGGCTTTATCTATCTCAAGGCTGCTAACCTTTTCTGGATTACTTTTCTGGTAAATACTGGCTGCCTTATCTCTGCGATCTTCTTAGTGGCCACCTTGATGCCACTGTCATGCAAGGGTCCATTGTTCTTCCCTGGTGAAGACAGAGAAAAGTATCATTAAAAATGGCTGCCTGTTGCGCTCCCTCTTCTATTATACTCTCTCCCTTCCTCTGAAAGCTTAACATATCCTCTTCCTTTTCCTCCTTTTTCCCCAATACTGTATATCTGAAGAATTCCTTTTCTCCACTCTTGACCCCCTCAGCAATATGCAGCTCGATGTCTGCTTTAGCCTCCCTAACTACCATCTTTGCTTCCCTAGTTCTCAGCTAGTATTCTTCCCACTCTTCCACACCCTTCTTTTCTTTGTACCTGACTAAGGCTTATTTTGTATCCTCACTGCTTCTCCGACCCTTTCCAAAAGCCACATTGGTTGCTTTTACCTGTTACTCTAGGTTACAGTCCTTAGGCATATCATGATGCCTCAGGAATGGCTGTCTTTATCACCCTCCATCTCTCCTCACTCTTTTCTATGCTGTCTATGTCGACTAGCTTGTGCTGGTCCAACTCCCTCATCCTGTACCAGTCCGCCTTCTGAAACTGATGACTTCCTCTTGGATTGGGGTTTACCAGTCCCCAGAGCCAGTTCAAGCCTGACAGATTTATGGGTGCTGTTCCCTAGATGCTTCTCTACCTGCACCGATCCTACCATCTCTGAGTTGGTGAGCACCACAGTGAAGATGGCAGCCTGCCTGGTGGATTCTCTAACTAGCTGTACCAGCAGACAGTCCTGGACTGTATCCAGAAAGGCCTGACTTCTGGTGCTTCTGGCATCTAGAACATCCCAGTCAATGTCTGGCAGGTTCAGGCCACCCATCAGCACTACCCCTTTACCACTCCCCTGACTAGTTCTTCCTCAAGCTCCCTATCCTTCTCCCCTACCTGTCCTGGTGGTTCTATAGATTATCCACAAACTTATTTTCTTACCAAGGCCACTGTGAGCTGCACCCACAGTGACTTTCTCTCCCCATTATTTCCCCTGATGTTTTCATCCTCCACAGCCTCAATGCCATCACTGATATAGAGGGCTACACCTCCCCTTTACCTTTCCTTTACCCATCCTAAACATGGTGCTGCCTGGGATTGTCAGGTCCCAGATGTTTTTTTCTGATGACCAAGTCTCTGAGATGGCCACAAAGTCCAACTCAGTGTCTGCCATAATTGCCTGGAGCTCACTGATTTTATTACCTAGACTCCTGGCATTGAGGGAGACCCCCTTCCACCTAACCATTGATCCCCTTTGAAAATTTACTTTTTGTTTTTCCTTATTCCTCCCTGGTCTCCTTCCATTTAAGTTGTCTGCAGACTCTGAGAACCTCTTCTCCTCTGTCCCCTTCCCCAGCCAAATTTGGATCTCAGCTCTATCTTTTCCCACAGTGATTTTACAAGCCCCAAGATTAGGGGGTGAAGTAACTGGGTTCTTCTTCCTGTCTCCTACTTTCTTGGTTGTCCTAGACTCAGTCTCCTTTGCTGTCACTTTATCTGTCCTATAAAGATGCCAAACTTGTGTCCAAGTGCACTAGCCCCCTAGTTTGCTGGTGAAGGCCATCACCCTTGAAGAGCCTCCTGTCCAAGAAGTTCCCCCATCCCCTACAGTGTGATACCCATTTTCCTGACACTATCCCCTTAGTCACATATTAAACTCCTTTATCACATCCATCTGTATTCTATCCCCCCCCACCACTCCACACAGGAAGGATCTTGGAAAAAGCAAGTAGGCCAATGGTTCCTTCAATCTGTACACAGGGCTGCCAAGGTTCTGCTTCACCATCTTCACAGTTTGGTTTTCCAGATCATTGGTATGCAGGTGTAGCAGCACCCCAACTCCCCAATCCCACTCTGCCATCCTCACTATCATATCTACATCATGGTTCACCATTGCTCCAGGAAGGCACCTGACCATCCTCCTTCCATCTAACCTTCCTTCCACCACCCTCTCTACCCATCAGCATTGAATTTACAACCACTAAGACTTTCCTAATTGGTGTCTTTTTGTTTGTTCCACCAGATGCCATCATGTTGTCCTGCCTCTTTCCTCGACTGACTCACCCCCCCCCCCACCACAGTGGAGTCAGGTATTAGGTGCTAATCAGGTATTAATGCTAATTTAACCTAACATTTAATGTAATGGAAACATATTCACAGTCTTATTGCAATTTCAGTTCATTCAGTTCAGTTTATTTAATAAGAAAAAGTGTATAAAAAACAGCAGTTTGTCACACTTGATAAATTACCAACAATATTTACAATACACAAAAAGTACATACATAATAAATAGGGCATCACAATCAATCATCACTTAACCAAAAAAAAATAAAATTTGCCAGTCCAAACATTAGTTTTATAGAATCCATTTTTAAAATTTGGCATTTGTAGAGCTCATTACGCTCAGCCATGAACAGAGGGAAGAGGACCTCAAGACACTTTGCCCTTTGTTCTGACCAGTTTTTACAATCAAATAATATATGCATGATATCTGGTTTTGGACTATTCTGACAAAAGCAGCCTCCATTTCATATTTTTAATAGCAATTATTAAGAGTATAATAAATATTTCCAACACATGCTAACCTTACCTTGCATAACATATTTATATGCAACTTGTTCTCACACAGAGCTGAGTATTTTTCTTGCCCCAAAATTCAGCTTGACCCTTGAATATAAACCTATTAAGTCCAGCCTATGAATATTACTAAAATCTGTTTTCATAGCTATGTATTTGATTCTTTGTCTAACACTATTTAAATATAGTTGTTGCTTCTCCAGTGTTGTAGGGCACTACAGGTCTCTACAGCCTATGTTTTTTTAGGATTTCATTTAATTTAAAAAAACCAAAGTTCCCTGAACCTAGATTAAATAAATTGTTATAAAACTCAACCCAACACATCTTAGGTAATCTATCACTATTCATTTGTATCAATCTGCCGAAATTGTTTATCACCCTTAACAAAATTCTGGTACTAATGGGAAGCATACCTGATTCCAATCTTAGGAAAAATATGGAGTATCCCAAGGTAAGTTCAAAGTTATTCTTAAAAATTGGTTTTGAACACATTCTATATTTGACTTTCCTAGGGATAAACCCCAAATTTCACTACCATGAAGGATCTGAGTCAATAATTTAGCCTAAAAAGTTTTCTGTAAGGCCAAAAAAGGAATTATTTGTAAATTTATTAGCAAAATTTCTTATTGCACCCATAGATTTGTATGAGTTGTTTTTAAGATCTATTAAATGTGAATGCCATGACAATTAAGAGTCAATCTTTATCCCAAGATAATTGAATTCTGCAACTACTTCAAAACAATTCCCATTAATATTCCAAATTTCCTATTTTTCTTAGCCTTTCCTAAGATTAATGATTTGGATTTATCTATATTCAAATCTATGTCTAGCTCAGATAGTGAATCCAAAACATTAATTAGACCTCTTCTAAGTCCCAGAGAAGTCTGGGAAAAAATGACTGTGTCATCCGCATATAATAGTTTTTGAATTTTCTCTTTATTTATAGTTGGGGCAAATGTATCAATTTTAGAAATATTAATAACAAGTAATTCTGTATATAGATTAAATAAGACAGAGGGCAATAAACAGCCGTGCTTTACTCCACTGTTTATAGGCAATTCCTTAGACAGAGCACCATCTCACCTATATTGTACCATAACTGCTGTATCTTGGTGCATACATTTTAGGATTGCCAACAGGTGGGGAGCAATATTTAATTTAGCTAATATATCCCACTGTTTTCCTCTGGTCACTGAATCAAAGGCAGCCATTATATCCAAAAAGGCTATATAAAGGGTGCCTTTTTTTGCAATGGACATACTTCTCCACCAGGAAATTCAGGGTAAACAGTAAATCCAATGTGATATACCCTTTTTTAAACCCACACTGAAATTTAGAGAGCAGATTATTATCATCTAGCCATAACTCTAATCTTGATAAAATTAGCCTAGAAAACACCTTTTGCACAACAGGGAATAGAGTAATAGGTCTATAGTTTTTTGAATCATGATTATCCCCCTTTTTGTATAATGGGACAGTAATTCATTTATTCCATCCATATGGTAATACTAAATGAGAACATATTGCACAAAAAACTGGATTAAGCATTTTTGACTAAATTCTGGGTTACATAAAAAAAATCTCTGCCAGGAGACCATCCACACCTGCAGCTTTATTTCTTTTCTGAGCTAAAATAGCTAACACAGCCTCCTTCTTTGTTAACACCAAAGAAGTATCCCCTAAAGAGTAAAACCCAAGACTAGGAGCTTTATGGAGGTTATCCATACTTCCACTCATATTTTTATATACTTTATTAAAGTGGTCAATCCATTTCTCAGCATTAATTAAGCCATTTGTATTATAGCGCACATCATTTACATTATAACCATATGCTGCCATAGTCCAAACGGACTTAGAATCTTTCCTTACAATACAATCTTGGAGACCTTCCCATAATTTCCTACTATAATTTCTCTTTTTAAAATCCAGCGGCTTTCTATATTCATTTCTTAATTTTTTAAAGTCCCCAACACTGGACCAGAGGGCGTCCTGGATCTAATTTTCCCAACTTTTTAAATATTTTTTCTAAGCTTTTGACACTCTACATCAAACCAGGGCTTATCTGCATTAATCATGTGACTCCTTTTAGGTCTTTCATGGGAGCTTAGTTCCTCCTTGTAGATCTTGAGCAGTACATCATTTTTTTTTATTATATTCTCACCTTATCCTGTATTATTTCCTAACACACCAGCTATTTTATCTTGTATTTTTTTCTTTCTTAATTATCTCATCCAATATTACCTTTGAATACTCATTCCACTGAATTCTTTTTCCATACTTAATGCACAAATGTTGGTCAGCAATGTGTTCAGCCTCATTATTTATTTTTTTAATATTAAATGCTGTATATATTGTACACATTACTGTAAAGTGATCGCTATTCCATATTTTTAGAACCTTAAAACATTTAACCATATATATTCACTTGATTCTAAAACACATTAGTCTAACACAACAGGAGGCAGTATAGCACAGTGGTCTAAGGCTCTGAGCTGCAAATCTGGTGACATCCAGCAGACCAGACCTGGGTTTGAATCCCACAGCTTCCACTTGCATACTGTGTGACCCTGAGCAAGTCACTTAACCTCCTTGTGCTCCCAGGTCACTCCTGTAAAAAAGCTTTCAGCTTAGTGTGCTACACCTGGTTAAACAACTAAAATAATAATAAAAATAAATAAATAACACAGCACCACCTGTTTTTGTAGGAAAAGTAAACTCTCTCGCCCAATCACCTCTTGTACACCCATTCAAGATTTTTAAGCCAAACTTATCAAATAGCTTTGCCTTGATTAGTTACTATTATTGCAATTGTTATTGCAATTTGAAAAAGTTTAGGAATGTTACATGAAGCTGCAATAAATAGATTCAGTAGATAGAAAAAACATAGATAGATAGATAGATAGATAGATAGATAGATAGATAGATACAGTAGATAGATAATTTGTTTATGAACATTCATTAGTGCTGTATATTGCATCATCAATATGACATAAACATAGTACAGAAGTATTGCCTTACCTAATATCCATTTCATGATTAACATTTCAGTCCATGAAAACTGAGTTGTTTTCACTCTAAAGACCTGTTTTGGGAAATCTGTGATTGTTTCATTGGGTAAGTTCTTAACTCCTTCAAATCTGTCTGAAGCATTCAACACTAACAATCCTAGAAAGACTGTAAAAGAAACTGCATGTGCCACAAACTTCATAAATGGACTTCTGAGGATGTGTCCCAGCTGTAAACACAAATATAACAGTAATGATTACTTTGAACTCTTTTGTTGTTGATTTTTTTTAATATTTCACAAAACATTTAGTTAGCAACTGTACTAGACAATGAATATTTCCAAATGAAAATGAATACTGAGACACACAATGGTAATTTCTGTTCGAAATTGCAGTTAATGCATATTTTATAAAAGCTTTGAGAGAAAATATGAGGACATTTTTACATGAAAAATAAATTCTAGTTATCTAATTAATACATATTGTTCAATATTTCAGTTCTAGTATGACTTGGTAGTAATATTTTGTAATGTTAGGCAATGGACATGAGGTCAGGTATGGACACTTCATTCACAGGGCATAAAAACAGAAGAGACATACTCATTATACTGTATGGCCCAAGAGGATTGTTGTAACAGCACTGACTGAATTGCTCATGGGGCATATGTTTCTACCCAACTTCTGACTTTGGAGCTCTCATACCATCCTGAATATAGTTACTGTCCATTTGCCCTGATGGCAAGCAAATCAAATGAGGGATTAGCTAATAAGGTAATAATACTGCTGCTATGTATGACTATCTTTTTGTGATATGATTATGCTTATCCTTTTAAGTCTGCACAAGCACAGGTGTTAGATTTAAAGGTGTGCTAATGATTTCAGTTGCAGGTATAATCACAGTAATACACCAGGGTGTTGTATATCATTGGATGTCATCATTTCCTGGGTAGGGGGAGGCACTCAGTGTTGTCTCATGCTTTACAATTCACCAAGGCATGATAATATGTCATGATATATGTTCCACACCTGTTGTATATTATTTAAGTAGTGATATGAAAAAGTTGTGACAACAATGTTAATTTTAAGTGCTACTTCCCCTGTTAAAGTGAAGGTATGCATTACATTAAAACAGACAGTTGAATAAGAGCTAGGCAAATAATTGGTACATGATAGGTCATGAATAACTTAGATGCTTAAAACCTAAAAATGTGTGATGTCTAAATATGCTTTAATTTAGGCTGACTTAATACCAACACAGATATGGAATTTGCATTGCATATATTTAACAATGAAAAACTTAAATGGAAAAGGAAGTGCACCACTTCCTTGAATTAGTAATGATTTAAAATTGGTTGGTATACAATAAAATGAGTCAATTTAAGCTACCTTTTCACTTGAAATAAAAGTTGTCTATGCAATTACTCAAATATTGGCATTTTTGATAAATATGGCATGTCAAGGCCACTGATTTACAATGATTAAAATAATGAAATTCCATTTTCAAGACTTGAAATGTCAGGAATTACACTGCTGATTCTTAGACCAGCCCTCTTTGAAACCAGTCTAATTAAAATTTTCAAAGGAAAATGCCTAGACTAGTCTGGGCATGCTCTGACAACAAAATCAGCTGTTCAAGGAAAAACAAATACGCTGTTCACCATGATCATCATGGAAAGAAACCTGTGTATAGAGTAAAAAATAGACTTATCTATTGCACAAATTGTAACCTATCAAATGTCCTTAATGAATGAAATGTGCTGCAGTTTAGCAGTTCCTCACTTCTTAGTAGGAGAAACGTTGTCTCCTCTTCCTATCATTAGTGCTATTTAGTTCAGAAAGGAAGGAGGGAAGAATAAAAATGATGGTTAGAAATTATATAAGGTAAAGCACTGGGTGCAGTGGTTACTTGAATTTAGCACTCACACTTGGTGTGTTATGCTTGAATAAACCCTTTAAGCTTTGCTCTCAGTGTTTCTGTAGTATCATACACCTTGAGTGTGTAATAAATTCTTGTAACTCACACCACCACATACATTCATTATTCTGATTTGTTTGTATTTGTACTGGTCCTTAGGCAAACAGAGGAAAAAAAAACATTAGGTGATTTGATACCTTTTATTGTGTCAACAGACATTTGTATTATATATGCTTTCAGATATACATATAGCCCTTATTAAGATGATGGCAGTTTATATGAAAAGTATTAATCATCAACTGAAGAAGGGCTTTGTGTATCCCTCAACGTTTGTGCACTGAAAATTTAATGTTGGTCCAAAAAAAGGTGTCAAATCACTTACTTTGTTTACCTAATTCATGATGTTTATTACAACTGGGGCCATATATTCAGACTGCGCCAGGCACTGGTGCAAGTGGGGGCACCGTGCATCTGAGATGCACCAGGGACAAGACAGGGAGATATTCAAAGATGATGTGCCATGGTGCATCACCTTTGAATATGGCACAGAATGTGCATGGCACAGTGACAATGTATTGGTGCATTCCCCAGACAGGGAGGACTGGGAATGTGACAGCACAACTGCAGTTGCGCTGGGTGCATCGCCCGTGATATTCAGATGTGTGATTGCAAATGGGGCCATAATATATGCATGGCACAAATGGGGCAATTTGCATGTCATTATGGCCCGATTTGCATGCATTGCACAGGGCATCCCAGCGAAATGCACCAGGCACCCTGCACAGAATGATGTGTGGACTGTGGGTGTCCTGGGGTACCCCCTGCCCCATAACCATGATCACGGTGAAACCAACCACCTGGCAATCCCTGGAAGTCCAGTGGTACCCCCTCCCTTCTGCAGACCCAATAGTGGCAATAATGAACATTAGTTATACCTTGGTAGGCTAGTGGTCCCCCCACCCATCCCAAAGCACTGATCACAGTATACTGAATGGAGTCCACATCCCTGGTGGTCTAGTGGGACTGCCACCCTGTCTGCAGCTGTGATCACTGGTACAAGAATGGAAGAACAATCCCTGATGGTCTAGTGGCCCCCCAACCCACCCGGAACCCCAATGGGGGGGGTAACATCAATAGTATGCACTCCCTGGTGGCCCAGTGGCACTTCCCACCTCTCCCACCTGCACGGGCCCCTTACTACCCTGATCCCCCCCATCAATGACAGGTGGCTGCAACCTGCCCGCATACCACCTGGCTGTCTGCCAAATGACAGCTTACAATATGGTTTGTAGACCCATTGGTCCACAATGTGGATCAATGGGATTACAGGGCATACTGTATGAGACAGTCACAGATATGTGAATGAAGTCTACTGACACTCAGATTCAGCCATCAGCAGTGACTAGTACTACTGGGACTAGAGAGGAGTTGGGAGCTGTTCTGGAGAGTTACACAATGCCATTTCCCCCATCCCACCCCTCCACTGGTGAATGGAGCAGCTACCCATTCCCCTCTAGTCCCTGGTAGTGCTAGTCACTGGTGGCTGAATCTGTCAATGAATGAGCTTGTGCTTGTACAAGCATATGATCATTCATTGAAAACTCAGTTGGGCTGCCGGCCATGGAGGTGAGTGGAGGGCTGTGCCAGTGGCCCACTCGGGATCATGGGTGGGGGAAGTAGGGTGGGGGCACTACCTGACAGGGTGGAGGGGTGGGGCATCCACTAGACACCAGGGAAATGAAGGATTTTCTTTTCATACATTTTGGGATAGGGGACCAGGGGTATTGCTAAGAGTCTGGGAGGAGGGAGGGATTCTTTATTTTGGACAGCGATTGTCTGAGGGTGGGTGGGACCACTAGTCACCAGGGATTAAATATTTATTTAATGCTGTCCAGGAAGCGGGTGTACTTTTCTTATTAAATAACCCCCCTCCCAGCCACCTGAATACCGAATAGTGAATACCGAATGACGAATATTTCGGCACCGAATAACGAATATTCGGCCAAATATTCAAAAAAAGGTGTTTGCAAAGCGTTAGTAATATCTCACATTTGTTGTGGGAGACAATCTTGATGGGCTATTAGCCTTCTTTTGTCTAAACAAACTGAGTAAACCGAGTAAACATGACCATTTTTGGAGATATATCACCATATTTTCAACATGGCTTTTTTGGGACCCCTCCTCATGAAGAGTGCTAATGCCATTTTGTTCAGTTGTACCGAAAGGTACTTTTTCAGCATGAATGCACTATTTTTTAACATTCAGAAACTGGTAGAGAACCTGATATGAGGTTGGAGTACTTTGCAAAGCTTCTGGAAGTGTGACCAACATCACTGGCAAACTGTACTTTTACAATATCTCTGTCTGTAATACAAACACATTCCCTTTTAGAGTTTTTAATTTTAAAGAGATTATTTTTGCTATTGTACATGACATGGTCATAACAACAATTATAAACAGTATTTACAAGTTAAATATTTAAAATGCACACTACCTATTCAGGTAATATTATATAACTATTAAGAATCAATGGTCAAATATGGAAAACATATTTTGGTAATACTTGGTAGAGTAAGACAAAGTAGGCTATAAAGCCCATTTAATCATCTCCCACTCCTAGTGGGGTCCTTTTTACTTAGTGACATTACCCAAGTGATTTAGAATCAAATGATTGTCTAATCTGCTCTTGAATTGCTCGAAGCATGATGCCATTAAATTATTCGTAGGTAGGCAGTTCCATAGTTTAGATGATCTTATAGAAAAAGCATTCTGTCTTTTAACAGTCTTTGCCTTTGAAACATAAAGTTGTCTCTTGTAAGACCGTAAATCCCATACTGGTATATTTTTAAAGCTGAAGTCACATATTCTCATCAAATCTGAGTTTTGCAATATTTTATATGTTAGAAGTAAATCTCCTCTCATCCTACTAGTCTCTAATGTAAACAATCCTAAGTCATTCAATCTAGACCTGTAATCTTTATTATTAAAACCTGCTAAAGATTTAGTTAATTTCCTTTGTGATTTTTCAAGTAAACTAATCTCTTTTTTCAAATAAGGGCTCCATAAAGGAGAACTGTAATCAAGATGCAGAATTATGTAAGATTTGTATAATTTTATTAAACATTCATTATTTCTGGTAATGAAGGTTTTCTTTATACTTCTTAGCAATCTGTTAGTAATATTAGATACATGGCAAGTATAATCAACAGTTGCTAACTCAGTATTTACCCAAATCCCCAAGTCAAGTTCCTTCTTTGAACTTTCAAGTGTTTTACCATTGAGTTTAAATTTATATCTCTGATTTTTTCCCAAAGTGCAACACTGTACATTTTGTTTCATTAAATTCCATTTTATTACATCTTCCGCAAGATTCTATTTGTTCCAAATCTTAGCAAAATTCTTGATAGTTCTGTATGGAGTCCACTTTATGCCCTATCTTGGTATCATCAGCAAATTTTGAAATTACACCCTTTATTCCACTCCCCATGTCACTATTATATATAGAAACCAAATCTGGTCCAAGCACTGATCCCTGGGTACTCCACTGGAGGCATCCTCCTCACTGGACAATACACCATTGATCCTGACACACTGTCTATGTTCAGTCAACCCGTTTTTAATCCATCTAACACTATATTTGTTGATTCCAATTTTATTAAGTTTGGATATAAACAGATCATGGGGTACTGTATCAAAAACTTTTCTAATATCCAGGAGGATGACATCATTGGGGACATTACTATCTAAGTTGCCACTTACAAACTCATAAAATGACAGAAGATTTGTAATACATGATAGTCCTTTTTGAAAACCATGTTGTGAAAAATCCTGAAGATGCAAAACCTTCAACTCAGCTGCAATTTTATTTTTTATTAGCCTTTCCATCAATTTTGAACAAATAAAAGTAAGGCTAATAGGCCTATAATTAGCAACACTAGCACAACTTCCTTTTTTGTGAATAGAGACCACTATTGCTCTCTTCCAATCGTTCAGAACCACACCAGTTGATAGAGATGTATTAAACAACGCGGTGAGTGGATAGGAAAGAGGCTTAGCCAACTTTTTTAAAAATACAGGACTCAGGTTATCAGGCCCAGGTGATGAGGATGTTTTTAAATTTATCAACTCATTGAATACTTCTTTTTGCTGAATATCAAATGGTCGGGTATCTTCCATGGTAAACACAGAATCCAAACTAGATGATGGATTAAAAACAGAAGTAAAATATGATTAAAGTTACTGGCTATTTCTTCAGGGTCTCTAATTGTTTTACCATTTTGTACAATTGAGGTGATGGTATTTTTTTTTTGTTTATTGGTATTTATATAAGCGTAGAAAGCTTTTAAATCCTTATTACAAGCCAACTTGACTTCCAATTTTCTTTTTTCTTCCTTGATCAATTTATGTAGTTTTGCCTGTTCAGCTCTAAATAGTATTTGATTTTTATAGCAAGGATTTTGTTTGAATCTCTTGAAAAAACTTGTATTTCCTACGAATCAATTTCTTAATTGATTTATTATACCATAAATGAATTTTGCTTTAACTATTGTATTCCTTCCTCATAGGTACAAATCTATGAATAACATCCTGCAGAATGGTATTGATTTTTTCCTACATTTACCTAACATTTATCCCTTTTAAACTTGTTTCCCAGTTAATATTGTTTAGTTCTTCTATTATTTTTTCCCAGTTTGTATTTTTATAATCAGGAGTTTTAATTCCAGTTTCTAAATTTAATTTGGACCTTGTACAATCGATATTACATCCAACCATGTTATGCTCACTGGTTGCTAGATGACTTATAACCCTAATGTTAGTGATATGACCAATACTATTGGTGATAATAAGATGTAGGATGTTAATATCCCTAGTAGGTTCATTAATCAATTGATCACAACCACAAGAAGTAATTGTGTCTAATATTTAGAGCTGACCAATCTATTGTGTCTAATAGATCTTTTTCGAAGTCTTTTTGACCTGATAACGATTTCCAGTTTATACCTGGGGCATTCAAATCACTAACAATTAATACATCGGCTAAACCAGAAACTTCATCACTTTCCTGTAATAGTAGTTTATTATTACTTATTTCTGCTGAGGGAGGTCTATGACAAACACGCAATATTAATTTGGGAAATGGGGCCAAATCAAAATTGAACCATAGAGTTTCAACTGGGGTATCATATTATAATTTTAGATTCAGTTCAGAACAATTAATCTGATTTATATATAACAACAAACACCTCCACCTCTTTTACCAATCTGATTTTTTTTGAATAGCTGCTATCCCAAGATATTATTTGACCATGAGTTAGAATCATCTGACCAGGTCTCTATTATACAAACTATATCAATGTCTTCATTAGCTAGTAATATTTTTAATTCAATTAATTTACTAGCTATCAGGCTATAGACATTTAAATGTAATACTTTTAATTTAGATTTGCTACTAGGAATACTACTGGCTTTTATGTTGCCCTAGTCCCTCTTTTTAACTAGTTTAAATCACCTCTAATAATATCCTCAAAGGTTTTTCCCAATTTATATGCCCCACGTTTACTCATATGTAAACCATCCCAATGATAGAAGGAGTTATTGCAAACAAAAGTTTCCCAATGGGTCACACATTTGCAAGGTGCATTTTCTAAGCCATTCATTTAATTTTCTTGATTTTCTTTTCTTTTTAAAATCCTGCTCTGGGAACAGGTGAAATTTCAGAGAAATGGATTTCACAGTTTAAGTATTGTAAGGTTTCAGCCATGTCAATATATTCCCATTTAATTTCATCAACAGTTAGTTTATTCAAATTGTTGGTTCCCGTATGAATAATCACTAGAGGATTTGTGCCTGAATTACGAAGTATACTAACTAACATATTATGTATATCTCTGATTCCAGCCCCTCTAAAAGAGGAACAAGTAATGTTATGCTTATCCTGTCTACAAACAAACTTGTCAATATATTTTACCAATGAGTCCCCCAATACATAATATTGCCTCATAGTGGGCAGATTACTAATTGGAGAATTGGCTGCAGGGATGATATTGTTTACAGCAACAGATTTCTGAGAATTATTATTGGGAGCAATTTTCATCATAGTGATTTGGGCGGTAAATGTAGAATTGGAGATGACAGATCTAGAATTTGTTTCAGTATGTGTCATTCCATTCTCAATAATATTGCTAAGTAGCTTATTACAAGACTCAGTGGGTCCAGAGTTAGTAATAATACTCCGGTTTATTTCAATAGGATTTAGAAGTGAAATTATATTTAGGGAAATAGAACTGCTAGTAGACAATGATTCTGTGTCCAAGGTCATTGTATTGTTTGAATCTCTCTCTGAATGATTGCTTGTTAGATACTGATTTATAGAAATGAGAGAGTCCACATTCTCTAGGTTGGCACAAATTGAAGTACAATTAACATTTAAATCCCTCTGTTCCTTCATTTGATAGATCAGTTAGAGGTTGAAATCTGTTTTGTAAAGGAATTTGATTCCTCAAGGCCCTTCGCCTTACTTTTAATTTATGCCCATGTCGCACTAACATCCAATCATTATCCCCTATTTCACTTGTCCCTTCCTCCTCTACATTACACTTCCTTTTAACTTGTTCTACCCCAAAAGTAGCTCCAACAGGTGCAGTGTCTGGACATGCTTCTGTAGTAACATTATTGAATAGGGAGCTATTACTCGAACCACCATTTTGTGTTTGTAGCACTTTAGCCATTTGACACTGTTGACTCTCAATTTGGTCAAGTTTTGCATGAAATAAAGTACATTTCTTTTTTTATTAATATCCTTGAAGTTCAGAAGTACAATACAGTAGCATCCCTCCTCCCTCCAGATGCCTTTAACATAGAGCAGCAAATAGCAAAACTCTAAGGGGGATTGCACTATTTTGTAGCTGTGGCGGAATACATCCAAAAGTCCAAAACAGGAGTTCCATGACCAGCCATTTTTTTGAGCAACTATCTGATCCCAATAGGGCTGTAGGCTCTGCTCACAGCCCTAAAAATGTGATCACCTGATGACTTATAACAATGGTGAGTAAGTCACAGTGGTTGAGTTAAATCAGCTGAAGATCAGGGGAGATAAACAACTGAACTTTATTTCTTGTATTTTATAAGCACACACTGAGTTTGGGTACCATAGGAGGCTTTGAGGATTTTAGTGGGGAGGAGTTTTTTAGTAATGTATACCTTGATTGTGTAGGAATATGGGGGCATAAAAAACAGTCAAGGCAATATTTTTTTTTAATAATCAGTAACTTAAACAGTTAGACACAGACGTCTCTTAAACCATTTTTATTATACATTCTTGGTGTGTGATGCCATTATAAATTTCACAAACCTGATCCTTTGGGTATATGTGGGCATCATAAACTTGAGTGTATAAAACACTCATTATATGCAGTTCCTATAAATTGTTTAAGCAATAAGGCAAGATGGGGTATGGATTCTGATGGGATAACACCATGCCTCAAGTGGGCTGAAGTACCACTATCCTACCACAATACACACCTTATCATGTCTTATTGCAATTATTATATGGATCCAAAAAGAATAAAATAGAAAAAGGAAAAAGTTATCCCTAGCAGCTGCTGCAGAGTTGGTATCTGGCCAGAAGGTGGTACTAACACTTAATTTAAGCAGCAGGGTTATTGTGTTTGCCCTTGTGCTTATGCATAAAGTGACCATTTTGTATGATAATTGGATTTTGAGAGGCATGTCACTGATGGTCCACTGAGGGGCAGTCTGTAAAGGGCACATCAGTGTCAGACCAATCATCAGCCAAGCTGATCATGACACTGTTCTGGTCTTGATGAGCATATACCTCATGTAGCTCAAAGGAAAGATCTGACCCAATAATAGGGTGGTTCTTTCCTTTCATCTGCATAATGTCACCCAGCAAGCAGAGCCAGTCAGTGTTCTGATCAGCCTGCTGTGATCCTCCCTCCAAGTAGCCTGAAATAAAGAAAACCATCTCTCAATCTCTCTAATCCCCTCCTTCTTAATTTTTTGACACCCAGGTGCCCAATCCCCTGTGCCAGCTGCTGTCCCCCCACCCCACCCATTATCACTGTGTGACATCAGGGAGTCCACCCATGGTGCTGCCAAACATAGGAGAACCATCCTTCAATCCCTCCCACTGCTTCTTTATTAGTTTTCTGATGCCATGGTGCCCAGTCCCTGGTGCTGGCTACTACCTCCACCCTCCTGTTTTCATTGTGTAACACTGGAGAGCCCAACCATGGTGCTGCCAAAACATAACCCTGACAGTGGGGTGCCCAATCCCCAGTGTCAGTACCTAAAATAAAGAAAACTGTCCCTTGTAGTCTTTTTGATTTTTTTGTAAGCACTGTGAAAAAGAAAACCATCCATCATTGTCTGTTGCCACCACTACTGTTACCTTCCCCCCCCACCTTAACCTCCCACTCAGAACCCACTTATTTTCAAACACTGGGGTAACCAATCCCCAATACTGGCTACGGCCCCAACTCTGCCTGTTTTCATTGTGACATCAGGGAGCCCACCCCTGGTTGCTGCTGCCAAACATAACACTGATACTGGAGTGCCCAATCCTCGGTGTCAGTAACTGAAATAAAGAAAAACATCTCTGACAGACTTTTTTCAAGTTCAAGTTTAGTTTTATTTGTTTGGCAAATCTGCCATTACAAAAAACAAAGATTAAAAGAGACAAACAGAGCTTTCACATATATTTCATACACATAGCAATATTCATAGCATATAAATTAATGTATACATTCAGATATAAATGATTTGACATACATTTTTATAAATATATTTTAGCAAGAGAAATCATGAGAGAGTGCATCTCTAAGCAGTCAGTAGTTAATACTTTATTGCACTTTCTATTTATTGCACTAGAAAACCTTGTATACGTTGTTTCCCTATTTTCTTAATTTCACTTAAGTACATTGCCAGGTTATTGAGGATTTTGGGATTCTCAGAATTAAACAGTAGGTCTAATATATACTTGGTTGGTATGACTAGTGATCCAACAAACTTTGTTTTTATTCATTCTGTAAAAAAGGAAAATGTCCATTGAAGTTTATTGACACTGCCACCATTACCCTCCCATGGCCCTCTCACTAAGTACTCCCTAACCTCACACACCCCACCCCTTTACTTACCTACTGGGGGTCCAACACTGTAATCTTCTCTGGACCAGAGACACATCTTCACTCTTCAAAGCTGAACTTGGAACTGAGGAAATCAGGTATACGGTTCAATGTATTTCAATGTGTTTTGATCTTTGCTCATCACTTGGTCATTTTTGAATAGTGTTTCCCCAAATTTACAATGTGGTCTCTTTGGAACCCCACCTCATTAACAATGACAGTAAAATTAAGCAAATTCATCCTGAAAGGTGATTTCACAGTCACTATGTGAAATCACTTTTCAAGCAGAATTTGAACATTTTCTCCACCCTTGTTCATGAGCTGGGGTCAGAAGAAGGCTATGTGGGGTCATAAGATGGCTATATTTAAAATGTGGGGTAAAAATGTTAAGAAAAAATAGCAAATTTATGAGTGTACATTGACATTTTTCAAGCATGCTCATGGCTTTGGTAATTTTCAGTATTTTGACACCAAATTTTTAACATAGCTATTTCTTTGAACCACCTGATGAATGTGGCATCTGTTATTTCTTAAATTCTGGCCAAAATGCATTATTGCACTTGTGGTGTGAAATAACCTTTTGGGCAGGATTTGAACATCTTCTCTGCCCTTGATCATGAGGTGGGATCATAAGAAGGTTATGCTGGTAATTTGGGGTGAAGTTATGAGTGCACATTTAAATTGTTCAATGCATGTTCGTAACTTTGGTAATTGGCAATATGTTGACCCCAGGGAAAGATCTTGCAGAGCAGCTGGGGGGAGCCAATCAAGGCTGGAATATAGGATGCAGTGATAAGCAAGACAATTACATGCAAGAGTAAAATTGCAGATGTTATTATAGACCACATCTCAGTTATATAAAATAGTTTGGGAGGCATTGGTAAAAACAGGCAGACCATATAAAAATTTGGGGAGCAAGATACCTCAGGTAACAGGAAATCGGGCAGAAGGGGAAAAATTCCAGCTGGCTCTGTAGGCAAGTCCAAGTCTAATGTTGACTGTCTTACAGATGGATGCAATATGGAGAGAAATCTCAAGGGAGGGTTCAAACATAACACCCAAGTAGTTAAAGGATGAGACAGTGGCCAAAGGTGTGCTGGTGCCACAGGCCACTGTTAGCAGTATTATTTAAACAGTGAGTGGTTCCAAACAGCTTTACCTGAGACTTAGCTGGATTCATTCAAAGTCTGTTTTCAAATAACCATATTTCAACAGCTTGTAAATCAGTTGACAATTTGTAGTTGATATCAGCCACGTTCTGGGCACTAGTGTGAAAGACCAGGTAGTCAGCATACAAGAGAGGGGTGCTATTTATGAAGAAATGGTGAACAGAGTTGACATGGAGGGAGAAGAAGAAAAAATTATTTACCATAGTAATCTTATTTCTTTCAAGGGAATCTTACTGTATTCTGAATAGTGCTGTATGATCTCACCACAGGACTGCCCCAGAGCAGGAAAAAATGGTTACTAGAACCTATGCAAATAGTGGAATGTTAGACCCGAGCTCAGTTTTCAAACCACTGTCCCTGGTTGCACTTCCTGCATCAATCATATTCTTACAAGGCATGCACAGACAACTATACTAAACTATCTTAACAAGAAAAAACAAATTTCCCCCATCCCAGTTGCAAACTCCTTCATAAACAACAGGGCATCCATAAGATTCAAGTCACAGATGCCCAAGAAAACAACAGTTATACCAACAGGTTTGCAGTAATGTGTGAACAGCTGGAGTGCAGTGCCCAATAGGTTCCAGCAGGGGAGAAAGGGAAGGAGCTCAGAATACAGTAAGATTCCCTTGGAAAAAAAACAAGATTACTATGGTAAGTACTTTTTTCTTCAAACCCCAGGAAATCTTACTGTATTCTGACTAATGCAGACTAGTAGTACCTTTGGAGGTGGGTACACAACCTACTGTACTTAGGGAATATGATCTGCAGTACTGCTGTGCCAAACCTGGCTTCACTCCTGGCTTGGGTATTCAAACAATAGTGCTTGGTAAATGTGTGGACAGTTTTCCAGGCAGCTGCTTTGCAGATTTCTAACAGGCAAATGTCTCTGGCAGCTGCTATCGAGGCAGATGTATCCCTGGTAGAGTGGGCCCTGAGCCCTGTAGGGGGCTGTCTGGCCACCTTGTTGTGGCAGAACTGAATGCAAGCTACAATCCAGCGTGCAATAGATTGCTTTGTAGCTGGTTTTCCTTTACCCTTCTCCATAGGTTAGGAACAATTGAATACAATCCTGCCTGTGACCCTTTGTGTGGTCTAGATAGTAGCTGTTAGCTCTTCTAACATCCAGGCTATGCAGCCTATGTTCCCCTGAAGTGGAATGGTCAGTGAAAAAGACAGGCAATGTAATGGACTGATTGAGGTGGAAATCAGAAACCACCTTAGGAAGACACTTTCTTTTCATCCTAAGGACAACCTTGTCCCTAAGGACTACAATATAGTCAGGCTCTGTAGAAACAGCTTGTAGCTCACTAATCCTCCTGACAGAGGTGATTGTCACTAGGAGCACTGTTTCCCAAGTTACATACTTGAGCTCCATAGAAGACATGGGCTCAAAAAGGGGCTGCATCAGCTGGGCAACGCATATATTTAGATCCCACACTGGGGTAGGGTCCCTATGTGGGGGATGCAAATGCAGCAGCCCTTTGAAATACTTTCTGAATACTGTAGTGGAGGCCAGGGATACATCCTTGCCTGCTGACAGGTAAGCTAAGAATCAGCTGCTAGGTGCACCTTTAAAGAAGATAGCCTTAGGCCAAGGGAGTGAATGTGGGCAGATAGTCCAGGACATCTGTCAAGCCTGCCTGGCTGTGGTCTATGTCTTTTTCTTAGCATCCGATAGAAAACCTTTTCCACTTGGAAGTATAGGTTTTCTTAGTAGAAGGCTTTATTGAAACCCTGAGAATGTCCATTACCCCTTTTGAGAGATACAGACTGGCAAGACTGGCATACTTTAAGTCATCAAGAGCAAGGCCTTGAGCCTGAGGGACTGAAAGCTGGAGTAAAGGATCCTGCCCTGGGAGGATGTCAGTAGGCTGTGTCTCCTGGTGAGGCTAATTGACCTGGCTACTGACATGTAGAGAATCAGAGAGTACCACGGTTGCCTGGCCCAGTCTGGGGCAATGAGAATCATCATTGCTGGCTGAGATCTGAGCTTGTTCAGCACCCTTAGCAGTAAGAGGAAGGGAGGGAAGGCATATACTGTAGGAACTTCCCTGTCCAGTCCAACAACAGTGCATCCAGTGAGATTGTACCCCTCATAGGAGGTCTGCAGCAGAAATGTGGAAGCTGGTGATTGTCTGGCGCTGTGAAGAGGGCCACCTCTGGAATGTCCCATCTCTTGAAAGTCACCTGCAAGACCTGCTTGTTGAGTGACCACTTATGATGATTCTCGTTGATTCTGCTGAGGGCATCAACCAGAACATTGTCTTTCCCTGTAAGATGTACTGCTGAGAGAGAGAGATCTCCAGTGAATATGCCAAGCTCCAAATTTTCATGGCCTCTGCACACAATGGGGTGGACCTTGTGCCTCCCTGTTTGTTTATGTAGTACATGGTGGTTGTATTGTCTGCTCTGACTTGTACCACCTGTCCATGTAGTAGTTTGGCAAATGACTGGATGCCCAGGAGAACTACCCTGAGCTCTAACAGGTTTCTGTGAAGCAACGACTCCTGTTTGAGAAATGTCCCGTGTGTGGTGTGTTCCCCAAAGTATGCTTTCCAGCCTAGGAAGGATGCATCTGTGGTCAGCACCAACAAAAGAGCTTACTGCAGGAAAGGCATACCCTGCCATAGGTTGTTTCTCTCCTGCTACCAGTGAAGGGCCTGGAGAAGAGTCCCTGTGGCTGGCACCAACTTTGACAGGGGATCCCTTTTTTGATGCCATTGTGCCCTGCGGTGAAAGTGAATGTCCCTCATATGAAACTTGGCCCGTAGTACTATTGCTGTTGATGCTGCCATATGGCCCAGCAGCTGCAGAAAATGCCTTGCTGGCCTTGTAACTTGAAGAAACTGGCTATCTGTAGCAGGCTGTCCATTCTTCCCTGTGGGAAGAAAGCCTTGCACTGTAATGTGTCCAGTTTGGTGCCTAAGAATTCCAGGAGCTGGACTGGTTCCAGTATTGACTTTTTGTGATTGACCAGGAACCCCAAGGATTGTGGGCTATCCTGTGTGACTGCCAAGGCATCCTTGACTTGATGTAGGGACTGACCTATAATGTGCCGGTCATCCAGGTAAGGGAACACTGCCATCCCCTGCCTCCTTTGATGTGCCATGACCATTGCTAGGCACTTTGTGAACACTTTTGGGGCAGAGATCAGTCTGAAGAGCATTGCCTGAACTGATAATGGCCTGATGGCAATCTGAACGTGAAGTACTTAACTTTCAACTTAACTACAAGTTGCTTAACTTCCTTGTGCTCCCAGGTTGCACCAGTAAGCAAGCTACAGCTTAGTGTGTCTGTCCTGTTTTTTTTTTTTAAAAAGATACTTTCTGTGAGATTATTTGATGCGGATGTGAAAGTAAGCATCCTTTAAGTCCAGTGATGCTAACCAGTCTCTTTGCCTTAGTGTTGGAAGAATAGTTACCAAAGTCACCATTTTAAACTTTGGTTTTGACAAATGTCCGTTCAGATGTCTGAGATCCAGTCTGGGTTGCCACTCTCCATTTTTCTTTACTGTGAGGAAGTATCTTGAGTACAGGCCCTTTTACCTTTGTGTTGGATAAACTGGCTCCACTGCTTTTTGTGACAGGAGATTGAATACTTCCTCCTCTAGCAGGGCTGTTTCTGATGGGGTGGAAGGTCTGAAAATTCTTGCTCTTAGCTTTGGCATGAACTTAATGCTGAGAGCAGGACCATGGCCCCATACCTTCAGGACCCACCTCTCTGTGGTGATAGATTGTCACTCCTGGAGGTAGTGAGCCAGCCTGCCCCCTACTGGGACTAAGGAGGTGACCCAAAGAGACACCTCAGGCTGCCTGCTTGGTCTGAGCTGCTGGCTATGTACTTGAGCAGTGCAGCCACTATGCCTTCTGCCCCTGCTTTAAAGTACCCCTTCTGTTGCTGATACTGAGGGAAGGCCTGGGGCTAGAAGAATAGCCTATATTGGGATCTGCTTCTGCCATCCCTGACCTGGTGCTTCTGTGGTGTGGATGCCCCTTCCTTAGCCATGGCAGTCTTATATGCAATTTTGTAGTCATCCATCTTTTTCATGTATGCTTCTGTTTGCTCCCCAAACAGAAATGTGGGTTCACATGGGAAATCTAAGGCTTTTGTCTATGTATCCTGGGTCAGGTTTGCGGTTCTGAGCTAGGCAAACCTTCTAAGGAACACTGCTGTTGCTATTTGCCTAGCTGACATGTCGTTAGCATCAACTGCCATTCTAAACTGTATCTTTGAGGCCTCTATGCCCCTCTTTGCTGCCTCCTCCAGGTCAGCTGCCATGGGGAATGGAACAGATTTAGCAATCTCCAGTACTGTACTCCACAGAGTTTTCTGGTTCCTAGAGATGTAGGCCATGTAAGAAGCCTACCTAATGGCCAAGGAGGACCCCAAGTAAATTGTCTTTGCCATTTAATCAATCCTTCTGGAGTCTTTCTCAGGAGGATGAGAAGCCAGAAGGATGCCAACTTTGTCACAGGCTACAGCCTGCACCACCCCCTTATGGTTAGGGTGCCCAAAAAGGATTTTCCACTTCTCCCTTAGCCACAGAGTACTTCTTATCCAGTCTTTTGTCTACTGAAGTTACAGAAGTGTGTGTCTGCAGGATTTTTGTAACCTGTTTGCTGAGAGATTTATGGATGGCCAGCAGCAGTCTCTTTTTTTTAATTCAAAGTTTATTGATACATTTTCTACTATAAAAGGCAGTTAGAATGACAGTGACATTGAAATTCAGAAACAATGTAAAGGGATAACTGCCTAACCCACCCTTCCCTCCCCTTACTGCAGTAACCAAACCTAGTGTCCCTCAAATGCCAAGCACTTTACCTAAAATCTTACATGACAGAGTAGCCTAAGATATACTTAGACCTGAGCCAGAGAAATTAGAGAGCGAAGGGGATCCCAGATTTTGGTATAGACTGCCAGTCTATTGTGAAGACTGGCAATCGCGTTTTCTGTACGTAGACTGGACAAAATTTATTTTACCCATTCCTGGGCAGATGGGGAGGACTTATCTTTCCAGTGGTGTAAAATTAGCTTCTTAGCTGATAAGGCAATCATAGAAATATGAAACTTTCTTACTTTAACTCTAATAGACGACAGGTCCCCTAAAAGGCAAATCTCAGGAGTAAAGTACTCATGAAGGCCCAGCAGAGGGTCCAGGGAAGTCTTAATTGAGTCCCATAAGGGGGAGACTGTAGGACAAGACTAAAACATGTGGAGAAGTGTTTCTTCTTCCTGTAGACATTTATTGCATATATTGGAATTCAGATAACCCCATTTCTGCAATTTAACCAGAGTGTAATACAAGTTATGTAAAATATGATATTGCATGAGATGCAGTCTGTCTTGATAAATATGTTTATGACAGGATCTCCACGGGGATTGCCAATCCAAATGATGCTGAGGGAAGAAATTATTCCAGAATCTTGTGGGTCCAAAGGAGCCCCCATATTTTTTGTGAAATAAAACCTGATATAATTTAGATATTACACCTGAAGATCCGGAGATTGAGGAAACCTCAGGTATCAGGGCTGTGACGGTCTTGGAGGGGGGAGTATTACTGAAACTGATTACAAGTAAATGCCTTAATTGTATGACTTTGAAATGAGAGGAAGCCGGAATAAGAAATTTCCAATTAATATCTTCCATTGACAACCATTGTCCATCTTCATCCATAAGGGAAAGAAGTTTGCCATCCCCTAATTGGGGCAACCATTGACAGGGAATCTGGTTCTTGTTAATAGTGAAAGATGGGGAATTCCAGATAGACTGAGCCAGGTCCCGGTGGGGAGAATATTGCAAAAATGAACACATTTATAAATAAACTTTTAAGGAAGTCGATATTGTGGGGCACTCCTCGGTCATACGTACCTGGGGGAGTTTAAGAAAAAATAAGGTAAGGGGGTCCAGATTCATGGACTTAATTGCATCCAGTTCAATTCTAAGCCAAACCGGTTGTTCTTTTTCTGGGCCAGGAGATACCCATCTCAGACATTTTGCTAGATGACTAGCCCAGTAATATATAGCCAGTTGGGGAATCCATAAACCCCCCTCTGGTTTTGGAGCTGCTAACTTATGATAAACCAACAGAGGATATCTGTTGGCCCAAATAAATCTGGTGAATATGCCATGTATCTTTTTAAACCAGAGTAAAGGGATGAAAGTATTGAGAAGAGATAATGGATAAAAAATTCTAGGAAATATGTTCATCTTAATTTTGTTGATCTGGCCCCATAATGAAATGGAAAGTTTGGACCACCTCTCGAGGTTGTGAACTATCAACTGTGAGAGGGAATCCAGATTTGTCTTAAACCATGTTAGGGGGTTACAAGATAGCTTAATACCCAAATATTTAAATAACCTGGGAGTCCAGCATAAACCTAAGGGACTAATATCATTTTTAAAGACCTTTAGGTTTAATAGGAAAAATAAGGATTTTCTAGCATTCAATTTGTAATTGGACAGGTCACTAAATCTTGCTATTTCCCTCAACAAAGCCAGAACAGAGGATACAGGGTGAGATAAATGTATCAGCAAGTCATCTGCATATGCAGTGACTTTGATTTCATGACGCCCAACCCTAATACCTTGTATGGAAACTTTATTGAGAATATTTTCAATGAGAGGTACCAGAAATAAGTTAAATAACAAAGGAGATAAGGGACATCCCTGTCTAGTCCCTGAAAGGAGTAAAAAGGGCTTAGAGAAAGCCCCATTCCCAGAGATTCTTGCAGTAGGATTTTTATAAAGTGTGGCAATCCAAGAAATAAATAGAGAAGGAAATTGAAAAGCTTCCAGAACTCAAAACATAAAATTCCAATTCACTAGATCAAATGCCTTCTTGGCATCCAGGGAAACCAGTCCTGCAGGGAACTCAGCATCCCTAGTAGCTGAGAAGACATGTGATAGGGTACGCAAGTGGTCAGAAGATGAACTCTCTTTCCTAAATCCTACCTGGTTTGTACCTATTAACTCAGGAAGAACTACCGTTAGCCTATTAGCTAATACCTTTGAGAGAATTTTATTATCCTGATTTAAAAGGGAAATAGGACTATAACTTTATCTGGTTTGGGGAGAAGAACAATCAATGCCTCAAAAAGGTGAGGGTCAGCCTCTGCCCCAGCTAAAATATATTGAAATAAACGGCAGAGTACTGGTAATAAGAGGTCCTGAAAAACTTTGTAAAATAGGGAGGAAAATCCATCGGGGCCTGGGACCTTGTCTGCTAGCAATTCGCTAATAACCTCAGCAATTTCTTCCTGAGAAATAGGAGTAACCAGAAAACCCTTGTGTCAATCTGAGAGGGAGGGCAAATGGGTGTCCTTCAGATAGCTCTCTGTACTCCCAGGGCAAGGGGGGGATGCTTCATGTCACTGAACAAGTTTGCATAGTAAAGGGTGAATGCTTGGACTACTTCAGTGGGAGATACTTTTAGGGATTCATCAGCCATTGCCCTGATAGGAGGGATAAATCTCACTGACTCTTGTTGCTTAATACACAGTGCCAGTAGGCACCCTGCCTTTTCTCCCTGGTCAGCAGTAGCTAGTTCTTGTACGAATAATAGCTAATTCTGCTTTTTCCCGAAATAACTCTAAATATCTATCTTTCAACACTAAGAGTTTTCTCCTATCCTCGTCAGGAAGATTAATCCAAAAGTTATTTTCAAGTGATATAATTAGAGATAGTAAGGACATTAATTCTTCTCCTGTGCCCTTTTCCTGCCCACCGCCATACTAATAAGGATCCCTCTCATGAAGGCCTTAAAGGCACACCACAAAATATCTGGCTTTGCACTATCTAAAGGGTTAGATGAAAAAAAGGATTAAATTTGTTCCCTTATAAGTTTGCAACATTTGACATCTTTGAGAGGTTGTTCATTAAGTTTCCATCTGGTTTCCCTGTTAGGTAAATGAAGGAATGGCAGTTTACATAATGCTAGTGAATGGTCAGAGATTGGGCGAGGTTGAATCAAGGAAGTCTTAACCCCAGGTAATAGGAACTGAGAAATAAATATGTAATCAATGTGGGACTGCGAGCCGTGCACCATTGACCTGAAGGTAAACTTCCTAGAATCAGGGTGCAAGACACGCCAGACATCACAGAGCCCACATTGGTCCAATAGGTCTTTAAAAGCCTTCTGCCCTGGAGTGACCACTCCCAGACCTCTACCTGACCTATCCAGATTAGAATCTAGTACTTGATTAAAGTCACACCCTAAAATAATCCTGATGGGAAGCATGGGAAGAATAACAGATATAAGTCTCATAAAAAACCCTGGGTCCTCTATGTTAGGGCCATAAATATTCCCGAGTAATAATGGAACGGACCAGAGAGTGCATTTAACAAGGATAAACCTTCCCTCAGGGTCTTTAATGACCTGTGTAGAAATGAAGGGGATACCCCTATTAACCATGAGCATGACCCCACAACTATCAGTAGATCCCTGAGCATTGTACACCAGACCCACCTGTTGTCTCCTTAACTGTGAAGCTTTCTTTTCTAATAAATGAGTTTCCTGCAGAAAAGTTATCTGAGAACGTAGTAAACTTAAATGTTTCAGAGTCTGATATTGTTTGTGCTTTTTCCTGATCCCCATAACATTCCAAGTTGGAAAAGTTACTTCTTTAGCCATCCAGTAATGGT
This sequence comes from Neoceratodus forsteri, assembly GCA_016271365.2. Taxonomy (NCBI): domain Eukaryota; kingdom Metazoa; phylum Chordata; order Ceratodontiformes; family Ceratodontidae; genus Neoceratodus; species Neoceratodus forsteri. The sequence continues at coordinate 663,862,694 of CM028130.1, read as the reverse complement.
AGTTAGACTTAATGTATTCAGCTCAGCACTCAGGATACATAATACCTGCAACCCTACTCCCATGGTTTCTGCAGTAAGACCCTTCCTCCTCCTAACCCCCCACTTTTAAGTCCTTCCATCCCCACCTGCCCCTACCCTCTAACAATACCCCAAATCCTGCCCCCACCCAACCTCTAAACTCCCCACAAGCAATGTTCAGCACAGTACTGGATCTTTTCCTTCATCTCCTGCCTCCCAATAATGCACCTCTGCTAATGGCAAATCCTGCATTCCACTGTAATTATATAAAAAAACAAACAGTGCTGATTACCCCCAGAAAATGAGAGAACAGCCTTGGGCTTCCAGTACCACCTCACCTAAGTGCTAGCATGATAACAACCTGGTAAAAGAGGTATGCAATGAGAACCATGCATACCCCAGATAGCCATGGAAACCAGAATGAAACTGGGAGTGAGCATTGAGATCAACCTTGCCTCGTGGGACAGTTATGCAGGAACTAGAACCAAATCAGGAACCCAGTGAAGGGGAGTGACCATTGCCACAGTCAGAGAGCCAAAACTGGAAAAAACCTTGCAACCATAACTCAGGAGAAGAAGACAGAGAAAATGAGTCTTCCCAGAGGTAACCAACCTCCAATTGCAAAAGCGGTCCTTGAGAAAATTTATTGCCCTGCACTCGAGTCTAACGAAAAGATTAAGGGAGATCCCCCTCAAATTAAGAGCTGCACCACTGTGAGTTACAAATGTATAATGCACCCTCTAGTGGCCAGATCCAGATCCTAATACAGTGAAAGTGAGCTGCAGAGAAAGCCCAAGACCGCTCTAATTTCTGATCCAAATGAAATAAACATAAATCTAAGCCTCAGCTGGACAAATCCCCCTTTCTATTGTGTATGCAATGCTGAGAATAATGAAACATGTGACTCTCTTCCCCCTGTAAACATACCCTCAGACCCCAAGTGTCCTTTGCCCTTAACCGGTGTAGGCCCTCTACAATTGAGGCCACAGAAACTACTAGCAGGCGTGCCCTGCGCTGATTCCCTCGGTCCAAGCAAAACAACAGAAATTTCCCATCCAACTCACTCTGAATGTCTCCTCAAGGAAGAAGAAAACAAAAGTTCTGATTCACAGCTCCAAGCAGCTCTTCATCCGGCAAACAAAGCATCTCAGGGCTCCCGAAACAGATCTGGTAGCATAAATTTAAGGCTCATCAAGGCAGCTGCAGGATCATCATAATTGGACCAGGATCCATTTACTAGAACTTGTAACCTGGCCAGGTATCCCATCGTAAATTTCAGGCCTGCCGCAATTATCTTAGACACAATGGAATGGAATGCTTTCCGCTTCAGACGAAATGAGCCAGGCAAATCTTGTGAGATTCTCAGTTTCGTGTTCTCCTAGTGAACCTCTTGTAAAGCTCTCACTTTCTGCAGAAAATGTTGTTTCTCTAGGAAATTCAAAAAATGACAGATGATAGGATGGGGGGGGGGTCTTCTGGAGAAGACTTAGGTTGCAGAGACCTATAAGCTCACTCTATAATATAGACAGGGCCAAAGGGAGAGGGGCTGGCAAGCCGCTCCTCCAATTTCTGTACAAATGCCACAACATGCTGGCCCTCTTCTCCCTCCGGTAGCCCAAGTATCACAATGTTGTTTCTGCGGCTATGGCCCTCTAGATCTTCAAGCTTGGCTTCAAGACGAGATAACTTCTGATGCATAGACACCAGTTCAGGATCGAGATTCTCTAATTTTTTCTCCATTGAGACTATTCGAGCTGTGTTATCAGAGACAGTTAGTGAAACTTCATCCAGTTTTCTAGAGAGAGTCTTCAGATCAATCACCATTTTTTTCATTTCTTCACGAAAGGGCTTAAACTCTTCAAGGAACCTGTTGAGCATTAAAGGTTCCTGCTCTCCAACTTGACTCAGAGGATCAGACCTCTCTGGCCCACCCAAGGCCCTGGCTTTCTTGGAGGCCTTTTTGGGAGTAGCAGGGGGAGTGTGCTTCTGCAGGGCTTTCTTCATGTAAACCTCCATCTGCCTATCTAGCACTCAAAGCCAGGCTTCCAAAGTATTCAGATAGCACTGAATCTCAAAAGCAGAGTAAATGGGGAAATTGAGATGCCCAAAAAAGATGATTTAGTGATTGGGAGGCAGGAGCTTCTGGAAGGAGCTTCTACTCAGCAATCTGCATCACGTGATCCTCAGCAGCAGTCTCTTTGATGCTGGGACATCCATCATCTCCATATAGTCCTGCTATTTCTCCTCCTCAGTGGATTCCTGAGTGAGGAGGTCAAGTGTCTGAGCAAATTGTTTTATGAAGGAAAAATAGGATGTGAAATCCTCAGATCGCTCATCAGGGGATTCAGGACGGTGAGGATCTAGGGAAATATCCAGTCCAATAGGCTCCCCATAATCATCATCATCTTCTTTTTTTCTCTTCCTACTCCTCCTTGTCATAGAATCCCTTTCCCTCCTCCAGGGAACCAGGAACTGGGGTGGAACCAGGTGTCAGAACCTGTGAGCACCTTTCAACCAGAACCGGGGTTCCGAGTTGCAAGGACTGAATGATTCTGATTGCATTTGCAGTCTCCTCAATGGTTGGAACTGTGTTTTTCTTTGGTTGCAGCTCCTAAACTGAGTGCTTCTTTCTTTTTTCTCTTTTCCATGGAAGCTGGTTCAGCGGCTATATCTGCTGTTCATTTTTTGCCTGAGGAATCTTCACCCCTTTCAGAGGGCTGTTCCTCTGGTACATTGTGAGAATTAACCATTTTATCTATAGTCGGGTCAGTGGCCTTATCAGACATTTTATCTTGCAATCTACAATTGCTTCTCAAGCGTTGACTGTAGGATGTTTTTACAAATACCACAGTCTGCCTTCAATTGGTCAAACCCAAGGCAGAAAACACAAATTAAATGAGGGTCGGCCTTAGTAAATGGATCCCTACACTCTGTACAATGCTGAAAACCTATAGGGCCCTTTTTTTTCTTGATTTTCTGTGACATCGAACCAGAAAAAAAAATCCCTCTTACTAGTATTTTTTCCATTAGACTGCTAAGAACTGAGAGTTACCCCAGTTAAAGAACTAGATGCCATCTGACTTAAAAGAAGTCAGAAATCTTTAAATGTCAACTTAACTTTACTTCAGAAGTAAAAATAAAACATTGGTTCCCTCCCAGTCATGTAGAACCAAAAATGAACTGAAAACTTACCCAAATGACTCTAAATCTAAACTAAGTCTACCTGTACACCAAGGACAGTGCCTTAAAAATTAAAAGAAATGCTAGGTACTAAAGAAAACTGATGAGTAAAAGAGAGCTCTCTAGAGACATCTTACTGAGACAAGTGGAGTAAAGGATCTGACGGTTGCAGGAAGTACAACCAGGGACAGTGGTTTGAAAACTGAGCTTGAGCCTAACATACTAATATTTGCATAGGTTCTATTAACCATTCCGGCTCCAGGGCAGTCCTATGGTGAGACCATATTGCATTAGTCAGAATACAGTAAGATTTCCTGGGTTTTGAAGAGGGATCCAAGTATAGAACCTTGGGGGACACAAATAGTGACAGGGCCAGGATCAGATATACAGGATCCATACTTGACACATTGCTGCCTATTAGATAAGTAACTTCTAAACCAGGTGAGGATGCAGTCAAAGATTCTTAGGGCACTTAATTTACTGCATAGTAAGAAGTGATCAACCATATCAAAAATACTTTGTGAATTCAATGAATATGGCACCAGTGAGCTCTTCTTTGTCAACAGAATTAGTGATGCTGCTAGTAAGAGTGAGTAATGATGTGGTGGTGCTATGGTTATGATGGAAACCATGCTGGCCCTGGGAGAGGAGATTATGTGCAGGGAAATAGTTTGTAAGATGGGTGGTGACAATTTTTTTCTAAGACATTACTAAAGACAGGCAAGATGGCAATAGGTCTGCAATTGCTAATTGTTTTGTTATTGCTCAGAAGAAGCCCCATATGTTCAGGGGTGAGATGCACGATTTCCTGAGCTGCAGTTCAGCTGTCTGCTAGAATGCTGTAATAAACTCAACATTTACTAAGCATCTTGCTTTGTGTTCTATTTGGAGGGGTGAATGTATCACTTATCACAATATGTTTTGTAATTACCTATTCTGAACACATGCACTATATGTGACATCTTCCAGTTGGTAGGAACTGTGCAATAGGAGAGGGGCAAATTGAAGATTCTTGCTAATGGAGAAGCCAGTTCATAAGCTGTGATTTTAAGGAGTCTAGGCTCGATCCCATCAGAACCAGCTGATTAAGATTCAGGGATCTGCCTCAGATGTTCACACACCTCAGAGACCCTAACATGTTTAAGGTAGAAAGGATGATGTTGCACAAGTTCTGGAGTTGGAGGCAAAGACTAACAAGACAAGGGCGGGGGGATCCCCAGTGTAGACTGTGAGGTCAGTGAAAAATCTGTTGAAGGCATTTGAGATGGTGATGGGGTTCTTGCAGTTTACTCCATTGACCTTGATATCTATAGTGGTGGGGTGGTGGGGTCTGTCTTGACCCAGGGTTTTTTTATGCAACTCCAGAAATGATTGGAGTTGCCAATGGTGGAGTCAAATTGAGCTTTACAAAAACAGCTTTTACTCCATCAGAAGGCCTGTTTTACATTTATTTCTGAGATTTCTAAAGAGTGTGCAGTCTGAAACAGAGTTGATAACCTTGTAGGTTGACCAAACATTGCCTCTCAGTTTGAGCTGGGATAGTTGAGGGCAGTCCAGCCATTTAGTTGTTAGACCCTTAACACTCCTAGTGGTTAAAGGAGTATCTTTGTCCTGGAAACTTGCAAATATATTGCACAAATGAGACACAGCCAGGTTTATATCGGAGGTTGCCCAAAAGCATGACCAGTCAAGGCTGGCTACCTTGCTTGACAACTGGGAATGGTCTAGGTAAGAGAAATCATTTAATTCAATCAAACAAGGGGAAAGCATAGGGGCTTTTGACCACCACACACAGTATACTACGGAGTGATCACAGATAGAGTCAGAGAGTATGCCAGAGAAGATTACTGGGCCAGTATTGGGAACTAGCACACAGTCAATGATGGTGGCACATTGCCCTTGTTGAAAGAGCCTGGTGGGGTGAGAGAATAGTTACATGAGTAGTAGCTTGTTTAAAGATGATTTAACTGTCTGTTGTAGTTTAACCAATCACTCTTAAAATCATCAAGGAGGATAAATTCATTGCCAGGAGCGAGGGGACCAACTGTACTAATTAAGATAGGGAGTGCTAGGTGAATTGTTTCAGGGTAGACAAACACAGAAGAGGTCAAGTTTCTTGGAATTACGAAAGATAAAAATAGCTTGGCACAGTTCAATGGTCTGGCAAGTTGGGGGGGGACTTGGGGTGAGAACATTTAGGTAGGCTTTATAGTAGATCATTGTCCCTTCTTAAAAAGTTATATCCTGTCAAAGCACAGAGGTTTTGGGGTATTGAAGGCTTTAACCATGTTTCAGAGATGCAGAGAATGTCAGGCTGGTAGTGAGTAGTCCAGGTGGTGAACTCATCCAGGATGTAGAGGAGGCTTCTTGAATTAAGGTGGGCTATTTTAAGTCCTTTTACCCCCTGCCAAGGTAGGAAGGAGAGAGAAGGAAACAATGGCTGTGTAGGTCCCGGCTTGGGCTTGATGTCACCTGTGGCAAGTAGAAGGGATAAAGCCAGGAGGACAGGGACATAGACTCTAGGACAAATTGCCATTTGAGGGAAACACCACCAAAACTTGTTGATGTACCAGGATGAGGTACCAGACATTTGGGGCATGTAGGCCAAGACAGTCACTGAACTGTTCTGAACTGAGAAGTGCATCAGACATTTTAAAATCAGTGTTGGTAGGGGTGTTACTGGCTACATAAATTGTGACTGGTAAGGTGTCAGTAATAAGAAGAGAAGTGGTAAGGACAATCAAAGAGACTAGTGACCAGTAAATCAGGCAATTAGGGGTTAGTAATACAAATCTAGGGGGTAGCAGATTAGGGAAATGGTTTGTACATGGTAGCGCAAACATTAAGCAATACAGGAGAAACTACAAACAAAGCTCAGCATGTAAGAAGATTTACCATGGATCTAAAGGAAATTAAAAGATTAGGGCTTACAGGGTAATAGGACAAATAGGTTCAGAGTTCAGCTACTCCAAAGCAGGATGTAAGCAAGTTATACAGTGCAGAGAAGAGCCAATGTACAGTCAAGTGGTGCTATCTTTTATTCAGAGAGGGCAACGGACAGTACAACCAGCTTCCGGCTTCACTCTGGCTGACTCCAGGCAGACTTTAATCACTAGAAACATAGAAACATAGAAGTTGAAGGCAGATAATGACCACTTGGCCCACCTAGTCTGTCCATTTCCCTACCTAACAGATAAGCAGCAGATACTAGTTAACCAACAGCTCAGTTCCTCCTACCCCCCCACTAGAATTGCCTTATGTCTGTCCCATGCATTCTTGAATTCCCCCACTGTTTTTGACTCTACATCCTACTCAGAAAGGCTGTTCCATGCATCCACAATCTTCTCTGTGAAGAAATACTTCCTCACATTACCTCTGAGCCATCTCCCCCTCTATCTTCAAATTGTGCCCCCTTGTTCTTGCACATCTCTTTTTCTGAAAGATGCTACCCTCTTGGACTTTGTTGATTCCCTTGAGGTATTTGAATGTTTCTATCATATCCCCCCTCTCCCTCCTTTCCTCGAGGCTATACATCTTAAGCTCCTTTAGTCTTTCTTCATATGTCTTCTGGTGCAGGCCCTGCACCATTTTGATGCCATCCTCTGGACAGCCTCCACCCTGTCTATGTCTTTGTGGAGATGGGGTCTCCAGAACTGTACATAGTACTCCAGATGTGGTCTTACCAACTGTCTGTACAGAGGGCCAACAACTTCTTGTTTTCTACTGGTGATGCCTCTCCCTATGCATCCCAGTATGCCCTCAGCCCTCCTTACTGCCTTCTCACATTGCTGGTCCAGGTTTAGGTCATCTAATATGGCTACCCCCAGGTCCCTTTCCATTTTTGCTGTTGTTAGTATATCACCCCCCATTATGAACTCTTCCCTTGGGTTTTTGATTCCCAGGTGCATTACTTTGCACTTCTTTGCATTGACTCTAAGCTGCCATACATCTGACCATTCCTCCAACCTTGCCAAGTCCCTTTTCATCCTTTCCACTCCACCTTGTGTATCAACCCTGTTGCAGAACTTTGTGTCATCTGCAAAGAGACATACTTTCCCTTCCAGTCCCTCTGCAATCTCACTTATAAAGACATTAAAAAGGACAGGCCCCAGTACTGAACCCTGTGGTACCTCACTAGTAATACTCCTTTCTTCACTGTGGACTCCATTTACTATTATCTCCTGTGTCCTGTTGTCTAGCCAGTGTTTTACCCAGGCTACCTCCCTGGGACCCACTCCCATGACGGCTAATTTGTTTATTAATCTTTTGTGCGGGACCATGTCAAATGCCTTGCTAAAGTCTAGGTAGGCCATGTCCACAGCCCCTCCCTGGTCTACTGCTTTGGTCACCCAGTCAAAGAAATCAATTAAATTTGTCTGACATGATTGTCCCACTGTGAATCCATGCTGCCTTGGGTACTGTTCTCCACTGGCCTCTAGGTACTCAACAATTCTTTCCTTCAGAAGTGATTCCATCATTTTCCCTACCACTGAGGTCAAACTGACAGGTCTGTAGTTTTCTGTCTCTGTCTTGCTCCCATTTTTATGAAGGGGAATCACATCCACCCTTCTCCAGTCCTCAGGTACCACAGCATCCTCCCATGATTTATTAAAAAGGGTAGTCAGTGGTGTTACTAGTTCTTCCCTTAGTTCTTTTAGAAGTCTGAGGTGAATCCCATCAGGCCCCATTGCTTTATCCACCTTGAGTTTTAAGAGTTCTTTTAGAACCCTTTCTTCTGTGAAAGGACTAATATCAACCCCCCTATCCAGAGTGCTTCTATTGACTGGATTAGGTATCTCCCCCTGCTTTTCCATTGCGAATACTGAGCAGAAGTATTCATTCAGTATCCCTGCTTTTTCACTGTCGCTCTCTTCCCAACCACCTTCCTCTTCATTCAGCCTCAGTATCCCTGCCTTTGTCTTCCTTTGCTCCCTAATGTAACTATAAAAGTTGTTATACCCCTTCTTAACCGAGTTGGCTATCTTTTCCTCGGTTTGGGCCTTTGCTATTCTGACTGCCTTCCCTGCTTCCTTTTGATTTAACTGGTACGTTTCTCTGTCCTGCTCCTTCTGTGTTTCCTTATACTTCCTGAATCCTATATTTTTCTCCCTTACCTTACCCGCTACTTCTTTTGAGAACCATAGTGTTTTTTTTCTTTCATTTTGATTTGTTTATTTGCTTCGCACAAAGGCTTGTTACCTCTGTGTTGGCGGTCTTGATGTTTCCCCATTGTTGCTTCACCCCACCTTCTCGCCTGTTTTCTAGTGCTTTTCTGAGGCACTCTCCCACTGTTTGGTGGTCGCTTGTTCCCAGATGGCTACCCACTTCAAGATTAGTGATCATCTCTCCGTCCCCATTTGAGAATACCAGGTCTAAGACTGCTCCCTCACAAGTGGGTTCCAAAACTAGCTGTTTGAGGCATGCCCCCTGTAGGGCATCAAGAATGGCCCTGCTCTTGGATGTGGCTGCAGCAAAAGTTCTCCAGTTAACATCTGGCATATTCTGGTCCCCCATCAGCAATATCTCCCCTTTCTCTGCCATCCCAAGGATGTCTTCTATCATGTCCTTCTCCATTTCCTCCACTGAGATGGAGGTCTGTATACAACCCCTGTGCAGATTGTGGAGCCATTTCCAGTCTCCAGGGTGACCTACAATGCCTCTTCTCCTCCCTGTTTACCCTTTAGTTCTGTTGCTTTGATCCTTTCCCTTACATAGAGAGCTACTCCTCCTCCTCTTCTTCCCTCCCTGTCCCTTCTGTAGATTGTGTACCCTGGTATTTTGACATCCCAGTCATGGTTCTCTGTGTACCATGTTTCTGTGACTGCCATGATATCCAGGCATCCCTCTTCCATCAAGGCCACCATATTGGAGAGCGTTTTTCCTAGACTACAGGCATTGGTATTCATTACCCTCCATTTTTTTATGGCTTTATTTCTTTTTGCCCCATCCCTGTCCTTAATGCCTTTGTCTTTTTCTCCATTTACCCCTGCCCTTCTCCCTATCAACTGCTCTATCTTTCTCTTGGCCCTTCACTCAAGAAATGCAATGGAGGACCACTAGAGGTACTGCCATTTACACAAAAAGCATATTTCTGAGGCATGCTTACCAGTGCTCCACCTGTAGATTGAACTGCAGCTCTGAATTGGTGTGTTGCTGCAGGAAGCACTGATGTATGGGACTTTCCTGATAGTGTTTCACTCCAGGGCAGATGGTCATGTGATTCTGGCCAGAGGCGATTGGTGGGGGGGAGGATTAGTGAAGCAGGCATTTACCCACAACCTCTGTCTCTTCTGCAGGTGAACTGTTGAGTGGCCTGAATAGGCCAGAGTTAAATATTTAAAAGTCTGGGAACAAAAGAGTTTTTCTGTCCTGAGGCGGCCTTACTGGTGCTCCACCTGCAAAGTGAGCTGCAGCTCTGGATTGATATGCTGCTGGGAGGAGGTGCTAATGTGTGAGACCTTTCTGATGGCATCTGTCTCTTCAGGGGCAGCTGGCCACATGGTTCTGGTTGCAGGTGATCCAGGGATGGCAAGTAAAGCAGATGTTCACCCTTTTGTCTACTGTCTCAGCTGCAGGTGAGCTGTTGAGTGGCCTGAAAGGACCAAAGTTAACTTTTTAAAGGTCCAGGAACAAAATAACTTTTCTGTGCTGTGGCAGGCTTACCAGTGCTCCACCTGTAGATTGAGCTGTGGTTCTGGATTAGCGTGCTGCTGGAGAGACACTAATGTGTGGGACCTTCCTGAAGGCATCTCTCTCCAGGGATGGCTGGACATGCCATCCTGACTTGAGGTGATTGGCGAGGGAAGGGCAAGTGAAACAGGCATTTACCTTTTTGACCCCTATCTGAGCTGTAGGTGAACAGTTGAGTGGCCTGAAAGGGCCAAAGTTAACTTATTAACCCTTAGACTGCCAACAGAATTAGAAAATATAGGAATTTTGGACTGATAGTTTGCAGCACAGCAAGGGTTAAAGGTCTGTGAACACAAGAGTTTTTCTGTACTGTAGCAGGCTTACTAGTGCTCCACCCATATAGTGACCTGTAGCTCTGGACTGGCACGCTGCTGGGGGAGGCACTGATGTGCATGATCTTCCCAACAGTGTCTCTTTCCGTGGGGTAGCTGACCACACAGTTCTGACTGGAGGTGATCGGTATGGGGTAGGGTGAGTGAAGCAGGTATTCTCCATCTCAACCCCTGTCTCAGCTGCAGGTGAACAATTCCCTTCTTCCAGCTGCATGCCAAAAGTAACTATCCCTTCACCCCACCACCTGCTCAAACACTAATTAACAAAATCAGACCCCCCAACCACTGTCTGGCCACCCCTCCCTCTTCTCCCCCCAGAACCCCCCAAACATTCTGTTTTGGTATACCTAATTGCTGCCTCATGTGGTAGACCATATTCATAAAAGATTTTCCCCACAGGCACGAATTCTTGAAAGTGTTTTGTGGATAGGGCCTTCTCAGAGCAGTCAGTGTATGTTTTATTCAGGTATCATATTTGAAACTTAAGTGAGGAATGTTGACTTTGAGAAATGTGAGGCACTCAGCATTTTCTGGTGTCAAGCAGGATTGTGTGTCAGTAATGACATTACCAGCTGAACTAAACAATCGTTCTGAACTGACGCTAGTCGGAGGGTAATTCATGTACTTCATCGCAATGTTTACTAAAGCAGGCCACATATTTTGTTTGGATTTTCAGTATTGCAAAGGATTAACATTCCAGTTGAAATTGGGCTCTGCCTGGCACATTTCAACAATGGTCTGTGCTGAGGCTGTGTTACAACAGGCAGATGAAGAAGATGTTACTATTACATCTTCTAAGTGACTCTAGAGACATGAAGCTGAACCAAGTGACTGTGGGCCAGTGCTATGTTTGACTGGTGGTGAAAAAGAAGATACAGGGCTGGCCCAGTGGAGCTGAGGGTTGAGGTGCTGGACGCCACACCTCATGCTACGCTGGCAACCCGAGTTCAGGAACGACCTCGGGTCATCAGGGTGCCAGCATGGGGGGGTGGGATGAGTGGAATTGAGCATGCTGTCAGACTGCTGTCATCTCCCAGGGTTGGTGGGTATGGGTTGGCGACCCTCCTGTATTCCCATTCCCCACCAGGTGGAGGTCTGGTGGGGTAACGTAGACATGCAGGATAGCAGTACAGGTGGGTGGAAGAGGGCTGAGCTGGCTTCCAGTGTGTGTGTGTGCACCTCCATGTCTATGCATGGCCATGTGTCAGGGCTCTGGGGGGAACGGGAAGAAAACCCAAGAAAAACCCAGAAAAAAGCTCTATAGAAAAAAAAAGAGGAAGATTTTGCTGCAGTGGCTGAGGAGGAAGAGAGAAAAAATACCACAACAATAGAGGATGGGCCACTTGATGCTGTGCTGTGTAGTGAAGAAAATTCTGAATGTGGTGCTGCGGTTGTACTCTGTTCCATGACAGCATGCACCTCATCAATTATTTCTTGTCTGTTTCTCTCAAAACAAGTGTCATCATCATCATCACTCAATAGTTGCTTCAATTTGTAGCATGGGTCCAAGATTGTTGCTTTAATGTAGTACTCTGAAGAAGATGACAAACTATGTAAAATGCTTCATTCTACTTTTTTTATCATGCGTCTCGTAAGATCTTGATATATCCTGTGGGCAACCTGCATATGTCAGCAGCACCAATGGCAACCTGTGTGATTATGAAACTGGCTTGCTTTTCTAACTTTTCCCGAATCAGATACCATCTGAATTTTACAATTTTTATTAGTGATATCACCTGGCTGAGAGTTGCTGTGTTTACACTAACCTGATGATTTCCTCAAATGACTGGAGCAGGAAAATTAGAAACTGCAGCATGACCCGCTATTGTGGAGTAATATAGATGTCTGCATCACCAGTTTTATTTTCTAAGGTGTGCTGCCTGACAGCTTTCTGTTTTTCCAGCAGCCTTTGGAACATTTAAAAGATCAAATTCCATTGAGTAAAAATGTCTTGGATCAGTCTGTGCAAAGGTAAACCGTGCTCCTGCTTTATTTTTTCAAACAAGTGACAGGCTTTGCTTGAGTGACTGAAATGAGTGCATATTCTTTTACCAGTGCAAACAAGAGCCTTAATCTCCCTGTCGTCATCGAGAAAACCGTGAACTATTAAATTTAAGCAATGCAGAAAGCAGCGGGTGTGAACAAATCTCCCCTCCTCCAGGGCCTTCCTTATGTTGAATCCATTATCTGCAAATATAAAGCCAACTGACAGTCCCTGTAAAGTGAGCCTTTGCTGTATTGGCTTTTGGAGCTCTTCACTGATGTTGTATGAGGTATGTTCAGATGGAAAATAAAACATTCTTAGAACAGCAAACTGTGATGCTTCACTGTCCCCAGTCCCACGTGAATTATCGAAACATGTTCAATGTGCCATGACAGACATGAAGGGTTCAGGCTGACAGCTTGCCCCAATATCTGTTGTGTAAAGCACCATGCTCCCAACAGCATTGCACAAGACGCATCTTAATTTTTACATACAACATCATAAAGATCTGGAATCCCTGTTGTCGTGAAGTATTTCCACGATGGTATACTATATGGAGGTTTGAGGTACTCAAGCAGCCACCTGAATCCTATATGTTCAACCATGTTGTATGGTAGCAAATCAACAGCTATAATTTCTGAATTTTTTTGGGTTATTGTAATAACAACAGGGTGAGTCGAGGCATATTTGGCTTTACGCTCATATGTTTCTGAGATGGTAAGCTGTCTGCTTGAAAGGATTTTGAATACATGGTCACTTTCAGTGACAGTAGGAGGAGTCCATCAAATGGGAGCAAGTGGTGGTGGAGGTGTTTCAGTAGTGCTGTGGCGGCTGCCACTGCTTTCATCTATGGTAGTTACCCCTGAGTGTAGTTAGCTATCAGTGTCACTGTCACTTTCTCTTCAAGATTCACAACTGGATTTCTCAGTAATGTTATGACATCTGTCTAGGTGCCTTTTCAGTGCTATAGTTCCCAATGCTCCTTTCCTTTTACCCCTGCTGACTGGCCATTTACAAATAGCGTATGTTGCTGCCAACTTATTGGAAGCACTAATGGAGAAGTATGACCAAACAAAATATATTTTTTTAGGTTTTTTCCCAGGAAGGCATGGCACCTCTGTCACTTTTTCAGGCCCCCCCCCAAGATTTTTATTGGGCCTATTCCCCTTGTTGTTTATTCCCACTGCCTCCTCCACAACCAAAACAGTTCTGCTTGTTTCTTCTTCATCTGTAATTTCCATCCCCTCCAGTAAACCTTGTGTTGCCTGATCATTCTCTTCATCTTTATTAGTACCCTCATTGGGTTCAACCTCAGAAGAATTGGATGAGGATAAGGAACTGGCAGTAGCACTGTATGCAATTGTTCCATACCATTGGGTGCTTCTGCTGGTGGTACCCACCAAGCCTTTAGTTTTTGTAACTACATAACTTTTTTTTTTACTTGGGACTGATGATGATCCAAGACATTTACCTTTTTTTGGATACATGCATTCGCTTGGAAGATGAAACCTTAGACATGGAAAAAATAACTTTTTGGGGTTTGATTTTGTTTCCCTTTTCAGGTTGGTTGCTGTCTTTTGCAGTACCACTGCCTACCTGAGAATTAGCATGTGGCTCATCAACACTTTGATCCATTTGTTCTTAGTATTCTAACCTGTAAAAAAAAAGATCCCTCTAAGTAAAGTGATGTTCTTCTGATGACTCCCACCCACTGACCAGGGACAATATACTATTGTGACTCGTGACTGTACACAACACACAGACGGCACAGCAGTCCACCACCACTTCCTTCCAAGATTACCTGACTCCTATAGTACAGTTAGTTACTGTTACCTGGCCAAATTCAGCAACTGTTAAATGTGCCTCAGAATGTGAATTGGAGATGCAAACACATATGGTGCATAGCACAGTCACACACTGGGGGTTGGTTTATGCTTATACATAATGTAATGCGATATACTATAAAACTAATAATAAGGAGGAATAATGGGAATGAAATGATGATGATGACACTTGTGTGTACAGTAGTTGTACTTTACTTGAGTTGCAGTGTAAACAGCCTGCTATGAGTCACAAAGTCTGATTATCCCCTGGGCCACCCACAGCCAGAAACACAGGTGCATCAACTTATATGTTATTTTGTCTGAACAGTATTTTTTTTAATACAGGAAATCATTTTAAACCATGAAATCATGAAGGAATGTTAGCAAGTGATCTTGATTCATGATTGAATGGCACAAGTCAAAGACTTATTTTGCCAGCTGCTGCACTTGCCCTGTACACACAGCCACATTGAAGCCAGGAAAAAAAAATACTTGGGATTTCTGGGACTGTTAAATTTCTTGTGGGCCCTCCAGCAGTCTCTCTCCCCTCTTGATGGCACAAGTCAAGGATTCATTTTACCAGCCTGATGCCCTTGCCCTGTACACACAGCTACACTGTAGCCAGGGAAAAAAATGTGGGATTTCTGGGACTGTTACATTTCTCATGGGCCCACTACAGTCTCTTTCTCTCTCTCTCTCTCTTTCTCTCTCTCTCTCTCTCCCCCCCCCGATGAAATCATGAATGAATGTTAACAAGTGATTCTGATTTGTGATTGGATGACACAAGTCAAATATTTATTTTACCAGCTTTTTTCCCTTGCCATGTACACACAGCCACACTGAAAAGCCAGGACAAAAATTTTATTTGGGATTTCTGGGACTGTTACATTTCTCATGGGCCCCCCTGCAGTCTCTCTCTCTCTCTCTCTCTCTCTCTCTCCCCCCTCTGGACTGCACAAGTTAAAGATTTATTTTACCAGTCTGCTGCACTTGCCCTGTAGACACAGCCACACTCAAACCAGGAAAAAAAATATTTGGGATTTTCTGTAACTGTAACATTTCTCTTGGGCCCTCAGTAGTCTCTCTCTCTCTCTCTCTCTCTGGATCTGAAGTCATAAGTCAAAGATTTTGCCAGCCTGCCTTTGCTCATGTACACAGCCACACTGTCTGGGGCCAAGAACAGAAACAAAAATTTAATTTGGGAGTTTCTGTAACAGTAAAATTTCTCTTGGACCCCCAATAGTCTCTCCCTCTGTCCTCTTGATCTAGAATGGCACAAGTCAAAGATTTTTCCAGCCTGCCCTTGCATATGTACATACAGCTACACTGTCTGAGGCAAAGAAAAGAAAAAAAAGCCATCATTTGGGATTTTCTGTAACTGTAAAATTTCTCTTGGGCCTCCAGTAGTCTCTCTCTCTCTCCTCTGGATCTTCTTTAATGACACAAGTCAAAGATTTTGCCAGCCTGCCCTTGCTTATGTACACAGTCATACTGCCAGCTTTTTGCCTTCCTTCCCCGCAGTAGCACCCAGGCCACCACTATCTCCCAGTGTCTCCGGATTCCTCCTTTCTCCAGTCCTGACCCATCACCTTCCCCAGATTATCAGTTTCTCCCCCCCCTTGCCCCAGTAAGTCTCCTTTCTCTGTCCTAGTTTCTCTTCCCTCCCCTCCAAAAAGTTATATATATAAATATTATTATATTTGTGTTTGTTTTCTTTTTTTGGCAAACTCTGGTGGCTCTCTGCTGCACTGAGTGAGCGAGGTGCTTCTCTGACCATCCTCCTCTTGTCTGGGCTGTGTTGCACACTCAGCACAGTTACATACCATGAGTGCATCATGTGATTGTGTGTTGCTTGACTGGATACCACCTGCTGCCTGTATGTGGAACAAGTATGCTAACAGCATCCCTATGGCAACAATAGACAAAATGGCACAAATGGCACTTCCACGGACCTGGAACTGGACTTTTGTAGGGAAGTCCATATTTATCTGGGTCTGTGGATTGTGGGTTCAATCCAGGGGTCCAGACCTTCTATGGAACAGTCCACCCAGCCCTAGTGGCAGTATCTGACCTGTAATCTGATGTGGGATCTGACCTAGGTTGGAGGTTGGAGCCCAGGTCAGATCCCACACCATCTGAGATCAGATCCAGGGATCTGATGTCTGATCCAGGGATCCAAGGTCAGATCAAGGGATCTGAGGTCAGATCCAGTGACAGATCCAGGGAACTGACTGCAAATCCATGGGATCTGACCTGGATCTGGGACAGTCGGATCCATGGTCGGATAGTGCCACTATCCGACTGGATCCACTATCTGGCCGAACATCAGGTATCTGGTGGTACCCTAATTTATAGAATACTATCCAAGCTACACTAACTGGGAATGAGCTTCATTGCTTTGAGTAGCACATGGAGTGCTGCATGGCCCAGATTTCATGTGCAGACATGAGCAGAGCAATGAGTAGGACTCACATATTCAACCTCTGTGGGCAGAGACTGGGCTAGCAGATGTTTCTGCATTCTAGGCCAGCAGAGATCAGTTTGGTATGTTGTGGCATATACACCTCCCATCTTGTCCATTTGTGTGACTTGACTGTAGGGCTGCACCATACATACAGGGATCATATAATACAAATGAATCCCTTCCAGATTATGATACCTCAGGGAGAAGCCAGTTGTGGATGACTGGAGAGGTTGCCGGGGGGTGGGGGTTTATACAGTCTATCCAAGCTGATCATGCAAGTTGGAAGGGATGGCCAGCACGGGAAAAGCAATGCTGGCTGCAGCAAATGGCTGCTTCCCAATTGGGAGTTACAGGGGCTTCATAATCATTGGGGAAAAATGTTAAGTAGAAGCACAATGGCTGGGCAGAGAATGTAATGGTGAGAAATGTGTGGGGTTTTGGGTCCCCTCATGAATGGTGCAGTGGAACACCACTGTGAAAGTCAGTTGGACAGTACTGTATGCCAGCCATGTAGTAAGAGGCCATGCTACTAATATCAGGCAAATCAAACCAGTCAGCCATTCTGACTATTCTGCAGCATGTACATTACAACTGTGATCAGTTGTACTTTAAGAATTGGACTACAGAGAAGGCAAGTGGTGGCAGACACAGGCAATTAGTGAGAACTGGGAACTGCCAGGCAGATGTAAGTCAGGTGCATATGAACTAGAGTGTTGGCAATACTGGTCAAGGCACATTTGGGCTGGGGCTGGGGCAAGAGGAAGGCAAGTAATAGGGTAATGGCAACTTGGACAGTACTGGCAACCGGGCTATGTTCATCACAGAATTTATACTTGGGGGAGCTCACATGGTGAAGCAGTGTGCCTTTTTTTCTGAATAGGTTGTCCTCCCTGGTGGTCACAGCCTTTGTAGGTATTGGCCTTCTGGCCCAGTTGAGCACAGGGGCCATTTGGACACTGCAATGCCATGCTGATAATGGCAACAGGCTTCCTTTGGCTACATAGATACTAGGAACACCAGCAAGGGGAATAGGTACCAGTGGTATATTGACAGACAGCTGGCATGGCCCCTGGCAGGCTAAGCAAACATGGTAGCCTCCCAGGTGGCTGTGGGGGAAGATATGGTCATGCATGACTGCTGTTCAGGTTTGGCATAGCATGGCTGGTAGGCAGCAAGGGCCTACAGACCAGGAGGGATTAGGCAAGAATGTGACTGTCTTAGGAGCAGGCCTCATATGGAGATGATAGAGCATTGTAAACAAACAAAAAAAACAAACAAAAAAAACCCAACAAGGTGCAGTCATTTACAGCAGAATGATCAGGGGCTCAGTATGGAGGGACACATCCAGTTGTTGACTGAATGACTGTCAGGGGTCAGGGGACTGGAGTATTCTGGGGGGAGCATTTATAAAAAGCCAGTTTGCCACAGAAAGGATAATATTAAAAAGGGTGGGGATGTAGAATTAAAGTTAGATTAGGAATGGGTAAGAAGGGACATAGGGCTAAGGTAACAGTGGGAGATTAATTGATGCTTGTTTACACAGTGTGACCCCATGAGACCAGAGAGCTACTCTGTACAGCTGCAGATTGTTTATGCTTAGCTGATGAGGAGTGGACAAGATTCTGGGGAAAGGAAAGGCAGTGCAGAAGTGGGGTACAATGGAGTCTGAAAAGCAGTTGGCAGTGTTGGTGAAGGCAAGAAGCAAGGCTTGGTCAAAAGTCTGTTTTCTGGATTTTCAAGAGGAGCTTAGAAACCCACTGGGGAAAGGCCTTCAGGACATCTGGCTCAGCCTACCCCTGCTGTGGAGCTAACATCATCAGTGGACCCAGCAGAATGGAAAATGACACCATGGAACTTAGCATCCAAAGCACAAGGGAAGAAGAAGGCCCCACTGCCTTGGCAGACAGATAACAGAAAACTTGCAAACAAGAAGCTTGTGGCCAAGACGACAACACCCAGGTGGTGATAGAGGGTTCCAGCAGCACCAGTCATCATAGATCAAAGTAGGCTCAATGATGTGGGCATTGCAGCTAAGAACTTTTGAGGGGGCAATCCCAGGGGGAGCTGGCAAAAAAATGTTCCAGGACAGCAGGGATGGCAGCTTTACTCCTCTGGTCAGGCTGGTGAACTGAAATCGATCCCAAAGGGGACCAAGGTCACCCGGGATAGGGCCTGACCTCTTGTCCAGGCCAGGTGAACCTCCCACTTGGTCAGCCACCCAGCTAGTGCCAAACAGTCAAGTAGCTGAGGATAGGTGTTCCAGAAGGCAGGGAAAGTCCTGGTAAGAAGTCGCTTGAGGTAGTCCTTCCTTAGCCAAGCACCTTGACATTGCAACACACATTACCACCTCATGAGCCAATCCCCTGGTCCAAGGGGGAGCCATTGGGGGAACTGCAGCCACTGGCATTGGAACAGAGGCTCAACTGGCTCCTGGCATATCTAGAAGGGAACACATATGGTGGGAAGGGCTTATTACACACCCATTGAAATCAGTGCCCACCACAAGTAGGGGGAGGATGATGGAAACTGATAGCAAGGGTAGGGGTGGTGGTCTCTCCACAGGTAACCCCCTTCCCCTGCAGGCTTCATTAGCACTGGTGAGAATACAGGGTTGCACCTCACAGACAAGGAATAGTCACAGATGTTGGAATCTGGTACAATGGATGGCCTTTTTGAACAGCTATAATGGTAGCTGAATCTGGCCAACCATCACCACCAGAAAAGGAATTGAGCTGTACATGGAAGCATCTGAGGACTTTGGCTTCGGGGTGTATTTCCAGGGTGCTTGGTGTGCTGAACAATGGCTGATTGGGTGGTGGAAGGTGGGGATGACTAAAGATATCACCTTGTTATAATTTATCCTGATTCTAGTGGCCTTCTAGATGTGGGGACACCAGTTCAGGGACAGAAAGGTTCTACTTTGGGCAGAAAACATATGGGTGGTGAACATCATCAATGGTCAAATAGGGGCAAAAGGTCCAATGGGGGATCTCATGAGGCTGTTGTGAGTTGAAATAGCTAATGTTAA
Source organism: Neoceratodus forsteri (assembly GCA_016271365.2). Lineage (NCBI taxonomy): Eukaryota > Metazoa > Chordata > Ceratodontiformes > Ceratodontidae > Neoceratodus > Neoceratodus forsteri. The sequence continues at coordinate 663,843,175 of CM028130.1, read as the reverse complement.
ACATTTAATTTAAGGCATTGCATGTACCCAGGGCTGATAATGAGATGCTGATACCCTTTCTCATTTACAGTCCCAGAGATTCCAGGATTTGTTGCCTAGAGCTGAAGAGCACCCCAGCATAGTCCCAGCCTTCCCCTGGGAACTAGTGAACTGGAAGACTGGGAGCTGATTTGGATCATATTATCTCCGGGCATAAGGGCAGCATACAGGAGGGGTGTTGACATTTTTTTGAATGCAAGAGAGGCACAACAATGGACAAACATGTGGCCTATACCTGTAGACTAGCTATGCTAGTATGTGTGGATGAAGAAGTTAGAAGGGTTCACACCAAGAATAATGGGGCAGTAGCTGGCATGGATATCTTGGTTTTCAAAAGTCACAGGTTTCCAGGACAACATGAGATCCTTTTGGCTTCACAAATTTCTGGAAGGATTGGCACAAGGTACACCTAGTCGTGTGGACAGGAGGTGACTGATTAGCCCTCGTCTATTAGAACAGGTCTGTGAGAATTGGAACAGGTATGCTCAAATATATCAGAAGTATTGTTGTTCAGAATGGCCTTCCTAGTGGACTTCTGCAGTGCATTCCAGGTGTCAGAGTTTGTACAACCAAACAAGGCTGCTGAAACAGGTGTCCTGGCATACAAGGATATGGCCCTTATTTCAGAAGGGCTATATTTGTGGCTCCAAAAAAGCAAACTGGACCACTTGGCCTAGGTTGCTGGTGCAATGTTAGGGCACTTCAGAGGCAACTTGGGCTATGCAGGCAGAAATACAAAAGTACATAGCCCAGAGATCCAGGAGGGCTGTTTTTCATCACAAAGACAGAATCACTTTGACTGTATTTGAGTTTTGATACATCATTGGCAGGGCTGTGAGGGTGTTGGAGTTGAAATCAGGTGAGTTCAGTACACATTCCTTTCAAACTGGGGCAGCCATAAATGTTAAGGCAATAGGTTTAACAAACACCCAGATAAAACCATTTGGACAAGGAGGTCACAGGCCGTTGAAGGGTATTTGCGCCATTTGTTGTAATGATGCTTGTTTTGCTGACAAGTGATAGATCCCAGACAAAGCAGGTATGGATCTGCAGGCATTCATTCACCCACAGGGCAGCCAGGAGGGCCAGGTGGATGCCAGGAGGTGAGAACCTCTTACTGGACCCAAGATAGCAGTGTGTGTAGTGCATGGGAAACCAAGGAAGTAGGCAGAAAGACTTTTTGCTGTGGGTCATGAATGTAGTCCACTGGCAAGGCCCTCCTGGTGTGTTGATTGTCCATTTGGGGGGCAATGACATGGGGCTGGTTAAATCATTGGTATCCTATAATATAGGTGACTCAGACTGAGCGACTCAATTTGATTGCCTGTGGAAACAGCGACCTTGAGAAAATAGCAAGCTTCACTGAATAGCAAGTGTGTAAATGTGAGAAGTAGTGAGTCAGTGAATAGCGAGGCAGAGCATTTGTGTACGTGCTCATTAATTCAGGATCAGTTGAGTGGCCAGCCATGGTGGAGAGTGGAGGGCTGTGCTGGTCATCCGCTTGGGGTCGGGGTGGGGGGCGCCAGGTGGTGAGGTACTACCTGATGTGATGGGGGGGTTGGGAGTCCATTAGACATCAGGGGTTTAATTGATAATTATATTTTTTTACATTGTGGCTGCTGATCTGTGTGGGGGGACCACTAGACATGACCTAAGATTTAATTGATAATTTTTTTTTTTTACATTGGGGCCTTCAATTGGCAGGGGGAGGGGGAACACTAGACACCAGGGATTTTATTAATAACATTTTACATTGGGCTGGGATCATCGGGTGGGGGCGCCCTCTAGTAGAGAACTTTTTGCTGTGAAGTGTGGATTTTGCCCTTGAAACTCCACACTTCGCGGTCAATCCACACTCCACGAATTGACAAATTTTAAAAACTGCACTTCGCAAATTGTGCACCATTTGCAAAATAATTCACAGAGTGAATTTTGTGAACTTTGCACATCTCTACTGCCACAATTCTTGGGACAGAAAATGGAAAATGCCAGCAGCAGGATGGCTCTGGGTGCTCAGGGACCCCGTATCCAAGTAGCTGTGCTCACCAGCCTGAAATAGATCCATAATACAGCTGGGGTTGTGGAACCCTGCTGACTCCACCAGGGGATGTAAGCCCTGGGAGAAGATGGCTGGCAGTAAGTCCCAGAGGTAGTCGAGGTAACCGGGCTGGAACACTTGACAGATGGAGGCAGAATGGAAAAGGGGATAAATATAGTAGAACAAGAAAACAAATACTGCCAGTATTACTGTGAAACCAAATATTAAACTTCTGCTGTTACCATATGTTCTGATGCTGAAGCATGAACACTAACAAGCCACATCACTTGTGTTTCAATAATATAATTACTCTGAGGTATTCTTCAGAGTGGTGTATGGTATGCTGTCATAAGGGCATGGCAATTAGGATACCATGAGTTAGGTGTGGGAATGGGAGTGTAATTAACTTGGGCATCCAGATGTTTTGGGCTCTCTTTGTTTTTAGCAGTGGGAAATTTGTAACAACCTGGAGAACGCCAGCCAATTAGTGTCTCCTGTTTCAAGTACTATACCCCAGCCTCAATGTTCTCTCACTTACTTCTAATATACATCTTCCTCCTGTACAGGTGCATCTCACAGTTGGTTATATAAATATTCAGTGGGTGCCAGGGTGGATCCACCACATCAGGGGGTGCGGGGTGCTAAGCCCCCCTCAATATCAAGTTCACCATTGTGATACTATGACTCCTTCCACCTCAGTTTCCATACTGTTTCTAGGCAATGTGCACGGTACATGTGTGTTTTTCTTATTACGGTGCACTACTGTTGCTGGGTTTAGCAAGGTCTTGTGCTGTGTTTCCTGACATGCTAAAGAAAATGCCCTAAAGTACTTCACAGTAGTTGACTGCAAACTGGCATGGGTAAACCAGCACACCACTGAGTGCAAGAAGAAATCTTGCATAGTACCCAGTTTAAAAGAGCAGTAACAAAGTCCAACCTCCACACTTCATCAAGGGCAATAGGTCACAACAGAGCCTGCATGAACAGTGCTGTCAATAACAGTGCCGTCCATACAGCGCTGACCACAACAGCAGCAGGAACAAATGCTGCAAGCAAAAGCAGCACCACTGGTAGTGGTCGCAAAGCACACTGACAACCACTACCAGTTCAAAATCATATTTTAGCGGGGGCTACACCCCCCACACCCCCGTCATGGGGGAGCTCTGTCCCCCGCATCACCCATCCCTAAAATAATCAACTCTAAGTCAGAATTGGATTGGGGGAAAAATGTATCAGATACCAGGATTAGAACTCTGGTCTCCACCAGCATTCTAGCCAAGTTGTTCCCTGCCTCAGCCCTCTCTGCAATGGGAAGAGCTCAACCAGTTTTACAAATTTCCAAGCACATGTCTACTTCCCTAGTGCCATGGACAGCAACATGGGTTGCGCTTACTGCACATTGCTGTTCTACCTCTGTTGCTGTCTGTGACACACTATTAGGACAGCGTGCTTCTTACATGCGCTATATTTGTAGCGCTATTCTAACTGGTTACCACATCAAGTACCAGGATGTACAAGTTTTTATACCCCACCCACCTGCCTGCCCTCCTCCCTCCCACCCATGGTGGTCTATGGTCATTAACAACAACCAGGACCTCCCAGCAGCCACCTCCCACATGGGTTGTCATCTGTCTTTAATCTATCTGTCACTCCCTGATTCTGCCTACAACCCAACATTTCCTGCTGCTAATGCATCTCAGCCCTTGTTAACTGCCTCCAAACTACCACTATGCAAATTTCTGTCCTCTACCTCATTGGATCCACATGTTTACCTTCTGAGCTCTGCAGCATGTCTTAAACTTATAAAACACCAGAACCAGTAATTTGTGACCAGTATCCGCCTCTGTAATCTATAGCTCCATCTCTCCCTGCTACCTGTTTCATTATTGCCTACCAAGTGTCTAATTATTGCCTACATTTTTTACCATTCGATATTGTCTGTACTTGTGCTGTTACTGATATTGCCGCTTCACTGCCTACTATTTTTCTGGAATTTGTCACCCCTTCTTGCAGTCACTTTGCACCCAAACCTTACTGCTATCTCAGCAGTAATTGCTGCTCTTGTCTTATCTTACTTACCACAGGACAACCTACCCTGGCAGTCTGGCAGTTGCAGTTGCCTCTCTCTCAGGAGCTTTAATTAGGCTACTCCCTCTTCTAACTTCTTGCCTTCTTTCCCTTCCACTGCATCCAACATCTTCTAGTAAGGACCCATTGTCTATTTTCATCCCCTACGAAATCACCTTTGAGGACTGAATAACACAATGACAGTGCAAGAATTCATGAGGAGGGGTCCCAAAAACCCCATGTTGAAAATTTGGGGCCAAAATTCCAAAAAATGCCTGAGATATGCATCAAAGTTGAAAAACCCCTATTTATTCCATTATACAGCTTACCGGCATTTCCTCAGTTCGCGGTCAGCTTTGAGGAGTGCAGACGTGTTCCCTATCCACCGAAGATCGTCGCTGGACTCCAGAGGTAAGTATGGGGTGAGGGGGTTGTGGGGAGGCAGGGTGCTCAGAGGGTGGGTGCAGTGGGGGCAGGAGACTACGAGGGACCATTTTCGCTACAGGTGAAAAAAAAACATTGCAGGAGTGGGCTCCCCGTCGGCACACAAGTAAAGGGGTTAGAGGCTGAAGATTGGACACCTCGGCATATAACAAATGGAGGGGGGGAGGTTATTTATGCCAATGGGGAGTGGGCTCCCCCATCAGCAGTACAAAGGGGCAGGGTTAACCGACAGGGGGATTGGGCACCCCTGAAGTCGGCGGTTTGGCTGCCACTGTGCCACTATGCACATAATGTCAGCAAGCACATCCAGAGAAGGTCCGCTGCATCTGACGAGCTTGCTCGGATTCCAGCGGACCTTTTCTTAGATGTGCTCACCACATTATGTATGAATGGTGTGGCACCGGCATGCAGGATGATTGGGGAATGAGGGACTCACCTACTGGTGTGTGCCCTGCATTCGCCCAACAGCTACCATGCCTCCAAAGCTGCACTGCAGCAAGATGTGGGCTGCGTAAGCACGCCAACATAAAAATGAGTGTGGAAAAAAGGTGGTGCTGAGACAAGTGCTAGGAGAGAGGCTATAGGGGAATCGAGGAAGTGAGTGGAAGCCAACACGACAAGCATGGAAAAGATATCAGGAAGGATGGGGAAGGGGCCAGATCAAATGGAGGGGGGAAGCAGACATTCTAGAGGGCTATGTGCATAAATACCAGGAGCATGGAAAGAAAGACCAGTGATCTGTAGCCAGAAGTGACAGAATCACACTTAGACCTAGTGGTCATCACTGAAACATGGGCAACCAGTTGCCATGACTGGACATGACCATACTAGAATATTCAGTATTCAGCAGAGATAATAGGGAAGGAGAGGGCGGGGTGTCATTTTAAGGTAGTAAAGGCTACAGGAGTCAAGGATATGGGGAAAGGTTAGTACACAGAAATAATTAGGTACAGGTACTGGTGTGGGGGTTCATCAAGGTGAGGGAGGTATATAGACTACCATCTCAAAAAGAGGAAGTAGACAAGAATCTGGAGAATGAGAAATAAAGGGCAGAATGGCAGGAGGCTGGTACTTTTGCTGGGTGACTTCAACATGCCTGACATGGATTGGTGGATCCAACAAACAGAAAGTGTGATTCATTAACAGTTGATTGAGGATGTTCAGGAATCATTCCTGTACAGAGGGTACAGAAGCTCACAAGAGGGCAGCTATCCCTGACTTAGTCCTTGTGAACAGGGACTGTGCTAAGGAGGCCACAGTGCTGGACACACAGGGAGTGGGAGACTACCAGACAGTTTGGTTTCACATCAAACTGGAAGTGGCAAGGAATCAGTCCCAGCTGAAGTGCTGAACCTGACAGGATGAGTGAGCTGTTAATTGGAAACTGGATGGGTTAAGGGGGCAGAGACGATGAAAGCAAAGTGGAAAGTAATAAAAAAATGTGATATCAGAAATCTCTAATCTCATCACCTGGAATACTATGTGCAGTTTTTGGGCTCTGCATTTCTGGAAGGATAAGGAAGTGGAGGTGGTGCGGAGGAGAGCAACTAAGATGATCCAGAGACATCAGAGAAAGACTTACAAGAAGAGGCTGGCAGACCTAAACATATTCACTAAAGGTGAGAAGGGAGAGAGGGGACATGACTGAGTGATACAAATTCATCCACGGCATAAGCAAGGTGAATAGCAGGAAATTATTTAAACTAAGTGGAAACATAAACAATAGGTGTAACACTATGAAGCTGGTTTGGGGCAAATTGAAAAGGAATATCAGAAAGTATTTTATCATAATAAAGGGTCATGGATGGGTGAAATAGGCTGCCTAAAGAGGTGATCTGTGCAAAAACACTGGGGTTTCAAACATGGCTGTGGCAGATACTGTACATGAGCATGGTAAATACAGTATTGAAAGGGGAGGGGGAGAGTAGGTCTGAAGAGCAACTATGGCTCTTACATTCCATATTAGATTAATAGACTGGGAAGACATCATGGCCAATGTGCTTTTTCTACTGGCAAATTCTATTTATTTTTTACCATTAAGCTTTTTTTGCCTTTGGGTGAATGGCGGCTCTTCAGCCCTGTCCCTGTACCCTGTAGCCAGCTTCCATCTCCTCCAAAGTCACAGATGTGCATTCCCCAGCAGATTTCCCCCCTGGGGTGAGACTAGAAGGACGGCTATACTCCCCCCTAGACAGACACATCCAGAAGTTGCAAGGCCCTCAGCTGGCAGAGCAGGCCATAGGGAGATGGATGGGGTTTCATGTAGCCTGCCATCCCATTTTCCATCTTCTTCACTCCCTGATGCTGGGGATGCACATGTCAGAGCATTTGTGTGGAGTCATGCATGCTCCACAAAAGTCCCACAACTCCATCCCTTCTGTCTTGCTCACTGTCCTGTCCTACCTGCAGGGCTCCACCTTGTGGCAGTCATGCGGCAGGGTTGTCATCTACTCTTTCCCCAGAGATAGCAGTACCTCACATGCTCAATCCTCTTCCACCATGGCTGATCCCTGGTGACTCAAGTCTTTTCCTGAACCCTGGTCAATGACATTGCAAGAAGTTAGGTGCCAGTGCCTCAGCCCTCTATGCCACTGAGCTGGCTCAAATTCCATTTTTCTATGTACTATATTGATATTAGTACACATTGGTTTCATATGTGTCCCTAGACGAGGCCACTAAGTGTGCTAAGTGCTGTAGATCAGGGGCTGTTATTGTGAAAGCAGTTATTGAGTCCAATTTTTGCTTGCTTCCATTCCATGAGGTAAACCAGAAGATTTGGGGCATGAAGTTCAAAGGACAATAATTTACCAGAAAATGCATTCCTATGGGGTGCTCTGTAGTAAGCACCATATTCAAATATTTCAGCACATTCTTACAGTGGGTGGTCATGCAAGAATTAGGTAAGCATGGGGTGGTCCATTATTTGGGTGACATCCTATTTGTTGGTCTAGATCGATGAGGCAGAACATTTCAGGTTTCCTTTGCCAAAAAAAAAACAAAACTGAAGAATCCTAGATAATTGTTTTGTATTGGGCCATTGGGATTCATTCTGTAAAGACAGAGGACCAGTTTCTGCTGGATAAGATAATTAGCTTGAGGGAGTTACAACACTAGAGGCTACAGTTGAGAGAAAGAATTTGACTCTCACTGCAGTGGTTGATTGGGCACTTAAACTTTGCTTGCAGGGTCATCACACTGGGCACAATATTTTACAGAATCTAGCCAAGCCAGTATTGGGGGTAACAAATTTTCATCATTAGATATTGGTCACAGAGAAGATGAGAAAGGACCTGATCTGCTGGTACACTTTTCTCAAACATTACAACAAAATGTCATTGTGGGCAGAGTTACTGCTTAGCATGAGCACAGAACTCTGTACTGATGCCTCGGGGGGGGGGTCAAGGCTTTGGGGGATATTGTACAGGTGCATGGTGTGCCAATGCCTGACCCTAGACTTGGGTCACTACAGGAATCACTTGGAGCACCACTTTTTGGAACTTTCTCCAACTGTGGTTATGCCAGTTATCTGAAGGGGGAAAACCTAGGGACAAAAGGCCAAGGGTAATGGTTAGGATGCATAATACAAGTGTGGTGCATTCAGTAAATGGCAGCTAAAGTTGAAGGGCTCACTGCAGAATCTTACAGGCATTCATTTTCAAATTCTTGTTGAACATAAAGTTCAAGGCAACACATGCCACATGGGTTGACAATGGGATTGCTGATGCCTTGTCTTGTTTTCTGTGGCAAATGTTAAGAGCCTTGGCACCGATGGCAGAGGAAAGACCACACCAAATACCACAGTACTTGTGGGACCTGGTGATAAAAGAACCTGGTAGCTGATTAGCATTTACATATCACCAAACACCAGATGGTTGTACACAGAGTGGAACACTTTTCTTTGGATCACAGCAGAGAGATGGGGACTGGAACACTGGCTGATCCCAGAAAACCAGCTGTTCCAATGCATTGTGGCCACAAGGCAGGAATGTATGTCCCCAACAGCATTTTGCAGGTATAGTTTGGTTATCTAAGGCATTAGGGCTCATTGATCAACACAAGATTTTGGGATGTGAAATGTATAGGAAGGCTGGAGCCAGCAGGTTCAGAAATAGATAGACATAAGATGCCTCCCTGAATCCTATACTCTTAAACGTAGTCTGGGCAATTCTTGCAGTGGTGTGTTGATCACCCCATGAGACCCTGATGTCTTGCATTGCCTTTCAGGTCACCTATCAGTGGGCCATCCAGGTTTCAGAGTTGGTAACCAGGGCAAAGTCTGCCCCTCAGGAAATGGGTTGCAAAGAACAGCTGTAGTACTAACTAAGGTTGGGATGTTTGTTTATTTGTTTGCTTGTTTGGCATTAACAAGACAGACCAGTTAGGCAAAGGGTTCTGGTGTAAGATGCTAGCCTCACAGGGAGCCAAGTGGCCAGGGGAACAGTGTGTTCTGGGTTTGTGGAAGGGGGCCTGGCAAGGAAGAAACCTTTTTGATGCATGAGGATGGATCTCCCTTTATACAATATCAGTTGCATCACATACTCGGAAGACCCCTGGCAGTACTTGTGCTTGAAAACGATGGGATGCATTAATTTAGAAAAGGTTTTAGAAAGAACTGCAAAGGTACAAGGGATGATAGCCAGATTCAGGCATTGGGGCCATGGAAATCAAGGGGTCTTTAACAAATATGTTCAACTGCAGTTGCTATAAAGAACATTTACTTACCATAACAGGAGATCATTGAGAGAATCTCATCCACTGAGCCACATCGTAGAACTGTAAGCCATTGGCATCAGGACCACCAGGAAACCTTTGCAGGCTGGAACCACCCACATCACATACATCATCACCATCTATAGAATGTGGGCAGCCCCATCATGCATCAGTTCCCTACCGAAACAAGCTTGGAGGATCAGCGAACCAGCAACCAGGACCAAACTAGGCACACAGGAGAGGATATGGAAACCTGAGCATTAGAATGCTTCAATTGGGCATAAGAGGATAACCAGCATGCAAATGTAGGCAGAACAACCAGAAACCTCCTGAAAAGGGGGAAGGAGGAAGAGTGAGCTGTGGCTCAATGGAGGAGATCCTCTTGAAGATCTACTGTTATGGTAAGTACAGTAACTGCTCTATCTTCTTTGAAGATATCTCCTGCTATCGAGCTACATCATGGAATGATTCACAAGCAGTACCAGAGCACCCCAGGTGGAAGGAAGAATCTGAGTAACCTGAGTAGAGGCCTTGCAGAACAGTAAGGTCAATCCTGGTGCATTTATGAGAGATAATGTCCAGACTATAATGTTTAGTGAATGTGTTAATAGCACTCAAAGAGGCAGCAGCAGCACAGATGTCAGCAGCGGGGCACATTGTTAAACAGACCATGAAAGTAGCCATGCCAAGAGTGGAATGAGAACAGACAGAATAGGAAAGCTGCTTTCCATGCTTCTGGTAACAGAATTAATGCAGCAATCCAAACATTTAGAAAGGCCTTGCTTAGAAATAGGAGTGCCCACCATCCTTGAGGTAAAAGCTATAAATAGCTGAGAGGATTTCCTACAGTTCTTAGTACAATCAAGGTTCCAACTCAATGTCCAAGCAGTAGTGGGCAAAGTGAACGAAATTCACTTTGTGGAGTAATCTGCGAAATTCCGCTCATTTCGCTGAGCGAGATGCAAAATATCACCTGATGGAGTGGTGAAATTTCGCCCGGTGAAACAGCAAAATTTCACCTTTTGCTTTGAAATTTCACCTTCCACAGTGAAATTCCACCTTCAGTGGTAAAGTTTCACCTGTGGAAGGTGGAATTTTGCCTGTGGAAGGTGGAATTTCACCATAGAAGGTGGAATTTCACCCGCGGAAGGCAACATTTTGCCTAGGAGAAATTTCCGCCTCATGTGGGAAAATTTTGCGAAATACTCTGCAAGATGAATTTGGCTACTTTGCTGGCAAAATAAAAATTTGCTGCATCCCTATGTCCAAGGGATACAAGTCTGAGTAGATGACATTCCTAACTATTCGTGGAAGTTGAGAAATAAACTGGAAGGTCAATAGCCTGATTTAGTGTGCGCTCAGAAATTACCTTCTGCATAAAACGAGGATGGGTATGCAAGGTAACCAGTTCCATGTGGAAAAAAAGACAAGAAGGCTCAGCAACCAGAGCTTCCAAATCAGAAATATGTCTACCATCTGTCATGGCCATTAGGAACACTGCCTTCCAAGACTTGATGCACAGCTCACAAGTATCAGCATGCTCAAAGGAAGGTTTAGTAAGGGTATCTGTAGAGTTGCACTAAAAATGCCATTTAAAACTTATCATTGTGTACCGTATGCAGAGACTGGCTGGTTACCTCCTAAGTTTAATGGCTTGTATAACTTGTGCTGTACTAAGGCTAACATAATGAGATTAAAAACTGATTCTCTTTATATGTCCTCCTTGATATTTTAATAGAATGTAGGCAGTGAAGATCTGTGGAAAAGCATTTGCTACCTACCCCAGGTAGTTCAACTGTAATGGGTGAATGTGCTTTCTCAGTTCATGCTGCAAAATGCTGGAACAACTTACCAGATTCTCTCCACTATGCTAAAAGTCATACAGTTTTCAAACAGCAGTTAGAGTTATATTTGCTAAAACAGCTGGACTGTAAGGGTTTTATCTAGATTTGCATTAAGGAGAGATTAGCACAGACGGCAAAAGGAGGGAATAAGACATTTTAAAGATACATTAGCAATAGAAAGAAGGCTGGGAGGGAACTATAGGGCTCAAAGGGGAGGAAGGTGTGTGCATAGAGGGTGACCTAGAAAAAACATCGATACTGCATGAATATTTCTGTTCGGCATGCATGGTAGAGTGGGAGGGACAGGGACCACAACTACGCAGCAGAAACAACGGTGAGAGAGAAGTAAACACCAGTCTTTTTACAGAAGAGAGTCCTGGAGGAACTCACAAAACTGATGGTGGACAAAGCTATGTGATCAGAAGATATCTACCCCAGGACATTACAGGAAATATGGACATGCTAGCAGCACCACTGGTGGCCCTGTTTAGTGAGTCACTCAATACAGGGGTGGTTCAAGAGGACATGAAGGAGGCAAATGTAGTCCCTTTTCGTAAGAGTGGTAGCAGGGAGGAAGCAGAAAACAATAAGCAGATCAGCTTCACCTCAGTAGTGGGTAAGATTATGGAGGTGAGCTTAAGGAAAGGATTGTGGAACACCCAGAAACCATGGGAGCACAGGAACCAAGACAGTATGGATTCACAGCAGGAAGGTCATGTCAAACAAATCTGATTGACTTTTTTGACTGGGTGACAAAGGAGGTGGATCAGGGAGGAGTGGTGGATATCACCTACCTCGACTTCAGCAAGGCCTTCAGCACCGTACCACACAGAAGGCTGGTGAACAAGCTAAGTAGCCTGGGGTGGGCCACAAAATAGAAAACTGGGTTAGAAACTGGCTGAGGACAGGAAGCAGAGGGTGGTATTAAATGGGATCAAATCTGAGGAAGGGTGACCAGTGGGGTGCCTCAAGGATTAGTCCCGGTGTCAGTCCATTTTTAATGTTGTCAACAGTGACATTGCTGAAGGGCTGGAGGGGAAGGTTTGCCTATTTGCAGATGATACCAACAGAATAGACACTCCAGAGGGGGTCACAGGAATGAGGAGGGATCTGGGAAAGCTGGAAAATGGTCCAAGGTGTGGCAATTAAAATTTAATTCAAAGAAGTGCAAAATCAAGCACCTGGGGTGAAGAAACCCTGCAGAGAGCTACAGGATAGGGGGTGCTGACAGTCATCAGGGAAGAAGGGGATTTAGGGATAATCATCTCAGATGACCTAAAGGTTGGCAAACAGTGTAACAAGGCTGAGGTGAGGGCCAGTGGGATGTTGGGGTGCATAGGAAGGGATATCACTAGCAGAAGAAGGGAAGTGGTGATGCCATTGTACAAAATGCTGGTGAAGCCTCATCTAGAATATGGTATTCAGTTCTGGAGGCCACATCTTTGCAAGGATACAGACAGAGTAGATGGGGTCCAGAGAAGGACGACCAAGATGGTGCGGGGCATGCATCAGAAACATACGAGGACAGATTAAAAGACCTCAATATGTATACACTGGAAGAGAGGAGGGAATGGGGGGATTGATAGAGACCTTCAAGTATCTTAAAGACTTAAACAAAGTGCAGGTGGGAAACATCTTTTGGTACAAAAGATGTACAAGGATGATGGGAGATTGGAGGGGGGCAGGATAAAGGGAAATGTAAGGACATCTTTCTTCATGGAAAGGGTGGTAGATGCTTGGAATATCCTGCCCCAGGAAGTGGTGGGTACTATCACAGTGAGGGGGGGGGTGATTCAAGCATGCATGGGATGAACATAAAGGAATCCTAGATGTGGGGAAGAGAGGCGAATGCCAATTACCAAGTAGGATCAGTGGCTGCTGATGCAGGCAGGGAATACGGGAAGACTAGGTGGGCCTAGCAGTCCTTATATGCTGTCAACTACTATGTTACTATGTTGGTCTAAGTAAATCCTGCATATTGCATGTATTCATTTTAAGTATTCATGACTGACATCTTGGATGTTTATAAGAATAGTCCCAGGCCATTCATGAAAAACAAAAGTAAAACTGAAAATAAATAAATAAACAATAGGGTCTCCAGAGCCATATTAAAGTCCCACACCAAAATCTGATGTTGGACCATAGGGTGCAGAAGCAGAATCCCTCTCTGGAATCTGTGAGAAACCTCAAGTTGGGCTAATGTTTTGCCATCGGTGAGGGCTTGGTAAGACAACATGTCAGCCCGCTGGTGTAGTGGAAATGCAACCACTTGCATCACCGGTGGCCTAGGTTGGGCAGTGGATTCAGGTGGCTGAAGGATCGGCTGGAGGGAGATGGATGAAGCAGCAAATTGCATGCTCTCCATCACCGAAGGGAGGATAGGGGAATCATGCTTCCCAGTACAGCGCTCCTGGGTGACCATGGGGGTGACTTACCAGGGGATGAGTGGTCGAGGTTGAGAGGTATGCTGGATGCTTGGCATCTCTATGCCATGGCTTCAATGCATGCCACACCTCCTGGAACTCCAGTCACTTAAAAATCCCCCTCAGATGAACAGCATGCCTCCCTACTCTGCTGTAGCCCATGCGTAGCTGGTCTGGGGCTCCACCCTCCCAGATATCAAGCATGGCATCCGCCGGTAGAAACAGAGAGAACCCTTGGAGGCCTCACCCTGGGGGCTAAGCCAGGAAGGAACACCAGGGCAGAGCGTGGTCCCAGTTGGAGATGGGGAGACAGCAAGATTGTGGGCTTATGGGGACAGTCATCTGGGGCACTAAAAGCATACAATGGAAGAAAAGCTAACACTGCAGCCAAGTGTACATTTACCAAGGAATAACCAATGACCATATTCATAATGTACAGGAGGTAACCCATAACGTGGGTGACTGGACATGAAAAAGGGTCCAGCTGATGTGAAAAAGACCAAACCATAACACGTTTCCATTTTTGAGAGTAGGTGCACCTTCTGTAATAGATGACCTTTAAGCTGCCAGCAGAACAGCTGCAACTTCCACAGACACCATAAAGCAGGATAGATCTATGTCTTCAGGAGCCAGGCTTTGAGGTGTAGGGATTGAAGATCTAGATGCACCAGAGATCCCCCTCCTATGACAGAAGTCCTGCTTTTAAATGGAGTGGGACAGGGGGTCCACTGCTAACTGCTGATGCAGAGGTAACCAAATTTGTCTGGCCCAGTACAAATACCCCAGAATCTGGGTGGCTGGCTCTGCCCACATATAGTCCAGAATGCTCTGCATCAAAGGGAATGGAGAAAATGCATACATGAACCTCCCTTTCCAAGAGAGTGACAATGAGTCTTGCAAAAAAAATCTGCAGGCTCTAGAGTGCATGAGCAGAAAAGTGACGGTTTTTGCATTGTACTGAAATGTCTATGTCTGGGTGACCCTAATTAAGAAGAAGTCATCCGCAAAGGTGTCCAATAAATCAATTTCATGTCAGAATGCTTGGGAACTACTTAGGCAGTCCATTCAGGTGTTGAGAGTAACCAGGCAGAAATATGTCTATTAGGAACATGTCATGTTCCAAGGCCCAGTACCAGACTCTCATCACCTCTCTGCAGAGAGAGTACAAATAAACTCCACTTTGGTGGTTGATGTTGGACATCAAAACAATGTTTGTATGGCTCAACAGTTGATCACCCTGAGGGAGGGTAGCAGACGTCTCTAGTCCAAGCAGAACAGCCTTCATTTTCTGAGTGTTGCTATGGAGAACTGTGTTTAAGCGGGAACCATTTACCCTGAGTTCAGAAGGGGCCTAGATGGGCACCACAGCTGGAACCAGAGGTGTCTGTCATCATCACTAGCTTGGAGTGTTCCAACCACTAGAGCAGATCATGGCAAAGTGGAGGCAGCTGTATGAGACACCCCAGTTTATACCAGTGCTATGCCCACTGGGCACAGAAGAACCATTATGGAATTCTCATATGCAGACATGCCAGCAGGACACTTAGAATAGCAGCCACCATGAGGCCTATCAGCTGTAGTAGAATCTGGTCACTAAATAGTTGCTGGGAGAGACCAGTTGAGCCTGGGCAGCCAACACTGGAACACAATCTGAGGGAAGAATTGTCCAGCCCACCCCCATGTTCAGAACCACTAATAAGTATTAGAGCTGCTGGCGCAAAATGAGCCCTGATTTTTGGCTCATTCAACAGAATGCTCAACTGTTCAAAGAGCTGTCAGGTACTGGTCAGTGTATAAATGATTGCCTCCTTCAATGGAACCTTCAGAAGACAATTGTTGAAGTATGGGAAAACATCAAGGCCCTTCCTTTGTAGAGCAGCAGCAACTGCTGCAGAGCATTTGGTAAAGACATGCAGTGCAGAGAATAAACCAAAGGGCTAAACATGTAACTGGTATTGAAAATCCTGGGGCATAAACTGCAGGTACTGTCTGTGGCACTTGCAGATCTTAATTATAATGGTAAGCATTCTTCCTATCCAGGGTACACAGCCAGCCAGGAAGGGGAAGTAGGGACTGAAGAGAGACCGTGTGGAACTATTTGTATTCTGTAAACTGGTTGATGCCCCAAAGGTCTTTGGTCTGTGGTGATCAGCCTCCACTTTGGTAGAAGCAAGTAATAATACCCAACAGGGTGGGCTTTACTGGGAAATACTAGACCCCCCAAGGGCATAATGAGGCCTGTCACCACAGGTGGAGGGGCCTTATAGTCCCTGGAAGGTCCGGTATTTCCCAATAAAGGCACCCTGGAGGGTATTATTGCACTTAGAAAATGGGCACTGTAAAAAAATATAACATTAATAAAAAATCAATAAAGAATTTCTTTAAAATAAGTTTTGTAACAAAATAGTTCCTCCGCCTGCATAAGAATTTTTTTTTTATATTTACTTTTATTTTCCAAAGAATGTAAAATAAGTAAGACAACATTGTATGTAATCAATTCACATCTCTTCACTTGTATATATTTCTGTTATTATTATTTCCATTTCTTCACATTTCTTATTGCAGTGTATTTCATTTTGGAACCTTTTACTATCTCATTCTACTAGTCTTTAATCTTTTTAAGTTCCAATCTTGCATATGTAACCCCCCTGCAAATGGGGGTTCCCAAAAGACTTCCAGGAGCTTGCTTGAATGCTCCAAGCCTGAATGGTGTTTGGCATTTAAGCCATTTATCAGTGAGTGTTTTTAGAGCCTCTGGTACTGTCTCTTTAAGAGCTGTCTGCTTGCAGACATAATTAGTTTGTATGGGGGACTGTGCTTCTCTGTTTGAGTACCACTCGAGCTGCTGCCAATTCACTCTATTTTTGCAGTCACTAGGAGTGCAAAGGAACCTATCTGAAAGATGTAACTGTTTGCCAGAAATCATGTAGAGTAATAATGAAAATACAGTTTGTCTAACCTGCTTTCTTTGCAGTCAGAACTGTGTCTGCCTAGTTCCCCATTCTGGTTTTGAACTGCTGAACTGGACCAATCAGTGTGGGGTAAGCTAGCTCTAAAATGGTGCCTTGGACGAATCAGAACTTGGACTCATAATCTGAGCCAGCCACAAGAGGATTGCATGGGCAGTGACTCTGGGAGATGTAGTTTAGACTTAGGCGCCTTTTTGGACCAACAGCAGCAGTCTATTGTGAGTGACAGCCAATCCAGTCAAGAACTGGGAGGAACTCAAAGGAAGTGCCCGGTTTTGTCTGTTGGGAGTTTCAGTTTTAGCTTTGGCAGTGAAGGGGAAAGAAACCCTGTGCTCCTTCAGTGCACAGTTTCAGTCAAAAAACGTGTGTAAGGCCCAGAGTTCCGGTCTGCAGCTTGTGTAACTGCTTGTTAGGACTGAATCCGTCAGTGCAAAGAATCAAAGGATCTCTGAAGAGTAGAAACCAGGCTCACCCTGTAGAAGACTGGAGAAATTGTTGAATTGCACTCGGTCTGTCAGGAACTGAATCTGCTGTGTGTTCTCCTGGTAGTGTGCAGTAATTAGGTCGGGATAGAGAAGCACCTGCCTAAGTATAATACTTTCTTTTTACCATATAAATGTGTGAAGAGTCTCGTGGAGATCAAGAGTAGCCCTGCTGACGTTGAAGGACCCTATCTTGTTTGGAGGTCGTGAGTACTAATTCAGGGTCGCTCCCTGTTGAATTGCCACATTAAATCCAAATGGAATCACTGTACTGCTGACTGTTTAAACTAATTTTCTTTTCACTGTGTGAAAGACCCTACCTGCTGCCACGGTTTGGACTAGCCACTAGGGCTTGGGTACCCAGGGACAGTAACTGGTAGGGATAGGCCTGTGCACAGAGCCATAGGTAGATAGTAAAGTGATAAGCTAATTAACCTGATTTCCCCCTGTCCTTGTTATATCCCCCCTAAATAAATCAGAGCTGCTTGTTTCAGCAAAGTTATACTGCCTGAGGTATTTGTCTATGTTAAAGTACTGTACTGTGATTGTTGCACTGTATCTTATTTCACAGGAGGTCCCAGTGCCGGAACCAGCCCTGGGGGTAAGTGTATACTGTGAAGGTAATTCTGATATATTGTGTGGGCCACTAGTGGGAAGAAAGGGGGGGTTGCAGTGTCCCAGAGGGCTGTGACCAAGTTAGTTTAACTATTGCAAACCCTGACCTCTGGGTGGAGGCACCCGCCATTGGATCCAGGCCCCTCAACCTGTTAGTGGCAAATCAGGCAGGGGTAGTAGCCCCTGGGATAACGCCATCTAGGGGTTACACATATATGCCTTTTTGTTTCAATTTCTTATTTTCTGCTCCTTTTCAACCTACTTGAGGTGTATATAACAACAACTTTACTACTTTTCTATGAGCTGTGCTGCAGGCCCTCTGGACCTCGTGAGTAGTGGTGGGGCCCCATTTCCAGTTTGGTCATCTGATGTGTTTCCACTCTTCCTCAGTTTCATTCCCCTTTGTTTCTTGTTGTCCTTCCCTTGGTCTTTTTTTTTTTTTGGTCTATGTCCCTACTAGTGGTCCAATACCCATTTTATCCATCTTTCAATAAATGTGTCCATCCTGTCTTGTGTTTGATATGTCATTTGTTCCATATCTTGAATCTTATTTACTACTGTTTCCCAATCTTGTTGTGTTGGTGGTTCTGGGGTGAGCCATCTCCTCGTTATTGTTTTCCCTATGGCCTCTATACATATATTCCATAAATATTTGAGATTAGCTCTCTTTGCTTCCTTGGGAGGTAGGCCCAAAACAACATGTTATATTCCCAGTGGTATGGCTATCTGAAATATGTTTATAATCTTGTCATTCACTTCCCTTAAAAAAGTATCTAGCACTGGATATTGATAGAATATATGTTCATGACCTGCCTGTCTTTCTCTGCAGTTTCTCCAACATTTTGGGGAACCATTCTTGTCCCATTTAGCTTGAATGTTTGGGGTAAGGAAGTATTGTGTCTTAACTTTCCATAAGAATTCCTTCCATCGTGGTGCTAATGTTGTTTTAAATGCCCCCTCCCATACCTTTTCCCATACCTGCATAAGAACTGGGTGTTTCTTTGGGAGTTAAGGACATTTGTCCTAGTGGAGCCTTGGTAGTTTACAAAAAAACAGTTGAATGCAGTTATGGCGTTTGCAGAGTAGTGAGGGAGCCTTGTTTACTGAGATAGCTATGAGGATTGGTAACTTTGTTTTGAAACCATCTATGTCTCTCTGTATGCCGGCAGCATTACCGAGCAGGGCTGATGCTGGAAGCATGGGGCTGAAAGGGTGGATGGCCATAGGAGAGGACAGCAGAGAGTTTGGCATGGCTTGTGTATTTTTAAGAAATAATAAAAAAAATAAAAGTTTTTTTGGAGTGGAGCGGGGGGGCCGTGGTATTTGGCTTTTTAGGGTTGTTTATTTGTGATCTTTTATTGAGCGACAGAGACAGAGCAGTACCTGTGGTAACAGTAGTGTACATGACAGGACTGGTATTTTCTTCATTTTCCATACCGCAGATGGACATCCATCTGTGGAATGGAAAACTAAGAAAATATCACTGCTGTCATGATCAGTGGCAGTGTCGGAGATACCACTCTGTCATACTTAATACAGTGTCCACTTTAGCAAATGGGATGCAGCTTTAACTACCCACTGTCATTTATTAAGCAAACATTTGCTTGTTTTTGTTCCCTTGGGACAGAGGAGGAGAGTGGCCCAGCCTCAACTTTTGCATCTAACTGGCGAGCTGGGAGAAATGGTGGCTGGCACATCTGAACAATCGAGGTGCCCAATTATTCACCAAGCAATGAAACACCCCAAAGAGGCTCTAGTTTTACTGTGGGCCGTATCAGAAAGTAAATGAATCTCTACTAGGCGTATCAACCAATTAGATTCATTTATTTTCCAAGCCAATTTTCTAACACAGGACTATCCTGTAAATATTTGAGCTCAGCTAACTGCAAGGGCAGCAGAGCAATTATCTGGTTAAACTCAGAGTGGCAGGTTTTAAAAATGTGCAGTTTGGAATTTGTATGTACAAAATTCTTGAAAGGGGTCCTTTTTTCTAAATTGCACGTATTTTGAAAAATGCAAAAGTTGAAATTTGTTATGTGCAAATGAAAGTGCCCATTTTCACATAAAAAAGACGTTACTTGAAAATAGTTCAGTTCAGGAATATGGCATTACACACTTTGGGCCTGATCCACAAAGATGTCCTAGATGAACACCAAAGGCACATAACCAGAACTGGATGCTTCCCACCTATGGATATCTGCAGTATTGGCAGCATCTGCGCTACGGACAGCATTCATGACCCCTGCCTCCCAGCTCTGTAGATGGACTGGGAGTGTGGTGAGTGGTGGAACCAGACCAGATCATGGAAATCCAACTGGTTGCCTAACTGATATCTAGAGCTGATCTGCCCTTCCACACAAGCAGATTATGTAAGCAATACTACCTGACAGGATGGGCCTTATTGGGAAATACCGGACCACCCAGGGGCGTAATAGCCCCTGGAAGGTCCAGTATTTTCCAAAAAGCTCACCATGGAGGTTATTATTGTGCTTAGAAAATGGGCACTGTAAAAAAATAACTTTAATAATAAATTGTTAATAAAGAATTACTTTAAAACAAGTTTTGTAACTAATTAGTTCCTCCACCTGCATAGGAATTGTGTGCTGCTTTGGGAGCTAAGGACTTTTGTCCTCGTGGAGACTCTGTAGTTTACAAAAAAAAATGGTTGAAGTTACAGCATTTGCAGAGTAGTGAGGGATCCTTGTTTACTGAGAGAGCTATGTGGATCAGTAACTTTGTTTGAAACCGTCTGTGTCTCTCTGTGTGCGTGCAGCATTACCAAGTGTGGCTGATGCTGGAAGCATGGAGGTAAGGTCGAGACCTTGTGGAAGAAGGCTGAAAGGGCGGGTGACCATTGGAGAGGACAGCAGAGAGTTGGGCATGGCTTGTGTATTTTAAATGAGTAATAGAGGAAAAATAAAAGTTTTTTTAAGGGGAGTATTTGGCTCTTTAGAGTTGTTTAGTTGTGCTCTGTTGTCAAGCGATATAGACAGAGCAGTACCTGTAGTAACACTAGTATGCATGACAGGACCAGTATTTACTTCTTTTTCCATACTGCAGATGGATGTCCATCTGCTGTATGGAAAACTAAGAAAATACTGCTGCTCTCATGCTCAGTGGCGGTGTCAGAGATTCCGCTGACTCATACTTATTACAGTGTTCACTTTAGCAACCAGAATGCAGCTTTAACTACCTACTGTCATTTATTAGGCAAATATTTGCTTGTTTTTGTTCCCTTGGGACGGAGGAGGAAAGCAGCCCAGCCACTACTTTTGCAGGTAACTTGGCGAGGGGGAAGAAATCGTGGCGGGTGCATCTGAACATTTGAGGTTCCCAATAAATTATTTGGAAATGGGGCATCCCGAAGTGGCTCTAGTTTTACTGTGGGCTCTATCAAAAAATAAGTCAATCTCTACTCAGCGTACCAACCAGTCAGATTCATTTATTTTCTGAGCCCATTTTCTAAGAATGAGATACAGCCTTCCATATGGATCCCTGATTTGCAGGGGTTGGGGAGGCAGAAGGGAGTCTGAAGGCTCTAGCAGTGGCTGGTGTGCTGCCAACACCTGAACCTTTGGTAACCCTTGCTATTTGGGCACAGAGAGGCAAAGGTACCTGAGGGATGATCTAGGTCCACTGGGAGCCATGGCCTGGTCCTCTGGCATAGCCCGTTCCAGGACAGGCATAGGGCTACAGAAGGAACTCCTGCTCTAACCCTGAGGCTTAGGATTAAGGGTATGAAGGGACCTCAAGCTTATTTTAAGTATTTTACAGGTTCCTTAAAGCAGCCTCTACATCAGAGCCACAAAGTTGTTTATCTCTGAAGGGAGAATTAAATATCAATTGCTGGACATCTGTGGCAAAGCCAGCAACACATAGCCATAACTGCCAGCACACATAAATGCCAGAAGCATCTGCACAAGTTGCAGCATTAGAGGCATTATACGCCGACCTAAAGAGGTGCTTAACCTCTAGACCATGGGCAACAGTCTGTTACACTTCAGTTTTGTCTGGTCCATCAGGAAGTTTGTTGCCCATGGCAGCCATAGTCTTCCACAAGCTATTCTGATATTTAGTCAAATAAACCTGGTAACTGGCAATCCTAAGTCAAAGGGATATAGAATTGTCTGTTCTCTTGCCTATGACATTCAACATCTTTGATTCTTTATCAGAAAGAAAAAAAAACTGGCATGCTTTGGTGCTTTACAACAGTCATGCACAACCATAATAATGAAAAAATCCATTTCAGGTTGCAGGAAATAATAAGGTTTATATAAGGCGGCAGGCTATTAATTGTCTGCCTCACAGGGCATGGCTGGCACAGTTCTGGGCATGTACCAAACTGCCACAGTGGCATCCTCCAAAGCCAAATGTAGAGGAGGACAGTAGGCAGTGCATAATCCTATAAAATTTCACAGAGGGCCTTCTTTGAGGAATCCTCCAACTCAGCAGTAAAGCCCAGCTTTGACTGTTTTTGTAGGTAGAAAGAGTAAGTGATGACAACAACCTAGCCCACAATGCTTACTGTTTGTTCTCCATGGCCTAAGATTTAGATACACTTCTAAGGCCTTTTTCTGTCATTTCCATGTAGCCTGGTTAAAACTCTGGCAAATGCTATAGACCTTCACATCGTGAAAGATGCCTAATCACTGGATGTACACACCGTGAGCATCATCTTTATAAATCTGAAGTGTGCCCCAGTGACAGCTGTGGAACAGTGGTTCCTTGATCTTTCATTGATGGCATAAATGTGATTTCTTTTATAATTATAAAAAGTATTTGAGATAGTAAGTTTTTTTTTTCCTTTTTTATGAAGGTGTTTATCTCCTTGCCATGTTTGCCCCCTTCAGTCCTCCCCCTTCCCTGGACCAGCACACACCTCATCTAGGACTCACCATCTAAATGAACCCTCATGAATTATCTGCTGTGGTAGGGCCAGGAGGGGAAGGGCCATATTCCTCCATCCAGTTTTCCAGTCTAGCCGTGGCTGTACCTGGCTGACAATGTGGGTCCAAAGTTGGGTGGGCATCATTCTGCAGCTCCCATTAGTTTTCAGCCTCCATTTTCTCCCCAGTGATGGCTGGCTGCAAGCATGCATGGGCACAGATACACATGTGTGTAGAGGCATGCACACACCACGTGTCAGCCATCAACCGCTCCCCATTCTGGCCACAAGCGCTGCTGCACCACCACTCCTCCATGTAGTGGCATTCAAGAGCAGTGTGGCACCACCCTTCCCCCGGGGGAGGTAAGCTGTCAAGCAGATGCTTGAACCTCTCCCTTCCTACCAACCCCCAGTGTTCTGAGTCCTCTTCTGAACTCAGGTTGCCAGTGGGGTGCAAGGTGTGGCACCCAGTGCCTCAACCCTCAGTGCCAGCAGGTTGTCAGTGATAGCGATTCTTACAAAGTTTGACAGAATTCTTCAGCAGTGGTGAACTGAGGAGTGGTTGACAGTGGGAGAAAGAATTGAGGCTTGATGGGCCACACATGTTATTTAGGCAGTGATGATGCACATCAACGTGGGTGGCCCCAACATGCAAACGTTTTTTTTTTTGTCATAGGTAGGTTTTCAGTTTTTTCATTTTTCTCCCTGTCCCGATCCACACGTCCCTGATGTGATGCATGCATGTGGAGGCACATGCACATCATGCCCTGTGGGATGCCCATCCTACCAGTCGTACTGTTGCTTCCTATGCCTGCCACTGGACCTCCATCCGGTGACTGCAGGACTACGGATGGGTGACCCTCCCACTGAGGAGAGGAGAGCCAATGCTCAATCCTACTCCCATCCACCCTCGTGCTGGCACCCCGACTACCCAAGGTAGTTCCTGAACCTGGGTCACTGGCTTAGCATGAGGTAAGGTGTCCAGCACCTTAGCCCTCAGCACTACCAGGTCAGCATCACATGTAAAAGTTTCTAAGTGTTTCTGACACCAGCTAGCTTACATGATGTGGCTCAATGGAGAAAGATATTCTCGAAAAGATCACATCTCTCATTTTACTAATTAATTTTTTTAAAAATTGGTAACTGGGAAAGGCACACTGAGTCAAAGCTCATTTCCAGGTTGACCTTGGGGGAAGGGGGAGACGGATACAATAGAACAGCAAATAAGGCATCAATGACTGAGCACAAAGTGCGTAAGAATGTACAACTAAAAAGATGAAAGTGTAGTGACAATTGTAAAAAAAAAAATCACAGGATCATAGGGTTGAATAATGAGCAGCATTTCTGTGTGAAACAAAGTGTCTGCAATGCAGTTGGTAAAAAATAGACTAACCATGGAGTAAAGTCTAAATCAGGCAGTGGCAATACAGGTGAGTGCAAATCTGTAGCATAGGAGTAGCAGGGTCAGGTCAGGTGAAGGCTTTCATGTGCAGGACTGAGCAAAAAGAAGTCTAAGCTGGTGTTTAATTTATAGGAGAGAGGCAGAGAGACTGAGAGTGGAAGGAAGAATATTCCAGAAGGATGGTAGGTGGTAGGAGTAAGCAGGTTGCCCAGCAGTGGAGTGCAGATTGGGAAGAGAGGAAGCGTGGAGTTCATTGAGTGAAAAGAGTAGGCGGCAAGGGAAATGGGAGAGAGAAGCTAGGAGAGGTATGGGGAAGAGGCCTGAACCAGTATTTGGAAATGAGGGAGGCATAGTGGGACTGGCAATGTGAGGGGAGAGGTGAATCAAGATGGAGGAGTAATTATAGCAGTTGTGAGTGTGAGAGGGGGCAATAGTAGCAAAGCAACAGAAAGCATTACAGAGAATGTCCAGTCTGGCGAGAGAAGAGGATGGGACAGTGCAGTAGACCACATCTGCATAGTTAAATACCAGGCAAACTATTTTAGTGACCAGCTCCCGATAGACCTGGGGGAAAAAGGCAGTTCTTGTTTCTGTACGGGCACCTAGTTTAGAGCACAGCTTGGAGTGGATAGTGTCAATATGGGTAGAGAAGTCTAGCCTGCTGTTCTGACACATACCAAGGTACTTAACAATACTTGAAGGAGGAGACCACACTAAGGGGGTGCCATCAAGGATGTTGAAGACAGTGGGAGAGCCTGGCCAGTTTCAGGCTGGTATCAAAGGTCATAGACATTGCTTTTTAGGGCTGCAGTGGGTGTAGTCCTGCAGACGTCTTGCTATCGAAAAAGCAGGCAGCGCATTCCTTCCACATGAACATGTTAGAGTTGCAACACAGTTGCCATGGCACCTGTGAAGCTCTCTGATCACTGTCTGTATTGTCTTTAGTGCTGCACTATCTTATAGTCATTGGCAGTCATGGTGGAACATGGCACACTCCACCAAGACCAAGATAGCCAGCAGACAGTATTGCGCATTTGCAATTGCTAGCGCATGCACAGTATGCTGTGGTGACCATTTTGGTCACGGCAGACTGTGCTGTGTTCCACTGTGACCCCCAACTTCCTTTTCTTAAAGTACACCTATCCCCCACCTGACACTTCCCTCCAGCAACCCCCCAGAAACATAACAATAACACTGTGGATGCCCAATCCCCAGCTGCATCATAATATACACTGACACTAAAGTCTAACTCAGTGTCGCATAAGCTTGCCAATTTTTTTTTGTTGTTTAAATTATGTTTTCCTCACCCAACCTGTCCCTGTCTCTCTCTCTCTCTCTCTCTCTCTCCCCCATCACCCCACAGCCCTCCCAGAAACATAACAGTGATACTAAGGGTGTCCCATCCCTCAGTGTCATGCTCAAGAATCTTCCATGTTTTGTTTTTTTCACTTTTAAAAAGAAAACCATCCATCAATGTCTTTTGAGAATGTTTCTTACCCCCCTACCCAAACCTCCCACTCAGCATCCATCACCCCACCCCCCAAGCCTGCCGTAATCCTCTCTGTACTGCAGACATGTCTTTACTCTCAAGGCAGTATAGCACAGTGGTTTAAGGTTCTGAGCTGCAAACCTGGACACCTGGGTTTGAATCCCACAGGCCCCACTTGCATACTGTATGACCCTGAGCAAGTCATTTAATTCCTTGTGCTCCCAGGTGGCATCTGGAAACAAGCTTTGGCTTAGTGTGTCTCTTCTGGTTAAACAATGTCGCTTTTTCCCCTTCCCCCCCTTCAAAGCTGGACAGTGAACTGAGGAAACAGGTATGTGGTTCAATGTATTTCAATGGGGTTTTGAACTTAGTGCATAACTTGGACATTTTTGCAAATTTTTGACCCAAATTTTCAACATATCTTTTTTCAGGACCCCACTTTATGAACAATTGTACTCACATTAGGCAAATCTGTCCCAAAAGGTGATTTTGCGGCACTGCACTAAATCACCATTTGTGCAGGAGCTGAAAATTTTCTCTGCTCTTGTTTATGAGATGGAGTCAGGTCATAAGAAGGCTATGTTGAAAATGTGGTGTAAAAATATTTAAAAAACTATAAAGTTATGAGCCTACATTGAAATTTATGAACACAGACTCCTAACTTTGGTACTTTTCAATATTTTTACCCCAAATTTACAACACAGTCATTTCTTTACAGCACATCATGAATGTGGCAACTGTTATTTTTCAACTCCTATCCAAAATATGTTTTTTTTTTATCCTGAAAGTTGATTTCACAGTCCTTGTGCAAAATCACCTTTAGGACAGGAGTTGAACATGTTATCTGCCCTTCTTCATGAGACAAGGTCATAACAAGGCTTTGTTGAAAATTTGCTGTAAAAATATTAAAAAACAGATATTCAATATTTTTACCCCACATTCCTTGGCTGCATCCCTATCGGGTCTGGCCAGAGATTGATTTTTTAGTGTTGCCCCAGAGATGGCTGGAGCAGAACCAGGGTAGGGCACTGTGGAAGTCTTTCTGGAGCAAAATTTCCACTGCCAAGGACTATGGGCTGGAGGTGTAGATGACAGTGTCATCTGCTTATATATGGATTACAGTTGGCATAGACAGAGGGGGGATCATTTGGGAAGATGGAGAAAAGGATGAAACACAGGATGTAGCTCTGTGGGACCTGAGTCTGAATGGGAAGGGGAAGGGGTAGGTTACTTGCAACCTGTAGTGACTGCAGATGGCTTGAGTGGTATGAATGGAAACAGTCAACAGCAGAACCTGAGAGTCCAGCAGAGCTCAGATTTTTCCGGAAGCAGGGGTGAGCCACCAAGTCAAAAGCCTTGGCTAAGTCATTGAAAATTTCTGCTGTGATGTGACCCTAAACCATTTCAGTGAGAATTGCCTCAGTGACCTGCAGCAAGTAGAAGATGATAGAGTAATGTTTATGCAAACCAGATTGGAAAGAAGATCCATAATTGGAGGAGTGGAGAAAGTCAATAACCCTGGAGTAAACTAGTTTCTCTTGCAGCTTGACTTGGGAGAAGAGAGATAGGACAGAAGTTGCCTGGAGATGTGGGATCACCCCCTTTGTAAAAAGAGATGCAGCAAATAAAAAATTTTACTGGAGAAATTCCAGCAAAATCACAAAATTTGTCACATAAAACTTTTCATGAAATTCTTGGATTTTGCTAACAAATTTCACAGGTGTGAAATTCTGCAGGCAAAATCACAAATTTCACCAGCAAAATGCAGAATTTCACCCGCGAGTGGTAGACTTTCATCCGAGAGTGGCAAAATTCTGCAGCCTACAGGTGAAATTCTGCATTTCACAGACAAAATTCATGATTTCACAGGTGAAATTCTCCATTTTGTTTGCAGAATTTCACATTTTGCACCCCCAAAATATTTTGTGAAATGTGCGAATTTTGAGAAATATTTTACAAAATGAAATTTGCGGATTTCGCACATCTCTATTTGTAAAGGGGAAGAACCTTTGCAAACTCCAAGACTGAGGGACAGCACAGAGGGAGAAGAAGAGGTTGAGAAGGTGGATAAGGGAGAAGGCAATGGCAGGGATTGAAAAATGAGGCAGTTTAGGATCCAAACCATTGGTACTGGATTTGCACAGGTTGAGGGAGTAAATGGATTGCAAGGTTTCCAGAGGTGTTACAGGGAAGAAGTGAAACCCCTGGGAGGGGTGGAATGGAGTGGAATATGGAAGAAAGTCGGGAAGAGAGGTGACAGGGGAAGGGGGACAGGGAAGAGCACAGGTAGTAAAATATTTGTTAAAATGTTAAAGTGAGCAGCAATGGAGGGAGGGTTAGAACAGGTGAACCATTTACTATAAGGATACGGGAGCTGAACCATTTACCATGAGTATGTGATAAATGGACTGGGTAGGCACTGGCAGTGCTACATCTGAGAACACCAGGGCACGTGCCCTGGTCAAAAAATGCTGTGCCCCAGTTCGTGCCACAGTGTTCCGACTGAACTGATAATTTTTTTTTTTTGCTGGCCTCCATCCTCCTTGGCAAGCTAGCCAGCTAGGACTGATGTCAAAAATTAAAACAAAAGCCAAGGGTCCTTTTCTGGGTTGCTGAGGGAGGGAAGGAGGAGGAGTAGAGTCTGCATTAAGCCAGTCTTGGATTGGCTCAGGCAGATGGAGGTGGATCAGCGGGTCTTTTAAAAAAATCAGCTGTTGTGACCAGCTTTTTTTATTCATTTCATCCTGTTCCTGTTTTTTTAGCTGGCTCACACAGATGACTACGGCCATCGGGTCACAGTATCAGTGGCAGGCTCAGCATAGACTGGCAGTCTCCCGCAGCAGCATTTTCAGTTGAATCTCAACTCCAAGATGAACGAGAATGAACATGAAGGATCCAGGAACAGCCCTGATGTTGCTGCCTCACACAGTCGGTAAGATTTAGGAGTATCGGTGCTGTGCTCTCTGAGTGGTGGGTGGCAATGAAAAGACCCTCCAGCGGCAGCTGCAGACCCCAAGGAACTGAAGACTGAGAGCTACTCAGTCTCTGGCTTTAGTCTGAGCCCTACTGCACTTCAGTCTGTAGATCGAGAGGCAAAGTGGAATCGTGGATCCCTCCCTCAAGTCTGTACCCCTGGCTGTCTTATTCTTCTTTCCCCAGAGTCACTGCACACTCATAAGCAAAGCAAGGCTGCAAGGTAATTAATATATTTATTATTTATTTGCAATCAATGGCAAATCACACTGAGTCAGTGTCTTGTGTGATGGGTAGTAAAAGTTGATTCAACGTTGTTTTTTTGGAAAAACTTTCCTGAGGGAGAGAAAGAGATGCCATGTGCTGGCTGCTTGTGGGACTCGGGAGGGACAGACTAGGACTTGCTAATTCTATTTATTGCCTGCTTTTTTCCTGAGTGAGTCATGGCCATAGCAGGAGGATTTTTTTTTACAAGTCTGCTAACTGTTTGTTTGAAATGAAACTGTGTGATGTGAAGTGTGTCAGAATTTAATATACATAGCAAGAGATTCAATTCCAGCCCACACTAGGAAAACTAAAAAAACAAAGATAAAAAAATACAGAATGCTAGGTGCTCACACATCCTTTCCCCCCTTCCCCTGGCTATCTTGAAATTTACAGGTTCAGTCAGATTATATTTCAGTAATTTGAATTAATTTAAAAAAACCAAGGAGAAGCAAGCTTTATGAACATATTTTTTGTTAAATTAGGACTGAATGCAGCAGCAGCTGTTTGTCTGACAAAATGCAGTATATTGATCTCTTACTAATCCAAACAGTCAATCCCTATCAAAAGATCGTGAAACCATGCCCAGAAAGAAATTCAGCATTTTCACCAGCCTAGGGGTCTGTTAATACTCTGGTTATTAAAGCTAATATTTAAATATATCTTGGAAAAGCTATTTAGTGAAAGCAGGAAAATGGAGGATGGATGCTTGTGGGGTGTAACTGAGTTAGCTGGGAATACTGTATTTTAACTGTGCCCCCAAACCAAGAATTGGTGTTTAGGACTGGAGTGGGGTGGTGTGGGGACTGGGGGGTTTGGGTTAGAGAGGACTGGTGAACTGAAAATAAGTGGCTGGGTTCAGCTGGCACAACAGCAACAGATGGCCTAGAAGCTGGGGATTGGCAGTTTGGGGGGGGCACCTTAGGGTCTGTGGATGGAGGAAGGGGTTTGGGGAGGGCTGGTAAACTGAAAATAAGGGACTGGCTCCTCCTCCTGGCAAGTGGCACACTGCCCAGAGCTGGCATACTTTTTTTAGAGGGGTTGGGAAAGAGACGAGTCTGGAGGAACAGAAGAGGTGATGAGCAGCAGAAAGAAAACAACTGCAGTGGGGGAAGGGATAGCCATAGGAAGGGCTAATGGTTCTATTGTAAGACAGGAATCACTGTAGACTGGATCACCATCCACCAAACAAGTGTTTTCACAGAAACGCCTCTTCTCCTAACGTTAGTCACATGCTTCACACCTCATTCAACCCTACCCAAGCCCATTACCAAACCAGCAAACTGCATTGCATTGCTAATCTTACTGTGGAGATGTATGTGTGTGCTTTAGAGACCAGAGTGAACTGATGATGCATGCATGAGAGCTGGTGTGAATGGACCTCTATCAAGCTGGCTATCTTGATGTGGTACAGACTAGGCTTATCGCAATGTTTGCTAAACATTGTAGCTAATGGCCAGTTTTACTTCTGTCTCTGTTAGGATGAACTGTTGTGAATCTTGATGTGGTACAGAGTCTTATCATAATGTTTGCTAAACTTGTAGCTAAATGCCAGATTGTAAAAACAAAAACAAGGTGTTGCGTCAGCATGCGGTCTAAAAGAAAAAAAAATGATTATTTTAAATGCAGGCTGAAGATGGAAAATAACGTTAAAATGCAAGATGAACTTCTATGTCCATTAGGATTAAATGTTATAAATCTAAAAATTATTTATCTTGGGATTATTGACTAAATGCATATTTGAAATGGGCAGACCTCCTATTTGTGTGATGTGGCATTGCATATTTTGATTTATGTTTACATAAGGGGGGCAGTAGTACCATCAGTCCTCCTCCTCCTGGTATAGCCTCCCTGGTATTGATAGGAGGCTAGGAGCAAAAGAACAGCAGCTACCCAGCCAAACCTCTAGCTGCACTACTCATCTGCACTCTCACAATTGGCACGTATGATTTATTCTGGTTTCTGTCAATGCTCTGGCTTCCAACTGTGGTGCCCACCCAGTGCCCTTGTAAGCAGCAGAAGCTGGAGCCACCACTGTGGGTAGGGGGTTCAGAAAGTGAGTGAATAATCTTCCAGAGTTTTGCTGGGGAGTTAATATTATTTTGGAAACTGGTTTTAAAACTGGAAGATTTAGCAGCATGCATAGCATTTGTACAGGAGTTTCTGATCTTCCTGTAGAACAGGAGATTGGGCAGGGCTTGGGAATTTTGAAGAGGGCCCAAGCTTTGTCATGGGATTTGCACAATGAGGTCAGGCATGATCCAGGGAGTGGTGGGATCATTTGACCCTGTATTTTCTGCATGTGTGTGTACTTGTCCCAGATGTGTGTGAATCTGGAATAGAACAGGGAGAGGGCCATGTCATGGTCAGGGACAGAGAGGATGGAGGACCAGTGGGTCACACCAAGGCAATTTAGGAAGGAGTAATTGTTGAGAGACTGGAGGGACCTGGACCAAATGTATTTGGAAGGGAAAGGGGGGTAAAGTTTTTCTGATGCTGCAAGTAATACATTGCTCACTGATGGCATCCTTCAGGATACCAGCTGTAATGATTTGGTGGAAGTGCAAGGAAAGAACCCATTCTAGAAGGGTGTGGTTGGGTGAGTGAGGACTGAGTTGAGTGGGTTCTGTTATAAAGTGAGTAAGGTTTGGGGTCCTGTGGGAGGTCAGCCTGGAGGCTGGACAGAGCCAGTTAATATTGAATTCCCTCAGAACAATAGGTGTGCCAGAGAAGCAGTGGGAAGCAATAGCAGAAACAGAGTCAACCAGAAAAAGGGGGTACATTTTAGGGGAGGCATAGAAGACCCCAGTGAAGAGAGAAAAGAGTTTGGAAAGAAGAACCTCCTGTGAGGACATCACTGATTCTCTAAAAGAGGTAGAGCAGAAGAGAGTCCCGTGGATGTCGATGGAAAGACCACCACCCTGTTTGCCATGGTCCTGCCTTAAGAGGCTGTAGTTAAGGAGAGCCAGTCAAGAGCCAAGTGTTCAAGTGGAAAGCTGGATACTGAAATGCAGAAGAGGTCAGTAGAGTACTGGGAGACACAGATTTTGAGAAAATATATTTTTTGGAGTGAAGGCTCCTAGTATTATGATGGAAAATACTTATACCTTTGGGAGCAGAAGAAAGGGAGGTAGCAGGGGAGAGAGGACCAGGGTTAGGTTCAACATCATAAGCTAAGAGGAAGAGCAGGAAAAAGAGCAGAATGATAGAGTTGGACTTGTGTCCCTAGGATTAGTGCAGGGAGGGGTGAGAAGGGAAAGGAAAGGATGGCTCAGTGGAGAAACTCAAAATTTAGGAAGGGGAGGACAGAAGAGGGGGTCAAGGGGAGGATAGAAGGAGAGAGTGCGAGTGGGAGGGGGAGAGTGGAGACATGGGTTGAAGATGAAGGAGGAGTAGGCAGAAGAAGGAAGCTGGGTGCATAATTGTCAGACAGCAGATGTAAGTTTAACCAGCAGAATAGAATCAAATGTTGAACAGGACAGTAGTAAGTAGCAATATCAGGCTAGAAAATGCAAGTTAACTAAGCAGAATACACAAATTGATCAAGACTGATGTTCACTTAAATTAAGTAGTACAAACTTTGAAGATAGGGTACACCCAAGTAGGATGTATCTAGAATTCAAAAATACTTTAGCTTAATTAATCTAAGACTAGGAGACAGACATAAGCAGAATGCACGATTTGCTCAGAACTGTGATTCACTTAAATTAAGCATTACAGGCTTAACAAATACTGTATAACACATCCAGAAAAGATGCAGCTACAGTAGGACACAGGAATAATTTAGACTTTCTAAACAAGACTAGGAGACATGCCTGTGGTGCACAACAAAAATAGGAGCAGTCCATGGAGAAGCAACAATCTTAGTGTCAGTATCCAAGCAGGCCCATTGTGCATGGCTCTAAAGGTGTGGATATGTGGGCACTCCTATGTGCACTGGACAAGGCATACAGTGAGACAGCAGCTGAGGAGCAGGAATCTGTTTCTGAAGCAGGTGGAAGTGCAGGCCATATGGCTTGGCTGCTAGGACATGAAATGGAGGGGTCTGCCACCAGGCTGACAGCTGAAAATCATCAAGGGTGGGGGCCCACAGAGTTATTGGTGATCCACCTGGGAGGCAATGATCATGGCTGTTGAAACTCAACTAATCTCCTGAAGGCCATGAAGAAGGACCTATGGTGCTGACAGCAAAGATAGCCTGGCATGGCATTGCTGTGGTTGCATATAAGTCGGAGAATTACTTGGAGGAATGCACAAGACCACAAGGCCATGGACAAAGCTTAACATTGGATTAATATGGAAATTAAATAATTCATGAGGAGATTCAATCAATCAATCTTTATTTTACCAGGTGGAACACTGTTGAGCAAGCTCGTTTCCAAGGTGGGCCTGGTCGGTCATACAGAAATTCCAACAGACAAATAATACATATACAGGTACAGCATAGCTACTCCTATTATTGAGCAGCACAAATGCAAGAACAAATAACGTATGCAAAGCTACATCATGAGAAGGATAATCAATCAGGATATATAATAATCATACATTTAATGTCTGTAATGACCATGACGTTTTTATACCATGGCAGAATGAAAAGCAGTAAAAGTAGAGGAAAACCTAGGAAAGGCAGGAAGTATAAGACAGGAAAGGATAGATATAAAAAGGGCAATGAGGCAGTAAAGGTTGGTCACAGGAGGTCAGAACCAGGCAGGGCACATCAGGAGTAACACTTACAATGCTCAGAGAAAGTTCTTGCATAAAGATTTTTAAATTCTGGGACTTTTATGAGATTTGTTAATTTTAGAGTTTTTGAAGCTTGTTCCATAACTTGGATAGGCAAAGCTAAAGGATGATCTGCCATCGCGGGTTTTTACCTTGGGTATCACTAAGGAGATAAAAGAATGACTTCTCAGGGCATAGTTACCCAAAACACATAGGGGCAAGCAGTCAGAGGTATAGTGTGGCAGCATCTTTGCAATTGCACTGTATGTCCAAAGGGCAGCGTTCCTTTGTCTCCTGAATATGAGAGATGGCCAGCCCACTGCCGAGTACAGGTTGCAGTGGTGAGTAGAATAAGTTGCCCCAGAAACAAAGTGTAAGGCCCTGTGATACAGAACATCAAGCTTGGCTATGGTTGTCCCTTGAACATGACTGTAGATGAAGTGAGCATAATCTAATAGTGATAGAAAAGTAGCGTGAACCAACCTCCTCTTGGCCTCATGGGTAAGGAGATGCTTGATTCTGTAGAATAAGCTGAGCCTCTGTTTCAGTTTTTTTGTGAATTCCTCTATATGATCAATGAAGGACAGGTGGCAGTCAATCCACATCCCAAGGTATTTGAATTTATCAACATAGTGGAAAGATTCACCAAGCAATATGGTAATAGGTTTCACAACACCTGCCATGGCCAACATAAAAGCAGAGCTATTCGGGGTCAGAAGCATAGCCTTAGTTTTTTTGGCATTTAATTGCAATTTTTGTTTGAGTAAGTTGTATTGCAGGATATTAAAATCATTCTACAAATCTGTGAATGCCTGCTCAAGAGTAGGTCTAGACGTATATAGAACGGTATTGTCCGCGAAAAGATGAATGACTGAAGATGTGATCCCAAGGTCGATGTTGTTGATGTAAAGTGCGAAAAGCAAGGGACCCAGGCTTGAACCCTGAGGTACACCTCTATTGATAGGGTTCAGAAGGGAGAGGTCACCCACAGCTTTTACTTGCTGAGTGTGCCCAGAGAGGTAGGAAGAGAACCAGTTTAGAGATGCCTTGTCCATACCAATAGTGCAAAGGGTAGTCAGAAGTAGGTCATGATCAACGGTGTCTAAGGCCTTATTTAGGTCAAGCAAGACTACAAACACAGATAGTTTATCATTAAGGGCTTTCTGCCAGTCGTTAGTTACCTTTGTGAGAGCAGTGATTGTACTAAGGTGGGGCCTAAAGCCAGATTGAGTTGAGTTGAGCAGGTTAGCAGAGTCTAAGTAATCTCTAAGTTGCAAGTTTACTACTTTTTCAAGCAACTTGGACAGGATAGAGAGTAACGAGATAGGCCTGTAATTATTGGGGTCAGCTGAGTCACTAGATTTGAACAAGGGTATCACTTGAGCTGTCTTGCAAACCATGGGAAGTACACCCAGCGAAAGAGATAAGTTGAAAAGGTGCATGATTGGTACAGCCAATACACGGTAATTGATCTTTAAGTAGTACGGCTCAATAAGGTCAACACCAGCACTTTTCGTGGTGTCCAGATGCAGTAGCAGATCCTCTACCTCCTTGAGAGAGATGGGGTGAAAGGAGAAAGTGGAGGCAGAAGGGGTATGGTAAGAATTAGATGCTACCTGTGCTAAGGATTGGGTGTGAAGGTGACTGGCTGGCGAAAAGTCAAAGCCAGTCCTGTGGTGGTAAAATGGTCATTCATTAGATCAAGGATCCCAGCTTTGTCAGTGATAGGTGTATCATCTTTCAAGATTTTTAAGGGAAAAGAACCAGCAGAAGCATGACCTTCGATATCCTTAAGCATTCTCCAGAATTTTGCAGGACAGTTAGTGGAAGAATCCAGTGACATTTGGCAGAAAGATGCCTTTTCGGTTCAGATTAGTTTTGTGCAATAATTCCTGGCAGTCCTAAAGGCAGCCCAATCTTCAGGGAGCTTTGTTTTCTGAGCTTTTTTCCATAGTTTGTTCCTGCTATGTAGGGCCATTCTCAGTTCTGATGTAAACCAGGGAAAGGAACGTTTCTTGGTCTGGGTTTTGACTTGGGGGGGGGTGGCATATGCATCAAGTGCATTTAACACAATGGCTTCAAAAACTGATAGGCAACTTCAACCATCCTGGCCAGGTAAAATTTCTGCCAAAGCAGGGGAAGGTAATAAAACATGATGCCTTTTCAACTACAGACCCAGGTTTGTATGTCCATGGTGGTGGTGGTGTACTGTGCATTTACTAGACATGGGATGTGACTGATTCAGCCAAGCCATTTGGGAGGCTGTGGGGAAATGGCTCAAGTGCTGTGCTTGGAGACAGACAAGGTCTGTCTGGTGATGGTGTAAGAGTCTCTGGAAATGGTGCAGGTTATATGAAGGGAGGAGGAACCTGCACCCAGTCTGGACAGGTACTTCTTAGCATGTAGGTAGGTCAGCTAGATCTATGCCTCATACAGACAGATCTTGACACACCCCCATTGGGACTGCACATGAAGATGCAAGCTTTATCAGATGAGGGTGTGAGACTCTTCTATCAGACAATAGGCCCCCCTGTAGTTGAATGACAGGCCCTTGGGGTTTACTGAGAATCCCTTTGAGAGGGGTATGGCTAGAGATGGTGGGGTGGGTCTATCCACAAGGATGAAGCTCACCTTTGTGCAATGGGGAGGGTGCAGCAGAACCAAGGAAGAGACATATATTTGTGCAGATTACTCAGAACATCATGTCATGAAAAGAGGTGAACAATAAACCTATGGTAGTGGCCATTTAACTCCAAATAAGTGTGGTGTAGCCATCTAGGGGGATGGAGAGGAAGGCAGGGCCTGTCGATCCAAGAGAAGTATGTTTATCACTAAACACTCCTGCATCTAAAGATGGTCCTGTTGCCGATTTGCACAATTGCTTAATTCTTTTTTTGTTTTCAACTTAAGGTTCTTTATTTAACTTTCACTCCAACTGTTTGATCACATGCCTTGTAAGCCTTGGGTGTACAAAACAAGTGGCAACTGGCATGTTGGAGCTTTAAAAATCTCAGCAATGCATTTGTGATAATTTAATCTCCCATGGCTGACAACTGTCAATAACATCAGCCACAGCAAATTTAAGGATGTTGCTAACATGGCTGTTTTGATATCATGTTGAGTAGAGATTTGGCAAAATCAAGCAGATGGAGTGAAAATTAAAGAAATAATAGTAAAATATAGTAATTATTTTCCACAAACCTGAGAACTGGGTACAGAACCACACTTAGGTGTGACATAATAATTCATGTTCCTACAACCATTGCTCAAGCTCAGTACAGAAGCCCTTCAGTCAGTAATTAACTGTTGGTAAAAGACTAGATGGAGGTCACTATTGCTAAAAGACCAACCTAGAGTAGAGACATAGCCAGCAGATCTCTGAAAATGTTTAGGTTCTTGGCATATGCCTATTAACATACAGTACCATAGATGTCAATCGGTCATCATTCCACCAGATGTTCTCCTCTTCCAAGTGAGGGGTGTTGAAATTGGAACATCTACTGCATCATCCACCCCTTCCCACCGTACTCTAGAGGTAGCACAACTTGCAGAGCTAAGGCATTTAGGGGGATCTGGGTGGATGGGCAAATTGACTCCATCTGGGGAGAGGGGTGTACAGGATTGACCAGGTAAAATGGATGAACAAAACAGACCATGATTCTCACATTCAGTCTCAGTACTAACTTCAACAGCCTCACTGGGTAGGTTATTTCACATGCTAACCACATCGATGTGAAGTAAAGCTTTAACAAATGTTTCCCTTATCCTTCTGTCTCCCTCAGTTTGAGTGCATGCCATCTAATTCTGCTTGCGTGCACTCACCAGCTCAAGCATCTGTGTACACACTACCCCTCTGCTCCCTTTATTATTCCAAACGCCATTATCATGTATCACTTCAGGCATTTCAGAGCTGAGAAGCTAGTGTAGGGATTATACCGAAAGGGTCCCACAGTGAAGTGGTGGTATAGCTTGCTCACTTTGGAATTCCAATCTGAAAACTAAGAGGACCCCTTTCTTTACATGAAGTTTAAAGTAAGTAGAGACAGTGACCATGGAATTGTTTAAATATTAACATGTATGATGTTTAGCAGAGGGGGGAGGTTTGTGCACTGGTATTTTGTTTTTAATTCATGTATCTCTCAGACATCTCTTTTCTATAATTTATTTAATCAATATACTGTAGCTGGATTTTGCTTTAACATTATTTGCCCTTTTTCTGTTGGAAGTGGAACCCCATGATCTTCCAGGCCATGGACACTAAGTTAGGCATAGGGCACACAGAAAAGAAGCATGCATTTGTTTGAAATTCCATAAACGTACTTTTTATTTATGTAGCATTAGTGTGAGTAATTTAACAGTACTGTAAGCCAAAACAACACAAAGACAGTACTGTACCTGAAACTGACACCTCAGTTCCTTGTAGACCACCTTCTGTGGAGATGGTCAGTGACTGCCCTTGAAAAGAAAAGATTATTCTCAAAAGGACTGCAGACAGTGGCTGATCTATTGGGAGTGATGGCTGCTTCTGTGACTGGATCAAAGGAGTTGGTGGTGGCCTAAAGAGGGACATTAGTGTTTCATTTGATGCAGTTGCTAAAGTCTATATATGAGCCAGGACTTTGTGCTTGAGATCCTTGTGGATCGATGGGGAGTGCACAGAACTGAAGTCCAAGGGTTGGAGGAAGTCATCACAGGCCATTGAGGACAAAAATGGCTTTGAGGACTCACTACAATGAATGTGAAAGGGGAATTTCCCATAAGAAGGCAATATTTCTATAAGGGGAAATTGTAGCAGGGAGAAACTGACCAACTGAGCTATTCTGTTCAGTAAACAGACATCTTCATGCAGTCTATCTGCAACTGGTGAAAGCTAATTCATCTGCATGTTGCAAAGAGTTTGTTCATTTTCTTCTGACAGGGTGTCTTTGATTCAGCCTCGGATTTCCCTGACTGGGATGCTGTGACCTGGCATAGATGAGCTGGTAATGGACGGGGTGCTTCCCGTGTGTCTCAGAAGAGTTTAGGCTGATTTCATTTGATGAGGTCTGTGGGGTGATCTCAGAGCTGTGGCCCACCTTTTGCAAACTGGACCTGGGCCTGATGTACCTTTTTTGAGGTGTGTAGGGTTTCTGGGTACAGTGTTCACCAAAGAAGTCCAGTGCTCCCTTTCTGAGGGTCTTTCCAAATGGATTGAAAAATGCATTGACTAGTCCACTACTTAAGAAATCATTGTTGGACCTTGACTGTTTGGTGAATTATAAACCAGTTTCTAACCTTCCCTTTCTGGGGAAGGACATGGAGAGGTTGGTGGCACTACAGCTTGAAGAACACCTCATGGCTTTTGACATCTATGAATCTTTCCAATATGGGTTTACAGTAGGTCAAGGCATATCATAGAGACTGCTCTGGACAAGGTGCACAATGACCTTAAAGTGAGGGGATAGAGGAAAACAGTCAGTTCTCATATTCCTTGATTACTTTTCAGCTTTTGATACCATGGACCTCTGGTTATTTGTTGAATCATCTTGGGGAGCACTGTGAACTCACAAGCATGGTCAGCTGATGGTTTGAGTCCTTCCTCAAGGGTAGGACACAGAGTGTGGGATAGGAAATTTCTCCACACTCCCAATGCCTCTGCTCTGTGGTTTGCCTCAGTAATTGATCTTATTTGCAGTGTATATCCTGCTCCTACAAGGGATCATTAGATGGTAAAATGTGGGTTTTCATTGCTATGCTGACGATATCCAGTTGTACCTGTCTTTTGCACACAGGATGGCACATGCAGTCAAGGTGTTACATTTGTGCCTAGCCAGGATCTAGGACTGGATGTCATCAAGTTAGCTTAGGCTTAACCCCGACAAGATGGAGGCACTAGTGAATGAGCCAGGTTGTTGGTGGGGTATGGAGACCACTGAGGACATACTGAGTGTAATGTTTGCCTCCTCTAGTTTGATGGCCTCTGCTAAAGTGTGGAATCTGGCTGTCATTCTGGATAGCAGCCTGAGACTTGAGGCTCTGCAGTCAGCTATAGTTCACAGTGGCTTTCACCATTTCAGAAACATCACCCTTGAAGATGTGCCCTTACTGGTACATGTCTTTGTCATGTCTAGACTTAACTAATATAATGTTCTATACCTCAGGGGTCAGTGGAGGTACCCCCTGGTGCCTAAAGCTTGTGAAGAATTATGTGGCCTGGTTATTGTGGGCCTTCCCAGGTCCTGTCACATAACCCCTGTCTTGCATAAAGCATACTGGTACTGATGAAGTGGTATATTACTTTCAAAGTAGCTTTGTTGACCTAAACGACCCTATGTGGATTTGGTTATGGTTACCTGAAGGACCTTCTGACTCCCTACCAGACCTCTCACCCACTCTGCTCCTCCGAGGTGGGTCTCCTGGCACTTCCTAGGGCTAGGCTAAAATCTTCCAGAGACCAGGTGTTTGCACTCACAGAACATGCCCTATGGAACAGGCTTCCTCAAACTCTTCGGGAAGCGTCCTCAGTGTAGGCATTTAAGAGGGACCGAAATTCCTTCATGTTTCAGGAAGCTTTTGGCTTGATATAATAAACTGCTGAGTTGATGTAATCTAAGCATTTCTTTTTTTTTTTGTAATTTAATCTGCAGATTTTCACATATTTTAATGTAAATTGATTTTTACTGATGCTGGTTTATATTGTTATGTATTTTTTTCATTTCATTTGTACAGCACTCTGAGCCCAAAGAGAATGGAGGCTTACTAAATATAGAACAATGAATGGGCAAGTGTAGCTAATGAGGCTTTTATGCACACCCGAGGTGTGTGATGCCCCATAAACCCCAAGGGCAAAGCCTAAGGGGTTTATATGGGCATCACACACAGAAGGTGTGCATAAAATATGAGTTCCCAGACTTCCCCATGTTTTTATTTTTTATATTTACTGGTTTCTGGAAAAAAATGATGGAGAGAGAGAAAATCTATAGTAGTGACCAAGAAGAATGTTTATTTAAGCTGACCAGGACATAGTAAAACAGTTGCTCATGACAGCTTGCGCTTTTAACAGGTTGAACTTTTTTTCTGCAAAGAAGTGCTGTAACTGGTGATTTTCTTAAACTGTAAACTAGAATTCATTACATTAGAATAATTTTTAGAGAACTTCCTGAGTTCTGATGGTTTCTTGATAGTAGTTCTCCAAGAAGGTTGTTTTTCACCCTGGCGATTTTCTGTTAGCACCGCCATTGGACTGCCAGTGCAAGGACAGCTTCTCAGAGAGGTGGTCAAGGACACTAAAGACTATTTCTGACAGCCATGGTTTATGGAACTCCATAATTCACAAATGTGAATTATTGTGTCTGTAGGGCACTGCAAACAATGATTTACTGACCGTAGTCAGTAAATATTACATTTTTACTTAGTTTTTCTGCATTACTTTGTCAAATGTTTATCTTATAGTGCTGTAAATTGCTCACAATGATGCATCATGAAAAAGAAGAACTGTTCTAGGATTCTGAATGAATTATGTGATTCTTCCTGAAATGCTCTTTTTCTGTATCCAGCACTTCTAAGAAGCTCCTGAATTTACCAATAAGCATACCTTCTTGTGCCATTTAAACTGTGGACTCTGAGGGTGGAGGGTGACCAATATCAGAGCACTTTGGATAAAATCCAAACCCTCCAGAAAGCTAGGGGACATAGTGAGTGGAGTAAAGTGGATAAATGCAACTAAAATAAGGAATAATAAACAATTTGAATACAAACTAGTTTACATGGATCTATATACATAATTCAAAAATAAAGCTGTAATGCTTCTGAAATTAAGTTGCTTTTAATTTGTTTATCTGATATAGCCCACTGAGTTGCAGCATCAAATTAACACTGATTGCCTGCTTTTACACAATTATACAGCTAACAATAATGGAGCCCATGGAGGTGAAATTTCTTCCTCAAGTTTATGCAGATACTGTATTTCAGCAAGTGACTGTGATGAGAATCCAATCTAGGATCTCCAGTTTCTGAGTTCTTTGCTTTAAAGAGCTAGGGGCACCAAATATAACAGACACAAATGGTTATTTGTATTTAGAAGTAGGCAGACCTCACTTTTTTATTTTTCCAGTATTTTTATTTTTCCTTTAACACATTAGGAAGTTTTATAGCTGATAGAATTAGATCAGAGATGTGAAGAGCAGTACACCTGACAGCTAACATATCTGGTTTAATTCCTCTTTCTACAGTACCTCATCAGCATTTTGACCTCATTCACTGTGGTCTCAAGTGACTGTTCTGACAGCTGGTGATTGGCTCTTCCTTAGTAATCTTTATGTCAAACTGAGTGAGCTTACAGTGTTGATGGGGTACTAAGAAGAACAGAACTAGATATGACAGCCTCTAGGTAGAGTACTGTTCCACACATCACACCTGCTACTGCCAGGAAGAGGCTCTTCTAATTACTAAGTAGGAAAAGTAAAGTACACAAGACATTAAAAATAACAGTTGATTCAAAAGTTAATATTATTTTCAGATAGTACACTAGCCCTTTAAAAAGTATACTACAAGTTGACTATTATAGAAGATCCAAGATGATGCTCTTAAACTGTTGTCCCATTTCTGAAAGACTGCAGACTACTAGATGGATTTCAGTCACTATACTGGTAATGTTTACCTAGATAAGACAAAACTGTAATGAAAAGCTCAACTTTTTTACAAAAAACAATCCATGGCCTTTGTCACTACGGTATTTGACTTTTCCCTTAACAGTGTCTTCCTCTGATGATAATGTGCATTTTTTTTAAAGTGAAACCATCTTTCTATACGAAAAATGTTTTATGAAAATACCTCTGAGCGAACTTAAATTCATATCTTACTACAACCAAAAGCTGAAATGTCAGTTTTGACTTTGTTTTCTGTTTTTGCTGTGCAGATAATCTAAACCATTTGTTCAATTTTATATGATGCCACCAAACTATGATTAACAAAAATGTAAGTTGCCTGATAATATTTCTATTAACTGATGGAAGACACAGAGCTAATTCCTTTATGCCATAAATTATGATTGCATGACCATGTACTGTACTATATGTGGAACACAGAATATTTAAATAAGTAATTATTAATATGCACCTTAACAAGTTTGTACCTTGCTGCAAGGGGCAATCCAGTATGCAATAGCCAGTAATGGAAGGCCTGTGGTGACTCCAAAAACAGTCAAACATTTCACAGCTGCAGACTGTTGACGTAAGTTTGACAGATTTTCATACCAAATAGTGAGCAACTGCTGCTGGCAGTTGGGATGTGCAACAAACTGCAAGGAAAACATATACATTATTTTTCATTAGAGATACCATCAGTATGTAAATGTAAGTCATGTAAGCTAAGATACAGTAGTTTATAGAAAATGATTTCATGCATTGGAAAGCCCATTCAACCTGATTAGTTATGCTTTAAGTTTTTCTTTCAGATAGTATCCCTACACGTGATATTCTCCCGCAGTGCTGTCTCAGGCCCCCCCAATACTCTTGCCCAAGACTTCATTGTCACCACGCTAAACGAGCCTCTGGAAGTTGTAACCAAATTTAAATATCTAGGTATCTGGATCGACAATAAATTATCTTTCAGTGACCACATCGAAGATGTCTCTAGAAGATTAAAAGCAAGGTTAGGTTTCTTCTACAGAAATAGGCCCCTTTTCCCCCTTGAAACTCGAAACAAGCTTGTACAGGCCACTTTTCTCCCCCTACTCGACTATGGTGATATAATCTATTCCTCCACCACTCTTGCAAATCTAAGTAAACTGGACATCCTTTATCACCGTGCGTTACGGTTCATTACCAACTCCCCTTACAGATTACCGCTTTCTGTGACTTATATGCAGCTGTTGGTTGGACATCCCTTACTACTAGCGCCTGCTCCATGCTGGGCTATGGACTCTTAAACTGCTCCTGCAGAAATTGCCAAGCTATCTCTCTTCCCTTATTAGTATCTCACATAGTGCATACTCGTTAAGAAAATTGGACTTTATTATGCTTGACATACCAAGGACGCGGACTTCCTTTGGTAAACGTGCTATTGCATATGCCCTTCCCTCCATTTGGAACCAATTACAAACCGTACTGAAACTAACTAGCACAGTTTCAATAAACTTCTACAAATCGACAAGTTCAACCAAAATAAAAGACACCTGTAACTGTCATTAAGTCTCTTCCTTCCCCATGTGTGCCATATTTATCCACTGGTAAGGTATAATTGATTTGTCATATTAACTGCTTTCCCTTCCCCTTCTACTCCTGGCTTTATCTTTGCCTACGCTCCACTGCTACTCTATCAAATCTCTCCTCCCTCTCAACTATCAGTTGTAGACTGTTGTTTGTTCTAGCTGCCAAAATACTGTATATTTGATTTGATTTGATTTAATTAAATCAAATCACACCAGTCATCATGTTTCATTTATCAGTATCGACCTATAAGTCGCTTCCTAGTCTCATATCAATATTTACCACCTGCGGTCACCCTGTGTGGTACCCTTGTATGTATATCCAGCCTGCATCATGTAACGTGTATTTCATGTATATACTGTTATTACCTATCTGTGTTTGTACTTTAAGTGTTTATGTCACAGGACCTCCTTGTGAATGAGCTTGCTCAATGGAGTTTTCCTGCAATAAACTTGAACTTGAACTTGAACTTGAACAAAATCAAGCTGCTACTTTTGCTCAGTTAGAAAGCTAGAGCCAATTTTTTTTTCCAACTGGGACAGTGTGAAGTGGGTGCTATTTATTTGCACCAGTATGCTGCACCTGAAAGCACCATTCAGACACATTGATGCATTTTGCTGAAGGGTGTCATCATCCATATGACAGAAATGCAATTCAAATTGCTGGTCAGATGTTAGCAGGTGCAAATTAGGTGTGCAGCCACTAGCACTCTTGTGCATTCTTGTGACCACAGTGCAACATGATATTGCACCAGCAGCATGATACTGTGCCTTTCTGAGCTATAATCGGTGCCAGACAAATGGGTGTTCCACCCAAAATCATCCTTCAGTTCCTAGCCCACCCACCTATTTGGCATAGGCCATTCAGATCCAGTGGTCCCCCCCACTGTCCCTTGCTATACCTATTTTGTGATCCAGTGGCTCCATCTACTCACACC
This sequence comes from Neoceratodus forsteri, assembly GCA_016271365.2. NCBI lineage: Eukaryota > Metazoa > Chordata > Ceratodontiformes > Ceratodontidae > Neoceratodus > Neoceratodus forsteri. Next base: position 663,798,685 of record CM028130.1, on the reverse strand, counting down.
ATATTCTAAGTCCTGGTAGTCCAGTGCCCCCCCCCCAAACTCCAGTGTTGCCTTTATTTGGTGGTTATGTGCCTTCTCAAACAAGCCAGTCTCCTGGCTTGTCAGCACCTAGTCAAAGCACTAGGCCCTTTTTTTGCTCCTCCTCCCCGACAGGCCACTCCATTGGGCCAGCTAGGACCCACTGCCACCCTCCTCCTCGGTTGCCATTCACTGCCCCCACTACTGCTGGTTCTGGGTGACCTGATGTAACCATTCATTGGCTGGGTCCGTGGTCCCATCCTTCAGGAAAAAAAGTGCCCTTAGGCACAAATGCTTAGCCCAGGTGCTGTCAGGGGGTCAGCATGGGCTATCCTGGGCTATTGTGGTGTGCTGGGGACTGGTGGCCATCATCCAGTCAGTCAGGGCGCTTTTTCACTTTTCTAGCCAACTCACTCTAAAATGATTGGACCTGCATTGGGATGGCAACATGAGGTGGGGATATGCGGGGGGTGTTGAGGCTTCATACCCCCGGCATGACTCCCAATCTGCCTTCACGTGCCAAGACTCTACCCACCCCCCCGGGAGGGAAGCGTCCAATGGATGCTCTGGGACCCCTTCCTGCCAGTCTCCACTCCTGGTACCTGGACTTGGGGCGCAAACCCAGGTCACCAGTTTGCTGAGTGAACCCCTTCACTTAGCACCACAGAGCCAACACTGTGCCCCTTTAATGACCTGCTTTTAGACAGGTAGTAAACAGGTGGAGATGCAGACGCCTTCCCTTTTTCTGAAAATCTGCAATAACCACTGAGTTACTTTACGAAGGGTTGCATAACTTAATAGGGTCACAGCATCAGTGCTGCCACTATGAGGCTGCAACAACAAACTAAATGCAGGCTTAAAAAATAAGAACGGTGCCCCAGAACTTTGTAATACTAACTCAGCATTACACATTGTTGGAAAAACATTAAAAAGTCTGTTCACAACAGATGCTTTCATTATTAGCGTCATTTCTCTCAAATAACCTTTCATCAGTAAAGTGTAACATGGAACTTAAAATGCAGAGCAAATGGTTAGAAATTGTAGTACATTCTTAAGTGAAAAAATAATACTAAACATTGGATATTTTATGTTGTGTTAAATAATTTTTTTTTTAAAGTTATTTTATTTTTCTACTATTTTGTATGGTAAGAAATTCCTTCAACATTCTGTGGAACATCAGTATACTGTATCTTCATGGAGCAAGGGTCAGCATAGATATAAAATGGATAATGCTAATAGTATTATACATGAGAGGTATGATCAGTGAGTCAACTGGCATGAAAAAGCCCCCCTTCCCACACACACACATACACACAATCGCTCTCAATAACATTATGCCCATTTTTAAATTTTTCCTATATTAAAAACAATTAGTGCTCTTAATTATCGGTCAACTCCCAGCTGGGTCAATTACACAGTTGTCTGTTTTCAAACCTTTTACTAATGCTCTTAATTGTTATGGCTCATCAAATGCAACATCCACAAATATAAATGGTGATGCCAAATAAGTTCTTATCTCCAACATGTCCATCTCCAAAATAGCTCTTTCCACTTCTTGCACTTAAGTTTTCTGATAGACTGATCAGGAAGCCCTACCAATATTAAATGTTTATAGCAAATCTTAGATAAATGTATGGCATACATGAACATCAGTAAGACAGGTCAGAAATTTCTGAAGTTGCGTTTCATATTACAAATGAATAGACAAAGTGAGTGAAGTAATTTTTTTTATTGATAAAAAAAAGTAAAACAAACAAATGTCAGCTTCAGTGCAAAAGCTTATGGACCTGCCCAGGGCATGACTTTGAGTGATAAAGAATGACCTTGTATAAGTCTACAAGCTTGTGTTCTGAAATATATGTGAGACTGGGAAAGAATTAAGCAATAATGCATGACAGGGTGTGGGATGTGCTGGGATTACCTCATGCCTGGGTTGTTGGGCAGGAGGCTGCAGGCCAAGTGTGTCCAACATCCCAGAAGTGAGGTTATCCCAGCACAACCCACACTGTGGAGTGCATTATTGCTATTATACAATGGCTCATTGTTATACAAAATAAAAAAAAATGTTTTTAGTGGATTTTAAGTGTGGCAATATATCTTTATTTCCTAAGAGAAGGAAATGCTACAGTGCAATGACAAATCAATACAGTGAGGCTGTGCTCAGATAACCTCACTGCAACAAGTACACACTGACCAATCATAGTCCAGGAAATGTTCTTGCCATTGTATAATATATATTAATGTCTCACTATTTCATGCATTGCTAAGAGAAGATCTGATTATTTCATTTATTTATTTTTTGGAATGTTTCACCAGGAAGGTACACTGAGCAAGAAGTTACTCGTCTTCTGGTGTGACCTTGGGTGAAGGGGTACAATAGGAATGAGATAGTAAACATTCAAGTTACAAAACCAACATTAACATACAGTTGTTGCCAGCCCAGTGGTGCTGGGGGCTGAGGTGCTGGACACCTTACCTCATGCTACGCCGGTGACCCATGCTCGGGAACAAGCACAGGCTGCCAGGGATTGACAAGGAAGGAGAAATATTATGCATCCATCTGACAGTTCTTCTTCTCTGGGGAGGGAGGTCTTCCATAGTTGGCACCCATTCACCCCCTGGCAGAGGCTGGGGGATAGGGTGCCATGCTGTAGCATGTGGTGGAGTTGGGGTGGGCACCTGAAGGGAGCAAGTGTGGACATGTGTGCGCTACTCTCCATCAACGTCATTGCACACCCCTAGCTTCAGGGAGAAAAAAATCAAAAAGGAGTGAATCCAGGTCAAGCAGCTTCTCCCATTCTGCCTTAGAAAGTTTCTGCTAATCGCTTGGCAGAAGACACCAGGAGAAAGAACTGCTGTGTGACTGAACTTCTCTGCTGGAACTAAAGTAGAAGAACTTGTGTACTTGGATCTTTAATTTAGGGTAAAAAAAAACTAACATACAAAAAAAAGTGTGTGTTTGGGTTAACTGAACTGAATGGTTATCTGTAGAGTTATCTAGGTGTAAATCTCAGGTGACTGAAAGGACTTAACTGCTGTGAGGTTTAAATTACTTGTAGAAAGATCTGGTAAGTAGGGGGAATGGCTTAGCTAGAAGGAAGCTACATTTAAAGACTGCCTTAGTAAGTTTATGCTAATAGCCTGACAGAAGACACCAGGAGAAAGGACTGCTGTGTGACTGAACTTCTCTGCTGGGACTAAAGTAGAAGAACTTTTGTACTTGGACCTTTAATTTAGGGTAAACAAACTAACATACAAAAAAAAGTGTGTGTTTGGGTTAACTGAACTGAATTGGTATCTGAAGAGTTATGTAGGTGTAAATCTCAGGTGACTGAAAGGACTTAACTGCTGTGAGGTTTAAATTACTTGTAGAAAGATCTGGTAAGTAGGGGGAGTGGCTTAGCTAGAAGGAAGCTACATTTAAAGACTGCCTTAGAAAGTTTCTGCTAATAGCGTCGCAGAAGACACCAGGAGAAAGGACTGCTGTGTGACTGAACTTCACTGCTGGGACTAAAGTAGAAGAACTTTTGTACTTGGACCTTTAATTTAGGGTAAAAAAACTAACATACAAAAAAAAAGTGTGTGTTTGGGTTAACTGAACTGAATGGGTATCTGAAGAGTTATCTAGCTGTAAATCTCAGGTGACTGAAAGGACTTAACTGTTGTGAGGTTTAAATTACTTGTAGAAAGATCTGGTAAGTAGGGGGAGTGGCTTTGCTAGAAGGAAGCTACATTTAAAGACTGCCTTAGAAAGTTTCTGCTAATAGTTTAGCAGAGAACACCAGGAGAAAGGACTGCTGTGTGACTGAACTTCTCTGCTGGGACTAAAGTAGAAGAACTTTTGTACTTGGACCTTTAATTTAGGGTAAACAAACTAACATACAAAAAAAAGTGTGTGTGTTTGGGTTAACTGTACTGAACTGGTATCTGAAGAGTTATGTAGGTGTAAATCTCAGGTGACTGAAAGGACTTAACTGCTGTGAGGTTTAAATTACTTGTGGAAAGATCTGGTAAGTAGGGGGAGTGGCTTAGCTAGTAGGAAGCTACATTTAAAGACTGCCTTAGAAAGTTTCTGCTAATAGCTTGGCAGAAGACACCAGGAGAAAGGGCTGCTGTGTGACTGAACTTCTCTGAGGGACTAAAGTAGAAGAACTTTTGTACTCGGACCTTTAATTTAGGGTAAAAAAACTAACATACAACAAAAAAAGTGTGTGTTTGGGTTAATTGAACTGAATGGTTATCTGAAGAGTTATCTAGGTGTAAGTCTCAGGTGACTGAAAGGACTTAACTGCTGTGAGGTTTAAATTACTTGTAGAAAGATCTGGTAAGTAGGGAGAGTGGCTTAGCTAGAAGGAAGCTACATTTAAAGACTGCCTTAGAAAGTTTCTGCTAATAGCTTGGCAGAAGACACCAGGAGAAAGGGCTGCTGTGTGACTGAACTTCTCTGCTGGGACTAAAGTAGAAGAACTTTTGTACTTGGACCTTTAATTTAGGGTAAAAAAACTAACATACAAAAAAAAGTGCGTGTTTGGGTTAACTGAACTGAATGGGTATCTGAAGATTTATCTAGGTGTAAATCTCAGGTGACTGAAAGGACTTAACTGCTGTGAGGTTTAAATTACTTGTAGAAGGATCAGGTAAGTAGGGGGAGTGGCTTAGCTAGAAGGAAGCTACATTTAAAGACTGCCTTAGAAAGTTTCTGCTAATAGCTTGGCAGAAGACACCAGGAGAAAGGACTGCTGTGTGACTGAACTTCTCTGCTGGGACTAATGTAGAATAACTTTTGTACTTGGACCTTTAATTTAGGTTAAACAAACTAACATACAAAAAAAAGTGTGTGTTTGGGTTAACTGAACTGAATGGGTATCTGAAGAGTTATCTAGGTGTAAATCTCAGGTGACTGAAAGGACGTAACTGCTGTGAGGTTTAAATTACTTGAAGAAAGATCTGGTAAGTAGGGGGAGTGGCTTAGCTAGAAGGAAGTTACGTTTAAAGACTGCCTTAGAAAGTTTCTGCTAATAGCTTGGCAGAAGGCACCAGGAGAAAGGACTGTTGTGTGACTGAACTTCTCTGCTGGGACTAAAGTAGAAGAACTTTTGTACTTGGACCTTTAATTTAGGGTAAAAAAACTAACATACAAAAAAAAGTGTGTGTTTGGGTTAACAGAACTGAATGGGTATCTGAAGAGTTATCTAGCTGTAAATCTCAGGTGACTGAAAGGACTTAACTGTTGTGAGGTTTAAATTACTTGTAAAAAGATCTGGTAAGTAGGGGAGTGGCTTTGCTAGAAGGAAGCTACATTTAAAGACTGCCTTAGAAAGTTTCTGCTAATAGTTTAGCAGAGGACACCAGGAGAAAGGACTGCTGTGTGACTGAACTTCTCTGCTGGGACTAAAGTAGAAGAACTTTTGTACTTGGACCTTTAATTTAGGGTAAACAAATTAACATATAAAAAAAAGTGTGTGTTTGGGTTAACTGAACCAAATGGGTATCTGAAGAGTTATCTAGGTGTAAATCTCAGGTCACTGAAAGGACTTAACTGCTGTGAGGTTTAAATTACTTGTAGAAAGATCTGGTAAGTAGGGGGTGTGGCTTAGCTAGAAGGAAGCTACATTTAAAGACTGCCTTAGAAAGTTTCTGCTAATAGCTTGGCAGAAGACACCAGGAGAAAGGACTGCTGTGTGACTGAACTTCTCTGCTGGGACTAAAGTAGAAGAACTTTTGTACTTGGACCTTTAATTTAGGGTAAAAATACTAACATACAAAAAAAAAGTGTGTGTTTGGGTTAACTGAACTGAATGGGTATCTGAAGAGTTATCTAGGTGTAAATCTCAGGTGACTGAAAGGACTTAACTGCTGTGAGGTTTAAATTACTTGTAGAAAGATCTGGTAAGTAGGGAGAGTGGCTTAGCTAGAAGGAAGCTACATTTAAAGACTGCCTTAGAAAGTTTCTGCTAATTGCTTGGCAGAAGACACCAGGAGAAAGGACTGCTGTGTGACTGAACTTCTCTGCTGGGACTAAAGTAGAAGAACTTTTGTACTTGACCTTTAATTTAGGGTAAAAAAACTAGCATACAAAAAAAAAGTGTGTTTGTGTTAACTGAAGTGAATGGGTATCTGAAGAGTTATCTTGGTGTAAGTCTCAGGTGACTGAAAGGACTTAACTGCTGTGAGGTTTAAATTACTTGTAGAAAGATCTGGTAAGTAGGCGGAGTGGCTTAGCTAGAAGGAAGCTACATTTAAAGACTGCCTTAGGAAGTTTCTGCTAATAGCTTGGCAGAAGACACCAGGAGAAAGGACTGCTGTGTGACTGAACTTCTCTGCTGGGACTGTATTGCCCTCTTTCCCTCCCCTCCACCCCCCCACCCAAAACTAGTTCTGTTTTTATAGGCACAGGATTTGACTGACAACAGGAACTTCCTGTTTAGGGGCAGGAAGTGAGTGATCACAGAACTACCAAGGACCCACCATCCTAGAAGGGCAAGAGTAGCTCTCCGGCCCCCTATAGCTGCTGGAGGTCTGCCTCTGAGCAAGTAAGTGGTCTACTGAGAAATATAGGATATTCTTGTCTCAGAACAGGACAATCAGAAGCTTAAAGGGCACACAGGCAGAAAGTAAGGAGTGAGAGAAAAAAACAGAGGAAAGGGTAAGGATTGCAAAAAGTTAAGTGACCAGAAATAAGACATGATTGGAGTGGTGCAGTGCAGTGGCTGTGGAGCAGCAGTCTTCCGGGAGATGTTCTGGAGGATGCGGTGTTGTCCCATCTGCAGGCACCTCTCTGCTCTGAGGAGGAGGTTGCTCATCTCCAGGCTGGGTTGGCCAGGATTGTGGGACCTCCTCTTCCATCCAGGGACCACCAGTGCCACTGCCGTTGCCTCAGAGGTGGCCAGAAAGAGGGCGGTTGGACCACAGTGGGCTCAGGGAGGTGAGGGTGGTGGAACAGAGCACATCCCTCCAGTTGTACCTCTCTACAATTCCTATGCCATTCTGGCAAAGTGTGGTTTCTCTATGGAGGCACCCACAGTGGAGACCAAGGAGGATGCAGGAACCTCCACAAAGGAGACCCACAGGAGGAGGCAGGGGACCCTGCAGGGAAGAAAATAACTCCTGGTGGGGACTCCATTGTTAGGAAGGTAGAACTGGAGGAGGAGAGGAGAGGAGGTAAGGTGCCTGCCTGGCGCCATGGCTTGGAGGACAGGGAGCGAATACTAAGATTGCCGAGCAGCTGCACAGGGGAGGAGCTGGATGTCATTGTCCACCTAGGGACAAATGACCTGGCTAAGAAAGGGATTAGAGAAGTGCAGGAAGAGTTTGTGGAATGGGAGTGGCCTTAGTCAAGTAGCACGCACGGTAACCTTCTCGGAGGTGCTACCATCATGGCATAGGAGAGGCTAGGTGTTCTGCACCATGGATTCAATCAGTGGTTGAAAAACTGGTGTGGAGCTCAGGATTTGGCTTCATTGGGGACTGGGGTCCACCTGGAGTGATGCAAGCCTATACTGGCATGATGGGCTGCATCTGTCCAGGAGGGGCACTAGGATCCTAGGTGATAGGTTTAAATGCTTCATTGGCAAGCTTTTAAACTAGCCAAAGGGGGAGGCACTGGAAAGGAGCAGGAAAATCCTAACTCCCTCAAATAATCATGGTAATAAGTGTGGCAAACACCAACATAGAGGTGTCGATAGGGAGAAGGGCAGGGGTAAATGGAGAAAGTGACAAAGGCAAGAAGGACAGGGATGGGGCAAAAGGGAGTAAGGCCATCAGGAAATGGAGGGTAATGAGTACCAATGCCCATAGTCTGGGCAAAAAGCTCCCTGAGCTGATGGCCTTAATGGAAGAGGGATGCATGGATATCATAGCAGTCACAGAAACATGGTACACAGAGAACCATGACTGGGATGTTAACATACCAGGGTACATAACCTACAGGAGAGACAGGCAGGGGAGAAGAGGGGGAGGAGTAGCTCTCTATGTAAAGGAAGGGATAAAAGCAACTGAACAAAAGAGTAAACAGGGAGGAGAGAAGGCACTGTGGGTCACCTTGGAGACTGGAAAGACACCACAATCCACACAGGGGTTGTGTACAGACCCCCATGTCAGGGAGAAGGAATGGACAAGGATATGATAGAAGTCATTCTTAGAATGGAAGAGAAAGGGGAGATACTGTTGATGGGAGACCTGATTATGCCAGATGTTAACTGGAGCACATTTGCTGCAGCCACATCCATGAGCAGGGCCATTCTTGATGCTCTACATGTGGCAGCCATTAGACAGCTAGTTTCGGAACCCACTCATGAGGGAGCAATCTTAGACCTCGTACTCTCAAACGGGGGCAGTGAGAGGATCTCAGATCTAGACATGGGTTGCCATCTGGGGACAAGTGACCATCAAACAGTGTGGTTCACGTTAAACTCATCTACAGAGTCAAGCCATACAAAAGTGAGGATACTGGACTTTAGGGGGGCTGACTTTGGCAAGATGGGAGAGTGCCACAGAAAAGCACTAACAAACAGGCTAGAAGGAGGTGTGGAGCAACAATGGGGAATTATCAAAACTGCCATCACAGAGGCATCAAGCCTTTGTGTGAAGCAAATAAACAAATCAAAATGAAAGAAAAAGCCACTATGGTTCTCAAAGAGGTGGCTGTGAAAGTCAGGAAGAAAAGATAGCATTCGGAAGTATAAAACACAGAAGAAGCAGGACAGAGAGCTGTACCAGTTAAGGCAGAAGGAAGCAGGAGGAAGTCAGAATAGCAAAGGCCCAAACTGAGGAAAAGATAGCCAACTCAGTTAAGAAGGGGATAAAACCTTTATAGGTACATGAGCGAAGTAGAAAGACAAAGGGAGGGATAGTGAGGCTGAATAGAATGAACGGTGGGTGGGCAGAGGGGGACAGTAAAAAAGCAGGAATACTGATTGAATATTTCTGCTCAGTATTCACAAAAGAGGAGGGGGAAGTGCCTAATCCAATTAACAGAAGCACTCTTGATAGGGGGGTCGATCCCAGTCCTTTCACAGAAGAAAGGGTTCTGCAAGAACTCTTAAAACTGAAGGTGAACAAAGCAATGGTTCCTGATGGAATTCACCTCAGAATTTTAAAAGAATTAAGGGAGGAACTAGTGAAACCACTGGCTACTCTTTTTAATAAATCATGGGAGGATGGTGTAGTACCCGAGGACTGGAGGAAGGCGAATGTGATTCCCCTTCACAAAAGTGGGACCAAGACAGAGGCAGGAAACAACAGACCTGTCAGTCTGACCTCTGTGGTAGGGAAAGTGATGGAGTCACTTCTGAAGGAAAGAATAGTTGAGTACCTAGAGGCCAGTGGAGCACAGGACCCAAGGCAGCATGGGTTCACGGCGGGAAGGTCATGTCAGATGAATCTAATAGATTTCTTTGACTGGGTGACCAAAGTAGTAGACCAGGGAGGGGCTATGGACATGGCCTACCTAGACTTTAACAAGGCATTTGACACAGTCCCACACAAAAGATTAATATTCAAATTAACCAGCCTGGGAGTGGGACCCAGGGTGGTAGCCTGGGTAAAACATTGGCTGGACAATGGGACAGAGAAGGTAATTGTAAATGGAATCCACTCTGAAGAAAGGGGGGTTACTAGTCGGGTACCGCAGGGTTCAGTATTGGGTCCAGTCCTTTTTAATGTCTTCATCAGTGACATTGTAGAGGGACTGGAAGGAAAAGTATGCCTTTTTGCAGATGACACAAAGATCTGCAAAAGAGTTGATACACAAGGAGGTGTGGAAAGGATGAAAAGGGACTTGGCAAGGTTGGAGGAATGGTCAAAAGTATGGCAGCTAGGATTCAATGCAAAGAAGTGCAAAATAATGCACCTGGGAATCAAGAACCCAGGGGAAGAATACACAATGGGTGGGGAGGTAGTAACAACAACAAGAAAAGAAAGGGGCCTGGGGGTAATCATATCAGATGACCTTAAGGTTAGCAAGCAATGTGAGAAGGCAGTAGGGAGGGCTGGGGATATACTGGGATGTATAGGGAGAGGCATCATCAGCAGAAAACAGGAAGTTGTTATCCCTCTGTACAGACAGTTGGTGAGACCCCATCTGGAGTACTGTGTCCAGTTCTGGAGACCCCATCTCCGCAAGGACATAGACAGGATAGAGGCAGTCCAGAGGAGGGCAACTAAAATGGTGCAGACTTTGCAAGAGAAGCCGTATGAGGAGAGACTAAAGCAGCTTAATATGTATACCCTTGAGGAAAGAAGGGAGAGGGGAGACATGATAGAAACTTTTAAGTACCTCAGTGGTATCAATAAAGTCCAAGAGGGTAGCATCTTTCAGAAAAAGAGACTTGCAAGAACAAGGGGACACAATTTAAAGATAGAAGGAGGGCGGTTCAGGGGCAATGTGAGGAAGTATTATTTCACAGAGAGGGTAGTGGATGCATGGAACAGCCTTCCTGAGGAGGTTGTGGGGTCTAAAACTGTGGGAGAATTCAAGAATGCATGGGACAGACATAAGGCAATCTTTGTGGGGGGTAGGAAGAAATAGGCTGTTGGTTAACTAGGATCTGCGGCCGATCCTGTAGGTAGGGAAATGGGCAGACTAGATGGGCCTAGAGGTCCTTATCTGCCGTCAAAGTCTATATTTCTATGTTTCTATGTTTGATGGCCGTCCAATGATCACCAGCTCTGGGGGCATATCCTGAATCTGGATCCTACTGAGTGGGTGAGTTAGGGAGCTCCCATCACCACACTGCGGCGGGGGTAGCCACAGGGGACAATAGGCAAAGAACCCTGAAGGACTGAGGATGAAAGTACGGTGGCCAGAATCCCAAGGGGTTGCCAGGACACAAGGGGAGAAGACCAGGTATGCCAGGAAAAAGACAATAGCAAAAAAAAAATACAATTTTAAGGCAGGTGTTACAAACAGTGTTACAACAGTGTTGTGCATAACATTTAGAAAGAGCGGACAATAATGAGTGCCGGGATAATAAGTAAACAAGTGCTGAAGTGAAGGAAAAGAGGGAAAGGGAGGAGGGGTGGGGTGGGGGAGGAGGAAGAGTCATGTCCTGCAGGCCACTTCAGGATGTGAGGAAACCTGCAAGGGGACTGGTGGGATCAGAGAGAAGGGGATAAGGCAGTGTCTCAGAGAGATCCATTTAGGATGGTGGAGGAAGGGAGTAGATCAGAGATACAAGCCCCTGGCGGGGTAGGAGAAGGACCCATGGAGAGCATTTGAAGTCCTTTACATTCTGTGAGAGATCAAGGGAGGCCAGTAAGGGGGAGCAATTTTGGGAAAGGAGGGATAGAGATTTGGGGGGTGGGTGTGCACAGGGTAAAATGAAAGTGAAGGTAGAGAGATAGGGTTTGTCCAGGGCTATTATGGACTGTTAGTGATGTTCAGACATGAATGGTGTACTGATGTTGGCCCCTCAGCTTCTAGAAATTGCTAATAGGAGATGACTTACAGTATTAAATATCATAATGTCCCAATCTCCTAGCCTCCCCCAGAAGTACTTGTTTGGCACTTGTTACATTGCACTTGCTTTCCGGCTCTCCATGTTACTCCTTGTTTCCCCTTTCATATGCCTTCATCAGCCCAGCTACTGTCATTCCTCTTCCCTCTTCCCACTAACCCTTGTATTCCCTCCTTCCTCCTCTCATTTCTCCCCTTCCCTCTGTCCAGTTCTCCCATTTTGCCCCACCACCTTACCTTTTCTTTCTACCCTGCTCTGTAACTTAATTATACCTTTAGTTGTTTAGCAAAATTGCAGAATTATACCTTAAGTTGTAGTGGCAATTGTGTAAGACGTTCTCACTGTGTATTTGTATTGCTTACTCTGTTATGTATTGCCTATTGTAATGTATATTCTATGGTTTTGTTTTGTAAAACCTTGTGATGTCCCACCAGGACCATCTTGTTAATCAGAAGTTTCAATAGTGTATCTCCTGGAAAAAAAAATAAAACTGGCCGGCCAGGTGGCATTGAGGGCTGAGGCACTGGATGCCTTACCTCAAGCCATGCTGGCGACCCCTGTTGGGGAACGAGCACGGGTCATCGGGGGTTGGCGGAGAGGAGAAGGATCAAGCATCCATTGGACTGCTCTCCTTCTCTGGGGTGGGGGGACACTAGCTGTTGGCACTCCACTGGCCCCTAGCAGCTGCTGGAGGGCAGCGCACCAATGCTACAGCTGAAGGGGAGGAGATAGGCAGACGCTTGGTGAGAATGCATGCGGTAGTGTGCGCGCTCTCACCACAGGTGTCATTGCACGCCCTGCCTCCTCACAAGGGGAGAAAAGAGGAAAAAAGCTCCTGCTGGATGACGTGGTCTCCGCAGCATGCCACCTCTGAGAAGGCATCTCCCTGGCATGGATCCATTTGGGGTGGGTTGAGTTGCTCCCCACCACCCTGCCACGAATGGTAAGTCGTGAGGTGCACAAGGGAGGGGGTCTAACCTTCAGGGGAGGGCATGCTGGGGGACAACTGATGGCAGAAGCTGGGAGCTCAGAAGAAATAATACATCAAAATAACAAAATGAATTGAATTGAAGTACAGGTGTTGCTGCTAGATAGTGCTTAGAGCCTACTAACCATTTTGCTATGGTGTTAACTACTGGACATGTTCCATGTCCATGTCCACTAATGTTTAACATGATACAACTAAAAACAAGCATTTGTCAATGCCAAATATTTACTTGCTGGCATTAGCATTGGAAGGGCAGGAGTTAAACAGATGCATAATAGGGATGGCAGTGAAGTATTAAACTGACACCAACCCTACCCCCACCCTGCAGCGATGTACAGGCATTGGGGTGTGCCTTTGGGTCATCGCCCATAGCGCACATGCCATTTCACCTCACCCTACCCTGCAGACACTGACAAGTGTTGAGGTGTGCTTTGGGGTCTTCAGGCTTCACACTCGCCCCATTCCATAAGGAAATACATTGAAATGGGTGCAGTACAGGAGAATGGGGTAAACTTTGGGGCTGAAGAGTCCAAGACACACCTCACTGCCTGTCACTGACTGCAGGGTGGGGGTGGGGTGGAATGGCATGAACATTAATTACTGCTGACAATCCCAAGTCACACCCCTGATGCCTATCAGTCCCTACAGGGTAGGGCATTATGGTCGTAAACCCCAATGCCCCAGGCATTTCTTGGTATTTTCACTTCAAGTTTTCAACATGGTCTTTTTGCGACCTCTCCTCATGAACGGTGGCACTGTATTTCGTTACTCTGTCCCAAAAGTTGATTTCACACAGTGACCATGCCCATTGTGTGCAACATGTGCATTACAGCTGTACTGTTCATAAGGCAGTGTGCAAAAATGGCAGTGTTGAAAATCTGGAGTGAAAATATAAAAAATTAGCAGTTATGAGCATGGGTAGTAACTGTGCAATGCATGCTGGTAACGCAGACATTTTTTAAAATATTTTCACCAAATTTGCAACATGGGCTTTTTGGGACCTCTCCTAATGAACACTGTCATTGTGATTTTCTTAATCTGTCCCGAACAATGATTTCCCAGAATGACTGTACCATTGTATGCCAGATGTGCGAAAACACAGTTTGGGCAGGATGTGCAAAATGACAGTTGTACCATTCATAAGGAGGAGTGGAGAAATGGAAATGTTGAAAATCTGGAGTGAAAATATAACAAATTCTTGAAGTTACGTGCATGCATGGGAACTGCGCAATCCACACTTGTAACAGTCATTTTTGGAAATGTTTTCACCAGATTTGCAACCTAGGCTTTTTGGGAGCCCACCTCATCAACAGTTACACTGTTGTTTCATTAATTGGTCCTGAAAGTTGATTTGCACAGTGACCATGAAATCAGCTTTCTGGACCAAATAATGAAATGACATTGACTGAGTTCATGAGGTGGGTTCCCAGGAAACATATGTTGAAAATTTGGAGCCAAAAGTCAGAAAAAAGGCAGAGATATCCACCTAACTTGAACCCCGCCACCCCCCCCATTGATACCATTGTACAGCTTACCATGATTTTCTTCAGTTTGCAGTCGGCTTTTCAAGAGTTCAGATATCTCCTGATCCACTGAAGATCATCACACCAGGCTCCGGAGGTAAGTATAGGGTGAGGAGAGATGGGGTGTGTAGAGGGTGGGTGCGGGTTGGTGGAGGGAGGGGTGTTGTGACCATGAGGGACTGTTTTCTGTTTTACAGGGGAAGAAAAAAAAATAACATTTCAGGAAGTTTATTTTATTTCACAGGTTTGCCAAATACATTTGGGCACACTGGGGTGGGCTCCCAGTCTGCCAGCTGTGTGTATTTTGTCAGAGGGGAACTGAATCCAATGGGGGATTAGGCACTCCCATTGGCAGAGAAAGTGTGTCCATGTTTGATGGGCTGCATGATGCCGAGGGGGATTGGGCACCCCCCTCGGCAGACAAATAAAACAAAGGGGACATTATGCCGATGGGGATTTGGCACCCCCATAGGCAAATAAACTGGGGAGGGAGGGAGCATGTAGACAGGGGGATCAGGCACCCCTGATGTCTGCTTTCTAAGGCCTGTGAGAGGCAGACGGCGGGATCCGCCGCCATGTTTATTGAAATGTTTCACCAGGAATGGCAGATAATGAAGGCATGTCCGATCTTCTGCTGCAATGACAAGCCTGTCTCTCATTGCAGTGGCAGATTTCTTTCAAGTTGGTGGCACATTTCTCAACTGCTGTCATAGACAGCATGCTCATTCATCCATGCCACAGAGACAAGCCCAAAAAAGCAGTGGCGGCATTGGCCACAATGTTGCCGCACCTCCACAACCTGCTACTCCAGAAAGCTGCCACAAAATGTTTCTTACACGTGCGCAAGCAAAGATAATAAAAATTAAGGTCTGTTATAACCACATAACAACCACTTGTGTCTCAACTGTGCCATAGTGTGATGCAGGGCCATATTGGCAAAGAAATGTGGTACATCTTTGCCATCAAAATTATTTTTCTTAAATGTCCCCAATGACCAGAAGGATGAAAAACCTATATATGTGGTCCTACAAGGCTCTCCAAAATGACATAACACATTATATCCCAGCCTTCTTTTGCAAGACCTCTATAATATACAACCTGAGAACATGTAACTACATTGTGCTTGAGTTTCCCAGATACACAGTACATCCAAAGGTATCCAGTGATATGGGCAAGTCAAATTGAGCAACTCAATATGAACGACTCAGTTTGACCACCTGTGATATGAGTGACTGGGAAAGCCTAGTGAGGTGCAGTAAGAACAAAAGTTAGAGGGGAACAACGGTGACTGACAAATACAGGGAATGGAAGCAGAAGCTATAGGGAACGGCTACATGGGAGGAAGTTTGGCCAGGCAGTTCCCAGCTGGTCATTTTTTCTTGTGGCGAGAGTCCATGCCTCCAGTGTGGGAGGACACAGGTTCGGAGCTGGCTAAGCATATTTGGATAATTGTTTTTGTGTGCATTGTGCACTTAACATTTTTTATGTTTTGTTCTGTTCCCTGATCTCCCATTTTGTGTTCCATGATCCCCCAACCTCCTGACTGTGGTCCCCCCATTTTGATGTTTTGAGTCCACACCCACCATGAGGCAGGCTCGTCTTTGCACCCACACTTAAATTATTATATGCTGTCCTAACAGGAGCTATACTTTTGGACTTTGGTCTTTTTATGTTCCTTAGAACTCAGTGAACACCCAAATTGCCCCCTCCCAATTTGTCTCCTGTAGCCCAATGTCAGGACCCCACCTCAAAGTTGATTATAATAATACAGGTTGTGCTGGGGGCAAAGCCCGCTGCATGGAGGGGTGTGGGGGGGGTACAGCCCCCACATAAAATGTATATTAAATATCACACCTGGAGTGTCACTTATTTTGGTTTTGCTGTTGTGCACAGTCACCATTTCTGTTTTCAGCGATGTACACTTACTGATTTGTGCAGAACAAGTCGCATTAAACTGTCGCACAAATGAGTTGGTTTAGCATTGTTTTTTATAGTTGGCAATGCATTGGCAACTCATATTGGATTGCTTTTCAATGCTTAACCAGCTCAAGAACAATGTTTATAAAATGTTTTTTCACCTAATTTGAATGCATCTGCATTCCAGCCACAATGCAATGCAAAACTGTATTTTTACTCTAAAGGAACAGCTTGCGCAGGGCTTTGCTGGATCCAGCAACATTTTTGCAGCACAGTACTAAATGGGAGGGTTAAACTGAGCACTATGGTAGAGGAAAGGGACCTGGTAGTCTTCAGGGTAATAAGGACTATAGTAATTTTAATAGGATACTGGGGTGTACTGGAAAGAGTATTGACAGCAGAATAAAGGATGTAGTGTTATCTCTATATAGGTCACTGGTGAGGCCATATCTAAAATACTGTGCTCAATTATGAAGTCCTTACCTAATGAAAGATTGGAATATAGAAACATAGAAATTGATGGCAGATAAGGACCACTTGGCCCACCTAGTCTGCCCATTTTCCTACCTAACAGATAAGCTGCAGATCCTAGTTAACCAACAGCTTACTTCCTCCTACCCCCCACTAGGACTGCCTTATGTCTGCCCATGCATTCTTGAATTCAACGACTGTTCTTGACTCCACGATCTCCTCAGAGAGGTTGTTCCATGCATCCACAACCTTCTCCATGAAAAAATACTTTCTCACATTACCTCTGAGCCATCCCCCCTCTATTTTCAAATTGTGCCCCCTTGTTCTTGCACATCTTTTTTCTGAAAGATGCTACCCTCTTGAACTTTGTTGATTCTCTTGAGGTACTTGAAAGTTTCTATCATGTCCTCTCTCTCCCGTCTTTCCTTAAAGGTATACATATTAAGCTTCTTTAGTCTTTCTTCATATGTCTTCTGGTGCAGACCCTGCACCATTTTGGTTGCCTTCCTCCGGACAGCCTCCACTCTGTCTATGTCTTTGCAGAGATGGGGTCTCCAGAACTGCACACAGTACTCCAGATGGGGTCTCACCAACTGTCTGTACAGAGGGATAACAACTTCCTGTTTTCTACTATTGATGCCTCTACCTATGCATTCCAGTATCCCCCCAGCCTTCCTTTCTGCCTTCTCACATTGCATTCCCACCTTTAGGTCATCTGATATAATTACCCCCAGGTCCCTTTCCATTTTTACTGTTGTCAGTATCTCATCCCCATTGTGTACTCTTCCCCTGGACTTTTGTTTCCCAGTTGCATTACCTTGCACTTCTTTGCATTGAATCTGAGCTGCCATACATTTGACCATTTCTCCAACCTTGCCAAGTCACAAGATGGAGAGTCCTTTCTACTCCATCTTGTGAATCAACCCTGTTGCAGATCTTTGTGTCATCTATACTTTTCCTTCCAGTTCCTCTGCAATGTCACTTACAATGACATTAAAAAGGACCAGTCCCAGTACTGAACCCTGCAGTACCCCACTAGTAACCCTCCTTTCTTCACTGTGGACTCCGTTTGCTACTACCTTTTGCGTCCTGTTGTCTAGACAATTTTTTATCCAGGCTACTACTTTGGGACCCACTCCAAGGCCGGCTAACTTGTGTAATAATCTTTTGTGTGGGACTGTATCAAATGCCTTGCTAAAATCTAGGTAGGCCATGGCCACAGCCCTCCCTGGTCAACTACTTTGGTCACCCAGTCAAAGAAATCTATTAGATTCGACTGACATGACCTTAGCATCATGAATCCATGCTGCGTAGGGTCCTGTCCCCCATTGTCCTCTAGGTACTCAACAATTCTTTCCTTCAGAAGTGATTCCATAATTTTCCCTACCACTGAGGTCAAAATAACTGGTCTGTAGTTTCCTGCCTCTGTCCTGCTCCCACTTTTGTGAAGAGGAATCACATCTGCTCTCCTCCAGTCCTCAGGTACCACCCCATCCTCCCATGATTTGTTAAAGACAGTAGTCAGGGGTGTCACTAGTTCTACCCATAGTTCTTTTAGAATTCTTGGGTGAATCCCATCAGGCTCCCTTGCTTCGTCCACCTTCAATTTTATTAGTTCTTTCAGAACCATTTCTTCTCTAAATGGACTGGTATCAACCTCTGCCTTCAGAGTGTTTCTCTTGTTTGGTTTAGGTACCTCCACCTCTTCTTCCTTTGTGAATACTGAGCAGAAATATTCGTTCAGTAGCCCTGCTTTTTCACTGTCACCCTCTGCCTACATTCCCTTCCCTTTATTAAGCCTCAGCATCCCTCCTTTGGTCTTTCTTCGCTCCCTAATGTACCTAAAAAAGGTCTTATCCCCCTTATTAACAGAGTTGGTTATCCTTTCCTCGGTTTGGGCTTTTGCTATTCTGACTGCCTTCCCTGCCTCTTTCTGCTTTAACTGATAAAGTTCTCTGTCCTGCTCCTTCTGTGTTTCCTTATAGTTCCTCAGTGCTATCCTTGTAATAATAATAATAATAATAATAATAATAAAATGTATTTAATAAAGCGCCTTTCAGAATTCCAAGGCGCTGTACAGAATCAATACAGATAAAACATACAAATACAAATCATATAAAATCATAATAAAAACCAAAATGCCTTTCCCCATAGAAATGTTTTAACTCCCCACCGTCCTGCATTCCCGGAGCTGACGGGGCAGAGAATGCCAGAAGGTAGGTGCTGCAAATCCAAAAGCATGTGCACCGGATGACTTCAAATTAACCCTCGGAATCTCCAGCAACCCCTCATCAGCTAAATGGAGCTGTCGCACAGGAGTGTAAGGAACCAGGAGTTCATTCAAGTAATCAGGACCCTGTCCATGTAGGGCTTTGTAATTCAATAGACCTACTTTGAAGGTGATCCGCCACTGTATTGGCAGCCAGTGCAGAGCGTGCAGCACAGGGGTGATGTGGGATCTCCTCGATGCCCCAGTCAACAAATGTGCTGCCGCGTTCTGCACTTACTGCAAGCAGCAGATAGCAACCCCAGGAAGCCCTAGATAAAGGGAGTTGCAGTAATCGAGGCACAATGTCACAAAGGTGTGGACCAGAACAGGCAGGTCAATCCTTAACCTTCCCTGCCACCTCTTTTGAGAACCATAGCATTTTTTTTCCTTCGTTGTGTTTTGTTGATTTGCTTTACACAAAGGCTTGTTGCCTCTGTGATGGTTGTTTTGATTACTCCCCATTGTTCCTCCACCCCTCCTTCTTGCCTGTTTGTTAGTGCTTTTTTGAGGCACTCTCTCATTTTCCCAAAGTCAGCCCTCATAAAGTCCAATACTCTTGCTTTTGTATGGCTGTGTTTATTGTGAACCACACTGTTTGGTGGTCGCTTGTTCCCAGATGGCTACCCATTTCTAAATTTGAGATTCTTTCTCCATCCCCATTTGAGAATACCAGGTCTAAGATTGCTCCCTCCTGAGTGGGTTCCAATACTTGCTGCCTTCTGAGTCATGCCCCTTGTAGGACATGAAGAATGACCCTGCTCTTGGATGTGCCTGCAGCAAAGATGCTCCAGTTAACATCTGGCATATTCAGGTCCCTCATCAACAATATCTCCCCTTTTTCTACCATTCTAAGGATGCCTTCTATCATTTTCTTGCCCATTTCCTCCCCCTGAGATGGGGGTCTGTATACAACCCCCATGCGGATTGTGGTGCCATTTCCTGTCTCCTGGGTGAACCAGACTGCCTCATCTTCTCCCTGTTTACTCTTCAGTTCTGTTGCTTTGATCCCTTCCTTTACATAGGGAGCTACTCCTCCTCCTCTTTTACCCTCCCTGGCCCTCCTGGAGATTGCGTATCCTGGTATGTTGACATCCCAGTCATGGTTCTCTGTGTACCATGTTTCTGTGGCTGCCACAATATCCAGACAACCCTCTTCCATCAAGGCCACCAGTTCAGGGAGATTTTTACACAGACTATGGGCATTGGTACTCATCACCCTCCACTTTTTGATGGCCTTACCCCTTTTAGCCCCATCTCTGTCCTTACTGCCTTTGACTTTTTTTTTACATTTACCTCTGTCCTGCTGCCTACTGACTTCTCTACCTTGGTGTTTACCTCATTAATTACCATGTTTTGTGGGGGAGGCTGGGATTTCCCTGCTCTTTTTCAGTACCTCCCCTCTTAGCTAGTTTAAATGCTTGCCAATGAAGCATTTAAACCTCTCACCTAGGATTCTGGTTCCTCCCCTGGACAGATGCAGACCTTTGAGGCAATATAGGTCTGAATTCCTCCAGGTGGCTCCCCAGTCCCCAATGAAGCCAAAACCCTGAGCTCCACACCAGTTTTTCAACCATTCATTGAATTCTCTGTTGAGGAGTACCCTAGCATCACCCTTGCCATAGACAAGCAGCACCTCTGAGAAGGTTACCGTATGTGCTATTTGTCTAAGGCCCCTTCCCAACTTTACAAACTCCTCTTGCACTGCTCTGATCCCATTCCTAGCCAGGTCATTTGTCCCCAGGTGGACAATGAGATCCAGCTCCCTCCCTTTTGCAGCTGCTCCACGATCCTAAGTTTACTTCCTGTCCCTCCAAGCCATGGTGCCAGGCAGGCACCTTATCTCCCTCTCCCCTTCCTCCCTCACTTCTACCCCCTAATGATTGAGTCCCTCACCAGTAGTTGTTTCCTTCCCCTGTGGGGTCCCATGCCACCCTCCTGTGGTTCTCCTTTGTGAAGGTTCCCAGCATCCTCCTTGGTCTCCACTGCAGGTGTCTCCATAGAGGAACAACTATCCACCAGAAGCACGCATGAATTGTGGAGAGGTACAGCAACTCTATTCCACCACCCTCTCCCTCCCTGATCCCACCCTGGTCCAGATTCTCCTCTTTCTTGGCAACCTCTGAGGTAGTGGCATTGGCTCTGGTGGTCCCTGGGTGGGGGAGGAGGTTTCATGAATCCTAGCCAGGTCAGCCTGGAGACGGGATACCTCCTCCCTCAGACCAGAGAGGTGCCTGCAAATTGGGCAGCATTGAAGCCTCCAGAATGTCTCCCAGAACACTGCCGCCCCACAGCCATTGCACTGCACCACTCTTATCGTGTCTTATTTTGTGTCCCATCTCCTGTTTCTCTTTATGTTTACTCTCTCCTCTCCTTACAACTCTCACCCATCCTGTTCTGGGACAGCAACTTCCTATATTCTTCAATAGCCTTCTTCTTCCTTGCTGAGTGTCAGACCACCAGCAGCTGGTGGGGGGGGAGAGTGAGCTACTTTTTTCCTTTAGTGTTGACAAAACTAATGTTTCTCTATGATCCTTCACTTACTACTGCTAAACAGGAAGTTCCTGTTGTCAATTAAATACAGTGGCTATAAGATTAGAACTGGCTTTGTGTGGGTGGGTGGAGGGGTGGGATGAAGGGCAATTAGTAAGAAAAAAGGCTAGCAACAGGAAGTTGTAATTTGAGTCACCTGCTTTAATATTGTCTAAGCCACATCCCAATTAAGCTCTCGCTCTCCTCCTACTGGTTTAGCAAAGTAAGTTGATACAGTACCCTTCCCAGCACAGAACACACACTGACTTTCTTTTCTTTTTTTAACCCTAAGTAAGACCCCTAGTACTTCTAATAAAGTGTCTGTCTGCTTAATCTCAATAGACCCTGACTCCTGCTGAGATAAAAGTGTTAAATTAGAAGAAAATTGTAGTTTCTTTTATTAGCTGCTTTCTGCTCTACAAGCTAGCAACAGGAACAGGCTGGAGACTGTGCAATGCAGGGTGAGCAAGCTTATTCTGGGCCAAAAGGGCAGATCTTCTGAAGGCACTGAGCATGTGATCTCTAGAGACCAGGTGAGAGAAGAGGGAAATGATAGAAATATTCAAGTTCCTGAAGGGAATAAACATGGTGAGCTGTGGGGAACTATTTAGCAGGAGGACAGAGTCAAGAATCCGAGGCCATGAGTGAAACATGGAGGGAGGATGGTTCAAGAGAGATGTGAGGAAGTTCTCTTTTAGAGAAAGGATGCTGGAGCTGTAGAACAGCCTACCAGTAGAGGTAATGGATGCTACAGTTATAAATTATTTTGAGCATGGCTGGGACAGAGTGAAGGGTTTGTTGATTGCTCGGGTCAGTAGCAGTAGGGAGGGGAGAAGGGGGAGTTGACAGGGAGGGATAAAACTCTATATGGACAATAAGTCCTGGGGCACATAGGAAACTCAGAGCATACTAGATGGACTTTTGGTCTTTTTTTACTGTTGTTGTCTATGTTTCTATGTACCGGTTGTATGTAATGCTGTAAATGTTTAAACTGTTACCTGTCCTAACTAGGACCTCCGGGCAAATGGCCACTGATCAATGGAGCTTTTTCCAGGTGAAACAAACAAAAATAAATGGAATCCCATGTTTTATATTATAAGTAAGGCATTCTAGGAGGGAGCTGTTTTGCTAATCACAAACTAATAAGAACAACTTTCAACTTTGCCTTAAATAGTTTGCTATGCAGAGGTTTAATTACTTTGATGACAGCTCACCCTGTCCTGTTTTATCATTCTCCAATTTGGGCCTGCTCCAATGTATGGAACTGTAAGAAAAAGTGCACAATTGTTATTTAAAGGCCAATAGCTGAGGCAAGAGTTTCCCAACTGGCAGTTGAGCAACAATCTTAAAGCAGGAGAAAATAAATAATTTAAAACACTCCACTAAGAAATGTAATTGTAACGCGTACTATTACTTGCATAAAATGTATGTTTTGATGGAGGGGGGTTGCTTTGCTATAACATTTTGCAGTTGGTTTGCAGCATGTTTTTATTGGTCTGCAACCATCATAAAAATGTATCTGGAAACCCAAAAAACATGTTGTATGAGAAGCAATTTTCCAAGTCTGAAACATCATCCTATTCCATTGGTGGGGTGTTTTCGGGATTGCACAAAATGTCAATCCAGGATCTACTCAACCATTCAACCTGCATGAGATCATTTGCAATGAACTGGAAAAAAAAAGATGCTGGTGTTTTAATGGATGCCTGACAGCATTTGAATATTTTGAATGACTACTGCATGCCTGAGGCTTTCTTCTCAAATTCAACCATTTTTAAATATCAGATCTGATCCTTTCTGCAGCTTAAGCATGTGTGTTCCAATCTATCAGCTCTCGCATAACCATTTTTAAAGCACAAATTCATTGACATCCCAGCCGTAACTACAGTGTATGATTTAGTGTACAGAAGTTTGCTTTCACTATCCATTCCCAGATGCTTTTGTAATGATGTTGAGCTGGGCATGAGGATGGTGCAGATGATGGGTGCCTCTACCAATCAGGGCATGCTTTGACATTAGGGGGGAGTGGGAGGTAGTGTTCCTAGGAATCAGGGCACACTTTGAATGTCTCAGTGTGGGACAGGGTGACGCTACAGAGGAATGCAAAGAACATAACTTGCTGGGTTGGGAGCCTAGTAACAACATTTCTGATCTTTATCTCCTGCGTCATCACCCACTCCCATGAAGCATGCCCTGATCATGAAAACAACCCACTACCAATTGCCTTTGTTCCAAGCACATCCTGGGGGCAACTGTCGCTCCTCGCCATGCTGCAGCCACCCCTAATGTGCTGCCAGTCCATCCTTGCTCCTTGACCCCGTTGATACACTCCCCTCTCCCATTCTGCTCATCCTTTTCATCCTTCATGACCAGCTTTTTTGTTTGCAGTGTGCAAGTTCTTATCAAAAGTTACTGATTAAGCAATAATGCCTGACAGGGTGTGTGTTGTGCTGGGATAACGTCACGTCTCAGGTGGCTGGGCACGAGGCCGCAGGCCAAGTCTGTCCAATACCTGAGGTGTGATGTCATCCCAGCACAACACACACCCTGGAGGGCATTATTGTTATTATACAATGGCTTGTTGTAATGCAGAATAAAAAAATAATTTTAAAGAATGTTTTTGTTAGTGTGGAAGAATATTTTTGTTTCTTAAGAGAAGATGCAAAAAAAGAGTTACTAATGGTCATCATGGAGGGCATCCAAATGGGTTCACAGTGCTGAGATTAGACCCGTGATGTTGTGCTGGGATAACATCATGGGTCCAGTCCCAGACTGACCAATCAGAGATCAGGATTCTTTCTTGCCATTGTATAATTGCTGTTAGCAGGTGGTAACAACAGATGGGTGAAGCAGCCTACAACCCAATATATACAAGTGCCGTAATGCTCTGTGCATGGCCCTGCAGGCCATGTTCTTGCATGAATTCCTTCTCTCCCATGTACTTACAAAGTACACTTCAGGTTCATGGGTAATGTTTGCAACCTCACTGAGCATGACTTCATGGGTTTGCAAAAATTGACTCCAACTTTGCCTTTACCATTGCTCTCCTTAAGCATTCCCTGGTGACTACACTGTGCAAGTAACCCTTGCCAGGCCAGTCTGGTGGCATTGAGGGCTATGGTACTGGGTGCCTTACCTTGCACCATGCTAATGACCCTCTTTCGGGAATTAGCATGAACCATCAAAGGTTGACGGTGGCAGGGCTTTGAGCTGGATGGAGCTGTCGAAAGGCAGTTCTCTTCTCCGGGGCGGGTAGGTGGTATCTTTCAACTCTTGACTGCCTCATGGCAGAGGCTGAGGGGCAGCATAGGCCAGAGAGAGTACCAGGCACTAGGCTGATTGGTGGGTGGATGGGGCCATCACTAGGGCTGTAGTATGCATGCACACCTCCACAAGCATGCATCTTTACTTCTGTGGCCCTAGGGTAAAAAAAAAGTGGGACCTCAGAAAACAGAAAATTATGGCACTGGCAGCAGAATGATGCCTGACCCTCCACAGGCTCCACTCCTGGGCCAGGCTTAAGGTAAGCCCCAGTAATTCTGGGATGTCAGGGATGGGGGGGGCTGGTCAGGCTGATAGGGGCAGCTGGTGCAGGGGACACACAATCAATAAAAAAAAAAACTGCAGGATATACTCGCCTGTGATCTTCAACATAACTTTGAATCCCTGAGAAATGGTTCTGGCAGAATATGCTGGGCTCAACTATACGAAGACCAAAATAATGCTCTACTCTAGTGCACAGAAGACGGCTAAGTTTCTTCTGCTCAACATCCGCAACAAAAAGAGGGAGAGTATCTAGAACAGGTTAACTCTTTCAAATACCTTGGGGTCACCATTGACCAGACACTAACTTTTTGCACCACACATGGATCAAATCATATGCAACATAAACAGGAGACTGTGGGCACTCTATAGACAGATGCACAACCTCACCCCAGAAGCCAAACCAGTGGCAGTTACAAGTTCCATCCTCCCCATAATTGACTACTACTTAAAAGTTTATGGCAGTGCCACAGATACGGTGTTAAACAGGGTTCATTTATTCCTGAACAAAACCTGCCTCTTTGTAACTGGGGCTAACAAACATATGCACACATACACACTTTGCTCCCTCACAAAATGGCTCCACCTGCATGACAGAATTAAATTTCAGACCTGTCTACTAGGTAGAAAAGCCCTCATGGGTCTGACCACCCCTCCCCAGGTAACAAGTTCTCCTAAGCCATGCCTCAAATCCTCACCCTAGCAGAGGCATGGCAAGTGGTACCCTGGCTGTGCCCTTCAACAGAACGAGTCCTGCCAAGTGCTCCCTTGCAACCAGAGCCCCCAACTGGCTTAACAAACTTCTGGTTTCACAAAAGGTACCTGTTAAGCTGGGCCATTTAAAATGGGAGCTACTGAAAGTGCTCTTACCTGTCATCAACTGTGGCTGCACCTCCCAATAAGACTCTACAAGCACTGGCACCTGTCACCTGTACCACAACCTGTCCCTACCAATGCACCAGCTGCACATGGTACCCTTTAAAAAGACCCTGCTACACACAGACACAAGATGCCAACACCATAACATACCTATCTCTCTGACCTCTTGTATATGTGCTACTGTAGTGACTCCCTGTGCCATAAAAGTGCACAGATCTATACACAGACAATGCCCTGCAGGGCTTCTTCAATGGTTCAGTACTTTCAATACTGTGAACTACCAGATCAATTGAAGTGTAATTTTGCTCTTTGTGCTATGATGTTATATAATTAAAAGTCTATTGGCAATGCTTATGCTGATCTGTTACTTGTGAAGTGCTAAGAAGTGTAACTGTACTGTTGGTTTGATGAGGAATCTTTGCAAATTAGCATTTTTTCTCAAAAGGATATATATATGAAATAAAATAAATAAAATTAAAAAAAACTACACTGAGATCACAGATGGCCACCTAGGACACTTGTATCTAGAACTGAACCCAGGTTCTCTACATGGTTAGTGGGAGCTTATACCATTATTGCCCACTTCTCACTTTAAAATCATGAATTGTAATTCTGCATTCTTTTCTTCTAAACATTGTGACAATTTTAAATATTTTTTTACAATTTATTTACCCAGGATAGCCAGCTGCTGTGCAACATCTCATTTCCACTGGGACACTGCTTTTACCCACTTTAGTAGCTGGTTGGATTGGAACAATTGAGGTTAAGTGACTTGCCTGAAGGCACATGAGTAACTTTCTCTAGTGAGGTTTGTACAGTATCTGCAATCCCCTAGTCCCTATGCCGATGCTCTGACCCCTAACCTACTCTGCATCTCCTATGCATTTTATTTGCAAATGCAGTGCATTAATATATACTTTATTGTTATTATTTCTATGAAATATGATATATAACTGCTGTAACTTTGCCGCTGTGGCCTTGCAACAGATTTGTAATGAGGCGTCATGTCAAAGGAGAAACATCCTGCTTTAGTAAAGGTTATTACTTGTACTATGCTTTAAATTAACCCACTATTAAGTTGCTCCTCAGTTAACAAAGACAGCATCATGTACTGCAATCCACATCCTCTAAGGTATACAACTGTGAACAATTAACAGAGCTGTGATCATATTACTTCTCAGCCTTTTGGCTGTGGTTAAGTAATTACACTGTAGCTTACAGCCTACAGTTTAATGTAGCTGCAGAAAAAACATGGAGGATACAGAAGAACATGTAATGCATTATTATGAAAGATGAAAACTTTTGAGTATTCAGTCACTGCAACATACTTCTAAAATATTTAGGTCCCATATTAAAATGGTCAGTACTGCTATATGCAGCTTTACTCTACCTCACCATGTTGGCTGGACACCAAGGGTGGGGAAGGGGTGAATATTTTTTTTCTTTTTTTGACTTTGCCTGTAAAGTTCTGGCCTGTGCGATTGGCCCTTTACCCAGGCTAACTTTCCAGAGCTTTGGCTGAGGACTTCACCCTTCAAGAAGGATGGCCTTCGTGTAGTTTTTACTTTGCCATGGAGACTATGTGGAACAGAGCAACACTTTGTCCATCCCTAATGACAAGGGAAATTCCCTGTTGTGGTTAGGCTTCAGGTTCTGTCTCTCTTTGGGAGGAATCTATTAAATGAACAGGGACTGAATAAAGCATATCAGCAAAAGGTTTGCATATCTCTTAAGGAAGAGCTAAACCAGTTGTCATGTATTAAAGTGAATCAGATGTAGTTAATTGAATGATTTCCTTTGCAAATAATTTTAAAAGAAATCTAACATTCCATAACTTAAACAGAGTGGGGAGGATTTATTAATGATTTCAATGCAGACTTGGGAGTATAATCTGACCACAGCTGCAATTTCCAAATCCCATAAGCATTCTGTGATGATATCAACAATTCGCAACAGTTGACAGCATGGGACAGAAACAAATGAATAACAGAGGTAGGAAGAAAAAGCTAAGCCAATGACCAATAAGGGTCATTGGTCGCTTTGTGAGTTAGCATAAGCGGGCAGACTGGATAGGCCTGGTGTTCATTATCTGCCGACAGATTCTATGAATCTACGAATCTATGCATCAGTCATTGCTTTACTGCATGTTCTGGAACTTTAACTATGATTTCTTCTGTTCACTAGACACTGTTAATCCATCTAATAAATGGTCTGTCAAAACATGAGTCCACATTGAAAATAGGGTTGAGGATTTTTGACAGATTCACTTTAAATCCAACCCAGTGCCTGCAAGCAGGTCAAAATGCAGTCCTCTTTTTTTTTTTTAACCTTTGTATTTATCTGCCTAACCTGCCTCTTCCCTCCACTCATTCGGACATCCTCAGTGGACCCCCCAATCCTTGCTGTGGTCTGCCCCTAGATTGCATCAATCCCACACACACTCCCTTGAAGACCCCCAGTATACCCCCCCGAGTAGGGGTGGAGAGGGACTGCCCCATGCTTACCTCTCCAAACCAGTGCTCTATGTGTGTGTGTGTGGATCTGACACAGTGGAGTCTGCCTTTGATGAGTGGTCAGAGAAGTCCTAGGGAGGTGTCATCACCTAGGAGGGAGGAGGTGTTTTTCTGGTTTCTTCTCCCTGATGTCAGCGTGCAATGAGGGGCTGTGAGCTGAGAGGCATGCTGAGATGTACCTCCTGCTCCGCCCCTCTGCCGACAGTCACCCAGTCCCCTTGCTGCTGCTTCACTGACCACGCTATCCACCTGGGCTCCCCTAGGTGGTGGCATTGCAGCTGGAGCCTACAGTCATTCCTCTCTGGAGAAGGAGAGCTGCCGTTGGGCACTCTATCCTTCTCTGCCCCGGCTGACCCCCGGCGACCCGTACTCATTCCCGAACTCGGGTCGCTGGCATGGTGTGAGGTGTGGCATCCAGTGCCTCAACCCTCAGCGCCACTGGGACAGCTAAATGCAGTCCTTTTTCATCATTCTTAAAATAGCATACTGTAGGCAGTATTATTCTGGAGGCAAGAGCAATACAAATGTTTTCAACAAAAGCAGTTGTTGATATCAATGGTGATGCACTTTGTGACACTTATGCATATGTGTTGTGTGTTGAATCTGCAAAATATGGAATTAACATGATGTTTCTGCAAACACAGTGTACTGCAGATCTGCAACAGACAATCAGTGATGTAATGTACTAGTGCACTGAAACTGAAGCTAGGAAATGTGCATAACAAAGATGGATGGAGGCAAGGGCGGCCATGCCCCATATTTGTTAGGGGAGGTAAAGACCAAGCTTATTATTTCAGGATGGTAGACTTTTTATTACCACTCACAAAGATGAACAAAATTATTATTTTTGGATGAAATCCACATGAAGTGGCTATTTGCATTCATGAACTTAGGAACTTCAGATGGAAGCTGGCATGGTAGCTCATCAAGGCCATCACCTACTGTTAAGTAGTTATAACATCTTAGGACTACTTCCTTTATTTACTTACTTATGTTTATGTTAAAGAATTTAACTATCTAGCCTCAGCCACAAGACCTTAACAAGGCTTACATTTTAAAGCGTGGATTTTGTGGTACTTTGTTTCTGTACTTAGCCATTTTGTGTACAAAAAAAGCTGCAAATTCAATTTCTGGCATTGATTTCTAAGTTAGTCTTGTGAATGGTTTGTAGAACTAGAATGGTAGAATTTGTTTCTGAAAATGTGAAATTGTATAAAAAATCCATGTAACTCCCCTATTACCTTATTTTGCTCCTATTCTCCCCTTACCTCCTGACTGCCAGGTGGTGTCTCCCATTCTGCCTCAAATGTGCACCACCACAGCTCGAGTTCCAAATGTACTCCTGGGCCCAAAACAGCCCCTGTATTTGTATTTGCCCATTATAGGCTTGAGGAGTAATTGCAGAGCCACTGCCTTCTTCCCCATACACTTTATGGCGGGCAGATAGCTCACACATGTGCAGGAGCCCACTTCATCTTCCAACCACAACTGCAGTCAAATGACTGTTTTCCCAGTGGTCCCGGTTCCATTATCAGGCCAAGTGGGGCCCAATGACTAGAATAAGGCCCTGGAGAGCCTCTTTTCTTTTGTAAATAAAAAGTGTCAATTGTGCAGTATCTTGGCTCATGAATATTAATGATGTCAGCATTAATATCCCTGACCAGCCTGTTCTACTGCTGGAACCCTAAATATTAGCACTAATGACAGGCGCAGGAGTGTAAATAAAAGTAAAAGATTGTGAGTGATTGAAAGGGCACAAGGGGGGGCTATTGAACTGTGGGGCTATGAGCTAAATAAAATATAGGATAAAGTATGGGTCAGGGTTTGTAACGAGAAGTTTATACATACACAAGGGGTTGGATGCTACATAAACCCTGAGCGCAAATCCCTCGGGGTTTATGCATAGTATCTAACCCTGAGTGTGTGTGTAAACCTCTCATTTACACAGCCCAACCAATATTTTGTTTTATATAAATGCTGGGTTTCTCTTTTTTGCATTAGCAATTATATAAAATAAAAATTGTTGCTGTGCGGCCATGGTCCGATCACTTTATAGCGTGTGGTCTGCAGCCACCTTTCACTTTTATTTAAAAGTTGTTTTTAATAATTGTGTGGGTAGTCAATCCAGTAATCCTTGTAATACATTTAGTTTTATTTAAAATTGCTTACCACTGAGTCTCAGTGGTGATTTTGTCTCCATGTGGGTTTGCAGTTTGGGAGGAAGGGAAGGGGACAGTGGTCGGGAAGCAAGGAGCTCAAGCAGGTGCATGCGCAGAGTGAGGGAAACCATGCATATGTTTGTCGTAATAAACACTCCTTTGTTACTGCAAATAACACCATGATTTCTCTATGGGAAAACGAGGAAGCCAGTAACTATACATTTACACTGGCTGCACCAGAACTTTATTTTTGGGACTACATGGGGACTGTGTCTTGAGCCATGTTTGCAGCTAGCCAGCCTATTGGAAATCCAGGATTATGAGCAGAGACTTTTGGGACATTGCCTGAGACTTGTTGAGGGAAAGGCAAGGACATTAATTGGTGCCTAAACAAGGAACCAATTAGGCATCAAGGAGGCGTAATGAATATTCATTTTCAAGAGACAATTGATTCAGTCATTCAGGAGCCTCAGAGAGCTCCCAAAACCCAGGAGACCTTTCTGGCTAAATTCAGTTCAGTACGAGATCCACCATGGGGGGGTAGGGGGCTCTGGCCCCTAACTAAAGAGAATGAGCCTAGTCAGTTCAGTGGAAGGCCCTCCACAGGAGAAAGGAGCTCTGGCCTCTGCCAAGGGAAATGTGGCTATGAGGAAATCTGGCCTGGGGGTTACCAGAATTTGTCCCCCAGGGCAGGGCTAGCATTTGCCTTTCCACATTCTGGAAAATGTGGAGAAGAAATCTGAACCACCTTCAGCTGTGAGAGAGCTGCCAAAGACAGCCAGCAGTTGTGAGAGAGATGCAAGAGATGCTTCCGCTTCAGCAGTAAGAGTGCTGATGTAATCTGTTACTTAGATATTAGAAAGCTGAAACACTAGATCCTGAGTATGTAAACTTTTACCAAGGTGTACAAGTGACTCTAATACCATTTTTGGGGCCAAGAAGCCCAGAAGTGCTGAATGTCTGTCTACATGCTGTGCCTGATTAGTGCATGGTATAGGGTGGATGCCTGTTGACTGAGTGACCATGGAAGGTCCAGTGTCTGAGAATGCCTGATGTGACTGTTTAAGAGTGCATACAGGAATGAAAGGGAAGTATCCTAAAGTTGGAGCTTTTCCTGAAATTGTCTGTTAGGACTGTCAATGTCCAGTTGGAGCTGCAACCGTCAGCCTGGACAAGAGGGACTTTGATATTGTGATTTAAGCTTGTAAGAAGCTACGGTGAACAAGATTTGCAGACAAGTAAAGTGCTTCAAGTGGTTTGGAGCCATGCCTTAAGCTCCGCTTGCTAACTTGGTGAGTAGTCATGCCTTAAGCTCCTGTTTGTTTGAAAGGAGAAAGAGATTTGTCTAAAAGACTGTGCCTTCTGAAAAGCCTCAGCAGTTGTGCTAATCGTCTTGCTGGAAGAGCCAAATTAAATGAATGTGCTGTAATGTGGGAAAAAGGAAAAGACTGTACTAGATCTGGGTCTCCCCCTAGTCCTAGGGGATGCACCCACATTTGAGACTGTATCCTGAATGTAAAAGGACCAGTTCTGCTATGACAGCAGTTGTGGTTGAAGTGCAAAAGTGCCTGGATTGCCTGAAACTGTAGGAGACTGCATTTGAAACTTGTCCGGGAGTCAGCCTGGTAGTGCACCAGCTATGCATTGCCATATGCATCTCCCCTGAGGGGCATAGTCTATACGTGGGGGTATGAGGAGTGATGGCCCCATCTCAGCCTGGTCTAGTTCAGAATGTGACTTTAAGCTGAGAGAGAAGTGGCAACCATCAGAGATGCTGAGAAAGTTTCAGCATGCAAGTTGCAAGAGCCTGAAAAAGAAGAGTCAGCCAAACCTCCTGCCTGCACTTCAGCTAAAGCTTCTCTACACTTGATGATGACATCCAAACTGTGAGAAGGCAGAGCCATCTCTGCCATCCAAAAAGAAAGTGTAAATATTTATTCCTAGTCCTGCCAAGTTCAAAGGTCAAGTCTAGAAAGTTAAGGATTTAAGTTTAATTTTCAAGGTCAGCCAGAGTTATTAAAAGTAATCTAAAGAAAGCATGCTAATCTGCTTTTTTCTTTAAGAGCCCCAATGCTGATGAACTTAGCTGCAATTGCATCAGGCCTGCAACTTTACTATTTAGTACTGGGTAACTAGACAAAGCATAGGATTGTGGGGTCCTTATCTTTACTGGGGACTGATACCAGCATGTGCACTGGGAATATGTGTTGTGCCATCTAGTGCAGCTAACTTGATAGACAGATAAAATAATATTCTGAATCCATCAGAAGGTTGGTTGGTGGCCACTCTGATTAATGTCTAAATTTAAATACAGAATGACTGCTTTCTTTACAAATCAATCTAAAGTATTATTTTACCTCTTCTTCCAATTTACCCTTCCTAACCTTCACCCCTTGTAAATAAACGTTGGTTAACTGTTTTTTATAAATCTCATGTCATGAGCATATTTTAGAGTGAGCCTTTAATTCTAAAATGTTGAAATGTGGGGTTTTGGGTTTTAATCCATGTGTGAGGTGACATTATGGTATTGTGGGTGGGGGTGGGTACGGCATCCCAGGGGGTTGTACCAGGTATTATCTGACCCTCTAAAAGTATGCTCTGGGTGGAAGCACTGCGCTATAATGTTATCTATGGGAAAGAACCAGTTTTAAAT
Organism: Neoceratodus forsteri; assembly: GCA_016271365.2. Lineage (NCBI taxonomy): Eukaryota > Metazoa > Chordata > Ceratodontiformes > Ceratodontidae > Neoceratodus > Neoceratodus forsteri. The sequence continues at coordinate 663,765,767 of CM028130.1, read as the reverse complement.
CTGAAATGGGAACCCAGGCCCCTCAACCTTGGTCAGGCCTGCAAGGCAAGGGTAGTAGCCCTTTGGGACATGCCATCTGGGTTACATCCACAAATACTAAACTTAGTTCTTTTTCACCAACTTCATTAATTATTCAAATGTGTAACATTTTGTTGAGGTTTTTACAGCATGTCAGGATAATTGCAAAGACATAATTGACACATTTTAATCAGTCTTAAAACCTAACATTGGAAACAGTTTTCAAACATTTGTGGGACATCCTCATTCAAAATGCATTACAGAGATTGGAACTATTGTAATTTAAAGGATTTATTATTTGCATATTTTTAAATAATTTGTCCATTAATTTATTATCATTGTATTGTTATTCTGCTCTTGTTCTCCACCACTGTACCCCCTTCCCTGAGATGTACCTGGGATCAAGCCTCAGCTAAGTGTGTCATTCCAAATCTCCAATGTTCAAATAAATACAAATAAGCATACATACAAAAGCATGTGTTAAACACTTATTATAAAATGGCAATTAATAATCCTATATTCTAACTGGCTAACCACCTTCTGAAATGGATATGTTAACCTCCATTAACCCTCATGCAGGATGTCCCCTAAGGATACACATTACAGAAACCCAATTTAAAACTTATAAAAAGTAGTTTAAAAAATATGTATAACAATATACTGCGTGTATATATGTATAGGGCAGGGCACTGCCAACACCCTTTTGCCTCAGATTTTCCCTAGTTAAAAAAAACATGTTTTATGATTGCTTACATTCTGTTGAAACTATAGATGTAGCTAGTTGTTTTATTTAGATTCCTTTTTACATTTGCTTGCACTCATGCACAAGGAAAGGTTTGGGACAGTATGGCTTTTTGGAGGTCTGTGAACCTCCTGTCCAGTGCAGTGCTCCATGGAACAGGCGCAACTGTACCGCACCAATGGATGTGTGAGCTGTCCATGACAGCAATTTAGCTGCAGTGGTCTCCAGTTCAAAGAAAACCACTACTGCAATCAGCGGTGATAACATGTGTATATTTAGCATATTGACGTTACACTTTTCTCCAGCAATTATTATTGATCCTTTTGTAAATGCATAGTGCTGTAGTGTGATACCCCCCTTTAAATAAATCCTCACACAATTTCATCAGTATTGCCATAAATACTTCCTCCCTGGAACCCACCCCCGCCACATAACTTTTTTTCTCTAAAGGGTACTTGACTGCTCCCTAATGCATGCTTACCTAACCACTCTTCATGATCCCAATGTACCAACAACAGATGGTGAGAAGGGTGAGGGATGGAGCAGCAAGATGGCCGCAGCTCTGCTCCGTTTCTGGCTGTGCTCTGCTACTTTGAGTTTCTACCCCAAAAAATGCTTATCGGAAGGGTTTTGCTCTAACATTATGAATGGAACCCTGGTCACATTGCCCTTTTTGTTTCTGAATAAGTGTTTTTGAGCCACCGGGAGATTGTAATGCGATCCTTAGTCCCTGAACTTTTGTTCGGCCGAGTGTCAGCTCCCAGCATTTTCAGTGGTGTTTGCTTTGCTGCCATTGAACAATACTGGTATTTAAATTGGTCTTGATAGATAAAACCCTATCTTTTTTAATCTATGGCCTTCGGAACCATGAATTTTATAATATATTGTAATAATCTTTTTACTTTTGAGCTGTCATTCCAACTTGGCTGGTAGCTTGGTTCCCGGCATTCAGTCAGTGTATAGTCAGTGTTTAGTCGGTGATTTGTTGGACCTTTCCTGAAGTGACTATGAGTATTCCCAGTGAACTCTTGCAAATGGCAAGGAAATTATGCATCCCAATGTGGAAAGGTACTCTATAGTGTAGAAAGGAGGTAGCTACATTTGTCCTAATGATTCCCTGAAGAAAACTTCTGCAATGATAGTGTATTAAAGTGATTCTCAAAATGTAACAGATACTATAACAGAACCTGGAGGCTGGATAATGAAGATGAGGAAAGCAAATTTGGAATGGTTAAGACTTCCCTATAGACTCCTATAAAGAGCAGAACCTTGCACCTAAGACTTGGAAGAAAAAAGGCTGGTGTAGGCTGAATGGTAATCAGAGGTTGTGGTGCCAGAAGTTAATGAACCCTAAAATATGGGAGAAAAAGAGATGAACTACTAGTAGTTGCTGTTATTCCTGGCACTGCAGCTGCTGTGATGGCTCCTTGTGTTAGAGGAGAAAGAAATCTGAATTTGGGAGAGAGATATGTCAAGTTTTTTTCCTCTAACTTACATTTTTATTTTGAACTATAACGAGAAGTGTTGCAGCATTATAGCGCTATAGCTTTTATTTCCACTCTTTAATATAGGCGTAACTCTGGTGCAAAAAATCCACTGGTAAGGACTATTTGGCTCTGGGCAACTGGATTTTCTCTTGAATTTGAACTTATATAATGAACTTCATATGACTGGGGTTTCATTACCTTACTTTCTTGGGATATACTAATTATTTTTGGCTAAAAAGGACTCCTAATATGGAGCTGATCATCGAGATGAGTGGAAGATACCCAATATGATTATTCACTTTTGTTTCCTGAGTTTAAACTATTTTTAGCTCAACTGGAACCTCAGCATTACAGCAGTTTGATGTGATTGGGGCATTTTTCATGTTTAAAAAAGTTCCTGTTCCTTGCCACTTAGGTTTCTGATTCTGCCAATAAAATTGGTTGGAGTCTTTTGTTCTCATTTGGAAATGAATTGGGCCTGCATGGTGGTAATGGAATGCATGTTTAAAAGTCTGTCAGCAGCACTCCCCCTTTTAATGAACAGCTTTGAGGTTCTGGATGGCCTAGCAGAGCCTCATGAATGGGTGAATTTGGAACGGCATAGTGACTATCTAAGTATGCAGGCATGATAGCCTTGGCCAGACTCTTTATGCAACGTATAGAACTGATTTTTAATGGGCATAATAGACCTGGGAGTACTTTCTCTCTCCCTGTAGTGGAGAAGTGCATGAAAAGCAGGTTTTAAAATTAAGGCATGTTATAATTGATTGTTATAAATAATTGTATGGCAGATATTTTACTTTTAGTCTGGATTTTATAGTCTGATTAGGAATTTTAAAACAAAGAATGCAGAATGTGCTAAATGATTACAAATGTTAGCCTTGCCAGGTTAAATCATGTTCCCAGGATGATATACAGTTCCTGGGTATTCACTTAATTTATCAGGCCTCAGACTTTACAGAAATGTATTATGTCTATTTATAATAGATTATTTAGAGTTCAGTTTAACAGAAACTTATTACACTTATTATCTGTGTCTGAATTAAAACCCATATAGTGGGCTTTCTGGCTGTGGCCAGAATTGCTTGGGAATGCCCATAAGATGTCATGGGTACACAAGTTCATAGTTTTTTTGGAAAGTGAAATATGTGGCCCTTTTGGGGCTGGGGATTTTGAATCATTGCTGGGGCTTGATGCTGAAGTTCAGGGTGCAATATGAAATGAAATGACCAATAGAGAGAGAGAGAGAGAGAGAGAAGCAGACATAGCACCACAATCTTACCTTAAGATCCCATGAAACATTCCAGTTTGGGAATAATTGCTTGAGTGGATGGACAAATGAGTCCCAAGTGGGAAACTTGAAACCCAAATCCTTATATCCTTATCAGGGCAATTTCCAAATGGTAGCATTTGTTGACTCATATTAGAGTCAATGGCATTGGTCTATTGTTCTGATTTGGTCAGAGTAATAGGTGAAATAATCCTGTTCTTCTGTCCTCTGGCTTGATATCCAGGACTTTTTTCTGCTCTACTGAAAGGTTAATGTTCTGCTGACTGAGAGATTTTTGTTTGAGATACTTAGGGGTTCACAGCACTGAAACTGTTACCCCAAAGCCACTAAGGAAGTATTTTTCTGATCTTTTTAATCTATCGACTTCTATCTACTGCCATTAAAAATGTATTATATAATGCTGACATCTTCCTATAAATTTAGTAAAGAAGGAATGACTTTTATTATGTACTTTATTTATTGAAGCCATGTAAGCTGATCTCAGTTTACATGCAATGTAACTTTTATGTATTTTTCGTATTTTTGGTGAATCTAATTTTGTAGTGTTGTAATGGTTTTTAACCGATCAACAATAAAACAACTTTGAATTGAACTGACCAACCGATTGTGTTACAAGTACTGTACAGTTAAGGTCATCAGACCAGATGATGAGACTCAAGAGCTCACAGATTATTTTACAGGAGACGGGGGGAGGTTCAGTCTTTTCAGTTTATTTTACAGCAGAAAGGAGGAGTTCAGTCTTTTTCTTTTTTTCATGTTTCTGTCAGAACTTGCTGCTATTCCCCCTTTCTGCAGAGGCTGGACTAAGACTGGACAAAATTCAGGCTGTCACACAGAGGGATGATGAGACTCTCGAGAGCTCACAGATTTTACAGGAGGCAGACTGGAGTTCAGTCTTATTTATTTTTTCACATTTCTGTCAGAACTTGCTACTGTCCCTATTGCTGTACTGTCCAGTCTCTGCAGCAAAAAGGGACAGCAGCAAGTTCTGAAAGAAATATGAAAACAAGAATAAGACTGAACTCCAGTCTGCCTCATGTAAAGTCTGTGCGCTCTCGAGTCTCATCACCCCTCTATGAGGCAGCTTGAATTTTGTCTAGTTGTAGTCCAGCCTCTGCAGCAAAATGTCTTCTGTATTTTTTTCTGACTAGTACTATTGTGTACAGATACTTTTTTGCTCCATATTTGTTTTTTTTTTATTTCTGCAACTTCTGGGTCAAAATAGGTGGATGGATTACTTCTGCATCCCCAAGTAATCAGTTGCCCTGTAATATGTGTACAGGTTCATTTTTTTCTGCAGCTTAAGAGGTCAGTTATAACAACTGTACATCCTCCAACAATTTTTCTTTTGACTATGTGTCCAGCCCTTTTACAGTTTTTTTCTTTGATTATGTATCCAGCCCTTTGCAGCCTAATTACAGTAGCACAGTTTGTCACAGTTGATTACATGCAATGAATCACTGAGAATATAGTAACCTAGGGCTTCTATGGGCATAGCAGCCCCAGACCTCTAATATCTGGCTGGCTGCAAAGTGAATTTGTATTTCTATTCTGTACATCAGGTAAGTAAAATGCTGACATTATCCTGGACTATGTCAAGCCACCGGGTGACGACTGCAGGCAATATACGTATCACTTATACTTCAATGTCAGCATTTTGCTAACCTCACATACACAGTTCAAGTATGTATTCACCCTGCAGCCAGACACATCATAACTGTAGAACCAGGGTTGGAGGACAGCAAACAGATGAATTATTTAGATTTAAAATAAGCCAGAAAAATGCACCACAGGGCATCTAGAACTCCTGGGCTTATGGGGGCCTGGTGACCTTAAGACTAACCAACAGACCACCTGTTCCTCTGCTGCACTTCTGCAGCTGTTAGAACAAGTTCTAATTCTAATCCTTTGCAGCCTGCTACCATTTTTATGGGGCATATGCCACCCTCTCCATTTCTGGATTTTACCTATTCTGCATCTTGTGTTGGCCAGTGTCTTCACCCTCCAGTTTCATTATGATTGTAACAGTGGGGACCGGCAGGGCCAGCAGCTCTTCAGCCAAGAGCCCTGGTGAGAGAGATTAACCAGGAATCCACTCTTGGAATGTGTGGCTGTTGCTACCCATCCCCCTATGTCCTTGGGCCCTTCCGGTCTTCTAGAGGTTAAGGCACGGGGCATAAACGTGCCAAACACCACTGCAAATAACTGCAAGTGAACATGTGGCATTGACAAATGCTTGTTCTCTTTTTAAAAGTGAAAAACAGACTGCCAACCATACTGATGTTACCACACAAAAATGTGTTTGTTTACATTCCTTGAAGAACTCCCACTGCATATTTTCTAGACCTGAGAATACCCCTCCCCAACACAGTCTAGTCACTCAAGATGTAATGAGAGAAGAGGAGACTACTGCATCATATGCGACTGCACTGTTTGAGGGTGTTCATAATGTTCAGTAAATATGCAATAAGAATTGTTCAAGGGTTGAAACAAAATAAGGCAGGATATAATTACACCATTACCATGCAATTCAGTTCTACTAAGAAAAGAAGCAGGTCAAACAACCAGCAACCTCAATGAATTTTAGAGAAGGTAAGCAATTATAAAAGGTGGGTTTTTATCTAGAAGTGATTTGATGCAAAAAGGGCTGACAGTGTCCTTTTAACAATAATGATAAACTAGTGCATGGATTTGGTTACCTCTGTTAGTCACCATCCTTGAGCAACAGCACTCAGTCTTGCCTCATGATGTTTATCACCCCAGAAGGATGTTTAACTCGTGGTAACCAAATCCATAACTTATTGTTAAATATCTGCCTCCCTTCAGAAAAGGGTCTGCTGTATTTGTGGGAGACATTAGATATCTGGAGATTAGGGCTGTGCGAAATTAAACTTCCACCACTGAAATTTTGGCGAAAATCAGAATTTCACTTTTGTGAAATTCAGAATGCACTTTGCCAACTTTTGTGGAAATTCTGACTTAGAATGGTGGAATGAATGTATGAATTCTGGATTAATTTATTAAACTGTGGAAAGAAATTCTGCAGAACTGATCAATGTCAGTGGTCAGTTCTGGGGAATCTCTTTCTGCAGTTTAATATATTAATTCACAATTCATGCTTTCATTCTATAGTTCAATGACTTATTGAGCTGCAAAATGAATGTATAGTTTGTGGATTAATGCACTAAAGTACAGAATGGAATTCCCCAAAACTGTCATTCCACAGGCCGTGTGTGTTATTCCGCAGTTCAGCTTGAAGATTTTGCAGAACAGAGCAAAAATCCACAAAACACATTCAGAGAATTCTGATTTCACCAAAGAGGGAAATTTGGAAAACTCTGTGAAATTTAAAAAATTCCAAGAAAGTTCCAAAAAGCAGAATTTGTAGTTTCTTCCCAGCTCTGCTAGAGCCAAACCTTTCATCTACCACACATCATGTTCGGCATTAAAGAGAAGCAGCCTATGATAACAGGGCTGCAGTACAAGGGTGTTGTATCACTTTTTACTGTTATTTTGTTTTGATATTTTGATGCAAAATATTGTACTGTACTGTACCATATCAGCTTCTTAGTTGTAGCCACATGAACACAATTGAATTTGTCTAGTTTCACAGGCTTTACCTTTTAGTTCTTAGACAGTCCTGAATAGTTAGACAGAGTTTTGCACACTGACAAAATTGAAATTGCTTTGAGAATGCTACATATCATCTCTGTTGAGACTCTGCAGAGCTCAGCTTTTAATTTCAGGGTGTATTGATTTCGACCTAAGCTCCTGCATAAAGCGATCAATTGACAAAGCTTTATATATTTCACTGTTTGCATCTAAAGACATGTTATAGGTCATATTTATTTATTGATTGAAATGTATTAACTGGGTAAGGAGCACTGGACCAAAGGCCCCTTTTCAGGCTGGACCTCTTGCTCTGAAGTAGCAGCACAGTAGGCTGCAAAATGTTGGTGACACCAAATAGTTCTGATGGCTTAAAAACCTTAAAGGGCTAGTGTACTGCTTGCAATTCATAGTCATTTTCAGAAGCAGTCAACTGTCACTTCCAGTATCTGAAGTATTTTTTTTTTTATTTTCTGTTTGCTAATTAGAAGATTTTCCACTTGGCAGTACAGGGGTGATGTGTGGAACAGCACTCCGTTTGGAGGAAAAAAAGTCAGTTCTGCTCCTCTGGCTACATTGTCAGAAATGAGACCAAACACCTTGAGGCACCACAATCCTTGCAGCCTGAGCAGTGACTTTAGCAAGCCACCAGTCAAAATGCAGGACATTGTAACATCATTAGTAACCAGGGAGAACCAGTCCCTGCTGCTTCATGTGAAAGTGAAACCGTGCAGTGAAAAATGGTTCTCATTGGTTACTAGTGACATCATAGTCAGTGTGGTTTCAGTGTTGATGTAGTGGGAGGAACAGAACTGACTTTTTTTTCCTCCAGACTGCTGCTCCACACATCACCCCAGTACTGCCAGGTGGAAAATCTTCTAATTAACAAACAGAAAAGAATAACTACTTGAGATATAAGAAGTGATAGCTGACTACATCTGAAAGTTACAATTAATTGCAGACAGTTTCCAGGCAGTACACTAGCTCTTTAAAAAAAATGTATTCAAACCAAAAAGGTGCAGGAGTCTGCCCGTGTTTCATATCTGAGGGACAACATCCACCAACTAGGAAAACAACCAAATACTGTAAAGTACACAAAGCTATTCAAGAATATTTGGTATTCCTAGCTTCTGCTACATTGTAATTGCTCTTTATTTTCCTAAACAATCTTCCCATAGTCAGTGTTTCTTCACAAATTCACATGTATGTTGATAACTCTATACTATTTTTCTCAGATGCCTCAGTCCCTGAGCAAAAATGGTCCTTGAAACATGACTTTCTCAATATCAAGTGATGGTTCCACTTGAATCAACTTTTGCAAAATTCCACAAGCACTTTCTCCTTGACCTTTGGTAGTATGCTGAGACTCGGTAGGGTCCATAGAACCCCTGACTTAAAGAATCTGAATGCTCTCCTCTAAAAAAGTGCCCCATTGTAAGTACCTTGGTCTGTGACTGTATTTAAAATATGATTTCTAAATCTACATTGATGCCATCCATACAGAGTTCCTCTCTAGACCATGTGCAAGGTGCAGCAATAAATGATGTTTTACTGTCCTTGACCCAAGAAGCATTGCTTTAGTTTTCTTTTCATTTATGAGGAGCATATTTAACTGAAACCAGTTGTAGGCAGAGCCATAGTTTTGGGTAAGTATAGAGGATATATTAGTAAGGCACCTATCACTGTGGAAGAGGACAAGATCATCAACATATATCAGTGCAGCGCAGTTGAGGCTATCTGTGGGGAGGGAGTTAATAAAGATGGAAAACAGTAGGGGGCCAAGGATGGAGTCCTGGAGGACTCCCATGGAGACAGACAATGCAGGATAAGTGGTAGTTCCAATGCACACCATTTGGGAGCAGCCCAAGAGATAGCTCCGAAATCATGAGGAGGTCTCCTCAGAGCAACCAAGCAGGTTGAGTTTGGCATGGAGAAGGGAGTGGTTGACATGGTCAAAGGCCTTGGTCAGGTCCACAAATACAGGACCTGTAGCTTCCTCTTGACCTATGTTCCTGAATACATGGCCAGTAAAGAAGGTCAAAGCACATGTTGTGCTATGGTGTTTATTAGACCGATGTTGCTGACTGCACAGCAGGTTGTATTTCCAGATATGATCAGATAGTTGGTGATGGACAATTTTCTCAAGGAGTTTGCTCAGGTGGGGGAGGCTGGACATTGGCCTATAATTGTCTGAGGAAAGAAGGATCCCCAGCTTTAAAGATCACAACAACTTTTGCAATCTTCCAAGAGTCTGGATGGTTGAGGTGGTCAGTGCCAGGTTGAAAATGAAGATGATGGGTTTGGTGACGGTGGGGAAAATGAGCTTATGCAGAAAGGGGTTGAGGCCATTGTACCAAGACTGCCTCTATTTGGAAGATTCTTAAGGAGTTTGGTAGTGTCCTTTTGGGAGATGGCCCTGAATTTAAAAGGACGGGGGGGGCATCAGAGGGAGCAGAAGAAAGGGGCCGGTCACCAATACTAGGTCCTGGACTTGGTTGTTGATGTGTAGGTAGTTTACTGAAGTGGGCAGTGAGGTCCATAAACTTTTTGTAAAAGGCCAGGGCAACCTCTGATGGATCTGTCAGAGGGCCAGCGGGCAAGCTTAGATGGATAATAGGGCTGTGGGACTGTGGGTTAAGCAGGGAACCAATGGAACTCCAAAAGCATTGGGGATTACCAAGTTTATCTCTTTGTAGGCTGTGATAAAAAATATGTTTCTGGGACTGGGAAGTTTACTTACATTTTTTTGTAAATGCCTATAGTCATTCCAGAGACTTGGGGAAGGGGTCATCTTGTAGGTGACCCACTTTCTAGCCCTTTCTTTCATAAGGGCCAGAAGTTCCTTAGTGATCTAGTGGGTACAGCCACCTATCACTCTCCTAGTGGTGAGTGGGAAATGGCGATCCTGAATCTAAAGGAGGACAACCATGAGAAAACTCACTGCCAGTGCCATACCCATAAGGGAGTAGAGTGCAGATCAATTAACCATGCGGATGTCCTCAATGAAGTCTGAGGTGTCAGGGCAGTTAAAATTATGGAAAGATAGGTATTGGGGGCGTTTGGTCTTGGTGGACCAGATAATGTAAGTAGGGGAATGGTCACTAATAGAGTCGGACAGAGTTCCTGCCTTGAGTACCTTGTCCTCCCTGTTCATGGCCACCCAGTCTAGCAGACAGTGATTTTATGTGTGGATGTTGTGCCTAGTGGGGATAGAGATGGTTTGCACCAGGTTGTGTTGCTTTAGCAGGTTGGTGTAGTCAGGTTCCATTGCACTTAATCAGTTAAGGTTAATGTCATCCAGTAGAATAGTGTTCATGGGAGGGGAGAGTTGGCCCAGCCCAGTCTGGTGGTTACTTAATCCTGGTGTGCCCCCAGCCGGAGGGTTGTAGCAGCACCCTAGGTATATTTTTTTGCTGATCCCAGGGTCAACTCAGAGATGAGCCACTCGCTGGGGGAATCACGATCAGAGCTGATGACTATGGTGGCTGAGAAGGGTTCTCTGAGGTAAATGCAACACCACAACCCTTCTTTTTCCCTAGTCTATCTCAGCATAACATGGAGTAGCCCAGGAGTTGGTACATGGCATCAGGGATATGCAGTTTTAGCCATGTTTCTGAAAGACTGAGGACCTGGGGCTTATACAGGAATACCCAGGCTTCGAGATCTGAGAATTTAGATGGGAGGCTACATATGTTTTAATGTGCAATTTTTAGCCCTGGGGAGTTAACCCAGGTATTGTTTGAGTGGGTGATAAGCATATTCAAGGGGCCTGGGTTACTTTCCACATCCCCTGCCAGCAGCAGCATGGAGAAGAGGGGACAGTAAGGATGTGGTAGCAGGGAGAATGATAGCGAGAGGGAGTGCAAGAAGAAACCAAGTTGACGATGCTCTAGGTTTGATAGAAAAGCATAGAGTAGGGGGCCCAGTAACGGTAGTTCCCATGTGTTCACCCCATGTGTAGGGGCAGCTGGGTGGTGGGTGGGTTTGAAGAACTCTTGCTTGTTCTCTTGCTCCAGAGCAAGTACTGAAGCACAGAAGTAAACTCCCATCAGAGTGCCTAGCAGAGAAGCTGCCAGCAGAGGGATCAAAACAAGTTTTGTCTTTTGCTTGTAAGGATCTAGGCTGCTTGTTGGGTGTTTTTAGGACCCAGCTGGAAAATATAGTGATGATAAGGTGGGATGTATCAACTAGCTTCTGGGGGAGAACTTAGAATACTATAGAGTCACAGTGAGGGGGAAGATACTAACAGGCTTGTTGGCCAAGTGGATAGAGGCGTTGGATTTCAAAGGAAGCAGACACAAGGGTCCTAGGTTAAATTGTTTTTGGGCTGCTGAAAATTTAAAATATGATGGTGGTGTATTTCTTTGCTTAGTCTGATTGACAGGAGCTAAACACAGGGTATAGTAAGGGTTGTGGAGTAGGAGGGGCATAAGGGGGAAGAAGCTCTCCTTCAGCACGACAAGTGTTTTGACTCATTTATTTATTTATTGGTTTATTTTATTTTTTTAAAAAGAAAAGAATCTGAGGATCAGTGGCATGATTTTTAGGACAGTAAATTAATAACAAGGGAACTAGGAGAGCTTCAGTAGCAGACAAGTAGTGGAATAGCAGTATAATTGCAGTATAATGTGGGGAGTGGTGCAGTGCAGTGGCTGTGGGGCAGCTATATTCAGGCAGACCATCTGGACACTGAGGTGCTTCCCAATCTGCATGCATCTCTCTGGACTGTGGGATGAGGTAGCCAGACTCAGAGCAGAAGTAAACTGGGTCAGGAGTATCATCACCCCTATCCAGAGACCACCCAGTCCAATGCAACTGCCTCAAAGGATGCTGAGAACGAGGAATACTTGGATGACAGTGGGCTCAGGGAGGGTTAGAGCGGTCAGGCAGAGGCACATCCTAGATCCTATTCCACTCAAGAACTCATATGCCTCACTAGCAAACGGGGACAACCAAATAGAGGTACCCAGAGAAGTGGAAGGAAAGGATGTGGAGGTTAGCCAAGGAGGTGACCTCAGCGGGGAAAGCAGTGGACCCCAGAGGAGGAGGAGGAAGAGAATCCTGGTTGGTGACTCCATCATAAGAGGGATCCAGCTAGGAGCACAGGAGGGGGAAGCCAGGGAGGTGAGGTGCCTACCAGGTGCCACAGCATGGAGGGATGGAAGGAAGATCCTGGGGATCACTGGGAAGGCAAGATGGGAAGGTAAGCTGGATGTCATTATCCACCTAGGCATTAATGACTTGGCAAATGGGAAGCCAAAGGAAGTTCAGGAAGAGTTTAGGAAATTGTGGAGGGGTCTCAAGCAAGTAGCTACTTCTGTCACTTTCTCAGAAGTACTACCTGCGAGAGGCAAGGGAGAGCATAGGGGTGCATGCGCCAAGAACTTTAACTCATGGTTGAAGAATTGGTGCTGTAAGGAAGGGTTTGGATTCATTGGTGACTGGGGACCCACCTGGAGTGATGGAGATCTGTTCAAGCCTGACGACTTGCATCCATCCTGGAGGGGAATCCAAGCACTCAATGATAAGTTTAAATGCTACATTGACAAGCATTTAAACTAGCAAAGAGGGATGGCAGGCCAGCAAGGAGGGTACCTACTTGCTCATCCCCCACAGCTAGCAGTGGAACCAGTGAATCAGAGGAGTGGCTACCTCTACAAAGCAGAGTGCAAAAGATGGAGATTAGCGCCCAAGAGGTGGATAGGCAGAAAAGGGGCAAAATTCAGCAGAAGGGCAGACAGCAAGGAGAACCAGGGATAAAGGACAACCAAGAAAGGGGCTGGAGTAGAATAGCAAAACAGTCTAGGGAGGTCAAATCATGGAAATCCATGTGTGCAAATGCCTGGAGCCTTAGCAACAAGATGAAAGATCTGGAGGCTGTCATGGTGCAGTCAGACCTGTACATTGTGGCCATCACTGAAACCTGGTGTAATGATAACCAGGACTGGGAGATGGCCATACCTGACTACAACATATTCAGAAGAGACAGGGCAGGCAGGCGGGAAGGGAGGAGGAGTGGCACTGTATGTGAAAAATGACATAAGGGCCACAGAGATCCAGGAGGAACAAAATGGGGGAGAGATACTGTGGGTTAAGCTGGAAAGGAAAATGGGGCCAGCCATCCCCACAGGTGTGGTCTATAGACCTGCGGCCCAGGAGGAAGAAACAGATATGGAGCTGATGCTAGCCATCCAAAGGATGGAAGACAATGGGGAGGTAATACTGGTTGGAGACTTCAATATTCCAGACGTGGCCTGGAGCATCCCAGCACCAGCATCAACTAGGAGCAGATTTATCCTGGCCTCTCTTCAGGGTGCCTTCCTCAAGCAAGTGGTCATGGAACCAACTCGGCAGAAGGTAGTATTGGACCTTGTGCTCACAAACAGGGACAGTGTGATGGGGTAACAGTGGAGAAGCACCTGGGAAACAGTGACCACCAGTCATTGTAGTTTGAAATCACAGAAAGAGCAGAACCAAAACCACACAAAAACATGTATCCTGGATTTTAGGGGGGCAGACTTTGTGAAAATGGGGAGATACTTGACAGAGGCATTAAGGGGAAAGGGGCAGGAATCAGGGGTTGAGGAACAGTGGGCAGTATTTAAAATGGGGATTACAAGAGCAACAGAATTATGCATTAATCAGGTTAGCAAGAGGAAAAGGAAGAGGAGACCATTATGGTTTTCCAAAGAGGTAGCAAAGAAAGTGAAAGCCAAAAGATTGCATTCAGGCAATACAAAAAGACACAGGCAGAAGGGGATAGGGAGAAGTACCAGGAGAAAAGGAGGCAGGAGGTCAGTAAGGAGCCAAAGCTCAGACAGAACACATTGCAAAATCAGTGGGTAGAGGGACAAAATCTTTTACAGGTACATAAGTGAAAAAGAAAGGCAAAGGGAGGGATAGTGAGACTGAAGAGGAGGATGGGAGCCAGTGGAGGATGACAACAGTAAAGCTGACATATTGAACAGGTATTTCTGCTCAGTCTTTACTGAGGAAGAGGAGGGTAATGGGTCTGAAGGGAATACAAGGGGTGAGAATGGTGCTGAAATGGACACAAGTCCCTTTACACGAGAAAGGGTCCTGAAGGAACTGGAAGTAATAAGAGTTGATAAAGCAATGGGGCCAGATGAATTTTTTGACTGGGTGACTAGGGAGGTGGATCGGGGAAGGCAGTGGACATGGCCTATCTGGACTTCAGCAAGGCCTTTGACACTGTTTCACAGTGGGCATGACAGAAGTGTGGTGGGAAGGTAACTGGCTGGGCGGCAGGACACAGGGTGGTGGTAAATGGCTGTCACTCCACAGAGGGAAGAGTGACCAGTGGGGTACCACAGGGATCAGTGCTGGGACCAGTCCTATTCAACATCTTCATCAGTGACATTGCACAGGACCTAGAAGGCAGAATGTCACTGTTCGCTGATGACACAAAGCTCTGTAACAGAGTAGACACACCAGAGGGCATAGACAGAATGAGAAGGGATCTGCAGAAACTTGAAGAATGGTCAGGGATTTGGCAGTTGAAATTCAATGCAAAGAAGTGCAAGATAATGCACTTGGGGCACAAAAACCCTGGCACAATATACAGTATCAGTTAGGGGGTGAGGATATAGCATGCACCAAGCAGGAAAGGGATCTTGAGGTTTTCATCTCTGATGACCTCAAGGTAGGCAAACAATGTGACAAGGCAGCAGGTAAAGCAAATAGGATGCTGGGATGCATAGGCAGGGGCATCACCAGCAGAAAAAGGGAGGTCATAATTCCACTATACAAAACACTAGTGAGGCCCCACCTGGAGTACAGTGTACAGTTCTGGAGACCTTACCTACGTAAGGACGTAGACAGGGTAGAGAAGGTTCAGAGCAGGGCAACAAAGATAGTGCATGGATTGCATCACAAGTCCTATGAGGACAGGTTGAAGGAACTGAACATGTACTCCCTGGAGGAGAGGAGGGAGAGTGGGGATATGATAGAGACATGCAAGTATCTTACAGGGCGAAACAGGGTGCAGGAATACACTATTTTTAAGCGAAAAATATGTTTCAGGACTACAGGGCATGGGATGAAGTTGGAGGGAGGACGATTTAGAGGAAACGTGAGGAAGAATTTCTTCACAGAATGGGTGGTGGACAAATGGAACACCCTGCCAGAGGAAGTGGTGGGGACTGAAACAATCACAGGATTTAAGAATGCATGGGATAGACATAAAGGAATTCTGGAGGTCAGGGGTAAGGGGCAACAGACTTCTAGGAAAACAAACTGAACTTACCAGCCCAAATGGGCAGACTGAGTGGGCCATAGGCCCTTATCTGCCGACACTGTCTATGTATCTATGTATCTATGTAAGTCCCAAAGAGGGTGAGAGAGGCAAGGACAGAGGGAGGAGTATATTAGAGGGCAGATTACACAGGTGCATGGGGCAGGGAGTGATATAAACTAAGGGACAGGTTAGGACAGGGCACCTCAAATTTTATTTAGAAAAGAGTGCTGAGACAACAGTGTCCCCTAAAGGTTAAGAACTATAAGCTGCTAAGGGAGGGGTTTGAGGAGATAGAATCACATGGTTTGGTCACATGACTCAGTCCACCTATAAATGAAATTCCCGTCCAAAGTGGGAGGGTGGGTGGGGCAACCACCGCACTAGCAGCAACAGGCTACTGCAGTGGAGCTTGCCAGGCACTCTGTCTGTACCTGGGGTTTAACGGGAACTGCACCGGCTGCTGCGGGGAGGGAAGGGTGGCATCTGGCCTCTGGAGTGGTGTAGCAGCCTGCTGGGGATCGACTACACCTGCTACTTCTGTTGGGTGGAGGTGTTGAACCTAACCCTGGCCCTGTTCACTCGCCTACCTCTGATCTTCCCAAAGGGCTCCAAGTGGCCCACATCAACACCTGAAGCCTCCTACCTAAAATTTATCTGCTACAACCACTAGTAATTTCTCTCCACCCAGATGTCCTAATAGTCTCAGAATTTTGGCTCTGACCCAAGATTGCTGACTCTGCTATCTCAATTCCAGGCTACACCCTCAGCAACCAAGACTGTACCTCTAAAGGAGGTGGTATTGTGTCTGCATATTCTCCACTATTCAGTTCACCACAGTTCTATCTGTCACCTCTCTTGCTGCCTATGAACTCCTCATCCTCAAACTATCTCTCCCTTTCTCCCCTCTCATCTACATGGCAGGTGTCTACTGCTGCCCTGGCCTTTCCCTAGTCTCTGAGCTCCTGTCTTACATCTACTCTCTTGCCCCCTCTGGTGAACTCCTCATTGTGGGTGATTTAAACATAAACTAACTCTCCCACTCGACCTCTAAACTTTGCCAAAATGTAAGGTCCCTGCACCTTACTTAACTCATCTGTACACCTACCCACCTAATTTCTAAATTCCCAAATCACTCACTTCTTGACTTGGTTATCATGAATCTCTCACACCTCATTATTGATGCCAGCACCCTCCCTGATGCACTCAGCGATCACCATATGGTAGAATGTGTGCGAAAAATCAGCCATCCTAAATTACACCCCCAAATTATCCACATCTACTCCTTCCAGTCACTAGATCTAGCCTCTCTTCATGCTGATCTGCAGTCAACTGACTGGTCCCCGATCACCAGAGCCTGAGACATTAACCAAGCCCTTGAATACTTCCTCTTCAAATTCCTGCTAATCTGGGATTAGCATGCTCCCCTCTGGAAAACCAGGGTCAGAGGATCACATCTCCCTTGGATATCGGCAGAACTATTGGCTTGCCACCGTGCACGTGACCTGCAATGGAAATCTTACAAGTCCTCTGGTGCACCTGCAGACCTTAACAGGTACCCCTTCCTGTGGAATGCTTGTACTTGAGCCACCAGGTTAGCTAAAGCTGATTCTTTTTTATCCTCTTTTCAGAAAAAATCTAAGTCCCCCCTCCAAGTTCTGGAAAGTTATTCATACCCTCTCCTTCCCTCCAATCCAGTCCACCCCTCCTGTCTTAAAGATGGGCCACTCCATCATCTATGGCCCTCCTTCAGTCACCTCTGCCTTCAACACTTTACCACCTGTGCTTCCACTCTCCTTTCTTCCCTATCTCCTTCCACCTCACACCCTCTTCCCCACTCACCCATCTGCACTTTCTTTCTCCTTCTCACCTGTTACCCCTTACTCCTCTTTGAAATACCTTCTCACGCCAAACCCCCTGCAAGGTGGGAGCCCTGATGGATTAGACCCAATGTTCCTCCATCTCTCTGCCCCTGCTATTGCCTCCCCTATTGCCTCCCTCCTTAGCCTCTTGTTCTCTCTTGCCTCTGTCCCAGACTCCTGGAAGCATGCTACAGTTATTCCCCTTCCAAAAGGCAGTGACTCCTCCTCCCCAGGCAATTACCATCCTATCTCCCTCCTCCCAAACCTTTCCAAACTCCAAGAACACATAGTTCTAGCCCAATTCTCCTCTTTCCTTGACTCCTCTTCCTTCTTCTCCCCCTTCCAGTCTGGCTTCCGAAAACACCACTCACCTACTTACTCCCTCCTCCGACCCACCAGTGCCATTCATTCTGCTATGGGTCAGGATATTCCCACTGCCATCATTTTTGTCGATCTAGCGAAAGCTTTCAACACTGTCTTCCACCCCTTTGTCCTTCACAAACTGAGTACGACTGGCTTCTCAGTCCCTGCTATAAACTGGTTAAGCTCCTCCCTAACAGGCAGATTGCAATCAGTGAAACGTGGAGAATCCCTATCCCCTTCCCGCCCCATTAATGCCAGTGTTCCCCAAGGCTCCATCCTTGGCCCTTTCTTTTTCTCCATTTTTCTAAATGACCACTCCTCTGCTTTCTCATCTGCTTCCATCTGCATGTACACAGTTGACATGGCCCTGTTTGTCTCTGGATTTTTTCCAACTGAGTTATGATCCAAGCTCCAAACTGATTTTAACTCAGTCCAGAAATGGTTCAGGTCTAATCAGCTATCGTTAAATGCCAAGAAAACAGTTTCTGTGTTCTTTGGCACTAGGCCTAAGCTTTCTAAACTTCCATCCTTTCTTCCTTCCACACCCTAGATGGGGGACACAATTGATGACATGCCCTCATTTAAATATCTTGGCGTCTGAACTGATTGACACCTCAGTTTCTCACAGCACATAGCTGCCATATATGAAAAAAAAACACCCCAAGCCAGGTGCCCTCTATAGGAACAAAAGCTGCATCCCCCTACCCACCCACTGGGATATCCTCATTAAGATGATACTCCCCATCTTTGATTATGGTGACATCATCTATGATGCTACCCAGAAGCCCACACTGGCCAGACTGGATACCCTCTTCCACTCCTTCTGCCATTTTGCTCTGAACTGCTCTCCTTGCACCCTCCACTGTACTCTGCTCACTCTCCCACTGTTCCTTAGTGGATCACCACTTAATCCACTGTGTCTCTTTCACTTCAAAGTTCTGGCTCTCTTCCCTCCCTCCCTATCTGACATCCCTCTTCTCACCTACCCCACCTCTTCCTACTCCCTCTGTAACCATAGCTATCACTCCCTCTTGCTCCCCTCTCAAAATTCTCTTGCTGGACAATCTGCTTTCTCATTTCACTTTCCCAAACTTTGGAATTCTCTCCCCCTACTTATTCGCTCTGCTTCCACTAAACACTCACTAACCTCTACACTCAACACACACACACACACACACTACCCCCTCCTGCAACTGCCCCTAATATCCATTCCCCTTTTGTTCATTACTCTACTCTCCCCTTCTTCCCCCCGCAACTTCCCCTTTTGCCTAGTATAATTTTTTTTACTCTACTCTCCCTTCTTCCCCCTCACCTCTACCTCCTCATCTTCCCACAGTCTCTCCTCCAGTCCTCATCAATTTACTCCTTTGTATATTTACCTGTTGATATTGAATATATTGTATATATTGTGCATACTGTTATCTGTACTAGCAAATCTACTGTCATTCTGTATTATTTTGTATTTAGTAGGATTTTATATTGTTTCTCCCTCTCCCCTTCTCCCCCAGGATGCATCTGAAAACAAGCTATTACAGGCTCAATATGTCTTTCCTGGTGAAATGTTTTAATAAATAAAAAAAAATCTGCTAAACCTCATTGATTCAGTTACGCTTAACCTCATTGATTCAATCACTGGCATCACAGCCTCTCACTACCTGAACACCGACCTTCTATGTCGCTATCAGTTCATTCTCTCTCCCCAGGCTTCTTTGCCCAATATTGGGCAGACCACTACTGTGGCTCATACCATCTGCCTGAGCCACCCACCCAAACCCTGAAACCTATCCTTGTACACTAAAGGAACTGCTGCTTAACCTCATTGATTCAATCACTGGCATCACAGCCTCTCACTACCTGAACACCGACCTTCTATGTCGCTATCAGTTCATTCTCACTCCCCAGGCTTATTTGCCCAATATTGGGCAGACCACTACTGTAGCTCATACCATCTGCCTGAGCCACCCACCCAAACCCTGAAACCTATCCTTGTACACTAAAGGAACTGCTGCTCCAGCCACACTCACTGAGGAGCTGAAGCCATGAAAGTCAACTGCCTACCATCCGCATCCTGGCTGGTTCGATTCCAGTGGCTCCCAAAGTACGCTAGCTACAGTAATAGCCGCAGGCATTGCCAGCTATTTCCAGATATTTCATGAAATTTCTAAAGAGTTTCTCTCTCTCTCTCTGCCCCTACTGTGGAAATGCAGAAAGCAGGAGATTTCTCTAAAATATCACCGAAATTTCAGGAAATAGCTGGCAATGTCTGTGGCTACTACTGTAGAGGTTCCATCACTGCTCACTTTCTACCCCATCGGCACTTTGTGCTAGCTCCCCACCCACCCATCCAAGGTTGACACTGACTTAAATACCTACCAGAGGTCAGATGACTAAGTATCTGTTTTGTCACTTGCAACTTATATTCTACTATCACTGGGGGCATCGTCAGTAATTTTTCGGCTTACTCAATGCTGTAACCTCCCCTGTGGTGTTCCTCTGAATAGAAACTATCCCAGCTGAGTAGATGGGTGCTAGATCAGTCTCAACCTGCAGCTAGTGAAATTGTACCCAAACACTGCTCTCACTCTCTTACCTTAAATCCTTAGTAAAACTACCCTGGTTTTACTCTCTGTGCCACATTTGTCTCCAAACTTTTTCTTTTCCTGTTCTACTCCCATCCTAGACATGGGACATGGAATTATGTTAACAGCCATGTACATGCTAGTGGTGATGGGATCGGATTATGTCCTGCTTTAAATACACCATGCTGCTGATCAGTGCACTGGCCCCATGAAACACTAAGGACTAACAGAACAGCCTTTTGACTACTCAATACAATGTTTCAAAATATATTAATATGTACTTAAGCAAAGAGGGAACCTGTACCTGATAGCTGCCTATATCACAGACAATTAACGGTGGACCCCCCTACCAGTACACAGAACTCTCAATAAATTCCTAAGGTGACTAAAGCTGCTGCTTGGGGAGATGTGGAAAAACCTGGGGCCCATCATCTGATAATATTAGGATAGACGCCTCCAACAGGGGCAGATGGGATTCCACAAAGGGGCTAAAAATAGTGCACATAAACTTTAATAGCCTCAGGCCTAAAATGCCTGAGCTATAGGCTTGGAAAAACCTATTCTTACCTGACATAATTGCCGTCAGCGGAACTTGGCTCAAACCCCATATTCTAGACCATGAGGTTGACCTAACTGGCTACAATTAATTCAGGCAGGACAGAATGAAGATCTACGTAAAATCAGCCCTAACAGCCACACTAGTCCCCCTACCTGATCTTAGAGGATCAGATTGTGAGGCGTTCTTCCTGATGCTCTTTATGAGTGAGACCAAACTATTGCTCCTCGGCTCTGTGTATAGCCCTCCCAAACTGAACTTACAAGCTCAAATGGGCAGACTAGGTGGGCCATAGGCCCTTATCTGCCGACACTGTCTATGTATCTATGTATCTATAAAATGGCTACTGAGTCCTTGAGGTCTCATAAATATAATACCCTCTCCTACCCGGGGTGAGAAGGTTATCCTGGGTGACTTTAAAGTGCATTGGGGCCTGCACACCAATGATGACATAAAACACCCATTATCTGAGGTAGGACTGACCCAAATTATACAAGAGACCACTAGACTAAATATGAAAACAGGAAGCCACACTACTCTAGACTGGATCCTAGCCACAAAACCAGAAAGATTCAAACTGGTTGGCACATTTGCTGACTCATAGAGTGATCACTGCCCCATGTATGGCGTTTGGAAAAACAACTTCCAAATGGGAGATCACATGATGCGCCTGGCTTGCTAGCTGCTGATCCTTGAGCTCCCACTTCCAGCCTTCAGAAATCTATTGTAATCTGCTGTTTTTGAACTAGCTTCACAAAGTCTGCCTTATTGTTGTTACAGCTGTGTGCTCATAGAACTTGTTTGGTGAGTTTTCGGCATTCTCTGAGGGTAAAAACAAGCCGACACGGAGGCTGAAATGAAAGCATACGCCCCCCAGTCTCGCCTGACAAGCAGGCCAAGAAAGCAAAGTAGCAACAACACTCATCAGCTAAACAGCTAAGTGCCCTCTCAGCCTCGGTACCGCTATCGGAGGAGCGCTTTTCGCAGGAGCTGCAGCCATTTAAGGAAACACTGCAGGATATAGTGGCAGACCTTAAAAACCTCTACAGAGAGATGGCTGGCCTCAAAACCCGGGTGACCGACACTGAAGCGCATACCCACTCTTTGGAAGTCTGGTGAGACAAAGCTGACCCCGAGATGACAAAGCTCTGACAACAAATCACCAAACTGCAGCTTAAAACGGAGAATCTAGAGGGACGCAGCAGAAGGAACAGCGTCTTAATCTTTGGCTTACCAGAAGGGGCTGAGGGCTTCTCTGCCATTACGTTTATTCAGAAGCTTTTCAACAAGATTGCAGGTCCCTTGCCACATAATCCCACCTACCTAATTGAAAGGGCGCACAGGTCCTTATGTCCGAAACCGGAGGAATCAGCTTCCCCTCACCCAATGATTATCTGGTTGCTCAACTATCTGGAAAACCAATACATTCTCTTGAAAGTCAGGGAATTACACTCTATCCAATGGGAGGACAAGCGACTATGCATTATTCAGGATCTACCCCTAGAAACCCTCCAGAGGACAGCCACCTTTCAACCTGTGGTTAGTAAGCTGATTGCAGCCAGGGTCAAATTTCAGATGGCTTACCCAGCTCACCTTCAGATCTTAGTAGATGGTGTGTGGCACTCATATGATTCTGCTACTCAAGCTCAGGCCAATTTGGGAAAGAAGCTGCCCTCGCTGTTCAAAGCCCCATGATGTGCCCCACATAATTAGATGTACGAGACTCTGTCTGCTTCTAGTTTTTCCTTTTTTTATTTTTTTGTTCTATGTTGCTTACCTCAGATCTGCTCGGTTTTGTGTGGAGCCTGCAAGATGAGAGGTGATCCCTGGTGGAGCATCGGCGGGGATGGATCCTGGCGAGGTTGGACTGTGGTCTGAATATTTGGGAGGACCAGTGCATCACCGCGTTTCTAACGTGAAGGACTCTTTATGTGCAGCACTTGTTTCCAGGGGGTTTGGTTTTTTTTCAGCGTGGTGTCAGCCTGCTGCTAATTCGGTTCCCCTGGGAAACAATCAGTTTCTTGTGGGACTGTCTACTACACTAATGCTGCTGAAGTTATTTCGCCTTGCCTTGTTCTTTATACTTGTTTGCTCCTTTGCTGTCACTTCTGCTATTCTTTTTGCTTCGGTTTTCTCCTATCTTCCTACTCCCTCTGCGTTGTGTTTAATTGATACCTGTTGGTAAGGCTATAGTTCTACGCTTTCTATTTTGTCTTTTATTGTTTCTCACCTTAGTACTTCTGTCTCCTTCTTCTGTTCATAGTTATCTTGTTGCTGTTTGCATCAGTGTTTCTTAGCCTGCACCTAAGTTGTATCTATAACCATTCTTCTGTAGTTTACTTATTTTTTTCAGTCTTCTCCCTTTTTTCTTCCTTTACCCAGCATCTCTCAAGGCTACTCACCTGATTTAGTTGCTACTACTCCCATATGTATGGTGTCATTTCCTTTACCATATTATGTTTTTTTTTTCTCTCTCTCAGGTTGAAAGCCATGTTGTTGATTGATGGTGGGCTCCGTGGGGAGGTGAGTGAGAGATAGCATTGGCTTAGGTATGGCCAGCCACATGTACTGGTGTGTTGGGGGGGTGTACCCTAGTTACTCTCCAGATCATTTTTTATAATTTTTGTCATGTTGGGGAATACACTGTAGTTTCTAGGGAGGGTTGTACTGGTGGATAATTTATTTGTAGAGATTCACATTATGCTTGGATTGGTTAATGCCTTTCACTTCTATTTAGATGGGACCATGGAGGGTAAATACATTAGGCAGCAAGGGGGATCTCTACCTATTAAGGGCAATATGGTATATCAATGGTCCTTGAAATTGGGTAGAGAGTTAATTGTAAATAGTTGTAAGTGGGTAGGGTCTATGGAGGTAGGTTAATTGACAATTGGGGTGTTCAACAGTTCCTCAGACTTAATAATGTGTGTGGTATTTAATACATGGCAAAAGTTTATCAGTTTGGGTTGTTGTTATGTGATTGTTGGGTCAGGTGGAATACCAGAATTAGTTTATTGAGATTTTCTGTTCATAGAGAGGGGCTCGTGATGTACCTTTTTGATAGAATAATTGGCCTGCACAAGAGGTATCAGAGAGTTAATGGTCAGTGGCATTAAAAAATTTATAACATGGAATGTGAGAGGGGCTCGTGAACTTAACAAATGAGTACAAATTCTTAAACATCTATCATTATTACAGGCTAACATCTACTTCATTCAAGAAACCCACCTCCTCCCTTGGGAAGCCACGAGCTTGCGCAGACAAGAGGTTGGGCAAGTTTAAGTCTCTGGTATGTCAACAGCTAGTGGTGGAACCGCCATTCTAATTCACCACTCAGTAGCTTTTCAGACTAAAGCGACAATCATAGATCTGCATGGGAGATATGTACTAGTCCATGGCCTTTTAGACTGCACCAAAGTAGTCCTGGGGAGAGTGTATGGACCAGTAGGAGGGAATCCCGAAATCTTCCAGGACCTGTTAAGTAAACTGCAAACATTCGCATCTCTGCCATTAATACTTGGCGGGGACTGGAACCTACCACCCACCCAAGATTTAGATTGTTCTAATTATCCACTTAAGCCTCCCTCCATTGCCTAGAAAGCACTCTCCAATTTTTTAGACTCTACTGGGCTATGTGACCCTTGGAGACTGCAAAATCCCACGACCCGCCTTTTCTCTTTTCAATCTGTGGTACACTCCTCTTGGTCCCAGCTGGACTATATTTTACTTAGTCGCTCACTTATGCAGGGTTTAAATGACTCTGCTATAGAACCAATAGTTATATCGGACCATGTAGTAGCCTGGGTAACTGTCTTGTTAGACCATAATTTTCAAAGAGACCCGGTATGGCATCTAAATACGCAGCTTCTAAAAGAAGACTTTGTTATTACCAGAATCTCTGATTTGATTCAGACATCTGTTGGTAATAACCATGGATCTGTTGCAAGAATGGATCACTAGTGGTGTGCCTTAAAATGCTATTTGAGAGGGAAGTTTATTAGGCTCGCCTCCACCCGCAAACGAAAAAGAGAGGCTATCACCACATCGCTCCTGACTCAAATTCGTTCACTCGAACAATCCCTCTCTTCTCCCCCCCTCTCTGGATATTCTGAAAACACTGTTACACTTAAGGAACCAATACTCCCTTTTATTACAAGAAAAAGCAGAATTTGCCATACTAAGAACCCAGGCAAAATATATGGAGCAAGGGGAGAAGTTGAGTCACCTTCTAGCTTTGCGGCTGAGGAAATTGAAGGTTCTAGGTTTATTGCCTCCATTGAGGCCCCTGATGGGACTACTAAAACACACCCTAGAGACATTGCCTCTATCTTTAAGCAGTTTTATACTTCCCTATACAATAAACGTTCTCTACTCCCATCTCAAAGTGAGCTGTTAGATTATTTGTCTGCCTATTCACTACCAACTTTCTCCTACACAGTACTCCATTCTAATCGCTCCCATTTCCCTCCAAGAAATATTATCCGCTATTAGTAATATAGCGATGGACAAGGCCCCAAGTCCTGATGGCCTACCATCAAACTTTTATAAAATCTTTGCTAAAGACCTTGCACCTAGTTTGTTGCATTTATACCAATATATGCTTACAGGACAAATCCAGGACCCATCCCTATTAGAAGCCTCAATCATTCTCCTTCTTAAACCTGATAAACCATCTCATTCCCCAGTGAGCTATCACCCAATTTCTCTGTTAAACTGTGATATTAAAATTCTTTCCAAGATACTCACTAATACAATTGAATAAGTCTGGACTCCTCTTCTTAGCTTGGAACAAATAGGTTTTGTGTCTGGTAGAACTCCAGCAGACCATCTTTGTAAACTGTCATATATTATCCAGTTGGCAAAAATTTCTCTAGATGCAGAAAAGGCTTTTGATAGGGTGGACTGGAGCTTCTTGTAGACCACTCTCCAGGTAATGGGCTTTCCCAATGACTTCAGTAAATGGATTCAAGCCCTGTACCTCTTCCCCAGGGGTAGAATACATTGTAATGGAGTACTATCTGATGCTTTCCCGCTTTTCTCTGGCACGTGGCAGGGGTGTCTGCTCTCCCCCTTCCTCTTTAACCTGTATCTTGAGCCCCTTATCAGGCGTTTGAAATCCTCTCCTTTAATCGCTGGTATACCTGTAGGTAATAGAGTCCCTCTGCTTTTGATTTATGCCAGTGATATACTGCTTCACCTCTCAGACCCGATCTCTTTCTTAAAAGAGGCGTTGGTCATTATTGACAACTTTGGGAAACTCTCAAATTATAAACTTAATATTAGTAAAACTGAAATTTTTCCCTTTAACCATTTAACATATAGCTCGGCCTTCTGCCAATTTGATATGAAATGGACCCCACAATCCATTAAATACTTAGATATCTATATTACCTCGGATCTAAACCTATCACGGAAGCTTAATTTAGATGATTTATGGCATAACATTGAGCAAGATCTAATAAAGTGGAAAAATCTCCCACTTTCGCTATGGGGTAGAATCAATACTATCAAGATGACGTCCTACCCAGGCTGTTTTATCCGTTAAATATGCTAGACACATGGTTACCATTATCCTTTTTCCAATGTATCCATTCAGATGTTAATTCATTTATAGGCGAGACAAGGCAATTAGAAGATCTTATTTTAAATTGTCCCAACCTAAGGAGCTAGGAGGGCTTCGCCTTCCTAATTTTCTATTTTATTACTGGGCCTGTCATTTGTATAAGTGTGGAAAATGGTTGTCTCTACCTGAACTTCTTACTCACCAAGATTATGTCCGACTATGGTTGCAAATTGAATTGGACATGTTTGCTTCTCACAGATTAGCCCCAGCATCACTTTTTTACACATCAATGAATAACATACCAAAAGCCTTGCAGTGTCTCCCGATTGATATATCATTAAGAGTCATTTCTCAACTGTTCAGCTACTGTAAGGTATCTCCAACTTTAGACTTTTCCCAGCCAATTTCCGCTAACCTGAATCTCAAAATAGGAGGTGTTCCCATAACTGGAAGTTGGTTACCAATTTCCTCTGTGCACACTGTTGCCGATTTTTATTCACAGGAAATTTATTCCAACCACGAAAGAGATTTTATCCAAAGTTGGTTCACCATCACCGGCAGCCTTTAAAATTCTTCAGCTTAAGCATCTCCTATTTAAAACATTTGGGAGTAAACTCAAACCTTCACAAATTGCTGCTTTTCTTCAGCAAATTACCATCTCAGCTAGTAAACCGCATGGCATATCTACAATGTATAGTTTGCTTCTTACTTTTCCACAACCTCCATCGGCAGCCGGTTCTAAGATAGAAACATAGAATTTGACGGCAGATAAGGACCGCTTGGCCCACCCAGTCTGCCCATTTCCCTACCTACTGGATAAGCTGCAGATCCTAGTTAACCAGCAGCCTACTTCTTCCTACCCCCACCCCCCAGAATTGCCTTAAGACTATCCTGCATGCTTGAATTCCGCCACTGATTTTGACTCCACAACCTCCTCCAGAAGGCCGTTCCATGCATCCACAACCTTTCTGTGAAAAATACTTCCTTTAATTACCTCTGAGCCGCCCCCCCCAATATCTTCAAATTGTGCCCTCTTGTTCTTACACACCTCTTTTTTTGAAAGATGCTACCCTCTTGGACTTTGTTGATTCCCTTGAGGTACTTGAAAGTTTCTATCATGTCCCCCCTCTCCCTCCTTTCCTCGAGGCTATACATATTAAGCTCCTTAAGTCTCTCTTCATATGTCTTCCAGTGCAGACCCTGTACCATTTTAGTTGCCCTCCTCTGGACAGCTTCCATCCTGTCTATGTCTTTGCGGAGATTGGGTCTCCAGAACTGCACACAGTACTCCAGATGGGGTCTCACCAGCTGTCTGTGCAGAGGGATAATAACATCCTGTTTCTACTGGTGATGCCTCTCCCTATGCATCCCAGTATCCCCCCAGCCCTCCTTGCTGCCCTCTCACATTGCTTGCCCATCTTTAGGTCATCAGATATGACTACCCCCAGGTCCCTTTCCATTTTTGTCATTGTTAGTATCTCACTCCCTATTGTGTACTCTTCCCCTGGGTTTTTGTTTCCCAGGTGCATTACCTTGCACTTCTTAGCATTGAATCTAAGCTGCCATACATTTGACTATTCCTCTAACCTTGCCAAGTCCCTTCTCATCCTTTCCACCCACCCTGTGCATCAACTCTGTTGCAGATCTTAATGTCATCTGCAAAGAGACATACTTTTCCTTCCAGTCCTTCTGCAATGTCACTTATAAAGACATTGAAGAGGACCGGTCCTAATACTGAACCCTGCGGTACCCCACTAGTAACCCTCCTTTCTTCTGAGTGGACTCCATTTACTATTACTCTCTGTGTCCTATTCTCCAGCCAATTCTTTACCCAGGCTGTCATCTTGGGACCCACTCTCAGGCTGGCTAACTTATATATTAATCTTTTGTGTGGGACTGTGTCAAATGCCTTGCTAAAGTCTAGGTAGGCCATGTCCACAGCCCCTCCTTGATCTACTACTTTGGTCACCCAGTCAAAGAAATCTATCAGATTCATCTGGCATGACCTTCCCACTGTGAATCCATGCTGCCTAGGGTCCTGTGCCCTCTGGCCTCTAGATACTCGACAATTCTTTCCTTTAGAAGTGATTCCATCATTTTCCCTATCACTGAGGTTAAACTAACAGGTCTGTAGTTTCCTGCTTCTGCCTTGCTCCCACTTTTGTGAAGGGGAATCACATCTGCCCTCCTCCAATCCTCGGGTACCACCCCTTCCTCCCATGATTTGTTAAAAAGGGTAGTCAGTGGTGTCACTAGTTCTACCCTTAGTTCTTTTAGAATTCTGGGATGAATCCCATCAGGCCCCATTACTTTGTCCATCTTCAGTTTTAAGAGTTCTTTCAGAAGCTTTTCTTCTGTAAATGGGCTAGTATCAACTTCTGTATCCAGAGTGTTACTACTGTTTGTTTTATGTACCTCCCCCTCTTCATTTGTAAATACTGAGCAAAAATATTTGTTTAGTATCTCTGCCTTTTCACAGTCTCCCTCTGCCCAGCCTCCATCCCCTTTATTAAGCCTCACTATCCCTCCCTTGGTCTTCCTTTGCTCCCTGATGTACCTATAAAAGGTTTTATCCCCCTTCTTAACTGAGTTGGCTATCTTTTCCTCAGTTTGGGCCTTTGCTGTTCTGACTGCCTTCCCAGCCTCCTTTTGCTTTAACTGATACAGTTCTCTGTCCTGCTCCTTCTGCGATTCCTTGTACTTCCTGAATGCTTTCTTTTTCTCTTGAACCTTCACTGCCACTTCCTCTGAGAACCATAGTGGTTTCTTACATCGTCTTATTTTGTTTATTTGCTTCACACAAAGGCTCGTTACCTCTGTGATGGCAGTTTTTATTATTCCCCATTGTTCTTCCACCCCTCCTTCCTGCCCATTTGCTAGTGCATTCCTTAGGCACTCACCCATTTTGGCAAAGTCAGCCCTCCTAAGATCTGGCAAATGTTATTTCCGGAAGAAGATATAAATTGGCATCGTATATGGAAGGACATATATATATATATATATATATATATATATATGTATATATATATATATATATATATATATATATATATATATATATCACACTCAAGACCGGTACAGATTAATGCAATATTGCATCGTACACAACTTGTATTATACCCCCATTAAATTAGTTTAGATGAAGCGCCTTCCTTCCAATACATGCACCAGATATAATAAAGAAGGTTCGCTTTTACATATATTGTGGTCATGTGTCAAAATATTTCCCTTGTGGAGGCAAATAGAATCAACTCTGGACCCACTGTTGGGATTGCAGGGCCTTTTCTCCCCCGCAATATGTATTTTGGGTGATTACTCCGGAATCCAGGTGAAGGAGAGAAGATTCCATATGGCCCTAATCTCAATGGTGGTCAAAAAGCTGGTGCTCAGACACTGGATGGATCAAGACCCTATGTCGTATACAGAATGGCTGCACGAATTGTCTTTTCAACTTCGAGCTGAGCACTTAATTGTGAATGTGCACCACCACCAATCCTCTTTTAATAAAAAAATGTGGGAAATGATATGTCCTCTATTTGACTTGATAAGGTGCTTTCATTGGTTCACGAGCCTCTCATCCATCTTATTTTCCTTTTCCTTGCTTTCTCTCGTTTCTCTTTTTTCTTGAAAGTCCCTTATGATATTCATTCGGCCATCTCTTTTTTCCTTTTCTTTACTTCCTGCTTTGTGCAGCGGCTATTCATTCTGGTCTTTATTTAGCATGGCCTTAATAGGTTAGTAATAAGTACACCACAAGGTGGTGGGAGGGAGGGGTGGAGGGGTGGGAGGGTTGGTTTGTTAGACCAATTATTGGTTTTTATATCCTTCTGAATGTTTAATTCTCCTGGTTAATTATTTTCTTGCTAATTCATTGTTACACACTGTCTCTTGTTTATGTCTTGTTTGGATATTGTATTTTGCATTATAATCAATAAAGTTTGCTAAAAAAAATTCCAAATACCCCCACCAACTGTATTAAGGTTCCAGGACTTCTCTAGATTCAACCATGGCCTCTTCCTTGATTTCCTGGCCAAGGTCGACTAGCTGCAAGTAAAACTGGCCCCAAACCTATACACTGCCCTAGAATTCCTCACCAATAATTTCCTGTCTATTGCCAATAAGCACGAACCCCTAAAACAGATCAGGGTCAAATGGCAGGAAGCCAGGTGGCACACCCAGGACCTAAAAAAAATCATGAGGGCTAGAGACAGAGCATGGGGTAATTTTAAAACAACAGGCCAAGTTCAAGATTGGCAGAAATACAGGGAACTCAAAAACAAATGTAAAATCAGGTTAAAGAGGGCCAAACAAAGGCACAATAGAAGCCTTCAGGAAACAAATCTCTCCAATCCCAAAAAATTCTGGATGCAAATGAGTGCACTGCTAAAGGGCCATAATAAGCAGGAAGGAGGGGACATAGTTGCAAATGGAACTCTCTGCAAGAACCTGGTAGATTCCTCAGTGGCATTAAATATGTACTTTACAGTCCTGGAAAAGTATAAGACGTGCTATGCTGGACCCTCCCTACCCCCCCTAACAAGTCTGACAATAACCCAAGGATCACCGAGTTCTACTTCAAGCTAACAACTAGGTAAGAAGTCCTAAAATTACTCAAAGGGATCAACACACATGAGTCAGCTGGGTCTGATAAACTTGAACCAAGGCTACTACCGGTCATTGCCACACCTGTCACCTGGCTATTCAACCAATCCCTCCTCAAAGGGAAAGTTCCCTCTCTCTGGTAAGTGGCCTTGGTATCACCAATCCATGAGGGACGGTCTTGGGAACAGGTGGGAAACTACCACCCTATATCCCTACTCTCCATTCTCTGCAAAGTACTGGAGAAGGTGGTATACAACCAAGTGGTAGACTACATCGAGAGCCACAACATCTTCAAAGCCCAACAACATGGTTTCTGAAAGAATCATGGAACTAACACAGCCCTTGTAAGTTTCACCTTTGATATACTCGCAGATCTGAATGTGGATCAGTGCACTGGTGCGGTCTTCATTGACCTCACCAAAGCATTCGACCTGGTGGACCATTAACTACTCCTTGCTAAACAGAAATTAGTCAGCCTTGACAGCCTGCCGGTAAGTTGGTTCACCAACTACATCCAGGGGAAGTCCCAAAGGATGCAGTCTCTGATAAATGTCCAGTATGGGATGAGGTCCCCAGGGATCTATCCTGGGGCCCCTGCTGTTCTCGGTATTCATCAATGAGGACATACTAAAACACTGTGGGGAGGCTAAGATCACCCTGTATGCAGATGATGCAGTATTTTATAGGTCCAATAGCAATGCTGTTACCCTGAATGAATTACTGTCAAAGGATCTCCACCTGCTTCAGGGATACCTGGACAGAAAAAAATTGGTCCTAAATGGCAGAAAAACACAGGCTGTACTATTCAGTCCAAGAACACTGGGCCCTGTCAGGGCTAACAATCTGTCTCTATCTCTGTCTCTGGTGGTGTAGGAATCAAGTAGTCAAATCCATAAAGTACCTAGGAATCACCATCAACCAAGGCTGTAACTTTAAGTCTCACACAAACCAAGTTACCAAGGCACTAAAATAGAAGCTCAGACTTGTATACCACCTCAGCCCCTATCTAACTCCTGACTCCCGTCGCAAGATTGCATAAGGTACCTTTCCACTACCCTCCTATCTGGTGCCCCTGTACTACATTCTGTTAAGCATACTGAAATGCATAAGCTCAAGTCCCTTTACCACAGAATCTCCAGGTTCGCAGCTGGTGCCCTCTCCAGAGAACATCATAGTAGGACTCTAAATGCCCTCTCCAGTCCTACCCTGGAAGGAAGGATGCAATACCTTGCTCTTTGCTTAGCATGCAAGCTCAGGCAGGGAAGCGCACCCCCAAGTCTTGCTTAATTGCTAACTGCTAAACAGAAGTGCAGGTCACTAAGGTCCTCCAGCAGACAGGCACTAGCGGTACATAAAGCAAGTTCCATGTTGGGGCTCGGACATTCTCTGCCTTCATTCCTCCCTCTGAATTCCTTCCTAACTCCCTTCAGGAATGTACTCCCTAGGACTGTTCAAAAGGGGACTTAAGGCCTACTACTGGAGCATAATCAATGCACCTGCAACTGCTGATTTCCCAAGAGTTTACCCTTAGCTAACTTATCTGCATGACTGCAAGAACCACAAATTGTCTCATTTGCTGTACTACCAAAACCACTTACTGGTATTAAGTGTGCTAACAATTGTCAAGAATTCATTATATGTAAGATTGCAATGTACCTTTGCCATTCACTTTTTGTGGACTACCTTGTTATTCTATTGCTATGCTTTTTTTGTACTACCTGTAATTAATTCTGGGTTGCCCCTGAAAAAGGGACCACCTGTTGGACCCAGTGGGCCTACTCAGTTACCAAAATTGAATAAATAATGACATTGGTTTGCTTGTTTTCCACTGGTTGCTACTACTGCTTAGCCACCAAATGCTGGCTCGCACTGCTGTCTCCTACCTCACCTAGGCCCCACCTTGGTAGTTCTCTTGGTTGCAGAGTTCTTTCACAACCTTTCAAGGCCAGCCTCTTCATCAACATCTACAGCTGCTGGCTTTGCCTGGCCTCCTACTAGCAAGTACTTGAAGTTGATTCTCTCTCATTCATAAATCAGAGGCTTGCCAACCATGTCCAATAGCCTTTCTGGCTCAGGGATTGCCCTGTAAGCTGATGGTCTCACCTCACACACATGAAGGCCGCATAAAACACGTGAACCTCAGGGCGGCATCCTTCCCATCTGGCCGATAGTGGAATGCCTCACACTGAGTGGGACTTTAACATGCAGTCATATGGTGCACCTCTTGATGCAGAAATTAAGACTCCAGCTGCTGAGTGTTGGGGCCCTTATAGCCCAAGAGTGCTCATTTGGCTATGGCATCACCATGGCACCTTTGGAAGCTATTCTCTCTATGACCACCTCTGGTTCATCCCATTTGTTTTAGTTGGTAGGCTGGCTGAGTGCCTCAGCAGTCATCGCTCTCCTTCTCCCACCTTGGGGTCTGCTCTCACTTAAGAGTACCCATTGTGGCAGATGCCTCTCACAACCCATCACAGAATTTCCATTAGAGGGATCGTGAGAGCTTTAAACCAAATTGGAATATTTTCTCCCCTTTGACTGGGTTTCTAAATTGCAGTA
Source organism: Neoceratodus forsteri (assembly GCA_016271365.2). Taxonomy (NCBI): domain Eukaryota; kingdom Metazoa; phylum Chordata; order Ceratodontiformes; family Ceratodontidae; genus Neoceratodus; species Neoceratodus forsteri. The sequence continues at coordinate 663,732,282 of CM028130.1, read as the reverse complement.
GCAGAGCCATCACTAAATAAACTACCCCTAGGCTGGAGGGAAGGCAACCTAGGCCTTGGATCACCAGAGTTTTCCTCCTTTATAAAAAGGAATTTTCCTCTCCTCCATGCCAAAGGTTATGATATGTAGTTAGTTGTTTATAGTATATTCCCTAGTTTCCTTAGGTAGGTTTCCGCTGTTGGATGGAGATGGATGGTGGCCCTACTCACCGTTTCCTCTCTCCTCAGGAAGCCCCCTGATGTCATCAGTGTAATATTCTATCCTGACAACCTGTGCATCTCATTTGTGTTTGATCAAGCTGCCTTGTTGCTGTCAATCTGCTTCTCTACCTCGTAGTCAATATTACTGCTCAATGTTTTTTGGGTTGCTCATTCCTAAGGTACATTCAGCCAAAGGAATCTTTTCCACAGCACCTCTAGGGGTGGATCCTCTTCAAGGGTTCCTTGCCTTCAGTACCCTAGTGAGTGGTAATTCCATGGAATCAAGGTGTGTGTGTGTGCAACTTCTGGTGTGGAGGACTTCAAGATGGCAGCTAAGAAGTGAGCTCCATCGGCCACCAGAGAAATTCCTTTAGTGATTTCTGCAAATCACCTGTTTTTGGACTAAATTACTTAACAGGTTCCAGACCGAACCCCTGGCTATAGGGCAGGGTGTTTTTGTCATCTGTTTCTCTGTGCTTTCTTCCCTACCTGACCTGCTGCATCATCTGGTTACAACTGTGTATGGTCCCTCAGCCATGGAACCTACGGAGGTCACGACTAACAAAGAAAATCTACCAAACATTCACTCAATGCTGGAAATGTTGGTTCAAGATATTTCTTCACTAAAAACCTCTGTTTCTCAGTGGAAGGATTGAGTAGAGGCAGTGGAGCAGAGAATTTCCAGTGCGGAACTATTTTGCGTGCAGGTGGGCTCTGTTTTGGCCCGGCAACAAGACAGGATTTTAGCACTGGAGGAGTAGGTCCAGTCCTTAACTTTGAAGTTAGACAACCTCAAAAATCAAGGTCGGAGGACTAACCTGCAGATAACTGGTCTCATGGACAGGACTGAAGGGGAAAATATGTGCCAGTTTCTCCAGTCATTTTGCCCCTGACTTCTAAATTACACCTGGGATCCGCTATTAGAGATTGAGCGAGTGCACCATTCCTTGGGCCCCCATCCTGCTTAGGGCTCTCCACCATGCCTTATTATTGTATATTTTCTATGATTCTTGATCAAAGAGATGATTTTTTGGCTGGTCAGAGAGAAGGGCCCTTTAAAATGGAATGGCCACTCTGTATATATTTTCCAAGCTTTCTCTAAGTTGGTGGCAGACCAGCAAAAGGCTAACGCTGCATGGTAAAAGGACCTCGCTTCCAGGAAGATCAAATTTAACCTGCAGTATCCTGCCATATTGAATGTATGGTGGGACAACCACTGGATTCATTTTACTTCATCCCAAGAAGCTCAGTCTTTTGTGTGGTCTATCAATAATGTTTCCAAACAGAAATTGTCAAAGTCCAATCCTTCTTCAATTCAAGGATCCGACAGATCATGCACTGATTCTGCCTGTCTTTTAATAGAGACCACGGTCATCAGGAGAAACCCTACCATCCACAGTCCAGACACAATTGGGGTCCACAAATAAGGCTGGAGAGATGTTGTTGGGTGTAGTACAGCCAAAGAGACAAAGGGAGCTGAGGAGGAATTCTGCCCTTTCATTGCTGGCAGTGGCAGTACCCGAGAATGAAGGATCCTCCTCTCAATTTAGAGCTTCTCTTACTGCACTGGAGTGCTCCTCGACCCTGCTCCCTAAACATCCTCCTCTCTCCCCTGGGCCTCAGGGTTTCTTGACTGACCAGCGGAAGATGGAATGGGCCAACTACGGCAAAGATGATCTGAATGCCGCATCTCAAGTAGCAGTTGCAATTAAGGATCCTACATCGGTCTGTGGAGGGACTGCTTTGGGTGATTCTTCTTGAAGGTCGCTTTAAACCAGGATGCGGTGGTGAGGTCTGCTCTTCCTATGATTACTGGTTCAGCTTCACTCCTTGCCACCTGAGAGCTCCCTTATTCTGGTGCTGGATATAATTTTTGTTACCTCACAAGGGAGAAGTGTTTAACGATATGGACTCATTCTCCTATGATGTTATTGGACTAAGGTATTTGTTGAGAGGTTAATATTGTTTGCAGGACTATGGGACCTTACATGCTGATAGTTATATCCGGAGGGTACCTTGGCAGTTTTGCATTCTTTCTGAACTATAGCAGGTTAAATGCTGTAGAACCTCTTAGTTGGTTTTAGAGCCCATAGCAGAGGTTATCATTTGGGGCTTTTATGGTGGATTATATGGGGGGGGTATTTTTATTTTTGTTTTGGGTATATCCTTGGGTTCAATCTCCTTTGTTTCTGGGGGTAGTTTGGTGGTTATATTTCACCTGGGGTATGGTGGCAGTAGGGAGGTGCCGACTGCAGAGTACAATAGTCAAGGATGAGTATTGGTCCCTCTGCACCAACTGAGGAGTGGGAGGGCATTAGTGGGGGAGAACCATTGGCCCATCTTTGCTCACTCCTTGTGCTTGAGGGTGGTATGGTTTGGTTGGGTGGGGGGTGGTTTTTACATATTATTGGGACTGGCCAGTCTAGAATGACCCTGTATAGAATTTGAAGGTTGAGACTCATACTGGCTTGAGATCTTACATCTTTTGAGGGGGTAGTTATTTTGGGTGGTGTGTGTATTCTGTGCTGGGGGAGGTTTGTTGGGGGTTGTTGTGGTTGAGGGTCCTTTGGCACTGTAGGGGTCAGGTTTGTTATGGTGCTTTTGGGGGATTTATGCTTGTTTTGTTTTTTTTGGGTGTGGGGAGGTTGGGATATTTTGGGTTAATGGAGATCTTTATGAGACATCCACCTTCAGACAGGGTAATGTGCAATGGTTTGTTAGAGTTTATGGTAAGAATTATTATACTGTTGAATATATTTTAGGGAACAGTTTATGGCACAAATGGCATTTCTGTCTTGAAATGTTGAAGGTCTAAATATCCTCATAAAGCATAAAAAAGTATATTCCTTTTTGAGGTCTACTAAATGTGACATCATGTTTTTACAAGAAACTCATTTACTGAAGAGGGATATGGGTAGTTTAGTTTGTGGGTGTATTAGCAGAGCCTACTCGAGTTCCTATGTTACCAAAAAAGGGGGGTGCTCAATTTTGATTAAATGGGGTTGCCCTTTTTCAGCTGAGAAATGGGTTGCGGATAAGAAAGGATGATGGGTTATGGTGCTGCGTAAGTTGGATTAGGTACCGGTTTTGTTGGTTAATCTGTATGTGCCCAATGAGGATTCCCCAGAGTTTTTCTCTTCCTTGGCCCACTCCATTTCTGAATGGTATTCCCCTCCCATGATTCTGTTTATGGGAGGTAATTATAATTTAGTCCTTGATCCGGTCATGGATAGAGATCCCATTGAAAGGGTTCCCTTCCATCAACAGTCTAGGGCAGTGTTATGTCCTATTAGTACAGAATTCCAGTTGATTGATTGATTGCTGGAGATTACTTCATCCTATTACTTGGGACTTTACTTTTAGATCATCTAGATTGCATTCATGTAGTAGAGTAGACTACTTTTTGTGTAGTGCTTGTATTTTATCTGAATTGCTGGCAGTCTGGCACAGACCTCTTTAATTGACAGATCCCTGGCAGAACATGGCAAGAACTCTGTGGTGGTGGTTTAACCCAGCTTTACTTGACTTGGAGAAGTTCTGGCTCTCTTCCCTCCCTCCCTATCTGACATCCCTCTTCTCACCTACCCCACCTCTTCCTACTCCCTCTGTAACCATAGCTATCACTCCCTCTTGCTCCCCTCTCAAAATTCTCTTGCTGGACAAATTGCTTTCTCATTTCGCTTTCCCAAACTTTGGAATTCTCTCCCCCTACTTATTCGCTCTGCTTCCACTAAACACTCACTAACCCCTACACTCAACACACACACACACACTACCCCCTCCTGCAACTGCTCCTAATATCCATTCCCCTTTTGTTCATTACTCTACTCTCCCCTCCTTCCCCCGCAACTTCTCCTTTTGCCTAGTATAATTTTTTTTACTCTACTCTCCCTTCCTCCCCCTCACCTCTACCTCCTCATCTTCCCACTCTTTCTCCTCCAGTCCTCATCAATTTACTCCTTTGTATATTTACCTGTTGATATTGAATATATTGTATATATTGTGCATACTGTTATCTGTACTAGCAAATCTACTGTCATTCGGTCTTATTTTGTATTTAGTAGGATTTTATATTGTTTCTCCCTCTCCCCTTCTCCCCCAGGATGCATCTGAAAACAAGCTATTACAGGCTCAATATGTCTTTCCTGGTGAAATGTTTTAATAAACAAAAAAAAAAATCTGCTAAACCTCATTGATTCATTTACGCTTAACCTCATTAATCAATCACTGGCATCACAGCCTCTCACTACCTGAACACCGACCTTCTATGTCGCTATCAGTTCATTCTCTCTCCCCAGGCTTCTTTGCCCAATATTGGGCAGACCACTACTGTGGCTCATATCATCTGCCTGAGCCACCCACCCAAACCCTGAAACCTATCCTTGTACACTAAAGGAACTGCTGCTTAACCTCATTGATTCAATCACTGGCATCACAGCCTCTCACTACCTGAACACCGACCTTCTATGTCGCTATCAGTTCATTCTCACTCCCCAGGCTTCTTTGCCCAATATTGGGCAGACCACTACTATGGCTCATACCATCTGCCTGAGCCACCCACCCAAACCCTGAAACCTATCCTTGTACACTAAAGGAACTGCTGCTCCAGCCACACTCACTGAGGAGCTGAAGCCATGAAAGTCAACTGCCTACCATCCGCCTCCTGGCTGGTTCCATTCCAGTGGCTCCCAAGGTACGCTAGCTACAGTAATAGGCGCAGACATTGCCAGCTATTTCCAGATATTTCACGAAATTTCTAAAGAGTTTCTCTCTCTCTCTGCCCCTACTGTGGAAATGCAGAAAGCAGGAGATTTCTCTAGAAATATCACCGAAATTTCAGGAAATAGCTGGCAATGTCTGTGGCTACTACTGTAGAGGTTGCATCACTGCTCACTTTCTACCCCATCGGCACTTTGTGCTAGCTCCCCACCCACCCATCCAAGGTTGACACTGACTTAAATACCTACCAGAGGTCAGACGACTAAGTATCTGTTTTGTCACTTGCAACTTATATTCTACTATCACTAGGGGCATCGTCAGTAATTTTTCGGATTACTCACTGCTGTAACCTCCCCTGTGGCGTTCCGCTGAATAGAAACTATCCCAGCTGAGTAGATGGGTGCTAGATCAGTCTCAACCTGCAGCTAGTGAAATTGTACCCAAACACTGCTCTCACTCTCTTACCTTAAATCCTTAGTAAAACTACCCTGGTTTTACTCTCTGTGCCACATCTGTCTCCAAACAATTTCTTTTCCTGTTCTACTCCCATCCTAGACATGGGACATGGAATTATGTTAACAGCCATGTACATGCTCGTGGTGATGGGATCGGATTATGTCCTGCTTTAAATACACCATGCTGCTGATCAGTGCACTGGTCCCATGAAACACCAAGGACTAACAGAACAGCCTTTTGACTACTCAATACAATGTTTCAAAATATATTAATATGTACTTAAGCAAAGAGGGAACCTGTACCTGATAGCTGCCTATATCACAGACAATTAACGGTGGACCCCCCTACCAGTACACAGAACTCTCAATAAATTCCTAAGGTGACTAAAGCTGCTGCTTGGGGAGATGTGGAAAAAACCTGGGCCCATCATCTGATAATATTAGGATAGACGCCTCCAACAGGGGCAGATGGGATCCCACAAAGGGGCTAAAAATAGTGCACATAAACTTTAATAGCCTCAGGCCTAAAATGCCTGAGCTATAGGCTTGGACAAACCTATTCTTACCTGACATAATTGCCGTCAGCAGAACTTGGTTCAAACCCCATATTCTAGACCATGAGGTTGACCTAACTGGCTACAATTAATTCAGGCAGGACAGAATGAAGATCTATGTAAAATCAGCCCTAACAGCCACACTAGTCCCCCTACCTGATCTTAGAGGATCAGATTGTGAGGCGTTCTTCCTGATGCTCTTTATGAGTGAGACCAAACTATTGCTCCTCGGCTCTGTGTATAGACCTCCCAAAATGGCTACTGAGTCCTTGAGGTCTCATAAATATAATACCCTCCCCTACCCGGAGTGAGAAGGTTATCCTGGGTGACTTTAAAGTGCATTGGGGCCTGCACACCAATGATGACATAAAACACCCATTATCTGAGGTAGGACTGACCCGAATTATACAAGAGACCACTAGACTAAATATGAAAACAGGAAGCCACACTACTCTAGACTGGATCCTAGCCACAAAACCAGAAAGATTCAAACTGGTTGGCACATTTGCTGACTCATAGAGTGATCACTGCCCCATGTATGGCATTTGAAAAACAACTTCCAAATGGGAGATCACATGATGCTGCATTGCTAGCTGCTGATCCTTGAGCTCCCACTTCCAGCCTTCGGAAATCTATTGTAATCTGCTGTTTTTGAACTAGCTTCACAAAGTCTGCCTTATTGTTGTTACAGCTGTGTGCTCATAGAACTTTTTTGGTGAGTTTTTGGCATTCTCTGAGGGTAAAAACAAGCCGACATGGAAGCCGAAATGAAAGCAGCCTTACCTAGGCATACGCCTCCAGTCTCGCCTGACAAGCAGGCCAAGAAAGCAAAGTAGCAACAACAGTCATCAGCTAAACAGCTAAGTGCCCTCTCAGCCTCGGTACCGCTATCGGAGGAGCGCTTTTCGCAGGAGCTGCAACCATTTAAGGAAACACTGCAGGATATTGTGGCAGACCTTAAAAACCTCTACAGAGAGATGGCTGGCCTCAAAACCCGGGTGTCTGACACTGAAGCATGTACCCACTCTTTGGAAGTCTGGTGAGACAAAGCTGACCCCGAGATGACAAAGCTCAGACAACAAATCACCAAACTGCAGCTTAAAACGGAGAACCTAGAGGGACACAGCAGAAGGAACAACATCTTAATCTTTGGCTTACCAGAAGGGGCAGAGGGCCTCTCTGCCATTACGTTTATTCAGAAGCTTTTCAACAAGATTGCAGGTCCCTCGCCACATAATCCCACCTACCTAATTGAAAGGGCGCACAGGTCCTTATGTCCGAAACTGGAGGAATCAGCTTCCCCTCACCCAATGATTATCTGGTTACTTAACTATCTGGAAAAGCAATACATTCTCTTGAAAGTCAGGGAATTACACTCTATCCAATGGGAGGACAAGCGACTATGCATTATTCAGGATCTACCCCTAGAAACCCGCAAGAGGACAGCCACCTTTCATCCTGTGGTTAGTAAGCTGATTGCAGCCAGCGTCAAATTTCAGATGGCTTACCCAGCTCACCTTCAGATCTTAGTAGATGGTGTGTGGCACTCATATGATTCTGCTACTCAAGCTCAGGCCAATTTGGGAAAGAAGCTGCCCTCGCTGTTCAAAGCCCCGTGATGTGGCCTACATAATTAGATGTACGAGACTCTGTCTGCTTCTAGTTTTTCCTTCTTTTTTTTTTTGTTCTATGCTGCTTACCTCAGATCTGCTCGGTTTTGTGTGGAGCCTGCAAGATGAGAGGTGATCCCTGGTGGAGCATCGGCGGGGATGGATCCTGGTGAGGTTGGACTGTGGTCTGAATATTTGGGAGGACCTGTGCATCACCGCGTTTCTAACCTGAAGGACTCTTTATGTGCAGCACTTGTTTCCAGGGGGTTTGGTTTTTTTTCAGCGTGGTGTCAGCCTGCTGCTAATTCGGTTCCCCTGGGAAACAATCAGTTTCTTGTGGGACTGTCTACCACACTAATGCTGCTGAAGTTATTTCGCCTTACCTTGTTCTTTATACTTGTTTGCTCCTTTGCTGTCACTTCTGCTATTCTTTTTGCTTCGGTTTTCTCCTATCTTCCTACTCCCTCTGCGTTCTGTTTAATTGATACCTGTTGGTAAGGCTATAGTTCTACGCTTTCTATTTCGTCTTTTATTGTTTCTCACCTTAGTACTTCTGTCTCCTTCTTCTGTTCATAGTTATCTTGTTGCTGTTTGCATCAGTGTTTCTTAGCCTGCACCTAAGTTGTATCTATAACCATTCCTCTGTAGTTTACTTATTTTTTTCAGTCTTCTCCCTTTTTTCTTCCTTTACCCAGCATCTCTCAAGGCTACTCACCTGATTTAGTTGCTACTGCTCCCATATGTATGGTGTCATTTCCTTTACCATATTATGTTTTTTTTTTCTCTCTCTCAGGTTGAAAGCCATGTTGTTGATTGATGGTGGGCTCTGGGGGCAGGTGAGTGAGAGATAGCATTGGCTTAGGTATGGCCAGCCACATGTACTGGTTGGTGGGGGGGTGTACCCTAGTTACCCTCCAGATCATTTTTTATAATTTTTGTCATGTTGGGGAATACACTGTAGTTTCTAGGGAGGGTTGTACTGGTGGATAATTTATTTGTAGAGATCGCATTATGCTTGGATTGGTTAATGCCTTTCACTTCTATTTAGATGGGACCATGGAGGGTAAATACATTAGGCAGCAAGGGGGATCTCTACCTATTAAGGGCAATATGGTATATCAATGGTCCTTGAAATTGGGTAGAGAGTTAATTGTAAATAGTTGTAAGTGGGTAGGGTCTATGGAGGTAGGTTAATTGACAATTGGGGTGTTCAACAGTTCCTCAGACTTAATAATGCGTGGAGTATTCAATACATGGCAAAAGTTTATCGGTTTGGGTTATTGTTATGTGATTGTTGGGTCAGGTGGAATACCAGAATTAGTTTATTGAGATTTTCTGTTCATAGAGAGGGGCTATGTGTCCTTTTGATAGAATAATTGGCCTGCACAAGAGGTATCAGAGAGTTAATGGTCAGTGGCATTAAAAAATTTATAACATGGAATGTGAGAGGGGCTCGTGAACTTAACAAATGAGTACAAATTCTTAAACATCTATCATTATTACAGGCTAACATCTCTTTCATTTAAGAAACCCACCTCCTCCCTGGGGAAGCCACGAGCTTGCGCAGACAAGAGGTTGGGCAAGTTTAAGTCTCTGGTATGTCAACAGCTAGTGGTGGAACCGCCATTCTAATTCACCACTCAGTAGCTTTTCAGTCTAAAGCGACAATCATAGATCTGCACAGGAGATATGTACTAGTCCATGGCCTTTTAGACTGCACCAAAGTAGTCCTGGGGAGTGTGTATGGACCAGTAGGAGGGAATCCCGAATTCTTCCTGGACCTGTTAAGTAAACTGCAAACATTCGCATCTCTGCCATTAATACTTGGCGGGGACTGGAACCTACCACCCACCCAAGATTTAGATTGTTCTAATTATCCACTTAAGCCTCCTCCATTGCCTAGAAAGCACTCTCCAATTTTTAGACTCTCTGGGCTATGACCTTGGAGACTGCAAAATCCCACGACCCTTTTCTCTTTTCAATCTGTGGTACCTCCTCTTGGTCCCAGCTGGACTATATTTTACTTAGTCGCTCACTTATGCAGGGTTTAAATGACTCTGCTATAGAACCAATAGTTATATCGGACCATGTAGTAGCCTGGGTAACTGTCTTGTTAGACCATAATTTTCAAATAGACCCGGTATGGCATCTAAATACGCAGCTTCTAAAAGAAGACTTTGTTATTACCAGAATCTCTGATTTGATTCAGACATCTGTTGGTAATAACCATGGATCTGTTGCAAGAATGGATCACTAGTGGTGTGCCTTAAAATGCTATTTGAGAGGGAAGTTTAATAGGCTCGCCTCCACCCATAAAGCGAAAAGAGGCTATCACCACATCGCCTCCTGACTCAAATTGCTCACTCGAACAATCCTCTCTTCTCCCCCTCTGGATATTCTGAAAACACTGTTACACTTAAGAACCAATACTCCCTTTTATTACAAGAAAAAGCAGAATTTGCCATACTAAGAACCCAGGCAAAATATATGGAGCAAGGGGAGAAGGCGAGTCACCTTCTAGCTTTGCGGCTGAGGAAATTGGAAGCTTCTAGGTTTATTGCCTCCATTGAGGCCCCTGATGGGACTACTAAAACACACCCTAGAGACATTGCCTCTATCTTTAAGCAGTTTTACACTTCCCTATACAATAAACGTTCTCTACTCCCATTTCAAAGTGAGCTGTTAGATTATTTGTCTGCCTCTTCGCTACCAACTCTTTCTCCTACATAGTACTCCTTTCTAATTGCTCCCATTTCCCCCCAAGAAATATTATCCGCTATTAGTAATTTAGCGATGGACAAGGCCCCATGTCCTGATGGCCTACCGTCAAACTTTTATAAAATCTTTGCTAAAGACCTTGCACCTAGTTTGTTGCATTTATACCAATATATGCTTACCGGACAAATCCAGGACCCGTCCCTATTAGAAGCCTCAATCATTCTCCTTCTTAAACCTGATAAACCATCTCATTCCCCAGCGAGCTATCACCCAATTTCTCTGTTAAACTGTGATATTAAAATTCTTTCCAAGATACTCACTAATACAATTGAATAAGTCTGGACTCCTCTTCTTAGCTTGGAACAAATAGGTTTTGTGTCTGGTAGAACTCCAGCAGACCATCTTTGTAAACTGTCATATATTATCCAGTTGGCAAAAATTTCTCTAGATGCAGAAAAGGTTTTTGATAGGGTGGACTGGAACTGCTTGTGGACCACTCTCCAGGTAATGGGCTTTCCCAATGACTTCAGTAAATGGATTCAAGCCCTGTACCTCTTCCCCAGGGGTAGAATACATTGTAATGGAGTACTATCTGATGCTTTCCCGCTTTTCTCTGGCACGTGGCAGGGGTGTCTGCTCTCCCCCTTCCTCTTTAACCTGTATCTTGAGCCCCTTATCAGGCGTTTGAAATCCTCTCCATTAATCGCCAGTATACCTGTAGGTAATAGAGTCCCTCTGCTTTTGATTTATGCCGATGATATACTGCTTCACCTCTCAGACCCGATCTCTTTCTTAAAAGAGGCGTTGGTCATTATTGACAACTTTGGGAAACTCTCAAATTATAAACTCAATATTAGTATAACCGAAATTTTTCCCTTTAACCATTTAACATATAGCTCGGCCTTCTGCCAATTTGATATGAAATGGACCCCACAATCCATTAAATACTTAGATATCTATATTACCTCGGATCTAAACCTATCACGGAAGCTTAATTTAGATGATTTATGGCATAACATTGAGCAAGATCTAATAAAGTGGAAAAATCTCCCACTTTCGCTATGGGGTGGAATCAATACTATCAAGATGACGTCCTACCCAGGCTGTTTTATCCGTTAAATATGCTAGACACATGGTTACTGTTATCCTTTTTCCAATGTATCCATTCAGATGTTAATTCATTTATAGGCGAGACAAGGCAATTAGAAGATCTTATTTTAAATTGTCCCAACCTAAGGAGCTAGGAGGGCTTCGCCTTCCTAATTTTCTATTTTATTACTGGGCCTGTCATTTGTATAAGTGTGGAAAATGGTTGTCTCTACCTGAACTTCTTACTCACCAAGATTATGTCCGACTATGGTTGCAAATTGAATTGGACATGTTTGCTTCTCACAGATTAGCCCCAGCATCACTTTTTTACACATCAATGAATAACATACCAAAAGCCTTGCAGTGTCTCCCGATTTGTATATCATTAAGAGTCATTTCTCAACTGTTCAGCTACTGTAAGGAATCTCCAACTTTAGACTTTTCCCAGCCAATTTCCGCTAACCTGAATCTCAAAATAGGAGGTGTTCCCATAACTGGAAGTTGGTTACCAATTTCCTCTGTGCACACTGTTGCCGATTTTTATTCACAGGAATTTATTCCAACCACGAAAGAGATTTTATCCAAATTTGGTTTACCATCACCAGCAGCCTTTAAAATTCTTCAGCTTAAGCATCTCCTAATTAAAACATTTGGGAGTAAACTCAAACCCTCACAAATTGCTGCTTTTCTTCAGCAAATTACCATCTCAGCTAGTAAACCACACGGCATATCTACAATGTATAGTTTGCTTCTTACTTTTTCACAACCTCCATCGGCAGCCGGTTCTAAGATAGAAACATAGAAACATGGAATTTGACGGCAGATAAGGACCGCTTGGCCCACCCAGTCTGCCCATTTCCCTACCTACTGGATAAGCTGCAGATCCTAGTTTACCAGCAGCCTACTTCTTCCTACCTCCACCCCCCAGAAATGCCTTATGACTATCCCATGCATGCTTGAATTCCGCCATTGATTTTGACTCCACAACCTCCTCCGGAAGGCCGTTCCATGCATCCACAACATTCTCTGTGAAAAAATACTTCCTTAAATTACCTCTGAGCCGCCCCCCCCCACTATCTTCAAATTGTGCCCTCTTGTTCTTACACGCCTCTTTTTTTGAAAGATGCTACCCTCTTGGACTTTGTTGATTCCCTTGAGGTACTTGAAAGTTTCTATCATGTCCCCCTCTCCCTCCTTTCCTCGAGGCTATACATATTAAGCTCCTTAAGTCTCTCTTCATATGTCTTCCGGTGCAGACCCTGCACCATTTTAGTTGCCCTCCTCTGGACAGCTTCCATTCTGTCTATGTCTTTGAGGAGATTGGGTTTCCAGAACTGCACACAGTACTCCAGATGGGGTCTCACCAGCTGTCTTTGCAGATGGATAATAACTTCCTGTTTTCTACTGGTGATGCCTCTCCCTATGCATCCCAGTATCCCCCCAACCCTCCTTGCTGCCCTCTCACATTGCTTGCCCATCTTTAGGTCATCAGATATGACTACCCCCAGGTCCCTTTCCATTTTTGTCGTTGTTAGTATCTCACCCCCTATTTTGTACTCTTCCCCTGGATTTTTGTTTCACAGGTGCATTACCTTGCACTTCTTAGCATTGAATCTAAGCTGCCATACATTTGACCATTCCTCTAACCTTGCCAAGTCCCTTCTCATCCTTTCCACCCCACCCTGTGCATCAACTCTGTTGCAGATCTTAGTGTCATCTGCAAAGAGACATACTTTTCCTTCCAGTCCTTCTGCAATGTCACTTATAAAGACATTGAAGAGGACCGGTCCTAATACCGAACCCTGCGGTACCCCACTAGTAACCCTCCTTTCTTCTGAGTGGACTCCATTTACTATTACTCTCTGTGTCCTATTCTCCAGCCAATTCTTTACCCAGGCTGTCATCTTGGGACCCACTCTCAGGCTGGCTAACCTGTATATTAATCTTTTGTGTGGGACTATGTCAAATGCCTTGCTAAAGTCTAGGTAGGCCATGTCCACAGCCTCTCCTTGATCTACTACTTTGGTCACCCAGTCAAAGAAATCTATCAGATTCATCTGGCATGACCTTCCCACTGTGAATCCATGCTGCCTAGGGTCCTGTGCCCCTCTGGCCTCTAGATACTCGACAATTCTTTCCTTTAAAGTGATTCCATCATTTTCCCTATCACTGAGGTTAAACTAACAGGTCTGTAGTTTCCTGCTTCTGCCTTCTCCCACTTTTGTGAAGGGAATCACATCTGCCCTCCTCCAATCCTCGGGTACCACCCTTCCTCCCATGATTTGTTAAAAGGGTAGTCAGTGGTGTCACTAGTTCTACCCTTAGTTCTTTTAGAATTCTGGGATGAATCCCATCAGGCCCCATTACTTTGTCCATCTTCAGTTTTAAGAGTTCTTTCAGAAGCTTTTCTTCTGTAAATGGGCTGGTATCAACTTCTGTATCCAGAGTGTTACTACTGTTTGTTTTATGTACCTCCCCCTCTTCATTTGTAAATACTGAGCAAAAATATTTGTTTAGTATCTCTGCCTTTTCAAAGTCTCCCTCTGCCCAGCCTCCATCCGCTTTATTAAGCCTCACTATCCCTCCCTTGGTCTTCCTTTGCTCCCTGATGTTCCTATAAAAGGTTTTATCCCCCTTCTTAACTGAGTTGGCTATCTTTTCCTCAGTTTGGGCCTTTGCTGTTCTGACTGCCTTCCCAGCCTCCTTTTGCTTTAGCTGATACAGTTCTCTGTCCTGCTCCTTCTGCGATTCCTTGTACTTCCTGAATGCTTTCTTTTTCTCTTGAACCTTCACTGCCACTTCCTCTGAGAACCATAGTGGTTTCCTACATAGTCTTATTTTGTTTATTTGCTTTACACAAAGGCTCGTTACCTCTGTGATGGTAGTTTTTATTATTCCCCATTGTTCTTCCACCCCTTCTTCCTGCCCATTTGCTAGTGCATTCCTTAGGCACTCACCCATTTTGGCAAAGTCAGCCCTCCTAAGATCTGGCAAATGTTCTTTCCGGAAGAAGATATAAATTGGCATCATATATGGAAAGACATATATACATATATATATATATATATATATACATATGTGTATATATATATATATATATATATATATATATATATAATCTCACACTCAAGACCGTTACAGATTAATGCAATATTGCATCGTACACAACTTGTATTATACCCCCATTAAACTAGTTTAGATGAAGCGCCTTCCTTCCAATACATGCACCAGATATAATAAAGAAGGTTCGCTTTTACATATATTGTGGTCATGTGACAAAATATCTCCCTTGTGGAGGCAAATAGAATCAACTCTGGACCCACTGTTTGGATTGCAGGGCCTTTTCTCCTCCGCAATATGTATTTTGGGTGATTACTCTGGAATCCAGGTGAAGGAGAGAAGATTCCATATGGCCCTAATCTCAATGGTGGTCAAAAAGCTGGTGCTCAGACACTGGATGGATCAAGCCCCTATCTCGTATACAGAATGGCTGCACGAAATGTCTTTTGCACTTCGAGCTGAGCACTTAATTGTGAATGTGCGCTACCACCAATCCTCATTTAATAAAAAATGGGGGAAATGATATGCCCTCTATTTGACTTGATAAGGTGCTTTGGTTGGTTCACGATCCTCTCATCCATCTTATTTTCCTTTTCCTTGCTTTCTCTCGTTTCTCTTTTTTCTTGAAAGTCCCTTATGATTTTCATTCGGCCATCTCTTTTTTTCTTTTCTTTACTTCCTGCTTTGTGCAGCGGCTATTCATTCTGGTCTTTATTTAGCATGGCCTTAATAGTTAGTAATAAGTACACCACGAGGTGGTGGGAGGGAGGGGTGGAGGGTGGGACGGGTTGGTTTGTTAGACCAATTACTGGTTTTTATATCCTTCTGAATGTTTAATTCTCCTGGTTAATTATTTTCTTGCTAATTCATTGTTACACACTGTCTCTTGTTTATGTCTTGTTTGGATATTGTATTTTGCATTATAATCAATAAAGTTTGCTAAAAAATTCCAAATACCCCCACCAACTGTATTAAGGTTCCAGGACTTCTCTAGATTCAACCATGGCCTCTTCCTTGATTTCCTGGCCAAGGTCGACTAGCTACCAAGTAAAACTGGCTCAAACCTATACACTGCCCTAAATTCCTCACCAATAATTTCCTGTCTATTGCCAATAAGCCGAACCCTAAAACAGATCAGGGTCAAATGGCAGGAAGCCAGGTGGCACACCCAGGACCTAAAAAAAATCATGAGGGCTAGAGACAGAGCATGGGGTAATTTTAAAATAACAGGCCAAGTTCAAGATTGGCAGAAATACAGGAACTCAAAACAAATGTAAAATCAGGTTAAAGAGGGCCAAACAAAGGCACAATAGAAGCCTTCAGAAACAAATCTCTCAATCCCAAAAATTCTGGATGCAAATGGTGCACTGCTAAAGGGCCATAATAAGCAGGAAGGAGGGACATAGTTGCAAATGGAACTCTCTACAAGAACCTGGTAGATTCCTCAGTGGCATTAAATATGTACTTTAAAGTCCTGGTAAAGTATAAGACGTGCTATGCTGGACCCTCCCTACCCCCCCAAACAAGTCTGACAATAACCCAAGGATCACCGAGTTCTACTTCAAGCTAACAACTAGGTAAGAAGTCCTAAAATTACTCAAAGGGATCAACACACATGAGTCAGCTGGGTCTGATAAACTTGAACCAAGGCTACTACCGGTCATTGCCACACCTGTCACCTGGCTATTCAACCAATCCCTCCTCAAGGGAAAGTTCCCTCTCTGGAAAGTGGCCTTGGTATCACCAATCCATGAGGGAGGGTCTTGGGAACAGGTGGGAAACTACCACCTATATCCCTACTCTCCATTCTCTGCAAAGTACTGGAGAAGGTGGTATACAACCAAGTGGTAGACTACATCGAGAGCCACAACATCTTCAAAGCCCAACAACATGGTTTCTGAAAGAATCATGGAACTAACACAGCCCTTGTAAGTTTCACCTTTGATATACTCGCAGATCTGAATGTGGATCAGTGCACTGGTGCGGTCTTCATTGACCTCACCAAAGCATTCGACCTGGTGGACCATTAACTACTCCTTGCTAAACAGAAGTTAGTCAGCCTTGACAGCCTGCCGGTAAGTTGGTTCACCAACTACATCCAGGGAAAGTCCCAAAGGATGCAGTCTCTGATAAATGTCCAGTATGGGATGAGGTCCCCAGTGATCTATCCCTAGGGCCCCTGCTGTTCTCGGTATTCATCAATGAGGACATACTAAAACACTGTGGGGAGGCTAAGATCACCCTGTATGCAGATGATGCAGTATTTTATAGGTCCAATAGCAATGCTGTTACCCTGAATGAATTACTATCAAAGGATCTCCACCTGCTTCAGGGATACCTGGACAGAAAAAATTGGTCCTAAATGGCAAAAAAAACACAGGCTGTACTATTCAGTTCAAGAACACTAGGCCCTGTCAGGGCTAACAATCTGTCTCTATCTCTGTCTCTGGTGGTGTAGGAATCGAAGTAGTCAAATCCATAAAGTACCTAGGAATCACCATCGACCAAGGCTGTAACTTTAAGTCTCACACAAACCAAGTTACCAAGGCACTAAAATAGAAGCTCAGACTTGTATACCACCTCAGCCCCTATCTAACTCCAGACTCCCGTCGCAAGATTGCACAAGGTACCTTTCCACCTACCCTCCTATCTGGTGCCCCCTGTACTACATTCTGTTAAGCATACTGAGATGTATAAGCTCAAGTCCCTTTACCACAGAATCTCCAGGTTCGCAGCTGGTGCCCTCTCCAGAGAACATCATAGTAGGACTCTAAATGCCCTCTCCAGTCCTACCCTGGAAGGAAGGATGCAATACCTTGCTCTTTGCTTAGCATGCAAGCTCAGGCAGGGAAGCGCACCCCCCAAGTCTTGCTTAATTGCTAACTGCTAAACAGAAGTGCAGGTCACTAAGGTCCTCCAGCAGACAGGCACTAGCGGTACATAAAGCAAGTTCCATGTTGGGGCTCGGACATTCTCTGCCTTCATTCCTCCCCTCTGGAATTCCCTTCCTAACTCCCTTCAGGAATGTACTCCCTAGGACTGTTCAAAAGGGGACTTAAGGCCTACTACTGGAGCTTAATCAATGCACCTGCAACTGCTGATTTCCCAAGAGTTTACCCTTAGCTAACTTATCTGCATGACTGCAAGAACCACAAATTGTCTCATTTGCTGTACTACCAAAACCACTTACTGGTATTAAGTGTGCTAACAATTGTCAAGAATTCATTATATGTAAGATTGTAATGTACCTTTGCCATTCACTTTTTGTGGACTACCTTGTTATTCTATTGCTATGCTTTTTTTGTACTACCTGTAATTAATTCTGGGTTGCCCCTGAAAAAGGGACCACCTGTTGGACCCAGTGGGCCTATTCAGTTACCAAAATTGAATAAATAATGACATTGGTTTGCTTGTTTTCCACTGGTTGCTACTACTGCTTAGCCACCAAATGCTGGCTCGCACTGCTGCCTCCTACCTCACCTAGGCCCCACCTTGGTAGTTCTCTTGGTTGCAGAGTTCTCTCACAACCTTTCAAGGCCAGCCTCTTCATCAACATCTACAGCTGCTGGCTTTGCCTGGCCTCCTACTAGCAAGTACTTGAAGTTGATTCTCTCTCTCATTCATAAATCAGAGGCTTGCCAACCATGTCCAATAGCCTTTCTGGCTCAGGGATTGCCCTGTAAGCTGATGGTCTCACTCTACACTCATGAAGGCCGCATCTAAAACACGTGAACCTCAGGGCAGCATCCTTCCCATCTGGCCGATAGTGGGAATGCCCTCACTCTGGGTGGGACTTTAACATGCAGTCATATGGTGCACCTCTTGATGCAGAAATTAAGACTCCAGCTGCTGAGTGTTGGGGCCCTTATAGCCCAAGAGTGCTCATTTGGCTATGGCATCACCATGGCACCTTTGGAAGCTATTCTCTCTATGACCACCTCTGGTTCATCCCATTTGTTTTAGTTGGTAGGCTGGCTGAGTGCCTCAGCAGTCATCGCTCTCCTTCTCCCACCTTGGGGTCTGCTCTCACTTAAGAGTACCCATTGTGGCAGATGCCTCTCACAACCCATCACAGAATTCCCATTAGAGGGATCGTGAGAGCTTTAAACCAAATTGGAATATTTTCTCCCCTTTGACTGGGTTTCTAAATTGCAGTAGCAGAGCCATCACTAAATAAACTACCCCTAGGCTGGAGGGAAGGCAACCTAGGCCTTGGATCATCAGAGTTTTCCTCCTTTAAAAAAAGGAATTTTCCTCTCCTCCATGACAAAGGTCATGATGTAAGCAATAATACCCAACAGGGTGGGCGGTATTGTGCTATACCGGACCGCCCAGGGGCGTAATGAGGCCCGACGCCACAGGCGGAGGGCCTCATGTATAGCCCCTGAAGGTCCGAAGCATTAATACCACGCACCCGGAGAGTATTATCAGCTTAGAAAATAGGCAACTATATTAGACAATGATTTTTTAATTATTTTTATTTTTAATTGGTTAAACACTATGCTGCTTGCTTAGTTTGAAATTAAATAGTTCCTCCGCCTGCACTGAATTTTGGTTGTTATGGTCACACACACTAAAATTGATTTTGCTTTACATTAATGAGCATCTGTTTAAATTTTGATGAAGTAGTAAAATAAAGGAAATCAGTTTAAAAACAAATGCAAATACTAGGAGAAAAAAATGACTTTTTTTGTTAAAGTAGTCTCTCCATTTGGGTGCTGTTCCATCTGCTGTCGTCCCCCAAATATACACAAAGAGATCACAGAGCTATTCTATACTACTGGCCCCTCCTCACCACTACATCCTGAAGAAAAGATGCAGTTTCTTGCATACTGTCCACAACCAGAGAAACTGCTGTATTACTGTTTGTTTGCTGTTGCTTTGGTGAAAGTATAAAGGAATTTGAATAGGGATTTGTGAGCCGTCAGAAGCATGACCATAAGGACCTAGGCAGGGCAGATGGCAGTTATCTAAAGTATTTGTTTAAATTAGCAGTGCTTTTTTTTCATTTGCTGTGATAACTTGTGGATCCAACCCGAGTAAAGTGTCATCCACACATGAAACTCAGGAGCTGAGGCGGGAGAGATTAAGGGAGGATGGTGATGTATGGCCCCGAGCTGCATGTCAACGAAAGATCAGGAGCGGACAGGGTGAGGTCAAGTGAGAGCTCAACACAACGGCACTTTTTTAGTGCCTCAGAAAACAAAAAAAAATCAGTTTGTTTTTGCTCCTTTGGGTGTGGTATAATTTCTGCACTTAGATTCCAGGAATTTCTCCCCCCCAGACCTGAGTGGATTTAAACAAAAAAGAAAGAAAAAATATCATTTAGGATGTGCTGCTGTCAGAATATGTTTCTGCAGTGGAGTGGGAATGTCCTCTCAGAGACAGCACACGCTACACTTTACTGCCCCGGGAACGGATGGGGGTTAGTAGCAGAGCGGGAGTGGAGTCAGGGTGAGTCGGAACAACTGGAATAGCTCTGAGCACAAGAGGTGCTAGCACAGTTACTTCAATACAGTAAAATTGAGTTGTTTATCACAAGAATTATAAAGACTCAGGTACAGTGTGTCACATTGGGAAATTGAGAGTATTTTACAAACTAGAGGGATGGGGGAGTGCCCATCATCAAATTTCAGGTCAGAGCCCCATCTCTTGCTTAGCGAGAGAAAAAAAATTGTTCTCATTTAAAGTTCAACGTTCTGCTAGCTGACTGATTTCGAACGTTATCAGGTATATAGAGATTGGGACTTATTGTTTCCCAGTCTCTGTTGCCTGATATCAGACCGGCTGGTAGATGGCATTATCCAATCAGGATCTTGTATTCTCGGTGCCCATTTTCTAAATGTAGTTAGTTGTTTATAGTATATTCCCTAGTTTCCTTAGGTAGGTTTCCGCTGTTGGATGGAGATGGATGGTGGCCCTACTCACCGTTTCCTCTCTCCTCAGGAAGCCCCCTGATGTCATCAGTGTAATATTCTGTCCTGACAACCTGTGCATCTCATTTGTGTTTGATTAAGCTGCCTTGTTGCTGTCAATCTGCTTCTCTACCTCGTAGTCAATATTACTGCTCAATGTTTTTTGGGTTGCTCATTCCTAAGGTACCTTTAGCCAAAGGAATCTTTTCCACAGCACCTCTAGGGGTGGATCCCTCTTCAAGGGTTCCTTGCCTTCAGTACCCCTAGTGAGTGGTAATTCCCCATGGAATCAAGAGTGTGTGTGTGTGTGCAACTTCTGGTGTGGAGGACTTCAAGATGGCAGCTTAAGAAGTGAGCTCCATCGGCCACCAGAGAAATTCCTTTAGTGATTTCTGCAAATCACCTGTTTTTGGACTAAATTACTTAACAGGTTCCAGACTGAACCCCTGGCTATAGGGCAGGGTGTTTTTGTCATCTGTTTCTCTGTGTTTTCTTCCCTGCCTGACCTGCTGCATCATCTGGTTACAACTGTGTATGGTCCCTCAGCCATGGAACCTACGGAGGTCGTGACTAACAAAGAAGATCTACCAAACATTCACTCAATGCTGGAAATGTTGGTTCAAGATATTTCTTCACTAAAAACCTCTGTTTCTCAGTGGAAGGATTGAGTAGAAGCAGTGGAGCAGAGAATTGCCAGTGCGGAACTATTTTGCGTGCAGGTGGACTCTGTTTTGGCCCGGCAACAAGACAGGATTTCAGCACTGGAGGAGTAGGTCCGGTCCTTAACTTTGAAGTTAGACAACCTCAAAAATCAAGGTCGGAGGAATAACCTGCAGATAACTGGTCTCATGGACAGGTCTGAAGGGGAAAATATGTGCCAGTTTCTCCAGTCATTTTGCCCCTGACTTCTAAATTACACCTGGGATCCACTATTAGAGATTGAGCGAGTGCACCATTCCTTGGGCCCCCATCCTGCTTAGGGCTCTCCACCATGCCTTATTATTGTATATTTTCTATGATTCTTGATCAAAGAGATGATTTTGTGGCTGGTCAGAGAGAAGGGCCCTTTAAAATGGAATGGCCACTCTGTATATATTTTCCAAGCTTTCTCTAAGTTGATGGCAGACCAGCAAAAGGCTAACGCTGCATGGTAAAAGGACCTCACTTCCAGGAAGATCAAATTTAACCTGCAGTATCCTGCCATGTTGAATGTATGGTGGGACAACCACTGGATTCATTTTACTTCATTGCAAGATGCTCAGTCTTTTGTGTGGTCTATCAATAATGTTTCCAAACAGAAATTGTCAAAGTCCAATCCTTCTTCAATTCAAGGATCAGACAGATCATGCACTGATTCTGCCTGTCTTTTAATAGGGACCACGGTCATCAGGAGAAACCCTACCATCCACAGTCCAGACACAATTGGGGTCCACAAATAAGGCTGGAGAGATGTTGTTGGGTGTAGTACAGCCAAAGAGACAAAGGGAGCTGAGGAGGAATTCTGCTCTTTCATTGCTGGCAGTGGCAGTACCCGAGAATGAAGGATCTTCCTCTCAATTTAGAGCTTCTCCTACTGCACTGGAGTGCTCCTCGACCCTGTTCCCTAAACATCCTCCTCTCTCCCCTGGGCCTCAGGGTTTCTTGACTGACCAGCGGAAGATGGAATGGGCCAACTACGGCAAAGATGATCTGAATGCCGCATCTCAAGTAGCAGCAGCAATTAAGGATCCTACATTGGTCTGTGGAGGGACTGCTCTGAGTGATTCTTCTTGAAGGTCGCTTTAAACCAGGATGCGGTGATGAGGTCTGCTCTTCCTATGATTACTGGTTCAGCTTCACTCCTTGCCACCTGAGATCTCCCTTATTCTGGTGCTGGATATAATTTTTGTTACCTCACAAAGGAGAAGTGTTTAATGATATGGACTCATTCTCCTATGATGTTATTGGTCTAAGGTATTTGTTGAGAGGTTAATATTGTTTGCAGGACTATGGGACCTTACATGCTGATAGTTATATCCGGAGGGTACCTTGGCAGTTTTGCATTCTTTCTGAACTATAGCAAGTTAAATGCTGTAGGACCTCTTAGTTGGTTTTAGAGCCCATAGCAGAGGTTATCATTTGGGGCTTTTATGGTGGATTATATGGGGGGGGGTATTTTTTTTTGTTTTGGGTATATCCTTGGGTTCAATCTCCTTTGTTTCTGGGGGTAGTTTGGTGGTTATATTTCACCTGGGGTATGGTGGCAGTAGGGAGGTGCCGACTGCAGAGGACGATAGTCAAGGATGAGTATTGGTCCCTCTGCACCAACTGAGGAGTGGGAGGGCATTAGTGGGGGAGAACCATTGGCCCATCTTTGCTCACTCCTTGTGCTTGAGGGTGGTATGGTTTGGTTGGGTGGGGGGTGGTTTTTACATATTATTGGGACTGGCCAGTCTGGAATGACCCTGTATAGAATTTGAAGGTTGAGACTCATACTGGCTTTAGATCTTACATCTTTTGAGGGGGTAGTTATTTTGGGTGGTGTGTGTATTCTGTGCTGGGGGAGGTTTGTTGGGGGTTGTTGTGGTTGAGGGTCCTTTGGCACTGTAGGGGTCAGGTTTGTTATGGTGCTTTTGGGGGATTTATGCGTGTTTTTTTTTTTTTTGGGTGTGGGGAGGTTGGGATATTTTGGGTTAATGGAGATCTTTATGAGACATCCACCTTCAGACAGGGTAATGTGCAATGGTTTGTTAGAGTTTATGGTAAGAATTATTATACTGTTGAATATATTTTAGGGAACAGTTTATGGCACAAATGGCATTTCTGTCTTGAAATGTTGAAGGTCTAAATATCCTCGTAAAGCATAAAAAAGTATATTCCTTTTTGAGGTCTACTAAATGTGACATCATGTTTTTACAAGAAACTCATTTACTGAAGAGGGATATGGGTAGTTTAGTTTGTGGGTGTATTAGCAGAGCCTACTCGAGTTCCTATGTTACCAAAAAAGGGGGGTGCTCAATTTTGATTAAATGGGGTTGCCCTTTTCAGTTGAGAAATGGGTTATGGATAAGAAAGGATGATGGCTAGGAAAGCGCGAAGTTGGATTAGGTACCGGTCTTGTTGGTTAATCTGTATGTGCCCAATGAGGATTCCCCAGAGTTTTTCTCTTCCTTGGCCCACTCCATTTCTGAATGGTATTCCCCTCCCATGATTCTGTTTATGGGAGGTAATTATAATTTAGTCCTTGATCCGGTCATGGATAGAGATCCCATTGAAAGGGGGTTCCCTTCCCATCAACAGTCTAGGGCAGTGTTATGTCCTATTAGTACAGAATTCCAGTTGATTGATTGATTGCTGGAGATTACTTCATCCTATTACTTGGGACTTTACTTTTAGATCATCTAGATTGCATTCATGTAGTAGAGTAGACTACTTTTTGTGTAGTGCTTGTATTTTATCTGAATTGCTGGCAGTCTGGCACAGACCTCTTTAATTGTCAGATCCCTGGCAGGACATGGCAAGAACTCTGTGGTGGTGGTTTAACCCAGCTTTACTTGACTTGGAGAAGTTTAGGTCCTGGTTAAGGGGTGAAACTGAACTCTATTTCTTGTCCAACTCATCTCCAGAGATTTCCGTGTTTACTTTGTGGGATGCTTTTAAATCCTTTATCTGGGGTCAGATTATTTCCTATTCCTCCCATATGAATACGCAATGGTGGAGGAAGGTGGAGGCTCTGCCACTCCATATTAGACATTTGGAAGAGGATATTTATGCCTCCCAGGCTGACAGGGAAGTGAAAATTCCAGAACTCTTAAGGTGTAAAGAACGGTTTAATGATATACATCATCAGAATATCCAGATATGGATCATTGGTTAGAGCTCACTTGGAGTATTGTTCTCAGGTTTGGGCCCCTTATACTAAGGGTGAGATTGCAAGAGTGGAGAGAGTGCAACGTAGGGCCACTAGATCAGTATTGGGATTTAAGAACATGACATATCAGGATAGGTTGGTTGGGTTGGATCTGTGTTCTCTGGCTTATAGAAGATGGAGGGGCGACATGATCTTAGTTTACAGATCATTTCAAGACTCTGTTCTTAGAGAAGATTTGGGGCTTGAATTAACTATTAGAAATTATCATACCAGATCCCATTGTAGACAAATTAAACAGCAAAAGTGGAATTCTCAAATAAGGAAACAGTGGTTCACTCAGAGGGTTGTTTCAGGGTGGAACTCTCTTCCTCACGCTATAGTTAATAGTTCAACTTTGGACATTTTTAAGGTAAGACTGGATGATTACAGTAGTAATAAGTTTTTAGTTAATTAGATTGATAAAATAGAAAAAATGTTTGCAAGCAGTCAAGGACGAAAGTCTATATGTGCTTTGTGACTACTATGATACTATGATACTATGATAGAAGGCTGTCTGGGCTTTATTTTTTTGTTAGGCAGGTATGTACTGGGAATCTGGGGGTAAGGTGGGGAAGCTTCTGGCTCGTCGGTTAAAAAAGTAGGCAATGGAGGCTCATGTCCCATATCAAAAAGGAAAAGGGGGTGACCTCATTTCTGATGCAGGGCAGATGGCCGAGGTATTTTGTGAGTATTATGTGAAGCTATATTCATCTTCAGTGTCTCCCACTCCGTGCCAGTTTGAGACATTTTTCTCTAGCCTTAGTCTGCCTTGTTTGTCACCGGAGGCGGTAGCTCTACTTGAGGCAGATATTTCCCTGCTTGAGGTGCAGCAAGCTATTAGGGGTTTGTTCCCAGGTAAGGTGCCTGGCCCTGATGGGCTCAGTTCTGAATTTTATCAGGAGTTCAGATCTCTCCTCTCAGGATGGCTGTTGGACGTTTTGGGTGCAATTAGGGATTCCAGTACTCTACCCGCGCCACCATGATGGAAGCAACTGTCACTGTTCAGCCTAAGCCTGGGAAGGATCCTACTTTATGTGCTAATTACTGTCTGACTTCTTTGTTGAATGTTGATTGTAAAATTATTACCAAAATCTTGGCTTTACGTTTAGAGCAAGTCCTCCCTTTATTGATCAGTAAATCACAATCTGGTTTTGTTAAAGGCAGGCAGGGCACTGATAACTTGCGGGCTGTGATTGATCTCATTCAGGTGGTGGTTAGGGGGTTGGAATCTGCAGCAATTGTAGAGTTGGACACTGAAAAAGAATTAGACTCTGTCAAATGGCAATATCTGCAGGTCATCTTGGCTCAGTTTGGATTCGGTCCCAGGTTTTGTCACTGGGTTGGGATGCCTCTATTTCTCACCCAGGGCATGAGTTTTAGTTCATGTGGTGCTCTCTGAATATTTTTCCCTGTTTTGGGGCACCAGACAGGGCTGTCCCTTAAGTTCCTTGCAATTTCTCCTCACCATTGAACCTTTAAATCTAACCATTTGCCAACACCCAAATGTTTTTGGTATTCCTGTGAAGGAGAAATACTATGCTACATTATTATACATGGATGACCTGCTGCTATTATTGACACAGGTGGAATCTTCACTACCTGAGGCTTGGAAGATTATTGACTCCTATAGTGTAATTTCTGGGCTACTGATTAATTGGGGGAAGATGGAGATCCTGACCCTCTATAATGCAGATCCTGTCTGGGCTTGTGAAGGGTCTCATACCATGAACTGGTCTCCAGAGGAGTGAAATATTTGGGCATGTTTATTTCTGGCAACTTTCAAGAAATGTGTTCTAAAAACGTATCTGATGTATTGGAGGAAATACGGTTGGAGTTCTGTAGATGGACACAATTGTGTCTGTCTCTCCCAGGCAAGATTGCCATCATCAAGATGATGGTGTTTCCACAGCTTTTTTACAGGCTTAGTAATTTGTCCTTTCAAATTCCTATGGGTGTTTGTACTAAGATTGATAAGATATTCTCTGACCTTATTTCAGAAGGACATTCCCCTAGACTTAGTAGGAAGGTTCTGCATTCTCCTGGGGATGCTGAGGAATGGAATATGCCATGGTTGTGGGTGTATCACCTATGTCTGGGGGTAAAACAGGCATCACACTGTGTATCTCACATCTTTTTGGGGTCTCCTCTATGGGTTGATATCTAGGAGATATTTGCAGGTGACAAGCCCCTCACTGTCTTTCAAACACCATATGGTGTTCTTTTAGGATTGCTGCTTTCCCAATGCCCTTCTCCCATTGGGCATGGGGGCGGTTTTGTAAGCTTTTAGGATAGGACCCCTCCTTTCTGGGTAGGTAGGAACTGTTATGGAATAATTTTGGTAGTTTGGTAGGGGGTCAGCCTCTTTTTTTGAGCAGTTGGGTGTTGAAGGGCATTCGGGTAATCAGGGATGTGATTGATCATAGGTCAGGCCTTTTAGTATCACTTTCTGATCTGCAAGATAGATATCAGATCCTTCCACATCATATGTGGTGGTATTTTCAGATGCGGCATATTTTATCTTCTAAGTTTCTTAAAGCCTTTTGTGTTATGCAGACTCTGGTTACTAAGTATTTACAACAGTGGTTTAAGGCCTCCAAAGGTCATATTAGTTTGTTATATAAGGAGCTGCAAAAGGCTTTTTTGCCTGACTGGGATTTTCATGGGCTTGGGGGGAGGACGTGGATATTGTTCTGGATCCAGGGCTGTGCTCACACTGTTGGACAACTGCGCATAAAACTTCCCCCGACCTCAGACTTCAATTATTCCCAAAGAAGGTGTTAAGTAGATGGCATTACACACCAACACATCTAGTGAAATTGGGGGTTTGGGGTTTGGATTTATGTTGACATTGTCTTCAGGACCATGAAATTATATACCATATCCTATGGGATTGTCATCTGTTAAGGGGCTGGTCAGATAATATTATTCAATTTTTGGAGGACGCTATACAACTCCCCATCTCTAGGTCCCCCCCTGTTTTGGTTTCTGGGGGACTCTGATACTTTAGATCAGTGGATTTTTGTGCTTAAATGACAACATTTTGCTGCTGCATTGGAGGCCAAAAGATTTCTACTTCTGAATTGGAGGTCCATCTAACTCTAGGTGGAAACAAGCATTATCCAAAGCAGCCTTCTACAAAAGGGTGATTTACTGACAGAGAAATGCCCTTCCATGATTTCACAAGGCATGGGATAAGTGGATGACCTCAATGGGAGTTTCAAATAGGAATTTGGCAGAGTGTACTTCAGTTTTAATTTGAATGTTTATAAATTCCAATTCTTGTGGGGGGGGGGGAGGTGGATGTCAAAGTTAGTCTATAATGATTTGTGAGAGTATAATGTTCTCTTACTTGTTATGTTTGTTTTGTTATTGTGGTTAGATTTCTCTAACAGCTGACACCCTATTGTCTTGTTTTGTTGTCTTGCTTATCCACTGGGTTATCTGGATCTGTTTGTTTGTGTCCAGTTTCCATCTTCTGTATTGTGACTTCTTTTTAATAAAATGTTTATATAAAAAAAAAAGGAATGGATAGTGTGAACGGCCAAACAGTTTTTACAGTTGCTCAAGAATAACACTGCTCTGGTTATATAGGCCCATTGAATTGAAAAACTATGCCTGTAGTTCCATGGGGTGAGCAACCAGACACGCCCCTTCCTGAACTACATAAGCAATTCCTCCCAGCCTCCTTCTGAAACATTTTTTCTTTGCCCCACCATCCTTCTCTCCTCCAGTTGCATGCCCCTCTCCTTGAGGGGCTCCTTCCAAAGGTACCTTTAGCCGAATGAATCTTTGCTGTGGCACCCCTAGGGGTGGAACCTTCTTTGAGGGTACCTTGCCTTTGGTACCCCTACAGAATGGTAATTTCCCATGCAATAGAGAGTGCACATGGCCAAACAATTATCACAGTTGCGCAAGCATAAAACTACTCTGGATGCATTGGCCCACTGAGGTAGCAATTATTTTGTTCATAATTATGGTATTTGTGTTGTCACAGTCTTTTTCCATCATAAGCACTATGATGTCATATCAAGTATCCTATGCTGTTTTCTGCCCACTTGTAGACTATTTCCATGTGTCTGTCCCATTCCCTTTTGAACCCTTCCACTGTTTCAGCCCCAATTACCTCCTCCAGAAACTAGTTCCAGTCTGTCCCCACTCTTTCTGTAAAAAAAAGTGCTTCTTGGCATCCTTTCTGAAGCTCCTCCCTTTCCAGTTTTGGAGGAGTTAGCTCTAGTTTGTGTGTTACAACTCATTGTAAACAGCTCACTGCTTTCCATTTTATTTATTCCATGGAGACACTTGAACATCTTGATTATGGCAGTGTGTCAGGATCAAATTCCTTTACCCAGTATAGGCAGTATCAATTGAAAGTGACACATCCACAGCAAGACTCACCCTCCACTGGTGTAAGAATTTGAACAGCTAAAAAGTCAGTAATAAAAATCTAGGATAAAATAAAACAAAAGCACATTCAGTCTTGCAAAGTCTGTTGCACAGTAATACCTTTCTTATGTCTCTTCTGTCTTTTTTCCTGCAGAATGGCTACCTGCAGGAGGTAAGCTCTACTTTTCTCTCAGTGTCTTCTTCCCCTCTTCCCTTTTCCTGATGGTATGTGACACATGTTTAGGGTTCTACAGGAGCTTATTAAAGAACTGAAAAGAGGACATACTGCCCTGTATTCCAAAAGAAATGCTCTTGCATCAGGCTTTGTCCTGAAGATGCATCAATCATGTAGTGCCCCTTTAAAAGGTACAACCAGCAATCAAATAAAAATGTATAATGCAACCCTATATGTTCTTTCTGTAGCCCCCATTCCTCCATGTGCTGAAAAGCTATTTGAATCACTTGGTTAGACCCTGGATTGAAAAGTCTAAAATCCTCCTGAAAAGAGCTGGCTGAAATGCAGAGTTTGGTTAAAGACTCTTCAGGGCTTTACTGCTAGAAAGATAAGAGTTTTGTACTGAGTGAGTAACTCTGCTTGGCTCAGTGTAAGGTGAGAGCATGACTGCTGTAATAAAGCCATGTTTAAAAAAAAGCTTCAGCTATGCAGAAACAGTATACCCAAATGTAAGCCATAACAAAACAGAACAAACAAGCATTTGTCAATGCCGAATGTTGTCTTGCTGGCACTGTCATTGGTAGTGCAGGAGTTAGAGAGATGCATAATAGGAATGGCAGTGAAGTATTGAACTGATGCCAACCCACCCCCACCCTGCAGAGACTGACAGGCATTGGGGTGTCCCTTTGGGTGTTGGCCATAGTGCTCATGCCATTTCACCTCTCCTTATACTGCAGACACCGACAAGTGGCGCGGTGTGCATTGGGGTCTTCGGGCTTTACGCTCACCCCGTTCCATAAGGAAATACACTGAGATGGGTGCAGTATAGGACAGTAGGGTGAACTTTGGAGCCAGCGCATCCAAGGCACATCTTCATGATTGTCACTGGCTGCAGGGTGGGGTTGGGGGTGGAATGGCGTGAGCATTACGTCCGACAATCCCAAGTTACACCCCTGACACCTGTCAGCCTCTACATATGGGCGTTCGGCACCAAATTTTCAACATAGGCATTTTAGCACCTCTACTCATATACAGTGTCACTGTTATTTCCTCAAAGTGTCCCAAGAAGTGATTTCACACAGCGAGCATGCTATTCTGCGCTGGAAGTGCGAAAACACATTTTGGGCAGGATATGTAAAATGATGGCTGTACTGTTCATCAAGAGGTGTGGAAAAATGGCAATGGTGAAAATCCAGAGTGAAAATATGACAAATGCACGATGGTATGAGCATGTGCGCAGTCTGCAAGAACTCCTAAAACTGAAGGTGGACAAAGCAATGGGTCCTGATGGAATTCACCTCAGAATTCTAAAAGAATTAAGGGAGGAGCTAGTGAAACCACTGGCTACTCTTTTTAATAAATCATGGGAGGATGGTGTGGTACCCGAGGACTGGAGGAAGGCGGATGTGATTCCCCTTCACAAAGTGGGTCCAAGACAGAGGCAGGAAACCACAGACCTGTCAGTCTGACCTCTGTGGTAGGGAAAAGTGATGGAGTCACTTCAGAAGGAAAGAATAGTTGAGTACCTAGAGGCCAGTGGAGCACAGGACCCAAGCAGCATGGGTTCACAGCGGAAGGTCATGTCAGGCAGATCTAATAGATTTCTTTGACTGGGTGACCAAAGTAGTAGACCAGGGAGGAGCTGGACATGGCCTACCTAGAATTTAGCAAGGCATTTGACACAGTCCCACACAAAGATTAATATTCAAATTAACCAGCCTGGGAGTGGGACCCAGGGTGGTAGCCTGGGTAAAACATTGGCTGGACAACAGGACACAGAAGGTAATTGTAAATGGAGTCCATTCTGAAGAAGGGGTTACTAGTGAGTACCGCAGGAGTTCAGTACTGGGTCCAGTCCTTTTAATGTCTTCATCAGTGACATTGCAGAGGGACTGGAAGGAAAAGTATGCCTTTGCAGATGACACAAAGATCTGCAACAGGGTTGATACACAAGGAGGCGTGGAAAGGATGAAAAGGGACTTGGCAAGGTTGGAGGAATGGTCAGAAGTATGGCAGCTAAGTTCAATGCAAAGAAGTGCAAAATAATGCACCTGGGAAACAAGAACCCAGGGAAGAATACACAATGGGTGGGAGGTAGTAACAACAGCAAAAAGGAAAGGGATCTGGGGTAATCATATCAGATGACCTTAAGGTTAGCAAGCATGTGAGAAGGCAGTAGGAGGGCTGGGGTATACTGGGATGTATAGGGAGAGACATCATCAGCAGAAAGCAGGAAGTTGTTATCCCTCTGTACAGACAGTTGGTGAGACCCCATCTGGAGTACTGTGTCCTGTTCTGGAGACCCCATCTCCGCAAGGACATAGACAGGATAGAGGCAGTCCAGAGGAGGGCAACTACAATGGTGCAGGGTCTGCAAGAGAAGCCATATGAGGAGAGACTAAAGGAGCTTAATATGTATACCCTTGAGGAAAGAAGGGAGGGGACATGATAGAAACTTTTAAGTACCTCAATGGAATCAACAAAGTCCAAAGGGTAGCATCTTTCAGAAAAAGAGACTTGCAAGAACAAGGGGACACAATTTAAAGATAGAAGGAGGACGGTTCAGGGGCAATGTGAGGAAGTATTATTTCACAGAGAGGGTAGTGGATGTATGGAACAGCCTTCCTGAGGAGGTTGTGGGGTCTAAAACTGTGGGAGAATTCAAGAATGCATGGGACAGACATAAGGCAATTCTTGTGGGGGGTAGGAAGAAATAGGCTGTTGGTTAACTAGGATCTGCAGCCTATCCTGTAGGTAGGGAAATGGGCAGACTAGATGGGCCTAGCGGTCCTTATCTGCCGTCAAAGTCTATGTTTCTATGTTTCTATGTTTCTGCCAATGCATGCTCATAAACACAGTCATTTTATGGAGTATCATCACCAAATTTTCAACATAGGCATTTTAGGACCTCTGCTCATGAACTGTGTCACTGTCATTTTCATAATCTGGCCCAAACACTGATTTCCCACAGCAACTGCGCAATTGTGTGCTGGAAGTGCAGAAACACATTTCAGGCAGGATGTGGAAAATGACAGCTGTACTGTTCACAAAGAGGTGTACAAAAATGACAATGCTGAAAATCCAGTGTTAAAATATTGCGAATGCACAAAGTTATGAGCCTGCATAGCAACTGTGCAATGCACACTCGTAAAACAGGCATTTGTTGGAATTTTTCCACCAAATTTGGAACATAGGCTTTTTGAGAGGCCACCTCTGAACAGTGGCACTGTCATTTCATTAATGGGTCCCAAAAGGTGATTTTGTACAGTGACTACGAAATCACCTTTCAAGGCCGATTAATGCCAAGACAGTGATAGAATTCATGTGGAGGGGCCCAAAAAACCCCATGTTGAAAATTTGGTGCCAAAATTCCAACAAATGCCCAAGATATGCAGCAAAACTGAAAAAAACCCTATTCATTCCATTACATAGCTTACCGGCATTTCCTCAGTTCGCAGTCAGCTTTGAAGAGTGCAGATGTGTTCCCGGTCCACTGAAGATCATTGCGCTGAGGTCCAGAGGTAGGGATGGGGTGAGGGTGTGTGGGAAATCAGGGTGCGCAGTGGGTGGGTGTGGGTGGGGGCAGGAGACTATGAGGGACTGTTTTATTGTTACAGGGAAGAAAAAAATACATTGCAGGACAGTTTTTTTTTTCAGGGGACATGGCACACTGGGTGAGCTCCCAATGTGCCACCTAACTGTTTTTGGGGTGGGGTGCTGCAGCCGATGGGGGATTGAGCACTCCCCATCGGCATAAATCAGCCACCCCCCCCGCATTTCTTATATGCCATGGGGGGTGCCCAATCCCCCTTGGCTCTTGCCTCCCCCCTGCCTTTCATTGTGTGCTGACAGGGGTGTCCAATCCCCGTCGACATAAATTCACCCACCCATTTTCTGCCAACGAGGATTGGACACCCTCATCAGCATATAAGAAATGCGGGGGTGGGTGGCTGATTCATGCCGACGGGGAGTGGGCTCCCCCATCAGCAGACAATAAAAGTAGGGGGGGACGAAGAACCAAGAGGGATTGGGCACCCCCCTCGGCATATAGAAAATGGGGAGGGCTGCTTGTGCTGCCACAGTAAGCCGCTGGGGGATTGGGCACCCCTGAAGTTGGCCATTGGGTGGGCGGCCCCCCGCCATGCTGCTCATGTGGTGAGCACGCAGGAAGGGTCCGCTGCGTCTGACGAGCTTTGCTCGGATTGCAGCGGACCTTTCCTTAGATGTGCTCGCCACATTAGTATGCATGGGGCATGCAGACTGATTGGGGAATGAGGGATGCATCGACTGATGAGTGCCCTGCATTAGCCCAACAGTGGCCGTGCCTCCACATCTGCACTACCGCAAGATGTTGACTTGCAGGCAAGCACGGCAAGTCAACATAAAAAGTGCATATATGAATGTAAATATATAGGAGGGGTTTAAACATAAAACAGAGTAAGTTAACTGTATAAAATAAAAGAAACACAGCACACAAAGCATTCCTAAAGCATTTAAGGCATATAAGTAAAAGAAAGACAGTGACCTCTTTACCTGTTGTCCCCTGGTTTGTTTCTTAGGAATCTGCTGGTGCTGCCTGCCCCCTTTTCATGCTGTCTTGCATGCAAGGGTAAACAACATATTGTGGTAGCTTGGAGTAGCAGACTTTGGAGGTATGATCATTTTGTGGCCAATGATGCCACTGCTTTTTCGGGCTGGGCTCTGTGGCACCAGTGAAATAGCATCCTGTCTATGACAGTGGTGAAAAAGCATGCCACCAGCTTGAAACAATTTCGTTGCTACAATGAGGGAGCGACCCATCATTGCAGGGTGGGCCTTCCCTGGTGTAACATTTCAATAAACATGGTGGTGGCTGTCGCTTTCTGCCTCTCACAGTCCTGCCTGAAAGCCATCGGGGGTGCCAATCCCCCAGTTGGCATGCCCTATCCCAAGTTAATTTGCCAATGGGGGAGCCCAATCCCCATTGACATAATGTCCCCCTATTTTAATTTGTCTACTGAGGGGGGGTGCCCAATCCCCCTCAGCATCATTCTCCCCCCCAAACACAGACATGTTTTCTGTGCTGACAGGGGGCTCCAATCCTCGTCGGCTTCAGTCCCTCTCCCAAAAAAGCACAGACTGCACACTGGGAGCCCACCCCAGTGTGCCAAGACAAACCTGTAAAAAAAAATCCTTCCCGAGATGTCTTTCTGTTTTTTTTTAACCGGTAAAAGAGAACGCGGTCCCTCGTTGTCTCCGATGCCCCCTCCCACAACATGAACCCACCCTCTGTGCACCCCACCTCTCCGCACCCCCCTCACCCCATACTTACCTCCAGAGCCAGGCATGACAATCTTCGGGGAAGCAGGAACCCATCTGCCCTCTTCAAAGCTGACCGCGAGCTGAAGAAATGCTGGTAAGCTGTATAATGGCATCAAGGGGGGTTTCAACATAGGCAGATATCTTGGCCATTTCTGTGACTTTTGGCTCCAAATTTTCAATATGGGGTTCTTGGGACCCCACCTCATGAACTCAGTCACTGTCATGTCATTAGTCAGTCCTGAAAGGTGATTTCACGGTCACTGCATGGAATCACCTTTAGGAACAGTGTCACTGTTCATGAGGTGGGATCCCAAAAAGCCTATGTTGTAAATTTGGTGAAAAAATTCAAAAAAATAACTGTGTTATGAGCATGCATTGTGCAATTCTCATGCAGGCTTGCAAGTTTGAGAATTTTTAATATTTTCACTCCAGATTTTCAACACTGCCATTTTTTCACACCTCCTTATGACCAGTACAGCTGTCATTTTTCACATCCTGCCTAAAACATGTTTTTGCACCTTTTTATTTATTTATTGAAATATTTCACCAGGAGGGAACACTGAACAACAAGTTGCTCATCTCATGGTGCAACCTGGGGGAAGGGGTTACATAGGATAGTGAAGAATGATCAGTTACAATAGTATGTGGGTAGTACAAACAATGCAACATTGTAAGATTATGCAGCAGTTGGAACACATGGTATTGTACAATAAAAAGTAGTGGAACATTGGGTAAATTACAATACATGTCCAAAATCATTCAAAAGAACATATAAATGTACAAAATAGTAATAATGCAATAGAACCATTACAGTGCATGAGTGTACCAGGTGCAGGCTCAAGGTAGTACACAAGTGCTGTTGGAGTAAAAAGGACGGGGTAGGTTGTGCACACGGGTGACCCAGAAGGGCAGATGGAGAAGAGAGGGGGAGAGGCAAGAGCTGAATATGAGGGGAAGGGGTAGCCATTTCCTGATTCTTCCTTCAGGATGTTAATAACCCTGCTGGGGGGGGGCAGGGTAGGAAGGCAGAAACTGGGAATAGGTATTAAGGAGGATTAAAGCAGAAACAGCTGAGAGAGAGGTAATTTTGTAGGGCAGAGGTAAGGGAGTAGTTGGAAGAGGATGTCATATTTCAGGGGGGAGGGAATTCCAGATTTTGGGGAAATGATGGGCGAAACCAGTCTCTCCAATGAGGGTGGAGCGGTGAGGGACCATCAAGGTGCAGGCATCATTAGATCTGAGAGAGTGGATGGTGGGAGGTAGAGTGGAGAGAGAGGATGAGAGATAGGAGGGGAGCACTCCAAACCAGAATTTGGAGGTTAGTTGGGCACAGTGTGAGATGCATCTGTGAGATAGTGGAAGGAAGGCTAGAGAGTGATAGAGTTCACCATGGTGGGAGCGGGAAGGGGAGTCGAGAGCAAAGCGGCAGAAGGAGTTAAAGAGTGTGTCCAACTTGGCCAGGGAAGATTTGGGTGCAGCATCATAGACTACATCACAGTTGTCAAAGATGGGGAGTATCATCTTCTGGACAATTTCACGCCTCGAAGTCAGTGGGATGCAACTATAATTCCTGTACAGAGCACCAACCTTGGGGTGCAGTTTCTTCAGGATAGCATCAATATGCACAGAGAAGTTGAGATGCTGGTCCAGCCAAACCCCTAGATATCTAAATGAGGAGGTGTCCTCCAGTATGGTCTCATCAAGGGTGTGGAAGGTGGGTAGGGCCAGGAGCCTAGAGAGTCTCTGCCTGGTGCCAAAGGTCATTGAGACTGTCTTTTTGCATCTAGAAAAAGCTGGTGAGAAGCAAACCAGAGCTGAACTTGGTTGAAGTCATGCTGTTAGCTGGTTTCAACAGCAGCAGAGTTTTTGCCAGAACTGTATAAGGCAGTATTGTCAGTGTACATGTGGATAGATGAGGATGAACAGGCTGTGGGAAGATCATTAAGGAAAATGGAGAAGAATAAGGGACGAAGCATTGAGCCCTGAGGGACACCAGTGTTGATGAGGAGTGGAAGGAAGATGGAGTCAAACATTCTCATTGATTAGATCCTGCCAATGAGGTAGGATTTAAACCAGTTGGTGACTAATGGAGCAAGGACAGCTGAGGAGAAGGAATCAAGAAGCAGGGCATGGAAAACATTGTCAAAAGCTTTGGCTAGGTCAACAAAGATGGCCAAGGTGATCAGACCATCGTCCATCCCTGAAAGGATGGAGTCAGTAAGCCTGAGGAGGGAGGTGGCTGTTGTGTAGGTCTTCTGAAAACCAGATTGGAAGGGGTGAAGAAGGAGGAATTGGAGAGGAAGGCTGATAGTTGAGAGAGAACTAAATGTTCTTGAAGTTTGGTAAGGATAGAAAGAAGAGAAATTGGGCAATAGTTGCCAGGAGTGGATGTGTCACCACCCTTGAGGAGAAGAATGACTACAGCATGTTTCTAGGATGAGGGTACCTAGGTAGAAATAAAGGAAAGGTTAAGGATTAGGGAGATAGGATAAGCAATTGCAGGAGCAGAAAGGTAGAGAAGTTTAGGATCAAGCTCATCTGGTGAGGAGCACAATGGCGTGGTCACTGTGGGAAATCAATGTTTGGGACAGATTAAGAAAATCATAGTGACACTGTTCATGAGCAGAAGTCCCAAAATGCTTATGTTGAAAATTTGGTAAAAGAATTTCACCAAATGATAGTGTTACGAGTGTGCATTGCACAGTTTCCGTACACACTCGTAACTTCGAGAATGTTTAATATTTTCACTCCAGATTTTCAACATTGCCATTTCTTCACACCTCCTTATGAATGATACAGCTCTCATTATTCACATGCTGCCTGAAATGTGTTTTCGCATATCTGGCGCAGAATGGTGCGGTCACTGTGGGAAGTCAACGTTCGGGAGAGATTAACAAAATCACAGTGCCGCTGTTCATGAGCGTAGCTCCCAAATGCTTTCATGAGGTGGGATCACAAAAAGGTCATGTTGAAAATTTAGAGTGCAAATACTAACAAACGCCTGGGGCATTAGGGTTTCTAACCATAACGTCCCACACTGTAGAGACTGACAGGTGTCAGGGGTGTGCCTTGGGATTGTCAGCTGTAATGCTGATGCCATTCTACCTCCACCCCCATCCTGCAGCCAGTGACAGGCATCAAGGTGTGCCTTGGACTCTTTGACTCCAAAGTTCACCCCATTCTTCTATACTACACCTATCTCAATGTATTTGTATGTATGCTTTTTAGGCATCAGTGAGACCACATTTGTTTAAGTTTAGTGGTATGTAATTGTTATTAGATCATTGTTTGTATGTAAACTGTTACATTGTATTGTGTATATGTTTCTGTGTATTATATCTTGACCATAACACAGTTTATGGTCCTGGGTCACATTTGAAAAAGGGCCTTGGCTCATATTGTTTACCCTGTAAACAAAAGTTTAAATAAAAAAAAATTAAAAATGTCCTTATGGAATGGGGTGAGTGTAAGGCCCGACAACCCCAAGTCACAATATGACACTAGTCAGAGTCTGCAGTGTAGGGTGAGGTGAAATGGTGTGAGCATTATGGCTGACGACCCAAAGGCACACCTCAATGCCTGTCGGTCTCTGCAGAGTAGGGTGGGGTTGACGTTGGTTCCGTACTTCACTGCCATTCCTATTATGCACCTCTCTGACTCCTGCACTACCAATGTCAGTGCTAGAAAGACAACATTCAGCATTGACAAATGCTTGTTTAACAAAGGAATGTTAGGAGGGGAGGTCCTATAGGAGAAGTGAGAAGCAGT
Organism: Neoceratodus forsteri; assembly: GCA_016271365.2. NCBI lineage: Eukaryota > Metazoa > Chordata > Ceratodontiformes > Ceratodontidae > Neoceratodus > Neoceratodus forsteri. The sequence continues at coordinate 663,694,446 of CM028130.1, read as the reverse complement.
ATTGGGGTAAGAATGAATCCAATTAAATAATTTGTCTCAATAGAAATGTATTCCTTTATACCTAGCTGGGTGTGTTAACATCTCTACATGTAAAGAAAAATAACTGCTGCTATCATGTACTGAACCTTGGTGTACTGCTTTAATAAAACTGAGTTTGAAGAAAAAGTATTCCTTCAGGTTTAAAAAAAAAAAAAGTATTCCTTCAGGTAGGTTATCTAAATTTGAAAATGCCTTTTTAGACAGTTTCAGCTGATCTGTTTTATGTTCTGACATTGCCATGGGCTTCTCTAAAATCATATTTTAATATGAAATGGTATAATGATATTGATTACTGTAAGTGGTCCTAGGGGCAGAATATTAAATTTGCAGTATAGCTCCACATCAGAGAGGGAGATCAGTGCAGCTTTGCTGCTGAAGGGAGTAGGAGTGGAGTACACCAGTCTGTGCTACCTGTCCTGTGAAAGGATTCCATCTAAGTGCCAGGAATCAGTAAAGATCCTAATTTACTCCTGATGAGTTTTTAACTGAAAGTTAAAGGGGTCTATTTTTGGTGTTTTGTCCCCTAAAATGTGATTCACTTCTTATTTGTTATTCCTAAATGTGCTTTGTTTCAGCTCTTCTTATTTTATTGCACCATTTTGTTTAATAAAACCATGCTAGACAGTGCATTGCACCTTATAGCCTGACTGATTTTCTTCTGCAATATCCGCATCTGGTAACATATATGGTATTAGAAGTGGGATCCCAGGAGTGTGTTCTGATGGCAGGGGAACATGTCAGCTGGTACTAGCCTTGGTGTCCAGAAGACTGTCTCTACTAAAGGTATATATAAAGAAGGTAAAGGCACACTACAATGTTGGAAAAGGGGGTGTACACCAGAGCAATGTCAGAGAAGCACAGTGAACCATGTCTCCCTGACAAAAATCCTGTTGTGAGGCACAAAGAAAAGCAAGAGCCATTCTTGTAAGCAGCAAGAACAAAGGAAACTTGTGAGCACATCTATTTAACTGATCCTTCTCCTCTGGTATGATTCTCCAAGCTTGGAAGTTGGTTAGGGATGTTCCAGTTTTTAATGAGGGTAGCTCTGGCAAGCAGATGAGTTATTGCCCCATCTGGTTACTATCCAAGGTTCAAAGTTATTGGAAAGGTTGCTGTCAAAACAGTTGGTAGCACACTTGACTGATCACAGATTATTTGATGAGTTCCACTCATGGTTTTGGAAGAATTACAGTATGGTGGTCTCTGTGTTGAGGTTCTTAGAGGACATCAACATAGAAATGGATTCTGAACAAATTATTGGGGCCATCTTTGTTGATCTCTCCAAGACCTTCAACACGGTTGATCAACAAATACTGCTGGATAGACTTGCTGAGGTTGGTTTTAATAGGAAGGCATTAAATGGGTTCTGCTCTTACCAAAGTCAAAGAAGTCAGACCTCTGTGGTTAATGGAGTGGAGTCTTCTCCACTGGCCATCCTGGATGAGTACCCCAGGAATCAGGATTGGGTCTGCTCCTTTTCCTGGTCTACTTGAAATGGCTGGATGGTAGTGTGGGGGGGCTTACTTTATCATCTATACGTGTAATATACTGTAGTTTATACTTCAAGTTCCTTAATCTTGGTTGTTCAAGATAGTCTTCAGAGCAGTATTGATGGTCTCCAGGCCCTCCTTAGCTCCTCAAAACTGAAGCTAAACTCCTCTAAAACCATGATTATGCTTTTCAGGGCACATTCAAAAATGCAGGATTGTCCTGTCTTAATAAAATATAAGGATGGTATCCTTTTGGAATTGGCTGAGTCCTATAAATACTTGGAATTTTGGCTTGATTATTTAAGCTCAGGAAACAAACATGGATAAACTGGTTGGGCAAGTGGATAAGAGGGTAAGGCTGTTGTACATGAACCAATACTGTCTGGACCCTGAAACAATAAATAAAAAGTCCATATGCAGGTCCATCCACTATTTGATTATTCAGATATTGTATAACAATGCTTCAAGTAATAGACTATACAAGGGGGAGGAGCCTGGCAGCCAACATGGTGGCATGCTAATTCTTGCTGGAGTTACCCTGTGAACAGCTAGCAGCCCATCCGAGACATCCAGTCAGGAGATCAGCACTTCTAAGAGCAAGCTCTCATTGTTGGATCACCAGATCTTTTGATTAAGACGTTTCTTGTTGGAATCGGAGGCAGACTTGCATTTCTACTCCGCAATTAACAACCTGGGCCTGGCTGTGTCTAACATACTATATAGGCCAAGATTCGAGCACCACCCGAGTTTTGGAGCTCCCAGTCTGACACGCGGTGAACAGGCAACAACCCTGAGTCTGCAGTGTAAGAAATGGCCTCCACCACCACTTTCGAAAGCTTGGCCAAGGACATTGAAAATATGACGGTGATGTTAAGCAGAGTATTACTAGATACTACGGAGCTAAAACAAGCATCTACACAAATAAATGAGGAGCTGTGAGTGTTAGTTCTTCAGGTGGAGAGCTCCAAAAAAGTTATAAAGCAGCAATCTGAACAAATATTACAGCACGACAGACACCTGAGGGAATACCATGGCCAGATTCAGTACTTACTCTCCAAAGTGGATGACTTGGAAAATAGAACTCGGAGAAGGAACATTAGAATAGTGGGAATTCCTGAAGGAATGGAGGGCAGAGACATGATATCCTTTTTGAAGGATGCATTGCCAGCGATGCTAGGGCTGGAGCTCGAGGCCCCACCAGAGATTGAGCGAGCTCACCACACTCTTACTCCCAAACCCAAACCTGGGGAGCGCCCTCGTCCAATATTGTGTAAATTTCTACGGTACCCAGTAAAGGAGAGATATCTCTGCCTAGCAAGAGAACTAAAGTCCCTAATGTGGCAAGGTTGCACCATCCAGCTTTACCAAGATTTCTCCAGGAACTCGCAAGGCAGAGAAGAGCATTCGCAGAGGTGAAACAGCAACTTTACAAGACAGGTATTCCCACCTCACTCAGATATCCAGCACAGCTAAGAATCCAATACAACAGGGTCTTTCATACGTTTAGCAACCCTGGAGATGTGGAACACTTTTTGCAAACCATACAAATACAGAGCAGGGACATGACCAAATCTCTGCAACCTCCGAACAGCACAAGCAGACCGCACAGGGAGAACTCTCCAAATCCCATGGAGATAGCAACCAATTCTGAGCCGAAGGATACTGAGCTGGGGGGGCCTGGCAGAGAGCCAAATGGGATAGATCGAGAAAGCCTGGGAAGGATACACTGAGTAAAAAGTCATCGGCCAGGAAGAAAATATCTAGGAACTGACAGAGATTGCAAATCCTTTCCGATGACAGCATGATATCCCCAGCTACTATACCTATTAATTTGTCCAACAGATATGAACCTCTGGGGGATCTTGTGCCGCATGCCCTGGACTTAACAAAGAATTCAGACTGTCCATCCCCAGAAGATCTCACGGACCAGAGTCTGCTTAAGGACTGGGCCCCACATTGCACTGACTGGGCCAAATGCAAGGGGGAAATGCTGACTGAGCAACAACCACCAAGATGACTGAGGGGTTCCAACCTTATTTTCTCTGCCCAGCTTGCTGGGCTTTGAAGGGCTATGGAGGGGTTGAGTTATTCTCCCCATCCTTCCCTCTCACCAGTTAACAGATAGGGAATGGGTCCCCATGTTTGGCTGTCACCCGAGTAGGGTTTTTTCTGTTTGGCCGGTTATGGCATGGAGGCAGTATTTGGGGCTCACCCTGCTTCTATGCTGGATGGCCCAAGGCCTAATATGAGTCATGATGATTTGGTGACCCAAGTTTGGTGTTTTCTAATTGCAGGAGAGAGTTAGTGCAAAGCTTTTTATTATTTCTCTTGTTTTGCACAGCGTGTACTGGGTTCACTCAATTAGAGAGAGTGCTTCCCCCCTCTAGTGGTTATAAGAGGGAACTGATCTGGATTTTATTGTTTGTTCAAGCATGGTGTAAGTGTGTCAAAATTATGTTCCATGGTTTGCAGCTTTATATCCTGGTACTCCCTGCACGGTGAGTTTAGAGGGGGTTCATAGGGCCCCATTTGGGGTCAAGTAGCAGAGGTGGTCACACTACAGGATGATTGCAAAATTAGCGGTTCCTGGTAAATTACCAGGACCCACGCTCAGGAGGGGTTCTCTGGATCATGGACCATATCCACACGCTATGGTCAGAGCTTACAAGGAGAGCCTTTTAGGCAAAGGTTCAGTACAGGGAGAGTGGTATGGAAAGGTAAAAACAAAAGCTATTATAGGAACTAGTAGGGTATTAAGCGAATTAATTCACAGTGTATGTGGGGAGTGCAGAAATACAGAGGGCAGACATGGGAAGGGATTAGGGGTTGATTTGAAGGACTTCTTGGTTTCCTGGTAATTAGGTGGGGTCCTCTGGCTTTTCTGACTGTTATGACTCATGGCAGGTAAAGATATGGTAATGGCTACCTCATGGAATGTGAGGGTCCTGAACTCACCTATTAAATGTAAGAAAGTATTTGCCAGACTTAAATCCCTGAGTACTCAGATAGCCTTCTTACATGAAACTAAGTCAAATCATATGGAAGCGCAACAACTAAGGCGGGAATGGGTGGGATGGGAGGTTCATAGCGTGGCTAACAAAACTAAAGGGGGGTAGCCATACTGTGTCATAAAAACTTAAAATGGTCTATGCAAGAACAAAGGGCTGACAAAGGAGGGAGATGGGTATTAGCCAAAGTTGGCACCCCCGCAGGAAATATAGTTTTAGCTAATGTCTGTCCCCTAATGAGGACACCCCCGATTTCTTTCATAAACTTTCACAAGATCTCCTGTAGTTGTTGGCAGGGGAGGATGACATTCTCCTAGAGGTGGATTTTAATTTTACTATGGATTCCCTCCTGGATAGATCCAACTCCAAGCCAGATGCACACCCCCGATCTATTAGGGCTTTAAAGGATTTGATATCCCTGCACAAGCTGCAAGACATATGGAGAGTAGATCACCCGGCCGAGAGAGACTATACCTATTTCTTTGAGGCTAAACAAGTTGCCAGTAGATTAGACTATTGGTTTATCTCTCTGAACATTATAAATAAGGTACTTGATGTTACAATTGCCCCTCTATACATTTCAGACCATGCCCCTTTAAGATTAGCCTTGGGTCCTTTTGCTCCTTTTACTAGGTCAGTCAGCTGGAAGTTAGACCCTTTATTGTTGCAGGAGACAGACTTCAAAGAGTGGCTTAAAGGGGAGGTTAAAACTTTCTTTTCTGACAATCCGCATGGGTCTGCAACTGCAGCAGCCATCTGGGAGGCTTTTAAAGGCACTATTAGTGGTCACATTATCAGCAGTGCTGCCTACCATAGGAAGCAGAGAGATGGGTCCCAAGATGACAGCCTGGGTAAAGAATTGGCTTGAGAATAGGACACAGAGAGTAATAGTAAATGGAGTCCACTCTGAAAAAAGGGGGGTTAGCAGTGGGGTACCACAGGGTTCAGTATTAGGACCGGTCCTCTTCAATGTCTTTATAAGTGACATTGCAGAGGGACTGGAAGGAAAAGTATGTCTCTTTGCAGATGACACCAAGCTCTGCAACAGAGTTGATGCACAAGGTGGGGTGGAAAGGATGAGAAGGACTTGGCAAGGTTAGAGGAATGGTCAAATGTATGGCAGCTTAGATTCAATGCTAAGAAGTGCAAGGTAATGCACCTGGGAAACAAAACCCAGGGAAGAGTACACAATGGGGTTGAGATACTAACAACAACAAAAATGGAAAGGGACCTGGGGTAGTCATATCAGATGACCTAAAGGTGGGCAAGCAATGTGAGAGGGCAGCAAGGAGGGTTGGGGGATACTGGGATGCATAGGAGGCATCACCAGCAGAAAACAAGAAGTTATCCTCTGTACAAACAGCTGGTGAGACCACATCTGGAGTACTCGTGCAGTTCTGGAGACCCAATCTCCGCAAAGACATAGACAGGATGGAAGCTGTCCAGAGGAGGGCAACTAAAATGGTGCAGGGTCTGCACGGAAGACATATGAAGAGAGACTTAAGGAGCTTAATATGTATAGCCTCGAGGAAAGGAGTGGGGGGACATGATAGAAACTTTCAAGTACCTCAAGGGAATCAACAAAGTCCAAGAGGGTAGCATCTTTCAAAAAAAGAGGTGTGCAAGAACAAGGGGCACAATTTGAAGATAGAAGGGGGGCCGCTCAGAGGTAATTTAAGGAAGTATTTTTTTCACAGAGGGTTGTGGATGCATGGAACAGCCTTCCAGAGGAGGTTGTGGAGTCAAAAACAGTGGTGGAATTCAAGCATGCATGGGACAGTCATAAGGCAATTCTGGGGGGTTGGGGTAGGAAGAAGTAGGCTGCTGGTTAACTAGGATCTGCAGCTTATCCATCAGGTAGGGAAATGGGCAGACTGGGTGGGCCAAGCGGTCCTTATCTGCCGTCAAATTCTATGTTTCTATGTTTAAAATGAAGCTAGGGAACTAGAGAGGGTATTGGGAGAGAAAGAAGACCTGTACAAGAAGGACCCTACTAAACTACAGAACCCTGATCTGTTGTACCACCCCCTGGCCCTACGAATGAAATTGAATACGCTTGCATCTAGAAAAGCAGATTTACAAATTCTAAGATTAAAACACAAATACTGGGCAGGGGGAGAAAAAGCTGGGAAACTCCTAGCCTTCCGGCTAAAAAAACAACAAGTTGAGAGGCACATAGCCCAACTTAGGGACAATAAGGGGTTAAAGCATAGTAAACCAGAGGTTATTAACCAAATTATGCTGTCTTTCTACAAACCTTGTACAGCTCCCATACTACCTGGAGCGAGTCCAAATTTGATGAGTTCATGGCAGGTACATGACTTTCTAGACTCATAGACGCCCAGAGAGACCATCTAGAGAGGCCCATGGAGATGCAAGAAATAAGGGAGGCAATTAATAAGATGACCCAAAAAAAAGCTCCTGGGGGACATAGGTTCTCTATTGATTTTTATAAGGTAACACCAGAGATGGTATCTCATTCATTGAGGGATAGTTACAAGAAGCTTGGGATCAGGATATTCTTCCTGCCACCCTCAGGGAGGCGATTATCATGGTCCTTCCTAAGGAAGGTAAAGACCACACCCTACCTACAAGCTATAGGCCCATTTCATTGATTAACGTAGACACCAAAATTCTAGCTAAGGTACTAGCAGCTAGAGTGGAGAAAATCCTTCCCCGTTTGATTCACACTTCCCAAGTGGGCTTTGTGAAGGGCCGCACTAGTTCAGATCACATTAGATCCTTAATCTCCCTTGTACAGAAGGCAGTAATGGCCCACACTCCAGCAGCCACTATTTCAGTAGATTTTGAGGAGCCCTTTGTTTCAGTAGAGTGGGACTTTCTCCACAGGATGCTGCAGCACTACAACTTTGGGGATATGTTTAGGGGCTGGGTCAAAACACTGCATACGTCACCTATGGCTAGACTGCTAACTAATAACACACTCTCTGATCCATTCGAATTACCTAAGGGCACCAGACAGGGATGTCCCCTCTCCCTGATGTTTGTGCTAGTCATAGAAGCCCTGGCTAGTGCTCTGAGGGTACATCCAAATATTAAAGGTATATGGGTAGGCTCTGAGTCATATCAGGCACTGTTATATGCTGATGATTATCTCATTCTAACTGACGATTTTCATTTCAGTGCCAAACATATTGTGGAGCTACTGCAATCCTTTGCTAGCATCTCAGGCCTTAGGATTAATCAGGGTAAAACAGAAGTCCTCCCCTGAATAAGCAGCTTTCATCTGAAGATAATTCAGCGGTGTGGTTGGTTAAGGCCAAGGCGGGTATTAAGTATCTATGAATTACGGTAAATGCCAATGTATCTTCCCTTCCGGAGACTAACCTCTCTCCACTAATTGATAGCCTCAAGCCAGAAACTCAAAGGTGGAAACCGTTAAATCTCTCGCTCCCGGGAAAGTGGCGCCAATTAAAATGATGATTGCGCTGAGGGTGTTTTACATACTATCCCACCTTCCAATTGAGATCCCCAAGAAATGGTTTCAATTACTGGATAGTATAATATGGGCTTTCATTGGGAAAACAAAACCCCATGGTATAGTAGAGCCAATCTCCATGCTCCATGGAGCGAGGGTGGGTGGTGCCTCCCGCACTTTTAACATTGCGCATATGCATTTTCAGCCACAGCCACATGCAGACTGCTTCAGAGAAATAACTCTGACTTACCAGCATGGGAAGCAATAGAGAAGATGGCCATGCAAGGGACCCATCTGGTTGGATATTTGGGTAAGCCCCTCCCCTCTAATTTTCATTTTTGGCTCACAATAAAAGCAGCTCACAAGGCTTGGTTTCAAGTGGGGGCCATTAGTAAATCCTGTTTGAATCTGGGGAAACACCTCCCCCTATGTAACAACCTGGGTTGGACCATTAATCATAAACCCCTTTACTGGGAGTGCTGGAAGGGGAAGCAGATCAACACTCTACAAGATATACTAATGGAGGATGGCCATACCATAGATAGTTTTACCTGTCTGAAAGAGAAGTTTAATTTGGGTAATAGTGATTTTTGGAGATATCTTCAAATGAGACATGTTTATTCAACCTGGTTGAAAAGAGGGTACATGTGCACGATGTGCCAAGGCAATGGCAAAGCCAAACAAAACAAATTGCCTTTAGATGGCTGGTTAAAATCACAGAAAGGCCTGGCAGGCCATATTTATAGGTATATGAGTGGTGCCTTAACAGACCCATCCCTACCTACCAAACTAGGTGGCAGCTAATGTTAAACCTTCCCTTCAGTGAAGATGCCTGGCAAAGGGGCTGGTTAATAGCAAAAAAAAGCTTGTGGGGACCCCAGAATCTTCTTTATCCAAAATAAGATAAGACACCTCTGGTACCGTATTCCAGTAGTACTAAAGAAAATGAATTTACTTATGAACAATAGGTGCTGGAGATGTAATGTGACTGGAGCAGACTTACTCCATATAGTGTGGAAATGTGACCCCACCCATCCTTTCTGGTCAGAAATACTTACATGCTGTTCCAATGCATTGGGACAAAAGGTTACTACCTCCCCTAGTTTTTGGATCTTGGGGCATCCGCCCACTGAATTCAGATCATCTAGCCCCCACTTGACATGGCTCATACAGGCCTCAGTGGAAGCTAAATGGTTGCTTCTTTGTAGATAGAGGACTAGAGATGTACCCTCTCTCATGGCTTGGTTAGTAGCCATGGCTAATTTGGCTAGTTTCTCCAGGCTGATGCACTTGGCTACAGCAACCCTGCATGCCTTCTTGGATAAATGGGACCCATTTATGCAGTACCTTCAGAATGTACCCCCACATCTCATAAACCCCTTGGGTAAAGATATGGTAAAGCCACCTTGAGTGATCCCAGTCTTACTTCTTCCCACCCTTCTGGTGATAATTGGTATGGTGAATGAGCCCCACCCCCCATACCCCACCTTGTAAGTAACACCCCAGTCCCAGGTCAGGATCATGTTTTAGTCCACTCCCTTCTAATGTATTGTAAATGTACTGTGAATACTTTACTATGATACAATATGTAAAATCTGAATGAAATGTAATGCTTATATATGCACTGTGATATATGTCCTGTCTCTATAACAAAATGAAAAATCTAACTGCTAAAAAAAAAAAAATAGACTATACAAACTTGAGGTCCTGTGCAATGCTTTGCCAAACTAATTCTTATGTGCCCAAGGGATACACACCATTATGACCTTTATAAAGGGTTAGGATGGATCTCCCTTCATGACAGAAGAAGGCAACATATATTTATATTAGCCTACAAGACTGTGCTAGGACAAGTGCCTAAGTATCTAGGTAATAGGTTGCTATTCAGGAAAGCTAACCACTCATTAAGGAATTCTAACCTCCAGGAAAAGAGAGGATGCAAGACAAACAAACTCTAGCCAGAGCTGATAGGGCTGTGAAGAGCTGTCACTTGACCAAAGTTACATATGTGCATAGAAATTATTCAACGCCTGGGTGTATCTTTACCATTTTTTGGAGGTGTTGCACCAAATTTTCAACATGCACTTTTTGAGACCCCCCTCATGAAAAGTGCCAGTGTTATTTTGTTCACTTGTCCAGAAAGGTGATTTTGCAGAGTGAATGCAATATTCTGTGCCAGAGGTGTGAAAACACATTTTGGACAGGATGTGGAAAATGACAGCTGTACTGTTTTGAAGGAGGTGTGCAAAAATGGCAATGTTGAAAATGTGGAGTGAAAATATTAAAAACTGGTGATGTTAGGAGCCTGCATATAAACTACACAACACACATTTGTAATACAGTCATTTTTGGAATTTTTTCACCAAATTTACAACATGGGCTGTTTGGGACCCCATCTCATGAACAGTGGCACTGTTATGAATCAGTCGAAAAAGTTGATTCCACACAGTGACCACAAAATCACCTTTTGGGACCAAATAACAAAATGACAGTGATAGTTTTCATGAGGTGGGATCCCAAGATCCTCATGTTGAAAATTTGGGGCCATAATTCCAAAAAATGGCTGATTCATCAACATAAGTTGAAAACCCCATTGAATGGCATTATAGCATGCTTACCTTTCATTCTTCAGTTTGCGGTTTGGCTTTGAAGAGTGCAGATGTGTTCCAGTCCAGAAAGAAGATGGTGCCAACCTCTGGAGGTAAGTATGGGGTGGTGGGGTGTGGGAGGTGGGTGCTCAGTGGGAGGGTGGGGATGGGGAGGGACGAGAGCAATGACAGGGAACCGTTTTCAATTTTACAGAAAAAAAACAGCTGGAGATGGTTTTCTTTATTCACAGAAAGAAAAGAGAAGACACATTTGGGCAGACTAGGGTGCTCTCCCAGTGTGCCACATGATTGGGGGGTGGGTACACCATGGCAACATGGGGATTAGGCACCCTAATGTTGGGGAGTGGGGGGAAGGGGAAAAAAAAGGTCACACTCGGGTGTGCTGTATGACATGGGAGGGTGTGCATAATGCCGACACGGAGATTGAACACCCTGATGTTGGGGGGATAATGATAAATATTTGGGAAGATTGGGGTGGGCTCCCAGTGTGCCACATGATTTGGGGGGGTGCCACATAATGCCGACGTGGGGACTGGAGACCCTGATGTTAGCACAGAGGCAGGAGGACTGCAACAGTGGGAGGCTGTGGGAGGGTGTTTTTTATTTTTTTTTTCTGGTGCTGGTGGTGACGACGCAACTGTGCATGCATGGCACTTGCGCATGTGCCATTGCAGTGAATGGCATTTTTCCATTCACAACATGGTGGTGCCAGCAGAACTCTGCATGCGAGTGACTTGTGCATGTGCAATTCATGCAGCAGAATGTGGAAGTAACAGATAGTGTGGCTGTTATTCCATAGTGGCTGATCATGGCGGAGGGTTACAAGCTCCACTGGACAATCAGAAGGATACTTCAAAATGTCCAATGGAAGGTTCCATGATTGGCCATTTTTTAGAGCTATGATCCAATCCCAAAAGGGCTATAGGCTTCATCCACAGCCCTAAAAAATAATAGGTCTATATACTTTTACAGCCAGCATGTTCCTACAATCTGGAACCAACTTTGAGGCAAATTTTGTACTGTGGGCTAAACTCCTCCATCAGCTGAAGTTCTGAAACACTGTTTCTTTTAACTCAATAATTATAGAAGGGGGGTTACCACTACAACACAACTCCTTTATTTAAATGAATTGTATGTAACATTATATTGTTAATTGCAATGCATAATTATTTATGGTAACTGTTTGTTTATGCCCTCTTTGGTCACCATTATAACTGAGCTGTCCTAAATGGTTATAACCTTAATACAAATTAAATTAAAACCTTCAGAGAACATCAATGAACTGTTGCACTGGCTTGCAGTCTGACATATTGCTAGTGACAGCATAGGGAATATGACTTGCAGATCCAGGAAGCTAGGTGAAATGACATCATCAGGGCTTAGCAATGGAGGAGTGCAAGTCCAGAGAGAGGAGGGCCAGACACCCTTAGCTTGAAGAACATCAAGATAACCAAGGTGACCCAGGGGATGACATACTAGTGTACCTGATTACATTTGAGCAGGTAATGCTGGCAGGCAAATGGCCCAGAGACCAGTGGGTGATTAGACTGGTACCTTAACTGATGGGTGCAAGAGATCCTGAAGTGCTATGATATAAGTGGTGTGACCTACCAGCAATACTTTGTCATGAGATACCAACACACTGACCCTTCAAGAGAGAAGAGATCTACACACATCTTTGGGAGTTGTTCATCAACTGAATGCAGCCTGAGAAGACTGTTACCCAGATAAGCAAGCTCTTGATCACTGAGCATCACATATTTGTCCTTCCTTCTGCTGTACAGAGCTGGGCTCGAGGGCGTATACCAAAGTCTGGAGAGAAAGTGACTGTGCTGGTGGAGGAATACTAAATGGCAAGAGAGACCTAAAGCTTTCATGGGCCAGGGCTGAGTGTTGTATGGTCACCTCATTTTCATACTAATAAATTTCCCCCTAAATATGACATAAAACTTGGAAAAGGGGGACAACCTATCCCTCGGGACATTGTATGCAATTATTGCCAAGGGGTGGGTAATATAGCAAAGAAGTGCCCTAAACAAATAGGGGAACTGGCTCATTTGATCTTGGCAAATTTTGGACTTTGGAAGTCACCAAACACTAGTTTCAGCAGACATTGCACCACATACAGTATCTATACAGGAGTTCCTGGAAGTGGTGTTGTTTACATACATGGGGACACTAAGTGCTGTGCAATCACACTGCACTAGAAGTTAATGGGCAAGTGCATAATGTTAATATGGGGGTAGTGCCTACACTCCATTGCTCTGTTGAGTTGGGGCATGACTTTCCTGGATTTGAAGAGTCGGTCACTGGGAAACAACCCATTTTACAGCAACAGTGGATACCAGGTCCTAAGCAAAAAGGGATGGTCTTCTTTGGGATATATTTTATTTTGAAGATGAAGACATTGTACAACCACCAATAAAAAAGCAGAAGAGCCTGTAGAGAGAAGAAACAGTTGAAAAGACTCTGGGCTGTTGTCCAAATTGAAACTGTTAATGACAATGGTAACTCATCGAGATTCTTGGCTGTAAGGACATTAGAATGAAACAAAAATTTGATTTGTCTCTAACCACTATGTTTCAGCAGGCAAAAGGCAATACTAGTGATGATGAAGATGGGGAGCACATTATGTCATTCTGAATGAGACTGTATATAGGGTATGTGTGAACCCTGAAACAATGGAAAAGGCACTATAGAGCAGCTGCCATTTCTAAGAGATTCAGGATTCCCTTGATATAGCTGACTTGTGATATCACTTTGCCATGGCAAGCCTGACAGGAGCATACACTGTCGAGGTTCCCACATCACTTTTATTGGCCCAACATACAGGCTAAAGTGACTGATCCTTGTTGGGCCAGTCCTGAATGCAAGAATGTGGCCCCTCTTACACAAAAATATAAAGTCTCCTTGATACCCCTACCCCTTTCTTAACATCTTTTAACTGGATTGCTGTAGACATTATTGATCTATTGGAGAAGAGCTCCAAGGGTAATCACATAATCTTTGTGATCACACCACTAAATACCCTGAGGAGGTGCCCATGCACACACACACACACACACTGCTTCCAAGGTAGCAGTGGAGCTCTTTAAATTGTTCAGTAAGGAAAGCATACCTTAAGAAATATTGCCTGGCCATGGTAGCAACTTTAATGCTCAAATGTTGAAAGAACTGCATAGATTGTTAGGGGTGTCAGCTATGTAAACATCACCATACCACCCACAAACTGACACGTTGGTTGAGCATTTTTATCAAATGCTCACAACATTTTTTTAAGAAGTTTGTGCATGCAGAAGGGAGGGATTGAGATTTATTCTTTATTTGTTTTAACCGGATAAGCCTCCAAGACACAAGTGCCTGTTTTCACGGACAATCCAGGAGCACTGGGGTGGTTAAGTGACTTGCATAGAGTCACACAATATGCAACTGGGGGTTGTGGGAGTCAAAGCCAAGTAGGCAGGATGTGCAAAGCTCTTTCACGGCTCATTACTTTAACCTGTAGGCTGTACTGCCAGCCCATTTATATCTACCCTGTCTCTTATTTGTATACTGTGAAATGCCACAAGCTTCCACTGGGTATTCACCTTTTCCCATCCTTTTTGGTAGACATCCAAAAGACCCCCTGGATGTTATCAAGGAGCAATGGGAAGAATTAAATAAACATGTTCAGGCTATAAATATCTACATGTTAAACTTACATAATATTTTATTTAAGTACGTTGATATGGCTCATAGCAAACTGATCCAAACTGATCAAAAACAGCATTATGATATGGGAGTGGCAGGCATGTGGGAGACAAGGTTTTACTGCTCCTACCTTCCTCAGAAAACAGACTTCTGGTGAAATGTCAACAGCCTTACCAGGTTCTTAAAGAAATGTGACCTGTAAATTATAAGATTGTTACCCCTGATAATTGCCCCTATTGGAGTTGCCAGACAGAAAGGATGATGACTGTGAACTGGCCTATAAAAGGATAGAGGAGACTTGTAGTGTTGATGCTGTACAGGTGAATCCTGCACTAAACCCAATCAGAACCAGTAGGTAAAATAGTTTTGGGTACTTTTAAAACAACTTGTGTCACTGTTTCAGGAAGGGTGAACAGGGTGGAACATGCCATTAATGTCATGCTAGAGAAAGCCATAAGACCGAAACCCAATAGATCACCTGGGAGGGTGAGAGGTGAGGTAATAAAGAAAATATAGAAGCCAGAAGTGCTAGGTGTTATTGAGCCCTAAGCCAGAAGTGCTAGGTGTGATTGAGCCCTTTACCAGTGCCTGTTCCTCCCTTATAGTTGTGGTTCCATTAAAGGAAGGAAACTTAAGGTTATGTTTGGATATGGGAAGCAAAATGTGGTATCTACATTTGATAGTCACCCAATGCCATATGTAGATGGCCAAATACATTATTTGGGTAATCCCAAGTATATAACCGCACTAGAATTCATGACGAGATACTGGCAAATCCCACTGGAAAATAAGCCTAGAGAATAGAAAAAGCTTCCTTTGCCACTCCTCTTGGGTTTTTTAATTTTCAACAATGTCTGTTGGTCTACATGTGGTCCCAGCAAAATTTCAGAGTTTTATGGATACCACTTGAGCCCCCCATGAACAGTACTACTCAGCCTATCTAGTTGATGTTGTCATATTCAGTCCTGATTGAAGCACCCATCTGAAGCATCATCAGGCAGTGCTGAAGCTGATACATCAGGCTGACTTGACCATAAATCCTGTATCCATGAAGGAGTCCCAGTATCTTGGGTATATCCTTAGAAAAGAGTAGCTATAACATGAATTGGCAAAGGCAGATGTGGTAGTAAAGAGTCCAGGGCTCCATTTGAATCCAACAGCTACTACTTGCATACTGTGTGATTATGAGCAAGTCACTTCACTTCCCTGTGCTTCAAGGACATATCTGAAAACAAGCCTTGGCTTGCAGTACCTTTCCTGGCCAAAATTGTAACCCCCCTTCAAAAAGCTAAGAAGAATGTCAGGTCTTTCATGGGATTTTCAGGGTGCAATATAAAAGTTATCATGAATTTTGCAAATGTGGCTTCTCCCTTAGTGAACTTACTAAGAAAAGGTATTAAATAATTTGAAGTGGAATAAGGCCTTAATGAGGCATTTAGGGCCACAACAGCAGTATGTTGATTGGCACCTGTACTTGCCAGTCCAAATTTTTCAGTACCCAGCATGGTACTCTAATGCCTCGGAATCTGGAATTGACGCTGTACTGTGCCAAACTAAAGATGAGGAGGAATATCCTGTCATTTTCATTAGCAAGAAACTGCATGAAAGAGAAAAAATACTCTGCAGACAAGAAATGATGTTTGTCAGCCAAATGGGCAATTGGGTCTCTTAGATTTTGTTTATGGGGAGCAGAGTTCCAGCATGTAACCAGCCATTATCCACTTTGTTAGATTAAGTAAATGAAGGGCAAAAATATTTATATCATGATAAATAGTACCTAGCTTGAAAGCCTTATAAATTCACCGTAAAGAAAAAGGTAGGCTCTCTCCATAAAAAAAGTTAATTTCCTTTCCAGGTTTGGTGCTGGGATAAAGAGTGACCTTTTGTCTAGTTAGAAATGAAAATATCTGATCTGTCTCTTACGCACTGTGCTGTATGCAAGCTTTTGCTACTGCAAAGATTATGATGAATGAAGTTGAATCACAGTGTGTTATATCCTAGGGAGGCCTGAGGGAATTTTCTTGAGAAGGGTACTTTTCTTATCAACTTCCAATTTTTGTTTGCTAGGATCACAGGGAAAAAGTTATGTAGTGGGTTGAGAGGAAACTCCTATACTCCCTCTATGTAAGGGAAGGGATAAAAGCAACGGAACAATAGAGTAAACGGGGAGGAGAGGAGGCACTGTGGGTCACCTTAGAGACTGGAAATGGCACCACAAACGGTACTGGGGTTGTATACAGACCCCCAAAGTCAGGGGGAGAGAATGGATAAGGATATGATAGAAGGCATCCTTAGGATGGCAGAGAAAGGGGAGATACTGTTGATGGGGGACCTTAATATGCCAGACGTTAACTGGAGCACCTTTGCTGCAGCCATATCCAAGACCAGGGCCATTCTCGATGCCCTACTGGTGGCATGCCTCAGACAGCTAGTTTTGGAACCCACTTGTGACGGAGCAATCATAGACCTCATACTCTCAAATGGGGACAGTGAGAGGATCTCAGATCTAGAAGTGGGTAGCCATCTGGGAGCAAGTGACCACCAAACAGTGTGGTTCATTATAAACTCAGCTACAGAGTCAAGCCATACAAAAGTAAGGGTACTGGACTTCAGGAAGGCTGACGTTGGCAAGATGGGAGGCTGCCTTAGAAAAGCACTAGAAAACAGGCTAGAAGGAGGGGTGGAGGAACAATGGGGAAACATCAAAACTGCCATCACAGAGGCAGCACGCCTTTATGTGAAGCAAATAAACAAATCAAAATGAAAGAAAAAGCCACTATGGTTCTCAAAAGAGGTGGCAGGGAAGGTTAGTGAGAAAAAAGATAGCATTTAGAAAGTATATGGAAACACAGAAGGAGCAGGACAGAGAACTGTACCAGTTAAGGCAGAAGACAGCAGGGAGGGAAGTCAGAATAGCAAAGGCCCAAACTGAGGAAATGATAGCCAACTTGGTTAAGAAGGGGGATAAAACATTGTATAGGTACATCAGGGAGCATAGAAAGACAAAGGGAAGGATAGTGAGGCTGAATGGAATGGACGGTGGGTGGGCAGAGAGGGACAGTGAAAAAGCAGGGATACTGAATGAATACTTCTGCTAAGTATTCACAAAAAGAGGAGTGGGGTGCCTAATCCAATTAACAGAAGCACTCTGTATAGGGGGGATGATCCCAGTCCTTTCACAGAAAAAAAGGTTCTAAAAGAACTCCTAAAACTGAAAGTGGACAAAGCAATGGGGCCTGATGGAATTCACCACAGAATTCTGAAAGAATTAAGGGGGAGAACTAGTAACACCACTGACTACCCTTTTTAACAAATCATGGGAAGATGGTGTGGTACCTGAGGACTGGAGGAAGGTGGATGTGAATCCCCTTCACAAAAGTGGGAGCAAGACAGAGGCAGGAAACTACAGACCTGTCAGTTTGACTTCTGTGGTAGGGAAAGAGATGAAATCACTTCTGAAGGAAAGAATTGTTGAGTACCTAGAGGCCAGTGGGGCACAGTACCCTAGGCAGCATGGGTTCACAGCGGGAAGGTCATGTCAGACTAATCTAATTGATTTCCTTGACTGGGTGACCAAAGTAATAGACCTAGGAGGGGCTGTGGACATGGCCTACCTGGACTTTAGCAAGGCATTTGACACAGTCCCACACAAAAGATTAATAATCAAATTAACCAGCCTGGGAGTGGGTCACAGGGTGGTAGCCTGGGAAAAACATTGGCTGGTTAACAGGACATAGAAGGTAATTGTAAATAGAGTCCACTCTGAAGAAAGAGGGGTTACTGGTGAGGTACTGCAGGGTTCAGTACTAGGTCCAGTCCTTTTTAATGTCTTTATAAGTGACATTGCAGAGGGACTGGAAGGAAAAGTAAGCCTCTTTGCAGATGACATAAAGATCTGCAACAGGGATGATACACAAGGGGGCATGAAAAGGATGAGAAGGGACTTGGCAAGTTTGGAGGAATGGTCAGAAGTATGGCAGCTTGGATTCATTGCAAAGAAGTGCAAAATAATGCACCTGAGAAACAAAAACCCAGGGGAAGATTACACAATGGGGGGTGGGGGGGTCGGTGAGAGGTAGTAACAACAACAAAAATGGAAAGGGACCCTGGGGATAATAGTATCAGATGACCTTGAGGGTAGCAAGCAATGTGAGAAGGCAGTAGAGAGGGCTGGGGAGATACTGGGATGTATAGGGAGAGGCATCTCCAGCAGAAAACAGGAAGTTGTTATCCCTCAGTACAGACTGTTGTTGAGACCCCATCTGAAGTACTACGTCCAATTCTGGAGAACTCATCTCTGCAAGGACATAGACAGGATGGAGGCAGTCCAGAGGAGGGCAATTAAAATGGTGCAGGGTCTGCAAGAGAAGCCATATGAGGAGAGACTAAAGGAGCTTAATATGTATACCCTTGAGGAAAGGAGGGAGAGGGGGAACATGATAGAAACTTTTAAGTATCTCAGTGGAATCACCAAAGTCCAAGAGGGTAGCATCTTTCAGGAAAAAGAGATGTGCAAGAACAAGGGGACACAATTTGTAGATAGAGGGTGGATGGCTCAGGGGCAATGTGAGGAAGTATTTTTTTCACAGAGAGGGTGGTGGACGCATGGAACAGCCTTCCTGAGGAGGTTGTGGGGTCTAAAACTGTGGGAGAATTCAAGAATGCATGGGATAGACATAAGGCAATTCTTGTGGGGGGTAGGAAGCAATAGGCTGTTGGTTAACTAGGATCTGCAGGTTATCCTGTAGGTAGGGAAATGGGCAGACTAGGTGGGCCAAGCGGTCCTTATCTGTCATCAAAGTCTGTTTCGGTGTTTCTATTTCTATATTTCTTCTTGCTGGAACAACCAGGATACCCCTCTTGGGAAGTCCCCCCCCAAAGGTTTTGGATTTAGGAAACCAGTACTTGTCTAGAACTGTTTCCCTTTCTAGCATGAGTGTGTTTGACACTCCATCCTTGTCCCAGTGGAAGGGGTATCAGTTGAAAGTGATACATACACAGGAAGACCCCCACATCTTTGGTGTCAGAATTTGGATGTCTCAAAAAGTCAGTGAGAAAACCCCTAGGTTAATAGAAAACAAAAGCATTCTCACAATCATCTTTGGGTATACATTTTGTCAGTTAAGTACACTATAGTTATAGGGTAACTATGTTGCAACTGCATTGCAATTGCAATGTAGTTGCATGCAATATAGAGGATAATGTATGGTCATCGATGGTTAACCGGTTTGTTAACCATCGAGAGGTTACCAGGGCGACCATGTAAACCTCGAGAGCTAAGCTCGAGAGGTTTACGCCGCCATGGCAACCTCGAGATTGGTTAACAAAATTGTTAACCATCGATGTACCTTACATTATCTTTTATAGTGTATGGTACCAGTTTGTTTTTTTAGAAAAGAAAGCAGTTCCTTACTGCTGTTTTTTCATGTCCCCACTGCTCTGCCCTCACTGCTGCGGCCGTTACAATGCCGTCCGATCCAGCTGCGCGCATGCCCTGACTGTTCCCAGTTGTTAACCCATCAATGTGACGTATCATCGATGGGTTAACAACATCGTAACATCACATCGATGGTAAAATGTTGTTATAAAAAGGTAGATTTCTATCTATAACAACGTTCAACCATACATTATAAACATGTAATGACATTGCAATTACTCTACAGAGTCTGTAGCACAACACCACCTTTCTTATGTCTCTTCTGCCTTTCATGCAGGATGTCCACCTATAGGAAGTTAATCTTTACCCTTCTAGCTACGTGTTTTTTACTCCTCCCCCTTTTTCCTGATGGTATCCAACATATGTTTAGTTCTCTGAGGGAGCTGGGTATGGAATTGAAAAGTGGGCATGCTGCCCTGTATACTAAAAGAAATGCCCTTGCATCAGGCTTTGTCCTGTATTTGAATCAATAATCCAGTGTCTTTTTAAGGAGTTAAATCAGCAATCAAATCAAAATGTTGAAAACGCCCCTACGTGTTCCTTCTGTAACCCCAATGTGTTGAAAAGCCTTTTGAATTGGTTGGTTAGACCCTGGACTGAAAGGGTTAAAGTCCTCTTATTATGGGCTGGACTGAAATGTAGGGTTTAGTTTAAGCCTGTTCAGGGCTTCACTGATAGAAAGATAAGGGCATTGGTGCCTATGTGTGAACGGGTGGAATATATGCACCAGAGGTTCGTACCCTGCCTGCGTAGTTCCATGCCCACGGACAGGTGTGCACATGCATGTATGCATTATTACTGGCCACCTGTCTATGGCCACGCCCCTTAACATGCAGGAACTTGAAGGGCAGGTGGGGACAGAGTAGCTGACTGAGGTGGGCAGTCAATCGGATGCCCGTCGTGGGTCCCAGAGTGGATTCCCTGCTCCACGGGAGCAGGGGAGTGCGGAAAGGTGTGGGCCTGTGTGTGTGCATAGCATACTCAGGCACTCAGGTAAAGTGCTATTGGTCCCCATTGGCAAGTGGCCCCCTTGGTCAAAACCCACCCCAGTAGCACCAAACATCACCCAGCGCAAAGATGCAACCCCCCCATATCAGAGCCCCCTCCAGGTCTTGGCATCAGTTTGTATCCCCACCCCACAACAGATTTCCCACATTGGTCTTGTATGTCAGCCCTCACCCCCAACGCAACTCTCAGTCCTGGCCCCTGGCCCATATGCCAGCCTGCCCCTAACACATATCCCAGTCCTGGCCCCATTCCTGTGCTGCCTGCTCACCCCCCCAAGATATATCCCAGTCCTGGCCCTAGTCTGGATGATAGATGACCCCCCAAGTACATCAGTGCCCCAGCACCAGTCTGGTAAGAGAGAATCCCACACACATATATATCCTAGTCCAGTCCTGGACCCGGTCCTGCATGCCTGCTCATCCCCCCAAGATACATCTCGGTCCTACCCCCATTCTGGATGATAGAATCCTCCCATGCACATCAGTGCCCCAGCACCGGTCTGGTCAGAGAGAACCCCACACACATACGTCAGTGCCCCAGCCCCGATCCGCATGACAGTGACCCCCCAATCAGTGCCCCATCCTGGCAGACCCTACCTGGTACTGCACATTCTGACCACCCCGACCCTTGATCTCTGCTCCCCTGCCCACGCATTGGTGGTCAGCAGCCCCCCACCCCCACGTGGCACTGACAATATCACCCCCATCCCTCATGCCCACAAGATGGTGCTGCCGCGATGGACAGTGAGTTCCACATCCCTGCACACACCACCTCAGTTGCTCGCCATCCATCTGATGCTGGGAGCATGTGTAGCATGCTCCCAGTATCAGTTGGATGGCAGGTGGTTAAGGTGGTGTTCGGAGGGATGTGCCACACACTGTCCATCACCGCGGCACCAACTTGAGAGAATAGGGGATGGGGGTGGTGTTGTCGGTGCCATGGGGTGGGGGTGCTGCTGATCACCAATAAGGGGTCAGTGGAGCTGAGATCGGGGGTCGAGGGGGTCAGAATGTGCAGTACTTGGTAAGATCCACCAGGATGGGGCTCAGGTTTGAGGGGGATCACTGTCATGCAGACTTGGGCCTAGGCACTGATACATGTGTATGTGTGGGGAGGTGTTCTCTCTTACCAGACTGGGGCCAGGGCACTGATATATGTGTGTGTGTTTCGTGGGGGAGTTCTCTCTTACCGGACCGGACCAGTGCTGGAGCACTGATGTGCATTGGTGGGGTGGGGTATTCTATCATCCAGACTGGGGCCAGGACATGATTCTGTGTTGGAGGGGTGGGATAGCATATGGGACCAGGGTGGGGGATCTGTTGTGGGGGGGCTCATCGCATACAGCCCTCATTGTAGAGTCCCCCATACCATATGCAGCATACTTCTATGCCCCCCTTATGTGCAGCACTTCATGCCTTTGTGAATGGTGTATAGTGTGGCTACACCCCCATCTCTCCCCCTGGAACAGCCTGGTGTGTAGCTGCCCAAGCAGCTGGGGAATTGGGTTTGCACCTTGCCAGCACACATTTGGTGAATGCCACTAGGGATCTGCAGGACCCCTGCTGTACAGCATTCCCACGTATGTATGCCTATGTGCCTGGTTTCTGTGGCTCATTGGCATAGTGCATAGGGCCCTTTGTGCTGAGCGAGTAACTATGCTGGGCTCTTCATATTTAAATAAGGTGAGAGCATGGCTACTGCAATAAAGCCATGTTCTAAAGGGTAGCACGTCACTTCAGTGAGGGAATTTTAGCAAGTGCAATTTCAGTGATGGCAATGTCAGCGAATGTAATTATAGCACCCGGATAGATGGGCAAGCACCAATATGGTGACAAAGGTAATCCTCCCTCCCCGAGGTGCTACAACTTTGGGGTTGGTTATTTTAGTAAGGGGGTGCAAAGGGCAAAGCCCCCCTCGAAAGAAGCATTTTCAAAATTGTTACTGTAATGGTGTTCACCCATATGTACTGGGTGCCGTAATTGTAGTCACCATAATGTCATCACCGAAATTGCCGTTGCTACAATTCCTTTGCTGAATTGACATGGAACCTTTAAATGAAAGCTTCAACTATGCAGTAACTGTGTACCCAAGTATAAGCTATAACAAAACAGAAGAAAACAAAGCAGATACATAAATGTTTACAGGAGATGGTTAAGCATTAACAAATTACCTAACTATAATATTTTAAAGAAACAGGGCACACAAATCATTCCAAAAGCATTGAAGGCATATAAGTAAAAGAAGGATAATAAACCCCTTACCTGTTGTCCTCTGGCCTGTCAATTAGGACCCTGCCATCTCTTTTGCCCTTTTTTCATCAGAGGCAGGCTAGGATGGGAGGTCCTATGGGGGGGGGGTGCTAGGGGAGGTGTTTGTGTGGGAATCACCTAAATTCGCTTTTTCTTCAGAAAAATGTATTCCTTCAAGTATTGTATCTGTATTTGAAACTGTAATTTCATACATTGTATTTATTTATTTATTTATTTTTATTTATTATTATTTCGGAAGACACCTTTGAACCAAGGCTCTTTTACAAAGGTTCCACATCAGGGAAACAATACAGAACATATTGAGGTCAATAACAAGTACAGTAGTTTCATGCAGCCATAGGCTTTGTCGGGTACATTAAAGCTTTCATATGGAATTACTGTAATATGTACAATGATTCACAGTATGTATGTTAAGTTGCAGTAATTTGTGTATATTATTCAAGAACATATGTACAATAAAAAAAAACAGTTGTAATATGGTTCACTAGAATGAATTAGAAACTGTGAGAAGAGATGATTGATACATGTAGATGAAACTATGGGGAGAGAATGTAGACAATGGTGGGGAAATAAAAAGGGAGGAGATAGGAGATAGGTGGGGGTAAAGGTGGGAGGGACTTAGAGGAGGGGAAATTAGAGGAAAGGAGAGTAAATTTAGTTAGGTGAAACATTCACAGGAGGTCATTGTGACAAGGTGCTGACGCAGGTTGCACTTGAAAGTGCCCAGGGTAGTGTCATTGGTAACAGCAGTTGGAAGCGAGTTGTACCAGGATGAGACTCTGTATGAAAAGCAGTGTTGTCCTTGGGTAGTGTGGCAGCATGGAACAGAAAAAGTAAGATATTCTGAGCTCCTGGTTAGTCAGGGGCCACAGCCTGGGGGGGCCAGTAAGGACTGAACCCTTGATGGTAGGAGATTTAAGGTAATCTTTTTCGCTAGCATACAGGTCTAGTACTTCAGCCTACCAGGAAGTTACAGCCAGTTTGCTTGCTTGTAGATGTCACAGGTACGTGAGAGGCATGTAGCAGAGGTCAGTAGATGACATGCCTTGTTAAGGGAAATGGCTATTTGTCGAAGTGAAGAGTCAGTGGCAGAGCTGTAGATCACAAGCCCATAGTCAATTATTTATATAACAGAGCTCTGAATGGCAATGCTTAGGGCTTCAGTGGTGAGGCAGCTCCAATGTCTAAAGAGAAGCCCTATGTGGGTGTTCATGATCTTGGCAATGATCTCAATGTGTTCAGAGTAAGACAAGGTGCTGTTGAGGGTAACCCCCAGGTATTTAAACAGTTGAACATGTTCGAGCAACATCCCTTCACTGTTTGTGATAGGCATTTGTTTTTGTTTGTTATGGATGCCATGAAACATCATTGTTTTAGTTTTTTTGTGATTTAGTATGAGTTTTTGAAATTTAGACCATGTCTGCACTTGCAAAAAGCTTGTTTGCAGTTGCAGTTGTAGAAGGGAGGGGTCAGGGTGGGAGGTGAAAATAACTACATTGTTTGCATGCATCTGTTGGTTTGTCTGTTTTAAGTTCTGATATTGATATGGGTTTCTCTAAAATCATGTTGGAATATAAAATGGGATAGTGAGATGAATCCAGTTGCTGGGGCTGGATATATAAAACCCTAGTGTAGCTCCACATCAGAGACCGGGTTCAGTACAGTTTTTCTGCTGAATGGAGTAGGAGCAGCATGCGCCAGTCTATGCTGCCTGTCTTGTGAAGGAATTCCCTCCAAGTGCCAGGAGTAGGTGAAGAGCCTAACTTACTCCTGATGAGTTTTGGACTGTAAGTTAGAGTCACCTTTTTGTTTAGTCCCATCGAAAAGTGATCCATTTCTTATGTGTAATACCTCATAGGGCTCAATTGCATCTCTGCTCACGTTATTTCACCTTTATTGTTTAATGAAACCAAGCTAAATAGTGTGCTGCACCTTGCATCCTAACTTCTTGTCTTCTGTGATACCCACACCTTGGGACAGATGCCCCTTTTTTGCGTGTCCACCAGTGTGTACATGTTTAAATCCCGAAAACGGATCTTGCTGGACCTATGCTGTTGCCCTGTCTGATTGTGATGGCTCATTTCTACTCTGTCTCTTAACCTGTTCCTGTCCTTTCTCAAGTGTGGACTTCAAAATTCCCCCTAACAGTCCATGTGAGGGTGGACCAGGTATCTGTACAGGGGCTATAATATCTCCCTCCTTCTGCTAGTGATCTTGCTCCTTATGTGCCCTACCATCTAATTTGCTTTGCCCATATCCCTGCTACATTGTGCTAATGCCTTCATGTTCTCTATTAACAACTCATCAGCTCCCTTTCCTTTCTTGTATTCTCCATCTTCAACTCCATTCCATTCATCCTATACACTGTTTGTGGGTTCTTGGCACCTATGGGCTTTACCATGTACATTTTTGTGTTAAATTTCAGTTGTCACATCCTCAAACATGTCTCCATGTTTTCCAGATCATGGCACTTGTCCCTGCTTCAGTGTCCACTCTTCCAGAGACCTCGGTGTCATCTGTGAAGATGTGTACAGCACAGCCAGACACGATGCAACCTTGTAATTTGCAGTAAATGACACATCACAAAATACTGCATGACAAAAGGGCTCAATTGCTATTAAATTACATTGCACCCTGCAGTGTACTACAGCATTTTGTGATATACTGCACCATGTCTGCATTGTATACTAGCTGGAAATGCTGTCTCTTTCCTTGAAACCCCTTCCCTACATCAAAAAGTATTACAGTGGAGCCAGCTACGATGCAGTATAGTAATTTGCAGTAAATGACATACCACAAAATACTGCAGTAAAAAAGGGGTTAATTGATAACTAAATTATTTTATTTATTTATCGTATAGAATCAGAATTACAATCCTTTGAGTCATAGACTCATTTGCAAAGGCTCCACTTCAGTTAAAGAAATAATAATACAGCGTGTAAGAGAAAAAGAATACAGAGTAAAACAAAATACAGAAATTAGTCATATACAGGTAACATATGTTTACATGAAACTTGTAATACATGTCCAGGTTATATATTCAGTTACCTCATCTGAGAGAATAGAGAGTTCCCTGGTCAGAGCCAAAATAGGAAATAGTTTCGTAGGGTCATGGAGGACCCTGAGTTGCATTGGCAGGACAGTGGAGAGGGGGAGAGACATGAAAGGGTGGGGTAGCAACCTGCTATTCATTTGCTACAGGTTAGTGGGCTGAGCTGGAGTAGGCTCCTGCTTGGCCATGGTTTTCGTAGTTAAGGTGAGTGGGGTGGTAACAATATGTGAGGGAGATGAGTTACTGTCACAGGTTAGTGGGCTGAGCTGGAGTAGGCTCCTGCTTGGCCATGGTTTTCGTAGTTAAGGTGAGTGGGGTGGTAACAATATGTGAGGGAGATGAGTTACTGTCACAGGTTAGTGGGCTGCGCTGGAGTAGGCTCCTGCTTGGCCATGGTTTTCGTAGTTAAGGTGAGTGGGGTGGTAACAATATGTGAGGGAGATGAGTTACAGTTACAGGTTAGTGGGCTGAGCTGGAGTAGGCTCCTGCTTGGCCATGGTTTTTGTAGTTAAGGTGAGTGGGTGGTAACAATATGTGAGGGAGATGAGTTACTGTCACAGGTTAGTGGGCTGCGCTGGAGTAGGCTCCTGCTTGGCCATGGTTTTCATAGTTAAGGTGAGTGGGGTGGTAACAACATGTGAGGGAGATGAGTTACAGTTACAGGCTCAGGATTTTGAGACCTGTCTTGAAATGGCTGAAGCCATGGGTCATGGAGATGGAGGACGGAAGACTTTTCAGCCATAGTGGGCACGATAGCGGAAGGATCTTTGTCAAAGTGAGGTTCTGCAGCAGGGGACTAGAAGGGTAGAGTTTGCTGAGCATCTTAGGGTCTGCCTATGGGGGGCTGTACGAATGAGCGGGTGGAGGCTGGAGGGGGCTTCCTTAAGGTGTATCTTTTTGGCAAGGAGGCATGTAAAATACTTAAGCCAGCCTTGGAAATGTAGCCATCCTGTCTGATTATAAAGCTTGCAGGTATGCATTAACCTACCACATCCAGAGACTAGGCGGCAAGCTTTATTAAGGGCAATGTCGATGCTACGTAGGGTGGTTTGATCAGCTGATCCATAAATGACAATACTGTAGTCAACCAGGGAAAGTACAGATGAGGACACAGTGAGATGCATGGCCTGAGGAGGTAAGGAGAGTTTGTGCCTGTAAAGGATACCCAATCTCATGTTAGTAGAGGAGGTGACTTGTTGGATGTGCGAGTGGTAGGAGAGGGAGGAGTCTAAGGTGACTCCAAGGTAATTACACTGTTTGTTACAATATACAACAATATTTTGTGATAAACTGCAGCATTACTGCATTCCTTCCTGTCTGGTGCCACTGTATATTAATGAGAAATGGTCCTAGAACCGATCACTTGAGTACTATGCTAGTGATTTCCCTTTTTTTATTTATTTATTGATTTATTTATTTGAAGTTTGGTAACTGGAAGAGGCAGACTGAGCCAACATTTGTTTCCAGGTGCAACCCACTGGAAAGGGGAGATGGAAACATTGTAAACAAAATAAGTAGTAATAGCATTAGCATGGCAATAATGCATGTAGTAGTACAACAATCAAAAACAATAAATACAAGAAGCAGGAGTATAACTGGCAAATGGGCAAGGACTAGGAGCTATGCATTGTGCCCTGTAAAATAGGGGAGAATAGTCTGGGAAAAGCGGGATGGAGGTGGGACGGATAACCTGATTGAGAGGCTTAGTGAAGGTAAGCAGAACACAGAGACTAATGGGAGGGAAATGAGAGAGGGAAGTGGAATGGTCAGAGGGAGGTTAGGAAAAGCAGTAGGAGGTAGGGTGATGCAGGATCAAGATGAAAGGGGAGAAGGAGAGATGGGGAAAAGAGAGTGGAGAGTGAGCAGGATGAAAGATTGTCAGGATGAAGGGACACAAGAGCAAGAGGTTGGAAAGGATTGGAAAAGAGCATGCTTTAGATTTAGTAGTGAGGGAAACAGTTGGAAGGAGCTGGGAAGGGTTAAGTGTTCTCCGTTTAGGACC
Organism: Neoceratodus forsteri; assembly: GCA_016271365.2. Classification (NCBI taxonomy): domain Eukaryota; kingdom Metazoa; phylum Chordata; order Ceratodontiformes; family Ceratodontidae; genus Neoceratodus; species Neoceratodus forsteri. The sequence continues at coordinate 663,666,402 of CM028130.1, read as the reverse complement.
ACCTCTAGGTGCTCCCACTCAATCAATTTTTCACTGATCCTGAAATATTGCCCCCCACCACCAAGTTGTCCAACTTCAGCAAGTAAAGAGAGTGAGGATTCTGCACATAACACCAAGATTTTTAATACTGTAAAAATCCATCCTTAGTTGCATACCATACAATGTAAATCCTGTACATCACAACAGTTCTGTTAATTTATAACAGGTATCACCAACACAGATACATTTTCATTGGCAATAGGTGCTGTGGGAAATACTGATTAGAGGATCCGATGTTTATTTGCATATGTTTATATGCAAAGTTGTGGATAAGGATAGGTAAAGTACCACTGATACTCTTCACGTCACCTCTGTAGTACCCAAATATTCACATTCGTCATGGGCAAAGTTAACAGAAAAAAAAAACATGCAAAGTTGGCCCTTGGCAGAGTGGCCTCCACAGAGCCTGGAAACCTTGTTGGAAAAGTCAGCTACGGGAAACATAATGGTGGCCTGTAAAAAAAATATAAAGTCCTTTCCCCATCGTCATAGAACTCCAAATCTCTCTTTATCCCCTAAGGTCCCTGCAAAAGAAAATGAACTGCACCCCAGTCCCAACCGTTTAGAATCCCAAATGCCTCTCTTCTCCCACCTAAGCCACAGAAATGTTAACATTTTTTTAATAAATTAAACCCTCTTCCCCAACCCACTTAGTAACCAAACACTTGCCCTTCCCCATACCCTAACAATTTAATACCCCCTTTCCCAACTCACTTAGCACCCAAACACTTCCTGTTCCCCTCATTAAGGGTCTGATTTAAAATGCACAGTTCAGTGGTTTGAGACTGCGACCATACATCCACCTTCTTTCACCTCTTTTCACCTCTGCTGGCTGTCATCTGAATGAATGAGAGCAAATGATTATATGCTTAGTATGAGGATGTTTTTACTCTCATTTATTCAGAAGGTAGCTGGCTGAGGTGGCATGACAAAGGCTACACCAGTTGCCATCTCTAGAGAACCGAGCATTCATAGATTCATAGATTTTTTTGTCAGATAAGGACCTCCTGGCACACCCAGTCTGCCCATATAATCCCCACTAATAGTGCTACCCAAGCCACTTCTGTGGGGCCGTCTTACATCCCCCACCCCATTTTTCCAAGATACCCATGTGTTTATCCCAAGCATACTTAAAACCTGAGACTGAATTTTCCCCCACCACCTCTGCTGGGAGGCTGTTCCAGTCTTCCACCACCCTTTCCTTAAAGAATAACTTCCTCATGTTTCCCCTGAAACTACCCCCCAACTTCATATTGTGACCACTAGTCTTAGAACATCTTTTTCCTCAGAAAATACTATCCTCCTGCACCTTGGTTATTCCCTTAAGATATTTGAATGCCTCTATCATATTCCCCCCCTCATTCTGTCCTCCAGGGAATACAAGTTTAATTCCCTAAGCCTCTCTTCATAGGTCTTCTGATGTAGGCCCTGCCCAGTGTTGGAATTACAGGGGGGTTGCCGGGGTACTGCCTTGGTAGCTCTGAAAAGAGCCCCATTAGCTCACACATCACTGCCATTGAATTATAATGGGAAGTGGGGCTTAATTTAAAGATAGAACACTTATGGGCCCCCCTAGCACCCAAAGCTCATAAACTGTAATTCCAACACTGCCCTGCACCATTTTGATTGCCTTCCTCTTTGCAGCTGCACAGGGGACGGAGCTAGATGTCATTGTCCACCTAGGGACAAATTATCTGGCTAAGAAAGGGATTAGAGCAGTGCAGGAAAAGTTTGTGGAATTGGGGAGGGGCCTTAGACAAGTAGCACGCATGGTAACCTTCTTGGAGGTGCTGCTCATCTATGGCGTAGGAGGGGCTAGGGTATTCCACACCATGGGATTCAGTGGTTGAAAAACTGGTTCAGAGCTTAGGGATTTGGCTTCACTGGGGACTGGGGGTCCACCTGGAGTGATGCAAGCCTATATTGGCATGATGGGCTGCATCTGTCCAGGAGGGGAACCAGGATCCTAGGGGATAGGTTTAAATGCTTCATTGGCAAGCATTTAAACCAGCTAAGGGGGAGGCACTGAAAAGGAGAAGAAATCCTAGCCCCCAAAAAAATCATGGTAGAGCGTAAACACCAACATAGAGGTGTCGATAGGGAGATGGGCAGGAGTAAATGGGGAAAGTGACAAACGCAAGAAGGACAGGGATGGGGCAAAAAGGAGTAAGGCCATCAGGAAATGGAGGGTAATGAGTACCAATACCTGTAGTCTGGCAATAAGCTTCCTGAACTGGTGGCCATGATGGAAGAAGGATGCCTGGATATCGTAGCAGTCGCAGAAACATGGTGCACAAAGAACCATGACTGGGATGTTAACATACCAGGGTACTTAACCTACAGGAGAGACAGGCAAGGGATAAGAGGGGGAGGAGTAGCTCTCTATGTCAAGGAAGGGATAAAAGCAACTGAACAAAAGAGTAAACAGGGAGGAGAGGAGGCACTGTGGGTCACCTTGGAAACTGGAAAGGGCACCACAATCTGCACAGGGGTTGTGTACAGACCCCCATACCAGTGGGAGGGAATGGACAAGGATATGATAAAAAGCATTCTTAGGATGGCAGAGAAGGGGCAGATACTGTTGATGGGAGACCTGAATATGCTAGTTGTTAACTGGAGCACATTTGCTGCAGCCAAATCCAAGAGCAGGGCTATTCTTGATGCCCTACAGGTGGCAGGCCTCAGACAGCTAGTTTTGGAACCCACTCATGAGGGAGCAATTTTAGACCTTGTACTCTCAAATGAGGGCAGTAAGAGGATCTCAGATCTAGAAGTGGGTTGCCATCTGGGAACAAGTGACCATCAAACAGTGTGGTTCACGTTAAACTCTGCTACAGAGTCAAGTTATACAAACGTGAGGGTACTGGACTTCAGGAGGGCTGATTTTGGCAAGATGGGAGAGTGCCTCAGAAAAGCACTAGCTAACAGGCTAGAAGGAGAGGTGGAGCAACAATGAGGAATCATCAAAACTGCCATCACAGAGGCAACAAGCCTTTGTGTGAAGCAAATAAACAAATCAAAACAATAGAAAAAGCCACTCTGGTTCTCAAAAGAGGTGGCTGAGTAAGTCAGGGAGAAAAAGATAGCATTCAGGAAGTATAAGGAAACACAGAAGGAGCAGGACAGAGAGCTGTACCAGTTAAGGCAAAAGGAAGTAGGGAGGGAAGGAAGTCAGACTAGCAAAGATCCAAACTGAGGAAAAGATAGCCAACTCGGTTAAGAAGGGGGATAAAACCTTTTACAGGAACATTAGAGGCCATAGAAAGACAAAGGGAGGGATAGTGAGACTGAATCGAATGAACGGTGGGTGGGCAGAGGGGGACAGTGAAAAAGCATGGATACTGAACAAATATTTCTGCTCAGTATTCACAAAAGAGGAGGGGGAAGTGCCTAATCCAATTAACAGAAGCACTCTTGATAGGGGGGTCGATCAGAGTCCTTTCACAGAAGAAAGGGTTCCCCAAGAACTCCTAAAACTGAAGGCGGACAAAGCAATGAGACCTGATGGAATTCACCACAGAATTATAAAAGAATTAGGGGGGAACTAGTGAAACCACTGACTACTCTTTTTAACAAATCATGGGAGGATGGTGTGCTACCCAAGGACTGGAGGAAGGTGAATGTGATTCCCCTTCACAAAAGTGGGAGTAAGACAGAGGCAGGAAACCACAGACCTGTCAGTTTGACCTCTGTGGTCGGGAAAGTGATGGAGTCACTTCTGAAGGAAAGAATTGTTGAGTACCTGGAAGCCAGTGGGGCACAGGACCCAAGGCAGCATGGGTTCACAGCGGGAAGGTCATGTCAGATGAATCTAATAGATTTCTTTGACTGGGTGACCAAAGTAGTAGACCAGGGAGGGGCTGTGGACATGGCCTACCTAGACTTTAGCAAGGCATTTGACAAAGTCCCACACAAAAGATTAATAGTCAAATTAACCAGCCTAGGAGTGGGACCCAGGGTGGTAACCTGGGTAAAACATAGGCTGGACAACAGGACTCAGAAGGTAATTGTCAATGGAGTCCACTCTGAAGAAAGAGGGGTTACTAGTGGGGTACCGAAGGGTTCAGTACTGGATCCAGTCCTTTTTAATGTCTTCATAAGTGACACTGCAAAGGGACTAGAAGGAAAAGTATGCCTCTTTGCAGATCACACAAAGATCTGCAACAGAGGTTGATAATACACGATTAGGCATGGAAAGGATAAGAAGGGACTTGGCAAGGTTGGAGGAATGGTCAGAAGTATGGCAGCTTGGATTCAATGCAAAGAAGTGCAAAATAATGCACCTGGGAAACAAGAACCCAGGGGAAGATTACACAGTGGGGTGGGGGAGGTAGTAACAACTACAAAAATGGAAAGGGATCTAGGGGTAATCATATCAGATGACCTTAAGGTTAGCAAGCAATGTGAGAGGGCAGTAGGGAGGATTTGAGGTATACTGGGATGCATAGGGAGAGGCATCACCAGCAGAACACAGGAAGTTGTTATCATGCTGTACAGACAGTTGGTGAAACCCCATCTGGAGTACTGCATCCAGTTCTGGAGACTCCATCTCCACAAGGATGTTGATAGGATAGAGGCAGTCCAGAGGATGCCAACTAAAATGGTGCAGAGTCTGCAAGAGAAGCTGTACGAGAAGAGACTAAAGGAGCTTAATATGTGTACCCTTGAGGAAAGAAGGGAGAGGGGGGACATGATAGAAACTTTTAAGTACCTCAGTGGAATCAACAAAGTGCAAGAGGGTAGCATCTTTTAGAAGAAGAAACGTGCAAGGACAAAGAGAACACTTTGAAGATGGGGGGGCAGTTCAGGGGCAATGTGAGGAAGTATTTTTTCACAGAGAGGGTAGTGGATGCATGGAACAGCCTTCCTGAGGAGGTTGTGGGGTCTAAAACAGTGGGAGAATTCAAGAATGCATGGGACAGACATAAGGCAATTCTTGTGAGTGGGGGGGGGGGTAGGAAGAAATAGGCTGTTGATTAACTATGATCTGTGGCCTATCCTGTAGGTAGGGAAATGGGCAGACTAGTTGGGCCAAGCGGTCCTTATCTGCCGTCAAAGTCTATGTTTCTATGTTTCCTCTGCACTGTCTCCATCCTGTCCCTGTCCTTCCAAAGATGATGCCACCAGATCTGCGCACAGTACTCAAGGCGCAGCTTCACCAACAAAGAATACAGGGGAAGTATTACCTCCCTCCTTCTGCTAGTGATACCCCTTCCTATGCATCCAAGCATTTGGTTATCCTTTCCCACTTCCTTCACACACTGCTTTGCCACCCTGAGGTAATCAGTAATGATGATACCCAGGTCACTCTCTTGCATTGTAACCTCTAGTACCTCTCCCCCAAGTGTGTACTCTACCCCCAGGTTCCTGTGTCCCAAGTGCATAACCTTGAACTTCTTTGTGTTGAATCAAAGTTGTCACCATCTTGACCACTCTTCTAACTTTTCTAGGTCCTCCCTCATCCTTTCCATCTCCCCATGTGTTCACCCTGTTGCAGATCTTTGTGTCATCTGAAAACAGGCTTACCATCCCTCCCATTCCCTCTGCCATATCACTAACATAGATATTGAAGAGTATAGGACCCAACACTGACTCCCGTGGTACCCCGCTAGTCACCCTCTCCTCCAGGAGTGCATCCCATTTACCACCATTCTTTGGTTCCTGTCTCTATGTCAGTTTTCAACCTATTTTACTTTTTAAAGCCCTACCCCCAGGCTGCTTAGTTTTGTTACCAACATTTATGAAGGACAGTGTCGAAGGCCTTTGCTGAAATCCAGATAGGTCACATCCACCGCCCTGCCATGGTCCACTACCCTGGTTACCTCATCAAAAAACTCTATCAGGTCGGTCTGACAGGCCCTGCACCCTGTGAACCCATACTGTCACTGGTTCTCCAGTCCGCTGTCCTCAATGTATTCTCCAATTCTTTCCTTTAGGAGCAATTCCATTACCTTGCCAACTACTGATGTAAGGCTAACTGACCTGTAATTTCTTGGCTCCTACCTACTACCCCTTTCAGGAGTGGGATGCTGTCAGCCCTCCTCCACTCCCCCATCACCTCTCCAGTTTCCGGAGACCTGTTGAACAGGGCCGCCAGAGACTCAGTCAGCACCTCTCTGAGCTCCATCAGCGGCATTTGGTGCACTGCATCTGGGCCCATGGCTTTGTCCACTTTCAACATTATTTCTTTTATATCAGCTCAGCCAAGGTGGAGAAAAGGATTTAAGTGCTACATGTGTTTTCTGACTCACTGACGACACATCATGGAGGTGATCTAATCACTCCTTGATAAGAGAGAAAGTTCTAGAGTTTTCACACTACAGCAACCCCTGCTGCTGAGTGAAAACTGATATTTGATAATGTCCCACAAGATTTACACATGACCCTTGCAGCCAAGATAAGGTGCATTGATGCACTGTGTGAGTTCTGGGGGAATGTAGTCTATGGACTTGGCATTTATGGAAATGTTATAGATTTTCTGCTATTTGCTGATTCAAATTGAAAAAATAAGAAAGGTAAATGTTTTTAATACTAATCCATACAGTCCAAGATGCACAGTTTGACTGATTTAACTGGTTACTGGATCAGTGCACGGGGCTGTTTAACCTTTAAGTTTTAGGCAAGGCTTGGTCCTATTGCAAGACGTGCTACTAATATATAATTTTCTAAGAACATAAATAAAACTACAATTCCAAGACGGTTAATAAACAGATAAATTATAAAGAAAAAATAAAGCATACTCTTGACAATTATAAAAGAAAATGAGCATTATACAATGACAAGAAAGAATCCTGGCTTCTGATTGGTCAGTTGGACACCACAGCGGGGCTGTTATCCTGGCATAACATCCCTGCTGATTGGAGCTTCAATTGCTTGATTGTTTGTATCTTCTCTTAAGAAACAAAAATATTTTTATGCACAAACAACATTCTTGAAAATATATTTTTTTAATTCTGTATATAACAACAAGCCATTGTATAATAGGAATAATGGCCTCCAGGGTTGGTGCTATGCTGGTATAACATGCCCATACCTCTCAACCTTTTATCACCCAAATGTGTGACAAGATGTGTGAAAACTGGACAAAATGTGTGACAGATCCTCAAACATGACATTGCAAGCTCAGAATACTGTGGAAATAAGAGCACTAATGCTTATAATGTTTGTTGATAACCTAGCATCTTATATTATTATACATTTCTGCTTAAAAGTCTTAGTGATCAGTGTGGAATGTTACCTTCTCAATGTGGAACAGAGGGTTTCTGAGGGGTAAAATGAGTGACGTACCTCGTAATGTGTGACAGCTGAGAGGTATGAACATGACTTCTCAGGTGTTGGACACCCTCGGCTGGTGGTCTTGGGCCCAACCATCCAAGGCAGGATGTTATCCCAGCATAACACCCACCCGGGAGGGCATTACGTACCACTTTTTAGTAATACCACTCAGCAAATACATTTTAAATCCACTTTTAAAGGAAACATGACTAGTAGCCAGTCACCACAGAATCAGGAAAATAAAGTTACAGTTGAAGTGCAAAGGCAGGAAAGCTTTCCCAACCATACTAGCCAGTTTACAATAAAATATAACAGTCTGTCAGACCCAGTGTAACCAATATGTTTATCATTTTTAAATGAAATATGAAGATCTCCTCTTTGTTAATGACTGATAAAGCTACCAGCGCTTAGAAAAAGTCACATTTTGCCCACATGGTGTGTCATTGGTGCTGCTCCAGTAAACACCATTTTGAAATAAGTGTCTGTAAAATCCTAACTATAAACCTCCTTTTAAAAATTAAAGCTCATTTCTGACTCAGTGATTCACAAACAGCAAATGAGATGCAAAGACTTTGGGGAATTAGTCTGTGCTCTCTGCAATAATGATATACTGTTTTTGATGCTGAGATCTCAATTTTTAAATTGTATCCCTGGTGGAAGAGATTAGTACCAGCAGACAATCCAGGGGTCAGGTCCCTGGTGTTAGAATTATTACATTGTACGGATGAATAATTTAATTTCCACGTCAAACAAACATGGTCAAATGCAGCATTACCACGGATTATCATTCTTTAATGTCTCTTTCTGTAATATGTCCCAATCTGCAACACAGATAAAGCTCACAGATTATTTTTATTTTAAATATGAATAAAAAAAAGATAAACTGAATCTATGCTGCTATCACAGCATAAGCAAGCAGATCACTGAAATATAATGATCTAAGCATATAAAAGTAGGTACAGATTTAATACTGCTGCAACTAGGAAAATGTGTTAATTCTTGACAGGCAATAGAAAATACTTGCATAGCAATTAGGTCCCTAGTGAGATAGGACAACTACACAGTACAGCCATGTTACATAAGTTGAAAATGGAGCTCACTGCAAAGCAAAAATTAAATTTTATGAGGAATTTGAAAAGATTAAAAAGCAGGAGTCACTGTTTGACTAAATGTTACTCAAATTCATTAACATTTTCACATATTGCTTTTTCTGCATCTTAACTGTATATTCTGGGGATGTAGTAATTTGGGCTGGCAGTATAGCCTATGGATTAAAGTAACAAGCTGTAAATGAGCTTGGTATGTGCAGCAGGTCTGGGTTTGATTCCCATAACCTCCACCTGCATACTGTGTGACTCTAAACAAGTCACTTAACCTCCCCAGTGTTCCCGAGTGACCCTTGAAAACAGGTCCTTGTTCCTGATGGTCCTTTCCCAGTTACCAAAAGAATAAAATGTAATTGCAAAGATATTCATACTTTAACTCTATTTATTTTCCCTGCACATATAAAATAACATCCATGCTGTGTCTATTCACTTTTACTGCTAACCTTCCCCATCTGGCCAGCCCCCTCAGCACTGTAATCTGTCTTATCTAGGTACTTACAGTATACCACCCCCATCATTCCCCATGGCAAGTTCCCAGAGAGTAAAAATTGAATAGGGTTAGGATCAGGGTGAATGTGGGTGCCTAGTTAGTGGTGGAAGGCCTGCAGAGATCTGGGCATGGCTCTGTCAGATTGTGTTTTCCATCTGTGTTCTCCTTGGGTTACTAACATGCATTATAAAATGAGCAAAGCTTTTTGAGCATTTTGATTGGTTGCTAGCTGTGCATTAGATGTGATTAGATAATGGGTAAACCAAAACTCACATCCTGATTGGCTGAGCAACGGCCCACTGAAAAACAAGTGCCACTTCAGGATGCCCTATTACCAACAATATCCTTCACCACCTCAAATTTTAAATCTCACCAGCGCCATTTGTCTCTTGCTTTCTAAGCGAGTGACTCCCCAACATACCCACGTTGCATTCTGCCCACCCTCACCTAAAACAGAAATTGAAGCATATGCAAAATAGTAGTTTTTTACCTGCCTCATCTATTTCTTCAAGCCTATACTCCACGTTTCACCAGCTAAAACATTTCCGGCAGTCTGACGACTGCACTCACTCATTTATCTTTTACCACCCAGTCCATTCCAATCCCAGTCACGTTCATTCTACTCACACTCGTGCACTAAAGAAACAGCAGCTGAAACACCAAAGTAACTCTGTATTTTGTTTCTTATATTAAAAATCACTTTCCTACCTCACATCCAAGCTCCTCTTTTAAGTTGCCAATACCATGTCATTCAGTCTCCTGACCACGCTGACACTCATTTACTTCCTATCCTTTTGATGCTCTTTCTCAACACTCCACTAAAAAAACACATATCAAAACCAGCAGCACCCTCTAGCAGCAAGGGACTATTTTATACAACCCACATTTCTGTTCATTTGTAATAATATTTAATACTGTTTTTCAAATTAAAACATTATCTAAAAAAATGTTTTTTTAATCCCATTATCTAAGCATAATAATATGCTCCAGGGTGGGTGTTATGGGATATAATGGACCTTCCAGGGGCTATAAGGCCCTCCGCCTGTGGTGTTGGGCCTCATAACACCCCTGGGTGGTCTGTTATATCCCAATAACACCCACCCTGTTGGGTATTATTACTTACTTAATGCACAGCTAGCAACAAGTTCAAGCAATCACAGCCCCATTAAAAATATTAAGTTTTAAGAAGCCAATTAGCTAAAATGAATTTTCATGTTTGAATTGCCACCATTTTTAATTGCCACTAAGCAGAAACTTAGCCCATGCCCCAAGCTGTTCTCGCAGTCACTGTAGCTGACCGAGGTACTGCTTCATTTTAAACAAATGAATGCTACGCCATTCAAACATTCCAAACATTCATTAATAAACATTAAGAAATCCATTGCCACTGTTGACAGCATCAGTCGGCAAGCCCCAATAAGCAGAATTCAACTGCTGCTGCATGCGCCACCAGTCGGCAAGCTACATTCAGGTGCACTGTGTGACTTCACTCTGCATGCTCAGTTCTGAGCTTCTCTCACATAAAAAAGGTTTTAGTTACTTAGTTTTCACCTCTTCCTCCTCTTCTCTCCTCCCTTGCTACCCTCCCCACTTCTGTTTGCCCCTCCATCCCCTGCTACTCCTCGTCTCTCTCCCATCCCCACCTACCATTCTACCCCTCTCTCACCTCCCACCTACCATTCCACCCCCTCTCCCGCACCTCTCCTCCTGTCTCCCCCCCATCATCCTATCTCGTGTTGCTCCACCCCAGACTACCTAGCACTTATCTTTCTGCTGTTACACTTACGGCAATGTCAAATCCTCAACTGCCTACCCCCCTTTTCCCCACTCCTCCTCCTCTTATCACCCACCCCTTGCTCCACTTATGTAACCCCTAGGATGGTTTTCATTTGTATTTGTATCTGTATCTTGCTATATATACACCCGTATTGTTAATTGTGCATTGTTATTTGCCACTGACTGTTTGCTACTGTGCTAGTCTATACACATGTACTGTTTTGCTACTAAGTTAACCTCCTGACCTGTATTTTATCTTACCTCTGCTTGCTTCTATATTAACCTCCTGAGCTTGTATTGTATCTTACCACTGTTTTGCTTCCACCCATTGCTGACGGGGAACCTTTGTAAAAGGACCCTTGGTTCAAAGGTATTTGTAATCCTAGTAATAAATAAATAAATAAAAAAATACTTACATTTTTTTTAAATCACATACAGCTCACACAGGCTAGTGGGGGGGGGGTATGGCTGCTCACTGAAACACAGTACCTTGCAGGCAGAATGGATCTGGGGGTAGGACTGTTCAAAAAATGCTGCACACACGTCTTCTCAAAAAACTGAAACAGATGCTACACATTAGCATCATGTGAGCCTTTTCCTAATGGGCACACAGGAGCAGAAAAAACTGATGCAGCAAGTGAGCATTCAAACCAGCCACTTGAATGCTTGGCTACCCAACTGCCCACTGTCTCGCTTTCTCTCTCTCACCACTCGATACAACATACATAATAAAACCCATAAAACTTGAAACAATATAACACCTAAGTAAAAAAAAAATGCACAGCAAGCTGATCTAGGCAGAGAAACTATTTGACATAGCAAAACAAAAATTATTTAACATTTTTATCATTTTAGCCAATTCATTAAAATCTTAAAATGCACATATAGCTAAGAAACCCATTTTATGAACACAATAAACCACTCTGGGATGTTTGTTAGACAGTTCTAAGGCATGGTGAGGTGGTTGGATGCACTTGGCCCTTGGCCTTGTGTCTCACTGCACCCCCTAGTCATGTGTTAGAACTGTCTAACGCACACCCTGTCATGGTTTATTGCTTACATGAGACATGCATATGAGTGGGTTGATTTGCAGGTGCTTTATTGGTATCTCCTGGTGGCCCCATTCTGAAGTTCCCTATCCTACTACTTGACTTCTACCAGGTGGCAGTGAACAGCAGATGGAATTCCCCCTCACTGAAGGAGGAGCAATATCTTATGGGATGCTCATTCTTTCCTCCCTCTGGCTGACCCACAGCAATCTGAGTTTCTTCCCAAACCTGGGTTGCTTGAGTAACAAGAGGAAGTTTTATAAGTGCACTACACTACACTACCGGACCTGCACAGAGAATGACACTGATGTGATTTTCAGCAGTTTTTGGAAAATACAGTAACTTGGGATTTTGCTGCAAACTACTGTATATTGCTGAGACTGAGTTTGCAGAGGAATGTAAGCAGTTTTGAGAAACACAGCCTCAGTTGCACTGAACTGCAAAATATGGGGCATAATTCAACAGTCATATTTGGAAAGTATTTAATATATGATTTTTTGGATTTAAAAGACTGAAGTCATAGCACTTATAACTCAAATACCAAGACATGTATGGATGCGCTTTCGTCCTCTGGCTATGCACTTTACTATCAAAAGTATAAATGGGGAATTTCCTCATCAGTGCTGCAGTAGAAAGACTTCAAAAGTATTCAATACTCTAAATCGCCTTTTCATGCTCAAATATGGAAAGACAAGCTGCACAACTCACTCATTGTACATCACTAATCAGTGTTCTGCACAAGAAAGAGCAGAAATGCAGTAATGTCCCATCTTTGTTTTGTCCTTTTTTGGAAAATAGAGCATGCAACTCACATAACATAAGGTGTTGTAGGATGGTAAGTGGACTGTATAACAAAAATGCACTTATTTTGGTATATTGTAAAGAAAGTTAATTCTCTAAAGAATTTATACTGTAATCTTTTTTGGGCATTCTAAAGATTACTGATTATGGTAAGTCAGAGAAATAGAGAGAGAGAGAGATAGAGAGAGTGTGTTATGGATGATTTTACAAATATACTGTAGAATGGTGTCTGTTTTTAGTTACTCAGATATCCTAAACTGCTTGCTTTTCAAAAAGCTGCAGCTGTCATTCTGCCCTTGGCACAAATGTAACTTTATTTCCTATAGAACGTCATCTCATATGGAAATGTGTTTGCCCACTTGCAACAGAAATCACTAAGTCAGCTAATTACTGACATGAAATCATCAAGTCAGTAATATTGAACTGACATTAGAAAGATTACTAATTAGATATGCAGCTTGAAATAGATTGAGCTGTACTTCATTGCAAAAAGAGGAAATGATTACCATAAAAGTCACATGATGACTAATGATGAACTGCTGCTGAATTTGCATCCAGTGACTCGGCCAAAATTCAACCTTTTATATTTAGTTTGTCTGAGTTGAACATTTGGCCACTTTGGGAACACTTCACTATTTTCTGAGTTATTCAAAAACACATTAGCCCTTCCCAAGTGGCTAGTACTAGTCCTACAATCACTTCTTCACCCACCCATCATTTCCTACACTATCCTCTCTCCCCAGATATTCTTTATTTAAAATAAATTCCACTTCTGGACTATCCCAGGTACTGACTGAGTCTTTTATGTTTGCTTACAAGTGAGCATGAAGTGAACATCTTGCTACAGTAAGGGTTTTCAGAGATGTGTCACTGTTGGATACAACCCAGCTCAGGCTGAATTGGGCTTGACAGTGACAGCCCAACAAGGAGCAGGCTGATGGCGATGTCATTCAGCCTACCTAATGGGTATAACCTTCTCATAGTTAAAAGGAAAAACCTGCACCAATCCCTGTGCAGTGTCATCCTTTCAAGTACAACAAACACCCAGCAGCCAGCTGAGCAGCATAATCATCAGCCTGTAGCAGTGCTCGCTGTGTCCCCACCCCTCACGTCACCCCTGACGCACTTAGAACTTTCCCTGTATTTTGTCTATCTCCTCCTCTTCCTTTCTCAGTTGAAGTACAATGTATTAGACTGTGAATGAGCTCCTCAGTTCCATTGCTCTAGTGTGTGCATTGTTTCCTGCAGGTCTTCATTGTGCAATGTATGGGTAAAGGTGACTTGGTTACAGCCCAATCTTACTTTTTGCCCACCTCCATCTCCCCACATTTACTGAGGGAGCTCATCTTGTACCTGTCCAGCCATTCAAACCTCCCATGAGTGATAGAGCTCGTGGTGGGTGGGCGGCAGTGGGGTTACAATTCCACTGGCCAAAATCCTGTTTGTGTGAACCACAGTCTAACACTTTCTGCCCTTGGAATCTCCAGGGATAGGAACAGCTCAGCTGCAGAGTTCTTTTTCTCATGTCTCACTTGATTTAAAAGTTGAGGCTGTACTTCCGGGCATGATATGGGGTCGTGGCCACTCTGGATTAAATGTGTGGGCCACCTTTGGGCTTACTGGTAACACCCGTGACTGAGTGGAGAATGGGGCATACATATATACAGCACTGTACAAGGGGACATTATTCCTTCCCCAAAAGAATAGTCTGTACTTTGCAGATCCCAATTTTATCCATCATGGGGGGGGGGGGTGGTTAGGTCCCATACACAATTAGCACTTCTTGTACTTTCTTAAGTTTCTGTCTTTTAAAACAGTGCTTTTGAAATGCATTTCATAATTGCACACTTAGAATTTGTACTGTCTTGTTACATACATGAAATACTATGACTTAAAGCCATTTCTCATTGCTCCTTCTCACACACACACAGTCCATTTCCAGAATGCCCCTCTCTTTCTGGAATGGAGTACATTTACATAACTAAATATTTATTTATTCATATTGTTACCAACCCTTCTTAATTAGTAGATCCATTATTGTGGCTGTGCCACCTCAGAGTACCCCACAATTATGGTCTGATGCTCCAATTGTCTTCCCCCGAAACTGGGCCTGTTTACTAGCAGCCAGTGCTGTATCATAGGCAATGCCTTGACTAGGAGGCCTTTCCCCTTAATTCTCTTCTCTCCTCTCTTGGTAGTGCATCTCCCAATCCATTGCTCTGGAAAGGCCAGCTTCATTTCTTCAGCCCCTTCCCTGCATAGGAGGGACCAAATGCAGTAGCCATTAAAAATCAGTGTTCAAGTTCTTCTTGTTAGTGAAATTACCTCTGAAATCTCAGGTGCCATTTTACAGAGGCCCAGTGTAAAGTCATATCCTGTTGCCCATTCACTACCACTGTCTGGCTTGTCAGTTGGGTCTGGCGGTGTTGCTGTGATGTCACTGGAATTGTGTGTATGCCTTGCAGGGGAAAGAAGTCACCCTTCAGTTGTTACTGCTACCTTTACTGTTGCTGGGAGATGGAAGGTTCATTCATTGCACATTCCCACAGTAGCCTCCAAACCTACTAGTGATTCAAATGAGGTGATGCTACTGCCATGCTAACTGTCCAGGATACCGCCTGACCTCTTAAGAAACAGCTGAGTCCCGTTTACCTCTGCCCCAGCAAGCCATAGTTCCTCTTTCCATTAATCTCTCCCTTACTGTCCCTGAGACAACAAAAAAGCAGGCATACTTCAAGGACTGCTACATAAAGATTTATTGTATAGTTAGGATGCCATGCACAGCTGATTAACACATCACTTACTGTCCCCTACAGCCATCACTTCAAAATCTGCTAGTTATGTTTGCTTGCACATGCAGCATGAAGTGAACATCTTGTTGCAAATAGAGGTGGGCAAAGTTAGAAAACTTCTTTGTGGAGAAATTCACAAATTTTACTGAATTTGCAAAGTTCTCCTTTAAGGCGAAGTTCTACTTCACCTTAACGGAGAACTTCATGAATTGCAAAATTGTAAAGTTTGCCTATGAATTTCAAGTCTAAGGTGAAGTTTACAAGGGTCCATGGGATTGGGGTCAAATGGTGCTACAATGAGCTGTAGTGCCATGCATGTGCTGAAATCAGTGTAGCGTGAGGAAGAGACAGTTAGTGTTAAGTGTACTCTATCTTTGTGCCTAAAAACCTTGGAAGACATGCAAAACATGTTTTTTTTCCAACAGATCACTCCATTAACTGTCTATTGTGCCTTGTGCCTCTTGATCACCAATTATTGTGGGTACTTTTTAAGATTTGGTTAGTTTAAAGTTTTAGTTTTGTTTTCTGTGTTGTGTAGTGAGGTAGTGCTCTGGGGGGGGGGGGTAGCTTAGCTGCAGCAACTTCCAGAAAGAACAAGCTCAGGCAGAGCCACTATGACTGTGAATGCATTAACTAGATAAGGGAGTTTCATGGGCTTAAACATAAACATTTATTTATTTAAAAATTATCAGATTTACAAACCTTTGCGTCAGAGACTCATTTACAAAGGCACCTCGTCAAAACTAGTGCAAAGACAGCACAGTTAACAAGTCCAAAAACAATGGCTCGGAGAGCAGACAGTTATAACAATCATTCACTAGCGATACATGGGTAGCAATAGATAAACAGATTACATAGTTTAGGCACACAGGCACCACATCAAGAAGGCCAAAGCAGTTCAAACAATATACAATAGCTAAAGCAAATAGACATCAGGAGTCAAAGTGAAGCCCTGAGTGTTCACACGAAGGCTGTTGCATACACTAACTGAATCAAAGTATAGTACACTGAGAAATGGCATATTTAAGCAATAAGGCATGACAGGGTGCATGTTATCATGTAATAATGTCACTCCTGGGGTGGGCTGAAGCATGAGGTGAAGCTGAGTATTTATTTATTTGCATGTATTTATTTGATCCACTGGATCAGCAATAGTTGCAAAAGCTGTGCCCAATGCAGATTTTATAGCACTGGTCCTGGTCTGGTGATCTGGGTTTTGCCCATACCACACTGAATATGGCTTAGTGATATACTGTACAGATGGCTGCAGAGTCTAACCCATTGAAGGTTGAAGTTTCAGAAAACCATTATGCTACAAATATCAAGACTCACTCCCTTCCTCACCCCCCCCAGTCACAATTAATCCTCTACCAAAGTCATGCTTAAATACTGGTGCCTCTACATCCACACAGCTAAGCTTTTAATGCCAACTTGCTTCTTCTGCTGCTGTGAGTTAAACTCTTTATTTAAAAACATTTTGTTGAGAAATTTTTGTTTTAGTATACCCATGGTCAGGAAAAAATAAATTTGTAAAAGAAACCAAAATCCCCATTTATCAGTTCATTGAATCACAATACAGCATGTTATGAATTTTTCAGATTCTATGTGTAACCTACAGTAAGTCAAACAGAAGTTAGGCACACATGCCTATCTATTTGCAAGTGAAGCAAATGTGGTTATTATTATTCAGTTGTAAACACCTATAGTCACAGCCAGGATTCAATAAAACAGATGACTGCCATAACTAGGGAGGCAGTATAGCACAGTGAGTTAAGGCTCTTCTCTGAAAATCTGGAGATCTAGGTTTGAATCCCACAGCCCCCACACAAATGTGGAGTATATTTTTAAGAAAGTATAACATACTGTGAAATAATTTTAAAGCAGTGCACATGCTAAATCCTACTGCCACATTCAAAACATCATACCCTACCTACTTGCCACATATAAACTCAACTATGTTAAAAAAAAATAATTCTAGGCACTTTTTTTTTTTTTACCGGGAGAGACACACTAAGCTGAAAGCTTGTTTACAGGTGTGACCTGGGAGCACAAGGAAGTTAAGTGATTTGCACAGGGTCACACAGTATGCAAGTGGGGGCTGTGGGAGTTAAACCCAGGTCTCCAGGTTTGTAGCTCAGAGCCTTAAACCACTTCTTACTTAACCATTTACAACACGGTTACACTTATATATAATACATATTTTTCAGACTTGAAAGAAAAAGTGCAGTTTATCATCAAAGTCTGTATTTACCAAGTTCTGTGCTCATGTTTAAAATAATTTGAACCCCCCAAAAATGTGCCCTGACATGAAACTGCATGTTTAATTGAAAAGACAATTAAAAATTATATTTCTAAATGCATTACTAACACCAATGCTTCATCAACCCTCCCACCCCATGACAGATTGCATTCTGGGAAGAGTACCTTGGCAATATGCTATAAAAAAAACCTGAAAAACAGGTTTAATGGAGCGAATGCTGACATCCTATTTCTAGTGTCCAAGATAAAATAAAAAATAGTTAAGATTTTTTTTATGTCAGCTCTGATCAGAATAGCTTTTAAAATCACCAATTGTTTTCTCTTTCAATGTTTTCTAACACATCTCAAATGTAAAAAGAAAAAAAACACACTTTATCATCAAAGTCTGTTTTCAGCTTTCTATCATACACTTCATTTGTGAAAAAAAAAATGATCTTGTCACAGACCACAATCAGCACTAGCTACTAACAGAATGCTGATACCTACATTTACAATTTAGCAAACACATGAAATCTAACTGAGTGGGGTTTCTGAAAGAAAACAGCTAGAGTCTGTTAATTATAGAATTTTACAGCATTGATTATCTGGGCAGTTAGATCAAGGTTTGAATCCCACAGCCCCACTAAAAAAAATGAAAATTTTCTTAAGCTAGATGTGGGTCTAAGTCTCCTTCTGAGGCCTCAGGTGGCTCTGATAATCATTTGTTCCAAAGGATTTTTAAGTCAGTTTGAAGGCATTAAATATATTATGTTCTGTTCTCCACTGCACAGGCATGTCTGTTGGTTGTTAAGGTCCCAAACTAGTGTATCTGGTTACAGCATGCTAGAGCTATCTCATGCCCCTCCCACATGAATCAGAAAAAAGTTTGGGGTAGAGGCGGAGGTGGATCTTACTCCAAAAAAAAAAAAAACCTAATGCTGCCTCCCACTACTCAGGTTCCAGTTCGTGTACTACCCATTTAAGAAAGAAAATAGTGCCCTGCAACCATTGACTAACATGAAAGCATATTTATTTGAGGGCGGAAAACATTGCTTGGAGGAGGGTAAGGCGGAGGAGATTATTTACACCTTCAGTCAGTTCCACAGACAGAAAACATGACATCACTCCTTTTGTACATGCAATACTCCTGTAGGCTCTGCCCACATTGGTAAAAAGGCAGGTTAGGCAGCCTTTTTCTGGCTTAGCAGAGAAAGTGCTGTTGTAGGCAATGTTTTGTGTGTGTTTTGTTTTCCTGTTCTCTTCGGTTGGTAATTTTAGTTCTATAGAACAGTTATGTGTATTTTACTGAATGATTTTTGTCACTGTAGTTTGACTATATTGATTTCATTTTTGTTTATTGATTGGTTAGCTTCTTTTTTGTAAATAGTAATGTTGTTATAATTACCTGAGTTGCTGTGTCTCGCATGTGTCTGCTTAGACTCTGAAATCCCTGTTATGTGGTTCAGTGTGATAATGGTGACCGCCAATGGGTGACTGCCTTTATAGCGCGAAGTCAGAGCACCAAAAATCAATTATGGTGCTCTGACTCCTAGCATACAATAAAACAGCAGTGGGGACTTGTATTTTTTATGTTTTTATGGGGGGCTGTGCCCCCTGCACCCCCCCTGCACCCACTCCATGGGGGGACTTTGACCTCCGCACCCCCCCACTAAAGGATTCTCAATTCCGGGGAGTGCATGTCGGGGGTAAACGTAAAAAATAACTAAATTCGAGCTGGGCAGCAAAAATGAACCTGTGCCCGGACCTGAACCTAGCTCCCTAGGCATGGAGGATGTGAGCCGACCTGCTACATTATGGAGGCCTGCTCAGCAGCCTACCACAGTGCAACCCCTCACATCCCCTCCCACCCCATTGCTGTGTGTGCTTGCTCTCATCCCCTGTGCACATGTACAGTAGCGTGCTCTCTCCCCCGCAGCACACGTGTATATGTAGTGACTTCCTGTCGCTACCATCGCCCACTCCCCTATTTGGTCACTCAACCCGAGAGGTAGCCCCTGTAATGGATACTACAATTGAGTCACCCTTTTTGGGGGTCACTCAACTGTGGTTGCCCACATCACAGGCTACCCATAGTGTACTGTTGTGTAAAAAAAAAAATTGGTGTCAGTACAGGTGCTTCTGGTGAGGCTGGTGTAGGAGGAGCTTGAATTTCAACAGTGGGTGCTGCTACTTTCACAGGGTATGGCAGCTGCCCACCATGACACAGGAACTTCTCTTATTCCCTCCACAAACTGCTCCCGGCATTGACAGACCACCACCCCCACTTGCCACTTCCCTCTGCTTTTTCTGCCACTCAGCCCAGTGGTTTGAATGGGATGGGTCCTCTGGCCCCCAGCACCCATAGAAACATAGAAGCTGATGGCAGATAAGGACTGCAAGGCCAATCCAGTCTTCCAATTTCTTTTTCTACCTTATGAATGTGCCATAGGTCTTTGCTCTGTCAATGGTCTATCTATTCATACTCATCTGTATTGCTCCCTTATGCCTATCCCATGCCTGTGTGAAGCCCTGCACTATATTCATATCCGCCACTTCCTGAGGTAGGCTGTTCCATACATCCACCACCCTTTCTGTAGGAACCACCCATGTTGGTCCCTTGCTTGCCCTGGTGGATGCATTTATTGTATAGGCTGCAAGTGACCACACTAAACCTATCCCTAACCTTAATGTCCAACAGGATAACACTGCAACTTTAACAAGCCGTACCTCCAACAGTCTGTGTAGTTATGGGACACTATATATATCCAAACGAAGGTCTCAATAAGTACTACAACCATAACATGTAATATCCCAAGAAAAATTCACTGAGAATGCACAGCAACCCAAAATTACCACCCAACTTTACCATGGTGCCAAATCCACAAATTTAAGTCTGATAACTATCACAAATGCAGCGGTAGCAACACACTGGCAGTAAAGAATGTAACTGAATCATAGACACAGGTCAGAAAATGTTAGAATTGCTCCTGACTGACATTGATGAGAGTATGCAGCCTGTGGCAGTGTACCATGGGGGTGTGGGTCACACAGGTTCTTTAGGCTGCAGAGTGGGTGGGGATAGGGGACCACTGACCTTGAGACTTTTGTGTATCAGTAGCTTCAGCCTGGCTGATGGGTGTAAACTTTTCGAAGTAGAGGGAAAGAGTTGCACAAATCCCACTGGGATTCAATCCTTTCAAGTACAACATGACACCCAGCTGCCAGCTGTGCCACATAATCATCATCCTGTAGCACTGCCCTCTATGTCCCCTTCCCTCACATCACCCCCAAGACTCTCAGAACCCTCCCTGCATCTCATCTATTGCCTCCTTCTTCCTTCTCAGTCAAAGTACAGTATATTAGACTCTGAAGGAGCTCCTCCAGTTTGCTGAACTGATGTATGCACTCTGTTTCCTACAAGTCTTTGTTGTGCAATAAACAGGTAAGTGTGATTTAGCTTTGGTGAAATTTTACTTTTCTGTCCCCCCGCCCATCTCATCAGGCTTACTGAGGGAGCTCAACTTGCTCATGTCCAGCTGTTTGAACTCTATGTGGGGGATGAAATGTGTGATGTGTGGGCTGCTGCGGGGTTACAATGTCACCAGCTGAAGTGCCTTTTTTATGAATTGAAGACTAACTATTTCTGCCCTTGTAATCTCCAGGAAGAGGAATGACTGAGCTGTGTAGTTCTATTCCTCATGTCACACTTGGTTTGTCAGTTGAGGCTGGGGCTGTACTCTGGGGCCACAATGTGGGGCCATGACTGCTCTAAGTAAGTCGTGCAGGCCTCTTTCAGGCTTACTGAACACATTCGTGACTGACTGAGGGACAGAGAGTGTGCACAGTATATACACGGGATAATCTTCTCTCCCCCTCAATAGTCTGCAGTTCCCAAGTTGTCAGTCATGTTGGTGGAGAGGAGTGGCTGGAGTTTATTCCCAGTAATACTTTAACTTATTTGGGTTTTACGAAGGCTAGGTAAGGCAGCAGCATCTTGAGATGAAAGGCTGTGATTTGGGAAAATGCGCAAAGTTGTTTTACCTAAACTACCCCCACCATACCTCTCAACTGTCCCTGATTTTGCCTCAAATATAGACTTGTTTTTCTTCAGAAAATGCATCTTTACACAAATCCCCCTTATTTTATTAGCTTTCTGAGAGGATAGTACCAATTTTTAAGATGTGTTCTTGATTTTGAGTCTTTGTCCCTGATTTTTTTAAGCCTTGTTCCTGATTCATGAGACAAGAGATTGAGAGGTATGCCCCCACCGCCCATTCTGGCACCAGACTGCGGTTGAGGGGTGGGGTGAAAGTGGGCAGCTGGAATCAGCTGTCTACCTGCCCACCTTCTGGAGAGCCCCAGATTAGTTGGTGGGATAGTAATGGAATGTGGTTTTCTTGATACTATTGAAATACAGGGTCATTAATCTTCAGCTATTCTTAGGAAATAGGGATTTTTTTTCTTCCTTTTTAGCCAAATTATTCACAATGTTTGTCCTTAGAAATTACTTACCATAACTTGTTCATTTAGAAGCTGGGTACAACTTATCTACAGCACATCCCTCCCCACTACTAGATGATGGAAATGTTAAATGTCACTTGTTTCTCCCTGAGAGATCCCTGCTGTTGCAGCGGAGGTTCAGCTTGCTAGGGGAAGGAATCCTGTCCAACAGGGTGGCTGAAAGGACTCCTCTCTATTAGTTGAAAGGATCAGGAAGGGTCACCTGAGGGATTCTCTCCTCAAGGGGTGGTGCCCTGATGGCCTTCAAGTCTGGATGGCAGTCCAGTGATGTAGAACAGCTGCATGAAATAATCGAAGCACAAAATTGTGTTGTCCAATGATGTAACTCTGCCATGATGAAGTCTAGTTACCTACTGCACTGGGGACCAGGGCACTGCAGTAAAGTTTCCAGGGAGGTCTTTGGGTTGACCAAGCCTGAACCCACAGAGAAAGGTATCAATCTCTCCCCCCCCCATTTCCCAAAGCATTGGATGTTGTGCTTCTCTCCTCCCAAAATACTTGTTCACCTGTCCCTCTTTACCTCTCCTCTCCCCTGTCCATCCCACATCCTACTCACTATGTTCTTGGGACTGTTTCATCTTTCCACTGTACAGTCCAAATCTGTTGCTGGGCAAATCACTTTCATCTCTCCTCTTCCAACCTGTTGGAACAAACAACACACATCAGCACAAACTCCTTTTTTTTGCTCCTTCCTGCCCTGGCAAGACTATGTTGTGCTCCTCCTTACACAGAAACATAGACTTTTATGGCAGATAAGGACTGCTTGGCCCATCTAGTCTGCCTATTTCCCTACCTACAGGATAGGCCACAGATCCTAGTTAACCAACAGCCTATTTCTTTCTACCCCCCACAAGAATTGCCTTATGTCTGTCCCATGCATTTTTTAATTCTCCCACAGTTTTAGACCCCACAACCTCCTCAGGAAGACTGTTCCATGCATCCACGACCCTCTCTGTGAAATAATACTTACTCACATTGCCCCTGAACCTCCCCCTCTATCTTTAAATTGTGTCCCCTTGTTCTTGCATGTCTCTTTTTCTGAAAGATGCTACCCTCTTGGACTTTGTTGATTCCACTGAGGTACTTAAAAGTTTCTATCATGTCCCCCCTCTCCCTTCTTAAAATGTGTATCAAACAGAGATTATTTAAGTGACATGATTTTGGGGCTCGTCCGGGATATGAACCCGGGCCCTCTCACACCCAAAGCGAGAATCATACCCCTAGACAGCGATCTCATTTTCTTCTTTCACCATTTGTTGACCATATGTACACCTTTTTAGTTATTCACTTGGTCTGTTTCCCAGCACTTGTCAGTTATTGGTAACTGTATGCTCCTGCACCCACTCCTGCCTGTACCTCACTTTATGTCTGTATTGTCAGGATAATTTTGCTATATACATAAATATATATATATTGCCTGCATCATTCTCACTGTACGTATTTGTATTCTTGTATCTCTCCCCCAGAATCACACCTGGAAATGAGCCTTGTCTCCATGCTCAGAATGCATTTGGCACTCCATGGCGACTTTTATAACTGTTAGTGAGTGAGTGAATGAGTGCTGTTGCTTGTTATTGGTTGCTGCTCCTGTCAGTCATTGTAACTTATGAATTTATTGGGTAACTAAGTAAAAGTGTGAGCATGAGCAGGATGACATAATATTGAAGTTCAAAGAGAATACGGCAGTTAGCCTTATTGCATTAATACAACCTGCATGAGAAACAGATGTTGCAAAGTTCTTGGGAATGTGCAACACTGGCGAAGGTTTTTTATGGAAGTCACAGTTTTTCTGCTGCTTATTTGTGTTTGTTTTTTATAACAAGGATACTGTATTTTAAAAGAAATCGACCTATTCCCGAAGGAGGGCAGTAGCCCCCTGCACCACTAGAACTATACTATATTTTAATTAGGCCACAGAGGGTGCTGAGGGGTAAAGATGAATACCCCCTTGCTCTTTTTTCTTTCTTTGTCTGTCTCTTTGCCTCATTTCTTTTCTCAGATTTTAACTCTGTCTCTACTCTCACTAATATTTTTCCTCATAATAACCCCTTTTTCCATTTTTTTTAAAGATCTGACAGGACTCCACCAGCAATGTGACACAATGGCAACCCTCTTATCAAATAAGTATTGTTCTCTGTTTAACCTTTCCTATTTGTGCTATTTTTCCCTAAAGAACTACAGATCCTTTGTGAACTCATCCTTCTTCATATTTTAGAGGCATGACTGCATGTTGCCTTGAAATTCCCATCCCAGGCTCTTGGCAACCCAGGTAGGAGATCTACTTGCTATCTATGCTAGGTGGATAAGCTGTAATGGTCCAGCAACAACTGTTACCTGCTGTCAGTCTTCACTGTTTGTAATGCTGGCTCCAGAATTCCATCTCCATTTTTGGATTTCATCCTTTTTCATCCCAATACTGGGAGCCTATCCTGACTTTTGCCTTTCAATTTGTTTTTTAATGGCCAGCTCACCACACAGCAGCTGATTAATGGTACTCTGGATGCCAACATTAAGCATTGACAAAGGCTTGTTTGTTTTGTAATACTTACAGAAGAACCAGGGGATGGTGTAAGAGGTTTGGATTGATTGAAATGGGGGATAGGTGCTGGAGGGGAGAACTTTCCCACATCTGTAGCCTGCTAACCCCCAATACCAGTGATGGAAGGTTAATTTGACTGAAGTGTTAAAGCCAAACCAAAGGCAGAGGGACTGAGCTGAAGCTGAACAGAAGTTGCCATTTACCACATTTGACAAGAGGAAGTGGATTTTGTTGCTAAAGGTATTGCTAGCCTACGGACAACTTGGCAGACATGCTGCTAGTTCTCTAAAAACAGCAAAAAGAACTGCACTCCAAAGTCTAAAGTATGTTCTTAGAGCTTAATAGCTAGGGATATAAGTTTGTCATGGCAGTCATTGATTCCATGACATTTGATCTTTATTCAGGACTTCCATGACTTTCACTAGTGTCATCAGAATGTAGCAATGATGACAGTGCCACAACATTTACTACTGTTTACTAATGATTTCATGAACAAACAATGAGTCATTAAAACCTCATCCATGACAAACTTACATCCCTATTAATAGCACATACAAGCAAATTTATTCTAAATATGAGAGGATTCTGCATCCTGGCACTACGACCTGCAGTGGTTTTTTGTCAGAGGGTAGTCCCAGCATAGTTACCCACAGTGCTTTTAAAATCACAGTTTAAAGAAACAGTGCACTCAGAACATACAATGCAAAGAGAAACCTAATGCATCCCATGACCACTTATTAAGCGCTGCACATTCCCCTCATCCCATTGTACCATATATTTAAACACCATATGCAACATTTTAATCTATTTAATGATTAGGATTTGTTTGAAGAGAAGAAAAATTATGGAAACATGATGGCTTCAAAAAGAGCCATGGGTGGGGGTTGGGGGTTAAAAATGATGGGAAGGAAGCAAGGATTTCCACAATGTTATCCAACAGTAGAAAAAAAGGACAACATGCAACTAGTACAAGACAACAATCCAAAAATTGAAACAATCATGTTATTGCTTTTCTCTGAATGCAGTTGTTGCTACTGGCATGGATTCAGGCATCTTTTCAGATGAGAACAACACTCCCCAATTTTTTGTGGCAGATTTAGATATGTCCTGCCCTAACTTTATGCTATAAGAAACAAACAAATGAAGACATAGGCCCCGATTCTAGAAGGGTAGTGCAAGTTGCCTCTGAGCGCAACTTGCGCCACCCATAACTGCGACAATGACCCTGCACCCTATTCTAGAAGGGGCAGGGTCTCCGCAACAAAGACCTGCAACTTGAGACATGCAGCTAGGTATGCTGCACAGAGGTGTACCTGGCCAGCATGTCACAACCCACTGCAGCAGGTCACAAGTGCACCCTCCCGACCGTGCCCCAACCCCCGGGTTGCCCGTCGCAAATGCAGCATGTTACCTGCCCTGGTAGTCTAGTGCCCCCCGAACAGAGTTTAATAAAAGAATATCTCTCCCATAACCCTGGTAGTCTACCGCCGATCTGTATAATAAAAGTATAGATCCCCATATCCTGGTAGTCTAGTGGCCCCCCCGAACTGTAAAATAATAAATAAAGAGATTCCCATATCCCTGGTAGTCTAGTGCTCCTTGAACTGTAAAATAATAAATAAAGAGATCCCCATATCCCTGATAGTCTAGTGACCCCCCCACCCATTCCCAGCTGGTGACTGGCACAGTCCACCTCTCACCTCTATGACCAGCCACTGACTGAGTGCAGTATTAGCGCTACTGCACAGATGCGCTCAAATCTAATCCTGCAGAGTTTATGTCTGTTGCATATTGGTTATTACAGTGTCTTTACCCTTATTTATAGAAAAAATATTGGGTTCTAGATGCTCCCTCCATTCTCCAAACTCTTCTAAAGATATAACAGTCTTATGAAACACTTCCTCCAAATCCATCTCCAGGCTAGCACCGGGAGTAGCCTCTGTCAGTAAAGCAGTGGGAGAGGAGGCCAACTCTCCCACTAGACAAACATCCTTCTCCTCTGGAGTCTCTCCCCGAGTGGCCATCATGCAGTCAGACAGCCTGTACACCTACAGAAGAGTAGGGGAATTTCCCCACATTCACTAATAGTACCACCAACAGCTTAATCTGGTTCAATTTTAGTTGGTTACCATCTATATTCCCCCCACCCGCCAGTTCAAGAGTGGAGACCCATTTATGTACACTCTGCTACTAACCCAACGGCAAAGATTGAATACTTTTTATTTCCCTTATATTGGTCCAAATTGTATTTAAACTGATCTATATCTAAGCTGGTGACAACAGTGACTGGCAAAGAGTTCCACAGTCATGGGATTCTCTGAGTTATAAAGTTATTTATTTTGGTTGTATGATTAATATTAGTTAGAAGTTTTAAATTATGTGACCTAGTATTCTTGTCATTATTAGCAAACTGTAGACATAAAGTTTCAAGCAAGAATGGATTTCTAGATACCTTTTAAATTAGGCAGAGGTCATCCCTTAAGGCCCTACACTCAAGAGAATAAAGGCCAAGAGTTTTTAGTCTGTCCTTGTATGAATAATTGCTCATATTATGAATATTTTTAGTCAATCTTCTTTGTACTTGTTCTGTTGCAGTTTTTGTGCCTGTAGATGTTGGTCCACAGAAAGTGGAACAATGGTCAATATGTGAGTGTACTAAGCTAGAGAATAAGGGAACAATTATTTCAGCTTTACGGCTTTTTATATGCTTGTAAATACAGGTTGTGATTCCGGCGCACTTTTTTATTGTTTTATTTATATGAGAATTACATTTTAAATCATTAGTTATAATAATGCCTAAGTCAATTTCAGTTTCCACTGTTTGTAATAACATACTTTTTAAAGTATAATGGGCAAGCCTATTATTAGTACCAAAGTGTAGAACCTTGCATTTGCTGATATTAAATGTAATTTTATGCTGTTCAGCCCATATAGCTAACTGATCTAAATTATTTTGTAATTCCTTTATTGATTGTTCATTGTTAATAATACAGCCTATCTTGCTGTCGTTTGCGTACTTATTTATCCAGACCCCGTTTGAAGTTTGCATGGTCGATATTAAGATATTAAATAATACTGGCCCTAGAACTGATCCCTGTGGTACACCACTTGTAACATTTGCAGTTTCTGAGGATGACCTCTTAATTGTCATCCACTGATTCCTACCTTTTAGCCATGAATCTACCCACCTGATGATATGTGGATCTAAGTTAATCCAAATAAGTTATTGCAATAATATTGCATGTGACACGTTGTCAAAAGCTTTTTCATAGTCAAGATAGATTACGTCCACAGGATGGCCATTATCTAATACAAAACTGACAGGCTAAAAACAGTTTATTAAATTTTGTTGGCAAGATCTGCCATATGTAAAATCATATTGTGCTATATCAATATTTCTAGTATTTAAGAGGTGGGTCTTGATTTTTTATAATAATAATAATCTTTCCATTAGTTTTCCCACAGAAGAGGTGAGACTGATGGGTCTGTAGTTACTGGGACTGTGTTTACTTCCCTTTTTATGAACTGAGATCACAGTTGTAGATTTCTAGTTCTTTGGTACAATGCCTTCCCTAAATGAAGTGTTAAATAATGTTAAGATTCCAGACAATTCGGTTTTCACATTTTTGAGAAAAATAGGTGCTATATTGTTGGGTCCAGCAGAAGAGTTGTTTTTAATAGCATTTATTGCTGTAGTAATGTCCCAAGAATTAAATGGTATAAATACATTCGTATCATTAAGATCATTGAGATGCAGGTCAGCTTTAATTCTATAGACACTGCTAAAATACGTATTTAGTGCGTTGGCTATTTGCTGTTCATCTGTGATAATTTCCTGATAAATTTGAAGAGGGCCTATTTTTGGTGAGTTTCCTTTAATGGAACCTATATAATTATAAACGCTTTCTTATTGTCTTTAGTAGCAGTAGCTAAATTCTGTTCTAAATTTCTTTTAACATTTCTTATTGCAGATTTAGTTAATTTGGCTTTTGTTTTAAATTTAAGCCATTTATCAGATGTCAGATTTTTTTTTATACCTGTTATAAGCTCTTTTCTTTGATTTTATCAATATTTTTATTTTTGAGTTTAACCATAATGGAGTTCTTTTTTACTATAATTATATTTTTTTACAAACTGGTACCAAATGATGAACACGATAATGTAGTTTATCCATAATTTTTTTTCCATATGTTTTCAGTATCTAAATCTGTCAGGTCAGTTTCCCATTCTCTATGGTTTAGGTAATTCTTAATTTGATCATAATCAGCCTTATTAAAATTATTCTTAACTGTGGATCCTTTAGTTATAGTATGGTAATGTATCAAAGACCAAAAAATTGTGTTATTGTCACTGTCACCCAATGACATTAATACTCTAGGTAGAGTACAAGAGTATTTTATAGTTGTAAAAATGAGATCCATGGTTGCATTTGACCTCGTAGGCTCCATAACCAGTTGCTCTAGGTGCAAATGTAGAGTGGCATTTATAAATCTATTATCTAGGGCTCATTTTCTTTGGAAATATTTTCAACAGATGTTGGGCAGATTACAATCACCCATTATAATTAAATCATCTTTATTTGTAAGATTTTCAAGAGTATTCATAAATACTTAATTTCTTACATTGTCCAAGTTAGGAGGACAATAACATAACCCAATAGTTAGCCAGTCAACCAATGTATTTATATGAGCCCATAGAATCTCAGCTTCATTCCTTGATCCGGCTATATTATTTATTTCATGACAGCTGAAATTATCTTTAATATGCAAGGTAATGCCACCACCCCTACCATGTGAACAATTTTTAAGGAAAGATGTGTGTCCCTGAAGGTCCTGACCCCAATCCAAATCCTGAAACCATGTCTCAGTCACACCACAGACATCAATTTGTTCCTCAATAAGAAGACTCTGGAGTTCTCCAATCTTACTTCTCAGACTCCTAGCATTAAGAAGTAGAAATTTGAGTTCAGTTACATGTTTCCCAGAAATATTATTGTCATATGTCGGTGCTGAATGACAAATGGTATTATTATCTGCTATAGAAATTAAAGTATTTATGACTGTAGTTTTTACCGTAATGTTAGGGAACACAGATATGTTTGACTGATGCCCCTCCCACCTAGGAGTTAGTTTAAAGCTTTACCAATATAATGATTAATATGTTCTCCAAGTACTAAAGAGCCCGATTTACTCAGGTGAAGCCCATCTCTACAGACCAGATCCTGTCTATGTTCAAAATTCTCCCAGCGTGTTATACAATCTATATGCTGTCTAACACACCAAATATGTAACCAATTATTAATTTGTTTAATTTTGTTATACTGGTAAGAATCAGCTCTTGGTACAGGTAAAATCTCCAAAAAGGCTATTTGACATCTTAGCTCTGATAAAATATTTGTTAGGCCAACATACTCCTCTTTTATGCTCTGTATACTTTTGCTGGCTATGTTGTTGACTCCAGCGTGTATAATAACCAATGGCTTTTCACCTGCATAAGTAAGAATTTGCTTGGCCATCACAGTAATATCCCTGATCTTAGCACCCCTAAAACAAGATATTGTATGATTGCTTTTATCTGTATCACATATTGTCCTATCTAAATTTTTGATAATAGAATCCCCCAAGACATAAATCTGCCTAGATTCAATCGTGTTACTTTCTTTCATCTGTATAAGATTTTTTTGGATATTTTGTGGTTCTCTCAGTATTAGGGGGTTCTGAGTAGGTACATTCATAGTTAACTGGGGCCTACTGGAGAGGGGTGAGACAGGGTTTGTATTGGGTACCAGGATGGAGTCATCAATAGGCTCAAGTTCTTGTCTTAGTGGGTCAAAATGATTAAACACCCCGATGTCAAACTTGGTAGTCTTTCTGCCCTTTTTGGCTGCTTTGTTACTTTGAACTTGGTACCAGTCATTATCATCATTTGCCAGGTCTAGTTCCTCCCTTGATCTCTTTTTTGATGTAGCCTAGATGTTTCTGAGGTTTCAGTTAAAAGTTTATTATAACTGGATGAGCTTATCTGCCTTTGTTCTTGGGAACAGGGATTCAAAGTTCCAATTAAAGAAAGCTGTTTGGATATTTCTTGTTGGCTTACTTCTAATGCACATAATCTGGTACTAAACAGTGCAATTTCTTGGGTTAAATCATCATTTTGTTTACACTTTAAGCACTGAAATTCTATGTTAGGAATCACTGTAGAGTTAAAACAAAACATTAGGCATGTTTTGCATATATGGTCTACCCTGTCCTCATATACAATGCTGTTGTTAATCATTCTGATGGTTACAAACCTTTCCCAAAATGCCAAACTATGCAGGGTATGTTTACAGATCTTAGGCTAGCTTACCTCACCTATTTTATTGGTATGCTGTGGACTCTCCTGCTTACCTGCCACACCCTGCCAAACACGCCAAAACACATGCAGACACACGTGTTTTTGCATGTGTCTTCATGCGTGATGACGTGTGCTCGCCCTGCTCACCACAGGGCACTCTAAATACAGAACACATGACCCGGAAGAGCTCTTAGCATGATGGCTCAAATTAGAGTGCAGAAAGCACTAAAAAACCTAAAAATAGGTGTTGCAGTGTAGGTAGAGTTTAGATACAGGCAAAGCCCCTGTAAGGAGTACGCTCCAGCTAAAATGTATTCTCTATACGAACCTGTAGTTCAGTGGAGACCCAGCTGGACTACAGATTCCTCTTTCTGCTTTGGTACAGATAGCAGAACACCAATACAAATGTGCACAAATGTTACACACACGCAATGTTTCATTTAAAAATATCACAGATTAGCAGCGCAGCTACACAAGCCCTTGCAGTGTTAGTACAGCAGTTTCAGACTGATTAGCCAAAACGGCTCACCACAAGGCACTCTAATTACAGGACAAGTTACCAGGAAGAGCTCTCGGCATCATGGCTTGAATCAGAGTGCAGAAAGCACTGAAAAGCCCCAAAATAAGTGTTGCAATGTAGGTTGGGTATGGATACAGGTAAAGCCCCTGTTAGGAATAAGCTCCAGCTAAAAATGTATTCTCTATATGAACCTGTAGTCCAGGGGAGACCCAGCTGGACTTCAGATTCCTTTTCCTGTTTTGAGTACAAGCAGCAGGGCTCTGATACAAACTGAAAAAGGGACTTCTAGTCTCAGTGGGCCTATCAGGTCAAAAAAATTCAATAAATAAGTGAGAAACCTTGTCAGAATAGGGGGATGGGGGAATGGGATATGGTTGAGATTAGATGAGCCTTCACCCCTCCTGAATGAACACCCCGCAAGGGGATTGACAGAGGATACAGGGGGAGTGGTGAGGGATAAAATGAAACAGAATACTGGCACAGAAGAGGTGGGTTTGGCTAACTTAAGGAAAGGGTGGGGGTAGGATTGGGAACAAAAGGGGACAGGAGGAGGTGATATGAGATAGTGAAAGGAAAGAATTAAGGAGTGAAGAGGAGGGAGGGGGAGGCAAGCCTTACCCCCAGGTGTGGAACACCAATGGTATGAACACTGCTTGATGTAAACCCAGCTAGTGCTGTAGGCTTTTGACATGCCTAGGCAGGGGTTGAAGGGGGTAAATGGAAGGAAATAGAACAAAGGAGAGGGCAGGGAGGGGCAATGAAGGAGAGGTGGGTCAGGTGCAATTGCAGTATGGGGAAATATAGTGTCAAGGAAGACAGGACAATGAATGAGTAGACAGGGCAGAATGGAGTTCTAAGGGGAGGGCGTTTCAAATGTTTGGAAAGTGATAGGAAAAGTCAGCTCTCCCTGGAGTGGAAGTACAGGCAGGGAGGGTGAGGGTCCTATAAGGGGAGCTGCAGAGGGAGTAGGTTGGGGTAAATGCTCTGCACAACAGGTGTATTGGAGGGAATGTGTTGATGATGTACAAAATCATTAACAAGGAGAAGCCAATGGAAGAGTTATATTTATAATGTTATAATGGAACAAAAAGTAAGGGGAGATGAACAACAAATTAGGACAAACAGTTTTAAAACAAACAAGCATAAGATTTATAACACACAAAGGACATTAGACATTTGCAATAATCTGCCTTGTGAAGAGATAAATAGAAGTCAGATCTTTATGGCTATGTAGGCCAAGCTCTGTAGATGTTATGCCATCATCAAATTTGTATAAAAGCACTGTGGAAGCATGTGACCGGACCGCTGTCTGGTGTGCTGCCAAAGTGCTCTGGCATAGTTTCCAATGATTCTGTTTATGCAGCCTTCCCCTCTGCATGCTGCATAAACACCCCCCTTCCTGGCGCACTACTTTTCCTTTCTGCAATTACAGAAGTGACGTCTGCCATGTGCGACATGTTGGCGCTGACTTAAACTGCGCATGCATGAGTATCACACATACATAGTCGTCAGTGCCACCATCTTGCACATGGATGACTTTAGGACAAACTGCACATGTGTGAGTATCACGCATGTGCAATACTGTAATCACTACAGTATTAGTTGCAGTTGACTCCAGTGCAGCGAGAGCACTACATATTCTTTTCAATGCTCTTGCTGCTCCTAAAAGCTTTCCACAGCCGTATCGACTCTGACCAGAATTTGTTTTACAAGGGCTGTGTGATAAACATAGAAACAAAGACTTTGATGGCAGTTAAGGACTGCTTGACCCACCTAGTCTGCCCATTTCCCTACCTATTGGATAAGCTGCAGATCCTAGTTAAGCAACAGCCTACTTTTTCCTACCCCAGAATTGCCTTATGTCTGTCAGTTTGCATGCCATGACTAGTGACGCCTGTGGCTGGCACAGAAGGTCATGAGAGCGAGGGAATTCCATCTGGCAGGTCTGGTTCCACTGGTGGAAATGGGGTAAGAAATACTTTTTCCTGAAAGTAACACTGATGGGAGTGAGTGGGCACTGCTTAGCACATCCTTACATCAAGAGCAACAGAAAAGAACACATGTAGCCACAACCTTTTTCTGTGGAAAATATCTTGAACAGCTATTTTACAGAATATTATAAGGAAGTTGATCCATTAGGCTACTGGGCACAGAAGATGGATCCATCCCCTCATTTGGCACAATTAGCTATGAGATGTATCAGTTGCCTCTCTATGAGTGTGTCATCCAAGAGGATATTTAGAACAGCTGGTGATGTTGAGCCTTACTGTTCAACAGTTGACCCGTAACACATCCAGCAGCTTGTTTTAATCAAGCTTAACTGGGTACAAATATGAGTTACTCCTATAAAAAAATAGCAATATATTCTCTCAAGTCTGCTTTTGTTGACTGTTTTTCTTCATAGGTCACCTACATATTTCTTCCCTGTATGCTTTCTTCCTGCATTGTTTAATGCATGCACCTTATAACATTAAATACGCTAACCTTTTGGACCAGATATAACTTCTCTTTTGTTGTTTTAATACGGGTTATTTTCAAGTATCTTACAAACAGCAAGGAAGCAGAACAAAAACACTGCTGTGATAGCCCCAATATAAAGAAAAAACAATGAATGCTAATAACTCACCTCTCATGTTATGACTTCATAACAATGAAGTTGTGAAACTGAGTGCACTGCACACTGCTCCACCAGTCACTACTCTGGTTTTGTACAAAGCCTACAAAATCATCATTCCCAAAATCCTTCTTGCTTCTCATTACCCACATTGACCCAGCATTTTGCAGCTATGTCTTGTTTGGGGGACTTTTTTAGCAGCTTTCACCATTTGCTATCCTTTTCTTGCTTTCAGTTATTTATCTCACAAATAAAATAGGCTGCCTGCTATTATTGCACTTTTAAAATAATTTGTTTTTCCTTTTTCACACATCCACTTAACTCCGCTGCTATCACCCAGAACCCATCTTAAGTCAGGACACCACAGCAGTCACACAGGAGAACACAGTCTGCGGCTCGATTTCCCCAGAGTAGAGCCATCCTTGGAATGCACAGTCCTCTGTCCTCTGGTTGGCCCCCAAATGACCAAGATACATTTGGAAGGTCAGTTCATCAAAGTAGTCAACAGTACTGACAACACTATTACACTATGGGACTGACTCTTTCTTTTCATTTTTGAAACCAAAATACTTTTTTTTTTCTTTTTTTCACTACTGTTGTCCACCAGGGATATACCCTGTAATCAAACAGGGATGTAATCTCAAAGGATATAGGGACATACCCTGCCCTTTAATAGATAGGGAATGGGATATACCCTATTCAGGCTCTATAAACTGGCATTGAGATAGCAGTGAGTTTTTTTTCCAGTCAGGGGCACGTTACACTACACAGAGCCCACCCTGCTCTGCTCATCCTGAACCTGACCAATCAGTGGAGCCACACAACAAAAACATTCTGACTGCACCATATTGATCTAGTGGGTTGGGGATCCCTGCAAGGAGACTAACATGGCTCTTTCCAAAAAATGTTCTGTGAAGCCTTGCCTTTGTGCTCTCCTTGAAATGAAATGAAATGAAAGGATGTTAAAAAAGAGCCATAAAAGCAGGCAGCTTTTTTATTTGTGGGATAAATAAATTATTACAAGCAAGAAAAGGATAGCAAAATGATGACAACAGTAAAAAAAAAAAAAAAAAAAACACTTCGCTAAACAAGCCCTATAAGTGAAATGTTGGGATTAATATGTGTGGTTTTAATGGGAACAATGTAACAACTTGATATTGGAAAGGTTCTGCGTTTTTTTAGTTTTGTGCAAATTGCAACTGTTGACTGAGTGCATGGCCTCTCTTAAGCACCATTAGCCAGGCTGTGACTGTCTGATTGCTTTTGCTTGCAGAGCAGAAAAAGGTCTAGCATTCAGGGAAAAACACTACTATCAGGTCTCCTGAGAAATACTGAACATGATTTATCATACAAAAGTGGGACAAGAAATATTCTCTCTAGCTTGGTATTTAGAAAGGGGAACAAAAAATGTCAAGATTTCTGATTCTGTTTTAGTTTTAAGAAGTGGTTAGAAGTAGGTTATTTCTGTGCAGCAGCTCAAATCATCTGTCTTTCCTGCCTAAAGCTTCTGTGATTGCTAGGTCACATGACCTGCCTTCAGCAAGCTTCCAAAGTGGCATCTGATTGCACAGGAAATCTCAGATCTTGTAGTCTGACAGCAAGTTCCAGTGGCAAAATAATGAATAATGGAAAACAAATAATGAATAGGTGGGACCCCGTATGTGAATGCTCAGTGAATATTTGAAATAAGGTATTACTGCCAACGCAGCGGTAGCACTACAACTCAGGTCATTGATGACCCAGGATTGGTAGTGAACCCGAGGTGTTGGGGGGACGAGGATTGAGAGTCTGTGGGACCACAATCCTCCTCTGTGGGGAGTGTGGGGAAGAGCTTGGTGCTCAACTAGACTCTATTGAAAGCTCGGTGCTTGACTAGCCCTTGGCACAAGCCAGAGAAAAGTCAGCCTGGGCATAAGGAAGTGGGGGAACATGTCAGATATTGGCATGTGCACCTTGATGTCAGCACACGGCTTGTACCCCAGAGGAGAAAACAGGAAAATGCCTGGAGGCAGGATGAAGATGAGCACCCACAAGCTCTGCACCTGACCAGCTGGTCATTACAACCTGAGCTGGATCTGTGCCTCGGTGGGGCATGGAGGACAACTGCCGACCCTGCCAGGAGAGGAAAATCCTGGGGGAAGATGGCCAGAAAGGAAGTCCTGGCAGACATTGGGGTAATGAGGCTGTGGTGCTCCTCTGAAGCATGTCTGTCCGGGAGGAGAGAAAAGAAAAAAAACATAGGGTATTCACACACCCCTACTGATTAGCACCCCACACCCAGACATCAGCAGTGCTAGTCTGAATGAAAAATAACACAAATATGATCTGTTAAAGTATACAATGTTGTTAAACACAACAAAAACATACACACACACCAGACGTACAGTGTAAAAATACTGTAGATCAATTCTGTGATCAATTTATGCTAGATTAACTACATTAGAGGTATTTGTTTAATGAGTTAGTACACTGCTGGAATTAACAGTAAACTTACAGATGTAATCAGATATTGTTTCATATATCAGAAATATTTAGTTTCTTTCCATTTTGCTAATTAGAAGATTTTCTGCCTCACATCGACATAGCCTGTTTTATTCCTCCATGTACAGGTGTATCATCAGCATGGTGGCATGTCTGACTCACACCACTAGTAAACAAGATGAGCAAATCTGCTGCTTGGTTAGTAACTTTTGACATCTGTTACCAATCATGCAGCAAGGTTTGTCATGTATTGTAACAATGGGTGAGGTCACATGCTGATGCTGTAGTGGGAGGAACAGAATGAGACATGTCTGCTTCCAGGTAAAGCAATGCTTTCTACGTCACACTCTATACTACTAGGTGGAAAACCATCTAATGAGCAGATAGAAAAAAGCAAAATATTTCAGAAATATTAAGCAATTAGGGACTACTTTTAAAAATTACAAACATTTGCTGCCTGCTATATTTTGGGGTTACTAACTCTAAATGACTAGAAAGACACCAAGAGGGACAGGCTCTCTGATGAAACCCCATTAACAGGGCACTATGTAGGGGTGTTGGCACCACGTTCTGTAACCTGGCAATAACAGTTGAATTGTATTGTATAGTTCAATAGTTGAAGGCTGATATTTAGCATATTTTCACTAAGATGGCCATTGTAATGGACTGACCATCTGCAGCAGCAGCACCACCTTTATTCCAGAGGAAACTGTCTATTTTTACTTATTTTAAATATCATTTTTAAATAACTTTGTTTTAAACTGTGCAGTCTTGTATTAGTGTAGTCTAAGAGCTTCAGTGAGGTAGCTTAGATCAGCATATTTGCTGTTTTGTTGTATCTGTTTTGTCACCGCCTTGTATTGCAGTGCTCTTGTAACTGTTTCAAGTAACACATACTGTAATGTAAAATGGGGCCACATTGGGGATCGGGGAAGGAGCTGCAATACAACCAAGGACGGGGTCATAATTATTTTATTACAAAACAGACTCATATCGGGGAGGGGGACATGATACAACCAGGGATGGGGACATAATCATTTTATTATAATAGGGGCTGACATCGGGGAGGGGGATGCAAAACAACCAGAGATGAGGGCATAATTATATATCATATTGGGGTCACATTGGGAATCGGGGAGGGGGAACCACTAGAAAACTAGGGAAGGAAGCAATATTACATTATGTCACAATGGGTCACATCAGGGATTGGGAGGGGCGAACTGCCTAACACAACACATTGCTGCAAACAGGCAATTCTCCCATAGCAGACATTTCTAAGTACCCTTAGACCAGCTCAAGCTGGCCTAAGGGTACTTAGAAATTCTTCCTTTGGGAGAGTTCTGAGAAACCTACATTTGGGGATTTGGCAGCCTACACCTGCCACATGCCCCCTAGCACCATGTCGCAGACCATTTTTAGGCACACACAAGTGGTGCAAGCCCTGTTTGGGGCAGGCAGGCATCTCGAGTAATATCCCATTTCCGATATCCCATATCTAGAACTTTAAGGAGACTAAGTATAACACAGTAAGAAAGGCTCCCTCACATGTGACATATTAGTATGGCAATCATATTCTCAACTGGCTGAGTCTGTTGCTTACTTCTTTCAAAAGATGTATAAATGTTCACCTATACTTTTAAAAACCTATATTCACATGCTTTCTAGCAATGTGTGCTGTGGTGATGGGTTCTACTTAATGATTGAAAGCATGTTAGCTATTTTAAGGGTGGTAGGACAATAGGTTATAATGTAATAGCCCAGCATGGCCTAACATAGATGCCACATCTTGTTTTCATTGTGTTCCTGCTTCTTTTTATTTCCACAGCTGGGAGGATGGGTGCATAGAGAGTGTAAATGAATTGCACAAGGTCACACCTTGAGTATTTGGTTCTAGGGGGATTTAAACCTGTGATTTTCCAGTTTCTAAGCTGGTGCTGTACCCTATACTGCATTGCCTCTTTTAAAATGAGCAAAGGGGTCGTGGTAATCGGTACTGTCAAATCTGATTTTCCAGTGTTTATATAAATAGTGCATTTCTTTACATTTGGTACTTCAGCATCAATATTTGCTGTTTTAATGTTCATGTTGGCCATTTTTGATGTAATACATATATCTATATCTAGATACAGTGGGTTGGATATTCAAAAGGGTTGCACCCTGGCGTGATATTCAAACGGGGATTGTGCCTGGCACAAATCCCGATGCGCCGGAGTGCATCAGTAATGTATACGGCTCAGGTGGGGGGGCGTGCCCATGCATACTCCACACATTCCAATATTCAGCCTGGGATGTGCTGAGTCCATGCATGTGCAACTTCTACTTGCACTGCACACAGGTGAGCTAAAAAAAAAGGAACAACAGCTGGCCACTCACAGGTGAGCTGCCGTAGTGCAAGGCGCAACACAGCAGCTGCCACCTGTGGGTGGCAACCCGTACTCCGGCTGCACCTTTGTGGCGGCGCCCCCCCATGCCCAATCACAGGCATCTGTTGACATAAAAGCAGTTCTATATCCCTGGTGGTCCAGTGGACCGCTCACAGCCTGATCGCAGGCAAAAGTAAACATAAAAGTATTCCTATATCTCTGGTGGTCCAGTGGACTGCTCGCAGCCTGATCGCAGGCATAGGTAAAAATAAAAGCATTCCAATATCCCTGGTGGTCCAGTGGACCGCTCGCAGCCTGATCATGGGCATAGGTAATAATAAAAGCATTCTAGTATCCCTGGTGGTCCAGTGGACCGTTCGCAGCCCAATTGCGGGCTTTAGTATGACAATAATATGTCCAATATCCCTGGTGGTCCAGCGGTACCCTCCTCCCCACCCACCCAGTGAGCCCCACTGCCCCGCTTCCCCCATCAGCAGTGGGCAGCAGCACCCCACCCACCTGCTGCCCCACCACCCACCGACCGACATCAGACGGTGGCTGTACGCCCATTGGTCCACAGCGTGATCCAATGGGTGTGCAGCCCATACTGTACTACACAGTCCAGATCTGTGAATGGAGGGCAGCAGGCAGGTTGGTGCTGCTGCCCACCACTAATGAGGGAGCGGGCAGTGGAGCTCCAGTGGGTGGGTGGAGGGGGTACCGCTGGACCACCAGGGATATTGGACGTATTATTGTCTTACTGAAGCCCTCGACTGGGCTGCGACCGGTCCACTGGACCACCAGGGATATTTGAATGCTTTTATTTTTACCTATGCACACAATCAGGCTGTGAGCGGTCCACTAGACCACCAGGGATATAGGCATGCTTTTATGTTTACTTATGCCCACGATCGGGCTGCGAGCGGTCCACTGGACCACCAGGGATATAGGACGAATTGTTATCATACTGAAGCCTGTGTTCGGGCATGCAGTGGTCCACTGTACCACCAGGGATATTGGACGTTTATCTAAATCTACATATGCCTGCGTTCAGGCAATGGGGCACATTGCCGCACTGTGCAGGGCACATCGGCCCCTGACGGCTGTTGCCTGGCAGGATGCCAGGCGCAAGTCACCGGGGATCAGCGCACCTGCATGCAAATTGGGCCATACTGACATGCAAATGGCCCCATTTGCACCTAGCATACATTATGGATCCATTTGCATGTGCACTCTTGAATATCACGGTTGTTGCCCATAGCGCAACAGAACTTGTGCTAGCGCATCCCCCTGCTCCACTCTGGCCACCACTGCGCCATGTGCATTGCGGGTGGCCAGGGTGT
Source organism: Neoceratodus forsteri (assembly GCA_016271365.2). NCBI lineage: Eukaryota > Metazoa > Chordata > Ceratodontiformes > Ceratodontidae > Neoceratodus > Neoceratodus forsteri. Next base: position 663,626,119 of record CM028130.1, on the reverse strand, counting down.
GATATTCAATGATGCTGTACCATGGTGCAGTTCCATTGAATATCACCCTGTTAACGTCCCTGCGCAGCCAAGTTGCACTGCACCTAGGCTTGCGCGACAGCCTGACACAGTCTGAATATCCAGGCCACTGTGTATGTATATACTATATATATATATATATATATACACACACATAGTAAACAGAGGAAAGGTGATTTGAACTACAGTGTAATTGTTAACTATATTTTATTAAGGTTTTTTTGTGACATCCTGTTTGGGAGTCATAGTATAGTACTCACCCTGGAACAGTGTATAGCATTTGGTATGGCTCAAAGTGTTCGGGGCATGAGAACTAATTTCCTGTGTGAAAGTCAGTTCATCTGAGGTTACAGTGAATTTGACAGTGTGCAAATAGGAGATGAGGCAGAGCTCATGAATTTCTTGGCCTCAAGAGAAAAGAAATCATCAGCCTAGAAGAAATGGTATATACCCAACAGGAGAGCTTCACAAATCATACACACGGCTGGAATTGATATAATTTTGTGCAATCCTGTATTTTCTTTATAGTGTTTGGTATGACACAATGTAAGACCCATCAGATTTACACAGTGTGCATGTTTTAGTCAGTTAATCAATCAATCAGTATGTTTATTCATAAGATGATAAAAAGGATAGAATATTGAGCAAGAATGTTCCCTGAGGTCCTGGCAAAATTTCCTCCCCATTCAATAGAAAAATACCATGTCAGTTTGCATCAGTAGCCCCCGATGAGGTTGAAAACAGGCAGAATTGCCTAGCCCTTCTTTTCTGATAAACAAAATGAAATTAACCTATCAGTAGACAATGGGTAGTAGGGCCTTTTGTAGGGTAATTGTAACCTATATTGTTTCTGTAATTTTTTAATCTAACCTTTAAACTACTTCCCCCTTTAATTCATGCTTACAGTAACATGCAACTGCATACCCACTCTTTTTTCTCCTCCCTGTCCATTCTACATAAATCAAATTGATTTAATTTGAGTACTTGTTGGGTATAAAATGTGTACACCTCTTTGAGTCCTGCAATATCATTACATAAAATTTACTAGGGCTTGTACTTCATCGACTTTGGATGCTGACTCCTTTAAGTTAGTATTAATGGAAATAAGGAAAGGAAATTTCATTGAGGGTATTTTGGTTACAGCTGGGCCCCAACTCCAACCTCTAGGCTAAATCCTTCTGTTTTTAGACCAGGCTACACGTGACCTTGAAAGCTAATTCTGGTTTTAGTTTGCTTTTGATTGTTTCTACTTGTCAGTAAACCAGAACCTCTATGGTCCCTTTTCTTTTTCTTTATAGGGATTGGCCCTTCCCGTATTCCTAAATACTTACTCTTCTTGCATGATTCTATGGGACGGTAACACCCACCTTCATGTTTAGCTTTAAAAGCAATTGATTTCAGAATTCCCGCTATATACACATACAACATGAAGAACACTATAAAAACAGTTATTATATAAAATTGGCTGCAAGTTTTAGGTTTATATCCCTTTAAAAACAAACCTTATACACAAATGAGTTGACTTAAAATGATTAAAATATAAAAACAATTTTAGTCTGGTATCTGAAGTAAAGAAGAGTAGCATCAGAGCATAGTTAAACTTTCAATCCAGAAAAAGTGATGCTAACATACACCGTAAAATATCAGAAAGACTATTTGACAATTAGTCTATACTGTGGATGATATTTTCAATTTGAGGGTAATACATTTTGTTCCTTAAAGAATTATTTTGTAACACAGTAGAGTATTAAGTCAAGAAGGACTGTCTTCTTCAGAAAAACAAGTGGCGGATAAGAAGAGATGTGGTTTTTGATCTGCTAAATAGCATTGGGGATGATATGATCAGGGCAGTAAAGGTCGGGGAGTCAGTGGGTAGCAGTGACCATAGATAGAATACTGTTTGGGAACCATACATACTGTAGAATGGCTATATTTCCATGGGGGGTTGTTATGAAATTATGTAGACCTCGAGAGCAAAGTCCACAACCACAACTGGTAAACACTGCTCAAGTTGTTTATGGCTGCCCATAATTTATTTATTTAACATACTAAAATGCCAGCAGAATAGGACTAATGGTCTCTCGAGTCTGCTCGATTTTCAGTACCCACACTGAGGGCTGATTTTGGCATCCTCCCTCCCCCTTGGGTTATATTGTCCCCAGTCCCAGATGTTCCACCTGTATTGTGCCTGGTCAGATTTACCCTCCCCCTGTACCTGTCCCATCCCCTCTTAAGCCCGTCCACAATCTCCATCTCTACCAGCTCCCTGAGCAGTGCATTCAATGGCTTCACCACCCTTTCAGTGAAATAACATTTCCTCCTCTCCTCTCTGAGCCTGCCCCCTTCCAGCTTACACCTGTGACCTCTTGTTGTCTTGTTGTCCCACCCACCTTCCTTTGGAGCACCCTGACTGGGCCTCCTTTATTGATCCCTTTCATGTGCTTAAAGACCTCTATCATGTCCCCCCGTCCCTCCTCTCCTCGAGGGTGTACATGTCGAGCTCCTTGAGCCTCTCCTCATAGGTCCTCTCCCCCAGGCCCAGATCATTTTGGTTGCACTCCTTTGGACCCTCTCAAGGAGTGTAATGTCCCTCTTTAAATGTGGTCTCCAAAACTGTACACAATACTCGAGGTGTGGCCTAACCAAGCAGTTGTACAGTGGAAGGATCACCTCTGCCTTTTCTGCAGATAATCCCCCTGGCGATGCATCCCAGGATCCTATTTGCCCTTGCCGCTGCCCTCCTATAGGTCTGCGAGTAGTTCATTTTGACATCTACCACTGCCCCAGGTCCTTCTCACCTACTGTGACTTGAATCATGTCTCCTCCCAGGGTATACCCCGGCCTGAATTCCTGACTCCAAGGTGTAGAACCTTGCAATTCCCAATATTGAATTTCAGTTTCCATTTTCCTGACCACCTTTCCAGCACCTCCAGATCCTCCTGCAAGGCCACCCTCCCCTCCTCCCCACCCACCACTGCACCTAACTTTGAGTCATCTGCAAAGAGACTCATCTCACTCCTGATTCCCCTCCTGATGTCTGAGATATAGACATTGAACAGGAGTGGCCCCAGCACTGACCCCTGGGGAACCCCACTAGTAACCCACCTTGGGGATGAGGCTAACCCTCCAACCACCACCTTCTGAGTACGCTCAGAGAGCCAATTTCCTATCCATCTTAGCAACTGTCTCCCTATCCCCATTTCCTTCAGCTTAGCCAGTAGGCCACTGTGGGGTACCGAATCAAATGCCTTGCTAAAATCCAGAAAGAGGATGTCCACTGGCCTACACTGGTCCAGGGCCCTTGTCACACAGTCATAGAACTCAACAGGATTTGTCTGGCATGATCTTCCTGTGACAAAGCCATGCTGCCTATCATCCAAGTACCCAGTTTGCTACAGTAACCCCCCCTAGCCTTTCCTTGACAATACCCTCCATCAACTTGCCAACCACCAATGTCAGGCTAACGGGCCTATAATTTCCCGCCTCCTCTCTTGATCCCCCCTTGTGGATCAGCATGACATGGGCCACCCTCCAGTCTTGGGGCACCCACCCAGTCCTCATAAAGATGTTGAAAAGCTCCACTAGAGGGACTGCCAGGACATCTGCCAGTTCACTCAGCACCCTGGGATGTATCTCATCTGGCCTAGGTGCTTTCTCCATCCGAAGGGACCTGAGGGCTTTTCTTACTCGCTCTCTCTACTGGGATTTCAGCCTCATCCTCCCCCTTTTCTCCATGCACTGCTGGGCCCCCACCTGTCTGTGGTGGCCACTCCCTTTCCCCAGACCCATCAGAGCCCTTGGTCTCTAGCAGTCTCACCCCTTGCTCCAGTTTGCCCCCGCTCCCCTTGCAAGACATAGTCCCTCCATCCCCCTGGTATAAACTGAGGCAAAGTACTCATTTAGGACTTCTACCTGTTCCACCGCCTCCTGTGCCCAACCATCCCCTACCCTTATCTTGCTGATCTGCCCCCTTACTTTCCTTTTCCCCCTATGTATCTAAAGAACCCCTGGTCCCCCTCCACATCCCACTGGCCAAGGACTGCTCCTTTTTTGCCTTAGCTGCTCTCACCACTCTGGTGACTCTCTTGGCTGTCAGCTCATATTCCTCCTGATCCCTTTCTCTCCTTGACCATTTGAAGCACCTATAGGCCACCTTCTTTTCCCTCACCACCTCCTGTATCTCCCGGGTCCACCAGCAGGGTTTTCTGGCCTTACCGAACTTATGCCTTTCCCTTGTACAGGATCTGGTAACCTCCTGTATTCTCCTCCTAATGATCCCCCACCTGCTGTCTGCATCCATATCCAGCCTTATCCTGTCTAGATGATCTTTAAGGATCCTTCCCATCTCCCTGAAGTCTGCACCCCTAAAGTCGGTTACTACCATCCTTGTTCAGCTTTCCTTCCCCCTAGGTCCAGGAAGAACCAGACTGTGACATGATCACTCCCAGCCAACGGGTACCTCACCTCTAGGCCCCTAATCTGATCACTGTCCACCAGGACCATGTCCAGTGTCCAGGCCTCCCTAGTTGGCTTACCCACCTATTGTGTCAGAAACGCATCCTGGAAGACATCAAGCAGCCTCTGCTCTCTGGCCACTGGTGATGTCATAGTCCTCCAGTCTGTTCCTAGCATGTTGAGGTCCCCCATTGCAATTAACCTTCCCTTTCCTAATCTACAGTGTCCCTCGAGTTTTGCCACCAAACTTTCTTCTAGGACCTCCGCCAGTGCTGGTGGTCTGTATACCACTCCGACCTTTACTCTCTTACCCCTCCTGTGTCAGCAAGGTGATCCAAATAGCCTTCACATTCCACTCTGCCTCCTCTAACCCTCCAATACTCACGCCATTTCTGACTAACAGTGCTACACCACCACCCCTTCCCGCCCCCCTATCATTTCTGAACATAGTGTAGCCCTCCAGATTTAGGTCCCATTCGTGCCCTTGAGTGACCAAGGTCTCAGTGACTGCTGCCACATCTACCTATCCCTAAACTAGCATTGCCTGGAGCTCAGGCATTTTATTTCCTAAGCTCCTGGCATTTATCAGGACCACTCTCCACCCCTTTTCCTTCCTCTCCTTTCTACCCCTTGTGCTCCCATTTCTCAGCTCCTGCACCCTACCCGGTGACCCAGTTCCATATCTCCCTAGCCCCTTAAAGGACTGGAGACTATGTCCCGCATTTATCATATCCGCTGGCACTGCCCCTTTTTTGATCCCTCCCCCCTTCGCAAGTTTAAACCCCACCTTTCGCTGACGAACCCAGCTAGTTTGAGCTTTAGGATTTCCTTCCCCTCCAAATTAAGGTGGAGCCTGTCCCTAGCATACAGACCCTTATCCTCCCAGGTCTCCCCCCTGTCCCCCACCAGGCCATACCCCAATTCCCCACACCACTCCCTAAGCCACTTATTTATCTCCCTAATCTTCATCTTGTTTTCCCCACTAGTCCTTGGCACCAGCAGGATTTCTGAAAAGGAGATCTTACAGCTTATGGAAAGGCATACTCTGGCCAACTTCCGGAACCTTGCCTGAATTTTTAGTTCACTATTACCATTTATATCATTTGTCCCCAAGTGCACTAGAATGTCCAGAGTCCCCCCGCATTCCCTTGCCTGTGAACACAACTCATGCTTGGCCTTGTGCACTGTCAGGCCTGGGTGGCATTTGGTTCTGATCAGACAGTTTTTACTCTCCTCCTGCCCCTCCCACTGTATGCCTCTGATCATGGAGTCCCCCAATAGCAGTATTCTAACTTTCCCCTTGCCTTCCTATTCACCCCTCGGGTTCCCCCTCCTTCCATGCCCCTCCTCATCCCTTCATCCAGATTCTCCCCTCAACCAGCTCCTCACACATCCCACAATCTGGGTGTTGAAGGTAGCCCCTTCACTGTTGTCCCTGGTCACCTCCTCTACCCGTGTCCTGGCCTTCTTTATACCCCCCCACCCGAGTATCTTTCTCTGTATCTCTTTCCCCACTCCTTAGTAATCCATCCATCCTATCAGTTTGCCTATTTGGCTTTCTGCTCGCTATCATCCCATTTACGTCCTGCGCCTTCCTGTCTGTCATGGTCCTCTGTTCCATACCATCAGCCTCCTCCTTGTTCCCCTGATACTCCTTTTTCTTCTTCTCTCCTACCCCTCTTCCCCCCTTCTGTCCGGGACCCCCTCTATTCTGCCCTTGACACTTGCCCTCTACACCCGTTCTATCTGTCCCTGCCCCAGCTACACCAGCAGCAGCATCATCCTCCTCCTCCTCTTCATCCCCCACACACCCCTCTTCTACCAATGAGCGTAGAGGGCTAAAACGATTTGTGAGCCTTAGCCCACCACCAGTGCCCCCCTGTCCCTAACTGCCTCTCTTGGTTTCCTATGGACACACCCAGACTCTTGCCTACTGCTGTGGAAATTTCCACCTTTTGGGCCCCATCTGTCAGGGTCCCCGAGAGCCCTCTGTGTACCCCCTTCGCTCCTATGCTAGTGTGAGCACCACTCTTCACTCCTCCCCCAGCTTGGAAGGCCCCAGCACCTAGTGCTTCCATGTAGGACTGCTTGCCTCCTACCTCTCCAATCCCACCCCCAGCCCCCCAAGCTGCCTTCGGATCCCCTCTACCTCCTCCTTAAACTGTGCCAGCTGGTAGCACACTGGGCATCCCCCAAACTTCCAAGCACAGTCCAGTATCATGGTCGCACCACACCCTGTGCACCCAACCACCCGCCCAAAGATACCCACTTTAGTGATATGCGGTCCTTTCCCCATCATCACAGTGGTCTTTTCTAGGCCAAATTATCAACTCAGTGGCTCTACAGTTTCTCGAGCTACCAGTACCTGTACCTAGACAATTCCCAATATACAGCATGCAGGCTTTTAAACCTGCAATGCTTGGGTGGCTGAACCTTTCCTCACCTGACTATTTGCCTTAAGAGTTAGTTTACAGGGGAAGATTACAACTCCCTACGTTCCTTTCTCCCAGCCTTAAAACCCAACCCCCAGTGGCTAGAACTGCATGAGCTGCACCTGAAGCCTTTTCCTCTAATTGCAGGCCAGCTGTTCTCCTATAAATGAGTTGTGCTCTGGGGAGGGAGGGGTGGGAGATGGTGGGATTTGGGCCCACACCGACTCTCACAAAAGTGTATCAGCCCTGTGTTTCCCCTTCACTGCACCTCCAAGCACTGCAACCTCCTCTGGAGGAAGGTCCCACACAAAACAACACTTATTAAACAAGTCAGCAGTCCTGCTCAAAAGTCCACAGACTGATAAGAATTTAAAGCTTATCCAGCTACTAAAATCCCCAGCTGCTCAGCAAAAGCAGGTTCCCACAACCTCTACCAGCCCCAACTGTTTCTGCAGTACTGCTATGTGAGCAGCCCTGGTATTTAAGCCTCTATGAGCTGTAAATTGATCCTGGCAGAGAAAAACAGAACCTTCCAGAAGCTGCTCACAATACCTGTAGAAAAGATAAATGCATATCCTGCTTCCTGTATGGATCCCCTACACAAAACAACACTTATTAAACAAGTCAGCAGTCCTGCTTAAAAGTCCACAGACTGATAAGAATTTAAATCTTATCCAGCTACTAAATTCCCCAGCTGCTCAGCAAAAGAAGGTTCCCACAACCTCTACCAGCCCCAACTGTTTCTGCATATGATTTTTTTTGTCATCATCATTGCAGGAAAACAAGTGCTGCTTATTCAGTAACAGCTTGCACAAAATGACTTTTAGAGTCACAGCCATGCCTTTGGAGAACTGAAAATGAAAGGTTATAATTTAAATTATTAGGTTTGGTTACCAAGTAATTGAGCTAGGAATCAGTTATTTGGGTTCAATTCAGTATATTATGGTACTGAATTATTATGTATTTTTATAAAGTTCATTGTGTATCTCCCCATGCAATATGTGGGTTTATTGCTATATTTATATAGTTTCCCACTGTTTACTATGGGTGGGATATTCAGAAATGTGCCAGAGGCAGGTAGAACAGCTGCGCAGTGCAAGTACACTGCTGTTGCGCAATCTCTACGCTGATATTCAAAGGTTATACAACGGCAAGTGATAGCGAAGATGGACAGAATATCGCAGGGATGTTCCATAGCGCAACAAGGGCTGTGTCAGGAAGCAAGTCGGCAGGTGCCATCGTGCAACCTGGGCTGCGCAATGGAGCAAGTCAGCAAGCACAAGAGCAAAACATGGGCTGCGCAGGGGTCAGAGGTGCATGGGCCAAGACACAGGGCAACAGACACAGTGGGGAGCACGCCACAGGAGCAGGACAGACCACCACCAGGATGCAGGAGAAGACAGAAGGGAGGCATGGCAGGCGCATGCCCGCAGGACCCAACCATGCACACCACAGCTATGCATGGAGGCAGCGTGGCACCAATGACCACTGGCAATCAGCCATGGACAACACCCACAGAACGGCACAGGACATGCCACCTGGACCAGGCTGACAACACACATGCCAACAGCACACAACACACAGGCCACACAACCCTAGCAGGGTGCACAAGTATGCCCCAGGGCACATGCACTGGCCACTGGGCACAGACAACCAGGCACATATCCCAGTCGACCCCAGATGTACCACATGGCCACCATGCACACCACCGCAGCATGGCTCCATATGCCAGCTGCAAAGCAGACACAGACACGGATGGCTAACAAAATATATGTGTATTAAAATAAAGCAACATCAACTATTTAAAGATGAACAGGGATAGGTAGCAGGGAATGGGGAGGCCACAAACAAGACGGTAGGCTGGAGAAGGGAGGCAGGGGGACAGGGGTCATGGCTGGGTTAGGGTCAAGGGAGGAAGGGAAGGGGAAGGGGGTTAGGGGAAGGGAAGGTGATGCAAGCCAATGGGCCCCACGTGCGTCCACGCCCTATGGACGCCTGGTCCTCCGTCTCCTCTGCAGCCTGCACAGGGCCTGTCTGATGATTCGCACCACCTGAAGTGTGGCTGTGGTGACCCTCAGGTTAAGCTTCAGGAGCCTGGTGTTCACATCCACCCGCTGGACACCTTGGACAAAGGAGGGGACATGGATGAGTGCATGCCCATATGACCATAGCCCATCCACCATGCAGTGCAGACAGTGGTGACATGTGCCCTGTAGAAGGCACGCAGCCAGCCACAGCATGCATGCCCACATGAGCTGCCAACCTGACCAGCCACAGCAATGCACAGCACTGCACACCAACACCATGGCAACCAGGCAACAAGGCTAAGCAGTGGGACAGCAGTGGCATGGCTGGAACCCAGGTGCACCCACAGCCCACCCGCAGCAGCCACTCACACGTGCGAAGGGCACGGCATGGTGCAAAGGACCCCAGCTTGGGATGCACGGCTATAATGGCCATGTGCACAGGGGGCTGTGGCCCACCCCAACCCTGCACAATAACAATCACTGACAGAGTGCCTACCTGCATGCTGTGGTACAACCAGCACCTGACTGGCAGTACCTCCTGCATGGCCTGCATCCTGTGCCCATGCACCACCGTTGGGCTGCCCACGTGCGGCAGCCGCACCCGCCATCCTGGCTCTTCACTGATCCTCAGGTCCTAGTAGGGAGACAGTGAGAGGCAGACATCAGCACCTGGCGACAACCCATGTGCCCCACCCCCCTCCAGCACAATATACCCCATGGCCCTGTGTAGTGGCACCGCAGTGGCACAGCACACCCATGGTGATCTGCCACAGCTGGCAGAGTGCACAGCCACAGCCCCCCCTGCAGCATGGCATGACACCCCACTGGAACCCCATAGAACACCAACATGGCACAGACGATGAAAGGTGCACTTACCTGGCCGTGGGATGGTTCCCCTCCTGACGCATGCCAGCAGTGACCTCAGCCAGTCGGGATCCCTCCGCCGCAGGTCCCCATATCTGTGGCGGCACTGCTGCCCACTACGGTGGGCCCCTGTGGCCTCCTCCAGCCCCTCAGCCACCTCCTGCCACACCTCAGTGTGAGGCCGGTCCAGGGGCAGCTGCCCATACTGCGAGCTAACATGTGGCTCTACCAGTGCCACCATGTTGACAAGCTCAGCCTGGATCCAATTTGGTGTCCTCACTGTGCTCCTGTATGGCATGCTCCTATCTGCACTGGTAATCCAAAATGGTGATCGGTAGCACACAAGCTGCACGTGCTGTGGGTGTGCCACTCACTTGGCGATGAGCTGCCATCCCCAATTGCGCATGCCTCAGTGCTGCGTGATACAGCTGGGGTGGCACTGGCATGTGCTGCAGGCACCGGAGGTCAAGGACACGCGTAAGGTCAGCGTCAAATACAGCACTGTGCGCGACAGCGCAATAGGGAACACCATTCATGGTGTGCAATAGGGTCTCGTGTGCCCCACGGTTCATGTGCCAATGGTGCACAGGTGCCATAGGGCATACAGCGCATGACTGCCACATGCCCAATAGCAGTTGAGCACTGTACCATGTATGGTGCACTGTGCGTCAAATGCACCACCGAAGTACACACATCAGTACACGCATGCGCACCATCAGGCCTACTGTGCATGTCATACAGTTGCGCCTTGGCTTGTGCATGTGCATCCCCAATGTGCCATGCACATTTCCGCGATATTCAGCAGGAATATGCAGATGGGCTGCTCAGCATAGCCACAGCTTTGGAGGCATTTGCATCTCATTACAGTTGCGCATTCCCTAATTTGCATGTGATGCGTTATAAAGGCGCCATGGGACTGCACAAGCACCAGACCAGTATTGCAACCTTCAGACATAAGACACCAGGCGGTGGGCATGTCGGGACAGTGGATTGAGGGGGTGTTGTGTGTGGCAGCCATCACTAACCACATGTCCATACCCACAGTTTTGAGCATGTCAGAATGTGAAGAGGTTGAGGAGCAGGGGCCTGCATGGAGGCGCAGGCCCAACTTCACAAGGGCAGAGAGTGATGCCCTCTTTGATGCATACCTGGACCAGAAGCCCCTCCTGAGTGGCTCAACAGGCACCCAGCAGGCCAGGGTGGCTGCATGGGAGGGAGTGGCCAGGGCCGTGACCCTGCAGGGCAGCCATCAGAGGTCAGCACAGGAGTGCAAGAAGAAGGTGGGCATGGACCAGAGAAGCATAAAAGATAAGGTAGCTGCCATCCGGGCCGCACGTGCTGCCACAGGTGGTGGACAGCCCAAAGTGCCACAGCTGACACTGCAGGAGGAGCTGGTGGCGGTGTCCATGTGGTGCAGCGACGTTGAGGGTGTTCCCGGTGGTGGATTCCTGATGGGGGCAGCCCATCACTGCATGGTAGGTACAGCAGCGCATGGGGAAGGGGGGCAGGGGTGCTGGGGGGGCAGGGTGTGTTGCAGTGGCACTAATGTATTGGTGTTCCTTTACAGATCTGGAGCACCTGCATGCAGCAGCAGGGATGGGGTGACAACCATGGGGGCAGTCCTGGACCTGGAGAACTGTCCATCCACCTCCACCGGTGTCTGGGGTACGGACCACTGCCAGCCCATCACCACTGTCCAAACTGATACCTGTGGCCTTGTTGTGGACAAGGCCCTGTCAGTGTTCCAGCAGGACACCAGCCACGGCGTCCAGTATGCTGATACACAGGTCAGGGCGGGGTCCGAGACTGATGATGACATGACTGTTTTCCTGGACAGTGGTGAGGACGATCAGGGGGAGGCACCCATACCACACACCCATCACGGCAGCACTGATGGTGCCATGGTGGTGGTTGTCTACCCACTGGCTGCAATGCCCAGTGAGGCGGTGGGTGACATCGGTGCAGTGCTGTCCATACTGTGTGGCGGTGGTGGTGGTTGTGCAGCCGCCCTGGCACCGTTACACACACAGCAGCCGGAGGGGCTGCAGCAGTGGGACCGAGTCGAGGGGGGGCCAGGTGCAGTGGCCACTGCGGTTGCACCGCAGACTGTACAGGCCCAAGGGGGCCCTGCTATTCAGCCCCCCACCTGTGCAGGGGGGGCCGTGTTGCAGTGTCACGCAACTCCTGCAGGTTGGTGCAATGCCCATGCCCCACATGGCACCGACCCACTGACCAAGCACACCCGGCTGCTCCGAGCATCCGTGGAGCAACAGATGCTGGTCATGGCAGGGGTGTGTGCACTCCACACAGAGCTGCCCCAGTCCACAGGGAGGCATGACTGGGACTAAAAGCAGCTCCTGGTTGAGGCCACATGCATGCAGGAGGACACGACTGCAGCCCTGGATCAGCTTACCTCTGCGTCACACTCGGCCTAGCACCATTGGCCACCCTGGTGCATGGCCATCCACAGCAGTCACCATGGAGTTCATTCTCCACCCCTTGGTCCCAGCATTGTGTGACCCTGTCACTGTTGACCCCAGGATCCACTGTGGGCATTCCGCGCATGCTTGGAGCAGGCCTGCAGACACCTGCGAGGGACCGGTCGTGTTCCAGCGATGACACATCTGGGGGAACATCTGAGATGCCCCCTGTGGCCGTTGCAGAGCCTGCGTCTGCTGGGCAGTCTCAGCGGGGCCGTCCACGTGTCCATGGAAGCCATGCAACTGCACGGCGGTCATGATCTGCCACCCTCCCCTGTCCGCTGACTTCTGCAGCCCTGTGTGCACATTGGTGTGGCATGTGGTACCAGGGTCATGCTGTCCATGGCCCACTCAACACGCCCACCTCGTGTGCACACCCACCCAGCCGCTGGCCACTGTGGCATGTGTATGATGATGCCGACACAACACCATCTGCCACTGTGCACTGGTGTTCAGTGTCTGACACATGCCGGTTGGTGGCATCTGTGTGTGTGCGTTTGGGTGCCCATTTGCATGTGTGTGTGAGGGTGTGTGGGTGGGATCTACAGTGCCATACTGGGTGCTTCAATGGAGTCCTGTCCCTTGCCCATCCACGCTGCCCTCTGGCCATGTCTGTTGTGGGGCCCAGCCATGCATGCCTGTATACTGTGCCCTGGTCCCTGCATGTGGTCATGTTCACCTACCTGCGTGCACTGTAGTGCTCCTCTGCAATCATGTCCTGGTGCTGCTGGGCCAACTTGTGCAGCCAGGGCTCCTGTCATCCGGAGGGGGCTGCCCACCACTGCCTGTCCCAGCATCCATGTCATCCCCACTGCTGTTCCCCTCTCTTCAACCTCGACAGCTATCCCATGGTCAGTGACCATGTTGTGTAGCACACAGCAAGCCAGGAATAGGCCACAGGCCTTCGAGGGGCTGTACTGTAGGGCACCACCAGACCTGTGCAGGCAATGGAACCATGCCTTCAGCAGTCCAAACAAATGCTCAATGATGTTCCGTGTGCTGGCATGTGAATCGTTGTAACTCTCCTGCGCTGGGGTCGATGGGTGCCGGTATGGGGTGAGCAGCCAGGGCCTGAGTGGGTATCCGCTGTCATCTGTGTGGGGACATATTGGGTTAGCATGGTGGTCTGTGTGGCTGCCTCCCCACCTACCCAGTCAGTCCCTCTGACACCCCCAGCATAGCATCCCCCACACCCTGCCCTGTTGTGCCAGGCTGCCCATTCCAGCTGCATACTCACCTTCTAGGTGGCCAGTGGGGATGTCCCCATTCTCGAACCTGTGGCACAGTGCTGACTGGTGCCAAATGAAGGCATCGTGTGCTTCACCAGGGTGTGTAGCACAGACATTGATTATGCGCCCCTTGGCATCACACACCACCTGGCGGTTGACACTAGGGTAGCCCTTCCTGTTGATGTAGGCCACCTCCTCCAGTCCCGGTGATGTGTGGATGCCTATGTGGGTGCAGTTCATGGCCCCTATCATGCCAGGCATATGTGCAACCCTGTGGAACTCCTGCATGTTCGCTGTACACTTCGCCTGTGTGCTGGGGAAATGGATGTGTTCCACAGCATATGGCAGCAGTGCATTGAGGAATTGTGTGAGGAGCTGTGACCTGGCTGACTGGGTTATGCCTGTGGTGTCCCATGTTGGTCTCTGGAAGGTACCCGTGGTGAGCAGGCACATGATGGCCTTGACCTCTGTCTCCACCAACTGGGCGTGGCTCCGTCTTGTGGGTGCCTGCATCTCATCACTGTGCAACTCACAGAGCTGCCTCAGAATTGCCAAATTCAGGTGGTACTGGCCCACAATCTTGGTGTCACTGTACTGTTCGAAGTTGGTGCAGGCACGGTACCACCTGTTCCATGCATACCGCCGCCGGGCCCTTCCACAGCCATGCTGCTCTTCCTCCTGCCTCCTCACACCCCTCATTACTGCCTCCATCTGGAAAATTGCACTGGCCATGGTCTGGTCTGTCCTGCCCCCCCCATGCAGATGACTCTGTGGGCTGCCCCAGTTGTGTGCTACTGCTTGTGCCCTTGTGCCCTTGCATTGGGCACACTCCTGTAATGGGGACACTGCCTCCCATCCATCCAGGTTCTCCCATGGACACTTCTCTGTCCAGGCTGACAAGCTCACACTGACATCGCTGCCCCCATGGATATCTCACACACACACACACACACACACACACACACACACACTCAGACACTGGGCTGCTCATGCACACAGGCACAATCAGGGTCCCATTCCCTGTCCCACTGCCTGTTGCACCTCCTGCCTCTGTGCCTGTCTTGTACCCCTGCTGCTGTCCTGCCTGACCACAGGTTTTTTCTCTGTCTCTCACCCCTGCTCCCTGAGGTGCAAGCCACCGTCCCTTGCTTGCTCCATCTTTTTATGGGCTCAACTTTGCTCCGCACATGTCCCTGTTGCTCTGCACTTGCGCCATCAGCTTGCAATTGAATATTGCACTGCGCATCTTATTCATAGCTATGCCCCATGCACTTGCATGTGCATTCATTAGAGTTGTGCATTGGTGCACTGCAATATGCACTGCACATTGTCTCCCGCTGAATATCGCTGTTTGGCGCATTTCCACTATTGCGCTGGCACATCGCAGTTGAACCATGCGCAACCACTTTGAATATCCCACCTTATGTGTTTAAGCCTGCTGTTGTCCACTCATGCATTAATATATGCTGTCATGCTTTTACCTATATTTTATGGTACAGTCATTTATTTACTCTGTATTTGTGTATGTAATCTCTAAGGTCATGCCTAGAAATAGGTATTTGTTTGCATAGTCCACTTACCTGTACAACGAAAATGAAATAAATACATAAATTCAGGTTACCTTGATGTGTGAAACAGAGTGTGTGTCTTGTGACAGCTGAGCATTAGAAACTGTGGGCATGAGGCTTTAAACAGCTGTAGGTTGTTTTTCCATAGCTGTGACATCAGAACGTTTCAAACTCATTATACTATATGATGTCCCAATTATGGCACAACACAGTTTTTGAGAGTATCGATTTCCATACACTATAGACCCAAACCACATATTCAATGGGCCTATGCAACCAGAGTAGTGTTATGCTTGTGCAACTGTGCTATTTTGCCATTCACACTCTCTATTTAACAGGGAATTACCACCCTCTAGGTTTACTGAAGGCAAGGAACCCTCAAAGAGGGAAAGAGTCCCTTAGCTAAAGGTACCTTGGGAAGGAGCCCCAAAAAGAACATTGAGCCATAAACAGTGGCTACAAGGTCGAGAAGCAGATTGACAGCAACAGACAGCTTGATGAAACACAAAACAGATGCACACGTTGTCAGGATTGTACTGTAGTGGTGGTAGTAGTAGTAGTAAAATGTTATTTGTTGAGCTATAAAAGCCATTACAAAAACATAAAATCAACAAAGAAGTACACAAAAAAGAATTACAATCAATATAGTAGATTTCAGTATTCATATAAATATCATCCAGTACAATACTAATTCATAGAAAGATGATATTTGGCTTGTACGTGCATATTTAAGATGTAACTATCAGAACATTCATTGAAATTAGAGACAGACGTTTCTAGTCTTGGACAATCGATTGATCTATCTTTCTCTTTTTAACTTTTGTTATCAGTTAAAAATACATAGCCATTGTCTTAATAGCCCATTCATCTTCTGTAGCCATAAGAATTAAAGTTAATTCCTTTTTATCACACTGATCACTTTTATCAATAAAACAGCTTAGCCAATATTTTCTTTGACTACTGTACCAAGTACAGTCCCACATCATATGTGACAAATCTTCATTTCCTGCCCATTGACTAAGACACTTTGGTTCTATTACATTTTTGCTATATCTAGCTCTCAAAATTTTACTGTCCAATAATTAGGGAGATCACCTCCAGGAGAAGGGAAGTGATACTCCCTCTGTATAACTGCTTGGTGAGGCCCCACCTAGAGTACTGCATGCAGTTTTGGAGGCCACACTGAAAGAGGGACTTTGAACTCCTGGAGAGGGTCCAGAGAAGGGCAACCAAAATG
Source organism: Neoceratodus forsteri (assembly GCA_016271365.2). NCBI lineage: Eukaryota > Metazoa > Chordata > Ceratodontiformes > Ceratodontidae > Neoceratodus > Neoceratodus forsteri. The sequence continues at coordinate 663,609,809 of CM028130.1, read as the reverse complement.
ATCTGGGGCTTGGGGGAAAGCACCTACGGGGAGAGGCTCAAAGAGCTAAATATGTACACATTGGAAGAGAGAAGGGACAGGGGGGACATGATAGAGGTCTTCAAGTACATGAAGGGGTATATAGGGGAGGTGCAGTCAGGGTGCTCCGAAGGAAGGAAGGGGGCAACTAGAGGGCATGGATGGAAGCTGGAGAGGGGGGAGACTCAGGGAAGAAAGGAGGAGATGCTACTTCACTGAGAGGGTGGTGGAACCATGGAATGTACTGCTAGATGGCTGGTGGAGGCAGAGACTGTGGAGGGGTTCAAGAGGGGGTTGGACAGGTATAGGGGAAGGGTGCTGGAAGCAAAGTCCAACGCAGCAAAAATCCCCTGGACTGGGAAGGGAGAAGCCTGAGAGGGTGGGGGGGGGGCAGCAAGGTCAGCTCCCAGAGTGTGGGCTCATCAAACGAGCAGACACGAAAGACCTCTAGGTCTATTCTGCTGGCATTGTAGTATGGTAATATGTTAATTCCAGATTTGCTCTCATGTACAGCTTGCACATAGAAGGATCCTCTAATATGTCTAAATAGGATTTATATTCAAACTTAGGCGTATTATTTACCAACCATTTAGAATATTTGGTCTGCGTAATCCATTCCAAATCCAACTTATTCCATTTTATGATCACCCTTTTCTTTACATATTTCTTATATTGATAACTAATAGTTATACAGTTTTGATGGTGTTCATCCAAGCAATTCAGCTTGTATTTTACCAACAAGGTATTTATATCTTTTAACCAATTATTCTGTATAAATTTGTCCTTGATCCATTTTTATTTTTCAGGAAAACATTTTTTGGGTAATCTAGTCTGTTCCATCCTTGTCAGAGAAATCCAGTAATTAATCCTCCTTATATCTATAGCAGTTATAATATTTGATATACCTAGCTCTGCAAAAAAATAAATAAGGGGTCACTAGGGCGGGACTCCACAAACGCCATGAAACAGCTTTAAAATAGGTCCAATCAGATATTCCTTATTTTTTTCTCCCATATTTCACTGCCATAGAGAATTTGTGAGTCATATTTAGCTTTTCTAACTCTGATTAGAGGCCTAACTGAGAGGCCAGCATACATGTAGCTAAATTTATAGATACCTTGTGCGGTTTTCTTCCCATTATCAAGGACCTTTTTTTATATGTTTGGTCCATGATCCTGTACTTATAAAAACTATACCAAGGTATGCATAGGAGTCAACATTATCTAGACGTTGATCCCCCAGCCTCCATCTGGTATTTTCTTTACTTTTTCCAAACCTCATACACTTGATTTTAGAGTAATTTAAGTTTTACACTATTAATAGCTTCATGCAATACATCAAGTTTTCTTTGCAAACCTTTTTTAGTTAATGACAGAATAACTAAGTCATCTGCATATGCTAGTAAAGATACTTTCATATACCAAATCTTCAGTGAGTCAAGTTGTTCCTTATCTAACTGTTTTACTACTGTATCTATGTATAGGTTAAAAAGCATTGGGGCTAGAATGCACCCATGTCTAACTCTTTTGTTTGTAGCAAAGGTAGGTGTAGTATGTCCTTCCTGATCTAGCATTACTTTCACCCAGGTATCTCTATAGGTTAGCAGTAATATTAATTAAGGTTGAATCTATACCCCGTCCCACATGATGGTCCATGGAATTTCTCTTGAGATTGAGTCAAATGCTGTTGAGAAATCTATAAAACAAGCATAGACCCTTTGTTTCCTGATGTTATTATATTTCTCCAGCAGATGTAACAAAGTAAAACAATTATTCAAGGTAGAATAACTTTTTCTAAACCCCAACTGGGTTTCTTCAATACCCCCAATCTTAATCGCTTGCTGTATTAAGTGCCTAAGCAGAATTTTAGAATTTTATGTCCAATAAACTTACAGTATTGGCCTGTACATATAGGGATCTTGAAGATCTCCCCTCTTGTGTACAGTAACCACAACCAAACCTTTCCAAGATATAATTTTCTTGTGTAGATTTAGAAAAGAACTCAGGTAATGGTCTAGTCCATGCTGAGGTACAACCTTTCTAAATTTCTGTTGGCAACAGGTCTGGACCAGGAGCTTTCCTGGTTTTCAGGGATTGTATAGCAAAATAGACTTCCCTAGGGCTAACAGAATAATGTACTGGCTCAATCTGTTCCAAGTGTTTATCATAAACTGTATTTATACTACAATCATAGAAAATACCTTGGAAATGTTCTATCCAATGTTATTCAGTAATATATGTGTCAACTCTCAATTCACTTTTATCTGTTCCATTGGCTACCAAATACTAAAACTGCTTATCATCCTTGAGAACTACAGCCTGCCTCATTTTTTCCCATAGGGAGTGCTGATATTTTTTTCCTTTTTTAGGAACATTTTATATTAGTTGCTTTCCTTGTGAAACTTCCTATAGATCAAAGCATTTTTTTTATTTCTAACTGCTCTTTTTGTTAATTTCTGTATTTCTGACTTTTTTGCTGACATTCACTATCAAACCAATCTCATTGTTTTAAGTTGTTACAATCAATATACTTACACACAGCAGGCTTAACTGAAGTTGTTATTGTCTCACTTCCCATCAACATTTCCTCAGTTATAGAATACAAAACCACCAACCATCAGAGACTCAAGTGAGGCTTTCAGAGCCCTTTGTTAAAGAATCATCCAGATCATATTTACAGACCAATTTTGTATTGCCTCTAAGTTCTCTCAGAGGGATTGTCATTATTTTACCAGGGAGATTTTGATTAGACAAGCCTCTCAGAATTATAGGGAGGTGATCACTTTCTCCCCCAGGATTGCACTGATAAAATGGATGCACTGATGACATCAGGGGGGCTTCCTAAAGAGATAGGAAATGGTGAGTAGGGCCACCATCCATCTCCATCCAACCATGGAAACCTACCTAAGGAAACTAGGGAATATGCCATAAACAACTATCTACATATTATGAGCTTTAGCACAGAGGAGAGGAAAAAAAACATTTTAACAGGAGGAAACCTCTGGGGAATCCAAGGCCTGGATCACGTTCCCTCCAGTCTAGGGGTAGTTTATTTAGTGATGGCTTTTCTGCTGCAATTTAGAAACCCAATCAAAGGGGGAAATATTGGAAAGCTCCCCCGATCCCTCTAGCAGGAAAGCCATGAGGGATTGCAAGAGGCCTCTGCAACAACGGGTACTCTGTAGTAAGAGCGGACCCCCAAGGCGGGTGCAGTAGAGCAATAACCACTGAGGAATGCAGCTGGCCTACTGATTAAAACAAATTGGGTGAACCCAGGGTGGTTGTAGAGAGAATAACTTTTTGAAGGTGCTACAGTGATGCCATAGCCAAGGGATCTCCTTTGGACTGTAAGTGCTCTACCCCTCGGCAGCTGAAGTCTTTAATTCTGCACTAAGAGGTGCACCATATAACTGCACACTAAAACTCCACCTGGAATGAGGACATTCTCACTATGGGCAGGATGAGAAGGACCTCGCCCCAAGGCTCACATGCTCAAGATGTGGACTTCATGAGTGCAGAGTAAGACTGTCAGCTTACAGGGCTAGCCCTGAGCCAGAAAAGGTAATGGACATGGTTGGTATGCCTCTGATTTGTTAAGGAGAACATGAATCACCACTGAGTGTTAAATAAAAGGCTGGACAAAGCCAGCAGCCATAGATAAGGTAGCAGATTTTTGATGAGGAGGCCGGGAGAAGCCAGCAGCTGTAAATGATAAGGAGGCCTGCCCTGAAAGGCTGTGAGTGAACTCTGCAACTACGGGACTGAAAGGTTGCAAGCAAACTCTGCAACCATGAGAACTACCAGGCAGGGCCTGAGTAAGGTAGGAGGCTGCAGTTTTAGCAAGAGTTTGGTGGTTTGATAGTAGTCGCAACCAGCAGAAAACAAGCCAACCAAGTCCATTATGGAAGTCGAACTGATGCTGACATAGAAGGTAGGTGTTTAGGTAGTGAGAGGCTGTGATACCAGTGATTGACTCAATGAGGTTTAGCATAAATGAATCAATGAGGTTTAGTAGATAGGAGATACATAGCAGCATTTGCAACAGCATTTGTAACAGCTAGAAAATGGGCAGCAGCATAGGTAAGCCTGATGCATCGCATATTAGGTAAATTGAATTACTTATATGTTTAGCCAATCAGTTCCATAAAGGAGCAAATTATAGAATACATAAAAGCATTTGATGCTATGGTTTCAGCATGAATAGTGAATTAATATGATTGCATGAATACTGAATTGATATGAGTGGCATGAATACCTTAAATGCCATTAAGGCAGAGTTAGGTTATTCCAGTAAGGAGCATGCAGCACAGTAATAGAATGCAATGAACATTTGAAGCCATGTAGGCTGTGAGGTTACTGATTTATACATGAGAAACTGAAAGCCATGATGGCAAGAAAGCAGGGCAAATTCATATACTGCAGGTTACATAAAGCATGCTCTCACTTCTCAGAGTCATGAGGCCCCACTGCAACATCACAGCCCCCTGCCATGGGAATAACAGGAAGCCACAGCTGAGCACCATGAAAAGAAACAGCACTGTAATGTTGATAGGGTAGGAACCCCCAAATTAGAGGAGCTTTTACTGGAAAAGTCCCAGTTAAGGACAGCCAAATGATAGAAGCTGCTGAGGTAGTAGTGTATCAATAAACTGCAACAAATAATTAAGCTAGAGCACAGGAGACAACAGAGGAACAACAATGGGAGCTGAATCATATAATACAGTTGCAGGAAAACAGAGGAGTGGCAGGCAGGAAAGCAGCAGGCTAAGCAAACTCTAGTAAATAAATGGAGCCTGAGAGTACAGACACAGGTCAGCTTAAGGTGAGGAACAACAATAAGTAACCTGAAGCACAAATAAATAATGTATGCACAGGGTGCTAGAAAACTAGAAAGCCCAAAAGAAACAGACAAAGCAAACACAAATACATGATCAGGAAAGAAACAAGCACATAAAGAAGCATGGAGTGGCCAGAGGCAAGCAATTCAAACCAAAAGCAGGAGAACACAAAAACAGAAGGCCAGCACAAACCAAGCAGAGGACAGGCATGGCAACATGTGTGGGGGGTGGTCAAAGCTCAGCAAACCCTAGGGAAGAAGAAAGACTGGCAGAGCTTCCAGCTGCAGAGAAAAAGTGCTTCAGAAAGAGGCTGGGAGGAACTACTTATATAACTCAGGAATGGGGCGTGGCTGGTTGCTTATCCCACTGAACTACGGGCATAGCCTTTAAACTATATGAGGACTAAATCTGAGCTGATAGAGGGAAGCTACAGTACCACAAATAAGACCAGGACACTATACCTCAGGAATGTAGATTTTCATGACTTCAGAATATGGTGCAGCTAAATTGGAAAATACCTCCTTCAGTGGAAGAGCTCATGTCAAGTAAGAGGCCCTGAAGCAGCATATGATGGAGGCTGTGACAAGATGCCTTACCATAGGCAACAAGGTCCCAATGACTAGCACCATGGGGATGCCTTAGTGGTTATCCTAGCCAATCCAGGGGTAGTTAACGGAGAAAATGGGCAGTATGATAAGTAGAAGGGGTCTGGCAACACAGTAAGGGAAGTAGAGTATAGGGCATTACAAATCAAAATGCAGGGTCATTATTGCATAGAGTAAAGCTAATATGGAAAAGAGGGTTGCACTAGGAATTAAGGGGAAAAATACATCATTTTTTCAATAAATAGGAAACAAAAAGAGGCAAGATCATTGGGCACACACATGTGACCTCTATAAAGCAACTGGATGGCTCCCTCTTCACCTCAGGGCCCAATATCAGGCTTGCCTCCTGGCAAACAAAGCCATGATTGGACTAGCACCTGAATCCACCTCTTGCCTATTCAAAATAGACCAACCATCAGTACACAAAGTTCTTCGAAGGGTGGGCTGCTGGTGCTTTTTAAGCATACCTCAGTAGTCCAGAGATCTCTCTCCTATTGAGGACCCAAATGGTTAAATGATCTCCCCTCAGACCTTATTGAATGTAGTAAGGTCAGCAAATTCAAAGCTGGTCTCTGCACACACCTAGCTCTTGCTAGTGTTTGTGAGTGCTCTAACAGAACCTAATCCTTATACAAACACTTAAAGAGTCCTTGAATGCCCTAATAGCAACAATTGGAGAATCTCTGAATGCCCTCTCCAACCTCCCATTGTCACAATACTATTGGCTTATCCCTCTACCCACATTTTACCTCCCCCTCTCCCCCTGCCCCCTCCTTTTTGCAATTCTCTACCTCCCCACCCTTTCCTACCCAGCCCTACCCCTCCTCTATACTTCCCTCCCCTCTTTCCACACCTCGCCCTGTGCTACCTCACACTTCTCCCTCTCCTCCCCCACTCCCCACCCTGTACTACCTCTACCCCATCACCGCCAATCCCACACAACCCACCCCCACCATTGCACATTCCATCCACCCCTCTCTCCACACTGACCCCCCCACCACCCAGGACAATGTCTTCTCTGGCTGCCACACATTCACATCCTGGACAAAGCCCTTATCTGGCTGCCTCACACTACCCATGCACATTATCCTGTAATCTTTCTGATGTCCTATGCACCCTGCACAGGGCAGTATACTCCCTAGAATAGTCTGGTACTAATTGTGTCTATATGTTGAAGTGATGGTGAAATATATTGAAGTGACAGTGAAATTCTTTGTGAATTTCTAGACAAATGGTAACACAAGTGTAACTTGACAATTAAGGTTTTTAGTCTAGTACGTCACATGTTGTAACTCCAAAACCAATGTAATGTTACCTCAAAACCAATGTAATATTTTGTACACAAATGTATTTTCTCTGCAATTGTGGTGGTTGTTGTATACCTGTTCTGTGCTATGTCTGACTTGGAACCTTTGTAAATGAGTTCTTGACTCAAAGGTATTAATCCCAAACTGAAATAAATAAATAAAAAATATGTTGAGGCGACCTAACTGGGTTGGGGAATCATTGCTTGAGTCAGGGAGAATATTAGGTACTAAATACTACTTTGTGTCAATATTCAGCCAGAAATCATGGGCACGGCCAGCTTGGGGGAAGGGCTATGAAAGAGATGTAGGCAGGCAGAGAAAGAGGGTATTTCTGATAAGTTTGTTGAGAAGCAGAATCTGGGAAAATTCTGAAGGTCCAGATAGTATTGATTTGAGGGTAATAGTGGAATTATAAAGGTTTCTGGCTCAGCCCCTTACTGATATATTTCAGGGGTATACTGTGATGATAGCAACCGTATATGGGCGACTGTCAAAACGGTGACCCATATGACAGCACTATCATCGTGGGCGATGGTAGGGGGATGGCGAATGTTGCAACCGCGAGGGTAGGGTGGGTGACAGGAAGGGAGGATGGACAACAGGACATGGAGGGATGGGGAACAGGGTTATAACCCTGTAGTGTGCCTGCTTCTGCCGAGCCGACCATGTGGTATGGTGGGTAGGGTGGTTAGCTCTGATGGAGCAGGTCCTTGGTTCAGGACTAGTGGCGGGTACAATTTTGTTGTGTCTCACAGAGGTGGGACTTAATTTTTTTTTAAACTGGGCTGTGCCCCCCAACATGCACATCCTTGAGTTGAGAATCTTTAGTTTGGGGGTGCGGTGAAGCCCTTGTGGAGGTGAGGGGAGGTGTCAGTCACCGCATGCACAGTTTCCCAGTCACTTTTACTGCAAATCACCGAAAAAGTTTTCTGCGATGATGCAGGTTGTGATAATAGGGATCACCTTTCAGCAGTCGCTATTATCACATAGAACCATTTCAGACTTTTGTAAGGCTAGCCCGTAGTTCAATGGGGTGGAGCAACTAACCACTCTCCCGTTCAGGCCATAAAAGGCCGCTCATCCTAAACTGCTCTCATGATCGTTCCTTTTGTGGCCATAGGCTCTGTCGGATGCTGATGTCCCTGCTCCTTCTGTTGCTTGCTTGTGCATGCTGTGCTGTTTCTTCATGTCTCTGGCTGCTGCCAGCACTCTCTGTTTCCCCTGTTTCTTCATTCCTCTTTCTTTCTCTACCTGCTTGCTGTTGCCACTTCTGCGCCTATCATTTCCCTCATTTGTTCCATTTGCAACTCTGCCCAGCGTGTTCCCTTTTTACTCTCTTTCCTTGCCCCTCCCTTCTTTATCTCGCCACTGGCTCTGTAGCTTTTGCTCCACCTCTCACTCTCCTCACCCCTTCCCACTACGTTTCTCCCCCTCCTGTCGATCACGTCACTGCCCCATTCCTCCTCTACACTTTTCTGTCCCTATCCCTTTCCTGGCATTTCTTGCAGCTTCCTCCTCTCCTCCTCCTCCACTCAATCCACTGGGCTTTGGCCTTGTCTTCTCTGCCTTCAGTTGTTGTCCCCTTGGTTGTCTGCTGCCAGAACTCTGTGCCCACCCTCTTGTCTGCTGGGTTGCCTGACTTACTGCACCTTGCACTTGCTATTCAACTGCATTTCCTTTCGTTCTCTTTTGGTACTGCTTTGAGCGCACTATATGGGGTTCTCTTGCTCATCCTAACTTGGAATCAGTGTTTCCTCTTTGCATTGATATGGCCTGCTCTTTGTGCTATCTTTTCATTTGTGCTAGCCCTTCCTGCTGGACTGGTTTTCTCATGCCTCCCCGGCCATGTGCTCGCTTCATGCCCTTTCCTGCTGTTCAGCGCGTGTCTGGCCAGCTGTTTCCATGCTTATTGTTGGGTGGTTTCCAGAACTGCCAGTTACATTTTGCCATTCACATATTTACTGTAGTCCTACGTTCAGGACTCCTCAGCAGGCATTTCACTCCATGCTATTTCAGCCCAGCTACAGCTGCTGGTATTAACTCAACTAATTTATCTTAACACCTTTTAATTAACTGATGGGTCATGGTTCCTCATTGTGGCATCTCTGTTATTCCCATGGTGGGGAACTGCATGGTCATGGCAGGCACCTCAGCTCCAAAACAGTCAGAGCATTTTTCTCCACATATTACCTGCCATTGTCAGCAGCTGGTCTGCCCATCCTCCCTCTACACTACGTGCTGCCTATGGTGCTATACTCCAGCTCCTACCATCCTTCATGACATTTCCACAATTATCTTATCCTGTCAGTCATGCCACACTTTATGGCATCATCACAATCAGCATATCAAGTCTATTTGTTCTTGAACCTCACTTCTTCACATACTGGCTTTGCAGCCTCCTACTGCCTAACCATTGGTAGCGGGCTTTCCCCGGCTATTACCATCTCTCCCACTCGTATATAATTCAATTCACTCCCAGTTTGGCTTCTTAATGGGCCTGGTTGGTATGCATTCATGTCATTAAAAACTGTTATCTGCCTTATATAGACCCATGTCAGGTCCCCATTGATCAGTCTGACCTACATGAAGGTCTAATCATCATGATCGAATATCCAAGAATGACTCACGTGTGGGTCCCACGCTACATCTCAACTTTACTTTCTCTCGACTTTGGAGACATGCCAACTATGTCCATTTCTTCCATGGCTCAGGGATAGCTTGTAGCTGATGATCTTCCTCTGCACCCATGAAGTCCGCATCTCAAGCATGCAAAACTCAGAGTGGGGTCCTTCTCATCTGGACCATAGTGGGACTGTCCTCACCCCAGGTGGACCTTTAGCCTTCAACCATACCAACAGCACCTCTAGATGTTGAATTTAAGACTTCAGCAGGGAAAGGTGGGGCTCTCACGAGAAGGGCCCCTTTTGCTGGCCGAGTGGGTTCAGAAGCACCCATTAAGCTTTTCTCCCTATGACCGCCTCTGGTTCACCCAGTTTGTTCTTAGATCGGCATGCCAGCTGAGTGCTTCAGCAGTCGTACTTTCCTCCTCCTCCCACATTGGAGGTTGGCACCATATGCCCCATGTTGCAGAGATCACTCACAATCCTTCACCGCATTCCCTTTAGAGGGATAGACTGAGAGTGTTCCCCTAAACTGGAATTCCACCCCTGGATTGGCCTACTAAATTGCAGTAGCATAGCTGTCACTAAACTAAATGATCAGAAGCCTGGCGGGAAGGAGACCTAGGCCTTGGAGTTGTTTCTCCTGCATTTCTTCCTATAAGCTCAACGTGAGCAAAACAACAGTTCTGCCATTGAACAGCCTAGTTAATAAAAGCAATATTTTAGGCCTGGGTTTGTCATAAGAACCATGCTTTCTCAATTATTTGGGCATCCATTTGTCAAGATCTGTTTGTAACATGATTAAGAAAAATCTTACTCACTTGTTGCATACTCTTAAGCTTTTTCTACAAATGTGGTCCTCCCTATCACTTTCTGTATGGGATAGAGTGAGTGTGGCCAAAATTAATGTTTTGCCCAGTTTGCTCTACCTCCTGGGAATGTTGGGGATTTTTCTTCCTAAATCTTGGTTCCTTCATCTACAATCTTTGTTCAATACCTTTTTATGGAAGGGCTGGAGTAGTCTTCGATCCTACTTTGAACTGACAGCTCCTAAACTTAATAGCAATTTATCCCTTCCCAATATATTTTTGTACTATGGCAGTCAACATGCGAAAAAATTCTTTCAATGTGGATTTGCTGGGGCCCGGCTTCAGACTTTCTCTTACTGGCCCCTCTGGCTGGAAATTGAGTCCTCACTCTCCTCATAAATATGGTCTCCAGCGTTGTAGCCTTCTGCATTTCAAGTTTCCCAGATTATGATGTATTTACGATCTACACAATTAGGATGGTCCTTAAAGGAGAACTAAAGTCAACATTTGCAAAAAAAATATGTTGTGTAGAGTGTTTTGATTTGTAGGTATACTCCTAGTAAGGCCTTCTCTTTATTTAATGAAATGATTTTTTTTCTAAATTTGCTTGCTGCTTTTATGGCCCCTGAGGATCTCCATATTAGCATTTCTATTGGCCTTTCTTGTTCCTACAATGCCTCCTGTCCCATGTGATTGTGATGTATCCAGGACCATTGATTCAGAGAATAAAAACTGCTGCAGCAGCATCTACTGTTATGGGCCTGAGAGTCTGACTTCAACTAAGTAACTATCTAATCCAAACTTCTGTTTTTACGGTGGCGTCCTCCAGGATGAACCCCACTTTTAAAGCACTCTGCAGTATGATGCAGCAGATCAACTGAATAAAGCAATGTAATTTCAATGGCAATTAGTCCCTTTGTCATGCAGGAAACTGTGGCATTCACTTTATCCTGGCAGTGTCACATTTTCCTGAATGCCAAAAGGGATGAACTGCTATCGAAATTACATTGCTTTATTCAGTAGGTCTGCTGCAGCATTCTGCAGAGTGCTACAAAATGCTGTAGAATTGGGTTTCATCTTGGGGGACACCACTGTATGTCTGTGTCTAGGTCTAGTCAGCAGAAGTGAATGTTTTGTTTTTAAAGTCTTTCATTTTATCAAACTACACACGACCATTAGCAATGCACACAAATCACACAAGGTCACAAATACCACAGATGCTACAGTTAGTGAAGGCTCTGTTTCCTTACAGAGTAGCCCACTCAATTATCCATCAGGCATTTGTCATGTGCTTAGAACTCACTGGACAAGAAGAGTTAATTAACATAACAGCTCTACTACTATAAACTTGAGAAAACACAGCTCTTTTTGAAGTAATGGTCCAGGACACATCACAATCTCATGGGACAGGAGTCAATATAGTAACAAGAAAAGCCATAAGAAATGCTAAGGTGGAGATCCCCAGGGGCCATAAAACCAGCAAGCAAATTTAGAAAAAAACGTATTAAAGCAAGTAAAGGGAAGGACTTACTAGGAGTACACCTACAAATCAAAACACTTTGCACAACATATTTTTTTGTAAATTTTGGCTTTAGTTCTCCTTTAAAGGTGCACTTACAGATGGGGCAGTACCTGGGACTGTATTTGAACAGGGCCATGTCTCAATCAATATTAAGTAATCCCAATATTAGACTTGCAGGCTAACCTATCTTCTTTTTCTTCTGTCCCCACCTAAAGGATCTATCCATTGCCTCCTTTTTGGAAGGCAACAAAGTGTTATCTTTCTGAGTCATCTGTGATCATTTTCAACTTCCTTAAACTTTTCACTTTAAATACCTTCAAGTTACCCAAGCCATCTTATCCCATCCGGGACCCAAACCTTGGCAGCTTATGGACCAATCTGTTGTCGATAGTTTTCATCATACCATGGCCCAGCCATATGCTGTTTCTGCCTTCTATAATTTATGCCAAAATTTAGATCCAAATATTCCTTCCGGTATTTGTTATTACTGGACGTAGGCCTTAGATATCCCTGATGATTGTAGTACATGGCATTTAATCTGGTCTAATCTGTGTAAATATATTAAACAGAACAGACTGGGTTTGCTTCCTACCGGGTCAATATGTCATATGCTCCACAGCGCATGACATGACCGTAAGGTAGGAACAGGGTGGTAGGGAAGAGCAAGAGGGTGCAAAACCATGAAAGGAAGTATACACAGTAGTGCATTCTCTCACTCTTAGCAGTGCAGGACAAGAATCATGCTGGTACAGGGGTCCACCGAGCAGCTGCCATGGCTTTACAGGATGAGCCACTGGCAGCAAGGTAGGCAGACAATGCATTTGGGACCTGGTTTTGATTCCTGGTCACAGACACGTGTTACTTTTTTCACACGTTATACTGATAACTCCCCCCAATGAAATTAGCTAATTTAGTTGGGGAGGTTTGGGGGTGTAGCCCCCCTGTAACGGGTGGTGTGGGGTGGAGCCCCCTCACAGAAACAAATCTTATGCCATTTGCAATATATCAAGCTGTATTAGCAGGGCGGCATATTGCCAACTTGCTTTAATTTCATGTCCTACACAATCTCTATTTTACCCCGATGAAGTTGCACCAAATGGGAAGACTGACCTCCCACTTTGTTCTTGGTGCAATCTCGCCAACAAACATCTTCACCACATATTGTGGGATTGTGTTAAGGTGGTGTCTTTTAGGGCCTCCATTAAAGATGCTTTAGATCCACTCCTAGGTTTAGATGATATTTTTACTCCCTCTATTTGCCTCATCGGCTTTTTCCCACACAACTTGATTAGTATTAGTAAAGCTCACATATCTTTGATCGCAGCTATGGTGAAGATAATCGTCTTGTATCATTGGATGGATAACTTTACCCTCTTTTTCCTGGAGTGGCATAGAGAGATCCTAACTGCTCTCATGCTGGAGAAACACATTGCTTCACTTAGGAAGTGACCCCATCTTTTCCAGTGCAGATGGGAATCACTCTGTACCCTCTTATCTGTTTCCACAGTGAGGCTGCTTTCCTAATTTCCCTTCTTCCTTCACTGTCTATCTTTTCTCTTAGGAGAGGATTGCTCACAAGGGTCGGTTCTCTCACTCTCTATGGGGTTATTGAGCTGTGGGGGGATGGTCTGGGTGGGTGGATTTGTGTTGGGGTTGACTGTTTTTGTTATTTAAACATTTGGCTGACTTGTATCTATCTGATATTATATTATATGGCTATGTTTATTGTTTTTCTTTTGCTGAGATAAAATCAATAAAGTTTGTTGAATTAAAAAAGAAATAGACACCAGGGAAACATTAAGTTATTAGAGGACCGACGATTGGAGGGTAGGGGTGCCACCAGACAACAGGGATTGGAAATCAAACATTATTTACATAAATATGGGGCTGGCGATACACACTGACATTTCATACATTCATTCAGCAGCTTGGTGATTCACTGAACTGCAACATGAATGAGAGAATGAATGAATGAATGAATGAATGAATGAATGAATGAATGGCACATGAATGTATGAATTGTGCATGAACGTATTAAATTGCCAAAAGAAATTCTGCAGAACCAACCTCTGACAGTGATCAGTTCTGTGGAATTTTGTTCTGCAGTTTAATAAATTAACCCACAGTTTATACATTTTATGTTCAGAGTATGCTGGTTATGTATGTTTATTATTTGTATAATGAAGTTTTGGTATGTTTGGCACCCAGATCCTCCGGGATGGGAGTCTTTTTCAAATAAAATTTGCCATTTTGCCTTGCCTTGCCTTGCCATTTATTCCACCATTCTATGTCACAATTTCTGTGCAAGTTGCCTAAATGCCATTGTGACTATCGGGTGGGAGTATGATTTAGATATTTGAAATTGGTGGGTTAAAGGGTTCTTTTCTTCTAGGGCTGAGGGTAAGAAGGTGTTGGTATGGGCATTGCCAGTGGGTGAGGAAAAAGGGTTATATTATATTCAAACTGGTTGGTGGGGGAGGTAGTGGGTGCTTCACAAATCTAGTAGAAAGGAATCTTTTTTAAAAGAAAACAAAAAAAAAAGAAACATTGTGCTGCAAATTGCTGGTGTAGTGCCAAATTCAACAGAGCTATGCATAGCATCATGTTTAGCATGTCCCCAACAATTTACTGGCACCTATTACTGAGCTGACATTATTGCCACCTTCAGTGTATCTTGCCTGCCTTCCAATGTGCCAGTGTTGACTCCATCCATACCCTCCACTGCCCATCACTGGCTCCCACAGATGCACTGCAGTTCCATTTATAATGAATGAAACTGGATGTGCTCCTATGGTAGTTACTTTACTGTCTCCACCATAAGTCAATCATCATTATAGAGTGCATACCCAGTTATAGTCAACAAATGGTAGTTGACTGAAGTGGGGAAAGGGCTGTACTGGTTACCTGCCATGAGGCCAGTTCTTTCAGGTAGTGGTGATAGGGTTGTGAGGAAGGTTGTGAGGGTGTCAGAGGGTAGTGGTGAGTAGGGAGTATATCTTGTTTTACTGGGTTAGGTGGAGAGGAGGGTGGATTACAGACAGTGAGTGGTGGGGCAGGATACAAAATGTATGAATGTACATCACCTAGGGAAGGAGAGTGGTATACTACTAGGTTTGGATTTGTATCCTATTTGACTAGATAGGTAGGGAAGGAAGGTGGATTTTATGGAGAGTGGGTAGTGGGGGTAATATATGCCTGCCTGATAGGGAAATGGTCGCAGGGTCCCCGGTGCATCGGCAAATCGGTGCAAGTCACCTTTGGTGCAACTTGCGCCAACCCCTGAGAATCGACCCCCTGGTATTTTTGTTATTGGAGAATTGTGTACTGACTGACTGGCCATAGGAAGATTAGGTGTAGTAAAAGTGTTTCTAAAAAAGACTAATGGAAGGGGTTTTAAAGACCTGTATCCCACAGTTCTCACCATTACACATAATAGGATTAGGAATATGAATAGAACTGCACATAGGATTTAGATCAGGGTGTAGCTGTGGGCATGGTCTATTTAGATTTCAGTAAGGCTTTCAACATTGTTCCACACAGAAAATTAGCAAGCAAGCTGGGTAGCTTAGGAATCGGGCCCAAAAGTAGTGAACTAGATAAGAAATTGATTAGGAGATCAGTGACAGATGTTGGTGGTAAACGGAGTTCACTCCTTGTGACCAGTGGGGTGCATCAATTCCAGAACCAGTCCTCTTTAATGTCTTTATATGTGACATCGCAGAAGAGCTGGAAGGGAAGATCTGCCTCTTTGTGGATAATTCCAAAATCTGCAATACAGTGGACACTCCGGAGGAGGGGGTGGAAAGGATGAGCAGAGGCCTGAGAAAGCTAGAGGAGTGGTCAAGGGTATGACAGCTGGATTTCAATGTGTAAAAGTACAAAATGATGCAAATAGGGCAGGCAGCCCAGGGGCAGAGTACAAAATGGGTGGAGTGGTACTGATGACCACCAAGCAGAAAAGAGACCTGGGGTAATCATATTGGATGATCTAAAGGTGGCAAGGTAGTGTGACAAGGCATTTGGGAGGGCTACTGGGATACTGGGGTGCATAGGTAGGGGTATCACTAGCAGACAGTGGGAGATGGCGTTGCCTCTGCATAGATGGCTGGTAAGACCCCACCTAGAGTACTGTGTCCAGTTCTGGAGATTACTTCTCTGGAAGGACATAGACAAAGTGATGGCAGTCCAGAGGAAGACTACTAAAATGGTGCAGGATCTGCATCAAAAGCTCTATGAGGAGCGACTAAAGGATCTCAATATGCATACTCTGGAACAGAGGAAGGCAGGGGGATATGGCAGAGACCTTTAAATACAGGGGTAAATAAGGTTCAGGAGGGAAAAATTTTTCAGAAGAAAAGATGCTCAAGAACAAGAGTCCATGCTACGAAGCTGGAGGTGGGGTAGATTCAGCAGAGATTTGAGGAACCAGTTCTTCACAGAAAGAGTGGTATATTCATGGAATAGCCTTCCAGTGGAGAAGGTGGGGTGAAAGCAGTGGTGGGGTTCAATAATGCATGGGATAAGCACAAGGGAATCATAGTGGAAAGGAAGGGGGAGGGAAAAAGAGCTGTAGATCAGATATGGTTTGCAGTAATAGTGCAGTTAGGGAGGAATGGGCAGACTGGATGGACCAAATGGTTCTTATCTGCCATCAGTCTATTTCTATGCTAAGAGTAGCGGTTTTGACCACCAATAGGTATTCTAACTGAACAAAACATTTGACACAATTTCTGTACAATTTTGTATAACTTTAGAACCTTTGAAAATAATTTTATTTTTTTGCAGAAAGGACTTTTTGCCCAATAAAATATAAAATATTGTATGCATTATTCTGACTGTTGAAAATCAGGAAAACTTGTAAAACCTTAAGTGCTTCTAAAAATACAGTGCACAAGTTTTTGTGCTGGGAGCTGACAGAGTGGAAAATTTACCCCATGCATCAGTGTCCACCCTTTTGAAAATCATGTTCTAAATAGACTTAACTACAAAAGCTGTGTTTCCTATGAAGCAGCATACATGCATAACTTCTGAATTTTTATCATCATAAACAATTGACTTTTTCTGTTGTGTTATGGATATGCATACTTTTTATTAATATGTGTTTTATAACATATTTATGAACGTTGGTTTACTAAAAATCTAATTGTTGGCAATAATATGCTGTAGCTGGACTTAATTTTTTTAAACAAACTAATGTATTTTAAAACTAATGCATTTTTCTTGCTTTATATTTTATCGATAACATATTCATATTTTTATGTTTTTTCATTTTACATTTTTGTAAAATATTTGTAATCAAATAAACATTTTGGCTACCCTTTTATATTGTGGCTCTGATTCACAGAATGCCTCCTAGATCCTTACAAGCTGTGGTAAACAGCAGCTTATGCCGATCACTGGTGTGCCAGGGAACCTGCACCTGATTCTCAAATGAGAGGGGTCCCAGTACCAAAGCCCACAGGTGGCAACAGCACCTGTGTGCCAAAGGAAAAGTGCATGGGAAGGGAATGCCACAAGCTACAAGAGGGCTCTGTGGCAATACTACCACCACACTAAGGCGATACTGATTGTGAACGACAGGCTGTTGGGCTCTGTGCCATGCTGGGCCATTGCATGATGTTTGTATCTCTGATCCATGTACAGTGACACTCACGAACCTGCTAGGCTGTATGCTAGCAGACACCCAGAATGCAGTACCACCTGTCTCATCCTGTCACACCCAAGTCCCTCTGGTGTACGGTGTGGACAGTTGCTGCTGAGCACAACTGATTGTACTCCTTCTGTGGTGTACCATCGGGGCACATAGCAATGCCCAGCTGAAGCTAATACTACAAATGATAGTGCTTCCCACCTGGCAAGTGGGGTATGGGTCATTAGACCAGCTCCACGCTGGTGTAAGCCCTAGTGCAGGCTGCGTTCATTATGGCCTTGTTAGAATCCCACAAAAGGGGATACGGCATCACCACCATGGTACAAGCCCCTCTCTACCAGGGCACAGTCGTGCATCTGCCACAACAGTGGCACAAGCCTGGCTGACACAGGCAGCCCCCTCCCCCTCAGTTAGCACATGCTGTGACTTTGAATTGGGATCAGTCCACAGAATGGTGCAGGTTGCCCCGTGCACCATTCTCGGTTGGTGCATGTACTGTGTGTCAGCCCCAACTGTTTGTGAATTGAGCCCTATATCTTTGATATCTGGTAGGCTTTGAAGACCCCCTCAATTCTCAAAGCTACTTAATAGGTCTATGATCATAGCACACATTTCAGTATCGTAATTGTAGTGACCTCAAAATTATTTTTGTTTTCAATGCCTTTGCCTGTGAAAGCAGTGGAGGATAATAACTATTTATATACTGGGTTGGAAATGTCATGCTTCCTGATTGGATAAATAAGTTCTGACACCCATAAATACTGCTGATCTACCAAAAGCTTGCTGTGATTAAGTTGTCCTAACCCACTGTGTTATTATTGTATTTAACTTTGTACTATTTGCATGTTTGTAAATAACATTTTAAAATGTGAGACTGCTTTTGTACTTCAGGACTCCATTGCAAACGAGCCTAGGCTCAACTGGCTATCCTTTTCTGAAATTACAGAATAAACTTTTTACTACTTCTACCACTACTTCTACATAAGTTGAACTCCCTCAAGTTCACAAGGTTGAATGAGGTCACGCAATGAGATTTGGAATTTAGGCATACCACATGCAGAATTCATGGCCCACTTCACTCATTCTTGATTGCCACATGCATCTCCATGTCCTTTGCTAACTAAGACCTTTAACTAAGCCCATAAAAATGAAAACTCCCTGAAATTGAGAAATAAATGATTAAATGTTTTCCTTTTCATGTCCACTCCTTACGCACAAACATAAATAATAAAATGAATCACATATTACAGTTTTAATATATGGTGTCACTTTGGTGTGCATCTTTAACAGTTCACGGTAGCAGAGAAACCTATGCTTAGTCTGCCTCAGATAAAACTGAGCATACGGCTCAATATGAGGCCTTCGAGTGCAAGTGTGTGTGTGTGTGTGTGTGTGTGTGTGTGTGTGTGTGTAGAGTATGTGGGGGTGGGAGTGGAATTCAGCAGACTTCTGAATTCTTGCAATTTGGCATCCATACAAATCTGGTGAGTGGTACTTACAGAATGTTAGAGTTCATATTATCTCTGCAGTGTAAGAAAACATTTTTAAATGGCTATAAAAGGCCATTTATTTAAACCAAAACTTGTCTTTTCCTTAATATTAAATTTGGACTCATTTTATGTTGCAATATGACACTTCAGAGTGTGTGTTGTGAAAAAATGCCACTTCATGTATAGTTGAAAACCTTTGGCAATGTCTCATGCTTTACAACCTAAGGTATTGGCTGAGCCACTTGCAGATCTGTTCAGCACCTCCCTGGAAATGGGTTGTGTGCCTCAGAACAGGAGGGAGGCCCATGTGGTGCCCATATACAAGAGCCAGGAAATTATCGTCCTGTCAGTCTCAATTCCATAGTGTGGAAACTTATGGAGACAATAATGAAGGAGAGACTGGTGTCATTCCTCGAGGGTAATAGCCTCCAGGATGAGCAGCAGCACTGGTTTGTCTCAGGGAGGTCTTGTCAGACAAACGTAATAGAATATTATGACTGGGTAACAAGGGAGTTAGATGGGGGTCATGTGGTAGATGTCCTGTACTTGGACTTCAGCAAGGTCTTTGATACAATGCCTCATGGGAGACTGGGGGGGAAGCTGACTGCCATGGGGGTGGGGAGAAAGCTAACAAACTGGATAGAGAACTGGCTACAGGGGAGGATACAAAGGAAAGCTGTGGGGTGGGCCTCTCAACACACAGAGCAGTGACAAGTGGTGTGCCGCAGGGTTCATTGCTAGGCCCAGTGCTATTTGGGCTCTTTATCTCAGATACTGCACATGGAGTAGGGTGCAGAGTTAATCTGTTCACAGATGACACCAAAATGGGGGCAGTGGTGGATGAAGAGGATAGATGGAAACAATTGCAGGGGGACCTAACCAAACTGAAGGCATGGTCGAAGAGGTGGCAGCTGGGATTCAATGAGAAAAAGTGCAAGGTTATGCACTTCGGAGCAAAAAACCCTAGGAGGGACTACTGGTTGTGTGGAGTGAGGCTGAGGACCACTGAGGAGGAGAAGGACCTTGGTGTGTTGGTAACAGGGAGCATGAACAACTCAGCCCAATGCAGGATAGCAGTGGCTAAGGCAAACAGGATACTGGGGTGTATCACAAGGGGCTTCTCATCCAGGCATAGAGAGGTGGTCCTGCCCATCTACAGATCCTTGGTCAGGCCACACCTGGAGTACTATGTGCAATACTGGTGGCCTTATCTGAAGAGGGATATAAAATTATTGGAGGGGATGCAAAGGAGGGCAAGAAAAATGTTACAGGGGATGGAAGGAAAGGCATACGAAGACAGGCTGCAGGAGCTAAATATGTACACACTGGAGGAGAGGAGGGATGGGGGATATGATTGAAATGTTCAAATATTTGAAGGGGGTGAATAAACCTAGCACTGAAGTGATATTTAAATGGAGACAAGGTAGGGAAACGAGGGGACACAGGCTAAGATTGGAGGGTGGAAGATTTAAGAGGGAGTTGAGGAGGCACTACTTCACTAACAGGGTGGTGCCTAAATGGAATGCTCTATCAGAGGGGGTGGTATCACGTATGACAGTAGGAAGTTTTATGAAGTGGGACAAAGCAAGAGGGAGGATCTGGGTGGCAAGAACTGAGACAGGTATGGGAGGGACAGTGTGGGAGGGGGTGGGGGCAGCTGTAATCTAGGATGCTAGCTGCACACTCTGGCAGACTTTGCTAGATCGGTCAGTTTGTTTCTGCTGGCAGTTTTACATGTTCATATGTACAAAAGTGTGACATTATCCCACAGACATGAACACCCTGGAGTGTCTTAATGCAAAATATTGCACTCACCTACAGCTGCAACAATTGCCATTGTCAGATATTTCCTGAAATTTCTGTGATAACTCTATAGAAATTCCTCACCTGCCTGCAGTACCACAATATGGCTGCCAGACAGAATATCTTTAGAAATACTGTGAGATATCTGAAAATATCTGACCACATCTTCTGCTGCAACAGTAGAACAAAAAGTCTCAAAATAAGCTGGTTACACAGCATGTATTTAACTTAATGGCTCCTCATTCCGTAAGTCCAATTTTTCACTTCTCATTTTTATTTTTTACTTTATGGCCCTGATATTCAAAGGTTAGGGCAGATACAAATGTGGTATGCAGTACTGCCAACCTAGGTTTACATTAGCTCTCTGGGCAGGGCCATATTCAGAGGCCCATGGAGTTTCCTTTCAAACCCTGCAGCACCAAGGCACCAAAATACCTCTGTGCCTGTGCAAATGAGTGGGACCCCCGAATGCATATTGGTGCTGTTTACCACTACTGAAAACCACCTCTTAACATGACCCTGTAATACCCAGAACCTGCTGATCAACCAGTACCTAGTTATTTTACAAGTCCCTGGGAGTCCAGTGGTTCTCCCCAACCCCTAACCATACACACACTCTCCACCCACCCTACCACTCACTCACCGAATACCCCCACCCTGCAACCCCTCATCCTGAGTGACAGTCCCATGAAACCAGTGGCCGGCACAACCCTCCTCTAACCACTTCAGCCTGCTGCCTTCTGACAGCAACAGAGCACAATAATGAGACTGTCAAAAGGCAGCTGGCTGAGGAGGGGAAAGTAGGGCTGTGCTAGCTGCTGCTTTCATGGGACCAGTACTCGGGGTGATGGAGGTGCAGGGCAGGGGTCCTCGGTGAGTGGGATGGTGGAGAGTATGTGTATGGTTATGGATTGGGAGAACCAGTGGGCATATGGGTGTGAGTGTGTACTGTCAGGGGAGTGTCAGAATAACTGGAGCACCAGAGACTTGTGAAATAACTATGTACTGGGTAATCGGGGCTGGGAGAATCACTGGGCCACCAGGGACTTGTGAACTAATTATGAAGTTGACAATCAGGGGGAGGAACACTGGACCTCTAGGAACTTGTAAAATAACTATGTATTGGGCAATTGGGGGGACCACTGGACCACCTGCAAATGATTTTGGTATCTACAGGGATGCTAAGGGGCTGCTATGCCCCATGCACATAAGCCACAATGGGCATGAAGATGGCATGCTAGTGCCTTGCATGCCCAATGGACTCATTTGCATGCTCAGGCTTAATGTGTCCCACAGGGTACATGGTGCTATCCCAGTTTGAGCAGTGCTATCTCCTGTGGGCCATATGCAGCCCTGATCTGTGTTGGTGCAGCACAGATCTACTTAACATGTTCTGACATGCACCGACATCCATCTGAATATCACCAGAGCAGGGTGAGGGCAAACGTAAGTGCAGCACAAACTGCTGAGCTGTGCTTGGGCCAGGCTGTCAGTAGTGGGTCTATGTGTTTTTTTTTCATTTACTGTAGCTTATGTCCTGAGAATCTAGGAAAGGCAGTTAGCCTGGAGATACATTGGGTATGCAGGACATTAGATGACCTGTTGGATGACTACTGGTCTATGCTTATTAACCCAACACAATATATTTAAGATTAATCATAAGAAGCCACTTCTTTTTGCTATCAGTGGTGCTACGTAGTCATTGTAACTGCTAAGTATCACCTGTAGTTTTGTGCTCTGTCAAGTTATGCTCAGTGGAGATCAAGAGTTTTAAAATCTCTTCACAACCAGTTGCAAAAGTCTTTAAAACAGTTCAGGATAGGAGCTACAGCCATAACGAATTGACCAACTGTGCAGTTCAGAAAGATTAGTGGCTCTCACACATCAGTTTTCAGATTTATATACGTGTCCATAGATTACTGCCTGTTATATAGCTGTAACTGGGCACAGCACTGGGACCAAGCTCACATCACAGGAAGGAGACAGTCATCAAGGGAGCCCCAAAGGAGACCAAGTATGACAGACCAGGGGATATGGAGGGGGTATCACTGGGCTTCCAGGAAGTTTAAAAGCTACACTGGTATGAGGGGTCTACCTGACTAACAGATAGTGTAATAACTCAGTGACAAAGGGGATAACCACTGATCTACCATGGCTTTGAATTCAGTGGGTGTTAATAAGAGATGGGGACCTTCTGATAGGGACTTCTGTAATCAGAAATTCCTGACTGAGACACAGCAGGGCACCTGGTGCAAGACATGCTGTGACTTGTTGCAGTTCAAAATCTAGCCTGTTAGCAGTGCAACATAAACTGGACTTGCAGTTTGCATTATGCAACATTAACAATCAGTTTGGGTAGAGAGACTCACAATATATAAAACAAAGGTCCTGGACTTCAGAAAGGCATACTTTGGCAGGATGGAGCAATTAATGAGAACACACATTGATGGCATCCACCCTGACATGGATGCAGAGCAGAAATGGGAAATCACAAAACTAGGGCTGATTGAATCCACTAAAGCTTGTGTCAAGAGCCAGCAAAAGAAATCAAGGACCAAGCATCCAAGCAGGATGACCAGAGAGGTAATGGAGAAGGTGAGGGATAAGAGAAGGGCCTTCCGAACTTGCAAGAGAACCAACAGGGCAGAGGATAGGGAGAATTATGTGGGGAAATCCAGGGAAGTGAGCAGAGCAGTCAGGACTGCAAAGGCAGCCAGGGAAAGGAAATTAGCACAGGGGATTAAGGAAGGGGAAAAGGATTTCTTCAGGTATATCAGGGAAAGAGGAAGTGCAAGGATCAAATAGTTAGGATCAGGAAAGGCAATGGGTGGGTAGACAAGGGGGGCTGAGAAGGCAGATGTACTTAATGAATACTTCTGTTCAGTGTTCACAAGGGAGAGGGAAGGGCCCGTTCCTGCAGGGAAAGGGGGTGCAGACATGGGGGGGAGACAACCACAGACAGGGTCATCAAGCTGGAAAGGGTGCTGGAGGGCCTTAGGCCCCTGAAGGTAGACAAGGCACCTGGGCCAGACTGGATACATCCCAGGGTGCTGAGGGAGCTGGCAGAGGTCCTGGCAGAGCCACTGGCGAATCTGTTCAACACCTCGCTAAATACAGGATGTATGTCCAGAGATTGGAGGGAGGCACACTTTGTACCTCTCCGCAAAAGTGGGCCCAAGGACGAACTAGGGAACTACAGACCAGTGAGACTCACCGCAATTGTGGGGAAACTGATGGAATCTATCCTCAAAGAAAGGCAGGTGCAGTTTCTTGTGGATAATGATCTGCAAGATGACAAACAGCACGAGTTCATTGCTGGCAGATCCTGTCAGACAAACTTGGTTGATTTTTTTGACTTGGTCACGATTGCACTGGATGAGGGCCATGCGGTAGATGTAGTCTACCTAGATTTCAGCAAGGCCTTCGATTCAGTGCCACACGGAAGGTTGACCTGCAAGATGAGGAGTCTTGGTATAGGGTGGAAGCTAGCTTGACGGGTAGAAAACTGGCTGAGGGACAGGCAACAGATAGTAGTTGTGGGGGGAGAAGCATCGGAGCCCAGGCCAGTGACAAGTGGTGTCCCACAGGGATCAGTGCTGGGACCAGTCCTGTTTAACATTTTCATCGCAGACATAGTGGTTGGGATCAAGAATAAGTTCAGCCTCTTCGCTGATGACACCAAGATCTGTGCTGAGGTAGATGGGGAGAAGGGTGGCAAATTACTGCAGGAGGGCTTGGCAAGACTTGAGGAGTGGTCACACACCTGGCAGCTTGGGTTCAACACCAAGAAGTGCAAGGTGATGCATTTCGGAGCCAAAAACCCAGTATACAGCTACTGGATGGACGGTATCAATCTGTCCACATCCAACAAGAAGAAGGATCAGGGGGTGCTGGTGACCAGGGAATTAAACAACTCAACCCAGTGTAGGAAGGCAGCAGCTAAGGCTAACAGAATGCTAGGGTGCATAGCAAGGGGGGGGGCTACATCCAGATGTAGTGAAGTCATATTGCCACAGTACAGGTCCCTGGTGAGGCCACTCTTGGAGTACTGTGTGCAGTTCTGATGCCTGTGCTTGAAAAGGGATATCAAACTACTGGAGGCAATGCAGCCAAGAGCAACAAAGATGATCCAGGGGTTGGGGGATAGAACTTATGAGGAAAGACTAAAAGAGCTCAACATGTATACCCTGGAGGATAGAAGAGAGAGAGGGGACATGATCGAGACCTTCAGGTACTTGAAGGGGATGAACAGAGTAGGCTTCCAGGATGGGTTCAATCTCCAGAATGGAAGAGATACCAGAAGGCACTCCCTGAAGTTAAAGGGGGGAAGATTCAGGAGGGAAAGGAGGAGGACGCACTACTTCACTGAAAGAGTGGTAGCAGGGTGGAATGCTTGTCTGAGCAACTTGTGTCAGTGCAGACTGTAGGGTGCTTCAAGAGGGGATGGGACAAATTCAAGGGGAAAATACATACCGGGGGGCAGTTGGGTGAGGGAAGAGTTAATAGGAGGAGGGGAGCTGCAGTCTAATGGGCTGAAGTGCTGCACACTTGAGCAGACTAGCTAGACCATATGGCCTGTAGTTACTGCCAACTTCATATGTTCATATGTAACAAGGGAGACTCCTCCCCTTGAAATGTGCAGCCAGCTCTGTGTAATGCATTTCTAGGTGGTACCACACTGAGGTATCCAGTTTCAACCCAGTTTGCACCACCAACAATAAAGGATGAGAATGGGGCTGAGCATGTCTCTGTAAATATATAAGGGAGGGTGTTCAAAAGAGTTAGACATGGATGCAAATACTTGATGTTCCTACATCTGCATTTGACCAGTTGCTATTATTTTAAAAAGATGAGTCTTCTTCTGACAAAGCCACAGTTTATGGAAGAATTAATCAGACTTGAGGTGTGTCAGTTTCTTTACCGAGTTCCATCTTTTTAAGATGCTTACTGTGGATGCAGGAAAAACATCCTTTAACAGTTTAACAGTTTGCCTATATGATCAGTTTGAAAATAGGGGTGGGGGGATCTTTGGTGTGTCATACTGAAAATCCTTCTAATAACATCCCATTCAAAGAAATTCCAGACAAGCACTAAAACTGAGTCAGAGCATAACTGATTCTTCTAAGGGTCATCTGAATGTCTGAAATGTACACAAATTACCAGTGTGGTCCTTCGTAAAAATATCCCACTTTTGCTTTGAATATCATGTCCAAAAAATGGATTTGCACTCATTTAAGATCAAGGTAAGTTTACGTTTTTGGTAAGGAATTATAATTGTGAACATGGCAGTTTGTTGATAAGGATTGGAAAATAATCAACAGCAGCCAAAAGATATTAATGGAAAGAAAAGAATGTTACTCCATTTGAAAAGACAGGGGCAGGGAGGAGTAAGCAAAATTTTTTTAGGAGAGATATACTGTATTGTATTCATCAGTTGTGGCTTTTGGCTGCATGTCAGAAAGAGGTTAATACAGTAATATCTCTGGACACACTGTCTGATGCCCAGCAGTGTAATTGTGCTATATTTTGTAGCAATGTACAGTAACCATTTTATTCAATTAATATCCATTTTGCAGTGAGATATAATTATTTAGTGACGTAAATGTGATTGAGAATGTTTGCAGCAGGACTCCAGTAAATATGATTTACAAAGCCATCTGGAGACCCGTTTACCTCATGATTGATATTTTCAAGAAATTAATTTGTTGGCCTCTGTCATTTATTACATGACAAAAGAGACCTGTCTTGAATCAGACTAATGCTAGTCAATCAAAGTGTATATTCACTTACTGTTATCTTGGAAAGCATTAGTTTATTGGGCAGGTCTCCAACCATCTGTGGCAAGTATGCACACACATACACACTCATGCATGCACACACGCATGCATGCATGCACACACACACACACACACACACACACACACACACATGTGCTTGCTTCAAGAAGAACAAATGTGTGGCTCAAAAGGTCCATTACCATTCTTGCTTCTGGGACAGGTAACATTTTAAGGTTGTGTGTTCAAGTCCCACATCTGAAACTTGCACTAATACTCAGTACTGGCACAGTAAGCCAGCTAAACAGACAAAAAACTTCAGCACAAAAGCACAGAGGCAAGGGTTACCCAAAAAGGGTATTGGAAGCAAAGCCAGGTTCCAAAGAAATACAAAATCACACATACCCCAATAATACAGGACAGTGTACTTCTTTGAAACTTGGCTCTGCTTCGTCACCCTAGTACTGTAACCTGTGCCTCTGTGCTTTAATCTTAAGCTTTGCCTTTTATTTTGCTTCCTTATTTTGGGCCAACCATTGTGTAGGCTTGTCATGGTATAAGGTAGGCATATGGGAAGACTAGATAGGATATTTGGTATTTTTCTGCCATTAAATTCTAACCTATTCTATATACAGTATGCATCTGTGAAATAGCTTTAGCCTCTCATAGAGCTGGACAAAAGTTGTGATTTTCACCTTAGCTGAACTTCTGCAAAAGTTTACCAACTTTTGTGGAATTTTCTGAACTTCCACTTTTGGCAAAATTGGGAATCTTCCAAATGTATTCGGCACATTTTCACCCTGTTCTGCAAAATTTTCTCCCTGAGCTGCAGGATAATACACATGAACTGCAGAACTAATACAGTAATCCACAATTCATGTAATTATTCCACAGTTCAGCTTTATGCAATCCTGGTAAATAGAAAAATATTACTTTACCTGCTGTCCAGTGGTACCCCCTACCTTTCAGTCCCCTGCCCCATATTAATTTAACAATTCCCTGGTGTCTAGTGGCACCCCCCCAACCCCTGATCTTTGGCCCCGTATTTGCTTATATGCCTCAAATGCCTGTCAATGGTGCACTTGCATCCATTTCTTAGTCTTTACATCACGTTGCTGTTATGCACAGACAACTCATCAGGCTGCAGCATGATGAAAAGACTAAGAAATAGGAGAGGGCACACAGTTGACGGGCATTTCAAGCACATCAGCGAATACAGGGCCAGTGATGAAAGGGTAATGGGTGCCACTAGACATCAGAGAAATGTGAAATTAATACAGACCCAGCAACCAGAGGTTAGGGAGAGTATCTAGACACCAGAGAAACATTAAATTATTATAGGGCTGGGGGTGCCACTAGACACAAAAGTTATATTAAATTATTATGGGGATGGCAATCAGAGGGTGTGGCACATCAGGGATCAGTCCTGGGGCCAGTCCTCTTCAATATCTTCATCAGATACATTGCAGAGGGACTGGATGGTAAGGCTTGTCTGTTTGCAGATGACACCAAGATCTGCAACAGAGTAGATGATCCAGATGGGGTGGGCAGAATGAGAAGAGATCTGGATAAACTGGCAAAATGGTTGGAAGCGTGGCAACTGAGGTTTAATGCAAAGAAGTGCAAGATCATGCACATAGGGAAGAGAAACCCTGAAACTACCTATAGGTTAGAAGGGGAGTTGCTAGCAATCACAAGGGAAGAAAGAGACTTGGGCATCATCATCAGAGATGACCTGAAATCATCCAAGCAGACCACTAAAGCAGTAGGTAAGGCTAGAGTGATGTTGGAGTGTATCAGTAGGGGTATCACAAGTCATAAAAGTGAGGTAATAATCCCTCTTTACAAAACACTGGTTAGGCCCCATCTGGAGTAATGTGTGCAGTACTGGAGGCTGTACCTGCACAAGGATATTAACAAAATGGAGGCAGTCCAGAGAAGGACGACCAAAATGGTGCAGGAACTGCATCAGAAAACATATGAGGACAGATTAACAGAGCTCAACATGTATACCCTGGAGAAAAAGAGGAAGAGAGGTGATATGATCGAAACATTCAAACATCTTAAGGGCATTAACAAGGTGAAAGAGTCTAACATGTTTCAATATAAGAAAAATAGCAGGACAAAAAGACACAGAATGAGATTGGAGAGAGGCCTATTAAGGGGTAATGTGAGGAAGTTCTTTTTTGCAGAAAGGGTGAGGAATACATGGAATGGCCTACCTTAGGAAGTGGTGGATATGAATTCAGTGCAGGGCTTCAAACAGGCATGGAATAGGAAAAAGAGAACAATACAGATGAGTATAAATAGATAAGCATTGACAGAGTAAAGGCCAATGGCACATTCATAAGGTAGAAAAAATGTGCAGACTGGATTGGCCTTGTGGTCCTTATCTGCCCTCAGCTTCTATGTTTCTATGTTTCTATGTGGGGGTGGTGCCACTAGACTTGAGGGAAATGTCAAATTAATATGGGGCTAGCAACCAATGGGTGGGGCGGTGCCACCAGGCATCAGGTAAACATTCAATTATGGGGCTAGCAATACACATTTCATACATTCAACTCACTGAACTGTGAAATGAATGTATGAAATGTGGATTAATGTATTAAACTGCTAAAAAAATTCTGCAGAACTGACCTCTGACAGTGATCAGTTCTGCAGAATTTTGTTCTACAGTTTAATACATTAATCTGTAGTTCATACTTGTATTCTGCTGTTCTAAGTCAGAATTACTGTGAAAGTTGCCAGAATGATTTTTGAACATGTGAGGAAGTGAAATCTAACTTTCATGCAAATTCTGCTAGTGGAATTTTTTTTACACAGCTCTAGCCCCTTTAAGGGGGTCACATCTTCAGCATCACTGCTCTCCTCCTCCTGTTTTGTTGTTCTACTTGTTTAACTTTTTAAAAGTGATATTTATCCTTGTCTATACATACAGATTTTAAAAGCAAATTTTATCCTATTCAATTATAATGGGATTCATACACCAGCTGACTAAAAAGAAAACAAAAAGAGTTTGAAAAAAATATATGCACATAGATTACATTAAGTACACAATCTAAACAGACCCAAGTGTTGTTGACAGTCCTTTCCTGGGCAACAAATTCAAATAAATGAAGAAATTATAAAGATAAAATTCTAAGCTACAGACCACAAGATGGATAGCACAAATACTTCCTTAGTTGATTTCACAGGCTACATGCATGAAGCACTTAACCAAGGCCAGCTAGTTGGAGCTATCTGTAGAGACCTTACCAACATCAGCTACTGTTACATAGGTTAGGTTGCCTGGGACTGTCCTCAGGCACAGTTGAGTGGTTTGCTCGCTATCTAACTGGATGCTCCCAGAGGGTAAAAGTTTACAGAGTGGTCTCCCAGGCTTGTGAAGTCACCTTAGGGGTCCCCCAGGGCTCTATACTGGGCCCACTCTTGTTCAGCCTCTTTGTGAACAATCTCCCAGAGGCATGTCCTTTGGCTAGAATCCTGTTCTATGCAGATGACACTCTTGTCTTTCTGCTGGATTCATGCCAAAAGACTCTTACCAGGCACCCGCAGCACAACTTTGATATGCTGCAGGATTGGTTTAAGGACAGCCTATTTGTGCTCAACAGCAGAAAAACAAAGACAATACTCTTTGCTGGGCATCAAAAGAGAAGAACTACTACACCCTTCATCATAAATGACAGCTCTCACTCTGCCCTCGAGCAAGTGCCCTTCTTCAGGTACCTGGGATCACTATAGATGAGTCCCTTGCCTTCAACAAACATATTTGTACTTTTTACCACTGCCACTATCAGGAAGTTAGGGGCCCCCTACAGGCTTCAGTCCTGCCTCACTCCAGCGGACAGGTATCAGGCCATCAGAGGTACAACCCTACCAATCCTAGACTATGGAATTGTGGTCTATGGTGCAGCCTCTGACACCAACGTACACAGAGTCCAGACCACCCTAAACAAAGCCTGTAGACTTGTCTTAGATGCTGATCACCTTACACACACTTGTGATCTGTACTTTAGAACAAAATGACTTCCTCTCAAGGACTGGATCCGACTCCACTCCTGCCTCCTGGTGATGAAAGCCCTGCTTGGACTTGCACCATCATCTTTACAGGCTTTATTCTGCCCTGCCCCTTCTAAACATGTTACGAGAAGTGTTACAAAACATGTGCTTGTGGTGCCATTCAGAAGAACTGCCCTAGGGAGTCAAGCCATTGCAGTCAGGACACCCACCTGGCTAAATGAGCTCCCTCAAGCCATCATAAACCTCACCAGCATTGGTCACCTCAAATCCAAACTTCAGAATTCCATCACCCAACCTACACACTACTATTGCTCTACCTAACCCCTAGGGCATTACCTGTGTACCCTACTAGACTATATCCACACACACTCCCCTTAATTGGCCTCCCCACTCTCTTACATATTGCCCACTACACATTCACTGAGATGTTTCCACATTGACATCCCATTGCCTACTACAAGGCTTCTTAGCTGCTATTTGTGATTACCTAACTGAACTGTTTGCACTGTTCCTTATGTACCCTGTGTTAAGACTGTACTTTACAATTTGCCTCTGTCTTTAATACTCCATTTCTTGTATTATATTAGTTTGTTAATGTGTTACTAAGATGTTTATGACAATGCCTGTTAGCTGCATTTGCTATTCATAGCGAAAAAGAAGGGATACTGAATGAATATTTCTGCTCAGTATTCACAAAAGAGGAGGAGGGAGAGGTGCCTAATCCAATTAACAGAAACACTCTAGATAGGAGGGTTGATCCCAGTCCTTTCACAGAAGAAAGGGTCCTGAAAGAACTCCTAAAACTGAAGATGGACAAAGCAATGGGGCATGATAGAATTCACCACAGAATTCTAAAAGAATTAAGGGGATAACTAGTGAAACCACTGACTACCCTTTTTAACAAATCATGGGAGGATGGTGTGCTACCTGAGGACTGAAGGAAGGTGGATGTGATTCCCCTTCTCAAAAGTGGGACCAAGACAGAGGCAGGAAACTACAGACCTGTCAGTTTGACCTCTGTGGTAGGAAAAATGATGGAATCACTTCTGAAGGAAAGAAATGTACAGTTTCTAGAGGCCAGTGGGAAACAGAACCCAAGGCAGCATGGGTTCACAGCGGGAAGGTCATGTCAGACAAATCTAATTGATTTCTTTGACTGGGTGACCAAAGTAGTAGACCAGGGAGGGGCTGTGGACATGGCCTACCTAGACTTTAGTAAGGCATTTGATACTGTCCCACACAAAAGATTAATAGTCAAATTAACCAGCCTGGGAGTGGATCCCAGGGTGGTAGCCTGGGTAAAACATTGGCTGGACAACAGGACACAGAAGGTAATTGTAAATGGAGTCCACTCTGAAGAAAGAAGGATTACTAGTAGGGTACCGCTGGGTTCAGTACTGGGTCCAGTCCTTTTTAATGTCTTTATAAGTGACATTGCAGAGGAACTGGAAGGAAAAGTATGCCTCTTTGGAGATGACACAAAGATCTGCAACAGTGTTGATACACAAGGAGGCATGGAAAGGATGAGAAGGGACTTGGCAAGGTTGGAGGAATGGTCAGAAGTATGGCAGCTTGGATTCAAAAGAAGTATAAAATAATGCACCTGGGAAAAAAAACCCAGAGGAAGATTACACAATGGGGGAGGGGGGTAGTAACAACAACAAAAATGGAAAGGGACCTGGGGGTACTCATAACAGATTACCTTAAGGTTAGCAAGCAATGTGAGAGGGCAGTAGGGAGGGCTGGGGGTATACTGGGATATATGGGGAGAGGCATCACCAGCAGAAAATAGGAAGTTGTTATCCCTCTGTACAGACAGTTGGTGAGACCCCATCTGGAGTACTGTGCCCAGTTCTGGAGACCCCGTCTCCACAAGGACATAGACAGGATAGAGGCAGTCCAGAGGAGGGCAACTAAAATGGTGCAGGGTCTGCAAGAGAAGCCATATGAGAAGAGACTAAAGGAGCTTAATATGTATACCCTTGAGGAAAGGAGGGAGAAGGGGGACATGATATAAAATTTTAAGTACCTCAGTGAAATCAACAAAGTCCAAGAGGGTAGCATCTTTCAGAAAAAGAGATGTGCAAGAACAAGGGGACACAATTTAAAGATGGGGGGCAGTTCAGGGGCAATGTGAGGAAGTATTTTTTCACAGAGAGGGTGGTGGATGCATGGAACAGCCTTCCTGAGGAGGTTGTGTGGTCTAAAACTGTGGGAGAATTCAAGAATACGTGGGACATACATAAGGCAATTCTTGTGGGGGTAAGAAGAAATAGGCTGTTGGTTAAGTAGGATCTGCAGCTTATCCTGTAGGTAAGGAAATGGGCAGACTAGGTGGGCCAAGTGGTCCTTATCTGCATTAAAGTCTATGTTTCTATGTGACTCATATACTTGTTCCCCTCCTTTGATTTATGAGGACCATCTGTAAATGAGCTCTTAGCTCAAAGATTTATAATTCTGATTCTTTAATACATAAATAAAAACATGTCCCTTTTTTCCATATCAATCACTATCACATTTAAGGTTGCAGGCAAAGAGAAAGACCAGCACCAGTGCCAAGGTACCCATGGAAACTCAACTTACCTTCCGGGACAACAGTCTAATAAGTTGCTTATAAGGACTCACCATAAGAAGAGTTTCTTCATCAAGTGCTCACTCTTTAATGACAATGTGCATAATAACAGCAATAGTAGGTGGTCACAACTAAAAACAACAAACTGCTCTGTCCTGCTTACTTCCTTATTTAACATCCTGCATCCTACATCACCAGATGGGTTTCACATGCCAGTGCTTTTTCAAAGATGTGGTTGCCTTGGCACTGGTGCTGGTCTCTCTTTGCCTGCAACTCTAAGTGTTTGACTTGACCTTAGCACAGTCGTCCTTGGTGTGATTGTATCCTTACAAATCCCATAACACTATCACATTTGCACTCTACTCTGATGGTCTATTAGTAATATTAGTCATAGTCTTCAATTCCTGTAATGCTATACTTTCTTCCTTGATGAGGTTGTAGTAGTGTGGTTGTAGCTGACAGGGGGTTAGTTCACTACAACTAAATATCATGCCATCTCAAGAGAAGAGAAAATATGGGAAAATTTGATGATATGAAAGAATCAGTTGGGGAAACAGCAAGAGGGACAGAAGATTCCCAAATGACATCATATGACCTATGGGGTAAGGTCTTGAATTCTGCAGTGGGGTCCAGTTTTATGAGAACAGACAACTTGATGGTGATGCCACTAATAAATATAAAAGGAACTGAAAGAATTGACAAAGGGCATTTATTTTAACTGATTGAAGTGATGGGGGACATGATCATGGAAGGAATTGACATTCTGGAAGGGGATGGCAGAAAATGGAACATGATCAGATAATGAAAAATATGGGATTGGAGGGAGGCAGTGGATATGAAGACTGCATAATAATAAGTTGCACAGACCTCAGACTCTGGCTGAAGTTAATACCTGTGGGTATTGGTATGTATTTCAAAATGTGCTTAAACAAAAGGTTGATGAACTATTCCTCATACCCACCATCACCACACTATCACAACCACACCAAAGAGGAAAGAATAGCATTTGCTGTGGCCTAGTGACTTTGAAAAAGCATTATAAAGATGTGAAATGCATCAGGCAGATCATTTATAAGAGGTCCTCTGCTTTGTATGCTCCTGTTTTTGCACAATATTCAGCTTCAACCTGGGAGTTTTCTTTTTTTTTTACAATGAATAGTTTTCTCCACATTGGTAAAGAAGGTACCTTTAGCTTGCTTTGTACAGGCAGCAAGTACCATGATTTTTCATTGTGTAGTTATTTATTATACTGTATAAATATAAAAAATGCATTTATTATACTGTATATGTCTGAAGGTGTGAATTTTAGATTACACTAATGCTTTAAATCTGATCCAGTTTAAAGTATGCCTGGATGCTTGCGTTTGATAGCCTGTGATGTGGGCACCTGAATCAAGGCGATGTCCGAAACGGCGACGAGGTGTGGGCAGGAGGTGACAGGATGTGGTGGGTGGCGACCCTAGCGACAGGATGTCATTGTATGTACACGGCGTGTGGGGGGGCGAGCATGGCCTGGGAGGGGTGGGGGATATAGGTGGTGGCACTGCGGTCAGCTGCCGAGCTGCGCTGTGGCATCAGGGGTTGGCTTCCGCTTGTGGTGCATGGGATTCTGGGTTCGGGTCTGGGTCCGGGCGCTACTGCATTTTTGTTGTGCCCAGCCCAAAACTTGTGTTTTTTTTTAGCTTCCACCCTTCCCAACTTGCACCCCCCCAAAGTTGAGAATCCTTAAGTGGGGGTGTGTGGGGATGTGCAGGGGGCTGCGCCCCCCCACAGAAAGCAAATGTATTGAGTCTCTGGGGCTGTTCTGCTATGCACTGAGGTTGTCAAGATAGCAAAATTGTTTTCACCACCCTGACTGCGATAATGCAGGTCGCCGTTCTGCTCTCACCATTATCACATAGAACCTTTGCTTTTCACCCTTCAGAAGCCTTCATTTGGGGTGAAATTTTGAAAACCCATTACCATGGCTGTGATTTTGGAGCACTTTATTTAAATAAACATGTATTGAATAGTGGCCAAATGAATTCTGCTTAATTGTTCTTCTTTTTCATGTTTGACTGGGTTTGGTTTATTCAGCAGCACCTTTGGGTCACAGTTGCTACATCTTTCTGTTTTGTTTTCAGGACAGTACAGTAAGTAAAAGAGTTTGAGCATGTATTCTGTATCAATAAGGAGTGAGATGAGGGACATGAAAGTTTCTACTCAGGATGAACAGGTGGAACTGGCAGAGCTGTTTACAAAGACAATGACCACGGTCACTAGGAAGCACATATATTTAACTTGACAAGGTTATGATAATAAAAAAGAAAGACTTGCAGTACTTTGGTGAGGTAGTTGGGTATAAGTCCTATTTCTGTCAGATCATGATCCACTAACCTGTCCCTGGGAACCGGTGCAGGACAGCAGTAACACCTTTTGGCAGTTCAGCAACAATCTCCTCAATGATCCAGCTTTTTGGGAATTACTGCAGGACAGGATAACTAAAATTTTGGCTGATAATTCCACCTTACGCATCTCCCAGGCCATTATATGGGACACTTTGAAAACAGTCCTACGGGGAGAGGGTGTGGACTTTATTGTATTTGTGTGATGAAGACAAAAGGCAAAGAGAGGAAAGAAAGCAAATTCTGTTAGATAAGTTACAATTCTTACAGCTAGCATACAAATAAGGAAAGGACTTCCTATTCCCACTAAGACAACAAACAGCAAAGAGAAATTCTGGAAATATTGAACTACCAAACTGAGATGGCCCTTCTCTGAAGCAGAATTTTTTAAAGGAGGAACTAGAGCATCTAAAGTTATAGCATACAGACTCAGGCAACAACTGCACCAATCAACAGTTTGTAATTTTCATAATGCTACAATTGAATCATAGGAATATAAAATGGATACTATCCTAAACCTTTTTAGGCAACACACTGCATTATACAGTAGCCAGCTATATTCTTAGCCGTGGAGCTTTCCGATTCAGCATATACAGCTTTTTCCACAAATTAAAGTTACCCCAAGTAACAGAGTAACATAATGCTAAACTGTTCACCCCAATACAGCAGGAGGAATGGTTGATGGCTATCACCAAGTTTGAAAATAACAAGAGTCCTGGTCTGATGCCTATAGTGCCCAATTTCACAAACAAGCAAAGGAACTCATGTTTCTGACTTTATTTGATGCTTTTAGTGAGACTCTACAAGATGCCCCCCACAACGACAACGTGGAGTCATGCCACCATCTCCACTGTTTTAAAATCGGCTAAGGCTCCACAAGATGTGAATCATATCACCCAATATCAGTGTTAAATGCAAATTATTTATGGCCATATTGGTGAAGAGATTGGACATTTTTCTGTCTTGCTTGAAGGACCCTGATAAGACTGGATTTGTTGTAGCATGCCAAACCCAAGACAACAGTTTATACAGCATGTAATCTAGTATTCTGTCCCATCCCTGATTCTCATCTTAGATGTGTAGAAAACTTTTGGTAGGGTGTCCTAGAGGTTCCTCCAGGGTACCCTGGTGGGCATGGGATTTTCCCCTGCAATTTCAAGCATTAATCCTGGCTCTCTATGTGGACCCAGGGAGTATATTAAGGCAAATGGTTCCCTATCACACAAAACCTCTTACAGTACTAGGGGGACAAAACAGTGGTGCACCCTTCCCCCTTATTATTTTCAATCTATGTAGAAACAGTGGCCCATTTAATTAGAATACAAAATAGCATAACAAGGGTGGATCAGTGTAGGAAGCATAAAGTGACATTTTTTGCTGATGACCTCTTTATATACCTGACCAGCCCCACACAGTCACTTCTTCACATGTGGCAAGCATTAGAGGAATATGGCATCCTGTTGGTTTACCACTTAAGGGGGGAAGACTGCTGTCCTCCAAATTCAGTATGATCCCCCCACTGCAATAGTTCACAATTTTTAAATTGTGTAGGAACTAGGAACATATTAAACAGTTGGTGGTACAGTTACCAGTTAATCTTTCCTGCTTATTTGAGCTGAACTGTTACTCTCACCAAGTCCATACCTGAAGACATGGAAAAACGAAAATGACTTCCTCTACCACTTATAAGTCATGTGGAGGCCATTTGCATAAATGTTCTTCCTCAGCTACTATATCTCTAGCTTACCCTGAAAGTAAAAAAAAATGAAAATTACTGGCACACTTGGGTTGTGGCTGAAAAATGTCAAATTTTGGCCTTCTCTCCAATGTGTCTGTGTGAGTGTAATTAATTAATAAATGTACTTACTGTAATTACTTTAATTAATAAATTTACAAAATTTTTCAGCCACAACAATAGTGCGCTGGTGATTTTTGCTTTTTACTTCCAGTTAAGCCTGTACTCTGTGGCACCAAACTTTACTTGTGAGTGCATCTTTGGTGTGTATTTGGTCTCTATCATACTCTGCCTGTTGTGAGGCCAACTTCACAGTTCAGTACCTGGAACAAGCATATATTATGATACCTGTGGCATGGGAAGAAACTATGTAAAACCTACAAAAAACGTTAGTTGTTAGGGGAAGGGATTTTACTACCACATCTAGCTACTTCTTATAATGCTCACAGCTTAGGCATATTTGTAGTTGACTGGACCCCATTCAACAGGAACATTGGGTGCATTTGGTAACTACTGCCTTTATCTGCCATCCATGCCAGGTACATTTTGTCCCCCCGATCCTGAGGGAAACTCAGGTTACAGACTGCATCTTCAAACTACAGGTTTTGGATATCTGGGGAGAACTACAAACAAAAAAAAAAGATGGGCCAGGAATATGATTGCCCTTCACTTTTTGGCCTTTGATGGAGCTTATTGCCCATTCCAACTTGACCATAAATATAGATACTGGATGAGGTTGAGGTTGAGTCATATTTGTCAGTTTGATACCCCTGAAGGTATCAAACAATTCACACAACTCAGAAAGGAATATGCTCTATCGCTATTAGATGCTTATCAATATCTTCAAATGTGACATTATTTAGTCCATCAGGCTGATAAAACATGAAGCATCGCAACTACACTGGTCTGTGACATTTCAATCCCCCCAATTTTCACTCCTGTCATTTCACTCCCTGTCAAATTCACTCCCATGCTAATTCACTCCTGGTCATTTCACTCCCACTAATTGGCAATCAGTAGAGTATAAGACTTTTGTAGCTGTAGCCAACATTCATTGCTGATACTTTTTCACTGCTGTGTGCTGCTGTGTGCTTTATTTGCTGTCTGCTGTCTCTGTGCTTCATTTCATCCACTATGGCCAGCCATTTCGTTCAGTCTGTTCACAATCAAAGAAAACTTGTGGATGAGGGCAACTACAGTTAAACACTGCATAAGAGGGGTCATGAGGGAAAAGCCATATGGCAGTGTGAATGGGCTATTAGAAAGCCAAGAGGCTGTAATGCCCGTGTGCACACCAAAAGTGAAGAGGACCCCACCATTATTCATAGATTATCTGAGCATGCACATGCCCCAGACTCAAATGCTGTTGAAAAGGCAGAGGCTTTAAATGAGGCAAAACAAAGACCATCCCCATCTCAGGACACAACAGCTCAAATATTGATTCTCGCAAAAGACAATGTGTCATTAGCCACACAGGGGAAACTAACTGATAGAACTATAAAACGAACAATACAGCATGTTAAGGAGCATGATGCCCCTCCAAATCCAAAGGATCTTAACAAGCTAGTGATCCCTGACTCATTTAAATGTACAGTGTCGATGGAGGAGAAACAGAAATTAATTTGCTTCTGTTTGACAGTGGACCTGGCCTGGATTGTATTTTAATCTTTGGTACTCAAAAGAACTTAACTTTTCTTGAACGTGCAAAGAATTGGTCCACTGACAGTACATTTAGTGTATCCCCCCTTGTTCGAACAGATGTATGTGATACACGGTGAGCGATTTGAAAATGTACAGCCAGCAGTTTATGCATTGCTGCCAGGGAAAAGTAGAGTTATATATGAAAAAATGCTAACAGCTCTAAAAACTCTAAATCCCAATCTGTCATCTGAGGTTATTATGACAGATTTTGAACAGGCCACTATCAATGCCTTTAAAAATGTTTTTCCACAAGCCAGGCAAGCAGGCTGCTTCTTCTATTTTAGTCAATGCATGTACCGTAAAATTCAGAGTGTGGGATTAGCGGTAAAATACTCCCAAAACCCAGAGTTTGCCCTCAAGTGCAAATATCTTCCAGTTGTTGCCTTTTGTCCTCCAGAGGAGGTAATTATCAGATTTGAAGAAATCACTGATGAGGCACTTGGAATCTTCCCACCTGAACTGGAGCCACTGACTGACTACTTTGAGGATGTATGGATTGGGAGAAGAAATAGGAGAGAAACTGTGCATAGAGCACCACATTATGCTATTACTTTGTGGAATTGTTATGAGACAGTACTAAGTCACAGAGCAAAACCTAATAATGTTGTAGAAGCCTTCCACCGTGGAATGCAAAGTGTGCTCTGCATGGTGCATCCCACCATATGGAAATATATTGATGGACTTAAAGGGGTGCAGTGAAAACGAGATGCTTGCATTGAGCAATTAATCACAGGCAATGCTCCAGCTGGCTCAAAGTATACCGTGATAAGATGGAACGGCTGACATATATTATGGAGAAAAGTCCAGAGAGAACAACTGAAGAGTTTCTCCATGGTGTAGCCTACACTTTCGACTACTGAGGTTGATACCAGAATGCTTTTAATCCATACAATAAAGTTCAATGATTTTAATGCTTTCAAAAAACAGCCTCAATCCCTGGAAATCCCAAGCACCAAGACCAAAGCACCTAACCACATATACACACATCAACCATCAAGTTTGCTTGAATCTGAAACAGGAATGCTGTTTGCTGTTTTTATTGCTTTAATAAAGTTGTACTGCTTTTAACCAAGTGAAAAGCTTCCTGAGGAATCACAATCACAAAAGCACATAAGCACCTACATCTGTAAAGGTAAAGGGGAGCGCAATGACATTTAATGAAACTGCTGCACTAAAGTGAGTAACTGCTGAGGCAGCTGCATTCACTAATGCGAGTGTCCGTAAGGTAAAATTAGACTGGGCTGAGCAAGTAATTGCTGAGTTAAAGGTAAAGGGGGCGTAAAGATATTAGGAATTCATAATAGCATCCTCCAACGTGGTTTTAATGGTATCGTTTTGAAGTAAGCAAGGGCAATTGTAACAGCACCCAACAGAGAAGACCTTCTTTCAGTGCAAGACTAGACAGGACAACATACAGTACAGTACGGTAGATGCTGCACTTAACTCTATTACCACATATACTGTGCAGTCTTCAAGTTTTCAAGGTAAACTGCTGAGGGAGCGTAATGACATTTAATAATATTGCTGCACTAAAGCGAATAACTGCTGAGGGAATGTAATGACAGGGAGTGATATAGTAAGGGAGGCAAACTGTGTGGGAGTGAACTGTCGCTCTCGCAAGAATGGCTGGAGTGAAATGACGGGAGCGTAATGTCGCGCTCCCCAACTACACCTATTGGTGAATTTACTTATCGGGGTCATGGCCTGTGGCATACCCCATATTGTATATATCTCTGTTATAAGACTTGAAGACACTCTGACCCATCCAATCTAGAATCTTATTTATTTATTTATTTGAATTTTGGTAACCAGGTAGACCCACTGAGATAGAATGTCCTTTTTTTCACGGGTGATCCAGGGAAGGGTAAAAGGAGAGGTACAGAGAAATAAT
Source organism: Neoceratodus forsteri (assembly GCA_016271365.2). Classification (NCBI taxonomy): domain Eukaryota; kingdom Metazoa; phylum Chordata; order Ceratodontiformes; family Ceratodontidae; genus Neoceratodus; species Neoceratodus forsteri. The sequence goes on along the minus strand of CM028130.1, from coordinate 663,569,070 downwards.
ACATAACAGCAACAGATAAGTGCACAATAACACTTTTACAGTAGTCTGTAGAACACAATAAAATATACAAAATACAAGATGCATGTACAGTATTTACAAAATTATACAGAATAATCAAGTACAGAGGTAGTGATTTACAATAAATAATCAAGGTGCAAGGGCAGAGATTTTTATAGTTCATACAGTCATTTTTACAGATAAAACAGTAGATGCTGGTACAGAGGCAGGTAATTCAGTAACACTGGATCACAGTTGAAGTGGGACTGAAACAGCTCAGTGTCAGAACATAGCAGAGCAGGAATGGCACAACAGGGTTGAGCAGGAGTGAGACGGGAAGGGACAGACTCTACAGGTGCCTTTGACTGAGTTGACCATTTCTGTTGACAGCAGTTGTGGCTGAAGAAGCCTGCCACCTGCACCCCCGCCTACCTCCAAACACCTTCTCCTGGGTAAGCCTGCATAAAAGTCTGGGACCTACTGCGGGGCTCTGATTGGCCATTGACCTGCATGCTGCAGCCCAATTGGCTGCTACCCTGTTGGCCCCTGCAGGGATTGGACACAATTTTTCTCAGTCTCTCATGGCTGTCCTGATCTATGCTCAATGCCCTTGACCAGGTGGACCATTCCCATCAACCGGCGGTTGCGGCTGGAGAAGCCTGCCAGTCACGCATCCTCCCCTGCCTGCCTCCAATCACCTTCTCCTTGGTGCTATTCACCGGGCAGATTGTTCCCATCGACCAGCAGTTGCAGCAGGAGAAGCCTGACGGCCAGGCACCCTCCCCTGCCTGCCTCCAAGCACCTTCTCCTGGGTAAGCCTGCATAAAAGACAGGGACCTACTGCAGGGTTCTGATTGGCCGTTGACCTGCCATGCTGCATCCCAAATGGCTGCCACCATCTCGGCCCCTGCAGGGATCAGACACAATTTTCCTCAGGCTCTCACGACTATCCTGATCTATGCTTGGTAGTGCTTTTTTCAAAAAACGTAATATATTTAAAGTGTATATTTTGTCCTACCTGACCTGACCCCGGCCTCTATTAAATACTAATTTTTAAGGAGCTAACTCCTCCCCTCCTTCAGCTATTGGTCAACCTTGGGAAGCCTGCTTTAAAGAAACCAATCTCTTCTACCACCTTTCAGCCCATGTATAGCTGCTCCTCCCTGACGTTACACAAGGTCCCTGCACCCTTATTGGCACCCCCAAAGGTACACCATAGACAGCTAGCATTTAGGTATATGTTATACTAACATATAGGGCTAAGGGCATCTACCGTGTAAGAGTAGATGTTAGGATATGTATGCATATTATTGTTATATACTTTGCTTTCTAATACATATATGTATTTCTTGCTTACAAGATGTTAGAACGCCTGTGTCCTTGTAATGATTATGATATATAAGTCGGCATTGCCACCTTTTGGTGATTTGTACTACAGTGGAGCCCACTTATAAGAACATTGGATATAAGAACATCCCATTCATAAGAACATTGTTTGGCTGTCCCGATCTTTGTCCATTATTTTCAATGGAAACAAAGCCCATTTATAAGAACTATCAGCCTGTTTATAAGAACATTTTTTTTCCCAGAGTTAGTGGTAGATGGTCATTATTACCTCTGAGTTTGCTAAACCTGGGCTGAATCATCACCTAGTCTCTTCATTAACAGTCATTTAACTAGTAAATGGATGTGTGAAAGATGCCCCATGAAGAAGACAACACATTTCACAGTTAAGTGAGACTGTGAATGCATTTTAGAACATTACACTAATTGTTTGAACAAGCACTTTTTGGAAAAGCTATGTTCTACTACTTATAATAATGAGTTATCTAAAAACTAGTTTGAACCAAGTTTAATCATGTTAAGCATAGATTTTACATGGATTTTTCACTGTTTTCAATAAAGCCCTCTTATAAGAACATCCCAGTTATAAGAACATTTTTGCTTGGCATTTAGGGTGTGCTTATAACAGGGCTCCACTGTTCTACACTGATTTGTGTAAGAACTGTACTCTTTTGTTTCACAAAGTGATGGCTACTGCAAAATTATATAATGTTATCTTGGACTGTGGAGCCACCTCTAATTTAGCCAGTAGGGCTCATCTCTGTAACTAGAAACGTTTCTGTCTTACAGTAACCATAGTAATTATCATAGGTATATAATGTGAGACATTATGTCTTCTACCTCGGAGACCCCAAGAGACACGGAGAATCCTCGAGGTATAGGGAACGCTTAGCATTGGCTCCTGGCTCGTATTGGTAAGAACTGCTTAGGGCAACTGTAATTATCCTTTCTGGCAGTAATAAACAAGTTTATTACTCTTATGCAATGTGTCTGTGATTCCTTGCATTCCCAATATTGCCAAGAACCTGAGAGTGGGGTTTAGACCGCCTGACAATTGATGACTGCATGCAGGCAATATTTGGTGTCTGCAAAGTTTTGCTTGTTGCTTTACAACTTTTCTCTTCCCAGCGGGGACTGTAGGTGTGCATTCCTGCATCACCACTCCCGTTTTAAGACCACTTTGTAATCACTTGCAAAGTCTGGCTGCTTTCTGGGTGTGGTCAATGCCGACTCGACCCACTCCATGGCAGTTTTGAATTGCAAGCTTACAAGTGCACAGTAGCCCGGCTGTGTATGAAGTGCTCCTGCTTTGGATCAATACACAGCACGGCACCTTTTTCACAGTTTGGTTTTTCATTCCCTCCCACACAATGGTCACCGTATCAAATATCTGCGCAGAACAGAGACTCGATGTCTCAAACTTCCTTACCGCCCATGGAGGCTGGGCTGACTTCGCACGGGATGCAAGTCAATCCGAAAACCCTGTACTGAGGATTTCAACCCAGTATGCTGAGATGAGACAAACAGCCAATAAGCGCCAAGCTAAAGGGCTGTTGGTCTTGGCTCTCTATGCTGCTTTGGAAGCCTCTGAAGCGAGGTTTCGAACCCTTGAACTGCAAATCTCATCTCTTAAGCAAGAGATGGGTTTGCAGGAAATGGAATGTGTGAGATTGCATCAGAATTTGGAGTCTGAACTTCAAACTCTGAGAAATGAAAATGATTCATTTTTGCATCATTGTGCCCAGGCAGGAGAGCAGGAAATTTGTATGTTGAAGCAGGAGTGTGAAAGGTAGAGACAGGATAAGGGACAGGCTTTGAATATGAATGATTTGTTAAGCAGAACAAATGAGCAGTTGAGTGGGGAGTTGGAGTTGAGAGAGCTACAGGACGCGATAAACCAGGTATGTAATGACTTAGAAGTGGCTCCTAGGACAATCGCGAATTGAGTGCCTCATACAGAGTGTTGCAGAAACAAATGCAAGATGAGGTTGATGAGAATTTTGCAAATGTGAGTCATGCAGAATGTCAATCTAAGATGGTGAAACTGCTCCATCAGCAAGAGGTTCTGACTGGACATGTTAAGGCGATGGGAGGCGTAGCCCCTGCCTTAACTACGTCATCTGAAGGGGAGGTCTCAGATGATGACATCTCTCAATACAACACCCAGTCACACCCATACTATGGCTCAGAGACCCTGCCCCACCATCCACAACATGGCTGATCCCCGTTACACCCACATCATGTCATACATCGTCAACGTCATGTTGCGCATCATGGGCGACGCCAACATGGTGACCCCAATGACAGGGGAGGAGCAGGCCCAGGCCTAGTCCCAATAGCACCATCAGTAGCCATTATTAATGTGGAAGACAGGCAGGAGATAGAGAGAATGATTGATAATACAGTAAACAGTGTGCCATTCTGGAGAGGAATAAGCGAGTTTAAAAAGCAAATTAGACAGCTTATTCACAAAACTGGACCTCAGGAGGGCATAGTTCACTCTGTAGCAGAGGTTGCAGCTCAGACAGCCTTGGACGGCACCCGAGGTAATGTACCTCCACCTGATCATCCCAATAATCCCCTACAAATGGCTTACTCTATTCAGCAAATAGCTGACAGTATCGGTCGGATGAGCCCATCCGACAACCTCAGCTGTCACTTGGAAAAGGTGCATGCCAAATGTGAAATACTTAGTCTCGCTGCAGACTACCAGGTCCGGATCCTACACTAGACCTTCGATCCTGGACTGTGGGCCAAACTCCCCGATATCATCCACCAGGCCGGCAATGCCACCTTTGACGAAGTTGCAGCTGAACTCATTTCTGTGCACAGCCCAGGTGTAGTAGGAGTGATGCTTGCAAACCCTGTAAAACAGAATGCAAAGGAAAGTCCAGTGACTTACCACCAGAGACTCTGAATGGCCTGCTGAGCAGGAAAACAACTCACACTAGAAGCTGCAGATCTACATCTTATCGAGTATAAGACCTTGTTCCTTAGGAACATGATTCCTGCAGTGAGATAGAAGGTAGAGTCAACCACTTATCCCATCACGGAATGGTTTGCTGATATAATTTGGAAGACTGAAAGGGTTTATCAACTCTACATCTGTGATCTGGGCTCCGGTTCCAAGAAAGTAGCTGCCGTGGAGCCTACCCCAGAGGCCATAATGCACTACAGAGTGGAAGGGCAGGCCTGACATAAACAGCACCTCCCCGCGGACAACCAGCACCCCCAGCAGGCCCAACAACAACCACAACAGCAGCAGCAAAAACAACAATGGGGTGGGGACCAAAATTATCATAAGTATAAGAAACACCATAAGAATCACAAGGGTAAACAACAAAGACCAGGCCCTTCATTTAGGGAGATAGCCGAAGAGAATCAGAAGTTCAGAGAGCTCCTGGGACAAGAGTGTTCTGTAGGGGATGCTGTTCCCACTCAGGCCCTTTCAGCCATATAACCGGGAACCCAGGCCCCAACAGGCCATGGTGATACCAGAAGTACAGGCCCTCAGGCCCATACAGGCCTGAACCCAGAAGTACTTCCCTATATAGCATCAGTGCAGCATGGTGAAGTGGTTCACAGGAGCCAGGCCCAACCACTCCATGCTTACTCTAGTACAGATTGACAATTATAGGCCCCAGTCTGGATTGTAAACAAGCTGGTCTTGGATACAAATGGAAGGCCCTGCACTGAGGCCGAAGTCGGGGGTTGCCTACTTACAGTATTACTAGAAACAGGTGCGGCTGTGTCTGTGTTACATGATGACCACCCAGGTACATCTCCTTGATCCACCGGACGGACGACCAACATGTCAGGAGTAGATGGTACTAGGTTGCCTGCATACTGTTCTCTACCTTTGCCTTTAGAGTTAAGACATCTGAAGGCCTCTCACACTTTCCAGCTAATGGTATTGCATGATCACTCTAGTATCATTGGAACTGACTTTGTTGCACCACACAGCTATGTGGTGGATTTAGCCAACATGCTACTGATCCAGGTTCAGGGCCAATATCATACCGTTTTGATATCTGATTCACACGTGATGGCAACAATATCTGCCAATAATAAAAAGCATGATGTCATAGATTTGTTCAAGAACCATGTGCTTTTCCCAAAGCTCCTCCCCATTCTACAAAGACACTTGGAAGCATTTTCTACCAATAAGCATAACTGTGGCAGAATGCACACTGTCATCGAAGTGCCAGGCCCAACACATGAGGGGCAAAGGAAAATATCCTTTCCCACCTGAGGCCTTGCCTTCTCTTAGGGAAACAATAAAATCTCTCCACAACCAAGGGGTAATCAGAACACGTGTCTCTACTGCCAACTCCCCAGTGTGGCATGTGAAAAAGCCCACAGGTGCCTGGAGACTTACTATTGACTACAGGAGACTGAACCAGGTCACCCCCCCAGTTGTGCTCCAACTGTGGCCTCAGCACCTGATGTACTATGACTTTTGACTCCAGACCAAAAATGGTTCAGTGCCCTGGACGTCTCTAATGATTTCTAGTTACTGCCATTGGCCCTTAAGAGTCAATATAAATTTGCCTTCACCTTTGAAGATAGACAATACATGTGGATCTGCTCACCACAGGGATTCCATAACAGTCCTTCCCTGTTCCATCTGCATATGATGAATGCCCTTGAGGGTTTCTCTACCCCCAGTGTGTCTTGCAGTATGTGGATGACCTGTGTTGGCAACTGCCACACATGAACAACACTTGGATCTCTTGGATGAACTACTGACTCTCATCCAGAGAGCAGGCCTCAAATGTAACCCAGCAAAAGCACAACCATGTCGGAAAGAGGTATTCTTTCTGGACCTGAGAATAACTGATCAAGGCCGAAGCCCTACCTGGAAAAAGATACAAGGATTGCAAGACTTGACATTGCCTACCATTGTAGTCACTCTTAGGAGGTGTTTAGGCATGGTAAACTATTGCAGAGATTTTATTTGTCATTTTGCTCAGAAGGCTGCTCCTCTGTATGAGTTACTGAAAAAGGACATTCCCTGGACTTGGGATCCCATTCACACCCAGGCTGTGACATCACTGAAACAGGTCATGGCCTCGGCTCCAGCTCTGGTCAACCCCAACCCAGCATTGCCATTCTATCCAGAGTGTGCCACCTCTGACATAGCTATGTCAGCAGTGTTGGCCCAGAAGGTTCATGGCACTCTGAGATCCATTGCATATGCATCACAGCTCTTGACACCAGTGGAGCAGAAGTACAACCTTTGTGAAAGGAACCTTCTGGCCACCTACTGAGCCATCAAGCACTTTCTGTATATCATTGGGCACTCTCCACAGATTATTAACACCAACCACACCCCAACTACCTTCCTGCTATCAGACAGAGTGAACGATGGGTCAGTCTCTAACACTAGGCTGACACACTGGTCACTTCTTCTCCAGGATAGACATACAGGTACACCCAACCAAAATTCCATCCATGCTGGCACATAGACTCCTTTTCCAAGGAGAACCCCATGACTATACACTGCAACCACCTGATCTTCTGGATCCAGGTCCTTTCCTCGCTGCCATGGCACAAATACTTGAAAACACCTCACTGTGTCATATTTTCACAGATGGTTCAGATTCCTACTATCAGGGAGAACAAATTGCAGGGATGGGTATATTGGTGATTTACCCCTATGGTAACACTGTTAAAATCTCTAAACGTTGCAGTGTGACATCATCACAGTATGCTGGGATGGCAGCGGTGGCCAGTGCCCTTGAGTTCATCCAGCATGGGACCAAGGATACCATCATTTTCACAGACTCTAACTGGGTTTGTTGTTCTCTTACAGAGATTCTCCCTTTCTGGCAGAAAAACTCCTTCCTCTCATCTGATGGCAGTCCAGTGAAGCACAAAGAACTGGTAATCTGCATACATTCACTGGCACAAAAGTTTGTACACAAACTCCATGTACACAAGGTTAAAGCTCACTCTGAACATGACCCCTGTCTTGCCTTCCATGACACAGCAGACACCCTTGCCAAGGAAGGGGCCCGAGGGGGAGGCACCTGGATGATGGACCATCCAGAAGCCAGAGCAGCTGTACACATAGCAGCGATCAGAAAGAAACCTGAACCCCTTTCCCCCTTGGACCTCTCAGCAGCTCAGCATGATGACTCTGAACTCAAAGAAGTGTTCAGATTCCTTGACAAAAGCACTGAAGAAAAATGACCTACCCATAACCCCGTACCGGAGGCAAGAAGGTAAGTTACGCTTGTCTCCAGACAACAAGCTCATCTGGTACCAACCAGATGACACCACCACCAAGCTGTGGGTGGTTCCTAGACACCTCAGGTCTGAATTTGTGCACCAAGTGCACAACACCCCTACTGGTGAACACCAGGGAGTGGAAAATACCCTCCAGAGGCTTAAGACCACCACCTGGTGGCCTGGTGTCACCAAAGATGTTCAATAGTACATAGACATCTGCCATGTTTGTGCACAAAATAATCCCATCCCCACCAAATGAAATGCCAAACTCCTACCACAAAGACATTCTGGCCCTTGGCATGCCCTTCAGATTGATTTTATTGGTTCTTTGACCAATACTAGCAGAAACAACAGGTATGCTCTTGTGGTAATCAACCTTTTCTCAAAGTGGGTTGAAGCTTTCTCCACTAAAACATACACTGCTAAAACCACTATCAAAATCCTGGTACAGCAGATTTTTTCCAGGTGGGACCTACCTCTTAAGGAAGACTCTGACAAAGGAACCAGTTTTACAGGTGAGTTGTTGAAAGAATCACTTGAACTCCTGGGAGTTCAACAGAAGTTCCACATATCTTAGCATCCACAATCTTCAGGTGAAGTAGAAAGAACCAACTGACGGATTAAGCAAATGCTTTCCAAATTCACTGAGGACAATCCCAAGACCTAGGATTCCCTGCTGCTTTTACTCCTTATGGCAATTAGGGGTACGCCCTCAGCCACTACCCAGTTGACACGCTCCAAGGTTATGACTGGAAGACAGATGAGATTACCTGAACACCTGTTGTTTGACCTGCACACCCCCACAGCAGATCAAGTGTCAGTAGATCAATATGTGGAAAAACTCAGACAATACCTCATACACACATGCTTGTATGCTGCCAATTGCATGGGCAAGGCCCAGCAACAGTCCTAAATACAGTTTGACAAACATGCACAAAAAGTGGATTGGCAAATTGGAAATCAGGTAATGGTTCTCAGATTTGCACATCCCACCCACTCCTTCTTCAATTAGTGGGAAGGCCCCTACCCCATTGTCAACAAGCTCAGTCCAGCAGTCTATCTGGTTAGACTCTTGCACAACAATAAAATGACTGACAAATGGTTATATGCAAACCAGTTGAAACTGTATAAAGGAGTATAATTACTTGTCCTCACCCCATTGGGTGGAATAGTACTAACCTACTAATGTTTGATTTTCCTTTTCAGATACACTGACAAGATGGCTATCTTGTTCCATTTTCTCCTCATCTATGGAGTTATCCCCTGCATCCAAGGCATGGTAAAGCACCTTCTTCCTCACCTTTTCTCCTCCAACTTCTGCCCCAGAGGGAGTTTCCATCAATATACCTGACAATTCGATTACTGACCAGGAAGGTTCTGATGCCTACCTCACTGCCTCGGTTGTTGCCCCTGACAAAACTATCCTACAAATTGAGTGGCAAACCACATTGCAAGGACAAATTCTCCCTGTGGCCAAGCTCTCCAAGGGAACTTTCCATGGATGGCCCAATGCTAAATGATCCCCTAATGGTTCTCTGTCCTTGCTCCAAACTGCTCTTAGACATTCGGGTTTATACAATATCACTGCCTTAATTGATCCCTCATATGGTAACCCTTTGTCTAAGGACTCCACCAGGAAATTTTGTGCTGTACACAACATGGCCTCTGCTGCCATGTATCTCTGCGTGTTACCCCCTACTGATAAACAGCTTTTGGAATGTCCAAAGCACACCTCTGGTCCTCGTAATGGTCTCACATCAACTGCACTACCTGGTACATTTATTAACAACTTACAATTTATGCATATACCTGTTTTGTTTAATTTGACTTAGTGGAAAATGAAAGAATTTGGTACATGTCATACTACTAACACTTCAGCATTTTACAGTACTTTATTGCTTGATAGTTTAGCAGCTTTTCAGATTTGTACTGAAGACCCTACTGCCAGGGTACACACCACCGAGCATCGAGGCAATTTCAGGAGAAAACCCAATCCTGATGATCAAAGTCATAAATGTAATACAAGTGGAGTTGACAGTTCTGATGTCACCAGTGCCACAGGAACTGTCACAGGTCTTTTTGGTAGAGCTATGTCTATTTGGAATAAGGCAGACATTGCTGCTATCAAATCTCATTCAGCTAAATTCCAAACTGGTTTGGTAAATGATATTTTACCCCCATTATTGCATGGTGTGGATGGCCTTAGGAAGAAAGATACACTGTCTATAACATGCATGACATTGCTAAGGATATACAGACTCTAAAGATAAGATTAACGCACTTATTGCACAGAACAAAAAAGAAGCAGATAAACAATACATTGATAGAGAAATCTTATGTTCAGCCTATGGTTCGTATATTATCACTACCATCAGCAATCTCTTCCGTGATCTAGAATCTGGAAGGATCCCTGATATAATACATGACAGATGTATTTCTAAATGGTATTGTCCACGATGTAAAAGCCCTGGTTGTATTGCTATGTGTATGCAACAATCTTTAACTATTCCTCTTTCCACAGCTAGGAATTTGGGTTTCATGACCAGGCACCCTAATACTGGTCCATGTTTCACTTCTAAGAAATGTTCGGTCAAAAATACAATGTTTGTTTCTTTTACTGTCTCTTTACCATGGTTTGATCCCACTACAGCTTTGTTTGACAAGCTTGCATCTGTTCACTCAATTGGGCACCTTGATGACGACATCTACAGAGAATACCTGGACTTGCCTCCTCAACTGGTTTTCCATCCTTTCCTCAATGCCTTTGTTTGCACCGCACAAGCACTGCTGTGCTAAGAAGGGGTACATTTGCCTGTGTCGATGTGATGTATTTGATGTTATTAAACCTGTATGTGATTATTCTCCCGACAGCATTGATTCATCATTTTCCATGGACTATGACATCAGCACGAATGGCACAGACTCTTTGGACTCAACATTGGCTCCAGACAAACTTTTCCAGTCTTATCGAGAGGAGGTTCATCGCCTCTCAACGTGGATTTCCAAATCCAGCTACACCTGCCTGGTACAGCTGTAAAAGTGGAGATTACCTACTGTTAATATGCAATATAATTCTGATGGTGAGTACTACATAATGATGAACTATAAAAGTTATACTTACAGAACCCAAACATGTGTTATTGATGCCCCCAATTTCTGCTTCATCCCGCATCAGAAGTCTGTCATTGGACATACCGTTTTTAACCCCGTCCCCCTTATGGATGCTGATATCATTGATGGTAACCCTGATTATCTGCTCACCCATATTTTAACATACACACTGATCCACTTACACTTACATTAAAATCATTTTTAGAGAGAAAAGACACCCACCTCATCCACATCAGCAATAATATGACTAAAGCTAATGAAGCTATTCTTGCACTTATTAATGATGGTGATATGAACGATGCATTGACTAACATTTGGTTAGAGATTACTTTTAAAGGTTTTGTTATTATGCAAGCATTTTTGATCTTTTTCTAGATTATTATGCTTTGCTGCCTATGGCACACACTGTGTCAACACCGTGAGCAGCTGGAGTTCCTTTACAAGGCTCATGCATCGGGTCTGTAAATGACACCTGCTCTCTGTCCATTTCCCGATTTGGCTGTGTTGCCCTGACAGGCAACCGGGGGGGGATGTTACATGAGGTCCCTGCATCCTTATTGGTACCCCCAGAGGTACACCGTAGACAGCTGGCATTTAGGTATATGTTATACTAACATATAGGGCTAAGGACATCTACCGTATAAGAGAAGATGTCAGGATACGTATGCATATTATTGTTATACACTTTGCTTTCTAATACATATATGTATTTCTTGCTTATAAGATGTTTGGACACCTGTGTCCTTGTAATGATTATGATATATAAGTCAACATTGCCACCTTTTGGTGATTTGTACTACTACACTGATTTATGTAAGAACTGTACTCTTTTGTTTCACAAAGTGATGACTACTGCAAAATTATATAATGTTATCTTGGACTGTGGAGCCACCTCTAATTTAGCCAATAGGGCTCATCTCTGTAACTAGAAATGTTTCTATCTTACAGCAACCATGGTAATTATCATAGGTATATAATGTGAGACATTACGTCTTCCACCTCGGAGACCCCAAGAGACACAGAGAATCTTCGCGGTATAGGGAACGCTTAGCATTGGCTCCTGGTTCTATTGATAGAACTGCTTAGGGCAACTGTAATTATCCTTTCTGGCAGTAATAAACAAGTTTATTATTCTTATGCAACGTGTCTGTGATTCCTTGCATTCCCAATATTGCCAAGAACCTGAGAGTGAGGTTTAGACCTCCTGACACTGATATACAAAATGTTATCACTCTGGACTTGCTTGCCTGTTCTGTAAGTTGTCAGCAGTCCGTTTTTTCAGCTGCATCTTTCTGTTGATCAGTGCTCCCACAAAAGTAGCAATTGTTCACCAGCAACAGGATCAGAGCAACTACCTTGAGACATCCATGCAGGTGCTTAGTCTAAATAGAACCTTACACCATATAGTGGGCACAGTTCCCAACTCTTTCTGTATGCCCTTCCCTCAGCCAATGCCAACCATATATAACAGAAAGCCTCTCCTCCTGCAGACAAAAATAGCAATTTACATGCTGTTTTTCACTAGTCACCTTGATGTCCCAAATCTGACCTCTGAAAAAAGTTCACATACTAAACGGCATAAAACATGCATACTCAAAATGATTATGTGCTGTCTCAGGAAACTATGAGTTCTCCTCTTACTTTGCTCAGGGAATGTTGAACTAAACCCTAGCCCACCCTCTGCCCTAAATGCCCCGTCTGATCTCTCGCACTACAAAGGCATCAGCTTATGCACCTGAATGTATGCAGTTTACTCAAGAAACTTGATATGATCCAAGCATGGGCTCTACAAGAATCGCCAGACATCTTTATGACCTCAGAGACCTGGTTTATGTACATGACCCCAGATAAAACAATGAATATCCCAGGGTATAATGTATTTTGTTGCAACAGACCTACCAGGGGTGGCGGGGGTTGAAGTTTACATTAACGGTGATACACCACCCAAGATTGGACCGCAGGGGTGGGGGGGGTTGCAGTCTGTTTTAAGACAGAATTGGACCTCATGAGTGTGGTTGTGGGGGAGACTGAGTCCTTTGAGTGTACAGTTGTAGCGGGTGTTGGCATTTGAATCGTACTCATCTACCGTCCACCAGGAGATGGGAAACAGTTCTTACAGGAAGTGGCAGACTTCATCGTTGACATGTCATTGGAGTCGCCCAGATTGATGGTTCTGGGTGACTTTAACACCTGGGTTGACGATGAACTCTCGCAATTTGGTAATCACTTCCTCCAATTAATGACTTCTTTGGGCTTCACACAGGCGGTTTCCACTGCTAACCATAAATCTGGACATTCCTTGGACTTAGTCTTTCTCCTAGGGATTGATATTACTGATTTGGGAGTGGAACCAGTCATATGGTCAGACCACTGCACTGTGGAGTTCAATTTTAATACCCCCCTGAGAAGGCCTACCCCTGTGGAGATGGCGAGATACCGCCCTTTACAGAATATTACTCCCTAAGGCCTTGCGGCAGTTCTTGACCTCTCGTCCCCCGCGTTGGTGAGCAGTAGTCCAGAGGCCTTGGTGACGGCTTATAATAGGGCAGTTGCTTTGGCTCTGGATACTATTGCTCCTGTTCGTATATGCCCCCTCTCCCTTCATCCCAAGGTGCCCTGGTTTGATGGGACATTGAGGAAGATGCGGAGACAGGGGCGAAGATTAGAATGCTGCTGGTGCAGATCCGCCAGTGATACCGACTGCCTTAAATTGATGGACCATTACTCTGTCTATCAATCTGCAATCTCCCATAAGAAGGCAGAATTCCTGTCCAGGGAGATTGCTACTATTAGGAACCGACCGGCTCAGCTGTTTCAAATTGTGGACAGGCTGTGCAACCCAGCCTGTCTACAAGTTCGGAGAGCTTTTTCGCAATTAGAGTGTGAGGAGCTTGCTCGTTTCTTCGCTAATAAAGTGGCTGACATCAGGGTGAATCTGCGTCCTGTGGCTTCTAAGGGGGATGTGGTAGAACAGCGTGAGTTCACAGTGCCTCAGTTTTCATGGGGTTCCTTCAGCAGACCTGATTTCGTGGATGTCATGAGGATTATCCATGGTATGCACCCTATGAACTGTAGTTTGGATCCTGGACCGACTTCCCTAATATTGGGTTGCTGTGACATCATCAGTCCAATCCTTGTGCAAATAGTCTGGTGCTCCCTGGAATCGGGTGAGTTTCCTAGCTCCCTGATAGAGGCGGTGGTGACACCGCTCTTGAAGAAAGCTACCTTGGACCCAGACTGTTTCACAAACTACAGACCTATCTCAAACCTGCCCTTCATTGGGAAGGTGATTGAGAAAGTAGTCGCGGTCCAATAGGAGAACCATTTAACCATCCATAACATCTACAAACCCTTCCAATCCGGTTTTTGTAAAAGACATAGTACCGAGACTGCGCTGGTTCGGGTGCTTAATGATCTTCTGAGGGTGAGAGACCAGAAGAGATGTTCTATTCTAGTTCTTCTTGATCTCTCTACAGCTTTTGACACCATGGATCATGTGGTGTTGTTAGCACGCCTGAGGCAGATCTGTGGAATATTGGGAACCATCCTTGGATGGTTCACCTCATTCCTCACTGGGGGATCACAAAGAGTTGAGTCGGGGATCTTTTCCTCTGGCCCAATTCCTTTGTTGTGTGGGGTGCCTCAGGGTTCTGTGCTATCTCCCATGTTATTCACGGTGTATATGCTGCCCCTCGGAGACATTATAAGATGGTATAAATTGAGGTTTCACTGCTATGCAGATGATACCCAGCTATACCTGTCTTTTGCTCCTGACCAGGATGGAGCTCTCTCGGTGTTTAACAACTGCCTGAAAGAAATCCAGGATTGGATGGATTCTAGTTGGCTGAAGTTGAATTCAGAAAAGACAGAGGTTTTGGTAGTGGATCTGGGTTGTCGGATAGAGATGCCGCCTGTTGGCGCACCCTCATGAATTTTTCTTGGGGGTGTGTGACTTCGGACCTCTGAACGGGTGCGTAACCTAGGGGTTATCTTGGCAGACAGGCTGACACTACAGTCACAAGTGTAAGCAGTCGTCAAGACTTCCTTTTACCATCTTAGGAATATCGCTAGAGTGAAGCACCTTGTTCCGTCTGACTCGTACCAACGTTGGTCCACGCCTCTGTGTCTTCATGCTTGGACTACTGCAACACCCTGTATTTTGGGCTTTCTGGGGTTGAAATCCACCACCTCCAGCTAGTGCAGAATGCAGCAGCACGGGTTTTGACTGGGACAAGCAGGTCTTGCCACATCTCCCCGGTGCTGCGCGATCTGCACTGGCTTCCCGTTAGGTGGTGGATCACCTTTAAAGTCTGTTTATTGACTTTCAAAGCCCTACATGATCAGGGTCCAGCTTATTTGAAAGATCTTCTGGTTTCTTACTGCATGGGCCGATTACTCCGCTCGGCTGATGAGGGGTTGCTAGAGATTCCAAGAGTGAGCCTAAATTCATCTGGTTGCAGAGCTTTTTCTTATGCTGCTCCCACTCTTTGGAATTCTCTACCCGTCGGTTGCAGCAGTGCACCTCCATGGAGGAGTTCAAGAGGGACTTAAAAACTTATCTGTATCAGTCTGCTTTTTTGGGTTATTGATTGTGTTGTATTATTTTGAGACTGAAGTTTTATCTGAGTTTTATCTGTGTTTTATTATGCTTGTACAGGGCATTGGAAATCTGAAAGGCACTTTAGAAATAAAATGTATTATTATTATTATTAAGTATAAATTTCTAGTTACAGTCATCGATTGAACCTCTACTCCAAAAGAACATGAATGCCTTGCCGAAAAACTATCACTGTCACCTGAGGTGGCATTCTTAATATCTGTATGTTATAGATCTCCCTCTGCTGGGCTTGGAATTTTAACTCACCTTCATGACTTAATAGAAAAGGCTAACTCTGATTGTATAATAATGGGAGATTTCAACCTTAACTGGAAGGATGTGAGTTTCAATAAACTTAAACAGTTCTGTGACATGCATGGGCTAACTCAGGTTACTCCTGAAGTCACCAGACCGAACAGGAAAAATTTGGACCATAGTATTCTATTGGACCTTATGATTGTTAACAAGCCACACGATATCTCACAAGTAAGGGTCTTTCATAATGACCTAAGTGACCACTGTGCTATGGCTTGCATTAGGCGCTCTACATAGAAACATAGAATTTGACGGCAGATAAGGACCGCTTGGCGCTTGGCCCACCTAGTCTGCCCATTTCCCTACCTGATGGATAAGCTGTAGATTCTAGTTAATCAACAGCTTACTTCCTCCTACCCCCTACTAGAATTGCCTTATGCCTGTCCCATGCATTCTTGAATTCTCCCACTGATCCTGACTCCACAACCTCCTCAGAAAGGCTGTTCCATGCATCCACAACCCTTTCTGTGAAAAAATACTTTCTAACATTACCTCTGACCATTCCCCCTCTATCTTCAAATTGTGCCCCCTTGTTCTTGCACATCTCTTCTTCTGAAAGATACTACCCTCTTATACTTTGTTAATTCCCTTGAGATACTTGAAAGTTTCTATCATGTCCCCCTCTCCCTCCTTTCCTCAGGGGTATACATATTAAGCTGCTTTAGTCTCTCCTCGTATGTCTTCTGGGGCAGACCCTGCACCATTTTGGTTGCCCTCCTCTGAACAGCCTCCATTCTGTTTATGTCTTTGCAGAGATGGGGTCTCCAGAATTGCATGCAGTACTCCAGATGGGGTCTCACTAAGTGTCTGTACAGAGGGATAACAACTTCTTGTTTTCTACTGTTGATGCCGCTCCCTATGCATCCCAGTATCCTACCAGCCCTCCTTACTGCCTTCTCACATTGCTTGCCCACCTTTAGGTCATCTGATATAATTACTCCTAGGTCTCTTTCGATTTTTGTTGTTATTAACTCACCCCCATTGTGTACTCTTCCCCTGGGTTTTTGTTTCCCAGATGCATTACCTTGCACTTCTTTGCAGCTAATCTGAGCTGCCACATATTTGACCATTCCCCCAACCTGGCCAAGTTCCTATTCATTCTTTCCACCCCACCTTGTGTATCAACCCTGTTGCAGATCTTTGTGTCAGCTGCAAAGAGACATACCTTTCCTTCCAGGTGCTCTCCAATGTCACTTATAAAGACATTGAAGAGGACCGGTCCCAGTACTGAACCCTGTGGTACCCCGCTAGTTACCCTCCTTTCTTCACTGTGGACTCTGTTTACTATTACCCTTTGCGTCCTGTTGTCCAGCCAGTTTTTTATCCAGGCTACTACCTTGGGACCCACTCCAAGGCTGGCTAAACTTGTATATTAATCTTTTGTGTGAGACTGTGTCACATGCCTTGCTAAAATCTAGGTAGGCCATATCCACAACCCCTCCCTGGTTTACTACTTTGGTCACCCAGTCAAAGAAATCTATTAGGTTAATCTGACATGACCTCCCTGCTGTGAAACCATGCCACCTTGGGTCTTGTGCCCCACTGGCCTCTAGGTACTCAACAATTCTTTCCTTCAGAAGTGATTCCATCATTTTCCCTACTACTGAAGTCAAACTAACTGGCCTGTAGTTTCCTGCCTCTGCCCTGCTCCAACTTTTGTGAAGTGGAATCACATTTGCCCTCCTCCAGTCCTCAGGTAACACCCCATCCTCCCATGATTTGTTAAACAGAGTAGTCAGTGGTGTTACTAGTTCTACCCTTAGTTCTTTTAGAATTCTTGAGTGAATACCATCAGGGCCCATTGCTTTGTCCACCTTCAGTTTCAAGAGTTCTTTCAAAACCCTTTCTTCTGTGAATGGACTGGTATCAACCCCCCTATTCAGAGTTTCTCTCTTGTTTGGTTTAGATACCTCCCCTTCCTCTTCCGCTGTGAATACTGAGCAGAAATATTCATTTAGTATCCCTGCTTTTTCACTGTCACCCTCTGCCCATATTCCTTCCCCTTTATTAAGTCTCTGTGTACCTCTCTTGGCCTTTTTTTTCACTCCCTAATGTACCTATAAAAGGTTTTATCCCCCTTCTTAACAGAGTTGGCTATGTTTTCCTCAGATTGTGCCTTTGCTATTCTGACTGCCTTCCCTGCCTCCTTCTGCTTTAACTGAAAACGTTCTCTGTCCTGCTCCTTTTGTGTTTCCTTATATTTCCTGAATGCTATCCTTTTCTACTTAACTGTTGATGCTACCTCTTTTTGAGAACCATAGTGTTTTTTTCCTTCTTTTGGTTTTGTTGATTTGCTTCACACAAAGGCTTGTTGCTTCTGCGATGGCTGTTTTAATTATTCCCCATTGTTCCTCCACCCCCCTTCTTGCCCATTTGCTAGTGCTTTTCTGAGGCACTCTCTCATTTTCCCAAAGTCAGCCTTCCTAAAGTCCAATACTATTGTTTTTGTATGGCTTGACTGTATGGCTGTGTTTATTGTGAACCACACTGTTTGGTGGTCGCTTGTTCACAGATGGATATCCACTTCTGAATCTGAGATCCTTTCTCCTTCCCCATTTGAGAGTACCAGGTCTAAGATGGCTTCCTTCTGAGTGGGTTCCAACACTAACTGTCTGAGGCATGCTCCCTGTAGGGCATCAAGAATGACCCTGCTCTTGGATGTGCCTGAAGCAAAGATACTCCAGTTAACATCTGGCATATTCAGGTCCCCCATCAACAATATCTCCCCTTTTTCTGCCATTTTAAGGATGCCTTAACATAGAAACATAGACTTTGATGGCAGATAGGGACCGCTTGGCCCACCTAGTCTGCTCATTTCCCTACCTACAGGACAGGCCGCAGATCCTAGTTAACCGACATCCTATTTCTTCCTACCCCCCACAAGAATTGCCATGTCTGTCCCATGCATTCTTGAATTCTCTCACAGTTTTAGTCCCCACAACCTCCTCAGGAAGGCTGTTCCATGCATCCACTACCCTCTCTGTGAAAAAATACTTCCTCACATTGCCCCTGAACCGCCCCCCATCTTTAAATTGTGTCCCCTTGTTCTTGCATGTCTCTTTTCCTGAAAGATGCTACCCTCTATGACTTTGTTGATTCCACTGAGGTACTTGAAAGTTTCTATCATGTCCCCCCTCTCCCTTCTTTCCTCAAGGGTATACATATTAAGCTCCTTTAGTCTCTCCTGGTATGGCTTCTCTTGCAGACCCTGCACCATTTTAGTTGCCCTCCTCTGGACTGCCTCTATCCTGTCTATGTCCTTGCGGAGATGGGATCTCCAGAACTGGACACAGTACTCCAGATGGTGTCTCACGAACTGTCTGTACAGAGGGATAATAATTTCCTGTTTTGTGCTGGTGATGCCTCTCCCTATGCATCTGAGTATACCCCCAGACCTCCCTACTGCCTTCTCACATTGCTTGCTAACCTTAAGGTCATCTGATATGATTACCCCCAGGTCCCTTTTAATTTTTGTTGTTGTTACTTCCTCCCCCCATTGTGTAATCTTTCCCTGGGTTCTTGTTTCCCAGGTGCATTATTTGTCACTTTTTTGCACTGAATCCAAACTGCCATACTTCTGACCATTCCTCCAACCTTGCCAAGTCCCTTCTCATCCTTTCCATGCCTCCTTGTGTATCAACCCTGTTGCAGATCTTTGTGTCATCTGCAAAGAGGCATACTTTTCCTTCCAGTCCCTCCACAATGTCACTTATAAAGACATTAAAAAGGACTGGACCCAGTACCGAACCCTGCGGTACCCCACTAGTAACCCCTCTTTCTTCAGAGTGGACTCCATTTACAGTTACCTTCTGTGTCCTGTTGTCCAGCCAATGTTTTACCCAGGCTACCACCCTGGGACCCACTCCCAGCCTGGTTAATTTGACTATTAATCTTTTGTGTGGGACAGTGTCAAATGTCTTGCTAAAGTCTAGGTAGGCCATGTCCAAAGGCCGTCCATGGTCTACTACTTTGGTCACCCAGTCAAAGAAATCTATTAGATTCATCTGACATGAACTTTCTGCTGTGAACCCATGCTGCTTTGGGTCCTGTGCCCCACTGGCCTCTAGGTACTCAACAGTTCTTTCCTTCAGAAGTGACTCCATCACTTTCCCTACCACAGAGGTCAAACTGACAGGTCTGTAGTTTCCTGTCTCTGTCTTGGTCCCACTTTTGTGAAGGGGACAAACACACTATTTTTTTTTGTTTTGTTTGTTAGTTTTTTTTTACCCTAAATTATTTATTTTTTTATTTTTTTATTTAGGTTTTGTTGACTGGTCTGTACACAACCCCTGTGCAGATTGTGGTGCCATTTCCTGTCTCCAGGGTGACCCATAGTGACTCATCAACTTACTGTTTACTCTTTACTTCTGTTTCTTTATTTCCTTCCTTTATATAGAGAGCTACTCCTCCTCCTCCTTCACCCACCCTGTCCCTCCTGTAGACTGTGTATCCTGGTACATTGACATCCCAGTCATGGTTCTCTGTGTACCATGTTTCAGTGACTGCCACAATATCCAGGCATCCCTCTTCCATCAAGGCCACTAGTTCAGGGAGCTTGTTGCACAGACTGCAGGCATTGGTATCCATCACCTTCCATTTATTTTTTATGGCCTTACCCCTTCTAGTGTCATCCCTGTCCTAACTGCCTTTTTCTGCATTTTTCCATCCTGCTCCCTACTGACTTCTCTACCTTGGTGTTTACTTCTCTAACTACTGTGTTTTGTGGGGGGAGGCTGGGATTTCCCTGCTTCTTTTCAGTGTCTCCCCCTCCTTGGCTAGTTTAAATGCTTGCCAATGAAGCATTTATACCTGTCACCTAGGATTTTGGTTCCCACTCCCCGGACAGATGCAGACCATCGCATGAGTATATGCCTGCATCCTTCCAGGTGCCTCCCCAGTCCCCACTGAAACCAAAACCCTGAGCTCCACACCAGTTTTTCAACCATTCATTGAATTTCATGGTGCAGAATACCCAAGCATCAACCTTGCCATAGACAGGCAGCACCTCCAAGAAGGTTACCGTCCATGCCTCTCCCCAACTCCACAAACTCCTCTTGCACCGCTCTGATCCCATTCACAGCCAGGTCATTTGTCCCTAGGTGGACAATGACATCCAGCTCCCTGCCTCATGCAGCTGCTCCCGTGATCCTGGGGATTCACTTCCTGTCCCTCTGAGCCATGGCACCAGGCAGGCACCTTACCTCCATATCCCCTTCTCCCCAACTTCTATCCCCCTAATGATCGAGTCTTCCACCAGGAGTTGTTTCCTTCCCCTGTGGGGTCTCATGCCACACTCCTGTGGGTCTCCTTTGTGGAGGTTCCCAGCATCCTTCTTGGTCTCCACTGCAGGTGCCTCCATAGAGGAACCACTCTTTGCTAGAATACCATATGATTTATGGAGAGGTACAACTGGAGGGATACACCTCTGTTCCACCACCCTCTCCCTCCCTGAGTCCACATTGGTCCAACCGCTCCTCTTTCTTGGCAACCTCTGAGGTAAAGGTGGTGGCCCTGGTGGTCCCTGGGTGGGAGAAGAGGTTTCATGAATCCTAGCCAGGTCAGCCTGGAGATGGGCAACCTTCTCCCTCAGACCAGAGAGGTGCCTACAAACAGGTCAGCATTGCAGCCTCCAAAATGTTTCCCAGAACACTGCTGCCCCACAGCCATTGCACTGCACCACTCCCATCTTGACTTACTTTGTGTCCTCTCTCCTGCTGCTTAGTATGCTTACTGTCTCCTCCCTCTATGTATTTTTACACTTACTTTCCTACTGCCTATGTGCCCTTATAACTCTCGCATTTCTGTTCTGGGACAGGAACTTCCTGTAGTCTTCAGTAGTCTCCTTCTTCCATGCTTGGATTCAGACCTCCAGCAGGTGGGGGGGGGAGAAAGAGTTATTATTTAGGTTCCTTCAAGGTTGATGAAACTAATGTGTCTCAGTGATCCTTCCCTTCCTACTGCCAAACAGGAAGTACCTGTTGTCAGTCAAATCCAGTGGCTATAAAACTATAACTGACTTTGGGTGGGTGGGCGGAGGGTGGGAAGGAGGGCAATTTGTAAAAAATCTGTAGATCTACACTGCTGCTTCTTGCTCTGAAACAAAAGTTCTCCTCAGTTAAATATAGCAGGAAGCTGTAATTGGAGACACCTGCTTTTGTACTCTTAAATTGCTAAGCCACGCCCCTAATTAGATTCACCTTCTGCTCTGACTCAGCAAATTAAGCTGATACAGCTCCCATCCTCAGAGAAACACACAGTGGCTTTATTCTTTTTTTTTACTTAAATGAGACCCACTACATCTAATAAAGTATCTGTTTGCTTAATCCAAACAGGTACTGACTCCTGCTGTGATAGAAGTGATTTATCAGTAAAAAATCTGTAGATCTAGACTGCTGCTTCTTGCTCTGAAACCAAAGTTCTCCTCCGTTAAAAACAGCAGGAAGCTGTAATTGGAGACACCTGCTTTTGTACTTCTAAGCTGCTAAGCCACACCCCCAATTAGATTCACCCTCTGCTCTGACTCAGTAAATTAAGCTGATATAGACCCCTTCCTCAGAGGAACACACAGTGACTTTCTTCATTTTTTTATTTAAATGAGAGCCCCTTCTTCTAATAAAGTATCTGTTTGCCTAATCCAAGCAGGTACTGACTCCTGCAGAGACAGAAGTGATTTATCAGTAAAAAATCTGTAGATCTAGAATGCTGCTTCTTGCTCTGAAACCAAAGTTTTCCTCTGTTAAAAACAGCAGGAATCTGTAATTGGAGACACCTGTTTTTGTACTCCAAAGCTGCTAAGCCATGCCCCCAATAAGATTCGCACTCTGCTTTTACTCAGTAAATTAAGCTGACACAGCACCCTTCCTCAGAGAAACACACAGTGACTTTCTTCTTTTTTTTTACTTAAATGAGACCCCCTTCTTCTAATAAAGTATCTATTTGCTTAATCCAAACAGGTACAGACTCTTGCTGAGATTGAAGCGATTTATCAGTAAAAAATCTGTAGATCTAGAATGCTGCTTCTTGCTCTGAATCCAAAGTTTTCCTCTGTTAAAAGCAGCAGGAAGCTGTAATTAGAGACACCTGTGTTTGTACTCCTAAGATACTAATCTACACCCCAATTAGATCCACCCTCTACTCTGACTTATTAAATTAAGCTGATACAGCCCCCTTCCTCAGAGAAACACACAGTGACTTTCTTCCTTTTTTTACTTAAATGAGACCCCCTTCTTCTAATAAAGTATCTGTTTGCTTAATTCAAACAGGTACTGACTCCTGCTGAGACAGAAGTGATTTATCAGTAAAAAATCTGTAGCTCTAGACTGCTGCTTCTTGCTCTGAAACCAAAGTTCTCCTCTGTTAAAAACAGCAGGAAGCTGTAATTGGAGACACCTGCTTTTGTACTCCAAAGCTTCTAAGCCACCCCCCCAATTAGATTCACCATCTGCTCTGACTCAGTAAATTAAGCTGCTACAGCCCCCTTCCTCAGAGAAACACTCAGTGACTTTCTTCTTTTTTTCTTACTTAAATGAGACCCCCTTCTTCTAATAAAATATCTGTTTGCTTAATCCAAACTGGCACTGACTCCTGCTGAGATAGAAGTGATTTGTCAGTAAAAAATCTGTAGATCTAGACTGCTGCTTCTTGCTCTGAAACCAAAGTTCTCCTCTGTTAAAAACAGCAGGGAGCTGTAATTGGAGACACCTGCTTTTGTACTCCTAAGCTGCTAAGCCGCACCCACAATTAGATTCACCCTCTACTCTGACTCAATAAATTAAGCTGATACAGCCCCCTTCCTCAGAGAAACACACTGACTTTCTTCATTTTTTTTTACTTAAATGAGACCCCCTTCTTCTAATAAAGTATCTGTTTACTTAATCCAAACAGGTACTGACTCCTGCTGCAATAGAAGTGATTTATCAGTAAAAAAATCTGTAGATCTAGACTGCTGCTTCTTGCTCTGAAACCAAAGTTCTTCTCTGTTACAGTAGTAGCCACATACATTGCCAGCTATTTCCCAAAATTTCTGTGATATTTCCAGATTTATCTAATGCTTTCTCCATTTCTACAGTAGGGGCCACAGAGAGAAACTCTTAAGAAATTTTGCGAAATATCTGGAAATAGCTGGCAATGTCTATGGCCACTACTGTAAAAACAGCAGCATGCTCTCTTCATCTAACTTCATCCTCTACTTTTAAGCTAAAAAGATGCACGGAAAAATTCTGCCATATTGCTTTCTTGGCAATGTTATATGGCAAGACTTCTATCTGGTCTCCTCTATCACTGAGGCATTCAATATATTTCATAACCTAATATTGGAGTTGATAAATAAACAGGCCCCAATCAGGATGATCAAAACTAGGAACAGATCCCCAGGCTGTTTTTTTACTTCCTTAAAGTAAGTTCTCTGGGACAGAGACCTTTTGTAGAAAAGGGCAAGGAAGTCTAAATTAGATGCCGACTGGCTTGCCTTCCATGTAGCAAGGAATGCTTGCACTAAACTAGTTAGGACTGAAAAAGCCTGCTGTTTCCAAGCAGCCCTTGATGAGAATACAAATAGCTCTGCCAAGTTCTGAAACATACTCAGAGAGGTCGAGGGTCATTCATCTGCCTCTTCATTACCAGGCAAAATAGTGTCCAGAGATGCCTCACTCACTGATAGGGCAGACATCCTGGAACAACTTAACAATCATATTGCTACAGCAGAACTTGCATTTGATGTCTCTCCTGTCAGCAAGCTAAGCACTCATGGTGATGTTAGGGATGGCTTAAGATCCAGCTATGACTCAAATCTGAGATCTGCTTCCTTCAGTGTTTGCCCAGTAACCTTTAAGCAAGTGGAGTACCTCTTACTGTCACTGAATACCAAAAAGAGTGCTGGCATTGACCATCTAGAACCTTTCTTTATGAAAACTGGTTGCTATTACTAAACTGCCCCATTACCCACTTATTTAATACCTGTTTGGGACATGGCAGGATACCCCCACTCTGGAAAGTCACACACATTATTCCTCTCTTCAAGTCTGGTGACCCCAGTGACTTGAACAATTATCGGCCTATTTCTCTACTTTTAACTCTTTCAAAACTTCTGGAAAAAATTGTTAATTGCCAGCACAGAGAGTACCTTGAATCTGAAAATCTTCTAAACCCAGCCCAGTCTGGTTTTAGACCCAAACACAGCACAGTTCCTACCCTAGCTAAAGTGTCTATGGACTGGCAAAATGCCTTTGAGCTCTTCCTTGACCTCAGCAAGGCCTTTGATACAGTGGACCATGGCCTTCTGCTGGATGCATTGAGCAACCTTGGTCTAGATAGCACTGCCTTACAATGGTTTACATGTCATCTCACTAGTAGAATCCAGCAAATTAAAGCCCTTGGGGACTTGTCCCCTTTAAAAACCCTACTGTGAGGTGTACTGCAAGGCTCCATCCTGGGCCCTATACTCTTTGCAATTTACATTAACAATATTGATTTACACCTACGTGCAGCTAACATACATTTATTTGCAGATGGTACAGTCCTTTATACCACTAATTCTTCCCTGGATGTAGCCCACAATGAACTACAGCATGATTTTGTCATACTGCAGCAAAACCTCCTAAAGCTCAAGCTTCTTCTTAATGCCAAAACGACCAAAGTCATGATAATTTCACCACTTGTTCCCCAGGATCTTGGATCATCAATCAGCCATCAGATCCATATGTTACTTGGTGAATCACTGGAAATCGTGGATATTTTCAAATACCTGGGATTCTGGCTAGTCAACAGGCTTAACTTTCTGTTTCACCTTAACAAGTTAACAAAAAAGTTAAGAAAATGACTAGGTGTATCCTTTCACATTATGCACCTCCTTACCTTTGTAGCTAGGAAAAGACTAGTCCAAACAACCTTCTTGCCACTGCTTGACTATGCTGGTTTTCTCTGCAGCCACTGTCCGAACTTGGCGCTCAGATAACTGGACACCCTCTATCACCGTGCCTTGAGATTTATCTTGAACTCACCCCCACACACCCATCACTGCCTTCTGTATGAGGAGATGGGTTGCTCTTCCCTCATGCTGAGGAGACAAAGAAATACCCTGCTGTGGTGTTTCAGGGCACTAACTGACAAACTGCCAGCCTATATTGCTAATCTGTATGAGTGTCACAAAGGGTCATATGGTTTGATACAATTCTCATTAATCACTTTTAATGTACCTAGAATATCTAGAATAAAGATGAGGTATGGTTCAGCTGCTATTAATTTCTCCCTCCCTTCCCTATGGAATAATATGCAAAGATCTTCAAAATCCTCATAGCTAGTTATCTGAAGGAATCCTGCAAATGTTATATGTGACCATTGTAAATATCAGTTGCTCCTGCAACATTTCATCTGTAACCTTGCCCTTCAATGCTAGCACTTGCCGTCTGCTGCTAAACTTTCCAGCTGCAGTAGCCTTCCCCCTGCCTTCTCCCTTCCTGCCACTCTCTATGGCTGCTTTTTTATTCCTGGGTGCACCCTGAGACCTGTTTATCTCTACCCTGGTGTGCAAATTTAGCAGTATTGTCCATGGGCCGATGTAGCTTGTAATCCATAAGACCCATTACTTTGTGTATATTGTTTTCAAGCTTGATTCTGTGTTTGTTATTGATTTTCCTATAATTTGTTTGTCCTTGTCTGGGACCACTTTGAAAATGAGCTTGCTCAATGGTGTATTGCCTGGTTAAATAAAGGATTGATTGATTGATTGATTGATTGATTGATTGATTGAAAAGGGAATAAGCTGGAAGCCAAGGTGGGATAGCTTAGGCTCTGCAGCTTATATGTGAAGAAGACCACTACATCACCCTACTCCTAAAGCACAGGGCACAGGCACTTTTCTTCAAACATGATGTCACCTCCTCAAATGTGCAGAAGGAGTTTGCTTGGAAGATAGTTCTGAACTTTTTCAGGACCCCTGAAATAATGACTAAATACACAGGCACATCACAGTGTTGGAAGGGGTGTAGAATGTAACAGGCAGTATTAGCACATATTCTGTGGAGCTGTCCCACAATCTTATCTTTCTGGAATTAAATTAGTATAACATTACAACAGCTCTGCCTCACACTTTTATAGCTAACACCAGGTACAGCTGTCGTAATGGTATTTCTGGAGAGAGTGAGCAACAAACTTAAAAATACATACTCCCATTATACTTAAGGTAGCAAAGAAAGTTATAACTTGTCAATGATTGCAGGCAATGCCACCATCTATACAAGAATGGGAACAAACAGTGGTGACACTATATTACATGGAAAAATTACACATGATCTGGGAACCTGATTGATCTTTTTTAGTAATAGATGGGTGCACCACATTATGAGTGAAAGAAATAACTTTGTTCCTTGAAAAAGTAATGTTTTCAGAACTAGATGGGGAGCTGGAAGAGGCTAGTAATAAATCTGAACACCGTATAGCACTGGGTGGAAGTTATGATCACCTGGTCCCCTAGACAATCATAAAGGATATGTTAAAATATAAAAGTCATAATCAACTTACAAATGTTATTTATACCGCAAATTCTTACCAAGTATCTTAGCTCTAGTATAGTTATGCCATAGACCTTCTTTGTATACTCTTGTACAAAACTTGAGCTTAAAAATAAGCTTAAAAAGAAATAGTTGCCAACTTAAAGGGACACTATCAAACCCCTTATGCCTCAAAGTGCATTTAGTTTAAAAAACACATGTAATGATTGGTCACATTCTGTACAGATTGCTGAAGTAGCTGGTCATTTGATTCACGTTCCTTTTTTTCTTTTAAAAAGTGAAAAAAGACTGCCTACTATACTGGTGTTACAACAGAAACATAAACTTTGATGGCAGATAAGGACCGCTTGTCCTATCTAGTCTGTCCATTTCTCTACCTACTGGATAAGCTGCAGATCCTAGTTAACCAACAGCCTTTTTTTTCCTACCCCCCACAAGAATTGCCTTTTGTGCATCCCATGCATTCTTTAATTCCCCCACTTTTTTGACCCCACAACCTCCTCAAGAAGGCCATTCCATGCTTCCACCACCCTCTGTGTGAAAAAATATATCCTCACATTACCCCTGAGCTGTCCCCCCCCCCATCTTCAAATTGTGTCCCTTGTTCTTGCACATCTCTTTTTCTGAAAGATGATACCCTCTTGGACTTTGTTGATTCTATTCAAGTACTTAATAGTTTATATCATGTGCCTCCTCTCTCTCCATTCCTCAAGGGCATACATATTAAGCTCCTTTAGTCTCTTCTCATGTGGCTTCTATTGCAGACCCTGCTCCATTTTAGTTGCCCTCCTCTGGACTGTCTCCATCCTGTCTATGTCCTTGCAGAGATGGGGTCTTCAGAACTGCATGCAGTACTCCAGAGGGGGTCTCACCAACTGTCTGTACAGAGGGATAACAACTTCCTATTTTCTACTGGTGATTACCTCCTGGTCCCTTTCCATTTTTGTTGTTGTTAGTACCTCCCCCCTCATTGTGTACTCTTCTCCTGGGTTTTTGTTTCCCAAGTGCATTACTTTGCACTTCTTTGCATTGAATCCAAGCTGCCATGCTTCTGACCATTCCCTCAACCTTGCCAATTCCCTTCTCATTCTTTCCACACCCCCTTGTGTGTCAAACCTGTTGCAGATCTTTGTGTTGTCTGCAAAGAGGCAAACTTTTCCTTCCAATCCCTCTGCAATGTTACCTATAAAGACATTAAAAAGGACCGGATCCAGTACTGAACCTTGCAATAACCCACTAGTAACCCCTCTTTCTTCAGAGTGGACTCTGTTTACTATTACCTCCTTGCCCTGTTGTCCAGCCAATGTTTTACCCAGGCTACTACCCTGGAACCCACTCCCAGGCTGGCTAACTTGTTTATTAATCTTTTGTCTGGGACTGTGTCAAATGCCTTGCTAATGTCTAGGTAGGCCATGTCCACAGCCCATCCCTGGCCTACTGTACTACTTTGGTCACCCAGTCAAAGAAATCAATTAGATTCATCTGACATGACCTTCCCACTGTGAAACCATGCTGCCTTGGGTTCTGTGCCCCACTGGCCTCTAGGTACTCAACAATTCTTTCCTTCAGAAGTGGTTTCATCATTTTCCCTACCACTGAGGTCAAACTGACAGGTCTGTAGTTTCCTGCCTCTGTCTTGCTCCCACTTTTGTGAAGGGGAATCACATCCACCCTCCTCCAGTCCTCAGATACCACATCATCCTCCCATGATTTGTTAAAAAGGCTAGTCAGTGGTGTCACTAGTGTTCCCCTAAATTCTTTTAGAATTCTTGAGTGAATTCCGTCATGCCCCATTGCTTAGTCCACCTTCAGTTTTAGGAGTTCTTTCAGAACCCTTTCTTCTCTAAAAGGACTGGGATCGACCCCCTATCCAGAGTGCTTCTATTGATTGGATTAGGTATCTCCCCCCCCACTTCTTTTGTGAATTCTGAGCAGAAGTATTCATTCAGTATTCTTGCTTTTTCACTGTCCCTCTCTGCCCACCCACTGTCCCCTTTATTCAGCCTCATTATCTCTCCCTTTGTCTTTCTATGCTCCCTAATATACATATAAAAGGTTTCATTCCCCTTCTTAACAGATTTGGCTATCTTTTCCTTAGTTTGGGCCTTTGCTATTCTGACTGCCTTCCCCTCTTCCTTCTGCTTTAACTGGTACAGTTCTCTGTCCTGTTCCTTCTGTGTTTCCTTATACTTCCTAAATGCTATATTTTTCTCACTAACCTTCCCCACCACCTCTTTTGAGAACCATAGTGTTTTTTTCTTTTGTTTTGATTTGTTTATTTGCTTCACACAAAGGCTTGTTGCCTCTGTGATAGCAGTTTTGATTTTCCCATTGTTGCTCCACCACTCATTCTTGCCTGTTTACTAGTGCTTTTCTGAGGCACTCTTCCATTTTGACAAAGTCAGCCCTCCTGAAGTTCAGTACCTTCACTTTTTTATGGCTAGATACTGCAACAGAGTTTATTGTGAACCAGACTGTTTGGTGGTCACTTGTTCCCAGATGGCTACCCACTTCTAGATCTGAGGTCGTCTCTCCATCACCATTTGAGAGTACCAGATCTAAGATTGCTCCCACCCGAGTGGGTTCCAACACTAGCTGTCTGAGGCATGCCTCCTGTAGAGCATCGACAATGGCCCTGCTCTTGGATGTGGCTGCAGCAAAGGTGCAAGGTTACCACACAAAAATATGCTAGTTTACATTTTTGTTGATCAACACCCACTGCATCTTTCCTGGACTTGGGAATACCCCCAACGGTGTCTACCCACTTATAAAGCAGTGGGAGGAGACTATTGCATAATGAGTTGCTGCACTTTTAGGGGGTGTTCCTAATGTTCAGGAAGCATGCAGGAAGAGTAATGCAAAGAATTAAGACAAAACAAAGCTGGGTATAATTACACCATTAGCATGCATTTCAGTTCTACTTAGGACGCAGATAAAGCAACACGCATTGTCAATGAATTTTAGAGATGGTAAGCAGTAATAAAATGTGGGGTTTCAACTACAAATAGTATAATACAAAAATGGTTGACAGCATCCCTTTAAAATAGAATGATTTACAGTTGCTTTGTAGGCATTTGAGCAACAGCCTGTAATAGAAATGTTCTAAGTTATTTTTTTTTGCACATATTTATTGAAAGCAAAAATATTCAGATTTTTCAGTTGCAACTCACTTTGAAAATTTTAACCACTAAAGTAATGCTAGTTATAAAAGTTTTTCAACTATGTGTGCTAGAATTATTTTAATTTGCAGATACAGCAAAGTATTG
Organism: Neoceratodus forsteri; assembly: GCA_016271365.2. Lineage (NCBI taxonomy): Eukaryota > Metazoa > Chordata > Ceratodontiformes > Ceratodontidae > Neoceratodus > Neoceratodus forsteri. The sequence continues at coordinate 663,538,699 of CM028130.1, read as the reverse complement.
AAAAACTCAACCTCAATTTTTCTGTCACAGCATTTTTTGTCAATTTAAAACCATAAACATAACATTAATTTCAATATTTTTAAATTATTATTTAAAAAAAAAGGACAGCTTTTCTGCCAAACACTTACTTTTTCAATTTAGACACAAAACTAATGTTAGTTGCAATCTTTTTCTTTAATTTGCAGATACATTTAAATAGTTTAAAAATTACCACAATGGTTCTGTTGCTACTTATTTGTTTGAAGGACTACCTGGCAGGGGTAATAGAAGAAAGGTGAGAGAAGAGTCTGGATGAGATGGAAAGGGCATTGTTAGAATTAAATGGAAAGGGAACCCAGGGCTAAGAGCTAGGGGTACTGGGGAATGGGGGAAGGGAAACTATGATAGGTGTTTTTCAGGCATGACACTAGGGGATCTCGTACCACAGGTGAGTAAAGAGAAAATTTGGAAGTGGGAGTACATAGATATGTTTGCACTAGCTGACAAGGAGTACGTAAAAAGGTATGTGGAGTGGGAGTCAGTGGGAAGGTCTGAGATGGCAGTGGCACTAGCTTTAGTAGGTAAGACCATGGAGGATAAGGGCTACAAGGGCAAGACCTTTCATGCTTGGATGGCCAGTTTCACTAATTTTAGGGCCATTTTGCAATGGAAGCAACCAGAATTGGCCATACCATTGTTGACATACTAAGCAACAAATAGGAATGCTTATAAAGCAAAAGGGGGCTATGAGTGGCTGCTGTATGATGAGAGGTTTGGAAATATATGGCAGCTCGTGGGGATATTTGCTGGGATGCCACACATGCAGATTTGTGGGTGAGGACTCTCACAGGCCAGGGGTCTGGGTTTTCAAAGAGACAAAGGGAGGATGGGGCCCATAGTAAAGACATGTTGGGGTTACAATAAGGCCACATGAAGTTGGGTGAAGTGCAAGTTTAGGCACGTTTGCCCAAAATGTGCTGGACATCACCCGGTCTCCAGGTGCAAGAGCATGGGGAGAGGATGGGATTCCAGCAGTACTCTGGGTAGCCCTTTTGGGGGGCTCATGGGGTGGGAAGGGTGGTGCCAGAACCCAAGGTGGGAGAGGAGGGGTTTTGGGGGGTAGGGGGGCTTTTTTTGTGGGGGGAAGTAGCCAGTGGGTAGGGAGAGACAGGAGCACAAAGGCGGGGCAGGGTGTAAGCTGGCTTGCACATCCATCAGGTGGGAAACCCTCTGGGCATGGACAGAGGGATACCGAGATAGCCCAGCAAAAGAAAGGCTATGGGAGCACTTTATATGGGGTTTCAGTTCGCACTACGAGGTGGGGATGGCCATGCAAGCGAAGAAAATTTAGAAGTCGATGATAAAGGCCTTAGGAGGGTTGTTAGGAAGAAGACAGAGAAAGAGATAGCAGCTGGTAGAGTGGAAGGACCATTCCTAATGCCCCCTGGCAGGAACTACAGGTATATCCATTAAGTCTTGTAACCAAGAAAAGTCCCAGGGAATTCAGGCTTATTCACCACCTGTCCTACCTCGAAGGGGTTCAGTGAATGTTGCCATTCCAGATAAGGAGAGGGTGGTGTCATACACCATGCTAGATCAAGCTGTGGAGTTGACTAGAGCAGTGGATGAGGCATGAATGGCAAAAGACTGATACCGAATTTGCTTTCAGCTGCTACTGGTGTGGGCTGAAGACTGGGAACATTTGGGTTTTCAATTTGATGGTAAATATTATTTTAACAAAGTGATGTCCATGGGTTGCTCAGTAGCATGTACAGCCTTCAAGGCCTTCAGCACCTGGTTGCAGTGGGTGTTTGGAAACAGGTGGGGGCACATGCAGGTAGTGCACTATTTGGATGATTTACTACTGGTTGGCAGAGGGAGGTTTGGGGCAGACACAATGTTGAGGAAGTTTCAGAGCAAGTGTCAGACCCTAGGGGTACCATTAGTGGGAGACAAGACAGAGGGACCCACTAGGAAACTAGAGTTCCTGGGCATCAAGGTGGATGTGGTAGCAGGAGTACTCTGCCTTCCCTCAGATAAGATTAAGAAGTTGAAAGCACTATTGACACTGGTAAAATCCAGGAGGAGTGTACAGTTAATGGTGGTACAGCAACTCCTCGGGGCATGCAGGGCAGTGGCTCCAGGAAGGGTTTTTACCAGGAGGCTAGCAAGAGCCATAGGTAAGGAAAAGCTACTGCACCATTAGGTAAGGATCACAAAAGGGGTTATGCAGGACCTGGCTGTTTGGGAACAGTTTTTAGAGTGCTACAATGGGGTCACGTTCTGGCAAAATGATTGGCTGTACAACACAGATTAAGAACTGTACACTGATGCATTGGTTTTAGTAGGTTTGCACCTGAATCTGTCATTCAAAGCCAGGCACATTGAAGGCATTCCAACAAAGTGGCTGATAACCTTTCTCATCTTCATTTACACTGGTTCAATCAATCGATCAATCTTTATTTTACCATGGGGAACACCTTTGAGTAAAACTCATTTACAAGGAGGCCCTGGAAGGCACATGGATAGAAATAGCATATAGTACAGATTGTGCAACAATGATGAGAATTATCAAATAAGTGTTGTTGTAAATACAAAATACAGAGGAAACAATATGGCAAACATGGCACTTAAAGGATACATTGATCAAACAAAAAACTAGGCAGAGGAGGTGGCACCCAGAGCAGTGACCAGGAGGACCACAGTACCTCCCAATTTATGGGAAGTTGGATGGAGAGAGCCAGACTGTTGTACAGTATTGGAGCTTTTGATTGGACAGCACACTACAAGGGGGCATAGAGGTCATTCCAAGAATTTTGGCAGCAAAATGATTTTGAGGTCATTGGAGTTGTCATGGAAAGCCAGATCATAAGATTCATGGTTCAGAAATGGGACGAGAGGTTGGCTCACTCCACAACTGGTACATATTTAGTAGGGATAGGGGTAGTCTGCAAAGCATGGGGATGGGGGGGCACCGACCAGGGCACCAGCGTTCAGAAGGATGATGCAGGGGTGGCAGAGGATTAAGGGAAAGGCAGTGGAACACAGGAAACCAGTAGAGGGGGATTTATTAAGGACATTTTTGGGAAGCTTGAAGAGCATATGCAGCTCTGCATATGAGAAGGTTTTATTCAGAGCAATATTCTTGGTGATGGAGCATGGGGCCTTTAGGGTCAGAAAGGTAATAGCTTGCAACCATAGGGACAAATAAGGGGGCCTGCACTGACAGGACATACCATGGAGTGATAGGGAGGTGGTGATTGACCTGAGGTGGTTCAAGACAGACAAGGCTGGGGTAGGGGTCAAGATTAGGTTGGCAAGGGCCATTGATGGGGAAAATTGTGCAGTCCTAGCCCTTGAGGCATATCAGAAAGTGAGGCTGACAGGGGCCAGGGCCTTTTTCATACACAGGAATGGATCAATGGTGTCAGCCTACCAGGTCACAGCATTGGTAAAGAAAGGGATTACCTTCATTGAGGAGGATGCATCTAGATTTTCCTCGCACTCATTTAGAATAGGGACAGCATCAGAGGCAGCTGCCTGGGGGAATCGGTGGAGGAAATGAAGGAGCTGGGGAGATGGAAATCTGCCTGTTACTAAATATATACAAGGAAGTAGATGGTTGATATGGTTTGTTTTTCTTCCAGATGTGGAGCACAGAACAATGGTTTGGATCATGGGGCACTCATTCATTTACTGGGCAAGGAAGCAAGCAGAGACAGCTTCAGAGAGCAGTGGAGTCTGTCAGGCTTCACTGGAAAGGCATATGGCGAATGCACTGGGGTCAACTGTTGCCACTATTGGAGGAACAAAAACTCAGAGTATCTAAACTAGACTTCCTTATACTGTATTTAGGAGGTAATGACCTGGGGAAGTGGCCATGGGTAGAATTGTTATTAGAAATCCAAAGGGACACAGGTATATTGAGGGCATGGTGGCAGGGGGTTATGCTAGCATGGTCAGAGATTATTCCATAACGAGCTTGGAGACATGCCAGGGACATCAAGGCTATCATAAGGGCAAGAAAGAAGATTAATAGGAGGAAGGCATCATTTATGAGCATGGCCCCTACTTTTCTGCGGCACATTGGGACCAAGTTCTGTGGCAAGATTACCATTTGCCGCAGAACCTCTGCGGTGGGGTTTGTAATTTCTGCGGAAGTTCTGTGGTACTAATGACCTACCATATCACAGTGTCAGCTTGTTATCCTGACTTCATTTCCATGGCAGTGGTGCTAGCAATCAGGATGGGGGAAAGCACAGTAACACTAGTTCGAAAAATAACAGACTTATAGAAATAATTTTATGCCTAAAAAAGCACAAAAAAAAATATCTATCCCTTAAGATCCCAGCCTATTGCATAAATTAAATATGCATCAGGGACCTTACGTGATAAATAAGGTATTTCTATACTCATGCTGTCTATACCACTCATGAGGTCCCCACTGTTTATCACATATATTTATATGCAATCCGTAACACACATACAGTTGTGTGTGTGCGTGTGTGTGTGTATATTTTTATTTTTTAATTTCCATAAAATTGGATCCTCATTCATACCGGTCCCTTTGGAAATGGAATAAACAGAATAGAGGAGATATTGCAAAACTCATTTTTCATGCTAGCCTGCTTCCCCTGACTCTACGTAACACCATCAGGCCATGAGGTGCATGTGAACCCATTGTAAGATAAAGCTCTCCAGCCCATCACAATGTGTCCCCCGTGTGACAGAACACTCCACCATACCTTCCCAGGCTCAGAGCAGTGGTGTGTTCCCCCAATCCTATTGCTTCCCAGCCAGCTCCCAGAGCTCATCTCTGAACCTGAGTTGTCAGCACGGTAACACAACATGCTACCCCTTTGGCCCAACAGCTGGCCCTACACACAACATTTCTCAATAACTTTTAGATGATTCGGTCAACCAATGACAATATGTAATCAATAATCCCTGACAAAAATGTGTACAGTGCGATTATTTATTTAACAGATCTATTCTTTCAACAGGTCTACACATTATTATATTCCATTTTTCTGGGCATAATTACTTTATTTTCTTAAAAATGACAGGTTAATTCATTTTACCAGTTATTTATTTCGGATGGCATCTCTATACCTTAAAGGCACACATAAGTTTGTTCAAAGTAAGGTATGGACTTAACAGGTCTATGCTATTGTCAAGGTTTTTTTTAAGTTGGTCCTAATGTAATAACGTAAGACTGAAAATTGTATTAGGCTGTAGTGCACGTTGAGCAAATATCACCATGCCTGATGTGCTGTGCCACCGCCTCTGGCAGCGGAAGCTGTGGTAGATAAGTGACTATTCATTTCTGTGGCAGAACGAAGCCATTTCACTAGCTAATGTATGATGTTATGGCACTGATAACATCCTATTCTGAGCATAGAGGGGTTTTGGATATAAAAAGGGGGGAAAGGAACCAGGTTCTATGGATAAACAGAAATATTAATAAAGAATCACCAACAGCAGTGAATTCTGCGGCACTGTAGAAGTTCTGCAGTAGATTGCAAGTTCTGCACAAAGTTCTGTGGCAGGAGAATTCTAGGGGCTGTGTTTATGAGGTAGGTAGGGAGAATATACATAGCGCTTGCTATTGCGTACGACAGTCCTGGGGACTACAGGCAAGATGAGGTACGTCTTTCTGAAGTAGGCATAGCACTCTTTACTGACAAATATGACAGGGCAATAGAGGAGTGGGAAAACAGGATGGAGGGGTTCGAGGGGAAGTGCACCTTCCATCCCAGAGTGGGAAGTGAGCTAGTGGAAATAAGGGGGAGAAGGGGTGCAGGGATGCACAAGAGGTGGGAGGGGTGAGTAGCGCCAGGCACAGACTGGCTCAACATCTGGCTGGGTTGGGCACCTCATAAAATTATCTCTTCAGGGAGGAGTTGAGGTGGGCATTGGGTGGAACACCAGAGTCCAAAACTAGAAGAGAGGCAAGAACAGACAACAGAAGTTAGAAGGCATTGGGTTACACGTCCGAGCCTGAGAAGACAAGACACGGACCAGAATTTTAAAGGATGGCTGTCAGGAAATGGGATGATTGTTTAAAAATGATATGATGTAAATATTTGTACCTATTGGGTGGGAAGAACGAATAAGATCAATGTAACATTATATATGGATTTGAATATGTAAATAAACTCACACCAGTCAAGCACCAACAACACTGTGTGTTGAGTACCATTCCATTAAGGAAATCCCAATGACAAAGGGGGTTGCACACTCAAAGGCAACCATAATTGTTAGGGGTTTCCTGACATGGAATGCAGAGATGGGTGGGGGGAGAGACAGTGAGAGAGGGAAAGGAAAGGTACAGAGAGAGAGAGAAGGGGAGATGATAGGTGACATGAGCATGAGTTTGACATGACTCATGTGCAGGTAGGTGCATACGACTGGCTTGGGGGGACAGAATGGGAAAAGCTAAGAGGGGGAAACAAAGGGGGCTGCAAGTAGGTCTCTAGTCACTTTTTGCTACAAACTTGAGAACCTCACCTACCCCTTTTTGGATAACATAAGAGAATGAGGGCATGGGCTGAGGGAGGAGAGAGGAGATAAGGGGGGCTGATGGAAGAGGTCAACAGATTTTCCTTGAGGCAGGAAGGAGCCGTAGATTACCTGCAAAGGGCAACAGGTGTGAGAAGGACATGAATGGATTGTCATCAGAAGGCAATAGAATTGGTGGTGACATCGATGGTGGGGAATGGAGGGGGGAAGGGGCATGGGGAGGCACAAGGGGTGGGGGGGTGAGTAGCACCAGGCATGGACTGGGTCAACATCCAGCTGGGTCAGGCATCTCAGAAAATTATCCTTTCTGTATCCGCTTTTGCCCTGCTGATCTTTTGCCCTTCCAGTCTCCTCTTCTTCCTATAAGCTTCCTTATCTTCCTCGCTGAGTGTCCTCTTAAATTTTCTGAAGGCCTTCCTCCTTTCCCTGACTGCCCCCACTACCTCCTTTGTAATCCAAAGTGGCCCCCTCCCCCTTTTGCTCTTCTTAACCTTTTTTATGCCTATTTCCATGGCTTTCAGTATCCCTCCTTTAATTGATTCCCATAACTCTTCCACTACCCCTAAATTCTCCGTTCCCCTCATTGCTTCCCTTGCTACCCTTTTCATTCTGTTGAAATCCACGCTTCTGAAGTCCATGACTGTAGTACTGGTTTGATTTGTCTCCCTTCCTGCCCTAATTCAGAATCTTACAGTCCTGTGACTGCTGGTGCCCAAGACTTCTCCCACTTGCACCTTCTCCACATTCTCCCCATTTGTCAGGACCATGTCCAGCAGGTGTCACCCCTTGTTGGCTCCCTGACTAGCTGCTGAAGGATTGACCGCTGCAGCGCAGCTAGGATCTCCCTGCTCCTGTTCGATACTGCATCTGGAATTTCCCAGTCTATATCTGGGAGGTTTAGATCCCCTACCAGTAGTAGTTCTCCTTTTAGGACCATCCTTGTGACTACCTGAATTAGCTGTCTATCCCCCTCCTCCCCCCCCTGCGTAGGTGGTCTGTATACCACCCCCAGTTGCAAGGATTCCCCAGTCCTTCAGCCTAGTGTTACCCACAGTAGCTCAGTCTCCCCATCTTCCTCTTGTCCCTCGGTTACTCTTACATTATCCCTGATGTATACAGCAACTCTCCCCCCCTTCTTGCCCTCCCTGTCCCTTCTAAACAGTCTGTAGCCCAAAATAGTTGTCTCCTAAGTATGATGCTCAGTCCACCAAGTCTCGCTTATTGCTACTATTATCCAGCCCTTCATCCACCATGATGGCCTCCAAGTCCACCATTATGTTCCCTAAGCTCCTGGCATTGGCTGCTAAACCCTTCCACTAAGTTCCCCCTCCATCACCCCTTTCAATTGACACCCTCTTGCCCAACAGTCTATCTCTATCTCTGTCCTGGTGGGGGGGAGGCCGGTAGCTCTCCATTTCTCCTGCCTTGAGGTGTGGATTCCCTCCCACAATTTAGTTAAAATTTTAGGTTTCTTCTATGAACTCTCCTAACTTGCTCTTTAGTACTGCCGCACCCTCCCTATTCAGGTGCAGTCTGTCTGGGGCAAATAGGCTCTCATCCCCCAATGTTGATCCCCAGTACCATACTAACCCATACCCCATCTTTTTACACCATCCCATCAACCATTCATTAAACCCTTCAATCCTCAGAATCCTCAGCCTCCTTTCAGTACTTGCCTTTGGTATGAGCAACACCTCCGAAAAAAGCCACAGACTGGAACTTAGCTAGCTCTCTGAATCTTGCCTGTCCCTCCAACAGGTTATTTCCCACTAGATCATTTGCTCCCAGGTGGAACATCAGGTGTATTTTTCCATTCTGCTGTTTGCCCCTTGAGGGGGATATAGTAAATGACCTGTGCCACCATCATACCTGGCAGGCACTCAACCCATACTGCACTGCTCTTGTCTCCTCTGCCCCCTTCAAATTCCTTTTATTACTGAGTCCCGAACAAGTAGAATCCTGCTCTCTTTTACCTTATGCTTGTATTTCTCATCTGTCCTTCTCCCAGCACCTTGCATCCCATTTTTACCCTATTTTCACTTTCTCCTATACTCATTGTATCTCCTCGAGTACTGATTTCCCCCTGCACTCCATGTGCTCTATGCCTCCCACAGGTGTTTCCTGCTATACCGCCTGGCCATACCCCACTATCCATGAGCTCCATCGCTCCCCTTTGCTCTGCTCTTTCCTGTGCCTTGACTGAATTTCCCAGAGATTGGGTCACTTCCCTATTCCTGTCTAAAGCTCAGCTCGCTGTCTCCCCCCCTCAAGATTAGCCCTTTCTCGCATGTGTTCACCCCTGCACCTTTATCTTTATGCTTGCCAACCTCTTTGTACTTTCCTGAAGGGGTGTCCCCCTTTCTACTGAGCCTACCTTCGCATTTGCTTCTGCTGTTACCCCTGACTCCTCCCAAACCCCATTGTCCTGGTTCTTTCTCCAGTTTTGTGCCCCTAGTGGTGTGAATCTGTTTTTCTGTTCAGTGCCCACTGCCTGTATCCCTCTAACTGGGGCTCCTACCCCTGCTTTCTCATCTCTTCTCTTCTGTGCAGGCTTTGGACCTTCTCGCCTGTCATTCCCCCTTGTCCTTCTTGTGTCTCATGCCGCCTCTACCTGGGCCTCCTGCAGCGCCCCCTTATGCCCTCCTTAACCCCTCCTTCCCTGCTTGTGTACTTATTTCTTTTCTTCCAGTCCCCATCTTGTCTTTCTCTGCCTATTGCTGTAGTTGCTTCCTGTCTCCCTACAGCTCCCCATTTGCTCATTCATCTACCCCCTCCCATCTTACTCCCAAAGTGGATCCCCTCCTGTCCTCCCCCCTACCCCACTCCCTTGCCCATTCTAGTGTCTATCTCAACTGCCTCAGCTCCTCCCTTAGATGCACAAGCTGCTTAGATACCATGCCGTCCCCCATCTTCCATGCTATAGCCAGTACCATGGCTGACCCACAACCAGTGTACCCTACCACCCTTCCAAATATTCCCACTGCCCTTGCTGTCTGAGGACCATGCCCCATACCTGCCCCCACTCTGCTTCACTGTCCCATCCAAGTTGGTTGCCCCTCCATTTTCCCTAAGGTCTAGTGAAGGCAGATTTCTCCTCAATTGTACCTATTTAAGGCCTTCTACCTTTAGGTTTGTTCTGATAGAACAACAAAATATAAGATTTAAATCCCAGACCTTCAAGCGATTCCCCCAATCACAATACTAAAGAATCCAGGCCTATTTCCTTTAGGTTTTGTGCACATACAATATTGAAAAAAATAAGTGATTTAGATCACTGACCATTAAGCAATTTCCCCTTTCTTAGTACCCTAGAATCCACAGTACCTTTTGCTGTTTCCCCGTACTTTAACATCCATTTAAAGATAATTGATAAACTAATGGATTTATATTATAGACCCTAGAATGATTTCCCCATTCTCAGTACCAATATACACAGTACCCTAGAATCACAGTACCCTAGAACCCACAGTACCTTTTGCAGCAGCAGACGGAACCCTAGCACCTTCTGATACAAACCTTATCTGTAAACCCCTGGTGATTAGTCACTATATTCACAGCATCAACAGTGTAAATGCCCCTTTAAACCCAAAGCCCATACAGCCACAGCTGACCAAACATATTGTCACAGTACCTTGATTAAGATGCCTTCTCAGCACTTCTATGCACAGTGTTCAAATTCACTGTCCCTTTGTCCCTCTATAGGATTTAGTATAGGATCACCTTCACCTCTATAAGATTAAGTGTCACAGTACCTTGATTAAGAAGCCCTTCTCAGCACCTCTATGCAAGGTGACCAGATCCACTGTCCCTGCACAGGGTTCAATCTTTTCCACAGGCAAAACACGCCCTACCTCAAAGTTTGTCTTGTGTCCACCCTTTGAAATTAACTCCACCACCTGTCCCATCCCTGATAGGTGCAACCACTACTTAGAGTGGTTCTGGCAGCCCATTTAATAATGGTGGTGGCGCAGGGAGGGATGATGGAATAAAAACTCAGCTGAAGCCTGGATTGACTGGATCGGCTCCTCCTGGAGTCCGATGAACACTGCTACAGTCACTCATGATCTGCCACCTTCCTGGCTCTACCAAATGTGGCAACAGCTGCTGCAGTAGCCTTGGGACTGACGATGTGGCCCCGCTCTCCCAAGCAGGCCTCTTCTCCTTTCTGTTGCAGCTCTGCCACCGGTGATTTCCTGCTGCTAGTGGGCCCGAGGTCTTCCACAAATTGCAGCTCATAGTTTGGTGCAGCTGGGCCCTGGCAATATATAGCCCAGCCGCAAGATCAAATTTCCCCACCCCTCTCTCTTGTTGGCTCAACTGAAGCCTGGATTGACTAGATTGGCTCCTCCTGGAGTCCAATGAGCATGACTACAGCCGCTTATGATCTGCGGCTTTCCTGGCTCTCCCAAATGCAGCAACGGGTGCTGCAGTAGTCCTGGGAGTGCCGATGCAACCCTGCTCTCCCAAGCAGGCCTCCTCTCCCGTCTACTATGGCCCTGCTGCCAGTGATGTCCTGCTGTGGGTGCTGCCTTAGTTCTTCCACAAATTGCAACTGTATAATTTTGTATTTCTTTGAAACTTGTCTTTACAGCCAATGCCCTTTGGGGTATCCCTTACCTCAGTGCTTTTGCACTGAGTTTTTTTTGTCTCCTTGGAGATGCACTTGAAGTGGTGGGCAGTTTAAAATATCTTGGGTTATGGACTGATAGTCGCCTTTTTTCACTACATATACTGTATAGAACCCCTTTGCAAAAAACTAAGAAGTAGATTAGGCTTCTTTTATAGAAATAAGATTTGTTTCCCACAGGAGGTCTGGAAGAGATTAGTACAAGTCACATTCCTCCCTTTATTGGACTATGCAGACTTGATCTATAGTCACTGTTCTTCCACTTACCTATACAAATTGGATGTGCTCTACCATAGGCCCATTAAATGTATTACTAATTCAGCACCTAGAACACACCGTTGCGTATTATATGCAACTATAGGGTGGACATCACTAACAACAAGGATGCTAAAAAAGCTATACATGTGGACTTACAAAGTAATAAAAAGATTTAGCACAGTAAATTCCAGATCTCATTAACAGGTCTCATAGTAGCTATTCTTTAAGGAAAAGTAATTACATTCTCTTAGACACTCAGAGGTATGCTACGCAGTACAGTAAAAAAGCAATTGGCAGTGTCATCCCCACAGTCTGGAATAACATGCAAAATTATCTTAAACTCACCAGCATAGTTAGGCTTGGTGGTTTCAAATCACTTACAGAAAATTTATGTAATGAGTTATGTACCTGTAATAGCCCAAATGTATGATCACCACTGCATTCTGCATTTATTAGATACCATGTGAAGATATATTCCTTATGAAATGCACATATGTATATCATGTACCTAAACCATTGACTACCTTTCTATACAATTGCTACTCCATAATCAACTTGTCTAATTTGTAATAAGATATACATTATTATGTATTCATCTTCATTATATTCTATTCATTGACCTGTACTGCATTGTCAAGTTTTTATTGTATGCTGTCCTACCCAGAACCTTCTTGTAAATGAGACTGCTTAATGGAGCCTTATCCTGGTGAAAAAATAAAATAAAACCAAACAAATGAATAACACTCAAGCTTTCACATTTCTGTAGTCATGTTCTGACTGTGTTACATCTGTAAACTATTAATCAAATATAAGTTAATTAAAACTGTACAGAGAAATTTTATCAAAGGATAATTCCACCTGGTCATTTAGACCAGACCATGACAAAGCTCCCAAATGGTAAAATCAATATGCCTCTTTGGGTGCCAATTTCTTCTCAATATTGCCCCCTTTTGGCCTCAAGCTCACTTTTTCTATGCCTATGAACACAGGTATATGTTCACACTGCAAACTTATTCTTTCCACATGTGAGGCAAAATGCTGATTTATTATTCTTCATGGCAATTTTCCTCATATGTTCCCCCAACCACCCACTCTTTGAATTTCCTTTTCATGTGAACAACATAGTATGCCCCACATGGGCATGAGACAAGATGCACTATGTTGGTGTATCACAATTTTTGAAATCCTTGATGGATACCATTTCTCCAGTTTTAGAATTAAAGAAATGTTTGTGGTGGCTACAATCTCTCACATTTTCTTGTATGTGGTAGAGTGGGGGAAGTCAAGATGTTTTGGATTGCTTAGACCGAGCACTGTGGAGAAGGGTATCTCTCATATTCCTAACCTTTCAGCACACAATTATGGTTGGATTTTTAATACACTCCTTTAAATAAGGTTTAGCATTCAGTATCTCCCAATTTTGAAGAGTGATGTTTTCAACAGTCTTTACATCAGCTGAATTTATAGCAGCAAAAATTCAACCTATTGTGAATATAATTCTCTCTCTCTCTCTCTCTCTCTCTCTCTGGGAGCCACAACTGTCTTCCTGGGGAGTGTGTCAACCTCCATTCTGGACTTTCTAATAACAACCCCTTTCCAGGAAGTATTTGACATTATGCTGGCCTCCTACAACTAATATTCCTCTTGGCTGCAGTTCAATTTGATCTTGATAAGTTGGCCTTTGTATGGGGTAAATGTTATTACAAAGACTAGACTGGAAATTGACACACTTCTCAGGGAGATACTTATGACTCCTAGGGAAAGAGAGAAAATACTGGTCAAAATAAGCTGAATTTTGTTACTACATTTTCAACAGATGTAAAGATTATTGAAAACATAATTCTTTTTTTTTACTACAAGATTTTATTGAAGTTTATAACAACAAATCATACAAAACAAATAAATTGACATGCAGTTATTGCGTGTGGCTAAGACTCTTGGAGATACACTTCTAAGAGAGTTTGTATTTGGTAACATCAAGTACCGTACTGTAAAACTACATGACATTCATGTGGCATCAGGCACAGCTAGAGTATTCCTAGCAATGTTGTACAAAAGGCAATTTATGACCAGTTGTATTATATGAGTTCCTATGTATATCATGTCCATCAGGATTACAGTGGTGAGAGGGGAAGCCAGAGGTGCATGGGCACCAGGTTGTAAGGGGCTTGAACCATGGTGGGGCTGCAATATCCCTTTGTTTTGGATTTTGGAAGCCCCGCAATGGCCGTAGGATGGGGCTGAGGTTAGACAAACCATGAGCTGCCCCCCACATCCCCTTGTTTCTTTTTTAAACTCAACTCAAATAAACTAATACAAAGTAACTGAAAGGTAGTTTTGAGAAAGTAGAGTAACTTGAACTCTACACTAATAGCATAGGTCCGGCGGTGGTCCATTGGTCTCCACTATCACCAGTCCCTCTGGCCTATTTCCCAACCTCCCAGGCTTCCTCACCCTCCCCACCATTGCGGTCTAGACCAGCATTGCACTGGGCAGGGGGGTTTTATGGGACCCTCCATCAAACCCCAGCAGTGTACTAACACTTTGCCACAACTTTCTGACTGTGTCAGCACTTGGGACTTTGGGGTAGACCCCTTTTTATACTGAAATTGAGCACAGGGTCCTTGGCACATACAGATTTGCTGCAGCTGGAGATTGACACATTGTGCATGGTGCTAGTGGCTCTTCGAAAATAGAGCCCCTTGTCTCATATTGATTCAATAATTCAATATGGACTAGTGGTGTACTCTTCTGCTCATAGGACTGCATTGCATAGAGTTGAAATACTTTTGAATGGGTTTTGTAGATTTCCTTGTAAATTATCCATGAATTGTCATACTTGTAATATATATTCTATTGGAAACCTGGCTGCCGTTAGTCAGCAATAGATTATTTACTTGGTTGTTGGGCTTGGAAGATGAATTGTGGTTGTGTACCACAAAACCTAGGTCAGTTAGTTAAATGGGACACAAGAAGCTCCACTGCTTCTAGAGCAGCCAGGAGGCTAGCTTTGAAACTGCCACATTGAAGAAAAAAGATCAAGATTCTTCTTACTACAGACAAGGCTGCTTTTGGAATTCAATATCTTATGAAATTATCAGCATTGATTGTTATTCAAAATTTGCACAAACCTTGAAGACACATTTGAATATGATGTATCCTTGCACCTGTTATGTCTCAGCTGAACTGTCTTTGTAAATTATTTGTACATGTATTTACTAGATTTACTGGATTTTATTGGACAAAAGAAGGCACAAGGCCCTTCGTGATTGTCCCCCTCAACAGAGGGTCACTGTAGATTACGGGTAAAATTAAGCCATTTATCTAGCTTAGATTTAAATATGTCTAGGGATGTAGAATTGACCATCTCCTGAGGAAATATGTTCCATAGTTTAGCAGCTCTTATATTAAAAAAGTTGTCATGTCTATTAGTGTCTGCCCAGTTTACTTTGAGCAGCTGGTTATGCATCCTGCCCACCATACGCTTATTGACTAATGTTAGCCCACATTGTTCCATTAATGGTGGATTTTTGGTAAATTTGTAAGTTAGCAGGATATCACCCCGTTTTCTTCTTAGGGAAAGGGGATATAGTCCTGTTTCCCTAAGCCTGGTACTATAGTGTTTATTATTCAGCTTTGGTATGATTTTTGTAAGTCGTCTCTGTACTTGTTCAAGGCGATTTATGTCTCCCTTAAGATGAGGGTTCCAGAAGGGGGACCCATAATCTAGATGAGGTCTAACATAAACATACTTGTTTTATGTACGGTTGCCTAACAGGCATTTATTGTCCACAGGCCTTCATTTTAAATAAAAATGAATAGAAAAATAAATGAATGAATGGATAATGGCCTTCAAGTCAGTAATTAACAGAATCTCTGCAAGTTCATATTTGGTTTTATTCTTAAGTAGTTCATTAGGACAGTGAAAGACAAATGCAGTAAAGGTAAAGGAAATTAGCACAACTATTTTTTTTTTATTTCTGTGTGGACCCCCTCCCAATAATAAACCATCTTATGGTAAGTCTAAAAACTATGGCAATGTGTGCCCACTCCACCACAAAGTCTCCAGCATTTATAAGAGCCTCTACAGCTAATAGTGGATGTTCTAAAATATCTCACCATTACTCACCACACAAACTCCTTCCACATGGACAGAGTAGTGACCTTCCAACCCAGCTGCAGGTGATCATTCCAAGTTGCAACTGGGATGTTAACTTCTTCCTCTTGTTCCCACCTGCTCTGTACCCCCACCATTGGAGGGGGGGGTCACCTCAGAGTGGTTAAACAACCCCTAAATGCATCTGTAATATTTCCAGTTCTGGTCTTAGAAACACCCTCCAGTAATAAGCTCTTTAAGAATGTGGGAACCCTCTGAAGGTGTTGCAGACTCTAAAAAGTGGTGGGCATGGAGATATTTGAAGAAATCAGATCTTGGAAAGTGAAAGGATCCCTGCAACTTGACAAATGGTACTATGTTCCCTTGCATCACACATTGTGGGAATCCAGTGACACCTCATTCATCAGACCAAGTGCAAATGTCAGCACCTTATCTGACTATTGAGGAGCCTCACTCAGCCACTGAAGCAATTTGACTGCACCAAGAGTTTATGTGACAGTATCCAGGTGACCACTTTTCTTCTGGAGACCTCATTCCTCCCAACCCTGTATCCCTGATCCTGGGAGAGGGGGGTGAAGTCAGTACATAATCTAATCAATGACATAGGCCTCAACCTAGCTAGAGTCTTGGTTTTACTATGTAGCGGTCTTAAGATTGTTAGGGAGTGAGCAACTCAAGGGTTTTGTCCTCTTCTGGAGGTCATCATACAAGTGGTGATGGTGAACAGTGGGACTGTGTCCCCCCCCTTCCCTGTCTGGGCTGCTTGATAGTATTTTCATAAATTAGACATAATCTGCCCGTTGGTCCTGTGGTGCCATTAGGATTCCACTCTGGATCCATGGCTTAGTCTCTCCACATATACAGTAAATTTAAGGATAACCTTTTTGACTTTAGTACAATACAACAGAGGAATTTCTATGGGGAACACTTGGAAGAGAAAAATATATCAGGGTAGGATATTCATCTTTGGTGAGTTAATTTGACCTAGGGCCAATAGGGGCAGGAGTTTCCGATGTGCAATGCCCGTTTGCAAGTTGTCATATCAGTTCAGATAGTCAAACTGAAACAATTTGAGCAGCTTAGCAGCAACCTGTATTCACAAGTACTGAGTATGGTTCCGCCCATCCAAGTAAATGGAAATAAGGATTTAAATTCAGCTGTTCTGTGACCCCTAATTACCAGGGCCTTAGACTTTAACTAGTTAATCTTATAGCCTGAAGTACACCAAATGAGCACAACAACTTCACCAGTTCTGGAATTAATGTGGTGACGTTTGAAAGAAAAAAGAATCATCAGCATATAGTGAAGTCTTATGTTCCTGTCCCTTGATTTGAACACCAGATATAGTGGGGTTCTGATAAAGAGACTGTCCCAGTGGCTTCAGACTCAATGTAAAGAGCAGGGGAGATGGAGAGGGGGACATGCCTGGCTGGATCCCCCTTTCCAAAGAAAATCTCTGTGAAAAGAGACCATTATAGAGCTCCATGAAATTATTTCCATTTTTTATCATTTTTCTTTTTCTTTTTTTGGAATTTTGCATTAGTTCTTTTATTCATTGAAAATTTAGTTTTATTTCTTGTTATCATATCTACATTAATAAAATACATCAAAATGACCTTATACACACTAGAAATCATATTCCGAGTATACTACATCATATTAAGCAGCATTATGCAATGACCTTGAAAGGTTTTATGAATCAGACAATTCCACGGGTGCTTCCTTATGGATCATCTCTGTGGTAACAATGAAACCTAAACAACAATAGTTGCAAGCATTTATTTAGTTGCTGCCAAATAAAAGCATTTTGTTTAACTTTTCTCATGTGTTTGTTTTCATTTTATTTTGTTTTATAACTTGATTTTCATTTTATTTCTTATTTAAGAAAAACACAGGCCTCTACTCATTTACCTGGACCACTGCCTCAGATTTACTGTATAAAGCTTCAATGACATGAATAAATTTGACATCTAACCAAAAGGAGTACAGAGTAAGTTTTAAAAACTGCCAAGTAACCCTATCAAATGCTTTGACTGCATATGTTGATATTGCCAAACTGATTGCTGGGTTAGATTTTTGTGCCAAGATAATATTAAGCAAGTGTTCTATATTATCTTGTAAAAACTGACCTTTTATGCAGCCTGGGTGTCATATATTATCTTGTAACAACTGGTCTTTTGTGCAACCTGCCAGATCTGGATGAACCAGAACCATAATATTTTATTTTTTATTAAAGATCAAATGCATATTAACCGTCCCCTATTATCTGGTGGTAGTAACTATGACAGTATGTTCCCTAGATGTGCAGTAACTTAGTTTTGTCAAAGACAAAGTTGTATTAAATACCTTTCTGAGCCTCTTTTTAGCAGCTGAGCAGTACAGTTTGCTTACATTCCTGTTATCAGATTCTCAAATGCCTCCCATGAGACGTTTGCTAGGAGTGATGTCAAATTTGTCAGCACACTAATGGGAAACAGCAGGCTATCAGTGTTTCTTTTCCCTTGATACACAGATAGATGGTGCTATAAAACAGTATGCTGACACAAGGTCATCACCACCACTGCTAACACTAGCACAGCAACAGATATCGCCTGTCAGTGGCAAGTCGCTATGCTGGTAAGAGGGGAACACCGGTGGTGCGGCTCCCGGTGTTGCACCCCCCTGGTCCAACATCGACTCTGAGCTAGATATCTAGAGACTGGGGACATGGGGGGTTCAGGGGTGCAGACCCCTGATAGAAACACACTGGCATCCCAGACAGCACAATGCCAACACTCGGCATTGTGTCTGTCACTGTGGGGGATGTCGGTGTGTGTGCTGTCACAGCACATTGGTAAATCCCTATAAAACATTTCAAGTAACTGTGTTGTGCCATTTATTTATTTGACTAGTGCTGATGAGCAGGAACAGCAGCAGCACAGAGCTTCTCTATGAGAGTGAAGCATTCAGCTCTTGTGCTTTCTTATTGGAGACTCTCTTTGCTGCTGTATTACAGTAAGGCAGGAGACAAGACTGTCAAGGTGTTACTTGAGGGAGGAGGGGTACCCCTATACGTGCTATCAGTGTCTGTGCACTCTAAAAAATTAAGTGTTATTTTATTACAATGTAAATGTGTAAATTACTGTTTGACACAGTGTGTGTAACATTAACTCACAATTGTGTCCTATTTATGAAAACAGCGAGTTACACAATTACAGTGTAAAAAATGACACTGCTCATGTTAATTTTTACACTGTAAGTTTATAAATCACTCTTTAACACAGTGTGTGTAATATCAACTCACAAATGTGTCATATTTATGAAAACAGTGATTTATGACACATTTGTGAGTTGATATTACGCACACTGTGTTAAACAGTGATTTATAAACTTACAGTGTAACAAAATTACACTTCATTTTGTTAATCAACTTACCCCAGAAATGGTACAGTGCTCTATTACAGTAATTAATTATATGGCTTTTGCAATCCGTACTGTGGTGTATGTTTTATTTTACAGCTTTACCATTTTTCCATAAATGCTGAAATATATATACCTTTTTTAGAGATGAGCCAGTGTAAATTCCTTCATGTCAATTTGCATACACTTCCCATGAAGCTTTGCTCAACTGGGTGTGTGCAATTGTGTTTTTCTTTCAAATTTGGATGCATGGCCAATATCCTTCCAGGATAACATTTGCCAAAGGGGATTTGCTCTGAGTTCTTATTTTTTGTAGTTATTCTCTTCTCTACTATGGGCTTCCCATGACATTACAAAGTAAGACCCTGATGGGGAAGCTGACTCTCAAGTACTACAGCATGAAGTAGCAATAGCATATTGAAGATATATAACAGCATGGCAGCTATGTAGGTTTTCTGGGTATTGGTTTTGTGGGTTACATTACATAACCTATTCACAATAAACTTAAAAATGTATAATAAGGATTTGTGAATGTTTCCAGTTAGCATTTATGTTCTTTGTACAATCTAAGTAAGAAATAATACCCTCCAGGGTAGTCAGTATTGGGGAATACCGGACCGCCCAAGGGTGTAATGAGGGCCTTATAGCCCCTGGAAGGTCCAGTATTCCCCAATACCACCCACCCTGGAGGGTATTATTGTGCTTAGAAAATGGGTTACAAGTGTAATTTTTTGTAGGATAAAAAAAAAGTAAAATAATGTTATAAAAAATGACTAAAATTTAGTTTTTGTTTCCTGTTCGATAAAGTTGTCCCTCTACTTCTGGCATTGGCATTATCAGTAGGGGGTGCTGTTATGACTCCTTCTGTGATGTTTCAACCCCCCCCTTCAGTCTGTTCCTGTTTTTTTTTTTTATTATTTTTATTTATGCTGCCTTCTCTTGCTGCAGTTTGTTCTGTTAGCCCTTTCCTGTCAGTGAAACTGACAGGAGACTGCAGGACTTGGATTATTAAGAAATACAGTGGCAGTATAGAATGGCGTTTTAAACAATGCATCTCCTCTCCTCTCCTGATTCCCTCAATGGAGCACCTGGTCGCGGCAAGTATTACATGGCTGTTTACTCGCTGTCAAGAGAAAAGTTTCTGTAGTGTCAGGAGGCAGTGCAGTAGAGAGAGCAAGGATTTGTTTTCTTTGTTTTGGGAGGTAAACTGTATGGCAGGCAGCATGAGCAAGCAGCACATGTGCATTTTGTTGCTATGCAGAGGCTCATGCTGCACTGCTGTTTTGAAAGCCAGGCTGCTGACTGAAGTGAAGCCGATATGATCGGTCACTTCCTTTTTTTTTTTATTCATTTTTTTTATTTGTTGTGGAGCTTTTTAAAGACAAACTAGGGGGGAGCCATCTAACACACTTGCAAGTCTCTCACTAAGTGAGAGAGAAAAAACATTGTGGCTAACTCATTTGAAGATACGTGAGGTAATGCAGCACTCCAAAAAGGAACTTCTTCTCAGTGGGCTCTATTGAAAAATGCCGACCCAGTAATGTTGGAGTCCTAGCCAATCAGAAGGCTAGAAAAGTGTTTCCCATTTTCTAAGTGGGATTAATACACTTAAAATGTCAATACACTTATATGTTGAAATAGACATTTCCGGGACATTAAGTCCTGGGAATATGCATAGTCATTTATGCATGCCCAGTATCATGCCAGGAGTTGCAGACCTCAATGTTTAGCACTTGTAATCCTTGTTTCATATGAATTAGCACTTCCCTGAGTTCAGCTTTCCTCATACACACAGAATATATGTTTAGCTGAACTCAGGTGTGCTGAGGCATGACCCCACCTTCTGAAATGTGACCGCACATTGGAAGCCAGTGCGGTAAAGCTGGGGGAACGAGGGGTGGGGGTTGCTTATTGCTTTGCTGTGCATTGATGTTACATTCTGTATGTTTTGGGGACACAAGTCCTGTAGTGAATTTTTCTTATAAACTGACAGTCCCTCAGATACTGATAGCACATATATGGATACCCCCTCCCCACAGTAACATATTTACAATGTTGTCTCCTGCCTTACTGTAGTATAGCAGTGATGAGAGGCTCCAATAAGAAAGAACACACGATTAAATGCTTTGCTCTCATTGAAAAGCTGTGTGCCACTGCTGTTTATTAGCACTAGTCAAATAAATCAGTGGCACCACACAGTTACATGGGATGTATTATAGCTCCATCTGTCTGTTTACCAAGGGACAGACACTGACAGCCGGCTTTTTCTCATTAGTGTGCTGAGACAAATTTGACATCACTCCTAGGGGACATCTCAGGGGAAGCATCTGAGAATCTGATAGCAGGAATGTAAAAAACCTTGCTGCTCGGCTGCTAAAAAGAGGCTCAGAAAGTCACTTAATACAACTTTGTCTTTGACAAAATGAAGTTACTGCACATCTAGGGAACGTACTGTACTGTCATGGTTACTACCGCCAGGTAATATGGGATGGTTCATGTGCATTTGATCTTTAAGCAACTTGTTCAGAGTCACACAGTATGCAACTGGAGGTTGTGGAAATAAAATCCAAGTATGTCTGCTGGATGTACAAAGCTTATTCACAGCTCGTTACTCTAACCTCTAGGCCAGTGGCGGGCAACCTGCAGCCCGCGGATCACATGTGGCCCCCAATGTGTTTTTCTACAGCCCCCAAGAGCATTTCTGTGAATGGAATTTAAAAAAAAAAAAAGCTCACTGTGTCTTTAAATTCTGTCCGCTTCCCTTCCGGGTTCAGTTTTCCGCCTTTGTTCATTACGTGTTGCTCTTCCCTATCCAAGTATAGCTACCTGCTCATGTCCAGACCTAGTTAGATGCAATGTTTCATTCTGTTTGAGTGCCTACACCATGCTCTTTGCAAATTGTGGTCCCAGTTAGATGGGGCGATTCCCGACATGCAGATTTTGGGTGACCTTAGGAGAGAAAGCATGGAAGTTTCAAGGTGTTGAAAGACAGAAATTACTGATATTACTAGTGATAATCATGGCAAAGTGGTGTTCATGGAGTGGAGACCATTCCTGTAATTAGGTGCATACATAGGTATCATATCGGGCTTATTCATTAATGTTGACCGTTGTCCCGTCCAAGTCATGCATATTAATGTGGCCCTTGTGGTGGTTTGAGGGCCACACATGCAGCCTTCAGACAATTTCAGGTCGCCCACCACTGCTCTAGGCTATACTGTCAGCTCCTATTGCAGCTGTTGCAGTCTAACCACTAGAATGTCTATCAACTGTTTCAGATCCACACAGAGTAGGTTGAAAGATCTATAGGAGTTACATTCTGTAGGGTCTTTTCCAGGTTTGGACAGCACTGTGATCTGAGCCTTCCACCAGCACATGAGGCAAATCCCTGCCACCAGTATTTCATTAAAGAACTGTGTAAGTACGACAGTCACTGTGGGTAATATAGGCCACTGTACCACTAAGCCTCCCTTGCTTGTGCTGCAAACGTGGGTAATCACAGGGTTTGGAAGAACTGTTATGAAGTCTCCTATTTATGCACCCAATATAGTGTGCTATAATACCTCTCAAACTCCTCCTGAGTTAAGGGTCCCAGCACTAGTGCTTGTAACAGGAAGCAGCCTAACTGCCTGTTGCAGTGCTATTTAAGGTCCCCCATAGCGAGCGGGGTGAACGTGTGTGGTGCCGTGTGTGGAGGTGCACGCAGAGACATGTACGTTGTAGCGCATGTGAGCTGTGTCCGTTGGGTACACTGGGAAATTGGTCAACACACTACCCTCCAGATATAAACAACTGTGCGAGTAAGTGGCTGGTGATACCTACTAAGGAAATCCAGAATATTTATTAGAAAGTAGATAGGGACAGTAGTTTTAAGTATGAAGAAAACATATGAATTAAGAAATAGGGGGAGTACTACAAATCAGCCAGAAAGACAACGTAGTCAGTGCAAAATGTTTGAAAAAGACAGGCCTTTGACAAACTATGTATGTGAAAGCTGCAACCAAATCGAAGCTCTAACAAATGAGATAAAAGACCTAAAGATACAGTTGCAAATGCAAACTGAAACTGCAAAACTGGAGAAATATCTTGATGAGGTAGCACTGAAATTTACCCCAGATAGACTAACACTCACATTGGGAGCCAAGCAAACACCAAGACAAGGGGAAATGGCTAACACTGAGACTGAGCCCATTCACAGAGATGGGTCCACCATTCAACCTAGATGGGGAAAAAAGAAAAATGGTCCAAACAGACAGTATCCTTCAATCCCACTCCATAACAGCTTCTTGGCTTTAAGTGAAGAAGGCGAGGTGGAGGATGCTTGGGAAGAAGGGCAACTAGACACTAATATGGAACCATCCACTAAAGCCCAAACAGGACAAAAACCTCATGAACAAACAAATGACAGCTGTTTACATAAAACAGATGTAGCAATAGGAACAACAAGTAGTTCTGAGATTGTAGTAAGTAACCCAGACACTAACCAGCTCAAGGTTAAACAAGCATTTGTCAGTGCCGAATGTTGCTTGCTTATATGTGCTTTTAAGATATTTGGAAGTGATAACACCATGCCTAAGAACTGTCATGTGCCCCCCCCCCAAGACATCAACTGTGTCTTTCTGTTCAGTATTCACGGGGGGGGGGGGCAAGGGCCACAGCAGTACAGCAATTGCAAAAGTGTGAAGAGGTGGACAATAGTCCATTCACAGGCAGAAGAATCCTGCAGGAGGTGACTAAATTGAAGGTGGACAAAGTGATGAGACCAGAGGACCAGATGGCATACACCCAAGGATATTAAGAGAACTGTGAAAGGAGATAGCAGTACCTGTGGCAGCCATGTTCACTGAGTCATTCAACACAGGGGTGGTACCAGAGAATTGGAGGAGGGCACATGTGGTCCCTCTATAGAAATCCAGCAGTAGGGAGGAGGTGGGGAACTATAGGCCAGTCAGCCTCACCTCAGCAGTGGGGAAGATCATGGAGACATTGCTTAAAGAAAGGATAGTGGGGCATCTAGAAGCCATTGGAGCTCAGGACCATAGTCAACATGGATTCACCGCGGGGAGGTCATGTCAGACAAATCTGGTTGATCTCTTTGACTGGGTGACAAAGGAAGTAAATCAGACTGGGGCAGTGGACAACACTTACCTTGATTTCAGCAAAGCCTTTGACACTGTCCCACATAGAAGGCTGATAAACTAGCTGGGTAGGCAGGGCATGGGGGAAAGGGTGGTAAACTGGGTTAGAAACTGGCTAGCAGACAGGAGGCAGAGAGTGGTGGTAAATGGGGTGCAGTCTGGGGAGAGGGGGTGACCAGTTGGGTGCTGCAAGGATTGGTTCTGGGGCCATTCCTGTTCAATGTCTTCATTAGTGACATTGCAGAAGGGCTGAAGGGGAAAGGTCAGCCTGTTTGCAGATGGCACCAAGATCTGTAACACAGTGGATACCCCAGAGGGGAGAAGAAAATGAGGAGGGACCTGGGAAAGCTTAAAAAATGGTCTGAGGACTGGTGACTGAAGTTTAATTTAAACAAGTGCAAAATTATGCACCTGGGGCACAGAAACCCTGGGGAAAACTACAGGATGTGGAGCAGGGAGGGAGTTGCTTACAGTCACAAAGAAGGAAAGGGACCTAGGGGTTCTTATTTCAGATGACCTAAAACTGTCAAAGTGGTAAGGCAGCTGGGAGGGCCAGTGACATGCTGGGGTGCATAGGCAGGGGTATCGCCAGCATAAGGAGGGAGGTAGTAATGCCTTTATATAAAACCATGGGCAGGCCTCACATGGAGTACTGTGTGTAGTTGTGAAGGTCGCACCTTTGTAAGGATATTAACAGGCTGGAGATGGTCCAGAGAAGGGTAAATGAGATGGTACAGAGCTTGCAACACAAGACTTATGAGGAGAAATTAAGGGACCTCAATATGTACTCAGTGGAAGAGAGGAGGGAAAGAGGGGATATGATAGAAACATTCAAGTATCTCAAGGGTATAAGTATAACTATTGAGAAGCAGGGGACAGCTGCTATAGACACATGTGCCAGCTTCTGTGTGATATTCTTTTGTTCTTATAAATCTGTAATCTCCAGTATTTCAGTAACTATATGACCACACTGCCTTCTTTAGGCAATTTTATGCTGGTTGATGCCTGGTGTCAGATGGCAGCCAGAGGACTCACCAGATTGTGTTGCCATTTGAAAAACTTCATAGTGTTCTTTTACTGGTAAGCATTTTGGAAAGCTGGTGAAGGTCTCACAATCTTTATTATGATTTTACCTCCTTATGTCTGTCCCCTTTGGTCCCCCAATTCCCACAACCCAACAGTCATCAGTGGCCACAGCTGCAGCCTTCTTCTTGCCAAGTTGGTGGGGGAGCAGCTGCCTTCACAGTCTGTGAAGTCTGACGTCGTTCAGTGCCACTTATTGGTCATCTTCCAACACAGGCGAGGTGCTGCCAGCCCAAAACTATCTCAGGACAAGCAGCTTTCAAGGTAGGGAAGAAATGGAGTGAGCAAGTATCAAGTACTCATTCAGATGCGGCATCTATTTTAAGATCAGCATACTGGTGTGGACACTGCAAATAGAACCCAAGCTTTTTAAGCAGCCTTATGAAGAGTAAAGGCTTCTCGAAGCACTGGGGTTCTGTTTATTGTACTGTAAGTGGGCTGCATCTAATTCGGTAATTTACTTTACCTTACATTTGGATGTATGGTAGGCCCAACTTTTAAATAAACACTGCACCTGAATGAACACATGATGCCATAGAAAAATAGAATTTGTCAGCAGAAAAGGACCACTCAGCCCACCCAGTCTGCCCAATTGTTCTCTACCTACTTGTAACTCCTGCCTGTATATGTTACTGCATGTCTTATTCTGCCTGCGTCCATCAGGACCTCCTTGTGAATGAGCTTGCTCAATGGATTTTTCCTGCAGTGAACTTGAATCTACTCCACTTCCCTAGCCCTATTGATCTCCATTGACCCCCTTCTTCCCCTTTTTCTAATATACCCCTGTGTTATCCCATGCATGCTTCATGCCCCCTACCATTTTAGCTTCCACCGCTTCTCCTGGCAGTCTGTTCAAGGTGTCTACCACCCTTTCAGTAAAGAAATATTTCTTCACATATATCCTGAATGCCCCCCACCCACCCAGGTTAGCTGTATGTACCTTGGTTTCGGTGCTCATCCTCATTTGAAGGAAACTCCCCAACTGTACCCTGTTTACTCCTGTGAGGTACTTTGTAGGTCTTGATCATGTCACCTCTCACCCTTCTCTCTTCCAGAGTGTACATGTTGAGATTCTTCAGCCTTTCCTTGTAGGGATTCCTGTGAAAATCCTGAACCATTTTAGTTGCCTTCCTCTGGAAAACCTCCACCATATGTCCTTTCTGAGGTGCGGACTCTAAAATTGGACACAGTACTCCAGCCGGGGGTATACCAGGGAGTGATGAAATGGCAGCACAACATCCATCCTCCTCCTACTGGAGATGCCACTCCTTATGCACCTGAGAATCCAATTTGCCCTTCCCATAGCCTTGCCACACTGAACTGCCACCTTGAGGTCCTCTGATATAATAACCTCAAGGACCCTTTCATGTCTAGTGAGTATCAGTACCTCCCCCAATCCTATACTCAGCATCAGGGTTCCTATGCCCTAGGTACCTGATTTTACACTTGTTGTCACTGAACCCCAACTAAGTAAGAAAATGGAATTGATTTGAATGAATTGCAGCCTTTTAAGCAGCTTTCTGGGGAGTGTGTATATGTGCGTGTGTTTGTGGGGGGGCTCTGCTACTATAAATATTTGCTTTTATTTTGGCCTCAAATCAGGTGCACTCCTGTAAACAGACAAAACACATTTCAGAAAAACTCAGAAGAAATGTGATAAAGTCTTTGTTCTTTAGCCTGGGCTGAGCTTGCAGACAGGAGAGATAGAAACATAATCTTTGACAGCAGATAAGGACCACTTGGCCCACCTAGTCTGCCCATTTCCCTATCTACAGGATAAGCTGCAAATCCTAGTTAACCAATAGCCTATTTCTTCCTACCTCCCACAAGAATTGCCTTATGTCTCTCCCATGCATTCTTGAATTCTCCCACAGTTTTGGACCCCTCAATCTCCTCAGGAAGGCTGTTCCATGTGCCCACCACCCTCTCTGTGAAAAAAATACTTCCTCACATTGCCCCTGAGCTGTTCCCCCTCTATTTTCAAATTGTGTCCCCTTGTTCTTGCACATCTCTTTTTTGAAAGATGCTACCCTCTTGGACTTTGTTGATTCCATTGATGTACTTAGAAGTTTCTATCATGTCCCCCTCTCTCTCCTTCCCTCAAGGGTATACATATTAAACTCCTTTAGTCTCTTCTCATATAGCTTCTCTTGCAGACCCTGCACCATTTTAGTTGCCTTCCTCTGGACTGCCTCCATCCTGTCTATGTCCGTGTGGAGATGGGGTCTCCAGAACTGGTTGCAGTACTCCAGATGGGTTCTCACCAACTGTCTGTACAGAGGGATAACAACTTCCTGTTTTCTGCTGGTGATGACTCTCCCTATACATCCCAGTATCCCCCCGGCCCTCCCTACTGCCTTCTCACATTGCTTGCTAACCTTAAGGTCATCTGATATGATTACCCCCAGGTCCCTTTCCATTTTTTTGTTGTTACTACCCCCCCACTGCGTAATCTTCCCCAAGGTTTTCATTTCCCAGGTGCATTATTTTATACTTCTTTGCATTGAATCCAAGCTGCCATACTTCTGACCATTTCTCCAACCTCGCCAAGTCCCTTCTCATCCTTTCCACGCCTCCTTGTGTATCAACCCTGCTGTAGATCTTTGTGTCATCTGCAAAGAAGCATACTTTTCCTTCTAGTCTCTCCACAATGTCACTTATAAAGACATTAAAAAGGAGATGCAGCCTATTCCTAATGAATGAGCTTCTCACTGGTCACCTGTGAGCCTCTTATGGGCCAGAGCTTACTACACAAGTATTTGTCAATGCCGAATGGTTGCTTGCTGGCATTAGCAGTGGAAGTGCAGGAGTTAGACAGATGTGGCCCAATTCTCAAAGCCCTGCATCAGACACAAGGTGCCTGCGCCAAACAGACATGGTGCAAGGTGCACCTTGCATCGATGACCGCCCTCCGTGTGATTCACAAAGGTGGCCTGCATCGACCGCAATCCACCTGCCTCAAACAGGGCTTGCACCTGCAATGCACTGTGACACAGTGGTAGGGGGACTGCAGTCAACGCAAGCTGCATCCGGCGATTCACAGACATCAACTGGCAGGAGAAATTCTAAGTGCCCTTAGACCAGGCAGGGCAGGCATAAGGGGACTTAAACATTCTCCCCTGGGTGACATGCCTGTGTGTGGCACACCATGGGTGATGGTCCACCCACCATACACCCCCGAGTGTGGCTCCGTATGTGTGGCCCCCATCCTAGTGGTCCAATAGCAACCCTCACAGCTCCCCGATGCCACCTATGTACCATGTTGGTACTCCCACCCTGATGCTGCCGATACTGGCAGCGGCTCCTCTGATCCTCAATGCCTGCCCCATTGGTGCTACTGCAGCACCAACTTATGGTGTTACAGTGCTCACCATTGCCCCAGCAGGTGGTGCACAAATCCCTCATACACCAGTCCCGACTGCTCCCCAGTACCTGGCACATCCCACCACTCACCTCCGTGGCCAGGCACCAATTGCACCAAACATGGTGTGGGGACACTGTCCCACCAGGTTGGGTACACATGCCCATTACCTAGTGGGACAGGGGTCCTGTGTTATTCTCTGGTGGCCTGCAGTGGACCTGTGCAATGTGCCAGGGGTTTACCGCAGGGTTCTGGTCAGCCCAAGTGTGGTGACTTAGCCGCTGGGACCCCTCCTGTACCTGAATCAGGTGCAGGGTCCCTGTCGCACCAGACATTGGTGCAAGCTGCTGTTTGCTGCAGCTTGTGCCAGATGCAGACCCCTATGAGAATCAGGCCCATGCAGTATAGGAATGGCAGTGAAGTACTGAACTGATGCCAACCCCACCCCCACCCTGCAGAGATGGACAGGTATTGGGGTGTGCCTTTGAGTCGTCACTCATAACGGTCACAAGATTTCACCTCACCCTACCCTGCAGACACTGACAAGTGTTGAGATGTGCCTTGGGTGTTTGGGCTTTACTCATCTCATTCCTTAAGGAAATATGCTGAAATGGATTGCAGTATAGGAGGACGGGATGAACTTTGGGGCCAAAGAGTCCAAGGCGCAGCTCAATGCCTGTCACTGGCTGCAGGGTGCGGGTGGGGGTGGAAGTGCATGAGCATCACTGTCGACAATCCCGAGTAACATCCCTGATGCCTGTCAGTCCCTACAGGATAGGGCATTACGTCAAAAACCCTAACACCCTGGGCGTTTCTTGGTATTTTTACTCCAAGTTTTCAACATGGGCTTTTTGTGATCCCACCGCATGAACAGAAACACTATCAGTTCATTAGCCGGAAGGTGATTTTGCACAGCAACTGAGCTATTTGGCGCCACAGGTGTGAAAACACATTTTGAACTCAGGATGTGGAAAATTACAGCTGTACTGTTCATGAGGAGGTATAAAAAAATGGCCATGTTGAAAATCTGGAATGAAAATATAAAAATACTGGTCAAGTCATGAGTGTGCGTAGAAACTGCGCAATGCACACTCGTAATGTAATTAGTCTGGGAATTTTTTACAGCAGATTTTTTAACACAGGCATTTTGGAACCTCCGCTCATGAACGGTGTCGCTGTAATTTTCTGAATCTATCCCGAACACTGATTTCCCACAGTGACCATGGTATTCTACGCCAGAAGTGCGAAAATACATTTCAGCCAGGGTGTGAAAAATGACAGCTGTACTGTTCATAAGGAGGTGTGGAAAAATGCCAATGTTAGAAAATCTGGACTGAAAAGATTACGAATTTGTGAACTTACGAGGGTGCGTGGAAATTGCACAATGCATGCTCGTAACACAGACATTTTATGGACTTTTGTCACCAAATTTTCAACATAGCCAGTTTAAGACCTCTGCTCATGAACAGTGTCACTGTGATTTTCTTAATCTCTCCCAAACATTGATTTCGCACACCAACCATGACACTGTGCGCTACCTGTCCGAAAACAAATTTTGGGCGATATGTGAAAAATTACAGTTATACTGTTCATAAGGAGGTGTGGTAAAATGGTAATGCTGAAAATCTGGAGTGAAAATATTAAAAATGCTGGAAGTTACGAGCGTTTATAAGAACTGCACAAAGCACGCTCATAAAACAGTCATTCTGAGGAATTTTTTCACCAAATTTTCAACATAGAGTTTTTGGGGGCATATCTCATGAACAGCGTTACTATAATATTCTTAATCTGTCCTAAACATTGATTTCACACACCGACCGTGCCATTATGCACTACATGTGCAAAAACACATTTCAACAAGAGGGCACAATTTGAAGATAGAGGGGGGGCGGCTCAGAGGTAATTTAAGGAAGTATTTTTTTACAGAGAGGGTTGTGGATGCATGGAACGGCCTTCCGGAGGAGGTTGTGGAGTCAAAATCAGTGGTGGAATTCAAGCATGCATGGGATAGTCATAAGGCAGTTCTGGGGGGTTGGGGTAGGAAGAAGTAGGCTGCTGGTTAACTAGGATCTGCAGCTTATCCAGTAGGTAGGGAAATGGGCAGACTGGGTGGGCCAAGCAGTCCTTATCTGCCGTCAAATTATATGTTTCTATATATATATGTTTCAGGCAAGATGTGAAAAATGACAGCTGTACTATTCATAAGAAGGTGTGGTAAAATGGCAACGTTGAAAATCTGGAGTGAAAATATTGAAAATGCTCGATCTTATGAGCGTGCGTAGGAACTGCACAACACACACTCATAAAACAGTCATTTTTGGGAATTTTTTTCACCAGTTTTTCAACATAGGGTTTTTGGGGGCCTACCTCATGAACTCTGACACTGTCATTTCATTAATCAGTTCCGAAAGGTGGTTCCATGCAGTGACAAAGAAATCACCTTTCGGGACTGAATAACAAAATGACAGTGACTGAGTTCATGAGGTAGGGTCATTAGAACCCCATGTTCAAAATTTGGTGAAATAATTCCCCAAAATGGCTGAGATATGCACCAAAGTTGAAAAAAAAAAACATTTATGCCATTATACAGCTTACCAGCATTTCTTCAGTTCACAGTCGGCTTTGAAGAGTGCAGACGTGTTTCTGGTCCATCAAAGAATGTTGCGCCGGGCTCTGGAGGTAAGTCTGGGGTGAAGGTGTGTGTGGGGAGGTGGGGTACATAGATGGTGGGCGCGGATTGGGGGAGGGACCACCGGAATCGATGAGGGACCGTTTTCTAGTTTACAGGTTTATTTAAAATTAGAAGAAAAACATTACGGGAAGGTTTTCTTTTTTTACAGGGACATTTCATTTTGGCATGCTTTAGCGGGCTCCCAGTGTGCCACTCAAGTGTATGGGGGGGCTGTAGCCGACTGGGGATTTGGCACTCCCATTGTCACATATCAAGTGCTGGGGGGGAACAAGAGCAGAGGGGGATTGGGCACCCCATCGGCACACAAGAAATTGGGGTGGAGCATTATGCCAATGGGGAGTGGGCTCCC
Source organism: Neoceratodus forsteri (assembly GCA_016271365.2). NCBI lineage: Eukaryota > Metazoa > Chordata > Ceratodontiformes > Ceratodontidae > Neoceratodus > Neoceratodus forsteri. Next base: position 663,507,174 of record CM028130.1, on the reverse strand, counting down.
CATTGGCAAAATGCCAAGGAAGGAGGTATGTTGACAGGGGGATTGGGCACCCCTGTTGGCACATATAGGTGTGAGGGGGTGGCAAGAGCTGTGGGGATTTGGCACCCCCTTCAGCATACAAGAAATTGGGGGGAGCATTATGACAACAGGGAGCAGACTACCCCATCGGCTTTTTTTTTTATTGAAATGTTTCATCAGGAAAGCACATTGAAGGGTGGGTGGCAGCTTCCCATCGACTCTGTAGGGACTGTGAGAGGCCGATAGAAGAGAAGCTGTCACCATGGAAACACAGCATAATGGTGCTGTGTAATTGGCTGCTGCAGTCAGGGATGCCCACGTACAGACAGCTGATTGCATAGTGACAGGGTACTCCCTGATTGCAGCAGTTCAATTGCTTTGATCTAGTGGCCTGCTCATTAACTGCAGTGATCAATGGCATGGTCCTCTATTGGCCGAGGCAGAGATTAGCCCCTGAATGGGCTGCTGCCATTTGGCACAACACTGCCATGCCTCCACAACCTGCTTGTGAAGAAAATGTGACTCAATGTGTTTCTTGCACATGCGTGCAAGCAACACAAAAAGAACATGAGACAGACAGCTATATATGCTGGGTAACTCCATAATCAAATACACTGACTGATATACAACAAAAAGAAACAAAGAATATACAACTAGCTATAGCTTTAAAGGAATAACAATCAAAGAAATAGAGCAAATGCTACCAAACATGTTGAAAAACATCAGGGAGCCAAAAACAGTAATTCTACAGGCTGGGACAAATGATATAAATAAGCAGGGAGTGGAAGAAACAGTAAGGAATGTTATACAGACAGTGGCTACCCTAAGGGAACTAAAGGTTGAGACCATCATTTCTGAACTATTGCCAGTACCAAGAGCCAGGAAAAAGAAAACTAATACAACAAAAAGATATAACAACTGGCTCAGAAGATGGCACTTACAAAACAATATAGAATGCTTCAAAACATGGGGACACTGTGAGCGTGATCCAACATTTTTCTGCCCAGATGGACTACACACTAGTAAAAAAGGAACAAGACTGCTGGGAAATATCTTTTTTAAAACATTACACCAGTATTGCAGGCAACATCAAAAAAATTAGGTCACAGGGGGTGTGAGGAGAGAAATAGAGAAAAAAGGGACAAAAAAACATCCTAAAAAGGGAGCACAGCGTCAGAGTGGTACAACTAATAAGATAAATCCACAATAAAATTTTTCTCTTAACAAATGCCAGAAGTCTTAATAGCATTAAAAAGGCAGAACTAGAGATCATACTAAACAAACAGCAAATTGATACAGCTGCCATAACAGAAACTTGGTGGGGTGAAATGGATGACTGGTGTAAGGAGATACACGGATATAGTCTGCACAATAAAGGTAGAACAGGAAAAGGGAGAGGTGGTGTGACCTTCTATATAAAAAATGATACTAAATACAGACCCATCCCTGATCCAATAGATACCCCAGATGAAATTATTTGGATGGAACTCCTAAGGTAAACCCAGAACAAACTCTTGTGTAGGTTTATGTTATAGCTCCTCAGGTACTAACATAATAGACCATCATGCATTAATGAAATCCATCAAAGACCAACTAAACAACAAGGAAATCATATTAATGGGGGACTTTATGGCACCAGGAATAAACTGGGCACAAGGTACAGCAAAAACAGGCCAAGAGAAAGTGCTATTAGTTTATTGTTCTAGGAATTATTACCTTTGAGCCAATGGCTCTTTTACAAAGGTTCCACGTCATCAATGTACAAATAAACAAGACATGTTACATAGAATGGTCAGCAAATTATAAAGGTTTCAATAAGCCAGTATAATACAGTACATCACAGGAAAAAAAAAAAACATTGGAGGAATGGTCAAGGTGGGAAGGGTAGGAGGAGATATGGGGAGGGGAGCAGACTTAGAGTAGTTAGAGGTACTCAGATGCCTTTGTCAAGAAAGGAGCAGAGGAGGAGGAGGAGGAGGAGGAGGAGGAGGATGAGAAACAGTAAAAACAGCCATGAGGGAAGAATCATTAGTCAAGGCAGTCACAGGAGCTAGAGGCTGAGAGGTGAGAGTAAAGCATAGATTTGAAAGCTCCTAGTGACGTGGAGGATGTAATGAGCGAGCTCAGGGCATTGTACCAGCTGGGGGCACGATAGGCAAAAGATCTTTGGCTCTGTGTGGGACCTGGAGAGGCTGGTGTTCCAATCTTCTGGTGGGACGGATGCTGGTATTTGGGCAAAGTAGGTCTTGGTTACACGGCGGAGTGCGGCCCAAGATGGATTTTTTTGCCATCAAGCATGTGAGGTACCTTATGCGATTTGAGAGTTGCAACCATCCTGTTTCAGTGTAGAGCTCTCATGTATGAGCACATCTTTGGCTCCAGTGAGCCAGCCGACAGGCCTTGTTTAAGTGGTTGTGATGCTTTAGTCTGGGTGGTAGTGACAGAGCCATAGATAATTAAGCCATAGTCTATGATTGAGATGACAGAGCTTTGGATAGCAATCCTCAGCGCAGCTTGGGTAAGGAATTGCCGGTTTCAGAACAGGATACCAATGTGCTGGTTCGCCGGTTTCTCTGTGTTATCAATGTGGGTCACAAAGGTAAGACCTTGATCAAAGGTGATTCCAAGGTATTTAAATGTTGACACTTGTTCAAGGGTATTTTCTGGGTATGTTTTGACAGTAAGTGGAATTTGTCTTTTTCTGTTTTATGGACTGGAGAAAAGCATGGATTTTGTTTTTTTGTGATTTAGGACCAGCTTGTGATCTAGGAACCACTTTTCAACATTGGAGAAAGCAAGTTGCAGGCTCTGGAGTAAGGGTTCCGGGTCCTTATGAGAGGAGAGAATCATGGCATCATCAGCATAAAGGATTATTTGTTCCAGGCAGAATTTGGGGAGAGAGTTTAGGAATAGATATGTGTCTAAAACATGGCCTGCAACAGATGATAACTGACCCCACAAGATACAATAACTTATTAGATATAGTCTTAACTGATATCCCAGACAATATATGCAAAATAAAATTGAGGAATCCCTAACAAATTCAGACCATTACATAATTGCATTTGCACTGAAAATTACAGTAAAAAGGCAAAGGGGAACACCATTATGAAATATTACAATGTGGAAAATCTAAATGTCCTACTGAATGAACTACAAACATGGATATGGGTTAATGAGACACTACCCACCAAAGAATTATGGCTTAAAATCAAAAATAAAACTCTTAAACTTGAAGACAAACCCATCCCTAACAAATGGATATATAATAATAAGGGTAAAATTCCACCCTGGATGACACCTGGCATACATAAACTTCTGGCTAGCAACAGAAAGGTACATAGGGCACTCAAAAAGAAAAATAATGAGTACAATATACATAGATACAAAACCATACTAAGAAAATGCAAATACAAAATCAGAACGGAAAAGAAAAAAATAGAATTTAGATTACCCCATATAAAAGATGGGGCAAAAGCTTCTACGCATATGTAAACAAAAAAACAATCAAGGAAGTAAGCATACTGTAGGTCCCCAATGGTAAATAATACAAAAATCTCTGAACCACAAGAACTGGCAAAGGCACTAAACACCTACTTTTGCTCTGTGTTTGGAAATCAGACAACTATAAATAAAAATGCATAAGCCACAAAAATGAACTCTAACCCATGAAATTACAGTGGATGAGATCAAATGTAAGCTAGATGGGATAAATACTACATAATCTGCTGGACCAGACAACTTAGACACAAGGCTGTTAAAAGCTATAACCCCGTGGCTAGTATGGCCATTATATAAAATCTTTAATATGTCTTTCAACACAGGAGAAGTCCCACAAGATTGGAAAACAGCGACGGTAGTGCCAATTTTTAAGAAAGGAGGCAGAGGAAGTCTTGCAAATTACGTACCAATTAGTCTGACTAGCATTCCCAGTAAAATCTTGGAGACAATAATTAAGTATAGACTACAAACCAACATAATACATAAAAATCTAGAAGATAATACACAGCTTGGTTTTAAAAAGCATAGATCCTGTTTGACAAGCAACTTGATCTTCTATGAGAAGGTTAGTGCTAATCTTGAAAAAAATAACCCGGTGAACATAATATATTTAAACTTTACCAAACCATTTGACAAAGACCCACATAGCACTCTAACAAATAAAATGTACAAAATGAACATAGACAGCAAAATCGTCATGTGGGTTAACGAATGGTTGATGGGTAGAACACAGAGGGTAAAGATGAGGGGGTATCTGTCAGATGAAGGCCAGTCACTAGTGAAGTCCAACAGGGTTCCATCCTTGGACTGGCCCTGTTTTGGTGTGTTCATCTCAGATATGACCAACCAACTGGACAATTTTACTATCAAATTTGCTAATGACACAAAAATAGCCGCCAATGTAAGTACAAGACTGGGCATCTGTACCCTAGAACAAGATCTCATTAAGATAGAAACATGGGCACAAACAAACAGGATGCAATACAACATGGACAAGTGTGTGGTTATGCACCTTGGGGCAACAAATCAGAAAGCTACCTACACCTTAAACAAAAAAGATCTAAGAGCAGTAACTACGGAAAAAGATTTAGGAATATACATAACAGAAGACCTCAGATTTATAAAACTGTATGGGAAAGTAGTTAAGAAGTCCAACAAAATTATTGGATGTGTAAAAAAAGCATTCACCAGTAGACACAGGGCATGTATTATGCCCTTGTACAGAGCCTACATCAGGCCTCATCTTGATTACTGCACCTCCTTCTGGAGCCCATGCCATACGGGGGATGTAAATAGGGTGGTGGGGGTCCAGTGAAGGATAACTAAAATATTTGAGAGGCTACAGACAATCAGCTATGAGCAAAGAATGGCTACACTGGATTTATATCCCCTAGAAATAAGAAGAACAAGAGGTGACCTACTGCAAATGTATCACATATCTAGAGATGACCAATTAATGGCGGATCTAGGATTTACAATAAACATAATAAACCAGAATCTGAGAAGTCACAATTTACTAATACAACTAAACTATCCTAGGGGAAACAATGGAAGAAACTATTACACACAAAGAGTAATACCAACCTGGAATGTACTACCAAGCAATATGGTAATGACAGATACCTTTAATAGCTTCAAGGAAAAACTAGACAACTATCTAATACCAGGAAATAAGGGAAATTATAAAAAGGGTCTGAGAAATGGAGCTTTCTGATTGGCTGCAAACATTCTAACTGCCTTATGTTAATCTTTTATTAACATACATGTAAAGCTTAGCCATATGCATAACAAGGGTTAACACTGTTTAAAAACATTTTTTTTATTATAATAGCAATACGGCACTCCCAGAGATTATGATAATGGTCAGTTAATCACCCTCTAGGGGCCTGTGGCACTTGGCTACACCTCGTGCCACAGTACACCCCAAGAAGGTGATCAACAGATCATTAACTTAATCCCTGGTCATGTCTTATTGCTTAAATAACTCACTTGCAGGAGTTGCACAAAATGGGCATGGGCTGTCTGTGCAACTATACTATCCTAGTATAACATCCTAGAGTTATTTAAGAGTCTTCTGTAAGAGCATCTCTTGTAGTGGAGGCTTTGATCTGTAGAACTGCTCCAATTAACATATTTGCTTTTGTAATTGTAACGTAAGCAGTCTGCCTCCCCTATTGTCCTTCCCCATAGTAATTTTGCCTTGTATAGAACAACTGGCCTTCAGCAGCCTTCTCCAGTAACTTGGTTAACACTTCTCATTTCCCTACCAGATTGCAGTTAACATCATCATTTAATGTTATATAAAAACTGGGTCACATTTTTTTCCCCATAGGGAAAGCTCGTTGTAATTCCCTGTTGTAACCAACTGGTTATAATGGCGAACAAGCGCTGCTCTTCCTATGAGAAAACGACAAGCCAGAATGTGACTCGTGCTACACTGTCTTCTGACAGGCACCAAAAGCTACTGTTTTTATTTTTGCATTGGGTGGAGCCCTGCAGACATGTTGGTATGAGTAGAAAAAGGGAGCACTCCAGATTCCCAATGGATTAGATAACATTTGAGTTTTTTGTGGCATTACTCTGCTAATTTAAGCAGTCTGTTGTGTTCATTGAGCTGTGCAGTGTTGCCCCACACTAGTTTGTGTGATAATGTGGTTACTAGAAGAAGAAGAAGAATCAGCATTTATATAGCGCTTTTCATACACAGTATCCCAAAGCACTTTACAAGCAATGCTAGACTGGTAGTGAAGTGACTGAATGTGTGGTGGCGGCCATATCGCACATCATCACCCACACACAGCCTGGATAATTGCATGAACCGGTTTATGGGAAGGGGAATGTTGGCCAGAACACCGGAAATGTTCCCTGCTCTTTACAAAAAGTGCCATGGGTTCTTTTACTTTCACCTGGATGGGCAGAAGGGACCTTGATTTAACATCTCATCCAAAGGACAGCACACCCCAGCAGTACAGCACCCCCTAATACTGCACTCGGATGCCAGCGATTTTTAGGTGCAAGTCCAATCCCAGTGTGGGACTAGAACCCATGACCTTCTGATCCAGAGGCGGATGTGCTACCAACTGAGCCACGCTGACAGTTGACTAGCTTCAATAGGTGTAGAATTCTCTTTCAAGAATGATTCATAGCTCATAAACATGTCGGCTTAATCACCCTTTCCCAGCAGCAAATCTAGTAAAAAGATTTACACTGTTTTTTTTAACCTATTAAGACACTATCTGATTAGCATTGTCTCAGACATTGTTTACTATAGCAGAAGTCATCTGTTTCTTTAACCCTTAAGACAAGTAAAGAACTGTTACCTATTGTTACTACTTTTACTATGTGTTTTTAAAAATATATATTTATATTGGGCTTTAGCTGGCAAACACATTATGAAACTTTTAGCTAGGAAAACAGCTATTTTTTGTGGTTTTAAATCTAAGTGCATAGCACAACCAATTATATTAAACTTGTCACTGCCTTCAGCAGTATCTAAAATGCATTTTAGTATAGCAGAAGACAGCTACTTCTTTAACCCCTAAGACAAGTAAAGAACGATACATTTTATTACTCCTTTTACTATGGTTTTGGGGAAAAAATGTTTATACTGAGCTACAGTACGGCTGGAAAACACATCCTGTAATGTTTAGCCCTATAAATAGCAACTTCTCTGGTTTCAAATCTAAGTACAAATTATAGCCTCCAGCACTACGTCCAGAATAGTTTACTGTATCAGAAGACAGCTATTTCTTTAACCCCTTTCACTCAAACAAACACACACATATGCATCATCCTAATGGCCACAACATTCAAAATAAATGCTGTAGCCTAAAGTGTTATAAAACAACAGAGAAACTGTGTGTTTATGTCAGTCTTGGTTATATGGAACACAATGAAGTTCAGTTTACAATGTGGAATTTGCTACCATGGTAAGTGAGCAATAATGCCATGGACCATGATCTGTGTGGTGGCTGTTTGTGTTTGTCTGTGTCTGTAGCTTAGTTTTTGTGGATTTACATGGTTTTCTGCTTGGAGTAACTACACCATTCTTGCTCACTACATCCGTGAAAGTCTCCCGTACTGGATTTCTGCAAAACATCATCACCAGGTATCTGCATTTTCATTTTAAAATCTACTTTTTGGAATCTATCCCAAGCAAAACATAAGTCAATCAACCAAGTCTGACAAATTTAGTGACTCTGGGTCCTGCTTGAATCCACATTTTCATCTGACCTTGTCCTAAAGGATATGTGTGTAGGCTTTTCAACAACCTGGGAGGCAGAATAACACAGTGGTTTAAGGTTCTGAACTGCAAATCTGAAAACCTGGGTTTGAATGCCACAGCCCACACTTGCATACTGTATGACCCTGAGCAAGTCACTTAACTTCCCTGTGCTCCCAGGTTGCACCTGTAAACAAGCTTTCAGCTTAGAGTGTTTCACCTTGTTAAACAATTGGAAAACAACAACAAAAAACATCCTCTTTGAATGACAAAGGAAGTATACAAACAAAAGGATTTCACATCCTGCATATGCGCAGGCACAGTTCATCACCTTCAGGAATTTTAACACATTCTGTGACTCTGGACCTCAGCAGTTGATAATTTCTTTTGGCTTTTGATTTAACCACCAGGTATCAACATTTTCAATTGAAATCAACTTTTAATGTACTTGTTTCTAAGGGCTATCTATCCAACAACCAAAGCTGACCTTCATCACCGTCTAATACTTCTGCTACTACTTATGTCAGGAAATGTACACCCTAACCCGGGCCCTCCCCCACGAGTTGGTGCCAAAGAACAAGTCAAGGTTGGGACACTCTCCTTGGCAAGTATCAACATCTGTAGCCTCCTCAATAAACTCGACTCCCTCACAGCCTGGACAGCACATCACAACCCTGATATTCTGTCCACAATTGAGACATGGCTTTCCCCAAAGATCCTGGACTCAGCAATATTGATCCCAGGGTATACAGTCTTCAGGCAAGACAGGCTGTCCAAGAGAGGTGGAGGCTGTGCCCTTTACCTAAAAGAATCTCTTAAGGGTCATGTTTTCAGTGTGTCACTCCCTGAGAATGACATCATGGTCCTTGCCAAGAAGATACTGCTTGGAGCACAAAACAAAAATCTGACAGTGGCATCAATCTATATCCCCCCTCAAGCTGACCAACCAAGGGCTAAATCCCATACTAGTCTTTATACACTCATTTAATCAAAATGCAGAAACAATCCTGCTTGGTGACTTCAGTGTGAACTGGTCAACCCCCAGTGCGAACAAATATAAGGACGCACTGACTGCTACTAACTTCTCTCAAATGGTCCAATCACCCACAAGGGTGAACTACAAAACAGGTACTACCACCCTTCTAGACTGGGTTCTCATGAACCGCCAGAATCATAGAAACATAGAATTTGACTGCAGATAAGGACCGCTTGGCCCACCCAGTCTGCCCATTTCCCTACCTAATGGATAAGCTGCAGATCCTAGTTAACCAGCAGCCTACTTCTTTCTACCCCCACCCCCTAGAAACAGTAGTTCTCTTCAACAGTTTAAGCGACCACTCCCCAGTCCTTTGCTCCTGGTCGAACAAATACACTAAGCCTCCTCCCAAAACTATTAACAGCAGGAGACTTATTCCTGGTCATCTTGGGTTTCTAAAAACCCTCCTACAAGACCATGATTGGTCTCTGATAGACACAGCCTCCAACCTTGACATTGCTCTTGAGTATTTTATCCACAGCTTTAACAGCGACTGTGATGTCCATGCCTCATTCACAAAACACAGGATTAAAGGCATCAACAACCCTTGGATTAACTCTGATCTTCTGGAACAATTGAGGTCCCGGGATCATCTTTGGCATCTGGCCAACTTGACTGGCAAGTCCAAAGAGAATTCAGCACTCGTTGCCTATTTTAGGATAAATGCAGGTCCAATCGAAAGTTGATGCAAAATAAAACATTTATTGCAGACATATGGACCAACAGGCACGCAGAAAAACAAAGCACTAACTAGCCCCAGCACTTCGACTCACAAATGAGTCTTCATCAGTGTTATTCAAGCAGAACCCAGAGTTATTAGTTGTATATGTATTATTAAATAAATAAATGCCATATAAGGCATTTCACTATTAGTGTCTATATTGAGGATTCAGGATTATACAATGGGGTCTGAGAACTCTTTATTCTAATTGGCTGACAGGCTACTTTTTCCTGTGGTAAATCCTGGCATAACCTATGGGAAAAGGTGCCAGTCAGCTGCATCTCAAATAAATCCGGCCCCCGAAAACAAAACCATCAAGCCGCTATCTTCTTTTCCCGGTAAAGAGAGAAACACTGTGAAAAATGTAAATACATGCAAAACCCACATCAGGTCTACATAATAACGACAAAGGTCATAATGCGCTAAACAACTTCCTGAAGCACTCAGGAAAACAACAAAGGAGCCAAATAGTTTTTTTTTACACATCCTTCCCCGTAATGGCTTCCACGTGGCTCACCTCTAACATTTTTCAGTGTTGCTTTGGCTCTGTTGCCACATCAGGTTGCCACTTATCCAAACTGCCAAGAACTTTCCTTCAAAACCCATCCTGGTTTAACTCTCTCGCTGATCCCATCTCCAATGCCCCCACAATCTCCAACTTCAAAACTGCCCTTCGGAGCCAGCTGTTTAACACTTGCAGCTGCTCCTGTCTCTAAATGTGGCCTCGATCTCTCCACACTTGACAACGCCCGCTGGGTGGCACTCCACCTCACCCCCCACTTACTCCCTCTGTGCATCCTGCCTCTGTTAAAAGCAGCTTGTGCTCAGCTGTAACAATTTAATTGCTACCAAATTGTATAATGTATGAAATCAATCTGTGTAACTCTAATTCAGTGACTTGTATTCTGTAACCTAAATGTGTTATGTCTGTCCTCAATGTGATGAGATACCTTTGGAAATGAGCCTCTGGCTCAAAGGTTGTAAACCAATTTACAAATAAATAAATAAAAACAAAACATGTTACGTCCCTTGATCTCAACTGCTCAATTTCAGCATTAGGCACCAAAATTCTTGCCACAACCAATCACACTCTAGGATGCCGCACAGTCACATTACACTGACCCAGCTGCCACTTGGTACTTGCGGGCTCTCTCAAAAAAAGAAAAACTAATTCAGGACTCCCTGGCTCTCTCTGTGCAGAAAAAAACAAACATGACAGCAGTATGCACTGCAGTCCTCCCGACCCCAATACCACCGGATGGCCATTCCCATCTGTCACTCATCTCAGCTGGAAAAAAAATTCCCCAATTTAATTCAGATACAGCCCTCCTCCCCCTTTAAAAACGTCTGTAGTTGGACAGTAGCTTCCCTCTCCATAGAAATGCCACACTGACCCTGGAACAAAACTGCTAGTTAATCATTTTGTCCCTGGCCATAGAGTGTCCTGCAATGAATCTGCTAGCGCTGGTGCTGTTGTTGTCTTTATGCTGTAGTATAAACAAAACCCCAAACCCTGTAGCAGGCCAAAGTGGAACTACATAACAGAAAGCAACCTCACCACTAGCACCCTGGTCTGTAAACACACAACAAACTGCCATGCTCTTTGTTAAAATAAAATATATATTAAAAAAACACTAAAACCCTGCTGTCTTTTCTTTAAAACAAAAAACTGACTCAGTTGCAGGACGCTGGGGATGGGGGGAGTGCAACCCATGTGGCAGTGGAAATTATTCTACAGTATCTAACAACTGGGAACTAGTTTTTCTGACAGAACAATAATAAAAAAAGAATTATTTAAAGTACTAAATAAACAATATTTTTTATTCATTTTTTTTGTATTAAAAAAGGGACACATTGTATAATCACAATAAACCACAACAGGGTGTGGGTTATGCTGGGATTTACCGATGGCTGACCTGGTTTGACCACTCGGTCTGTGGCCTTGTGGCCAAACCACAAGAGCTGTGGGTAAATCCCAGCATAACCTACACCCTGTCATGGTTTATTGCTAAATCTTGATGGGGAAGGGGGTACATTTCGGGTTCAGAGTGTGAGGTATGTTTGAGTCCACTAAGCAGGCTAACAGATCTGTTTTTATAGTTGTAGTATCTTGGCATGACACTAATAGGAAACAAAACAAGACTGGTATTCAACTTAACATGATGGGAGCATGATTGTGGATGTGCCCCTATCTACAGTAAGCCCTTATGTTGTGTAAATAGTTTCAACAGAATGTTTTTGTAATTATATATTTACTAGTATGATGACTTGCTTGTGTGATGCTGACGGGGGTCAGTCACTATGCTGAGATCATGACTTGATATCTGCACTTAATGTAAATTCCAGACTTGGTGTGGAGCTAGGTGGCCACAGAATGTGAATGGAATGTTGCTGTCTTAGATGTTGCATTTTCAGTCTCCTTCACTAGGTTGGGATACTGTCATTGGGCTTTATATCTTGAAGGGGGTCCCCACTGGATAAGCTTTCACAATCCCTTAATACAGGAAAATTGCAGTGTAAATTCAAAGTGTTCTTTGCACTACAACAAATTCATAATGTACTTTGCCCAGTAACCAGCACAGCTAATTCTATTTTGCAACCAGCTCAGGGGACAGTGCTTTGTAATAGGGCATCCACACAGGGGTTGATGGACTTATGGATTGTTATTTTGTTTTTGTCAACATACTGCATAGTTACATATTAATCTGCTGAACATTTTTGTATCATACTTCTAGTATCAGTTTTAACATTTGTAACAATTATATGACCTACAGTCAAAAAAATAAACCTTGACTGACTGCTTGACCAAGATAACAAAATAAAAAAAAATACTAGCAGAATATCCATGACGCAGTCTTTCCAGTTATAACTGCTACCACCAACCTAATCCCAATAGCATTCAAGGCACCACACAACAGCTCCAACATTCTGTCCCAGACCCAGCCACCATCAAGCTGCACTGTAATTTCAGGTTGGACTGTATTGTACACAACCATTCATCACTGTAGACCATTATGATCGTAACACTACCAAATCAGTTTTGCGGTTTGCAAAATACCCCATTATTCTTCCTATTTTTATGGTTTTGAACTGGTAACATGTCACTTGAGCTAGCACAATAAGCAGACAACCAGGGAGAAGTGATCACTGATTTACCTTTTTGTTTTCTTTACCCTGATAAACACGACAATGCTTGCTTTAAAGTATGTCATTCTATATAATTTTATTATCGGGTTTGTCAGGACTCATGATTGTATTGCCAAGGTCCGTTGCCAGGTACCACCTGATGAAAAAAGTATTATATTTTATTCAGTCATAAAAACTGGTAACATTATATCTATGTCTCCTAAATTGTAACTATACTTTCTATGTCATGTACTAGTATTGGTTTGTATGTACCTGGCAGAGTGTACTTTAGGTCGAGTTCTCAAGATCGAGTGCAAACATAATTAGGCAAGGTAAATTTTATTTAAAGATGCCCCAATCCCTGAGGCTCTGGGTGCCTTACTTAAAAACACAGCAGCAAAAGAAAATACATCAATAAATAACAATACAAATTAAAATATGATAATAGATGAATAAAAGTCAGTGAATAAATACAAGAACATCTGGGACAGGCAATATAACTAACCAGAACAGGGCGATATTTATACAACAGGGTCAGGACAAGTCTGCATAAACAAGAAGGCTTTGAGGCATGCCTTGAATGCCTCCACCGAGGGGGCCTCCCCGGAACAAATTCCAGAGGATGGGGATGGCAACACTAAAAGCTCGCTTGCTGGCTGCCATTTTTAACCTCGTCCTGGGAATCACAAGGAGGCCCCATGAGGAGGAATGGAGGGAGCTGACTGAGGAAGCAGGTGTAAGAAGGTTGACCAGTTAACTAGGGCCAGGCCATGTAGGGCCTTAAAGGTGAGTAAACCTACCTTAAAGAGGACCCGCCACCTGACTGGCAGCCAGTGCACTTCATGCAGCACTGGGGTGACATGACAATACTAAGACTGCCCCGTCAACAACCTGGCAGCTGCGTCTTGCACTAGCTGAAGGTGAAGGGTACCTCCAAAGACCCCAGGGTAGAGAGCATTACAATAATCCAGACTCAACATCATGAATGCATGCACAAAGGTAGGGAGGTCCAGGGGCTGAACTAGGGGTTTAATCCTGACTAGATTCCTCAGATGGTAAAAACTGGTATGGACAATGGCCAACACCTGAGCCTCAAGTGTCAGTCTGCTGTTCAGAATAACATCCAGGTTATGCACCCTAGAGGAGGCTTTCAAAGGCACGGAACCCAGGACAAGTCCTCCCTCTGCGCCAAGGCCATCCTATCATGGCCTCTGTTCAACTCCACTACAATTACCTCCATCTTATCAGGGTTCAGTCACAACCAGCTGGAGGCCATCCAGTCATTTATTTCAGCAAGGCAGATGTTAAGCAAGGCCACTGTGTTGGATGTCCCTGGGGCAAATGAAAGATACAGCTGGGTATCATCAGCACAGCAATGAAAACTCAAGCTGCACTTCCTAATGAGCCTTCCCAGAGGCAGCATGTACAAATCAAACAACATTGGTGCCAAGTCCATACCCTGAGGTACTCCACAAGACAGGAGGTTAGGGGAGAAGGAGAAATTCCCCATCACTACCCTTTGACTCCTGTTTGTGAGATAGGACTCAAACCAGCAGATGACTGTGCCAGCGAGCCCACAAAATTCCCTCAGGCAATCAAGTAACACACAATGGTCCACCATGTCAAAGGCTGAGGAGAGATCAAGGAGAATGAGAATTGCCCCCTTCCCTCAATCTCTCACCCTGAGAAGGTTATTGTGCACCCAAACTAAAGCAGTTTCTATGCTATGCCTTGCCTGAAACCCAGACTGGAGAGGCTGGTATAAATCAAAGGTCACGAGGTGCTGCTCATGCTGAAGCGCCACAATCTTCTCAACAGCCTTATCCAAGAATGGAAGGTTTGAGATAGGGTTGTAATTTGCCTTGATGTCAGGGACCAGAGATGGTTTCTTCAGAAGGGGTCTCACCAGTGCCTTCCTCAAGGCATCTCTGAATATCACCTCTGACAAGGAGCACTGGAAAATCAAGGCAAACACCAGGCCAACAGAGGTGACACATTCCATTCAGAAACTTGTCAGCAACAAGTCCAGTTTGCAATATGTGTGCCTCAGACCGGAAGCAGCCTGAATGACCTCAGCCACCTCCACTGGTCTAAACTCACCCCAATCAGATGAAGCCTGTCTGGGTGCCCAAGGCAATCACCGTTGGCTGAAGGTCAGCTCACTGGCGGAATTCCCTGCCCGATGGCAGACACTCTGTCTGAAAAGAACTGAGCAAACTCTTTGCATAAAGTGTTAGAAAACATTTTTTTGAGCTGCAGGCAGGCTAGATTTAATAGCCTGTCTACAGTCTGAAAGAGCACAATTGGTCGATTCTTCCCAGCAGCAATATCCCTGGACAGGAACTCTGCCTTCTTATGGTTGATTGCCCCCTGGTACTCACCATAGTGAGAACGCAGGCCCAGCTTGTCTGCCTCCAGGCCAGTCCTCTTCCAGCAGTACTCTAACCTCAGACTCAAAATCTTCATCGCCTTGAGCTCCCCATCAAACCATGGGGACCTCAAGTGAGAAGCTTTGGGTTGTACATGGACCAGAGCGAGGGAGTCAAGCGCATCGGACATCACCTTGTTATAGGTGACAACTGAAGCACATGTATCCTTCTCACATGATTTACCCACACTAGATAGGTCAGCCGCTGCCAGAAAACCCTCAGGGGTCAAACCCATCAAAGGGCGGTAGCTTACCATCTCAGCAGGGGGAAGGCTCTCGGGGGGTGCCCTGAATGAGAACTCAACCGTGCAATGCTTGGATCAAATGATCCAATCAGTCTTGAGATTATTAATCTCAAGCCCCAGTGAGAAGACCAAGTCCAACATGTAACCACCCTGATGGGTCGTAGAGGAAACTTCCTGCAAAAGGCCCAGAGATGACACAGTCTGCAGGGGGTTGTAACCAAGCCTAGGTGATTCGTTGCCAGCCCAAACATTGAAATTGCCCAGAATTAAACATCTGAGGGCCTCCAGTGTTTTGCCAATGACAAAGTGGGCTAACTCCTGTAGAAAGCCTCCCATTATCCCGGGGGGGGGGCAGTAAATCAAGAGAATTCTGCAGTCTGTGCAGTCTGTGCCTGGACCCATGTGAACGGTCACATGTTCAAATGAACTTGATCTTCTCACTGGGTGCACCTTGAATCCCAGCGCAGATCTAAAGCAGATGGCCACTCCCCTGCCTCTGTGTTCTCCTCTGGGGCAGTGCACTACACAGTACCCTGGGGGGACAGCAGCCTCTAAAACTGGGCAAGCATTGTCATACACACAGGTCTCAGTAATGCAAGCCAGATCGACTGAAGAAACCAAGCCCGTTATAATTGTGGTCTTGTTTCCAATTGATCTGGCATTGCAAAATACTGCCCACAAGGGATTGGTGGACAATGCAGCCCCTCTAGATATCTGCCCACTCGGTCTGGTAGGAACCCTGGGATGGGCAACAAACATATCTGGCCTCTCTCCAGGGCCTGACAAACCCCAGGGCACCTTCTGCACCTGACCACCCCTATTCTGCCCCATAAAGGCATGCACAAGACACACTGCCACAAATGATCAATGAGGTTCATTCTAATTCCAACCTCCTGATAGCAACGAGCTGTAATGATGGAAACTGAGAGGTCAGAGAAGGGCCACAGATTAAGCAGCTAAATACACATAATGCCCAAAAGGGAAAAATACATTAAACGCATGTTAGTTCATAGCAACGTAAGCTGCTCTGCATTGTGTGCAGTCATTCAGCACTGTGGACTTGTATACTTCCCACACTCAGTTCATTTAATACCCTGTTTTACATATAAACCAATACCAGTACATGAGCATAGAAACAGGGTTATAATTATAGGGATTGACACATGGACATGATATAAAAAAGAGCTACTGATGCCTCAAAGAAAATTAAAAAAAACACGATAATTAGACACAATTCATCTAGCATTCCATTTATATTACACATATTTCTCTTCCCCATAATTTATTAGTAAGGAAATGTGTATGAATATACTATCATTGTCCCTTAGTGTTTATCTGCATCTATAGCTTACTCCCTGCTCCAAGTCATAATCCTCTGTTGTGACATCACAGTCTGTTGCCATTGGAGTATCTGTGAAGTCACAAGCAACGCTCTATAACTTCAAGTAGGGAGAAAGCAGTAGGAATAGACTAACTCTTCAGGAGCAGAAATCCTGTTCTCATACAGATGACCTCAGTAATAAATAACAGGGAGGAGAAATACAGAACTACTGGGAAATACAGGCTGGACTGTGTCTAAAAATTATGTTTTTATTAAAGTTCACCTGAACGTGTCACCAGCTCTTTAATGCTTTTTATGACTAAATAAATTACAATATTTTTTTTGGGGGGGGGGGTACCTGGAAACAGATACTAACAATACAATAATGAGTCCTTAAAAACCTAACAAAATTACATAGAATGACAAATTTTTATGCAAGCATTGTCATGTTTATCAGGGCAAACTTTAGAAAACAAAAAGGTTCATCATTGATCGTTTCTCCCCTTATGTTTACCTACTGTGCTAACTCAAGGTCTTTTCCACGTACCCCTTCCTTGAAAAAATTACTATATTTTATTCAGTCACAAAAAGTGTTAACATTATTCCCATGTCTCCGACTCTGTCATTATAACTGTGCTTTCTATGTCGGGTAATAGCATTGGTTTGTATGTAGCTGGCAGAGCGTTCTTTTGGTCGAGTTCTCAAGATCTGGTGCTTACATAAATAGACACAATGCAAAAAGGAAAAATAAACACATTTAAATGAATGTCATTTCATGGCAATGCAGGCTGCTCTTCATTGTATACAGCCATCAGCACTGTGGACCGGTATATTCCTCACACTTAGTTCAATACCATGTTTTACATATAAACCAATATCAGTACATAAGCATAGAAGGTATTGTTATAATTATAGAGATTGACACATAAACATAATGTTAATGCTTTTTAAGACTGAATAAAATATAATATTCTTTTGGGGGTCAGTACCTGGAAACGGACCTTGGCTGTACAATCATGACTCCTTACAAACCTGACAACAAGCATTTGTCAATGCCGAATGTTGTCGTGCTGGCATTGGCATTGGCAGGGCTAGAGCTAGAGATGCATAATAGTAATGGCAGTGAAGTACTGAAGTGACGCCAACCCCACCCCCACCCTGTAGAAAGTGAGAGGCATTGGGGTGTGCCTTTGGATCATCAGCTATAACGCTCATGCCATTGTACCTCACCCTACCCTGTAGACAGTGACAAGTGTCGTCGTGTGCTTTGGGGTCTTTGGGTGTTATACTTACCCCATTCCATAAGGAAATACATGGACGTGGGTGCAGTACAGGAGCATGGGGTGAACTTTGTGGCTGAACAGTGCAAGGCACACCACAATGCCTGTCAGTGCCTGCAGGGTGGGGGCGCGGGGATGGAATGGCATTAGCATTACATCCGATGATCCCAAGTCACACCCCTGACACCTGTCAGTCTGTACCAGGTGGAGTGCTACAGTTGGAAACCCTAACACCGTAGGTGTGCAGTGGTAGCTTCACTCCACATTTTCAACATGGGCTTCTTGTCAGGCCACCTCATGAAAAGCAGCACAATCGCATTGTTAGCTGAAAGGTGGTTTTGCACAGTGCTGTGGCATTTGGCGACAGAGGGACAAAAACACATTTTTGAGCAGGATGTGGAGAATGACAACTGTATTGTTCATGAGGAGTCATAAAAAATGGCAATGGTGAAAATCTGGAGTGACAATACGAAATATTGGTGAAGCAATGAGCACGGATACAAACTGAGCAACACACATCCGTAACCCAATTATTTTTTGCAGTTTGGTAGCCACATTTGTAACATAGGCATTTTGGGACCTCCCCTTATGAACAGTGCTGCTGCAATTTTGTTAATCTGGCCCAACAGTTGATTTCCCACAGCGACCACGCCATTGTGCGCCACAGGTACGGAAACGCATTTTGGGCAGGATGTGGAAAATGACAGCTGTACTGTTCATAAGGAGGTGTGCAAAAATGCCAGTGTTGAAAATCTGGCATGGAAATATTGCAAATTTGTGAAGTTACAAGGGTGTGTGGAAACTGCGCAATGCATGTTTGCAAGACAGTCATTTTATGGACTATTGGCACCAAGTTTTCAACATAGGCATTTTGGGACCTCTGCTCATGAACAGTGTCACCGTCATTTCCTCAAATTCTCCCGAAACATGATTTTGCACAGCTGTACCGGACATGCAAAAACACATTTTGGGCAGGATATGTAAAATGACAGCTATACTGTTCATCAGGAGGTGTTGAAAAATGGCAATTTTGAAAATCTGGAGTGAAAATATTACAAATTCATGATGTTACGAGCGTGCGTAGAAACAGCGCAATGCACGCTTGTAAAACAGCCATTTTTGGGAGTTTTGTCACCAAATTTGCAATATAGGCTTTATGAGAGCCCCCCACCTCCATGAACAGTGGCACTGTCGCGTCGTTACTTGGTCCGAAAAGGTGATTCCACACAGTGACTGTGAAATCACCTTTCGGGACAGAATAACACCATGACAGTGCCAGAAATCATGTGGAAGGGTCCCAAAAACCCCATGTTGAAAATTTGGTGCCAAAATTCCAAAAAAATGCCTGAGATATGCATCAAAGTTGGGAAACCCTATTTATGCCATTATACAGCTTACCGGCATTTCCTCAGTTCGAGAACGGCTTTGAAGAGTTCAGACATGTTCCTGGTCTACCGAAGATCGTCGCGCCAGACTCCAGAGGTAAGTGTGGGGTGTGGGGAGGCAGGGTACGCAGTGGGTGGGCATGGGTTGTAGGAGGGGGGCAGGGAGACCACCGAGGACCATTTTCTTTTTTAACAGGGAGCAAAATGAAAAAAATAACATTGTGGGACCATTTTTATTTTCACAGGGGCACGTTGGGGTGGGTTCCCAACATGCCAATGGAGTCTTTTTTGGGTGGGGCTGCTGTAGCTGATGGGGGATTGGGCACCCCCATTGGCACACCACAAAAGGGGGGTTACTTTATGCCGACGGGGATTGGGCACCCCTGTCGGCACAAAAGGAAAGCAGGAGGGGGCAAGAGCCAAGGGGGATTGGGCACCCCCTCAGCATATAACAAATGGGGGTGTTCTTTATGCTGACAGGGAGTGGGCTCAACTGTTGGCACATACATTGGGGGCAGGGTAAGCCAACAGGGTGATTGGGCACCCCCAAAGTTGGCAGTTTGGCAGGCAGAGTGCTGCCATGTTTCTGTTGCCGGGGAAGCACGTCAGGAGGTCTGCTGCATGTGACGAGCTTTGCTCACATTGCAGCAGACCTTTCTTTTGATGTGCTCACCACATTATGTATGCATGGTGTGGCACTAGCATGCAGACTGATTGGGGAATGAGGGACGCACCTACTGATTCATGCCCTGCATTCACCCAACAATGTTCGTATCTCCAAATCTGTACTACCACAAGATGCTAGCTGCGCAAGCATGCCAACATAATAAAATGATATAGAAAGAAACATGTTTTAATGCAAGCAAAATTTTAATGCAAGCATTGTCATGTTTATCATGGTAAAAAAAAAGGCAAATGAATAATCATTTTTCCCCGGTTGCCTGCCTATTCTGCTAGCTCCAGTTCAATTCAATGCCATAAGAAAATGAACAGCAACTAGAAGGAGTGACAGCTAGACCACGATCTCAACATCAGCATCAAATAGTAAAAGTAACTTTTTTTTACCAGATTCTGTGGTGAAATGCTGTGGGGCAGGCTGGCAGGTAGAAGAGGTTAAGATAAATGTAATACTTATGTTCCATGTAATGTTTTGCTTTGGAGAGACAGAGAGAGACATGTGCTGTTAGCTGCAGGAGCTGTCAGTAACGGTTCCACCGAGCTGCATTGACAATAAAGTTGTCAACAGACTTTACATCAACAACATTTTGCTGATGGTGATCACATAGCCCGGCAAATGTGTCGATGAACTGCAGAGCACCATGCAACACATGGAGATATATATATATATATATATATATTTAAATATATTCAACTGGGGGGGGGGGTTGGACTATTGGGGAGAGCGGCCAGCATCAGAAGTCGCTGTATCATAGTGCTCTGACAACCAGTTCAACACTGTGGATGTCGAACTGGTTGTTGTTGTGTTGGTTTTGCTGTCAGGTGTTCAATATTCTGTTGCTATACCATCAGTAACAGGGATGCAGAAATTAGGCTAGGCTGGGGGAATTGAGGCTGGCAGGCAGAAGAGATCAAGATAAGAAGTGTAATACTGATGTTCTTGGAGGCAGTATGGTATAGTGGTTTTGGGCACTAAGCTACAAACCTGGAGACCTGAGTTTGAATCCTATCAGTCCCCTCTTGCATACTGTGTGACTCTGGGCAAGTCACTTAACTTCCTTGTGCTCCCAGGTTGCACCTGGAAAAAAACTCCTGCTTAGTGTGCCTCTCCTGGTTAAACAATTTCCCCTTTTCCTGTAATGTTTTATGTCAGAGAGGGAGACAAATGGGTGCTGTTAGCTGCAGGAGGCTGTTTGTAATCAGGATGCTGCAGAGAAACTCAGTCACAGTGAGTAGTGAGGCATCGGTGGTTGGGCTTATTCTCTCCACTCACCCTGCAGCTGGATGCCTTGCTGGCAGAGCTGGGCAAAAGTTTTGAATTCTACTTTAGCAGGTCCCACTAGACATTCAGAAGATTTCTGATTTCACCAAAGGTGGAAGTTCAGAAAATTCCGCGAAGGTTGTGAAATTTTGCGAAAGTTCTGCTAAAGTGGAATTTGCAACTTTCGCCCATCTCCAGTGCTTTTAATATATAAAGGTAATGCTTTGTACTAGTTATGAACAGTGGAAGGTTTTTCAGGGTTAACCTATATCTGTGCGAGGTGGGATGGATTGCATGCCAAGTGAAGGATGGGTTGGGAAGTATGTTTGCTTAAAGTATCAGTTGAAATTGCACCAGGTTTTGTCATACATTGCTATGGATTTGGAGGCCAGGTGGGAAGGACTTTTGTATTGGACCAGCTGCGCCATTCAGTCAACGGATTCCTTTATAGAGGAAATGTTAGTAGTATACCATCTACGCTGTATTAACCTTTTTGCCTCTATACTGGCAAGCACTATTAAGTTGTATTGGTGATTAAGGAGGTAAGGTTTTGCCTGTTTTACCTCCAGGGGAATAGTTCTGGCTTTTGCAGAATGGAGGTTTGAAGGATCATTTGTAGGGTATATCTAATTTATTGTCTGAATGAAGAGATTTGGGGGCAGGCCTACAGTATGTGACATAGATCTCTATTAAGTTGGGAGCATCTCCAACACTTATTATGTGGGAGAAGATGGGCATTGTGTAGAATTATAAGCGTGCAGTACCAAGAGTGCAAGACTTTGTTTTTATGAGTCTGCAGCTTGTGTTACTTGCCGGGATCCTCATTGTTTTCAAACAGGTGCACCATTCTGAGTTATCAAAATTTAGGTTGAGATCTTTTTTCCAGTAATCTTTTGCTTGAGTAGTTTGAACCAGTATATTGCCCCTAATGTCAGAGTATATTCGGCTGACTACTCCTTTCCGGTGAATCTTCCATTTAATGACTGGGTGTGAAGAGGTATTAGGTTCTTTGTCTTTTAAATAGTTTTTTATTTTAATGGGTTCACCACAATATAACCAAACAGACCATCTTAGGGTAGCTGGTTCATTCCACTGGGGTGTAAAACAGACGAGGCATACTGATGAGTCCTGATAGGATGAAACACGTGTCTATGTCATCTGTTAGCACTCTTTGCAAACTGTGTGAGAGGCCTTTCGGCACCATGCAATTCTGCTTAAAGTTGGACCAGCATAACATTCTGTGGTGACTTGCATATGTAGTCCATGATGCTTTGCATTGTGTGGGCATGTGTGATTTTGTATTCTCTTAGAATGTTGTCTCAGAAGAGGGGTTAGAGCACTTCTGATTTGTAAATATCTCCAGAATTCAGAAATTGGTAGGCCAAATTCTGTTTGGAGGCCTTGGAATGAGTCCATTACAAGTGAGCTACGTAGCACTATGTCGGATATGGTTAATATTTTTTTGTCCTTCCAGGTTAACGTGTTCATAGGTCTCCCTCCTACTTGTATTAATTTAGATCCCCATAGATGGTGAAGCAAGTGTGGGACAGAGGATATCTTAGCCATTTGCTAACTTGACTGCACGTAGCATGTGACACCTGTATGGTGGGAGGTAGGGACTTGTTAAATTTGCTGTTTCAGTAGTTGTGTGGCACCGAGCCCAACACTGTCTGTTGGAATAGTAGCAGGTCCCTGTGATAAACATAAAACAGTATTTCTCACTTGTGTCTGTCACATAGGATATTTCATGGAGGTGGCAGGTATTGTTTTGCAGCATTTTCTTGAGAAGGCCTGGTCATTAGTGACTGGGAGTGGTGGAGTTGGCTTGCTATCACTGACCAATCTTGTGTGATGCTTGGTTTATGGCCAGTTAGAGAAATGGCACAAAAGCAGTCAGCCAAGCCTCCTTTCATATGTCTCCCTTGATGGCACAGATGTGGGTTTGTCAATTTAAAGGCCTTTCTTTCACCTGCCCATTCTTCCCCTGTATCAGCCACACCACAGCCGCTGAAACCTACCTTGCTCAAAACATTACACATGGGGAGTTTGGGACTGAGATGATAAGCTTACCCAGCAACTATGGAGTCACTGACGCATACTGAAATGCCTGAGGTGATTGATATCCAAACACTCTAATTGGACTTCCCATTAATGACAATAGCAAATAGTCCCTGCACCTCTCATTCATTCATTCATTTTAACTTTTATTCATATTGAATCAGATAGCTCACACTGAGACAAGTTCATTTCCAGTGATGGTCCTTTGTGCAAATTTTACAATAAGTTACAAGATAGACATACCACATTAAGTAAAAATATTCAAGAAAACACAAATGACTTAGGAACATGACAAGGTACAAGCAACAATAAAAATATAATTTACCATCAGTCCATCAAAAAAACATAAATCTTATGCTAATTATATTAGTTCTACTATGGTTCTTGATCTGGCTTCATTTACAAACCAAGTTTTTATTGCACCAGTACAGATTTGTTTACCTTCAATCAGAAAAAATTAAAGATAAAGAGTTCCATGATCTAGGTCCATCATAGAAAAAATGTTTTCAACCTAAATTTGTTCTATAGTTTGGGAGCTTGTATTCTAATCCTTGTGCAGACCATAGGCCTTGTTTAATAGGTCTAACAACAAGGTTGTCTAAAACATAGTCAGGGACTAGACCTTTGAAACTTATTATCATAAATAACATTGTATGTAAAGTATGTCTCTCTGTGAGGCTGATCCATTGTAAATTTTCATAGAGGCCAGTCCTATGGGTTCTTTTGGGGGCATCCAGTATAAACACAGTCAATTTATCATAGATAATATCTAGTCTGTTTAAGCTCCTCAAAGAGGCACCTAAGTACACAATGTCTCCATAATCAATTATGGATATAACTAGTGTCTGAAACTCATGTTTCTTAGTTTGTTCAGTCATACAGTGCTTACTCCTATATAAAAAGCTTAAACATTTCCCCACTTTCTTTTCAACAGTCTCAACATAAATATCCCACTTTAATACCGAATCCAATTGTATTCCCAAATATTTATAACTATGTACCTGTTCTAGAATAGTATTACTAAAAGTCTTAATCTGAATGGTCGATTTTGAGGGGCTTATATTTTTTTGTCTTGTAAGAAGGATAACCTGGGATTTCTTAGCATTTAGAACCAACTTTGACTTTTTCAGAAAATGTTGCAATTCATTGAATGCCATCTGGAGAGGGTATTGGATACTATCTGCAGAGGTACCCTCCATGTAGATGACGGTGTCATCTGCATGTAAGTGGTATCTAACCCTTTGGTCTGACATGCTAAGTTTGTTCATGTAGATGTTATAGAAAACTGGCCCTAATTTCGAGCCCTGTGGGACACCCAATACCATAGTCCCCACATCTGAAGTCCAATTACCCATGGTTACCATTTGTTGCCTCCCTATGAGATATTGTTGGAACCACATGACTACTGAGCTAGACATACCAATATCCTTGTGGTTGGACAGGAGGATGTCATGAGCCAATGTATCAAAAGCTTTGGATAAATTAATGAAGAAAGCTCCTATATACATCCTCCTGTCCAAAGCCTCACTGATATCCCCTGTGACTTTTAACAATGCCATTGATGTACTATGTAAAGGCCTAAAGCCTGACTGGAATCTATTTATAACCTTTTCTTCATCTAGGAAGTGTTGTAGTTGAGTAGTCAGGAGTCTCTCAAATACTTTTGCTGGTAATAGGATATAGGTCTATAATTCTCTATAAGTGTTTCAAGCCAGATTTATATATTGGGACATCTGGAGACCGTAGGGGCTCCGAGCCGCCAGCGGGGGGGCGGCCACCGCACAGCTGAGAAGGGAACCAGGAGGCCGGGGAAAGACAAGCGGCGCCCTGCCCTCGAGGACACACAGACCGTAGGCTCCGAGCTGCCAGTGGGTGGCGGCCACCGCACAGCCGAGAAGGGAACCAGGAGGCCGGGGGAGAAAGCCAGAAAGCCGGCCCTGCCCTCGAGGACACACAGACCGTAGGGCCTCCGAGCTGGCAGCGGGCGGGTGGCCACCGCACAGCCGAGAAGGGAACCAGGAGGCTGGGGGAGAAAGCCAGAAAGGTACGGGATAGCTGCATAGCCAATCGGAAGGCGACCGCCGACTTTGCCAGCCTCTGATTGGTGCGCCTTCTCCCATTGACTTTTGCTGTATTTTGCACCACCAAAACTGGTCGAGATTACTTGTCTTTTACTGCAAAGTTTTAAATTGTCTAAAAAGGAGCTGTTTTTGCTGTTTATTATGTACTTTTGGAAATGCCTTCTTACCTGTTTAACCAGTAATTACAGTCTTTTGGGAAGATTTGTGTTGGGCTAGGCGCTCAGGCGCTAACCCCCACCACCAGTCTTTGTTGTGCAAATTTACATTTTAGCACCTCTTGCAAGCCACTGCCTGCAAGTGCTACTTCTGACTGCCCTCTCCTCTGTCCCCTCCCTTCTAGCCGGCCCTGCCCTCGAGGACACACAGACCATAGGGGCTCCGAGCCGCCAGCGGGCGGGCGGCCACCGCACAGCCGAGAAGGGAACCAGGAGGCCGGGGGAGAAAGCCAGAAAGGTACGGGATAGCTGCATAGCCAATCGGAAGGTGACCACCGACTTTGCCAGCCTCTGATTGGTGCACCTTCTCCCATTGACTTTTGCTGTATTTTGCACCACCAAAACTGGTCGAGATTACTTGTCTTTTACTGCAAAGTTTTAAATTGTCTAAAAGGAGCTGTTTTGCTGTTTATTATGTACTTTTGGGAAATGCCTTCTTACCTGTTTAACCAGTAATTACAGTCTTTTGGGAAGATTTGTGTTGGGCTAGACGCTCAGGCGCCTAACCCCCCCCACCACCAGTCTTTGTTGTGCAAATTTACATTTTAGCACCTCTTGCAAGCCACTGCCTGCAAGTGCTACTTCTGACTGCCCTCTCCTCTGTCACCTCCCTTCTAGCCGGCCCTGCCCTCGAGGACACACAGACCGTAGGGGCTCCGAGCCGCCAGCGGGCAGGCGGCCACCGCACAGCCGAGAAGGGAACCAGGAGGCCGGGGGAGAAAGCCAGAAAGGTACGGGAAAGCCGCAAAATTTTTGCTCGCCCCCTTTCAGGGTGTTTCTTTTATACACACCTTCCCGCCAAATCTCTTATCCCCGCCCATAGCTATTCTCCTAGCCAATTCCCGAGCTCATTTCTTCACATCACCTTAGTTTCTTTAACCCTTTCCTACCCTCCACCATGCTACTGCGCCTACTACTGCTGCTTTGCCTCTCACCTTCCTTGGATCCAGAAGAGATAACTGTTGGAACCCATGCCAAGGTGCTTAGGGCGACCACTCAACACTGTCCCCCTCTACTGTCCCCAGTGGATGCCCCTAAACTCTACATACATATATTACCGCTTCTGCATAATAATCCTTGGGGAATCCCAAAAAAAGGCTCACAACCAGTTCGGATCTCCTCTATCCCCCTGCTACCATACTGGCACTACAATTACTCCCTACGCCTGTCCATTAAGCTGGTACTCTATGATAAAATCGATAACCATGCAGCAGGATCATCACCCACTATACATTGGATCCCAAGCAAGAAGAAAAAACTGCCTGACTGCTCACTACTCCTATCGCTTGGTGCCCTCATCAAGCTAATCTTCTTTCTGCTGATCTGTGTTGGCACTGTGAAATCAATCCGGGCCCCACTGAAGCTCGATCTCTCCAACTGACCTAACCACCATAAATGGATTGAGTTTCTTCACATCAATGCCTGCAGCCTCCTAAAAAAGTTCTCACCAATACAGGCCTGGGTTGCACACACCCTACCTGACTTTCTGGTTATATCTGAAACATGGCTCAAATCTGCAACAAAAGACAGTGAAATAAACCTTCCCAACTACCAGCTCTTCAGATCTGACCGTCTATCCAGGGGCGGTGGGGTAGCCATCTATGTCAAAGCAAACATCTCTGCATCCTGCCTCAATTCTACATCACAACCAAAGGAATTAATGCTTGTCAATTAAAATAACCCTTCCCAACACATCATCCTTTCAACTGATTGGTTGCTATAGGCCCCCCTCTGCAGGCCTCAAACTCCTATCCACCTAGGA
Source organism: Neoceratodus forsteri (assembly GCA_016271365.2). Classification (NCBI taxonomy): domain Eukaryota; kingdom Metazoa; phylum Chordata; order Ceratodontiformes; family Ceratodontidae; genus Neoceratodus; species Neoceratodus forsteri. The sequence continues at coordinate 663,479,836 of CM028130.1, read as the reverse complement.
TCTATACTTAATCTGGGCCCTGAAGACACCATCATCTTAGGAGACATGAACTTGAATTGGCTGACTAATGCATCTGCACCCTGGTAACCTTCTGTGACACCTATGGATTCTCTCAATTAATCAAAGAACCAACAAGGATCAACCCAAAGAATATTCTCAACAGCACACTCCTGGATATTATGTTGGTAAATAAGCCTCATCATTATCCCTATGCAGGAGTACTATTCAGTGACATAAGTGACCACTGTCCCATAGCTGCCATTAGATCAACAATCAAGCCACCCAATCCTGCAAAATTCCTCCTCGAAGGTCAAAAAGAACTTTAATATTTCAGGATATCTCCATGATCTGTGCCACACCACCACGTTGGCAAGAATTCTATCTCACAGCCTCAATAGAGACAGCTCTTCAAATCTTAAATGATATAATCATAAGTGCCCTCAATTCATGCACCCCTCACCAGTGTCAGAACCAAACTCAAATCTGTCGCTGGTTCTCTGCCGACCTTAAATCCAGATTGCTTGCCAGAGACAAACTCTGGAAAAGGGCAAGAAAGACAAAGGACCCAAATGACTGGCTTCAATTCAGAAAAGCCAGAAACTCCTGCACAAAACAAGTAAGAAATGCCAAGGCAGCCTTCTACACAGCTGAACTAGATGTCTCCTATCACAACCCTTCCAGGTTCTGGGGTACCATAAAGGGCATCCTAGGTCAAACTTCTACCCCTGTCTTACCACCCAAAATTCAACTAAATAGTATTGAAATCACCAACAAGCAAAATATCTTGAATGCCTTTAACAATCATTTCACTACAGCTGGCCTGGCTTTCGACTCCTCTCCTGCAAACCTATTAAGATCATCACTAAACCTACAATCTACTGAGGGACAAAAGGTTGCTTCCACATTCTCATTCAAATCAATATTCTTCAAAGAAGTAGAAGACCTTCTACTCCAGCTAGATACCACCAAAGTGCAGGTGCAGACTCCTGGATCCCTACTTTCTAAAAGTAGCACTGCATGCCATTACCTCCCCTCACCCACCTCTTCAATCTATCACTTGCCACTGGTTCTATCCTCAATATGGAAAACAGCTCAAGTGTTTCCATTATAAAGCAGGTGATCCCATGGACCTCAACAATTATAGGCCCATCTCCATCTTACCAGTACTATCCAAGATGCTTGAGAAGCTGGTAAACTCTCAGTTAACTGCCTACCTTGATACCAACAATCTCCTTAATCCAGCTCAATCTGGGTTTAGATCTATGCATAGCACCATCTCTGCACTAGCAAAGTCACAAATGACTGGCAGACTGCCTTAGACAAAAAGAATAATACCTGTGCTGTGTTTCTGGATCTAAGCAAAGCCTTTGACACTGTGGATCATGAACTTCTAATCTCCTCTCTGAACTCCATAGGCCTTGACTCACTCTCTCTTAAATGGTTCAGATGCTATCTCTGGGAAGATTACAACTGGTAAAAAATGAAGGTGACCTATCTACCTCTAAACTCACTCCTAAGAGGTGTAACCATAAGGCTCCATCCTGGGTCCCATCCTTTTTGCCATTTACATCAACAATATTGATTCCAATCTCTCACAATCTAATATCCACCTTTTGCAGATGACACTGTACTATATGTGAGCAATCCTCACCATCAAAAGCCTGTGAGCTCCTACAGTCTGAATTCTCCTCCTTCAGCACAACCTATTAGAAAAGAAATTACTACTAAATGCCAAGAAAACCAAAGCTATGTTCTTTGCCACCAAGAACTGTTCTTCCACTATCCATCATTCACCCTCCCACAACTCTCTACCATCCTTGGTGAAAATCTAGAATATGTAGACAAATTCAAATATCTAGGAGTATGGATAGACAATAAACTAGACTATACTACCCACGTTGAAGAGCTCCTGAAAAAGCTAAGACAAAGACTTGGTCTATTCTTTAGGATCAAACACTACCTGACCAAAGATTCCAAACAAAGATTAATCCTAGCATCATTCCTGTCTCTCATTGATTATGCTGACTTCCTCTATGGTCATTGCTCCCTCTCCCATCTTAACAAATTAGACACCCTGTATCATAGAGCTATTAGATTCATTACTGACCTTCCCTCTAGCACCCATCATTGCTCTCTCTACAATGCAGTCAGTTGGACATCCCTGCAACATAGAAGAAAAAAATGCTGCTATCTGGATCTACAAGCTCTGACAAACAAACTCCTTCCTACATCTCAGACTGCTTCAACCAGATCACATCCAGGCCTTACACCTTGAGGATCAACAAACTGATCCTGCTGAAGATTCCTATCACCTGCACCGGTATGGAAGAGCTGCAATCAGCTATTCCTGGCACTTATCTGGAATTCTATTCAAAAGTCATTGAAACTGGATACACTGATTCCTCTAACATCCTTCAAAAGCTGTATACCAGCCTATTCCCGGTTCAGTGCAACTGCTTCCACAAGGCCTAGTCCTCCCACCCCACTCCTCCCACACTCTCCTCCACCCCCTCTTTTAAAGCTCCTCCCTATTCTTCTATCATTCCTCTAGCCCTTTCCCCATCAAACCTCGTACATATATGACCACCCATGTACCATTATCCAAGCCTTATCCCTACTAAACTGTTTGTTTCTGTCCTTTATTAGGTTTTAGGTTTACTGTCCTTTGCCTTGTATATATGTAAATATTTGTACATCTATCTCACTCATAAATGATTGTATTTGTGCTTATTCAGTATCATGTTTTTGTATACAACTTGTAACCTTTTTTTGTTATGACCACTCAGGTCCATCTTGTAAATGAGCTATGCTCAATGATGTTCGCCTGAATAAATAAAGATTTTGATTGATTGATTGATTGATTGATTGACTGATCTCTTGCTGTTTTCCATTGTATAGGAAAATCTATTTGTGTAAGGGACATATTAAACATAATAGTTAGTGGGTACGCAATTATTGGTGTAGCATATTTTAAAAACACAGTAGGTATTTCATCTGGGCTGCACTCCATTTTTACTACATGTAGTTTTAGTAAAGCTTCCTGTACTTCTTTTGTCCTGATTTTATGGAAGGAACATTTCTCTCTCCATTGTGGCAATACCAGATTTTCTGTCACCTGATCAAAATCACTCTGGACATTATCTTTATTTAGTTGTGACAAATCTCCATTTACGTTTGATTGGGATTGTGTACCCATAGAGATAAAATATCTATTGAATTCATTCATAACTGCAGAACCTAAAGCAGTAGTGGGCAACATACAGCCTATGGGCCATATGTGTCCCCAGACATGTTTTTCTGCGGCCACCAAGAGCATTTCTGTGAAGTGAATTATTTGTCTTTTTTAAAGCTAACTGTGTCTTTAAATTCTGTCCGCTTCCCTTGCAGATTCAGTTTTCCACCTTTGTTCATTATGTGCTGCTCTTCCCTATCCAAGTATAGCTGCCTGCTCATGTCCAGACCTAGTTAGATGCAATGTTTCATTCCTTTTGTGTACCTGCACCATGCACTTTGCAAATTGTGGTCCCAGTTGGATGGGACGATTCCCGACATGCAGATTTTGGGTGACCTTAGGAGAGAAAGCATGGAAGTTTCAATGTGTTGTAAGGCAGAAATTACTGATATTACTAGTGATAATCATGGCAAAGTGGTGGTCATGGAGTGGAGACCATTCCTGTAATTAGGTGCACACATAGGTATCATGTCAGGCTTATTCATTAATGTTGACTGTTGTCCCGTCCAAGTCATACATATTAATGTGGACCTCGAAGTGGGTCAAGGGCAGCACATGCAGCTCTCAGGTAATTTCAGGTTGCCCACCACTGGCCTAAAGGGACTGTATGTTGATTTATTTAAATTTTTTTCTGAAATATTAGGATTTTTTTTTAAACTTTGTTTTATTAGATAGATTACTGCACATATACCAGACATACAGGTAATTTGTCAACATAGGACATACAGGTTAATTCAGTCCAATTTAAAGTTACAGTTACTGGTTTGAATTTTCGCTGCCAGTTATTGAACCCTTCTTCTCTCTCTCAGACGTGAGCCTTCATCATGGATCCAGCAGGTCCTTTTTATTTATGTGTGACTTCGATGCCAACTATTAGGATTTTTTAAATGTTGATTATTTTTCTCATATGTTTCCAGAATTCCCCTTGATTTCCTGTATCAGTGGCAGATAATTCCCTATTATAATATGCCTGTCTGGCATTTTTTATATTTCTAGCATACTGATTCCTGATTTTCTTGTAATTATCCCATTCATACTGTGTATTTTTCTATTCTGGCTGACTTCCAGACCTTGTCTCGTTGTTTCTGAAGTTTGGGAAGGTCAGAGTTATACCAAAGTGCATTACGTGATTTCGTTCTTCTTGACTTCAGATACCCTCTTGTTTTCCTTCTAGTGTCTATTATATATTTTGATAAGTTTTGACCATTTTTGCTACATTATTATTGTAATTCTTTTTGCATTTGTAACTCCCATGAGTCCCTCTCTCCTCAGCAGTTGATGCTATCATACTGCCGAAACATTCTATGACATCAATAACACAATTCCAAGCAATTCAGATGAATAGCATGGAATGCTGTAAGTGATGTCGCAGAATGTCTTAGAAATATGAAAAGAAAGAGCAGCAGCTGCTGAGGAGAGTGGAACTCCTGGAGACCTGAAAGGCAACTCAAAACTATACTATTTATCAAAATTTGATCAAAGCACACTAGAATACATAACTGGCATGGAAAGCAAAATAGTAGGGAAGTTAACTATTTAAAAATTCTTTCCTATCTCCTTTAATACAGCACAGAGATGGGGATAACTCACCTAGGGTTTGAGATGGTGGAACATATTTTGTTAATTAACCATTTTTGCCATGATCCACCTCAAGGAAGCCTGTAACAGGCAAGCATCACGTTTAAACATAGTGCTCAATAAATCGAGAGAGAGTGTGATGAAAGCACCTGCCAGTCAAGCCACATTTACAAATGTACACAGCATGTATTAAAAGAAAAAAGGATATTATCTGGTGGTTGAGCTAGTATGCTGCAGCAACCCTACCCAGGCAGCTAAGCAAATAGTTCAGTCACCATTTCAAGTGCTGCCAGGGGTGAGTGCTTCAGGAAGAGCCCAGTCTGGTATAATCACTGGAGTTGCCACCTCTGGTTGAGCTGCTAAGCTGTAGCAACCCTACCCAGGCAGCTTAACACCCAGTTCAGTCACCAGTTCACTTGCTGCTAGTGGTGGGTGCTGCAGGAAGAGCCCAGTCTGGTATAATCACTGGAGTTGCCACCTCTGGTTGAGCTGGTAAGCTTTAGCAACCCTACCTAGGCAGCTAAGCACCCAGTTTAGGCACCAGTTCAAATGCTGCTGGTGATGGGTGCTACAGGAAGAGTCCAGTCTGGTGTAATCACTGGAGCAGCCACTTGTATTCCTTCCTGAGGCAGGCTGGCTGTCACTATCTTGGCCCACAACCTGGGGCTCTGGTCCTAACATATCTTCTGTCTCCAGGATTAAAAATAGGTTGTTGGTTCTGGGAATTAAAGATGCAGGTGTTGGCCATCAGTCATGGCCAGCCTGCTTTGCAGCAGGTTTACCTATAGAGCTGGAGTCCTGTGAGGAACAGTGAGAATCTCTGCTATGTTCTTGGGGCCTCTGAGACCCGGGGAAGTGAACATTCTGCCTGTTTCTGCCTCTAGACCTTTTTGTCTAGGTGCTTAGCCATTTCATGTTGGAACTGTGTTGCAACTTGCAAGCTGGCAGATTCTTGTGCATTACTGGCCCTGTATTTCCCCTCCCTGACTGGTGATGCTTCTTTTGGCTTAGCCACTATGCCCAGAGCTCCTTTGTGCCAGTTCTGACTTATGTACCTTTCTGCTTCCCTTGCAGTTTCAAACCTGTTGGCTACCCCGTTCCCTGATGATTCTGAGATTGGTTGGGTACTGTTATTGATAGGGTACCCTGAGGTCTTGAAATGACCAGTGAACTGATGTAAACTCTTTCTATTTTTCAGCTAATTCAGCAGTGTAATCAGTGAAAATATGAGGATCTTCTGTCCCTCCCATGAGAGTGGTAATTTTCCTTGCTAGAGCAAGAATTCTTTCCTTGTCTGGAAACCTCCTGAGCTTGATAAGGATCGGTTGAGGGTGGCCTCCTGCTTTTGGGAGGGGTGACAGAGAGCTGTATGATAGCCTCCACTTGTATTGGTTCATTTTTGGAAGTTCAAGCTGTAGGACAGCTGCTGTACTGGATCTTTCAGCCTCTTCAAGAAAGCAGAAAATATGGATGCTATTTCTGCTCTTTCTATTCTTCACATCCTCTACATGGCAGGACAGACATCCAACCATTTTCTCCAGCTCCTCTGTTCTGGCCTCATGCTGTTAGTCTTTTTTATTAGTATATGTCAGGAATATACCCATGTCCTTTTATTTGTTGCTCAAGGGTCAAATTTTTTCCTTCAGGGAGGCTATAGATGGTTTGAAGGTCAAAGTTTCATTGAGCACCTGCTGCAACATGCCCTTTATTTTGATGGTATCCCCAGTTGTCACTGGTGCTATCAACGCTGCTGCAATTGCCATTCTGAGAGGTAAGGCCATCAACTCTCCTCTGCAATTTTGTTGCACCATTGACAGTGAGAGAGGTACAAGTTCAGATTTTGTTAGCTGTATATGTCCTTTAACAAATAATTGTTGTAGTTGGTGTTCACTGCGGGTCCAATTGATGGATTTAGTTGGATTCTGCAGAGGGTAGAATGGATCTGAGAATTAAGTGGCCATTCATGACTGTGGCTCACACATGTACCAGCCAAAAATATTATTCTTAAAAACTGGGATATACTAAAAGGTGAACCTAAATTAAGTGAGTGTGTTGGAAAGCCACCCAGAAGCATGTACTGTAGGTCTTGGAATCTGAGGGACACCCTTGTGCACAGTGCTCAGTTTGTCCAATCCAAAACATCTTTCTTCCCCCAGCCCCTGACTACCACCTCCAGGTACAAGAAAGTGGGGGAGATTCAAATATCATTAGCAGGCCTACCCAGTTAAGAAAATTGAAATAAATAAATAAATTAAGTTGTAGCCACCACAAACTCTTTCCTTAATCCTAAAACTGGTGAAATGGTAGTCATCAAAGATTTCAATAATGGTGATACCACCAACATATTGTACTTTGCTATATGTCCATGTGGGGCATGCTAGGTTTTTCACACTAAAAAGAAATTCCAGTAGTGGGTGGGCATTATATGAGGGCAATTGCCATGAAGAATAATGAATCAACATTTTGCCTCACATGTGTGAAGAATACGTTTGGAGAGGGACATAGAACTACGTTCAAAGGTACAGAAAAAGGCAGCTTCGGGCTGACAGAAGCCACTAGGGAGAAGAAAACTGACACTCGCAGAGGCATATTAAGTTTACCATTTGGGAGTTTTATCATGGCCTGGTCTTTGTGGCATTAGTTCCTCTTTTGTAATTTCTCTATTCAGTTTAAATTAACTTTTATATTTTGTTTATATTTTACATATGAACCCCAGTTGAAAAATGGTCTATAAAAAGTTGAACATTTGAGCACCATTCATCTGTTTGGTGGTACTCATTTATTCTTTGATTATATATAATATTGTTAAAAGTAGTTGTGCAAATAAGTCAGACTATCTTGATGTTGTGAACATTTTTCTATATGTACTAGACAGCATTTTTTGAGGTGGTCACTTTTAAGACATTAGCAATTATTGCACTGTGCCTTTTAATACCTGCTACATATAGGTTCAGTGGGACAATAGGGGACCATTGGGCCAGTTTTAGGATATTGAGGATCCACAGCAAAATTAATTATGGGGGCTCCTTACCCAGTTATCTTTTTACATGTGGCCTATGTTTTACTCAAATTTTATGGAATTAAACTACCTATGCACACGTAGGTGCTAAGCCTCATGTTTAAGCCTAGAAACAATCTGTTTGATATGTGAAATACTATATACTATATCAGGTTATGTTAAAAATTTTATGATACACTACACACACACACACACACACACACACACACACATACACACACACACACGCTATACCTCAGGCTCCAAACACATGGTCCAAACCCTTTATATGTTTGTTTGCGCATGCAGCGCACAAGAAACATATTGAGGTAGTACAGCATTGCAGAGGTGTGGCAGTGTTGTGGCCAATGCAGAGGATGCTTTAATGGGTGCGTCCCTCAGCCACTAATCAACAGGGAAACTGCCAAGGATGGCAGTTTCTGAGCGAGTACTGCACTTAAAGAAATCTGTCACTCCAATCAAGGACAGTTTCATCATTGCAGTGGCAGATCTCTTCCCCCCCTCTTCCCAGCAACCAGGCAAATTTCAGCCATACCAATTACAGTGCACAGTAATGCACATGGCTGGAGTTATGAGAGACTCATTTGCTCAGTGTGCCTTTCCTGGTGAAATATATTAATAAATAAATAAATGAGCCATGCCATGGCTTTGCATAATTGGCAGCTCCTGCCTCCTACCACACACTCCCTCTAAAGCTGACAAAGAGGTGTCCAGTCCCCATGTCAGCATGTATCCCCCTCCTCCTCCTTAATGTGGCACACTGAGAGCCCACACGAGTTTGCCAAACTAATTATATTTCTGACACTGGGATGCCAACTCCTGGGGTTTGATTACCCCCTCCAAGCCTGAACATAACTTTTGCCAACAATGGGTGCCCTATCTCCATGATGGCATGCACCCCACCCCCACCATTGTGGCACACTGGGAGCCCACCCCAGTGTGCTAAAGTAATTCTTACACTGGGATGCTCAATCCCGGTGTTGGATGTGCACCCCACACCCCCTTTTTCTAGCCCTCCTCAGGATGCCTAATCCCCAGGTCAGCACTGATCCCCCCTCCACTAATCTGGCACATTGGGTGCCCACCTCCACGTGCTTAAATTTATTTTTCATACTATTTCACCTGTAAAAAAAAAAGTCCCCCAAAGTCTTTTTTTTTAAACCTAAAGAAAAAGAAAATGGCCCTCATCATCCTTGATGCCCCCTACCCCATCCCAGCCCTCCCTCTGTGCACCCCACCTCCCCGCACTACCCCCTACCCCATACTTACCTATGGATGTCTGGCACTGCGATCTTCTATGGACTGGGAACACATCTGCACTCTTCAAAAGCCGCATGCAAACTGAAAAAAAATCAAGGTAAGCACTATAATGGCAGTCAATGGGGGGGGGGGTTCAACTAACTTAGGTTGATATCCCAGCCATTTTTGGGAGTTTATTTCCCAAATTTTCAACATGGAGTTCTTGGGACCCCACCTCATAAACACTGGTACTGTCATTTTGTTTCTCGATCCCAAAATGTGATTTTGCGATTGCTGCATGTAATCACCCTTTAGGTAGATTAACAAAACAACAATGCCACTGTTCATGAGGAGGGGTTCCAAAATGCCTATGTTGCAAATTAGCTGAAAAAACTCCAAAAAAAGACTGCAGCATGAGTGTGCATTGTTCAGTTTGCACACACACTTGTAACTTCTCCAATTTTTAATATTTTCACTCCAAATTTCCAACATTGCCATTTTTTCACACCTCCTTATGAACAATACAGCTGTCATTTTTTGCATCCTGCTCAAAATGTGTTTTCGTATCTGTCTCACAGAATGACGCAGTCACTGTGTAAAATCAACTTTTGGGACAAATTAATGACAGATTAATGAAATCACAGTGCTACTGCTAATGAGGGGAGGTCCCAGAAAGGCCATATTAAAAATTTAGTGAAAAAATTCCAAAAAATGACTACATCACGAGCATGCGTTACCCAATTTGGGATGACAGTATAGCCTAGAGGTTATTTCAAGTTCAAGATCAAGCTTATTGCAGGAAGACTCCATTGAGCAAGCTCATTCACAAGGAGGTCCTGAAGCATGTACACAGTCAAGAAGACATTACATTATAAGGCATCATTGAATAAAAGTAAGCAAAGTGCAAACAAAGTTCATGAAAGGCATTACATAGAAAAAGAAATCATAGCAAATTAAAGTACAGTTGGAACATTTGATACATAGTGTTCAAGCAATAAAAGGTAGGGTTAATAAACATTACACTGACATGAAGCAATAAATATGGTCAGTATGCAATGACAGGAGAGAGAATAATTAGGAGGGAAGGGCTGAAGATTAGTAAAGAGCGGGGATGGTGGAAGGCTAGAAAGAGTAAGGTGAAGTAAAATATAGGTAGGAAGTCTAGGGTGGGAGAGGGTCATAAGAGCAGGTACAGGAATCATATAGTTTAGCCACAGTATACATTTTGCAAGCTAAGAAGTTTCAGTCCTGACTAGAACTAGTACCAGAGGAGTAGAAGGGCATAGAACAAACATAAGGGTAGGGGAGAGGCTTAATAACAGCTACAAATATATTTTATTTTTGATGCAGCTAGCACTTTATAGAGGCTAACTGAGATGATACTAGTTAACTTCAGTATGGATTGAAGTTGGTTCCATACAGTAGGACGAGCATGCGAAATGACTCATTTGCCAAAGGTGGTGCGAGTCCTAGGCACGACCAGCAGGATGAAGTCCGATTTCATAACTGAACATGCACTGCTGGGAAATGCAGATAAGTGATGTTAGGTAGCTTGGGAGTTTGTGCACAAGTAACGTAAGGGTCCAGATACCAGCATGGAGCAAGAGTCTTGTAGTGAGTGATGTCCAACAAGAGCTGCTTATAGATCATAATGGTGAGTTTGGTATGCAGAGTTGGTGATGAACTGTAGAGCACGGTGATAGAGGACATCCAGCTTGCTTAGGCTTGAGATTGCAGAGGAGGTGTAGATTAGATCTCCGTAATCAAGTAAGGGAAGGAATGTGGCCTGAACAAGCCTGGTTCAAGTCTCAAGTGGGAAGAGAGACCTATTTCTGAAAAAGAATCCTAACCTGGCTTTGAGCCTCCTGGATAAGTCCTCAATATGGTCATTAAAAGAGATCTTGTTATCTATCCCAATACCAAGACAATTAAATTTGGGGATGACTTGGGGGTCATGGCTTGGCTCCAATTTCAATGGCCGCCGACAGCGAGCGCTCTCTAATTCCTTGGCGTTTCTCTGCAATATGCACTGTCCTACCAACCCCAAAGCATTGGTGTAGCAGATGATCTTATACCAGGACTCAACAGGATTATTATTTTATACTTAGATTTACTTCTACAGCAGCTGACACAACATTATTGAGCTTGGAATGGCACAACGCAATCAGCCCAATGTCTCCACAGGGCCGTCCACATAGCAGACAAATTAAATGTTCACAGCCCTTCTTAAACAAATGGCTGAAGTCACTCTTGCCTTGAACAAAACCACAAATGCCATCCAACAACTAGAAGCCAGGATTGGTATAACTGATAAAAAAGCAGACCAAAACACTGAGGCAATTGAATGACTTACCTCAATAATACATGAGCAGAGTAAAACTATTGACTCCATGCAAAGCAAATTAGATGATATGGAGAACTGAAGACATAGGAACAATGTTTGGTTCATTGGCTTCCCTGAGGGGGCTGAGCCTGGCTATCCACTGGACTTTCTTTATGATATTCTGCCAGATATGCTAGAACATGATGTTTCCCAAGGGCTAACCATAGAGCGGGTTCACAGAATACTAAACCCTATGTCCAAGCCCAGGGAAACGCCTAGACCAACTATGGTATGCATATTAAATTTTGCAGACAAGGAATGGATCTGTACGAGAGCTTGAGAGGTGGGTCCCCTCTCCTGGAGAGGCCACAGAATCCTAATATTCCAGGATTACTCCTGCTAATTAGCTGCCAGGAGGAAGGAATACACAGAGGCCAGAAGAATGATGCACTCTTGTGGCATAAAATTCTCTCTCTGGTACCCATCAACTATGCGGCTTGAAATCAACGGAACCTGTATGTCCTTTTCTATGCCCAAAAGCCTTACTCAATACCTAAAAGCCAATGGCTCATTGCAAAGCAGACCAGAACTGAAAAATCACAGGCAGACAGTAACAGCACCGAGTTACAGCCACAAGTCTATAATAATCGATGCTACTACCATCACTACAGAATCCAGACCAGCTGACTTTAAATGTCAAGGCATGCAGACCTCCCTCCCGGCAAGATCACACAAGTGGCAGCAGTCTGGGAGACATCGGAAATGGGACCACCTTCAAGAAAGGATCAGGGATCAGCCATTTTCATCGCCAGAACTCTCAGAGGACTTTCTCTCCCGATTCTCCACACCAAACTGATTTGCCCCACTAATGCCCGTAGATACATCTGAATCTGTTGATCGTCACAGCCTCTCGGAGGAAGAGATGTCGCATAATGCCACTAGGCCTGAGGATTATATTCACTGACAAAACACAATGCAGCCCTCTGGCACAACCTTCAATGAGGGCTGCCGGACTATACCCCATGCAGTACAGACACAGGGGAACATTGCTGCTGAATGGACACAGCAAGCACCTTCAGATTCTGAACTGCTTCAGGCTGCGGATCAATCGGATCCACCATAGATAAGCGTCCATGTTTATGTTCACTTGTATTTTCCATTGCATGCACAGCCTGGTTGAGACCTGGGGTGGTGGCGCCTGATTATTACTAACCCGTTTCTGATCTAGCGATGAGCCACCATGTTTTACTCGCTTTAACGATGGTGGGGGAAGAATCCCAGAGGTCCCTGAACCTGAATAGTGCATGACACTGGAAAAAATCCCAGGGCACTACTAAATGTTAATGTATACATTCTACAAATGAATTTTTTCCAGTTCTACATTACTTTTTTAGGGCTAGCAGATTGCCCAATTATAAGCCCTCATGCGATTTACTATCTTTTGATTCCAGTACTGGGGGATGGCGAGGATGGTTACTCACACACTATTGACTTATAGATATGGTACCACTTAAATGTTTATTTTATCCCTGCAATCCAATTCCATACAGGTGTTAAGTCTGAACTGGACATGCTGAACCTCATTCTGGCCCCTGCATCCCTGCCTTTTACCCCTCCTGGGTATGGACTCACATGCCTGCTGGCCATTTTAGTCTATTACTACTTCTGACCTCTGGCTACACATCTATAAAACTAGATGTCACTGGCAGACATTCCTGACTCATTATATCCAACCCCCAGGGAAGAGTGTCTCCCCCTCTGGGTTTGGCCATAGTGTTAGGGGTCTCAACTCACCCACTCCCCCTGACTGGCATGGTGGGTAGGCCAAAGAGGTCAATGCAACTTCGACCTAAGAGACCCACCACTGCCAATGTGCAAGGTTGTGCACTCAATGTAAATGGTTTAGATATTCTGTTTACTACTGTGTTATCGCTGTCATCCCTAATTACTGTAATAGTACTAACTGTTATGTCTGAAATGATGCTGATTTATGTTTTTACTGCTTCAACCAACACCACCCCGAACCTACTACGTAGCACGATACAGGACCTGGTGTCAACCCCTTCCTCCGACGTAAATCCCCCAGGGTCTGTTGATTACATTAACCTGGTCACCATGCTCCTATACAGCCCTGATTATGGGTGAAACATCCATTATAAACATGGAACGTCAGGGGCCTTAATTCTCCATCTAAAAGAAAACAAGTTCTAACTCATTTAAAGAGGCTAAAAGCTCAGATTGTCTTCCTCAAAGAAACCAATCTAAACAAACAAGATCACAAATACCTGGTGAAGGACTGGGTGGGGCTGGAAGTACATGCCAGTGCCCCAACAAAAAAGGGAGGAATTGCCATTCTAATTCATAAATCTTTTCCCTGGACAATCCTGCATAGCAAAGCAGACCCTCAAGGTAGGTGGATGATAGCCATATTGGACATACCACATGGCCAAATTCTTGTTCTCAGTATATATGCTTCCAATGAGGATAATCCCTCCTTCTTCCTAGACCTTAATGCTAAATTGTGGACAATGATGAAGCCTGATATGTCAAAGCTGGTGGGAGATTATTTCAATTTAATCCTTGTCCCTACCCTGGACAGAAGTGACATGGGGAAATAATTCCATACCCAGGGAGTACAGGCCACACTAGATCTTATCTCTGAACACTGATTAGTTAATATCTGGAGACTAGTTCATCCCTCTGAGCATGACTACACTTTCCAGTTGGGGGTACATGGCTCTTTCAGTAGGCTGGATTTTTGGCTAATATCCCAAAATCGTACGCCCTGCACCCTAGAAGTTAACATTCTCCCCATGATTATATCAGATCACGCCCTTGTGCAGCTAATTCTGCTGTGGGGCCCAGCCACTCCCCGGTCCTCATCTTGGAGACTAGAGCTCCCTTCTTATGTAAAACCAAAAATTCATAGAGTGGGCCAAATCCAAAACTCAGCTGTTTATACAAGAGAACCCCATCTCTGAGACCTCAGCCCCAAATACCCGTGAGGCATATAAAGCCACTATGCATGGAAAATCATTGGGTATGCTACTCACAGAAGACGCTGTAAGGGAAACCAAACTTACTGCATTAGAAAGTGAATTATTAGCTGCAGAACAAGAGTTAAAGGCCCTGTCCCAGCTCTCCCCTCTCTCTGAATGCAGAAGAAGAGTCTTACAAATACACATAAAAATTAATGAATTAATTTCCAGAAAAGTGGACCTTGTACCCCCAATACATACATGGCTTACCCTTAAAAAAGTACGGCCAGGAAACTATATGCACTAATAAGAGAGACCCTGCCTTCCCCCAACTCATTCTTCCAAGACCAAAAGGGAAAAGGTTTTGCAAATATCAATTACAGACCAGCAATAGAAGCAAATGCTGGCAGGTAGATCATACTGCTTATGCAGATGCCCAGATCAGACTTATTCACAATAAAATATTACATTCATGGCACAGAACTCCTACTATGCTCATGAAGATGAAAGTACTCCCTCATGATAAATGTTGGAGGTGTCTCCAACCTAGAGGAAACCACTACCATATCCTTTGGCTTTGCCCCCTGATTTCAGAAACTTGGAAATCAACTCTTAAAACAGCAAGTAATATCCTGCAATGCACTATCCCCCCCAACGCTCCCCTAATGCTACTAGGTCTGAAATCTGAAGTCCCCAATCTAAACCCCCATGAATTCAGATGGTTAATGCTACTCAGTATGCAAGTGAAATGAATCCTCCCTAATAACTGGAGAAGCCACACAATGCCCAATGTGACCAAAATACAATCAGTGCTTACTACTATACTTCAGCTGGATAGACGCTCCTTTTCAATAAAAGTGCAATTACTAAATTTCCATCTTTGCTGGGCCCCTTACATGGCCTACTTGGCTGCAAGAGCAGGTGTCGGTTGAATTGTCTCCTTTGTTTACTACTTGATTCCCTTCATGCCAATGTTATGCTTAATATAGCTACTTGCATATAATTGTAATAATGATATCATATCATAACCTTACCCAAAGTACAGGTGGATAGTGTTGTAAATAGTTATCCTCATTATAGTTTAATCTAGACACCATTAAGCGATAGGTTTATACTATCCCTAAGTAATGTGTGGTAAAGTTACTACTGCTAGTTTTATATTGTTATTTTACCTCTGCTTCCTACAGACAATGCCAATACAGAGAAAAAAAAAACTTTCTAGTACTTTTCCAACCATTAATGTAATATTCTTCTTTAGTTACTCTGTGGTACCATTCTCTCATATTTCCTCAGGCATTCCCTTTGAATCAGCCATTCAAAGGTACATCTACCGAATTATATGAAGCCATGACTAGTCAGCAGGACTACGTCCTTATGGTCTGGAATTCTATGCCACAGCTGAGGTAAGTGTCTGTATTAAAGACTAGATTTAATTGCTTTTGTTCTTCATACGAACAAAATATTCTACAATATTTGCTTACCTATGTACTCTCTGTTGTCACCACTGAATAAGCTGGTATGTTCTGTTTGTTTTTATTTAATTTCTGTATTTTGTATGTTAAAACAATAAAACATTTAACTGAAAAAAAATTGGGGGACAACTTCCAAAGGTTTGCCTAGAGAGGTAACAACAAAGTCTTTTAGTGAGACAGGGAGGGTGATAGCGAAGGTACTACGAGAGAAAATCATTGCCTTAGTTTCCTTAGCATTAAGGAGAAGCTTGGCATTTATCTGGTTATTTTTGAGCTCAGCAAAGTCAGCTTGTAGCACATCCCTAACTTCAGACAGTGTTGAGCCAGAGGTATACAGTTCTGTATCCTCTGCAAAGAAATGTAGGTTGGAATTGGTTATGTAAGAGTCAAGATCGTGGATGTACAGAGAGAAAAGGATCGGGCCTAGAATGGAGCCTTGAGGGACTCCCCTGGCAATCGGCAAGGAGGCTGAAAATAGACCATCAGCTTTGACTTTCTGTGTCCTCCCTGCTAGGTAACTGGTAAACCACTGAGTGGTGGATGGAGTTGCACCTAATTTAGTAAGACAAGTAACTAAGAGGTTGTGGTCAACGGTGTCAAACGCTTTACTAAGGTCTAAGAAGACTGTACCAGAAATCTTTTTGGCATCCACGGCAGTGACCCAGTCATTAGTGACTCTAGCCAATGCTGTGATAGTGCTGTGATTAAGCTGGAAACCGGATCGTGCTAGGTTTAGGAGTGAAAAGGTTTTGATATGAAGTTTTAATTGGTTAGTGCAACGAGCTGTGAACGCGCTTGGTACATCCAGCAGAATAGACCTGGGTTTGATCTCACAACCTCCACTTGCATACTGTGTGACTCTGAGCAAGTCACTTACCCATCCAGTGTTCCCAGGTTGCCCTTGAAAACAGGCACTTGTGCCTAGTGGGCCTTGCCTGGTTACCAAAGACTAAAAAAAAAAAGAATTCTATGCATGCTCGTAATTTCAGCTAGTTTTCATATCTTCACTCTAGATTTTCAACATTTCCATTGTTTTACACCTCCTCATCAACAGTAAAAGATGTCATTTTTTACATCCTGCCCAAAATATATTTTCACACCTGTTGTACCGAATGGTGCATTCGCTGTATGAAATCACCTTTCAGGATTTAGTAATGAAATGATAGTGCCACTGTTCATGAGATGGGGTCCTAAAAAGCCCATGTTGAAAATTTGGAGCAAAAATACCACCAAATGCCAGGGGCATTAGGGTTTCCAACCATAATGCCCCACCCTGTACAGACTGACAGGCATCAGGGAGTGTGGCTTGGGGTAGTTGGCTGTAATGCTCATGTCATTCCACCCCACCCCCACCCTGCAGCCACTAACCAGCATTGAGGTGTGCCTTAGGGTCTTCGGCCCTAACATTCACCTCATTCTCCTATACTGCACCCATCTCAGCTTATTTCCTTATGGAATGGGGTAAGCGTAAGGGCCAAAGACCCCAAGGCACACCATGACACGTGTCAGTCTCTGCAGGGTGGAGGTGAGAGTTGGTGTTAGTTCAATACTTCACTGTCATTCCTATTATGCATCTCTGTAAATCCTGCAGTACCAATGCCAATACTGGCAAGCAAACATTCAGCACTGACAAATGCTTGTTTTTATATGAATTGATAAAAGAAGAAGTTCCAACTTCTATAGCCCCCCCCCACTACAAACATCGAGCTGATTCCACACGTCTACAGCATATATAAGGGATACGCAATGGCCCTACTGAAAATATCACTGATGCATTTCCTGAGTAAAGCCAAGGTTAACTAACCCCTTCCCCCCTCCTCAGAAGCTCACATCTTGCTCAACTAAACAGGACTTCCCTCACACTTTATCTGTGCTTGTCCCTCTTCTTTATACTCCCTGTTAGAATTTCTCTCCTCCTTCCTCCTTCTCCTTCTCCCGCCCCCAGGCAACTTTGTTGGTTAATGCTGTTACTGTATTACTCCTTTGTTAACCTTCATTATCTGTATCTCTGTATAACAGCATGTTTTGCTACGTGTGTCTTTGCATACCCTGTATAATCCACTTTTATTGTGTATCCTGTGTTTATTTCCCCTGTTTACTATATCAACTTGTGTATTGTAAACTTCCCTACTCCACTTTCCTTCAGGCCACACCTAGAAATGAGTTTCGGCTCAGTGTGTCTCTCAAGGTCAACAACTTTAAATAAACAAAAAAATTAAAATAAATTATGTCATCACAGGTGCCAAAGTCACGAGTGATATCAAAAGGTCAAACTGCACAAGGTAAAATATCAGTAATATTTTCAGTAAGGCCATATTATAACTGATTTATGCAATGTTTTTTATTATAAAATGACAAGAAAAAATCCTGCATCATGTTTGTTCTGTGGCCACCTTCAACAGTGATGTTAGTCCCCGCATCAGCATCAACGATATGGATTATCAACGTGCATCACTTTCCTTCATTGTCACTGTGGACCTACTATGTGAATAAATTTGACTTAGATTAAGGATAAATGCAATATTCTCATTCTAGGTCTGACCAGCCTCTATGTATTGAAAATATTTGATGAAATTTATTCTCACATGCATTGCATAAATAAGTACAGACACAAAATATGCATTCTCACAAAACCCATAAGTGCTTAATTGACTTAAATAGCCTCAACTAAACAGAAAAAGTTTGAATATTAATTATAATTAATATAATTAAATATTAAATTACCAGATAAGAGTAGGTTGGTGTTTTAAATTAATTCAGTATCAACGAAGAAACCAAGCAGGGTGGCTGTGTGGTGTACTACAGCTGCTCTAAAGAAGCAAGCAAAAGCAGGATATTATCCAGCAAAGGAGATCAGCAAGTAGGACATTGATCTGGGTAGCTAGGTGGACTACAAAGGCAATAGTATGTCTGATGTCTCTCCTGTGGTCTCTCGTGATCTAAAGTTGCACAAAGGACTATCTCTTACAGGAAAATCAGAGGTGTGCTGCAACCAGCTTTTGTTGCCAGAAGAAGGGAATGCACATTCTCCTACAAATTATCACTCACTTGTAGACCAATGGAATGTTTAACTAAACCCCAGTCCCCACGAATGGCTAACTATGTCTGGGTCTTAAATTACATCCCATCCCATCATTAGTTAACATGTCTGACTGCAAAGGAATTATTATAGATGGAGTAGAGAGGGAAAGACAAAAAAGTTTATATCACCTTTCCTGTGTTACAGTCGGAAAAGAGGAGCAAAGCCAGTTAGAATCGCAATCCTTCACATCACATGAGTTGCATGTGGACCAAATAAAAGGCAGCCAAGATTTAAAATAATAGTATTTGTACTGTTTTTGCTTGCTTGGAGAACTCAAACAGAAGAGAGAAAGAAATAGTGGGGTCCTAGCTAAGGCACCTATTTCTTTCCCTTTTGTGTTTCTTTGGGTTCCATATAAGCATACACCTCACTCTTGTGAATGAAAAGATTTTAAAAATTAAATCTGCAAAACCTCCAGCCTAAGCCCTTATTACTCAAGTTAATTAACATAAGGTAGCTAAACACCTCCACCCCCACACTCTACATGTTAATAAGACCTATTACATCTCTTAATGTCATTCCCATCTGGTAACAAGTTTGAAACAAATAATATTAATGCAGTTGCCAGCCTTAACCAGTCACAGCAGCAGGGCTGGATTTACACTGTCATGGGCTCTATGCACAGCAGTCACCATGGGCTCCTGCAGTGTCATGTCCCACTCATAACATGCATACATGACATCACACTTGAACATGCAATACCTGAATCCATGCCTTTTATTTTAATACATTCATCAGTTTTATATATTTAAGCATTAAGGCACTTCTAGGGGTCTGATTACTGCCTGTTAATCTAACCTTAGGTGTATGAGGTGAAGCTGAGTACTTTTTTCCCTCAAGGCTAAATTAAAAAGGTAGCAGAAGGGCTGGAGTGCCTTAATGCTATGATTCAACAAGACTGCTTCTAAATTCAGTTTGGGGATGGATCTGGGTCATTGGAACCTGTCCTGGTTAAGGAAGATAGAGCATCCTGAGGACAGCTCCCCTTCTGCAATGAGGGGTCATGTTGTGCTCTGCCACCTGGCTGAAACATGGAGGTAGCACAGTTGAGGCACTTACTGAGAGAGAGGGAAGTCACTAGCATGCTAAGCACCAGTATGTTGGCATGACCCCTTAGGCCCTGTCCACACTTACATTCTTGTAACATGATTGGCAGTCTGTAATGCTACAAGAATAGCAAACACAAATTGCATTCACACCCTAGCACTGTAAAACTGTGCTACAAACTGTGTTAAAAAACGGTGCTAAAACCCTGATTGGAGCAGGATTTAAGCAAGGTTCAGACTGACATGGTTGCCGGCTGGGAACTCAAGGTGGCAAACACAGTGTCGGGGTACAGTGCAGACCCTCGGATTACCATGCTTAAACACAGAAAATGTTTTTAAAAACATTTTGAAAATGCAGGTCAGTGTGGACAGGGCCTTAGTGAAAAATGGGATGAAAACCCCCACAGCAGGCCCCACGCTACCAAATATAGACCTCACCTCACCTACCACAGATGGTCCAATGGGAATGGTCATGGTAAGGTCTACAGATGATAGGTGGTGGGGCTGGTGAGGTCCCAACAACATTGAACAAACAGATGTGATAAAAGAGAGAAACATAAGATTGAAAAAAGGTCTCTGGTCAGATAAACCAAAATTAATATGAACTGTAGAGTCAGTGACTGATGACATGTGCCTTGCCCCCGACATAAACACTGCCAACAGTCTAGCACTTTCTTATTAACAGTATAATTTAACCCCCTTGCTCTTTTTAATAAAAATACATTATCATCAATTCTTCATCTGGCAACACGTGCTAAAATTTAATATCAAGAAAAGTTACTTCAAATGGGAGATGGGTCCATTTCATACCTGTGAGGTTAAGCACTACCCATTATGTTGTATCCAAACTATCTCTAACTGCAACCAACACATATGTTGCTCTAGGACCGTTTGAAAGTAATTTTATTTATTAATATTTGTGATTACTGCGAGACTCCTAAGGATGTTCACTGCTCTCTCCCTTCTGTAATTTCAGCATTGATTTACTCATACATTTTTTTTTACAGTTTAATATGTTTTATTACATTTAAACCATACAGATATCAAAAAGGCAAATACTCAGAATACAAAGATAATATGTGAGCATCAACACCAGCAATAAACAGCATAAGTAAACAATGACACAAACAATATCCCACTCCCATCCTCCCTTGATTCAGTTAGAGGTGAATGGGTACAGAAGCTTCTAGCTGGATGCTGTGAGGAAGTAGACTTGAATGATTTGGATTAGCTGGTTTTCTGTGTGTTTCCAGTAGACAGTTTGGTGTTTGTGGGTATTTAAAAGCAGGAGGCTGTGAGGGTAAGTGGACTTGAAAGATTTTCTTAGCTGATTTTCTGTTTGTTTCTAGCTGACTATTTGGGGGGGTGTGTGTGTGCGTGTGTTTAAAAACTGCTGTCTGGCCTGTAAGTGCAGGCATCATCTTACAGGGGATTAGAGCTGTTTGAAAGTTAGGTGGGACTCTCAACTCAGGCAGTCTTCAGTTCGAGGTGAATGGGTACAGAAGCTTCTAGCTGGATGCTGTGAGGAAGTAGACTTGAAAGATTTGGCTTAGCTGGTTTTCAGTGTGTTTTCAGCAGACAGTTTGGTGTTTGTGGGTGTTTAAAAGCAGGAGGCTGTGAGGGTAAGTGGACTTGAAAGATTTTCTTAGCTGATTTTCTGTTTGTTTCTAGCTGACTATTTGGGGGGGTGTGCGTGTGTTTAAAAACTGCTGTCTGGCCTGTAAGTGCAGGCATCATATTACAGGGGATTAGAGCTGTTTGAAAGTTAGGTGGGACTCCCAACTCAGGCAGTCATCAGTTAGAGGTGAATGGGTACGGAAGCTTCTAGCTGGATGCTGTGAGGAAGTAGACTTGAAAGATTCAGCTTAGCTAGTTTTCTGTGTGTTTCCAGCAGACAGTTTGGTGTTTGTGGGTGTTTAAAAGCAGGAGGCTGTGAGGGTAAGTGGACTTGAAAGATTTTCTTAGCTGGTTTTCTGTTTGTTTCTAGCAGACTGTTTGGTGTGTGTGTGTGTGTGTGTGTGTGTGTGTTTAAAAGCTGCTGTCTGGCCTGTAAGTTCAGGCATCATGTTACAGGGGATTAGACCTGTTTGAAAGTAAGGTGGGACTCTCAATTTCGGCAGTCTTCATTTAGAGGTGAATGGGTACAGAAGCTTCTAGCTGGATGCTGTGAGGAAGTAGACTTGAAAGATTTGGCTTAGCTGGTAGTGCTTGGAGGTGCAGTGAGGGGCAGTCACAAGGGCTGATACACTCTCGTGAGGAGTCGGGTGTAGGCCCTAGTCCCACCCTCCCACCCTCCCTCCCCAGAGCTAGGCTGGATTTCAGGGAACACCTGCCCTGCAACAGGAGGAAAAGGCTTCAGGTGCAGCTCATGTAGTTCTAGCCACTGGGGGCTGGGTTTAAGGGCTGAGAGAGAGAGATAGAAGCTTAGGGAGTTGTACACTGCCCCTATAAGTTCACTGTGTAGTACTGCACCTAGTATACTGTGGAACTGTATCAAGGTTTAGTGGGTGACTTGATTAGTGGGTAGGCATGTATCTTGGACTAGTGGGGAACCTGGTAGTTCACCCAAGGAAACCTACTTGGAGTGGGATGGGACCACACATCAATAGGGCCGGCATTTTTGGGAGGATGGTGGGGTGTACAGGATGTGGGGCGGCCATGATACTGGACTGGGCTTGGAAGTTCGGTGGTTGCCCAGTGTGCCACCACCTGGCACAGCCTAGGGAGGATATTGAGGGGATTAGGAGACAGCTGGAGAGAGGGCAGAGGTATGGTTCGGGAATAGGACAGGGGCTCTTCCAAGGGGTTGCACCAAGCATTAGGGCATTAGGGGTAGGGGCATGGGGAACAGAATGCAGGAGAGTACTCTGGGGTCACAAAGGAACCCTGACAGAGGGGGCCCAAAAGGAGGACACTACCAAGGAAGTGAGCAGGTATCTGGGAACCCTCGCAGAGGGGAGCCAAAGGGAGGACATTCTCAGGGAAGTAGGCAGATGACTGGGGCAGGACAGAAGGAAGCAAGGGGAGGAGTTGGATCAGACCTTAAGCTCAGTAACCGCTTCAATTCTCTTCTTCTGCTTGAGGATGAAGGGGTGATGAAGCCATAACAGGGGTGGTTGGAGATGGAAAGGGAGTGGAGGGCAGGAGGCAGGGGCAGGATAGCAGGAAGAACGGGGAGGGGGACTTGGAACGTGGGAAAATGGGTGGAGCAGTGGATCAGAGCAGGAGGAGGAGGAGGTAGAGAGAGGAAAGCACAAGAAGAAGGACCAGTTGGGAGGAAAGGGCAAGGAGAGGGACCAGAAGTACAAGGAGGATACAGTAAAGGCAGCTGAGGGTTTATGCCAGGGGAGCACAACAGGCAAGGAGGGGCTGAACGGAGACGGGAAGGAAGGGAGTACAAGCCAGGCAAGTTTAGCAGATGGGAGAGAAGGGCCAGTCATGAGCAGCGATGGAGGGGGATAGCAGGGTGCAAAAGAATACTTGGGAGGAGGAGAGGCATAGGATCAGAGGGGAAGAGGGGGCGGCCAGGGTAAATAAGGAGGGGGTGGCAGGGGGCAACCAGATTGGGGGAGGAGCAAGGAGCCGGCTGGGGGGAGGGGCTGATAGAAAGGATGAGGGACATGGAAGAGGGGGAAATGGAGGAAAAGGGGTGGTCAGAGTGATTCTGTTGGGTGACTCCATGATCAGGGGTATCAAATGGGATAGGCAGGGGTAAGCCTGCCCGGTTAGAACAACATGCTTCCCTGGACTAATGGTGCACAGGGCCAAGCATGAGGTATATCAGCTGGCAAAGGATTGTGGAGGTTCCGCGAATATACTGGTCAACCTGGGTACCAATGACATTGAGGGAAATAGTGAGCTAGAGACACAGGCAAGGTTCCGGGAGCTTGCCAGAGTCTGTCATGACATAGGATGCATGATTTCCTTCTCGGAAATTCTGCTGGTACCAAGGGCTAGTGGGGAACACAAGAGGAAGATTAGGGAGATAAACCAGTGGCTCAGGGAGTGGTGTGGGGCCAGAGGGTATGGGTTGATGGGGAATTGGGGGGAGACCTGGGAGGATAAGGGGTTATATGCTAGAGATAGGCTCTATCTCAATTTGGAGGGGAGGAAAATCCTTAAGTTGAAAATAGAGGGGTTCGTTGGTGAAAGGTGGGGTTTAAACTTGTGAAGGGGGGAGGGATAGGGGAGAAGGCTGTTGAGGGGGGTCCGATAAAGGAGGGACTCAGTCTCCACCCCCCTGGGGAGCTGGAGGAATGCGAGAAAAGACTGACTGGTAAGGTGCTGACCAGGGGAAGACTGAATCCCCATGGGAACGCGAGCAGGGGAAATGGAAGTATAAGGAAAGGGTGGAAGGTAGTCCTGCTAAATGCCAGGAGCTTGGGCAATAAAATGCCTGAGCTCTAGGCGATGCTAACTGAGGGAGAGGTGGATGTGGCAGTGGTCACTAAGACCTGGGCCACCGCAGGGCATGACTGGGACCTGAATCTGGAGGGTTACACCATGTTCAGGAAGGACGGGGGGGGAAGAGGAGGAGTCATAGCAATAATAGTTAAAAACTGCATTGGCATAGGAGGAGTGGAGGAGGCGGAGGGAACTGTGGAGGTGATTTGGGTCAGCCTGATAACAAAT
The DNA here is from genome assembly GCA_016271365.2 of Neoceratodus forsteri. NCBI lineage: Eukaryota > Metazoa > Chordata > Ceratodontiformes > Ceratodontidae > Neoceratodus > Neoceratodus forsteri. The sequence continues at coordinate 663,455,235 of CM028130.1, read as the reverse complement.
GGGGCAAGAGAGTAAAAATAGGAGTGGTGTATAGACCCCCTGCACTGGCGGAGGAGCTGGAGAAGAGTCTGGTGGCAGATGTTGAGAGACACTGCAAATTGGGCAGGGGAAGGGTGGTGGTGTTGGGGGACTTAAATGTGCCAGGAATGGACTGGGAGACTATGACATCCTCGAGTGGCCAGGGAACAGAGGTTGTTGGATGTCTTTCAGGATGTGTTCCTAACTCAGCAGGTGGGGGAACCGACCAGGGAGGCGCAGATACTGGATGTGGTCCTGGCAGACAGTGATCAGATTGGGGGCCTGAAGGTAAGGGACCTGTTGGTGGGGAGCGACCATGCCACGGTCTGGTTCTGCCTGGACCTAGGAGGAGTAAAAGGCTGCACAAAGACGGAGGTAACCAACTTCAGGGGGGCGGATTTTAAGGAAATGGGAAGGATACTTAAGAAGCATTTGGGTGGGATTGGGCCAGACATGGACGCTGACATAGAAACATAGAATTTGATGGCAGATAAGGACCGCTTGGCCCACCCAGTCTGCCCATTTCCCTACCTACTGGATAAGCTGCAGATCCTAGTTAACCAGCAGCCTACTTCTTCTTACCCCCAACCCCCAGAATTGCCTTATGACTGTCCCATGCATGCTTGAATTCCACCACTGATTTTGACTCCACAACCTCCTCCGGAAGGCCGTTCCATGCATCCACAACCCTCTCTGTGACAGTAGATGGGAAATCATCAGGAAGGGGGTGCAGGATGCTACCATCACCTGTGCAAGAGTAAGACGAAAATGTGGTAGGGCCCATAAACCCTGCTGGTGGACCAGGAAGGTTCAGGAGATGGTGAGGGGAAAGAAGGTGGCTTATAGGCATTTCAAGTGTTCAAGAAGTAAAAGGGATAGAGGGGAGTACGAGCTGATGGCCAGAAGGGCCACTAGGGTGGTGAGGGGGGACTAAGGCTAGGAAGGAGCAGAACCTGGCCAGGGAAATTAGTAGAGGGAATAAGGGGTTCTTAAGATACAGTGGGGAAAAACGAAGGGTGAAGGGGCAGATTAACAGGATTAAAACAGGGGAGGGATGGGCACAAGATCTGGGGGAGCAGACTGAGGTACTAAATGAGTACTTCACCTCAGTTTTCACCAAGGAAAATGGTGGGGCTGTGTCATACATGGGAAGAGATGGTGAAACTGAGGGAAGGGGACCCTTGAAGATCGTCGGGTCTGGGGAGAGGATTGGCCATCATTGGCAGGAGGGGAGAAGGCAAGGCAGGTGGACTAGGTAGCTGAGGTGGAAATCATGGCAGAGAGAGTGAGGGAAGACCTCAGGTCCCTTAAGACGGAGAAAGCACCAGAGCCAGAAAAACTACATCCCAGAGTGCTGAAGGAACTGGCAGATGTCCGGGCAAAACCCCTGGTGGAGCTTTTCAGCATCTCTCTAAGGACAGGGTGGGTGCCCCAGGACTGGAAGGTGGCACATATAGTGTCTATCCACAAGGGGGATCAAGGGAGGTGGCAGGGAACTACAGGCCCATCAACCTGACATTGGCGGTGGGCAAGGAGATGGAGGGCATTGTCAAGGAGAGGCTAGGGGGGACCTGGAAAAGTTGGGGTGCCTGGATGATAGACAGCATGGATTCGTCCCAGGGAAATCATGTCAGACAAACCTTGTGGAGTTCTATGACTGGGTGACGAGAGCCTTAGACCTGGGTAGACCGGTGGACATCCTCTATCTTGACTTCAGCAAGGCGTTTGACTCTGTTCCTCATGGGGGCCTGTTGAATAAGCTGGGAGAAATAAGGATGGGGAACCAGATGATCAGATGTATAGGCAGCTGGCTCCAGGACCAGACCCAGAAGGTCATGGTTGGCGGGATAGTCTCATCCCCAAGGAGGGTCATTAATGGGGTTCCTCAGGGATCAGTCCTTGGGCCCCTCCTGTTCAATGCCTATGTCTCTGACATAAGGAAGGGTATCAGGAGTGAGATGAGTCTCTTTGTGGATGACTCAAAACTGGGGGCGGTGGTGGATGGGGAGAAGGGGATGGTGGCCCTACAGGGGGACCTGAAGGCTCTGGAAAGGTGGTCTAGAAAGTGGAATCTAAGGTTTAATGCAAGGAAATTCAAGGTACTGCATCTGGGACCAAGAAGCCCGGGCCAGAGTACACCCTGCGGAGGATGCTACAAGTCTCAATGGCTGAGAGGAGAGACCTGGGGGTGGTGGTGGATGTCAAGATGAACAACTCTGAGACTTGTAGAAGGGCGGCCAAGGTCAACAGGATACTGGAATGCATCGCTAGGGGGATCACCTCCAGAAGGAGGGAAGTGATACTCCCCCTGTATAACTGCTTGGTGAGACCGCACCTCGAGTACTGCATGCAGTTTTGGAGGCCACACTTAAAGAGGGACATTGAACTCCTGGAGAGGGTCCAGAGGAGGGCAACCAAAATGATCTGGGGTTTGGGGGACAGGACCTATGACGAGAGGCTCAAAGAGCTCAATATGTACACATTGGAAGAGAGAGAATTGACTGGGGGGACATGATAGAGGTCTTCAAGTACATGAAAGGGTTAAATAGGGGAGAAGCAGTCAAGGTGCTCTGAAGGAAGGGGGGACAACTAGAGGGCATGGGTGGAAGCTGGAGGGGGGGAGATTCAGGAGAGAAAGGAGGAGCTGCTACTTCACTGAGAGGGTGGTGGGGCCATGGAATGCGCTGCCCAGGGGGCTGGTGGAGGCAGCGATGGTGGAGGGGTTCAAGAGGGGTTGGGACAGGTACAGGGGAAGGGTTCTGGATGCAAAGCCCTATGCAGTGGGAATATTCGGGACTGGGAAGTGAGAAGCCAGAGAGTACGAGGGGGGGCAGTAAGATCAGCTCCCAGGGTGGGGGCTGACCAAACGAGCAGACACGAAAGACCATTTGGTCTATTCTGCTGGCATTTTAGTATGTTAGTATGATTCACTCATACATTTGTGTCAGGTTTTTACCTTGGAGTAGGGGTGAACCCTGTCATTCCTGTCCTATTTCATGCTAAGCTTCAAAGTTCAGAAGTCACTTATGAATGATGGAATACATATTACCAGAACAGAGTCAACAAATTTGTTTTTGCTGTAAGACATGAATCTGAAACATTTTTGCTGCACGCTGCTTTGCAACTCACTCAACACCTGCCAGACTATGTACACTGTCACAGTGAGTCCTCTTCTGCTCTCCTTTGCTCCAGTCCAAGTTGACTGGCTCTCTTGCATTTCACTTGGTCACCAGCCCCAGCTTAATCACCAGGCCTCTGTAAGGCCAGTCTCCAACCACCACTTCTGGGTCAGACCCTTGGCACATTGCATGTGTGCGCATGTCATTGGCGGTAGCCTCCAACCTGACAAACCAAATGCTCCATGTGTAAATATATCACAGTTGACTAGTTCTGGCACCAGAATAATTAGCACTGTTCTGCTGGCAGGGCACCATTCAACTTTGACTCCTCATGACTCCTTATCTTCTCCTCTGACTACCGACACCATGTTCTGATCTCCAACTGAGTCACTCTCCACTATAATCTTGACCTCCCAGGCAAAACTTATGCCTCAGTGCATGGAAAGGTTCAGTGACAGCTCAGAAGAGACAATCTTAGTGTCAGGGAAATAGCGGCAAATCTAAACAGTTACTCTGCAGAACCATGCTGCCACATTGCCGCATATGCAAAACTTTCACTGGCTTGCTTTTAGTTTTATAAAACCTCCTCTTACGATGGTAGCTAGCCTGCCTGCTCTAGTTCCTGGTACATGCACAGAACAGCACCACTGGTAAGCAAGATGGCAGAGAACAGGGCAGGCAGCTGAGGCGGGTGTTGTACATTAATAATTAACTAATTTCAGTGTCTGTGGCTCAGAGATGATTGACTCCAACCTTCCCCCCACACACACTTCGCAAACAGAGTGAGTAGTCCTCCGTTTCCATTCAGGCATCCCTGCAAAAAACATGCATTTGTCAATGCCGAATGTTTGCTTGCTGGCATTGGCAATGGTAGTGTAGAAGTTACAGAACTGTGTAATAGGAATGGCAATGAAGTATTGAACTGAAGCCAACCCCACCACCACCCTGAAGAGAGTGACAGGCATTGGGGTGTACCTTTGGGTAGTCAGGCATAATGGTCACGCCATTTCACCACACCCCACCCTGCAGACACTGACAAGTGTCACAGTGTGCCTTGGGGTCTTTGGCCCTTATGCGCACCCCATTCCATCAGGAAATATGGTGAGATGGGTGCGGTATAGGAGAATGGGGTGAACTTTGGGGCCGAAGAGTCCAAGGCATGCCTCGATGCCTCTCACTGGCTGCAGGGTGTGGAATGGTATGAGCATTACAGGCAAGAATTCCAAGTCACATCCCAGATGCCTGTCATTCTCTACAGGGTTGGGAGTTATGGTTGGAAACCCTAATACTTCAGGCATTTGTTGATATTTTCACTCCTAATTTTCAACATGTTTTTTTGTGACCACACCTCATGAACAGTGGCAATATCAGTTTGTTAACCAAAAGCTGCTTATGCACAGCGACTACGACATTTAGAACCACAGGTGCAAAAACATTCCAAACAGGATGTAAAAAATGACAGCTGTACTGTTCATGGGGAGGTGTAAAAAATGGCAATGTTGCAAATCTGCAGTAAAAATATTAAAAAAACTGGTGAAGTCACAAGCTTGCATAGAAATTGTGCAACGCACACCAGTAATGTAATTAGTTTGGGGATTTTTTACAGCAGATTGTCAACACAGGCATTTTGGGACCTCCGATCATGAATAGTGTCACTGTGATTTTCTTTATCTGTCCCGAACAATGATTTCCCACAGCGACCAAGCATCTCTGCACTGAAAGTGTGAAAACACATTTCAGCCATGTTGTGAAAAATGACAGCTGTACTGTTCATAAGGAAGTGTGGAAAAATTCCACTGGTGAAAATCTGGATTGAAAATATTACAAAGTCATGAACTTACGAGGGTGTGTGGAAACTGTGCAATGCTCACTTGTAACACAGTCATTTTATGGACTTTTGTCACCAAATTTTCAACATAGCCATTTCATGACCTCTGCTCATGAACAGTGTAACTGTGATTTTTCTTAATCTGTCCCAAACATTGCTTTTGCACACCGACTGCACCATTGTGCGCTACATGTGCGAAAACACATTTTGGGCGACGTGAAAAATGGCAGCTGTACTGTTCATAAGGAAGTGTAATAAAATGGCAATGTTGAAAATCTGGAGTGAAAATATTGAAAATTTGCAAACTTACGAGTGTGCGTAGGAACTGCGCAATGCACGCTCGTAAAACAGTCATTTTTAGGAATTTTTTCACCAAATTTTCAACATAGCCATTTTAAGACCTCTGCTCATGAACAGTGTCACTGTGATTTTCTTAGTGTGTCCCATACATTGATTTCGCACACCGACTGCGCCATTGTGCGCTACATGGACGGAAACACCTGTGTGTGTATGTGTGTGTGTGTGTGCATAGGGGGAGCGCATGAGCAGGCGATACCTTATCGCTGCTCAGTGAAGTGTAGCTCCACCTTTCAACTGTACTCCACTGCATTTTGGAGCTGTCATAGACAGCTCCAGCAGGCATTGGAGAACTGCGGCCATGCCTGCAAACACACTGCCTGAATTGGAAGAGGGCTGCCACACCTCCGAAAACTCGGATGATGGCACTATGTTTTTTGCACATGCGTGCAAGCAAACATAAAAAATGCCAGTGCTGTGCACTCACATACAAAACACACCTCGGAAAAGGGTCCCAATAAAACATGGAACATATGCACAGGCGTACTTGGCATAACAGTAAATCTTGCCCTGCACAACAGGATGAGCCTGATGCAGCCAGGGCCAGTGTTAGAAACTTGTAAATCCCGCAGCCATGTGGGGCCCCCAACAAACAGAAACATTTAAAACATTTTTTTTTTTCTTTCTCGAAGTCAGCTCCTGTAAAGTTCATGCTATAGCATGGCCCACCCCCACTGGCACTGCTGAAAATATATCTCAGTCTGGGGTGGGGGCAGCTAGCAGAAATTACTACCGGCAACATGTGTGCATGTGGGTTGAGCCCTCTGGGGCAGGCTGACTCAGACATGTTGCATTTCTGTTGACAGTGCGAGTCTCAGAGAGATTTGTAGTGGGACTTCTATCCCTTTCTCCGCCAACTGAATATCTTGAGGCCACCACCCTCAGAGGCTCGACAAATAACTTTTGACTGCGAGGTTCCTTCCACCCCCTCATCAAAGTACCATGTGGTCAGAGGTCTGCGGGACTAAATAGAAAATCAAGGCTCCAGGTCAGCTCAAGAGCCATTGTTGCTACTGCTGTCACAGTCTGACCAACCCTACAACCCTGCCACAGCCAGTGCAGGGCCCTCTCCAGATTAGAAAAAAAATGGAAATGTGTATTTACCCAACTCTCTCCTTTCCAGTAGTTCTGTTTAGAGCATTGGCTCCTCCAGCAGTAGTATATCCAATCTTCAGCCGGGCAGCAGCAGGCAGATGGGGAAGGAAATTGTACTGTACAGACAGTACTCAGGCAGCAACCAAGAGAGAACCCCAAAAACCCACCCAGCCCACTTTTCTTTGGAGTGCAAACCCTGGCACTGTGCAACTTGCAGCCATCACAGAGTGTGTGTGTGTGTGTGTGTGCGCGCGCGTGTGTGTGTGTGTGTGTGTGTGTGTGTGTGCCTACGCATGTGGGGGGGTACTAATTCATTCAGCATCTTCACCTTATCTGCTCTGTGAAACAAATCAAGAGTGTCATGGATTCCTCATAACAATTATTTCACCTAGGAAACATCTGCCTGGCCAGGTTGCTGCCTTAGATGTTAAGGAAAACTGTCAAAATGTTAGTCCCCAGAAAAAATATGTCTCCCCAGATTAAGCATGTCAAGTTAAAATGCTATTTTCACTTATTGGAACTTACTTGTCTTTATTTTGTAAAGTTCTAGGTTCTGCAAAATGTCAGGGTTGTGCGGTTCCATTTCAGGGGAAAGTGCGGTGCTGCACGGCTCACTTTAATACACGTGTATTGAGATGAATAGTGCGGCACTGCACTTTGCGGTGAAATGGAACTGCGCAGTTTCCAACATTTTGCAGAACCCCAGACTTTACAAAAAAAAAGTTAAGTTCCAATAAGTGAAACAGCATTTTACTTGCAAAACGCTTAATCGAAGTTAAGGCTTTTGCAAGGGATCAGAGTTTGACAGTTTTCCTTAATCAGCTGCAGCTAGCAGGCAGGGAACAATCTCTGGGAGCTTTGATTATCCATGTAGTCCCATGAACTTCTGTCTGCATGGCACATTGATGGGGGAGACTTGGATTTCAAAGTTACTTGATGAGCCTCTGTGGGTGGTGGGTAGGCACAAGATAATCAGGTTGGGGGGAAGAGGATAAGAGCAGTGCATTACAAAGCTATGTGAGACTCACATACACTCTCATCTCAAGAGAAACACGACTCTTCTCAGTCAGCCTGCCCCAAAGGTGGTCAAAGGACTCGAGACAGAGAGAGAGACACACACACACACACACACACACACACACATGTTATCAGCAGTGTCTTCCACAGGATGCCCCCAGCTTCCCTCTCCCTGACTCATAAAGACATTCACAGCAATGTCGATGGGGACAGGGTCATGCTACAGCACAGACTGCTGCCACATGGCTTTGAAGAAAAAAAAGGTGGTTTTAAAATAAAAGTTTAAAGGTGGGTTTAAAAAAAGTTTCTGGACCCTATGCATGAATGGGCGGAAAGTACGTACCAGAGGCACATACCCCACCCACATAGCTCTGTGGCCACAGACAGGTGTAGGGTGCATAGCATTCACAACCACATGCACCCACAGGGCACATGTCCGTTGTCTCACCACCCCTGGTGCACAGGTGCGCAGAGGATGGGTGGGAGTGGAGTAGCAGACCCAGGCAGGCAGCCAATGGGATGCCCCTCCTGGGTCCCTGAGTAGATCCCCTGCACGAGATGGCACAGCCCCCTGTGTGAATAGATAACACAGGACCCCAGCCAATGCATGAGCAGACAGCATTGTCCTGTGGTCCCCCGTGCCTGTTACCCACTCCCATGGCACCACACCCGGTGCACAGATGCCCACTCCCAATGGAACACCTGCCCCTTTCCAGCAGGAATGTGCAATCCCTACAACACAACTGCACACCTACCCCGGTCCAGTATGCCAGCCCACCCACCCCAGCACACATCTGTGCCCTGTCATAGAAACAGAAATTGTCAGCAGATAAGGACTGCTAGGCCCATCCAGCCTGCCTGTAAGCACTACTCTTGATTGCGGCCTCTGACCCTTCCTGGTCAACAGCTTTTCACCACTCCTTCCCACCACTAAGGTTCCCTTATGCCTGTCCCAGGCATTTTTAAATCCCTCCATTATGCTTGTTGCCACCACCTCCTGTGGCAGACTATTCCATGTGTCAAACATCCTTTCCATGAAGAAAAACCTCTTTACATTTCCCCTCAATCTGCCAACCTCCAATTTCATTTCATGCCCCCTTGTTCTTGTACTCTTCCTATATTGGAAGATGTCTCCCCATTGCACCTTGTTAATGCACTTGAGATATTTGAATGTTTCTTTCATGTCCCCCAGTACTGGGTCAATATAGTGCTGCTGAAACAGCGCATGAATTATTGCACAGGACAAAGCACAAAAGGAACTATAGCGAGAGGGGTTTCCTAGTGTGAGGTAATAAACGCTAACCCTGTCACTGTAGTGTTACATGGTGGAATGTCAAGTATGCTGCCGGTGTGGAGCCTGGCAAAGCCACTGCTATGGTGAAGTGGCTAGAGCACCAGCACCCGGCGGCGTCGAGGACCTGGCGCTGTGGTTTGATTCTCTCCAGGTCCCTTTGTGTTAAGGCTTTTTTTTTTTAAACAGATTTTCCCTGCACTTGACTTGCACCCCAACCCCTAAGTTAACACCCCCTCAGAGTTAATTATTTTAATTCCATGGGTATGGTATATTGGGGTGTGTAGGGTGGCAGAGCCTCACAAAAACAACGATACCATTAGTTGTGCTAATAGTGTGCACTGTTTGTTATCGGTCAGCGTGTTTTTCCGACTTTATTTTGCCACATGCTGTTTAGCATGTGCCATTGTTGATATGCACAGTTTTACCTGTGACATTATGACCCTATGCCTGTCCCCACACTCCCTCCTCTCCTCCAGCAAGTATATATTGAGGTCCTTCAATTTCACCTCATATGTTTTCTGGTGCAAGCCCTGTACCATATTAGTTACCCTTCTCTGGATCGCCTCCACCCTATCAATGTCCTTACATAGACGCAGCCTCAAGAATTGCACACGGTACTCTAGATGTACACCAATGTTTTATACAAGGGCATCACCACCTCCCACCTTCTGCTTGTGATACCTCTGCCTATGCACCCCAGAATGCCACTTGCCCTCCATGCAACCTTTGTGCTCTGCTTAGACACCTTTAGGTCTTCTGAAATGATAACCACCCAGGTCTCTTTCTTCCCTGGTGATCATCACCACCTCCCCCATCCTGTAGCTCTCCCCAGGGTTCCCTCATCCCAGGTGCATTATTTTGCACTTCTTTGCATTGAACCTTAGTTGCCACACATCTGACCATTTTTCAAGCTTCCCCAGGTCCCTCCTAATTCTATCCACCTTATCTAGAGTATCCACCTTGTTGCAGATCTTGGTGTCATATGCAAACAGGCAGACCTTTCCCTTCAGCACTTCTGTAATGTCACTAATGAAGACATTAAACAAGACTGGCCTATGGACCAATCTCTGAGGTACCCCGCTGGTCACCCCCATCTCCCTGGATTGGACCCCATATACACCATCCTCTGCCTTCTCTCTGTTAGCCAGTTTCTAACCCAGTGGACCACCTTGTGCCCCATGCCCAAATTACCAATCTTATTAACTAGCCTTTTATGTGGGACAGTGTCGAATGCCTTGCTGAAATCAAGGTAGGCGACGTCTACCCTCCCAATTTACCTCCTTCATCACCCAGTCAAAAAAATCTATCAGATTCATTTGACATGACCTTCCTGCTGTGAATCCATGTTGTCTCAGATCCTGGGCACAATTCACTTCCAAGTGTGCTACTATTCTCTCTTTAAGCAGTGCCTCCATCATCTTACCCACCTCTGAGGTCAGGCTAACTGGCCTATTATTCCATGCCTCTTCTCTACTTACACTTTTGTGTAGAGGGATTACATGTTCCCTCTTCCAGTACTCTAAAACCACTCCTGTGCTGACCGACTCTGTGAACATGGCTGCCAGAGGTGCTGCTAGCTCCCCTCACAGTTCCCTTAATATCCAATATCCTCGTGTGTATGCCCCTCTGGACCTATTGCTTTATCCACCTTTAGTTTTGTGAGCTCCTTCAGGACTCTCTCCACTGTGAATGGGCTGTGAATACTGAACAGTAGTATTTGTTCAATATTTCTGCCTTTTCCAGGTCTCTCTCCTTACACTCCCCTGTATCTCCTCTGAGTTTTACTATCCCTCCCCTGTTTTTCCTTCTTTCGCTGAAGTAACTATAGAATGTTGTGACAGTGTAAACACTACACTGGGAAACAAGAGGTTAACCTCTTGTTTGAGGCCGAGAAAATGCAGGGAATGCAACATGAACAGGGAAGGGGGGTGCCTCCCCAGGTGTGGCTAACCAGAGGGATTGCTGAAAGGCAGAGAGAATCCAGCAAGGAGTTAGAAGCCGGAAACTGTTGCAGGGAGCAGAGACTCCTATTCAGAGAACCGTGCAAGATGGAGAGTGGAATATGAGACAGGAACCAGAGCCAAGGAAAATTATTAAGTATTGGAGAGAGACTTTGGGAAAACTTGAAACCTGAGGCTGAGAAACAGACCAGTTCTAGAGCAGAGAGTCCTGAGGTAAAGGATCAGACTAGCCAGCTGGGCCAAAAACAGTGAGTGGAATGTACTTCTGATAACAGCCTACAAATAAGGCAAGAAGGGAAAACTGCCTGTGTTTTATTTGAGACTGTGCATTCAAAACTGCAGGCCCACAAACCATTTGTTTTATTTGAGACTGTGTATTGAACAAACTGCATGCCCACATAGGTGGTTCAAAGATTTCTTTTGTCAAGTCAGCCTGAAACAACTGTTTTGCGTTAACCTTTATGTTACCTGGCCAGGCTGGAGAAGTTGAACTGACTGATTATGCTTTTCCGGAACCACAACTTACATTTAAAGCAATAAAAGTACATTTTCTTCTGTGAACTTTAAACCCAGCATGTTGCCTCTCCATCTACCATAAGCCAGCTTGTCACAAATGTCTTGTCCCCCTCTCTGCACCATCTGTGCTAGTCTTTCCTCGGTTTTTGCCTTTGCACTCCTTACAACCTTCCCCGCTTCCCTTAGATTCATTAGGTACACCTCCCTCTCTTCCTCCTTTTGAGTCTCCATGTATTTCCTGAAACTCAACTTTTGGCCCTTACCTTTTTTGCCACCTCTCTCATGAACCATAGTGGTTTCCTCCTTCTTTTGCCCTTGTTTACCATGTTTATGCATTGGTTCATCACCTGTTCTATGCCTCCCTTCAGGTATTCTCACTGTTCCTCAACTCCCCCTCCTATCTCCCTCCCCACCAGGGTCTCTTTGATGCATCTCCCCATTTTAGCAACATCTGTGCTCATAAAAATCTAAGACCTTTGCCTTTGTGTAACTAGTCTGTGTCTCTGTCCCTATGCTAAACCACACTATGAGGTGGTGGCTGGATCCCAGTTGACCTTCCACCTGGCCATCTACGATTCTGTCCCCATTGGTAAGTACTAGGTCCAGATTAGCCCTGTCTGTGGTGTGATCAACCACTAGCTGTCTGATGCCTATACCCTGTAGGGAATCCAGGATGTCTTGGCTCCTGGGTGAAGCAGCTGGTCCAGTCCACTTCTGGGATATTTAAGTCCCCCAGCAGTAATACCTCTCCCTTTGCTGCCATCTTATGAATTTGATCCACTAGATCCCTATCTTCTCCCCTACCATGGACTGGCAGCACCTCCGAGAAAGACATGGAGCTTGCTACCTTCTCCAGGTGCCCTCCCAACTCTCTGAGCTCCTTCTGCACCTGCTGTATGCTTGCCCTGTCCTTGGATAGGTAATCTATTCCCAGGTGGATGACAACATCCAGCTCCCCTCTCCTTGCCACTGCATGAGAAATTTTCAGGAGCTGCTCCCCCTCCCTCAGAGCGGTGCCTTCTGGAAGGCACGTAACTTCCCTCTCCTCCCTGCTATCTTTGCCCAAAACCATTGCTCTGACAATTGAGTCCCCCAGCAGGAGTAACTTCTTCTTCCTTTGGGGTCCTCTTCCTCCCACCACTTGGTCTCCCTTTTGGAGGACCCTCACCTCCTCCCTGGTCACAGTCTCAGGTTTTCTTAGGGGACTCTCCCACTCCTTCAGAACATCAAAGGAGTTCTTAAGCTGGACTAGATGGGGGATGTGTCTCTGACAACCCTCTCTGTACGGTACCTCCCTGAGCCCACAATAGTCCATCCTGCTCTCTGCCTGGCAGTCATTGTGGCAGTGGCTGGGAACAAGAGGGCCTCTGGGTGGGGGCAAAGGTTTCTACTACTCCTGCCAGCTCGGCCCAGAGACTGGCAGTCTCTGTGCTCAGCCCGGAAAGGTGCCTGCAAATGTGGCAGCACTGCAAAAGTTCTCTTGAAGACTGCTGCCCTGCACCCAGTGCACTGCACAACTCCCTGCATCCTACCCCCCTGCTCTGTCTGTGTCTCCTCCTTTTTTGCTATCTAAACCCTATACTGCCACTGCTATGGTTAGACTCCTGCTTTTTTTTCCCTTTCTTTTAGCCTTCCTCTTTCTTTCTCCCCGTACTGTTTCCTTTCTACCCCACTACCCTCACACAGTCTTCCTTGTGTACTCAACGACTTATCAGTTCCAGAGGGACTACTGTATCTTTGATTGGTAGCCCATTTCCTGTTCAGTGGTAGGAAATGTTAATCTATACGGTGCCTACAAAGGCAGGGCAGGAGGGTGGGGCCTAGCTAGTTTCCTGCTTCAGAAAACAATCAACTGAGGTTGTTAAAACAATCTGTGTCCCCTTCTAAACCTGTTTCCTTAATGTGCAGATCCTACTGTTTCCAGCTCCTTGTATGAATGGAGGTGCTGTGATGCTAAATTAACTCTGCTGAAACTAAAAGGAGCTTGCAGCAGTACAAGTTAGTTTTGGTTCTGGTTGCCCACAAAATGCTGACAAAAGCCCATCTGAAATTAAAGTCAAATCCAATCTTCAGTTATATTTGCCCCCAACCTGTAGCTGAAAAGCACTGAAAAGAGTTAGTCTGGAAATAAATATCAAATCAATCTTCTGCTTTATTCACCCCCAACATGTTGAACAGAAATGTACCTACGAACATACAAAATTTACCAGCAGATAAAGGCCTAGAGGTCTATCAAGTCTGCTCAAATGTGCAGCTAGCACCCCTTATTCTGCAGCTGCCCTTCCCTCCCACCCTTCCCCTTCATTAACCCTCCCCCTTGTCCTGTCCTATCCTCGTTTGAAGCAGTCCACTGTTCTACTGCATACCACTTCAGCAGGTAACGCATTCCACCCAGCCACCACCCTCTCTGTAAAAAAGTGTCTCCTCATCTCCCTCCTGAACCTTCCTCGCTCCAGTCTCATATCATGGCCCCTGGTGGCCCTCCCCTTCCTTACTTTGAACAGCCCCTCTGTACCCATCTTGTTTATTCCTTTCATGTATTTAAAAGTTTCAATCATGTCACCCTTGTCTCTCCTCTCTTCCAGTGAGTACATGTTCAACTCCCTCAACCTCCTCTCGTATGATAAGTCCCCCAGCCCCTTGATCATCTTTGTCGCTCTGCACTGAACCACCTCCAGTAACTTAATGTCCCTCTTCAGATACGGACGCCAGTACTGCACGCAGTACTCCAGGTGTGGTCTAACTAATGACCTATACAGTGGCAGAATCACCTCCTCCCTCCTCGAGGATATACCCTTGCAATACAACCCAGCATTTTGTTGGCCTTTGCAGCTGCCTTCCTACATTGTGCCGAGTTGTTCATTGACTTGCAATGAGCACACCCAGATCCTTCTCCTCCTCTGTCTGGGCTAGCTGCACTCCCCCTAGCTGGTAACTCCTCCTTGGGTTCTTCATCCCAAAATGCAGCACCTTGCACTTTTTGGCATTAAAGCCCAGTTGCCAGGTGTCTGACCAGGTTTCAAACTTTGCCAGATCATCCTGCAACCCCTGCCATCCCCCTAGGTTATCCACCACCGCATTACCTGTAATACAGTGCTTCAGTTAGACTTCCTCCTTCTCTGTAGTGATGCCGGGAATCCATGTCCCTGTCTCTTTCCCCTTCTTCTGTGAAGAGAAGCTGAAAGGAAAAAAATACCCCTCCACACATCCGAGTCCCATCCCTGTAAATGTAGAACCCCCCCTCGACACATCAGAGCCCCATTCCCATATCAGTAGTACCACCCTGGACTCATCCATGCCCCATCCCCATATATATGCACACACACACCCCAACCAGAGCCCCATCATACAGGACCCAGCCCAGTACAACATGGCCCTACCACCCCACAACCCCTGAGCCTGTCTCCCTTGCCCATCACTGGTGGTCAGTGGCTCCCCTCCATGGCACCGACAACACCATCCCCTTCCCCTGTACCTGCATGTCAGTGCCACAGCTATGGACAGTCAGCAGCATATCCCACCACACACCTCCTCACCTGCCAGCTGTCCAACTGATGCTAGGAATGTGCTGCTATAAATAGGCAGTTATGGCAGGGTCTCCCCTGCCATATCCAGGGCCAGCCTATGCCCTCCTGTGTGCAGCACTATGTGCCTTTGTGAATGGTGCATAGTGTAGACACTCCCCAACCATTCCTTCCAGCCCACCCAGGTGGGTAGCTGCCTGCACAGCCAGGGGATCCAGCTCTTAACTGGCTTGCGCTCTGTTTGAGAATGCCACCAGGGTCTGCAGGACCTCTGCTGTGCGGCATTCCAACTTAGGATTGCCTACGTGCCTCTGATACACAGTATGTAGGCAATCATTTTTTTGTGCATGGGGCCTTCTGTTTTTTGGGGACCCCAGCTGCATATGGGGCCCCCACATCTGTGGATTTTGTGGGTGCCTAACGCTAGCCCTGGAGATCACACACCTTGACAAAGCACTAGGAGCAATAGGCACTCAGTGTTGGTGCTCCAATGGGTTCTTTCATGCTACAGTCTGTATAGTCTGTGAGTTATTTGTAGTCTGCACATTGGATTTGTAATAAAATATTATTTGGGGCACACAGTTTGCAGTTTTGTGTCTTTCTTTCTTGAACCTGAGTGCTGAATCCCTTTCTCTTAAGCCCCTTTCAGGGAGTGCTTAATCTTCTTCCTGCATGCAGACTAACTCACCTCCTGACTATGAGAAGGACAGGGCTGCTTTATACCTCCAAGTTACCCTGAGACTTCCCCACCATGGCAGGGCCAAATAAATGACTTGAGTGCTGACAGCTGCTGAGGAGCAGCCTTGGCATTAGAGTTTACAGCAGAGATGTTGAGTGGCATATGAAAGGGCTGCTCCACTCCATCATCTTCTTGCTGCTGTATGTAATTTTCTCCCCTTATTCCTGACCTGCCTTCCTCCCTGGAAAGCTGCCAACTGGCATCCGTGGCACTGATCTACAGGTGGAGTGCTGCTCATGCTGCGTGGTCACCCAGTGTTCATCAGTGCAGTCCCTGCTTCCCACCTGTAGGTGGTACTTATGACTTGGGGTGCTCCTCACTCTATCCGAGGATTGGCACATGATGCTACCACATCACATCTAGACCCCATCAGCCCAGGCAGGGGAGTTGGGCTTGACTTACAAATCTGGATTTTCCAAGTAGAGGCACAGTGTATGACCAGCTGGTGCCACTGGGTTGGGCAACCTGCTTCAACATTCATGAATCTGTGGTGTGGTGTTCCTCAGTGTTTGAATTTCTCAGCTAATCACAGGATTACTGCTACAGTAAGTGTGCTCATTTCTCTTCATTAGATGGTGACCAGCTGAGGTGTACAGAAGGCTCAACAAGCCACCCTGTGTGAGACTGAGGTATCCATTTTTTTCGTGGGATGATTGGATGGGTGTCAACAGAGGGTATGGCTGTTATTGGTTTTAGTCAGGCAGGAATAGAAGAGTGAGAGATATGGTCTTATGAGGGTAGGGGAAGGATTTTCATGAGTCTCAACTACTTCTTAAATATAAAAACTATATGCTCTCTGGTAAGGAGGTTATTCTTAACTTTGTAGATTGAGGATGAGTTTAGGTTGAGTGTTCTGTATGGTGTCTGGAGATAGAGATATCATTGATAATTGTAGCTGGAGGAAGAAAGATTGGTAAAAGAATTACCTGGTTGGTGAGTGGTGTTAAGGTTTAATACCCTTTTTGGCCCCAAAACTTTATGTAGTAGCACTTCATCAAAAAGTGCCACTATGTAAAATTTTTGCCTGGTGAAGTGCCTCTTTACGAGGCAAAGAACCACATGAAGTGTCACTTTGCATAGTTTGGAAACTGCTCAATGTATTTTACATGGTGAAGTGTCACAACTTGGCATACCACAACCAACAGTTGTAGAAATTGTTGGAACTGGAATGCTAGAACCTGTAACTGCACTTTTCCTCCATCTTGCATCTCTTTAGCCTAATGTTCTTTTCTTAATGTTTTCTAAACAACACAAGACAAAAGATGCAATTTATGTTATGATGACAATAATATGTAGGGGGAAGTCTAGACAAACATATGAGGTGACACAAGAGGGAGACAATGAGCAAAAGTGAGACTTTGGGCCTGATTTTCAAAGGGCCACTAGACTGACACCAGCTGCATTGAAAAAGCCCTTGCATTATTTCCGAGTTCATCAAATCTGGTGCATCTTATTTTCAAGGAAAAGCCACCACTGTGGCAAAGTACCAGGAAATAATGGAGGGGAGCTACTTCATTATAAATATGGCACATGGGGCGAGGAATAACACAATGTGCGCTAACGCAACATGTGTCGAAAGCAATGGCAGAAGCAAGAGCTGAAACAACAGAGGGCAAATCTGGCCAAAAATAATTTCACAGAGTGAGAAACCAATGTATTGATAGAGGAGATGGATGCCCAACATGACCTGCTTCTAGGGACAGGGGAGGACAAGACCAGAGGGACTGTAAGAACCAAGCCTGGTATAAAGTGGCCACAAAAGTTAAAGCTTTATGCCCCATAAGGCAATCAATAAGGGCACTCCAGAAGCACTGCAATGACCTCAAAAGGAGGTCAAAGAAGAAGGTGGCCCACAACAGACTGTGCAACCACAACTGGAGGAGACCCAGCCAGGCTGTCTCCCTTAACTGCCAGGAACAGCATGTGGCAGCACACCTCAGTAACTGCATCATTCAGTGGGACAGTAACCTTGCCATCTTCAGGCTATATAACACTGCAAATGTAATGCATCAGGGTTCTCCACCCACCCCACCTGTGCAGGCCAACAGCGTCCCACATACAGTAGCAACACAGGCCAGTACATTTCACAGGTGTACCCAAAGCCAGAATGGCTGCATGGAGTACATCCAATCACATTACCCCTGGCTGTGTAATTTCAGCCCAAGGCCTCCCCCCCAGGCAGTGCTGACATCACCTATTGCTGTCCCATGACACCAAGCCTTGTAACCAGCCTGGGCAAAGGTACCCATGATACCATACATACATACATGCATGTACCATATCAAAGTTACAGATGGTGTAGTGTGGGTGTTGCAATGATATGGGCCTGTCCCCTGGATGGGTATGACAATAGAAGGCATAGCTGCCACACGAGGCATGACGTAGTCATACACACCATACTGTACATGACATTGTATGGGTAAAGCAATTCAGTATGTGTACACTGCATACAGGATCCCCTGGGAGACATGTCCAACAATGGTTGGGCACAGGCAGCAATAGGTGGTGCACTGTACAGCTACCATGGTGATGTATCATGAAGCAACATGGCTGCCCTCACTGAAATAAAAGCAAGAACTTTGTAAATATTTACAACATGATAGAATATATGCTGGCATATGCAAGATAAACGCAATTTGTTATTTAAGAATTATATGAAAGGAATATGTAAGGTTTGTGACATTTTCCTTACATGAATAATTTATGCAAGAATCATTCCTTGCTTCATGCAAGAAATAATCCTAGCCAGTATCCTGAGATACAAGAAAAAATTGTGAGTGGTGTTACTGCACTACAGTATTTGTTTTACATCCTGATATGGGGCTACACTCTACAACAATCTGTCTCTAGAGGAGGGCATGCAACCTATTGAGCCACTGACACCATGCATTTCAAGTGTAGTGCTGAAATATATAGAAATAGATAAAAAAGCAGTAATGTTGATAAATCCTTACATATTTCTTTCAGATTTCATAGGAAATGTCTTCACTGTACCCCCAGGCTAGAGGGAAAAACTATGAACCAAGACAAGTAGATTAAAATCCTCATGGTGAATTCAAATTCAAATTTATGAAAGTAGGGCAGATTGAAAGTAAAACTCTCGCTTAAAATTGTGTCATGGAACTAAAAACACAAAAAAGCAGAATAAAGATGTTTCCTTTCAAAACTGCAAGACATATGTAAGAATGTATTAAGATTACTGCTTGTGTACCTGTTTCTATGCTTTTTTACAATACACTCGAACAGCATGGAGTCAGTGGCTAAGTAGGTTGCACACACATAAATCCATTTTCTTGCATTTCATGATGTTGGTGAGAAATGTACTTGCATTAAGCAAGGAATTTGTCATGCATGAATGTTGCATGGAAGGAAAATGTGACAATCCTTATATATTCCTTGCATATCATTCTTACATACAAATTTGCATGTGGCCCCCATATATGCTTGCATGCTGTGCTAGTCAAAATACTTACAAAGTTCTTGCTTTTTTATTTTTAAGGGTGGGGGTAGGAAGGATGCGATGCTAACAGTATAATCTCCATCTCTGCCATGCAGTAGTAGACTATTGCAGAGCCATACAGAGCAACACATGGGACACAGGACATATGACATGCTTAGGAAAGGGCAATGCATCCTGGCTGTGTTGCAACAGTGCCTGCACCATATGTTGGTGGATGCAGGCCATCTGCTGGTGTTATTCAGAGCAATGCTATAACAGGTACAGCACACATAGAACAGGAACATATTAATACAGGTGTTCTTCACACCAACTCAAAATGTACACACGGTGTCCCTACAGATATCACTGATGAACACACAGGCCTCACCATATCTAGCACTGCATGCACCCCTCAACAACAACAATACCAAGAACAAGAGGTGGGAACCATGGATAGATGACTCCAACAACAATAGACACATGGAAGATGAAGGTAAATGGGACCAGGATGACACAGACCATAAGACAAGCTCAGAAGTGACATGACAACACTGACAGTGATGGGACCACAGCAGACACACAAGATACTGGTTAGGGGATGGACACAGACACAAGTGAGGCAGGATGTATACAGGACAATATTGCTCAGGACCTCAGCCTGATACCATTTGAACATCAGGATTTGATGCCACAACACTGTGCAGAGGAGGAGACCACAACACCTGTGGATGAGGACTGTCTGCAGCAATACTGTCAAGAGGTGATCAGTACAGAGTAGGCAATGATATGGGAGATAAGGAAAATATAGGGGGCATGGATTAGCCCAACATCGCCATCATGGCATACAATTGCTACATGGCTGAGGCCACTGATGGGCTACAGTAGGTCATCCAGACTGGGGTAAGGAATAGCCAGACATGCCATACAGATATTATTGCCATACTTCATGCCATCTGTGTATGCAAGCAGAGGAAGACAGTCATTGGCACAGATAACAACAGAACTAAACACAATATGGCCCTAAACCAGGAACAGACACATGCCACCACCGAATTGCTGTATCACCACAGACCATTGCACAGATAATGTGCTTCAGGCAAGACACCAGTGCCAAAGATCCCATTAGCCACACCCACAATGTACACAGTGACCAGGATACCGGTAGACTGAGCACCCAGTACTGCAGTGGCCACAGCAGCAAAATGTAGGTGTAGTGTTCACAGCACTCAGATATACATTGGGCACAGTACATTCTTACAGTGGCCACAGTGACCAGGGGCTACAGTGGATATAGTAGCCATGAATACTGCAGCCACAGCATCCATGGATACAGTGGCCCCAATGGCCTTGGATACAGTGACTTCAGCTGCCATAGATACAGTGGCTTGAGCAGCCAGGGATGCAGTGGCCAGAGTGGACATGGATACAGTGGCCCCAGCTCACATGGATACAGTGGACCCAGTGGGCATGGATACAGTGGCCAAATCAGCCATTTATACAGCCAGTACTACAGTGGACCAAGCCAAGTGTACCACAGCCTACAAAGCACCCAGAACCCCCACTGCCCTCCGATCCATTCCCACAGTGAACTCTTGACACAGACCTCCAGCATGACCCAGGCCTCCAGTGCTCCTACACTCCAGGCATGCAGTGCTCCCCCAACCCAGGCCCCCAGAACTCCCAAGACCCAGGCCTCCACTGCACCCAGGCCTCCAGTGCTCCCCCAACCCAGGACCCCAGTGTCCTCACAGCCCAGGTCTCTAGCAGTCCCAAGACTCAAGATTCCAGTACTCCCTAGACCCAGATCTCCAGTGCAATGACAAACTAGGCCTCTAGTGCTTCCCCAACAAAGGCTTCCAGTGCTCCCACAATCCAGACTTCCAGTACTTCCCACAAGCCTTTCTTCAAGCACTCCCACAACTCAGGCCTCTAGCACTTCCACAACCCTGGCCTCCAGCAATCCTTAGACCCAAGCCTTGAGCACTCCCAAGACCCAAGCCTTGAACACTCCTCAGACTGAGGACTCCAGCACTCCCCAGACCAAGGCCTAAAGTGCTCCCACACCCTAGGCCTCCAGTACTCCCACAATCCAGGCCTCCAGCACTCCCAAAACCCAGGCCTCAGCACTCCCACAACCCAGGCCTCTAGCACTGGCATTATCTGGCCCACCTGTGATCTGCAGACCCAGGCCTCCAGCAGTCACATTAACTGGGCTACCAGTGGTCTCTCCAGACAGGCATCTACTGCTGCTGAACACACCAAAACCACATGTACCACCTTGCAGCAATATGGACAGGAGGTCTACAGACAAAATGGCACACTGGTGACTGTATATGACCCAATCAGCAGAACTACAGCTGTAGCCGCTGGCACTAGGTCTGAACAGCGCTAGCAACAACAGCACTGTCAACAACTGTGCAAGAACAACTCTGCCCACAAGAACAGCAGCAAGTCATAATCCCGCAACACACAATAAAGCCAGTTGTAGCAGCCCCAAAACACACCGACAACTGCTACCATGGTGAAAAAACATTGCAGTATCTTTTGGTTTCGCAGGGGGCTCTGCCCCTACCCACTCCCCCTAACTTACATATCCAGCTCCGAAGATGGCAGATCGTGGAGAAAAGGATATACTTGGTGGGCAGTGGAAAGCCTTTTTTGGCACTTAGAAAAAATAATTACAGTAAGGGCAGGGAGGAAAAGATGAACTGCCGCATCTGGAGACCAGGAACTGAACCCTGGTATTCTGCACCATGCTGACTGAGCTGCTGCTGTCCCAATCCTTTCATCCACAGGAGGAGCTTGGCCAGCAACCACACTTTTCCTCTACTTATACCTCCTAGTAGTGCCTGAATAGCTGCAGGTTTAGCAGTAGTTGACATACGCTATTTTACCCCTGTTGCCATTCAGGCATTGCATGGTCCTGACAGCACTGTTTTGACTGGGCTGTTCAGGATACGCTATTCTAATCAAGTACTGTAGTGCCTCATAGGTCTGAAAGGCCACACATAGTGGAGGTACAGACATGGATGCACAGCAAGAGGAGGTCGTGCATACAGGACAGCCAGTAGCACAACACTAATGTCCACCAAACATAGATGTATCCTGCATGCTGTGCAGATTGGCAAGCCACTCTATGGTGGAAATGTGATCCTCTGAGCCAGTTACAGTATGCCTTGCAGAGAATATGAATCAAAACATGTTCTACTAGACCTGCTGCCACTCTCCCACACATGTGAGGGTGAGGGGGCTGGGACACATATGTTCCTGACAGCACTTGAGGGAGAGCAGCAGCTCGCATTGGTGATAGTCATGGTAGCACTACTTCATTTGTATATAATGTGTGTGTGTGTGTGTTTGTGTGACGATGCACTAAAATAGTAAAAAACAATTAAGCAATTGTGAGCGATTGCAGACACTGTTTGTCCTTACCCTCAGCCACACACACTCACATATACCCCCACAATTTCCAGTCCCAATGTAAAATTTAACAAAACAAAGGAATGTTGTGTGTTTTTTTTGTATCTGTGGGTATTATTGGGTAATAGTCCTTTCAACAAGAACAAACTGACAATATTGAGTGGAATACCTTGTGTATCTTCCAATTACAAATGCCCATGTGACACTAAGCAAAACAGCAATGTACAGATTTGTGTCTAATGTGTAGTTCTATTACACCCCCACAATGCATATAAAACAATTGTGTAGGGTCCTGCCTCCTGCAACTACAAACCCTGTGCAAGGGAACATGAACAAATGACTGTCAGTGGTCATGTCTGTTGAATGTTGTCAACAATTTGTCTGTAGCACTACTCACGTGAGTATGCTATAAAAAGTAAAGTGTTCTGCTCTTTAATGTTTAAATGCAATTGAATACAATACTGCTTCCACTATAAATAATGTGACAGCAGTCAATGAAACTGTATACATAAATATCATCATTGTATGTTTAAGACTGAGCTTGTTCCATCTTGCAGCAACATATAGCAGCTATGTGTACTGTACAGTCGGTGGTGCACAGTACTCAGTCTCCATGTACAACAGAAGTCACGCATTGTTCCTTGTCGCAGTTTTTATGGGAATATTTCAACATTTAAGAACATTGAAATAACAGTGATTGTATCCACTACAGACAGCAAAATGTAATGCCTGTGCAATGCCTAAAGTTAGCTTGTCCCCTGGCAACCCACTCTGCAGCCAGCAAGTATTTGTGCAATCCAGACTCCATGAAGATCATAGGCTAGCAGCAAGAGCCTACTGTACAGCCCTACATTGAGCTGACCTGTGTTCCTAGTTCTCTTCAACCCCTGAAGGTCAGAACTGGGTCATCCAACTTCGTGTTGTCACAGTGTCCAATGATTTACACCTTGTTCCACTACCATGTATGAAGGCCCTCTCTCCTCTGCTGCCAAGGTAAGACTGGAAAGCTGCATGCCTCTGAGCATTACTGTACTGTGGATTGTGGTGTTTCTCTGTCCATCCACACTAGTCAGCAAAATATACTTTCTTTCTCACACTATGTCCCTATGTACCCCTTAAAGGCATCAGTTGTGTAACCATCTGAGAGAGAGTGCCACGGGAGGCATGCCTGGGTGCCTGTCTGCACAGCCATTCATCACAGCTGCCAAAGAGTACCACATGCAGCACCCAAGCACTACTTTACTGTGAGGGGTAGAAACACACTTCCTTTATTTCCTTATACCCACCTTACAGTCAGTTTATGCAACCATTTGGGAACCAGTATCATGGGTGGCACACCTGGGTGTCTGTCTGTACAGCCATCCCTCACAGCTACCAAGGTAACACTAGAGTGCCACCTTCAACCAGCACCCAAGTACTACTGTATGGTGAGGGGCACTAACACACTTCCATTCTCTCCCTATGACCATTTTACAGATAGCAGTTGTGGAACCATCTGGAAGCCAGTGCCATGGGCAGCATACGTGGGTCCTGTCTGGATAGCCATCACTCTCTGATCCCAAGGTAAGAATGGAGTGCTGCTTGCATCACCCAAGTGCTACTGTACTGTGATGGGGTAGTAACACACCTCCTTTCTCTCCCTATGTCCCCTTAACAGGCTGTAAAGATCACCCAGCCAATTCTAGCCTTACGTGTGCCCCATGACACACTATTGCTTGCCTGCAATGACCTGTGGCTCCTAAGAAGCTCCTGCTACTCCCCACCTACCCAACCTAGTATACATGTACCCCTCCTACTAGTAATACATGTACCCCTCCAACCTACCCCATGTTCCCCCATACCCCCACCTCCTCACCTGCTTATCTTTCCTGACCCTCCATGCACCCCACCTCCACACTCACTTAACTCTACTGACCCTTATGTTATCACTTACTGTTGTGCTTTCCTCCTCAGCAGCCTAGCCTGTAGCCTACTCTCCCCTAATGGCTATACTGGGTGGATGTCCCACTAGTTGTTCCCGCTAGGAACTTACTGTATCTATGCTCTATAGCTGCTATATGGGAATACCCATAGCTTATACATAATTGGAATCTGCACTTTATTTACCTAAGCTGTTATGGGACTATTTCCCTCTGTATTATGTACTTAAGTGATGGCTTTTGTGATGTATCTGTCTCTCTCTGTCCTATTATTTGTAGTGCTTTATAGCCTTTTTACTGATAATGCCTACTAGCTGCTACTGTTTTTCCCACTGTCCAGGTACTTGTTGTCTCCCACCCTCTGTCCGATGAGGATCCTTTGTAAATGAGTTTTTAGCTTAAAGGTTGTAATTCTGATTTTACAATAAATAAAAAAATAAAACAAGCAGCTTGTGGAATCATCTGGGAGACAGTGTCATGGGTGTCACACCTGGGTGTCTGTCTATAAAACCATCACTCACAGCTGCCAAAATAAGACCACAGTACTGCACCTGCCAAGGCTCTGCAACATGGATAATATTTTGTTGTGTTCCTATTCCAGATATTGCACTATGCCAGTGAGCTGCACAAGTGCCATCTGGGAAAGAAGGCAAGCAGCATTAGGGATCCCAACACATCAGGAATGCAAAGACAGCTCTGTAAAACTCTATATTCTGTTTACTTAACAGGCAGCAGTCATCGACACATCCAGGATGTAGCACCATACAAATCCTCTAGTCCTATCACCTTCACTGTAATGTCACCTGTTCCAGTGTTCAAACACCATTAGCACAACACGACCGCTTGTGCCAATGTACATGCCACATGGCTGTAAAGACTGTCTAAGCACCCCCTCACTGTGATGACTCCTGCTCCACTTTTCAAGCATCATAATCACAACCCAGCCTTTTGTGCTACATGGCTGTAAAGACTATCTGTGCTCCCCTTCACTGTGATGTTTCTGCTCCATTGTTTAAGCACCATCAGCACAACTGAACATCTTTTGCTGGTGTACAGGTCATGTGGCTGCAATGTCTATCTGGGTCCCCCCTCCTACACTGAGATGTCTCCTGCTCTAGTGTTCAAGCACCATCAGCACAACCCAGACTCCTATGCCAGCCTCTAGGCCACATGGCTGCAAATACTGTCTGGGGCCACCCCTCCTCCAGCATCTCCTGCTTCAGTGTCAAGACCAGCAGCACAACCCATCCTCTTGTGCCAGTGTAGAGGCCACATGTAAACTACTTCACTGAGCATCTGAGGAACATACAGCAACATGCAAAATGTGGCTCCACACAGGTGTCAGTGCATGAAACATCCTGCTGTGTCATTACTGACATCCTATGTTTCCTGGGAATGATGTTGTGTCAGTACCACAGATGCCTACTGCTGTTGGGTGGTCAATGCACACATAGAGGAGCACTCATAATTATTCTCCATCATTCACTGATAGCCTGGATGAAAGTATTGCCACTTACAATGACACAGGCTTTATTAGGGCACCATTCGGTGAGTGGTGGCAAATACAGGGTATGTGTAATTATTGTTGTATAGGACACAGTCATGTACATTACATTACACCATCACAAGTTACATCTATATGTCAATTAGGGATGGGAGAATTCAATGAAGTTCTAACCCTTATTAAATAAGAACCGGAACACAGTGAAGTCCTAATTTATCCTGATTAGTTCTGATTTATTGACCAATATTTGAAAACATTTGAAAAAATGCATAAAAGTGGCCAAAGTCACTCACATTTGACACAGAAGCCCAAAGGAAATAATTTAATGGATTATGTGTATAAAAATTAAATTAAAACTGCTAAACAAAAAAGCAATCTGTCACTATTAGCTGGCATATAATGGTGGCATATCATGCTCGGGCCCATGCCATGAGTGAGCTGGGTGAGATGGAGAGAAAGACAGACAGATGCAAATACCTACAGTATATTATAGCACCACTAAGCACTGCAGGCACTGCCAGGCAGCTAAGATTTATTTTTTTACTAATGGTGCTGTGTGGGTATTATTTTGATAGATGTTCCAGTCAGAGCCAAACAAGCCAAAGAAATGGATATGAATGATCAAATGAGCAGCACTAAGCGAGCTCACCCACCCTATCTATGTGATTGATGCAACTGCTTTGCATGCCTCAGTGTACTGTGGTATATGGTACACTACCTGGTCCAAAAGGTGGTAATGACTTCTAGTACTACAACTACTTCTCCTGAATCTGACCAACATGCTGTGGAATGGATGCTGAATCCTTAAAGAAGAAAAATTAAAGACATAGTGATCACCACACAGGCAGGCAGCCAGTCACACATTGCATTGGTCAAGTGCAGTCATAAAAAATGTTTGCCACTGCCACCTGAAGACCCGATGACACATGACACAACACAATGACATCCTTCCCAGTTCCATAATTGCTTGCTGCCAGCCACTGCCAAGTAATTTAAGTATCACAAATAAAATATAGTAATATAATAATCTCTGCCCAGTTACTGTAAGTGAGATGTAACCAGTCTAGAATGCCACTCAAACACACAAACAATAAAGAAATTATATGAATTTTCAATTTAGTAGCATTTTTTTTCTGTGAAGTATTTGCAGCCAAATATTGGGGACATGAGAAATATACAGAGTATTCCGTTTCTGAACTTTCAGGCATCTGCTAAGCCATGCATGCACTGTTTGAAAATTAAAACAGTACAGTCAGGATCACTTTAGGGCAAAAAAAGTGGCAATTAGTAGTAGTAAGGAGGACTGGAGTAAGGACAAGAAGTGACAAGTAGTTGCCATGACTCGTGACAATAAAAAGTGATAGCAGTAGTAGTAGTAGTAGACAGCAGTACCCTTCTTTACAGGTCAGATACTGGTTCCTGGTACAACCAAGTAAGTTTGTGACATGAAATGCAGTTGCCTGATGTATTTGGACTCTGAACCCACTGATGTTATTATTTTTTTTTTCTATTCTGTGCTGCTCATGTGATCATAGTAGCCGGGCCTAGCCTGTCCTGACCTGACTTGTTGCAATTAATTGCAGCCTCGTGTAGTAGACCCTGTTCAAAAAATATTTTCACCACAGGCACAAATTCTTGAAAGTGTTTTGTGCATAAGGCCTGCTCGGAGCAGTTACTGTATGTTTTATTCAGGTATCATATTTTAAATTAAATTAAATTAAGGAATATTGAGTTTGTGAAACAGGAGGTGCTCATCATTTTCTGATATCAGATGGGATTGAGTGTCAGTAATGACGTTACCAGTTGAACTGAACAATCGTTCTGAACAGACACTAGTCGGAGGGCAATTCATGTACTTCATTGCAATGTTTACTAAAGCAGGCCACATATTTTGTTTGGATTTCCAGGATTTCAAAGGATCAGCATTCCAGCTGATATTGTGCTCTGCCAGGTACATTTCAACGATGGTCTGTGCTGAGGCTGTGTTACAAGAGACAGATGAAGATGTTATGATAACATCTTCTAAGTGACTCCAGAAACTTGAAGCTGACCCAAGTGACTGTGGGACAGTGCTTTCATGCTTGGCTGTTGGTGAAGAAGAAGAAGATTTGGCTGCTGTGGCTGAGGAGGAAGAGGGAGAAAGTGCCTCAACAGTAGATGATAGGCCGCTTGATGCTGTGCTGCTGTGTCATGAAGAGGATTCTGAATGTGGTGCTGCTGTTGTACTCTGTTCCATGACAGCATGCACCTCATTAATTATTTCTTGTTTGTTTCTCTCGAAACAAGTGTCATCATCTTCACTCAATAGTTGCTTCGATTTGTATCGTGGATTCAAGATTGTTAATCAGAATGAAGCACTTTACATAGTTTATCATCTTCAACTTTTTTGATCATACATCTCGTTAGATGTTGTTATGTTCTGGAGGGCAACCTGCATGTGTCAGCACCACTAGCAGCCTGAGTGATCATGGAACTGTCTTGCTTCTCTAACTTTTCCCTATTCAGATTCAATCTGAATTTTAAAATTTGTATTAGGGGTTGGCTCAGAGTTGTGTTTGCACTAACCTCCCTGGTGATTCCTTCAACTGGCTGGAGCAGTATAATGAGAAACTCCAGCATGGCCCACTGTGGTGGAGTGATACAGACATCTGCATCAGCAATTTTATTTTCTAAGGTGTACTGCCTGACAGCTTTCTTTTGTTCCAGCAGGCAGACTTTGGAACATATAAAAGGTCAAATTCTATCAAGTAGAAATGTCTTGGATCAGTCTGTGCAAAGGTAAACTGTGCTACTGCTGTATTTTTTCAAACAAGTGACAGACTTTGCTTGAGTGACTGAAATGAGTGCATATTCTTTTACCAGTGCTAATGAGAGCCTTAATCTCCCTGTCATCATCTAGAACACCAATAACTATTAAATTTAAGCAATGTGCAAAGCAGCAGATGTGAATAAAGCCCCCCTCCTCCAAGGTCTTCCTTTTGTTGGACTGATTATCTGTAATTATAAAGCCAACTGATAGTCCCTGTGAAGTGAGCCTTGCTGTATTGGTTTTTGGAGCTCTTCATTAATGTTGTATGAGGTATGTTCAGATGGAAAATAAAACATTCCTAAAACAGCAAACTGCGATGCTTCACTGTCCCCACTCCCACGTGAATTATCGAAACATGCCCAATGGGCCATGACAGACATGAAGGGTTCAGGCTGATAGCATATCCAGATATTTGTTTGTAGCAGGATGAGATATAAAATCACTGTAGAACTATAGAATATTTTCTTTCCACTCTATTCTCTCTCCCTAAACTCTGTTTCTTTATCCATCTTTACCTTTCATGTCAGGGTGGCCAACCTGACATTTACTTGCCCTATACTATCCCTTTAGAGATTCCTATCTGAGTTTCAAGCTCTCTGCCCATGTAGTATACTCTACCAAGTCAAAACAAATTGGTTTAATAGCTGCCGTCTTATGAATGAAAGGAGGGGGAGAGTCCTTGTTGCTAGTGTCTGCAGCGCTATTGAATTGCAGCAGCTCGCTAGTGCAAGGTGTGAGCAGCTCAATAAATCGTAAGATCAGCAAAACAAAGTTAAAAAAGGATGGTAATACATTGATACATGCTTAAAGTGAAGTCCTGTGGTGAGGCTTGCTGAAAAATGATATTTATATGCACAGAAACAGTAAAAGATAAAAAATCTTGTTTGAAAGCTGAAATGAAATAGTTGCCGACGGCTGAAAGGAAAGCTGTCGGGTTGCAAGATAAATATAAATACCTTCAGGAAAACAGTGCTAGTAAGCTGGAAATGTGTGCTAGGTTGTATAGAACTGATCAAGTAAGAGAAATAGACCTGTCTTCCTAAAATATGGATTGATTAAAAAAAATGTGCACTGTTTAAATGTTACAAACAGGTTTCAATAGCAATGGAACTCTCCATCTTAGCAGGGTAAATAGATGGGGAGCATGCCCCTAGTCTGCTTGTATCTGTGAAGGCTGGAGATTTCCTAAATTGAAATAAAATATATTTACAATATTTTGTTATTTACCTGCATGTAGCCCTGGTTAATTTTGGAAGGTCCTTCTATAGGCATGGCAGCCCAGAAAATGGCTGTTTATATAGGAGGGATATGGTGATGTCACAGATAGGGGAGGAGCATAGAAAAACCTCTGATGATGTCCATGCACCTAACTAAGTCTATTTTCGATGAAAGAAAATATTTCTTGTATTTAATTTTGTTATTTAGGTAGCAGCGACGAATGTGACATATTATTAAAAAAAAACCTATCATGGTGAACCTTCTTCTAATGGCAGAATGAAGTTTTTAGTCTTAATTGAAAGGTCACATGATGATGAGTTCATCAGAAAAACACTATAAAACCTTCCCACAAGGGGGCTATTTGTTAGAAGAAGTTTGGGGTTAGTCAGTATCTTCTGACTAGCAAGGAGTGAGGAGGTGTGAGTGGTTACACACTGAATAATAATTTTTTTTTGAAGATATTAAGTAGGAAGCTTACAAGAAGACTTGCCTAATTATTTGATTTCGTATTTTCTTTTGGTGTACAAGATTTAACACCGTGTTCTATTTCTTTTCTGTAAATATCTGGACTGTTACTTTTATATCATTTTTGAAAATAAAATGATAAATGCTGAAGAAAGCATTTTTTATGCACTAAACTCTGTGGCTGGTGTCTGTTAGTAGAACCCATGTATCCACATTGTTGTGAGATAAACTTCCTTCCCAATAGCACTGCACAAGACATGTCTTCATTTTTTACATACAACATCATAGAGATTGGGAATCCCTGTTTCTGAGAAGTATTTCTGTGATGGTATACTATATCGCAGTTCAAGGTACTCAAGCAGCATCCTGAATCCTATATGTTCAACCATTTTATATGGTAGCAAATCAACAGCTGTCATTTCAGAAATGTTTTTGGTTATTTAAACAGCAGCAGGGTGAGTCAAGGCATATTTGGCCTTATGCTCATATGTTTCTGAGATGGTAAGCTATATCCTTGAAGGAGGAGGGCTTTTGAACACTTGGTCACTTAAGCAACGGTCAGAGGAGTCCTTCAAATGGCAGGAAGTAGAGGTGGAGGTGTTTCAGTAGTGCTGCGGTGGCTGCCACTGCTTTCATCTTTGGACATTACTCCCAAGTGTAATGAGCTATCACTATCACTTCCTCTTTGAGACTCAAAACTGACCACCTCACTAATGTTATGACATCTGTCTAGGTGCCTTTTTAGTGCTGAAGTTCCCAATGCTCCTTTCTTTTTACTCCTCTTGATTGGCAGGTTACAGGTAGCGCATGTTGTTATCAACTCATTGGAAGCACTAATGGAGAAGTATGACCTAACAAAAGATGACATTTTTAATTTTTTTCCCAGGAAGGCACGACACCTTGGTCATCTTTTCAGGGTCTACCCCCCTGAATTTGTCCTGGGCCGGTTCCTGTTCTGGTTTATTCCCACTGCTCCCCCCTCCACAGCTGAAATATTTCTGCCTGTTCCTTTCTCATCTGCAATTTCCATCCCCTCCAGTAAGCCTCCTGCTGCCTGAGCATTTTCTTCATCTTCTTTATTATCATCAGAATTACCCTTGTCAGGTTCAACCTCAGAAGAATCAGATGAGGGACTGGCAGTAGCATAGTATGCAATTGTTCCATACTGTTGGGTGCCTTTGAGAGTGGTACCCACCACATCTTTAGTTTTTTTAACTGCATAACTTTTTTATGTTTGCTTGCGCGCATGTGGCAGCTTAGGAGAGAAGTGGGTTGTGGAGGCAAGGCACTGCGGCAGCTAACAGAGGCACTGCATTTGGGTGCTTGGCACAGGTGGACCAATGGAGGCACAGTGTGCTGATGACACTGGCTTCCAAAAGTGCCACCAAGTTGTAACATTTTCACTGCAGCAGTCAGGGGCTGCCTTATCATTGCAGCGTCAGCCATTCTGCTGCAATGAGGAAGCCACCCATCATTGCTGGGAGGAACGTTGCCTAGTTTAATATTGTTTGTGAACATGGCAGCAAGCCGTCGCCATGTTCACAAACAATATTAGACACCCCTAGTGCTGGGGGGGCACCCAGTCCTCCTCAGCATCATGTTCCTCCCCCAAAACAGTTTTTGTTTGCCAACGGGGGCCCCAATCCCTGTTAGCTTCATTCCCTCCAGTGTTATTTGCTGATGGGGGTGCCCATTTCCTGTTGGTGTAATGTCCCCCCAAAAAATGTTGGTTTTGTGCCAGGGTGCCCAATTCCCTGACACCCTTTGAGTGCCAATGGTGGTGCCCAATCCCCATCGGTTACAGCCCCCAACAAAAACACTCAGGTGGCATGCTGGGAGCCCAGCCCAATGTACCAAATGTCCCTGTGAAGAAAAACAAATGTCCTGCAATGTTTTTTTTCCCTGTAAATCAGAAAACAGTCCCTCATTCAGTCAGCAGCCCGCCCCCCAACCGTGCCCACTCTCTGTGCACTGTACCTCCTCACACCCTACTCACCCCATACTTACCTCCAGAGCCCAGTGTGATGATCTTCGGTGGACCGGGAACCTGTCTGCACTCTTCAAAGCCATCCGCGAACCAAAGAATAATGGCATAAACTGGGTTTTTTCAACTTTGTTGCATATCTCTGGCATTTTTCAGAATTTTGGCAGCAAATTTTCAACATGGGGTTATTGCGACCCCTCCACATGAATTCAACCACTGTCATGTTGTTATTCGGTGCTGAAAGGTTATTTTGCAATCTCTGTGCAGAATCACCTTTTGGGACCGATTGACAAAACAACAGTGCCAGTGTTCATGAGGTGGCCTCTCAAAAAGTCTATGTTGCAAATTTGGAGGAAAAAATTCAAGAAATGACTGTTTTACTCACATGCATTGTGCAGTTGCTATGCACGCTCACAACTTAGTGAATTTGCAATTTTCACTCCAGATTTTCAACATTGCCATTTTTCTGCACCTCATTATGAACAGTATAGCTGTCATTTTTCATATCCTGGCCAAAATGTGTTTTCACACTTCTGGCACTGAATAGCGTGGCCACTGTGGGAAATCAGTGTTCTGGACACATTAAGAAAATCACAGTGACACTGTTCATTAGCAGAGGTCCTAAAATGCCTATGTTGAACATTTTGTGATGAAAGTCCATAAAATGACTGTATTATGAGCGTGCGTTGCACAGTTTTCACACATGCTCATAACTTTGCACATTTGTAATATTTTCACTCCAGATTTTCAACATTGCCATTTATCCACACCTCCTTATGAACAGTACAGCTGTCGTTTTTCACATCCTGTCCAAAATATGTTTTTGCACTTCTGGCATAGAATAGCACGGTCGCTGTGGGAAATCAATGTTTGGGACTTATTAAGAAAATCACAATGACACTGTTCATTAGCAGAGGTCCTAAAATGCCTATGTTGAAAATTTTGTGACGAAAGTCCATAAAATGACTGTGTTATGAGTGTGTGTTGCGCAGTTTCCACGCATGCTCGTAACTTTGCACATTTGTAATATTTTCACTCCAGATTTTCAACATTGGCATTTTTCCACACCTCCTTATGAACAGTACAGCTGTCATTTTTCACATCCCAAAATGTGTTTTTACACTTCCGGCACACAATAGTATAGTCGCTGTGGGAATTCAGTGTTTGGAACACATTAAGAAAATCACAGTGACACAGTTCATGAGCATCCGTCCTAAAATGTCTATGTTGAAAATTTGGTGACGCAAGTCCATAAAATGACTCTGTTATGCGCATGTGTTGAGCAGTTTTCACGTATGCTCAGAAGTGCAAGCATTGTTAACATTCCCACTACAGATTTTCAACATTTCCATCTCTTCACACCTCCCTATGGATGGTACAGCTGTCATTCTTCACATCCTGCCTGATCTGTGTTTTCGTACATGTGGTGCAGAATGGCACGGTCGCTGTTGGAACTCAATGTTCTGGACACATTGACAAAATCACACTGCCACTCTTCATGAGAAGAGGTCCCAAATGCTTTCATGAGATGGGGTCACAAAAAGGCCATGCTGAAAATTTGTAGTGCAAATACCAACCAACACCTGGTGCGTTAGGGTTTCTAACCATAATGTCCCAGCCTGTACAGACTGACAGGCATCGGGGTGTGGCTTTTCATTGCAGACTGTATTGCTCATGCCATCTCACCTGCACCACACAGCCACTGACAGGCATCGAGGTGTACCTTGGACTCTTTGGCCCCAGACCTCACCCCATTGTGCTATGCTGCACCCATTTCAGCATATGTCCTTATGGAATGGGGTGACTGTAAAGCTAAACACCCCAAGCCACACCTTAACATGTGTTAGTATCTGCAGAATAGGGTGCGGTGACATGGCATGACCATCATGGGCGATGACCCAAACACTTAACCCAATGCTTGTCCATCTCTACAGGATAGAGGTGGGGTTGACGTGAAGTTCAATACTTCACTGCCATTCCTATTCTGCATCTGTCTAACTCCTGCATTTCCAATGCTAATACCAGCAAGCAAACATTCGGCATTGACAAATGCTTGTTTTTACTTGGGACTGATGATGATGATCCGAGACATTCACCTTTTTTGGATTCAGGTATTCGCTTGGAAGATGAAACCTTATTAGATGTGAATAAATCCCTTTTTGGGGTTTGATTTTGTTTTCCCTTTTCAGGCTGATTCCTGTCTTTTGCAGTGCAACTGCCTACCTGAGAACTAGACAGTGCCTCATCAACACTTTGATCCATTTTGGAAGAAAAGATAATTCTAACATGAAACATGATGTCCTTCTGATGACTCCCACCCATGCAGACCAGGGACAAATTTACCGTCGTGACTCGTGACTGTACTCGGCACACTGACAGTACAGCAGTCCACCACCACATACTTCCAAGATTGCTGGACTGGCTCCTATAATACTTACTGTTAAGAGAAAGTGACCAAATTCTGCAACTGGTAAGCATGCCTCAGAATTTGAATTGGAGATGCACACACATCTAGTGCATTAGTCGCATGCAGCACAGTCCCACACTAGGGGTTGGTTAATGCTTACACGTATTGTAAGTTTGTAATGCGATATACTATGAAACTAATGATAATAAGGAATAATGGGGAATGAGTGATGATGATGACACTTGTGTGTAGTGCTTGTTCTTTACTTGTGTTGTACTGTAAATGCTCAGCCTGCTACAACTCATACTCAGATTATCCCCTGGGCCATCCTCAGCCAGCAGCACAGGGTAGGCGCAGTATCTTGTATGTTGTTTGAACAGTATTTTTTTTTAATACATAAAATCATGATTGAAGGTAGGTGATGATCGTTATTTGTGATTGGATTGTACACACAGCCACACTGAAGCCAGGAAAAAAAATATTTGGGATTTCTGGGACTGTCACATTTATTGTGGGCCACCCTGCAGTTTTTTCCCTGCCCCCTCTTTACATCACAAAGATTTATTTTGCCACCCTACTGTCCTTGCTCTGTACACACAGCCATACTGATGCCAGGAAAAAAATGTATTTGGGATTTCTGGAGTTCATGTTTATTGTAGGCCACCCTGCAGTCTCTTTCCCTTTCCCCTCTTCACGTCACAAAGATTTATTTTGCTACCCTATTGCCCTTGCCCTGTGCACATAGCTGCACTGAAGCAAGGAAAAAAAAAATATTTGGGATTTCTGGGATGTCACATTTATTGTGGGTCACCCTGCAGTCTCTTTCCCTGTGCTCTCTTTATGTCACAAACATTTATTTTGCCACCCTACTGACAAGAAAAAAAAACTTTAATTTGGGATTTTCTGTATCTGTAATCTCTGGGACCCCCCCCCAAGTAATGATGTCAGTGTCAGTGGCTCAGTAGGTAGCACACTCGCCTCTGAGGCCGGGAGATCAGAGGGCTGTGGGTTCAGTTCCCACATCTGGCACTTGGGTTAATATCCCAGTACTGACACTGTAGTGCAGCATGAGTGGAGTGCTGCACTTCTGAGGTGCCGTCTTTCCGATGAGACGTTAAACCGAGGTCCCATCTGCCTGGATTGGTGGTAGTTCAGGTGGATGTTAATAGATCCCATGGCACTTATCGAAAGAGTAGGAATTTCCGGTGTCCTGGCCAAATTTCCCTCATTCACTAAAAATACCACCAACAGCTTAATCTGGTTCAAGGTCAGCTGGCATTCATCTGTATCCCCCTCCCCCGGGTCGTGCCTGAAAATAGGCAGGATTTGTCTAGTGCACTTACCCGGTCAACAAAAGCTAAATAAATAAATAAATAAATAAATAAAAGTACTCTGGATCTGGAATTGCACTAGTTAGATTTTGCCAGCCTGCACTTTTTGTACACACAGCTACTGTCTGAGGCCAAGAAAAAGATTCATTTGGGATTTTCTGTAACTGTAATCTCTGGGCTACCATCAACAGTACTCTCTCCACTCTGGATCTGGAATAGTACAAGTCAGATTTTGCCAGCAACCAGCCTGCCCTTTTTGTACACACAGCTACTACTGTCTGAGGCTGAGAAAAAGTTTAACTTGGGATTTTCTGTAACTATAATCATTCATGGCCCCCCGTACTCCTGATGCTCCCTTCCATCATCAACCAACCAACTTCACCCACCCCACATCCTCCACGATTAGTTATCTCTCCCCCCTTCCCTCCCCTAACTTTAGTGCTTTTGTTTTTTAGGGCTGCAGTGGGCATAGCCATGCAGCACTTTTATGATCACTGAGAAAGTGGACATTTCTTCTGTCTTTACAACATGATGGATTACATCACAGTGGCCTCTGCCACCATGAAATAATCTACCCATGTTGTCCCTATTGACTGCAGCACTGCACTCTTTCCTGCAATCATCCCCTTCTGTGTCATTCACCACCCTGTCCCGCTCCTCTCCACCCC
This sequence comes from Neoceratodus forsteri, assembly GCA_016271365.2. Lineage (NCBI taxonomy): Eukaryota > Metazoa > Chordata > Ceratodontiformes > Ceratodontidae > Neoceratodus > Neoceratodus forsteri. Next base: position 663,418,603 of record CM028130.1, on the reverse strand, counting down.
GCTCAAGCGAGAGAAACTTCTCCCAGCAGGCACACAGTGAGAGACTGTTTTTTTAAGGCTGCAGTGGGTGTAGCCCTGCATACTTTTTATGATGATACCCTGCCCATACTCCAGAGGTGGGAGGGAGATGTCCAAGGGGCTGTCTTTGCTTGATGGGTGGGGCTTCTGGCTGTTGGAGGGGCTGACCTAGCTGCCTATTTGCACAACAACCCTCTGCCAAAGATGATTCACCTGATACAGCAGTGTTCACGTTTACTGTGGTGAGTGAGCAACAAGCAAAGGTACAGGGAAGAGTCCAGCCTGGGGTTGGGCAGAGTGCATGGATTTAGATCAGATTGTGATGGCAGATGCCTCCTGCCCAAACTCAGGGGTTGGGAATTGAAAAAGTCTTTTTTTCTAGTTTAAATGGAGTCAAATATGTCCTCCACAATCTTCAGACATCTCAACATTAGTACTGGGTGAAATTAGAAAACTCCATTTTACACACATTAATGAAATCCAGCACACGATCTGTGGCAGGCTGCATCAAATCTAATCTGTCACTTCCATCTGTGAGTGACATCACTACAGGGCATGCAGATACTGAGATCGGATCAATATATTTATTTACAGTGAAAACCTGCAAGGCTCATATGTATGTGAACCTTCACGTAGTGGCAGAGTTTTGGGAAAATATAAATTAATTGCAATTATCTGTAAGCAGGGGTGGACGTGTAAATATCCACTAAACAATAAAGGCATAATAAAAGAACTTAAAATACTGGCCAGTTTGGTTCACAATTTATTTAGACATGTTTCCTCATATCAAGAGATGGATGACTATGAGAGGTGAGCTGGTGCCCTAACATGACTGTTTCCTTTCATCAAAAGTCACCCCATATTAGAGTATTTGTTACTTCCATTCGCCATTCCTGGTGAGTCACTTGAGATTTTTATAAAAGCTCAAAGTGCTGCACTACAGTGCTCAGTTAGTGAGCCGATCCTGAACTTGTTTTGTCCCTTCCTTCCCTTGCCTGCATTGCCATCTAAACATTGATTTTTTTTAATTATTTGATTTTAGTTTTACAAGATATCTGGCTACCTGTATTGTGCAGAAGTGCTGCCACTGCCAGCTCAGCCAGCCATAGTGTGAGTGAATGAGCCATGGGTAGCTCTCTGCTGACTGTCTAATGTGCTTTACGTACATAGAGAATGCCTAATTTCTTATGTGGGATGGGTAAGAGCCCCTACCTTTTCTGTATGTGGGAGGGACAATGAAAGAATGAAAGAATGAACAAACTCCATTCCCTAGCCCAATCTCTCTCTGTCTTGAGAGGAACAAGAAAGAACTCCATTCCCTCCCCCCATCTCTTGCCCTCTCTCTTTCATCTTTCTGCCTCTGTTCCTTCTCCGATCTGTGTCTTCAGCCCGCCCCCAACCTATGGCCAACCCCACAGCATCTACAGGGATTACAAAACAGTGCACTATCACCATGTGCTCTCTCTGTCTCTGTTTCTGTGACTTAACAGATAACTTAATTGCATGTTATGAACCAAAATGTTAATGATACAAAATCCAATTATTGTGGATAGGTTAAACCATGGCAATAGCTTCTGAGAGCCTCTTCTGAACCTCATAGCAAGAACTATTTTATGCCCTGTCCATTAGCAGTTGTACTTTTCAGGTGGAGTATCCTGAGAAAATCAAATACTTGATCTCAACTATCTAAAAGACATGGTTTCACACAAAAGAAGCATCTGGAAAGTACTGCATCTAAAACACTGACTAGAAAATACTTGAAGTGTCTTTTAGATTAACATGTACTTGTAATTCATAGAAAGACTTCCCTCCATTAAAAAAAATCCAGAACTGCATGCTTGAGTGACCAATTTAGAAACTCCATGGGCCTCATTGCTTCTGAGGGGTGACAACATGTTTAGCCACTTTGCTTTACTGATAACAAGAGGGATTAGCAAATAATAAAGTATGGTAAGGCACATACAAGTTGTTTATGTTAGTAACCCAAACCATTTCCTAGCTTGAAATGTTGTATTCAACAAATGCGAAGTCTGTATATCTCAGCATTGCACAAACTCCAAATATGTACCTCAAGTTTTCATTTGAACTTGTTTTGTCTGCTGTCCTAACTAGGACCTCATTGTAAATGAACATTGCCCAGTGAAACCTTTTCCTGGTGATATAAATAATGCAAAAAAGAAAAAAAAGAAGTAATACTGTGCAAGATTAACAGCACATTACATACAGGAGGTAGTATAATTTATGTTTTATTTTCCTATTAAAAAATTAATAATGAAATGATCTCATTAATAGACCTGTCTATTGTTTTTTTTTCCCTTAATCTGGGGGGAGAAACACTAGATACCATTACTAAGGGTGGCTAATCATCAATTCTTACTAATTTCAAACCAGTTATGTAATCCAGATGTTGCATATTCAGTAAACACAGAGTGCAACATGATCAATAAATAAATAAATAAGCATGTTTGGTATAACAAGATTGACAGTCCGTTATATACAGGAGGCAGTATTATCACACACACACACACACACACACACACACACACACACACTCCAGTGTGCCTGCCACCCCCCCAAAAAAAAATTAATAAACTCAGCTTTATTGGTATAATAAATAAGATGCCAGCATCAGGTGCAATTACTTTTTATTGCACCTGTACTTTTAGGTTGGCCCAACAACTGATTGTGTCATCACCAGGAGGTATGTTCACATGTTTCTGTAATACAGAAAGGGAGAATCAAGATGTGTTCTTAATCGAAATACAACTTTTTGTATTCAAATGTGAGTTTCTATTTTTTTGTAATAACATCAAAACACGTTTGTTATATCCAAGATCAGTGTGTGTGCACAATACTAGACAAAGCCTCCCCTGTAATTTATATGCCAATAAGTGTCTGACAAGACAACAGTATATTAAAATAGTATAGTCAGTTCTCAATGGGGAAAAACAACTGCACTGATAGATTCGGGATCTGTAAAGGTACTGTAAATTCTCAAAAATATGTATTCACAGTACCTGCAGGACAGTTCAGTAGATATCCCCCAACTCCTCATTAAGGACTTTCTTATACCCAGTTTTGCAGCTGATGGACTGTACAAAGAGATCATGTGACTTGCTTAAGGTAAGTGAATTAGGGACAAAAATGGGATTCAAACCTGAAGCCGTCTATCCTACAGTCGCATCAGGTAATCAATAGATAAAAGGTCATTCATAACTTCTGCTTATATTTTTGGAAATGGTTGTAACATGAATGATCGTCTTTACAATCATCGTCTATTGAGCCGCAGGGTGATAAAAATAAATTCCATTACTTTTCTTGACCTCATCCAATGTGTAATATTTCCACCTCACCCCCACAAATGCACACAAATGATTTTGCCATATGAAGTTACAAATAAAGATGGATTCGAGATACTGTATATTTTTGTCTGTTCCAAACAGTCATACCAAAAAGGTGCCAAAGTGAGTAAACAATCACTTTTTTTTTACCAAGGGTAACAGTAAACATGCATATCAAGTCTCCCTGTTTTTAGGGAGTCTCCCTGATTTTGCCATTTTATTGAGATTCCCCCTACTTAAAAAATACATAAAAAATAAAAATAAAAACTCAGCTTTACTGATATAATAAAGAAGATGACAACACGAGGTACAATGAATATTTATGTCACTTTTAGGTCAACCAAACATAACTGATTGACTCAACTCTTTAGGATACCTGCCTGACTCTATTCCATGGTGCAGTTCTTTGTTGGGTACCTTAATTGAGTGATCTGACCTTTGAACGCCATTTGCCGTGGAAGTACTTGAGCTCACTAGTGTGGAGAGTCTGTATTTGTACTTAGTTAAGGATTGTTGACTACAGTAGGGTGCCTGTATTTGTGATCTTCAAAGCATTGTTTGACTAGTGCAGGGAGACTTTTTACTGACCAGTTCAGCACTGTTGTATTAGTGCAGGGAGTCTTTTTACTGACCCATTCAGTACTTTATTATTAGTGCAGGGAACCTTTGTACTCACCAGTTCATCACTGTTTTATTACTGCAGGGAACCTTTGTACTGACCTGGTCAGAACTGTTTTATTAGTGCAGGGACCCTGTGTATGGACCAGTTCAGCACTATTTTATTAGTGTAGGGAGCCTTTTTACTGACCTTTTGGGGATTGTTTTATTAGTGCAGAGAGCCTTTGTACTGACTGACACTGTATGGCTTCTTGTGCTCTGAAGATCCAATCTTCAGAGCAGAGTTAGTGGTGGGAGAAAAAGAATTTAAATTATTTTGCTCTGACTCAGCATCCCGCATCACTTTTCCACAACCAAATGGTCCAGGAGTTGCCCACCCACATCTGCCACTGCCAAAGCACCTCAGCCCAGCTGAACTGCCATTGAAAAGGGGACTTGAGCTGCCTTTAGCCTTGAGTTGTTTGGATATTTTGTACCAAGTGTATAGTCCTCCGCAGCCCTACTTTGCAGCAGCCTATAGCCCCTACTATCACCAGGTACATGCTGATGGGAGATCGGGGGAATATTTCTCCACTGTCCCACTCTTTGTATAAGGGGGAACCTCTCCACAGCCCCATCAGTTCAGGGCAGACCTTCTGAGTATCCCACATTTTCAGAGTTGTTCCTGATTTTGCCTTAACAGTGTATTCATCTGGTCTTCATAAATCTGGCACTTATCATCACTGAAGCATAAGGGTTTGACATATAAAGTAGTGCCATATATGATAGTTATATGCTGGATCTTCTGAAAGAAATGTTTTGTTATACCACGCCACATATTTAAAGCGATTCGAGAAACTCGCACTATTTCTTCTTTTAATGAATTGAAAGAGACTTGTACATATTTGATTTATCAGTTGAGACATCTGTTCAGGAGTCTTTTAAGCCTTTAAGTTGCCTGATTTGTGATTTAGGAAAACTGGACCCACAGTGGTTAAAATGGAAAAGTTCAGGTTGTGGAAGGGAGTGGAGCAAACTCTTTCATACTTTTCAATGCAACAACATGACAGAGGTGTGTGAGGTCTCGTACAGTTTTGTAAGAAGTGGGGGAACTGAGTTCCTACAGATTCCTATGCAGTTTAACATCCTGGATTTGAGAAATAGATGGAAGAGGGTCATTAGGACTGGGCAGGTTATTACAGGTTCTGTGGTGCCTTTTTCTTTTGAAAGTTGCAGCGAAGTCTATGTGATCAGCTGTGCATTGCCATGCAGTTTATTACCTTTAACATGGATATCTGGTATACCTCTCTTCTCAACTGCCACCCTCCCCCAAATGTCACGGGTGTCTTCGATTTTGCCCAATCATTTTCTTGGCTCCTGGCTAAACGAGAACCCCAGCCCCCCCCAAAAAAAACACAAACCCCAGGAATGAGAGAGTCTCTGCATGGTAGTCAGACAAATCAGGACTGATCTAAATTGTCCATAAACAGAAGCTTCTTTTAGTAGTGTTTATAGTTATGTATCTGTACTACTGTGTTGTTTCTTCAGGACATGGCTAAACAAGGGACCTACAAATAAATATGTCTAATTCTACCTTACCAGGGTTACCAATAAGTAAACCAGTAAATGAATAATTAAAATGAAGTCTAACCAGCCCTCTTGTTACAGCATGAGCTTGGGAATCAGGAGACCCAGGTTCTTATCCAACGAGAAACTCTTACTCACTGTACAACATTGAGCAAATCACTTCACCTCCCTGTGCTTTAATTCTTCTGGCAGTAAAAGTTAGTTAAAAGCAGTGTGATAATGCTGGACTGATGTGCACTTTCTACTTTTAAGATATTATTCCCCATTAATGAGAGCTAGTGCAATAATGTTCATTACTTAAAAAAAAAAAACAGCTGCCTAGGGGAGGAGTTAGGTCTACATGCCTTGTAATTTTGTCAGCCAAAAGTTAAAAAATAATATATATATATATACACATATATATCAGTAGCCTAAAATGCATAAATAAATATTGAGGGGTGGGTCAAACCTGCTGCAAGGAGTAATCTGGGGTTGACTTTCACTGGCAGCTCAACCTAGTGGCTGGCATTTCACATATTATAAAAATGTATATACTTGTTTGACATTCCCTTATAATTTTTATATTATGGTTGCACATTACCTATTTGTACCACCATTTGTGCATAATCAAATAACAGAATGATTTGATACCAGCTAGCTTCACCAGCACAATTAAATGCTTGCAGCAGCATGCTAATAAACACACGCAGCACTAACTGTGACCCCCCCACACACACACAACTTATACTGGTCGGTGGCAGTAAGCTCAAGCAAAAGGGCAAACCAACAGTAAGAAGTATAGAAAGCCTGAACAGAGGCAGGAAGATATGAAGTATATTGGTAGGTTAGGTAGCTAAATGGATAGATAGACAGGCAGATGGCTAGAGTGAGAGAGAGAGAGAGAGAGAGAGAGATCGATCGCTGGCCAGTGCTCCAACTAAAGTGGGCAGAACAACTTCCATGTGGCTTCAGAATTCAAGAATAATCCACTGTGAACATGGGTGAATGGCTCATCTTTATTTTTTTTTATACAATCTATTTATCTCCCGTGGTGACAACGGGGAAACTACTCAGTTATCCACCCTTGTATTCTGGGTCTTACTAAGCTGGGTACCCAGGATTTTTGGGTGCCCAGCAACAATATTTCCAGTAATATTTTAAAAAAAAACTAACACCAGAATACAGCTAAAAAGCTCCTGATTACCTAGGTTCAGGTGTTATTTTTTTTTTTTTTAATACAGCATTTTTAACAGTAAGGTATATTCTCTTGTAAATAAATAAATAAACTTCAAGAAGCACTCCCTCTCTTTGTGTGCTGTCAACCCATTCCCTGATGGCAGTCCCCTTCTACCTAGAAATGCAGTTGGGAAAAAAATCCATTGATAAAAAAACAACAAAAAACAGATCAAGGTAAAAACACCCTCCCCAGCTGCCTTTTCCCTGTTGTATAGTGGCACCCCCCTACTCACCAAACCACATACAGGCACAGCCTGGGCAAGCATTAAACTTCATGAATAAACTATGACAAAATTAACAAACGCTATAAGAGCAGACTTATTCTTGCCCACTGGTGTTTTCTATATTCTTTAGAACTGTGCTAATTTCACCATGGACTCACTCTTGTCCTGAATCTCTTGAGTGCAGACTAACTACTGGAAATGGTTATGTTTGAAAGTGTTTAGCTGACCCAAGGTCTTGCACAAGGTTCTGAACTGTGAGCGGTTACTGTAATTCAATGGGAGAGAGTGATGTGCCAATATAACCCCCTCCCTTCCCACTACCACTAATATACCAATGGTGGTATCTCCCAAAATAACTTTAAGACCAATGCAGCGAGAGAGAGAGAGAGAGAGAGAGAGAGAGATGATTTATTTATTTTTTTAACCCAGATTTGCTAGTGAGATACAATGTCTCCATTATGAGGATCTTGAATCTACCCAATTTTACAGATTGCTCAATTGATACACATTTGAGCCAGAATAACTCAATCAAGTTCATTCATGGAGCTAGTGGTTGCATTGGGATTTGAACCTTGGATCTCTGGGCTCACTGTTGTGTGCTGGAAACATTTGCCCACACTACCTTCACATTATACAGTTAAGATATCTGCAGCATAGAAACGTAGAATCTGGTTAAGAGCTTGTGTCCAGCAGAATCACACACACACACACACACACACACACACACACACACACACACACACACTTGCAATTCTGCAAACAACAGAACAACAATAGCTCATTGTATTGATACAGACCACTAGGAAGGAGAGACTACATAGTACATCCAGGGGTAAAATAGAGTGAATGTCAAAATAAACAAACAAATGTTTCAGGATGGGGTGGGGTGGGGGCATTTCAAAATCACCAGATGGCTGCAAATAAAATCAGGCTGCAATAGATTTAAAGCCAAACATCTGCTGAAATTGTTACAAAAAAAGTTTCTTCCAATTTATGAATCTGTATGCACTAGCCAATGAGCCAACCTGCTTCACAAGTTACAATTCACAAAGTGTGTCATGCAGCAACAGCTATAAAATCTAGCATCAGTTAAATACAATAAGAAAATGTATCTTCCAACAATAAAGTCGGCATACAGTAAGCCAGGAGCTAACCTGCTCACCAGGTTAGTACTCAATGCTTAGCTCCTGTAACAGTCCTGTTATGGAGTAGCTGGGACCAAAAATACTTCTAAGGCAAAATCACACTTCGTTCAAAAGAACTTCAACACTAGCCATTATAGCCATATTTGCATATCACATGCTTAGGCCATGTTACAATCCCAGAAAGAAATTTCTAACTGTTTTATTTGCTCCAAATATTCAAAAATGGTAACATGTATTTCACTAAGGGGCAGGGCTGTAACTTCAGGTGCTGTCATATGATAGACTTTTCTTGAGGGGATTGAGACACAGCCTGAGCATCCTATGTGATATGCAGACTCACAAATTGGAAGAAACATTATTTTACAAATTTAGTAGATGCGAAGGTTTGAATCTGTTGAGCCTGATTCCATGTTCAGCCATTTGGTGATTTTGAACCCCCCCCCCACCCCCAAATCCTGGAACATTTGATTCTTTTGACAGTCACTCTATTTTACCCTGGATGTATAGTACCACATGTTCTCTCCTTCTGGGTGATCTATATCAATACAATTAGATATTTTCATTGTATTGTTTGCACACAATTTATTTTGCAATGCTTACTGTAGGAACACCTTCAAGCCCTATGGTGAAGATTTGTATAATACATGGCATATTTTGTGATACTGGCTTATCAACTATATTTATTATAAACTGCATTTAATTGTTTGGTTTCACACAGTATTTTAATGCACAATTTTAATCAGCAGAGCATATCTATTCAACAAAATATTTCTCAGTTATGGAAGTCTTTACACTATTTTAGGAATTAAAGTTTTGGGAAATGTGATTTTTTTTCTCTGAATGCTGCTTCACTCGGTCTGGTACATCGCTCTTTTGGATTGTACATGCAGATATTTATTTCTATATACCTTTTTAAATTCTCATGTAAACAGGCGTTAATTAAGGTCACTTCCATTGTCTTTTTCATCCCCATACACATGTGCAATTTTAGATAAGAAAAAGTCAGCAGTGGGAGCACAGAATGCAGAGAAAAACAGAGCTGCAAAAATCATATCTAAGGTATCAAAAACTGTTCTTTTAAAATCTGTTTTTAGATGCCTGGGCATATTTATTTATTTTTTATGTATGTATTTCTTTAAAGGTTGATAACCAGGAAAGGCACCATTGCACCGAGGCTCGTTTCCAGATGTGACCTGGGGAAAAGGGTTGCGTAGGGAGAAACAGTGACTTGTAGCATGTAACAGTTTGAAGGTTACAAATATTGTGATTAGGAAAAGAAAATGGTAGGGGCAACAGATCTTTAAAAGTGCTGTTGAATGTCCCCCACTGTTGCAGATTTACTCAAGGATTTTTTCACTGACACTCTTTGTGTGGGTCTCTGTCTTATTCCAGTATGACTCTGCACATTATTCTAATGAACGAGACTGTGACTAAGATTTCAGATTTGCACGATTTTCAGGTGGAATATACATTATAGGTAATTAGGTAATTTAGACTACTATGTGGTTTTAGTCCCATCACTACAATTCAAATAGCAGCCTTGAAGCCCTTCTTTGCTCTTTGCAGAAGCGGCTGCTATGGGAGCGACCCCCACATTAAAAGTGGAAAAGCGACCCAAAATATATTAAAATGCCAATTATAGCATGAGGAAAATGAAAAATACTGCTTTCCTTGATCCATTGGTTTAGATGGGGTCCAAGTTTGATATTTAACATAAGCAATTATTTAATTGAGTAAGTCATAAAAAGTAGTTGTTAAAGATAAATACTTAAAATGCATAAGGAAAAAATACAGAGGGCTAGATTCACAAAGCTTTCTGAAGGTGCAAAACATTCTCTAAGTCCCCAAAATTGCCTTAGCTATGGAAACAAAGGGGAATTTGCACTGGGTGCTATTCACAAAACCCTCTGCAGCTGCATAAAACAACACTAAGGACTGTGGAAAGAAGTGCAGCTGTAGAAGTCCCTGAGGAAAATAAGGTATGAGATAAGTAAGGCACAGCCACTGAAAGGCTATTCACAACCAGTTTTTTTTCCACAGCTGTGGAAAAAATGTCACACACAGTGAAATGAGGTGTAACTCTCCCTCAGCAAACTGCAGTAGTGCCCCAGCAATTGGAATCAATTAAGGTGGAGGTGAGGCACAGGTAATGGCATCCCAGATAGTATAACAGTGGCTGCTGTAACAGCAACAAAAGCACACATTGCCGTGATATGGCAACAGGCAACAACCACCAGACACAGTGCAGCCCATGATGGAGCCCCACAGGCAGTAGAGCCTGGCCAGCCTGCAGTGAGTGCTACCTCTGCAGGCAACAGGAACAACCCAGGGAGGGAGGACCAGCAGTGACAGTTGGCCACTGTGGTGCCATGGTATTGCTGGTACCTGTGGTGCTGCAGTGGTCCCAGTTGAGGGACTGGTTGCTGATCTCTTTGTGGGTGCTTTCAGCTTCATTCTGTGGCAGCCCTGTTAAAGTTTGCTGTTCCAGGTAATTAAGTTCACTGTTGCTGTGCCTCCTAAGCTATTTCTGCAGCTGCGGATCTGCAGTTGCGGCTTTTCAGCACGTGCGCAATTTCCATAGCTGCTGAATTTCTGCAGCTGCAGGGATTTTACGAAATACTGCACCTACTCAAAATTTCTTTATGAATATCATGAAACTGTGTTTCCGCAGTGCTGCAGGCCTTTTTCCCACAGCTGCAGGATTTTTGGCTTTCTTTGTGAATCCTGCCCTATTTCTGCAGCTGCGGATCTGCAGTTGTAGCTTTTCAGCATGTGTGCAATTTCCACAGCTGCTGAATTTCTGCAGCTGTGGGGCATTTATGAAATTCCGCACCTGTTCAAAATTTCTTTATGAATATCACACAACTGCGTTTCTGCAGTGCTGCAGGCCTTTTTCCCGCAGCTGCAGGATTTTTGGCTTTCTGTGTGAATCCTGCCCAGAGTCTGACAAAGCAGCCTATAATTTAATTTGCTGATTGCAATCAGCTGCTCCACTCCATTTCCTTTTACTCACTCCAGGCACTGTTAGGGTGCATATGTTAGTTAAAAACATATATATATATATATATTTTCATTTCAACTCATAAAAGTTTAGGTTATTTTCCCTTACACCTTGCAAACTTCCAAGAGTGGCACCAGAGCAATAGCACAGATTGCCAATGAAAATAAACAGGGAATGGTCTGAAACAAAACTCCCACCTACAGATTTTGGCTCTGTCATGCTCTCAGAGAGTTCTATCTCAACAGACAAAGTGCCCATAAATGCACAGTTGTTTTCCCCCTTAAGGTGCATGTAACTTTGTTTAAAAATAAATAAATTAAAACTAAACTAATTGTTAATTGTCTTTTCTATTAAAAAATGAAATTAAAAATAATTTAAATGTTCATTAATTGTGCTTTCAGCTCACCCAGGGGAGTGAGAGGGGAAAAGTGCCTGCTCTCTCTCTCTCTCTCTCTCTCTCTCTCTCTCTCTCTCTCTCTCCCTCCTCTGCATTGGAAAAGACAAACAGTAAATGGCAAAAAGATTTATTACTCCTGCAGGCATAAGGGGTTAGTCCTTAAAGAAAAAAACATTTTGTTTTATTTCTTAAATTATAAAAAATGCATTTGTTTTATTTTCTGTCTTCAGTAGTAACATAGAGGCATGCCCTGGTCACAACAAGCAGCATAAGACTCCTATGGGAGCCAGCTTGCCACCAACCCAACCAAACTTTTAACTGTTTTTGGTGTGCCTGTGTCACAGCTTCTACCAGTGACACAGGCACACCAAAACTGTTATAGCTTTGGTTGGTAGCCAGCTAGCTCCTATAGGAGTCTCATGCTGTGTGTGGCCAGGTAAACCTCTATGTTATTACTGGAATCAGAAAATAAAACAAATCCAGTATTCTAAACTTTTTTTTGTGACTTTGCAAAAGGTGGATATGTGTCATACTATAAGAGTGCCACCATTGGGACATGGATGGAGTGAAACTGTTTTTTTTTATATAACAACCTGTCTGCTCATGCTCTCATAAAGTAATTTACTTACAGGCAGTCTGTAGAGAGATTCTTGGGTCAGAAGTTGTGGTTTGTAAAAAAATAAACAAAATAAAATGCCAACAGAGCTGTAACAAGAGATTATGAATGTAACTTTACTGGCTTGCTTTTCTACGTTTTCTTTGGCTCTCTGTCTAAAAAAAAGTTATGGTGTGCTATTACCCCACTGTTCAGTCCTATCTTTGTCTCAATAAATGTTACTGTCACAGCATTGCCTGGTGACAGGTAGGAATGCGTAAAGTTTTAAGTTTGCTAGCAGACTGCTGTGAATTCTTCCACTACGCACTTCAACGTATAAAAAAAGCTGCAGTGTGCTATTAACCTGCTGTTCAGTCTCACAGGAACAGTGTTAAATCTTTTTGTCTCCCATTCACTTGATCTTTTTCCCTGGGTTTGTTTGATTATGGACCACTAACCAGGAACCTTGGCACACTGTTATCTTGGACAAGCTGTTGGGTCCAGCAGGGGATGGAATTAAATTTCATGTCTGGTAAATATATAGCACAGTGATACTCAGTCCTAACTGTCTATTTAATAGCAGTTTCATGGGATATTTTAGTAATTCTACATATTTATTTTGAGTTTTCCATGCCAAAAAGTGGCATATTCATTGATGGTTTCACATAAGTTGGCTTTGTGTTGATGTCACCATAATTTTGGTAAACCTGAACAGATCACTGATTAGGCTGGGCTGTGCTGTCTGTGTTTTGATTTGTTGGGCTGTGCTGTGAAGGGAAATGAAGTACCACAAGCAAATAATCATTGATTTAATTTATGATATAAGTTCAGCTAGTTTGGTTTGGAAACTATTAATAACACACTGTTTATTAAATCAGTGTGCTATTAATAAGCAATAAGCTATTAATACGCATTGGACTTGTAGTAAATGCAATAAAATTCTTTTAAAATTATACATTTGAAGTACATGTGCCATATTTTGCATAAGGTGTATATTGCGGCTCCTTGCCTAGCTGACAACTCATGTGGCTCAAGAGGCTGTCAAGACTGAGAATCACTGAGTTAAAGTTTACAAATCACCTGTGAATAGGAAATAGTTAGACCAATCAGTTAAATTTGATTTAACTTTTATCAGAAACAGATTTACAATATAATGATGTGCAGAGATTTAGGAACATTTCTACTTACAGTAAATTTAAACTGAAATCTATCTTTTGTCCCTATATGCAACCCTGCTATTGCCACTTTGCAGTTATTATTGAATGAGATTGCCAAGTTGTTTTTCAATTGTAAAGCATATAAAAAATACAATAATAACAATACCAAAATAAAACAATAATAAAAATAATAAACTTTGGTTAATAAAGAGAGTAGCTGGTGTGACGTACACAGCCAGTTCTAAGTGTTGTATCAATCTTTTTCTTTTATTACATATAAAATGTGTAATGGGAAGGTCAATTTGAGGAAACTACAGTCTTGCTGAACTGACACATCAAAACCCCCCAGGGATAAGTTCAAAGGACAGGACATAGCTAAACTGCAGATAGCTGGGGTGCAATTATCTTGTCAATTTGCTTTCATTCCAGGAAATAAAATTAGCCATTCATAACATCCACAGGGAAATCCTTTGATGTGCCCTAGGTGTCATGAGAAAAAGGACACTGGCCAGTATTATGAATAACCTTTCAGGAAACCAGCTTATTTCATCAAAGAGGTTGACGTCTGGGCCAAGCAGGACCCAGGCGAATTTGGAAGGTCCAATATCTATTCCCAGGAAACCCTTGAATTACATCAGAGAGACCTTTGATGTGTAGATTCTAAGGCCCAGACAGAATTAAATAGTCAAATACACATTTTCTTTGAATACAGGGCCTTATATCAAATAAACTTTTGATATGTATGTGTAGCAGAGCACAAACCGGTTTTGTCTGGTTAACCTGAGGAGAGGAAAGTCAGTGAGATCACCTATTATGTTTTTTTAGATATCTTATTTAGACATCCTGTGTTATAAAATATAGATTTTGTTACACCAAGATGGAGTTAGGTGACCTTAGAGAGAAGGCCGGCTCAAGACTGTTTTTAAGCCTATTGCAAACCTTGAAAGACTCACAATTCATTATCTGACTGAGAGAAGAGAGACCATCAAAGCACTGAAGTAAGGACCTTAGACAAGATTAATCTGAAGTTATTATTTGTAGGAATTTGCATTTTAAACCTGTTCGTTTTAAGGCTGTATGTGTTGGGATATTTTGTTCTGTAATATTTTCTGTTTTCCTATTTTAAAGTAAATATATGTATTTTAAAACGGAAACTGCTGGTGTGCCTTGACATTTCTTTTTATTTAAGTGAAGCTTTTAAAGGTTATAGTTGACACTGTGTAAGAGCTTATTTTGATACCAAACTGGGAAAGGGATAGAGTTCTCTAAAGTCTTGCATAGAGTTCTAAGGTTTCATTTTGTAATCTTGGCCAAGTGCCTGTAGACAAAGATATCTGGCCCACTGAAGACAGAATTATCTAAGCCTGATAATTGGGTATGCTAACAAGAGGTTATCAGTTTGAATCCCTCCAGAACTTGAGACTAAGGTGACTCAAACCAACAAAACAGACAAGAGGGTAGAAGGCTGACCGGTTGAGCAAATTTTTGACAGTTGGCTCTATCAGGGTTTGATCCCCTGATCTCCTAGTTACCAGTGTGATGCTCTAAACAAAGCAAACAATCCTAGGGTAACACATCTGAGATGCAGCATCTCAGTTCCAGTGAGGGTCTTTTTGCTATTTTCACAGTTGTGTGAGATGGAGTGCTCAGAGGTTAAACAACTTGTCCAAGGTCATACAGTGAGTAGTTGGCTCTAAGAGGATATGATCCCCTGATCTCCTAGTTATTAAAGCGATGCTCTTAACAAAGTAAATAAATCTGTACTGTACTTGAGAATTCACAGTCATAAAACCTGTAAGATATGCTTTTGAGAACTGTGGTAATTTAGTACAGAAGTTTTTTATTTGTATTTTTTTAACAGATTTATTCTTCTTGGGTAACACAGCTGAGATGCAGCATCTCAGTTCCAGTGGTGGTTCTGTTGCTACCTATTTGCACAGCTTTGTGAGATGGAGTGCTCAGAGGTTAAATAACTTGCCCAGGGTCATACCATGAGTAGTTGGCTCTAGCAGGATTTGAACTCTTGATCTCCTAGTTACCAAAGTGGTGCTCCAAACAAACCTGTACTGTATTTAGGAATTCCCAGACATAAAACCTACAAGATATGCTTGTAAGAACTGAGGTAATTTAGTAGAGAAGGTTCTATTTATTTATCTTTTTACATGTTTATTTATCTAGGGAAACACAGCTGAGATGCAGCATCTCACTACCAGTGGTGGCCCTGTTGCTACCTATTTACACAGCTATGTGAAATGGAGTGCTCAGAGGTTAAACAACTTGCCAAGGGTCACACAGTAAGTTCAATGTTTGTGGAATAGCAACGGGGAGAATTGGGGTATATAGTGCTTGTGTAACTTGTAGTACTTTTTGTGGCTTTGCTGCTTTCCCATCCTTGAGTGGTAGGTATGTAGGTAGTAATTTGTAGGGAATAGAAGGCCCAAAAAGATACCTCCTCCAACCCACAGAGAGTATGACCCCGTAGCACTCAGGAAAGGAAAAACCCCTATGTAGAGGAAACCTCTGAGGACCCATGGCTGGTGGTCTGCTTGTCCTCTGGCATACTAAGAGGAGAAGGATCTAGGTTCTAGTAACCATAGCTAATTTAAGGGTGATGAGCTTCTTGGAGAGACAATGATCCATCTTCAGTCCATATATGATGCAGATTGAATGATGATCCTGAGGTTGAAGAGTAGGTCTTTTTTGAAGGCAAGATAGAATCCAAGTGTGAAGTAGATCCAAATGAAGGAGGGCAAATGAAGTCCAAGTTTCCAAGATGATGAATGATGCTTGTCACAAGGGATTGCAAGGGTGTAATGAGCAGAGGGAACATGACTTGATTGACAAGTGACTCGACAGGGAAAAGTGGAATGCTGTGATACAAGAAGTCATTGGTGAATGATTCAACTTGTAAAAGGTTTGCCTGTCAAGGTACGGTCTGGAGGCAAGGAAGGAGTAATGAGCGAGAGGTCACTAAGGAAGCTTCCATGAAGTAGAATGGGTGGGAAAGTGACTTTGAGTGCCCTGGAGATGATAGTTCCATTTCAATCTGTAAATGATGCAGACTGAAATATGATCCTGAGGATGAAGGGTAAGTCTTCTCTGAAGGGGAGGTAGGATCCTAGATGTGGAGAGGTCCAGTTGAAGAAGGGCTAATGCAGTCCATATTTCCAAGCTGCTGAAAGATGCATGTCCAAAGGGATTGTAGGGCAGTAATAAGTCAGGAGAGCATAATTTGATCAAAATACAATCAGACAGTAAACAAGACTTGTGATGATTTGTAAAGTAATGGGTGAATGAAGCAATTCATGTGAGGTTTGATGTTCAATGTAGTCTGGAGGTAAGACATTTATTAGTAAGTGATAAGTAACTAGGTAAGCATCACAGAGTAGAAATGGGTAGAGGAGAGTTTTGAATGACAGATAGAATAATACCATAAGTGATTAGTAATCGAACAGAAGAAGACTGCAGAAGCAGTCCATATGGTAACCTAATGTATATGGGGATGACTGGAAGTCCAGAAGAACAGATATATGGCTTCTTTTCATGATGTTCATAACTTAGTATGTAAATGATCTGCTGGTACTCTGCTTGAAGTAAGTGCGGTATTTCTGAGGTGTGATTGTCCAGGAGATGCACTGTGGTGGTGAATGGTTGGTTGAGATTATGGATAATCCAATGCCTAAATACTTGAGAAAAGCTTGTAAGCGAAGATAAGGAAGAGTCTATAGTTGAATTGGTAGTGAGGTCAATTAGTGTATGATGCTACAGGGTCTTGATGCTATGACTGATTAAGACCAGACTGAGTTAGTGAATTGCCTTGACTGTTACAGATTTCCAGATAGAAGTCAGAAGAGCCAGTTCTCTGAGATAGTCTTTACCGCAGAGATTAATGAAGATAATTTGTGAAGAGGCTGTAGGGTCCACTGGAAGAGCGGTTAACTGAGCTGAGATACTAGATGAAAAGATGTGGATGATTGTACAAGAAATAATGATGTCCAGGAGTGAAAACGATGGTTTGGATGACATGGAATTAGTGATCAGCAAGGCAGTGGAGATCCCACAATGAATGTTCTGGAAGGCATCTGAGAAATTCTTAAAGCATGCAATGTCTATTGAGAAGTAGAATTCAAGTAACTTGGTCAAACGAGTCAGTGTTTGAAGAAGAGGCTGTAGAAGGTAAAATGTATGATGTCCATAGTTGAATGGGTGATCATGCGATTTCTGGTATCCATAGAAGCGATGCTGATTACAAAGTCAGAGCATAGCAAAATGATCTAAATCCTTTCCATGTATGAGGATAGCCAGTGAGACAAAGCATACAGGGAAGTCATGGTGATTGAATGGACAGGAATCAGAGGGTATATCCAATAGAGATGGAAAAGATCTTCCTATTGTCCAGGCGAATGTGATTCCATGAATAATTGTGAGGAGCTGATTGATCTGTATAAAAACTTTATGATGACATAAGTGTTTATGAGGCATGTAAGCCAATGAACGTGTGCTGGCAGTCGTATTTTTCCAGAGTAATGAATCAGTGATCCAAAGAGTAGTGGAAGGGTATTGTTAGAATGGCCAGAGTAGGAGTATGATATGAATCATATGGAAGAGCAGATGACGGGGTAGAAAAACTGGTCAGAGACAGGTTACAAGACCCAAAAGTGCCACATAGCACAGCATGAAGCCCCAAGCCTGCAAAGCAGAAATGAAAAGGCAGCCATCCAAATGGGAAAGAAGTCTCGGGGGAATCCTGAGGAAGTGAAAGAATGATCCAGGGAAGGTGATGAGCAGGGTGAAGCCGAATGACATCCACAGCAGGAAGGTACAAGACCGGGTCGGCTCCTCAGCGAACAGCATCAAAATGCAGGAAGGCTGAAGCAAGGCATCAGAGGATGATCCACAGAAGGCCAAGGCACCAAGCCAAGCACCAAGAGCTGCTGAGAAGAGATACAGGAGTCCCACATCTGACAAAGGCTGCAGATGACTAGAGAAAAGAGTGGAAGATGCTGACATGAAATAGAACAGGGTTCCCAAATCTGCAAAACAAAACAAGCCCATATACCAGCTGGCCAGGGACCAGGAGCAAGAAGTCCATGAGGCAGTCAACCTGGATTGAGAGGGGAACTGAACAAGCTGATGAGATCCATATCATGAGGGAAATGAGACCAAGGGGGTCAGAGAACGAAGGTCCATGGAAGTGCTGGATGGAGACTGGAGAGAATGAGGATAATCGGAGCAAAGGGGTTCTGTATCGGGAGAAAAGTACAAGTTGGCAGGAGGCAGAAAATGCAGAGGGTTGAACTTCCAGGCATGGATGTAGGCTTATAAGTGAGGGAGTCAAGGTGAGAAGACCTGGACATGACATGCCAAGTAATGCCTGACAATGGAGGCAAGTTCGGTAAATGTTCCAGGTCCAGGAGGGAGCAGCAGGCGGTGGTCCTGTTGAGAGTTTCCCAAGTTGAAACGGACAGTTGCAGAAACTAGCTTCCAGTCTCGGTAATCGAGGAGAGATAATCAGTAAACAATACCACTCAGCAGAGGTATATGGAGGCAACTGAGAGGATAAAATTTAGCTCTAGATGGGAGTGGCATCCAGGTGTGAGCTAGAGATGCATGGAAAGATTGGAGTCACAGAAGCATGCAACCAACCAGATAATCTGAGCATGGAGACCAACATATTAGGCCTGTAGGAAACATTGGGAGGTGGAAGGCATGTGAGGTATAAAGGCCCCGATCCTGAAGTGAAGCTGCAACCTGCATCATGCTAGGGAAGCAGAAGGTGGAAACAGTCAAATCAGATGCAGGCTTCCAGCCATGTATGTTTGTGAGGTGTGATCATGTATCAAGGATGCAGACTAGGAAGGATTGAGAAGGCAAGTCAGGCAAAGTCAGGTTCCTGAAGGGAAACAGTAGTCAGGTAGCAGGCTGAGAATGTATATGGATGAAGTAATGAAGGGAGATACAGACATCCAATGATGATGGCTGAGGCAGGATGATCCTGACTTAAAATAAATAGGCAGAGGTAGGATGATAAGGGTACATAGGTTGAAGAAGTTCAGTTCCTGAAGGGAAGCGGCAACTGGCATGAAGTAGAGATGTCATTGTAAGGCACAGTAGATTGTAGACATGGCTCCCAACCCCGGTAGTCAGGGCACGCTAACCTGCACTCAATGTGGCAAGCAGAGTTATGGATGGAAGATGTCCTGTTGGTAGGAAGTAAGAGGTAGTGATTGTAATGGAATCTCATCCCTGGTAAACAGCGGAAGCCTATCTTCACTCAGCAAGTCAAAAGGTGCGAGTTAGGGATGGTATCCTGTGACATAGGTGACAGCAATTGGGTGCCTATAAAAACAGTGACTCAATCATGGCACCTGTCACTGCAGTGACCCAGCAGAGAGGGCAAGTGGATGGGGGATTCACGCATATAGTGACAGGATGTTGTTACATGCATACGTGTGTGGGGGGAGGGAGCAGGCATGCTCAGCAAGGGCCAGAAAAGGAGGGAGAGATTGTGAGGGGGTGGTGCCACAGTGAGCTGCTGAGCTGCTCCCATGGTGTGGTGGGTGGGTTCAGGGCTGGGCTTTACAGGGTGCTCGGTTTGGGTCCGGAAGCAAGTACCTTTTGTTGCATATGGCCCCCCAATTTTTTTTATTTTGCACCCCCTGGAGTTGAGAATCCTACAGTAGGTGGTTGCAGGGCACATGAACAGTTAAATTGTAAGTCCCTGCTGCCCTTTTGCTGGGCACCAGGGAGGACATCACTGAAATTTATTTTCAGCGATGTATATTTGCCCTAACGGCGATCACTATTCTGTGATTGCTTCTATCACATAAATCCATTAGGGATGGAGTCCGGAGTACTGCTGGTATGGGATGGCTGAATCTCAGAATGCTGCTGGAGAAGGGAGAGTAGAATAGGAAACTGGGATTAAATGAGCAAGATAAATGCAACACTAAAAGGAAAGAAGACATAACATGATGGGAATAGCAGGTATAGAAACAGGCAGTACTGTGAAGAGGTTCAGCTGTAAAAGTGGAGACAATGCAGAGGATGGAAGGCTCCACTGGGGTGAAGTGGAACCTGGGGAGAGAAAAAAAAAAAGGGCACTGGACTGGGGATGCAGACGGCAGTATCAAGTAGGCCAACACGCCGAGGAGTAGGCATATAGGAGCAACCCCCTCATGTCCCTACTACCCCATATCCATGCTTCCTTCCCCCGACACTCTCCCAGTTTGAGAGGTTATCCACCCCGCCATTGCTACAAGGACAATGTGCAAGTGGAGCAGTGGTCACAGGAGCTCCTCCTTGATGTAGCAAATGGAACGTGTGGAGGGAAACAAAGGAAAACTTACCCCTACACCTAGACCTCCATACTTCCCTCTCCTCCCAAAGGTGCTACAGTGGGAGCCAGCAAAGATCCATACAAGGTATGGCTGCAATGGGAGGTGAAAATGAGGAACCAACTGCATACTCTGATCCTGTGGAATATGACATCAAGCATATTCACCATTGAAGGAGACATGCTTAGATTGCAGTAGGGTATACTAAGTGGGTGACAGAAAGACTGAAGCCATGAAACAAGTAGTAATTTCTCATAGGCTGAAATACTGTAGCTAGGCAAGCAAGGAATGTGAGGCAGGCATAGGAAAACATTGAGAACTGGTAAGTTGGGGGAACACCGTGCAACTCATTCAGGGTGATTGACAATAAAGAAGTAGTGTAGGATCGAGTGGTAGCAGTGTCACTGGTGGTACAAACTAGAAAATATGGCTCATAGTATGATTAAGGGAAAAAGCAAGGCAAGTCAGGGTGGTACCAGGCATGGGTGCAGTGGTGATCCACTTACAATAGGGTAGGTAGGTAGAGAAAATGGAAAGCCAGTGACTGAGCTGGGCCAAGTAACAAAACAAGGGGAGAGCAGGTGGAAACAGTGACAGAGGTACTTACAAAAGTAGAGACCACCACAAAGAATTGCAGCAGAAAATCCAGCGGAGCATCATGGAAGAGTGACATGTAAGAGTCAGTGGGGCGAGGAGGAGAATGTGATGCCCGCAAGGGATGCCAGGAATGAGATCTGTGAGTTCGGTATGGAAGTCCTGGGGATTCTGCCAGTGCTCACAAATGGGAAGTGTGCATAACAATCCTCCTGTCAGAGTGACAATGGAAGTGGTATGAGATCGTGAATGTGTGGTTCGTTGTTTGAAGCATCCGCCTGGAGAGGAAAGGAGGAAGTATGAAATCATGAAGGAACTGGGGATGCTTGTAAGCATTGGTGGTAGGGAATGTGGGTGAGAAGCCCGGAAGAAACAAATTAGGGGAAGCACCCAAACACAAGAGAAGGGGTACAAACTCGAAAAGGGAGCAGGGAGATGAAACAGGCTGAGGAAATTGGAAAGGAACCAGGACAAATACAGCAGGGACAACACAAGCAAGAACACAATGGGAGGGCAGGAGGGGGAACAGAAGGCAGGGAAAAAACAAAAGGAAGCTGCAAGTGGAGAAGAACAGCACAGCTGCATGAGCCACGCAGGCAGCCTTGGGCACAAAAAAGCACTCCCTAAACAGGGGAGGTGTGTTAGTGGAGTGCTTAAATAGAGGTTGTGGGAGGAGCTATTCCCCACACTGAACCTCAGGCAAAGCCCTCCCATAGTTGGCTCCAGCAGGATTTGAACCCTTGCTCTCCTAGTTACCAAAGTGGTGCTCTAAATAAAGCAAACAAACCCTTATTGTACTTCAGAACTCACAGACATAGAACCTGTAAGATATGCTGCTGAGAACTGCGTTAATTTAGTACAAAAGTTATTTTTTCTTTAAGTTTATTTAGCTAGGGTGACACAGCTGAGATGCAACATATAAGTTCCAGCAGGGGATCTATTACTAAGGGGATACATGAGGGGCATGAGTGTGATATGGAAAATAGCTTCACTCCTTTAGAGTATCCAGAGGTCACTGTGCAGGAATGAAGATATTTTCCATATTACATGAATGCACATCATGTATTCATTTTATATAATAGGGGCCTCATTGTTGCAAAAGTTACCATTTGTGCTGATTTGCGTGGGTGTGATAACTGGTGTTTTCTCTAGTTATCACACTGTGATGATACCATCACAGTGTGCTAACTGGAGTGCAATAAGAATACCTCTTTTTTATGTTGTCTTGCACTGGAGCAAGCAACATCCTGTGGTAGTAGCACATTTCAGAGGTGTGTCAGTGTTGGCCAACGCACAGAACGCTTCTCAGTTCCAGTGGTGGTCATGTTGCTACCTGTATGAACAGCTGTATGAGATGGAGTGCTCAGAGGTTAAACAACTTGCCCAGGGTCATGCTGTGAGCAACTGATTCTAGCAGGATTTGATCCTCTGATCTCCTAGTTACCAAAGTGATTCTCTATACAAAACAAGCAAACCTGTACTGTATTTTGGAATTCACAGACAAAAACTTGCAATATATGTTTGTGAAAAAGAGAGGTAGTTTAGTACAGAAGATGTTATTTGTTTTTTTGTTTTGTTTTTTGCCAAGTTTATTTACCTTGTGTAACACAGCTGAGATGCAACGTCTCAGTTCCAGTGTTTGGCAGGTTGCTACCTATTGGGTTAAACAACTTGCTCATGGTCACACAGTGAGTAGTTGGCTCTAGCAGGATTTGATCCCTTGATCTCCGAGTTGTCAAAGTGGTGCTCTAAACACTAGATAAAATAACCTCTTTCACTTGATGAAGTGATTTTAAATCGGTGACATTAATTGACAGTGGGGAATTTTAACTACGGTGACATCCATTTAAATTAATGTGTTTAATTGTTACCAGTATTCTATTTCTTCCAGGCATTACTGAGATATCATTGTCAGAAGATGACTAGTGCTTGACAATAGTATTTTGATCACTTTTACTTGCAAACAAAAGGCCATGGGTAAAATACCAATGTCTCAGGGGAGCAAAAGAAAAGGGATTATTTATTCTTCCGAAGTATGACCTTATTTCTGTGTCTCACAGCATTTTATTACACTGCTATAGTTTGCTAGTAGCAGAAAACTGTGTGAATGTAGATGGAGTTCTCTGAATGTCACCAATTACTTCCAGCGGTGCCAATATACAGCAAAGACATTGCATTTTTTTTCTAGAATTCAGAATATGATACATTAAATTTTGTATTTATTTGAAAACTTTCATCAGGAAAGACAACATGAGCCATTAAGAGCTTGTTATAAGTCATGCCCTGGGGGTAAGGGAGGAATGTGGTATAGTAAACATTTCAGAGTACTAAATATCATGAATTGAAAAATGTAACAAAATCATACAAAATAAAGTTCAGCACGAAGGGTATAACAATGGAAAAAAAAAATAACAGTGCATAAACCAGAATGAAGTCAGACACATCTATGCCTTCAAATAATCAACTAAATATGTATAAATGTATAGTTTACATACAGATACCTACACCTGCATAAAAAACATACAGCCACATTAGACAGTATAGAAGGGAGGGGAGGGGAAGAGGAAGGAGGCAGAGTAGAGTAAAAGAATCAGGGTACATAGTAAGAAAAATGGATAATGTAGCGAAGGATGTAAGGGCCAGGAGCAGTTGCAGGATGTAGAAATGTATTTATGGAGAAGACAAGACATTCAGCTAGTGTAAGGGTCAGAGCGGTTCTCTAAGGGGAGCAAGTTCCAGAGTTTAGGAAAAGGGTAGGAGAAGGCAGCCCTACCAGAATCGGAGCTTCAGGCAGGGAGGGCAAGAGTCCTGTGAGTGGAGTTATTGAGGGAATAGGAGATAGAAGAAGGGGGTGGAAAAGAGTGCATTAAGGTAAAACAGAAGGGAGCCAAACTAGAATTTACCAACTAGTGAAGCACAATGAGCAAGGTGTTAGCCTCAAGAGTTGGGAAGGAGAGAGCAGTGTAGAGGTTGCAGTGGTGCGTACATGGCAGACAATTTACAAATTTATTTAAGTAAGAACAATATTCAACACAAAAGAATTAAACAAGTATTTCCCTCTAATCTACATGTTGGGAATTTTTTTTACCTACTGAATAATCTAATTTTTACAAAAAGTGCAAAATCAAGGATTACTGTAGATTTTCCTTCTTTAAAAATCAGGGAACATGTGAATCTGAGAGAACACATAGAACGAGATAATTTGGACTGGAGAGTAAGTCAGGCACATAGATTATATCTTGAGATAAGATACTTCTGTATTTTTCTCAAGTTTGTGCCAATGGTCAGGAGCTGAAATCAATTACTCTTTTGTAATCATTGTAATAAAAATGATTCAATAGCAGCCAATAAGGTACCTAATGTCCAAACACTGTCATTCACTGTAATAGTTATCCAAACTTGAAAGCATAGAAATTAACAAAAATAAATAAATACATACATACATAACAAATAAAACCTTAGTGGATTACTTTCTGATGAACAGTGAACACCGAACATTCACCCTGCCCTTCTTAATGAGGCAGGATCTTAAGAAAGCTATGTTGAAAATTTTGTGTACAAATATTACAAAACAACAAATTTATGAGCCTACATTACAT
This sequence comes from Neoceratodus forsteri, assembly GCA_016271365.2. Lineage (NCBI taxonomy): Eukaryota > Metazoa > Chordata > Ceratodontiformes > Ceratodontidae > Neoceratodus > Neoceratodus forsteri. The sequence goes on along the minus strand of CM028130.1, from coordinate 663,393,796 downwards.
TTTGCTAATGCAGGCTCATAACTCTCATAATTCTCAATATTTGTACCCCAAATTCCTCAGCCATAGCCCTATTGGTTCTGACCGGAGTTTGTTTTGGCACATCTAGTCTCCAGTCTCTCTTTTATGCTGCTTCATCAGCAGCTCCTCTATGCAGCTCAGTGATCCTCCTCCTTCTGGGACGCATGGCACAATCACTAGCCTTATATACTGGTGAGTGCATCATGTGATCTTTTGTTGCCTGATTGGATGCTGCCGGCTGTCTGTACATCCCGACAGCATCCCCCAGGCAACAGAAAAAACAATATGGAAACGGCATCTCTACGGACCTTTAACTGGACTTCTACTGCAAAGTCCTTATTTATTCGGGTCCGTGGATTGCGGGTTCAATCCAGGGATCCAGATCTCCCGCAGAACAGTCCACCCACCCTTATAGTCAATGGCAGCATGTCATGGAATAATGCCTGCACCATTATATGGGACATCACTTGTTCATAAAAGGTTGTAGAGAACTCTACATTCATATCCCACGTTGACTCCAAATATCATAATACAGATGTCTGAATCCAACACTGGATATCTGGATAGCCCTAGAAGGTGTGATCCACATTAGATCAATTGCTATTCAAACTTTAGTCCTGGACTATATATTGGTTGGTGTTACGCTGGATCCTGGATCAGATACAAGCCCTGCCCAAAGGACTGAGTAACCTGACAAACATACCATTCCTCTGGAGTAATGACATATACACTGTGTGTATCACAAACAGTGATATAGTAAACCATGATAAACATTAACAACAGTAAAAACTCATCTAAAAACAACTGACTATATTACTATATAAAACCAAAAACCAAAACACAAACTACAGTGAATACATAGTGGGGCTAACAAAGCAACATAATTGGAAATAAAGGGAATCCATCTGATGGTGACCTGCCTAGAGCTCCTTAAATGTGGCAAACATGTCCACCTCTACCTGCAGGAAGTGTTGCAACCAGGACTCATCAGTTGCTGTGGTCTGCAGCTGCATGCACACAGTGTGTATGAATCTGCGCTGCCTGTCCTACTGTGAACACTGAACATCATCTCCCCAACACCACTCACTGGCTCCACATCTTCCCCCTTAGGACCAGCACTGTCTTGCACCCCCTCAAGCCCAGTATTGTCAGATGGCACAGCAGGGTGTGCTACCACCAAAGGCATAGCACCATTGCCAGGTTGCCTGTCAGTGACCGTAGGTTTCCCATCCCCCACCTCAGTCTCCCCATTGCTGTCCTCCACCACCACAGTTGTACAGTCTGTATTTCAGCCAGTGGTCTTGCAGTGGTGTCTATCGCCTATGTGGGACTGACAGGCTGTGGCCGCAGATGGCCAGCCCCGTGCCTCCTTTACCATCCCTCTGGGCCTCCTGCATCTTCTGCCTTGTTCTTTCCTCATAGGCACTGGACTGTTGCCATTTCTACCACTGCATAGCCTGTTCCAGCATCCAGCAGCCTCAATATATGGGTTATCTGACCATGCCCAGTACCATCCTGCTGTTCAGCACCTGCAACAACATATGGGGAACAGCATCAGTGATGGCTGTATTGTTGGCCTGTGCATGCATTTATTAACAAGGCACAGGTCAAGTAACTGCAATGCATATATCACTGGGCCAGGTGGTGCCTGGTACAGATAAGCATACACATACAAGCACTGCAGGGCTTCCATATCTACAGAGATTCCTGTATTATATAGGGAAATTGAGCCATATACAGTCACAGCCAAAGACATGGCCAGCTATTTCCTAAAATTTCTGTGATATTTCTAGATAAATGTCCTGCTTTCTCCATTTACACAGTAGGGGCAGCAGAGAGAAACTCTTTAGAACTTTTGCGAAATATCTGGAAATAACTGGCCATGTCTGTGGCTACTACTGTACAGGGAAATTGTTCTAATACACTTGCACTGGTTCTACGAGACAACAGAAAAATTTGACTTCCTTGGAAATAACATACTCTACCGGAAAACACAGGCATATGCCATGGAGTCACAAGGACAATGACAAATTAATCTAGGAGTACTGATAGTGTAGGTGGCGATGGACCCTCACTACTTTTGCACACCCCATATATACACAGCTTGCATCCTACATAGCATGGCATGGCATGTGGGTTGCATTTCATTTTCATTTCATTTTTTTATTTTTTGCCAGGAGATGGTCTGGACATTGCCCTTTTTCAGCCATGCCTGACGTATAAAACATCACATACATAATTCAGTACAAACAATACAATTAATAACAATTAAGCACATTTACACAAATGTTCAATATATAAAAGTTTCTGAAACATTAATTTAAAATGTAGAACACTACTAGCTTCACTAATCCGTTTTCCATTGCATTGATCATAGACATGCACTTTTTTCAGTACACTGTAAATGGCATGTAGCCAGATGGCTCAGTCCAAGCCCATCTCCTTTGGTGTCTGTCCCTCCATCTGCAGGCTGTCTGGTATCCCTCTGTGACACCTCAGTATAGTCATCCATCCATGCAATGGCCTGCACATCTGTGTAAAAAAGTGATGGTTCAGATGCAGGTTGGTACACATCACACAACACATGTAATAATGAGAGCATGGCGTACATTGCATGCATATATTTGACACTGTGCTTACCTGTCTTCCTATGATGCCCTCCCATCATTCAGATGTCCATCTCCCTTGCCTGTTTGCAGAGATAATGAGGAACCTCTGGCTCCCTGAGGGATAGGCTATTCCATTTGTGATTTAACTTCTGTGGGGTCCTCTTCACCATCGACTATCCCTGCAGTTTGGCTGTAGCGAGTGCCGCACCTTGTCCCTCTCCTTGAGAGAGTGTCTGGTACTGCCAGGTGGGAGTAGCACCCTGGACCACTCCTGTACTTGGCTGATAAACACTGCTATCTCAGACTTGGTAAAGTTGGGGGATCTTGACATTCATGCTGCCATTGCTGACTGGGATTGTGAAACAACAGTAGCTCCTTGCAGTCTGCAGTCTGTGGCAGGAAGCATGTTGTGCTGTGTCAGAATCAATGTCAATATTATGCAACATGTGTTTTTAATGCAACTTATGTCAATTCGGTGTGCCTGGGGTCCAAGCCAATGCACTCAGTGTAAAAATAATTCCACTTCATGCTGCATCTTACGTATTTTCCCATTTCTGATTCAGCTTGCATCAAAATTCCCACACTGATTGACAGTGGCAAAAATCAAGAGAATACTACTGCTTTAATAAACTGCTTGTCAAAACACTCGTGAGATAATTTAAATGTAAGATTGCTAGTGGTCCTTACTGCTACAATACCTATCTGTTTTATCTTTAATTAATAATAGCTTTTCATAATTACAGTTTTGTCTTTGCTCATATCTGAGAACATAGTTCAATATCGCCTTGTATCCAAGGAAACATTTTAAAATATAATATTCAGACATAATTCAGTTTATATTTCATTGTGTTTCTTTTTTATTTTGACACATTTACATGTGGGACCTATATAAAACACTCTGAGGTGTGTGTTATTGTCTAATACGAGTGCACTGAAGGTGCTAAAAGCACTCGGCGCAAGCACCTAGTGGCTTATAATGCACCTGAGGTGTGCTCTTATCAGGCAGTGGACCACACCTCTGAGTGTCTTACTGCTTACATTTCACAAGGATGGTCACAGAGATTACCTACCTTGTGTAACCTCATCTAATGACCTACCTCATACAAACATAAAAATGTAGACAATGAAAGCAGAAAAGCATCCCTGGTTCATTCAGTCTGCCATAAAACCCTAAAAAATCCAAGACCTATTATCCATACAGAGTTTTAACCCACACACCACCATGCTCTCTGCCCTACTGCTACCACTTTGAGCAGCCACTAATCCCTTTACTGTGTCTTAACTGCATTTTAAATACAGCTGAGTGGACTGTTCTGTGGATCGAACCAGCAATCCACAGACCCAGATAAATACGAACTTCATATTAGAAGTCTGGTTCTGGGTCCATGGAGATGCCATTTCCACAATTTTGTTGTCTGTTGCCATAGGGATGCTGTTGGAACATACAGGCAGCTGGTGGCATTCAGTCAGGCAACAGAAGATCAAGTGATACGCTCACAGTATTTAACTGTGCTGAATATGCAACGCAGCTCCAGATGAGTGAGGAGGACTACAGGAGCTGCGCTCAGCAGAGCTAGGCAGTCAACAGAGAGAGTCACCAAATAAAAGTGCCAAAACACTAAAAAACACCAGGGCCTGGATATTCAAACTGTGCCAGGCTGTGGCGCAAGCCTGGGCACAGCGCAACTTGGCTGTGCTGGGGCGTTGACTGGGCGAGATTCAACGGAGCTGCGCCATGGCACAGCATTGTTGAATATCACACCCTGCCCACCCGGAGTGTGCATGGCACAGTGGCACTGCACCAGCACAAGTGGTCAGGGTGAAGCAGGGGGATGCACTAGCTCAAGTTCCATTGTGCTATGTGCAGCAACCATGATATTCAAAAGTGCACATGCAAATGGAGCCATAATGTATGCAAGGCACAAATGGGGCCATTTGCATGTCATTATGGCTCCATTTGCATGCAGGTGGGCTGATCCCCGGTAACTTGCACCTGGCGCCCTGCCAGGCAGTAGCCTTCAGGGACCGACGCTCCCTGCACAGCGTGGCAATGTGCCCCACAGGCCAATCGGGGCATTTGTAAAATAAAATTACGTCCTATATCCCTGGTGGTCCAGTGGACTGCTATCAGCCCAATTGCGGGCTTAAGTATAAATAAATTAAAGTCAAATATCCCTGGTGGTCCAGTGGACCACTCGCAGCCCGATCGCGGGCATTTGTAGAAATAAAATGAGATCCAATATCCCTGGTGCTGCAGTGGACCACTTGCAGCCTGATCATGGGCATTTGTAGAAATAAAATGAGATCCAATATCCCTGGTGGTCCAGTGGACTGCTCGGAGCCCGCTCATGGGCATTTGTAGAAATAAAATGAGATCCAATATCCCTGGTCATCCAGTGGACTGCTCGCAGCCCAATCACAGGCATTTGTAAGAATAAAGTAAAGTCATATATCCCTGGTGGTCCAGTGGTACCCCTGTCCCCACCTGCTCACTAAAGCCTCACTGCCCTGCTCCCCCCTGGTCAGCAGTGGGCAGCAGCAACCCACCCGCCGGCCGCCCCACCGCCCACCGACTGACTCTATAGGAAGGGCTGTACGCCCATTGGTCCACAGCGTGAGCCAATGGGCATGCAGCTCATACTACATTCAAGATATGTGAATGGATCCATTCACATATCTGAATGTAGTATGGGCTGCACACCCATTGGCTCACGCTATGAACCAAAGGGCGACAGCCCTACCTATGGTGCTCAGTCCATGGTGGTGGGGCGGCAGGTGATGGGGTGCTCCTGCCCACCATTAACTGGGGAGTTGGGAGGTGGGGCCCAGTGGGCAGGTGGGAGGGGTACCACTGGACCACCAGGGATATTGGACTTAACCTTATTCTTACAAATGCCCGGCTGCAAGCAGTCCACTGGACCACCAGGGATATTGGATCTCATTTTATTTCTACAAATGCCCACGATCGGGCTGCGAGCATTCCACTGGACCAGCAGGGATATTGGATCTCATTTTATTTCGACAAATGCCCGCGATCAGGCTGCTAGTGGTCCACTGGACCACCAGGGATATAGGACATGATTTTATTTTACAAATGCCAACAATCAGGCTGACAGTGGTCCACTGGACCACCAGGGATTTTGGAGGGTCATATTTGTACATATGCCTGCGATCGGGCAAGGGGGGGCACTGCCAGGTGCAGCTGGAGCTGGTGGCCACCCACAGGTGGCAGCTGCCGTGTTGTGCCCTGCAATATGGCAGCTCACCTGTGGGTGGACAGCCGTTGTTCCTTTTTTGTTTGGATCAACTATGTGTGGCACAAGTAGGGGTTACACATGCATGGACTCAGCACATACCAGGCCGAATATCGGGATGTGCAAAGTATGCATGGGCACACCCCCCCACCTGCGCTGCATACATTACTGATGCACTCCTGCACATAGGGATTTGTACCAAGCACAATTCCTGTTTGAATATTGCACCGGGGTGCATCAGTGAGTTGTGCATGGCACAAAACTGTTGCGCCATGTGTAACCCTTTTGAATATCTGGTCCCAGATGTATATGAGCCAGAGAGAAGGGAAGAGAAAGCATTAGGGAGAATGAAAGAAAGGAGGTGGAGAGAAACTGATTGTTAGGGGTGGGTGAAGGCAGGTCAGGAATTGGGAATGGGGAGATAGTGGTGGCCTGGGTGGCTGCCAGAGGGATGCAAACTAAGGTTGTGTGACCGTACATATGAGCAAGGGCAGGCTGGCAAAATCTTTGACTTGTGTCATTCCAGATCCAGAGGAGAGAGGGAGGGATTACTCGGGGCCCAAAAGAGATTTTACAGTTACAGAAAATCCCAAACAAATGTTTTTTTTCTTTTCTTGGCCTCAGACAGTGTAGCTGTGTATGCATGAGGAATGGCAGGCTGGCAAAATCTTTGACTTGTGCCATTCCAGATCCAGAGGAGAGACAGAGGGAGAGACTACTTATGGCTCAAGAGAGATTTTACAGTTACAGAAAATTCCAAATGAAAGTTTTTTTTTCTTTTCTTCACCTCATACAGTGTAGCAGTGTGTACATGAGAAAGGGCAAGAAGGCAAAATCTTTGACTTGTGCCATTCCACATCCAGAGAACAGAGGGAGAAAACTGGGGGCCCCAGGAGAGATTTTACAGTTACAAAAAATCCCAAATGAAAGTTTTTTTTTTCTTTTCTTGGCCTCAAACAGTGTTGCTAACTGTGTATATGAGAAAGGGAAGGCTGGAAAAATCTTTGACTTGTGCCATTCCTGATCCAGAGGAGAGAGGGAGAGACTACTGGGGGTTCAAGATAAATTTCAAAGTTATTGAAAAATCCAAATTTTTTTCCTGGTTTCAGTGTGGCTGTGTCTACAGGGCAAGGGCAGCAGGGTAGCAAAATAAATCTTTGACTTGTGCCATCCAATCATGAATCATAATAACTTGTTAACATTGATTCTCAATCTTGTCCTGAGGGGAGAGACAGAGACTGCAGGGTGGCCCACAATAAATGTAACAGTCCTAGAAATCCCAAAAATATTTTTTCCTGGCTTCAGTGTGGCTGTGTGTACAGGGCAAGGTCAGCAAGGTGGCAAAATAAATCTTTGATTTGTGCCATCCATAGTGGAAGAGAGAGAGAGAGAGAGAGAGAGAGAGAGAGACTGTAGGGTGACCACAATAAATGTAACAGTCCCAGAAATCCAAAATAAAATGTTTTTCCTGGCTTCAGTGTGACTGTGTGTACAGGGCAAGGGCAGTTGGGTGGCAAAATAAATCTATGAAATGTGACATCCAGAGGGGAGAGAGGGAGAGAGAGAGGAAGAGAGAGAGAGAGAGAGAGAGAGAGAGAGAGAGACTGCAGGCTGACCCAAGATAAATGTAACAGTCCCAGAAATCCCAAATATTTTTTTCCTGGCTTCAGTGTGACTGTGTGTACAGGGTAAGGGCAGCAGGATAGCAACATAAATCTTTGACTTGTGCCATCCAATCATGAATCACGATCACTTGTTAACATTCATTCACAATTTCTTGTATTAAAAAAAAATATTGTTCAGACAAACAACATACAAGTTGATGCACCTGTGCTGCTGGCTATGGGTGGCCCATGAGATAATCTGACTTTGTGACGTGTAGCAGGCTCTTTACAGTACAACACAAGTAAAGAACAAGTACTGTACACACAAGTGTCATCATCATCATCACTCATTTCCCATTATTCCTCCTTATTATCATTAGTTTTATAGTGTATCCCGTTACATTACTTATAAGCATTAACCAACCACCACTGTGGGACTGAGCTGCATGTGGCTATGCACCAGATGTGTCTGAATCTCCAGTTCAAATTCTGAGGCACACTTAACAGTTGCTGAATTTGGTCACTTAACAGTAACTAACTGTATTGTAGAAGTTAGTCTGGTAATCTTGGAAGGAAGTGATGGTGGACTGCTGTGCTGTTAGTGTGCTGTGTATAGTCATGAGTTATGACAGTAGCTTTGTCCCTGGTCTGTGGTTGGGAGTCATCAGAAGGACATTGTGTTAGTTAGCGGGATCTTTTGTTACAGGTTAGATTACTAATAAAAAATGGATCAATGTGTTGATGAGGTGAATTCTATTTCTCAGATAGGCAGTGGCACTGCAAAAGACAGCAATCAGCCTGAAAAGGGAAAACAAAATCAAACCCCAAAAAGTGATTTTTTTTCACGTCTAAGGTTTCGTCTTCCAAGCGAATGTTTGAATCCAAAAAAGATGAATAACTAGGATCATCATCAATCCCAAGCAAAAAAAAAAGTTATATAGATAAATAAACTACAGGCGTGATGGGTACCACCCACAGAGGCACCCCATGGTTTGGAACAATTGCATACTATGCTACTTCCAGTCCCTCATCTGATTCTTCTGAGGTTGAACCCAATGAGGGTAGTACTAAAAATTAAGAGAATGATCATGCAGTAAAAGGTTTACTGGAGGGGATGGAAATCACAGATGAGGAAGAACAGGCAGAAATGATTTGGTTGTGGAGGGAGGCAGTGGGAATAAACCACAAGAGGAACAGGTCCAAGAACAATCTGGAGGGGGGACCCTTAAAACCTGACTGAGGTGCCATGCCGTCCTTTGAAAAAAACTAAAAAATATATCTTTTGTTTGGTAATACTTCTCCATTAGTGCTTCCAATGAGATGGTAGCAGTATGCGTTATTTTTAAACGGCCAATCAGAAGGGGTAAAATGAAATGAGCATTGGGAACTTCAGCACTGAAAAGGCACCTAGACAGATGTCATAACATTACTGAGAACTCCAGTTGTGAATCTTGAAGAGAAAGTGACAGTGATAGCTCACTACACTCGGGTAACTCCCATAGATGAAGGCAGTGGCAGCCCCCGCAGCACTACTGAAACACCTCCATCGCCACTTCCTGCCATTCAAAGGACTCCTCTGACTGTTACTGAAAGTGAGCACATGTTCAAAAGCTAACCTCCTTCAAGGAGACAGCTTACCATCTCAGAAACATATGAGCATAAAGTCAAATATGCCTTGACTCACCTTGTCGCTCTTAGAATAACTAAAAAAAATTCAGAAATAATAACTGTTGATTTTCTACCCTATAACATCGTTGAACATGTAGGATTCAGGCAGCTGATTGAGTACTTTGAACCACGATATTGTATACCATCGCAGAAATACTTCTTGACAACAGGGATTCCAGATCTTCACTATGTCATACGTAAAAAATTAAGACGCACCTTGTGCAATGCTGTTGGGAGGCTGGTGCATCTCACAAAAGATATCTAGACAAGCTGTCAGCCTAAACCCTTCAGGTCTATCATGGCACATTTGGCATGTTTTGATAATTCACATGGGAGTAGAGCCAGTGACGCATCACAATTTGCTGTTCTAAGAATGTTTTTTTTTCCATCTGAAAATAACTCACACAACATCGATGAAGAGCTCCAAAAACCAATACAGCAATGGCTCACTTTCCAGGGACTGTTAGTTAGCTATATAGTTGCAGATAATGGGTCCAATGTAAGGAAGGCCTTGGAGGAGGGGAGCTTTGTTCACATCCGCTGCTTTGAGCATTGCTTAAATTTAACAGTTCAAGGTTATCTCGATGATGACAGGGAGATTAAGGCTCTTGTTAGCACTGCTAAAAGAATATGCACTCATTTTAGTTACTCAAGCAAAGCCCTTCACTTGTTAGAAAAAAACACAGCAGGAGCACAGTTTACATTTGCACAGACTGATCCAGGACATTTCTTCTCGATGGAATTCAACCTTTTATATTTTCTAAAGGCTGCTGGAACTAAAGAAAGCTGTCAGGCAGTACACCTTAGAAAATTTAATTGGTGATGCAGACATCTATATTACTCCATCACAATGGACCATGCTGGAGTTTCTAAATTTCCTGCTTCAGCCATTTGAGGAAATCACCAGGGAGGTTAGTACAAACACAACAGCTCTCAGTCAGGTGCTACCCCTAATAAAAAAATTTAAAATTCAGATTGAATCTTATTAGGGAAAAGTTAGAGAAGCAAGACAGTTCCATGATCACACAGGCTGCCAGTAGTCCCACTGCACAAAAGTGGCCCTAGGGTGGAAGTGGGGAACTACAGGCCAGTCAGCCTCATCTCAGTGGTGGGGAAGATCATGGAGACACTGCTGAAAGAAAGGATAGTAGCACACCTGGAATACATTGGTGCCCAGGATCTGAGGCAGCATGGATTCACATCAGGAAGGTTTTGTCAAATGAATCTGATAGACTGTTTTGATTGGGTGACTAGGGAAGTGAATCAGGGATGGGTTGTAAAAGTCACCTAAACAGATTTCAGCAAAGCCTTCAATACTGTCCCACATAGAAGGCTGGTTAACAAGATGAGTATTCTGGGCATGGGGCATAAGGTGATACATTAGGATAGAAACTGGCTGATAGACAAAAGGCAGAAAGCGGTGATAAATGGGATCTAGTCTGGGGAGAGAGGGGTGACCAGCAGAGTGCCACAAGAATCAGTACTGGGACCAGCCCTGTTGAATGTCTTCATTAGTGACATTGCAGAGGGGCTGGAAGAAAAGGTCTGCCTATTTGTAGATGGCACCAAGAACTGCAATGGGGTGGATACTCCAGAATGGGAGCAGAAAATGAAGAGGGACCTGGAGAAGCTTGAAAGATGGTTAGAGGTATGGCAACTGAAATTCAATGCTAAAAAGTGCAAGATAATGCACTTGGGTAGGGGGAAACCTGGGGAGAGCTACAGGATGGGGGGAAGGGCTGACCATCACTAAAGAGGAAAGGGACCTAGGGGTTATCATATCTGATGACTTTAATGTATCTAGCAGTGTGCAAAGGCTGCAGGAAGGGCCAGTAGCATGCTGGGCTGCATAGGCAGAGGTATTACTAGTAGGAGGTGGGAAGTGGTGATGCCATTGTATAAAACACTAGTAAGGCCTCACCTGGAGTACTGCATGCAGTACTGGAGACCACACATGTGTAAGGATATAAACAAGGTGGAGGCTGTACAGAGAAGGGTGAAAAAAATAGTGCATGGTTTGCACTACAAAACATATGAGGAGAGACTAAGAGACTTCAGTATGTACTCACTGGAGGAGAGAAATGGGCAACATGATAAAACTTTTAAGTACCTCAGGGGCATAAACAAGGTGCAGATGGGAGATATTTTCCAATGTAGAAAAGATGCCAGAAGGAGAGGGCATGATATGAAATTGGTGGGGGGGGGAATAAGAGGTAACGTGAGGGCATTTTTCTACACAGAGAGGGTGGTGAACACTTGGAATAGTCTGCCACAAGAGGGGGGTAGGGGCAAGCACAGTGGAGGGGGTTTAAATATGCCTGGGACAAGCACAAGGGAATCTTGGGTGGGAAGGAAGGGATAAAAAGCCATTGATCACTTAAGGTGAGTGGATGCATACATGTATAGGGCCTACGGGCAGGCTGGATGGGCCTAGCGGTCCTTATCTGCTGACAGTTTCTATGTTTCTATGTTTCTGCCAGTGATGCTGCTGACACATTTGGGTTTCCCCCTAGAATACAACAAGATCCAATGAGACGTAGGATAAAAAAAGTTCAAGCAGATGGCAAACTATGTAAAAATGCTTCATTCTGAGTACTACATTAAAGCAACAATCTTGGACCCATGATACAAATTGAAGCAGCTATTGAGTGATGATGATGATGACACTTGTTTTGAGATACACAAACAAGAACAGATTGACAAGGTGTGTGCTGTCATGTAACAGAGTACAACAGCAGCACCACATTCGGAATCTTCTTCACGACACGGCACCATATCAGGTGGCCCATTCTTTACTGTTGCAGCATTTTCTCCCTTTTCCTCCACAGCCACTGCAGCCCAATATTCCTCTTCACCATCAGCCAAACACAGCATTGTCCCACAGTCACTTGGTTCAGCTTCATGCCTCTGGAGTCACTTAGAAGATGTAATTGTAACAGCTTCTTCATCTGCCTCTTGTAACACAGCCTCAGCACAGGCCATTGTTGAAAAGTACCTGGCAGAGCCCAATATCTACCAGAATGCTAATCCTATGCAATACTGGAAATCCAAAAAAATATGTGGCCTGTTTTAGTAAATATTGTAAAGAAGTACTTGAATTGCCCTTCGACTAGCATCTGTTCAGAACGATTGTTTAGTTCAGCTGGTAACATGATTACTAACACACGATCCTGTTTGACACCAGAAAAGTTGTGCGCTTCACATTTCTCAAAGTCAACATTCCTTACTTTAATTTCAAATATAATACCTGAATAAAATGTACACTGACTGCTCTGAGCAGACCCTGTCCAAAAAATACTTTCAAGAATTCGTGCCTGTGGTGAAAATCTTTTGTGAATAGGGTCTACTACATGATGTAGCAATTAATTGCAACAAGTCAAGTCAGGACAGACTAGGCCAGGCCACTATTACTGTACTTGAATGATCACATGAGCAGCACAGAATAGAAAAAAAAATAATAACATCAGTGGATTCAGAGTCCAAATACAGCAAGCAACTGCATTTCATATCACAAACTTACTTGGTGGTACCTGGTACCACTATCTGATCTGGAAGGTAGGGTACTGCTGTCTACTACTACTACTATTACTTTTTGTTCTTACGAGACATGACTAATACTTTTCACTGTTTGTCCTTACTCCAGTCCTTAGTACTACTCTTGTCACTTTTCTGCCCTCAGCAACTGATCCTGACTTTACTGTTTAAATTTTCATACAGTGCATGGCTTAACAGATGGCTGAAACCCAGAAACTGAATACTCTTTATATGTTTCTCACATCCCATATATTTGGCAGCAAAATTCTTCACAGAAAAAATGCTACTAAATTGAAAATTCATGTAATTTCTTTATTGCTTGTGTCTGCATGGTATGCTAGCCTGGTTGCATCTCATTAGGAGGCAGTATAGCACTTTGGTTTAAGGCTCTGCGCTGCAAACCTGGAGGCCTGAGTTTGAATCCCACAGCCCCCACTTGCATACTGTGTGACCCTGAGCAAGTCACTTAATTTCCATGTGCTCCCAGGTTGTACCTGTAAACAAGCTTCAGCTTAGTGTGTCTCTCCTGGTTAAAAAAATAAATAAATTTGCAGTAACTGTGCAGAGATTATTATATTGTTATATTTTATTTTTGATACTTTAATTACTTGGCAGTAACTGGCAGCAACTGTGGAACTTGGAAGGATGCAATTGTGTTGTGTGTCTGTCATCAGTTCTTCAGGTGGCAGTGGCAAACTTTTTTATGACTGCACTGCACTTGACTGTTGTGATGTATGACTAGCTGCCTGCCTGGGTTGCGGTGATCACCGTATCTTTCATTTTTCTTCTCGAAGGATTCAGCATGTTGATCAGATTCAGTAGAAGTAGTCATAGTACAAGAAAATATTACCACCTCTTGGATCAGGTAGTGTACCATATACCACAGTACACTGGGACATGCATAGCAGTTGCATCATTCGCCTGGATAGGGTGCGTGGGCTTTCTCAGTGCTGCTTATTTGATCATTCATATCCATTTCTTTGTCCTGTTCACCTCTGACTAGAACATCCATCAAAATAATACCCACACAGCACCATTAGTAAAAAAAACAAATCTTAGCTGCCTGGCAGTGGATGGAGTTCTTGGTGGTGCTTTGATATTGGCATTTGCATCTCTCTGTCTCTGTCTCTCCCTCTCTCTTCATCTCTCTCTGTCTCTTCCAGCACACTTATGTCACAGACCAAGCAGCATATGCTACCCCACCATTATAGGCCAGCCATGAAGGGGCTAGTGTTGAGTGATTGCTTTTTTATTTAGCAGTTTTACATTAATTTGTTTACAAATAATCCATTAAATTATTTCCTTTGGGCCTCTGTGTCAAATGTGACCTACTTTGGTCACTTTTATGTATTCATTTACATTTTTTCAATATTTGTCAATAAATCAGAACTAATCAGAATAAATCAGAAATTCACTGTATTATGGTTCTTATTTAATAAGGGTCAGATCTACACCGAGTTCTCCCAGCCCTAGTTTTAAACCATTGATGGTTTTGCCGTCCACCACATCAGCTGTCAAATTCTTTTATGGCTGCACCACTGTTTCTGTAAAATAATATGTTCTCACTTCTCTCTCTTGAACTTTTCTCTTGAACTACCCTCCATGTCAGTTTTCACCCCTGACCTTGTGTTCGTGATCTGCTGCTTTTGCTAAATAGTTCCTTGCAGTTTACCTTGTTCATTCTGTTCAGGAACTTGAATGTCTGTATCACATCTCCCTTCTCATCTGGCCTCCACTGAGGACATATAAAGTGCTTTAAGCCAATCCTCATAGGATCTGCACTGCTGGCTCTGAATCATTTTAATCACCCTATGTTGCATTGTCTCTAGCCTGTCCTTTTCTTTCCTTAGAGGAGGACTTCAGAACTGGGCACAGTACTCCAGGTGGGGCTTCACCAGCAAGCTATTCATAGGTAGTAATACCTTCTATCATCTGATGTCAATACCCCTTCCTATACGCCCCATCATCCTGTATGCCATACTGTAGGCCTCGTTACACTGGTTTTATTGCTTTAGAAAGTCACTGATGGTGACCTGTAGGTCTCATTCCCCGAGGATTACGCCCAGCTTTACCCCTGACACCATCTAGTACTCTGTCCTGGAGTTATCGTTCTCTGTGTGCCTCACTTTGCAATTTTTGGTGTTGAATTCCAACTGCCAGATCTTTGACCATAACTCTAGCTTTCTCCCTGCATCTCCCTAACCACCTCATTGCTGTGTACCCAGCCACAGAGCTTAGTCATCTGCAAAGAGACACATATTTGCCTAGATTCCTTCTCTTGTGTCACTGATGACTGTATTGAAAAAGACTGGCCCCAGGACCAATCCTTGTGGCATCCTACTGGTGACCTCCCTCTGTGTGATTTCACTCCATTAGCCATAACCCTCTGCTGCCTCCCTTCCAACCAGTTTCTCACCAATCTAACCATGTTCCTCACTGCACCCATATCCTCTAGCTTCTTCAGCAACCTACTGTGAGGCATCAATTCAAAGACCTTGCTGAAGTCAAGGTAGAATAAATGCACAGTGTGGCCCTTATCCACTACACTCCTTACCCCTGTATGCTATCAGGGTGGTCTAACAAGACCTCCTTTCCACAAATCTATGCTGTCTACTGTCCTGGAGTCCATTGCCCTCCAGGCAGTCAATGGGGTCCTCATTTAATAGTGTCTCCATCAGAAGACCCACAATAGAGGTAAGACTACAGGTATGTAGTTAACTAATAGCTCCCTGATCCTCCACCCCCTTATGGAGAGGGACTACATCCACTAACCTCCATTCTTTTGGAACTACGCATGTGTGACTTGAGCTACTGATTAGCCCCGCCATGGGTTCTGTTAGTTCTGTTGTCAATACCTTGAGCATTCTCAGATGCATCCTTTCTAGTCCTGTGGACTTATTTATATTTAGGGTTGCCAGCCCTTTCAGAACCATTAACTGGTAAATACTTGCTGCCTTAGCTCTATGATCTCCCTTATAGCCACTTTAATGCTACTCTCTGGAAGAGGCCTTCTGTCTTCTCATGTAAATACAGAGCAGAAGAAGTCATTAAGAATGGCAGTGTTCTGCCCATCCTCCTCAATTACTCTGTCTTCCTCTGATAGTATAAAAACCTCTCCCCTTCTTTCTTTTTTTTTGTTTATTTATCTAAAGAACTGTTTTTCTGCACCCTCAACACCCTCTGCAATATGCAGCTCTATGCCTGCTGTTGCGTCTCTGACCACCCTCCTGGTTTCCCTTGTTCTCATTTGGTACTCTCCCCAATTTTCCATCCCTTGTTTTTCCTTGTGCCTGGTGAATGCCTTCTTTTTGGCTGTCACTGCTTTCTTGATCTTTACAGAGAACTATATTGATCTCATGTAGCTTTATCCTTGTGATTACCATTCTCATGTAGGACTTTGTTGCCTCAATAATTGCCCCCTTGATCACCCACCTCCATCTTTCCTCCACATTCCTTATGCTATCCACTCCATATAACTTTTCTTGGACCAGCTCACTCATCTAGTTAAGCATGATCTTCTGAAATCTAGGACTTAAGCCTTCTATGAGGCCTTACTAGTCCCAAGGGCCAGGTCGAGCCATATAGAGTTATGGTCTCTGGACCTTAGGGGCTCCCCTACCCTCACTCCTCCTACCATTTCTCAGTTGGTGAGCACCACATCAAAAATGGCAGCCTGCTAGTGGGTTACCTTCCCTGATGTTTCCATCCTCCACTGCCTCTATGCCTTCCCTGACATAGGGCTACACCTTCTCCTTTAACTTTTTCTCTATCCCATCTAAACATGATGTAGCATGGGACTGTCTGGTTTCAGTCTTTATTCTCTGTTGCCCAAGTTTATGTGATGGTTACTAGGTCCATCTCAGTGTTGGCAGCCATTGCCTAGTGCTCACTAATTTTATTTCCTAAGATCCTGTCGTGGCATTAAGGCAGGCCCTTTTTCATTTTTTTCCTGATCCCCTCTTGCTTTTTCCTATTCCTTCTCTCTTATTCTTCATTAGTCTCTTTCATTTTTTAATTTTCATGCTGAAAGGATGCTTTTCTCAGCCCTCCATCATTGGCCTCTTTCTGAACTTCATCAGAACTTCAATCTTACTGTTACCCACCTTGCTACTACTAGTTCCCTGTTCAGGGGGAGCACTAGCTAGGTTCCTTACCCACTCTCCCTTCTCAGTGGTTCCCCTAGCCTCCGTATCCCCTGTCATTATTGTAACAGTCTAGTGTAGATGTCAAACTTTTGTCCAGGAGCACTGGCCCTGTCTGTTATCAGGTGAAAGCCATCACCCTTGAAAAGCCTTCTGTCTCAGAATCCTACCAGTTCCCCACAAAGTGTTTCCATTCCTCCTGAAACTGTCCCATCAACCACCCATTAAACTTCTCAGTATCTTCCTTCATTACTCTATTGTTCCCATTCCCCCTCTTCCACATGGGGAGGACCTCAGAAAAGGCCAGGGAAGCCAAATGCACCTTTAATTTGTCCCTTAACCTCTTACATTTCTGCTTCACTGCCTCCACAGGCTGATTCAGCCAGATTGCTGGTACACAAATATACCAGCATCTCCAACTCTTCCTCTCCTTCTCCATCATCCTCCCTAGCCTATCTGTATGCTGGATGACTGATGCACCAGGAAAGCATTTGACCATTTCACTCCACCCTCACCCATCACCCTCTCTTCTACCTTAATCATTGATTCCATAATCACTAAGAGTCTCCATTCTGATTTTCTCCTACTGAGCAGGTGCCACCAAGTCATCTTACCCACTTTCACTGACTGACTCAGAGCCCCCTCCCAGGTAGAGTCAGGTACCTGTTCCTCATCCAGGGGTGCAAAGTGATTTGCTGTCTGATTGCTAGGAGATGGGTCAAACCCTTATGTCTCCCCCACATCACCTTCCAGTCCCCTGTGACAGTGGGTTTTTGGGGAGTGGGGATCAACCCCATCTGAGCCAGTGCTGCAGCTGTGTCTCATCTATTGCTGCTATCAGCTGAGCATGGAACTCCACAAAGGTCCTGCTGATGGGGCAGTTTCCCCTCTTCCAGAGTATAACTCTGGAGAACAGCATCCCACAGCCCCAGCAACTGACTAGCTCCCCTCTGTATGTCATATCCATACTGATCCTATGATAGTCCCAGGACTATTCTTAATAACTTGGTTTCCTCTATCTGCCTAGTACCCATAGACTAGAACCAAAAAGACCAACCTTACATACTGAATGTAGTTTGGTTACACTGTATTGTATAAGGAGTATGTCCTACACCTCCCTTACTTACTCCCTTAACCTTGGTTAATTCTAATCCTAGAACAAATTACAAGCAACATTTTATTTCCAAGGCTTATGAAAGACTTAGTATGCTAGAATGTTATTCCATGTATTCTTGAACTTAGCGAAATTAGTGAACTCAGTGTATGTCTACTTCTGATTTTATCACAGAACCACAATGCCAGAACAGTTGCTGCTTAGCAACAGCCAGCAGCTTATGAAAATCACCTTTCTGATGTTACTTTACAAAAACAAACTCTGGTCAGAGCCGATATGGCTATGGAGAGCTTTTAGAAGTGGCAAGAGTATTGAAAAGAATACACTTTGCTCTTGCTACACTGGACTCAGCCACAGCTAATACTGCAGTGATTACAGTACTGCTCATGCATGATACTTGCACATACGCAGTTTGCCCCAGAGTCAGCCGTGCTCAACATGATGCTGCTGACATAACTACATATGCATGATACTCATGCATGCACAGTTTGAGTCAGTGCCACCATGTTGCACACAGTGACCGTCATTTCCACACTTGTGGAAAGGAAAAGTAGTGTGCTAGAAAGTGGGTATGTTTATGCAGCCGATGGAGGGAAAGGGCTGCATAAACAGAATCACTGGAAACTATGTCAGAACATCAGATAGTGGTCCAGTCATGTGCTTCCACAGTGCTCCTATACAAATCTAATGATGGCATAACATCTGTGGAGCTTGGTCCATGCAGCCATAAAACTCAGACTCAGGAGAAGCCTATTGACAAACTAGAGATCTGGTCTAGTACTTGCTTATCATTATAGGCACTTTCTCATTCTTTCCTAAGCAGCAGTTTCTTGTAAGTGTGCCTTAACCATATTGATCTCAGTGCTGGTAGACTACTTATGGTTTTCCTCTGATTGTAGTATGTGGGGGAAGTAGCAGTCTTGAATTGATAGCTGCTGGTGGTGGCCTGCTCTGAAAAAAAGTGGTCCCAATGTTTCTCTGCATATTTTAGAAATGACCCCGTTCCTTGTTTTTTTCTGTAAAAAAACTGACCCCTTTAACACAAAAACAAGGAGTCAGGTATGCCCTCTACCCCTTCCCCTTTTTGCTTCAAGTGAGGAACATGA
The DNA here is from genome assembly GCA_016271365.2 of Neoceratodus forsteri. NCBI lineage: Eukaryota > Metazoa > Chordata > Ceratodontiformes > Ceratodontidae > Neoceratodus > Neoceratodus forsteri. The sequence continues at coordinate 663,374,747 of CM028130.1, read as the reverse complement.
TTATGGGTTTGTATCAGATGTACAGTGGCAGCCATAGATGCAAACTATTGTTAAACAGTAATCAGAACAGCTTGTTTTTTTGGGGGGTGGGGTGGGGGATGTATGCTTTCTTAATGTTGTCAGTACCACTTCACCCATTTTGTACTCTGCCTCTGGATTTCTGTATACCAAATTTATCATTTTACATTTTTATGTTCAGGACAAAATGGCCTTTCAAATGAGGGTAGTCACTAATCCTAATTCTTTATTTTTTAAATAGCCATCAGAAATGTGAATTCTATAAAAACAAAAATTGAATACAGGTAATAAGATGACTATATTTGATAATATATAAAGAATTCAGATTAGTCACTACCCTTATTTGAAAGGTCTTTTTGTCCTGAGCAACTTTCATGCTGGTTGTTTTTGTACACCTTGACTAGTTTTAAAGATATTTAGATTTGTTTGGAATGTTTGCACATTTGCTAAAACTTCTGCACAGTGACTTAGGGAGATTCTCAAAGAAAAGCAGTTTGGAGTTCTGTCTCCAACATTCTAAACATACAGTGGGTATGAATGAGTTAAATTAGGTATGACAGGAGATAAACACGCTCTGGTAAGGAGTGTTAGCTGCACATTGAAGCAGACTTGATAGACCTCTAGGCCTTTATCTGCTGGAAAAATTTTGTATGGTCAGAGCCTATAGTATTTCATTTAACTGGCATAGTGGTTTGCAAAAACTAGGCTGTTCAGAAGTGCAACAGGAGTTATGCCAAACAAATGTAAATATCTCTAAAAGTATATGAGTTGCACCCAAATAACCAAAGGGAAAGTTGTTCAGGACAAAAAGACCTTTCAAATGAGCCTATTCATTGCACTACACTAATTATATTTTTCAACTGTAGCCATCTGATTACCTGAATTTTCATTTTTCAACTGAGTGTTCAGGACAAAATGGCCTTTCAAAACAAACAAAACAAAACAAATGTGACTATCTCTAAAAATATACAAGTTACATATAAACAACCAGTATGTAAGTTGTTCAGGATGAAATGACCTTTACAATGAGCCTATTCATTAAGCTGCACTAATTATATTTTTTAAACTATGGCCATCTAAATACCTGTATTTTCACTTTTCTTCACAATTTTCACCTTTCGGATGGCTATATTTAAAACAAATCTAATGAATTCAGATTAGTGACTACCCACATTTTAAAGGTAATTTTGTCCTGAACAACTTTCATATTGGGTGTGTATTGGTAACTTGTATACTTTCCAAGAAATTTACATTTCTTTGGTATGACTCCGACTGTGTTCACTTAGAGAGAAATAAAATGAGGCTGTTTGGAAGACCATATTTTACAAAATATAAAGATCTCAGATTAGTGACTACCCTCATGTGAATGGTCTTTTTGTCCTGAATAACCTTCATGCTGGTTGTTTGTGTGCACCTTGAATAGTTTTAAAGATATTTAGATTTGTTTGGAATGTGTGCACATTTGCCAAGAATTCTGCACAGTGCCATGGGATATTCAGAGAAAAGCAGCCTGGAGTTCTGTCTCCAAAATTCTACACAGAAAGAAAGGATTATTTCATTTAACTTTCATAGTGATTTGCAGTTATGGAAGGATACACTGAAAAGTCCAAAAATGTGTTCCAAGGTATCCCATTTTTCTAGCTAAAGCAAGATGGTTGTAGGCTCCTCCCATAACCATAACAAACACAAAGAAAAAACTGTTCATTGGCAATGTGTTACTTCCCTATTTGAAACATGGTTAGGTGGATGTTGATGTCTACAGTCAGGGGTCATTATTCGCTCCCCCCCCCCAAAAAAAATAAACACATAACAGCATGCCAGTTCTTTGTTCTGTTATATGATTGAAATTAAATTTACAAACTGTTACAAGTTAAAGGGTAGAACTGTAGGCACCGGGTGTTTAGTAAGCAACCGGATGTGGAATGAATGAGGAATTTAACACTTTATGACCTTTGAACTCTGCTGACCAACTGTATAAAATGTGCACAAAAATACCTTAGATGTGCTCAACAGGTTAGAATATGCACAACAAGAATTCTGAGCAGGCTGATCTTAATTCAGAACAAAGTTATCTGCCCAACCCCCACCCACAGGATAAGGCTGATACTAGGCAGAATTGCAGGTCAACAAAAACTAAATAAATAAATTAATATATGATACAGATGTGTGAGTCATGCACTTACCTCTTAGCCATCTATCTGGCATGACATCATGTTCAAATGCCTCACACGGTCCACTGTGCCTGTTTAGGTATGCATCATAACATGACCCAGAGTACAGGGTGACACCAGTACATCCTGGATGTGATGTTGTTTGTCCCTCACATACCACTTGTATATTCATAGAGTGGTACCCCTTTCTGTTCACATAGGAATCCTCATCAACTATTGGTGCTTTTATGGCAATATACTTTCAGTTTATTGTACCCAGTACATGTGGGAAATGTACAGTGCTGTAGAACCCTGGTAGCATGTGTCCTGTGGGAATTTGAAGCACCTCTGTGTTCTCCATAACAAAGCCTCCAAGAATCGTTTGAAGTACTTGGACACAGGATTTAGAGATTCCCAGGTTACCACTAGTTGGTGTTTGAAAGGTCCAAGTAGCCAGAAAACATAATGCAGCACTGACATTCACCACCACTGGAATGGGATGGACTCTGTGTTTTCTGCTTCACATGTCCACTTGGAGCTCATATGTAGTACTTGCACAGCTCTGTGATTACTTTCTTGTTGAGCCAGTATCATGCTATGCACCGCTCATCCATCAGGTCTTTGTATGATATACACCTATTTTATAGTCATGCATCATATCACCTATGAGGTCTCTGCTTTAGTTGTGGCCTGCCCTGTTTCTGTGCCCTGCTGGCAGCTCTTTCTTGATGCTAGGCTCATCTCTGCCTCCTTGCAGCACTGGCCACACCGAGAGTCATTTGCACCTCTGTCCCTGATGTTTTATCACAGTGTTTTATAGATTGTAGCTTTTGCTCCTGAGGTTGCATCTGGAGTTGTGATTCAAATATGCCTCCACGCTGTGGGCCTATGCATATGCTCCACAGACACTCTGACCAGCTCATGCTGGTCTAACAGCTGCATTCAGTTTCTGATACAAAGCAGGACACTCATTCCTTGAAAATCCCAATTAGGAGGATGGTGTTGCATTTACTGTGATGCAGGAATGATTGCACCATGGAGCAGGCATTTTTTTGACACAGGTATGCTTGCACCATTGTTCATGTGATTTGATTCAAGTGTGCCAGCGTTTGTCACAGGATGCATTGGAAAATAGAAAATGATGCAAGACATGTTGTAAGGTTACTCTTGCCTCATTCCTTATTAACGCAAGCACCTTGCATCATAATACCCATAATAATAATGACATTACTACCCCACCCTGTAATGGCGACGGCAGCACTCCAGTGAATCAACATTCTGTGTCTGTGTCTGTAGCTTAGTTTTTGTGGATTTACATGGTTTTCTGCTTGAAGTAACTACACCATTCTTGCTCACTACATCCGTGAAAGTCTCCTGAACTGGATTTCTGCAAAACATCACAACCAGGTATCTGCATTTTTCATTTAAAAATCAACTTTTTGGAAGCTATCCCAAGCAAAACATAAGTCAAGCAATTAAGTCTGATAAACTCAGTGACTCTAGGTCTGCTTGAATCCACATTTTCGTCTGACCTGCTCCATGATCTGTATGGGGCTTTTCAACAACCTCTTTGAATGACAAAGAGCATGCAGACAAAAGGATTTCACATCCTGCATATGCACAGGCACAGTTCATCACCTGCAGGAATTCTAACACAGTCTGTGACTCTGGACCTCAGCTGTTTATAATTTCTTTTGGCTTATGACTTAACCACCAGGTATCTACAAGATGCTGAAATCCTTTCTCCTACAAATTCTCCTTATGCTGCTCCTGCTCTCAGGAAAGGTTCACCCCAACCCAGGACCACCTGGGCAGCCAGCAGTGGCACCAATCAGAAGGACAGGGACACTTACCATGGCATCCATCAATGCCTGCAGCATCCTCAACAAACTTGACTCCCTCCAAACATGGATCCTACAGCACAACCCTGATGTCCTCTCAGTTGTGGAAACATGGCTAAACCCTAAAATCCCTGATACCTCAGTCTCTGTCCTTGGCTACTGCATTTTCAGGCAAGACAGGATTGCTAAACGAGGCAGGGGCTGTGCCATCTATCTTAAGGATACCCTTATGGGTCACATCATCCCATCCCCTAGCCTGAGCAACTCCTCTCAGGTCCTCACAATCAAAATCCTCCTTGGTGCACATAACAAAGGAACTCACTGTCATCTCGGTTTACCTACCCCAAGAGACCAGGCTGCTGGCTTCCATAGCATCATGGAATATCTAAGGGTCCAACAACATAATTCTGAAACAATAATCATGGGGCATTTTAACATTAACTGGCTCTCCGCTGAGGCTGCTACCTATAAGGATGCAGCAGCTGGTACATCACCTCACTCAACTGGTCAATGCCCCACCAGGTGTAACTATAGGACAGGCTCCCTTACGGCTTTTAGACTGGATTCTATCTAACCACCCTGAGCACATCTCCAATGTTTCTGCACTCCGGATACAATAAGTGACCACTTCGCCTGTCATCTGCTCCTGGTCAAACAAATACCACAAGCTACTTCCCAAGCTTATCTATGCCAGGGTTATCAAACAAGGGCATCTCCAGCTGTTAAAATCCCATCTAACCAGGCTGAACTGGGCAGTGCTTGACTCCCTCAATGACACCAACAAAGCTCTGGACCTACTTATCAAACGTTTCAACGAAGCCTGTGACATCTATGCACCAGTGAAAAAGATGAAGGTCAAAGGACAGACTAACCCCTGGTTACTACTGACCTTCTAACTCTGCTCAAGCACTGAGACCACCTACGGCATTGTGCTGGGTGCAACTCCGATGCAAGTAAACATACAATTATACAAAAGCAGCCAGAAATGATTGCATTCGAAGAATGGAATGCTAAACGCAGCTATTACAAAGAGGCTCTGACCAACTCTTGGGGCCAGGAAACAAATTCTGGAACAACGTGAAAGAACCCATCGGCAAGGGATCCTAAAGCACCACCCACTATGCTCAACCTTCATGGCACTCCTACACTCGACCTAGGTATCATCACCAGCACTTTTAATAATGCATTTACTAACCTGGACAGTGTCCTTCCACCAAATTTTTTGACGACCTCCTCCAGCTCCTCCCAAGTTACCCCCAACTAGAACGTACAACCCCAAAGTTTTTTTTTAAGGAAGTCCCACCACTAGTAGCTAGAAAATACATTCAAAAGGCCATCGGCAAACAAGGGTACAGTGGTGACTCCCTTGACCTGAAACTGCTGGCACAAGTCCTCGATGAAATCTTAGAACCACTTACAAAGATCTTTAATCTCTCTCTTAGATTGGGCCATTTCCCCTCTCTCTGGAAGAAAGCCACTGTCACACTGGTTCACAAAAGCGGAGATAGGACACTGCACACCAATTACAGACCAATCTCACTCTTCCCCCCACTATCCAAAGCGCTGGAGCGAATAGTGTCGGACCAACTAGTTGAATTCCTGGATAAGTACAATGTACAGTGCCAAGAGCAGCATGGCTTCAGAAAAGGGCACAGCACCACCACTGCACTGCTGGAATTTACAACCTTCATCTATGCCACGTTTGACAAAGGGAATTGTGGAGGGGCAGTATTTATAGACCTTACCAAGGCATTTGACACAGTTAACCACCCCCTACTGCTCAAGCAACTGTCCTCCATTGGGATCTCCAGCGATGCCCTTCCATGGTTCACCAGCTACCTTGATAATCGGATCCAACATGTAAGGATTGCAGGGATCTCTTCGGATGAGAAACCGGTCCCCTCTGGAGTCCCCCAGGGGTCTATTCTGGGTCCTCTACTCTTCTCCCTCTTCATCAACAATCTCCCCAGTGCCTGCCACCAAAAAATATTACTGTACGCAGACGATGCAGTCCTGTTTTCCAGCCACAATGACATTACAGTCCTTGAATCCCAGCTGCAGCTCGACTTCAATCAATCGAAGACTGGTTCAATTCTCATAAACTTCGCAGAACCACAGCAAGACTAAAGCCATGTCCTTCTGTAACCGACAGAGCAGGCACAACTCTCTGTTCCTCACCATCAAGAACCACGCTGGGAACCCACTTGAACATGTCAAGGAGTTCAAGTACCTTGGTATTACCCTGGATAGTACCCTCTCCTACACTCGGCATATTGACACTGTTGCCAAGACTGCCAATATATGGATTGGACTACTACACAAACACAAGCACTGTATGCCTGCGGATGCCCTTAAACTAGCCATCTACAGCTCTGTCACCTCTATCATTGACTACGGCCTTGCCATCTATGGCTGTGCCCCAACAAGTGCCCTCCGCAGGATCTCAGTTGCTCTCAACAAAGCCTGTAGACTACTGACGGGTGCAGCCCAACAAACTCACACCTGTGACCTCTATGCACAGGCCAGCTGGCTACCCCTACGCAGCAGAACAGACCTGCTTACTTACCAAAAAGATTCTCCTTGGTCTCATGCCATCTGGTGTTAGCTCATTCCTTACTACCTACAGTGGCACTCAACAAACACATGGTGCCCAATCTCTAACCTTTCAGGTTCCCAGATGTCGTACCTCCATGGGTCAGCGGTCCTTTATCTATAGAGACACTCAATGGTTCAATTCCCTCAATAAAGAAGCACTTTCCTCTACTCCACTTGGACCCTTCAAAAGGAATCTCAAACTTTACCTCACCTCTACCACTCAATGTGACTGTTTCGTTGAACAGAGATCTCTCTAAACACCTCCCAGCTCACTCATGTCTCACAGCCCGCCCTTTCCCAATCTCATTTCCTCTGGCACTGGGCCTTCCTTGTGACTCCTTTCCTGCTTCACATCTCCACTGGTACAAGACATTTTCCACCACCATCGGACAGTGGCCCATTAGCCTGCCAACTTCCTCTCCCGGTCGCATGCCTGCAATACTAACTGCCTATGGTGCCCTCTATCTCTTATTGTTACCGCAGCCAGCTGCCTACTCAAGCTGCTCGTTTTATGAATATTATCACAATGTATGTTATAACTGAGTATCATTATTTTTTCTTTTAGTTGTTTTGGTTGTTTATTGTGCATTCTTTTACTACCTCTGTATGTATGTTGACCCTCATCCTTTGACGTGGAACCTTTGTAAATGAGCAGTTTCTGCTCAAAGGTATTTGTAATCTGAGAATTTAATAAATAAAATAAATAAATAAATAATATGTCCTTTGAAAATCTGGCCCCATCTAATCCAACCCTGCTGAGGAACACTGGACTTGAATTTGAAAGGTTGCTGCAGGGCTTGCATCATGTCCTGCATCAACCCCATTCTTGGTTCACCTGCGCCAAACTCCTTCAATGCAACATTTCCCGATTTTAGTACATCGAGTACAGTTGCAACACTTTCCACACTTTACGGTGGCTAGAGCCAAATATCTGGTGCCAGTCCCATAAAAATGGTCTGCTGTATGCCACAAGTTAGGCCAGGGGAGAGTACTTGGCACATGGGAGTGAAAATCCTGATGAGCGCCGGAAGAATGTCACAAGCCACATGCACTATATAATCGGTGAACCAGGGGCTTGTGGCATTCTCAGGCTTCTGAAAATTGAGCCCACTGAGTTATGAGACCTAACCCATACTCAAGTCTTATATAGCAGCCTACTGTACTTCACTTTCACTCACTCTTCTGTTTACTGACTGGTAGTCTCACACATAGGAAAAAATAACAATGTGAATTCTGTGCCCCACCAGTAACAGCCATTAAAATTAGATTTAACTACAGAATAAAGCCTTCAAAAATCCCCCAGCCCTCTCCCTATTTGGCTGACCCTATGTCATTACCATGCTTTAGGCCACAGCAAGCACGCACTGTGCTGCTATGTGCTGTTTTCTCTGCAGCACCACACAAATCACACAAATGACTATTGTCCTGCCTGCACAGAATTTAAAGTTAACTATAACTACAATTGTAACTAAAAATATAAATATAATATGCAAATGTTTTTCAGTAACTCTTTAAAACCACTTAATGCTAAAAACGGAAAAAAAAAAACTTTGCCTATTTGGGCTAACCAACATCTATCCAGAATTGAAACATTTAAGATGTATGCTAGAGGTGTCAGTCTTGAAACAATGAATACAGCAGCATACTTATGAACTAGTTTTAATACTTCATTTTCATTTAAAGAACATTGCTCTAAACTTTCTTATAAAACATCAGCAATGTCTTTCTTAAAGATCAAATGCACACATATTTCATAAAAAAGCTTGAATTCACTTTAACTCATGTCCCTTTTTCATGATTGGTGTTTTCTAAAAATAGCATGCTGTTTGGTTTTGTGTTTTTCTTTAAATCAGCATCTGTTAACATGCTCTGCAGTAACTGAAACAGTAAAGAAACAGTGAAGATGTTCTGTCCTTGTCAGTGAGCAATTACATCATACCTGTCCAACCTGCTGCTTCACTAATTAAATCCCTGATTGACTGAATAAGCTGTTGCAGTTCCAAGTTAAAGCAGTCTGTAGAGCTAATTGTTTTCTCTCAGAGTTTGTTACTAACCCATCTGGCTTGTATTAAGAGAGATATGCTTAAAATCTATCTTTCTGTTCTCATGAAAAGTTGATCATTTGGGGTTCAGTGCTGAGTTGTAGTGGTATGAATGAATGTCTGTGAGAAATTACCTTGTCTGTATTACAGATGTCAGTCTTCTGTCATCAAAACTCTGCATTCTATTCTGTCTATATAACACAGGGTTGTTTAACGGATATAAAATAAATCTGCATTCCATTAATTCATAGAATCAGTGCGTCTTTGATGTACCCTCAATAAATCAGTTCATGTGAGAACAATTTTGCTTTTATGTCAAATTGACAAACATGTGTCTGCCACACTGCTATTTGAGGAACATGTATTGTATGAACTCATAAAATTCAGTTATTTGTGGGGTTCTGTGTGAAAATACATCATGTATGTGTATAACTAGAAATACTATATGGCATTCTGATGCCCCTGTATCCTGCCTCTCAGTTGAGGCTGCTACACCCTGATTCCCTCTGTCCCCCACCCCCACAGTCAGGGTCAATGCACACTGTTGCCCCCTTTTCCTGTCTCCACATACAGGGCTGCTGTGCTCTGCTAAGCCCTAGAGTCCCAGGGCCTCTGCTTTCACAGTTTGGGCTGCTGCACTATGCTGCCCCAGGCCACCAAAGGTGGAGCTTTTGCTACATCCTGCTACCTACTTCCATTTCCCCAAATGGGCTGTGCTGATGCACTACGTACACCCCATCACACAGTTAGGGCTGCTGTACCCTGATTCCCAACTGTGTCCTGCACCACAGTCAGGGCTTCTGCACCATGCTGTCCTCTGTCCCCTGACACCACTGTGCCCTGCTGTACCTTAGAGCCTGTTGTCCCCACAGTTAGAATTGTTGCACCATGCTGCTACCTTCCACTAGAGTCAGATTCTTTTGGTACACTGCCCAAAACTACCCAATAGAAAATACAAAAAAAAAATTCCATCTTGTGTTATAGGGTGGGGACAGAGGGCAGCAGGGTGCAGCAGCCTAACCTGTTTGTGCAGGAGGCAGCAGGATGCAGCAACCCTGACTGTGTGGAGAAGACAGTGGGCAGTGGGTTGCAGCAGCCTCATATGAGGGCAGAAGACAGGGGGCATTTGGGGCAGGTGAAAGGAGGAAGCAGAGAGCTGCTGTCTCAATAGTCAGGCAGGAGACAGGGGCATCAGGATGCCATATAGTACTTCTAGTTATACACATACATGATGAATTTTCACACAGAAACCCTTAAAGAACTGAATTTTATGAGTTCATATAGTACACGTTCCTGAAATAGCAGAGTGTGGCAGACACAGGTTTGTCAATCTGACAAGTAAACAACATTGTTATCACATGAATGTATTTATTGATACTACATCAAAGACACACTGCTTCTATGAATTAATGGAATGTAGATTTATTTTACATCCATTAAATAACCCTGTGTTATATAGCCAGAATAGAATGTATAGTTTTGATGACAAAGAACTGACATCTATGATACAGACAAGGTAATTTCTCACAGACATTCATTCATACCACTTCAGTTCAGCACTGAACCCCAAATGATCAACTGTTTATGAGAACAGAATGATTTTAAGCTAATCTCTCTAAACACAAACCAGATGGATTAGTAATAAACTTTGAGTGAAAACAATTGTCCCTACAGACTGCTCTAACTAGGAACTGCACCAGCTTATTCTGTAAATCAGGGGCTTAATTGGTGAAGCAGCAGGCTGGACAGATATGATGTCATTGCTCACTGACAGGGACAGAAACATCTTCACTGTTTCTTCACTGTTTTCAGTTAATGCAGAGCACATTAACTGATGCTGATTTAAAGAAAACTACAAAATCAAACAGCATGATATTTTCAGGAAACACTAATCATGACACCGGGATGGGAATTCAAGGGAATTCAAGTTTTTTTGTGAAACATGTGCATTTGAACTTTAAGGAGAATTGACACTAACTCACTGAAAACAGTGCATGCTGTCTACAATGCATTGATTCCATTATATGTTGACTATACAGACTTAATTTAAGGGCACTGTTGAAACCAAGGAGTCCTGAGGAGACTACAGGCTGTATAAAACAGATCTGGCATTAACATAGTTAGACACAAAATAAGAACATCAAGGCTATCTATCTGGAAGTCCTCCCCCATCTGGTGCTTACTTGTTCCGCCACCTATGGTGATGGTTCAGTCTTCACCCTTAGGTTCTCAGAACTGCTGAGGTGAGGACTAGCAGGGCCAGCCATGTGCACAGGCAGGAGCCCTGGTAGGATTCAAACCCAGGCTCCACCTGCATTGGAGTTCGAGGAATGTCAGATGGTGGGCAGATCCTGTGGGGCTAAGTGTTGAGTGTTTCACTGCATGCATGCAGTAATATTATTTTGACTACATAGAGTATACATTTACTTTTACCTCCAATTCTCCCATTCGTCCTTGTTGTCTACTTGCTTTTAGTGCCCTCCCTTTTTTTTTAAATAAATTATTAGAATTACATTTAATGGTTTGGGAACTGTTGTTGCTTACCATGTCACACATTTTGGGGGTGGGACTGTGTGGGCAGTTTATGCCCTGTTTCCTGGGTGGGAATAGCCTTGTTTGCCAGCATCCAGGTACCCAATACTGCCACCCCAGGTGGAAGTACAACACCACTTTAAGCCAGTGTACCCAGTCTAGCACATCTTTAGTTAACCCAGGCTAGTCCCCTCGGGAGGTTGTGAGAGGTGAAGCCCCAGGGCCCCGGATAGTCTGTATCTATCTATCTATCTATCTATCTATCTATCTATCTATCTATCTATCTATCTATCTATCTATCTATCTATCCAAATATATAGATATATATATACAGGCCCAGATATTCAAAAGGATTGCACATGGCTCAACAGTGTTGCACCATGCGCAACCCACTGATGTGCCTCGGCACAATATTCAAAAGGGAAAAGTACGCTGCACAGATGCCAATGTGCCAGAGTGCATCAGTAATGTATGCAGGCGAAGGTGGGGGGTGCCCATGCATACCCTGCACAGCCCAATTTTCAGCCCAGGATGTGCAGAGCCATGGATGTGCAACCCCTACCTGCGCCAGCACAAAGCTGATCCAAAAAAAAAGGAACAACTGATGGCCACCCACAAGTGAGCTGCCTCATTGCAGTGCGCAACATGGCAGCCGTGGCCACCCGAGCTCCGGCTGCACCTGGCGGCAACCCCCGCATGCCCGATCGTGGGCTTTTAAAAAAAAAAAATCTGTCCAATATCCCTGGTGGTCCAGTGGACCGATGCCTGCCCGATCGCGGGCATTAGTAAAAAGAAAGATATTCCGTCCAATATCCCTGGTGGTCCAGTGGACCGCTGCCTGCCCGATTGCGGACATTAGTAAAAAAGATATTCCGTCCAATATCCCTGGTGGTCTAGTGGATCGCTGCCTGCCCGGTCGGCATTAGTGAAAAAATATCCAATATCCCTGGTGGTCTAGTGGTACCCCCTCCCACCCGCCCACTGAGCCCCACCGCCCGCCTCCCTCCAGTCAGCCAGCAGGCGAGTAGCACCCCACCTGCCTGCCACCCGCCGCCCGCCGATTGATACCATTGGTAGGGCTGTGCACGCACTGGTCCACAGCGTGAGCGAATGGGCGTGCAGCCCATACCGTACTACACATTCCAGATGTGAATGATCCCTTATCTAGATGTGTAGTACTGACTATGAAACTACATGCCCGATAACACGCTGACCAGTGGCAGTGTCTAACCGTACTGGTTGTCAGTTGGCGAGCAGCGAGGTAACGGCGGTGAGATCTTCCCGCCAGCGCAACTGGAAACGGCGATAGCCAGATGGCCTGAATGGACATATTTTATCCCACAGTGGGAAGAATAGTGGTCACTGGACCACCAGGATATTGGACATTTATCATTTCTTTACAAATGCCCACGATTGGGCGAATAGCGTCCTGGACTAACCAATTAGACATTTATGACTTTGCTATTTCCAAATGCAATCAGGGCAATAGCAGTCCACTGGACCACCAGGGATACTGGAGATTTATGTCATTTCTTTACAAATGCCCGCGATCGGGCTGTGGAGCACATTGCTGACTGCAGCGGGTGTCGGTCTCCGAAGGCTGCTGCCTGGCAGGGTGCCAGGTGCAAGTCATCAGGGATCAGCGCACCTGCATGCAGATGGGGCCATAATGATATGCAAATGGCCCCATTTGTGCCTTGCATACATTATGGCCCCATTTGCATGTCAGGTTTTGAATATCGTGGTTGCTGTGTATAGCACAATGGAACTTGCGCTAGCGCATCCCCATGCTCCACTCTGGCCACTTGCGCTGGTGCAGTGCCACTGCACCATGCACACTGAGGGTGGCCAGGGTGCAATATTCAATGCTGCTGAGCCATGGTGCAGCTCCATTGAATATCGCCCAGTCCACATCCCTGTGCAGTCAAGTTAAGCTACGTCCAAGCTTGCGCCACAGCCTGGCGCAGTTTGAATATCTGCGCCTCAGTATTTATCTTTATGTCAATCAAATAAACATAAGCAGGAACAGACATCTAGCAATTATGATGTACTGCAGCCAGAATGATTTAAACCCTGATTAACTGACTGAAAACTTTCAACCCCTAGCAAGTGTCTACTGCCAAGAAACTAGTAACCGTTTAAATGAAGTTAGAGACAATTATGGCAAAATGTATTTTCTCTATGTAATTTTTTACTGTATAGCTCACTCTCTACTGATATTAGAACAGCTTTAAATCCAATGGTCATTAACCACATTTTTGTAGCCCTGAATATTCTGCCATGTAAATTGTGACTGTGCTCTGTTATCTATTGTTACTATATTTTATTGTATGCATTTTACTGTAGCTATTTTTGTTACTATTGCATCTTACATAATGTATTTTCACTTGCACATCACGAACGGTACACTTCCCTTTCCCAGTCCCCCAAGATGTAACAGAAAATGAGCTGTTACAAGCTCAGTATGTCTTTCCTGTCAACATTTTTGAAATAAATTAATAAACATAAAACATTTGTGTTTAATGCTTCTCCTGACTGCAGCACGGTATACCAATGGCTGGTGCTCTGTTACAAGAATCCAGCGATGAAAAAGTACAGACAAAGCACCCAGAAAATTGATTTAAGCTTCAAACTTGCATACACAAAATTTATTACCACATTAAACCAGTCACACTCATATCTCGCAAGGCCCCAGTGCTTTATTCTTCATTGGAACATCATCTGTGGGTAGAGCTAGTGGTTAAAACACAGTGATTTTAGCAAGCTCTTTAAAGAGCAACTTACATGCTTGTTGGCTCCAGGTTGGCAACTCATACAAAGGAGTTGCCTGCCCTAGGAGCTATTTGAGCCATATATCAAATGTTTTGGTTGCTTGCAAAAAGAGTTAATTCCTCCATAAAGTCCAGCTTGTAACTTCATTGTACAAGACAAGCAGCTGCCTAGCACTGCAGCCCTGCCCCTAAAAATATCATAATTATGGTGCTATTTAGGGAAAAGGGCTTGAGGTGCTCTATAGAGATTGCAATAGATCAGGGAGGGGGCCACCTAAATATACTAGGATCATCTTTGCTGGCAGGTCTATGAGTATGGGGCTAATATTAGAATATATTATAGCCCTATACATGTATACCTGCCAGCAAAGATAATCTAAGTACATTTAGGTAGCTCCTCCCCATCCTACAGCACAGTGGCCTGCAGCCCTGTTCCCTTCCTAGTGTCATAATTATGCTGTATTTAGGGGCGGGCTGCATCGCTTGGTGACCTCTTGGCTCTTACAAGGAAGTTATGAGCTGGGCTTTATAGAGGAAATAACTCTTTTTGTAATTAACCAAAAAATCAATATACAGTGGCATCCCCCAGGATGAAATGCAATTCAGCAGCAATTTGCAACACTCTGCATAATGCTGTAGAAGACCTACTAAATAAAGCAATTTCTATGGTAATTAGTCCCCTTTGTCATTCAGGAAAATGTGACACTGCCAGGATGAAGTGAATGCCACAGTTTCCTACATGACAAAGGGGACTAATTGCCGTTGAAATTACATTGCTTTATCCAGTAAGTCTGCTGCAGCATACTGCAGAGTGCCTTAAAAGTGTGTTTAATCCTGGGGGATGCCACTCTATGTCTCAAATAGCTCATAGGGCAGGTAACTCCACTGTATGGGTTGCCTATCTGGAGCGTGTTAGTAGCTCTTTACAGAGGTAGTGTAACTAGTACAAAATCACGATCGTGACAGATAATTTCTGTAGCAAAGTATAGCAGAACAAGTTTCAGAATTCAACAAAAAAAAACTGCTTAATTCATATGATACTGTTCTGTTACCCATATTATAAGGTTTGAGTTGGGGTGATATATACCTATAAAGCACTGAGTGGTGGGTACAACTTCACAGAGTGGGTGGGGGCAGGATTTCAATAGAAACAGGATTTAAAAAAAATGAACCATCATATAGTTCTTCAGGGCCTATGTGCTTTGCCTGGCTTGAAACTATGCAAAGTGTCACTTTGCTGACACTGCTTCAGTGAAGTGTCACTTTGTGTAGTTCTGTCAGGCAAACTGTGACACTTTGCCAGACAAAGAACTAATGAAGTGGCACTTTGCAATTTGGTAAGTTGGGGAACTTGCAAAGTAGCTTTGTGAAGCAAAGTTCTTTTACTTTACACACCTCTGCTCTGCTCCTGCCACCATTCCTGTGTTGGATGGTAGCAAAGCATGGGTGGCCTCCTCCCTGGACAGATTTCTAATCCACTGTACTAGGAAGCAGTCCTTCATGACATGCAGCAGTGACTGACTTGTCACATTTCATGCTGCCGGTGCTGTCCTGTTCACACCAAGAATGCCTGGATCTCCCACTATCACCATTTCTCCCTTAGCAGACACTTTCCTGATTTCTTCCCCTAATTCACTCTCTCCTCTTTTTTAGGGTGTTGTACCATATAAACCTTCTCTATCCTGATCCTTGTCCCTCCATATTTTGTGAACTGGAACCATACTATTTTCCATCTGGCCTTCCCCATTCTTGCCAAGTCCTCAGTGGCTTTGATAATCTTCTATATGTATAAAGCTATCCAGCCCCATAACTTTTCCCTCCCTGTCCCCCTCCTGAAAAGGGAGTGATCCATGAGTCTGAGGTCAGACTCACTGTACTCATTGCCTATGTTGCAGCTACCACCATAAGGTCAAGGTTAACCTCTGCCCCCACTGCCTGGAGCTCACTTTTAAATTATTGACAAGTTCCTAGCATTTAAGCTTATTGGCTTTCAATTTTCTTTCTTAACTTCCCTCCTTGCTACTGAGACCAGTTCATTATTTTGTTACCCACCTCTATTTTCCTAACCCTCTCACCCATCTGTTACCTACACTCGCTTTTGTAATTCTCCTTTCATTCCCTCTCACCCTATCCTTTACCCCCCAACCTGTTGCCCCCCACCCTTTGTGGTTCCTCCATTTCCTGTCTTGCCTAATACAGGTACCCTCTAATTTGTTTCCACCAACTCTATTCCAGGTTGTATTTGTGCTCCATCTCTTGTACAGTATCATAATTTGTTGAGAGCCAGTATGGCCTCTCTTATCTGTGTTAGTGCCCCCATGCAGTGGTTCACTGAGTCTCCCATCCCCCATTCCTTGTTTATAACTGCGTCTATGTTGGTGTCTAGTTTTTATCCTAGCACTGATTCACTCTCTCTAGATGAGTGCACACTGTCCTTCTTGAAAAGCATGTGATCCCACCATCCTGCATCACAGTGCTACATGAAACTGAACCCTTCTACTTTACACAACTGCTTTAGTTACTTGATAAAAGTGCATATTTCTGTCTGTCTACCCTTCACCTTTGATGTACTAGAAGGACTTTCCAACAAGCCATCTTTGATGCCACCTCTGATGTAACCTTCTTGAATGTTTCCCCCAGCCTGCAAAAGGAATCCTTTACCTTCTTCAATGTCCAGTTTGCCTGGTAATACTGCCCTAGGTGGACAACCTGATCCAGCCTACCACCTCCCACTTCTACTACCCTTTCCACCCTTGGGCTGATCCTCTCCACTATTGCTCCCAATAGACACTTCACTAGCCTATATTGCTTCTCTCAGGCTATCACCACACTCTCTGTCCCACTTACAATAGTCCCCGACCAACATGACCTTTCTGACTATGGTCCCCTAAACTGCTTCTTTGCCCCTGTCAGGGTTGGTGCTCTTTGTCACCCCCTTGGTCTTCTGCAGTTTTGTTTCTGGCTGTCCAATCTGATTAGACATTAAAGATCCCTATTCATAGATTGGGGTGATTCTGTACTATCAGATGTGGATCCCCACCCTACCTTGTCCAACTCTGTATTACCCTTACTTTAGCCAACCACTCTTCATCCCCCATGCCTCTGAGGGAGTGGAGCTGCTGGTAGGGCATGCCATTCTCATTCTACTCACACAGTCTCCTAACCTAATCCCTCATAGTAGACAGCTCTACAAAGAGTGCTGACAGTTTCCAACAATTAGGACAGCTTCCCTTCTTCAGGATAATTTCCCTGAAGATGATCACGATCCACGGCCACAGCAGAAAAAGCCCCAACTCCCTCTTCTGAGATCTGCATTCTCCTTTTGTTCCACTATATCTTGAAATCCAGTTCACTTGTGTACTCATCCTGTCTATGAAGGCATACCTAAGATATGAAGGTTTTTGCTGCTGTAGCCCATTGACTTTTGATGGCATAAAAATCCTGCACCCAAACTCTCTTTAAGAAAAAACATTACTACATATCTGAGTTAAATAAAATTGTGAACATTTATTAAATGCATCTCAGGCAAGGTTAAAAATTCATAGGCCACTGAGATGTGTAGTGGTGGTGTTTTTTTCTTAAGGAGAGTGTAGTTGCAGGATTTTCATGCCTTTATATGGTGTTTTTTTTTTTTTTTGCCTTATTGGTCACCCACTAACCTCTATTCCCCACCTATCCAATCTACTCTTCATGCCTGTAGATGGAATAACAACCTTACACTAGTGAATAATTGCAGCAGCTAAATTCTGTGTTGCAACACACCCTGATAGTAACTCCCCTTCCACTTGCTATGCAGAACCTGTAGTACTTCTCTATACAACATAGGAAACGTCATATTATTTTATCTATCCCCTTATAGTAAAGTCATCTTACCTGGACCAGTTAGCACACCATGTCGCATCCCTTGTGGACCTTCAGGCTCCTTTCTGATGCCTATGCAAATGCCGTCCTCCTTCTTACAGTCCTCACTCGCAAGGTTGCTCTTTCGAAGAGTTGCTTGCACGTAAAGGCTTTAAGTACTGAACTGCTAGCACCTAAATGGTGCTGGCAAACCACATGACCCACACTTCCTCCAATTGAAATGCTGCCTCTTGCGGCTGCTGACTCTTCCAACTGTTTTCAACAGCAAGTCCCTTTCTCCTCCTGAACTCTCTTTATTGCATACCCTCTTAGAAATTAGGCCATCAAGGAAAGAAAATGCAAGGTCACGTAACAAGTATAAACTTTACAGTTTGTGCTCTCTGCCCTCTCACCACCACTTTCTGTTTTTTCTAACCCCATCAGGTTCAGGATCTCCTATAAAGCGCAGTCTTAAAATCTTGACTGTTGGCACTTGATAGGTGCTAGTGAGTCATGAGACCCATGCTGTCCCCAAAAGAAATGGTGTCGCTTGCACCCACTAACTCTTCTGACAGCTTCTATCCCCAAGGCCCTCTCTCCTCTTTACATTCCTTCACCTTCACCCCTTCGCAAAAAAATACAAGTTTAAGCAGCAAGTATAAAATTTACAGTTTTGCCTCCTTGCCTTTTCATCATCACTTTCTGGTTTCCTGGTCTGGTGCCAGCATTACATTTTCTGAGCATTACTCCTACTGAATCAAGTTCCTCTGTAGCAGGGGATTATTTTTAAGATTCATTTAACAATATGTCTTTGCATGTGGCTTGTTCTATACTCCATGTCTGAGAACATATTATAAAATAGAGAAAGGATTTTGAGCAATTTGATTGGCTGTTAGCCGTGTGTTAGAAGTGTCTAACACACGGCTAAAACTAGTCCTGCCAAAAAGGATGCAGATTATTAGAGAAATCCTTGTGCCATGGAACGTTAAACAAATTAGCAGCCATTTTCCTTCTCCCACTAAGCGAGTGTTACTATATTCAGAAGCTTACAGTTTTTTCTGTCCCTTTGATAAACTACATCTTTCCCCTCTCTCTGTCACCACACACAACATAAACACATTAACATAACAAAATTCTGATCCTCGTTGTTAACTTTTTTTCATATTTCAATGGAGCTGTCTGCATGATCACCCGATGACCAGCCTCTAACCACTCACTCGTTCCCAAACCCCACTCTCTCTCATCAGTTTTAAAACAAATAAAATAAGCATCATGTATGGTAAATTACACTTTTTAGATGGTATCTGTCATTCCACATTCCTTATTTCCCGAACTGTCACTGCCAATGCCATGCCATGGTACTCATAGGAACTGCAGACACATAAATGACACTGCTTTCACTGCCGATGCCACAATACTGGTGGCAATTGCTGAGACACTTAAATCAGCACAGTCTTGCCATTGTTCTGCTCAATCACAGATCTGTTCCCCAGTCACCACACACAATTTACACTCTGTCTAAAGACTAGAGATCAACACCTCCTACATAGACTTTTTTTTGTTTTGTTTTCTTTTCAGAAATGGTTCCTTACCATTGCTACCTTGTGCATTTCTTCTTGACTACACCCTTGCTACCAGTTTGCAGCATTTTGCCAAAGCAACAGCAGAACAAATAACCACAAAAAAAGTAAAAAAAAAAGTCTGTTGCTGAAACAATTGGAAACAAGTGCACTAGACTGCATCAGGGTGGAAAGCTGTTATATGGTATCCAACAAGCCGTCTTCAAGTACGATGGCTCCAGAAATACAAACTTAAAAAACTCAGTCAGTAAATGCAGCATCCCAGTGTAGGCGGAGGAACTATTTTATGACAAAATACATGAAACTACCTTATTTGTTTTAAATCAGCATAAAAATTTCTCTCACATCAGTGTAACATACAGGGGCCCATTTTATAAGCTCAATATGACACTCTGGGGTGTGTGTTAGACAGTTCTAACACACAGCTAGGTGGCTGGATACACTTGGTATGTGGCCTCGTGCCTCACTATGACCCCTAGCCATGCATTAGAACTGTCTAATGCACACCCTGTTATGACTTATTGCTTACATATAGTATAGTCCTCCTTGATCACTGGACTCTTGATTCACTTCCAGTTCCAGCAGTCACTTGCAAGTTACATCCTAAGGACTTACAGCTGAGCCAACCATCCCTTACAGAAATAATTATATGAAATGTTTTCATACAGCACACATAAAACTACCCAAGTGATATGCATGATGCAAGCACGATTTATATGTTAAATTGTAACTGACTTCATGCATGTGACATGTGTGCAGCAAGCAAGTGTGGAAAGCAAGCTTTTTGTATTAAATTGGAACAGACTGCATGCATGTGCCATGTATGCAAAAAGCAAGTGGTCACAGATAACATAAAAGTTAAGTGACTTGCTCAGGATCATACCATATACGAATAGGGGTTGATGAGATTCAAACCCAGGTCTTCAGGTTTCCAAGTTCCATGATTCGCAGTTCCATGCCTTTAACCGCTATGCTATACTGCCTGTACACATATGGCTCACTTGTACAGTACTTCAATACAAATCTGCATACATCTGCATGCATGCAGTATGCTTATAGCCACAGTTATACTTTTTAGTTTTCTTGTCCCCCCTTATCTCAGCTGCACAGCTAACTGTAGCACACATAGCAATGGAAATACATGTGGTTCTTCTCACCACCAATACACAAACTTACTCACGAAGCTACTTAATTACCAGGGAGACGGTGACTCACTAAGAGTAGACCAACAAAAATATGACACCACAACACTGCTATTGAGAGTTCAGTTCTCACCGACTCCTCCAAGTTGTAATGTGCAATCTGTCTACTCTGTGGCTGGAAAGACAGTGTCACACCCATATGACTCATGTGCTCCTGCTTGGCTGAAGCTTCTCCATGTCACATGTGATGGCACCACCGGTAATAGGTGGAGAGAGTGGACAACACAATTCAGACAAAGTCGAGTCAAGAGCAGCGTGACAACACACAGGCCAGGGGGACACTTACTATGCAAAAGAT
Source organism: Neoceratodus forsteri (assembly GCA_016271365.2). Taxonomy (NCBI): domain Eukaryota; kingdom Metazoa; phylum Chordata; order Ceratodontiformes; family Ceratodontidae; genus Neoceratodus; species Neoceratodus forsteri. The sequence continues at coordinate 663,353,878 of CM028130.1, read as the reverse complement.
TAAATCCAAATATAACACAATTATTGCTAAACCATAAGAACAACCTAGGCACAAATGTGTGGGGAGGAGGCAACTGCCCCCTCTGCCCTACCTAAATGGCACCCCTGCTTGATGGTAGAAATTCAGTCTCGGGTGCTAATGTTGGTACAAGTAAATACAAGTAAATACAATGGTTTCCACTGTGTTCTGAGGTATTGTATCTCCATGTTTCAGGATGTAACCTGATCATCGTGAGGGTTAGTGTCCCGCATTGTCCTTCATTTTGAGTGTCCATGTCCACGTCCCTCATTTCAGTGACAAAATGTAAGGCATGATGCATGATTCCAAGACCTTACTCAGCACAAAGAGTGCTAAGCTTGGCCATAGTGTATATGTTCCACATATAATGACAAAGGGAAAGTAAGTGAGCTGAAACAGTTATGGAGAAACACATTTGTAGCACAAAATATGCATAAAGGGATTTGCATGGCCCAAAACAAAAAGGTCAGGCTTCACAACACAGAGGTCCCTCTACACACATCTGGAATGGGGGATATTGGCTGACTATATACTTGGTATTTAGTGTAGTAAGCAAACAATACTTTACAAATTAATGGCAATTTAATGACAAACATGAAAAAGCCATTGAACAACTTGCAAAAGGAGCAGAATTAATGAGTTTACCTATTAATGGGAAATCAGTGAAAAAAATGTATTTTAATTGCTCTAATTGCTACCAGTAGTATGAGAAATAGAAACTGATGTGTTTGTTTAGATGAGATTTGCACCAGCTTAGCTGCTGCATGCATGGCAAGCATGCAACATGTGAACCTAAAGTGATTTTTAAATGATGTTAACAACAGCTTAAGTGCTCCACTCATGTCAAGCATGCAACATGTAAACCTGATGTGATTTTTGGAGGATGTTCACACCGGCTTATCTGCTGCACACATGTCAAGCATGCAGTATGTAAACCTGATTTGCTTTTTAGACCTGATTCGTTTTGGTTCACTTTGTGTACGTGAACCACTGGCAAACATTGCACAATTCAGCATGTGGTATGCATTCTTCAGGTACACAGCACACTTATATTTTTGTAAGGGATGATTTAACACAGCACCTTGCAGTAAATACCATATAACAAAATACTGCATGACAAAAGGGCTTAACTGTGATTGAATTACATTGTTCCCTGCAGTATACTGTAGCACTCTGCAGTAATACTGCACTGCATTGCATTGCATCCTGGCTGATGCATCTGTATGTTACAAAACTGTCTATTTTTCAGCCAGTCCCTGAAAAAATATTCATTTTGAAAGAAGGGTTACTAGTTTTATATTTCTTTTAATAAAACATTTAAAATTATTTTTGAAGGTTTGACATAAAATATATAGAGTCTTTTTTAACTGTTCAATTTATTAAACCAAGCTTACACATTTAAAGGAAGGGTTATTTCCAGAAGACTGGAAGGAGGCTTTAGTAACTTTAATATACAAGAATAAGGGATCATGGAAGAATAAAAAGAACTATAGACCAGTTAGCTTTATATTAGTGGTGGTAAAAATACAGGAAATAATACTGAGGGAGGAAACAGTAAGGCATTTGGTAGAGAAGAAACTATTGAGTAAGAGATGGCATGGATTCAGAAGTGGACAGTCATTCTTAACTAATAATCTAGGATTCTCCGAAACAATAAGCAGGTTACTAGTTAAAGGTATCCCAGCAGGCATAGTTTTATGGACTTTGGTAAGGCATTGACACTGCCCCATATGGAATTAATACACACACTCAAATATACAGGTTTAGATACCAGTGTAGTAAAATGAATTGCAAGTTGGCTACAAGATAGAAAGCAAAAAGTGAGAATAAATGGATATTTATCTAAACTGGGAGAGGTACTGATTGGGGTGCCACAGGGGTCTGAGTTGGAGCCAACAATGCTTAATGTCTATTTAGGGGACATACACTGCATTTGGGGGAAGGGTGATGCTAAAATTCACTGATGGAGCAAATATTGCATGTGAAAGGGCTGCAGAGGAGGTTATAGAGGAATTCCAAGGAAAATAACTGCTTTGAACACCTAGACACAAAGGGCAAAAATGCAGTTCAACACTGATAAATGCATTGAAAAGCATTTTGGGAATAAAAGCAAAATAGCCAAATACAAACTGAATGGCATAACCCTAAGAGAAAGTGAGTGTATAGGTGATTTGGAGGTACTGGTGTCAAATACTTCTGAAGTATGCTGCACAATGTGACGGCGTTAGTAAGAAAGGTAATTGACTATTGTTCTATATGAGGAACAACATTATAAGAAGTGATAGGAGATTGACAGTGCCACTGTATAGATCAATGGTAAGGACTCACCTGGAGTATAACTCTTAGTTCTGGTGTCCAAATAAGAAATAAGAGATGAATAGACTGGTGGCAGTACAACAGAGAGTGACCAGAAAAATCTGGGACATTAGAGGATTAGAATATAAGGACAGACTGAATGAGCTACAGCATTTTCTCTTGCGAGAAGGAGAGTATGAGGAAATATGATCTTACTGTATAAGGCAACCAAACATAAAGAGCTACTGGAATGTATGGGTCTTTATCTAAAAGAGGTGATTTATAATTTAAGAGGTCACAAGTATCAGCTGAAAGAAGAGTTATACAAAACAGAGAGAAAGGGGAAATTATTTTCACAGACGGTAGTTGGGGAAATTTAAGTTTATCTAGAGAAGTAGTCAACAGTGCAACTCTGATTACTTTTAAAAATAGATTAGGTATTTTTATGGACCAGTATAGCAAATTCAGTCTTTGCTGAGTAAGCGGTGGACAAAACCAGAGGAACTTGGCCTTTTTTTTTACCAAAGTACTTATGATCCAATAAAACTAAAATAGCCCAACTGAAACACATCTCCTTTTCATTGGGATCCTGCTTCTATCCTTTTCTGCACTGGGGTAGACTAGAGTATTATGAAATTAGGTTACTTGCTCAAGGTCATACAGTGAGTAGTTAGCTCTTGTGAGGTTTAAACTTCTGATGCTCTGGTTCCAAAGCTGGTGTGTCTCTTCCCCCCTCCTGACTTGCCCCTTGCTGGGGCTATTGAACCAATACTCTTCCCATCTGAGAAGCTACCTGATTTACTACAAAACCACCTCCATTTCCATTTTCTAGTTCCCTAACTAAAACATCCCTAGCTTACTCCATGAGGTTAACTTCACACCTAGCAGTATTTAATATCTGGCACTGGTGAGAGGAGGAAGAACAGTGGAAAAGCAACTAGCAGGAGCTATCATTACAGCCATTTCTTGAGACGGTGGCAAGGCTTGCTACATCTGGCCAGTCAGTGGCCAACAGTATGTTTTCATTTTTTTCCCTATACACATGAGACAAACCAACATACACAGTAACCTTCCCTTCCTTTGCTATAGCCCTAAAGGCTACATGCATCCCCAGGCTACTGTTGGTTTATTTATTTATGACTTTGGTAACCGGGTAGGTGCGTTGATCCCAGGGACCATTTTCAGGCATGATCCAGGCCATATACAGTGGCACAGAGTTACATAACAGGGCTCGCTGCTACACCTGCAAATTTATTTCCAGTGTAACTGAGATTCGGGGGCCTGCAGGTGTTTTTCACATCACCAAGGAGTTCTCATGCACCTCCACTAATGTAGTGTACTGTATTCTTTGCAGGAGGTGTTCAGCTATTTACATCGGAGAAACTGGTAGGCGTCTTGCTGACCGTTTCAGGGAACATTACAGAGTGGTCAGGAATGGTGAAACTGCTAAACCCATTGTATCCCACTTTATCTCCAGGGACCACAATGTCAATTACCTTTCTGTTTGTGTCCTTCAGCAGGGCTTCGGGATCTAACCATAGAAAAAACATGGAAGCCAAGCTGATCATCCTTGGCTCCCAGTAGCCCTCTGGTTTAAATGATAGACTTATTTTCCACTAACATCTTTCAGCCTCCCTTTTTTCCCTAAAGTCAATTTGTTTTGTACTGATTTATTTTTCATTTTCACCATATGTCTCCATTTCTGTCTCCTTCTCACACATTTGTCACCTTTCAGCCTTCTTACAAGGCCCTGTTAATCAGTCTCTACCTGGGAACTTCCCAGCTCTTTCTCTCCCATTATGTTTTATCTTTCCCATCATCACCTTTTTGTCTCACAGATTCTCTCTTAATCTTACCATTTATCACTTCTTCTCCCTTAGCCTCCCCCTTCTTCTTTCTCCACATATATATCTCTCTCATTTTACCTCTCCTCTACACTAACTTGTTTTTTTTCTCTTTTAGATATTTCCTGAAGAAGACCTAAGGTCGAAACGTAGATTTTTAACTCTATTTTCTATTTTCAGCGTGCATTTAATATAATCATTTTGTTTTGCTTTTAGAACACATGCTGATGCAGCGCCTTGTCAGAGTTACATAAACAACAATGCGTACAACAGTAGACAGTTTAACAATAATAAAAAGGTAACAATAGTGCACAAGATACAAGGTAGCAAAATATAGAAATCCACATGGTACAAGGTTGCAGAATACATGAATCCGATATGTATATACATACAGTAGTTAAAAGAATATACAGTATATAAATTTGATATACAGCAAGTTGCATAGTAAATAAGCAATGTTCATCAAGAAGTAGAACAAAAAGGATAAGGTGGGCAAGTAGAGGGGAAGAGAGGGGGAAGGGGTTAGAGAGGAAGGAGAATTGGAGGCTTTACAAGGGAGCTGTATAGGCATGACACTCATGTGGCATGGGCAGTAGGGAAATGAAGAACTATCCAGAAAAGCAGTTGCAGCAAGAAGTTACCAGGAGCCAGTCTCTGAGATGAGAGTTGAACTGGCAGTGGGTGTTGATGGAGCAGAGCTAAGCAGGCAGTTTATTTCACAGCATAGGGGCTGCCACTGACAAAGCTGTAGCACCCATATTGGTGGATATCCTGGGAATATTTGGGGAAGGGATGCTATTAAATTGGAAGGAGTGGTATAAAGTTCATACATTGAGGAAGGCTGCAAGGGGAGATTCCTGGCCAGTACAGATGGAGGAATCCACCATGCAGCAAAGGGCAAGGTCAAAATAGCCTTGCAGTGGAAGCCATCCTAGCAAATTGTAAAAGACACAATAGTGTATAGTGAAAGTGGCAAGCAAGGTGAAACAACAGCACTATTGTAGGCAGAAGAGAGCTTGGGCATAAGGGTTGTGGATGTCCTAGAATAGCTAGTGGAGCAGTAGTCAAGGATTGGGGTAAATTTCCCTGGACAATGGCAAGTTGGGTCTCAGGGGTGAGGTATTGCCAGAATATGTAGGCAGCACCTAATTTTTGGTGAAATCTTCAAACTAATGAGTTGATGCGCTCTGAGAAAGAGAGGGAGGGGTTGAGTAGGACTCCTAGGTATTTGAAAGTATTGACATCTTTGAGGGCTTGGTCAACAGGGGAAACAATGTTGGGAGGGGGTGGATTTGACTAGAAAGGGCTTGGATCCAAACAGCATAGATTTTGTTTTTTTGACATTAACCAGGAGGAAGTTATCTGCAAACCTGTTGTGGGCTGGTGCAATGTTTAGAGTGAAAACTGAGGAAATGCAGGTGGGCGATTTATCACTGTAGAAAAGTACGAGGTCATCAGGATAGTTGAGATAGTGACATCTGAGACTGTTCGAGGGACGGGAGTTAATAAATAAAGAGAACAGACGGGGGCCCAGAATGGATCCCTGGGGATACCTGTCGAGACAGGCAGGGTGGCGGAGCAGGAAGGGCCAATACACATGATTTGGAAGTGATTGGAGTGGTAGCTCTTAAACCAGGTAGTAACCACCTGAGAACAGCCAAGACAGTGTAGTTTGGAGAGGAGGAGGGCATGGCTGACCATGTCGAAGGCCTTGGAGAGGACAATGAAAACTGCGCAAGTGGCATTACCATGTTCCATATTTATGAGGATGTGGTCAGTCAGTAGTGCAAGGGCAGTGGCAGTGGAATGATTCTTGTGGAAGCCATGCTGTTGGCTACACAGGAGTTTGTATTTGTACATGTGCTCAGCAAGCTGATGGTGGATAGCTTTCTTGAGTAGTTCACTAAGGTGGTGGAGGATGGAGATTGGATGATAATTGTCTGTGGATAGAGGGTCACTGACTTTGAAGATTGGAATAACCTTGGCAGTCTTCCAGGGGTCAAGCATAGAGGAGGTGGAAAAGGCAAGGTTAAAGATACAAGTGAGTGGTTCAATGATGACAAGGAAGATGAGCCTGAGGAAGACTGGGGATAGGCCAGTAGCCCCAGGGGAGCCGTGATGGGAGAGGCTTTTGTGAAGCTTAGTGGTGGCAGCACTTGAAAGAACTTTGAAATAGAATTGGGGATTTGGGGATGGGTGGTAGGCCCAGCAGAAGTCGAAGGGGAGCTTGAATAGAGGACCTAGCTATTTGGCTAACCATTTGGGAGTTTACTTAGATACATGGATACACCAGAGAATTTGTTGTTGAAGGCCCTGGCCACTTTCAGAGGGTCCATAATGAGGCCATCCAGGGAGTTTAGTTGCAGGGCTGCCTTACTGGAGTGGGGGTTTAGGAGGGAGCTGATGGATGCCCAGAATTTCCTAGGGTCTCCAAGGTTAACCTGTTGGAGATTACGGAAATAAGTGTGTTTCAGGATTTGGTCAGATGTTTGCATAGATTCCTCTGGCACCTGTAGGCATCCCAGAGGGCAGGGAAGGGGGGATGCCTTGTAGGTGGACCAAGTACGATCCCTATCCTTCATAAGGGTGAGGAGGTCTTTTGTGACCCAGTGTAAGTAACTGCTTCTGACCCTTCTTGTAGTGACAGAAAAGTGCCAGTCCTGTAGGGTCATAAGGGCCTGTGGGAATAGGGTTACTGCTGGAGTCATATCAGAAAGTGAGTATAGCACAGACCAGTCCAAAGACCATGCCTTCTTGAGGAGGTTTGTGGTATTGGGGCTACTGAAGTTCCAGAATGACAGGTATTTGGGAGGGGGGACATTTTAATTTAGATGACCAGCGGAGAAACATAGGGGAGTGGTCACTAACGGAGTCCACCATGGTACCAGCATGCAGTACATAATCATCCCTGTTTGTGATTACCAAGTCCAAAAGGGTCTGGGTGGCTGTGCGTGGGTTTCATCTGGTGAGAAGTGTAATAGTCTGGACCAGGTTGTGTTGTTTTAGATGGGAAGCGTAGTCTGACTGGTGGGTACTCAGCTAGTTTAAATTGAAATCACTGTGGAGAATAGAGTATTTATGAAGGGATAAGGAGCTCAGGCATGCGAGGAAGCTGTTTAAACCATCAGTTCCAGTGGTGGGAGGGTAGTAGCAGCAACCTATGTGGAGTTTCTTGTTCCCAGGGTTAGTTCTGAGAGGAGACATTCACTAGGTGAGGTTGAATTGGAGCAGAAGGCAATATTGGCTGACAGGGGCTACCTAATGAACAGCGCAACACCACCTCCATTTTTTTTCCCCTGGCCTATCGAAATGCAGGGAGAAGTACCCAGGTAGTTGATATGTGGTGGTGGCAAAGTGAGACTTTAGCTAGGTTTTGTAAAGTTCCAGGAAGTGGGGCTTGTATAGCATAATTCACACCTCCAAATCAAGGAACATGAAGGGAAGACTGCATATGTTGATGTGAAAAATCTTCAGACCTGGGGCTTTAGCCCAGATGCTGGAGGAGGGGGTGATGTGGGAGTTGGGTGGACCAGGGTTACATTCAACATCTCCAGCTAGGAGAAGGAGTGATAGTAGGAGTATATAAGGGCAGGAGGGGACAGTAGGGGAACAGGAGAGGGAAAAAATGTAGAGTCCAAGTAGACAGCATTCCTGATTAGAGAGAAAAGAGAGGGTGATAAGTCTGAGGGGGGATAGTTCCCAGGTGGAGTGAGGGAAGGGGAGTAGTGGGAGGGAGTGGGTGACAGAGAGGAAGATAAGGTACTCTTAGTTACAGGCTAGCACAGAAGCACAAAAGTCCATCAGCACCAGGAAAGATGGCAATGAGACAGTGAGCAGTGTGAGCAGTAGCAGATTCATAGTGGCAAGCAAGCTGACAAAATATGAAAATAGGGGTAGGAGGGTAATGCAATCTAGCCAAGACACCTGCTATCCTGTGGCTCGATTGGGGTAGTGGGGACCTGAAGACGTCCTGGGGCGAAATGGTGCAATGAACAAGGGCTGCCTTATTTAGTGCCCATACCGAAGGACTCCACGTTTAGTGGGTCGGTATCTCGAACTGTTCCGGTTTCCCACCCAACCCGCATGGTGTTGTGCAATGCCAGCTCTATCAAAAACAAGTCAGCTATAATAGCTGATCTTGTTGGGTCATCTGATCTGGCATACAGCACCAAGACCTGGCTGGACGAAAATGCTGGTCCCATTTTGGAGTCAGAGATTCCAGTCGGTTTCTCAGTGATACACTGTGCAAGGTTGGGTCATAGGGGTGGGGCTGTAGCAATTTGTTTTAAATCAGAATTGGGCCTTGTTGATGTGCCAGTTGAGGACACCAGGTCCTCTGAGTGTACCGTAGCCACAGGTGTGGAGTGCAAAAATCGCTCTCGTCTATCGTCCACCAGGTGGCAAGAGTCAGTTTTTGCAGGAAGCAGTGGATTTCATTGTCAATATGGTATTGGACTCCCCAGGCTGAAGGTATTGGGGGATTTCAATGCCTGGGCAGATGATGAACTGTCGCAATACGGACAAGACTTCCTCCACCTTATGAGTTCTTTGGGCTTCACACAGGTAGTTTCCTCTGTGACTCATAATCATGGTCACTTATTGGACCTGGTCTTTTTCCTGGGGTTGGAGGCCTCCAATTTGGGGGTGGAACCAGTTGGATGGTCCAACCCCCACATTATCAGGTTCAATTTATTGCCTCCCTCTTGTAGGTCTGCCCCTGTGGAGATGGTCAGATACCTCCCGTTACGGGGTTTGACCCTGGATGGCCTTTTGGTGGTGTTGGACTTATTAGGAATTGAGGAGGCAAGTGAGGGTCCAGCCAATCTACTCCAGGCTTTTAATTGAGCTGTGAAGGGAGCTCTGGATACCCTTGCTTCTTTCCAGGTTTGCCCACTTACTCTCCACCCTCAGTCCCCATGGTTTGATGGAACCTTGAGGGGGATGAAGCAGGCAGGGCAAAGGCTAGAGTGTGTTTGGCATAGAACCAGCTTAGATGCCAACAGACTTAGACTGATGGAGCATTATAGGCTTTATCAGTCATTAATCTCCCATAAGAATGCAGAATTCCTGTCCAGGGAGATTGCTGTTGCACAGAATTGACCAGCTCAGCTGTTCCAAACGGTAGACAGGCTGTGAAATCCAGCCTGTCTTCGAGTCTGGAAGGCCTTGTCACAAGTGGAGTGTGATGAGTTTGCTCACTTCTTTGCTGATAAGGTTGCCGACATCAGGTCGGAGATTTGCATATCGCATCTTATGGGGGTTACTGGTAGTCAAAATGAGATCGCAGCACTCTCATTTTGCTGGGTTGAATTTGACGGCATATGGACAGAACGCCATGGTCTAAATAGTTGCGGTGAAATCAGAGCAGTCTGTAAGTCGCGAAGACATTCTGTCACTGGTTTTTAAGTCGTGGACAGCTCATCACAAGTATATTGAATCATCCCACAACGACAAGCACACAATGCTAGCAAATGCCAGCCTCTTCAATGCAATGCAATCACACAACTGCCAACGAATGTTACAGCCATCTGCTGCACTTCTTATTATGCTTCACTGCTCTGTTTACAAAGGTAATGACAACTATTGCTACTCTGCAACTATTTTCATCCTGCACTTTACATTTTTGCCTTGGTCACTACTCACCGCTCGTTGATAAATCCTCACACTGCGTTCTCTTCATTTCCTTCAATTCCTGCACTTCCTTCGTTCCCACTCTGTGCATCTGTGATTTCGCCCCCACATCCACATACATTTTAAGAGATAACCATAATTGTGCTTTATCCTGTATGTGCACACTAATGATATTTATTGCTGTTTTGCACATTGAACATTTGCACCTTTGCACATCTTACTAAGCTTTATTTACACATTAATGATATTTATTGCTGTTATACTCAATGAACTGTTGTAAGACTACTGTAAGACTGCTTTCAAACTTGATGCACTGTTGTACTACTGACTTTAAATTGAATACATTTTTATTACTACTATTTGCGACTTTATGTCCGAGTTTCTACATTTTAACCACAACGTTCTGTAATCTTGCTATCTTGAATTGCGACAACTTGTCCGGCATCGTAAGGTCCCCACTACCATTTCTTCACTAAGTAATGTGCGCGGCTATTTGTCTAGCGGCAATACAGCCGCTCACGGAATTTGACCATCTGGTGATTGAGGATATCATGCGGCTTCTCCAGAGTGTGCGTCCAACTTGCTGTAGTTTAGATCTGAGCTCTAGCCACCTTTTAATGGGGATTATAGATGTGATCAACCCGGTTCTAGCAGAATTAATCTGGTGCTTATTGGAGTTGATGGAGTTTCCCAGCTCCCTGAAGGAGGCTGTGGTTACCCCTTTTCAAGAAGTCATTTCTTGACCCAAGCTCCACTGCAAACTACAGGCTGATCTCTTACCTCCCTTTATTGGGAAGGTTATTGAGAAAGTTGTTGCACAACAGTCGGAGAACCATCTTACCATCCATGCTATCTACAATCCTCTCTAGTCCAGTTTCGGTAAGAGACATAGTACCGAGACTGCTCTGGTTTGGGTACTCAATGTTCTCCTGATGCTAGAGACCAGAATGGCAGTTCCATCTTGGTTCTTCTGGATCTCTCTTCAGCTTTTGACACCGTGGACCATGGGGTACTTCTCGATTGCCTGCGGTTCATCTGTGGCCTGTCTGGTACATTCCTCAGATAGTTTCATTCTTTCCTCACTTGCAGGTCGCAGAGGGTAGTATCAGGGAATTTTTCCTCTGACTCCTACTCTCTGCCATGTGGGGTTCTGCAGGGTTCAGTGTTATCCCCTTTATTGTTCACAGTGTACATGCTTCCATTAGGAAACCTTGTAAGACAATACGAGTTAAGTTTTCACTGTTATGCAGATGACACTCAGCTGTACCTTCTTTTGCACCCAACCAGAATAGTGTGCTGTCAGTCTTTTCCAACTGTCTCTCCAAAATCCAAGACGGGATGAATTCCATTTAACTTAGACTGAACAAGACAGAGGTGTTAGTCGTGGAACCGGGTCTCCAGATAGAGGGGTCGGCTGCTGGACAGCCTTCCTGGCTTTGGTTCAAGGGCTCTCAGCTCCTGACCTACAAATGGGTATGGAATCAGGGGGTGATATTTGATGCTGGGATGGTGCTTCATTCACAAGTGTCAGCTGTGGTCAAGTCCTCTTTTTACAACCTGAGGAACATTGCCCGGATTAAGCACCTTGTTCCATCTGGCAATCTTCCAAACCCTGGTGCATGCGTTCATGACCTTCTGCCTTGACTACTGTAACTCCCTACACCTAGGGCTTTCTGGGGTTGATATCTGCCATCTGCAGCTAGTGCAGAATGCTGCAGTCAGGTTATTGTCTGGGTCTAATTGATCCAGTCATATTTCACCTGTGCTGCGTGTTCTGCATTGTGTGCCTGTTCAGTGGTGGATCACCTTTAAAGTTGGCTTGCTGACTTTTAGAGCCCTCCATGGCTTGGGTCTGAGTTACCTACAGGCACGTCTGAGTCCCTACTGCCCCATCAGACCACTCCGCTCAACTGATGAGGGCTTGCTAGAGATTCCCAGGAGTGCAATTGAAGTCCTTGGGAGTTTGGGCATTTGCTTTTGCTGCTCCCACCCTGTGGAATTCCCTACCTCGTCAGGTAAGAGAGTGCCAGACAGTGGAGAGATTTAACATTTTTTTTTAAAAACATACCTATTTGCATGTGCTGTCCCTGATTTTTATATTTAAATATATTTAGATATTTAAATATTTAATAGTCTTATTAGTTTTATTTATTTGTATTTACTTATTTTAAAGCTCATTGATTGTACAGCACTTTGATATTTGATATTGCACTTAACAAATAAACTTTATTATTATTAGGTCAGTCACTCCCTACTACTTGAACAACTCTCCTCGATAGGCCTCTCTCTATCTCCATAACTAACTGGTTCATAAGCTATCTAGCTAATCGTTACCAACATGTAAAGATTGGAAACATCACATCTGGGCCCCTGACAGTACATTGTGGGGTCCCCCAGGGGTCAATCCTAGGACCCCTCCTTTTCAGCATCTTTCTAAATAGCCTACCTCGATCATGTGACCAACGGATGCATCTCTATGCAGATGATGCTGTTATTTTTACTTCTCAACATGACCCTCACACCCTAAACTATCAGCTACAACATGCTTTTAAACAAACTGAAGACTGGTTCAGAGCCCACAAGATGGTTCTGAACTATAAAAAGACAAAAGTAATGCTTTTTAGCAGTGCTAGAAGCAAACACAAAACAGCATCCCTTAACATCACTAACTGCACAGGGGTTTTACTTGAACAAGTGGAGCAATTCAAAAACCTGGGGGTTATGCTTGATGTTCCCTCTCCTATGCAGAACACATTGAGAATGTGGCCAAAACAGTCAACATAAGAATTGGGGTCCTGCACAGACACAAGAAATGCCTAACAACTTTGTTGTATCCAAAGTTCAGCTTCTATGGTTTGTTGTCCATTGCAGGATCTGTATCCCATGTTTTTTTTTTTGTTTTTTGTTGAACAAAATAAATTAAGCATATTAAATTTAAAAAAAAAGAAATGCCTAACACCTGAAGCACTCCAAACTGCAATCCATAGCACAATTGTCTCCGTCATCGACTATGGATTGGTCATATACAGCTCAGCCACTCCCACCTCACAACATAGGATAGCAGTAGCCCAAACAAAGCCTGCAGACTGCTCAATTCCCACTGACTAACGCACACATGTGACCTTTATGAGCAAGCCTGGTGGCTACAACTTGAAAACAGGATACAATACCAAACCTGCCTCTTAGTTAAAAAATCACTACTCAGACTTCAGTCTCCTGGAGTCACAAACCAATTAAGATTATTCACAGGCCCACACTGCATCAGGAACTCTGACCATCAGGTTCTCACTAACCCTTGCTGCAGAGCCTCCCAAGGGCATAGGTCACATGCCTACTGGGCACCACTTTGGCTCAATAACCTCGGCACTGAACATAACGCCATGCAGAGATTGGGGCTTTTCAAGACCAAGCTAAGGCAACACCTACTGAAGAAAAGCTCCTGTGACTGTGCTTTCTAATTACTCCACACATACACACACACTTCTGACCCTGGTCTTATTCACCTTTCAGGTTATTACCATCTCCTCATTACTCCTACTTTGTCCTTCTATCCTGAATTTCCCCCATTTTTGCTGTGCAATACCCTGCACTCTCCTCTCCCACCTCCCTCTAAATAGTCATCATGCCCCACCCCCCAATCAGTGCCCCCCTTCTCTCCTTTCTGGATAGCTGCTTACTGTCATTTACCTGACAATGCCACCTAGGGCTGCTACTGTTACCTGAATTATCCTAGTGTTAAAACCATCTCTGTATCCTACTTACAATGTATTTTTGTCTATGTTTACTCACCTAGCTAGATACTCCTAAACCCACAATGAATTTATACCCACCCTTGACAACGTGGAACCTTTGTAAAAGAGCGGTCTCCTGCTCAAAAGTATTATAATCCAAGATTGAATAAATAAAAAAATAATACAAATTAAATTATTATTATTGTTATCTAATTAGGTAATTTATTGGAGAAACTGCAGGAGAAAACTGCAGTGGGAAGAGGGGCTGGGGGCAAGAAAAAGGAGAGTGAAACAAGGAACAAAAACAGAGCAGAGACCAGGAAGAGTGTCTTGGCAAGGAGGGGATGAGATCTAGCACAAGAGGAGAGGGAGTGTTCCTTTAAACCAAGAGTACTAGGCAGAAGCCATTGGAGACAGGTTATTCATGAGAGGGAGGGGTTTGAGTGGATTTAAAGTGTGTCGGGGTGGTGGAAGGTGGGTGGGACAAAAATTTAGGTAGAAAGAATCACGCAGCAGCCTTGAATTCCCTGGAGCCGTGTCCAGGCCATACCTGCAAACTGAGAATCAGGGTGGGTGGCAGCAGGCTCTTCACACCATGTAGGCGGGCAGAATCCCCATCGGAGGTGACCACGGATGGCGGTGCTGGCCCAAGGGTCTAAAATGGATACCTGCAAACTGGGACTCGAGGCCAGATGGCAGAAGTCTTCTCATACCATGGAGGTAGGCGGAATCCCCGTCGGAGGAGACTGCAGATGGCAGTGCTAGCCCAAATGGCTAAAATGGATGCCTGCAAGCTGGGTGTCAGGGGTAGGTGGCAGCAGGCTCCTCACACCATGGAGGCAGGCAGAATCTCCCTCAGAGGTGACTGCATATGGTGGTGCTAGCCCAAGGGGCTAAAATGGACCTGGTTACCAGGTGAAATTGTGTAGCAGGATGGGCCGCTGTCTCCACCTTATGTAGGACCCATTTGGCACTCTGGTCACCACAACACCAAGTGGCAGTGCATCCCTGGCACTGTCAGCATGTCAGTAGTACAGTGTTTGGAGCCATTGAGAATGCTGAATCATCAAAAAAAAAAAAAAAAAAAGTAGCTAAGGGAGTACACGCCTGGAGCACACTCACAACATAGTCTAGAAAAAGCAAAAAATTGTCTAACAGGCATTAGTGTGCATTAAGGCAATCAGAGAGACCATAGTTTGGGTCTATAGTTTAAAGTATATTTTATTGAAGAAAGTGTTCAAAAAACGGCAGATGCTTGTGGGGTGAGTTTGTGAGCAATTTGTTCAACAGAATATACTTTTATCTATACAGCCAAACTATGGTCTCTTTGATTGTCTTTATGCACACTAGTGCCTGATAGCCACTGTTTTTCTTTTCTAGCCTTTGAGAATGCATTTGACTATGGAAATATTTAGTATGCTGTACGTATATTCATTTCTGTTCAAGAATAACACAAATTAAGAATGCATGATAGGAATCCATGATACACAAAAATAATCAATAGACACTCACTTTTTGTCTTTGCAAACATGCACAAGAACCAGCCCCTATACACTTAAATGATTGTTTTTACCTTGAAAAGAGTGGTTTATTTCTAAAGTCATCTGTTACTGCTAGATTGGCATTGTTCTGTGTTACATCAGACTTTTTTTTTTTGGTTCTAGATAGAAAAGATTAATATAGGCAGGATCACTGTAATGAATATTGGTACATTATTACCAAAAGCCAAAACCAATAAGAAAAAACATTTAGCTATTTATGTCAGAGCTTCTTACCCAGCAGAAAGTTATAGTTCACAATTATCTGATTGGATTCTACTTAGAATTTAGATGTATTGCATCTTGTAAAGGAGGATTATAATGGCCCAAACTGTCAGACACTGAATAAAAAGCAATGACATGACTGCTTCTTGCAATCTTTTATTTTATTTCAGAGTAATGAGGCCAACACCGTTGGCATGTTTTTAAACAGTGTGGACCTAATGACTAGACAATGTTAAAGTAGGGCCAGAGAAATGTAGCACTAATGCCAACTGTGTGCTTTCCTCATCACAAGATGCTTATATGGACTTACATGTACAGTAGATGACATAACATTTTTCTGCAAGAAATGTGTATATTTGTTGTAAATGCTGGTTATGAACTTTTTGGTACAGTTATTCATGAAATGTAAAACAAATCCAATGAAAAATCAGACAATGTTCCAAGTGTTTCTGTAGGACTGAAACACCACACAATAACATTACTTTTCTAACGCCCCCTGCTATTGCAGGGAGCTTACTAAAGATATCCATTAAGGCATCAAGCACATGCACATGCCCACCGGGGGCATGCACGCAAGCATTAGGATTTTACGCCTATCAGGCATGAAGGGAATAGTCATTTGGTGGAGAGGAGAGAGAGTTCAAGGGGGAAGAAGCTGCACAGCGGTTTTGTGGCAATGGACGGTGCAGCATGTGAAGACCAGCAAGGCCTGTGGTGGAGGGGGCTATCAGCCCCTCTGCTCGAAGTAAGGCAGCAGGAGCATTGTACCACCACCAGTGGGGCAGGAAAATGGGAAAGCGGCAGTGCAAAGACGTTTTTGAGGAGGCAGGGCGTCTCCTCAGCCAGTCCGGAGAAGATGGTGGTTGCCATAGGTGCCCAGGCATTCAGTTGGCAGATGGATCGACTGGAGGGGTATGAAGTGACAGTTCCTATCCTTTGTGTTTCCTGTGTCCACCAGCTAAATGCTGCTCTAGTCATTGGTATCTCCTGCTATGTGCTTTGGAAGGTAGGCCCCCTCCCTGAATCCTCCTGTCTTAGTCCGGGTGTAGGAATGCCTAGTAGTAAGGACATGCTTGGGGTTGAATTAAGAACTGGGTCCAACCATTCCCCTGTTTAAGAAATGAGCCACTGAGACAGTATAAAAAAAATGTAACCCACCCCCACTGGTGGGGAA
This sequence comes from Neoceratodus forsteri, assembly GCA_016271365.2. Classification (NCBI taxonomy): domain Eukaryota; kingdom Metazoa; phylum Chordata; order Ceratodontiformes; family Ceratodontidae; genus Neoceratodus; species Neoceratodus forsteri. The sequence continues at coordinate 663,337,422 of CM028130.1, read as the reverse complement.
AGCAGCGAAGGCTCTCAAGGAAAGTAAAGTATAAGGTAATTTTCCTCAAGCTCTACCTAGCAAAGGGAAAAAGTGTTTAAAGAGTGTCAGTATGTTTATTTGGGACAGTTGGAAAGGAAAACAAACCAGGACTCCAGCTGAGTCAAGTTATACTGTCATAGCAGAACCCCACGGCTAGGGAATGATTTGCACACTAGAGGTTAAAATCACCCAGCCTCCAGAAGTGATGTGCCATGGCTGAGAGCTGTAGAAATGGAGGAAGAAAGTCAGTAAAGTGCACTAAACTGTAAATATGTTACCTTGAGGGAAAATACGACTTGAGCCTTTCAAAACAAAATGATTGCAGATTGCATCAGCAAAGTTGTGTGGATCTCAGATGTTTAAAATTGTATTGCATGCACTGTGGTGTCTCCTAACATACTGCTTTCCAGGACTGAATTTATCTTTTGCACCTGATCTACCTCAGGGCTTGGAAGGATGCTTAGACCATGTCTGTGGTCTCCAGCAGAAGCAGGAAGAGGATCAGTTGACCCCTGTGCCAGCATCTCATGAGCAGTGGCAATGGCCAGCAACTGTATTGCATGCTTCCCCCACACCAAGTGTATTGCCAACTATGGAGCCGTTGGAATCATGTGAGGATGTGGAAACCATTGTTTTGGAGGAACATACGAAGATTGTGTTTGGGCCTAGCTGTCTGCCCAGCCTGACACTGACGCTGAGTGCCCAAGAACCTTTCATTGGCAGAGGGAAGGGCTGAGGGTTGACTCCCGGTTTGAGGAGTACTACTGCAGGTTATGTGAGTGACAGAACCAGGCAGTCAGAGTTATCCAAGGCGAGGCATGAAGCTCTTCCTGTGCAGGAAAATCTCCAGTGAAAGCCACCCACCCCCAGGAGCAGAGTGTAGTACTTAAACAGCTATCTAGAAAGCTAGAAGAAGCAAAACCTTTAAGACCTCCACATGCATCCCCTACAGAGCAGCCTGCTCTCAGACCAAAAGAAGAGCCTGATGTGATTATTGAAGTTGTAGAGCCTGAATCTGCCTTAGACAGTAGGAGTAGAGGTGATCATAGGGTGATGCTGTTCATCTATGAACCACCTATGGAACGGATTGCAAGAATGTTTGAAGATGTAATAGAAAGAGACATTTCTAAACTATATGCTATGCCTATTTGAGGTGTACTGGAGAATACACCCCTGCTTTCTGAAGCTTGTAAATGGTTGCTAGTGGACATCAGCTCATGCTACCATTTGGATTTGAATGTGCTACACAGTAGAGATGGAGTGTGGTTACCAAAAGGACAGGTTCCCAAACCTACAGTTAGATCCCTGCCAGAGTGGAGTCGGGCTTAACAATGGTGCAGAAGATATTTTCAAATTGAATTCCCAGGAATGAACTACCCTTATGTTAATTAAAGAACTTGTGACTTAATTGAATGCTGCAGATCTGACTGGATTTTCTCAGGGGCAGCGGAGAAGATGCACATGAAGAATCGCATTGATATCTGTGATGCAACCTATGACAGAGAAAAGGTGAAGTCCTTTGCAAGAGAGATGCTCATAGCCACTGTCTGGGAAGGAATCACATTGTTCAAGACCGTTGCTCTTGTACAGGACAGTGTGGGACATCAGATCAAATACTATGTGGTCCATCACGAGAGCAGAGGTATGGAATGCACCAAGCCTGACCCAAGTCAGCAAAATATAAAACTAACCCATGTATTGTAACCCCTTAAACATCCTTGCAACTCCTGGTGCAGAAGACAGGTACCACAGAAACTGACACGGCTTTGAAATGTTCTTGTTGTTTGAGAAGGAAGAAAAAAAGAGAAGTTTCTATGTTGTGGACCACTCTTTAGCATGGACAGTAGCCTGATCAGCTCATGTTAAAGTAATGGACATTGCCAAAGAAGAAAAAAATTTAGAGACTCTTTTTGAATTTTTTTCCAGTTTTACCCAAAATTGTAACTGTTTTTACTCTGATATAACCCTTTTATTTGTGATTTGCATAATATGTTAGATAGTTAGCATAGGAATTTGATGGGGTACTGCTATTTCAATTCTGTGACATAGAAATGTCAAGTAGGGACCCCATAGAAATTAAGGCACTCATCCTCCCCTCGGTGCTATTCGGTGGGACTGCTGAACTTTAATTAGAAACATTTCCAGGAACCCTCAGCAAAATGTTTATTCCCTGGACTATAAGGGATGAGTGGGAAAAAAGTGCCTCACTGATAGCATTTCCCTTTATGTTAAGTAGCGGAGACTATAGGAAAATAGGTTATAACATGTTTTAACCAAAGCAGTAGTTGAGTGTTTCTGTGGGGGGAACAACATATTTAAATGTGTTGGGATTTACTGTTAGAATATCTGCACTGATAATGCCAGTATAGCAGAAATGTATACCAATTTAGCAGCTGTAGAAGTTACTAGTTAAATCATCACTCACCAGTGATGTCAGATTAGTTACTGTAGAGTTAGATAGATAGTTAGGAATGTTGAGTTATTGCCTTTGTGTATCATGTTGTCAAGGGTGCCAAATAGGCCTGGGTGGGTACTGATGAAAGGTCCATTCTAGGAAAGATTTGGAGCTGGAAATTGGTAGGGGTGTCCCTAAGGGGGTAAGATGGGTGGGACGTCAGCCTGGTGGACCTACGACCAGAGTGGAACATCTGATTGGGTGGCCATGCCCCTTAATGGGTCTCAGGTTAGTTTCTTCAGGTGGGTGAACATCGCCTAGGGTAATTAGGTTTCTCCTTAGCAACCAGACTAGTGGACCCATGGTGGTGGTGGTTACTGGGTGAGTGAACATCATCCCGGGAAATACAACTACCCGGATAGCCAGTGAAGGGCTTCCTCAGGAGGCAGACCATTTATGTGGGGGGGGGAGTGTAACCCCCCTGCCATTGCAGAGAGCTTACTAAAGATGCCCTTTAAGGCATGGAGAACATGCACATGCCAGCCTGGGGTACACGTGCACACATTAGGATTTCACGTCTATCAGGCGTGAGGGGAGTTGTCAGTTGGGAGAGAGGAGAGAGAGAGAGTTTGAGAGGGAAGAAGCTGCGTGAGAGTTATGTGGTGGCAGGCGGCCCAGCATGTGAAGGCAGGCAAGGCCTGTGGTAGAGGGAGCTGTCAGCCCCTCTGCTTGAAGTAAAGAAGCAGGAACATTGTACCACCCACCAGTGGGGCAGGAAAATGGGGAAGCAGCAGCGCAAAGACATTTTTGAGGAGGCAGGGCGTTTCCTCAGACAGTCCAGAGAAGATGGTGGTTGCCATAGGGGCCCAGGCATTCAGGCAGTCTGGGTGCAGGGATGCCTATTAGTAAAGACATGCTTGGGGTTACATTAAGAACTGAGTCCAGCCTTTCATCCATTTAAGAAATGAGCCACTGGGACAATATAAAAAATTTAACCCACCCCACCTGTGGGGAAAGCAGCGAAGGCTCTCAGGGAAAGTAAAATGTGAGGTAATTTTCCTCAAGCTCTACCTGGCAAAGGGAAAACAGTTTTTAAACAGTGTCAGCATGTTTATTTGGGACAGTTGGAAAGGAAAACAAGCCAGGACCCCAGTTGAGTCAAAGTATACTGTCATAGCGGAGTCCCACAACTAGGAAATGATTTGCACACTGGAGGTTCAAATCCCCCAGTCTCCTGAAATGTTTTGCCATGGCTGAGAGCTGGAGAAATGGAGAAAGAAAGTCAGTAAAGTGCACTAAACTGTAAATATGTTACCTAGAGGGATAATATGGCTTGAGCCTTTCAAAATAAAATGATTGCTGGTTCCATCAACAAAGTTGTGTGGATCTCGGATGGTTAAAATTGTATTGCATGCATTGTGGTGTTTCCTAACATACTGTTTTCCAGGACTGAATTAATCTTTTGCACCCGATCTACCTGAGGGTTTGGAAGGATGCTTAGACAGTGTCAGTGGTTTTCAGCTGCCTAGAAATCGAACCAGTTACTAAAGGTCAGTAACCACCTTAACTGTATCATCTAGAAGCAGTTTGACCCGTGAGATCAGATCCCCTCCATCCTTCTCTAAAACATTATTCCACCAAACCCATAGATACGAGGGGTTGGGATGGGGGGCAGCCCTGTGCCATCTTGTAGACTGAATGCTTGTGACTATTTTGCCTACCTTTAAAATTGCCAATGTGCAGGCAGGAATTATAATCTAAAGAGCCTGTGTAAAGCCCTTACATGCATGCCCATGCAGGAGTAAAGATAAGGTTTACACTCATCACACTCTAAAGAAAATAACTATATTTTTTATCTTTAACATAATTTTTCTATAGCCAAAAAGTAAGAAGTTAAATTGTACACATCATAGGATAGCTTGCCTCTACAATTATTAGCAGCATTCTTTGTACACTGTCCATTATTCACTCTGTTTTCTTCATTTGGATCTAGTCCAAGACAAGGTTCTTAACTGAATGTTTCCATTTATATGAAATAATAAAAATATATGCTATTTGGTTTGTTTCAATTTCTTTTGGAACAATTCCACTATTTAGTAATGGAGTGAAATGGCAGGGAACTTAGATATTACTTCTAATTTGTGTATTTAAATGTTTACAGGTAGTTACAATTTGGATTTGATGCACATGCTAAAACATCACCTTTGCAAGCATTAGGCAATGAAATACTATTCATCTATTATTACCATTTTATTTATACTATGTTTCATTGTTTATTTTCAGTACAGCAATACATATTGTTATATAAAATAAAGGTTTAGAATTGTGATCACTAGACAAAAAGGTGACCATAGTCATCAAAGATAGGAGTCAGTGACGCAGCACTAATAACAATGGGATTTATGTTACCCATGCTGATCAGACAGTTGATATATAGTGCCGCCTTAACAAATACAATACTCAAAATGAAAAGCATATTTACATATGCATGGCAGCAAACTGAAGGGTACAAATCATTTAATTGTGACAAAGCCATGAAATGTTGAAAACATGGTACTGAAAGTTCCTCATTAATCACTTTACAAAATCAGATTTAAAGACAAAACTGCCAGCTGTTACAAAGTAGGAAGAGACCTTCTCAAGCAACAAATTGAGTTCAGTGTATTTATTAGATGTTCAAATGATTAGGCCTGCTTCAATAGCCAAAAAATTTTGCCAAGCGGTCCTAACTGTACAGTACATGTATGTTTCACTGCAAGGGAAGTGGGAGCTGTAACATCAGGGGCTGTCCCCTGAATGAGGAATAACCTCAAAGTCAAGAACAAAAATGTTAAATATATTAATGAGAATCTCATGACAATGAAACTTACGAAGGTAAGAGGTTCAGGATAGACTTTTCAGACATTGCTGCCTTGAAGAAGCCAGGTCTGCCTCATGAAAAGTTTGCTATTTAAGCAAGTCTGATCATCACTACCTCTAATATGGTCTTCTATTCCAAGTTTTTGAGATTATGTTTGGGACTACTGCAGGAACTGGACTCCTCACACTGTATTTTTACCTTACAGGTTAGTGAGCCAGGAGGCAGTTCTTGCCAAAATTGTCAGCTTTAACACTCTAATTATAGGGCTGTTATTTCCATTATAACAAACTCAGGACAGAGTCAATATTAGCTTTCTAAATGACATAGAATTATTTGTGGATAAGTTGTAATATACTTACGAACACACAAACATACCAAATTTGCCAGCAGATAAAGGCCTAGAGGTCTGTCAAATCTGCTTGAATGTGCAGCTAGCACCCCTTATTCTGCAGCTGCCCCTCCCTCCCTTCCACCCTTCCCCTTCATTAACTCTCCCCCTTGTCCTGTCCCATTCGCTTTTGAAGCAGTCCACTGTTCTACTGGATACCACTTCAGCAGGTAACGCATTCCACCCAGCCACCACCCTCTCTGTAAAAAAGTGTCTCCTCATCACCCTCCTGAACCTTCCTCCCTCCAGTCTCATATCTTGGCCCCTGGTGGCCCTCCCCTTCCTTACTTTGAACAGCCCCTCTGTACCCATCTTGTTTATTCCTTTCATGTATTTAAAGGTTTCAATCATGTCACCCCTGTCCCTCCTCTCCTCCAGTGAGTACATGTTCAACTCTTTCAACCTCCTCTCATATGATAAGTCCCCCAGCCCCTTGATCATCTTTGTCGCCCTGTGCTGCACCCCCACCAGTAACTTAAATCCCTCTTCAGATACGGGCACCAGTACTGCACGCAGTACTCCAGGTGTGATCTAACTAAGGACCTATACAGTGGCAGAATCACCTCCTCCCTCCTCGAGGATGTACACCTTGCAATGCAACCCAGCATTTTGTTGGCCTTTGCAGCTGCTTTCCTACATTGTGCCGAGTTGTTCATTGACCCTGTAATGAGCACACCCAGATCCTTCTCCTCCTCTGTCTGGGCTAGCTGCACTCCCCCCACCTGGTAACTCCTCCTTGGGTTCTTCATCCCAAAATGCAGTACCTTGCACTTTTTGGCATTAAACCCCAGTTGCCAGGTGTCTGACCAGGTTTCAAGCTTTGCCAGATCATCCTGCACCCCCTGCCATCCCCCTAGGTCATCCACCACCGCGCCTACCTTGGTATCATCAGCAAACAGACTGATCTTGCTCTTGCTGTCCCATGATATGTCTGCAATGAATATCCCAAACAACATTGGTCCCAACACCGAGCCCTGTGGAACACCGCTCATCACTGCCCTTGGGTGTGAGAGCCCCACCCACCACACCACCCTCTCTGTTGCCTTCCCTGAAGCCAGTTTCCTACCCATCTCACCAGCTTTGCACCCGCCCCTGTGCCTACTAACTTCCTTCCTAGCCTTCCATGTGACACCGAGTTGAATGCCTTACTGAAGTCCAGATACAGGACATCCACTGCATGGCCCCTGTCCAGTTGCCTAGTTACCCAGTCACAGAACTTGTATTAAAAAGGAAAAAGTTTATGGTACATGAATTCAGCTACCTTTTGGGAAATACTTGAAACTGGGGCTGGTCAAGGAGCTGGTATACAATGGTATATATTCCTATGATATCAACAGCATTCCATTACAGCTCTGCTGTTGTCAGCAGAAGCAGGCAAAGAAGCTTGTGCATCGAATCAGATCTAGGTGGCGTGCAAACCAGGGAAGGCAGCCCAAGGACAAAGATAGAGTTCAAGCAGGTTACACTCACCAATGAACAAATAGAGGCACATAGCAATATTTGCATTTGAAAAAAGTATATTTATTGTGCCCCCTAAGGAAGCCCTAACCGTTAAAGTGCAGGGATTCTGCTGGTTATAGCAGTACTTTGATATTATTCATTGACACAATAAATATACTTTTTTCAGTTGCAAATATTGCTATGTGCCTCTATTCATTCATCGGTGAGTGCAACCTGCTCAAACTCTATGTCTGCTCTGGTCAGCACCCTACTGACTTTTTCCCTGGGAGAGGGTAAAACAGCAAAGTTCCCCTTTTCTGGTTTTGGCCATTTGGAAATGGAAAGGATTCACTGAGGAAACTTATCACCTATAATCTAGTATTAAACATATCTGGCAGGGGTCTGTGGAAATATTTTGTCATTATACAGTATGTTGCATTTTTACACTTTGTTTAGTCAGCTGTGTGCCTTTACAGGTGTGTTTTACATAGAAGTATACTGTCCTTATTTTACTGCTGCAACTGAGTCAGACTTTTAATATTACTCTGGGAACTTAGTTCTCCTGGGTTTACTCCCATTCCACCTTTAAACTTCACTAAGGAGCCATACATATGTGACAAAGGGATGGTATTAGGGTCTAATGGTTAGATCCCAGGATGGCGAGCCACCAAGTTCAGGATCAAATCCTACCAGAGCCACTTTCTCACTGTTATTCCGAGCAGGCTACAGTAGCTAAATGTGGGAGCAAGGTTAATGAGATATCAGGAAATAGTATGGTGTTTTGCAACAGGTTAAACTGGAGTTCGCTCTGCTTTTATTAAGAAGCAGGTGCTGAATTGTAGTTTTATGACAAAATTATTGCACGCGCTTTTTTATATTTTCTTCACTCCTCCCCCACTGTCACAGATTTCTGCAGAAAACAGTGTACATAGAAATGTGTATCTAGTTTGGTCTATTCTGGTGGAGAAATGTGGGAACCATGTTAGTCCAGTCTTTGATATATAAGAAAGAATAAAAATATGTTGCAGGTGATAGCTTCTATTGGACTAACAAAATTGTTTTTGCGAATAGCTTTCAAAAGTCCAATAAAAGGTACAGTATCACCCACCTATAACCTCTGTCTTTTTTTTTTATCTGTTCTGATGCAACACAGTGTAATTACTTTACTATGGCCTTGGTTAGGTATAGTTCATTGATGATCAGGATCATGGTCCCAGAAAACAGCTCTAACTTACCAAAATTAGTTGTAAGTGGTTATGCTTCTTGTTGATTAGACAGGCAGCAAAGGAATCCAGTACTCAGATTTCAGATTACTTTGCCACTCTCTGCATACCTATGTGAATTGGAATCATCAGCATAATGACTGCTTGTGGTTGCCTCATTTTTTTTCCATTTGTCTTTTCTCACAATTCATATTATGGAGGTACACAATGTTTCTACTATATTAGATCTACATTAGTTGATGACAGAATTGTTCTTCAGCCACTGACACTTGCTCCAGCAGTGCTAAGTACTGTGTGTACTCAGCAGCATTCTTCCAGCTGCAGGGGCATCACAGAAAACAGAAAAATATATCATAACCATAGATTCGTGAATAAAGTATATCTGAATGGGGTGAGGGGAAGGGGATGGAGGCACAGGCACAGACACAGACACAGAAGAACAGTGATCTCATGCATAGTAATGAGGTGATGAAACTCCACTGTGAAAGCAGAAGGTAATATACATCAGTTCCTGTACCTGTCTGCCTTTCTGCCTCTACCTTGTTAACAATGCATTGCATAGCTATCACAATGCAGCCATAAAAGTGATAGGAATGACAATAATAATGAGCTGAAGATGTATAAAAAGTACTTAGTCTTAACAGTCATCCTACTGACAAAACTGCCCTATAATCTGACCTCCTACTGACAAAACTGCCCTATAACCTGACCTGTTTCACTATCTCTGTATCTATTTACTTTCAGAAATTTGACATTTTGCACACAGAAGCCAGACACAATATGCAAAATGCAGGAAGCCATTTACCTTTTTCACCTCATACTTAATGGCAAGTTTAACACGACTAAGACTTGGCCTGTGGTGTTCATTCCAAGGTTCAGAATCCACATCTCCATTCAAAATAGCCTCCACTTCCTCTGTATCTCGGCAGAGGTCAAGTATACCAACCACAAAGTCTTTGCATTGCATAGATAGCTTCCGATAATCATTCTAAAGAAATGGAAAAATATTATATTATATTAGTTAATAATATTTGTGTGACTATAAGCAACTTGGTTAAAACAACTATCTATAAGGCAGGTAAATGTTTTACTTTAGCATTACAATATTCTACTAGAAACATAAACTTTACCTTTTTTAAAATAATTTGAAAGGTGGGCATGTGTGCATATTCCATAATCCACCAACTATACTCTTTAATTTGTTTATTTTGAAAGAATCATTTTCCTACCTTTCTATGGATCATTGTTCATGCTGCTCATTTTCTTCCTGATATTAATAGTTTTAGTTACTGATCAGTTCCAATACACAGTGACATAACATAAGTTGAGTGGAAGCTCACAGTAAAGCTTTCAGAGTAGGGCCTGCACTCTACTGATGCCAGTGGGTTCCTAAACAGATCAGTAATTATAATAAGAAGCTCTGGCAGAGCCACTATGACTGTGAATGCATTAACTAGATAAGGGTGTTTCATGGGCTTAAACATAAACATTTATTTATTTTTTTTTAAATATCAGATTTACAAATCTTTTGAGTCAGAGAATCATTTACAGAGGCACCTCGTTGAAACTAATACAAAGACAGCACAGTTAACATGTCAAAAAACAATGGCTCGGAGAGCATACAGTTATAACAATCATTCACTGGAGATACATGGGTAGCAGTAGATACACAGATTACATAGTTTAGACACACAGGCACCACATCAAGAAGACCAAAGCAGTTCAAACAATATACAATAGCTAAGGCAAATATACATCAGGAGTCAAAGAGAAGCCCAGAGTGTTCGCATGAAGGCTGTTGCATACACTAACTGAATCAAGGTATAGTATATTGAGAAAGGGCATATTTAGCCAATAAGGCATGACAGGGTGTGTGTTGTCATGTAATAATGTCACTCCTGGGGTGGGTTGAAGCACAAGGTGAAGCCGAGTATATATTTATTTATTTGCACATATTTATTTGATCCACTGGTTCAGCAATATTTTCACTAGCTGTGCCCAGTGCAGATTTTACAGCACTGGTCCTGGTCTGGTGATCTGGGTTTTACCCATACCACACTGCACATGGCTTAGTGATATACTGTACAGATGGCTGAAGAGTCTAACCCATTGAAGGTTGAAGTTTCAGAAAACCATTATGCTACAAATACCAAGACTCACTCCCTCCTTCACCCCGAGTCACAATTAATCCTCTACCAAAGTCATGCTTAAATACTGGTTCCTCTACATGCACACCACTAATCTTTTAATTCCAACATGCTTCTTCTGCTGCTGTGAGTTAAACTCTTTATTTAAAAACATTTTGTTGATAAATTTTTGTTTTAGTATATCCATGGCCAGGAAAAATGAATTTGTAAAAGAAACCAAAATCCCCATTTATCAGTTCATTGAATCACAATACAGCATGTTATGAATTTTTCAGATTCTATGTGTAACCTACAGTAAGTCAAAGAGAAATTAGACACAGATACCTACCTATTTGCAAGTGAAGCAAATGTGGTTATTATCATTCAGTTGTAAACACCTATAGTCACAGCCAGGATTCACACTGTTAGACTCTGGGTAAGCATGACAAGTTTCTTAAATACTGGTACCTTATCCAGCTGTGTTCTGCTTGGTGTGTGTGTGTGTGTGTGTGTGTGTGTGTGTGTGTGTGTGTGTATGTGTTTAAACATGTAACTTTCTATAGTATATTGTATAGCACTGTGAATCCTGGCTGCAGTGTTCTTTCTCTGCTGTGGCTAAGCAAGACACTGGCCTGCTGTAGGGGCTACTAGACATCAAACCAAAGGATACTCTGTGAAGACTAACTTGGAGAAGATGCAATAAAACAAACTTGAATGATAGCCCCCAGACTTCATAAAACACCCAGGGAAAATTAGAAAAAAATCTTCTCACAGCCTAGGCAGAAACAAAACACTGGACTGAAGTGAGAACTCAAAACTGGTAGCAATACATATATTCCTGATTTTGGCATGCAGTTTTCCTTTAAGAAGATTCAGTAGAATATAAACAGTAGCACAGAACTGCCTGCCTGAGAATGAAGTTGGTATATTATTTGAAAAAAGGCAAGGCTGGCTCTCTTGCTATGCAATGTCCTGCAAAGTAACACACTGACTGCTGTTAGAATGGTGGTGTCAAATGCTGTGAGGTGCCTAGGGGAACTTGTTATGCAGGAAGTTCCAGGAAGTGTTTAACCCATTCTACTTCTAATAGCTTTCTATGATGTCTGTACTATCCATTTGTGCAAGTCAACTCCACTTCTCAAACTTAAAAAGGAAAATACACTTCATCACAGACAGTGTTTACCAAGTACTGTGCTCATGATTAAAATAATTTGAACCCCATCACTCCAAAAATTTGCCCTCAGATGAACATGCATGATTTATCTGTAAAGACAATTAAAAAATGTATTTCTAAATGCATTACTAACATCAATGCTTTCAAGATTTTGAAACTACTAAAAAGACAAACTATATATATATATATATATATATAGATAGAAAGAATATGGTAAACAAATACTGTTAATCCCAAAAGCTGAACTTTGTTTTTAGTACATAAATATTTAAGAAATACCTGAAAGCTGTCTATTTTCCTTAGTTTTTAGATACTTCTTAGTCTTTCCTTTTGAGACACCAGGTGACTCTGATAATCATTTGTTCCAATGGTTTTTAAGTCAGTTTGAAGACATTTCAAGTATCTTCTGTTCTCCTAGTCCTTAACAAAATGCAGGGACTCCACAGACTTGCTGTTCCCTTGGTCCAGGCCCCAAACTAGTGAGTCTTCTTTCAGCATGATAGATCTACCTCATGCCCCTCCCACATGAATAAAAAAAAGGTGGGATGGACCTTGTGGAGGTGGGATGGACTTTACTTCCCCCGGAAAAACAATGCTGCCTCCCACTACTCAGGTTCCAGTTCTTGTACCACCTATTTAAGAAAGAAAATAGTACCCTGCAACCATTGACTAACATGAAAGCATATTTATTTGAGGGTGGAAAACATTTCTTGGAGGAGGGTAAGGCGGAAGAGACTATTTACACCTTCAGTCAGTTCCATGGACAGAAAACATGACATCACTCCTTTTGTACATGCAATACTCCTGTTGGCTCCTCCCACAGATGTAAAAATGAACATCATGTAGGAAAAATGACAGCATAAATAGGGGGCACTAAGAAGGGGGATGAACAAGATTATTTTAAAGTACACTAATTAAAAAAAATGCAACAGGGAGATAAAGAAGGTTATACATAATGTATGCCTAAATATCCAATAGTATTAAAACAGGTAAAGAACAGTTTATGGTCTGATTAAAGGGTTTTGTATTTTTCATGTTCATATCTAGAAGTCCTGACTTCTGTTCCTAGAACTAATAGACACATTCCTATATTCTGACTTTAGGATTTCAGTGAGCCTTATATATTGTAGAAACCAGAAAAGAAACATGTTTTTTTTAACATTTTAAATGGGAAGCAAAATTGATTAAACTGCTTTACACAGTATGTGGTCTTCTTCCATTAATACATTGTCATCACAGTTTGCTTACAAATATGTTTTAGGTGCTTAATTTGAAATTTTTCTACATCATCCAATCATATGGTGCAGCCATATTCAAAAAATAAGGGTAAATTAGTGTAATTTTTAGATTTAAAAATTCCATATCTAGAGATGTATAGTAAGAACCATTTATTATAGATGGGCAAATAAACACCATTAGCAAAATGCAGCTTCTGAAATTATTGGTACTGTTTACTGCAGTTCTGCAGTCACACATTCTCCTCCTTCCTTCCTTCCTTCCTTCCTTCCTTCCTTCCTTCCTTCCTTCCTTCCTTTTCATTCTTCCTATTTTTTTATGTCTGACTGTACTGCTTCAGCCCCTGTTCACCTGGTATTTTTCCCTCCTCACCTCTTCAGCGCACCTTTTCATAGGGTGATATCCCCTGGCTTAACCCCACAGAGTGGGGCCACCTCCCTGGCACAACCCACATGAAGACAGGAGAAGGATGCCGTAAGGAGCACCCACCAGCCTTGCCTTCCTGGATTGCCCCCATGGTGGGGCATGAGGTCGAGCTGGATCGGTGGAGACAGGATAGGTCAGCAATGAGAGAGTGTTGGTGGGCGATCAATGCCAGGAGCAAGGCATCATATGTGGTAGCCACATTTTCTATTGTAGATCCCTGGGGAAGTAGATGTGCAATGATGTCCCACATCCACCCCACCCCCCGCAAATACTGGCACCTGCACAAGGAACCCCCAGCCTCTGCCAGAGGTCTGTAGTGTGCTGGACACTCTACCCCCTCTCCCTAGAGAAGAAGAGTAGTCCCTAGAATGCTTAATATTTCTCCCCCCAGCTGGCCCTCTGACATCCTGATTCTGTGAAAAAAGTAATAAGCCATGGCAGGGTGTACATTAAATAATTTGAAATGCAGCATGACTGTGTTGTTATTGCTGTTAGCTCCCACTCATTGTTGCTGATTGCTGTTATAGTGTACTTGCTGTTGCTTCCCAATTGAGGTATGCTGTTACCAGTGCCAGCTCCCAGTTCTGCCCACTGTCAGTGCAGGACTGAAGCTGCTAACTCTCTTCACTAATACTTCTGTGCACTTGAGCAACTTCCTGCTGTGAGTTTATGCGTCCAGGTGCTATCAAATGTCTAATGCTGGCACTAATCATTTTTGTTTTTGTATGCTGCCATTCCTATGTATAAGACTCAAAAATGTAGGGAAAGACAGGAAATGAGGTACACTGAACACAAAGTAGGTAGGTGAACATATGTGTAACAAGGTATTTTTCATATAACGATAGGAGTATTAAGATGGTGTCTGATGCGTCTGAACATTTTACTTGGTAGTTGTATTAATCTCATTATAGCAAACAGGATTTATTTTTCCCAGAAAAACAAAGGTCTGATATCTGACAATGCATTCATATGTAAAAATGTGGCCAGGTGACTATTTTAACCAATGAGGGTATTACATTTTTTCTTGCCATTTACTAAATACTTGTGTATGTATTCCACTGCAATTATGTATTTTCTAGTCATATGAGACCAGTGGGGATAACAATGTTTGAACAACAAGTACATATCTTTCTTCCCAACGTAACTAAAAACAAGATAGTATCAAACTATCTTTATGTTAGGCCACAAATGATATCTTAAAAGTTAGGTACATCACAAGAGAATATTGAATCAATCAGAGAGCAGCTTTCACACTGTTGATGGCATCACAATAGACTTGTGCTACACTGAAGCCAGTAGTTGAAATCAAAGATAAACTGTTACATCTTTACACAAATATCAGAATTAAAAAGCATAGGTAGTAAACAGATGTTGTATAAACTGACCATGCAATAAAAAAGGGACTACCTTTAAATAAGCAGATTATCATTGTTTTATAAAGTAGCTGGATGTTCATAATACACTTGTGGCTCCACCACTCTTGAGTTATGGTCTTGTTCTCTTACACATGAAGATGGCTTGCATATTTTGAATCAGATCTTTGCATAGCCCTTATTTATAAAATGGAGTATGGCCAATCATGACTCCTCATTGGTTGGCCACCAGTCATATGGGGCTACCTTAGCCTATAAATAACAACCCATAAGTGGTATGTTATTTCCAGTATATCATACAGAATGAAAAGTAATTATGCAAATGAGACACAATCACATGGCAAACATTCATGTATCTATTCCTCTCCTTCCTACATAACATACAGAAAAAAAGACAGCCTGCAATGAACAAAGAAAATCCAGCAAACGTATGGAAAAGGTCCCCCATTCTCCAGATTAGTTGAAAACTTCAGAAGTAGAGTGACAATAGCCTAGATGTAATAACTCACCAAGAGACCCATCTTCCCAAGTGACAAAGGCAGCCACAAAATAAAACACTGAAAAACAATTACCAAGCAATACAATTCAAATAACTACTAAAATAAAGAACTAATGTCAAAATGAGATATGATTATACAATCTGAATAGAAGTACATGAGCTCAGAAGCACCCCTACACAACACACACACACACACATACACACACAAAACTAGCTAAAACTTTATAGTAAAATAAAGGGTTGAATGTAATGTGCATAAAGAAACACAAGTTCCTGACAACATACAGGACAAACACTTCAATTAGATTTAAACAAAACATTACAGAGAAGACAACATTAAAGAAGACACAAATTCATACACACACAGTCATTTTCATCAAAGTAAAGCACACAGTCCCCACCACTGATGAAATGGAAAACATTATAAAGAAGCCAAAAGAAAAAGCTAAATAAACACTAGGGCCCAGATATTCAAAAGGGTTGCACCATGCGCAATAGGATTGCGCCAGCGCAAGTCAGAAAATGCGCCATTCTGCGATATTCGGCGGGAAGCAGTTGCACCCCCCAAATCTCACTGAGCAATAGTGCAATGATAATGAACACATGCGCAACTGAAGGGGGAGGAACCATGCATAAATGGCGCAGTGCGATATTCAACAACATGTGCCATGCGCAATAGGGGAGCAAGCGGAAGTTGCGCCATAGCGGAAATGAGCCAAAATAAAAAGGAACAAGGGAGAGGCACAAGAATGCTACAGGGATGCCTAAAGTTGCTGAACTATAGCCAGTCACACAGGCAACACACACACACACACACACACACACACGCAGGGCAGGACAGTGAAAGGGCACCTGGAACCCACAGGCTCAGGGAAGGTGTGGGGAGCCACAGTGCAGAAGGGGGAAGTGCCATACAGCACTGAGGCCAGCACAGTCAGGTGTTCCTGGTGCAGGGGAAGTAGCAGCCAGGACAGTGGAGGGAACACAGAAACAGCTGCCGGAGGGGTGAACACAAGCCAGGGACATGGCCAGTGCCACCATCCAGATGGAGGCAGTAATGAGGGGGGTGAGAAGGCGGGCAGCAGGGGGGCACGGCCGTGGAAGGGCCCATCGGCAGTATGCCCCCAACAGACAGTACTGAGCCCACACCAGCTTCGAGCTGTATAGTGATACTGAGATTGTGGGCTGGTACCATCTGAATCAGGCAATTCTGAGGTGGCTCTGTGAGCTGTGCAGTGATGTGATGCAGGCACCCACACGACGAAGCCATGCTCTGTCAGTGGAGACTAAAGTGACAGCTTGCATGTGCTTGCTTGCCACAGGTACCTTTCAGAGACAAACAGGAGACATCACAGGCATAACCCAGTTGGCCGCATCATGCCACTTCAACCAGTTCCTCAGCGCACTGCTGCCACATGCTGCGGAGTACATCCATTTCCCCAGCACACCGGTGGAGCACACAGCAAACATACAGGAGTTCCACAGGGTAGCACATATGCCTGGTATGCTAGGGGAAATAGACTGCACCCATGTGGCCATCCACACACCACCTGGCCCCGAGGGGGCCGCATACATGAATCGCAAGGGCTATGCTAGCATCAACTGCCAGGTGGTGTCCGATGCCAGGGGGCGCATAATCAATGTCTGTGCCATGCACCCTGGGGAAGCACAGGATGCCTTCATCTGGCACCAGTCAACACTGTGCCATAGATTCGAGAGTGGGGACATCCCCACTGGCCACCTAGTGGGTGAGTATGCAAACCGCATGGACAAACATAGAGCTTGGGAGGGGCATGGTCAGAGGTGACATGGGTAGTGGCCTACATGGCCTGGGGCAGGGCAATGCTGATCACCAAACTAATGTCCATCCTCTACACACAGGTGACAGTGGATACCCATTCCATCCCTGGCTGCTCACACCATACCGGTGGCCTGCGACCCCATCGCAGCAATGCTACAATGAGGCACACGCCACCACACGTAATGTCATTGAGCGGGTGTTCAGGATGCTGAAGGCACGTTTCCATTGTCTGGACACCTCCATTGGTGCCCTACAGTACAGCCCCTCAAAGGCCTGTGGGCTATTCCTGGCCTGTTGCATCCTGCACAACATGGCCAATGAATGTGGGATAGCTGTACATGTCGAAGAGGGCACAGCAATGGGGACGATGAGGACGCCAGTGACAATGGTAATGGGCAGCCCCCCCTTGGGTGACTGGACCCCTGACTGCTCTGGCTGGCACACCTGCACTGGTACACCATCATGGAGGAGCACTTCAGCCAACCCAGGTAAGTCATGGGGCCATGTGCAACCACCAGTGGAAAAGGCACAACCCACAAACATGCATGGACACACACCAGGGGTGCATGCCATCAAGGGAAGTTGCTGGGCATGGAACCACATACACCACCAGGGATGGATGAGGTCTAACACGGCATGTGGACAGACACACACACACACAAAACTCACCAGACATGCACAAAGGGTAGAAGGCACACCGATCCAGAACACCACCCCTAGCCACACACATGTCCACAGACCACCACACCCATTGCCTGTCATTGTGCATGTGTCAGATGCTGGGCACCATTGCACATTGGCGTACAGCGCAATGCAGGGATCATCATGCACATGCAACTGCGGACAGCAGCCGGGAGGGTGTGCAGATGGACTGTGTGTCTGCGTGCAGGACCGGGTACCCACCCGTGCATTGCCCACTGAATGACACAATGCACACAGGCCGGCATCAGACAGTAGCCACGTTGGGAGATAGGTCAGTCACGCGTCACAGTGCCCTGGCTGCCACGGATGCGTGGGCGGCCCCGCTGAGACCCGCCAGCACTGACAGGCTGACCACTGGCCTCATTGGGTAGCACCAATGGTCCCCCAGTGCTTCCACTGTGTGAATGCGACCATGCTCACATAGGGGTCTGCAGCACACTGAACATGCCTGCACCATGCATGCTGGGGATGCCCACAGCTGAACCCGGTGTTGACAAGGATGGTGTCGCATGATGCCGGGAATGGGGATGGACATTGCACTGTGCGGTGTCTGTGCCGCATGGGCAAATAACTGTGTGCCCCCTGTGACCATGGCAGCTGTGATTGTATGTGTCAGCCTGTCAATAGCAGCGGTCACATCTTCCCGCATCCGGTCCATCCCTGCCAGAAGCAGAGCGGTTTCTCTGCTGTGACGCTCCTGTGCCCGCTCCAGAGCCACACTCAATGCATCCACCGCTGTCACAAGCTGCATCTGCTGATTGACTGATGCTTGCAGTATGCGGGTGTGCTCATCCAAGAGGTCATCTGCCTGATCGGCATGCTGTCCCTCAGGGTGTGCGCAGCCCTGATGCTCAGTACCCCTTGAGGGTGGGCACTGCACACCAGGACCGGGCCTGGGGATGTCCACAGGTGGTGCACTGATGCAGCCCCCTGACACTGTACCCCAAAGCCCATTGGCCGACTGCTGATGCTGCCCCTCCGGCTGCCGCTCCCCAGGGTTCACTGTTGCCACTGCAGTGGCCACAACAGTCCCACTGTCCTGTACACACACCAGTGCTTCACACCAGTGCTGACAGGCACAGGCTGGGACTGTGATGACACGCAGGCCTCCACGGCGGCACTACCCACAGCCATGGCCATGATGTTACCTGCTGTGTGGCTATCCTGTGGCACACACGTGTCACTGCCCATGACGTTAGCAACATCATCATCGGTGACAGACCCAGCACCAGCCCGAGTCCCAGCATGCTGGCATCCGTGGACACTGGCAAGCTGGGACATGGGCAGGGCCTCCTCCGCACCTGCTCCAACAACATCAGTCTGGACATCCAGGCTGGCCCACTGTCACATTGAGCCACGTATTCCTGTGGAGATGGATGGGCCCTCCTCCATCTCCATCTGACTGGCCTCAGTGGAGAGGCCCACCACCGCTGACCCATGCAGATGCTCAGGAGCTGTAAGGGAAAACAAAGTCGCGTTACTGCATGTGACCTACCCTGTCCCCCCTCAATAGACAAACCATGACCTACCATGCAGTGACAGGCTACCACCCATCTGGAATCCACCACCCGTAACACCCTCAATGGCGCAACACTGCATGCTGCCAGCAACCCTCTCCTCCTGTGGGGTCAGGCGTAGCACCTCCGGCAGATAGTACTGCCCTGATGGCAGCCACCTTCTCCTTAATCCTCCTCCTGTCTGTGCCCATCTTCTTCTTGCACTTCTACACTGAGTGCTGGTGGCTGCCATGCAGGTTTACAGCATGCACCACCTCTTCCCATGCAGCAGCATGGGCCTGTGGTGTTCCCTGACGTCCGCTGAGAAGCGGCTCCTGGTCTAGGTAGGCCTCGAACAGGGCATCTGTCTCAGCCTTCGTGAAATTTGATCTCCTCCCACAACTCTGTTCCTCTTCCTCCACAACTCTCTTGGTCATGATTCAGCCTGTGAGAATGACAGGTGTTATCTGTGACTGTGCAGTCCCATGCATGTCCCAAAATCCACAGTCCACACTCTCAAACAGTATGCAACTCACCAATAGACTGCAGTAACTGACTATGGCCAGTGCAGCCCAATGTCGCACTTTTATAGCGCAACCCATGCAAATGAGGTTAGGCGCATCTTTAAGTGGATACAAATGCTGTGACTGTGCCATTGAATGGCTGATTAGCTGATCTGCATATGACAGCTAAATATCATGCTTTTGCACTTTGCGCAATTCTGTTGAATGTGCTGAGCCAAGGGCGCAGTTCTGTGACATGCGCAATACACAACTAACTGTGCATGCCCGGGTTGATGATGCAGGTGCCTGCCGCGCTGCTGACGTGCTGTGCACAGGAGGCAATGCAAGGCATGGCCACCATTGTGCCAGTGGCACTACAGTGCTGTTCACCTATATGGCGCTGTGGCACTGGGGCGTCGTAGGCACACTGGGGAAGCAGCGCGGTAGGCCACTACAGGAGGTGGCACACAGGCACCCAATCGCGCTTGACGCATTGGGTTCCAGTCATGCTGTGGCTGTCCGTGTGCCAGAGACCCTTGACCCTGTGCCTGACCTTTGCCCCCTAGGCAACATGTGTCAGGCATGGGTGCACCACTACCGCACTGTTCAGTGACAGCATGATAGGGAATGGCAGCTCTGTACTGCACAGCATCTGCACGTGGTGGAATCACGCTGCAGAGCACCATTTTGACTCAACCAAGCAATAGAGATGGTGCGGAGGAGAGCTGCCCAGTGGAGCCAGGTAGAGATGGCAAACTTGGTTGCCATTGTGGAACCACTTGTTGGCCCACTGTTTGGTGAGGCACCCCTGGACAAGTCCAGGAGTCAGGTGTGGCAGGAGGTGGCCGATGCCCTGGAGGAGGCCACCGATATGGGGCAGACGGCGGAGCAGTGCTGCCACAGATATGGGGACCTGAGGCAGAGGGAACTGGACCTGCTTGCCCACCTGTGGGCATGTGCCAGGAGGGGCACAGTGCCACAGCCAGGTAGGTACAACATCCATAAACTTTTATCTTTCATATGAGGATCACGGTTGCATGTGTCTGGAACATGGGGGGGGGACCATCCGGCGTTGGCCGTGGTGGTGTTATCAGGGTGTGGGATGGGTGGGTCTGGCTGTGTGAGATTGCACACACATGGGGGCAGGGGGATTTTGCTACAGGATTGTACTGATGTTCCTCTCTCCATGTTTGCACCTTAGGCCCAGACGAGCGACGGCTGGCGAGGGAGAGGAGGTGCCAGCAGGAGGACCGTCAGTTCGGGAGGGGTGATGGTCCACAGAGGCAGTGGGACTAGCCTGATAATGGTGAGTGCCTTACATCCATGATTACTATTGCATGCTGTGTAACAGGGCGGGCAGCGGGGCATGGCCACCTTCCATTGACACCACTGCCATGCACGCAACTTGTTACAGTCAGCACTGTCCAGTGGTGTTGCATGTCTGGGAGTGTGTCAATGGTGGTCCATGTGTGCACCGGGTACCTGGCTGTGCCACTACCTTCGCGCCACATAGCCATGTCACTGAACAGCCACGGTGATGCTGTGCAGGACTTGGCTGGTGGGTGTGTGCAGTGGTCTGCATGGCTGTGTGTGCCTGGGTGGGCAGGTCTTGTGGACGCAATCACTGTGGGTGGTCACATACCATCACAGAGGCATGTCCCATGACCGTATGCCATGCACAGTGGGTGGGCTGCATGGGGCTGTGCATTCACACCTATTTACTCTGCTCTCTTGTCCTAGGTGGATGGCAGTTGCAAGCCAGCAGATGGACGCTACAGGAGATACTGCAGGTGGCCATGGTCTCCCTGGAAATGTTGGAGAGAATTGACCGGGTGGGAGTCAGATGGTGGCATGACGGGAGGAACAGCCAGAGCAGGGAGAGGGGCTCCTGATGAGCATCCTAATGCCCCTGATTTGTCCTACCCCCCTGGACCCACCCTCACACCCCTCCTTCCCTCTACCATTTGTTCACCCCTGCCCCTTACCCATCTCCACCTTGTTTGTGGCCCTCCCCCCAACCTTTTGTATATATCTGTAATTTGTTTTGTGTGTTTTTTACAATACATTTGCTTTGATATACCTAATGTGGTGGTCTCTGTTTTGCAGTGGGCTATAGGTGCTCAGCTGCAGTGGTGTGCATGGTGTCAGGGGTGGTGCAGTCATGTGCATGTGTGTGTGTCTGTGGGGAAGTGACTATGTTGTGGGAGTAGCTATCAGTCACTGTCTGTGGTGTGTGTGTTGTTCCCTGTGCACTGGATGACTGTGTGCAGTGGTCCATGGTGCATGCTCTGTGTCCCTCGTGCACCTGTCAGCCCATCCATGGCCTGTGCAGCTGACACCCTTGCATGTCTGTGACCTGCACGGTCCACTGGCATGTCAGTGGTGGCTGTCCATGCAGGAGAGCCACTGTAACCGTCACAATGCCGGGTTGCCTCCTGTCACTGCTGCGGTGCATGTCTGCCTCGGGTGACACTGTGGCCTCCGCTGTTGTTGTCCCACCTCCATGCTGTGGCTTGTGTGTATTCCAAGGATGTGCACCACTGTCTGTCACTTGTGCTCCGGGCAAATGCTGATGGTGTACAGCTCCACAGTGCCTGCGCAGGGTGGCTGGCACTCCTGTGCCATGGAGGAGTGCTGGCCGTGTGTACATGGTTTCCATGGCCACATGCTGGTGGCTTGGTTGCCCCGCTACTGTGTTCCTGTGTTGGTGTGCCCTTGGGTATGGGTGGGTGTTTGTCCATGCACTGTGTTGCATCCATTGTGGTACATGCTTCCATGCACCACTGTGGGTGTCTGCGCTGGCTGTTCTGGCCAGTGCTGGGTTGGGATGTGTACTTGGGAGGGTGTGCAGGGTGCTGTACCACTGGTGGTGGGGTCCGAGGCATGCCCTGTCACGTGTGGGGTACCTCGTGTGCCGACGCATGATCGGTCTCTCAGCTGTACCTCGGAGGGATGTGCATGGTGGTACTGTGTATGCAGTCATTGCATCGCTGTGTGCTGCCACACACTGATGAGTGCTCATGGTGAGGCTGCTTTGCATGGTTCTGTGGTGCATAGGGTTGCATTGTCACAGTGGGGGTGGACGCTGCTCCTGGGCAGGGTGTCTGGGGGTCACGGTGCAGGGTGTGCTCTGCATTGGTGGGATGGTGTGGCATGGGGTGGTCGGCCCTCCTTGTGTGCCGGTCACAGCTTGCCAGGGAGTGTGATGGGGCACCATGGCCCAGCTGTGGGTTGGTTGCTGGTCTCCATGGGCCAGTGGTTATTCCAGCTCTCTCCCAGTTGTGCAGTGCATGGGGTGTGGAGGGACGATGTCTGTTCTGCTGTGTGTTCCTCTGCCCATCTGTGGCATGGGTGGTGGGCTCCTGCATCCCTGGTTGTGCTGTTGCATTGCTGCCCTGCTGCAGGGGGGTGTCCCTGGTTGCGCTATGGCGCATCTGGACTGCTCAGCTGAACATCCCTTGTTGCGCTAAGGCGCATCAGATATGCTCAGCTTCACCTCCCTAGTTGCACTATGGCGCAGGTGGTGCGATATTCAGTCGTTGGCTGTAGGCGCATCTTGGCCTGCGCAGTTTTTGAATACCGTGCCTCTTGCACATGGGCACAATGGACTTGTGCTTGCTCCTGCTGTTGCACACTTTTTGGGTGCAGTTTGAATGTCTGGGCCTAAGTATTTACTAAGCATGTTCTTTCTCCATTGCTGCCTCAATGATTTCTATTAAATTGAAACTAAGTGATGTCATCCAATGGAAAGCCCTCTTAAAGACAAAACAGCACTACTACAGTGTGTAAAGCCTATGTACTGTTTGAGAATTATCTTTAAAATCCTCAGATTCATTTTCATAAACTACAATTTAAAATAAGTGGAAAATACATTTCAGACTAAGGATTTGGTTATCTGGTAACATGCATCCTGGTGAAAGCAAAACAAAGAAACAAAGAAAACTGTGCAGACATCAGGCATTTAGAAAAATAGTTAAAAAAAGCTATTTATTGCATGGACAGACACAAGGTTAACAACCCTTAGGGTTAAACTGATTGGAGCATCTTTGACTACTGGAGTATGCTACTTTACCTTACATCCTGGTGGTGAAAGCCCTTGGAATCACCTCAGGCTTCAAGCATACCAGCAGCATGTTACTATAATAAAATCAAAACTCTGTCTTGTCTTGTTACTTACACTGTGTGTACTATATATACATTAGTGGTGAGTAATTAGCTGTGATAAGTTTATCACATGATCTAACTCCCAGTTTGTGTGATGAACAAATTTATCTAGAGGTTAGATATGTCACAATCAACATTACTGACCAAAGCATCAGAATGTAAACAGTAAGAGATCAGGAACTAGATTCACAAATCTTTGCAAACTGCACAAAGTGTTTGCATGCTGATTGCGTGGAGTGTGTTCTGAACTGCTATTCACAAAAGGCCAGTTTGTGTGGGCAGAAGTGGATAGGGTGATCACAAAAATGTAATGTATGCATGATGCAAATGAATGGGAGTGGCCTTGCATACAGGAGCAATGCCATTTACATAGCATTTGCACCATGGAAAGTGGCTTGTGCAGCACATTATGTAGTGCAAATTGCCACCTACAAAAACATCCTCTTATTCTGGACAAAGCCTAAAGGGAGCAGCAGGAACTGCAAGATGAAGCACAATGGCAGACAGGACAGCATCACTGCTAAACATGTTTCGGGATTCCCTCCAAGAACAGCAGCAACAGGGACATCCAGGGCTCATCTGTTGCTGGTGAAGGAACCCTGCTGTGCACAGATGGTTCTGGCCATGAGTCTCCTTTGAGACACTAACCGATGATCAGCTGGTCAGCCGGTATTGTCGCAACTGGGCCATCCACAGGCAGCTGTGTGAAGCCTTGGATGGAGACCTGCATAGCACCACCACCACCCAGTATAGCCATGCCCTGATTGTGGAGGAGAAGATGACTGCTGCCATGTGTCATATTGCAACAGGCATTCCCAGACCATCAGAGATACCACTGGAGTGTTGCAGCTGTCTGCCCCATGTCTGCTGTTTGAATTTTGCAGTTTGGACCAGGCCTGATGTAAAGAGGTGTCAGTGATGCAGTACTGTGTCAGTGCTGCCCCCAGGCCTTGTTTCCCTGGGTGAGGACATTGCACTCTGCAACACTAAACCTATGATCCCTAAGCTGTCCCGGTGGTGCTGAGGGCTGAGATGTTCGATGCCTTACCTCACACTATGCTGGTGATACAGGTTTGGGAACAAGCACGGGCCACTTGGGGTCAACAGGGAAGGAGAAGGATCAAGCGTCCAAAGGACTGCTCTCCTTCGCTGGGGAGGGGGGACACCAGCAGTTGATGCATGACTAACCCCTAGAAGTGGCTAGGGGCTGGTGTGCTGATGCTTCAGAAGGGGAAGATGAGGCAAATGCTTGGAGTAGTGTATGCGGACGTGTGCACACTTTCTCCTTGTGGGGTCATTGCATGCCTCATCTTGGGGAGAAATAATGGAGGAGAAAAAGTATCTGGGTGCAGCCGAATGAAGCCGATCCCCGCAGGCAATGCCCACACAAATAGTGTAATCTCCAGCACTGGATCCATGTGTTCAGTGGTTGAGGGATCCCCACCACCTTGCCACAGGGGGCAAGCTGTGGAGAAGCTAGAAGGTAAACTGTGAGCTGGGGATGGGGATGGGGGATCTGGCGAGATGTACCGCCACCTGGACCAGGAGCATAAATAAATTAATGGCAAAAAATAAACCTATGAGCCCTTTCTCAGTGATAGTACCTGCTGGGGAGATGAGAACAGGACAGGTCAGGGGCTCATGCCCCTCATATGTGCAGAGTGTAATGGATCCTGTACCAATATGGGGCACTGGACCATAGCCACAGTGTGAGCAAGCTGAAGGTGTGACAAAACAGAATGATGCATGACCCCACTCCTGCCCTAATACGGCCAAAGGGGCCTTGCCATTTACAACAACATGCAGCTGCCTGATCAGGAACACACCTATGACCCACCATGGTGACAGTTGTCTGTGTCATAGTGAGTGACCGGCATATCATGCATTGCCAGGGAGTGAAGACAACACAGTGTCATGTGTCTGTCACTATCATGGGCTAGGCAGCCATGTAGCACTGTTGACAGGGCCTTGTAGGTTGGCTACAGGTATTGGGGGACAGAGTGCTAATGCAAGCATTGTCGCATGATATGTGTCCACATGACAGGCATGCATACCCGAACAGATTTGGGACACTATGTCAGTTGGTGGGGGGGACAGTATACCAGTTTGTGTGCCCCAAGCCATTGTGCTCTGTATCCACTGTGCCCAACACATGGGCAGGACTCCCACAGTGGCCGCTATATGGGCAGGACTCTCACAGTGGCTGCTATCCTGTCTGGCAGTGCACGGTATCTGTCCAATGTGACCCCCTAGTGCACAGTACATGTTATGGCAGATGGATTAGTCTGCCGTCCCACATATGCTATGCAGGTATCTGGACACAATTCTCTTGTTGATGGTTCCAACCCCTTTAAAATACAGAACAACCTTTATAAATGGGGTATATGCAGATGTCCTGCCACCATAGGTTGTGGTACTACTGAGGAATGCAGCTAGACAGAGAGTCAGAGGCATAACATGGTATGATATGGTATGGTGGGTGTAGGGTAATATGTCACTGGACAGCTCAGGACAGGACAGTTCCCCACAGGAATGTTCGGTACAGGAAAGTTCAGCATGAAAACCTTAACAGATGGAGTTTTGGTCCATACAACCATGAATCACCACGCCAGTGAAATGTGTGACTAAATATCCAGCTGTTCAATTTCTCTGTGCAAAACTGTCCTGTACTGCACTTTTCTATGGCAAACATTCCTGCTCTGTACTTTCCAGTGCCATATATGCCATGCTCAGGTATGGTATGGTATGGTATGGTATGGTATGGTATGGTATGGTATGGTATGGGAAAATGTTTGTCATATGAACAGAAAGTTTAGTTGAACAAAGCTCATTCATAATGAGGTGCTTTCTATAATGGATACAGTTGCCTAGAATTTAAAATCAAGAAAATAACATATTTCAGGAGCAATATATAGAATGCACAGTGCACAGTCTAACATTACCAGTTACTAAACATGTCACGTACAATAACCGTAAAGCACACATTAATCAGAATAACAAGTAAAGCAGTATGCCACTGATTGCAAAGGAGTGGAATACACACTTGTGGTGCTGACATCCCGGGTTCAGGGACTGGACTCGGGAGTTGGAGGGCCAGCTAGGGGGAGATGGATTGAGCATCCTGGGGACTGCTGTCCTTCTTCGGGGTTGAATGTCCTGTGCATTGCGAATCTGTGGTGGAGGCTTTAGGTACTGCTGTGGCTGGTGATGTACATCAGGGGAGTGGGACGGACACTGGTCAGCATTGCACATCCCCTCTCCCGGGATCCCAGCAGAAAAAGAAAATGCAGTCCCCCGATCATGATGCTGGCCCTGCTGCCATCCTGCTGCCTACCTGTGTCCACCAGGGAGTCCCCCCTCCCATGGCCCCAACCTAGGGGGGCCAAATGAGTCTCTCCTACCCCACAGTCCATTGGAATGGGGTGCCCGTCCTGTGGCACCACCCCAGGAGGGTAAGCCTGGGGCATGCAGCAGCGGTGAGCAGAGCTGGGCTGAGCTTCCAGGTGGACCTGGCAAAAGAAAAAAAGGAGTGGCATACATAAGTGATGATTGTTATTTGGCAAGTAAGCTGCACGGCCCTTATGTTTCAATGAGCAGGCATGCAGCTATTTCAGTCTGCAAATCCATACATACATACAGTAGTAGCCACAGACATGGTCAGATATTTCCAGATATTTTGAGAAATTTCTAAGAGTTTCTCTCTGCTGCCCCTACTGTAGAAATGACAAAGCAGGAGATTTCTCTAGAAATATCACAGAAATTTCAGGAAATATCTGACCATGTCTTTGACTGTGACTGTATACCTGGAATGTTCTGCATGGCTGGCTCCAGTTGCTGTCTCTGCTGTCTCCGAGGCTTGCAATTCCATAGCCATCTACAGGTGGTGCACTTATCCCCATACATAGTGCTGGAGAAAAGTTGTATGTAAATGCTTGGAGATAGCTCTGGAATGAGATGCAAATTGTGAGCTGTGCCCCCGACTGCCTAATCAGCTCATTTACATACTTCCTTTGTGAATAGCAGTGTTTTGCATCACAAAAACACATGTTCAGTTTGCATGATGATAGTGTGCCATGCAACATGTTAATAAATTGCATGATATGTTTAGCACATATATAGTATGACCTCACTGCACATGCACAATGTCCCACTGCCACTAGTCTATCATATGTATGGCATGGCGCAATGCCCAATTGCGCAGAGCTACCTAATGTTGTTGAATCACACAAAGCTTAATTCCCTCCCTATAGTGCATAGGGCCTAATGTGTTTGGCACCATTGCTAATCCTTTGTGAATGGGGCTGTTTTGCTGTTGCACAATTGCATTCTACTGCACAGCACAAACTTTGCGCATCAACAATTCTTTTTGAATCTAGCCCCAGATCTCACAAGGATGGTGAAGTCACCAGAGACCTGTGCTGCTCTACAGCCAGCTTCTGATCTCAGAGAGAAACAGATTTTCCCAAAGTTACTTCAAGCAATAAGGCCTGAGAAGAAGGTCTTTTCCTGGAGGGATAATGAAATGAGTAAGCGTTTATGGATCCAAGGTGTGGCAGAGGGCCATAAATCTCATTCAGTCATTTCTCTCCAATAAAGGCCATATACTGAGAGTTAGTGCTGTGTGGAATTGGACAATTATGATCTTATGGAATTCTGATGAAATGCCTCAAAACTATAGGGGAATCAGTAGAAAGCTGCAGGTATTTTTTTATTTAGTCTTAACCCAGCCAGCTCTTAAACTAGATACCTATTATTTGAGACAATAACTTGATGTTAGGTATTCTAAGGATGTACCAAACACCACGACATTTCAATACATAGTTTTGAACTTATAAGGGCTCAGTGTCTGAAATTTTATTTTAGGGGAATGCTTGTGAAAATATTTTTCTACTTATAATCTGACCACCTTTGGAAATAGATATCTGCAAATTAGCATGACTAACCTTCTTGAACAGGTCATAAAACTACAAAACCTGGACACATTTGGTTAAGAACCTTCTAGGTCACAAGATTTCATAATATAACTTCACATAATTATTTGTAAAATGTTGTGAAAACATTACAAACATGTGGATGTCTATAGCATCCTTGTTGCAAGCACTGCAAAGCCATGAAATTTGGCATACTGTACATACTGAATGTCAGTGGTTCCTGGTCTTTAACAAAGCTAGAGAAATGTAATGTAATTGCAGTGGTTTTAAATAAATGCAGTGGAAAACTAAAAATTATTATTAGCAAAATGTTCTCAAATATTCATGGTATTGTAATAGGTAATGACTCCAGAGTTCCACGTGTGGAATATGACACTGGAAAAACACGTATCACCACTGCATTTTAAAAGCTGAGCTGCTTCTAGTCCTGTAGTTCCTTCTTGGGTGAATGTATTGTCCTTCTCTCCATCTTTTGTCTTAGCTTGACCAGATAGACCTCAATGGAAATGCTTGTTCCCTGATATCCTCAGTGCTCTTCAGTGACACACTCATTTAAAAAGTTAGTTGCCTACTCATTTTCCTGTCAAGACCTATCAAACTGGAACAGCCAGACTTCTTCCTTGGTGCCCCAGTAATTGTCTGCCACAACTACATCTCTTTTAATGCCTCTGAGTCCTAGACTTAGAAGTACATTGAGCTCTAAAGCTAGTCAGCGTTGCTGGGTGTGATTCATATACGACTTGAACTTATGTTGAAATTATTGTCTCTCTATTCTTTGTTGCTCTAACTGTGGGTCTACTATTCTTGTGCTACCCAGTTTAGCTGTCCTTTTCTTGTTGAAAGCATGCAGCTAACTCCTGCCATTGCTGATCCCATAAATGAGATGCCTCTCTAATCCTTATCCTTTAGTTTAAATACCCAGATTGCCCAGTACATGACATGAGCAGTATCCCCTCAGTCTTGGTACAACTGTAGCACACTCTGAGCATGCAGTATTACTTGCCCCAGAATGCCCTCTTACTTGCCAGAAAAAGAAGACCCTCTTGCTTTCAACAGAATTATAGCAAAAGATAACTTGTTTGATTTTTGTCACTGTCATTCATCTCATGCTGCAAGGCCATAAGGACCTTGGAGAAGATCCCTTAATTCATTCCTATTAGGAACATCTTTAATTAAATAAATGACCTCATTCTGTCCTCAGAATCTGAAGTGTATCACTATGCACACAGTAGTCAGCTCTTCCCAGTAGTTGCAGTGCTTGCCAATAGACCATGTTTATTTAACCTCTACCAATAACCTAATTTTCCTTTATTCTTCATGGAAGGTCAGGTGTATGGCTGGCAATAGTCATGGATATGGATTTCACAATATTATTATGAAGTCCACAGTTTTCATAAGGACTACTCATGAAATCTGACTTTAATAACTCAGGTTATTTTGCAATGTTTGGCACCTGATAGCATGGACATCCATTAAGCAAGAGATTAAAGAATGTTAACCCACAATCTCCTTTTTGGGTTCTATGAATCTATCAAACTTAGTGGGATTGCATTCTGTAATTTAAAAGTTCTAACAGATCATATTTTAACAGTTTACATATTTGTAAAATTTAACTTAGAAACATTTCTGAACATGTGGCTACTTGTAAAGTTTTTCCCTTTAAAAAGCTAGTGTACTGCCTAAAACTAATATTAGTTTTTAAAAGTAGTAAACCATTAACTTTTATATCCAAGGTACTTTTCCTTTACCCTTTGTTTAATTAGAAGATTGTTTACCTGATGTTAGTAGTTCTGGTATGTGGGACCACACTTTGCCTGACAGCTGACATAGCTATCTCTATTCTTTCCCACTACATCATCAGCATTGTAACCTCACTGACTGTGACATCACTGCTGCTTAGGAACAGCCATTCAGTGACTGCCAGGTCAATAACCTGTGATATCACTGTCAGTGATATCACAGTGCTGATGGTGTAGTGGAGGGATGGAGCTAGATATCTCAGCTGTAAGGATAAGAGCTGTTCCACACATCCAACACACTATTGTCACATAGAAAACTTCTTAATAAGCAAAAGTAAAAAGGAAAAATATTTTAGAAATAGAAAGTTACAACTAACTACTTCTTATTATCTGTTTCATTTTCCTGTCTGCCTATTTTGGCTCCACTAGCTCTTTAATCAGAAAGACTTAAAACATGAGATGCATGTCCAGGTGGCATAGGAATTTAAGTGGTTCTCATTTGGTGAGATTTGCAAAAGTTATTTTAAAATTAGATGGAAATAACCAAACATAAAATGTTGGCAAAATGCTTGACTTCTTATAACTCTGTCCCCTTTACAGCTTGACACCCAAAATGTGGTACAAAATACCTCCTTTATATAGTTCTTCATGCTTCTCCAACATGGAGAAATTTGCATAAGCAATTTAAAAAACTGGTGGAAATAACTGAAAATTAAATTTGGACTAAATATTTGGCCACCTATCCCTCAGTCCCCTTGAAAGATTGGTACCTGATACCTACAGTAGTAAACATGTACAGTACATGTGGTATGTAAGTGAAAAGGCATCAAACATGGTGAAACATGGATAAGTAGTTTTAAAACTAGTCAGAAATAACTAAAACTTAAATGTTGGCAAACTTTTGACAAATTTGCATAACATTTACACAAAATGTAAAATGGTTGGAATTTTAGTTCTGCTGAATTCCACTGGCATATTTTGACATTCTGTACAGCTCTGCTGTAGGCCTTATTACTTCTGCAAACATTTAATAAATTTGTATCTTGTTCAAAACTTAAGAATTGAAGGGGTGTAATTGAGAGTTGCAAAGATGACTATAAATTTAAAAGGCAAGTAATAGGAGGACCGAAGAACAGATCTGATTATTTTTTGTCTGGAATAATAGGGAATGGGATGGGACATTATTTTAATTTTCATATCAACCAATGACAAATCTCTGTGACAGTCTTAAATTAGAGCTAAAACTATATTTACTTTGTCAATATGAGAAATATGAAAGTGCAGAACTGGCAGTTAAAAAGGAAAGTTAGGAAGAAAGGAAGGAAGAAAGGGGGCATAGTTCTCTTAGAGAACATTCTCCCATTCAAATAGGTTACCAGAAAATATACAGGAGTAGTACATTGGATTTATGTAAAAATAATTTTGACTCAATTATTGTCGAAAATGGCATAATTGGACATTACCGCTGAGTAACAGTGGACAATCCCAATAGGTTTTGGTGTCTTCTTCTTTCGAAATTACCTGTGATACCAATGATGCCTATTAAACTGTTAAAGCTGTTTTATATGTAGCTAGGGTCCATGTACTATAGTTACCATGGAAACCAATGAAATGGTGTTTATTGTAGAATTTTTTAAGAATTTACCAAACCTTTAGAGTATGTGTGTTTCTGTTGAACCATGTCACACCTCTGGAAGTTATGCACAAGGCAAAGTCAAGTACCTATGCACCTGAAGAAACTGTTATCCCACTGAACAGTGGGAAGTGTCACTACCCTAAAAGGCCCCACTAATAGGGTGCAAGACATAGAGATATCTAGATAAAGGGGTGTTAGAGTCAGAAGGTAGTCCAAGATCAATGGTGTAGTCTGATTTCTAAACCTAAACAATCAATCTGAAGTCTTTTCTCCCCATTTCATTGACTCTGGAGTACAGTGGTAATGAATTCTGTCCCGATTGTTGTTTTCAGTGTACTGTATGCAGTATGCTTCCACTTGGAGTGGTGACCCAAAAGTGTGATGTGACTTATCATCGCTACTGTATAGTGATGATACTAAATTGTTTGTTTATTTACACCCAGACAGGACAATTCATTAAGTATGTTGGAATGTTGTCTTACCAAAATCAGAAATTGGATGGCTCAAAGTAGTTGAAAGCTAAACACTGACGTTATAGAGTTGCTGCTAGTAGACACCAATTCCCTTAAAGAACAACTATTCGGGTTCCTGCCTGAAGAAGCAAGATGAGCCCTCACCTGGGCAGAAGTCATATGCTGTATATGATTTTCTTTGTAGTAGCCCCTGCTTAGGTAGGGAAGGGATATAATTTGGTTCCATGGAGCCAAGCCATGCTGATCACTTCTACTTCTTAGTATGTTCTCTAACAGTGATCTGCTCCTGATCTGCCCCCATGCTAGCAAGTTTTGTGAAGTCACTACACAGGCAATTTGGGGGCGCAATCCATAGAAATCAATGGGGCTTTTTTTAAACTTAAATTTTGTTAGTCTGGATGGCTGTTCTGAACAGATCATTGCCACTTCTTAACTGACAAAGATCTTGCTAGTTAAGTCAGTGGCCATGAACTGTTCCAAATGGCCATCTAAAGTACCAACATCTAAGTTTAAAAAACAGCTCTATAGATTTCTATGAATCGCGCCCCATGCTGCCTGTATAGTAACATCACAAAACATACTAGCAGGGGATTGGATCAGGGATGGAGTACTGTCTGAGAAGGTATCAGGAAGTGGAAGGGATCAATCTGGCTTGGCTCCACAGAGCCAAATTACAATCCCTTCCATTCCTAAACAGGGGTTGCTACAAAGAACATTATATGCTGCATATGACTTCTGCCCTTGTGGGGAATTTTGAAATTGATCAAGAAAGTTGCTCTTTAAGTCATATGTCATGGATAACCATGGGCTGCCCATCACTGATAGGGTTCAGCTTAGGCATATACATTTTGGATTGAATTGCGGAGTCACTCAGGATGGTGATATGTTTCTGGTATACCATATGTTGTCAGACATTCAGAGTGGCTTTTACTGTCTGGGAAACATCTTAAGATTGAATCCCCATTCCTTTCCTTGACATGGGGAATCTGAGAAATCTGGAGCAAACTTTAGTCAGCCATCATCTGTAAATTATTAAAACATTCTCTGTGAGGTCCTGCCAGCACATAAGACCTGAAACCTGAAGCTCATGAAGAACACAACAGCATGTCTCATGATCTCCATCAAGAGATCATAACACATCACCCATCCCTCATTATTATATGCTGGCTGCCAATAAGGTGACAGACTGATCTGAAAGTTCTATTGCTAGTATTTTAGGTGTCTAAAAACAGGGTAGGCCCTCTGTCTCCTTAAGCAGCTTGCTAACCACATGGACACCAGGGATTTATGCTATAAGGCAACAACTTTTAAGTACCCTAAGATTGAAACCACAATCCGTTGGGTCAGAAGTTTCTTGCTATCTGTTTTGAAGCTACATAATGCTCCCCTTATAACTATCAGTATTGCCCTATTGGTTGACAGCTTTGTGAAAGGTTTACTAACTTGGATTGCTAGCCGGGCATATGATGATGAAATATAAAGAATAATTTTTCTCTGCCTACTTTAGTAACTCATTGCTCAGTATTACCATTTCTTTATTTTATGGTCTTACATGGGAACCTTTCACTTAATAGTTCAATATATCAGTATTTACTGAATATTTGTTTTTTTAATGATGTCTTGTGTGTCATTTGACATTTTGTTATGTTTATTATGCAGTGCTGTTGTACAGCACCTTGAGCCCTCAGAAAGTAGTTTTAAAATAATACATTTTTAAAATGAATTATCAATTTTATCAACAGTAAATGTTTGTTTTCCTTTCTGTCAAAAGCATTTATTTATTGTCAACTAGAAAAAGAAACATGAGTTGTGATAACTCATTTGCAGGTACATTCTGGGGGCTGGGTTACTCAAGTTATTGATGGGGTAATGTTGCCCATAACACCAAGGAAATTTCCCTACCCTGACTGCCTGGTTTGCCATCATCAAATAGTTGTCAGCTAGTACTATACTGGTTATTCAAGATGAGATAAGTTATATGGTCACAGATTAATGAAAAACAATCTAGCAGTCAGAATCTTTATCTGTCCCTATGGTACAGTGAGGTACATTGTGGAAACGTTATTTCAAGTTTTAGGAAATGCCCTATGATAGATCTCTGTTGTGGATCACTGTAAGTTAGCTTGCTTTAGCAGAGAAAGGGGGAGAGAGAGAGAGAGAGAGAGAGAGAGAGAGAGAGAGACACACACACACACACACACACACATACACACACACACGACCTAATTGGTTGTATTTTTGGCCTGTATTTTTTTCTAATAAGTTGTTTTTTTCTTGATTGTTTCCTTTTCCCTTTCCTCCCCTTATGGGGTTAAGATTAAAATTTCCCATATGCTGTCTATAGATTGGCCCATGATTTGTTTTTTTGTTGTCTTTTTCTGGTTTATTTCCGTGTTTGATTGTATTTGCTATCATATTATTTTATTTCTGTTTTGTACTTGGTTTGTATCTATTTTACTAAAATTCCCCTGCCTTTTTTGGCAGTAGGGGAAGCAATGGTGTATCTAAGGAAAGAAATCCAACATACCTCCCTTTAGATCAAGGTGGTATTAGCATGACAAATCCCATTGCCATTTTTACAGCATTATTGCAAGTAATTTGGGACCAGCTTTTCAGGACTCCCCAAAGTTATGGGGTCTCTGGCCATAAGTTTGGTTCCCCCTTATTTGGAGGGTTGAAGGTGGGGTTGTGTAAAGGTATGCAGTATAAAGAGGCACCCGCATTACTGAGATATGTTTGGCAGGCCCTATAGAAAGCTAGGAAATGGGAATTTATACCTGATCAGTTGTACGATATCTACAGAAAACAGTTATACCAAAGGTCTATTAAAAAGTCTCACTTCGAAGAAATATATTTTTAGGATTGCCCATCCCTAGGGCCTGCTCAGATAGTAGCATTGGAGCTCATAGACACCTAGGTTTCTGTCCTCATATGGGGCATGATGTGGCTGAGTAGCAAGGGTGACAGAATCCCATAAAAGCCAGGATGAAAGATTTTTTTCTGAGACCTGAGTGTCTACATCATCCAGAAACACTTGTGCATTTATTTTTGTACTGCCTTATGTGACAAGATTTGGGGATCTCACAGCAAAAAAATGCGGGACTTTTGTTTATTTCAACATCTTATTAGACCTTGGTGCTGGGTCTTTATTACCAGGGGAGGAGAAAATATAACTCCAGCACATTAATAGTACTCAAATGTTATATTTGGCAAATTCAGTGTAACTTGGTATTGCAACAGAACTGAACTTCACAGGATGATATGGTGAGGATTATGTCAGAGTCTTTATCATCCATTTAATGAGCTGGACAATGATCTCTGCAAAAGCACAGGCTGTTTTCCCTTTGGCAAGATGTTTTGTCCATTACTTATTGAGGTTCTGGGATAGTGCAGGACTAGATGTATTGTGAAGCTTTATTTTGCAGGCAAAGTGACAAAATTTCCTTTCTCAAAACACTTTGCAAATTGTCCACTTTGCCAATTTGAAATTAGTTTTCCTGAGGAAGTGGCACTTTTCAGGAGGCATCAAGCAAAGACATGGCAAAGTTGCAACTTTGTTTTCAAATTTATATGACTTTACCTTAAAAACGCCACTTCAAGACTGCCAAAAACTGCACAAATTAGGCTGATCATTCTGAATAAATTTACAGAGATTCCCAGCTTTGAACATCTCTATACAATACTGTGTACCTGGACAAGTTATTCTCTCTCTCTTTTTCATTTTTTAACTAGGGTTATTGTTCTTTTTCATCTTTGTTTGAATTAGCTTTAGGCATATTTTGCTATAGACATGTTTACAGGCATCGCTTATGTCTTGTTCTCCTGAATGTATGGGGTGTATGGTGCAATGTCCATTTGATCTTTATTTCTTGTATTTTCATTTAATAACATTTTCCCTAACCTTCTGCAGTAAATGCAGTGGGTACCTTCCCATCTGGACATTGACCAGAAATGTACAGGTGGGACCTCAGTTTAATGCCTCATCAAGTGATAACATCTCAACAGTGCATTATCCTCCCTCCCCTCATTACTGCACTGCAGTGTCAATTTTCTTTATTTACCTTAGTAGCTGTAATAGGGCTAAAAGACATTACCTTCTGAAATTCTGGTCCCAGAGGTATAAATGCCACCTACAGAGCCACTGATACTGATCAAATGTTTAAATTCAAAATTACATCAAGTTCTTAATTGAATTCCCCACAGTTTGGGTTGAGGTGCTAACAAGTAAACATCTCTAGTTTTGTGATAAGATTTTGAAATATACAAAAATTTCCATGAACTCCTAAATCTGCCTGTACCATTATTAAAGGATTTGATTACTGACATTAAGGACTGTAGCCTTTTTGTCACCCAAAACACTAAGGTTTTGAGGTTTATGTCCTGTTGCAATCTTTATAAGCATAATAGTTTTCTTATTGAATAGTCCAGTCTCAAACCACTTTTTCTTTGGCTGACCTGATTACAAAAACAACAACAAAGACATTCAGAGGATAAGGAACTTTGTATTGTAAGCATTTATTTATTTATTGATTGATTGATTGACTGATTGATGATTACTTTGTTTGTTTGTTTGGTTGTTTACCAACTTACTTTGAAAGTTTTACCAGCAAAGACATACTGAGCTGATAGTAGCTTATCTCCAGATGCATGCTGGGGGTTAGGGATATGGAAAATAGTACAAGAGGAGAAAAAAAGAAAAAAAATAGTAATTAACAGCAAGTGATTAAGTGTTGTATAAAAGAAGCACCCCTTGCAGAGGAACCCGTCAGACCAAAGTTCACCTGCAACTGCAGCTGTTAAGGAAATCTGACGCAACCGATGAACATGTGCCTTTAGGCAAGATTGTGTTTTTGGGTGTAGATTTTTTTATTTATTGATGTTTTTGTTAACCAGACAAGTGAGCTAGGCAGATATACTATAATCTTTTTTCAGGCATGACCTGGACACACACATAGTGTGAAAAAAGAAAAAAGTATTGTTCAACAATAACAATCAGGCAGTGGTAATATATACAGGTATGTAATACATGTTCTCAAGTTATACTATATAGTTAAATTTGTACAGATTTAATAAATGCTTTTTGTATTGAGTTTTTCTATGTTCTGAGTGTCTTAAATAGTGTTCTTGATAAGTAAAAGATGTGATTTAATAAGAGTTTTAAAAGAGAATGAGAAATATTGTAGCATTCACAGTTTATACAGTATATAGTGTACTTACTTCTTATTCTCTTTCTATATTCAGTATTTCTGTTTCTTCTTGTCTCACTGTAAGTCAGTGGCTCCAGATGCAGACACAGCTATTTTCATAGGTTGCTCATTTGATCAGAATTAACCCTGTTGAGGAGCTGCTCCATTTTTATGTTTGGCCTTGCACACAAGGCTAACATTTTAGTACGAGAGAGGTTTTTGAGAAGGGGCATCACTGTCAGTCCAGTGCAGGGCAGTCTGCAAGGAGCTTGTCAGTGTTAGACTTATCATCAGCCAGGCTGATCATGACACTCTTCTGGTCTTGCTAGGCAGAAACTTTCAAAAGTTTAAAAGAAAAAGTTAGTCCAGCCATAGGGCAGCTCTTTCCTTTGATCTGCAGAATGCTGCCCAACAAGCTGAGCTGATCAGCATCCTGATCAGCCTGCTGTGGTCCACTCTTAATGTAATCTGAAATAAATAAAACCATCACTCTGCCTTCCCACCCCTTCCTTCTTAATCTTCCCATACTGGGTGTCCAGCCCCCGATATTGGTTACTACCACCCACCATGTCCATTTTCACTGTGTGACAGTGGGAAGTCCACACCCATGCCTCAACACAAAAGAAAACTGTCCCTCAACCCCTCTCACCCCTTCCTTGTTACTTTTCTGACACCAGGGTGACCAATTCCCTGGTGCTGGCTACTACCCCCTGCCCAGTTTTGTTCTGCAATACTGGGGAGCCCACTCCCTGTGCTATCAAACATAACACTGACACTGGGGTGCACAATCCCCAGTGGTGGTACCTTAAGTAAAGAAAACTCTCTCTCATAGTCTTTTTTTCCAAATTTTGATATACCCTGCAAAAATGAAAACCATCCACCGATGTCTGTTGGAGCCACTGCTGTTACCCTACACCCACCCAATCCTTCCACTCAGCACCCAGTCATTTTCAGACACCATGATGCCCAATTCCCTGTGCTGGCTACTACCACCACCACATCTGCTTTCATTGTGTGGCACCAGGAAGTCCACCCCCGGTGCCACCAAACATAACACTGACACTGGGGTCCCCAGTCTCAGTACCTGAAATAAAAAAAAAACTATCACTTGTAGACTTTTTTCTATTTTTATATACCCTGTAAAAAAGAAAATCATCCAGAGATGTCTGTTGCTACTGCTGTTAACCTCCTCCAACCAACCCTCTCAGTACCCATCATCCACCACCCCACACCCCGCTACCCCTTACTTACCTACTGGGGGTGCAAAGCTGTAATCCTTTCATGAGAACATGTCTTCACTCTTCAATGCCAGACTGGGAACTGAGGAAATCACTTATGCAGTTCAATGTATTTCAATAGGATTTGAGCTTAGCCTCATAACTTGAACATTTTAAAAAAATGTTTACCCTAATTTTCAACATGGCCATTCTGGGATCCCAATTCATGAGCAATGGCAGTGAAATTGTGCAACTGCATCCCAAAAGATGATTTTTGTGGTGGTTGTGTGAAATCACCATTTGGGCAGGATCTGAAAATTGTCTCCACTGTTGCTCATGAGGTGGGGTCATAAGAAGGCTATGTTGAAAATTGGGGTAAAAATATTTAAAAACAACAAAGTTTTGAGCGTATATTGACATTTTTCAATGCACACTTATCACTTGGGTAATTTTCAATATTTTCTTCTCAAATTTTCAACATAGCCATTTTTTCATACCACCTCACATAGAAACATGGAAACACAGAAGTTGACGGCAGATAAGAACCACAAGACCCATCCAGTCTGCCCATTTCTTTTACTACCTTATGAATGTGCCATCAGCCTTTGCTCTGTCAATGGCCTATCTATTCATACTCAGCTGTATTGCTCCCTTATGCCTATCCCATGCCTGTTTGAAGCCCTGTACTGTATTCATATCCACCACTTCCTGAGGCACAAATGCGACAGTTGACATTTTAGAAATCCTGGCCAACATTTTGCACTTATGGTGCAAAATCATCTTTCAGGCAGTAACTGAAAATTTTCTCCATCATTGTTCATGAGGTGGGGTCATAGGAAAGCTATGTGTGGGTAACAAAAAGACTATGTTGAAAATTGGGGTACAGATATTACAAAACTAGAAATTTATGAGTGTGTATTAAAATTTTTCAACACACGCTTGTAACTTGAGTCATTTTCAATATTTTGACCTCAAATTTTCAACATAGGCATTTCTATTCACACCATATCTTGAATTTTTCAAATCCTAGCTAAAATGTGTTTTCACACTTGTTGCACGAAATCACCTTTCAGGCAGGATTTGAACATTTTCTCCACCTTTATTCTTGAGGTGGGATTGTTAGAAGGCTTGATGGGGTCATAAGAAGGCTATTTGAAAATGTGTGGTAAAAATATTAAAAAACAACAAAGCTATGAGCATATATTGAATGTTTTCACTGCACGCTCGCAACTTTGGTAATTTTCAATATTTTGACCTTAGATTTTCAACATAGCCATTTTTTCACACTATCTCATGAAGCGATAGCTCTTGTTTTTCAAATCCTGGCCAAAACGTGTTTTCAGACTTGGGGCGTGATATAATGTTTCAGTCACTATTTTATAAAAGACACCTGTCATGTTCAGAAGGAGTGGTCATAAACGGACTATGTTGAAAATGTGGGGTCAAAACATGGAAAAAACAACTAAGTTATGAAGAAACATTGAATTGTTCCAACATTTACTCGGAACTTTATTTTTGCTGATTTTGGCCTCTAATGCTCAACAAATCTCTTGTGTTATCCCACTTTCTGAACATGACAGGTGTCATTTTTCAAATCCCCTCCAAAACTTGTTTTTGCAGTTGGACTGCAAAATTGCCTTTTGGATGGCATTTAAAGAAATTCCACCTGACCCGTTCATAACATCAGGTCATAAAAAGACTGTTAAACACTAAAGACTTTTAAAGACTGTTAAAGCTAAGTGCTTTTTGATATAATTTTCAGTTTAAAAATTGTTTTGTTTTATGTAAATTTAGGTGATTGTGAAAGACAACCCTGTAGGCTCCAGGAAGATATAAAATTTGTGTGGTAGACATTTGTTGGAAGTC
Source organism: Neoceratodus forsteri (assembly GCA_016271365.2). Taxonomy (NCBI): domain Eukaryota; kingdom Metazoa; phylum Chordata; order Ceratodontiformes; family Ceratodontidae; genus Neoceratodus; species Neoceratodus forsteri. Next base: position 663,296,547 of record CM028130.1, on the reverse strand, counting down.
AGAAGGATCAACACATTTATTTAGTGTGATCTTTCTACTCTGATGTGGTTAATTTTAATACTATAGTTTAAACCCTTTCTGTATGTGCCTTTGGTGGTGTCTGATATTGAGAACCTAATGTCAATTGTGGGTATCCTGTCTGTTTTGGTAGGTACTTTATTTTCTTTGTTAAACAGCTGAGTATACCTATTGCCTAATACTTTATAGTACATTGTATCTTTTGCTCAGTCTCTGATTTTCTCTTCTTTCTCCAATGTTTTAGAACTGTTTAGTTATTGTGGCAGAGGTGTGGTACTGTGTTCTTTCTTGTAGTTCAAGGTGCTTTGGAACTGCTGATTTCTATTGGTTTAAACGACTACATTTTTTTTCTATTTTAAAAAAGCTACATCAACTTGGTTTGTTGTCACCTGTTTGTTATTGCTAAGTAGCAGATGTTTTTGCATTGTGCTCTGATTCTGTGATAGAATCTGTATTAGTAGAAGGTATATTATTGTGATTGTAGTTACCTTTTGATGGTAAGGATAAAGAGGTGAGATAGAAGTGTATGTATTTTCAAATATTATAGAGGAACAGTGGCAGGATTTTAGGACAGTAAATTAATAAAAGGGAACTAGGAGAGCTTCAGTAGCAGACAAGTAGTGGAATAGCAGTATAATTGCAGTATAATGTGGGGGTGGTGCAATGCAGTGGCTGTGGGGCAGCCATATTCAGGCAGATCTTCTGGACACTGAGGTACTGCCCTATCTGCATGCATCTTTCTGGACTGGGGGATGAGGTAGCCAGACTCAGGAGCCGAAGTAAACTGGGTCAGGAGTACCATCACTATCCAGAGACCACTCAGTCCAATGAAGCTGCCTCAAAGGATGCAGAGAACGAGGAGTACTTGGATGACAGTGGGCTCAGGGAGGGTTAGACCAGTCAGGCAGAGGCACATCCCAGATCCTATTCCACTCAAGAACTCATATGCCACACTGCCAAATAGGGACAACCAAATAGAGGTACCCAGAGAAATGGAAGGAAAGGATGTGGAGGTTAGCCAAGTGCAAAAGATGGAGATTAGCGCCCAGGAGGTGGATAGGCAGAATAGGGGCAAAATTCAGCAGAAGGGCAGACAGCAAGGTGAACCAGAGATAAAGGACAACCAAGGAAGGGGCTGGAGTAGAACAGCGAAACAGTCTAGGGAGGTCAAATCATGGAAAGTCATGTGTGCAAATGCCAGGAGCCTTAGCAACAAGATGGAAGATCTGGAGGCTGTCATGGTGCAGTCAGACCTGGACATTGTGGCCATCACTGAAATTTGGTGTAATGATAACCATGACTGGGAGTTGGCCATACCTGGCTACAACATATTCAGAAGAGACATGGCAGGCAGGAAGGGAGGAGGAGTGGCACTGTATGTGAAAAATGACATAAGGGCCACAGAGATCCAGGAGGAACAAAATGGGGGGAGAGATACTGTGGGTTAAGCTGGAAAGGAAAATGGGGCCAGCCATCTGCACAGGTGTGGTCTATAGACCACCAGCCCAGGAGGAAGAAACAGATAGGGAGCTGATGCTAGCCATCCAGAGGATGGCAGACAAGGGTGAGGTAGTACTGGTTGGAGACTTCAATATTCAGACGTGGACTAGAGCATCCCAGCAGCAGCATCAACTAGAGCAGATTTATCCTGGACTCCTTCAGGGTGCCTTCCTCAAGCAACTGGTCATGGAACCAACTCGGCAGAAGGCAATACTGGACCTTGTGCTCACAAACAGGGACAGTGTGATGGGGTAAGAGTGGGGGAGCACCTGGGAACAGTGACCACCAGTCACTGTGGTTTGAAATCACAGAAAGAGCAGAACCAAACCACACAAAAACACGTATCCTGGATTTTAGGGGGGCAAACTTTGAGAAAATGGGGAGATACTTGAAAGAGGCATTAAGGGGAATGGGGCAGAAATCAGGGGTTGAGGAACAGTGGGAAGTATTTAAAATGGGGATTACAAGAGCAACAGAATAATGTATTAAGCAGGTTAGCAAGAGGAAAAGGAAGAGGAGACCATTATGGTTTTCCAAAGAGGTAGCAAAGAAGGTGAAAGCCAAAAAGATTGCATTCAGGCAATACAAAAAGACACAGGCAGAAGGGGATAGGAGAAGTACCAGGAGAAGCAAAGGGAGGCAGGAGGTCAGTGAGGGAGCCAAAGCTCAGACAGAATAACACATTGCAAAATCAGTGGGTAGAGGGACAAAACCTTTACAGGTACATACGTGAAAAAGAAAGGCAAAGGGAGGATAGGAGACTGAAGGGGAGGATGGGGGCTGTGTGGAGGATGACAACAGTAAAGCTGACATATTGAACAGGTATTTCTGCTCAGTCTTTACTGAGGAAGAGGAGGTAATGGGTCTGAATGAGTACAAGGGTGAGAATGTGCAGAAATGGACACAGTCCCTTTACATGAGAAAGGGTCCTGAAGGAACTGGAAGTATAAGAGTTGATAAAGCAATGGGGCCAGATAGGGTGCACCCCAGGGTCCTTAAAGAACTAAGAGAGGTGGTGGCTGAATCTCTTGCTATCCTGTTTAGCCGATCACTAGAAACAGGAGGTACCCAAAGACTGGAGGATAGCAGATGTAGTCCCCTTATACAAAGTGGGAACAAAGAGGAAGCGGGGAACTACAGACCAGTCAGCCTCACCTTGGTAGTGGGGAGAGATCATGGAAGCACTACTGAGGAGAGATTGGTGGAACATCTGGTTGTCAATGGACTACAGGATCCAAGGCAGCATGGTTTCACCAGGGAAGGTCATGTCAGACCAACCTCATTGAATTTTTGACTGGGTGACTAGGGAGGTGGATCAGGGGAGGGCAGTGGACATGGCCTATCTGGACTTCAGCAAGGCCTTTGACACTGTGCCACATAGAAGACTATTGCACAAACTGGGGAATATGGGTGTGGGCAGGACAGTAGTGCGGTGGGTAGGTTACTGGCTGGGCAGCAGGACACAGAGGGTGGTGCTAAATGGCTGTCACTCCACAGAGGGAAGAGTGACCAGTGGGGTACCACAGGGATCAGTGCTGGGACCGGTACTATTCAATATCTTCATCAGTGACATTGCGCAGGACCTAGAAGGTAGAATTTCACTGTTCGCTGATGACACAAAGCTCTGTAACAGAGTAGACACACCAGAGGGTGTAGACAGAATGAGAAGGGACCTGCAGAAACTTGAAGAATGGTCAGGGGTTTGGCAGTTGAAATTCAATGCAAGGAAGTGCAAGATAATGCATATGGGGCACAAAAACCCTGGCACAATATATCAGTTGGGGGGTGAGGATATAGCATGCACCAAGCAGTAAAGGGATCTTGGAGTTATCATCTCTGATGACCTCAAGGCAGGGAAACAGTGTGACAAGGCAGCAGGTAAAGCAAATAGGATGCTGGGATGCATAGGCAGGGGCATCACCAGCAGGAAAAGGGAGGTCATAATTCCACTATACAAGACACTAGTGAGGCCGCACCTGGAGTACACTGTGCAGTTCTGAGATCTTACCTACGTAAGGACATAGACAGGGTAGAGAAGGTTCAGAGGAGGGCAACAAAGATGGTGCATGGATTGCATCACAAGTCCTATGAGGACAGGTTGAAGGCACTGAACATGTACTCCCTGGAGGAGAGGAGGAGAGAGGGATATGATAGAGACATACAAGTATCTTACAGGGAGGAACAGGGTGCAGGAATGCACTATTTTTAAGCGAAAAGATGTTCCAGGACTAGAGGGCATGGGATGAAGTTGGAGGGAGGATGATTCAGAGGAAGCGTGAGGAAGAATTTCTTCACAGAGACGGGTGGTGGACAAGTGGAACACCCTGCCAGAGGAAGTGGTGGGGGCTGAAACAATCACGGATTTAAGAATGCATGGGTTAGACATAAAGGAATTCTGGAGGTCAGGGGTAAGGGGCAACAGACTTCCTGGAAAACATAAACTGAACTTACAAACTTAAATGGGCAGACTGGGTGGGCCATAGGCCCTTATCTGCCGACACTGTCTATGTATCTATGTATCTATGTTGAAAATTTGGGATCAAAACGTGTGAGCTCTCTGTAAATTAGATATTGCCTTTCAACCGGCCTATTTTGAGTAAATACAATCTAAAAATGTATAAAAGCAGGACACCACTGAAAATAGGATGTTTCATCTCTTCTGGTCTATCCTCTCTAAATATATAGTAACAATGTGTACAAGCAAAACCCGGTACAACAGAAATGCAAGCAGCAAACAGTCGGCATTGACAAATGCTAGTCATTAGTGCAGCTACCCATGCAAGAAGGTGTGTCACTATCAGGAGATAGTGACTGATTACAGACAACAATGGCACTAGTTGGGGCATTCCTCTATTCCTGCCTGCTTTTTTTTCATGCATCAACATATCTTTTATATTCTACCCCTCCTACACCACTCTTTGTTCGTGTCCTTGCTCTGTAAGTTCCCTTTTAGCTGTGGTCCTGCAAGTAGCTGTTCCTTCCCCTACTGCCCTCATCCTACTTTAAGACCTGATACATGATGACCCTGTATATTTGCATGCTACACATTTTATGTTTTACTGTACTAGTTTGTTTTATTATTACTGCCTTATTATTGTATTCTGTTATATATTTTTCACATTTATTATTATAACCCTATTTTGGTCCATTCCTTCATGCCTAAAATCCACTCCTTCCTACTTCCACTCTCAAGCATTTCATAGCTGGCAAGCTCTGCAGCTCCAGACCCAGTTGTCCAGCAACTGCAGCAATGTCATACCAAGCCCAGCCCTAATCTTAAACAGTGCCAACTACCACTTATGAATTAATTAAAGCATCACTGACTTCCTGTTAATTTTGAGTGAGTGGTCTTTTGCTGGGTCACTTTCTCTTTCAGAGTGCAGGATTGTTTTTTGGTTTTGTATTGCATGCTTACAAGGCCTGTGGCAAAAATAAATGTCTTAAATCCCTAGTACTTCAAGTTTCTCAGTTTTCAGCAGCACTACATTTATTTTATTTATTTAAATAAATCGGATAATACCTTTGAACATTAAATGCTCATTTACAAAGGTTCCTCATCAGTTACAAAGAGGTACAGTAGTACAGGGTATATACAGAGGGTAGGTTACAATATAACAGTTTATGGAAAATACTGGCAGTTACTTTCAGTTTGCAATAAGCAAAGGTTTATTTACAGAGGTTTCTCATCAGTTTCAAGAGGTTAACAGTTCATGGTATATTCCGAGGGCAGGTTAACAGAAGGCAAACAGGCAAATGAGAAGCAACTATGTATCATGTACAGTGGTGATCATATAAGAGTTTGGAAGCACTGCCAAACTTATATATGATCACCATGTGAACTTGAGTGCTCAGTGGTACCTCAGGGTACCTCATGGTATACCTCAGCACTTCTAAACTTTTATACGATCACCACTGTAGGTACTGTCAAGGAACACAGGACAGGGCATGCAATGCATAAAGCCAACAGTACTGCTAGATTAAAACGGGAGGTGAGATTGCTAGGGTTAGCTACATGGGTCAGGCAAAAGTGCCCTCTATAGTACTCTTTTGAATTGTCCAATTTTCGAGAGCCCATGAAGAGGCATATCCAGATCCAGATCATTTAACTAGTGGGGGGCCCTGATCATGAAATAGCACATGGCCTGGCAAGTTCTGCAGCATGGAACAGAGAGGTATCCATGGGTTGAGCTCCTGGTGGCATATGCATTTTGTGAGAATGTTAGGATCATAGAAACATAGAATTTGTCAGTAGAAAATGGTTGCTTGACCCATTAGTCTGCCCAGCTGTTCCTTATCTATTCTATGTCTGCAGACACTATTTAGTCTCTGGCCACCATCTCCCCTCCCTGCTTCTGTTCTAATATGCCTCTATGTCTATCCCATGGATGCTTGAAGCCCCCAACTGTTTTAGCCTCCACCACTTCAGTTGGCAGACTGTTCAGGGTGTCTAGCACCCTTTCAGTGAAGAATTATTTCCTCACATCATTCCTGACCCCCCCCCCCAGCTTCATTGCATGCTTCCTGATCCAAGGTGTCATCTTCTTGTGGAAGAGGCTGTCCTCCCACACCATGTTCACCCTTGTGAGGTACAGTACTTGTAGGTTACAATCATGTCATCTCACTCTGTTCTCTCTTCATTGTGTACACCTTGAGATCACTAAGCCTCTTCTCATGGTACATCCCTTGTAACCCTGTACCATTTTAGTTGCCCACCTCAGGTTCACCTCCACCCTGTCTATATCCTTTCTGAGTTATGGCATCCGAAACTGAACACAATACTCCAGGTTAGGGCATACCAGGGAGTGATACAGTGGCATCACGTCCTGCCCCATCTTGCTGGAGATGCTCCGCCCTATACAACATAATGTTAGGATGCGTGGTTTATATCTGTGCTCACTGCACCTGGCCTGTGAATAAAAGGAGATACTCATTCACCAGGGCTGTCATGGTAAGGTAGGAATTTGAACTCTAAAGGGACTCAGGATGAACTAAGTATGCTTTGCAAACATATACCAGTCTTTAGGGATTTTCTACCCATTCTACTACCCCTTGGTAAGCATAAATTTGTCCAGGCTTACCTTGAAGGCCAGTACCATCTTCATAGCAACTGTTTCCACTGGTTGTATGATCCATAGGTTCCACCCCCGTTTGAGAAAAAAAGTATCTCCTAATGTTAGTAAAAACAACAAGTCAGTGCACACCCTCCCCCCCAAAAAAGGGGTAATTGTGTACCTCAACAGTACCTTAAATAGTACACTCCTCAAAAATACTGTGCACCTCATCTGCACCTTAAAAACTTAACATTTAGCTGTATACACTTAAAATGTGTTTTTTTTTAAATGCATACTGAAAAAAAATTGCTTTGTAAACCATGGTCAGTATTCTGCAGTTTATGTAACTGTGTGTTACTGAGCTGCAGTTTAAAAAAACAAACACCAAAAAAAAACATTCCTCTACTAGAACGGAAGTCTGTGGAATTGGGCTAAATTTCCAAACTTCTGTGAATCTCAAGCAGACTCAGAATTCAGCAAAGCTGTATTTTGTATTTGATTTTGTTGCTACAAATGCTGATAATGAAAGAAACCTGCTTTCACAATAGCCATGTGTAGGCAGAAGGGCTGGTGTAGTCCCGATTTTTATCATGCTTTTCTTTGATAGTCAGCTCTTCACTTTCTTTATTCAGCCAGCACATTCTGAGTTAAGGAAACCTTTCTCCCTTACAGATTCTGGGAAGCTCATTTACATGTTTATACAGAGCAGCACACCTGTTTTAATAGATAAAAACTGAGCCTCTAGAAATCACTTTTAAATAGAATGTAGACAGGGATTATTTGAATTCTTTTATGCCTTCATTGAAAGTAATATGTGTATCTAGTTATTGAAACTAATGACTAAATCCTTAGTTATTTGTAGCACTAATTCATTTAGTTGAAATGTCACCTGAAGGGTAGTTATTGGTATTCACTGAGTATTCCTTTTGCATGTAGAGAAGGTGCATCATAATTCTGAAGTCTTATCAGTAATATGCATTATTAAACAATTAACTGTTTAATGGAAAAGGTGTCTGTCTGTTCTTTTTTTGTTAATAGTTTTTATTGGTGGTAAATAGCATACAGAAGAAAAATTGCAATACACAAAACACAAAGCACACAGCAGTGTAACCCAGCTCTAACTTCATGATACAGTCAATAACTGCATATGGCTGTAGGTAGAAATTTATACTGAGAGCAACTCACGATGCTTACCAAATTAGCTTTCGACCTCAGGTAATCAAGCACTGGGAGTACCACTGAGAGGAGGGTAGAGGAGGAACAAGTTGGGGGGTTGGTGAAGAGACAAAGAAGAGTGAGGGGATAGAAAAAAATGAAACTTTAGAAGCAATACGTCCACACCTTCCCCACTTGAGTTGGGGGGGAGCTTAGCCACTGTTCTTATTCCATGAAGAAGAATCCAGAGTCAGTATTTTACACAGAGATGAGCCCATGCAGGGTTCCCAGCTTTGACAGAACCTGGTAAAGGAACACTGAGCCAGGTCAACCATTCTGGAGAGAAAAGCTATGGTGGCAATTGCTTCCCTCCATTGAGTCACTGTAGGAATGGTAGATCTTTTCCAGTGTTTAAGCAGGAGGTGCTTGGCCTTCACACTCACCAAACTACGATCTCACTTTACAATTCTATGTAAGGGTAACTGTTCCTCATAGTTCCCGGCCCACCCTGGGCTTCCTCACCTACCTCTCCCTATAGCCCAATGACCCTTCCACATCTGCTGTTATACCCTCTCCCTCACCATTCTACCCACCCTCGACTACCACCTACTACCCTATCTCCCATGCAACAATCCCCCGAGGCCTTTATCCTGCTTCCCCCATGTTGTAGCTCCAAGACTGACAAAGTTTGCTATCTATTAGACTGCATATATGTTTTTGTGATAGTGTTTGTTCATTACTGGTGAATTTCTGTATTCCTCTGTGTTCTCCAATTGTAACACCTCTGTAATTGTCTTCTCGCTGATTTTACCACTATGTTATTTATTATCATTGTATACACACTGTATTACTTTTTTTCTCTCTTGATTATGTTTTGTATTGTTTACTCGTTTGACATGGAACCTTTGTAAATGAACCCCAGGCTCAAAGTTCTTTGTAATCTTAAATAAAATAAAGATGAGCCAAGCCAGATGAGAGTCAGAAGCTGACCAACTAGCAAGAGAGACAACTAGAGGTACTGTCACTGGAGACAGTGGGGAGGTAAGGCCCCAGACTCTACCACAGTCTTGGAGGACTCACTTCCAGAAGGGTTAAATCTCGCCACAACCCCAGAAAATATGGAAGATGTTTCTGCCTACCTATTGACAATGTGAACATTTGTCATCAGGAAGCATGCCTGATCAGTGAAGTTTAGCCGGGATATGGTACCTTGTGTGTAACACCTTGTTTTGCCTCTTTGGTGACCTCCCATCACCCCCCATTTATGATAATCCAATAGTCTGTTAAAGGCAGCTTCCAAGTGCTGGTGGGCCTTCAAGGTTTGATCAGGAATAGCCTTAGCTACTGCACAGTATATTTTACTGGTACATTCTCTAGAAGACAGGCACCATCCTGTGAGGGGAGAGAGAGAGAAGCAGAAGAGTGCACATCAGACATAATATCCGTCAGCAAATGGTATCTAACCTGAAGACAGCAACAAAAATCATTGCTGTGGTAAAGAGTTTTCACATTTTCAGAGTAGTTCAAGCTAATAAAGAGGAACCACTGACAAACAGGTCATAGACCATATGGATGCCTACTGTTTGGTCAAGTACTTAATACCAGCTGCCTCTTGTCAATAAGAGAAGTGGCATTGTCCCATGGGGAGTCGATGAGGCAGGAGTCATAGGGAGCTTTGTTAATTTACTTGTTTCCATGCCTTCACAGAAGCCAGAACTGTGGACCAGTGCTGGAGAGTTGGGGCAGATTGGCATATAATAAAACATTAGGGTTATATCCTACACAAAGAACTAATTCCATGTCCAAACATAATGCACCAGGCAACTCAGGGTTCCAAAGCCATTTTGTGCTCTTGATATGCATACAACCAAGGGAGATTCTATGCCCTCTGCCAATGCAATCTGAGCTTAGCCTGGCTATATATCTGTATGCCTCCTCAAGTCTTCACTTTACCTTGAGCATCTCCTCTGTCTCCCTGGGCAGATCTTCACCTTCCAGACTGGCAGGGCAGTAGTGGAGTCCTTCATCAAGATCCCTGGTGGAATGTGGACAAGGGTGCCACCTTGTAAATCCATGGCCATTGTTCCTATCACTCTCTGTCCTCAGGCCACTCTGGTATTCCTAGGGCTTTGGCAGAGGGTAGGAAAGAACTGAAGCAGCTGGTTCTGGTTCCCTGAGCCAGGACTGGTAAAGGACCAGGGAACAGGACCAGATAGAGCACATCATCAATGTCAGATGCTGTGCATGCAGAGAAGAGCACATGTATGAACCCAGAGCTCTGTGAGTAAAATCAGGTGGTGTGCCTACTTCTAATGAAAATCCCAGTTCCAAGACAAGAAGGAGAGCTAGGTTCCAACAGTAGCAGTACCATCGGGTGCCCTGTAACATACTTCTCGGCCCCAGAACTGCAAGCAGGGCTAAAAAGAGAAAAAAGAAGGTGCACAGATGTGTGTCAAAGAAGGTGCACAGATGTGTACCAATGGGGAGGGCAGCTTGCATGACTGCCTCCCACTCAAAACCTTCCAACTCTGCATCACTCTGAGTGCCTAATAAAATAAGTACAGCCTTGGCTCCAGGACTGCAAGTGGGGTGAGGATATGAGAATGGAAACATGTTGGGCCAATGAATGAAGTGACAGCAAGCTGCCCAATTTTTATTTTATTGAATTTTGTTGACCCAGTAAGCCCTCTGGGCTAGAAGTCCCTTTTTCAGGGACGACTGGGGGGGGGGGGAATACAGATGGTAAGCAACCAAAATTGCACCAGATTAAGCTGTTGGTGTATTTTTAGTGAATGGGAGAAATTGGGCCAGGACACCGTGGAATTCATCTACTTGCCTGTGGGGGACCTTTTGTCATCCTGGTCTCTGACCAAAATGGTGGCTCCCATGGATCCTGGTGGAGGTGGTGGAGATGAGATGGTCTCTGGAACTGAGGAGCTAGCCTCCTCCTTGTTTCACTGTCTGTGTGAGGCTTCTTCCATTTCTGAGAAGATGGATGTGGATACTGTTTCTGTAACTCCTGCTTTAGATTTACTTATGCCTGAGAAGGGTGGCCCTGTGGTTCCTACAGAGCAATGCCTATTTTCATCTTCAGCTTGTGTGGATTCTGTGCAAACACCAGATCTTTCCGCTGTCCCGCTGCTGAGAGTTCTCAGGTTTTCACCGGTTTCCTTACATAGAACATAGAAACATAGAAGTTGACGGCAGATAAGGACCGCAAGGCCCATCCAGTCTGCCCATTTCTTTTTCTACCTTATAAATGTGCCATCGGCCTTTGCTCTGTCAGTGGCCTATCTATTCATAGTCATTTGTATTGCTCCCTTATGCCTATCCCATGCCTGTTTGAAGCCCTGCACTGTATTCATAGCCACCACTTCTTGTGGTAAGCCATTCCATGCATCCACCACCCTTTCTGTGAAGAAGAATTTCATCATATTCCCCCTTAATCGGCCTCCCTCTAATCTCATGCTGTGTCCTCTTGTCCTGCTATTTTTCTTATATTTAAACATGTTAGACTCTTTCGCCTTGTTTATACCCTTAAGGTGTTTGAATGCCTCGATCATATCACCTCTGTCCCTCCTTTGCTCAAGGGTATAGATATTGAGCTCCGTTAATCTGTCCTCACATGTCTTCTGATGCAGTCCCTGCACCATTTTGGTTGCCCTTCTCTGGACTGCCTCAATTTGGTTAATGTCCTTGTGAAGGTGTGGCCTCCAATACTGCACGTAGTACTCAGATGGGGCCTAACCAGTGTCTTGTACAGAGGGATTATTACCTCCCTTTTCGACTTGTGATAACCCTACTAATACACCTTAACACCCCTAGCCTTACTTCATTGCTTTAGAGATCTGCTGGATGATTTTAGGTCATCAGTGATGACGATGCCCAAGTCTCTTTCTTCCTTTGTGACTGCTAGCAACTCCCTCCCAGCCTATAGGTGGCTTCAGGTTTTCTTCTCTATGTGCATGATTTTGCACTTCTTTGCATTAAATCCCAGTTGCCACTCTTCTGACCATTCTGCTAGTTTATCCAGATCTCTTCTCATTCTGCCCACCCCATCTGGATCATCTACTCTGTTGCAGATCTTGTGTCATCTGCAAACAGACAAGCCTTACCCTCTAGTCCATCTGCAAGGTCACTAATGAAGATGTTGAAGAGGACTGGCCCCAGGACTGATCCCTGAGGTACCCATTGTGACTTGCATCTCTTCTGACTGTATACCATTTACCACCACTCTCTGTTTTCTGCCCTTCAACCAGTTTGCCACCCAGTTGACCAACTTCTGGCCCACCGAGCCTACCCAGCTTAGAACAACAGCACAGAGTGAATATTTAAAATTATTCATGAAGAAAGAGTGCCACAAAACTCCAAGGACGAGCTACAGAACAACAGATAAGTGTTCTTCCTTCTATGTTATCCCCAAAGATTGTTACTTTGTCTTCTTCTTGTGTGGTGGAAAGTAGTGCTGGGCTAGCTGCTTGTCCTGCTGAAGAGATTGGCGCTGCACCGGCTTCAGTAGCTGGGGAAGGTTCCCGTATGATGTCTCAGGGAACCGCTCGTATGCTTGGAGATGTTTCTCCTGCTCAAGTTTTGACACATTCTGTGCTACTTGAAGAGGGTTTTGAGCAACTCACAGTTTCCAAACCTGACTTGTCTCAGACTTTGGTTAGCCCTTCTACGAATGAGGCATTGCTTGCTTTTCCCTCCCGAAACAACGACTTTCCAGGGGAGGGTCCTGACTTTGATAACAATATGTTGGTTATGGGACACACTGTGACAGAAGCTCTACAAGTTGTTGGGTGGATGAAATCTGGCCCAAATCAGCCATGGGTGTCACCTTGGCATTCAGAGCCTGCTCCTGCAGATCCTATGGAGCTTCCCTCCTCCTTGGAATTTACTGAATCCCCCAGTATTGTTTTTGCATCAGCAGGATCCAATTGCAAGTTCTTCTCCTGATGCTGCCTCTGAGCAGTTGAAGGCCACTGTTGTTCCCATTGAATCGGTATCAGACTTGCCTGGGCCTGACCCAGAGTTCCCTATTCCCCCCTTCTGAAGATAGTCGACCCTCGTCCCACAGAACTTATGCAGAATTGTTCCACACTCCTCCTGAATCTGCTAAATGATGAAATGCTGTACGAATCAAGTATAAAGGGGACTTAGAGGTGCATCCAAACAGAGTGTATGTAGGTCGTACGCTTTTGAAGGAAAGCATGAGTTTCTCTGCTCATGATATTTATGCTTTTATACATTTATCGGGTGACCCAAACTTTGATGTTAGATTTAAAACAGCGTCAAGTTTGGAACTTTTTTGGGAACGCTATCAAGGAATTAGTAGTAACCCTGAATGGAAAGCTTTCACTCTTATTCCTTTAACTAAACCTGCTTACAGGACAGTGACTGTTTTGTTTAAAAATGAAGGTGTTGCACTATCGGATATCTTGTTTTGGTTGTGGTCCAAGTGTTCTGTCTTAGGACTTCCGGATCCTATTATGGACACTGAGGACATTTGGACTGGGGGGTGGAGGATTCGGGTTAAACTGCCTAAAATTAGAGGCATTATTCAACACCTACCAAGCTGTTTCTACCTGGGGAGAGATCAGGGCTTTATTTTTTATGCTGGGCAGCCCAGATCCTGCTTCAGGTGTGGTGCTCATACTCACCTTAGCAATGCATGTGATAAAATGAAATGCTCTCTTTGTTGAGGGGTTGGCCATGTGGCATTTTCTTGCCAAACCCCGGTGGTTTGCAACCTTTGTGAAGACTCTACTCACACTTGTAGGAACTGTCCCTGGGCTTCCCATAATGCAGGAGGAGATGAATCTACTGAGACCTTTAATGATGAACCTCGGAAGTCTGAAAGAGACGCTTACCCTGCAAATTTATCTTGCTCCAAGCCCCTTTCTCCCTCTCCACATGAGGCCACTATTGAGTCTTCTAGTATACCTTCGCCTGCTATTACCCCAGACAATCCCTTATTACAAATGACAGTTTCCACAGGAGGCATGGCCCTAGAGGCAGTGGCAACTCCTGTACTGCCCATTCCTGTTGAGAATGCAGAGTTGCACCATCCCTCTGCTGCTGATCCAGGGCCTTCTGGGCTGCATCCTACTATGCCTCCCCCTCTCTCTGCAGAATGGGAACTTCAGAAGAACAGGTGAATGACACACAGTACATCCCAAAAGATGGGGAAAGAGGCTACGGATGGAAGTGAGGTTGGTCTCCCCATGTCTGATAGATTTCTTCCCCTTACTAAAAGAAAACAATGGGATGAGGTGGATGATGATTCCCACTCTTCTTCATTTATTTCTTCTCAGACAGAACTTATGACTGACCCTGACATTCCTATAGTAGAAGCAAAAGGAAGGGGTATGAAAAAGAAGAAATCTAAAAGATCAGGGTCCAAAAATTTAAACTGTACAGTTAATGCTATGGCAAACACCCCTACCACCTGATCATGGAGTGGCACCTTTCAATGGGTTCTTTAAATGTTGATAGCATCAAGAATCATAAGAAATGACTTGCCACTTTTTCTGTAATTTCTAGTCATCTGCTTGACATTTGTTTACTTCAAGACACCCGTCTACATACTACAAGAGAAACCTACTGGGAGTCTAAAGAATGGTTTCAGGGACCTTCTTTCTGGTCCTTGGGTGAAGAACCTTGCTTGGGGGTGGGATTTTTAATTTTGAATCCAGATCTCTGAGTATCTCATATTATTGACTTGGTCCCTGGAAGGGCGTGCATCCTTGATGCTAGACTGGGGACACATAATTTATGCATTATAAATGTTTACAATTTTCAGACCAAGTTTCAAGGGGTTGCCCTCTTAAAGAAAGTTATGCTGTTTTTGTACACTACTAGATCAGTGTTTTTGGGAGGGGATTTTAATTGTATATTATCTTTATCCGACAAAACAGGTAGAACACAAAAATTATATTCGGAGTCTAATTTCCTGCATAAAATGTGTACCCAGGCTAGACTTAAAGATTGTGCTGCTGACCTATCTAGATTACAGGAACATAATTTTTTTAAGGGCCACTTATCTACACGTATTGATTTCTGGCTTGCCTCCCATTGGGTCCCTGTGAGCTCTTTTTCAGTTTCCCCGATAGAGACCTCAGATCATAGAATGATTAAAATGACTATGGGAACTCCTGTAAATAAACCAGGATCAGATCTGGTCTGGAGGATGAATACTACTCTTTTATCAAATACGGACACCTGGAGCTTCATTTATAATGAGTTAGAGGCCAGGTTTTCCGTATTTGATTTATATGATAATTCTCTTTTATGATGGCAAGACTCAAAATGAGATATTAAAAGTTTATGTAACTCATTGGCAAAAAAGGCAACCACTTCTAAGTATCTAACCTTTTTGAAATTACGAGATAGGCTACAGAGTTTACTTCCTTGGGCTGTGGAGACTGGAGAGGACCTCACAGAGGACATTGCCCAGATTAAAACTGAAATGTGTAATTTCCAGTATGATAGGGCTCATTCTCTTTTTTTAGAACAAAAATATGGCACCCACGGGAAAGCACAAGGAGTCAACCCGTATGATTGTTATACTCAATGAGTGGATTCTAAATATATGGTGACCTTAAGGACAGAGGCTGGTCAGATTGTAGATTCTGGTAGTGACATAGAGAGAGTGGTTCATCAGTTTGTAGAATCCTCTTTTTGTGACAATTCTCCCCCTATTGCTGGGATAGAGGAATTTCTTAGTGTATTACAGATACCAGCGGAATTTTATAAAAAAGCTGCAGGCCGTTTATGCCCATATTTGGTACCTGTTTATAATATCTTGTCAGGTTTGGTTCCTTTTCCTGCGGCTTTGGCAGATAGTATTTTGATCTTCATCTATAAAAAAGGAGACAAATCAGATTTTAGAAATTGGAGGCCTATTAGCTTGTTAAATGTGGAATGGAAAATCCTGTGTAAAGTATTGTGCAAACATTTATCCTGGGTGGCTCAGGATATAATTTCATTTGGTCAGACTTGTGCCATCCCTCATTGGGGAATGGGAGATGTTACTAAACTACTGAGTGAAGCTTTTGACGAATCACGTGGGTCCGGGTATTTTATTTCCTTAGATCAAGCAAAAGCTTTTGATGAGGTCCCACATGTCTATTTGTTTCAGGTACTACAACATTTTGGTATCCCTGTCTCATTTATAGATTAGCTTCGAACTGTTTATAGATATGCCTCATCAAGACCCTTAGTTAATGGAAGACTGGGGAAGTCTGTTCTGATCCGGTGAGGTGTCAGGCAAGGCTGCCCACTGAGTCCGCTTCTTTATGTTTTTTCTTTGGACCCTTTGTTGAGAAGATAGAATTTAGCACCAGGGATCTCACCATTTCGGGGTTCAGGGGATGGGATGCTTCCGATCGCTTTTGCTTTCGCAGATGACACTAACATACTAGTAGGGGATCAGGAGTCTGGGGAACAAGCCATGAGGGTGGTAGATTCTTTCTCCAGTATCTCTGGATCATGGATTAATAAACATAAAATAAAGCAGTAGTGCTCCATTTTTAGGTGCTTTTCCTCATTCTATAGGGGGCATTGTTATTGCCACGTTACAGATTAAAATTTTGGGTTATTGGTTTGGGGCACCTGATCTGGCATATTTTAATTGGGACATTGTATTAACTCAAGCAGAGGAGAAGGTTGCAAGATGGAAGAGCTTTCCCTTGACTAAAAAAAAGGGTGTACATGTATAAAACTTTTCTTTTGCCTTTATTTTTGAATCTTAGTTATGTGTATCCGTTATCTAACAAATTGGAAGCTAAAATGTATAGTGTGGCATTTAAGTTATTGTGAGGCAGCTGGCTAAACCCCATTAAAAGAAACTGCACTTACTGGCCTGTATGCGATGGTGGGTTGAATATGGTTAATCCCGTGATTTTTCTTTTCACCATCTTTTTTACACAAATTTTGTCCCCATTTTGTTGAGGAGTCAAATACCTTGGGTGTCCTTGTTGAAACATAGATGTCTCTATTTCTGGCAGAGATTGGAAACCCAACAGTGGGGGATGTTTTGGGGTATCCCATGGGATTTCTCCCCTTACCTATTGGAAATCTGTAAAAAGTTCAAAAATTGGAATATCTTGACATTTGACCTATTGCATACAACTAGGAAATTGGAATACTGCAAATTGTTACAAGAGATTTGTTTTAAAGAACCTTGTCTAGTTTTACTAGACACAGCAGTACTTGCTGAAGTTCTCCAACAAGTGACAGAACCCAGACTTCCCCCTAAAGTATAGGACTCTGTATGGCTTAGTTGCCATTCTAGGCTCAATGTCAGAGGTAATCATTTCCATAAATGCATTCAAGACAGATCATGTTTGAGGGAGGGTTGTGGTTTAGAGGTAGAAACAATGTCACATCTTTTTTTCCAGTGCCCATATATTATTGATTTATGGCCTCTGTTAGCCTGTTCCTGGAATATCCCTCATTTAAGGGTCATGGATTATAATACTTTGGTATATGGACAATATGACTGTACTCTTTGGCGTCATTTTCATTCTGGTATGACTCATATAATTATGGCATTGATTAATGGGTTATTTGGCAAACCACATGTCAATATGTTTTGCAACCAAAACAGCTATCCTTGTTGGGCTTACAACATAAAATAGAGCTAGAAATTAAAAAAGTGTATCTTATTGAAAGAAGTAGCTCTTCTAGACCTCTAATGCATGACAGGTGGAGAGGTTGGATTAACCTTCCTTTTTTACAAGTTTTGCCAGAACAGTAGTACCCTGATGGTACCGAATGGCCTAGTGGACTCCTTCCATCTCATGCTGAGAGGAGGGGTATCTAATAGGATGGCTGTTTTTGTTTTAGGTATGTTTAAACAGGAATGTTTTATGTTTGCAAGTTTTTTTGAGTGCGGTGTTTGTTTTGGGATTGGGGAACTGGGTTAGGTATTTTTGGGTTTTTTGGTTTTGTGGGGGCTTGGTGATTTTTGTATTCTGCATTTGCATTGTTGGACTTATATGAGTTGTGTTTTCGATTATTTATATTTTTCCCCTGTTTTGTTTTTGAAGCTTTCTCCAATAAAAATTCCCCTACTCTATTTTGTTAAGTGCCATGGGATCTTTAGCATCCACCTGAACTACCACCAATCCAGGCAGATGGGACCTCAGTTTAACATCTCATCCAAAAGACGGCACCTCCGAAGTGCAGCATCCCCCTCATACTGCACTACAGTGTCAGTATTGGGATATTAACCCAAGTGCCAGATGTGGGAACTGAACTCACAGCCCTCTGATCTCCCAGCCTCAGAGGCAAGTGTGCTACCTACTGAACCACTGACACTGATATTTGGGACAATTTGGGGAAGGAAATGCAAACAAAGATGGTGGGACCCCAGGAGTACAGGGATTGTTCAACTTACTGGGAAAGGGCTAAAGGTCAGATTAATTTTGCTCACAAATTTTGGCCCAACAGAGAGCAGCATGAGCCAGAGACATTCTGCCTGTGAACAAGCATGGTCAATCAAGCATCAAGTTTCAGTCTACATTAAAGAGACTGTTTACAAATGTTCCAGACAGTTCAGTCAGACCTGTGAGTGAATGAATGCCAGGGTGTGGGCTGGTTTGCTCCTTTTTGTCCAGGCACTGCAGACCTGGCAGACCAGAAGTCAGAACCCCAGAGTAAAGCATGTGTGAGAATAAAATAAGTCTTTAGCAAAAGCATATTTTAAAAGGTAAGTTAGAGCTGGGGTTTTCCTGACCCACCACAGAGTTTTCCCCTTGGGGGGATCAGCTCCTACCTCATCTCCATGCTAAGAAAGCCCCTGCCTTCATCCAGGTCCTGATCCTCAGTGAGTCAGCTGAGTGAGAAGCAAAGCTGGGAAAAGCCACCAGCAAGACTGGGGGAAGCCAGCATCCCAACTGGGAGTACCACATCCAGTTAGCCTGCTTCAGTCTGCTGTACCCGAGGTATTGTGTGAGGCGTCAGAACTGTGAATAAAACCCAAGGTTCAACCCTGCAACTGGGAATGAAAAGATTATTGAGTCAGCAGTTAAAGGCAAAAGTCCTGGGCAGGATTGTGCCTGTGAAAGAAGCCGAAGTAGAAGACCCTTTGAGGCCAGCTTGCCACAAAATCCCATTTGGATTACAAACAGGGCCCCTTTTCTAAGTGTTGTACCAGTTAAAATTTGTGTGTTCTGTAACTATTTGTTAAAAAGTATTTTCCCCTCAACTGTTTAGAGCATGCCACTGAGCTCCATTCTGCTAGTGGCATCAGTGTCCCCAGTGTGGTGCCCACTGAAACCTTTGAGAGATCTCTCATCTATGGCCTTTGGGAGGAATTAAGATGAGTGCACCCACATTTGGTGTTTGAGGACTGCTAGGGTGTAGGCATAGTTTGTGGGCAAAGTATTGAATTGTTTATTGCCTTTATTGCAAGAGGCAGTTTAGTGCAGTGGGTTAAGGCTCTGGGTTTGAATCCCACAGCCACCTAGGTGCATACTGTGTGATCCTGAGCAAGTCATTTAACTTCCTTGTGCTCCCAGGTTGCATCTGGAAACAAGCCTCGGCTTAGTGTGCTACTCCTGGTTAAACAATGTTCCTTTTTTTGCACTGAGTATAGAGATACTGCTATCCCCATTTCATGCATTTTATTCTTGCTACACCTTGTTCATCCCGTACTCTCCCTTTTAAATAAATTATCTGTTGTAAATTGCATTTTATGGTTTGAGGACTGTCACTGCTTGCTGTGTCACTTGCTTTGGAGGAGGGACTGTGTGGGAAGTTGCTGCATTGTTTAGTGGGGAGTTATACGAACATACAAAAATGCCAGCAGAAACAGGCCTCACAGTCTATCAAGTCTGTTTGATTGTGCAGCTAGCCCCTCAACTTGCAGCTGCCCCACTCACCCCTCCCCTCCTCACAAATACCACCCCCTTTCACTCTGTCCCGTCCCCTCTTAAAATTGTCTACCATGTTGCAGGCTACCACCTCCTTTGGCAGAGTATTCCACTTATCCACCACCCTTTCAGTGAAATAATGTCCTGATTTCCCTCCTGAATCTTCCCCCCTCCAATCTCATCTGGTGTCCCCTCATGACCATCATCTTCTAATCTGGAAAATCCCTTCTCTACTAGCCCTGTTAATCCCCTTCAAATATTTAAAAGTTTTGATCATGTCTCTCTTGTCCCTCCTCTCCTCTAGGAAATACATGTTCAGCTCACCCAGCCTCACCTCATAGAAGTATCCATCTAACCCTGGGATCATCTTTGTCACCCTCTGCTGTACACTTTCAAACAATCTGATGTCCTTCTTCAAGAATGGGCACCAGTACTGCATGCAGCATTCCAGGTGCAGCCTGACCAGCAACCTGTAGTGAGGTAAGATCATCTCCCTCTTTTTGGAGGAGATTCCCCTCGCTATACACCCCAGCTTCCTGTTGGCTTTTGCTGCCACCGTCCTGCACTGAGCTGAGTTGTTCATCCTCCCTGTGATAAGCACCCGTAGATCTCTTTCTTCCTCATTGCATTCAAGCTGTACACCCCCTAGCTGACAGCTCCTCCCCTAGTTGTTAGGCCTGAAGTGTAAGACCTTGCACTTTTTGGTGTTAAACCCCAACCGCCATACATCTGACCACTATTGCAATTTGGTCAGGTCCTCCTGCAGCCCCCACCCTTCAATGTCATCAACCACAGCACTTATCTTTGTGTCATCTGCAAAGAGACTGATCTTACTCCGAACCCCATGGGAGAAGTCCACTATCAATATTCTGAACAACTGCGGTCCCAATACTGATCCCTGCAGCACCCCGCTCGTCACATTCCTGAGTGGTGAGAGCCTCCCCCTACTACCACCCATTGCTGCCTTCCATTCAGTCAATCGGTGATCCAGGTTACCATCTTTGATCCCACCCCTATATACTCCAGCCCCCTTCCCCCAGCCTCCCATGTGGCACAGAATCAAAGGCCTTGCTGAAATCCAAATACAGGACATCCACTGCATGACCTTTGTCGAGTTCCTTTGTCACCCAGTCATAATACTCAATCAGATTTGTCTGATAAGATCTTCCCTAGACAGACTCATGCTGCTGACCATCCTAGAGACCACTGATCACCAGAAAGGTGACCAGCCTCTCTTTTAAGATAATCTCCATGAGTTTCCCCACAATCAATGTGAGGTTTACTGGTCTGCAGTTCCCTGGTTCATCCCTAGCTGTGCTTTTATGGATGGGTACCACATGGGCCATCCTCCAGTCCTGTGACATGCATCCATTGTCTAAGGATGTATTGAACAGGTCAGCCAGCTGTCCTGCCAGGACCACCGCCAGTTCCCTAAGTACCCTTGGGTGAATGCCATCTGGACCAGGTGCCTTGTCCCCTCTCAGAGTACTCAATCCCTTCAGCACCCTGTTCTCTGTAATCCCTATATCAGTTACCTCCTCCCCCTCTGCTCATTCCTCCCCTTCCCTCCCAGGTGGTATCTGCCCCCTTTTTCTCTAGTGAACACAGAGCAGAAGTACTCATTCAGTGCCTCTGCCTGGTCCTCCCCTTCTCCACCCAGCCAAGCCTTTCCTAATCCTCACAATCTGATCATTGTTTTTCCATCTTTCAATGATGTGTCTGCAGAAGTCTTTTGCTCCATCTTTTATGCCCTGTGCCAGTCTCAGCTCCCTGAATGCCTTAGCCACTCTGACCAGCCTGTTAACCTCCCTGGACTTCTTCACATATACCTCCCTGTTCTCTCTCCCCTTCCATCTTTGAGTCTCCTAAATGCCTTTTTTTTTTGGACCTGATCCCTCCATGACCTCCTTTGTCAGCCAGCTGGTTTTGTTTGCCTGTTCCTTCTTACTCCTTGTTCTTGTACATGTCCCAGTCACCTCCACCAGGCCTTTCTTAATGATATCCCATTTTTGGCTAGCATCCATGTCTGACTGAATTTCTGCCAGATGCTTGCCCCTAATTTTCTCCATCCTTTTAAAGTCCACCCCCTTTAAGTTTATCACTTTGGTACCCATACCTCCAGCTGCCCTGCCTATGTTGAGCATGAACCAAATAGAGTGGTGGTGACTCCCAGCCAGAGGGTCTTCCACCTCCAGATGCCTTACAGACTCCCCATTTGGTAGAACCAGTTCCAGAATCCTAGCCAGTCTAGTTGGCTCACTAACCAACTGCACCAGGAAGCTGTCCTGAAATGCCTCTAGTAAAACCTGCTCCCTTGTACTCTTGATGGTTGGGGTGCTCAGCTCCACCTCCATCCAGGTACCTCATGTCACTACCCATGTGGTGGCACTGCACCACTTTATTCCAGTCTTGCACATCCTTAAGGAACCCAGGAAAACCTCCTTGGGAGAGGTGGCGAGATGAACCCCGAGTGCCCAAGTACAGTGACCACTTACACCTGTAAGCTTTACCCTCCCACAAGAAATGGCTGATCAAGCAATCAATTTTTCTGTACCAATAAGGGTTACTCACAAAAGGAAAATGAGAGAGTCAGTGCAGAAGCATTGAGGACATGATAATTTTTACTGTTGAGATTCTACCAACTAAGGAAAGATTCAGCTGGGCCCATCTATCACAGTCTACCTGAAGATCAGTCAGTAGGGATGCCAGATGCATCTTACTTAGCTGAGAGATTTATGAGGGCATTTGATTCCCAAGATACCAGATTGCTTGAGGATACCATCTCAGCCTTACCTGAGCAAAGGAAACTTGTGGGCAACAGCTAGACAAGGGAAGCATCTTAGTCTTGGATTGATTACCACTGAGGCCAGATATAGCCTGAAACTGCCCCAAGGTATCCAGTAATGGCCAAATGCTGGTCAAAGCATCCTCGAGCCAGACAAACAGGTCATCTGTATACAGCTTTGTTCTGTAGTCAACCCCGCAACTGAATATCCCTGACAATGAATGGGAATGAATGGCAAGTGCTAAAGGCTCGATTGCCAAGCAGAAAAATCAGGCTGGGTTGGGGAAACTCTGCCATATATCTTTAAAGAGGAGCAAAGGAGCAGACAGTACATTATTAGTGAGCACTATCACTGTGGAACATGTGAAGAGTGCCTTTACCCACAGCAGGAAAGATCTCCAAAGCCCATGCAGTCCAGCAGCTGAATCAGGCAGCCCCACTCCACTGAATCAAATGCTTTCTCATAATCACTGGCCTCAGCCGTAGCCACCATGGGGGTAACCTGAATCACATGAAAAAGGTTGATAAGAGATGTAAGACGATCCATGTTCACCTGGCCCTTCACAAAGACCACCTGTGATGCATGTATGAGATCATGAACTCATTCAAGATGGCTCACCAAAGCTTTAGCTAAGATTTTAGCACCAGCATTGATCAACAAGATAATTCTGTAATTGATCAGACTGAGTAGGCCCTTACCCTCCTTAGGAAGAACTGTTATTACTGCTTCATTAAGTGTCTGGGCATACACCGTGTCAGTTTGAGCCTCCAGGAACATGTCACACTATGAACATGAAACCTGATCAGACTAATGCTGTCATGGGTCAGTCAATTGGCCATCTCCTCAGGGGCCTTTCTGCTTACTCATAGCATGAATAGCTGTTGTCAACTCATGCTGAGTGAGCCAAGCCTCCAACAACTGGAGATGCTCATTGTTGAGACTTTGGCAGTGGGAGTCTGGAGAAGAAGGTCGTCGTGGAAGCCCCATCTAAATGACCTTGAAAAGTATACAGCACCTTATAGAAATCTGTCATTATTAAATTTATCTCAGCTGGTACATTAGAGGTATATTCCTGAGATTCCAAAAGGGCTAGAATATGATGCTCAGCCTTTCTCTTCCAAAGTCTATAAACCAGGATCTTCACTGATTTCTCCCATGCTGCCCAGAATCTGCACCAAATTCTGTGAAGGGTGAGTTCAGCCTGCCTTGCCAAGAGGGTATTAAGTTGTATCTTGACTCTCTCCATCACAGCATACATCTCCCGATGCTAGCACCCTGCCTGGGCCATCTTCCTGATTTCTCCAGGTCAGCCAGTTTCTGAGTGAGAAGAATAATGTCCCCCTTCCTGGCCTTCCACTGTCTAAATGTATACTGAGTAATGTGACAGTGGACAGTGGCCTTAAAAGCCCCCAAACTAAGGCATGACTAACCTCTCCTATAGCATTCAGAATGAAGTAGTTGGTGGCAGTTTTGGTAATCCAATTCAAGAAATCTTTGTCTTTAAGAAATGAAGGATCCAACTTCTACAAGGTCGGTCTAGATATAACTCCGCAAAGCTGGTGGAAGAAGACGGGTGCATGATCCCTGCTGGATCTGCAGGGAGAACAACCAAATATCCAACTGGCAGAACCCTGCATAGGGGAGATTTAGGAATAATCACTATCCATGTGGTACAATAGCCTCCAGACTTCAGATAGGGACAGCTACACCTTCATCTTTTTCACTAACTGAGTTGCATGAGAGTGGGCCCCTGCTGCTCTGCTGGATCTGTCCAAAAGAGGATCCAGCATAATATTAAAATTCCCCCAAGGAGGAAGGGGAACCTGCCATCCATTCATTCTACCACAGCCCGTGTCAGCGAGGTGCAAAATTCAGGATACTCTGTATTGGGACAGTCAATAGAGCCAGCCACTAAAGGGCACTCAGGCATAGAGAACTTTATCACTACCAAGCCTCTGTCGCCGTCAGACTTCAGGGTCTGAACTGTCCATTTAAGATTCTTATGCACCAGGATAGATACCCTCCTTTTGACAAATGGGGTCACAGCAATGTTCCTCCAGGACTACCCACTCCCTGCACAATTTCTGTGACTCTCCCTCTAATAATTTTGTCCCCTGCAAAAGTGCAACTCGTCATTTAAGTTTGTGTAGGTGGGCTAAAACTGTTTTTTGTTTAACATGGGAGTTCAACTCAGGCACATTCAAAGAGCAGCAGTTTAAGTCAGTAATTAGGAAGAGAGAAGGTAATCGGAGGAAAAAAGATTGACATGGGGAAAATAACAAAGTATGCCCCCCACCGGTAGTGCCCTGCCAGCACCAAAATCTGCCTGACAGTTACATTTAGAAAACCAGTATTGTGACTTTCACACATCACCAGAACTCTATACAATAGGAACAAACCCCAAATCATGACAAAAGAAATAAGAGGAGCAATTTGTAACCTATTCAGGATGCCCCTGTGAACAATCACATAATGCATGCTGAGTAGGAGAAGTGTAACCCTCCTGCTAAGGGGAGGCAAGGTAAGGAAGTCCCAGGTAGTGGAATTCAGGGTGCAACCCACAAACACCCCCCAACAGAAGGGTCAGAAACCATGAGATAAGGGTCAGGATAAGAACCCTTCAAGAGCAAACAAGACCCACCAAAGTCCCTCAGATGCCCTACCTTGGGACACCGCAAGAGGCAGAGCATTCTGCTCTCAGGCTAATCCCCTTTTAGTAGAGAGGCACACAGTCCTTCTCAAGTCACATAGGCTAACACCCAAGCATATATTCCCCAGCCCCCCAAACAGTACCAGGCTATTTGCATGGGCAGGTCGAAATAGCAATCAAAGTATGAACAGAATATAAACCCCACATAAGCTGAACAGACTAAACAGGCTGACTATGAACCCTCTGATGCCTGGACCTGCAGGGCTGTAAACAGAAAAAGCTCCCCCCATCTGTCTGAGGAAAGGAGGGCAAAGTTGGTCCTGTACAGTACCCTTGACACATCCCGTGGTATAAAGTTTAGAATAGTTGGGGGGGAGTAAATGCCCAAAGGTGCCCCAGACAAATTACAAATCAATGGGATAGACCAATGGGGGGGTGCTGCAAAACTGCATACCTGACTGTGTTCCACCCGCCAAGCCCAAAAGGTAGGAGAGTCATGTTGTCCAGCTATTGTGGAGGTAGGGATATCACCTTGGTGGCTTCCAGATGTGCTCCTGTAGCCAATCAGATGACCAAATCCATTTCTAGAGAGTGAGATCAGATCCACCATCCCTCATCAACTCAATCAGAAAAGCACAAGCTTTCTGTCAGCACCCCCTGTCAAAATGGTCATCTCCCTCTTGGCGCCTGCACAGACAACGGAGCCATATCCAGATCAGACCCCAACGTAGATTGTGTATGGGTCCCACCCCATGAATTCCCACAGCACACGGCCCTCCAAGCACAGAGGCAAATCTGTTTGAACACACCACCCTGGGAGCAAAGCAGACATGAGATATCTGAGGGAGGCAGAAAACTCCATAGAGCAGAATCCCACATCACAGAGCCAGCACGAGCGGCTGACCTCAGGTGGAACAATACAAATCAATACTCCCAAACTCTGGGAGTACAGTTGCCTGGCATCTAGCCAGGAGGTTGGGAGAACCAAGAATAATTGGGGGGGGGGGCATTAAAAGAAATATCCCTTTCCTGCTTCCAACTGTGCTGGAGATAGATGAGCAGTCAAGGCCTTGCCGTGTCAAAAAGCAACTCCACCAAGGCAGACTAGGACCCCTGAGGTATTGCAGGCACTGGTAGCCAAACAAATGAAAAAGCAGCCACAAAAAAAGAACCAGTAGATGACATTACAGACCATGGGGGGATCAAGCACCAGGACCCAAGTTTCAAAGCTGAACCTAAAACAAAAAAAAAAATCATCACATTAGAAACTTTCCAACCTGCCCTTCCCAGACCATGCCACACAGTAAGCACAAAGTAGCAGGCAGACATCATTTTAAATTGTAAACCACAGTCCCAACAGGTATGTCCAGATAACCAAATCCACACCAGAACAGTATGTCCAGGAACACTGTCGCCAACCTGGGAAGCCCAGAGACATGGCAAGAGCTCGGAACCCACATGGCACAGGGAAAAGCAGTTCAGAAAGTATGCACCACAGCAGAAAAAAACAAACAATCAACTGCTGCATTTAAAAATACAATACAGTACCTGACGGTGCCATAGCATTGCACTTCACCCCAGTCCTGAAAAAGCTTTGGGAGGTTAACTTTCTATGGGGAGTCTGCACCATCTTCCAGACCTGAGGACACACCAAGTGGACATGGGGTGGAGGCAGCCACCACCACCCAGGACTTCTGAGGGAAGGGACTGGAGGAGTGGCTGCTGGCTGGGCAGGCAGAGATTAGCAATCAGCTCTTGTGGCTGAGAAGGCTGCTGCAGAGCTGGATACAGGTTTGGTGTCACTGGAATACTAATACTGCCAATGGAGGAGGCCAGGGAATGTGAACTCCTGCTCTGGCTGAAGGATATGGGAAACCCTCCAGTTTCTTGTTCTTGCCATGATGTCTCATTTACCACCCGCCCTTCAGCAGGGACCACTCTTATGTTGACTGGGGATGTTCCACACTGGAGTCCTGAGGTTCAGAGGCCTGGTGTGATGCTGAAAAATCCATCAGCAAAGGGGCTTGCAGTTTGTTTCCAGCAGGCTGTTTTGGAGGTAAAGGAATAGATCCTAAGGGAGGGAGGGGGCAAGATGGGATGAAGCAGCACCAGGAGTGGCAAAGTATAGGTGAACCTGATTTAATACCACCTGGAGTATCACTGAGTACCACATCAAAAACATAATCCCACACTGGGTGAGGTGTATGAGGACTGCTGCAAAGGCCCTCCACCACTGTGAGAGCTCTTTCACAAAGTGTGGAAACAGCTGGGTAGGGTGCCCAGGCCAGTTCAAAAAGCCCCTAATCCAACCAAGCCACAATATATTCTCCTTTACTGGGTATCTTAATGCTGTAACATAGCCAGTATTGGGTGTAGTCTGGCTTTAGGCTGGGGTTTCAGAGCCCAGGAGAAGTGGACCCACTTTGTCTTCACCAGTGGACAATCAAAGACAATGAGTATCTCTGGGATGGTAGCTTGCAAAACCAGACCATGTCAGCACCCTCAGCACCTTCTGGGAACCTGACAAAATGGATATTATTCCACCGACCCAGTTCTCCAGATCATCTACATTCTGGAGAAGGTAGCAGATAGTTGTGGCTTGTTCCTTCAGAGCTCCCTGGTGGTCATTGGCCTGGCATTCAACATTCGTTATGCGCACTTTAGTCTGTTCAACCTGACCACTCAGAACTTTTAGATCTTGCATCGTTTGCTTTTTCACCTGTTTCAAATTAGTCATGTCCTATAAAACCTTGGCTAACATAGCACTAATGTTTTGCAGTGCCACAGCCTCGACCCCAGAATGTGTCATGGTGGATGAGAAGCCACCAGACACCATGAAGAAGCAGCAGAGGGTCCAACACCATGCAAAGAGTGCCAGAGAGAGAAACACTATCAGCAGCACTGAACAAGGACTCATCAGATTCAAAAAGATGAAAACAAGCAGGTACTGTACCAGCAAGTGTACTATTAAATCAGCCCAAAATAGAACACATCATGCCATTTAGATAGTGGATGGATGAAGATATTAAAGGGAGCCAGAGAGAGAGAGAGAGAGAGAGAGAGAGAGAGAGCACTACTGAATCAATCTACCCTCTTGGCCTCTGGCTAGGCTTGCCCCCATCTGTTCTGTTGTTTGAACTATTCTATTCATAGTAATGGATAGTCTAATGATCTTTAAGTCAAAAACAAGCTTCTGAATTCAGTTGAGTAACTACAATAATGTAGTACATGCATTTTAGAAAACTAGTGTTATGTTTTCAAATTTAAACAGTTCACATATATGGTTGTGGTGCTACAGTATGTAAAGTACACCTTTAGAGCAAGATTCTTGTGTCCAATAAAAATAAACAAAGCTGGCACCAGCCGAACTACAGCACATAGCATTCTCCCAAAGCTTGAAATTAAAGATTTTTGAGCTCGATATTCAAAGAGCCCTTAGAGTGATGCAAGTTGTATTGCTCCAGGGCTGTAGCAAACTCTGAGTGCACCAGGGACCATGTGCCCAATTTTTAGAAAAATCAGGATTCCAGCACCAAACTTCCTGGGTTTGCTGCAAGCCGACAGCTGTGCTAAACAGTTGGTGCACCTACAGGAATTGCCACAGGGATCAGGATCTGCACCCCCCCACCTGGCACAATACTAGAGGGCCTGGGAAGGTTGGGGGAGTGGTGAAACTACTAGTCAGAATGGGGCCAGTGGCAGAAGGGGCACAAGGGGTGCCATGACGGTCCTCGTGGAGATAGTGCAGATTATGCTAATGTACATAATCATACTGTTTTGTTTCAGAAGAGTAATGTCTTGACACTTGAGTGGGACTGCAAGGCTGGGAATGTCCCTCCCTTCCAGCTGCATTAATTGTTAAAAGTCAACATAAAGCAAGTCAAGAAACCAATGGGATAAAAACTCTAATGGGGGGAGCTGAGAATAGTACATAAGGTTGTATCTGCTGTCATAGAAACATAGCAAGGTTATGGCAGAAGGAGACCAAAGATCCATCTAGTCTGTTCATTTGTTTGCATGGGCCCCTGTTGGGCCATGCTTACTAGCATTAAACTCTCACTCAAGATGAGTATCCACCCTTGACCCTGTGTTGAATGTATGTCTTGTCCCAACCAAGTTTGAAGGAGGTGATTGTTTTGGCCTCCACCACCTTGTCGGGTAAACTATTACAAGGTTCCACCACCCTCTCGGAAAAATAAAACTTCCTAACATGATGTCTGAACCTCCCCCCCTTTGAGTTTCCAGTTGTGCCCTCTAGTATTAGAGTTGTGGGATCAAGTAAACAGTTCTGAGTATGGCATGTTGTTGATGCCTTTCAGGTACTTATACGTCTCAATCATGTCCCCTCTATCTCGTCTGGCCTCCAGTGAGAATAACTTCAGCTTCTTCAGGCATTCCTCATATGGTAGGTCATGCAGTCCTGTTATCATCTTTGTTGCCCTTCTCTGGACCATCTCCAGTCTGTTGATGTCCTTCTTTAGGTGTGGGCTCTAATATTGGATGCAGTGCCTCAGCTGAGGTCTCGCCAGAGATCTGTAAAGAGGCAGTATAACGTTTCTGCTCCTGCTGTCAAAGCTTCTGCTGATGCACCATAACATTCTGTTGGCCTTGCTACATGCAGTTACACTGATTGTTTGCCTTAAGGGACTCATGAATTAACACTCCTAGGTCCCTTTCCTTTGATGAGGTATTAAGTTGCACCCCATTCAACTAATATTCTATCCTATGGTTGTTTTTGCCCAGATGCATCACTTTACATTTCTTTGCATCAAAGCCAAGTTGTCATTGGTTGGACCATGCCTCAAGTTTTTCTAGGTCAGCTTTTTTTTCATTTTAGTAAGACAATATAACATTTTTTAACATAGTGCAATGTAAAAGTAATCTGAAAATACAGCATACAGTTTGGCATACAATCAGATATGATAGTGCTTACTGCTTATATAAACTGAGTCAAGTCTTGATGTTGTAATGTTTGAATAAAAGGCTGCCACCTTTTGTTATAAGCTTCCATCTGTTGATATGTTACATAGTGAATCATTTGCTGTCTGCGCATCATTCCCATATGATTGATCCAAGTATAAATATTAGAAGCATTCTGATCCTTCCATTTTTGAAGTAGGCATTTA
Organism: Neoceratodus forsteri; assembly: GCA_016271365.2. NCBI lineage: Eukaryota > Metazoa > Chordata > Ceratodontiformes > Ceratodontidae > Neoceratodus > Neoceratodus forsteri. The sequence continues at coordinate 663,266,382 of CM028130.1, read as the reverse complement.
AATGCCATAAACAGTGTAATATAAAATAGTTTTTGTCTGGATATGGTAATATTGTCTAAGAGGCTCCCTATATCCAACAGCACCCAGGAGGTAGCTTTATGTAAATTCCTGCTTGTCAGTTTGATTAATAAATCCAATATCATATACCAGAACAAATGTAATACAGGACACACATGATGCACATATGCTCTAATGTGCCAGAGCTTGTGAGACATGCTGGGCATTTATCTGATATGTTTAAGTTAAATAAATGTAATCTGAGTGGTGTGTAATAAACCATGTGTATAATATTGTAATGAATTTGTTGAAGGCACACCGATCTAAGCCCCATATTTTTCAAATCAATTATGGATGTCCATTGAGTATCTGTAAAGGGGGTATTTACTTTTTCAGTCCATTTATGGTGAAGTTGAATGATATACACATTGACCTGATTATCTAATCAAACTATAAATGGCTTTTTGAGTTTTTAGTAGATAATATGGTTTGTATATTTTCCAAAGTTGAATTGTTTTCTATGAGAAATTTTCTAATGACAAAACTCCTGTTTTGCAAATATGCATTAAACTGTTTAGTAGAGATACTATAGTCATGTTTCAGGGTATCAAATTCAACACATTTGTTGTTTTTCATTAAGAGACCCATATTGCCTCAGATAACTAGCTTTGGAACCCACTCATGAGGGAGCAATCTTAGACCTCGTACTCTCAAATGAGGACAATAAGAGGATCTCAGATCTAGAAGTGGGTAACCATCTGGGAACAAGTGACCACCAAACAGTGTGGTTCATGATAAACTCAGCTACCAAGTCAAGCCATACAAAAGTGAGAGTACTGGACTTCAGGAGGGCTGACTTTGGCAAGATGGGAGAGTTCCTTAGAAAAGCACTAGCAAACAGGCTAGAAGAGGGGTGGAGTAACAATGGGGAAACATCAAAACTGCCATCACAGAGGCAGCAAACCTTTTTCTGAAGGAAATAAACAAATCAAAATGAAAGAAAAAGCCACTATGGTTCTCAAAAGAGGTGGCAGGGAAGGTTAGGGAGAAAAAGATAACATTTAGGAAGTATAAGGAAACACAGAAGGAGCAGGACAGAAAACTGTACCAGTTAAGGCAGAAGGAAGCAGGGAGAGAAGTCAGAATAGCAAATGCCCAAACTGAGGAAAAGATAGCCAACTCGGTTAAGAAGGGGGTTAAACCTTTTATAGGTACATCAGGGAGTATAGAAAGACAAAGGGAGGGATAGTGAGGCTGAATATAAAGGACGGTGGGTGGGCAGAGAGGGACAGCGAAAAAGCAGGGATACTGAATGAATACTTCTGCTCAGTATTCACAAAAAAGGAGGAGGAGGAGGTGCCTAATCCAATTAACAGAAGCACTCTGGATCGGGGGTCTGATCCCAGTCCTTTCACAAAAGAAAGGGCTCTGAAAGAACTACTAAAACTGAAGGTGGACAAAACAATGGGGCCTGATGGAATGCACCCCAGAATTCTAAAAGAATTAAGGGAAGAACTAGTGACACCACTGATTACCTTTTTTAACAAATCATGGGAGGATGGTGTGGTACCTGAGGACTGGAGGAAGGTGGATGTGATGTCCCCTTCACAAATGTGGGAGCAAGACAGAGGCAGGAAACTACAGACCTGTCAGTTTGACCTCTGTGGTAGGGAAAGTGATGGAATCACTTCTGAAGGAAAGAATTGTTGAGTGCCTAAAGGCCAGTGGGGCACAGGACCCAAGGCAGCATGGGTTCACAGTGGGAAGGTCATGTCAGATGAATCTAATTGATTTCTTTGAGTGGGTGACCAAAGTAGTAGACCAGGGAGGTGCTGTGGACATGGCCTACCTAGACTTTAGCAAGGCATTTGACACAGTCTCACACAAAAGATTAATAATCAAATTAACCAGCCTGGGAGTGGGTCCCAGGGTAGTAGCCTGGGTAAAACATTGATTAGACAACAGGACACAGAAGGTAATTGTAAATGGAGTCCACTCTGAAGAAAGAGAAGTTACTAGTGGGGTACCACAGGGTTCAGTACTGGGTCTAGTCCTTTTTAATGTCTTTGTAAGTGACATTGCAGAAGTCTGGAAGGAAAGGTATGCCTTTTGGCAGATTACACAAAGATCTGCAACAGGGTTGATACACAAGGAGGCATGGAAAGGATGATAAAGGACTTGGCAAGGTTGGAGGAATGGTCAGAAGTATGGCAGCTTGGATTCAATGCAAAGAAGTGCCAAATAATGCACATGGGAAACAAAAACCCAGGGGAAGATTACACAACAGGGGGAGGTAGTAACAACAACAAAAATGGAAAGGGACCTGGGGCAATCATATCAGATGACCTTAAGGTTAGTAAGCAATGTGAGAAGGCATTAGGGAGGGCTGGGAGATATTGGGATGTATAGGGAGAGGCATCCCCAGCAGAAAACAGGAATATGTTATCCCTCTGTGTAGACAGTTGGTGAGACCCCATCTGGAGTACTGTATTCATCTCCGCAAGGACATAGACAGGATGGAGGCAGTCCAGAGGAGGGCAACTAAAATGGTGCAGTGTCTGCAAGAGAGGCCATATGAGGAGAGACTAAAGGAGTTTAACATGTATACCCTTGAGGAAAGGAGGGAGAAGGGGGAGATGATAGAAACTTTTAAGTACCTCAGTGGAATCAACAACGTCCAAGAGGGTAGCATCTTTCAGAAAAAGAGATGTGCAAGAACAGGGGGACACAATTTGAAGACAGAGGGGGGACGGCTCAGGGGCAATGTGAGGAAGTATTTTTTCTCAGAGAAGGTGGTGGATGCACTGAACAGCCTTCCTGAGGAGGTTGAGGAGTTTAAAACTGTGAGAAAATTCAAGAATGCATGGGACAGACATAAGGCAATTCTTGTGGGGGGGGTAGGAAGAAATAGGCTGTTGGTTAACTAGGATCTGCAGTTTATCCTGTAGGTAGGGAAATGGGCAGACTAGGTGGGTCAAGTGGTCCTTACCTGCCATCAAAGTCTATGTTTCTATGTTCCTATTTGATAGGCCATTATAATATCAGCTCTTGAACACTTGGTCAGTTATAGATGGGATGAAATATGTAGTGAGGTATTTGGTGGAATGAATACATCCCATTGGTTTGACCTTTTAGCTGTTTCCATATTTTCTCCTAAATAGTCAAAGATGTTTAGGTACAAATAGATAGGTTATTAAAAAATGTATAGGTGTTACCCACATACAGAATATGTTTTATTGCCTTACAGGGTGATCATGCAGTTTCCATTAATGTAACAGAATCAAGGGGAGTACTTTGCAACCAGTCATGCATTTCTGCCAAATTCATAGCTTGATAAGACCTCTTAAAGCAAGGTAAGGGTAGTTTCCCTTTAGTAATGGGTGCACTTAACTTAGAAAGCTTCTGGCGTGGTTTCTTCCCCTTCCATTGAAATTTTTTGATAGGGCCTCTAAGCATTTAAAAAAAAAATCTGATAGTATTATCAGAAGGTTTTGGAACAAGAATAAAAATTTAGGAAGAGTGTTCATTTTTATAATATTAACCAGTCCTATCAGTGTTAATGGTAGGGGTTGCCAACGTGCTAGTTCATGCTTTACTTTGTTCAGAAGGGGTTCAAAGTTAAGTGAAAATAATTGTTGCAGATTCTGGTCTATTGTTATTCCCAAATATTTTGTTTTTTTGACTTTTTAGTTTGGATAACTATTTGGGAGGATGAAATGAATTACTGTGTACTGGTGATTCAATAATTTTGGATTTGCTTCAGTTTATTTTTAAACCTGATATCGAATCAAAATTATCCAATATATTTAGAATATGAGGATACTTTTTATTCATATCCATGGTGAATAGAAGGACATCATCGGCATAAAGATTGACACAATGTCACATCTTGTGGTGCACATGGGTACGAACAGCCTGGCGGGGGAGATAGTGGAAGTTGTGAGGGAGAGGTTCAAAGAACTGGGAAGGGTGTGTGAGGAACTGGAGGAATTGGTGGCCTTCTCGGAGGTGCTCCCAGTGTCGTGAGTGAGTACAGTGAGAAAAGGGAGGATTAGAGAGTTCAACACATGGCTGGGTGAATGGTCTCAATCCAAGGGGTCCGGGTTAGTGGGGGGATGAGGATGAACCTGGGACAACAACAATCTATACACAGGAGATAGGCTACGCTTGAGCAGGGAGGGGAAGGGATTATTAAAACAGGGGATAGAGGGGTACATAGCAGCAAAGTTGAGTTTAAACTAGGTGGGGGGGTGGCAAGTGGACAGCTGGTAGACAGGGAACCCAGAGTGGGGAGCCTGAAGACCTTACCCCCCAAGACAACAGGGTAGTAGTCAGAGTAGAGGCATGGGGGTGGGACAGGGAAACCCAGGGTAAGTCAAGGAAGGATATGGGGTGGAGGGTGGTCACATTGAATGTGAGAAGCCTAGGTAATAAGTTATCTGAGTTGCAGGCTGTCTTGCCAGTGAGGAGGGTGGACATTGTGGCCATCATAGAAACTTGAGCTACCTAGTACCAGGACTGGGATATGATGATCGATCCCAGGGTACAAAAAAGTCAGTAAGGATAGTGCTAAATGGAAGGGGGGCATGGCAATCTATGTATCAGAAGGGATAAGGTGTACAAGGGGGAAGGGGAGGAAGGTAGAACAGAGGCCCTATGGATGCAGCTTCAGTATTCTAGAGGTAGGACACTGAGGATGGGGATATCATATAGACCTTCAGCGCAAGAGGAGTGTGGAAGGCTCAGGGGTAGCAAGAAGGATGATCTGGAGACAAAAATATTCTTCAGCTCTTCACTCCTTTATTTACAGGTGGTTAGAAGGATTACTTCTTAAAAAGTAACAAAACAAATCGAACTGAACGTTTTTTAACACAAAGAAAAACAAATGCCAACAGAAATAAAAATCAGGTCAGTAGAAAATACTACTTCACCTAAGAGGTGTTCACAGTGCAACACCCAAATCACAACTGAACTCAAGTCAAACTTTTCTGGCATATGAAGGGTGTAGTGAAACAGGATTGGTCCCTGGCAACACACAAGGAGAAAACATTTCATTGTATGCATTAAAAATATTCCCATTACTTTCAAGAAATTATTTACGATATAAGTAATAATATTCTGTGAAAAGATGAATAAACAAAAATATCAGGACCTTGTTTAGGAACTCCGCCAGGATCCGCCCCATCTCCTCTGGATAAATTAATGACGAAAACGGCCGTCTGGCTCTTAGTTACACAGAGGAGATGCGGGAAGCTGCGGCGTCTAAAGACACATAAGGACCCGATTCGAAATTGAAATTTACTACAGAAACTTTCTTAGACCCAGTTTCAGGTATGTACCAAAACGAACAGAACAATAATGCAATTCTGATACCCTTCTTTATTTAATTTACTCAGAAACAAACGGGAGAAGGATACATAAAACTAGCAGCATGAACATTCGCACCTTCGTGCAGCATTAGGAGTCGGAACAAAAACGATTAATTTCTAAAGAATAATGTCACAAAATCTCTCAAAGAAAAAGATTTATAGTGGGGGTTATAACATATTCTCAAACGAATAACAGTGTTTTATTTTATTTACAAGGATGGGACCTTGCACCTTTCAGACCCTTCAAATGCTATGGTCACTATATTTCATTCATACTAGTTCCAAATGACTATGCTTGTGTCTTCTGACTCCTTGACCACGTTAGAGGAATTTAACGGACAAACTGTTATCTGTACAAGCTGCTTGTTTATTTCCGGATAGTGCAAATTCAGAATAATAAGAAATAGAAACGAACACATGTGGATAAACAAAAAGGGGAGGGGGGTAACCTCGCACAGCAAAAAGCTCTAATTCACAAGTAGTACAGTACTGTTATAAACAGTCACGCTCCAACTGTGCACAGGTTCCCTGTTTTAAACAGAAAGCACATTTCAACGGGTGATAGATGGCCAGTCTAAACACCCTCCTGTTTAACGAATAACGCATAACGAAATTAAAGACACATAAGACAGCAGTCACTCCCCAAGACAACCGACACACATATATCACCACAATAAATAATAATAATAAAAAAAAAAGGTGGGGATTTAATGCCCCTTCCACAGGGAGGCACTGGACAGAGAACTAGCTTAGCAAATCAGAAGGGTTTGTCAGAAGGGGAACACAGTGGTGGTGGGGAACTTCCATCTACTTGGTGTGGAGTGGAGCACTGCAGCAACCACGAGTGCGAGGGAGCAGATCATACTAGGAGCATTTCAGGACAGCTTCCAGGAGCAGTTGGTACATGAGCCTACTGGACTGGATAAGACTCTAGACCTCATACTTTCAAATGGGGAGGCTAAAAGATATCTGGGGGTGGAGGACCCTCTGGCTGGGAGTGATCACCACTCTGTGATAGTTTAGACTGTCCCCTTTTGGAAATAAGGCTTTGACATTTTTCCTTGTACCCCTGCAGTCTACTGCAGTAGCATTTCTTAAACTTTTCTGTATAACTAAACTTTCATTTTTCTACTACTAGGGGTAGGCGACCCATAATAGTACCTCTCCTCCCTTGAGTATTCCCTCTTTGTATTCCTTTCCCTTCCCTGCCATATGCCCTCATGTGAATGAGCACTCGAACAATAAACTGACATAAAGAATAAAGACTAAATAATTATTAGCATAAATAAGCTGCATAAATTTGCTTTTTGTCCTTGTTTGCTGTAAAAAAGTGTACTTCTAGGAGCCAGCAGCCCCATGATGAGGCTGTTATATAAGAAACTCCCCAGCTGTCATTCAGCTGAAAAGGGGCAGAGTTTTCTTGTTTACAAGTAATTAAGAACCCTTTCTCAACAGCTTCAGTGACAGAGTGTTAAAGGCAGAATGAAATAACTCCTTATGATTGTATGTTTTCCCTCTGTATAAACAGTCTGATCCACCATATGTTTGTACTAGTCAGAATATTCCCCTGTATTAGAAAAGGGGCGGATCAGCTGACACTAGTGTCATAGGAGGACTGCACTATAAAAGCTGCCACTAAGCTAAGGTTTGTCAGATCATTCTGAGAGTGTCCTGAAAGGTTGGTCTGAGAGCACAGAAGTTGGTAGAAAATTGTACTGGCTAAAGTATTCTACACTGTGGCAGAATCACTGGAGGGAAGTGATTCTGGAGCTCGAGGAGAGCTCATTTGTTTATTTATTGATTTCTTTTGTTTATAGTCTGAAGTTTAAGACAGGACTACTGTATTATTGGTTTGTGTTTATTTTTGTATAGCATGATTTGCTCTATATTAGTTTTGCAAACATAAACATCACACAGAATTTGTGTGTTGAACAAATCTTGGGGTACTGTGTATGTTTTCATTACCCTACCCCACTAACCCTACCACAGAATTTGGTATCAAAGTGGGATCTGGTTGTCTTACATGGTGGGAGAAACCAGCATCCAGTACCAGACCTGATACTAAGGGTAATGAAAAAGCATGTCAGACAAGGATGAGAAGAGTGATATGGCAACAGGAGGAGTGAAGACTCAGACACAGGTGTTGAAATCCGGAGAGATACTGAGGACAGAAGTAGTGTCTGTGGTGCAGACTTGAAGAGTGAAGGATCAGACTGAGGAGTTTCCTGAAGAAGAAGAGAGGATGGAAGAAGAACGATGGAGTCAGTTGGAGGAACCACCAGAAGGGCATCCAGAGTTGATGTGCTGGCTAGCTATACGACAATTGGAGGTGGAGAAAGAGAGAGAACAGGAGTGATGCAGACAACATACCAGGAGGGCAGAAACACTAAGGGCATTTTGGGACTTGGGGGCTGGTCAAGGGCAAGATGGGGGCCAATTGGATCAAAATCCGAAAGATAAACTAACAAAAATGATGCTATCAGATGACATTGTGGGTTATCTTACCACCTTCGGGAGAGTGGCAGAAGCATGAGGAGGGCCTAGGACTCAATGTGTAGTATGCTTGACCCCATACTTAACTCAAAAGCACAGCTGGTTTACACAGATATGGACACTAGATCTGCCTGTACTTATGATTTAGTTAAAAAAGAGATCCTTAAAAGGTAAGACATTAATACATAGACGTACAGACACAGGTTCAGGACCCTTAAATACCAGAGTAATGATGTCCCTATAGAGGTTTTTACACGCCTTTGAGAGTTGTGCATGCAATGGATCCATCCAGAAAGAAAGAACGTTGGTGAAGTGATAAAGACTATTGTAGTAGAACAGTTTCTCCAGATATTGCCCCAGGAAGTCCAGCTCTGGGTTCGAGAACATAAGTCTGAGTCAGCAGAAATAGCAATCAAATTTGCCTGACAACTACCTTTCTGCCCAGCAGAATACCAAGAGGATAGTCAATAGACCCCTGGAAAATACCACTGCCAGAGTTAATACCCCCGCACAACAAACCTATGAACCAAGGTATGGGAGGTATGATATTAGGAATGATAACAGAGGAGGGATGGAGAAGTCTTTTCCACCTAACATCATATGTAGGAATTGTAAAGGACTGGGACACATTGCCAGGTTCTGCCCCACAAAAAGGAATGATTCAGTACATCTTGCTTGATTGAATCCTGGTTATTTTTTCACTGATGTCCAGATTGAAGACAAAACCATTGCAGCTCTCATTGACTCTGGGACTACACAATCCCTGAAAAGACCAGAGTATCTAACCAATGGGAAAAGGGGACCCAGTATGAGCATGGTGTGTGTGCAAGGGGATACTCATCATTATAAAATTGGCTAAAGAAATCCAGCATTCTGATTGGCTACTACATCATCTGAGCCATGTCCTTATCAGATGATATAGTAGCGAACTGGCACTACCCTACACTCCTCAGCCCCATAACACCAACAAATCAGTGAGCTGTGCCAACTGAAAATAGAAACACAGACTGGCACAGCTCACAACGTAATGTCTTTCTCACCGAGCTTGCGGTCTGCCGCCCCCCCCCCCCCCCCAACACACATTGCACAACTTGTATTATACAAAAACAAAAAAAAGTAAAAAAAGTGAGTACCTCGAATAGTTGTTTTTTTTTCTGTCCCTATCTTGTCTCTTCCTGACAGGTGAACTCTCGCTCTCACTTTCAGCTCTGCAATTAAAAACCTCCACGATAAACAGCACCATAACCTCCAGTATCTCGCAACGTGCCCTACATGTCCTGTATCCATATTTTCTACTGAGCAACAAATTCAAAATCCAGTAGACAGAAGGCAACTAATAAATACAAAAAAAGTGACATCTGAAAACTTGCCACAGTACCGACCGCAATCTCCACACTTCAGCGGACAACCGGAAGTAAATCACTAATGCTCATCTCCATCCTGTGGTCACAAATAAAAATAGTCATTCTCTAAAGCAAAAGAAACAAAATAAAATGGTTAAGCAGCACAAAATGCAACCTGATACACAACCTCATGCTTAAAAATAAATGAAATCTTGACTGGAGCGAGACGGGCTGGAACGGCTACCGGAAATAAAAATAATCCCTATACTGCTGCCGATTTCTCTCCTGATATTTAAAAAACATTATCTAATTCAACAACTATTTATTTCTCACTCTGGCTATGGGAGGGGTGGGGGAGTGGAGACTCTCAAAGACAAACACATACAGACCCTATACTGCCAATGAAACAGTTTGCCACAAAAATCTTGACTGGAGCGAGGCGGGCTGGAACGGCTACCAGAAATAAAAATAATCCCGATACTGCTGCCGATTTCTCTCCCGATATTTAAAAAAAAACATTATCTCATTCAACAACTATTTATTTCTTACTCAGACCCTATACTGCCAATGAAACAGTTTAACACACACTTACTAGACAAACTATTTTTTTCACCATTTCAGGTACTGAAATCTCCTTTTATTATATTTTTTACTACTTCATGTTTTTTTGTTTTATCCATAAAATAATTACTTGGATGCCCATTTTATAAGCGCAATAACACACTCCGAGGTGTGGTCATCGCCTGATAAGAGCACTCCCAGTGGCATAAGGCACTCGGCGCAAGCACCTCGTGCCTTAGTACACCCCTGGGCGTGCTCTTATCAGTCGATAAACCACACCTCGTCGAGTGTTATTGCTTGCTTATCCTACCGCAGCAATAGAATTGTTTATCAAGTTTATCAAGGAACATCCTACCTTGATTACTACAGGAGTAGTACCACATTTGCCCACACCCATGGTGATTGGGTATGATTACCCAGAATTTACATCCCTCATTCTGGAAAAAGAAACTATTGTGGCAGTAATGATGAGGGTGCAGGAGAAGAAGCAGAGAGAACTTGGGGGCATTTTTTCTTTTTAAGGAGACATAGTTGAAGAACCAGAAAAGTCAAAACGCTCTCATAATGCCAAGAAGAAACAACAGAGACAATGGCATTTGGAACAAAAAGGGCTAATCCAAGAGACTATGTCTGGTATCTTTAAAAAGGCTAACGTGATTATGGAACAAAAAGCTGATAAAAGTTTAGAACCTTTTTCTTACGGGTGGGACAGATACCATCCCCAGGTAATCCTGAGATTATACATCAGAATAGGTTATTATATAGTGTATGTAAGAATCCTGTGTCTCAAGAATGTATTGAGTAATTGTTGGTGCCCCAATGTTTCCAAAATGATCTTTTGTATCTCAGCCATGACCTCCCTTGGGCAGGCCATGCAGGGAGAGACAGAACACTAGGCTGGTTAACCCAACATTTTTTTTGCCGGGGATTCATGAGGATGTGGCTAAGTACTGCAGGACCTGTGAAAGTTGCCAGCTAGTCACACAGGTGGGAAAAAAGGATGTGGTTCCCTTGATGCCCTTATCTTTGGTTACAACTCCTTTTGAGAGAATAGGGATTGATGTGGTGGGGTCCTTGAACAAAAGTAAGAAAGGCAACAGGTTCATCCTGGCCATTTGCGACTACGCTAGCAAGTACCCAGAAGCCAATCCTATGATGTCAGTGACCACTCCAAAAAGAGCAGAGGAGTTGATCAAAGTGTTTAGCCAGGTAGGAATACCCCAAGAAATAATAACAGATTGAGGTAGTAATTTTAATGCTGCTTTGTTAAAAGAGCTGTATTGACTTCTAGGTATTGCAGCACTGAGGAATTCCACTTACCATCCCCAGACAGACAGACTCACCGAGAGGTTTAACCCAACCCTCAAGAGGATGTTGAGTAAGTTTGTATATGAAGAAGGTAATGATGAGGACAAGTATCTCTCTTTCACCTTATTTACCTATCGTGAGGTTCCTCAGGCATCCACTGGATAGTCCCCCTTTGAACTGTTCTGTGGTACAAATCCCTGAGGACCACTGGAAGTAGTGAAAGAATGTTGGGAGGAGGGCAAAGATTTAAAGCACATGGGAATAGCTTCCTATATGAAAGAGCTACTCCAGAAACTAATGAGGTATACCTGTAATGCACATGAGATGGGAGTGCAAGACAACGGAGGCAGAAACAGACTTATGATCGGGGGGGACACATGAAAAGAGTTTTCTCCCCGGGAGTGGGTGTTACTTTTATTGCCTACATTTAGTCAGAAAATGCTGATGAAATGGCAATGACCCTTTACTGTATTAAGATGCACAGGGCCGGTGACATATGAGATTGGGATTCCAGAAAAGAAACATCAAAAAAAGATATACCATGTGAATTTGCTTAAAAAATGGCATGAGAGAGATACACCTATAGTAGGTCTGTTGGTAATCCCTGAGAGAGAGAGGAGACAGAGATAGACCTAGCATATTGCCATCTAGAGAAGCCTAAAGAGGGACAGCAAATACTGATAAACCTTTCCCTGGAACCAAAGAAGCAGGAGGAGTTAAAAGCAGTATTGAGAGAGTATCCCCGCACATTTACCAGTACACCAGGCCTTGCTAAAGAGGTAGAACATACTATTAGAACTGACTCCCTCTTCATATGGAAAAAGGCATATAGATTGCCTGAACGAGTGCAGGTTGAAGTACAGAGGAAATTGGACAAGTTATAGAAATTGAACATAACTGATCCATCTAAGAGTGCTTGGGGATCCCCGATTCTAGTGGTGCCAAAGAAAGAGGGAGGGATTCACCTGTGTCTCTATTTTAGAGCCTTGAACCAGGTCTCCCAATTTGACGCCTACCCCATACCAAAGATAGATGACATCCTAGATAGAATAAGAAACGTCATGTATATCTTGACCCTAAATCTCACCAAAGGCTATAGGCAGATCCCTTTAGAAGAAACATCAAAGGAGAAGACCACATTTAGTACACCAATGGGATTATTTCAATTTAGGACTATGTCATTTGGTTTGCACGGAGTGCCATGCACATTTCAAAGATACATGAACCAGATACCGACACCTCACCAGAATTTTGGTGCAGATTATCTGGATGATGTTATTGTGTATAGTCCTGATTGGAATACCCATTTGTAACACTTGAGGGCAGTTATAGAATCAATAAAAGCAGCTGGTGTGACCATCAACCCTGCCAAATGTGCCCTGTCAATGTTTGAAACACAGTATCTAGGATTCATATTAGGCAATGGTGTGGTAAAGTCTGAGATTGACAAGGTAAAGGCCATAGGCAACTGTCCCCAGCCAGAAACAAAAAAGCATGTGAGATCTTTTCTAGGGCTGGCCAGATATTATCGGAGGTTTATACCCCAGTTTGCCACCATTGCTACCCCCCGCCAGAGCTGACAAAAATGAGATATGGAAATAAGGTAAAATGGTCAGAGGAATGCAAAAAGGCTTTTAGTGACATAAAGGCAGCATTATGCTCCTCACTAGTGATAAAGAGTCCTGATTTTTCACACCCCTTTGAAGTCCACATGGATGCGTTAGGCACTGGACTTGGGGCAGTACTAAGCCAGACAATTGACAGAGTTGAACATCCCATTCTATATATCTCCCGAAAACTACATGATCATGAGCAGAAGTATGCTACAGTCGAACAGGAGTGTTTGGCTGCCAAATGGGTGATTGAAGCCCTGAAGTTTTATTTGTGGAGTGCTCCTTTTACACTGATTACAGACCATAACCCGTTATGCTTTCTTCACCAGATGAAAGATGGTAATAACTGAATTATGAGGTGGTATCTAGTGTTGCAGCCTTACAAATTTGTAGTGAAACACAGAGCTGTAACACAACATGTGAATGCTGATTTTCTGTCCAGATATGGGGTCCCTGTTACTGATGGAAATAAAAATGTTTGTACTTAAAGTGCCTTGATTTTTCCAGAATAAAGAGATGTTGTTACAAATTAGACACCCCAGGGTTGTATTTGAATATTTCAAGTATACTTAGTGAAAAAGTACAACCTGTATGTTTATATTTCTAAGGGAACCTGGGGTGGAGCTACCATAGCGAGGGTGGGCTGTAGCTCCATCCTATCCAGACATAAATGGGTAGGTTGTCATGGAAACAAGACTGGTGAAATCTCTAGTTTCCACTTGTGCATGGAGGGTGTGATAGTTTAGACTACCGTCTGTTGGAAATAAGGCTATGGCATTTTTCTTTGTACCCCTACAGTCTACTGCAGTAGCATTTCTTAAACTTTTCTGTTTAACTAAACTTTCATTTTTTTACTACTATGGGTAGGCCACCTCTAATAGTACCTCTCCTCCCTTGGCTATTCCCGCTTTGTATTCCTTTCCCTCCCCTGCCATATGCCCTCATGAGAATGAGCACTAGACAGTAAACTGACATAAAGAATAAAGACTAAATAATTATTAGCAGAAATAAGCTGCACAGTGTTGGTTTATGTCCTTGTTTGCTGTAATATATGTACTTCTAGAAGCCAGCAGCCCCATGATGAGACTGTTATATAAGAAACTCCCCAGCTGTCTCTCAGTTGAAAAGGGGTGGAGTTTTCTTGTTTACAAGTAATTAAGAAGTCTTTCTCAACAGCTTCAGTGACAGAGTGTTAAAGGCAGAATGAAATAACTCCTTATGATGGTATGTTTTCCTTCTGTATAAACAGTCAGTCTGATCACCCATATGTTTGTACTGGCCAGAATGTTCCCCTGTATTAGAAAAGGGGTGGATCAGCTGACACTAGTGTCATAGGAGGACTGCACTATAAAAGCAGCCACTGAGCTAAGCTTAGTCAGATCATCCTGGGAGAGTGTCCTGAGAGGTTATTCTGGGAGCATAGAAGTTGGTAGAAATTGTACTGGTTAAAGTATTCTACACTGTGGCAGAATCACTGGAGGGAAGTGATTCTGGAGCTCGAGGAGAGCTCATTTATTTATTTATTGATTTCTTTTGTTTATAGTCTGAAGTTTAAGACAGGATTACTGTATTATTGATTTGTGTTTATTTTTGTATAGCATGATTTGCTCTATATTATTTTTACAAAAATAAACATCACACAGAATTTGTGTGTTGAACAAATCTTGGAGTACTGTGTATGCTTTCATGACCCTACCCCACGCACCCTACCACACACTCAGTGTGGTTCATGATCAATATAAATAGGGAAACAGGATACAGAATCCAGAGTGATTGATTTTAAAAGGGCAGACTTTAGTAGGATGGTGAAAATTTTGAGTAAGTATCTGGCAGGCATTTGTCAGGACGTGGATGCTAGTCAAAAGTGGGATATCATTAAAAGAGGTCTGATGGAGGCCACTGGGACATGTACAAAGGCACAGAGTAAGAAGGGAAGGGCAAAGAAGCCCAGTTGGTTGACTCAGGAGGTTATGGAGGGGTTAAGGGCCAAGAGAAAGGTATTTCTGAAACTTCAGAAATCAGGGTGGGGTTGATAAGGAAGAGTATACAAAGAAGTCCAGGGAGGTTGCCAGGTTAGTCAGAGCAGCCAAGACCTCAAGAGAACTGAGACTGGCACTGGGTATTAGGGAAGGAGAAAAGGACTTATTCAGATACATTAGAGAAAGAAGGAAGAACAGAGACCAGATTGTGAGGATTAGGAAGGACGGAGGATGGGTGGAGAAGGGGGAACAGGCAGAGGCATTAAATGAATACTTCTGTTCTGTGTTCACAAAGTAGAAATGGGGGCAGATACCCCAAGGGGAGTTAGGGTGGGTAGTGGAAGGAAGGGGGTGACTGACATAGGGATTGCAGAGGATAGGGTTCTGTATGGATTGAGGGCATTAAGGGTGGACAAGGCACTGAGACCAGATGGCATTCACCCTAGTGTACTCAGAGAACTAGAGGAGATCCTGGCGGGGCCTCTGGCTGACCTGTTCAATACCTCCCTGGACACAGGATGCGTACCACAGGACTGAACGATGGCCCATGTGGTGCCCATTCACAAAAGTGGTCCCAGGAATGAGTCAGGCAACTACAGGCCATTGAGCCTCACATCAATTGTGGGGAAGCTCATGGAGACAATCCTAAGGGAGAGGCTGGTGACCTTCTTGGAGGAAAATGGTCTCCAGGACAGTCATCAACATGGCTTTGTGTCTGGCAGATGCTGCCAGACAAATCTAATTGAGTATTATGACTGGGTGACCAGAGAACTGGACAGGGGCCACACAGTGGATGTCCTGTATTTGGACTTTAACAAGGCCTTTAATTCTGTGCTATATGGAAGGCTCGGGGTGGGGAGCTGGAATACACAGGGATGGGAACAAAGATGGTCAATTGGATCATCAACTGTATGAATGGAAGGCAGCAGAGGGTGGTGGTAGTGGGGAAATCTCATCATCAAGGGAAGTGACTTGAGGGGTGCCACAGGGATCGGTACTTGGACCAGTGTTGTTTGGGATATTCATAGCTGATATCTCACACGGGGTCCAAGTAGGATCAGTCTGTTTGTGGATGATACAAAGATGGGAGCTGTGGTAGATGACATCAAAGGCTGTAAGGGGCGGCAGGATGACCTGAACAAACTATAGGAGTGGTCAGTAACATGGCAGCTGGGGTTCGGTGCCAAGAAGTGCAAGTTACTGCACATCGGAGCTAGAAACCAGGGGAGGAGCTATCAGCTAGGAGGGTTATAACTGAAAAGTAATAAGGAGGAAAAGGATCTGGGGCGATTAAAATGGGCAGCATGAACAACGTGGCTCAGTGCAGGAAGGTGGTGGCAAAGGCCAATAGGATGCTAGGATGTATAGTGAGGGGAATCTCCTCCAGGAATAGGGAGATGATCCTTCCCCTGCACAGGTCTGTGGTCAGGCCTCACCTGGAGTACTGCATGCAGTACTGGTGCCCATTCCTGAAGAAGGACATCAAGTTGCTGGAAGGGGTGCAATATAGGGTGACAAAGATGATCCAGGGATTTGAGAGAAAGTCCTATGAGAAGAGATTAGCCAAGCTGAACATTTACTCCCTGGAGGAGAGGAGGGATGGGGGGATATGATTAAACATTTAAATACCTTAAGGGGATAAATAAGGTTAATACAGAAGGGATTTTCCAGCTTAGAAGAGGGAGGGATATGAGAAGGCATCAGTTGAGGTTGGGGGAGAAGATTCAGGTGGGTGATCAGGAGACATTTTTTCATGGAAAGGATGGTGGACAGGTGGCATGCTCTGCCTGAAGGGGTGGTGTCCTGAAGAATGGTGGGTGGCTTTAAGAGGGGTTGGGACAGGTTGAGGGGGTTATGATGAAGAGGGTGGGAAGGGTGGGGCAGCTGCAATTTGAGGGGCTAGCTGCACAATCGAGCAGACTCAATAGACCGTAAGGACTGCTTCTGCTGGCATTTTTGTATGTTCTTATGCGCTGAATTGAAATAAATTGATACTGCTTATCTTATCGAATGGCAAGTGTGAGTGGTTCCACTACCAGGGCAAATATTAAGAGCGAGAGTGGGCACCCTTGTCTTGTGCCACGCTGCAATTTAATACTCGGGGATATATTATTGTTAGTCTTTATTCTTGCCACCAGATTGGAGTACAGTATTGATATTCATCTGTTAAACTGTGAGCCAAACCCATAAGCGGGTACAAGATTGTTGATCTAGTTCCATTGGATGTGGTCAAACTCTTTCTCTGCATCTAGCATCAGTAATGATAAATCTTTATTTTTATCCAAAATATTCAGAGTTCATTAAATATTGTTTTTTAAATTTTGAACTTTAATAAATCCATTCTGATCAGCATGGATAACGGAGGGCAGTACTCCCTCCAACCTGGTGGCAAGAATCCTGGCAAGAATCTTAGCATCAATGTTTATGACAGAAATTGGTCTGTAAGAGCCTGGGAGATTTGGACATGTATCCTTTTTTAAAAATAGCACAATCTGTGCTTCTGTTAAGAAAGGTGGTAAAATAGCTAAAGTAAAAATGTGGTTATAAAAAGTGAGAAAAGATAAACTGACAGGGAGTCCATATGTACTTTTTATAGGTCCAATGGAATGCCATCCAGACCCGGAGCCTTACCAGTACTCAATTTACAGATAGAGTTCTTAATTTCCTGCAATGAAATAGGAGCCACCATTAAAGTTTGCTGATTTTGGGAAATCTTGGGAATGCTTAATGTGGCCACATCTGGTCTATTTCTTTATTCCCTGAATGAATTTCAGAGCTATAGAGTTCTGAGCAAAACTTACAAAATATTTGATTTATATCAGCCGGTGACTCAATAATATGGCCATGTTCATTTTCAATGCTAGGTATAGTGGATTTTACAGTACTTGTTGAGCTTTTATTTGTCAAGCAAGAATTTTGTCTTGCTTTTCCCCAATATTGTAGTATTTGCATTGGGCGTACAGAATTTGTCTCTCTGCTATTTCTGTAGTTAATTAATCATACTGTTCCCATAGGATTAATAGTTCTTGCAGCTCACTGGGATCGTTAGTACAAACATGGCTTATTTCCTTTGCTGATATTTGATTCTATAATTCATAAAATTTTTTTACTACGTTGTTTATTTCTTTTAATCATATAAGACATAGTGGCATCCCCTATCACAGCCTTACAAGCTTCCCACCATGCAGTTACTGCTGTTTCTGTTATATTATATCTGAAATAATTTTCAATTTCAGTTTTGATGAATTTGTGATTTTTTTTTCTTTTAATAAAATGGGGTCCAGTCTAAACTTAATTGATTTTGACACTTCATGATGCTTTAATCTAATTAGAACTGGAGTATGATCTGAAATATGTGTGCTTCATATCCCATATGTGTATGGGGTTGAGGTCACAGATGTAAATTTAAGGCTAGAATCAATCCCTATTATTTTGAGCAGACCTGATAGACTGAGAGGTCTCCTTCTGCTGGCTATTTTGTTATGTTCTTATGTTCTTATGAACTAATGATTTCTAAATTAAAAAGTAGTCTATCTGGGAGTCATTTTGATATACCGGAGAAAAGAACTCTCAGTGACCATTCACCTATATTTTGCATATGGTCTAATACTACTCATAATCTTCCACCATGAATATTCACTACAAGGGGACTACACCAACTTTTTACCTGGATCCTTCATTGCTGAACTTAAGAACATCAACTGGCACCCTATTCAAGATCTCCCTAGCTGGGGGAAAGCTCTCAACTACTTTATTAATGTTTTCATGTCCATAGTAAACCGGCATGCCCCCTTTAGAAAAATTAGAGTGAAGGGCAAATGTCATAAGTAGCTCAACAATAATCTAAAGAAACTAATGATCCTAAGGGACAAGGCCTGGGGTCACTTCAAATTGACAAGCCTACAATCTGACTGGGACAAATACAGGGAGCTAAGAAACAAATGCAAATGAGAGGCCAAGGTGGCTAAAAGTCAATATTTGCGGAGTCTCCAAAACAAGCACCTAGGTGACCCAAAGAAGTTTTGGAGTCACATAAACTCCCTACTAAAGGGCAACACAAACTCATTGGGAGGAGACAGTTTTAATCAACAGCAAAGCCACTGATAACCCCACAACAGTGGTGAAATCCTTTAACAGCTTTTTCACAAATCTAAACAAATACAAATACAACCTGCCAAATTCAGCACAGGGCCCAGCTGATGAAGTTACCTCATGACCCCATTTACACATGTGACTGGTCAGGAAATCTGAGGTGTTAGCCCTACTGAAACATCTGGAATGTGACTTTCCCCCTGGATATGACCAACTCGAGACAAGACTATTGAAATTTGTTGCACCAACTATTACTCTCCCAGTAACCTTGCTAATCAACAGGTCCCTTATGGAGTGGGTTGTCCCTTCTAAATGGAAGGTGGCTGTGGTGGTCCCTATACACAAGGGCAGAGCACAGGCCAATATTGAGAATTACAGGCCCATATCAATCCTCTGTCCCTTGGCTAAGATTCAGGCGAGATTGATCTTCAACCAGCTGCAGGACTATCTCGAACAACATCATCTTCTTGCTGATCAACAACATGGTTTTTGGAAGTGTCATGATCAATTGATGCCATGGGTGCAACGGACAAAGGGATACTGACAGGAACCATACTCATAGACTTAACCAAGGCATTCGATCTGGTCAACACGGATTAATCCTTGGTAAGCTGTAGGTGTAAGGTCTTGATAAACACTCACTGTCCTGATTTTCAGGCTACCTAGTTGGAAGATTGCAAAAGGTTAGATGGAAAGGGGCACTTTTCAGCTGCCTTGGCGTCATGGATGGAGTCCCATGGGGCTCCATTTTAGGCCCTGTACTATTCTCACTGTTTGTTAATGATATCAGCAAACACTGCAGCAATATAAAAATGCTCTTCTATGCCGATGACACTGTGGTCTACTGGAGTGATACTGATTCCAGCTCAGTTGTGGTTAAACTCACTCATGGACTGAATGCACTTGAAAATTGGTTTGGTGCCAACTTGTTGGTCCTGAATGACAAGAAAACCAAAGCGGTCTTTTTTGGTTCAAGGCACTTGGGAGTAGACAGGCAAAATCTACTTCTGCTTTTTATGAAGATGGGGACTCAGAGCGATGCAGTGGACAAGGTAAAGTACCTCAGTGTATACCTTGATTAAGACTTAACTTTCAAGCCACATGTCAATCACATCACCAAGATTATACATCAGAAACTGGGTCTCCTATACAGATTAGGAAAATCACTGACTGCTGACTCAAAGAGGGCCATTACAAGGAGTACTTTGCTCCCCTCCCTGGTCTACTGTGCCCCTGTATTACAATTCCTTTGGGAGGCAAAATTCCTCAAATTGAATGTACTATTCAACAAGATCAGTCAATTTGTACATTGAGTTCACCATCCAGGAGGCATCACTGTGTGGTACTCTCTGATCTGAACTGGCCTACACTGGAATACAGGCTCATTCAACCTCTCCTTTGCCTTACCTTCAGACTCTCCAAGATCTATGTCCCTCCCTACCTACAGGGTCTATTGGCCCCAGAACCCATGAAGAGTGCCCTCCATTTGTCAAATACCAGCTTTCTGGAGATCCCTAGGGTACAGACTAACCTAGGAATAAGGTATTTCACTTATTCTGCCCCCTACCACTGGAGCACCTTTCCTGAAAACTTAACTTAGGTCATTTTTATTGAAGAGTTTAAGGCAAGGCTAAAGGTTTATATGTTGAAACACTGTCATTGCAGCTGCTATTAGTGAACACTAATCTATTCCTTGTACTCAATGGATGGATCACTATTTTAGGTTAAAGGCATACTTGTAACTTGCTTGTTAGCATGTGTATCTCACTTATCCTCCTGCTGCTAAAGTATATCTGATGTTTGTGACTAGTTTTTCTGTGCATAAGCATGTTTTCTCATGACTTCCTTGATGCATGTTTTCTGTATCACGTAGTTTGATATGACATGAACTTCCTCTTTGCACTGTAGGTAGCTAATTCCTGGTTACCCCAGAAAAAGGGACTGCTGGTCTCAGTGGGCTCACCAGGTTATCAAAATGCCATAAATAAATAAATAAATAAACAAAAAAGTATATCCTATCCTGTGGGTGACGATGACGCCACGTCTATCAAATCCAAATCTTGCATAAAATGAAGTTTTTTTCTGGCAGCTGAAGTTAATTTGATAAGGTGTAGTGCCGATCTATCTAATTCTGGGTTCAAAGTTATGTTTAAATCCCCTGCTATGATATAGGGTGATGGAAATGTAGCAATTAAGAGAAAAAGTCATCAAAAAATTGGGTAGAGTTTTCATCTGGTATATATACATTCATCAATATATATTTAGTACCTCACATATTAATTTCACAGATAATGCATCTGCCATTAGCATCCATGATTGATCTGCCAATTGTAGGGCTATAATTTTTACTAAAAAAATGGAGACCCCTCTTGAATTATTGGTGAATGGAGTATTCAAACCAACCCCCCCCCCCCAATATTTTAGAGTAGTTAAATAAATGTCTTGAAGTAGATGTGTTTCCTGTAGGAAAATACAGTTTATTTTATTTTTGTTGATAAAGTTAAAAATTGTTCTACCCTTGGTTCAATCCTGTATACCCTTGACTTTCCAAGATAAGCAATTCAGTTCACTAGCCATTTTATATTATAAGAGAAATCCATTGATATTAAACTACTCAGCCTATGCTTGGCTCCTTCATGCCATGTTGTAAACATGCTGACTGTGGACAGTATTATATGAATCAAGTAGTAACAATTATGAGTTACACCAAATGCAATAGGTGTAAAGCTATCTACCCTCCTTTGCGCCCCTCCATGTACAGAGCCCTCCATGGCTACATAAAACACCACCATGCCACATTAGAGCTTGACTATCTATATTAACATATATATATAAATAAATACATTTTTACAGTGTAAAACGTATAGATAGTATGAAGCTTAGCAGCTTCTATTAGCATCGTGCTACGTAATAGCATATGCTGAAAGGCCACAAATAATGTAGTTCCCTGATCTAGTGGTAGTGTCCCTGTGTACATCAACCACAACACTGTAGAGACCTCAGACATGGCTCCACAGGTGCCTCCTCAAATGGATGCACACTGCTCCATGTATGTTGCCATTATCATGTGTACAATTAATAATGCCTTTCGTTAAAGTTCCTCTACTATGCTATGAAGTACAAATAATTAGGTTTACTTTAAATCATCATTTATCACTCCTAGTTTGTGACACACCTTTTTTCATACTTTATACTATTTCCAGCCCATTTACTTTGCTCCTATAATGCCCTATGGACTTAATTGTCCCTGTTTATTCTTTTTCAGTTGCTACACTTAAGTTCATTTGCCCTGATCTCTGTCATCATAGTAAAAAATTGCTGCCAACTCTCAGCCTCTCCCTATATGAAGAATAAATGAGCAATATCAAGTCAAGAGAAAAAGAGAAAAAAAAGAGAGAAAAAAGAAAAAAACGTGAAAAGGGAGAGATTATAAACTGTAATTAGAAGCTCATTTCGCTTAGGCTATACCATTAATCCAAGAAAGCAGAATGGAGAAAGTAAAGTTTTTACTATTCAGGATCCATACTTTGACATTGCTCTGAGATTAATTTTTATCTCCATTTGAAAGTTAGTTTTGTGCTGAAGCCATGTCCTTACTTCCCGCTAAGGGGGCAGTTGGTGATACTGAGCTGCAAAAATGTTCAAATATAAATTTTTCCACCGTTTTGTGGTCAGTGAAGCCATGTGGTTGACTCATTAGATATAATTTAAGTCTGGCTGGGGGTAAGAAAAATAATTTAATACTCTGTTGCTTCAGGATAGTTTTCATCTTGTCAAATGATTTCCTAGTTTGCAGAGTTTCGAATGAGAAGTCTGGATAAGCTGAAAATGTAAGCATTTCTGTTGTCAAGCCTCTGTTTATACGTGTGACTCTCAGGATCCGTTCTCTATCTTTAATGTTGTGAGGCTTGATAAATACGGGAAGTACAAAGTGTCTTGTCTGTGTTTCAGAGTAGTTTCTCTTGCCCCCCCCCACCCTGTGTGCCCGATCTAGGGTAATTTTTTCTTCTGGGTATTTTAGGTTAAGGGCAAGGGTAATTATTTATTCAAAATATGGAAGGGGGTCCCCTGTGCCTTCTATCCCTTCTGGGATTCCAATTAGTTTTACATTGTTTCTCCAAGATCTGTCTTCCAAGACAATCACTTTTTGTTTTAGCTCATATAGTTTTTTCTTCAGTGCGCGTGTATCCAAAGAAATTGGCTAGATATTATCTTTGATGTTACTAATTCACTGCTCCACCTCAATAGTTTGTATATTTAATTTATTTATTTTATGGCTGAGATTTCAAATGGCTGAGTTAATATCTGCCAGCGCTGAGGTGATGGGCACTAATGCAGCCCAAATTTCATTTCTTATTTCATTTTTGATTAATGTAATAAGTGGATTGACAACAGTGGAATCAAGTTGCACGTTTACCATTTGCACATGGTTTAACTGAGCCATTACCCCAGTGGACCAGGTTTATTCCCCCATGTCTTGGTTTTGATGAATACCTGACTTCAGGTCTAATGGGTCATTTAACTTCACTTTCGGTATTAGACACTGTCACTGTGACTGCAGTATCTTGAGACAGGGTTTTATTCAGGTGACTAACCTGGTCAGACCACACGTTTGAGTCCTCTGAATTGATAACTGTTCCTTTAGAAGCATTCAACTGTTCCTCCAATGAAGTGTCGGATGGAAAGTCAGCCTCCACCTCAACCTCCTCTTCATCTGCTGTGTGGTAGTTGGTTTATTGACCTCCATGTCAGATGCAGAAATTCTTGGATTCTCTGACACCAGTTTTCCACCTGTAGGAGTTGCTGGCAATGGAGAAAGTAGAGAATCCAACTGTGTTGCAGGTGTGCAAAAGAAATTTTATTTTTGCTGTAAATGCGTTCTACACTTTATCAGATCCGGTTGCTCATTGGGGTGACCAAATTTTGAACATATAGGTTTTGTAGTTTGCCCTCAGCATTTCTTCTTTTTCTTATGTTCTAGTGCATTTTCAAGATTGTCATTCATGTGCCTGAAGTTCTTGGACATACTTAATGAAACTATGACCTGCTGCAAACTACATGAAAAATGCCCTGAAGTTTCATTCAAGATTTGCATAGGGAATTATTTCCAAATTGAATATTTTCAAAAAATAACAGTATGCACCTGAGAGGTGCGGCTGTCCACCATGTGCACTCGCAGAGTCATCTTGATTCTTTCTCCTTCCTAGGTCAGCTTGAAGTTTACTGATGGATTCTGTGATATCTGCCCTTCCTCCCAATCAATTTAGTTTTTTCAGCAAACAGTGTTAGTCTGCCATTTATGTCCTTACCTAAGTCACTAATGAAGATGTTGAAAAGTACAGGACTCAGGACAGAACCCTGGGGGAACCCACTTATAACGTCTCCCTTCCTTGAACCAATTCCATTGATTACCACCCTTAGACGTCTGTCTTGGAGCCACACTTTTATCTAGTTGATAAACTTGTCTAAAGTACCAGTGTTTTTGAGTTTAGCTAGCAGATGCCTGTGTGGAACAGAGTCAAAGGCTTTACTGAAGTTGAAATAAAGCAGGTCCACTGGGTGCCCTATGTCTAATTTGGCAGTTACTCAATTGAAGAATGATATGAAATATGTCAGGTATGATCTTCCCACTGTGAATCCATGTTGCTTAGGGTCTTGGAGGTTGTTCTTGTCCAGGTAATCAACGATGTTGTGTTTAGTCAGAGTTTCCATCAGTATGTACACCACTGAGGTCAGACTAACAGGACTTTAGTTTCCAGAATCTTCTTTGCTCCTACTCTTATGCAGGGGGATCACGTTGGCATTTTTCCAATCCTCAGGCACTACCCATGTCTGGAGGGAGAGGTTGAATAGCTTGGACAATGGTTCCGGTAGTTCCTTGGTTAATTCTTCTAGAACCATAGGGTAAATGCCATCTGAGCTGGATGATTTATCTTGATTTAGACTTTCAAGAACTTCCATGACTCTTTTGGCAGTAAAAGCTTGAGTTCCCATAACTACAGTTTTGCTTGAAATGTCATTTGCTGGCATGGGCCCATCCCATTCCATGGTAAAGACTGAGCAAAAGAATTTGTTGAGAATTTCCACCTTTTTTTAATCATTTTTGACTAGTGTCTCACCATCTTTTAGTTTCACCACCCCTTGAGAAGTCTTCCTTTTTTCCCAAACGTATCTAAAAAATTGCTTGCTTCCATTACTGATGTTGTCAGCTGTGCTAAGCTCTGCACTTGCCTTGGCTTCTCTTATGGTGCTTTTGGCTTTTTTGTATAATTCCAGATATTCTTCTCAGGAGGTATCAGTAGGTTTTCTTTTATGGTTGAGAAAGGATCTGCGCTTTTCTCTGATGGCTGCTTTGACTTCCGTGTTGAACCATATAGGGTTTTTACGCTTGTTGTTTTTGGTTGTTGTCTTTGCAAAGGTGGTTGCGGCATCTGTGATAGTTTGATTACCATCCAGAGGTCATTGACATTGGAAAATTGTATAACAGCCTCTAGCCTCTTGTCGGTGAACTCTTTCATCTTAGTGAAGTTTGCCCCTGTGAAACTGATTACTGATGCCTGAGATTGGGAATAAGAAGCTTCAAGGCATACAGTGAACCATACAGTGCTCTGGTCACTGTTTGCTAAGGGTTCCTTCACAGATGTAGTGTCCACTAGGTCAGAATTAGTAAGGGCTACATCTAGTATTGTGTTAACCCTAGTGGGCTCACCTATTAACAGTGCAAGTTGGCAGTCCTGTATAGTGTCTACTATGTTTTGGTTCCTGGAAGATTTGGCAACAGAGACAGATGAGTCAACATCTGGCATATTTAGGTCCCCTACTATTATAGCGTATCACTTGGAAGTCACCCCCTTGATTTCTTCAATCAATTAGATGTCTAGGGCTTCAGAGTGATTGGGTGGTCTATATATTCCTCCCATATAGACTTTCTTTCCCAAGGTTGTGCCAGTATGAACCCATAGGGATTCAACACCTTCTTTCTTTATACTATCAAGTGATGTTGCTCTTAAATCTTCCTTTATGAAAAGTGCACCCCCACCCTTTGAGCCCTTTCTGTCCACTCTAAAGAGTGAGTAACCAGGCATGTTAAAGCCCCATGTATTGGTGTCAGAGGCCAAGTTTCTGTTATTGCCACAATGTCCAGATTGGACTCTGCCAACAGTGCCTGGAACTCACTGATCTTGCTTCCCAAACTTCTGGCATTAAGGTTAAGCACCTCCCATGCATCCCTTGCGCTCTTTGGGGATCGTGGAAATGATTTCTTAGCCATATGTGTTCTGGTACAGATAGGTCCTGGAGGTCCAGCTATGGATAGTGAGATATGTCATATGTTTTTCTTTTCTAGGGTAGCTGTGACCAAGAAGCCATCTTGATGGGATGGGTGAGATGGATTGTTTGGCCACTTGCTCCCCATTTCCCAGTTTAAACTACTGATATTTACATCGAGTTTCTGATCAAGCGCACTTAAACCTTTTTGGTGAGATGAAGACCATCACTCATGAATAGCCTTCTCTCCCATAAGTCTTTCCAGTGCCCTATGATGTGGAATCCCTTCTCCTAACACCAGGAGTGGAGCCAAGTATTAAATGCATTAATCTTTTCTGCTGTGACTGTGGAGTTACTTCCCCTCTTTCCCCAAACTGGGAGGACTTCTGAAAAGGAAAGAGAGGATGTCATGGGCTCGAGCAGATCTTCCAGTTTTATAAAGTTTTCTTTTATAACGGGAATGATCTGGCTTGCTAGATCATTTGTGCCAATGTAAAGCTAGACCATTCCCATCTGTTGAAAGAGTGATGCAGCACCTGCAGGGATGCTGTTTCAACAGCCATAAAGCTGATTGGATAGGACCTGGCAGGGGGGTTCAGGGACAGACAGTGCCATGGCCTAAGGTGGGCACAGCCCTGGCAGCAACCACAACTGTCTCAGGAGGATAAGTAACTAGTGGGGTCCTTCAAGACTCAATTCTAGGCTCGTACAGTTTTTACCTATTTGTTACTGATATTACAGTAGGTTTAAGCTGCTGGTCTGTCAAATATACAGATGACATAAAAACAGGTGAGGCAGGTAGCATTGTTGAGTATATAGCCAGACTGAAATCAGACCTCACTAAAATTTCTGACTGGCCAAAAGTTAAAGAATGAACTTCAATGCAGAGAAGTGAACATTCATGCATCTGGGCTTTATTAACCCCAAAAATAAGTATTTTCTTTCTGGTAAACAGCTTAACGGCACTGTTCTTGAAAAGGATTTTGGTGTCTATG
This sequence comes from Neoceratodus forsteri, assembly GCA_016271365.2. NCBI lineage: Eukaryota > Metazoa > Chordata > Ceratodontiformes > Ceratodontidae > Neoceratodus > Neoceratodus forsteri. Next base: position 663,239,366 of record CM028130.1, on the reverse strand, counting down.
ATTCAGATGATTTTTGCTTTACACAACATATAAATGAAACAATAGCCTAAGCATACAAGACCTTATGGACCATTAAAAACAGAATTAACTATAGAGATGCCAAAGTCTTGATACCACTTTACAGATCATATATTAGACCAATTTTTGATTATTGTTCACAGTTCTGCTACCCCTACAAAAAAGCAATAGTAGGCAGCTTGAAAGAATTCAAAAGAGATTCACTAAGTTGGTATATGGGTTAAGAGATAAAAATTATGATGACAGGTTAGCCACCTTGAAGCTTATGCCCCTAGAAATGAGAGTACATAGGAGTGACCTTTTATTTTTGTGAGACATAATTAATGGCCTTTATTTATTTAACAAAATGGGATTTGCCTTCAAACAAGACAAAGTTGTGACTAGAGGTCACCTTCTTCAACTGTGTCTCCCAAGGTATAACACTAACAGAGTTTTAATTTACTCAGAGAGTTGTAAGCACAAGGCATGAACTCCTTCTTGACATAATTTTAAGTAAAAATAAGCGCATATTTAAGTGCAATCTAGACAACTGGCTTCTAAAATAGAAAGATATGCATCCTTGTTAAGGGTTTTTGATTGGAGCTAGTTATGGGCATATTGCCTTTTGCTTCTGACTCCATTGTTAGTATGAACCCTTAGTATGACCCCCCCATGCCCCTTCTGCCTCTGGTAGCCCACTTTCACACCTGATCCCCTTTGAAACAGTGTTAGGCACTGGCTTAAGCCCACTTAGACCACCTCCTGGCTGGTCTAAGTGGAGCCCATTGCTGCATCTATGGCGTGGCTTGCAAAATCCCCCAAAACAGGATGGTGCAGCCCTGCTGTGGAGCAAGCCCCCTTGCTACCTGGCACAGGAGTGCAGCCTTAAGGGTAGCACAGGGTAGAATGCGTGCAAGGCATCTAGATTTCGATGCAACTGCATTTGAAAATAGGGATTGCTGCAAAATATGATGCAAGGTGCCACTGTGTCATACCTATTTGGCGCAGACACCTTGCGTCAAACTTTGGTGTTTAAAAATTGGGCCTGTTGCTTCATTGCTTATGGAATGTACAAGAAAAGTGGATATTTTGTTTCATAGGTGTTCTGTAGGTCTGAAGCTTACTCCCTAGCTGAGGTCATGACATCACAATCTGTTGCTGTGGAAATGGATGTGATGTCATAAACTGATGATACTGGTATCAACCTAGGAATAAGTATCAAAACGAAAATTAACTGTAGGGAACAAAGATACAGGGCCCTATTTTAAGTCACAGGGATGGTTAATAAGTGGTCACTGCATCAACTAAATGACAGTTGTGACTTTCCAACCCTTTTGTACTGTGCTAAAAAACAAACTTCTATGCACCCATGGGTGAAGGGGTTGTTAGGAAAATTAGCCAATCAGATACCAGGAAATAAAAAGGCGATTTTATAAGTAAGCAATAATACCTGACAGGGTGGGTGGTATTGGGCAATACTGGACCACCCAGGGGCATAATGAGGCCCGACGCCACAGGTGCAGGGCCTTATAGCCCCTGGAAGGTATTATTACGCTTAGAACATGGGCAGCTGTGTATGTTTTAAAAAAAAAAAAACACAACATGATTCTTTAAATTCTAAAAGTCATTTATTTAGTAACAAAATAGTTCCAACACCAGTATTAGAATGCTACTTTTTTTACTAGGGAGTTCTGAGGACTAGGGAGCTCAATGTCATGGTTACCCCCCCATCCCATATACAGAGAGACACACACACACACACACACACACACATTGTAGCTGGTTACAGTACCTGTAGGAGTGGCACAAAATTCACTGGGATTTAGAAACTGCAGTCTCTCATGAAGTGCAGGCTGCACAGTTCTGATCCCTCATGTCGGAGTGAGAGAGACATCCTGAGAGAAAACGCAAGCTCCCCACCAAAAAAAAACAGAAGTGAGAGTAGCTGTTTACACATGCACATCTCTTCCCCATCAGGCAGCAGCATAACGAGACAGAGAGCCCTCTCCAGTCTTTTTTCCAGGCATTACAACTGAAAGGCATCAGTAGGCAGACAAAAAAACTGAAGTAATGGGAACCATTTCCTTGTGCACCTCTCCGCTCTTTCAAGTGACTGTTGATGCCATGTGGCTGCCATAACACAGGGAAGATGGACGTTTGAGACACATTTCATGGGGGAGAATAAACAAAATGCTTGCAGCACACTATGGATTTAACTGCTTCCACAAAGCCAATCTGTGTTCAGGACTCTGAGTCGCTACAGACGTGCTGCTGGCTTACGCGGTTTACTACATCTGTCGGCTTTTGGGGAAGTGAGGGATGAATGTTTGTCCCATTAAAGCATTACCAGCTTGTAGTTAGGATGGAAAGTAGAAAATCTATCTGCCAGAATGGTTAGGGGACAGTGGGATGAATGGGTTTTACAAGGGCAGAGATTGATACAGAGTGGGTTCAGGAAAGTGCTTGCTTTTGAAATGGTTGGCTGTGAGGAATGAAGACTTGTCTCTCTTCTCCAGAGTATAAAAATTAATAGTGAATTGTGTTATTTCTTTTTTTACATAAACACAGCAGGCATCAAACTAGGGAGCTTTGGGGGAGGGGGAGGGACAGTATATCTCACTAAGTGAGACAAAAAAATGGCGGCTATTTCAAATTCAAATGAGGGGGTTTTAGCCAATTGGAAATTAGGGTGGGCACTTGGATATTTTAGTGGGTGGAGGGGCACTGGGACTGGTACTTTTTATTTCCTTGACATCTTTTAAAAGTTAATGTACCCCCCTGGCAAGGGCACTAGCCAATCAGATGCCAGGAAATAAAAAGGCCATTTTCTAATGTAAAACATGGTAATCCTCAAAAGCCTTGTCCCAGACATATGCAATGCTCTCTACATGTAGAATAGCTACAGTCAGGATTTAGACAACAGATATAGGTTCCCATATGCAGTATATTACTGTCTGTTATGGAAGGGGCAAGAGCATACTGTAACCTGACTGGCAGAGAGGTACTTTCAGTTGGGCCATTATGCCAGCACAAAAGCCCAGCTGAAAGTGGCTCCAACCAAATGTCTTAGCACTGACCTGCGGTCCAGGTGCTAGCCTTCTGTCCACAAGGTGCCCTGTTCCATTTTGGCTTCCCTGGCACCTTCTCTCTACAGGCCTTATTGTGTCAATCCCACTCCCCATTACAGAATGCTCCATTTAATGACATGTGACAGTGTTGCCAAAACTGACACCAATCGAACAGCATTTCAAAATCCTCTGACAAGCCTCATCAAACTGCTGCTGCTCAACTCCTGAAAGTGTCTCCTCATGCTGCCATTATTGCCACAAAACCACATCACAACAACACCCCCCTTGTTCTCTCTTGTACTACATAACACAGCTTGCAATCCTTTCTGGTGAAACTGCCTTCCACTTGCCTATCTAGTGAACTATTCTCCCAGCCACTATCCTATACAGGCCAGTCAACATATTCCTCGTTCTAGCCTCCACAATACACAGGCTACCTGTGAACTGTGTTGTACCCAAGCATGCTGGCATGCTGAAGCTGACACTCTGCCTCAAATGCCCTTACTTACCTAATGCTGCCCTTACTAAAATATATAAACTGTGGGTGCCACCTACTGGTCAACCTTAAATATGGCAACAGAGGACAAGAACGTTTTTGTTATTTCTCCTTTTGTTCTTTCATTTTACACTATTTAAATAAAAAAGGCTATACTTGTTTACTTTTTATTTATTTTTTTATTTATTTGCACTTAAAAGAATCTGTTTCATATTCACAATATGGCACTTCAGGACATGTGTTGTGGTGGGATAAAATTGCTTCTTTGGTGGTGGAAGCACTCAGCTGCACTTCATGCTCCAACCCACCCGAGGCATACCATTATTCCAGCATAATACACCACGTGCTAGATTCACAAAGCTTTGCCCCAGCACAAACCCTGTTTGCATGGTGCAAACTGGGTTTTGCACCATCGGGTTATTTATAAATGCCCAGTTTGCACCATTAGAATGGGCTTCCACCAGGACAAAGGGTTCAGGGGGCCACAATTCAAATTATGGGGAGGGACCTGCATAAAGGAGTTGTGCCATTCACAAACCATTTTCTCCACACAAGGGCCATTTGAGGAAGTGCCTTGCATGAAGAAAATACTGCTGACCAAGACCCGGCAGTATTCCTCACAACCCTAGTGGCTGCTGAAGGTACTGCAGCAGCCCCCACACTCAGAACACTGTGACCTTGTATATTGGATTCTTATACTGAAAGATAGAGTAGTAGAAGATTTGAAAGCCCATTTAACTACTCCCCATATAAGTGGGTCATTTACCATGATTTGATAATAGCCATGCATCAACCCTTTTATTAAATATGTCTATTGACTCGATGTCTACAATATCTCTTGGTAACCTATTCCATTGCCTACCAGATCTATTTATGTAGGTGCTGTGTCTCGTATTATTTTTTTGCAGTTTTTGCTATAATTTGTTTTCCATGTCTTCTCAGACACATTGATTTTTTCTGCAGCTTTATTCCCATTGCATTACTTAAGTTATCATCCTTTATGATTTTATACATACTTAACAAATCACCTCTAGTTCTTCGGTGCTCCAAGGAATGTAGACCTGTCTTCCCTAACCTGTTTTGATAGCTATATTGTCCCAAATTTCCTTTTTTTTGGTAAATTGTCTCTGCACCTTTTCAATTTTCCCTGTTTCTCCAATTGTATATGGACTCCATATCTGTGATCCATAATCTAATATGGGTTTTACGTATGTCTTAAATAATGGGACCATGCATGCTAGATTTTTACTCATAAAACTTCTTTTTATGTTTTTTTATCATGAAATTTGCTTTTCTAATGACTGACGTTCTATGTTCCTTGAAATTTAACTTGTCATCTATTCAAATGCCACAGTCTTTCTCGAGTTTAGTTATTAATAATGTTTTGCCCAAAAGTACATATTTCTGCTTTGCATTATTTTTACCAATGCGCCTCACTTTACACTTGTTGAGACTAAAAGGCATTCTATTTTTGACATCATATCTCAATGATTTTCAGATCTTGTTTCATCTTTTCTTTTTCTATTTCTGTATTAACTAGCCCACCCAATTTAATGTCATCTGCAAACTTAACTATTTTATTGACTATACTGCCTTGCAGATCACTGATGAATATTGCAAACAATGCAGGGACCAACACCGATCCCTGCGGCATCCCACTTGCCACCTCAGTTGGTTCAGAGTGTTGCCCACACACCCGCACGCTCTATGTCCTACCCCTCAGCCAGTCTCCAATCCAGTTAGTAATTCTTTTGTCTATTTCCATGCTTACTAGTTTTTGTAATCAACCATGATGAGGGACTTTGTCAAATGCTTTCTGGAAATCCAGAAAGATCATATCTACAGATTTGTCAGTATACATTATTTTATTTATGTGTTCATAGAAGGTTAGCAAATTGTTAGTACAACCCCTGTTTTTCTTGTACCCCTGTTGCATGTTATCTTCGAAACCTAATAGGTTCAGATTTTCTTTGAGCTTGTTTTTCACTATTAGTTCTGTTATTGTACTCAGGATGCATGTCAGACTGACAGGTCTACAATTTGAAATCAGAAACGTTTTTCCTTTTTTAAACAATGGTACTACTGTGGCCTTCTTCCAATCATCAGGTATCTCTCCGCTGTTAATGAAGCATTTAACAACATGGTTAGTGGCTGATTGATATATTTTGCTGTCTCATGTAATAATTTAGAGTTGATGAGGTCTGGACCTGTGGATTTATTTGTTTTTATATTCTTAAGCAGTTCACAAACTTCTCCTGATGTCACATTTAGGGACAGAGTGTCATTTTTATTTATATTACTCATTATTTATTCCTTATCCATTGTTTTAAAGACAGTAGCAAAATACTCATTAAAGTAGTGTAGTGGTTCTTCTCCACTCCACTGTCTCTGGTTGCCATCCCTTTTATATGAAAAGAAGTTTCCCTGGTAGTCCAGTGGTCCCTCCCCCTGCCCTGTTCTCTGATTGCCATCCCAATAGTAAAATAAATAATTCCCTAGTAGTCTAGTGGTCCTTCTCCCTCCCCTGCATTTTGATCTCCATCCCAAAATGAAAAACATTATTCCCTCGTAATCTAGTGGTCCCTCCCCTTTCTCTGATCTCTGCCCCAAAATGAAAAACATTATAACCTGGTAGTCTAGTGATCTCTCCACAGGTCACTGATTCTCAGTCTGAGTAAAAGAAAATAGCCCTTCCCTGGTAATCTAGTTGTCCCTCCCCCACCAGAACACCTGCCCAATAAATATATATAATTAACATTGGTGTCCAGTGTAACACCCCCTCACCTCGCTCCTTGGGAAAAAAAAAGGAAAGTGTCCCATTTTCCTGGTGGTCTAGTGGACCCCACCCTCCCACCCAGGCAGACAGTGACCTCCCACCCTGATCCCCCATTCTGAAAAACAGCTGGCAACCGGCACAGACCTCCTCCCACCACCATGCCTTGTTGTGACTGAACTGTAAATGATTGAGTACAATAAAGGAATAATGCCCTCCAGGGTGGGTGTTATTCTGGGATAACATCCCACCTCAGGTGGTTGGACCCCAGGCCACTGGCCGAGGGTGTCCAACACCCAAGAAGGGATGTTATCCCAGCATAACACCCACCCTGGAGGGCATTATTCCTATTATACAATGGCTTGTTGTTTTATACAGAAAAAAATCATTTTAAATAATTTTTTTAGTGTTTAAAAATATTTTGTTTAAGAAAAGATGCAAACATTCAGCAAGAGAAAAAAGAAAATAACTATGAGGTGCTCATTTAGTTGATCAGCAGGGATGTTATGCCGGGATAAAATCCCTGCAGTGATGGCTAACTGACCAATCAGAAGCCAGGATTCTTTCTTGTCATTGTATAATATACACTACACACTCACTGGTTGACACTGTCAACCAATGTGCATGTAGTACATACTGTATGCGCTCATTCACGGTTTGGTCGGCGTTCAGCCATGATGGTGGGAGGAGGGCTGTGCCTGTCACTGACTGGGTTTCAGAATGGAGAGAGCAGGGTGGGAGGTTGCTGTCTGCTAGGGTGTGAGGGTGAGGGGTCCAGTAGACTACCAGGAAAATGGGACACTTTCATTTTTTACCAAGGGAGCGAGGGGGGGGTTGTACACTAAACACCAATGTGAATTATATATATTTATTGGGCAGGTGTTTGGGTGGGGGAAGGGACCGCTAGACTTCTAGGGAGGGATTGCTTTCTTTTACTTGGAATGGTGATTGGTGAATGGGGGAAGGGAAGGAACCACCAGACTGTACCAGGAAATAATGTTTTTCATTTCGGGATGAAGATAGGAGAACAGAGGAGGGCAGAAGGACCACTAGACTGCCATGGAATAATGTTTTCCATTTCAGGATGGAGATTGGAGAATGGGGGAAGGGAAAATGGACCACTACACTACCGGGGAATAATGTTTTTCATTTTGGGGCAGAGATCAGAGAATGGGAAAGAGGAAGGAACCATTAGACCACCAGGGAATAATGCTTTTTATATTGGGATGGAGATCGGAGAATTGGGATGGGAAGAGAAGGGAAGGGAACACTAGACTACCAGGGAATGATTTATTTTACTATCTGACTAGAGATCAGAGAAAAGGGGAAGGACCACTAGACTACCAGGGAAACTTAATTTATACATAATGGGATGGTGATCATAGATCGGGGCAGGAAGGACCACTTTATTATCAAGGACACTTTTTCATTCATGTGGGGTTGGTGATCAGCGCTTAGGGATGGGGAGGGACCACTAGAACACCAGGGAGGGTTTTGTCTCAATACAGGCATGGCAGTCCACGTTGTGGGGTGCACAAAACTTCCTCATAGCCCATGTAAATGGTCCCATAATGGGTATGCAAATAGCCAGCTAGAGCCTTGCATGCCCAATGAGCTCATTTGCATGGCTGCTTTTGTGAATCACAAATAGTGCACAGGCACTATTCTTCGAAGGGCCATTTCCAAGCATGCAGGTTGAGGCAGTGCTAGTTGGGTTAGAGGTAGCAGTAATGGGGTTAACACTGCCTCTGCATAGCCATATTCACAGTCAGCACCCTACGACATCTATCTGTGAATAACATTTTTAACCACCTGGGCAATCTCAAACAGCAATGCAAACTTTTGCACTGCACTTTGCATGTTTTTGTAGCTCTAGCCTCGCCTGTCATGCCTTACTGCTTATGTAGCACAAATTGTTTTCTAAATTCAATATCAATGATCATGTAGTCATAGTTTTCCTTAAAATGAACCAAAAAGGGCAAATAAATCCAGGTTTTGAAGTAAATTCTAAATCTGGCTTGAGCACATAAAAATAGTGTCTAAATACAATGTACAGAAATTACCTCAAGCAATTAATGTAGCACAAAAAGAAAACATACAGATATATTGGATACCCATAACTATTGGAATTTTGTAAGAAATCTATAATTTATAAAATAAGTTGGAGGTCTCACGGAAAGGATCTGAAGTTTAAATCTTTGTAAATACCTAGAGGATGAACTGACCTCAATTTGTAGATTCAGAAACATTTCCTGCATAATAATCTTGATCCATATAACACCCTCACTGAGTGTTGTACTCTTTGAGTCCAAAACAATGACACACTGTGAGTCCATTTTTATGGCTGTGTGAGCAGAGCTCCGCAGATGTATTATTACAGTTTGTATAGAAGCACTGTGGAAGCATGTGAATGGACCACTGTCTGGTCTGCTTCCACGGTGCTCTAACATACTTTCTAATGGTTGTGTTTATGCAGCCCTTCCCCTCCACTGGCCACATAAACACACCCACTTTGTGGGGCACTACTGCTACTCTCGCAACTGCAGAAGTGATGGGCGCCATAGATACAAACATCTTGGGCAAAGGCACTATTGACTGTGCTTTTAACATGTACTGCATGTACTTTTTGTTAATTTTTATGCAGATGCTTCACTGAACCGTGATCTTCAACAAGCGGCTGAGACCAGATGCAGTGCTTCTCTGAACTGCAATCTCCAACAGGCGACTGAGATCAGATGCACTGATCCAGTTCAAGCACATCAGAGTAAGGTCAATGGGGTGAGTGACATGCACTGCCATTATTTAGCACCACGTTAACAAATAATAAAACAAAAAGCCATTCTACTGTTTATCTGAGTAGCAGTAGCAAAGCAAAAAATAAAAGTAACCCTAAGGTGCTATTGACTGTTCTTTTAATATGTACTGCATGTACTTTTTGCTAATTCTTCCACTGATGCTTCACTGAACCCCAATCTTTAACAAGTGACTGAGACCAGCTGGAGTGCTTCACTGAACTGCTATCTCCAACAAGCGGCTGAGATGAGATGCGCTGTTCCAGCTTGAGCGCATCAGATTAAGGTCAATGGAGTGAGTGACGTGCATTGCTGTCATTCAGCAGAAATTTAACAAATAAAAAAGCCATGCTACTGTTTACCCCAGTGGCAGAATCAAAGTAGAAAATAAAAGTAAATGTTTGTGATTTTTACAGTTACAACATGTGGCTGAGACCAGATGCACTGCTTCACTGAACTGTGATCTCCAACAAGCGACTGAGTTCAGATGCACTGATCCAGCTTGCGTGCATCAGAATAACTTCAATGGAGTGAGTGACATGCATTACTGTCATTCAACACCAATTCAACAAATAAATAAAAAAAAGCCATGCTGTTTACCTGAGTGGCAGAAGCAAAGTAGAAAATAAAAGTAACTCTTTGTGATTTTTATAAAACAAATAAGGTTTCTGCTGATGCGCATATCTGAGCAAGCCAGACACTTAGCAAATTTACTTCCACTGTTTGCATATTGAGTGAGTGCCCGTAAGGAAGGTGCCAGTTATCAAGATGCAGGTTAGGCCGCTGCAAAAGTAATTATGGCTTTTCAGATGTATTTTGATCCAGATGAGGATGTCTTTCATCTGGCTCATCAATAACTACTTGCATTTTTTTTTACAGATTTGACAATGTTTCTGTTGCCATGCATGTCTGAGCAAAGCAGACACTTGGTGGATTCACTGTCACTGTGCACACACTGAACGAATGCTCATAGGGAAAGTGCCAGTTCTCAGAAGAAAGTCAGGCAGCTGCAAACTAATTATGCCTTTTTAGATGGACTTGGATCCAGACAAGAATTTCTTTCATCTGGTTCAACCATCCTCAGCAGAGATTCTGAGAGTCTGTTTGTACTGCAGCATTACTTTCCTCGGAAATCGTGGATGCAGGGAAAACTTTGTCACATTTTTTTTACATCAGACTGCACTCTAACTGGTTTGAATATGTATGATTGAGCCAGATAAAAGAAATCCTTGTCTATATAGAAATGTTTCTGAAAAGCCATAATTAGTTTACAACAGTTTAACTTGCTTCTTTATAACTGATGCTTACCTTGCGAGAGCTCAATCTATGAAAGTGAAAGTGATCACAATGTAAGAGAATTCATTAAGTGTCTGACTTGATCAGACATGCACATCAGCAAAACTACTGTTGGTTTTGTAAAAAGTGCAAATAATTATTGTTGAGCCAGAAGAAAGTAATCCTCATCTGGATCAAAATCCATCTTTGATGTCATAATTAATTTACAGCTGGGTGGCGGTGGTGTTACCACACCCCCACCTTAGCAGGACCTGCTAACAAATGCCCTTCTGAAGCTGCCAGCATTTGATGCTGCTGCAGCACCAGTTTACAGAAGCAATCAGCTCTTCTACCCCACCTTGGAGTAGTTTTGAGTCCAGAAACAAAGTTGCAGTTTAAATGTTTGAAGTCAGGTGGCTGGCGGAGCGCTGATTAATGTTAGCAGTTCACACCTTTTTGCCTCAGCGGTGGTGATGCTGATATAATTGTTGTCCCATCCAGTAGCAGTGGAACCTCCATGGTAACTGAACACTTGTTTGTGCCTGCACTGTGCTGCCTGCATTTCAGAGCAATCGATAGAATAAAGATTAGTGACCCAAGGAGCCCTGGACCAAGCCATTGCAGGCTTCTCTTCCTGGGGCAGCTCCCTCCCTCCTAGATCAGTAATAATCCACAAGGAGATGGTCAGTCAGCTCCGTGCACTGCACAGTATAGATACTCATCAAATGGTATGTCAGGCATTTTAATTTATTTTTCTTGATACAATAGGGCCATATATATAAAGTCTATAAAATAAATACATAAAGATTTGGGTGGCAGTCTTGCCCAGTGGTGCAGTGGATTGAGACGCTGGACACCACAGCTCACACCACGCTGGTGACCCAGACTAGGGAGTGAGCTCGGGCTGCTGGAAGTCATCTGTGGATGAGACAATCAAGCATCCAGAGGACAGCTCTCCTCTCCTCTCCTGGGGAGGTTGGGTTCATGACTCCCTAGCAGCAGTGATTCCTAGTGGAGACTGGGGTACATCAGCCAGGGGTCACTCACGCAAAGGGTGGAGGCATCGGCAGATGTCCATGAGAGGGGTGTGAGAGCATGTTCAGTTTGTGCTGGATGTCATTGCATGCCTGCTCCTCCAGGAGACCTTCACGATCATGCACGCAAGAGGAAACACCCTGGCTCCAGCAGGAGACGATGGTACGCCAGCCCCACACTCACTGTTAGACTCTGCCTTCCCAGATCCCGATATTATTCAGCTTGCACCAGACTACTGAAATAAATTTAAAGATGTGCCCAGGTAAGTGGGGGATGGCCCCGCTCTGGGAGGGTACAAGCAAGGGGCTTCAGTGGTACAGGGTGCTCGGTCAGAGTTCTGGGGGGATCTAGGGTAAGGGGTGTCTTAAGCTGGGTGGGACAAGCTGGGGATACCTGAGGGATGCCTCAGGACCTGTGACTGGAGGGAAAAAAAGAATACAAAAAAAAAAGATTTGGGTGGCCAGAGTAGAGGACGATGAATTGTGGCACTGACAAAGCCAAGATATTCCTGAAAGTGGCTGATTCCACGCAATATATAAGATTAATTCATTGAGACCTTGCCCTGCATCCATTGAACAATAATTAAATTACATAATGATCATTTTCTTTTTTAATGTTAAAAACATGCAGGTATATTAGCTGTATTTTTTTATTTAACTGAGACATTATGTGACAGAATGAATAGATTACAGACGCAACCAGAGTTCTGTCTTTTCCTCACATTACCATTTTGACCTGTTTGTAGTTAGTAATAATTAGGGGTCCTGTTTATATATTTAAAAAATTGCCCCTTTCTTGAACAACTGTTTAACTTATGGGAAGGCTGGCATAGTGCAGTACCCCTAACTGTCATTACTACTTGATTTTCATGAAAACATGAAGTTTTCCCCATGCAGGGCAGTCCTCATATTTCCATTGGAAAAAGACAGAGTGGGAAGATTATTATTCCTGCGCAAAAATTAGCATTAGCACATACCTACTTGTTAAATTTACTTTTCTATGTGCTTCTTGCTGTGGATGATATACATTTGTTTTTTTTTCTGTTCTCGGCACTCAAGCCTAACCTTTTAAACCAAAGAAATCAGGCATCTGTTTTCAAGGGAGGATGGGGATAATAATAGTAATAAACAATATTTAAATTTGGAATAGCTGGAAAATATTACACACAGATTCAAAGATGTCTGCAATGCATGAAGAAAAGTAATGTCAGATGTTTTCCTGTCCCAGTAATTTGCACACCGCTGTCTAAAATGACTATATAAGCATGATATACAACCAATGTAGTCTCTTCAGAGAAAAAAAGCAGTTGAAATCATGTTTGAACTGTCAGCTGAAAAAATAAATGTTTGCCCATATTAGAAAAGAGCTAGTTGCCTTTACTGAAGTCTTAAAACTGTATATTGATTATGGGGACTTCTCAGGATTATTGCACAAATGCAAGTTCTTTGCTTGGTAAGTTGTACTAGTGCTAGATACAGAAATCTATTATATAGTCCCCTTTATTTCAGTGTTCAAGTTTTAGCGTCTGACTAGTTAAAATCCTTAGGCTTGATTTACTGCTTTCAGCATAAAGTAATGAAAATTCAGTCCGAATCACTGAGCACAGGCGATGAAGTTACATACGTATGTAAGTGATACTCTTATTCTTAGACTCAGTTAGCTGTTTAAGCAATAATCGATGACAGGGTATGGGTTATGCAGGGATTTACTCACGCCTGGTGTGGTTTGATCACAAGGCAACAGGCTGAGTGACCAAATCCACACCAAGCATGAGTAAATCCCAGCATAACCCACACCCTGGAGTGGATTATTACAATTATACACATGAAATCGGTAACAGTATAAAGAAAAAAGAGAGATAATTTGAGGTTTTCTGCTTATTTTTGTATTAATTATCTTCTTTACATTAATATATTCTTCCACCACATAAAATAGTTCCTAATGTAGACATAAGTAATAGCCTTGTTAATAAACTGTATGCTTATTAGTATGTAAACTTTTAAAACTGAGAAGGGAACTTTCATTACATTGTAATTGTTGTTTCAGTTTGTTTAGGAATTTATGCTTTAGATTTAACTATTACAATTAAACGAAAGTATTCAGAACTGTTGCAGAACTACACTTACGCAAAAGAATTACAACAGAATGCTTTTAAGAATAATATTTTTTGTCCTTTATGTTATACTTATTGGATGCTTATTCCTTGAAGTAAACGTTGATTGTTGTGTGGTTGATAAATTTAAAAAAGAGATACCTCTTGGTGGACTTCTGACTGACTGGTGAGATGTTGCAGGAGAGCAAGATCTTAATGTTTGGGTGGGCGTTTCAGGAATTTGAGGGTCATCGGGCATGTTGCACGGTGCTTCAGGATCCATGCTGGGAAACTGCATCGCCTGTTCTAGAAATGCTGCATCTTCTTTGGGCATTTCTTGGACCTGGGACCTGGGAGAATTTTGTGTGAGGAAGGTAATCACCAGGGCTGTATACTGCCACTTGAAAGTCTGCTGTCTCTGTGTTTTGAGCTTCCTTTTCCTGTTCGGCGGTTAATGTGGGCTGCATTTTTTCATGCACAGCTAGGCTTGCAGGAGTGGCTGAATTTTGAAGAAGGCCTGTAGTCATTTCTGTGGCTTTTCATTTGGTTGCTTGTGCTTTGTCTTTTTCTTTTGAGCTGGAGGTACTGGAATTGGATCACTGGTCAGATGAGGAACTGCTGCAAGGCTTAGGTTACAGGGTAGGCTTTGGTGACAGAATTGCACTCCATTGTTGGCGCTCCTCAAGATTTGGATGCCAGTAGGAGCAGAGAGATGCCTCAATTTTGTGTCTTGTCATGAACATAATCTGTCTTGACTCAAGCCCTGCACTGCTTAATAAAGTTACAGCTGTAGCTCACAGGGAGTGATTTGTGTAGGTGTGTGAGACCGGCTTCTTGTCAGATGCAAGACAACATTGAACTCAAATGGTTTAGGCCCACTGGCTCACAACTTTACCAATATTCCATTTTATCAAGGGCTTCCTGAGACTGCTGCTTCAGGTGGCAAAAGAGGGCAGATGCATTTAATGGTAATTTGCTCAGATATTTCTGGTAACTCTTTATTGGGCATGGGGGTTCCCAGGCTTTTCAAAAAGGAAACCCCCTAATATTTTCTTTATTGGTATCACTGACTTTTTTCTGATTTTTGGTTTCCTTGTTGAACATTTTTGTCAGACATTTAAGTCTGTTTGCAGTTTATTTTATTACAAAAGAGTCTCTTTTGATTGAACGGACCCCTTCATTACCATGCCTTGCTATTTGAAGCTGCAGGTCCAGCCATATTTTTTTTACTAGACCAGGGGCAGTATTATGTGAAAGACATGGAGAATTTCTTAAGAATTGCAGCTCTTCTCCAGTAAGCGTTGGGTGGTGAAACACTTTGTCTTTCCCTTCTCTCTGCTTTCTCTTCACCATACCTTTAAACACATTATTGGAGGTGGTGAACTTGGGGTTATTCATTAGGTTTATACATCAGCTCAGAGAAGGATTGCTTAGATGTCGGTTTAGACCCGACTGCAGGCTTATAAAACTGTTAAGCCCATATTCATTGCCTTCATTGTTTCTGACTGTGCTATAATACAAACAGAGTATCTCATTCAGCTCGGGCAGAGGTATTTCTTTCAGCTTTACTGTGATTTCTTTTTCTGCACACCAGTTTGCAAAAATATTCACTGCCCACTTGGTCTGCTTTAAAGTTGCGAGCTCATTGCACTCCATTTCTAGTTTCAGAATGTCAGTGCTAGATAAGTCAGTGTGCCTTACTGTTTTTGCAGTGCTTTCTTTGTTTTGTTCTTTTACTGGCTGCAGTGTTGTCTGCTGAGGAAATGTGTCTTGGACCATGCCATCATCCCCAGTCTGTGCTGCTGCACCTGCCACAGTCTCCAGGGCCCTGTTACCATCCTTGATGTCTGCTTCTGTGGCTACCACTTAGTGGGATTCTCTGTTGGCATCTACAGAGTTCAAGCTCTGGTCAGAAGAAATGGATGTATCACTGTTATCGACAGTGAAGATAGGTGTCTCCGATTCACTACAATTACTGAATAATGCCTCTAGTGTCTCAAGGCTATTCATTGTGAAGTACGTTATGATGTCAGACATGCTGTCAAGCTATTCTGACAGGATTTTGAGACTTACAGCTGACGACGTTTATGACGTGCAGTAGCGGGAGTTCTTTACACATGCTTGGGATTTGTTGATTGAATGTGATTGGTGCGTTGTTTTACATTGTAAACAAACTATTTCCCCTTAACTGGGTCTTTTGTCATCAGTTACCATGAGATTTACTCACACGAAGGAGATGTTCTTAGCCAATAGGATTCCTGTATTTGACAGTACCATTGTATAATTGGGTGTATAAAACAGACTAACATACGGTAACTCCTCATAAGCTTTACCACAATTAGGAGTTGTGCTGCAGTCCTACCATAATATGTGGCAGATACAAACATACAAACACATGAAGAAGCCAGCAGAAGAAGGTCATTTGGTCTATCTAGTCTGCTCATACTGCAGGGTCCACAGCTTGAGCTACTGTCCCTGCCCTCCCTCCTCACTCCTCCCATCCTCCTTACCCATGATCCTTACCTTCCCCCATGCCTATGCTAGCCTCTCTTAAAACTGACCTTTGTTTTTAATGAGATCACCTGTTCTGGCAGTGCATTCCAAGTGACCACCACCCTCTCTATGAAGAAGTGCTTCCTGATCTCCCTCCTAAACCTCCCACCCTCCAGCTTAAGACTGTGCCCCCTTGTGTTATAGTTGCCACTCTGCTTAAAGAGACATTCCTTATCTGTCTTATTTATCCCTTTCAAGTACTTGAATGTCCCAATCATGTCATCTCTTTCTGTTCTGTCTTCCAGGGAGTACATGTTCAGTGCCCTCAACCTCTCATCATATGCCTCACCCTGCTGACCCACTATCATCTTTGTAGCCCTCCTCTGGACCTTCTCCAGCAGGTTAATGTCCTTTTTCAGATGTTCAAGTTTCAAGTTTATTGCAGGAAAAAAACTCCATTGAGCAAGCTCATTCACAAGGAAGTCCTGGAACATACATACAAACAAGACTACTATTAAATACAGAAATTGAACATTAGAGAAGTTAAGTGCTAATCCTATACTTGTGTGCAAATAGTGCTCCATATCACCTGACACAGGTCATCACACTCTTACATAACATGCTGGTGCTGTTATTATGGACCAGTGGGCTTGACAAGTCCTAGCAGCACAAGTTTTAGCAGCAGTTACATACATCTTTTATTTTTTCATTAGATAGCTTTTTAAAGAGGCTAACAGAGACTAATTTGGATAGTTTCAGGGTCGATTGTTGCTGATTCCAGATGGCAGGGAGGGTGACGGAGAAGGCGTGCTTGCCAAAAGATGTGCGGGTTTATGGGACATTCAGCGAGATAAAGTCTAACTTCCTGAGTGACTAAGTACTGTGGCTGATCTAGACAAGGAAAGTTAGATAGCTATGAAGTTTGTTAAGTAGGAGCTTTAGGGTCCAGGTACCAGCGTGGAGAATACGTCTGGTAGTGAGAGACGTCCAACCTATGGCTGAATAGAGGTCGCAGTGATGCGTCTGTAAAGGGGAGTTCATAATGAAGGGCAGGGCATGGTGATAAAGGATGTCCAGTTTCTTTAGATTTGAAGTTGAAGACGAGGTATAAATTAGATCACTGTAGTCTAGTAGCGGGAAAAATGTGGCCTGTACATGTCTAGTTCTAATTTCGAGTGGGAAAAGTGACCTGTTATTGAACAGGAAGCCTAACCGTACTTTTAGTCTTCTAGCAAGGTCATCCAGATATTCTGAAAAGGTGAGCTTACTGTCTATCCAGAATCCAAGGTATTTAAATTTCAGCGTTACTTCCAGAGGCTCTCATAGGAAGGTAACTGTAAAATCCTTCAGCAGGGATGTAGTTACGGAGGGCAGTGTATTGGAGGAAAAGATCATAGCTTTGGTTTTCTTGGCATTTAGAAGAAGTCTGGCATTAAAGAGGTTGGACTCAAGTTGGGCAAAGTCAGCTTGGAGGACATCCCTAACCTCAGATAGGGATGCGTCATATGTATAAAGAACTGTATCTTTGGTAAAGAAGTGGAGTTTTGATTTCAATATGTGACAGTCAAGGTCATTAATGTATATAGAGAAAAGGATGGGACCTAAGAATGAGCCTTGCTGGACTCCTCTAGTGATTGGTAGTGGGGATGAGAATGTGCCACCAGCTTTGATTTTTTGCATCCTTCCCAAAAGGTAACTACTAAACCACAGTATGGTCGGTGGAGTGGCACCTATATTGGCAAGGCTGCTTTCAGTTAAGGACTGGTGCCGGCCCATCGGTGCAGCGGTGGGATTTCCGCTTGCGGCGCGGCGACCTGGGTTGAGGCGGATCCGGGTCATCGGAGGCGGCGGGAGGAGTAGGATCGGCGTCCTTGGGCAGCTCTCCTTCTCTGGGGAGGTGTGGGTTGCACTTGGTGCGTTAGAGACTCCTGGCAGGCGGGAGGCTCCATGCCGAGGCTTGGCGTGGGAGGGAGGAGGCTGGGTGGATGCTGGCATCATTGCACGTCCCGCCTCCTCTGGGGAGAAAAGGAGGAAAAGATGGCAGGGCAGGACCACCGATAAATGAAGCCCTCCCTGGAGAGCCTCGTGTCGCCCCGCCGCTGCAGGACCCCAACCAGTTACAGTTCTGGGGTCCGCAGATGTGGCCATGGCCCACCCTCTGGGGACAAGCCGGGGTGACCGAGGGTCCTCTGCAGGAATAGGCAGTGGTAGAGGTCTCCGGGGGCCGTGACCAGGGCGGAGAATGTACCCGGTGGTCCTGCCAGGGGATAAAAAAAAAATAAATTAAGGAGTGGTATACGGTATCAAATGCTTTGCTAAGATCTAGGAAGACAGCACCCGCGATCTTCTTTGAGTCCATAGCAGACAGCCAGTCGTCGGTTACTTTAGCGAGAGCGGTAATGATACTGTGGTTAGAATGGAAGCCGGATTGGGTTGGGTTCAGGAGTGAAAAGGTTTCCATGTGCTGCTTTAGTTATGTATAAATCAGCTTTTTGAAAACCTTAGAGAGGACAGGTAGAATCAAGATAGGTCTGTAATTATTTAGATCGCATGGGTCTCCTGATTTAAATAGTGGTAGGATGTGGGCTAATTTCCAGCAAGAAGGGAGAGTGGAGGATGAAATAAAAAGGCCAAAGATGTGGAGGATGGGGCAGTGAGGTGAGGGTACCTGAGTTTTAGTAAAAGCAGTTTGATTCCGTCATCCCCTGCACATTTGTTGGTGTCTAGATTCATAAGGGCATCTTCTACTTCTTTGAAGCTAATAGGAAGAAGTTGAAAGGGACATGTTGTTGCTGAAGGGGTGGGGTTTAAATTAACCTGTCTATTTACGCATGCAGCATAAGGGGGTGAGTTGAAGTCTAGCCCAGCGTTCATGAAGTGGGAGTTGAATTCTTCGAGGACTTGGCTACTATTTTCAACAGTCACATTGTTTTTGATGATCTTGATTGGTAGTGCTGGGACCACCGGTCTCCCTTTGATGGACTTCAGGGTCCCCTTTAGCCTGTTCAAGAGTAGTAACATAGAAGTTGGCTTTGGCGGAATGGATATACTTGATGCAGGCATTCCTAGTGATTCTAAAGGCCTGCCAATCCATTAGACTCTTAGTATGTCTAGCCTTTGCCCATAGCTTATCATGTATGGAGAGAGCAGTCTTGAGCTCAGGTGAGAACCATGGGTGTGGAATCTTCCGCATCCTGACTTTGATGACCGGTGCGTGTTTATTTGCTATGTAGTTAAAGTTATAATTTAGGGCTGTGACCACCTTGTCTGGCATTTGTGTGAGGTGTAGGTTCTGCCACCTAACCCTACTAAGGTCATTTAGGAAATTAGGAGTGTGGAATTTTCCGAATGACCATTTGGTTATAAACTTAGGCTGATGACAGGTTTTTGCTTGTGACCTTGTACAGACTACAATTCCATGGTCGCTCATATCATTATGAAATACTGCTGCATGGAGGATTTTGTGGGAATGGGTAGATAGAATAAGATCCAGAATGGAGCTATTCGCTGTGTTTACCATGTTAGTTCTAGTAGGTTCAGACACTAGTTGGGTAAGGCCCAGTTCATCACAGAAAGATTTGAGGGTATGTGACTTGTGTGAGAGCCAATCCATTTTAAGATCCCCTTAGATTAAACTTCGGAGTTGGCAGAGGCAGTTAATGATTTCAGGATGCTGAGGATGTCAGTTCCGCCGTTAGGGGGCCTGTAACCACCTATAATAGTAATGCATTCCGTGGATGGGGAGGTGTAACTTTAGGGATACTGTTTCATATTCCTTGTGTTTAGTGTTGCAGTAGATGTCACTAACTGAGAATTTGGTTTTTGTGTAAATAACTACTCCCCCTCCTCTGGATTCCCTGTTTGCTTTATAAAGCTTGTAGCCCAGAAGGGTCACTTTTTGGTTCAGGTTAGATTATTTTAACCAGGTTAATAATGAGGTTGGGCTCTGTGTGTAGGGCCCAAGCTTGTAACTGGTCAATTTTTTTGGCCAGGCTTAGGATGTTAACTAGCATTATTTTAAGTCCTGGGGCCGACTTGAACTCTGTCGGCGAACTAAGCAGGGTGGGTGGGCCAGGATTACCTCTACGTTGCCCGAGCAAAGTAGCAGTAGGAGAAGTAATTTCTTAAATGTGCACAGGAAAGACCTAAACACTTTGTTCCTTTTGTGCAGCTTAATTGAAAGTGGTAATAATGGTCTGATTTTGCAGGTACATTTCAATGAGATGTGGTTCTGAAGGGATAATAGAGGGAGTGCTCTGAGCGTCAATGGTGATGGAAAGAAGTTGTGATGGGGAGACAGTGGGGTGTGGACAAAGGACGCACAAGATAGGGTGTGGTGCATCGGCAAGGAGCTTGGCTATCTGATTGAAGGAGGGCGAGTACTGGAGTGGGCACCAGTACTGAACTCCATACTCTAGATGAGGCCTTACCAGGGACCTGCACAAGGGCAGTATAACCTACTCTCTCATACTGCTGAACCCCATAGATATGCATCCCAGCATCTTGTTTGCCTTTATTGCTGCTTTCTTGCACTGTGTAGAGTACTTCAGATCACTAGTGATCATCACTCTCAGGTCATTCTCCTCCTGTGATGCAGATAGTTGGACTCCACCCAGATAGTACTCTGTTCTGGGATTCTTGGCTCCAATATGCATAACTTTGCATTTCTTGGCATTGGCACCAAGCAGCCAGATCCTGGACCACCTTCCCAGCTTCTCCAGATCATCCTGTAGGTCCTGTATCCCTTCAGCTGTGTCCACGTTCCCGCAGAGCTTGGTTTTATCCATAAATAGGCACATTTTGCCCTTAATGCCATCCCCGATGTCACTGATGAAGACACTGAACAACACCAACCTAGCACTGAGCCCTGCTGGATCCCACTGGTTACCTCTTTGGTGCCAGATAACTCTCCCCCCACAACCACCCTCTGGGTTCTGTCCTTCAGCCAGTTTTCTACCCATCTGGCCATCTTTTCACCAACTCCAAGATCCACCAACTTCATGATCAACCTTTTATGGGGCACAGAGTGAAAGGTCTTGCTGAAATCAAGACAGAGGATGTGTACTGCTTGGCCCATCTATTGTCTTAGTGACACAGTCAGAGAAGACAATCAGATTCATTTGACAGAATCCCCCCCCCATGAACCCATGCTGCCTCGTATCCTGGAGACCATGCTCCTCTAGATATTCTACCAACCTTTCCTTTAGTATGGTCTTCATGAGCTTGCCCACAATGGAGGTGAATACAAATGTAATCCAGCAGTCCCAACAGTTCCAGATAGAAAAATTGTGTTTATTATGTTAGGTAAAGCAAAAACTTATATTAAAAGAAAAGAAAATAATAAATAAAAACAAAAGTAATGACTCAGATATATGGCTCTGAAATGTCAATGGATGATAAATGACCCCCAGTTAGAGAAGGTCAAAGGCCATGTTTACCTCATCAACTTAGCAACTTGAAATGAAAAGAAACAAAAGGCTCAAAGCTCTTACAATCAGGAAAAGTGACTTTAAGATTTAACCAGTCATATGTTCAAAGTATGATAGAATTTAATCAAATGAAACTTTGCTCTCAGATTGTATATGCTGCTAAAATATGGAAAACCTTTTCAATTGCTGAACTTGAAACTATTATAAATGAATCCTATAAATGTTTCTCAGACTCCATCTATTGTAGCAACACCTGCATACTTAATATTAACAGAACTAGGAGAACAATCTCTTGAAGAGCCACTGGCACCTCAAGAAGAACTTTGAAAAACATATTTGGACACGAAGAAGCTTATATTTCTTATGTCCTCTACATTTCTTATCATCATTTTTTATTACTGAAGTTATATACATGAAAACAGGATAGTTATTCCTTGACAGTTCATCAGTTCCTATTACGTCTTTCCAACCTGATGTCCTAATACTCTGCTTGTAACATCACAGTTACTCTCATAGCAACAGACTGTGCTGTCACAACAGAGAATTATTATTTCAAGTAAGTAAGTACAGATGTAAGTAATATTTTATTTCTTGAGCACCCAATCCCAGATGATCTGGAAGCTTCACAAAAGAGGTGTGACAAAATACAAAACAACGGTATAAAGCAATCAGATACTTAGTACAGAGTCAATAAATCATAAATAATTAACACAGTAAGCTCAATATAAATACATCAATAAATTTTGAACGCCTCTTTAAAAAGATGTGCCTTAAGGCCTTGCTTAAAAACATCAGCCAATAGAACCTCCCTTAAAGACTTTGGAAGTGAGTTCCAGATGGCTGGTCCTGCCACTTCAAATGTGCACTCACCTGATGTTTTAAGCCTCGCCCTTAGAACTACCAGGAGGCCCTCAGTGGAAGAATGGAGTGAGAGCACAGGGCGGACAGGAATCAGAAGGTCAGAAGACGGACAAACTCTTAAGTCATAAAGATCTTGCATCTGTGGGACTCTTCAGTAATAAATAATAGAGAGGAGAAATTCATACAAGGTATATAACAATTAGCAAAATTGTGCCTAATATGTTTTTCAAAGTTTTCCCAAAGACGTCAGCTGCTCTTTAAATCTGTTATTATATAATTAATACTCTTATTTTGGATAAAATTAAGTACTATGAAGCCTGAAAAAATGTTTATTTTAGTCTGCTAGAAAGCCTAGATGTTTATTTATTTACCCAGGATATCCCATTTGTGATGCAACCACCAATGCCAATGCACTGGAGAAGGTAGCTGCATCTCAGCTAGGTTATCCATGGTAAATAAATAAAAGTCAAGGCTTTTCTGCAGACATAACAAAACATTTTTATTTTCAGCCTTCATGTTGTTCAATTTTATCCAAAATACATGCCTGCATTCATGTGCCTCTAAGATATTTGTGTGAATTGTGCGAACATATTTAAATCAAGATTACACTGGGAATGCCAGTCTGAATTTTAAAGATTATCCTTGCATGCCTTTTATAGATTCAGTACAGCTAAAGTTTCTTCAGCTATTCCCAGTGCATTGTATTATGGATTAACTAGGCTGGCCCTCTTTTATTGATTCTGGTAGACGGGCCAATCTGGTTATTTTGTGGATGGCTATATTTTTGTGTTTTAAATATTTACTAATATGTTTGGTGCAGTATTTTGTTTTTAAATAGAAATACAAAAGCTTAGGGGGCTGTCTCACATATTGCACATGGGGTGAGATATTCAGACTGCGCCGGGTAGGCGTGCAAGCTTGGGTGCAGCGCAACTGGGATGAGCCAGGGCATGTACCAGTTGACATTCAATAGTGCTGCACCATGGTTCAGCACCTTTGAATATGGAACTGGGGGTGCACGCACTGTGCACGGCGTAGTGGCACTGCACTAGCGCAAGTGGCAGCAGCGGAGCAGGGGGCTGCGCCAGTGCAAGTGGATCACCAGGGAATATATCTACACATGCCCATGATTGGTCAATGGATAGTGGTCCACTGGACCAACAGGGAATATATCTACACACACCTGTGATCAGGCAAGGGGGGGCACAATGCCACCTGGGCAGGGGGCTTATGGACTGTGTCTTGGGTGGTCGGGTGGCCACCCACAGTGGGCGGATGCTGTGTTGTGCCTTGCACTATGGCAGCTTGCCTGTGGGTGACCAGGATTTACTCCTGGTTTTGCTGGTCACAACTTTGTGCACCCCTGTGTGGCATGGCGTAAGGCAGGTTTGTGCCAGCATATGCGTCACACATCCCGGGCTGAATATTGGGATGTGCTGCATATGCATGGGCATGCCCCTGCACTTACGCTGCATACATTACTGGTGTGTCCCATTGCATCAGGGGTTGCAAAGTGCAACCTTTCCCTTTGAATATCCTGCTGGGGCGTATTAGTGGGTTGCGCATGGCACAACCCTGTTGCACCACGCACAACCCCTTTGAATATCCTACCCATGATTTTTATCTGATGCCTGCCTGATGCCATCCATTGAGCACAGATGAACTATAGAAAACATGTCTTAACTGAAGTAGGTACTGTGCCTAAAGTAAACCTGGCTAGTTAGTTAGTTAGTTATTTAGTTAGTTCACTCTCAAAGTTTAAAATATTGTTTTTCTAATTTATATGATGGTGTATACTTTAGTAAACCTGAAACATTCAATAACCATTAGATAATAGGAAAGACCAAGTAGGTGCAAGCCTGTTGTCACAGGATTTTTCAGAAGTAGTGTCTCTTAGTAGAGAGTCCAGGATGTCAGGCTGTGGAACAAGGGACCCACCTTCGCTATCGGTATTGGGACAGGGGAACCCAACTAGAAAGAGGGCTTGGGGTCCAGTGGTGACATACATCTGCTGCTTTTATTTGGCATACTGGCTCAGTGATTGCTTTGCACTTTGTATTAATCTGCAGAGATCAAAAAACATTCATAGGTTCATAGATGGGAATCAAGTTCAGAGAGACCGAGGTCCATAAACGAACTTGCCACCATTTAGGTTTTAATGGTGGAACAAAGCCATTTTTTTCACCCATAAAAATATCTAATCTATTTTTGAAAACTGTCATACTTTCACTTCCAACCACATATCTCGGCAGCGTGTTCCAAATGGTGACAATTCTCTGAATGAACCACTGGCTTCTTTTGACTGTTTTATTTATTTCTTCAGTTAATTTGTGGTTATGTGACCTTGTATCTTTATAATGGGGATCTTTATAATGAAGTGGACTTTTCATTAAACCAATTAATTTGAACAGTTCTGTGTTATTATAAGCTCTGAAAATCAGACATAGTTCACCCCTCAATTTTCTATATTTCATAGAATACAACTGCAAATGCTTTAGTCTGTCATGGTATTGTAAACCATTAACTACTGAGATTTGTCTGGTAACTCTTTTTTTTGAGCCCTTTCCAATCTATTTTACCCCTGGATTGAATAGGGAGCACATAAAGGTAAACCGTACTCCATATGTGGGTGAACGAGGGCTGTATACAGAGGGAGAATGGTTCTCACATGGCTAGAACTAGTTTAAAGGGCTGGGAGGGAGGAGGGGAGGGGGTATAAGCATCCAGTATATCCAGTATGAATGTAACTCTCTGCATCCCCAAGCAGGAACATGCAATCAGACATATGCACATAAGACACTACCTGTGTAGGCTGGCAACTCTGGGATCCACTGCCAGTTAATGTCTATGATGACTTTATGCTACAGACTGACCACTTCGCTGCCAACTTATGAAAGTACCACCAACAGCCTAAACTGATCAAATGTATCCGTTTATATCTGTATCTCCCCCTATGAGGGTGAAAATAGTTTGAGTTGCCTAGCCCTCCTTTCCCAGCCAACAAAAACTAAATCAATGTTATTTCATCTATTATATATATGTTGTACAAATGTTTAACAGTTGAAGCTCTTAATAGTCTATTTTAAATATTCCAATATGGTATAAACATATCTTTTACATTACTTTCATTATAGAAAATGCACAAGTACAGAATTTTTTTATATCAAAATCCTGGCTTGGAAAAATATGCCCTTTATTCCATAATTAGTGCCCTTCCAATCTTCAGCTCCCCCAGCTTTTACAGACTTCTCAATAACTGGCATCTTCCCTATGAGAGCGCACTCGATTTGTACACAGTGAAAGTGAATTTACTAAATGTCTGATTTGCTCAGACATGCATATCAGCAGAAATCAAGTTTGTTGTGTGATAACTTAAAAGGGCTACTTTTATTTTTCTACTTTGTTTGCATCTGCCATTCATCGGCTCACTTTTAGAAATTTGCATCTTGTTTGCTGATTCACCAGCACTCAGTGAAGTGAGATAAAGTCAGGTAACATCAAAATCACTCTAATACCTACCATGTTTGCAAACCTTGGCTCAAATCAACTGTTGCATAAAACACCATTTGCTTGTCCTTTGAAGAATCATTAAAATGCATTTCTTCCTCAATTTAATCTTTCCCTAGATGATTCTAAACCTCAAAGGTAACTTTTTATGGGTGCGTTGGCAGAGCTCCGACGTTGTATTGCTATGATTCTGTTTAGTAGCACTGTGGAAGCACATGACTGGACTGCTGTCTGGTGTGCTTCCACAGTACTCTGGTACAGTTTCCAGTGATTGTGTTTATGTAGTCCTTCCCCTCTGCCAGCCGTATAAAACACACCCAGTTCATGGGGCACTACTTTTTCTTCTGCAACTGCAGAAGTGACAAGGGCTGTGCCCAAGATAGCTTTGAGTCAAACTGCTCATGTACAAGTATCACGCATGCACAGTTCTGTCCTCACCACTACCTTGAGCATAGCAGACTTTGGTGCTCTTAAAAGCTCGGTGCAGCCATATTGGTTCTTTGCACATACTGTTAATGTAGTAATCTCCACTATGAATGGAGAGCTTGTGCTCACAAATATAATAATGTGTTTTGGGGGTTCTGTCAGTTTTGCTAGCATAATACAACCTACACTACATCCAGTAGACATAACAGTAAGTTACGAAGTTGTGTATTTAAGCATGCCATATATTGTATCTAATGAAAATAATAAAATGGGCATCAGAAATGGTGAAAGCTAACTGGATGAGATCCATCTTTACCCATACTGATATCTGAGTATGACAACATAGACAAAAATATTGCAACCTTCTAGCAAAAAAATGAATACTCTTTAGTAAGTTTACTAATCACTGTATGTCATCACAAACATGACAGCCACCATTTCTTAACAAAAAAAAAAAGACACAGCTTCAACTCAGGCCCTAAAATTAAAACTCCAATAAATAACAATAATAAAAAAACATAAGTCAATGTTTTTTCCCTTCATATTCATTTCCTTACACACATGCACAATTAAAAAAAATGTAGTACTACTCACAAATTTAATTTCTGGTGTTTATTTTGCTAAGTATGAAAAATCCATATTCTGTCTGTATCACATTACTAGGGAAATCTCTGCTGCTTAGCCTATCACAGATACATTTCAGGTCTTGGTTCCAAGTGCAGCCTGCATATGTGTGTGTGTGTGTGTGTGTGTGTGTGTGTGTGTGTGTGTGTGTGGGGCAATACACCATTACAACTGAGCATAAGTGTGAATCTTGTATTCTATGCTAAACATTTCATCTGTTGTATCTGTTGAAAGAAGAAGGAAAAAGAAGATGTGGTGAATGAAAAAAGAAATAATATAAAGTAACAGAAGTAAATGTGGAGATTAACAGGTAAATTGGGCTGGGGAGCCTGTGGTGGTTAATGGCTAAAATATTATTGCAATAAGACACTCCAAAGTGTGCATTAGTATGTGACAATGGTGCAGTTCAGGTTGTTGATGGCTCTCAATGCCTTGTGGCTCACAAATCCCCCTCTATGTGCTGTTATCCTACAACAACCCACACCCAGTTGTGTCTTATTGCTTAACTGTAAAATAGGCAGGAGTATTAAAAGAATCTGAATGGGCATTAGGCATGAAGAATCCTGCAATTAACCAATGGTGCAAGAACCATTTATTCTCATTATCTATAATACAATCCTTACATGTACATCACAGAACCTTCATCCTCTTAAACACTTATAAACAACAGCCACTTTTTACCCTCACTAAAATCATTTGTCAGTGCCTTAAAAAGTATACTAATATTAAGTTAATAACAAATCAAGCAAGGTCCACTCTGCTGAGTGGTGGGAGTCCACTCTGACATGCTGGTGATCAAGGTTTAGATCCTGAGTCCACCAGCACATCAGGACCAGAGGGCCAGCAGGAATTGCAAAAGATCCTGCATGAAGCGGTAATGGAGGAAACTGGCAATGCTTGAAGAGCAGTACCAGAAGGTTGCATAGTTCTATTGCTGGTGTGAGTAACCACACACTGGTGGGCCTTTCCCCAGGATGCCAACATGGGTATGCTCAAGATTGGAGGGGGTAGAGAGAGGACAGTGAGAACAGGGAAAATCACATCACATTCTGGCACACAAATGGAGCCCCTCGTTTTTCCTTTGCCATCCAACCTCTCAGTGCACTGACTTCATGCTCCCCCAGTAGTGGCTGCAGTGAAAGTACCCCTCTTTGGAGCATACCCTCTCTACTGGCAGAAAAAGGGGGCCCCCAACAGTAATGCATCTGATCCTGGAGCACATGGACCATGTGGGGAACCTGAATGTGGGGATTGGGAATCTGAAATGCAAGAGATGAGTCTAGTGGGATAGAGGAGCATTATGACACTAGAAGAAGAGTGGAATTGGAGGGGCATGGAAGGCTCAAAATATTTATTAAATAATGTTTCCATTTATCATCCCTTTCTCACACTCACATGCAAACTAAAAAAAGGTACTTCTCTATTTTAAATTTCAAATGTTTCTTTCTTTTCCTTGAGAAATCACCCATCCTCATTTGCTTACTAAGGAAATCTCTGGTGCTTTCCCTGCCACAGACACAATTAAGGGCCAGGCTCCATATGATGCCTTCTGTTTTCAGTGTTAGGGCAGAGTTTTGAATAAAATCATTTCATGGTAAACATTCCATATGTTTTTATAAAGGAGGAATGAACATGTTTCCAGGAGAATTATGCTGTTTAATTGTTGCATTCTAAGGTAAACAGTCATTCTATCTATTTAATGTGAGGTAAGACATAGAAAAAGGCACAAGGTTAGTGAAACACAGGTAACTAATTGAGGCAGCCTCTAGCTCATAAAAGCACATGCATGAGAATCAGCTATGAGTAAATCTGTTCAGTAGACCCACCCGAATATATACACTCACCAATGAGTTCAACTGTTTCAAAATATATTTCAGCCTTTCCATCAAACATGCTTTCATTAGTTTGAATTGACAATGAAGTAATTGAGTTGATGTTCATAAAAAATGGTTTTCATGACAGGGACTAATTCTATTAAAATACAGACAATTGTATTTGCAAGACAGGGCTACAGTATTTTTTATGGAAATTAAATGAAATCGGTATGGACAACACAAGCATGTGGGTTTTCTGGCAGATGGTGTGTTGGTAGGCAAACAATTTTGAGAACATTTAAGATAATGTCATTACTAACTTATTGATGCCTTCTGGTGAGGTCTATTAGAGCACAAAACACTCTACCTGGTGGGGGAGAGGAAATAAAATAACAAATGGCCCTAATAAATGATAGGAGGGGAAACACAGAAACATAAAAATAATTATTCACCTTCTGTGACAGTGTTTTCTACTGAGTGCTGCTCATACTGAAACTATTGACTATTACATTGGTTAGCAGATGCATTGTATCACTATATACTGATAATGTTGAAGTGCAATTTATTTGTTTCATGTTGTATTCTTTTTTACATGTTGCCTCATTTTGTAATTCCAATACAGTCTCTGTGGCATGGTTCATTGAAGAATATACTCACTTATTGTGTGGTTCAAGGCACTGGGCTACACCTTGGGCACACCTCATAATCTGTGGATAAATCCCACAATATTCCAACCTGAACTGTGCTTTACTATTTACATGATTTATTTGTTAGGTAGTGTTTGAATGTGTTTTTTTTTTCCATCTTCTATTTTTTTTCTCCCTGTGCCTATTTAATTATGTTGACAAAGTTCTTTTGATGTCTGGAACTTCAGGAAGTGAAGTTTCTGAGTCCACTCCTCAATTTCACTTGGCGAAGTTCTTTTTTTTTTAAACAAAGTGTTAAGCAGAATCCACCCCACACATGTAGTAGTAGTACCTACTCTCCTCCCCCATCCCAACCATCAAAACATCCAATCCCCTAATCCCCACAATTATAACAACCACCCCACTTCCAACCTCTCCCAGCTCTGACAAAGTTCAGAGAAACAACATGCAGTAAGACACAAAATCAACACCCCCATAATTTGTCTTCAAATCAACCCTCTTTCCCCCACCTGACTAAGTACTATTCTTAATAAACTCTGCCCCACAACCACCTGGAACCCACAATCCTCATCTCACCCATACTCATCACAAAATAGGCTACTGAGGTCCCATGACTGGTGTCAGGCATGCCCTCCCTCCACCTTGTCCAGCCACTGCATAATAAATGGTTTTTTGATATGTTCCTACCATATTTGATCAGATCGGATGATTTTTTTATTGGTTAGTGTCTGTTTTTTGCATCTGCTTCCCAACCACCTACAAGTGACCAGTGATGGGTGAAGTGGCCCCAATTCGCTCCACAGAGTGCTCCGTGGAGTTAAGGTGAGTTCGCGGAGTACTTCGTGTTACAAATGGGTAACACGAAGTCCATTGAAAACAATGACTTCGCATTACTCCGCCTTCCCAAACTACTACTCCAAACAATTCTTAAGGCGAAGTACATTGAAAACAATGTACTTCACCTCACTTTGCCTTGTTTTTAAGCTCCAAAGGTGAATTTTGCAGTGATTCATGGGATTTCAGGTCACATGGGCTCTAGATTGTTCTGCACAGCCTCAGTTTGGGGTAGTGTGTGTATGAAGCTGTAGGAGACAATCTGCTCTGAGAACTCTCTGCAATTCAAACCTTCTAAAAGCTGTTAAAAAAGCCTTTTTGAGTCATTTTTTTTGCTGGAACTTTAGTTCATCGATTATAGGAAACCTTCCTTTGCTCATATCATCAAGCGTTTATTGTTTGTGTGTGGATTTTGAATGTTAATGTACAACATTAAGTCTGTATACTGAGAGACAGTGGAAGTGTGCTTTGGGGAGGGGTGTATCTGTGGTGTAGATAGATTAACTTGGAGAAAAAGACAGTGCTTTCTGTTTTGGTGATATTTTTCTTGTATAACTGTGTTAATGTACACACAGTAATATTTTCAATAATTCTTGCCATGTTTTTTCTGATTATTGTGGTGCAGCACAGCATAATTTTAGTTTGTTTAAAATATGTGGTTATATTATTGAAGTTTTCAATTTGCTACACATTACTTAGTGTGTGAGTGAGTATGTGTGTGATGCTTGTCATCAAATCAGACATCTTTTATTGTGCCACATAATTTCAGCAATGTGAACCTGCTATCCACTGCAGCTGTGTAATTTTTGTACTTCTTTGTGGTATATTTACTGGTACTAGTACTAGTGACTGTTACTGCAGTGGTGCAGTTCACTGCCCTCCCCCCATGGCCTGCCCCAACCAGCAAAGGTATTCTTTTCCAGATTTGAATTTATGATGGTGAGCACTGGTTAGGTGTTGTGCTTTTGCATCTGCATCTCTTCAGTGTGCAGCACAATCTCAATCTGTCTGTGCATTTGCATCTCTTTAGGGCCCAATTACCATCTCTAACTTAAGTCACAGTTGTTTCTTTGGCTTCCCTTTAGAGTACTGGACAGGTGTGGTGCATAATTCTGCTTGAACATTGTGCTCATTGATATGCGTTTTTAAGTCAGGACCATCATCATGAGTCACTCATGTTACAAATCACATTCTTAATCATCACGGTCACAAATGCAGTCACAAATCACGATTTACGATCACGTCACGAATCGAAACATTAATTTATTTAATAGTTACTTGGATGTATTGTAAGCCTGTTTTGTAGTATCTCTACATGCTTCACCACCCCAACATCTTACTCATTAATGTTTGTTTTCAAGTCAGGGAGTTTTGTGCCACACCTCATCGGGGCCCGGGGAAGTACAGCCGTAGGCATTCACTTTTCTTCATCATCACTGTCACAAATGCAGTCACAAATCATGATTTATGATCATGTCACAAATCACAACATTAATTTTTTTACTTGTTACTTGGATGTATTGTAAGCCTGTTTTGTAGTATCTCTCCATGCTTCACCATCCCACCATTGTACTCATTAATAAATGTTTTTAAGTCAGGGAGTTGGACAGTGTCTGCAGTACATACACAGACTGGAAAGAAGACTGACCGCACACATGCAGTTTAGCACAGTATACTTGCACTGCTCAGAATACAAAGTGTCACGCATATGGAAGACAACAAAAAAAGGGCATAATTACATACAAGGGTTGGGGATGGTGGAGGAATACATTTTATAACCCAGCAAGGAAGGTGTGGGGGAGTACATGGTGTGAGGAAAAAGAAAATAAAATGTGGGATCCCATGGTGATCCAGCAGCAGTTCCAGCATGGACATAATTTGCAACTGATGTCCCTCTATGTTATCCAGCCACTACTCCACAGCACTCACCCTCTCGTTGTTCTCCTTGACAGCACTCCAGAGAACTGCCAAGTCAGCCTGTGCTACACACAGTTACGGGGTCCACATGTTCTACAGGCTGACCTGCTGGTGGGGACTGTGGGGGTGCTGGTGGAGCAGCAGGTGCTGCTGTGACCCTCCTCTTCTTAGGGATGTCACAATGCACAGCTGCACCCTCTGCCACAGAATGGCCAGCAGGTGCAGGCATGGTCCATTCTGTGGCAGCCTGCCACTCCAACTGCTGGTGATTGAGCATATGGGTGCACTGGCCCTCAGTCCCTAGGTGAGTCCCCCAAGGGCCACGGCGCACCTCCACCTCACATAGGTGGCACTTGACCACACTGCTGTCCCCCCCACATGGTAAAAAAACTGCCAAACAATGGAGGTGCGGGGAGGACCAGGCACATGCCGGGGATGGCCAGATGAACTTGCAGCTGGCTGGTCACAGTGCTGAACAGGGATGGGATCCACACCTGGGCCCGGGTGAATAGGCACATCCAGAGAACCTGGACTTGGTGGTGGTGGTGGTGGTTCAACTGCCTCAGAGTCAGGACAAGAGGCAGTGCTAGTCCTGCTTCCGGAGGGGGGGACACTCACATGTAATGAGCGGTCCAACAGGAATGGGTGCCCATGCCCTCCACCTGTGCATGGTATGATGCTTACCACTACCACACTGTCCCAGAGCTGCCCCACCTCAGACATTCCCTCACCCTGGTCCATCTCTCTTATTGAGCTCCCTCAGTCTGAGCAATTACTACTCACACTGTCACACAACACACACACACATTCACACAGACAAACAACTAACTACTTATAAAGGTAAGAAAAATAAAATTTACTGAAAGAACAAATTAAGTAAAAAAGAGTACAGAAAAGACAAAAAAATGTAGCTTTTAAAAAAGCTGTTGGGTCTAAATCAAAGTTTAAATCTCCTCCTCACTCTGATCTCAAAGTATCAGCAGTCACAAAACACACTACTCTCTCTCAGTCTGCACAGGAGAAAGTAAAAGTGTCTGTTTGTGTGACTCACTTTCTTCCTCCCTAGATAAAGAGCATGTGACTTACAGTACTACAAGCCATATAATGTGTGGGGGGTCTGCCAAATCTGAAACACCAAGTGGATCACTTAGAATCATAATGAGGAATGTGAAGTCTGTTAAAACAATGACTTATCTTATTTCAGATTAAGCATTCCGCTTCAATACGAAGCGGTAATGACAAGGCAAAGTGAGAACTTTGCATTGCCACTCCGTGTAGTGGACTGGCACCGTGAAGTGCCCAATTCGCATTCACTTCACCAGCGGAATTTAAATTCGCTGTATTTCTACAAGTGACCATCTTCTGGCTCCAAACAGATACAGTGATACTATGCTGAAAAACTTGTAAGGTTATTTATTTTATTTATTTATTTAGCTTTTGTTGACCGGGTAAGTGCACTAGACAAATCCTGCCTATTTTCAGGCATGACCCGGGGGAGGGGGATACAGATGAATGCCAACTGACCTTGAACCAGATTAAGCTGTTGGTGGTATTTTTACTGAATGAGGGAAATTTGGCCAGGACACCGGGGAAATCCCCTACTTTTCGATAAGTGCTATGGATCTTAACATCCACCTGAACTACCACCAATCCAGGCAGATGGGACCTCGGTTTAACGCCTCATCCGAAAGACGGCACCTCAGAAGTGCAGCACCCCTCTCATGCTGCACTACAGTGTCAGTACTGGGATATTAACCCAAGTGCCAGATGTGGGAACTGAACCCACAGCCCTCTGATCTCCCGGCCTCAGAGGTGAGTGTGCTACCTACTGAGCCACTGACACTCATTGGGTTCACTGTAGAAGCTGCGTGATTGCCATAGGAGTACACACAGTTCCATTCATTAGATAGGGGCTGACAAGGGGAACAGAGGGTCATACCAGTTGCCTGCCAAGGACCTTAGATTTTTTTTTGAACGAGTGGGAATGAGAAGAGGGTCAATCAGGTCAGTGGAGGAGCATGACTTTTAAAGACATAACACAGATATTGGGTGGAGCGATGAGATGTATGTGTTAGAGTATCTTGTTTCATCTAACTTTGCCAAGACTGGGGAGGAGGTGGTATGGGTGCTACACTGGCAGGTAACAGGGGATTTGCTTTTTTTCCCTTACTGCCCCTGGCTGCTTCCCTTCTGATTACCCCCCAGCCCTGTACAGCTCTCCCAGGACTTACCAGCACCTGTGCCCTCTGCCACAGGGCTTCGGGGGTGCCCAGCCATCATATGCGAAATCTGAGGAGGGTCAATCGTCACCCAGCCCAGGGCTTCTTTCCTCAATTTTCTCCCTTTCTGGTCCCAGGACCACAGGCAGAGGAACAGTACAACCAGGCCACAGCAACACCAGGGTCATTTTTGAGATGACGCATGAATGGATGGCATGGAGGCATTGTACGTGCCAAGGCACCCAATCATGGCCCTTTCTCCTCACCTAGCCTAACGCCACTTCACCCAATGACTTGGCATTGCCACCAAGCCTCGATTTGGAGGCAGCCAAGAGCCAAGGAGAAGTTGCTTCCCTTCCCAGGAGAGGAGAGTTGCCTGATGGCTGCTCATCCAAACTCCCTCCCTCCCTCCCCCACAGCTGACCCCCCCGCAGCCCTGGGTCACCTCCTGAACCCAGGTCGATGGTGTGGTATGGTGTGGCATCCAGTGCCTCAATTTTCAGCACCACTGGGCTGGAAAGAGGGATTTGATTTTTGATAGTCAGGATCAGGGGAGGAGGGTTGACAATATTATTACATGGGTAGAAGTTTGTTTTTAGTTTTAAGAGTCTTTTTATTTTAAAAGAACTATGCATAGTGGTAGTTTCAATCAATCAATCAATCAATCTATCAATCAATCCTGTGGACTTCCCAAGCTGCTCTTGTGGCCCTGGCTCTCTCTGAGCAGGCTGCAGCTTACAGACCACCTGACTGACCCCCGGACAGATTCAGCCAGCCCATCTTTGGGCTTCCCAAGCTGTTCCTGTGGCCCTGGCTCTCTCTGAGTGGGCCACAGCTAACAGGCTGCCTGACTGACCCCCGGACAGATTCAGACAGCCCATCTGCGGGCTTCTCAAGCTGCTCCAGTGGCCCTGGCTCTCTCCAAGCAAGCCACAGCTAACAGATCAACCGACTGACCCCCAGAGAGATTCAGGCATGCACCGGACCTCCGAAACTCGTGGTTTTGAATGCCACTGTTTTGACTGGACACCCAGTGGAGCAGCCAGGCACTGATTGACAGATTCTGCTCCTTTGCTGATTTTCCAATGCTTTGTGCTTCATGATCTAATGGAAATCTCTTTCTGTGCTGTGTTCTGGACTGAATTTTTGTTAATGTAATTACTTATGTTATGCACCAATTGGTCTTACTTTACCTGCCAGTTTAGCAAGTCTATTACAAGTCACTGGTCTAGCCTCTCGGTGCTACTTGCTGCTATGTGATGTGCTGGACAGACTGTATTGTATAGTAGCTAATGACCTAGCTACTGAGCAAGATTGCTGCAGTTTTCCATTTCTGCCCTACTGACAAACTCTGTCCCCTTCCCCACACTGATCACTCTGTTAATTATTAATTTCTCTGCCCCACTTGTAATGCTGTCTACTGCGCGAGGTGTAAAGGGTGTAGGCAGACACCAGGATTCGCAATCAAGTGAGGTGTGATTGATTTTTAATAACTTGTGATGAAACAAGACTCATTAACATCCCCTTTCCTCTTATGAAGGGGTAACATACTACTCTCGGTCGAATAGAGTAAATAGACAATTCAGAAAGTAACTAGAGAAAATTAATAAACTAAACAAACTTCAAATAGACCAGCAGGGCCAAGACAGAGGCGGGTTAACAAACAACAGCTCAGGAAACAAAACTGTGACACAACTTACTGGCTCTAAGATATAGGGCAGCAACATAGTAATATGTATAGCCACAGAAACAATAAAACAAAAAGAACCAAACAACCAACAAGCTGGTCTCATCATTTTTTTCAAATACTGAATGTTGCATTTCTCTTTTTAGACACAAACAACTGCAGCACATAGTTTTACTGCTCTGCCTTTGGTATTACAGCCATATAAGGAACATAAATGAGAGGCCTACCTTTCTGGAGTAGAACAACAGGGATCCTGGTGTGCTAGTAGCCTTATCAGATGCACGATTTGAACTGGAGAACAGGGGTTTCTGAGACCTGGATATACAAGAAATTTGATCCTAGAGTCATGTGCATCACTAGCCTATCAGGTGGGCTAAAACCCATGATGTAATGTCTGGAGTGCCATGGATGGTCAACCAAACACAATAGCTTAATTTCTTCTTTGCCTTGCCTACAACCCCTTCCATTACACTCGTCTGCTGCTGTAATGTTGGAAACAAAATGCAACTTGTTTCCAAAGTTGTGCCAAAGGCACTGTTCATATGTGAATTGTGTATGGCACAACCGGAATGTGTCCAAGGGCATTGTGATGCAAATTGCATCCGAACATGGTTTGCGTCTGAATGTAAATGCTAATTGTGATGACACAACTCAAATTGCACTGGTGCATGCTCAATTTGACATAGCCAGTGGTCACAGGCCCCAGAATGGGAATTTAGAAAGGCAAGAGCACAGAGATACCTCCAACATTAGATGCACACGTTAGACCAGGGAGGAACTGGTCTACAGCACATATAATAGGCCCAGTAATGAAGTCTGCACTGAGTCACTGGTGAGGTGCAAGAGCAGCAGGAGGAGCACCAGTGAAGTGACAGCACTGAGAATGCCTGGGCTAGCAGCCCTATTGACTATGCACCTACAAAAGTGCCTGCAACATGCCCAACAGCTGCACCAGTGTGCACAACAGCAGCAGCAGGCACAACATGCTGGATATGTTCCCAGGGTGCATAGACCATGGAAATGATACACAGTCAGAGTGTACAGGAAGAGAACATCCTTCAGGGACCTCACTAAGGAGCAGTGTCTTGCATGCTACCACCTGCCCTGGAATGCCACTGGGGTTCTCTGCAATGACCTGAGGGGGGAACTGCAGACCTGTATGCAGAAAGGCAACCCCATACCTGTGGAAACAAAGGTGTCTGCAGCACTGTGCTTCCTGGCAACAGGTACATTTCAGATACTGACTGGGGACATGGTGGGCATCTCAGAGTCCTCCGTGTCAACCTGCCTCAATCAAGCCATCGAGGCCCTGCTGCAGAGGTCAATGTAGTACATCATGTTCCCTGTGGAGCCAGAGCAACAGGTGTCTGTGAAGCAGGGCTTCTATGGGATTTCCCACTTCCCCCGTGTGCTGGGTGCCATGGACTGCACACATGTGGCAATACGAGCACCGTCCCAAGACCCGGACGTGTACGTGAAAAGGAAAGGGTACCACTCCCGAAACATACAGGTCCTGTGTGACAGCCTGTGCTGCATCCGAGATGTCATGGCCATGTATCTAGGATCCTGCCCTGACTCCCACATTTTCAAGCAGAGTGGGCTATATGAGGCACTACAGCATGGTGAACTACAGGGAGGGTGGCTAATAGGTGAGTGTATGTCTGGACTTTGTGGACAGCACCATGGGAAGGGCATTGATAGGAGGTGTGCCACAACCATATGTGTAAGACAGCACACACTGGGCCAACCCTCACGGACCACAGTACCAGGTGTGAACAGTGCAACAGTCCCCTGTGTGGGAGAGACAGCCAATGCTAAGTCAGCACTGTCAGCATTGCAACCAGGGAATACCAACCACAGGCATTAATGGCAGGGGGAGGGGGGATATGCCAACATGAAGACATACTTCTGTACACATCTGAGCAGCAGCCAACCCAGGGCAGTCCACATGTTACATGTGGGAACATTTGCTGGCTGCTGGGGGGGTTGGGTGGCTAAAGGACATGGCCAGCCACAATGTCAGAACCAGTGGGTCAGAGGATGTTGACTGATGAAATGCCATATGACTGTGTGCAGCTGTGCTGTATCCCCAGACAGGAGACAGTGGCTATCCACAGCAGCTCTGGATTACGATGCCAGTGTGGAATCCCCAAGACTGAGGCAGCGGAACAGTACAACTAGGCCACAGCAGCACCAGGGTCATCATTGAGAGGATGTTTGGCCTCCTGAGAAAACATTTCCGATGGCTGGACCACTCAAGGGGTCACTGCAGTACACACCATAAATGGCCTGCAAAATCTTCCTTGCCTGCTGCATACTCCACAATATCACACTGGCGCACAATGTTGACATGGGAGATGACACACCAGAGTAGGACCCTGGAGAGGACTCTGACACTGATGACATTGCCACCAACAGCGGACAAGGACATGGATGTGGCAGCATAGTGGCAGCTGGACGCCAGCAATGGGCCAAACTCATCTGCAGCCATTTCAGCTGATGGTGATGTGACATGGTATACAGCACAGCAGTGTGGTCTAACCGACATCATGGCCCCAGGTAGCACATGCCAACCACAAATCACCACCTGAGGGGGCCAGACTGGAGTGTTGCCATGTGGCATGCAGTGTACCCAGACATGAGTGGTCCCCCCCTGGTGCCGGCAACAGCACTGTCATGGGGTACACACGTCAATATGCAGAAGGGCTGGTAGTGATGTACAGGAAGACCACTGACAGATTGTGTGGCACACACCACCATGATGTCATCCCCACAGTCACAAATGTGTACAGTACAGTCAAAAATGCACACAAACACAAGTATACCATATGGTGAGCAATCAGCGTACATACGCTAACTGCGTTGTGTATACACAGCCATGCGGTATGCAAAATATGTACTATGTCAGCAACAACCGCATAGTGAGCATGCGATGGCCAAACCCGGAAGTAAACAAAGTGGCCATGTGCAGAAAGGTCAGAAGGCAACAGAGACACACAGAAACACTCAACAGGCACACAACACAGTAAGATAGTGTACACACACACACACACGGAGAGCCATCACAATGCCAAGTCAGAGAGGCAGGGCACCCAATTTCACTGAAGATGAGACTGTACTGCTTGTGAGCCTGGTGGAACAGTGGCCCAGGGTACTACAGTCTAGACGTGGTGGGAGGCACAGTAAGGAGCTGAAAAACAGGGCATGGTGCATCATTGCTGCCAGAATACAGGCATTGTCTGGTGTAAGCTGCACAACCAGGCAGCTGTGCCACCATATTAATGACATGTTGCAGCACACACTGGACACACTCGCAAGCCTCAGGAGGATTGCAGAGGAGGCAGAGCAGGCAATGCATTGTGGACATTGCCGACACACGGGTAAGTGTAGGGTGCCATGTCCAATGTGTTTCCCCCATTATTAATCAATAGCAGTCCTTCTGTGTACTAATGTTGCTCTTCACCTTGTATCCCCCAACAGGCAGGAATGGGAGACGTTTGTGACAGGACACCCGAGTGGTTACCAGATCCACTGGCCAAGGGCATGCCACCACCATGCCAGCATCAGGTAAGCTGCATGTCTGCATACAGCATATGCTGACAGTCCAGAACAACATGAGGTCATGGGAGGTCACCAGCCATATGAGGCAACAGCTGTGCCCTCTGGTGTGGGCATGGGTGCACCCATACATCGGCATGCCAACCCTTGTTGCCGCCATTATGGCCCAGACAGAGGCCCACCAAGACAGTGTGTACAGACCAGAACATGGCATACACCCAACAGGTGGTGGTGTGGGTGAGCACATGCGAGGGTACAGACCATGGGACAGGTGCATGGCCAACTGAGTGGTTGGTGTGTGCACTGCATAGCTGCCCACAGGTGTGGCCCTCTCCAAAGGCAGCACCACAGTGACTGCAGCCAGATGTGCTGTGCCAATCAGTCCTGTCATGCTGAGATGTCTGATGTGTGGGCATGCAGCTGTAGCCCCACTGATGGACACACACCATTGGCCTGCATGCAACAATACCATGGTGCACAACATGTGATGTTGCAAGTGTGATGCAAAGTGGACACAGCTCCTGCGGGGGGGAGGAGGGAGTACAACAGCATTATGCATAGTGATATAGCCATGCTGTATTTTATGTCCAGTGCTATGCGGCGATACATTCCCCTTTGCTCCTCCTTAGGTCGAAGTACACATTCACGGCCCCAGGAGAGGACAGCATCGCCCCAAAGAAGGGCACTGGAAAGGGCAAAGCACAGGTTGAAGCATCATGATGTGCTGGCCTATGCTGCACAGACCATACGGTACCTTGGGAGTTCATGACCTGGTGTGTCACAGAGACCACGTTTGAGAGCCACAAACAGGAGCATGGGTGGTGTGCTAAGTTACAGACCTGCCCAGCCACATGGACAACAGGGGTCCATAGGAGGTACCCAGTCAGAGCAGAGGATGAGCAGCACTGTAATGGAGGCAGATGGCACTGTACAGCATGGTGGGGATGACACTGCCCAGCATGGGAAAGCTGTGGAGGACATACCACAGGTTGACGATGTGGTAGTGGCTCAAAAAGTCAGTGAGGACGTGCAGACTGATGACCAGCCAGAGGAAAGTGATGTTGATTGGGACCAGCCATATTCTGGACATCAACATTGCACACTGGCCACCATCCTGCAGGCTGGGCTACAGGGACTTGCTTCAGACCTCCGCCATATGCTGGGCCAGGTTGAGGCCATGAATGAGGCCACACAATGCTACTTGCAGTAGTGTGTGACTGCAGGCAAGGGGACTGACACAAAGCCTGGGGCCCTACTGTTCTCCACTACATGACAGTCACTGTACCTGCCCCAGCACATTGCATACCTGTTCTATTTGCAGCCCCCCCCCCCGTAATTGCTACTGTGCACAGTCTCCGATCCATGCAAATTGTACATGGTTGTACCATTTGCAGGTTATAAGTATTTGTTCCTGTTGTTAATCCAGATCATGTTCCTATCTTTACTTTTGTGAAATTTTTACATTGCTATTTGAAGTGAGAATCACTGTGGTGTGATTATTGTACCTCCTGATTGTGTTCCTACTGTTATATTGCTGCAGGGATTTTACATAGCTTCATCATACTGATGTGGTGACTATTGCTACCTCTGATTGTGTTGTTATGTTGATGCCATTCCAACAAAGTGCTTCATAATGTTACATATAGTGATGTTAGGTGAAGCCATAGTAGTTTCTGATGTCTTTGCTATGTTAGTTTTTGAAAGGCCACATATGTGTCCATTTATGTTTGAACTTTACTATTTAAATATACATGTTCACAGTCTGGCACCTGTGTCACCTGTTGTTAATGGTAATGGGTTGTGTGTGCCAGGTGGAATGGTACCGGCGTGCGTATGTCACAGTGATGTGTGTGCATATGGTAGTGTGTTGTGCATTCAGGCACATGTGTTGCACAGTGCCGCTGTACATTGCAGAGCCACTGTGCATGGATAGGTATCCCTGTGTGTGCCCTGGTGGGTTGTGTGGCCCCCAGGGAACAGACATGTGGAACCTTAGCAGTGGCACTGGTTGTGTAAGATGCAGTACATTATGGATCTGCTGCGTACATCAAGGGTGGTGTCGCTGTCATGGTTCTGCTGGTAACTGTGTAGACATGCAGTGGCCTATCATGGGTGAGTGGTGGTGAACACTGCTTGCTGCCAGACATGATTATGGCATTGGATGTCTAACCTACTGTTGCGTGTCCCCATGTGGGGTGGGCAGGGGACATGGGACATGTACACATGCCAACCATGTTGTCCTGATGCCATGCTGCATGCCATGGCTGCCTGTTTTGCTGTCACTGGACACACACCTGAGGAGGCATCTGCCTCCCTGTCCACCATACACCATTTGTTCTGTAGGCATGCTGTGGCTCACCTGCTGTGGTGTGCAGGGGTGTGTATTGGTTGGTATGTACAGGATACACAGATTATCATTCGCAAACACATTTATTGGTACGGTAATAGGATACCACATGTGGACAACAACAAACCCCATTCCTGAACAAATGTACACCCTATGGTGTCACCCATGTTAGCACACAACCCGTGATGGCCCACATGATAGCACACTACCCACCCCATTTGCAGTGTACAGTCTGGTATTGCTGGCCCAGTACCATTGAACACTGCCACATTGCAGACAGCATCCCTGGGCCTTATACAGATTGTTTCCTCGGCCACGCATAATCACGGTCACTCCTTGGATTTAGTTTTTCTCCTGGGGATTGAGGCCTCTGATTTGGTGGTGGAATCTGTCAGTTGGTCTGATCACTACACTGTGAGCTTCAATTTTTGTGCTCCCCTTCGTAGGTCTGCCCCTGTGGAGATTGTTCGATACCGCCCTTCACGGGATGTGTGCCCTGAAGACCTGATGGCGGTGTTGAACCTCTCAGAGTTTCCGACTGCCAGCTTGGGTCCAGAGGCTATGGTCTTGGCTTATAACCAGGCCATTTCCTTGGCCCTGGACTCAATTGCTCCCATCCGTGTTCGTCCCCTCTCTCTTCGCCCTCGGGCCCCATGGTTTGATGGGTCCTTGAGGGAGTTGCGACGTGTGGGATGATGGTTAGAGCGTCGTTGGAGGAAATCTGCTCTGGATGCCAACCCCCTTAGTTTGGAGGAGCATTATCGGCTCTACCAATAAGAGATCTCCCATAAGAAGGCAAAATTCCTGTCCAGGGAGATCTCTGTTGCTCAGAATCGACTGGCTCAGCTCTTCAGAACTGTGGACAGGCTGTGCAACCCAGCCTGTCTCCAGCTCCGTCGAGCTTTTTCACAAAAGGAGTGTGATGAGATCACTCAATTCTTTGTGAATAAGGTTGCCGATATCAGATCCAAGATCCATCCAACACACTCTAAGGGGGAAGTTTTTGGTCGGCATTTGGTCACTGAATCCTCTGTCTCCTGCTGTTCCTTTGACCTGCTGACGTTCAGGGATATTATGCGGATCATCCAGGGGATGCACCCTACAGGTAGTTTAGATCTGAGTCCTAACTCCCTAATTTTGGGTTGTGTTGAGATTGTTGGCCCGTTTCTGGTTCAAATAATCTGGTGCTCCCTAGAATTGGGTGAGTTTCCTAGCTCCCTAAAGGAAGCTGTGGTGACTCCCCTTTTGAAGAAGGCTTCTTTGGACCCGGATGTTTTTTCCAACTACAGACCGATCTCTAACCTTCCCTTTATTGGGAAGGTTATTGAGAAGGTAGTGGCAAACCAGCTGTAAGACCATTTGACCATCCATAATATCTATGAACCTCTCCAGTCTGGTTTTCGTAAGAGGCATAGTACCGAGACTGCTCTGGTTCGGATGCTCAATGATCTCTTGATGGCGAGAGATCAGAGGAACCACTCTATCTTGGTCCTCCTTGATCTCTCTTCAGCCTTTGACACTGTAGACCATGGGGTTTTGCTCGAACGTCTGGAGTCCATCTGTGGACTGTCTTGTACAGTGCTCAGATGGCTTTCATCTTTTCTATCTGGGAGAATGAATGCAGAGAGTTGTGTCGGGGATTTTTTCCTCTGACCCTTTCCCTCTGCAATGTGGTGTCCCCCAGGGCTCGGTGCTTCCCCCATGTTGTTTGCAGTGTATATGCTGCCCCTCGGAGACATTGTAAGAAGGTATGGGCTGAGGTTTCATTGCTATGCTGATGATACCCAGCTCTACCTGTCTTTTGGCCCCGACCAGGTTAGTGCTTTCTCTGTATTTAATAGCTGCCTTGCTGAAATCCAGGACTGGATGAATGTGAGCTGGTTAAAGTTGAATGCCG
The DNA here is from genome assembly GCA_016271365.2 of Neoceratodus forsteri. Classification (NCBI taxonomy): domain Eukaryota; kingdom Metazoa; phylum Chordata; order Ceratodontiformes; family Ceratodontidae; genus Neoceratodus; species Neoceratodus forsteri. The sequence goes on along the minus strand of CM028130.1, from coordinate 663,195,578 downwards.
GTAAGACTGAGGTTATGGTCATGGACCCAGGTCGTGGGACATGGGGGTTGGGGTCTGGTCAGCCCTCTGTCTTATTGCTGGGGGGGGGGAACCGATCCTTACCTCTGAATGGGTGCGTAACCTGGGAGTGGTACTTGATGACGGGCTGACTCTTCATCAGGTGTCAGCAGTTGCTAAGTCCGCATTCTACCATCTTAGGAACATTGCCAGGGTGAAACACCTTGTTCCATCCAGCAATTTACCCATGTTGGTCCATGCTTTCGTGACATCTCACCTTGACTATTGCAACTTCCTTTACTTGGGGCTTCCTGGGGTTGATATCCGCCGCTTGCAGCTAGTGCAGAACGCTGCTGCAAGGTTAATGACAGGGGAGACTAGAAGGACACATATTACCCCTGTGCTGCATGATCTGCACTGGCTGCCTATACAGTGGTGGATCACCTTTAAAGTAGGTCTTTTGACCTTCAAAGCCCTGCACGGACTTGGCCCTGACTACTTGAAAGAGCTTCTGATTCCTTACCGCCCTGTGGCACAGCTCCATTCAGTCGACGAGGGGTTGCTAGAGGTTCCGAGGGTTATATTGAAGTCTTCTGGGGCTAGGGCCTTTGGGTTCATGGCCCCAACCCTCTGGAACTCTCTGCCTCGCCAGCTCAGAGAATGCACGACCGTGGAATCCTTTAAGTGTGATTTTAAGACTTTTTTGTGGAGCAAGGCTTTTGTGGATTGATGCTGCCATGAATTGTTGATTGTATATGCATATTTTGATTTTATGATTCATCTTTACAGTGCCTTGGTGCTTGAAAGGTGCTAAATAAATAAAGTTTTATTATTATTATTATTATTTTTATCCCAAACATGCTAGCAGTCATATCATGTTGTTTACAGTAGCAGGCAGTCATGGCCTTATGTACTGACTGCACTCTTCCTGCTCATGTCTATTTACCCTGTGTGTGTGTGCACAGAGCCATGGTGTACCAGGCAGCCCTTGCACACATCATGGAGACTGCATGATGGGGAACATGGTACAGGTGTGACAGCGGTCTGTGGCTACTGTCAGTGTTATGGGAGGCTTGTGGGGGTTATGACCATCGTACAACATGGGTGGATGGAAAGCGGCATATGGGCCATGTTGCTGTTGGAGTGCAGGTAGGCAGTGTTACATAGACTGGACTGGATACTGGAGCCCACTGTGTGTGTCAGTTAGGCCCAGTGGTGGTCACCTGTAGTGTACAAGTGGTCATGTACATGGCCACAGTGATGGGATCACATGACACAGCACCACGACCAGTCTGTGTGTGTTCAGGGTATGAGCTGTTGTGAAGTGATGGGTTGGCAGTTGAGGGGGGTGGTGGCTATGTACATTTTTGGGGAGGGTTGTGTATGGTGGTAGTAGGTGTACAGGCATGGTGCTAACCCTGTGGATGGGGTGGTGCCTTGTCAGTGGACATTTCCCACTGTGGTGTGATTTCAGGCCACTGGGCATGTGGGCTTGTTTGTGTGTCTATAGTACATTGGACATGTGATATGGCATGTTACTTGCCACTCCCACATCCTGTGCCTGCCACTTGGTTCTTGCAGTGTCCAAAACTACCTGCCTGTGGCCCACTGCTACCACTGCCACCCATTGGTGGTTGCATGGCACTGCCACTGACTGCAGTGGTGGCTGCTTGCTGTACAGGGTGTCTGGCTGACCACCGTAGCTCTGTCATTGGAGCCAACTGTTCTCCTACATTAGGATCAGGTGCAGGCAGACCAAGGCATGTCCTAAGTCCCTTTGGGTACTGTTGCCTGGGGTACTGTGTCTATTTCCTCATGGCTGTCCATCACAGGCCCATGTGTTGGTGTATTGTTCCACACTGCCACGGTGGGCAGGGCATTGTTGGGGGCTACAGTGGTCCCTTGATGGGCCTGTGGGTCATGGCTGGACAATGTGGAATATGGTGCATTGGCACTGCCACTTCCCTGTGCCTCCATACTCTGTGCCACGGTGTGGACTGTAACAACAGCACATGTTGCTGTGGTACTGCAGGCACCCTGTGTGGTCATGTCAGTAGTACCACAGCCCATGCCTCTGTGTGTGTGTCACTGGTTTGTACTGTACCCCAGGTGGGGCACGGCACATCCTCTCTGGACTGCACAGCTGGCACACTGTCCTAGGACACGTCCATGGGTATGGGTGTTGTGTCTGTGCCCACACTATTTGTGATGGACCATGATGGTGACATGTCCATCTTGCCATCTATATCCATGTGCAAATCCATCAATGTATTTTCACACTCAAGCAGCTGCATGGCAGTGTGACGTGACTCAACCACAGATGTGTTGTGTGCACTGTCCAGCACAGGTGTGGCCATACTGTTTGGCTGGCATGTCCATGTCACACTTTACTGACTGTCTGCCATGGGGAGATTGCTGGCAGGCACCTGTCTCATACACCCAGCAGTCCATGGGCTGCAGTTAGTGCAATGTTCATTCGTTGGGCACTGTGACCTGCAACTACACCATCCTGCTAGACTGTGGACAATGCGGCCTAAGTTGTGCACACTGGCAGGTCGCATGTTGGGTCTGTATCACAGCCATCTGTCCCTGCTTAATGTTGTGTTTGCATGCTGTAGGCAGGCAATGCATCACATTAGTGTCCCTGTGAGTGGGGTCAGGCACGGGCATGGAGTGGTGCTGCCAGACCCTGTTGTCAGTGCGTACAAGGTGGGCATTGTCAGAGATCCTTGTGCCAGACCCCTGCAGCAACACTAGTCATTGAAGGGCACCTGACACATGCTCAACTATGGCAGTCTGATGTTCACTCACCATCTGCAACCCCTGCAAGATGTCAACCTGAAATTGCCATTGGTTGGCAACACTCCTCAGGCCCTGGTTGATGGCATCTTTGACCCCTGCCATGTCCTCATGCAGTCACTGGTAGTGTGCCTGTGCTGCAGTGGTGTGTGTGCCAATGTGGTTCCGTATTGCTAACAGTTCAAGGGAGAGGCTCTCCTCAAATGTCAGTATGTTGTGGCACAGTCTGTCCACATCGTTCATGCTCATGGATATCTCTGCAATGTTTTCCTTACCAGACTCCCCATCACTCCTCCCTCCAGCATGGATGGTGTTGGAGACAGGTCCTGGAGAATGTTTTCATGGATGTCCTCCAGGCTAACCCCTGTGCCATCATTCACACCCTCCTTGACATCCTCCTGTACCCCATCCTCCACCCCAAATCTGCTGCCCCCTCCTCACCCTCCTCTGCCTCCCCCTCGAACTCTCCCTCTCCCTCTACATAGGTGGAATCATTGGCATTCTCCATTTTGGCATCTCTGGACTGTTCCACTGTGTCATCTAGGCTGTCGTCACTGTCACTGTCCTCAGCACTTGTGGAGTGTCCTCATCAGGTGCATCAGTGCCAGTGGTCTGTGTGTGTCTAGTGTTTTGTCATCCATCACTGGCTCCAAACACTCATGGTTCCCCTGATCCTGATGTTCCACTGCTACCTGCAACGGAGGGTTAACAGTGGTCAGTTCAAACAGTGGCTGTGTTCTAGGTGCATGTTCTCCTATACCTGTGCAGCATTGCATGCCCTACCTGGGGCTATGGGCCCACTGGGCTACATATGTTTGCACTGGGCATCACGGAACACTGCACAGGCATCTGTGGCCCTATGTATACCTCTGTCCTGTGTGTGTCATCCAGCTGCTGTTCAGGTTGTGGCCTCTGCAGGGTGCCATCACTTGTCTAGCAGTCATGGGGCCATGCCCTGTGCAGCATGCCTGTTGTCCACTCGTGGTGTTGCTCAGCTGCAATGGCCACAGTAGCAGATAGCCTCAGTCCAGCATCATTGCAGTGCCAGTGTCTCCCATGTACCGGCATGCGCACAATGCCATATGCTGCACACTTGCTCGGTGCCAGTGACCACACCACTGCATCCAAACAGGTGCTGTACCCTACCACACACCTTCCCCACTACACAGCCTGAACACATTAATACTGCTGTCTCCCTTGATGCTCCACCTGCTTATCTGGGATGCCACCTGCTCCTCCTGGCTGGTGAGCTCCACTAGTTCATGTGGACCCCTCCAGTGGCAATGGTGTTTCTGTGGATCTGTGCCATTTTCTCCTTTGATCAGTGAGTGCGGTCATTGTGCCTCTTTTGGAGCTCCCATACTGTCCACTTCACCCTGCTGGTGGCATTCACCTTGGTGGCCACAGACTCCCATGCCTTCTTCCACTTCAGTCTGTGGGCCTTTTTCCTGCCTCGGCTGAGGAGTAGGGTGGCATCGGCATCCACAACCTCTAGGAGCACATCAGTATCCTCATGCGTGAAGTTTTTCTTCAGTGCCTGCTTTTTTGTCTGCTGTTCAGCCATTCCCCACACATGTGTCCTATACAGCTGTGCTCTGTGGGTGGTCTCTGGTGCTGTAAAACACAGCACGCAGGCATTAGTACAGTGGCAGCAGTGCAGGCAGGTGTGCAGTGCTGCAGCAGTCACTGGTGTCCCTACATATACATTGGGGGATTCTTACCTGGTGGGGGCTCCACTCAACTTCTGGGTGGTGCTGCTATGTGGGTGGTCTCTGGTGCTGTAAAACACAGAACACAGGCATTTTTACAATGACAGCAGTGCAGGCAGATGTGTAATACTACTGTGGTGGGTCCTGTACCTCTTAGTACTTACCTTTATTGTTTTTTGTTGTATTTTGTGTGCAGTTTTGACTGACATCCACTATTTGCACTCCGTTCCACTTTCCTCGTGGTCTGCATTATACAAGTAGTTTGTGTACCTATTTATGCCATATTTTGTGTCCAACGTCATTTTCCTGCATCTGGAAGAAATAGCGTTTTTTCAGAAATACCGGCCATTCACATGGACACAGCTGCGTTAGACGCATATTTGCCTTGGACGTATTTTGCAACTATTTTGCCTGCTTTTGAAAATCAAGACCATATGTTCAAGGTTGCATCCAAAGAGTAATGTTAAATAATGTTCTTTCTGACCCAAAGGCACTGAAGATAGAGGTTCCACAAGGTTCAATAGTTGGTCCTCTCCTATTTAGTTTGTTTTTGAACCACTTACCTGGAGTGTGTTAAAGTACCTAGCTTGTAGTATATGCTTATGACAAGGTTGTTTTTAAAAAGCATAACATCACCAAAAGTGAGATTTTGATGTGGTAAGAAGAGTTTCAGCAAAATAAATTGATAAAATCTCAAATTCTATGATCTTTGGAGAAAAAAATTATGTTAAAGAGTATTTCAAAGTTTGAAATCAAAAAAAGAAGTGGTAATCCAGTAATACAGCTTGATAATTTAAATATATTTGTTTTTTTTTTCTTAACAATGCACTATTGTTCTCCAATTATATTAAATATTTAACTAAAGCCATTTATCTTCATTTGGAGTAATTATTGATAAATAAGTTTTGTTTGTTTATTTTTTTTAAGAGTTTCACCGTGAAAAACATACTGAGCTAATAGCTCATTTCCAGATGTGCCCCGGGCAGAAGGGGATGTGGAGAGTGCAGTAATGAGTTACAACAGTAATGTTACAATTAAATAAGGATCACTGTATGGGTGACCATACACAATGAGCCAGTATTTTCATTGAGGGGTTGAGATAATGGCTTAAAGACCTCGAGAGCAAACCTCAAGAGGTCCATGCTGTTATTCCAACCCTGTGATGGAATCACAAGGCAAGCTGTGTATGGTCTCCTATATCTTATTTTTTTGTAGTAATCGTTTTATTAAAACTAGTACAGTAGTAGTTTTTTGCCTCTGTGTGGCACTGTGGTAAACCAGGTTATATTCTTTTTTTAATAATGATGCCTTTATTACCTTATTTTATTTCTGCTTCTATGTTGCTGTATTGTTGGTGTTGTTACTGACAATGCTGAATTGAATGAGTGAGAAGAAATAGAGAGGGACAGAGAACAATCCTTGCAAGTAGGAGTACCGTGTGTTGTCGTAGTTTCATTGAGTTGCATTGTACATGAGCACAAAGTGCTAGTTCTGGGTTTGGGAAGGAATCAATTTTAACTCTGGGACATTATTTTTATGCAAAAAGGTTGTAAGTCACTTAATACGACCACATAGTAATGAATAAATTAGGCAAGAGAGAAATTCTGAAAAATCACTGTCACATTATTGAGTGAGTACCAAAAAGAAAATGAAAGCTGGCAGGTGGCAGATGGCATGAGGACGCACAGGTGCTGTGATTATAGAATGTGCACAGCTTAAAACATGCATAACAACTTTAGAATGTGCACAGTATCTTTGGGACGTGCACAAGGGTTTTGAGGTGTTTGATTTCAGTGCACAATAAACTGTAACCATGTGCTATAAAACAATAGTTATAAAAAGTTGAAATTATACAGTACACAAATGAGAGGAAGCACAAAGTAAATAGTGTAAAGCATAGCATATCAATAGCAATTATTTACTTCAATTCTACTGATGACACAAGGAATCTTTTGGTTTCTAGTTTTATATTGTCCATTAATGATTATGAGATTGTAGTTTATGTCGTGGTCAACAACAGCGTGTTGTGTTGGCTGAGAACAGCTCTGAACAAGGCCTGTCAATATGTTTTAAATTTAAAACAAAATTCTCACATGTGTGAGCTACATTCCCTAACAAACTACAACTTGATTTAAGGGAGAACTATTATTCTGGATTAATTGTTAAAAAAACTTTGGCAGACACATTGTGGTAGAGATACAGGAGTTGTATGAATTTACAAGTAATGTGTATGCCTTGACAAGTGGTTATGCCCCTTAGGAAAACAATGTCTGGTCAAAGATCATTGTTTGGTCATGTCAGTGAACTAATAGAATAAAAGGGCAGATGCGTTTAGTGACTGCACAAAGTATCCTGCTTATAGCATGAACCTAAAGAAATTTCTCTAAGAAGCAAATGTTTGTCAGTGTAAACTGTAAGAAATATCTTGATTATTTTAGGTAACAATGCGCTTTTCATAGATTGTAATATTTTATGTTAGAAACATAGAAACATAGACTTTGACGGCAGATAAGGCCGTTTGGTCCACCCCGTCTGCCCATTGCCCTACCTACCATATTGGATATGCTGCAGATCCTAGTTTTACCAACAGCCTACTTCCTCCTTCCTCCCACTAGAATTGTTTTATGTTTGTCCCATGCATTCTTTTTTTTATACTTTATTTTTTATTCCTTAAGTAAAATAATAATAAACATACATTTGCCATCTTCACAGGAAACAGTAAGACAATGGGATACTTTCTGTAGAGAAATTAACTTAATAAAGCATAAAATAATTTTTTTATATTTTTGGGGTGGAAGAAAAAGGAAAGAAAACAAACAATATATATACCATGAGCCTATCAGTACATTTTAGTTAGTGATTAGTTGAGTGTGCTCCATGCTTTTACTTCCCACTCTAAGAAAAAAAACTTTAGTCAGAACCCCATTAACTCTTAAAGCAGTTCCACAGTAATGAGTTAATCTTAAAGTCCATCAAAGTCTAAAAGAAAAACTGTTAACTCCCCCCCAAAAAAGAATACACAGCAATAGTGAGCAAAAAACAAAAAATAAAGCGGTAAGTATTCACTTAAATATTCACTGGATGATACTCAGTAGTTTCAACCTCCTTCTCATCAAGATCAGAACCCCTACTCTCAGGTAGTCTCACATTTGTCTTATAAAAAGATTTAGCAGAGTGGATATCTTCAAAAAAATAGATTTTTCCATGGAACGATACTCTAAGCCTTGCAGAAGCCAACAGGCTAACCAAATGTCCAGCCTCTTTAAGTTCAGACATTATTAGCAAAGAAACGTTTGTGCCTTCGCTAGGTTTGTAAACAGAAATCTTGGTATAGGTGAAACCTGTGCCCATCATAAAAACATTACTTAATTGTTCGTGCCATCTGAAGTAATTTAGTATGATCATTCAAATAATAAAAAGTCAAAATAATAAATCTTGCCCTCTGCTGCTCAATCTTAGATTCCTTTACTGGATGATTAGGAGGTCCAAAGACATTTTCAAGTGAAAGTGAAGACTCCAAAGAAAAGACAGAGGTTAGTACTTTTTCCACAGTCTCCTTCAAATCAAATAGAGGGATGGAAGCTGGAAATTCTATTAAACACAAGTTTCTCCTTAAGGCATTATTTTCAAGCCACTCCAACTTTGAAGCTTGAGCCATCTGTTCATGCAACATAGCATTAATCACCCCCTCTAAAGTTAAAGTTCTAGCTGACAAAGCTTTGATCTCATCCTGACCTCCTTTTACTGCACACTCTGCATTCTTAAGTCTCTTCTCAATTGCAAACAGAGTGAAGTAATATCTTCTAGTGAAGTTTCGATTCTTGAAGTTGAATGATGGACTTCAATCTGAAACTCAGACAAAAGAGACTGAATTGATGCTAAAATTGTTTTCCCCTGTTGTTTGGGTTTAGCGCCCTGTTCCAGGTGCATCTGCATACCAGGAGGCATCTCTGCTCCAGCCATTGCTAGAGAACCCTCAGGCCCTAGCACTGAAGCACCTCTCCCAGAAATTTTAGGGGATACAAATTTTTCCATAAAAGCCACTCAAACTTGACAACTCCAATAGCGGTTTTTGAAAGAAATAACGAAAACCAAAAGGTTTTATAGTGTGTTTTAAGACAAAGTTTGAAAGAAAACCATTGAGCTCCAAACAAACACGACCTTCTCTCACAGCAGCTCAACAGCGCCTCCCCGTCCCATACAATCTTAAATTCCCCCACTGTTTTTGACCCAATGACCTCCTCAGAAAGGCCGTCCCATGAGTCCACCACCATCTCCATGAAAAAATACTTCCTCGCATTGCCCCTGAGTTGTCCCCACTCTATCTTCAAATTGTGCCCCCTTGTTCTTGCACATCTCTTTTTCTGAAACATGCTAAAGTACCCTCTTGGACTTTGTTAATTCCCTTGAGGTCCTTGAAAGTTTCTAGCATGTCCTCCCTCCCCTCCTTTCCTTGAGGGTATACATATGACCCTGCACCATTTTAGTTGCCCTCCTCTGGACTGCCTCCATCCTGTCCATGTCCTTGAGGAGATGGGGTCTCCAGAACTACATACAGTACTCCAGATGGGGTCTTAACAATGGTCTGTACAGAAGGATAACAACTTCTTGTTTTCTATTGGTGATGCCTCTCCCTATGCATCCCAGTATCCCCCCAGCCCTCCTTATTGCCTTCTCAAATTGCTTACCCACCTTTAGGTCATCTGATATGACTACCCCCAGGTCCCTTTCCATTTTTGTTGTCATTAATACCTCCCCCTATTGTGTACTCCTCCCCGGGGTTTTTGTTTCTTAGGTGCATTACTTTGCACTTCTTTGCATTGAATCTTAGCTGCCATATTTTTGACCATTCCTCCAACCTTGCCAAGTCCCTTCTCATCTTTTCCACCCCCCCCAGTGTATCAACACTGTTGCAGATCATTGTGTCATCTGCAAAGAGGCATATGTTTCTGTTGAGTCCCACTGCAATGTCATCTATAAAAACATTAAAGAGGACTGGTCCCATTACTGAAACCTGCGGTATCTCTCTAGTAACCCCCCTTTCTTCAGAGTGGACTCTGTTTACTATTACCCTCTACGTTCTGTTGTCCAGCTATTTTTTTAACCAGGCTACTACCCTGGGACCCACTCCCAGGCTGGCTAACTTGCTTATTAATCTTAAAAGTGGGACTGTGTCAAATGCCTTGCTAAAGTCTAGGTACACCACGTCCACAGACCCTCCCTCATCTACTACTTTGGTCACCCAGCCAAAGAAATCTATTAGAGTCATCTGACATGACCTTCCCACTGTGAATCCATGCAGTATTGGGTCCTGTACCATGCTGGCCTCCAGGTACTCAACAATTTGTTCCTTCAAAAGTCATTCCATCATTTTCCCTACCACTGAGGTCAAACTAACAGGTCTGTAGTTTCCTGCCTCTGCTTTGCTCCCACTTTTGTGAAGGGGAATCACATCCACCTTCCTAGAGTCCTTAGGTACCACACCATCCTCCCATGATTTGTTAAAAAGGGTAGTCAGTGGTGCCACTAGTTTTTCCCTTAGTTCTTTTAGAATTCTGGGGTGAATCTCTTCAGGCCCCATTTTTTTATCCATGCTCAGTTTCAGTAGTTCTTTCAGGACCCTTTCTTCTGTGAATGTACTGGTATCAGCCCCCCCATCCAGTGTGCTTCTATTATTTGGTTTAGGTACCTCACTCTCCTCTTTTTTTGTGAATACTGAGCAGAGGTATTCATTCAGTATCTCTGCTTTTTCACTGTTACCCTCTGCCCACCTCCTTCCCTTTATTAAGCCTCACTATCCCTCCCCTGGTCTTTCATAGCTCCCTAATGTTCCTATACAAGGATTTATCACCCTTCTTAACTGAGTTGGTTATCTTTTCCTTGGTTTGTGCCTTTGCTATTCTGACTGCCTTCCCCACTTCCTTCTGTTTTAACTGGTACAGTTCTTTGTCCTGCTCATTCTGTGTTTCCTTATATTTCCTGAATGCTATTCTTTTTCTCCCTAACCTTTCCCACCACCTCTTTTGAGATCCATAGTGGTTTTTTCCTTCACTTTGTTTTGTTTATTTGCTTCACACAAAGGCTTGTTACCTCTATGATGGCAGCTTTGATTTTTCCCCATTGTTCCTGCACCCTTTCTTGCTCATTTGCTAGTGCTTTTCTGAGGCACACCCCCATTTTGCCAGAGTCAGCCCTACTAAAGTCCAATACCCTCACCTTTCTGTGACTTGACTCTAAAGCTGTGTTGATCATGAACCACACTGTTTGGTGGTCGCTTGTCCCCAGATAGCTACCCACTTCTAAATCCAAGATCCTCTCTCCATCCCCATTTGAGAGTACTAGGTCTAAGATTGCTCCCTCCTGAGTGGGTTCCAACACTAGCTGTCTGAGGCATGCCCCCTGTAAGGCATCAAGAATTACCCTGCTCTTGGACATGGGTGCAGCAAAGATGTTCCAGTTAACATCTGGCATATCCAGGTCCCCCATCAACAATACCTCCCCCTTTTCCACAATTCTAAGGATGCTTTCTATCATTTCCTTATCCAGTTCCTTTCCCTGAGGTGAGGGTCTATATACAACCCCCATACAAATTGTGGTTCCATTGCCTGTCTCCAGGCTGACCCATAGTGCCTCCTCTCCTCCCTGTTTACCCTTTAGTTCCATTGCCTTGATCCCTTCCCTTACATAGAGAGCTACTCCTCCTCCTCTTTTACCCTCCCTGTCCCTCTTTTAGATTGTGTACCCTGATATGTTGACATCCCAGAAATGGTTCTCTGTGTACCATGTTTCTATGACTGCCACAGTGTCCAAGTGTCCCTCTTCCATCAAGGCCACTACTTCAGGGAGATTGTTACCCAGACTATGTGCATTGGTGCTCATCGCCCTCCATTTTTTGATGGTCTTACCCCTTTTAGTCCCACTCTTGTCATTACTGTCTTTACCTTCTTCTCCATTGACCCCTGCCCTGCTCCCTATTGACTTCTCTACTATAGTGTTTACCTTACTAACTACCCCATTTTGTGGAGGGGCTGGGATTTCCATGCTTCTTTTCAGTGCCTCCCCTCCTTGGCTAGTTTAAATGCTTGCCAATGAAGGATTTAAACCTGTCACATGGGATCCTGGTTCCCATCCTGGACAGATGCAGACCATTGTGCCAGTATAGGCCTGCATCTCTCCAGGTGGACCCCCAGTCCCCAATGAAACCAAACTCCTGAGCTCTACACCAGTTTTTCAATCAGTCATTGAATAACATGGTGCAGAGTATCCTAGCCTCACCAATGCCATAGACGGGAAGCACCTCTGAGAAAGTTAACATGCATGTTACTTGTCTAAGGTCCCTCCCCAAATCTAAAAACTCCTCCTGCACAGCTCTGATCCCATTTCCAGCAAGGTCATTTGTCCCTAGGTGGACAATGATGTCCAGCTCCCTCTCCTGTGCAGCTGCTCCCATGATCCTGAGGATTAGCTTTTTGTCCCTCCCAGCCATGGCACTGGGCAGGCACCTTACCCCCCCTCTACCCTCCTCCTGATTCTACCCTCCCAATGATTGAGTGCCCCACCAGAAGTTGTTTCCTTCTCCTATGTGGTCTCATGCCACCTTCCTCTGGGTCTCCTTTGTGGAGGTTCCAAGCATTCTCCTTGGTCTCCACTGTGGGTGCCTTCATAGAGGAAATATGCACCACCAAAATGGCATATGAATTGTGGAGAGGTACAACTAGAGGGATGCACCTATGATACACCACCCTTCACCCTCCCAGAGCCCACTGTTATCTAACTGTTCCTCTTTCTTGGCAACCTCTGAGGCAGCAGCAGTGGTTCTGGTGGTCCCTGGGTGGGGAAGGAGGTTTCCTGTATCCTAACCAGGTTGGCCTGGAGACAGGCAACCTCCTTCCTTAGACCAGAGAGGTGCCTGCAAATAGGGCAGCATCGCAGCCTCCAGAACATCTCCAGAAAGACTGCTACCCCACAGCCAGTACATTGCACTACTCCCCACATGTCTCTCTCCCTTCCTGATTAATTTTTTACTTATTTTGTTAGTGTGTGTGAGCATGTGCCTGCATTTACCCCCACACAGCGTGCTGGGCTGTTAAGGTTATGACAGGTGTTTGTCCTTTGCCCTTTTGGGGAAGTTATGTCAGAACCTCTGGTATAAAGGAAATTATGCACTTTGGGTGGATGGGGCGAGGAGCAGGGTGAGTGGGACCAAGCCTGTGCCCTCCAGAAACAATCAGCTACAGCTCTGATCCACCACCCCAGTGAGTGTTTTACTTCCTTTTAGCAAGAAAATCTGCACAACAGTTTAAAAGAAAATATACCCTGCAAAAAAACAATTTCAATCAGAGAAAAATAAAGCAGTAAACTATACAACCTGTAAGCACAAAAATAGTAATAAAACCTGTAAGCACAAAACAAAATAGTAACACAACAGTAACTATGCTTAGCCAAAAGAAGCCTTAATGTTTATCCTTGATCTGTTAATGTTGCTTCTTGTTCTGTCCTTTCAAGCAAACCTTAGAAGAGAAGAGCTCAGGTGACGCTAGATGCTTTATGCTAGCAAACCTAGTTTTCGCCACAACACACCAACTAACCTGACCTTTTAAATCTTCCTTCTGTTGGAAGGTACTAAGCCTTTGTCAGCTCCACCTCCTACCCCCCCCCCGTTACACTGCTAATCCCTTGGAAGAGCTGGGGAAGAAAAGCAATTAGCACCTTCAATGTGAGAAAAAGACTGCAATACCTTTGAACCCAAAACAAAAATCTGTAAGCACAAAACAAATTAGTACAAAAACAGTAACTTTTCTTAGCCTAAAGATAGATCAAGATGTAAAGCCTGTAAGCACAAAACAGTAACAAAACCTGTAAGCACAATCTGCAACAATTTAACAGAAAATATACCTTGCAAAAAAACCCCAAAACAATGTGAATCAGAGAAAGATAAAGCAGTAATCTATAAGCACAAAACAGTAACAAACCTGTAATCACACCCTGTAACAATTTAGCAGATAATATGCCCTGCAAAAACCATTTCAATCAGAAAAATAAAGCAGTAAACTGTAAAACCCGTAAGTACAAAAAGTAGCAAAACCTGTAATCAGAGAAAAATAAAGTAATAAACTGTAAAACCTATAACCACAAAACAGTAACAAAATATGAAAGCACAACCTTTATCAATTTAACAGAAAGCATACCTTGCAAAAGAAAAACAAACAAGCAAATTGAATCAAAGAAAAAACAAAGCAGTAATCTGTAAGTACAAAAGAGTAACAAACCTGTAAGCACAACCTGTAACACTGTAGCAGAAAATACACCCTGCAAAAAACAATTTCAATCAGAGGAAAATAAGACAGTAATTAGACTTACCCAATACTATATTGTGAACAATATGTATTACACCCCTAAGAAACTTTTCCGGCTCAAAAAACTTGCCCTCCCTCTTTGCTCCAGGTGCTCACATAGTGACGGGAACTCTCTATATATTTTCTGGTACTGTAATAAGGTTGCCCCTCTGTGGTCTACCATCCAGGACAATTTGGATCCCCTACTCCGGTCTCTCGAACCTTTTCACTCCCGAAATTTGCATTTTAGGAGATTACGCTAACATAAACTGTGTCGAACGCCGATATCACATTACCCTTATGTCTATTGTGGTTAAGAAATTAGGTCTTAGGCATTGGACTGACCAATTGACTTTGTCCTATTCTGAATGGTTGACTGAGCTCTCTGCCTAGCTTAACACTGAAAGATTGGTAGCCAGCTCGCGTAATCGTATGGACCTATTTCATAAAAAATGGGGTAAATTATATGTGCTATATCTGCACCAATGATCTCCTGGCTTCCTCCCTGATGCCTACAATAGTTTTCCTTGTTCCTCCTATCCTTCATACCTGTTTTCTCCGCTCTGGAAGGCAAGGTTACCTTTTGAGAGTTGCTACACTTAATAGTCAGCTTAGCTACATGGTTGTCTGGCACACTTCATTGGAGGGTTGGGGAGGGAGAGTTTGAGATTGGCGGGGGATGGGGTTGGGAGGGAGATGTGGGGTGGGGGGATTAGGGTTGGTTTGTGTTTTTTTTTTTTTTTACGTTATACCATGTATGGACGACTGGCTTAATTTAGATATTGACTCTGTCATATTTGTTGGCTCTGTAAAATCAATAAACTTGAATTTCAAAAAAAAAAATAAAACAGTAAACTGTACAACCTGTAAGCACAAAAACAGTAATACAATCTGTAAGCACAACCTGTAAGCACACAACAAAATAGTAACACAACAGTAACTCTGCTTAGCCAAAAGAAGCCTTAATGTTTCTCCTTGCTCTATTAATGTTGCTCTTTGCTCTGTCCTTTCAAGCAAACCCTAGAAGAAAAGAGCTCAGGTGAAGCTATAGTAGGCACTTTATGCCAGCAAACCTAGTCTTCACCACAACACACCAACTAACCTGACCTTTTAAATCTTCCTTCTGTTGGAAGGTACTAAGCTGTGGAAGAAAACAATTGTTTCATTGAATTTGAGAAAGACACTGCAATACCTTTAAGCCCAAAACTAAAACATGTAAGCACAAAACAGAAAAGTAACAAAACAAAACATTTAAAGACTAAACAGTAACAACACCTGTAAGCACAACCTGTAATAATTTAACAGAAAATATACCTTGCATAAAAATGTGAAACAGAGAAAGATAAAGCAGTAACCTGTAAGCACACCCTGTAACAAATTAGCAGAAAATATACTCTGCAAAAAGAAAATGTTTCAATCAGAGAAAAATAAAGCAATAAACTGTAAAACCTGAAGGTACAAAATAGAAACAAAACCTGTAATCAGAGAAAAATAAAGCAATGAACTGTAAATCATGCAAGCACAAAACAGTAACAAAACCTGTAAGTACAACCTGTAACAATTAAACAGAAAATATACCTTGCAAAACAAAAAAATAATTTGAATCAGAGAAAAATAAAACAGTAATCTGTAAGCACAAAACAGTAACAAACCTGTAAGCACACCCTGTAACCCTGTAGCAGAAAATATACCTTGCAAAAAATAATTTCAATCAGAGAAAAATAAAGTAGTAAACTGTACAACCTGTAAGCACAAAACAAAATAGTAACACAACAGTAGCTCTGCTTAGCCAAAAGAAGCCTTAATGTTTCTCCTTGCTCTGTCCTTTCAAGCAAACCCTAGAAGAAAAGAGCTCAGGTGAAGCTAGGTGCTTTACTCCAGCAAACCTAGTATTATGTTGCACTGACTTAGACACCTTTGAAAATGGGAAAACTTGATTCAATAAAAGTACTAAATAAATTAATGAAGATATGAACATGTATTTAAAATTTTTATTGTAATTATATTTATTACAGTAGAAAGCTTTCCAGTAAACACAAGGGACTCGATTCTAGAAGCTTAGTGCAAGTTGCCGCCAAACGCGACTTGTGAAAAAACACAGCTGCAACATTGACTCTGCACCCTATTCTAGAAGGGGCAGGGTCCCTGTGGCTAAGTCCTGTGACTTGCGACATACAGCCAGGTACGCTAAACAGAGGATGCACCTGACAAGAAAGTCATAAGCCGCAACAGGTAAATCGCACTTTGCAAGTACCCTCCATGCCCGATCCCCAGTGAAGCACCGCAGAACTAGAGGCCCCCACCCACTGTCATATTCACCCAAGGGTCCCCTAACACCTATCCCATCTCTAGGACTGGTGTACTGTACAGTACCGCAGTCCGACAATAATGTGTGCACAACAGATGGAAATTAGTGCCTGGCAGTCTAGTGGCCTCATTAGCTGAGCCACTCACTTAGCACCCTCTATTTCAACCCTTAGCAGGTGACTGGCATAACACTTTCTTACCACCACAGCCAGTTACTGACTGAGCTCCTTCTGAGCATGTACTGTACAGACGCACTCAGAAATGAATGAGTAGATTCTGTTTCTGAGCACGCCTCTACAGTAAGTGCTCAGACGGAGCTCAGTCCGGCATCTGGCTGTGGTGGCAAGAGAGGGTTGTGCCAGTCACCAGCTGGGATGGGTGGGGTGGGAGCTGGGTGGAGTGGCACAGCTGGGTGGGGAGTGGGGGCCATTAGACTACCAGGATATTGCACAGTTCTGTTTGTGGCACTGTCTTGGAGTCTAAGCATGGGCGGGGGTTGACAGCACCGCCCTGTGGGGCCTCTAGTGGTTTGGGGGCATGGGGTGTGTGGACAGCCCTGTGGGGCTTTCACTGTTTGGGGTTATGGGGCACATACAGTGCAGGGTATCAGGGTGAGGGGTGAGATGCCCATTGGGGCAATTACAGAGGTGTACTGGGCATGGGGTGGAGGGCACATGGTCTGGGTGCTGGGCTGCTGGTGGTACTACAGGACCCTTGGATGATGTATGTACAGTTGCACCAGCTAAATGCTGGTGTAACTTATGTTGCCGGTTCTCCTCTAGGGGTTCTTGTAGAATCCTGACATTGGGGACTTTGTTGCTGTCTTACTGGAATTGGGTGCAACAGCTACCATAAACCCCCTAGCACCATGTCACAGGGGGTTTATGGCACAACTGCTGGCATAACTGCTCTTTGGTGTAAATGGCCTGTGACATGTCACATGTCACACTGTAGAATCGCGCATGTCGCAACTGCTGGCGTAAGTTACTACTTGCGCCATTCTATTTGGCACAAGTGCTGTTACGCCAGGCTAACGTTTCTAGAATTGGGCCCTAGAAGCTCACTAGAATTGGTTTTCTGTTTGTGATGCCCATTCCCTTTCACTAGCTCTTTCCAGACTATAATTGGTTTAGCATTTCAATGTACCCCCACACCTTTAAGCATTTATATAAAACTTTTGCTGCCCACCCTTTCTCTCTCTTGCTCTCTCTCTCTCTCTCTCTCTCCTCTCTCTCCCAGAATCAATACTGCTTGTAAAAAATATGTTTTGCTCAAAGAATTATAGGCACATGACAAATTACTTTTGTGCTGTCACAAGCATGTAATTGTCACCTAAGCTCCTAAATAAGCCTCCTTTGGAGACAAACTGTAGATGAACAGAAAGACACAAAGTTCATGTTTTTGTGTACTCAGACTACCTTGGGCCTCATTTTCAAAGCCACCTGCATAAGCTGCAACTTGCAGCAATGTATGGGGCTGCATCTGACAAAGCAGTGGTGAACACAATAGGTGCTATTTTAAAAAGTTTGCCACTTGCGGCAAACCTCTTGGAATAATCGCAAGATGTGGTACTGCACTAAAACGAGTGGTGCAGTGAGAGTCTGTGCACAGGGCCAAGATGCATCCCCAGACTTGTGTGCAGAGAGCACCCTGGGTTCCCCAAAGAACAGCAATCCTGGAAGCAAGGTACAGATGGGGCAGCCAATGCCAGGCTCTGGTAAGGGTGGTCTGTCCCCGTAGGGCACCGTACCAGTATTGCTGGGACACACTTGTGCCACCAGTGTAGAATGCCTACTGTGGCAGGTTGTGGCCAGCCCCCTGCCAATCCCTGTAAGGGCTGCAATGGTGGTGATATAGTTCCCCCCAAGTCACAAGTAGCCCATATCCATGTTTTCTAGCGTAAATCAAAAACCAGTCCCAGTCCGTCCCCACCCCCCAAGTCCATGACATGCCCAATAACACCTGCCAGTGTTGTACCTGGTGGTCTAGTGGTCCCCACCCCAACAGGCAATGGTCACCCACCCAATTACCCCCACAGTCCCTAACCAACTTCTGCAACTGGAAATACCCTTCACACACCACCACAGCCAGCTGCAGAATGCAGTTACACAGACCACATAACTGTACAGTTATGCAGTCTGTGCAATAGAATTCTGTGGGTGACCACTGCCTGTCAGGGTGGGGAGGTTGGGGGACCACTAGACCACCAGGTAGAACACTGGCAAGTGATACTGGGCACTTCATGGGCTAGGGGGCAGGGACGGGACTGGGACCAGGTTTTCGATTTACACTAGGAAACACGGATCAGGGCTACTTTTGAATTGGGGGTCACTATACTACCACTGTTAAGGCTCTTTCAGGGATTGCCACGGGGTTGGCCAGAGCCTGCTGCTGCAGGCATTCTCCACTGATGGTACAAGGGTGCCCCAGCAGTACTGGGACAGTGCCCTATGGGGGACTGACACCTGTGCCACAGCCTTATGGGGCCACAGCAACCATTCCCCTTCCCACACTACTGGCTCCCATTCCCCTAGGGATCCCCCACAGGGTGACTGATCCAGGGTTCTGCCTGATGCAAGCCAGTTAGAACACCTCCAGGCCGGTCTACATGGCGGCCCTTCCTACATCCATTGTGGAGCTTCCAAAATTCCAAAAAGGGATGTGGCAGCCCCACCATAGTGCAAGCCCCCTTGCAACATGGTGCCCTGGGTTGTTGGATGCAACCCTGGTGCAAGGGGGCATTGGTGCACCTCTGTCTAGAACAGACACAGGCTGCCTTAGAAAATCCCGTTTGATGCAAGTTGTGATGCAAATCACAACTTGGGTTAAATTCCTTTGTTCTAAGTCCTTTTTGTTTGTCACAATGAACTGAAAATCAGCCGTCTAATGTAATAAAGTACTAAATGGCTTGGAATTTTTGAGAATGTAGTATCTTACCATTGGATCATACTAATGCAAAAGTATCATTTTTAGCAGGTGGCCATGCCGTATTTTAAAAACCTTGGGCTCTATTGTAGAAACTGATTGTGATGTAAGGTGCCTGCGACAAACAGCAGTGATGCAAGGGTCATCCTGCATCACAGCTTGCAGAGTTTGCAATCCTGAAAGGGTGACTGTGGCACAAAGGGGACCCACTTTTCCAGACCAGATATGCCCCAGGCTTGCCCCCAGGTCAAGGGTGCACCAGGTCTCTAGGGGCTTGCTGCAGATGCTGGCTGCAACATCCCCTTAAATGGTATTTCATCAGCCAGTGGGACACAACAGGTCTTAAACCACCCAACAGGTGGTCTATTGTCCCTTGCACCACCCCTGGAGCCATGGCAGGGTGGGGCTGAACCTGTGCCACTGCCCGGCGGTGGTATCCCATGCCCCCACTGCACCCAGTGCACTCACTCCCCCCTATGGTGCTAGGTATGTGGTGGCCACTCCCCCACAGACAGCACATGCATGACTGCATCCTGCAAGGTACCTTTCAGGAACCTGTTGCCACCACCACGGGCACCCATCCATCTCCTACTTGCCCTCCCTGATCCCCATTCCATCCCACTTGACACTGTCAGCATCCAGGCTTGTTCCCACTACTGGGCACTGATGTCACCTGACCACCCTACAGCTTGCAGCTAACCTCTCCCTTGCACCTTCCTTTTGGTACATGGCAACATTTGCAGCAAGTTGTGGAACTTTGACATCAGGACACCACCCAATTCTGAATTGGGAGCAGGGTCCCTGGCATACCAGTGATTGGCACTAGCTGCTGTTGGTGTAGCTTGTGTCAATCTTTGCGAACTGAGCCCCTTATCAGTTAGGGATATACATATTTTATTTTTCATCAGTTATTGCATGCCTTTGTAAAGAAGTCTATACACATTTGAGGGGAGGGGGTGTGTATTTATTAAGATACCATATACATTTTTTTTATATATTTACAATCTAGAAATTACTATTTCATATATATCATTTCATGGTCACATTTCTGGTATACATGATCATGCAAAGTGAGAGTCTACTGGAAATATTTCAGTAGTAGGAAGAAAGAAAATTGGTGCACTTCTTATATACAGTCTAAAATATCAACACTGGTTTTAGTTAGCCTGAAAGAATATGTAAAGATGTAATTATGTATTAGTATTTAATTATTTAATTAATAGTGAACTGCTAAAAAAGGGAAACATCAGTCCTCCTAGACACTAAAGCACAATTTTAGTACATTTTATCATTTAAGAAAGAGTATTAAAAATATCTTATGAAATTGCATCTGGATACTACATTTGTTCTACCTTCTTAAAGATTAATTAGTGGAGAACTACAATCCTGGAAGCTAAACAATTACATGAAATATTTATTATAACATCAATGCATGTATTTAGATTTGCTTTCCTCTATTAGCAACTAGCATCCCTATGAAAACTAAGCATGGCACTTGAATGTTGTCCTCAGCTTACACCGGCCTGTTTGCTGGGATCCCTACCCTGACCCGCTTTGGACTGAGTACCATGTTGTTGGCAAAATACACTGAAACTGCATCTCTGGCCTACACAATCATTTCATAAGATGTTTGATCTGAAATATATCTGAAACTCTGCTTCTGTCAGTTCATTTGCAAGTGCAGCCTTTGAAAAGCATCAAGAAACTCACTGACAGGACATGAAGTTACAGTAAATTTCCACGTCTTTGAAATTCATTATCAACATGTGCTACTTGATTTATATTTACAACTCATGTCTTTTTGAGAACAGCATATGCTCATAAGACTAACATGGTACTATTTCCAGCACATATTGCGAATACTGTATTCTTAAAAACACAGTAAATGGTTTCACTATTGATCACTCTGACATATTAGAAACATAATAACAAAGCATACAAAACACATGGGACTTTCATAAAATTTAGCTTTTGCAGTTTTCATTGTTTGCCAGCAAAGCCAACAGACTTGCCAAATATGGTTATTTGCTTTCTATCCTTTAGAACAAGTCTATCACCCCATTAGTTCTTTGCCCTGTGTGTCTTCTGCAAATCTTATGCCCCTGTCCTCAAACTAGGAAGTTCTGTAAATAGTAATTCCACCAATGTCACTTCCACCATTAGCAACTTCTGTACCACATGTGCTCTTGTTTACTCCACTCCTGTCCCTCATCCAGTCCTCTACTTCCTCATTTCTCCTTTTTCCTTTCTCCTTCTCTTTTTCCTCCATAGTTCCAGTCACCACCCTACTGTTCACACAGACCCTCAATATTAACAGATTACATAGCCAAGATAGGCTGTTCCCAACTCTTCTATCTTTTCTTCTCCCACTGTGGTGTCATGTGCTACTGACCACCTAAATCTCTCTTTTTTTTTTGATTATTTATTTATTCTCCTTTGGCCACCCAGATGCTTCCCCATAGCCTCGCAGCCCTACCTATGGGGATCCATCTGCCGTCCATCTCTACCGGGACCACTGGCACCCAGTAACCCCTGTGGCTTACCATCGCAGTGGGGTGGCAGGGAGCCCCCTAACTCCCCACCCTAACAGATCCAGTTCGGATGCCAGCACCCAGCGAACTCGCAGATAGCCATCAAGCCATGTTGGGTGCCACCATGTAATTCCCCTGTATTATTTCCCCCTGAGTCAGCAGCATGCTATGATGCCAGCGGGCATAAACGCGCACGTGTCAGCATGCGTCTCGCCCAGACATCTGCCTCCAACTCTACCCCCTGGTACGGCATGTGTCCCCGACCCCCAGCCTCTGCCAGGGGACAGTCAGATGCTGACCGTTGAGAACCCCCACCCCAGAGATGGAGAGCAATCCATCGGACACTGAATCCCTCTCCTTCCCTGCCAGCACCCATCGACCTGTGCTCGCTCCTAAACCTGGGTTGCCGGTATGGCGCGAGGTGTAGTGTCCAGTGCTTCAACCCTCAGTGCCACTGGGCTGGCTCCTAAATCCCTTTTTTCACATGGGCACAGTTCTTGACACAATGGAGAGGGCTACAGTCATCTCCTCCCTAAAGGAGAGGACCTCTCATTCCCAGGAAACTACACCTTATTTTCTTTTTGCTTGCCTTGGTCAAACTCAAAGAATACCTGTTTCTGTTCAAACTCATCTCGTTTCTGCACTCCTCCTTACTTGTCTGATTCCAGGCTTGCTTTAGGAATACTCATTCTACTGAACCTTCCTCCTTAAGCTCACTGATTCCATACTGTGGAAGATGAACAAGGGCCTGCTGAAAAGTGCCATTTTTTCAACCTGGCCAAAGCCTGGAACACTGTCGCCCCCATCCATTTTTCCTGGATAAGTTCAAGAAACCTGGTCTATCTGACCATGTTGTTGAATTGTTTTTTCTTGTTCGCAGGAGCTCACATAAGTGATTTCATCTCTCTTTCCCATTACTCCCAATCAATTCAGGTCTCCTCAAAGGCTTTGTCCTTGGCCCCATTCTGTGCTCAGTTTCCTCAACTATGCATGTATCTCCTCAGACATACACATGAAAGAGGATGACACTTTGCTCTTTATCACCGGAACCTCATCCTCCAAACAAGCTTTTGGCTACAGGAGGACTTGCAAACATCCAACACATGTTCTGTTCTAAATAGCTCATGTTAAAGGCCAAGAAAATGGTCTCTATGATCTCTAACACCAGGCAGTAACTGACCAACACTCCCCCCCCCATCATCCTAACAATGGATAGTCCTGAATTGGAAGAGGTTATCTCTTTCATGTTCCTTGGGTTCAGAATGGATCATCACCTTGATTTTTCCTGCCATGTGGATGACATGCACAAGAACCTTCACTTTAATTGTGTCACACGTTATAGGAACAAAGCCTATCTCCTACTTCCAGACCAAAGTGAGATGACTGTTACCGTAAGATAATCTTCACAGTTTTGGACTATGGGGATGTCGTGTTTAGTTCCACCACAAAATCCACCCTTACAAGACTGGCCAAAGTTTTTATTCCCTCTTCATGTTTTCTCTTGACTGTCCTCACTTCAGCACATACCACTCCTTTCTTAATGCCTTGTTGTCATGTCTTTCTCTTGAGGATAGATACCTCACCCTGTATGCTTTGTTTATCTCTAAGTTCCAATTTGGGATACCTCCTATCACTTCTCTTAACTCTTCTATCTCCATGTCTCCTCCCAACCCCACACAACTCTAATCATATATCTGCCTCTGTCTCTCTCTTTCTCTGCCTGCCCTGCACAAACATTTCTGAAGGTCAGCTTTCATATGCAGTTCTCTCATCTCTGGTACAAGCTTTTACCATTTCTCTTCTCTGCTCATTCCCCTTTCTACTCTTGCAGCTCTTCTCCATAATCATACAACAAATGTCTGCATCTGCCCATTACTGGTCTACCTTATACAATACATACTGCACATGTATTTTGTTTTTTTCATGTACACGTTTTTGATTGTCTTACAGTACTTAATGTACATGTCTGTCCAGTGCTGATAGCTTGAATCTTATGCAACACTGATCAATTTTATGTTTGTTAATGTACAGGTATTTTGTAAATCCCTTATAGATAATTTGTGTCTTCTAAAAAACACCCAGGTCATCCCTGTAAATAGGCTTCTGGTCTAGTATACTTTCCTGGTTAACAAATAGAATTGACTTGAATTGATTTCTACTTGTACTCTCTTCATTCTGTCCACTAATTTTGTTGTCATGATTTTGCACCGTGTTCATTGCCATCCTGATTTTTGCTCTGTATTGTTCTGCCTTCTTTTTCCCCTGTAGGTATCTGGAAATGAGCTGGTACAAACACATTATGTACTTCAGGATAAAATGTTTTTTTTTAAAGAGCCATCTATTCTTTTAACCACTCATTGACAGAAGTTCTTGGTCTTGAAAGTGCAATTGCATTATATGCTGAAGTTTTCAATGTGCAATAGTAACAACAATTGAAATAAAATGGCAATGCCAGATACCTTACATATATTTATAGCTTAATTAATTTTGTTTTTCTAGCTCAAGCAGGGTTAACAGATTATGAAAAGAAAATGCTATATGTTTAATATAGGTATCCCAAATACTTATTACCAAAAGGAAAATAGGAGGTAATTTTTTTACCTTTTTTTTTGTTTGTTTGTTTTGGTAAAGTCACTACTTGGGAACCAGGACATGACAGGTGCAGACCCCCCACTGGAGTCAAATACATGCTGTGTGACATCGATCAAGTCACTTAAATTCTCATGAAATCATATGAAAAACAAAGTCAATCTTCAGCAGATGAATGGAAGTCATCATCCTGACAGTCTTGCTCTAATGGACTCAGGATAAAATGCTGGCCTTATGCAAAGGCAGGATGGATCAATACTGCTTCTACAATTCGTACAATCTTTTACTGATAACTAGTAGTAATGTATTTCCTACATTTGTTAACTTTACTTTTCTGAGAAGTTATTTTACTTCTAAATATTCATTTCCTACAGCATGTTGTAAAACATTGTAACCACATGTAATCCATTCCTTGGTGTATGCAATCCACTGAGCTGCAGAAAAGGGTAAAAGTATGGTCCCACTAAAAATGTGATGTTTCAGCCCAGCTAGCTAACATGGGCAACTATATTGATAAAAAGAATAAAGACAAATTCTTAAAATGAATTAGCTCAAGTCACTGGATAGAAAATAGTATTGTGAGTAAAAAAACAATTATATATGTATATTTATATATACCTTGAAAGTCTTAAATATTTACCTTAAATTCTGTTTCAATATTAGCCAGTCTTGCTAGTTCATTGCTTAGCTCTAAGGCAGTAAGGACAGGGTCTTCACTGGAGAGAGACAGATATGCTGCACTTGCTAACCCCTTGTAGGCATTCATCCTTGACCTAGAATGACTAAAAGAATCCTTTTTCTGTTTTTCAGTGCATTCATGACACTTACAAAAGTAGTCATGTGGCTTTTCAATTCTTGCCCCTTTTAGAAGTAGTATGTGAACAATTTCATATTCCTGGCAATGTGCAGCTAGAATGATGGGCGTGATATCATGTGAAAAACGAGTCCCATCTTCATCATAAGCATAGAAGTCATCATCTCGAAGTTCTTGCTCTAATGGGCTAAGGGTAAGACGTTGCCCTTCTGCAAAGGCCAGGTGGCTCAATATTGCTTCTACGATTCTTACATATCCTTTACTGATCGCTAGTAGTAATGCATCCCCTACTCTTGCTAAGTTTTCTTTTTTCAGAAGGAGTTCTGTTACTTCTAAATGTTCATTTCCTACAGCAAGTTGTAAAGCATTTTGACCCATATAATCCACACAATTGAAATTCAGGGTTTTTGACTCTTCCAACATTTTCCGTACCACTGGTATGTTGCCATATTCGGCTGAGTCCAAGAAGTGTTCCTCCTCAGGAGTAAGACTTGTTCCCTTCTCATTAAACATATAGGCAGGGCCTCTGATAGCCTGCCTTCTGCCCTTGTCACGAAGGGTTGTGTGTCTTCGCTGCATGTTCTTTGTGCTGCCGCTACCAAACCTGCAAAGAGAAATAATTAACATTTTGATGGACTATGTATTGAATATTGAATCTACTATGAAACTGAGGGGGCAAGCTAGGGGAAACATTAATAAGCATCACTTACTATTAAACCAAAGGGAACAGAAAAGAAGAAACCTTGGAAATAATAATTTACTAGCAAACTGAGTTGATGGAAATAATGGAAAATATTAGTTAACAGACTGAGGGGAAAGATTAAGGGGAAAATTAGAAAGCTGTTTTCACAGCTGGGTGCACATAATGGACTTCCATGTTTAGTAAAGATCTTAGCATCATAACTCTAACTTTTAGACCTGTTCAAATGTGCACAGGTCTGTATATATAAGTTTTATTGTTTGGTTTTCACCCACATATCCTATTGCAGTCCTTGACAAATTCTTGCTTGTCTGTCTAGCAATGCTTCATGCTACTTGACTCAGTTTTGTCAGGCTACGTTTTAGTCTTTGCATATCATATAACTCTGTTGTAGTCTTCTTGTACTGTTATTGTCCTCTAAGCAGACAGTTTGAGCTAGTCCTTACATAATGTACACCACATGCCTGTGGTACCCTTACATTGATTAATTTCCAAATATTTATTTATTTAGTTTTTGTTTACTGGGTGAGTGCACTAGGCAAACAAATGCCTGTTCTCATTCATGACCCAGCAGAGTACAGTATACAGAACATGGCAATGACAGTTTTATGTGTGAAGTATATGGCACACATGATTTGTACTTACCTGTTTGTATGTCTGAAAAATGTAATTAAATTATTAATTACAAAGAAAGCATTATGTACTATCACACTGAGGAGCAGAAAAAGGGTAAATAATAAAAAACATTAATTACCATCAGACTGAGATGGCAGAATATGGGAAAACAGAACAAATTACTAACTATCAGACTGAAGGGCAGAGTTAGGGGAAACATTAGAAATAATTATTTATTATCTGACTCAGGGGCACTGAACACTGGAAAACATTACTTCACAGAAAAGAGGGTTCCCATACTGAATACTGCAGCCTATCCTACGGGGTTTTGGAAAATAACACTACTCAGGCATAAACAACATAATTTGACTAATTCCTGATGGAGAATTGCATTTGTTTACAAAGCATGAGTAGGGATAGCATTCTAGCTATTAAGCTTGTGTGTGTCAAGTTGGGTTTAGTTACTGTCATGTATCAGGAGGATCAGACAAGAGGAACCAGATTTCCCTTGTATCAACACAGTACAATGCTACTATAAACTGACAGTCATGGTAGAGAGTGTGACTCCAGTCATTTGAGAAAAATATGCTGGGAGCACTGCCATGGTGGCTATCTACACATGATTAAACATGCTGGGGAAATGTAGGACACTGACAGACAATTTGGGAAACTCAGACTTTATTATTTTATTGTTTATCTGCTTAGATTTAATCATACTAATATTAGGTACTAAAACAAAAATAGCATTAAAACAGAGTTCTGCTTTTCATGAGTAATATATATTCAGAAAGGAGGAAAATGTTTCTTCTTTTCCTTGTTGAAGAAGCAGAATATGTAGGAAATAAAGTCTGATTCACACAAACATTTGAATGGTGTTAGAGCATGATATAAACTAGCAAATGAGGTATGTTAGAACCATGAGGTGCCTAAGAAGAAGAGTTTGATCTTCCTTTTTGGGTTGAATTGCATATTTATGATATGCCACTGATTGGGATGCATGTTCAAGGCTGAATCAGTGAACACTCTGTAGTGTTGTTTAATGGTTAAGGTGATGGCTTTGCAATAAAAGAGAAGAGTTCAGCTACTACAATGTGTAGAATTTTTCTGCTCATTAATGTTATCCAAATACATGTTTCTTACTTTGCTATACACACATTAACATTTTTGGAATATATTTTATGAAGTAAGGAAAGAGTTTGCTGGGGCCAAAAATTAATGCATTGCTACATTTGGCAGAATCTGTGATACATGCAGTTAACTAATTGCCCCAACCACTGTGATGCTGAACTAAAATGCAATTGTTACTGATATATATTTATATATAGATTTGTTCAGTAAAATAACAGCTTTGATTGAGAATTCAGAAAGTGAAGCAATCACGTAATTTTAAATATTTTAAAAGAATAATTCATTCACTATGTTTTAAACTTAGGCTGAGAAAAAAAAACTCTAAATAACAGTTGATGCCTTCAGGAGAACTTTAATTTGCATATGCAGCCCATGATGCTTTGCATTGTGTGGGCATGTGTGATTTTGTATTTTCTGGAAACTTGGCTTCCCAGCCAAATGCCCTTTGGGGTAACCCTTGCCTCAGTGTTTGTGCACAGATGTTCTTTGTCTTTA
The DNA here is from genome assembly GCA_016271365.2 of Neoceratodus forsteri. Lineage (NCBI taxonomy): Eukaryota > Metazoa > Chordata > Ceratodontiformes > Ceratodontidae > Neoceratodus > Neoceratodus forsteri. Next base: position 663,167,634 of record CM028130.1, on the reverse strand, counting down.
CCAAAACATAATATTTAGATGCAGTCCAGTGTGTATTTCACATTAGTTCTTTATCCCTCCTCCCCATTATTTACTACTGTGGTAATCTGCATGAAAATAGGATCTTTGCTCCTGAAGAGTTCATCTATTCCTGTTGCTGCTCTCTACCTGAGGCCATAATGCACTGCTTATGACATCACAGTTACTCCCATGGCAACAAACTGTGATGTCACAACAGAGGATTATGGCTTGAAGCAGGGAGTCAGCTGTAGAGGTAGATGAACCCTGAAGGACAAAGATCATTCATTCATGCAAAGGTCCTTAGTAATAAATACTGGGGAGGAGGAAACTTTAGAACATATATGGAATGGAAGCAGAATTGTACCAAATTATTATGTTTTTCAAAGATTTTTTAAAGCGTCAGCAGCTCTTTAAATATGGAAATTGTTGTTTTAGTTGAACCTGAGGGCAGTATACAAAAGGTACAGTACCATGATGTTTTTCTGTCAGAACAATAAGTGTTCTATTTAGATTGTATTATGTATGTTCCTGCTGTAGTCAGAACCCTAGTCATGATTTACCTACCATTCCTGCTGTGAGTAGAATCCTAGTCCTGATTTTTCATCTACTTCACTCTAATTTGAAAGTGTCTTAAATATGGAAGTTATTTTCTAAGTTGAACCTGAGTGTAGTATACAAAAAGGTACAGTACCATAAAGTTTTTCTGACAAGAACATTGTTTTAGTTAATTTGTATTATATATGTTCCTGCTGGGGTTAGAACCCTAGTCATGACTTGCCATTTATTGCACTCTACTGGTATTGAATCAAGTGCAGTTCCCTGGCATATTGGATCTGTCAGTTACTGCTACTGTGAGTCAGAAGGCCAAGGTTTGAATCTTAGCAGATACCAACTAATTTTGTTATAAAATTAAGATACAAGCGTTTGAATCCCAACAGTAAATTAAACATTTTTTTCTAAATTTGTACTTGAGTAAATTTCACTTTGGGGGGATCCTTGATAGCGTGGTGTTAGAACACTAAGTTGGCATATAGGCATAGGTAGAGGACTTCAGATCAGCACAGCTAGTACAGCACAACATGCTACAAAGTTGTGCTATTTATGGCTAATTGGTGTGGGTGCAATCTTTCTATTACAAATTTGTTTGAGTTGTATTATTTAAAAGGAGGTGTGGGGCAGACCACCCAACTCAAACGAATTGATGTAAGTAACCTAGTTAACCCTAAACAACTCAAATAGCGTAGTGCACCACTATGCTACACCACACTACTTAAATTGGTCCATAATCCTTCACTGTCACCATTAAATCTGCACTACCATTAAATCTACACTAAAGGGAAGTAAGTATAAGACATATAGCTACTAACTCTTGGAAACTGATTTCAGAGTATTTCTTGTGGGTTAAAGCTATCTGAAACTGCAGAGAGTGAGCATGAGTTGAATGTCAGCTGGGCTCAGGAAACTACTTTGTACAGTATATTCTAGTAGCACATAATTACCTGATGCTAGCCTTCTTATTAATTGAAATATTGGTAATTGTTTAGGGTTTTATATTCATTTTGAAATTATAATAGGTATTTTTAGATAAGGAAAACAGCAGTATTTCACACGAATCATGCCTCATGTATTGGCTCACTATAAAGTAAAAGGTGCTCCTCCATCAAGGGGCATAATACAAGTCTGGAATATTCATAACTGTGAATAATGCAGGCTAGCAGGGACACAATCCAAGGCAAGGGTAAGTGTTGTATAACTAAAATCTCCGTGTAATTAGCTAAATGTTGCTTCCTAAATAAAGACGGTAATTCGCTGCTACTTGCTGTTTGTTTTTTGTGGAACTGTGGAAATGCTGAGTTGTGTAGGTTGCCTGTGTTTTTCTTTTCTGCCCTGTTCCCTGTAGAGATGGGTGAAATTGGTAAAATTTGCTTGACTAATTAATCCATGAATTTAATGCAATTTGCAAAGTGCAGATTGATCTGCGAAGTGTGAACTTTTGCTAATGAACAGCAGAATTTAACCATTCATGGGCAAAATGTTATACTTCATGGGTGAAATTCTGCACTTCACATTGAAAACTTTGTGATTCAGGCATAGTCAAAGTTGCTGAGGGCAGGAAAAAAATTCACAAAACTCTGCAAATGCAAATTTTGGTCACTTCATGGCAACTTCCCTGGTGAATTAAAACTTCAGCACATCTCTAGTTCCCTGGGGGACATGTCTTTATTTATTTATTTAGTTAGTTATTGAATAACTGGAATTTCAACCTTTGCACTAAAAGCTCTTTTACAAAGGACCCTCTTCAGACAAGGGAGAGGAAACCAATACATGAGTAGGGGAGACAGCAGCAGCCGATAGGTATTGTCAATAATCATTCATTAAGAACAAATGGTAATCCATAAAGGAATAACATAAGCAAAGCATAACATAAAACATGAGATGGGTACAGAGTACATGGGGATACGGCTCCCTCAACAGTGTAGATACTAAAGTGCATCAGTCCAAATAAGTACAATCATGAATGATCATAAGTGGTAGCTCTACAACCTTGTTAATATCCTAACTGGTGCAAAATGTAGAATCATCTAGTTCAGTCAGTACAGTCATTGAGGAAAGCTGGTTACAGGCTAAGGGGGTGAGGGGGAGAATCAGATTAGGTGACAGAGCTAGAATCAAGAGAGATAGGCAGATGGGGTGCATGTGGGGGGTGAGAAGGGGAGAGGTATAAGGAAGGCAGGTGAGGGCTCATCAGGGAAGGTGTTGGGAGCGGGGGGTACAAGGTAGGTAAGCAAGGGCAGATGGGGAATAGTGAACTTCTGAGACCAATTGAACAGGAAGAGGTGATCCTAAGCATTACCCTGGGGTACAAGGAGGCTAGTTAGTGTTGGGTTAAGTGTGACAGAAGCAGCATTCTGGAGATGAGACAGATTTTCTGAGCTCGGACTTAAAGTGACTGAGGTGTGTGTGGCTTGTGGTGGCATGTGGGAGCTGATTTATCCAAGTAGGAGCCCTTACCACAAAGTCATGCCTCCCCAGGGCAGTTCTTCTGAATGACACTACCTGGGCTTGTTTAGTGATACTTCTTGTAGCATGTTCAGTAGGGGCAGGGCGGAATAGGGCTTGTAGGGAGAGAGGTACAAGTCTTAGAAGGGCCTTCTTCTCTGAAAGCCAGGAGTGTAGCTTAATGTGATCCATAAGAGGAAAGCCATTTTGTCCTAATGTATAGGTTACATGTATTTGTTAGGTGATCGGAACCTAAAACAAATCTACAGGCTTTATTGAGGGTTGTATGGACTCTGAGCAGACTTGTATTAGAGGCTGCACCATAGATCACATTTCCATAGTCCAAGATGGGTAGTACTGTACATCTGCCAGGAGCCTGACCTCAGGTATGAGGCAGAACCTGAGCCTATAAAGGGCCCCTAGTTTACTGTTGGTTGCAGCGGTGATATTGTGTATGTGATCATTGAAAGAGAGGAACTTATCTATTGTGATTCCTAGATACCAGAATGAAGGCACCTGCTCCAAAGTAGAGTTAGAGCTTGGTACATCCAGCAGACCAGCCCTGGGTTTGATTCTCATAACCTCCACTTGCATACTGTGTGACTCTAAGCAAGTCACTTAACTGCCCAGTGCTCTCAGGTCACCCCTGAAACCAGGCACTTGTGCCTAGTGTACCTTACCCAGTTACCAAAGACTAAAAGTTATGGCAATTGATAGGGGTGCAGTAGGTCTCCTCTTTTGGCATCCGGCAAAGAGCATTGTCTTGTTTATTTTGCTGTTAAGCACTAGCATGTTATCTTTAATTGCACTTATATTATGTATTTGCAAGCAAAGGCTGTTGCCAGCTATAGCTGCTATTGTCTGCTGTCTTCTAAGAGAGAATATTTCTCAGACTGTTGGGTTGAACTGTGTAAATATGAATCCCATGGAGGTGGGACCTCCCAAGCTAGTGGTCCTCTATCCAGTGACCTGATGTGCTCTTTCATCTCTACTATTTATTTATTTATTTAAAATTTTGGTAACCAGGAAAGGCATGCTGAGCTGAGGCTCATTTCCAGGTGTGACCCAGGGGAAAGAGGAGTGGGATAAACAAAAAATGTACAAAGTAAAATAGTGACAATGCAACAGTACAAAGATTGAGACAAGTGCATATACAAATGGTCCCAGACAGGGGACCATGGGTCCTTGATTACAATTATACAAGTTATAAATGGTGCATTTGTACAATAATAATTAAATAGTGCAATAGGGATTCAGAAGGGTTGGGTGAGGGCATCATGAAGCAACTAGTGAGTCAGGAGAGCAAGGCACAAGTGTCAGTGCCATTTGATGAGGCTAAGGCCAGCATTATAGAGGGGATCAGAGAGGTGGGATAGGGGTAGAATGGTGAGGTATTACAAAGTAACAAGTGAGTCAGGACTGCAATGCCCAATGTACAAGTGCTAGTTGATGAGGCTAAGGCAAACACTATAGACGAAGAAGGAGAGGTGAATTAGTGGGGAAGTGAATGGGGGTGACAGTGGCCATGAAAGACAGTCTGAGTCAGGTCAAAAGTGTGGTAATTAAGGGGGAGGTGTGTGAAGGTGAGCAGTATCAAGAAGGACCTGGGGGAGCAGCCTCGGGGGGGTTGGGGAGGCACTTAAGCTAATGTTTTAGTGCAGACCGAGTTGGAGCAAGGCAGATGGATTGGCAAGTTGATTCCACAGATCTGGTAGTCTGTAGGGGAAGGCTGCCTTGCCTGCTTGGGAGTGAGGGAGTGTGAGATGGAAGGAACAACTATCTTGTGATCTGAGGCCATAGCCTGAAGAGGGAGAAGGGGAGAAGAGTTCCTATAGGTAAGTAGGGAGGGAGGCAGACCAATACTTGCTGATGAATGCAGTGCAATGAGTGAGGTGGTGGGTAGCAAGGGTAGTCTGAGAACAGAATACAGGGAGCAGTGATGGGTACGGAAAGGGAGGTTCAAGGCAAAGTGACAGAAAGCCTTCAAGAAGGGGTCCAGTCTGGACAGGCAGGACTCGGGGGCAGAGCTATATACAGCATCAGTATAGTCAAAGGTGGGGAGAATGAGCTTAGTAACTAGTTCTTTTTGGATGGGGAGAGAGGCAGTCCTTGTGTTCAGAGAAGTCTAGCTTGGGGTCTGGCCAGACCCCTAAGTACTTAAAGGACTATACAGTGTCTATCAGTGTGCAATCCAGGGGGAAAAAAAGAGTGGGGAGATGGTAGTTTGGCAAAGTGCTGGGAGGAGCCGAAAGCTATGATAATATTTTTTTGGTGCTGCAGTTCAGGTCATTTGCTTTGAACCACTTTAGCACTTTTGTAAAGGTTTCTTGGAGAGATGTCAGGGTGATGGTGAGTGAGGGGCCAGAGGCAAAGATGACCATATCCTCGGCGTACACATGAGTTTGTGTAGGTGAGCAGATGGAGGGGAGATCATTGACAAAGATGGAGAAGGGAGTAGGGCCTAGAATTGAGCTTTGGGGGATGCTGGCTAGGATAGGGAGGGTGGAGTACTTGGCCTGATCAAGTTGCACATACTGGTTTCTACCTGTATGATAGGACATGAACCAAGCTGTGGAGGAGGGAGAGAGCCCTTAGGATGATAGCATACCTAAGAGGAGGTTGTGGAAAACTGAGTCGAACGTCTTGGTGAGATCAACAAAAATCGCCAGGATTATATGTCCTTTGTCTATGGCAGATTGGATATAGTTTGTGATTTTAAGTAGGGAGGAGGAGGTGGAGTGGGTGCATTGAAAGGCAGATTGGAAGGGGCTCAGGGAGCTGGAAGAGTCAATGAAGGAATTTAATCTGGATGAAATTAGTTTCTCCTGGAGTTTTGAGAGAGTGAGTAGGAGCAATATGAGTTTATAGTTACCCAGTTGGGAGAGGTCCCCACCTTTGTGGAGAGGGATGACCTTAGCTAATTTCTAAGTATTCAGGACAGTACACTGAATAATAGAAAGCTTGAGTAGATGGGTGGGTGATGGGGCTATGGCTGGGGCTCAGATCCTCAAAAGTCTGGGATCGAGGCCATCATGGCTGGACTTGGATCAATTGAGAGCTTTTTTGGCACAGAGAACTTCCACAATGGTGATGGGGGGGGACCCACTGGAGGCATGGGAGAAATCAAGTCGAGGGAATGAGGGTGAGGGCTTAGAGGGGGGGAGGTGGTTCAGGAGGGAGGACACAGTTGGTGAAGAAGTGATTTATGGAGGAGGCAGCCAAGGAAGGGACAGAGCTGATGGGATTGGAGAAGGCCAGTGTGGTGGAGGAGGCAGATCCTAGAAGAGGGTGGAGGGTTTTCCAGAAATCAACTGGAGATGACTTTGTGTCATTCAGCTTGTCCCTGAAATAGTTTGCTTTTCCTATGCACACAGCCTTGGTGCAGGCATTGCGTAGTGTTCTATAATGTTGAAGGTCAGTGGGTCTAGAAGAGGACTTGTAGGCAAGCCAAGGCAGGTCTCTTGATATAAAAAGGGAGATTAGCTTGTCAGAGATCCAGGGGAGATGCTTCCGGTGTAGCCATAGCCTTTTAAGAGGGACATGCTGATCCCAGATTCTGAAGAAGGTGGAGGAGAAGGAAGTGGGTGCAGAGTATACATCAGGGGTGATGAAAACACCTGACCAGTCAGACAGGTGCAAGTTGGATAGGAGGGCCCTCTTTAGGGATTTGAGTGCACGAAACCAAAGATACTTTGGTGGGGGGAATGTGGGTGGTGGGATTCTTTGCAGCAGTGGATCATGCAGTGGTTACTGAAGTCATCAGGAAGGATACAGGTGGGTGAGTATTTTAGAGGGTAGGATGTTAGAATCCAGTCAATTAAGGAGTGACTGGAGGAGTACGGGTTTAGCCTAGTCAGTTCCAATAGGAATTGGACCATGTTTAGGGCCTCCATTTCTTCAATGATGTGCCTGGCTGAGACCAAGAGCCAGTTCACATTATAGTCACCCAAAAGAAGTAGTTTACCCTTTTGGGTGAGGTTGACTAGGGAAGCAAGGGCGTAGATTAGGGCAGGAGACTGGACTTTGGGAGAGAAGTAACATATACCTATGAACGTTGGGGCAGTTGATTTGAAAGTCTGTTTGAAAAGCAGTAGCTCATGGGAGGAGAGGGAAGATTGCTAGAGTACAATAAAAGAGGGGAGGGAATCTAGTACGTAGACCACTACACCACCACCTCTTTTCCCTCTGTCTTGTCTGAATAAGGTGTAGCCTGTGAGGTCTATGGCAGAGTTGTGGATCTTGGTGGACAGCCAGGATTCAGACACAAAGGTGAGATCAGGGGAGTTCAGAGACACTCAGGCCATTAGGTGGTCCATGTTGGGCAGTAGGCTCCTGGCGTTTAGATGGAAGATTCCAAAACCTCCTCTTGAGGAGCTGGTGGGAGTGATAGGGCCAGGGTTTGGTTTGATATTGCCAGCCATAATTAGGAAGAGAAAGCAGGGAATTAGAAACTTAGAGAAGTGCCTTTTTTAAGGTTATTGAAGGAGCATGCTGTCGGCCTGGTTGTGAGGGTGCAGCAGCCATTAGAGGGGGAAAGCATAGGGACATAGGCTGATGGTGGGAGAGGGTGTGTATGTAATGCAGGTTTAGAGAGGGTGGAAGAGCATGGGGGAAGTCAAGAGACTATCTAAGGGGGGGTTGTGGGAGCTGTGATGGGGTTGTGGGAGCTGTTAGGGGGTTAGAGGCAAAGAGGTATGCTTTGGAGGGTGGTAGCTGGGAGGGAAGGTTGCAAGAAGGAGGACACAATGGAGCGATAAGCGAAATGGTGAGTGGGGAGTTATTTGGAGGGAGTGGGGAGAGAAGTGGGGAGGCTGTGTGGTCTCACAGAAATGCAGGGCTGGGTAGCAAAGAGCAGGAGGTCAGATGTGTTTGACACTGGGTGGCAGTAGAGCACCAGGAGTAGCTAGAAGGGGGATATACGAGAGGTAGCAGCTTGATTATTTATCCGAGTAGTGGCTTAGTGAAATAGGCAGTGGCTGAGAGAGGTGAAGGAGATGTTGAGAGCAGGGTTTGATCCCCAACAGCACCAGATGAGGACACCTGTCAGGAGATGGGTTAGGGGACTGAGTGAAGAGAGGTGAGGGTTTCCCAATTTAGTCAGACGGGTTGGGGTTAGTAGGGGCCACTCTTACTTCCTGGGGAGAGAAAAGTGAATAATTGGTTCTGACAACCTTTAAAGGTAACACCACCTATGAGTGGGAGGGTGGTTAATGCTAGCCACACACTGACCCACAAGCTGAGGAGCACTTCCAAAATTGCCTGGGTCGGGTGAGCAGGCCTGTTTCTCCCAGGGATGTGGCTTGTGGAGGGGGGGGGACAGCGATGCAACCATGCTCTCGCTGTGTCTCTTCCAGCCTGAGAAGGAATGAAGACACAAACAATGGTAAGTATCAAGGAATTTCAAGGTTACTGAAGGCAGACAAAAGGATAGGCTAGGCTAAGGCAGGAAAGTCCAAGGGGAGGCAGGGAGGGAGGGGGGCTAAAAGGAGATAAGGAAACAAAGGCAGAAACAACATTAGGAAATTAGTCTACACCCTGTAAAACAAGTACAGAATCCATTTAAGGTAACCAACAGATCACGCTACACAGGCAAAGTATCAGAAAACATTCTTAAAGTCCCCACAGAATGCGCACAAATTCATAGCGCTCCACGCTCTGTAGCCCACATGTAGAGTCTATCAGTAGAAGACCTTTTATGTAAATTCCTAAGAGCCACACACTGACCCTCAAGCTGAGGAGCACTTCTGAAATTACCAGTGTCGGGCAAGCAGGCCTGTTTCTCCCGGGGATGCGACTTGTGGGGTGGGGGTGTGTAATATGACCACGTTCCTGCTATGCCTCCAGCAGCCTGTGTTGGGTGAGCATGCATGTTTCTCCCAGGGATGCGGCTTGTGGGGGGCAGGGGACAGTGATGTGACCACACTCCACTGTGTCTCTGGCAGTCTGCAATAGGTGAGCAGGCCTGTTTATCCCGGGGATGCGGCTTGAGAGGGGGGGAGAGTGATGCGACCATGCTCCCACTGTGTCTCTGGCAGCCTACATTGGGTGAGCAGCCCTGTTTCTCCTGAGGATACGGCTTGAGGGAAGCGTGGGGGACAGAAATGTGACCATGCTCCCGCTGTGTCTCTGGCAGACTGTGGAAGCCCCTTATGATTCCCCTCCCTAGGACATTTATGCTTTTTTATCTGTGTATACTGCCTTATGTTTCTATTTTGGTGATTTTATTAATTATATATTTACTCTATATTGTACATCTTTTATATTTTACCTTCTACTATTTAGTTTGCTTATTCACTGTGTATTATCTTATTGCATATGCTAACTACTCAGTTTATGGCCCCAAGAACCTGAGCATTACTTGTTACCTGCCAGATTCAGGACCTATGACTTTAGCTCAGCACTGACACCTTGGCTAAGGACACTTTAAGTCCATAGTATGGGAGTCTACAATTCTTAAAAGGACACCAACAGGCCCCTCCACCTTCCCTCACCCTTTAGACACTTCTGCCCTCCTTCCCACTTCAGTGTTTCTCCAGAGATTTCTTCAGATTGAGAAAATGCCAGCTCCTGGCACTGTGCCAGGAGCCAACAGCCTCTTACCAAAGAATCCAAATCAGTCTGTCAAGCATCATTCACTACTGATGCAATTACTCTGCCCAGTTTTCCCTATCGTGCCTGCTCAATTTTTTCAACCAATAGCATTTAGATAGAGCAACCACACTGTGGGAGAGGGCAACTGAACTAGCCTGGCTTGTTTTAGTAGCGCCCCTATGAAATCAATGTTTTAGGTTCAAGAGGCAGGCACCAACTAAAGAACATGGGATTGGGGACCTTAGGGGCATGTTACAAAGGGGTAGATAATTTCAAAGGTGCAGTTGGCACTAGAAACAGTTCAGGAGTAGATATTTTATAAAACTGAAAATAGTTTGGGGAAATGGAAAGGTGAAAGAGAGTGGGAGTGACTGGGGTGGGGGACTGTTAGCCACAAGATATGCCCAGGCCACCTAGGAAGGGACAGAGTTATTTTTTTAATAATGTTATTAAAGTGCCAAACTCCTGAAGGGGTGACTGGAAGATTCAGACTGACTTGGCCAGTGTCAAAAGTATTAATTTTCTGCTGGTTCATCAAACTCCCCAGTGGCATTGGTTCATTCTTTTATGTCAGCATCCTTAAAATGAAGAAATTCACAGGGGTTGTAGAGGATTGGAGAATAATTCTATTAATGCTAACTTCTGAAAATTCATTGTACCTGTGATCATTAATTGGAACATTTTGAGGTATCCAGTGTCAAGGGGAACAAATTCACTAAATCTGATTAGGATCCTGAGAAGTTTATTGACCCTGTTAGGTCTGGATGTATAAATTCTTTGTAGTTAACACTGTGGAATATTTACACTAATCATTCCAAGTCTCTGCTTGTGTATGATATGTTCTTGGATAAAGCTTTATGTACACTTGATTGCTTGAATCATATCTTGTATCACTAATATAATCAGGCCCCTGGATTGTTCCTTTTTTGCTCAAAACGTGCTCACTTCAGCACTGTGGGGTTTGATTAGAGATGCAGTGAAGCTTTACTACGCCTGCGTATATAATGCGAAGTGATCAACTTCGCATCCGCGTAACATTGCACAAAGTTTCCTTTCAAAGGTCGAAATTTGCCTTTAACTTCACTTTCCAAACTTCAGGTTAACTTCGGGTTACATTGTGAGAAGGCAAAGTTTGTGAGAAACAGGCGACAGATCACATGTCTGACTTTCTGCAGGTCACATGATGCAGGCAGGAAGGGAATCAGGCAGGACGTAAGTGAACTAGTTTCATTTTGACTTGCTTTGCTAGTGCAGGAGCTGTGCAGCTTAGTGTGCTAGTCAAAACAGTAATAGAAAGAGTTTTCTGCTTTTCATCCTTTTTTCCCCAGATTCCTAAGTTTATTTGAAAACAGTTTGATCCGTAGTACACTGGTGCCAGAGGCTGTTTTGTGCTGCCTGTGCTTCAGGAGGAGGATGAAGAGGTCACAGCACTTTGGCTTGTACACTCATGCCAGAGGCTGTCTTGTGCTGCTGGTGCTTTAGGAGGAGGAAGAAGAGGTCACAGCACTTTGGCTTGTACACTGGTGCTAGAGGCTGGTTTGTGGTGCTGGTGCTTCAGGAGGAGGATGCTGAGGAAAAGAGTTCATCATGGGCATGCAGTTTCCCATAGGATAACAGTGAAAGTATGAGAAGCCATAACTCCATTAATATTTGGACTTAAGTGACAATCCATTAATATTTGGACTTAAGTGACAATCTATATATGGTCACAACAGTATCAATGGGTACTACAAGAATAACATATGCCACACTCTTAACTAATTGTGGCCATTAAGAAAAGCAACTAATAAAACATAATTAAGCCCATAGGATAACACTGTAACTTCAATAGGCCATAGCTCTGTCAATATTTGGAGCTGGGCGAACCAGAGACCAACAGAGGACCAGCAGAGGGGAAGGGGTCATCAATCAGGCACTCCCAGAGTGAGCAGAAGGCATGGAGGAGGATCGGCTAAGCAGGGATAGTGTTTAAATTCCCCACTCGCATCCACAAGTAAAAAAACAGAGGAGGGGAGCCAATTGGGCTCCAGGAAGAGATTCAATCCTGCTGCTATTCATGGAGTCGAGGGGATGGCCTGGCAGGAGGCCAGACTACAAAAAGAGGAGCTAGCCAGTGAGAGAAGGAGCTGTGGGGTTCACCAGTTGGGTGAACCAGAGATCAATGAAAAAAGACCATCAGAGGGGAGAGGGTCACTAGTCAGGTGCTCCCAGAGTGAGCAGAAGGCACAGAGGAGGATTGGCCAAGCGGGGATAGTGCTTAAATTCCCCGCTCATGGCCGCAACTAAAGAAACAGCAGAGCGGAGCCAATCGGGCTCCAGAGAGAGCAGCCAGTTTGGCTGCTATACGCGGAGTCGAGGAGGTGGCCTGGTAGGAGGCCAGGCTACAAAAAGAGGAGCTAGCCAGTAAGAGAAATTTTCTGTCCCCCCCCCCGCCCCACACCACCACCAATTTTAAAAGCTGCTGGGTCACTCCCACCAGGGTTTTTCTGCCAATCGCTGGAAGCTGGAGGCAGGGTCATGGATGGAACAAAAGACTTGGATCAGTGGAAGCAGGGAAAAAGAGAGGTACATCCCAGGGAGCAGACTGAGAGAACGGGGTCCAGGACAGCTGGAAGAGGGGGCCATGGAGAAGTCAATCAGTAGCTGGTCAGGGTCACACCGGCAAGAAGGTACTGTTAACTGTGGGGCTTTGGTCAGGAACGCACCAGCAAAAAGGTACTGTTAAGTGGAGCTTGATGTGTTTCAGAAAGGAGAGGTGGGTTAAAAGACCCTCAACATGCTGGATGCAATTTACCGGACTGTGGGACTTAAGGGGTTGCTGAAGTGCACTGAGTGTCTGATATATTGACCTGCTCTGCTCTGGGGGGCCTGTGTACTTATCTCTGAATTTTTGGGTCTTAACCTAGTAGGGTACTAGGTTACTGGGTTTATTTTTTGAAATTCAAAAATTTTTTATGAATTTTAACAACATACACATTATACATGGTAGAGTGTACACAAGATAAGTAACATTGGATAACATATACCAATCCACCCAGAAAATTACTTCTTCCACCTCCCCCCCATATCCATCCAATCCCACCCCTCATAGAAACATAGAAACATAGAATTTGATGGCAGATAAGGACCGCTTGGCCCACCTAGTCTGCCCATTTTCCTACCTAACAGATAAGCTGCAAATCCTAGTTAACCAACAGCTTACTTCCTCCTACCCCCCACTAGGACTGCCTTATGTCTGTCCCATGCATTCTTGAATTCCCCCACTGTTCTTGACTCTACAACCTCCTCAGGGAGGCTGTTCCATGCATCCACAACCCTCTCTGTGAAAAAATACTTCCTCACATTACCTCTGAGCCATCCTCCCTCTATCTTCAAATTGTGCCCCCTTGTTCTTGCACATCTCTTTTTCTGAAATATGCCACCCTCTTGGACTTTGTTGATTCCCTTGAGGTACTTGAAAGTTTCTATCATGTCCCCTCTCTCCCTCCTTTCCTCAAGGGTATACATATTAAGCTCCTTTAGTCTTTCTTCGTATGTCTTCTGGTGCAGACCCTACACCATTTTGGTTGCTCTCCTCTGGACAGCCTCCACTCTGTCTATGTCTTTGCAGAGATGGAGTATCCAGAACTGCACACAGTACTCCAGATGGGGTCTCACCAACTGTCTGTACAGAGGGATAACAACTTCCTGTTTTCTACTATTGATGCCTCTCTCTATGCATCCCAGTATCCCCCCAGCCTTCCTTACTGCCTTCTCACATTGCTTATCCACCTTTAGGTCATCTGATATAATTACCCCCAGGTCCCTTTCCATTTTTACTGTTGTCAGTATCTCACCTCCCATTGTGTACTCTTCCCCTGGGTTTTTGTTTCCCAGGTGCATTACCTTGCACTTCTTTGCATTGAATCTGAGCTGACATGCATTTGACCATTCCTCCAACCTTACCAAGTCCCTTCTCATTCTTTCCACTCCATCTGGTGTATCAACCCTGTTGCAGATCTTTGTGTCGTCTGCAAAGAAACATACTTTCCCTTCCAGTTCCTCTGCAATGTCACTTATAAAGACATTAAAAAGGACTGGTCCAAGTACTGAACCCTGCGGTACCCCGCTAGTAACCCTCCTTTCTTCACTGTGGACTCCATTTACTACTACCCTTTGCGTCCTGTTGTCTAGTCAATTTTTTATCCAGGCTACCACTTTGGGACCCACTCCAAGGCTGGCTAACTTGTGTATTAATCTTTTGTGTAGGACTATATCAAATGCCTTGCTAAAATCTAGGTAAGCCATGTCCACAGCCCCTCCCTGGTCTAATACTTTGGTCACCCAGTCAAAGAAATCTATTAGATTCATCTTCCCCCCACACTCCCTCCCCCCTGGAGTGTGCCTCTATTACTATTAGAAGGAGAAGAAAGAGAAGACAAACTCCTCTAAATCAAAATACAGGTAAAACAATAGCACCAATGTAAGTTAGATACGTATATTGAACAGCGTACCTATTTTAAATATAGAGCATAAAGTTTGCCCCATTTCTTGTGAAAAAAAAACCCATATTATTATGAGAACCTGCAATCAAACGCTTTGTTCTAAAAAATACAGATATGTCATTTAACCATTCACTATAGGAGATTACTAACTGGTCCATCCAATGTTTAAGAACAAGTTTTTTAACTATAATAGCTATTAATGCCATGTGGAATCTGCGTTCTTTAACCTTAATACCAGAATACATGCCCAAAAGACAGATTTCAATCATGAAAAGGTCTTCCAACCCCAACAAGGAGTCTAGTTTAGTTCGAATTGCCTGCCAAACGGGGCCACTTTTTCACAATACCAAAATATATGCACCAAGTTCCCTTCCGCTTTACCACATCTAGTACAAGTGGGGTCTGGTAGTCTGCCCAGTTTGGCCAATCTAATGGGGGTATAATACATATTGTTCAGTATGTGATATTGGGTGAGTCTAAGTCTGATTTGAGTCAGATATATATAGAGATCCTTCCAAATCTGAGCCCAATTGGGGAGTCACATCTGGAAGTAGGGTGTTCCAGACCAGAGATCCAGGAAGGGGGTTAGGGCAGTTAGTGGTCAAGAGGAAGGTGTAGGTCGTGGAAACACAGTGTGGCTTCAAAGCATATTCAGACACTTGAGTCAGAATGGATCTGGCAAGAGAAGTTTGAGGTGTGACACCAAAAAATTTCCCTATGAAATGTCTTAATCGAAACACCTTAAAGATCTGATTCCTCGGGATATCAAATTTGGTGAGAATTTCGGGAGAAGAAAGAAAGTTATCTTGAGAAAAGAAATCTTCCACTCTGATCCCTTGGAGTTGTGGGAGCCAGTGAGGAGAAAAACAGGAACCACCTACTGTATCTTTATATTAGGATTAGAAAGAATTGGTTGGCTCAAGTCATATTTGAGAGGTATCTTGACAAAAGCACAACATTGTGAGGGGACTCTAAAGGAAGTACTGATAACCGAATTTTGCAATGAGACTGGCAGTGATGATCTTGTCAGATAGAAGACTGTAGAAAGATCTATATCATTGGACCTTAAGAAGCTGTTCTCTAACTGAAGCCAAATAGGAATGTAGTCCATATCACTGTGGGAGAGTCATCTCCTCACTTTGGTTAAGTGACTCACCCAATAGTATAAAAGAAAGTTGGGAAGACGAAGGCCACAAGAAGCCATAGGCAGGCTAAGTTTGAGGAAAGCACAAAAGGTATGTTTGCCTAACCAGATACATTTTGAGATAACAGAATGTATTCATTTAAAAAAGGATAGTGGAAGCCATAAATTCAACAGATTCAAGGGACAGAAAATGCGAGGAAGACCATTCATCTTAATTATACTTTTCCGACCCCATAAAGATAAGGGCAGATTCATCCATCTCTGGAGATCTTGCTGAATAGTTACCACTAGATCATCCAGGTTTAATTTGTTAGTATTAGTGGGGTTACTAGTTAGGTATATACCCAGATACTTGATTGACTGAGGGGACCATTTCATACCCAGATGAACAAAATCTGATTTCAGGGTATTACTATTCAGTGGGAAGATTTCAGTTTTGGAGAGATTTAATTTATAGTTAGATAAAAGGCCATATTTGCCAATAATTTCCAGGGTGTGTTCTAGAGAAGATGATGGTTGCTCTAAGTGAAGGATGATATCATCCGCATTCACCGAGAAAGTTAGAGTTTAATTGTGAATCGGAATACCTCTGATCTGGGGGGGGCCACTTTATGTGATGAGAAGAGGTTCCAAATAGAGATTAAAAAGGAAGGGTGAAAGAGGGCAACCTTGTCTGGTACCGGTAAATAGAGGAAATCTGGCAGTGAAAACACAGTTACAATAAATTTTGGCCGAGGGAGAAGAATAGACTGATTGTATCATTTCAATAAAAGGAAGGGGGAAGCCCAGTTTCTTTAAAGTTATCCATAGAAATTCCCAGTTCATCCTATCAAAAGCTTTTTTGGCATCTATGGAGATCAATGCCATAGGAGACTGGGAAAATTGGGCCCCTTGAAATACATGTGTGAGTGTCCTGAGATGATCAGCCGAGGAGTGCCCAGACATGAATCCAACTTGTTCAGGACTTAGAAGCTGAGTCCAAAGTGTTTTGATCCGAAGTGAAAGAACTTTGGTTAACATTTCTATGTCACTGTTAAGGAGAGAGATCGGTTGATAGCTAGCTGGGTCAAGATGGGGCCTGCCTGGTTTAAGTAGGAGAATAGTCATCGCTTCTAGCAGGGTTGGATCTAACTTATCAGCCTTGAACATACAATTATATAAGTTGAGGAGGAGGGGAGTTAATTCCTTGGAGAAAGTTTTATAAAAGTTAGAGGGAAAACCATCAGGGCCCGGTGTTTTATCTGGAAAGAGGCTATTAATAGCCTTCTCTGTTTCAGTGGTAGTTATTGGAAAGACTAAAAAAGATTGAAGAACAGTAACTAGACAGGGGAGTTCAAGGGAATCCAAATAGGCTTTTATATCTTGAGGTAATATTTCGAAGGGATATTTCCCATAGAGTTTCCTATAGAAGGTCTCAAAGACCTGGGTGATCTCCTGAGACTTAGTTTTAATGGAGCCATCAGGCGCCCATATGGATGGAATTAATCGGGAGCTCTCTAATTGACGTAGACGTAAGGCGAGGAATCTCCCCGCTTTTTCACCCTGATCTATGTATTTGGCTTTAGTCCTTAAGAGAGCATATTCCACTTTTTCTTTTATCAAATCTGCATATTCATTTCATAGGGCTAGCAGTGATTCCAGAGAATACTGGGATGTAGTGGAGGATAAAGCATTTTCTTTCGCTTTAATCTGTGTTAATAAAGATAGAGCTTTAGCTTCTCTTAGCCTTTTTCTCCTAGAAGCTAACTTGATAAATTCGCCTCGAAGATAACATTTCAGGGTACACAATATTAAGTCCCCTCTTAGAGTGGAATCTCTGTTAAGCTCCATAAATGTACGGATGATGGATTTTATGTGAGAAACGGTGGAATTGTCTTTTAGCAATTGAGTATTTAGTCTCTAGACTGTGTCCCTTTGCATATGAGAATCCAGGGAGAGAACCAACCAGGCGACTGAATAGTCGGATATAACTATGGGCTCAATTCCAGCTTGACAAAGGCTGGACATGAGAGAGGAACTTGTTAGAATATAGTCTAATCTTGACCAGGATTGATGGACACTTGAATGAAATGTGAGGTTACTGGGTTTATGTTGTAAACAGCATTTGGTTTTATCCTGGGGGCTTAGGTGAGGTATATGGTTTTGTCCTGGGTGATGTACTAATGTATAATGTGATGTACTAAGGTATATGATGTACATGGTTTCATCCTGGGGCTTACAGTAGGTGATGAAATCTCTGCATTATCAGAAGGGCTTTAAAAACTTGGGCAGCTGGAAGCACTGGTTGGGCCTGGGGCAACTTAAATACAGGTTGCAGGCATTGGTGAAGTACTGTCGGAGCAGGGGGTGGGCTGGTTCATAAAGTACGAGCAATACTGTGTTAACCTGGTCAAAGGGTCAGGTGTTGCTAACATGGGGAGGATTGTGGGATGCAATGGATGTGGGGCAGCAGTATGGATGAGCTTTCTGTGGAGGCTGGGAGGGTGTCCAATATGTCACATGATGAACAGGTTGGAGGAAGAGGTGAGGAGAATTAGGAGGGAACTCAAGGGAGTAAGGGAAAGGGGGATAGAGTCTGGGACAAGGGAACATGAGCATGGATGCAACTCACAGACATGGCACAGGTGGAGGGGAATGGATCAAGGAAAAGGGGGGCATCAATTGGGACAGGCAGTCCAGTAATGAGAGTTGGATTAAAGCCGGGCCTACCGGGGGAAAGGACTCAGGCTAGGATGGTAGGGAATTCGCAAGCCAGAATGAAGGGGAGGGAGGTGTTTGATGTACTGGTAGAGGAGAGTGGGGAGGAGATACAGAGGGGGGCATAAGGGCACAAGGAGAGAATGTGCAGTGGGAGGCTTAAAGGCTATGGAGGAGGGGAAGAGCAAGGATGGAGAGGGGGAGGCAGGGCAGATGGGCACAGAGGATGGGGGAAAGGCGGACAAGCAGGAGGGGAAAAGAGGCTGAAAAGTGGGGGCCACTGGAGGAAAGAGCAGAGCTCCTAGAGGGGAAGAATCAAGGAATGGGTACATGGAAGGATGGAGGGGTGTAAGTTGAGCTAGGGAGGATGGGAGTGTTTTGGCGGTAGGGGACTCCATTCTTAAGGAGATCAGTTGGGGCAGTAAGGGGGAACGGCCTTGTTACATATGGGTGGAAGCCATACCGGGACTAAGGGCAGACAGTGCGGGACAAGCAGCTCTAAGGGTTGTGAAGAGGGTCAGGGGGAGACCGCACATAGTGCTGCACATGGGGACAAATGACCTGGCAGGAGAGACCGTGGAAGTGGTGAAGGAGAGGTTCGAAGGTTTGGGAAGGCTCTGTGAAAAGGTAGGTGAGACAGCAGCCTTCTCTGTGGTGATCCTAGTACCCTGTGTGAGCACAATGAGGAAGGAGTCATGGGGTCAGGCAGTAGATAAGGTACCCAGGGACCGAGTGAGCCTACCCCCCAAGCTAGTGGGAAAGATCAAGGTGAATTGGTACAGAAGGGGATAGGGGGAAGGGGAATGGGAAAAGGAGGGGAAGGGGACAGGGTGGACGGTGGTCTCTGTGAATGCGAGAAGCCTAGCCAACAAGTTAGCGCCGCTACAGGCACTCTTAGCTGTTGGGGGGGGTGGACATCATGGCCATCACAGAAACATGGACCACAGAGTACCATGACTGGGATTTGACAATCCCAGGGTACAGTCTGTACCGAAAAGACCGTGAGGAGGGGAGAGGAGAAGGGGGTGGCTGTCTATGTGAGGGAGGGGATCAAATGTACAAGGGACAAAAGGGAAGTGAGGGGAATGGAGGCAATCTGGATACAGTTCTTGTACTCCAAGGGAAGAAAGTTGTGGTTTGGGGTGGTGTACAGGCTGACAACCCAGTCAGTGGAAAAGGACAGGGAACTGGTAGACCAAATCGGGAGAGTATGTAGGATTGGAACGTGATCATAGTGGAGGAATTCAACCTCACGGGGGTGGAGTAGACCATGCTGGTCACCTCCAGTGCTAGGGAGAAGATCCTCCTGGACTCGATCCAGGAGGGGATTCTGACACAACTGGTTGCTGAACCCACTAGACTGGGGAACATGCTAGACCTGGTACTATCGACCAGTGAGGCAGTAAGGGGCATAAAGGTAGAGGACCCATTGGCTGGCAACGACCACCAAACAGTGTGGTTCAATATCACAATGAGCAGGGAGTCAGAGGGCTCAGTGACAAAGGTGGTGGATTTCAGAAGGGTGGAGTTTAGGAGGATGAGGGAGTTGCTGAAGGGGAGACTAGAGGGCATAGAGCAGGGGATGGGGACAGCTCATAAATGGGACATAGTAAAGCAAGGGATCATGGAAGCAACAGAAACATGTTCCAGGTTACAGAGTAAGAAGAGCAGAGTAAAGAGACCATGCTGGCTGATCATGGAAGTGATAGAGGGGGTGAGGGCAAAAAGAGCAGTGTACCTGAAGTTTAGGAGGAAGGGAAGGGGGAGGACATGGAGGAGTACAACAAATGGTCTAAAGAGGTAACCAGGAGGGTAAGGGAAGTGAAGGCTGCAAGGGAACTCAGATTAGCTCAGGGAATAAAAGGGGGGAGAAGGACTTTTTTAGATACATCACAGAGAAATTGACGTGCAGGGACAGAATAGTGAGGATTAAAAGTGGGGAGGAGTGGGTGGAAAAGAGGAAGGAACAAGTGGAAAAACTGAACAGATACTTCTGCTCAGTGTTTACAGAGGAGAAGGGGGTCCAGCACCACCCTGGTCTGGGAAGAGGGGGAGTGGGGGTGGTGAGGTAACAGATGGCAGGATAGAGGGTAGGAGGATTTTGGAAGGGCTAAGGGTGCTGAAAATAAATAAGGCACCGGGGCTAGATGGCATCCACCCCTGGGTGCTGTGGGAGATGGCAGAGGTTCTTGCAGAACCACTGGCATACCTGTTCAGTACCTCCCTGGAAACTGGAGAAGTGTCTAAGGACTGGAGGATGGCCCATGTAGTACCAATACATAAACGTGGTACAAGTGACAAAGCCAGTGAACTATAGACCAGTCAGTATGATGTCCATAGTGGGAAAGCTCATGGAGACGATACTAAAAGAAAGGCTGGCAGCATTTCTGGAAAGTAATGACCTTCAGGACGGGAGGCAGCATGGGTTCATTTCAGGGAGATCCTGCCTAGCAAATCTTATACAATACTATGACTGGGTGAAGAAGAAGCTGGATGGGGGCCATGCTGTGGATATGCTGTACTTGGACTTCAGCAAGGCCTTTGATTCAGTGCCCCATGGGCGACTAGGGGTGAAGTTGGCAGGGATGTGGGTGGGGACAAAGATGGTATGCTGCATCTCAAACTGGCTACAGGGTAGGCTACAATGGGTGGTGGTGGTGGGAGGAAGTATCTGAGCCCAGATTAGTGACAAGCGGGGTGCCGCAGGGTTTGGTGCTGGGTCCCACACTGTTTGGGCTGTTCATCTCAGATATTGCACATGGAGTGATGACCAGGATTAGCCTGTTTGCCGACAACACCAAAATGGGTGCAGTAGTGGATAAGGCAGAGGGATGCATGCAACTACAGAGGAACCTAGCCAAGCTAGAGGAATGGTCAGGAATGTGGCAGCTGGGGTTCAATGCAGAACAGTGCAAGGTGATGCATTTTGGGGCCAGGAACCCAAAGAAAGATTACTGGATTGGGGGGATCAAGCTGGGGATCACCAAGGAGGAAAAGGAACTAGGGGTATTGGTAGAGGGAGCATGAACAATTCTGCCCAATGGAGGAGAGCGGCAGCGAAGGCAAACAGGATGCTGGGGTGCATAGCACAAGGATTCATGTCCAGGTGCAGGGAGGTGATCTTGCCCCTCTACAGGTCACTGGTCAGGCCACACCTGGAGTACTGTGTGCAGTTTTGGAGGCTGTACCTTAGACGGGATGTCAACCTGCTGGAGGGAGTGCAGCAGAGGGCACTTGGATGATTCAGAGGATGGAGGGAATGGGTTATGAGATAAGGCTAAAGGAACTGAATATGTACACACTGGAGGAGAGGTGGAACAGAGGGGACATGATCAAGACCTTCAAGTACCTGAACGGTATCAATGGGGGGGGGGTGAGGGGTTGTTTAAGCTGAGGAGAAGGAGGGAAACCAGGGGGCACAGACTAAGAATAGAGGGAGGGAGATTCAAGAGGGAGATGAGAAGGCATTACTTCACAGAGATAGTGGTGGCAAGGTGGAACGCACTACCAGAAGGCGTGATAACAAGCAAAAATGTAGCGGACTTTAAAACAGCTTGGGACAGGGTACAGGGGTGGGTGAGGAGGATAATAAGGGGGGGGCTAAGGAGGATGGGGTGGGGCAGCTGCATGCTAGGGGGCTAGCTGCACAATTTAGCAGACTTTGATAGACCAGTAGGTCAGTTCTGTTGGAAAATTTGTGTGTTCATATGTTCATAAGTGACAATCTATATATGGCCACAAACCTCTCAATGGGTACTATAAGAATAACATATGCCGCACCCTTAACTAGTTGTGGCCAGTAAGAAAAGCAACTAATGAAGCATAATTAGGCTCATAGGATAACACTGTAACTTCAGCAGGCCACAGCACTCCCAATATTTGTATTTGTGTGACAATCTACATGTGGTCACAAACCTCTCAATGGGTACTGCAAGAATAACATATACCGCACCCTTAACTGGTTGTAGCCATTAAGAAAAGCAACTAATAAAACATAATTAAGCCCGTAGGATAACACTGCAACTTCAACAGGCCATACCTCTGTCCATATTTGGAGTTAAGTGACAATCTATATATGGTCACAAATCTCACAATGGTACTACAAGAATAAGATATGCCACAGCCTAAACTAGTTGTGGCCATTAAGAAAAGCAACTAATAAAACATAACTAGGCCCATAGGATAACACTGTAACTTCAACAGGCCATAGCTCGGTTGATATTTGGAGTTATGTGACAATCTATATATGATCACAAACCTCTCAATGTGTACATCAAGAATAACATATGCTGCACCCTTAACTGGTTGTGGCCATTAAGAAAAGCAACAAATAAAACATAATTAAGCCCATAGGATAACACTTTAAATTCAACATGCCATAACTCTGTTAATATTTGGAGTTAAGTGGCAATCTATATACATGTATGGTGACAAACCTCTGAATGGGTACAACAAGCATAACATATGCCACACCCTTAACTAGTTGTGGCCATTAAGAAAAGCAACTAATAAAACATAATTAAGCCCATAGGATAACACTGTAACTTCAAAAGGCCATAACACTGTCAATATTTAGAGTTAAGGCTCAATCTATATATGGTCACAAACCTCTCAATGAGTACTACAAGAATAACATATGCCACACCGTTAATTAAATTGTGGCCCAAACAAGCGATTTGGCTGCCCTAGATTTCACATGACACTGCTGCTTCTGCTGCATATGGGACTGCAATTTTTTGGGAGGCGAAATGTGGGGTTTGCTGCATGATTTCTGGTGTGATGCAAACCTTGACTTTGACTGAACATCTTCACAATATATTAGTATGACTTCAGGGTCATCCACAGACACAGCTCCATCAAAAGAGCTTTGAATTGGGGGGGAGGGGGGATTTACTAACAGACTGTTTTCCTACAGCAGCCTTAACTTTCTTTTTTTCTGGTTCCCATATGAGGGTGCTATCATCATCATCATCATCATCATCAACATCACCATCATCCACAAATTCACTTTGGATGCTATCCTGTGGAGATATTAGAACTTCAGCCTCACTATGATTATCCACACTTTTTTCATCACCATCTGATTCTTTGGATGGCCTAACATGAGGGTCTGTGGAAACATGAGACTGCGACTCATGATGATCAGACTCATGTGCAACTGCTATGGGGAGTGGGACATCAACTACCCTCAAGTCTTCTGACTCCACAAAATCTTTCTGACTGAATAACTTTTCCTTGGTTGTAGCAATACTCATGCTGTTATCCATAATGCCATCACTCACTCTTCTATCAGTTCCACCAGCATCTCCAACCAGCATTGATGCCACTGATTTGGCCGAGAGAAACTGAGTCACAGAACTCCCTCTACTTGCAGCAACTACTACCTTTCTATTCTGCTGCGTAGTACCACATCCACGACCACACTTAACATTGCTAGCCCCTGATGAACCTGCCTCATCATCACAACAACTTCCACTGCTAGCATTTTGTAGCACACAAGCAATAGTCTTATTAGCAGCAGTGCCACAGCCAGAAACAGCTTTGTAAGACTGCGTCTTTGTGGTAATTTGTTTAGATTACACAGACTGTCACCAAGAAAAGAAACATGTTTATCACAAAAAGTGATTTATCCAATTTTGTGGTTGCTATAACAAATTGAAGAGAATTCACAAGACAGTACAAAGCCAAAAATACAGCAATAGGAACTCTTTTTTCATATGTCTGTTTTTGTTTGTTTAAATGCTATAATATGCGCTGGAGAGAGAGTGTTCACGGTACTATAGAGAACACAAAATAATGGTACAGTGACAACAATTTCAACAGACTGAACAGAGACAATTAACAGCAAGGTTATATTTCTTTGATTTTTGGCGGATGGGAAGCCAAAAAAACAAAAATAGTTAGTAAAAGATGGAAATTTTGCAACAAAGAGATATAGTCGCACAGGCACAACAAGACCTTAACCACACTCTTTACATATCCAAAAGGGGAACAAGGGGGGGCATGGCCAACCGGCAACCATGATGGTGACTTAAATCAATAGCTCCATGAGTCCAGAACCCAGAACCTGACATTTACCTGCATATAGTTGAACCCCGATGGGAAAATTCTACACTAATGACAATCAGAAGTGGTTCCCTACTACCAGTTCGAAAATCAAGTGATTTCGATACAGGACCGCTAAGATTTCTTCTCTTTCAAGCTGGGTGATCCACACCTATCAGGCCGCATGGCACACTCTGCTAAGGTAGGCGAACAGCCCTCCATCAGGGAAATGTTCACATTGATTATACACAGCATAGACTCTCTCACTAGCCTCTAATACATCTGCAGTCTCCATCCAACAACTGGACACCAGAATCGATTGGGCTGAACAAAAGTTGATCGCACAGGACGATGTGTTTCAAGGATACTGCACTACAATGCGGGAACAGGCAGCACAAATTCATCTGCTGCAAAATAAGCTGGATGATTTAGGAAATAGGAGCCATTGCAATAATCTGCAGCTCCTAGGTTTTCTGGAGGGTTGTGAAGGGGGAAAAACTTTACTCTTTCTACAAAAAACACTTCCAGAAATACTAAAGCTCCCCCCAGCAACTAGAATCATGATAGAACGGGTGCACCACTCCCTTCAGTCAAAACCCACTCAGGGAGACTGGCCTAGACCAATAATCACCCAGATCCTGAATTTTGCGGAGAAAGAGGCCATCCATTCTAGGGCTAGAGAATTGGGTACCCTTCAGTGGAAAGACCAGAAAATTATGATCTTCCAGGACTACTCCAGAAATTTAGCGGCTAAATGTAAGGCCTTCACGGAGGTTTGCCGGAGATTGCATGACCTACAGATTCCTTTCAGTCTATGCTACCCAGCTATACTAAAGCTAACAGTGAATGGTACCTCACATCAATTCGCCACTCCAGATGCAGCCAGGGCTTTCATCTCCGAAACATGGCCGACAGGCTCCAGTTTCACACAATCCATGAACTCTGGGAAAGGACCTGCTCGATGCCCTCAGATGCTGGGAGACACCCACAGAGCTTTACTGGAGGCACCATTCAAGACCCCTCACAAAGAACTGGAGACCTGTGGATCGAAAGTCAGGAAAAGGCCACCAAAATCACCAAACACAACCATCCCCAGGATCGGAGATGCTCTCCTGACAAGGCTGACCAAAACACCACTACACCTGAAGCAGAAGACCAGAATATTTTCACAGAACCAATGCTCTGTCTTGTGGGACCATCCTGATAAAATCTGTCTGGAAGACATGGACATGGACACCTTCCCTGCAACCCCTGAAGGTGTAGATTCTGAAGGTACACTTGGTTCTTGAGCCTCTAACATGGACAAGGCCCAGCCGCTCCTGGACCCGGACTCCCACATCATGGCCTCCTGTTCCCCAACAAGCTGCAAGCCAGAAATCAGCTGACCTGCAAGGAAGCCATCTACTCAAACAGACCACCAAGGCTGATCGAGCTTCTGTATTTAGATAAGTATCGAAGGTTTCATGTGTTAGGGAGTAATTGGGTGGGAGGTTGGAGGATAAACGAGGGAACAGCCAAATGGGGCAAGGGGCACAGAACCAATGCCTAAACTAGGTGAAATTTCTGACTAGGCCATTCTCCTTTCATGCTTAAACAATAAGCCATAAGATGGGTTGGGCCTCAGATGGCTTCCCCGAGACACCCTACCTTGGAGGCAATTTATTTTTGTGATATTCTGCAAAGTTATTAAATGCAAAAGTGTTAAGGTATTTGTTGAACTGTTGCCATGGACTTGCTCTTTCAAGTTACGGTAGAACTATTAATGTTCACATAAAGTTTATAACGCGCACCTGCATTGCAATCGGTGATTGCGAAAATGTAATATCGCGCATTGCTACCTGCCCTGCCGATCTTCCTCTTCTCTGCACAAGCCATCAGCTTTGTATGTAGCTCTGTCCACTGCACCAATTCACCAATCCCATTTGCTTCCAACCGAAGTGACTGAGAGGAGTTTGAATGATGCTGTGGAGAGAGGGAGAGAGGGGGAGGAGGAGAGAGAGAGAGAGAGAGAGAGAGAGCAGCAGCACGCGTGGTGCTACCAGTGCCATTACATTACCTGTCTTTGTGCTCAGAGAATGAGAGACTGTGGCCCAAGAGGGAGAGCAGCAGCAGCACTGGTGCCAGTGAAGAAAAAGTGTGTCTCTGTGCTTCTGGGCTTTTAGTTCCATTTGATCTGTCCACTGCACCGAACCAATTTGCTCCCGACCTGTTTTGCAGCTGTCCGGCAGCGAAGCCCCCCCCCCACGGATAACAGTGAGTGGCTCCTGCAAAAGACTATTATTTTTCTGTCTGTCTCTCTCTCTCTCTCTCTCTCTCTCCACGGGATAGATGTCATGTAATATAGTGAAGGAGATGTCAGACCACAGCATGAGAGAGAGAGAGAGAGACAGCAAGCAGCTCCTCCAAGAAGACTGTTCCTTTTCTCTCTGTCTCTGTGGATAACAGTACCACATGGCTGGCTGAAAAGGAATGATCGCTGCAAAACTAATATCGCGCTTAAAGGGAAAGCACGATTATAGTGATATTTCTTTTACAGCGATCATTACTAGTTCTACAGTATTACATTCTTTGAACTGCAATGGCACTTAATACCTACCCCCAACTCCCTCTTATCAGATACCGCAGTCCCCACCTGGGGCAGTGGAAAGTGATGGAATGGAGTTAATGCCAGCGATCTGCTAGTCTCTTCTGCTTCTATAGACCACTAAATGGCTCCCCATCTCTTCTTCTTACTACCAACTGTGAACTCCTCCCCCCAATCAGGAGTCTATAAATTCCTGCGGACCCTTTACTATTCCCGGTCTGGAGGTTCACTAGAAGGCCGCTATTTAACTGGCTCTGGACAGTGGTGTAGTAGCTAATTCCTGCACAACCCTTTTGTGTCAGTATACTGCCTACTTAGAGTGGCAGAGTTTGGGGCATAATTCCCCCTCATTGCCGACACACCGTTCTCATGCCTCGCAGATGCATCAGGGCATACCATTGGCTGGGGACCCAGCCGGTTAAGTCCTCTCACACTCTTCACTACTGTTTGTTTAAAATTTTAATTAGTTTAGTGCTAACAGTCTTAACTGTACAGGTGCAGATACGTTTTTTCCTTTGTCATAAGTTAGTCATAAGTAGCTTTGTGTAACCTAGTATATAGTACTATATATAGTAATGTAGTACTGGTTAACCACTCTCAACATACCTTAGAGACCATGCTTCCCTCCGCCCCTTTGTGGAGAAGCAACATTACAGTTGGGGAAAGGAGCCCTTCAGCTACATCTTTCTGATCTCTCTGCACAGATCCTCAGTGCCCCCTTCCTGTCACCACCTGGGTGTTTAAAACACCTTCCTAGCCACACATTTCCATATCAGGGCAGCATGTCTGACATTGCATTCCACACGTGGAATGTCAGAGGGCTAAACTCCCCAGTGAAATGCAAGAAGGTCCTGACCCACCTGAAAGATTACACTCAAAAGTAGCATTTCTACAGGAGACCAAATTATCAGGGGATGACCATAGGTACATGTCCAAAGACTGGGTGGGCCAGCAGGTACACTCTAATGCCTCCACTAGTAAATGTGGTGTCCTTATTCTCCTGCATAAGTCTCTACCTTGGTCCCTCATCAAGACCCTTTCTAGCTCTGATGGTAGATGGGTAATAGCAACATCTGACATCCCCTAAGGGCTGATTACCCTCTGCATTCTCTATGCCCCTAACGAGGACTGTCCCCATTTTTTTCACAATATTGCTGAGGTGATACTGGAGTTTACCCCCTCTCCCGGACTGCCCCCTCCTTATAGAAGGACACTTTAACTTAACATTAGTCTCATCCCTAGATAGAAATGATAGGGTCATGGAGTCTCATTTAAGGATCAGAAAGGCACTGCACTAACTGATTATAGACCAAGGTCTGACAGATATTTGGAGAATCTTTCATCTCAGTACAAGGGACTATACTTTCCACTCGGAGCCGAACGCCTCATATAGCAGACTGGACTTTTGGCTTGGCTCACCCACCATAATGACAAAAGCCCTTGACGTAAATATCCTTCCAAGGGTTATCTAAGATCATGCCCCAGTTCAGCTCCTTATTCAATGGGACTCTGTAACCCCCCCAACCCGGCAATGGAGACTAGACCCTTTCTTAATGAGGGACCCAGACTTTATCCCCTGGGCCCATAACAAAGCATCCCTCTTCTTTGCAGAAAATCCTATTTCGGACACAATGGCAAGCACCACCTGGGAGGCATTCAAGGTCACAATGTGAGGTAGCATTATGGGGTTTGCTGCAGCTAAACACAGAGAAAGAGAGCATCAACTGGCCACACTTGAATAGAAATTGACAGCTGCTGAAACTGCCTTCAAGGCTATGCCCTCCCCCTCCCCCTCCCCTCAATCTGTCACAGGTCGAACCATTTTGGGCCTAAGGTTTGAAATTAACCAGCTCCTCAATAGGAAGGCAGAAGTGGCTACCCTACGCCTTAGACATACCTTCTGGGAAGGTGGTGATAAGGGTGGCAAGATACTCGCTTACCAATTGCAGAAGCAACAAGTCAGCAGATACATCTCTGGCCTGAAAGATGCACACAGGGTGTTGGCTACTACCCCAGAGAGAATCAACACTGTCATGATCTCCGTTTACAGATCCCTTTACACCTCCACACATACAGAGACATCTAGAGAGACTCAGTCATTTCTAGATGCTCTCCGTCTACCTAAACTGAATGCACAACAGGCCCTATTGCTGGATCTCCCTATCTTTAATGAAGAGGTGAGTTCAGCCATCTGAGGTCTGAAGCTGGGGAAATCACCTGGAAATGACGGGTATACAGCAGACTTTTACCAGGCACTGGCCCCAATGATTACACCGCTACTAACCAAGGTATTTCAAGAGATAGAGCTCAAAGGTACCCTTCCTCCCTCCTTCCAGGAAGTTTCCATTGTACTTATCCCCAAGAAGGGTAAGCACACTTCCTCACTGTCTGTCAGTACAGACACTGAAACTACTAATTTAAGATGCAAAATTCACACCAAATCAATAAATGATCGATGATACAAACACACAAGGATTTAGCACAACTAAAACAAGGATTTATTATACTTGATCTACTAAATTTGGACTCAAAAGTCCAGAGGTAAATTGCTTTTTTGAAATTTTTTTAGGTTTGAATCTCACAGCTCTGAGAGCTAACTCCAGCTTTCCACTACACACACTACACTGAACTGAGGCTGTGCAAGCCAATATAGAGCCAATGTGACCTGTCATCCCATGAATCATTGCAAAATTCACCTTCAGAAGCAAAAAAAGTCAAAAAAATGTGAAGTCCTTATGATCCTATGGCAATTTCGTGTTCCCCAAAAATGCAAAGTTATTTACATCGCATTGCGTAGAATTTCACGAAATTTGAGTTCTACATGAAATACTCTGCATAGAGAAGTTGAGTGACTTTGCCCATCTCTAGTTGTGATGTTGTTTAAAAATTGAGTTGATATCTTTAAATATTGTCACAGGCTTGTACAAAGAAATGACACTACTGTCGTTCATCATTTTAGCAGTTGCGCTTATTTTGACACAATGCATCATAAATGATTTATTGACCTAGCAACCCCATAGTATAGTTAAACTTTTTATCTGAATTTGGTGACTTTTTATCCACTATATTCTCTGCTCTGATAATCTGTTATTTTGTGTTATTTAGAAACACGGAAACATAGACAAAGATGGCAGAAAAAGACCAATGATCCATTCAATTTGTCCGTGGTTCTTTAAGCCCTGGACCTAATATCCATCTAGGGTCCAAGTCCTCTCCATTCACCGCCTATTCCTCTGGCAGTTTCTGTTGCCCCTAGTAGCCACTAAATGCTTTACTCTGTCCAACCATGCTTGAAAACATTAATGCTTTTAGCACCCACCACCTTGTCTAGTAAACTGTTCCATAGTTCCATCCCCCCTTTCTGTAAAATGATACCTCCTCATTTCCCTGCTGACCTTCTCTCCTATAATTTCCATTTGTGTCCTCCAGACCCTGAATTGTTACTAATATTAAATACTTCCCAATAGTTCACCTTGTTTACTCCTTTCAGGAACTTGAAGGTCTATATCACATCTCCCCTCTCCCTTTTGGTCTCCAGCAAGTACGTGTTCAGTACCTAGAGGCACTCCTCACATGACCAGCCCTGTTGGCACTGAATCACCTTGGTCAACCTCTGCTGCACTGTCTCTCACCTGTCCTTATCATTCCTGAGATGAGGACTCTAGAACTAGGCACAGTACTCCAGGTGTGGCCTCAACAAAGATCTATGAAGGGATAGTATTACCTCTTTCCTCTGCTGTAATAACCCCCCTAGACTGACTCCAGCATCATTTTTTCCTTACCACAGGTCATGGTGCAAAGGCTTGTTTGTTTGAGAGTGTCACTGATGATAACTCCTAGGTCCCATTCCTCAGCCATAGTACTAAGTCTTACACCACCCATCCAAATTCTCTCCTCCAACAGCTTCCCAACAGCAGAGGTAAGGCTGGCAGGTCTACAATTCACTGCTTGTTCCTTGTCCTCCCCCATCAACCAGAACTATGTCCACCACTCTCCAGTACTTCAGAACTGCACTAGCCTGTAATATCTACTGAATGGTTCTGCCAGAGATGTAGCCAGTTCCACTGCCAGTTCCCTGAGCATCTTCAGATGCATCCCATCCAGTCCTCAGGCTTTATCTATCTTTAGGGCTGCTAGCCCTTTCTGGACCCTTTCACTTTTAAATACTGGCTGCCTCATCTCTGGGACCCCCATTGTGACTTCATTGATTCTACTCTCTGGCAAGGACTTACTGTCCTCCCTTGGTAAGACAGGGCAAAAGTAATCATTAAGGATAGCAGCCTTTTGCACGTCCGCCTCTATCACCCTACCAGCCTCAGATAGCCTATGGATTCCTACTCCTTTCTTCCTTTTTTCCTAATATATCAGAAGTGTTTTTCTCAGCCCTTTGGCACCTTTTGTGATATGCAGCTTTGTGTCTGCTTTTGCCTCCCTAACAGTCCTCTTTGCCTCTTTATTTCTCAGTAAGTGTTCCCCTCATTCTTCCTCCCCTGCTTTGCTTTGAACCTGGAGAAAGCTTTTTTCTTGGTCGTTACCACTTCCCAGACCCTTGCTGAGAAACATTATGATCTCTTGAATTTGTTGCTTTTGTTTACCATTCTCATGCATAATCATGAATTGCCCCCTTTATTGCCCGTCATCTCTCTTCCACACCTCTTATGCTGTCTACCATAACTAACTTGTCCCAACCAACTCCCTCAACCTGTTGGGGTCTGCCATTCTGAAATCAAGAACCTCAGCTCTTGATTGGGGGGTTTTCAGTCCCAACAACCAGTTTGAATAAAATGGATTTGTGATCTCTGTTCACTAATGGCTACCCTACTCTCACAGCCGCTACCACCTCTGAGTTGGTGAGTCACACACCAAGAATGGCCTCCTGACTGGTGGGTTCCTTAACTAGATGTACCAGCGAGCAGTCCTGTATTTTATCCCACAAAGCTTGACATCTGGTGCTCCTGGCCACTGGAACATCCCAACTGATGTCCAATGGCTGCCAGTATAGCCTAGAGGTTAGAGTAATGAGCTGTGAATGAGCTTGGTACCTGCAGACCTGGGTTTGATTCCCACAGCCTCCATTTGCATACTGTGTGACTCTGAGCAAGTCACTTAACCAGCCGAAAGCTCCCGGGCTGCCCCTGAAAACAGGCACTTGTGCCAATTGGGCCTTACCTGGCTAACAAAGAATGAAATAAATAAATAGTTTCAGATAACCCACTACCACTACTACCCCCTTTGCCACACCCTTTCTAGTTCTTCTCCAAGCTCTCTGTCACTCTATTCCCCTTGCCCTGGTGGTCTATAGATCATCTTCAAACATAGTTTCTTGCACGAGGCTGCTGTGAGATACATCCACAGTGAATCTGTCTCCCCATAACTACCCCACATCTTCCACAACTTCATTGTCATGTTCAACATAAAGGACTACATCTCCCACTTTTTCCTCTATCCCTTCTGAACAGTGAGTACCCAGGGACTGTCAAATCCCAGTCATTATTTTCTGAGGTCCTCATTTCTGCGATGACCCCAAGGTTCATCTCAGCATGTGCCATCATAGTCTGGAGTTCACTGATATTTTTACCCAGGCTCCTAGCAATAAGGCAGACTCCCTTCCATCTAATTCCTGAACACTTTTTGCTGTTGATCTGTCTTTCATACTTGATCTTCCCTGGTCATCTTAGATTTTGTTTTCTGTAGTAATTACACACTATGTGTTCCCACTCTCTTTTGTCCCTTCTGCTACCACAGTTTTTAGCTCAACTCTAGTATTAATCACTGTGCCCCTATAAGCCCCCAGATATGGAGGAGTACTAGCTAAGTTCCCCTTCCTCTCACCTGTCAATGTGATTCCCCTAGTTTCAGTCCCTGCAGGTGTCAGTTTGACTGTTCAACATAGATGTCAAACTTCTGCTCCTGTGCACTGGCTCCTTTTCTCTTGAGGTGGTGTCTATCACCCTTGAAGTGCCTCCACTCCCAGAAGTCCCCCCCAGTCCCCCACAAAGTTGCATCCCATTTCCTGACACCATGCCTTAAGCCACCTATTAAATTACTCTATCTCATCCCCCCATATTCTAACCTTACTTTCATGTGGATAATGCTTCTAATATTAGAGCTGCTGTGGGAAGTTCTTTTCGCATTTGAACCACAATAACTTAAAGCATGTTTTAGAGGTTCCTACTCATCAGCAGGTCCTTATGCCTAATTTAGTTATCACACATAGCATTAATGTGGGTAAATTACAAGAAATTGTTGCTGGCTGTTTTGATCATTTATATCACTTTTAGCATAAACACTGTGGTCAAATTATCTGAGAAGTGATTGGGCACTTCTTGCCATACCGTATCATTTGTCCTATCACTTTAAAATCAGGTCTTACTAACTTTCATGTCAATTTAAACAATTTAAAGTCTCGGATAAGACTGTATGTTTTTATAGTAAGGGACTAATAAAACTTTTGATGAATTGGCACCTAGAAGACATGGGAAGCCTCTTTATTATATTACTTTCCTTGGGTTTCCCAGAATCTCAGACCCATAAAAGATAAAGTAAGGAAGCTTAAATGATGAGCTTAATTGACAAGTTTAGAGGCCCATCACCAAAAGTGGTTTGATTTTTTTTAAAGGAATATGTTAAGAAATTAGGAACAAGTATATTTTCATATTATTCTGAACTAATTATAAAAGAGGGTGGGGGGAATCAGGCTCAGTTATTTAAGGTTGCAACCTCTCTTCAGATCTAAATAGTCTTTTCTGAGATCTGATTGCTCTGTGGAGAAATGTTGGTTGTTAAAAAATGTGGGGAGACTATTAATGGTAAGGTAAGTTTTATACATGAGTCATACCCTTGTAAATGCTCTCTTGATTTGAATGTATCCACTAAGCAAGTTAGGTTGTACGAATTCTGTCTAAATCTTGTATCAGAAGTACAAAGCCTGGTTGCCAACACTAAACCTATTTATAATCCACTAGATCCTTTCCCATCATTTTGCTAAATTCCATCCTGAAGAGTTTGTATAGTACTTATCAAATCAGACCTGATAAACTCCTTCTTAATTGAGTGTGTTTTTCCACTACCATTCAGAGTAGATGCAAGCAATACTGCATAACACATACACACACACACACACAAAATCCTTGATCAAACAATTTTAAAACAATGTGGAATCCCCCTTTTGATTCAGCTATACTGGAGTAAGCAAAGCAAACCAGCTTATTGGCCACTTAGATTTAACCAATTTTTTTAAAGTATTATAGTTGAGTTTTCAGGCTGGTTGCAGTACTGAGAAGACATTAGTCAATGTTAGTACAATCTTGTAATGACTGCAGATATGAGCTCAGTAAGCACTCTCTTTTTGGACCTTAGCACAACATCTGACAAAGCCAATACAATCTCCTTTTATATACAGTACATCTGAAACTCCAACTAGTGTATCTCATCTAAGTTTGTCGTGGTTCATTGAAATCTTACTTAACTGCTCAAACTTACTTAGTCTCTATGAAGGATTTTACTTCTTCTCATCCATTTTTCTCACAAAGGGTTTTACAGGGCTTGATTCCAAACCATTTAAGGTTTAATATTTACATTATGCATCCAGGGTACCTATTGTGCCACCATGCTATATTGTTGCACCTTTATGTGGATGATGCAAAAGTACAGCTAACTATCTATTCACTGGACATTGTTAGTGATCTGCATACTCCTTTCTTAAATTAGCAGTATTTGTTAGTAGAAAAAAATTCATCATACAGTATGTTAGTAGCTCTCTGCACTGTTCACTGGTTGCCAGTGTGGGGGCACATCAGCTTCAAGGTGTGCCTGTTAACATATATGGTCCTGCATGGTCTGGATCTGGGCTACCTGAAAGACATACTGCTCCTGGCTGCTCCCTCTGGTCATTAGAGGCAGACCTCTTTTCTGTTCCAAGATTCTGTTTGAAATACCTAGGGTAATAGGGTGCTCAGAGAAGTGGCCCTGATTCTGTGGAGCACCCTTTTCCAGGAAGTGAGAGGTGTTTCTTCCCAGGGTATTTCTAAAATGTCTAAAAAAAAAAAAACTCATCTCCTTAAACTGAGTTTTGGGCCTGACAATGCAATGTAATTTTTTTGAAAATTTTATTTTTTAATATTATTTATTTGATTTTAATTATGTTTATTGAATCTGCTGCACACATTGTGAGATGTCCAGAGCCCCTGGGATTGGGTGCTGTATAAATAAAATTGCCTTGCCTTGCATAGTAATAATGTAATTCTGGTCAAAACATAACATTTTTTTTCACAGTATTTCATTCCTGAATTGAGATATATAGTTTTGAGTTCTTTAAGCATTACGGCTCTCTGGCCATGCCCTCTATGAAGGAATTAAACACTGTGTGGTGTTATGCCTTTACCGTCATAAATGTGTGCTAGCACCCTCCTGTTAATTCATTCAAAGAATATAAGGAGGAAATGATGTGCACACTGATTTCTCCTAGGGTGCTGCCATCACACTGTCTATTAGGAAAAAAAAACAAGAAAAACAATGCATACCAAAATGGTGGGTTAATAATTTTATTGCTATAATGCCTGAGAAGAAGTATAGCTGGTACTCCTGCATAATGCCTCATGGATAGAGGCTTCATCAGGGAGTCATTCAAAGTATGAATCAAACAATACAGTCAAAAAGTAACCTATGGGGAAGGTATTTAAAAAAAATGCTAGTGGCAGCCATCTTTAAGGACTTGTGTTATTAATTTTAAAATGTGTTATTAAATCTGTTTTTAAATATCATAGAAAATAAACATACACTGATGATGACTCTGGTTATGTCAGAAATACATTACTGCTTAAAACTATTTGATGAAATGTTTTGCCAACTGAGAAATATTGCTACTTTAAGAGAAATTAAGCATTTCATGTGCCAGAATTTCAAGGAGCTGAATGCTGCTAAAACAGATCTTATTGTTTTTAATGTTCCATCTTTCACAAAGTAACTCCAAGTAATTGAGGTTGTGTTTGAAATCATGTATATACTGCCAACTCCTGCTGTCAAGAATCACAATGTCTTATTGAAGTCATATTTTCCTTTATGATACATATAATTAGAAATATTAAAACAATCACCTCAGAAATATTTATAATCTGCAAAACATACTGGTGAAGATTCACAAAATGTTACCCAGGTGCAAACTCGGTTTTGTGCGAGCAAACCGGATTTTGCGCTGAGTTGGTATTCACAGAAGCCTGGTTTGCATGCTCAAACCAGGTTTGTGCTCAGGCAAAGTGTGGAAGGGCACAATTAAAATGAGGGAGAGGGACCTGAATATTGGCACAGTCTGATTCACAGAGTATTTGCTCCATGCAAGGGCCTTTTTTGGGGTCTCCTTGTGATGAGAAAATACTGCTGACTGAGAATCTGCTTTAATCCTGTGCAATGCTAGTGGTTGGTGAATGTACAATGGTGATGCCCCCAATTGCCATCTCGATTACAAAACAATAAGTTTCCCTGGTGCCAGTGTTCCCCCCTGCAATCACCAGACTGAGTACAAACAAGCAATTTTCTATGTTGCCAGTGCTCCTCCCTCCACTGTGATCACTGATCACAGGCCTGATTACAAAAGATAGGTTTCCCCTGGTGCGAGTGGTTTCCCCCTAGTGCTCACTGGACTGACCATAAATATAGAAGTCTTCTCTGGTGCTAGTGGTCCACCCCCCACCTATCACCGGCCCAATTGCAGACAAATGAGATTTCCTGATGTCCAGTGTTCCCTCCCCCACCTGATGCCCACCCAATATAAAGTAAAGGTATCCCTGGTGTCCAGTGGTCTCCCTGCCGATGCCCACCTGATATAAAGTAAAGGTATCCATGGTGTGTAGTGGTCCCTCCCCCCCACCTGATTTCAGCCCATATAAATTCAGGTTTTCCCTGTTGCCTGGTGGTCCCACCAGTCACCCACACTCATGCCTGATGTGTATTTCAGTATTCCCTGGTGTCAAGTGGACTTCTCTCCCTACCCTCGATCATCTGTAAAATACAGAATATCTATACCCTGGTGTCTGGCTGACTCCCTTCCCTATTCTCCGATCCCCTGTACAATACAGAACATCTATTCCCTGGTGTCTAGTGGACCCCCACCCTGACCCTGATACCTTATAAAAGAAGAACATTTATTCCCTGGTGGTATCATGAATCCCCGACAGGTATAGCCCTGACACCCTGGTCCCTCCTATTCTGACACTGAACCAGTGACCAGCACAGCCTTCTGCTCTCCACCATGGCCAGCTGCCGATTGAGCTGTCAGTGAGCATGTACGGTACACTGTACACACTCATTGACTGACACTGTGATCAGTCAATGAGTGCATACAGTATACAGTAAGCACTCACTGACAGCTCAGTTGGCAGTTGGCTGTGGTGGAGTGCTGTGGGCAGTGCTGGTCATCAGCTTGTGCTTGTGATGAGGAGGGAGCAGAGTGGTGGGGCACTACCTGCTGAGACAGGAGGGTGGGAGGTCCACTAGGCACCAGGGAACAGATATTTTTTTCTTTTACAGGATATTGGGGATAAGAAGGGTGGTTCTACTAGAAACCAGGTAATACTGGAATATACATCAGGCATGGGTGAGGGGCAGAACCACTGGACACCAGGGAAAACCTGTATTTTGTATGGGGCAGGCATCAGCTGGGGAAGGGACCACTGGACCCCAGGAATACTTGTACTTTAAATTGTGCAGGCATCAGGTGAGGGGAGTAACCACTGGACATGAGGAATACTTTACTTTATATCTTGTAGGACCACTAAACATGAGGGGAACTCATTTGCTGGCAATCCCAGGAAAGGGAGTGGAAGGAGGAGGCAGAGTGGGTGGATAGGGAAAGGGGATTCTGTAGTTAAGGGATGTGGAAGGAAAAAGCAGCCTGGCTAGCTGAGGATGACCTAGGTAGGTGGGAGTGCTAGGAAGCAATAGACAGAGCTGAGAAGAGGTTAAGAGGAAGGTGGGGGGTGAGAGGGGAGAGAGAGGATAGGTAAGAGAGGAGAGAGCTAAGCTTGGTAATAATGGAGGAGCAAAGTGTGAAGCATAAGGCTTAAAGAAGGGAAGGGTTGGGGGGTGTAAAGGGAGCAGTGTTGAGTGCAAGGGAGGCAGTCGAGGGCAAACCAGCAGAAGGAGTGATAGAGAGGATCCAGTCTGGCTAGCGTGGACTTAGGAGCAGCGCTGTA
The DNA here is from genome assembly GCA_016271365.2 of Neoceratodus forsteri. Lineage (NCBI taxonomy): Eukaryota > Metazoa > Chordata > Ceratodontiformes > Ceratodontidae > Neoceratodus > Neoceratodus forsteri. The sequence goes on along the minus strand of CM028130.1, from coordinate 663,129,900 downwards.
AACAATGTCTTCATAGTCAAAAATTGGGAGAATTGTTTTCTGTAAAATGACTCAGCGAGCCAGCAAGGGGATGCACCCATGGTTTCTATATAACACACCTCATTTTGGGTGCACCTTTTTCGTGGATGATGTCTGCATGCCAATAATAGTCAAGGTGACGGTCAAGCCACACCCGAGTTACTTGAAGGAGGGGATATCCTCGATGGGGGACCCATCTAGGGTGTGAAAGGAGGGGAGTGCTGTAAGTCTGGAGAACTTTTGCCTGGTTCTGAAAGTCATGGAGACCAATTGTTTGTGCTGAGGGATAACTTATTTGAGTGGAACCATTTTATGTTCATCACTTCAAATCCCCTGCACTATTTGTGTGGTGTGGTTTTGTCCAGGGTGGTTGAATCCACGCTATATTAACCTAGACCCCCCTATAATGGATGTGAGAGTGAAATGGCAGGGGGTGGTTCCCTGTAGGGGAAAAGCTACTAGGAGTGAAGAGAATCAGAGGTCATTAACTCATTCAGGCCTAGATATGCCTGTAGGTGGAGTCTGAAAGCACAACCACTCAGGACAATAACGCCTGTAGACGTACTCTGCTGACTTTCACTCAGGCCTAGAAATGTCTGAGGAAGTTGGCAGTGTTTACCTAAATATTAAACAAACTGAATTGCTTAGAACTGATTGCATAGCACCGTTAGAAAGGCAATTGTGTGCTGAACAATTTTGCTGCTGATACTTTCTATCATGTATACTTTAGTAGTTATTCACATTTGTTTAAGGTATGGTGTGAATGGCTGACATTTATCTCTCAAGCTTCACCTAAGCACCTTAAATAGATCTGAAAAAAAAACACAGTTGTTTGGAATTTCAGCTACACTAAAATAAAAACTAAATGGATTACAATTGCTTGCATTGCACCATTAGAAAGATAATTTTGTGCTGAACACTTTTGCCACTGATACTTTGTGTCTACCACATATACTTTAGGAGTTATTTGCATTTGTTTAAGGTATGGTGTGCATGGCTGACATTTGTCTCTCACGCCTCACCTAAGCACCTTGAAAAAATCAGAAAAAATCAGTTGTTTGGTATTTCAGCTAATATAAAATAAAAACTAAATTGATTACAATTGATTGCATAGCACCACTGGAATGGTAATGTTGTGCTGAACAACTTTGCCACTGGTACTTTCTTGTTGTACTTACAGTTCAAGAGGGATTCACATTTGTTTGTGGCATGCTGATTATGGCTTGATTTTTGATTTATAACCTAGACCCCCCCTAAAATGGATGTGAGAGTGAAATGGCAGGGGGTGGTTCCCTGTAGGGGAAAAGCTACTAGGAGTAGAAGCCCAGGATGCGGTGCTAAGAGTATACAGGGCACAAGAGATGAAAGTCTCAAAGATCTCTAGTGGCGTGAATGAGTTAAGATGTGCAGCAGTGTAGTGAGATTACAGACAATTACCAGCAGTATTGCAGTGAGTAACTAAAGTAGGAAGCAGAGGAGAATTAACTGTTCACACAGATTAAATAATACAAATATTGATATCTAGTTGTGAGAGGAGAATTTCAAGTTAACTGTAGTCAGCCCTGAAGGTGATGTAACATGCAATAGCAGAGCAATAATCAACAGCAGTAGGGTAGTGAGCAAGCTAAATTGAGAATAGCAACCACCGAGAATAGTAACCTAAACTGCAATCTGCTCTGAAGACTACTAAGAATAGATATAGAAACATAGAAACATAGAATTTGACGGCAGATAAGGACCACTTGGCCCACCCAGTCTGCCCATTTCCCTACCTAATGGATAAGCTGCAGATCCTATTTATCCAGCAGCCTACTTCTTCCTACCCCCACCCGCTAGAATTGCCTTATGACTGTCCCATGCATGCTTAAATTCCACCACTGTTTTTGACTCCACAACCTCCTCCGAAGGCCATTCCATGCATCCACAACCCTCTCTGAAAAATACTCTTTAAATTACCTCTGAGCCGCCCCATCTTCAAATTGTGCCCCCTTGTTCTTGCACACCTCTTTTTTGAAAGATGCTACCCGCTTGGACTTTGTTGATTCCCTTGAGGTACTTGAAAGTTTCTATCATGTCCCCTCTCCTCCTTTCCTCGAGGCTATATATATTAAAGCTTCTTTAGTCTCTCTTTATATGTCTTCGAGGGCAGACCCTGCACCATTTAGTTGCACTCCTCTGGACAGCTTCCATCCTGTTTATGTCTTTGCAGAAATTGGGTCTCCAGAACTGCATGAGTACTCAGATGGGGTCTCACCAGCTGTCTGTACAGAGGGATAATAACTTCCTGTTTTCTACTAGTGATGACTCTCCCTATGCATCCCAGTATCCCCAGCCCTCCTTGCTGCCCTCTCACATTGCTTGCTCACCTTTAGGTCATCTGATATGACTACCCCAGGTCCTTTTCCATTTTGTTGTTGTTAGTATCTCACCCCCACTGTGTACTCTTCCCTGGGTTTTTGTTTCCCAGGTGCATTACCTACACTTCTTAGCATTGAATCTAAGCTGCCATACATTTGGCCATTCCTCTAACCTGCCAAGTCCCTTCTCATCCTTTCCACCCCATCTTGTGCATCAACTCTGTTGCAGATCTTTGTGTCATCTGCAAAGAGACATACTTCCTTCCAGTCCCTCTACAATGTCGGCTTATAAAGACATTAGAGAGGACCAGTCTAATACTGAACTCTGCGTACCCCACCAGTAACCCCCTTCTTCAGAGTGGACTCCATTTACTATTACTGCCTGTGTCCTATTCTCTAGCCAATTCTTTACCCAGGCTGTCATCTTGGGACCCACTCCCAGGCTGGCTAACTTGTATATTAATCTTTTGTGTGGGACTGTGTAAAATGCCTTGCTAAAGTCTAGGTAGGCCATGTCCACGGCCCCTCCCTGATCTACTACTTTGGTCACCCAGTCAAAGAAATCTATCAGATTCATCTGGCATGACCTTCCTGCTGTGAATCCATGCTGCCTTGGGTCCTGTGCCCCTCTGGCCTCTAGATACTCGACAATTCTTTCCTTCAGAAGTGATTCCATCATTTTCCCTGTCACTGAGGTTAAACTAACAGGTCTGTAGTTTCCTGCTTCTGCCTTGCTCCCACTTTTGTGAAGGGAATCACATCTGCCCTCCTCCAGTCCTCGGGTACCACCCCATCCTCCCATGATTTGTTAAAGAGGGTAGTCAGTGGTGTCACTAGTTCTACTCTTAGTTCTTTTAGAATTCTATGATGAACCATCAGCCCCATTGCTTTGTCCACCTTCAGTTTTAAGAGTTCTTTCAGAACCCTTTCTTCTGTAAATGGGCTGGTATCAACTTCTGTATCCAGAGTGTTTCTATTGTTTGTTTTAGGTACCTCCCCCTCTTCATTTGTAAATACTGAGCAAAATATTTGTTTAGTTTATCTGCCTTTTACAGTCACCCTCTGCCCCCCTTTATTAAGCCACACTATTCCTCCTTGGTCTTCCTTCACTCCTAGAGTACTTATAAAGGTTTTATCCCCTTCTTAACTGGGTTGGCTATCTTTTCCTCAGTTCGGGCCTTTGCTGTTCTGACTGTCTTCCCAGCTTCCTTTTGCTTTATCTGATACATTTCTCTGTCCTGCTCCTTCTGTGGTTCCTTGTAGTTCCTGAATGCTTTCTTTTTCTCTTGAACCTTCACTGCCACTTCCATTGAGAACCATAGTGGTTTCTTATATCATTTTGTTTTGTTTATTTGCTTCACACAAAGGCTTGTTACCTCTGTCATGGCAAGTTTTTATTATTCCCCATTGTTCTTCCACTCCTCCTTCCTGCCCATTTGCTAGTGCATTCTTTAGGCACTCACCCATTTTGGCAAAGTCAGCCCTCCTAAAGTCCAGTACTTTTACCTTTGTATGGCTTGACCCTATTGCTGTGTTTATTGTGAACCATACTGTTCAATGGTTGCTAGTTCCCAGATGGCTACCCAATTCTACATCTGTGATCCTCTCTCTATCTCCTTTTGAGAGAACCAAGTCTAAGATTGCTCCCTCTTAAGTGGGTTCCAACACTAGTTGTCTAAGGCATGCCCCTTGTAGGGCATCTAGAATAACCCCACTCTTCAAAGTGGCTGCTGCAACTGCAGTCCAGTTAACATCTGGCATATTCAGATCACCCATCAGCAATATCTCCCCTTTTTCTGCCATTCTAAGTATACTTTTCATCATTTCCTTGTCCATTTCCTCTCCCTGAGGGGGTTCTGTATACAACCCCTGTGCGGATTGTGTTACCATTGTCTGTCTCCAAATTGACCCACAGTGCTTCTCTTCCTCCCTGTTTACCCTTTTGTTCTGTTGCTTTGATTCCTTCCCTTATGTAAAGAGCTACTCCTCCTCCTCTTTAACCCTCACTGTCCCTCCTGTAGATAGTGTATCCTGGTATGTTTATGTCCCAGTCATGGTTTTGTGTGTACCATGTTTCTGTGACTGCCACGATATCCAGATGTTCCTCCTCCATCAAGGCCACTAATTCAGGAAGCTTGTTACCCAGACTACGGGCATTGGTACTCATTGCTGTCCATTTTTTGATCACTTTACCTTCTGTTGCAGCATCCCCCACTGACCTTTCTACCTCAGTCTTTTTGTCATTTAGTACCCTGTTTTGTAGGGAGAGGCTGGGATTTTCCTGCTGCTTATCAGTGCCTCCTCCCTTGACTAGTTTAAAAGCTTGCCAATGAAGCATGTAAACTGATTGCTCAATAGACTTGTTCCCTTCCTGTACAGATGCAGACCATCCTGCCAGTACAGGCTGGTGTCCCTCCAGGTGGAACCCCAGTCCCCAATGAAGCCAAACCCCTGTGCTGCACACCATTTTTTTAACCATTCATTAAACTGCATGGTGCAAGGTACCCTCGCCTCACCCATGTCATTGACAGGCAGCACCTCTGAGAAGGATACTGTGTGTGTTATTTGTCTTAGGCCCCTCCACAACTCTACAAAGTCCTCATGCACTGCTCTAATCTCATGATGAGCCAAGTAATTTGTCCCTAGGTGGACAATGATGTCCAGCTCAGACTCCTGTGCAGCTGTTCTCATGATCCTGAGGATGCGCTTCCTGTCCCTCCAAGCCATGGCACCAGGCAGGCACCTTACTTCAGTTTTCCCTGCTCCCCCCAGTTCTATCCCCCTAATAATTGAGTCCCCAACCAGGAGCTGCTTCCTTTCCCTGTGGTGTCCTCTGCCTCCTTCCTGTGGGCCTCCCTTATGACAGTTGTCCTCAGCCTCTTTAGTCTCCTCTGTGGGTGAATCCATAGGGGAACTATGCTCCTCCAGAATGGTGTATGGATTGTGGAGTGGAACAACTGACTGGGTGTGCCTCTGTTCCACCATCCTCACTCTCCCTGAGCCCACTGTGGTCCAACTGCTGTGCTTTCTTCACAACCTCTGAGGTAGTGGTGGTGGCTCTGGTGCTTTTTGGATGGGGGAGGTTCCCTTCCTACTGTCCAGTGTGGCCTGGGGCAAGGTTCCCTTACTACTGTCCAGTGTGGCCTGAAGATGGGCAACTTCCACCCTCAGGGCAGAGAGTTGTCTGCAAATAGGGCAGCATCTCAGCCTCCAGAAAGACTTCTGGAAGACTGCTGCCCCACAGCCATTATATTGCACTACTCTCCACATGTTTATCTACTGTTTTTTCTGTGTGTGTGTGTGAGTGATTGGTTTGTTGTATAGAAATATATATATTATACAATGTGTATGTTTATATTGTCAATGCAGTGTGCTAGAAGGATATGACAGTGATATGCACCTTGCACTCTTGAGAAATGATGTCAGAACCCCAGGTATAAAGGAACAATTTCCAGGGTGGGTGGGGTGAGGGGTGGGCAGGGTTGTGCCTAAACTGAATAGCCAATCAGAAGGCAGCTGGAACAGACAGGGTGTGGCACTGTACTATATTTCATAGGTACCCCACAAGCAACCCCAATGCTGCGGCCTTAGCAAGCAAAACAGAAGTAACGTCAATGCAGAACATTAATCAATAGCAGTAGTGCAGTGAACCAATTAAGCTAAGAATCAACAAGTTTAAACTGTAGTCTGCCCTGTGATTGAAATTACCAAATGGAGACAGAACAACATTCAGCAACAGCAGTGAAGAACAAGGTTTTATATGTTACAGGAGCTGTATACAGAAACAGATGCAGCTAACATGATGGCTTAACACCAGTGATATTAGGAATGCAATGAGTTACACTGCACTCACAGGAGCTTATGGGTGATAGAAACCAGAGAACAGGAGATGTGTAGTGGATGGGTCAACCAGCTGTAACCAGCTGACACCGGCAGACACAAGGCAGACAATATAGCACTAATCCTTAGTGTGTGGTTCTTCATGTGAGGGCTGCAGCATTGGGGCTGCTTGTGGGGTGCCTATGAAATACAGTACAGTGCCACACCCTGTCTGTTCCAGCTGCCTTCTGATTGGCTGGAGGCAGAGAGGTAGGACTTGGCACCAACTTCAAAATGTCCTTTTTTGGCTCATAGTCTGTTGATTCAGAGGGGGACCTGGAGACCATGGGGGGAGGTCGACTATGTAACAGTTCCTGACCACTTGACTGTTTACTGCTCTATGCAGTCAGCTGCAAACTGAGTCAGAACATCAGCTGACTGAGGTAAAATAACAGTCAAAATGTTTCAAATTCCTCCTCTGTCTGTTTCAGCTGCCTCCTGATCAGCTGGGGGCAGAGGGGTAGGAATTGGTGCCATCTTCAAAACAGCTCCTACCCCCTCGACCCCTTGCTGCTCTATGCGGTTGACTGCAAACTGAGTCTGAACACCGACTCACTGAGGTAAAATAGCAGCCCAAATGTTTCAAATGCCTTCCCTGGAGGAATTAGGAAGTATAAGGAGACCGAGATGGAGATGAACAAGGAGGTATATCTGGAAAATCAAAAGGAGATAGGAAGGAGGGTGAGGGCAGCTAAGGCTCAAACAGAGGAGAGAATCACCAAGGTAAAAAAAGGGGGTAAGACTTTCTTCAGGTTTGTGAGTAAAAAGAGGAAAGCAAGGGGGGATAGTGAGAATCAGCAGGGCTGGGGGTGAACTGTGCAGAAGACGATTAGAAAAAAGCTACAGTTTTAAATGAGTACTTCTGCTCAGTCTTCAGAGTAGGTGGGGAAGGACCAAAATGCATCAACAGGCACCGGAAGGGATGGAGTGGACACAAGTCAATTTTTGGAGGAAAGATTCAGGAGAGATTGGAAGCCGTAAAGGAAAACAAGGTGATGGGACTGGAGGGGATTCACCCAAGAGTTCTAAAAGAACAGCAGAGTGCTATCCATCTCTCTTGCAACACTATTCATCACCTCGTTGGAGACAGGGGTAGTTACCAAGGGTTGGAGGAGGGCCAATGTGATCCCTCTGCATAACAGTGGTCAGCAGGGAGGAGACTAGCAACTATAGCCCAGTCAGTCTCACATCAATGGTGAGGAAATTAATTAAGATCCTGCTGAATGAGAGGATGATGGAATACTTGGAGACATATGGGCTGCAGGACACCAGCAGTGCAGTTTCATGGTGGGAGATCATGCCAAACAATCTCATAGATTGCTTTGACAGGGTGACTAGGGAGGTGGATCAGGGGAGGCGTGCATGTGGCCTAAGATACTTGACACTGTGTTGCACAGGAGGCTAGAAGAGAAAGTAAATAGTCTGGGGGTTTGGAAGAAAGTGGTAAATTGAATATCAAACTCATTGAAAGATAGGAGGCATACAGTAATGGAAAATGGCAGACATTCAGGGGATGAGGGAGTGCCTAGCTGGGTGTCACAGGGATCAGTACTGGGGCCTGTCCTCTTCAGTGTCTTGCTAAGTGACATTGTTGAGGATCTGGAGAGAAAGGCAGATAAGACAAACATCTAAAAGAGGGTGGACTCTCAGGAAGGGGTGCAGAGAGTGTAATGGGATCTGGGGAAACTAGAAGAGTGATCTAGGATGTGGCAGCTGGGTTTCAATTCCAAAAAGTGTGAAGTCTTGCACGTGGGGCAGAGAAACCTGGGAGCTCTGTATAAGATGGGTGGAGTTACTGACAGTCACTTGCAAGAAAGGGACCGCAGTGTAATCATATCAGATGATCTCAAGGCAGCAGGGCAGCATGACAAGAAAATAGGCAGAGTTAGTGGGATACAGGGGGTGCACAGAGAGGGGGAAATCGAGCAGGTGTACCATGTCCACTTCTGAAGGCCTCACCTCAGCAAGGACATTGTCAGGGTGGAAGCTGTCCAGAGGAGGATTACCAGAATAGTGTGTGGGGTTGCATGAGAGACCATATGAGGACAGGCTGCAGGATCTAAACATGTACTCCCTGGTGGAGATGAGAGCAAGAGAGGACATGACTGAAACCTGTAAGTACCTCACATGGGTTAACTAGGTTCAGATAGGGATTCTCTTTCAAAGAAGGAAAACACCAGAACACATGGGCATGCAATGAAACTAGAGAGGGGAAGTTTTAGATGGATGTGAGGAAATGCTTCTTCATAGAAAGGGTGGAGATGCTTGGAACAGCCTACCAGAAGAGGTGGTGAGGGCAAAAACAGTGGAGAGCTTCAAGCAGGCATGGGATAGGGCTGGCAGTATAGCCTAGAAATTAGAGTAATGAGCTGTGAATGAGCTTGGTACATCCAGCAGACGTGGATTTGATTCCCACAATATCCACTTGCATACAGTGTAACCCTAAACAATTCACTTAACCTCACCAGTGCTCTCAGGTTGCACCGAAAACAGTCCTTGTGCCTAGTGAGCTTTATCCAGTTACCAAAATAATAATATATAACTAAACAGTTTCTGACCTAAAAGAAATTCAGTCAAAACCACTTACAATTGACTAATCCTTGAATAGTAACAGAGAGCTGTACTGAGTCAGTCAGGCTTAGTTAGATGTAACATCTCAGCGACTATCTGTTATCTAAAGCCTGGACTTGCCAGCATACTCCAGGGAATGTGTGGAGGTGTACTGATTGGCTGCCCATTCCTGCAATTAGGAGGACAGATTGTGGTTGGGGCAGAACTGAGCATCCATTTCTAGATGGCAGTCAAATCATTGCTATTTCACATGTTCAAGCTGACACCCATGCAGACTTTTTCTTAGCTAGGCAGCAAGTGATCTGCTTGAGCCAGTCAGACTCAGTCAGATGTAACAACTGAGTGGCTTTCTGTTTCCAAAAGCAAGCACTCACCAGAATACTGATGGGACTATATAGAGGTATACTGATTGACTGCCCATTCCTCCAGTTGGGAGTATGGATTGTTGTGGAAGGCAGAGCTGAGCAGACTGTTTTATCATTCTTGACCAAGCAGTCCTCTGCTATGCTTCTTTAGCTGAAGGGATGTAGCTTAAGGTGTCACACTGTAGTCACAGTGTGGGGTCACAGTCATCAGAAGATGCTACACTCCAAGTGTAAGATCCTGCACAGCCGTAGTGTTTAAAATTTAATGTAATAAGGTGAATATGATGCAGGAGATGTGTTCACAAGTTAAGAAGGCATCATCCAGCATCAAGACATCAAGCATTGTAAGTAAACATTATGGTTAAAATAACACTTAATTTAATCTAATTGCACTGTGGGGTGGGTAGCTAGTGCAATGAAATAAAATGGGACTAAACAGTTCGTATAGTTATAATATTATATCTTGCATTGTTCATAATAATACATGTTGATATAGGTTATTCATTGTGAACCTATAGTTCGATGGAAAGCTGCCAGCAATGTAAAACTGTATGTAGTTCTTTTGGTTTGTCTTTTTCCTTTAATTTTCCACCCTTGGTAGAGGTACCAGGATAGTTGTGTTGAGGCAAAAGGTAAAATATTGCAGCTAAAAAGCCACAACAGAGGCAGAGTGTCAGAGATGGAAGGGGGAGGGAGGAGGTACTGAAATACTAAGTAGTGGGTTGCTGAATTATGTGAGCTTTCATTGGTTGGGGTCAGGAGTCGTATGGTCCCACAACTGAACCACAGGATAAACCTTTCAATTCAATGGTTGGCTGCCAGTGATGTGCAACTATACTGTATGTAGTGTGTCTTGTCTCTTTCCTTCTAGTTTTCCACCCTCATTAGAGGAGCCAGGAGAATTTTCTGAAGGCTAAAGGAAAAATGCTGTTGCTAAAATGTCAGAAGTTCAAGGTGAGGTGTAACAGAACCCACTTCCTCCAACTCATGGAATAGACTCAAGAACATAGAGGTGAGGAACCTTCCCTCCCCCGGTGGAGGAAACCTCTGGAGAACCAAGGTTACTAGGTTAACCTTCCCTCCTGACTTTTAGAAATATGAGGCTAGCTGTTGATAAGCTTGCTGGAGTTCTGAATTTGGATCTTTGGTATAGGCTTCAAAGCATGATGATGTCCAGTGACCCATGACTTTGATAACGTGTGCTGGAATGTTCTTTTGGGATGCTGAGGTGGCTACTCCAATTTTCAAAGAATGGTCAGAGAAGGAAGAGGAATCAAGACTTAGACAAGAAAGCTGAGTTCTGACATGGAGGCAAAACCAGGAAGTTGTCATGATGGAGTAGGTCTCAGTTTACAGAAGAGGATTAATGGAATCGGGACATCTGTCTGTGGATTGCAGCAAACTGAGGACTTGAATAGAACATCAGGTTGAGTTTATTGCAAAAAAAGAGACATGAACTTCTGTATTTTTTTTTGTTGGTTTTTGGTCCTGGCAAGTTGATGATAAAGTGCTATGCAGACACTTTCTTTAAACAGTTATTTAAAAGATGGATGGCTGTATTGAAGAGGAGGATGTGAATTCTCCAGCATGTAGATATGCAAAGAAGGCCAGAATCATGTCACCTTGTAGAGTAAGGTCAGCAAAAGGTCTGAAAATGCTGTTATGTGGGAGAAGCCTCATTTGAGAATGCAGAGAGCAATCTATGGGTTTCCTTGCTGAAGATTCCAGAGGAGTGAGTTTTCTTATGTGTTGGAGAAATGCTTTGATCCGTATTTAACAAGTAGGAGCTTGGTACATCAGGACTGATATACATCATAGTGAATTGGATACCTAGAATATACTGTTTGACTGTTGTAGCTGATAAATTAAACATTTGGGAACAATAGGATGCAAATGCTAGAATGAGAGATATGGACCCTTGGAAAGGGTCTATATTTTGGAGGGCACAAGCAGTAGAGAAATTATTCCAGGCCACTGTATATGCAGCTTAAGTTGATGAAGCTAAGGAATTTCAGATAGCAAGTGTGGCATAATTGAGAAAGATTGTTATGTCATTTGCAGCTCCCAAGATAAAGGCAGTGGAGTCATCCCTTGATCAGCTTGCTGGATGGCAGCTCTGAAATACTGAAAAGGGAAACAAGAAAGACAGCTAGGAAATTAGAAGGTCGAGGAATGTATACATAGTGGATTGTAAGTGGAAAATTAAGGTGATCCATGTCAGTTGTGTTAGGAAGTTCATTATGGAAAGGGAGGAGGAACACCCTTTGTTAATGATAGCTACGGCTACATGATTATCCATATGTATAGTCACAAGCTGGTTGTTCTATGCATGTCCCCAGTGATTGTGGCTGCAACAATAGGAAAGAGTTCAAATAAGGACAATGTAGAATGAAATTGGGGAAAATGCTTGATTTCATGTGGCCAACCACAGGCAAACCAGGAGACACCAAGAATGACAGCAAAACCAAATGATGGAGTAGCATCTGTAAAGACTGTAAGGTGATTTGTGGGAGACGAGTACTTACAGAACATGAATATTCCATACTATTCTGACAGAAAGAGGGATGACATAGCTTGGTCTGAATGGGCAGAAGCAGCAATGGATATGTGATGATTCAGAGGAACAACCGAATGTGCTAGACTGAAGAGACAAGATGTGAAATTCTGACCTTGTGGAATGGGTTCCATAGCAAAGTGACATGGCCCAGTAAAGAAAGGAGTTGTTTGTTTGGTACAGGATTAGTTTGTTGAAAAGAGTGAAACCAAGTTCAAAATTCTTTGTCATTTCTCATGAGTGAGATGGACTTCCATTTTTAAGGTATCTAGTTTGATACCCAGAAATTCTAGCACCGTTACTGGTATTTCTGTTTTGTCATCTGCTAGAGCAATGTTAAATGACAAGAACATGTGGTGAAGGCAAGTTGTGTTAGCAACTGGAAGAAACTCTGGAATATCAATGAGCACAGAATCATCTGGAGATGTAACATGAATGGCCATCTGTAAAAGTTTGAAATAATCCAGCATGAAGAACTGGAATATGTATCAAATGGTCTCGGGCTTCTTTTACATACAATGTTAGGTACACTGTGAAGTAATAATGATTTATCCAGGAAATTCTGTATTTGTGCCACAAGGACATATGTATAGATAACAATTTGAAGGCATCTGTAATATTTGCTTTAGTCAACCAGGCACCATTTCCAGCAAGTTTGATAAAATTTCAAGTGGCTATTCCAATGGGGCTGATACAGAAAGATGGAGAATTGGAGCTGCAAAAGGAATAAATGGTAAGACCTTTAGACAGTTCTTTTGCCTGCAGTTTATCCACTTCAAGTTCAGCCATAGCAGATTTAAAGTTTGGACAGGGAACTGAGATAGTAGGAACTCCAGACAGTCCTGTGTGAATCTGTTTGAAAGGCCGGAGATAAGGAACTGAATGAGAGAATGTGACAGATGGGATGGTAATAGCTTCTGCTACTGAGCAATATGAATTGGTGTTGATGAATAGGCGAAGTTTCATTTATGACCTTGAGCAGGGTGTATAAGTTGTTTTGTGGTGATGCACCCATTTAGAATAAGCTTCTCCAGAATGACTACAAACATGTAAGAACATATGTGATGGTGGAAAGTGGGCTGCTTTGTTCAAATTGTCACAGACTGCTCTCCCAGCAGAGAAAACAATCTGCTATAGTTGTCTATCCAAAAGATTTCTCAGTGCATAGAATTCATGCTGTGAGATGGAAGGACAAGCCAAAGAAATACTGACAGATACTTATGGCTGCAATTGTAGGACTGGTACAGGGAAACTGCATTGAGCTCGGGAGGGGTGTCAAGCAGGTAGCGTACATCGTGGCTTTTTCTGAGATCCTACAGCTGGGGAGAGACAAGGGCACCCCACACCAGGGCATTTAATGATTGGTTCAAGGCCTGCTGCACAGAGTAGGGATGTACATACATTGAAGACTGGGGTACAGCCTGAAATATATGGGCCTCTATAAGGCAGATGGCCTGAATCCTTCTAGGAGGCAACTATAGTCCTTGTTAGGATGTTTATATGTTCCTTAGAAAAATGTTTAAATTAGGTGGGGAGGATGCAGTAAAACCAACAGTGGCATAAATTGCCTCCCCCTAGATGGCAAAGTGTCTGGAAAGAGGGGTCCAAGGGGAAAAAACTGCCCTAGGGCAGAGATACAAGAGGGCAAAGACTGGACTGGATGGCGAAAAAGGGGTATAACACTAAGGTAGGGGAAGAAAGGGGAGAATGGGGATTGTGGGAGACTAGGTGTGGTGAAAGTAAAAAGGAAAGAGGTGAGTCATTGGGTAACTTTGATGAACGACACAAGTGGGAAGGTGGGAGAAGAAGCAGGGTAACTGGAAGGGGGGTGGTATAGAGAGCCATGTACACCAATGTAAGGAGCCTTGGTAACAAGATTCCAGGCCTTAAAGCCATCATGGCAGAGTTAACCTGGATTTAGTGACAATAATGAAGTCATGGTGTATCAAGCACCACATTTGGGACATGGCTCTACTGGGTAACTCTCTGTTCAAGAGAGACAGAGCAGAAAAGAGTTGAGGGGGAGTGGTATTACATTACAACCTCAATTATCCAAAGTCTCTTGGAGACATCAGATTTGTTCAGATAATCAAGAGTTCAGATAATCGGGGGTCCATAACATTAGTCAAACGAGAGTTGGGGTACAGTGGCCAAGTTCAGGTAATCAGGAGATTTGGATAATCAAGGTTTGGATGAGCAAGTTTGTACTGTATATGTGGAGTGAATCAGCACCATAGAAGTACATGGGCACTAATAGGAAAAGGAGGGTCTGTAAGTGATGTGGGTTATCCCAGAGAAAGGGCCTGGGACCTTTATCCATACTGTGTAGTGTGGGCACTTGAGAAAGCCATCATCAAAATGGCAAGTAGGAGAGAGATGCTACTAGTTGACAAGTTCAATCTGCTAGATGTGGAGTGGAGCCTTCCAGGTGCAGCTTTGGCAAGGATTAGGGCCATCCTTGATTCCCTACAAAGGTCTGTTCACAGGCAACTATTCAAATAACCCACTAGGGATGGAGCAGTGCTAGACCTTGTGCTTACAGGGACAGAAGTACATATGTCACAGTGGACAGTCCCCTGGATACCAGCAATCACTGTACATTGTGGTTCTGCATAAGGACATAAACAAGGGAAAACCAGAAAGGACAAGGGTCCTGGACTTTAGTTGGGTGGATTTTAAAGAAATGGGAGATCTCAGAACCTGCCTCGGGGGGGGGGGGTTGCCAAGGAGGGGTAGAAACACAGTGGGGAAAATAAGAGAGGGCATATTGAAAGCAACCAACCTCTGCATGTAGATAGTATGCAGGAGAAGAAAGAGATTATCATTCTACAAGGAAGTGGCAAGGGTGGAAAAGGGAAAAAAAATGGCATTCAAAAGATACAGAGAAACACAGAGGAAGGACAACAGGAACATGTATAAAGTAAAGCAGAAGGAATCAGCAAGGCTGTGAGGGGAGCACAGGTGTAGACAGAAGAAAGGGTTGTCAAAGGGGTATTTAAAATGGATATGACTTTTTTTTAGGTACATTAGTGAGAAGAGAAAAACAAGGGAAGGTGTAGAAAGGATTAGAAGGGCGAAGGGATGAGACAGTGCAGAAGGGGGCCAAAAAAAAAGCTGTCATCTTAAAGGAGAGCTACAGTCAAAATCTGCAAAAACATATGCTGTGCAGACTAGTGTTTGATGAGCGTATTTAGTTCTGTTATATCCTTCCCTTTGTTTGCTATTAGGTGTTTTTTTTTCTAAATTTTCCTACTAGTTTTATGACCTCTGTAGAACTCCAAGTTAGCATGGTTTATTGTTTTTCATTGTCCTACAGTGCCTCCTGTCTCATGTGACAGTGATGCATCCCAGACCAATGATTCAGTGAGGAAAAGTACTTCAGCAATAGCATGAAGATAAGACCCTAATATTCTTGCCTCAGCTAAATAACTAATTCAATGCTGTTTTTCTCTATATGTTTGTATAGGTCTAGCCAGCAGAAGTAAATATTTTGCTTTTAAAGTTTTAAATTTAATCAAACTATACCCAGTCACAAAAGGCACACATATCAACCTAGGTCATCTTTGCCATAATAAGTACAGCCTCTAGCTGTTTTCTTACAGAATACTGACTCAGTTAGACCTCAAGTGATTTCCAAGCTGTAAATGTAGCCTTCAGTGCCCACTAGATAAGGAAAGTGACATACAATCACAGCTGTGCTGCTGTAGAATTGATTGTAAACCAGGACTTGCTGAATCACTAGGACATTTCACATAAGCAGCACTTACAATGGCATGGTTCCTAGCTGCTCATTCTACTGTGTCGGCACTGTCATGGTCTGCTTCTGCACATATACCATGTGCAACAATATTGGGGCTCTTCCCGGTGTTTCTGCTGTCTTTTCTGCTGGCTGAGAATCCAAGACTTGTAGTTGGGGATGGGGGGTGCTGGTGAGTTCTTTGCCAGCATTGTTCTATCCGAGTTCAGCTAAATATATCCTTTGGTAGTAAAAGTTAAGCTGAACATGAGAACCCGTTAGTTTTTGAAAACGAGGGCTGAAATCTACATTAAAAGTGCTCCAAAAGTGGTGCCATGATACCAAGCATGCGCTAATGCATATTCATATCCATATCCATTGGCTATGAATATACATTTGCATATTCCCAGTATCAAGGCTCCACTTTTAAAGCACTTTTAATGTAGTTTTTATGGCCTTCATTTCCAAAAAGTAACAGGTTACCTGAGTTCAGTTTAATTTTCACTACCTAAGGACACATTTTGCTGAACTTGGATACAGGAGTGAACGCACAAGCACAGTACTCACACGAGTCTCATGAACACATATGGGGACTAGGATCCTGCAACATCGTGAGAGGCTCTGTGCAAAGCGAAGTGCCCGCTGCCATGTTTGCAGACAGCACCAGGAACCAGAACAAAATGATAAAATGAAATGTCGAACCACCCAAAACATGGATCACGGAGACAGCGAACGCTGCCTTTCAGTGTGGTGTGGATTGCCTACACATGATAAGACAGGTAACGTTGCAGTTGCTCAGCACCACTAAATGTGGTGCAGAGCAAGCCATGAGAAAGTGGCTTATGATCCAGTGTGCATTACTGTCACAAGAGACAGGAGGCATTGTAGAGAAAAAGAAGAGCACTAAGCCATGGTTATATGGAGATCCCCAAATGTCATAGAACTAGTAGGAGGGGGCCATAAATCTAGTAGGCAAATTGAGAAGAAACTGCTAACAGCTAACAAAGGGAAGGACACACCAGGACTAAACACAAAAATCAAAACACTCTGCACAACATGGGCAAAATTCAAAAAAAGGGATGTGCCCAGTGCATCCGAGATGCACTGGCACATCCCTGACTTGCACACTGGTGCGATTCTGGAAGGGGAACAATGTGCCAGCACATCCTTGATGTGCTAACGCATTGCAGATGTGCTGCATACCACCCATAATGATATGCCACTCATCTGGAGGGGCTGTGAAGGGATGTGCCCATACATATGGTGCACAGCCCCATTCACAGCCCAACATAGAGGCGCATCACTGGGACAAGTCCAGACATGAGCCCCGCAAAGATAAGTCTACAAGTAGACTTAAGTTGATTGCCACCCACAGGCAGGCTGCTGTACTGCAGACAGCAGCATGGCAGCCTGCCCACCCTGGCAGTCCAGTGTGCCCCCCTTGCCCATGTCCCCGTAAGAATGCAGCACCCTGCAGTGGTAGTAGATCAAGCACAGAATCTGCGATCCCTGACTCATCCAGTCGACAAATGGCCTTACAGTTGTGCAGTAGCTGTCATTCATAGACTGCTCTGTTGGCAGGCAGCTGTGGTGGTACGAGGGTGAGTTGTGCTGCCTGCTGATGGTGGGACTATGCTGGAATGGTGGGAGCAGGGTGGGTTGGGGGTGCCTGAGTGGGTGGGGGTGGGGAGATCTGCAGGGCTACTGGTGGGATCTTATGGAGTGCCACAGCTGGTCTGGTCGAGTCAGGGTGGGGAAGGTGGGTACTGACAGTACAACATTATCACCACAGGGTGGCTTGTGAATGGGGATGTGGGTGGGGCGGGGGTTCTGTGCATGTTCACCTATAACTGCAGGGAGCAGTGTGATAATGGGGATGCAGGTGGGAGGTTTGTTCTTGTTCTACTACTAGGCTGCAGCAGTTTTATGGTGACATGGGCAGGGAGGGGTGATGGGTGCATTCGCCTACCATGGCATTCATGGGTGGGTGCATCATACGGCACACAGCCCTTACAGGGGGCTAGGTGCATTTTGCCGGGTGCAACCTTACTCGGCTCATGCAAATGGGGCCATAATGACATGCAAATGGCCCCATTGTGCCTTGCATGCCTAATGGATCCAATTGCATATCCGTAGCAGTGAATGACAGCTTTCGGCGCAGCCCCATTGTGTACCAAGCCCAATCAGGGAGTTGCTTTGGTGCATCCCGGGCTGGGTGCAACTGTAGTGTTCACAGAGGGGATGCACTAGGAGCATCCCCTGGTGCATCTTCTGTCAATACCACAGTTTGTGCTTGGCTCATCTCATTTGCACCGGGGCATCCAAGATGCAACGAGCGCAAGTCCTTTGTGAATCCTGCCCATATATGGTTTTGCAAATTTTGACTGTAGTATTCTTCTAATTAGATACTTCTGCTCAACCATCACTGCCGTGGGAAGAGCAAATATACCACTAGGGAAAAGCAAGAACTGGAGCAGGGGGAGAGCTGGACACAAATATATTTTCAGTGGAAAGAGTCCTGAAAGGACTTGCTGCCCTGAAAGCAAACAAGGCTATGGACCAGACAGGGTTCACTTCGGGGTACTAAAAGAACTCAGAGAGATGCTGGCTGTCCCACCGACTGCGTTGTTCAATATGTCACTGGAATCAAGCAAGATTCCAGAGGACTGCAGTAGGGTTGACAGGGTCCCGCTACATAAGCTCAGCAGCAGAGAGTAGGCTAGCAACTATACAGCCAGTTATTCTTATTTCAGTGGCTAGGAAATTAATGGAAACCCCACTGAAAGGCTGGTAGATTATTCTGAGTCAGACTGGTTACAAGACAACAGACAGCATGGATTCACAAGGGGAAGGTCTTGCTATATGATTCAGATATATATTTTTGACTGGGTGTCCAGTGGAATGGATCAGGGGAGAGCAGTGGATGTGGCCTATCTGGACTTTAGCAAAGGCTTTTATACTGTGCCACACATGAAACTGATTAGGAAGTTGACTAGCCTTGGAGTGGGATCCAAAGTGGTAAACTTTGTTAGAAACTGGTTAATGGATATGAGGCTGAGGGTGGTTGTTAATGGCACTTATTCTAAGGATGGGTGAGTGACCAGCAGAGTATTACAGGACTCAGTTCTGGGACCAGTCCTCTTCAATGTCTTCATAGGGGACATCTTTAAACAACTGGAAGGAAGGTCTGCCTTTTTGCAGATGACATCAAAATCTGCAGTAGGCTGGACATCAGAGAGGGGGTAGATAAAATGCAAAGGGATCTTGGGAAACTCAAGTGGTGGTCAAAACATGTGGCAGTTGAAATTCAATGCCAAGAAGTGCAAAAAATACAAAATCATGCACCTAGAGCATGGTAACCCTGGTGCTGAGTACAGGATGGAGGGAGGTACAAACAGTCACTAGACAGGAAAGGGACCTTAGGGTTATCATATCTGAGGACCTCAAGGTGGCAAGGCAGTGTGACTAGGCAGTGTGTAGGGCTAGTGGGATGTTGTGGTACATAGCAAGGGGAATCTCCAGTAGGAAGAAGGAGTTGGTGTTGCAACTGTATCACTTGCTAGTGCGACTCTACCTGGAGTGCTGTGTTTAGTTTTGGAAACCACACCTCACAAAAGACAGAGACAGGGTGAAAGCATGAAGGCAGTCCAGAGGAGGGCAACAAAAGTGGTGCATTGTTTGCATGATAAGTCCTATGAGGAGAGGCAGAGAGACCTTAACATGTACACCGTGGAAGAAAGGTGAGAGAGAGGTGACATGATAGAAATCTACAAATGCCTCAAAGGGGTGAACTGAGTGTATACCAGAACCAGGTGGCATGCAATGAAGCTGGATAAGGGAAGTTCAAGATTGTTCTGAGGAAATATTTCTTCACTGAAAGCATAGTAGACATTTGAAATAGACTGCCAGTGGAAGAGGTGGAGTCTGGAACAATGGGAGGCTTCAGACATGCATGGGATAAACATGAGGTATTCTAGGTAAATACCAGACAAGGAAGAGGGAGAGGCCTTAGAGGCCAGATTGGGTCCACTGAGGCAAAATAAGCAGGGAACATCTGTACAGACTGGATGGGCCAAACAGTCTTTTCCTGCCAGCAAAATCAATATACATTATCTGTGTATCTAATGAAAAAAAGAAGCCTAAGTCTTTTTTTTTGCCCTGTTAACAACTCACCTGCTGGCCTCTGGAGAAAGATCAGATTCTGCCATAACGTTTTGGGCAGTGGGAAGCATGAAACAAACAAGTTCTTTAGGGCTAGGGAGACCTGCTTAAGTGGAGTTTGAAACAAGCAAGCCCTTTATGGCTAAAGACACCTTCTACATGAGTTTGAAACAAACAAACAAGCACTTGAGGGCTAGAGTGACTGGATAAAGCAGAGTTTGAAACAAGGCCTGTATATGAAACTTATTTGAGTCCTGGCAAAAGGGCAGAACTCTGAGCCTGTTGTACAAAATTCTTTTTTTTTGCTCTGTTATCCACCCACCTCTTGCTTCCAGAGAGAGGCTGAATTCCACCATGTAAATAAAGGGCAGTGGGAAGTGTAAAACCAAGAAGCTCTCTGAGGCTAGAGAGATCTGCTGTGACAGAGTTTGAAACAAACTAATCCTTCAAGACTCGAGAGACCCATCACAGTGGTAAGCTTGAAATAAACAAACCATTCAGGAGCTGAGAAGCCTTCCAGTCTTGGCTCTCACAGGCACTCATATTAGAGATGCAGCGAAGTTTCACTATGACCTCGAAGTTAACGTGAAGTGCATAACTTCGAATATGTGTATAATTACATGACGTTTCCATTAAAAGGTCGAAATTCACCTGTAATGGACTTCACATTATGGACTTCACGTTAACTTTGGGTTACATTTTGAGAAGGCAAAGTTTGTGAGAAACAGACCACAGATCATGTGTCTGACTGTCTGCAGGTCACATGATGCCGGGAGGAAGTGAATCAGGCTTAACTTTGGCCTTCTGTTTGCTAGATGAGGAGCTGTGTGGAGCTGACTGTCTAGTGTGTCTGTGTGTGTGGATTAGTAGTTTTTAGAGAAGTTTAGTGCTTTTGATCCTCTTTTTTTGTCATCATCCTGACTTTATTTTAAACTTCTTTCATCCTAGTGCCCTTTTTGATTTTTGTATCTGATTCTGTTACTGTTTTTTCTTGTTCTTTACATCTTAATACTTCTATTAATTTCTGTTTCCAAATGGAGAGAGGTGGGGTTCCTGCCGGGAGTCGAAGCCCAAGGATGCGTGGTGGTGAGAGGCGAACTATTCACCTCAGCCATGGGAACTTGTTCCCATCCAGTGCTCCCCTCCCTGAAAATGTTGTTTCCACTGACAGTGGAAGTGAGGTTCCAGAAGCATCAGCAGCAGTAACTGCTGCTTTGGATGTTAGTGGTGCCAGCCAAGCAGCACCGGTGGCTAGTACTGACCCACCAGAGCAGGAACATCAACAGCAGCAGGAACACCAACAGCAGCAGCAGATGCAGCTTATCCCCCCCCAACTGTAGAGCAGCCTAGTATACCTGCCCCCTCCACAGCCTTGCCTGGTCCTCAACGTAGCTTGGCAGTGTGGTATTTTTTCACCACACTGCCAGGTGACACGACTGTGGTGAGATGCAAGGTCTGTGGCATGATGGTGCATTGTGGTCACAAGGATACCCATTTGCAAACAGGTGGTCAGAGAACACACATGACTGTGCACCACCATGCACAGTGGGAGGCCACAGTGGCTGAACTAGCAGCAACTGCTCCTGCAGTGGAGGGTGCAGTGCAAGAGGTGGCAGCACGGCATCAGCCTGCACTGCATCCAAAGCACAGCAGAAGGGAGAGTGTTGAACAAGTGGTATGAAAGCACGATCCTTCTTAAATTCCAACCACACAGGTTGATCTTGCCATTCTGTGGAATGTTGTCGACCACCTAGGTAATATTGTCAGCACAATGTGCCAGCAGTTGGACTGAATGGAGGGTCATCAACTGCAAATCATTGCTATGCTTCAAATTCTAATTGGTTAGAACCAGGACCAGTAGTCTTTGTTTTCTTTCTTTCTTAACATGTAATTTGTGTTCTGTTTTTATTTTTCCTCACTTTCTTCCCTCCTCAAAAAATATTAGAAACACACCCAAAAAAATTATAAAAGGCAAAACAAAAAAAAAATCCTATCCTGCACTTTCCTTCTTTTCCTATTAATCTTTTTACATACAGAAAAAGTATGTGATTTTTTTCACATTGTTTTCTTCATGTTGTATTGTGTTCAAGCAGCAGTGTAATTATATGTTAACAAGTTTGACCTATACTGTTTTATTCAATTTTCAATCGTCCCTTATCTACTGACTTGTATGATACCCTTCCTTCCACAATTAATTTGATTCTGCATTATAAAATGGGCATTAATGAAAGGTCAAATATGATGGCTTGCCATTTGGCAGAAAGCTACACCTGACCATTCATTAATGCCCTGGTAGATCAACAGTTGGCATACTGATTATAAAAAGCTTTTGATTTTTTTGGTTTTTACAGTTAGCTAGCCCGTTTTATAAGTGTGAATACCCACTCCAGCCCATTGGTACATCAGGGCATTAATGTACTTCCCAGCTGGTTGAAGTCACATGGGCAAGCCCTCGTGCCTAACAATGCACCTGGGGCATGCATTAATGCCCTGATACACCCATGGTCTGTCATGGGTTATAGCGTACTTACTCCTTATTTTTAGATATGAAATAACAAAAGTAGTGTTCCTTTTAATATTGTTCAGAGCTGGTTTTCCTCAGTATACCCAGCTGTTTTCAAACACGTACAGCTCCATAAGGTCATGGTGGTGGACCACTGCCTGCTGGATTGCATGCTAGTTCATTTTAGTCAGAACAGAAATGATTTTAAATAACAGATGTACAAAACCAGGTGGGAATACTGATGAAAACTGGCTGTCAGCCAGATTAAAAGAACACTTTGTTTATTATTTCAGATGTGAGAAAAAGGAGTACAGCAGCCTTAAATTGTGGAAAGAAGGGTATCATATAGATAAATAAGTAGATAAGTACCATTCGAAAATGGAATACAAAAGTATGATTATTGCACTGCTGCTATACTTATCATGCTATACTACTTTTTTGTTACTGTTGACTGTGTTAAGTTTTCATAGCACACCTACAACTACAATCAAAATACCCTACCATCACATACAATTACAATCACAACAGATTCCTCTCTTATGTGACTGTAGCATGCTTATATTGCTATCTTGCTAGATTATTCAACATGAGTATTAGTGTCCTGATGAAGAATAATCACATGAGAAACTGTTCAGAAAAGTCACAAGTATACAACAGGTCACTTGAGACAGGGAGGGTGCCTAGGGATTGGCGAGAGGCACATGTGGTGCCAATCCATAAAGGGGGGCCAAGGGAAGTACCAGGTAACTATAGACCCATCAGTTTGACCTCGGTGGTGGGAAAATTAATGGAGAGTATACTAAAGGAATGATTGGGGGTGTACTTGGAGGAGGTGGGAGGTCTGGATAGTCGGCAACATGGGTTTGTGCCAGGTAGGTCATGTCAAGCCAACCTTGTGGAGTTCTACGAATGGGTAACATCAGAACTGGACAGGGGAAAGCCTGTGGATGTATTATTGTTGGACTTCAGCAAGGCGTTTGACTCTGTCCCCCACAATGGTCTGGTGAAGAAACTGATGGGGTTAGGAGTAGGCCCTTTGATGGTCAGATGGATTTAAAACTGGCTAGCTGGACGCACCCAGAGAGTAGTGGTCTGTGGGCAGCTCTTGAAGCCTAGAGAGGTTGGTAGTTGGGTACCACAGGGCTCTGTCCTGGGTCTGATCCTGTTTAATGCATACATATCGGACATCAGGGAGGGTATAGGGTGTGAAATGAGTCTCTTCATGGATGACTCCAAGATGGGAGCAGTAGATGAGGGAGAAGAGGGGAGGTTGGCCCTGCAAGGGGACCTGAACACCCTGGAAAGCTGGGCTCACACATGGAAATTAAATTTCAATATCACCAAGTGCAAGGTGTTGTATCTTGGTCGGGGAAACCCTAAACACAGGTACACCCTGGGAGGGAAGGCACTGGAGGCCTCAATAGGGGAAAAAGACCTAGGGGTCATGGTGGATGCATGTATGAATAACTATGAGCAGTGCAGGAGAGTGGGTAGCAAGGCAAACAGGATGTTGGGATGCATCATAAGGGGGATCACCTCTAGGAGCAAGGAAGTGATTCTGCCGCTGTACAATGGACTGGTTAGACCACACCTTGAGTACTGTGTACAGTACTGGAGACCACACTTGAAGAGGGACATACAGCTCCTGGAGAGGAGGGCAACTAAGATGATACGAGGGCTAGGGGATTTGACGTATGAGGATAGACTTGAGGAGCTCTGCCTGTTTTCACTGGAGGAGAGGAGAGACAGGGGGACATGATTGAGGTCTTCAAATACCTCAAAGGAATAAATAGGGTAAACATGGAGGGGATCTTTAGACTAAAGCAGGGAGGTATCACCAGAGAGCATGGTTTGAAGTTGGAAGGTGGAAGGGTGAGGGGAAGAGGAGGAGGTTTTTCACTGAGAGGGTGGTGGACCCTTGGAATGCACTGCCTGGCGAGCTGGTTCAGAGATCCACAGTGGAGGGTTTCAAGAGAGGGTGGGACAGACACAGAAAGTGGATGTATCAGATGATGGCCTGTCCCAGGGCAGTGGGGATGGACGTAAGGGGTTTCTGGAGCACAAGGGATGGGAGGGCCTCGGCACCCAACTAAGGATCTAAGGTTCGAGCAGACTCGATAGACCGTAGGGCCTAATCTGCTGGCAAATAGTATGTTAGTATGTACTGCTTAAAGCGTGCACCTAGAACCAGAACTCTGCTTAAATGTCCCAAGTGAGAAAATGGCTTGCTGGTACCTGCTGCTGCTACTGTTGTCCTGCTGTTTCTGCTGCTGCTGATGTACAGTGTGTTGCTAAATGATGATAGCCATAGATGACCATGGGTTGAACTATAATTTGATATTCTGGAAAATTCTTCTACTGCACTGACTGAAACATGCTGCCCTATGAGTGTGTGTATTCATGTCAACAATGGTAAGTTATTGTATGTGTCCCTTTCATGTTTTTTCAGAGACATTGCCATTGAATTTGTATTGAATCTTGTTTTTTATTATAAGCAGTCTGTCATGTTGTTCCTTTGCAGGTAATCATCATCATACATATTGAAAGTTTACCTTCACCGGTGTTGGCCATGGTCACATTCAGATGCCATACATATGTGCTGCTATCTAATGTGATATTGTAAAATTTTTAATTTTTTTCCGAGGAGGGGGCTACTGATGCGAGTGAGTGAATTACTGTATAAGCATTTCTCTTTATTGTTCTTTTCTTTCACATTCTCATATCACAGCACACAGATTCACAACCATAGTGATGAAATCAAGTTGTTGCCATACATGTGTTCCACATGTGTCTGATTGTTGACTTCTGCTATACAAGCAATGTCAAGCCACGAAAGGTAAGTTGTTTTTTTTTTTTTGGGGGGTGGTTGCATGCATCATTGGAAAACAATTTTCATTGGGAGGGCTATAGCCCAAGATTCAATGTGGGGGAATAGTTCCTCCCACATCCCCTACAAAGGCCAGCCTCCCTTGACAGTTCTCTGGTTAAGCACATAGTGACAACCTGCTTGCAGTGCTCAGGGCTCCTGTGTGGCTCATGGGCTGAGCCTTCTTCTCTCTCTCTGCTACTTTCTCTCCCTTGGAGCACCCATCTCCTGTGCGTCCTTGTGCTTTCCGCATCCCTTGTGCTTCCACTGTCTTTTTGCCCTGCTTCCTCTGTGTTGGTGCTTCCGGTGTTCCTTCTGTCCCCCAACACTTGGCTCTCGGCACTCTCTCCACCTCCCCTCATCCTGCCCCTCGATTCCTCTCCCTCACTCTTTCCCTCTTCCTATTGCCTGCCTCCTGTGTCCCCTTCTCACTTCTTCTCTCAACGCCCCAACCTCAGAGTGCAAAATAAAGCTTCTACTGCCTGTCCGCTGCTTTCTATGGATGCTGTGACCCTGGGTGCCTGTTTGCTTCCTGAGTGTTTTTTCAGTGACTTTTTCTTGGGCCAGAAGCAGCCGTACTAGGATGCCTTTGTGAGCTCAGCCTCGCAATGCTCACTATTGCCACAGTGCCCTGCGGCAGCTGTTTTCCTGTGTTGGAGGAGCTACGTCCATGGAATGTGAGTTACTGGGGGCCTTCTGGGGGTTCACTCTGCCTCTGCACCCTGTGGAACCCAAGGGCATAGCTTGAAACTGCACATGTGTACTCCATGATTAGGTTTGCTGTTCTATCTGGCACTATATCATTTCTGTGCTCCATGGCAGTGTTTGTTACCACATCCCTTGCTCTGTTATCCTGCACTGCTCCCTCATACAACAATGTACCACACCAGCAGATGTTTCACACTGTCCCTGGGATGATCTGAAACCATCAGCGACTGACCCTTCTAGTTTTGCCTCCCATGAATGAAAGTGCAGACAGGATCAGCAGCCACTGGATTGGCTGGTTCCCTCCTCTTTTGCACAGCACATTAGCAGCTGTGCTGGGCCCCATTGTGTCTCCTTACAATAGCTTTGTACACCATGGATTATTCCTTCCTTCACCCATAGGGGACCAATCTTAACTATCCCTCCTCTACTCACCTTATCATACTTTGACTTGTGTTGCTGTGGCAGTCCCTGATCTACATCATTTATGTCAGATGTGTGTGTCTCTCACCGAGTCAACCTTGTGCTTTGTGTGTTTTCTGTGCACTGCAGTGGCTGTCTGGGTGCTCTCTATGTTATTCTCCTCTCTTCTGCGACTTTCAAGTGCCCTCCAGAGCAGAGGGAGTGTGAGAGAGTGAGCTGCTTGCAAAAAAAATTAAAAACTTCTCTGTTCTGCCCTCTCTCCCATTGCTTTCCTTGTCTGCCCCTGCTGTCTCCTTCTTGGAGCTACTCCCCCTTCCCTGATACTCTGCCTTTTGACCCCCATCCCCTATTTTGCCCTTATCCCATGCTCCTCTGCTTTCCTCTTGGGCCTTTCACTCCTCACCACAGCATTCCATCTCCATTCATTCCCCTTTTCCCTTCCTAACCTGTGCTACCTCTCCCCCTAGTCTGGAGACTGCACTCCTTACCATTTTGCTTTCAGCACTTATACCCTGCTCAGGTTTAGATTTATGTTTCCTTGTTCTACCTCTAGTGCTCCTCACCTTCTAGCTTGCCAGGTACTTGCAACATTCACACCCACTCCCTCTTCCTAGCATCTTGCAGTGCTCCCTAAGCCCACCTCATTGACTCTCCTCAAGTATTCATTTCATCAGGCATTATCTATTCATGTGAATATTGCACTGCTTGCTTCTGTTCCCCAACTTGCCTATGGCTCTCCTTCCCTTGGCCCTGCCTATGCTGAAGTCTCTTTCAGGTTCCTACCCTACCATAATTCTTGTTTGGTCTCTCAGATGCTGTGTTTGTGGCTCCCTTGTTTTTCCCATGGGAGGAGACTGGGGCGTTGTGGCTGGGCATCATGGTTCAGATCGGTGGGAGCCTGCTTCTGCAGGCCATTCAGTCTACTCTGCCCTCCCATTTACCTATCATATACTCCTACCCTGGACATTCTAACATCTCTCATCCACTACTCTATGGAGCACTTGTTCATTTCACCTGAGGAAAACTACTTCTAGCAAACATCCTTTGGACAACATGCCTCATAGACTCTTACATCACCATAGAGTTATCTATACTTCCCACTATACTGGATACTCCTTACACATCCTGGCAATCAAACCACTATGGCTCCCCTATCTACCATGTCTCATAGGGTATCTTTTACATGGAAAAGTGACCTAATTCCTTCTGTCATGCAATGACTCTGTAATCATCGTCACTGTTATGCATAATGTGAACCACAAGATACCTCATAGCAGTACTGACCTCATCCGTTTTACCTTTCCATGACTTCTCCTATGAGCATAGACTCTGTTGATTGTGTTACTCATCTCCTACTTTATCAGCAACCATTGGATGTCCTAAGATCTTCACAGCTCCTTTCCCTGATCTCCTATCATTGGATCTCCAGTGCCTAGCAGCCTTACTAAAGACATTCTATCCAAACCACTGTTTTTCCATCTCCTGGATGTCACCATACTTCATACAATCATCTACTGTACATTCCTTCATCATATTACTATCAATCAGATCAGCTGCCCATCTGGTGGTCCTTCTAGCTCATCCATCATGATCATCGCCCATACTCCGTCCAGTGCAGACTTTCACCAACAGCAGGCTTCCATTGATTCTCAGTCTGAACAGCTGCACACAATCTGGCTATCTCATTATTCCAGTATTGCCTCTCAACAGATCTATATTCAACTACAGTGCTAAGCACACCTGGTATTCTACACTGCTATTGACTTCTCATTGCCACATCAATCTATAGACTCTTTCACATGCCAGTTTCTTGGCTTCCCACAGTATTTAGACATTGGATTACCTATAAAGCAACAGTCTTGGGCACCTCAGTATATCACGGACAAATTATGCCAGAGAAATACCCATATCTACTCTTCTACCAGAGGACCAGCAAGAGCCTAGACAAGTATCATTACAACATCAATACACAAATTAACCCTCTAATTCCTTGTACTGAACTTCCAGTTATTCCTTATACATTCAGCTACCATCTCTACTGCATATACCAATCTTCCTTCATTGGTCTAAAATCATTCATGTCACTACTCCTACCTGGTGTATAAAGACTCTGTCAGACTCCTTCATCTGCATCATGGATGCTTACACTGCAACTTATTGCTCACCACTTAGCTCCTCACCTCCAGAATCAAATTCAAATGTAAACCCTTCTATAAAGTTAGACTATTTACCTTATGACTTCATAACCCATCATATTTCCCACTGTTCAAATTTTGGTAGCATATTATCAAATCATACTCTTCCTGCTCATTTGTCTATAATCTCTTTGGACATCATCCATCATCACCTCAGAAACCTGTACTAGATTCATCCTTTTTCAACTGGATCTACTCCACTCTCAGGATCTGGATGCTTCATCAGAATATACCTTCCCCTTCAACCTCAGAATCACCCCTCCAGAATGCATTATCCATGGATTTGAAGATGGACCATCATATCTCCAAGCAGTTCACCTTCCTTGACAAATTAGTTCATGGTTGCTAGAACCACATTCATCTCCTCTTAGTTTGCCTGGAGGACGGGCGTGTGAGTAGCCATGGGTCCACAGAGGTTTCCTCCACGTGGGTTTTTTCCTCTCCTGCATGTTACTGGTCATGCTCTCCATGAGTTGGAGGAGATAATCATACTCTCTTGAACATTCACTGTTAATTCTTTTGGACTTTCTATCCCTACTCACTATGCAACTTACCTACCAAGGACGGGACTAGAGAGAAGCCAAAAGTAAACTATAGTTGCATAAGCACTACTAACCCCATACTCTATTCACCCAAACATTGAATGGGAGGGCTATAGCCTGAGGTTCAATGTGGGAGAATAGCTCCTCCCATATCCCCTACAAAGGACAGCCTCCCTTGGCAGTTCTCCACATAAGCACACTATGAAACACCCACCATCCACCCCTGCCTCCTCCTTCTCCAGCACTCTACTCACCCTTGGTGCTAGACTTTCTATTTCCTACTCACTACCCAGCTTACCTACCAAGGGCAGGAATAGAGAAAAGTCAAAATTAAAGTACAGTTACATAAGCACTACTAACCCCATACTCTATTCACCCAAACACTGAATAATATTTTTGTCTTCTTTCCAGGTCTTCAGTGTATCTAAACTGTTGTACGTTTTCATATTGGAATATATCAGCCGTCCACAGTACCTCAATGCTACCTGCAAACAGATGAAGAAGAAATTATTCTGACTTCATTCCAGTACCCATTCAGTATCAGAACCCAGTGGAGCTGTTCCTGTCTTTTGTTATATCCATCATCTGTTCTGTTTGTCACCACTGTTAAATACTTTACACATGCAGAAAACAAAAAAAAAAAAAAGGAAAGCAGACCTCGCAATCCTCAGTGCTGGAGTTGTAGCCACTTGGAAATTCTTTTTCCATAACTGCATCTGCAACCTCAATGGTACACTGTTTGATGCTGCCACCAGGATGGTTTGCTTCCTCCACATTATTCAGCACCACCATCATTGTGACTACTGAGTACAACCATAGATGTGATTGTCCTACTTGGTATGTGACCTTGACATCGTGTGATTCATGATCATGATGATGACCATGAAGAACGTGATTCGACTCATGATGTGAGTCATTAACTTGGCACTGGCAGCGCTTCTCAGAGCACTAGAAACTGGATGGAATTGAACTTACACAAACAGTTGCAATTCAAAATTAGAAATACCTATGGCTGCACTTCCCTGAACCGTGAAATGTTTGCACTGAGATTATATCTACTGGATTAAATAGAGCAAGCTTGTTGTTAGGACAAAGATTCAATTCCATCTGCTACTAGGGCATCCAGCAGAACATGAACACTAACAGAAGCATCATACTGGACCAAAGATCTTGAGTGATGTGACATGATAACTGGGTGTCCTCCTGATTTGTGATGCAACTGAAGATTAAAAAAACAAACAGGATTGGACCAAAAAAGTTGAAGTTCTGTGATTCGTGATTGTGATGACCATGAAGAACATGATTTCCCATGACATGAGTGTGATGTGAGTCATGAACTTGTCACTGGCAGTGCTTCTCAGAGCACCACCACTGATACTCTGACTGCTACTGGAACATTCAAAGTCATCCTCCTCTGCTTGTAGTAAACCTCCTGTGTTAATGCACAACTTTTACCTACATGGCTACTTGCTGTTACTTGATGACTGGCTGGCAGATTTTATTTCAGACACACACACACACACAGAATTTATTTCACACACCACCTACGCTAAGGGTGATGCTGCAGGCACTGCTGCTACCCACACAGATTCAGGGACCTTGCCTGGCCTAACCCTCTGTGACACAGTTTTTCCCTTCAAGGATTTTTTCCTTTTTTATTTATTTAATGAGATGTGACAGAATGCCCTGCCCACAGATCCAAAGCTTATCCCTCACTGACTTTTGTGGCTTATACACTACAGTCAGAAACACCTTTGCCTGACTGTGTTTTTGTGGGCATTTTTTAGGTCACACAGAGTCACCAAGAAAAGAAACATGTTTATTGCAAAAAGTGATTTTTCTAATTTTGTGGGTTGCTAACAAATTTAAGAGAATTCACAAGACAGTACAATGCCAAAAACACTGCAATAGCTACATTTCTTTATTATGCCTTTTTCTTTCAGTTAAATGCTATAATATGCAGTGAGAGACAGTATTCACTGTACTATAAGGAAACATACAATAGTGGTACAATGACAACAATTTCAACAGACTGAACACAGACAATTAACAGCAACATTATATTTATTCAGTTCTTGGTGGATGGGAAGCCAAAAAACAATATCAATGACTTCCAGATGGAAATTGAGCACTAAAGAGATGTAGCCACACAGGCACAACAAGACCTTAACCAGTCTTCAGAAATCCAAAAGTGGAACAATACCTTATTTTGCGGGGGATAGAGTTACATCAGTAGCTAGATAGAAGCAGGAAAGAATACCACAGACAGGCTAAGACGTTAAGAGTTCTGTTATTATGGTGGCACAATAAAATGCACTTGATGGCATGTAGACAGACTAAAGGTAATGGGTAGAAACTTTAACAGTTCAGTATTACAACACAGTCTTTTAAACAGACTGAAAAAATGCACAGCAGCA
This sequence comes from Neoceratodus forsteri, assembly GCA_016271365.2. Lineage (NCBI taxonomy): Eukaryota > Metazoa > Chordata > Ceratodontiformes > Ceratodontidae > Neoceratodus > Neoceratodus forsteri. The sequence continues at coordinate 663,098,608 of CM028130.1, read as the reverse complement.
CATCAAACAGCAAACACTGATAACAACTTACTAGAATTATTACTGTGTGTACCTAAATACACAAATACTAAAACACTAGCCAACAACAGTTGGAAAGACTGCCTTTCTCACTGTGAATCTCCCTTCTACACCACAGATCTGCCCTTCCTCTGAAGCACACTCCTACAGTTTCTGTCAGTACAGAGACTGAATGTACTAAGTTAACATTCAATATTCTCACAAAATCAATAAATGTGTGATGATATAAACACACAAGGGTTTACTACAATTGATGTACTAAATTTTGACAAAAAGTGTTGTCACAAAAATGCTTTTCTAAAGGTTTTTCAATTTTTTGATTCTCAGAGCTCTGAAAGCAAACTGTCTCCAGCTTTCCACTACAAACACTACACTGAACTGAGGCTATGCATGACAATATAGAGCCCATGTGACCTTCCACCCTATGAATCATTGCAACATTTGCCTTAAAGAGCAAAAAATGAAGGCAAAGTAATGCAAAGACCATAGGAAACAATGGGAGTTTTGCATTACTTTGAGATGCGAAGTTATTCACTTTGTTTTGTGGAATATTACGTGAAATTGAGGTTCTACATGAAATACTCTGCAAAGTGAATTTTATGCACTTTGTCCACCTCTACTCATGATACTACTTGTAGTACTGTCAGCTGTCTGGTCAAACCACAGATACAGTTCTTTATAGATGAAGAGTTAAGTGTGGCAGTCAATGAGAAATGGCTTGGGAAAATTGAAAAGGCAGTTACACCCTATTGTCCTTATTAAGAGTGAATGGTATAAGTTGAATGCACTGTGTTGTTGTTATGGCATTTTTGATATGGATATTTTGCAGTTAAATTTGGGTTAAGAGTTCAATCTGATATAATTTGAAACAGTTGAAAACACCACTCTGTTGACAGTTAACTCATTTGCATAGGAAAAGGTAAAGTATTTCTGTAGTTTGAAAGCAAAGATCTTATATTTTATCAAAAAACATTTACCATGTGCTAAAATAGTAAACTAAGAACAAAGGCTAAAATATGTATTCGTCTATGTCAAACAAGAGACAACTGGGGATTTCTTTGCTCACCGTAAATTCTGAAATCCACACTTTGTGGGCCATATAATCACCAGCTACTATGCAGTATGCCTTGTTCAACATGCCCAGTTCAAATTTTCGTTTTTATCTTGAATATATTTTAAACCATAGGGAACTGTCATTAGACATTATCTTATTCATGGAACAATAAATATATCAATCAATCAATCAATCAAAACTGGCTTTTGATTAGGAGACTAAGCAGGTCATCATGTGTTGTGCTGCCCAAGCTTCTCCCATAAAAAATGGATTCTTTGCTTCACTTAAGATACTGTACCATACCATTACAGTAGGTGACTGTCCTTTCATCTAACTTGGTTCCTTTCTTCTTTTAGATAAAGTAGCAGCCATTTACATGTCTGGATATTTCCTAACACTTCTGTTATACTTCTAAAGTAATGTCCTGTCTGCCTGCAGTAACACTGTGGAACAATCAGAGATATTTCCATCAAAATATCACAAATGGTACAACAATTGGATGACGAAAAGTGTATCACATCTTTGTACAGCTGCTCATATTTGACTTGGCTAGTTTTGCCCTTTGTAAATAGCTTTTGATCAGAGATAGTTTACCTTGCAAGAGTGAATAGAGTGATATGGATATTTATCTACCTCAATGCCCTGCCTAAATCCAGCCACAGCAACCTTCTCCTCTATGCAGACAATGCTGTTCTTTATACTGCACATACTGATCCTCTCTCTCTCTCTCTCTCTCTCTCTCTCTCCTAGGTATTACATTTGACTCTTCCCTCTCATTCCATGAACATATAATAATCTTCACCTCCACCACCAACACCCACATTGGTCTCCTTTACAGACATAAAGATTGCCTGCCACCTGAAGCACTTCACCTAGCCATTACCTCCTCAGTCTTATCGCTGGTGGACTATGGCCTCAAAATATGTGCTTCCACTGACCCTATGGTGCTTCAGCAAATACAAGTAGTCATCAATAAGGCCTACAATCTCCTCTCTGGTGCTGACATAAATACATATACCTGCACCCTATACGCACTCACCAATATCCTCTCCCTTGAAGAAAGACTATTATACCAGACCTGTCTCTTCACCAAAAAAATCCACCTGGGTTTAACCCCAATAGGTGTCATGGCTTCTCTTCAGGCAAACACCATCTCAGCATCCACATGGGCTGCCCAAAAACTATCTGGAAGGTGCCTAGGGTCAGGACCACCCTTGCCCAGTGATCCTTCCCCCTTAGAGCACCATCCTGGTACAAGGCCCTCCCACCGGCTGTCACATCAATCACCAATCTAGGTCCTTTTAAAGGTGCCTTAAGGGCCAATGTCCTCTCCTCACATCAATGCCAGTGTAACTGGTAACCTGTGGATCCTGCACCGCACCACTAGGCCACACACTTGCCCATGGCCAGGCATTGGAGATCCCTCACTATTTCTAGCCTACAGGCTCCTCACCTCCCTCAGTTATCATATAGTTGCACTGGACTATGAATGCATTATATTATGTATGAGACAAGGCCTCCCTGAGGTGGCTTACTACCATCTCATATCATGCATTGCTTTAGCTGCCAATTGTATAGGTCTTAACCACTCATTAGGTAAATATGTCGATAGCTCTGCCTTATTTTAGCTACCAAATATATAGGTATTAACCAGTGCTCATTGTACTTATACTCTGTTTGATTGCTCACCCTCATTTATTCTATGTATGTACTGTATGAAAGTCTATGTTTTATTCTGATGTGGAGCCTTTGGAAAAAAGTCTATGATTCAAAGGGTTGTAATTCTGATTTCCTTAATAAATAAATACATTTACATCAGTGATATTTTGTTGAAATGTATTGTTTGGCTGGTGGTTTGAAATCATTTGAGAAGTTACTTCATTCTTTACATTTATAATTTGGATATTATGCAAATTTGTCAGTGGCAACTGGTTTTATTTGGTAATTTGTATATTTGAGTTTCCTTTATCTTTATGGCATGTGAAGGATTAAAAGCACTGGAAACAGAAGCCAACATAATTTAATGTCATTGTATCTCAAATATAAACTGGAGGGTCTACCAAAGGATGAAGGGTAGCTCAGTTTGTGTTATCATTTGAGCCATAATCTCTTCTAAATAAAAATAACTAGCTGTGTCAAATTCTCTGAGAATGTTTGTGCTTTCATCACAGCTGCTACCTCATGGAAACAGAGTTAGCAGAACCCAAATGATTTCATTTACTGTGTTACTTGGAGAGAACCCACGTCTCCTGGACTGAAAAGCAAAACTAGTAGGCACTGCTGCACTCAATCCAAATTTAAGTTAATTTTTTCATCAAAAGTGCAAAGTTCCACTATTTGCCATGAGAAAGAGGCATATGCTTTTGTAAATGTAAATAATGAAGTGCACAGGGCAAAATACTACTTTCAAGAGAAACTGATAATATTTCTATGAACTATACATAAATCTTTCTATAAAGTAATTTTATTACATTATATTCATACGCGATGTGCAGCTGTATGTAAAGTGATAAGACAGTTATGGACAATAAAATACTGTGTTCTATTATAAATGATACATTAACAAAGACATATTATCCAGTACTATCCATTGATGGACTATTGCCAATTCACTCATTTTAAATCTACACATGAAAATTCAGCCTACTGGTTGGCTGTGACCTGTGTGAATATCACTTCACACAGGTCACAGGCAGGACATATCTTGCCATTACCTGATGCAGGTGTGTGTATGGGAGCTGATATTAGATTTATTGTTTGAAAACAAAAAATGCTGCCTAGACAACTACTGTGCTTCATAATCACAGTGAGGAGACTCCGGAGGTTAGTTTACCTACAGTAGTACCACATCCATGGTGAACCACACTCCTTTTCGGCTTGTATAGTTATGCATGCAGGGCGTGGAATCACTACATGGTAACCAAGCCTTCTTCATGCCTTACGCCCCACAAGAAGTCTCTGGAAACAAGCTATTTGGCTCAGTAGGTTTTTCCTGGTAAAACTCTTTCAATCAATTGATCAAGTAATCTTTATCTACCCCCAAACAACTAGTTCAGATGTTTACTAGCCAAATTGCTTGCTATCTGTGAGTTAGTTAATTTTTTTAACTGGTGATTATGTGAAATAAATTATGAAAGAGAAAATAAGTTAAAATGTGTTTGTAATCCAGGACAAGCGATATCATATGCATTCATCATGAAAACTAATGGAAGACAGAAACAAATCAACGCAAAAAAATTACATAACTACAGGTGGAAAGAAAAGTTCACATATCGCATCCCTGAGGTCTCTAGAAGAAGTTATGCTTACCAAGTGTGCATAGATGTTCTGCATGACATCTTTAGTTCTCTTAGGGTACGTGTCCATAGACAACAAGCAACAAGGGCAGCAGCATCACCCTTATGTTGCTATTCAAAGAAGAATTACATTTTTCACCTCTACCATAATTCTTTCATTCTCATCAAAACCTTCCTCTTTGGGGTGCAGCCTGTTAACCTCCCCCTTGTTCTGATTGTATCATGTTGCTTCAAGCCCACCCCTAGGAGAGAACATGGGCATAAAGCTGGATGCCAGACCATGTGTGTTGCCATTTCAGGGTCCTGTTTCACACAGAAGCATAGACCTTGAAGGCAGATAAGAACCACTTGGCCTACCTAGTCTGCCCATTTCCCTACCTTCTGGATAAGCTGCAAATCTTAGTTAACCTACAGCCTATTTCTTCTTACCCCCACAAGAATTGGCTTATGTCTGTCCAATGCATTCTTGAATTCTCCCACAGTTTTAGACCCAACACATCAGCGCCAACACTCCTACTAAGGGACATCATATACCTGGCAGCTAAAACACCTTCCCACCTGAACACCTGAAACCACCTGCTTTACCCAATACAAAGTTCATCTCACTAGGATGTGCCTTCCAACATACATCACACCACTGTGGATCCCAAGGTATACTGTAGGTCATAAAGTTAGGACTGCAGCAGGGCACATGGATACAGTTGCAACTATTATATCACACAACCTATTTTGTAGCTTTTTATAAGACTCTCTTTTTAGATTACAAAGCGTGAAATATAGATCATTATGTAAAAAAGTATACAGGACCATTTTTCTTTCTAAGAGATCAAGAGGAACTAAAACAATTATTTCACTCACCAATCATAGAGGAATATGTGTGGACATCAGTTGAAAAGTTAAAAAAAAGGGCAAGGAAAAGTGGGGCTAGTAAATGTTTCAGATATTTTACTGGAACAAACTTATACCAATATATAAGTTATTCAACCACTACTAAAATCTGGAAAGCTTCTAAAAGAATTGGATATTAATTTTATTGTATCGGTCATCTGTGTCAGTGGTGACTGACATGAAGTCTTCCCAAACTAATGTAATGCATCATTAGAGACACCTTCCTGAGAGACACAGTGTGCATTTAAGTTTCTGTGTTCACATAATTTGATTTTTCTTGTGAAAAAGATTTATAAGTTTCTTTTTTATGTCTAGCTCAGTGATGTGCCCTACCCAGACATCACTGCTACAGTAGTGGTGTGCAAGATTGAAAATAGCCTGCTTTGTGTACTTTTCTTGGAATTGCCCAGTATGTTTATAAATGAACTCTCATGCAATTTTGCAAAATAAGCACAGTATATTTAAAGGCACATTTTTTGTGCATAGCACTGTGTTTGGGGGAAATATATCATCTAATTTGAGCAAGGTGAATGGCATGAAAGAGATCATAGATGTAATCTTGTGATAGGAAAGACATTTTGTGAGCACTGTGTGGATTTGGAGAGTGGAGTTTTCCCATGATTTCTTGTTGGCCTGTACTGAGAATGCTCCATTGTTGGTCAGCCATCATTATTATTATTATTCATGCATTGAATGACATCTGTCTGAACAGTTTTACCTATACATCTGCAATATAAAGCAATCCTTGAAAGAAAACTTGAAAATCTATTTATTTTGCTTTTGTAGTCTGCCATACATAATTTGGTAGTCCTATTTTTGTGCTACTTTTGCAGTGCCTTCAGTTTATAATGTATACAATATCTAGGGAGTTTTAATTTTGACATAACAGAGAAGTTAAGGAAGGAATGAACATCTTCTTTGTAAGTGCTACAATTTAGCATACAAACCATACATAATATGTAGTTGCACAGTATGTCTACAGAAGTGGGATTCCCATGTGTTAGCACTGAAATTAACCATATAGCAGTTGTTCTACTATTCAAAACTGTAGTAGTGAATTATTCTTGGGACTGTACATTAAAAGGAAAACTGCATGTTTGTGGATGCAGTTATAAACAGCCAGTAGCAGTACAGGTATCCCACATTAGTGGGGGTCATGCATTGTGCAAATGCTTGGATTCCCAAATGTTGGCACTGGAAATTACCATATAGCAGTATCACCAGCTGGAACTAAACATGAACATTGTGCTACCACCTATGTATAAAAAGGAAAATCTTGATTTTTTTTCTGATGAACCAACAGCCTTACAAGTACCCTACTCAAAAAGGTGTCCAGTGGCATGCATAACAGCATGGTGCACATAAGATGTTAAGTCCCAAGAAATACACACTGAAATTCATTGTATAGTAGTAGCAATCATCAACATTGAGAAGCTATATACTAAAGGACAACAGTGTTGTTGATTTTTTTTATCGACCAATAGCACTCCAAGAATTCCATCCATAAGGACACTGCATCACGTGAAACAGCATATTACATATGCAGTGCTGTCATTCTCTGGCATCAGCACTGAAACTATACATACTGTATTATTACCCATTATATATAGCAGTAGTTCCAGCATAAACTGTACAGAGAAATTGTGCTAGTAGTTTTATATTAACAACAAAATAATTTTTCTATATGTGTTTGTGTGTGTGTGTGTGTGAGAGAGAGATCAGACAGCAGTAATGCAAGCATACCAGTCATGTTGTCCTCTATCATGTATAGTAGTGTAGTAGATTTGCAGTGCTGTAGTTCTTGGGCATCAGGCTGGTTATCTACATTCAGGTATTACTGATAAAACAGACATCACTAATCATATATTCAAACTTAGACTTTGAAGTGGGAGGACCCGCTGACTCTGCTGGTGGATGGTGTTCCTTTTGACAAGTTTCCATCATGCAGTAGGGATGTGGGAATTGTGGATTATTCAACATAGCATGTAGATGGAAGGTAGGTTCACTTATGGTAAATGGGGACAGGGTGAGGGAGGTGGGGGAAATTTGATTTTGAGGACTGGGGAAGACATCATCAGTCATCCAGCAGAGCACAGAGGAGTACTCACTCCTATGGTGGACAGTTTTATTTTACAGGTAATACATTTAAAAATATCTTTTGGAGCTTTGGGGAAGGGGTTGTTTTTGAAAGAGGATAGTAAAAGAAGAGGGGGTTCTTTGATAAAAATGTGGGACAATCCATGATTTTTATTACAAAACTTTGCTAGCATTAAGGAGGAGGAGGGCAGTGGAGCCTACTGGAGGAACAAGTTGGGGTAATATTTTAAAACATCTGGCATGGCAGGAGGGGGTGGATGACATGATTCAAATAGTTGGGGTGAGGGATTTATTGCTTTGTGTTTTAAAACACAGTATTGTCAGACAACTTTACTTCATTCTCTGTAAGTGAAGTTTTGCTTTACTCAGCAAAACAGCAACTTTGCTACAAGAAAAACTTAAGTGAAGTTGATGCTTTGCACCTCACAATGTTTGGAAATTTAATTTTTCATAGTGTTTTTGTAAAGTCAAGTTTCCTTACTTAACAATTCTTTAGTGTCAGTGCTGCAATTCATATAGCAGTTGCACCACCATAAGTTGTACTAGTAGCTGTATATTAAAATGAAAACTTTTTTTGTGATCAGCCAGTGACATTGTTTGCTGAAATTGCACATTAAGAGCTCACATTTATAAAAATGTGTAGTTTGTGGAAAAGTCTATGCAATTTACTGAAATTGAACATTTTTAAGAACTTACAGTTTTGAAAATGTAAAATTTTGGACTAAGGTGGAATTTCAGGAAAATTACTGAAAATCAAAATTATATTTGATTTTGACCCATTTTTGTGAGAACTGCATGAATCTGAAATTGTCAATTTTTATCAATTTTGTAAGTGTGATAAAAATTTCACCCAGCACTAATAACTGATTTGCAATACATAAAGTAACGTCTTTGTCCTTCACACCCTCAGCTTTCTCAGGACATTGAAGCCAAACACATTTTAACAGAGTCATGCATTAACTGCAGTATGTGTGAAACCAAATACTTCTCTTATAAGAACTGCATTTTCCTGTCCCATTTAAAATAGAGCCTTTTTTCCTTGGCAATGAAATCCCTCTATAAAATGATAAGTGGTTACCAGCTATGCCAAATATAGGCACTGATTTATCAGCATGGTGAAAAAAAAATGAACATTTCACATCTGCCTTGAAGGAGTTCCTCTGGCTACTCATTTAAAAGAGCATAGATTGCAGACTGCTATAGTCTGTTTTTTGATGATCTAGCTCTAAGGGCTTCATCATATCTTTTGGAAAATCTGATATTGTGCTCTTTCGTTTGAAGCCTCAGCTACAGAAGGAATATCAGTTGCTAGTTCCTCATTCAGAATGAGAATATTCCTTTGAGAATGTCAAAGAATCAGCCTTTTGCACATCTCAACTAAACAAATCTATCTATGCAATTATCAGTAACTGTCTTTATTTGAGAGAACTTTCTGTCAGACTTTCATTTGTGACAGAGTTTTTTATAATCATATGTTGGGTGTTTTGTTAGAATTATTTAATAAAAAGAGCCTTGAGATACAGTTTTATGTGAAAAGTGCAATATTGGTTTTGAACGTGTTGTACTGTATTGTCAGTTGTGGTCTGGAAAGACACTAATGGTATAAGACATATACACAGCTACTATTAGAAAAGCAGCAGCAGTATACAACTGCATATTTGTGAAAGTGGAAGAGCCACTGAGTACTAGGATGAGATATGGTGCCTTTTCAAATGTTAAGATATCGATTTTAGATTACAACTACAGAGAAAACAAACAGGCATGTCTGTGAAAGGGGAAAGGGAGAGACTTCATTAACTATGTGAGAATGCATTTTGAGACAGTCCACTTATGAAACATTTTAATATATTTTATTATTTTGGCCAGTGAGGTTGCCTGTCAACTCCCATAGTAAACTGTTCAACATTAGAGATGTTGTGAAGTTTTAATTGACATGTTAATTTAAGCTGAAGTCACCAAATTCACCTCTATGGATCATTTCCTGAAGACTTCTATTAAATAGGAACTCACCATTGGCAACATTGCCTTCAACTTTTTATTTATTAATTTTTATTGATGACTTTGTTAACCAGGTAAAGTACTCTGATTCAAAGGACCATTTACAGGCATGACCCAGGCCAAAAGGCATGAGCATATTACACAAATAACAGATGACCAAAGCAGAAAAAAAAAAAAAAACTGGCAAAACAGCAATATACAATGCAAAAGGCAAAACAATCAACAGTGATAAAAGTACAAATCAGCTACAAATACTGATGAGAATCATTGAAAGCAGACAGTGAAAATAAAAAAAAATCATTCTCAAGTACAGGCAACTTTAGGCAAACAAGAAATTTATCAAGTTCACTCCCACTCCCCCCAAAACTTATCCAGACTGACTAATGTCCAGGCAAGATCAGGAAAGGAGTATAGGGCTGTAACTTCTTCTTTGGGTGCACAAAGATGAAGTTTGGTCAATTTGACTTCTACCAACAACTTCTTTTGTTTTGTTTTTTTTTATTTATTTTGGCATAACTAAGTCAAAGTTTGTAGAAAATGTATCTGAAACTTGGTTTGGCTGTAGTTCAAGAGAAGGTACATATGTGATATATTTTTGATGATTATCATACTTCAATTGTGGATTTGACACCACGGTCAAATTGGGAGGTGATTTTGGGGTGTTGTGCACAACCCATGATTTGTTCCAGGAGAATTATGTGGCACGATTGCAGTACACATTGCTATCCTTGTTTGGATATATAGATTGTTCCTTAACTCAAAAGATTGGTGGAGTTATGACTTGTTAAATTTGCAGTGTTATCCTATGGGACATTAGGGTTATGGTTAATGTGGTCACTTCATCATCATCATCAAATCTTTATTTATTCAGGCGAACATCATTGAGCACAGCTCATTTGCAAGATGGACCTGATAAGGTCAAGGTTCAATAACTGGTACATATACAGGTATATTTAAAACACTTATATACAGTAATCAAAGGCAGAAGTTGTTTAAAACATAACAGGACAAGGTAGGAACATATGAAATGCACACTAGGTAATCCAATATATACAATCAACATTGGAAGTATTATGATATACATTCAACAAGAGGCACCCAAAATTCCAATGTTCCAAGGTAAGTCAATGTGGACAAGAAGACACAGTAATTGAATGACTGAAAGATGGTGGTCATAGACTGTGATAAGTGACATGGTAGAAAAGGGTACGAGTGACTAGAACAGGGGCTGGGGCTAGTACTAGGAGGTGTATGGTAGTGATAAGGGCTAAGGTAAGAGCCAGGAATTAATGGGAGAAGAGTATAGCCAGGAGGTGAGATATCTGTGGAGATAAGTTATAGGGAAGTGAATTGCCATGTTATGATGGCTGCCTGAGAGGGGGAAGGTTAGGAATATGAATAAACTAGAACTTATGGAAGCAATTGCATTTTTCTGGGAAGAGACTTAGATATAGATGCTTGAAGGATGCTAATGATACAAGATTGATCAGCTTCAAGGTCTTCTGTATCGTGTTCCATGATATAGCTAAAGCATAGCTGATAGCAGATCTCCCATGCCAGGTGTTGACTTTAGGCACTTTGAGCATGATGAAGTTGTGGCTTCCTAGGGCATAGGTACTAGCTGTGGCCTGTGCGAAGCAGTCTAATATATAGTTTGGAAGCATCTTAGTCAATGCTCTGTATGTCGATACTGCAGCATTTCTGTTTCTTCTGAGATGTAGAGATGACCATCCGACTGCAACATAGAGAGAGAGCAATGGCGAGTATTAAATGGTAGATCTGTTATGAACCTCAGTGCTCTGTGGTATAGTGTATCCAGTTTGCTTAGGTAGGAGATAGGGTAGTGACTGTAAAGGAAATCTGCACAGTATGCACTGAGAGAAATGTGGCCTGGACCAACCTCTTCTTGGAGTCTCTGGTTAGAAAGTGCCTTATTCTGAAAAATAGACCAAGCATCTGGCAAAGCTTTTTTAGACGTTCTTCAATGTGAACTGTGTAGTCAAGTCTGCTATCTATCCACACCCCAAATACTTGAATTTTTCTACATAATCAAGGCTTTCACCAAGGATAGTGGATAGCTGGGGGAGATTGTTTAGTGAGGAGGGACTTGTATGGCTTTGGGTGGAGAAAAACATTGCTTTTGTTTTCTTTGCATTTAAAAGAAGCTTTTTTACCAATAGTTGATGTTGTAGTATATAGAATTCCACTTGTAGAACTTCACAAGCTGTAGCAGGCAATGGGTTGCTGATATATAAAACAGTGTCATCTGCAAACAAGTGTACAGTGGCTTTGGTAAAATTTGTATCAATATTATTAATATAAATGGCAAAAAGGATAGGGCCCAGAATAGATCCTTGTGGAACTCCTCTTAGAAGTGGTTTTAGTTGAGATAGATCTCCTTCAGCTTTCACTTGTTGTGTCCTTCCCGTGAGGTAACACCTGAACCATGTAAGGGAGGATGGATCCAAACCTATGGAATGCAAGGAAGAGAGTAGCAGTTCATGGTCCACCGTATCAAGCGCCTTGCTTAGATCTAGGAATACAGCACAAACACTATTCTTTTTATCCAGTTCAGTTTGCCAGTCATTTGTAACTTTAGCCAGTGCAGAAATAGTACTATGCTTAGATCTAAACCCAGATTGTGCTGGATTTAAGAGATTCGTTTCTTCAAGATATTCTCCTAGTTGGATGCTCACTAATTTTTCTAGCAGCTTGGATAGCACTGGAAGGATAGAGACTGGCCTATAGCTGTTAAGATCCATGGGGTCCCCTGATTTCAGTAGAGGGAAAACTTGGGCTGTTGTCCAAGTTGCAGGAATAGAACCAGATATTAATGACAGATTAAAAAGGTGTGTTAAAGGAACTGCGAGTGCTTGTATTGCAATCTTTAGAAAGTAGGGGTCAAGGGAGTCTGCACCTGCACTTTTTTTTATATCCATCTGCAAAATTAGATCCTCCACTTGTTTCAACAAAACCGGTTTGAAGTAGAAGGAGGATTCAGTTATCCGAGTTCCCGTGTACTGTGAGTTTAACTGAGCATGTAGCAGATTAGCTGGAGAGGTATCAAATGCAAGGCCAGCAGTTGTAAGATGATTATTGAATGCATCCAGTATTTCCATCCTGTCTGAAATTGTTCCTTTGTTGTGGTGCATTTGAGCTGGTAGTGTAGTGCTAGGATCTTGTCCTAATATGCCCTTAATGGTGCTCCAGAACCTGGCAGGATTGTGGTAGGAGGAGTCGAGTTCAGCCATGTAATAGGCAGCCTTTGCATCCCGTACTTTCCTAGTACAGCTATTTCTGGCTTTCTTAAATATCATCCAGTCATTTGGGTTCTTAGTCTTCCTTGCCTTTTTCCATAGCTTATCTCTCTCAAGCAGGGTTGATTTAAGGTCAGTTGAAAACCAACGGCAAGTTTTGTTTTTTATTCGAACTCTAGTAATTGGTGCATGAGTGTTAAGGGCACCTAGTATTATGCTATTTAACACCTGATGTGCTTTTTGCACAGAGTCTGCTAGGTAGAACTCTTGCCATCTCATAGAGTGATTTAGTTCATGAAGATATGCTTCAGTATTGAAATTTTTCTTGGATCTCCTCAGTAGAAATTTAGCTGTTGGCGTTAGTTTTCTGGATGATCTTATTCCAGCAATAAGGCAGTGGTCACTTATATCACTGAAAAGCACTCCAGCGTGCATGAAGAGGTAGGGTTTATTCACCAGTTTGATGCCAAGTAATGTGCTGTTGCTCAGATTATTTTTGTTGATTCTGGTTGGTTCATTTATAAGTTGTGAAAACCCATATGTATCACAGAATGATACTAAAGGTGCTGCTGCCTTGGATAGCCAATTTAGGTTTAGATCATCTAGGATTATGGTTTCTTCAGTACCCATCTTGATTAGATTCCCCAGGTGGGTTAGAAGCTTATGATCAGCTGAGGAGGGCCTGTAGCAGCCAACTAGCTGAAATGCTGCAGTGTTGGAGAGAGCCACTTTGAGGGACAGGCATTCAAATTCTTTGGGCATAGATGTTGCATCTAAACAAGTTACAGATATATTGGATTTTACATATATAGCTACTCCCCCGCCCCTTGTCTGGCGATCCGCTCTGAATATTTGATAATTGGGTAAGTTTATGTCTCTATCTGCTGTGTCATGTCTGAGCCATGTCTCCGACACCACAAGAAAGTCTGGCAAAGTATGGGCAACCCAGGCTTGTATCATTGTGAGCTTTTTTAGCAGGCTGTAGGCATTGATATGTAGAAAGTTTAGTCCTTTGGTCGAGGCTAGATCTGCTGGTGAGGTAATGCACTCTGGAGGGCCTGGGTTAATTTCCACATTTCCAACGCAAATCAAGAAAAAAATTAAGAGTTTCATAAGGGCTTCAAGAGATAAAATGAGGAGACTATCTTTGGCCCTCCTTTTTCTATTCAGGGGCCTCTGTTTTAAGGTATGCCAGTCGGAGTTATGGGTTTGTGCCAACTCACTAAATAGCAGTCTGGTGGTCAGGCGTAATGGGGAACTGTATACCCAATAATGGAGCACCGAGCAATATGTTGATAGAACAGTTTGAGTCCCTTCATGGAGGTTGCCCCACTGGTTGTGATGTGGCATAGGTAGGGCATATATGAGGATCCGGTCCTTCTTTAATAATGGTGAAATAGAGAGACTAGGAAAGTGGGTCACACTTTTCAATGTGACAGTGACAGGGAGGATGTCTTTCTCCCTGAACACCATGAATAACAGAGCCAGAAATATCCAAAGGGATCCCCCCATTATGAAAGTAATGCTGATGATTAAATCAAGCTAAAAGTCGACAGTGTAGTTATAGAGAGAACAGTAAGGAAGGGCTGGTGATTTAATGACACAGCAGTGGCAATGAGACAGATTACTGGTTGGCGCAGCACTGGGGGCGGGAATTGTAATTTGGCGGGAAGATGCCTATAAAAGTAACACCCAAGGAGGAGGAAGGGCGGGTGGGCATAAATTTTGCAGCTTTCCATACCTTCTCTCACTGTCCCTCCTGGTTTTCTGGTCCCTGGAGGCAGCTAGGTGGTTGTTGACCGCCTGCTGGTGGATCATAGCCCTGGCGCTCAAATGAGGGCTTCAGACAGGGAGCTTCAACTGGGAAGAGACAGAGGATGGCACAGAAGTTAATATTTTAGCAGGAACAAGAGTTTCTGCTGGGCAATGAGACTTAAATTAACACAACAAAAGGCTGTGGGGGGGCTGAGGTGCTGTAGTGTCTGGCCCACTTTAAGGTATCAACAAAAGGCTGTAATCACTTAAGATGGCAACCTATGCAATAAACATGTCCCCTGGGGCAAGCTTAGGATCTACATGGGTACTGGGGTACAACAGAGGTAAACACATTATTAACTATCAACAACAACAGAGGACACCTACACCTAGAGAATCAAGGATCAGCACTGTGGTCTGAAAAACTACTATTAAAAACAGCCAAAACTTTTTTTTTTTTCTTTTTTTTTTTTAAGAGAACAGGGATTAAAATGACAGGGGTAACAGAGGTAATGTAATGTTAAGGATAACAAACAGTGACAGAATACCATCACATACAATTAAAAAATAACTATAACTGCTACAGAAAGACGCTGACACAATATTATACTTCAACACACCAAACTAAACCACAGACATAACAAACTCCAGCCAAAGCCAATAGGGCTGAAGTTGAGGAATTTTGGGTAAACATATTGAAGATTACAAAAGTTACAAGCCTGCATTTGCAAAATGTAATGAATGTTCAGAAATGTGTTGCTTTTTAAAATTTGTACACCTAATGATCAACTTAGCCTTGTTATGATCCTGCCTCATGAGGGAGGGAACATAAAATGTTCAACTCCTGGCCTAAAGGTGATTTTACACAGGGATGCAAAATCACCTTTCAGGGTGCAAAAACACATTTTGGGCAGCAGTTGAAAAATGACAGCTATCACATTCATGAGGTGATGTAAAGAAATGGCTATGTTGAAAAGTTGGTTTAAACACTTTGAATATTAAGAAACTTATTCGCCTTCATTTGAAAAATTCAGGATAGCCTCATTACTCTTTTTTTTATATTTTTACAATAAAGTTATAATATAGCCTTCTTATGACTCCACCTCATGAACAAGGGCTGAGAAAATGTTCAACTCCTGTCCATGAGGTGATTTCATGCAGAGACTGTGAAATCCCCTTTAGGATATAGAAAAATATTTTGGCCAGGATTTGAAAAATGACAGCTGTCACATTCATGAGTTGCTGTAAAGATATGGCTATGTTGTAAATTTGGGCTAAAAATATTTAAAATTCCAATGTTACAAGCCTGCATTTGCAAAATTCAATATAGGCTCATTACTTTATTGTTCTTTAATAATATTTGTACACCAAATTTTCAACATTACCTTATTATGACCCCACCGTATGAACATGAGCAGAGAAAATTTTCAATGCCTGCCTGAAAGGTGATTTTCTGCAGGAACCATGAAATCACCTTTCAGGACAGATTTGCCTAATGTCAGTGCATTTGTTCATGAGGGGGAGTCCCAAAAAAGGCATGTTGAAAATTTACTAGGTTTACTAGGTTAGTAGGACAAAAGGAGCCATTTTGCCCATTGAGATTGTCCCTCACAAGTGTGGGTCAATTTATACCATTCTTTGCATTTTTGTAATATAATTTATCTAGTGCGTTCTTAAAACTGGAAACATTACTAAGATCTGCCACCCCCTGTGGCAGTTTATACCATGCCTTGACTGTCCTTACTATAAAATAGTTGTCCCATTTATTTGTTCTGGCCCTTGAAACCCCAACAAATATGTAAAAATAGCCAAGTTATGCAACTAAGTTCAAAACACCATTGAAATACATTGAACCGCATAACTGTTTCTTCAGTTCACAGTCCAGCTTTAAAGAGTGAAGACATGTCTATGGTCGAGAGATGATTACAGCATTGGAGTCCTGATGGGTAAGGGCTTGGGGGAATACTGGGTGGTGGGTGCTGAGTCAGAGGGTCAGTTGGGGGGCCAGTAATTGTTGCAAAAGACATCAAAATAAATTTTTTTTACAGGAATTTTTGATCATGACACTGGGGATTGGGCACCCCCAGTTATGTTTCTGGGGGGGATGCTGTGAGGGACAGTCAGGTGGGTGGAAGGAAAAACAAATATATAAATGAAACAAAAGAAACAACTGCTCATGTGCGGTACTGGATGTGGCTTACTAAAAAAAATGAACTAAGAATTCATGATTGTGACACTGGGGATTGGGCACCCCCAGTGGCACTGTTATGTTTCTGGGGGGTGCTGAGAGGGAGGGTCAGTTAGGCAGGAGAACAAAATGATATATAAAAAAATCCAGACAAGCACAGTCTCATCCACGGTCTTGCTCACAGAAGTCACGGTGGAACATGGCACAGTCCACCTTGTCCAAGATGGCCACCTAACTTTACTGTGCATCTGCAAATAGTCACATATGCACAATATAGTTTGGTGGCCATCTTAGGCATGGCAGACTGTGCCATGTTCTGCTGTGACCTTCACAAACAGAACTTTACTGACTGAAGAAAAATAGTGCTGTGCGACTGCTAATGGAGAGAGTGAAGTGCTTCATGGATGCGGAGGTGATGGTGAGGTAACTCTACATTGTTGTTCAGTTGGAAAAAATCTCCATTTTCAATTGCAGGAGGTCTGCCATGCTCCATCCACTACAGCCATAAAAATGAGAAATTACTCACTACCGATCAAAAATGATGAACAAGAAAGAGTGAGAAAACCAAAATATAACACAAGGTCTCCTGGTTAAACAAAAAACTTTTGATCTTTCTGAGCTGCCTTTCTTTACAGTATACCTAACCTTCACCCACACCACTGTTTCACAGACTGACAAAACAGAAACCACTACCTTAAAGTACATACTGTATATCTTTGAATAGAAGCAACAGCTTTTAATTCAAATTTGTAATTTTAGTTGTGGCTTGTATTCAAGGGAGGCTACTAAAAGAGGGTGGCCTTTATTAATTGCTGCCAAATCTGGCCACCAGTCCAGATTGCCTGATGGGGTGGCATATGAGGTATACAGTCAGCAGTAGGAGAAATTCAAACAAGTTAACAGTCTTAGTTACCAGTTTTCTCAGCTGTCAGTAGCTGACAAATCACCAGATAGCTTCAATGATGGCTCCTGTGACAACAGACAGAAGCAGATATTGAGTGAGTGCACTGGACATGTCCTCTGCATGATGTAGATGCTGTGCTTGTGTCTGTCAGCCGGCATCTTTTTACTTTAGTGTGTATCAATACTGGCACTTTGTTTTGATTGTGTTTTCCCTGGCTAGTAGTGTGAGTAGTAGGAAGTGAATGGTGGGTACAGTTTTATATCAGAGATCAAACTGCCCCAATGGTGTCTAAAACAACAATACCAGTCAAATGTTCAAAGTAGATGCCCTTGTATAGTAGCCGTGGACCCTATTTGAAGGCAGCTTTAATTACAAAGTTGTTTCTTTCACCTTCAGCTTCTATTTGAGGGTGGCTACTATTCAAGGGTGGCTTTTAATTAAAGATGTATGGTAATCAGCAAAAAAAATAAACACAAAGATCCCTACAAATCTAGAAACACAAGTCCATCTAGAACAATTTGTGAACAATTTGCTTTCAAAATGCTTGGTTTTGGACATATTTTAAAAGTTTTTTTTTTCTCAGACAAGCACACACAGACTTCTCCTACTCTGTCTTCAGAAGATTGCATTGAAGACAGCCTCCTCATGGCCTATGGTTTGTTTCAGCAACATGTGTCTTCAAATCCTGTAGTACCTTGCAAACTTCGCCTCTGTACCAAACTTTGCTGGCAAAGTTATCAACTTCACATTAGATGAATTTATCAATTTATTGCAAGTTTGGATGTCTTATGGTGGACTAACTTCATGAAATGAAGCAAATTTGCAACTTAATTGATAAGGTAAAGTTTTCCAACTTTGATCTTCATTATTCAACATACAGTAACAATAGACTTGATAGAGACATTGAAGCAGACTGACAGACAGACTGACAGATGATTAAGACCAGCATGATCCTCAGATGTAACATTTTTACATCTTGTCAGTGTAGGAAATCCATTGGAGGAGTGTGTGCCATAGGAAATGCATTGAGGGTGGGTGTTTTGGGTTTGTCAGGTTTACCGTTATTAAATGAATGAGCTTCATTTGTTCATTCTCTTGTCAGTAACAGTGACAAACAACATGTATTGTCTGTCATGCTCAGAGTGCATTAGAAGGTTGCGAACCAGTGGCCAGACTTTCTAGGACATGCATGTTGTTTACTTATAGACACATAGATGTTGTCAGCAGATAAGGGTATTATGGCCCATCCAGTCTGCCCTATGCCTCTTTCTGATGTTTATGGTACCCTAGATGTTATGACAAGCCATGTATAGGCAGGGGCTCCAGAGCAAGCAATCTCTAAGTCTTTTTATGAGGCATGGAGAGTGGTCATGCAAAAGGAAGGACCGGATAACATGAACACGACCATCCCTTCCACACACAGATACCACTAAATTGCACACTCATCTGAATGGCTTATGATTAAGATATATTACACCTCAGTGACTGTTATTTATTTTAGTTTATTGCATTTTATTTAGTTTTTGTTGAGTGAGAAAGGAGGACTAGGCAATTCTGGCAATGTTCAGCCTTATTCTGTGTGAGAAGGGATACAGATGGAAACTTATTGACACTGAACGAAATTAAGCTGATTTTTATTTAGTTAATGAGGGAAATTAGGCTGAGACCCCAAGGAAATTTCCCTACTCTTTTCTAGAAGTACCATGGGATCTAAAACATACACCTGAACAACCACAAGCAGACAGGACCTTGATTTAATGTCTCTTCTGAAAGACAGCACCTCAGGAGTACAACACCTCTTCATGCCGCATTATAGTGTCAGAATTGATATTTAAGTTCTCAATATGGGGCATGAATCCATAACCTTCCAATCTTTCTGCCTCACGGGTGAGTGTGCAACCTGTTGAGCCACTAACACTGTTAGCCTTAGAGGTGCAAAAGGTTGCTGTTGAACCACTGATGTTCATCAAGAAAGTCATGGGTTTAGGTGACTTTGTTAATGTTGAAACAGGATACCAATGTCAATGACACCACAGATGCTATTGTTCCAATGAAGGGCCACAGAAACCAAAGCTGCTGACTACTCTTTTCTAGTAGAAGCTACCACCAATGCTACTTCTCCTGGGAAATTCTATAGTCATCTGTATGTACCAAGTGCATCACCACCACTGCAGGGACACATTGGACATTATACCATTGACTTCAATGATGCAATGTAATGCCATGTTGAAATGCGGGCTTTATAGCCCCTGACTCTTTTGTCCTGGCAGTCACCACCACCCATGGCATCACTGTATATGACTGCTGTTGAGATAGGAAAGTGCTACATATTTGTTGTAGCCATAGTAAAGTCTTGTTGGCCACAACACTATTATCACAACTACCATTCTGATCTTGTACTATGTCTTAGGTCCCTCAGCCACTCACCCCTATTATGGTTGGTGCCTCCACCAGTATATTTGCTTTGGGGATCACTGTAAGTTACAGCAAGGCTTGACCTCAATATTTCTCCAGGAGTGGTTCTCTCTCCAGTTTTGACAATCTTATCAGAATGTTAATAAATGCCTTATGGTGGTTGCAGTCCTATAAGGCCAAGAAACACCACAAGAAATGTCTACAATACCCACACCTGATGGAATCATCAGATTTCCAGACCTGTGAGAAAAGTGAAAGCTATCCAAAGGGCAAAGTCTGATGATCTGATAGCCAGTTCAGGAGAAGAAGGCCAAAAGCTGATACATGGTAAGATTCTTATGGCAGACCAAAGATAAGACATCCAAAGAATGCCATTACTTCAGAGAGGCACCAAGAATTTATTTGGGATTTTGGCAGTAAAATCAAGATAGTAAGGTATTCAAGATATTTTGGCCTGGATTAAGACATGCAAACCATGAAGTGGTGTACACAGTTGATTATGGAGTTCAGTGCTGTGTGGGAGCTGCTAAATTCCAGAGCTACTAAAAACAGTCTCAAAGCAAGCTGGGCACTCACGGTTGAGTCAGAGGTCAGAACTGATAAAAAAAAATCACTATAGGCTGAAATGCAGGTCAAAATATTTATTAAAGTGAAAAAGTACAGATGTCAGTGACACTAGGTGAGGTGGACAATCATAGCCACAAGACCCCCAGGCACATCCAGCATAGTCTTCATCAGAGGGTGGGGTCTTGCTAGCTATGTATCCCCTTAAATACCATGTCAGCATGAACACAGTGCCACCTAATGGGTGCACTATTTACAATTTATGCTCATTTAACAGTTGTGCTGGGGTAGCAGAAAAAAGGTACTAGTGCATACAGAAATCACAACATAAAGCACATAAATCAATAGATACAATTGATGTTACTTAGAGAAGCAAGAAGCTAGTGGTTAAAAGGCTATCAAAAACATAATTTATATAACATTTTTTATCAAAATATTATTTTTTTTGACAAACACTATTTCTGTACACAAAGATAATTTTGATAAACTTGACTGATTGGAGTGCTGCTGATAGTTACAGGAGAAAAAAGACAGAAATACTGTCTTGCCAGTGGAGCTGCGATCTCCCCAAAAGCAGAGTTCCATCCACTTATATTTGGAAGGGGGATCAGCTCATCCTGGATCATGAACTGCCAGAGTAGAGCTGAAAGAAATGGAAAAAGAGAGAAAATCAGTAATTAAAGGTAAGCAAACACATTTAACCCTTAGGCTACAAATAGAATTAGAATGTATACAGTATGAATTCTCGACTGATATATCAGGCCATGGCACAGTGAGGGTTAAGTCATCATACATTTCAAATCAAGAAAATTTCAAGGATTATGGCTAGAAAAGATTACAGAAAAGTTGTCACATATTGTGACCAATTTGGCAATTGGAAAGGTCTTAAGTTCCAATCCATGTTGACACCTTGGGGGTGAAGTGAGCCAAGTGAAAAGATTCAAAAATATTATTTTTATAATAACATAGTTAGCCTATCACCTCCTCTTGGATTCTTGTCTATTATCTCTACAGCCATGAACAAAATGCCATTTGGATTGCCGTTGTGTTTTCCTAAACAATATCTCCCAAGTGATATATCTCCAAACCAGATCTAATATTTCTCATGTGCCGTTGTACCCTCTGTTTCAGTGGTCTGATAGTGTGGCCTACGTAGAGGAGAGACATGCATAAACTTCTATGTGTACAAATGCATTTCTTTTTTTCTTAATGCTAAGTACCAACTACTGCACCACTGATGCAGAATACAGTTTGTCAGCCATTTTTGTAGCAATGTCCCATCACAGTACAGGAATTATGTGCTTCACTAGTTCTTCCCACTGCTGCACTCAAGTATTGTACCCTTACAGAAATATAAGTGTGCTGCATACATGAAGAATGCATGCCACATGCCTAACTGAATGTTTGCATGTGGTTCCCATATACAAAGTAAACCAATGGAAACCAGGTCTAAAAAGCACATCAGGTTCACATGCTGCAAGTTTGACATGTGTGCAGCAGGTAATCTGGTGCAAACATCTTCTAAGTATCACATCAGGTTCATGTGTTGCATGCTTGACATGAGTGCAGCATGTAAGCTGGTGTGAACATCATTTAAAAATCGCATCAGGTTCACATGTTGTACACTTGCCATGTGTGCAGAAACTAGCTTGTGCAAATCTCATCTAAAAAACACATCAATTTCTATTTCTGATATTACTTTTAGCAATTAGAGCCATTAAAATACCTTTTGCATTAATTTCCCATTAAAATTAGTTAAACTCATTAATTGTGATACTTTTGCAAGTTGTTTAATGGCTTTAGAGTTTTGTCACTAAATTGCCATTAATTTGTAAAGTATTGATTGTTTACTACATTAAAAGTCTAGGACATAGTTATCCAATATCCCCCATGTGTGAAGAGGAGCCTCTGTGTTGTGAAGCCTGACCTTTTTGTTTTGGGCTCGTTGTCATTCTGTATGGAGCATATAGACTATTGCCAAGATCAGCACTCTTTGTGCTGAGTATGGTCTTGGATGCATTCACTATACCTCACATTTTGTTACTGAAATGAGTACCATGGACACTCAAAATGAGGGACAATGAGGGATACTAACCCTCATGATGATGAGGAAACGTCATGAATCATGGAGATACAGTACTTCAGAACACAGTGGACACCATTGTGTTTACTTGTAATGATGTTAGCTACAGAGAATTAATTTCTACCATAAAGCAAGGGTGCCATTTATGTAGGGCAGTTGCCCCCCCCCACTTGTGCCTTGGTTGTTCTTACGGTGTGGCAATAATGGCATTAAATCTGAATTTAATGTTTTGCATAATAAGTGCCCCCCAGCCTGTGTTGAGCTCATGCTGCAGGTGCACTCCTGACTTTACAGTGTCTGTATTGTTTTGTCCACTCTATCCACCTAATAGCAGCTGCACCATCACATGTGACATGGAGGAGCTCCAGCCAAGCAAGATCACATGAGTGAAGTGAATGGGACACTGTCTTTCCCACCACAGGCTGCACAATACAGTTTGGATGAGTCAGTGAGCACTGAACTCTCAATAGCAGTGTTGTGTCTGTATATTTGTGTTTGTCTACTCTTAGTAAGTCTCCATCTGGCTGAAGGGGCTGGGTGTGAGCTAGAATCAAACTTTGACTAGGCTACCTACTTACTCTACTAGGCTCACCTCACAAAAAAAACAGCATGCCCCCCGCCGCAGAAACAAGCTAGGCCTCACAGCAGCAGTGACAGTGGTGTGGGTGGCCTTCATAGGCCTTGATCAGTGCAGTGTGGCAGCAGCCACAGCTTCAGCCAAGCAGAAGCAAGCAACACAGGTTGGGTGGGTTCAATTGGTGAGGTGACTTGGTTGCAGACCACACTGGGGACCAGGGATGGTCAGTTCTAGCATCCAGCTTCTGGCAGAAGGACAGAGTAAGAGCAGATTGAAAACTGGGCTGGTGGCATACTGGGCTAGGCAGCAGGTTCTGGGTAGATGGCAGGGTAAGTAAAGTATTTTTTTTCTACAGGGGGATTAGGGAAAGAGGAAGGACTGAAATACTGATGTGCTTTTCACGTTTCTGCACCTTTGTGCAGCTTCATGACCCATATAGGATGGGTATTGAATGGAATGGAGTTGTGGAGAGAAATTGGGACAAAGCTTTTTTTTGGGGGGGTCAGAACGTCAGCCAGGAAAAAAAATTGGTTAGTAACTCAGTGGGTTTAAACCCAAATTGGATGCACTGCTCCAAGGTGTAAACAGATGAATCTCATACATTTAAATTTTTCCTGATTTGCATATCACTTTTCAGTCACAACAAATAAGTTTTACCATTTAGAGATGTTCCAGACATTCCAGTGCTTGCTGTCTAGATGCTAACTAGCACCTGTCCTCCACTGGTTGTTGGCTGCCCCCTGCTGGAATCTGAAATGGCGCCTCTGCCATAAAGTCTAAATTAACAGGACATCCTCTTTGTGAGCAGCATGATTTCCATGAGGGATGGATGAGGAGCAGAGCAGTTTTAAGAGGTAGACTGTAGGCTATCTCTTGCATTCAGGGACAGTTAAGCAGTATGGTATGCACAGACTATAGTAGCAGTATGCCAACTGTACAGCTATACCATTACAGTGAACACGTTGATGCTGACAACATCGGCAGTTCACTATAATGGTCCACCACCCAAGATTCTGGTACTCTGTCTCCCAGTCCTGCACACACTCCCTAATTCTACTCTGAGTTGGAGTTAGAATCCTATAAATTGGGGCAGAGCACCTCAGATGGGTGGTTCGGGGGTGATAGAAAAATTACTGGGGTCTTCTGCTGGAATTATGTCAACTGCAACATGTGGTCAACATAATTCCATTGCTGTGATGTAAGTCGACAACTGAGTTGTTAAACTGGCATCATAGAGGCTATTGGAGCACCACAATAGTCAGGCTTATGCCCCCCTTCAGTGAAGCTGACACCCACATCCCTATGCTCAGGCACATTACGGCATAGGTGGTATACCAACATTACTGTGAAACTAAAACCACGAAGACCATTACAGCAACAAAATCGGCAGTTCACTGAAATGGTTGTGCGGTACGCTAACATTGGTGCTCTATGGCTTGCAACCCCTCTCTGAAACAACTCTGACCTAGAGCTGATTATTTTAATGTCCAGGGGTGTGGAGCCCCCTGCAAAAAACATTGTTTTCCTTATGGCACAATGCCAACTGTCAGCATTGTGCCATCATTGTAAAGGTGTTCAACAAGTTTCTTGTTGAACTGCTGTGGTGGAGCCAACATACAGCAAGGGAGAGTGCAGGGGCGTGCCCCATTGAATCGAATGAGAGAAAATAGTAGGAGTACAGGTCAGACAGAAGTAATTAAGTAATTTTGTGGGTAAGTTTGTGTTTTGGGGTGGGAAGAACCACATGTGTTTCCATTGGTATACTTGCTACAGTTCAGCTATGCAGCTGAGATGAGGGGAGAACAAGAAAAATGTAAAGGTATGTCAGTGCCTATAAGCATGCCACATGTGAGCAGATGTATGAAGATTTGCATTGAAGTACAAGCTAGCCATATATCTGTAGGCAGTATAGCTCAGTGGTCAATGGCACTGAACTGCAAACCAGGACACCTGGAGACCTAAAGGCCTGAATTTGAATCTCATCAATCCCCTCTTGTATACAGTGTGATCCTGAGCAAGTCACTTAACTTTTATGTGTGCAGTTATCAGTGATGACTTGATTTTGCACGTCACATGCATGGAGTCTGTTCCAATGTAACATAACAACAATGCTTTTCACACTTGCTTGCTGCACGCATGCCACATGCATGCAATCAGTTGCAATTCAACATTTAAATCATGCCTGCAGCATGCGTATCACGTGTAGTTTTATGTGCACAGCATGAACACATTTTATATAATTAAAGAGTATTTATAGCAGCAGTATTCAGTACAGTATTACAAAGGCACATGAGAACACATAATGGCTGACATCCATTCTTTGAAAAGGATTGCTTCTGATTAGGGCCTGGATTCTGACTGACTGATTGATTGATTGCAACCCATTACTCCCTTGCCCTGAGATCCACTTGAGGTGTACTGTGTCCTTGCGTCACCATGCTTACTTCTCTATTGAGCAGTAGCAATGCCTAATTGATCCACCAGAGATACTGCCTGAGAGAAGCAAGAGAGTAAGAGGTGCAACAGAATGTGCCAGCACTCATCCTAAGGTAATATGCCCCTCCCATGTTCCAAAGAAAGAAATGTCCGGAGTCTGATGCCTAAGAATCAACAGTTACTCTGGTCCCAGTCCTCTGAACAAGCAGTAAGGACTGAGAAACACAGCTCTTGTAGTTAAAAGCTGCCCACTCCTGTTCCTTAGAGCAGGCAGAAAGGAACAGGAAATGACAAATGACAATGCAACCAGGGACAAACACATATGTTTATTCAAACAAAATAAAACTGTGCTTACACCCCTTCCTGGTCCTCACAGCAGACATTGAGGACCAAAAAATGACAGAAAATGCCCCGAAACTACACAGTTGACAAACTTATTAAAACAAGCATTTGTCAATGGCGAATGTTTGCTTGCTGGCATTAGCAGTGGAAGTGCAGGAGTTAGACAGATGCAGTATAGAAATGGCAGTGATGTACTAAACTGACGCCAACTCCAACCCCACCCTGCAGAGATGGACAGGCATTGGGGTGTGCTTTTGGGCCATCGCCCATAACGGTCACGACATTTCACCTCACCCTACCATGCAGACACTGACAAATGTCAGTCCTAAGATTCCTGGTAAGATGTCTCAGGAAATTATTAGTATAACTGCAGCTCTGTGCTGGCAGTGTGGAATTAAACCCACCCCCCCCACTGCTAATTGCCCCAGGGGAACTCCCACAGCTAAAGGGTCTGAGCTTCCTGCATATGAATGTAAGTAGTCTTGCCAACAAACTTGACCGGGTCCACACCTGGGTACTACATGCCAAGCCTGATGCAGCAATGCTCTCAGAAACCTGGCTGAAAAATACTTTACCTGACAAAACTTTTAACATACCGGGATACAACTTGATCAGGTGTGACAGGTTGACCAGAGGTAGTGATGTTGCCATATGTATTAAAGATAAATTCCTAACCACTGATATTGTCCGCACATCAATGCCCAAAGAATTTGATTGTCTTGCCTTCAAAATTACCCTCTTGCCTGGTATAGCCTAATTGGTAGCTGCATGCTATAGATCTCCTGCAGTGGGCCTGTGTATACTGCCCCATGTTCACTCTCTCCTGGAAAAAGTTAATATAGAATGCATTATAATGGGTGACCTTAACCTTAACTGGAATGATGCCAGCGTAAACAAGCTTAAGGAATTCTGTGATGAGCACAGGCTCACTCAGATTATCGCTGACGTTACATGATCTAACAAGAAAAATCCTACCCGAAGTTCAATTCTGACCTTATACTCAACAAGTCATATAATATATCTCATGCAGTGGTCTTACACAATGATCTGAGTGATCACTGTGGAGTCACCTGTGTTAAGTGCTCCCCACACCTCCCCTCCACCTCTACTTTCAAGTTTAAGCGCAACCTAAAATACTTCAGTATCCCAGCCTTCCTGACAGATCTTGGGAACATAAAGTGGCAGGATTGCTACCTTACACCCGCTGTGGCTGAAGCATTCTGTATCTTCCAGGATCTGCTAGTAAACATTATCAACAAACACGCACCCTTAAAGAAAATCAAATCCATAAAATGCGCACCAGATTGATTTAGCCCACCACTTAAGAGAGCCTTGTGGCATAGAGACACCCTTTGGAAAAGGGCTAGGAAGTCGCAGTCTGACTCAGACTGGCTCTCCTTCCAGGTAGCCAGAAATGCCTGCACCAAACTGATAAGGTTGGAAAAACAACCGTCCTTCCAGTCAGCCCTGGTAGCAAACAAAAACTTCCACTAATTTTTACAGATACTGAGAGAGGTTGAGAGGCTTTCCCCTGCCATCTCTTACTAGCCAAAATTGTAGCAAATAATACCTCCTACACAGATAGGTCCGAGATCCTCGATCTGTTCAATAACCACTTCGCCACTGCAGGACTCACAATTGACACATCACCTGTTAGTAAACTGAGCACCACAAGTACTGCCAGCATAGCTACTAGACGAACCATAGCACCCCCCCTACTGACCTCCCCCTCTTCAAGTTCCAGCCAGTCTCCTACAAACAGGTGGAGGATCTGCTCCTCTCACTGGACACCAAAAAGAGTGCTGGTGCCAATTCAGTTGAACTCTTCTTCTTAAAAGCAGGTTCTTATTATCCTGCAGCTCCAATTTCCCATCTCTTTAACAGCTTATTATCCCAAGGGGAATTGTTGAGTAGTTGGAAAGCTGAGCACATTATCCCACTGTTCAAGTCAGGAGACCCCACTGACTTGAACAACTATAGGCCTATTTCGTTGCTTCCTGTTTTGTCCAGGTTACTTGAAAAAATTGTAAACTCTCAATTAAGGGAGTACTTGGATCATGAGAAAATCCTCAATCCAGTCCAATCAGTTTTCAGACCCAAGCACAGTACTGTGTCTGCTCTTGCCAAAGTGTCAAATGACTGACTAAAAGCCCTGGACAATAAACAGCACATCTATGCACTCTTCCTTGACCTCAGCAAAGCATTTGATACGGTTGATCATTCCATACTTCTTGATTCCCTGACTAGGATCGGTCTAACCTCTGCTGAAGTAAAGTGGTTCCGCTGCTACCTCACAAATCATAAACAGCAAATTAAAGCTGAAGGGGAATTCTCCCCACTAAAATTACTGCCCCAAGGTGTTCCGCAAGGTTCCATTTTGGGACTCATCCTCTTCGCCCTTTATATCAACTGCATCGACGCCGGCCTGTTTGCCGGAAATGTTCATCTCTTTGTAGATGACACAGTCCTCTACACGACCAACCCTTCCTTGGACATTGCGTACAAGGAGCTACAGCAGGATTTTATCATCCTCCAACACAAGCTGCTGAATCTAAAGCTCTTGTTAAATGCAAAAAAAAAAAAAAAACTCTGTGAATATCTCTCCATCTCACAATACTGGGATACATGGGACCCCACAGATTATTATCCTCCTTAATGAACCGCTAGAGCTAGTGGATAAATTTAAATATCTGGGAGTCTGGTTGGATAACAAACTGACCTTCAGTGTACATCTAAGTGAGTTAACAAAAAAGATAAGGCAGTGCCTCAGTATTTTCTACCGCATAAGATGCCTACTCACCCTGGAAGCTAGAAAGTGGCTGGTTCAAACAACCTTTCTTCCCTTAATTGACTATGCCAACTTCCGTTGCAGCCATTGCCCCCAGTATGTGCTCCAAAAGCTGTATACACTGTATAGTCGCGCATTGAGATTTGTTCTTGACTTGCTCTTGCAGACTCATCACTGCTCATTGTACCACACATTGGGTTGGCTGTCCCTCTCCACAAGGAGGCAAATAAACACCCTCATGTGGCTATTCCTGGCTTTGTCCAACAAACTACCACCCTATATCTGTGACCTGTTTGAATGTTCAAAGGGTGTCTACAGACTAAGGAACTCTTCCTTAAGCTAACACGAACAAGGACCTGTCTTGGCTCAACTGCCATTAGCTCCTTTTTACCAGTGCTTTGGAATAACATGCACAGATTACTTAAAATCTCTCTGCTGCTCAGCCATTTTATATTTACGGGGCTGCTCTAAAGAGGCCTGAAAATGGCATGTAATTGTTTCAGGTAAAGCCTTACCCTGCTCAACTGAGTCCCTTAAACTCTGTAATCCAGGGTTGCCTATTTCCTATGTCGGCCAGCATCCCTTTAGGGCAACCACCTCCCCCCATGCCTCCTCCCTCTCATCACTTAGCTTTGTAAGGGGCCTGATTCTATTAGGCTGCCATATTTTCCCTCTCTGCTATATGTCTGATACCCTTACTTCCCACTGCCCTTCTCTATGTCCCTCCTTCCTCTCCTCACTTGTACTCTATAAGCTACAACCTGTATACCCTGCACTTTAAATGCCTATATTTGCACTTGCTTTACATGTCTGATTCATCCAAGTACTGATTTTGTATATTGTAACTGCCTATACTGATGTCTACTTTTGTGTGAAGTATTGTCTACTGTAAGCAAAAGTGTCCTCTGTGTCCAGGACCATCTTGAAAATGAGCTTGCTCAATGATGTTAAATGGTTAAATAAAGTCTGATTGATTGATTAATTGAAATGTTGAGGTGTGCCTTGGGGTGTTTGGGCTTTACACTCACCTCATTCCATAAGGAAATATGCTGAAATGGGTGCAGTACAGGAGAATGGGGTACCAGTCTGGGGACAAAGAGTCCAAGGCACACCTCGATGCCTGTCACTGGCTGCAGGGTTGGGGTGGGGGTGGAATTGCACGAGCATTACTGTCAACAAACCCAAGTCACACCCCTGATGTCTGTCAATCCCTACAACATAGGGTGTTATGGTCAGAAACCTTAATGCCCTGGGTGTTTCTTGGTATTTTTACTCTAAGTTTTCAACATGGGTTTTTTGTGACCCAACTGCATGAACAGTGACACTATCTGTTTGTTAGACAAAAGGTGATTTTGCACAGTGACTGTGCCATTTGGTGCCACAGGCTAAAAAACACATTTCAAACACAATGTGAAAAATGATAGCTGTACTGATCACAAGGAGGTGTAAAAAAATGGTAATGTTGAAAATCTGGAGTGAAAATATAAAAAAAAATGAAGTCACGAGCGTGCATAGAAACTGCGCAATGCACACCCTTAACACAATTATTTGGGGGATTTTTTGAACCAGATTTTCAGTATAGGCATTTTAGGACCTCTGTTCATGAACAGTTTTACTGTGATTTTCTTTAGCTGTCCTGAACACCGATTTCCCACAGCGACTGCGCTATTCTGAGCTGGAAGTGTGAAAACACAATTTAGCCAGGATGTGAAAAATGACAGCTGTACTGTTCATAAGGAGGTGTAAAAAAATGGCAATGTTGAAAATTTGGAGTGAAAATATTACCAATTCGTGAAGTTACGAGGGTGCATAGAAACTGTGCAATGCACACTCATAATACAATCATTTTATGGACTTTTGTCACCAAATTTTCAACATAGGCATTTTAGGACCTCAGCTCATGAACAGCGTCACTGTGATTTTCTTAATCTGTCCCGAACACTAATTTCCCACAGCGACCATGCTATTCTTCAACGGAAGTGCGAAAACACATTTTGGCCAGGATGTGAAAAACGACAGCTGTACTGTTCATAAGGAAGTGTGAAAAATGCCAATGTTGAAAATCTGGAGTGAAAATATTACAGATTCGCGAACTTGTGAGTGTGCATGGAACTTGCACAACACACGCTCATAACACAGTCATTTTTGGGAATATTTTCACCAAATCAACATAGGCTTTTTGAGAGCTTACCTCATGAATAGTGACACTGTTGTTTCATTAATTGGTCTCAAAAGGTGATTTCCACACAGTGACCACAAAATCACCTTTTGGGGCTGAATAACCAGATGACTGTCACTGAATTCATGAGATGGGGTCTCAAGAACCCTATGTTGAAAATTTGGTGCAAAAATTCAAAAAAATGGCCGAGATATGCACCAAAGTTGGAAAACAACTATTTATGCCATTATATAGCTTACTAGCATTTCTTCAGTTCGCGGTCAGCTTTGAAGAGTGCAGGCATGTTCTCAGTCCACTGAAGATCAACGCACCAGCCTCTGGAGGGAAATATAGTATAAGGATGGTGTGTGGGGAGGTGGGGTAAGCAGAGGGTGGGCGTGGGTTGGGTGAGGGGGCAAGAGACTCAACAAGGGGCCATTTTATTTTGTTACAGGGTTTTTTTTTAACAAAGATGATGCAGGACTTTTGCAACACTGGGGTGACCTCCCAGCATGGCACCTGGAAGTTTGTTTGGCGGGGGCAGTAGAGCCAATGGGGGATTGGGCAACCCCATTGGCCATACAGTGTGTGGAGGGGAGAACATGAGGATGCTGGACTTTTGCCACACTAGGGTGGGCTCCCAGTGCGGCACCTAGATGTTTGTTTTTTGGGGGGGCACTGGAGCCATTTGGGATTGGGCACCCCTGTCAGACGTACAGTGTGCTTGGGAGGGGGAATGTGCATGAGCCGTGGGTAATTGGGCTCCTGCTGAGCACACAACAAATGGGGGGGGGCAAATCATGCTGGCGGGAGATGCAATGGTGTACAGTTTGACAGCTACAATCAGTGGTGGTGACAAGTAAGCAATTTGCGTATTGCTGACGGCACAGCAGTATGCAAATTGCCTACACGTTACCACTGCTGATTGTAGTGGTCTTTCTCTTTCAACTGTATGCCACTGCATCTGAACTGCGGTCATAGACAGCTCAGACATTCATTGATGTGGTGCAACCATGCCTGCTAAAAGGATCAGGGCATTAGCAGCGGGGATGCCACACCTACAAAAACTTGTATTGTGGCACTATGTTTCTTGCACATGCCTGCAGGCAAACATAAAAAAGAAGCAGTGCGCTGCCAAACTTCCTCAAACGTGCTACTGCCAAAAAAAAGAGAAAAACAGCACTACACACTGGGGCTTGATCGATATATTGTTTTATTATGGTTCAGACATACAATGAAACACCAGGCCTCACTGCCCCTTGTAATAAAGCTTTGTCAGGGGCATGATGAAACTTTATTGCAGGAAAATGCATAGGGGCAGTAAGGCCCAGCATTTCTTTGTATACCTGGACCATAATAAAATATATAGATTGAGCCCCAGTATATAGCGCTGTTCAGCACAGTTTTGTTTTGTTTTTGCAGGTTTTTGTACAGGCATTTCCAGTTCTGCATTGTTCCCAAAACTTTTTCCTCTCTGTTCTTCAGCACTTCAGACTGATCAATTCTGTTCACTTCCAACCACCAATACACCATTTCACATGTGCACTAGCAAAATAAATAAATAAATAGGCAGGACAGAATGCAGTCAGTTTTCTACTTCATCTTCATCTGATCTCCATTCACAGATGCAATCCCTTTTTTGGAAGCCATCTCTCTCCCCCCTCCCAAATGAACTCCCAGCTGCTCACCACAAAGTTTAGTATTCACACTGCTGCAGTCCTGCTTGCTCAAGGGGTTCATATTACAGCCTGTTGAACTTCCCCACAAATGCAGGATCAACTAGATAACACAGGATCAACCAGATTATAATTAATTAAAGTAAACTGCTGAACGAACATGGCAAGGCTCCTTGCTAAGCAAGAAACACAGCTGCCATGTTTCACCAACTGTTCAGCCCACCCACACAAAGAACACTACCCAAAAAAAGTGGCACACTGGAAAGAAAGAGATGTAGCTGCCCGAGCAGACATGTTAGCATCTTTAGAAACCTACTCTAAAGGGTGTAATTACACAGGGTAGTAAATAAAAAACTCAATATTTTATACAAAAAAACAAATTAAAAAAACCTTCTAGAAAATCCCTTCCCTATTGCCCAAATGTGTAGTGGAATATGCAGTGGGGAACTTGTTAAATGATTTATGTGCATTCAAGCATTTTGCCCTCAAACAACTTACTTATGGCTTACTCCACTTGTGAAGTTACCAGTGGTCAAACTGCTCTTGTGCATATAAATCATTTATTTAACTCATCCCCACTGCATATCCCTTGTACACAAGTACCTCACTGGTGAATAACATACAGGACTGGAGCATTTTTCAGATAAGAAGGTGCACAAAAGCAAAACGGCATGCAATGATGTTAGAAGGGGGGACATTTAGGTGGGAGGCAAGGGAGTACTTCACTGAAAGAGTGGTAAATGCCTGGAACAGTCTTTCGGTGGAAGTAGTGAGGCTGAAAGCAGTGGTGGGCTTCAAATTTGCATGGGATAGGCATGTAGGAATCTTGGTAGGAAAATGGGGTGGGGGAGCAGCTGGAAATCAAATAGGGTCTATTGTGACAGCATAGGCAAGAGTGAAATGGGCAAACTGGGCCAAGGGTTCCTCATCTGCCAACAAATGTTAGGTATCTATATGTATGGTTGGGGAGTGCAGTTCTTTGGGTAAGGCATTAAACCAGGCTCCTGCCTGCCTGTTCTGGTGGTTGTTCAGGTGAACATTAAAGATCCCCTGGCAATTTTCAAAATAAGTAGGGGTGTTTTTATTACAGTAAACAATACAATATACAAAGAAATTGGAAAAAACAAGAAAATCAAACACAAAAGGGAATACAAATCATGACATGAAAAGTACAGTAAGAAAAAAAAGAAAACTGAAAAAAGTAATAAACAGAAGTCCTTCATTCGTTAAGTTATGGACCACCCAAAACAAATGGCACTAGAGAGAAAACAAAACCCAAACATATATTAAGTCAAGCCAAAAGCCCCCATGTTACCTAAAGAAAGAGAGAGTGAAACCAAACAAATACAAAAACTCAAAACCACTCAGATGCAAAAAGGTACATGGTCAAAATGTAATCATTTAAACTTAATAAAGAAGAAAAGCCCTTTCCATTTTAAATTAGTAACAGATGGTCCATATAAAATCATCTCCTGTGCTTTAATATGTTTCAGTGCATTTCCGCAGGAAAGTTGAAAAACTGAAAAAGTCATTTGTTGCTGTCTCAACACCCATTGTACCCAGGCATTCCAAAGATAACATTTCAAAACTGCAAATACCACCATTAAAGTGCCCACATCAAATTTCAACAACCTCGAACTGTAATTACCCAACATCAAAGCACCATAGGTGAGATTCTGCAGCTAGGGGAAATTCCAGGCCTTAGCCATGTATAGCCATAAGTTCCTCGAATAGACGCAGTGAAGGACAAAATGATCCATGGATTCCTTGGGAGAGCCACACCCCAGGTATGGGCACGTGCGTTCTTCCACTGGCTTATGTTTGTTATTACCCCTTACATACAGTTTCCCATATGCACTCAACCACACTATTTCCCACATGTGATCCAGGATCCTGGCCTCATTCAACATTTTCAAGACTTTAGCAATGTCACATGGCAGACAATGTTTGAATTCAGGAGCTGTTTGTCCCACAGTATCCAACACAAATTGATACAATTGCGCTCTAGAGTGCTCAAGTAAAAGGATTTTAGTAATCTTCCATCTATGTAGTTTCTGAATGATGGATTTCATGTAGTTGGGAATGGACAAAGTCTGAGAAAATTTGTGTGTGTGTGGGGGGGGGGGGGAGATCAGTCCATTTGGAGGTGTAAGTCGACCAGTTGTTCAAGAACCATTTGTGAACCAGGGTATCAGTCATGGTCCATGGGGCTTTAATGGAATGCACCCAAAAAAGCATGTGAAAAAAAATAATCAGATCTTTCATCCCCAACCCCCCAGACAAGTAAGTATACCCACTTTTTACAGAGTCAAACCAACTCCCCCACAGCATACTAAAAAAATGCTGCACACCCTTGTCTCCAAGGTAAGAGGTGCTGGAAAAATAGAGCCAATATAGATCATTCTAGGGAGGAGAAATATTTTTAATTATTGAAATTCTTTCTAGTTTTGACAGTTTCCAACCCTTCCCAGATTGTACTTTAGTAAGGGAGTTTCCCTGGTGTCCTGGCCCGATTTCCCCCATTCACTATACAAATGCCACCAAATGTTTTTTTCTGTTTGTATTTCATTTTAATTGCATTTGTATCTGCACCCCCCACCTCCGCATGAAGCAGAAAAAAGGCAATATTGCCTAGCCTGCCTTTCCCAGTAAACAAAAAAAATGATATTTACATCTACAAGAATATTTTTCTTTAGTCAGCACATTATCAATCTGTGGAACAAATTACTAGAACACAGTCATAAATTGAACCAAAAATGAATTCAAGAATAAACTAGACAAATACAATGCTAATGATGGCAAACAATTACTATAGTACTTGTAATTTACAGGAGCTAATTCATGGCCAAACACCTTTTCAGCTCATTCATCTTCAGTGAATCCACTGAACTATTAGTGCTATCTACTAATCATATATAATGCAATAAACGATTGTTTCTGTTCAGTTTTCCTGACATTAGTGGTTATCCTGTATTCAAGTCTATCTGTACTGGAAAAGCATTATCTCTATATAGTAAGTCATCTTGTAAATGTTATTCCAAATATACTGTATATGTATTTTTTGCTTGTGCTGTGCTTCTCATTATTTAATTCCCCCTTGACAACTGGCATTTGATGCCTTTGGGGCATACTCCACTAACACTTTTTAAATTAAAAATTATAGCATTCTTTTGACTATTGTGAGAACGATTTACATACACTATTATTGTTATAATACATGCTGTGCTGCTTTTTAAAATATATTTATACAGTCTATTTTCGTATATACCTTATTATGTTACAGAATTTGTAAATATCTTAACAGAAATTATTGAAACAGTCCTGGTGTATCATACTGAAATGAATCAACATACAAGACCTGTATCATTATGTCTGTGTTGGACTCCAAACTTTCATTTAAACAAAATAAAAGTGTCAGTTTCTAGGTTAGCAATTCAAAAGCTACAGCTTCTACAATGTAATTCCAAGCATTATACAATAATAAACATGTTTTTGGAAATGTTAGAAGACATTAGTGGTTGCTCTAAATAAACACATTCCTTTCTAGTTCTACTGTATATAAATAGAATAATAGATAGGTTCTGGTGTGTTACAAGGTAGTAATTCCATCGAGTGGTTCTGGGGACACAGAAACCTCGAGACCAAAGCTCGAGAGGTTTCATGTGTCCCTAGAACCTCTTGATGGAATTACTACCTTGTTATTTTTTTTAATATATGGATACGTGATTAATTGACTCACCTCCGTTTGACCAGTGTAGTCAGCGGGTCGATGTGCATGCTGGCAGGGTTCTCTAGTGCTCTGTGGCTGAGCGGCTACTGTGGGCTTCATTTAGCCCTGCCTTTTTTTAACTGTTTGTCAGTGGCGGTATCGGGCGAGCAGAGGAGCCATGGAGAGATTTGGATTGTTAATAATCCCAGACAAATGTTTTTCAAAGTAAAAAAAAAAAAAGGTTGCTGATGTGAAGATTGTCTTGCTAAGCAAGTCGCCATGTTTTTGGACTCGTTCTGGCTGCCCAGAGAGGAAAAGCAGCCAATTAGAGGGCATGCTTTGTAAGACATCAGAGATAGACTTGTGTGTGCGCTCTTCAGCTTTGTTGATAATACTATCGTTTGGGTCCCAAACGATAGTATTACAGCACACCAACGACAGTGTTATCACTCAGGAACAGTAGTATTATCGCTCCAGGAGAGATAGTATTACCAGGATTTTTTTGTATGCTTTTCAAGCATATTATTTTAACAATCCATATATTAAAGAGCGTTATACTATGGAATGCTAAAACTTGGATATCATACTCTGATTGCTGCTTTGTATTCTAACCATTAGAAAACAGAACGGCAAATTAATGGCCAGGCTTTATGAAAATGAATCTTCTACAGCATTAGATTATTCAAAACACAGTTATAGGTTACGCTAATGAAGGCTTAGGAAACTAATGATGTTGCCAGAGTATACTTCATGTCAATGACAACAGAGACGCTGAAAATAAAAACCTTGTTTGTAAAGCTATAGTATTCAGACCTGTAGAAGCATAGTATAAACATAATCTAATTAAAATGAGATTCATCAACATTCATTTCAGAAAATCTGGTACTTGCTGTTCCAAATATTTTGTTTTTTCACTTTACCGTTAATAGATTTTTTAAGTTAGACACTTAGAAAAAAGAGGGGGGGTCGTATATTGAAATCATAGGCATCCTCACTGAGTAAATACTTCAACAAAAATACCTATGTGAGCCCTTACATCAGATCCAGTAGCATTACTGAGATTAAGAGATTCCCAGGATTAGAGACACAGAAACATAGATTTTGACGGCAGATAAGGACCGCTTGGCCCACCCAGTCTGCCCATTTCCCTACCTATTGGATAAGCTGCAGATCCTAGTTAACCAGCAGCCTACTTCTTCCTACCCCCACCCTCTAGAATTGCCTTATGACTGTCCCATGCATGCTTGAATTCCACCACTGTTTTTGACTCCACAACCTCCTCCGGAAGGCCATTCCATGCATCCACAACCCTCTCTGTGAAAAAATACTTCCTTAAATTACCTCTGAGCTGCCCCCCTTCTATCTTCAAATTGTGCCCCCTTGTTCTTGCACACCTCTTTTTTTGAAAGATGCTACCCTCTTGGACTTTGTTGATTCCCCTTGAGATACTTGAAAGTTTCTATCATGTCCCCCCTCTCCCTCCTTTCCTCGAGGCTATACATATTCAGCTCCTTAAGTCTCTCTTCATATGTCTTCCGGTGCAGGCCCTGCACCATTTTAGTTGCCCTCCTCTGGACAGCCTCCACTCTGTCTATATCCTTGCAGAGATTGGGTCTCCAGAACTGCACGCAGTACTCCAGATGGGGTCTCACCAACTGTCTGTACAGAGGGATAATAACTTCCTGTTTTCTGCTGGTGATGCCTCTCCCTATGCATCCCAGTATCCCCCAGCCCTCCTTGCTGCCCTCTCACATTGCTTGCCCACCTTTAGGTCATCTGATATGACTACCCCACAGGTCCCTTTCCATTTTTGTTGTTGTTAGTATCTCACCCCCCATTGTGTACTCTTCCCTGGGTTTTTGTTTCCCAGGCGCATTACCTGCACTTCTTAGCATTGAATCTAAGCTGCCATACATTTGACCATTCCTCTAACCTTGCCAAGTCCCTTCTCATCCTTTCCACCCCACCTTGTGCATCAACTCTGTTGCAGATCTTTGTGTCATCTGCAAAGAGAGACATACTTTCCTTCCAGTCCCTCTGCAATATAAACATAAAGACATTGAAGAGGACCGGTCATCATATGAACCCTCTGGTACCCCACTAGTAAACCCCTTTCTTCAGAGTGGACTCCATTTACTATTACTCTCTGTCCTATTTTCCAGCCAATTCTTTACCCAGGCTGTCATCTTGGGACCCACTCCCAGGCTGGCTAACTTATATATTAATCTTTGTGTGGGACTGTGTCAAATTCCTTGCTAAAGTCTAAGTAGACCATGTCACAGCCCTCCTGATCTACTACTTTGGTCACCCAGTCAAAGAAATCTATCAGATTTGTCTGGCATGACCTTCCACTGTGAATCCATGCTGCCTTGGGTCCTGAGCCCCTCTGGCCTCTAGATACTCAACAATTCTTTCCTTCAGAAGTGATTCCATCATTTTCCCTACCACTGAGGTTAAACTAACAGGTCTGTAGTTTTCTGCTTCTGCCTTGCTCCCACTTTTGTGAAGAGGAATCACATCTGCCCTTCTCCAGTCCTCAGGTACCACCCCATCCTCCCATGATTTGTTAAAGAGGGTAGTCAGTGGTGTCACTAGTTCTACCCTTAGTTCTTTTAGAATTCTGGGATGAATCCTATCAGGCTCCATTGCTTTGTCCACCTTCAGTTTTAAGAGTTCTTTCAGAACCCTTTCTTCTGTAAATGGTCTGGTATCAACTTCTGTATCCAGAGTGTTTCTACTGTTTGTTTTAGGTACCTCATCCACTTCCTTTGTAAATACTGAGCAAAAATATTTGTTTAGTATCTCTGCCTTTTCACAGTCGCCCTCTGCCCACCCTCCCTCCTCTTTATTAAGCCTCACTAGCCCTCCCTTGGTCTTCCTTCGCTCCCTGATGTACCTATAAAAGGTTTTATCTCCCTTCTTAACAGAGTTGGCTATCTTTTCCTTGGTTTGGGCCTTTGCTGTTCTGACTGCCTTCCCAGATTCCTTTTGCTTTAACTGATACAGTTCCCTGTCCTGCTCCTTCTGTGATTCCTTGTACTTCCTGAATGCTTTCTTTTCTCTTGAACCTTCCTGCCACTTCCTTTGAGAACCATAGTGGTTTCTTACATCGTTTCGTTTTGTTAATTTCCTTCACACAAAGGCTTGTTACCTCTGTGATGGCAGTTTTTATTATTCCCCATTGTTCTTCCACCCCTCCTTCCTGCCCATTTGCTAGTGCATTCCTTAGGCACTCACCCATTTTGGCAAAGTCATCCCTCCTAAAGTCCAGTACTTTTGCCTTTGTATGGCTTGATTCTATTGCTGTGTTTATTGTGAACAATATTGTTCGATGGTCGCTAGTTCCCAGATGGCTACCCACTTCTACATCTGTGATCCTCTCTTCATCTCCATTTGAGAGAACCAGGTCTAAGATTGCTCCCTCTTGAGTGGGCTCCAATACTAGTTGTCTAAGGCATGCCCCTTGTAGGGCATCTAGAATAACCTCACTCTTTGAAGTGGTTGCTGCAACTGCATTCCAGTTAACATCTGCAATATTCAGATCACTCATCAGCAATATCTCCCCTTTTTCTGCCATTCTAAGTATTTTTTCTATCATTTCCTTGTCCATTTCCTCCCCCGAGAAGGGGGTCTGTATACAACCCCTGTGCGGATTGTGGTGCCATTGCCGGTCTCCTAATTTACCCACAGTGCTTCTTCTCCTCCCTGTTTTCCCTTTTGTTCTGTTGCCTTGATTCCTTCCCTTATGTAAAGAGCTACTCCTCCTCCTCTTTTACCCTCCCTGTCCCTCCTGTAGATAGTGTATCCTGGTATGTTAATGTCCCAGTTATGGTTTTGTGTGTACCATGTTTCTGTGACAGCCATGATATCCAGATGTTCCTCCTCCATCAAGGCCACTAATTCAGGAAGCTTGTTACTCAGACTATGGGCATTGGTACTCATTGCTCTCCATTTTTTGATGGCTTTACCTTCTTTTGCAGCATCCCCCACTGACCTGTCTACCTCGGTCTTTTTCTCATTTAGTACCCTATTTTGTAGGGAGAGGCTGGGATTTTCCTGCTGTTTATCAGTGCCTCCCCCCTTGACTAGTTTAAAAGCTATTATAGCTATTATAAACAGAAAATCCTCTATAAATGCACCCTCCCCAGACAAAACAAAACAAAAGAAAAACGCACACACAAAGAGGGAGAGGGGTGATGTCTATCACTTAGATGCTGCAATTCAGTAGAATACTGAAGCTGTGATATTCCAATAAAAAACTTTTAGTTCTAAATCTAGTAGAAAAGGACAGACCGCAACTCTTCCACAGTGTATGCGAAGTCAACAAGCTGTATGTTGAAAACAGCCTAATAAGGGAGCCGCATAAATGTTTCATCCATCACCTTTGGGAGTTCAGTTTTCTTTGGACTGACAATTCACATCTGCTAACCACTGCTTAAAAACAAATGTTGCCTTTGCTCTGCCCCATGTAGTATAGCCAATTACAATGTCTTGAAAAATCAAACCTAAATTCTCCTCACCTCATCTGCTAACAGAAATTCAAGCTGGTCCATAGAGCGATAGTCACTGAGCCAAGCTCTTTCATTAGGGGTAGGGACCTTAACTAACTTACCCCCCAGGTGACAGCAATTGAGGACGATGAGCCCAAATCCTCTTCAGTGAGACAAGAACCAGGCAGCTAGCCATGGATACCTACATCTCAACTATACTGTGCAACCTTTTTTATGAAAAGTGGAGCACAGACAAAAACAATGTGGGGCATTAGCCCCAAAATAATGTGGGGCACATCAAAACTAGGAAGACGCAACTTTTAATCTGAGCAGTGCCTTCATCTATGCAAAGTTTCATTTTATTTATTTAGCAATTTGTTGTCAGGTGAAGACACACTAAGCCAAGGCTTGTTTCCAGGTTCATCATGGAAACACAGGGAAATTAATGACTTGCTCAAGGTCGCAGAGCATAGGAATGGTGGCTTTGGGATTCACACCCAGTTCTCCAGGTTTGCCTTTCAGTAGTAACCTTCTCCAGTATACTGCCTCCAGTACCTAATTTTACTTTAGCATCACAATGTTTTGACTTTCTGCTATATTGTCTGAATTTAATGGAGTGTTCCTCATCAAATAAATTTAAATACCACACAGCACCTTCCCCTCCATCATGGTGTTTGTTTTTGCGCTCTCTACCCAACCGTGATGTGCAGAGGGTATGCGCTGAATCAACTGCAGAACACAACGTGTCATATACCGCTCAACTGTCCCTGATTTTACCACAGAATTTTACTGGGTCCCTCCTAAAATTTGTTTCCTTCACTAAACCAGAGGCATGCATGGGGGGGACCCTGGCCCTGCCCCCTCCCCCCATTAAGATGCCCGGCAGCCTGTTTCTTCTTCTTTAATTGCCTGGTCTGAACTGGTTGGTATTGCTACCCCCCGACTCAGCTTTGCTAGCATCATCAGCTAGTGATGGTTCACCACAGTCTCATCCCACTCCCTGTCTAGTCCCTTCCCTTTTACCTTCTCTTCCCGTTCCTGTACTGTCTTCTCTGTCTGCTCCTGATGAGGTAGATTGGTGGGGATTTGGAGTCAGAGATGGCATTGGGGATTCAGCATGGAAATTGTTTGTTTGTAACAGTCAGGGAGTGCTAC
This sequence comes from Neoceratodus forsteri, assembly GCA_016271365.2. Taxonomy (NCBI): domain Eukaryota; kingdom Metazoa; phylum Chordata; order Ceratodontiformes; family Ceratodontidae; genus Neoceratodus; species Neoceratodus forsteri. Next base: position 663,056,760 of record CM028130.1, on the reverse strand, counting down.
GACCAGAGAGGGAGATGAGTGGGGAGCTGGAGGCTGCATCCAGGACTCAGGAGGAGGTGCGGTTGTCAGAAAAAGTTAAGTAACTTCTACTCCTGCCATCCAGCTAATGTAGCACTACAACAAACCAAAATACCGAGTGTTTTGTTTTTTTGGGGGTGGAGGGGCTGGACTGAGCAATACCGTCTGTACAGAAGTAAACAGTGTGGATTGTAAGTGCAAAGTAAGGGCAAAGTTATGAACTCATTCTGCTTTAGAAAATGCATTTTTTCCAAAGCCTCTTATTCTATCAGGTTCCTGCACTCCCTCCCGAATTATGAAGCAGAAGGTATACCTCTGGTCTTCACAGGGCTGATGCCTGACACTCGAATTAACAGTGCTAACTCAATCAGCAAAGTGAATAGGAACGATACCAAACGCAGGGCATGTAAACACATGGGCAGTATTCAGTGTGGTGTGGTAATGCTGCAGTTGTGTGCAGGCATATTTTAAAGCATTTTTCTCAGTGTAACCAGGATGGGGAAATGGAGGAAGTGGGGCAGACAGCACACATTGGGAGGGAGCGGGAGGGTTTACTTATGCTCCCGGTGCCTGGATGGGGAATGGAGGGAGCGGGTGGGCAGCACAGTCACTGTGGGAGGGTTTACTTGTGCTCCTGGTGCCACAGTGGAGAATGGAGGGAGGGAGTGAGGTGAACAGAAATGTTTTGGCATGCAAGGCACACACTGCAGTGACAGAATGCTCCCCTCACTGCAATGGCCAATTTCTTTCAAATTGGTGGTACACTGACTGAACTAGTGTCAGCAGCAGCGTGCCAATGCATTGGATAAAGACAGCCAAGCCCTTAAATGCAGTGGTGGCATTGGCCTCACAGTGCTGCACCTCCTTGACCCGCTTCTCTCCTAAGTTGCCACATCTTGTTTCTTGTGCATGCACGCAAGCAAACATAAAAAGGAATAAAAAAATAAAAATAAACAAGCAAGCTCTATCACTCTGTTCTGGTCCACATAGCAGGCAGTGAGGATAGGGACACAGCAGAAAACACACAAATGATAAAGGTCACAACTCCCTCTAGTGATGGCAAGAGAAGGAACTATTTTACCTTCAAGTGAACTTTTTTCAAATTGTTCTTGTTTTTGTTAAATTACGTGTTATTTTTATTTATTAAAAATACTACATATTAATTATTTTATAAGCACAATAAGATGCTCCAGGGTGGGCCCTATCCTATGATAACTGCCCTTTCAGTGGTTGTAAGGCCCTTTGTCACCATAACTATGCTACTGAGCGGGCACTGATTTTAGCATCAGGTCCACCCTCTTGTGTCTTATTTCTTGTGTGTGTCACAAAACATGGAATTTTACTGTCCACAGTTGAGTATTGCACATTTATCTGCAACACAAAAATCTATGACACTAAAATTTTACTGTAGTAAATTTTTGTGTCATTCTTTCGTGTTGCACTTAAATGTGCAACAGAAAAATAATTCTAAACTGTTTACACATAAGTACCAAACATTTGGGGATTCAGCAGAGGAAGATACGGCATAGCTGGCTTTTTTACCACTCTTGCTGATAGGTAGAAGAGGCACTGAAAATTAATCTTCTGCTTAGATTCCTTCATTTTTATTTCAGTCCCTCCCAATACACATCCACAGTGGGTTTTGGACTACACTTACCAGCACATACAAAGGTTTGTCTGGGGGGAAAGGGGGGGAGAAACTGAGGGTGGCCAGGCAGATCATTGCATTAACAAAGATCAGGGAGGTTTAGCACTACCAGACTTATGGGCATGCTATTTGGCTGCACAACTAACTGCAGTTTGTACTTGTGCAGAACAGAGATGGAGCTCAGAATGGTACAGGATACAAACTGAAGAAGCAGGGAGAACCTCAGTTTACTTTAGCCTTAACTCAAGTAACAGTATACTATAAAAATGAGTTATCAATGGTAAGGTCAGACATAGCCTGGGGATCTTATAGAAAATAAGGAGACTGACAAATACAGAAAATATACTGGGGGAGTCACAAAACAATTTGAAGGTGCAAAACCTTCTCTAAGTCCCCAAAAGTTCCGTAGCTGTGGAAAAAAAGGGGAACTTGCTCTAAGTGCTATCACAAAACATCTGCAGCTGTATAAAAAAATACACAGAGGACTGTGGAAAAAAGTTCAGCTATGGAAGTTCCTGGGGGAATAAAGCCATTGATAAGTATGGCATATCCCCTTAGAGTCTATTCATATCCAGTGTTTTTCCATAGTTGGGGAAAAATGTTGCTCATATGCTGCACCACAAAGAGTGAGATGTAACTCTCCCTGAGCAAAGTGCAGTATACCAACAATTGAGATACAATTATAGTGGAGGTGCAGGCACAAGTAATAGCAAACCTATAGTAATGTCAGTTGCTACAACAAAAATAGCACTCATTTTCATTGAAATTCAACAAACTACTACCACTAGACCCAGTGCAGCCAATAAAGGAGCCTCACAGGCAGTAGAGGCAGAGCTGGTAACAGCCTAGTGCTACTGGAGCAGATAACATAAACACTCCAGGGAGGGACACAACCATCAGTTCCACCAACAATTTATAGACAGCCGCTGTGGTGCATGGCCCTGCTGGTACCAGTGGTGCTGGAGTGGTCTCAGTTGAGGGACTGGCTGCTGGTCTCTCTGTGAGTACTTACTGCTGCTTGTATGACAAGATTGTCAAAGTCTGCTGCTCCATTTAATATGGATCACCTGTTGTTGTGCCTGCTGAGCTTTTTCCTCAGCTAAGGAAAGAATGTTAGGGAGATTTCAGCACTTGTTGACTCCCGTAACTTGCCTGTTTTACAGATTTCCACAACTTTAGACATTTTCTTTGTGAATATGGTGCACCTAGATTTTTGCAGTGCTACAAGCCATTTTTCCGCAGCTATGGAAATTTTGGCTCTCTTTGTGAATCCAGCCCATTGAGTCCTCCGTCATTAATCAGACATGAACCAGACTCCTTGCTGTCTATTTATTTATTTAGTTTTTGTTGACTGGGTAAGTGCACTAGACAAATCCTGCCTATTTTCAGGCACAACCCGGGGGAGGGGGATACAGGTGAATGCCAACTGACCTTGAACCAGATTAAGCTGTTGGTGGTATTTTTTTATTGAATGAGGGACATTTGGCCAGGACACCGGGTAAATTCCCCTACTCTTTTTGATAAGTGCCTTGGGATCTTTAACATCCACCTGAACTACCACCAATCCAGGCAGATGGGACCTCGGTTTAACATCTCATCCGAAAGATGGCACCTCAGAAGTGCAGAACCCCTATCATGCTGCACTACAGTGTCAGTACTGGGATATTAACCCAAGTTCCAGATGTGAGAACTGAATACACAGCCCTCTGATCTCCCAGGCTCAGAGGCTAGTGTGCTACCTATTGAGCCATTAGACTAGAAGGGGTTAAGCAGCATGGAAGATGTGGGGCATAACTAGATTTGCGCAATTGATAGCACAAGAGATCTGTATCTCTTTTAATTGGTCTAAAGAGAAATTTGGATGGGCCAATATATATTTCCATATATACCTATAATTCAGGCACTTTATCAAGCTGCTTGGAACTTAACAGAAGCTGTTAAGATCTTTGACAGCCTGGGAGTACAACTTGTATTGGAAAGTTAATATATCGAGACAGCAAAGATTCATTAGCAAGCATATACAAAATGCTACCAGAGACAAAAGGAATCACAATACAAAATGTAAAAACTGCCTGGGAACAAGAAGTGGGAATGGAATTACAGGAGAGGCACTGGAAAGACAGATTTTAAAAAGGGTGGAAGGTAACCAGAGTGACAATTTGGAAAGAATTTTTGAGGGGAATGTTCTGATTAGATTTTTCAAAATCCCCTAAGTTACCAAACATTACAACATGACCAATATAGCAGACTGTTGGAGACTGCACAGAGAAGAGGGATCACATTGGCTTATTTTTGGGGATGTACCAAAATACCTTTTTGGCTTCAAATACAAAAGGAAGTTCATAGCATTAGAATTTCCAGAATGGAATTTAGGATTTCCAACCACAGTTAGATTTCAGGTAGAAAAGTGTAAATTTATGTAATATTAATAGCAGCTCCCCTGAAAAGTATAGCTGCCACCTGGCTAAAGGAGCAACCCCTAACACTGGAGGAATGGATAAGCTGTGACAATTGCATCCAAGAGATGGCAATGCTTACAGCCAAAGTATGCTTGCAGGAAGAGTGCCACAATGACAGATGACAGGCCTGGGTTCATAGCCAATAAAACCAGGCAAGAAGCTTGGAAGACAGGAACAGGCAGATGTTAAAGGATGGATGAAATAAATATATATGGGTGCCCCTGCTTTTTCATCAATGCAAATTAAGTAAAGTAAGGCATGGATATCTGAATGACATGTGCAGGAAAAGTGCCAGGAGTACCATAGCAGTGATTGGGGTTTAAATTTTCTTTTTCAATTTTACTCATCTTATTTCTTTTTTTTTATAAGAACAATTTTTATTAAGGTTTTCCAGATCCAGATCCAGAGAAAAACAACATCATACAATAGAGAACTCAAAATTCTTACCATCCCCACCCTGAAACATTCAGCACTTTTACAACATATAGGAAATAGGAACCTGGATTGAGATAACTTCCATTGGCAAACTCTACAGGATTACATATCATAAAACCCAACTACATACAAAAATCTTAGGGACAGCTAATAATAAAAAAAGGAAGGAGAAATAAGAGAACTATTAGAGACATAACATATTAACCTTGTACAGTCATAGTCACAATAACAAAAAGAAAAACTGTAGGTAACAGAAAACATGGCAACACCTTAACTTAATCAATCAATCAAGCAATCAATTTTTTATTTATAAAAAAGGGGCCTTTCCAAAACCAAGGTGCCAGTACAATAAAATAAAACAAATAAAGTAAAATTACATACATTATATAAATTCCAATAAATATGAAACCAGATAAAAACACTTCAATTACCAAAAGCCAGATCAAACAGATAAGTTTTTAATGCAGTTTTAAAACTCTGGACAGTCAGGCAATCTCGTACCCGATGAGGTAGAGAGTTCCACAGGGATGGAGCAGCAAAGCTGAATGCCCTTGCTCCTGATGTCTGCATACATACCCTGGGAACCTCTAGCAATCCCTCATTGGTGGATTGGAGAGGATGGGAGGGACAGTATGGGCAAAGGAGATGTTTCAGGTAGCTCGGTCCATGGACTTAAAGAAGCATACTACCAGCTTATGCACTCACCTCCAGTTTATTCAACCATTGCTCCCAGCTACTGTTAAATTTAAGTATTGCATCCCTTCTCCAATATAAAACTTGCAGGTAGGATGCTGCTGTAGAGCCTGTCTGAGTCCATTGTGCCAGTGACCGAATACTGGATGAAAGCCATTTCTTCAAAATTAATCACTGGGCTTCAAATGCCTCAGCAAAAATCAGAGGCTTATACTTTAGTGCATCTGAAGAAAGCATACTGGAATCCCCTAAAAGCCAAATACTAGAAGATCGAGGTAACAAATTGGATAACACTTGTTCCCTTGAGATAATAATACTCCTCCACCACTCCATAAGTGAAGTACACCCCCAAGGAACATGAAAAATGGTACCGGGTTCTTGCATCAATCTCCAACACTCATTGGAGGTAAACAAGCCCATCTGGTGGAGTTTGGCAGGAGTTCTGCACCACCTGCTCAAAATGTTCTTTTTAATCAACTGCACTTCAGGGTCTGGAAAAGTTCTATGAGCCTTAGACCATCACCTATGTCTACCTCCCATTTTTCTTTCTATGATTTCTAATTTGGTAGCCGAGTGTTAAGCAAAAACCAGTATAAAACAGCTGTATGTCTCTTAGGTAGAGTAATCCACTTTTGTAAAGTACTTGTAAAATCAGTATGCTGCAGTCAGTGATCCTTTGTAATCCAAGGGGACAAAGCATGGTGAATCTGAAAAACTTTCAGGAATCCCAAAACTGAATCCATCAAATCACCTATTATTAGAATCCCCTTAGTCTCCCATAATGGCCACCACACCTGCCCCTCACCAATTTGAATTCTGAGGTTGTGCCACAGGGGTTTAAAAGGTCCAAGGTAATTGCCATTCCAATGAAGCCACCTCATCGCACCCTGCCAAGTCTGTCTGGTAAATATAATAAGAAGAGTGGGATGGCGCTTTCCAGGCAAGGGGTCCCTAAAGCTACCACCGGTAGAACCTCTCCTAGTATAGATTGTTTAATCTTGACCCAGAGAGAAGCCACTGGTGAAGAAAGGGGCCAACCATTGTAGAGATTGTTTCAGACCAAAACTAATAAGGTAAGCTCAGGGCCATGGTAGGTTCCAACCCCCTTTCTCACAGGGTGCCCAGAGCGTTCTTCTGCCAATATGAGGCAGCTTTCCCTCCCAAATAAAGTAAAAAATTAACCTGTCAATTTTATTCCAAAAACTAGAAGAAATAGGAAGGGCAAGATTACTAATATAAAAGAAAAGCTTAGGAAAGGCCATTAACTTAATAGCTGTCACCTTCCCAGGAATAGTTAAGTGAAGTTTATCCCAGCTACACAAGTCTGTTTCCAATGATTGCAACAAACCTTGTATATTTTGAGCACATATTGTCTGTAGACTATTAGACATAATCGTACCAAGATAACATACACCTGCAGGAGACCATTTAATACTTTTGCCCAATAAAGAAGCTCAGCTAGGTTCTTCTATGTACAAAGGCAATATTTCAGTTGTATTCCAATTAACCCACAAGCCAGATATAGCACTAAAGGCCTCTAAAACACCACAGGCAGCAGGCAAGGAGGACTCTACCTGCGTTAAAGTAAGGAGCAGATCATCCGGATAAAACACAGTCTTAAATTACCTATCCCCTATTGTAATACCAGAGATGTCCAGGTGCTGTCACAGTGCAATGTTTAGAGTTTCTACAGCTGATAAAAATAGAAGGAGGCTAGCAGGCAACCCTGTCTGGTCCCGCAAAACAAGGGGAAAGGCATCCAATAAAACACCATTAGCCTGGACCCGCACTTTAAATGAAGAATATAACATTTTAATCTACCTCTGAAAAATAGATCCAACTCCTAGCTCTGACAACACAAAAAACAGGTACTGTAGTTCCACTCTGCTGAATCAAAATCCTTCTTGGCAACTATAGTTACTAAAGCAGCAGTCCGAGGGCCTCTAGTAGCATACATTATTAAATTCAAAATCACCTGAAGATTGTCACTGCCCTTCCGGCTTTGCATGAAACCTGTTTGAGACTTATGGATGAGACTAGGAAGTACTTTCTCTAATTGCGTTGCCAATATTTAAGATAATATCTTTATGTCCACATTCAATAGAGAGATGGGCCTACAAGTAGCACACTTAGTGAGATCCTTATTTGGCTTGGGTAAGACAATAATTGTGGTCTCCTGCATCGTAGGGGGTAAACATTCTAATTCCATAATGGATATAAATAAGTCTAGTAACTTGGGGGCTAGCAAGTTTACAAAAGACTGATAAAAATCTGAACTCAGCCCATCTGGGACAGGGGCTTTGCCAGATGCTAAACTTTTTATAGCCACTGTTACTTCTACCAGGATAACATCTTCATCTAGGACTTGGGTTAACTCCAGTGGATGTTTAGAAAGGGACAGCCGGGAAAAAAAAGGAAATGTAAGCCTCCTAGAAAGGAGGAACAGAGGACTACTAATGGTGGGAGTAAAAATCTCAAAACATGACACTCATCTGGACAGGATCTGTAATTATTTCCACTAGTTCTTAGTTTAGAAATTAAATTTGGGCCTTAGCAAATTTATGCTTCAGCCTACAAGCCAGAAGTTTCTGGCTTTTTCTCTGGATTTCTAATAGTGTTGTTTTATAATAAATAATGCCCAGACCATTCTCTGATGATAAATATTGGATAGCCAGTATTTAAGTTCCATAACCTGTTGCACTTGGGAGTGGTAATCACCCAATTCCTTATACATATTTTCTTCTTACGAGGTTTAATCTGCACCAGGAGAGTAGCAATTTCTTGCTTCCTGAGCTTATTAACTCTGGAGGCATAGGAAGGGCTTTAACCTTGTATGACTGCCTTAAAGGTCTCCCAGATCATCAAAGGAAGAAAGGCAAGGCAAATTATTTTTCTTTGGCGCCCATTCCTGGAGGCTCTGGACACCTTACATAAAAGTCATAAAAGGTAAAACAATCAACAATTACACAGAAAAAACAATAAAAACACTAAAACAGCTACAGACATAATAGTTAAATACAAATCAATAGTTTTTATCTCATATTTAAAAACTACACCTGGGAAAGCCAATACAAAAATGTGGGTCTTAAGGCAAAACATCTAGTGTAGAATTCTCTTTAGAGTAACAAAGTATCTCTGAGGTGAGCCACCCCCTAAGGTCCTCCATACACAGCAAGGCAGGATGAAATGCCATCAAGGGGATTTAGTAGCACTGCCCTGAGCTATCCAAGCAAAGCTCACTCGGGCATGGTCAGAAAGCGTCATGGGTAAAATATCAATATCCACTATATCTGACAGCATACAGGAGCTACATAAATCATAATCCAGTCTACTACACATTTTAAATCTTGGTGACCTATACTGCAAGTATAGTCTCTAGTGTCAGGATGATGGATACTCTAACATTCAGCTAACCCTAAGTCAGAACACAGAAGATGAACAGCATTCTAGAATGCACATGAGAAGGGTTTCCTCTTTCTAGAGGCATTCAGTCTAAAAAGGGGTCAATAACCAAATTAAAGCCACCACCAATTATAGTGTTTGTGCATGGCTTATGCCATTGTGCAATAACTTGTGCTATCTGGAAAAAAATCAGGTACATCCACATTAGGGGCATACAAGTTAACAAGAAGGATTGGCATGCCCACCAATTTTTCCAAAAGAAGAACTATTGTCCTTCCTTATCTTTAGACACTCTCTCCACTGTTAGAGGGAAATCATTCTTCACTAGCATTGACACTCCTCATTTCTTGGTATTGTAAGTACTAGAGAAGGTTTGCTCAACCCACCCACCCACCAATCAGTTTACCCACATCTTTTTTAAGCAGGTGGGTTTCTTGCAGATCCTCAATATCACACTGACAGGAAGCAAAGAATTAATTTTTTTATTCTTTTTAACTGTGTGGTTTATACCTTGAACATTCCACGTTATCATCTTTAAAGAAGCCATGTTAACAGGTCATAGAAAGCCTGTACACTACATGAGCGCAATCTAAACCAGGGAAAAACAGTTACGTGAGGAGTTCTTATAGGGTGTTGCCATGGTGTAAACAGCCTGATCATCATATTTAGAAAAAAAAAAATAGTTTCAACCTAATCACAGTGAAAAGTAAACAAAAAAACACCCTTAAAAAACCTGTCCCAACTGACACCCAGAACATTCTCTTTAAAAGTACCAGAAGACAAAAGATTGCTACAATGAGCATTTCATTACTTATCTTAAATCCAATTCTTATAGTATCTGTTCTTTGTACAAGAACTATAAGTATATTAAGAGGAGAAGATACATAGATACACAGATGCTGTTGACAGATAAGGACCTCTAGGCCCTTGCAGACTGCCCCTTTAAGCTGCCTAATGAAGCATCCAGTGCCCCTATCTGATCATTGGCCTTAGCTTTTTCTTCCTATCTCTAGTATTTCTTTGTTTCTGTCTTATGCATGTTTGAAGCCCACCATTGCATGGACTGCCACCACCTCCTGGAGCAGGCTATTCCATGTATCCACCACCCTTTCTGCAAAAAATAACTTTCTGAAATTTTTACTTATGAAGCCATTCCTCAGTCTGATGTTGTGTCCTCTTGTCCTGGCACTATTGTTAATCTGGAATATGTTGTCCCCTTCTACCTTGTTAATGCCCTTGAAGTACTTAAATGTTTCTATCTGGTCACCTCTCTTTGTTCCAGGGTGTACAAATTGAGGTCCCTCTCTGTCTTCCGATAAGGCTTGTGATTTAACCCCTTCATCATTTTGATTGCCCTCCTCTGCTCCATCCCTATTTTGTCAATGTCCTTTCAAAGGGGGTGGACTCCAGAACTGTACACAGTATTCAAGGTAAGTTCTCACCAGGGTCTTGTACAGTGGAACTAATACCTCCCTCCTTCACCTTGTAATTCCCCTTCCAATACTCCCAACAGCCAACTGGCCTTTCGTTCCACCACTTCAAAGTGCCAGAGGCAGTGTGCCTGGTCATTACAGCACCAAGTGGAAAAAATCACCATCTTCTCTTTTTGCAGTGGACTGTGCACCCCCATAAGGGGGCTGAACCTCCCAACCCCCTTTCTAATAATACTAACTTGGCAGGGTGGACCTCAGGGAGGGAATGGAGAATCTGACACTTAGCGCCGTAATGCCCTGGTGCTGTAATGCCAGTGCCCTAATGACCAGTAAGGCTGGCCTTTCATGGTTGCCAGATCCAAACTCAAAATTAATCATCTATCAGAAAGCCAAAATAAGGTACCACCCCCATACCCTCAAATCCTAATGCAATATAATTAGATAGGTAGCCTATAAATAATCTCCTTTTCATCCCCAAACTCTAAATAGCCAGGAGGAATAGGTAAAAGTGTACCAGTGACCACCAAGCACCTAGGCCCCCCACTCCTAAGCAGACACAAAGACAATAAGTACCTCACCCACTAAAACTTCAGAAAACTACTCCAGTACATGGTGCCAGCTGCAAATTTGTAGAACAAAAATAATATTATACCTTTATAAAGTGGCCTGATCATACCCTCGCTACCCTACTAGTAACTAGTCATATTCCCTAAGGGTACCCAAAAATGAATCCCAAATGCTGCAAAAAAGAGAGAAATATAGTCAAAACTGGAAAACTGGAAATTCTACCTATTAATGAAAGGACTCCCTGCCACTTCAGAGAAATTCCATAGTAGCAGGAACCCTTCTAAAGTATGCCCATACCCAGCTTAGTATACACTATGCCATTGAAACAGTGACCTTTACCATGAACCAACTTAAAATATCAAGTAGAGTAACAAGAAGGTACTGCACTGGTATCACACTGTAAGTGTCACTATAGTCTCCATAGCACAGCTACTACAGAGTCCCAAAATGTCCCAGTTTGTATTAGTTTCTGTGGTGGGAACCAGCCAGTGACAAAGCTTACTGTACCAGCTCCAACAGAAAATAGCCAAGTGTATAACAGGTCATAATCAAGCATCTAATAGACCATTAACCAGCCATCTGGGAAATGTCTGCGGAAAACATAGATAGCTCTGAATCCTTAGGACAGGTGGATTCTGTGGACCCAGTCAGGAAGTTTGAGTCCACTGTGGTGTTAGCCAGAATAATTGAGTCCCTAGAGACTGTTGCCAGCAGTTCCTCCTCATCAAACTCAGCCCAATCCATCCCTGCTGGTGGAGAAGGTTTAGTTTAGTTTAGTTTATTGGTCTAGGAATTAATACCTTTGAGCCGGGGCTCTTTTACAAAGGTCCCTCGTCACATAGAACATAAAACAAAAAAACAATACATGTAATAACAAAAATGTTACATAAAAAATTTGTTCAGCAATTTACAAAGGCAGTAATAAATCAACAACTATTTTTCCAAGAAAGAAAGATACTCAGAGGCATTTGAGGAAGAGTAGAGAGGGAGAAGTAGGAGGAGATAGAGGGAGAAGGAGAAGAAAGAGAGAAAGTAGAAGAGAGATGCAGTAACAGACAGGGCCAGTTAGTGGTATCCCGAGTGTCTTAGCCAAAATGATGGGCCATGTTGAGGGATGGACAGCGGAGGGATAAGTCTTTAGTCAAAGCAGTCACAGGAGCTGGTGGCAGAGAGGTGGGCATAGAGCATGGATTTGAAAGCTCCCAGTGATGTGGAGGATAGAGTAGGTAAGCTAAGGGCATTGTACCAGGTTGGGGCCCTGTAGGCAAATGATCTTTGTCCCTGAACAGTCCGGCATCTGGGGACCAGAAAAGGTTGGTGCTCAGATCTTCTGGTGGGACACGTGCCGTTATTCAGACAGAGTAGGTCTTGGATACACGGTGGAGTCAGTCCCAGGATTTATTTTTTTGCCATCAAGCAGGTGAGATACACGAGGCGATTTGGAGAGTTGTAGCCAGCCAGTTTCAGAGTAGAGCTCACAGGTGTGGGGCAGTCTTTCTGCACCAGTGAGGAGTTGGCATGCCTTGTTTAGTGCGGTTAAGATGCGTCTTAGTGCCATGGTAGTGGCTGAGCCATAGATAATTAGGCCATAGTCTATGATTGTGATTATGGAGCTTTGTATAGCAATTCTCAGGGCAGCTTGGTTAAGGAATTGGCAGTTTTGAAATAGTATTCCTAGGCATTGGTTCACTGTTTTCACCATATTGTCTATGTGGGTTGCAAAGATAAGACCTTGAACAAAAGTGATGCCAAGGTATTTGAAGGTATTCACTTGTTCAAGTGTATTTCCAGTGGAAGTTTTAATAGTGAGTGGAATATGTCTATTTCTGTTTTGATGATTAGTGAAAAGCATGGCTTTTGTTTTTTTGTGGTTTAGGACCAACTTATTATCAAGGAACCACTTTTCGACACTGGGGAAGGCAATTTGCAGGCTCTGATGCAAGGGGTTGGGATCCTTGTGGGAAGAGAGAATTACAGCATCATCAGCATATAAGATTAATTTTTCTGGGCAGGATTCAGGGAGAGAGTTTAGGAACAGGCTAAAAAGGAGAGGGCCTAGGATTGATCCCTGAGGTACACCTGAGAGGACAGGTTTAGAGGCAGAGAGTACGTCAGAGATTTTTACTGCCTGTCAGTGTCTTGTCAGGTAACTTTTTATCCAGGCACCAGGTCCTTCATCAAGTCCAAGCCTGGCAGTAGTGAGATTAGTAAGCCATGGTGGACAGTATCGAATACTTTTGTGAGGTCAATGAAGACCGCTCTGGTTTGGTAACCTTTGTCCAGAGCAGAGTGAACTTCTCCTGAGAAATCTAGTAGGGCTGTTGACGTAATGTGCCCTTTCCTAAATCTGTGCTGCTGCATACAGAGTAAATTATACTTTTGCAGGCAGTCTGAGAGTTGGTCCACCACAATGCATTCAAGTGCTTTGGAGAGAGGTGGGAGTACTGATATAGGTCGATAGTTCCCTGGTATGGATTTGTCACCCCCTTTGAGCACTGGGGTAACTATAGCAGACTTCCATTTGTTGGGAAATTGACTTTGGCAAAGGGAAAGATTGAGAATTTTGGTAAGAGGGTGGATCACTTTGTCCAAGGTGAGAGACAAGATTTTTATATCTATAGTGTCACTGCTTGTTCTGGATTTAGAGCAGGCCTTTTTTATGTATTTGTAGGCTTCATGCGCTTTGATTATTTTGAAATGAAATAGTGGTTGGTCACTTAAGGTGCTTTGGGATACTAGATTTGGCAAAGGCAAGTCCAAGAAAAAATCTGAGGGGAGGACCCCACTGAGGTCTGTGAAAGTTTTATTTAGGGCATCTGCCATAACCTTTGGGTCAAGTGTAGTGGAGCCATCAACATTCATAATGGTAGGAGAGGATTTTGATTGCTTACCCATAATATTTCGTATGTTGTCCCAGAAAGCTCTCCCATCACCCCAGGTGGATTCAAGGGCATTTTTGAAGTAGGCATTCTTCATTTGCCTGATTTGTGAAGTGCATAGGTTATGTGCCTGTTTGTACTTCTGTATATCCTGCAAGGAGCCTGTGTCTCTGGCTATGGCCCAGAGATGGTCACAAGCTTTGAGTTGGGCCAGTAGTTTGGCAGTGTTCCAAGGATTTGAGAGAGCTTTGATTTTACACTTTTTAATGGTGTGTAAGTGTCACATGCAGTATTGAAAGTTGTTATAAAGTATTCTAGGGCAGCATCAACATCAAACGTATTGAAGATTGGTGCCCAGTCCTGTTGCAGGAGACAAGTCTTAAGTTTAGTGAGATTTCCATGAGGTAGCACTCTACTTGAGATAATTTTGGGGGTTGTTCTTGGGGGATGTTCTTCCCAGAGTGGTGGTGATCTTCTGTGGTGTTTCAGGTTCAGATCCAGTGACCATCCCACTGGACTAGAGGGAGAAGACAAAAATAAGGGCAGTTGTTGACGTGGTAAAGACCCATTACTTGGTCTATTAAAATGTAGGGGGTGGTTAGGCCCTGCAGTATGAGAGGTATCCCTTTGATCCTTAGCTTTCTGTTGTCTATCTGCATCCCCCTTTTGCTGATTAAAGGAAAACATTATGTCCACAGATGGCAAGACAGTCTGTGAGGGACAGCATGGAGCAGATTAATATTTGTCCTCATCATCCAGCTGGCTACATTGTACAGGAGGAGTGGCCCAGGGAGAATGATTGGTAGTCACAGAAGCTGAAGCATGGCCCTCTCTTTTAATGTCCTGTATAAACATCTGTGCCAATTGAGGGGTGTCAAAGGTATTCCATTTACCTTCCCACAGAATAGTTAGAGTCACTAGATATTTCATGGCATACTGGATTTTGCATTGGGTCAGTTCCTTCTTAATCTGGGCAAAGCCTTTCCTCTGTGCAGCCACCTCTTTGGAGAAGTCCTGAAAAAAACGTATCAAATGTCCATTCCGCTTCAAGGGCTTCTCTCCCAAGAAATCCATAGAACTTGCTCCTTAATGGATGAATGGAGTAAATACACCGGAATGGGGTGTGGTGTCATTTCCTGAGCTGGCCTTGGACCCAGAGACCTGTGGGCACATTCAATTTCAAGTCCTGAATCCCAATAGAAACATAGGGTTTGAGGGAGCATTTGCTGCAGAAACTACACCTTGTTGGGCCCTTCAGTTTTCTCTGGGATCCCTACAAATCCTTAGGTTATTCCTTCTCTGTTGGTTTTGAGGTTGTCTTCGTTTGCCCATAATACTTGCATCTGTGCTTCTTGAGATTTCATTTTATCTGACTGTTGGACTAAGTTCAATTCTACTTTTAGCATAAAGATCTCCAACTCTGCAATACATAATTCTGTAGCTTCCATTCGGTCTCCCAGTTGTGATACTGTAGATTTAATATTCAGTATATCCATTGTAAGGCTTGCAACATGGTTTTAATTTCTGTAAGGTCATACTGATTGACTGCTACCTGAGTTTTGGAGGTGACCCTAACTGCCGTTATGTTAAAGAGTGGCACAGCTTTCTCCTGGAGTGGAAAACAATACATTCCACTGCAGAACAGCATTCCAGAGGGATGCGAGAGTAAGTCACAAACAGCACAAAGTCCAATCAGATGAGACAATTCTTATGCAATGGGAAAAATTACCAGTTTGTTGCAGCTTAGTGGAGCTCTTATTCTAAGCAGCCATCATCAGTGCTGGCTGCGAATGAGCACCCTTTACTTATCTTAATTCAACCTGTAATAGTCCATCTCTTATTGAGTTGGCCAATCTGTTTTTTTTTTGTATATCAAGTTCAGAATATAGAATTTGAGTAGTCTTAAACACAAATACAGTTTGTATGAATTGTCCCAATCAGAGTTTGGTGGCAATCAAATCAGAAACATTGGACAGGATAAGGAACATTGATAACAATGAACAAGGCAATCTTTATAATGGACTTCTTACCCAGGTCATCGTCAAATGGAATATACAGATTGGTTGATGTAGCGTATCAAACATAATAAATTTCTTCCCCTGGAGGTGGAGGATTGCCCTCTACCCACTTTTCCCTCACCATCTTCTCACAAGACTATAAACCAGTCTTCAACAACTAATATACCAGTTACTCCCTCTAGGCCATTAAAATTCCAAAGACCAGGGAAATCAACTATTACTAGTCTGTCGGAAAGACCACCACCTATTTTTCACCCGTCACCTATCCTAAATATCAACAGTAGCATACTAGTCTCCCCCAACTTACAACATAGGCAGACTTTCATACTCAGTGATTCAATGATCAAGCATATTGACTGCATATTATGTAATCCTGACAAATTGAATCATACTTGATCCAGTTTTTGTGTTGTAAAAATTTCAGACAATTACTACAATGCTGCCAGACATATTAAATAAGGCAGGTAGCAACCCACGGGTAATTATTCATGCCAGAACCAATAACATACTATATGATAGTCCTGAACATATTAAACAAGATATTATTGCTTTAAGCAATTTATTAATCAACAAAGGATGTACAGTTAGTCAGAAATTCTACCAATACCCAGAGCCACTGAAACTATTACTAATAAAATCAAAAACATAAATGAGAGGCTACTTAAATGGCATTTCAAGCAGGACATTCCTTGTATTACTCAACAGGAAAACTTTTTTGACAGACACTCCCTGTACTGTTGGGATGGACCTCACCTCAGTAGGCATGCTAGTTCTCTCCTTGGGAAATCCCTGTTGAAAAAAATTGATGTGCTTTTAAACTAGAGAACAAGGGGGAGAATGGGAATAATCCCAAGTCTCTAAAGCAAACCAAGATTCCAGCATACTCTAAAATTTTGTCACTAAATGCTCAATCCCTAAACTTGTCTAAAATGGCTGAATTAGAAGCGACTATACACACTCACGATATAGGAATTATATTGGTTACAGAAACCTGGTTGGACAATACATCCACTTTATTGAAACACATCCAGGGCTATAAACTTTATCATAAAGATAGACAGAATAGGCAGAGTGGTGGTGTCTGTCTATACATTCATGATGACATCAAATCCCATGAAATCCAATATTCCACTATGACAGAAAGTATCTGGGTTTCTGTTCAATTCAAGGGACAATCCCTGATATATATATATATATATATATATATATATAGGCACCAGTGATCATTCAGCCATCCTTTTTTCCCCTGCAGACCAAGCATCCCTTTATGCAGAAACTCACTACTTTTAGAAATTATGATAAAACAAACTTTAAAAATATAAGCAAAGTACTCATAACTAAACCATGGAAAACTCTTAGGCAACACCTTTCAGTAAATGATGCTTAGACCTTTTTAAAAACTTTAATTCATCAACTTGAGAAGGCATGAGTCCCATAAGTTAAAAAAGACAATACAAAGGGGAGGATACCAAGATGGTTTAATAAAAAAATTCAATCCTTAATCAATAAAAAAATTGAGACTATTTCGCAAACTTAAAAACAAGAAAATACAAAACTAGGAAACTACTTATTTAAAATACAAATCTACACTACACCTGCTAAAGCACACCATAAAACAAGCTAAAATGTTATTAGAATTTAAAATAACTCACACCAAGAATTCTCACAAAACTTTATATTCTTACCGGAACAGTAAGAAGAGTAACACCAGGAAGATTGGACCTGTTGTCCACAATAATAATACTATTAGCTCAGATCTAAACACCACAAGTATATTTAATTCATATTTTGCCTCTGTGTTTTCCCCAAAAGATACTACATCCCCAAGTTCCCAGGATCAGTCCACAAAATCCACATACTACAATATTTCAGAACAAATTATTATGACTGAACTTATATACCATAAAAAAACACATCCAGCCCAAGTCCAGACAACATCATACCAAGATTTTTATTAGAAACAGCTGAGGCAATTGTAGTCCCACTTAAAATAATTTTTAATAAATCTCTTGAAACTGGGCATATTCCCCTAGATTGGTTAACAGTAACAGTTACATACAGTCACAAAAAAGGCAATAAAGCTAATGTTCAAAATTATCGTACAATAAGCCTTACATCTGTTACCTGTAAGATCATGGAGAAAATGATCAAACTATTAATTGAGAAGGAAATGGGAGAACTTAATTTGACAACTCCCAGCATGGGTTCAAAACTGGGTACTCATTTACTACTAATCTAGTGGCTTTTGCAACAACATAAACATAAGTTTAGATAATAATATCCCATCCAATGTCATACTCTTGGATTTCAGTAAGGCATTCAATAATGTACCACATAATAGGCTGGTTTACAAATTGGAATCATTTGGGTTTTCATCTTGTCTCACGAAGTGGATAAAGAACTGGTTGTCCAATAGAACGCAAAGGGTAAATTTTAATAACTCAGTCTCAAACCAATGACTAGTTACTAGCAGAGTGCCTCAGGGCTCTATCTGGGAACTATACTGTTCAAATTAAGTATCAGCTACATGATAATTTCATTACAAAATTGACTTTCTAAGTTTGCAGATGACTCTAAACATAGTGGTTATGTGGACACAGTGACTAACCTAAGGATTCTAATTTCCAATTTGCTTTCCTTTGAACATTAGGCAACTTCAAACTCCATGGAATTTAATATTGTTAAATGTGTTATTCTCCATTTTGGTAGGACAAGCCAAAAGAATAGATGCAAAAAAAAAAACAATATCCCATTAAAATCATCAACAGCAGAAAGAGACTTGGGGATTCTTGTTAACAATAAACATTTCTCCCACGATCTATGTTTAGCAGTCACCAATTTAGCACATTCATTGCTGAGCCAAGTCAAATGCTCATTTGTTACAATAACTAAATGGTGTTTGATTTCCTTGTACAGATCACATATTAGGCCTCATTTGGATTACCAATCTCCCTTCTGGAAACCCTACCTAGCAGGTGATATAGCTTTATTGGAGCGGGTCCAGTGCAGAGTTACAAAGATGGTCTCTGATTTGACCAACAAGACATACACTGAGAGGTTAGATGTGACTGTCCTCCATACCCTCCAAACTAGATGTTGCAGGGGTGACATTCTCTTTATTTTCAAAGTATTACAATTGCAGTTAATGCTAGCTGAGTGCAATCTTTCTATCTGCTCAAACAAGAGAACACTTAGGTCACATAACAAGCAGATTATTCTCAAGAAAGCAAATTCAAACAAAATAAATAATTATACAACTATATCTAGACTATGGAATCTATTACCTCAGGAATTAGTGGAGATTACAAATGTCAATACTTTTAAGAACCACCTTGACAACTGGCTTAAATTAAATCACTGTTATCTATATTAGCCCACATGTGTGGGAGAAAAATCAAGATGGGCCTTGACCTCCTTTTTTTCCATTAAAAACCTAGTAAACCTAGTAAATACCAGTCAGTTTTGGATGTATGTTTTGTATTGCTGAAGGTTGATTGAATAAAACTGAGTTAAAAAAAAATATGGGACACAAAAGTTATTTTGATCTTGCATCATGATGATGGTTGCTAGAATGTGTTAATCTCACAGAAAAAGTGGTTTTGCAGAGCGACTGCAAAATCACCTTTCAACAATACTTGAAAATTTCCACCATCCTTGTTCATGAGTATATTCAAAATTCTGGTTTAAAATATTATAAAACAGCTAAGTTATGAGTAAAAGAACATTAAACACAAAAAATGAATTTTAGTGTTGCACATTTTTGTAGTGCATACTTAAGTGAAAATGACAGTAAAATGACAGAGTCTCAGAAAGGTATTTCTGACTCACTTGGGGAAAAACAAATACCAGAATCTTACTTAAAGGGTCCCGTTTATCAAGATTCATGTGTTGTTTTTTTTTAATTCTTTCTTTTTATGTAATTTCCATGTTTTTTTTAGATTCATAAAAAAAAATATGATGGCAGCAATTGCATTTTTGTGTAAAAAGAAAAAATGTGATGGTAGTAATTATAACCCAAAAGTGTGTTTCCTTGTTGTGAGAGCAAAGTGGTGCAAAATCCAAATACTTTCGGGACATGAAAATGTCTGTGTCATATCAGGCTTATCCAAAACCCCTAATGAGCATGTTAAACAGAAAAACCTTTAAATCCTTATAACTCTGAAACCAATTAAATTTGTTTTGTTTCATAACACCTTTGAAAGGAACTATCTTGGCACAGGCTGCTTCCACTCTAAAGGCTTCAGAAAAAAATGCATACCATCCAGGCTGAGGTGAGAGTAACAAGAAGTATAATAAATATAATAAATATAAACAACGGTTGCAAGAGATTCCAAGGGTATCTTTAAAATCATTGGGGGTCCATGCATTTATATACATGGCTCCAACCCTTTGGAATTCTCTACCCCGTCAGCTTCAGGAGTGCATGACCATGGGGGATTTAAACAGGCCTTAAAAACCTACCAATGGTACCAAGCCTATCCTGTCTGATTTTACTGAAGTTATGAATTGTATTGTTATTTGTATTTAATTGTGTTTTATTATATTCAGTTTTATCTTTTTACTGTTAAAGCACCTTGACATTGTAAAAGATGTGGTACAAATAAAGTTATTATTTATTATTACCATATACAAAACATGCACTAACAGATCATGCTTTCTAGTGAGGTACCTCATACGGTGTGCATGATTACAGTGGAGCCAACCACAGTGCAATGCGGTAACTTGTACTAAATGACATGTCACAAAGTACAGCACTAAAAATGTGCTTAATTGGCAATGAATTACATCGTTTCCTGCAATATAACACAACATTTTTGTAATATACTGCAGCATTACAGTGCTGCATCTTGGCTGGTGCTATTGCACCTCTGCCTTCAGAGATGCAGGCCCCATTGGGCCATCTTTTTAAAGAAAACCATGCCACCATGGGGACTGCACTTCTGCAGTCACACATACTCATGCATGTAGTATGACATACACATACAGGTTTGGATGCATAAGCACAGGCCCTATGAGAGCTGCGCTTATGCAACTACAGATACAATCCATGAAGGTAGCACCTTAGATCTACTGCATTATGTCATCTGGAAACAGTTGTATGCTGTCTGTCTTATCTAATGATGGCTATTTGTGATTGCTTGTGTGGTGTTGTCTCTTTGCTGCTTTGGGGGAGGAGAGTTAGGGTTGGAAACCCTAACACTACATTTCCCTACCTTTGTTGCATTAAGTTGAACACTAACTGGAGCATTAACATAGTATTCAGCAAATAATTTCCTTTCTTTTTGAGGTATTGGAATTGTACCTGCATACACATAGGTCCCTTCGGGACATGGGTGAACAAATGCAGATGCAGAGAACCCTTTGAGCCCTGTACCAAAGGAATACTCTATCTGCCTATGGAGGTGGTAAGCTCTGCTGTTCTGGCACTTTTGTGCAGTGATAGATGTCAAGAATTCATGCAGATGGCTGGTGGGCTTCTGAAGCACAGAGCCCTCTGGTCTCTGTGCTTCCATATGGCAACAGATACTCTCACAGGGCAAAGAAGCCATCTTGCAGCCAATGCACAGATCCTTCTGCCACCCATTGGTACAGAGGTGCAAGGTCCTATGAAAACTAAATAATTGTCTTCACTAGGCCCATGCAGGCAGCCTTGCACCTTTATTTCCCTGGCTGGGCCATGTTGCACAACAGTGCCACCCCCAACCCTTACCACATCCAGCTTGCCTACTGCACCTGCCTCCAAATTCAATTCACCAGAACAGGATGACAAAGCACCACTCACTGGAAACAGTCTGGCACGACACACAATGTTTCTTTATAGTAATTTTTTTATTTTGTCCCCACATTTTCAAGATAGTCATTTTATGACTCTCCTGATAAACATGACATGTGGCATTTATAGTACAGTAAATTGGCCAAAACATCACTTTGCACCACAAGTGCAAAATCTCATCTCAACCAGGATAAAAAAAAAACAAAAAACTGTCACGTTTATGAGGTGGTGTGAAAAATGATTATGTTGAAAGTTTGTAATAAAAATATTGAAAACTAGTAATGTTATAAGTGAACAGTGAAACATTTGAATGTTTACTCGTAACTTGGTCATTTTACCATTTGTTTTCCACCAAATTTGCAACATAGCTTTCTTTTGACCCCATCTCATGAAACCAGTAGGTGAAAAGTTTCAAATCCCTGCGGAAAAATCATTTTTTGCCACAGTTGCAAAAGCACATTTTGATCAGGATTTGAACAATGACAGCTGTCATATTTCTGAAATGGTAAGAAAAAATAATTATCTTAAAAATGTGGGGTCAGAATATTGAACATTATCAAGGTTATGAGCAAGCATAGAACAATTTAAATATTCGCTCACAACTTTGTTGTTTTTTTAAGGTATTGTTGCATTCAAGGCAGCCTTCTTGAGATCCCACCTCATGAACCCAGTAGGTGAAAATGTTCAAATCCTGGTCAAAAATGTAATTTCATGCCACAAGTGCAAAAACACATTTTGGCCAGGATTTGAAAAATGAAAGCAGTCATGTTCATGAGGTGCTGTGAAAAAATGGATGTGTTTAAAAGTTGGGGTCACAGTATTGAAAAATTACAAAACTTATAAGCAAGTATTGAAAAATTTCAGTGTATACTCATAACATTGCTGTTTTTAAATATTTGTACCCAATAAGCCAATATTCAGAATTTACACCTGGCAATGGCGCAAGAGGTGGTGTAGCGCAACTGAGTTGCACTGGAATTACTAAGGGATATATTCAAAAAAGATGTTCCATGATGTATCTCATTTGAATATATCAAATAATGCACACAGCACAAATATAATGAACTGGCGCATCCCTCTGGCAGGCCTGAATACCTTGTCTGGGAATGCACTAGTACAACTGGAGCTGCACCAGGTGTAACTTCCAGATATTCAAAAATGGATATGCAAATGGGGCCATTATGCATGGAGGGTGCAAATGGGGACATTTGCATATCATTATGGTCCCATTTGCATGTGTTTCTCAGGGCTGGCCAGTGAAATGCACCTGGAGCCCTGCATAGCATGTGGTCCCTGTAGCAGGGACTGCAGTAGTTCCTCCAGCCCATCTGTAACCCCTATCGCCTGTAGCAATATTTATGGATGATCCCTGGTGGTCCAGTGGTATCCCTTCCCTTCCTGTAACTCGATCCCAGTACAATATACATTCAAACCACCCTGGGGGTACACTGGTACCCCCCCTCCCAGCCCGGCACATAGATCACCATATAATTCATTGTACCAGATCCCTGGCAGTCTAGTGGAACCCCCCACCCCATCGGTAACCCCGATCACGAATAAACAAAGACCAATATTGGCCCCTGGTAGTCTAGTGGTCCTCCCACCCTACCACCCACACAGGACACCCAGCCCACCCAGCTCCCTCTGATCATCAGCGGGCAGCATACCCACCTGCTTACTTCTGCAGCTGTCCACCAAATGACAGCTTACAGTAAGTGCTGCAAGCTCATTGGTCCACACTGTGTATATCCATCCATCATTTTTGCTGTTTGTAATCATATCCTTTTTTCTTTGTGGGAGTGCTAGGCCCTCAGGGGCCCTGAGTTCTGATCAGACCATAATAGTATCCATATTTGCATGTGGGAGCACAGTCTCTCTGGGTCTTGTGCACCTATCCATCCATAATTTTAAAAATACTGTAGTCAAGTTCAAGTTCAAGTTTATTGCAGGAAAGACTAATTTGAGCAAGCTCATTCACAAAGAGGTCCTGAGCCACATACACATTACTCATCCCCATTCTGTGATACACAGCACCAAAGAAATCTCACATTGCAATGTTAGCCTATGGAAATTACAGAAAAATCTGAAACCTGTATAACTCCACACCAAAGGAATATCTTTTCACCAACCCAGCAAAAGGCATATCTGTATGGCACGCCCTTTGTACCCTGAACATTTCATACAAAAATTGGAAGCCATATCTTCACAAAGAAATGACTGCGTACACCTCACATTACAATGTTATTCTACAGGAAACAGAGGAACATTTAAATCCCCAGAACTCCAGAACAAAGTAATCTTCTTTCACCAAACCATCAAAAGCACATCCATGGAGCAAGCCCTTTGTACCCTTAAAATTGCAGATCAAAATTCCAAACCATTTCTTCAGTGTGAAGTGACAAAAAAACAACTGTATAAAAATCCTTTTCTTGCAAATTGTGAAACAGGATCCTGTTTCGAGCTTTCTTTTTTTACAGTTTATGAAAACAAAAAATCCTTTTTGTCCAAATCTCAAAACAGAATCCTATTTTGCAAAATCCTTTTTTGCAAATTGCAAAACTGGATACTGTTTCATTCTTTTTGAAAAAGGATTTCGGTATGTTAAACACATCTCCAGGTGATTTATGAAAAAATAACACATGAATCTGAAAGAACAGGTCCCAATTAGCAGAACACATGTCTTGGTTACTTCAAAAAACATAATTTTTTTCATTTTTTTAACTTTGTTTGCCTCACAAAATAAGATGACGGCAGCATGAGAAAAGAGTCCCAATTTGCAACAAAGAATTACCCATTTATTTATTTTTTTATTTATTTAAACAATTGGTAACTGGGAAAGAAACACTGAGCCAAGGTTTGATTCCTGGTGCAACCCAGGGTGATGGGGGGTACAGAAAAATTAGTGTAAAATGCACATTTTCCGTGAGTTACCATAAGCAAGTGGTACAGTAGTTACGAGACAGTTAAAAATTGAGACAAGAAGGACAGTTTGATTTTCAGTAATACAATGATAATCAGTAAAGTTAGATTTGTAGTAATACAATGATAATCAGTAGAGCACATGGTTCTTGAACAGTTCAGATTATTTGAGAATATGTGGTAAGAAATCTACAGATAGTAAGTACAATTAGAAGGTGGGTAAATAAAGTGCTTAGCTGCAAAAGTCACAAGAGGCTGAGGGTTGCAGAGTTAGTAATCTGGAGCAGAGGCAGGGAGGAGGTGGTAGGGAACGAAGTTGCTTCTTGAAGGTGATGTAAGAGGAGGAAATCATGATGGAGGGGGTCATTTGTGACACAGGATTGCCCATTTGTGACACAGAATCCTGTTTCAAGGCTCACATCTAAGTTTTCCCATTGAAAAATATTGGTGAATTTTAAAATTTAATATCTTTTGAATGGATTCATATTTTATCACCAAATCATCAAAAAGGCACATCTGTGACCCAACACATTTCTACCTTAAAACTTTGACAATTTTCACATTTGTTAACAGTACATATCTCCACACCCACACATCAGACTAGAGTGAAATTTGGTACATCCAGAGATCAGTGGTTCCCGATGGAGCAAACAAAATGTAATACAATTTAGTTGAATGGGTTCAAGGTTATTAAAGCACAAAAAAGAGTCTTCATGTGTGACAAAGGATTACTCATTTGGTACACAGGATTGCTCATATGTGACACAGAATCCTGTTTGAGTCTCACATATAACTTTTCCCATTGAAAATAATAGGAAATTTTAAAAATAGAATAACTGTTGAATGGATTAATATTTTGTCACCAAATCATCAAAAGGCACATTTGTGACCCAAGACTGTTCTACCCTAAACATTTCAGACCAAAATTCCAAGCTGTTTCTGCACAGCAGCGTGACAAAGAATTTTACAAACAATGGTCATTTTCAAATTTTTTACTACCCATATCTCCACAACAACACATCTGACTGGAATGAATCTTGGCACATCAAAAGATCTTTTGTCTTTGTTTGCACATGCAAAATGTCATGTAACTCAGTTGAACAGTTGTTAAGTTAGTTATTAAAGTGCAAAATTTCAAGTTTAACATAGAAGGGAAGATTGAACCCTAACCATAAGGGTGTGACCCCCATATAACATATCATATATATTTGTTGCCAAAAACTATGTTAATTCAGACATTAGGGTTGAAAATCGTAATGCACACAAAGTAGGGAAATTAACAAACATTAGGGTTTGGGGTCTCCAGAGACTTGGTGAATCAGTGGTGAAGTGTTCTTTGTGATTGTCAACCCTAATGCCCATACCTTCCCCCAGCTCATAGTCTCATGTCTGAAGCACAAGATATAGCTCCAAGCCTGTGCCTCATAGTGATACACTCTTCAGAAGTAGAGAAGTATGGCTTGACATATGTTGCCAACAAAAATGTCATAAGTTTCTTCACACAGGGGCTTGTAGGCCTTGTGTTAAGAAAACAGATCAAGTCTGACCTTACCTGCTCCATAAAGTGGGTGGGCATTAGGGTTAACCAACCCCAAAGAACACCTCACCACTGATTCAATAAGACCCCAAATCCTAATGTTTTTTCATTTCCCTACTTTGTGTACTTTGCATTCTTCAACCCTAATGTCTGCATTGATGTAGGTTTTTTTTTTTGCAATGGCTTTCCCATCCTTTTGTGATAGTGAAATTGTATCTTCATTTGCATAGGTCCCTTTGATCCTGGCTGAAATGAGATAAACAGAATAGTGAAGTTATTTGTAGGGCTGCTTCAACAGCCAACTAACAGAATAGAAAAAAAAAAACATAGAATAAGTCTTACCAACCTACAGCCCCACCCAATGTACACAAACAGAGACAATCAACCTCCCAGCCTTCACTTCTCCTTAGTGGTCATCTGTCCATTCACTGTTGCTGCAATATGGATAAAAACCTCAAGAATGGAATGGGATGGGCTAAGGCCTTTCCAAACCCCCCATTCCAATCTTCCCATTACCTTAGTAGTCATCTGTCCATTTACAATTGCTGCTGTGGAGGCTGGTGGGTAGGGAAGAGAGGCAAGAACGGTATGGGCTTAGGCTGCACCTCAGCCCCTTCTTCCCAATCTTCTGCTCCCCCTCACATCATCAATGTGGCTGTCTGTTCATCAACTGCTGTTGTAATTGGGGTGGGGAAGAGAAGCAAGAATGGTATGGACCGATGCTGCAGGTCAGCCCACCCCCCATGCAATCTATCACCTCAGTGGTCGTTTGTTCATTTATTGTTACTATAATATGTGTGGGGGGATGGGGGTCACAGTAGTCATTTCTGTACATTGACATTTGCTGCAATGTGGGGAAGAGATGCAAGAATGAGCCTTGACCCATCCCACCCACCTATACACATCACATCTTCTCAGTGGACATCTGTTTATTTACCATTGCTATAATGTGGGTGATGGAGGTGTGCAGAAGAAGGGGAACTCCCACCTCATCCCTCAGATCACCTTAGTGGTCATCATTCCATTCATCATTCCAAAAATGAGGGTTTATTTAGTTATTTGTTTAAGTTATTTATTTATTTATTTGGAAACAATCTTTGAGTATATGACTCTTTTACAAAGGTTTCACATCATGCATACAGGAAAGACAGTACAGATAAGAATATTACAATAAATAAGGGATCAAACAAGAAAAATATACATGGTTATACAATGATACACTATAACAATGACAATAGGAGCATGGTAGACTACTAAACTGTTCTAGTATAGAGCAGTCCTGAGGCTTTGTCAAGTTGTGGAAAAATGGAAGCAGCCCTGGGGCCTTGTCAGAATAGTGAATAAGGAAGAGGGGGACACAAAGCTTATGTAGCAGGGTACTGGATAGTGAAGGGGGAATAGAAATTGCAGCAAGTATAAAGGGTAAGAGAGAAGATTAGTTATAGGTGGGGGGTGGTAGTGAGATATTGTAGAGAAGGTGGTGGAGACAGAAGTGACCTGAGAAAGAGGATTTGGGGGCATAGGGATGGAGCAGAATGGGGTGATGGTGCATGGTTGGTAAGTTCTGGTATTCTCCACACCAGTGGGATAGATGGGAGATGTTAGCAGAGCAAGGGGAAAAAGACAGTCAGCAGTGGGTGGGAGGGTGTTGCAGCTGGGAGGAATAGGATTGATGCAGGTATTCAGAGACAGGAGAGTGAGGTGCCTGAAATTGGGAGAATCTGGCTCAGTGCTGGCACTCACACTTGCTCATACTCTGTAAAATTGCAGTAGCTCATGGGTCATCTAAATGCCAGAATTGGATGATTTGATGGTCTTTTAGACAATACATTTGTTAATCAGCTAGTAATATCACTTATACCACATCAAACCTCTCTGGATACAAAATTAATTAAGCTGAAATTAAATTAATTGAATTATTAAAATTAACCAACTTATATCCTTTGAATGGAAGTGTAACTGGTGACTTACAAGGCTGTTGCTCCTTTAAAAGATCAAAAGGTACTTCTTTACTGGATATGATATATCAGATGGATGACTAAGGAATACGGAGAAATTTATGTTTTCTAACAAGATCCGAGAATAACCACGTACCCATACTTTTATCAGGGAATCTATGCCAACAGGATACTCTGAGACCTGACTATCTAAATGAAAAAAACATTATTATAAATAAGATATAATAAGAGACTTAAATGGAATACTCAATTCGAGGCTGCACTTTCAGAAGATGTTGAGGCTTAAATTCACACTATGTTAGAAGCAGATCAGCAGTATAGGACAACATCTGAATTTTGGGAAGCCATATTGGATATATTTAAGACAGTTAAAATTAAAATATACAAACAGACTACATTAATGGCAAATACCATAACAACTAGTACATGGTTTGGTAAGAACTGTATAGAACAGAAAAGGTTATTAATAACAGGATAAGGGATGTAAGATACTCTGAAGACATAGACAGATTTAAAATCTTGAACCAACAGAGGAAGATATATAATACTTTTTTAAAGGGGAAAATACAGCAGTACCAATGGGACAAATGGCAAGCAATGCTACAAATTATATATGAGGAAGGAGGGAGAGGGGAGACATGATAGAACTCTTAAGTACCTCAATGGAATCAACAAAGTACAAGAGGGTTGCATCTTTCAGAAAAAAGAGATGTGCAAGAACATGGGGACACTATTTGAAGATAGAGGGGGGACGGCTCAGGGGTAATGTGAGCAAGTATTTTTTCACAGATAGGGTGGTGGATGCATGGAACAGCCTTTCTGAGGAGGTTGTGGATCTAGAACTGTGGGAGAATTCAAGAATGCATGGAACAGACATAATGCAATTCTTGTGGGGGGGGGCAGGAAGAAATAGGCTGTTGGTTAACTAGGATCTGCAGCTTATCCTGTAGGTGGGAAATGGGCAGACTATGTGGGCCAAGTGGTCCTTTGCTGCTGTCAAAGTCTATGTATGAGGGAGATAATAAGATATTTTGGAATATGGTATCCAAAGGCACGAGTACTACTAAAATAAAAATAGATACCTATATCAAAGAACAAAAATAGCTTATTTTGAGGGGGTAAATATGAAGAGTTTATGGAGTTAACACCAACAGTTTTAATGACTAACAATGAATCTCATGTAATGATCACTAGAGAAGAAATGTATATTGCACTTAAAAAAATGAAAACCAATAAAGCCCCAGGACCAGATGCAATACCTACTAAAGTATTTTTGGCAAATATCTTGGCTTGGACTGATTTATTTCTTATTCTATGTAATCAACTGCTGTATGGAATCTTTTTACTTCCATCATGGAAAGGGGCAATTATTGTCCCTACACATAAAAAAGGAAATTGTTGTGACCCAGTAATGTACAGGCCAATAAGCCTGTTGGCTATCTCTTTAAAATTGTTTTCAAAAATTGTACTGGACAAATTACTATTGGAATAGATGGAAACTGAGCCATTAGTAAATTCCAAGTTGGATTTAGGGCAAATTTTGACACACTGGATAAATATTTTGTGTTTTCACATTTAATTGAAAAGTACGTACATTTACAAAACCAAACATTATATGTGGTATATGTGGATTTTAAGTCAGCCTTCGATACTATTAATAGGAGTACATTATGGAATATTATGATAGAGAAGGGTATTGATAAACAGTTAATACATATAATTCAAAGGCTTTACTAGGATACTTGGATTAAAGTCAGGTATGGCTCAGATGGAAAGTTAACACAACCAATAAAATCATATAGAGGAGTAAGACAAGGATGTGTACTAGCACCCACTCTTTTTTCAATTTATATTGATACTTTGATATGGAAACACATAACAATAGATGCAGATTGCCCAAAAATTTCAGAGCATCCAAGCTCCATCTTAGCCTTCACAGACAATATTATATTATTTTCTTTAACTAAAAATGGATTGCAAAAACAATTTGAGGAGTTGCATATTTTGAAAAAAAATATTAGACCTTCAAATAAATAGGTCTAAAATTCAAATAACCATATTTGGAAAGGGTAAACTGAGAGGAAATTGGAGAGTGGAGGGAGAAAAACTGGATATACTTAATTCATATGTTTACTTGGGTATCATGATGGTCTCAACTGGTACATGGACTAAGCATGTGGCCAGAATCCTTGCTCAAGCAAAAAAAAAATGCCATGGCACTGAGGAAATTTAATATTATGTATGCTTTTTTTTCTTTAAAACCAATGATGACAACAATTAGGACCAAATATATAGCCCACATTTCATAAGGTGTGGAGATATGGGATCTGAAGAAGAGGGAACAACTTATGGTCCTTATACACAAGATTTTAAGAAAGATACTTACAGTACCCAGATCATGGATTTGTTATGGATGCAAAAAAACTCAATTATTGGCTAAGGCTAACAAGACAATCCTCAGACAGACTGACAAAACTCTTCTTGATTGTAAAGGAGAACTGGTTTATTAGAGACTGTTATAGGTCAAAATGGTTAGATGCAGTTTATAAAATGTTGGAAAAATATAAATTAAATATACTTAAAATATTTGGAAAATAATATTATACAAAGTGATCAATATAAGAAATACATAAACCAAAAGGTTGAGAAATATTGGAATAACTCGGATAGAGGGAAAATTAATCTAACAAAATTGTCTACGTGGTTTGCAATTAATAATAAAAATAATTTTGAATTGCAATTTTACATGGAAGTCTTGACTGACCCAAAATTGAGAACTGTTTTCATAACTTATAAATTTTAATCTTATGAAAGTAATATCTTGAGGAGGAGATATGCTGGGGACAAAGAACTGTCAAGCGAATATGATTGTAATCAAGGGGGCCTTGAAAATTGTGAACATGTGGTACATGTATTTGTTCTTGGTATGCTATACCAAGAACTACCATTGTTAAAACTATATTTCACACAGATACTTTTGACCAATTGGAGATTGATAATCTGACACTCTTGGAAATTCTAATGTACAATGAGGATCCAGTGGCAATTAAAGCTGTAGCTATCTTTTTTTAACACTATGATAAGAATTAGGAAGAGGATGCTGGCTAGCATAAGGATGAAATATAATGTTTATGAAATATGGGTCTGAACCAAATGTATGTATAATGAAACTGATCTTAAATTCTGTATGAATTGTTCAATTTTTAAGTGCAGTATGTGTCAAGCCTTTTAACAATTTATAATATTTATTGCCTATTTTTTGTACTACGTGTAATGGAGTTTGCCCCCCTTTAAGGAGCAGACCAAGTTGTCCTGGTGGACCCCTTCTCTAAGGACAATAGTGCTAGTGGTCAAAAAGAGGAGGGGAATGGGGAGTGGAGCAATAAGGCAGGAAGGGGAAGGGCATGAAGAGAAACAAGTAAATCACAGGAGAATCAAGGGAGTGGGAGGGGGACAATTTATAGAGTATATAACAAGGAGTACAAAAGTAATCTGTCTCTTTTTCTGGTTTAAAAAGTTTTGTTAAAGTGAGATCACCACAACCAGCATGTTAGATTGGCTCTCGAAGTTTTTGTTTGGAAGAACCAGGTTACATCAGAAGAAAAGGTTGGTGAAATGAGGAATTCGTCCAAGGTAATAAAAAAAAAAAAGAAAATATAGAAATAAGTGAGGGTTTTTGGTTCGATACGATGTGCCTTCAAGGCTTTCTGAGTTTGGTTTAGGAGATGTGATCATTTACAGTATTTTGTGCTGTTTTGGTCTTTTGCAAGAAGCCTGGCAATTGTCGTTGGTTGAAAAACGATTTGAAAAGTGATTTGATTTGGTTGTAATGAAGGGTAATGGAAAGCAGGAAGTCTTCAAAGTTTTTTGTAGTTTGTCCTAATTAGGTACTTGGAGGCATCCTGTAATTTAGGCCAGACCTTGCATTTTTGGATAAGGACTTTTACTCGTGGTAAGGGGACTAGTGTAAGTACAAGGACACAGGCAGAGGTGTTTGTGGTGACAGACTGCACTGTTTGAGGACACAGGTGTTTTGTGTTGAACAAGAAGCAGGGAGAGTGCTTGGCAAGTAGCAAAGGCTTGCAGACAGAATGTTTTCTTTGTTAAAATGGGGAATGCCACAGAGAGAACATGGGGAAGCATGTGAAGCGATAGCAGAGGTGGGCACTCTGGCTACAGCAGCAGCATGAATCGTGGAGAGTGCCCCCCCATTTTTCTTTGAGGAACAAAGCTTTGAGAAGCAAGGAAGCATAGGGAGGGAGAGAAATGACTAAGGTCGGCCGAACAAGGCCTTGAGGAAGCAGGGGAAGCCACGCGGCCAGTGCGTTAAGTGGCGTCTGACATCACAGTAGGGGTGGTGGATCGATAGGGGATGTGTTGCTTCTTTTTAATAAAACAAAAAACATTAGGATGGAAGCCGAGTGCATTATGGGAGGTGAAAAGGGGGAAAGAATGGGGGAGCAGGCGTAGAGAGCATTTTTTGGGTGATCGAACAGTCTCAAAAGCATAGTAGAGCTAGGCCCGATAAGAAACTGGGTGGCTAGTGTTTTTGTCTTTGTTCTGGGCATCAAGTAGGCTGCTCTGCAAGGGGGACTCTTAAGGAACTGGGACAATCAAGGGCAACTGGAAAACAGTTTTGGATGAAAAACTACGCTGGGAGCGGGGGTAAGAATTACGATTCTGGGGGGAAGTGGGACAAGGCCACGGGGGAGGCCACATGGTGGTGGCCATGGCGTATGATGTCCCACCACATGGCTGGGGGTGGGGCTGTCCAGACAAAGAAGGAACGATGGATTGAAGGAATGATGGGGAACAGGCAGTGTCTGAGATATGAGGCATATATACTTTATATACCAAAATAATATAATCTTTTGCTTTTGTTTAGTATGATGGGAGACCTATCTGGAAGTCAGGTGGTTTCAATGTGGTATGGCCCTATCAGATCATGGCAGTGATAAAAAATGAGGGTGCCTGGGGGGGCCTATGCCCAACGGAGAGAGAGGTGGGGGTCTGAGGATTGTTTTATCAACAAAGAAATGAGAGAACAGAGAAATGGCATAAAAAAGGGGGATTTTGGTTTTTAACAAAGGGTTAATGAGCAACAATTTCTTTAGTTGTTTTTCAGCATTTCTTAAAGCACACCAAGGAAAGAGATGGCACCAAAAAAAGAGCAAGCCATCTAGGGAAGACACATACAAGGCAATTGTGGAGTTGGCTGAGAAGGCCAACATGATGTGGCAACTGGTGGAAGGGGATGAGCCTGGGCAGTCTGGGGAGAAGCAGAAAGTGGAGAAGGGAAAAGGAGGCAGAGAAAAAAGGCTGACAAGGAGGACAGTGAGTCCAAGAAGGCCACCGGTGGTGGTATCTCCCCGAGTGGTCAGCCCAACAGCCCTGGCCCCAGGGTCCCCAGAGCCGCTAGTACCCTCTGCATAACTATGGGTGGTGCCCCTGGAGGTACCTAGGGTGGAGCCTCAGGCTGCAGTTGTCCCATCACCCCCCAGTACCACAGATAACAGTACAGTCACAGGAACCAGGACCGACGCAGATCACAGACAACAGGCCAACAGGTAGTGTATCAGGTTTCATTGATGAAAGTATCAACGAATATATAGGGCAAATAATTGCGGTGTTAGGGGTAGAGAGTTAGGACAGATGGAGTCAGCATTGGCAGAGATTAGAACAGAGAAATAAGCCACAGGGGAAGGGAAGAGAAGAAGGAACCAGTTAGTCTGAGAAAGGGTACACAGGAAATTGGTACACCTGGCATGAGGATAGGGGAACATGTGCCTTTGGCTACAAAGGAAAAGATATGGAAAGAGGAATATATAGACATATTTGCCCTGGTGAGTAGGGAGGTGACGTCCAAATATGAGGAAGTTGAGATAATAGGAAAAAGTGAGATGGCAGCTGCTGCAGGTTTATTGGGTAAAAAAGAAGAAGATAAATTTATTAAAGGGAAAACCTGGGATGGATGGTTTGTGAGTTTCACCACATATTCCACCATAGTGATGGAGAAGAAGCCATAACTGGGGATCTCGCTGATCACAAACTCATTGATCATATGGTGGGCAAAAGCAAAAGGGGGGTTGGGATGGATATACTACAATAAATTCTTTTGGCAGAGGATGGCCACATATGGGGATGTATGATGGGACACAAAGCAGCTAGATTTATGAATGGATTATGTTACTGACCAATCCACCCAAGAAGGGGATGGGAGTAGGAAAGGGGGTTTGTTACAAAAATATTGTTGGGGATACAAGAGGGAATTTTGCTCCTGGCTGCAGTGTCATTTTAGGCATGCATGTTCAAAATGTGGGGGTACCCATCCAGCATCGAGATGTGGGATCTCGTGGACCAGGGGATACAAGCGGGGGGAGGCAAGGGACAGGACACCTGCCCTTTTGGGAGGGGCAAGATTATAAGGGTCAAGCCTGGAACAGAGGAAGAAGGGGTAGGGCTATGGGAATAGAGGAGCCCAGTCATATTTATTGGACTGTTTGAGGGACAAGGAGGAGAGGGGGGTGGCCAGGCAGGGGGAAAGGAACAGGTAGTGACTTTAGGCCACCAAGACTCCTATAAAGAGGGGATCCTGGGACAGGTGGCTTGCAGGCTACCCAGACAAAAAAGTGGCAAAAATGTTATAGGAAGGTTTTGAATTTGGTTTCTTACTCCAGTGCAACATGCCAAGGCAAGCGAGGGAAGCAAAGAACCTGGGGTCAGTTAGGGGAGAGGAAGACATTTTGAGACAGAAGATCAAAAAGGAGAAGGCGGCAGGGAGAGTGGAAGGCCCGTACCCTTTTCCCCCAATAGACGGATTAAGGATTTCCCCTCTGGGTTTGGTCCCTAAAAAGCAAGAGGGAGAATACAGAGTGAAACACCACCTGTCTTTTCATAGAGGGTGATTCCATGAATGATTTTATAGGTGAAGAACACAGCAGGGTGACTTACGCCATGCTGGAAGAGGCAGTGCACATCATAAGGGCTACCCCCGACGCCTGGCTAGTGAAGACTGATATTGAATCAGCTTTCTGTTTACTGCCTGTTAGAAGGGAGGACTGGGACCTTTTGGGGTTTAAAGTGGGAGAGCAATACTATTTCAATAAGGCAGTGCCCATGGGTTGTTCAATGGCTTGTGCTACGCTTGAAATGTTCAGCACCTGCCTGCAGTAGGTCTTTCAAAAGAAACCAGGTGTAAGACTGTGATACACTTTTCGGATGACTTCCTACAGATAGGCAGTGGACACAGGGAAGTTAGGAATATGCTAGTGAGCTTTCAACTGTTATGTGAGAAGCTCGGTGTGACCCTGGTGCCAGATAAAACAGAGGGACCTAGCAGGGTGTTGGAGTTCCTAGGAATTAAGATAGATGCACTGAGGGAGGTATTTTGGTCTCCTGAGAAAAAAGTACTGAGGTTAAGAGAATTGGTTCAACAACACACGAGCAAGAGGTGAATTCAACTGAGGCAGGTGCAACAAGTGCACCTGCAGGGCAATTGGACCAGGGAGGCCATTCACAAGGGGACTGGTGAGGGCAACAGCAGGAGTGACAAGGCCACATCATTGGGTGGACTTAAACTGAGGGGTAAAAGATGATTTCAGGATATGGGAGGAATTTCTAAGCAGCTACGATGGCATATCATTTTGGCATGAGGACTGGGTCTACAACACCGATCTGGAATGATATACAGATGCAGCAGGGGGGAAGGAGATAGGAGGGTACTTGAGAGTAAAATGGTTTGCAGAGCACTGACCAGAGGAATGGCTAAGGGATGGTAGGGTTAAAGACATTACATAATTAGAAATTATGCCAATTTGGACGTGTACTTTGGTGTGGGGGGAGGAGTTGCGTAATCAGAAGGTGACTTTCTGGTGTGACAATAAGGCAGTGGTGGATGTCTTGAATAACAAAGGAGCCAGGTCAGAGCGCATAATATGGGTGTTGAGGTGATTAGTTTTGAGGGGGCTGCAGTTGAATATGTCATTTAGGGACAAGCCCATAGATGGGGTGAGGAATATCCTAGCTGACAGCCTTTCCCATCTGCAGCTGGACCATTTCTGGGCACTGGTACCAACAGCAGAGGAACTGAAAACACCCAGCCCAACGAACATCTGGGATGTTGGCAAAAGGGAGCCAAGATGCTGTTTCAGAACTCAAGGGCACCACAGACCTTGAGGGCTTATGAAGTGGCATGGCGGGTGTTGCAGGCTTTCAGGGTGGCACACCACATGGAGGTAAGTGGGGCCATAACAGAAGATCATCTAGGGAAGTTTATGGTAGAGCAATGGGAGAAGGGTTTAGAATATAACACAATGGGAGTATACCTAGCTGGAATCAGTGTATTATGTAGCCTGAAGAGATGGCAGGATTCCATGAAATCAATGATGATACGGAGGATGCTACAAGGTTGGAGCAGGTTGAAACAGAGAGAAGGACAGTAGGCACCCGATAGCTGAGCATTGGCTATCCAGACTGAAGGGAGTATTTGATGAGGTTTGTAGGTCCAAGGACAAAGAACAGCTATTCTTTAAAATACATGTAGTAAAGTTCACGGGGGCATTGAGAGTGAGTGAGGCAGTAGGGCATGGTGGTAAGGATAATAAAGAGTGGCTGGAATGGGAAGATATAAGTTGGAGATGGGAAACAATACAACTGGTAATGAAAAGATCAAAAGCAGACCAGATGGGAAAAGGTTGTGTCATAACCATAAAACCCCATCCTGAAGGGACCTTGTGTCCAGTGAAGGCTCTGTAGGCTTATGCCACAGAGAGATGTAAAAACGAAGGAAGGTTATTTGTACATGGGGACAGGAAGAAGGTGACCAGTTACCAGGTCACAGCTGTACTTGAAAAAGGCATGGAGTTTTTGGGCGAGAACCCAGTTAGCTATTCTTCCCATTCATTCCGTACAGGAGCCGCATCAAAATGGGTGGCTGAAGGAGAATCAGTGAACAATATGTTGAAAATGGGGCACTGGCAGTCTGCCAGTTATAAAAGGTACATTCGTGCTTTCAAAGTTTGAAGTTTTTAACATGCCATCTATATTTTATTTTTCAGGTAAAGGCCGGGGGGGGGTATAAGTCATGGGAATTTTGAAATTAAAGTGTCTTGTTTAAACACAATAGGTAGAGGGAGGATTACGGAAGTGTGGATCTGTGGGCATTCCTACATTTACTGGGTGGAAAGGAGAGTGGAAAAGAAGGCCGGGGGAAAGCAGCTATACCAAGACTACAGACAATGTAGGTTGATATGGCGTGGCATTCGAGGGATGAAGTGGACACAATTGCTTTCTTTATTTTTGGAAATGAAGGAGCGGAGACCTATGCCGAATTTGATTATGATACACCTGGGAGGGAATGATATAGGGGAAAAACCATGGGTAGATACATACCTAAAGATAAAGAGGGATTTGGAGAAGGTAAGACAATGGTGGCCAGAGGTGACCCAGGCGTGGTCTGACATGATACCACCGAGGGTATGGAGACATGCATGCAGACATGCAGCGGTAGATAGAGCCAGGAGAAAGATGAATAGGAGAGTGGGGACATTGGTAAAAAGCATGGGAGGACACATAATAATGAGAAGAGTGGAAGAATGGGTAGATGAATTCAACAGATCCAACGGAGTTCACTTATCAGACCTGGACATAGACATGTTTAACACAGAGATGATGGGTGTAATTGAGGCCTGGAGGAGGCAGACAAACAGATAGATCGGGGAGAAGGGACAGTAAGGAAGGGGGAGAAAGAGAGGGGGAATGGGGAAGGCCAGTCATCCAATGCAAGCTGGAGACAGGCTATGGGGAAAAGGGGGGGAAGGGGAGGGGGAATGGAAAAGAAAAAGGAGGAGAAGGAGAACAACAGAAAAAGAAGAAAACAATCTCGGCTATCACCGTTACCTATAAGAAGAGAGAGGAAGAAGGCTCCCAGGTTTTCACCTGAGGAGGCAAGAACAAGAGGTAGAGAAAGAGAAGTGAATTGATATTGATATGTAATGCAATAGAATAAAAGATGTGTAATAAGACAATAGCGCAAGATGATTACAGGAACGTAACAAAGAAAATATGATTTATAATAAATTGATTGCCGATCTGAGCCCAACATACTGGTGGTCTGTCTTTCTTAGAAAAAGGGGGGAATCTGGGAAAATGGAGTTTGCCACTCTTTAAGGGGAAGACAAAGTTGTCCAACCCCTTCCCTAAGGACAAAAGTGGTAGTGCTCAAAAAGAGGAGGGGAATGGGGGGGTGGAGCAATAAGGCAGGAAGGGGAGGGGCATGAAGAGGAACAAGTAAATCATAGAAGAATCAAGGGAGTGGGGAGAATGTATAGGGTATATAACAAGGAGCACAAAAGCAATTTGTCTCTTTTGCTGGTTTAAAAAGTTTTGTTACCACCCACCCACCCAAAAAGAACAAGGAAGCAAGGAAAAAGTGTCTCTTGAATAAGGGGCCAAGAGGGTCTGCCAAAGGTGGATGGCAGGAGACATCTGGTCGGACATTTTGGAGGACCACCAAAGGTGGATGGCAGGAGAAAAGAAAGGGGAAAGAGGGGAGGAAGGGAGGGTGAAAAGAAAAAGGAGGAGAAGGACAACAACAGAAAAAGAAGAAGACGGTCTCGGTTATCAGCGTTACCTATAAGAAGAGAGAAGAAAAAGAAGGCTCCCAGGTTTTCACCTGGGGAGGCAAGAAGAAGCAGAAGAGAAAGAGAAGTGAACTGATATTGATATGTAATGCATCAGAATAAAAAATGTGTAATAAGACAATAGGTCAAGATGATTATGGGAGATGTAACAAAGAAAATATGGTTTATAATACATTGATTGCTGATCTGAGCACAACAACATACTGGTGGTCTGTCTTTCTTGGGAAAAGGGGGGGAATCTGGGACAATGGCAAATTGTTGAACAATAAACTAAACTAACATTAGCTCAGTTTTAAAAGCCAGAGGATTAGCAGTGTTTAGAGCAGTTGCCAGGATCTCAATGAGCCAGAGTGGTGCTTGGTAGGTGAAAGAACACTGTCCCAGTGTAGTCCTGCATATTGGCCTCAGGAATGCACCACGGCCCATCTGCCACCTATCCTTACCTATGGTGTGAGTCTGTATATAAAAATTAAAAATAATGATCTCAATAACCAGGAATCATGGGGCCAGCCTGGTGGTGCTGGAGGTTGAGGCACTGGTCGCTACACCTTGCGCCATGCCAGCGACCTGGGTTCAGGAACGAGCCCTGGTCACCGGGGGTCAGCAAGGGTGGGAGAGGATTGAGCATCTGGAGGACTGCTTTCCTCTCTCAGGGAGGAGAGGGGTTTGATATCCCACTTGTGATGGTCAGGGGCAGTACGGGTCAGGAAGCACATACTGATGCTCTTGCATCAGTAGAGGATGCAGGCCAGGGAGAAATATGTTGGAAAAGAACCTGACAGGCTCCGTGATGGCCCATCATGTCCCGAGGGTTGCCTCCAGTTTCTGGATTGGGTCCTGGAGGGGGGAGAAGCCATCCTCCTCCTCCCTGGCCCTGCCACAGGGGATCTTCCAGGGGTAGGTAGGAACGGGAGTGTGCAGGACCAGAGAGTGAGTCCCTCTGTAAGGAAGGCCTTAGCTGCCTGCCTAGGCTCCAGGGGGAAAAATAAATAATAGAAAAAACAAAACAGGAGTAAGCCCCTTAAAATATATTCTGTGTTTGTATGACTTAATAAGAATGCAAAAAAAGTCATACGAAAACATGATTTCAAAATAACACAGGGATTTAATAGTCATGTGTTCACATTATTTGAATTTCAAAAAATTCCCATTTCTCTAAATAAAATTAACAAATATATAAAAAGGACTTAAAAGCACACTACTTTACATTTAAGGGCAAACACATTCTCTCAAGGGCAATTTTACATAGTGGCCCAGATATTCAAAAGGGTTGTACATGGCACAACAGTGTTGCGCCATGCACATCCCATTGATGCACCATGGCACGATATTCAAAAGGGAAAAGTGTGCCGCACAAATCCAGATGTGCCGGAGCACATCAGTAATGTATGCAAGCACAGGTAGGGGGGGCGTGCCCATGCATAACCTGCACAGCCCGATATTCAGCCTGGGATGTGCAGAGTCATGCATGTGCAACCCTTACCTGCGCCTGCACAAAGTTACACCCCCAAAAAAAGGAACAAGTGATGGCCACCCACAGGTGAGCTGCCACATTGCAGGGTGCAACACAGCAGCTGCCACCTGTGGGTGGCTACCCGAGTCCCTGACGCACCTGGCGGTGCCCCCCATGCCCCATGGGGGGCATCTATAATCACACACCCCCAAGTCCAATATCCCTGGTGGTCCAGTGGACCTCTATGTACCCAATTGCAGGCAACAGTACACTCCCCCCAGGTCCAATATCCCTGGTGGTCCACTGGACCTCTATGTGCCCGATTGTGGGCAACAGTACACTCCCCCCCAAAGTGCAATATCCCTGGTGGTCCAGTGAACCACACTGAGCCCGATCGTGGGCATGTATAATGGCATCCCCCCAAGTCCAATATCCCTGGTGGTCTAGTGTACACCCCACCCCCCGCCCACTGAGCCCCACCACCCCGCTCCCCCCGTCAGCCGGTGGGCGGCAGCACCCAACCTGCCTGCCACCCTGCAGCCCGCTGACTGACAGCTCACTATGGCTGCACGCCCATTGGTTCACAGCATGAGTCAATGGCTGTGCAGCCCATACTATACTACTCAGTCCAGAGATGTGAAATGGCCCCCTTTGTGCCTTGCATAAATTATGGCCCTATGTTCATGTCCCTGTTTGTATATCACAGGTGCTGTGCATGGCGCAATGGCACTTGCGCCACCGCATCTCCATGCTCCACTCTGGCCACTTGCGCAGTGCCACTGCGCCATACACAGTGGGGGTGGCCAGGGTGCGATATTCAGAGCTGCTGCACCGTAGCGCAGCTCTGTTGAATATCGCCCCAGGCCACACCCGTGGGCAACAAAGTTGAGCTGCGCCCAGGCTTGCGCCACAGCCTGGTGCAGTTTGAATATCCGGGCCAGTATGTTTTTAAGGAGCAAAGAGCAAAAGTTTGACCATTTTTCCTGTGTTGACATCACTTATTTCATACAAAAGCTTGATTTTTACAATACAAACACATTGTTTCAGAATACAAACACATTGTTTCAGAGTACAAACACATTGTTTCAGAGTAAACACATGACTTTTTTAGTTATGCTTTTATATTACTTTCATTTCGACAATTTCTCATTTCCCTAAATAAAAGTAACATCTGTAAAATGGCTCAGAAGCACACTACTTAACTTTTAAAGGCAAATACGTACAATCAAGGACAACAATTTTACATATTTGGTATTTTTTTCAAGAAGTTTTGGACAAAGCTGCTGATTCCCGATAATAAATTAATGACATTCCATTTTCAAGACATGAAATTCTGGAGGCTATTACAATGGTTATAAGTCTGATTTCTGGATTTTACCAAGATTCAACTGTCATTCATTTTATATTTGTATAAATAATCTGAATAAAAGAAGACTTTAATATACAGAGCATTAAATGAAGCAAATTGAAAATAATACAGGGAGCAATTATAAGAAAAATAAAAATGCTTTAGATTTACTGTTGTATAACATACCAAATTCTGTGAAGTCATTTGTATATTCTGGGTGATTTTTGCTTCTGTTTCAGTGTGTCACAAGTTGTTTTGAATGTCATTACAGTTTGTTCGCAGTCAGAAGTTTGCTCCTCTGCTGTTGGATGGTGGCAAGTTTTAGGATTATGTGCATGTACTATATATTTTGACTTTCTGTTTGTTTTTTCAGGCAGTGTTTAATGAAGTCTTTATATATCATTTTGAAACTTACACTCTTGTCCCTGTTTCTGTTGTTGTATTTCACTGTAGCTGTTTTTCACTAGAGTTGTTTTTTCCTCATGATGTGCTGGCAATGTGGTTTTGTACCACACCATTATTATTTAGCTCGTTTGACCTAGGCAAGCACCCACTGTTAGAGATAACAAGTTCACATATTTAATTTTTTTCAATGAGCAATGCTTTGACCATTTTCCTGTATTTGCATTGCTAAGTCATGTGAAAGCATAACTTTTATGACACAAGCACATGGTTTCAGGATAAAAACACATGGCTTTACTACTTATGCTTCTGTAGTACATGTATTTCAACAATTTACTATTTCTCTAAATAAAGTTAACAACTCTATAAAAGGGATTCAGAAGCACACTGCTTAACACTGAAATACGAATACAACTATAAGCGACTACAATTTTACATATTTAGGGCCAGATATTCAGAACTTTGCCCTGGGGCTAAATTAGCACTCCCCGGCAGGCAAACTTAGCTCGGAGCACAAAACAAGCCATATTCAAAAGGAATAGCCCAGGGCAAACAACTTCTGAATATAGCATGGGAATGAGGCCCGGCAAACTGGGCTGGGAGCGCAGGGCAAGCTTAGCCCTGGAATAAGACAACTCTGAATATGGCAACCAGGAAGTGCAAACCACAACAGCGACACAGTGCACAGCGATGTGAGGGTAGGTAGAGGTGAACTATGTGACCAATGTGTATGCCAACAAATGCATGGGCCCAGTACAGCTGCAGGCAGCAGAATATGTGAAAGTACAGTGTGCAAAACTGTAAAATATTCCCAGAACTGTTTGCGCAGTGCTAGCACGTTTGCGCGAGTTTAGCGCAGGGCTAAATCATTAGCCCAGTGCAAACACGTTTGCCCAGTGCTAAGCTTTGCCATATTCAAAAGTGACATGCAAATAAGCCTACTTGGGTAGTCTCTCGGCAAACACCCAGATTAGCATCTCATTATGCCCTGATTTGCATGCAGTTTGCACCGTGCTAATGGTTTAGCCCTGCGTTAAATCCACGCAAATGTGTTAGTGCTGGGCAAACAGTTTGGGGAATATTATGCAGTTTTGAACACTGTACTTTCACATGCACTGTTACCTGCAGCTGTACTAGGACAACACAGCATAGGCACAGATGGTGGTGGTGCTGCATGCAACTGTCACATTGTAGGTCATGGTACAGTGCACAGCAGACACTACAGTAGCAAGGGGGCCAGTAGTGTGTGAACTGGCTGGAGAATAGGACACAGAGAGTAATAGTAAATGGAATCCACTCTGAAGAAAGGGGGGTTACTAGTGGGGTACCGCAGGGTTCAGTATTAGGTCCAGTCTTCTCTAATGTCTTTATAAGCGACATTGCAGAGGGACTGGAAGGAAAAGTATGTCTCTTTGCAGATGACACAAAGATCTGCAACAGAGTTGATGCACAAGGTGGGGTGGAAAGGATGAGAAGGGACTTGGCAAGGTTAGAGGAATGGCCAAATGTATGGCAGCTTAGATTCAATGCTAAGAAGTGCAAGGTAATGCACCTGGGAAACAAAAACCCAAGGGAAGAGTACACAATGGGGGGCGAGATACTAACAACAACAAAATGGAAAGGGACCTGGGGTAGTCATATCAGATGACCTAAAGGTGGGCAAGCAATGTGAGAGGGCAGCAAGGAGGGCTGGGGGGATACTGGGATGCATAGGGAGAGGCATCACCAGTAGAAAACAGGAAGTTATTATCCCTCTGTACAGACAGTTGGTGAGACCCCATCTGGAGTACTGTGTGCAGTTTTGGAGACCCAATCTCCGCAAGGACATAGACAGGATGGAGGTTGTCCAGAGGAGGGCAACTAAAATGGTGCAGGGTCTGCACCGGAAGACATATGAAGAGAGACTTAAGGAGCTGAATATGTATAGCCTCGAGGAAAGGAGGGAGAGGGAGGGCATGATAGAAATGTTCAAGTATCTCAAGGGAATCAACAAAGTCCAAGAGGGTAGCATCTTTCAAAAAAAGAAGTATGCAAGAACAAGGGGGCACAATTTGAAGATAGACGTGGGGCAGCTCAGAGGTAATTTAAGGAGGTATTTTTTCACAGAGAGGGTTGTGGATGCATGGAACGGACTTCTGGAGGAGGTTGTGGAGTCAAAAACAGTGGTGGAATTTAAGCATGCATGGGACAGTCATAAGGCAATTCTAGGGGGTTGGGGGTAGGAAGAAGTAGGCTACTGGTTAACTAGGATCTGCAGCTTATCCAATAGGTAGGGAAATGGGCAGACTGGGTGGGCCAAGCGGTCCTTATCTGCCGTCAAAATCTATGTTTCTATGTTTCACAGCAATGCCTATGGTGTGTAGGGCAGTGATGATGACTGCACTATATACAGTGAGAGGCCCAACCTGCAGGTATTTACTGACAGTGGACATTACTGTTATGCTGTTGTGTGACCCACAGATGCTGCACCTCTGTCATGGGATGCTCACAATGACATATACATGTCCAGCTTTGTGTGCTGTGGCAGTTGTATGGCTGTGCGGTATGTGGCGGGGGGCAAATATTATCAGAAACACACACTGGTGTTGGGGTATTCCCAATACTGGCCCATGTGCACTGCATGCTGTGTCCCAGCCTTGTGGCCACACCTGGTCTGTGGCACAGCCTGGTTACCCATGCACTCTCACCTCTACATCCTCCATGCCCACAGTGCTGCATGTGTGTGCTGACATCTGTTGGTGTCCACAAAAGAGTGGTCCACAGGTGTGTGCTGTATGGCCACACTGCCATGCTGTCCACTGGTGGCAGGGTCACTACTTACTGCCTGGCATGGCCGGGACTGGTGTCAGATGATGGCATCATTGTGATGCCTTCAGTTAGCAGCATGTTTCCTCTACATTTGGCTTTGTGTATGTGTCATATTTATTTGTTAGGGTAGAGCAAAGCCACACAAACACCATGCAAAGCCAAAGTGTCATGCAAAGCTGATTGCCCAGGGTTAAGACAAGCTTTTCCTGGGTGGTAATGTGCACCACACTAAGTGTCACGC
The DNA here is from genome assembly GCA_016271365.2 of Neoceratodus forsteri. Taxonomy (NCBI): domain Eukaryota; kingdom Metazoa; phylum Chordata; order Ceratodontiformes; family Ceratodontidae; genus Neoceratodus; species Neoceratodus forsteri. The sequence continues at coordinate 663,012,129 of CM028130.1, read as the reverse complement.
TAAGTCATGCAAAACCACTTTCCACAGTGCTAGTCACTGAATATAGCATTGAGCCTGTATTCATGTCAGTTTGCCCCTTGCATACATTATGATTTTTCCCGGCTCTAATGCAGTTTGCTCATGTTATTTGGCCTTTTGAACATAGCAGACCTGTGCTAATCCTGTGCTAAACCTGCACAAATGATTTTTGCCCGGCACAAAGTTTTGAATATCTGGCCCTTATTAATTTTTCAAGCAGACCATTTTCTTGAGTTTGGATCACTATGTAATATGAAAGCATAACTTCAAATTTGACAACAGTAGTTATTGATATGAATACATGATGATAACAGATTTGTGTTCACATCATGCAATATTCAACAAAAAAAAAAAAAAATTGAAGTTACCAAGAGATAAAGTTGCACAGTACTGCAGTCATTCTAACTTGCCAATAAAAAAATACCCTATGGCAAAGCACAATTTGTCTTATATTTGTTTTTCTTCAATGAAGAAACATTTGCTGTTTCTTTGTTCTTGCACCGCTAACTTACGTGAACATACACAATAAGTGATATGAACATGTTTTGCAATGCAAACACAGCAAAAGATGTGTTTGCAAAAATTCAACTATTTTTATAACATCAATTTCTACACTGTGCATGCTCAAAAACTGAACTTTTTTTTCCTAAAAATGTTAAAAACAACTGAAACTTGGGAGTTAAAAATGACAAAAGCACACACCTTGAGCCAAACTCTATCAGACCTGCAAGTTTCAAGTTTCAAATCATTCTAGATCTTTAATTATCACTGAACAGAAAAAATACTTAATTTTGTTGATTTTTGGGAGATTCTCACCTCTATAACTTTGCCCACAGTGAACTAATTGCCACAACATTTTTAGGATCTAGAAACCCTGGCACTTCTGTGCGCATTCCAAATTTAAAGTAAATTGATTGAACAAGACAAAGCTATTTATGGTTAAAAATTGGGGTTTAACATTTAAGTTCTCATACAGGCATGACCGTGCCTGTATAATATATAGTATTTGCAAGAAAGTACGTTAATGCAGAAATTCAGCTCACTGGCATGGTAAGGCAGTGTGTTCCCCAGTCGTGCAACATACCTGCCAACAATACTTCTTAATAATTTTTTTTTTATATTTTGACCCCAAACTTTCAGCATGGTATTCTTATGACCCCACCTCATAAACCCCATAGGTGAAAATTTTCAAATTCATGCTGAAATGCCATTCTGTGTCACAAGTGTGAAAACATGTTTCAGACAGGATCTGAGAAATGAAAGCTGTACTGTTCATGATGTGGTGTGAAAAAAATGGCTATGTTGAAAATTTGGTGTCAAAATATGAAAATTACCAAAGTTATGCACTTTTGTAGAAAATATTCAATGAATGGCTATAACTTAGTCATTTGTTTGTACTTTTTTCACCAAATTTTCAACATGGCCTTTTTGGGAACCCACCTCATGAACACTGGTGGTGAAATTTCATTATTCAGTACAGACAGGTGATTTTGTGCAGTGACTGCAAAATCACTGTCTTGGTCTGATTAATGAAATGACTGTGACAGTGTTCATGAGGTAGGGTCACAAAAAGGTCATATTGAATATTTGGTGAAAAAATGTGAAAAAATGGCAAATATATCACCATAAGTTCAAAATGCCATTGTAAATACATTATATAGCATTTACTTGTATTTATTAGTTTGTGGTTTGGCTTTGAAGAGTGCAGATGTGTTCTGGTCCACAGAAGATCACATCCCATGACCTCCGGTGGTAAGCATAGGGTAAGCAGGGGTGTGTGATGGTGGGTGCTCAGTGGTAGGGTCAGGTAAGGGTAAGGATACAGCAGCAGCAACAAGGGATCATTTTCTTTTGCTCAGGTTAAAAAATAATATCCCAGGTTGTTGTTTTTTTTCCTTTCAGATGATTCATAAATGAACACTACTTCGGGACAATGAGGGTGGGCTCCCTAGTGTCCCATACTGCAGGGGGAGTAAAGGCCAACACAGAGATTGGCCCCCCTGATGTTAGCAGTGTTAACAAATCAAGAGCCTGCAAAGGGGGGAAGCATCCAACACTGGGGGGTGGGCATCCCAGTGTTAGATAAGAATAACAGATAATAAAAAAACAAATAGATTTAATAAATAAATAAACACATACATAAACACCTCCACTGGGGATTGGTGACCCCAGTGTGCAGATAACAGTTAAATTAAGGCACAGTCAGGCTGGTGGGGCTACTATGACAGTAGCCCCATCCCTGACCTATAAGTCATGATAGAAGAAGCCTGCTCTACATGACACAGCTGTTGTTAATAAATGAAAGCTGTTTCATATAGTGCAAGCATTATACAACACAGCTGTTGTTTATTAGAGACAGCTGTGTCATTTAGTACTTGCACTATACAACACAGATGTACTTTATTAAAAACTATCATGTTGTACATGTCCTGATCCACAGACAATGATGAATGACCTCCAGAGGTAAGTGCAGTGTAAGGGGGTTTGGGGGGTGGGTGCTCAATGAGGGGGTCGGGTATGGGGTAGGGAGACAGCAGCAACCATGAGGGACCATTTTTTTTGTTTAGGTTAAATAAAATGATGTCCCGGGATGCTTTTTTTTTTCATTTTAAGATGATTCATAAATGAACACTACTTCAAGACACTGGGGGTGGACTCCTTAGTGTCCCACACTGCTGGGAGGGGTTAATGCCAGCACGGAGATTGGGCCCCCCTGATGTTGGCTATGTTAACAAATCAAGGGTCTACAAAGGGAGAAGCATCTGACACTGGGGGTGGGCATCCCAGCATCAGATAAGAATAATAGATAATAAAAAAACAAATAGATTTAATAAATAAATAAACACATACATAAATACACTGCCACTGGGGATTGGTGCCCCCTGGTGTGCAGATAACAGTTAAATTAAGGCACAGTCAGGCTAATGGGGCTACAATGACAGCATCCCCATCCTTGACATATGAGTCATGACAGCAGCAGCTGGCACTATATGACACAGCTGTCTTTAATAAATGACAGCTGTGTCATATAGTGTAAGTACTATACAACACAGCTGTTGTTTATTAAAGACAGGTGTGTTGTATAGTATTTGTACTATACAAAACAGATGTAATTTATTAAAGACAGCTGTGTTGCATGTGTTGCGATCCACAGAAGATGACATATGACCTCCAGAGGTAAGTATAGTGTAAGAGGGGGTGTGGGGTGGTGGGTGCTCAGTAGGGTGCTTTGGTATGGGGTAGGGAGATTTCAGTGACCACAAGGGACCATTTTGTCTTTTTCAGGTAAAAAAGACATTGCTGGACACTTTTTTCTTTTCTTTTCAGGGGACTCATAAATGCAAAACACTACTTCGAAACAACAGGGGTGGGCTCCCCAGTGTCCCAAACTGCTGGGGGGAAGGTAAGTGCCAACAGAGAGATGGTTCCTTGATGTCAGAAGTGTTAACAAATTAAAGGGCCTGCAAAGGGGGGAACATCTGACATCAGGGGTAGGCATCCCGGTGTCAGATAATAATAATAAAAAATAAATTTAATAAATAAATACATACATAAATACACTGCCACCAGGAATTGGGACCCCTGGTGTGCAGATAACAGTTCAATTAAGGCACAGTCAGGCTGGTGGGGCTACAATGACAGTATCCTCACCCCTAACCTACAAGTCATGACAGCAGCAGCCTGCACTATAAGACACAGCTGTCTTTACTAAATGACAGCTGTGTCATATATTGCAAGTACTATATGACCCAGGTGTCATTTATTAAAGACAGTAGTGTTGTATAGTGCAGGCTGCTGCTTTCGAAAAAATTCAGCTATGAATAAAAAGTTTATTTTTTGAACTGCGCATGCTCAGAAATTGAACATTTTTATTAAATATTTTAAAACCTATTTTACAGCTGTATCTAAATACCACAAAAGCACACACCTTGGACCAACCTCTATCAAACCTGAAAGTTTCAGGTTTCAAAGCCTTCTATTTATTTAGTTATCAGGTGGCAAAAAATTCTTACAATTTTAAAAATGCAGACTTTTGTGTTTGTTTTGCACCTCTGTAACTTTGCCTCCCCTAAACCAATCTATGTGACATTTACAGGGTCAAGAGGTCCAGGCACAGAGAGTGTGCTTTCCAAATGTCATGTAAATCAGTTGAATGGGAGCAAAGTTATTAAGGTGCAAAAAATTGAGTTTAACATAGAAGTGTTTACTGAACCTTAATTTACAGGTGCTACTGTACCTGTATAATGCATACATACAGCAACGCCAGCCATGATGCAATACAACAACTTGCAGTAATTGACATGTCACAAAATATTGCATGATAAAAGGACTTAGTTGCTATTGAATTATACTTTTCCCTGTGGCATCACACAGCACTTTGTGATATACTGCAGCATTCCTGCATTGCATCCTGGCTGTTATACTATATGTCTGTATCTATATATTATACTAGTGTGACAGTGTCAGTATAGTTAATGTTGAGCGACTGGTTCTATGTTCAGTCCCTAACTTTACACCTTAATAGTTTGGCAACATTTGATGACATTAGATGAAATTTTGCAAGTGTTGTCTAGTAGGCAAGTTCTAAATATGTTGAAGGTGTGTGATGACAGCTTATGTGGTTTCATAGACCCACATATGTCATCTACCTGTAGACATCAAATTGTTCTCCTATAATTAACATGGGTTTTGGTTTTGTTCTCATGTCTATACAGAATGATTTTTTTTTCAGAAACTTTCAGGGTAGAAGTATGCTGTGCCAAGGTAGTATCTTTGGAAGGTTTTGTAAAACAATATCATATGGTTCCAGACTAATAGGGATTTAACGTTTTTTTTTTCTCTTCTGAGCATGCTCAGGAGGGTTTTTGAGATAACGTTCTGATATTACATGAAAAATTCCATGTTGTAGACAATTTTTCTTTTTCACTATTTGCTTCCCACAGCACAAAACAAAATTGTGTTGTGACGGCTGCCATCTTGTCCCCCCCCCAAAAAAATGGAATATGCTGCCATTGGGAGACATTGTAAGACAGTATGGCTTGAGTTTTCACTGCTATGCAGATGATACTCAGCTATACATGTCCTTTGTACCTAACCAGGATGATGCAATCTCAGTGTTTAACAGCTGCATCACTAAGATTCAGGGCTGGATGAATGCCAACTGGCTGAAGCTGAATCCTGACAAAACTGAAGTATTGGTGGTGGACCCAGGTCACCGGGTAGAAGGGTCTCTGGCTGGCTGGGCCTCTGGGCTATTGCTTGGTAGTTGCTAGCTGATATCCTCTGAACAGGTGCAAAGTCTGGCTATTATCCCTGACTAGGGCTTGACATTGATGTCTCAGGTGTCAGCAGTCATCAAGATCTCAATTTACCATCTGAGAAATATCACCCGGTTTAAGCATCTTAATATGTCAGGTGACCTTCCAACATTGGTCCATGCCTTTGTGACCTCCTGCCTTGATTATTGCAGTGCCCTGTACCTAGGGCTTCTGGGGGTTGAAATCTGCCACTTGCAACTGGTGCAGAATGCAGCAGCCAGGTTGTTGACTGGGCTTTCACAATCCAGCCATGTCACACCTGTGCTGTGTGGACTGCACTGGCTGTGGGTTTAGTGGCAGATCACCTTCAAGGTTGGCTTGCTAACTTATAAGGCCCTACATGGACAGGAACCAAATTATCTGCAAGAGCTCCTTTGTCCCTAACAACCACTTTGCTCAGCCAAAGAGGGATTGCTGGAAATTCCCAGGGTCCATTTGAAGACCTCTGGAGACCATACATTTGCCTTTGCAGCCCTAACCCTGTTGAATTCTTTACCTCTTTGGACATGGGGTGTCTGACTGTGGAGAGCTTTAAATCTGCTCTTAAAGCATTTTTATTTCCTCTTGCCTACCCTGATTATTAATATGTGGAAGTTTGCCATTTTAATTATTTATTGTTTTATGTGGTTTGTAAAAGTGCAATGGTATTCTTTGAATTGCACTAGAAATAAAGTTTATTATTATTATTATAATTAAAATGCATACAAAAGCGTAATTTAAAAAAAATAATCTTAACCTAGGTAAATGAAACCATTTCAACTACATTCTGTTGTTTGTTTTTTTTTAATTGTCTAAATACCTTTTCTAGGCACTCCAAAATCCAGGGTGCCCAGCTTAGCGAAAGCAGCTGTGCACCCACCTTCTTTGTATGAGGACAGCAGGGAATTTTTGAATGCTGAAGCTGCTGCTGGAGTTATGCTTCCAGCTTCAGTTGAAACAGTGATCCGGTGATCCCCTGTTATATCTCTCTGCCTGTTTGTATCTTTGTGTCTCTGCCTGTCTGTATCTTTGTCTTTCTGCCAGTCTGTCTGTCTGTCTGTCTATCTATCTATCTATCTATCTATCTATCTATCTATCTATCTATCATAGTTTGAATATTTGTTAAGTGGACTGGGATGCCCACCCCCATTCCCACTTCTTTCTCTCCACTCCCCTCCAGGATGCCCACACTTTCCAGTATGTATGTATGTATTTTTATATTTAACAACAACCCTGGCACCTCTTTTGTTGACCCCCCCCTCCAGGTCACCTACTCCCATTCCTCGAACAGCAGCCCAGCAATGGGATGCTCAATCCCCAGTGTCAGAATGTGAACTGAAATAAAGAAAACTGTCCCTTGGTTTTTTAAAACCTGTAAAAAAGAAAACATTACTATAGACGCACACCCATGTTAACCCTTATTTCATTACAAGTCTAGAAAAAAAATGATCACTAATGAATCCTCCGCGAACAAGTGTTATGGCTTCTCACTCTCTACATGCATATGGATTTTGTCCCTGCCACTCTTGATTTGAGCTACAAAAACTGGTATCATTGAGGATTATGCTTCCTGCTTCAATTAATGTAGGGTCAAGATGTTTAATCCTTTCAAATGGTGAAGGATGCATTCAAAATCCCCCAGACAGTTATATTTCATTATTTTCAAGTGCAGGCCTATTTAAATGGGATTGTCAGAAGGGGACTTTGGCTGGTCTCCATCACCGTGTTCTCTCAGGTGCTCATGGGAGTCCTTAGATGGGAATCTGCACCACACCTTATTTCATACCTATATAGGGTGCTACATGAATTAAGTTAATATCCTCTGATATGGGCTTTTCAGTTGGATGAGCTGGAGATGGGTATTCCCTTACAACAGGAAAACTGGGAAGTAGTTTGCCAGAATATACATAAAGTGATCGCTTATATGCTGTGGAAGGATTTTAGCTGGAAGTGTTTAGTTTGGTTCTTTAGCACTCTGGTCCAGCAGGTCTGCAGAAAATCAGCCCTAATGGCACACTACTGGCAGAAATGTGTTGAGGCTCATGTTACTCATTACCATATAATGAGGGATTGTCCTCAACTCTCTTTCTTTTTTCAAGAGATTGAGAGGGCACTACTAGACATGTTTATCCCTCATATAGTCCTTGCAAAAGAGATGTTTATCCTAACTGTGTAGCCCACTGATATTAGAGATCCTGCAACTGAATATTTGAAAGGCATATTAGTGACAGCAGTGAGGAAGTACATTATGAAGCACTATCTACAGGTGGAGATACCCATAGTGGCAGAATGGAAGCAAGTGGTAAACTATTTATGCTTTAGAAATTATGACTTACACCATCCAGAACCAAGTAGATAAGGGCCAGATTTGGAGGAGCCAGTGTCTCCTATATGCCATGGCCAGGGACCCCTCTTTAACACTCTACACACAGGAGGAAGATATATCTGATTTTGGGAGAGTTATGGTGTCTTATTGGACAAAGAAGGCAAGCCATATCTAGAGCCAAGTCTCTTCTCTTCTCTTGGGTCCTTATGGGTTTAATGTAGGGTACATGTGCTGGTGAGTGGGGTTGGAACCCTGTGATAGTATTATACAGTACTTGATAGACTTCTTGTGGCACAATGAATATTAAATGACAACTATATTTGTTTCTGTTTTTACTTGTTGTTTTGCCTTTTTCTGTACAAAAGTAAAGTTCAATAAAATCTGACTATAAAAAAAGAAAATAGTTCCTCACTGATCTGACCCCCCACACACACCACACATACCTCCCATTCAGCACCCACCATCCAACATACCCCCACACCTCCCATACCCCCACTTACTGAACATGTCCCACAGCATAATCTACTCTCTGATTGATGACATCTCTTGCTGTTGGAACCAGCAGCTGCAATAAGAAACAAACTCTGGCAAGTGCCAATATGGCTGCAAAATGATGGTATTGTGGGTAATGAGAAAAGTATAACCTAGCAATTATTGCACTAACCACTGAGCCACTAAACTAAAATATTCAGAGTCTCATCCATGACAACTTAAGTACATTTTTAGAAAACAAGGGCCTAGTTGACTGTACACAGAATGGCTTTTCAAAAAACTGATCCTGTACCACTAACCTAGTTGGATTCTATGATTGTGTTACTAGAAACCTTGACAATTGTAGAAAGGTTGATGTGATCTTTTTGGATTTTTAAAAGGCATTTCATACGCTGCCACATATTGGCCTGGTATTGAAGCTATTGAGAATCAGAGAAGATCAACCACTGTCAAGATTGATTGCTTACTGTCTCTCTGATAGGAGGTAGATGGTGAGGATTAATTGTTTACTATCCCCTAAGGGTAAAGTGACTAGTGGGGTCCTGTATGGTTTGGTGCTAGGCCATCTGTTTTTCAATATTTTTATTAAGGATTTTAAATTAACTGGTGGTAACAGGCTTATAAAGTTTGCAGATGATACCTGATTAGGAGGAATGGTCGACAGCAATTTGAGCAGGAATAGCATGACCCAGGATTTGGAAAATATTGTTGATTGGGTAGATGAAATCAGACACAACTCAACATAGAGAAAAGCATCATCATACATTTTGGTTGGAACAATATGTTGCAGGATTATTTTTTTCATGAACCAAACTGAAAATAGCGGTGAGGGAGAAGGATGTGGGCATATTCTTCACTAACAATCTTAAGAATATATATCATTGTAATCAAGTAGTTAATAAGACACCCAGTTAACCAATTGTGTGAGAAGAACCTTTTTTTCAAAATGTGATTTAGTTTTACTACCTATATACAATTCCCATAGTTAGCCTCATCTGGATTATAGCTCCCAGTTTTGGAGCCCACATTTCAGATAGGACATTGAGTTAGTGTAGAAAACCCAACATATATTGTATGTAATAAGATAAGTCCCTGTTGCAGGGCAAAACCTTATGAGGACAGACTCAAGGACTTAGGATTCTGGCCTTTAAATTTTAGAAGATTATGTAGACTTGCTATTCATGTTCAAGTTGCTTTAAGACACTGAGTTAATGAGTAATATGGGACTTAAGTACAAAGATTATAACCACAATTTGAGGGGATACAGATGTCAAGTTGTAGATGACATTCCAAGAAGTGAACTTAGGAAATATGCTTTCTCAGAACAATTAGATTATGGAATCAGTTGACAGGGGATTTGGTGTATGCACCAAACTGTTCTGCCTTTAAGTCAATGCTGGATAACTTTATACAGAATGGTAAACTTAAGTTATCATTAATGAGCAGTGGGGTCAGCAATCATGGGCACATGCCTATGACTGTTCTAAATTGCTGTATTAACTGCAGTATTAACCTGGAAAGTTGTATTTCCTCCACTTCCACTTTCTCTCTGAGTGACCTTGAGTGAGTCACTTTACCGCCCAGTGCTTTGTCTTATTCTCAGTCACTTTATCCTCAGCCTCTCTTAATGTCACTGAACCTCTTTTTGCACACTTAATGGCTGCTACCAACTGTTCATGGATTGTAAAACATTTTGGGACACAGTGTGTATGAAAGGCATTAAATAAAATCAAATTTCTTATTTTACTTCTTTCTTTTTTTCCTGTAAAACAATTCGTACTATCCAACTGCACTTCAAATAGGTCAGAATACAAATGTTAATTAAAGGGGTTCCATTTCTTTGTTAAACTGCTAGTTTAACAGGCCATGAATTCTTCTCCAGAAATGTAATATTTAATTACTGTAACTAGCTTTTTAAGTGTTACATTTCCAAATCACCATCAATTCTCAGATGGAACAAAGAGGTCCCCAAAATGGCATTACATTTTTAATACTGATTTAGCCCAGTCTCCATTCTGGGACTTCTCATTTGGGCATGTCCAGGTTTCTCCTGTGTGGAAGAATGACAGGAAGTAAGTGAATGTTTCTGCCAGTGCATGAAAAGGTGCCACACAGAAAATAAGAAAAGAGAGAAGTAGAACATGCCAGGGGCATGGGTCTGTGGGCCAAAAGGAATTGGGCTGCCTAAGTTAAGACAGAGTGTCTCCAAGGGGCCCTGGGCTTGGCCTGGATCAAGGAAGGAATTGAAAATGGTAACAAAACAGACAGAAGAGAAAAATAAATAAGTGACTTTGCTGGTAATTGAACCCAGGTCCACTTGGAATACCATTCTGCTGTGCCATCAGTTCTGCCACCAAGTCAGCAGGAATCATGGGACTCTCAGAGATGCCTTACTTTTATCCAAATGTACATCCTTTGGTTGTACAAATTAATTGCATTTTTATTCACAAGGGTGCTGTGTACATATACAGTACATACAATATAAAGAAACAGCTGAGAGAAAGAAATAAGGATCTTAATTTAGATTTGCACCTAGGCCACTCAGAATACCATTGTGCTGTGCTATCAATTGAGCCACCAAGATGACTGAAAACATGGGACCCTCAGAAGCACATTGCTCTTTTTCAAATGCACAACTTGATGTTAAATACACATCTATTTACAGTGGTTCAGGTGTGGTTGCCTTGGTGGTGTATCTAGTAGTGCAGTAAAATGGTAGTGCCAGAGCCTTTGGTTCAAGCTTTGGTTCATTAACTTTGCACAGGACCTAGAAGGCGGAATTTCACTGTTTGCTGATGACACAAAGCTCTGTAACAGAGCAGACACACCAGAGGGTGTAGACAAAATGAGAAAGGACCTGCAGAAACTTGAAGAATGGTCAGGGGTTTGGCAGTTGAAATTCAATGCAAAGAAGTGCAAGATAATGCATATGGGGTGCCAAAACCCTGGCACAATATATCAGTTGGGGGGTGATGATATAGCATGCACCAAGCAGGAAAGGGATCTTGGGGTTATCATCTCTGAAGACCTCAAGGTAGGGAAACAGTGTAACAAGGCAGCAGGTAAAGCAAATAGGATGCATAGGCAGGGGCATCACCAGCAGGAAATGTGAGGTCATACAGTAATTCCACTATACAAGACACTAGTGAGGCCCCACCTGGAGTACAGTGTACAGTTCTGGAGACCTTACTTATGTAAGAACATAAACAGGGTAGAGAAGGTTCAGAGGAGGGCAACAAAGATGGTACATGGATTGCATCACAAGTCCTATAAGGACAGGTTGAAGGAACTCAATATGTACTCCCTGGAGGAGAGGAGAGAGAGATGGGATATGATAGAGACATACAAGTATCTTACAGGGAGGAACATGGTGCAGGAATACACTATTTTTAAGTGAAAAAGATGTTCCAGGACTAGAGGGCATGGGATGAAGTTGGAGGGAGGACGATTCAGAGGAAACGTGAGGAAGAATTTCTTCACGGAATGGATGGTGGACAAGTGGAACACCCTGCCAGAGGAAGTGGTGGGGGCTGAAACAATCATGGGGTTTAAGAATGCATGGGGTAGACATAAAGGAATTCTGGAGGTCAAGGGTAAGGGGCAACAGACTTCTAGGAAAACATAAACTGAAGTTACAAGCTCAAATGGGCAGACTGGGTGGGCCATAGGCACTTATCTGCTAACACTGTCTATGTATCTATGTAAACTCTAGCTAAGGCACTTATTTCTTTCTGTAATCTGTCTGTATTCCATTTTTAATTTATTTGGCAGCACCAAGTTGAACATTAAAGAAAGATTAAGGTGTCTCTAGGAATCTTAGATTGCCAGCTGCCTTGGCTGAGCAGCTAGCAGTACAGTGTAATGGTATTCCAACTTGCTTGTTTTAAATTCCAGCTAAGGCACTTCATTTGTTCTTCTGACTACTTTATATTCCATATTTATGCTCATTGCACCCTTTTGAATAAAAATGTAATTCATTTATGCAGTACCAGGTAACGGATTTGAAAAGAGTAAGGTGCATTTTGGTGTCCCAAGGTTTTCAGTTTCCTTGGTGGAACAGCTGGTACCAGAGTGGAATGGTATTCTGAGTGACCTGTGCTCACATTCTAGCTAAGGCATGAATTTTTTATCTCACGTCTGTCTATTTGTGGTGCATATTTATGAACAAAGCACCTTGTTAATAGAAATGTAATTAATTTGTGCTGCACCAAACTGTGGATTTTAAATAGTATAAGGTGTATCGCTTGGAGTCCCAAGTTTCCAGTTGACTTGACTGTACAATGGGCAATGCAGCAAAATAATATTTCAAGCACCTGGGTTCAAATCCTGCCAAGTCACTTACTTTGTTCACTTTTCTGTTTGTATTCCATTTGTATTTTCAATGCACCCTTGTGAATAAAAATGTAATTGCTTTGTGCAACACAAGGTAGTACAGTACATTTGAAAAAGAGTAAGGTGCCTCTGGGAGTCCCAGTTTTCCATTTGCCTCTTGGCACAGCTAGTAGCACAACAGAATTGTATTCTGAATGGCCTGGGTTCAAATTCTAGAAAAGGTATATACAGTATTTATTGTTCTGCTCCATCTGTATCCATTCTATATACAGTATATGCACAAAGCACTCTTGTGAATAAAAATGTAATTAATTTGTGCAGCACTGGGCTGTGGGTTTTAGAAAGTGTAAGGTGCCTCTGGGAGTTCCAGATTTTCAGTTACCTGGACAGCACAGCTGGCAATGCAGTGGAAGTGTTTTCTATGTGGCCTGGGTTCAAATTCAGCTAAAGTACTAATTTCTTTCTCACTTACTGCCTGTTTGTATGAGATAGATAGATAGATAGAGAGATAGACAGATGGACAGAGAAAGAGATGCATATTACAGTGGTGGGATAGCTCCACTATATTTATGGTAGAGTAGGGTGTTTAATGTTAAACCTCAATTTCTGCACTTTAATAACTCCATAACTGTTCAATGGATTTGTATGAAATTTTGCATGTGTGGTCTTGTAGGGCAATTCTCCAAATGCACCAAGTTTTGCTTTGATCAGATGTGTGGCTTCTGAGATTCAGATACTGCAAAAAGTGATTTTTTTTTTTTTTTAAGTTTTCAGGGTATAAATGGGTTGGCCCACAGATATGACTTTTGCTGGTTTGATGAAAACATATTTAATTAGTTCCAAAATTTTAAAATGTTGGGTTCTGAGCATGCTTAGTAAGTACTTCAAAATAGCTGCATGAAACAAAAAAAAAGAATCCTTTTTATGGCTGTGGACAGAGCCATACAGCACTATTGTGATTGCTCAGTAGCTCTAAAAAATGGCTGATCGTGGAACCTTCCATTGAACTTTTGGAAGTATCCTTCCAAAAGCCTGATGGAGCATGAACCCCTCCACCATGATAGGCTGCTACAGAACAACAGCCACACTATTTTGACTGTTTCTTCCAAATTCTGGTGGCATGAACTGTACTTGCATGACCTTCTCACATGCGCAGTTCTGCTGACGTCATCATGTATGGCAAAATGCCATTAACCACAACTGCACATGTGCAACTGATGTCCATGTGCAGTTGCATCACCACCAGCTCTGCTGCATTCAATGGCCTCCAAAACTCATGTGGCACACTGGTGACTCACTCCAGTGTGCCCAAAGTTTTTTCTTTTGCCCACCAACATTGGGGTGCCCAATCCCTATGTTGGCCACCACCAGCTCCATGGCATTTTGTGCCCTCCCCAAACTCATGTGGTACACTTGAAGCCCACCCAGTGTGCCCAAAGTGTTTGCTTTTACCCACTGACATCAGGGTGCCCAATCCCCATGTCCACATTATGTGCAACCCCTCCCAGTCATGCAGCACAATGGGAGCCCACCCCAGTGTGCCTAACTTTTTTTTCTCTCCCACCTCCGCCACTGACATCGGGGTGCCCAATCCCCTTGCCTGCATTATGTACACCTCCCAGTCATGTGGCACACTGTGAGCCCACCCCAGTGTGCCCAGATTTTTTTTCTGTAAAAAAGAAAACAGTCCCTCATCATCACTCCAGTCTTATTTTCCTATCCCCACCCTCCCACTGAGCACCCACCTTCCCACACACTCCCTTACCCCGTAATTACCTCTGGAGGTCAGTGCAATCATCTTCTTTGGACTGGGACACATCTGCGCTCTTCAAAGCCAAACTATGAACTGAAGAATCAAAGGTAAGTATTGTATACTGCCATTGAATAGGGTTTTCAACTTATGCTGATATTGCAGCCATTTTTTTGGAATTTTTGCCCCAAATTTTCAACATGGGATTCTTGGGACCCAGCTCATGAAAACTGTCACTGTCATTTTGTTACTTAGCCCTGAAAGGTGATTTTGCAGTTGTGGCACTGAATCACCTTTTGGGACTGATTCATGATATGACAGTGCCACTGTTCATGAGGTGGAGTCCCAAAAAGTCTATGCTGCAAATTTGGTGAAAAAAATTACAAAACATGACTGTGTCATGAGTGTGCATTCTTCAGTTTATACACAAGCTCCCAACTTCACCAGTTGTTAATATTTTCACTCCACATTTTCAACATTGCCATTTTTGCATACCTCCTTCAAAACAGTACAGCTGTCATTTTCCACAACCTGCCCAAAACATGTTTTCACATCTGTGCCATAGAATAGTGGTTTGTTCTGCAAAATCACCTTTCAGGACAAGTGAACAAAATTACACTAGCACTCTTCATGAAGAGGGGTCCAAAAAAGGCCATGTTGAAAATTTGGTGCAATACCTCCAAAAAATGCCCAAGTTACACCCGGGCATTGAATAATTTCTACGTACATGTGTAACTTTGGTCACTTGGTAGCTTTTCACAGCCCTATCCGCTCTGGCTAGAGTTTGTTTTATATGGGGCTAATCTTTTTTTTATGAAGGGAAAATCCACTTTTATTTGCACCATCTTGTTTTCCATTTTCACCTCCCAAAAATGTTTTCAAACTTACAAAAATGACATCTTGCATATCGACCAAGACACCTATCTTCCTCATCGGGCTTCCAATAGATGGATTCTGCACTTAACTGTTAGAGAAATGGTCCACAAGTTTGTTTTTTTTAATTTCATTTTCACATCCTTTTTTGTGACTTGCTTCATTGTTTCCTATGGTATTTTTCGTTCATACACAAAAGGATTCCATGATAGGGAAAATGATTTTGGACATTTTTTTTAACAAATTCACCCTTCAACAAGCCATAAATTGCTAAATATTTACACTTAAAAAGGACAGGAAATCAAAACTGCAGTTTGAATCACAGAATGAGTACTACTATTTATAATAAAATGTTTATCTGTTAAAACTGACTTTTTATTTATCCTATTAATATTTTGTGATGTGAAAAAAATGTGAAAATGACACTGGGGCAGACATACTGCAGTAGCTGACTGAGGTGACTCGCCCATTTTAAGTGCAAAGTTTTGAGCAAGACAGTTTGCTGAAGATGTGGTCATTTGAGCTGTTTCTTTTGTTTGTGCCACATGTGTACTGAACTCTCCTGCAGCTGTCAGATGCCTTCTAAAGGATATGAATTTAAAAACAATATTTCTTATTTTAAAAAAAGCTACTATATCAGTTGCTGTTCAAAAATGTGGTACAAGGTATAATAGGTAGAGAAACATGCTGTGTGACAGAAATGGATCGTTCTATATTTGTATATCTAATTTTTATCTATCTTATCAGACACATAAAATCTGTAAGTGGGTCAAGTTCAATGTACACATTATCCCCCCACCATCCCACCCTCTCCACTACCAAAAATATGCTTGAGAAACAATGGGTGTCATTGTAATCCCCCACCTGATAAAGGGTCTTGGAGGCATTCATTCTTTATTTAAATCTGCTCTCCAAATGCCCAGTGTCCTCATTCTTATGTGGCCTGTGATCCTGCTCTGTGCACAAAATCTCTGGACTGGGCACTTATGATGTAAAGCTCTTTATACACTTAAGATCAGTGAGCACCATTTAGCAACACAATAAGAAAGTGATTTAGTGAAAGTGTGGTCTGCAAGAAAGTGCTCATGGGCTGTGATGTCTCAAATATTAATCATGACTGGGAATAAATGCAACAGTTTGGAAATGTCTGATGAACATAACAACAGAGCTTGCTCAATTTGGAATATGGAACAAGCCATCACATGTAGTTTGGAAAAAGTAAAGGATGGGTCAGGGAAGATGTCGTGTATCTGTAGCATGCTATTCACACCAGATATAATCTGATTGGACTAAAGTTTGTGGTGCACCTCAGTTCACCATACACAAAGTATGTACACAATGCCACACATCCGGCAACGTGCTAAGAGAAAGGATGCATAAGGGTGCCAGTGTATAGTTGAACTGGCAGGGAATTCATAATAAGGGGAAGGCTATTGTTGGAATACAACTGTAGTCTAAGCTCGCTTACTGCATAAATGAACTGTATGTTGTCTGAGTGCATTCATTCAGTTCCTTCATGCAGTAAGTGAATGCTGCTTCTTTCACAACTTTAGTCATTTTATTCTCTTATGTGCATTCAGATGAAAAAAAAATTGGTATCGGCATACTTGGTGGACTAATAAAAAAAATACACTAAAAGCCTATATCCAGGTGCTCAAAATGTTTATTAAGCAGTCAGAGTGAACACATAGCTGACACAGCCACTATAAGTGCCTCAGTGTTTGGTGCAAACATGCTTTGTTAAAAAGCTGAAGCACTAACTTACTATCCCTCTTTTACACAAAAAAAAACCAAACATACAAAACAGGTGAGCATCATTAAAAACATGGAGCGATCTAATCCATCGGCCATCACAATACTAGATGCACTATTGATGCTGTTGCAAATCTATGATATACAAATCCTTAAATTAGGAATGTAAAACAAGATAGAGTAATGACATAAAAGCGCACTTATCTGTACACACAGAAATGCAGGTATAAATAATTAAAATAAATGTTGATAATTGGTTAATATATGCTACAGTGAAGCACAATACAAACTCCTGTTGCACCAATTAAAAAACCTGCAAAAAGCTGAAGTTACAAATACAAGCAGAAATCAAGCACATAAATAACAATGATTTAGATAAACAGTATGCAGGTAAAACTGCAGGTACTGTATAGCTAGTGATGCTAATTAACTGTTCTTCATAGGTGATACCTGCAGATGGTTTATATAAATCTGTGTTACTTATGCGTTTGATTAATGCTTGTATTTGTTACTTTAGTTTTTTGCAGTTTTTTTAACTGATGCATGTGACAGGGAGCTCCTGCCACTCTTGAAGAATGACCTTGTCTTAAATCTGTTGCAACAGTTCTTCTATTTCTTAGCCTAATCTATCCTTTACAGTTTCTAGTCCATAAGGTTGGCCACCTATGGGCATCCCCTTCCCTTTCTTGACTATGCTACCGTGTCCTCTTTAATTTTTCTTTTTCCTCTCATGTCCTTGTACAGGAAGGTTATTTGGGTGACCTCCGAGCATATGTAAAACAAAAGGTTGCATTTATCATTGTTGGTTTTAGTATGTAATAGCACTACTATGTCATAAAATACCTTGATGTATTATATATGCTTTATGTTTATGACACCTGTAAATATTGAAAATAACATGGCACTAGATGGTTTTGATAATGGTAGAAAGTACTAGGAGACTATTATAGAAATTTAGTTAGTTCTGCTATTTAAAATGCATGTGAATTGCTGTAAACTGAACAAGTCTGAAATGTTATGGTGATTTGCATATATCCCATGATGCTTTGCATTATGAAAGTATGTATGATGTCTTTCTTTGAAACTTGATTTGTTGCCAATGCCCTTTGGGGTAACCATTTTTTTAGTGATTCTGCATTGAGGTTCTTTGTCTATAGCTTGTTGTGTTTTTGTTTTTTCTGTTTGAGCCCCCAATACCCAAGTAAATGGGGCCCACATAGGGATGAAGGGTTTTCATTGAAAAGTGGTTAGATCAGAGATCAGTGTCAGTAGCTGCTGGCTAAGTGCAGAGAAAGGACATGCATTGTCTGTTGCTGCTAACTGATGTACTGAAGGAGGTATATGGCATTTCAGAAGCTTATTTCCTGTATTTTGAATAAACATCACACATAAATTGTGTGTTGAACCTGACTTTCAGTGTCTGGTCCATATGTTATCCCATAACCACTCCACAATGCAAAAGGAGTTTGTATTGTGCTAAACTGTAGCTCATATTAACCCATCCTGCATTTCTGTGTTTTTACAAATAAATGTGCTTAAATGTCATTTCTGTGTCGTGTTTTACATTACAAATTTAAGATGGCTTTGTATATTGTAGGTTCAAAACCTTGTTGATGTAATAGAAGCTCTATTAATTAAGTTGCATTTCATAAGCCAATTAGCATAAACAGTGCATTTAGTAGTGTGATGTCTGTTGCATTGCAACTCTCCTAATGATTCTCACTGGTTTCACATGATAATTTTATATAAAAGAGGGGTAATATGTGAGTGCTTCTGCTTGTTAACAAAATGCGCTTATGCAAAATGTTGAGGCATGCACTTTTAGTGGCTGGGTCAGCTGTGAGTTCACTCTGTCTGCTTAATAACACATTTCAACCACCTGTATATA
Source organism: Neoceratodus forsteri (assembly GCA_016271365.2). Taxonomy (NCBI): domain Eukaryota; kingdom Metazoa; phylum Chordata; order Ceratodontiformes; family Ceratodontidae; genus Neoceratodus; species Neoceratodus forsteri. The sequence continues at coordinate 662,993,401 of CM028130.1, read as the reverse complement.
GGCCTTGTGTGCTTTTTTTTATTTATTTTTCCATTTACATTTGTGTTAAAATGACACACCATGGTTCTCTGAGCTGCCCTTTTGTCTTTTATACTTGGTGAACACTAGAGGTGGGCGAAAGTTGTGAATTATGCTTTTGCAGAGCTTCAACAAAATTGCAGAAATTTCAGAACTTTCACCACTGGCAAAACTGAGATTCTCCACGGATTTTCATCACATTCCATGGCCTTTTTTTGTGAACTGCAGAAAAATGCATATGAATTGTGGAATTTATTCTATCCACAGTTTAATGAACTGTCAGTGAATGAGTGCATGCTTGTACAACCATGTGGTCATTAACTGACAGTTCAGTGGGCCACCAGTAGGGGAGGATAGAACAGGGCTGCAACCCTGGCCTGCTTACGGGAAGGGTGGGGGGAGCAGGGTGGTGGCAGATGTACTTTTGGGGTGTGGAGTGGGGGGTCCACTTGACACCAGGGAATTGGGATTATTTTTTTTAAGGGCTATGGGATGGGGGTCCAGTAGACACCAGGGGATACTGGGAATAGAGGGGGATGAGTCAGTGGGCTGTTTTTTTGTGAATGCAGGGAATCTAGCATAGGGAAGGGACTGCTAGACACCAGAGACATAAAATGGTTTAGGGGCCATGATCGGTGAATGGGGGGCCACTGAACACCAGGGAGGGATCAGAATTTGTGTTTAATCTTTACCGGGACCCAAGGGCCATGATTTCTAGGTGGGGGCTGGGAACCATTAGACACCTGGGATCAGGGAATTTTACTTGAGACACACGATCGGTGGGTGGGGGGCTACTAGACACCAGGTGGGTCCAAGGAAGGGATTGAAGATTATTTATTTATTTACTGAGATCCCTGATCAGTGGGGAGTGGATTAATGAATTAAACTGCAGTCAAAAAAAGCTTCAGAACTGACCAATGGCAGTGACCTGTTCTGCTGGATTTTTCCCCGCAGTTTAATAAATTAACCCACAGTCTGTATATTTATTCTGCAGTTTTAGGATCAAATTTCCATGAAAGTTGTGAAAATGATTTCTGAACTTTCACGAAAATTCCGCCAGCAGAATTTTTTTTCACACACCCCTAGCGGGCACATATCAAAGTCAACATTCTTTAGCAATAAAATCCTATTGGTACCACAGTAGCCCCCACTCCCACCAGCCTGCAAAGCACAGACAAAAAAATACAGTCAGATGGACACATAATTTAAAACTTACTCTCTTTCCACTGAAAGGCATTATTCGACATTTCACTCTACCACTACTGTTAATCTTAATACATATCTTGTTATAAAAAGTGCTTCACACCAGTGATCTGGGTTCAGGAATGGACTCAGAGTGCCATGGGTCAGCAGGGGAAGGAGAGGATTGAGCATCCAGAAGACTGCTCTCCTCTCCTTGGCAGGTTAGAGGGGATTGCAGCACACGGAGAGCATTATGGAGTGGTGCTGTAGACGGGACAAGAAAAACAAGAAAAAATAGTGTCTCAAATGACCAGATGATGGCTGCTCATACCCTCACAGCCACAGAGCCCCCAGACAGCCAGGACCAACCTCTGCAACACCCAGGGCCAAGGAAGATAAGCCACAAGGCTCATTCTCTCCAGAAGGAGAGGATCTGCCCAGTGAAGGGATACGTCAGGTTACCCTGGGGGAAAGGCTGCAATATTGGGTGGGAGTTGGTGATGGGGGTTCCTGGTGAGGTGAGAACAGTCCTTGGAGGCTTGAAGGAAAGGCTGGTCAAAATGTAGGTGAGGCATATATATATACATAATGCAAAAAAAAGTGCTAACAAAATGTGATAATACTATGCCAACATTCAGAGTAACAATTACATTTTTAGCACAAATTGAAACTGATACCAGTAGTGAAGAGATCTTATAGAACTGGGGGATAAACTGCTGTGCAATACTAATACATATTTACATATTCACTATGTTTAGCCAGTTAAAAATAGTTGCCTGTTGTAAAGTTAGACATGCTATTATGAGCCCACATACACATCGCACTATTTGATCAAATGTAGAACTCACTTAGAACATCACTCTCATCCAGCTGATTATGATCTTAAATGAGTTGGCATGCTTTAATGATTCTTACCTGCACCCAATGGGTTGGCCATGGAGAGAAAGAGAGACAGGCACATCTGGGCTGGCGACTGGGATGTGGGTGTTCTCCTGTGGCCACCGTCATCTCACCAGTGGTCTAGAAGGCATTTTTCTTAGTTTTCCCCCCATGAGCGCAGTTGTGCATTGTCATCAGCATGCAGCTTCCCCATAGATGCCCACTGTGCTCATCCCTGATACTTGTTCCCACACAAGCAGTAACCCCGGTCTCCAACAGGGTTTACTATTACACCAGGAAGACCCCTGGATCCCTCTCCAGGGAGGGGAGAGGAGAGCTGTCCTACAGATGATTGATCTATCTCCCCCCCTGCCAACCCCCAGCACCTGGGCTCACTCCTGAACCCGGATTGCTGGAGCAGTGCGTGGTGTGGTATCCTCTGTGCCACTGGGACAGCTACTCACACCATGTTTTTAAGGAAAGTCATACAATGAATATCTTGAAAACATGGGGTCAAAATAAAAAAAAAGATATTATCATTATTAAGAAACTTTGTGTGTAGTACCATTCTTCACCCAAGCAAGTATGCTTTGTGATCCTGTGCCAGTGACCTGAGTTTAGGAGTGAGCTCAGTGACACAGCTACATGGAGGCTGAGGGGGCTGGGATGGCAATGTTATACAACACCCCACCAGCCAAAGAATGAAAGCTGCAGGGTTGTCCGCATGGGCTTGGATATCAAATAGAATCTTCTTTTGGCATTAGTACCTGAACTTCTGTCCCTGTGCATTGACTGACAGATTATCTCTTTGCCAACTGTGTCTGTATCTCTGGACACATGAAAGCACAGGGACCAAAGGACGCTGTGCTTCCACAGTACACCAGACAGCCCCATTCATTTTTGCCATCCATTGTCTCATGGAAAATAAGGGCCCATAGGAGCCCTATACTTTCACAAGTAGATGTAGACTTCCCTTCATGCAAGGCCCAAAGGGCTCTGCATGTCTGCATCTGTTCAGATAGGTCCCAAACAGACCTGTATGAATGAGGAAACAATTCCACTACCTCAAAAAGATAGGAAATCTTTGCAAAAAAATACTTTAATGCACTAGTTAGGGTTTAACTTAATGCAACAAAAGAAAACAGTAAAAGGAAAAAAGTATTAGGGTTTCAGGTCCCCAGAGCCTTGGTGAATCAGCGATGGGGTTTTCCTTGGAGGTGTTAACGCTAATGCCCACTCTGTTCCCTAAACAAACAACATCAGAAATTATCTCCTTTCTTCGTGCAAGGCTCACAGACCAGACACATTTATGAGTAGTAGACATGGCCACTGATTGTGCTCTTTCTATTTTTGAACAATTTTGGAGGTTTTTTGCACACTGTTGTACAGATGGGGGCTGTCAGAAATCCAGCACTGAACAATTGTTTTTTAAGCACTAACAAGGGCTAGAGACCAAAGTCAAAGATGATGTTTTAGTAGGTGTTTACTTGGGTCTACCTTTAAAATGAATTATAAGGGAGATCCAGGGGTCTGGAGCCCAACACATTTGTGATTATTTCAGGTGTTTTGTGCCAGGACCTTGCAATCTTTGGGCATGTTAAAATCATGTGGGGGGAAGTATTATTTACTTATTTATTTAAGTTTTGGTAACTGGGTAGGCCTGCTGAGACCATTACAGTCCCTTTTTCAGAGGCAACTAAGGATTAATTGCATACAAAGAAGAATAAACAGTGAGAACAACATAAGCAATTGGGTAATTACATACAAAGAAAAATAAACAGCAAGAACAGCAAAAGCAATTTGATAATAAATACTTTGCAATAGGGATATAGTAGAAGATATGCAGGCAAGTTAGGTACAATTTAAAATCAGCATGAGTACAGTTACAGAAAAAGAAAACAATTACACCTGGCTTAGCAGAATGTTAAGGGGCACACTATTGGTGCAAGGGCAAGCTGGGAGGCCGGCAGTAGCCTGTGAGGTGACTCATTTGGAATGTGCAGATGTTCAGCGGTCACATGAGCAGAGGCTTAATCCTAGCAGATGTGTCTTGAGGCCTTTCTTAAAACCTCCAAGGGAGTTAGACTCTTGGAGATTGTTAGTGAGGCTGTTCCAGAGCGATGGCATATGAGCTGTGAATGATCAGAGCGCTTGGGACATCTGGATTCTGGGGACATGCAGGATTGCTGGTTGGAGGACCTTAAAGTTATAACGGTTTGCTTAGGCATAATGATACCAGTCAGACTGAGTGGGGGGTGGATACACTTGTTTGCTGAAGCTTGAAGGCCAAACAAAGGGAAGGGTATATTAATCTGTCCTCAAGGGCAGGCCACTTCAGTGAGCACAATACTTTGCAGTGGTGTTCTTGGGGTGGTGCACCAATGGCAAAACACCCAACCCTATGATATAGTGTTCTCAGGTTTTGCATCTCTGTCCTTCTCAGTGAGTATAGCACAGGGGCCCCATAGAACAGAGTGGGCAAGAGCATGTCAGTGGCTACCCTTAACTAAGATGTCTGAGTCAGGAAAGGGCTCAGACGATACAGGAGACTAAGTTTCTGATTAAAGGTCTTGTTGGCCAGTCAACATGACCCTAGAAGGAACAGTCTTGATCTGTGTACACACCCAGGTATTTAATGCAATCTACCACCTCTATCCTGGAACCATTGGACAGGTAGGAGGACAATAAGATGATATGTCAATGCCCAGACTTTTGGGTCCAAATAGGATAGCTTTGTTTTGTTTTTTCCATTGAGTTCTAGGAGATTTGCCAGGAACCAATTTTCCACCATGGAGAGGGCATAGCTGAGAACCTGATTTAGCTGTGCCACATCACAAGATGATATGTAAATCACAGCATCATCAGTGTAAAGGGTCGCCATGGCACCTCCACAGTGCTTTTGGCAAGTTATTGATAAACAGGGAGAACAAGAGGGGTCACAGGATTGAACATTAGGGGACCCCATCACAGATGGGGCATTTATCAGACTTCACCCCCTGCCATCTTACTATCTGAGATCTACCATGCAGGTAGTCTGTGAACCACTGCACAGAGTGGTTGTCCAGTCCAAGTGATCTGAGCTGTGAGAGTAACATCTGATGATCTACTAGATCAAAGGCCTTGGTGAGGTCTATAAAGATTGCAGCAGTTAGTTTTCCATTATCCTGGGTTGCCAGGATTTTTGATGTGTGGCTAACCAAGGCACTACCAGTACCATTTTGCTTTCTAAACCTATGTTGCTGGGGAAGTGAGGAGTTTATGTTGTTCAATATAATCCTGGACTTGTTGATACACAATTCTCTCTAGCAATTTGCTGAGTTTGCATAGAATAGAAATTAGTCTACATTTCTCATCTAGTTCACTTGCCCCCCCTTTGGGAATAGGAGTAACCAGAGCTACTTTCTAGGTTGTGGGAACTTTCCCTTCCAGCAGTGATCTATTGAATAGCCACATGACTGGTGTGGCAATTGCTTGGGCTGCTAATCTGAGTAGCCTGGGTTCAAGTTTGTCATGATCTGCTGAGCCAGTCACCTTAATGTATTTGAGTAGCTTTAGTACCTCAAGTTTAGACACCATCTTAAGGTGGAAGTTAGATGATGGGGGAGGACCCCCTGTATAATCATGGGATAATGGACTAGAGCCCCTGGGGTGGACCTTATATCTACTAAGGTCAGTGAAAAAAGCATTGAAGGCATTTATGGATTAGTGCAGATCCGTGTGACAGATGCCACCTGCAACAATGTCACAGACATTTTGCATGGTATATCCCTTTAGGAGAACATTAATTTGGGACCAAAACATTCTGGGATCAGAAAGGTTATTTGTTTGTGAGTTTTGTAAGTACTGCCGCTTGGCCCATTTTATATCTCTTTTGCATTTATTCCTGAGTTCCCTGTACTGGACCCAATCATTGGACAGGTTAGTGTATTTGTATTTACCCCAAGCCCTGTCTCTTTCTCTAATTAATTTCTTAAGGTTGCATGTCAGCCATCTGGACTGTTACCCTTTGATCCTCATTTGTATAAGGGGGACCTGCTTATTGGCTGCAGAAAGGAAATTTGTTGGTGAAAAAGTCAGGGCTATGTCTAGGCTGGGGGAAAATTTGATCTGGGACCAGTCCACTGTAGATAGGGTACCAAGGAAGGAACCTGTATTGAATTTGGAATAGTCACATGCCAAAAAGGTTCTAGGGGGGTGGGAAAGTAATTCTTTCATATTCCAAAGATAGAGATATGGTCACTTAAAGAGTTGGCAAACATGCTAGCCAACTTGACTCTGTTGGGGTTCAATGCAAGGATCCAATCCAGGGTTGAGTGGTTCCCAGTTTTTAAGTTTGATCTGGTGGGTCACTGGATAAGCTGGATCAAGTTAACCTCTTGCATGTTGAAGTTAATGTCACGTTTGGTCAGTGGGACACAGTGAAGGTTGAAGTCACCCAGGATTATTTTCTTGCAGGAAGGCAGGTCAGAGATAAGCCTGGTGAGGGCCTTTAGTGCATCCACTGCAGTCTTATAAGGGTTATATACACAACTATTAACAAGGGCTTCATACCACCTAGAAGGAACTTGAGGAATAGTGTTTCACAGGGTAAATCAGTCAGGGTTGGTGTTGCTACTATGGAAGCAGGGACATCTTAATGTATATTACAACCCCTCCACCCTTTTTTCAAATTCTGTCCTGCCTAAAAGTTTTGAATCCTGTGATCTCAATCTCCTGCATTAAAATGCAAGGTTTTAGCCAGGTTTCTGAGATGGCTATTACATCAGGGGAATACTGATCAACCCAGGTTTCTAGTTCATGTGACTTGGACCTGAGGCTATTAATATTCATATGAACCAGTTTTAACCCTTTAGCATTGGTCCAGTATGCACTCCACCTAATACTTTGGACACTCTTTAGGTTTGTCCTGTTAATCTGATTCTACTTTGGTTGGAGGGATTTATGCCCTGTAGAGAAATTGTAGTTGTATCTGTCTTAATATGTTATTTTTAGAGCATTCCTTTAAGTGCATTACAGCTTCACTTCAAATAGCTGATGTTATTTCCAGACCCAAATAATCTCCCAATGTTTGCATTATTTGTTTATGAGATGGTGGAGAACCTCCAAGAGGGTGCTGTAATAGATAGAGAGCACTCTGGAATGAGGTTTGGGTCTATAGAGTTCCTCCCCCAAGGGGTCTATCCTGGAGCAACTTAGTGGAGCTACAGTGAGGTTAGATAACCTTGGTGCACACGTAGGTAAACAAAAGAATCTTCTTGGAGAGACAGCCCATGTGGCTTATAGGCCCCAAAATGAGAGACATATTTTGCCTGCATACAGTTGCATTAAACAGTGTATTTGAGACCCTTTTTCCACCTAATGAGATCTCTTTGGAAGAATGTAAAGTATTTTGGTGTGTTTTATGATGGACAAAATTGTGGCTCATTCAGAAATGGACAGATTAACTTTTAAATGGGTACTGGCTGCCATCTAGACTCACTAAGCTGTGTGTAAAAGGGTTCTAACATGTTCTGTATTGTTTAAGATGTACTGCAGGTGAAAGGAAATCTCTGCAGAGGTTTCCCCCAATTTGATCCTCCTCCATATCAATACAGGGTAGAGATAGGCAACGTTGGCTAAATTCACTCCATGAATTAATCCACAAAGTTATCACAATTTATGGAGAGCAGATTGATTCATGAACGGTGGAATTCCACTACATTGGTGGAATTTTTGTCTGCGAAGTGTGGAATTTTTCCCACAAATGACAAAATTCCACATGCAAATGGCAGAATTTTATTACAAATGGCAGAATTCATATGAAAATTTCACAATTCATTGGTCATTTTCACACTTTTGCACTGAAAACTTCATGATTTCGAGCTTAGTTGAAGTTGTTGAGGGAAAGGAAAGGTTTGCAAAACTCTCAGCCACTTTGTGGCAACCTCACTTGGAGAGTAAAACTTTGCTGCAACTCTAATCCAGGAAGTGGTAGTTGGAGAGCCACCCAAGGGTAGAAAGGACAATTGAGCATCCCAGTAGTACAATTTAAAGTTTGTGCCCCCCCCCCCAAGCTGGACATTTAAAGTATGGTTCTGCATATGCATGCATTATTCCCTTCCTGAAAAAAATTGTGCATTATAGAATTCAGTTGCTTAAAGAACGTGTTGGCGATGTGGATAGGCAGTGATGGAAACAGATACAAGCACTGACAGAGAATATTTATTATTATGTTGTTAGTCTTTCCCAGGAGTGTCAATGGGAAATCTTTCCACCTATTGCATTCTTCAGAGACTACTGTAAGTAGGGGACTATGGTTCTGATGTAGCAGCTGTCCTGCTTTCTCTGAAATATGTACACCCAGGTATTTAATGTGATCCACTAGCTGCACCCTCTGGAATTACTGGTCAATCACTCCATACATAACCTCCCTACCAGCAAGGTCTCACTTTTGGTCCAATGTATTTTATGGCCAGATGGGTAACTGTATTCATTTAGGAGGATTTGTACATTAGGAAGACCAAAAGAACATTTTTTTTAAGTAAAGCAGTAGGTTATCCATGAACAGAGATACATTGTGCTCACTATTCTTATCAAAAAAAAACTCCACACCTGAGTGCCTTTGGATTGCTGCTGCTAGGGGTTCAAGAGACATAAAATAAAGTAGGGAGAAAGTGGGCATCCCTGCCTTGTTCCCCTAACCGGGGTAATGGAGGGAGTGAGGGAGTTAGTGACCATTATTTGTGCAGTCAGGGTGATGTATTGAGTATTAATCCAGGATAACATACAGGGACTCACCCTGAATTCTTTCAGCATGGCAAACATATGTTCCACTTCACATGGTCAAAAGCTTTCGCTGTGTCAAAGGCAAGGACTACTTTTCCATGTGATCCTGAGGTTCATGCCCCATGGTGGATCTCATTAAGAGTTCTTCATATGTTGTGCTTCCCCTGTCTACCTTGCACAAAGCTGCTTTTGTCATTGTGATTATTTATTTATTTATTTAGCTTTTGTTGACTGGGCAAGTACACTAGACAAATCCTGCCTATTTTCCGGCACGACCCAGGGCAGGGGGATTATGTTGGGGCAGTACAGGCTGTGGTCTAACAGCAATGACTCTTCCTATAATCTTATAGTCTGGGGTAAGGAGGGAGACGGTGCTGTATGAAGAACAAAGAGCGGGGTCCTTGCCCTGTTTGGGGAGCACTGTAATTATGGTAGACTGCATGGAGGTGGTGAAACTCCCCATTTCCCACATTCTCCTCAGTCACATCCTGCAGGGGATCTGCTAGGAAGGCAGGAACGGTGTTAATGAAGTTGATAAGTAGGCCAACATGCCATGGGGCTTTTCCTCCCCTCAGTTTCTTAATGGCATTAAGAAATCCTTTCCTGCTTAGTGATTGATCTAGGATTTGGGTGGCACCAGTGGGTATTGGTGTTATCTGGGCTTGTAGCAAGAAGTCCTGAATTTGTGACTGTGATGGGGACACTTCTGACATGTATAATAATACCTGTACTGAATATTGTCTGTCAAAATTTAGGTTGCCACTTGGCGATTACAATGGACAATGGACTCCAGGACAGTCAGCAACATGGGTTCATCTCAGAGAGATCCTGCAAGACCAACCTAGTTGAGTATTACGACTGGGTGACTAGGGAACTGGACAAGGGCCATGCAGTGGATGTCCTGTATTTGGACTTCAAAATGGACTTTGATTCGATGCCTCATGGGCATTTGGGGGGAAAGTTGGAGTAGTTGGGAACAGGGACAAAGATGGTTAACTCATTGCCTCCTACAATACGCCTGTAGGTGGCAGCAAATGTACAGTGGTGTGTCCCAGAATGACTACAGAAGTCACCTACAGACTTCCTGTTTGCCATAGTAATATCTGGAGCCATCATTCATGTTTTAATATTACTTGCCAGCCAGAATTGATTAGAATTGACTGCATAGCACCATTAGAAAGGTAATGTGTTGAACAACTTTGCCACTGACACTTTGTATGTATCATGTTCACTTTAGGAGTTATTCACATTTGTTTATGACATGGTGTGTATGGCAGACATTTTGTCCATCAAGAAACACCTAAGCACTTTGGGGGAATCTGAGCCAGTATAAAACAAAAACTAAATTGAGCACAGTTGACTGCATAGCAGCATTTAAAAGGCAATTTTGTGTGGAATAACTTTGCCACTGATACATATTATGTATCTTGCATTCTTTAGGAGTTATATGCATTTGTTTATGGTATGGTGTATATGGTTCAGATTCATCCCTCAAACCTCACCAACGCACCCTAACTAAAATGGAGAAAAAGTATGTTTAATACTACAGAAATAGCTGTTTTTTTACAAACAAATTATTAAAATTACATCTAATGTCTGGATGCTTAATTTGGTGTTGATATGTTACATATTTCCCAACAAAAAAAGGGCTTATGGTGCATTTTTTAGTGGAAAAAAATGTTTTTCTGCTGTTTCGACCAGCACAGAAAAAAAAACTAAATTACCTATTATTACTTGCATACCACCATTGGAAAGGTAATTTCGTGCTGAACAAATCTTCCACTCACACTTTGTGACTAGCACTTACATTTTGTGTGCATTGGCATTTGTTTGTGGCATGCTGATTATGGCATGATTTTGCTTAGATGCTTATAACCAGGAATCACTTTTAACAATATATAGGAGACAAGTGATGTAACTTTAGAGAGTTCCTGTGGAGGCAAGGAGTTAACTGGATTATGAGCTGACTGTAGAGGAGGCAGCAAAGGGTGGTGGTGGTGGGGGGGGAACTATCATCTCCAAGGGCTGTGATGAGCAGGGTTCCACAGGGCTCGGTACTGGGCCCAGTGCTGTTTGGGATTTTCATATCTAATATCTCACATGGCATCAGGAGTAAGAACAGTCTGTTCACTGATGATACCAAGATGAGGCAGTGGTAGATGACATAATAGTGTGGCAAGGGCTACAGGATGAACCAACTAAACTGGAGGAGTGGTCAGAAATGTGACAGTTTGAGATCAGTGCTAACAAGTGCAAGATACAGCACTTCAGAACAAAGAACCCTGGGAGAAGCTACCAGTTGGGAGGGGATTAGTTAGGTACCACTGAGGAAGAAAATAATCTAGAGGTGGTTGTAACAGGAAATATGAACAATTCAGCTCAGTGCAGAAAGGCAGCAGCTAAAGCCAACAGGATGCTGATGTGTATTACGAGATAAATCTCCTCCAGAAGGAGGGAGATGATCCTGCCTCTGTACAGGTCACTGGTCAGACCACAGCTGGAGTACTGCATGCAGTTCTGGCACCCATTTCTGAACAAGGATGTCAGCTTACTGGAGTGGGTACAGTGCAGGGCAACAAAGATGATCCAGGATTTGGAGGATAGACCCTATGAGGACAGGTTGAGGGAGTTGAATTTGTACTCACTGGAGGAGAGAAGGGATCAGGGGATATGATTGAGAAATTTAAATATGTGACAGGGATAAACAAGACAGGTACAGAAGAGGTATTTAAGTTGAGGAGAGTGAGTAACACAAGATAGCATGGTCTCAGATTGGAGGGGGGAAGAGATAGGAGAAAGATGAGGAGACCTTTTTTCACAGAGAGGGTGGTGTCTAAGTGGAATGCTCTGCCTGAGAAGATGTATCCTGTAGGATGGTGGGCTGTTTTAAAAGGGGGTGTGACAGGGTAAGAGGAGGGTAATTGCAAGGGGGGAAGGGAGGTGGCAGCTGCAATGTAAGGGTCTAGCTTCACATTCGAGCAGACTTAATAGACCATGAGGACTGTTTCTGCTGGCAGATTCATATGTTTGTGCCTTTGTAATACCTTTACAGTGCATTCTCCTTGCTTTTTTTTTTAGTTGCCATGCAAGTAGTCCCCCCCAGCCACTATCAATGTATGCACCAGCCAAATGAGCAGAATAACTTTTTCCAGTTTGGTGCTTCTCAAAGAGTTGTACCCCCTATTAAGTTTTTGGATTACTTGGTATAATGATGGTGGACTGCCAGAGTGTATGTGATTTCTCACATTCATGTGTTTTGATCTCTAAGTTCCTTATATCCGCCTTCACCATCTTTGTTTTGTGTTACGCAAAGGACATAGTGTGCCCCCTAATACATGCCTTTGAAACCTCCCATCTAGCAGAGTGGGAAGTGGCCCCTTAACAATTTATGGGCAGGTATTCAGTAATAGCAGAGGTGATGTAATGGATATAGGTAATGTCATGTAGCAATGTTGAGTTGAGCCACCAAAATTTAGGTTGGTGTGATTTTGTCCCATCTTGCAGTTGAATGATGAGGGGTGACATGGTCTGAGATCAGTAATGCTGAATATTCAATGTTGTTAACTTGCATGGTCAGGGATGTGTTGACAGCTTCCTATCCAAGCAAGCATATGACTGGTATGAAAGGGAGTAAAAGCTGCATTCCCTCACTGTAGGGTTGTGGTGTCTCCATACATCTATGAGGGAGTATGCCATGTCAGCCTCTCTATGACTCTTTTGCATTTTGGAATAAGGGAGCAGAGGCTGGGTTTGATCTATCAAGAACCATTTCAGTTACACAATTGAAATCTCCACACAGAACCCAGGGTCCTTGGAATTGTGCCACATCCATCAAAAGGTTTTGGTAGAGACCTGGGTCTTCAACATTTGGGCCATAGATTGCACCTACTGAGATGTATTTCCTGGAGTTAAGTTCCAGTTGTACTAGTGCAAATCTACCTTCTGGGTAAGTATAGCTGTGAGACCAATCATTTTTCACAGCTCCTAGGTAAACAGACAGCTGTACCTCTAGTCTTGGTGTTATACAGCTGCGACGCATGTTCCCCCCAACAACCACTGGTCATCTTTAGTTCCTTTATCCCCATTTGTGTTTCCCGCATCAGTTCTTATATTAGACTTTAACTTTTTAAGTCTCCCCAGCAGTCTCTTACATTTCACAATATTCTTGAACCTGTGGATGTTCCTGGTTGTTGTATCCAGTCTGTTTGCTAGTTTGTTAATGATTTACAGTAGTGCTCACCTTTTCTAATGCACCTCAGATCTTAGTTAAAACATTTTTTTTTAAATTAAATATGCTTTATTTTGTTTTAGTCATACATACATACATACATAGTCATACCAGGCTCAAACACAAAAAGGTGAATAAGTACAAATATTTATGACCTTGAGGTTACATTGGCCTATTATTAACTACTATCCCTAAGTCTAAACACATACCACACTAAATACCTACCATTCCCCTTACCCCCCCCCCATAAGTGCTAGGGTTAAGGCCTGCTTCTTGAGCTTCTACTGAGTGCAAGTATATTCATGTGGATTTCCGCAGCCAGGTCCTTACTTTACCTTGTAAATGAGGTTATTGTGTAAATCTTGCCCCATTTTTTATCAAAGCTAGCTGGGCTATGTCTAAGACTAGCAATCATTTTTTTCTGTTCTTAAATTATATAAAAATTGCTGCAACCATTCAGAGTAGGGAATAAGTCGGGAATCCTTCCAATGCCTTAACACTAATTGCTTGACTGTGTGGGAAATTAAGGCCATGGCATATCTTCTTTCAAAAACTGGAATTTGAGTGTAGACTCCCAGGATACACTTAAAAGATATAGTAACTAACTTGGGACTAAAACAACTTATAAAAAGTCCTACTAGATATACATCTAATATAACAAATGGATCTATTCTAGATCTAATACTGGTCTCTACTCAAATAGAAATTGAAACAATGGGTATTTTAACCCCATATCTTGGAGATCAAAACTTGGTCTGGGTTACTGTGCCACGGTCCCAGTTTAAACAAAATCCAGTCTATGAAACCCAAAACTGGTCCAGAGATTTCAGAAAAATTTCAGAGCCCCAATTTTTGCAGAGTATAAGTAAAATAAAGTGGGACCATTGTAAATTAATCCCAGATATTGATACTGCAGTTTAATATTTTACTCAGACTTTTGGAGAAGTATGTGATCTACATGCACCTAGAATTAAAACAAAAATAAAGTCTAGTAAATTACCATGGATTAATGACAGATTATTAAAACAAATTTGAATTAAAAATAGAATCTGGAAAAAAGCATTAAAATCAAAATTGGAAAGGGATTGGATTTCTTTTAAAGTTGCCAGAAATAAATGCAAAAGGTTAGTTAAGGCTTCAAAGATTTCTTTTTATAAAAACAAAATTGATATGAGTACGGACCCGAGACAGTTTTGTAGAGTGGTTAAAAAATCGACCAAACCAGGAAGTAATTATTCAGAAGAAATACTTAGGTTAAAACATGGTGATATTTTTATTGAAAATTCAAAGGACATTAGTAATGCATTAAATGATTTTTTTGTTGACCTTCCTAATTGTAAAATCCCATATCAACCAGACCCGGAACAAATTATAACAAAATCTTCATGTAATGGACCTCCCCCATTTAGATTCAAAATTTTGACAGTCACTAATGTTTATAAAGTATTACAAAAAATAAATATTCACAAAACTTTTGGAAATGATGGTCTAGAAGGTAGATTTCTGAAATTAGCAGCTTCTAATATAGCACCAATTATTACATATTTATTTAATTGGAGTCTTCAAATTGGTTATTTTCCCATATCTTGGAAAGAAAGTAGAGTAAAACCGATTTATAAAGGGGGAGATGTGGTGGAAGTTAATAATTATAGACCTATAGCCTTATTACCTCTTTTATCAAAAAGCCTGGAGAAACTTGTTTCTATACAGGTTATGGATTACTTGGACAAATATAGTTTGTTAACAACAAAACAATCAGGCTTTCGAAAAAATTCTTCGACTACAACAGCTCTTTTGGAATTTAGTGACCTGTTAATCAGGTCATTGGGAAACAATATGGAGACAGCGGTCATTTTTGTAGACCTTTCGAAGGCTTTTGACCTGGTGGACCACCCCTTGCTAATCGAGAGATTGCAGGAGATAGGTATTAGAGATGACCTTTTAAATTGGTTAAAATCAATATTTGGGTAATCGATCTCAGAGGGTGGAGGTGCAGTGATGTTTATCAGAGAGTAGAAATGTTAACAGAGGTGTTCCCCAGGGATCAATCTTGGGACCCCTTATGTTTCTTATATTTATAAATGGTCTTCCACAGGTTGCAGAGTATACAGAGATTCGACTATATGCCGATGATACGGTAATTAGTGCATCTGAGAAAACAGAAAATGCATTGCAATCAAACCTGCAATCTGATTTCTTGAGGATAGAGGGGTGGTTCACCAGGTCGAAATTAATTCTGAATGAAAAAAAGAACAAAATGCATGAGATTCCCAACCAAAAAAAGTGGTGATGTTATTCATAAACTTTGTGTTTGTACAGGAAACTCAATTAAATTCGAACAGGTAAAGAACTATAGTTATCTGGGGGTTATATTTGATGAATATATTTCCTTTTCTAGTCATATTACAGAACTGGTCAAAAAAGTTAATAAAAGGGTGGGAGCACTAAGAAGAAGTACTGAACGTTTAACAGCAATAGATAGGAAAAAGTTGGCTGATCTTTTAATTATTCCAGTGTTAAGGTATGGTGAATTGATATATAGGAAATCTAATAAAGCACTTCTGACCAAGCTGGATAAAACTTATTATTGTGTGGCTAGATATGTATTAAAGGGGAATTATCGGACACATCATTGTTTACTGTTAAGCAAAGTGAACTGGTTACCTTTGGATACAAATTATCGGTGCCATTGGTTAACCTTAATTCATAAAATGAAATGTTTATCCGTGAACCATCCAATTTCACTATTACTGTTTCCAGTGAAACATTATTCTAATAGGTTATTAACCAGATCAGTTCATTTAAATAAAATATATGTAGGAAAATTTCAAAATAAATATGGGGACAGGACCTTGATTCATCAAGCTGCTAGTTTTTGGAATCTTCTCCCCGTAGATGTAAGAGAAATTACAAGTCATTCTTCATTTATTCAAACCATAATGGAGTTAAATATTCAGATTTGTGAGTGTTGAATATTTCTTGTAGTGTTGTGGAAATCGTCAAGATTTCCTTTTAGAATAATTTATAAGGATGTATTTTAGTTATGTTTCGTCTTTTATGTTTTGTTAGTCTTTAATATGGAACCTTACTGTATGTATTAGATAGGAAACTACACAGGTCTGTCTTGTAAACTGGATTTTGTCCAAATGACATGTATCACCTGTATAAAAATAAAATTCTACCTACCTACCTAGGATACATATTTCAGGTTCAAAAAGTGGTTCCAATCCAAGAAGGGGATCAAGTTTGGATTTAATCATGTTCGATAAGGACTTGACTAAGGGACGTTCCCAGAGCATATGACTTATAGTACACTCATTTAGGCCACATCTATTACATCTGGAATCCTGTATTTTGCCCATGGTGACTAACTTTACTGGAGTAAAATACATATTATGTATTATATAGAATTGAATTAGATGCAGTTTATCATTAGAAGTATAGGAGTGTACTGCTTTCCAAATACTGTCCCAGCAAAGTTGCTTATCTGAGAATTGAGTTGTCCAATGTAATGATATTCCTTGGATATCTGGATGGATTAGTGGATATAACTCAGCAGTTATTTTGGATACAGCATGAGGATTCCATACCAGGTCACAAAACCTATTAAGAAGATCTGTTTGGTCCGTATCCCAAATATCGTTACCCAGTGTGGATATTAGCAGGTGTCTAATTTGGAATGCTTTAAATATCTAATTGGAAGGAATGCCTAAGGTTTTAAGAAGTTCAGGTGAAGCCTTACTCTTACCTTCCTCCAATAAGTCTAGGATCTTGACGTCCTGTTCAGGGGTTACTCATATAGTTCTTAGATATTGGTTATCTAATATAAAATTTGGGTTTAAATAAATAGGTTGGGAAATATCCTTAGTATTATCATATTTAAAGACTTTACACAATTGAGCATGATCTTTCAGGGACATATATATATATATATATATATATATTAGCTCATTCTGTAGAATCTTAAAGCTTTTTTGGGAGTATATATAACAAGCTATTAGGGGAGATACCGGAGTGTCTAATAACTAGGTGTTCCAATTTTAGCTACAATGGTTCATAAATAGGTGCTGCTCTAATAGGGATAGGGAGTACCAGCAAAATATTTAGCTATATGACTTGCTGAACAATAGTGAAAAAATTTGGCATTTAAAGCCCTTTGTCTTGGAAGCTCAAGCTTAATATATGATCTCCTCGGCGGTTGTGATTTCCAATGAAACTTGGAAATAATCTGTTGAACCTTTCTAAACCAGGTTTGTGGAAGATAAAAATTTAACATATTCAGGGGATAAAAAAGTCTCGGAAGTATATTCATTTTAACTACATTAATTCGTCCTTGTAGTGAAAGATACAACGGGGCCCATCTTTCAAGATCCTGTTTGTTTATTCCTAATTTAGCATCAAGATTCAATTTTTTAATCTGTGACAAATCATTTGTTAGTATAAGGCCTAAATAGGTAATTTGAGTCACCCAACAAAGCTGAAAGTTTCCTAATTGTGAACAATGAGTATGACCATTTAATGGCATAATTGTTGATTTAGTTATGTTTAATTTGTAGTTAGATAATGTGCCAAATTTATCTATAATAGATACTATCGCTGGAAGGGAAGTTTGGGGATTAGTGACGTGCAACAGAATGTCATCTGCATATGCCGAAAGACGAAGGTCCCATTCACAGATCTGTATACCCTGTATCTGGGGAGAATGTTGAAGGTGGTATAAAAGTGGTTCCAGGTATAATTTAAAGAGTAAAGGTGAAAGTGGGCATCCTTGGCATGTTCCAGAAAATAGGGGAAATACCTTTGAAAAAACCCCATTACAGTACACTTTTGCTGTGGGAAGAGTATATAAAAGTTGTATCCACTTTATGAATTTCTGGGTAAAGCCAGATCTTTTGAGAACTCCAAATAGAAAAGTCCAACTTACCCTGCTGAATGCTTTCTCCGCATCAGAACACCAATGCCATTGGGTGAGTGCTACTCTGGATGCAAAGCTATGAAACAATTTCCTGAGGTGGTCAGTTGAAGAGCAACCAGCTACAAATCCCACTTGTTCTGAACTAAGTAATGGGGTCCAAATTCGGGCTATTTTAGTGGCCAAAATCTTTGCATAAAGCTTTATATCATAGTTCATCAGGGATATTGGTTGATAATTAGAGACCAACTGTGGAGATTTATTCAGTTTGGGGAGTACTATTATGAGGGCTTCTACTAATGAGGGATCAGAGAGTCCAGAATTACAAAGATAAGAGAACATGCTCAGTATTAAGGGAGATAATTGCTCCTTGAACACCATGTAGAAACTTTGTGGGAAGCCATCTGGGCCTGGTGCCTTATCATCCAGCAACGAGTCAGTTGCCTCCCATAATTCTTGTTGGGTTATGCCCTCCTCAAGGAGTTTCACTTGTGAATGTTGGAGGGAGGGGAGCGGAGTATCATTAAGATAAGTCTGGCTCTCTGCAATAGAGGGGATAGGTAGCTGTGGAGAACATAAGGATCTGTAATATACCTCAAACTCTTTAACAATTTCCTTAGGAGTAGTGAGGAGGGAATTGTTTGAATTAGAATTTAGGGACACCACTATCCTAGACTCTTCTTGTTTTCTTAGCCGAAGAGCTAGTAGATGACTAGCTCTATCACCCTGTTCTATATATTTAACATGAGTCTTAAAAAGCATATGCTGAGCTTGTTCTCATAGGGATTCTGAATACTGATTCTTTAGTTTAGTTAAAAGCTCCAGTGTCTTCTCAATATGTTTGTTAGTTTGTTGATTTTCTAGTATTTGAATTTTTGATAAGAGCGAGGAGGTTAACTTCTCTCTCTTTTTTTTTGAATGGTAGATAATCAGATACATTCTCCCCTAACCACACATTTTAGGGCACGCCAAAGCTTATCAATATCCCGTATTGATGCCTGGTTTTGTATGAGAAAATGGGCAATTGTTTCTTTAAGGAAATTCACTACCTGTTCATCTTGTAAAAGCTGTGTATTCAGTTTCCATACGCTGTTTCTAACTGTCTGATGTGAGATCGCACCCTCCATCCAAACAGGCACATGATCAGAAATAACCCTCGGGGACATACCACATCCTATTAAGCCTTCAAGAACTAGAGTATTAACTAGGAAATAATCAATGTGGGATAATGATTTGTAAACTGGTGAATAAAAAGTGTAAACCCTAGCTGTAGGATTTAGTAGTCTCCAGGGGTCACTAAGATTATAACTTACAATGAATTCCATTAAAGCTCTTTGAGCTGGAGAAAAACTACTTCCCTTACATACTGATCTGTCAAGGACTGGTGAAAGGACCAAATTCCAGTCCTCAGCGACTACTGTGGGTAGTCTAGGCAACAAATTCTGGGAGATCTTAGTTTAAATTTGATGACCAAGTGATAGGTCTATCTGTTCCTAAGCTTAACATCCAATCCAATAAAGTGACTATTAACGTTCCCTCTTTTTCCATTCACTGTTCTCCCCCTCCCATGTCCAACCCCTTTCAGCTTGTAACTCAACTTAATAGACAACAACCTCCCCCAGGTAACATCCTGCGGTATCTTCAATGCATGTAGATGCTATTGTAATTCCTGTTTTCCACAGTGGTAAACAAAGACTATTAACAACCACTGGGTGCCATGCATGACTGGGCAAGAATTATGTGTTGGAGGTGCATAGCCCACCCTTGTAGCATACACCCATGGACAGGTGTGCCCAGCCAGGCATTCATGAATGGTCACCACCTGTCCATGGCACTGCACTCCTGGCATGCAGGACTCCACAGGGCAGTTGTAAGTGGAGCTGCAGACCCAGGCATGCATCCAATCAGATGCCCGACCTGGGTTCCTGTGTGGATCCCACTTGCAGTTATGCATGGGGCCGGGTGCATGAATAGCCATTGCATATACCCAGCCCTATGTGCCATGGCCTCATTTGCCAGGACCCCCTACCCAATACCCATCCCATGTCACTTCCAGGTACACATTCACCCCCAGCTGATCTCCATCCCTCTGTGCATGAGCCCTACTTCCCCACACACAACTGACCCACACAACCAGTAGCAGCCTTATGAACCTACGCCTGCCCCACACACACATCTGGACCACATTCCCTGTGGTGAATGGCAAACCCAACCCTTTCTTGCACTGGCCCAGTAGGTGAAGTACTCCCCACACACCCAAAGCTAGATCCCCAATGGGATGGTCTTGAACCAGTACAATTGTGCATGCCCACCCCCCAATACCCAAATGTGGCAAACCGAACCACATGGACAGTGCCCTCCCACTTGTCATAGCACTGATAAGACCCCCCCATCCCTGTACTGTTCTGTCAGTGCCAAGGTACAGGATGACCAGCAGCACAGCCCTCTGCACATCTCCTTGGCCACCAGCCATCCAAGTGATGCTGGGAGCACACCTTCATAAATATGCAATGCACCCCCAGCAGCACTTGGACAGCCGGGTAGGTGTGCAGAGGGCTGTGCTGCTGGTCATCCTGAGCCAGGGCACCAGCATGCAAGTATGGGGAACAAGGAATTGGGGTGTTGTGGGTGCTGCAGAGGGGTTGGGGGACACTGTCTACAAATGATACTGCTGGAGCACATATAATGGGGCTTAGGGCACATATGTGTGCTGGGGGGTTCATGCACCACACTGTGGAAGGGACTGTCATGCCTGAGGGAGCAGGGTGTTACTGCCTGTTGTGGGAATTGGGTGGACATGTATTGGGATGGGTGGGCCCACACCAGCCTTGCTGACTGGGGCCAGGGCTGAGGCTCTGCCAAAGTGGGTGATCTCTGCAGCTGGGACCAGGGGGAGTGTGTTGGAGGGGCTCCACACATGTTGCCAGGGCCAGGGGGGACTCTGTGGGTGCGTAGGCCTAGCTGAGTACCATGGTTATGGCAGGGTCCCTCTAGCATATCCTCTGCATTACTACACCCCCCTGCAGGTTACACTACATGCCTATGTGAAAAGCACGTAGTGCAGACACATCTCCTGCCCACCCGCAGTACATTGTGGTCCATGTGCCTGGGGGATTGAGTGTGTATTGGCTACGCACCCACATTTAGTGAATCCCATGTGGGGGTGCAATAGGTGCAGAGTGCATCCATGCCACAGGTCCACAGTGCATAGGCACTCCACACATTCATGCATAGGGGCCACTGAAAAGAAAATCAGATCTTTCCACCTTGCCAGTCTGGAGGTTAACAGACCACTATCCCAACAAGTAATGATGGTGGATTGTTTCGGGCTTGGTGGGCATATTGCTACATTTTTAATGTTCAAGGTATTAACAGCAGCTTCTTAACATACATGGCTAAGAGTGGTTGCCTGATTCATTATCCACACTATATTGTTCAGATGTTTTGTGCCCAAAAACAACATTTGTTATTGCTCATGTGAAATGAGAGGCTACAATAACCTTGGCTAATAAGAAGGTAAAATTAAACAGTTCAGAACTTTTTCTATTTTAATTAGTTGAAGAAAAAGGAAAAAGTGATGTCAGACATTCATTGTCTCCCATTGCAGAGGCCTTAAACTAGACCTTCAACTTCTGATATATGTGAAGTTAATCCATTGTATCTCAGTACCAGGATGTGATGTGAACTACAAGACAGTTGATTTCAGCATCAACAATATATTTTATCTTTTTTTATTTGAATTTCTTGGATTAAATCTTTGAGAACAGGCTCATTACATAGGTTCCACGTCAAACAGCAAGAGTACATACAACAAATTTAGTTTGGTATACAGCAAGTAGTTACAGAGCAGTGAGACTTAAAATAAAATAATATAAAGTACTTAATAATGGACAAAACACTGGGAACAAAAGGGGATGGGAAGGTGTAAGTTGGTGGGGAAGGTTCAGAGGAGGGGGAGGCAGAGATTAAGAGAGTACAACTACACTGGGGGGATAGGGCATGAAAATCAGTCAAGGATGTGGGCCTCATCAATGGGAGAAATATAGCTTGCCTAGGGTGTCACATGCAGATAATGAAGCTAAGCCCAGCTGCGGATGCAGGTACTGGTTTCCAAGTTGGCCGGCACAGGCTGGAGCAAGATCAACAGCGGGGTACAAGGAGGAGAGACTTTTCAGAGTGACTGGGTTAGGAGAGAGAACAGGGGCATGGGGAGAGAGGGGGAGGAACGTGGGACTTTTCAGGGTGGGGGATGTGTAGAAGTCGAAATAGGCAGTGGTAAGTAGGTGGTGCATGGTGGGAATAGAGTAAGACAGGTCAGAGGCTCTATAGGAAGCAACTCCCGTGGGCAGTAGCAACCAGAAAAGTTCTAAGGTCATGTTTGAAGGGACCTAACATAGATTTAGCAGTGATGCCTGCAGGTAGGTTGTAAAGCCATTTAGGTACCCGATGGGCAAAAGCTTGTTGACCTAGAAAAAGAGCGACATCTTGGGATCTTGAAGAACAATATAAAATGTTATAAATGATTCCAGTATTCACTTTCAGCATGTCACATGGCATGCATCACAGCTTGTCTGGCTGTTTATCCATGAAACCACAGGGGGTCAAGGTTATTTAATCTGGATGGGTTCACATGCATGCCCCCCTTCCCCATTGGCAACCCAGGCCACTAGGTGTAGTCAGAGAAGGATCCAGCCCAATATCTCAAAAGGTATTACATTCCTCATTGTATAATGCTGTTATGGTAACAGTTATCAGAAGACAGCTTATAAGCTATGTATTTTCACAAACTACAGTTCTGGGTCACATCTCCCTGGTGACAAGCTTTGAGCCAACAACTGACATGATTTTAGTCTACAGTCAGATTGCTGCACACATTTCACTCTCAGCTGTTTCTTCTACAGCACTTATGCAGCTCAAGTATTCGATACCCATTCTATGGATCTTGAACAAGACATCAACAAAATGGTGGTACCAAAACAGACTGAAGCAGGTAGAAGCTATCCTCTCTAGCAAGGTGTTACTCTCATAGTGCGTTGCAAATGGGGTGTAGGTGGAGAGGTGTTTAGGGTGTTCAAACACCCCCTAAAATGACCTCTGAAATTTTTTATTCATCCCAATTCTGGTCACGTACAGTCACAGAGAGCGGGTGCTGGCTCATTAAATGCACGCGTCCACACAACGCACTGTATAGGTTGCATGTCTGCTTGTGTTCTGGCAGCTCACCTGGCTGCTACTGGGGTGGGAGTGGGGACTGGAGATGGCCACAGGTAAGCCCAAGCAGCACGCTGCGCCATGCCAGAAGCCAAAGAGTAGTGTGTGTCTGCTCCCTCAAGCTCCTCCTCCTCCTCTCTCAACAACAGCCAATTGATGGGTGCCACATAAAATTGGCAGCTTGGTGCACCAGTGTATGCTCTGCCACTTGTTGAAAGAGAGAGAGAGAGCAGTGAGTAGGTCAGGAGGATTTTTGTCAGTCCACTACTTGGTGTCGGGTCAGAGAACTGAGAACATTTAATAAAAATAGATAGCCCTATCTCTTACGTGGAGCTGCTTTGAGGATACTGGAGGAGATGGAGTGAGTCATCAGTTGGTCAGGGCTGCATGCAGACTGAGTGTCCAGGAGGATGGGTTGGGAGTGATGTTGTCTGAGTCTCTCTGGAGACATTGAGACTTGAGAAGACTCAGATATGTTGAGTATTTGTTGATGAAGAGAAGAGAGTGAGACAGACTTGTTTTTGACTCATGGGGCCACTGGGCCAGCCTTCCATTCCCTTCCCTTCCTTACTCGTCAGTTGACCTCCCCCCCAAGTTGTTAGGCATTTCAAGCTGTGTCCAAGGCTAGGCATTCGGCTTCAGTGGTTCAGTGATTCATTCAGCCAGGCTCAGCTGCAGAGCCTGCCAAAATCTGCAGACTGCAGGAGGAAGCAACCAATCACTGGAGGACTTCGAGGTAAACAAGCACTAAGCAGTGTACTACCAACAGTAGCAGAAGCAGAAAAATTTCTACTACTATCCAGATATATTTGGGACTTAGGAACAGATATTCTGGAGGAAAGGGAAACTACTAGATAGGCAAAAGTGTGCCCTGAACAGACCACATTATGTAATTTATTACATCAGATACTATATAAATACAAACTTTGCTGGGAATTTTGGGAAACAAAAAATGACTGACTTCCCCCAGGATAGGCAGGGAAATATGCTTCTTCTGTTTTGTCGAGCATGTCACATTGTTTAGGAAGACAGTGACTGAACCCATTCTCTTGAATAGAGTGCAAGTGGTGTGCACTTGCCAGCCTGAACGGGCAGAGGCAAAAGTTTTGCCTCTGCCCATTCAGGCTAGCCAATGTACACCACCTGCCCTCTGTTTAAGAGAATGGATTCAGTCACTGTCTTCACAAACAATGTGACATACTCCTGGTTGTTTGAGCAATGAGCTGTCTAGCACTGAGCTGTTAGTTCCATCCCACTAGTTAACTAATTGTCTCAAGGCAAAGCACACTGATACATGGTCACGGGCTCTGTCCCAAACCCTTTACTCTTGGCTTCACAATACAGTTGCTCTGTTTTAAGTTTCACTGCTCGAATGAGAACAGGGACTCCAGAACCGAGTGTTGAATGGGAGGGATTAAGTTGGAGTCTGGACATAAATTGACCCTCAGCAAATGCTTCACCATGTAACCTTACCCTGATGCTCATAGGGTGCAAGTGGCTTCCGTCACGGTCCTGGTCCCAGTATGAGTTAAAATAAAAGATTAACTCCTGCTGGTGCCAGTAGTATTATTTCCTCCCTCACCTAGTCCCAGGTTTAGCATCAAAAAAATACCTTGTACTCTAGTAGCAGTGCCCACCCCCTCACAGTGATGCCATCCTGATTTCAAGTGCCCACCTGGATTCCAGATCATGGCCACTAGTTACCCTCTGTTCTCCTACACTGCTGGCCACCATCTCACACAAGTACAATATGGGTAATGTAACGTGTGTGTGTGTGTGTGTGTATGATTCCTGTCTGACTACTCATGTGTTCCTGTCACGTTCCTTGGCTAACCTGCTGGTCCTCATCCCCTCCTCAATCTGCTCCATCTCTTCTGTCTTAGATCAGATACAATTTTCTGCTAGTGTACTAGTGGCAAATATAATAGTATAACCAGTGACTGCAACTACTATTGTATTTGCCATATATGAATCCCATCTGAATCTTTCTGAGTTGTATTGTAACTTGTTCAGACAATAAAAATTTTACGAAAATAAAACACAGAAACAGTAAAGTTGAGTGTGTGTGTGTGAAAACAGCTTTATTTAGAAATGTCTGAGACCTAAGGAGGTCATCAAACCACCCTTTTTCATTTCATAAAAGGCATCAATGAGCCTGCCCCAAGCAAAAGTAGAAATAATCCTGGTCCTGCTACATCTTCTGCTCATTCTGTGGCAGCTAGCAACAATCTGCTATGTGGGGCTTATGGAACAGTGTGATTCTGGACTGTATCCCATGGCACATAACCCCATGTCCTTATCTACTTTGCTGATTTGAAATGAGAGATAGGACTGGGGATCCCATTCCTACTTCTCTCATTTCAAAGCAGCAAACTAGATATGAACATAAAAAATCAAGGTGGGAGGTGTCTAAGAGCCCAGGGCATGGGTGATTCCAGTCTATATAAATCCTTAATGACAGGTGGGTGTATGAGAAAGTGGTTTCAGGTTGGGAGAATCGGCCTGATCTTCAATTTCAGCTTTCATTGATCAACCATGATGTTAAAAGCATCAGGGTTATTACAAATATTCATAAAAAAGTAAGAAAGAAAAATAATAAAAGTACAATACAGTACATGATTACAATGTTGTACACATATACAGTATTTGACACACATACAATGCATTACAATTGATGACTATTTATTAATACGTAAGTGCCCTACCTAAATTTTTTCTTTTCATTAAATACACAAATCATAACATTTTTACATTGGGAACTAATAAGTTATGGGAACTTATTTCCTATTTCAATACATTATGGTTCGTAAAATGTTTATCCTTTATTTTAATTACTGAAGCAATAAACTGAGCTATCATTACTGCATCTGCCGCAAATTTAGGGTACAGTAAAATGAATGTTATATCATAATTACTATTAGCATAAACTTTCAGAAAATTCAACGAGAACTGGTTTCTTGCCTTATTATTTAATGGGAAAATATTGACTATATGTACCAAAGTTTCTCTGCATCCTTTATTGCATCTACATTGGAGATTCAGATTATTTTCCTCATTTGATATATTGTTATAATATGTACATTTTAATGTAATTAATTAAAAATGGGTCCATGCAATTAATGTTCTGTCTTTTACTGAAATTAGTAAAGTCAGATATACTTTCAGTGAGTTATCAATTTTATTTTTAAACCATTCTGAACATTTTTATTTTTTTATACTCTTATTTTGCTTTTTCAAACAATTTTCTTTTTATCAAAGATCTATATTGTATTGAAATGTTAATTTTCTTTTTAAAATCTATCCATAAATATACCATTTTTATGTTAGCCAATATATTTTCCAAGGTTGCTAGCCATTTTGAATTATATTTTTCTTTGGACCATTTAATTTTTTTTTAAACAATTATAAGGCAGTTAATTACTGGTATTGTTTCTTAATTTTAACCAGTATATTACTACATTGAGTTATTTTATTGTGTTTAATGGGATTCTTCATATTTCTGCACTGACCATTGCATTTGAGGTTGATTTAGGCACTCCTAATAGAGCTTTGTAATAATAAGACATAACTCTCTTGATATTATCAGTGTTTTGGGGGCCTCATACCTCAGCTCCAAATGTCAATATGGGATTTATTTTAGCTTCTACATCTTTTAAAGCAAGAATGATGATATTTTCCCCGAAATCATAAGTGAATTTTAATAATGCATATACGCAAGTTTTGCTTTTATATTTTGATCTTTTTGGTGGGATACTCAGCTTGTTGAAGATATGAATTGCATTCCCAAATATTGATATTCTTTAACTTTACTTATTTCATTACTTATCAAATAAAAGTTAGATTGTTTTAACTGAAGTTTAATTTTCCCAAATATCATTGCTTTCATTTTCCCCAAATGTATTTTTAGTTCTAGGCACGCATTTTTTTTTTTTTAAATATGTCTATTTTACATTGGAGACCCACTTCAGATAGAGCAAAAATAACAATGTCATCGGTGTATGCCAATGTGTGGTGGCCTGTTATTTATTTTTGGAGAGTCTAAAATAATCATTTCTCCATATGTTAATAGTTCATTAATATATGCATATATATTAAACAGCAGAGGTGCCAATAGACAACCCAGTTTAACTCCTCTATTTGTAGGAAAAACGTTTGACAGATTGCCTCTATTGTCATATCTTACTGTTGAAGAGGTACCGGAATATAATACACAGATTATTATTAACAAAGACTAATCAATGCCCAAATCCATCATAATTGCCCATAACCTTTGTTTACATATTGAATTGAATGCCAATGAGAAGTCGACAAAAAGTAAAATTTTCCTCAAATGTACATATTTTTCTATTAAATGTGTAAGCACATAGATGTTATCAATAGTGGAAAACTCTTCTATAAACCCAGATTGTAATGGAGAAATAAGTTTTTTTCTCTTCTGTCCATCTAGTTAATTGATTCAATAATAATCTTGAAAAGATTTTGAAAACTTTATATCTAATAGGCTAATGGGGCAGTAATTAAGGGGTTCATATGCTGATCCCTTTTTATGTAAGGGAAGAATAGTATTTTTTGTCCATAATGAGGGAATGTACTTATTTGTTATATATAAATTAAAATAAAAGGTTAACACTGGAGTCCAAAAGTCACTATGCTCTTTATAGACTTCTGGAGGCATATAGTTTAATCCTACTGCCTTATTATTTTTCAGTTTAGCATCTCTTACCACAATTTCTGAAAACGTAATATTAGTTTTAACTGATTGTTTAAGGTTATAAATTAAAGATTGATCTACAATATGTATTTCTATTTTAGAGAAAATTTACTTAAAATGATCTATCCAAGTTCTTTCGGAATGTGAATGGTTGGTGTAGGGTGGTATTTTCTCATTCCTCTTGCTACCATCTTCCAAAATGAATGGTTATCATTATCTAATATTACTTTGTACATCTCTGCTCATTGTTTTGTTGATATTCTAGTGTTTTACCCAGCAGCCATTTATTATATTGTTTACGGTATTTATTTAACTTTGAAAAGTTAGGTCTAGAGGGATATTTCTTAGTCCATTTTATTTGTTTGTTTAGTTCTTTTTTACCTTCTTACATTCATCATCAAACCAATTTGTTGGTTATTGCTTATTTAGGTTAGATTTTGCATAGAGTATTTCTTTAATTTCCTCACTTAATTGTGTTATCTGTTGCTCCATCTGGAGTAGGGTGTCCAAATTTGAGTTGGTAACATTGTTAATGTCAATGTCCACTTGCCATTTCTGGAGGATATTAATCAGTCTGATGTCTGTAACTTTTCCTCTGCTAAGTTTATTACTCTCCACACTGAACAGATCAGCGATAGGGTTTATTTCTGCATGCCTACTAGTGTTTCCATTATTAAACAACATTTTTAAACATAGAGGTGCATGATCACTTTCTGGTCTCATCTGTATGATAAGACTTGAAATAAATTTGAATGCTTCCGAATTACACAGGATATAGTCAATTAAACTTTGCCCATTCTGTGAAAAATATGTTGCATTTCCTTCTAAATCTCCAGCAATTCTCCCATTGACTATCAACAACATATTTTCCTCAATCAAGTCCATAAACGTATTTCCTTGTTCATTTACTGTACCACTTTATCTTGACTATTTTTAGGTTTTACATCCTTTGTAAACAATGATGATGAAAGAATATCAACTTGATCAAACATTGCAATCCTGGTATTAAAGTCACCAGCAATCAAAATGTGATTATTAGGGAATTTCTCAGATATCTCATTGATCTCATTATTTAGAATTGTCCATAGGGTCTGGTTCAATTAGTTTAATTTTTTCGGTGGAATAAATGCATGACAAATAGTAAAAGGAATCGAGTTCCAATTAACGTTCTGTATAATATAGTTAGGGTATATGTTTATTGCTTCCTCAATCACAATTTCTTTTTTATTTTAATGTAATTTGCCAAGCCTGTTTTATTTCTCCCATATTTTGCATTTTTAGTTGCTGGTGAATTTATTATATGATAACCATTGATATCAATATTACTGCATGCCCATGTTTCCTGATACAATATAACATCTTTAGTAGTAATAAAACTAACCCATTCTGCATCCTGTAGTTTGCCTGCCAGTCCAGCAATATTCCAAGAAATTAAATTTGTCTGTGAGATTATCTCCTTTAGTAGTAAAAGTTTATTTTTATGCAGGTAAAGATGGTTTGTTACATCATTGGGTCACAGACCCTTTTTCAAGATGTACCTGTTTTCTTCAAGATTTTAAAATAACATAAAGGACACTCCATTCATTTTTACAACATAAATGTTACATAATTTCACTAAACAACATAGTTTTATATAATCTCCCATTCAAAAACATCACATTTATATATTATAACATTGATTCCACAGTTTTAAGAAATCCACAATGTTTCAAACCCTCAAAGTTTATATTCCCTGCCGAAGGTATTTTTCACCCATTACACATACATCTTATTTCCAATCCATTATCAAATGATCTCATAAAATGTTTAGATTTTTGAATCTGCTTCTTTTCTGGGTCAATGGGTGCCCACAAATTTATAACTTGTATACCAAAGGTCATTTCACCATATTTGTTATTGATTTTGGGCATTACTTATTTACTTCCCGCCTTATCTCTTAAATTATATTGATGAGCATGCATTAAACATGGAATTTTATCCACAAGATACTTAGGACTTTGTTTATGAACTACCTCATGTATTTGTTTTAGCCATTTATGGTCCCTTTTTTGTTCTATCTGATCCCATTTTAAGATCTTGAACATTTCACAATAATGAGTATAATAATAACAGTTTAATATAAATCAAACTAAATTATTATAAAGAACATGTATTGCCCTTTAGTTTGACTTAATGGCCATACCATATATGTGAATTCCATATTCTATACAGGGAATAATCAATTGATTTATAAAGTCTTTTCTCATTTGGTAATCCAAACAATATTTAGATCTACAGAAAGCCCCTAATGTATTATTAGTTTTATGAGCAAGATTTTTTATATGGGAGTTAAAACTCAGACTACTATCCACAGTGATTCCCAAATACATATATGAATCAACCTGGTTTAAGGTTTCATTTATAACTGTTTTGATTGAAATTTTGGGGGAATTATTATTTCTTCCTTTACTATAAAATACCATTGAATTTGTTTTTTTACTATTCAGTACCAACCCCAATTTATATAAGCATGTTTCCATCCTACTAAAATTATTCTGAAGGGTTTTCTCCATTTCCAGACTTGCAGCACCTTTGTATTTGACTGAATGACTTCAGCATCTAACTTACTTTCTATTACCAGTCAATCCTCTTTTGTACAGCTAGTACCATTGTTTGTTTCATCAGATGGGCTTTTCATAACCACCAGATGAATTCCTGTATGATCTAATTTATAAGCATTCTTTTTCATGAGTGTAAACATTTCCTCATTAGAACATTCCAGATATATTCTAGAGCCACAATCTGGCAGGAATATTCTAACTATTTTCTTTATATTTTGGTTGCTACAATCTACATTCATACTACATGATGATAACAATGTTAGTACCAGTGTAGATAACATCTCCTTGTTTTAAACAGAATGGTGATTTAACCCCAAAAGTAACAAAATATTACTTTTCCCATTTTCTGGTATCTTACAGTATTTCATTTGAATTGCCATTTTAGGGTGTTTAAAGCAGAAACAAAAAATTTAATATCCAGGGATCCCTTTAGGTCAATTCTTTCTTTATAAACATTTTTGAGTATTGTTTGCCAAGTAATTGGAGCCAAGATGGATAATCCTAGGTATTCCAATTGATGAATCCTGCACCAAACTTATTGGTCTGTCTTTCAACTTGTAACCAGTTCATATACTGGACATCACAGATCAGTGATATCCCTATTAACCAGAAGGACATTTTTTTTAGCTTGTGGTATTTGTAACTCTGCTTGAAATAAGTGAATAATCAATTATTCCAAGGATTCCTGAGTTTTGTTTGGTTTCAAAAACAGCCCTTCAATCCTTAAGACCACTTCTTCTCCACCCATTTCTACAGTTTTATTACTTGTTACATGTTCTATCTGATTTGAACTGTTTTCATCCATTTTTCTAATTTCATTCATTACCCTCAGAATCTTTTTCTCTGTTTTTTCCACTGTTTTTTTCCTTGCATCCTTCCTTATTATTGTTCAGCACTTTTTTGATTTTATTACTACTATTGGTTCTAAATGGAGGGGAGTATCCATCTTCTTCATCTCTGGTTGAATTTGTTCTTTTATGATATTTTTTCTATTTTTTATTCTTGTTTTTATGCTTTCTTTTAACATTCAACATTCCAATATATGTCTTCTTGCCATAATTATTTACTAGTGTATCTAGAATGATTACTGTAGAAAATGATAATTTTTGAAGGGTCATCTGCTGAGCCATTTCCTCTATTCTATTTTCTAATTTGTCCAGCCTCTTCATGATCATTCGGTGCCTCTACTATTACAATGGTTAGACATGATTGGGTGTGCCAAAGCTTTGATTGTGTATTTTGATAATGTATTAGAACAGTTGATCAGGACTTCATCCTCCACCTCTATCTTCTCTACTTCTGCATCCAATCTTTGAAATATCGCATTCGAGGAACCAGCTAATATAGAAAGATTATTATGGATCAGTGACTATGTTTTTTGTACTGAATATAGTGACATTTCGGATAGTTCTAATGGTCGGAATGGTTCCAAAATAGTTCCCTGTGCTTTAGGAAGTGAATCCTGTAGTCCATTCTCTTTACCTATCTGCTTAGGAATTTTGGAACTATCAATCTCTTGTGAAATATTTTTAAGGGTTCACTTGGTAAGGAAAAAATCTGTTATATCCTTCTATTTAGCAGGTTGATCTATCTTATTGACCCCTTTCCTTCTTTTGCCTTTTACCACTTTCCTCTTGACCAGTGTTACTATTTGTTTTTCTTTCTCTGGACTTTTACTATCTATGTTTTCCTGCATCATTAGTGTTTGATTTATCTGCCCATTACACTATTCCAATCTAACAGGTGAGGCACCTTTTTGTTGAGAGCTTTGTTTAACAATTTCAGCATAAGTTGTAACTTTTAGTTTGAAATCTATTGGAGTACATGTAGTGATGGTTAGTTGTTCATCAGATACACTTCCATTCTCTTTCTTACTTTTTTTTTACCTTTGTTATAAATCACTTTACCACTTCTTGTATTCATTTTTAATCTGCTCCCAAAAACATTTCTTAAAGGGAGGCTATTAATTTATAAGTGGTTGTGTAAGGTTACAGGAAATTAAACACCACATCAATCTATAATTACCTATCTTACAATAAACATACAGAATGTATCACTAAAATATCAGTATCGATATTTCTCAATCTCTGCTACTGAAAGAAGAAAAGAAAAACATTTCCAGGCAATCATCACTATATCATAAAAGATGTGTCCTTAAATAACTTATTTATTCAGAATCACATGTAAAACATAGAAAACATCAATATCATCTCATATACAATATAAGACTGAATTAAATTGGCTCAATTAGTCTAGGTTAGATTCTGTATTTTAAAAAAGTCTCATGTGCAGTGATTTTAGAAGAAGTCAGGGTTGAAGTACTTTCTTGTTAAATCACCAACTGCAGAAGTCCAGTTCCAAATTTGTGTAGTTCTTATAGGGATGCTAAAAGACATTGAACTAGGTGCTGTTTTTACCGATAGGCCAAGGAATAATTTCACACTATATTTTAAAGTAAATGCAAAAGTTCAAAGCACTGCCACTACCACTACTACCACACCGTTGGACTGATGAACTCTTCTTAGAAGTCCCTTTTGCTTTGATAGCTTCTTTACTATCCACCAGGCAGTTCTTAATTCCAGCTACTTGAGTCATCAACATTAATGAGTAAAAATAATGAAAAATAATAATAAGATCCCATATGCTGTAATGTATCTTAATTTAAATTTACAAAAAACTGCCAACAAAACTTCCAAAAGAAAACAAACATGAGTCACTCTAATTTTTACCATATAAATATAAAACTCACTCTCTAGTTATCAGGGCCTTTTACTCAACTATGAAATTTAACAGTGATAACCTAAGTCATTATTTCTGTGTTAATACCATGTCAGTACCCATTTAGATATTCAGTTAAAAGAAAAAAAGTAGCTTACTTTTAGAGGAAGTTTAACATTCACTTCTACAAAGGCAAGGAGTTTATCTGAAGGTCTCTGCTTTTCTCCTTTCATACCTTTACAGGCTAATTAACTTTTCAGCAAGTCAAAGGTGCACACTATATTGCCACTTAGCTATTTGGACCACCTTCAGTGCTGTTTGGCTGTTTAAAATGGAAGTGGGGGACCTGCACTTATGATTGAAATATTAGGGCTGGAAGTGGCGTATAAATCTCTTCACTTATTCTATAATTTTAGCCCCTGCTCAAGTTTGCAATTTTGCAGAATTAAAGATAACTCTGTCCTCTAAACTGCTTCAGATGTCTCTTTGCCATTGCATGTTGATATCCTAAAATGGTGAGTGTTCACCACAGAATGCTTCACATGTTCTCTAAAGAGTAGTGCTGACATTAATGTTGACATCAATAGCTACGTAGGTCTGTCAGGACTGGTTAAAAATAGTTTGAATGGTTTAGGTAATCTCAAAGGAGCAAATATAAAATATAAAATAATTGTAAATATTTTGTTGTCTGTTAATTGAAATATCCAGTATAAACAAGATAGAATAACCTAAACCTCCTATCCAATATATAAAACAGAAATGCCCGTTTATGTTTTTTCACTGGCCCTCATAATTTGTAGGTTTCTCTAAACAGATAACACCTTAGGTACCTGGCTTTCCAGGTATCCTAGCTCATGTATAAAAAAAACAGAATTGTGCAGGATTAAAAATGAACACAACAATCTACATAAAAACAGATAAAAACAAACACAAGCAATCACAGCCCGGGCAAATCCCACTAAGGCTATACATGTACTTTCACAAGAACTGCATTTTGCTTCATTTCTTATGCGGTTCAGTTAGTGCAGGATACTCAGTTGAGACAATTAATAGATCATGCAGTTGGTGCAAAACTTCCAGTGGTTAGTGCTCTGCTGCACCTTCTGATACCCTCCGAGAGGGTGGGTTCCTCCACCACTCAGGACTCCAGGCACTCCAGGATAGATCAGAAAAAGAGGGATTCTTCACCAAAATTCAGCTACACAAGTTGACCTGGAAAGGCTGTACACTTGCTACAGCTATGGAGAGGCAACGGTGGCATGCCTGTTTTTTTGCAGAAAAAAAGCATTGTACAGCTCCTGCTTCCTCAGCTTCTCACTCCTTTGCTGAGTAGCATCTGGGCCTGATCATTCAGGCCCATTCTTCCTACCTGAAACCCCTTTCTTATAGACCCACCAGTCGTTAAGGATTTATAGTGCATATACTGGCAATGGCATCACCCACATCCTATTCATTTTGTAGTAGTGTCTCTGACATTGTATAAAGGGGCAACCCCCCTTACAAGTGGTTAGCCTCCTCTTCTACCTGCTGTGTTAGTAATGCCTGGTAATAAGGCATTGTACCAACATGTACATGGATGATGGTGGAATGTCATGCCACCAGCACCTGGTCACCCTCCATAACTTGCTCATGCTTTTTGTCATGGTTTCCTAGTTGCCTCCCCCCATATTACTAACTGTGCAAGCATGTGACCATTTTGTATATCTGTATGTCATGGGTCATGGGTCAATTTTAACATTACTTTGCTGGCCCAAAACCTAGTGAAAATTGGCCAGGGCTAGTGCAGCTAACTCTCTACTTGTTCATCCTGACTAGTGCAGTTTTTCCTTTGATATTAATGAAGTTAAAGTCCCTACTTTAGCAGGCTATACCCCTCATGCTAATCCCTCTTATTGTTCTAGATGGCCTGGTGTGATTAACAGCTCATCAAGAGCAACAATTATCTGGAGTTAAAGAGGAAATTCACACCAAAAACCTTATCACTCCACTGTTAGGACATTCAGCTGGTGTCCAAGGGGTAATCAAGGGTAGAAGGGTAGAGTGCTGTTAAGACACCAGTTTTCTGAATGTGTCTCTGTCTGACAATATTTTCCTGCATTTTGAGTGCTTGTATCTAACATTTCAGTGGCAAAATGCTAAGAGGTATACAGGGTGTGCCCTACAGGTGTTTTTTTTCCATCATCACCACCATAGCTGCTCTTTCTCCCCACCAAACCTCTGAGCTCTGTACTTTCCATGAGCACCACAGCAGACCAAACTCTGAAATAACCATCCATATTGTAGATCCATAGCTGCCATTACTGGCAAGTGTAAGGGGTCCACAACCCTTCTAAATAGACCATGCCAGCCAACATCATCCATACTTAATCTAAAGGGTTAAAATAGCTACCCCTGCCTTTCCTGGTGTGCATTGTTCATTCTATATAGAAAAAGAGGTTGTAAAGCATCATACCTGTGTGTACTG
This sequence comes from Neoceratodus forsteri, assembly GCA_016271365.2. Classification (NCBI taxonomy): domain Eukaryota; kingdom Metazoa; phylum Chordata; order Ceratodontiformes; family Ceratodontidae; genus Neoceratodus; species Neoceratodus forsteri. The sequence continues at coordinate 662,957,713 of CM028130.1, read as the reverse complement.
TTTCCCTTGGGCTGATGAAAAGACAATGTTTTAAAAAAAATGTTACTATAGGGGCAGAACATGTTTTAATCAATACTTTTACAAATGAAAATGTCATGAAGCTTTCTGTTTCCCAAGCCCTTTAGGTTGTGTAGCCCCCTTCTGTAAGAATTCCTAGATGTGTTCCTGGCACACTTGACACTGTATGAAAACTTTCAGACATGCAGGTCTCCAGTTGATTATATGGTTGAGGCTTAGTGTGTCTTTCTCTGCCTGACTCTGTTCATTGCCATGTGGGTAGTGGTGACAGTGTGGTGAGCTCCATAATGACATCAGCTATTGTGTGCACAGAGCTAGGACTGATTGATCAAATATTTGCAGTTGTGTTATCCTCTACTTTGGGTGGGGGGGTCACAGAAAGAGAAAGAGAGAAGGCCATGGTACAAAACCATGGTGTGCACACTGAGTGTGATGGCATTGCACTTGCAGTTTTTGTTTTCTGGTTCAGGAAGCAATGTGGGAGCAGGATAAATGTGCGATAATTGGAGCATATCCTGGCTTGCATTTTTTACAATGTAGGTGATCAAAATTTACCATTATAATTGTGGCTTAGTTGTGCAATTGTCTGCAGTCTAGAGGGTTAGAGCAATTTATAATCAACTTGTCTTGTAACTACTGCAAAAAAAGTTAAGGTTGTCCAGTGTATATGCATATGTCTTGTAGAAGATTGGGGTTCCTTTAACTTAATGGGACATTTCTTGTGATTTTTAGAGGTTAAAGAGATCCACCAATATATCCTGATCAGTCTTTGCAGCACCTGAGTAATCTGTGACTTACCACCAAAGGAGACTAAAATTGTAATGCATTCCAAAGAATAATGCAGCATTAAAAAAGCTACAGTGTATCCTCCATAAAATTAATGAAACCAGGTCCTGAGGACTTCACTGTTTTTTTCTGTGCCACCCACCTCCACACCTGCACTCACTAATATGATAATGACATGGCAGTGAGAGCATCGGGATAGGCCAAAATATAATCAATTGGTAGTGGCTTTTCAATCAGTTTCTAATAATATCATGGCCTCTTGGTAATGAAACGTGGGCACCGGTCGACTGCCAAGGCATAATCCTGGTTGTTTGTGCAATTGGCTGTCCAGCACTGAGCTGGTAGTTCCATCCCATTAGTTAGCTAATAATGTTTATTTAATACTCACATCAATATGTTTAAGTTTTTTTAGAGAAATTAACTTTACCCCAAATGCCTCTCCGAGGCTATTAGGGTTTGTGTTGATGGTGTGGTTGATAATGGCATTGTTGGTCAGTCAGTTGTCCACCACAGTTACTTGTTGCAGCCTTGCAGGCACAACTACATATTGTACTGCATATGGGGTGGGTGGTTGATGGCACTGTTGGACAGCCAGTTGTCCACAACCATAGGAGGTTCTGCAGACTGTAATGCCAGCCAGAGTCTCCACCACCCCTGATTCCATGGGAAACAAAAGAGATTCGAGGTGGGGTACCTGTAACAAAAGTATGTTGTTTCTTCAAGAAAAGCCCCAAAACTCACCATAGAGCATACAAACCCCCAGAGCTTCTGGGGCCCTTGCAGCCTCAAGACTCCAGGCCACAACTTTTATGTTAAAATATTTTAAAGATCACAGTATATTACAAAAATTGCTTATGAAGTGGATGGTTGATGGCACTGTTGGATAGCCAGTTGTCCACAACCATTGGAGGTTCTGCAGACTGTGATGCCAGCCAGAGTCTTCCAAAACCCTGATTCCATGCGAAAGAATAAAACTTTTCCCATGAAAGTAGGTGTGGGGAACTTGCAACAATATTGTGTTTTTTCTTCAAGAAAATCCCCAAAACTCACCACAGAGCATGTACACTCCCCACAGCTTCTGGGGGCTGGTTTATTTGTCCAGTTTTGAAAATATCATATCTAAACATTCCCCAAAAAACATTCCTTGCCACGCCCCTTAAACCTTCATATTTTATGCCAGTTGCAAAGTATGTTTTTTATCGTATTTTTATTTTTCCTCCTTGGCAGAGCAGCTCCCATGATCTTGGGCCACTGGCCTTGCACCGCCAGACCTGGTCGTGCGTGCGGGCCACACAAACCCACTCCTCCAGTGGGCCAGCCTTTCATCACTCTCACACTCACTGGATACGTGTCCATCTCAGGTATCTCTGGGGGGGCAAGGCACGACCATCAGTCGTGAATATCGCCCTCTGCATTTTCCACATTTTTCTCCCTCATGGAGAGCCAGACATGCAATGGTGTCTGAGCATGTAGTGCTGACACCTGCCTTGCTCTCCCCCTGCTTTTGGCATGCCACTGTAGTGTGGCTGGCCTCTGTGAGACACCGCTACAGGGTGTTGCAAACCCCACTACCCACCCCAGAGAGAGGAGAACAGTCATTGGACGCTCAATCCTCCCTTTCCCCTGCCAGCACCTGGCATTCCCGAGTCTATTCCTGAACCTGGGTCACTGGTGTGGCAAGAGGTGTGATGTCCAGTGCCTTAACCCTCAGTGCCACCGGGCTGGCCAGTTGCAAAGTATTTAGAGAGAACTAAAAGAAGAGGTCCTGACCAGTTCAGTCTGTAAAGTATATATGCATATCTGAGTCTCACACATTTTTTCAAAGGAGCATCATTTGATTTTAGTAAAAACATATGAGGGTAATACCTTGGGCAGGATTTTCCAATGATTGTGAATGTCACAAGCCCCAGCTGTACCATACATATAGAGCATAAATCTTGCAGTACTCACCCACCGGCAGTCAGGTTTTTCTATGCCATGCAGCAATTGTTGCAAGCTAGAACAACTTTTTGTGGTCTAGCTTGTGGCAATCCCAAGTATTCTTTTTCATGGAGCTTGTGCCAGATATGTGGCACAAGCTGCCATAAATCCTAGAAACTGTTGCAACTGCACCCAAGATTGGAAAATCGTGTGATGTTTCAGGAAAGAGGTTTGGCACACTACCAAAACCTATGTGTCATGGCGCACGGCACCACCTTTTGAAAATCCAGCCCCTTGTGTACAATGCTGAGAGTTAACTGTCCCATCTGTCCTTAGCAGTAAAAATTTCAGTGAGTTGTTAGAGCAGGGACAGTGCTGAGGACCATCACAGATTCACTTAAGACATTGAGAGATTTATTTACATGCAGTACCCATCCTGTGATCCTCAGCCCCCACTCCAACAATGCTCCCCTTATCTCCAGACAAGAACATGTGTTGCCAGCACCATTTAAAGGTTCTGTTGTAAATTCATCAGTGAAGCAATGTATATGGCCAGCTTTAGAACAAGTAATGCTTCAGCTTCCAAGTTAGAAGGAACAGGGGCCTTCAGTGGTTAGTGTCAGCTTTCTTGGACTTTTGAGGGAGGAGTGTAGGGAATATGTTGGAGTCAGAGAAATCTGGTTAGCAGAAAGTCAGTTTAAAACTGTATTGTCAAGTCAAACTGGAGCCGTACTTCATACTTGCAATCTGGCTTCTGTGGCAACATCTTCTTCCTCCACAAATCTTTTGGATGATAGGAGGTCTTCAAAATAACATGATGGCCAGACCAGACTGTTGATTAATAGCATGGATGGATATATGTGGGCAAAGTCCCAACCTCATAGATGTGATTTAGCTTTCACTCCATTGAATTTCTGCTGACATTGTTGTAGATCACGGCTATAATCCTGGAAGATGGTACACATTGGCCATCTTCTAGCTGAATGGGACCCATTGCTTTGTCTGCTCATAAGAACCTCTCCTTGTCAGTATATCTTAGATATTTAATTAGGAAATGTCATGAATAATCTCCCACCCATGGCTTTGACCCTGTCCAAAGGGCGCTCTTCACTTTGAAGTGCAGCACTTCTTCCCCCAAATGCAATTTTTGGACCAGCCGCCAATGGATCTGTTTCTCTGGATTTTGCTTATCAGTGCCTTTAGGTAGTTCAATTATGTGCAAACTGGAGCATTGTAACCTGTTTTCCTGATTGTCAGTTGGGAACTTTACTTCCTCCAATTCTTTTTTTAGTGCATTCTTTTCTCAGTTTAAGTCGGAGACTGCATTCTCTGTTTCACTTATGTTCCTCTCTACTTTATCCAGATATGAGGAGTGGGTGCCTACAGTCTCAGTTAAACTGGTGACCACAGACTGGAGGTGGTTAATTTGGGCAGTTTTGTTAATGAATCCAGCTTTCATGTCTTTCTGCATGTTTATAAGCAAAGCTGGCATTCCAGCCAAGGTCTTTTCCAGCTCTGTCATTTCTCAGCCTTCTACTATGCTGGTGATCTGGAAGCACTTCGGGGGTATGGGGCTCTGCTGGATTTCAGTAGTCAGTTGAAGAGGCTCAAAATGCAGTTTAGTTTGTGGGTATCAGAGGGTTGTCACCAGAATTTATTCCTCTGATGCCCTCCCTCTGTCATGTGGGGTGCTGCAGAGCTCAATATTGTCACCCATGTTGTTCACAGTGTACATGCTGCCATTAGGAGATATCATCAGACAATATGGATTGAGTTTTCACTGCTATGCAGATGATACTCAACTATATGTCTTTTCTACCCAGACAAGAGGATGTAGTCTCTGTCTCTAACAATTGTCTCACCAAGATCAAGGACTGGATGAGCATCAGCTGGCTGAAGCTGAACCTGAATAAGACCAAGGTGCTGGTGGTGGATCCAGGTTGGCTAAGGGTGGGTATGGGGGCTTGGCAATCATTGGGCTTATGGCATGATGGCATTCAGCTCACCACCTCAAACTGGGTAAGGAACTTGGGTGTTATTTTTGATGATGGCTTGACTCTGAGATCTCAGGTTTTGGCAGTGGTCAAATCCTCTTTCTACCATCTGAGGAATATCACACGGGTGAAACATCTGGTTCTACCGGATGAGCTACCAACTTTTATCCATGCCTTCATCACCACCCACCTACATTACTGCAATGCCCTCTACCTAGAGCTTCAAGGGGCTGACATCCACTGCCTGCAGCTGGTGCAGAATGCAGCAGCCATGTCTTTGACTGGCACATCCAGGGCTAATCATAATACACCTGTGCTGTGAGAACTGTACTGGCTGCCTGTTCAGTGGCAGATCACCATTAAGGTTGGCTTGCTGAACTTTAAAGCCCTTCACAATCAGTTACCAGGCTATCTGAAAGATCGTCTGACTCCCTACTGCCCCTGCTGTCCTCTCTGATCCACTGATTGCTCGAGATTTCCAAGGTGCATTTGAAAACTTCTGGTGCTCGAGCTTTTTCCTTTGTGGTTCCCACCCTGTGGAATTCTCTACCTCATCAGTTAAGAGAATGCCTTACTGTTGAAAGTTTTTAAAGCTGATTTTAAAACATATCTCTTCAACTAGGCTTTTCTTTGATATTTTTAATCTGGATGATTATGTTTGTAATATTAAGTTATTTATATTACTGCTACTGCTTTATTTATGTGGGATATTGTTATGCTTTGTTAAAGCACCTTGGCTTTGGAAAAGCGCTATATAAAACAGTTTTACTTACTTACTTGTTCACTGCCATGATTGCCATCATGTGACTACTCACCAGTAAATCAATTTTATTTGTGAACAAAAAAAATTTTCCATTTTAAGCTGCTGAAATCTATTTGTGCTCCACTGAAACTCTGGTAGAAGATATCTGCCATCTTGCCTGGTTGGCTACACCCCATCCCAAAAGACTATTAACTTTGCAATTGGTTGTGAGGGTACCTAGAGGAATTACATATCTGTGCACCTTATGTAAAAGAAAAGATAAAAAGGCACATGCTCAGTACTTGTGAAATAATACTATCCCGAGGGCTAATGAGCTTAATTAAGGCCACTCACTTTTTGAGTGTGTGGCTTTATGAGCTCATTAGTCCACTTGATAGTATTATTTCCTTGTACACTACCATCTTCTAACATTTATTTTATTATCTGTCTCTCTTTCTCTCTCTCCCCTCACCCAGTACAGATATATATCTATATTCTTTGCAACATTTAGGGTTGAGGTGACAGGGAAAAAAGCAGGGAAATGTGTCTTAAATGTTTTCAGCCCTAAAGCTCCACCCCAACACCTACAACTAATCAGGTGTGAAGTGTTCTTTGGGGTTGTCAACCTTAAAGTTAATCCCACTAGGTGTGGATGTTTCTCAAGTGTAATGTAATGTGATGACCTTTAGGGTTGACAACCGCAAGGAACAATGTACCCCTGATTTGTTGTAGGTGTTGGGGTGGGACTTTGGCATTGAAAACCCTAAAGACATATTTCCCTATTTGTTTCACTGTAGCTTCAATACTAAATATTTCATTAATGCAGTTTTTTTGCAAAGAATTTCCTTACTTTTTGAGATAGTATAATTGTTTCCTCATTATGGCTGCAGTAGGTGGAGCCTGCAGATGTTTTGCATGTACAAAAGGAGTGATGTCATGTTTCTGTCCATAGAACTGACTGAAGGCGTAGTCTCCTCTGCCTTACCCTCCTCCAAGAAATGTTTTCCACCCTCAAATAAATATGCTTTCATGTTAGTCAATGGTTGTAGGGTACTATTATCTTTCTTAAATGGGTGGTACAAGAACTGGAACCTGAGTAGTGGGTGGTAGCATTGTTTTTTGGGGGGAGTAAGATCCACCTCCACCCGAGAAGCTCCTAAAGATCCACCCCCACCTTTTTTTAATTCATGTGGGAGAGGCATGAGGTGGATCTATCATGTTGAAACAAGTCACACTAGTTTGGGATCTGGACCAAGGAACAGAACAAGTCTGTGGAGTCCCTGCATTTTTTTAAGGATTAGGAGAACAAAAGATACTTAATGCCTTCAAATTAACTTAAAAAGCCTTGGAACAAGTGATTATCAGAGCCACCTGGTGTCACAAAAGGAAAGAGTAATAAAGAAGTGTTGAAACTACAGCTGCCAAGGAAAAGAACAGACACAGCGTTCTGGTTGAAAGAGCCACAGGTTTTTCTTAAACATTTATAAACTAAAAACATAAAGTTCAACTTTTGGGATTAACAATATTTACCATATTCTATATATATATATATATATATATAGTTTGTCTCTTTAGCAGTTTAAATACTTTGAAAGCATTGGTGTTAGTAATGCATTTTGAAATATATTTTTTAATTGTCTTTACAGTTAATCATGCAGTTTCACATGAGGCTACATTTTTTGGGGGGAGGGGGTTTAAATTATTTTAATCATGGGCACAGTACTTGGTAAATACAGCCTTTGATTAAGTGTATTTTTTCTTTTAAGTTTGAGAAGTGGAGTTGCCTTGCACATGTTAAAAATACCAGCTGCAATTAACAACTACTTGTAGAAACAAAAGGCTGGTTGTTGTTTTTTTTCCTACTTTCTTTTCACTGATATAAACTGAGCCAGGAAAAAAAGTAAGACTGGAACAATTATCAGAGCTGCCATCCTCCCGGATATGCCATTGGTCACTCATTTAAAATAACACAAATGTAGTTGCACATTTTTACTATGAGGGAAGCAAGAATATGAATCAGCATGGTTAACAAATACATTCATTGACACCTGTGAATGAGTGAGGAGATGCAGTTTTTTCTAACATTGCTGGGGTGGTGTTATACTCACTGGAACCTACTATTCAGGTTTTTTTTTAATTGGATCTTGCCACAGGCAATCTTCCCAGAGTGCAGTTTGCTCTATTGTTTAATATCTCTAGTGGAGGCCAGTGTCTTGTTACATTGTCTTTTGTTTCATATTACCCATAGACATCATGCCAGCCAAAGGAGACATATTTGAGTCTTAGGGTACATACAGCGTAATTAATAAGTTTTCATATGCATATTTCCATTCATGTTATTGTTAGACATACTGCAGCTAGCTTGGCTTGAGGAAGGGTGAATGTGGTCAGGACCCCTTACCAACTGAGATGCATATGCAGCAAATAAGTCCAGATGTGGTAATTACCTGCTGAATAAGGAAGGGTTGCAGGAACCCAGGGAATGATTACAGGAAAGGGGGGCAGATGGTCATTAAAATGGAAAGAGATTTGGGGGTAATCATATTGGATGACCTTAAAGGTAGCTAAACAATGTACCAAAGCTGAGAGAAGAAGCATTGGAATGCTGTGGTGCATAGGGAAAGGTATTACCAGCAGAAGGAAGGAGGTGGTGATGTCACTGTGTAGATCACTGGTGAAGCCTCATTTGGAATATGGTGTCTAGTTCTGGAAGCCACATTTCTGTCATGCAACTTTAAACCACAAATGGGTTAAATCATTCTATTTTAGATTTCTGTCCCTTTCCCTTACTTCTCCCACTGGTTAGCCTACTGGAACACAACCAGAACATGTATTGGCTAGCATAATGAATACACCTACACAAGCTGATCTTAATCTACAGCACTGTCTTTTTAAAATGCAAACTTCTTGTTGAAAATATGGCATAATTTTTCCATCCATGTTATTGTTAGACATACTGTAGCTAGCTTGGCTTGAGGAAGGGTGAACATGGTCAGGACCCCTTGGCAATCAAGATGCATATGCAGCAAATAAGTCCAGATGTGCTAACTTATCCTATAACTTTTAAGTGTCACAGTTTGCATTTTCTTCTTGAAATGGTTACTTTTGCATTTACGTTTCTTTTAAAACATTTAATAGTCTGATCATGTGGTTATGTCATGGACCATAACTGATCTCCAGCCTTAACTCCCCCTCCCATGCTCCAATTTGCATAAAAAATAGTGCTTGTAGACCAATCTAATCACCTTGCTGCTGTGTTCTGGCATGTTCTTGTGTGTGTGTGTGTGTGTGTGTGTGTGTGTGTGTGTGTGTGTGTTTCACGAAGCAAGAAATGTACAGGTATCATTTTTTACATTCTGTTCAAAATGTGTTTTTGCACCTGTGGCACCAAATAGTACAGTCACTGTGCAAAATCTCCTTTTGGCTAATGAACTGATAGTGTCAGTGCTCATTCGGTGGGGTCACAAAAAGCACATGCTGAAAACTTGGAGTGAAAATACCAAGAAACGCCCAGGGCATTAGGGTTTCTGACCATAACACCCTGCACTGTAGGGAATGACAGGCATCAGGGGTGTGATTTGGGTCTGTCAACAGTAATGTTCATGCCGTCCCACTCCATCCCCACCCTGCAGCCAGTGGCAGGTATTGAGGTGTGCCTTTGACTCTTCAGCCTCAAAGTTCACTCCATTCTCTTATACTGTACCCATTTCAGCATATTTCCTTATGGAATGGGGTGAGTGTAAAGTATGAAAACCCCAAGGCACACCTTGGCTCTTGTCTGTGTCTGAAGGGTAGGGTGAGGTGAAATGGTGTGAACGTTATGGGCAGTGACCCAACGGCACGCCCCAATACCTGTCCATGTCTGCGGGGTTGGGGTGGGGTAGGCATTGCTTCAGTACTTCACTGCTATTCCTAGTCTGCCTGTCTGTCTGTCTGTCTCTCTTTCTCTCTCTCTATCTATATGTGTATGTAATTATCTATCTTTCTATTAATTGCATGTATTACTATTTTTACCTATTTCTAAAACAAACCTGCATATTACATTTGCCTGCACTCTGATCACATACTTATGAAACTGTGCATATTTGTACGACACTTCTGCCTAGACCTCATACTTTCCTAATATTCCTATTATCACAAGCATAACTACCTTGCCCTTATCAAAAGTGAACCCCTCTGAAAATTAGTATCACATTTTCTCTAACAGTCCATCACCATTAAACCTGACTTCCAGACATCAACACATTGCTTAAATATAACTTACATCACCTGATGGACAAAAACCCTGTTTGTCTTAAAAAAATAAATAAAAACTGTATAAATAATCCCAAGGCTGAACATATACCAGCCATTACTTTTTCATGTACTGCTGCCTTATGTACCATCATGGGGATTTGCATATGTTTCATTTGATGCTTTGAACTATTGGGATATGTGCAATTATGTTTTCTTTAAAATGTGGCTGTCTGGCCAATATCATCCAGGATAACACATATATCAGTGGCATTTGCTGGTCATAGTGAATGATTATGGCCAGTTGCACAAGAAAACACTAAAGATATACAGTAACAGGTTTGTGGCTTAAGTGATGCCACTCAGTCATATCTCTTCCTGTCCATGCCTGAGTCATAGACAGAAAAAAATATGAATTAATTGCAACCAGTAATAATAGTGTGGCAACGTAGAAGTTGGAAACAATAAGTGATAGTGCATAGGACCTGGGGGTGTGGGGGGTGGAGCGCCCCAACAGAAGAAAGAAACAGTGGTAATAATCACATAAATAATTACAAACAATAATAATAGTGTGGCAATGTAGAACTTGGAAATAATAAATAATAATGCATAGGACCCGGGGGGGTGGGGGCAGAGCACCCCCACAGAAGAAAGAACAAATATTAATAACAGAAACAAATATTAATAACAAATATAGAGTACATGTAGAACTTTGCTACAATAAATAATAGTGTAGAAATGTAGTTCATAGGACCCAGGGGTATGGGGGGCGGAGCACCTCCAAAGAAGAAAGAAACAGTGATAACAGTACCGATTTAAAGTAAAGGTAGAAAATGCAGAAAAATAAGTGAATTAAGCTATGTTTGATGGCTTGAGTTCTATAATCATGTGTGAATATGCCATCATTTTGCTGAGCGCAGCATCACAATATAGGCCCATCCTCAGCAATGCCCTTCTTTCTTTTGAATGAGTTAATCCAATTATAAATTGTGATCTCTGTAAATAGGTAAGAATGGTAGGGAAAGTAAGAAAACAATATAAGCATGCTTCTTTCTGAGGGTGGATCATCATATTTTTCTGAGACACTGACTGAACAACTTAATACCATGGAAGAAATCAGATCATACAGTGTTGGAGACATATGCACTATATAGCCTACTGCTTTGGCATTTCTTCAAGAAAAAGGAGTGCTCCCAACAGAGGAAATGTCACAAATGCAGCACCAAAATGGCATTGGTTCTGGCTGCATCAGTGGGTCAGAATGCCATGAACTGGAGGTGCAAGAAGGCATCCTGCAGAGCCAAAAAAAGTATCTTGGCCGACACGTAGTTATCTAAGACCAAAATTCCACTGAAGAAAATTATGATGCTTATTTTTCACTGGTCGTAGAAGAATTCAGTTACCATGGCCATGGAATTGGTAGCACTAAGCCAAAAAACAATAATCAACTGGTTGCAGTTCCTCATGGATCTTTGCAGCTGGAAGCTTCTACAAGACCAGCTTCAGCTGGGCAAAGAAGGCAAGATTGTGCAGATCGATGAGTCTGTGATGGTACGTACCAAGTACAATCAGGGCAGAAATAGGAGCAAGGGTGACACATGGGTGTTTAGAATATATGCTATGGATAGCTCATTGGGATGCCTCACCTTTGTCAATCACAGGGATGCTGCCATATTGCTCCCAATCATAATGAGACATGTGAAACCTGGTACTGAAATACACTCATACCAGTGGGCAGCATACAACAGGATCGATGAGATCCCACATATGAACTATGTCCACAAAACTGTGAATCACTTGGAGAATTTTGTGGACCCCAGAACTGGAGTGCACACACAGGCAGTTGAGATGTACTGGTCAAGGGCCAAAAAGCAGTTTAAGAAAATGAATGGAACACAGATGCCAATGGTGCCCTCTTACCTGGACATGTTTATGTGGTTTGAGCATTATGGGTGGACTGTGTCACCGGCATTCAATAATATTTTTGAGCACATTATGCAGTATCAGGAGGCAAAATGTGCAGAGGCAGAGGACAATGCTGAGAATGTGCCACCTCTGCTGAAGTCTAATTTCTGTTTTTTTTTTGAGTTCCATTCATCTTAGATAAAAGATCTGACAGGTTAAACAAATGAGCTGATGTCTGACTTAGTCTGATTTCTGTATTTTCTGTATTTTTGCAACTTCTATTCAGCTGAGATAAAAAAATGATTGCATTGTGTATGGTATCTGGTTTGTTTATTTATGGTGTGGTTTTCAATTTTTGCAGTCTTTATTGTGTGTATTGCATCTCAGCTGTTTGTCACTTTCTCACACAGCTCTACGAGACACATTACCGAGCAGTCTCTGAAAGCAGTGGAGCAAAGTGATCTTGCTGTAAACCTTCACTATCTCCCATTTGCTCTGGAGTTCTTTTGTTAGCTTCCTTTTCCTTCCATTAAAATGTACACCTCCATATATTTTCCTAATAATGTGTATGCCTCCCTTAGAACAGAAACTAAAACAAATCTTATTACTTACAAATCAAATCATTGTGTTGTTTCATCATACCTTCTTAACAATTCCACACAACTTCACTAACTTCATTATGCAGCTGTGGTGGAACTGACCAGAATGTGTTTGTTTGTTGGAGTGCAGGGCTGTAAGGGGCCCTTTGGTCCCGTCCCTCCTTAGATGCATGCATATATGTTACTGTGGAAGTGCAGGGCCCTCTAGTCTCTGTGCCTGAATTTGTAGTGATACAGAATCTAAATTATCAGCATAACCTTTTTATTACCCCACCTAAAGAAGTTGGTAATAACAACTTTAAAATACTGGCAAAAATGTGATTTTGCAACACTTCAATACCATTGTGCTCCACAGGTGTGAAAACACTGTTTGGCCATGGCTTGAGACATGTAACATTCATGAGGTGGTGTGAAAAGATGATAATACTAAAAATTTTTGTCAGAATATTTAAAATTGCCAAAGTTATGAGCGAGCATAGCAAAATGTGAATGCATGCACATAACCTTGCCATTTTTACCTGTTTTTCCCAATAGTTTCAACATAGTCTTTTTATGACCCAATCTCATTAATAAAGGCAGTGAATATGTTCAAATACAACCCAAAAGGTGATTTCACCAAGTGACTACAAAATCGTCTTTCAGGTTGGATTTGTGTAATTCCACCAACATTGTCCATGAGGTGGGGTCTCAGAAAGGAAAGTTTGAAAATGTGGTGTCAATATAGGAACCACACATTTTGTACTCTCCCATTTACAGTTATTTTATCTGCTTCTATGAGCAATACCCTCCTCCCTGAAGAGGTGATACACTTTGACCAACAGCAGGGTAGGATCAAAAGGTTGGTGCTCTCTCAATTAAGTGGAGGAGTACTTCACGGAGCCAATGGGGCTGCTATTACCACAGCACATTCTGAACCAATAAAAAACTCCCCTACCCATCCTTCCCACCCCACATTAATCATCTAAAAGTTTAACCAAACCTAAGATCCAGACCTTCCATGCCCCTTTAAAATACCCACCCAAAACTAGAAAAACAGTTCCTAATCAAACAAATAAACACCCAAGGGGATCATAAAAATTCAATAACACAAAAAGTTCAGCACAGGGAGTACTAATGGACCTCCACCAGATGCAACTTAGATCAGGTCAAACAAAACAGACATCAAGATCCAAATCTGAGTCTAGGGCATGTACACAACAGGTCCAAGAGATAATAAATGCCCTAAGCCATGGGCTGAAAAACTCTCATCCAGATCTTACAATTCAAAAACACAACCATCCCAGGTACTCTCACTACCCAGGAAATCACAATAGGACCCAAGTCCCATGTCCATGGCAGAATGTAAGTCCTGGCTGCTGTCCAGGAGATCCATGTAATTTGAGCATCCTAGAAGAGAGCAGACACCATTACCCCAGTTACCTTGAGGCAAAACTGAACAGGCAATTCAGAGCTTGAATGTCTTACAAATATTAAACAGACCTTGGACTCAAGGAAAGATAAAATGTCCAACCTGCCCTTTGAATCCAGGTTCTTGGCACAAAGTTCATCTATTGGCTCAGTTTCAGTCAGTCAGTTACAGTCCACCTTCAAGGACTCACTCCCACCAGACATACAACTCCACTGTCCCTGTTAACAGCTGTAGCTTCAGCCAACACCATCATCCCTCACCCAACAGGCTGCTACAAAATGTAGGCTGTATTTCAGGCCAGCACTGCCATCTCTTATCCGATAGGCTGCTTCATCAGCAGTGATCGTCATTCCAGTACCAGAAGTGGAATAAGCAGCAGTGTAGATCTCCAGCAGCCCATAGAATGCTGAAGAGTAGTGACATCCAGAAACAGAAGACTGCAGTAGTAACACCCGGTGACCACACTGCAGCACCACACCCATAATGAATTCTGTCTAAAAAACCAAAAAATCTAACTCTTCCAAATACCTCACAAAAAGCTTTAACTCATGTTACATACCCTACACCTGTCACCTAACTAAAAGGGTCAGCAAGGGAGCAAACATTGAAACTGTCACACAGTTACAGATCCTTTTGCAGATAGCCACCCACCATGGCACTATCCTCATCTAGTCAGATGAAATCCCTCAAAATGGTCACCTTTGGCTCCAAGGAAAGCTATAGTAACAATGGGGATGGAGATTGGGGGCACCAGTAGACACCAGGGAAAATTATTATACCAAGAGGGATGGTGATTGGGGGTTGTGCGGTGGCACAAGACACCAGGGAAAGGACTTTTTTTCTCACAAAAAATAATCTTTTTTCATCACTCACGATATGAAAAAAGAATCCTTTTTTGTATCACATACAGTAATATGAAGAAAGACTTAAAAACTTAAACAAAGCACAATTGAAGAGCATTTCTTGAACAGGTAACTGCAGAATCCAGCTAAGGGCATCCCGATATGCAAGCTACATGTGTTGGTTGCTCAGCAGAATGTCATTTTGGGGGTTCCAAATTTGACTTTTTAGAAAAAATGGAAAACAAGATGGCAGCCAAAGGAAACTGGATTTTCCACTTACAAAAAAGGATGACATCAATACTATGAAATAACTATTTTTTTTTGTTTCATGCAGCTGTCTTGAAGTGCTTACTGAGCATGCTCAGAAACAAGTTATAAAAAAGTTAAAATTAAATAACTTTGGAATGGATTAATATTTTTTCACCAAACCAGCAAAAGGCACATCTGTGGGTCAGCCCCTTTCTACTGAAAATTTTAGACTAAAATTCCAAATGATCTATGCCTACAGTTGACAGACAAAAACCCCTAACCAATGAGAAAAACAAGTGAAAATTTATTATTTGCACTATCTGGATCTCGGAATCTGCACATCCAACCAGGATGAAACTTGTCACATCCAGGGATCTACCCCATGAAAATGTGCATGCAAACTTTTGTACAGATCTATTAAACAGTTGCAAAGTTATTGAAGTTTAAGTACTGGGACTCAACACTAAAGTGCCTACTCAGCTCTCAATATAGTGGCGCTACCATACCACTATGATATACTGTACATGTCTATCTATCTATCTATCTATCTATCTATCTATCTATCTATCTCATATGTCCCCTCTCTCCTCTATGTACTGTATATCAGTGTGTGTGTATATATATATATATATATATATATATATATATATATATATATATATATATATAAAATTATATTTATTTAGTTACTTTGTTGACTGGGTAAGTACACTGTGCCAGATGCCCCTTTTCAGGAATGACCTGGAGCCACTAAATTAAGACTAAAATGGCATAGTAAGAATACAAAATTTTAATGATAAACAGCACAGAACATCAATAACATACAACATTAAACACAATTACAATTAAATTTTTGCAACAAATATGACATTAATTGTTTTAAAAACAAAATGGCTGCTTGCATTGAGGCAGAATAAAGGCAGAGTATTGAAAAATGTAGCTGCCTGCACAGAAAAAGCAGACATCCTGCATAGTTGTTGATATCTTTGGGATTGATAACCATGAGCTGGATGAAAATCTTAAGACTCTACATTCTTTTCTAAACTCTAGATGACTAAATAAAGGAAATTAATGTTTTGTTCTTATTGTTTTGTCCACTGAGCAATATAGATTGTATAAAGAAGTTGGCTTTGGTGGTACCCAACCAGTATCATTATAAAAAATGCAATGATGAGTGTTGTAAGGCACAAGTTAGGCAAAATGACAAATACAGTAGTAGCCACAGACATTGCCAGCTATTTCCAGATATTTCATGAAATCTGTAAAGAGTTTCTCTCTGCTGCCCCTACTGTGGAAATGCAGAAAGCAGGAGATATTTTTAGAAATATCACATAAATTTCAGGAAATAGCTGGCAGTGTCTGTGGCTGCTACTGTAGCATTAAATGTCTTTATTTATTCAATTTAAATCAGTACCGGACAACTTTGTGAATAAGAAAGAATTGTAGTTTAGAGTTGGCAGTAGTACACCTTTTAAAATTATTGACCTGGTTTTTTTAGTTAAACAACCTTTTAATTGAAACAAATCATCCAATTTCTGATTTATTTACTTACTAACATTTTATATATGAGAAATAAAAGTCAACTTTGCATCAAGTAAGACACCCAAGTATTTGAATTCAGTTTACTTGCTGCAACAGCATTCCCCCTAAATCAGGAATCTGTAATGGCTGACAATTAGATAATTTTGGTTTTGATCCAACAATACATTTAGTCATTTTAGTATTTAACAATAATAATGTTGCAAGAGCCAAGTGTTCAAAGCTGCAAAATCATCATTCAAAGATCAGTTTATTCCATCTATAGAAGAGGCACGATTGTAATGAATAATATTGTCGGCACAGAGTAACAAATCTGATTGAGTCGGAACTGTGTGTGTGTGTATATATATATATATATATATATATATATATATATATATATATATATATATATATACATGCACACACACACATATTGTCTTCAACATGATCAGTGCCACTGGGTACTTCCTACTCCACTGCAGCAAGGGGTTCTGATGTGCTTGATACAGAAGAACCCATTCCCTCAAATGGCCCGGCTACTCAACCAGCCTTTCTGTAGAAATTGAAGGTTCAACAAAGTCTTCAGTGATCCCCAACCAGACTCAAGAACTACTGTAGTAAGGTACAGACTTGCCCCTGCAGGCCAATCAGGGAATGCACTTAATGGAGGGGGCATGAATTACAAAAAAGCATCAAACTTAACCTTCTTTGTCTGGCATTTTCTACCTCCTGTGCAATTGGTGTCCCCAGTACTCCCTCCTTATTAGCAGTAAAAAGGGGTTATGAATGGCTTGCTACAGAAAAGCCCCCTCTATCATGAATGACTAGTCACATTGAGCAACCATCGTGCTGGACAGGAAGGTACAATTGAAGCTTCAGTAATGCCCTCCATGCCTCAGAAGACAATCAGGAATTGGACTTAACCAAGCAGGCTAATCTGGGAATGGTGTTTTTAGCAGTGCTGTGGCTTCCACCCCTTCCTTATTGGGCCCATTGTTAAATGCCATCCTCTGTGATGTGGCCTGGAGTCCATGGGTAAGAGCATAAGGGAATCACGCTGTGGGCATCGGCTGTGTAGGCAGTCAGTAGCCAGACATTCTGCTCAGTGCTCCTCCCTACCCAGTACTGATTTAGTGATGTTCACAGACAAACAGTGTACAGCTAATTGAACACTGATGAAATTAAATAATGATAAAAGACCTCTCCTTGGGTGCCATTCACAAAATGTGCTGTTACCAGTTGTATACCCTGCTATACTTCTGAATGTTTGAATGAACCTGCTGTATTGAAACACCTCTTCCTGGGTGCCATGATATCCTGACCAGTGTCACATAATTAATATTACTGCCTCTCTAGCCTCAGTGTTATAAAGGGGCATCTGATATTCTGAAGCACTTCTTCTGGGGTGCCATGATATCCTAAGTACTGACATAGTATCTGTGGCCCTACCATCTAGTCTCTGAATTATAAAGAGGATTTACTCTGCTTTAGTAAAACTCCTTTTTGGGTGTCTTTCACCCACGAGTATTGCTGATAGTGTTTCCTTACTTTAATTTCTTAGTTATAGTTCTACTAGATATAAACTCACTAATAAATAAATAACCCCTCCCTGACTGCCCTCAGTTTTTCTGCTTCCTAATAAGTGTTTCTCCTTTTATTCTTGCTGCTGCTATCATTTTGTTTTCCCTTAAGACTCATAGGTGCATCGCATTGCTTGGCTTGCAGTCAGGTTTAGTCCTCTGATACTCAGCATGGTTCCTGTCACGCCCATTACAGTTCTTGGGCTTGACCTACTCAATGCACTATAGTTGTGTGACTCCTTCCCTCTGTTAGCCTCTCCACCTTGGGAAAAGCCACACTACACTCCTGAAGCCTACCCTCTCTAAAACTCTCTGGTGTCTGCATGCATCTTGCCTGACACCACAGGGTATATATAATAACTATTTCCTTTACTTCGTCTCCACCTCCCACTGTGGCTTTTTGGTATGGCACCCTCTGGTACCATTCAGGTCAATTCATCCTCTCTGTTGCTCTTGGCTCATTGTTGCTATCTGATGCTATTTAGTCAAACCAGTGTCCTCCTATCCTACCAAACCGGTCCTCTGTGAGAGGCCATAAACTAGCTCACATGAATATAAGAAATCTTATTGCTAACAAAGCTGAACTGGAGGCCTGGGTGAGCTCCTACTGTCCTGACATACTTTGTCTCACTGTGACCTGGCAAAAATCCTACATTCCTGACCTAGTCTGCTTCATTCCTGGGTATAGCTTTATCTGGATGAATAGGGCCTCCCAGAAGGAGGTGGGCAGTTAGATCTTCTACATGGATCACTTATACATCTCTCACCATTTTGCTGCTGTACACCACCCTTCCACTGTCTATAAACCATTTCATGTGATGCTCATGCTATGGAAACATAGAAAC
Organism: Neoceratodus forsteri; assembly: GCA_016271365.2. NCBI lineage: Eukaryota > Metazoa > Chordata > Ceratodontiformes > Ceratodontidae > Neoceratodus > Neoceratodus forsteri. The sequence goes on along the minus strand of CM028130.1, from coordinate 662,939,071 downwards.
ATAGAAACATAGAAGTTGACGGCAGATAAGGACCACAAGGCCCATCCAGTCTGCCCATTTCTTTTTCTACCTTATAAATGTGCCATCGGCCTTTGCTCTGTCAGTGACCTATCTATTCATAGTCATTTGTATTGCTCCCTTATGCCTATCCCATGCCTGTTTGAAGCCCTGCACTGTATTCATAGCCACACTTCTTGTGTAAGCCATTCCATGCATCTACCACCTTTCTGTGAAAAAGAATTTCCTCAGATTCCCCCTTAATCGGCCTCCCTCTAATCTCATGCTGTGTCCTCTTGTCCTGCTATTTTTCTTATATTTAAACATGTTAGACTCTTTCACCTTGTTTATGCCCTTAAGGTGTTTAAATGTCTCGATTATATCACCTCTCTCCCTCCTTTGCTCAAGGGTATACATATTGAGCTCCGTTAATCTGTCCTCATATGTCTTCTGATGCAGTCCCTGCACCATTTTGGTTGCCCTTCTCTGGACTGCCTCAGTTTGGTTAATGTCCTTGTGAAGGTGTGGCCTCCAATACTGCATGCAGTACTCCAGATGGGGCCTAACCAATGTCTTGTACAGAGGGATTATTACCCCCCTCTTACGACTTGTGATACCCCTACTAATACACCCTAACACCCCCCTAGCCTTACCTACTGCTTTAGAGGTCTGCTTGGATGAATTTAGGTCATCAGTGATGATGATGCCCAAGTCTCTTTCTTCCTTTGTGACTGCTAGCAACTCCCCTCCCAGCCTATAAGTGGCTTCAGGGTTTCTCTTCCCTATGTGCATGATTTTGCACTTCTTTGCATTAAATCCCAGTTGCCACTGGAAGGCAAAGAAAATCCACCTGATATGTGTACAACCCCTTAGGAAACAGTCTATTGGTTCTTAATACCTTGATGGACTATGTTACCCTTTTCTCTGGGTCCAACAAGATTATGCTCTTTGGGAACTTAAACTCAAATTGGTTGGGTATCTAAAAACAAAATCTTTTGAGATTATGATTAAAAAGCTACTACTCTACCAGCATTTTAATTTCCCTAGCAAACAGATTCAGGATGCCATCACCAGGAAAAGTGCTATGGTGCTGTAGAGAAGAACAGCACACAAATAAAAAACATTACATCTCAGCATCCATAGTAAGAAAAACACATGAAAACATAAAGTGCAGTTAACATCCAGACTCACACTAGAGATGGTAAACCCATCAGAGCATATCTATGATGTCATGGCTGCCTACTACTCAGAACTGACATTTTGTTCAGTGAACCAGAACTTCTACAGAGGAAGCTTGGGTTCACTGAGCTAAATGTCAGTTCTGAGCAACTTGTAGACATGATGTCATAGCTATGCTCCGATGGGTTTACCATCTCTAGTGTGAGTCTGAATGTTAACTGCACTTTTTGTTTTAAAATGGTTTATATGCAGTCAAACTATTTTTTTTGTGTTTTTCTTGCTATGGGTGCTGAGATTTCTTTTTTTCATTAATTTCCCTACCAGACTCTTTCCCCAGTAATTTCAAACACTTCCTATTGGACTGGTTCCTCACAGACTGAAGTGATAAAATAATCCTGGCTGTCAGCTTGGCTGATGGCATCTTAGGTCACTCCCCCAATTTTGGTGTTTGTGCCCCTGAAATTCCCCTCCCAGGCTGCTCCACTTCAGGGACATCTCAAAGTTAACATTGGACTTTCTATATAACCTAGAAAACATAAAATGGCCTTGCCTAAACTCCTTGGGCCATATTTTCAAATGTGGGTGCAAGGCTTGTATCCAGCCCTGCACCACAGGACTTTAACTTCTGTCGTGTGCCAGCCCCCTTTGCCACAACTGCACCCGAATTTCCATTCTTGGATGCAGTTGTGACAGTTTCCATGCTTTACGGCTTCTTGCACCAATGCTCTGGTGCAAGTACTGTTACTTTGACTCCGGGGGTGGCGCACACTAGACCACAAAACTATGGTCTAAGCTGTGGCAACTGGTGCAAAGGGCTTGTGGCATTCCAAGAGCATAGAAAATCTGGTCCCTTATCATGTGGCAATACTGCATTAGTTCAGTTCCTCAACATTTTCACTGCAATTCAGCAAAAAAGATGCCCATCACCAAATGAGTATGGTGGGGCTTGGTTACAAATTAACTCTCCAGTGAACATCTTTTCCAAATGATAAAAAGGGGCATACTTCAGGATAAATACAGACAATTTGGTTTGGCATAGGACTGGATTGAGTGTTGCAAATGATGGAATAATCTGCAAGTCTGGAGTTGGATGAAGTGCACCTATTACAAAAATAAATTTGCAGCAACTACCAGTGATCTTTGTAAATTTTGAGATGGTATCAAAAATCTCCTAGACACTAAATCTAAATGTTCTATGTCCAATATTACAGTAACCGAGTCCAATATTACAGTAAATGCCTCAAATATTCTGACCTCTCAGCCTTCACAGCAATTGCTGCCATTGACTCTAGGGCCTCAGTATCCATTGTCACCTCCCTGACCATAACTAGCCCAGGCCCACCTCCCTTCTAACTCCGATCAATAAGGGTACTCAAGGTCAAGAAACAGCTACTCTCTATTACACCAACTACTAATGCTGGGTCTGATGGCATTGAAACCAAGCTTCTACACTTAGGTGCCCCATTGATAGTGTTCTTTATCATCAAAATCCTTACTCTTTCTCTCTCTTCTAGCATTCTTCCTAATGTTTCAAAGGTTGCCAGTGTCACCCCTCTTTTTAAAACAGGTGACCCCAAATTTAAAGAAAAATATTGCCCCATAACCATTCTCCCTGTCCTCTTTAAGATCCTTGAGAGGATCATAGCATTCCTGCACACTGACAAAATTCTGAAGCACAATCTCCTCCGCCCTGTCCAACATGTGTTCGGGAAAAATCATGGCACCTCCATGACCTTGTCCAAGCTGTCTAATGAATTCCACCTTTCTACACATAGATTTATTTACTGAATTGTGTAGTCTGTGTAGGCCCACTGGGATCACAGGACTCCTTTTTTTAGTGGCAACTCAGAATTAATTACAGAGAAAAACAGCAAAACAAGGCACATACAATACCAATTGGTAAGTAACAGAAGGTGCAATGACACTTATGAATTAGTTCACAGAGTGAATGTAAATATATCTACATGTATAAGCTTCACATAGATGGATAGACAAAACATTAAATCCTAATTAACAGAAAAATCAATGGCTGTCAGGGCTAGAGAGGCAGACAAACACCAGGTAAGAAACCCAATAACAGAAAGCAACTTCATAGGTTACGCACCAGTAGTATGGCCTTCAGACCGGGGTCAACCTTAACCTTTTTTTGCACTAGCCAGCAGGGCAAGTTGATTCGGACTTGAACTAACCCACAGACAGTTGCACTAGCTCTTAATTATAATGGTAAATTTTTATCACTTATACAGGAAACAGTGCAAGCAAAGCCAAGAAATACTCTGATTATTGCACATTTATCCTGCTCCCACACTGCTTCCAACTTCCCAGCAGAAAAAAAAGACTGCAATGCCATCCATCACAGACAGTGAGCCCCCCTCCATTGTTTTGTACCATGGCCTCCTCTCTTCCTCTTTCTGCCCCCACACACACACACACACACACACACACACACACACACACACACACACACACACCAAACAGACAGAGGATATCACAACAGCAAATGTTCAATAAAGCAGTCCTAGCCCTGCAGACACAATAGCTGACATTGTCATGCACCTCACCACACTGTCACCACCACCCACAGGGCAATGAACAGAGTCAGGCAGAGAAAGACACTCTCAGTCCTCACCTATAGTCCACTGGAGAACTGCACTTTTGAAAGTTTTTGTACAGTCTCAAACGAGTCAGGTGCACATCTAAGATTTCTTTGGTGTGAGGGCTAGACAAACCTATGGGGCTTGAGAAATAGAAAACTACGACATTTTTATTTGTAAAAGTCAGGAATTTAATATGCTCTGCCCCAACAATAACAGATTTTTCTTTAACATTGTCCTTTCATCAGCCCTGGGGAAGCAGTACACAGGTATAACACTATACTATTTCTATTTCTATTTCTGTATAGGATTATCTATGCACCCCAGGAATGCCTATTTCAAGGTTTTAAATGATCTATTTTATCAAGGTTTAATTTTGTACCGTACATTATCCAAAGCTTTGTTTTTAGGCTGAAAGGATATAATGAGTGGGATAAGGGTGGAACTGTATGGGTGGTGATGGCTGGCGTGGTCCATTTAGAAGAGCTGGGGACCCCCTACACTTGCCAGTAATGGCAGCTATGGATCTATGGATCTTCACAGTCTGGTCTGCAATGGTGTCCAGGGAAAGAACAGAGTTAAGATATTTGGATGGGAGAGTGAAGTTATGGTGAGGAAACATGCATATAGAAACATAGAAGTTGACAGCAGATAAGGACCGAAAGGCCCATCCAGTCTGCCCATTTCTTTTTCTACCTTATAAATGTGCCATAGGCCTTTGCTCTGTCAGTGACCTATCTATTCATACTCATCTGTATTGCTCCCTTATGTGTATCCCATGCCTATTTGAAGCCCTGCACTGTATTCATAGCCACCACTTCCTGAGGTAGGCGGTTCCATGCATCCACCATCCTTTTTGTGAAAAAGAATTTCCTCACATTCCCCCTTAATTGGCCTCCCTCTAATCTCATGCTGTGTTCTATTGTCCTGCTATTTTTCTTATATTTAAACATGTTAAACTCTTTCACCTTGTTAATGCCCTTAAGGTGTTTGAATGTCTCGATCATATCACCTCTCTCCCTCCTTTGCTCAAGGGTATACATATTGAGCTCCATTAATCTGTCCTCATAAGTCTTATGATGCAGTCCCTGCACCATTTTGGTTGCCCTTCTCTGGACTGCCTCAGTTTGGTTAATGTCCTTGTGAAAGTGTGGCCTCCAGTACTGCATGCAGTACTCCAGATGGGGCCTAATCAGTGTCTTGTAAAGAGGGATTATTACCTCCCTCTTACGACTTGTGATACCCCTACTAATTCAGCCTAACATCCCCCTAGCCTTACCTACTGCTTTAGAGGTCTGCTTGGATAAGTTCATTTAATCAGTGATGATGATGCCCAAGTCTCTTTCTTCCTTTGTGACTGCCAGTAACTCCCCTCCCAGCCTATAGGTGGCTTCAGGGTTTCTTTTCCCTATGTGCATGATCTTACACTTCTTTACACTAAATCCCAGTTGCCACTCTTCTGACCATTTTGCTAGTTTATTCAGATCTCTTGTCATTCTGCTCACCCCATCTGGATCATCTACTCTGTTGCAGATCTTGGTGTCATCTGCAAATGGACAAGACTTACCATCTAGTCCAGCTGCAATGTCACTAATGAAGATATTGAAGAGGACTGGCCCCAGGACTGATCCCTGAGGTACCCCACTTGTGACTTGCATCTCTTCTGACTGTATACCATTTATCACCACTCTCTGTTTTCTGCCCGTCAACCAGTTTACCACCCAGTTGACCATCTTCTGACCCACCCCGAGCCAACCCAGCTTATTTATCACTCTTCTATGTTGAATAGTGTTGAAAGCTTTGCTGAAGTCAAGGTAGGCAACATCAACTACTCCCCCCTTGGTCCACCACTCTGGTTACCCAGTCAAAGAAATCTATGAGATTAGTTTGACAGGACCTTCCTTTTGTAAACCCATGCTGTCTTGGATCATGTGCCCCTATGGATTCCAGGTGTTGCACTATCCTTTCCTTAAGGAGTGCCTCCAAAATCTTGCCCACTACTGAGGTAAGACTGGCTGGTCTGTAGTTTCCTGCCTTCTCCCTGCTACCACTCTTGTGGAGCGAGATCACATGAGCCCTTCTCCAGTCTTCTGAGACCTCTCCTGTGCTCAGAGACTCACTAAACAGTTCTGCTAATGGCTCTGCTAGTTCCACCCATAGCTCCTTAAGTACCCTGGGAGGTATGTCATCAGGTCCTATTGCCTTGTCCACCCTGAGCTTAGCGAGCTCTTGTAGGACCCTTTCTTTTGTGAAGGGAGTAGTGCTCACCTGCCTCCCCCCTGTGTCCATGATGCTGAGCTGTGGGCCCTGCCTTACCTTCTCTTCAGTAAATACTGAGCAAAAGTATCTATTTAGGATAGATGCTTTTACAGGGTCCTCCTCCTCACATGCCCCTTTTTCACCTTTGAGCTTAGCAATACCCTCTCTGGACTTTCTCCTTTTACCAAAGTATCTATAGAAAGTCTTGTCACCTTCTTTTACTGCTTGTGCTAGTGTTTCCTCAGTTTGGGACTTTGCCTGCCTTACTGCCTTCCCTGCTTCCCTTAGAACAGTTTGGTATGCCTCCCTATCTTCATCCCGCTGTGTTCCCTTATATTTCCTGAAGGCCAGCTTTTTGGATCTGACCTTTTCTGCTACTATATTTGAGAACCAAAGTGGTTTCCTTCTTCTTTTGCACTTCCTTTTCTGTCTAACACAATGGGATGTTGCTTCAAGTATTACATCCCTAATGCTTGCCCACTTTGCCTGTACCCCCTTACCTGTGTTTCTTTTTGCCAGGGTTAGCTTAACTCAGTTGGCCATCTTATCAAAGTCAGCTCCTCTGAAGTCCCATATTTTTGCATTAGAATGGGATGATTTAGAAGTAGTAGCCAAACTGAACCATACCATGTTATGGTCACTGGCCCCCAGGTGACATTCTACCTGGAGATATGTGATCCTTTCCCTGTTAGTCAGTACTAGATCTAGGATAGTGCTGTCTCTTGTGGGTTGTTGTACCAGTTGTTTGAGGCCCTCCCCCTGCAGGGAATCCACCATGTGTCTAGTTCTGGCAGATGTTCCTGTTGGTATTGACTAATCTGTATCTGGCATGTTGAAGTCTCAAATTATCAGAACCTCCCCTTTAGCTGTCATGTTTTGTATATCTTCTAACAGTAATGTGTCTATGTCCTTCCCCTGGTTTGGGGGCCTGTAGACAACCCAAGTTCTTATGGCTGTCCCATTTCCTGTTTTCAGGGTGACTCACAGTTCTTCTTGCTCCTTATGTTTATTCTGAATTTCTGTAACTTTGATACTTTCATTGACACACAGGGCCACGCCAACCCCTCCCCTTTTTGAACCTCGGTCTCTTTTGAACAGGCTGGGATAAAATCCACCACCTACAGGGCTGGCCCTGTGTACCTCTTTGCATTTTGTCACTGAAATGTTGGATACAAACACTCAAAATGTAGAGAAATGAAGGGCACTGATATTAATAATGTTGGACAAATTGTTAGACTTCGACACATTCAGGAAACTGGAACCTCGTGATTTAACAGCACTCTACCCTTGATCACACCCTGGACACTAGCTGAAAGTCTTAACAGTGGAGTGATAATGACTCACATTGAGCCTTTTGTGTGATTCCTGTCTTGAACTGCCAGATAATTGCAGCTCTTAATAAGATGTTAATCACACCTGGCCATCTGGAACATTGAAAGAGAATAGCATGAGGAATAGAGAATGCTAAATTAGAGACTTTTTTAACTTCATTAACAGCCAAGAAAATCTGCACTAATCAAGATGGGCAAGTAGAGAGTTAGCTGCACTAGCCCTGATCAATTTGCACTAGTGTTTGGGCTAGTAAAACAATGTTAAGATCGACCCCTGCTTTAGATCTTTCTTGAAGCCACCAAGGGAGGTGCATTCTTGTAGATTACTAGGGAGGCCATTCCATAGCAGTGAGATTGATGTAGCAATTTACCTTTTATCTGAGGTGGCCCTGACTTTAGGGACCAGAGGAGTGATCAGCTTGAGGACCTAAGGGACAGTCTCTGGAGTTTTGCTATCAGTAAGCCTTGTGACTTGGAGCAGCATTACCATTCATAAGTTTAAAAACAAGGCACAAACAGGGGTAATTCAGCCTGCTTTCAGTTCAGGGCCAGTTTAGCATTTGCAGCACTTTATGAAGGTGTTCCCTAGTGGAAGCCCTTATGGCAAAATGATCTACAGTATGCTGTGGTACAGTATTTTGAGCACCTGACAGACTGGAGACCCATAGAGTCAGTTAGGGTTAGGGTGCCATTTGCAATATGCAGGTGTGACTCCTTTACAAAAAAGGGGATCATTCAATAAAGGAGTCCAGTTTTGGGGTGAAATTATTTGATTAGGTGCTCCACATGCAATGTAATGTTTTGTGATGTTTTGGTCCTTGTATACCCCAAGGTACTTGATAGAAACCACTACCTCAGTTATAGAATTGTTAGAAAGGGATGTTGTCAGAATCTTCTGCCTTACTGGGCCTAAGCTCCTCAGGCCAAAGAGGATGGCATTAGTCTTCTTAACACTGAATACCAGTTTACTGAAGAACCATTTCTCTAATATCTTTAGATCATTTGAAAGCAGGCTATTCAATTGGGTAGTGTCCTTAGAACAATGTTACAGTACTGCATCATCTGCATACAGCAGCATGTTTGCTCCACTACAGTTTAATGGCATATAATTTACATAAAGGATGAAAAGAAGGGGACCTAGGATTGATCCTTGTAGGACACCATCCAGGACGGGGTGTTTATCTGACAGAACTAGTTTATATTTAACCATTTGTGATCTATTTGTGAGGTATTCAGAGAACTATCATAGAGACAGCCTGTTAAGCCTAAGGGATTTTAGCTTTGATAATAGCAGCTGGTGGTTAACCAGATCAAAAGTCTTGGTGAGGTCTATAAAGACTGCACCTGTTCACAAACCAGAGTTGAGAACCACCAGAATATCATTAGTCAGGCAGACTAGGGCAGTGTCCATTCCATTGTTCTTTCTAAAAGGTGAGTAGGCCATGCTGTTTGATATATTCTTGGAGCTAATTATAAACTAGCCTCCCTAATATAGTGTTCAGGGTACAAAGGGGTGAGATAGGGCATTAGTTTTCTACCTGCTCTTTAGACCTACCCTTATGTATGGGAATCACAAGGGCCACATTGCAAATAGAGGGGCCATTCCATTCCATGAATGATCTAGTGAACAACATGGTAATGGGCAGGGGTCAATGACTGGTGCTTGTGTTCATGCTTATTGAAACCAGTGGAGCCTTCCACTTTAAGTTGTCTAAGGAATTTGGGCTCCTTCTTCCTTGTCACCAGTCTGAAGTGGAAACTGAGAAAGCGGAAGTTGTTCTGTGGGAGGTAATGGGGGAGGGGAGATCAGGGGGATGATTTTTATACCTGAGTCAGTGAAGAATGAGTTTGGATTCACAGCAGATGCTAAGGGATCACTAAACCGCTTTTCATCCACTACAATGTCACATTCACTAGAGCTGGCATGCCCTTTCAAAAGGGCACTTATTTGCAACCACAATTATTTAGGATCTGAGAGATTCTTGTCTTGTAAGGTCCTGAGGTCTCTATATTTAGTAGCCAGTAGGTCCCTTTTGCATTTGCTACACAGTTCTCTATATCTGTGCCAATCTCCTGTGAGGTCTGAAGCTTTGAAAAGCCCCCCATGATCAATCACTTTCTCTCATGAGCTTTTTCAGCCTTTGAGTCAGCCATTTGGATTGTTGCCCCTTGATTCTAAGCTGTTTAAGGGGGGCATGTTTATTTGCTGCAGAGAGGAATCTGTTTATAAAGAATTCTAGGGCTGTTCCAATGCTAGTGAGTTCTCTTATCTGGGTTCAATTTACCTGAGATAATGTGCTAAGGAAGGAACTAACATCAAATTTGGAGAAATCCCAGGATCGAAAGATGCTAAGGGAAGGTTTTGGGTAATTATTTTTCCGAACACAGAAGATAGGAGCATGATCACTTATGGAGTCAGAGAAAGTGCCTACTACTTTGATTCTGTCACATTTTGAGACAAGTATCGAATCAAGGATGGTGTGGATTCCTGTTTTATTGTTTAGCCAAGTGGGTTCACTAATGAGCTGGGTGAGTTGGGCTTCATGCAATGTGATCTTTGTGCCTACTCTCATGTCAGGGGACCAATTTATGTTGACATCTCCTAGAAGTATTCTTTCCCCCTGGGAAAAATCAGAGAGTGCCTTTGTCAGAGTATCAAGGGCTGCCATTGCTGTTTGGGGGGGATTATAGATACAAACAACTTGGAAGGGCTTTACACTACCTGATAACAAGTTAACAAATACACCCTCACATTCTGTGTTTTCTAGTGTAGGTATTGAAACCAGGGAAACCTGCAAAGAGGACTTAGTATGGATAAGATTGCTACCTCCTTTTTTACAACTGTCGTGCCTGAAGGTCAAGTACCTGGGGGGGGGATCCACCTCCTGGGGTAATATGGTGAGTTTGAGCCAGGTTTCAGGTATAGCAATTATGTCCTGGGAGTACATATTGATCCAAGCTTCCAATTCATGTGTCTTAGTCCTAAGACTATTTATATTTATTTGAGCAATGTTTAGACTACAAGTATTTGCACGGCAAGGGTCAGTGAAGGAATTTATTCTTAGATTTTCAAGTGGAGGACCAGGATTGGGTTCAACATCAGCAGCCAAAAATGTTAGGAGGGACTTCAATACTGGCCTTCAAACTGCTGCAGTGTTTATTGACTTCACAAAGGACTTGAAACTGGTCAATCCCTCACTCCTCTGCACCAAACAGACCATTCTTGGTGTCTCCTCCTTGCCAGTTTCCCGGTTTTTCAGCTAAACTAACTGATAAAAAAACAGAAAGTTACATTACACTTGGCTACTTCCAACCTTGCAGACATAACTGTTGGTGTTCATCAGGGATCAGTGCTGGGCCTGCTTCACCTCTCTATCTATATAAATAGTCTCTCAGATTTTGTCACCTGTTGGCAGTTTCCTGCTGTGTGCAGATGACCTTGTCCTCTAATTCAGTGCAGCTGGGATCCCCGATATCAAGCATACTATCTCAGACTATTTTGATCTTACTCAGTCTTGTCTATTAACCAATAAGCTAATTCTGAACAACAAAAAGAAAAACACCATACTCTTGACTCCAAGTCAAATCTCCATGTGACCTCTTACAAACTGTCCTTACTGGACTTGATGGGTACCCACTGGAGGAGGTGAACAGTTTCAAGTATATGAGTGTTTTACAACACCCTTATCTTGACCGTTCCCAAATATCTCTTGATCTGTAAAGCAGTTAATGCTAAGCTGTGCTTGGTCCTTAGGGTCAAACACTGCAACTTGCCACCTGCCCCAGAGAAAACTGGCCCAGGGATGCTGAATCCAGTCCACCCCCCAATGTTGGCCTCCTCGAGTGATACAAGTCTGTTTCTGAACCCAGGTTGCTGCTATGGTACTGGCACCTACCATCTTCACCAACCCACTTTAAACCCCACCACCCTTAAAAAATTACTATCCCTTTCCACTTCACAAAGCTGATTAGTATTTTTATTACTCATGCTTATCTATTTTTCACTTTATGTGTATAGGTCCATTGGCATGATAAAGACAGTGCAACATGATGCCAAACCTAGTGTTTGAGAACACTGACTATGTGTATCAGATAAGTATTGTTTTATGTTTAGATTACCTTATTTGTCCCAGTTAGTTACTAAGGAGCTGCAGATCCTTTGTGATCCCATTGCTAGTGCTATGCGTAATGCAGAATTCACTGGCAGAATTAGAGTGGAATGACCATTCTGACAGTGAAATTTCCATCAGAATTTTGTTAGTTCTTCTGTGGAATTCCACCTACAGTGATCTGCAGAATATTATTCTGTGGAACAGAATTTCTTTCTTGGGATATCATTCTACAACTATTTCAGTGGAAACTATTGAGGAATAATATTTTGCAGAATAGCATTTATTCTGCAGAAAATAATTCTTTCAAACATTTTCACAGAAAACATTGAGATCAGCAAAATAAAATTCCACATAAATCTGCCATTGCATTTCCAGCAAAATTTGGCAGAATTTTAAAAATTTCACGAAATTGTGTTCTTCCAGAATTAAAAAATTCTGCACAGCACTACCCATTGCTATTCTTATTTTACAGGTACAAATGGATGTTCCCTGTAGCCAACCAACCCCCATGCCACAATCCTCATGACCCAGGTATGAAATTATTATTAGTACTGTATCTCAGCTATGATGCTATGGTGTAATGGTGCAACTACAATTCAATGTGCCTGTGCAACTGGTTTTGTGTTTGTGTAACATAGATAATCATTGGCTGTTCACCTCTCTATCCATGGGATATACCACCCTGTAGGGGTACGAAGGCAAGGAGCCCTAGACAAGGGTTCCATCCCTTGAAGGCCATGGAAGTAATTCCCTTAGCTAAAGGTAACTTAGGAAGAAGCCAATGGGAGAGAGAGGCATGCCACTGGAGGAGGAGGGGTGGATGGAGGAGCAAGAAAAATATGCTTATTTGTAGAGTGTGGAGAGCAGCCCTTAAATGATCAGACTGGGGTGTGGCCAGTTGCACCTCCCTCTTGAACTACAGGCTGTAGCCTTCCAGTTCAGTGTGCCTTTGCAACTGGTTTCATGCTTGAGTAACATAGATAATCTTTGGCTGTTTGCCACCTTGTTGGGGTATGAAGGCAAATAACCCTATAGGAGGGCTCCAGCCCTTGTGTTGCAGTATAAGTGATTCCCCTTGCTAAAGGCACCCTAAAAAGAAACCTAAAAAGAGTGTCAAGCAAAATATGCAAGGTGGTGAACACTTATCAGGGTTGAAGACCTGCGCATAGGTCAGTTGGTAGTATGGGTTCAGTTGATAGCATGAGTCAGTTGGTAATATTGTTTGAGTACAGTAGGTAGGAAACAACAGGTGAATAATGACCCACTTGGAGGTCTGACTGTAAGGCATGGAGGCCTAGCTTCCTAAGGAGAGAGAGCAGCCAAAGTGGGAGAAGGGACAATTATGGGGCAGCCACCCAACTCTGTCCAACAGCAGAAACCTAACTAAGTAATCTAGGGTCTACAATGACACCTATCAGGTACTGTGACCATTGGCATGGAGGAGAGGAAAACCCACTCTGAGGAGGAAACCTTTGGGGATCCAAGGCCTAAGTCACCTTCCCTCCAGGATTTGGGACAGATTTGTTCAGTGGTGGCTCTGCTATTACAATTTAGCAGACCAATCCAGGGGAATTACAATTTCAGGGCACACTCTCACTCTATCCCTCTAATGGGAACACCATGCAGGGTTGTGAATGAACTTTGCAACACTGGAGCATCTCAGTGCCCACCTCCAAGGCAGGAGGAGGAGAGTAATGACCACCACAGTTCTCTGCCATCCTACCAATCTAAGGACAAACCAGGTGAACCAGAGGTGGTTGTAGGGAGAATAGCTTTAAAGGGTTCTTCTGAACCTGCTTGGGCAGCTAAAGGATCCCTTTCCATGAGAACTCCACCCCTTCACTGCTGAAGTCTTCAATGCTACATTGAGAGGTGCCGTCAGTATGGGTGATGTTTGAAGGTCCACCTGGTGTGAGGACATTCACAACTATGGGCCAGGTGAGAAAGACCCTGCCCCAAGCTTCTCATGCTCGAGATGTGGACTTCAGGCTGCAGAGAGAGACTGTCAGCCACAGGGCTAGCACTGAGACCTGAAATTAATGGATACAGTTAGTATGTCTACAGAATATGGAGGAGTGAGTTGTAATGGGCATGGGACCGATGTGTGGGTCATGATGGATGATAGTAGTCATGGGGAGATCTGTACATCAGTCAGACTGAGCACTGTAGACCCTCTCATGGGTCTTATCTGGATGAAAGCTGACAGAGAAAGACCGGTTTGTAGGTCAGATTGAGCAATATGAACCCTCTCATTGGTCTAGGTAAGGTAAGTAGCATTTGTCAACCACAGAAATGCATGCCAAACAAGTCCATTAGGAAGTCAAATTGGGAGTTACTTGAATTGTACTGTATGCTATGAGTAAGAGAACAGCGAGGCTGGGCAAAGCCCGGGCAGATGGTTGGAGAGGAGGAGGCAGTGAAGCCGGTTAGGTAAGAGTAGGCTGCAATGCCAGTATGGTAGGAGGTGTGGTTCAAAGCAAGTAAATAAGATATGCTGCCTGACTTGGGAAGGGGACGAGCATTGCTGGTAGTGCAAAGGACAGGAAGGATGGGATGACTGTGTAAACCAGTCACATAATATTAGAAAAGGGATTATAGAAGGCTGGATAGAGCCAGAAGCCCTTAGGTAGAGAGTTGCCTGTAATAGCTGGTTGCATAGTGCCATAAAGGCTATGCAGAGTAGCAGGAGGAGGAGGAGGAGGCTGGGCAAACCAGGGGCTTATACAATACATGACAAATAGGAAACTGCTCCCGCTGTCTGGGGCCACGATGCCCGCTGTGACTCCTCAGTTCCCCACAGTAGAAAATATGAAGAAGCCATGAACATGACAACACAACTCCAAGCAGCTAATGAAATAAGTTAAATACGTGCCAGCCATGAAAGCAGAATTAGGTTATCATCAGAAACAGACTGCTGTGAGTTTGTTAAAAGTAAAGTTTGTAGGGGTGGGCGAAAGTTGCGAATTCTGCTTTTGCTGAACTTTCGTGAAATTTGGAAATTTCACAGAAATTTCAGAACTTTTGGCATTGGCAAAACTGGGATTTTCCATTGATTTTCACTGAGTTCCATGGATGTTTTTTGTGAACTGCAGAAAAATGCATATAAACTGCAGAATTTATTCTATCCACAGTTTAATGAACTGTCAGTAAATGAGCGCCAGCTTGTACAACCATGTGGTCATTCACTGACAATTCAGTGGGCCACTGGTAGTGGAGGAGAGAGGAGGGCTGTGCTGGTGGCCTGCTCAGTGGCAGGGTGGGGGGAGAGAGATGGTGGTGCATGAACTGTCAGAGTGGGGGGTCCACTAGACACCAGGGAATTGGGATTATTTTTTTTCTACAAGGGATCAGTAATGGGGAGGTCCACTAGACACCAGGAAATACTGGAAATAGAGGGGGATGAGTCTGTGGACTGCTGGCTGTTTTTTTGTGAGTTAAGGAATCCAGGATAGGGAGGGGGATTCACTAGACATCAGGGAAATAAAATATTTTGAGGGGCCATGATTGGTGGGTGGGTGGCCACTAGAAACCAGGAGGGTCTGAGGAAGGGATTGGGGGTATTTATTTACTGGGACATCTGATCAGTGGGGAGAGGGTGGATTCATGAATTAAACTGCAGTTAAAAAAAGCCTCAGAACTGACCACTAGCAGTGATCCTTTTTGCTGACTTTTTTCCCACAGTTTAATAAATTTACCCTCAGTTTGTACATTTAGTCCGCAGTTTTAAGGTGAAATTTCCACAAAAGTTCTGAAAGTGATTTCTGAACTTTATCAGAAGTGAAATTTGCACTTTCACAAAAAATTCTTACCGGAGGAAATTTTTTTAACACACCTCTATAGGTTTCGTAAAAGTGGAAGTAGCAATAAATGAGTAATAAATGAGCTAAATAACACAAACTTGGAAGTGAAGAGTAATGAAGCAGGGCAAGACACTGCTGAAGCAAGCAGGGGAATGAGGCAGAGTGATAGCTGCTAAGGGGAGCCAGTACTGAAGGCAGGTGCAAACAATTAAGGTGATGAGCACAAGGACTACAGCATGGAAACAGCAATTGAAACTGAGAGCACATAGGCACCTAGTACAGAGAAAGAGAGATTGCTGAAATATGATAAATGAACTGAGAGCTTGATTAGCTACTGTAAATATAACAATGCAAACAGAGGGGCACTAGCGTGCCAGAAAAGCCCCAAAGGCAAATGAAGCAAACAAGACCATAGGAGCAGCAGGGAGAACAAACAACTGAGACAGAAGCACAGAATGCATCCGTAGGCAAAACACAGACCGAGAATCAGGAGTAAAAGGCAATATTTATTGACCTAGAAGCAGGAGGAGTACAAACCAGGCAGGGAGCCTAGCACAGTCAGCAGATTCCAACTGAAGGAAAGGAGGGAGGAGACACACAGCAGGGGAAGGGCTAAGGGAAAGAGTGGGCCCTGAGAGAGGATGGACACAGCCACTGGCTGCAAGGAAAAAATGCTTGTGCATGGAGTGAGGAGAGCAGCACTTAAATGGCCTGAACTGGGGTGTGGCCAGTTGCACCACCCCCTTGAACTACAGACTGTAGCCCTCCAATTATTAAGACACTGTTGTATTTCACTTGTAATTTGGATGGTGAAACAGGACTAGAAATATATTTACTATTCTGTTTATTTAATTTTGGGCTGGTCCTGAAGGATATAATTCTGCTATCATAAAAAGAAGGGAAATTTACTGAAAAAAAACTACATTAATGCAGAGAATAGGGATGAAGAACACAAAGCACACAAAGTAGGGAAATAAAAACAAATAGTTTTTGGTTTCCAGAATCTTGACAAATCAGTGGTGGGGTGTTCCTTATGGTTGTCAGCCCTAATGCCCACCCCTTCTTCTGAGCAAGCAAGGTCAGGCATGGTGTCTCTTCATCCCCTAGGGACCATAGGGCCCTGCATGAAGAAATCTAGAAATGATTCTGTTGGCAACATGTGGCAAGTCATATTTTTCTATTCCAAAGAGTGTATCAGTATCATTTCTTTTATTTATTGTGTACAATTTTTGCCACTATGTGGCACTGGCTTGAATCTGTACCTTGAACTTCGGACAAGAGGCTATTGTCTGTGGGAGAGAAGGGTGAGCATTAAAGTTGACATCCCCAAGGAACATCTGACCAGTGATTCACCAAGACTTCAGAGACTCACAAGAGGAAGCACGAGGAAGGAGCTTCTGTTATAAGTTTACTACTCTACTGGACTAAATAATTAGAATTCTACTACTGGGAACTTCAATTTAGAGTAAAAACAAACACAAAACAAACACAAAAAGAATGTGCTCATCTGAGTTGGGTGAAGGAATTGTTATCTGTGCAGTTAGCTTGGTAAAAAAGAAACTGTGAATTAGGGGGAGAGGCTTAGAGAGAAGGAAGCCAGGTGATTGCATTTAAAAACTGACCTAGATAGATTGTGGCAGAGAATAGCAAGAGGAAGGAGCTGCTGTTAGAACTTTACTGGGACTATATTGCCTTCCATCCCTCCCCTCCACCCTGCTACCCTTAACTGGTTCTACTTTTATAGGCACATGATTTGATTGATGACAGGGACTTCCTGTTTGGGAGCAGGAAGGGAGTGATCACAGAGGTACAAAAGACTCACCATCCTGGAAGGAAAATAGTAGCTCTCCATCCCCTACCCAGCTGCTGGATGTCTGACTCTGAGCAAGAAAGGAGACTCCTGAGGAATATAAAAACTTACTGTCCACAACATCAGGAGCTTTAAGGGTATGGAGGCAGTAGGAAAATAGGGAGAAAATAAATAATAAATATATATATATATATATATATATATATATATATATATAATTAAATAAAGAGAGATAGAAAATAGTAAGTATACAGAACAACAGTTAAAGGACCACAAATAAGACATTATTGGAGTGGTGCAGTGCAGTGGCTGTGGAGCAGCAGTCTTCCAGGAGACATTCTGGAGGATGCGATGTTATCCCATCTGCAGGCACCTCTCTGGGCTGATGGAGGAGGTTGCTCACCTCCAGGCTG
Source organism: Neoceratodus forsteri (assembly GCA_016271365.2). Classification (NCBI taxonomy): domain Eukaryota; kingdom Metazoa; phylum Chordata; order Ceratodontiformes; family Ceratodontidae; genus Neoceratodus; species Neoceratodus forsteri. Next base: position 662,921,576 of record CM028130.1, on the reverse strand, counting down.
AGTTGGTCAGGATTCAGGGGACCTCCTTTCCCACCCAGGGCCCACCAGGGCCACTGCCTCTGCCTCAGAGGTTGCCAAGAAAGATGAGCGATTGGACCACAGTGGGCTCAGGGAGGGTGAGGGTGGTGGAACAGAGGTGCATCCCTCCAGTTGTACCTCTCCACAATTCATATGCCATTCTGTCAGAGTGTGGTTCCTCTGTGGAGGCACCCACAGTGGAGACCAAGGAAGATGCTGGTAACCTACAAATAGGAGACCCACAGGAGGGTGGCATGGCACCCCACAGGGCAAGGAAATAACTCCTGGTGGGGACTCCATTGTTAGGAGGGTGGAACTGGGGGAGGTAGGGGAGAGGGAGATAAGGTACTTGGCTGGCACCATTTCTTGGAGGGTCTCGGAGTGAATCCTCAGGATTGTGGGAGTAGCTGCTTTGGGGAGGGAGCTATATTTCATTAGCCACCTAGGGACAAATTACCTGACTGGGAAAGGGATCAGAGCAGTGCAGGAGGAGTTTGTGGAGTTGGGGAGGGGCTTTAGACAAGTAGCAGGCATGATAACCTTCTCAGAGGTGCTGCCTGTCTATGGTATGGGTGCTCTGCACCATGGCATTCAATCAGTGGTTGAAAACCTGGTGCAGAGCTCAGGGTTTTGGCTTCATTGGGGATTGGGGGTTCACCTGGAGGGATGCAGGCCTATACTGGTGCGATGGTCTACATCTGTCAAGGAGGGGAACCAGGATCCTAGGTGATGGGTTTAAATGCTTTATTGACAAGCATTTAATCTAGTCAAAGGGGGAGGAACTGAAAAGGAGATGGGAAATCCTAGGCCCCCCTTAAAATCAGGGTAGTTAGTAAGGTAAACACCAAGATAGAGAAGTCGATAGGGAGAAGAGCAGGGGTAAATGGAGAAAAAGGAAAAGGCAGTAAGGACAAGGGATGGGGCAAAAAGGGGTAAGGCCATCAAAAAATGGAGGGTAATGACTATCAATGCCCATAGTCCAGGTAACAAGCTCCCAGAACTGGTGGCCTTGATGTAAGAGGGATGCCTGGATATCGTGGCAGTCACAGAAACACGGTACACACAGAACCATTACTAGGATGTCAACATACCAGGGTACACAATCTACACGAGTGACAGTGAGGATAGAAGAGGAGGAAGAGTAGCTCTCTATGTAAGAGAAGGGATCAAAGCAAAGGAACTAAAGGGTAAACAGGGAGGAGAGGAGGCACTGTGGGTCACCCTGGAGACTGGAATTGGCAATACAATCCACACTGCGGTTGTATACAGACCCCCATCTGAAAGGGAGGAAAGGGACGAGGAAATTATAGAAGGCATCTTTAGGATGGTAGATAAAGGGGAGATATTGCTGATGGGGGACCCGAATATGTCAGATGTTAACTGGAGCACCTTTGCTGCAGTCGCATCCAAGAGCATGGACATTCTCGATGCCCTACAGGGGTCATGCCTCAGACAGCTAGTTTTGGAACGCACTCAGGAGGGAGCAATCTTAGACCTGGTACTCTCAAATTGGGATGGAGAGAGGATCTCAGGTCTAGAGGTGGGTAGCCATCTGGGAACAAGTGATAACCAAACAGTGTTATTCACGATAAACTCAGCTGTAGTCAAGCCATAAAAAGTGAAGGTACCAGACCACAGGAGGGCTGATTTTGTCAAAATGGGAGAGTGCCTCAGAAAAGCACTAGCAAACAGGCAAGAAGGAGGGGTGGCACAACAATGGGGACACTTAAAAACTTCCATCACAGAGGCAACAAGCCTTTGTGTGACGCAAAGAAATCAAAATGAAAGAAAAAAATACTATGGTTCTCAAAAGAGGTGGCGGGGAAGGTTAGGTAGAAAAAGATAGTATTCAGGAAGTATAAGGAAACACAGAAGGAGAAGGAAAGTGAACTGTGCCAGTTAAAGCAGAAAGAAGTGGGGAAGGCAGTCCGAAATAGCAAAGACCCAAACTGAGGAAAAGATAGCAAACTCAGTTAAGAAGGGGGATAAAACCATTTATAGGTACATTAGGGAGCAAAGAAAGAGAAAGGGAGGGATACTAAGGCTGAATAAAGAGGAGGGTGGGTGGGCAGAGAGGGACAGTGAAAAAGCTTGGATACTGAAAGAATACTTCTGCTCAGTATTCACAAAGGAAGAGGAGGTGGAGGTACCTAATCCAGTCAATAGAAGCAGTCTGGATAGGGGAGTCAATATCAGTCTTTTCACAGAAGAACGGGTTCTGAAAGAACTCCTAAAACTGATGGTGGTTAAAGCAATAGAGCCTGATGGGATTCATCCCAGAATTCTAAAAGAACTAAGGGGAGAACCAGTAACACCATTTACTACCCTTTTTAACAAATCATGGGAAGATGGTGTAGTACCAGAGGTCTGGAGGGGAGTGGATGTGATTCCCCTTCACAAAAGTGGGAGCAACACAGAGGCAGGAAACTATAGACCTGTCAGTTTGATCTCAGTTATAGGGAAAATGATGGAATCACTTCTGAAGGAAAGAATTGTTGAGTACCTAGAGGCCACTGGGGCACAGGACCCAAGGCAGCATGGATTCATGATGGGAAGGTCATGTCAGATGAATATAATCAATTTCTTTGACTGGGTGACCAAAGTATTAGACCAGGGAGGGGCTGTGGACATGGCCTACCTAGACTTTAGCAAAGCATTTGACACAGTCCCACACAAAAGATTAATAAACTAATTAGCCAGCCTGGGAGTGGGTCCCAGGGTGGTAGCCTGGGTAAAACATTGGCTGGACAACAGGATGCAGAGGCTAATAGTAAACAGAGTCCACAGTGAAGAAAGTGGGGTTACAAGTGGGGTACTACAGGGTTCGGTTCTGGGTACAGTCCTTTTTAATGTCTTTATAAGTGACATTGTGGGGGACTGGAAGGGAAAATATGTCTCTTTGCAAATGGCACAAAAATCTGTAACATAGCTGATACACAAGGTGGGTGGAAAGGATGAGAAGGGACTTGGCAAGGTTGGAGAAATGGTCAAATGTATGGCAGCTTAGAATCAATGCTAATACGTCCAAAGTAATGCACCTGGGAAACAAAAACCCAGGGGAAGAGTACACAATTGGGGGTGAGATACTGACAGCAATAGAAATGGAAAGGGACCTGTGGTAGTTATATCAGATGACCTAAAGGTGGGCAAGCAATGTGAGAAGGTAGTAAGGAGGGTTGGGGGGATACTGGGATGCAGAGGGAGAGGCATCAGCAGTAGAAACAGGAAGTTGCTATCCCTCTGTATAGACAGTTGATGAGACCCCATCTGGAGTTCTGCATGCAGTTCTGGAGACCCCATCTCAGCAAAGACATAGAGAGGGTGGAGGCTGTCCAGAGGAGAGCAACCAAAATGGTTCATGATCTGCACCAGAAGACATGTGAAGAGAGACTAAAGGAGCGTAATACGTATATCCTTGAGTAAAGGAGGGAGAAGAGGGACATGATAGAAAATTTCAAGTACCTCAAGGGAATCAACAAAGTGCAAGAGTGTAGCATCTTTCAGAAAAAGAGATGTGCAAGAACAAGGGGGCACAATATGAAGATAGAGGGGGGACTGCTGATGGGTAATGTGAGGAAGTATTTTTTCATGGAGAGAGTTGTGGATGCATGGAACAGCCTTCCTGAGGAGGTTATTCAATCAAAAACAGTGGGGAAATTCAAGAATGCATAGGAAAAACATACGGCAATTCTAGTGGGGTATAGGAGGATGTAGGCTGTTGGGTAACTAGGATCTGCAGCTTATCCATTAGGTAGGGAAATGAGCAGACTAGGTCGACCAAGCAGTCCTTATCTGCTATAAAATTCTAGGTTTCTGTGTTTCTATGTTTCATTTTCATATTGTCTGTGCTTTATGGTCTTCACCCTTAATGTCTGAATTAACATAGGTTTTTACAACAGATCGATAGATAGAGAGATAGATAGATAGATAGATAGATAGATAGATAGATAGATAGATAGATAGATAGATAGATGTGAAGTAGCACCGTTATAGTTATGGTTGCATATGCACTTTACTGTTACATGCCTATTTTCATCCAGTTGTACCTCAGCTATCCAGGACCTAGGGCATAGATAGATAGATAGATAGATAGATAGATAGATAGATAGATAGATAGATAGATAGTGGTGCAGTAGCAACATTATAGTTAAGGTTGCATAAGCACTTTACTGTTACTTGCCTATTTTCAAGCAGCTGTTCATCAGCTATCTGGGGACTCAGGGACATAAGATTTTGCATGCTCACCTTTTTTGCCATGGTCCCCAAGCTTGCGAAAGTGAAAACAAAGCTTGGAGGTTTTAGAGACACAGAGTGCTCAAATTATGTAGAAATACCCAAATCAAGGCTTTTATGCACATAGGTAAGTGAAAACAGTTTAGAATTGAAACAAGAACCTTTCTGGTTTATTAGAGATTGACCAGGAACATGGCATTTACCTTGTTTGGGGACTGCACTTGCAAGCTTTTGTAAGTTTTTAAAAATATTAACAATTAAAGGTTTGTTGAAGGTGTATGCACAGAAGTCTGAACTTAAGACAAAAAAACAGTTTTTCAACAGACTACTTTTCTAGCAAATTCTGATAACTTGCATTGCTCTAACAAACAAATTGAACCTAGATGTTACTATACACATGCTTTGGAGGCAATATTCTCTAGGTCTCAAAAGATTAACCAGAAAAGTTAGCATAGAAAGGGGCAGGCAGAGATTTGAAACTTTAAAACTTTAGGTTTGTCATGGTTAAGTATAAGAAGGGTCAAAGGCCGGGAAATTACTATTTTTTTTCTTGAATCATGCCGCTTAGTTGGATGTCCTTCATTCCATAGAATTCTGTAGCTATGCTTAAGGAAAGTTACACAAGGTTTGCTAAGTGAGCAAAAAAAGACAGACTAATCTCAATACATTAGTCATGGTGTAATTAATGGGTCAGTGGTTCCCCGAAGTACTTCATGAACCCTGTGTTTGTTCAGACCATTTTGCCTTGCATTGAGCTGCTTGATAAACCTAAGCACTGATATCCTTCTTTCCTGTTCATTTTTGAAGTTGGACTTATGTACCTGTACTGATAAGTCTAGAAGGGACTGATTAGTATTGTGCGAAATTGGAAAATTTCACAAAATTCATGCATTTTGCTAAATATTTCACTGGTGCAAAATGTGATATTTTACCCCAAATTGTGAAGTCTGGCCTGGAAATTTATACATTTCACCCACATATTGCACAATGTTGCCCAAAAATGGCAAAATGTCACCCTGAAATACATAATTTCTCAATTTTTGGATGAACTTTCACAATTTTTGGGTACAATTTTGCACACACAAAATATTTCACAAATTTCACAAAATATTTAGCATGGTGAAATTGCCAATTTTGCTGGTTATTTTTCTTTATTTAATATATTTTATTTAGTTTTAGTAGCAATACAATACATCCATGGATATCTGGTTATGACGGAGGAGACGGTACGCATGAATAAACTTTATAGTAGACATCACTCCTCAGTCAAACCTTGGTGGGATGAGATTACTACAATACTCCCCACAGCGTACCCTGTCAATTAACCCTCCCACAATCATTTTCCATGCCAAAACTAAAAAAGTAAAAAAAGAACAACTTATGACTGTACACCCAGAAGCTGTATATGAGTATAAGATAAGTCTAAATTAGACTACAGTTTCCAGAGTGTGTGAAAGGCTTCCAAAGTCCCCCACCCCCATCCAGCTAAGTAAGTCTGATCTCTATTGGCTAACATAACTGTATGTTTTTCAAGTTGTAGGGCTAATAAAACTTCTCTGTGCCATTCCAGCAACCGATGGTAAGGAATCATCCTTACAGTGTCTCATAATAATTAGTTTGGCCACTGCAGAAGTAAGAGCTGTGTGAGCTTTTCTAGTCTTAATAGTTCCTGAAGGAAAGGTATTAAGAAGGCAAATTCCTGGGGTAAATAATGGTTGTAAACCAAGCAATGGATCTAATGTGCTCTGAATATTCTGCTAGCATGCTGCCACTTTGGTACAGGACCATAACATATGATAGAGGTCTCCCGGGGAACTATTACATCTTTGACACAGGGGAGATGAAAGCCTTTCCATCTTGTACAGTCTGTCAGGTTAATCTATCTTGCTTATTAAATCTATACATGTTACACCAAATGTGATGTCAGACTGGAAGTTCAGCAGGTAGAGCTAACTTATTCACCCAGTAATATCAAATACCTTTAGGTAAGGAGTTATCGAGTGAATGCAATTCTTTGTATACCATCGATATTGCAAGGGGGGTTAATTGGCCACCAGTAGTACTGGAAACAGCTCAATGGTAGGGGCAGAAGGCTGAGGAGTCTGACCAAAGAATGATAAGATAGCTTGTCAAACTTGTCAATATTTGAAAGGACTTACATCCTGTGTGTTAAAGTTTTGGCAGAATTGTAAAAAAGAAAGGATTTTACCACCAAGTGCTAGATCAGTTAGTTTCAAATTATGCAGGGGGGCTCAAAAGAGAGGAGAAATAGGCTTTTTAGCAATTTGAAAATTTGGGTTGTTAATTGGGGGTTGTTGTGGTAATTTGTACCCATTAACATTCCAGTGTTTTTGTACCTGGAATAATACCTTGAGGGACCAACCAACTGGTATATTTCTAAGAGGCTTGGGTAGTGTCCAGAGAGGAGAACACACTAGTGCTGGCAAAGTGCAGTGATGGGTGTGAGCCAAAACTGTCTCAATATCCAGCCAAAAGGGTGTAAGGGAGCCAGTAATCCTTTGGTCAGGTGTTAAAAATCCAATGGACCAGTTTAGTTATGTGTGTGGCACAATGATGTGTAAAAAAAAGAAGGAAGAGAAATGCCTTCTTGTAGCTTTGGTGCAGTGAGCTTAGTGTATGCTCACCGAACCTTCTTTCCCTTGCAGAGGTATTCATTAATTACAGATTGTAACTCCATAAACCAATGTTTTGGGAGAAGAATACCCAGCATACTTAAAAGGTAAAGAATATGTGGCAAGTCATTCATTTTGATTGTAGCTATTCTACCCCACAATGAAATTGGTAATGGGTCCCATCTTGCCAAATCTATTTTCAGGGTCAGTTTTAGAGCAGAGAGGTTTTCTTGTATTAGTGGTGGTATATCTCTAAAAATCTTTAGGCCTAAGTATGTTAAGGAATTTGATTCCCACATCAGATCAGTTCCCTTAATGTCAAACGGTAGGGATTTCTTATTCATTGGGAAAACTTTCATTTTAGAGGGGTTGAGCTTGTAGAAATAAACTTTGGAAAAAAAGGCAGATTTCTTTGAATAAAGTGGGTACTCCTTCAAACAGGTTTTCCAGGTGTAGAAGTACGTCATCTGCATAAGCGGAAATAAGATGATGGGTGGTACCTACTTTTTATACCTTGGAGATGCGGGAAAGAGATTAATTTCCAGATAAAAGGGTCTAGATATATACTAAAAATAAAGGGAATAGGGGTCAGCCTTGTCTGGTGCCATGCTGTAATGCTAGGGGGTCAGATAGGAGACCATTGCACGAGACACATGCTGTAGGTGCGTTATAGAGAAGTTACACTCAACTAATAAAAATATTGGGAAAGCTGAGTCTGCCCAAGACTGTAAATAAAAAGTCTCAGGATACTCTATCAAATGCCTTCTTGGTGTCTAATGAAATCAAAGTGGAAGGTATCTCTGAATGCTTGGAAAGGGGTAGTAAATGTAATAAACAACTTATATGGTCACTGGAACATCTCCCTACCATAAAACCAACTTGTTCAGGGATGATTAAGATACTCATGAGGGGACTTAGCCTTTTGGCAAGGACTTTCATGAGTATTTTAATATCAGCATTTAAAATGGAAATGGGAGCGTAGTTTTCTGGATGGAGGGGGGTTCCTTTGAGTTTTAAGTGCAAGGGTGATAACAGTTTCTTGAAACTGTTGTTCCAATAATCCATCAAGAAACCAATAATTATAAACTTCCATCAAAAAAGGGGCCAAATCTGAAGCACACAATTTAAACAGGTTGTTTGTGAGTCCATCAGGTCCCAGAGACTTATCTAGAGGGAGTTGGGTAACTACATTTTTCACTTCCATAACTTGGATGGATAAACCCAGAGGGGTTGTCACATGTAAAGGAAGTTTTGGGAGATCAATTAAGTCTAGATTATCATTTATGTGATTCTGAATAGCAATGTTCTCTCTGAGGACTGAATACAAGTCTTGAACGTATGACTGAAAGATAGCCACAATTTGTTGGGGATGTGTGGCTATGGGGTCCATGTCAGTTGTTTGTAAGCTAGGAATACAACGGTTCATTTCCGCTTGTTTGATTCTGATAGCGAGCAGTTTACCTGCCCTTTCCCCTGCCTCTAGATATTTTAATTTAGTTCTCCGCAGTGCTAATTCTGCTTTCTGAGACATAAGGTCATAATATTGAGCATTTAAGACATGTAACTTAGTCCAGCTCTCTTCAAGGGAGTGGCAACTGATGTTTCTTTCAATGGCTTTGATGTCTGACAATAGACCCTCCACTTTAACTTTAAACTGAGAGGCCCTTGTAGAAGCAAGGCAAATGAATTCACCATGCAGTGCACATTTAAAGGCTGCCCATACAATGTCAAGCTTGGTAACTAAATCTTTATTAGTTTTCAGGAACTGAGAAACAAAGTCCTTAATGTGCAATAGGATGGTTGGAGATTTAATTAATTGGTTATTTGGGTGTCATGGGGAGTCTCTTTGAATACCAGGACCTAGCAGGTAGAAAAGGGAGGCAGGTGAATGATCTGAAATCACTCTAGCACTTATTTGGCTGTCTATTATTCCTGGGATAAGAAATGAGCTAATCAAAAAATAGTCAAGCCTGGAGCAGGTATGATAGGGTGTGGAGAAAAAAGTATAAGATCTTTTGTTGGGATGCATTATTCTCCATATGTCCACCAGGCCTGCTCCATTCATAAGGTCTTTGAGGGCCCTTTGGGCTGGAGAAAGTCCATGTTTTTTGGCATCAGATAGATCCAGTCAGAGTTGTGGTGTTATATTTCACTCCCTACCCAAGAATATGGATTCATGAGAGAATGGAGAAATCAAATTGAGGAGATTTGAAAAAAAATGGGGTGAATCTATATTAGGACCATATACAAATCCTATCAGAATTGACTTAGAGTGCAGGGTACCATGCAATAAAACATATCTACCTTTTGGGTCCCATATTTCTTGAACCAGCTTGAAAGGGATTGCCACTCCCCCTTGATTGGTGGAAATACCAGCTCTGTAGGTGTGTCCTACCCAATTTCTACAGAGGAGAGATATGTCTTCTCTCTTTAGATGTGTTTCTTGTATGCACACTATTCCAGCATGCAGGTGGGAGAAATGGTGCAAAATCACTTGTCATTTACACCTGTCTCTAGCACTTCGGGTATTACAAGTTGTAAAATTATAAGTGATCCCCATTATTGCAGCTCAAGAAGGTATACCTTCAGTAAACATCATTCTAGGAGGTTTAGCCCCACACACTCATCAAGTGACCAATTCTAGGAAAAAAAGAGAAAAATAATGTGGCCACCCCCTCCCCCACAGTTTTTCTACTAATTTCCCCCATTACTCTAGCTAAGTAAACTTAATCACTAATAAGATATATTAAACAACTATCCCCCTTTCTATCAGCCATACTCACTAAATATATTGCCAGGTGATGTTAATTTGCACTACTGCGATACAACATTTCCCACTTTGTTAGTCCCCAACATCACCCTATCTAAAAATCTAAATCAATACATTCAGGATATATAGGAGTTATAGATAATTAGGAAGTAATCCACCCAGGCGTGAACATTACTAGGTGGTGCCATTAATGGTTTAACTAATAATTCAAGGCATATAGGTGCCCTTCCAACTGCGAGGACAACCATACTATGGCACAATTAACAACTCTGCCATTAGCATAATTCAAATTAAAAATAATTAGTGCATAATGTGCAAAATTAAGTAGTCCAGAGTAGTCATTCGGTTAATTAAAGATTTTTCCCCTACTGACTCATGTACATTCTCAGCTTTATTAAAGCATGGTATTAAAGGCTTTTTCACACAGGCAAGGCGATAAGGCTAAAAAACAAGAAATAAAACAGGCAAAGTTCTCATATCGTGACAAGACCAATGGATAATCAACGGTAGAATGTACCATCCACACCCCAAATGCAGTCACAGTTCTTAAATGCTCTAGGCCTACTGGATATCTGCGTATGAAGGAAAGACCCAATTCTAACTGCTCTCTGAGAAGTTACTGCAGTCAGTCAAGGTCTCCTGAACAGAAGTCAAAGTTATTAAACTTCCCATTTTAGCAGGCTGAGATGATCATATTGGCTTCCAAATAAATGTCTCAGTCATTTAAACAAATCAGGAAATATTTTTTTAAGTTCCACTTGTGCTTGTTTCTGCATGTCAAAGGCATGCCACTGATTGTTGACTCTCACCTATAAGGTGGTGGGGTATCAGACCCAAAACTCTTTCCAAGCCATGATTTAGAAACCAGGGGGTGTAGTTCCTGCCTCTTTGTTCTAACCGACCGTGGTAGATCCTGGGTAATGCGTAGTTTCTTGCCTTCCCATTGTACTTCTTGCATGGTTTTAATTTGGGCTAAGATGTGCTGTTTGTCAAGAAAATTAAGCAGTTTGAAAATTAGCAGCCTAGGAGATGATCCGGGGGGTGGCATAGGATGTAATGCATTGTGAGCTCTCTCGATGGTGTATGTTGTACCATTCAGAGATGGCCCCACTATCCTTTCACAGAGCTTCTTTAAAAATAAAATCAGAGAGTTGCCTTCTTCTCTTTCAGGGATCTCAAGAATAAGCAGGTTATTTAGTCGGCTTCTGCCCTCAAGATCCTCTAATTTCTCCACCTTTCTCTTGATTCTTTTTGCCACACTTTTCTGTTCTAGATCAGCATTATCTTGCCTCCTTTCCAAAGAATTTATATGTGCTTCTGAATTTGAAACTTATATTGCCAGCAAATCCATTGAAGAATGTACTTGATGCAGTTCCTCAGATATGGCTGCAATAGAAGTCTGGAGTGGCTGCATTACCTCTAGAAAACGTTCCTCTGTGAGGACCAAGGCCCCCAGTGAAGACTTGCTGCTAGCAGTCGGCTGTTGTTTAGGCCACTTCGCTGCCTTGTCATTCTCCAGAGTGGGAGGAGGCGAGTGGCACCGTGGTGCTTTACGCATGTAGACCTGCATATTTTTAGTATTTTCTTTATGTCCTTGTTTCAGAATTAGGTTAAAGTTCTTTTCCAAGCTGAAATTTGATTTAGATAGGTTGTTTTGCAGTGGAAGTACCCAGGAGGGATGTGGAGCAGTAGGAGTTTGCTGTTGTTCGTTAGGCTGCCTTCACGTGACCTTGCTGGTAAAATTTGATTTTGCCACATCTCTGGGACTGATTAGGTTGGGTGAAGTGCTGTCCCACTGGTGTTCTAAATAATTCTGGTTTAAAGAAATTGTTTGGTTTTGCCAAATAGTATCTATTTATTGTCTGCATCATTTGAGATAAACCACATTGTCTTATTTACAGGTGTATGAGCTGTGCATTATATTACTTTGCTTTGTGTTGTTTTGATGGTGGTCATGGTCTATGTGCATAAATATGAGGAAAGGTTTTGCATCTTTTTTTTGTTGCAGGGCACTTTGCCTTCCAGTTCACTGACCTGGTTTGATGGGAGTTCTCTTTGGATAAGTACATTAAAGAGATTGGGAGGTTATTTATATACTATAACTGGCATTCCAGGGAATATGTTATTCAACTGCCATCTTTATCAAGAATGGATTATAATTCCTTTACAATGTTTTAAAGTGGTGATGCCATGGGGTTATAGTTCACAACCAGAAGCACATGGTCAGGCGTGTTTCTTTTATTGTAATGTGTAAGCTGTCTAATGGAATTTGTACTGCATGGTCCATCTCTCTGTTTGTCTGTGTTTCACCTTTTTAAATAATGGAATTGTGCAGAGCAGTGAGGTATTGGTCTCATGTGTCTTCTTCTGGGCATATCTGGTGAGACTGTTGTACTGGAAAACAACATTGTGATTAACCTTTTTGCAGTTACAGTACATACAGGAATCACAACTGAAAAGACACAATTTTTTTTTATTACTATTGGTGTGACTGACAAATGTCAGAGTGCACTTATAGGAAAAAATTTGTATGATTGACTTTGTCCTGGTCATTATACATAAGTAGCTACAACAGAAAGATCAATATTTTTTCCCCTTAGGATCAACAGACAATCTGTATGTACCTAATGTAAACAAACTCTGGCTAGAGCTGATAGGGCTGCAGGTGAGGAATTTGGGGCAAAAATATGGAAACTTTGATTTTTAATATGTTTGCACTGAATGTGCTTGCAACAAGCATGTTTAAGAATCTGCCTCATAAAAAAAGGGCAAAGGAAATGCTCAGCTCCTGCTCTGAAGGTGATTTTGTGTAGGGGACTGCAAAATCACCTTTCGGGATCTAAAAAAACATTTTGATCAGGATTTGAAAAAATGACAGCTGTCACACACACACACACACACACACACACACACACACATATCAAAAGGGCTGTTGTGTAATTATTACACTGCCTCAAATATAGATCCACTGAATCTGAACTCAATTCTCACATGCAGCAGTGAAGCTAGCACCAGTACAACCAGCATGCCAAATACTAAACCAGAGCAACTTGAAAACAAATCCAAAGGAAGCACTAGAACAACTGATTAACACTGCCTCAAAAGCAACACCAGATGAAAGCAACATGCATTCCTTCAACACAACCTATATTCCAGGACAATTTCAGATGACAACATTCAATATTTGCAGACTTGTACATTTTAACACTTATTATTAGAAACATTTTCCCCAATTGCTTTGTTTCAATGATTTTCAGGCTCTGATTTTTGCCTCAAAAGGTGTTTACAGTCACTCCTTTATGTGGCATTTCTTATATAATCTACAACAGCAACATAAATTCCCAGAAAACATCAGATTCGAGTGTTAATATACTGCAGTTCTCCTGCAGAAAATGCTTTTCACAGTAAACCACACACTATAGCAGGCTTTTTGGGCAAATATATATTTTTTAATATGGGTCCCCAATTTTTGGCCATCTAACCCTGATTTTTAAAGCTTTGTTCATTATTTGCAAGGCTGGAGGGTGAATAGCCTGAAATGCAATAACAAGAAAAATAGATATAGTGATTTTTTTGCCAGAAATGCATTAATACATAAAAATGATATGCTCATGAATTTTTGTTCTGCTAAAAATATTCCTACTTTGATATTTTTGAAGTTAACCCACTTTAAAAACACAACTTTATAATAGGTTAACTTATGAACCATTATGGTCAGGAGGCCTTTTTTTAATGAATTATTTTAGTTAGATTCACATAGACAAATCATTTTGATGTAAACAGCTACCTAAATATTGGTCAATAGACATCAGTTAAACAATACAGTGCAGCTCACTTATACCAGATCTACTTAACATGGAATTTTGGTTTTACCATTTGAAACCAGTTTGCCAAATGCCATTTACACAGGCACAATATGCAGCCATTAGTGATATAACGATTTAAGCAGCCCCTCTATTTCGGACAGCAGACACAACTAACTATTGTAATTTGCAACTATTTAGGCTGTGTTCATCTAATGGATTTGCAGTTACTTGCATTCATTGTTCATGTCATCTACAGTGCTGCAGTGCTATCACAGTTCAGAGCTGAACAGCTGATTGAGCAATGAGATGTTAATTACTGCTGTTGAAAGATAGCACTGTAGCTGCACTCACTAGTCAGTTTGCGAATTCAGTATCATTGCAGCATGGCTACGAAATGTAATGCTAAGTCCCTTGCCCCAAAAGTGGAGGTCCTAAATGAAATAGACAGCATGGCTAAGCAGACACTGTGGGAGCTATCACTTCACTTTGGAATATCTAAATCCACTTTGTCCAATCTCCAAAGGGACTGAGAAAAGATCTTCACTGTGTGGCACACTAATCAAAATCCTGAACACAAGCAACAGTGGGAAGGGAAGGATATTGAGATAGAGGAAGTGTTGCTGCAATGGTTTTCCAATGCAAGAGGTCATGATGCTATGATTAGTGGACCTCTGTTAATCAAAAAAGCCATGCAGATCAAAACTGCAATGGGATAACTTGATTTTGTGCCTTCTATGGGGTGGCTGCACCATTGGAAGGTGAGGCACAACATTGGTTTTGGAAGAGCCCATGGACAGAAGCAGAGTGCCAACACGGCAAGTGCCGAACAGTGGCTTGCAGATGTTTTGCCTGGTTACCTGCAGGTTATGAGCCACACAACATTTGTAACTGAGATGAGACAGGCTTTTCTTTAGATGTGTGGGGTCAGGCACTTTGACTTTTAAATCTGAGCTACCTGTCAGTTCTAAAAAAGCAAATGAAAGATTGAGTGCATTCTGTTGCTGCAACATGGCTGGGACCGATAAGTGTGACCTATTTGACATAGGCATGTCAGCCCATTCATGATGCTTCAGAGGAATTAAGCATCTTTCTGTCACTTATAAGCCCAGTAGGTCTGCCTGGATGATAGGTCAAATCTTTTCTGAGTGGGTGTGAGCATGGGACTGTGAACTTCAGGGGAAGAAAATTATTCTTTAGTTGGATAACTTCTCTGGCCACCTCCCCCCCCCCCGTTGACAGACACATTAAATTAGTGCTTCTCCCAACTAACACAACCTGCCTCATACAGTCACTTGACTAAGGGATAATCTATGCTTTCAAGTGGCATTACATATGAGCAATGCTGTCCAGGATTATGGAAATGCTCGATGGATCTGAACTGTCAGCCTCTGTTTGCATAAAGCAAATCAGTTTACTGGAGGCTGTTCATTTAATAAAAATGACATGGGACTTAGTTAGCAAAGATACAATTGTCTGTTGTTTTTTGGAAGGGGTATTCATGTACCCTAGGACAACTGATGCAGACACAAGTGAGGAACGACAACGGCCTGATGAGGAAGACCTACTTCCACCAGCAGATTTCACTGAGGATGAATTTGAAGAGCTGTACCACCTTGGGAACAATATTAAAGTGGAGTCTGAAGAGGGTGAAATAGTGGCAGTAGTGCTCTCTTAGTGTCCCTTTAAAGTTATAACCTAGACAGGTAATGTAGTCCAAAGGTGCTGTGGTGTTGACCAGTAGTTGGAACATGGAACTACAGAACTAGAGAGCCCATGTTTGAATTCCACCACAACTGCTACAGTAGCTCTCTCTGTGACTCTAAGCATGACTCTTGACCTCCTGCACTTCATGTTTCCCAGCTTTGGAACTGGGTAAAAGCAGGACCCCAAGGAATACAGAATGTTGTACATCAGTTCGGCTATCCCATATGAATCAACTGGAAAACAACCTAAAGCACTGGCTGCTGGTTTCCACTAGAAGCATTTACACAGGGACACTCAGAGCCATTTCATATGAAGTACATCTCAGATTCTGACTGTATATAAGCCACAGCTACATTTACTTTGTAGGTTCCTATGCACATCTGCTTAACTTTGTCCCTCTTTCTTTTTTTTTTGCAATTGAGTTTATTTTTAGTTAAGAAATAAACAGTACAAACCAAACTACCAGGATACATGTCTGAAGCATACATCAACTTGATCATCATACAAGGTTGTCAGTAAGGAAAGAGGAGGGGAGAAAAATCAAAAAAGAAAATGAGGGTAAGGTAGAAACAAACAAACAACATCCCTCCTCCCCTCCCCACCCCTCCCATCCCATAACCAGGCATGGTCTCTACCTCTTGACAGTGTCATGAACTGCAATAATTGAGGGTTCAGGGCAGATCCATAAATTCTAATTGTGGATGCTGAGAAGGTAAAAATAAAGAAGTTAAAACCAAGAGTTGAGGGGGGAGGAATTTGTGAAGGAGTGAAAAAATTATTTCAATATCCACATTTTTTCCGAAGGGTAGAAAGAAAGGGACTACAACACTTTTTAAATTTTTTCCAGGAGTGGGTGGCATTAGCTACACATTGCTCCACATTTAGGGCAGTGAGGAATTCTGCCCACCATTCACTGAAATTTGGTTCCCATTCATCATTCCAGTGTCTAAGAATCAATAACATAATCACCAGGGACACCATTGCAAATTGGACTGTTTGGGGGAAGGTGGAGATAGAAACATAAAGGCCCAGAATACAGATATTCTCCAAAAAATATTGGGTTAATTTAAAGTAAGGTGCAATGTTTCTCTTCGCCGTATTCCAGAATTTAAGGATTTTGGGATAAGACCATAACTTATGATATAACATAGCACTGTCAGATTCACAATCACTGCAAATCAAGGATGGTACCTTGCCCATTCTATATAATTTGTTGGGTGTATAGTATGTATTATGGAGTATGTTGAATTGGATACTCCTGAACCTGCCCTGTTTTATTAGGGTATAAATGTCTGTCCAAATTGTTCTCCACAGGTTGTTGGGAAAAGATTTAGAGAGAAATTGTGTTTCCAATAATAAACCACCTGGGAGAGATTGGCACAGGGGTTGCTAATAATTTTGTGGTATAGTTTAGAAACTGATCTTTGTTTTTAGCTAGAGCTAATAATGAAGCCAGGAAAGATCCTCTTCTGTCAGACCATGGGAGGGTTGTCCAGAAAACATTTTAAGCAGTGGTAGATTTGTGCAAGTTTGAATAAGTGTTTAAGAGAAATGTTAAATTTCCTTTGCAGTGTAGGCACTGAGAGGAGTGATTGCCCTTGTACTGTACAAAATCTTTAAGCTTGGTTCAGGATGAGGCCACCAGCTCCTAGGATTAATAATTTTATTAGTTATTTTTAGGTTAGGATTAAAAAATAAAGGTTGCGTAAGGTCCTTCCCAGCTCAGAGTCGAGCTATGGTACAGAATTGCTGGAATGCTTTCCTGTCCCACCCAGTTGGGTAGTCTCATAGCTCTGATAGAAACATAGAAACATAGAATTTGATGGCAGATAAGGACCGCTTGGCCCACCCAGTCTGCCCATTT
This sequence comes from Neoceratodus forsteri, assembly GCA_016271365.2. NCBI lineage: Eukaryota > Metazoa > Chordata > Ceratodontiformes > Ceratodontidae > Neoceratodus > Neoceratodus forsteri. The sequence goes on along the minus strand of CM028130.1, from coordinate 662,904,548 downwards.
CCCAACCTACTGGATAAGCTGCAGATCCTAGTTAACCAGCAGCCTACTTCTTCCTACCCCCCCAGAATTGCCTTATGACTGTCCCATGCATGCTTGAATTCTGCCACTGATTTTGACTCCACAACCTCCTCCAGAAGGCCGTTCCATGCATCCATAACCCTCTCTGTGAAAAAATACTTCCTTAAATTACCTCTGAGCCGCCCCCCATCTTCAAATTGTGCCCTCTTGTTCTTGCACACCTTTTCTTTTGAAAGATGCTACCCTCTTGGACTTTGTTGATTCCCTTGAGGTACTTGAATGTTTCTATCATGTCCCCCCTCTCCCTCCTTTCCTCAAGGCTATACATATTAAACTCCTTTCGTCTCTCTTCATATGTCTTCTGGTGCAGACCCTGCACCATTTTAGTTGCTCTCCTCTGAACAGCTTCCATCCTGTCTATGTCTTTGCAGAGATTGGGTCTCCAGAACTGCACACAGTACTCCAGATGGGGTCTCACCAGCTGTCTGTACAGAGGATAATAACTTCCTGTTTTCTACTGGTGATGCCTCTCTCATCCCAGTATCCCCCAGCCCTCCTTGCTGCCCTCTCACATTACTTGCCCATCTTTAGGTCATCTGATATGACTACCCCCAGGTCCCTTTCCATTTTTGTTGTTGTTAGTATCTCACCCCCCATTGTGTACTCTTCCCCTGGGTTTTTGTTTCCCAAGTGCATTACCTTGCACTTCTTAGCATTGAATCTAAGCTGCCATACATTTGACCATTCCTCTAACCTTGCCAAGTCCCCTCTCATCCTTTCACCCCACCCTGTGCATCAACTCTGTTGCAGATCTTTGTGTCATCTGCAAAGAGACATACTTTTCCTTCCAGTCCTTCTGCAATGTTGCTTATAAAGACATTGAAGAGGACTGGTCCTAATACTGAACCCTGTGGTGCCCCACAGGGTAACCCTCCTTTCTTCAGTGTGGACTCCAGTTACCATTACTCTCTGTGTCCTATTCTCCAGCCAATTCTTTACCCAGGCTGTCATCTTGGGACCCACTCCCAGGCTGGCTAACTTGTATATTAATCTTCTGTGTGGGACTGTGTCAAATGCCTTGCTAAAGTCTAGGTAGGCCATGTCCACAGCCCCTCCCTGATCTACTACTTTGGTCACCCAGTCAAAGAAATCTATCAGATTCATCTGGCATGACCTTCCCACTGTGAATCCATGCTGCCTAGGGTCCTGTGCCCCTCTAGCCTCTACATACTCGACAATTATTTCCTTCAGAAGTGATTCCATCATTTTCCCTATCACTGAGGTTAAACTAACAGGTCTGTAGTTTCCTGCTTCTGCCTTGCTCCCACTTTTGTGAAGGGGAATCACATCTGCCCTCCTCCAGTCCTTGGGTACCACCCCATGCTCCCATGATTTGTTAAAAAGGGTAGTTAGTGGTGTCACTAGTTCTACCCTTAGTTCTTTTAGAATTCTGGGATGAATCCCATCAGGCCCCATTGCTTTGTTCACCTTCAGTTTTAAGAGTTCTTTCAGAACCCTTTCTTCTGTAAATGGGCTGGTATCAGCTTCTGTATCCAGAATGTTTCTACTGTTTGTTTTATGTACCTCCCCCTTTTCATTTGTAAATACTGAGCAAAAATATTTGTTTAGTATCTCTGCCTTTTCACAGTCTCCCTCTACCCACCCTCCCTCCCTTTATTAAGCCTCACTATCCCTACCTTGGTCTTCCCTCACTCCCTGATATACCTATAAAAGTTTTTATCCCCCTTCTTAACTGAGTTGGCTATCTTTTCCTCGGTTTGGGCCTTTGCTGTTCTGACTGCCTTCCCAGCCTCCTTTTGCTTTAACTGATGCAGTTCTCTGTCCTGCTCCTTCTGCGATTCCTTGTACTTCCTGAATGCTTTCTTTTTCTCTTAAACCTTCACTGCCACTTCCTTTGAGAACCATAGTGGTTTCTTACATCATTTTGTTTTGTTTATTTGCTTCACACAAAGGCTCGTTACTCTCTGTGATGGCAGTTTTATTATTCCCCATTGTTCTTCCACCCTCCTTCCTGCCCATTTGCTAGTGCATTCTTAGGCACTCACCATTTTAGCAAAGTCAGCCCTCCTAAAGCCCAGTACTTTTTGTCTTTGTATGCCAGCTCTATTGCTGTGTTTATTGTGAACCATACTGTTCGATGGTCGCTAGTTCCCAGATGGCTACCCACTTCTACATCTGTGATCCTCTCTCCATCTCCATTTGAGAGAATCAAGTCTAATATTGCTCCCTCTCGAGTGGGCTCCAATACTAGTTGTCTAAGGCATGCCCCCTGTAGGGCATCTAGAATAACTCCACTCTTTGAAGTGGCAGCTGCAACTTCACTCCAGTTAACATCTGGTATATTCAGATCACCCATCAGCAATATCTCCCCTTTTTCTGCCATTCTAAGTATACTTTCTATCATTTCCTTGTCCATTTCCTCCCCCTGAGAAGGGGGTCTGTATGCAACCTCTGTGCGGATTGTGGTGCCATTGCCTGTCTCCAAATTTACCCACAGTGCTTCTTCTCCTCCCTGTTTACCCTTTTGTTCTGTTGCTTTTATTCCTTCCCTTATGTAAAGAGCTACTCCTTCTCCTCTTTTACCCTCCCTGTCCCTCCTGTAGATAGTGTATCCTGGTATGTTTATGTCCCAGTCATGGTTTTGTGTGTACCATGTTTCTGTGACTGCCATGATATCCAGATGTTCCTCCTCCATCAAGGCCACTAATTCAGGAAGCTTGTTACCCAGACTACGGGCATTGGTACTCATTGCTCTCCATTTTTTGATGGCTTTACCTTCTATTGCAGCATCCCCCACTGACCGTTCTACCTTGATCTTTTTCTCATTTAGTACCCTGTTTTGTAGGGTGATGGAACCACAGACCAGGGGTTGTATAGCAAAGCTGAGAGAGATAAATTATGGCATTGCACCTGACTTAGATCCAGATGTAGCCTATCTGTGTGAGAAGTAGGATCTGCATTAGGGGCTGACCAATGCAAAAATCTACCTGCATGAATGACCATATAGTAAAGGAAAAAAATCTGAGAGTTGTAATCCGTCTAGAGCCTTGGGGTGGGTGAGTTTCCAGTATGCTTCTCTAGGGGTCTTTCCTTCCCAAACGAAGTCTGAGCAGATTCTTTGAAGTGCTAAAAAGTAAGATTTGGGTAGGTATAAATTAAGGTTATATAGCAGATAAAATATTAGGTAATATAACCATTTTTAAAATGTTAACTGTGCTGCAAAATGAAAGAAGCAATTTTTTCCATCTAGCCAAATCCTCCTTTGTTGATTTCAGGAGGGGATCAAAGTTGAGCTTTTTGAGCTTCCCTATCTTCTTAGTGATTTTAATACCTAGGTATGTTATGACAGTGTTCTCCCACTGTAAATCTAAAACCCCAATTTGTTCTTTTTTCACTAGGACTAATAAAGTATAGCCCATAGCTTTATTTCTGTTAAGTTTGTACCCACAGAATTCACCAAATTGGGATATAATTGAAAAAGCTATGGGAAGAGACTGGCTACTGCTGGAGAGGTGGAGGAGCAGGTCGTCTGCAAAGAGTGATAATTTAAATTCTAGTTCACCTATATGTATGCCCTTTAAATCTTTTTCCTGGTTAAATACTCTTGCTAGAGGCTTAATGTATAGATTAAATAAATAAGGGGAGAGGGGGCATCCCTGCTGGGTTCCACTGAACAATGGAAAGTGGTCTAATAAATAATTATTGCACATTATCTGGGCCGATGGACAGTGATAGAGAGTCCAGATGCAGTTAATAAAAATGTCTGGAAAACTGAATTTAGTGAGTGCCAAAAACAAGTATGGCCAGGCTACTCTATCAAATGCTTTCTCTGCATCCATGGACACCAAGACTGCTTCAAGGTTGGGGTCCCTGGATGCAGAGATGAGATGCTAAAGCTTGCAAAAGTGGTCGGCAGATGATCGGCCTGCTACAAACCCTACCTGTTCTGGTCCCAATAGGCCAGACCATACCTTTGCTAGTCTAGTAGCTAACATTTTTGCATATATTTTAACATCTACATTAAGTAGTAGAGAGATTGGTCTATAATTGCCAATTAAGGTGGGATGTTTCCCAAGTTTGGGGAGGAGAATAATCCTTGCTTCAAATAATGAAGGGTCCGTGAATGGGGAAGTTTCCCAATAACTAAATAGCTACTGTAATAGTGGGGTAAGCTGTTCCTTAAAGGACTTATAGAAAAAAACATAGAACCCATCTGGGCCAGGAGCTTTGTCAGGTTTCAGGGCATCAATTGTCTAGGAAAGTTCTTCAATAGTGATAGGGCTGGTTAAGAAAGACGTGCTCTATTGAAAGACAGGGAAGGTTTTCTCGTTGCAAGAAGATCTGCATCTTTTGATTTTGTGGGGTTGACAGGGGAGAAAAAGAGCATAGGGATTCATAGAATTCTCAGAAAGACTATAGCATCTCTTTAGGATCTATAAGGGGGTTCCCCATATGGGGGTTCTGGATAGTGGTGATCCTTTTAGCTGCTGTACGCTGTTTCAGCTGCCAGGCCAGTAACTTACCAGCTTTATTTCCCTGGCCAATATAGGTAGCTTTGGTGAGGGTCAATGCTTTTTCTACTTTCTCTAGCAATATACTTGAATAATGAGACCTTAAATGAGTAAGCTCCTGCTGCTATTTATTTGTTAGCTTATCTAGCTCTTTATTTTCAAGAACTCAGAACCTTTCACGGCATAAGTTAGGTCGGTACAGCTTTTTCCTTTTGGTGACTGTTGCTATGAAGATAAGTTCACCTCTCCAGGTGGATTTCAGGGTTGCCCATACCATGTTGGTCAACGGAATAGAATTTAGATTTTGTTGGATGGAATTTTAAAGGAATTGTTTTGAATAGTGAAATAATCTGGGCAGTGTGTTGTTAAGGGACCAAGTATGTGGTCTAAGAGGGGGCTGTTGGAAGGTCTAAAATAGTGGCTATTGGGGAATGGTCTGAGATTACTCATGCATAAATTTGAGAATCAATTACTGAAGAGACTAAATGTTGGCTCACCAGAAAAAAGTCTAGGCATAAGTAGTTTTTGTGTACCGGTGAATAAAAGGTAAAATCTTTAGTCATAGTGTTTGCAAGTCTCCAGGGATCTATTAGACCTAAGTAGGATATGAGCTCACTCAAGGCCCTTTGTGCTGGTGATGCTCCAGCACCCATATGGTACATACTGACTAAGCCACTCGATTGCACTATATTCCAATCTCCTTCCAATATGGTAGGATATTGCGAAAGAGGGGCAAGGACCACAGCAAGAAGGGTAAAAAAAGATGGGGTTTCTATGTTCAGACCATAAATAGATCCCAATGCCACATCCCAACTACCCAATCTACCATGGACTACGACTGATCGACCCTAAGGGTCACTAATCATTGAAATGGCAGTAAAGGGCAGTCCTTTTGTGATTAAAATGGCTACTCCTCACTTTCGGGGGCTAAGGCCTGCTCCAAATACCTGGTCTACCCAGTGCTTTTGGAGGAAGCCTAACTGATTGGGAGGCAAGTGGATTTCCTGGATAAAGACTATTTGAGGGTCATATTTTGCTAGGTGGTTAAGCACAACAAACTTTTTAGTGTTATCCCTCCCTCCTTTTATATTCCATGAAAAAATTGTCAGTTTATTTACCATACATAAGGTAAGCTGGTTTGTTTATCTGTCCTCTCCCTCATTGAGACTATGCTAGACCCCACCCCAGCCCCAGCCCCAATATGATATCCCAAAACCCCTCCTACAAAGGAAAAAATAGAAAACAACTGTATAACTATATATAAACTCTTAACCTGGGCCCCTAGGACCACTCCCTACTCTGTGGACCATAACACTCCACAGGCAGGTGGGGGGGGGCTACCATCTACCCACCAGACCAACTGTGAAAACTACCAATGGTAACAATAAAGTTTGCATCCATAAACCCCACCCTAGTATCTCTGTTTTTTTTTTTCCTTTTCTTTGGGGAGTACATTAGAACTGGGATGGAAAGGGATCTTTAAGAATCAAAAAGGTTTAGGTTTCCTTTATGCCCCCATCTATTATCTATTATATCTAAGGATATATTAAATAACATAACTTTAACCATCTCTAACAGCTGCATTTACTCTTATAGTTAGCTAGCCTTGAATAGCATACAGAGTTCGTTTACTGCTTATGTAGAACAATGAGAACAAACTAAAAGAAAAAGGAAAAAAAAGTTTGGTATTAAATTAAAATGAGCTGGCAGGCTAACACAACAGGACTAAACATGTCTATGCTATAGTAATTGTGGAGTAAAATAATATGCAGTGCCCTCTGGCGGTGATTATGAACAGCACTCATCAGTGGTATAAAGAAAAATAAAATAGGAACATGCAGGCTGTACTCTAGTCCAAGCTAACTTGACTTTCTAGGGGGTTATCTAAGAAAAAGAGAAATAAATAGTCTCCAATGTTGGTCCTTCATAAGTAGAAATTCCCCAGCTAAAGTAGTTGTGGTGATTCATCCAATAATCAAGCACCAGTCTGGAGCAAACAGTATCTACATTAAACAACAATGGCAGTAAAACAGATTAAGTGTCATGTATATTCCTTCTGATCATGCTGGACTCCTTATTAGAATTCTTCCTTGCTCATCCAGTGAAGAAATAAGGGAAGGATCACTGGAGAACTTGCAATGCATCCTCCACACAATAAAAATGCTTTGCCCTCTCTGACAATGTCACTTCAAGCCGTGCTGGATAAAGCATGTGATGCCGAATGCTGGCTGCCCAGATATTTGAGCTGATGAGGCGGAATGCTGCACACAGTTGTCGAGTTTTGAAGGTAAGATCAGGAACTAACCTTAGCTTTTTCCCCTCTCATAGCACTGCTTTTAATTTTTTGGCTTCCTTTGGAATGATTTCATGGTCCAGGTAGTTGAAGAGTTTGAAGATGATCAGTGGGCCCACTCGATAATGAATTCTGGGCCATTGGAGCAAGGCCGCACTGTCTTTTTGAGGAATTTCTGTAGGAATTGGGTAGTATTGGGGGTCTCCTCTCCTTCTGAGAGTCCCAGCAGGACAGGGTTACTTTGTCGATTCCATCCCTCAAGGTCGTCTGTGTTCTCTTCCAGTTTTGTGATGCTCGTTTTAAGAGCGACTACCTCAGGCTGCATTTTGTCTTGTTTCCTCTCTATTGTGCTTACTGTCACTTCAGTGTTGGCTACCCTTCTAGACAATTGGGTGATGGCTGGTTTAATATCTGCCACATCCTCGACTGACTCCTGCAGCGCTTCAAGTTCAGGCTGCATATTCAGAGTCTCCTGGGGTAAAGCTGCTTCCATTTAGATGTCACAAGTCCCCACTAATGTAGCAAACTTCCTGAGCAGATATCTGGCTGGTTTTGTTAGAAAATAGGTGAATTTGTCAAGTTTTTTTCTGATGGGCACGACGGATTCATAGATTCATTGAATGTAAACAAGTTCAATAGGCTGAATGCCCTTTTAAGAACTCATCACCCTATTATGGGTGGTATGTATATTTCCTGTTACCCATATGATGATCTAGACTGGTTTTAAAAGTGTCCATAGTTGGACTAGATACTACATGTGCAGGCAAACTATTCCACAATCCAACAATTCTCCGCATGAAGAATTTACTTCTTTTATTACTTATTATGAACTCACCTATGATTTTGAGTCCATTATTTCTTGTGTTAACTATGGTATCATTTAACATGAAATCTACAGTCACGCCCAGATAACCATCTTTAAGTGCTTTATAAGTAAAGCACAGGTCACCCTGGATTTGTCTATAGCCCACAGAGTATAACTGTAGATTTGTTAGTCTTGTATTATAGTCTAATTCCTCTAGGTTTCTTATTTTTTTTTAGTGTATTACCTTTGGCCACCTTCAACCAATCTGCAACTTCTTATAGTATGAGACTTGTTAAACTGGGAGCAGTACTAAAGATGTGGTCGAACCAGACTAGAGTACAGTGGCATTAGTACCTCCTGTTCTCTACTCTTTATATTTCTCAAGACAGAACCTATTACTTTCTGGCATTTCTCCACTTTTACAGTGGTATTTTTGTCCAAATTAAGATATTTGGTTACTATAGTGCCAAGATATTTCTCTTCAGATACAAACTGTAGTGTGGTATATCTTAATTGATAATTATAACATGGGTTGTTCTTCCAGATATGCATAACCTTGTACTTATCCAAGTTAAATTGCATATGCATAGTTTGCCCCCATTCCATCAGTAAATCTATCTGTTGTTATATATTAGCTGTATCTATTATGGTGGTTACAAGGCCCCCCAGCTTGCAGTCATCTGCATATCTGGCAAGCCATACACTATCTAAGATTGGCAAGGTTGTGACCAAGATACTGAAAAGTGTAGGTCTCAAAACCTATCCCTGTGGAACACCACTAGCCACACAACCCCAGGTGGAGTAATTCCCCTTAACTGTGACCCTCTGGTATCTATTGTCTAACCAAGAACTGATCCATCTTTCAATATTAGGTGATAGATCCATCTTTAAGAGTTCATTTATTAGTACAGAATGAGATATTTTTTCATAAGCTTTATCGAAATTGAGATAAATTACATCACTGGGAATTAGAGATGCAGCAAATTTAAAATCCACCTGTGAAGTGAACACAAAGTGGCCACTTTATGTTGGCGCTTCGCTACGCGGAGTGCCCCTTAGGATATGCTCACTTCACCTTGTTATTATTACTTTGCATTGTCATTCCACATTAAACATGAAATAAGGAGGAGCGACAGCAATATTGGCTGCTCTCCACCTACACAGTCACCAGAATTAATGTGCATCCTCAAAGTGCTATTGTCTTGTGTCCAGAAAACTCCCCAGTGCTGACGAAGTGAAATGAAAGCATAACAAGAAATGCAAAGTCTCCCAGAATTAATGTCACACTCAATCATGCGTGCAGTGGTCAGAGTCACCAAAATTAATGTGCATCCCCAAAATGCTACTGTCTTGTGTCCAGACTCCAGAAAATTCCCCAGTGTTGACAAAGTGAAATAAGAGAGTAACAAGAAATGTAGTCTCCCAGAATTAATGGTGCACTACAAATGCACAGACAAATTAAGATTGCGCTGCACAGCCGGCCCAGTGGCACTGAGGGTTGAGGAACTGGACACCACGCCTCAAGTCATGCCAGCAACCCAGGTTCGGGAATCAGCCTGGGCTGCTGGGGGGTTGGCAGGGGACAGAGAAGGATCAAACATCTGGAGGACTGCTCTTCTCTCTCTAGGGAGGGTTTCAGGACTAGCTCGGCTGCCTAGTGACTGCCAGTAGAGACTGAGAGTACTGCAGGCATGCCAGCTGAACTGTAGAGGGGAGGGAGTGCAGCAGATGTCAGCAGAGTAGCCATGTTCATAAAGAAATGCTACAAAACAAAACAAAGCAAAAATTGTGCTGCACACTCAAGGGACGCATATGAAAAGGCACAACAACACCTAACTAGTGCACAAAAGTCACAAATCCAAATGTGTAAAGAAATACATTTTGCCAGTTGGGGGATTAGTGCATCACAGTAACAATCCACTACCAGTGAAGATACCACAAAGCAGTATAACAAATTCATGTAGGTGTGGTGGATCGCAGGTTCACACTGCTGCAATTACTCTATGACACAATAAAAGGTGTCTGATTTAATGGCACACATCACACACACACTCACACACTCACTACAAGTAACACGTTGCAAATTGAAAACCTTTGGTACTATAACCAAATGTTTTAATCAGACAAATTATACACTGCTGCACCATAACAATCAGCAAAAAAAAGTCAAGAATTACTGAAACTGTAACTTCGTGCACATTAACACAGTTATACAAGAAAAATATAACCAAAAAAGAAAGACTGCCTTTCTCCCAGTTAATGAACCTACTGTACACCACAAATACACCCCTCCCCCAAAGCACACTTCACAGTACACAGACTGACTGTTCTAAATTAAAATTCAAAATCCACACACAACAATAATCACTCGATGATATGAGCACAGAAGGGTTTCCTAGTAAATTTTGAGCAAAATAAATGACTCAAAAAGGCATTTTAAACAGCTTTTAGAGGTTTTGAATCGCAGAGCTCTGAGAGCAAACTGTCTCCAGCTACCACTACACACACACTACCCTGGCCAGAACTGAGGCTATGCAGAACAGTCTAGAGCCCACATGACCTGCAATCCCATGAATCACTGCAGAATTTCATTTGGAGCTCAATTATAAGGTGAAGTGAGGCAAATTACATTGATTTCAAATGTACTTCACCTTAAAATTGGTGGAGATAGTGGTTTGGGGAAGGTGGAATAATGCAAAGTCATTGGTTTCAATGGACTTCACGTTCCACATTATGAAGTGAAGTACTCTGTTCCATATTGTGGAGTACTCTGTGGGTTCTGCGTTACTTCATGAATCACTTTGTGGAGCGTATTGAGGCCACTTCACCCACCACTACTTATAGTACTGTAACTCATATGCTGTACAGGAAGGAACATGAATGCCTATGGCTGTACTTCCCCTATGAACTGCAGCACAAAACTACCTGACTTAAAAACAAGTATTGATGAGTTCAATGGTGGGGTGGTAAAGCCTAGAGAGATACTACAAATCAGGCTTAAAATACATCCAAGTAATTAAAAAAAAATGTATGTTGTGATTCATGACGTGAGCATGAATCATGATTTGTGACTGCATTTGAGACTGCGAAATGAAGAATGTGATTCAGTCTCGATGGTGTGAGATAACCAATATGAAACTGTATTGGGAACGTGAATGCCTATGGCTGTACTTCCCCGATGAGCTGTAGCTTAAAACTCCCCGACCTAAAAAAAGTATCAATGAGTACAATGGTGGGGTGGTGAAGCCAGGAGAGATAATACAAAATAGGCTTACAATACATCCAAGTAACTAGAAAAAAAATTAATGTTGCAATTCATTACATGATTGTGAATTGTGATTTGTGACTGCATTTGTTACTGTGATAATGAAGAACATGATTCAGTGTTGATGGTGTGAGTTAACCAGTATGAAACAGTATTGGGAATGCGAATGCCTATGGCTGTACTTCCCCGATGAGCTGTATCTTAAAACTCCCCAACTTAAATACATGTATCAATGAGTGCAATGGTGGGGTAGAGAAACCTGGAGAGATACTACAAAACAGGCTTACAGTACAAAGGCACAACACCTAACCAGTGCTCACAATCAGAAATTCAAATCTGGAAAAGAATACCTTTGCCGGTTGGGGAGGGCCGTGGGGGGGCAGTGTACTGCACTGCTGTAGTAACCATCACTATTACTAGTACCAGTAAAGATACCACAAAGGAGTACAAAAATCACACAGCTGCAGTGGATAGTAGGTTCACATTGCTGAAATTACTATGTGACACAATAAAAGGTGTCTGATTTGATGATACGCATCACACACATACTCACACACACACTAAGTAATGCATAGCAAACTGAAAACTTCAGTAATATAACCACATATTTTAAACAAACTAAAATTATGTACTGATGCACTACAACAATCAGCAAAAAATGGCAAGAATTATTGAAAATATCACTGTGTACATTGACACAGTTATAAAAAAAAATCACCAAAACAGAAATAACTGTTTTTTTCTCCAAGTTAATCTACCTATATAACACTACAGATATGCCCCTTCCCCAAAGCACACTTCCACTGTCTCTCAGTACACAGACTGAATGTTGTACATAACATTCAAAATCTACACACAAACAATAAACGCTCGATGATATGAGCACAGGAGGGTTTCCTACAATCTATGAACTAAAGTTTCAGCAAAAAAAGACTCAAAAAGGCTTTTTTAACAGCTTTTACAAGGTTTGAATTGCAGAGAGCTCTCAGAGCAGGCTGTCTCCTACAGCTTCCTACACACTCTACCCTGAACTGAGGCTGTGCAGAACAATCTAGAGCCCATGTGACCTGAAATCCCATGAATCACTGCAAACTTCACCTTTGGAGCTTAAAAACAAGGCGAAGTGAGGCGAAATACATTGCTTTCCATGTACTTCGCCTTGAGAATTGGTGGAGTAGTGGTTTGGGAAGGCAGAGTAATGCAAAGTCATTGTTTTCAGTGGAATTTCGTTACCCATCATAATGAGAAGTACTCCGATTCGCGTTGCAAGGTACTCAGAAAATTTGCCTTCACTCTGCGAATCACTTCACAGAGCGAATTGGGGCCACTTCGCCCATCTCTACTGGGAATGCCCTATCAAGTGCCTGACTTATGGGCTCAAAGAAATTGAGTTGGTTAGTTAAACATGATTTCCCAGGAACAAATCCATGCTGACTATGATCTATTAACCCCATTGTTATCAAGTGATCGTTGATTCACTTTTGCAATAATTTCTCCATGATTTTGCCAACCATGGATGTCAAACTAATTGGTCTATCATTCTTGGGTTAATCTATTTTACCTCCCTTGTGGATTGCAGTCACAACTGATATACACCATTCCTTAATAGCAATACCATCCTGTATAGACTTGTTATAAAGATAAGTGAGTGGTTTAATTATAATGGGGGCTAATTCTTGGATAAGTCTAGGTGATATAAGATCACTTCCAGGTCAACTATTAGTTTTTAAAGAATGTATTATATCATGGACTTCGGAGCTACTGATAATAGGAAAATTTAACGCAGTCAACTCAGTCTGTTGCATTGGAGGATATTTTTTCAAATACACTAAGGAAATACTTATTTAATGTTTCTGCTATCTCTTTCTCACCTATTATTATACCATTATCCATCTTTAGGGCCCTATGGTATGATGATTACCTTTTAAAGTACCAATATATTTAAGAACTGTTTTGTGTTGTCTTGAACCCTACATGCTAATTTTAATTCCATATTTTTTAGCTCTTTTTATGATTCTTTTAATATTTTTATTGCACAGTTTAAGTTTGTCGAGTAGCTTAGTAGTATTTGTTTTCTTGAATTTCTGAAATACTTTCTTCTTTTTGCAACTCTGTTTCTTTATGTTATTGTTCCACCAAGGGGGTTACATTTGTTTTTTATTATATTTAACTCTAATATTTACATATTTCTTAATACAGTCCATGAATTGATGTTTAATAAGACCCCAAATGTGTTCTAGATCTTTACCTGCGAGATTTTCCTCCCATTTCCATTTTCCCAGTTGATCCCTCATTTTTTGAAAGTCTGCTTTGTAAAAATCTCTTACAACTGTTTTTCCTTTAGTATATTCAATATTATTTTTGAAGGTGCTGTTATCATATTATGACCGGAATCACAGAGTGGTGGATGTAATTGAATGTTGTGAATTTTTTCATCACAATTAGTTAGAATCAGATCTAAAATATTGTTTCCCTTGGTTGGTAAATGAACTATTTGATCAAGATTTATCTGGATAAATAAATCGATAGATGTTCTTTCTAATGCAATCTTACTGTCTAACAAAGACCAATCAATGTAAGGAAGGTTGAAATCCCACATAAGGATGTAATCACCTGCAATGTTCCCAGTTTCAGTAAACTGTATTAGATTAATGTTTTGCTCAGTAGTCAGATTTGGAGGTCAATAGACCAACCCCATGGTCAAATTATTGTTGTTAAATAATAGTTTAACTCATATGCATGGAGCAGATCCCCAGACATCTTACCCCTGCTAGAGCATCACGTGACTCACCCTTTGTCCCTCATTCTTTCTTTTTATATTTTGCCACTATGCCACTGTTGGCCTTTGATTCAGCCAGATCACAAAACCCACAGATTTCATTTTTTCTCTTGACCAAACTGCTGTGATGCCTGACCAAAGACTGTTACATTGCTCTCTCTCTCTCTCTCTCTGCACCCATCACTCTTTCACACAACCTCTGTTTCTTGCAAGCCTCACTCTATCAAAACAATTGCTCCTCTAATAACACCACTTCACTCTCTCACTCTCTCTCTCTCTCTCTCTCTCTCTCTCCTCCACTTCAAACAAAATAAAAATGGGTGGGACTCACTCAGCAAGTAAACATGAAAAAATCAAATGGCAGAAAAAAAATCATAGCAGCTGGATGGAAGGTGCAACTTCTTCAACCATAGTCTATCCAGCAACAAAGTACTATGCATGCTGAGTATGTCTGAACAGATATAGATTCTGGATGATATATATATATATATATATACATCTGCAGTTTCCTAAATTAATAGACAGCAGAAGAATATTACTATGACATTAAACGAAAAAACCCCACAAAAATTCCATAAAACCTTTTTTTAATTCCTTATTTTATTTAATTTTCACATTTTATAATTGCAACAACTCACTCCATGGTGTGGGTTATGCTGGGATTTATCCATTTCTGGTATACATTTGATCACTGTACATGTGGCCTCCTGACCAAACCACAAAAAGTGTAGGTAAATGCCAGTGTAAGTCACACCCGGTCTTGGATGTAAGCAATAATACCTTACAGGGTGGGTGGTAGTGGGCAATACTGGACCACTCAGGGGCATAATGAAGCTTGATGCTGGAAGCAGAGGGCCTTATAGCTCCTAGACAGTCTGGTGTAGCCTATACCACTCACTCTGGACTGGAGGGTATTACTGCACTTAAAAAATGGGTACCTGTATTATATATGTTTCAGAAAAAAAAATATTTTGTAATTTAATTTTGCAATGTCATTTTGTAATAAAATAGTTCCTCCATCTGTATTGGAATGGCTATTTTTTTGTTTGAGATGAGGATTTCTGTCCTACTTCAGCCTCTATACTTGTCACTTTTGAGCTTGTTGTCATGGTTACCCCAACTGTATTTGTGACTTTTGAGATGGTTGTCATAGTAACCCTTCTCCCCCCCACACACACACACAGGGCTTGCATTTAGTTATTCTTTTAACTCTTTTTCCTTTTTTTTAATAGGAAGTGGAGCTGTTGTGGTCATGATTGCAATCAGGACTGTGGGAACAAAACTTACTTATAAAAATATTTTATTATAATAACTGGTCATCAATTTTCCCTATAGAGTAGACCAGTTGATATTTCCCGTAACAACCGGCTGGTTGCTATGAAATTCACGCGCCATGCCACTCAACTGATGCCACTCCTGCATTGGCTCAAGGAACGGATGTGGGCGGGTTGTACAATCTTTGAAAGATGGTGCTCCGTCTGTCGCTTTACGGGAACCTGCCACAAAAAAAAAAAAAACATGAACATCCCTTCTTTAGTTTTAGTTTAAAATGTATCTGGTTGATCCAGCCTTGTACCCTGCTAATATCTGCTTGATCCTACCATCCAACCATTTTGGCACTGGATGCAATTTCGGGGTGACAATCTGTAAGTAAATTTAAAAATAAAGAGCATCAGGCGCCAAATTAAAAAAAAGAAAAAATGGAGAAGACAGCATAAAGAGGGAGTTGGTGTGTGTGTGTGTGTGTGTAAACACTAAAGACAGGCTGAAGTGAGTGACAGAGTGTGTGTGTGTGTGTGTGTGTGTGTGTGTGTGTGTGTGTGTGTGTGAAAAATTGTTGCTCAGTATATTATAAAAAAAAAAATGGAGAAGTGTGTGGGATACTCAAATTTAATGCACACCCTTGGTGTGGGGTGCTTTAATAACCCTTCGGGCTTTGCCCTTGGGGTTTATGTAGCATCCCACACCTTGGGTGTGCATTAAATTCTCATAACACACACTTCCCCATCATTTATTCTCTATATATTATTTGCATTATTTTATAATGGCTATTTTATATTCCTTGCAGATGCTTAGTTATTGATTAAGGTAATTGGGAAGTCATACTATGACATCTGGTCATTATCAAAGTTTACATGCACTTCAAGCACAAAACAAAAAACTGCTTAAGTGAACTCTGAAAAAGACAAGATGCCTGTCTGAGCAGTTTTCAAACTTGAGAAAAAAATGGCTAGTTTAAAACTCTCTGTTTAAATTAAGGACTAGCACAGAACTGGTCTCTTAACAAAACTTTTGAAAACTTAGGTTTCATTTTAAGCTGTTGCTTTGAGATGATTATCATGAATTTGACAGGTGACACATTGCAGATGATCCCTCTTTGCTAGCTGGAACCTGGCATGACCAGATACCTTAAGTTGAAACTGCATTATATTTTCACTATGGGAAAAAATATTTTGGCTCTAACTGAAAAATGCAGAATGCTTTCTACCTGAGACTTAAACAGGAACATAAGATTGCCTGGATTTCTTATCTAGCTAAATCTGGAATATGTGACTTAAAGAGATTGTGAGTTACTTGATTACTGTATTGATTTCGCATCAAAAGTGAAATTCCCACAGAGATATTGGGAACAGCATTTGAGTGCTTGTGTTATTACCTGCTAAAGTTCTGAAGTTCAGTAATGCAAGGGTTTTGGAAATTGAACTATTCACTAAAATATTTTATGCCAGTACTGCAAGAGATAACCTAATAATGATGGTATTCTCCTGAGAGGGCACATCATGAGACATTCAAAAATGTAACTTTTATGAGTTTGCCTAGTAAAGAATAAAAGTTATGGCTGTTCCAAGAATTCTGTTTTACAACTTTCCGAGGAAGGGCTGTCACAAAGTGAGTTATGTGCCATCTGGTCAGCTCAAAAGACAAAGAAACTATCTCTGGAAAAAATCTTTTTAGTAACTTCTTAATGTGCTATCTTAAAGAAAAATACAGTATATCCTTTTGAACTGCAAGAAACGTAGAATATGCACGTGAAAGTTTTTTTTAAGAACTCTACAAGGAAACAGATTCAATGAAAGATTTTATAAATTATGGACTTTATACTGGAAATAAACGTGTTAAATTTGATGTCTAAATACTTCAGATTTTAAGGTGAATCAAAAAAATATAGGTTTCAAGGCTGTATCAAATTGCATCTGAATGCAAGAGAAAAATGGGTTTAAACAAAAAAAATGACTTGTTTTGAGAGACTCTGAGAAAGGGGCTGTCCTAAAGACAAGCGGGGAAACACCCCCAACATCATTTGCAGGATGCAATTGAAGTTGGTAAAATTTGCAGGAAATGATGCCATGGTGATGCTCTAACTAGAGGTAATAAAGCTAAGCTCAGGAAGATCCAACCCAGAATCTTCTAAACTCTCATGCTGTCAATATCTGTGCTTGTAGACTTTGTAATGTTATTGTTCTGAGAGTCCTGCAGGGCCTGAAGCCAAAAGCCACACCTGCCTGTTGATATTTGGACCAGCAAGGATCCAAACCTTTCATGCGTTTATACCAGAAGTGCTGAGGCTCAGAGCCTGAGAGGAGACAAAATTGCAACAAAGCCAGCTACAAGAAGATAACTTTCTACAGCAGAACTTTTCCAGTTTTTGTAAAGCAAAGCCTGTTGTCTGTGTACTGGATATTTTGACTGAAGTAATGTTTTGAAGTTCCTGTCAAAGCCAAAACAAGGACAAAACTGCCTCTTAAGTCCATCAACCAAAAAACAAGCCTGCAGTGTTGATGCCAAATGGGTTCAAAGTCCAGGGTTCATGTGGGAATTAGAGAAAAAACAGAAACAGCCTTGAAATCTAGTGACTAATGAACTTTGATTTATATTACCGAATGTCAAACCTCACTAGCTTGACACACGGGAGCCTGACACAAACATCTCAACACTCGGAATCCTGACTGTTGAGACTTGCCCGCAGCAGAGGTTTTCACCATGTTTCAGGGGGCTTTGAATCCTCCATCCCCCAATGTGGGGGACTTCACCCCCTGCACCTCCTTTACTATCAGTTGTTAACTCCACTGTAGACAATTCTAGACATGGGAGTAACTCTTGACAGTCAGGATTCTGAGTGTCGCGATGTTGGTGTCGAGCTCCCCAGTGTCAAGATTGTGTGGTTCGGTATCCTGTAGTGATACCAAACTTTGCTATCCAGGGAAAAGAAGATTCTCACTAAGATTTTGAAGTTAACAGAAAGAAGACCACACCTCTACATAACCAGATGTCTAAGTATTATTCTTATTTTTTTTAATATTCTAATTTGGCTTAACTGGGGAGGTAATATGATAAACTTAACTTTTCAAATGCAAAATATTGGGTACATAGGCTAAGCCTGAGTTTAAATGAAAAGAGATAAACATTTTTGCATGTTATAAAGTATTGAAACATGTTTTGTAAAGAAACATTATCCAAGACACTAATGTAAAGAGTTTGCAAGTTCTTATAAAAAAGGTTATGCTATATACAAAAGCATGCTTAGGGCATAGTATACAGCTAATATAATGTATTGTGTTGAACCTTGCTCATTCCTTTGTTGTGTTGTTTATGTTCTGAAGTATTCATTTGATTTTTTTAAATCTTTGTTGTTTTATGGTTTGCATTGCTTTTTATTATGCTTTATATTTGTACAAATTAATAGTACTTAAAATTGTTGTACAGGGATGAATACAATCTATTTTTTCTACATATCACATCTGGGTGTGACAAAAATGATTTACCATTATCCTAGAATTTATCCACAATAAGTAATAAAGTGTGGGGGAAGTTTGGTCATCCAATATGTGGATGACACAGTCATTTACCAATCCTTGGACTACCTGGCGGACCTTGGCCCCCTCCTCCAAGCCAACCTAACATCACTGGAGTCTTGACTAAAAGTGAACAGAATGGTCCTCAATGCAGGCAAAATCAAGGCCATGCTGTTTGGATGCAGATCCCTTGGACAAAACAGAACCCAATCCTTACAACTCACCTCACTCTCAGGCAATAGTATCAAAGTAGTTGCCACCTTAAAATATCTTGGACTCACACTTGATCAAGGGTTTACCTTTAAGAACCATGTTGACCTACTATCATGACTAAAACCATCCACTGCAACCTTGGCACTCTGTATCACTTAAAGGTCCAGCTTATCCCAGAAGCTAGGCTATCAATCACCTCCAATGTCCTTCTCCCCACACTGACCTATGCTGCCCCAGTCATACAGAGCATGGCAAAGCAAGAGGCCAACTGTCTGCAGATATTGTACAACAAGGTAACTTGACTTGCTACTCAGGATCACTCCAAAAGCCACCACTGTGGCACACTAGCCCAGTTACAGTGGCCTTCACTTGACACATGCCTCCAGTACCCCCTGCTCTGCCTGGCTTTTAAGTAACTTAGCCCATCTGTTCCACCCAGCCTAGCAGAGACCATTGCTATCAAGCACAATCCTCAGAGCCTACGGATGTCAGGTTGAACTCTGTTGGAAGTTCATAGAGTCAGGACTAAGGTGGGCAGCAAGTCTTTCTCCTAATCCGCCCCTTCCTGTGGAACAAACTTCCAACCCCAGTACAGGAAACCTCCTCCATCATGAATTTCCACACCAGATTCAAGGCCCATTTGCTTGAAGCCATCACTTGCCATTGCTATGGCACCTGATATCCCCCCACCCAACTTATGCCGAAGCATTACACACTGGCAACCTTAGCATAGCATTGTCTCTAATCACCCTACTATCTATAGTACTAGCTTTGGTTACTCACACCTAGCTAGTATACCTTAATGTACTGTATAATGTTATCAATGATTGAAACCTAAAAATTCACTGACTGTACTTTGTAACCAACTGCCCCTTCGTTGTATTTTGCCATGTAATGTAACGCTGGGTCATCCCTGAAAAATGGACCTCCAGGGCTCAGTGGGCCTACCCATTCATCAAAATTTAATAAATAAAAATAATAAATAAATAAAGTAAGATTTTAGCCAGTCTTACTGTTTCTATGATTTAGGAAAAGTCTGTGACATAAAGCTAGAGGCATAGTTGAGTGCCCATAATAAAAGTTGGTATTCTGACCTATTGTTCTGAGAGGACCAGTGACTATTGGGCAACATACTGGTGGGTTAATGATTGCAGACATCATGGGACAGAGAGAAAAAAAGGTTCAGTTGTTTTAATCGGCTCCTCATCCCGTTCATTGCAGCCACTATCCTGGCTGCCTGCTGCCATCCCGCCTGCCCACATGCCAATCAACAAGATGCACCTGAGTGCTCTGCAGTGGTACTGACCCGGAGTGCTGACAGCATGTACTGGAGCACTTTAATGGCGCCACCAAAAAGGTGGCAGTTTCTTTTATTTTCTGCTGGGAAGCTAATAGGGAAAAGCCACGGTATGAAATACATTATGATCGTTATTCACAAGGTGACAGGTTAAACAAGAGGCTCAAATGCTGGTGGGAATGCAATCAGCTGTGTTTTCAACTTGTTGAGTATGTAAAAAAAGTCCAGTTTTCATTAGTCAATGGCTGTATAGGTGGCATAACCCTGGAAGCTGTAGAATCAGTTGTTTTACAAATGGGTGTAGAGACAGTTTGTACCCCATCTAGTACCCCCAAGTTCCTTTTGGAAGAAATCACGGCTGCCTGTTTCTCTTTCCCTTCCTCTCCCAACTTCTCATAATGAGGCTGAGTCCTTTTCGAAAAGGAAAATTCTAACACCCCGGTTTGATTCAGTGGCTCCGTTTGAAAAATGCATCTTACCTCAGGATGCTGTAGCGCTGAAGAAGCTGCTCAGTTAGAAGCCCGAAAGACAAACCCGGCTTCTTTGGATAAGTTGTTCACCTGCTCTGTGGGAACGGAGCCGCCGCGCTCCGATGTGGACACATCAGGGACTCCCATGGTCACCGCAGCAACCAGAGGTACGTCGGGAGTGACCACAGGCAATTCAATTTCTGTAACAGGCTCTTGGCACAGAATCTCGTCTGATTCATTACTGCCAGCCAAACAAGCAGTGCCAGAAGATTGTGTAGGCTATATTACCGCGGTGACAGCACACAAAAACTCCCCCGACTGAACCGGAGGCTCTAACTCTCTGTCAAGGCTGCTGACAGTGAGAGGGAACGTAATGACAGGTAACTCCTTAGTAGCATATGAACTCAATTGTTGCTTGACATGCTCGTGTTCCCGAGCTAATTCAGTAAGCTGCCTTTCAAGCTGCTCCTGCTGTTCCTCTGTGACAATAGATGCAGAAAGGGTTCCATTTTTAACCAAAGCAGTGGATAAATCCTCCGTCGAAACGAAAATCTCTCCATCCTCCAAAGTTTCATCAATAACCTGGCTCTCAGGTAACACTGTAGATCCAACTATTAGACCAGTAGAGCCCAACCGCTCTTCATGTTCCATGACGACCATCCTCCACCGAGTCTGACCCACAAGTGATCCACCTCTCAGCAGCAAGTCCCCCTACTGCCAGCTATGCAGTAGAGGAATTTCCCTGGTGTCCTGGCCAAATTTCCCTCATTTACTAAAAATACCACCAGCAGCTTAATCTGGTTCAAGGTCAGTTGGCATTCATCTGTATCCCCCTCCCCGGGTCGTGCCTGAAAATAGGCAGAATTTGTCTAGTGCACTTACCCGGTAAACAAAAACTAAATAAATAAATAAACAGTATCAAACAATCCAGACGTTTCAAAGAAACAAAATATAAATTCTCAAATGACAGACTTCATACTAATAATGCTGATCTTAAAACTATATGAAGTCTACAACTGAGCTTGTTGAAGTAGCTACTGTAAATACTGTATTTTGAGCTGAGACCATGCAAACTGTCAGCAGAGAAAAGAGAATTCATGCTGTCCTACCAATGCATTCTGTCAAACGATCCTGACAATTCCACAACATAAAATGCTACTTATTCACATAATAAAGTACTTAAAACTGACAAAGCTGAACTGAAAAAAAAAACCAAAAAAAACCTATCAACTCCTAAAAGTGAGCCTGTTGCAAAGAAGAAATGACATTTCATTGAATGGTCTCTGTAGTCAAACTTATTATTCAGGTTGCAGAGTTTTTATTTCCTGTAAGCACAGGTGGTTCTGTTTTTGCTGTCAGCACCTGATGGCAGAATAATAGTGCCAATGATAAGACTGCATTGTCACAATGGAGGGCTTCACAGACTGCATAGGGGAGTGTGCTGTAACTCTAAGTTTTCATTGTCCTAAAGCATTGTTTATTGGGAAGGAATGCAGAGTCCTTTTACTCAACGATAGTAAATGGACTGCAGGGCTCTGTTCAACTGCAGCCCTAAAAAAAACTGGGCCATTGGGAGTACATCTCCAGTGGCCCCCAAGTCACCCTTTTTGAACATTGAGACCTAATCCTGAAGTCAGCCATTATTAAATGTAATAAAGAAGAAATACTTTAGCCCAAAGGTTCTTCATCCCCTGCAACTCACTAGTCAACCTCCATTCTGACATTGGGTTCCAAGTCAGGGTTTTAGCAATTTACGGTTTAATAACAAAAAATTTACAATAAGGATGTGCCTACCAGCAGCCCAATCTGGTGGCACTCATGTCCCTCTTCCCTTATAGCACTGGATACCCAATCTGGGTACAGGACACATTGTGAAATTAAAATAAAAAAAAGAATAAGTATGCAGCCACTGGGAGCTCATCCCAGAGATGCTCTTGCTTCACCAACCCACCTTGAGTTAGTTGGCACCAGGAGCCCAACAATGCTGCTGAAGCCCCCTTAGAAGGTAACTAGAACAAACCTTCTATTCACCTCATCAACTAGCATCTGTCTAACTCAATCAGAAAATGACTGATGAAACACACAGTTTGTATTTCATGAATTCCAGTTTACAAAATATATCACAAACTGAGATTCACAAAATACATTCTGTGTGGGTATATGTCATCAATTGTAAATGTGAATGATTCAGATGGCACAGGCTGAGGAGGTGAGTGAAGGGTTTGTGCCTTGGGTATTGGTGTGGTTGGCAGATACCAAAAGAAGCCAGGGATATATGGGCATTGGGAGTGGTATGGGTGGGGTTTAACTCTGGAATTCAGTGATACCTAGAATTTGGCAGTGCATGATAGGTCCGATTCAATGTTAGGGGGTCCCAAAATTTCGGTATGGCTGGTTAGGTCATTGGCAAAGCATGCTATAGGTCCAAGGCAGTGTGCATGGTTCTATACTTTGTGACTGGCTTGCAGGGTTTTCCACAAAGCATGATATAGGCCTGAGGCAATAATAGGGGTTCTTTGTTTTGTGTCTGGCCCAGAGGGACATCCACAAAGCATATCATAGGTCAGAACCATTGTGATAGGCCCTGTGTTTGTGGATGCACCTCAGAGTCATACATAAAGCATCCTATAGACCCAAGGCAGTGCAATTGGTACCGCACTATGACCATTCTGAAAACTTGCAATGGGCCCAAGGCAGTACGAGGGATCCCATGCTTTGTGAATGGTTCACCTGCCATGCTACCAATCCAGGGAATGTTTGCTGTTAAAACTTTGACAATACCAGCTGGAGGCCAGCATTCTCAACTCAGGAAGCATTTGCTTTTAAAAGTATTGATAATACTTCCATTGTCAGGAATTGTCAATCCAGGGACTATTTGCCATTAAAAGTATTGACAGTCACAGTTTTGTGTAGTGGTTGTTACATATACCTTTAATAAGTAAGGAAATGAATTGCTTGAAACTACTTTAATGCATCAGTTTGAGTTTAGGCACAGACCAGAAAAAGTAGGGAAATAAAAAGTCACTTTAACAGTTCCCCAAACCTTGGTGAAACAGTGCTGTGGTATTCCTCTGGGTTTGAATGATCATGTAACATGGCATTGGTGTTAACCTAACTTTAGCACCATTTATCCAAGCTTTTGCTGTGTGATTATGTTTCTATGCATGGAAAGATATTGCCTGTGTTAGGGTAATTTTAATGATGTATCACATAATTATTTAGTCCCCAAGGAACACCACACCATAGATTCAACAAAGCTCCTGGAACTTTTTCCACTAAATTTTCAATTCCTTATGTTTTGCACTAAGGTCCAGATATTCAAAAGAGTTGAGCCATGCGCAATAGGGTTGCGCCTGCGCAAGTCCGAAAATGCGCCATTCTGCGATATTCAGCAGGAGGCAGTTGCACCCCCCCAAATCATGCTGAGCAACAGCACAATGATAATGAATGAATGTGCAACTGAAGGGGGAGGAACCATGCATAAATGGCACAGTGCGATATTCAACAACATGTGCCATGCGCAATAGGGGAGCAAGCAGAAGTTGCGCCATAGCGGAAATGAGCCAAAATAAAAGGGAGCAAGGGAGAGGCGTAAGAACGCTACAGGGAAGCCACATGAGGGCAAAGACTAGCAGGAAAAACTGGGCAGCAATGACACACAGGGTAGGCCAGGAAAGGGCACCTGGAATCAACAGGCACAGGGGAAGGTGTGGGGAGCCACAGTGCAGAAGGGGGAAGTACACCACACAGCTGTGAGGCCAGCACAGGCAGGTGTTCCTGGTGCAGGGGAAGTAGCAGCCAGAACAGCGGGGGAATACAGAAACAGCTGCCAGAGGGGGTGAACACAAGCTGGGGACATGGCCAGTGCCACCATCCTGATGGAGGCCATAATGAGGGGGGTGAGAAGGCAGACAGCAGGGGGGCATGGCCGTGGAAGGGCCCGTCGGCGGTATGCCCCCAACAGGCAGTACTGAGCCCGCACCAGCTTCGAGCTGTACAGTGATACTGAGATTGTGGGCCAGTACTGCCTGAATCAGGCAATTCTGAGATGGCTCTGTGAGTTGTGCAGTGATGTGATGCAGGCACCCACACGACAGAGCCATGCTCTGTCAGTGGAGACGAAAGTGACAGCTTGCATGTGCTTGCTTGCCACAGGTACCTTCCAGAGACACTACAGGCATAACTCAGTCGGCCATGTCACGCTACCTCACCCAATTCCTCAGTGCATGCTGCCACATGCTGCAGAGTACATCCATTTCCCCAGCACACCGGCGGAGCGTACAGCAAACATACAGGAGTTCCACAGGGTAGCACGTATGCCTGGTGTGCTAGGGGCAATAGACTGCATCCATGTGGCCATCTGCACACCACCTGGCCCTGAGGGGGCTGCATATATAAATCACAAGGGCTATGCCAGCATCAACTGCCAGGTGGTGTGCGATGCCAGGGGGCACATAATCAATGTCTGTGCCACACACCCTGGGGGAGCACATGATGCCTTCATCTGGCACCAGTCAGCACTATGCCACAGATTTGAGAGTGGGGATATTCCCACTGGCCACCTAGTGGATGAGTATGCAAAGCACATGGACAATCATAGGGCCTGGGGGGGCATGGTCAGAGGTGACAAGGGTAGTGGCCTACATGGCCCGGGACAGGGCGATGCTGATCACCAAACTAACCTCCACCCTCTACACACAGGTGACAGTGGATACCCACTCTGTCCCTGGCTGCTCACCCTACTGGCGCCCACGACCCCATCGCAACAACACTACAATGAGGCACACGCCACCACACGTAATGTCATCGAGCGGGTGTTCAGGATGCTGAAGGCATGTTTCTGTTGCCTGGACACCTCCGGTGGTGCCCTACAGTACAGCCCCTCAAAGGCCTGCAGGCTATTCCTGGCCTGTTGCATCCTGCACAACATGGCCAATGAATGTGGGATAGCCATACAGGTCGAAGAGGGGGACAGCGATGGGGACGATGAGGATGCCGGTGACAATGGTGATGGGCAGCCTCCCCTTGGGTGATGGGACCTCCGACTGCTCTGGCTGACACAGCTGCACCAGGACACCATCGCGGAGGAGCACTTCAACCAATCCAGGTAAGTCATGGGGCCATGTGCAACCAACAGTGGCTAAGGCACAACCCACAAACACACGTGGACACACACCAGGGGTGCATTCCATCAAGGGAAGTGGCCGGGCATGGAACCACACACACAACTAGGGATGGCTGAGGTCTAACATGCCACATGGATGGACACACACACACACACACACACAACGCACCAGACATGCACAAAGAGTAGGAGGTACACTGACCCAGAACGCCACCCCTAGCCACACACATGTCCACAGACCACCACGCCCACTGTCTGTCCTTGTGCATGTGTCAGATGCTGAGCACCATTGCACATTGGTGTACAGCGCAATGCAGGCATCATCATGCACATGCAACTGCGGATGGCAGCCAGGAGGGTGTGCAGATGGATTGTGTGTCCGTCTGCAGGGCCGGATACCCACCCGTGCAATGCCTGCTGAATGACACAATGCACACAGGTCAGCACCAGACAGTAACCGTGTTGGGAAACAGGTAAGTCATGCGCCACAGTGCCCCAGCCACAATGGATGCGTGGGCAGCCCCACCGAGATCCGCCAGCACTGACAGGCTGACCACTGGCTTCATGGCGTGGCACCGATGGTCCCCCAAGGGTTCCACTGCATGAACATGACCGTGCTCGTGCAGGGGTCTGCAGCACACCAAACATGCCTGCGCCAGGCATGCTCGGGATGCCCACAGCTGAACCCGGTGTCGACAAGGAGGGTGTCGCACGACACCGGGAACGGGAGGTGGACAGTGCACTGCGTGGTGTCTGCGACGCATGGGAACATGACTGTGTGCCCATTGTGGCCATGACAGCAGTGAATGCCTGTGTCTGCCTGTCAATGGCAGCAGTCACATCCTCCCGCAACCGGTCCACCCTGCCAGGATCAGATTGGTGTCTCTGTTGCGATGCTCCTCTGCCCGCTCCAGAGCCACACGCAGTGCATCCACCGACATCGCAAGCTGCATCTGCTGGTTGACTGATGCTTGCAGTATGCGGGTGTGCTCATCCAAGAGGTCATCTGCCTCCTCAGCATCCTGTCCCTGAGGGTGTATGTGGCCCTGATGCCCAGCACCCCTGGAGGGTGGCCACTGCACACCAGGACCAGGTCTGGGCATGTCCACAGGTGGTGCACTGAAGCCGACCCCTGACCCTGTACCCCCAATCCCATTGGCCGACTGCTGATGCTGCCCTTCCTGCTGCCACTCACCAGTGCTCACTGGTGCTGCCGCAGTGGCCACAACAGTCCCACTGTCCTGTACGCACACCAGTGCTGCCCCACTGGTGCTGACAGGCACAGGCTGTGACTGTGATGACACGCAGGCCTCCATGGCTGCACTACCCACAGCCATGGCCATGATGTTACCTGCTGTGTGGCCATCCCATGGCATACACGTGTCACTGCCCATGCCGTTAGCGACATCATCATCGGTGACGGACCCGGCACCAGCCCAAGTCATAGCATGCTGGCATCCGTGGACGCTGGCTCGCTGGGACATGGGCAGAGCCTCCTCTGCACCTGTTCCAACAACATCAGTCTGGACAGCCAGGCAGGCCCACTGTCACACTGAGCAACGTATACCTGTGGAGGTGGATGGGCCCTCCTCCATCTCCATCTGACTGTCCTCAGTGGACAGGCCCACCACCGCTGACCCATGCAGATGCTCAGGATCTGTAAGGGAAAACAATGTCGCATTACTGCGTGTGACCTACCCTGACCCCCCAATAGACAGACCATGACCTACCATGCAGTGACGGACTATCACCCGTCTGGAAGCCACCACCTGGAGCACCCTCAATGGCACAACGCTGCATGCTTCCAGCAACCCTCTCCTCCTGTGGGGTCAGGTGTACCACCTCCGGCTGTCCCCCACCTGCCGCAGCTCATGCTGCCCTGATGGCAGCCACCTTCTCCTTTATCCTCCTCCTGTCTGTGCCCATCTTCTTCTTGCACTCCTGCACGGAGTGCTGGTGGCTGCCATGCAGGTTCACTGCATGTGCCACCTCCTCCCATGCAGCAGCACAGGCCTGTGGTGTTCCCTGCTGTCCGCTGAGAAGCGGCTCCTGATCCAGGTAGGCCTCAAACAGGGCATCCGTCTCAGCCTTGGTGAAATTAGGCCTCCTCCTCCTCCCATCACTGTGTTCCTCCTCTCCCACAACTCGCTCGGTCATTATTTAGCCTGTAAGAATGAAAGCTGTTACCTGTGACTGTGCAGTACCATGCATGTCCCAAAATCCACAGTCCACACTCCCAAACAGCATGCAGCTCACCAATAGACTGCAGTAACCGACTATGGCCAGTGCAGCCCAATGTCGCACTTTTATAGCACAACCCATGCAAATGAGGCGAGGCGCAACTTTAAGTGGATGCAAATTGCAGTGCTGTGCCACTGAATGGCTGATTAGCTGATTTGCATATGATGACTGAATATCGCGCTGTTGCGATTTGCGCAATTTGTGTTGAACATGCTTAGCCATGGGTGCAGTTCTGTGACATATGCAGTACACACCTCACTGTGCATGTCCGGGTTGCTGACGCAGGTGTCTGCTGTGCTGCTGATGTGCTGTGCATGGGAGGCAATGCAGGTCATGCACACCATTGTGCCAGTGGTGCTGTTGCCGATGTTCAATTTGCGCGGGCGCTGTACTCTGGGCATCATAGGCACACTGGGGCAACAGCGCAGTAGGCCACTACTGGAGGTAGCACACAGGCACCCAATCGCGCTACACACATTGGGTTCCAATGATGCTGTGCCTGTTCGTGCACCACAGACCCTTGACCCTGTGCCCGACCTTTGCCCCCTAGGCGCCATGCATCAGGCATGGGTGCACCACTATCGCACTGTTTGGTGACAGCGTGATAGGGAATGGCAGCGCTATACCGCGCAGTATCTGCAAGTGGTGGAGCTGTGCTGCAGAGTGCCATTTTAAGCCGACTGAGCAAGTGAGATGGCACGGAGGAGGGCTGCCCAGTGGACCCAAATTGAACTTGCCAACCTGGTGGCCATTGTTGAGCCACTTTATGGCCCACTGTTTGGGGAGGCACCCCTGGACAGGTCCAGGAGCCAGGTGTGGGAGGAGGTGGCCGACACCCTGCAGGAGGCCACGGGAAGGGGGTGGATAGTGAAGCAGTGCCGCCACAGGTATGACAACCTGAGGAGGAGGGAACCAGACCTGCTTGCCCACCTGAAGTCACGGGAGCGGCACAGTGCCACGACCAGGTAGGTGTTACATTCATACACTTTTATCTTCCATATGGGTATCATGGTTGTATGTGTCTGGAACATGGGGGAGTGACTGTCCGGTGTCGGCTGTGGTGGTGTTATCAGGATGTGGGTTGGGTGGGTTTGGCTGGGTGGGAGTGCACACACATGGGGGCAGGGGGACTTTGCTATAGGATTGTACTGATGTTCCTCTATCTATGTTTGCACCACAGGGCCAGAAGAGAGGTGTCTGGCCAGGGAGATGCGGTGCCAGCTGGAGGACAGGGCTGGTAGGAGGGCCGATGGTCCACAGTGCCAGAGGGACCGGCCTGATGATGGTGAGTGCCATACCTCCATGATTACTATTGCATGCTGTGTAACAGGGTGGGCAGTGAGGCATGGCCACCATCCACTGACACCACTGCCATGCACGCAACTTGTTACAGTCAGCATTGTCCAGTGGCACTGCATGTCTGGGAGTGCATCGATGGTGGTCCATGTGTGCACCGGGTACATGGCTGTGCCACTGCCTTCGCACCACATAGCAATGTCACTAAATAGCCACAGTGGTGCTGTGCATGACTTGGCCGGTGGGTGTGTACAGCGCTCTGCATGGCTGTATGCACCTGGGTGAGCAGGTCTTGTGGACGTGATCACTGTGGGTGGTCACACACCATCACAGAGGCATGTCCCACGGCCGTATGCCATGCACAGTGGGTGGGCTGTATGGGACTGTGCATTCACACCTATTGACTGTGCTCCCTTGACTTAGGTGTCCACCAGCTGCAGGAGATACGGGAGGCACTGCAGAAGATACTCCATGTGGCATGGGCATCATTAGAGATCCTGCAAAGGATTGACCGGCTTGGGGTCCAGAGATGACACAGAAGGCAGAGCAGCTGGAGCAGGGAGCGGGGCTCCCATTAATCATCCTTCTGCCCCTGATTTCCCTACCCCTGGACCCACCCTTACACCCTCCTTTCCTGTCCCATTTGTACACCCTGCCCTTACCCACCCCACCTTGTTTGTGGCCCCCCCACATTTGTACATAGTTTTGTAAATAGTTCTTTTTGATATTTTTGAATGCAAATCTTTTGATATGAATACTGTGGTAGTCTCTGATTTGCAGCGGGCTATAGGTGCTCAGCTGCAGTGGTGTGCATGGCATCACGGTGGTGCAGTCATAGGTATGTGTGTGTGTCCGTGGGGAAGTGACTATGGTGTGGGAGCAGCCATCAGTCAGTGTCTGTGGTGTGTGTGTGTTGTGCCCTGTGCACTGGATGACTGTGTGCAGTGGTCCATGGTGCATGCTCTGTGTCCATGGCACCCCTGTCAGCATGCCCATGGCCTGTGCAGCTGACACCCTTGCATGTCTGTGACCTGCACGGTCTGCTGGCATGTCAGTGGTGGCTGTCCATGCAGGGCAGCCACTGTACCCATCACAATGCTGGGTTACCTCCTGTCACTGGTGTGGTGCATGTCTGCCTCGGGTGACTCTGTGGCCTCCGAGGTTGTTGTCCCACCTCCATGCTGTGACTTGTGTGTGTTACGAGGGAGGTGCACCCCTGTCTGTGACTAGTGCTCCAGGCAAATGATGGTGGTGTACAGGTCCACAGTGCCTGTGCAGGGTGGCTGGCACTCCTGTGCCATGGAGGACTGCAGGCTGTGTGTACACAGTTTCCATGGGCCCATGCTGGGGCTTGGTTGCCCCAGTACTGCATCCCTGTGTTGTTGTGCCCTTGGGTATGGGTGGGTGTTTGTCCATGCACTGTGTTGCATCCGGTGTGGTGCATGCTTCCACCCACCACTGTGGGTGTCTGTGCTGGCTATTGTGGCCAGTACTGGGTCGGGGTGTGTCCGTGGGAGGGTGTGCAGGATGCTGTACAACTGGTGGTGGTGTCCAGGGCATGACCTGTCACGTGTGGGGTACCTCGTGTGCTGACACATGGTCAGTCTCTCAGCTGTACCTCAGAGGGGCTGTGCATGGTGGTACTGTGTATGCCGTTGTTGCATCGCTGTGTGCTGCCACCTGCTGATGGGTGCTCGTGGTGGGGCTGCCTTGCATGGTTCTGTGGTGCACAGGGTTGCATTGTCACAGTGGGGGTGGTGGCATGCATGGGGTTTTCTGCAGTGGTGGATGCTGCTCCTGGGCAGGGTGTCTGGGGGTCACGGTGCAGGGTGTGCTCTGCATTGGGGGGATGGTGTGGCATGGGGTGGTCGGCCCTCCTTGTGTGCCGGTCACAGCTTGCCAGGGGGTGTGATGGGGCACCATGGCCCAGCTGTGGGTTGGTTGCTTGTCTCCATGGGCCAGTGGTTATTCCAGCCTGCCCCCAGTTGGCAGTGCATGGGGTGTGGGGGGACGATGTCTGTTCTGCTGTGTGTTCCTCTGCCCATCTGTGGCATGGGTGGTGGGCCCCTTCATCCCTGGTTGTGAAGTTGCATTGCTGTCCTGCTGCTGGGGGGCATCCCTGATTGCGCTATGGCGCCTCTGTACTGCTCAGCTGAACATCCCTTGTTGCGCTATGGCGCATCAGATCTGCTCAGCTTCCCCTCCCTAGTTGCGCTATGGCGCAGGTGGTTCGATATTCAGTTGTCGGCTGTAGGCGCATCTTGGCCGGCTCAGTTTTTGAATATCGCACCTCTTGCACATGGGTGCAATGGACTTGCAATTGCTCCTGCTATTGCACACTTTTTGGGCGCAGTTTGAATATCTGAGCCTATGTGTTTCAAATCCTAGTTGATGCAGTATCATATATTTTGCCACACAAATGTACTGTACAGACAAGTAGCACTTGAAAATTATAACTGAGTAGGCAGATTAAGGTTCAATCCCAATTCTGCACTTTAATGCTCTGGCTATTCCTGAAATGAACACTGTAAAATTTGATATGTTTGAAGTCAGTGCCAGATCTCAGGATTCCCTTAGTTTGACAACATTTGGTTAAGCAATGTAAAAGTAGAGATGTGCAGAATTGGGAAATTTTGTTCCATGAAATATTTTGCAAAATTCATGAATTTCACGAAATATTTTGCAAGGCTAAATTCTCGATTTCACCAGAATTTTACCAGACAAAATAAAGGTAGCTGCATCTCTATGTAAAAGTTCTGGGACTAGAGTCACAAAAAAATTGCAAAGCACAGCGCAAAGTTTTGTTCTGTGCTTTGCAATTGCACAGGTGTGGAATCTTGCTATTCACAGCTGGATAGCATACTGCACTATCTGACTGTGTATAGGGCCAGGACAGGGCAGTGCTAACCCAGTAAAACCATTGCTATCTTCACTAGTGCTGCAACAACAGCCAGCCAGGACAATTGCTCTGCTATGAATAGCACAGGTGTTCTGTTTCCTATTCACTAACACAGCCATGCAAATGAGCCCATTGGTCATGCAAGGTACTAGTTGGCTATTTGGAGGTCCATTATGGGCCCATTTGCATAGGCTGCGGGGGACTTAGCATGCCCCCCAAGCCCTCAGCTGACACAAAGCCACAGTCAATGAAGGCTAGTGATGACCCCCCATTGCTGATTGCTGGCCTAAGGAAAAACAAGAAGACTGCCTCCCTGGTAGTGAAGTCCCCCTCCCCCCCCCACTCCCCTGTTCTACGATTGTCATTTCTGTATCATAAAATATATCCCTGGCAGTCAAATGGTCCCTCACCATCCCTCATTCTCTGATCACCATTCTTGTATCATAAAATACATTTCCTCGCATTCTAGTGGACCCTCCCTCATTCTCCAATTGCTGTTCTCATATAATAACATTTATTCCCAGGTAAGCTAGTGGACCCTCCCCCATTCATCAGTTGCCACCCTGGAGATATGAACTTCACTTCCCTGGTACTCCATTAGTCTCCACTATCCCTGATCCCTCTATGCCATAACATGCAGAATAACCCAGGGGGCCTAGCACTCCCCCAACCCATCCTTGATGTGTCTGTAGACAGAAGGATAATGGTGTTCCTGGCATGTCATGGCCTCCCTCCCCCCACCCTGACAGGTTGTTTCCCACCATCCCACTCTCCCCCAGTCCCAAGATTGAGCTGGTGACTGGCACAGCCCACCTCTCTCCACCATGGCCAGCTGCTGACTGAGCTGTCAATGGAGTGTGCACCATATACAGTACATGCTCCACTGACAGCTCAATCGGCAGCTGGCTGTGGTGGAGAGAGGTGGGCTGTGCCAGTTGCCAGCTCAGTTTTGGTCTATGGGCACATCGGGATGGGTGGGGGTGCACTAGACCACCAGAGTTATTCTGAATATTGTGGCAGATTGGGATTGGGAATAGGGTGGGGGGACCACTGGGCTACTAGGGAAGTTAAGTTATTCTCACTGGGATGGCGACTGGTGAATGGGGGAGGGAGAAGCGTTCACTTGCCTGCCAGGGAATAAATGCTATTATATGGGGCTGGTAACTGGAGAATGGGGAAAGGTTGAGGGCACATGCATGAGCAACTGAATGGCATGGCTGCTTGAAACTGAGATCTGCATTGATCCAAACTTAAATAACCCAAAAAATGCAGCCGGAGAGGGAAAAATAGCCAAAAAGACTTCTCTAGAAAGTAAGAAAATTGGGGCTAATGAAAAAACAACACCCAAACTGTGGGGACAATCCTCAAGAGAAGACATCCATGGAAAACCTTATCTGCCAGGCTGAGCATCATGGTAGCTGTAGGGGAATGGCAGGTGCAGCAATGATCACAGGCGAGGTGGCCTAGGAACCTGCAATGGCCTCT
This sequence comes from Neoceratodus forsteri, assembly GCA_016271365.2. Taxonomy (NCBI): domain Eukaryota; kingdom Metazoa; phylum Chordata; order Ceratodontiformes; family Ceratodontidae; genus Neoceratodus; species Neoceratodus forsteri. The sequence goes on along the minus strand of CM028130.1, from coordinate 662,871,037 downwards.
TTAGAAATAAAAGTGATGCTACAGCAGGTCCTAGACAAAATGACAACCTTTAAGTCCTCTGTAGATAACCTAGTGGAAAAAGTACAACCTCTCCAGCACCAGACACTAGATGCTGAGACTTACCTTTCTTACATAGATGAGAAGGACACACAACATGAAGCAAGAATTCAGAAATTAGAACGAATGGTACAACTGCTTTGGCACAGAGCTGAGGATGCTGAAAGCAGAAATAGAAGAAACAACCTGGGATTTGTGGGGTTCCCAGAAGGTGCTGAACATGGAAACTTCACAGGTTTCCTACAATGTGAACTTCCAAAACTGTTAAAATATGAATGGAGACCAGCGATGGAGGTGGAACGGGCACACTGCTCCCTGGCACCAGCTCCCAAGCAGGAGGAATGACCACGGCCATTTATAGCAAAATTCATGTGGTTTCCTGAAAAGAGAGGTTCTTTAATCTAGCTAGAGAAAAGGGTTCACTTTACTGGCAAAGGCACAGAGTATACACCTTTAATGACTACTCCACAGAACTAAACAACAAGAGAAAAGCCTTCACTAATGCAAGGACATTCTTTCAGGACTTGCAAGTGCAATACAGGCTGCTTTACCCAACTAAACGACAAATTCACTGCAATGGGGTCAATAATACGTTTGAGTCCCCTGAAGAGGCAAGAAAGAGTACCTCCACAGAAATTGTCTAGATCAGCTCCCCATAACAGGATGACAGAATACAGCCCCCAAACCCCAGGGCAGTGGTCTGTTAAGAGTCCCAAGGCACAGTGACAGGGGAACCCAAACTGCTTTAGCCCTCTGGCTGATCTGACTACAACCGATGGCAAGGACTGGCAATTCTTGAAGGCAAAATGAAAGCAGCATGGCAAGGACAAAGCAAGGTTTTAGAACCAACAAGCCTCCAGGAAAGGGGAATGAAACAGGACAACTTCATCAACCAACAGTGAATCTGTGCCAGGAGCCAGGTTCAAACCAGCCACTGAGACCACAGCCTGACACAGAGCAATCGACTGGAGATGCAAACCACCTACAAGACACTATTATAAATTCTTGGGCTAAAGCGGCCGGAGTGGCAGTGGATGAAGATGGCACTCTAGGTCTGACAGCTGACCCTACATTTGCTGAGCTTACTGGACTGGTATCAAGACCTGAACCACTCACTCAAATATAGTGTGGAGAGACTCTAATATCTGCCATGTGTAATCCGGCAATTATCTGGGAGAAGGTCTCTAAAAAAGTACAGTTTACTTTACTGGCCGGGGAAGGTGAGGACAAGACTGAGGGGGTATGGGTTAGGATTATTGCTTTAACCATTGCATTTAATTTTATCAGGGTCTGTCCACTGTCTCCCATCAAGAAGGGACTGATCTGAATGGGGATGGTGGAGGGTTGGGAAGACAAAACTAATATATTGTAATGTGTGAGGAATTGTATGCTAGATGGGGGGGATGATTTGGGATATAGAGAGGTGAAGCAGTATGCCAAGCAGCCTTAGAACTAATTGGAGCATGGTGACATCTAACCATTCAGCCCCTCCTTATTGTAATCCCATAGGCATAGGAAAGAATTAGCTGACTTCAGCTCCCCACTGGCCCACAGCTATAAAGCAACCTACTCTCTATTTAGTACAGTCCATTGGCGTGCGATACCTGGAGACAGAGACAGGGGGGCACAACTTGGGAGGAGGGGAAGGACACCTTTGGAAATTAGCACCTGCATCACAGTGGGAGTCCCCCCATTCACTCTCCATATACAGCACAGGATGCGCCTCTGGATGGAGCTAAACCCCACTATGTCCCTGGGAAATGTCATCGTGCTCCCATATTGATGATGCCCCAAAAGTTATGCTCTGCTTACTGAAAGGAACCCTGCCTTATATACAGGGAGTGTGCGAGGGAGAGCTGCTGTGAGAGATGGTGCCTGTTCGAGGTCTGGGCCAGAATCTTGTTGTCTATGGCTAAAGGATGTGGAGGACCTCCTCACTGCCCGGACTGCACTAATGAAGGCTCTAAAAACCCTTCTTTCTGGCTTAGGACTCTTGGTTGACAACCGTGGTGAAACCAGAAGAGGCAGAGGATCTTCTTCCCTCTACACACTGCCTGCACTGACTATTGCTGCAAGAAGAAAGAGAATAGCAGTAGGGACGTGCTGTCCCTGATGTGTCAAAATGTAGCAGCTCCTTCTGCTACAAAACACACAAAAGCACTTTCATCACTCCTCCACTCTATTCCCTCCCCTATTGTTCTGCTCTGCCACAAACAATCAATCAAGCTGGAAGCAGGTGAACATTTTCAGCACATTGAGCTAGATCCTAAGCAGAGCCTTGCAGCACAACCTACCTTTATTCATCCCCCATCCCTGACCCACACCAGGTCCTCCCTAAATGATAAAACAAATGGACAGGATAGTAGGGAGCTGATATGAGTGGTTAACCATTAAAGGATGGCAAAGAAGGGTATCTGCAGCCTCTTCTCCTCCCCCTGCACAACGTGCAAGCTAACTGAAGGGTAAGAGGTGTCACACCCTCGTAGACAATGGGACTCCCCTTCGACACTCATCACTGCACCCTATATGCGGCATTGGGGTGGACATCACTAAAGTTCAGGCGCCACAGAAACGCTGCTCTCTGGACCTATAGAGCCATCTCTAATAAGCTGCCTTACTATATCTCCTGCTGTCTTCCCCTGAGCATAATTGGGAAATACGCTTTAAGAAGATACTCAGCTATTACACTTAAAGTACCCAAAGCAAAATCCCGCTTCGGCAGGGCAGCCATAAGCTTCGTACTACCTACCTTATGGAATGATCTACAAAAAACCCTCAAATTAAGCACTCTAATCGATATAAATGCCTTCAAGACGCTTTATTTCTGTACAATCAGAGAAGTATGTAACTGCTTCACCCACTCAGACCCAGTACCAGTGTCTGAACTGGTATATAGCCACGCCTAGACCCAATTTTAAGTACTGACCCCCCCAGCTTGCTCCTCACCAGCCTAATTGTTCACTCTCTTATTCCCCTGTCTTATCAACACTAGGCCCATCCATCCCCTTATTCTTCCTTTCCCAACCTCGGATAGGAGCTCACTATCCTGGGTTGCGACATCCTACCATACCCCGTACTTTATAGCATTCAATCCCGGGGCTCACACATACTCCTTTTCTCCATCCACCTTCTCTACATCCCATTTTACCAACTCCTTTCTGTGCACCGTGCCCTCCTAGCCTTTCTCCCCCTACCTCCCTCCCTTCCCCCCTACCTTCACCTCTACCTGGTGTATATTTTTATTTTTATTTTTAATTTTTTCTTCCGTTACTTCATCCTGCAACCTTAGATAACCTGCTTTATCTTCCTAGAGACACTTCCATGTATGTAAATATCTTGTGATCTATACAATATCTGTATAATTCTGTGTACATATGAACTTCTTTTTCTTCCTCTCTGTAAAGAGTATTATCTGTATTGCCTTATAAATACCTGTGTTGACCTGTATATACAATTGTTCATGCTCCACCCAAGGTCCATCTTGCAAATGAGCTTCTGCTCAACGATGAATGCCTGGTTAAATAAATACTTGATTGATTGATTGATTGATTGATTGATTGATAGAAGGGATGTCCTTACTAGGTCTTACATAGGGATCAAGATGTGGGGGCCTTGGGAGACCCAAATACATAGATACATAGATACATAGACAGTGTCGGCAGATAAGGGCCTATGGCCCACCCAGTCTGCCCATTTAAGTTTGTAAGTTCAGTTTATGTTTTCCAGGAAGTCTGTTGCCCCTTGCCCCTGACCTCCAGAATTCCTTTATGTCTATCCCATGCATTCTTAAATCCCGTGATTGTTTCAGCCCCCACCACTTCCTCTGGCAGGGTGTTCCACTTGTCCACCACCCATTCTGTGAAGAAATTCTTCCTCACGTTTCCTCTGAATCGTCCTCCCTCCAACTTCATCCCATGCCCTGTAGTCCTGGAACATCTTTTTCGCTTAAAAATAGTGCATTCCTGCACCCTGTTCCTCCCTGTAAGATACTTGTATGTCTCTATCATATCCCCTCTCTCCCTCCTCTCCTCCAGGGAGTACATGTTCAGTGCCTTCAACCTGTCCTCATAGGATAGATGAAGATGGGATGTAGAAGCAGATCCCCACGGTTCCTAAATCTCAAGATAAATCTTGCCAGGGCCAAGAACACGAGAGGCAGTGAACCTTAAAGCATTGAATGGCAATGGTGCAAAGCCTAGCTGAGAGAAACAGTTGGCTCATTAAGGTGGGCTGCCTTCTCTTGCATCCATGAAATTTAAAGAGACAGTCCTCTAAATAGCTGTTCTTAAACCACCACCCTACCTAGCATCTAACTACAGAGATGCATTGGCAAGTAAGGGAAGACTACAGCATGCTGGGAAACCCTTTGGGGGCAACCCATTCCTACCTCCAGTGGAGGAGGAAGCCGGACCACAGGGAAATGAGCAACATTGCATCTGGACACACAAAGGTACACCCCACATACCAAAGACAATCAGGTTGAGTAAATACAACACAACACCTCACTGGAGGTGTTACCCCACTCATACTGGGTTTGGACAAGTGCTTGAGAAGGTTGCTTGAATGCAGCCTGCATGCGAAGGGACCAATGTGGCTGGCACAGGGCTAGTACCCCTTGACCAGTGTACCCTGGAGGCCTCAAAAGTTTTGACTTCGGTGGGTAGGGCTATCATGGCCATGCCTGATGTTTTAGTTATTTCAATGAAAAAGCATTTTTTTTGTGTTATGTTATGTAATGTATACCTTTGTTAACTTTACTATTATGGTTCAATCAACCAAGATGTATGTGCACTGGAGGATTAAATCTTTAAAGAAAAAAAATGGCTCACATTGATATTCAGGAGAGGACTACCCCCCTCTTAGACTCCTAAAGAAGGAGGAGTATTTCTTAGGAGATAGGGCATGGGGCCCCACTCCAGCAGGTATATACAGGAATATGGAAATAAAGGCAGTATTGTGCTACCACAAAGTAGTAACAAGTTGTAATAGGTGTGACCCCTAAAACAGAGGCCTTATGCACCGAGGGAGCCTCTTTATGAAATAGGCTTAAGACATCACTTAAAAATCACAGGTCCTTCCCCAGTCTCCTGTAATGGCATCACATGCCATTAAATGAGTGTCTTGGAATGTGAAAGGCATTCACACCCCGATTAAATGGAGTAAGATACTAGACTTTTTGAGGAAGGAATCAGCTGGAATAGCCTTCTCCCAAGAAACTCATCTCTCCTGCAAAGAAGCCCTGAAACTTAAAGGGGGATGGGTGTCACAGGTGTGTTCCTCTACCTACAATACAAAACATAGAGGAGTAGCCATCCTAATCCACAAGCAGGTCACCTTTCAACTCCAGAATGAAGTAAGAGACTCTGAGGGCAGATATGTGGTGATACAAGGATTGTTATGGGGCCAAGAGGTCACAGTGTGCAATGTGTATTTGCCGAACACTTCTGGGACCCCTTTTACAGAACTCTAGCACAGAAGCTCCTAGATGTCCACAGGAGAGAGCTGATTCTTGGCGTGGATATGAACTGCCTAATAGATGAATGACTGGGCAAGAGTAAAGTCCCCACATCACCATCACATCTGGCATCAGAGGCCCTGAAAGATGTAGTCCAAGACCTAGGCCTAACTGACAATATGCAGCTTATTCACTGCACTGCAAAGGATTATTCCTTTTTCTCCATTCCCCATCAGTCCTCCTCTTGAACTGACATGTGGCTGATACCTAGGAGATTGGCTGGATCTGTATGAAAACCACAGTGATCTCACACCATGCCCCCATGATCTTCACCTGGTGCCATCACTGCCAGAGGCCAAAAAGAGCAGGTCATGGAGATTTACTGTCTCTACTTTAAAGGACAGGGCTTTCTGCACAAGTCTGAGAAACGACATTAAAACATACTTGAACATAAACAAACAAAGGGACACTTCTGTGGACATAAGGTTGGATGCTCTAAAGGCATATATTAGAGGGAGATGTATCAGCTATACAGCACACAAATGCAAAGCTAGCACACTAGAATCAGATGCCGCCCAATCCAAACTGAAGGCACTTGAGAAAGAATTCAGGGAAAAACACCCACTGCCACCAAATCTCCACTCTGAAATAGTTGGACTGCTGTACAAGATTAATACAGTCATACACAAAAAGGCTGAATATGCCTTGTTCAGGCTGAAACAGACTTTTGGGGAGTTGGGGAGAAACCTGGACACATGCTGACCTTTCAACTAAAGAAAAGGCAAGAGACAACCAGAATCCTCTCCATAAAAAAGAGCAATAGGCAACTTATGAGTTATGAGAAATGAAAGTGAGATCAGTGAGGAGTTTCAAACCTTCTAAAAGGCACTATACATGAGTGAGGACCACTCCTCCAGTACAGACATTCAGCAGTTCCTAGCGAAGCTGCAGCTCCCCAAGATATCTCAGGAAAACCTAGAATGGCTACACAGGCCCACTGAAATAACAGAGGTAGAGCAGGCCCTAAAATCAATGCCAAATGGGAAATCCCCAGGGAAAGATGGGCTACCAGCCAATTTCCTAAATGCTTTAAGAGATGTGCTTCTAAATCCCCTATATGATGCCCTCTTAGAAACCAGAACAAGGCAGTTTCTGCCAGGCTCTATGAAAACCTCCCTCTGCAGCAGTTACAGGCTCATCTCCCAGATCCCGACTGATTATAAGGTACTGGTAAAAATATATGCAACCAGGTTAAAAGCCTCTATCTCATACCTTACTGAAGAAGACGAGGTGGGACTCGTCCCTTGGAGGTGGGGCACTGACAATACCAGGAGGCTCCTCAACCTGCTGTGGAGCACAAAAAGGGCCAACACACCATTAATACTTCTGTCTCTAGATGCTGAAAAAGCATTTGACAGGGTCGAATGGAAATATCTTCTCACTGTACTAGATGCTTTTAATATATGACCCAAATTTAGAGTGTGGGTGCAGATACTGTACCATCAGGCCTCAGAAGAGATAGCTACAAATGGAAGAGCATCACACCCTTTCAACTGCATAGAGAAACCCACCAAGGGTGTCCACTATCTTCTCTGTTGTTCACACTAGCACTAGAACCCCTTCTGCTGGCAATAAGACTGACACCAGAGATACAGGTAGTAAGACTAGGGGAAGAGCATAAGGTAATGACCTAAGTGGATGACATCCTCTTACTACTTACGGACCCCTCCAGTCCATCCCCGCCCTGCTTGCACTTATTGAACAGTAAAGCAAATTATTGGGATACAAACTGAATGTGGCAAAATCCCAGTTCTTAGCTTTCTCCAAAGAGATCTCCCAACTACAGAACTACCCCTGAGGCCTGCCCCAGTCCACACAGAATATAGAGTATCTGGGATTCAAATTCTATTGGAACATACCTCAACTGGGTAAGGACAACCTACTTCCAATAACAGAGGAAACAGAGAAGGACTATCAGAGATGGAAGCTACTACATATTTCTCACTTAGAAAGGGCCCAAGCCTTCAAAATGAAGGCAGCCCCAAAACTACCATACAGTATGTGTTAGACAATCTCCCTATATCAATTGTCAATTAACTACTTGAGTTCATCCACTTGAAATGCCAAGGTTTCTTCTGGAGTGGTGGCCTCAAAAGAATCTCATGGGTGAAACTAACCAGGGACTTTTGAAGAGGTGGCCTAAAGTTGCCAAATTTCTTTCTCAGAATCACAGCTCACATGATGGTGCAGCTGACACAAACAGCACCATGGGCCACAGCGAATGGCCCCAACATGGGCTAGATGTGAAGCACACCTGTTGGGCAGACCCCTCATATTTGCAGTTCTCTTCTCATCACAGGCAGAGTGTTCACCTACTCCCACCACTGTGCATACGTTTCGGGCATGGAGGCAATCCCAGAAATTAACTAAATGGAGACAGGACAGGACATAACAAGGTTTTATGGGATAATCCAGCCCTCAAAATTGATGGGAAAGAAATACATTATACACTATGGGAGAGGGTGGGCACTATCCTCTTATCAGACATTATATCTGCAGAGTTAAATTCACTCATGAGCTTCACACAATGCAGACAAAAATATGATCTCCCCATCACAAACACTGGAAATATCTCCAGCTATGCCATGAACTACAAGATGTACTGGGACAGAGATTATCAAGGTATGACCCAAATCCCCTAGACTCCCTTCTGTGGCCAGGTGGAGAAGCACAAGAGAAGTAGTGACATATATGCCCACCTACTCCTCTGTAACCTGCAAACATCTATAGGATCCAGGCATAGTTGGTCAGATGAGCTCCAAATTGAGATCACACAAGATATATGGGACAAAAGATGGCATGAATTCCAAGTTACCATGAAGAATACCACCAGCAGATTTACTCAGTTAGAAAAATTTTACACGGATGCCACAGAACACATAGTAAACTAAAGGCCTGGGGCCTCATATCTAGAGATGAATGCTGGAGATGTAGATTTGTAGGAGGGAACATATCCCACATTCTGTGGAGCTGTTTGACCCTCACATCATACTGGTCTGAGATAAGGAACATTTGCTGTGAGATCATAAGTTTCAATATAACATTCACACCTCTATTAATTATAAAAGGAGTTCTCCCAGGTACTTCATCTGACCACCGACTTCCATGTGCCAAAAGATTATGGATGATGGGTGCCCTAATAATAGCAAAGAGAGTACTTCTAAGACATTGGAAGGATCCACAACCACTCCGTAGAAAAGAATGGTTAGAAGAACTAGGTAATTCTACAAGTTACAGAGGGTTCTACATACCATTGAAGGCAGACTGCAAACCTTCCAGGAGATCGTTCAAGTACCTCAAGGGAATCAACAAAGTCCAAGAGGGTAGCATCTTTCAGAAAAAGAGGTGTGCAAGAACAAGGGGACACAATTTGAAGATGGGGGGGTGGCTTACAGGTAATGCAAGGAAGTATTTTTTCACAAAGAGGGTTGTAGATGCATGGAACGGCCTTCCGGAGGAGGTTGTGGAGTCAAAAACAATGGTGGAATTCAAGCATGCATGGGACAGTCATAAGGCAATTCTAGGCTGTGAGGATAGGAAGAAGTAGGCTGTTGGTTAACTAGGATCTGCAGCTTATCCATTAGATAGAGAAATGGGCAGACTGGGCGGGCCAAGCGGTCCTTATCTGCCATCAAATTCTATGTTTCTATGTTTCTATGTTTCTATCTGGGGTCTACACATAGGATCTGTGCACTGCAAGATACCAGGTGCCAGCATGCACCCGGCATCCCTCTCCTAGGACCTGAGTGAGACAATTGGTGGCCAGACTTAATGAATAGAATCTTTAGAAAGGTGTAAGTGTCACATATTTTGTTTGTTGTTGTCTAAAGCAGGTGATTCTCCCTGCTTAATATGTTAACCAATTTCATTACAGAATTGTTTCTCTCATTACTATGGCTGGGTAATAGAGTGTTTTTCCAAGGGATTTTTTCATGGCCAGATGAATTAAGGATGTTTATGTAACATTACCAAGATGTGTGTAACCACTTGTTGATGTTTAAAAACATATGCCTAATAAAATCTTACTTACCAAAAAAAAAGAGAATGGGGAAGGGTCCTCTAGACTACAAGAGATTAAAAGTAATTATACAGGGATGATGATCAGAGAATGGGGGGGGGGGTACCACAAGACTGCCATCAAATTGATTTATTATATGGGAACACTGATCAGAGAATGTGGTAGGGTCCACTAGACTACCAGGGGATAATAAATGTTATTATATTGGAATGGGGATCGGAGAATGGGGGAGATGGGAGCGTCTACTAGAATACCAGGGAATTACAAATGTTATTATACGGGAACAGCAATCAGCAAACGGGGAGAGGGTCCACTAGACTATCAGGGAATAAATGTTGATATATTGGAACAGCAATCAGAGTATGGGGGAAGGTCCATTAGACTACCAGAAATTAAGTGATATTATACAGGGACGATGATCTGAGGACAGGGGAGGGGACACCACTAGACTGCCAGGGACTTGATTAATTATACGGGAACAATGATGGGAAAACAGTGGAGGGTCCACTAGACTACCAGTGAATAATAAATATTATGATACGGGAAAGGAGATCAGAGATCCGGGGAAGGGTGATCCACTAGACTACCAGATAGTAAATGTTGTATGGGGACAGCAATCAGACAGGGAGGGACCACTAGACATTCAGGGAATTCATTTATTATTAGGGAATGGCGATCGAAGATCTAGGAGGGTCCACTAAACTACAAAGGAATAATAAATGTTATTATATGGAAATGGTGATTGGAGAACAGGACAGGGGGAGGGTCCACTAGACTACCATGGATAATAAATGTTATTATATGTGGACAGTGATCAGAGAATGGTGGAGGGTCCACTAAACTACAAGGAAATAAATGTTATTATACAGGAATGGTGATCAGAGAATGGGGGAGAGTCCACTAGACTACCAGGGAATAAATGCTATTATATGGGAATGGTGATTAGAGAATGGGAGAGAGTCCACTAGACTACCAGGGAATTGGGCTGGCAATATAGCCTAGAGGTTAAAGTAATGAGCTGTGAATGGACTTGGTACATTCAGCAGGCATGAGTTTGATTCCCACAACCTTCATTTGCATAATAGTGACTCTGAGCAAATCATTTAACCACCCCAGTGCTCCCAGGTCAAACAATCAATAAAATGTTATTTAGTAGAACTAATTTCTCAATTTTGATTAATTCAACAAATTAAAAAAAGTACAAATAAAATCAGATCAATACAAATAGTGTATAGATAAACTATATAAAAGCTTGATTAAACAAGAAGGTCTTTATCTCCCATTTAAAAATCTCAACAGATGAACTGTCATGAATCTGACGAGGGAGGGAGTTCCACAGGACTGGGGCTGCAAATGAGAAAGCACATGCCCCAGATGTTTTTAAATGAATCCTTGGAATCTCCAACAAATCCTCATCCCTGGAATGGAGATAGCAGATGGGCTGATATTGAGAATGGAGATCTTGCAGGTAACCAGGCCCCTGGCCTTACAGGGCCTTATAGGTCAGCAAGCCAACCTAAGTCTAGCTGATAGCCAGTTCAGAGAATGTGGCATAGGTGTAATATGGCACAATCTTGGTAGGTTGGTCAACAACCTGGCTGCCACATTCTCTACTAGCTCAGGTGGTGCAGATCTACCCTCACTAGCTCTAGGTATAGGGCACTGCAGTAATCGAAATGCGAGGTCACAAAAGCATGAACCAATGCTGGCAGATCTTCCAGGAAGATCAGGTGCTTCCCACTCATGATGTTTCTAAGATGGTAAACGGAAGTCTTAACCATACCTGTGATCTAAGCATCAAACCACAGTCAAGAACAATGCCAAGGCTCCTCACCCAATCAGAGGTAAACAACTGGGAGTCCCCCAAGCCTAAGCCCTGAGGCTCAAGAAGATTTCACCCTCATCCTTTGGTGACCAGGTTCCAGCAACAGCACCTCAGTCTTATCCAGATTCATCCTCAACCAGTTCGCCTCATCCAGTCTTGGATTTCATCCAGGGAGGTATTCAACACTGAGACAGCTTCTTTCTGCTTGGATGTAAAGGATGTGTAGAGCTAAGTATCATCTGCATAGCAGTGAAAACTCAGCACATACTGACTTATAATGTCCCCTAGTGGTGGCATATACACCATGAACAATGTGGGGGACAAAATGGAGCACTGCAGGATCTCAGCAGGCAGAGGCATTGGGGCTGAGGAATAAAGCTCAGACACCACACGTTGTGATCTACCAGGGAGGTAAGATCTAAACCAATTGTGGACTGTTCCCACTAGCCCACAACATACCTGCAGGTGCTCCAAACAGCACTCCATGTTTCACAGTGTCAAACACCACTGAGAGATAGAGAAGAACAAGGATAGAATGTCTCCTTCAGTCCCCTCACCACCAAGAGATCATTAAGCACCCGAACCAGGGCAGTCTTAATGCTATGACATCCAAAAGAAGGCAGTGCTCACAGATAGAGCGGGTGCTGGAAAAACAACAAGCAACATATACATAAGAACCAGCACTCCAGGCAATTTAATTCAAGTGAGAGTATTTTTACTCAAATTTAATTCGTACTTACATATAGTAAGATATATATTTAAAAATGCAAAGTGTTACATTAAATGCTCCCACACTTTTTTCCAGCCTTGATGCTTTGGGGTCTGGGTGGGTACACAAGCCATGCCTCCTGTAGAAGGGGTAGCAGACCCCAAAGTGCCAAGGCTGGAAAAAGTGTGAGAGCATTTAATGTAGCACTTTGCATTTTTTAAATGTACAGTATATCTTATTATATGTAAATACGAATTATATTTGAGTAAAAATACTCTCACTTGAATTAAAGTGTCTGGAGTGCTGGTTCTTATGTATATGGCAGTCTCAGTGCTATGCCTTTTCCTGAAACCGGACTGGAAATGTTCATAAATGTCATAGACTGTTAAGTAGATCTCCAGTTGAATGGCCACCACATTCTCAATAACCGTGCCTACAAAGGGAAGGTTCGAAAGAGGCCTGTAGTTTGCCAGACAGTCCACATCTAGTGAAGGTTCTTCTAGGAGGAGTCATATAACTGGCTCCTTCAGGGGCCCAGAAAATGTCCCCCAACACCAGAGAGCATTGGACTATCTTGGCTAGGATCGGTCTGATGACATCAACACACCCCACAAGGAGGTGTGTTGGTCCCGGGCCCACACTACAGTAGGTTGGCCGTAACTTATGGATGACCCTCACAACATCTACTACCACTACCTGGACAAAGTCAGATCAGACAGACTGAGTGCCTGTGAACCCATGTTCATCACCACAATGACTATTAGTGGATGCTGACCGGGTCTCCAATCAGATTGAGGCAATCTTATCAGCAAAAAACTGTGAATTCATCACATCTTGATTGTGAAAATGCTCCCCTGAACAGAAGGCAAGCTGGATTACACAGCCTGTCTACAGTTCAGAAGAACTGAGCTGGTCTGTTAATTGCTGGACAGCACCTTTGCCATCTGTTTTCGCCCCTGAAAACAGGAACCTTTGCCAAGTAGGCCTTACCCAGTTACCAAAAGAATAAAAAAAAATGTTTTTACACAGTAACAGTGTTTGGAGAACAGGAGAAGCTTCACTAGACTACCAGGGAATAAATGTTATTATATGATGACAGTGATCAGAGAATGGTGAAGGGTCCACTAGACTACCAGGGAATGCATTTTTTTAAACGGGGATGGCAATAAGAGAATGGGGAAGGGGGCAGGTCCCTTGAGAGGAATTCTGGGCTCCAGGAAAAGTTCAGACTCTGTGGCCCCTATGCATCTGCATACAGTAGCATGTCAGATGGCCTGGGACCCTCTTTGGTGCTGGACCCTGAGAATTATCCCCGACTCCCCCACCTTCTCAAGGGCTTTGGGAGGGGGACCACTAGATTGCCAGGAAATTGATTTATTAAATGGGAATGGTGATCAGAGAAAGGGGGAAGGGGGACCTCTGTACCACTACAGAGATTTGTTATATTTTGACAGGTGCAGCTATCACCAGTGGGGAGGGGTGACCACTAGTGCCAGGGAATATGTGCTACAGTATATTTACATGTTGGGCTGGCAATCATCAATTGGAGAAGGGCAGAGACCAGTAGACCACAAGGGAAAGTTTCTTTATTATGACAGAAATGGTGGTCAGCGATGGGGGAAGTCACCTCAGTACCTCCACCAACCACTAGGGTTGTGCAGATGTACTGTCAGGTGGGGCTCGGCGGCATTTTCTCCATGCGAGGTACTTTCACAAAAGGCTCTTGTGTGGAGAAAATGGTTTATGAAAGGGACTGTGCCAATATGCAGGTCCCCGCCCCCTTATTTGCACTGTGGCCCCACAAAACTTTGCTCTGGCACAAATCCTGATTGTGGCAAAAACTGGGTTTCTGTGAATACCAACGCGATGCAAACCCCAGTCTGCGCCGGGGCAAAGTTTTATGAATCTGGCCTCTGGAAGGTTGAGAAATCCTACAAATATAACAAACTCTAGCCAGAGCCGATAGGGCTGTGAAGAGCTACCAAATGACCAAAGTAATTTTCTTGTTGGTGCCATATAATGCTGTTTAGTCACAATCATCACAGTGCTCCCAGATCCAAATAACCATTTTCCTGTAACAAGACATCCTTTTCCCTGCACTTTCCCTGTAGAGGCAGCATCAAATCCCTGTATAAATACCTGTAGATTTTTCCATAAGCCACTAGTTCCTTATTTGTGACTTTGTTGTTTATTTAAAGGTAACATGTTGGCAGCCTTTTATCAGGAAAAGGACTCTGATTTGCCGTTAGGTGTTAAAATGATATGTCAAGATGGCCTTTGAATGATTTAAATTTTATGGAATCCATAAAGCATAATGGGGGAATTTATTTATTCGTTGAATTTTGTTGACCATGTAAGCTAACTAAGACTAGAAGTTCCTTTTTCAGGGGTGACGGGGGGGGGGGGTACAGATGGTAACCAACTGAAATTATAGCATGGCATAAATCCTTACTTGAACCAGATTAAGCTGTTGGTGGTATTTTTAGTGAATGGGGGTAATTTGGCCAGGACACCATGGAAATTCCCCTGCTCTTTTTGAGAAGTGCCATAGGATCTTAAACACTCACCTGAACAGGCAGACAGAAAAGACAAGAGCACCCCCCCATGCTGCACTAGATTGTCAGCATTGGGATTTAAAGAGCTAGTGGAGCCAAATCAGGCAGACAGGAAAATAATATAAATTTTAAGAAGTAGTCAGTTATAAAATGTTATTTCTGAAGCGGTTACCCCCTCCACAGTGACATTTCACCAGCGAGGTCCCCCACAACGACTACAGCACCTAGCTGCAGTGGGAGACCCGATGAAACCCAGCACTGTCTGTTGGGGGTCCTGCCCTCCAATCCACTCCGACTGGAGTTGAGAATCCTTAAGTGGGGGGAGTGGGGGGCATAGCCCCCGAAAAAACAAAGATAGAAATAGCAAACCGGCAGCCGACTGCAGAATGTGGTCGACCTGCTGGTGTCACTGATGGGGCGTTCGACAAAATTTTTGTCGGACTTCTGTCGTGGGTCCTTTCTGAAGTACCTTTCTTTTATCTTTTGCCCATCAGAAAGTCTTCTATGTCATAATGTTGTGGTGGATGTGTGGAACAGCTCTTAGCATAGCAGCTTACATATCTAGCACTACTGCCCCTCACTACATCATCAGCATTGTGATTTTGCTGATAGTGAAATCACATGTGAATGACCTGGCAGTCACTGAATTGCTGTCCTAAGTAGCAGTGTTGTCACAGTCAGTGAGGTCATGATGCTGGTGATGTAGTGGGGGCAGTAAAGCTAGCTATGTCAGCTGCCACACAGAGTGCTGTTCCACACATCACACATATTAACATCAGGTAAACAATCTTCTAATTAAACAAAGGGGAAAAGATAAAGTATCTCAAATATAAAAGGTAATGGTTGACTGCTCTTAAAATCTAATATTAGTTTTAGGCAGTACACAAGCTCTTTAACCCTGATGCCTAGTGTGGGGGTAGAACCCACAGCCTTCTGATCATCCTGCCTCAGAGACCAGTGTGGATGTTATTTTTTGCATCATTCATTTGTTAGATTTACACAAATTCTCTCAGACTTTTTTCTGACCACCTGATGGAATCTTGAATGAGTTACATAAATGTTATTATTTTCTTCAAGGCCCTGACCCTGAAACTAAACACACATTCAGTACATCATATTATAACATGAGAAAAAAAAAACAGTGTTCTGTTTCCACTGCTTGCCTCCAATCTGTCCTGTGGAATGAAATGTCAGGCAGCTAGAAATCTACATTTCGCAATCTGTAATCTGACACTGAGCCTGACTTTCATTTTTACAAAAACCAAGGGGAAATGTGTTCCCTACGTTGCTGAAAGAAATAGAACAAATCTGTTAGACTGAGATGGACAGATGATAGAAACAGCAGTTTAAAAAGTTTTTTTTTGTTAATATCCTGAGAAGTCCTGAGGTACAATACAGTAGCATCCCCCTCTCCCCTTCAGATGCCTTTGACATAGAGCAACAAACAGCAAATATCGGGGGGAGGGGTTCACTACTTTGCAGCTGTGGAGGAATACATAGAAATGCCTAAAATGGAAGTTCCAAGAAAAGCTGTTTTTAGAGCTAGAGATGACAGAAGGGCTGTAGGTTCTGCCCAGAGCCCTAAAAATTAAGTCTTTCTTTTTTTTTCTTGCTGTTGTTTTTGCTAATTAATAGCACAAAAATGGATGTGAGCTGAAACTGAAAACTTTCAAGTTTGTCTTGGCCTTCCAGTTTTAGTTGCAGTTTGTTTCTCAGTTTGCATGATTACCTACTGTACTCAGTGTGCATTACTCCTTTTATTAAGGGGAGCAAGTGTAAGCTCACAGAAATTGCAGCACCATCATCTAGCAGCAATTCCACAGTATGGATTTTGATTACAAGTTTCATATCCAAAATTTACCACTCTGATAGTCCAAAGCAGTGAATACTGCTATGCACCATAACTTCATTTATTTATTAAAATGTTTCCCCAGGAAGGTACACTAAACAACAAGTTGTTCATCTCACAGTGTGACCTGCGGGGGTGGGGGTACAATGAGGATGAGAAAACAGAGATTATACAGAAAATAGATGGTAAGAACAGTTACAATTAAGTAGGATGCAGGTATATGATGTAATACAACAGTTAGTGTGCAGTACACATCATTGTTTGTAAAATTAATACAACCAATAGGAATTCACAAAAATAAGATACAATAAGACAAAGGGTACAATAATGTGACAATACAATCATAGTGCAAAATGTTCCGAGTGCTAGGCTCAAAGGCAACAAACAAGTGCAATTGAAGGAATAGGGAGGGAAGTAACTGAGAAGTCATATAAGGAGGTGTACAGGAAAGGGAGCAGAGTGTGTGTGGGGGGGGCTGCCAATACCTATTTCCTCTGCAAGATGTTGAGAACCCTGCAAGGGGGGGAAAGGAGCTTGCAAGCATGAACAATGTGTAAAGGAATTAAGGAGGATTAATGCAGACCACCAAAACTTAGCTCCCCTTCAGGATGTTGAGAACCCTGTAAGAGGGACAGGGAGCAGGCAAGCAGGAGCTAAATATAGAGGAAATTAGGGAGGATTAAATCAGGAACAGCTGGAAGAGAGAAAATTATGAAGTGCAGTTCTGAGGAAATAGATGGAAGAAGAGTGACATATTTGTGAGGCGAGGGAGTTCCAGGTTTTAGGGAAGTGGTCGGAAAATCCTGACTGGCCGATGAGGGTAGAACAGTGTAGGATCATCAAGGAGCATGTGTCTCTAGATCTGAGGGAATGGGAGGTTTGGGGAAGGGTAGAATGGGGAGATAAGAGGTAAGGAGGGAGTTCACCAAGCCAGAATTTGGAGGTCAGTTTGGCACAGTGGGAGAGGTCCCTGTTTGACAGTGGGGGAAATGTTAGAGCATGATAGAGGTCACAGTGATGAATATGAGAGGGGGCATCAAGGACAACGTGGCAGAACTTAAAGAGAGAGTCCAATTTGGTCACTGAAGATTTGGGGATCAGCACCGTAGACTACATCACTATAATCAAAAATGGGGAGTATCATCTCCTGGACAAGTTCATACCTCGCAGTCAGTGAGATGCAACTATGGTTCCTATACAGGGCATCAAATTTGGAGTGAGTTTCTTCAGGATGGTGTTGACATGTACAGAGAAGCTGAGGTGTTGGTCCAGCCAAACCCCAAGATATCTAAATGAGGTTGTGTACTCAAGGTTTGTCCCATCGAAGGTGTGAAAGGAGGTTAGGCCAGTAAGCCTGAAGAGTATCTGCCTGGTGACAGAGGTCATCGAGACTGTCTTCTTGGCATTTAGGAAGAGCTGGTGGGAGGCAAACCAGAGCTGAATCTGGTTGAAGTCATGCTGTAAGTTGGTTTCCACAGCAGCAGGGTTTTTGCTGCAGCTGTACAAGACAGTATCATCAGCATACATATGGATGGAGGAGGTGGAGCAGGCTATAGGAAGGTCATTAATGATGATGGAGAAAAGCAGGGGACCTAGCACTGAGTCCTGGGGGACTCCAGTGTTGATAGGGAGTGGGAGGGGAGAGGATAGAGGTGGAAGAGTGGAAGAGGTAGGATGTAAACTAGTTTATTGCAGACTAGGCCAGGTCTGCTGCAGAAAGGGAATCAAGAAACAGTGTGTGAGAGACTGTGTTGAATGCTTTGGCTATGTCAACAAAGATGGCTGAAGTGATCAGGCCATTGTCCATCCCTGTAAGGATGGATAGAGTGAGCCTGAGGGGGGAGGCAGTAGTAGAATGGTTCTGCCAAAAAAAAGATTGGGAAGGGATGCAAAAGGAGGCATCAGAGAGAAAGGAGGGAAGTTGGAAGAGAACCAGGTGTTGAAGTTTAGCAAGGGTAGGAAGAAGAGAGATGGGGCGATAGTTGCCAGGAGTGGAGGAGTCACCACCCTTAGGGAGTGGAAGGACAACAGCATGTTTCCAGGAGGTAGGAACTTGAGCAGATGTAAACATAACTTACCCAAATGGTCACAGAACTCCATACACCCCAGTTCCCAAGCTACCAGAAATTCTGTTGACTAGTAAGAAACAACTACAGTATAATACTATATACTGTAAATACAGTACAGGAGTAACATGAATGTACACGGTTATAACTGAAGAGTTTGTAAGGTACAATCCCAACTGGCATCCCAGGCTGCTTGAATTTCGATTTCTTTGATACATCTTTGATTTTCTTTCTTTTGTCTTGTCTTGGCATATGGGAAAGATAGCAGGGTTCTGTGGTGGATAGTTTGGGCCTTCTAGAGCAGATGAAAACAGGTGATCTTATCCTGTACAGATCCTTAGTGAGGCCACATCTGGAGTACAGTGTGCAGTTCTGGAACTGTCACCTAAAAAAGGACAAGGACCACCAGAGGTTGATACAAAGGAGAGTGACTAAAATGATTCATAGCCTGCGGAGGAGGAATTATGACAAAAGACTGGCTAACCTAAACATGTATTCAGTGGAGGTCAGCAGAAAGAGAGGGGAAACATGATTGAAACCTTAAAGTACTTAAAGGGTACAAACAGAGTGTAAAGCCAGCAAATGTCACTTTCTCACATGAATTACATTGAAGTCAATCAAAATCGAAAATTCTGGTAGGGGGTAGGAAGAAGTAGGCTGCTGGTTAACTAGGATCTGCAGCTTATCAAATAGGTAGGGAACTGGGCAGACTGGGTGGCCAAGCGGTCCTTATCTACTTTCAATGACTATGTTTCTATGAAATAGAACCAAAAATGTAGTTCTTAGATGTAATGGAGCACATCTCAAAGGGGTCACAACTTTAAGTGTACCCGGAGTATAGAATTCCAAGAATATGCCTGGAAGAGGAGATCAAATATACGATGTTGGGCTACAAATTTCCAAGCATAGATTGTATAGCAACATGTCTCTACCCAATGGGATTGGGACATCTGCTTTGTCAAATTCACTTCCTCCCATTTGGGGACATAAAATTTCAGGTCAAAGAAAGAATCAGAAATGTTTATAGCAGTAAAGACATGGAGAAAATTAGATCTTACAAAAACTTAATGTGGTTCAAAAAATTCAAACTATCTTATACAATAGAACCTTATCTATTGCTCCTAGACAAACCAGACTTAAGAAGAGTGATAACTAGACTCTGAATGGAATTATTTGATTCACATTATGTACATTATGCCCAGAAAAGAGAGGGAGTGAATAATGACAAATGTAGATGCCACGTAAATATGGTGGATGATTTAAAACATGTAGTGCTGATATGTCCACTATACCAGACCCATAGATCCTTTTGCTTAGGACCTATTTTGAGGGATCTTGGACTCTCCAGTGACCAAATATTAATAACATTGTTTACGTCTAATGATACACAGATATTGACAAAACATGCACAGTTCCTAAAGATTGTATTGTTATTTACTTGGAAGTTCTAGAGTACTTATTGTATGTATTTAAGTAAATACCAGTTTTATCTATTGTAAGTGTTTTGTAATGGCTTACGCTGAACAAATAAACATGATGATGATGAAAAGTAGTAGTGAGAGAATTTAGCAGGGTCTTGAAGAGGGTGGTAGAAAAATGGAACTGGTTTCTAGTTGAGCTGGCCAGTGTTAATATGGTGACAAGCATTAGAAGGAAGTGGGTAGGCACATGGGACTGATGAAGTTGATGGGGAAAGGCTGCACAAATGGAGTGGGGTTAATTCATGAGGGGCTAGGGGATGATTGCACTACTATTGGCCTAGTAAGTGCTGGATTGGTGATGCCCAATGTAGGAACTGGGCAGACTGGATGAACTAGTAGCCCTTTTCTCTTCATAAACAGCTATGTATCTATGTTATGTGTTGTAATCAAAACATACAGTAGTTTGAGTTAGATGACAAACTACTAAAGTCTATCCAGTTTATAGCTATAGCTATAACTCTAATATTCTGTGAAAGTACAGTACAGGCAAGGGCAATCATTAAACTGCAGGCTTATCTGCCAAAAACTACTACATGATGGTATCTTTCCATTTACATGAAGGATGCGAATGATCTATTTTGATTAAAGTTGGATAACGGAGTTGATAGCACAAGGCATATTTTTATTCTGTGAACAGACTAAATTATTGGAAGTTTCAGCACTCAATAGCTCTGCTGTCAGAAATACCATAAGGCCTGTGATTCAAAGTTGAAAACAATAACTGAATGTCAATGTAAGAGCAAAGGTAAAGATGTGTGACATGATTCATACCACCCAGGATACTAGTAGTGAATCATTATCAGAATGTTTTCCTTAGCAGATGGAATCAATATATTGTAAATGGCATACTGAGGACATAATGGCAGGGAAAATATTGCTCTGTTATAAAATACATGTATCATCCCACTAACTAAAAACTCCTTAGCATTTATATTTTTTATTAACATAGTTATACATTTCCACAGCCTAAAATTGTTCAGTAAGATACAGAAAATGGCTATGGCCTGCAGACTTAAAATGCCTTAGCTAATATTAGTCATATACAGTATCACATGGATTAATACTGCTTATTTATTTGTCCCAGTGGTGCCATATGGGTGACCAGGTGTCACAGCTTGAACACAATTACAAACTAAGGCACTGGAGTTGTGGGGGCACTGTGTTGGCAGCCTATTCAGTCAGGTGGAAGAATTGATCCCCCCCTTTCATTTGATCACCTCCTCTGGTGATTGGTGGAGCAGTCTTGGCATTGTTGGTGATCACATAACTTCAACCTTTCCCAGATGATCAATATCAGCATGGGTGAACTAACCAAAGGGATAGGGATGGGGGCAACAACCGGGTTAAAAAAAAGCTACAGCACCACTGACATTTGAACTGAGCCACATGTACTTAAGTCATATAAGTCAAACTACTAATGCTTTTCCAATTCATAGCTATAACTCTAACATGCTGTGAGAGTATAGTACAGGCAGGGGCAATCATTATTGACACCTCCACAGGAACCTAGTGGGACAGAATGAAGGGAGTGGAACAGGATCAGTAATAGGTGCGGTAGTGGCCCAAGAGACAGCAGCAAAGGGAAGTCTCATAACAGTTTGCCTGGGGTAGCTCAGGGCATAGCACTGGTGTCAAACAATAGGTTCTCTGTGCTAACTACATTGGAGGATAAGGAGGGAGAGGAGCTTGTGGATGGGCTAGGAGGATTGGGGATACTGACAACTTAGAGGGCAGCAGTATGGTAGATGAAGGGGGCGTGGATATGGTGGGTAATGCGAAAAGGGAAATGAGTAAGGGGGGATGGGGAACTATAGCCAAGGTGGGGGAAGGGAAGCAAGTGTTAAGTAAGGATGAGAATGATAGTGAAGGGAAGAAAGGGTTAAGTGATGACAGGGAAGGGAAGAAAGGGTTAAGTGGGAATGAGAATGATAGTGTTGATGCTTGGAGTGCATTAGGGGAAGTGGAGGTCGAGTCAGCTAAGGGACACAGTGGAGGGGAGACATGATGAGGGTAGTGGCTGGGGAAGAGGCAAGTGGGGCAGGGGGAGTCAGGGTTATGCAAGATTGTGTAAAGGGTCAGAACAGAGGCCAGGAAAAGTGGAACATGCAGGGGCTAAAACATAGAAAAGAGGATGGGGTCTTAGTTCTGGGAGACTCAGTACTAAAAGGAGTGAGCTGCAGTAGTAAAGGGGAATGGCATAGTCGCATATGGGTTGAGTGCATGCCAGGAATGACCAAAGGAAGGGTGGAACAGTTTATTTTTAAGTATGCAAAGAGAGGAAGGAAGAAATCTCATATCATGGTGCACTTGGGCACAATTGATTTGGGGAAAAACACGGTAAAGGAGGTACAGGAGAGATTCTTGGAGCTGAGGAAACTGTGTGAGGAAGCAGGGCACTCGGTAACTTTCTCAGAGGTACTCCCAGTACCCAGAACAAGTGCAGAAAGGAAACTGAGAACAGAGGAGTTTAACACTTGGCTGGGAGCCTGGTGTCAGACCAAAGGGTACAAGCTGGTGGGGGGATGGGGTAGAACTTCAGATAGCAGCACCCTGTATGCCCAGGATAGATTACACTTGAGCAAGGAGGGCTTAGGGATATTAAAACAGAGACTGGAGGAATACATAGCAAACAGAGTGGATTTACACTAGGAGTGGGGGGAGGCACGTGGATGGAAACCGAAAAAGCTCCGCGGATCGGGAAGCCAGATGGGCTTACCCTCGATACCAGTAGGGATAGAACAAGGGAGGTTTCATATGGTGTTAATAATAATAAAAGTGTTCAAAAGGGGAAGGATGGGAAGGGTGCATATTGGAGGGTAGTCTCCTTGAATGCAAGGAGCATGGGGAACAAAATGGCTGAGTTGCAGGTTCTCATGGCAGAGGGAGAGGTGGGCATAGTGGCCATCACCAAAACATGGGCAAACCCTGTACCAAGACTGGGACCTGATGATCCTGGGGTACAGTATATACCGCAGGGATAGAAGATAAGGGAAAGGGGAGGTGGCAATTTATGTGAGGGAGGGGATAAAATGTGCCAGGGTGGAGGGGGAAGGAAGGTAGAACAGAGACATTATGGATACATTTCAAGGATTCAAGAAACAGGACACTTATGATGAGGGTAGTGTACACGCCACCATCTCAGGCAGAGGACTTGGACAGGGAACTAGCACAGCAGATAAGGAGCGTCAGCAGGAAGGGCAACACACTTATCATGGGGGGACATCAATCTGCCGGGGTGGATTGGTGCACCCCAGCCATCTTAAGTACAAGGGAGCAGGTCCTCCTTGAGGCATCCCAGGACAGCTTCTTGGTACAAATAGTAAACAAGCCAAACCGTTTAGGCAACAGTCTGGGCATCATGCTGTCTAATGGGGAATTTGTCAGAGGGTTAGGAGTGGAGAATCCACTGGCAGGGAGTGACCACCACACAGTATGGTTCTCACTCAGCATGGGCAAGGAGGCTGTGGGAACAGGGACCAGGGTGTTGGACTTCAGTTGAGCTGACTTTGGAAGGATGGGGGAAACAGTGGCCGGGCACCTAGCTGGACACGTGGATGCCAACCAGAAATGGGAAGCTAACAAGCTGGGGATTGCACTGGCCTCTAGATCCTGTAACAAGGCATAAACAAAAAAGGCTGGGGCCAAGAAACCAAGCTTACAAAGAGAAGAGGTGTTGGAAAAGGTGAGGGCAAAAAGGGTAGTCTTCAGGAAATTCAAGAGATCGAGGTGGGGAGGCTAGAGAGGAGTACCTAAAGAAATCTAGAGAGGTAACCAGGGCAGTCAGAACAGTCAAGGCTTTCAGAGAACTTGGACTGGCACAGGGCATCAAGGATGGGGAAAAGGTCTTCTTCACATACATAAGGGAGAGAAGGATCTGCAAAGATCAAATAGTAAGGATCAGGAGGTGTGGTGGGTGGGCAGAGAAAAGGAACAGAGAAGACAGAAGCATTAAATTAGTACTTCTGTTCTATATTTGCCAAGGAGAAGGATGGGTCACTGCCCAAAGGGAGAGAGAGGGTAGACACATGGGGGGAGGGATGACAGATGGAGAAATCACAGTGGGCAGGGTACTAGAAGTTTAAGGGCACTGAGGGTGGATAAGACACCAGGACCAGATGGCATACACCCTCAGGTACTGAAGGAATTGGCAGAGATCATGGCATAGCCATTGGTAGACCTGTTCAATGCCTCTCTGGAAACAGGGTGCATACCCCAGGACTGGGGGATGGCTCATGTGGTACCTCTCCACAAAAGTGAACTCAAGGAACAACCAGATACCTGTAACTATAGAACATCAAGCTTCACATCCATCGTGGGAAAGTTAATGGAGACAATCCTTAAAGAGAGGTTGGTAACCTTTTTAGATTGTAATGGACTCCAGGACAGGAAGCAGAATGGGTTTGTCTCTGGCAGATCCTACCAGACCAACCTAGTTGACTATTATGACTGGGTGATGAGGGAAATTGACAAGGGCCATGTAGTGGATATCCTATATCTGGATTTCAGCAAGACATTCGACTCGGTGCCACATGGGAGGCTGAATAGCACGTTGGAATTCCTGGGATCAGGGACAAAGGTGATAAACTGGATCAAGAACTAGCTGCTGGGAAGACAATCAAAGGTAGTAATGGGAGGGGAACTCTCATCTCTAAGGGCAGTAATGAGCAGGGTAGAGCAGGGTTCAGTACTGTGCCAAGTGTTGTTTGGCATTTCCATCACTGATATCTCACATGGCATTAACAACAAGATTATTCTTTTTGCAGATGACAAGATCGGTGTAGTGGTGGATGACACAGTAGAGTGGCAGGGGCTGCAGGAGGACTTGTCAAAGATTGAATACTGGTCAGACACATGGCAGCTGGGATTCAATGCTAAGAAGAGCAAAGTCATACACTTGGGAGCAAGGAACCCAAGGAGGTGTTATCGGTTGGGAGGGGTGCAGTTAACCACTGCAGAGGAGGAGAAAGATTTGGGGGGTGATAATAACAGGGCAAATGAACCACTCAGCACAGTGCAGGAAATCTGCAGCTAAAGCCAACAAAATGCTGGGGTGCACTGCTAGAGGAATCACCTCCAGGAGGGCAGAGGTGATCCTGCCTCTGTACAGGTCATTAGTGAAACCTCAACTGGAGTACTGCATGCAGCACTGATACTCATACTTAAAGAAGGATGTTAGATTACTGGAGGGGGTCCAGAGCAGAGCAACAAGGAAGATTAAGGGATTGGAAGACAAACCCTATGAGGTGAGGTTTAGGGAGCATAACATGTACTCCCTGGAGGAGAGGAGGGATAGGGGAGATATGATTGAGACCTTTAAATACATGAAGGGTATATAGAAAACTGGTACAGAGTGGATCTTTAAGCTGAGGGGGGAGGGACATGAGGGTGCACGGTCTTAGATTGGAGAGTGGTAGATTGAGAAAAGGGTGGCATCTATGTGGAATGCACTGCCTGAAGAGGTGGAGTGCTGTAAGTCAGTGGGCAGTTTCAAAAGGGG
Organism: Neoceratodus forsteri; assembly: GCA_016271365.2. Classification (NCBI taxonomy): domain Eukaryota; kingdom Metazoa; phylum Chordata; order Ceratodontiformes; family Ceratodontidae; genus Neoceratodus; species Neoceratodus forsteri. The sequence continues at coordinate 662,845,465 of CM028130.1, read as the reverse complement.
ATGGGACATAGTAAGGGGAAGGTCAATGTGAGGGAGGGAGGGAGGGGAAGGATGGGTAGCTGCAGAGTAAACGGTGCTAGCTGCACACTCAAGCAGACCTGATAGACCATATGACCTGAGTCTGCTGGCAGTTTCATATGTTCGTATGTTCATAAGACAATGTCTGCTTTGCCCCCCACAACCTATCTTCACAACCTCAATTACTCAAACTCCGAACCCATAGCCAGGTTGGGTTCCACTGTGAGGTGAACAGGTAAGCTGCTAGTGGTCTAGGCAGGAGCCAGGTGTGGCATAGAGTGTGGTGGGAAGTGGGCAAAATGTTGACTGTGGTAAGCAGGTGCTGTATGAGGTATGGAACAAACAATATGGTGCCTCTGTATGTTAAGCGTTTGTAGAATGTTGTGAGAAATCTGTAAGCTAGTAGAAGTAACCTTTATCTTTTGTTGTTATAAAAATAATTAAACTGTTATCACAATAAAACATTGCTTTTGATATTGGCTTATGGTATGCATGTAACATATTAGGAATCTATGGTATGCTGTCACTTGCTGGTATACATAATTTACCAGATGGGAAGTCTGTTAGTTTAATAACAAAAAGGTTATTCACTAGTGATGTTTTCTTCTGGATGAAGGAACCAGGCAACAAATTAACACAGTATTTTAAGGTTGAAGAGAAACATAGAAACATAGAATGTGACGGCAGATAAGGACCGCTTGGCCCACTTAGTCTGCCCATTTTCCTATCTAACAGATAAGCTGCAGATCCTAGTTAACCAACAGCTTACTTCCTCCTACCTCCACTAGGACTGCCTTATGTCTGTCCTATGCATTCTTGAATTCCCCCACTGTTCTTGACTCCACAACCTCCTCAGGGAAGCTGTTCCATGCACCCACAACCCTCTCTGTGAAAAATACTTCCTCACATTACCTCTGAGCTGTCTCCCATCTATCTTCAAATCGTGCCCCTTGTTCTTGCACATCTCTTTTTCTGAAAGATGTTACCCTCCTGGACTTTGTTGATTCCCTTGAGGTACTTGAAAGTTTCTATCATGTCCCTTCTCTCCCTTCTTTCCTCAAGGGTATACATATTAAGCTCCTTTAGTCTTTCTTCGTATGTCTTCTGGTGCAGACTCTGCACCATTTTGGTTGCCCTCCTCTGGACTGCCTCCACTCTGTTTATGTCTTTGCAGAGATGGGGTCTCCAGAACTGCACACAGTACTCAGATGGGGTCTCACCAACTGTCTGTACAGAGGGATAACAACTTCCTGTTTTCTACTATTGATGCCTCTCCCTATGCATCCCAATATCCCCAGCCTTACCTACTGCCTTCTCACATTGCTTGCCCACCTTTAGGTCATCTGATATAATTACCCCCAAGTCCCTTTCCATTTTTACTGTTGTTAGTATCTCACCCCCCATTTTGTATTCTTCACCTGGGTTTTTGTTTCCCCGGTGCATTACCATGCACTTCTTTGCATTGAATCTGAGCTGCCATACATCTGACCATTTCTCCAACCCTGCCAAGTCCCTTCTCATCCTTTCCACTCCATCTTGTGTATCAACCCTGCTGCAGATCTTTATGTCATCTACAAAGAGACATCATTTTCCTTACAGTTCCTCTGCAATGTCACTTATAAAGACATTAAAAAGGACCGGTCCTAGTACTGTACCCTGTGGTACCCTGCTAGTAACCCTCCTTTATTTACTGTGGACTCCATTTACTACTACCCTTTGCATTCTGTTGTCTAGCCAATTTTTTATCCAGGCTACCACCTTGGGACCCACTCCAAGACTGGCTAATTTGTGTATTAATCTTTTGTGTGGGACTGTATCAAATGCCTTGCTAAAATCTAGGTAGGTCATGTCCACAGCCCCTCCCTGGTCTACTACTTTGGTCACCCAGTCAATGAAATCTATTAGATGCATCTGACACTACCTTCCCATCGTGAATCCATGCTGCCTTGGGTCCTGTGCCCCACTGGCCTCTAGGTACTCAACAATTCTTTCCTTCAGAAGTGATTCCATCATTTTCCCTACCACTGAGGTCAAACTAACTGGTCTGTAGTTTCCTGCCTTTGTCCTGCTCCCACTTTTGTGAAGAGGAATCACATCCACCCTCCTCCAGTCCTCAGGTACCACCTTATCCTCCCATGATTTGTTAAAGAGAGTAGTCAGCGGTGTCACTAGTTCTATCCTTAGTTCCTTTAGAATTCTTGGATGAATCCCATCAGGCCCCATTGCTTTGTCCACCTTCAATTTTATTAGCTCTTTCAGAACTCTTTCTTCTGTAAATGGACTGGTATCGACCCCCGTCTTCAGAGTGTTTCTCTTGTTTGATTTAGGTACCTCCCCTCCTCTTCCTTTGAATACTGAGCAGAAATATTCATTCAGTATCACTGCTTTTCACTGTCACCCTCTACCCACATTCCCTCCCCTTTATTAAGCCTCAGTATCCCTGCTTTGGTCTTTCTTCGCTCCCTAATGTACCTATAAAAGGTCTTATCCCCCTTCTTAACAGAGTTGGCTATCCTTTCCTCAGTTTGGGCCTTTGCTATTCTGACTGTCTTCCCAGCCTCTTTCTGCTTTAACTGATAAAGTTAACTGTCCTGCTCCTTCTGTGTTTCCTTATGTTTCCTGAATGCTATCCTTTTCTCCTTAACCTTCCCTGCCACCTCTTTTGAGAACCATAGCGTTTTTTTCCTTTGTTGTGTTTTGTTAATTTGCTTTAAATAAAGGCTTGTTGCCTCTGTGATGGCTGTTTTGTTTACTCCCCATTGTTCCTCCACCCCTCTTTCTTGCCTGTTTGCTAGTGCTTTTCTGAGGCACTCTCTCATGTTCCCAAAGTCAGCCCTCCTAAAGTCCAAAAGTCTTGCTTTTGTATGGCTTGATTGTATGGCTATGTTTATCGTGAACCACACTGTTTGGTGGTCGCTTGTTCCCAGATGGCTACCCACTTCTAAATCTGAGATTCTTTCTCCGTTCCCATTTGAGAGTACCAAGTCTAAGATTGCTCCCTCCTGAGTGGGTTCCAATACTAGCTGTCTGAGGCATGCCCCCTGTAAGGCATCAAGAATGGCCATGCTCTTGGATGTCCCTGCAGAAAAGGTGCTCCAGTTAACATCTGGCATATTCAGGTCCCCCATCAACAACATCTCCCCTTTTTCTGCCATTCTAAGGAAGCCTTCTATCATTTCCTTGTCCATTCCCTCCCCCTGAGATGTGGGCCTGTATGCAACCTCCATGCAGATTGTGGTGCCATTTCCTGTCTCCGGGTGACCCAGAGTGCCTCATCTGCTCCTTGTTTACTCTTTAGTTCTGTTGCTTTGATCCCTTCCTTTACATAGAGAGCTACTCCTCCTCCTCATTTACCCTCCCTGTCCCTCCTGCTCTGGACTCTGACTCTGGATTCTGGATCCCTCATGTGTGCCTACTCTGCTTTATATGGAGGGATGAAATAAGTATGCAATGGAAGTTCAGTATGTATCAATTTATAGGAATTCTCAACCTACTTTAGTACACAGGGTACTCCATAATCCATTGGTAACCAGAAATTTACCAGGTTTACCTGCTGCATATGTAGTGATAAAATACATGCACTGTGGAAACACACACCAATTTATGATGATTCTCTACCTGCTCCATTACCTAGGGTACCCTGTAATTTCCTTGGTAAGCAGAAATACAGTATAATCAGGATTATGCTAGTGCGCCATATAGAAGGAACTTGGTGGCAGAGCATATGCTGTAGGATTTTTTGAAAATAAAATGTAAGTAAAACCCTATTGCAAGAGAAGCACAATGAGTGTCATTTGTGAAGGAACAGATTTGTAATTTGTAGAGGGGCAGTTTAACTTGGGCCACAGAAGGGGAGTGTGAGGAATAACAGCCCTTACAATCTGATACAAAGTATTTTCATTTAGGAGTAGAAAGGGGACTAATTAAATAAAAGCAGTGAGGTGATCCTTATTAAATGTAAGTTTTGAAGAAGTCTGGGGGACTCAGGTGAAGTGGGTGTAAGATATCCTGGGATAATGTTACAGCAAAAACCAGTTAAGGCTACAAAGAAGCTTCTTAGATGAACTAGAACCTGAAAGATGACCACCTGACCGGGCAGGCCATAAGCAGCAATAGTAATCTGTTTTTTTTCTTTTAGCTATATTTGCTATGCTACTATTTTGCAGCACTAGTAATTTGATAGAGAAAACACCCTGTCTCAAGGGGGGTTGCAGCTTCTTCTCTCACAGCTGAAGTTTTAAAGCAGTGGTAGTAGTTAACACAAATTTAAATACTTTTTTCAGTTAGAACAAAGGAAAACCTCAATATACCTGATGTTCTTTTTGCTTTATTTCATTCTGGAGGTAACATGCAGTATTCTGAAGTTCTTAAAAGTTATTGGTCCTTTACCAGGTCAACCATCATAGATGTAAGCAGGTCAGTTTGGTATTATGCTGCTGGCCACCAGATATGTGTGCTAGCAACACCCTGACATATCTGCATTATAAATACAGTGGGTGCTCTTAGTGTGTGATTTTTGTGGAGAAGATTTTTGAAAGTTGCTGGGAGCTGCCATCTTTATTGCAGATCAATGGAAATTATAAAATGTGTAATTAAACATGGCCTTAAGAAGAGATGATTGAATTTAAAATACTTAAAGAAGACGCTAAGATTATGAAGAATATATTACAGCTAAAAAAAGGTAGGATGATATTTGTTGCTGGCTGACTAGTACTACTGCTTTAACTCTTGTCCTGTTTTATTTAAACTTTCAATTGTAGTGTGGTAGTAGGATTTAATTGGTAGGGCTCATAGTGAGGTAGCGATCAGAACTACTGCTTTTATTTTGATAGTTGTGGGAGAGTCAGTGTTTGAGTGTGTCCTCTTGCAGCCTATCATTTTTTAGTACAGTGCCTTTCCATTTGAACTGTTGCTACTATAGTGGTTTTTGGTAAGCATTTCAAGGTAGCAGAAGGGGATATGATGTCAATGGACCACACCCAACAGACAGTAAGGAGTGTGGGGATGTAAAATGCTCAGCACCTATAGTCAGATGAACCAGTACAGTTTGGGTTAACCAGTGCCTGTTTGAGTGATCCTGTCCATGTGAAGACAACTGCTGTGAGGCTTGAGCCCTGTTTCTGAACCAGGAAGTGGTTATGAGCAGCTGTTGATGTGGTTGAACTGGGAGCACTTTGGTCAGGAGTCATGAGTGGCCTAGCCAGGCCTTAGTTCTCAATTGTTCATCTGCTGGACTAACCAAGCTACTTGGAGGGAACATCTGGAGACTGAGTGTATGCTCCATAAATTACGAGAGTGCTCTAAAAGGAGTGAGCGAAAGGGAGTTCCATCTTGAATGAGCATGAGGTGGTGAGAAAGCCAACGGCTCAACCATTTTTATTCCCTACAAAAGTGTTTCTGCTACTTTTTAAACTGTTTTGGTTAACTCCAGTAGTGGCAGTTCTGGTGTTTTACTCCTCATCTGTATGTTTAATGGGCATCCTCTGGTGAGAGCAGAGGCAGTGAACCAGAACTTCATTGCTGCAGACTTTTTCCTGGATTCTGTTATTTATCAAAAAAACTAAACTTCACCAGACTGGCTCCATTGTTTTGCTCAGTAGGATACTAACATCAGCAAATGTTTAAAATTTAAATTTTAATTATTTCTGGATGTTTTAGGGAGTGTTTTCATCTGAATAATTTTTTAATTTATCATCTGTGATTTACTCATAGTGTGTATGCTGTAGGTTAATTGAATGTTTGTGTGTGTTTGATGTTAGGTATATTTTTCAAAGTTTTTCCTTCTGTGGGCCTTGAGGAAGATAGGACAGGAGTTCCTCTTTCAGACTTGGCCTTTAGGGAGCCTTTCTCTTTTGGTAGTGAAAGTTCTCTTAATCTAGTTGGCTGCATAGTGTTTATGAGTATTTGCATGCGTTGAGTGAGGTGTGGTAGTTTAAACAGTTGTTTGTGTAATTTGAGTGTGAGAATTTTAAAATGTGTTCAAGCACACATTTTATAAGGCACTGTCCCAGCAGACCTGGGCAGCTGTGTTCATTCTGAGATTGCCTGCCAGATCTGCAGGTAGAGGTTTTTAAGTTATGCAATTAGTTGGGTATATTAAAGAGTAGAAGGTGAGGCAGAGCTGGGGCAGCAAAGAAGAGGGGAGAAGAAGGTATCATAAGGATTGGGGTCTTGCCTGTTGCATTAACATCCCCCCTCCCTGTCTGTAATCTGAAATGGGGTGTGCAAGGCAGCCTGCCTGTCCCTGCAAGGATGATGTTGATAAATACCAGGCCAGGAGTTAATAAAACTGTTATTTTACATGATCTATTTATTTCAGAAAAGGCTGATTTTTTTTTTTTTTTTATAATTTAAAGTTTATTCATACATTTTCCACCATAGAAGGCAGCATACAGAGTAACTGACAGAGACTCATTTATACATAGCGAAAGAGTACTGCCCACCCCCCCAACCTCCCCTTATTGCAGTAACCCAACTCAATACCCGTAGATGCTGACCATCTAACCAAAAACCATGCAGGAGCAATAACCCTGGTATAGGTTTAGTTTGAAACCAGAGAGATTAGTGAGTGAAGGGGATCCCAAATTCTAGTATAAGCTGCCAGACTATTGTGGAGACTGGCTATTGCTTTTTCCGTGCACAAGTTAGATAATACTTCTCTTACCCATTCCTGGAGAGAAGGGGAGGACCTGTCTTTCCAGTGATGAAGAATTATTTTCTTAGCCGACAGGGCAACCATGGAAATATGAAATTTGTGTACCCTAACTCTAATAGAGAACAGGTCCCCTAACACACATATCTCAGGAGTAAAATATTCTTGGAGACCCAACAGGGGGTCTAAGGAAGTTTGGATTGAAACCCATAAGGTGGAAATTTTTGGACAAGACCAAAGCATGTGAAGAAGTGTGCCCTCATCCTGTGAACATTTATTGTACTTGTTTGAGTCTAGGTAACCCCACCTGTGAAGTTTGGCTGGGGAATAATATAAGTTGTGCAATACGTGGTATTGCATGAGATGCAGTCTATCTTGAGAAATGAATTTATGACATGACTTCCAGAGAGAGTGCCAATCCAACTGAAGGTGAGGGAAAAAAATACTCCAAAATCTTGATGGCCCAAATGGATCCCCGAACTTTTTATGAAACAGAACCTGATATAGTTTAGAAATTGCACCAGGAGAGCCAGAAAGTGGGGATACCTCGGGTATCAGAGAAGAGATATTCTGAGAAGGAGGAGTGCTACCCAGGGTAATTACAAGTAAGTGTTTCAATTGCAGGACTTTAAAATAGGAAGAAGGCGGGATGAGAAATTTCCTAACCATCTCTTCCACTAATAACCAATGTCCCCCATCATCAGTAAAAGCCTGGAGCTTCCCCTCATCCAGTTGAGGCAACCAAAGACAGGAAATTTGACTCTTGTTAATAGTAAATGATGGAAAGTTCCAGATAGACTGGCCAGGTCCAGATGGGGGGAATACTGTAAAAAGGAACATATCTGTGAGTAGACCTTTAAGGAGGTCCTTATCGTGGAACACTCTACAGCCACACTTACTTGGGATAACCTAAAGAAAAATAATGCGAGAGGATCCAGATTTTTATCATTGATTGCATCCAATTCTATTTTGAGCCAAATAGGTTGCGCTTCTTCTGGGCTGGAAGCTACCCATCTCAAACATTTCGCAAGATGACTAGCCCAGTGATATATAGCCAGATGGGGGATTCGCAGCCCCCCTCCAGTTTTGGGGCTGCCAGCTTATGATAAGCCAAACAGGGGTACCTGTCGGCCCAGATGAATCTAGTGAAGACACCATGTACCTCTTTGAACCAGAGTAAAGGAATAAAGGTGTTGAGAAGGGACAATGTGTAGAAAATCCTAGGAAATATATTCATCTTAATTATGTTGATCCGGCCCCATAGAGAAATGGGAAGTTTAGACCACCTCTCAAGGTCATGCGTAATCCCCTGCAGTAGGGAATCCAAATTCTCCTTAAACCATGCTAGGGGGTTATGTGAAAGTTTGATACCCAGATATTTGAATGACCTGGGTCTCCAACGTAGACCAAAAGGGCTAATATCACTTTTGAAAACTTTGTGATTTAATGGAAAAAATAGGGACTTACTGGGATTCAATTTGTAATTGGACAGACCACTAAACCTTGCTACTTCCCTTAGTAAGGCCGGGACGGAGGATACCGGGTGGGACAGATGTATTAACAGGTCATCTGCATATGCAGTGACTTTGACTTCATGCCGCCCAATTCTCACCCCTTGTATGGAATCATTATTGAGAATATTTTGAATAAGACATTCCAGATATAAGTTAAATAATAGAGGGGAAAGGGGGCACCCCTGCCTCGTACCCGAGTGGAGCGAGAAAGGATGGGAAAAGACCCCATTCGCCAAAATTCTTGCTGAGGGATTTTTATAAAGGGTGGCAATCCAGGAGATAAACAGAGAGGGGAAATGGAAGGCCTCCAGAGTGCGGAACAAGAAATTCTAGTTCACATGGTCAAATGCCTTCTCGGCATCCAGGGAAACCAAACCCCCAGGGAACGCCGCATCCCTGGTAGCCGAGAAGACATGCGACGAGGTGTGTAGATGATCGGAAGATGAGTGCCCTTTCATAAATCCAACCTGATTTGTACCTATTAACCCAGGAAGAACCACTGCCAACCTATTAGCCAGAATTTTAGAGAGGATTTTAATATCCTGGTTTAAAAGTGAGATAGGTCTGTAACTTTGAACCAATTTGAGATCTTTATCAGGTTTAGGAAGCAGGACAATCAGGGCCTTGTAGAGATGCAGATCTGTCTCCGCCCCAGATAGGATTTGCTGAAATAAGCGACCAAGTATTGGTAAGAGAAGGTCTCGAAAGACCTTATAAAATAAAGCAGAAAATCCATCTGGACCAGGGACCTTGTCAGCTGGCAGATCACTAATAACCTTAGCAATTTCCTCCTGGGAAATAGGGACAACCAGGGCATCTGTGCACTGACCTGCGAGAGGGGGCAAGTGGGAGTCCCTTAAATAACCCTCTATGTCTTCAGAACGGGGGGGTGCTCCATGTCACTATAAAAATTAGTATAATAAGCAGCAAATTCTTGAGCTATCTTAGTGGGGGACACCTTAAGAGATCCATCTGCCACTGACCTGATGGGAGGGATAAATCTCATTGATTCCTGTTGTTTAATATGCAATGCCAGTAAATGTCCCACTTTCTCCCCCTGATCAGTGTAGTTAGCCCTGGTACGAATGATGGCTAGTTCTGCTTTCTCTTGAAGTAGCCCCAAGTATTTATCCTTTAACTCCAAGAGTTTCCGTGTATCCTCATCTAGAGGATTGGCCAGAAGGTTAACTTCCAGGGATCTGATTTGGGTTAATAAGGATTTTAGTTCCTTCTCCCGCGCTCTTTTCCTACCAACCGCCATGCTAATAAGTATCCCTCTCATGAAGGCTTTGAAGGCCCCCCACAGGATATCAGGCTTTGCACTATCTAAAGGGTTTAATGAAAAAAAGGATTCTAGTTGTTCCCTTATAAGTTTGCAACATTTAACATCTTTAAGGAGCTGGTCATTGAGTTTCCATCTAGATTCCCTATTGGGTGAGTTAAGCAGTACCAGATTGCATACTACTAGTGAGTGATCGGAGATTGGGCCGGGTTGAATCGAGGAGGTCTTCACCCCGGGCAAGAGGCACTGAGAAATGAGTAAGTAGTCAATGCGGGACTGCGAGCCATGTGCCATAGACCTAAAGGTAAACTCCCTAGAATCAGGGTGTAAAACACACCAGGCATCACAGAGCCCACATTGGTCTAATAAATCCTTGAATGCCTTCTGCCCAGGGGTAGCCACTCCTGGGCCATTGCCCAGTCTGTCTAAGTAAGGGTCAAGTACTTGATTGAAATCTCCCCCTAAAATAATTTTAATGGGAAGCATTGGGAGAATGATAGATATAAGCCTCATAAAGAATTCAGGGTGGTCCAAATTAGGGCCATAAACACAGCCCAATATTATTGGTACAGACCAAAGGGTACCTTTAACCAGGATAAACCTACCCTTGGTACCATTAATAACTTGTGTGGAAATAAATAGAATACTCCTGTTAATCATGAGCATGACCCCGCAACTATTTGTGGTGCCCTGGGCACTATAAATCGATCCTACCTGTTGCTTCCTTAATTGCAAAGCTTCCGCTTCTAATAAATGGGTTTCTTGCAAAAAGATTATCTGTGAACTGAACAAACTTAAATGTTTGAGAACCTGATATTGCTTGTGTTGCTTTCTGATCCCCTTAACATTCCAAGTCACAAATGTTATCTCATTAGCCATCTAGGAAAAGTAGTTGAATTAAAATAATTACACTCAGCACACAGGATGTATATCCCCTGTAAACATATCCCCAGGGTTACTGCAGTAACACCCACCCTCCTCCCTAGCCCCCAAAATAGAAACCACCCATCCCCTCTATCCCCCCCACCCTCGAACCATGCCCCTATCCCCACTCACACTTCCCCCACCAAACTGTCACAAGCAACGTTCAGCACAGTACTGGTTCTGATCCGTCTACTTCCACACCCCCGATAATGAACACAAACAGTTAGTACTGCTGCAATCAAATCACAGTCTGTAGAAACCAAACACTGCCAGTTATACCCCAAATGAGAGAGAACGGTCCTGGGCCTTCACCTCGATCCAACCAGAACATGGACACAAAGGAATTTGTTTTAGAGGGTCCATAGGGAGACCACTACACCACCCAAGTGTTCGTGGTAACCAGGACTGAGACGAGAAGCACAGGGCGAGCCACCAAAAACCAAAACTTGACCAGAAACCCCCAAAGAGAGAGATAACTCAGCTCGTATTGAGAGCGGGAATAGAGATAAGAGAAACTGGGATCACTCCACCGGAGGGGAAGGCATAATAAATGCCTCTACCCACAATGACCCGACATCCAATGCGCAGGTCCTCCCTGCAAAATTGAGAGCACCACACACCAGCCAAATAACAGAACCCTGCTAAATCCTCCTCGAGCAGTGCTTCCTCGTGAGTTCCCAAAGGTTGGAACTCCCTCTAACGGCCAGTTCCCTGACCTGTCTAAATGAGAGTCAGGAATGGAGAAAGCCCAGGACCATCCTAGTACCAATCCAAGCAAGGAAAAATGAGAAACTAGCCCACAACCACTCAAACTAGACTCTTTCTGCCCCCAAAAAGAGTAACTGCCAAGACTTGGCACACAATTCCCCAGAGAAGGCCCCAAACCCAAGTGTCCACTGCTTCAGACCAGCATGGGCCCATTATGAAGCGGAAAAAAAAGAAAAGTCAGGGCGGCCCGCAATGATCCCTCCAGTCCAAAACTGTAGATGCAATTTCCCAAGTCTTCACGCTTAGATAATTTCCAAAAGGGGGAAAAATGAAAATTCAATCTCTCGACTCCGTGTAGTACTCCATACTGTGCCACAACCATTCAAGAGTCCTTAAAGAGATATGGCAACGTGGACTTAAGGCTCATCAAAGCCTCTTCAGGGTCTTCGTAGCTTTTCCAGGATCCATTAGTTGAGATCTGTAGTCTGGCTGGGTAACCCATCCTGAACTTCAAACCTGCTGTGATTAGCTTAGAGACAATAGTGTGGAACGCTTTGCATTTCAAGCGAACCAAGATGGGTAAATCTTGTGAGATTCTCAGCTTTATATTTTCCCAGCGAACCTCTTACAAAGCTCTCACTTTTTGCAGAAAATGCTGTCTCAACAAATAGTTCAAAAACCCGCACACAATAGGGCATGGGGGGGGGTTCCTCCAGGGATGGTTTAGGAAATAAAGCCCTGTGGGCATGCTCTATAATGTAGCTAGGGCCAAATGGAGATGGGCCAGCCACCCACTCAACCAGCTTCTCAACAAATGCCACAACATATTGGCCTTCCTCTCCCTCCAGTAATCCGAGGATCACTACGTTATGTCTTCGGCTCCAACCCTCTAAATCCTAGAGCTTAGCTTCAAAATCAGACAATTTCTGGTGCATCGAGACCAGGTCAGGGTCGAGAATACTAAACCTTTTTTCAATAGAAGCAATTCGAGCTGTATTGTCAGACATAGATAGCGAGAGTTCATCTGGCTTTCTAGATAGCGATTTCAAATCCATTGCCATATCCTTCATTTCCTCTCGAAAGGGTTTAAACTCCTCAAGGAATCTGGAAAGTGTTAAAGGCTCCTGATCACCAATTTGGCTCAGAAGATCAGGCCCAGAACCACCCGAGGCCCTGGATTTCTTAGAGGCCTTCTCAGGAGTTGCTGGAGGAGTATGCTTCTGTGGGGCTTTCTTCATGTAAGCGTCCATCCGCCCGAGATATAGCCAGACCAGAGTGCCACAGCTATTATACAATGGTGAATCTCAAAAACCAAATAAAATAGTGGGTTAGAATGTCAGAATGAGATAAAATAATAAACGGGAGGCAGGAGCTTCTTGAGGGAGCTGCTACTCAACACTCTGCATCACGTGATCTCCCCTGATGTGTTTTTTATGATGTGATGGAGACTTGGTTGGATGATAATGCCAGATATATTTTATCAGGTCTGGTTCCTCCAGGTTACTCCATGGTTCAAACGAAAACCAAACAGACGTGCTGTGATCAGAGACACAGTGGGGGTGATGCTGAGATGAAAGGGTAGCCAACCCCAAGTAAACAATAAGTCCAAAAAAGCTCAGCACTCTTATACCTGTACTGAGATCAATCCAGGTCCAAACGCAATTAATATGCAAAATAAAAATGTATTATGTTCTGAAGAACGAGAGGACCAACAGGCAACATACAAGACAAAGCAAGGGGCAAGTTAGTACTTTTCTTGTATGTTGCCTGTTGGTCCTCTCATTCTTCAGAACATAATACATTTTTATTTTGCATATTAATTGTGTTTGGACCTGGATTGATCTCAGTACAGGTATAAGAGTGCTGAGCTTTTTTGGACTTACTCCATGGGTCATCACCCTCACATCAGATGTAGGGGGATGGAGTGGTTGTCATCGCAGTACCATGTATGAAGTGTGTCAGGTTCCCCCTTGGAGAAATGTGACTCATTTGAAGTGGTGCTTTTTACTTGTCTGGGGATTGTGGACTGTAGGTTGGTGTTAGTTTACCATCCAACAACTGTAGGTGCTGATTTTCTTGTGGATACTTCTGAGTTGACACCATCCCTGGTCTTGGATTCCCAAAGACTTATTATTCTGGTGGTTTCGATACCTGGCAGGACTCCTCCTCCTCATCCGCATCTGCAGGACGGTTCCTTAGTTTAATGAAATTGATGGACTTCTGCCAAAATGTAAGGACTCCAACACATGTTGGCAGCCACGTTCTTAATTTGCATTTTTTCTGCTAGCATGGGGTATCTCTAAAATATCTACTGAAGCAGTTGTTTGGTCTGATGATCCTGCTTTGCAGTTTGGGATGATAAGCAAAGCAGTTACTACAACCCCTCTGCTGAAATGATCCACTGTCATGGTTGAAAGAATGCTGAATCTGATACTTTTTGGGATCATGTGGATATTTCAGGCATATTGGTCATATCCTCCAGGGAGTGCGGTGCAGCAGTTGAGGCTTATAATGTGTCGGTCCATGGCGCAGCTGACTCCCAGGCATCAGTTCACCTCTGTCTACATCTTGGAAATTGCAGCTATCCTTGGTATAATGATAAGCTGAGGAACTGAAAAGATGTGGATAGAGGATTGAGAGGCACTTGAGGGGAACTGGCCTGCTTTCCCATAAACTTGTCCTAATTTCTCACTATCAGAGTTAGCAGACGATGATGACTAGCATGAAGAAACAATTGTATTCCTGCCTCTTTGTAGCCAGGAAAAAAACAAACCTACAGCTTTGTTCAAAGTGGTGGATACAATTTTAAATTCAGACAGTCTAGACTAGAGCCAAAGTCACTGGAGAGAGGTGAGTGGCTTTCTGAATTTTTTGCAGCCAAGATTGTGCAGATAAGTTGAAATATCTCTTCTGCTGGAGATGGTCACCAGGGCAGTGCTCAAGAAGCTAAGGTAACTGAATCTTGGGTGCTGTGCACAGACTTTCATCCAGCCTATTACCTAGAAATCTGGCAGGTTCTAGCAGCGATCACCAATCCACTTTCATCTTAGACCCTGTCCCCTCCCATTTGGTTAAGGTGGGTTAGCAGATGTTAGTACCTGTGATTGTAGAAACTGTGAACTCTTCACTGAATGAAGGACTCTTCCTTGATCTCCTTAAAGGGGTCATTGTGAAGCCCCTCCTCAGAAAGTCAAGTTTAGATCTCGACAACCTCATAAACTACAGGCCAATCTCTAGCCTTCCTTTTGTATGGAAAGTTACAGAGAAAGTGATAGTAATTCATTAGATGGAACACATGAAGAAATGTAACCTCTATGAGCCTCTCCAAACTGGTTTCTGTTCTCATCATAGCACAGAGACTGCCTTGATCATGAATGATCTGCTCCTGATGAAAGACAGAGGAGAATTATCTGTTCTGCTTCTCCTTGATCTGTCATCAGCATTTGATACTGTGGATCGCCGGGCGTTAGTTGATCTCCTAAGGTATGTTTGTGAATTGTCTGGCACTTGTTACACTGGTTCAGAACCTTTATAGAATATCACTACTAGAATGTGGTGTTGGGCAATTATCAATCTCCTCTTCTCTGGTCATATGTGACATTCTTCAGGGCTCTATATTCTTCACATTGTTATTCACTTTATATATACTTCTTTTGGAAAAAGTGATCCAAGGTCATGGCTTGAGTTTTCACTGTAAAGCAGATTACACTAGTACAGCTTTATCTATCATTTAGACCCAGTCAGGGGGCTCTGATGTGTGAGGCTCAGAAGGCAGTCATGGAGATCAAGCACTGAATGAGTGTGAGCTGGCTGAGACTCAATACCAACAAAACCAACTTGCTTCTGGTGGGCTCTGACCACTTGGTGTCTGCAGTAAATGAAAATCTTGTTCTTTCTGGATGTGATGAAGTGATACTGCAGATTAAAAAGGAAGTTCACAATTTAGGAGTTATCTTTGACTGTCAAGTTGAATCTAACATCTCAAATGACCTAGTCATTAGAAGAGTTTTCTAACACCTAGGACAGTGACTTCTAGGACAGTGCTTTGTTACTCAGAACGTCAGCGTTGACATTTTATCATTGGGGAGAATTCTGTTTTATATATATTTTTTTAGTTTAGTTCTAGTGTAAGGGCTTGTATTGGTAGGCAGGGCTTTTTAGTGCGTTAGCATAGGAGTGTAGTTATTTTTTTTAGCAAGGGTAACCTTAGAGAAGTTCAAGAATCTGGGCTGCAACCTTCATTATTGTTCTGGTAACTCTTGAGGAGTTTCTTGCAAGAACGCAGCACTCACCTGGGGGGGTGGAGTGGGCACTGCTGGAGTTCAGAGTCATAGGCCAGTTTTTCATCTGCTGGGCTGCTGTTTGTGTGGGAGTTTGGTTCCTGGTTCTGGAGGCTGCCTCGGAGGTGGTTGGGATCTGCTGTCAGGTGGTGATCGAGAGGTGGGGGTGGCTGGTGTGGCTGTGGTTGGGGCTCCACTGCCTTTCGAGGATCCCACCTGTATACCACTTTCCTGTGGTTTGGTCTTGTGGGTTCATCCCATGCCTTGGAGAGGTGTCCCATGTGGGGGGCATTTTCCCTGTGGGGCCCCTTCCTGGTGTGGCTGCGGTCGGACTGCAGTCCTCATCCTTTTGCGGGATGCCTGCCAGCACTGCTTCTGTGGAGGCTGCTGGTTCTGGGAGCTGGGTGTGTTGTCTGGGGGACTCTGGAAGAGATTGTCCCTGGCTTCATTTCTTGGACTCATGCTCCCAGCAGTGGGTGTGTGCCCATGTTTTGGGATCTCCTTCGGGGCTGTCTCAGTAGGAGTGGGCCATTTTCTAACTGGTGTTTTTGGTCGAACTACTGAAGATTCTGAAATCCCTTTTTGAACTGGTTGTGCTACATTGAAAGCTGATTAAATATTGGTAGTGAGAGCACCAAATAGTTTTGACTACACCTTATTGCAGTTATTATCCTTTTGGCTTGCATTTTGGGACTGGACAATCACCTTCATCTATCTAGGACTTTCTGTATTAGTTCTTTAAAATTGCTGCAGCTCATTCTCTTTGTTTGCTTTTCTCGCCTGTTAATCCCTTTAAAAATTATTTTATTTTGTGAGGGGGAGTAGTTTTGGGTCTCAGTTATATTGCATGTGTGTGTAGAGTGTGTGGTATAGGGTTTTTTATTATTGTAGTGTGTGTTAGTGTGTGTGCTGTGTTTGTGGGATTAGTATCTTGGGGGCCTGAGACTACTTATTCAGGAGGGATGTGTCTGGGAAAGTGTGAGGTTCTGGGACTGGCTAGAATAGTGTATGGGGCATCCCAGTTTCTCAATCTATGACCTTTTTTCAACCTCCCAGTGTCTTTCACTACAGACAGGTGCTGTAGGGAGGTTGGGATAGGGAGGAACCATACTGTTCGATTGGGTTGGGATGTCCCATTCACTATAGGGGTAGTAGGAGCGAGGTAGTTAGGTGTAGAAGGCACCCTGGGATTAGACAGGTCATAGAGAGAGGCCAGACATGTTTAGTATCCGTCATCAGGGTTGCCACCAGACTGAATGGGCAGGTAGCTAGAGGGGCTGCACTGTCGACCAATCCCTTGAGACAGTGCTTTGCAATGCCAGATCAGTCACAAACAAGATCGTAATTATTGTGGACATGGTTTCTTCGGCTGATCTGGCTTGCATTAAGAAGACCTGGATTGGTAATGATGCTGGCCTGGTTTTAGAGGCCACCATCCCACCTGGGTGTACCGGAGTGCCCTGCCCCACAGTGGAACGCAGGGGCAGGGGGTAGCAATCTGTTTTAGATACGAAATAGGCATCACCCTGCACCCAGTGAGAACACCATTTTCATTTGAATGTGTGGCAGCACATGAGGGTCCAGGCACTGGTTGCTGGATTCTCCTTAGTTACCGCCCTCCTGAGGCGGTGGGAGATTTCCTTCAGGAGGTGGCCGATTTTGTCATCGGTGAAACATTAGAGGCCCCCAGATGTTTAGTACTGGGGTACTTCGATGTTTGGGCCAATGAAGAATCCTCTTGGCTTGGTTATAACTTCCTCCAGAGGATGTCATTTCTGGGTCTGATGCAAGTAGTTTCTTCCATGACCCATCAGGGCTGCCACATGTTGGACCTGGTGTTCTCACTGGGGCTTGAGATAAACTGTCTCAGGATTGATTGGGTAATTTGGTCCAATCATTGTACTGTGGAGTTCTTGTTCAGGGCCCCCACTGACAGTCCTCCCCCTACTGAGATGGTCAGCTATCACTCTTTGAGGTGGTTGACCCCCGAGGGTTTTTTGGTGGTGGCTGATCTATCCAGTATGGACAGTGCATGTGTTGGGGGTGTGTGCATGGCAGTTGATGCCTATAATAAAGCGATGTCTGGTGCACTCAACTCCCTCACACCAGTCTGTTTGTGACCCAGATCTTCTCACTTGAGATCCCCTTGGTATGATGGGGACCTCAAGGTGATGAAGATCTTGGGTCAGAGATTAGAGTGTTGCTGGTGGAAGTCTGGTCTAGAAGTGGAAGACTGGCTCTGCATGCACACTATGGTGTGTACCAGGGGGCATTCAACTGTAAGAAGGCAGAATTTCTGTCCAGGGAGATTGCTTGTGGGAGGAACTGACCAGCTGTGCTCTTTCAAACTGTGGACGGGCTCCTCCATCCTTCTTGACTACCGCTGAAAATAGCCTTTTCAAATGCATTATGTGAGGACTTTGCTCAGTTTTTCTCAAACAGGGTGTCCACCATCAGGCAGGGGGTTCCGCCAGTGAGCCACGGTGTGGCTGACAGTGGTCACCAGAAATGACCGGAGAGCATTCCACCAGGTTGGGGTGAGTTTAGACTGCTGGAGGTAGCTGAGATCATTGAGATTGCTTCCAAGCTTCGGCACACCTTTTGTGAACTGGACCTAGTGCCGACTCGTTTCTTAATGGGACGTGTTGACTCCATTGGCCCGGTGTTTGCCTTGATTGTCGGGTGCTCTCTGTCAGAGGTGGTCTCACCCAATGTCTTGAAGGAGGCATTGATGAGACTACTTCTGAAAAAAACATTGTTGGACCCTGATGTCAAGGCAAATTAGCGTCCCATCTCCAATCTTCCCTTTTTAGGTAAGATTGTGGAGAAGGTGGTGGCGCTTCAGCTTGAGGAGCACCTCGTGGCCCATGATCTATATGAGTTGCTCCAGTCTGGGTTTCATGAGTGGCATAGCATGGAAACTGCATTAGTTAGGTGCATAATGACCTCCTCAGGGCAAGAGATCGTGGGGAAGGGACAATTCTCGTCCTCCTTGATCTCTCTTCAGCATTTGACATGGTGGACCATTGTGTGTTACTTGACTGCCTAATAGACTTCTGCGGACTTACCGGCACCATCATCTGCTGGTTTGAGTCTTTTCTATCTAACAGGAGGCAAAGGGTAGTGATAAGGAATTTCTCCTCCTCCTTCCCTAGTATCCTGTCATGTGGAGTTCCCCAGGGTTCGGTCTTGTCACAATTTTGTTCACCATGTACATGCTGCCCCTGGGAAACCTCATTAAGAAGTACTGCATGGCTTTTCATTGCTATGCTGATGATACCCAGCTGTATCTTTCCTTTGCCCCTGGAACATCTTGTGCAGTGGAAGTGTTTAACAGCTGCCTTGCTGAGATGAATGACTGGAAGGCCACCAGCTGACTGTGACTGAACCTCGATAAGAAGGAAGTGCTGGTGGTGGAGTCGAACAGAGGGTGAAATAGGTTAGCCTCTGGTGCAGAGACAGGACTTTTTCTTGGCTCGGTTCCATTAAAGGCCTCCTCTAGGGTGCGTGATCTGGGCATTATTCTTGACAGCGGATTGATGCTTGAGTTTCAGGTGTTGTCCGTTGCCTGTACCAGTTTCTATCATCTGAGGAATATTGCCAGGATAAAGCCCCTAATTCTGCCTCTGTACCTCCCCACCTTGGTGCATGCTTTCATGATGTCCAGACTTGACTACTGTAATGTGCTCTATCTCATGGTCTCTGGGGGTAACCTTCACTGACTGCAGCTGGTGCAGAATATGGTGGCTAGGCTGTTGACAGGACAGCCTAAGTATTGTCACATTACTCCAGTGCTGAGTCAACTGCACTGGCTGCCAGTCAGGTGGAGGGTCTTCTTTAAGGTGGGATTGCTCACCTTTAAGGCCCGACATGGCCTGGGCATTGGTTACCTGAAGGACCTTCTTACACCTGCTGTCTCAGTCCACTCCCTCCGTTCCTCCTATAGGGGCCTCCTTGTGATTCCCAGGATGAGGATAAAAACAGCAGGTGAGAGAGCTTTTAGTGTCACCACCCCTGTCCATTATAATTCACTTTCTCCAGCTGTTAGAGAGGCCCCTTCTGTTGAGGTATTCAAAGCCCACCTCAAGGCCTTCTTGTATAATCAGGCCTTCCTGGACTGTGCTTTATAGCCTTACCCAGATTCCTGAATTTCATGCTTTAATTGGTCCTTGGCTATCTCTGGGTTAGCAGCTATTGCCGAGAGTAGTATTCATAAATTTTATAATAATTGTTGTAATTCTGTATATCTAATAGTGTGTTGTTTGAGTATATATATATAATTGTTATTGAGTTTTGTATGAAATTTTAATATGTTAGGTGCCCAGAGCCTCTGGGATGGGTGTCTTTTTACATAAAATTTGCCTTGCCTTGCCTTACCTGAAAAATGTAGCCAGATTGTGTCCTTTAAGTGACCACAGTGATCTGTGCACACTAGTGCAAGCTTTTCATACCTCATGAATGGACTACTGCAATACACTGTATTATTGCCGTCAAGCTACTCAGCTTTGCCACCTGCAGTTACTGCAGAATTTGGTAGCCAGGCTGTTAACTGATATTTCCATATTCAATTATATTACTCCCAATTTGTTTGAATTACACTGGCAGCCGATCTGATGCTGTTCTGAATTTAAAATTCTATTGCTAATTTATAAGGCTATAAAAGGAATGGGCCCCCTCTACATTTGTGAATTACTGGCAACCCATCAGGAGGATTTTGAGGGTACCAGATTAGTGAGGACCATAGACCAAGAGGAAAGGACATGGAGCAGGAAGATGACATTTTCCGGGTTTACCACAGAGCAGGAGGATGGCATCTAGAGCAAGATGGTGGCATATGTGAGATGTTTGCAGGACATTCCACAGGATAGGACATTCTCCTGTTTTCTTTATCTGGTCGAAGGTAGGAAGCATCTGGTTCACTACGCAAGGGTATTGTAATCCAGTTGTGTGCACTGTATCCATACATTGAGGGTCATTTACATAATACTATGAACTCAGTTGAAGTCAAGCCTGTTCCTAGGTACGGTAATTGAGAACATGTTGTAAAATCCAGTCTGGACAAGTTTCTGTAACATAATTAATCCATGGAACATTAGAGAGTAACCTGCATCAGCAGGCTAGTGTTAGAAGACAGCCTAGCAAAACTCTATTTGGGACAGAGTGTGGTAAGGGGTATGTACACATGATTTTGGTTGGTATTCGAGATACTCAAACATAACCCTATATGGTATACAGCAACAACAAATTCTAGCCAAAGGACTGTTTGGAACTTACAAAGGGGAACAAGACTTGACATAGGCAGCAAATATGCCTTGAAAAGGCTCCAGAAAGGATGTGCAAATGTTGGTAACAGTTGGGGCAGGTGCTGTTGTTGGGCAAATAATTTAAATAAAACATAATTTAACTTTAATTCAGTCTTTTGGGGATTTTCTGCTGACAATGAGCCCTACTCCTTTTTGTGCTTTTGAGCAGGCAGAGAAAAAGCCAGTGGAAGAGGGAATTAATTATCTGAAGGACAAGTGGAGCCCCAAATAATCTGGTGAACACTGTGGAGATGTGGGGGTTGCTCAGTCTGCCAGAGGTCTGCAGCATTCCATACTGAACTAACTGCAGGATAGACCATAACACGGTAGCTTCTGAACAGGTTAGCATAGGGGTGAGGAGACTCCACTGTTGCTCCTCTGCTTCACCATTCCCTTAGGGTCTTCAAAAGTAGATGAAAGATAACAGGTAATGGAGAAACCAGAGTACTGCTGCATTAGGAAAAAAAGAAGGGCATCCAAGATGATGTCAATGTAGCATCCGTACTTCAGAGTTACATAGAAACATAGAAACATAGATTTTGACGGCAGATAAGGACCGCTTGGTCCACCCAGTCTGCCCATTTCCCTACCTAATGGATAAGCTGCAGATCCTAGTTAACTAGCAGCCTACTTCTTCCTACCCCCACCCCCTAGAATTGCCTTATGACTGTCCCACGCATGCTTGAATTCCACCACTGTTTTTGACTCCACAACCTCCTCCTCCGGAAGGTCGTTCCATGCATCCACAACCCTCTCTGTGAAAAAATAGTTCCTTAAATTACCTCTGAGCCACCCCCCTTCTATCTTCAAATTGTGCCCCCTTGTTCTTGCACAACTCTTTTTTTGAAAGATGCTACCCTCTTGGACTTTGTTGATTCCCTTGAGATACTTGAAAGTTTCTATCATGTCCCCCCTCTCCCTTCTTTCCTCGAGGCTATACATATTCAGCTCCTTAAGTCTCTCTTCATATGTCTTCCAGTGCAGACCCTGCACCATTTAGTGCACTCCTCTGGACAGCCTCCATCCTGTCTATGTCCTTGCGAGATTAGGTCTCCAGAACTGCACGCAGTACTCCAGATGGGGCCTCACCAACTGTCTGTACAGAGGGATAATAACTTCCTGCTTTCTGCTGGTGATGCCTCTCCCTATGCATCCCAGTATCCCCCCAGCCCTCCTTGCTGCCTTCTCACATGGCTTGCCCACCTTTAGGCCATCTGATATGACTACCCCCAGGTCCCTTTCCATTTTTGTTGTTGTTAGTATCTCACCCCCCATTGTGTACTCTTCCCCTGGGTTTTGTTTCCCAGGTGCATTACCTTCACTTCTTAGCATTGAATCTAAGCTGCCATACATTTGACCATTCCTCCAACCTTGCCAAGTCCCTTCTCATCCTTTCCACCCCACCTTGTGCATCAACTCTTTTGCAGATCTTTGTGTCATCTGCAAAAGACATACTTTCCTTCCAGTCCCTCTACAATGTCGCTTATAAAGACATTGAAGAGGACCGATCCTAATACTGAACCCTGCTGTACCCCCAGTAACCCCCTTTCTTCAGAGTGGACTCCATTTACTATACTCTCTGTGCCCTATTCTCCAGCCAATTTTTACCCAGGCTGTCATGGGACCCACTCCCAGGCTGGCTAACTTGTATATTAATCTTTTGTGTGGGACTGTGTCAAATGCCTTGCTAAAGTCTAGGTAGGCCATGTCCACAGCCCTCCCTGATCTCTACTTTGGTCACCCAGTCAAAGAAATCTATCAGATTTGTCTGGCATGACCTTCCTGCTGTGAATCCATGCTGCTTTGGGTCCTGAGCCCTCTGGCCTCTGGATACTCAACAATTCTTTCCTCCAGAAGTGATTCCATCATTTTCCCTACCACTGAGGTTAAACTAACAGGTCTGTAGTTTTCTGCTTCTGCCTTGCTCCCACTTTTGTGAAGGGGAATCACATCTGCCCTTCTCCAGTCCTCGGTACCACCCCATCCTCCCATGATTTGTTAAAGAGGGTAGTCAGTGGTGTCACTAGTTCTACCCTTAGTTCTTTTAGAATTCTGGGATGAATCCATCAGGCCCCATTGCTTTGTCCACCTTCAGTTTTAAGAGTTCTTTCTGAACCCTGTCTTCTGTAAATAGGCTGGTATCAACTTCTGTATCCAGAGTGTTTCTACTGTTTGTTTTAGGTACCTCCCCCACTTTCTTTGTAAATACTGAGCAAAAATATTTGTTTAGTATCTCTGCCTTTTCACAGTCACCCTCTGCCCACCCTCCTTCCTCTTTATTAAGCCTCACTAGCCCTCCCTTGGTCTTCCTTCACTCCCTGATGTACCTATAAAGGTTTATCCCCCTTCTTAACTGAGTTGGCTATCTTTTCCTCAGTTTGGGCCTTTACTGTTCTGACTGCCTTCCCAGCTTCCTTTTGCTTTAACTGATACAGTTCTCTGTCCTGCTCCTTCTGTGTTTCCTTGTACTTCCTGAATGCTTTCTTTTTCTCTTGAACCTTCACTGCCACTTCCTTTGAGAACCATAGTGGTTTCTTACATCGTTTCATTTGTTAATTTGCTTCACACAAAGGCTTGTTACCTCTGTGATGGCAGTTTTATTATTCCCATTGTTCTTCCACCCCTCCTTCCTGCCCATTTGCTGAGTGCATTCCTTAGGCACTCCACCCATTTTAGCAAAGTCAGCCCTCCTAAAGTTCAGTACTTTTGCCTTTGTATGGCTTGACTCTATTGCTGTGTTTATTGTGAACCATACTGTTCGATGGTCGCTAGTTCCCAGATGGCTACCCACTTCTACATCTGTGATCCTCTCTTCATATCCATTTGAGAGAACCAGGTCTAAGATTGCTCCCTCTCAAGTGGGCTCCAATACTAGTTGTCTAAGGCATGCCCCTTGTAGGTCATCTAGAATAACCCCGCTCTTTGAAGTGGCTGCTGCAACTGCACTCCAGTTAACATCTGGCATATTCAGATCACCCATCAGCAATATCTCCCCTTTTTCTGCCATTCTAAGTATTCTTTCTATAATTTCCTTGTCCATTTCCTCCCCTTGAGAAGGGGGTCTGTATACAACCCCTGTGCGGATTGGGGTGCCATTGCCGGTCTCCAAATTTACCCACAGTGCTTCTTCTCCTCCCTGTTTTCCCTTTGTTCTGTTGCTTTGATTCCTTCTCTTATGTAAAGAGCTACTCTTCCTCCTCTTTTACCCTCCCTGTCCCTCCTGTAGATAGTGTATCCTGGTATGTTTATGTCCCAGTCATGATTTTGTGTGTACCATGTTTCTGTGACTGTCACGATATCCAGATGTTCCTCCTCCATCAAGGCCACTAATTCAGGAAACTTGTTACTCAGACTACAGGTATTGGTACTCATTGCTCTCCATTTTTTGATGGCTTTACCTTCTTTTGCAGCATCCCCCACTGACCTGTCTACCTCGATCTTTTTCTCATTTAGTACCCTGTTTTGTAGGGAGAGGCTGGGATTTTCCTGCTGCTTATCAGTGCCTCTCCCCTTGACTAGTTTAAAAGCTTGCCAAGTTCTTCCCCTTTTGCTTACTTTGTGCCTTTTACTGCCTTTCAATAGTATGAAAGAATCAGCAACTAAGCAACCTAAACATCAGCAAAAAGAGAACAGTAGAAGAGGAATAGGTATTCTTCCTTTTCAGATCCTGAAACACCGATTTGGAAAAGACCAGTTGCTTCCTAACTTTCAGCCCTGCTCTCCAGGAAGCAACCACCAAAGAGTCAATGTCGACTGGTGTGAGGGTCCCACATGTAGCTTCAGGGTGCCCTGCAGACACAAACAGGATGACCCAAAGAACTCCTTTGTTGCAGCCTCTGGGATTGGGCATTTTTTTCATGACTCACTGATTCTCCCTCACCTGAAAACTCATGTTGGAAATCAGCCATAGCAACACTGGGTTCACTGGCTTCCACTAATGCCACTGAAAATAGAAACCCTTTTTCAGTGGCGGAAATATTGACTGCTAGTCCTGTTTCTTTGAATCCAAACCCATCTACTGCAACCACTGGAATTCTATAAACTAAGTCTGAATGAGTTTTGTTTCATTGGATGTTCTGAACCCAAAAGATGTGTGCTTTGATAGAAATTTAATGAAGCTCCAGTTTGTGTCAGCTTTTTTTAGGAATGTATAGAGCACTTGTAATGATTTTACAGTCTGTAAACTAAAAATATACAGAGTGAAATGCTTTTAGTCTAAACATAGAAACATAGACTTTGACGGCAGATAAGGACCACTTGGCCCACCTAGTCTGCCCATTTCTCTACCTAGAGGATAAGCTGCAGATCCTATTTAACCAACAGTCTATTTCTTCCTACCCCCCACAAAAATTGCCTTATGTCTGTCCCATGCATTCTTGAATTCTCCCACAGTTTTAGACTCCACAACCTCCTCAGAAAGGCTGTTCCATGTGTCCACCACCCAATATGTGAAAAAATACTTCCTCACATTGCCCCTGAGCCATCCCCCCCATCTTCAGATTGTGTCCCCTTGTTCATGCGCATCTCTTTTTCTGAAAGATGCTACCCTCTTGGACATTGTTGATTCCACTGAGGTACTTAAACATTTCTATCATGTCCCCCCTCTCCCTCCTTTCCTCAAGGGCATACATATTAAGCTCCTTTAGTGTCTCCTTTTATGGCTTCTGCTGCAGACCCTGCACCATTTTAGTTGCCCACCTCTGAACTGCCTCCATCCTATGTCCTTGCGGAGATGGGGTTTCGAGAACTGGATGCAGTACTCCAGATGGGGTCTCACCAACTGTCTGTACAGAGGGATAATAACTTCCTGTTTTCTGCTGGTGATACCTCTCCCTATACATCCCAGTATCCCCCCAACCCTCCCTACCACCTTCTCACATTGCTTGCCAACCTTAAGGTCATCTGTTATGATTACCCCCAGGTCCCTTTCCATTTTTGTTGTTGTTACTACCCCCCACTTGTGTAATCTTCCCCTTGGTTTTTGTTTCCCAGGTGCATTACTTTGCACTTCTTTGCATTGAATCCTAGCTGCCATACTTCTGACCATTCCTCCAACCTTGCCAAGTCCCTTCTCATCCTTTCCACGCCTCCTTGTGCATCAACCCTGTTGCAGATCTTTGTGTCATCTGCAAAGAGGCATACTTTTCCTTCCAGTCCCTCTGCAATGTCACTTATAAAGACATTAAAAAGGACAGGACCCAGTACTGAACCCTGCAGTACCCCACTAGTAACCCCCCTTTCTTCAGAGTGGATTCCATTTACAATTACCTTTTGTGTCCTGTTGTTCAGGCAATGTTTTACCCAGGCTACCACCCTGGGACCCACTCCCAGGCTGGTTAATTTGACTACTAATCTTTTGTGTGGGGCTGTGTCAAATGCGTTGCTAAAGTCTAGGTAGGCCATGTCCACAGCCCCTCCCTGCTCTACTACTTTGTTCACCCAGTCAAAGAAATCAATTAGATTCGTCTGACATGACCTTCCCTCTGTGAACCCATGCTGACTTGGGTTCTGTGCCCCACTGGGCATAAGGCTTCTTATATTTTACCTGTTGCTTATTTCTGGAAATGTACACCCAAATCCTGATTCATTGACTATTAATTCCTCAGTGTATAGCTTACAAAAATAGAGTGGACTTCAAATGGCGCATGTGACTGTAAGAAACATTGCACCAGAATTTGAAAAGTTTGTTTGGTGTTATAACATACGTTTGATATTATTTTTTTATCTGAAACATGATTAACTTCTCAAATCAATGACAGAGACCTGCACATTTCTGATTATCAGTTTTTTAGGGGTGACAGGACTGTCAAGTTATGTGGACAATGTTTTTTATACAAAAAATGACTTAAGTGCTATTAACTTACAAATAACGTCTGAAGATCCCAGCTGTGAACTCCTTGCCTTAAAGGTAACAATTTGGAAAACATAAAAACATCTGATTGTTGCTACAACTTATCTTCCCCCTGATACTCATAAAACTGGTTTTGGATATTTTTTGAGAATATTATAAAAAGTTTAATAGAAATTTAGAAAAAATAGTTTTTGGTGATTTCAACATTGATTAAAACACCAAAAGCAATAAATACTATCATGATTATAATGGTGAGATGCCCTTAACACAGCTTATAAATGAATTGATCTGCACTAACTACACCACAGGTGCTGGTGCAATTATTGATTAGTTGTTAGTTTCCAAAGAAGAGATGATAAAAACATAAAAATTCTATCAGACTCGTTAAGTGGTCATTCTCCAAAAAAATGCACTTGGTCTATTAAAGAAACAAAGAGCACCCCTTGTTAAAATGAGGGTTCAGATTTTACCAAAGGACACAATTACTGATTTTAAAAATACTTTGAGTCAAATAGATTGGTCTTTTGTTGATTATATTCCTGACATTGACCTGGCACTTGATTTTTTATGACAGGATTTAATAGTCTGTGACATTTTTGGCTCATACAAAAATATTACAAAAAGTGGTAATTCTTAGAAATGGGTAACCCCCCAATTGTTCCAATCAATCAGGGACAGAGATAGTAAGTGGTACAAATATAGAGAGACAGGACAATTTCAGTACAGCGCATTATTTATGACTCAATAGCACATTCTCTACTCGAAGACACAATATCTCGCTGCAACATCACTGTCCCCTGCCATGGGAATAACCAATGGCACAAGCAGATTACCAGGACACCATGCTGGGAAAAAGCAACAGGAGGTAGTGGGAACAAATTTAAAATGTCACATACAATGTCCCCACTGAAACACTGTGTAGGAGGTAGGCTGAGGGGAAACTAGGTTTAAATAATTAAGGGAGTACGCGCCACATTTTTATGAGGCAGCATAAATGGTTTAAGCTGCTAAGAAAGCAGGAGTAAATGGTAGAATGTAACAATAAAACTGCTAGAAAAGCAAGCACACTGGAATTGAAACTAGAAAAGCAAGCACATGAGGAAGAGTTGGGAGTTGTAACTGCTGAGTGAAGACAAGCACTGAGGGCATCCAGGTATAAACAATTAAGAATGGAGCAATAGGTAGGGGAAACAGCAAGGGAAGCTGAATAGCACACAGATACCAATTGCAGGTAAACTGAGGGATTATTAAATATTAAAAGTATGATGAAAGGAAATGGGAGCCTGAATAACACAAAATGCTTAAATATCACAATACAAGCAAAGGGAAAGAGTAGAATGCCAGAAAAACTAGAAGCCCCCCCAAAAGGTAATGTGGAAGAAATACAAGCACAGGATAACAAACAAGCATTTGTCAATGCCGAATATTTGCTTGCTTGCATTGGCAGTGGCAGTGTAGAAGTTTCAGAGCTGTGTAATAGGAAATGCAGTGAAGTATTGAACTGAAGCCAACCCCACCACCACCCTGCAGAGAGTGACAGGCATTGGGGTGTGCCTTTTTGTCATCAGGCATAACGGCACGCCATTTCACCACACCCACCCTCCCACCCTGCAGACACTGACAAGTGTCACGGTGTTCCTTGGGGTCTTTGGCCCTTACCCGCACCCCATTCCATTAGGAATACGGTGAGATGGGTGCGATATAGGAGAATGGGGTGAACATTGGGGCCGAAGAGTCCAAGGCATACCTCGATGCCTCTCACTAGCTGCAGGGTGTGGAATGGTATGAGCATTACAGGCAAGAATCCCAAGTCACACCCCTGATGCCTGTCATTCTCTACAGGGTTGGGCTTTATGGTTGGAAACCCTAATACCTCAGACATTCATTGGTATTTTCACTCCAAATGTTCAACATGGGTTTTTTGTGACCCCACCTCATGAACAAGGGGAATATCAGTTTGTTAGCCGAAACCTGCTTATGCACAGTGACTACAGCATTTAGCACCACAGGTGCAAAAACATTCTGAACAGGATGTAAAAAATGACAGCTGTACTGTTCATGGGGAGGTGAAAAATAGCAATGTTGCAAATCTGCAGTAAAATATTTAAAAATGGTGATCACGGCGTACATAGAAAGTGTGCTTTTTCCGTATATAATTAGGTTGGGATTTTTTACAGCAGATTGTCAACTCAGGTATTTTGGTGCCTCGATCATGACGGTGTCACTGTGGTTTTCTTTATCTGTCCCGAACAATGATTTCCCACAGCGACCACGCATCTCTGTGCTGAAAGTGTGAAAACACACTTCGGCCATGTTGTGAAAAATGACAGCTATACTGTAAATAAGGAAGTGTAGAAAAATGCCACTGGTGAAAATCTGGACTTAAAATATTACAAAGTCATGAACTTACGAAGGTGCGTGGAAACTGCACAATGCTCACTCGTAACAGAGTCATTTTATGGACTTTTGTCACCAAATTTTCAACATAGCCATTTTAAGACCTCTGCTCATGAACAGTGTAACTGTGATTTTCTTAATCTGCCCCAAACATTGCTTTCGCACACCAACAGCACCATTGTGCGCTACATGTGCGAAAACACAGTTTGGGTGGCATATGAAAAATGGCAGCTGTGCTGTTCATAAGGAAGTGTAATAAAATGGCAATGTTGAAAATCTGGATTGAAAATATTAAATTCGCAAATTTATGAGCATGCATAGGAAATGCGCAACGCACGCTCGTAAAACAGTCATTTTTAGGAATTTTTTCACCAAATTTTCAACATAGCCATTTTAAGACCTCTGCTAATGAACAGTGTCACTGTAATTTTCTTAATGTGTCCCATACATTGATTTCACACATCGACTGCGCCATTGCGTGCTACATGGGCAGAAACACATTTTGGGCAAGATGTGAAAAATGACAGCTATAGTACTCATAAGAAGGTGTGGTAAAATGGCAATGTTGAAAATCTGGAGTGAAAATATTGAAATTTCACGAAAGCATGAAACTGTACAACGACACTCTATAAAACAGTCATTTTGGAATTTTTACCAAATTTCAACATAGTCATTTTAAGACCTGTGCTCATGAACAGTGTCACTGTAATTTTCTTAATTTGTCCCGTACATTGATTTCGCACACGACTGCGCCATTGTGCACTACATGAGCAGAAACACATTTTGGGTGAGATGTGAAAAATGACAGCTGTACTACTCATAAGAAGATGTGGTAAAATGGCAATGTTGAAAATCTGGGTGAAAATATTAAAAATTACGTGAACTACGGCGTGCATAGGAACTGCATAGCCACACTCGTAAAACAGTCATTTTTAGAATTTCTTCACCAAATTTTCAACATAGCCATTCTAAGACCTCTGCTCATGAACAGTGTCACTGTGATTTTCTTAATTTGTCCCATACATTGATTTCACACACCAACTGCACCATTGTACTACATGGCGGAAACATATTTTGGGTGAGATGTGAAAAATGGCAGCTATACTACTCATAAGAAGGTGTGGTAAAATGGCAATGTTGAAAATCTGGAGTGAAAATATTGAAAATTCATGAACTTACGAGCATGCGTAGGAACTGCGCAACGCGTGCTCGTAAAACAGTCGTTTTTTGGAATTTTTCCACCAAATGTTCAAAATAGGCTTCTTGAGAGCCCACCTTATGAACACTGGCAGTGTCGTTGCATTAATCAGTCCCAAAAGGTGAGTTTGCGCAGTGACCGCGCAGTGACTGCGAAATCACCCTTTGGGCCCGAATAATGCCATGACAGTGACATCATTCATGAGAAGGGGTCCTAAAAACCCCATGTAGAAAATTTGGTGCAAAAATTCCAAAAAATGCCTGAGATATGCAACAAAGTTGAAAAAACCCTATCTAGCCCATTATACAGCTTACCGGCATTTCCTCAGTTCGCGGTCGGCTTTGAAGAGTGCAGGCATGTTCCCGGTCCACGAAAGATGGTGGCGCTGAGCTCGGAGGTAAGTATGGGTGGGGAGGCAGGGTGCGTAGTGGATGGGTGAGGGTTGTGGGGGGCAGGAAGACTGCGTGGGACCGTTTTGCTTTACAGGTAAAAAAAAAAAAAAACGATGTGGGACGTTTGCCATGCTGGGGTGGGCTCCCAGCGTGGCAGAAGAACGACTGGGGAGTGGAGCGGCGGAGGATTGGGCACCCTAGTCGACCATGGCATTTGTTGCCAGCTGGGGTGGGCTCCCAGCATGGCACTTTGTACTCGGGAAATGAAGTCGGCGGGGGATTGGGCACCCGTCGGTGATAGCATGGGGAGAGACAGTGGACGGGGATTGGGCACCCCATCGGCTATACCATCGACTTGCCACACTGAGGTGGGCACCCAGCGTGGCATTTGGAAGGCTTTGGGGGGAGCGCAGCACAGCCGATGGAGGATTGGGCACCCCCCCGTCGGCTATATGTGTGTGCGAGGGAGGGGAGGGCAGCATGCAGTATGCGTGTGTTTCTGTGTGTGTGTGTGTGTGTGTGTGTGTGTGTGTGTGTGTAGGGGGAGCTGCGCATGAGCAGGCGATATCTTATCGCTAATCACTGAAGCGTAGCTCCCCCTTTCAACTGTATGCCACTGCATTTTGGAGCTTGTCATAGACAGCTCCAGCACGCATTGGCTTACAGGGGCCACGCCTGCCAACACACTGACTTAATTGGAAGAGGGGGTGACACACCTCCGAAATCTTGGATGATGGCACTATGTTTCTTGCACATGCGAGCAAGCAAACATAAAAAGCAGACATAGACAACAGAGAGAAGCAGAAACAACAGCCGGAGGCAAAAGCAAAGGCAGGAGAAACTCAAATCAGAAGAAGAAAAAACAGAAAACAGAAAACAACAAGCAGATGATCAAAAAGCACTAGAAGAGGGAGACAAATGCTGAAGGGGGGGCAAAGCCCCAACCTGGGGAAGGTTGAGTCCAACAGAGCTTCCAGCTACAAAGAAAACTGCTTCTGAGTGAAACAGGAAGGACAGAGTTTGAATAGCTCAGGCAGGGGGTGTGACTGGTTGCTACATCCCATTAATCTACAAGCGAAGTCTTTCTAAAATAAAATTCCATCTCTTACTCACACATACCAGTTTAACTGACAATGACATTAAAACAAATAAAACAGACTTTAAGCTGTAAAAAGATTTACATAAAGATCTGCCAAAGGAGATATCAGTAAATCAATTCATACACTCTCACTAGCAAGATTCTTATCACTGCAAATGTTAAAGCAATTATTTTGTATCAGAGGAAAATGGAAGCAATGGAGAACACCATGAGGTATACAAACTTAATACAGGTTTATGTGCCTAACTCCTACGGTTCAGCATTTGCTTCAATTAGAAAACTGTTGAAAGAATTATTAGCATCTCTTCTAAAACTCCCTGGATATAACTTATTCTTTATCACCAGCCTTCAGTGTACCAATTAGAAAACCCACTGGCCTTACTATTGAAACGACTCAGTATCTCAGCAAGTAAAAGAATATACAAACAAACATAAATCCAGTCAAGATGTGGATCTGGAACTATTCTTTCCTGTCTCAGCAGCTGTCCTCAATAAATCCCAAACAACTCTTGTCCCTTTGAGTACACAGCTGGGTCACAAAACACTACATTGTTTTCTCCAGCCACTGATACTAATCAACCTCATTTTATCAGTAGCCAGAAAGATGAGAGGTCAGTTCACAAAACTTCCGAGAATGCTGCAATGCCCCAAATGTGCAGAACATATGGCACATGGGGCTTTCTGCATTCCATGGCCAATGACTGGGATTCTCGATCCTGTGTGTCAATTGTTGCAAGTTAGACCAGCTTTTTCTGGTCTAGCTTGTGGCAATCTCAGGTACTCCTTTTATGGGGCTTGAACCAAATATTTGACACAAACTTCCGTAAAGCTGGTAAAGTGTCATCAATGCACCTGATCTTCTTGAATTGAGTGCATTCTGCAGTGAACTTTGCAATGCAGCTATGCTGGCCACTAGGTTTGACACCTACATCAATCTTTATGAATCCATATGGGGTGTCTAAATTTCAAAGAATTAAGTGCCAGATTTTCCTGATATAGCATCAGTAACACTGCAAAGAAACATAGAAACATGGAAACATAGACTTTGATGGCAGATAAGGACCACTTGGCCCACCCAGTCTGCCCATTTCCCTACCTACTGGATAAGCTGCATATTCTAGTTAACCAACAGCCTACTTCCTGCAACCCCCCACTATAATTGCCTTGTTTATTTTTTTTATTTATTTAGCTTTTGTTGACCGGGTAAGTGCACTAGATAAATCCTGCCTATTTTCAGGCACGACCCGAGGGAGAGGGATACAGATGAATGCCGACTGACCTTGAACCAGATTAAGCTGTTCTGTCTGTTGTGTCTGTCCCATGCATGTTTGAATTCCCCCACTGTTTTAGACCCAACAACCTCCTCTGTTCCATGTATCCACCACTCTCTCCGTGAAAAAAAAGGTCCTCACATTGCCCCTGAGCTGCCCCCCTCTATCTTTAAATTGTGTCCCCTTGTTCTTACACATCTCTTTTCTGAAAGATGCTACCCTCCTGAACATTGTTGATTCCCTTGAGGTACTTGAACGTTTCTATCATGTCCCCCCGTCCCTCCTTTCATCAAGAGTATACATATTAAGCTCTCTCAGTTTCTCTTCATATGGTTTCTGCTGCAGACCCTGCACCATTTTAGCTGCCCTCCTCTGGACTGCTTCCATCCTGTCTATGTCCTTGTGTAGATGAGGTCTCCAAAACTGCACACAGTACTCCAGATGGGGTCTCACCAACTGTCTGCATAGAGGGATAACCACTTCCCTTTTCCTACTTGTGATGCCCCTTCCTATGTATCCCAGTATCCCCCTGGCTCTCCTTACCGACTTTTCACATTGCTTACCCACCTTTAGGTCATCTGATATGACTACCCCCAGGTCCCTTTCCATTTTTGTTGTTGTTAGTACCTCCCCTGCTATTGTGTACTCTTCTCCTGGGTTTTTGTTTCCCAGGTGCATTACTTTGCACTTCTTTGCATTGAATCTAAGTTGCCATATGTCTGACCATTCCTCCAACCTTGCCAGGTCCCTTCTCATCTTTTCTACCCGCTCTTGTGTATCAACTCTGTTACAGATCTTTGTGTCATCTGCAAAGAGGCATACCTTTCCCTCCAGACCCTCTGCAATGTCACCTATAAAAATGTTAAAGAGGACTGGACCCAGTACTGAGCCCTGAGGTACTCCACTAGTAACCCCCCTTTCTTCAGAATGTGTTCCATTCACTATTACCTTCTGTGTCCTTTTGTGCAGCCAGTTTGCTACCCAGGCTACCACCTTGGGACCCACTCCCAGACTGGCTAACTTGATTATTAATCTTTTGTGCGGGACTGTGTCAACTGCCTTGCTAAAGTCTAGGTAGGCCATATCCATGGCCCCTCCCTGGTCTATTACTTTAGTCACCCAGTCAAAGAAATCAATTAGATTCATGTGACATGACCTTCCTGCTGTAAATCCATGCTGCTTTGGGTCCTGTGCCCCTCTGGCCTGTAGGTACTCAACAATTCTTTCTTTCAATAGTGATTCCATCATTTTCCCTACCACTGAGGTCAAACTTACAGGTCTGTAGTTTCCTGCTTCTGCCTTGCTCCCACTTTTGTGAAGGGGAATCACATCTGCCCTCCTCCAGTCCTCAGGTACCGCCCCATCCTGCCATGATTTGTTAAAAAGCATTGTCAGTGGTGTCACTAGGTCCTCCCTTAGTTCTTTTAGGATTCTGGGGTGAATCCCATCAGGCCCATTGCTTTGTCCACCTTGAGTTTTAGGAGCTCTTTCAGCACTCTTTCTTCTGTGAATGGACTGGTGTCAACCCCACTACCCAGAGTGCTTCTATTGTCTGGTTTAGGTAACTCCTCCTCATTGTCTTTTGTGAATACTGAGCAAAAGTATTCATTTAGTATCTCTGCCTTTTCACTGTCTCCCTCCGCCCACCTCCCCTCTCCTTTATTAATCTTCACTATCCCTCCCTTAACCTTTCTATGCTCCCTAATGTACCTATAAAAGGTTTTATCCCCCTTCTTAACTGAGTTGGCTATTTTTTCCTTGGTTTGGGCCTTTGCTAGTCTGACTGCCTTCACCACTTCTTTCTGCTTTAATTGATACAGTTCTCTGTCGTGCTCCTTCTTTGATTCCTTATACTTTTTGAATGCACCCTTTTTCTCCTTAACCTTCTTGCCATCTCTTTTGAGAACCATAGTGTTTTTTTACTCCGCTTTGTTTTCTTTATTTGTTTCACACAAAGGCTTGTTGTCTCTGTGATGGCAGTTCTGATTTTTCTCCATTGTTCTTCAACCCCTCCTTTTTGGTCATTTGCTAGTGCATTCTTCAGGTATTTACCCATTTTGCCAAAGTCAGCCCTTCTAAAGTCCAGTATCCTTGTTTTTGTATGGCTTATCTCCATGGCTGTGCTCATTGTGAAGCACACTGTGCAGTGGTCACTTGTTCCCAGATGTCTACTGACTTCTAAATTTGTGATCCTCTCTCCATTTGAGGGTATCAGGTCTAGTATTGCTCCCTCCTGAGTGGGTTCCAACACTAGCTGTCTAAGGCCTGCCCCCTGCAGGGCATCAATAATGACCCTGCTCTTGGATGTGGCTGCAGTACATGTTATCCAGTTAACATGTGGCATATTCAGCTCCCCCATCAACAGTATCTCCCCTTTTTCAGCCATTTTGAGAATGTCCTCTATCATTTTGTTGTCCATTTCCTCCCCTTTGAGACGGAGGGGTCTGTATACAACCCCTGTGCGGATTGTGATGCCATTCCCTGTCTCCAAGTCTTAAGTAATTTCTGCAATACAAAGAAAAACTATTGTAGATGAAATATGAGCCAAATTTGTAGTGTTGTTTCCTGCTAAATGTGGGGTTTTATGTGAAGCTGTCAAAAGACTTTCTTTTGAATCTGGACATCTTAAAACTTGTATTTTAGAGATAGAGAGTCAAAAAGAGGAAGACAAAAAGAAACAAGAAGAAGGAAAAGAAGAAGAGACGCTTGATTTAGAAGGAATGAAAGGATGATATAAAATATTAAAATGGACTACTGATTGAACACAATATATTATACAGAGCACGGACTAAATATGTTGCTTTTCTGATATAGTTAGCGTTAAATGAGAAAATGACCTATTAAAATATCTATGTTTACATTATTAATTTTAACTTTTTTATCTTACTTGACAGGATAGAATAAATTCATCTTGTGTTATTTTCTAATGCTAAGAACTTGAACCTAACTCAAGGGCTTGAGTATTTTAATATCTCTTAAAAATATGGCATTTATACTTTAGGCCTGTGTCTATACCATGTACCTATGAATAATAGATTCTTATATTACATGTATTAATAAATGACTTTATGATGAAACAAAGATATTATATATTTTATAATAATTGTAGTTCTTAATAAGTTTGTTCTTACATTTTCCTATAAAAATATACTTTAGAAAAAAACTGGATCTTATGCCATTTGTGGACTTTTTTAATCCAGAACAGACATCTCTTGACAACCTTTGATCTTTAAGTTTGGTTCAGCTGAAAGCACACTTAAGATATTCAAGCTCTCTGACGTCACTTTAATTATGTTTTGAATGCCTGTTTTAAACCAATGAGAATTATTTCTGTTTTTTTTATGCACGTTCTAAGTGTTAATAGTATGGGATTT
This sequence comes from Neoceratodus forsteri, assembly GCA_016271365.2. Taxonomy (NCBI): domain Eukaryota; kingdom Metazoa; phylum Chordata; order Ceratodontiformes; family Ceratodontidae; genus Neoceratodus; species Neoceratodus forsteri. Next base: position 662,809,202 of record CM028130.1, on the reverse strand, counting down.
TCGAAATAACTGTCATTAAGCTTCCGTAGAAGGACTTGTTGATGCGAAAGCTAAAGCTATTTGTTCTTTTTGTAACATCCTTGTTGATCCAATTAAAGGTATTAAACCATCTGTTCTGGATTTATTCTTACTTGGACCAATACAACATTAAACAGTTTGTTTGGACTTTATAAAGGTAGACTTAATATTATTTCTGATTATTGACATTATTTCTGTATTATGGAAATGCAATATCTGTATGTTATGAACACGTGAATCTGCCAGCAGAAATGGGCCTCATGGTCTAGCATGTCTGCTCAAGTGTGTAGCTAACACTCCTACATTGCAGCTGCCCACCCCTCCCCCTCTCACCTTCAGGATATTCTCAGCACTACTTACCGAAATTCCACCCTATGCTTTGTCCCATGTCCTTTTAAAACTGCCCACCATCTTGCACAGTACCACAACCTCTGGTAGGGCATTCAATTTCAACACCACCTTTTTCATGAAATAATGTCTCCTCATCTTCCTCCTAAATGTGCCCCTTTCTAATCTTAGCCCATGCCCTCTCATGACCCTTCCCTTCCCTTCCTCAGCCTAAATAAACCATCTTTGCCAGATTTATTGATCCCCTTCAAGTACTTGAAAATTTCAATCATATCCCCCCATCCCTCCTTTCCTCTAGGGCGTACAACCTCAGATCCCTCAGTTTGTCCTAATAGGATTTCCCTTCCATCCTCCATATCATTTTTGTCACTCTATGCTGCACTCCCTCTAGCAGTCTAATATCCTGCTTCAGGTACAGACTCCAGTACTGCACACAGTACTCCAAGTGCAGCCTGACTAAGGACCTATAGAGGGGCAACCAACAAATCATGCCCCCCATTCTACCTCAGGGTACTTTCTGAAGGTGAGGTGAAGAAATACCTCTCCAAAGTCCTTGGGAAGTCCAGGTTTAGTGCCAAGGGCCTGGACCTAAAACTAATCTCTCTTACACTTGATGAACTGCTTACACTGCTGACAAAATCATCAACTTGTTTCTCACCACAGGACCTTTCCCTAAACTATTGAAAGTCGCAGTTGTAATCCCCATCCATAAAGGAGGTAGCAAGACCGACCACTCCAACTACCACCCAATTTCAATTCTTCCTCATTTGAAAAGCCCTTGAGCAGATAGTCTACGATCAGCTTGTAGAGCACCTTGACAAATACACCTGCAATGCGAGCAGCAGCTCAGCTTCCAGAAACTCCACAGTACTACTACAGCACTTCTGGAGTTTATGGGCTACATACACAACACATTTGACCATGGGCACTTGGTGTGGGCAACCTTTATTGACCTCACCAAGGCCTTCAACACAGTTGATCATGACCTCCTTCTGGCTCAATTAGATGCAACTGGGCTATCCACCAACTCACTGTGCTGGTTCTGGAACTACCTCTCAGGAAGAGTACAATGGGTAACAATATGCATCGTGCTCTTGGATCCACAGTCTGTCCACAGGTGTCACCCATGGGTCCATTTTTGGCTCCCTACTGCTTAGCCTTTTTCTGAACAGCCTCCCACTAGCCTGTCAGCCCAAAATCCTACTCTATGCAGATGATGCAGTAATTTATTCCAATCACTCTGATCCACCCTTGAACAACAACTTCAGGAGGACTTCAGTCATGTGGAGGACTGGTTTAGTAAAGCTAAGATGCTAGTCAACCACAAAAAGACTAAGACCATGCTGTTTACCCCCAGCCCAATGCCACTACAGGATATCCGCCTTTAATATCCAGAACAAGCACAATATCACTATAGAAATTGTCCCCAAGTTCAAGTTCCTGTGGCTCACCCTCAACAGCTTACTATCCCACACCTCGCATGTCAACCACATTGCCACCACTGTCAATAGGAAGCTCAGACCACTTTATAAACACTGAAGCTCCCTAACTGATAAAGCCCTACAGCTTGCCATCACCATCTCAGTCTTCTCAACTATTGATTATGGTCTTGCCATCTACAGCATGACCATTGACAGTACCCTCTAGTGGTTCACCACAACACTTAATAAAGCCTGCAGACTTGCACTAGGAGCTCCGCATCTAACTCATACTTGCCACCTCTACCAGCAAATGGGGTGGCTAAATCTGAACAACAGGATCCGCTATCAAACCTGCCATCTTGACAAAAAAAAAACAGTTCTGGGCCTACTTCCCCCTGGACCTAGCTCACTGGTACATCAGGCTGCACAAGTAAGGACTAAAAGGGCATCTAACAATCTCACCATCAAGGTCTCCTTCTGGTGCACCTCACAAGGCCAGCGATCCTTTGAATACTGGGTTCCACTATGGCTCTCCTCACTCCCACCTGAACTAGCCTCAATCAGTACAATCGACTTGTTTAAGTCTGCACTCAAGGCCCACCTGTCCAGCCAAGCATCATGCAACTGCTACCCCTGACTAACTCCTCCAGTAAACCTAATACTGGCTACCCCCCAACCTTGTACTTATTAAATGGCCCAACCTACTATTTAGCCTCCCCCCCGACAAGGTGACCCTGAGCCGGAGGTTGCCACTAGCTCTCACCTCTATCTGTCTCCCCCACCTCTCTCATTATCCCAGTACCTCTGGGCCACCTTCTGCTCTTTCTCTTGTCCTCAAAATCTATGTTAGCACCTTGTTTAGCCTCAACATTGTATCTCGTGCCAATATCATGTAGATTGTCTTCCCTACTATTACAGCTGTTGATGTATCACTAATTCTATGTGTTCCCATTGTTGTTGTTCATCACTTATTCCATGATGTGGTACCTTTGTAAATGAGCTTATAGCTTAAAGACTGTAATCCGAGAACTCAATAAATAAAAAAATAAAAAAAATTATGTCTGGACGAGAATCCCCTTGCAATGCATCCCAGCATCCTCTTAGCCTCAGCAACAGCTTTCCTGCATTGAGTAGAGTTGTTCATGCTCTCCATTACCATGACCCTTAAGTCCTTCTTTTCCTTGGTGACCCCCAGCCACAGCCCCCAACCAATATTCCCTCCTCTGATTCTTGGCCACAAAGTGCATAACCTTGCACTTCTTCGCATTGAAGCCCAGCCGCCACTTCACCAACCACTGCTCCAGTTTGGATAGGTCACACTGTAGTTCTTTCCACCCCTCAACATCATCAACTACTGCCCCCATCTTAGTATCATCTATGAACAGACTAATCCTGCTCCCAACTCCATGTCAGATATCCAATATGAACATCCAAAACAACACCGGACCCAGCACACAGCCTTGTGGCACTCCACTCTTCACTGGCCTAGGTGTTGAGAGTTCCCCCCCACCTCCATCATGCATTACTGCCTCCCCTTCAGCCAGTGCACTATCCAGTTAACCAGCTTCACCCCATCCCACGAATTTCAGTTGACCCCAATCTCCCATAAGGCACTGAATTGAAGCCCTTGCTGAAGCCCAAGTATTAGAACATCCACTGCATGGCCCCTATCCAGCTCTCTTGTTACCCAGTTATATAGTCTATTGGATTGGACTGAGGCTATTTCCCTGAGATGAACTCATGCTGCTGCCCATCCTGGAGGCCATTAATCTTGAGAAATGACACCAGTCTCTCTTTCAGTATCACTTCCATAAGTTTACCCACTATGGAAGTGAGACGGATAGGTCTGTAGTTGCCTGGCTCATCCATTGGGCTGCTCTTGTGTATAGACACCATATGTGCCATCTTCCAGTCTTGTGGCATTTATCCCTACAGTAGTAGCTGCAGACATTGCCAGCTATATCTTGAAATTTCTGTGATATTTCTAGAGAAATCTCCTGCTTTCTGCATTTCCACAGTAGGGGCAGCAGAGAGAATCTCTTTAGAAATTTTGCAAAATATCTGGAAATAGCTGGCAATGTTTGTGGCTGCAACTGTATGTCCAGGGAGGTGTTGATCAGGTCCCCCAGTTTCCTGGCCAACATCTACGCCATCTCCCTTAGCACCCAGGGTGAATAACATCAGGATCTGTCACCTTGTCCACCTTAGTGTCTTCAGACTCTCTCTCATACTCTACTCTCTGCAATCATCCTGTCAGTCATCCCTTCTCCCACTGACCCCACCCTTCCAGTTCATGGAGGTAGTGAACCACCCTTTTCCTCGGTGAACACAGAGCAGAAGTACTCATTCAATGCTTTCCACCTGTTCCACTCCCTTTTCCCCTCATCCACCGTCCCTCCTGATCCACACTATTTGGCCTTTGCACTTCCTTTTTTCCCTCATGTATCTAAAAATGTCCTTCTCCTCTCCCTTAATGGCATGAGCCAGTCTTATCTCCCTGGAGGCCTTGGCCTCCCTTATGAGCTTGATTACCTCCTTAGACCAATTCGCATACACTTCCCTGTCCTCTGCCCTCCTGTCCTCTTGAATCTCTGATACCCAGCTGTCTCTTCCCTCACCCCATCCAACACCTTCTTGTTTAACCAACATGGCTTCTTAGCTTTGCTTTTCTTACTTAGAGACCTGTTTCAGGCCTCAGTAGCCTCTTTCAGGCAAGGTTTAATGATATCCCACTTTTGTTGTGTGTCCATCTCGCTCCTAATCCCCTCTAGTTACCCCTTCAGTATGTATATTGTTCTTTAAATGATGTAAAATGGTAAATCCTGTAAATAAAAATGTTAAGAAAAAGAACCAAAAGGGAGAAGGCTTTTGGCTAACAACTGGAAACTTTTTTTGTGTACCTGTGGGAAGCAATGAGTGCTACTCCCTATTGCCCAGGGCATAAATATTAGACACTCCTACTATGCAGGGTGTAATCCAAAATGGACAGCTGAGAAGAAAATGCATACTAAACAGCAACATATTAAATTGTTAGGAGTACCAAGATGGTGGTCTAATACACAGACATGATGGGAAGGTAGTTTGATGTCTCCCAGGGCTGGCACCAGATAAGATACTTCCAAGGACAGTCAAGTTGGTTATAGGAAAGGAGAGGTAGACTTTACCATCCATGTTGAGATGAACAATATGATAGTGAAGCCACTAGGGGTCATTAAGGACAATTTCCTAACACTGGAGCCAGGTTCAAGGAGTTGGCTGGTACTGTGACCTTCCCAAGGGTTCTCACAGTACACAGGAGGAACAGGTAAAGATGCTGAAAATCTTTCAATTTAACAATTGTTTAAAAGGGTGTTGTGGGTAGCAAAGTTGTTTCCCTGCACAAGAATGGGGCTAGAAATGACCTAGGGCATTATAAACTGGTTAGCCTGACTCCCATTGTCAGAAAGCTCCTTGACGCCAAAAGTAGGGTGCAGACGGTTGACTTTTTAAAGTTCCATGTACAGTAGGGCAGCAAGCAGCATGGTTTTATAGGTGGAGGGTCCTGTTTAATTAAAATAGTAAATTTCTTCAGTACTATGTGGCAAGCACTGGATAAGGGTCAAACACTTATATCCTTTACCGCAACATCAGCAAGGCCTTAGACTTTGTGCCCCATACAAGACTGGCAAAGAATTTAGGGAACTATGCTAAGTGGGAGCAGGGCAGAAGCAGGCAACTACAGACCTGTTAGTTTAACCTCAGTGATAGGGAAAATGATGGAATCACTTCTGAAGGAAAGAATTGTCAAGTATCTACAGGCCAGAGGGGCACAGGACCCAAGGCAGCATGGATTCACAGCGGGAAGGTCATGTCAGATGAATCTAATTGATTTCTTTGACTGGGTGACCAAAGAAGTAGATCAGGGAGGGGCTGCGGACAAGGCCTACCTAGACTTTTGCAAGGCATTTGACATAGTCCCACACAAAAGATTAATGTACAAGTTAGCCAGCCTGGGAGTGGGTCCCAAGATGGTAGCCTGGGTAAAGAATTGCCTGGAGAACAGGACACAGAGGGTAATAGTAAATGAAATCCACTCTGAAGAAAGGGGGGTTACTAGTGGGGTACTACAAGGTTCAGTACTAGGACCGGTCCTCTTCAATGTCTTTATAAGTGACATTGCAGAGGGACTGGAAGGAAAAGTATGTCTCTTTGCAGATGACACAAAGATATGCAACACAGTTGATACAAAAGGTGGGGTGGAAAGGATGAGAAGGGACTTGGCAAGATTGGAGGAATGGTCAAATGAATGGCAGCTTAGATTTAATGCTAAAAAGTGGAAGGTAATGCACCTGGGAAACAAAAACCCAGGGGAAGAGTAAACAATAGGGGGGTGAGATACTAACTACAAAAATGGAAAGGAACCTGGGGGTAGTCATGTCAGATGACCTAAAGGTGGGCAAGCAATGTGAGAGGGCAGTAAGGAGGGCTGGGAGGATACTGGGATACATAGTGAGAGGCATCACCAGTAGAAAACAGGAAGTTGTTATTCCTCTTTGCAGACAGCTGGTGAGACCCCATCTGGAGTACTGTGTGCAGTTCTGGAGACCCAATCTCTGCAAAGACACAAACAGGATGGAGGCAGTCCAGAAGAGGGCAACTAAAATGGTGCAGGGTCTGCACCAGAAGACATATCAAGAAAGACTTAAGGAGCTTAATGTGTATAGCCTTGAGGAAAGGAGGGGAGGACATGATAGAAACATTCAAGTACCTCAAGGGAATCAACAAAGTCCAAGAGGGTAGCATCTTTCAGAAAAAGAGGTGTGCACGAACAAGGGGGCACAATTTGAAGATGGGGGGTGATGTAAGGAAGTATTTTTTCACAGAGAGGGTTGTGGATGCATGGAACAGCCTTCTGGAGCAGGTTATGGAGTCAAAAACAGTGGTGGAATTCAAGCATGTATGGGACAGTCATAAGGCAATTCTATGGGGTGGGGGCAGGAAGAAGTAGGCTGATAGTTAACTAGGATCTGCAGCTTATCCATTAGGTAGGGAGATGGGCAGAGTGGGTGGGACAAGTGGTCCTTATCTGCCATCAAATTCTATGTTTCTATGTTGGAAAGAAAGTCAGTTGGTGGGGAATTGCTTAAGAGGGAGACCGCTAAAGGTGGTATTAAACAGTCCATCAACTGAGGACAGGTTGGGGACCCATAGGACATAGTCCTGGGTCCTGTTCTCTTCCATGTGTTTGATTGCAAAATTGGAGAAGATATGGGCAAGAGGGTGAATGGAGAAGTTATGGGCAGGAAGGAGTAAGGAGAAGTTTTTGGGAAGGAAATAATAAGAAGTTATAGTCATGAGGGCATTAGGAGAAGTTATGGGCAGGAGGGAGTAAGGAGAATTTTATGGGTAGGAGGGAGTATGTAGAAGTTATCATGTTTATTTTAGTTTGGAAATGAAATTAAAATATCTCTCTGAATAAAAATAAAGTAAAAAAAAAGTTATGGGCAAGAGGGTGTAAGGAGAAGTTATGGTGGGAGAGATATAAGGCTTCTGATGCAGGCCATGCACCATTTTGGTCACCCTGCTCTGTACTGCTTGAACCTGATCTACGTCTTTTCTGATATGGGGCCTCAAGAACTTGATGCAGTACTCCAGGTGGGGCCTCACCATCGATCTTTACAGGGGTAACACTACCTCATTCTTTCAGCTGGTGATACCATTCCCGATGCACTCCACCATTCTACCTGCCTTCCCCACTGCCTTATCACACTGCTTTGCTACCTTCAGATCATTTGAAAGGATGACCCCCAGGTCCCTCTCCTGCTTTGTGGTTGTAACCACCTCCCCCACTAAATAATACATTGCCTTTGGATTTCTGTGTCCCATGTGCACCACGTTGCACATTTTGGCATTGACACCTAGTTGCCAAACCCTTAACCAGTCTTCCAGTTTTTTCGGATCTTCCCTCATTTTTTCCACTTCTTCTGGTGTGTCCACTCCGTAGTAGATTTTTGTGTCATCTGCAAACCAGCAAACTTTCCCTTTCATCCCCTCTGTGATGTTGTTAATAAAGACATTGAAGAGGCTTGGTCGCAGTACTCACCCCTGTGGCCTGTGGCACCCCACTGGTCACCGTGCCTTCTTCCGAGTGAACCCCATTTATCACCACCCTCTGAGTCCTGTTACTCATCCCACTCCATACCCATTCTGCTACCTTTGTAGCACTCCCAAGCAGCCCAGCTTGTTCACTAATCTTTTCTGTTAGACGTTGATGAAGGCCTTCCTGAAATCCAGATATGCCACATCCATCGCTCCTCCCTGCTCCTCCTCTCTGGTAACCCAATCAAAGAACTTGATCAGGTTTGTTTGGCAAGATCTGCTTGTGAACCCATGCTGCCTTGGATTCTGCAATCAGCTGGTCATAAAGTATTCCCCAATCCTTACTTTTAGTAGCATTTCCATAACTTTGTCCACCACTGAAGTCAGGCTTAAAGGTCTGTAGTTTCCTGCCTCCATATTTCCACTCTCGTGGAGTGAGACCACACCCACCATCCTCCAGTCCTTCTGAACTTCCCCTTTTTCCAAAGATAGATTGAACAAGTTTGTTAGAGGCATAGTCAGCACCTCCATTAGTTCTTTTAGTATCCTGGGGTAACACTGTCCAGCCCCATTGCCTTATCCATATTTAGTTTTGTTAGCTCCCAGAGGACTCTCTCCTACTTTAATGGGCTAGAGTCCACCTCCCTTCCCTTTATGCCCTTTTCCCCTGTCTGTGGCCCTTCTCTTACTACTTCCTTCATGAATACTGAACAAAAGTACTTATTTCATATGCCTTCTTTCTTCTTGTCCTCTTCCACACTTCCTCCTTCCCCTTTTGGTCTTACTGGCCCTGCCTTGTTCTAATTTATTTGCTTATGTACTTGAAGAATGTTTTAAGCCCCTTTTTTACTGACTTAGCAGTGTTGTCCTCTGTTTGTGCCTTTGCTTTCCTAATTCCTTTCCCTGCCTCCTTTTGTTTTTCTTGATAACCCTCCCTATCCTCTTCCTTCTGAGTTGACTTGTTTATATCCCTTGAATGGTTGCCTCTTTCCCATTACCTTCTCTGCTACTTTCTTGGAGAACCATAGCAGGCTTTTTTTTTCTTGCTCTTTTTTCACTTGCCTTATGCAGAGGTTCATTACCTTCTCAATGACCTTCCTTATTCCTGTCCATTATTATCTACCCCACTCATTTTTCTTATCTCTGCTAGGGCTTCCCCAGTGCACTCTCTCGTTTTCTTGAAATCAGTCCTCCAGAAATCCAGGACTCTCATCTTAGTGTGGTTTCTTTCTGGTCCAGTCCTTATATTGAACCACACTGTACGATGATCACTGGTCCCCAGGTGACTTCCCACTTTGATTTCAGTGACACTGTCCCAGTTTGACATCATCAGGTCCAGTACCGCCCACCCCCCCCCCACAAGTGGGTTCCTTAATTTGTTGCCGGAGGAATGCCTCTCCTGCATGGAGTCTAGGATTTCCCTGCTTTTAACTGTTGCTGCAGCAGGGATGCTTCAATCTACATCTGGAAAACTGAAGACCCCTACTAGAAATACCTCCCTCCTTGTGTGCCATCCCTTATATTTCTTCTAGCATAACCATATCATCCGCCTCCCCTCATGCTGGAGGTCTGTATAATTCATGCCCTAAAGGTTACTGAGTGCATTTTCAAAACCTTTCTGGTATTCTGCATATTACCCCTATTCAAATAGTAGCCTCCTTCCCTGTCTCCAGGGTGACCCACAGTACCTCCGCTTCTCCCTGTTCCCCCTGTAATTCTCTGGCCTTAATGTTTTCCCTCATGTAAAAAGCCACCGCACCTCCCTTTCTCCTTACTATGTCCATCCTGGATAGAGCATACTCTGGTATGACTACATCACAGTCCTGATTTTCACTACACTAAGTCTTGGTAACTGTGACTACAGTATGTCCAGATCTTCTGCTGCCATGGTGGCCTCTAGGTCTGCCATCTTGTAGCCTAGACTTTGAGCATTTGCACACATGTCTCTCCATTTTGTACTTCCACCTTCCTTCATCTTGCCCTTTTGCCCACCCCCTTTTTCTCCACTACTTTCTTTCCCCTATCCCTCTCCTTCTTCCTCCTGGTTACCTATCTGTGTTTGTTCCTTTTGAGACTTCTTACCCTCAGGATTTCCCCTGCTGACCCAGTAAGCATGTGGTGGGGACAGACTATGTCTTCCTGCCTTATTCAGCCTCCCCCTTGGGCAGTTTAAATGCTTACCAATGTAGCATTTAAACTGTTCGGTGAGGATCTCAGCTCCACTCCTGGATGGATACAGCTCACCCTCCTTGTACAGGCCTCTAACCCTCCAGGTGGAGCCCCAGTCCTCAATGAATCTGAATCCCTCTTCTGCACAATTTCCACAACCATATGTTGAAGTCACTGCTGTGGAGCCTCCTGTCATCCCCCTTGTCATGGACAGGTAGCACCTCAAAGAAAGTAATAGATTGCGCTACTTACCTAAGACCCCTCCCCAATTTCTTAAAATAATCCTGAACTGTTTCTGGCTCCTCTTCAAATGGACAATGACATGCAACTCTCCCTGTCTCCCCAGCAATCCTCTGGCTCCTCTCTCTATCCCTTGATCTGTGGCACCGGGAAGGCACCTCACCACCTCTCCTCATCCTTGCATGTCCCCAACTGTATCCCCCGTTCTATCAAGTCCCCCACCAGAATTCACTTCCTCCTCCTCCTCCTCTGGGGTCCTTTTCCTCCTCTGGCATCTTCTGCTGCCCCCTCCTTGGGGTCTCCACCATGGATGATCTCCACAGCTGTCCTAGTCACTATTTTGGGAACCACTGTTGGACTGCCAGTGCAGTGTAGGAGTTCTGTAGTGGTTTGGGATGTGTGATGCACCTATACTCCACCCCCCAACCCTCCCTGAGCCCATTGTTGTACAGCTGCTCCTCCCTTTCAGCACCCTTTCAGGCAACAGAGCTGGACTAGGTGATCCCTGAGTGGGGGAGTAGTATAATGGTCCTTGAAGATGCCACACCTGGGGTACTGGCACACTTCTGGAGTCATCAGCTAAAATCTATCCAAATTAATCTAACTAAAATGATTCATGGCCAGCAGGGGAGAACTGATGAGGAAAGACTGGCTACATTTAATATGTAGTCCCTGGAGGCCAGGAGAGAGAGAGAGAGAGAGGAGAACCATGACTGAAACCTTCAAGTACTTGAAATGGTATTGTAAGAGGCTAGAGATACAGAAGGACTCAGACACAGGTGATTTTCTCTGGATGTCTCTTCCAACAGCTGCTTTATTGGAGAATTCCGATATAAAGTAAGAAAATCAAAAGGCGGATGGATTTCGTCAAAATAATAAAAATAACATGCATTTAAGGAGAGTAGCACAAACAGCAGTAATGCAGCATCAAACAAAAAAAAATATCCAAGTCTTGTGCATAGTAACTCATAGTAACTAGAGCACTAGCTAGGGGTGTATACACTTCAGCACCCTGGAACACATCTGACATCTCTCTGAAGAGAGCAGCTATATATATATAATAAGACTGTTTCTGATTGGCTAGAGTTCCTGTCACTCAGCTATCATAAAACACTGTTTACAAAGAACAAACATTTTTATCTCAAAAGGCTTATACGATGTTCTTACAGTGATCTTACTTTTATCTGAATACTTTATAATCATTTATTTCAATTCTGGATTTTGAAACCTCAGATTTCAAGGGTTAAGCCCCACCTTTTGTTTCTCATTCCCTGTATAATGCCTGACAATATGGCCGGCCGGCTCCTAGGGAGAGAATCTAGTAAACAGAGCCCTTCAACATCTTATAGCAGGTAAACTGAATCCCCTTTTATTTTTCATTATTACATTCACTCTGTTTGCATTTGAAGTGCTCATATTGTAATGGGATTGACTGCAAGCCTAGAGCAAACCATTCATTATGCTGCCTGCTGAGCTGTGGATATTGAAACACAGCTCAGTCACAGACAGCAATAGAAATGTAAAGGCAGCCTTTAAGCTTGGGGAGAATTCATGCTGAAAAGCGCTTTAAGCGCAAAAAGGCCAATCGTGACACAGCACACAAGCATTCTGGCAAAGAAAGCTATTTTTGTGACTTGCGGTGTTTATGAGCTGTAGGAGAAGCATACATTCGTGCAGTTTATAGAAGAACGCTAGACGGAGTGTTCTCAAATTATGCTTCCTGCTTTCGAGCAAAATTAAATCAATTGTTGTTTTTCTGGAAAGGGGAGGCATTCTCATGGCGTTTTAGCTACAAAGAGAATAGCTTTAAGGCTATTCATTTTCGAACAATTTAAAGTGTTTTTCAATTAATTTAAAGGGGCCATTGCAACTTCAAGGGAGGACTGAATATAAAGGAAGACCACTTTCATTTTCTAGCAGGTACTGGATGCTGGAGATTTTATTAATGACTAGACAGGATGGGGATAGCAGCAAAAGAAAGATAGAAAAATAATAAAAAAGGATGAATAGGTGGCCAGTCTATGCAGAAAAAAGACAGCACAGGCACAATACACACATAGGGTAGACACATAAGGGAAAAGGGGGGTCTAGTCAAAGCATAACAATAGTACCTCTATAGAAATATGAAAGGGTAGGTCTGTAACTAGATTACTAGACCCTTTGACAGTTATAAACAGGGTAGACAGCAAGCAACTCTTTTATCTTTGTGGGTGTCCACCACAAGATGCCACATGTTATATGCTGAGAAACTATAGGAGGAACATTAAGAAATACTACTTCATGGAGAGGGTAGTGGGCAAGTGGAACCTTCTGCTAGTGGAGCTGAACAGTGTTAACACAGTGGAAAGCTTTAAGTGTAGGTGTGATAGATACATGGCAAAGGTGAAGCTGATGGGGGCAGGGCTGTGTCAAGTGGTGGAATGGGGTTAGTTAAAGAAGATCTATGTGATGACTGATGAACTGGAAGATGAGCAAGTGCTAAACTGTTGAGGGATGAGGTAGAAAGAGGATAAACTGAATGGACCATGAGTATTTTTCTGTCTGTAAACAGCTACACTGTGTATCTATATTTTTACTCTCCTTAAAGAGCTAGTGTACTGATGTGTTCATTTTGGTTTCCTGCATTTTGGAGTACCTAGTTTTACACTTTCAACATTGTCCCCTGAATTCCCCCAGGAATGATGGACACCAAACCAATTTACTTGTTGCTTGCTCGTTGGCAAATTTATTCATGGCACAAAGAACTATATTTACAAACCATATAAATTTGAATTCACAATTCAATTTACATCAACGTTCTTTCCAAATTTTTCTGGCTCCAGCCTCTGTTCTTCTTCAGTCATTTCTTTCATCATGCTTTCAGGGCCCAAACACTGTGAATCCGGCCCTGTCCTCCACACCAGAACCAGGCCATTCCACTTCCCTGGGCTTTCGCCCTCCAGGCCCAGACACTTCTGAATCTGGTGCCTGGACCTATCCCCCTTCCCTCTTTACCACCACGTCTGGCTTCTTTGTCCCCTTCCCGTGTATCCTACCCCCTTCCCCTTTCTTCCCCCCGATTCCCCCTTTTCCTTACTTCACCTCCCATGGGCATACATGCCCTTCCCAACCGGGGACTCTGCTCAAGTTCCCTGGTGCAGTGCTGCCTCCCCACAGTGATCAAAATACCTGGTCCCATACCCCAGGGCCCCTAGGGCACCCGCCCTTGTCTCCATTCCTTTCCTTTGCACCATACCTGCCCCCCCATTGCCTTCCTTAATAAGGATGGGAGGGTGGGAACATTCCCAGCAAAAGAGGTCGTCCTGCCTGAGCCCAGGCCTAGTATACCCCTAATAGGCCCCTGGTCAGGACCCCCTTAGGGCTTTGCCCCCAGCCAATCCCTGAGGCTCTGGCTTGCCCATGTCATATTACCCTTTCCTGCCTGGTGATGTCATCAGGTCCCTCCACCTCTAACCTTCTGTTCCCTTCCCCCTCCCCCCCTCCCTCTCCTATATACTTATTCTTGTAGGGAGCACCAGACAACCTGGCCTACCTCTTAATGGCAAGCTCCATTGTCCCCTGAATACCCCCCAGGAATGATGGACACCGCACCAATTTACTTGTTTATTTTATTTATTTATTAATTAGATCATTGGTTTACAGACCTTTGAGTCATAGACTCATTTACAAAGGCACTGCGTCAAGAGAGCAATACAGCACAGCAAACAAAACAGTACACTACATAACACTTAGATTAAAAAAGCAACCAGTGTTACAGGCATTCACTGGTGGTGCACGCTTGGTAATAGGTAGATCACAGCAGTCATAATATAGGTACACGAGTACCACGTCAGGTAGCAACCAGAGATATTTTATTACATTAGTCAGCAGATGCAGGTATATACAGCAAAAGTAGACAGGGCAGACCCAGCCTAGGGGTGAAGGTAAGGGGCAGGTGGGGGATTATGTGCAGTTGCAGAAGTGAGTGCTTGTCAGATGGCTTCTGAGGGAGACCTTGAAAGGACCAAGCTTAGTGGAGTCAGCTATATTGGAGGGAGGGAATAGAAGCAGGAAGGAACCCAATAGCAAAAGGATCTCTGAGCCATAGAGATCCTTACCCTGGAGACAATAAGGGAGGTTTTGACAGTGCTGTGGGTGGAGACTGAGGGGGAGGCATGCTGCAGGGAGGTGGCAACCCCAGAGGGGGAGAGCCCTAGCAGGATCTTTTTTACAAGAAGCCAGGTTTGGAAGTGGAGTCTTTCTTCAAGGTTGAGCAAGTTGGTGGTGGAGTATAGCAGGCACGTATGGGTGCACCTAAGGGCTCCCAGCATTAGCCTGCAGGCTTTGTTTATAGAGAGCTGGATTCTTGCAAGTGCAGTGTTATCAGCTGCAGCATAGACGGGCAGCCCATAGTCAATTAGCGACAGGAGAGAGGAGGTGATTGTCAATCTAAGGGCCTCTTGTGGCAGGCAATCCCTATGGCTGTATAACAGTCCAATCCTGACATTTGTGGCAGCAGAAAGGGCATTGATATGGGAATGGAAGGAAAGTGCCAAATCAAAGGTAATGCCCAGATTCTTGTAGGAGGAGACCTTATCAATGGGACATTGTTGGTTGCTCATTGGCAAATTTCTTCATGGCACAAAGGACTATATTTACAAACCATATAGCTCTGAATTCAGAATCCAATTTACATCAACATTCTTTCCAAATTTTTCTGCTCCAGCTCCTGTCCTTTTTCTGGTCATTTCTTCCATCATGCTTTCAGGGCCCGGACACTGTGGATCCGGCCCCCTCCTCCACACCAGAACCAGGCTATTCCACTTCCCTGGGCTTTCACCCTACTGGCCTGGACACTTCTCAATCTGGCACCTGGACCTATCCCCCTCCCTGCTTTACCACCACATCTGGGTTCTTTGTCCCCAGCCCGTGTATCCTACCCCCTACCCCCTTTCTCCCTTCTCCCCCCTTTTCCTTACTTCCACTGCCTCTCCTCCAGCTTGCGACAGATAGAGGGGCTTCCCCCTTGTGGGCTAGTATCTAATCCCTTTCCTGGCCATCTGGTTCACTAGCACCCAAATAGGTCATAGGAACAGGCACAACCCAAACTCTGACAGGTGGATTCTGTCCAACCTGAACACTGCAGGTTGGTCGAAGGAAATGTCCCTGGGCTGCAGGTGAACTCCCACCATCTCTATTACCATCCTTGCTACCCTCCTGTTCAAACATTTCCTGACCTTCTTGATCAGCCTGACATCCTGCACCCCTCTTCATACCCTCTGGGTGGTGATATTAGACCAGCTGATTGACACCCTCGGCCACTACCCCTTCAATCTCTCCAAGTCTCCAATGATGTTCTGTCCCAATACCCCCCATGGCAGGCTCACTAAATAATTTCCCCCCAAAATGTATCATAATACAATCTGGGGTGCCCCCTTGAAATTTCAATTCCTCCATCAGAGGCATGAGCTGCACCCACTTCATCCCCCGATGCCTTTCCATAACAGCCTTGTATGTTCAGTGTTATATCTCAGCTCTGCTACTCTGGAGGTGGCCACCGCAAACCTCTTAGCCCAGTACACGAAGGAATGCCTCACTATCCAAATTTTCCTCCTGGAACTTGCCATGGAAACAAAATACACAGCGTGAGCTGTTGTTATTATTTTCTCACATACCTCTTATAGCTGCTGGACCTCCAGTGCCCCACCCTTTATAGCTCCGCCACCACAGCCCCTCTCTCTGCTGCGTCCATGGCTGCCCCAATCCTGAATGAATGTGAGGTGAATTTGCTGTGATTCTCACCCAAAAATGCCAGTGCCCTCTTGAGAACCACCCCTACTTGGAAACCCATGACCGGAGACCCATCCCAATGCCAGAACAGCATCCCTTCTGCCCTCCCCTGAGCACTCCTGTACTCCTCCACCACACTCACGGCATACCTGGGCAACTGCAGCTTCCTCACCAATGATACTTTTGTCCTTCTCCCTTCCTGGTCCGTCCTGGACCTGGCCAGGATAATTACCACCCTGTCGTGTCCCCACAGGACATCCTCGTGTTGCAATGCCTGCTCTGAGGCTATTTTCTTTTTTACAATTCAAGCTTTATTAATACATTTCCATTATAAAGGGCAGTTACAGTAAGTCGGATATGACATAACACTTGAACAGTAAGAACTGCCCTGCCCACCCTCCCACCCCATCCCCCTTACAGCAGCAATAAGATCTACTCGCTCTAACGTGCAGTGCGTGATTCAATGGTATGTATGGGTAGAACCAGAATGTGAAATAACTTCAGTGAGGTAACAAGAGTAAGGAATGAAGGGGATCCCATATCCTACTGTATGCCTCTAGTCTGTTATGAAGACTTGCAATTGCCTTCTCTGTTCGAAGGTTAGTAATGATTTTATGATTTCATGTAACCATTCCTGGAAGGAAGGAGCCAATTGTTCCTTCCAATGACATAGTATAAGTTTTTTAACTGAGAGCGCAACCATAGAAATATGGTATTTCCTAGTTCTAGCACTGACCAGGGACGTATCCCCTAGAAGACACACCTCCGGAGTGAAGTACTCCTGTAGGCCCAGTAGGGGATCAAGAGACATCTTAATTGAGTTCCATAAGGAGGAAACTTTGGGACAGGACCAGAACATATGCAAGAGAGTACCCTCTTCTTGCAGGCACTTAGTACATGTACTGGGGTTCGTGAAGCCCCATTTTTTTAATTTGGTAGGGGTACAATACATGTTATGTAGAATGTAGTATTGCATGAGATGCAGCCTATCTTGGGAAACATACTTATGACAGGATCTCCATAGGGAATGCTAGTCCAACTGGTATTGAGGGAGGAGTGAGTTCCAGAAATTAGTAGGTCCAATGGTGTCCCCGTAGGGGGGGGCCCTTACCAATCGGCAGGTCTGGGGAGAGGGGGGGGCATCACTGGCAGGTGGGGGAGGGCTAAGCAGGAGAAGAGGTACTGGAAGTGGAAATCACAGCAGAGAGAGTGAGGAAGCCCTCAGCTCCTTAAGACGGAGAAAGACTGGGGCCGATAAATTACATCCTAGAGTGCTGAAGGAACTTGCAGATGTCCTGGCGAAACCCCGGCAGAGCTTTTCACCATCTCTCTGAGGACAGGGTGGGTGCCCCAAGACTGGAAGGTGGTGCATGTAGTGCCTATCCACAGGGGGATCAAGGGAGCGGAGGGAACTACAGGCCTGTCAGCCTGACATCAGTGGTGGGCAAGGTGATGGAGGGCATTGTCAAGGAGAGGCTAGGGGGCCCTGGATAAGTCAGGGTGCCTGGATGATAGACAGCATGGATTCATCCCGGGAAATCGTGTCAGACAAACCTGGGGAGTTCTATGACTGGGTGACAAGTGCCTTGGACCTGGGTAGACCAGTGGATGTCCTCTTTCTGGACTTCAGCAAGGCATTTGACTCTGTTCCTCACGTGGGCCTGTTGGATAAACTAGGAGAAATGGGGTGGGAAACCAGATGATCCGATGGATAGGCAATTGGCTCAGGACCGGACCCAGAGGGTCGAGTTGGTGGGATAATCTCTTCCCAAGGAGGGTCATTAGTGGGGTCCCACAGGATCGGTCCTTGGGCCCCTCTGTTCAACGCCACGATCTGGACATAAGGACAGGAATCGGAGTGAGATGAGTTTCTTTGCAGATGACTCGAAACTGGGGGCAGTGGTGGATGGGGAGGAGGGAGGGTGGCCCTGCAGGGGACGTGGAGGCTCTGGAAAGATGGTCTAGAAAGTGGAAGCTGAGGTTTAATGCAGGAAATGCAAGGTACTCCACCTCAGCTGAAACCCAGGCCAAGTGTACACCCTGGGGGGGGGGAATACTACAAGTCTCAATTGCTGAGAGGGACCTGGGGGTGGTGGTGGATGTCAAGATGAACAACTCTGAAACTTGTAGGAGGGCAGCAGCCAAGGCCAACAGGATGCTGGGATGCATCGCTAGGGGGATCACCTCCAGAAGGAGGGAAGTGATACTCTCTCTGTATAACTGCTTGGTGAGGCCGCACCTGGAGTACTGCATGCAGTTTTGGAGGCCACACTTAAAGAGGGACATTAACCTCCTAGAGAGGGTCCAGAGGAGGGCAACCAAAATGATTTGGGGCTTGGGGGACAGGACCTATGAGGAGAGGCTCGAAGAGCTAAATATGTACACTTTGGAAGAGAGAAGGGACCGGGGGGACATGATAGAGGTCTTCAGGTACATGAAGAGGTAAATAGGGAGGAACAGTGAGGGCGTCGAAGGAAGGAGGAAGGGGCCACTAGAGGGCATGGGTGGAAGCTGGAGGGGAGATTCAGGGAGAAAGGAGGAGGTGCTACTTCACTGAGAGGGTGGTAGAGCCATGGAATGCACTACCTAGGGGGCTGGTGGAGGCAGAGACAGTGGAGGGGTTCAAGAGGGGTGGGACAGGTACAGGGAAGGGTTCAGGAAGCAAAATCCAATGCAGCAAGAATATCCAGAACTGGGAAGGGAGAAGCCAGAGAAGGCGAGGGGGACAACAAGGTCAGCACCCAGGGTGGGGGCTGACCAAACGAGCAGACACGAAAGACCATTAGGCCTATTCTGCTGGCATTTTAGTATGTTAGTATGTTAGTATTTTTTATAGCACAACACCCTGTATAGCTTAGATACTATGCCTGAAGATTCAGACAACAAGGAGACTTCAGGAATCAGAGCTGATACCTTCTGGGAGGGGGTAGAATTCCCCAGGACTACAGTGAGAAGGTGTTTTAGCTGCATAACTTAACTTGTCAGTGATTCCATGTGAGGACAACCAGTGCCCTTCCCCATCTACCAGGGAAAGCAGTTTTCCATCGCCTAGTTGAGGCAACCAGTTAGAAGGAATCCACCTTCCACTAAAAGTGAAAGATGGGGAATTCCAAATAGACTGAGCTAAATCAGTCTGAGGGGAATAGTGAAAAAATAAACATAACTGTGCATAAACTCTTAAAGAGGTTCTTATTGTGGTGCAGTCGGCCATCTTTACATGAAACAACTTGAGGTAAAATAAGTTTGAGGGATCCAGGCGTTTAGTTTTAATTACGTCTAACTCAATCTTAAGCCACACTGGTTGTGCCATTTCAGGGCCTGGGGAGATCCATTTAGGCAATTTGCTAGATGACTAGCCCAGTAGTATAGTGCCATATGGGGAATCCTCAGCCCACCCTCAGATTTTGGGGCAGCTAGTTGATGATAGGCCGAGGATGTTTATCTGCCCAGATAAATCTGGTAAATATACTGTGCAGTTTCTTAAACCAGTGTATGGGGATAAAAGAGTTGAGAAGGGATTAGGGGTAATAAATTCTAGGAAATACATTCATCTTAATAATGTTAATCCTGTCCCATAATGATATAGGAAGTTTAGACCATCTGTCAAGGTCATGAATAATAACCTGTGAGAGAGAATTCAGATTGTCTTTGACCCACATTAAGGGGTTACGGGATAGCTGTATGCCCAAATATTTGATTACTCTACGACTCCAACCTAAACCTAGGGGGTAAATGTCATCCTTAAATACCTTGTGGTTTAATGGGAAAAATAAGGATTTACTAGCATTCACCTTGTAATTGGATAGCACACTGAACCTGGCTATTTTGTTCAGTAAGGGTGGTATTGAAGAAACCAGATGGGAGAGATATATCAGCAAATCATCTGCGTACGCAGTGAGTTTAATCTCATGACGCCCAACTCTGATACCTTGTATAGAGATATTTTGGAGAATGTTTTGGATGAGGGGTTCCAGATATAGGTTGAACAAAAGAGGTGATAGGGGGCAACCCTGCCTAGTGCCTGAATGGAGTGAGAAGTAGTTTGAGAAGGCCCCATTAGCTGAGATTCTTGCTGTAGGGAATTTATATAATGCAGCAACCCAAGAAATGAATACCGGAGGAAATTTAAAGGTGCTCAATACCTTGAAGAGGAAACTCCAATTCACCCGGTCAAACGCCTTCTCGGCGTCCAAAGAGACCAAGACTGCTGGGAAGTCAGCATCTCTGGAAGCCGAAAAGACATGGGATAATGTACACAAATGATCTGCTGAAGAGCATCCCTTCATGAAACCTACCTGATTCATACCTATTAACTCGGGAGCACCACGGATAACCTGTTAGCTAAAATCTTTGAGAGGATCTCGGTATCCTGATTTAGGAGGGATATAGGCTTGTAGCTCTGAACGAGCTCAGGGTCTTTATCTGGCTTAGGGAGGAGCACTATCAAAGCTTCAAAGAGATGGCAATCCACCTCTGTCCCAGATAAGATGTGCTGAAATAAACTATTAAGTATTGGCAATAGAAGTTTCCGAAATGTTTTATAAAAAAGGGAGGAAGATCCATCAGGTCCTGGAGTTTTATCTGAGGGTAAACCACTAATAACCTCAGAGATTTCCCCTTAAGTTATGGGAGAGACCAGGGAGTCTATGTAATGTACTGGGAGGGTGGGTAAGTGTGAGTCCATCAGATACTTCTCCACACTTACTGGGCTGGGAGGGTGCTCCATGTCCCCGTAAAGTGATTTGTAGTGTGCTGAAAACTCTTGAACTATCTCAGTGGGGGATGTTTTCAGTGACCCATCTACAGAAGCCTTGATTGAAGGAATAAATCTTGCTGATTCTTGTTGTTTGATGCGAAGTGCCAAAAGTCGCCCTGCCTTCTCACCTTGGTCAGTATAACTAGCTTTGGTGTGTATGATAGCAAACTCCACCTTTTACCGGAATAGTTCTAAATATTTTTCTCTCAACCCTAGGAGCCTCACCTTGTCCTCCTCCGAGGAATTAACCGAGACATTGGATTCCAGAACCCGAATTTGGGGTAACAAGGACAGTAATTCTCTCTCCCTAACTCTTTTCCTAGCCACCGAGAGGCCAATAAGAACCCCTCTCATGTAAGCCTTGAAGGACCCCATATAATATCTGGTTTTGCACTGTTAAAGGGTTGGACAGAAAAAAGGCCTCAATCTGCTCCCTTATGGTATTGCAATAGTTAGAATCTTTAAGCAGTTGATCATTAAGCTTCCATCGTGTTTCTCTCTTTGATACATCCTGAATTGAGAGATCACACAGCACCAGAGAATGATCAGAGACAGGACCAGGCTGTATCGACGAGGACCTAACCCCGGGCAGAAGAGTCTGAGAAATGAATATGTAGTCAATATGGGACTGTGAACCGTGTGCCAAAGACCTGAATGTGAACTCTTTAGAATCAGGATTTAGGACACGCCAGACATCACAGAGCCCGCATTGATTCAATAATTCTCTAAAAGCCCTCTGACCTGGGGAGATCCCCCCCAATGCACCTCCCGAACTGTCAAGTTTTGAGTCTGCAACTTGGTTGAAGTCGCCCCCCAGGATAATCCTTATGGTAAGGAAAGGCAGGATTACATTTATGAGTTTCATGAAGTAAATGAGGTCATCAGCATTGGGACCATATATTCTGCCCAATAGCAGAGGTATTGACCAGACAGTACCTATAATTAAAACAAACCCACCCTCGGGATCCCTAATAGTATGAGTTGGGATGAAGGGAATGCCCCTGTTAATAATGGTTATAATCCCACAACTATTTGAGAAGCCTTGCGCCTCATACACTGTCCCCACTTGTTGCCTCCTCACTTGTGAGGCTTCTGTTTCTAGTAGGTGTGATTCCTGTAGAAAAGTAACCTGAGTACGTAAAAGACTTAAGTGTTTGAGAACCTGGTATTGTTTAGATTTTTTCCTGATCCCCTTGACATTCCACATTGCAAAAGTTACCTCCTTGGCCATCTAATAAAGACTTCTAAGGGTGCTGGGTTCAGCCTTGCACTCTGGGTGTGTAACACAAATAATCTAACCCCCCCCATTGCTGCTGTAAGGCCCTCCCACCTCCCCAGCCCCCGCAAGAAGCTCCAATTTAAACCCTCCTATACACCCCACCCACCCCACAAAACCACGTAACCCTCCCTCCCAGCCCCCCACACTGTCGCAAAGCAACGCTTAGCACAGCACTGGATCTTATCCCCCCACCCCCGAAAGTATCCCTGCAAATGATCACCCTCATAACTCAAAATACAAGGCAATCAATAAGCTGCATTAATGAGGGCTTAGTGTCAACGAGCGGTCTCGGGCTTCCAGGGCCTGTGAACATCTGTTGGTGAATCCACTAACGAACGAGAGAGAAAAATAGAGCTAAATGCCATAAATGTGAATGTGAAAAAACGTCACGCGAATCTTGGGAGGGAGTTGAAAAATGTTTGTTCCCCATAGGGAACTACCTCGTGAACCAGAACCAGAGCGAGAATTAACATGGAGGGGTGAGCCCATTATCGAGATAAGAACATGGAAAAACAGATCTGGATGAGAAGTGAAACAAAATCCAGAGATGGGAAACCCATGGGAGTAACTACCTAGGGGTTGCAGACCCCTAGGTCCGAGAAGCCCCCCCTACAAAACCAGGACGACATAATAAATGAAAGCAGTCCCTCTCAAGGCTGGATGACTGGACCTGCATTAAATGGGTGAGCCACGCCCTCTTGTTGTCATAAACTGATCCAGTCCACCAGTCAAGGCGCCCTGAAAGCCCGGAATCGCTCGAAAATCTGAATTCCCATCCTATAAAGTCTAAACAGGAAGCATAACCCAAGACCTAACCCTGTATGTTCCCCCTTGAAACTAAGCAAGCAATATTATATCAGATGCAGTCCAAAACAAACCCTACAGGAGCCCCCCCCCGGACTCTCCCTGCAAACTATTCCCACCAACAGGCCAGGACCTGTTAAAAGTAAAGTTGAGCCTCTGCTAGTAGCCCAGTTCTATTAGAGAGCATAAACTCGAGTGAAATCCATCTTTAGAAAGAGCACTGTCCACAAAAAGATCCAAACAACAGTTCGTTCTGAAGTTCCCAGTGATTCCCAAAGATCAGGAGGTCCTCTCAGGTCATCCGAAACAAATCTGGCAATGCCGACTTAAGGCTTAGTAACGCAGCTTCAGGATCCTCGAAACTGAGCCATGAGCCATTTACAGAGACTTGTAATTTCGCTGGGTACCCCATCCTGAACTTTAATCTCGCTGCTATAATCTTGGACACAATCAGGTGGAAGGCTTTCCATTTCAATCTAACCGAGCCAGGGATATCCTGAGCAATTCTCAGCTTCACCTTCTTCCATCTGACTTCTTGTAGGGCCTTGACTTTCTGTAGGAAATGCTGCCTTTCCAGATAGTTCAGAAAGTGGCAAATGATGGGGCAAGGGGGTGCATCAGATGGGAGTTTTGGTCGCAAAGATCGATGGACCCGTTCTATTATATATTTTGGGCCAAAGGGAGAGGGACCAGCGACTTTTTCTACCAACTTCAGGATAAAGACTACGGTATTCTGGCCTTCTTCCCCTTCGGGGAGCCCGAGAATTACCACATTATTTCTCTGGCTATGGCCTTCCAGATCTTCGAGTTTTGCTTCTAGTCGAGACAGCCTTTGTTTCGTTAGTAGGAGCTCAGGATCCAGGCTTTCCAATTTTCTCTCGATCGAAAATATTCGAGCAGTGTTATCTGATACTGTCATGGAGACTTCCTCTATCTTTCTGGAGAGGGATTTCAGGTCGATTGCCATATTTTTCATCTCTTCCCGGAATAGCTTAAATTCCTCTAAGAATCTATTAAGTGTTAGGGGTTCTTGGTCCCCAGCTTGACACGCAGGTTCCGGTTTGTCTGGGCTACTTGAGGTTCGGGATTCTTTCGAGGCCTTCTCAGGGGTGGTGGGGGGGTATGTTTCTGCGGGGCATTCTTCATGTAAGCCTCCATTTACCACACAGGAACCCAAAACAGGAGCACACGCTGTTCAGAGACAAGGAAAGCTCTTAGGCAGAGGAGTTAGATGAAATTTAATGATATTAAATGATGATTTTATATTCGGAAGGCAGGAGCTTAGCGGAGGAGCATCAACTCAGCACTCTACATCACGTGATCTCTGCTCTGAGGCTATTTTCTTCGGGGCCACCACTTCCCCCACCCGGAAGGCCCCTGCAGCCATCACTGCAAAACATGGCCTGGAATAGAACCCCTTCCTGGGCCAATGTGAATACCATCTGGGTGGCCTCCAAGACCCTTACCAGTAATGCCCCCCTTATGGGTTGCCTTCCATCCAACCTGACTCCTTGTCCTCTGTGCCACCCTGCTACCATGCATTTTATGATCCTACTGGCCCCTACATCGGGCCAGCCTCTATCTTGACATACCCAGCTGATGCCAGCTAAGTGCACAACCATCATGGTGTGGGCCAGCCCTTCCTTTCACAGCTCCACCATGAACCTCTTTATCTGCTCGTTCCAGGCCAGTTCATCCTTGTCCCACCCGTGCTTCCGCCTGAAGCCCTGGAGCTTTGCCCACCCTGCTTCGTAGGCCCTTTGTGTGTTCTCTGCCCAGGAGCATCAGTATAGTGCCCCTGCTGTGCTCCTCCAACTTCCCACAACTGGTCTAGGATCCTGATCCTGTGTGGTGCTGCCTGTGGCATCAGCTCTCGAAACCTGTCAAGCTGCAAATGGAACAGACTGTCAGCTGCCTCATTCCTCAGACCTTCAATATGCTGTGCTTTAAAAGACAGGTTCAGCCACAGTCCCAGCAAGACCATACATCTGAGCAGCCTGCCCACCACCTCTGTCCTCCCCCCTTGCCTATTAATCACCTATACTACCCGTTTGTTATCACACCAAAACAAGATGAGATTCCCCTTCATCCTATTACCCCATAATTCCAGGGCCACCCATATTAGGGAGAGCTCCAGGAAAGTGATGTCCTTCAGTTTCTCCCTTTCCACCCAAGCTGTGGGCCATGGTTCTGACATCCATTCCCCTTGAAAGTATGCCCCCATTCCCAAGGTGCCTGAGGCATCCGTGAACAGCTCTAGGTCCGTGTTCCACTCCCACTTATCCTGCCAGAATATCACCCCATTATAGCTGTCGAGAAACTCCTCCCACACCCTGAAGTCTTCTTGAACCCCTCTAGATATGTCCACCCAATGGTGTGGCTGCTTGGCCTTTTCCATGGCCCTCCCCAGTCTTGTTATAAAAGCTCTGCCTGGGCTGATGACCTTGCAGGTGAAATTAAGGTTACCCAGCAGTTGCTGTATTTGTACCAGCAGCACCCTTCTCCTCCCCACAACCTGGGCTAATAAACCTTTTAGCCACCCTACTTTGTTCTCAGGCAGCCAAAAACAACTCTCCTCAGTGTCCACTTCTATGCCCAAGAATTCCAACCTCCAAGCTGGGCCCTCCATCTCGCTGGCACATGCTCTCGAAATCGCATAGCATTTTCTGCACTTCTGTTCTCATTTCCCCAATAAAGAGGATGTCATCCAAGTAATGAACCACCCTCCTGTGCCCATACCTGGCCCCGAATACCCACTGTATCCAGGTGCTGAACATCTCAAATGTAGAGCAGGTCACTGAACACTCCATGGGCATGGCTTTGTCAAAATATATGTGCCCTTGGAATTGAAAACCTAGCAGGTCCCAAACTGCTGGCCTGACAAGCAAGAGATGAAATGCTGACTAAATGACCATCTTAATCAGCCATTCCCCCCTGATTGTCTTAATTAGTGCTAAGGTCTGCTCCAATGAGACATACGACACTGCCCTAAGATGGTCTAGAATGCCATCGTTCACTGATGAGCCTTCCGGGTACGATAAATGATGACTCAAGTGAAACTCCCCTTCCGCCTTCTAGGGCACCACATCCAATAGGGAAATCCGGAAATGCGTGCACAGTGGGCCCTCCAATGGACCCTCCACCTGGCCTGCTGCAATTTCCTTCTCTACTTTGGCCCCCACATTCTCTTCCTTCCCTTTCACTGACCCAAGGTTCTTAGCTCATGTTCTTTCCTGGCCTCTTGAAACCCCAGTGGGAAACCTGTCTGGAAACCCTCCCAAAGCTGCTCACCTGCCCCTTTATTTGGGTATTCCACAGTCCACTCCTCCACTGCTGCTAGGGAAATGGGAGTACATGCCAGCACATATCCCCACCGCCCGTACCTCCATGACCCATTACTGCCATCCCCCCTGGGCACTATGCTGACCTCTGTGGCTGCCCCCATGGCCCCTGTTCTGTATCCCCCAGGCACCCCGGAAGGACTGCTCATAAAAGTTTCCCCCTTTCTGCCCTCCTCTGTCACCATTCTGCCAGCAGCTGGAGGCCCGGTGCAATCCCCGGCATTTAGAGCAGACATGCCAGAACTTACAGCTGCCCCATGTGCAGGTGGCCTTGTTGTACCCTAAAATGCCTTTACTCTTGTGACCGGAGTGTTCCTTCTTGCTTGGTAGCCAATCATCCCTCCCCCTTCCCCGGAGAGGGTCCTCACCCACAATTTCGAGTGGGTGCAATCCCATCTTAGGTCCCCTTTTGCTACCATTCACTTCTGGAAGACCTCATCATACTTGAGCCACCTGTACCCTACTTTTGCCCTGTACGCTTCCCTAATAATGGATGTGTATGTCAGCAAGGGAATTGCGAGTTCCAGCTGCTCTTGAACATCAATGCACTATATATTATGAAACCACCTTGACAATTCTCTATGGTCTTCCCCTTGTACATTGCTTCCTCTGTCTTGTGGCCTACCACCGCCAATGCCACTGCCATTTCTGATTTCACCAACGACTCCTTCTGCTTGTACTTCATGGCTGTGTCCTCATCCATGAGCTTGAAGATGTCTATATACTTCCCTTTCCAAATTCTCTTTGATTGAGGCTGGCACGTGGTCCCCAACTGAGCAACCTGGGGATCCTTTGTTCAATTTCCTGTTTTCTGCTGCCCCTCCACCCCCTTTTCCTGGCCCGGCCCCTTTGCCTTTTAAAGCCTGTACTGCCCACTCCATCTTCTCAATTTCCTTGTTCCCCATGCCTCCCAGCAGCCCCTTGAGGTAGTCCTTTAAACCGTTCTCATCCATGAGGTCCATCTCATCCTTACCCCCATCCGGGTTCCCGTCATCCAGTTCTGGTGTGGGCAGGGGCACTGGTAATTGTGCCATGCATGGAACTTCTGCCTGGGTATCTTACCCCCTCTGCCCCTATCCAGGCGCTCTTACTGCTTCTTGCATTTTCTCTGCACTTCCTCCTCTGCCTGTGTCTTCTTTGCTTCCACCAATAGCTCCGTCATCTGCCCCATCAAGACTGACACATCCTGTATCATCTTTTCACTGGTCAGCTAGGCTCTCTTTGGCACCATGTCCACTTCTCTGTCCTTGCAGTCTGCGGGGTGAAAGGTTATAAGTTCAGTCCTGTACCATCTGCTCTAGCCCCCCTTTAACCAAGGCTGGATGGACTAGATTGTTGCCCCACTCCCTTCTCTGGTGGACCAATCCCGAGCCCTGCTCCGGGCCCACCATCCCAATGTCCGCTAGCTCCAGTGTGGTAGCGAGCCACTATTGTTATGTCCCTTTATTTTATTAATTTGCTTATTTCTTATCCTTCTTATTCTGTTAGGGTTCTTATTCTTTTCTCTTTTTTTTTATTTACCCCACTTCCCAGTGCCTCAAGCTGCTTGAGACCATTCTTTTTTTTCTAATTAAATATACTTTATTAACATTTAAGCCATACATCAGAGAATATACGGGCCCCTGCCCCCTTTCAAAGGCTGGCTCCCCCTCTCGCATGCAGGACCTCTGCCTTTTACAGCCACATGACCTGGCCACCTGCCATGTTGCAGGCCCCCCCAGCATGACCTGGTTCCAGGTTATCCTTGCTGGCCCTTGAGGTTCCTTTGCTCCCCTCTAGCACTCTGCTATGCACTTCTCCTTCTCCAATCATCCCCCTTGTCTCCCTTGTTCCAGGGAAAATGCTCATTGAAACCCCCCTTCCTTGACTCACAGACATCTGGACCACGTGGCCTCCTCCTGCCCCCAGAAGGTTGAAAAAAAATGCTCTCAAATGCCCAATTATGCCCAGAATACATGGACAGACTGCTATGTGTCCCTACTCTCTATGCCTCCAGCCAGCTCTGTCCGCACCTTCCCACTTCCTACACAGCCTGGGAGGGCCTCCACCTGTCCATCTGACTCTTCGCCTTCATACTCCCGCGGCTTCCTTCCCAGACATTCCATTCCTTCTGCCCGGCCATTTCCTCAGGAACCCCGGCGGCATCCTTCTCTACCATGCTTGTTCCCCCCTACATGCTAGCTAGCATTACTTCATGTCCACCGGCCCTTCCTCCTGTGCTTCCAATAAGCCACCATGCGCCCTGTGGGCTCTGCCATCCTACTCGCTCATTTTCTTCGCTGTCAGCAGGCACTCCCACCTAGCCAAGTCCTGCTAACAGCTGCCAGGCCTCTTCCTTTCGCTTCACTCATTCTTCTGTCTCTGCTACCACTCCTAATCCTGATTAAAAATTGTATTATTTTTTTAAACAAACACACCCTCATGAATGGCGTCCTCTCACATCATCACAACGAAACCACCTGGCTTGCAGGACAAACAACGCCAAAAAGGCCCCTGTGCCCATACCATCTGCTTCTGCACAATACAAACGCCATGCAGTGCCAATGCCCCATGTACTGCCAAGCGCTTTCTATCAATGCTACCTCCTAGCCATCTAACAACATCCCCACTTGGCTTCTCATATCTATCCAGGACCCAGCATTTCACGTGGCTAACCCAGGATTCCCACCGAAGGAATATACCAGCAAACCAATGTCTATCTGCAGTGCTTTCTAGCCAGCCCTTCTTGATCTGTCCTTTTAAAACCAGTAAAATAAAAATGGATTAAGGCTAACAAAACAGTATCACAGAAAAAACAATCATTCTTGTATATGCCTCTCAATCTAGCTGGATCCTATGATAACAGTGCTTCTCCAAGTCAAATAATTCTTATAGGGCACACATGGCCTGCAAGGCCTAGTCATCCCATGTGCCTTACCTAAAGTTTTTGACAACAATACGCTGAGATCCTCAGTCTGAAAAATTCCCAGCAAAAGAGGTTGTTCTGCCTAAGCCTTGGTCTATTATATCCCTAATAGGCCCCAGGTCAGGACCCCCTTAAGGCTTTGCCCCCAGCCAATCTCTGGGGCTCTGGCTTGCCCTTGTCATATTACCCTTTCCTGCCTTGTGATGTCATCAGGCCCCTCCCCCTCTAACCCTCTGTTCCCTCTCCCCTTCCTCTCCTATGTACTTATTCCTGGTAGGGATTACTGGACAACCTGGCCTGCCTTTTAATGGCAAGCCCCAATATACAACATTTCTTTACTTTGTTCTATTTTTTAGATATGCCATTTACAAATATGATCTTTGGTGTGCAGCTGTTCAAAGCAGTCCATCTCTGTGATCTGTATGCTTATCTTGGCTGAAGATGGGTATGACACTATAGGGGCAGAGATGCAGTGTGCTGAGCAATTGGAAGGATTTCACAGGATTTATTTAAATAATAAAGTTATGTTTTAATGTGTGATGGCTTATATCAGTTGCAACCCTGTATCTTATATTCAAAGTTGTGAGCTTTTTTATTCATGTGAATATGTTACAGTCTGAAGATTTATGTTTTATTTTTTTCACTGTAGAGTGAGACCACAATACAAGATGATGATTGCAGTTCAGAAGAGAGTGAACTTAGATCTGTGTGTTAGCTGATGTACTTAATGCAGCACTTTGTAATTTCTGATTTATGTTTAGATGTCTCATTCTTAATCCTTTTGTTGTTTTTAATTTTTTGTAAGCATTGGGAATTTATGAACATCTCGAAGGAATCAGCTGGAAATTCAGTGCTTTCCATAGGGACTGGGTTATGATCGATGTGGGTGTGTATGTGTGTGTGTGCGCGTGTTTTGGAGGTGTGTAGTTAGTTAATAGAAGCACAATGATCATTTATAGATCAGTACAGTATTCATTTGGTAAGATGTAAAGGTTTTTTTTATCAAATACTAACTGTTAAGAAGTGAGTTACAGAAATCATTGTACTAAAATCAAAATAAAATAAGATGCTTTTACCCATACATCAAGGAGTAAAACTGAACTGGCCTTGTACAATGTCAGTCATTAATAATGGGAAAGTTATCACCGGATATGAAAAAAAAGATAAACAAGTGTCCTTCAGACAACTAAATAACTGCTCAGAAAAAGAGTTCATGCAGAGTTGGCATAGCAATATGATATATGTCAGAATGAGAATTGTTTGAAACTGACTAGATACCAATGCATGGCACTAACTTTTCCTACCCACAGATGGGCATTATACAAAATGTTGCTGTAGCACAGAGTGATTTTGAGTATGGTCCTTTATACCAGGTTGTTTCTATAGATTTAGACAGCTGTTAACACTATCATATTTTGGAAGCGTTTAACACTATCATATTATGGAGTGTTTGGTGAATTAAGAGAATATTCTGTGTCCCAGAGATCATGAATTCCACCACAACTGGATACACATGAGGGAATCCCCCATACTGATTGGGCAGAAAAGATGCGACTCACAATACAGCCAGAATATATTTCAAGAAGGATAACCCCCCCCCCCATACAGTGACATACAGATGTATGTAAACATCATTTATTTATTAAAAGGAAAATCATTGTATTCCATGCAACATTCCCCCTCTAAGCACCATGGTCATTTGGAAGGAAGAGGTCCATCTGTACTACATCCCAAAGAATGTCATCAGGGACTTGTAAAGAAAAGGTTTGTAGCTTCAACTGAGATACTTCAGAGGACAGGGAGAGCTGTGCACACAAAACCAGGTTTGAGCAATGGTATTACAGCAAAGGATCAGAGCGAGTGGAAGTCAGACAGCTCGGATAAGCATGTAGGGAATCACAAGTTGCTACAGAATTCCTAGAAGGCACATCTGGTTTCCACTGCACTCTCTGACACTTGAGTGGGCTAGCCTACGATGAGTTTTCCTCATGTTCTTGAACTTGTACAAGCTGTGTGAGTACCGCAGAAATTTGAGTTTTCATCTTGGCCACCTAAACACCCTTCTTTTACCTGCGTTGGCTCATTTGTGCTAATTATAATTGCTCCTTTTCAAAACAAATCCATTTTTAACCTCATTGTTTTATATCTAACAAAAAATGACATTTGACAGCTGAGCGTAACACATCATTTTGGCATTTTGAAAGATCAAAGAACAACAAATCAAAATATGACAGAAGAACTATGTGAGGTAAAAAAAAACACAGCAGCAATGGAAAGTTGAACACAATTTTGATCTTTACTAGGATTAATAAATCAGAATATTAACATAGTTTCGGTGGGGGTGTAATATTTTCTGTACACAGAAAGAAAATAACTAGCAGAGCTTTGCTCCCCCCGACCCAATAACTTCTGGTTCTGTCATGAACGATGGTGACCCTCACTGTAAGGGAATGCATATTTTTGAAAAATAAGAAAAAACAGACAAATGAGCTACACTTTCTTGATAAAAACATATCTTAATATTTTAAAGGCTGGTTAGAATATCAGAAGCACCAGTAACAGTCAGAAAATTATATTCCAATACACTAGTTCTTTAAAAGAGAATTACATTGCATTGAACCGTACAAATTTCAGGAAATATCTGACCATGTCTTTGGATGTGACTGTATGTCATTTTTTTTGTAGAAGATGTGTTTTAAATAGTGGCTCATTCTGTTATTAAGCAGTGTATAATAACTGGGGAGCCTTTTCTCTCATAGGGAAACCCAATTATAATTTGTTGTTTTAACCCACAGGTTATAACGGCAAACATTCAGTGGGTTCCCCTCACTCCACACATGCACCTGCCACTTCTCTCTCTCTCTCTGTCCCACCTGATACAGTGCTGAAAACCTGACCGACTGCCGAGCTTCATCACTTGGAGCCAGTGGTAAGAGCACTAAACGTTTGAATGCTTCTCAGACTTCATCACCATGGTTTACATTCTTTTTTACCATACCATGGTTAAACTTAAAAAGAAAGAAAGAAAGAAAGAAAAAAAAAGATTTAACTTTAAACAGGCACTCAGCAGTATAGACTGCAGCTGGGTGAGAACTGCACAGTGCTTCATCTCTACTGGACTGTTATCATTTTATTTTACATAATTGGTGTGGTGTGAAAAGGCTCCCCAGCAATTATATAAAATGAAACATGGGCTTATGAGTTTAACTTGAGATATTACACACACCCTTCAGTGTTGGATGCTTAAATAAACCCCTCAAGCTTCGTTCACAGGGTTTATGTAGCATCCAGCACTGGGGGTGTGTGCAAAATCTCATTATACACACCATTCCATGCATTATTCTATATTTAATGCTCTTTTAGTAAATCAATTGGTGTTTTTGATTCAGACAGTGGTGGTAAGTTCCATTTTAGAAGTTTATGATGAAGTTTATGTTCCATTCAGAAACAGAGTTCTACAATTGAACAGAATTCAATTAGAGCAACAGTAGAAGAGCTAATCAAGGACAGAAACTACATCTTATAGTTTTTTTTTTTCTTTCTTTTCTCCCTTACTTGCATCCATACCAGCCTCTCCTTCCGGTAAGCTAAGGCTTCTACCGACCCGTCCTGTCCCCCGAGCCTCCACTCTCAAATAACAGCCATCTCCCTGGGTAACCCAGTGTATCCCTTCACTGGACGGGTCCCCCTCCTCCAAGGGGGAAAGCATCAGCCAGGGGGACACAGACCAGCACATCATCTTGGCCCAGGGAGATGCTGCTGAGGTGGAAGGCTGCAGAGGCATTGACAGGCTTGGAGAGCCAGGCAGCCATCATCTGGTGTGACATGGAGCATTTTTCATGCTTTTTTCTATGTACGGCACTCCTTTGCTATCATGCAGTGCTCCTGGTCTCCACCAGAGGCCGCTGCCGACCGATGACTCCCCAACTCACCTCCAGGAGAGAAGAGTAGTCCCTACAGATGCTCAATCCTCTCCCACCCCTGCCAGCCCCCGGCGACCCGAGTCCATTCCTGAACCCAGGTCGCCGGCGTGGGTCCAGTTAAGGCACCCATGCCTCAACCCTCTACGCCACCAGGCCGACCTATCTTACAGTTCTAAAATAAAGGAATAATGCATGACAAGGTGTGTGTCATGCTAGAATAACATAATGTCTCAGGTCGTTGGGCATGAGGCAGCAGGCTGAGTGTCTCCAACACCCAAGAAGTGATGTTCTTCCAGCACAACACACAACCTGAAGTAAATTATTCCTATTATACAATGGCTCATTTGTTAAAAAAAAAGATTAAAAAGTTTATTAAAAGTAGATTTTCTGTAATTTTTTTAGTAAGTAGGTATACTTACATAAAAAATAGTGCAGATTTCCTGTTTTGTCCAGCAGGTGGAGCAGCCATGCTGTTTGTGTGCCTCTGTTCCCTACTTAGCTACTTTTTCTCTCTGTGTCTCTCTTTAAATGGTGGTACTGTAATGAGGCATTATTTTCTATTTTGTCAGGAAACTGCCTCTGAAGGTTTGGGTCATCTCCGTGTCTGTGTTAGGCAACCTCAGCTCCTGATTCCCTGTCTCAGACTACTTTACTATTCGATCACATTTGTGGCTTTGTTGTGTGCTTTAAATTAGTTGTTTCAGAAATTCAAGGAGAACATATGGCGTTTGGAGTGAGTGGGAGGGCAGGAGCACAGCTGAATGGGGCCAGTGAACCTGGCTGCTGAGCGGTGAGCAATGAAGTCAAAGGGGATTACTACTTCACTTTCACCTTTTCAATTGATTTGGAACAGTACAGCTAGTAAAGCTGATTGAAGTGATGACTTTTTTTTTCTTCATGAGGTTCCATTATGAGAAGTGGGGTCACAGAAGCTGGATCCTGAGTGGGGAACAATGAAGCCGATCGCAGTTACGGCTTCATCTTCAATGTTTGAGTTCGTGTCTGTGAATGATTTTTTTTTAAAGTTAATGTGGTCATGTGTGTGCTGGGACTAGATCCATGATATTATGCTAAAATAACATCATGGGTCCAGTCCCAGACTGACCAATCAGAGCCCAGCATTCTTTCTTGCCATTGTATAATGGTCCTTACCACCAGTGTATTAACTGGAAATACAGCACTTTATGAATTTATTACACGACTAGTAAATCTGTGAACTAATACTTAAAACACAGCTTCTACAGAAAATGCAGGGTTGCAGGTTCAGTGCAGTTCTTCTTTAAAGTGATTTTCTAATTTCCAGCAAA
Organism: Neoceratodus forsteri; assembly: GCA_016271365.2. Lineage (NCBI taxonomy): Eukaryota > Metazoa > Chordata > Ceratodontiformes > Ceratodontidae > Neoceratodus > Neoceratodus forsteri. Next base: position 662,774,844 of record CM028130.1, on the reverse strand, counting down.
ATAAATTTGCATTTGGCATCAGTGGAACTAAAATACTAAAAAGGGCAAAAAAACTTGAATTTGTGGACATTCCATTTTTTATTACCAAAGACACTTGACATGAAAACAGGCTCTCAGAGCACTAGAGTTAAAGGGTGGGATTTTTAAAGCTACAGACACAGTACTTGTGTCCATATACTGGATGGATGCTGCTCCCCAGCAAACGCATCAGGGTGCTTGCAGCATATTTTCAAACATCTCAAGACACTTGCAACAGTTTACCCAAATTAACCGTAAAAATTATGCATGTGACAAAAATCTGATACATGTGTTATTTTCAGAGTGCATCTGATGCAACTTATGCTCAAAATGTTGACTACCTTTTAATTGGTCTAGATGTGTGGGCAGATGTCCCTTGGCCATGTCCAAAACATGGACGCAGTTGTCTAAAAATACTGACAAAAGAGACTGTGATGCTTTTTCTGCCTTAAAGTTATATGGCAGGATTTTCAAAGGGCCCTTAGATCCATGCAAGCTGCATCAAACAACCAGCTTGAATCAGATCTCAGTGCGCCAAATACTGTGCACTATATTTTGCAAGAAAAACTGATGCAAGAGGTCCACTGCATCAACGCAATGGCGTAAGCGATGGGAATGACATAACCACTACCAAAATAAATGCTGCAAGTTGAGCCAAAAATGGTGCATGTTAAGTCAGAAAAATGACTCAAGGAATGAAAATGATGCAAACCTAGTATAAACATGGTGCAAACTGAGTACAGAAATGGTACAACCTCAGTAAAAATGGTGCAAGCTAAGTCAAACAAATGACGCCAAGGATGAGAATGATGTAAGCTAACTAAACAAAACGGCAGATGAAATGGCCAAAACTAAGCCTCAAAATGTTCTAAATTAGTCCCTAGTCCTTAATATTAGCATGGTCAGGTCTGACCACCTGCTTTGAGTCTCTTTATATGCTCTAGTGTCCCTTAGACCAGCTCTAGCTAGTCTGGCAGCTGACGGTACTTTGACAAGTTTGGTGTCAGTGGTGCAGCTTTGAAATTCCCTCAGGTGCAGTCTTGCACCATTTTTATGGTGCAAGATGGCTTGTGTCCTAGCACTGCCATTTATGTGGTGCAAGGCTGACCAGTCACCTTTGACCCAGGGTGGACTGCCTTTGATGCAGTTCTTCTTTGAAAATCAGATCTGGCTCAATGTTTGATGCTAGACTCCCTTGCGCCACTACTGTTTGGCGCATATCCCTTGCGCCATACCTAGGGCTTTGAAAATCAGGCCCATAATCTTCTGATTGTGACATCAGAATCACTTCTGTGGTGATAGGCTTTGATATCACAGCAAAGCATTATGAATTCCAGGAAGAAAATGCAGCAAGAACAGATGAGGTCAAATGAGGCAAATATCCTGATTTCCTGCAAATATTATTAGTAATAAAGAAAGGAATATCCTGAAATGTATATATTTTTGTTTTGGAATGTTATCAGATTTGAGACATATTGGTGACAACTTTCAGTGTTTTCCCAGCAACTAGAAAATCACTTTAAAGGCCTGATTGTCATCCTGTCCTCTGTGTCTACTAATAAGCTGATTCCATGTTTCACCACCCTCTGGTAGATGAAAGTCTCTGAAAATTTACACCTAAATTTATGACTCCTGGACTTCACAGCATGTCCTTGTGCCTGCAGCAGGACACCACCATATTAAACATCTCAGACTGTTAAGTCTAGTAGAAACCTTTGAATATGTGAAACATTGAGACCATGTCCCCTTGCGACTTTCTTTTTACCAGGATGAACATGTTATTGATCTCCAGCCTCTCCTCATAGCTTTTGTCCTTCATAACACTGATCATTATGGTGACCATGAACTGCACCCTCTAGACTGCTTGAATGTCTCTTTTCTATTAGACAGACCATAATTATATGCAGTACTCCTGGTGGGGTCCAACCAGTGAGATAACTTACTCTGTCCTATTGGTCACTCCATTTTTTATATATTTTCTATTGAAGGTGATTGCTGAAATAACAATCAAAACATGCAGATTAGGATTAGAAGATTTCTTTAGTCTTGACTTATCCAATTGACTGATTTATCACAGTAATTCAGAACATCACTGCATCTTGACATTAGAAAATGACATAGTAAATTCTAGCATTCTGACTGGCTAGGAGACTAAGATTAGCGGGCGGGTATTACTCGATAGAGCCTGCTAAAAAACATCCACCAATTTGTGGTGTCCCATTACTTGGGATATCATTGGGCACCCCGAATTTTCAAACTGACCATCCACCATTGTTTGCCTCCCACTTAGTGGACAACCCCCCCCCATAAGGTCCATCAACTATTAAACAGCAACAAAATACTGACAAGCAACTTATTTTTTATTTTTTACAAACTGAACCAACTACAGTGCAGCCACAATTACCAATCTATTATCCCCGCTCCCCTACATGCACCAGTAGCCAGCACTGCAACTCGGAACTTACAATTCCCCGCCCCTCTCAGAGAACTCCAGCAGCCACTTCATTCATCTCCTGTCTTCTGTCAGTGTGGTATGGGACTGCACTCTTCCCTCAGACCTCCAGCACAAAATAACCAAATACATAGCACTGCAAGAAAAGAGCGGCTCACTTAGAGAAGATTTGACAGTCACCCAAGTGTTCCTCTTTCACCAGGACTGCACTCCTCCTTCAAACCTGCACAGACTAACACTAAATATTGGTTCACTTACAATAAATTTCACAGTCACCCGAGTATTCCTCTTGAGCTACAAACGGACCCAACTCCACCGCTACCACCGCTACCGAAGTTGCATTCTAACTACAGAACTACAAGTCCCATAAACCCTGTGGCTGCTCAGCTCTCAGTCTCCTAAACTTCGGTGCCCTCTACTGGCAACCATACCATAGTACAGGTACTACATTGCCAGAAACACATAGTCTGGTTGTTTTTTAACACTTACTTGACTTATTATTAGTACTTTATTTTGTTTTATTACAAATGTTACATATGGGCCATTTTCTAAGCGTAATAATACCCTCCAGGGTAGGCAGTATTGGGAAAATACAGGACCTTCCAGGGGCTATAAGGCCGTCTGCCTATGGCGTTGGACCTCATTATACCCCTGTGTGGTCCAGTATTTCCTAATACCGCCCACCCTGTCGGGTATTATTGCTTACATATTACAACATCCCTCTTGCAACAAACACACAAAGTAGGCAGCACTCAGTGCAACTAAAACGTTCTATAAATCAAATAAAAAGTCAAACAACAAAGTTCAGTATCCAGTATGAAAACCAGGCAGAACCTATGGCACTAACCCTGACGCTTCCAATCTATATAGTAACATGCACCATAACACATTGGTGCAGGCATAACCACTTCAGTTATATTTTACATGCTGTTATACCCCTATATTAGTGAAATTAAAAATACCAACAACTGTTCATTAGACACTTTAGCTGCAAACAACACCAAGAAAATGGAAGTGAAAATACAGGGTGCAACATTTCAATAACAGGGAAGTCAGAAATTATGGCTTTAAAGACCATTCTTCTACTTAAACAGAGAGTCTGGGATGAAGGAGGATATGCTAAAAGTGTTTTATTTATCTATTAGCTTTTGGTGACCGGGTAAGTGCATTAGACAATAACCCTGCCTATTTTCAAGCACAACCTGGGAGAGATACAAAACAGTTCTTAAAGGCTTACAATAGCTCCAGGAGATTACAAGCATATAAACAATCACAGCTTAACTACAAAAACAGTCATAAAATGCTTACAATAGTTACTCCCACAGGGAGAGTCAGGGAAAATTACAAATGCAAGTAGTAGCCATCCTCACAGAGATGAATAGGTCATGTGCCAAACCAGGAAATACAACTGAGTTTAGGAAATCCAAGTAGTGCTAGGCATGAAAAAGCAGGAACAGAAGTCCAGAGGAGGTTAGGTACAGTCACAGGAATCAAGTGCATGAAAGTAGGAGAAAAGTACAGTCTTGAAGGAGAAGTGGGATAAGAAGCACTTTAAACTGACAGGTAGGGAGTTCCAGAATTTGGGGGGGAAATGGGAGAATGCTTGCTCCCCCAATTTTGTTGAGCAGTGTGGGATAGAGAACAGAGGAGAGTTAGAAGACCTCAGAGTGCGGGAGTGCAGCATAGGGGTAAGCATAGCCCCAAGACAGTTGGGGGGGTTCATGTCATGGAGTTGATGAAACAACCCAGAGAGAAGGAACACAGGGTTTGGGGGACAGCCAATGCAGGGTGGAGTACAGGAGGTAATGGTGAGTAAGACAACGGGCCGCTAGGGCAAATCTACAGATGTTGTTGTATGTGGTGTCCCATTTATGAAGAATACCATCATTGGCATGGGAAAGGGTAGGGAGGGCATACTGCAGCCTAGGGAGCAGTACACCTCTAGCCACAGAGATCCTGGCAGCATGGGTTAGGGTCTGACATACGTGGTAGGTGGATCCTATCTTAATGTTAATGGATCTACATACCTTGTTTATGTGAGAGGAGAAATCAAGTACAGGATCCAGTGTCACTCCAAGGTATTTGAATGAGTCGGTGTACATGACTACAGACCCATCACAGCTAAGCACATGAAGCTTAGGGGACTCGGCATAGACATTTCTAGAGTACCTGAAGAGCAAGGCCTGATTCTTGGGTAGTTTGAGGATTAGGCAGTTAGAGGAGAGCCAGACATGAATCTGTTGGAACGCCGATGACAGATGAGCATTAAGGTCAGGGACAGGATGAGAGGCAGCGTAGAGCACCAGGTCATCGGCATAAATGATGAGTGACAGTGGAGAAAGGAATGGGACTATCAAAAATAAAGATGGATAAGAGAAAAAGTACCCAGAATGGAACCTTGTGGGATGCTACAGGAGATGAGAGACAGATATGAAAGAACTTTACAAAAAGAGACGGCTTGGGATCGGTTGGTGAGGTAGCTACTGAACCAGGATAAGGTGGATCCAGAGGCACCAAGTGAATGTAGTTTGTACAGGATCAGTGGATGATTAACCAAGTCAAAAGCTTTGGTGAGATCAATGAGCACAGCTCCAGTAAGTAGGCCTTTGTCCATGTTGAACTTAACCTGGTGAATAGGGTGAAGGCAGTAGTGGTGCTGCGTTCAGTACTGAAACCATGTTGAACAGGAGACAGAAGACTGAAATTTAGTAAATGAGCAGAGATCTGGCTGTGAATATATTTCTCCAATATCTTGCCGAGGGTAGGCAGTAAAGCTAAGGGCTGATAATTAGACAGGACATTAGGGTCACCTTTCTTGAATACTGGAATAACCCTTACAGATTTCCAGGCCAATGGCACCATAGAAGAGCAGATAGACAGATTAAACAGCCTAGTAATGGGGATAGCTAGGAGATGGGCACCAAGTCTAAGGATCCTGGGTTCAACACCATCCGACCTGGTGCTGCCATGTGCAGGAATGGACTGTAGTAACCTAAGAAGCTCCAGCCACGTGACATGGGAGAGCATCAGGGGAGGAGGAGCATCAGGAGGAGCTGGAGGAGGGGGGCTGGGGGCAACAAGATGCCAAAGGGGATATATTAGAACCTCAGTTAAAATGGAATTAAATGCATTGCCAATAGTGTGGGGGTTATTGCAATGAGTATCATTGATTAGCATGCTTTGGGAGCTAGTAGCTTGGTATTCCCCAAGATCTCATTCTAGCTTCAATACCTCTTAGGGCCAGAGGCTGAGGACTGGAGGAGTTTCTGGTAGCAGATGCTCTTGGCAGCCCGAACCTCCTTCTTAGAGGTGTTGCATAATGTGTGATACTCAGCAAAGTCAGCCTGAATAGAGGAGGATTTCCATTATCAATTTGGTAAGCAAATTTGAAATAGTGTCCATCCTTAAAGGTACTTCTTGACCACGTAAAAATATGGTAATATGATTTTACAGTGGTACACTAAATGTCCAGTACTACAGTTTAGCTGGCAGCAGCCAGTTCTACTATACTAAGCTATCCTCCATGTCCAAGAAGACTCAATGTTTATAAATTCTTCTACCCCTGCTGTTTTAACATTTCATGTTATTTTCTACAAACAAAAGGTGGTGTGAACAAGGATCGTGGTACTGTAGTACAGGAAACAAGAATAAAAACCAAAAGTAAAAAATTAATGTGAACAGTGGTTAAAGGGGAGGGTGAAGAGGAGAGGGGGAAGTGGACGGCACTGAAGTGAGGGAGGGGGAAAAAGGGAGAAGGAAGTTGGGAAGGGTAAAAGGAAGAGAGAGGGAGAGGGAGGGAAGGGGGAAGGTTAGGAAGGGGAGGAGCAAGGGGAATTAGGGAGGGCAAAGGGGAAAAAAGGGGGAAAGGAAAAAGCAAAAAAGCTAAAATGTGTTTATACTGTCCACTTTGATAAAGAATCTCACTCACATCTGACCCTCTTTTTTATATATCAGCTTTAAAGGAATGGGTTTCTATCCAAACTGTCATTAAGTCCCTTTGGATTCAATGCTTTTAATATATAAATCCACCCTGACTCACACTGGAAAAACTTGCCAACTCTATCACCACCTGTGGGTTGGCTGTCACATGATCAACACCCATAAACTGGAATTCAGCTGTGTTTTTATAATGAAAACTAGAAATGTGTACTCTAATAGGGGTGTTGGGGTCAATCCTCATTATGGCCTGTGTGTGTTCCTGCATGTGATCTTTCAAGCTATGTTCCACCTGTCCTACATACATCATGGGGCACATGCATTTCACTACATACTGTATACCACATAACGTGTGGATCAGTTTATGAAATGATTCATGTTAACTTTTGTAGATGTTGTAGGATGTGAAAAGGTAACAAGATAGACAGATAGATAAAAATGTTTCTTTTTTAACAGGAGTTAACCTTTAGGACTGCAAAGCCCTGTTTACAAAGTTGTCCTGTATAAATAGTGGTTTCAAGGTACAATCTTAACATAGTTTCATACAAATACAAACATAGAAACAGAGAAACATAGACTTTGACAGCAGATAAGGACCACTTGGCCCACCTAGTCTGCTCATTTCCCTACCTACAGGATAAGCTGCAGATCTTAGCCAACAGCCTATTTCTTCCTACCCCCACACCCCCACAAGAATTGTCTTATGTCTGTCCCATGCATTCTTGAATTCTACCACAGTTTTAGACCTCACAACCTCCTCAGGAAGGCTGTGCCATGCATTCACCACCCTCTCTGTGAGAAAATACTTCATCACATTGCCCCTGAGTTGTCCCCCTTCTATCTTCAAATATTGTCCCCTTGTTCTTGCACATCTCTTGTTCTGAAAGATGCTTCCCTCTTGGACTTTATTGATTCCACTGAGGTACTTAAAAGTTTCTATCATGCCCCCCCTCTCCCTCCTATCCTCAAGGGTATACATGTTAAGCTCCTTTGGTCTTTCCTCATATGGCTTCTCTTGCAGACCCTGCACCATTTTAGTTGCCCTCCTCTGGACTGCCTCCATCCTGTCTATGTCCTTGTGAAGATGGGGTTTCCAGAACTGGACTCAGTACTCCAGATGAGGTCTCACCAACTGTCTGTACAGAGGAATAAAAACTTCTTGTTTTCTGCTGGTGATGCCTTTTCCCCATACATCCCAGTATCACCCCAGCCCTTCCTACTGCCTTCTCACATTGCTTGCCAACCTTAAGGTCATCTGATATGATTATCCCCCAGGTCTCTTTCTATTTTTTTGTTGTTACTACCCCCCATTGTGTAATCTTCCCCTGTGTTTTTGTTTCCCAAGTGCATTATTTTGTACTTATTTGCATTGAATCCAAACTGCCATAATTCTGACCACTCCTCCAGCCTTGCCAAGTCCCTTCTCATCCTTTCCATGCTTCCTTGTGTATCAACCCTGTTGCAGATCTTTGTGTCATCTGCAAATAGGCATACACTTTTCCTTCTACTCCCTCTGCAATGTCACTTATAAAGACATTAAAAATGACTGGACCCTGTACTGAACCCTGCAGTACCCCACTAGTAACCCCCCCTTTCTTCAGAGTGGACTCCATTTACAATTACCTTCTGTGTCCTGTTGTCCAGCAAATGTTTTACCCAGGCTACCACCCTGGGACCCAATCCCAGGCTGGTTAATTTGTTTATTAATCTTTTGTGTGGGACTGTGTCAAATGCTTTGATAAAGTCTAGGTAGGCCATGTCCACAGCCCCTCCCTGGTCTACTACTTTGGTCACCCAGTCAAAGAAATCAATTAGATTCATCTGACATGACCTTCCCTCTGTGAACCCATGCTGCCTTGGGTCCTATGCCCCACTGCCCTCTGGGTACTCAACAATTCTTTCCTTCAGAAGTGATTCCATCACTTTCCCTACCATAGAGGTCAAACTGACAGGTCTGTAGTTTCCTCCCTCTGTCTTGCACCCACTTTTGTGAAGGGGAATCACATCCACCTACCTCCAGTCCTCAGTTACCACACCATTCTCCCATGATTTGTTAAAAAGGGTAGTCAGTGGTGTCACTAGTTCTCCCCTTAATTCTTTTAGAATTCTGGGGTGAATCCCGTCAGGCCCCATTGCTTTGTCCACCTTCAATTTTAGGAGTTCTTTTAGAACCCTTTCTTCAGTGAAAGGACTGGGATCGACCCCCCCATCCAGAGTGCTTCTGTTAATTGGATTAGGTACCACCACCTCCTCCTCTTTTGTGAATACTGGGCAGAGGTATTCATTCAGTATCCCTGCTTTTTCACTGTCCCTCTCTGTCCACCCACCGTCCATTCTATTCAGCCTCATTAACCCTCCCTTTGTCTTTCTACGCTCCCTGACATACCTATAAAAGTTGTTGTCCCCCTTCTTAACTGAGTTGGCTATCTTTTCCTTAGTTTGTGCCTTTGCTATTCTGACTTCCCTCCCTGCTTCCTTCTGCCTTAACTGGTACAGTTCTCTGTCCTGCTCCTTTTGTATTTCCTTATACTTCCTAAATGCTATCTTTTTCTCCCTAACCTTCCCTGCCACCTCTTTTGAGAACCATAGTGTCTTTTTCTTTCATTTTGATTTATTTGCTTCACATAAAGGCTTTTTGCCTCTGTGACGGCAGTTTTGATGTTTTCCCACTGTTGCTCCACCCCTTCTTCAAGCCTGTTTGCTAGTGTTTTTCTAAGGCACTCTCCCATCTTGCCAAAGTCAGCCCTCCTATCTTCACTTTTGTATGACTTGACTCTAGCTGAGTTTATCGTGAACCACACTGTTTGGTGGTCACTTGTTCCCAGATGGCTACCCACTTATAGATCTGAGATCCTCTCACTGTTCCCATTTGAGAGTATGAGGTCTAAGATTGCTCCCTTATGAATGGGCTCCAAAACTAGCTGTCTGAGGCATGCCTCCTGTAGGGCATCAAGAATTGCCCTGCTCTTGGATGTAGCTGCAGCAAATGTGCTCCAGTTAACATCTGGCATATTCAGGTTCCCCTCAACACTATCTACTCTTTCTCTGCCATTCTAAGGATGCCTTCTGTCATATCCTTGTCCATTCCCACCCACTCCCCCGAGATGGGGGTCTGTATACAACCCCTGTATGGATTGTGGTGCCATTTCCAGTCTCTACGGTGACCCACACTGCCTCTTCTCCTCCCTGTTTACTTTTTTGTTCCATTGCTTTTATCACTTCCATTACAAAGAGAGCTACTCCTCCCCCTCTTCTCCCCTCTCTGTCTCTCCTGTAGGTTGTGTACCCTAGTATATTAACATTCCAGTCATAGTTCTTTGTGTACCATGTTTCTCTGACTGCTACAATATCCAGGCATCCCTCTTCCATCAAGGCCACCAGTTCAGGGAGTTTGCTGCCCAGACTATGGGCATTGGTACTCATTACCCTCCAATTCTTGATGGCCTTACCCCTTTTTGCCCCATTCCTGTCCTTAGTGCCTTTGTCATTTTCTCCATTTATGCCTGCCCTTCTCCCTATCGATGTCTGTATCTTGGTGTTTACCTAACTTACTACCTTGTTTTTTGGGGGAGGCTAAGATTTCCCTGCTCCTTTCCAGTGCCTCCCCCCTTGGCTAGTTTAAATGCTTACCAGTGAATTATTTAAGCCTATCAACTATGATCCTGGTTCCCCTCCTGGACAGATGCAGACCATCACGCTAGTATAGGCCTTCATCACTCCAGGTGGTCCCCCAGTCCCCAGTGAAGCCAAACCCCTGAGCTCTGCACCAGTTTGTCAACCACTGATTGACTCCCATGGTGTAGAGCACCCTAGTCTCACCTATGCCACAGACAGGCAGCACCTCCAAGAAGGTTACCATGCATGCTACTTGTCTAAGGCTCCTCCCCCAACTCTACAAACTCTTCCTGCACTGCTCTGATCCCTTTCTCAGCCAGATCATTTGTTCCTAGGTGGACAATGACATCCAGCTTCCTCCCCCACGCAGTTGCTCCGGTGATCTTGAGGATTCACTCCCTGTCCCTCAAAGCCATGGTGCCAGGAAGGTACCTTACCTCCCTCTCCTCTTCCTCCCCCAGTTCTACCCTACTAACAAAGGAGTCCCCCACCAGGAGTTGTTTCCTTCCCCTGTGGGGTCCCATGCCACCCTCCTGTGGATCTCCTTTGTGGAGGTTCCCAGCATCCTCCTTGGTCTCCACTGCTGGTGCCTCCATAGTGGAACCACACTTTGCCAGAGCGGCATATAAACTGTGGAGGGGTACAACTGGAGGGATACACCTCTGTTCCACCACCCTAACCCTCCCTGAGCCCACTGTGGTCCAACCACTCCTCTTTCTTGGCAACCTCTGAGGCAACGGCAATATACAAAGGTATAAATGAGACATACATCAATTACAAACAGTACATAAAGTAATAATGAATTACTTTTTGGTATTAAAATAATACTGTGTGAGCTGAAAAAAACATATAACAAGATATAATAACAACCAGACACAAGCTAACTACTAATGGTAATTTAGCAAAGTCACAACCAATTTTCATAAGGCCCAAAGCACTGGCAATTCAGAATGCAGAAAATGTCCACAATGAAAACATGTCATATGTATTGGAGGCATTCAATTAGGATATGTATCTGTTACCTGTTTTTCATACAGGGTGTGAGTTAACAAGTCTCCTAAGTTTGTGCATCTCCTGAAGGTGATCCTAGGCTTGTTCCCCACTTCTATGCTAAGTTGTGGGTCCCTGTTAAGGACTTGTCAGTGTTTTAAAACTATTTCAGAGACCGTGTGTACTACCTGATTATACTCAGTTACAAAAGTAACTAGTTGTTCAGATGTAGTGTTTTCTTTTGGGGGATAAAAGTGCCTTTTCTGTCTAAATTTCTTGATCTACAAATGGCCTGAATTACTGTGTTTTCAAAATAGCCCTTGGCAGGGAAAAGCTTTTTTAATTCCTCACCCTGTTTTTCAAATTCCAACAGACTGAAGCTGCTGCATCTAATACGAAGACATTTCCCATAAGAGACCCCCTTGAAAGAATGTTTCTGATGGGTGCTATCTGCATATAAGCGAGTATTCCCAGATGTAGATATTCCATATACAGATGAAACAATACCCTGTCCAGCTTTCCCTTCTAAAAGTAAATACTGAAAAGTAATGGAAGAAACATCTGCATAAAAAGTGAAATTAAGACCAAAACCATTTGTGTTAAGAAAATCCGCAAAAGCAGCAGTTGATATTATATCCCCTCACCAGATGATCAACAAGTTGTCTATAAATTTACCCTGAAAGTTATGTGAGGCAGAAAAGTCTTTCTATTTTTACTGAAAACCCTGATTTCCTCCCACCAAGACAGAAACAAATTTGCATACGATTCTTGCAATGGTTGTACCCATGGCGGTACTCATTATCTGCAAATAAAATTTGCCATCAAAAACAAATTAGTTGCTATTTAACATTAGATTAATAGCTTCTATGATAAAGTTCTGTGGAAAATTGTGAGCAACTGAACTATTATTTAAATGATGTTCCAAACCTAAATCATGCCTAATACTAGTATATAGGCTGGTTACATCAATAGTAATCCAAACAAATTCAGAGGACCAGACTGCCCCCAAGCTTAGATAAAACATCAATAGAGTCTCAAATGTAGGGCGGCTGGGTAATAACAATCTGTTGTAGAAAGCAGTCTACAAAAATAGATAATTTCTCTGTTAATGATCCCACACTGGGAATAATAGGATACCTTGAGGAGCTGGTCTGGTTCTTATGTATCTTTGGTAAGATATATATTGTGGGAATAATAAGATTATCTACTCTCATGTATTTTTCTTCTCTCTGTGAAATACAATAGTCTAGTACTGATTCATGTAAAATAGATCTATTTTTAATTTAAAAGTGATTGTTGGGTTTTCATTTACTCTTCTATAGCTACTGTAATACAATCATCAAGCTATCTATACATTTCTGCCTCATATTGTGTTTTATTCAAAACAACCACTTTTCCACCCTTATCTGCCAATTTTATTTCAATGTTTTTCATCTGTTTGATTTCCTCCAAAGCTTGGCATTCTTCTGATGTTAAATTAGGTTTCAGAGATGGCCACTTAATTGTGAATAATTTCTCTAAATCCTGGAGTACCAATGATTGGTATGTCATTAGAGCAGGTGACATAATGGCCGCGGGGTTGAAAGTGGATTTTGGTTTAAATCAAGCTCTCAGTTTTTTAGAAGCTTGTCATGCTGTTCAGATGTTTCCATACCATAACTGTGATGTTGCACACCTGAGTCTTCATACATTCTGTCTTCTGAGACATTATCTAAGTCTGATTCCAATAATAAGTCAGTAAGAGTTTGTAGAAAACTATCCTCTAGTCCCACATTAATGCTATCTGATGTGCCTCGACCCATTGTGATCTTGTTGCTAAAGTATGTTTTCTTTTTTAGTATTATTTGTTTATGCTCCTCCCACACCCCCGACTGGCCACTCCTTCAGAGTGTCAATGCCGACTCACCACCATCTGATCACCTGCCACCTTCCACTAGCTCGCCATAGCAGCCTGTCTTGAGTAGCCTTGCATATCCCTCTGCCAGGAGGGTCCCACTCTTCTAGGAAGAAATAGCCTCATCGGCTGCCTATGCACCTCAGGTGCTGTGAGGTGTGATCTGGGCTGGCACCAGGGCTTCAGGTGTCAGAGGGCCATGGTGCTCATCATCCAGTCAATCAGGTGCATTTTTCTGGTTTTCTTTGCCCCACCCACTGCAATTCTCAGCCTTGTATGAGTGCAAGAGTGTCCTGGGGTGGGAGCATATGGGGGGGCATGTTGAGGCAGCACATCCCCCAAGCATGCAGCCAATCTTCCCGCAGGTCCCCAGGCAGAACCCACCTTCCCTGGGAGGGAAGTGTCCAATGGACACTTATGGACCCCCTCCCTGCCAGTCTCCACTCCTGGTACCTGAGCTCGGGGTGTGAACCTGGGTCACCACCATGCTGAGCAAACCCCTTCACCCAGTGCCATGGAGCCGGTTTGAAGTATTTTTTCAAACTCAATTTCCTAAAGAACTTCCATAAATCAATATAGCTGTCAAATTGATGTACTTTAGGATTTGGTACAAAATGACAGGCCATGTCACAATAAACTTAAATGGCTCTAGTCAAGTTGTATATCTAATAAATTTAAGACTTCTGTGTCCTGCTCCATAGATTCTCCACTGCTGTATCAGCCATGCTTATTTCTTCCCCTTCTCCTTCTTCTGGGTTTCTGCCTTTTTTTTTGTAATGTTCTTGCCCTTTTGAGGTTTTGTTAAAAAAAAAGTTACTTGTTTACTTTGGTTTATCGTTGCCTCTTGTATTTGCATTTGGGGTTGCTGCAGATCTGTCTTTAGTTTTATTTTGATTGTGACCCCTTGATTGTGAACATCCCCTTGATTGAGAATGTCCTTTGATCTATTCCTGTTATTGGAATTAGTTGATCTCTGCCATGTGAAGATTTGATTGAGCTTGTAATCTTTAGAATCACATACTGTCTTTGTATGTTTCCTTTTTTAAGTTTCATATCTTTATTGATATTTCATGACTAATACTATCACATCATTAACAAACATATAACCATAACATACAGAAGACAATTATAAGGAAAAAAAAGTTAATCCCATACAATTAAACAATCCATACCCCCAACCCACCCTCTTGTATGCCATGCAAAGGGAATTGTACATAGTATTATCTGAAAATATAGGTATATCTAAGACCCAAATAAAATTGTACTAATGCTGCTTCATTCGTACACCAAATGTAGTTTCTGGCAGAAGATCCATAATAACTTTAAAGCAGTTTGATCATAGAAAATAAAAATAAAGCTATACGTTATATATTTCAAAGTGCTCTAATAGCCATTCAGTCCTTGACAAAGGAAATAAATGCTAAGATTAAAAGAACAGTTATCATATAACGTACTGGTAAGAAGCTTTGAACCTTTATAGTGCTACAATAGGTTAAGTAAGTAAATTTAGAAGAAAACATATTTTGCTTTCCACTTACATTATAATACATCATAAGCAATTTAGACATAAAGTAGTAAATTAATTAGACTACGGGATGTGATCAATGCCTCTATATATAGCTTAGTTGCCTTAAAAATCATTAACTGCTTGTGTAGATTACCTCAACACTGTATAAAGAAGGAGTGCTTATTATGAAAAGAGGTAATCAGATGAACAGTAGTCAGATTATTACATATGAAAGAGGCCAATTCTTTAAAGGAATGGGTCTTATTGTCTGACCAGTATGTAAGAATAAGCTATTTAGTAGTGTCCCCATCAGTAAAAGAATAATTTTGCCATTAACAGAGACTGCATCTTTAAAACTACAAGAACAGTTGTAAGTAATTCAAGATCAAAAGACTTGATAATCTTATGTCACTTTTTTCTTAATTTCTTGCCATAGCCTCTGAATGGGTGGGCACGTTCAGAATATGTGATCCAACAAACTATTGTCTGAACTGCATTCTGGACAACATTTAGAATCCTTAAGTTCCATTCTATACAGTTTATATGGGGGTAAGGTATGAATTATGTAAGGTTCTGAACTGGATTAATTTTAGATTATCCAAAGGGATACATTTATGCATGTTCTGCCATATATTATTTCATTTCAAAGAATAATCTGAAAAAACTTTTTGCCAGAAAATGTTTTATATAGGAAGTTATGAAAATCTAACTCTTAAGAGTGTTTGATATATGTTTGAGATAGGATGGGAATGACCGCTAGCTGCCTGAAGAATTGGAATAAAGTCATCATGCTGAGCAGTCCATGGCTAGTGACCAAAGAGCAAATTAAAGACTATTTAAAAAAAAAAAGGTTTTGAAGATGTTTTTTCTTAAGTTTTAAATCTAGTAAGATGTCGTGAGGGGGTACATATAACTTCCTCCTAGAACTGATTCAACAGAGAAGATGGAAATGTTTGGAAAAGCAGAGGTAGTGAAATATTTATTGTTAATTGAAAAATGTGGATGATTTAGAACAGGTTGCTTAACATTACTAGTAAGATTGATGTTTAGAAATTTACAAATCTGATTATGAGTTTTTATAGAGATACCTATTGTGAAGCCCTTTCGTTTCCTGTGAATATTTTTAAATTTGGAGTAGAAAACTGCTTCTGGTGAGATGTTATCTTTATTCAGCGCATCTGATTCTAATGAAACCCAAGTTGGTACATAAGGTTGGGATTTATTACTTACCCATGTTATCTACTTTTTAGCCTGAGAAGCTATATAATATATAGTAGTAAAAGGTTTGGTAAATTCAGCCCTCCTTGATGCTTTGGGAGAATGAGTTTTTCTGAAGAGATTCTGAGAGATTGATCAAACCACACAAATGTGTTTATTATGGAATGCATTTTTTTGAACCAAGTTATTGGCAAAAATATGTTTAACATATTCAAAGGGAAAAACAATCCTGGGGAAGATGTTCATTTTAATTATATTCATTCTCCCTAGAAAAAAGAGGTTCCATGTCATAATAGCGACCACAAAACAGCGATCATTATTATTGCAAGTGTATATCACCAAAAAGCAAATCAGCCATATACACTTTAAGGCGATCCAACTTCTGGATATAAAAAAAGTGTGCGCAGCTGCCCGTGCCCCCTCTCATGGGGATCTTTGCCACCCACTCCCCCAAATTAGGATATTCAACTCCAAAGGGGTACATGTCGAGGAGGGGACAAAATCTGGATCTTGCAAACAATTAAATGCCACAGCCCACAGCTGTGGCAAAATGTAACCCACTCCCAGTCTTGAACCCAGTACCTGCTCTGCCAGAGCTAGCCTTCCACAACACCACACCACATGGCTAGCTTGGTGGCAGCAGGTACAACAGTGCCTGAAACCCCCTTCCCTGTCCTTCTCCTTCCCCTCACTAGTCCTCCCTTTCATTCACCATTTCCCCTGGTCGCTATCCCATACTCTCACTATTCTGAAGGGTAGCCCACAATAAAAGTGCCAAAAATGAGTTGCTATATTCCTAGTCACTCATTTTGGGTCACTCTTATGACATGATACCAAAAGAGATGGGGAAAGAATGCCATCTTTTTAAGTCTTTAGATATTTTAGTAACAACCTCTTTCAGGTTAACTTTAATTAATTGCTTCCTATCAGTAGATAATATTGTTCCTAAATATTTTATACTAGAAGGTTTCCCAAGAAGGACCTAGATTACAGAGATTTTCTTTGGAAGGGATATGGTTTAAGGGTATAATTTCTGTTTTGCCTTTATTAACTTCATAATTAAAAACCTGACTGAAGTGTTCTGTCACTTGAAGGGATGCTTTAATAGAGGAGTATGGGTTTGAAATATGTTGTAAAATATCATCCACAAATGCTGAAACTTTTAGATTAGTATTTAACATTGTAATACCTTTGATAGAATCATTTGTATTTAGAAAATAAAGCAGTGGTTCCAAATAGAAGTTAAATAATACAGGGGAGAGGGGGCATCCATGCCGAGTTCCTTGGAATAGTTTGGGGGGTAATCTATTATAGTAAATACAAGCTGTTGGATGTGAATATAACATTTTTATCCAATTTAAAAATAATTGGGAGAAAACCAAATTTGCCTAATGTAGCAAAAAGGAAATTGTAGTTCACCTTGTCAAATGCTTTTTCCTCATCCAGGGAGACCAAGGCCATTGGTTGCCAAGAACTTCTGGATGCAGAAACAACATGAGAGCATTTTCTGATATGGTAGGAAGCCTGCCTACAGGTAATGAAACCTACCTGATCTCTACTTCTTAATGAGTGCCAAATGTTTTTAATTCTTTGGGCTAAAATGTGGGTTAGGATTTTAATATCATAGTTAATTAGAGAAAAGAGATGATAATTGGAAACCATGTTCTTAAGTTTGTTAGGCTTAGGCAACAAAATAATAACTGCTTTGAGTAGTGATTTATCTGTAATACCACTAGTAAGAATGTAGGAAAAATCTTCTTGCAAAATCGTAACTAAGGAATTTTTAAAGGTCTTAGAAATGTTTACTCTAAGACCATTAGGCCTTGGGGATTTATTGATTCTAAACTTGTCAATGGTTTCACTAATTTTTGTTGAACGTATTGTGGTGATTATGGCTTGTGATTCTATAATATGGGAACATTTAAAATGATGTAAATATTTTTCAAGAATCTCAGAAGTAGGTGTTTCTTGCATGGGACCGTACAGCTGAGAATAATAATTTAAAAATGACTTTAAAATATGCAGGCAACTGGTTAACACTTTGCTAACTTTACTTGAAATAAAAGACTCCATATGTTTAGAATGTCCTATTCTCTTAAGTCTATTTGCTAGTAATTTGCTTGGTCTCTCACCTAATTCTGCATAAGAGGCCTGAGATCTGACAATTAGAAAATCAGCTTGTTCAGAGAACAAATTTCCTTGGATACCTTATGTGAAATGTTATGGGTGTTAGATTCTAACTGTTTTAGTCTTAAGGTTAACTGTTGTATCCTGTCATTCTTTTAATGTTTTAATTTAGTCCCAAATCTAATAAATTCTCCTTTCAAAAAACATTTACCTGTGGCCCAAATAAAATCAATTGTGTCCGCTGAATATAAATTTTGGTCTCAAAAGGTTTTTATAGCATTATTAATATATAATATTAGATCTTATTGTCTTAAGAGACTGTTGTTAAGTCTCCACATAAAATGTTTGGTGTTTAAATTATTAAGTTTAAATTGAAATGAATTAATGAGTGGTCTGACTGAAATCTAGGTAAAATCTGTGGGTCATCAGCTGAGGGTAGTAAATATTTGGAAATTCAAACATAATCTATCCTTAAAAAGGAGTAATGTGGTTGGTAATAAAAGGAATAGATTTTTGAATTAGGATAAACAGCTCTCCATGGGTCTGCCAGGTTACAGACATTTAAAAACTCCTGAATTGCATTATTATACACTATCAAAGAAGGTTTGGTAACACTTGATTTATCATGACTGAGATCTAAAGGATGTTCCAATCACCACCTAAAATTATATAATAAGACACAATGGGTGAAATAATTCAAAGTAAGTGCATATAAAAAGATGCCAAATTCAAATTAGGACCATATATAAAGCCCAATAGGTAGTTAACTTGATTAATTTTCCCCACTGCTAAAATAAATCTACCCTCTGGGTCTGAGATCAGGTTACAAAGTTGAAAATCTACTGAATAATCAAACAAAATTCCCTCTCCACTCCTTGCAGTGACTTTTCCTGCCCCACGAACAGTTCTATAATGTAATTTTTAAAGGCAGTTTAATTCTTCTGTTATTAAATGTGTTTTCTGAAAAAGATTGTTATAACCAAGAGAATTAACATAATTGAGAATCTGCATTATCTTTATTTTTGATCCATTCCATTTACATTCGGTGATGCCATTGTAATAATTGTGGTACTCATTTCTAAACAATAAAAGAAGATGGTCTGCCAACATTAGCAGTAAGTGTAAATAATAATTCTTTAATGGATTGGTGTAAAATAAATATCCCATTACCCATCCCCTCCCTCTCAAACCCCAATACGTTACCCATATAAAGTACAAAAAAAGAAGTATCTACAGATAAGAGCTAACTCCTGTCCTTAATACTGCATACTTAATTACTAAGCTTTGTGATAAATCGAGTCAGAAACTCTATTCCTCCAGCTCTCAAACTATATGACATAGTTAAGTAAAAATGTCGTGGTTTTTGGCTTGCTTAATTCCCCGAAAAAGTCTCTCAAAATGACAACAGACTGGGAGCACAACAAATGATGGTTTACAGTATTGATATTCTTCTATTAAATTATTTTATTCATCTTTCATTAGGCCCATATTCGACATTTCACCTACAATCAAGTAGGCTTCATCAGGATGTGCCCTTAGACTCTTCAATTAGTGCTCTCATAACATCTTGTTCAGTTTTTTAATATGTTACTGCATAATATACCTGCTCAGAGAAAGACCCTCTCGATATCGTACAGATGTTGGAGTGTCTTCTCCACTAAAGGAGTATGCTGTTGTGCACCAAAAAATCCCTAAAGTTCCTTAATTCAGGTTGTTTTTCCAGCTTCCCTGCATTTCATTTCACATGATCATACCATTTTTAATGTATTTCAGAGTGCCATTCTGCCTTCCTACATTCCCCCACCCAATTTACCATCCTATAGCTTAAGCATATACTTAACTGGTAAATGAAAATAAATATTAACTCCAAAATAAAATAAAGGGTAGAAGCTTTTTAATATTCCGACTTTTCAGGCAATTGCTGTATTGTCTTACAAAAAAAATCTATGTAAATAAAATCATGTTTACCCAGTTCTCATAGCCTATTGAAATGAATCTTGACTTTTCAGAATTCAGGGGGATTCCTTATATCGCTCTGTGAGCAAACATTTCTGCCAGGTTTGAACTAGTTTAAAAGAAAAAAAATACTAAGTAAATAAAGTAAACTGACTAAGTCAGGGAATGATTCAGAGCATTAAAAACAACTAGAAAATGTTCCCATCATATTGATCTAAATTTTCCAGCATTAGATGGATTAAAATTGGAAAAAAGTATATAATTATAAAACTCAGAGTTGTATTACAACTGTAGTATGTGAAAAATATCTTGGTATACAGTTTCTAAGTGCAAGGAGATGAAAAGCCTTACAGAAACAATTGAGCACTATATAGGCAACTAAACTATTTAAAACTAATGTTCCATACACCTAAAACCATTTTTCCAGCCTTAGTAGGTATAGTTCAACAATATATGTAAAGTCCTACCTACCAAATATATTGCCTAGTAAATGAGTAAAAGATTTTAATGCTTAATGTTACAAGCCTTAAATAGAAAAGGCCGCATACAACTAAAATCTTTAAGCCGTGTATTCTTAGTATGTCTCTAACCCTTAAAATCCATCTGAGAAAACTTCTCAAAGCTACAAACCCCAAATCATAGAAACAAAATGCAATATATAAATATATATAAACTTCTTGTAGCAACTTGCAGATTATCTATTGGCTCCAAGAGCATCGTTTCTAACATCCTAGTTAGTGTATCTGAGATTCAGTACTGTACATTAATTACCCCATTTCCATTACTGAAAAAAAGAACTATAATTGATTGGAGCCCCACAAAAAAGATTATGTTAGCCAAATCTTTAAGCCGTGTATTTTTAGTGTGTCTCTAAACTTTAAAATCCATCCGAGAAAACTACTCGAAGCTGCAAACCCCAAATCATAGAAACAAAATTCAATGTATATATAAACTTCTTGTAGCAACTTTCAGATTAACTATTGGCGCCGAGAGAATTGTTTCTATCAAACCAGTTAGTGTATCTGGGATTCAATACTGTCCATTAATTATCCCATTTCCATTACTGAAAAAAAAGAACTATAACTGATTGGAGCCCCACTAAAAAGATTATGTTAGCCAAATTATTCTATGTTCTGCTCATACAGACATCCACAAATACCTGTATAAAGAGAAATTAATTTTCCTTCCAGGCTCCAACATTATTCATTAACATTTTTTTAATATAAATGGTGGAGTTGTTGGGAGACAAGCCTGCAATTTTCTCACATAAAATTTGATCAAATTTGATGGATTCTGTGCCCTCCAAATCCTCTGTCAAGCCATGAATCATAATGTTGTTTCAACAGGATCTCCTTTCTAGGTCCTCTAGATTTAAATCAAATGAAGCCATTCTTTGTCTGAGTACTGGGATTTCAGATTCTAATTTTAGCTTCCGATCTTCTATAGATGAAATTCAACATTCTGCATCACCAATTCTTTTGTTTATTCCCTCGACTGCTGCTCTCATTCTTTTTGATTCATCGATGAACTAAGTAATAGCATCTTTAAAGGAGGTGAGTTCCATCATGAACTTTTCTTCTGTTAAGAATGCATTTAGTTGAGGAGAAGAAGTTGATTTACCTTGATTTTGCTTTGCCCTTTTTAAGCCTCCAGAACGGTTGGGCATGGGCAGCGGTGTGTATTTAATTCCGGTGATTTTCATTTCAGTATCCATTCTCTTTAGGTTTTACACTTATTTTGTATTAACTCATTATTTATGTAAAAGATTAAGGCTAGGATTTCCCAACTGTGTCCAAAATGGGTGCAAGTGACTGTGCTGCACAACTGAGTTGCGCCGGAGCAAAACCTTGCTATATTCAAATGAGATGCATGACCACATATCCCTTCTGAATATATAAAAAGATGTGAACGGCACAAAGGGGGCCACTGAAGATGCACTGGTGCATCCCCCTGTGTGGTCTGAATACCTGGAATGAGAATGCACAGCACATCCTCTGGATACGGTGGGTACAAGTTCAAGATATTTAGACTGTGACATATGAATGGATCGATTAGCCATGCAAAGCACAAATGGGGCCATGTTCATGTCATTATAGCCTCATTTACATGTATGGGGCAGGGATGCACCAGGCAGGAGTCACTGGGTGCCCTACAACCTCCATGTCCCAAAGCACTCCACAACTCCCTGGTAGTCTAGTGGCCCACCCTCCCATCCCTTAACCCATCCATAAAATGATTGTTAAACGCCACTGTAGTCTAGTTGCCCCACTTTCTTCCCAAACACCATCTGTAAAATCATTTTCATTCGAAACTCCCTGGCAGTCTAGTGCCCCCCCTTCCCTTCCTGAACCCCGTCCATAAAATAATTCAGCAATAATGCCTGACAGGGTGTGTGTCATGCTGGGACAACATCATGCCTCAGGTGGTTGGGCACGAGGCTGCAGGCTGAGTGCATCCAACAACTGAGGCATGACATTATCCCAAACAACACACACCCTGGAGGGCATTATTGCTATTACACAATGGCTCGTTGTTATACAGAATAAAAAAAAATCATTTTAAAGATATTTTTGTGTGGAAAAATATTTTTGATTTTTAAGAGAAGATGAAACAATCAATCAAATGCTCCGTAAAACAATCAATCAAAAGCTCAATAAAATGCTCATCTGCAGGTCCACAGTGAGGCCGAGACTAGACTCATGATGTTGTACTGGGATAACATCACGGGGCCAGCCCAAGACTGACCAGTCAGAGTCCAGGATTTTTTATTGCCTTTGTATAATGAAAATTATTTTATGGACGGGGTTCAGGAAGGGAAGGGGGGCCACTAGTCTACCAGGGAGTTTCGAATGAAAATAATTTTACAGATGGGGTTCAGGAAGGAAGTGGGCCACTAGACTACCATGGAGTTTAACAATCATTTTATGGATGGGTTTAGGGAAGGTGGTGGGCCGCTAGACTACCAGGGAGTTGTGGAGTGCTTTGGAACATGGAGGTCATAGGGCACCCGGTGAATCCTGCCTGGTGCATCCCTGCCTCAGACATGTAAATGAGGCCATAATGACATGAAAATGGCCCCATGTGTGCCTTGCATGGCTAATGGATCCATTTATATGTCACGGTCTAAATATCTTGAACTTGTACCCACCCTATCAAGAGGATGTGCTATGGATTCTCATTCCAGGTATTCTGACCACACAGGGGGATGCACCAGTGAAAATCATACAATGGCAAGATAATTTTCTGACCTCTGGTTGGTCTGTGGATGCCTGGAACAGTGATGTTATTTAATGATAACATTACTGTATTGAGTCCAGGCACCCAGATGACCACATGACAGAGTCCGAAATCCTGTCTCTCTTTTCCAAGTTACAGCTGCTGCAAGCTGCACAGTAACGGATTTCAACACCACCACCCCCATGATGTCATCAGCAGTTAAACAGGAATTTCATGGATAACACAAGCACAATAAAATACAGCAGTGCAAGATTGAAATTAAATGTACTTTTATGCCAATTTTTTTTTCCCCCGAGGCGAGCGATTTTACCAATCTGCACAGAATGTAACTGCCACGTTTCAGAGACACCGCTCAATTTGGAGCAAAATACTTGCATGAAAAGTAAATTTTTCTACTTAAAAAGCTATTATCTTTCAGAGAATTTGGAAATGTAGAAAAAGTCTCTGCTCTAAGTGGCTTTTCTCTTCCCTAGGTTGACATCCAAACTGTGACAACGCATGCACGCTGCAGCCCCGCACTGCACAGTCACTCACCACCAGTCTCCCACCCTGATACTTCTCAGGACTCTCACCTTTTTGTACACCCAGTTCTGTCAATATTCAGTAAAAAATGGATATCCCCTCTTTTTCCAGTTATTGGCTACAGGTCCCAACTCACCTTGAATAATTCAATGGCACAGAAACACAGTCTCAAAGTGAGCCCTACAAGTTCATATAGGAGAGCCACATGGGGCAGTGCTATCAGCTTGACAACATATAAAGAAACACATAAACCATGGACTTTTTTAAAAAAAATAGTATACCTGCCCTAACAAAAAAAGAAAGTAAACATATTTTCCATTTTATTCTTTTGAAAACAAAACAAGTCATTGTATAATAACAATAAGGCACTCCAGGGTGTGTGTTATTGTCTAATAACATCACTTCTGGGGTGGTGGAAGCACTCAGCTACATCTCGTGCTTCAACCCACCCCAGGAGTGATGTTATTAGACAGTAACACACACCTTGTCATGCCTTATTGCTTAATTCTAAACTCCTTGGTAAATTAGTGGTACCCCCCTTCCAGCCCCAATTGCAGCAAAACACACAACCTGAGATTGCCCTGGTAGTCCAGTGGACCCCCCACTCACTGATGCATGCACACCCCGCTCCCCCCCCATTTCAGCATAGGCATGTCAGTCAGCGAGCAGTAAAACCCAAATGCACACCTCCACAGCTGCCCGCTGACTGTGCTGTCACTGAATGACAGCTTACAGTAAGCACTGCAATATCACTGATCGACATTGTGAATGAATGCTTACAGTAATCATTGTAAGCCCATTGGTTGATGATGTTGACCAATGTTATTGCTGAGCTTTGCTTGGATTTCCATACATTTTGGTATTCTGGTCAAAAAGGATCTTGACTAATGTATTGAAACTGGTGCTTAATTTGTCCTCCCATCTGGTTTGATAAAGATCATTTAGAAAGCCACCTATAGAGGATTTATTGATTCTAAAACCTCTTGGCACCCAGTTCTTCTCTTTATATACAGCAAGAAAGATGTTGTTATAAAATGTATTGATTTCTCTAAACTTTAATTTCCCGCACTGCTGAAATAGTTATTTAAATGTGGTATTGGAACTCAGTCCATAACTTTTTGGAAGCTGCAGCTTCAGTAGTAGTCAAGTCAAGTTTATTTGCAGGAATTACTCCATTGAGCAGGCACATTCACAAGGAGCTCCTGAACATAAATCAGAAACATATCCTGTACATAATTCAGCAACATATACAGAGGTCATAAATCGGCAACAAATACAGAGAGATGGCAGGGAATAGTACAAATAGACTTGGAACATAATTAACATACAGTGCCAAGGTACAATTTATACATGGCAAATGCAATATATACAAAATAAAGAAAATATAGAATATTTACAAAGTAACACTATAAATTGAGTAGTATACTAGGAGGCACTAGTAGTATGGTGCCTAACCGATGCTGTTGTGGATTTGAAACAGGAAAACTCACAGATCTCTGGGCTGTCTTCTTGGTCTGTAGAGCATGCAGAATTCTGCTGATTCTGCAAAATAGTAGACAACTAGCCAGTTATGTGCTTTAGATCTACAGTATCAAAGAAAGCTTGTTAGCTAGCCCACTTGAAGCTCTAGGAATGCCAACTTCAGATGCTCAATTTCATGACTCAGATAAATGCCGCTTCAGGGACTCATAAAACCCCTCATGAAAATATTCAGTTTTCCAGGAAATAATAAATACTGGATGCAAAAGTCACCAGTGAATGCTCACTTATGTCAAATACACTGTTCTGGCTGCATTCTCCCAAATCGCCATTATAGGTGCAAACCACAATGCAAACGGACAAGTGGAGAAGCACCCAAAGAACATGGAGTGGGTGCCTGCTTTAAATCTAGAAATACAGACACAAACACACAAAGTAAGCGGCACTCAGGGCAACTAAAACTTTCTATAAATCAAATAAAAAGTTGAACAACAAAGTACAGCATCCAGTATGAAAATCAGGCAGAAGCTGTGGCAAACCCAAAGTCTTACACCAAAGCACATTCCAATGCATTATGAAGCAATCTCCACATTTTCCAATGTTTTTAAGGCATTTCATATAATAATAATCATTCTTCTCTATTCTACTTTCTAATAATAGGTTTTTCCACAGGTCCCAATTAGGAGGAATAGGATTCTCCATAATCTAACCACACATTAATTTGTGCTAGATTCAAAACTGAAGTGTCAATGCCTGTGATAACTGCTGAGTGATAGATATACCAAGCAGATACAACTCAGGTTTTGGTATGAGATGGATATACAAAATTATGTTTATAGTCTGAAATATCTCCCGCCCCCCCAAAAAAAAATTAACCTAGGGCATAACCCAATGACATGTTTCTTTACCCTCCCCATACCTATAATTCTTAAATGTACTCTATACTTTACTTACTTCTACCCCTCCTCTGCCAGACACTCTGCTTTATCTTCATTGCCAAATACCAGTTTGGTTTGCTAGCCCCCTGCTTATTCTCCCTCCTCTCCCTGGGTCAACCATGCCACAGCAATACGCATGTTGCCGACACCAATTACAGTGCAGGCAACATGCTACCTGGCTTTACAGTACCAGGCATTACATCTCCCATGAGTTACAGTACCAAAGTACCATCCCAGGAAGAAATCAGCTTTTGCAAGGGGGCTTTGCCCCCCCTCGCCCCCCCATAAGGGGGACTTCACCCACCACATCTCCCAAAAATACATATAACCTCCTCCAGGGTGGGCATGCCATGAAGGGCACAGAAATTGTGTTGGTGCCCAACACAACATAAGTGCAGGACAATCTAAAATCAAGATTGTCCCCATCACTCTCACAATTTTTACAGTGACATCATTTCCAAGTTGTAATGCTGTCACCACACTGACAGGATATGCCTGTCATCTATTGCTACCAGTGCTTATGAACTACATTCCAGAGACTCATGCACCCTCTCCATCCCTTTCCTGAACTCTTTTGCTGGACAAGCAGTTTTTTTCAAACCAGATCCCCACTGTCTGGAACCAGTTCCCCCTTCCCATCGGCTTCCCCCTCCCTCCTTTCTTTCATTAAAGTGCCTACTAAGGCTTGCTACTTAGCCTTCATGTTAATTGCAATCCCTGCCAGAAACTACCTTAAAATTTATACTCTAATAATGGTATTTTACAACCAATTGGTGGCACTTACACATTGTTTCTCAATAGCACTGAACTATTTTGTGTACTGCATATATTGTTCCTTACTATGTTTGTAATTTCCCATGATGTTCCTTCTCCCCTGGGTCACACCTGGAAACAAGCCTTGACTCAGTGTGCCTATCCAAGTAATCACATTTTCAAAAAATAAATAAAAATAAAATGTGATAAGGTATCAGTTGGTTAATCATAGTTATCAAAATGATTTTGAACAATATGTGCATGGAAGTACTACAGCAGAAAACACACTCGATCTAGAACTTACAAATATGAACAGTGTAATTAAAAATTATTGAGTTAGGGAACCACTTTGATTAAATTACCACAATATTGTCAAATTCTGTGTAACTAATGTTATTAAAAAAAATGGGCATGACTGTGCATAAATGTTGGGAAAAGGCTGACCATTCGGGACTAAAGACCCATATGAAAAACTGGAAATGGGAAAATGACTTTAGGGACAAGAGTGTTCATGAAATATGGAATATCTTTAAAGCACCCTGGATTATTGTTCCAAAAAATATATCCCTGTAAAACACAAGTTTAACAAGATTTAAAAAATTCCATCCTGGTTTAATAGTAAAATCAAAATGCAAATCAATAAGAAAAAATGAGCCTACGGAAAATATAAAAGAAATCCAACACTGGACAGGTTAATAAAGTTGAAAGAAATAGCAAAATAAATAAATAAATAAATAAAACATAATTGATTAAAAATATAAAACAAAGTGAGGAATTTAGAATTGCTAACAAAACCATGGATAATAAGAAAACATTTTTTTCAATTACATAAAGTTAGAGGCAGAGCATAAACAAAAAAAGTCTACTACTCATGGATGGCAAAGTCATTGTGGATGAACAGAATATGGCAAATACATTCAACAATTATTTTATTAGTGTCTTTCAGCATGCAACCAAAAATCAGAACCAGTAAATCATTACAGGGGGTCCTCTGACTAGTCCATTCAACATAATGAAGAGTACTATACTACAAAAATTAAAGAAATTAAACAGAAATAAATCACTGGGGCCAGATGGGATTCACCCATGACATCTGCAGGAATAAGCCAAAGAACTGGCCGGTCCCTTGTCATATCTCCTGTTATTGTCATTTAAGCCAGGGGATGTGTTGACTGATTGAGTATTGGCAAACGTAAAACCAATCCACAAAAAGGGAGTTAAAACCTGTGTGGAAAATTATAGACCAATCAGCTTAATCTGCATAGTGAGTACAATCATGGAAGAATATATAAAGGAAAGTTTAGAGGATCACATACAAAGAATGGGATACACTGACCATAGGCAACATGGATTCACATGAAAAAGATCATGTCACACTAATTTATTGTACTTTTATGAACATGTTAGTATTGCATTGGATCAGGGATTCCCAGTTGATGTGGTTTGTGTTGACCTCTGTAAGGCCTTTGATAAGGTCCCTCATGAGGAACTGATAACATGTATGAACAAAATGAAAGTGGACCAGCACATTGTTTGATGGATTAGTTCATGGTTTAAGGATAGGAAACAACATGTGCAGATTAGGGGCTACATGTCTGACTGAGGAGAAGTGTCCAGCAGTGTTACTTAGGGCTCCATATTGGGGCATACCCTATTCAACATTTATATTTCATTATTAAAGTCATCACAACATTGCTGACTAGTGAAATTTGCAGATGATAGTAAAATCTGATCAATAGTTAGCACTTGCAATGACATTATTATACTGCAAAAAGAATTAGATAAAATCACCAAATGGGCTAATAAATATAAGATGATATTTAAATATGACTGATGTCGTGTATTACATTTTGTTAAGAACAACCTGTAAGCCAGTTATACTCTAAATGGGAAAGAACTTAGAAATTCCTCCTCAGAACAAGACCTGGGTATCCTTATCACAAATGATCTGACCTTTACTGGACATACAGCAGCCATTGTTAAAAGAGCAAGCAAAATTACAAATTGTATATTGAGACATATTAAAAGTAGAGATGAAACAGTGATTATGTCACTGTATCTATCACTGGCGAGGCCCTGATGGAATATGGAGGACAGTTTTGAAGCCTGTACCACATCAGAGACAAAAAGCAGCTAGAAGGAATACAGAAGAAAATGATAAAAAAATAAATAAATGTTCATCACAATTTGACATATAAGTAAAGAAGAAACAAACTAGAATTGTTTAGTCTGGAATACAGATGGTTGAGTGAGGAACTGTGTATGGTATATGCTGCCTTTAAAAATGAAGATTTGTGGGAGTGCCCGAGTCTTGTCAAGAAAGGGACATTAAAAAACTCAAGAGCACATACTTTACAAATAAAAGGGGAGCATTTTAGGACACACAGATGAGGCTCATGGTTTAATCAAAGGGTTGTGACATTATGGAATATGTTATCAGTTAATATAGTAACTAGTGATAACATAAATACATTCAAATGTATGTTGGATAACCACATGGGGGACTAGGATTATTATCTTAGACCCAAGTCTGATACTTACGAAATCTATGGACTTGTACACCTACTTATAATACTTATGATCACATAATATGGATATATTTGAATTGAACTTGTTTAACAACTATGATGCATAATACATTTTATGGATAACAATAAACTGGATTTTATTAATTATTTTACAGAGTGACATTCTCTATGCATTACAGATTAGTGTGATTGGGAAAGATATACTCATGCCCAGTTCTTTCTGCTAACTAGCTTTAGTCTTCTGTAAAATAAGAACATTAAATAACAACCTGCGAGTATAAACTTTAATTCAAATAGTGGGTTACTATCTGCTATTACATGCTTGGGTGGAAACATTTTCCTTAAGATTGTTCTTATGTAAAGATACAGTATCTAAAAAAAATTATGGAGAACAAATTGTATTAGAAGTCGCTGAAAAGACTTAAGTGCAGTCCTCTTGTAGAGGTACCAATTTAGACAATTCCCTCAGACATCCAAGACTTCAGGACGTTTTCCTTGGACAATGGGGTTAGGGGATAAACTTGACAGAGGAACAATTATTCATGCTGTGCATATTTTTTTTCATAACTTATTAGCTTTATGCTAAATCTGAAGTGTAGCAGGCCTAAACATATTGGGCCCTATGCACTATACCAATGCACCATGTAATCCAGGTGCATTGGCATAGCTAAGTCTGAGTGCTGTGTAGTGGGGCCCCACAGACACCTCGTGGCATTCACCAGGGGGAGTGAAGGACAGGTATACACTGAGCCCCTGGCCACGTGGATGGCACCATACTGGGGGCATGACTGGGGCCATTCCCACACTCCACACCATTCACAAAAGTGCAGAGTTCTGGGTGCAGGGGGCACACTGTACACCAGGCAGGCCCCAGCCATATGGGTTATGCACCCCCCAGGATGCTGCCGAGGGTTGTATAATTTGCTGGGGTACTCCAGACCTCCATGGCAAGTCACCCCAGCTGATGGGAGCCACCGGGAGAACTGGGGCCACTGAATGGGCCCCAGGCATCCCTGTGCCACTGGGACTCAGCATGCCATCAGCTGACATCTATGCCCTGTGGGCACAAGGGATCCACTCATGGACCAGGTCCAGGCATCCCATTGGATGCATGCCAGGTCCATGTAACACACCACCATGCACCTGCACACTGGGTGGAAGCTGCCATCGACAGGTGGGTGCTGGTTGTGCATACTGGCATGTGCACACCTGTCCACAGGTGCACAGATACGCAGGTGGGGTACGTGTATTTTCTGCATACTCCCACCCACATAGTGCATAGGGTCCATTGTCATTGCCCAAATATGACTCTGAACTCAGGTTTTCAATAATAAACATGTATTTCCATGCATACAGATATTTCTCAGATTCAAAGTGAACCCAGGGTAAAGGAACTTCACCGAGCCATTCTAAAATGAGTTCTAGGGCTACTGCATAGTGGTACAGTAACAAGCCTGGTAACTTTAATACCAGAAAATGATAAAAGACAGTTAACTGTTTGTAGTTCAGGCTTTCCATTTTTCCAAGAAAAAAAGTTATATTGTTTTATCTATCTTTTTTATAATATTTGGGAATTTTTAAATGGATAGTATGGTAAATATAAATAATTTCTGAAAAAAAATATTCCTTTCAACTGTGTGACTACGTCCTGTCAGAGTGAATATCCGAAAGGACCCAAATTGTCCCTGATTAACAGATTCATGTTATTGGTTAGTTGGACATCTAAGTAAGTTATGTTTTTTTGCTTGTTTGACACAAAAGGGAATCTAAGGCTGCACTACATCATGTTTTATTGGAAAGATTGGCAATGCCTCAGACTTTGTCCACTTGATCTTGGAACCAGATTGTTTGCCAAATCTCTCCACAAGATCTACAGTTATCTTACTTTTTCTGACAGGGTCACTCAAGTAAAACAGGTGTCATCAGCAAATAAGACACACATAATTAGTTGCTGTATTGGTCCTTGTAAGAACAGATCCAGAAAGAAATGGTTTGATACCTTTTATTAGACCAACATTGATGTAACTAAAGAAAGCAGTGCTTAACTTTTCTGATCAACCAAGTTCTTCCTCATAGGCTTATGACAGTTGCTTGTAAAAACACATTCTAATAATACCCAGATCATACATAAACAAACAGAAAGAATTCTCACTGGTTTAAAATACATTTTTTAAACAAAATAACAGGTTTAAATGCAATAAATCAGCTTGACTCAGCTGGATGCTGTGAAACAAATAAGGAAAGTTTAAATGATCCATATTCAATAGAAATCTTCCTCAATTTCATTAGCTTTAACTGCACTGATCAATGGCCAATGGTTCAAATATAACGGTACATGCAAGTGGAAGTGGTATCTCTGCCTAGTACCTCTTTGTACCTGAAACACAGGTGAAAATTAATTATTACTCTTACTTTTGCAGTTGGAGTGTTGTAGGTTAAATTAATCCAGGATCTACACCTTGCACATAAATCATTTTATTAAATATTTTAAACAAACTATATATGGCCACTCCACTATGTCCAATTCCGCACCCTTATTGTATTGAGATTGGTTACTGAATTAATAATATTTATGGCATTCCAATTGCTGTTATGACCCCTTCCTCCCTTGATGAAGCCTGCTTGATGAGTTGTTATTAGATAGAGTAAAACCATCTCCAATCATTTCACCAGTATTTTCGTGAAAATGTTGTGGTCAGCATGGCTCAACGATATTTGGGCAGTATAATGAGCAAAGTGTATTGTCATTATTCTTTTTAGGGATCAGTAAAGTTAGGGCTTTATTAAAGAATAGAGGGATGGAATGTTGAACAGTTATGAGTTGAATAAGTCATGTAAACATAGTATTGGGCTACTCTTTAAGTGTCAGTTTCAATGT
Organism: Neoceratodus forsteri; assembly: GCA_016271365.2. Classification (NCBI taxonomy): domain Eukaryota; kingdom Metazoa; phylum Chordata; order Ceratodontiformes; family Ceratodontidae; genus Neoceratodus; species Neoceratodus forsteri. Next base: position 662,742,796 of record CM028130.1, on the reverse strand, counting down.
AACTAATCATTAATTACATGCAACAGGGTAATTATATTGTAGTTACATGAAAAGTTTTCCAAAAGTCTGTCCCTGACCCCAACCCATCAAGGCCAGTGGCTTTCCCTAGTTTTAGTTGGGATTTAGCTCTATAAATCTTAGTTTCCTCAACTGGGAAGTCCAGAAATTCCCTCTAATTGTCTTTAACATGATGAATGTTTTGGAATGCTACATCAGAAATATCTTAATTTGTTATAGAATATGTTCCTAGAATTTCTTATAATATAACATACTGTAAATGTGTTATCAATCTTTTTGGGATCTGCTAATACTTGACCAGATTGTAGTTGTATCTTCTCAATATTTATTTCTGCCTTCTTCTTTCTATGCTGTATACATGATAGTAATTTTAAAAAGTAGAGCACACACACCTCTAATAACAAGGGCACAGGTCTATTAAAAAACTTTTATTTAGAAGTATCACAAAAAGCCATATCACCTGACACATTTTGGATGTCTATTACATCCTTTCTCTTTCCGAAATGCGTCAGGTGATATGGCTTTTTGTGATACTTCTGAATAAAAGTTTTTTAATAGACCTGTGCCCTTGTTATTAGAGGTGTGTGTGTGCTCTACTTTTTAAAATGTTTGTGATTTTCATACCAGTATAGAGGCACCACATCCTAGTGCTCACTCCGTTTTTTTTTTTATGATAGTAATTTTCCACTCTTATCCGAGAACCGTTTACATCTACTCAATAGAACTAACCTTTTTCCTTGATCATTTAGAATCATGTTATATTGATGTCTTAAGTTTTTTTTAATGTTTTAGTTGAAAGCTGGTACCTGTGCTAGCATGAATGTCATTTTTCTTGCTTTTCTTACTAGTACCATATTTAGCAACTGTTCTTTTTAATTCTGTTTTTAAAATGAAAGAGTTAGAGAAATTCCACTCACAGTTCTTTTATAAGCATCCCACTCAAAACTCTTACTTACTTCCCCTGCACTATTATTTAAGAGAAAAATATTCAGTTTCCTTGTTATTAAATCTACATAAGTTTGATCTTTAAAAATACATGGCCCCCTTTGTTGTAGGTGTTGTCCCTGAATGAAAGAGCACATTTGATAGGGGAGTGGTGAGAAATTGCTATAGGGTCATACCTAGGGAAAAATACATTATGAGGTATTGATTTAGACCCCACAAAGAAATAAATGCAAGAATATGTTGTGTCCCTTCCTGAAAAAAAGGAGTTTCTGTGTCTACTGGGTTATATCTCCAGACCAAAGAAAAAGCCTCCATTTTGTTCAGGAAAACATTCATGGTAGGGTTATTAGCTTTATTAATTACTGTGATATAAACAGAGGGGTCATTAATTAAATTTAAATCACTCCCTAGTAAATAATGAGGCAATTCCACAAGTATTGTGACCAAATAATTACAAAGAGGTTTGATCTGAGTTGGGGGCATAAACGCACATTAATATGAATGTAGGTTTATTAAGCTTCATAATTATCATAGTGAATGCGCACAAGGGATCAAAAAATTCTGTATGTGTTTTGAAATTGAATTATTTCCTTAGCAAGATGGAAATGCCCCAAGATTCTGAATTTAAGATTTAGTGGAAGCCCTTATTACCCCATGATGTGTCAATTTTTACAACTTCTTTACTTGAAAGATGTGCATATTTCAGGATTTTTTCTCTTTATTGGGTTGTGGAAGCCATTACTGTTCTAAGCCATTCATTTTATGCCCTGCATTGCATTATTAACAGATGGAAATTAGAGGAGTGAGCCATTGATCATTGAGAAATCATAAACAGATCATCTCTTTGCACCACCATAGCATATTCTTTCAGATTCCTATAATCATGATTTATGTCCTTATGAATGTGCAGTGCATTACAAATAGATTGTTTACTCTCAACCTTACTGTTTAGAACTATACCTACATTTTCAATCTTATAATGGTAAACCAACACCACCTATCCCATTGTGAACCCCCCTCTAGCTAGAAAGAGCTCATTCCATATGCAGTGTGCCACTATGCCAGAAATGATCCCACCCAATCATTTTTAGCCTCAAATAATGTACATAGATGAAAGATAGGAGTCCAGTTAAAACTCTCTATTTTTCTCCTGCAAAGCAAAAACATGGAAATAAACAACTAAACAAAAAAAGACTTACCTTTCCTATGTTATGAAATTTAAACTGCTACATTGAATGCACTTGCATGTCATGAGAAAATAAAAAGGAAGAAAAAATTATATATGTGTTTTACATGTACCTATCTATAATATGCTTCCTCTCTATTACATTAGTTTGCATTGACCTAAAAATTCTCTTTTAAAAAAAGAAAGAAAAAAAGTAGGTACAAGATTGATAAGTTACTCACAATTATTCAATGAACTGCTACTTCTTTGAAACTCAGATCAAGAATTTGACCCTGCGTAAGCCTAAAAAACTCTAAAGCAACACACAGTTTCATTCGTTCTATTTAGAATCTATACTATACAGTAAGTACCCCAAATGTAGTCACTTCAAAAGCAGCACATTTAGTGTCACACCTTGTAATAGCAATATATTATGTCTAGTCCTGGAAAATGGGTTCTAATTACTTTTGCAAAATTAAAGATTGTTTAGGCTCTACATTCTTTCCAGATGACTCTCCCACATTCTGGGAGGAGCTACAGGTATACAAGCATGTTTTTTTAACCATTATTTGTTTATCTGCTGGGGGGTATAACCAAGAGTGGAATTGTTGATGCTGATGAGGCTACTGTGTGATCAGTAAGTATAGCCTGGTCTCAATTCTTGTTAGAGTTATTTTTTGTCTCACTGCTAAGCCAAGTCCATCCCTTGTGTTCTGTAGCTTTCTGTATATATTTTTTGTAAAAATGTTGTCTTCCGTTATCTGTTATTATACGTTAGTTTCACATTGGGTGTTCAAAAATAACTTTATTCTCCCTTAAAACAATTTTCAATGGGTTAAATGTTCTTTGCTTTTATTTAAGTCTGGACTGATATCTGAAAAGGGCAGGATCATTATATCTTGATACTGTAGCCCCGATTTCTATGCTTTATTCAAAGCTGCCTCTCAGTCTTGGAAGCATACACACACTATGTAAATGGTTCTGGGGTATTTTTGGTTTACTTCACTTCTTTCACCTGGTGGTCTATATGCCTTTTCCTCCTCAGTCTTATTAATTTTGTAGTCTCTATCCATGAGAAACATTTTTCTTTAATCATGATAATGGCCTAGTCTTCAGAACCTTCAGGGATGCCTATCAGGAGGCAGTATAGTGCAGTGGGTTAAGGCTCTGAGCTGCAGATATAGAGACCTGGGTTGGAATCCCAGAGCCACCTAGGCGCCTACTGTGTGATCCTGAGCAAGTCACTTAACTTCGTTGTGCTCCCAGGTTGCATCTGGAAACAAGTTTTGGCTTAGTGTGTTACTCCTCATTAAACAATGTTCCCTTTCTGTAGCCTTATTATTTTAAGATTGTTTCTCCTTGCCCTCCATCCTATATCTTCTACTTTACTTCTAAGGTCTTTAACCTCTTTACTGTCTGATAGTATAGTTAGGATTTCATGCGATGTAGACCCTAATCTGACTGATGCCCAACTTTCCTGTCCTAGAACTAAAATGTGAGATGAGCTAAACAAAACAAATATCTCTCTTTTTAAAAACAAACATTTTTTAAACTATATTAGCTTCTTTATGGGGAGTGTGATCTTTGCAAAATGTAAGATTGTTCATTCCGCAAGGAGTTTGTACACAAGCCACAGTATTTTGTTCCAGAACTTGAAATGCCACTTTCATTGCTTGGAACCCCTGTTCGTCCCATTAGAACTGTTGATTCTAATTTCTGAATATGTTTTATTGTTCCATGATTTCAATCCATCATTAGCTGAGTTTTAGTTAAGATGTAAAGAGAGGGTGACTCCCAAAGGGTAGATTTAATTTCACAAGGGACCAATGTTTTGGCTTCTATATTATGTTTTTCTAATAAATTTAACTTTGGATCAGGAGTATGCCCTCCCTTCTTAGCTATTTCTGTAGACATAGTAATGTGTATATTGTCATTATCTGGTTCCAGACATTACACCAGAAATGCTATTCAAAGACTGAGTTATCTTTTTAACAAGATGTTATACACCTCCTGAAGTATGTGCTTGCTTCTTCATTGTTTGTAAAGAATCATGGAACAACTCATTTCCATCCTCTGCTGGGTGGTAATTCCTAGTTAATCCTAATCTCTTCTTGTCGTGTCCTCTTCTCCACTTTAAGCAGAGTCTCTTTTATCATCCTCTTCTGTTTCCCAAATGGTGTGAATGCTTTAAACTTTTTGTTGTGAGGAGGACACTGCTCAAATATTGCTGGCTTCTACCTCTAGTAGGTGAATTGCTTCTTGTTCCATCTCTGACTCTAACGTTATACTGAATGATGTGCTCCTCATTTTCTGCAGGCAGCATTTTCAGCTCCCACTTATACCTCCATTTGACAGAGTTAACTTTCTGTTGCAGTTGCAGCTTTGAGTGCTTGATTTGTACTGGATCCAGTTCCACAGACTCTATCAAATTTTCTAAATCATCTTCCATATCAGACACTCCATGTGGCAGATTATGGCATCCTGCCTCACACTCCGGTGTTTTCTGACTGGGCACCTTTTTTCCCAGAGAAATAGCTGTTTCTTGCTGGCACTCCATCTAATGGGAATCAATTTTTTTTCCCAGTGACTGGCTGTTTTTGGGAAAACTTCCTTATTCTGTGTGTTCTTCACCATTTGAGACATAACAGTCCTTTGAATGAGTACAAATTTAATTTAACATAAGAATAGCATACACAGTAAGTATAGTGGTCAAAAATAAGTAAAATATTTTAAAAGGTTAAAGGCTTAGATTGCATCACTTAGCATTTTGTTAGTTTTTGACTTACTTTATTAGGATGCAGGTGGAGAGCTCAGGAGCCACTACATAGTACTCTTATGAATACCATACCATCTTGCTCCACTCCCTGGCTACTCCCCTTTTGATTCACCCTAGTATTCTGCTGGTCCTCCTGATAGCAGTTATAAACTGCTTGTCTTGCTTCAGTCCATTGTTTATTATGACCCCAAGGTCCTTTCACTCTGCAAATAAGGCACCATACAGAGTGTAGGATCTATCTCTATATTTGCTCCCCAGGTGAAACACCTTAACATAGAAACATGGAATTTGAAATCAGAAAAGGTCTGTATGACCATCTAGACATCACCAATTTGTTCTACCTATCTTGTCTTCACAGACCTTATCTGGTCAACATCAACCCTCCCACCTCCCTGCATCCTATTTAAGATACCCCTACTTCTATCCCATTCATTCTTAAAGCCCCCTCCCAGTGTTTTAGCCTCCACTACTTTCATGGGCAATCTATTTGAGGCATATTTGAACTTCTCCACATTAAATCTGAGTCTCTGGGACTCAGACCAATCACCCATCTTTTTCAGGTAATTCTAAAGATTTTCCCTCATTATCAAGGAAATCCATCCGCTGGGCAAGTTCAGTGTGACCCATAAACTTAAACAGCCCACTGGAGACCCCAGCTTCTAGACTGTTAATGAAGAAGTTCAATAGAAGTGGCCCCAGCACTGATCCATGAGCGATACTGCTGTGCATTCCTTTCCACTCAGAGTAGTGCTCGTGTACCACCAGCCATTGCTTCCTGATCCAAGTCAGTTAGAAATCAACCTGGTGTATGTCTAATGAATACATCAGTTTACATTCTCCAGAAGCTTGTCATGCCTTACAGTATCAAAGGCCTGCTGAAGTTGCTGGCCCAGTGACATTGAGGGCTGAGGCACTGGATGCCTTACCTTGCGCTATGATGGTGATCCATGTTCAGGAGTGATCATGGGCCACCAGGGGCCAGCAAGGGAGGCGAGGGATCAAGCATCTGAGAGACCGCTCTCCCTCTCTGGGGAGTGGGGACTTCAGTGGTCGGTGTGTTACTGGCCCCTAGCGGAGGCTTTGGGCAGTGCACCAATGCTGTGTACTAACAAAGGGCTGAGATGGGGCACACACCGGGAGGAGCACATGTGGATTTGTGTGCCCTTCTTCCACTAGTGTCATTGCAAGCCCCACTCATGCATGGGCAGTAAAGAGGAAAAAGGCATCATAGGTTGCGTTGGCTTGATGGCCATCCAATGGGCACCCCAGCTTCAGGGGCATCAATGTACTGGATCCAGCCCAGTGGGAGAGTTGGGGGCTCCCCACCACCCCACTGTGGGGGGTAAGCCATGGGGGAACAGGCAAGGGCCCTAACGGAGCTGAGGGTAGACCGCACAGTGGCCAGAAAAACAGGGGGAAGCGCAGACAATGTGGCAGACCAGGACCCAGGGAGAAAAAAGTAAGCAAAAAAAAGGCCTGCTGTAGTCCAGATAGACTATGTATATGGCCCTGCCTGTCCTCTCCCTGTTCTCCCCTCACACAAGGTGACGTGGTTGGTCAGGCATAATCTGCCACTCATAAAATCATGCTATGGGAGGGAAAGAACCTTCATATCAATCACACGCTCCTTTAAGCTACCCTTGATAATAGCTTTCAGGACTTTGCTAAGCACTGTTGTTAGGCTGACCGGCCTGTAGTTGCCTGAGTCTAATCTCGACTCCTTCTTGAAGATGAAAACCACACTAGAAACTTCACAGTCCTCTTGTATCACACCAGTCTGGACAATATCCTGAAAGATTACTGCACCACCAATTACTGTATACCTTTAGCTTTACTATAACCCTGCTGTGTGTCCTGCCTGCCCTTCAGACTAACCTGACTTGATTTTTGCCAAGTAGATAGCTACCAGGCAGATTTGATGTCCTGTGGCTGCATTAGGGCTACTACTAATACCACGAGCCCTGCCAATGAGCTCACATCCCCCAATCCCCCACTAGGGGCCCTTTGGTGAACTCTGAACAGAAGAAATCATTAAGAATCTCAGCAAATACATCTGGCTCCCTCACACGTTGCTCTTCTCTCTTCACCCCCTCCACCAATACTCAAGAGCCAAATCCCTTCCTTCATTTTCTACCTCCATTTATTTATTGGAAGAAGACATTGGTGTACTCGTCAGCTCCTGCTGATTTCCTTGCTTCCAGATCTTCTTGTCCTGTTTAATTCTTGTTTTGCAGTTCCTTAGCATTGCTCTGTACTTCTCTCAGGCTTGAAAGCAGCTTCTCTTTTTGCTGTCATCATAGACCTTCATTTTCTTCAGTATCAGATGCTGTTGCTCCCTGTTAAGCTGGGGGCCCCCATTTTGACTCTTTCCCCTTTTGGCTATAGGAAGGCAGAGCCATGCAGCTCAGTGCACAGATTAAAGGAGAAGTCTTGTGAATACTCGCTTGTAACAATAATCTGTACAATAACTTATTTTTATGGTACCTTGTGTTGTGCATCATTTATTAAATTGTCATCCACCACTATATTCTTACTCATTTCAGTGCAGTTTTCTTTGTAAAAAGACATTTTGCCTGGCTGACGATTTTGAAGCCTGTACCATACTTATCTCACATATACACATTGAAGTGACTGGATGCACCCCATACATTTCATCATTGCAACAGGTACAGTTTGAGCAAGAGAAGAAGTAAGCAAGCATAACCAAGTGGCCAAAGCAGGGGGCAAAGTGTGTATCATCAGGTTCGGTCATACTGCTGCATTCATGGCACTGACAATGTGAATAAATCTTGACAGCATTACCATCATTGATCTTGTGAGGTTCATCTGATATTCGTGATCTTGTTTCTGTGGATTGTGAGCTACAGCATGGATATCATGAGAATAAAAGAAAAGTCCTTGCACTCACCATGCACCTACTTATAGCTTGTGTAGAATAAAATGTCCCAATGCTACAAGATTTGCAAGAACACTTTTTTTTAATTACAACACAAGTAAATAAAATCAGGGTCAGAGAGATGAATTAAAAGGCCGACAGACGTTAGTATCCCGTGGTGGGAGACTGTTGCCTGTCTGCCTTTAAACTCATATGTCTGATCTTGATTTTATCTACTTGCGTGCTAATTAAAAAAATTCTACCTGAAAATCTTGAAGCAGTGGGATGTTTTATTCTATGCAAGCTATGAGTGGGTGTATGGTGAGTGCATGGACTTTTGCATTATTCTCATTGCAGCTTTGAACTCTGGTGCCCCAAGTGATTCCCAAGTGCCAGCTTTTTTTTGCTTGAATGTGACTATCATGTTTGCCTCAGACATGAACAGGTGATCCTGTATAATTTCATACCACATCAGAACAGTATTTTTTATTCTTGTGTGAATATTGTGATTATTGTGGTGTGAGTATAGTCCAGCGTGCTAAATGCATGTAGTCAAGCAATACTTATTTATTTTAATTGTGCATGTGGTGTGCTTTTTGTGTCTTCTTCAAGCAGACCTGCTGTGTAACTTGGAAAAGTTCCATTCATGAGCAGTAAAATACATTGCCAATGTGTTACCACACACATTTATTACTGTGACACTATGTGCTAAAGGTTGGACACTACACCAGCTGTACAGTAACTGTAATGCCTAAATAAAATTGTTATAGTCCCAATAGTCATGCAAACAGAAGGGGTGCTAGGGTGTGAGGGAGATTGAGGAGGGAGATGTGCTCCGTTACTTAATTTATAGACCATTTCATACACATAGTATTAGATGTTGCATTTTTTTTTTTGAGATTGTTTATACTCCTTCTTGCTCCAATGGCCCTCTCACTCTGGGGGAGCCCCCATCCCATCATCCTGATGTCTACCATCCAATGCTAGTGCTCTAGGGCTTACCCCCTTTTTGGGTCAGCAGAGGGGTCAACCCACTGAGACCGTATCAAGTATTTTGTGCCATGGCTAGCCAGGTGTGGAGCTTGCCAGCTCCCCCATCATCCACTGGGAGCTGTTACTAGTATGCCCTGTGGCCATGTTGTATGCCATGATGCGTGTGATGGGGTCACGCATGCTCCTGTGCAAACCTACATCAGGCATCTGCTACACTGTAGTGGCTCCGTGGCACCAAGCCCCAGCCTCCATCAGGGGTCAGGCATGTACCGGCCACTGAACTTTCCCCTTCCCATAGATGGAGAGCAGTCCATCAGATACTTGATCCATCTCCAACCCTGCCAACTCCTTGTGGCCCATGCTCATTCCCAAACATAGGTCACTGGCGTAGCATGAGGTAAGGTGCCAGCGCCTCAGCCCTCAGTGCTACTGGGCCGTCAGTGTCATATATTTTATTAATAAATCATTTCTCCTTTCATATACACATACTTGTTAAATGTGTTAATGGCAACTGATTCCCTCACACTGCCACTGACTAGCAAAATGAATACCACAGATGTGCATGACACCAAAAGGTTCCCCTTCACTCAGTGTACCAAACATCACTCACATTTCCAATGGGACCGCATTTAGCGTAACACCACTCCTGGGGCTTGCACTGACGATGCAGTCCACAAACCCCTCTGATGACAAAATGGATGAGAGAGGGGAAATAACTTTATTTTTCGTGTAAAGAGAGCAAGAATTGCTTGATATTTGTGGGATCAGAAGACCTACACCAGGGACAACCGGAGGCAGCACACAATACAACAACATGATGAGGCAGGGTACCTATTAATCCAGTATAGGAGGCACTCCTTTAAGATCCACTCTTGACTCCCACTCCCACTGGAACAAGTAAGCAGCACAATGTTGTAGTACTACTGTGAATGTTTGCTTCAAAAGTGCATACTTCATTCAAAGATAACGTACAATACCAGCATAAAGTTAGATAGCAGCATGCATGGTGTCAGTTCTTGATTTGGCAACAAAGTCCAGTTAGGTGCTATAAGTCCAAATATGTTGAAAGTCCACCTTGGAACATGGATTAATTATCTAGCTTGATAGGAAGTCCTTGTGCCACACTTGCCCCTTCACTTTGCTCTACCAGTGTTTCATCAGGAAGTGCCACATTCACTCTGTTTGGGATGCACTTTGTCAGTTATGCAGCCTTCCTAGACCTGTGCTTGCCCAGTCTGTTTGTTTCTAGTAAGAGACCTATGTAGCTGTCTTGAGCAGTTTCTTCATTGACATCATATGTGCTTTGCACTACCTGCTTTGTGCAACAACTCCAGATCCTTGTACACCAGAGGCTTCATCTTTTTAATGTCTTCCTTTCTTCAATATCTGGTTGTAGTGGCTGATGTCAAGCTAGTTTTTCCTGTTATCAGGAATGTTACCCACTTGCAGTAACTGCATCCCTCCAGTTCATTGAATTTATCACTGGAGGTGATCTCATCATTTCTTATAAGAACAATGGCAAGGGGGCCTCAAACATAGTACACTGTAAGACATTCTGCTCTTGTAAGCAGTCCTTAAAGGAGGACAGGAGTTTGGTCTCAGTCTAGCTGTTAGCCCTCTTAAGACACCGACTCAACCAGGGAAGTTGAAGTCCCAGGATTACAACTGTACACTATCTGGCTTCTCTCATAGCATCCCCAACCATCTGGGTATCTTAATTTTTAGAGCTGTTTGGGCTAGTAGCATTTATTTATTTATTTAGTTTTTGTTAACCAGTTAGGTGCACTAGCCATGAAATGACTATTTTTCAGGCACAACCCAGCATACCCTTAGGACTATTTTTCCTCCCCTTTTCTCACAGCTATGCCCAGATAGACTCTAGGTAGAGAAATGGGCAGACTGGGTGGGCCAAGTGGTCCTTATCTGCCATCAAAGTCTATGTTTTTATGTTTCTATGTTTCTATGACACCATTTGCCACCAGATGTATGCTCTGCCTGGTGTGTCATCAGTGCAGCAATATCCCTACATCAGTGGCAATGTGGGCACTGCAACTCAATCAACAGCAACTCCATTGATTGGAATTTTACAGCACCTGCCATCTTGCTGCCCAAGGGGTATTGACCTGTTTCCCCCTACACCTCTGACCTGGAGGTGATTATATTATTTCTCTGAGGGTGTGGTGGTGAGGGGGGCAAAGCCCCCCAAAACAGCTGGGATATGCCCCAGTGCTTTGCTGTGATTGTGGTCTAGTGGCATGATTGTTGGGCGACATGGTCACCATCGGCAATTTGTGATCGCTGTAGTGTCAGTCAACATGTTTGATATCAAACTGACTTGGTGAAACCTGCTGTGCCTCCACAGTGACTTCTTCTTAAAAGATGAAAATCATCCCACCTTCTGAACCAAAACCAACCCAGAGGATTTAAATTATATAAAATGTACCACCACCTTACCTAAAATGCACTTCCATACTTACTGCTGAAGGGGAGAAGCTGACTGCAAGTAATCCAAGTAGCTACAATCTCCAAGTAGCACAGTTTGGGAGGACAAAGAGAGGAGAACGGTGTGTAGCCATGGAAGAATACCACAAAAAGAAAATTGTTACAAATGAGTATCCTTTTCTTCTTACAACACAGATTCATCCATAGACACACACATTGCAGGGTTGTAATAGTACACTGAAAAGAGTGAAATGCTCTAGCCATTTGGGGAACACACTTTTCATAATCATATACTGCATGCTCCCAAATGCTAGGCTGCTGAAACTTCACTGCTGATAAACCTCACTAATGTTTAAGAGTAATTTTGGCTTCATTATTGTTTCTCCCTTAGAGTATGCCCTTCCTTAGAGTGATTACTCTAGCTAGGTTGCCTGTGAAAGTGCCAGTGATGCACATAAGTGCAACTTCTTTTTCAGAAAATCCATCTTCCAATTCTCCTTGTCAGGAGGTTTGGTTGAGTTGTTGAACCTGGTTTCCTTATCTGTAGGCTGAGATTTGGAATACTCATGGCCTTCTTTTCGGCCCTTTATCTACAGCCAGTGATTCAGAAAATCACTTCTAGATCTTCTTGGCCAGCATGATAAAGAAAAGTCCCTGTCACAGGCAGTGGCAAGTGGACCCTCCCAGTTCAGGTTTTACCCAGTATGTGCAGGAACTGGAATTTCCCTATGTACTTAGTGTTCTGGAGGGTAATGTCCATTTTTTTGCCATTCTAGTGAGGTACCGCAGGGTTCAGTATTAGGACCGGTCCTCTTCAATGTCTTTATAAGCGACATTGCAGAGGGACTGGAAGGAAAAGTATGTCTCTTTGCAGATGACACAAAGATCTGCAACAGAGTTGATGCACAATATGGGGTGGAAAGGATGAAAAGGAACTTGGCAAGGTTAGAGGAATGGTCAAATGTATGGCAGCTTAGATTCAATGCTGAGAAGTGCAAGGTAATGCACCTGGGAAACAAAAACCCGGGGGAAGAGTACACAATGGGGGGTGAGATACTAACAACAACAAAAATGGAAAGGGACCTGGAGGTAATCATATCAGATGACCTAAAGGTGGGCAAGCAATGTGAGAGGGCAGCAAGGAGGGCTGGGGGGATACTGAGATGTGTAGGGAGAGGCATCACCAGTAGAAAACAGGAAGTTATTATCCCTCTGTACAGACAGCTGGTCAAACCCCATCTGGAGTACTGCGTGCAGTTCTGGAGACCCAGTCTTCGTAAAGACATAGACAGGATGGAAGCTGTCAGAGGAGGCAACTAAAATGGGTGCAGGGTCTGCACTAGAGGAACATGAAGAAGAGAGACAAAAGGAGCTTAATATGTACAGCCTCTGAGGAAAGGAGGGAGAGGGGACATGATAGAAACTTCAAGTACCTCAAGGAATCAACAAAGTCCAAGAGGTAGCATCTTTCAAAAAGAGTTGTGCAAGAACAAGGGGCACAATTTGAAGATGGGGGTGGATCAGAGGTAATTTAAAAGTATTTTTTCACAGAGTGGGTTGTGGATGCATGGAGCGGCCTTCGGAGGAAGAGTCAGGTGAGTCAAAAACAGTGGTGGAATTCCAAGCATGCATGGGACAGTCATAAGGCAATTCTAGGGGGTGGGGGTAGGAAGAAGTAGGCTGCTGGTTAACTAGAATCTGCAGCTTAACCAGTAGGCAGGGAAATGGGTAGACTGGGTAGGCCAAGCAGTCCTTATCTGCCGTCAAATTCTATGTTTCTATGTTTCTATGTTTCTATTCTCCTCATGAACACCTGGCAGGAAGAGATGTCCTTGGGCACAGAAATATGGGAGGTACCCAAAATTTCATCCACCTTGGAAACAACATGGGTGGCATCCAGAGTGTGTGCTCCTTCCAAAATGCTGTCTGAATCTGACTCCCAAACTGTTGGGTCCACAGATACCTTGGGGCAAGACTGATTTTATAGTAAATGTCCTAAGAACCCATGACAGTACTCACAGTTTTACTTCTTGCCTCACAGAAAAGTTCAGAAAAAGCCAGACAGGAGACCTATTCCACTCAACACCAAGCAATAATTGGATATCATTTCACTTACCAAGAGTATTTAAATAAAACTTTTTTTATTACTTTGAAAGCGTTATCTTTTTTTTAAAGCTGAAACAAAATCTGTAGCTATGTCAACCTTCCAAGGGCCAACATTTTACCCATAGGCTTCACAAGGGAGTAGGGCTAAAACCCAGTTCTGGAAAATTGAATATAGTAATGTGCTTGGATTTTTAGATTAACACAAAAATATTTAATACAAATAAATGTTGCACAAACAAGGTGAACTTGTGGTGAAGGTTATGACCACCAAAAATGTCAGTTTATATCCCAGATAAAATAAGTACTTCAATTTAATTTCTTATTTCTGCTTCTTAATACCTCAAACTTGAAGATTGCTTTCCTCACCTTTAATGAAGTTGCACACAACCTATTATTTACATTGTTCTATGTAATCTTTGTTTGTCAAAAAAATCTAATAATGCTGTACTGAGTTATAATCTTAATACAGCCCATAGTGGGATACAGAATACAAATAAATTCAATTAAATGGAATTAGTTTAATGAAAATCTGAAAAAAAGTTCTCACTGCTACCTGGATTCAGAAAAGTTAAATCTTTGGCAAAGTCACACAGTTTAAGGCATACTTTTCTGCAGGATAGGAATACAGAATATAATTGTTGCTTCAGCTGTTATTCTAGAAGTAGAAACAAAAAGAAGTGTAAAACAGCAGGATTGCATAGCACCTTTTGAGAAAGGAAATCCCCATCTACATGCTGTATGCAGTGAGCAGTGGGCTGCAATGTCAACAGTTCTTATAAGACAGTGAGGTTGCTAGGAGACATGGAATAAGGCTGATGTGGATGACACAGACAGGTGTGATGTTGTCAGATGCACATGCATATCACTGCGTCAAGACACAGAGTAAGAGGAGCAGAGCAAGAAAACCATGCTGGTTGAACAGCGAGGTAGTAGAGGTGGTGAGAGAAAAACAAGAAGAACACCAGAGGTATAGAAGGACAGGGAAGGAAGTGGACAGGGAGGAGTATGCAAGATGTTCCAAGGAGGTGACCAGAAAATTGAGAGAAGCCAAGGCCCAGAGGGAGCTGAGATTAATGCAGGGAATTAACAGGGGAAGGACTTTTTCACATACATCAGGGAGAAAAGGAAGTGCAAGGAAACAATAGTGAGGATTAAAAGGGATGAGGAGTGGATGGAAAAGGGTGAGTAGCAGGCAGAAGCACTGAATGAATACTTTTGCTCAGTGTTCACGAAGGAAAAGGGGGGGCTGCTACCACCATGGGCTGGTAGGGTGGGGACAGGGGGAGAGGAGGCAACAGATGGAAGAATTGGGGCAAGTAGAGTCCTAGAGGAACTGAGGGCACTGAAGGTAGACAAGGCAGTAGGGCCAAATGGTATCCACCCCAGGGTGCTGAGGGAGACGGCGGAGGTGTTGGCGGAGCCACTGGCAGATCTGTACAGCACCTCACTGGAGTCGAGTTGTGTGCCACTGGACCGGAGGATGGCACATGTAGTACCATTACACAAGAGTGGACCAAGGGATGAACTGGGTAATTATCACCCTGTAAGTCTCACCTCCATAGTGTGCAAACTCATGGAGACAATACTAAAGGAAAGACTGGTGTCATACCTGGAGGACAATGGCCTCCAGGATGTGAGGCAGCATGGGTTTGTTTCAGGGAAGTCCTGTCACACCAACCAGATACAATATTATGACTGGGTGACAGGTGAGCTGGATAAGGGTCATGCGGTGGAAGTTCTTTACTTGGACTTCAGCAAGGCCTTTGATTCTGTACCTCATGGGCAGCTTGGAGGGCAGCTGACTGGTGTAGGGGTAGGGGCAAAAAATGATGAACTGGATTATAAGCTGGCTGAGTGGGATGTTACAATGGGTGATGGTGAGATAACTCCAAGGCCGGTGATGAGTGGGGTGCCACAGGGCTCTGTTTTGGGGCCAGTACTGTTTGGGCTCTTCATATCAGACATTGCACATGGGGTGGTGATCAAGATAAGTCTGTTCACTGATGACACCAACATCAGACCAGTGGTGAATGGAGAGAAGGGATTGAAGCAGCTGCAGGGGGACCTAAGCAAGCTAGAGGAGTGGTCAGAGAGGTGGCAGCTGGGGTTCAATGTAAAGAAGAGTAAGGTTATGCACTTTGGGGTGAAGAACCCAATGAGAGAATACTGGCTGGGAGGAGTTAAGCTGGGGATCACTGAGGAGGAGAAGGCCCTAGGGGTAATGATAACAGGGACCATGGACAACACTGCTCAGTGCAGGAGAGCGGATGCAAAAATGAACAAAATGCTGTGGTGCATAGTGAGGGTTTTTCATCCAGGCAAAGAAAGATGATCTTCCCCTCTACAGGTCACTGGTAAGGCCGCACTTAGAGTATTGTGTGCAGTTTTGGAGGCCATACCTAAAGCGTGATATCAGGCTACTGGAGGGGGTGAAGAGGAGAGCAACAAAGACAATATGTGGAATGGAAGGGACAGACTATGACAGCAGGCTGAGAGACCTGAATATGTACACCCTGGAAGATAGAGGGGGCAGGGGTGACATTCAAGCATCTGAGGGGAATCAATAAGGATGGAGCAGATGAGGTCTTTAAGTTAAGGAGGGGAGGGTCACCAGGGGGCATGCGCTAAGAATAGAGGGGGGAAGATTTAGGAAGGAAATGAGGAGACACTATTTCACAGAGAGGGTGGTAGCAAAATGGAAAGCCCTACCAGAATGGGTGATATCATGTAAAACTGTGAATAATTTCAAAAGGGCATGGTACAGGGAACAGGGGAGAGTGGGGTAGGGGAGGTGCTGGTGGCAGTGGGATGACAAATGGGAGGGGAGGTGGGGCTACTACAAACTAGGGGTGCTAGTTGCACACTCAAGCAGACTTAGATAGACTGGGCAGTCTGTCTCTGCTGGCACATTCGTATGTTCATAAGTTTGTATGTTTGGCCTGCCCTGACCCACCTACAGTATTGGTGACATCAATACCATGTCACATAGAAGGAAAGGTAAATGAGATTCTCAGAAGGGATTATCTTGCATGATGTCAACCTTCAAGTAGGGATAAGGGAAACAGTGACATTTGAATCTTGGGGAGAACATGCATTTTACATCCTGCATGCAGAGAACTCTTCTTGAAAATGATCCTCAGTACACTCAAGATGTTGCTTTAAACTGGCAGGAAGACTAATAGGTGCAAATAAAGTGCAATAACAGGGTTGGAATGCAAACAACAATCTAGAATACAAAACAAGATCCATTAAATGGTTTTAAAATGAGGGAACCCTAAAAGATAGTAAATAAACAGATTGTATCAACACAAAATTACAACAAACCAGCTTATACAATGGCTGCTATATATTAATGGGCAGATTGCCTATGCGTTGTGGATCTGTGTTGTGTAGGCAAACATAATTCCAAATGCCACAAACCAGGGATCAAGCAGACCACCATCAGCATTTACAGAAGGGATGTGTGTACTGTGTCCATCTGATGCCCTGATCAATCTTGCAGCAATGTGCCATGGGTGGTCTGGAGCATGTCTGTGAGCGTGCTGCACTATGCAACATTTGCTAAGACCATAGTGCTATGTAAGGGGGTTGCAGGATATGGCAACAGGGACCCTGCCATATTTTTTGTGCACCCCCCTTGACACCCAACGGTTGTTAAGGGAGAGGGAATCCCTTCACTGTGTTGCCCCAGACCACTGGGCTGACAGTGAGTGCTGGTGGCAGCCATTCAGGTACTCATCTGTACTTATATGCTTGTTGGGTCCTACACCTTCCCAGAATTGTGTGTTTCTGCACAGCAAGGGATCCACTTATGGTCCCAAAATGGACATCCAATTGGATACCTACCTGTGTCCTTTGATCCATCCCTGTGCAGCTGTGTGCAGGAGGTTGGGACTCTGGAGAGGCACCCAATGGGAGCACATGGTTGGGCATAATGTGCACACTGCTCCTGTCCCTGGGTGCATAGCTATACAGGCTGGGTATGTGCAAATCATGTGTACCCAGTCAGAAATAGTGCATAGCCTACAATAAGAATAATTGGTCTGTAAAAGAAACTGATGAATCCTGAGTAGGGGCCTGAAGTTGAAGAGGGAATGGGGAAAAGGGAGATAGACAAAAGGGGATTGATGAGGAAGGAGGAAGTGAGGAGCATGGTAGAGGGGTGTGGGGCTGTTGAAGGAAAAAGGAGTATGGAGTCAATGGAATCCAGCAGCTGCAGATTATGGGGACTTCTCTGCCTATGTGCACCCCCATCTCTGAGAAGCTCAATCCTAAATGCCTGTCTCTTTATAGGAATAAAACAAGCATCCTACTTCCTGCATGCAGAGAACTCTTCTTGAAAAGGATCCTCCCCAATTTTGATTATGAACATACAAACATACAAAGAAGCCAGCAGAATAAAGCCATTTGGTCTATCTAGTCTGCTCATATTGCAGGGTCCTCAGCTTATGCTACTGACCCTGCCACCTCCCCAATATCCCTTCCTCTCCATCTGCCCCTTGACCCTTATTTACGCCTTAACTCTATCTCAGCCTCTCTTGAAGCTGCCCACCATCTTCAACAAAACCACCCCTTCCAGTAGCACATTCCAACCTGCTACCACCCTCTCTATGAAGAAGTGCCTCCTAGCTTCTCTCCTAAACCTTCCCCCAACTTGAGACTACGCCCCATCACGTTTTGGTTTACAATAAGCTTAAAGAGGCCCTCCTTATGCACCATATTTATTCCTTTCTTATACTTGAAGGTCTCAATCATGTCCCCTATCTCCTCTTCTTGAGGGAGTACATGTCCAGGGTCTTCAATCTCTCCTTATATGTTCTACACTGTTGGCCCATGATCATCTTCATTTCCCTCCTTTGGATCATCACTGGCAAGTTAATGTCCTTTTTTAAAGTATGGGCACTGGTACTGTACACTGTGCTCTAGAGGTGGCCTCACTAATGACCTGTATGTGGGCTGTATTACCTTCACTCATCTGCTGTTGATCTTTCTGGCAATGAAGCCCATCATTTTATTTGCCTTTGCTGCTGCTTTTCTATACTGTGTTGAGTGCTTCAGGTCAATATTGATAATCACTCCCAGATCCTTCTCCTTCACCTCCTCTGATATGGACATCTGAACCCCTCCCAGGCCGTATTCAGTCCAGAGGTTCTTGGCTCCAATGTGCTTAGCTTTACATTTATTTGAATTAAAGCCAAGCTGCCAAATTCCAGTCTACCTCTCTAGTTTTCCAGATCATCCTTTAGATCTTGTATCCCTTCAGTTATGTCTACGCTCCGCAGAGCATAGTGTCATCCAGAAATAGGCACAGTTTGCCCTTAATGTCATCCCCAATATCATTGATGAAAACACTGAACAGCAAAGGTCCAAGAACTAAACCTGTGGGACCAAGCTGTTGACCTCCCTGATGCTAGATAGCTCACTCCAACCACCAGTCTCTGGGTCTTGCTCCTCAGGCAGTTTTCCTTCCATATGGTTCACTTCTCTAGAACCCAATGATCTGCAAACTTCCTGATTACATCTTCTGGGGTACAGAGTCAAAGGCCTTGCTGAAGAACAGGTAAAGGAATTCCACTGCTTTGACCCCACCCACTGTTTTAGCAACTGAGTCAAAGAAGCAAATCAGACTCAATTGACATGACCACTGTCCCAGAAACCCATGCTGTCTCACATCCTGGAGGCCATGCTTATCTGGATACTCTACCAAAATTTCCTTAAGTATGGTCTCCATGAGCCTGCATACAATTGAGATTAGACTGATTGGTCAGTAATTCTGTGGGTCATCCTTGGGACCTCTTTTATGGAGGATTAATATACGTGCCATTCTCCAGTTCTGCAGTACCATGCCTAACTTCAGTGAACTATTGACCAGGCCAGTCAATAGATCTGCAAGCTCCTAAAGTGGTTCCCTCAGCCTCCTTGGGTGTATGCCATCTGGTCCCGGTGATCTGTCCACCCTCAGTGCTAGCAGCCCTGTCCTCACCCGGGCCACTTCTATCACAACGGTAGCCTGATGACATGGGAGACTGCGACTGCGCATATACAAAAATGGCAACTCAGTTGGAGTGCATGTCATGGGGACTATGCACGAGGGAGGGCAACCGGATGGGGGGGTTCATGCATATAGAGATAGGATGTCCCTATATGTACGCGTGTGAGGGGGGAGCAAGCAGGTTCAGCAAGGGGTGGAAGGGGAGGGAGGGTTTTTGAGGGGTGGTGACACAGTGAGCAGCTGAGCTGGCCCTGTGGCATGGTGGGTGGGTTCAGGGCTGAGATGCACAGGCTGCTGAGTTTGGGTCCGGGCACAGGTACGTTTTGTTGCGCCCGGCCTGAATTTTTGTTTTCCATTGATTTGCACCCATGACATGCACACCCCCTGGAGTTGAGAATCATATTGTAGGGGAGTGCTGGTGTGCAGTCTCCCACATAACATATAAAATTGTAAGTCCCAGATGCCCTTTTGCTGTGCGCTGTGGGGCTCATCAACAAAATTGATTTTCAGTGCTGTGACATCACTGCAATAGTGACCGCTTTTCGGTGGTCACCATTATGACATGTAACAATCTCAAGATATGTGCTTCCTGCTCCTCTACTGCCCTAGTGGTACCAGTGAACCTTCCTTCCTGGTGAAGACAGAACAGATGTACTCCTTCGGTACCTCTGCTTCACCCCTATTCTGCTCCACCTACCCATCCCCTTTCCTGAGCCTAGCAATGCCATCTTTCTTGTCCCTTTTCTCACTAATACAGCTAAAAAAGGCCCCAACCATTCTTAATTCTCTCAGCTAGCTGTAGTTCCTTCTGAGATTTAATGCACTTTACCTGCTATGCTAGCCATCTTCAGGTAATTCTCCTTTTTTCCCTCTCTCTTGGTCTTCCTGAATTTGTTGTTTGCTAACCTTTTGTCTCTTACTGCCTAGGGACCTCTGTATTAAATGAGCTGAGTGCTTTGGTTATTGAGTTTTTCTCCTTGAGCCTAATGCACTCCTCCATGGCAATTATTATTCCCTCCTTGAGGATGGCCCACCTGTGGTCCATCCCATATCCCCTTTGATGCTTGACAGGTGACTCCTTAGCAACTTGACCATCTTTCTGAAGTCTGCCTTCCTAAAATCTAGGATTTTAGTCTTAGTGGAGGCCTTTTCCCTTTCCAAGTCCAACCAGAACTACGTTATGTGATGGTCACTTCCACCCAGGTGCTTCTTGACCATTATATCCTGGATTTGCTCCCCATTCATCAGCACTGGATCAAGGATTGCGACCTTCTTGGTGGGTTCTGTGATGCCCTGAGTCAGGAACCCACTTTTCATTGCATCTAGGATCAACTGAGTCCTGTTGCAGGTCATGATGACATTTACCGTGCTTCCGTTGTGCCCACGCTGGCCAGACTGGCCCTCCTTTTAACTATTTCTGCAATTTTGCCACAGACTGGCTCCTGAACATGTACCATTGGTCTGCTCCCCTTGATTCAGGTAATCTCCTCCCCATCTTCCTTCCCTCTTTTCATCCCTTTCTGCCCCCTCATACTTTATTACACCGACCCTTGCACTGTCACCTCTCACATGAAATATTCTGCAGGCAACGCTGCTTTCTCCTCAGCTTCTCTAAACTCTGATCTTCCTTTCCTTCTGCTATCTGCTCTGCCTCACTCATCTTTTTCATAAAATCCCTTCTTCAATACTTTTGTACTCACTCCTAAAATTACTCTTGACCATTTGCCCCCACCCCCACCCCCCTCGCCAAGCTTTCAGGACATCCTAGTAGCTCCTTTTTTTACCACTGTTTAACTCTGGGTTTTTGCACACTAGTTATAAAGCAAAATATTTTAATCAAGGTATACTGTATGTTCATTATCATCATGACTACTGTAAGTTTACTGTATAATAATTACTGGCCAGCCTTTTTTCTCATGGGGAAACCAGGTTACAATTTGCCATTATAACCAGCTGGTTATAATGGCACATACCAGGTTTCCCTCGGACCATGCAGGCACTGGTCGACGGTCTTCCTCTACTCTGTTACCTTCGTCCAGGCAATTCCCTATTGTGCAGACTTCACCACTCCTCACAGTCAGCAGTAAGTTCATTTTTTATGTAAAATAAAAAAGATCCCTTTCTTGACTGACGCATTAAAAAAAAAGGAAAACAAAACAAAAATGGGAAACTTTATTTTCTGCCACATGCTTCGGACCATGGACTGCACTGAAATCTGACAGTAGTCCACAGCTCTCTCTGTTTATTTTACATAATTGCTATGGCAAAAAAATGTGGGCTAGCAATTATATAAAATAAAGGCTGAGTAGGTGTGTAAAACTTAAATTTTACACACACTTTCAGTGTAGGATGCCTTAATAAACCCCTTGAGCTTCACTCATGGGGTTTATGTGGCATCCAGCACCTTGAGCTGTTTTAAAATTCTCATTATAACCGCCTTTCCAACCATTATTCTCTGTTTTATATTCATCTCTTGCCCAGCAACTGTAACTTGCTACATTATTTTATTACACCTTATTTCCAGAGTTACTCTGTACTCTCCTTCCCCTTCCCAAATGCATCTGGAAACAAGTTCTTACCAGCTCTTTATGTCTTTCCTGGTTAAGCTTTTAAAATAAATCAACAAAATGGAGGATGGAGGACAGGGTAAGGAAGCTATAGGCACAAACAATCCTAAAGTCCTGAAAGGAGTACAGTGCTTACTCTTTTTTCTGTCAACATTTGTGCTGTCAGATTTTGATGAACAAAATAGGGTGGTGAATAATAGATAGCTGGGTTTCTAGTGCACAATTTGTATAGTTACTGTATGGTAAAATGCCAGGGCACCATACTGTGTTGTCATACAGTATGGTATACTCATTAGTGATATTTATTTTATTTTATTTTAAATTTGGTTTCCAGGAAAGGCACACTGAGCCGAAGCATGTTTCCAGGTGCGGCCTGAGGGTTGGGGTAACAAATGATGACACTGGGTGCATAACGTGACAAAATGTGATGAGCTTGGGTGGTTACAGACAACATTGCAGGATGCATCACGTGTAAGGCGATATCAAATGTTAAGCAACTGACATCAGATTTGTAATAGTCGGGTTCTAGTGACCAAATTGGCCTTTACTCTGAGTACTACACTATTGTTGGGATAGTTGGAGGGGGGCATGTAGGGACATGTGCAAGGGGGGAAGGGAGGAGGCATAAGTGCTGTTTGAGGGATGAGTATGAAGGAAGGTTCCGGAGTTAGGGATACTGGAGTTCCATAAAGCTGGGACTATGTAGGAGAAGGCAGTTTTGACAGCAGATGATAAGGGGTAGGGGAAGGAAGAAGGTGCAGGCATCCCTGTCACATAGTTCATAGGCTGAGTTGGCTTCAGGGGAGAGAAAATATTATAGGTAGGGTGGAAGGAGGCTGAACCAGAATTTGGTTATGAGAAAGAGAAAGAGAGTGAGAGCAAGAGAGAGAGAGAGACAGACAGACAGACAAAATGGGTAGTGTGTCTTTGTGATAGGGGCATGAGGCTGAGGGATGAGTAAAGGTGGCAGTTTTGTGTTGGGGGGAGTTTGAAGCAAATCAGCAGAAGAAGTTTAGCGGAGTGTCTAAGTGGTAGAGTGAGGAGGCTGGGGCTGAGCTATAAATGACATCAGCATAATCAAAAATTGGAGTTATCGTCTTTGTGACTAGTTCATGACATGTGGAGAGAGAGAGGGAGTCTTTATTGTAATACAGAATGCTGAGTTTAGGGCAGAGTTTAGAGGCGATGGTGTCTATTTGAGCAGAGAAGTTAAGGTGGGGTTCAAGCCAGACCCCTAGGTATTTGTATGCTGAGACATAATCTAGAGGTGAACCATCCAGGGTGGTGAAAGTTGGGGGTGGGTATTCTTGCATTTTTTGGATGAACTGAAAATCATGGAAATGGTCTTGGAGGTGTTTATTTTTACTTGCTTTTTATTGAACCAGGATTGATTTTAAGTTGGTCTTGTTGGAGTAGGGTGTGGATATCTGAGACGGTTGGGTCAGAGGAAAACAGAATGGTGTCATCCACATATATATGTATTCAGGAGCTGGAACATATTAAGAGGAGGTCATTTATAAAGGTTGAGAAGAGGTTAGGGCCAAGGATAGACCCTTGTGGTGCTCCTGCTAGAATGGTGAGGGGTGAGGAGGACGAGTTACCCACCCTGACTGACTGATGTCTGTTTTCAAGGTAAGATGTGAACCAAGCTACTGAGAAGGGTGCTAGGCCAGCTGCACCTAGCTTTGAAAGGAGCAAGGGGTGAGAGACTGAGTTGAAGGCCTTGGTCAGGTCCATGAAGATGGCAGCTGTCAAATGGCCTTGGTCCATGGCTGAGTGAATATGTTTTGTGACTCGCAGTAGGGATGAGATAGTAGAATGGTGCTTATGAAAGCCAGATTGGAATTAGGATAGGAAGGAGGTGGAGATTAGATATCTGACAACCTGGAATAAACTAAGGTTTCTTGCAGTTTGGCTAGGGCAGGGAGGAGAGAGATTGGGCAGTCATTTCCAGGTACCGAGGGGTCACCATGTTTCTGGAAAAGAATCATTGTAGTGGCTTTCAAGGCCTAGAGGACTGTTCCAGATGAGAAAGAGAGAGATTTAGGATATGGATTTGTAGAGCAGCAATTTTAGGGGAAGAAATTTAAAGGAGTTTGGGGTGAATCCCATGAGGGCTCGATTTGTTGGTGTTTAGAGATGAGAGTATGCATAAGGCTTCTTGAGGAGTAACAGATGAGAATATGAAGGTGTTATATGAGGGGTTGGGGACATGATTGTGGGGGTGGTGGGGTGGTCAGGAATGGCACAAATTGTAATGAACATATTTAGAATGTCAGCAACACTTATAGGGTCCAATATAGATTGGCCATTGTGATTTAGGACCGGGAATGTTGCTTGAGTGGGGAGGGGGGGGGTTAATCAATGAGTGGATCATCTTCCACAAGGAAGCAGTGTTTGTGATTTACAGTTTCCTTTTAAAACATTTATCCTTAGCGCGACGGATTGCTTGGTGATGGTATATTGTTGAACAGCTTACATTTACTCTCAGTGGCTACATAGTCTGCTGCTGTTAGTGAAATGTATTTATTTATTTCAAATGTTTTACAAGAAAAGACATACAGAGCTGTAAATAGCTCATTTCCAGAGACATCGGGTGGGGGGGTGGTTATGGGAAAAGACAGAACCAAAACTACAAAAGTAAATGAAACATAATAAGGTGCATGACTCATAAAATTCAATACTGTAGTACAACAATATTCAGACAGATAGACCACTTCAACCCAAAACTAAAGGTACAAGGTATGTACAATAAGGTACAAATGCAATACATTAAAAGTCTGAATACAAGATTAGTGGCATAGTAATACTGTACCACCCAGATGGTGTGAAGTGGCAAGAGCAATCACAATTCAGTAAGGTATATGTACATTTCCAGATGAGAACACAAATAAAGAGCAAGATAAAGCTATACAGACTGGGTCCTAAGGTGGTAACAAAAATTGCTGAAAAAAAAGTACTATTAGTCTTGGGGGGGTACCCGACAAGCAGGGAAGGGGGGAAGGGAGATGCTAATTCTGGGGCTCAGGTACAGTAGTAAGAAGGGTAGTAAAGTCATAAACTCCAGAAAAGGATCAGAACCCATGGGCACAAAGTGGTACAAAGTTGTCCTGACTCTTCATAACCCTAAGGAAGAGTCATAGAGATTCAAAGCAGCAGGGATCCTACAGCATGCTTTTCTCAGTCATCTGTTGAAATAATTTCTTTTTTGTATCACTTTATGCCCACATGTGCTGATCCTTTTTTTGTAGCAAGTACATTTCTCAGCCTTAGATCTGCTGCACCAAACATTGTGTAGCACACAGTGTTTTGCTCTTTAGTAAAGTCCCAAAGAAAGAACTTGAGGGATGAGAAGGAATCAGTGAGTGGATAGACAGGGGAAGAAATGACCAGAGCTTGGGGAATTAATATGAGAAATCAGTTTGGCCTGCAGTAGTTTCCTGGAGAGAAGGAAAAGGGAATTGGTTGCAGTGTTCTTGAATGGGTAGAAGGAAGGAGCAGGGGACAGTGGAGGGTGGAAAGGTAAGGAAGAAGAGAGCCTAGCCAGAATTTGGAGGTGAAGGAGGCACAGTGGGTGACATGCCTGGCATCAAGAGAAGGGAGGAGTAAAGAGAACAGTGATAGGTACAAAGAGGGCAGTTCAAATCAAAATGGCAGAATGAGTAAAAGAATGGGGCCAATCTGACAAGGGTGGATTTGATTGCTGTACTGTAGACAAGGTCACCAGAATCAAAGATGGGGAGGGCTATCTACAAAACCAGCTCTCGGTGTGTATGAGAGGGATACTATCTTTGTTCCTGTAGAGCATACCCAGATTGGGGTGGACCCTCTGGTGGATGGCATCTATCTTCACTGAGAAATCTAGGTGGTGGTCATGCCAGACCCCTATATATTTAAAGGAAGTGTCATCCTCAATCTCAGGACCATCGAGGGTATGGAAGTAGGGGAGAGTGGAGAGCTTGGTGAGCCTATGCTAGGAGCCAAAGGTCATGAAGACCATTTTGTTGTAATTGAGTATCAGTGTCAATGTTCTTCCCCATAGCTGATACAGTACTCAATATTAGCTCTGTAAGCTCCCCTGTTGTTTTGCACAATAGCTACAGCATATTCTTTGGAGAGTGCACTAGTGTGTTTCATACACCATGTTTAGCCATAATCTCTGATAGTTCTGCATACTGAAGACACTGCCACAGAGCATAAAAATCATTTGCAATGTCCTGCTGGCTTGCATAAGGGTTATTGTAGGCATAGTTAGTAATCTCAAACTTCTGTGCTTTAGGAAGCAGCATGAAGCTCATTTCTTTCAAGTTTTTCCAGTTCTAGCTGAACCTGTATTTAAAGCCAAGGATATCGACTATTGATCTTACACACAAGAAGAAGGGTGCCAACCACTGCTAACAATATACTACTGCTAGGGGTGAAAGGAATTGACAATCACTGAGAACAGCACTCTAAACAGAGACTGGGATGAACAGAACTGCTAATAATGGAGAAATAAAAAGAGGCACCAGAACAAATTCACCAGCTAAGGATGAAAGGAGCTGACAGCTGTCAGCCACTGAGAATAGTGCTAAAACAAGTAAGTCAGAAGACAACAGCCACTTTTGGGGGTCAGCACAAGGGTAGTGGTTGTGGATTATTAGCAGGTCATTATATACTGTAAGAGACAAAGAACCTCTGTGCGTAAACACTGTATTTTCTATTATATACTGTATATCTCTTTCCTTGACAGAGATTTCCCATTTATTTAGTAGCAGATTATAAAAGAATACCTGCCAACCTACCCGCTGGTTGGACCTCACATCCCTCATACCACTCATGTACCCAGTATAGTTTTACATGCATGTAATATGTTCTAAATGGTATTCCCCTGCCCACTAATGCAAGTTCCCCAACCTTTCTCTACCCATCCTTGTAAATTGAAACAGAACACCCCACCCATCAACACCCTAGTGTTTAATAATCCCCCTTCTCCCTCTCAAAAGCCAAACCCTCCAGTTTCTAGTGTCATCATAAATGCTTTAAAAATAAACATAATTC
The DNA here is from genome assembly GCA_016271365.2 of Neoceratodus forsteri. Classification (NCBI taxonomy): domain Eukaryota; kingdom Metazoa; phylum Chordata; order Ceratodontiformes; family Ceratodontidae; genus Neoceratodus; species Neoceratodus forsteri. The sequence continues at coordinate 662,715,877 of CM028130.1, read as the reverse complement.
ACTCGACAGATGATGCAGGTTTCCCCACCTCCCTCTTGCCTGTCTCTAAAATTCACAAGAAAATCCTTCCATACTTCACCAACTTAATGTTCAATAATCCCTCTTCTCTTGCAGAAGCCCCCAAACCTCAGTAGTGTCATCATCACAGGTACATAAAAATAAGAATCTTTCCTCCTGTGGGGCAAGAATCTTTGGCTCCTAAGTGTTGCAATGCAAATGAATGGTGAGTAGTGTCAAGATAGTAACAATACCTTACTGGCTGCTTATCCCCCAAGCAGGTAACACAGTAATAATTTAATCTGCTTTTAATTTTTAAAGGAGATCTTACATAGAACTGAATATTTTGCAAGTATATCCTTTGAATGCAGTTCATGCTTGAACATTTTAGGATTAAATTATTTTCACTTCCTTAAAAAATAAAACAAATAAAGCAATTAAACAACTTAAAAAACATAAACAAAGAAGCAAACCATCACCATTTGCATTGGTACTACCAATGTTTTAAGAATCTGTGCTTTGCACTAAGAGTCATGGTATGATGCATGCTGTTACACAGAGTAATAGCCAAACAATGCAGTAAAATTATAGAGTAGTAACCTTTCATACTTATTATACTCGGTAAGGGGGAAATTGTTTCCTTTTGATAGCAATCTAACAATGCGTGATATGGGTTCTATTACATTTTGTATTAATGCATAATGAATACATATAACTGTTGGGGCACAATACGTGGGTTATTGTTATGGGAATCTTAATAATGGCATAGAAAGTCCCTTTCATTATTATGTATTTTTCAATATTCTGTTTTGCTTGTTAATTTGTATTGCCTGCCTTTATTTACAGTGTCAGAGTTTTGAATATTCAAATCAAGTATTGTTTGGAGATCCATGACATTAATAGGGTTGTTAAGAATTGCTTTGATAATCCAGTCTGAATAGGTAAGTACATGAAAGTTGAAATAAAATTGCGCAGTACTGTCATTTAATATTAAATGTAATATGATAGCTGCAGAGCACTATGTTTTATGAAAAGATCAAGAGTAGTTAATTTAAAAACAAGTCATGCAAGTAGACTTTTTTCCTATTTGATTTAAAGTATGTTATTAAAGCCCAATATACCGACTTTTATACTGCATTCAGAAGCAATATGCAGGTATTCTATCAATACTGAGTGTGTGTTGGCCTTCAGAGCAATGAACACATGCAAGAGATAAGAAAATCTTGTTGCTGGGAAAACTCTTACAATGAAGAACAATGCATCAAGTACTACAGTGCAATATATACTACTGGGACATTCATAAGCACACTGGAATTACAGCACTAATGAATATGAAACCTAGCAATTCTATAATCCCATAAAATATGTGCCAGTTTATTTCAATGAGAATCCCCATGGCCCAGTTTTCTTAGGTAAATACTTTTTAAACAAATAGTATGCTGCGTAATGACTAGAACTAAAATAGAATAAAAAAAAAACCTTTTACAAATGTATGTATATTGTACAATAGACCTAAAACACAATCAGATTATGTACCCAATAAAGTTTCAATATTCAGCATGCTTAATATTAACTTATTTTCTCATTAAAGCAAAATTTACCAATCAAAAAATGGTGAGGTTAGTTTTCTTTAAAGAAGTAAACACTATTGGTCTATGTAGAAGCTATATAAATATCAAATTCAGACTCAAGAAACTGAATGATGTTTGTCCATAGATAGATTCAGAAGCAAGACACTATAAACAACAAATGAATCCTAAACATTAGACTATTAATGGGTTGATGGTTTAACATCCGTTATTTATTTATTTATTTATTGTTATAGCACATTTTAATAACCCAATGTATTTTATAATTAAAATAACAACAAAAGCAATAATAGCAATGCAATAAATGCATTACAGAGTAATAAATTAATAGACACAGTGATTAAAAATAAAACAATAAGAAGCAAAGGCCCAGGTGATTGTGTCAGTGTAGACCTGAGGGAGTTTCAAAGAACTGGGGCCACAACTAAAAAAAATATTTTATTCCCCACAGTTTTATGCTTGGAGTGAAAGACTGACAGCAGCATCAACTCTCTAAAATGGAGGTCTCTCCATTGTGGGCAAGGGGTCAATAGCTTGCAGAGGTAGATGGAACCCCTAGCTCTAAAGGCCATAAAAGTAAGCATACTCATCTTGTAGTAGCTTGGCTTATAAATCAGCAGTCATTACAATTAATGTAGCACTTGTGTAATGAATTATGTCTTCACAGTAAAGCTCAAGTGACATGCATCCACATTTTGCACTATAAGTAGTGTCAGATCTGGCTACAAGGTATATCCTAGTAGACTAGATTACTGTAGTCAAGGTGTAAAGCCATGAATGATTGCACTAGCAATTGATTGACTAGGTGCCTGAGAAAAACCCAATTGTAGGGAGTAAAGGATGACTGTGATAATGGGAGGTTTCGTTGTTAATTCAAAAAGCATTTAAACTAGGAAGGAAGGGAAATGTCTTTCCCCACAAGACATATGTCAAGAAATAAGCAAAATCAATAGTACATCCAGTCCAGGACTGGATTTTATAAATCCAAAACTATTAAGAAACACCGGCAGACATCTGGCCTATCCCCTGTCAAAAATGTTTAACCTTTCTGTTAAGGAGAGTATAGTAATGAGGGACTGGCATTCAGCCATGGTGATACCAATTCACATGAAAGGAATTAGAACAAAAGTAGAAAATTACAGTCTAATAAGTTTAACTTCTCACTGTTGCACACTCATGGAAAGAATAATTAAAACAAGATTTAAAATAAATATGGAACAGCTAGATCTAAGAGATGGGTCTCAACATGGTTTCAAGAAGGGAAGATCATGTGCTGCAAACCATGTAGTGTTCTATGAACAAATCAGAAAGAATTTAGATAATGACATTCCAACCGATGGAATTCTACGACACTGCCAAGGCCTTCATAAAGTGCCCCATAACACCTTAAGAAAAAAACTACAGGAACATAGGATTAATCACTGCTTAGTAAGATGGATAAATAGTTGGCTTCAAAATAGGGTTCAACATGTCCGATATAATGACACCAAGTCTAGTGAGTGTATAGTATGTAGTGGAGTTCCACAGGAATCTGTTCTGAGCCTGGTTCTGTTTGGACTATTCATCAGTGATACTGACAAAGAACTCAAGAATGAAACTTATAAAATTAGCTGACAATATTAAGCTAGGGGGGAAGGTAAACTCAATCCATAAACATATAACCCTCATTAGCAATCTGGGTAAAATCAAAAACTGAGCTGTGAAAAATGATATGTCCCTAAATTTAGAACTATGTGCGGTTATGCATTTCAGACACAATAACCCTAATTATTCCTGTATCCTAACTCAGAAAATACTTAGAAAATCCGCTACTGAACATGATCTGGGAATCCCAATAAACAGCAAGCTAATCTCATCTGACCAGTGTAGAACAGTCACCAGGAAGGCCAGTGGCATGGTAAATAAAATCAAGTGCACCTTTATATGTAAAAGACAAAGAACCTCTGTGCGCAAACACTGAGGCAAGGGTTACCCTCAAGGGCATTTGGCTGGGAAGCCAAGTTTAAAGAAAATGCAAAATCACACATGCCCACACAATGCAAAGCATCATGGGCTGTATATGCAAATCACCACAGAATGTTATGCTGGTTCAACTTTAAGCAGAATTGCATGGTGCCGAAAGGCCTCTCACACAGTTTGCAAAGGGTGCTAACAGAAGACATAGGCACATGTTTCATCCTACCAGGACTCATCAGTATGCCTCGTCTGTTTGACACCCCAGTGGAATGAACCAGCTACCCTAAGACTGTCTGTCTGGGTTATGTTGTGGTGAACCTTCGGGGTAACCCTTGCCTCAGTGTTTGCGTACAGAGGTTCTTTGTCTTTTAAATAGTTTTTTTACTTTAATAGGTTCACCACAACACAACCCAGACAGACCGTCTTAGGGTAGCTGGTTCATTCCACTGGGAGGTCAAACAGACAAGGCATACTGATGAGTCCTGGTAGGACGAAACACGTGTCTATGTCATCTGTTAGCACCCTCTGCAAACTGTGTGAGAGGCCTTTCAGCACCATGCAATTTTGCTTAAAGTTGAACCAGCATAAAATTCTGTGGTGATTTGCATATGCAGCCCATGATGCTTTGCATTGTGTGGGCATGTGTAATTTTGTATTTATATGTAGAACTGAACATCTTATTATTCCAGTTTTCAAAAGTTATATATGCCCCCTTCTGGAATATGGCTCTCAGATTTGATGTCCCTGCCTCATTAAAGATATTCATCAAATAGAATGAGTCCAGAGATCTGCAACAAAACCTATTCCTAGACTGGCTAACATGCCATCTGACACAAGATTAAGGGAGACATGTTTGTATACCTTACACTCTAAGAGACAGAGGGGTGACCTTCTCTTACTCTTTAAAATCCTCCAATCTAATGAATTCACAAAAGAGTGTGAACGAGAATTTAGTAGAACTAGGGAGACTATGAGATTCCACAATAAGAAACTGGTATTGTCAAGGGCAAGAACAAATTTAAGAGATAACTTTTACACTGTCAGAACAAAGAAAGTATGAACCAGACTCCTCAGGAAACTGCAGATATCAATACTTTGAAAGGATTAAAATGAACCCTGGATGAGAAATACTACCCAAAACGCAAGTTGGTATACTCTCCAATGGGAGTAGGGGACATGGTACTCCCTTATGTCCTTTAAAACCTAGTAAACCTAGTAAGGAAGCTGTAAAGCCAAAGAAGGCACAGTTGCCCACCCCAGCTGATGGAACATTAGGTAGAAGGGGCCAACTGGAGCAAACTCCCCTGGGGCAGGCATAGGAGTTCAGAAAGATGGGGTGGAGACATGGCACAGGAAAAGGGGTGTAAAAATCTGGTAGGAAAAAATAAAGAAGTAAAAGGGGGCAGGGAACAGAGAAGGTAAAAAAGGAAGAGGTTGACCAGGGAGAGCTTCAGGGAATAGCACAGATAAGGAGTTGGGATGCAGCAAGGCAGAGAGGAAGGGAGTAAGGTATGAAGAACCATGTGGGCCAATGCAAGGATTGTGGGAAAACAAATTATAGATCTGGAAGCCACCATGGCAGAGGATAGCCTGATTTAGTGGACATAAGACTGTCAGAGAGCACTGATCACCACATCTGGTATATGGCCATATCAGGATACTTTATGGTCAGGAAGGAAAGGGCATGAAGGAGGGGAGGAGAGGTTGCACTATATGTGAGGGAGGGAATCAAGGCCATGGAGGTACAGGGGAACCAGGAGGAAAAGGAAGCATTGGACGTGCTGCAGGTCATCCTGGAGACATGCTCCTGGGCTGCTATCCATGCTGGGATAGCTTATTAATCTCCACCACAGGGAGAGGGATTGGATAAGGCACTTGCATAAGCATCATCAGAATGACAAACAAGGGGGACGAGCTGCTAGTTGGTGACTTCATTCTGCCAGATGTGGACTGGAGCCTTTCAACTGTTGCTTTGGCAAGGAGCAAGGCCATCCTTGACTCCCTATAAGGGGCTTTTCGTAGCTAGTCAGAGAAATCATTAAGGACAGAGCAGTGCTGGACATGGTGCTTACAAATATCAATCATGCCTTGAAGGCTGTATTGTAAATCTCAATGGCAGTGATGGACTCCTTAGTAAATACAACTGCCAGATACAATTTTCCCAGCAGACCTAAAAACCTTTATGATCTAGGTGCCATTTAGCATAGTATTGGATCCCTTCATAGTCAGAGGTGACTTAATGGGGGCCTGTGAGTGATACCCCTGATGCAATGGTCTGACCAGACAACTGAACCCACTAAGGTGATGTCAATCTTCAATCCCATAGTGAACAGCAGGTTCAGGCAATAACATATCAGGATCCCAGAGCACTGGTGATCAAGAGATGCTTCAAAACAAACATAACAGAGAGGACATCAACTTTTTGTGTTAAAATCCTCCAGTAATAAAAATCTGAAAGGTGCCATTGCCAGTGTAGATGGCCCCTATTCTATCTCTTGCAAAAACATATTCAAAATGTTGGTGACAGCAGAGAAGGATAATTCTGTACCTCAAGCAGGTCCCAGATGAAAAAGCAAACCATTCAAAGGATCTTGGCTATTCCATGGGTGACACCATGAAGGCCATCACAGATCTTTAAAATAAGTCCACCCACCATCCCTATGCACCAGTCTCAGGTGGTAACCCTAGAGAAACTTGGTAAAATCAACAGAGCTCAAACCAGTCCAGAGTTGGCATGTAACCAGGTATTTGTAATAGGCACCAAGTTAGCCAGAGAGCCAGAAATGACAGAAGGATTTTCAGAGATCTACATCTGTTTTCTGGACACAATTGTACACTTCTGTCAGAAAAGGTAAACAATAAAAAAGTGGTCTAACTTGATGGTGCAAGTACCACAACTGCATCTGGATAAAAGACACAAGTAATGCAGTTGGGGCCAAAATTGCATTAAACCACTTTAAAGCATTGCAAATGCATTAGGATGTACAGTATGCAACTAGAACACCTACTTTTGTGCATATACTGTACATTTGTGTGGATGCAGCATATATCCAAAAATGAATGCAATTGCTGTGTCGAGCTCTTTAAAAATCTCTCCTGACATCTTTAATAATTGTGGTCTTATATACAGTATAATTGAACTGGCACAACAAAGCAATACCTGAGTTAAAGGAAAAGCAGTGCATCTTTACAAACACCAGTCCCTGTAAACCAGAGTCAAGGGATAGGTGTAAGCCAAAAAAAAATTTCTGCCCTGCCCACATTTGCCCATCTGACCCCTGCTTACTCATCCTCTCATACACTAGAGGAAACATTTTTTCTTTTTCCTTCTGAAATTTCAAGTCCCTGACAGCACTGATATACCCTTCCATCAAACTGTGTTGTCTTAGCCCAGAAAGGTGCAGTCACTACCACTGTGGGAGGTGTAGAAGAGAGCAGACCTGCCCTGCCCATTTGTTGCAGCAGGTACCATCTGAAAGGAACAGTCACGCTGCTCGCATTGAGGGTCACATAGATTCACAGTCACATATGCATCAAAAACTCTCACTCACCAGCATACAGCAATAACTCTTAACATAAACAAATAATAACAGGATTACAATGAAAAAAAATCAATTCCCAAATGATCAAAACCCATAAAAGTCCTACTGAAGATCAATTACAAGATGTTAAAATTGTTTTTACTATCCATAATGCAAACAAGCACATCAATGGAATTCATAGGAGGGAGGGAGATTTTCATAAAACAGCCACTGGTAGATCACTAGTCCAGATGGGAGGCCTACAGATAAAACTCTGGAAAAGCAGGAAACAGAAGGGGTGAGATACTCAACATATTACTGAGGGACAGGATGGGTGGACTGCCATGCCAACCCACTACACCTGTTCCAGCGGGTACACAGCAGGGCTTTTCAACACCTCTCAAATGCTTTTCTGGCACAAAACAGCCAACACAGTCACAGACCCAACAGACAAAAGACAACTGAAAGTGCACTATCTTCCAGAGGTTTGACATGCGCATACATCTTCTAAGGAACAAAACAAGTTTTCACTCCTTGGACAGCAAGAGAAGCTAGATTTTATCCAAAAAGATTCCTAAAATGTGAGTTGGCAAAGACTGATGAAAATGTCATCAACACCTTAAGAGGATTCTGGCTCTAGGCCAAAAATAAAAAAAAATTAAAACAAAAATAAAAAAGGCAGATGAAAACTTTTATCACAGCCACCAGAGAACTAGTTACACATACAAGAGTGGAAACACTATCTAGCTCAGATTAGGAGGACTACAACAGATGGAACATGTTCCCCAACTTTGTTATGTCTCTTATTTTATATACTGTATCAAGCACTAGAAAATTCTTTCCATTGAAATGTGTCCAGTGAGTAATGTTAATGCAGTTATTTTAGGGTACTTATTGTACATCAGTTTAAACTTTGATAAATTTAATTGATAAATTATAGATTAATGCTTCTCCTTCATTATGTTTTTGCCATACAGTATCAGATACTGAGACCGTTTACATTTAACCACTTCTTGTCATTGTGAGTGCTCTCTCTCTCTCTCTCTCTCTCTCTCTCTCTGGGAAATGAAAATGCTGTAACAGGCTGCACATGTGAGATGAGTTTCAGCATTCATGTAGCACTGCCTGTTATCCAATGATGTGCAGGGTTAAAAGAAATTATAAAAAAAGGTCTGAGAAATGGAGCTTTCTGATTGGCTGTAATCATTCTAACAGCCTTATGTTAATTTTGTATTAACATACATGTAGAGCTTAATCATATGCTGAAGAAGGGTTAACACTATTTAAAAAAAACATTTTTATTATAATAGCAATAAGGCACCCACAGGGGTTATGTTAATAGTCAGTTAATCACCCTCTAGGAGCATGTGGCACTCAGCTACACCTCATGCCACATTACACCCCCAGAAGGTGAATAACAGACCATTAACATAACCCCTGGTCATGCCTTATTACTTAAATAGCCTCAGTTACATAATGATATCCTGATTCTCCATATAAGAAGTGCTTCAATACTGTTCCTATCCTTTTTTAGAATCCCTATTTTAAATGAGTACCATGATGGTCACATTTGGTTTCTTTCATTCTTTTTTTTTTTTTTGTAAAAATTATTATTTTATTAGAATTTTCCAGTACAGTACAGAGTAAATCTAGCCCCAAAACATATTTACATATTATTGAGTGAACAGCAACATACAAGGGTCGGGAGGGTATATGGAACATCACATTGTGTGTGTTCTGATTCGTAGCATGTTGGGTGCTGCTTTTATCAAAAATGTGATGCATAAATCAATTATCAAAAATGTGATGCATAAATAAATTTTTTGGCACAAGCAGCTGTAAAGCAAGCAAATTGTTGCAACTGAACGAACATGTCTAAAAACTGGGAAAGAAAGATGTGTAGGCACATTTCAGAAGAAGCAGTGGCAAATCATAAATATGGGTTACAGCTTTGTCATCATATCTGAAAATTCAGACTTAGATTGTCCCATAAATATTAATGATATAACAATAGTCTTAAAAGACACCTAAGCCCTTTTTTTACATATTTTTATCAAAATAATGCCCTGTTGGCAAGGGTGCATGTTTTTTATGTAGTATTCCAGGCAGCAGTGTTAAATCAGCAACTTAACAGTCTTTGAAGCAGAAGTGTAAATGGATTTTGTTTTATAGCTTCTCTGTTGATTTGCTTCACAGACTTTATTGGAACTCAAGATGATTTGTTTCAGCTGGAGGCAGTGGGATCACTGGGCTGGGACAGGCAGACAGAAATTGTCATGATTCTCCAATCAAGTAAAATAGGCAGTTTCATTTTTTTTATACTAAATCTGTTTGTTTGCTAAGTTAAAGTTGCTTTCCCCACTAAGGTAAGTAAAGATCATATAACCCGTTGTCCAGTTGCTGTACTGACAATCCTGTTGAAACATTTGGGTGGTTACACTTAATTTGCATTCTTAAAAAGTTTATTTGGAAATATTCCTTGATTGATTATAAAGTGACAGTTTTATTGGTGCCTGAGTCTGATGGCTATCTTCCCTCTTTGATATACACGGTTTGACTTGACAGGTCAAGTCACAGAATGATAACACACAGTACAACTCAGGAAAAAAGGGTTTACCAAAAATAAAAGTTTTGACAAAAAAGCACCACCAAGTTATTACTAATTCAACATTTTTAGGTATGAGTGAGCATCAACGTCTTGACCTTGTAGGGACAGAGTATAATCAAGGCCCATAGAATTTGCAGCCACAGAATTTTGTGCAGAACTTGCAACCTACTGCAGAACTTCAGCAGTGCTGCAGAATTCACTGTTCTTGGTGATTCTTTATTAATAATGCCCCCCCACCAGCAGTTGCTGATCTGCTCAAGCCTGCCCCTTCTAGCTATCAGCTGAGGTCTAGCGACTACCAGGCTCTCATGGTCCCAAAAACTTGCTCACTCGCTGGGGACCGTGCCTTTGCAGCCCCTGCCCCCAGAGTCTGGAACCTACTCCTGGCTTATGTTAGGGCTGCCCCTTCCCACTGGTGCTTCAGGTCTTCCCTCTGGGACTACCTAAAACAAGCCTTTGCCTGTCTCTGCTCTTAGCTGACCCGCACTCCTTGGCACACCGAAGCCCCTTCTGGTCTGCCAGAGCACACAGGTCTGTAGAGCACCTCTCGACAATGTCCTGTTGTTACCAGCCAGCTTTCTTGACTTCCTCCCTCAGCTGACATGCCGTAACACTGCACTGTCTTTAATTAGCTGTCTGATTGTACCTGGCTCTCTGCCCTTCCTGGCAAGACCTTGTGTGATAGCCATTTACCTTGTCTCTGAATCTGTTACTGTCTGTACCTGAATGTACCCTGTAAATTACTGTTACCTGTCTGTATAACGTTATTGCTTGTACCTTGCCTCTGTAATGTTATTGCCTGTACCTTTGTAATTCTCTTGGGTCGCACCTGAAAATAGGCACCTGACTGTCTAGCGTGCTTACCCGGTAAACACAAGCTAAATAAATAAATAAATACTATTTCCATTTATTCATAGAAACTGATTCCCTTCCCCTCTTTTTATATTCAAAACCCATCTGTGCTCAGAATGTGATGTTATCAGTGCTATAACATTGTACATTAGCTGATGAAATGGCTGCATTGTGCCACAGAAATGAATAGTCACTTATCTGCCAAAACTCTCACTGCCAGAGGTGGTGGCACAGCACATCAGCTACAGTGATATTTGCTCTACCTGCACTACAGCCTAATACAATTTTCAGTCTTACGTTATTACACTAGGGCCAACTTAAACAAAAGCTTGACAATAGCATAGACCTGTTAACCATATCTTACTTTGTACAGACTTATTTGTGCCTTTAAGGTCTAGAAATGCCATCTGAAATGAATAACTGGTAAAATGAATTAACCTGTCATTTTTAAGAAAAATAATGTAATTATGCCCAGAAAAGTGGAATATATTAATGAGTAGACCTGTTGATAGAATAGATCTGTTAAATAAATAATTGCACTGTACACATTTTTGGCAGGGTTATTGATTACATATTGTCACTGGTTGACAGAATTACCTAAAAGTTATGGAGAAATGTTGTGTGCAGGGCCAGCTGTTAGGCCAGAGGGTAACATGTTGTGTTCCCATGCCTGCAACTCAGATTCAGAGATGAGCTCTGGGAGCTGGCAGGGCAGCACAAGGATTGGGGGAGCATACCACTGCTCTGAGTCTGGAAAGGTACGGCACAATGTTCTGTCACACGGGGGACATATTGTGATGGGTTGGAGAGCTTTATCTCACAGTGGGTTCACATGCATGTCATGGCCTGATGGTGTTACATAGTGTGTCAGGGGAAGTGGGTTGGCATGAAAAATGAGTTTTACATTATCTCCTCTATTCTGTTTTTTCCATTTCCAAAGGAACCTGTATGAATGAGGATACGATTTCATGGACATTTTAAAAGCAGCCAAATAGTATTACAATGACCCTCAACATGCACCAGAATGGGGCATGGCTTGGCAGCAGAGTGGAATAGATGCTTTCCGTTACAGCTCCTGAGGATTAGAGCCAAAATCCTATTTGAAACTCTTAAATTTTTATAATCCTGATCACCTAACAAGAGCTTATCCTGTCGGTGGTGTATCAGATGAAAAATTGGGCAAACAATGACACACAATGCCCTCGGATTACTTTTAAGCCTAAGATGACGACCACATGAGGAGGAGAGCTGCAGCAACCTGAAGAAGCCTGCGGTGGTGGTGATTCTGGGACCGAGGAAGTTTCTTTAGGCACAGTTAACTCTACTCTTGCCCAGTTGGTGAAAACTGTGAGGGATATGGACAAAAAATTGGATGTCCTCGCTCCCGGAGTAAGTGCTATAGAGACCTGGGTTTACAAATGTGAGCGAACGGTGCAGCATGCTGAAGGAACCTCGCTTAAATCAATGGATGCCACCACTAAACTCGTGAAGGAGAATTCTTTACTATGCCAGCACCTGGAGAATGTAGAAAATCTTGCAAGAGAGTGCAATATCAGAGTCATTGAGCTGCCGGAGGGGTCCAAAGGTAAGGATCCCCTTTCCCGTGCTTTAACTATGTTGCCACAACTACTGGGTCATACAGAAGATGATCCCCCTATGGCCCTTGAAAAGGCATACCGTATCACCCCTAGGCACACAGGGCCTACTGCTATAGACCTTGTACCTTCCTAGTGGTAGGCACGGGGGCGGGAGTTCAGGATAGGATCCTAGCTGCCGCCAGATGTAAATTACATCTGCAGTATGGGGACGCAGATCTATCTTTATTCCCTGATCTCTCATATTCAACCAGGCAATGCAGGAAAGCTTTTGACTGGGTGCGAAGCACATTGTGGTCTCTGAAGGTACCGCATCAACTCCTCCTACCTGCCAAACTTAAAATACAATGGAAGGGACACAGGTACCTCTTTAATGACCCATCGGAAGCCTGCAGACTACGAGAGAAGATCGAAGCTGAGCTGGTGGAGAATGAGAACAACTCATCACAGGAAGGGGCTGTTAGGCAACTGAAAAAAGAAAAATTGAGGGATAGTTAGTACTGTGCAGCGATTCCTACAGGATGCCCATGGAACTCTAATTTAAGGCCTTTACATTTGACTTTTGCAGTATTGATAATAGTTACCTAATTGTACACTAGACTCTCCTGATTTGGATCTCATGGACACCATTTGCTTTTCAATGTTTACAACTGTTTCTTTGTGGGTTTGATTCTGGTGAGGCTCCCTCAATGTACATATAGGATTTATGAATCTTTTATATATGGTTCATCCTTGGGAACTAATCCTTTCTAGTTAAAAGAATACTAATAATGTAGGATATTGTGGGCAGGTTGCCTAAATGTTAAAAATGGCATTATTTTATGTTTTATCTTTGCATTTATCTCTATCAAATGCTCTATGCTGATATAGGCTATAGTTACATACATGATTTTCCTATTAAAGCAACTTATGGTATTTCCCCAAATGCTGTAACTAAGAGGAGGATGTCTTGTAATACCTTAATAAGTGGATGATTTTGGATAATTTAACCCTGTATTCCTCTGTGTAAACTGTTTGTAAGTTTTATGCTAAAACTTATAAATAAATAATTAAAAAAAAACATGCACCAGAATGCATCTAAACCCTGGTAGCTTCTGGAGGTCTAGGGGGCCCCAAGAGTCCCCACCTGTGGGTGGTTGGGGAAACTGTAGTTCATAAAGACTCCCCACTTCTAAATTTAGCAATACACCACTGCCTGCTCATCAAAACTGAGTTTGTAATAAGACTGCACTGGTCCAACAAAGACTTAAATTACACTTTTCTCTCCCTGTCTCCCAAGTGTGTGTGTGTGGGGGGGGAGGGCAGTGTACATAGAGAATACTGGATTGGCAACCATGCTACACCATTCCTTTTCTCCTTCTCTCTCTCTCTCTCTCTCTCTCTCTCTCTCTCTCTCTCTCGACCAGACTTATACAGGGAAATGCTGAAAAGTGAAGCTGACCAAATGTGATAACTTAGTTGACTTTTTTGTCAACTTAAACTTTTAAATTATTTCACAACCTTTTACAAATAAATCTTACTATGTGCACTGCATGGTGCTGATGGCTTAGATAAAAAAATGCATTTCTGAAATCACTGACTGTAATCTACAGAATATATATGTAACGTTCAGCACTGCTGAGCTTGATGCAGTGCATAGTATTATACAGCCCAGGTATTTAATTTGTTTTAATTCTCAAGCTCACATCTCCTTACCCCTCCTCCCAACAGCCGCCACACACATTTATATCTAAACTTGCTTTGTAAACCAACAGCGTGACTGCAAAATGGGAACAGCTGTGTGCCTTATCCATTTGAATTACATAACTTGTCATTCATAGAAATGCAACCCTCCCTCTTCATGTCTAGGGATATGGATGTAATATGTCCGTGGGAAGGGGGTACCCACAGCAGTGGAAACCCTTCCAGTGGCCATGTTACCAAGTCCCAGATGTCACACACAGGGTCCCTTTTCACACACACACACACTCGCACATGCACACGCACACACGTACACACACTTGGGAGACAGAGAGAGAGAAGTGTAATTTAAATCTCTGCTCAGTTTTGATGAACTGGCAGTGGTGTAGTGCTAAATTTAGGAGTGTGGAGTCTTTGTGAACTATGATTTCCTCACCCCCCCCACAGGCTGGGGTTCTGGGGGCTGCCTAGGCCCCCACAAGATATTAAGTTCAGGTTTTAGATGCATTTTGTTGCATTTCGAGGGTCATATTGACACTATTTGGCTGCTTTTAAAACCTTCTTTGACTTGTTACAACTAACCAGGGAGGGCCGAATAGAACTAGTGATCTATTAAAGGGGGGGGTTACATAAACATAGAAACTGATGGCAGATAACGACTGCTGGGCCCATCTAGTCTGCCCATTTTTAATTACGATCACTTTTTCTGCAGACACAACTTGCCCTACAGCACTGACTCTTCCACGCAAATCCTTCCTCCAAGGATTTCTTTGTACCTGCCCCAGGTTACACCCACACTGCCTCCCATGGACAGCTGTTCCAGGAATCCACCACCATTTCTGTGAAGAAGTGCTTTCTCACATTTCTCCTGAATCTACCTCTTTCCATCTTCATATCAAGACTCCTTGTTCTACAGCACATTTTTCTCTGAAACATATCTCCCTCCTGTACCTTTTTAACCCCAAGAGGTATTTTGAAGGTCTCCATAATAGCCACACTCTCCTTCCTCCCCACCAGAGTGTACATATTGAACTCTTTAAGTCTCTCTCTTCATATGGATTCTAATACAGACTTGGCACCATTTTGACAGCCCTCACCTCTCTTCTTGCTGCTGTTTCCTTTTTCCAACTGTTCCCCCTTCCACACCTTTCTCCTCTGACTGCTTGTTTCTCCCTTCCTTTGTTAACCTCCTGCTTCCTTGCATAACTTGCATCCTGGTGGGACTCTCTCCCTTTGGGATCTCCCTACTCTCTGTCTCAGCTTGTGATGGCCCACTTTCTGCCTCTTATATTTCTTCTGTCACCCCCAGCTACATTAAATGTCCACATAAGTAACATTTGAATCATCCACTGAGGACTGTGGTTGCCTCCTGGATGAAAGCAGGCCATCACCTCAGTATAGGTTCCTATCCTTCCAGGTTGGCCCACAGTCCCTAGTGTAGACATACCTCTTCTTCCTGCACCATTCCTTCTACCATTACTTGAAGGCCTTGGTGTGGAGCTCCCTCACCTTCCACATATAGTATAACATGCACTCACCACTCACATTTTAAAAAAAACGGGAAACACGGGATCAACCAGATAAAGGAACTACCTTTACCAAGCATTATATTTACACATGGAGATGACTACAGCAATTCATCTTTATGTTTATGGCTATGAAACACCATTATCAAGTTAATGTATTAGCAGCCCTAGTGACTCAGACCAGAGTTTATTTTTATAAACAGTGGTAATGCGAGCTGGCACAGTCTTTCTACTGGGAAGGGAGTTTCTGGAACCCTAGGGACCCAAGTTTGTGTAACAACAGTACATAGTCTTCTAAATATACACCCCTTAATTCCATGTTAATGTTCATTCAAATAGTATTTGATCTATGCTCTCTACTGCCAACAGACTGTGGGTATCTGAAGCCTGTTGTACACCACTGTCAGATGATTGAGCAATTTCTCTGTCGTGTGAGTTTTAATGATAACAGAGAAGGAGAACTGTGGCAATGAACACTAGAGATGGCTCTGACTTACAGTATTTTGTTTTATTTATTTTTCAGCAGATAAACCATCTGCTTGAATTTCCTATGTGTGCCTCCCTGGAATTGTATGTTGGAATGTATGAGTCCAGCTGGGGAAAAATGAACTCACCATCTAAATCATAATGAAGAAGCATTACGATCATGATAAAATACATTTCTAGCCAGCCTGAGACATAATTAGCTGGAGCAATTTAAGCCTGGTTATATTTGGGTCCTGACCTTGGATTTCTTGATCAACATCTGCTTGATCACAGATGGACAACTATTCCAGTTTTTGCTAATCATTTAGACAGTGCAGTAGTCAAACTACACGGCTAGTCTCCAACGGAAAATGAACTACACAGTAATGGATTAGTAAACACACTGCTGTGGCTAAGGTTGTTTCAGTTTTCACTTGAGCAAAATGAGGAATATTTCTGTTTCATATTAGTTATTTTACTAGCAATGTTATTATGGTAGGCTATGCTTAAGCAAGTGACTTTCTTACACAGAGATTGCTGCTTCCCCACAGATAATGAGTGCACTGCTGCATAGCTATTATTGAGGGAACATATATCACAAAGAAGGCATGCTATATAGGTGCTGGGAAGGTCCTGTATCTCTACCACTTGGCAGTCATGAATGTATGTAAACTCACTGTTGTATTCACCTGTACACATTTATAACTGTAACCTGTGGATCCCTCCCTCTGCCCTTCCACCTCTGACTTTTTGGTTTTGTTCCCCCTTCCTTTCCCTCACTCCCCCCCATTTCCTTTCCTTTCTTTTCTTATTGTTTTTAAGTACCTGTACAATGACTGTTTATATGAAGGCTTCAGCCTTATTGATGTATGTTATGTCAAATCTTTTGGAAAATAAAATAAAATAAAATGTTACAACCAAGAAGGCATATTATTATTGGGAGGTGTGTAAGCCTATTGGTAGTATGGATCACATTTCATCTAGTCATTGACAATTAGTTTAGTTTAGTTTTTAGTTTTTATTTCGTATAAAACCCTTTAGGCAGAGTCTATTTTCAAAGGGTTAAAAGTCAAGTACAACAAAGGACTACAATTAAAGAGTCCTTCCAAGAGTACAATACAGTAAAATATAGAATAGTGGCTGAGCAGGGGTTTATAATGAGAATTTTATACACCCCAAGTGTGGGATTCCACATAAACTCTGACAGTAATGCTCGAGTGGATTATAAAGGCATCCCACACTGAGGGTATGTGTACAATTCACGTTTTACACCCCCTACCCAGCCTTTATTTTATATAATTGTTGGGAAGGTGTTTTTTTTTTGCCACAGCAATTATATAAAATAACGATATCCCTACGGAGCAGCAGACCGGCCAGGTTTCAGTGCGGTCAGCAGCCCCTGAGAAAAACCATTACTTGTGTGTTTTTTTTTCTCCTTTTTTTAAAGCAGCCCAGGTAAAATACTTTATCCCCCTTGTTTGTTTCCTTTTTTTTAAATGAACTTAACACCATTGACTCCAAGTGTGGTGAATTGTGTAGTGCTGGGAAATGGCAGCTGGCACTAACGAGGGTAAGAGCAGTGGCTGCAAATGCTCAGTGCAAGAGAAACCTGGCACGTGTTTGCCATTATAACCCACGGGTTATAATGGTGAAATTATAACCAGGTTTCCCTCAGGGATAAAATGCTTTCCAGTAATACTGCAATTATACACCTTTAGACAGAGGTAGGACAATGCAGTACAATAGGTGCTAGTGCAGTAAATGGTGATACATAGGTGTCATGATGACATTACATCCTGGGTAAAGTGCAATGGACATATATCCATTTTGGATAAAAACATGGAAGGTAAGCAGTAGCAGTTGCATGGTCCAGGTGGAATAAGCAAGGGAGAACAGGTGGGATTTAAACAATTCAATAGAGCAATCCATTTTTAAGAAATTAGGCAGGTTGATTTTTTCAACAGATTTTCTGAGGGCAAGAAATATATAAGCACCTAACTGAGTTCTCCTAAGGGTGTCTTTGTTAGTACAACCCAATATTAAAGAGTTGTCTACTTTTACAGGGCATGAGTCTGAGTCTGACACATATACAGTATATTCATGAGTGTGGAGAACTGTTGGGATCTGCATCTTCATAAGAGGAGTTTCCTGATTCGTGAATATTCAGAAGAGATTTTAAGGATACATATGGGCACAACAAATAAATTGTACTAGTTAATCTCTGAGGGACTTTAATATTAACTGGACCCCTGACATACCAGGGGAGATCAGAGACAATGCACTGGAAACACAGCTCACTCAAGTGATTTGTGAATCTACCAGGCTCAACACCAAATCTGGTAAACACACCCTGCTTGATTGGATCCTAGTCTCCAACCCAGACAGTATACAGGCTGGGGGCATACTCACAGACTCCTTAAGTGACCACTCCCCTACACTCTGTATTTGGAAGAATAGTGCTCACAAGCATCCCCCTTGGATCTTCCTTGCCAGAGATTTCTTGAGGATTGAGGAAGCTGCCTTTCAGGTAACCTTATCCAATGTACCATGGGCAATAATCAAATCTTTCCCGGACATTAATGTAGCTTTCAACTTCTTTACCAGCAACTTATTGTCTGCTGTTAACCTCCGTGCCCCCCTATAAACAAATTAGGGTAAAAGTACAATGATCTGAATGACAGGGACATTAATCTAAGAAAGTTACTGAGACAAGGGGCCCGATTCGCAATGCTCCCTGAATGGAGCAATGGGCTTGCACCACAAGGAATGGCACAAAGTGCCACTTGGGCCAAAAGATGCACTGAGATTGATTCACAAATACAGCCTGCATCAACCACAGGCAGTGTGCACCCTCTCTCCTTGTGGCAGAAAATGGGCTGTGGCATGTTGCAAGGGGGCATGCGGCAGACACAAGTTGATATAGCTCCTTCCTCGGGTATCTGTACACCCACCCAGAGTGTGAAAGTCTAAATAGCCTTAGACCAGCCAGGCCTGGTCTAAGGGTACTTAGAATTTCACCCTGTGGGAGAGTTAGTGCACTTGCATCACTCTCAGAGCTCTCCCTGGGTGGGAGGGATCATATGCTGCAGTGTCTCCCTCCTTGATCTCCTTTTATTAGCATTAATCCCATCTTTTGTGGTTTAGCAGACCTCCCCAGCCCTGATCCCATTTTTTGAAAATCAAAAATATCCCTGGTAGTCCAGTGGATCCCATCCCCCACCCTGGCAGGAAGTGCCCAACCACCTGCTCCCCCATCCCGAACCCAAGCCAGTGACTGGCACAGCCCTTTGCTCACCATCCCAGCCAGCCACTGACTGAGTGTTCAATAAATGCATACTGTATACAGTACACACTCTGTGACAGCTCAGTTGGCAGCTGGCTGTGGTTGTGAGCAGAGGGCTGTGCCAGTTGCTGGCTTGGGTGTGGGATGGGGAGAGTGGGGTGGTGGAGCAATGCCTGCTGGGGGGGGAGTGGGGGTCCACCAGACCACCATGGATGTGTTTGATTTTCATAAAAGGGAATCAAGAGTAAGCGGGTCCACTATGCCATCGGGGATGAGTTGGATTATAGCAAAATAGGATCATGCTGGGAGGGTCTGCTAGCCACCAGGGATGTCCTAGAGTTGTGCATGGCCACCCTGCAGCTTGCAGCAAACCACCCAGATGTGCTGTCTGTTTAGCACATGGTCATAGCTGCTGCAAGCTGTGGGGCCCTGCGCCAGGACCATACACAGTAAAGAAATGGGAGCAGAGCCCCAGGCTCACCAAGAATCAGCGCAAGTCGGCTTTGGTACAGCTTGCACTGAGTATTGAGAATCAGATACAAGGTGTGGGGAGTATTTAAAAACACAGATCTAAAAGATGACTGGGATAAATACAGGGGGGCCCAATTCTAAAATCTCAGTGCAAGCCATGCCAAAGGTGACTTGCACCAATTGCTAGTGCACCAGGGACCCTGCTCCCAATTTTCTATCTGGTAGCATCCTGGCAGCAAAATCCCATAGTTTGAGTAACTATGGCAGTGTGCCAAGCAGATGGCACATCTTGATATTTTTTTTTATATTTTTTATGTAACTTTTTTATGCTGTTTTTATTGTTGTAAGGCACTCTGAGAGACTGGAAAGGGTGCCAAACAAATTAAACTTCCTTGCCTTACCAAAGGTCAGATCCAAAGATCCAACTCCTGGATCCAGACATCTGACCCATCAGACCTCAGATCCCCAAAATGCATCTGGAGATCCAACACAGAGGCTTCCTTGGATGATGGTCAGACCCGGTGGATGGGCAGCAGGGTTATCCATCACAAGGTGCTTGGATCCTGCAGAGCACAATCGGAGCACCACTGTTTGGAGTGGGTGTTGCCGCAGTTAATGCATATATAGAGAAATTTCAATGAAGATGAATTGCAGGAAGGCTTGTCTGATTTATTATATAGAGAATAATATATGGGGTGGGCATTAAATTTGAGTAACCACACCACCCCATGCCTTTTTTTTTATCATTTTTGAGGACATTTTTTTCCAACCAGATTCTGTGATATCAAAAGGGTGCCAATTTAGTTTATTAGAAATACTGTGCAATGAGATACAATAGGTCTCCCCAGGTTTCCAACAACAAAGAACAGAGTTTTTCTGCCTGGGCAGTAGCACCTCACATACTCTAACCCTCCTGGCTGATAAAGCCTTTGTAAGGTGACGCATGTCAGGGTTGAGTGGCAGTGTCCATTGGGAAATGTCAGCTCGTGTCTCTTCCTTCCCCACTGCTGCAACATGATGCCATAATGATGTTAAATCCTGAGTGGGGCGGACACAGTGGAAAAGTATATAAAACTTCCTGCTATCGCTACACTCCAGGCTCCAAGACAGACGTTCCAGTAACCAGTACCAGAAGCAGGTTTTTTTTTTGTTTTCTTACAAAGCCAAGGAAAGTTTTTCACAGCCACAGTGTGAATCATCACTGAAATCAGGTACATGACAGTGAGAAAGTGGATCACACTCTGTGTGAATGTGCTGCATAACTGGCTGAGCCCACTGAAAAAATAGCTCCCCAGTTATTAAAAATATGTAGCATGTTCTTTCATATCAGCTCGGTGTTGGGGCCCAAAAATCAGCTACTGAAGGCTTTGAGGTGTAAGGTAGAGGATTTTGCATTGCCACAGGACACAATACAGACTGATGGTAACAAATTCACATAGAGAACAGAATCTAGCTTGATTGCAGCAAAATAGCAGCAAAATAATTTATTATCCAACATGGCCCGGTTTAGCTAGATATTGAAACACTGAAAAAAGCAGCTTCCTTAGCTGGAAAGACCTTGTTGTATTTGAAAAATATCATTCATAAATATCATTATCTAACTGTGAGATTGCTTATTATGTATTGATAAGAATAAAGTTCCTAACCCTCAGATGGGGATACTTTACACACGACCTGGGCTATTTGAATGACTTTAGTGATTGCAAAATGGGTTACTGAGTCACTAACACCATTTTGTAACCACAAAGCAGGGAGGGACTGCAAAATGCCATATCATATGACATGGTTAGCAAATCACTAACCTGTTTGCAACCAGCCCTAAAACATGCCAGTGCATTTAAGCAAACCAGTTGATAGCACCTTGCATATAGGCACACTGGCATCTTGTTAGGCTTAGAGAGGTGGCAAATAGCCATGTCTATTTATGGCTACCTCAAACCAGATCTGAAGGGCTTCATCCCCTAACTGCAGCCCCCCACCCTTGAAGACCCTACCAAGAATACAACATACATTCTCTAGTGTTCAGTGGTCCCCCACACCCCCTAAGCCTCGACATGCATCCCATATAATTCCCTGGTGTCTATTGGTCCCTTCTGCATGTAGGTTTGAATCTTCCCACTGGCAGTAATATCCTAAGAAATTTATAATGTCCAGTGATCTTCACTGCCTCAGTCACCCATCCAGGTTCTTTCTAACATTTGACAAAATCAAGAAAAAAGTTGCGTCAAACCTCCAACTTCAATGACAATCACTTTTTTTATTAAATATAAAGTGCTCTGTGAATCCATGCAAACAAAAAGTGCAAGGAATATCCAAGGCAACCAAACACTCTGGCAAGCAAGACTACTGGTTTCACTGGAAGTACCAGGTTAATACCGCACATGTTAGACAGCACGGTATTAATCACGCTGTATAGTGTGTGCCTGACTTTACAGCAACAGGGGTAAAACAGAGGTAGGGGAATACCACTACCCCTGTCACTGTATACAGAATGGGAGGGTGGAGAAGTTGCCATGTGCTGGGTGCCTGGTTGAGCCATTCCCATGGAGGAGTGGTTATTGCACCAGCACACGGTGCAGTTGGGAGACCAGGGACTGTGGTTCAGTTCCCCTCTGGTCTCCCCTGCTACAACTTTTTGCCATGGCTTAAAAAAAAAAAACTCCCCCCCCTGCCAAGTTTCTTCCCATCCTGAGGTCCTCCCACCTGAGTTAGTTATTTAAGTTTCAGTGGGTGTGGGGGTGAAGCATCCCCATGTGGTGGGGTGGGGGCAAGGTCCCCCACAAAAAAACATGAAGACCCATCGTTTCAATGAGTGGGGTGTGCAGAACAGGTCAGTGTTTTGCCTGACTCTGTTTTTGTGTGTTGCTGTTTCGCTGCAGCATTTTTAGCCATGCTGTTTTGACTTGCGGAGGAATGACCCCTATGCCTTCGCTGAAGGAACAGCATAATAAGGAACACTTGTATGCAGGGGTCATGGGTTATTTATGCTATAATCCTTAAAGTGACAGTACGACAATTAGTGCAGAAACAGTGCAAACCTATAAAAACAATCACCCTGATTCCTTAAAATGCAACAATTTGCAACTACAGTGGTGGTTATACATATACTTTAAAATATTTCTAAAGGAATTAGGACTAGCATTGAATTCAATAGACTTGTTCACTTATTAATTCATTTTCTGGACTTTCAAAGTTTGTCTGTTCCATGCCTTTTTCCAAATAGTACATCTGACAATTATTTTTCATGCAACAAGAAAAGGCATACATGGCAATAGTAGTAATATTTCATCTCTGCTGTATATATGGTGTATATTCAAAACAATTATTTAATCCTGGTGGGTATAGCACCCCAGACTGTACTGTCCATAAACCCTGCCTTTTTAGTAGCTTATATTCGTATCTCCCCTTCTCCTTCAAACCGTAACTAGTGTTGTGTGAAAATGAAATATTTCACCTGTTGAAATATTTCATGTAATTCCGCAATTACAAGAAATTTTTCGCCTAGGTGAAACAAAATTTCGACTGGTTTTCCGATTTCGAGTAATGGTGAAATTTCATGTAAAATGCTTTGGTCAGCCAGTTTCACCCATTAATACTTAAAATTTCACCTTGTGGCGCAATTTCGCCAGTGTAACTTTTGATTTTGCGAGTGAAATTTTGCTCCAAAGGTGAAATGTGCAATGCATTCTGGGTAGCTAGGTCAAATAACGTGCAGCTTGTTTACAGTTCATTCTGCTGCATGTTGAGGAGGAGAGCAGTCTCTTGTGGTGCATCAGAACAAATAAAGACTTTTAAAACCTCTTTAAAACTTGTTTTTGAGAGCTAATTGTTCCAAAATATACAGTTTTTTTCCTAGGGCTGCTAATGAACATTTTCTAATTTTGTGGATTTCTGCATAATAGTTTAATTAGGTTTTACTTTTGTCTATGTCTTTGAAGGAGTTAAGTGGGGGTAGGGTAGGAGTGTAAACCAGTGCATGCTATTTTTAGCCTTTTACAAACAGATTACTCAAAAATTGTGAGTTTTTTTTACTTTTATTTCTTATTAATTTTGTTATATCTTGACAATTTTTTTCTCTGAAAAGTTACTCCGTCCTGTCTGAGAGTTCCTGCTGCTGTTAGCCTGTGTTATATGTACCATTCTTCTGCTTTTATTTGAGATTGTGAATTCTAAAGTTTTAAACACACAGAGCTGATCCATTATTTTATTTTTATTTGTTTGTGGTTAGTTTTGTTTGCTGGAGTGTTAACTTGTGTCACTTAAACTGTGAACATCAACCATTTTGTATTTTTTTTGTATGGTAACTTAAGTACTTTTACTTATTTATTTATTTATTTATTTGAGAAATCGGTTTACAACCTTTGAGCCAGAGGTTCATTTCCAAAGGTACCTCGTCACAGTGAGGACAATACATAACAGACTTACATATGATGTAGAAAAAACAACTGAATTTTGGTTACAGCATTTGGATTAATGGTAGCAAGCACAGGAGACAACTGAATTTAGGTTACAGCATTTGGATTAATGGTAGCAAGCACCAGTGACTACATCCGGTCAGCAGATAAGCAAGTTTGCAAGATGTAGCAAGGTCAAAGCAGTATAAACAGCAATGGCTGAGGATTAGTGCAATGTGGAGTGGATGCTGCCCAGTGGGCATTGTCAGGGTATGTAATAGCTGCTCAGTTATATACAGGTGCAACTTCGCGTGTTAAATAGTTGGCTCGCGGCGCGAGTTTGAATTTGAAATTGTGGGGGCATCTGAGATGGGGCAGGGAGCGAGTTATACCAGGACGGAGCTCTAAAGCAAAAGGATCTCTGTCAATGGGATGTTCTGGATCTTGGGACCAGAAGATTGGCCTTGGAGGAGGACCATGTGCAGACCAAGGGTTGGGCTTGTCGGAGCAAGGCTGTCAGCCCAAGTGGGGAAAGTCCTAGAAGGGTTTTTTTTGTTATTAGGCAAGTTTGGTAGCGAAGACGTTCGTCCAGATTCAGCAGATTCGCCATGTCATAGAGCTGGCAAGAGTGCGTCATCCTGGGGGCCCCAGTGATTAGCCTGCATGCTTTATTTAAGATTAGGCGAATTTTATTGAGGGCGGTTGTGTCAGCAGCACCATATACTGGGAGGCCATAGTCGACCAGTGATAGTATAGAGGAAGTGACCGCTATACGGAGGGCAGTCAGGGGGAGACAGTTTTTATGTCGGTATAAGATGCCAAGTCGCACATTAGTGGCTGACACATTGGGAGTGGGCAGATAGGTAGCTGGTGCACCATGCCAGAGGTCCAGTGGTGAAGCCAATGCAGCAGAGGGCATCCAGCAGGAGGGGGTGGGAGACAGTGTCGAATGCCTTTGAGAGGTCGATGAACACTGCTCCGGCTAGGGAGCCAGAGTCCAGAGAGGAGTGTAGGAAGGTTGAGAATTCAAGTAGTGCAGTGCCGGTGCTGTGGCCAGTACGGAAACAATGCTGTTCTGGGCTGAGGATGTTGTATTTGGTCAGGTATTCAGAGATTTGTGTGGCAACCAGCTTCTCTAGTGCTTTGGAAGGGGAGATATGGAGATTGGACGGTAGTTCCCTGCAGCGGACCTGTCACCACCTTTGTGAATGGGGGTGACAATGGCAGCCTTCCATGCAGTTGGGGTGCCCTAGATAGAGGATTTGTTGAGAAGGCTAGTAAGTGGGGCAAGAACCTGATCCAGAACCAGACGGAGAATTCTGGGGTCAAGCGAGTCTGCACCTGGATTATTGCTTTTTAGTGCTCTGACCAGGTGGGGTCTGGCTTCCTGGGCAGTTACCCTATGCAGGTGGAAGCAGGGGCACAGGAGGGCTGGAGCAGGTAGGGAGGGTGGCGGGTCAAAGAAATTACTGGGGAGGACGGAGCTCAGGTCCTTAAAGGCTGTGTTGAGGTAGTTTGCGATGTTTACTGGGTCCGTAATGGATGTGCCATCCATGGTGATCTGGGATGGGGGAAGGGAGCATGCAGTCCTATTTAATTGTTTGACATTGTCCCAGAAAGTATGGGCACATCCCAGGAGGAGGTGAGGTGGCCTGGAAATGATCAGCTTTGGCTTACGGATGGTCCGGTGCACTTATTCCGTGCAGCATTATAGGCCTGTCTGTCAGCCATCGGCCTGATTCTAAGGCATGGTGCCATGGGTTATCCCTATGCTTGAGCTGTTGTAATAGGGCAGGAGTAATCCAGGGCACATTGTGTTTTTTGGTCCGAGCAGCCGTGATGGGTGCGAAGAGGTCACAGGCTCGGTTAATGATTTGGGAAAAGAGGGCAAGGGCAGTATCTATGTCAGGGGCATGGCGAATGGGGGACCAGTTTATCTGAGTAAGAAGTTCCTTGAGGTTTCTCAGCCCACCTGGTCTGAAACGACGGCGCTGTGTGGGCGGAGCTGTGGGTCTGGGTGAGAGGGTTACCCAGTGGAATAGGATAGGGGAGTGGTCGCTGAGTGAGTCGGGGAGGACTTGGATGTCCAGGATCTTTTTGGGGTGGTTGGTGATGATTACATCTAGGAGGGTGCTGGTGCCATTCTTAGGGTTTACTCTAGTGGGTTGGGAAATGAGCTGTGTCAAATCAATAGCTGCGAAGGAGTCCCGGCGGAGGCTGAGGTGGCATTGAGCCAGTTCACGTTAAGGTCCCCACAAGGACTTGTTCTGCTTTGTGAGGAGGGTAGCAAGATAATCCGTTAAGGATAACAATGCGGGTTTTGGTTCTTAGGGGAATGTAGGCAGAGGTGAGATAAAGGGGCCTTGGAGGTGTCTGGAATAAGTTTAAGGTGAGGCCTGTGCCCACTAGCAAGAGCTGGAGCAGGGTGCTTGGCTGATGAGTGTATCCTTGTCATAGATTGCACAGCCACCCCCACGTTTGCCCGCACGATCCTCCTGGTATAAGGTGTAGCCAGGGAGGGAGACAGAGGAGTCAGGGGTGGACTTTGAAAGCCAGGTTTCCACCAGTGCAATGACATCTGGTTTATGCAACATGACCCAGCATTGGAGGGCATCATATTTTTACAATATGCTGCATATGTTCATGGAGGCAATGGTGAGCCCAGGGGGCCCAACTGGTGGGTTGGTATGGGTGGGGCCTGGGTTGGGATGTATATTGCCTGTAAGGAGTAGAAGGAGGATAACTGCTCTAGCCAGGGGGTGATGTGTGGGCTTCCGGCGGTGTGTGGAGTGGATGGAGGGGACCCTAAGGGAACAGGGGATGGGAAGGGTTTGCCAGGTGGGAAGGGCAGAATGATTAAATGGCAGGGGCGCCTGGGGAGGCAGCGAGGAGGTACAGGGATGGGTGCTGTAGGCTAGTGAACATGCACAGTGGGGTGAGATCTAACTAATTCAACATGAATTGTTGGCGCGGAGTACCAGTGAGCCAGGAGGGTGACTGGCTGGTGGGACAAGGGTACTAGCAGGAGGATGAAGGGGAGGCATTTTAGGAGGAGGTGGACTAACATGGCTCTAGTAGCAGCCATAGGGTAGGAAGGTAGAAGTATTTTGGTTGAGTTCCAGCTAGCATGGATACCACTTTGGATTAGTGGTAGTGTCACGGACTCTGGTGGACAGGGTACCAAGTTCAAGTCTCACTCAGGGCAGCTAGTGGAGTGCCTGGGTGGGAGCAAAGATCCACGTTCTAGTGGGTCTGATGCAGTCAGGGTTATGGCTGAAAACAGGGTGCGAAATAGTGACTCCTAGTGGTCACTGGGTGTAGGTTTGGGGGTGTAGTTAGGAGTAGGATGCTGGGTAAGCTGTGGGGCTGGGTGCTGGGAGAGGTATGGGCAGAGGTAGGTATGGGTTCTAGAAGGGGAAGTGGTACAGGCAGTGGGGGAGGTTCTAGGAAGTGGTGGGGGAGGAAGTCAGATAGCAGAGCTTGAGGTGGGGGAAGGTCAATCCCTCTAGTGGCCAGCAGGTATAACCTGCAAATGGAAAATTGGGGACTTAGTAAATACAGCAAACAGGAAGTGACATCAGGCAGGGATACCAATAAATGAATGGATGGCCCTGGGTGGGAGGGTGGCTGGGGTGGGTGGGGCAGTCGACGTGTGTAGTGCATCGATGGACTAACACCCCCACACAAGGGAGCTGTTCAAGAGGTAGATTTAATTACCTCTAGCAGCCGCATTCCGTTCCGCTCCAGGAGGGAGCGTTTGTGTTGCTTCGATCACTTAATCACTTGTCCATTTGCAGTTTCACTGCTTTGTTGAATTGCTCCCCTGTATTTTATTGCTGGAGGTTGCCTCTGCACGTTGTGTGATGTTCCTGTTTTAGTTGACTTCCTTGCCCTTTCTCTGTTACAGCATTGTTTGTTCAACACCTAATGCATGCAGCATAACAAACTATATATTAATATTGTAGTTTTCAAGAGATTGCTTGCTGATCATTCCTTTAAAGACCACTACCATATTGTGACACTCGCCTTTGTTGCTGTTTTATGGTTGTTTCTGCCCTTATATAATAAAAAAAAATTGGTATTAACTAAGTATTAACACATTACAGTACTTAGTTGTCCAGACACAGGCGATCTGTATTTAAAGTCAGTCACTTGTGTCTTTTTCCTTGTGTGTGTTGCTTTAATTCCTGTTTGGGGAAAGAAAAAAGTTATCTTTTTGGTTTTACTAGAATAGGCTACCTACCATATACAGTATTAGTTGTACTCTAAGTGCTGCTACCTGTCCTGATTGTTTTTGGACTTGTAATTGTAAGGGAGCCAGTGCTGTAGGTGTGACATGTGAGATGTCATGCACACAGTTAGTAATACATCCTCTTCCTCTTTTGATACACTCCAAGAGAAAGGCAAAGCTTTGAAGCAGCAGCCAGCAAAAATGCCTGCTAAGAGATGGCCCAGTACAGCGGGGAACCATGGCAGGGAGGATGAGGGAGCTAAGAAGTCTGCTGAAAAGAGCACAACTTCAGTTCCAGTTCCCCATTGCAGTGACAGCATATGTACAGCATGTCTGCATCAGTGTCTTCTGCTGTGGGATCTGGTGGTGTGGCAGGTACCAGCAAAGGAGTTGTTGGTAGTACTGGCATACTTGTGTCTTACTTTCTTGAGGCTCAAACTGTTGCATCCATGCTAGTGGGTATGATGACAATGAGAAGAAGGGAGGCACTGACACCAGCACAGGAACAGTGGTCCAGGAGGAAGGTGATAAGTCTGTTGGTGTGACTGTCGCTGTTACTGCAGGAGTTGGTGATGATAGTGTTCAACCAGAGTCTCATAATCCTGGAGATAGGGATAGTCAGCCCCCTGAGATGGTGTAGAAAAAGAAAAAGGTGCTATGCTACAAGAAGACAGTGATAGGGAGGAGAAGGAGGAGGAGGAGAAGGAAGAGGACAAGGATATCATCGACATTGTTGGTGATTATGATGACTGTGATGATCCCACATGGGAGCCTAAGTTCAAAAAGGTCAAGGGTGATGTAGGCCATTTACATGCATAGCCCGTGGGTCAGTCTGTCAGCAAGCCTATTAGCAAACCTCCAAGCAGTCAAGTCACCCCCCCTCCCAAAAGTGCTCTTATGGAATTGATGAGAGCAGCCCAAAAAACAAACACTTCCACACCTGTTTCTGAACTATCCCAGTCCCAGAAGCATCTGAAATCCAGAGGTCAAAAGTCCCTAGTTTGGGACTTTTATGTGCTTGATCCTGACAACGAGACCATAGCAATATGCCAACTTTGTCAAGCACGTGTTAGTCGGGGGGAAAGGGAAGCCACATAGGCACCAGTGGCCAACATGCCCACCTGAAAAACAAGCACCAACTGAGATGGCAGCAACACCAGAAGGATGCCACAGCTGTTGGTGGCATCTCCCTCTGCAAGTTAAATGAAGTAAAGCAAGAAGAGCAAGAGGAGGGAGGGCAGAGTGGGTCAGTGGTGGAGGAGGAGGAGGGTGAGAAATCCTTTACTCTCTTGAGTAGTGGGCATAGCAGTGGAATTTCCAGTCCCAGTCCCTTGAGTCAGAAAAATATAACACCACACCCTCAAGCAACCAAAATAACTGGTTTCTTGTGGTCTACACAGCCCAAAGAGTCAAGTGTCACCCCTAAAAGAACATCATTGCTACCACAAGTACAGTGTTCTAGTCAAACAGCCCCAAAGATGCAGCCCACTCTGAAGACAATCCTTGAGTAGCAGACAAAGTACCCCCCCAATCATGCTGCTGCATGATAGTTAAATGCTGCCACTGCTGAAATGCTGGCCATCGATCTGTTGCCATTCTCGTTCATGGAGAGTGCAGGTTCCTGCAGCTTGATGGCCCGTGCCTGTCCCAAATGGCAAGATCCATTGTGAACCTATTTTACTAAGCATGCCATTCCAGAACTAAACAGTAGAGTAGCTGATTCCATTAGACATGCATTGAAACATAGTGCATCACAATATATCCATCTTAGCATGGATATGTGGACCAGTGGACAAACAGCAGCAAGCTCATATCTATGCATAACAGCACACTGGGCACAGTTGCCTGGGGTGGTACTTGATTTTAGGCCTGGTGAAACCTACATGAAGCAAAATTGTGGTGGTAACAGCACACCTGTTATTCTGCAGCATGTGACCCTGAGTATGACGAGTGTCACTAGTTCTCACATGGCTGCGAAAATGCTTAATGTTCTGCTGGATGAGATTGATGGGTGGCTACTCACACAGTCACTCATAGCGGGATTCATCGCAAGTGATAATTGCTTCAATGTAGTGAAGTGAATTAGTGATGGTGTTTTTATCAGGGTGCCCTGCTTGGCACACTACCTTGTTCAGCAGTTTCTCAGCCATACAGACATTAAGGAAACAGTTACTGTGGCCCGTCGCATCTGTGTCCACTTCGCTTATTCTGCAAAGGCCCATGACTATCTACATGAGCTACAGCACAAGACCCATCTGTCTCAGCACCGGATGAAGCTTGATGTTGTGACCAGGTGGAACTCCACACTGCACAGGCTTGACCAGCTGTATGAACAGTATAAGGCTATGTCAGAATACCTGCTGGTGCACACCACCAGTGACAGAGCTGGAGTGTCCATCGCTCTAACAACAGAGCAGTGGCACCAAATGGATGGGCTAATAAGCATGCTACAGGCAGTGAGTGGGGACACTGCTTATATAAGTCAATCCATGCTCCTCATACATGTGCTGAGGCAGACACTAGTCAATGTGCAACATCAGATGGAGGCAAGTGGGGATCATGTCTGTTGTGATCTAATGAATAACATGCTCCATGTGCTGGATACAAATAACTATGTATCCGGCACTTTATAGATAGCTGACTTTGCAATCGCCACCATGCTGGAGCCATGCTACAGACATGGCCTGCCTTCTATAATTGAAGGAGGTTGTCAGTGAGTACAAAGGTTGACGGAAAACCTCATTTGAATGGTACATGCTGCACACATGAAAAAGGCATGCACTGCAGCGAAAACGGATCTTGCTATTGCCACCAGTGGCTCACCTGCAACCCAGTCAGGGAAAATGGGCAGGGCATAGCAGAAAATAGCAAGCAATCCCATTTGGGATGTTCTCTTTCAGTTGGGAATGGAAGATATGGAGGAAAAGGAGGAGGAGACAGATGAGGCAGCTGGACTTAGGGCAGCAGAATGAATGGTGGAGGTCTACATGGGGGACCCAAAGCACCTTGTCATTACTGATGAGCCACTGCTGTACTGGAGCAGAAAAATGACTGACTGGCCAGCACTAACAGTGATTGCTGTGAAATACCTGAGCTGCCCACCATCCAGTGCCAGTGTGGAAAGAGTGTTTAGTGTGGCAGGGGCCATTGAGAGTGACCGTAGGACCAATTTGTTGCCCAAGAATGTGTCCATACTAACATTCATCAAAATGAATGAAAGGCACATGCCACACAACACAGTGATGTCAGTGGTGTTGACACAGGAACTATGTCTCGGTGATGACGATGATGGCAATCCCTCGACTAAGGCATCCACCAGCAGTGAGGTGGATGAAGCAGCAATGGTGAGAGGATTCCCACCTGGTGAGAACTCTAGTGTTGAAGACTGTGAGGAGTGCTTCTTGGATGATGTGTAAGTGTAAAAAGGCTGTGTTTGCTTGAAGGCCACCCCCAACCACTTTCAGCTCAGTATAGTGTTATAACTTATTTTTAGCTATGTGCATTGGATTGGTTATGGTAATGTGTTATCTGCCACAGTGTGAATAAGTTTCATTTGATGACCCCTTGCCGTAACCCGTTCTTTGGTCCCCAACAGTACCCCAGCCTATATAAAGCAGCAGCAATGGAATTACCATAACCATAAAGATTGTGCATTACAGTTTCAATGTTTCTCTGCCAGAAATATCAAGATACATGTTTTACTTTTCATGTTGACTATCAACCCCATCTTACAGCAATATATATTGTCTTGATATCCTTAAATGTGCCCATGCTGGCACATGCCATGCCATACAACCCCCCACCCCACCACCACCTGACACACCCATGCACTCCATGTGACCCCAAGAAAAATTTCTGCCACTTACTATTGGTGACATGATGAAGAACACTGGCTCCTAGTATAAGATGCATATGAATGCAACATGCTCATTCAACTGCTAACACCACAAGTTGAACAAATATTGAGAAATGGTGAATGGTGGCCATCTTTAATAATGCAAGTCATTAATTACAAAAGTAATCATGAAAAGGCTTCACAACTTACAACATCCAATTCCTGCAAAAATATTACTTATGTACCGAAACTATGATGGTTCCGGGGGGGGAGGATATCAGGGTGCTTGCTGTCCTCAGTTTGGATCCCAAATTGTCATGATTACTGCAGCAATGCCACCTCAAATGATTACACAAGACATTAACCCCCTCCACCTAAGTATTTACTAAACACCATCTCAACCATCCATTTCCCCGCATATAGTTCCTCCCTGGATGTGGGTGGTGTTTACTCATTAATGGTATGGACACCAGTGGCCAACATTGGAGTTTGAGCAACATCCCCTGTCTTCCATGCAACACAGCTATTGCAGGGCCTGGATGGATGTAGTCATCACACAGAGCTAGGATGAAACCTCAAAAGAGGAAAATGACCTAAGCAAGATCAAAGGTAAGAAAAAATGATGAATTCTCATCCATCTGCATACCTGGTTTAAAATACTTACCTCAGGGACTGTGAAAGTGGAACCATTGCACAATTACATAAATCCCCCAGATGTGGTTGAGCAGCAGCAGCGGCAGCAGCAGGAGCAGGACTTAACTTTGCCGGAATTCATGATGTTGGCAAAAGCAAAAAAGAACATAATTACTGTCAAACTCAGGCAACCAGATGGCAATAATAGAAGTACCCCACTAGTAATGAAAAATTAAATACTTACTGTCTGCCTTGCGATTGGAAATGTGGTGCATTCCAACATCCCTAGATCCTAATCCTGGCCTGGCATAATGATGTCATCCACAGCACATTGAAAAATAATATAAAATCAGTATACACATATTAGAATTCAAGACACCACAATACCAACCCACCAACACCCTTATATCGCAGAGAAAAAAAAAAGACATATACTTACATATGCAGCAGTATGGAGTCCATCAAGATGACAAACCATCAACCATCCAAATCCAACACGGTACTTCCTGTGGCAACTTGGAAAGTAGTTGTCAGAGACAGCAGCAGGCAGCAAGCTACAGTGCCTCATAATGTCATTCAGTCCCCTCCCCACTGCCAGGCAAGTTACAAACACAGAGTCAGTCAACACAGCCAATCAGAAGGCAGCATAAGGAAATGATAATTCTACATGTCTGTCTCAATCAGTTGAAAAAGCAGCAGCAGGAGGCAACAACTGTGAATAGCAGCAGTATTTTGCAGGAAACATTTATTTTCTCTGCATGGTACCCCATTTTAGGTCCAACCATGAGGTGGTGGGCAGTGGCACAGCATTAACATCAGGACTGACACCAGATTTCAGTCTCAATATAATGTAACATTTTTTGGGAAACATTTCTGGACATGTACAGCCTGTTCTGTGCTCACAGAATAGAGATTCAGCATGAGATGACTTGTAAACACTGGACCAAAGACCATGTTTTGGTTTGGGTGGTGGCTTGGGTGCCACATAACAACATGGCCAAGACCTGATTTCTCTCTGAATTTACTGTAACATTTTTTGGGAAACATTTCTGGACTTGTAGGCCCTGTTTGGCACAAGCAGCACTGTGATTCAGGCTGAAATCATTGCTGAACATGGCCAAAAACAGCAATTTAATGTCTGGGTGGTGGTGGGGGCACCACATCACATCCTGACTCAGACCATATTTCTGTCTCAGTTTTATGTACCA
The DNA here is from genome assembly GCA_016271365.2 of Neoceratodus forsteri. Lineage (NCBI taxonomy): Eukaryota > Metazoa > Chordata > Ceratodontiformes > Ceratodontidae > Neoceratodus > Neoceratodus forsteri. Next base: position 662,682,033 of record CM028130.1, on the reverse strand, counting down.
TTTCTCCTATCATATTTCTGGACATGTACAGCCTGTTTTGCACTCACAGAACAGAGATTCAGCATGAGATGACTTGTAAAAAGTGGACCAAAGACCATGTTTTTGTTCCAGTGGTGGCTTGGGCTCCATATAACAACATGGCTGAGACCTGATTTCTGTCTGAATTTACTGTAACACTTTTTTGGAAACATTCCTGGACTTGTATGCCCTGTTTGGCACAAGCAGCACTGAGATTCATGCTGAAATCATTGCTGAACATGGCCAAAACTGCGATTTACTGTCTTGGTGATGGTGGGGGGGGGGGCACCACATCACATCCTGACTCAGACCATATTTCTGTCTCAATTTTGTGTACCATTTCTCCTGTCATATTTCTAGTCTTAGCATGCCTGCTCTGCACAGTATGGCAGCAAGAGGCTGTGTTAAACTGTGGCCAAATTACACATTTTGGACCGGGTCTGGTGGTGAGGCATTAAACATCATCATCATGATGAATGGAGGGGAAGGACACAAAGTTAACATTTGTGGGAGGAAAGGCCAGGGGACACATGTTGTTAAGTATAAAACATATTTATGTTTAACTCCGCAGTAAAAGTGCTTATGTTTTTATGATTATTGTGTAAGTATTCGGACTGATGCTACACACAGCCAAAACAACTGAAGCCCACAACATCAGCCTGAATCACATAGTTTTGGGGGAAAAAAAATGTTCATATGAATACATTACAATATACTTGACATTTGTGGATAGGAGGAGGAGGAAATGTAGAAGGAGTAAGATAAAACAAGAAGAAAGATACAGTGTATGGGTAGATTAAAGGACTGACAGTAAATTATAGTTACAAACACAACAGGGGGGACATGAAGGGTGAGCGCAAGGGTACGGCACTCAAATGATGGGAAAGAGAGGGAGCATAAACATTACATAATAACATGCAAAACACTGGACATGAAAAAGAAACACGAGGATATAAAAAGAGGAAGAGGACAGCAAAGATTGTTTATTTTTTGTTTTGTTTGTGTTATTTAGGGGGTGTGCATGAGGGAAGAGAGACAGTAACAAGAAAAGAGAAGAAAATTCAGGTGCTGCATTAGCTGCCTCATTTGCAGATTATCAAGCACATTTGTACAATTTCCAGACCGTAATTAAACAGTGCCGGAAACTGACCCAGATTCTTCCAACCTGCTACTGATACCACCAATCCTCCCATGACGAAGTTCTGCAAGAAGGTCCAACACTTTGTGTTGCTCCTCCATTAGTTTTCTGAGGTCTCCCCTGACCTCCTGGCAGAACTCATCAAAATCACGGTGGAGAGTGGACACCTCTGCTCAAAAAGCCACCAGATCTTCATGGCTAACTGGAGGAGCAGCTGGGTCTGCTACAGGCTGAGCAGATTTACCACCACCATGAACCTGGCTCAAGCCAGTGGATGTGGGGTGAGGTGGATGGGGGTGCTGTTGCCACCTGCTGCTTTATCCTGCTGCTGCGGTGCCTTCCAGTCTCCACCTGACCACTGACCTCATCCTCCTGCTGGCCCTCTTCTTCTTGGGTCCCACTGCCTCTTGTTGCTGCCCACTTCTGCTGTTTCTGAAGCCACTCTGTAGTGTGGTGGTTCTGCAGATGGCTCCTCTGGCCACCAGTTCCAAAATGGCCCCCTTGATTGCCCCTTCACATGGATCTGGCACACAGCTTGTAGATGACCACTGTGTTGTTGCTGGTGTTTCGATCAAAGAAATACTATATGGCTAATCCTTTGCTGGGAGGAGGCTGGAGATGCATGCTCCTGCTGGGGGGGGGGAGCATTAGTATCTGGCTGCTGCTGGGGCGTGGGGGCCAAATGCTCCTGCTGTTACTACTGGGGGTCTACAGAATTCTGCAGCTGGCTGGTTCTGGGTGCCATATCATACCCATGGCCACGCTGCTGCAGGAGGGGCAATGGGCTCTTGATGCTGCTGCTGGGGAGTGGGGGCCACATACTTCTGTTGGGGGAGCACATGCTCCTACTGGAACACCAGCCTGTTAAGGCAAACAGTTGGTGCCTTATTTCCAGTCACCTTGCCTTGCTGTTTAGCATCCATCCTATCTTCTCATATCGATTTTTCCGGAATTTTGCCAACAAAATAAAATTTTGCTGCATCTCTAACTGTAACTATTTCCAAGCCACAGAACTTAAATGAATACCCTGTTTGCTGCTGCTGATTGTCACTATGTGGGGCAATGGCATTGTTATTGTCATATTTTGCAATAACCCTGAGATGATCCCCAGTTCTGAGTTGAACATTTTTGCTTGTCTCATAGTATGAACCACATTCACTTGTGGGCTAGTATACTACATTTGTTGTGTCATAGCTGATAAAAGCACATATGCCAAGGGTTTTAGTTGCATTTATACTTGTAAAACTAGTAACTTTTACCATGACTAAATGGAACCTACATCTTCCTAAGTCTCATTACATTGGGGGAAGGGGTAGCCATGCTGTGGGTTGTGATTTAACAGAAGGTTGCAGGCTGTACACTAAGATGTCTGCTATATTTTGCCCTCTCTTATTTATCATTTTTGGGGCTGTACTGTGAAATTCCTAAGCGCTGAGTCAGACCTTAGTATAATCCAATTTTCAGTAATGATATTCCTATAGCTGGCATTCACCTATAATAAGTTGTGGCAAAGTTTATTGGTCTCTGTTGATCTGGCATGCTTCTCTGCTGGTCTGTTTGAGGTCTGTGTCTGACTTCCAATTACTCCCTCCTGTCTATGTTCTATGTGATTATGTGTGCTTCCTGTATACACCTTTCATTGTAGCCCCTGCTACAAAACCTCTGAAATCTTATTTCTTTTCAGGAAGTCATCATTGTGCTGCAGTTTCTGCATATCCTTAGAAACTGGGACTTTGGGATATTCTGCATGGTGTGTCTTGGGTGACAGCTGGATGCTAACAGAATTGTGTTCCTGTTAGTATTTTTCTGTGTATGTCAGTTTTTACTGTGCCATCAATTGTCTTACTTACAGTAAGATCAAGGAAATTCACTGTTATCCTGCTGGTCTGTACCATGAATTGTAAGTTTGAATCTGATTTCTCCATGTAACTGACAAACCTGTCTAGCTCTTCCCTCCACCCTTCCACACCATATGTATGTCATCTATATATCACCTCCACAGATTTAGCCTGCTGAGAAAAGGACTAGTATGGGATATCTGATAGCCTCAGATGGTATAGACATCTGACCAAGGATCCAACCTGCTAGGACCCATTGTAAGTATCCAAGGTATCCATGGATCTGACCTGGATCTAATAGATCCAACTATCAGACTCAACTACCAGAGGTTGAATCTGATGGATCTGCTCACCAGGTCCAACTATCTGAAGTTGGATCAGATGGATCCAACCTCAGATCCATTGGCTGGATCATAGGTCAGATATCAGCACTATCTGATGGAGGATAGATTGACAAAAGCATTATCTGAGCAACACCAGTCTGGTGGTCATAGACCTTTGCTTCCTCCTAAATTCCCTGGTAACAAAGAAACATAGACTTTGACGGCAGATAAGGACCACTTGGCCCACCTAGTCTGCCTATTTCCCTACCTAGAGGATAAGCTGCAGATCCTATTTAACCAACAGCCTATTTCTTCCTACCCCCCACAAAAATTGCCTTAAGTCTGTCCCATGCATTCTTGAATTCTCCCACAGTTTTAGACCCCACAACCTCCTCAGGAAGGCTATTACATGCATCCACCACCCTCTCTGTGAAAAAATACTTCCTCACATTACCCCTGAGCTGTCCTCCCTCTGTCTTCAAATCGTGTCCCCTTGTTCTTGCACATTTCTTTTTCTGAAAGATGCTACCCTCTTGGACTTTGTTGATTCCACTAAGGTGCTTAAATGTTTTTATCATGTCCCCCCTCTCCCTCCTTTCCTCAAGGGCATACATATTAAGCTCCTTTAGCATCTCCTCGTATGGCTTCTCTTACAGACCCTGCACCATTTTAGTTGCCCTCCTCTGAACTGCCTCCATCCTGTCTATGTCCTTGCGGAGATGGGGTATCCAGAACTGGACGCAGTACCCCAGATGGAGTCTCACCAACTGTCTGTACAGAGGGATAACATCTTCCTGTTTTCTGCTGGTGATGCCTCTCCCTATACATCCCAGTATCCCCCCAGCCCTCCCAAATGCCTTCTCACATTGCTTGCCAACCTTAAGGTCATCTGATATGATTACCCCTAGGTCCCTTTCCATTTTTGTTGTTGTTATTACCTCCCCCATTGTGTAATCTTCCCCTGGGTTTTTGTTTCCCAGGTGCATTACTTTGCACTTCTTTGCATTGATTCCAAGCTGCCATACTTCTGATCATTCCTCCAACCTTGCCAAGTCCCTTCTCATCCTTTCCATGCCTCCTTGTGTATCAACCCTGTTGCAGATCTTTGTGTCATCTGCAAAGAGGCATACTTTTCCTTCCAGTCCCTCTGCAATGTCACTTATAAAGACATTAAAAAGGACTGGACCCAGTACTGAACCCTGCGGTACCCCACTAGTAGCCCCTCTTTCTTCAGAGTGGACTCCATTTACAATTACTTTCTGTGTCCTGTTGTTCAGCCAATGTTTTACCCAGGCTACCGCCCTGGGACCCACTCCAAGGCTGGTTAATTTGACTACTAATCTTTTGTGTGGGACTGTGTCAAATGCCTTGCTAAAGTCTAGGTAGGCCATGTCCACAGCCCCTCCCTGGTCTACTACTTTGGTCACCCAGTTAAAGAAATCAATTAGATTCATCTGACATGACCATCCTGCTGTGAACCCATGCTTGGGTCCTGTGCTCCACCTGCCTCTAGGTGCTCAACAATTCTTTCCTTCAGAAGTGATTCCATCACTTTCCCTACCACAGAGGTCAAACTGACAGGTCTGTAGTTTCCTGCCTCTGTCTTGCTCCCACTTTTGTGAAGGGGAATCACATCAGCCTTCTTCCAGTCCTCAGGTACCACACCATCCTCCCATGATTTGTTATAAAGGGTACTCAGTGGTGTCACTAGTTCTCTGCTTAATTCTTTTAGAATTCTGGGGTGAATTCCATCTGGCCCCATTGCTTTGTCCACCTTCAGTTTTAGGAGTTCTTTCAGAACCCTTTCTTCCGTGAAAGGACTGGGATCGACCCCCTCTCCAGAGTGCTTCTGTTAATTGGATTAGGCACCTCCCCCACTTCCTCTTTTGTGAATACTGAACAGCAGTATTCATTCAGTATCCCTGCTTTTCCACTGTCACTCTCTGCCCACCCACCATCTATTCTATTCAGCCTCACTACCCCTCCCTTTGTCTTTCTACGCTCCCTGATATACCTATAAAAGGTTTTATCCCCCTTCTTAACTGAGTTGGCTATCTTTTCCTCAGTTTGTGCCTTTGCTATTCTGACTACCCTCCCTGCTTCCTTCAGCCTTAATTAGTACACTTCTATGTCCTGCTCCTTCTGTGTTTCCTTATACTTCCTAAATGCTATCTTTTTCTCCCTAACCTTCACCGCTACCTCTTTTGAGAACCATAGTGGCTTTTTCTTTCATTTTGATTTATTTGCTTCACAGAAAGGCTTGTTGCCTCTGTGATGGCAGTTTTGATATTTCCCCATTGTTGCTCCACCTCTCCTTCTAGCCTGTTTGCTAGTGCTTTTCTAAAGCACTCTCCCATCTTGCCAAAGTCAGCCCTCCTGAAGTCCAGAACCCTCACTTTTGTATGGCTTGACTCTGTAGCTGAGTTTATCATGAACCACACTGTTTGGTGGTCACTTGTTCTCAACTGACATAATTGGGGGCTAAGGTAGCCTCCATTCCATACCTCTGATCTGCAGATACATTTTTTCTTGAAAAAGAAAGGTATTACATTTCAAAACATATTCTGAATATTTCAGGAGGAAGTCAGTAAATTCGGCATCCCAACTAGAATCTACACTAAGCTAGAATTCTGGAGCAGCCAAATCTTCCCTATGTGGTATGTCGGTGTAAAGGGAAGTGATATCCCTGGACACCAACCACAAATCTTCCTCTAACTGTATGTCCCTCAGGATGCTCAATATGTCTGCTACTGTATGTCCCTAACATAAGATGTCAAGATTACCACTATTGGCTTGATGAAAGTATCTTCTAATTGGGAAAAAGTTCCATTAGAAATCCAGTACCCGCTACAACTGTAAGTACTACATTGAGAATGGCAGTCTGCTAGGTGGGTTCCTTAAGTAGCTGTACCAGGTAATAGTCCTGGAGTGCATCCAGCAAGGCATGATGTCTGGTGCTCTGGGCCACTGGAACATACCAATTGATGCCCAGTAGGTTCAGATCTCCCACTACCACTAATTCCCTTTGCTACTCCCCATTCATGGTCTTCCATGAGTTCTCTGCCTCTCTTCCCCTTGCCTCACAGGTGTATAGACCACCTCCAAGCATAGTGTCTTGCCTGAGGCTGCTGTAAGTTGCATCCACAGTGACTCTGACTCATTATTACCCTGATATACCCATACTCTGTCATCTCAGTGCCATCCCTGAAACATAGGGCTACTCATCCCCTTTTGCCTTTTATGCTATCAGTCCTGATCAATGTGTACCCAGGAACTGTTGGGTCCAAGTCATTATTTTCTGCATCCTACATATTTGTAATGGCCACAAGGTCTACATCAGTATCTGCCATCAGCGCTTGTAACTTGCTAATTTTATTACCCAGGCTTCTGACATTAAGGCATACTCCCTTCAATCTGACAATGAACCCACTTTGCTATTCCCCTGTCTAGAGTCCTTGTATTTCCCATGTTCTCTTATCCTACTGTTTTTCTTGGTTTTTGCACACTTTGTGCTCCCTCTCTGATGTTGCCTCACCTAGCATAGATTGCACTTCATCCCTCTTTATACCCACGCAGCTGCAACTAGCCTCCAGATGTTGGGGCATACTAGCTAGGATCCCCTTCTTCTTACCTGCTGTTGTGGTTTCCCAAGCCCTAGTCTCCCCCCCAACAATCAGTTTAAATATGCAGTATAGATGTCAAATGTCTGCCCCACTGCACAGACCCCGTCTCTCGTCAGATGGAATCTATCACCCTTGAAAATCCTCCTGTCCCAGAAGTCCTCCCTGTCCTCCAGAAAGTGGTGCCCCTTCTACTATCACATTCCCTTAAACCACCCATTAAACTCTTGTATCTCATTCCTCCTAATTATATCCTTCCCCTTCCTGCCTCATACAGAGAGCACCTCAGAAATGGCCCCAGAGGCCAAATATTCTACCAGTCAATCTCCCAGTTTTCAAAAGTTCTGCTTTGCCATCTCCACAGACTAATTCACATGATTATTAGTACCCAGGTGTACCAGCACCTCCAGTTCCTCTGCTCCCTGTCCAGCATCCTCCATATCCTGTCTAAACCCTGGATGGCCAGTGCCCCAGGGTGGCACTAGACCATCCCCCTCCCATCCACCCTCTCCCTACCTAATCACTGAGTCTCTGACCACTAAGATTCTACTGGTAGGCATGTTCCTCTTGGGTGCCATCACATTGCCCTGCCCTTTCTCATTGACTGACTCAGAGTCCCCCCAGCAGAGTCAGGTGCCTGGCTCTCCTCTTGGGGTGTAAAGTTATACATTTTCTTGATGGTGGAGGGAGATACAGTCTACTTGTGGCTACCTCTTCCCCTCCCAATCCCTCTCCACCCCTTAGGACCAGTGGATCTGTGGGGTAGTGGGGATGTGGGAACTTAGCCCTAGCTGAACTAGTGACACAGCTGATAAACTTCTAACCTTGCTGCCACCAGCTGAGGCTGAACCTCTGCCATGGACCTGCAGATGGGGCAATGCCTCCTCCTCCAGGGCATAGCCTTAGAGATGAGCACTCTAAAGCTGCCAAAACTGAATGCCTCACTATAAATCCCATCCCCATGCAACCCTGTACAAAAATGTGACTAACTCATAGTGCTCACCCAGACAGGGTGTACCTATAGGCTTAGTTATAGCACAGAAAAATAAAAAAATTGACTACACAGGGCTCACCTAAATAGTGTGTAGCTGTAAGATTTACTGTAGCAAAAAATTACCTTGCAAATTAAAGCTACACTAACTATAGCACAGAACAGAGGTATGAAATTAGAACACAGGTATGAAATTGTACTTAACTTAAGCAAGGCATAATAACTGAAGCTGGTCCAGACTACTCCCTTAACCTACAGTAATATAACCAGATAGATTATTCCTAGGACATCTTGGGAAAATACTCCCCAAATTATACTCCCACAAACAATGGAGCTAACTGTTCATTCACAGTTTTTTTTGTGGGATGAGATGGCAGACACTGCTGAAAGAAAGGATAGTGGCACATATGGAAGCCAGAGGTGCTCAAGATCTGAGGCAACATGGATTCACAGTAGGAAGGTCATGTCAAATGAATCTAATAGGCTTTTTTGATTGGGTAACTAGGGAAATAAATCAGGGATGGGCGGTACATGTCACCCACCTAGATTTCAGCAAAGCCTTCGACACCATCCCACATAGATGTCTGATTAATAAGATGGGTAGTCTAGGTATGGGAGACAAGGTGGGGAACTGGGTTAGGAACTGGTTAACAGACAGGAGACAGAGGGTAGTGGTAAATGGGGTACAATCTGAGGAGAGGGGGTGACCAGTGGGGTACCACAGGGATTGGTACTAGGACCAGTCCTGTTCTATGTCTTCATTAGTGACATTGCAAAGGGGCTGGAAGGAAAGGTCTGCCTGTTTACAGATGACACCAAGATATGCAACAGGGTGGATACTCCAGAAGGGGTGCAGAAAATGAAGAGGGATCTGGAGAAGCTTGTAAGATGGTCAGAGATGTGGCAACTGAGGTTCAATGCAAAGAAGTGCAAAATAATGCATCTGGCTAGAGGGAACCTTGGGGAGATCTACAGATTTGGCAAGGAAGAGCTGACTGTCACCAAAGAGGAGAGGGACCTAAGGGTTATCATCTCTGATGACCTTAAGGTATCAAAGTAGTGCACTAAGGCAGCAGGAAGGGCCAGTGGCATGCTGGGGTGAATAGGCAGGGGTATCACTAGCAGGAGATGGGAGGTGGTGATGCCATTGTACAAAACATTGATAAGGCCTCACCTGGAGTACTACATGCAGTTCTGGAGGCCACACTTGTGCATGGACATAGATAAGGTGCAGACTATCCAGAGAAGGGCAAGAAAGATGGTGCAGGACTTGCCCCACAAAACATATGAGGAGACACTAAGGGACCTCAATATGTACTCACTGGAGGAGAGGAGACAGAGGGGCGACATGATTGAAACTTTCAGATAGCTGAAGAGCATAAACAACGTACAGGTGGAGGACCTTTTCCAATGTAGAAAGAGTATTAGAACAAGGGGGCACAATATGAAATTGGAAGGGGGTAGATTAAGAGGTAATGTGAGGATGTTTTTCTACACAAAAAGAGTAGTCAACACTTGGAATAGTCTGCCACAGGAGGTAATGGAGGCAAACACAGTGGAGGGATTTAAGCATGCCTGGGACAGGCACAAGGGAAGCATGAGATGGGAGGGAGTGATGAAAAGTCATTGATCACATAGGGTCAGTGGCCACATACAATGTATAGGGCCTATGGGCAGACTGGATGGGCCTAGCAGTCCTTATCTGCTGACAATTTCCATGTTTCTATGTTTCAGATTTCTAAACTGTTGGCCATCTCTCCTGTCTGACTTTATGGCAGCCACCCAACAATCTCCATTCCCCTCGGCTCTTCATGTGGAGCTTGCAATATGGAGGTCTGCTTGGTAGGTACGTGTTTTGAGTGTAGAGGTACTATCTATCGATGCACACTCAGAACTCCAGACTGGTCAAGTGGAGCTAGGAGGCATGACTTACAAGTATAATGACCTTGGATTGGTGGAGTTCTTGATTCTGTAGCTGCCTCTGCTTGGCCACCAGATTCAGCTTTCAGTGGCTCCTTGAAGGTGCATTCCATCCATTGGGAAGGTGTAGGGAGAGGGCAATCCAGCAACAAGCCCCTCACAGCCTCTTAGTTCTGTCATGGCTGGGCTGTGGTGGTCAATTACAGCAGAAAGACTGAGAATCAGGAGTGCAAATTTAAAGTCTGCACAGCTTCAGGCACTGTCCATCAGTGAGCACTCAGAGCTCCCAATTGGGTGAGAAGGAGCTAAGAGGCATGGCTTCCAAGTGTGCAAACCTTGGACTGGTGGAGATTTTGATTTTGTAGCTGGCTCTGTTAGAGCACTGAATTCTGCTTTCAGTAGATCTTTGGAGATGTAGTCTATCGTCACAGTATGGGGGGTGATCCAACAACAAGTTCCGCACATACCTAGACTTCTCCTGCAGATGGGCTGAGCTGCTGAATTACATCAGCAACTGTGTTTGATGTGGCTGAAGCAGACAGCCTGGTAAGTAGTATAACAGGTGAAGACACAGATTTACTGAAGTTCAAAGTATGGAGCTAGCAATCAGATTTGAAGATTTGGGATTACAAAACCCCACATCTCACAATACTGTATTACAGTTACAATAGTGACATTTTTCTCATCTGGGCAAACAGTAAGGCTGGACTACTGTAATTCAACCAATGATTTAATATCTTCCACGCTACCCTTTATCTAAAAATGGAGTATTCAAAAGATACAATAAATGTATTCAACAGCACCAGTACACAGAAACAAGAAACATGACATATGTCAGTTTTTAGAGTTCCCAAAGGCCAGTCCAGATACTTCTACTACTCCAATGTCCAACCCACCACACAGAAGAAGGAAGTGTCTAAAGCCAGGCCCTATGGTGCCAAAGAATCTGTTCTGAAGAGATGGATAGGGAAGGGACAGTAACCTGAATGAACTGTGTTGTACCTCTGCCAAATATATCCTCCCTGCACTATTTAAAACAGTCTTCATGGGCCACTTGAGTAACGTGACAGAACCTCTTACAATTCAAGGAAAAAGGAATACATGATCAGGTACCACTGATTGGCACATACAGCCCCACTCTTAACAGTATGCAGACTATTTTAAGAGACTTAGAACCCCTTGTAGATGATCAACCCTATATGTCAGAACTGTTCCATGAACCACCAGTGCTGGCATTTGGACAACATCCAAAGCTATGGCAGAAGCATATTAACAGCAATTTGAAGTATGTAGAATTGCCACTGAAGAACTGGATATCAGAAGATACTGCAGTTCAGGATGAAAAATCTGCACACACACAGATGAATGCGACAGTATATTTCCCTGGATCGAGATGAGCTCTTGCAGTTTGGACATGACTTGACCTACTCCAAGGTATGGAAACTCTGGGCTTGTCACAGGTGTTTACCTCAGTGACCCACTCACATAGGCACATGTTGGACCTGGTGTTCACACTGGGGCTTGAAGTCATCGGTCTCAAGATTGATCCAGCGGTATGGACGAATCATAGCACCATGGATTTCTCATTTGGGGCCCCCCTAAGGGTCCTTCCTCTGTGGGGATGGTCCCATGCCACCCTTTATGAGGATTGTCCCCAACATGACTACAGGCATTGCTAGACATATTGAGTGTGGAAACTGCATGTGGGATGGGTGTGGAGGGGGTTGGTGCCAGCCTGTAATAGGACTGTCACTGCCACCTTCAACTTTATCACACCCATCCTTGTATGGCCCTTATCCACTTGCTGGAGACCCCCATGGTTTGATGGCGTTCTCAGGGAGTTGGAGATAAGGAATGGAGGTTAGAGCATTGCTGGAGGAGGTCCAAGCTGATGGAGATCAGATTGGCTTTTTGGTCACATTATAGTGACTATCAAAGGGCAATCTCCTGAAAAAAGGTGTTTTTTCTGTCAAGGGAGATCACTGCAGCAAGGAAAAGACTGTCTTGGCTCTTCTGCATGGTAGACAGGTTGTTACACTTGGCCTGTCTCCATCTGGGGGAGATAGTTCAAGCACTAGATGTGAAGAGTTCACTCTGTTCTTTGTAGACAAGGTGTCCTCTATCAGATCTAATATCTCCTACAGGGTTACTCAATTGGATTGTGGGGTAGAACTGGAGGAGTAGAGGGGCATCCCTCTTGTATGCAGTGAGTTTGATCCAGATAAATTGGATGAGGTGAGCAAGATAGTTTCGAAGCTACAGCCAACATATTGTGAACTAGACCTGGGTCCAACCTGACTTTTGGTTGGTTATATTTACCCAATTCGACATGTGGTTGTTAAGGTTGTCCAATGTTCCATAAGGAGTGGGGTCTTGCTGGTTGTCTTGAAAGAGGTTCTGGTGAGACCTCTTTTGAAGAAACCCTCATTGGACCCAGACTGCCTCACCAACTACAAACTGGTCTCAAACCTCCCATTTTGGGAAAGGTTTTGGAGAAAGTGGTGGCCAGTCAGCTTGAAGCTCATCTCACATCCTCTGAAATCTTTGAGTCATTCCAGTACATATTTAGACCTATAATAGTACAGAAACCGGTGTGGCAAGTGTAATATTTGTAAGTATTGTATATAGACAAGAGTTTGTGAACATCCCATTACACATCAAATGTTTGACATTAGGGAGTTCATTAATTGCTTTGTTCCCTATCTGGGGTGTACAACATGACCCCTCAAAGAACGTGTGCAGGAGCATGCTCGTGGAATAATAAATACTGATCCAGACAGCCCACTTGGGCTACACTTTGCTTCATATCACGATAGCAGAGTGGATGACTTTTCTTTTTTTGGCCAAGAACATGTGCAGGCCAACCCAAGAGGGGGAAATAGATGCAGAAATTTACTGCAACAAGAAACTAGATGGATCTTTAACCTCAAAGATCACAAAGACATGGGCCATAATAGTAACCACATAGCTATTGTTTCTTATTTGTAATATAGTCCATATTCTAATATGGCACTGACCAGTACACTTGAATTTTGGAGGTCATTCTTTTCACTCCTTGTCTTTTATATAACCCCTGGGTGTCCATTTTTGAATGCAAATTTGACATTTATTTCTGACTTATTCAAGTTTTAAGAGCATATATGTAAATAAAGATTATTTTTTAATTTTTAATTTTTTATTTTATTGAGATCTTGGATAGTACCTTTGAGTAAAAGCTCATTAAATAAGTTCCACGTCCAGACCAAAAACTATAAGAAACGTAAAACATAAGTAAAATACAACACAATTTTGTTGGAATGACACAGTAGAGCAAGCAGAGCATGTACAATGTCATTAACTGATCACAGTAGCTAGAGTCTGTTAAGTTACGGTAGGTAGGCATTCATACAAAGGCTGTGTTAGAAGCCAGAGTCAAGTACACTAAATTACGTATAGTAACAAGGTTATAGGAAGAGGAGAGGAGAGGATAGGAGCGGAAAGGAGAGGAGAGTGGCGAGGAGAAGAGAAGAGAGGCAGTACCTTAGGAGGAGAGATGACAGCTAAAAGTGCAGGGGAAGAAGTGAGGAAGAGAAGGAAACAGAATCAGGGGGTGGAAGCTGGGGCAGAGTATAGGTTATAGGGCAACTGGAGAGAAGGGGAGGGTGAGGGTGAGCAGAGAAATGGATGTGGGTGGGTGGGAGTGGAAGAAGATGGATAGGAGGGTGGTGGGGTGGATGGAGTGTGAAGGGAACTGAGAGCAGAGGTGAGATACTAAGAGGCTGGTTGGCACAAGAATAGAAGGCACTGCAGGAGTGGGTTAGCGTAAGGTCAGGGGAAGTCCAGAGAACATGCATAAGACGTTATTGGAAGCAGGTACAGCTGGCATTCTGCACTAGCTGCTGTCTCAGCAGTCTTTTGAAGGGACCGATTGAGCTTAGTGAAGAGATGTCAGGCTGTAGAGAGTTTAGCCATCCAGGGGCATGAAAAGTGAAGGACCTTTGACCCAAGGAGGTGCGACAGTGAGGAATTTTAAATAGGTGACAGTCTGAGATTCGAGTGTTGTGAAGCTTAGTATTGGGGGAGATAAGATCCTGAACCCCTGTGGGAACCAGGCAGAGACTAGCTTTTTTTGCTAGTAAGCAGGACTGGTAGAGAAGTCTATCAGGGAACTGAAGCTAGTTAGCCTGGGCATACAAGTCACACGTGTGCATCATGCATGTGGCTCTTGTGGTAAGTCAACAGGCTTTGTTTAAAGCAACTTTAATACATCAAAGGGCAGTTTCTATGGCCAAACCATATATTAGCAGCCCGTAGTCAATTAGAATCACAAGAGAACTTTGCACTGCTAGTTTGAGGGCCTCAGGGGTGAGGCTATGCTTGTGCCTGTGCAACAGACCAATGCATTTGATTCTGACTTAGTTATGCTAATTTCTGAATAACATCAGTGGTTTGCCTATAGCACTTTAGATATTTGCCTGCCTTATAACTGTATTTATTTATAATGAATACAAAAAAATCTTTCTTCCCCATTTTGTCTATATTAAGTATATATATATAAATTTCTAAGAATATAGGGTTTAATATCAAGTATTTATTACGTACTGTAATGCTATTGTACTATAGAATTTGTACTATTTTTTAGTTAAAATGTCATCTTTTATTCTGCTATTGGTGTCTTATTGCTTGCTTTTGAGCACTTCTTATTCTGAAGTGTTTTTGTCTATTCATTTTTTGAATATTTTCAATGGTTAATGTTTATTTTTATTTATTTATTCACAATTTGGATTTACAACCTTTGAGTCAGAGACTCATTTACAAAGGAATCTCGTCACAGGGAGGGGAGACAACATATTGGTGGAGCAAGACAGTGGAGAACAATACAGGTGACATACAAAACAGCATACAAAGCAAGGCATTTCAGTGAACAATATAGGTGAGATGCAGAAGAGCATACAAAACTATGCAATTTTAGTGACACAGTGGAGCACGCAGGTTACAGTGCATGGTGTACAGACTACAAGAAGCTATTGAGCACTATTAACTTTATCAGCTCTCCAAAAATCAGATATTATGAATTTTTCAGATATTGCATTTGCATTTAGGCAAGAAATGATATAGGAATGCATCTTTGTGACACTGTTTCTTTAATTGTGCACTTAAAATGTAATATGTGTTGGTCACTTGCTCCTCCTCCTGGTGATGTGTCATGCTTAGATGTGAGGCACTGAGGGTTTGAGACTCACCGGGGTCCACTCGCAATAACATTTTGTTGTTGCTTTACTTGGCAATTTGTTTTCATGTGCTCTCATTTTTTGTATTTAGTACAGGCAGTGCGGCCTGTTTGCTCTCTTCCATAGTACAGAAACTGCTCTGGTGAGGGTGTCTAACAATCTCCTTAGAGCAAGAGATAGGGGAGAGTGATCTATTCTTCTTCGCCTCAATCTCTCTGCAGCATTTGACACAGTGGACCATGAGGTGGTGTTGGACTGCCTGCGGAACTGGTGTGGACTAACTAGCAATGTCATCAGCTGGTTTAGGTCCTACTTCATGGACAGAATGCAAAGGGTGGTGATGGGGTTATCCTCTTCCAACCGGAGGCCCCAGTGCTGTGGAGTGCCGCAGGGTTCAGTCCTATCACCGCTTCTGTTCACGGTGTATATGCTGCCCTTGGGAGATGTTATCAGGTGGTACAGCTTGGGTTTTCATTGCTACACTGATGATACCCAGCTATACCTGTCCTGTGTGCCTGGGAGCCAGATAGCAGTTTCTGTGTTTAACACCTGCCTGGTTGAGATCAAGGACTAGATGACCCAGAACTGGTTATGACTCAATCTGGACAAGACAGGTGGTGGAACTGGGTCATCAGCAAGGTGGAGAGGTGCTAGGGAGTGACCTGGGTCTTAGACTGGGTGGCTCATCCCTGACCCCCTCCACTTGGGTTAGGGATCAGGGTGTGATACTTGATGACTGCCTGATACTTGATGGTCAGGTGTCAGCCATCATTCAAAGTGGTTTTTACCATCTAAGAAACATTGCCTGGATCCATTTCCTGATACCGCCGGATGACCTTGCCACCCTGATACATGTCTTTGTCACATTGATGCTACAGTCATGTAATGCCTTGTACCTGGGGCTGTCAGGAGGCAATCTCCGCCATCTGCAGCTGGTGCAGAATATGGTGACCAGGCTATTGATGGGTGTTTCTAGATTCAAACATATTACACCAGTTCTTCGTGGACTGCACTATCTGCTGATAAGGTAGAGGATTGCTTTCAAGGTCAGATTACTGAGTTATAAAGCCCTGCACAGTCAGGGATTTGACTATCTGAAAGACCTCCTGCTGCTGCACTGCCCAATTTGCCCTCTCCATTCTTCTGAGAGTGGCCTCTTAGTGGTTCCCATAGTGGGGCTGCAGTTTTCAGCAGACCACACTTTTTCCATGACTGTGCCTACTCTGTGGAACTCGCTCCCGGGGTATATGAGAGAGGCCCTTTCGGTGGAGGCCCTTAAGAGGGGGCTCAACAATTTTATTTGAAAAAAAGAAGCATTTAATTTATTATAGTATGAAACACTTGAAGACTGTCATTTTACTTATTAATATAGAGGTTTGAAACGGACTCTGAATTTGCTGTTGTTTATGCTTTGTAGTGTAGTGTTTTTATGTGTGCGAAGATTAATGCTTTATTTGTATTATGCTGTATGAATTGTACAGCACTCTGAGTCCACAGAAGGGGTGCTTTAGAAATAAAATATATCTATCTAAGTATATCTCTCTTCTTGGAAATGACTTGACATAATGGGTGTGAATAGCTGTGACTCCAAAAATCTAATATACCTAATCAGATGTGAAAGTGCACAAATTTCTGGCTTTCAGATGAAACCAGACAGACCCTAACAGCCTGAATGAACTTATATAGATTTACAACACAGCTCTAAGATATGCAGGCACCAGTGAGAGGGCATTTTTATCAGAAACCAAATACGACAGAGAACTTAAGTTGACAATCATACTAAAGAACACATTTGAAGTTATTCAGGAAATGAGACTATCAAAAATAAAATGCATAACGCTGTTCAAAACTCAAACAAAGATGCCGGGTTTGTTACCTGCTGTAATCTGCAGTTGTGTACATTTCAAGATTAAAAATTCAGAATTTTATGATTATTTCAAAGTTTGCTTTAAGGGGCTCTTGCTATATACACATCTTATAGTTTAGAGGGTCTCGTGCTCTCACACTCCTGCACAAAAGTTTGTTTACTCTAGAAAATGATCTGTATCTCCAGCTGATTCATATCTCATATTTCAGATACTGCTCCTTTTAACTATGTAAACATCCAGTTATTTATAGTAATCTTGCTACCATACTTCCTCATCAACAGGACTGTCACACTCATGTGTAACAGTTTAATTAAATCTGAGCTGCTTGAATTTATGATTCTAATTATTGTTGATTACTCTGTATAAATTCTTCTCCTTGTAACTGTTCTATCATACTGCCAGGTGAAGAGTCATACAGTATGTAGCATTGAACCATTATGTAGCATTGTTACCAACGATTGTCCAGAGATCAAAATGGTTTAATCAGAGAGTAATATCATGTTGGAACAGTTTACCTTGCTAGGTAGTAAATAGTGACTCCCTGACCTCTTTTAAATGAGCACTTGATAGATACATGGGAGAGGATAGATGGAGGTGCCACCACAAATAAGTAACAAGTTGTTAATGGGTCTAGTGATCTTATGACTCGTAATTAACCTATGAACCTATGAAAGTGTGTATAATAAGTTTCTGTTAATAATATGAAAGGTATTACCATCTGCTTTTTCTTTATGCTTCAGTGTTGATAAGTTTATTATTAGCATATCAGTATAGTACATTTGGAGTTACACCACCTTGATATCCTGTAACTACAGCATTCTGTTCTTTCCTCACCATAGTATTTCTTTAAACATGCTGCAGCCAGAGCTGATACGGCTGTGACGAGCTGCCAAATGGCCAAAGGTTCACGTGTAAGTAGAAAATATTGAACGCCCGGGTGTAACCTGACCTTTTTTCGGAGGTGTTGCACCAGATTTTCAACATGTCCTTTTTGGGACACCACCTCATGAAGAGTGCCAGTGTCATTTTGTTCACTTGTCCTGAAAGGTGATTTTGCAGAGCAACCATGCCATTCAGTGCCACAGGTGTGAAAATATGTTTTGGGCAGGATGTGCAAAAATGGCAATGTTGAAAATCTGGAGTGAAAATTTTACAACTTGGTGAAGTCAGGAGCGTGTGTAGAAACTGTACAATGCACGCACGTAATGCAGTTAATTTTTGGAATTTTTTTCACCAAATTTGCAACATGGGCTTTTTGGGACCCCACCTCATGAACAGTGGCAGTGTTGTTTCATTAATTGGTACCAAAAGGTGATTCTGTGCAGTGACAGCGAAATCACCTTTTGGGACTGAGTAATGAAATGACAGTGACAGTGTACATGAGGTGGGGTCCCAAGAACCCCATGTTGAAAATGTGGGGCAAGAACTCCCAACAATGACTGATTTACCATCCAAAGTTGAAACTCCCATTGACTGCCATTATAATAATATAATAATAATAAAATTTATTTAATTGAGCGCCTTTCAAAGTTTCAAGGCACTGTACAGCAAGAACAAACATAAAAGCATATTCAAATACATTAAATAAAATAAAATATAAACATATATTCCAATACAACAGTATAAAATCAGAACAAAAAAGGAAATGCCTTTTCCTATAAGAAGGACTTTAGTGCCTGCTTAAAATTTCCCACCGTCCTACACTCCCGGAGCTGACGGGGCTGAGAATTCCAGAGGGTAGATGCAGCAAATCCAAATGCACGGGCACCAGATGACTTCAAATTTACCCTCAGAATATCCAGAAACCCCTTGTCAGCCGAGTGGAGCTGTCGCAGAGGGGTGTAAGACACCAAGAGCTCTTTCAAGTAGTCGGGACCCATACCGTGTATGGCTTTGTAGGTCAAAAGACCCACTTTAAAGGTGATCCACCACTGTATTGGCAGCCAGTGCAGAGCGCGCAGCACGAGGGTACTATGAGAACTTCTAGAAGCCCCAGTCAACAAACGTGCTGCACTAGCTGCAAGTGGCGGATATCAACCCCAGGAAGTCCTAGGTAATGGGAGTTACAGTAATCAAGGCATGATGTCACAAAGGCATGGACCAAGACTGGCAGGTCACTGGGTGGAACAAGATGTCTAATCCAGGCAATGTTCCTAAGATGGAAAAAGGCCAGCTTGACGACTGCAGACACCTGATGACGGAGGATCAGACCAGCGTCAAGCTCCACTCCCAGGTAGCGCACCCATTCAGAGGTGAGGATCTGGTCCACCCCCAGGATTAATCCAGAGGGGAGACCAGTCCTCAATCCCTCTACCCCCTGCGACCGGGTCACAACCATAACCTCAGTCTTCCCTGGGTTCAACTTTAAACCGCTGGAATTCATCCAGTCTTGGATGTCTGCGAGGCAGTTGTTCAGTACCGAGATAGCACTAACCTGGTCAGGTGCAAAAGACAGGTAGAGCTGGGTATCATCAGCATAGCAGTGAAACCTCAGCTCATACCATCTTACAATGTCTCTGAGAGGTAGCATATATACTGCAAATAACATGGGGGAAGCACCGAGCCCTTAGGCACCCCTCATGGCAGAGAGAAGGCCCTGGATGAAAACAAACCTGAGACCACTCTCTGCATTCTCCCTTCGAAGAACGATGAAAACCATCTGACGACTGTACTCGACAGCCCACAAAGGGACCTCAGCCGTTTGAGCAGAACCCCATGATCCACAGTATCAAAAGCTGATGATAGATCAAGGAGAACAAGAATAGAATGGTGTCTCCGATCTCTCGCCATCAGGAGATCATTGAGCACCCAAACCAGAGCAGTCTCAGTACTATGCCTGTTGTGAAAGCCAGACTGGAGAGGTTCATATAAACTATGGATGGTCAAATGGTTATCCAATTGAGCCGCCACAACTTTCTCAATAACCTTCCCCACAAAAGGGAGAATAGAGATTGGCCTTTAGTGTGCTAGGTCATCCGGTTCTAAAGATGCTTTCTTCAGAAGTGGGGTCACCACCCCCTCCTTCAGAGAGCTAGGAAAAACTCCCATATCTACAGAACACTGGATAATCCGAGCTAAGACCGGGCTGATGATCTCACTACAACCCAAAATCAGAGAGGTAGGGCCAGGGTCTAAACTACAACATGTGGGACGCATCTCATGGACAATCCTCATAGTGTCTACGAGATCCGGCAGGTCAAAGGCACTCCAGAAAACTCCGGGCTCTGTGACAGGACACTGATGAACTGCAACATCCTTAGAATGAGGTTGGAGGCACTCCCTCCTGATGTCTTCAACCTTATTCGCAAAGAATCGAGCGATCTCCTCACAATCAATTTGAGTAAAAACTCGACAGATCTGCTGACAGGCTGGGTTGCACAGTATGTCAACAGTTCTGAAGAGCTGAGCCAGTCAATTCCAGTGACAGAAATTTCACTAGACAGGAATTCTGCCTTCTTATGGGAAATTGCTGTTTGGTAGAGTTTATAATGCTCTAGCAAAATAAGGTGGTCAGCATCAGTGGTGGTCTTCCTCCAACGACGCTCCAACCTGTGCCCCATCCTCTGCAACCCTCTCAGAGCCCCATCAAACCATGGGACAGTGGGACGACGCGGAAGGGGGGTGAACACGGACTGGCGCAATCTGATTGAATGCTACCGATATGGCCCTATTATAGGCCACTACTAGCTACTCAGGATCAGTGCAAAACTCGTCCAACAGCGAGAGGTCAATAACCATCATCAGGTCTTCAGGGACCACATCCCACAATGGGCGGTACCTGACCAACTCCACAGGGGACGACTTATGCAGGGGGGCCTCAAAATTGAACCCAACTGAGTAGTGATAGGAGCAACCGACAGGTTCCACCACCAAATCGGAAGCCTCGATCCCAAGGAGGAAGGCCCAGGTCAAGAGAGTGACCTCTCTTGTGTGTAGCTGAGGAAACAACCTGTGTAAAGCCCAGAGATGTAATCCCCTGGAGGAAACGTTGACCAAAAAGCGAAGATTTGTTGTCGACCCAAGCATTGAAGTCGCCCAGAACCATCAGTCTGGGCAACTCCAAGGCCATGTCGGTTGCAAAATCTGCTATTTCCTGCAGAAAAAGCTTCTCATCACCTGGTGGACGATAAATGAGGGCAATCCTGCACCCTACACCAGCTACCACAATACACTCAAATGACCTGGCCTTCTCAACTGGTACACCAGTTAGGCCCAATTCAGTCTTGAAACAGACCGCCACCAATATGGTGCTTACCTTTGAGTCTTCAGTTTCTGGTTCAGCTTTGAAGAGTGTAGACATATCCTGGTCCAGAGAAGATATCAACGTCAACCTCCGGAGGTAAGTATGGGGTAAGGGGGGGTCAGGGGAGGTGAGTGCTCAGTGGGAGGGTGAGGAGGGGGGCTTGGTCGACAATGGAGGATCGTTTTCTTTTTTACAGTAAAAAAAAAACATGTCAGGGGATGGTTTTCTTTATTTACTGGAAAAAAGCATACATTTGGGCACACTGGGGTGGGCTCCCAGTGGCCACATGAGTTGGGGTGGAGGATGCCGACATGGGGATTGGGAACCCTGATGTCAGCAGGGGGAAAAGAAAAAAAAACATACATGTGGGCACACTGTGGTCAGCTCTTAGTGTGCCACATGAGTTGGGGGGCACATAATGCTGACATGGGGATTGGCACCCTGGTGTTGGCGCAGGGACCACAAAAATTTGGGAAGACTGGGGTGGTCTCCCAGTGTGCCACATAAGTTGAATGGGTGTACATAATGCCAACACAGGGATTGAGCACCCTGATGTCAGTGCAAGGATGGGAAACAGAGGGAGCAGGGAGGACAGCAGCAGTGGGAGGGTGCGGGAGGGTGTTCTTTGTTGCTAGTGATGTGAAGGAGCAGAGAGGACAGGAGGGTGTGGGAGGACTGCCATCCAAAACATGGTGATGATGCACATGCATGGCACTTGCACATGCATAATTGCAATGAATGGCATGTTGCCATTCGCAAGATGGCGGCACCAGCGGAAATGCGCATGCACAGTTCTTGCCGCCGGAATGTGGAAGTAACAGCCAAAATAGCGCAGTTGTTATTCCATAGTGACCGATCATGGTGGAGTGTTTCAAGCTCCACTGGACTTTTGGAAGGATACTTCCAAAAGTCCAACAGAAGGTTCCACGATCGGCCAGTTTTATAAGCTGCGATCGATCCCAAAACGGCTGTAGGCTCCACCCACAGCTGTAAAAAGGGTCTGATTCAGCCAGTACAGGTGCTGCTGCAAATCTCTTCCTGTCCTGGGGTTCCAACACATCTTGCCTGCTGCTGCTTTCTCAGGCTCTGGGATCCTGCCACACAGAAGAAAAACAGGTTGTACAACTACAATCTAAATTCAGAGCCATCGCACTTTCTATCTTTACAACACCACTATTTTTTCTAAATTACATATGTATTATAAAAGCCATTAACAAATTATTTATAACAATTTTTTATTTTTATTTTTCATTTTTCATGTCCCTGCAGAATCACATATGTGTGAAACTGGTCAGGGCACTAAACGAGCACCGCCACTTCTTCACCCATCTTGCACTGAGAAAGTACACTGCCTTGTATTTTTTTTTCTATACATAAATGTTTTAGGCAACTCAGCTAGCTGGAAAGTGCCCTTTTTGTGTTCCTTCTTTTGTAACAACAAAAAAAAAATCTTGGTAAACAGCAGTAATGTACTCCAGAATATGTTATATCATGGGATACCGCCACTTCTGTGTTTCATCATGAGACACTCAGCCTGTATCCTTATGACTAGATAGATAGAGAGATAGAAAAATCATTTATTAAGCAGTCATTTTCACAGACTCTGGTGCTGTACAAACAACAACAATAACATGAACAAGTTAATAAAACCAACTAAAATTCAATTACAGGAGTTCCAACAGTTCCGTTCATCAGCCAGTGCATTCCATAGTTATCCAATGACTAAAAGAAATACTAAAACTTGATTGGATAATAGCCCTGGGGGTATCCTTGCACAAACAGTAAAATAAAAATGCGTAAAATACAGCCTTTGCTTGCCTTCATAGCACTCCACTCTGCCCGCAGTTTGTCCACCAATAATGTGACGGTACTGGGTACATTCCTACACCACAGTGTTTTACAAAAGGCAGTAAGGCACCAATTTAGCAAGCACAACCATTGCTGCACATCTATCCCAATCCTAAGTTTCCAACCCATCTTAATTCATTGTGTTGACCTCTCAGCAGGCTCTGTTCTCTCACTACACAGACACAGAGAATTTGTCAGCAGATAAGGACTGCTTGGCCCACTCATTCTGCCCATTTTGTCCCTACCTATACTGTTACTGCAGACTCTGCTTGAGCTCAGGTGACCCCCCTCCTCCCAAGCTTTCCAAACAATACTCCCTTGTGACTAGCCCATTAATGCTTAAAACCCACCACTGTTTTTGCCTCACCACCTCTGCTGGAAGACTGTTCCTGGTGTCTGCCACTCTTTCAGCAAAAGAAGGACTTCCTCGCATTACTCCTAAATTCCCCACTTCCAGCTTCAGTGAATCCCCCCTTGTTTTCATATAACTTCTCTTTTGAAAATACTTCCCTCCTGTGCCATATTTACCCCTGTATATATATATATATATATATATATATACATAAATATATATATATATAAAAGTCTTTATCATGTCCACTCTCTCAATTATCTCTTCCAGGGTGCACATATTGAGATCCCTTAGTCTCTCTTCATAGGGCTTATGATGCACCTCTGTGCCACTTTAGTTTCTTTACTCTGAACACCCTCTACCCTGTCTATGTCATTCCTAAGATGTGGCCTCCAGAACTAGACAGAGTACTCCAGGTAGGGCCTCACTAGAGGTCAATAGAGTTGTAATGCCATCTCTCTCATTCTGCTGGTGATTTCCCTCCCTATGGAACTCAACATTCCACTGGCCTGCAAGAACAATAATGAACTGGCCATCTATCATCCAAACTCAAAACCATTTTCTCTCCTTACCATCACTACACCACTTCTTATTTCCCACTCTTTTGGTACCTACTATTATAGTGCCACCATATAACATTGGGCACTTTTTTTTCTAAATGAACACCTGCTTTTTTTATATGTATTTTTATTTCATTTACACAAAAACCCTTGGATAATAGTAATAATAAACTCAGGTATATGGTATAGCATATGATATTATCACTACTTGGATGCATGAGTCTTTTGGCCTTCAGCATTCAGACTCACAACACAGTCAAAGCATTACAATATCCCATGATATATCACACTGAATTATAAAATGGGTAGAGAAAATCCTGCACTATGACTGTCTGTGTCTGAGGCAAGCTGGCACCTGTGGTCTTAGTACTACTAATGGGTAAGAGAAATGTTGCTGCCAGCCAGTTCATGATTAAACATATCAGTGTCCCTTTATAAAATGTTTGGTTTCAGTTGCTTCCCCTGTCCAAAAAGACAGTTTCACAATAACCAGTTACCTAACCAAAATCAATGCTCTGTGTTTGCAGAGATACACATTCAGAATTTATTTTACCAGTCATCCTTTTACATTGCTTCATTTGTTCTTTTCAGTCCCTATCCTTAGATTATAATAGTTATTCTAACAACATCTTCCAACCTGCTCAGGTGCCCACCTGCTTAGTTCTCTGCTTGCTTGTTCACTTCCCTACTCATTTACATATGTATTTTCCTCTTTCAATCAGTAACCCATTTACAAAATCCAGATTCTGCTCATCATTACAAACTAAAAGTTTACATACTGTGTGTTGTTTTAAAAATCACAATCATGCTCTTTGTATAATCCGTGCATGCTTGCTTTTGTTACATACATCCTGATTCCAGCTTCTTTCTATATCCTTCAAGAGATACTGCTTTCAATATACAACCATTATAATTTTAAACAGCCAAACCTGTTACAGTAGCTGCCTCATGATAGGGATGATGGGACACTGTAACTTTTCATTCATAAAATAATGGCAATCTGAGCCAGCCCATTGGTGCTGAGGGTTAAGGCACTGGATGTCGTACCTCATGCCATGCTGGTGACCTTGGTTCGGGAATGGACTCGGGTCACTCAAGGGTCAGCAGGGGTGAGGAAGGATTGAGCATCCAGCGATAGCTCTCCTACCTCAGGGGTGGGGGACACAGCATCACTCTGTAGAGTGACAACCAGCAGAAGCTGGGGGTCAACACATGCATGATGCTCAGCTGAGGGGTGGACCCATACACAGAGCATTAGACTGCCTCCAAGGAGGTGAAGACAATCACCCTGCTCATTGCACGTGAGTGGGTTCGGGGAGAAAACTGGTAGAAAAAGGAAGAGCTGGCAGGCTCCATGATGGCCAGCTGCACCCGCACCAACCCCTGGCAATCTGGATGTTGGCTTTCAGGGGTGGGGGGATGCAGGCACCCCTCATCACTGGCTCTGTCATGGGGGTAGCCTATGGGGGATGACTAGGTGGGATAGGTGCAGGAGATGCTTGGCCAGAGAGATGAGCCCCTTCTGAGTGAGGGTCCAGAGCCACCTGCCCACTCTGAGGAGGTGCTAAAAAGTGCATATGGAAAAAAAATAATGTCAATCTGCCTGCAGGAGATTTTAAAATTTATCAAAGTGAAGAGTACACTTCAGCAACCAAAAACAAATGTAAGACTTTTTTTGTTTTGTTATTGTTTTAGACAAAAAATGTTACTACATATATTTTCTTTTATGTTTCTACCTAGAGTCCTATTTTTAGGTAAAAAAAAAGACCCTCCAGAACAATGTTAGCACAGGAATTGCTGCCCTTATACAGGATAAAAGCATTCTTCCTGTGGCTTCATGCCTTACTAAGCCCCTGGATGTGCAGTTATCCCAGTATTGCTATTTCCCTTTTGTGTCTCATTGCATATCCATCTATAACATTATTTTAACTCTGTTTGTATTTCCTCAGCATCTCTTCCATCTTTTCTCCCAACTTAAATCATATGGTTTCATTTATGGTCTTTGGATAGCAGTTCCTTGTTCAGCTCTACATATCTTCTTGGACCTCTGGGGTATTGCACACTGTTGCACTTCAAGATTGTACTAAACTGGGATAGAAACAGGCTTCCTATTCCACCACTAACAATTGTTGATATACGTAAAGCTTGGACATTAAATTGTGTAAAGGCTTCCACTAAGCAGTTCTCATTTACAGTATGCTGCCCAATTTATTTCCAAATGAACACCCTGCAGTGAGTCCTCTACCATCTCAGTTCAATACTTCCCCAGCATACTGCATCCTTTGTCTACACTTGTCTCTCCATTTCCCAGAATAGTATGTATTAAACATATAGGTGGTAAGTACTTTAAAAATTATTTTGGCAGCTAGCCAAGCAAACTATGCACAGACAGCTCAGTCCAACTCTGTTTCCAGTGTCCATCAAGGAGTAGTCTGTTCAGTCCATTTTTTAATTCAGTAGGATTCCAGTCCCTTCAGATTTTGATACTTATGTAAACTATTATAAATAATGTCTGAAGAGACAAAGTCCATGTGGTTTTTCCTTGTATCATTTCTATGACCACACTTATTAATAGTGTTGATTTCCTTTTATTTCCATTGCTGATGTATTGAGAAATACTATTTTATTTGGAAATAGTTCATGTAAACACTTCATTCTAAAATATAGTTTTAATAGGGTTTTCCATTTTTTCTATGGTAGAGCCCTACCAGCTCACTTTTGGAAAAGTTCTGAGTTTTGTTAAGGTCTGAACACTGATTCAAACATGTTTGTTGGAGTACTGTAAAGCTGATTTGGGTTAGATTTTCAAATATTTGCATCATCATCATTTTGGTGCAACTGCACTACCATACTAAGAATTATTCTAAGAACAGAAAAGGCTGCAGTACCCATTGTGCTTCAAAGAGTACATATGGTAAGTTAAGTGTTTACCTGAACTCATAGAGTCATCCAATCTGGTTTTGAAAGTATTTTTGTTTTTACTAACATTAATTGTTAGTGGCTGCCTATTCCAGGGTCCAATAATTCTCGGAGAGAAATAGTATGTAATTTTCTTAGAGTTACATTTACTTCTCTCAAGTTGTAATGGGTGGCCTCTGGAGTTAAAAGAAACTTGCTTAAAGTCTAGGCTGCATTCAGCTGATAAATAAATATCATGAATGACATCCCAGGTAAACAAAAGGTCACCTCTGAGTCTCCGTTCTTTCAATGACATCAGATTAAATTTAGACAATCTGTCCTCATACGAGAGTGCTTTATTCAAGACAACTGATTTGGTGACTCTTTTTTTGTAGTTTTTCAATTCTGATTATATCTTTTACTTTAAAAAGACTTCAGAGTTGTGAAGCATAATCAAAATGAGGTCTTACATAGACCCTGTACAAAGGTAACAAAATATCAGGGTCTTTTGAAGATCTATTAAAAATAAGACTGCAATTATTTATTTTATTTATTTGCTTTTGTTGACCAGGTGGGTACACTAGACATAAGAATGCCTATTTTCATTTATGACCCAGGAGGATACAAATGACATACAAAACATCAGTGTGACGCAGCACACATAAACCATACAGTAAATAGTTAGACAGAAAAGTACAAAACATCTCAAACATTAAATAGACTATGAAAGTACATGAGCAAGCAAAGTAGGTTGTATAAAAACATGGATAACAGGATCATAGAGAAGAAATGAGATAAGTGCAACTCAGGTCAGGATATTCCTGTAGATCCTTAGCCAGTAGCTAGTTGGCAAGTCCAAGCTAGTGCAGTGACTGGGGGAGGCAGAGGGGAGGGGGTAGAGTAGGAGAGGATAGATTGGAAAGAAGTAGCAGGCAGTGTGCAAATAGGAAAGGGCAGGCAGAGCCAGGTATTGGTTTATGGTGGCTGGAAGCAGGTGCAGGGACTTGCTGTGAGTAGGTATTGACGGTGGAGCTTCTTAAAACAGGTGTGCATTGGGGCACGATGAATAACTAGAGGGATAGTATTCCAGTATTTAGGAGCAGCATGGGAGAAAGCTCATGTGCCCATTAAGATCCTACTTCTAGGGGATGTATAGAGGTGTCTGGTCAAGTGACCGGAGACCATAGGAAGGGGTTTGAGGGCGTAGTAGCAGGGCAAGAGAATTAGGGAGGCCTTCTCGTATCATACCATCAATCAAGGAGCCATAAAATTGGAGGCGATGGGCCACAGAACTAGGCCATTCAAGGTCCGCATAAAGCAGATAGTGATGTTTGAGCCGAGGAGAGGCAGACGCATAATGGCAGATGTTATTATATGTGGTGTCCCATGTATGGAGGGAGGTCTTTGTAGCACCAAGATAGACGACAGAGCCATAAGCCAAGGATGGGGAGAAGAAGGCCTTGTGCCACAGCAAGCCTAGCTGATGGGGTAAGGGCATAATTGGTACGGTATGCTCCTCCGATCTTTGCATTGACTGATTTGCAAGTCATGGTAATGTGGAGATCAAAGTCCAAGGAGTCATCAAGAAGAATGCCAAGGTATCTAAAAGATGAGGTGTTTACTAACTGGGAATTATCGGAACAAGATATTTTAAAGGAGTTCCGATTTACTTTTAGTTTGGCTGGAGAGCCAAAGAGCATTGCCTGAGTTTTCACTTCATTGAGAATGAGACGATTTGCAGTAATCCAGGATTGAATGTTTTGGAACTCTTTGGATAGAGAGTTTGTTAAGTCCAGTACGTTATTAGCGCTATGGTAGAGTACAAGGTCGTCAGCATAGAGCAAGGTAGAGCAAGTAGATACTTGTTGAGGGAGGTCGTTCACGAAAATCGAGAAAAGCAGTGGACCAAGTATGGATCCCTGTGGGACACCAGTTTGTACGTACGATAGGTCAGATAGGCAGAGTTAAAAGCAACAGTCTGATGTCGATTTGATAGATAACTCCGAAACCAGTTCACTGGTTCCACTGAAAAACCCAGGGAGGTAAGCTTCATAAGTAGGAGGGTGTGGTCAACAAGGTCAAAAGCCTTGGTGAGATCAATGAAGGTGGTACCAGTCAGGACACCAGAGTCCATGGCTGTGTAAATATAATTTGTGAGTGTCAGAAGGGCAGTGGAGGTACTATGACCTTTGCAAAATCCATGCTGGGATCCAGAGAGGAGGTTGTGTGTATGGAGATATTCAATAGTTTGCATAGCAACTAGTTTTTCGAGAATTTTACTGAGCACCGAGAGAATGGCAATAGGTCGGTAGTTGGCCATCTCTTTAGGATCACCTTTCTTTAGAATTGGTGTTATCCTGGCTATCTTCCAAATGTTCAGAACTACACCGTGACATAGCGACAAGTTAATAATTTTAGTTAGAGGTGAGGCTATAAGCGGGGCAGCAGTCTTCAGAAGCCTAGGTTCAAGAACATCAGCACCTGGGCTGGTTTTGTCAGGGATAGTCAGCAGCAACTTTAGAACTTCAGATTTAGTGACAGTCCGGAACCTGAGAAGTGGACGAGAGAGCAGTGGATCCTTGGCCACGGGAGAGGATGCTAGGTGGCTAGGGGGGAAGGAGTCAAGGTAGCGTGACAGGTCCAGAAAATGATGGTTAAAAGAGTTGGCAATAGTCACTGGGTTGTTACAGTGTACTCCGTTCAGCAGCATATCATTGGAGTTGGAAGGTTTATCAGAAACAAGGAGAGTTTTAATGACAGACCAAAATTTTCGCGAGTCTCCTCCAGCATTAATAAGTGATTCTTTACAAAAGGAGATTTTTGCTAGATGGATGTCTCTTTTTACAGGAGTTTCTCAGTGCCCTGTAGTGACTGAGATCTGCTGGCAGACCTGAGACCTTAAAACGATACCAGCATTTGTCCCTGTTACAAAGCTGAGCTAGGAGATCCTTTGTTAGCCACTTAGTTTGTGTGCCTCTAATTCAGCGAGTGACATGAGGAGCATGTAGGTCCTGAGAACCAATAAATTTTTCAAGGAAGTAGTCTAAGGCTGATTGAGCATTAAGAGAGGTAAAGATAGGTGACCAATCAATGAGTGAGAGGTCAGACAGGAACTGAGACGGATTAAAGTTAGCCATATTATGAAAGGTGATTAATTTCGGAGGGAGGGATGATTGTCTGGCTGCAACGCCAGGTGCAAAAAATTGGGGGTGGCCGCTAATAGAGTCAGCAAGGGTACCGGCTGAGACAATGTGGTCAAGACGGTTTGTGAGGGCCCAGTCAAGTAAGGAACTGGATCGGGTGGGGCCAGTGATCCTGGTAGGGTCATTGATCAACTGATGGAGGCCATAGTCTTGTACAATAGTATGGAGGTTTTGGCCGCTGGTGTAACCTAGCCAGTTTTGATTTAGATCCCCAAGAATGAGGACTTCATTTCGTCCAGTGGCTAGGATCACCTGGGAGAGGAGTTCTACTAGGCCTGGGGTACCACACCTAGGAGGGTTGTAAGCACATATGATGTGTAGCCGCTTAGATCCAAGTTGGAGAGTAGCATGAATAGCTTCACAGTGTGAGAGAGTAAGGGAGGTATTCAGGTGCACCGAGAGGTCGGGTTTATATAGGATTGCAACCCCACTCCCACGTTTAGATGAGGACCTATCCTGTCTAACCATATTATAGTTAGGCAAACGGCATAAATGATCAGGCGTAGAGGGCTTGAGCCAGGTCTCTGTCAAACAAAGAATGTCAGGATTGTATTGG
The DNA here is from genome assembly GCA_016271365.2 of Neoceratodus forsteri. Lineage (NCBI taxonomy): Eukaryota > Metazoa > Chordata > Ceratodontiformes > Ceratodontidae > Neoceratodus > Neoceratodus forsteri. Next base: position 662,651,447 of record CM028130.1, on the reverse strand, counting down.
GTGACCCAGGCCTCTAGTTCAGTAATATTATGGGGAAGGCTTCTAATATTCATATGAACAATGCGCAGATCCTTTGAGTGAGTCCAGTAGGTGTCAGAGATGGGGATATTACATACAGGTCCTGGATTCAGTTCAATATCGCCAGCTAGTAGTAGTGCTAAGAGGAGCAAGTACCATAGTTTATGGTGGGTAAACGTGGTGAGAAGGGTGGCAAGGCACCCAGGGGCGATCCTGTACTAGAAAGAGAACATAGTAAATGATCCGATTTGGGACTAAAAGTGGTAAGGTGGCTGGTGGCATATGCGGCTGGATTAGCATGTTTGAGAAAGTAAAGTCTTTGAGGTGATGATAATGATCATTTGGGGAGAGAGGGCTACTAGTTGTCGGGATCCACATAATGGTTACAATAAATGAGGTTTGTAGCAGAAGTACACCTAGGTCGAGTGCCCAGGGATATGAGTGCAGGGAGGGCATTTTATGTGGGTATGTTCTGTGAGCAGGAGAGGCTAGTAGAAGTTTAGAGTACAGCGCAAAAATAAAACATACCAGAAAGATAAAGACTAAGCAACAGGAAAGATAAGCAGGGTTATTAGAACTGTTAAGCCCTCTAGTGGTAAAGAGATATAAGGTGCAAATGAGAAAGTAGGGAGATAGATAAAATTACACTCCCACTGGTGAGGGTAAATTATCTCCCACTGGGTGAGGATTCACCATTCCGATACTATTTAGAAATGCTGGACAAGGGTGGGGTGGTGGGGGGCGGGTGGGGAGCAGTCACGCAGCGACTGCTGGGAAGCCTTCTAAACACTGTTCTGATAGGACAGGGTTAGCAGGGCTGAGGTAGGGCATATGGCACTGTAAAGGGATTGTTTAATTACTAGCAGTTTTTCACAAACTGCCCTGAGCGTCCCTTCTTGAGCAGCTGTGAGGTCCTGAAAGCCTATGGCGACACGAATCTCCCCGCGGTTACAGTCGCCGAAAAAGGCGCGAAGATTAAAACCTTCAGACGAGTGCTCCACCAGCGTAAAAAATTTACCTTCAGCTCCTCTGTTTAAACCGTGGCTGCAGCGCGCTCCTGGGCTGTGTGCCCTTCTGGGACTGGGGGTTATGGAGAAAGGAAAGAAGAAACCCACGGTTAAAAGCCGGTCACGGACTACGGGGGTCGGCATGTAATTGGAGCAGACTAGTTAGAGGAGGGGGCAGAAAGGGGAAGTGTGAATGTGAGGTCTAGTAAAAGGACAGGGGGGAGAGAGAGAGGGGGAGAAAAAAGATTCAGAAAGCAGTCTATCACAACTCGGTTTAGGTGAAACACAAGTGAGTCAAATTACAGTCTGTAAAAACATTTCCATTGCTCCAACAAATCAAAAATTAAGTAGGCTATGTTAAGGTTATACTTCCATGAAAAACAAGTAATTAGCCTTCTAAACACTGTTCCAATAGGGCAGGGTTAGCAGGGCTGAGGTAGGGCGTATGGCACTGTAAAGGGATTGTTTAATTACTACCAGTTTTTCATGAACTGCCCTGAGCGTCCCTTCTTGAGCGGCTGTGAGGTCCTGAAAGCCTATGGTGACACGAATCCCCCGCGGTTACAGTCGCCGAAAAAGGCGCGAAGATTAAAACCTTCAGACGAGTGCTCCGCCAGCATAAAAAAATTACCTTCAGCTACTCTGTTTAAACCATGGCTGCAGCGCGCTCCTGGGCTGTGTGCCCTTCTGGGACTGGGGGCTTCAGCTCCTCTGTTTAAACTGCGGCTGCAGCGCGCTCCTGGGCTATGTGCCCTTCTGGGACTGGGGGCTTCAGCTCCTCTGTTCAAACTGCGGCTGCAACACGCTCCTGGGCTGTATGCCCTTCTGGGACTGCGGGCTTCAGCTCCTCTGTTTAAACTGCAGCTGCAGTGCACTCCTGGGCTGTGTGCCCTTCTGGGACTGGGGGCTATCTTGTTGCAGATCTTATTGGAACAACTGATCTGGCTTGCATCACCGAGACCTGGTTGGGTGAAAATTCTGGCCCCATTTTGGATGCTGCAATTCTGACCGGGTACTCGGTGATACACAGCTCAAGATTGGATCCTGGGGGGTAGGTAGCGGTCTGTTTTAAGACTGAGTTGGGCCTTACTAATGTACCAGTTGAGGAAGCCTAATTATTTGACTGTACCATGGTGGCTGGTGTAGATTGCAGGTTAGCTCTCATCTACCGTCCACCCAGGAATGAGATGCAATTCCTGCAGGAAGTAGCTGACTTTGTTGCCGACATGGCATTGGAGTCTTCCGGGTTGATGGTACTCGGAGACTTCAATGCCTGGGTCGATGATGATCTCTCGCAGTTTGGACAACACTTCCTCCAGCTTATGACATCTCTGGGCCTCACACAGGTTGTTACCTCTGCCAACCATAAACATGGTCACTCTCTTGATCTGGTTTTCCTCCTGGGGATGGAGGCCTTCAACCTGAAGGTGGAACCGGCTGGTTGGTCTGACCACTACACCGTGAGGTTCAACTTTTGTGCCCCCATTCAGAGGCCTGCCCCTGTGGAGATGGTCAGTTACTGCCCTTTATGGGAATTGAGTCCTGAAGGCCTAGCTGCAGTGATTGACCTCTTGGAATTTCCTGTGACCAGCTCGAGTTCAGAGACTTTATTGGTGGCCATCTCGGTAGCTTTGGACTTGATTGCTCCTATCCATGTTCTTCCTCTCCCACTTTGCCCTTGGGCCCCTTGGTTTGATGGACTCTTGAGGGAGTTGCAGCGAGTAGGACATAGGTTAGAACGGCACTGGTGAAAATCCACCCTGGTTGCCAACCACCTTAGATTGGTTGAACTCTCTATAAGATTTACCAATCAACGATCTCCCGTAAGAAGACAGAATTCCTGTCTGGGGAGATTGCTGCCACTCAGAATCAACCAGCCCAGCTCTTCCAAACTGTTGACAGGTTGTGCAACCCAACCTGTCTGCAGCTCAGCTCTGAAGATCATTTTCGCAAATAGAGTGTGATGTGCTTGTTCTGTTCTTTGGGGATAAGATGGTCAACATCGGGTCAGAAGTTCGTTAAGCTCATTCTATGGGGGTTGCTGATGATCATGCTTGGTCACCTCACCTCGGGCTTTCTGGAGTACCTTTGCCTTGCTTGAGCTTGTGGATGTCATGCAGATTGTCCAGGGTATGCGCCCTATGTGCTGTAGTTTGGATCCGGGCCCACCTTCCTTGATTAGGGGTTGCTGGGATATGATCGACCCAGTCCTGGCTCAGATAGTCCTGTGCTCCTTGGAATCCAGTGAGTTTCCATGCTCCCTGAAGGAGGCAGTGGTAATCCCCCTGCTAAAGAAAGCTTCTTTGGACCTGGAGTCTTTGGCCAACTACAGACTGTTCTCAAACCTTCCCTTTATAGGGAAGGTGATTGAGAAAGTAGTGGCAGTACAGCTGGATGACCACTTGACCATCCATAACTTCTACAAACCTCTTCAGTCCGGTTTTCAAAAGAGGCACAGTACTGAGACAGCGCTGGTTCAGGTGCTTAATGATCTCCTGATGGCAAGAGATTGGAGGAACCATTCTATCTTTGTGCTCCTTGATCTCTCCTCAGCCTTTGACACTGTAGACCATGGGGTGCTGCTTGGATGTCTGAGGTCCATCTGCGGACTGTCAGGTATGGTCCTTAGGTGGTTTACATCTTTCCTCACTGGCAGGAGTCAGAGAGCGGTATCTGAGATTTTTTTTCTTTGGACCCTTTCTCCCTGCCATGTGGGGTTCCTCAGGGTTCAGTGCTGTCCCCCATGTTGTTTGCAGTGTATATGCTGCCCCTCGGAGACACTGTAAGATGGTATGGGCTAAGGTTTCACTGCTATACTGATGATACCCAGTTCTATCTGTCTTTTACCCCCCACCAGGATAGAGCTGTCTCGGTACTTAAAACCTGCTTCGCTGAAATCCAGAACTGGATGAACTCGAGCTGATTAAAGCTGAATGCTGGAAAGACGGAGGTGATGGTAGTGGACCCAGGTCACTAGATAGAGGGGTTTAGGGCTGATCAGCCCTCTGGACTTTTCCTCTGGGGCTCTCAGATCCTATCCTCTGAATGGGTGTGAAACCTTGGGGTAGTGCTTGTCGACAGGCTGACTTTATGATCTCAGGTGTCTACTGTCATCAAGTCTTCCATTTATCATCTCAGAAAAATCTCCAGGATTAAGCATCTATTTCCATCTGGGGACTTGCCTACACTGGTCCATGCCTTTGTGACTTTGCACCTTGATTATTGTAACTCCCTGTACTTAGGGCTTTCTGGGGTTGAAATCAGTCGCCTGCAGCTCCTGCAGAATGCAGCATCATGATTATTAACTGGGGCTTCTCGAGTATCCTGTATTTCACCTGTGCTATGTGATATGCACTAGCTGCCAATTAGGTGGCGGATCACCTTTAAAATTGGTTTACTGACTTATAAAGCCCTACATGGGTTGGATCCTGACTACTTGAAAGAGCTTCTTGTGCCTCCTCACCAGGTGTGACAGTTGCGTTTGGCTGACGAGGGGTTGCTAGAGATTCTGAGGGTGTCTCTGAAATCTTCTGGGGCCCATGCATTTATGCATGCAGCCCCAACCCTTTGAAATTCTCTACCCCATCAGCACTGGGAGTGCATGACTGTGGAGGGGTTTAAACGGGCATTGAAAACCTTTTTATGGAGTCTCGCTTATGATGACACCACATAATTCTGATCCCCTGTCATCTATTTTATCTGTATGTTATTTATTCTATTATTACGTTCATTGTTTTAATATGATTGTTTTTATGTTTTTGTAAAGCACCTTGATGGCCTGAAAGGCACTTATGCAAAATAAAATTTATTATTATTATTAATATATTGTGACGAATAGCCCACCAGGTTCTGTTTGCCTTACTAATAATGTTTATAATATGAAGATCAAAATGTAGACATGAATCAACAGTAATTCCTAAATCACTTTCACTATATTTGTTGGCTAGTGCAACACTGTATAAATAATACAATTTTTTTGGATTATGTTTTCCAAAGTGTACCACTGCATTTGGATGAATTAAATCTTAAGTTCCGTTTTACAGACCATTCTTCTAAGATACTTAAATCCTTTTGGATACCCCATGATCTACAGATGACATACATATGTTAGTGATTTTACAGTCATCAGCGTATTTCATGATTCTACTTTGGATATTATAAGATAAATTGGATATAAATATCTGAAAAATAGCTGGAGCCAAAACTGATCCCTGAGGGACAGCACTTTCTACATTTTTCCAGTTAGATTTATGGCCGTCAATAACCACTCTCTGTTTTCTATCAGACAAACAATTTGTGATCCAGTGAATATATAAGAGATTGATGTTGAGAGTCTGTAACTTTTGAGTTAAGACCCAATGAGGTGCAGAATCAAAGGATTTTTTTAAAATCCAACAGAATCATGTCACAAGCTAAACCCTTGTCCAGGTTGTTGCTAACAAAGTTATAAAAACCTGGTTACCCCCCCCCCGACAGTGACATTTCACCAGCGAGGTCCCCCACAATGACTACAGCATTATGCCACTGTGGGAAACCCCGCTAGCACCAGGCACTGTCTGTCGGGGGTCCTGCACCCCCCCTCAATCAGCTCTGACTTGGAGTTGATAATCCTAAAGGGGGTGTGTGGGGGTAGAGCCCCCCATATGGGGGGTTCAGGGGGTGAAGTCCCGTGAAGAAAACACAGTCAGCCTGTGGGAACTGGCAGCTGACTGCAGAAAGCGGTCGAACTGCCAGTGTCGCTGATGGGGTGTTCGACAAAAATTTTGTCGAGCACCCATCATGGATCCATAAAAAACCACTAGGTTAGTTGCACAAGATCGACCTTTAACAAATCTGTGCTAACTAGGGTCTATGGCTACTAAAGCTGAGGTCAGTTCATCTTTAATTATTCTTTTTAACACTTTACAGAAAATAGCAGTTAAACTAATAGGGTGGTAATTATACTAACATACTAACATACTAAAATGCCAGCAGAATAGGCCTAATGGTCTTTCGTGTCTGCTCGTTTGGTCAGCCCCCACCCTGGGTGCTGACCTTGCTGTCCCCCTCGCCTTCTCTGGCTTCTCCTTTCCCAGTTCCGGATATTCTTGCTGCATTGGATTTTGCTTCCTGAACCCTTCCCCTGTACCTGTCCCACCCCCTCTTGAACCCCTCCACTGTCTCTGCCTCCACCAGCCCCCTAGGTAGTGCATTCCATGGCTCTACCACCCTCTCAGTGAAGTAGCACCTCCTCCTTTCTCCCCTGAATCTTCCCCCCTCCAGCTTCCACCCATGCCCTCTAGTGGCCCCTTCCTCCTTCCTTCGAAGTACCCTCACTGTTCCTCCCCTATTTACCCTCTTCATGTACCTGAAGACCTCTATCATGTCCCCCCGGTCCCTTCTCTCTTCCAAAGTGTACATATTTAGCTCTTGAGCCTCCGTCATAGGTCCTGTCCCCCAGTCCCAAATCATTTTGGTTGCCCTCCTCGGACCCTCTCCAGGAGGTTAATGTCCCTTTTAAGTGTGGCTCCAAAACTGCACTAGTACTCCAGGTGCGGCCTCACCAAGAAGTTATACAGAGGGAGTATCACTTCCTCCTTCTGAGGTGATCCCCTAGCGATGCATCCCAGCATCTTGTTGGTCTTGGCTGCTGCCCTCCTACAAGTCTCAGAGTTGTTCATCTTGACATCCACCACCACCCCCAGGTCCTTCTCAGCCATTGAGACTTGTAGTATTCCCCAGGGTGTACACTTGGCCTGGGTTTCTGGCCCCCAGGTGGAGTACCTTGCATTTCCCTGCATTAAACCTCAGCTTCCACTTTCTAGACCATCTTTCCAGAGCCTCCAGGTCCCCCTGCAGGGCCACCCTCCCCTCCTCCCCATCCACCACTGCCCCCAGTTTCGAGTCATCTGCAAAGAGACTCATCTCACTCCTGATTCCTGTCCTTATGTCAGATACGTAGGCGTTATCCAGGGAACTTTTTTCTCTTTTGTTAAATAAGGGTATCACATTTGCTTTTTTCCATTCTGATGGAACAAGATCTGTGTGTTTATACTTTTATCAAATAGGATCTTAAGTGATACACATAAGTACTCTTTCATTATGAAAATAATATTCCTGGAAATGCCATCTGGGCCGGGGGGGGGGATCCTTTCTTAATTTCCTTTAGTTTGTAATTAATAGAGTCTAGAGAAATATCTATGGTAGTTTTGGTCTGCCTGTCAATGTACACTGTGTTGACATTACTCAAAATTTTGCTAAAGGCTTTGCAGAAGTGTAAGTTCAACATAACATTTAAACAACATTAAAGATGGGTTAACACTGCCACAAGTGCTACAAAACTGCAGTGTAAATTAATTTATTTAATAATAAATTATAAAGGCCCTAAAAACAGGATGCAAAAAGAGCCTCACAGAAAACCAAAAAACCAGACCTCACATACATACCGAAACATCATGTCAGGGTATGTTTTCTGTGAGGCTGTTTATGCACCAGGTTTGTAGCACTCTATTAATTTATTTAATAACTTAATTTTCTCTGCAGTATTCTGAATGTATGTCGCTTTTTGTTGTTTTTTATCTTGTGCTGCTCCTGAATGCTGACACTTTCATGGTATTATGTGTACATACATCCCTTTTGCTTCCAGTCTCAAAAATAATACATATATCACTTTATTGCTACAAAGTGAGGAAACTCTCACAAATGTGCCAAATGATAGAAAATCTCTCACAGTTGAGTGCATTTCAGATACCTACCACATCTGAGGCAGATGATCTGCCACAAATCTTGTGGCTCAACTTTCAAAAATATGGCACTTGGGGCCAGATATTTAAAACTTTGTGCCAGGCAAAAAACATTTGCATAGGTTTAGCGCGGGATTAGCATGGGTCTGCTATATTCAAAAGGCTAAATAGCATGGGCAAACTGCATTAGCGCTGGGCAAAATCATAATGTATGCAAGGGGCAAACTGACATGAATACAGGTGCATGCTAAATTCAGCAACTAGCGCTGCGCAAAGTGGTTTTGCGCGACTTAGCGTGGCACTTAGTGTGGTGCACATTTCCGCCCAGGAAAAGCTTATCTTAACCCTGGGCAATCAGCTTTGCATGACACTTTGGCTTTGCACGGTGTTTGCATGGCTTTTGCATGGTTTTGCAGGACCGTAACAAATAAATATGACACATAGACAAAGCCAAACATAGAGGAAACATGCTGCTAACTGATAGCATCAAAATGATGTCATCATCTGCCACCAGTCCCAACCATGCCAGACAGTAAGTGGTGACCCTGCCACCAGTGGACAGCATGGCAGTGTGGCCATACAGCACACACCTGCAGACCACTCTTCTGTTGACACCAACAGATGCTAGCACACACATGCAGCACTGTGGGAATGGAGGATGTTGAGGGGAGAGTGTATGGGTGGGTAGGTTTTGCCACAGACCAGGTGTGGCCACAAGGCTGGGACACATCATGAAGTGCACATGGGCCAGTATTGGGAATACCTCAACACCAGTGTGCCTTTCTGATAATATATGTCCCCCCCGGCCACATACCGCACAGCTGTACAACTGCCACAGCACACAAAGCCGGACATGTATATGTCATTGTGAGCATCCCATGCCAGAAGTGCAGCATCTGTGGGTCACACAACAGTACATAGATACATAGATACATAGACAGTGTCAGCAGATAAGGGCCTATGGCCCACCCAGTCTGTCCATTTGAGCTTGTAAGTTCAGTTTGTTTTCCTAGAAGTCTGTTGCCCCTTACCCCTGACCTCCAGAATTCCTTTATGTCTATCCCATGCATTCTTAAATCCCATGATTGTTTCAGCCCCCACCACTTCCTCTGGCAGGGTGTTCCACTTGTCCACCACCCGTTCTGTGAAGAAATTCTTTCTCATGTTTCCTCTGAATCGTCCTCCCTGCAACTTCATCCCATGCCCTCTAGTCCTGGAACATCTTTTTTGCTTAAAAATAGTGTTTTCCTGCACCCTGTTCCTCCTTGTAAGATACTTGTGTGTCTCTATCATATCCCCTCTCTCTCCCTCCTCTCCTCCAGGGAGTATATGTTCAGTTCCTTCCATCTACGCTCGCCGTGCTCGCTCCCCCCTTTCGCACATGTACAGTATTATCCACTGTCAGTAAACACCTGCAGGTTGGTCCTCTCAATGTGTATAGTGCAGTCATCTTCACTGCCCTGCATACCATAGGCATTGCTGTGTCTACACACTACTGGCCCCCTTGCTACTGTAGTGTCTGCTGTATACTGTAGCATTACCTACAGTGTGACAGTTGCACGCAGCACCACCACCATCCTTGCCTATGCTGTGTCATCCCAGTACAGCTGCAGGCAGCAGCACTTGTGAAAGTACAGTGTTCAAAACTGTATAATATTTCCAAAACTGTTTGCGCAGCGCTAACACCTTTGCATGGGTTTAGCGCAGGGCTAAACCATTAGACCGGTGCAAACTGCATGCAGATCAGGGCATAATGAGATTCTAATCTGGATGTTTGCCAAGAGACTATCTAAGTAGGCTCATTTGCATGTCACTTTTGAATATGGCAAAGTTTAGCACCGGGCAACGTGTTTGCACTGGGCTAACGGTTTAGCCCTGCGCTAAACCCATGCAAAGGTGTTAGCACTGCACAAACAGTTTGGGGAATATTTTACAGTTTTGCACACTGTACTTTCACATGCACCTGCTGCCTGCAACTGTACTGGGTCCACGCATATGCTGGCACACACATTGGCCACATAGTTCACCTCTACCTACTTTCACATCACTGAGAACTGTGTTGCTGTTGTGGTTTGCACTTCCTGGTTGCCATATTCAGAGCTGTCTTATTCCAGGGCTAAGTTTGCCCTGCACTCCCAGCCCACTTTGCCCAGCCTAATTCCCATGCTATATTCAGAAGCTGTTTGTTCTGGGCTATTCCTTTTGAATATGGCTTGCTTTGTGCTCCGGGCTAAGCTTGCCCACCGGGCAGTGCTAATTTAGCTCCAGGGCAAAGTTTTGAATATCTGGCCCTTTGTCTCTAAGATAAAAATGGTTCTTTAGCATTATACAGCCATTCAGTATAGTTTGAATCCCACAAGATAAAGGTCCTGTATCACCTTTTATTGTCCCTTTTCTTTACAGGAAAGTAGTGCAGCACATGGCATAAGTTCCTTATGCTTCTATTGGATTTTCTCACTAATAACTGATGACTGACTAAGGGTGAACAGCTGAGAAGCTTAGAAAAAAATCAAGAAGAAGTCTTTGCCTTTCTTTTCCTGATCTCGATATTTAGTAATTCTCTTGGGTTAATAACTGGCCCAGAGATGTCATAAGATTGCTAATTAGCATTTTCCAACCAACTTTTGTATGAAGTAAATAAGTTATAGTGTCTATTAGAGTTAGAGGTAACTATTCAACCCATTCCTTTTAATTTATCTGACTTTATTAGAAATTCTCATCAATATCAGATTTTATTTTTAAAACAAAATGCTATCTTCCACAAAATCTTTATACATCAGTTCTTTTCAGGCATATCATCAAGGTTTTTGGTTATGTGAATGACAAAATATTTGAAACAAGAATATTTCCTTTTTAGGCCCATCTATTTTACAACCACATTTTTTTCACCACACAGGTCAGCAGCAAGATCTTCTCCAATTAATTTAGCCCTTAGATTTCCCATTCATTTTTTTACCACCTAGAACTTCAAGAACATCTTATGTTAGCTTGTTATCTGTCCCCAAATTTATATTGAAAACAGTTTGTGAGAAGAATTCCAAGGTGGCAATCAAGTGGAGGCCATGCTGGCCATGTCACTGAACTCTGAGTTCAGGTATTGCAATAAGTGTTGTTTAAACATTATAAAACACAGGAAAGGGGCATCTTAAAATTTGTTGAAAAAAATCTACAATGTCTGAGTAGCAGAGACTTTACATGGACTCGTCATCTTCTGAATTGGAGAAGCCAGTTTAGAACAAACTGTTGGACTATTATATGAAGATGAACTTAGGTCCAACAGAAGTTCATACTAAATAGTGACAGTCTGAAGGTGTGGGGTACCTGAAGTTTATTTATTTATTTATGTGTGTCTAGGATTACAAAGTACCTTTGAACCAAGGCTCTTTTACAAGGGTTCTTAGTTAGTCTTGGAAGCTCCTATAAGCACTTGCCCAATGACCATAGCAGAACATTTTTTTTGAATTGGCAAAACAAAATTCCACCTTTTTGTCTCTGGGCTGAGCTGAAAGTATGCCTACTTTTTTGTCCTATCATCCAAAGGCTGACTTCAATTATACCTTTACCATAAATGTGATATTCCCAGTCACTCGTGAATTAAAAAATTTGAATGAAATCTCCACTGTTTTCATGGATTAGTTTCAGTCCTTATAAAGTACAGATAAACACTTGGGTATTACAATCCCTAAATCTGACCTCTTTGAATCCAAATTGAAAATGCCATACAGTAAAATAAAATGTTTGCAAATAGTACAAAATGATATGAAAAATGAAAAAGCAGATAACCATTTTTTTTAACAACTGTGGAACTTCTTGCTAGAAAAAATGTTTCTAACATGTTATCTCTGTAATGAAATGTGTAGAGACATTTTAAAATCATTTTGTTTTTAATTTTGAGTTGGGTTGTTATACCCAATACATATAATGTGAACCATCAAGTCAGTTCAGGATATGGTAAAGGACTTACTGGTCTCCATCCTTATGCTACCCTTTGGCAGTTTTCCCTTTATTTATCTATTTATTTATTGAAGATATCAGAAATTACAAACCATAGCCTATAGGATCCACATGTGCAAAGAGTCAATATCAGTTGAAAAATGAGATGTTAAAGATCTGCAGAAACAGAGGCTCAACCTACAGAACAGGAATTGACTTCAGCTGATAACAATCCTTCCTTTACCACTGCTAGGCCCTAAGCAACTATAATTTTAACCATGCCTTTGACACTCATCAAGAGTTGATACTAACAGAAGCTCACAAGCAGTAGGTTTTGAAGTTAAAAAATGCTATTTCCCGCATATACCAAAATAAAGCTCCAGAAACATAACTCTGAAGAAAACAATTCCAAGTTTTAAAAGAAGAGACTGAAGAAATTAGGGCCACTTTCACATTACCAGTTCCGGAAAAGTTCTTGCTGACCTCTGGAAAAAATAAACACTTTTTTGGATCCTGAACAATTAAAATTATATAGTCTCACAAAAAGGTAAAGACTGAAGAAAAACTTTAAAAACGTGGATTTTAATTAAGGTCTCTTTAGAGGAAGAGGTGCAGCTGGAGGATATTGTCATGCTGGAGGAGGAGCAAATGCTTTATGACTGTTACAAACTCTTGCCAGATAGGGTAATTTTATGCATATATTAAAATGGTTTTGATAAAAAAAAACTATAGATCATTTGTGTTCATTATTATTAAGACAAATTTGTAAGACTGTAGCTGAAACCAGTTTCTTTATATTATACATTTCAGTAGGATCTTTAAGCTTGAAGTTTTCAACATCATGTATTACTATCTCAGTTGTTTAATGTATACAAATGTGCCTCTGTATAGATACAATTGAACCATGAGTTAATTGCATTAGGTAAGAAATATATAGCCTATGGTTAGAATACAGTGCACACTCTGTTATCCAACAACATTGATGTGCTGTTTTGGTGTATATTAGAGAGCGGTGGATAACAGAGGTTTGTTATGCTGCATTAGCAAAATTTGAGAAAATTAGCACAGGACTACATTTATGTGTTAACTATTCAAGTTATTTATGTATGTACAGTTTGATAACAAATATGCTTAAAACCACAGTCTATTAAATCTAGTTTAGTTGATTTCTCATATATGACCAATGAACTTTAACATAATCAGTGATCTGTATGACTTTAATCATCATGATTACTTTCATTTTAGCATCCAAGTCCTCCTCTCTCATCAGCCTGCAGTGGTGTCCAGAAAATGCACAGAGCTGGGAGAATGGGAAGGAAGAGGGAGCGACTATGAAGAGACTCAGATGAAGCCCCCACCTGCATTCCAGACACTATGTACCTTTTAATATTTTGTCACTGAAATGTTAGGCAGCGATACTCAAAATGTAGGAAAATAAGGGACAGTGGCCTAGCTAGTCTGGGGCACATCAACACACACATGAAGAAACAAACTCAGAACACTGGGTGCTAGTGATTTAACAACATTCCACCCTTGATTACAGCTTGGACTCTAGTTGGAAACTCTAATAACTGGGTGACAATGACTCATACTGAGTCATTTGTTGGGCCCCTACCTTACATTGTCAGGTGCCAGGTAACTGTGGCTCTTAAAGAGCTGCTAATCATACCTGGTCATCTGAAACAATGAGGAAGATTAGCATGAGGACTACAGACTGCTATAAAACAGGGTCATTTTTTAACTTCATTCAATGTCATTGAAGACTTGCAATAATCAGGACAGACAACAAGATGGTTAGCTGCAGTAGTCCATGCCCCAGACAAGCAAAACAATGTTAACATCCACCCTTGTTTCGAAAATGAAATCTTCCTTTTCTTTACTTCTGAAAGTTTCAATAATCTGTTCATCAGTGATGTTTTATAAAACCTCCCAACCATTCTCAAAGGTAACATAGTCCATACTTCCTATTAAGACATTTACAACAACCAAAATACTATGACTACAGTGCACTGCATCAGTGCCAGTGGCATGGCAGATAATAGAGGGAGAATAACACGAGAAAGATATGGCCTGTACATCAGAAGGTGCTGGAGGATGACAAGCATGGAGTTGTTCCCTTCAAGGCCCTCCAAAATAATTATGGACTGACTGCTAGAGAACATTTTAGGTACTTGCAAGTATGAACGTACTGTACTTACTTCACAAACATAAAGAATACACTAAACTTACTCCTGGCAATGATCATAGGTTTTCATAAGGATGACCCCTGGGATTATGTGACTGGCAATGAGTATAGAGGATTGCATGAATTAGACACAGAATCAACCCATTCAATTCTGGACAAATGGAATCAGGAATTGCAAGCTTCTATAGATTATTCCTAGTAGGTGAAATATACTATCCCAGCATTAAAAATGACTTCTTAGAAACATGTGTCATGAATTTTCATGGAAGTGTTGTTCTCAAAACTCCTACACCCCTGCTACCCTTATACAATTTTTACCATAACATTTTGGGGATTACTGGAGCGGTTGTGGGTTTAACCAGGCTGATCAAGCTCATATTTGTATCATTTTTGCTTGACACTGTGGACCTATTGGGCAGAAGTTGTTGCCCAGATCAACATACTGATTGGTAACTCCTTTAATATGACCCCTGAATTTGTTTTCATGTTGGTACCTCTAACTGCTTCTTGTCCCATCAGTTGTTGACCTGGACATACATCCTGGCAGCTAAACAAGTGATAACTTGCCTATGGAATAGACCTGGATTACCAACACTTGGGTTGTGATATTCTATTATTCTGGAAATATATTGTATTGAAAAATTTTCAGCCAAACAACAAAATACTTTGGAGAAATCTTAATTATGCTGAAGGTCCTGTGTGTTCTATTATGTGAATATAGATGAACACTGGACTCCATAATGACATGTCTGAGCCCCAACTTTTTCCATTTGTGAAAGACTGGTGCTATAGGTAATGTTTTGTGCCTCCTACAGTCCTATGGCTGTTGTAGGAATCTGCCCTCTGCTGGGGAGCTCTGACCATACTGGTGGAATATACCTTCCACACCTTCAATGCACTGCTTCAGTTTTCATTACCTTTTTTTAAAATATACCTGTAGTGAGCAATAGACTCATATTGTTTCTACTTTGATTAGGAAGTATTATGAAAGACTGAAACCCACTTGCCCGGGTTTCAGAGTACTGAGTCCAGATTCCTGACAATTGATTTCCAGACAGGGAAATTTTGCCTGAGGTGGAGTTAGTTTTATTAAAGGGGTGCAGGGAAGAAGCTCCACTGAAACATGGAAAAAAAATTATATTTGCTTGTCAGGAAATTGATTGTTGGGATTCCGGTCTTGGTATTCTGAAACCTGGGCAAGCAAGTTTCAGTCTTTCATAATAAATCCTTCGATTATGTGTTTGTCATGTATGCTCTTCTTAGTATCTCTTATGATGTGCTTTTGTGTGATAATAAACATTAAATATAAACAAAGAAGTTGCTGGTGGATGGTGGATAAAGATGGTGGTGGATAGTAGAGGACATTTCCAAAGCAAGAGAATGGTACAGGAAACCAGACCAGTGGATAAGAATGGTGGCAGATAACAGAGGGGTGGATAATAGAGGATGCACTTTACTGTATAATTCATGACTAGTTAACAATTAATTACTATATGGCTTTACATTAGTAAACGGAAGTATTTACCTGGATAATATATTTTCATTTAACTCGGTTCCCCTCCAAATCTTGATGGACTTTAACTGTAAATTTACATATGTATATTACATGTTGTTGCTACTATACTTTTCATTGCATGTTAAAAGCAGTGTGCCACTTTCATGGCTGTAAAATTCATATGCAAGTGATAAATAAAGAGTTTAGAAAAGAAAAATTTTTTTGAAAAGGCTCTTTCTGGCTGAGATGTTATTCTTAGGAATAGTCTTTTATCTTACTTTGGACCACTGTGATCAGTGTCTCAGTACAAATGTGTCTCTAAGGCATATTTTTGAACACACCTTCTCATACATGTAATCAATATTTAAAAATGATGTTTTTCAGTAATTTAAGATGGGTTACCTGCATTGGCTGCATACAGTGTTATAGTTGTTTTGCATTTAATGTTGTTGCATTGTGGTTTGCACTGCATATCTGTTTTATATTCAGTACTTTGAGCTTTTAAGCCACTGCTGAACTATTTAAATCACAAATTGTAATGAGAAATAAATAAGGTGACCCACTGGGATTTGAACCCAGGCCCCTGGAATACCATCCTGATACTCTTAACCATTCAGTTATGACTCACATAGGCCCTAGTCACAGGATTGTGCAACACCAGAGAAAGAATGTGTGTCAAGAGAAAACACAGGTCCAGCCCTGTCAGCCACAGCTTAGTGGTTAAGAGCACTGGGACAGTATTCTGGAGGCCTGGATTCAAATCCCAGTGGATCACATTTAGAGATGCAGTGAAATAAAATTTTGCCAGTGAAATTCTGGTGAAATCAGCAGTTTCACCAAGCAAAATGTTTTGCAAAATCACCAGGCCATTCACTGAATAAATCAAGCCCCCCCCCCCCAGTTCACTCATTTTTTCCCTGGACCCCAATCCTACAAAAGAGAAATTCAATCCCCACTCCCTAGAATCCAGTGAACTCCCATTCCTCACCCTGTCATCATGAGCTAGCACCCACCCTGTACCCCCCCAGTACCCCAACCAGGCCCCCGGCACAGCCCTCCATTCACCTCTATGGCCAGCAGCCCGACTGAGCATTTCAATTAATGACCACATGCTGAAGCATGTGGTCATTAATTGAAGTGCTTAGTGAGCTGCCGCCATGGAAGTGAGTGGATAGCTATGCCAGTGGCCCAATCAGAGTACTGGGGGAATGAAGTGAGTGCTTCTCATGATGACAGGGTGAGAAACTGAGAGAGTCCACTAAACACCTGGAAGTGTGGGTCTGACTATTTGCTTTTTTTTAATAAAAGGAAATGGGGGCCAGGGTAAATGCAGGGACTTAATTCAATTATGGCTGGTGATCGGCACGGGAGGACCACTAGACACAAGGGAGTGTGGGTTTCATTTTTTTTTAAAGTACATGAGGGGGTCAGGGTAACTTGGAGGGGGGCTATATTCAATTTCAGCAGATGATCGGCTGGGGGGAACCACTAGGTACTAGGGAGAATAATTTGGGTCAGGGAGCAGCTGGGGGTGTGTGGGGCATCACTAGACACCAGGGAGAACTTTGGCTAGTGGCAACTTAAAACTTTGCCTGAAGGAGTTGAAATTATGCCTATAGGTGGTGAAATTTCACCACAGGTGGTGAAATTTCAGCCATGAGTGGCAAATGTTGCCGGTTTGCAGGTGACATTCTGCTCACTCTGGGGGTAAAATTTTGCGTATCGCCCTGCAAAATATTTCACAAAATGAGCGACTTAAGCAAATTTTTTTATTTCACATAACAGTAGTCACATTATTTCTTTCTCACTATGGTTTGCTATTTGAGCCTTTGAGGAAAGGTACTATACAAATAAACGGGAAGGAATATGCTTTATCCAATATTATAATGATCTTTAAGCTTTTATTATATACAAAAAGATCATCACCAAAATAATATACAAGCTTACATTCTTTGTGCAGCTTTCAAGTCCTTAATTCTTAGATGCATTTTTATGAATTCCTAAATCACTTTTACATGTCAGCAACACTGTTATAAATGTCCACACAAAAGCTACTTTAATCAATTGATGTGCTTATGGTATTTCTTGTAAACTTCATACAAAGTGCTTTGATTCAGTGCAACTGCAGGACAGGAAAACTTCATAAAAATACTAAGACAGGGGTTTAAATGAATCCAAAACAAAGGTGATGGTATTTCAACACAAAAATATGACTATATTGTGTAGTTGCTGAGTCATATTATACTTTTACATGGCTTCATTTTTCTGTGGTGTAAGTTATTTTCAAATGTCAAATAATAGCCTTTTAAACCAGTACTATATAATATATAACCAACTTACACAACCCTGCTTCTGTTTTAGGATTTTCTTTAACAGTTAGCAAAGCATTTGTGTGGTTTATGTTTAGTTTGCAAAATAAATACTTTCTACTCCTTTGTTGGAAGCTACAGTCTTGCTTTGTTGTACCATGGAATAAGCCCAACATGCAAACTACACATTCTAAATAATTAATTATACTGAGAATTAGAAGTGGCTCAGATGATAACTGCCTTTTTTCTAAGTCTGAAGTGTCTTTTCAGGGCTTACATTTCAACGTAAGGAATAGAGAAAATGCATTAATGAAACCCTTAGGGAAGTAGTGTAGCCTCTTTGCAATGCACAAAAATCATCAAGCAGGAGATTCACTTAAATATAAGTAGTAATATATGGCAGATTGTTCATTGTTGTGGAATAATATCATGCCTCTGAAAGTGAGGTATGAGGGAACACTGAGTGCCTCTTGAACCTCAGTAGTGCCATTATCCTACAATTACACATACCCTGTAGTACATTTATTTATTTATTTATATCTTTGGTAACTGGGTAAGTGTATGGATCCAGGGGACCATTTTCAGGCACGAACCTGGCCACATTTTGGCATTACAGAGAAATGACAGCAGAACATACAGTAGCTGTGCAGCAGTCCTAGGACCTTTGGTTACAGAAAAGGCTTGGTCCTACGTCATTAAGCAAACCTCATAGTGATTAAAAAGTGGTTCTTCTGATTTTTTTATTTAAAAGTAAGTAATGAAGTTTAGAAAGTTAATTACGTCTCATCTGTATTGTTGTGCTGCAATAAAGTATGATCATGTGATCACATTTGACCAATTACAGGTCTTGCTTCCTTTTACACATTTTATGATCCATATTTCATGCTGTGTGACTGCTGCCGTATTGCTTGACTTTACATTTCCCTTCTGTCCTTCATCTGTTTAATTTGATAAAAGCAGTACAGCATGGCTTTAAAGTAAATGGCACACTTTACACCAGCTGGGAAATCATGAAAGTTAAATTCAGCAACATTGTGGATGACCTGTGCAATTGCACAACTTTTTTCATTACTGTACAGATTACCCACAATGTGTCTGGCAGACCTATAGAATAACACAACTTTTTGTGATTTTAAAAATATTTTTTTCTAACAGAATTTGGCACACATCTAGTCTCTTTTCTGTTTATATTATACACCAGTTAACCTTATCTCAGTAGCAGGAATAATCATGTAAGCACTAATAAAGGAGATGACTGAAATACATGTAAACCATATGGGATAAAAAAGATGACCACCAACACATGTTTACAAAAGAATGTCATATAGAAAACAAAACTGTTAAGGCTGTAGTCAAGGCATATGCCAGGAAGCATAGGAAAACCAGGAGCAGTTATAAAATTGGCAAGTAGTGCTTTGTTATTATCAATAACAGTAAAATGAAAAGAAAACATGTTCACTATAACCATTTAAAAAGGCAGTATAGAGAAAACAAAATCATTCATCTGAGAGTATCTATAATTCCAAGTTTCAGTCTCTCCAGAAAAAAATATTTCTGCTCTTTTTATAATAAGTCTTTGTCAGGTAATTAACTTCTCCATCCTGAGCTCATTAAGGAGACACTTTGGGCAGGATTCACAATGCGTTTTGGGACTAAGTCCCACTCTGCAACCCCAGTGGTGCTCCAAAATCACCACAACTGTAGAGCACCCAATTTACAGCTGCAGAAGTTGTGGAGGGTGTTAAGGTGGGCCCCACTGCCAGTAGCAGCCTCCCACAGCTGCGGTGCTGTCCCCTGGCAACAGCGCCTTAATGCTGCCTTAATCCATGGTGCCGGTTGTAATCCAGCTCCACCTTTGTGAATACCCGCAGCTGCAGGTAACTTGTGGATCCGCAAGTGGCAACCCACTTGTGCACAAGGCTTACCCGCAACTGTGGGATGTTCAGGAGTTTTGTGAATCCTGCCCCCAGTTTCTCACAAATTGTTCTTGTCAGTTTCTTTGCAGGTGCAACAAATAGAAGATGGTGACCCAGAACTGACCTCTTGTTGACAGTTCTTCAAAGAGCTTGCAAACAAGCCTGAGAGGAGCTCAAACTGCATCTCAGGTTAACCCCCTAAATTCCAAATAGCTTTTTGCAACCATTTCAACAGTATAACTATATACAGTTTCAGTCTCAGTCAAAAGGGATCCCAGTTTCATAAAAAGATTTACATATATTTTTATAACCGCAGATATGCAAGGAGGAAGAAAAGACAGAAACAGCTAGTGAAGGTGGAGAGATAGTGAGAGGTGAAGAATAGCTAAACTGTCAGAATGATCAGTAACTTGGTCTCAGGAGACCATTTGGTTGCATAACCAGACAGACAACAGACTGAAAAGGAGAGGATAGAACAGATTCTTGCATTTAACTCTCTCTGTGTAAGAAATGTGGCAGGGCCTAATTTGGCCCTGTCACATATCCCCTCTTTTAGAGGGACCCTGTTTAAAAAAAAAACAGGTTTCCAAAACATTCTATTAAACTCTTCTGATGTTAGCTTGTAGCCTTTACAGTTCAGTGCGTATGCAGTAGAGCAAACAGATACATTTAAACTGACACATTTTGTTTTTTTCAGCCTTCAGAATTCTCAATTCCTGGTTCATAGCTTGACAGAAAATCAGCATTGACATTCTCTTTCCCATATTTGTGCATCACCCTAAACTTAAATGGCTGTAGTGCCAGGTACAACCTTGTTATTCTAGAATTTTTATTTTTCATTTGGTTAAGTCAACAGAGAGGATTACGATCCATTATAAGAACAAAGTCAGCTCCTAGCAAATAAAACATAAGGGACTCCATGGTCCACTTTGCCACAATTCATTACTTTTCAATGGTGGAGTACCTTGTCTATCTGTCGAACAATTTCCTACTGATATATAGAATGAGATATTCCTTCCCATCTATATTTTAACTCAAGACTGCACCTAGGCCTACCACCAAAGCATCTGGTGGGCCAAATAGCTTTTTCCTGACTTTCTGGTTGATGTTCTTTTACCCAAAGCTGCATGTCTATAGGCAGAATTTTGATGAACTTTTACATTGCAAGTGTGTCAAAGATCAGTGGGACTGTTTTATCCTCTGGATGGAGCCATTTAATAAGAAGTTCTCTGAGTTGGGTGAAGGCTTCCAGAGGATTGTCAACTGACTGGAATCTTTGCCTGTAGGTCTCTCCAGAGGTGTCATATATTTTCAGGATTTCTCTTTTCACCAGGTCATAGTTTTTTGACTGTGCAGTGTCCATTTTGCTGTATGCAAGTTAGGCTTTACCTGTCAGGTAAGGTACCAGCCTGATTGCCATTTGCTGCTTTGGCCACTGGCAGGCTGTGGCAACCCTTTCAAAGTTTGTCAAGTATGCTTCAATATCATCCAAAGGACACAACTTTGTAAGTTTAATGTATTTTAAGTTGTTTGTGTTTTGTTGCTCTGCTGGACCTGTGCCAGGTCCTCCAACTTTATTAACATGCAGAGCATCCTCCCATCAGTGTTTCTGTCGCTGCATCTTTTCTTTTCTCTGCTTCTCTGTCTCTTTCAGTTATAATGTCCATGACTTGAAAGAAAGGCAGTCAGGCTTTCAGTTTCTGTCACTGACTGATCTTCCCTTTTCCATCACTTGTGCTGGTTGTACAGTCTCAGCTTGGACTTCTATCTCTGCTAGTTTGGCTGCAATTCTTCTGGTAATCACTCCTGGACTTGCTGCTGCAGAATCCATACCTTTCTTCTATGCTTCCCTGGTTTGTGGTCTAGTACCCATGCACAAAACTACTGGCTTAGAGAATGGATGCTGTAAATCCCACTCTGACACCATCTGTAGTTGAGGCACAGGTCAGGAAGCCTAGGAAAACCTGGAAAACTCATAACATTTGCAAGTAGTGCTTTATTATCATCAAGAACAGTAAAATAAAAAAACCAAAATGGTTCAATATAACTATTTACAAAGGCAGTATAAACAGAGAAAACAAATTCCTTTGTCTGAGGGTATCTCTAATTCCAAGTTTCAGTCTCTCCAGCAAAAAATATTGCTGCTCATTTTATAACAAGTCTTTGCCAGGTAATTAACTTCTTCATCCTGAGCTCGTTGAGACATCCTGTTTCTCACAAATTGTTCTTGTCAGTTTCTTTTTAGGTGCAACAAATAGAATATGGTGACCCAGAACTAACCTCTTGTTGACAGCTCTGGAAAGAGTTTGCTAACAAGCCTGAGAAGAGCTCAAACTTCATCTCAGGTTAACCCCCTAAATTCCAAATAGCTTTTTGCAATCATTTCAGCAATATATATCCCAGTTTCACATAAAGATTCACATATATTATTATTACTGCAGAAATACAAGGGGCAGAATAGACAGAAACAGCAAGTGAAGGCAGAGAGATAGCGAGATGCAGAGAATAGTGAGACCATCAGATAGATTAGTTCATAGGTCTCAGGAGACCATTTGGTTACACAACCAGACAGACAAGAGATAGAAAGGGAGAGGATATAACAGATCCTTGCATTTAACTCTCTCTCCCTCCCTCCTTCTCTCTCTCTGTAACAAATAGGGCAGGGCCTTATTCAACCCTGTCACAAAGGTGTTATGACCTAATGTGCCAAAACCTTGACAATGGTGTGCCTTGGGGCATTATCTATATTGGTTTTAGTAAGGCCTTCGAGGTGGTGCCAAATATTGATTACACAGAAAGAATGAATTGTATAGGAATAGAAGGAAACATTCTAGGCTGGATTAGTAGCTGGCTATAACGAAGAAAGCAAAAGGTGAGACTCCATGATTTCATTTTAGGAACAGGAAAGGTGAGAAGTGGTGTTCCAGAGGGCTTTGGTGCTAGTGACAGCATTAAATATTGTATATAAGAGACCTTGGAAAATCTGAGGTCTTCCAACAACTCCACCATGAGACTATACAAATAGATAGATAGATAGACTGACTTACAGAGATAGACAGATAGATAGATAGATATCAATAGACAGAGAGAGAGAAAGATACAAGGACAGATAGGCAGACTACAAATTAATCTGCAGAGTGAAGCAGGGCAGACACAATAAGGGAAAATTGCATTTTTGAAGCTAAATGAATGTCAATTCACCTGGAAAACAACAATCTAACTGAAATGGGAATTAGAAAGTCGTAAAAGGCAAAGAATGTTGGAGTAATTGTCTTGAGGGACTTGAAACATGGGAAACAATTTAAAGGGGTGTGAAGAAAGTAAAAACAGATTGGAAGTTATAGCAAGAAAATCTGCATGAGTAGAGCAGAAGTAAATATAGCTCTGTACAGATTACTATTGAAACCACATGTGGAGTATAGTCAGCTACACACTTCTGCACCACATTTTGAAAAAGTAAATGAGCTGAGAGAGTGTAAAGAAGGGTAACTAGGATGATAAGAGTGATGGGAAATAAGAGCTATAAACAGGAAATAGATAATATGACAATCTTTAGAGAAGAAAGAATGAGGGGACTTAATCTCTGTACACAATTTGGTGAAAGCCAATAATTTAATACAAAACTTAGCTATTAAATTAAAAAGTGAGAGTAAAATCACCAAAGGGCATAGTAAACAGCTAATTAAGGGAAGGTCAGGGGACTACTGAATATATACATATATGTATGTGTGTGTATATATATATATATATATAATAGATATACCACTCTGAGGTGTGCGGTCACCTCTGATATACATGCGCCAGTGGTGTGCGTTGTATGCATGAGGCCTTAAGGCCAAGGCGTCAACCACCTCAAGTCGTATGATATTAGAACGTGACCGCACACCTCAGAGTGGTATATCTATCTTATAAAATGTCAAAATTGTTTTGGAGGGGGTAAAAGTGCAGGTGTGCGGTCGTGTTTGATATACGCACGGTCATGTGATGGTGTTTGTCCAGTGCTGTTGGTGCTGTGACCGTGATTGTCTCAAGCATTTTATAAATATATATTACATACATACATATACATATATATATATGTATATATATATATATATATATATATATATATATATCGTTAATTCTTTCTTTTTGCTGCCTCGTCTGCCTAGTCCTCAGCCAGTCATGGACCCCTGGAACCCCACTTCCATACTGGCCATGACTCCTGAACTCCTAACAACCCCAGCTTTCCCGCTTGGGGTGAGGTTGTGAGCTCAGTACCACAAACGTGGGACCAGAATCAGAAGTCAGCCTGGAATCTAATCAGGACCGGGGTGGGCATCATGCATGGCAGTCACAAGCAAGGTTTTTTAGTTACTTGGATCCCCAGGGACAGGGACGTGCAATGACATCCTGCATCCACCCTGCCCCTCAGACTTTTGGACACCAGCACTTGCGATTCCTCCTGGCCTCCACCAGGAGTCCTCACACACCCGGCTGTCTCCCTGACCCTCCTCTCAGAGAAGGAGAGCAGTCCTGGGGGTGCTTTATCCTTCTCCCCCTGCCAGTCCCCCAGCTCCATTCCTGAAGCCAGGTCACTGGCGTCGAAAGCAGAATTCCAACCACTGTGCTGGCTGGCTGATTTGTATTTTTTTTACACAGCAAATAATAGATGTTTATTAATTCTTGAACACTGAATTCTTCAAAGAGCTAATTATTGATCAGTACTGAATGAGGTAAACCAGCTACTGGCTTGCTTTTATCTTAATTCCCTATGGTCTTAGTCTCAAAGTCATCCATATTTACTACTCAAAAAAATAAAGGATGGATACCTTTTTCTGAATAAGTGTGCACTGATGCATTTGTATTAAACTATAACCATTTGTTCTTTGACATCCAGAAGTTCCTAATAATTATTCCCTAGATGGGATCATAATACCCTGTTTGTGATTTCTGTTGAACTTCTCTGTTATGCCATAATTTAAGATTCATCAAGAGGAAGTGGTCTATAACAGATTTAAATCTTACCTAATGAAAATGTCCAGAGTAATAAACAATGACTTGGCTTGAAAACAGAAACAATTGATTCTAAGGCAATGTCATCACAAATACTATTTGGTACACATTCTAAATTTGTGACCCAATCATACCATACTCAACAAAGCTGTGAACTCTTTCTGGGTAAATGCAGTGCTATTTGTGTTCACCTTGGAAGATGGGTAAAAGCTATCATATGAATGCCCCATATGGCCATTTCTACATCATTTCTGATTGTGCAACATAGAGATTTGGGCACACCAGTACCCTGGGTTACTACCTACTCTACTAAAAGCAGGTAGCAGCTCAATGAGATCACCTGAAGCCATGCAGCCTAAGGAGTGAAAAAGTTCTGTTGAGGTCTGGTAAATACTGTAGAAAGGAGAAATTCTGGACAACAGTTTCCTTGAGGGAGTGACTGTGATTGTAGCAGTAACTGGAAGGGGAAATCACCTTGGTAACTTGGGGGGACATCAATTGTAACTGTGATATTTAAATGATAACTGGGGCATTGCATTGCTAACTGGGAGATTATTCCAGTAACTAGGAACACGCATTACTACTGGGGAACTTCATTGGGTTATAGAGAAATATCAAGTAATCAGGGGGCTGCATCCTATGATGAGGGAATAAATTATGTGCTAGAAGACTGCATTGGCTATTGTGATTCTATTGGTATCCAGTGAGGATAATGACTGGATATTGGGGACCATCAAAATGGAGACTCATATTCAGTGCTTTCCCCATGGGCTACCCTGCAAGGGTAGTGACCCTATGTGAAAGTGAGCATGGGGAATGGGGACTGGAAAAGGGGATGGTGAGAGGAAGGGGGGAGGGACAGGGAAGGGGTTTTAGGGGACCGATGTGCCTGCTGCCACAGAGCTAGCCATGTGGTGTGGTGGTGTGGGTGGCTAGCTCTGGCTCAGCAGGTACTGGGTATGGGGCTGTGACTGAGAGGGTAGAAATTTTGCTGCTGCCTGCAGTTGTGGGACTTATCTAATTTTTATTTTTAAATCCAGACTGTGTCCTCTCCCTGATATGCACCCTCCCTGGAGATGAGAATCTTAAATCAGAGGGTGCAGGGGGCTAGGCTCCATTGCGGGGGGACACAGCCCCCCTGCAAAAACACTTTTAGTGTTTCCAGATGTCAGGTCACCAGCAAGTGTATATCGATGAACTGCTTTTCAGCGATATACACTCGCCATAATAGCAATCACTATTTTGTGATCACTGTTATGACGTGGAACCAGTGGCGGAGCTAGAGGGGAGCTGGGGGGGCGGTCGCCCCCTCCTGGCCACCCCAGTGTGAGTAGTGGTGCCCCACCACCTTCATTATTCAAAGTTTTAGCGCCCACCGTGGAGCCCATGATTGACTGAATGGCCTCCCCGGCTCCCAAACGCTCCCAAACCTGACTCTGCTACTCGGTGGAACTGGTACTACTGCATGCCAGAGAGTATGTGCAGAATTGCAAGGGAGGTAGGGCTATCACTGCACACCTAAGCAGTTTGGCTCAGAGATGGGTTGGGTAGCATGAACCACAAATGTGGCCTTACAATATAGTGTAGCAGTCAGATGTGCACCAGATGCATGTACAAACAGAGCAGATATTCACCTCAGTATGCACTTCATAAACCTACTACTTCAGCTACATTTATTTATGAGAGCCTAACTTTGTTGAACTGTTGGTGTCCCTTTCTAAGGTTTATATCATATCTTGATTGCTTATCCAAGGAAACCATATAAAAGACATTAGACCCTCCTCTAGCTGACTCTAGAGTTTTTTGTTTGTTTATGGCATGATAGGGCTTTAAACTGCAATAGTCTATGATGTCACAAACATAACGATTGTGAGTTCAGCAGAGGACAATTTAGATACTAGTGATAGACACAAGGAAATATGTAATACATTATTTAAAATCTGCAGAATGCCAACAGCAGGAAAAAGTAAATGAAAGCTAGAAAACATTAAAGTTAAACATCTACTATGACAACCACAAGGGTGAATGCTTTGTAAAAAAATGTCACAGTTTCCATCATGACAAACTGGAGTAACTCAACTGGATTATATAGTGTCCCTTCAGAATTCTGCAAAATGTCACAGGCAGAAACTGAGAGAACAGCACTGCATCCTACAGGATGGCACGGCTTGTGGTGAATATACAAGTTTCAAGCATTTGATTTCAATAGATTCTGTCACTTCATTGAAGAAGAAAAAGAGGAGGAAGAAGAAGAGGAAGAGGAAGAAGAAGAGGAAGAAGAGCTAGTATTTATAGTGCACTTGTCATACACATTGTATCATAAAGTGCTTTTACAAGCAATGAGAGACTGGTAGTAAAGTGACTGTAAATGTATAGTGGCAACCATTTCATACATCAAAACACACACAAAGCCTTGGACAATTGTATGAACCAGTTTTTAAGGGAAGGGAAATATTGGGCCAAACACTTTGGAAAATTCCCTATTCTTGTGAAAAGTGCCTTGGGGTCTTTTACTTACACCTGAACACTCACCAGGACGGCACCAGAGATGGGGCAAAAGGACCTAGGTTTAATGCTTCATCTGAAGTATAAAATGCTGAAAAGTACAGCATCTTCCAAGTACTGCACTTGGGTTCCTGCATTTGTGGTATGATTCGAGTCCTGGTGTGGGGACTAGAACCCATGCTCTCATGGATGATAGGGCAGCGAGGTAAACAATACTTAACAGTAGTACTGTGTGGTTCATCTGTAAAATGATTTACAGTAAATGGCTGTGCTGTAACAAAAGTGACACATGCAGTTCAAAACCTTTACTAACACATTATTGAAGGAGAATCATATAAGTTGTGTTAGGCACGGGGTCATAATGTTGCAAGACATTATGCCGCAGCAATATACCACATTGCCAGCACAGTGTAATATATTGCAAATGGTATACGTCTTTGTTTTTCAGGGGGCTCTGCCCCCACGCCCCCCATTATGGGGGGCATCACCCCCGAACTCCCCCAACTAAAATAACTAACTCGGGGGGGGGGTAACATTTAAATTTACACAAAGTGTGAAAAATATAAAACTTCCATGCATCTGGGTCTGGGAATTGAAACCTGGTCCACAGACACGCTGCCTCCCTTGATGTCTGTGGCTCATTCCATTGAGTTATGGCAGCTGATAGGTGGTCCCTCATCCCAGCAAGATTCTTATCCTGTACAGGGAAGAGTGAGAGGGTGCACTACTATGCATACATCCTTTCGTGGTTTTGTACTCTCTTGCTGTTCCCTACCACACTGTTCCTGTTATGCGGTTATGTCATGCACTGTAAAGTGTACGACATCTTGACCTGGTAGGGTTGTGTTGTAATTGGAGGACTAGTAGGTGGGCCTTTGTTCAAACTCTGCCTGTGTTTTCATTTTTCTATATTGTTCTTCATATTTAATGTTTACCTAAATGCATCATTTGAATTACATTTGTTATAGAATAAAGCTGCATACCTCTCAGTACTTGTAATTATGGGTCCCTTAGAAATGACTAGTACAGATCAAAGTGTTGAGGTGATGTCTGTGGATGCCTTTTCTGTCTTTATTACACTGGTGATATATTGTATGAGAAGATTTTGTTATAATACTGCTAATTTACAGTCTGTATTATAGGTCTTTAGCCACAGTCTTTTATTAGTCTCTGTTTGAATGGTGATACTTAAATACATAACTTGTAGTACTATATGTCTGCCTTTTCTGTGGATTATGTGTAGAGTGTGTCCACTTTTTGTTTTTGTACTTGCAAAACAAGGAAACAACCATTAATGGGATATATACAACTGTAAACTTTTGAGGAATGGATTGATTCTTGAGCTTGTAATTATTGATGATCATGTTTTACTGTGTAACACCAATGATTATGTATTGTTCACCTGTCCTATCCAGGACCTCCTTGCAAATGAGCACTACTCAATGGAGTGTGTGTCCTGGTTAAACAATTTATTTTTTTGTGTAGCAATTGTAAAAGTGTAGCAGTGTGTTATTCACAGGTAACCGTTTTATAATATATGGGTTTCAGTTTTTTTCACAGGGAATCATTGATTCTCAAAAGCAATTCTACCATTGCTCTAGTCTCATCATGCTGTTGCATCACTGCTAATCAGTGGGCCTTCAGAAATACTGCTCCTCATGCCTTTGAAGTACTGCGATGACACTTATTAGATGAATCATTCTTGCTCAGCATGTTCTTTGAAATAATTGTGTTCATTTCTGTGCTGTGTGTGTGTATGTGTGTGTGTGCATGCGTGCATGCACACACATGCATGTGTATAAGAAATAGTGTATGCTTCTTTTGTGCTAGCATCCTGGGTTTTATTTTGTCCTTATTGAGCAATGTGTATGACCATAAGACCCCCTCCCCATTGACTCACAGTTCTGCTATCGACTGTTTTACATTTGTTGATCTGTATATGTTTTCCTATTTAATTTATTTGAAATTGGTAACTGGGCAGAGGCAAACTGAGCCAAGGCTTGTTTCCGGGTGTGACCTCGGGAGGGGACCAGCAGACTGACATAAGCATATACATAGCAGGAACACAGTGGACAACATTCAGTCAAAACACTGGTACAAAGTAGAATAAAATGCAAAAATATGGCTGTCCAGAGAATAAAGTCTGGTGCAGTACAATTGAATTGAAATGCCTAACAAGTGCGTATTCAGAAGAGGGAGCAACCCTTGGTGAATAAGAGCAATGTTGACAATGGTGAATGACTTGAAGGATGAGTTCTTGTCCAACCTCATAAGAGAGAGAGAAATGTAATGGCACAGAAGTCATCTCAAGGCAGTAGTGGGGACCCAGCCAGCTGCTGAGCAGGATGGTAAAGCTTGGCCATGGGGGTATTAGGAGGAAGGGTAACAGGAACAGGGGGAGGGGTTGGAGCTTCAACTGGTGCCTGAAGGAGCCAGGGGATGGGGAGAGGTGGAGGGACAAGACTAGTTGGTTCCAGAGTGAGGAAAGTCAGAAACAGGCCTAAGTACATGCAATGTTAGTGGATCATTTTACTTTAGCTTTCTCCCTTGAGACTTTGCCTATGTAGTTCCATGTCATAACACCAATCCCCAAATAGCAATCGCCATTATAGCTAATGTACATCATCTAAAAAAACAGAATGGCAATGTACACTCCCAACAAAAACATGCGGGTGAAAACAAATGTATTTTTATCCTGGGGGCTTTGCGCCCCACACCCCCTTACTAAAGATACTCAACTTGAGAAGGGTGCATGTTGGGGAGAGGGTGAAACTTGTAAAAAAAAATCCCACCCACTAAAAACAAAAATACTGTGTGCCTATCTATCCCTGAAACCTGCACTCTCCCCACTGTAGCCAGCCACCCTCACCACCACACCACATGGCCAGCTCAGAAGCCTCTCACTGCACTACCTCCCACATACCTGCTATCCTGTCCCATTCCCCTCCTGTTTTTCTGGTCACCTGGTTTTCTGCCTGTTGCTACCCTTTTAGGATAGCTCACATTACAGGTGCTGAGACTGAGTCACTCATATGTGAGTTATTCAATCTCAGTTGCCCATATAATGGTATACCTGCCTTTGCCATATAGACCACCTGTCATTAAGACCCTATAAACTATATCAAGAGGCCAAACATTTTCTTGTGGTTGAACCATATACTGGGAACAAATATTGATTTTACAACTACAGTTAAAGACAATAGTACATCTTACTTCCCACCTTGTACTACACTGATTACAAAGTAAGTAACTAAAATTTTCTTGGTCATTTTGATTCTTCTTTTAAGTAGATTATGTAATACATAGTTGAAAAATAGACACACAGTCCAGTTTAGGCAATTACAGTCCCCTAACATTACACTCAGATGGATAGCTCTTGCTACTCTGATGCAATACAACATACTGTATTTCAGATCTCTGAAACTGAAGACTACAACATTTCACAGCTGTTAGTTATGAAGTATCTAAACTGGTATATGTGCACTGTATAAAGTCTCTATAATAATGTCTTCATAGATACATTTATTGTAAAAAAAAAAAAAACCTAATCTATAGTTCAGCCCATTGGAGCAGCGGTATTTCTACCGTTCATGATGCTGGTGACCAGTGTTAGAAAGTGAGCGCTAGTCATCGGGGCTGGCTGGGGGGAGGAGAATGAAGCAGACCACAGGATGTCCTCCTCCTCCGGGGAGGTAGGGTAGCCAGCTAAAGTGCACAAATGACACCTGGGTAACCACAGGTGGCAGTACACATGGGAGTGGTTCAGTACGAGAGGAAATGCTGGTGCATGATGTGCACCATGCTTGCATGTGTGCTTGCATCCTTCCACAAGGCTGACATTTCAATGAAGGGAGAAAAAAGAAAAAAATAGGCAGACTGACACAACACGAAGGACTGAACCCTCTCAGGCCCCACAGCACTGTGACATGGCAGCCTCCTCAAGGACTGGATCTTGGTCCATGCCAGTTGGGAGTCCTGCTGCACCCCAATATGGGGGCAAGCCATGGGGGCAGATGAGACAAAAGTCAATAAGTCCAAAGGAAGCCGGCTACTGGGGCTTGGTGGGATTGATCCAGATGGAGGCACTGTCTACCAGGGGTAGAGAAAAAAATACTGTAAGTTATAACATAGTTAGGATTGACAATTTATGCCACAGAAGCAAGGAAATGCAATGTTGGGGTTAATGTATGAAGAAGCAGCAAAGGCATCGCAGGTATATTCGTCATATAATTTACTTAGTGCACATACAAATCACACAGCCGCCCAGCAGTACAGGGACAGGAACCTGTACTAGTTTTGCATGCTGTGTGTCATCAGTTGGGATTAAAAGTCTCCTGATCCATTGTGAATATGTGACCTGGCATTTCACAGTATACTGCACCACAATATTGACATTGCTCAGACTCTTGCTGTGTTTGTCTTAGGCACACAAATTTACTAACACAACAATGTTTGGTGACTAGGTGGTGAAGCCATGGCAACAACAACGTTGCATTGTATGATTGTTCAAACACCAAGAAATGCCATGCTACAGATTTGCCATGGCTCAGTGGTAATGCTGTATGGAATTTTCAAATTCAGGTAGAACAGAACATTGCAGAATTTCAGAAAATCCCACCTAATTCCATGGAATTGCATTGCTAGTAGAATTCTGAAATTTTGAATATGGAATGTTCTCTGTGGGTTATTAACCTTTGGTTTACATAAACCACATATTCTTTTCATGCAATCTGCAGAATATTATTCCGCAGTTTACAAAATTTGTAGACAGTTATTTCTCAGTTTACTATACATGCTTTTTGGAATCCTACAAAATTACTGGCAAAATTCTGCACAGCTGTACTCAGGACTTTTTTTTTTACCATATCACTTCATTACCTCACTGCTTAGGCTTTAATCTTCAACCTTCACTGACACATTAATGTACTTTTTTGCAATAAATTTCCTTACTTTTTAAAGAAGATAAAGCACCCGGACAATGGTATGCTTTGCAAAGCTCCCATTCTAAGCAACACTGAGCCTACTGTGTGCTTTGCACATTTCCCTGCGTGGCCCCCTGTATAAGGCAGCTGGCCCATCATGCACAGTGCCAGTCCTGTAGCTTACCTCATGTGCCCTGTGCAAAGCAGCAGCTGTGTTGGTTACCTTGCAGATAAAGTAACATCTTTCACACATGATCTGTTGTCATTACAAGAAGCAGCAGAGCCACGCAGCATGGTACAGACCTGTAGCTTGCTTTGCACAGGACATTATGGGCACTGCACGAAGCAACAGGCCAACTGTGCAGCTCTGAAAGTTACCATTTAGGTGTTGGTGTGTGTGGTGGGGGAGTGGAAGCCACCCTGTTCCTCAAATTTGATTGAAAACACACACACACACACACACACACACACACACACACACACTAACACACACACACACATATGCACACACACACTACCCAGTCTCACAAAAGTTTTTCTTTAAAGTCCAAAGAAAAGACACAAAACAAAGTCTAAGCATGCATCCTTCATACATTTCTCTATGTGCTCCCTGTAAAACACAGCTGGATATTCATGCACAGTTACTGTGCTGTAGAATGCTTCTCACAAGGCTCTTGAGCCCTATGAAATGCAGCAGACGTATTGGCTACCGGGATGAAATTGTATCATACTTCACACAGGACCTACTGAATGGGCCCTATGAGAAACAGCAAAGCCATCAGTCATGCTATAGACCTGTAGATGGCTTTGTACAGGACTCTATGTATCCTGAAGAAGGCAGCAGAAGAACTGTTCAGATATGAAAGTTACCACATAGGTGGTGGTGGTGTGTGTGTGTGTGTGTGTGCATGGGGCCGGGCATGGTAATCATCCCATGCCTTACATTTGGTTACAAAATGTTAAAACATAAATGGTATTGCTGATTGAAAACACACACACAATACTAAAAGTCTCAAGAAAGCAGACTGCGTATGTCCATGGACTTCGATTTTTAATGTATTTTGTTTGGGAACTTAGTTTTTCTCCAAAGTCCAAAGAAAAAAACTCAAAACAAAATAAAGTCTAAGCATTGGTGCTGTTTAATTATATGGGAACTTTGTTTTTTTTAATTTTTATTTTTAGTTGACTTCTCTTTTTTTCAAAGCCCCCAAAAATGACATGAAAAAACAAAATGAAGTGCAAGCACATATATGGTTTGGTTCTATGTGATAATGGTGACCACCAAAGGGCAATCACCATTATGGTAAAATCAGAGCACTGAAAATCAATTTTGGCACTCTGACTCCCCAGCGCACAACAAAACAGCACCGGGGGCTTACATCTTTTATGTTTATGCGGGGGCTGTTCCCCCTACAGGGGACTTCACACCACGCACCCCCCTACTTGACAATTCTCAACTCCAGGAGGGTGCATGGGGGGCAAAACATATAAAAAATCAAATTCAGGCTGGGCACAACAAAAACCAAACTGCACCCAGACCCAAACCCAGCACCCTAGCCACCAAAGCCATGAGCCAACCCACTACACCACGGGGTCAGCTCAGCAGCCTACTGCAGTGTCATCCCTCAAATCCCCTCCCACCCCTCACCGAACATGCTCACTACCCCCCACATGCATACCTGTAGTGTGCTCATTCCCACCCTCCTGCACTCATATCTGTAGTGACTTCCTGTCACTACTGTCACCAACCCACCCCATCTGATCACTGTATCTGCCTGGTAGCCACTGTGCCATGTGTCACAATTGAATAGCCCTTTCTGGGGTCACTCAGTTATGGTCACACACATCACGGTATACCCATGGTTTGAATTTTTGGGAAAAATTTTTTTTAGGTGATTTTTTTTACATAACTTTTTTTTTCCTTTTTAACACATTTTCAACAAATACGAGGGCAATGTTCTTACCACAGCCACCTTAAAACCACCCTCTTGGCAATTTTAAATTTGGTACACAAATGTATTTTTTGAGAACATCAAATGCAGCCCTTTTATTGAAAAGAATATGTCTCAGTAAATGTGCATTTTTTTTTTCAGAGATGTTTTCCACACCCTCCCCACACACACACACACACACAAACACACACACACACACACACACAGCCAGCTCACCACAGCAAAAGGCAGCAGTCAGACAAGGTGGAGTGAGGGCTGTACTGGTCACCCACGATAGGACAAATTAAAACATATGCACTCTGCTGGCCATGTGGGAGTCTCTTGGCATGTGTGGCAGAGGGTGGAGGGGTTCATTTATTATATGTGCTAGGTCAGAAAGGAATGTTGGGGACTTTTGACACAGTTGGTGGAGGGAGGTAACGCATTTTAATTGTTAAATTCTGGTGCTTAAGTTGGTGGTGTTAGATTCTGAGGGTGGGTCATCAGCAGTACTCATGTTGGAATGAGGACAGTAGTACTGGTGTCACTCACATGGTGACAACTTTTTTTTGTCTTAGTTTACTGTCTTACAACAGGGAAGGGCACTTTTTGTTGGAATAGGGCAGGTTTTGTGGCACCAGAGTTTATCTCACAGTGAATGTTTTTTTTTTTTTTTCAAGTTTGCTGTCCAGAATCACAGTTGGACACCAGGTACTGGAATGGAGGGGGGTTAAATGGTACTGGGTTAGGCTCCCAGTGACCACCATTTTTAATTTTTATTTTTGGTTTTGTTTAAGCTTAAGTTTTAAGAATCTTAACAGCAGGACTTGGCACCCTATGTCAAAGTGGGGTTCGGGTCTGGTCAGTGGCACTGGAGTTGGGCTTCCAGTGACCACTGATTAATTGATTGATTTATCGTTAGTAATAGGACTAAGAGCTAGATTGGTCTGCATCTGCTATACATGGTAGATGCAGTTGCCCATGAACAGACTTAATTTAAAAAATTAAAAATAAACAAAAAAAATGTATTTTTTGTTTTTACTCATCTCTAGCCAAGCAGCTAATGAGGCAAGTTTAACTAAACTTGCAACCTCAGGATTTTTTTTTCTTTCTTTTTTTTTTTTTTTTTTTGCTACAGAGTAGGCTTTCCAAATTCCAGTGTTTCATAAAAAAAAAAAAAAAAAACTGTCAAGAAACGGCCCAGCATTAAGCGACTGGAGATCATGATATAAAACTAAAGTGCATAGTCAGTCCTAAGTATTGTGACACTACCGTGCTACAATAATAAGACAATACATTACACATGCATTAGTTACACGTGCAGTCCATGTTATCTATATACTGTGGTTGTCTTGCATTTTGACAACACATTGCAAAGGAAACAATATCAAACGTGGTGCAACATGTTTTCATGTACAATCATAAAACATCATCTACATAAAATAATTTTTTGACTTCATTAGAATTCTTGAATACTTATAGAGTTTCAGTGTTAAGCGCAGATTATGTATCCTTGTAGTATAACTTCATATGACTCAGCTAAGAGATCGGTTGTGTATTCCATTCTGATGAGTCAGCCATTCGCAAATCATTTTGATACTCAGAATGGAATTCTGTATGTTCTACAAAAGGATGTCATGAGCGAATAGGAATCGGAGACCATAGCCGCATATACTGAGCGTGTGTTTGTTTTTGTTTTTTTTTTTGGGGGGGGGGAGGTACTTTCAAAAGATTGCCTTCAAAAGGAATCATTTTTATGACTTTCCAGAAGATGGCA
The DNA here is from genome assembly GCA_016271365.2 of Neoceratodus forsteri. Taxonomy (NCBI): domain Eukaryota; kingdom Metazoa; phylum Chordata; order Ceratodontiformes; family Ceratodontidae; genus Neoceratodus; species Neoceratodus forsteri. Next base: position 662,615,732 of record CM028130.1, on the reverse strand, counting down.
CACTGTTACCCTATCACGGTAGATAGAATAGACTCCAGAAAAAAAAGTCCCTTTAAGCCTTTTGTTTTTTTAAGACAACGCCGAACCCACAATATTTAAGTACTGCATGTTTACAACATATTATATACTTAATCCTTGCTTAAGAAACTACAATAGTTATGCAAATGAACAAAACAACTCAGATACTGTACGTAGGTTGAACTAAGCACGTGCTAATAATACAAACTAGCTTTCTGAGGGTCTTCACTGTTCTAGGTATGCATTTCGGATAGCATTTTGAAGTATTGTGTTTTCAAGCTTAGGAACATAGCCCTGCGTTTAATTATCACGAAACTGAAGGACCCGTTCAACAGATAAATGTAGAGTATGGGATCCACGTAAGGTAGATGCCATACATACAGTATATTATATGCTAACGTGTTTTATTATTTTAACTAATGATGAATGGATACATGTCTAAACTATCTATATGTCCAAGATAACTTCCGTGGAAAGTTAAACGTGACATGAATATGCATGCTTAAACTGATGATGTATTTTACCAATCGCCAGTTTATGAAGGATAACTGCAATGCTGGGTTTATGCTGCACGAAGTATTGTTAAAACTTCAGATAACATTTTAGTTTCTACGTATGAAGATATTTTAATGATATTATAAAAAAAAAGGTCTTACATTGTGTTGCAGGAACAGTCGTTTTCTTGGTCTAGTTCTGAAATATATTTGGGTCCATTGCAATAATAGTAATGCTCATTATCCACCCGATTGTTAATTTGCTGGCCATGGTGCTGAAATGGCGGCTCAGGTTGTCCAAAGCGATTTTGCACTGGAGTGCTCTGTCCGTGAAGCTCAGGGATGTTCTGTACTCGACGCTGAAACAGTAAACTGCATTTCCCAGACTGATCAACATTGTGCTCACCTTCCCCTGACATGAAGAAAGTTCCCAGTGAACATTACTCATTCATTCATTTGCAGCAAGGATTTCTCTTAGCTTTCCAGATGGCATCTCTGATTTTCTTTATAGATCTGTTAAACAAAAAATCTAAGCTGTTTCCTGAATAAATTTCGCTGCAGATGAGACAGGCAGGTCAGGCAATTTTTTAGATCGTTTGTCACCAATCGTATGCAGTAGTAATCGACCAAATAGGAAAAAAAAAAGTATATATCTATTGTTGTTTCACAGATGTTCAGTACAAAATACTCAAAATATCTTGCTGAGTACCACATTTAAGCAACATCGTGGACACCGGTCAACTTCTGTGCAGAAGGCAAAGAAAGTAACCGTCCTTTAGAATGCACAGTTTGTCAGAGTAATGGCAAATCCTAGGGTAGCTGCAAACACACACAAATTCTATTGATGGGTCTGCAACTCAGGTTTAAGACTGCATAGCCATTTCGTATTAGAAACCTAATATCCCTTTCGCCACAACGTGAGTTACAGCTTGTGGATGACAACATTAAAACATGAGCTCAATAGTACACATTATTTGTCCCACGGACTTCAGAGTCTATCAACTAATTCATCATAAAACTGAATGCTAATAACTAGATTCCGTCTGAAAAAAGGGCTCCAGTGGTTAACCGTTTCTGTTCACCAACATGAGTGAAGCTTTTCTTTGGCGTACTTCAGATAGCATTAACCTGTGCAATACAAATGTCTTTATTTCGATATTTTGAGGGCTTTTAATCTGCCGTCGTCTTCTTTGACGTCACAGCATTCAATTATCACTGTTTGCACGTAATTCATTTTCTGTCTTCTTAAAACCCGGAAGTTCTTAAATTCCGTTCATCAATAAACCAGTCTTTAATAGTCCAGTCATTCAACTGACAGACGCCTTTACAGTAGTTTGAAATCGTGAGGAATTAAATTATTTCGAAACATGTTATCAATATTTACATACGATTTTGTGATATATAGCTCATATCAGCTTTAAGCCAGCTCCTTTCGAGGATGCTTATCTTATCCAGAAACTTCTTGGATGCCGAGAGTAGGTCCACCGGAAGGAAGAGGGAAACTTGTCCAATGAATTGTAAAATATATCTGAGTGTCCCTTCACCTCCACCTGTCTGCTTGAGGATATTCCCATAGTTCAAGTTTATTGCAGGAAAATTCCATTGAGCAAGCTCATTCACAAGGAGGTTCTGTGACATATACACTGATAAGGAACATACATAAATAAATAAGAAAAAAAAAAGGAAATTAAATGATAGACAGTAATATAACATGTATGCATGTAATCCTAAAATACAAGCTGGTTAATACATAGGAGAACACCACATTGGATGATGAGCAACAATTGGTTTAAAGTGATGAACATTTCTAGGTAGTAACATAGAAACATAGATTAGGACCTCTTGGCCCACCCAGTCTGCCCATTTCCCTACTTATTAGATAAGCTGTAGATCCTAGTTAACCAGCAGCCTACTTCTTCCTACCCCCACCCCCTAGAATTGCTTTATGACTGTCTCATGCATGCTTGAATTCCACCACTGTTTTTGACTCCACAACCTCCTCCGGAAGGCCATTCCATGCATCCACAACCCTCTCTGTGGAAAAATACTTCCTTAAATTACCTCTGAGCCGCCCCCCTTCTATCTTCAAATTGTGCCCCCTTGTTCTTGCACACCTCTTTTTGAAAGATGCTACCCTCTGGACTTGGTTGATTCCTTGAGATACTTGAAAGTTTCTATCATGTCCTCTCTCTCTTTCCTCGAGGCTATTCATATTCAGCTCCTTAAGTCTCTCTTCATATGTCCTCCGATGCAGACCCTGCACCATTTTAGTTGCCCTCCTCTGGACAGCCTCCATCCTGTCTATGTCCTTGCGGAGATTGGGTCTCCAGAACTGCACGCAGTACTCCAGATGGGGTCTCACCAACTGTCTGTACAGAGGGATAATAACTTCCTGTTTTCTGCTGGGGATGCCTCTCCCTATGCATCCCAGTATCCCCCCAGCCCTCCTTGCTGCCCTCTCACATTGCTTGCCCACCTTTAGGTCATCTGATATGACTACCCCCAGGTCCCTTTCCATTTTTGTTGTTGTTAGTATCTCACCCCCCATTGTGTACTCTTCCCCTGGGTTTTGTTTCCCAGGTGCATTACCTTGCACTTCTTAGCATTGAATCTAAGCTGCCATACATTTGACCATTCCTCTAACCTTGCCAAGTCCCTTCTCATCCTTTCCACCCCACCTTGTGCATCAACTCTGTTGCAGATCTTTGTGTCATCTGCAAAGAGACATACTTTTCCTTCCAGTCCCTCTGCAATATCGCTTATAAAGACATTGAAGAGGACCGTCCTAATACTGAACCCTGCGGTACCCCACTAGTAACCCCCCTTTCTTCAGATTGGACTTCATTTACTATTACTCTCTGTGTTCTATTCTCCAGCCAATTCATTACCCAGGCTGTCACTTTAGGACCCACTCCCAGGCTGGCTAACTTGTATATTAATCTTTTGTGTGGGACTGTGTCAAATGCCTTGCTAAAGTCTAGGTAGGCCATATCCACAGCCCCTCCCTGATCTACTACTTTGGTCACCCAGTCAAAGAAATCTATCAGATTTGACTGGCATGACCTTCCTGCTGTGAATCCATGCTGCCTTGGGACCTGAGCCCCTCTGGCCTCTAGACACTCAACAATTCTTTCCTTCAGAAGTGATTCCATCATTTTCCCTACCACTGAGGTTAAACTAGCAGGTCTGTAGTTTTCTGCTTCTGCCTTGCTCCCACTTTTGTGAAGGGGAATCACATCTGCCCTTCTCCAGTCCTCGGGTACCACCCCCATCCTGCCATGATTTGTAAAAAAGCGTAGTCAGTGGTGTCACTAGGTTCCACCCTTAGTTCTTTTAGAATTCTGGGATGAATCCCTTCAGGCCTCATTGCTTTGTCCACCTTCAGTTTTAAGAGTTCTTTCAGAACCCTTTCTTCTGTAAATGGGCTGGTATCAACTTCTGTATCCAGAGTGTTTCTACTGTTTGTTTTAGGTACCTCCCCCATTTCCTTTGTAAATACTGAGCAAAAATATTTGTTTAGTATCTCTGCCTTTTCACAGTCACCCTCTGCCCACCCTTCCTCCTCTTTATTAAGCCTCACTAACCCTCCCTTGGTCTTCCTTCGCTCCCTGATGTACCTATAAAAGGTTTTATCCCCCTTCTTAACAGAGTTGGCTATCTTTTCCTCGGTTTGGCCCTTTGCTGTTCTGACTGCCTTCCCAGCTTCCTTTTGCTTTAACTGATACAGTTCCCTGTCCTGCTCCTTCTGTGATTCCTTGTACTTCCTGAATGCTTTCTTTTTCTCTTGAATCTTCACTGCCACTTCCTTTGAGAACCATAGTGGTTTCTTACATCATTTTGTTTTGTTAATTTGCTTCACACAAAGGCTTGTTACCCCTGTGATGGCAGTTTTTATTATTCCCCATTGTTCTTCCTCCTCCTTCCTGCCCATTTGCTAGTGCATTCCTTAGGCACTCACCCATTTGGCAAAGCCAGCCCTCCTAAAGTCCAGTACTTTTGCCTTTGTATGGTTTGACTCTATTGCTGTGTTTATTGTGAACCATACTGTTCGATGGTCGCTAGTTCCCAGATGGCTACCCACTTCTACATCTGTGATCCTCTCTTCATCTCCATTTGAGAGAATCAGGTCTAAGATTGCTCCCTCTCAAGTGGGCTCCAATACTAGTTGTCAAAGGCATGCCCCTTGTAGGGCATCTAGAATAACCCCACTCTTTGAAGTGGCTGCTGCAACTGCATTCCAGTTAACATCTGGCATATTCAGATCACCCATCAGCAATATCTCCCCTTTTTCTGCCATTCTAAGTATTCTTTCTATCATTTCCTTGTCCATTTCCTCCCCCTGAGAAGGGGGTCTGTATACAACCCCTGTGCGGATTGTGGTGCCATTGCCGGTCTCCAAATTTACCCACAGTGCTTCTTCTCCTCCCTGTTTTCCCTTTTGTTCTGTTGCCTTGATTCCTTCCCTTATGTAAAGAGCTACTTCTCCTCCTCTTTTACCCTCCCTGTCCCTCCTGTAGATAGTGTATCCTGGAATGTTTACGTCCCAGTCATGGTTTCGTGTGTACCATGTTTCTGTGACTGCCACAATATTCAGATGTTCCTCCTCCATCAAGGCCACTAATTCAGGAAGCTTATTACTCAGACTACGGGCATTGGTACTCATTGCTCTCCATTTTTTGATGGCTTTACCTTCTTTTGCAGCATGCCCCACTGACCTGTCTACCACGGTCTTTTTCTCATTTAGTACCCTGTTTTGTAGGGAGAGGCTGGGATTTTCCTGCTGCTTATCAGTGCCTCCCCCCTTGACTAGTTTAAAAGCTTGCCAATGAAGCATTTAAACTGATTGCTCAAAAGACTTGTTCCCTTCCTGGACAGATGCAGACCATCCTGCCAGTATAGGCTGGTGTCCTCCAGGTGGAACCCCAGTCCCCAATGAAGCCAAACCCCTGTGCCCACACCATTTTTTCAACCATTCATTAAACTGCATGGTGCAAAGTACCCTCGCCACGACTCATGCCATTGACAGGCAGCACCTCAGAGAAAGATATTGTGGTGTTATTTGTCTTAGGCCCTCCCCATTCCACAAAGTCCTTCTGCACTGCTCTAATCTCATGATTAGCCAAGTCATTTGTCTCTAGGTGGACAATGACATCCAGCTCAGATTCCCGTGCAGCTGTTCTCGTGATCCTGAGGATGCGCTTCCTGTCTCTCCAAGCCATGGCACCAGGCAGGCACCTTACTTCAGTTTTCCCTGCTCCCCCCAGTTCTATCCCCCTAATAATTGAGTCCCCCACCAGGAGCTGCTTCCTTTCCTTGTGGTGTCCTCTGCCTCCTTCCTGTGGGCCTCCCTTGTGACAGTTGTTCTCAGCCTCCTTAGTCTCCTCTGCGGGTGTATCCATAGGGGAGATATGCTCCCCCAGAATGGTGTATGGATTGTGGTGTGGAACAACTGACTGGGTGCCCCTCTGTTCCACCTTCCTCACCCTCCCTGAGCCCACTGTGGTCCAACTGCTGTGCTTTCTTTGCAACCTCTGAGGTAGTGGTGGTGGCTCTGGTGCTCCCTGGATGGGGGAGGTTCCCTTCCTACTGTCCAGTATACTAACAATGCAATGTAATCGACATGTAATAGACATCTACAGTATATGCCACCTCTAAAGTTTATAACAACTAGAGATGTGTGCCCCCCCCACTGCTTGTCAGAAGAATGATAGTCTTAGGAAGATCACATTTAAGACATTTGTATGTGATATCTCTAAGGGCAGATGGTAGGTATGTTGTTAATTTTTACTTTGGATAGGGATTGAGTGATGTGCCAAACTTCATGTCATGCATAGGTAACAAAGTTGATCAAGGAACAGATTATTTCAAGGAAAGTTGCCTTCAGGGTGTTGCCTTGAAGGCAGACATACAGGACAGGATTGGGTCACAGGCAGTGCTTTAACCTGTACAGCTAAAGAGTTGTGCTTCACTGCTGGGCCACCTTGGTGGCTTAGTGGAAAGATCTACTGCCTGATAAACAAGAGACTGTGAGTCTGAATACAGACAAGAATCTAGTTTTCTTTTGCCAGAATTTCACTACAGTAGTGCTCCAATGCAGCATGGAGTTAGAACAGTAAATATATAGGAAATGCGACTTAAATGTGAGAAAGAATGTGCAATAGTAAAGTGTTGCCTCAGAGGAAGGGCTGCCACGGAGGCAACTTTCATTGAAATCCAGTCCTCTTCAATATATTCATCACTGACATTGCTGATGGTCTTGAGGTTAAAGTCTGCCTGTTTGCAGATGATGTAAAACTATGTAATAGGGTGGACAATCAGGAGGGAGCCTCAAGTATGAAGGAGGATTGCAAGAAACTTGAACAGTGGTCCAATGACTGGTAACTTAGATTTAATGCTAAAAAATGCTAAGTGATGGCACCTGGGAAAACAGAACCCAAGAATTCAATACCAAGGGTCACCTTAGAGAAGGGGAATGGCATCACAATCCGCACAGGGGTTGTGTACAGACCCCCATCTCAAGGGGAGGAAATGGACAAGAAAATGATAGAGAACATTCTCAAAATGGCTGAAAAATGGGAGAGACTGTTGATGGGGGATCTGAATATGCCAGGTGTTAACTGGATGACATGTACTGCAGCCACATCCAAGAGCAGGGTCATTCTTAATGTCCTGCACGTGGCAGACCTTAGACAGCTAGTGTTGGAACCCACTCGGGAGGGAGCAATACTAGACCTGGTACTCTCAAATGGAGATAGGGTCACAAATTTAGAAGTCAGTAGACATCTGGGGACAAGTGACTACTGCACAGTGTGCTTCGCAATGAGCACAACCATGGAGATAAGCCATACAAAAACAATGGTACTGGACTTTAGAAGGGCTGACTTTGGCAAAATGGATGAATACCTGAAGAATGCACTAGCAAATGGCCAAAAAGGAGGGGTGGAAGAACAATGGAGAAAAATCAAAACTGCCGTCATAGAGGCAACAAGCCTTTGTGTGAAACAAATAAAACAATGCGGAGTAAAAAAACACTACAGTTCTCAAAAGAGGTGGCAGGGAAGGTTAAGGAGAAAATGGCTGCATTCAAAAAGTATAAGGACTCACAGAAGGAGCATGACAGGGAACTGTATCAATTAAAGCAGAAAGAAGTGGGGAAGGCAGTCAGAATAGCAAATGCCCAAACCGAGGAAAAATAGCCAACTCAGTTAAGAAGGGGCATAAAACCTTTTATAGGTACATTAGGGAGCATAGAAAGGTTAAGGGAAGGATAGTGAAGATTAATAAAGGAGAGGGGAGGTGGGCAGAGGGAGACAGTGAAAAGGCAGAGATACTGAATGAATACTTTTGCTCAGTATTCACAAAAGAAGATGAGGAGGAGTTACCTAAACCAGACAATAGAAGCACTCTAGGTGGTGGGTGGGGTTGACACCAGTCCATTCACTGAAGAAAGAGTCCTGAAAGAACTCCTAAAACTCAAGGTGGACAAAGCAATGGGACCTAGTGGGATTCACCCCAGAATCCTAAAAGAACTAAGGGAGAACCTAGTGACACCACTGACTACGCTTTTTAACAAATCATGGCAGGATGGGGGTGGTACCTGAGGACTGGAGGAGGGCAGATGTGATTCCCCTTCACAAAATTGGGAGCAAGGCAGAAGCAGGAAACTACAGACCTGTAAGTTTGACCTCGGCTGTAGGGAAAATGATGGAATCACTTCTGAAAGAAAGAATTGTTGCGTACCTAGAGGCCAGCAGGGCACAGGACCCAAAGCAGCATGGATTTACAGCAGGAAGGTCATGTCAGACAAATCTAATTGATTTCTTTGACTGGGTGACCAAAGCATTAGACCAGGGAGGGGCTGTGGATATGGCTTACCTAGACTTTAGCAAGGCATTTGACACAGTCCCACACAAAAGATAAATAATCAAGTTAGCCAGCCTGGGAGTGGGTCCCAGGGTGGTAGCCTGGGTAGCAAACTGGCTGCACAACAGGATACAGAACGTAATGGTGAATGGAACACATTCTGAAGAAAGGGGGATTACTGTGGAGTACCTCAGGGCTCAGTACTGGGTCCAGTCCTTTTTAACATCTTTATAGGTGACATTGTAGAGGGTCTGGAAGGAAAGGTATGCCTCTTTGCAGATGACACACACAAAGATCTGTATCAGAGTTGATACACAAGAGGGGTAGAAAAGATGAGAAGGGACTTGGCAAGGTTGGAGGAATGATCAGACATATGGCAACTTAAATTCAATTCAAAGAAGTACAAAGTAATGCACCTGGGAAACAAAAACCCAGGAGAACAGTACACAATAGCAGGGGAGGTACTAACAACAACAAAAATGGAAAGAGACCTGGGGGTAGTCTTATCAAATGACCTAAAGGTGGGTAAGCAATGTGAAAAGTTGGTAAGGAGAGCCAGGGGGATACTGGGATGCATTGGAAGGGGCATCACAAGTAGAAAAAGGGAAGTGGTTATCTCTCTATACAGACAGTTGGTGAGACCCCATCTGGAGTACTGTGTGCAGTTTTGGAGACCTCATCTACACAAGGAAGTAGACAGGATGGAAGCAGTCCTGAGGAGGGCAACTAAAATGGTGCAGGGTCTGCAGCAGAAACCATATGAAGAGAGACTGATAGAGCTTAATAGGTATAGTCTTGATGAAAGGAGGGATGGGGGGACATGATAGAAATGTTCAACTACCTCAAGGGAATCAACAAAGTCCAGGAGGGTAGCATCTTTCAGAAAAAGGGATGTGTAAGAACAAGGGGGCATAATGTAAAGATAGAGGGGGGACGGCTCAGGGGTAATGTGAGGAAATTTTTTTTTCATGGAGAGAGTGGTGGATACATGGATCTACCTTCCTGAGGAGGTCGTTGGGTCTAAAACAGTGGGGGAATTCAAACATGCATGGGACAGACATAAGGCAATTATAGTGGGGGGTTGTAGGAACTAGGCTGTTGGTTAACTAGAATCTGAAGCTTATCCAGTAGGTAGGGAAATGGGCAAACTGGGTGGGCCAAGTGGTCCTTATCTGCCATCAAAGTCTATGTTTCTATGTTTCTATTTTTCCTAGATTGGCATCGACTTGAAGAGACCAGGACTGAACAGAACTTTGGAGTAATCATACCAGTTGATCTTACGGCAGGGAATCAATGTGAAAAATAGGCACGAATAGGAAGCAGCATCCTCAGATGCACAGGCAGGGGAATAGCTAGCCAGAAACAAGAAGTGATCATTCCACTCTATAGATCCCTGGTGAGGCCACACCTTCTGTACTGCATCCAGTTCTGGAGGCCCATCTGAAGAAGGACATAGAGTGCGTGGAATCAATTCAGAGATGGGCCACAAAGATGGTGCAGGGCCTCCATCACAAACCATATGAGTCTAGACTCCAGGATTTAAACTTGTACTCCTTGGAACAGAGAAGGGACAAAGGAGATATGATAGAAATATTCAAATTTATCAAGGGTATAAACACTGTTCAGGTAGACAAAGTATTCCATGCAAATGGAGAGGCATGCACAAGAGGGCACAACCTACACCTGAGAGGGGTAAAGCTCACAAGCAATATCAGGAAGTACTTTTTTACAGAGAGGGTAAGAGACACATGGAACAGCCTGCATCCAGAGGTGGTTGCAGCAAAGATGGTGAATGCATTTAAACATGCATGGAACTGACACTACGATATAAACAAAAACAGCAAAATATAGGTGACGGGGTTAGGTACATGGGCAGACTAGATAGGCGACTCAGTCCCCATCTTCCATCAAATTCTTATGTTCTTATGAAATAAAATGTCCCTGGTAAACGTTGGCACTTCACCATCAGTGCATGTGCAAACTGCCTATTTTTCACCATAATTTCTTTATCTCCTTATCCATGGAACCAGCCCCCTTCCTCCAGCCCCCCAGCCTTGCCACCTCGGCATCCACTGGTGCTCACCTCTGGCTTCAGGTGCCAGCTGGCCTGGTGTGGTGCCTGCGGAGGGCCGGGATCATTGTGCCGGTCCATGGTGTTTTTCTGCCTCTGGTTTTCTCCCGACTCTCAAGTGCAGGACTTTGCATGCAGTGACACCAATGGCTGAGCTGTACGCACTTCCGCATGTTCCCTCACTCTAGAAGCACCCAAAAACTCGCCTTTCTCCACAAGTCCTGACCATCATCATAATTGCTGTATGCAACATACTTCTGCTACCAGCTCAGCAACATAGAAACATAGAAGCTGTTGGCATAAAAAGACCTCTTGCCCACCTAGTCTGCCCTAAAGTCCATACCTACTGTGCTACCATAGTCCCTATTCTATCACCGGCCTTGACCCCCCCCCCAGCCCTGTTAATAAGGTCTTCCAACGTCTATCCCATGCTTTTTGAATCATGCTACCATTTAAGTACCTACTACCTCTGCTGGGAGGTTATACCATGTGTCTACCACCCATTCTGTGAAGAAGTATTTCCTCATATCCCCTCTAAGTCTCCCCCCTTCCAGCTTCATATCATGCCCCTTTGTCATTGAACATGTCTTTCTGTTTAAAATGCCCCCCCCCATACCTTGTTAACACCTTTGAGGTATTTAAATGTTTCTATCATGTCTTCCCTTTCCCTTTTTTCCTCTAGGGAGTATATATTTAATTCCTTTAGTGTTTCCTCATAGGACTTCTGATGTAGGTCATGCACCATTTTAGTAACCCTTCTGTGTACCACTTCTACTCAATCTATGTCTTTTCAGAGAAGGGCCTCTAGTACTGGACACAGTACTCTAGGTGGGAGCCTTACCATTGATTTGTACAGGGGTAACACTACCTCTCTATTTCTGATGTTGCTACCCCTCCCTGTGCACCCCAGCATTCTACTAGTGTTTCCCACTCCCTTATCACACTGCTTTGCTATCTTTAGGTCATCAGATATAATGACCCTGGGTTCCTTTCCTATTTTTTGGTTGTTACCACCTCTCCCCCTAAATTATCCATTGCTCTTGGATTTCTGTGTCCCATGTACATAATTTTGCACTTTTTGCCAAAAGTGAGTGCAACATCTAATTCTTCCTTCTCACTTCTGCCATATGAGGAGGTATAATTAACAACACCAACCTCCCTAACTCAACCACCCAGCACCCACCAAGCTTTTACTCCAAGACCAACGAAAAAGGAAAAAAATGGATCACCTGCCACCTTTTACCCCCATTCCACAGTGGTACCAACAGAAAGGATATGGTTGAGAGGGGAGAATGGTGACTAGCATGGACCCTACTATCGCCACCTCAATCAGTCACAGTCTGAATGAATGAGGGTATGTGTTTATAGTAATCAGCTACTCACTAACACTACAGATAGTGCTTTGGTTACTTTGAAACCTTAAGCTAGTAACTATACAATAAATGTTTGTCTCTTTCAATTCTTGATCTAGATACAGGTACAGGTACAAGCAGCTGCAGGTGTATGTTTGCCAGTTGTACAAGGCAAAAACAATATTTAGACTTGTGGATTAGACTACATTTTTGTCTGATGTGACTTTGAGTCCTAGTCAGAATGTTAAAATAGATAAAAAAAGATTGTGGTAGATCTGAGATGTATTCAGCGACAGAAAGCATCTTACAAATAGTCTTTTCCCAATGCATGTATTTTATTAAGTGTGTGTGAACCAAGTGCATCATCAATGCCACCTTTTATTTATGATTTCAAGGCTGTGGAAATAGTCACAGAAGTTAGGACTTCCAGACATATGTTGCAAATATGTGACCTGTGTGCACATGGCTTCAACATTTCAAAAAAGAAAAAAGAAAAAACATATTATGTGTAGAGTGCCTGGGCTTCTACAGTATGTCCTGCAGCACAGGGCTGCATCCATACAATGATGATAATAGCCCATGGTGCTGTCCCACAACAAGCAGCTCCTTTTTTTTCCAAATCAAAACTGGTTTGCTGGTTCAGGATGGTGCTTGGAGTATTACATCTTATGGCACTCATACATTGGCATCCACCCATAATAGTGCCCAACAAAAAAGTAGCTGTGTTTTAAAATCACTTGCAGATCTAGCTTCAGGGTTATTTTTTCTTGTAGCACATAGCAGCATCAATGTAGTGGAACTGCTTGTGGGTATGTACATGTACATGTACAATAACAAGCCACAACTTTTTAAACAATTACAAGCCAGCTGATCATTCTGGAATCGTGACTGGTGTTCTGTGTCTTGCAGCACACAGAACATCTATATAGTGGTGACTGCCTGTGGCACTGTCCTATGTCAAGCAATCATACCATTGATAAGGTGTCCAATAATAGCACCATGACTGAGTATATTCAAAGTCACTGAAAACAAATACTGACTGCTGAAGAAAGCCCTGTCCCATCAACCACCACACGGCACATACTAATAAATTGGGAATGCTGCTTCACACCAAATATAAAGTGAGCATAGTATAGACAATTAATTTCTACTAACATAGCATTTTTTTTTCTTCTGAGAAAAAAGAAAATCCTTGCCAGTTTCAGCACAGACATTCACATTTGGTATCATCACAACTCAGTTATACAGTAGTTCTCAAAAATGTGATATTCAGGGGATTTTATTGTCAGAGGTTGGTAATCCCATGGAACAGTCTACCAGTGGAGACACTGGCAATGGACACAGCACACACCTTCCATTCTTTCAGTGGAGACACTGGCTATGGACACAGCACACACCTTCCAGATAAACCTGGGAAATGTTTTGCTTACCAAGGGAAATCACAAGGTTCCCTGGATAGTTGAGTAAAAAGAAAATTCCTTTAAAAGGATTCATGTTTGCACAGCACACATATTTCATCCATGCTTGTGAAGCAGGCTAGGTTGATATAATGGACCTCACATCCTCTCTGACCTAAACCTGCTATGTTATTGTGTAACTATGTTCATTCATAGTACTGAAGACGTTTGCTTTTGTTCCTGCAGACTTCATATTTTACTATTGCTTGGTCCTGACTTGAAGTCATTATCATTTGATAATTATATCACAACCTTTTGCCACAGAAATTATTTTGATTTATAAAATGGGCAAGGTAAATTAACTAGCCACAGAAGCAGCTCACCATGCATGAAATCTGTTCCATGCATGGGTACAGAAAAGGGCTCTCAATAAAAAGGCCAAGATTCATGTGCCATGGAATGTTGGCATTTTTATGGGCAACCATCTTTTCAGTACCCACTGCAAGTAAAACAGAGATTTCAGCATGACACAGCAAAGCAACATAAGTTTCAACATCAGTATGTCCATTGAGGAGTTAGAGCACATTTTCAGCACACCAGAGGAACAGTACATCACTGTGAAGCTGATTGAACCAAGTGGCACAGTGAGTACTGTCAATACTGATGTGTCAAAAGACATGTCAGCCAAGTCGAGCTATCTCTCACTCTCGTCGGAGGCCCTGAACAACAGAAGATAACAAAAATGAGCGAAGCACACACACAAAAAACTTTGTAGGCCATAAAGGTCTTTCAAGATTGGCAAAAGGCAAAATCTTTGAATCTTGATTTAAAAACCGCTTCCCCGACTGAATTAAATGAAGCGTTTAGGAGAATCTATGCGGAAGTTAGAAATGTAGATGGAGAAGAGTGTCCCATAAGCAGCTACTGCTCATTTCATTTGTCACTGAATAGGCACCTCAATTCTGTAGCAATTGGAAGAAAAATTAACATTATCACGGATCCCACCTTCCAGAGCAGCAATAATGTATTTGTTTCAGTGACAAAGCATTACCATTGGGCACAGAAAGACACAAGCAGGCACCATCCTCCGATCTCAAAGCCCGACCTGGAACTATTGAAAAAATCTCCAGTTCTCTCTTCTGATACCATGCCTGGCCTTCTCAGAAATATATGGCTCGATGTGCAATTGTACTTGGCCAGGCGTGGTCGGGAGGGACTTCGACAGTTAACACCAACAAGCTTCATTTTCAAAGTGGATGAAAACGGATCAGAGTATGCTACTCTGTCCTTTATTGAAGCCACAAAAAAACACCTAGATCCCATACCAAGCAACAAATAGGCACATCAGGGCTATATGTATGCCCAACCACACAGCCCATTATGCCCTGTTAGCAGTTTAAAAAAATATCTGAGCAAACTACCGCACAATGCCACACTGCTATACTGCCACCCACTCCATCTATCACAGCATTTTTTAAACTACAGTGAAACCTGATATACTCAGGAGCCATTGGGTATAAATTTCCTATCCACACTAATGAGCAAAATAAGCAAGGAGGCACAACTAAGTGAAATCTATACCAACCACTCGGTGAGGTCCATTGCTGTTCACCTTCTCTCACAAGCTGCCCTGCAAAGTAGAGAAGTGATGGCAGTTACAGGCCATCATTGTGAAGCAAACCTCATGTCCTCTTGGTCTGCCTCTGTGAATGACCAACAATGATGGATCTCAATATTAGGGCAACAAGGCATCAACAAAAATGAGCAACCGAAGCATGACAGCAAAACTGAAGAAATCAAACCAAGTATTGAAATGAAGAGAAACACAACAATGCCACCAGAAGGCATGGCATCATTCAACAGTGGCCATTCACTTTTAATGGACCCATGACTTTTAATGGAACTGTAAACTTTTTCAGTCCCAGCAAATGAAAACAAAAACAATGAAATGGACAAACAGTTCAAATTGTTCAAATTGTTAATATAAATTTAAACTAGTTGAAGCTAATCCAAGTTCTGATAATTTCCTTATGTTTCACACCCATTCAAATACACACTAGTTTATGTTGTGAAAGCATTTTAGCAAAAATACATGTTTTTATGCAGCAAATTAATGTTTTAAGTGTTTTTTTTTTTTTTCATTAAATCACCATTTTATGAGAGCAATAAGGCACTCCAGGTGTGTGCATGGAACAGATTTTACCACACGCCAGTGGCTAAAGGCGCTCGTCCAAGGCCTCATGCCTTATTATGCCCCTGGTCATGTGGTAAAATCTGTTCCATGCACACACTGCCATGTCTTACTGTTTACATCACATGCAGAGGATTCTTACTAGAGGTCAAAACAAGCAGATGGAACCCATAAAGGCTAAGAGGCAAATAAACTTTTTTCCCATGTAGATGTGATTAGCACTAAAGAACTTGAAGTCCATTTTTTGGGGGGGGGGTGTTAAAAAGTGTCCTACTTATGTTAGCTGCAATAGTTTTCTTGGTAGCTGCAAAATCATGCTAAGCCACTACTCCACTGGAGGCCATGGGTATAAAATAAATCCAGATGTTTAGGTCCCATTATCAATGTATTGCCGGACTTCATCTACTGAAGCATTACTTGGTACAGCAACTCCTCAGAATTTCCAAGACCCTGCTGCTGAAGTTCAGTCATCAGTGCTGCAATGAACATGAGGTCTTGTGCATACTAATTTAACAATGCTCAAAGGTAATCTCTGCCTATACAGTTTGAATTGCAGTAGGCCTGCTGTTTTGCAAAGTCTCTTTTACAGTGAGATTCTGTGTCTACCCTTTTTTGAGAGCTGAAAAGCCAAAACGAGATGGGAATTGATTAGTCTGAAGGATTTGCCTAAGGTCAAAGATTAAAACAATGACCATAACCTGATACGAACCCAAATCTCCTAGACAGCAATCTCATTTGCCTTACATATTTGTTTATTATACATTTGTTTTGTCTAGTGGTTTTCAGTTACTTTAGTAAAATAGATGTGTGTTGCTAAATAAAAATGATGTGTGCATTTACCATTTTTATGGATTTAAATAATATTGTTTCTTCAGCTAATAGGTTGTATGATAATGCTATGGCACAGACCAATGCTATACACAGTACATGCCTTGCCATATTCCTTCTGTTCTGAAAATAAACTTCAATCATTGGGAAGTGGTCATATGGATGCCAATTCTGCTCTTATTTGTATTATATGCTTATATAAAAAACTCATGACAACATACAACCCATGACAAAAGCATTAAGTCCTGTATATCATAACCTTAATTCTGAATACCACTGTCAACATCAATGCAGCTCATTGTACAGTGTATGTGTCAGAGAACCAAATCCAAGATTTTTCCAGTGCCAGATACTGATCAGTATTGAAATGTAGACTCTTGCTACACCTATTGTATGACTGTAAGGTCTCAGGATTCCCTTGGCTGGCAAGTGTATATTCTGTCTTTGTCTTCTGAAGTTCTGGCGTAATATTCAAAACTATTTCCAATCATATAAAGTAGCATTTACAGTAGGAGCCCAACTATTGGACCCACATGTAAAATTGCCACTTTCGATGCTCAACCTATAATTTATAATACCTTCTCAACATCTGCATGCTTATTCATATTAGGGAAAACACAATTTGAGAACCACATCTGAATACTGTAAGTCAGGAATGATCAATTGCACATGCAGCGACTTAGAAAATGTACCCCACTTTAGTATATCACTTCTTTTTATATAGCTTACAAGCATCCAAAGTAGGTGCACACCAGTGTTCAGTGCTTTTCATGGCACACATGACTAGTTTTATGGTCCATGCACAAGGTCTAATATGCATATAAGTAATACCAATAATAATATTTTCATTCATACAAAAAGCCTACTTTTGAAAAAAGGGCTTTGCATTCTAAACAGACAGGCCAGGATGTCATGGGTTTCCCTTGGGAAAGGCCAGGGAAAAAGGGAAGGGGAAAGCAAGGTAGTGACATCAGAAGAAAGGGGGAGGACAGGGTACTATGGTAAATATGTGAAGTCAGCAGGCAAGCATTGGATGGGGGGGTTAGCTGGGGGAGGAGCTCATTGGGGCTACCTAAGGCCATGCCAGCAGGAGCACAGCATAATTTTGCTGGATTTTTCAAATTTTTAAGAAAGTTCAGCAGTCGATTGTCTCAAGGATTTTTGGATAATTTTTCAAAACATTCAGAGGTGGTAAGATAAGGGGAGGGATGAGAGACATAGGTTATTCATTTAAAGTACAGTATTTAGATAAGTTAGAAAAAAAAAGGAAACCAAAAATATGAGTAAGAAGTTTGATTGGTATAGCATTTAGGAATGCAGGCTGACAGTATGATTTACTTATAACATATTTCTCTAGTTTATTTAAACAGGAGACCAAGAACCGCCAGCCTGGCAGGGGCATGTTGTTTTAATTATGTTTGGTTACAGTCCTCCAGCGTTCAGGTGGGCTGGGGGCTACCAACCTGGTTAAGGCACTTGGTATCAGGTAAATGTGGCTATGTTTCAGAGGTCAGGTATGGTATGGCGCTTTCCTACCCACAGGGGTTTGCATTAAGGAAAAGCAAATGTAGATGGTTGGCTTGCCCAGTGATGGAATGTAAATCTCATGGGAGGAGAAGGAACAAAGGGTCATGTGGCTCAAAGAGTGGTCCATTTAGGCTGCAGGGTTAGGAAGAGTTTTTTTGCTGGATGCTGGTTTCAGGCATGGTTTTCTTGTTTAGGAAAATGGGTCAGAGCGAGGACCAGGCCTCAGGGAAGAAGGAAAATTTGTAAAATATGGAAACGCTATCGTGAACTGGTGCCGGGCTGGCCACATGGTCGGGTAGATGATGTCATCATTGGCAGGGGGTGAGTGGTGACCGATGAGGGGCATGGTAAGTGGACAAGGCCCAAGGCCGTCCAGCCACAGTTTTGGTAACAGCCATGCATTAAGGAGACAAGGATGACTGGTGACGTGGTGGGGTGCATGTAGATGCCTACAGAGGAAGGAGGGGCTCTTGTATAAAAGCTAGCAATGACAAGACAAAGGCAGACAAGTGAATTTAAAATAAAAAAGAAAACATAAGACAAACAAAGGAGGATTGAGGCAGATCAGGAGGGAGGGGTAATATCACTGAGAGGGGTGGCCGGGATAATATGGGGCAAGCACAAGGCCGGGAGCGAGGGGATCAGGAGATGAATCCCAGTGAGATTCCAGAAGCCTTAAGGGGAGTTATCATGAAGTGCATGGTGGAAGAGAAAGGGTAATTAAAACACAAAAACAAAGAGATAATACAAGAAATTTAGTTTTTTCTTATTGTTTGGGATGTTCATGGAAGGAGCGTTTTTTTGGTCAGCATGGGTGACAACAGGCCAGACCATAAACAATCAGGAGGCCGATGTGTTTCAGCTTAGCCACTTGGGGTCACAGGTTTCGATGGAGTGAGGGCCCAGTTAGCCACATTCATAGCAAGATTCAGCTACATTGGATGCATTAGATCTGGTTGCTTTCACCTTTAATTGCAAGGGCAGTATGAAAAAACAAAATTATATGAAACATAACAAAAGAGAAAAAGTCATAAAAGCATAATAATACAAACAGAATGAGATGCAGAAGGCACTAAACTGGCGGTTTTCAAGGGAAGCTAGGCACCCATCGGGGGGGGCCCACTTGGAAGTTTCAGGTATCTGTGGCAGGGGGCTAACCATCGATGGGGGATTGAGGGGAAGGGCCAGAGGGGAGTTTATGTGGATGGGGGGCACCAGAGGAAATATAAAAAAGGGGCAAATAAAGGCAAGGGAAGGAAACAAAAAGAAGGAAGGATAATTCAGCAGTGGTAAATCTGCAGGTTCCTCTGAAGGTAGGGGGATGGAGGGATGGTGGGAGAGTTGGGAAGGGCAGTCAGCTGGTAAGGGCCGGGTACTGGAAAGCAGGGGGCACAACAGCTAGTAGTTTACATCCTTGTGCTATAAATAAGATTTACAGGATGGCACCAAAGAAGGCAGTGGCTAAAACTGCATCTGCAGGTGAAAAGTTGGCACAGCAAGTAACAAACCTGCTAGAGAAGGTGCAGGAGTTGTACGAGGCCAGGAAGGTCATGGACATGGAACAAATGGAAGGAAAAAGGAAAGCACAGGAGGCAGAGGAGGAAACAAGGGGCACACTAAGAAAGAGTGTGACACTCACCAAGGAGCTAGAAGATCAATAGCACATGGATAAGGAAACAGAGGTTGACTTGACAGTGGATGGTAGTCTTAAAGACTACCTGGCAGACATGGTATCAGAAAAAGAGGATACAGAATGGGAAGAGCTAGTGGAAGTGTTACTAGGGTGGAAGGTAAAAAGGGGGAAGAACCAGGGAAGAACAGGCCTCCAGGGGGGCCGGGGGTTGTGGGAGTCCTGGGTATGATTCTGGGAGATCACATACCACAATCCATGAAAGAAAAAATATAGAAGGGGGAGTACATGGATGTTTTCTTTGGTGAACAAGGAGGTAGCAAAGAGGTATGAGCAGAGGGACACAGTAGGGAAGTTGGAGATGGTGGTGGCACCGGCCATAGTGGGGAAGACTGTGGAGGAGGCCACTTACAAAGGTAAATCCTTTGATACATGGATGGTGGGTTTCACCCAGTTTAGCACCATTAAGCTAGAAAAACAGCCAAACCTGACCATACCATTGCTGACTTATTCAGTCATCATGAGGGAAGCATATAAAATGAAAGGGGGCCTAGGGTGGCTCCATTATGGTGAAAAATTCCACCAGAGAATGGTGAGTCGTGGTGACATTTGTTGGGACTTAACACATGCAGATTTGTGGCTGTGGGCCATGTCAGGGCAGGGAGGGGTGTTCCTGGAGGGGGCTAAGTTTAACCTGGGGGTGTGGGTCAAGGCTTGTTGGGGATATAACAAGGTCACATGCAACTGGGCAAATTGCAGATTCAGACATGTATGTTCTAGGTGTGGATGTTTTCATCCTGTATTGTGTTGTAGGTCCTAAAGGGACTGGGGGGGGGTGCACACCAATATGGGGAACAGCCCTTTTGAGGGGGTCTTGGGACAGCCAGGGGAGAGGTTGCAGGGCCTAGCTTCATGGGGAGGGGTTTTAATGGGAAGGGAAATTTTGGACAGGGATCTGGTAGCAGGTAAAGTGCATGAAGAAGCACAGTGGGTAAGGACAGGGTTTCTGATGGCCAAGATGCCAGTCAAAGGGGGTGGTATGGGAATGGATGGATGAGTACCTGAACAAGGCAGCTAAGAAGTTGCTCTATGAGGGTTTTTTAGATGGTTTTAATTTGCCTTATTCAGAGGACAGAAGACCCATGAAAGACAAGATCTTGTGATCTGTTAAGGGGAAGGAGGAGGTAGCATGGTGTAAGATACAGAAGGAGGTGGCAGCCAGGAGGGACTAGGGCCCATTCATGGACCCTCCTTTTCTGGAGCTATGGGTCTCACCATCGGGGCTGGTACCTAAGAAACAACCAGGGGAATACAGGTTGATCCATCACCTGTCATACCCTGAAGGGAAGTCAGTGAACGATGCCATAATGGAAAAACAATGGGTGGTATCCTACGCCAAGTTAGATTAGGCTGTGGCACTGACCCAAGCGGTGGAAGGGGCATGGTTGACAAAGACCAATATTGAGGCAACTTTCTGGCTACTTCCAGTATGATCTGAGAATTGGGACTTACTGGGTTTTCAATTTAAGGACAGGTATTATTTTAAAATAACGATCCCCGTGGGCTGTTCAGTAGCTTGTGCAGCATTTGATGCATTCAGCACTTGGTTACAATGGGTTTTCATGGACAGATATGGGCACAAGAAGGTGGTACATTACCTAGACAATTTCCTCTTGATAGGGCATAGCCAGGAAGAAGTGGAGTGGATGGTTCAGGATTTCTAGGATATGTGTGGGGTTATAGGTGTACCGCTGGCCCCGGATCAAACTGAGGGCCCGGCATGAAAGATGGAATTCCTGGGGATAGAGGTGGACACCAAAGACAGTGTGTTCAGGTTGCCACCAGCAAGGTGGACTACCTCAAAGACCTAATTAGCAGGGTGAAAAGGCAACGAAGAGTACAGCTGAAAGTGGTACAACAATTACTGGGCCACTTAAACTGCACTTTATCAGGCAGTGGTGCCAGGGCACGCTTTCACCTGCAGGGTAGACATATCCAAAGGGGATGAGGCAGGACCTGGAGGGCTGGGAGCACTTCCTGTAGGAGTCCAATGGTAGCATGTTTGGGCAGGCAGACTGGTTATTTAATTCAGATCTGGAGCTGTACACCAATGCGGTAGGGTCCTTGGGGATGGGGGCATATTTCAGGAAAGAATGGGTTTCCAAGAAATTGCAGGCAGAATGGATAGACAGAGGGCTACTGAGGGACATTACATTCCTGGAGATATTTCCCATATAGGCAGCAGTAAGAATTTGGGGTAATAAGCTAACAAACCAAAGAGTCATCTTCTGATGTGACAATAGGGCAGTTGTGGAGGTCTCGAACACATGGACAGATTCTACAGAATCAATAACTAGGGTGGTTAGGCAGTTGGTAATTGAAGGTCTGTAGCTGAATATGTCCTTTAAAGCCAGGCATATTGAAGGCATCGAAAATGAGGTGGCTGACAGCCTTTCCTGTCTTCAGTTGGACAGATTCAGGTAGTTGGCACTCGAAGCTGCACCAGCAAGAACAAGGGTCCCAACAGAACTGTGAAAAATTGGATGGATGGCGCCCAGATGCTGTTTTGGGGTTCCTGGTTGCCCAACACACTGATGGCATACAAGGGGGTGTGGAAGGCATTCCAGAAATTTCATCAGTGGAAGAGAACGGAGGTAAGTCAACCAGTGACAGAAGCTCATGTCATGAGGTACATAGTACAAAAATGGGAGGGGGGATGGCACATTTCACCATTGAGCTTCACCTAGCAGGGGTAGGCCTGGTATGCAATCTGAAAGGCTGGAGGGGACTGAACAAGACCCCAATAATATACAGAATGGTGCAGGGTTGGCAGAGGTTACAAGGGAGGCTGCCGGATAAGTGGCCCATTGCAGGTGAGCTCCTGGTGAAGTTATTGAGCAGCCTGAAGCAGGTTTAACATACGAACATACGAAACTGCCATCAGAAAAAAGCCCACAGGTCTATTGAGTTTGTCTGATTGTGCAGCTCACAGTTTAATACCACTGCAGCTGCTCCCCCACCCAATCCCCTCCCTCCATCCCCCCTCCCAGTCCTATCCCCCATTGAGTTCTTGTCTACACTAACCCTGGCACTGACTCTGTCCCAACCCCACTTAAAGCTATGCACAGTCCTTAGTTTAAGTCCTACTGCAGTACATTCCATCCTGCCACCACCCTCTCTGTGAAGTAGTGCTCCCTCATTTCCCTCTTGAACCTTCCTCCCTTCTAACTTCAGACTATGCCCCCTAGTGACCCTACCCCCTTTTAAGCTGAGTAATCCTCCCTCTCCAACTTTGTTTATGTTGTTCAAGTACTTAAAGGTCTCTAGCATGCCCCCTCTTTCCCTTAGCTCCTCCAGAGAGTACATGTTGAGCTCCCTCAGTATTTCCTCATATGGCAACTCCCCTAGTCCCATGATCATATTAGTAGCCCTACACTGCACCCCCTCCAGTAATCACACATGCTTCTTGAGGTATGAGTACTCTAAGTGCAGCCTCAGCAGTGATCTATACAAGGGCAGGATGACTTCCTGCTTTCTAGAGGTGATTCCTCTGGCAATGCTCCCCAGTATCTGATTTGTCCTTGCTGCCACCTTCCTACACTGTGCTGATACCTTCATGTCCCATTTGACTATTACTCCCAGGTCTCTTTCCTCCTATGAAGCTGCTATCTTCTCTCCCCCCAGCCAGTAGCTGGTTCTGGGATTTCTGGCTTCAAGGTGCATGACCTTCTACTTCTTAGTGTCAAACCCCAACTGTCACTCCATAGACCAGTGCTCAAGTTTGGCTAGATCCTCCCTGAGTGCCTACCTCCCTTCCTCACTGTTCACATTTGTACAAATCTTAGTGTCATCACAAAAAGGTTGATCTTACCCCTGACTCCTCTGCAATGTCTCCAAAGAAGACATTGAACAAAACAAGTCACAGCACTGAACCTTGTGGTACCTCACTAGTTACTGCACTGGCCTTGACTTGGATGTCTCCCTCCTTGACAACTATCCTCTGTCATCTGCTCTTTAGCCAGTTCTCAACCCATCCTACCATTTTATCCCCCACCCCATGTCCCTCAGCTTGGCCAGCAACCTCCCTTACATTCAGGATATCCACAGCATGGCTTTCATCCTCTGCACTAGTGACCCAGTCATTGAAGTCGATAAGGTTAGTTTGGCAAGATCTTTCTGTGACAAAGCCATGCTGTCTCTTGTCCTGTAGACCATTACTATCGAGAAAGGTTATTAACCTCTCCTTCAGAATGGTCTCCATCAATTTCCTCACTACAGAAGTCAAGTTCACCAGTCTGTAATTGTCCAGTTCATCCTTTGATCAACTCTTGTGGAGGTGCACCATGTGAGCCATCCTCCAGTCTCTGGGTACATTCCCATTCACCAAGGAGGTGTTAAACAGGTTTGTCAGAGGGCCCACCAACATCTCTGCCAGTTCCTTCAGGAACCTTTGGTGTACACTGTCCAGTCCTGGGATCTGGTCCACCTGCAAGGCTTTTAGACCCTTCAGAACTCTATCCAGTTTGATGATACCGTCCATTATCTCTGCCTCCTCTCTACCCTTCCCCCCTTTCCCTTGTAGCATTGGGCTATCCCTTTTTTTCATGAACACCAAGCAGAAGTACTCATTAAGTACCTCTGCCTGGTCTTCCCCCTTTTCTGCCCATTCCCCATTCTTCTGATTCTAACAATGTCATCTCTGCAACCATGTTCCCTTATGTATCTAAAGAACTCCTTTGCCCCCCACTCTGAACCCTTGAGCCAATTTCAGTTCCTTTGCTGCCTTGGCTGCCCTGACTGCCCCACTCACCTCCCTTGATGCCTTTGTGAACACCTCCCTGTCCTCTTCCCACCCTGATTTTTTGAACTTAATGAAGGCCAGTCTTTTTTCCCCTCATCTTCCCCTCCACTTCCTTGTTGAGTCAGCTAGTTTTTTTTTTTTTTACCTAGACTGTTTACTCTGAGACCTGGCACACATATTCATGGCTTCATCCAGTCCCTTCCTAATGATTGCCCACTTCTGATCAGCATCCATCCTTGGGAAAATTCCAGCTAAATACCCCATAGGATGCTGCCTATTCTGGCAAAATATGCCTTCCTGAAGTCAAACACTCTTGTCCTGGTCTTAGCCAACTCTCTCCCTGTGTTGAGGAGGAACCACACTGAGTGGTGGTAACTTCCTGCTAGAGCTTTGTTCCTCAGCCAACGAGGTGGGGCTTTTCAGGGCAGTTTTTCTGATGCTGCAGAGGGGAGACTTTCAGAGTAGGGGATGTAGTGGCTAAAAGTAGGACAGACAGAGAGGGAGGCCTTCTCTGGGGGACATCACATTGGGAAAGAGGGGTAAGGAAGATAAACTGCATAGATCCAAGACAGATTAAACAGGGAGGGGGACAAAGGTAACTTTCAGCAGGAAGAAGGCAGAGCCAGGGTGTGTAGTAAGAGCCATGGAGGCATACAAAGTGGTACAGTCACTGGGGGCAGTCTATTCATTCATGGCAATGGGGATCCAGTTACCTGCTACCAGGTGTCCACCATGCTAAAGAGTGGAATGCTCTCTTCAGGTGAAGACGCCGCTCAGTTTGCCCCACACTCTTTCTAGATTGGGGTGGCATCTGAAATGGCAGCCAGGTGGGCATCTGCTGACAGCATTAAGAAGGCAGGCAGATGTTGGTCCTCGTGGTATAAAAAATACATAAGGATATAGATGCTAACCATGTTTTGTCTTCCCTCAAATGCTGCTCACAGAAGGAATGTCTGGATTCTGGGGCACTCCTTCATTTATTTTTCAGAATGGAGAGCTGCAATTAAACCTTGGGTGGAAGCAGTTTAGAAGGAAACCAGAAGAGACAAGGATTTTTTGGAATGGGGTTCAGGGGCTGCAATAGGTGCAGATGCTTTCACTGGCAGAGGAGTTGAAATCGAAATTGCCAAAATCAGACATGCTGGTGCTCCACTCAGGGGGGTAGAACTTGGGTGATTGACCCTGGGTGGACATGATACATGAAATAATTCATGATTGTGGGGTATTTCTGTCCTGGTGGCCAAAGGTGGTAATTGCCTGGCCATCAATCATACCCAGGAGAGTGTGGAGACAGGCACAGGACATTAAAGCCACAGAGGGAGCAAGGAAGAGACTAAACAGGAGGATGGCAACAATATTGACAGAAACAGGTGGGAATTATATAAGCCATGGTATAGCACATGATTACCTGGGGAATTACAGGTCTGACGGAGTCAATTTATCTGATGCGGGGAATGCCTTTTTTCTGTTAAAAATTGATGAAGCAATAGAGGAATGGGAGATTCAGGGAACCAGCTAAGGTGGAAGTTCATCATCTGTTGCAGGAGCAGTACATGGGATTGTAGAAGGATGAGGAAGATAAAAAAAGGGGAGGTGAGAAAAAGGGGGAAGAGGGGAGCAGTGGGTTATCAGGGGTGTCAGGCTCCTCATGGGATTATCACCCCAAGGGGCATGGCACAGAGAGGGTGGTTAGGTTGAATACCTGAGCTGAAGAAAAAGAAGGAAGAGTATGCAGAGGGTATCAGGTAACATACCAGAACACGAGAAAGAAAGAAGGAAAATAAAATGGACTATTGGACTTTGATAAAATAAATGCAATATGGATATCTGAGAATATTTGATATAGATGTGTAAACAAGAATTATTTTGATTTGTAAATAGGGTAATTTGTAAATAAACCATGGCCAATTGAGCAACCACATTTATGGTGTGTGAGTCTTATTCCACAGGGAAATCCCCATAATAATACAATTTTGCATTTGAGTGAGATTGCACTTTTAGATGGATTTCTTGCACTTAAACCAACTTACTAAGGCACAGTAGTCTTGAATATGGGTTCTTGCATTTTTACAGCTGTGGGCAGAGCCTGCAACCATCTTGCTGTAGATGGAAAAATGGGATACAAAAGCACAAGTTTTAGGATTTTTCTGTGTATCCTTCCACACTTGTAGATCACTATTCTAGTTGAATGAAATACTCCTTTCTCTCTGTTGAGTAGACCAATTCCAACACTATTTTTTCAGCTTGCTTTTTCAGTTTGTTTGTCTCTCTCATCATGCCTGCTTTAAGTGGCTTGACAGCTAGAATCTTGGAGTAGGCACAAAGGCAAGTTACTTATGCCACTTCTTTGAACTAGTTTATCTAGTTGCAACAGTGCAACTAGAAACTCATTTTTTTGCACACTAGTGTCAGAAAAGCCTTGCTACTGAGACAGAGCATAGCCAGAGATATACCAGGCATTTGTAAACAGAAAACATCAGAAGTTTATCTGACCTGTTTTAACACAGGATTTAGTATATTCACTTACTGGCTTGTTAAAAAGAGAATGCTCCTAGTATGTGCTATTAATTTTGTATTGATGCATATTTACCTGATTAGGTGGTATATGTGTTGATTTCCTGCAAAAATGTGTGCTCATTACGCAACACCCTTGAAATAAATGTGTGTGATTCATTGGGAAAATTCAGGAGGCTTCATTGTCTGAGGCAAAGCATCACAGGCCACAGTGCTTGCACATTGAGGTTTTTTGCCTTTTAACCTGTTTTTTTGTTTTAATTGGGTTCACCACGACATAACCCAGATAGACCATCTTAGGGTAGCTGGTTCATTCCACTGGGGTGTCAAACAGGCAAGACACATTGATGAGCCCTGGTAGGACAAAACACGTGTCTGTGTCTTCTGTTGGCATCCTTTGCGAACTGTAAGAGGTCTTGCAGCACCATGCATTTCTGCTTAAAGTTGAACCAGCATAATATTCTGTGGTGATTTGCATATGCAGCCCATGATGCTTTGCATTATGGGAGCATGTGTGATTTTGTATTTCTTTGAAACTTGGCTTCCCGGCCAATGCCCTTTGGGGTAACCATTGCCTAAGTGCTTGCACACTGAAGTTTTTTGTCTTTTAACTTGTTTTTTGTTTTAATTGGGTTCACAACAACATAACCCAGATAGACCATCTTAAGGTAGCTGTCTCATTCCACTAGGGTATCAAACAGGCCAGGCACACTGATGAGTCCTAGCAGGACAAAGCACATGTCTGTATCTTCTGTTAGTATCCTTTGCAAATTGTGTGAGAGGCCATTTGGCACCATGTATTTCTGCTTAAAGTTGAACCAGCATAGTATTCTGTGGTGATTTGCATATGCAGCCCATGATGCTTTGCATTATGGGAGCATGTGTGATTGTGTATTTCATAGTAATTTAAGGTTGTTGGGGACTCTAGGACCATCATGTCCAACCCCTCACTGTAACATAGTAATTAAATGTTGTAAAGGACTTGAGGTCCATTATGTCCATCCCCTCACTGTAGCATAGTAATTTATATTGTTAGGGACTCGAGGTCCATCATGTCCAACCCCTCAGTGTAACATAGTAAATTATGGTTGTCAGGGACACTAGGTCCATTATGTCCAAACCCTCACTGTAACATACTAATTTAATCTTGTAGGGAACTCTTTGTCCATCATGTACAACCCCTCATGGTAACATAGTAATTTAATGTTGTAAGGGACTCTAGGGCCATCATGTCCACCCCCTCACTGTAACATAATAATTTAAGGTTGTCAGGGACTCTAGGTCCATCATGTTTAACCCCTCACTGTAACATACTAATTTATGTTGTAAGGGACTCAAGGTCCATCATGTCCCACACCTCACTGTAACACAGTAATTTAGGGAAAGGAGGAAAGGGAACATTGTTTAACCAGGAGTAGCACACTAAGCCGAAGCTTGTTTCCAGATGTGACCTTGGAGCACAAGGAAGTTAAGTGACTTGCTCAGGGTCACACAGTATGCACCTAGGTGGCTGTGAGATTCAAACCCAGGTCTTCAGATCTGTAGCTCAGAGCCATAACCCACTGTGCTTTACTGCCTCCTACTTTAAGGGTGTCAGGGTCACTTGGTCCATTGTGTCCAAACCCTCACTGTAACATACTAATTTAATCTTTTAAGGAACTCTGGGTCCATCATGTCCAACTCCACACTGTAACACAGTAATTTAATGTTGTAAGGGACTCTAGGTCCATCATGTCCACCCCATCCCTGTAACATAGTAATTTAAGGTTGTCAGGGACTCCATGATCATCATGTTCAACCCCTCACAATAACATAGTAATTAAATGTTGTAAGGGACAAGAGGTCACATGATGGCCCTGTAGCGGAGACAGCACTGCTGATCGGCTCCCTTCCTGAACGCCGAATTCGTTTTAAAAAACAGTGATAATTTGACTAACTAAAACTAAAGTCAGAGTGTACAGGCATTCTATAGCATTATCTCTGATCTGGAGGGGACATTTCTTGTAAGCAGCTGCATTTTGGTTGGTCTGCGAGGAGCAGAATCTGGGCCTACCGGCGGCATGGAGGCCGAAATGCGACAGGCTCCCCCAACTCACACTCCACCGCTAACACCGGAAAAGGGGCTGAAAAGATGGAAAGGCCAATATGGAGCTCCAGCTAAGTCCTCAGCTGCAACAGCTACAGCTCAAACAAATACTCCTCTCTCCGAAAAGAAATTTATGGAGGAACTCCTGCCATTTAAAACTGCGGTACAAGAACTGACCTCCGAGCTAAAATCCCTTTGAGGGGACCTTGCTGAAATGAATAGAGCCATTTCTGACACCTCTGCAAGGGTCTCTTCATTAGAAGTCTGGAAACAATCTACAGATGCCGAAATGATAATTCTAAGGCACAGGCTGCACAAGACGGAGTCTAAGTTAGAAGACTTGGAAGGTCGAAGCAGAAGAAATAATATACTTATATTTGGCCTTCCTGAAGAAGCTGAGGGTTCGATGCCAATTGTCTTTCTGCAAAAGCTACTTACCAAAATAGCAGGGCCATCCCCCAGTAACACCACCTATATTATTGAAAGACCGCATTGCTCATTACGACCAAAGCCTGAAGCTGGGAAACCACCTCGCCCTCTTATTTTGAAGTTTCTGAATTATCTGGATAAATCTCATGTGCTGGGTTAAGTGAGAGATATACACCAGGTTTTATGGGAGGACCAACAACTCCAGTTCACCCAGGACCTTCCTGCTTCTATTAGACAGCGGCGTGCTGAATATCACCCCATGGTGACAAAGTTGATGGCTGCAGGGACAAAATACAGGGTCCAGTATCCTTCACACTTTGCAGTTTTTACCGCCAGATCCTGGCACAACTTTGAATCGGCTCAACAAGTGCTCCCAGCTCTGCAATCATTACTCTCAGATCTTTTTGTAGCTTGTTGAGGGCTTACCTCTGTTAAGAAGGCCTGGCTGGATCATCCTTGAAAGTATATCATGAATGAGCGCAAGATGGTTTGCAGCGCTTTAGCCAATATGCTGAAGGGACACAAGAGGGCGGCAAAGCTCTATGAAAATATGTTTCTTTTAATTGAATATTCTCAGCAGATGGGTTGTTGTTAGAGCCTTCTTACAGTTAAGCTTATAAAGATAACCGCTGGATTTTCAGTTGTGAAGATTTGTAATGTATGCTGGCTTAAATATACTTTAAGCATAAGGAGAGCCACTCCCACAGTTTCAGGAGGTGTGTAGCTGAATAAGTTGAGAAATATTTTAACTCTCCTTCGGAGATTTTTTCTTTCTGGTTTTTGTAACTCTTTAATATATACTTTTTTAATATAAAGGAGTTGGCTGTTTGGGGAGGGGGGAACTTAGCAGTGAAAACAGACTAACGGGGTGTTATGTGCCGCAGAAAAGGATGGGGGGTAGCCACAACTGTGTATAGTTGCTATCTGTTGATAGCTTTGATATTAAAGAATGTGGTTACATGTTGGTGCTCTGTACTACATATGTTTAAGTTGTTTCTTTCTGCAAGTGCTGTGGTAGATGGGGTTAGAGATTTATTTAGAGACAAAGTCATATACAACTTTATTTTAACAGATACAAAGTTCTTGACAGGGTTACTTTGAATAGGGATGGGGTATTATGGTTATGAGAAACTTGCGGGCTATAGGGAGGAGGGGTATGGGATTAGGGTAACAGGGTTGTCTGCCACCAAGAAATTAAGGGTTAAACTTTATTTGGGTAGTTGTTCATGGTTGTATATCAATAGCAGCATGGGTTCACAGCGGGAAGGTCATGTCAGACAAATCTAATAGATTTCTTTGACTGGGTGACCAAAGTAGTAGACCAGGGAGGGGCTGTGGACATAGCCTACCTAGACTTTAGCAAGGTATTTGACACAGTCCCACACAAAAGATTAATAGTCAAATTAACCAGCCTGGGAGTGGGTCCCAGGGTGGTAGCCTGGGTAAAACATTGGCTGCACAACAGGACACAGAAGGTAATTGTAAATGTAGTCCACTCTGAAGAAAGAGGGGTTACTAGTGGGGTACCGCAGGGTTCAGTATTGGGTCCAGTCCTTTTTAATGTCTTCATCAGTGACATTGCAGAGGGACTGGAAGGAAAAGTATGCCTTTTTGCAGATGACACAAAGATCTGCAATAGGGTTGTTACACAAGGAGGCATGGAAAGGATGAAAAGGGACTTGGCAAGGTTGGAGGAATGGTCAGAAGTATGGCAGCTAGGATTCAATGCAAAGAAGTGTAAAATAATGCACCTGGGAAACAAGAACCCAGGGGAAGAATACACAATGGGTGGGGAGGTAGTAACAACAACAAAAAATGAAAGGGACCTGGGGGTAATCATATCAGATGACCTTAAGGTTAGCAAGCAATGTGAGAAGGCAGTAGGGAGGGCTGGAGGTAGACTGGGATGTATAGGGAGAGGCATCAGCAGCAGAAAACAGGAAGTTGTTATCCCTCTGTACAGACAGTTGGTGAGACCTCATCTGGAGTACTGTGTCCAGTTCTGGAGACCCTCTCCAAAGGACATAGACAGGATAGCGGTAGTCCAAAGGAGGGCAACTAAAATGGTGCAGGGTCTGCAAGAGAAGCCGTATGAGGAGAGACTAAAGGAGCTTAATATGTATACCCTTGAGGAAAGAAAGGAGAGGGGGGACATGACAGAAACTTTTAAGTACCTCAGTGGAATCAACAAGTCCAAGAGGGTAGCATCTTTCAGAAAAAGAGACTTGCAAGAACAAGGGGACACAATTTAAAGATAGAAGGAGGGCACTTCAGGGGCAATGTGAGGAAGTATTATTTCACAGAGAGGGTAGTGGATGCATGGAACAGTCTTCCTGAGGAGGTTGTGGGGTCTAAAACTGCAGGAGAATTCAAGAATGCATGGGACAGACATAAGGCAATTCTTCTGGGGGGTAGGAAGAAATAGGCTGTTGGTTAACTAGGATCTCCGGCCTATCCTGTAGGTAGAGAAATAGGCAGACTAGATGGGCCAAGCGGTCCTTATCTGCCATCAAAGTCTATGTTTCTATGTTTCTATGTTATAGAGTTTATGTCTTTCTATTATATTATATCAGTGTATAGGACGGGGCTTAAATATTGTGCCTGGAATATGAAAAGGGCGCAAACCCTGGCTAAACGGACTAAAATTCTACTTCATCTCAAAACCCTACAAATTGATGTAGCCTTTTTACAAGAGACACATCTTAAGCCTGCATGTATTCATTATTTTCGTAGAAACTGGGTGGGTCAGGTATATGGGGCCGGCAAAGACTCCAAGAGAAGAGTAGTAGTTATTCTAATTGCTTGTAGAGTTCCCTTCCATCTTCTACAAGAAGTTGCAGATTCTGAAGGCATATTTATTATCATGAGGGGCCTGTTGGTCCATACGGAGGTTATACTGGGTTCAGTCTATGGACCCAACTCAGATGACCCTGAATTCTTTGCTTCTCTAATGATTACACTTGCTCCCTGGTCCAAGTTCCCAATGCTGCTCGGTGGAGACTGGAACCTGGTGCTTTCAAATACACTGGATAGGTCTGGTCGAACTAGGTTAAGGCCTTCTTCCAGCCAAAAAGCTATACATGAGTTAATGCTTTCTCTGGGTCTTTCTGACCCTTGGAGGCTTACGCACCCTGAAGATAAGGAATACTCATTTCACTCCCTTCCGCACAATGCTTTTTCCCGCATAGATTTTTTTATTTTGACAGTAGACCATATTTCAGGGGTCTCCATAGAATATTATTCATCTAAAGCTATCTCGGATCATCGGATGGTCAATCTCCAATTAAATCTTTTATCAAATGTACATAGAGACAGAATCTGGAAGCTTAATAATCAGTTTTTAAAGATAGATGAGTATGTTCATACAATTCAAAATTTCATTAAAATTTACATGGAGCTTAATGCCTCATCAATGCCCAAAAAAGTCTTTCTATGGGGATCCCTGAAATGTGCATTGAGGTGAAGAATTAATTCGCTTGGCAACCAACCGTAAGATACAAAAGACCACTGCTCTCGCCTCAAAATTGGACCAGATAGCAGAGCTAGAGAAATCCCTCTCTCCTTCCTCTTCAGAGGAAGACTGGAACAAACTTGAATTTCTCCGTGCACAATATAATAAATTACTAGTGGAAAAAACAGAGTTTCTGCTGCTTCGTTCCTAACTTTCCTATTTTGACCAAGGCGAGAGGGCAGGGAAATTGTTAGCTTTGCAACTGTGCACCAAATTAGCAGATAGAATAATTCCTTCTATCTATTCTTCCTCAGGTGAGCTTCTCAACTCCCCCCCAGATATTGTAAATGCCTTTTGTGAGTACTATCAGCAACTATATTCTGCCCTGACAAATGACCACCTCTCCCAACAACTAGAGTTGTTTCTCCAAAACGTAAACCTTCCAGTATTAACTGAATCCCAGACTGATAAACTAAAAAGTTCTATTACTTTATCAGAGATCTGTGAAGCTATTGACTCCCTCCCCGCAGATAAGTCCCCCGGGCCTGATGGTTTTACAACCAACTTTTATAAGGTGTTAAAGGAAACTATAGGCCCTATACTATTGGAGACATTCCACTACATATTTGAGAACGGGCTATCGGATACTTCCCTGTATCTCGTCACTATTGTGGTACTCCTGAAACACAACAAAGACCCTCTACAAATAAGTAATTATAGGCCCATTTCCCTCATTAATTTAGATCTTAAAATCTTTGCTAAAGTTCTTTCCTCCAGACTTAGCCAAGTATGGGAACATCTTATTAGTATAGAACAAGTTGGATTTATCAAAAACAGATTTTCTTCAGATCATCTCAGGAAACTAGCCTATCTTTTTTCTGCATCCAGGGATTCAGACACACCGGCAGCTCTTGTATCCCTGGATGCAGACAAAGCTTTTGATAGGGTGTCATGGGAATATAATTTTCTGTTACTTTCCAAATATCATATACCCCAGGAATTTATGCAATGGGTCAAAATATTATATACAGCACCAACTGCTCAAATTCAATGCAATGGTGTTATGTCTATCCCCTTTACCTTGTCACAAGGTACTTATCAGGGATGCCTTCTCTCCCCTTATCTTTTTAATCTTTATTTAGAACATCTTATTAGAAAAATTAACCTCTCTCCGCTTGTAAGGAGCATACAAATAGGGCACCAGGAATATAAAATATCTGCATACGCAGATGATTTACTGCTACATATTTCTAATCCTGCTCAATTCCTCCCTTCGGTATTCCAAACTATAGCACAATTTGAGGTTGTTTCAAATTATAAATTAAACCTGATGAAAACAGAATTTCTTCCCCTTAACAAATACACTATGGAGGCTGATGTTGGTCATATGGGTTTACAATGGAATCCCGAGAAACTGAAATATCTTGGGATTTACCTCCATCCTTCTTTAAAAGTCATGAAGCAACTTAATTTAGAAGATCCCATCAATACTTTAACTGAAGACTTCAAGCGTTGGTCAAAATTGCCACTAACTTTGTGGGGGCAAATGAGCATCATCAAAATGAACGTGATACCACATCTGCTATACCCATTACAAATGCTTAACCAGGCTCTTCCTTACTCATGGTTTTCTAGAGTCCATGGCATTCTTAGTAAATATGTATGGCAGAGCAAAAAAGCCAGAAGAAGCTATCTTAAATTAACTAGATGAAAACTAGATGGCAGCCTTCAAGCCCCAAATTTTTTATATATATTATTTAGCAATCCACTTGGCTAGAATTCGTCATTGGTTACAGCCTACACAATGTGCTGGTTATCTGCCTCCTTGGGTTAGGATTGAGCAGGACCTCTGTGAAACATTCGGCTTGGACCCAAAGGCTCTACCCTTTATTCCCCTTAAAAGGCTTCCAAAACCCTTGCAGAACACTCTCCTAAACTCTTTAATTCAGGAACAACAGCAGTTAAGTGTTCTTTTCAATGCAGACAGGTATAGGGATATAGCACAGCCTCTGTTCTGTAATCCTAATTTGCTAATTGCTGGCAAACCAATTAAAATTCAGTCCTTCTGGCCACAAATAGGTATAGAGAGGGTGGAGCAATTAGTGAAAGAACAAAAAATGATTTCTTTTAAGGAAGGTTGTTCCCTTTTTAAATGGGAAAACATTTCTATTTTTAAATACCTCCAGTTATCTCACATGCTGATGCAGTATTTCGGGACAGGAACTTGGTCTAGTTCTTTGTTTAGTATATTACTCCAATACCTGGAGGCTATCCCATCCTCCCATCTAATATCCTACTCCTATAATTTTATTCTAACGACAGTGACCACTTCAGACAACCAGAGATTTTATCAATGGGATAGTGCCACTCGGATGTCCTCTAGTCCCAGGGACTGGTCCTCAATTTGGGCTCATCTATATAAATATATTAAATGGGATAGATATAGATATATGCAGTTTTGCATAATACATAATCTATATTATACTCCCTCCAAATTACATTGAATAGGTATTCTATCTACAAATCAATGCTCTAAATGTCACCAAGCTTCTGCAGATCTAACTCATATGCTATGGTCCTGTGAAAAGATTACTCCCTTTTGGCATAGCATTGCAAACAGGTTGGACCCATTATTACCTCTGTCAGGTAGTTTTAATATGGAAACTTGTCTCATAGGTAATTACACATCAATACCAGGGGGCAATCAGAGCGCTCACATGGCACTAATTTCAGCATGTGCTAAAAAAATCATACTAAGACACTGGTTAGATTCAACTACCCCTAATTACCTGGAATGGTTCAAAGAAATGATGTTTGCTTTACAGGCTGAGGCCACAATAGCTAGATTGTCAAACTGTATGGGTAAATACAGAAAAAGATGGGAACCTCTTTGCACCATTCTCTCAATTAATTAGTTTTTGACTTTTCAAATCTAATCGTCCTTTTCCTCCTTCTGGAGGAGAACTCTGGAACGCTGGCCCACTAGAAAATTTAGATTCAGTTGTCTTCTTTGCTCTACTTAGCAGTTTCCTTATTCGCATCCCCGTCTGGCCTTTATATTTTGAAAGCAACCATAATCATGTGTAATAGAAATTGGTGGCAGACCAGGTGGTGGGTTATGGATGGGGGTGGAGGGGGGTTTATGAGCAAGCAAGTAACAAACAGTTGAGGTTCTTCCTTTTTCTTTTTTAATTTCTTGTCAGGATAGAGATGACATATGTATTAAAGTATTAAAACTTGTCTCGTTTCTCTGTGTAAAAAATCTGTATTTTCTTTTTTTCTCTTATGTAAATGACATTCCTAATTTTCACTTTGTTGTGATTGTTTTTTAACTGCTTGCTTATTAAAAGACAATAAAGCATATTAAATAAAAAAATGTTGTAAGGGACACTAGTTACATCATGTTCAACCCAGTAACCCGTAATATGGACAACTGAGATTGAGCGACTTGCACATGAGTGACTCAGTGTCTGTAATGTGAGCTATCCTGAAGGGGTAGCAATGGAAGAAGAGTGAAAATGCAGGTTATCAAGGCAAGAACAGCAACAAGGTAGAATAGCAAATGGAAGAGGAGGGGATGATGAAAATATTATGGGGGAGGTAGTGCAGCGCAGTGTTGCCAAGCTGCATCTGTGGTGTGAGGGTGATGGTGGCTGATTGTAGGGAGCTAGGTACAGGGCTTGGGGTTGCTGGGAAAAGCTTTGTTTGTGGGCGGGTTATTTTTTTTCGACTGTCTCCTCCTCCCCAACATGCGCCCCCCTGGAGTTAAGAAGCTATAGTTAAGGGTGTGCAGGGGCAAAGCCCCCCACATGAATACTGTTTATGGTTTTTGCCCAGTTCTCACTGGAAGTGTACATCACCATTTTTTGTTTTTGGCAATGTACACTCACTGTAATGATAACTGCGGTTTGGTGATCGCCATTATGACACGGAACCATTCACCCTATCACTGCAACATAGTAATTTAATGTTGTAAAGGACTCTGGGTCTATCATGTCCAGCCCCTCATTGCAACATAGTAATATGTTGTAAGGGACTCAAGGTCCATCATGTCCAGCTCCTCACTGTAACATAGTCATTAAGTATTGTAAGGGACACTAGGTTCATCATGTCCAACCCATCATTGTAACATAGTAATTTAATGTTGTAAAAGACTTGAGTCCATCATGTCCAGTCCATCACTGTAGCATAGTAATTTATGCTGAATGGGACTCGAAGTCCATCATGTCCAACCCCTCACTTTAACATAGTAGTTAAAGGTTGTAAGGGACACTTGGTTCATCATGTCCAACCCCTCACTGTAACATAGTAATTTAATGTTGTAAAGGACTCTGAGTCCATCACGTCCAGCCCATCACTGTAGCATAGAAATTTATGTCGCAAGGGACTCAAGATCCATCATGTCCCATCCCTCAGTGTAACACAGAAATTTAATGTTGTAAGGGACACTAGGTCCATCAGGTCCAGACCCTCACTATAAAATAGTAATTAAATGTTGTAATGGATACTAGGTCCATCATGTTCAACCAGTCACTGTAGCATAGTAATTTAATGTTGTAAAGGACTGTGGATCCATCATGTCCAGCCCCTTACTGTAACATAGCAATTAATGTTGTAAGTGACTTGTGGTTTGTCATGTCCAACCCCTCATTGTAACATAGTAATTAAATGTTGAGAGGGACACTAGGTCTACTATGTCCAATACACACTGTGATATAGTAATTTAATGTAGTAAAGGACTCTTGGTCCATCATGTCCACTGCCTCACTGTATCATAGTAATTTACATTGTAAGAGACTCTTGGTCCATCATGTCCAACCCCTCACTGTAACATAGTAATTTAAGGCTGTCAGGGACACTAGGTTCCTTATGTCCAAACCACCACTGTAACATACTAATTTAATCATGTAAGGAACTCTGGGTCCAGCATGTCCAACCCCTCACTGTAACATAGTAATTTAATGCTGTAAGGGACTCTAGTTCCATCATGTACAACCCCTCACTATAACATAGTAATTTAATGTTGTCAGGGACTCTAGGTCCATCATGTCCAACCCCTCACAATCACATAGTCATTTAATGTTGTAAGGGACTCAAGGTCCATCATGTCCAACTCCTCACTGTAACATAGTAATTTAAGGTTGTCAGGGACTCTAGCTCCATCATGTCCAACCCCTCACTGTAAATTAGTATTTTAATGTTGTAAGGGACACTTGGTCCATAATGTCCAACCCCTAACTATAATATAGTAATATAATGTTGTAAAGGACCCTAGGTCCATCATGCCCAGCCCCTCACTGTAATATAGTAATTTAATGCTGTAATGGACTCTAGGTCCATCATGTCCATTCCTTCACTGTAACATACTTTTCAACTCTCTTGCTGGTCCTAAAAGCTGTCCACAGCCATATTGGCTCTGACCAGAGTTTGTTATTTAGGTTAACATCATTATGTCTTGCATACAGCATGTCAACTTACTGTAGATAAAATGTTTACTTCAACATGCCCAGCATATGTTCAATATTAAACTCTGAACAACCTTTCCATCTTCTAAAGTAATACAGATATTTCCAGGATTTAAAATGTCAGATGGCTCAAGTACTTATAAATATATGAATTTAGATTTTACATTCCATTGTCAGAACATACTGTAAATTAAAAAATCTGGTCTGTAATTCCAGAGACAACGTGTGAAACATAATGGCTAGATACAGTTTTGTGTATGTTATATATTCTCTGTATGTCATTTTCCTTTATTGTCCTTATAAAGGACAGTTACAGATAGAAAGGATTTTAATTCCTTTAGAACATATTCTTCCTGCTGCTTATTCCCTAACAGAAATCATAAGCTTGTGATTATGACTAGTGTGTGGCAAATATAAGATGGCTTGCTTTCACCCACGTTGTTATAATCATACATTTTCTTTGTGATAATCTGCTTATTGTCCATATAGGCTAAGCAAACCTGTGAGTGACCTTCTCTGTCATATATATAACAAGTTTCCCACCCATCTTCCTCTTCTTCCTCTCCTCTTGTCCTCAAGTCTTCTCAGACACAGAAACAGTTACTGGATTCCTCTTTGTCCCAGCAACACAATTCATTAGCAGTTATCTCTTTGATATCCTGACTGTACCACAGTAGAACCCTATCTATAACCATACATTTTCATCAATGGAATTAACTGGAGAAATATGTTACAACAAGTAACTATTACTTAGGCTCATGCACCATTGGTGATTGTCTACTTTCTTCTTCTACACAGGATTTCATTTCTTTATGGGGTATGGAGTACAGCCACCCCCAACACGAGTAAGAGAAAGGATTTTGAAAAAGAAAAAAGCATGTTTTTACCCTAAGCTGAGCAACATAAGCAGATTGTGTAATGGAAGCAAAAATAAGTAGTTACTTTTTTGGGCACATAATTTTCTAGTTATTCTCACTAATGAACAT
Organism: Neoceratodus forsteri; assembly: GCA_016271365.2. Taxonomy (NCBI): domain Eukaryota; kingdom Metazoa; phylum Chordata; order Ceratodontiformes; family Ceratodontidae; genus Neoceratodus; species Neoceratodus forsteri. The sequence continues at coordinate 662,576,629 of CM028130.1, read as the reverse complement.
GGTAAACAATACCCACAATGTTATCAAGCTTTCCACTTGCTACAGTGGTACCTGCCATGATCAGATGCCTGATCCTACAGGATTCTATGGGATGTTGCAGAATTCTGCAGGAAACAGTTTCATTTAATAGCAATTACCATGCAGGATACTGAGACACATTGTAACACTGCATTTGATCCTGCAGAAACCACTGCAATCTGCCATGTCCTGGACAGTTTAAAAGCAGTTTAAATCTTTCCTGCCATACTTCTGATATGATATTCTGTTGTTGGGGAAATGAACACAGTGTCATAAACAAAGGATTATGAGACAGGTTGATAACAAGCAGTAGAGGCAACATATTATGAAAGACAAATATACTGTTCAATGTGTAGCTGTTAGTTATGTAAGTGCTTGTGCTAAATTATTTTGAGTACTACTTTGGTTTGTCTCTTTCATCTGGATTTCCACCCTCAGTAGAGGTGCCATGAGAAGTTTCTTCAGGGTAATGGACTTCTGTAGCTATAAGAGCCACACCAGAGGCAGAGTGCCAGACAAGGGGGAAGGGTGGGAGGTGGTTGTGAAAATCACCAACCAGATGACGTGTGTGGGAGTCTGGCTTATGTAGGATGGGGCAGCATTTAACAGACACCCTTTGAACCACAGGTGAATCCTTTCAATTCAATGTGTGGCTGACTGGCTGTCAGTCATGAAAGTGCTTGTGCAACATTACTTTGAGTGTTACTTTGGCTTGTATCTTTCCTCTGTATTTCTGATCTCAGTAGTGGTTCCAGGAGAAGACTCTTGAAGTAAAAGGAAATTGGTAGCTAAAAGAGCCAAAGGACCAAAGTGCAACATAACAGAACTTGCCTGCTCCAACTCATGGAACAGACCCAATAACTAGACCCTGAAGCAGTCGTCAGCAGTTGAAATACTCAGTTGCAATTCAATGCAGCTCCAATCAGTTACAATTCAATGCGGTTGCAATCAGTTGCAACTGCATTCAATTTCAGTCATAAAATAGTGGAGTTGAAATCCTCTGTAGTTGATGATTCCATGACCCATCCAGGTTTGTTTTTGTGGTGCACTGCAGTGTGTTTTCTCTTTTTTCTTTCCGGGGGGGAGGAGGGGCAAGGGGGGCCACAAATATTTAACAGTCCTCAACCATCAGCACCAAGCCTTACAGTCAATAAAATGCACCCCTGGCTCCTGGACATGAAGCATCCACCAACTGGAAGAGATAGAAGGAGCAGCCAGGAGCTTAAGAGTGTCTGTGACTGGCTACTAGTTTCTGGCAGAGGGAATCTTGCTTTCAGAGCAAGTAGCTGACTAAAAAAGCTACAGAATTTCTTACCAATAAATCACTTCTATCTCAGCAGGAGTCAGTGCCTGTTGGGATTAAGCAAACAGATACTTTATTAGAAGCAGGGGGCCACATTTAAGTAAAAAAAAGGAAAAGTCACTGTGTGTTTCTCTGTTTGGGGAAGGTGGCTGTGTCAACTTAGTTTGCTAAATCAGGAGCAGAGGAGAGAAGTTAATTGGGGGGTGCAGCTTGAGCAGTAGAAATGCAGCTGTCTCCAATTACAGCTTCCTGCTGCTAGTTTCTGGCAGAGGGAATCTTACTTTCAGAGCAAGCAGCTGACTAAATAAGCTACAGAATTTCTTGTTAATTGCCCTCCTTTGACTCCTCCACCTTCCCACGCTAAGCCAGTTCTACTTTTATAGCCACTGGATTTGACTGACAACAGGAACTTCCTGTTTGGCAGTAGGAAGGGAAAGATCACTGAGACACATTAGTTTCATCAAGCTTGAAGGGAAAAAAAACAGTACTCCCCCCAAGCTGCTGGAGGTCTGAGTCCAAGCAAGGAGGAAGGAGACTACTGAAGACTACAGGAAGTTCCTGTCCCAGAACAGGAAGGGTGAGAGTTATAAGGGTACATAAGCAGTAGGAAAGTAGGTGGAAAAATATGTAGAGGGAGGAGAGAGTAAGCATAAAAAGCAACAGGAGAGGGGGCACAAAATAAGTCATGATGGGAGTGGTGCAGTGCAATGGCTGTGGGGCGGCAGTGTTCCAGGAGACATTCTGGAGGCTGCAATGCTGGCCTATTTGCAGGCATCTCTCTGGTCTGAGGGAGGAGGTTGCCGGTCTTCAGGCTAACCTGGCTGGGATTCATGAAACCTCTTCCCCCACCCAGCGACCACCAGGATCACCACCTCTACCTCAGAGGCTGCCTGAAAAGAGGAGAGGTTGGACCATGATGGGCTGAGAGAGAGGGTGATGGAACAGAGCTGCATCCCTCTATCTGTACCTCTCCACAATGCATATGCTCTTCTAGTGAAGAGTGGTTCCTCTATGGAAGCACCTGCAGTGGAGACCAAGGAGGATGCTGGGAACCTCCACAAAAGAGACCCACAGGAGGGAGGCACAACAACCCACAGTGGAAGAAAACAACTCCTGGTCAGAGACTCAATCATCAAGGGGGTAGAAGTGGGGAGGAAGCAGAGAGGGAGGTAAAGTACCTGCCTGGCGCCATGGCTCAGAGGGAGAGGAAGTGAATCCTCATGATTGAGGGAGCAGCTGCATGAGGGAAGGAGCTGGATGTCATTGTCCACCTAGGGACAAATGGCCTGGCTGGGAATGGGATCAGAGCAGTGCAAGAGGAGTTTGTAGAGTTGGGGAGAGACCTTAGACAAGTAGCATGTACGGTAACCTTCTCGGAGGTACTGCCTGTCTATGGCAAGGATGATGCTAGGGTACTCCACACCATGGGATTCAATGAATGGTTGAAAAACTGGTGTGGAGCTCAGGGTTTTGGCTTCATTGGGGACTGGGGAGCCACCTGGAGGGATGCTGGCCTATATCGTTGTGATGGTCTGCATTTGCCTAGGGGGGACCAGGATCCTAGGTAATAGGTTTAAATGCTTCATTGGCAAGCATTTAAACTAGCCAAGGGAGGAGGCATGGAAAAGAGGCAGGAAAACCCCAGCCTCCCCCCACAATACACAGTAATTAGCCAGGTAAACACCAAGGTAGAGAAGTCATTTGGGAGCAGGACAGGGGTAAATCTGTGCCCAGCATGGTCTCCCACCGACTTATCCAACCAGGTAACCTCGCTAGGCTTAAGCAGTACCTCACTCAGTGGGACTGGTCACCAATCAACCGGGCCCCTAGTATTGATGAAGCACTCGACTACTTTACCCACTCCTTCAATAAGGCCTGCGACATCTTTACCCCACTGGTCAAAAGCCAGACTAAGCAACATAGTACACCATCGATCACATCATCACTGCTCAAACAGCTCCACCATAGAGATAATCTCTGGCATAGAACCAATTCCTCAGGCAAGCCTGGAGACAGGCATTCCTACAATGCTGAGCATAACAGATGTGCATGGGCCACTCATAAGGCTGAAGCAGAGTACTACAGATCCACACTAGCCACCTCCTGGGGGTCTACCCAGAACTTCTGGTACAACATAAAGGAGCTAAATGTGAAGTCTCACTCCCCGTCCCTGTCTCTACTCAACTTTAATGGAACCGTTATCACTGACCCCACTAATATTGCAGAGTGCCTAAACACGACCTTCTCAGATCTCAGCACAGTTCTCCCTAGTAACTTCCTTGACTCTACCTTCCCCCCAGCCACAGCCACAGCCCCTTCCTTGCCCACCTTTCTACCTGAGGACCATCTCACCACAAAATTCTTGGCACTATCTAACAAAAGCCCTTAGTGTTACCAGCCTTTCCTCTGACCCCCTGGATACTAGGATCCTACATCAGATCCCTGATGTAGTACTTAACCCCCTGACTGATTTACTCAACCGCTCCCTCTGCCTGGGACAATTTCCTTTAGCTTGGAAAAAGGTTGTGATCACCCCATCTTCAAAAGTGGTGACACCTCCTCTCCTGGAAACTATTGGCCGATCTCTATTCTTCCTCCTCTCTCTAAAGCCCTGGAAAAAATAGTGAATGACCAATTATCTGAATATCTTGCCTCCCACAATCTCCTATGCAGAGAGCAGCATGGCTTCCTTCCAAGTCATAGGACGATTATTGATCTCGTGGAGTTCTCAAACTTCCTTCATGAAACCCTTGACAAAGACCACCTTGCAGGGGCTGTCTACATCGACCTCTCCAAGGCCTTTGATACAGTCTGTCACCCACTCCTACTGGATACTCTCCTTCAACTAGGCTTTTCCCAAGGCCCGCTGGACTGGTTCTCTAGCTATCTCTCTTCAAGGTCCCAGTGTGTCAAAATAAACAACACCATCTCCAGCACCTGCCCCATCCACTCTGGGATCCCACAGGGCTCCATCCTGGGCCCTCTTCTTTTTAGTCTCTATGTAAATGCCTTACTCAACTCCTGCTCCAGCAAGGTCCTGCTATATGCAGATGATGCATTTTCCCTCTCCTTCCATCCTGACCCTTCCTCTCTTCAGGCCTCCCTCCAGCACTCATTCAGTCAAATTGGAAACTGGTTCAATGATCACAGGCTGGTCATTAACATTAAAAAAAACAAAAGCCATGTTGTTTTCCCATCATCAAAATAAGGCAAAAAACTCATCCCTCCATATACTATCTAGCTCACTCCACCCACTAGAACAAGTTAGCAGCTACAAATACCTGGGCATTACCTTTGACTCTGCCCTCTCCTTTCACTCGCATATCGACCTGATCACCTCAGCAATTAACATGCGCATAGGCCTTCTCTATCGTCATAAGGATTGCCTCCCACCGGATGACCTCAGATTGGCTGTCTCCTCCTCTGTCCTTTCTCTTGTAGACTATGGCTTCCCTGTCTATGCTGCTTCTGATTCTACCACCTTCAGGAGAATCCAACTATCCCTAAATAAGGCCTGTAGGTTCCTCACCGGTGCAGACAAATGGACTCATGTATGCACTCTATACTCGCTGGCTAACATACTCAATCTAGAAGAGTGGTTACATTGTCAGACCTCCCTCCTGGTTAAAAAAATACTTCTAGGTCTCTCCCCCAGGGGTGTCCACCTCTCTCTACCCTGCTTCCCCTTCTGCCTCTACCCATGGCTTCACTAAGGCTGCTCTCACAGTCCCAAGGGTGTGGACATCACTCGCCCAGAGATCCTTTTGTGACAGGACTCTACACTGGATCAACACCCTCCCCTCCTCGATCTCCTCACTCACTAAAATAGGTTATTTTAAGGCAGCTCTCAAGAGCCTCATTTTCTCCACCCGCAGCTGCAAATGTGCTCCACAAGTGGGATCCTAGCCCATTGGTGCCCCGTTCCCTCCCCGGCCCCTTTTCTAGACTCTTAACAACAATCACTTTATCTCAGGCTGCAATTCTGAATTTACTGTATTTGTCCTTGGAGCCTAGCTTTCACTCTCTTATATGGGCACTGGATGGCTCAGGATTCTATGTTGTTTGTTCTGACACCTGCAAATATATGAATTCTGTTTGCTATTCGTTGTTTGGTATGTAACAAAAAACTTCTGTAACCTCCTGTCTATCATATTGCATTTGTGTTGCTGTCTATGTGTTGAATCCACTGGAAATGATGTGGAGCCTTTGAAAATGAGTCCTTGACTCAAAGGGTTGTAATTCTGACACGTATAGTAAATAAAAAAATGCAAAAAAAAAGGCAAAGGCAGTAAGGACAGGGATGGGGCTAAAAGGGGTAAGGCCAATTAAAAAATGGAGGGTGATGAGCACCAATGCCCATAGTCTGTGTCACAAGCTCCCTGAACTAGTGTCCTTGATGGAAGAGGGATGCCTGGATATTGTGGCAGTCACTGAAACATGGTATACAGAGAACCATGACTGGGATGTCAAGGTACCAGGATACACAATCTACAGGAGGGACAGGGAGGGTAAAAGAGGAGGAGGAGTAGCTCTCTATGTAAGGGAAAGGGTTAAAGCAACAGAACTAAAGAGTAAACATGAAGTAGATAAGTCACTATGGGTCACCCTGGAGACAGGAAATGGCACCATAACCGCATGGGAGTTGTGTACAGAATCCCATCTCAGGGGAAAGGAGTGGACAACAAAATGATAGAAGGCATCCTTAAAATGGCAGGAAAAAGTGGAGATATTGTTAATGGGGGAGCTGAACATGCCAGATGTTAACTGGAGCACCTTTGCTGCAGGCACATCCAGGAGCAGGGTCATTCTTGATGCCCTACAAAGGGCATGCCTCAGACAGCTAGTGTTGGAACCTACTCGGGAGGGAGCAATCTTAGACCTGGTACTCTCAAATGGGGATGGAGTAATGATCTCGAATTTAGAAGTGGGTAGCCATCTGGGAACAAGTGACCACCAAACAGTGTGTTTCACAATAAACACAGCCATAGAGTCAAGCCATACAAAAGTAAGAGTATTGGACTTTAGGAGGGCTGACTTTGGGAAAATGAGAGAGTGCCTCAGAAAAGCACTAGCAAACAGGCAAGAAGGAGGGGTGGAGAAACAATGGGGAATAATCAAAACTGCCATCACAGAGGCAACAAGACTATGTGTGAAGTGAATCAATAAAACAAAACAAAGGAACAAAACATTATGGTTCTCAAAAGAGATGGCAGGGAAGGCTAAGGAAAAAAGGATAGCATTCAGGATATATAAGGAAACACAGAAGGAGCAGGTCAGAGAACTTTATCAGTTAAATCATAAGAAGGAAGGAAGGAAAGACAGTCAGAATAACAAAGGCCCAAACTGAGGAAAAGATAGCCAATTCTGTTACGAAGGGGGAAAAACCTTTTATAGGTACATTAGGGAGTGAAGAAAGATCAAGGGAGGGATAAAGAGACTTAACAAAGGGGAGGGAATGTGGACAGAGGATGATAGTGAAAAAGCAGGGATACTGAACAAATATTTCTGCTCAGTATTCACAACAGAAGAGGTGAGAGAGGTACCTAAACCCAACAAGAGAAAGACTCTGGATAGGGGGGTTGATACCAGTCCATTCACAGAAGAAAGGGGTTTGAAAGAACTCTTGAAACTGAGGGTGGACAAAGCAATGGGGCCCTGATGGGATTCACCCCAGAATTCTAAAAGAACTAAGGGTAGAACAAGTGACATCACAGACTACTGTCTTTAATAAATCATGGGAGGATGGGGTGGTACCTGAGGACTGGATGAGGGTGGATGTGATTCCACTTCACAAAAATGGGAGCAGGGCAGAAGCAGAAAACTACAGACCAGTTAGTTTGACCTCAGTGGTAGGGAAAATGATGGAATCACTTCTGAAGGAAAGACTTGTTGAGTACCTAGATGCCAGTGGGGCACAGGACCCAAGGCAGCATGGATTCACAGCAGGAAATTCATGTCAGATGAATCTAATAGATTTCTTTGACTGAGTGACCAAAGTAGTAGACCAGGGAGGGGCTGTGGATATGGCCTACCTAGATTTTAGCAAAGGCATTTGACACAGTCCCACACAAAAGATTAATACACAAGTTAGCCAGCCTTGGAGTGGGTCACAAGGTGGTAGCCTGAATAAAAAATTGGCTGGACAACAGGACGCAAAGGGTAATAGTAAGCAGAGTTCACAGTGAAGAAAGGAGGGTAACTAGCAGGGTACAGCAGGGTTCAGTACTGGGACCTGTCCTCTTTAATGTCTTTATAAATGACACTGGAGAGCACCTGGAAGGAAAAGTATGTCTCTTTGCAGATGACACAAAGATCTGCAACAGGGTTGATACACAAGGTGGGGAGGAAAGGATGAAAAAGGACTTGGCAAGGTTGGAGGAACGGTCAAATGTATGGCAGCTCAGATTCAATGCAAAGAAGTGCAAGGTAATGCACCTGGGAAACAAAAACCCAGGAGAAAAGTACACAATGGGAGGGTGAGATACTAACAACAAAAGTTGAAAGGGACCTGAGAGTAGTTATATCAGATCATCTTAAGGTGGGCAAGCAGTGTGAGAAGGCAATAAGGATGGTTGGGGGATACTAGGATGCATAGGAAGAGACATTACCAGTAGAAAACAGGAAGTTGTTATCCCTCTGTATAGACAGTTGGTGAGACCCCATCTGGAGTAGTGCATACAGTTCTGGAGACCCCATCTCCACAAAGACATAGACAGAGTGGAGGCTGTTCAGAGGAGGGCAACCGAAATGGTGCAAGGTCTGCACCAGAAGACATATGAAGAGAGACTAAAGTAGCTTAATATGTATACCCTCAAGGAAAGGAGGGAGAGGGGAGACATGATAGAAACTTTCAGGTACCTCAAAGGAATTAACAAAGTCCAAGAGCGTAGCATCTTTCAGAAAAGGAGATGTGCAAGAACAAGGGGGCACAATTTGAAGATAGAGGGGGGACATCTCAGAGTTAATGTTAGAAACTATTTTTTTCATGGAGAGGGTTGTGGATGCATGGAACAGCCTTCCTGAGGAGGTTGTGGAGTCAAGAACAGTGGAAGAATTCAAGAATGCATGGGACAGACATAAAGCAATTCTAGTGGTGGGTAGGAGGAAGTAATCTGTTGGTTAACTAGAATCTGCAGCTTATCCATCAGGTTGGGAAATGGGCAGGCTAGGTGGGCCAAGCGGTCCTTATTTTCTATCAAATTCTATGTTTCTATATTTCCATGGCTGCACAAGGTGGCAGCCAGAGCATGCCTATATAGGAGAGGAGACTGTCAGGGGAGGAGGCATTGGTGTGTGGGCAATGGAGCAAGCAGAATTTTTCTGCAGGGATGAAGTTTGGTGGTTCAGCCTTTAATTTAAAAATAAGTTAACTGTGTCTACTGTCCTGGCATGTCCGGTGCCCATACAGAGACTTGTGTGTGGCTGTGCAGGTCCCAGTCAGTCCTCCAGCAAAGTCAGACAGCAGTCGTGTGAAGGCAGCAAGTCAGTTGTCTGGTCATGGTCGGGATCAATCCATGACACCATTGGCCAGGTCCATCGGGTGACTTTCACTCAGTCTTGGTCAGGTCTTCAGAGTAGGCAAGGAGGAAGAGTGGTAGGTGCACTAGTTCCACTGTGCAGAATACTGGAGTGGGGACGTGGGTCTGGGTTGGGCACTGACTGTGTGGGTTGGGAGGAGTGAGTATTCAGCTCCAAATAAACACCAGCACCACCACTGTGTAGAGCAGCAGCAGCAGCCTGAGCCATGGAGCCACCCACCGATGCCGACCAGATCATCACCCAACATCTGGACGAACTGGCAACAGGCTACTGCAGTGAGCAAGGTACTGTATGGGATGTGTATGTAAGGCCAACCAGGGCTAGGCAGTGGGCAGTAGGAAGGAGGAGGAGGAGGATGGTCTCTCACAGACTACTCAGTCTGTCTGTGTGTCTGCTGCATGCTGGGAAGGCTTGTCTGGCTGGTTGAGGGCTTGGAGGCTGTGGGTCCTGGGGAGGCCGAATGTGAAATGCCAAGGTGATCGATCATTATCAGTCTACTGCTGGTGGTCTGGTTGGGCTCTCTCTGACTGTGGTGCATTGTGAGTAAGTCAGATTCCCCACGAGGTCAAGGAGCAGGCCAGATGCAGGTGGTCAGTTGAGTTCCTGGACACATAGGAGGTCATAGTGTGGAGCATGGTCGGTCGGGTCCAATGGACAAAAATGTTTGTTGTTTGCCACTGTAGGAATTGAATACACTAAATATTAAAGTCCTCATGGCAAGATGAATAAAATTTTTAAAAACACATTAGTGTACATGCTGAAAGCCAAAACAAGTTCAGAAACTGTGTCAGAAATTGTTTTTTTTTTTTAATATGCATGAGTTTCTTTAGCTTTAACTTTAAACTATGGATACATCTCATTTCTGGTATACCATACAGGAGGTATTTCTAGGGACCCTCCCTTAAATGGTTTTTAGTCTCACAGATTCTGTGACTACTAGTAAACTAACATACATTGATGGTTAGCTCTGTTTGAAAAAGGGTACCTTCTAGCTTTTGTGGGGTGTTTAAGAGGCCCTACCTATACTGTATTTTAGACCCACAGTTCTTTTTCTAAGTAACTAGTATTACTACTGCTTATTTTTCTATACCATATACTATTTTACTGCCCTACTTCCACGTGTTACTTTCATGGACTTAGTATATTTTGTTGTTGTTTTGACTGGTTAGTGTACTTTAGTGGGTCCCTGCTGTGTGTGGATTTGTTTCACTGCACTTTGTATTGCATTTTAAGGAGCAGCCAGCTTCTTGGCTGCTACTGACTAGTTGCTGCTCCCTCCAACATGTGCAATACCTCATCTGCCACACAGCTGAGGGGCATAAATAATTCCTTTTGTTTCTGCTCATTTATATAGTTATAATGCTGCTAAATTCCAAATTCTTAAAAAGAATCTGTTTCCTGACCTTATCCCACCAACATGCCCCCACGTGGGCACATGCAGCCTCATATTGTGATGTCAGAAAGCAAAGGCTGTGTGTGTGTTTGAGACCCATTGATTTCTGTGGGGGGGGGGGTCCATACTCTGTATTAACTTTTATAATTGAAATTTTGATAAAAAAACATGCAAAATTAAAAAGGTACAACAAACTACAACATAATAAAATTCAATGATGGTGAAAGTCAAAAAAGATTGGCTGGATTTTCTTCAGTTAGTTGCAGTCAGAAATTTCAAACTAGTTGAAAAAATCAGTCAGAATGTGTGGTAAGTCAGTCATAACTGGTTTTTCAACCGATTCCGGGGTCTACCAATCGCACAAAGAAGAACAAAAAAACCTGTGGGGGAAACGTCTGGGGAACTGAGGTAACTGTGTAAGCTTTTCCTCCAGGGTTCTAAAATTATGAGGCTACTGTAGCTATTGAAAACCTTGCAGGATTTATTTTTTGAATGTCTAGGTTTTATGCAGGATGGTATGAGTGAATTATGATCAGTCAATCAATCAATCAATCAAGCAATCAATTAATCGTTTATTTCTAAAAAGTACAATTCCATACACACCAAAACACTTGTACAAGGTAGAAATACATAAAAGCATCTTAATGATGTGATCTGGAATATTTTCCTGAAGCAGATATGGTTGTGCAATTGTGAATGACTGGCTGGAAAACTGATGAGGACTTGAAAGCCAGAGAAGATAGCAACACATTACGGATGAACCAGGAAGTAGTCATGATGTAATAGTATTTAATACACAGGACAGGATGAATAGAAAAAGAATGCCAGCCCATAGCTTGTAGTTGGTAGAAGACTTGAATGGGATAGCAAGCTGAGATTGTTGCAAAATAGGATATGTGGACCCCACATTGCTTCTGTCAGTTTTGATATTCATAAAGTAAAGGTAAAGTGATTTTCTGATGCTTTCTTGAGGCTGTTCTCTGTTAGGTGAATTGCATGATTGAAGGCAGAAAAGAAGAAAATTCTGGAGGTCTTAGGAATACAAGGGATGCTAATGTCATGGCTGTTTGAACATTAAGATCTGGGGAAGATCCAAAAATCCATATTTTAACCCTTTGGCTGCTGACAGAATTAGAACATATAGGAATTCTGGACTTATATGAGACACAGCAAGGGTTAAGAGGCCCATCAGTGCAGAATACAGGTTATAACCCATAGACTCCCTTGAGGGCTGTTGAGGAGTAGATTTTCTCAAACCTTGATTGCTAGGATAAGTAGGATCATGTGGTATCAGGATGGAATGATAGTAAGGTGAACCATATGCCTGAGATATATAGACAGTACCATCACTACTGTTTCTCCCCACATAGCTGAGTGCCTCAATATGGCTTTCTCACATCTAAGCTCTGTCCTCCCCAACTACTTTCTTGACCCTATCCCTGCCTCTACTATCCCTGCCTCCACCCCCACCTCAGATCACCCCCCTTTCTACCTGCATGACATATCACCCCTTGAAGCCAGGCCTCATCTGCAAAAAGCCTTAGCTAGCAACAACCCCAGCTGTGATTCCCTGGACTCCAGGATTCTCTGATTAGTCCTAGATACTGTACTAGCCCCTCTCACCAACCTTTTAAACTGGTCACTATGTCTTGGTCAGTTTCGCAGTGCCTGGAAAATTGCAGAAATCATCCCTATCCATAAGACTGGAGATAGAACCTCCCTTAACAATTTCAGGCCCATCTCCATTCTCTCCCCTCTCTCTAAAGCACTTAGAAAAATAGTGGCCATTCAGCTCTTTGAGTATCTGGCCAAATACGACCTGCTGTGTCCAGAGCAACATGGATTCTGCCCTGGACACAGCACCACCACAGCCTTCTGGAGTTCTCCCAGCACCTCCACTCTGGTCTCAACTGTGGTCATGTTGCGGGGTGCAATGTTCATTGACCTGTCCAAGGCCTTTGACACTGTTTGTCAGCCTCTCCTACTTGACTTCCTCCACCAACTTGACTTCTCCCCTGGCCCACTGGCTTCGTTCACCAGTTACCTATCTACCAGATCACAGCGCATGATGGTAAATGGCACCCTGTCCAATACCCTGCCTGTTCGCTTGGGGGTACCCCAGGGTTCCATCCTGGGCCCCGTTCTGTTCAGCCTAATTCTCAACACCCTCCCCAGTGTCTGCTTGGGCAATATGCTACGCTATGCCAATGATGTGGTTCTCCTTGCCTCCCACCTTGACCCCTCATCTCTACAGGAATCCCCGCAGCACACATTCAAACAAGCTAAAAAATGGTTCCTTGACCACCGCTGGTCGTTAACCTAAAAAAAAAAAACAAGTCTATGCTTTTTTTGCATCACCAGATTAAGGCCAAAAATGCCCCCCCGCATTCTCCCCAGTAATGCTCACCCTCTTGAGCAGGTGTTGTCCTACAAGTACCTGGGCATCACCTTTGACTCGGCTCTTACATTCCACACCCACATCAATATGCTGTCCTCAGCCAAAAACTCTCAGATTGGCCTTCTCTATCGTCACAGAGATTGCCTCCCCCAAACCGCCCTCCGACTGGCCATCAACTCCTCCATCCTGTCCCTAGTGGACTACAGCCTACCTATATATGCTGTGGCTGACAATACCACCCTCACCAGAATCCAGACCTCGATAAACAAGGCCTGCAGGCTCCTGACCGGTGCATCCCTCCGCACCCATACTTGCCTGCTCTATTCCTCTACTAACCTACTCACCTTGGAGGAGTGCCTGCACTATCAAACCTGCTTACATGCCAAAAAATACCTGCAAGGACTCTTCTCCCCAGGAGTCACCATGTCCCTGCAGCTTGCATCCCTATCTGTTGCAGACAGTGAGAGTGCCTGTGTTTTTGCTAATTCCCTGAAACAGTGAGAGAGCCCGGGGAGCTGAAGATACTTACTGATGAACATTTGTTACTCATGTTTGATTTTTTTCCTGCACATGGATTTTAATTTACAATATCAGAGATTTATTAACCATCCGTGACTGAAATTCATTTTAAGCAGATCTATACCAGTCCAAGACTTTTAGTTTACTTGGTTTTATTTATAATGTGTTGGGGAGGTTTAGTGATGGTTGGGCATTATTCCCCTACCAGGCTCAGGGAATTGTGTCCCTTTGAATGTCCCCCATTGTCATCTGACACCTATTTTAGGTGTTGTGCTTTGGGCATTCTTAGGAAGCGTAAAAGAAGATGGAGAGCTGGGCCTGGTGGGGGACAGGAGAAGGGAGGGCGGATTGGGGTTATGGGGTCCAGGAGACACCCTGGGGTGAAATGGGGTCAGAACAGAGGTTATTTCTGTCTTGTCCCCATACTCAAGGGCTCTGACTTTAGTGGGCAGGTGCCGAGGTCTTCCTTGACAGCTCATCCTGCCTTGGCGGTGTTATGCAATGAATAATCCATTAATAACAAGACAGCTATTATAGCCAATCTTGTCAGATCAACTGATCTGGCTTGCATCACTGAGACCTAGCTGGATGAAAATCCAGGCCCTGTATTGGCCTCGGCAACTCCAGACGGTTTCTCGGTGATACACTATCCAAGGTTGGATCGTAGGGGTGGGGGGTGTGGCCATTATGTTTAAGACTGAGCTGGGCCTTGTGGATGTGCCATTGGGAAGTACAAGGTCCTTTGAATATATCCTGGGAGAGGGTGTAGGTTGTGGAATTCTCCTCATCTACCGTCCACCAGGAGATGGTGGAGAAGTCCTGCAGGAGATAGCAGACTTCATTGTCGACCTGGTGTTGAGGTTACACAGATTGATAGTTCTGGAGGACTTCAATGCCTGGGTCAACAATGAACTCTCACATTTTGGTCAAATATCCTCCAGCTGATGATGACGCTGGGCCTAACACAGGTGGTTACCTCCTCGACCCATGTAGGGGGGTCATTCATTGGACCTGACCTTTCTTTTGGGTATGGAGATTGCTGATTTGGGGATGGAACCAGTCAGTTGGTCTGACCATCACACCATAAGGTTCAGTTTCAGGGCCCCCCCAATAGGTCTGCCCCTACAGAGATGGTTCAATACCGCCCTTTAAGGGGTATTAACCCCAGTGACCTAACAGCGGTACTGGATCTATTGGGCTTGTCAGGTGAATGCATGAGTCCAGATGATCTCATACTAGCCCATAATAAGGCTGTGGGAGATGCTCTGGACAAGATTGCTCCTGTTTGTGTTTGCCCTCTCACCCTTCATTCAAGGAGCCCCTGGTTTGATGGCTCCTTGAAGGAGTTAAGGCGAGTAGGCCGAAGGTTGGAGAGAGCCTGGTGGAAGTCAGGCCATGATGCTGACAGGCTTAAGTTGATGGCACATTATGATGGCTATCAATCAGAAATCACCCATAAGAAGGCAGAATTCCTGTCCAGGGAGATTTCTGCTGCACAGAATCGACCAGCTCAGCTTTTCTGGACTGTTGACAGATTGTGCAATCCAATCTGTCTCCAACCCAGAGAAGCTTTTTCTCAGTTGAGATGCGAGGAGTTTCTCGTTTTTTTGCAGATAAGGTTGCCAGCATCAGGTCTGGCATCGGTCAAACCTCTCCTTTGAAGAATTGAAGTGGTCGGCAGGAAGTGGCATGCACTTGGTCTGTCTGGTCAGATTTTCGCCGGCCGGAGTTCACTGACATTGTGAAGATCATCCAAACACGGTGACCAGCTAGTTGTAGTTTGGATTCGGGTCCTACACCCCTTTTAGTGAGATGTGCAGAAGTTATCTGCCTGATCCTTTGCTGACATTGTTTGGAAGTCTTTGGAGAGGGGGGTCTTTCCTCACCCCCTCAAAGAGGCAGTCGTTTGACCACTCCTTAAAAAATCTTCCTTGGATCCAGATCATCTAGCTAACTACCAGCCTGTCTCTAACCTGCCATTTGTTGGTAAGGTTATTGAAAAGGCAGTTGCATTACAATTGGATGATCATATTACAACTCACAATGTCTATGATGCTCTCCAGTCTGGTTTTAGGAAGAAGCATAGCACAGAGACTGCCCTTGTCCGGGTATTGAATGATCTCCTAATGGCCAGAGATCAAAAAGCACGTACCATTCTGGTCATTCTTGATCTCTCTACTGCATTTGACACTGTAGACCATGGTGTGCTGTTGGAGCACCTGTGGTTCTTTTGTGGGCTGTCTGGTACAGTCATCAAATGGTTACATTCATACCTCATGGACAGGTCTCAGAGAGTTGCCACTGGAATTTATTCCTCTGGTGCTCATCCCTTGCCCTGTAGGGTATTGCAGGGTTCCATTCTAGCCCCCATGTTGTTTGCAGTGTATATGCTACCACTGGGAGATATCATCAGGTGATACAGTCTAGGTTTTCACTGCTATGCAGATGAAACTTAGCTGTATCTGTCCTTTCTGCCCGGACAAGATGATGCACTCTCTGTGCTTGATAACTGTCTTGCTGAGATCAGACTTTGGACGAGTTCTGGCCGGCTGAGACTGAATCCAGATAAGACTGTGGTGCTGGTAGTGGATCCAGGTCATCTGGGGGTGGGTTTGGGGGCTGGACAGCCATCAAATTTATTTCTTGGTGGTATGTCGCTCACTACCTCTGATCAGGTGCGTAACCTGGGCATTATTTTTGATGATGGTCTGACCCTAAAATCTCAGGTGTCAGCTGTCATCAAATCCTTTTTTTGCCATTTGAGGAATATTGCCCTGGTAAAACACCTGGTTCCTCCAGGTGATCTTCCAACATTGGTCCATGCCTTTGTCACTGCCCATCTTTATTACTGCAATTCCATCTACCTAGGGCTACCTGGGGTTGATATTCGCCACCTGCAGCTGGTGCAGAACACGGCAGCCAGGCTTTTGGCTGGGACTTCTAGAACCAGTCATATTATGCCTGTGCTCCACGAAATGCACTGGCTGCCTGTTCGGTGGTGGATCACCTTTAAGGTTGGCTTGCTAACCTTTAAAGCCCTTCATGATCAAGGACCCGGTTACCTGCAAGACCTCCTGGTAATCTACTGCCCCCTCTGTCCTCTCCGCTCCGCCAACGAGGGATTGCTGGAGATTCCCAGGGTACGACTGAAGACATCAAGATCTAGTGCCTTTGCTTTTTCAGCGCCTACCCTGTGGAATTGTCTACCTCGTTGGTTGAGAGAATGCCCAACTGTTGATAGATTTAAAATAGAGTTTAAAATTTATTTATTTAGTTTAGCTTTCCCCAGCTATGGATGACTTGTTTTAATGTTGTGTTTTAAATTCTATTTTATGTATCTGGTTTTATGTACAGCTCCTTGATTTTGAAAAGTGCTATAAAAATAAAGATGATTTGATTTGATTTTTGCCAACTGTAGCTCAGCTAAGGCCACCTTTCTTGTGCCCTGTACCAAGACCACCATAGCCCAAAGGTCCTTCCACTACCACACCCCCACATGGTTCAACTCCCTCCCGCCCTCTGTCACTAAGTCTACCAAAATTGGTCCCTTTAAAGTCACTCTTTGTAACCACCTCTTTGGTGCCCAAAGCTGTAGTTACCCTTAATCAAACTAATGTTGAGGTCCCTCCCCATTTCTGGCCCACTGCACTGACAATGTCGGTTGGACTGCTTCCCCCCCTTTTTTTTTCTTTTTTCTTTTCCTTAACCCTGTTCCCCTCCACCCTTCCACTTAGGTATTTCCCCGGTATGACCAGGGTTGTGACTTCTACTATTGTTATGCTTTATACAATTTACTATTTACTGCATGTAACTTTATTCTGTAAACCACTGTTATATTGTGTTCTTTTGCTATATGTATTGCACCTATATGTTACTACTGTTGTATCTCACACTGTAACCATGTCTACCCTCCCTGCAATGAGGTGCCTTTGAAAATAAGTCCCTCACTCAAAGGTTGTAAATCCAACTTTCAAAAATAAATAAATAAATAAAAATATTGTTTGATTGTTGCAACTGTCAAGATAAAAGTTTGAGTGCAGAAGGATGCAAATGCAAGAACATGAGGAACAGCATATATCAGAGGGTCTATGTTTTCAAGATAGTAGAAGATAGTGTATTTTTTCCATGCTGCTCTAAAGGCAGACATGTTGATGCCACTAGAGAGTCCAAGATGGTGGCAGATGCATGGTTGAAATATATTTTTACATCCTTTACAGCTCTTGGAATGGTGAAGAAGGAGTCATTTCTTGTTGGCATGAGGGCAAGTAGCACTGAATTGATTAGAGAAATAAACAGAGTGATTGAGTACAGCTGAGGAGAAGACAGCACTTCCTCTAAGTCTTAGGGATTCAAAGAAAGCTGAAGTCATAGCCTACTGTAACAGTTGATTGTTTAGTGTACTGAAGACTTCATCGTGTAAGAGATTTGTTAGTTTGGGTATTGAAGGAATGTTTTAACTGCTGGACTGGATAAGTGTGAGCTATGTAGATGGATTATAAGGTAAATTGAATGTCCAGTATACAGTATATTGTCTAACAATATTGACCAACAGACCTAATGCTTGAGACCAGCAGATCTGTCTGACAACTGAGTGACTGGAGCTGACAACTCCATCCACTACAGAAATTGTGCCACTGAGGCACAACTTGGACTGTTGTCTTACAAACAACCTATCAGACAAGCTGGAGTTTTGTCTCTAAAAATCCTCACAGACATGACCATTGGGGCCATCCTTGAGGAGTCAGCACTGAGTTGCAACACGAAGAAAAAGTCTTTCACAATTTGGTTACTTGGTTACTTGGTTTAGTGGACAAAAGAAGACAATTGCCCACTGAGATTGTCCTCCACATGTGTGGAACATTAACCTACTGTTAGTTAAATAGCCATTGATCTAGTTTTTTTTTTTTGTAGATTGTAATATTTGGAGAATCTACTATATCTTGTGGGAGTGCATTCCATAGCCTTGGTGCTCTAATAGTGAAGAAATGATGCCTTTTGTTATGTCTTGCTCTTTTGACTTCCAGTTGTTAAGTGTGTAACCTGGCCACAGTTTTTCTTGTGGAGTAAGTAATAACACACTGTTGAATCAGAACAGGTGATTGAAGAATATTAAATAACTATAGGCGATCACCTCTAGTTCTTCTTTATTTTAGTGAGTATAAACTGGTTTTATGAAGCCTAGTATCATAATCTAATTTAGCAAGGTGAGGAACAAGTTTAGTTGCCCTTCATTGAATCTGTTCCATTCTATTAATATTGGAGATCAGGTGTGGACTCCAAAATGGTGAGCCATAGTCAGTGTATGGCCTGACATGTGACCTGTACAAGGTCATAATGCATTGTTCAGTTTTGGAGATAAAGGTGCGATTTATCCTATGGTGGAGAGAATTAGTTTGGTTAGCTATTTTATTGCAATGAGATGAGGAAGTTAATTTATCATTAACCAGTATCCCTAGGTCTTTTTCTGTGTTTGAATCCCTGATGGTAGTGTTATTTAGAAGGTTAGAAGATACAGTATGTTTGTTTGGGGTTGTTTTTTATCCCATGTGTAACACTGCACATTTTGAAACATTAAAGTAAATTTTATTGATATGTGCCCAGTGTTCTATTGATGCAAGGTCTGATAATAAACTTTTACTATTGATCTCATTGTTAACGTTACCCCCTATTTTTGTGTCGTCAGTGAACCTTACTAAGATATTGTTGGATGAAATATTCATATAGCTGATGAAAATGTTAAAGAGCGTGGGGCACAGAACAGAGCCCTGGGGAACACCACTAGTCACCCTTCCCATGTCAGATAATGCACTGTTTACCCTAACCCTTTTAGTTCTGTTACTCAGCCAACTGTTTATCCATAAGACGATGGAGGGTGAAAAACCTAGATGACTAAGTTTGTTGATCAAAATAGTATATGACACTTTATCAAACTTTACTATGATCAAGAAGAATAACATCAGTGGGGGTATTAGAGTCAAGACTTTTGCTGATATGATTATAGAAAGAAAGTAGATTGGTAGTGCAGGAGAAACCTGAGTTAAACCTGTGTTGAGTTATATCTACAATGTTCAAAGATTGCATCTGTCTTTCTAAAAGTGATTTAATATTTTTTCCATTAATTTACAGGGATTGAAATGAGGCTAATTGGTCGGTAATTTTCAACTTTTGAATGTGGTCCCTGTTTAAAGATGGGAGTAACAATAGCGGTCAGCCAATCAGATGGGACTCTGGATTCATAGAGAAATTTGTTAAAGATAAGTGTTAATGGAAGGATAATGGTTTGTTTTGTTCCTATAAGGAATTTGTATTAATATTGTCAGGGCAAGGACTTGTTGTTTGTTTTAATGTTTGTAATATTTCCTGAGTGTCATGTAGTGAGACCTTGTAGTCTATAAAGCTGGAAGAATAAGTTTTTAATGTTGTTAATAGAGCTTCTTGCTCAAAAACTGAGGAGAAGTATTCATTTAGCACAGTAGCTATTTCTGTATCAGATGTAATAGTTGTATTAAAAATATTTAATGGTCCAATCAATCTGTTTTTCCCTTTTTTGCTATTTAGGTAAGAATACAGGGCTTTATGTGAATTTTTAGCATGTATAATTTGGAATTCTAAGTTGCGTTTTGCAAGTATGATCTGTTTTTTTAATTTCTTAACAGCTTCCCTATATTCAGTTATTATGTCATTCTTTTGATCATTTGGACATTTTTGTAATAGTGAGAATAGTTTTTGTTTACGTGCAATTTGTTTTTTGATAGATTCATTAAACCAAGGAGGAATTTTTCCTTTAATATTGTATTTGCTCTTTTCTGGGACATACAAATGTTCTAATTCGTGATTTTTTTATTTTAATAAGTCCCAGGCATCTTGAGTACTAAGGGGAGAAAGAATATTTTCCAATTGAAAGTGCTTAAGTGTTCATTAATTTCATAAAAGTCAGCCCTATCATATTGCTTAATTTTGAGTTAATTAGTTGTAGGATATTGATGTAGTGGAATAGTGAAGTATATAGACATGTGGTCACTGTTACCAAGTGGGTCAGAGATCTGGAGATTAATTATGGAAGTCTCTAAGTTTGTTATTACAAGGTCTAAGATGTTTTCTCCCCTGGTGGGTTCCCTAATAAGTTGGTTAAGGCCAAATCTATGGTGGTTGTAAGTAGTTGTTTATCATGTTGATTTGAACCTGTTAAGGTTTCCCAGTTAATAAAGGGTAGATTGAAATCTTCCAGTATTAGGACCATATATTTGTTTGCTGTTTGAGAGGTTTCTTCCGCTAACTGTGTAGTTTGAATAATGTCTGCGGAGGGAGTATGATAACAAGTGCCAACTAATATTTGGGGAAGTCCCGAGGACTGCATATTTATCCATATACTTTCCAACTGAATATTAGCTGTTGATTCAAAGGAGGGAATGTAATTTCTGACATAGATACTTACACCTTCCCCTTTTCTTTTATCCATTCTATTTTTATAGTAGTGTTTAAATCCAGGGATTTCAACTATCCATTTTTGTCAGAGTTGCCCAAGTTTCTGTTATATCTATTAGTCCTAAGTCGAGGGACTGTATTTTAGTTTCTAGTTCCGCATGTTTGGAAATATTTAAAGAATGAGCATTGAAGGATAGTATATTCAGGTTATTATACTGTGGTGGGTAAGTGTTTGTAATAAGAGAATTAGGTGCTAACCCAATCTCCCCCTTGTCCTTCAGTTTAAATGATTGCTGATAAATGTAGCAATCTTACATCCCAGTAATGTGCTTCCCCTTCTAATAAGGTGTAAACCGTCCCAACAGAATAGTGACGGTTTTTCATAAAATTCTTGCAAATTCATGAGACAGCAGATATCTTGTCGATAGCACCATTTGTGAAGCCATTCATTCAGGGCTATTGTTTTGGCTGAAATTTGCCTTGCAGCTCTTGGAACTGGCATTATTTCAGATAGGCGTAGAATACATCCTCTTTCCATCAGTGCATTACAGAGAGAAACGTAGTTCTGATTAAGTTGCTGTAGTGGAGATCTGTTAATGTCATTAGTCCCTATGTGAATGACTACTAAGGGGTTCTTACCTGCTGGTGACAGAATATTTTTTGACTTCGAGGTTATGTCAGAGACCCTTGCCCCTCAATAACTTGAGCAGATTTGATGTTCTTTATCTGGGTTACAAACGGCCCAATCAATATATTTTATGATGGAATCTCCCAAGACATACACCTGTTTTTTTGGGTGGCCCACCTGAGCTGTTGGGGGGATAATATTTGGGTCTGTAAAACAGGAGTTTGCTGACTAGGTGTGTAGCTAGGACTTGTTGGCTTATTTACATTTATTCCAAATTCTGGGCTAATATTTGTAACTCCATCAATTGTTTGTGTTAATTGTTCAAATGAGTTATATGTAGGGATTGGAGGGGGACTAAGAGAGGGTCAAATAGTATTTCTTTTTAGCTTGCTTTGAAGAATAGTAATCCAGTTATCCACCTCTTTTGTAGTTTGTGGCTGGAAGTTGGACATGCCAATTGAGAGGGTGAAAGTGGTAGCTAGGTGCCCTCCTAATTTAGGGGTGGGTGGAATATTTAAATGAGATCCGTGAGGGGTAGCAGCATCCATCAATTGTGTGTATGATGCATTTGCCTACACAAGGAGTTACATTTGCTCAATATAGTCCTCCAGGGCTCTGATGTCTGAATTTGTCATTTTATTTGGGTTGGAGGCATTTGATTTCTGCCTGCAAGTTGCTTACCAACACACACCTATCACATGTAAAATTGGGTATGTGTTTACCTATAGCATACGTCTGGCATGAGGAGCAGAATTTGTTTGCTTTCTTCATGATGCTTTGATGCTAGTGCACGTGGTTTGCAAGATATATTGTTTATATGTTTGGGCTCCTTGGCAGGTGTCACGAAATATGGTCCTGGTTCTGCTGTCCTGATGGACATGGTAGACATGTGCTGAGATGCGCGTGTTTCTGCACGCATCTCCACATGCGGCCCCACACACTTGCCCTGCTTGTTAGTGTGGGTCTTTATCCTGAGACGAGACCTGGAAGTGTCTAGACGTGCCGCTTCCAGTCTCTCACTCTGTGTCAAGTTGTAAAACCACTCAAAAGCCTTTAAAAGGCACACACTGAATGTCTGATGGACTGGAATAGGCAATAAATGCACTGAGAAGTGCAGAGTTGTAAAACAATGCAGTCAAAGTGGGTATTATACTGTGGTAGTCTAAATGCAGACTTCCAGTGTCCCACAGTGCTTGTACTCAGCAGTACAATGAGCACAGGCATAGGGATGGTACCCTTTTACCAAAGCTCATGCAGTGTATAACATATAAGCATTCACGTTAAAGCAGATAAAAGTTATATATAAAACCTCTCACCAGAGGTGCGCTAGCTTTTAGGCAGGGTTTTAATCTACTGCACACTCACTACTGTGGGTCTTTATGTGTGTGAGACCTGGAAGTACCTAGACATGCTGCTTCTGGTCTCCCGCTCTGTGTCAAGTTGTAAAACCACTCAAAAGCCTTTAAAAAAGCACACACTGAATGTTTGATGGACTGGAATAGGCAATACATGCACTGAGAAATGCAGAGTTGTAAAACAGTACAGTCAAAGTGGGTATTATACTGTGGTAGTCTAAATGCAGACCTCCAGTATCCCACAGTGCTTTTACTCAACAGTACAATGAGCACAGGTATAAGGATGGTACCCTTTTACTAAAGCTCATGCAGTGTATAACATATAAGTATTTAAGGTAAAACAGACAAAAGTTTCATACACAACCTCTCACCAGAGATGCGTTAGCTTTTAGGCAAGGAGTTTCCCACATTTTACTCATGGTTCCCATGCCCAGGCGTGAAAAGTCATTCACCCCATATAGGGTACGCCACTGTAGATGGCCACTACCAAGATGTAATGCTCAACTATTCTGGGACAGAACTAGGGACCCAAAAAGAACAGGAGTGGGATGGTTCCTCTCACTGCAACTCCCTCTGCCAGACAAACCCAAAGCTCTGAGTGAGCAAGTCACTACCTTCAGTAACATTCCACTGTGACATATGCTGCTGCAAGAGATCCTCGCACTGGCATCTCTGCCCAAATGACTCACAGTGGCATCAGAGAAGACCTGAAAGTGTTAACCATTTGCATCCCAGAGTGACTAAGCAAAACGAAACCCATTACATTGCATAGAATTCTAATACACAGCTAAACATTTTAAAGACTCTGCTGTGGAAACCTGAAAAATATATTGAAGCTACACTTCTAGTACATCTCAAGAAAACCTGACTAGCAACCTGGGGGGACACTGGGGTTACAGTTGTGCAGACTATGCACATCCTAGGATGATGGAATAGAAGTCATAACTTTGGCAGGCAGAGGATGGAATTACTGAATTGCATATCAAGTTCATGTTGATCTTCTCAGGACATTCATCATAGAGGAGGAAGATTGACCTGTATTTATTATGGCTAAGATTGCTTGGTTGTCAGAATAGAACATGACAGGTTGAGTGTTCCAAAAGGTGACCCCATGTGAGAGCAGTTTTTGCAAAAGGATACGGTTCCAACAAGGAAGACATGGAATGAAAATGAGGAATCTTGGATTTCTAATGGTCTTGGATGAACAAATCAAAAATGCCAAAAAGAATGCTTCAAAACCATAGGATGGTGTTGTGTCAAGGAATGTTCGAGTGTTAAATTCTGTAGCTGGATCTTTCCAAAAATGGATATGCCATTCCAGTGTAAGAGCGAATGTGAGCACATGTTAAGGTTTGAGAAAGTGAAAGCAGCAATGGTAAGGTGATAATCCAAAGCAGTGCCGGTTATGAAATCTTCCATATAAAAAGGAATACAAAACTTTCCTCTGGCAATATTCCTCACTACACACTTCAGATGTCCTAGTAAGGAAAACAGTTTCTCATTTCTACAGGATCATTTTGATAACATGGAAGAGACCAAATTGGAATGTCAAACAGTCTGATTTGAGATGTCTGTATATGTAGAAGCAAACAAATAACTAAGGTGGATGGCAGAAAATAAAATCTGGTATGGGAGCCTTTGTCAAGGCCTGAGAGAAAAACTTGAATCAGAATTGTTTGATTTGAAGGAAGTGCAGTCTGTAGTCATGTTCATCCAAAAAGGTTAATTACTGTGTGAAAATATCTACTCAGACGCTGAACTATAACATGAATGGGAATTTGGAGATGGACAGGATATTGAACAACAAAGACAACAATGAACTACTGAACAGCTAGAGGCCTTTAATGTGAGGCCTTTAAAGGTGTAGCAGTTTGGTCAGGACTTCCTCCAACTAATGAATTCACTGGGCTTCACACAGGTGTTTACCTCTGTGACCCATAATCGTGGTTATTCACTGGACCTGGTCTTCCTACTGAGTATGGAGACCTCCAATTTGGTGGTGTAGCTGGTTGTATGATGTGACCATCATACTGTAAGGTTCAATTTCCAGGCTCCCACCTATAGGACGGCCCCTACGGAGATGGTACAGTACCACCCTTTAAGGGGTTTGACTCCAAATGGCCTGGTTGCTGTACTGGACCAATTGGGTCTACTGAGTGCAAGCAGTGACCCAGATACTCTGGTACAGACCCATAATAGGGCTGTGACTGAGGCTCTGGATTCCATCACTCCTGTCTGGGTTTGCCCCCTCACTCTGCACCCTCAATTCCCCTGGTTTGATGGGACTTTGAGAGAGCTGAAAAGAGTGGGATGAAGGATGGAGCATTGCTGGCAGAAATTGGTTCTTGATGCTGACAGACTTAGATTGATGGCCCTTTATAAGGACTATCAATTAGCTATCTCCCATAAGAAGGCAGAGTTCCTGTCTAGGGAGATTGCCACTGCACAGAACTGACCAGCTCAACTCTTTTGAACTGTGGACATACTGTGCAGTCCAGCCTGTCTGCAGTCCCAGACAGCGTTGTCACAAGAGAAATGTGACAAGTTTGATCAATTCTTTGTGGATAAGGTTGCTGATATCAGGTCCGAGATCTGTGCAGCTTGTTCCAATGGGGATGGTGTGGTTGGTAGGAGTTTACAGTTTCTCAGTCTGTCTGGTCTAACTTCAACCAGCCAGCGATCGTGGATGCTGTGATGATTATCCAGAGTATGCGGTCGACTTGCTGTAGTTTGGGCCCAGGCCCAACTCGCCTCCTTGTGGGGTGAATTGAGGTCATTGGCCCAGTCCTAGCTGAGATTGTCTGGTGTTCATTAGAGACAGGTGTGTTTCCAGACACCCTGAAGGGGTCGGTGGTGACACCTTTCCTTAAGAAACTCTCTGTCGGCCCAGACTGTCATGCTAACTACAGGCCCATCTCTAACCTTCCCTTTGTGGGTAAGGTTATTGAGAAGGTGGTCACACCGCAACTGGAGGGTCACCTTACCATCCATGACATCTATGATACTCTTCAGTTTGGATTTCAAAAAAAGCATAGCACTAAGACAGCCCATGTTCGGGTCCTCAGTGTTCTCCTAATAGTGAGAGATCAGAAGAGCCATTCCATCTTGGTTCGTTTTTATTTATTTATTTAGCTTTTGTTGACCGGGTAAGTGCACTAGACAAATTCTGCCTATTTTCAGGCATGACCCGGGGGAAGGGGATACAGATAAATGCCAACTGACCTTGAACCAGATTAAGCTGTTGGTGGTATTTTTAGTGAATGAGGGAAATTTGGCCAGGACACCGGGGAAATTCCCCTACTCTTTTCGATAAGTGCCATGGGATTTTTAACATCCACCTGAACTACCACCAATCCAGGCAGATGGGACCTTGGTTTAACGTTTCATCCAAAAGACAGCATCTCAGAAGTGCAGCACCCCTCTCATGCTGCACTACAGTGTCAGTACTGGGATATTTACCCAAGTGCCAGATGTGAGAACTGAACCCACAGCCCTCTGATCTCCCGGCCTCAGAGGCGAGTGTGCTACCTACTGAGCCACTGACACTGCTAAAGTGATTTAGTGATTTTGATCTCTCTCTCTGTGGCATTTGACACCGTGGACCATGATGTGTTGCTGAAGTGCCTGCAGCTGATCTGTGGAGTATCTGGTACAGTCCTGAGATGGTTTCAATCTTTCCTCACCGGCAGGTTTAGGAGAGTTGTTTCAGAGATGTATTCCTCTGATAAATTCTCCCTGTTTTGTGGGGTGCTGCAGGGCTCTGTTCTATCACTCGTGTTGTTCACAGTGTATATGCTGCTGTTGGGAGACATTGTAAGGTGATATGGGCTGAGTTTTCACTGCTATGGAGATGATACTCAGCTCTACATGTCCTTTGTGCCAAACAGGTGGGAGCTGTCTCAAGCTTTAACAACTGCTTCTCTGAGATTCCAGATTGGATGAGTGCTAACTGGTTGAGGTTTAACCCAGACAAAACTGAGGTTCTGGTGGTGGACCTGGGTCACCGGGTAGGGGGGTCTTCAGCTGGGTGGCCATCTGGATTTGGCTTGGTGGCCACCAGTTGATGATCTCTGAGCGGGTGAGAGATAGAGCATTATTCTTGACAAAGGATTGAAACTTAAATTTCAGATGTCATTCATTGTCAAGACTGCCTTTTACCATCTGAAGAATATCACCTGGATTAAGCACCTCATTCCACCCAATGACCTTCCAACTTTGGTCCATCCCTTCATGACCTCCCACCTTGACTACTGTAATTCACTTTACCTAGAGCTACCGCGGGTAGATATCCACCACTTGCAGCTAGTGCAGAATCATGCAGCTAGGCTGTTAACTGGGCTACCTTGAGCTCGCCATGTCATGCCTGTACTGTGCAGCTTACATTAGCTGCCTATTCAGTGGTGGAATACCTTCAAGGTCAGCTTGCTGACCTACAAGGCCCTACACTTACAGGAACCATGCTATCTGCAAGGGTTTCTTTGCCCCTACTGCCTCCCTGACAACTCTGCTCCATTGATGAGGGATTGCTAGAGATTCCAAGGGTTCACTTGAAGACCTCTGTGACCCGAGCTTTTGAAATTGCAGCCCCCACTCTGGGGAATTCTCTACCTCATCGGATAAGAGAGTGCCTGATGGTGGAGAGCTGTAAATCTGCATTAAAAGCATATTTGTTCAATCTTGCTTTTCCTGACTCTGAATAAGCCTTGTTGCTGATATTTATTAAGTAAATATGTTTTTTAGCTGTGGCTTTAAGATTAATTATGCTAGTGCTACGGTTCCTGTTAGAATTGCACTATTTTATAAATAAAGTTTTCTTGCTTGCTTGCTAGCATGGCTCAGTTGGTAGCACATCCACCTCTGGGCCAGAAGGTCACAGGTTCCCATCTTACACTTGGATTGGACCCACACCTTCAAATGCTGGCTCCTGACTGCAGTACTGAGGGATGCTGTATTGTCAGGGTGTGCCACCAATGTTGCCTATGCTCACTTCTGGTTCTGTCCTAATGGGAGGCCAGGTAGAAGTAAAGTTACCCAAAGCACTTTCACAATAGTAGGGGAATGGTTTATTGTTACAAATCAAATATTAACAATTCAAGAATGTACACAACCATATTCAGAAAAAAATCACATTATATGGCAATTACACAATTAAAAAATTGCCCAGGAAAAGTGTTTCCATCTAGTACCACAGAGGACTGTAGACAATCCTATATATTCCAAGGCACTTTGTTTTCTCAGAGTAGTTTCAATCATATGCAAAAGCACTTTTTGATCCAAACAGACTTGTAGCAAGATATATTTATAACATACCTGCCATATCAACACTAACACAACAAAGAATCAGTAGTATCAAACAGGGATAATATTTGGAAGGTAGAAACTGAACATCTCCATACTGTATATAAAAGTGTCATAAGAAATAGTTGCCCAGAAAGGGTCAAACCAAGAACTACCCAACAGAGACAAAAACATTTGCATAAAAGGACAAAGTATAAATGTTGCATTGTCTCAAACTGAGCCCCAGAACTGCTTTGTGGGCAAAACATCTCTTTGATACTTTTATGCTTATTATCTTTCACGTTCAGTTTAGAGATGCAGCGAATTTAAATTCCACCGGCAAAGTGAATACAAAGTGGGTACTTTGGGTTGCCATTCAGCTACGTGGAGTGGGCAATGCAAAGTGCTCACTGCACCTTGTCATTACCACTTCGTGTTCAGGTGGAATGGCAATGCGAAGTTAGGTGAAGTCATTGTCTTTAATGGACTTCACATTCCTCATTATGATTCTAAGTGATCCACTTGGTGTTTCAGATTTGGCAGCCCCCATACATTGCACGGCTTACAGTGCTGTAAGTCACATGCTCTTTATCTAGGCAGGAAGAAAGTGAGTCATACAAGCAGACATTTTTACTTTCTTCTGTACAGACTGAGAGAATGTAGTATGTTTTGTGACTGCTGATACTTTGAGATCAGAGAAAGGAGATTTAAACTCTGATTTAGACCCAACAGCTTTTTTAAAAGCTATTTTTTTAGTCTTTTCTGTACTCCTTTACTTAATTTGTTCTTTCTGTAAATTTTATTTTTCTTACCTTTATAAGTAGTTAGTTGTTTGTCTGTGTCTGTGTGACTGTGTGTGTGTGTTGTGTGACAGTGTGAGTAGTGATTGCTTGGACTGAGGGAGCTCAGTAGGAGAGATGGACCACGGTGAGGGAATTTCTGGGGCAGGGGCAGCTCTGGGAGAGCATGGTATTGGTAAGTGTCATACCATATGCATGTGGGGAGGGCATAGGTGCCCATTCCTGTTGGACTGCTTAAAACTTGTGAACGCCCCCCCCGGAAGCAGGACCAGGACTGCTTCCTGTCCTGACTCTGAGGCAGTTGAACCACCACCACCAAGTCCAGCACCAGGTCCTCTGGTGCAGGATGTGCCTGTTTCCCAGGGCCCAGATGTGGATCCCATCCCTGTTCAGCACTGTAACCTGCTGGCTGCCAGTTCATCTGGCCATCCCCTGCCTGTGCCTGGTCCTCCCTGCATCTCTATTGTTTGGCAGTTTTTTGACTGTGTCAGGGGGGCAGCAGTGTGGTCAAATACCACCTATGTGAGGTGGAGGTGTGCTGTGGCCCCTGGGGACTGGGGGCCAGCACACCCATATGCTCCATGGGTGCCATATAACCAGCAGTTGGAGTGGCAGGCTATCACAGAACAGACCATGCCTGCACCTGCTGGCCATTCTGTGGCAGAGGGTGCAACTGTGCATTGCGGCATCCCTAAGAAGTGGAGGGCCACAGCAGCACCTGCTGCTCCACCAGCACCCCACCCCCACCACCACCAGCAGGTCAGCCTGTAGAACATGTGGACCCCAGAGAATCATGATAACACAGGCTAACTTGGCAGTTCCCTGGAGTGCTGTCGAGGAGAACAATGAGAGGGTGAGTGCTGTGGAGCAGTGGCTGTATCACATAGAGGGACATCAGTTGCAAATTATGTCCATGCTGGAACTGCTGCTGGATCACCAACGGGATCCCACATTAGTTTTTTTTTTCCTCACACCATGTGCCCCCCCACACCTTCCTTGCTGTGTTATAAATGTATTCCTCAACCATCCCCAACCCTTGTATGTAATTATGCATTTTTTTGTTGTTTTCCATATGCATGACACTTTGTGTTCTGAGCAGTGCAAGTATACTGTGCTAAACTGCATGTGTGCAGTCAGTCTTCTTTCCAGTCTGTGTATGTTCTGCAGGCACTGTCCAACTCCCTGACTTAAAAACAAACATTAATGAATACAATGGTGGGGTGGTGAAGCATGGAGAGATACTACAAAAAAGGCTTACAATACATCCAAGTAACTATGAAAAAAAATAATGTTGTGATTCATGACATGATCATGAATCATGATTTGTGACTGCATTTGTGACCGTGATAATGAAGAACGTGATTTGGTGTCGATGGTGTGAGATAACCAGTATGAAACTGTATTGGGAAACGAATGCCTATGGCTGTCCTTCCCTGATGAGCTGTAGCTTAAAACTCCCAGACTTAAAAACACATGTCAATGAGTACAATGGTGGGGTGGTGAAGCCTGGAGAGATACTACAAAACAGGCTTACAATACATCCAAGTAACTAGAAAAAACAATTATCATTGTGATTCATAACGTGATCGTGAATTGTGATTTGTGACTGCATTCGTGACCGTGATGATGACGAACGTGATTTGTATCACGAATGACTCATGATGATGGTCCTGACTTAAAAACGCATATTAATGAGTACAATGTTCGTGCAGAATTAAGCACCACACCTGTCCAGTACTCTGAAGGGAAGCCAAAGAAACAACTGTGACTTAAGTTAGAGATGGAGATTGGGCCCTAAAGAGATGCAAATGCACACACAGATTAAGATTGTGCTGTGCACTGAAGAGATGCAGACATAAAGGCACAACACCTAACCAGTGCTCACCATCAGAAATTCAAATCTGGAAAAGAATACCTTTGCCGGTTGGGGCAGGCCGGAGGGAGGGGCAGTGTACTGAAAAGCTGCAGTAACAGTCACCAGCACTAGTACCAGTAAAGATAGCACAAAGAAGTACAAAAATCATACAGCTGCAGTGGATAGCAGCTTCACATTGCTGAAATTATTATGTGGCACAATGACACGCATCACACACATACTCACACACACACTAAGTAATGCATAGCAAATTGATAAGTTCAGTAATATAACCACATATTTTAAACAAACTAAAATTATGCACTGCTGCGCCGCAACAATCAGCAAAACAATGGCAAGAAATATTGAAAATTTTACTGTGTGTACATTAACACAATTAGACAAGAAAACATCAAAACAGAAAGCACTGTCTTTTTCTCCAAGTTAATCTACCTACATCACAGATACGCCCCTTCCCCAAAGCACACTTCCACTGTCTCTCAGTACACAGACTGAATATTGTACATTAACATTCAAAATCCATACACAAACAATAAACGCTCAATGATATGAGCACAGGAGGGTTTCCTATAATTGATGACCTAAAGTTTCAGCAAAAAAAATGACTCAAAAAGGCTTTTTTAACAGCTTTCAGAAGGTTTGAATAGTAGAGAGCTCTCAGAACAGATTGTCTCCTACAGCTTCCTACACACACTACCCCAAACTGAGGCTGTACAGAACAATCTAGAGCCCATGTGACCTGAACTCCCATGAATCACTGCAAAATTCGCCTTTGGAACTTAAAAACAAGGCAAAGTGAGGCGAAGTACATTGTTTTCAATGTACTTACATAAAATGATGAAGTAGTAGTTTAGGAAAGTGGAGTAATGCGAAGTCATTGTTTTCAATTGACTTCACGTTACCCATTATAACGCAAAGTACTCTGCTTCACGTTGCGGAGCACTCCGCAAATTCACTTTCACTCCATGAATCACTTCACGGAGAGAATTGGGGCCACTTCGCCCATCACTAGTTCAGTTTGTCATGGCAACATAACCAGACTACATCCCAGTATTGTGCTGGAATGCTTCTATCAGTTAAATAGTTCAAGGCAATCTGTTTAAGTCATTGGTAGACTTCTGGCATTATCTCAACATAAGATATAACTAAGGATTTGTAGAAGGTTTTACAATGCTGGGTATGAATGGTGTCCCATGAAAGTTTTCTTTTTGTTAATACATTTCAGAAAAGGTTCTAATATGTCGAAAAAAAAATGTCCTAAAAATGGGCTTTGGTCATTGTCATTTCAGTTGAAGTGGTTCCAGCCATATAGAAACCCATTTCTTCCACAAAGAGTGTTGAGCAGAGAACCAGGGTATGATATTTGTTTGAAAAAATGTACTTAAAAATATGACTGTATGAATCATATCGAACCCTCCCTGATGTCTCTCATTTAAAAGGATTCATTCTACTGTCCAATACCATTTGAAAGGATATATTGAGTATAGAGATCCAGCATAATTTAATTTCACCAGCAAAATTCTGAAAAAATCATGAATTTCACAGTGCAAAATATTTCGAGAAATTTGCAAATTATGCCAAATATTTCATGGGATGTGAAATGCAGAATTTCAGCCGTGAAATGCAGAATTTTGCCAGTGAAATGCAAAATTTCTCAGGCAGAATTTTGCATTTTGCAGCTGTGAGATATTTCATGAAATGCGCAAATTTCACAAAATATTTTGCGGAATGAAATTTGCTGATTTTGACCATGTCCTACTGAGTATTTGGGTTTCAAACTGCTAAGGCAGAGGGAAAATTGCACTGGCATAAGGAAATGTGGGTATTAAAAATGTTTTTATATTACTAATTTGTTTCTTTTTGAATAATTGCCAGTTTTTCCACTTGGCAACTTTCAGTGCCCCCACATCCAAAGCTTTCTCCCAGCTAAACAATGGTAAATTAGTCAGACCATAATATACACCTAAAATGTTATTTGGATCTAAAGACACCATAATACCACTAGTACCAGAAGGAATAGCCTCATGAATTCCAATAGATAATACTTGGCTTTTTTGCATTTTAATCTGTGAACCTATAAGCTTAGCAATGTCTTCACATGTGCCACTGCTCCTCCCCAGAATGCATATCCTGAATAAATAAACAGATGTTATCTGCATATGTCAAGAATTTAACTTCCTCCAAAGACAATGAGTTCTGAATTCCATGAATATTCAGTGTAGTACTAATGGCTCTTAACATAGGGTCTAATGTTAATATGTATAAGATAGGGCTTAGAGGACATCCCTGCCTCACACCTCTATGTAATGGTATACAAGATCCTAGCCACCCATTTACGTTAGGGATAATAGTTATTCAAGAATAGATAATTAATAACCCCTTCATACCTGAATTAAATAGAATGCAATGCAAAGTGAGCCACAAAAGTGGAGCGTAGGTGTAATCCAGTTGATAAAATGGTGTGAAAATCCATATTTGTGTAACACAACAAATATATATTCATGGGGAACTTTATCAAAGGCCGTTTCCTGATCCAGAATAAACATGACATGCCCTTTACTCTCCCTGTTACAAAACTCAATAATTTCTCTTATGGGTAATAGATTGTCCTGAATTTTCCAGCCTGGAATAAAACATGGCTGTACGGGATGTATAATAGTTGACAAAACTGCTGCTGATCATTTACAAAAAATGTTTGCAAAGATCTTAGCGCCTGTATTGATTAGACAAATTGGTCTCCAATGTTTCAACTCTATCGAGTTATCTTTTTTGAATAAAAATATTGGATTACTTTGGTGATATATCCCAAAATAGTAAGCTGTGTCAGAAAAATATTAAAGACTAAAACCAAAATAGGAGCCAATTGTGTGTTAAAGGTCTGATAAAATTCTGAAGTCAAACCATCAGTTCCTGGTGAAGTCGATTTCTCTGGGGTAGAAACTGTTGATATGACTTCTTCTGTACATATAGGTTGTGTCAAGAAAGTATTATCGGGCGGCTAATACTTGTGGCAGGCCTAAGGAGTCTAAGAAATGTTCAGTCTTATTATCTATAGGAAACTATGATCCCTGCATATGGGGCACAAAAACCCTGACACAATATATCAGTTGGGGGGGGGTGAGGCTATAGCATGCACCAAGCAGGAAAGGGATCTTGGGGTTATCATCTCTGATGACCTCAAGGTAGGGAAACAGTGTGACAAGGCAGCAGGTAAAGCAAATAGGATGCTGGGATGTATAGGCAGGGGCATCACCAGCAGGAAAAGGGAGGTCATAATTCCAATATACAAGACACTAGTGAGGCCCCACCTGGAGTACAGTGTACAGTTCTGGAGACCATACCTACGTAAGGACATAGATAGGGTAGAGAAGGTTCAGAGGAGGGCAATGAAGATGGTGCATGGATTGCATCACAAGTCCCATGAAGACAGGTTGAAGGAACTGAGGAGAGGAGGGAGAGAGGGGATATGATAGAGACATACAAGTATCTCACAGGGAGGAACAGGGTGCAGGAATACATTATTTTTAAGCGAAAAAGATGTTCTAGGACTAGAGGGCATGGGATGAAGTTGGAGGGAGGATGATTCAGAGGAAACATGAGGAAGAATTTCTTCACAGAACGGGTGGTGGACAAGTGGAACACCCTGCCA
Source organism: Neoceratodus forsteri (assembly GCA_016271365.2). Classification (NCBI taxonomy): domain Eukaryota; kingdom Metazoa; phylum Chordata; order Ceratodontiformes; family Ceratodontidae; genus Neoceratodus; species Neoceratodus forsteri. Next base: position 662,542,449 of record CM028130.1, on the reverse strand, counting down.
GAGGAAGTGGTGGGGGCTGAAACAATCACAGGATTTAAGAATGCACGGGATAGACATAAAGTAATTCTGGAGGTCAGGGGTAAGGGGCAACAGACTTCTAGGAAAACATAAACTGAACTTACAAGCTCAAATGGGCAGACTGGGTGGGCCATAGGCCCTTATCTGCCGACACTGTCTATGTATCCATGTATCTATGTATCCCACTGTATGTTTCAAAAATTTGTGAGTCATACATAACATTGCTTTGTTTGGATGTCCGAATGTTTCCAGCCAGATCAACTAAGGAGGGTATTCTCCTCTTTTGAATTCTAGACTTCTGTCCCTGACCATTTGCCACCAGCTGACCTGCTGTGTGGCTGGTTTCTACACCCACCGCCCATGCTTCTCTGCCTGCTAGAAGCCTGGAAAGACATCAGCCCTTGAACAGGCACCACCCATGAACCTGTGGTGTGGCTGGCTTCTCCAGCCACCGACCATGCTTCCCCACCTGCCAACAGAAGTCTGGAAAGACATCAGCCCCTGATCAGGTGCTGCCCACAGACCTGCAGTGTGGCTGGCTTCTCCTGCTGCTGACCATGCTTCCCCACCTGCCCACCAGAAGCCTGGAAATACATCTGCCCCTGACCGAGCACCACCTATTGACCTGCAGTGTGGCTGGGTTCTCCAGCCACCAACGGCACTTCTCCACCTGCTCACCAGAAGCCTAGAAAGACATCAGTCCCTGACTGGGTGCCACCCACTGACCTGTGGTATGGCTGGCTTCTCCAGGCACCAACCCCACTTCCTCATCTGGCCACCAGAAGCCTGGAAAGGTACACATATCCAAAGATGCCAATTTGATTGGCCCTCACCTCTTAGCAAAAGGCTGCAATTGGCTGGTTTCTCCTAGGCAAGCTCTCACTACTGTTTCTCTGCTGTTCTACTCTTGCTGACTCCTGCTTTCTCTCTGCTGATTTTACTACAGTTTAATCTTCTCCCACCCCACTCCACCCCAACACTCCTTAAATACACTTTCAGCACTCTGTGCTCCACCCAAACTGAAGAGAAATAGTTTTTCATCTCTCTCTCTCTTAAAGTGACCACTACCTCTGCTAGCAACAGGTACCCGAGCAGCTGGCTAACAACTATGGGCATGTATAAGTACCTCGTACTGCTGATAATAAGACTCCTATACACACTGGAAGGTATGGACAATGGCAAACCATTAACAATACCCCTTTCTAACCAGCTAACAACACGTAGCCTATTAATACTAACAACAGGAACAAGGGAAAGTTATGAAGCTAATCATATTGATCAAACACTTTGCAATCCTTCACCACAACTGCTTAGATCACTAATCCTCACACCTCCACCTGTTGCTGCACTGCTGTGCACACACACCCTAACAAATATAGCCAAAAAACATAGTCTAGGAAAGCACAGGCACATCAGCAGAATGAGGGCCAACTGGAAACAGTACCTCAAAAGACTTATAATCATCATTCTACTCCTGTCTGGGAACATACACCCTAACCCAGGCCCACCTGGTCCAGTGAACTATAAGGATCAAGGTCACCTTAAAATTGCATCAATCAATATAATAGCCTGCTGCCTAAAATCCCACAGTTCCAGGCCTGGGTAACACAACATGAACCAGACATAATCTAACTTACTGAAACCTGGCTCTCCCACAAGATATCGGATGCCACAGTATCCCCTGATGGTTATGCCATCTTCCATCTGGACAGGCTGTCCAAATGTGGGGGAGGATGTCTGGTATGTCTGAGTAATGAAATCAAAGGCCAAGTGATGCCTAACAGTCCCAACACAAAAGACACACAAATTGTATCCATCAAACTTACAATAGGTCATCAGTGTAAAACACTGGTGCTCACAACAGTCTACATACCTCCTGGAAGGCAAGGACCATGCTTAGAACAGTTTATTGATCACTTTAACCAGGTTAACCATATAAGAAAGGGATCTAGGAATTACAGTGACACAGGATCTCTCTTTCAAAACTCACTGTATTACTATCACGCTGAAAGTGATACAATTTTAAATTGTATACTAAGACATCTTCAAAGTAGAAAATCAGAGGTTATAGTTCCCTTGTATTCTTCCCTGGTAAGACCTATGCTTGAGTATGGAGCACAGGTCTGGTCCCCATTTAAGAAAGGAGAGGTTCAGATGATAGAGAGGGTGCAAAAGCAGGCTATAAAAGCTATTGAGGGATTGAGGCATATGTCTTATCAGGAAATACTCCAGGACCTGGATATGTACACATTGGAATTCAGAAGACACAGGGGAGATATGTGTTTAACATATTGGGCCTGGGAAAACAATGATCTATGGGATCTCCTGGGAAAGCAAATGAAAAATAAGTATCATGAGATTAGATCACATCCCCTTCAGTTATATAGGGATCATTATAGATCTAAGAATAGAGCTAGATGGTTTAATCAGAGAATTGTTCCAGTTTGGAACGCATTGCCACTAGAAGTGGTATGGAGTGGTTCAATTTATCTATTTAAGGTAAATCTAGACAGACACTGGAGACAGGATGTACATTAGTAAATAATAATCCAAACAATATAAACTAGCGAGCTTCAAGGACGAAAGTCTTTATTATGCTCAGTTATACTTATAATAATATCTATATTAAGGTGAGCTGGGAGCAGTTATCGTAGGTGACTTCAGCATTAATTGGCTAGTTCAAGACACTGTGATTTTCAGATACAAAATCAACAGCCTGTACCTCACTCAAATGGTATCCCAAACAACCAGGAGGAACTACCGCATTGGTACTAGCACCCTTATTTGCTTCTCTCCACTTTTCCTGAAAACATAGCAAACATAGCTGTCCTTCCTGACTCCCTAACTGATCACTCACCAGTGGTATGCTCCTGGACAAACAGGGACCTGAAAGACCCCCCTCCAGCTTACCAAAAACAGATAATTAAGAATAGAGCAATCAGCACACTTCAAACAGTACCTAAAAAACTCAATTGGCCCCCAGTATATATCATGGTTGATGCTAATCAGGCCCTCGATTACTTCATAACAATCTTCAATAATGCCTGCAAATGATTTGCCCCCTTCAGATCCTCTAAAGCCAAAGGCACTATCAACCCATGGCTCAGTGTCTCCCTAATCGAACAAATGAACCTACATGACAACTTATGGCACAAAGCAAGGGTGACTGGTAGACATTTTATCTATACTACCTGCAAAGTAGCCAGGAATAAGTGTACTAGACTGGTGAGGAATGCAAATGCAACTTACTATAAAGAACCAATGAACAGAAACTGGGACAATGGTAGGAAGGTCTGCAATAACATTAAATCTTTGACTGATAGGGACCCCAGAGCACCACCTGACCTCATTGTCACAGTAACCGGCACATTACAAGAGCCATAGCACCTGACAAATGCCTTAAACAACACCTTTATGGACATAAGCATGGTACTTCCACCAGAGTACTTAAGTACCCAGTCATCTAGTAAATTCACCAATGTTAACTCCCCCCCCCAAAAAAAAAACCTTGGAAAACCACTATTCTATTTCAAACAAATCACTAGGATGCAAACCATTAAGTTCATTAGGAGGGTCCTAGGTAAAACAAGGACTAGTAGTGACATGATTGGTATGAAACTTCTTGTTCTCACCCTGGACGAACTAGCTGATCCCCTCCCAAAATTATTTAATATATCCTTAAGAAAGAGAGTATTCCCAGATAAGTGGAAGACAGCACTTGTCACCCCAGTGTTCAAAAATGGAAACAGAACCAACCTGGGAAACTACCAACCCATATCAATAGTAACCCCCCATCAAAAGCACTACAGCAGATCATGTCCAATCAACTAACCGAATACCTGAATAAATATAATCTACTGTGCATGCAGCCACATTGGTTTAAAAAAAATCCTAGTACTTTGACTGTGCTCATAGATTATACAACACACTTATATGGTGCTCTTGACACTGGTAAGTCGGCGGGGTCTATCTTCATAGACCTCACTAAAGCAATTTATGCTGTAAACCACCAGATCCTACTTGACAACCTTATGAAACTAGCACTATCCCAAGATACTGTTTCTTGGTTCCATAGCTACTTGTCCCACAGGTCACAGTGCATTAGAATAAGAGGAGTAGCATCTGTCCCTAGGGATGTTACCCTGGGGATCTCCCAAGGGTCTATTCTCAGCCCACTGCTTATTAGCTTATTTATAAACTCCTTACCCTCTGCTTGCCCAGCTAACACGTTGCTGTATGCAGACGATGCTGTAATCTCTGTGTCAGGTAATCAATTGGCCAAAATAACAGAGGCTCTACAGGATAGTATCAAAAATCTAAAGACATGGTTCTCCCTCAACAGACTCCTTCTAAACTATAAAAAGATGAAAGTCATGCACTTCATGATGCCACACAATAAGAAAAACAATAGCCCATTGATCATCCATAGTCATAAAGGTGACCCCTTAGAACAAGTAACCTCCTTCAAATACCTAGGCATTCACCTTGATGACTTCCAGTCTTTTGCCCAAAACATTGATCATGTAGTTAAAACAGCTAACATCAAGCTTGGTATTTCCTGTCTTCACAGACATGCAATGACTATGGAGGCCTTGAGCCTAGTAACAAGGAGCTTGATCTTATCTACTATCGACTACGGGCTTGTTATTTACAGCGCAGTTATGGAAGCTGCTCTGAAGAGGATCAAAACACTCCTCAACAAAGCCTGCAGACTGGTCTTAGGGGCAAAGCATCTGACACACACCTGTAGTCTCAACTGCAAAACAGGGTGGCTCTCTCCACACCTCGGGGTCAGGTACTAGGCCTGCCTGATCGGAAAAAAAGCCCTACTAGGATTGACCTCTTATGCAACTGCAGGTATTTTCCAGTGCAATAATACCTCTAAAATAATTAGAAGAACAGCCATAGGTGTACTCCAGGTACCTTTCAAGCACACCACATTTGTCCAATGTGCCCTTTCATACTGGGAGTCACAGTGAATAAATGACCTCCTAGCCTCCCTCATAGAATGTAATAAGACTGGCCCCTTCAAAAGAGACCTCCATCTCATCCATGCTCAAGCAAACCACTGTGATTGCCCATCTTGGTCACTTGCTATTCATTGGCCCTAATTTTGGTTGACTCTCCCCCTTTCTGCTGTCCTCTCCTCTTCATTCCCCTAATCCCCTTCCCTTCTCCCTCCATTCATGACAAAGCCTGCTTAGGCTGCTACTGCCTGTTACCCTGAACTTAGTAACCTAACTGTGTTTACAACGAGTTATTACTGTGCAACTTTTACTCAATGTTCTTCTGTTTATTTGCATGATGACAATATTTGATAACCTCCTTGCATTTCTGTAATTGCCAGTTGTAATGTATACCTTTGTGTTTTTCTGTCCTGACTTATTAATCAAGCCTGTACTTTTGCATTGATTTGCATGTCCTTGACTCAGAACCTTTTTAAAAGAGCTCTTTGGCTCAAAGGTTTTAATTCGAATCTGAAATAAATGAATAAATAAAAAAATAAATAACTAAAATAAATAAACTAACTTTGAAAAACATTCTCTAATTAATGCTGACCATGTGTTTCATATTTTTGTTCAAAATATAGTCTTAACCCTGTGATATCGCATGCCCTTCATTTGGTTTTTAAGTGTCTGTATCTGAGTATGGCATTAAATGCCTCTGTGTCTGAAGGGAAATCAATTTATATAGCTGATACCTGGAGCACAGAACTCAGAGAGCTGCTCTACAATGTCTCAGAAATCTATAGCAACCTTAGAAGGCTCGGCAGGCAGAAGTCTGTAAATAGTTTTCAGTAACAGGAGTTCTTGAAACAGTAACCAAACCAATTTGTGGTGACTGTAGGATTTCACGCTCCCTGGGGACTTGTTCAGCAGAAACATCAGTAGTAGCAGATGACTGTCCCAGTCAATGTACCAGGAGCTTGGTGGGTGCCACATTACCAGGTAATACAGAACCAAGAGACACTATGGGAGAGTGCACTGCATCAAATAAGGGAACAGAAAAGTCAGTAGACCTACCTGAGGACTGGGACATTATAGCCTTCTGCAAAACCATTAAATCCTTTTGATGTAATGAATGTAACTCATGTATGGCATGCAAAAACTGTTCTTCTTTGACTTCCATAAGAGCTAGCAATTGTTTTTCTTCTTCATGAGTTGGTCCTGCAGATAACATTCAGCTGCACATAATAAAGCATCTGACTCAGGTACCACAGGTACTTTCTGACAGGAATCCATAGGTGCAACAGTTCCTTGCCACAAGAAATTATCATCCAATTCAGACACTGAAATATGCAGAACATGTTATAAACTACAGAGCCAGCTATCATAGTGCTGAAAGGAATAGCAGCCACATTCATTACAAGAGCAAGGTGTCCCCCCCATCTCCACCTCTACCTGAATCAGCCGTCTTGGACAAGATGGCCTAGGGTTTCCCCTAATGGCAAGAGTAGGGGAAAGTTTATTGAAAACAGAGACTGGTGAAAATCCCAGCTTACAAATCAATAACATAGTCATGTACAGTATCATAACAAGAACGTAAAAGGTCTTGGTTTAACTTGGTGTATTCAGACAAAGTAGGCCAAATGCCCATTAAATTGTTTCCCACTCATAGTAGGGTTATCACTTCAGTCTGTTACCCAATAGATACTCATCTAGCCTTTTTTTGAAGGTATCTAGTGTCAGTGCCTCTAGAATGTTTCCAGGTAGACTGTTCCATAACCTAATGGTGTGTATGTTATAAAAATGTAGGTGTCTGACAGTATGTACTCTAGGTATTACAATTTGTTTGTTATGTGACCTAAGATTAACCTTTTTACGAACTTTGTGCATACCACATCGTTCCATCAGGAAGGTCTTTTTCATAATTTTGTACATGAGTAGCAAATTGCCCTAATTCTCCTAGTCTCCAGTGAGACTAGATTAAGTTTCTCCAGTCTTTTATTATACTCTAAGGTTTGTAATCCCTGAACAGATTTGGTCATTCTCCTCTGTATGTTTTCTATTAAATTGATGTCTGTTTTGAGATAAGGGCTCCAAATTGGGGTTCCATAGTCCAGGTGGGGTAGTATGTATGTCTTGTACAATTTCATGACACATACTTCATCCTTGGAGATAAAGGCTCTCTTAATAGAGTGAATGATTTGATTGCACTTCCAGGCAATTTTGTTTGGATGTGTGGTTGAGGATAGGTGCGAGTCTATCCATACAACCAGATCGTTTTCATTTTTACTACTTTTGAGTACCTTATTATTAAGGAAGTACTGATCATTGGGGTTATTTTTACCACAATGTATTACAGACCATTTTGCTTCATTGAATTTCATATTATTATTATCCTCCCACCCCCCACATTGTTCAATAACCTGGAGATCTTTACATAGCCATTGGTATCTCAGGAAGGAAGAAACATTCCCACCTATTTTTGTGTCATCTGCAAATTTAGAGATGACATTACCAAGCCTAGCAGAATATATAGGATATATATGTACTATTTGGAGGTAATAGCAGAATCTGAATCAGTAATCCATGGCATACTTTTCCACAATTCTAAAAGTTCAGTCCTGTTTTTTTGTCGACATTCTGAAGCATAAATGATCTGCATATCTTTTACAATTTTCCCTGTCAATTCAGGGTAAGAACTATTTTTCTGCTGTAAAGTAAAAAGACATCTTGCCATCCAGACATTCCATTTAATCACCATAAATAAAAGGCACAAAATACTTAAATTCCATATATTCTACTGAGGTGGAAAATATCCATACATGATATTTTGGTATGTAACAGTTTTAAATATAGTTTCTTGCCATGCTACAGCTAAATAAGACCAGACATTTTTAATAAAAGAACATGGAAAACATAAATGTTCTATGGTTTCTTCTGTTTGGATACATTTTGGTTGACTACAGAACCTGTCCAGTATTTGTTTATTCTTGTGGTTATGTTTAACATTTAATTTCTTGTGACAGGATAACCAGTGTAGATCCCACATGTCCACTGGTATCCTATCATTCCATAACAGATGCTGCAGTGATGGTAAATATGGGGCTGGACATTTGTAAAAGATTCTGATATTGCATGGAGTGTCTGTAGTAAGCGATGATACAGTTGCTTATGTTTGAAAGATCTGGCCATCTGCATAGTTACCTTCCATTATTTTAATCTCCAGAATGAATCATTAAGGTATAGGGGGATTAGTCTTGTATGGGGAATAGTTCTTGAGGAAATCATTTCCCATTGAGTAAATCAAGTTCTACAAGTATTATGTAGCCAAGGTACTCACTCTAAATGTCCTTTGGCCAGTACAGGTTTAAAGTTTGTAGTAAGAAAAATACTGTTGAATGACAATATGGGGTTAACCATATTTAGACCACCATTCCTGATAGGTAGATATGTAATATTTCTTTTTAGTGGATTGAGGCGACTGCCCCACACTGCCTGAAAGAAAATGCTTAGTATTGTGGTTTCCAATTTCTTATGTATAGGGAACACACAGCTAATTAACAAAAAGTTTGGGGATTAAAAAAGTTTAATGAAATAAATATGTGTTTTCTTTCCCAATTTCCATTCATTCCATATTGCTACTTTGTGCCTTCCTATTACAATTTTTTGTTCACAGTTTGCAACATCCATTTCTGTGGAGCCAAACTGGATACCTAAGATCTGAATGGGATGATCTGAAATGTTAATTGTCCCTGTCTCTGTACCGGATGTCCAAGCTGAAGTCCTACACATTTATTAAGATTGAGCACTGCCCCAGATAGTGTGCCAGAAGTCTGCACACAATGTAAGGGAAGTTAATATAGAATTGTCATCAGCTTGTAATAAGCACATATCATCCGCATATGCAATAACATTAAAGGATAGCTTATTGTCTTTGCTATGAATAGGTACAATAGGAATGACAGTATCTGTTCTATAAAGAGATTGTATCAATTTAATTAGATATCGTGAGACTTGATAAAAGCATAGTGTGGCCCAAAGAAAATCATAATTTATTGAATCAAAAGCCTTTCTTTGATCCAGGGAAATAATATAGCCTTGCAATAAGTCTATATTACCTTGCTCCACTGTTTCTCTCAATAGGATTAAGTGATCAGTAATATGTTTATTTGGAACAGAGCAGGACTGTGCCTTAGAGAGCACAATATTTGCAATTGGCAATAACCTTTTAGTCAGTATTTTAGTGAGAATAATAAAGTCATTATTTAACATACAAATGGGTCTCCAGTTGTATAAGATGATTTTGTCACCCTTTTTACAGAAGTATATTAAAGACCTTTTGTTAAAGTCTAAGGGGACCATGTCTTCCTGTTGAATAAAATTATACATTGCAGTTAGCTCTGTTGTGAGATGTTCTCCTAGCAGTTTGAATAATTCAGCTGGAAGGCCATTAGGGCCTGGTGTAGTGTTTTCAGTTAAAGAGTAGATAGATTCTGCTACTTCTAGCAATGTAATGGGTTGATAAGCATTGTGCGCTATTTCTACAGGGACTGGAGGAAGATAAATGTCAGAGAAATAGCTAGAGAAAGTGGCAGTATTAGTTTACAGGGAAGAGAACAAGCTAGTTGAATAGTCTGTTACTAGTTGAGTAATATCCTGTTGTAGCGTATGCAAAGCACCGGTGAGTTCTATCAAACTTTGCATTTCCTTTTTTCCCACACTAGTGCAGTTATGATCAAAAGGGCAAATTGATTCTGAGGGCCCCTGCGTCCCGAATTTGTACTAGAAATAAAGTTGTGTAGATTTTTGGTTGTGAAATTGCATCATTTCCCTTTTAAAACAGCAGGTGGGATGCAAACATGATGCAACATGGCGGCCACGCTGGGCTAGCCCTCAGGAGCAGGAGTTAGAGTTTTGTTTTTTTTAAGTCTATTTCAGTAGTTATTTTGTTTGTTTTAATTTGTTTTCGTTCGTTTGTTTAATTTGTTTAGTTTTCTTTTATATGGTTGATTTTACTGTTTGTTTTTCAGATTTGGAACCATGTTCTGTTCTTTCTGAATAACACGTTCGAGGACCGAGGGTGTTAGGAATCTGGAATCGAACCAGAAACTAGAGCAGAGAGTGGAGTGAGTGGAGCCCAGAGTCGGATTGAGGAAGCGGTCTGAGGTGGACTAAGGAGCAGAGTGATACAACTGGGATTGCCTGGGTGTGCAACGAGGAGCAGCGAGGGGTGAGGAGTATTTTCTTTGCTGCACTGAATTTGGAGGAGGTTTCAACAAGTGGCCAGGAGTGTGGAGTATTTTGCTGCATTGAATCTGAGGGAGTCCTGGAGGACTGGGGGAGATCCTTCCCTGGCCCTGACCTCAAGCCAGTGGTGAGCTGTGGTGCCTCTGCTGTAGGGCGGCTGTACCTTCGGCTCTTCCACTTTCACCTCTTGGTAGCTGGTGAGCAGCTGTTGCAGTGATCGGATTTGGAAAGAGGGATTGGGTTAGGGGTGGGAATCTTCCTGAAGCTGTGGAACATTTGGAAGTTACCTGGTTTTGGAAGCGATGTCTGCTATGAACTAGCTGGTTGTATGAAGGACTCGAACGTTCGTCCCCTGACTGTGTGAAGGAATTGAACTGTTATCCTCTGGGTATCCTGGACTGATTTCCTCTGCTCCATTGTATCTGGTTCTAACCATGAGTTTTTAATTTTAGTTTGGATATTTGATTTTCGGATCTTCCCTGCTCTGTGGGTTTGCACAGTGAACTTTAATTACAGACTGCTCCTATGTATTTTGAATGTGAGACTTCTGCTTGAGGTCTGCTGCTTTTCAAGTGAAAGTGAGAGCTCATTTGAAAACTTGAACTATTACCTTTTGGAGAGACAAGTTTCTGACTTATTTTGAGTTTAATAAGAGCAGTCTGCAGTATTGAACTGGTTTTCACCTGTGAGAGGGGTGAACTGGTTACTGGCCAACCTAGAGCTTGGAGAAACTGTGTTGAACATTTGATTTCAGACTTTAGCCCTTTTTAAGTTATAGATATTTCGTTTGGACTAAAGGACTTGGTTTATAATATTTTTTAATTTTATTGTCTGGATATTTGGGTGGTGAGAGGACTCTGTATCCAGTTATTTATTTGTTTATTAGATTTATAGTTTATGTCTTTGTTTAATAGTGGGAGTATTTTCCTCTCTCCCCAGTGGTGAGAGGACTGGGTGGGGAGGGAATTAATTAAGTAGTTAATTACTTTAATGTATATTGTTTTATCTCTCTTCCCCAGTGAGTGTTAGTTAGTGTTTTGTTGTATTAGATTATATTTCTTTGTTTGGGTTTAGGGTGTGAGAGCCCTTAAATCAATAGCTTGAGGTTTGGTTTTCTTAAATTGTATTTTATTTTTCATTATAAAGGGCTTTGTATTTATTTAAGCTTTAAGAGGTAGGTTAATTTTTAATTAGGATTGTTTACTTGTTGTGTTAATTATGTGTTGGGATAACACTAGGACAGTTGGGTATTATTTCCCCTCCAGACTCAGGGACCTTTATCCTTTTTCTTATCCCCCCTTACCGCCAGAGGTCTGTAGATGGTCTAGGGCTCAGGGAATTGTTGGAAGAAGAAGAAGGAGGATGAGGACTGGGTCTGGAAGGGGAACAGAAAGGAGTGAGCGGATAGGGATGGGGGGACAAGGAGACACCCTGGGGCAATATGGGCCCACAAAAGGGGTCCTGCCTGTCTGGTGCCCATACCCAAGGGTTCTGATTATAGTCAGCAGGTAGCACGGTCATCCTCAGAGGCTCATCCTACTCAGGCTGTGTTGTGCAATGCCAGGTCTATTAAAAACAAGACGGCTATTATATCTGATTTTGTTGGGTCATCTGACCTGGCGTGCATCACTGAGACCTGGCTGGATGAGAATGCTGGACCAGTTTTGGTGGCAGCAGTTCCAGCCGGGTACTCAGTGATACACCGCCTGAGGGTGGATCGTAGGGGGGGGATGTTGCTATCTGCTTTAGATCAGAACTGGGCCTAGTGGAGGTACCAGTGGAAATGACCAAATCCTTTGAATGTATCTTAGGTGAGGGTGTGGGGCTTAGGATACTTCTTGTATACCATCCACTAGGTGATGAGAATGTTTTCCTGTGGAAGTCGTAGACTTCATTGTCGACCTGACATTGGGATCCCCCAGATGGTTGGTTCTGGGGGACTTCAATGCTTGGGTCGACGATGAACTCTCGCATTTTGGTCAAGACTTCCTCCGGTTAATGATTTCACTGGGCTTCACACAGGTTATTTCCTTCTCGACCCACATTGGTGGTCATTCATTGGATTTGGTGTTCCTTCTGGAGATGGAGATATCCGACTTGGTGGAGGAATCAGTCAGATGGTGATACCATCACTCCATTGGGTTCAGTTTTGAGGCCACCTCTAGTAGGTCAGCCCCTATGGAAATGGTCTGGTACCATCCTTTAAGGGGTGTTTCCCTGGATGACCTGATGGCGGTGCTGGACCTATCAGGCTTACCGAGAGACTGCATGGATCCAGGAGAGCTGGTACTTGCCTAAAATAAGGCAGTGGCAGGGGCCCTGGATTCCATTGCTCCTGTTCATGTTCATCCTCTCACTCTTTTCCCCAGGTCTCCTTGGTTTGATGAGACTCTGACGGAATTGAGGAGAGTTGGACGAAGGCTGGAGAGGTGCTCATGGAGGTTGGGTCTGGATGGTGACAAACTTAGTTTGATGGACCACTATGTGGTCTATCAATCCGCAATCTCTCATAAGAAGGCAGAATTCCTGTCCAGAGAGATTGCAGCTGCACAGAATAGACCAGCTCAGCTCTTCCGGACAGTGGACAGATTGTGCAATCCAATCTGTCTTCAGCCCAGAAGAGCTTTTTCTCAAGAACGATGTGAGGAGTTTGCTCTATTCTTTGCAGATAAGGTTGTCAAAATCAGATCTGATGTCCACTTGACCCTCTCCAATGGGAGTTGTGATGGTCGGCAGGAGATGTCGGACACCCAGTTTGTGTGGTCTGACTTCAGCCTCCCCACAATCAATGACATTGTGATGATCATCCAATCACTGTGTCCGACCATCTGTGGTTTGAACCCGGGCCCCACACGTCTCTTAGTGGGTTGTGTGGATAAAATTGGCCTGGTCCTTGCTGCGATAGTCTGGAGGTCCTTGGAGAGGGGGAGTTTTCCAAATCCTCTTATGGAGGCTGTGGTTCAGCCCCTTCTTAAGAAGTCCTCCTTGGACCCGGACTGTCTGGCAAACTACAGACCTGTCTCTAACTTACCCTTTGTGGGTAAAGTTATTGAGAAAGTGGTTGCATCGCAGTTGGATGAGCATTTGACCAACCACAATGTCTATGAATCTCTCCAGTCTGGATTTAGGAAAAGGCATAGTACCGAGACAGCACTTGTTCAGATTCTAAATGACCTCCTAATAGCGAGAGATCGAAGGACCTGTTCCATCTTGGTCCTTCTTGATCTCTCTGCAGCATTTGACACTGTGGACCATGGTGTGCTATTGGAACATTTGTGATCAATCTCTGGACTGTCTGATACAGTCCTCAGCTGGTTTCGATCTTACCTCAAGGGTAGGACTCAGAGGTGGTGTCCGGGATTTTTTCCTCGGCATCAGTCTCCCTATCCTGCGGGGTACCGCAGGGTTCCATTTTGGCACCCATGTTGTTTTCAGTGTATATGCTGCTGTTAGGAGTGATTATCAGGTAGAACGGTCTGGGTTTTCACTGCTATGCAGATGATACCCAGCTGTACATGTCCTTTGTGCCCGGTCAGGATGCTGCCATTTCAGTCCAAGACTTGATGAATGTGAGTTGGCTGCGGTTGAAGTCGGACAAAACTGAGGTGTTGATTGTGGACCAGGGTCACTGGGAGGCGGGTCTGTTAGCTGGATCGCCCTCAGGTTTATGGCTTGGGGGTGTCCAGCTGACTACCTCAGACCAGGTGCGGAACCTGGGCGTTATATTTGATGACTGTCTGACATTTAAATCTCAGGTGTCAGCGGTTGTCAAAACCTCTTTTTACCATCTGAGGAACATCGCCTGGGTGAAGCACCTGGTTCCTCCAGATGATCTTCCTACTTTGGTCCACGCTTTCGTTACCTCCTGCCTTGACCACTGCAATGCCCTTTACCTTGGACTACCGGGGGCTGAGATTCACCACCTGCAGCTAGTGCAGAATGCAGCAGCCAGGCTGTTGACTGGTTCTTTTAGATCCAGTCATATAGTGCCTGTGCTCTACGGACTGCACTGGCTGCCAGTTTGCTGGGGAATCACCTTCAAGGTCAGTTTGCTGACCTATAAGGCCCTACACAACCATGGACCTGCTTACCTGAAGAGCTCCTATGTCCCTACTGTCCCCCCCCCCGTTCTCTCCAATCCACTGACAAGGGATTGCTAGAGATTCCCAGGGTTCTCTTAAAAACTTCAGGGGCGTGATCTTTTAGTTTCATGGCCTCAACCCTGAGGAACTCTCTACCTCGTCAGGTGCGAAACTGCCTGACTGTCCAAAGTTTTAAAGGAGCTTTGAAAACCTACCTTTTTAGTAAAGCTTATAATGATTTCTGAATATTTTAATGTTGTTTTAACTATTTATTGTTTTATGAAATATTTTACAGGCTCCTTGGTTTAAGAAAGGCGTCTAATATAAATAAAGAGTGATTTGATTTGATTTCATTAATCCCACTAATCTGTAAAGAAAGATCTTGTCCTGTCTGACAGGTTATGGTCATCAGGTTTTGTAGCTGGTGACCTTACTGCAAATAAGTTAAGTATTTAGCACAACTTTTAGTCTTACTGTACGGTTTTAAGAACAGTATCAGGTCTCTTTTAGTATCTTCCCACCAGATTAAGGTGTCCTGAAAACAAATGTACATGGACATTCTGGCCATAATAATGGATGTTAACGAAGCAAGAAAATGTGGGTCCTCTAATAAGTTTACATTGAATTTCCAATGTCCAGGACCTTTGGAGAGAGGTGGGTCTGTCCCTATTGTAATCGATATCAAGTTAAGATCCGAAAATTCTACAGAATTTACTTCTGTCTCATGAATAATAAGCCCTTGTGAGATAAAAATAAAATCTGTTCTTGTTGACACTATACCTTTATAGAAAGTGGGAGAGTGGGTGCGGGTCTTTTCCAAAACTGCATCTCTTAGATGGGCAGTGTGCAGACTCTGTTGCAAAGCATGAGTGTCACAACACAATTATTTGAGTTTTAGCTTGCTTGCTTTCATCCTGTAAATTCAATCCAAATTATAATCCCCAGAAAACAAAATTTGCCACGAAGTGTGGAGATAGGGTTGAATAAGTTTCAATTGTTCAATATGGGCAGTTTTTGTTTGTGGTGCATATTGATTTAGCAATTTGCATGGTTTCCCCTGTATTAGAACATCGAGAATGAGGACACTTCCAGGTTCTATGTCCTATAATTTAACTAATGTAAAGTTTGGCATCCTAACAAGAATGCCCACCCCGAGCATGTTTCTTGTCCTATCGACCAGAAGGAGGGGCCCATAAACCAATCCCTTTGTGCTTGCCAGAGCTCATGTAAGGTGAGAAAATGAACATCATGTAAAAAAATTAACCCAATATTTAGGTATCACAGGAAAGAAAATACAGTGTGCCTTTTAGTAGATCTTTTTACACTATTGACATTCATAGTATAACAAGTAAAGGAGTCACACATCAGTATGAAAAGAAAAAAGAAAGCAATACCAAACATTCCCATTATACGCATTTCTGTTTACCTTTCCACACACCTCTGTCAGTATTTTTCATTTTTGCCCTTACTTTTCATTTTTGAGGCCCTAAGCCCCCTATACGTGATTCTGTGTCAGTAGTAACTTCCGGGAGGGAAGAGGCAATTGATGAGGAGTCTGAATCCGTATCTGAAGCCTCTGATTGGTTTTGGAGATTTCAAATTTATTGGAAAGAGTAGTTTCTCTAGATTTAGGGGTTTTCAAGGGCGGTATCTGAAGTCTGTCAGTTCCATGGCATCCTTTTAGGAGCCTTTTGTACAGGAGGTTTGGAAGGGGGCATGTCTGGGGTCTGGGATCTCACACTCAGAGATTGTATAGAGGTTTGAGATGGGAGAGGTGGGGGATGGTGCTCCTTCGGGTTGGGGGGCAGGGGGGTCCGTGTCGATAGTTGGGGTCTCTGTGGTTGAGATCAAAGAATGTGTGTCTGATACACTCAGGTTCTGAGGGGTGGGGTCAGGCATTCCACCAACTCTAGTTTTTTGGGTCTTAGTAATCAGAGAGACCTGTACAGCATTTTCCTCCAGGTTGCCCTGGTTGTGCACAGCCCATGTGCAATTCTAAAATGTATGCCCCAGTTCGTCGAATAAATTACATTTACATTCGTTCAAACAGTCAGTAGTCGCATGTCCTAATTCCCCACAAATTGTACATTTAATTTTATCACAGGCCTCACTCAGGTGTGTAGGGTCCCTGCATCTATAGTAGGCCTTAGGCTGACCCAGATAAAATCATACACCTCTGTCCCTCTCTAGAAAAAAGGAGTTTGGTAAGTGTATGATCCCAGATTCATTAGATTTTAACATCACCCATGCTTTCCAGCCCACTGTCCCAATGTTTTCTGTGTCCAGAATGGCCTTTGGATCTCTGAAAACATTACATCACATTTTGAGCAAGTATACCACATCAGCAAGATTTACCCCTTCATTTTGAAATAGTATAGTAATAGTTTTGTATGTCAGTTGAGAAAGGGGTATAGCTTAAAAGGTAAAAGGAGTCCATAGGGTAGTTTTTTTTAAAAGTGTGGTATTTTGCCCAAAAACACTCTAGTCCTGTAGTTTTAAAGCTAATATTGAAGGTAGTCTTTCTGGAGATATGAATCAAAGCATAGATTTCATGCAAAAATAATTTTATGGAGTCTTTCAACAGAGTCTTTGCTATGAATATTCAATCAGGAGGGTCCAGCATACCACCTACATAGGACAGCCAATCTGTGTTGCATCATTTGGCTGAAAGAACAGAGGTCTTGAAAAGAGAAGCAAAATGTTTCTTTGTCATTTCTTTTCAAAGATTTAATGGAGCTGCACTTGGTGGTGGAGCCATTTCCAAATTGGGAAGCACAGTAGCATTTGTCTGTTTAGAAGTCCCAGGAATGTGCAATACAGGGTGTTGGGTAAGGGTAAGATCTTTGGGGACCTGCAAAGCAGTTTCTGTTTCAGGGTTAGTCTTTTGCTTGTAAGCTTGCAGCAAAGGGGGGGGCTTAGATGCTGGTAGCTGGGGAAAATCAGAAGAGGTAGGCATTTGAATCGATGAATTCCCTGATTGCCAATGACCAATTACAGTACTGCGTTCCCAGCCCACTCCCTGAAGAGCTGTTTCAACAGACCAGTCATTTTTTGAGCTGTCAAGGTGACCCACAGTTTCAGAACATAACTAAATACTTACTGTGTTAGGAGTAACCTGATTTTGTTTGTCTGGAGTGCCTGAGATATTAGCTTTCGAACATTCTGTTGCAGCAGGCGGCTTTCCCTTTAATGTTCTGAAGTTGGCACTCAGCTGGGTTGATTTGACAGGCCCAGCCACACCATCAGAGTAGAGCTGATGAATTTTCTTTTGGACCATCATTTTCAAAAGAAAAACTTATGCTCCTCAGTTTCCAGTTGTTTTTCCAGTAGCGTGTTTCTTCTGTTTCTTGTCCTGAAAATGTCTGTGGTTCTTCCAAATCCTCCGGTGAAGAGATACCATTATCTGAAGTCATTTGTAAATCTGGTAAGGAGTGCTCAGGAGGGTCACTGAATTTTTTAGTATTCTGGAGTTCCTTTTCTGGTTCAGCGTCCAGTATGTGTTCAGCAATGGTCTCTACAGGAGTCAAGATGGGAGAGGACACCAGGTTTCCCACCTCCATGTTCTCTGTACTCTCCTCCAGCCATTCATCAATCATCTTGGCAAACTGCCAAGACAGCAGAGAGTCCCCCTACACTCCAGTAGGGGAATGTTTTATTGCAAAATACATAACATCAGAGAAGAAACATTCAAGGCAAAAGGAGAACAGATGAAATACAGAAAAAAAAATCATATACAGAATCAGTAGAGTCACAAAAGAAAAGAAAAAATACAAAAAAATCCAGTAAGCACTACAGCTAAAAAACATGTTTTCAGAATAATTGAAACTTCCCTCTGTCAAATATCCTTGACTCTTTCATTTTGAGTTGTTTCAATGCTTCCATAATTTGATTAATCAACACTACATTAGGAGTATTCATGTGCTGTAAACAGAAATGACAATGTATCTGCCAAAGATAATATTTAACATAAGCAAAAATGACATTTAAAGTACTGGGATGGTACCTAGAATAAAAACCCGAATAATCCCCCAGTAACAAACATTCATATGTAATATGCTGTAGGGGAGACAAATACCAGCTAGTGGCTAAATCAGTCCAAAACTGGGTAATATAAGGACAGAAAATGAAAAAAAATGTTCCTGTGACTCTTCCATGCCAATACAGGAAAATCTCAAGCACAGCCTGTCAGTCATGGGTTTATGCTTCAATTACCTTTAACCCCCAGTTTACCATGACAGCACAGCCATTGAACATCCCAGATATGATCAGGGATCCTAACATCTTCAAAAATATTCAATGTAAACTGAAGTTTAGTAGGGAGGCAGTGAGGAAAATCAACCCACAGAGCATGATGTCTATCCATCACAAGGCTATATATAGATTTTCTCTGCATGGAAGTAATCTCAAGTTTACTTAACGTTCACCTTTTCACTCTTTTAACATAGGCAAGGCAAAATCAGGAACCTGTAAAGATGCACTGAACTGGGGAAAAGTCACCTCCCATTTTTGAGAAAAAAAAAGATGAAACAAACAAAAAGTCCACTCAGCCCAATGGGAAGTAAGCCTTACTGGCCTATGGAAGGAAGAAAAAATACAAAAAGACTAAAAAAACACTACAGGGTTTAACATACCCAGACCTCTCATAGAAACCTTAAGCTACATAAAATCTCTTTTCACTGGGTTCAGCCTACTACACCATACCATCTGAAAAAAACAGCTAAGCATTCTAGTCTCGAGGTCAGTAGGTGGAGGAAAAATGTGTTCAATATACAAAAAACTGGGACGAGAAATTGCTTAATAATACAAACCCGTTTCGTCTTCCCCATCCCCCAGGACTTCCAGTGTGAGACCTTCGCCTCTCCGACTTGCAGCCTATCCTCCCAATTTACACAGGCCATATCCTGTTCTCCAAATGTTATACCCAGAACCTTAATAAAATATCGAGATACCTGGACAGTACCTATTGAGCGTACAGAGTCCCTGTCCCCAAGCTGCAAGTCCATGCTTTTTTGGTGATTAAAACCCACCCCAGTAATCCCCAAAAAAGTATCTAATACCCTTAACCCCACTGATATACTACACTCCAGCCTGAACAGAAGCAGTCAACACACAAATATCATCTGCACACGTCCTCATTTTCTGAGGAAAAACCTCAGGACTGGGAGACAACTCAACAATAAAAGGATCATGCAGGACTACTCTAATCGTGGGGTCCAAATAATATGTATACAAAAGGGGACTTAGGGGACAACCCTGCCTGACCCCCCTTTTTATGGAAACTGGTGACCCCAGCAGACCACCCACCATAGGAAGGGCCACAGCATTTTGATATAAAAAGTGAATCCATGTAATCATAGAGAAAGGGATACCATAAACCTGTAAAACATGAAATAAAAAGGAATGAGACACATTATCAAAGGCTTTTTTCTGATCTAAAGTGATCAGAAACCCCCGCAACTTCCTCTGCTTCCTAAACTCACAAACATCCCTCAATAATTTGAGGTTCTGTTAAATGTTCCTCCCAGGAATGGAACATGTTTGAACAGAGTGAATCAAAACTGATGCAGCCTTTTGCAATCTATGACATAAAATCTGTGAAAAGATTTTATAATCAGAATTTAAGAGCTAATCGGCTCCAGTTCCCCAAATCCAGTCTATCACCAGTCTTGTAAAGGTAAACCACCATAGCTGAAGAAAAGCAATGAGGAACAACCACAGCCATCAAAAATTCATTAAAAACTTCCACTAAAAGCAGAGCCACCAATTCCTTAAAGGTTTTGAAAAACTCATTCATCAGCCCATCATCTCCTGGCGGCACCCTGGAGCGTAATTTAGAAATAACATCTAAAACCTCAGACCAAGTAATAGGACCAGCAATATCAGCCACAATGTCAGGAGACAATACAGGCAATGGGCAATTTATCAATGTATCCCAAGCAATATGAGGGGCAAACTGCTGTCCCAGGGAAGACTGGATATACTCAGCCATAACATCCAACATCTCGGCATGGGACGTAGGCAAATGACCAGAGCTATCATAAAGACCAGTCATTTTTTTTGTTTGCCAACTTCATTTTACATGCCTCAAATGGATCAGAAAAAGGAGATTTAGTAGTACCAAATTTAAAAGTAGCATATAGAAAAGCAGCACGTTGATAATGATAGTCTCTCATTTGACACTTCACAACATCAAGTTGTGCTTTAATCCTACAATCTGCTACAGAAGGGAGGGATATGAGTTTATAAAATTTATCTCTTAACGCCAAGTACCCCAAATAGTCCTTACTTCCCTTTGCCCTCCCACAATCAAGAAAAACATTTTTAACCTCTACTTTAGTGTCCCTCCACCAGGAGTACCAGGAGTCAAAGGACAGCCACAGAACCCTGAAACTCAAACAATAATTCCACTTTGGTTTTAACTTCAAGATCATCCAAAATAACAGAATTAAACTTCCACTGCCTAGACATCCCAGGGAAAGAGGGAGGTACATTTGAAAACTGAATAGCACACTGTAAAATACAATGGTCAGAAAATTCACAGTTCTGTAAATGAAAACCCTGAACCACCAACCTTCTGGAAATAAAAAAATAATCAATACGGGTACAATATGCACTACGCCTATATGTAAATCCCCCATCCTTATGCAACACCCTATAGGGATCCACCAAATCTGCAGTGTGAATAATATTCTGTAATGCATATGAATCACAATACACCTTCTGCTGTACACTATCCGGCATTTTCACATCCAAGCTACAATTCATGTCACCTCCCCAAAATAGCAGTCTAGAAGAAAACAGAAAATGTTTAATAAGGGTAAACAATTCTATTCTAGCCTTTTTACTTTGAGGGGCATAAGTATTTATGATATGTATAGAAAAACCCTCAAAAATACAATCTAACAACAAAGCACATACTGGCAGTATGTCTACTACCTTCTGAACCCAGATTTGGGGTGATTGAAAAAGAATCCCAACACCATCCGCCACATCCTCCCCAAAGGACCAAAAGGAAGGCCCGCAAGGCCAATGTTTTTTCAACTTGTGCAATATCTTGTAAGGAAACAAATCTGGTCTCCTGAATAAGCAATACATCAAATGGACAGTGTTGAAAATACTTCAACAGAGCCATTTGTTTCCGAAAAGACTTAATACTACAAACATTCAGGGAAACCAGATGAAAAAAATCCATTTATGAGGTTACAAATAGGAAAAGACCTTCAAACCCCATCCTTATCTTTTTTCCTCTTTCTCCCTACTTTTTTCTTAGAATTTGGAACACTACGATGAGTATCCTCCTCACATTCCATTTTGGAAACCACACCAGATACGGAGGAGACATCAAACACAAAACCCCCTTCCTGATCTTGAAGCACTTGAAAAGAATTTTGTGTGGGAATAGAGCCAACCAAAACCTTGGGCTTCAGGGAAGATCTAGTCACCTGTTTTTGTGGAAGAAATTCAGCATCCACTGAGGGGGGGGCATCTGCTCCATGGCACCCTCTAAATCAGGAACTACCCCCTGTTCAGAAGCAGGAGAAACAGTGAGAGCATTAGAAACAGTGGAAACAGTGGGGGCAGTAGAAGCAGTGGGGTCTGCCGGAGAAAAAGCAGCCTGGGTAGGGACCGGAGAGGTAGATCTAGAGTCCACATCTAGAGGATACCAGCTTCTGGTCTGGAAAGCCTATATCTCTCCTGGGCCGCAGAGACCAAATCCTCCTGGTTAAGACCACCAGTCCGATTTTGACCTGCCCAAGGGCACTGATGATAAGCATGACCAATTTTGTTACAAAGATTACATTTAAAGACATTTCTACAAACAGAGCTAGGATGATCATATTCCCCACACAAAGCACAGATGACCCTATCACAAGTGCTACTAAGATGCCTGGGACTGCCACATTTGTAGCAAGCCTTCGGTTGTCCTGGACAAAAAAAACACCCCTCTATCCTTCCCCCCAAAAAAAAAACTATTAGGAATATGTCACACCTCATTGCCAATTAAATGCAACTTGACCTTGAACCTCCAACTACCATTCCAAATACCCTCCCTGTCAATGATTGCTGCAGGAGGCCCTATAACCTGACATTTATTTTCCATCCAGTAATAAATATCCCCCAATGTTCACCCCCTCATTTCGAAACATCACAACCACTGATTTATACAAAGGTTTAGTAAGGGGGATAGCCCAAAAAGGAGTCTATAAGGGCAATGTTTTAAACATATCATATTTTTTCCAAAACATATCAAGCCCTGCAAATGTCCAGAAACTAATATCGAAGGTGTTCTCCCCTCTGATATTAATCAGAGCAAAGATATCAGCAGCTTGAAACCCAATGGAACCTTTTAAAAGGGTTTTAGCCACATAAAGCCTGTCCAGGTGCTCTTGTAAATCTCCTCTGTAATGCAGACATACACCATTATGCCTAGGAGCTTGCTCAACTTTATTATTTTTAAATAAATCTGAATATCTGGGCCCAGGCCTACTGCATTCATGACGTGGGGAAGGGGGTGAACTAGGGGAACGTTCCTTGTGCCCAACAAAGTCAGTGTGTTCAGATGCAGCAGTAGTGGCCCCCAGTACAGAAGGTACAGACACCAAATCTCCAAACCCAGCGATAGTCGAAAGTACAGGCTGCTCCTCCCCCAAGCCCGGTTGTACAGTACCTTGATCAGGGATACTCCCCATTGAAGAAAAGGACTCCCAAGCTGAATCAGGTACCCAGGCCCCATGTGGAGTTCAAATCCAGCCTGCATTGTGCAAAGATTCTTCTTTCGACCACTCATCGAAACCAGGCACCACGGCTGGCCCCGGGATAGCGAAAGACTTCCGCATTCTAGCCGACATCGTTATCGGCTCCGTCACAGGCTGTTGAATCACTGAAATTCCCTTGACAGCAGATGTCAAGACATGCTCTCCTGAAAGAGGCAGGGACTGCACCGCTGCCTCTCGTTAGCAGAAATAATCACATCTGTAGCACCCACAGCCATACCACTCAGCCCAGCATGTTATGGGGAAACACTCAGACCAGCTGTTTCTAGACGAGGTAAATCCACTAAATCTTCCATCGCTCATGGTACTCGCACTACCTTTGTCTGCATCGTAGCAGACAGCTCTGCCGGACAGAGCACCACAGTACTCTCCTCACAAGTAACAGAGTCCCTTAGTAAAGAAGCAGACAAGGCCAGGGATAGAACCTCAGTCTGCACCAGATGTCCATCCTCCTCACCTTCCATCCTGCAACTGACCACTACTCTGTAACAGAGCAGCAATCCATCTGCAGGCAGAGTAGGGGAATTTCCCTTGTGTCCTGGCCAACATTCCCCTTCCCTTAAAACTATGTCATGCAACTGTACAAGGCTGTGTTTTGAGTGTTAATGTGTGAACTGGCTGCCATTACATGTTCAGTCACTTCACTACCAATCTAGCAATGCTTGTAAAGTGCTTTGGGACATAATGTGTATGAAAAGTGCTATTTAAATGCTGATTCTTCTTTAAATACTCAGGAAAAGAGAGGATAGAAGGCTGAAAAATGACAAAATAACTCCATTTGGAATGGGTAGGGCACGTAGTCTAGTGCAGTACCTGTGATGTATAGCAATTCATTATTCAGAACCCACCAGAATACTCCTTATTTAACTCTTAATATGTAGTGTGTGGGTACTGGTGGTGAAGGTGAAGCTGATTTGCTGTTATTGCTATGAGACACAAGTCAAACAGTACCTGCATTCTGGCAGAAACAAAGAACCATAGAAGCTGATGGCAGATAAGGGCCACATGGCCCATCCAGGCTGCCCTTTTTTTTGTTGCATTGCTTACACTGTAGATCCTTACCACAGAGAACCCCAAGAGGACCAGGGGAAATGCTACTGTGGGAGAACAGGGCACCAGAGGTCTGGAGCTCTGAGGAGCTGAAAAAGCTGCTGGCAAGTGTTTATTGAAACATTTGCTGGCCATTTACTGTGCTTTTTTTTGTTTCATCTGTTACAGGTGAAGGGGAACAGCTGCAGTTGAGTGAGCTGTGCTATGGTTTTGTGGGTTTTCTTATACAGACATTTGTTGTACTTTGCTGTGCTTTTACCTGTTTTGTTTTTTTCGGGTAAAGGGGGAGCAGCTGTAACAGAGTGAGCTGCATGACCGTTTGAGGATTTGTTGCTGGAGTGCAGCACATTTACTGTGAGCTGCAGGCAAAGGATTTACTGGGATTTGGGCTGATTGATTTTTCCTCCATAGTGGAGGAGGGGGGATTAATTGGGGTTAGCATTATTGTCTGGAGGGCCCGGGAGTGATGCTTGTGTGATGTCTGGTGGACTCGAGCTAAATCACAAGAGGCGGCAAGAGCACCCAATTTAAACAATAGATTGTGGAGTTAAAATAGCCCTGCTATTTGGCCATGGTCTCTCTGTCATAGAGAATGCTGAGAGGACATGGGGAATTTCTGCTGTGGGGGAACAGGGCACCAGAGGTCTGGAGCTTGGAGGAGCCAAACAAGCTGCAGGGAAGTGTTTATTGAAACATTTGCTGGGCATTTGCTGTGCTTTTTTCTTGTTTTATCCATTACAGGTGAATAGGAGCAGCTGAAATCAAGCAAGTTGTGTTATAATTTTGTGTGTTTTCTTATACAGATGTTTGTTGTGCTTTGTTGTGCTTTTACTTGTTTTTTTTTAGATCAGTTGAAGCAGTTGTAACAGAGTGAGCTGCATGTTTGGGGATTTGGTGCTGGATTGTGGCATATTTACAGTGAGCTGCAGGCAAAGTGTTTACTGGGATTTTGGGCTGACTGTTTTTACTGAGGGGAAATCACTCCCCTCTCCCATGAGTGCATGCAATACACGGGAACCATTAGAGGGGATAGTTGGACATAGGGAAGAATTCCACATATGGGCAGAAGGCTGCGAGGTCCCTGAAGAAGGAACACCTAGGAAGGGGGAAGCCTAGGGCAACAAAGCAGGAGAGGGAAGATGCATCCTAGAGAAGTATGTGTGCCAATGCCTGGAGCCTCAGTAACAAGATGGTGGACCTCGACGCAGCCATGGCACAGTCAGATCTGGGCATTTTGGCCATCATGGAGTCCTGGTGTAATGGTAACCAGGACTGGGAGATGGCCATGCCAGGCTACAATCTATTCAGGAAGGATAGGGCAGGCAGGAAGGGGGGAGGAGTGCCACTTTATGTGAAAGAGGACATAAAAGCCACAGACATTCAAGTGAAATATGGAAGGGGGAGAAATATTGTGGGTTATGCTTGAAAGAAGAACAGGGTCAGCCATCCGCACTAGGATAATTTACAGACCACCAACCCAGGGGAAGGAGATGAATAGGGAGATAATGGTGGTGCTGGATCTATTGGGTATACCAAGTGAATGCATGGATCCAGGGAATCTAGTACTCGCTTATAACAAGGTGGTGACAGAGGCCCTGGATTCCATAGTTCCTGTTTGTGTTCAACCACTCACTCTTCTCCCAAGGTCCCCATGGTTTGATGGGACCTTGAAGGAGATGAGGATGGTGGGATGAAGGCTAGAGAGGGGCTAGTAAAAATCAGGCCTGGAGTGTGACAGACTTAGATTGATGGACCATTATGTGGTCTATCAACTGGCAATCACCTGCAAGAAGGCAGAGTTCCTGTCCAGGGAGATTGCCATTGCACAGAACTGACCAGCTCAGCTCTTCTGGACTGTGGACAGATTGTGCAATCCAATCTGTCTTCGGTCTGGTGGAGCTTTTTCACAACAGAAGCGTGATGAGTTTGCTCAGTTCTTCACAGATAAGGTTGCCACCATCAGGTCTGGGATCTGTCTGGTGTCCTCTAGTGGGCATTGTGGAGGTTGGCAGGAGGTGGCTGGTGCTCAGTTTACCAGGTCTGACTTCAGCCAGCCAGAAATCATGGATAGCGTGAGGGTCATCCAAACTTTGCGGCCAACCAGCTGTAGTTTGGACCCGCCTTCTTGTAGGGTGCATAGATGAAATTGGCCCAGTCCTAGCTGAGACAGTCTGGAAGTCACTGGAGAGGGGGGGTTTCTGGATCACCTAAAGAAGGCAGTTGTTCAATCCCTCCTTAAAAAGCCCTCTCTTGACCCAGACTGCCTGACTAACTACAGACCCATCCTTAACCTACTCTTTGTGGGTAAGGTTATTGAGAAGGTGGTTGCACTGCAGCTGGATGATCATTTGTCCAGCCACAATGTCTATGATTCTCTCCAGTCAGGATTTAGGAAGAGGCATAGTACTGAGACGGTCCTTGTTCAGGTTCTAAATTACCTCCTAATAGCGAGAGATTGGAGGACTCATTCTATCTTGGTCCTCCTTGATCTTTCTGCAGCATTTGACACTGTGGACCATGGTGTGTTGCTGGAGAGCCTGCAGTTCATCTGAGGACTATCTAGTACGGTGCTCAGATGGTTTTAATCTTTCCTCGATTGTAGGACTCAGAGAGTGGTGTCTGGGATTTATTCCTTAGCCCCTCTCTCCCTATCCTGTGGGGTACCGCAGGGCCCATCTTGTCACCCATGTTGTTCACAGTGTATATGCTGCCATTAGGAGAGATCATTAGGTGGTACGGTCTGAGTTTTCACTGCTCTGTAGATGATACTCAGCTGTACATGTCCTTTGTGCCTATATAGGCTGTGATCCTCTTGGTATTTAACAACTGTCTGTCCGAGATCCACAACTGGATGAGTGGCAACTGGCTGTGGTTGAACCTGGCTAAAACTGAGGTGTTGGTTGTGGACTCAGATCACCAGGAGGCAAGATTGTCAGTATGACAACCCTCTGAGCTTTGGCTCGGGGGTGTTAAGCTGACTACCTCCGCTCATGTGTGGAACCTGGATGCTATTTTTGATGTCAACCTGACCTTTAAATCTCAGATGTTGGCTGTTGTAACAAATCTTCTTTTTACTATGAGGAATGTCACCTGGATGAAGCATCTGACTCCTCCTGATGATGTTCCAATGTTGGTCCATGCCTTCATAACCTCCCACCTTGACTACTGCAATGCCCTTTACCTAGGGCTATTGACTGTTACTTCTAGGACCAGCCATATCACACCTGTGCTCTGTGGACTGCACTGGCTGTCAGTACAGTGGTGGATCACCTTCAAGGTTGGGTTACTGACCAACAAAGCCCTACACAACCAGGGACCCCATTACCTGCAAGATCTCCTTCACCATTTCTGCCCCCTCTGTCCTCTCTGATCCACCAATGAAGGATTGCTGGAGATTCCCAAGGTTTGCTTTAAAGACATCAAGAGCCCAGTCTTTTGCTTTTGTGGCCCTGACCCTGAGGAATTCTTTACTTCGTCATGTATGAGAGTGCCTGACCATCCAGAGTTTCAAAACAGCAGTAAAAACATATTTTTTTAGACTAGCGCATTCAGATTTTTGCTGAACTTAATATTTAGCCTGGTGTGTTAAAACTTTTATTGAATCTGATATTTATTGCACTGCAGCTTTATGGATTTTAACATTTTTGATTTGTTATGAGTGTTTTCAATTGTTATGTTTTGTTTAGTTTATGTATACGCACCTTGGTTTTTAGAAAGGCACTTTTTATAAATAAAGATGATGATGATGATGTTGGCTATCCAAAGGATGGTGCACAAGACTGAGGTAGTGCTGGCTGGCAACTTCAATATTCCAGACATTGACTGGAGCCTCCCAGCAGCTGCATCATCCAAGAGCAGGTTTATCCTGGACTCCCTACAGGGAGCATTACTTAAACAACTGATCATGGAACCCACATGGCAGTCAGCAATACTGGACCTGTTGCTTACAAACAGGGCCAACGTGACAGGGATCACAGTAGGGAAGCACCTGGGGAACAGTGACCACCAGACGGTGTGGTTTAACATAACTGAAAGAGGCAGAACCCAGCCACACAAACACACAAGTCATTGACTTTAGGAGGGCTGATTTGGGAAAAATGGGGACATGCTTGGAAGAGGCACTAGCAGGAATAGGGAGGGAAGTAGGGGTCAAGGAAAAGTGGGCAGTATTCAAAGCAGGGATAACAAGGGCAACACAATTATGTGTGAAACAGGTTAGCAAGGGAAAAAGAAAGAGGAGACCATTATGGTATACAGAGGAGGTCACGGAGAAAGAGAAAGAGAAAGAGAAATAGAAAGCCAAAATAGCTCATTCATACAGTACAAAAAGACACAGGTAGAAAAGGACAGGAAGAGGTACCAGGAGACCCAAAGTTAAGAAGGAAGGGTAGTAAGGGAAGCCAAACACAAGCAGAGGAATGCATTGCAAAATCTGTGGTTGGGAGGACAAAATCTTTTACAGGTACGTCAGTGAAAAAAGGAAGGCAAAGGGAGGGATTGTGATGTTGGAAGGGGAGGATGGGAATAGAGTGGAGGATGACAACAGCAAAGTTAACATACTGAACAGATACTTTTGCTTATTTTTTACAGAGGAATGGGCAAGTAATGGACCAGAAGGGAGTAGAAAGGGCAGTTAGGGCACAGAAATGGATACAAGTTCATTTCCACTGGAAAGGGTCCTAAAGGAACTGGAAGGAAAAAGAGTCAATAAAGCTATGGGGCCAGATAGGATACAACCCACGGTGATGAGGGAACTAAGGGAGGTGATGGCTAAACCCCTGGCAGCTCTGTTTAGCTATTCACTGGAAACAGGGGAGGTACCCAAGAACTGGAGGACAGCTGATGTAGCCCCCTTTACAAAACCGGGAACAGGGAGGAGGCAGAAAATTATAGACCAGTCAGCCTGACCTCAGAAGTGGGAAAGATCAAGGAAACACTACTGAAGGAAAGAATAGTGGGACACCTGGTTTCCAACAGTCTACTGGACCCAAGGAAAATAGTTTTACTGTGGGAAGGTCATGCCAGACTAGCCTCATTGAATTTTTCAAATGTGTGACAAGGGAGGTGGATGGGGCGTACAGTGGACGTGGCCTACCTGGACTTTAGCAAGGCCTTTGACACTGTGCCACATAGAATGCTGTTATACAACCTGGAGAATATGGGAGAGGATAGGACAGTGGTGTGGTGGGTGGGCAACTTGCTGGACAGTTGGATGCAGAGGATGGTGGTAAATGCCTGTCACTCCGCTGAGGAAAAGATGACCAGTGAGGTGCAACAGGGATCAGTGCTGGGTCCAGTCCTCCTCAACATCTTTATCAGTAACATAACAGAGGACCTAGAAGGCAGAATATTCCTGTTTGCTGATGACACAAAGCTCTGCAACAGGGTGAACATGCCAGATGGTGTGGATAGAATGTGCAGAGATCTGCATAAGCTTGAGGACTGGTCAGGGGAGTGGCAGTTGGGATTTAACACAAGACAATTATAAAATAATGCACATGGGGCACAAAACTCCAGAAATCACATATCAGCTATGGGGAGGATATAGACTGCTCCAAACATGGAAAAGGATCTAGGGGTCATCATCTCTGATGACCCCAAGGTAGGGAGTCAGTGTGACAAGGCAGCAGGAAAAGCAAACAGGATGCTGGGATGCATAGGCAAAGGAATTACCAGCAGGAAAAGGGAGGCCATAGTTACAATATACAAGACATTAATGAGGCCACACCTCAAATACGGTGTCCAGTTCTGAAGATCCTACCTTCAGAAGGACAGAGACAGGATGGAGGCAGTTCAGAGAAGACAAACCAAGATGGCGCAAGGATTACATCACAAAACCTTTGAGGACACACTGAAAGACCTAAATATGTACTCCCTGGAAGAGAGGAGGGAGAGGAGGTATATGATTGGACATATAAATACTTCACGGGGAAGAACAAAGTGCAGGAAAACACAATTTTTCACAGAAAAAGATGCACCAGGACTAGGGGACATGGGATGAAACTGGAGGCAGGGAGGTTCAGAGTAAGACAAGCAGAGCAAGGAAACCATACTGCTTGAACAGCGAGGTAGTGGAGGTGATGAGGGCAAAATGAGAGGTGCACCAGAGGTATAGGAGGATAGAGATGGAAGGGGACATGAAAGGAGTATGCAAGATGGTCCAGGGAGATGACCAGAAAAGTGAGAGAAGCCAAGACCCAGAGGGAGCTGAGATTAGTGCAAGGAATTAATTGGGGGGGAGACTTTTTTGGATACATCAGGGAAAAAAGGAAGTGGAAGGAGACAACAGTGAGGATAAAAAAGGGTGGGGAGTGGAAGGAAAAGGGAGAGAAACAGGCAGAAGTGCTGAATGAATACTTTTGCTCAGTGTTCATGGAAAAAGGAGGACAGCTACCACCATGGGCTGGGAGGTGGGGACAGGTGGAGACAGGTGACAGATGGAAGAATTGAGGGAGGTATAGTCCTAGGGGGACTAGGGGCACTAAGGGTAGACAAGGCACCAGGGCTAGATGGGATCCACCCCAGGGTGCTAAGGGAAATGGCAGAGGTGTTGGCGGAGCCAATGGTGGATCTTTATAGTACCTCACTGGAGTCAGGATGTGTGCCACTGGACTGGAGGGTGGCACATGTAGTACTGTTACACAAAAGTGGAGGAAGGGATGAACCAGGTAATTATCATCCAGTAAGTCTCACCTCCATAGTATGCAAACTCATGGAAACAATACTAAAGGAAAGACTGGTGTTGTACCTGGGGAATTCTTGTCAAACCAACCTTGATACAATATTATGACTGGGTGACAGATGAGCTGGAAAAGGGAACACATGGTGGATGTTCTTCACTTGGACTTCAGCAAGGCCTTCGATTCAGTGCCTCCTGGGCAGCTTTGGGGGAAGCTAACTGGTGTAGGATTAGGAGCAAAAATGACAAACTGCATTATAAGCTGGCTGAGTGGAAGGCTGCTACAGGACGTGGTGGGAGGGAAGCTCTCAACTCTGAAGCCGGTGATGAGTGGGGTGCCACAAGTATCTGTACTGGGACCAGTATTATTTTTGCTCTTCATATCAGACATTGTGCATAGGATGGTGAGCAAGGTAAGTCTGTCTTTGCAGATGACATCAAAATGGGGGCAGTGGTGGATGGAGGGGAAGGATGGATGCAGCTATTGGGGGGACATAAGGAAGCTAGAGGAGTGGTCAGAAAGGTGACAGCAGGGGTTCATTGCAAAGAAGTGTGATGTTATGCAGTTTGGGGCCAAGAATCTAAGGAGAGAATACTGGCTGGGGGGGGGGTTAAGCTGGGGATCACTGAGGAGGAGAAGGATCTAGGGGCAATGGGAACAGGCACCATGAACAACACTGCCCAGTGCAGGAGAGTGGCTACAAAAGCAAACAAAATGCTGGGATGCATAGCGAGGGAGTTTTCATCCAGGTGAAGAGAGGTGATCTTGCCCCTCTACAGGTTGCTAGTAAGGTCGCACTTGAAGTATTGTGTGCAGTTTTTTACACCATACCTGAAGTGTGATATCAGGCTGCTGGAGGGTGTGCAGAGGAGGTCAATGAAGATGATATGTGAAGCGGAGGGGAGACACTATGAAAGCAGCCTGGGATACCAGAATATGTACACACTGGAGGATAGAAGGGACATGATAGAGACATTCAAGTATCTGAGGGGAATAAATAAGGATGGTGCAGATGGGGCCTTTAAGCGAAGGAGGTGGAGGGACACCAAGCGGCATGGGCTAAGAATAGAGGGGGGGAAGATTTAGGAGGTAAATGAGGAGACACCATTTGATGGAGAGGGTGGTAGCAAAATGGATGCACTACCAGAATGTGTGGTATCATGTAAATCTGTGAACAGTTTTAAAAGGGGATGGGACAGGGGAGAGTGAGGGTGGGGGAAGCAGTGGGATGACAAAGGGGAGGGGTAGGGCAGCTGCAAACTAGGGGTGCTATCTGTACACTTGAGCAGAATTAGACTGGGTGGTCTGTTTCTGCTGGCACATTCGTATGTTGCTATGTTCAGGGAGAACATAAGGAAATACTCCTTCACAGAGAGGGTGGTGGACAAGTGGAACACCCTGCCAGAGGTGGTGGTGGGAGCAGAACTGATTACAGGATTTAAGAATGCATAGGATAGGCATCAGGGGATCCTGGTAGTCGGAGGAAAGGGATAACCTAATCCTGGAGAATCTTGAACAGGTGGACGTGCGCTAAGAAACATAAAGCAGGTGCTAGTTGAACAAATCAGACAAAAACACAAAGAAGCAGCACTCTGCAGCAGTCTGCAAGTATATTAATCCAAGTTCACCACACACCAAAAATAAAAAGTAATAAGACAAAATCTCCCGTGAAGATAGCTCAAGTAAGACCATGGCACTTGGCTATCTTCACTGGAGATTTTGTCTTATTGCTTTTTATTTTTGGATTGTGGTGACTTTGGATTAATTTATTCACAGACTGCTGCAGAGTGTTGCTTCTTAGCATGTTCTAGTCCTGGGCAAGCTTGAAGAAGCACAGTTAAGTGCACAAATGGGCAGACTAGGGGGACCAAAGGCCCTTATCTGCCTTCAACATCTATGTATCAGGTCTACAGCACTTTCTCTGCCACCCCCTTACCTATCCCTTATGACTCATTTGTGCTTAACCCAGGCTTTTTTGAATCCCACTACTGTTTTTACCCATAACCTCCACTGGAAGCCCATTCCAGGCATCAACCATCCATCCTGTGAAGAAGTATTTCCTCTCATCTCTCCTAAACCTACCCCCCCAGCTTCATATCATGGACCCTTGCTCTGGAGCACCCTTTTCTCTGGAAAATACCTCCCACTTGTACCTAATTCACAGAGGGAGAAATTATGGGCCTTCAATACTTAGTGTGCAGACAGCAGCTTGAGAGAAGTCCATTCTGAAATTCTGTAAGGGAGAACTGAACCTATGAGGATGCATCCTGTGAAGAATTTAGTAGATGGCAGATTATTTGGAATTCATGTCCTCAAGGTTTGAATTTATGAAGTGGGTGACCATGAGGTTCTAGGCTGAGAACAGGAAAAGATAACGAGGAGGACTAGATGAGCTTCAGTGGAACTTGGGATACTGAGCTTGTCCTGAGGAGGTAACTACTATGGGCACATGATTCTCCAGCATCCTGAGTGATGCTCTGGGGATGGGACCAAGTTCCATCTACAGACTAGGCTAGGCACACGGCCACACAACTGTGCTCCTACAGGCTGTTGCACTAGTGCTACATCGCTTATCCCAGGAGCCATAGAAATTAGTGAAAAACTAAGCCAACAAAGAATTACTGAGCAAATAAGAGGTCTCCAAATCTGGAACCCACCAGAGCATGTAATAGGAGGTCCAGAGGGAGACTGACACTATCAGAACACCTGAGCATGATAAACAAAAGAGAGGCAGGAACCAGGAGCAGTAAGCAATGCAAATAAAAACTGCAAGACCGACAGGCCAAAGCAGCAACAGAGGGAATGAATGCTCTGGTTGGATCTCCCAATGAAAGGAGGCAGCTGGCCAGCAAAGGAAAGCAAGAAGCTGGAAACTAGGATGGGAAAGAAAAACTGAAAGAAATACAAACAACAAGACCCCAAAAGCACAAAAAAGAGGGATGGACAAGCAGCAGAAAGGCATTGACAAGAGGGAGCTGTGGCAGAAAAGCACAAGAATGGAGGCTCTGCAGCAGAAACAAGCACATGAGAGAGAGCGAGTAAGACAACAACACAGAAAGGAAAAGTAAAGCACAGCAAACAGAACCAGGAAAGAAACCAAAGAAAATAAAACCTGTGTGTGTGTGCGTGTGGGAGGGGTTGAGATGCAGCAGAATCAAGCACCAGAGAGAGAGAGAGAGAGAGAGAGAGAGAGAAAGAACAAGAAAGCAGGACACAGAGGAAAAGTAAAGTACAGCAAACGGAATCAAGAAAGAAAACAAAGGAAACAAAACTATCGGTGGTGGGCAGAAAAAGGGAACAAGCAGACCACAGAATATACAATAGCAGCAGCCTCAGCAAAGGGAGCAGGAATAGCAGGACAAGGAGTAAACAGCTGAGGAAAAATGGATAGGAGAGAGAGGAGACACAAGAAGAGAGACACAAAACAAAACAGCACAGGAAGCAGAGAATCAGGAAGCAGCACTGAAGTAAGACCAAATGTTAACAAACTCTGGCCAGAGCTGATAGGGCTGCAGCCAAAGGTATAAAACACACAGAAATTACATAAATACTTTGGTTACAGTAACAGAGTGTAATCACATAAAAAAGGCATCAACCACAGCAGTGTTTGAGCTGAAAAAAAGATTGTTTTAAAAGATGTATTTGACAGTTAAGTGTCCCTGATCTGAATTCAAGAATCCTCTTAAGTTTCTTGTATACTTTCAGTGTCCTGTTTGGCAAACTCTTTAGAAATTGCCTCCAGTTTACATCCAGCTTCTGTGGGGTTGCCAAATAGAAAAACGTTCCTAGCATACACAAATTTAAGCCTAGCAGGGAATTGTAGAGTGTATGATGCTGAGTTCTCTGAGCCCCAATTGTACTGTGTCAACCCCTCACCAATGCTAGTGGGTAGCATAACTCAGCTCAGGGAAGCAGTGGATGGGAGAACTGTCTTCTGCCTGGAGTGCACCCACTCTTTTGGAATGTTGCAATATCATGTCTCAAAGTGTACACTCTGGTCATGACTGCTAGAACTGTTCTTGGTAACTTGAGGTTGTTGGACCAGCATCAATGAGTGATATGATAAGTATGGAGGTGCAGGGAACCAGTTTCTAACTTCAGGAGCTCCTTCGATAAGCTTTTCATGAATGTTAATAAAGTCCAACCTCTGTCTCCCTTCTGGAATGCCCAAAAACTGAAGATTATGAGATCAGGCCCCATTCTTAATGTATTGTTTTCTGGCCCGTGATAATTTATTTTCTTTCACTATGCCTGTAATGACTGCTTGTGGCTTGTTGACTGCCATCACCAGTACTCTTTGTTCCTCATCTATGGATTCAACTTTTGGAGTGGTTAGATAGCCCTTTGAAATATAATGACTGAATATTTTTTGCTATAATACTATGGACTATCTGAATACTGAGTTGCACATTGATGTTGATAACATTCATATTATATATAACTTTTCTTTTGTCAGTTGCTGTGTCAGGTAATATATGATAAAATATCTAGTTATTGGTAATTCAAATCACTGGCTTAAAAATCTCACAATGGTTTTTGATGTTAACTGTTTAAGTTTGGCTCATTTGCCTGGGGATCCTTTTATAAGATTCCAGTTAATATGAGGTAGGCATTGTCTCAATAGTAGCGTTATCAAAATTTAGATTTTCCCTTGTAGAAAATATGGGAATGTTTAGCACTTAAATAGGGAAGCATGATGTAATAATATGTAATTCCTGCTTAGGGCAGTAAGTAGCCTTTGGAATTAACTATACTGTACTATTATTTTTATTTAGCTACTCCCTCCCCTTCCCCCCATGATGTAACATGGGCAGGGGTATGAAGTATCCTTCCTGTAAGAATGTAATGTTGTAATATAAATTTTGATCTGCGTATCTGTTGGTAATGCTTATAATGTTTTACAGAAAATCAATAAAATATTATTAAAACATTATAATGGAAAAATATGGTGGGTTCCAGGTTATCTTGCCATTGGACAGTAAGTATTGTGACACTGACAGAGGAAGGGAGTGGAAGACATGCTTGCAAAGATATATAATATTAAGTCAGGATGAAGCGAGTAAACTTCCAATTTGAGACAATCCCAACTACAGTAGGAGACCAGACAACCCCAATGTGCCATGTCTGCCTCCAGAAACTCCAATGAGGTTAGATTCACATCTGAAGGGAGCACTTATGAGTGTCTGCAGAGAACATACTTGTCTGTTAGGAGCTCCAGTCACCCTGTTGATAATCTTCACTCCCAAGTTGTATGATGTGTTTGAGACATTGGCCACACTAGAAGAGCAAATAGTGGGCACACAGTGAAACTGAGTGCTGTGGGACAGTGTATGTTCAGCTTGAAGGATGGCATGGAGGAGCTCTCAGCTAAGGTGGCCAAGATGGAGAAAGAATTCAAACGTTTCTGTGAGTTGGTGGATAGACAAGAGAATGTGAACAGGAGAAATAATCTCTGCATACAGTAATTAGCTGAGGTAAGCCAGGGACTCCATCAAAAACTTTGAGACATGATTACCAAATTTCCTAAAGATGGGGTGTAGGCAGGGGAAATCAAGCATTACTGGGCACACAGGGCATCAGCACTGGAGCCCCCGTCAAGGTAGAATTTTCCACCTAAATTTTAATGTTAATTTTTGTTCTTGGTGACTGTGCTCTTTTTGAAATGATAACCATTGTCTTTTAAACATTTCTATATTCACTGTTTGAGGATCACACCATTGTTCTGCAGATTCCTGGTTTAAATTTTGGTGCATTACTTCTGGAACCATTTGTTCAGGGGCAGCCACTGCATTTTTCCCAACATGTGTTTGTCCCCAGAACCCCTCCAATAAAAACACTGACAAGGTTGTGCGTGGTTGCTCAGTTTGGCAATAATTTTACTGATGTCCCAATTTACACATCATTTACCATAAGTGGAATATTTCTTCACTTTCATTTACAAAGCTTTCCACATCAAATTCATATACATTATTTCTAAACATTATTTACATCCATCCAACATTCTTGTTCAATTCCTTCATTCTATTAACTTCTTCTTTCCTTCTACCCCAAGATGTACATCATGAGGGGCCCCGTCTCTTCCTCTTTTGGTTGTCAAGGTGTACATGCATACACACCATGCACCTGCTTCTTGCATATCAAACCTTTTCAGTGTTTTCTGATTTTATCCTCACCCTTTCTTTCCTGTCCTCCTCCCCCTCTTTTTCTGTTGTCTACTTTTGACAGTCCACCTGTAGCCCCCCTACTGTGTACCACCTGCCACAGTGGCCCACTGTGTTCCTCCTACCACAGTGCCCATCTGCTACCTTTTTAGGAAGGGTGGGTGGGGGAACTTTTGGAGTAAAACTGTGAGCTCCTTCTCCTGTGCAGCCCCTTATCAATGGCTCGTTTGGCCCTGCACCTTATTCTGTCCCACCAATTAACTGCTGCCACTTCATTCTGTCCCCACCTAGTTTGGTCCACCCCCTTTGATGACCTCATCTGTTCCTCCCCCTTAGGTGACCTCACAACTCCTCCTCCCACCACCCCTTACCCCTCCCCCTTTCCTGAGCTTCTCACCACACTTGTCAGAGCCTTGTGACAATGGGGTCTGACCTTAAATGGGCAACCCTCTTTTGTCCCCAGAACCCCTCCAATAAAAACTCTGACAAGGTTGTGTGTGGTTGTTCAGTTTGGCAATACTTTTACTGATATTCCAATCTACACATCATTTACCATACATGGTACATTTCTTCACTTTCATTTACAAGGTTTTCCACATCAAATTAATATACATTATTTCTATACATTATTTACATCCATCCAACATTCTTGTTCAGTTCCTTCATTCTATTAACTTCTTCTTTATAGATACATAGATACATAGACAGTGTCGGCAGATAAGGACCTATGGCCCACCCAGTCTGCCCATTTGAGCTTGTAAGTTCAGTTTGTTTTCCTAGAAGTCTGTTGCCTCTTGCCCCTGACCTCCAGAATTCCTTTATGTCTATCCCATGCATTCTTAAATCCCGTGATTGTTTCCGCCTCCACCACTTCCTCTGGCAGGGTGTTCCACTTGTCCACCACCTGTTCTGTGAAGAAATTCTTTCTCATGTTTCCTCTGAATCGTCCTCCCTCCAACTTCATCCCATGCCCTCTAGTCCTGGAACATCTTTTTCGCTTAAAAATAGTGTTTTCCTGCACCCTGTTCCTCCCTGTAAGATACTTGTATGTCTCTATCATATCCCTCTCCTCCTCTCCTCCAGGGAGTACATGTTCAGTTCCTTCAACCTGTCTTCATAGGACTTGTGATGCAATCCATGCACCATCTTTGTTGCCCTCCTCTGAACCTTCTCTACCCTGTCTATGTCCTTACGTAGGTATGGTCTCCAGAACTGTACACTGTACTCCAGGTGAGGCCTCACTAGTGTCTTGTATAGTGGAATTATGACCTCCCTTTTCCTGCTGGTGATGCCCCTGCCTATACATCCCAGCATCCTATTTGCTTTACCTGCTGCCTTGTCACACTGTTTCCCTACCTTGAGGTCATCAGAGATGACAACCCCAAGATCCCTTTCCTGCTTGGTGCATGCTATATCCTCACCCCCCCAGCTGATATATTGTGCCAGGGTTTTTGTGCCCCATATGCATTATCTTGCACTTCTTTGCATTGAATTTCAACTGCCAAACCCCTGACCATTCTTCAAGTTTCTGCAGGTCCCTTCTCATTCTGTCTATACCCGCTGGTGTGTCTACTCTGTTACAGAGCTTTGTGTCATCAGCGAACAGTGAAATTCTGCCTTCTAGGTCCTGCGCAATGTCACTGATGAAGATGTTGAATAGGACCGGTCCCAGCACTGATCCCTGAGGTACCCCACTGGTCACTCTTCCCTCTGTGGAGTGACAGCCATTTACCACCACCCTCTGTGTCCTGCCACCCAGCAAGTTACCTACCCACCACATTACTGTCTGCCCACACCCATATTCCTCAGTTTGTGTAATAGTCTTCTATGTGGCACAGTGTCAAAGGCCTTACTGAAGTCCAGATAGCCATGTCCACTGCCCTCCCTGATCCACCTCCCTAGTCACCCAGTCAAAAAATTCAATGAGGTTGGTCTGACATGACCTCCCCCTGGTGAAACCATGCTGCCTTGGGTCCTGTAGTCCATTGACAACCAGATGTTCCACCAATCTCTCCTTCAGTAGTGCTTCCATGATCTTCCCACTACCGAGGTGAGGCTGACTGGTCTGTAGTTCCTGCTTCCTCTTTGTTCCCACTTTTGTATTAGGGGACTACATCTGCTGTCCTCCAGTCTTTGGGTACCTCCTGTTTCCAGTGATCGGCTAAACAGGATAGCCAGAGGTTCAGCCACCACCTCTCTAGTTCTTTAAGGACCCTGGGTGCACCCATCTGGCCCCATTGCTTTATCAACTCTTATTACTTCCAGTTCCTTCAGGACCCTTTCTCGTAAAGGACTTGTGTCCATTTCTGCACCATTCTCACCCTTGTACTCCCTTCAGACCCATTACCTCCTTCCTCAGTAAAGACTGAGCAGAAATACCTGTTCAATATGTCAGCTTTACTGTTGTCATCCTCCACGCGGCCCCATCCTCCCCCTTCAGTCTCACTATCCTCCCTTTGTCTTCTTTTTTCACTTATGTACCTGTAAAGGTTTTGTCCCTCTACCCACTGATTTTGCAATGTGTTCTTCTGTCTGAGCTTTGGCTTCCTTACTGACCTCCTGCCTCCCTTTGCTTCTCCTGGTACTTCTCCCTATCCCCTTCTGCCTGTGTCTTTTTGTATTGCCTGAATGCAATCTTTTGGCTTTCACTTTCTTTGCTACCTCTTTGGAAAACCATAATGGTCTCCTCTTCCTTTTCCTCTTGCTAACCTGCTTAATGCATAATTCTGTTGTTCTTGTAATCCCCATTTTAAATACTGCCCACTGTTCCTCAACCCCTGATTCCTGTCCCATTCCCCTTAATGCCTCTTTCAAGTATCTCCCCATTTTCCCAAAGTCTGCCCCCTAAAATCCAGGATACGTGTTTTGTGTGGTTTGGTTCTGCTCTTTCTGTGATTTCAAACCACAATGACCGTGGTCACTGTTTCCCAGGTGCTCCCCCACTGTTACCCCCCATCACACTGTCCCTGTTTGTGAGCACAAGGTCCAGTATTGCCTTCTGCCGAGTTGGTTCCATGACCAGTTGCTTGAGGAAGGCACCATGAAGGAGTCCAGGCTAAATCTGCTCCTAGTTGATGCTGCTGCTGGGATGCTCCAGTCCACGTCGGGAATATTGAAGTCTCCAACCAGTACTACCTCACCTTGTCTGCCATCCTTTGGATGGCTAACATCAGCTCCCTATCTGTTTCTTCCTCCTGGGCTGGTGGTCTATAGACCACAACTGTGCGGATGGCTGTCCCCATTTTCCTTTCCAGCTTCACCCACAGTATCTCTCCCCCATTTTGTTAATCCTGGATCTCTGTGGCCCTTATGTCATTTTGCACATACAGTGCCACTCCTCCTCCCTTCCTGCCTGCTTTGTCTCTTCTGAATATGTTGTAGCCAGGTATGGTCATCTCCAAGTCGTGGTTATCATTACACCAGGTTTCAGTGATGGCCACAATGTCCAGGTCTGACTGTACTATGACAGCCTCCAGATCTTCCATCTTGTTTCTAAGGCTCCTGGCATTTGCACACATGGCTTTCCATGATTTGACCTCCTAGACTGTTTCACTGTTCTACTCCAGCCCTTCCTTGGTTGTCATTTATCCTGGTTCTCCTTGCTGTCTGCCCTTCTGCTGAATTTGCCCTTTTCTGCTTATCCACCTCTTGGGCACTAATCTCCATCTTTTGCACACTGCTTTGCAGAGATAGCCACTCCTCTAGTTCACTGGTTCCACTGCTAGCTGTGGGGGTGAGCAAGTGGGTACCCTCCTTGCTGGCCTGTCACCCCTTTGCTAGGTTTAAATGCTTGTCAATGTGCATTTAAACTTATCATTGAGTGCTTGATTCCCTCCAGGATGGATGCAGGCCATCAGGCTTGAACAAACCTCCATCCCTCCAGGTGGGTCCCCAGTCACCAATGAATCCAAACCCTTCCTCACAGCACCAGTTCTTCAACCATGAGTTAAAGTTCCTGGTGCATGCACTCCTATGCTCTCCCTTGCCTCTCACAGGTAGTACTTCTGAGAAAGTGACAGAAGTAGCTACTTGCTTGAGACCCCTCCCCAGTTTCCTAAACTCTTCCTGAACTTCCTTTGGCTCCCCATTTGCCAGATCATTAGTACCTAGGTGGATAATGACATCCAGCTCACCCTCCCATCTTGCCTTACCAGTGATCCCCAGGATCTTCCTTCCATCCCTCCATGCCGTGGCACCTGGTACGCACCTCACCTCCCTACCCTCCCCCTCCTGTGTTCCTAGCTGGATCCCTCTTATGATGGAGTCCCCCACCAGGATTCACTTCCTCCTCCTCCTCTCTTTCCTTCTGCCCCTCAGAAGTACATCATAAGGGTCCCTGTCTCTTCCTCTTTTGGATGTCAAGGGGTACGTGCATACACACCTTGCTCCTGCTTCTTGCTTATCAAACCTTTTCTGTGTTTTTTGATTTTATCCTCCCACTGTCTTTCAGGTCCTCCTCCTCCTTTTTCCACTAGCCCACCTCCAGCTTGCAATGTGGGCTTCCCCCTTTTCCCCCTCCCACCTCCCCCTCCCTTCTTCCCACCTTGGTTTCTATCTTTCTGCTTACTGGCCTGGCTGACTCACCCAGGCTTCGATGGCGTTCACCATTTCCTGATTGAATAAGGCCAGCCCCAAATCCAAGAGGTGCACTCCATCTCCCCGAAAATATTCATTGACCCCCTCCTGAATGTTATGGCGAATAACCATTCCCCACTCGGCCTCAAACAACCTGCCCACCCACACGTTCATGCACTTCCGTGCCCTGTCTATACCTTTGTGGCTCCTTTCAGGGTGTCACACCCTTCATGGTGTAATCTTGGACCATGCTAGGGTGACCTGTGGCCACCATTTCTTTATGAACTGTGGACAGGTTGTGCAACCCAGCCTGTCTGCAGCTCCATCGAGTTTTTTCACAAATAGTGTGTAATGAGATCGCTTGATTCTTTGTGAATAAGGTGGCCGACATCAGGCAGGAGTTCTATCAGCCTCGTTCTATGGGGGATGCTGTTCGTCGGTGCTTGATCAGTGAGTCTGGTGTTTCCTGGAGGACCTTTGACCTGCCAGAGTTCATTGCCATTATGAGGACTGTCCAGGGGATGCGTCCCACATGCTGTAGTTTAGACCCGGGCCCTACTTCCCTGATTTTAGGTTGTAGTGATATCAGCGGCCTGGTTCAAGCTCAGATTATCCAGTGCTCCTTGGAATCAGGTGAGTTCCCTAGCTCCCTGAAGGAGGTGACGGTGACACCCCTCCTGAAGAAAGCTTCTTTGGACCCGGAGACTAGCGAACTACAAACCTATCTCTAACCTTCCTTTTGTGAGAAAGTTTATTCAGAAAGTTGTGGCAGCTCAACTGGAGAACCATATAACCATCCATAATTTATACGAACATTTTATAAAAGAGGCATATAATTGAGACTGTGCTGGTTTGGGTGCTCAGCGATCTCCTGATGGCGAGAGATTGGAGAAACAGCTCCATCTTGGTACTCCTTGATTTGTCTTCAGCTTTTGACACTGTGGATCATGGGGTCCTGCTCGAGCAACTGAGGTCCATCTGTGGGTTGTCTGGGACAGTACTCAGATGGTTTCATCTTTCCTCACTGGTAGAACTCAGAGAGTTGTCTCAGGAATATTTTCTTCTGAGTCTTTCTCTCTGCCTTGCGGGTTGCCCCAGGGCTCGGTGCTGTCTCCCATGCTGTTTGCAGTGTACATGCTGCCCCTCGGAGACATTGTAAGACAATATGGACTGAGGTTTTACTGCTATGCTGATGATACCCAGCTCTACCTGTCTTTCACCCCCAACCAGGTTAGTGCTATCTCGGTGTTTAACTGCTGCCTCATTGAAATCCAAGATTGGATGAGTTCTAGTGGGTTAAAGTTAAATGCAGGAAAGACTGAGGTTTTGATGGTGGACCCGGGTTGTAGGACAGAGGGGTTGAGGACTGATCTGCCCTCTGGTTTAGTCCGGGGGGGGCGCTCAGGCCCTTACCTCTGAGTGGGTGCGTGACTTGGAAGTGATGCTTGACAATGGGCTAACCCTTCATCATCAGGTGTCAGCAGTCATCAAGCTAGCCTTTTACCATCTTAGGAAGATTGCTAGGATCAAGCATCTCATTCCATCCAGTGACCTGCCTGTTTTGGTCCATGCCTTTGTGACCTCATGCCTTGACTACTGTAACTCCCTTTACCTAGGGCTTCAAGGGATTGATATCTTCCACTTGCAGCTAATGCAGAACACTGCTGCACATTTATTGACTGGGGTATCTAAGAGATCTTACATTACCCCAGTGCTGCGCGATCTGCACTGTTTGCCAGTTCAGTAGTGGATCACCTTTAAGGTAGGTTTGTTAACCTACAAAGCCCTACACGGACTGGGTCCTGACTATTTGAAAGAGCTCCTGGTTCCTTATACCCCAATGTGACAGCTCCGCTTGGCTGAAGAGGGGTTGCTGAAGATTCTGAGGGTCAGTTTAAATTCATCTGGGGCCCGTGCTTTTGGGTTTGTTGCCCCTACCCTCTAGAATTCTCTGCCGCATCAGCTATGGGAGTGCAGGACAGTGGGGAGCTTTAAGCAGGCACTGAAGACTTTTTTATGGGGTAAAGCCTATCCTGAATTCCTCTGATTTTATTGATATTTATTGAATTTTCTGAATTTTACTTATTTGTGAAGCACCTTGATATTGGAAAGGCACTCCATTGAATAAAGTTTATTATTATTATTATTATTATTATCCTGTTTTATTTGATAAAATATGTCCAACCACAGCCTTGTCCGCCAGCTCATTGCCTCCCAGGTGTATCACTAGGAGATCCAGCTGTCCATGGTTGTTGGTAGGCTCTGTATAAATTTCCAACCACAGATCCATCTGTTTAGCATCCCATTTGACATCCCCAAAATGAGCCATTCTCTTTCTAAATTTCTCATCATGCTTTAGCCAACTATGGCCCCCTTTCTTGTATGCGTTTTTAATGATGAGGGAATAGGTCAATAGCGGGGTCGCGAGTTCCAGCCACTTTTCAATGGCAATGGCTGTGAAGTACGTAAACCC
Source organism: Neoceratodus forsteri (assembly GCA_016271365.2). NCBI lineage: Eukaryota > Metazoa > Chordata > Ceratodontiformes > Ceratodontidae > Neoceratodus > Neoceratodus forsteri. Next base: position 662,498,443 of record CM028130.1, on the reverse strand, counting down.
TGTGAACCAGTTGTCCCAGGTTTTTCCTTTCCAGGACTTGTCCTCTTCCCACTTCCCCAACAATACTATCACAGCTGCCATGTCATTCTTTTCAAAACTGTCCTTCTTGTATTTATCCGTATTGTCCACATTTGCCAACGCGAAAATGTCAACATATTCCCCTTTCCATATTTTCTCTTTCATGGCTGCAAGCACATCGTCTGCTAACCTAACACCCAGTGCCCAATCTCCCATCCTATCAGTGGTCCTCCGGTTGTCCCCCCTCTCCCCCCTTCCACCCCATTCCCTTTTATGTCACTTAGTGCTTTCTCCAACTGCCCCAATCCATTCTCTTCCATACTTTTTAACATCTGTTCCACGTATTCCTTAACACTACTGTCTAGTGTCACCATCTGATTACCTGTTGTGTTAGTCAGAGGGCTGCTGGGCCCCAGATGGGGCACTTCCGCTGGACTGGGTGCAGGCGTGTGGCCCACTGGAGGCAGGACCAGATCTGGCAGAGGGAGCAGGAACACAGGTGTGGTTGACTCTGGCACTGGTGCTGGGCCAGGAGTGGGCTCCGGGGTCAGCTCTGGGATCAGGTTACTGGAAACTGGACCTAGAGGAACCGCTGGTTTTGGTACCAGGGTTGCAGGCCCGGGTTTTGGTGCCCAGGGTCTTTTCGGCACCCTCTTGTCTTTCTTCAGTCCCTCTCCCTGCCCCTCCTTTCTTTTCATGCCCTGGTCTCCCCCATCTGGTTCTGTTACCTCCAGCAACTGGTTGGCCTTGTCCACCAACGCCATCACTGCTCGATAACATTCTGCTTTGCTGGGCTTGGATTTCTTTGGTGCCATCCTCCTGAATATCTAACAAAGGAAAAAAAGCATAATAATCAACACTTTATGCCACCTTACTTGCCAGTCCTGCCTCCCTGGATGCCCACTGAAATGGCCTCCAAGGGTGTACCCCCTGCCCTTGGATGCAACCCCCCCCCAATGTCTGGTTTGCCCTATCTGCCAACCTCCTTCTATCCCCTGCTCGTGCCTCTCCCCCCCAACCAGTTGTCCAGCACCAAGCAGGGAAAGGAATTGTCCATAACAGTGTCCTCTTTTTATATTACTTAACCCAAAGAAAATTTCCTTTTTTTCCAATCAAAAAGCATCCCCATGTCACCTGGCTGCCAGTCGGGTAGCCTTTTGTGCCTGCTCCTGTCCGGCTTCCCCAGCGTATGAACCAGAACCCCCTTTACCCTTGCATTGTACATGGGGGAAAACAGCAGTTTCAGGTTTAACTCAACAATGTTCCCCGTGCTGTGAAGATGGCTTAACTTCATAGCAATTTACTTAAAAAATTTTTTTTTTTCATTTATTTAACTCGCTAAAAAGGGCATTACTATATTTTAGGGCCCAGCGATTATTCCCTTGACACTGTCCCAGCCATCTTTCCGGTAATTACAGCCAGGAATGGCTGTAAAAGTAAGGTGCAGAACCAGCACTAAACCATGGAAGTCCTGCTCAAACCAAACCATATGTGCACAGCTCCCCCTAGCTTCCCTATGTGCCTTGAACCATTACTTATTTACTTTATATTTTTTTTCTAAAACCTTGCTTTCTCAGAAGTACCTTTACAGCACCACAGTTTGCTTCCCCAATCGGTCACTGTGTCTTAGTAGCCCTTGCTCCACCTTTGTCCTGTTGTACTGCCTTCCCACGTGGTAGACTTCAGCTGTCCTGCTCTACTTACCATGCGACTCGCTCTCCTACATATGCATTCCAGTTCTTTCACTTACCCCTCTTCCAGGAGAGGCCCCTCATGCTTTAAACAGAACCCCCCCCCACCCTTTCTCCCTCCCCTGCTTTGCTCAAATGTGCTTTTCCCCCCGGGCCATGCACCACATGGTGATGACATCAGACGCCATCCCCCGTGGTGGGCCTGGGCTTCTGTTGCTCCTTCATCACTGTTCATCCCATTGCACTCCCTTCTACCCCTGTGGTGCGATTTTCTGCAGCATCTTGCTGCTTTAGCAAATCCTGGCCTGCAGCTACTTAAAAAATGCTGACCCCCCTCGGCTGCTGACTGCCATCTTGCCCTCGCCATCGGACCGGCTCTGGCAGGGGTCCTCTGGCAATTATCTGCCTCCCATTAAATCCATGGCCACACTGCGGCCCTCCACCACTGGGACAACTTGCCAAGAACCTCTCCTCTGTACCCCAAAGCAGGGCACTTCTGTATCCACTTCCTCACTGACTGTGTGTTCACAGCAGGTCTTCCTCAACAACCAGTCCTCCTCCTACTCGTTCTCATGGCAAGTGAGCCACCCGCTGTGTATCCCCCTGTCTCTGTGCCCTCTCACAGACTGGCTATGAAGCTCCATACTGCCCCTCCAGCTGTTTTTGGTGAGATTAAACCCTGGACTTTTAAACTTTTCTATAAAGTTCCAGGCAGCCCCCTTACCGTTTTTGGCAAAAATACTACCCCGGGCTGTTCAAACTTCTGGGCTGCATGGATGACTATCCTTTCTGCACAATTCCCGGTCTGTTAAAGCATGTAATTACAGACTGTACACAACCTCAACAATGCTGCTTAGCTCCTTCATCCTGCTGACTCACCAGGTGTTGGCTCTCCAGAACCATGCTGCTGTTCACATTTCTTGCCATCAGTAAATCAGAATCATTGTTACCTTGTTCCTGATGTTACCTCTGGTACTTACAACAGCTGCACAACACGTCTCAATTCCTTTGGGAAATTACCTTTAAGTTAGCCTTAAATCCTAAGGTTATCAATTACTTAGTATTTATGTATATATATATATATATATATATATATATATATATATATATGTATGTATATATAGTGTGTTTTTTTTTGTTTACTTGTTTTTTAAAACTCAAAATACCTATCTTATCACAAAAGCCCACTAGCTCAAATGTCTGCCAAAACTGATGTGCTTCCAGAAGTGAACTTTTGGAGCAAAACTGAGAGCTCCTTCTCCTGTGCAGAGACTTATCAATGGCTTGTTTGGCCCTGCCCCCTTATACTGTCCCATCAATTAACTGCTGCCTCCTCATTCTGTCCCCACCTCGTTCGGTCCACCCCCTTTGGTGACCTCATCTGCTCCTCCCCCTTCTGTGACCTCACAACTCCCCCTCCCCTCACCCCCGCCGCTTACCCCCTCCCCCTTTCCTGAACCTCTCACCACACTTGTCAGGGCCTTGTGACAATGGGGTCTACCCCTTTAAGTGGACAACCCTCTTTATTGTCTAGGTGATCAAGCTGAAAATGTATTTATATTCTGATATAATGTAAGAGTGATGCACAGTATTTTATTTTATACAGTTCCATGGGGGTGGCTAGTAATCATTTTGAGTAAGCAATCACTACCATTAAGGGCAGATCCTGTTGCATTTCAGTAAAGTTTGTAATACATTTTCATGCTCCTCATTTTTGGAAGTTTTTTGCTCATGCCTTATAATTGTTGATCTGTGTATTCTCATACCTTATCTATGACTCTAGATCCTTTGAAAATAAGTTCTTGCCTAATGTATTTTCTGAAGGTGAAACATTTCTCTGACAAAGCGCATTTTACATGTGTTTCATTAACAGAAAAAGTTGGTGCATGATGGCACAACACAAGCTTTGGGCACAAGGAAGCAAAGTCACTACCATTCAAGATGTACTGGCTGTGCTGCTGCTATAAGTAAAATGTGTTATTCCCCCATCAACGTTTTAACTGCAGGTTGCACCTTTGGCCTCTGTACCAAACTCATATACCCAGGGGCTGCTCAGCTAGCAAACTGTTACACTCATATGAAAAATAAATGTCAAAAACTTGCTGCAGTGTCTGTAACTCCCAATTTCCACAGAAAAATTGGAAAATCAGGCTGGGAGTGGAGGCCTCTCTACCTCACTCTATCTCGATGTCACTGAAACCTCACACCCTGTGCCGCAGCAGTTAGTAATAAATAATAAAGATCAATTTCATACAGAACGCCTGGGTCCCCAAAGTACAACTTCAGGATCCATTACCAAATTAACAACAGCAAAAATAAAAAACAACTTTAGTCTCACATACGTGATCAATGCCATCCAAATGTTTCATCACATCCCTCTCTTTCTCTCTCTGACAGACACACACACACACACACACATACACACACGCTGACTTTTTAAAAATTATCCTAGTTTAATTGACCCACCCCGATCACAGCAGAAATTACCTCCTTGTCATTTCTGTCGAAGCTGGCTGAAAGGAAGAGAGAAAAACAGAAAAAGAAGTGGAATATGGAAACAATGAGTACTAGAAAAACAGAAGAATGGGTGGTCAGTTAGTGTGAAAGCCTGGCGCAAACCTACAAAGTGAATTAAAAGTTATCTTATGCTTATGCAAAACCTTGCAACTAACACTGTAAAGCAGAACATGGGAGTACTCCAGGATACAGTAGGTAATGAAATGTGATTCCTGATTGTCACTAGGTGTGGGTATACTGGATAACCTTAACCAGGCAGACAATCATTCAAAGTGCATAAAAAACACCTGATGATGTTTGTCATTTTATTTTCTCATACAAATTTGAAATGAAGAAATAAATAAATAAAAAATGCTACTTAATATCAATAGTTTCTTACAACACAGTTCTGGATCTTAGAGCTCCTAAGATCCACCTCAACTGTATTACTGGCCTTCTACTCCAACAGTAGAACCTCTCACCTTCACACTCAAGGCTGATCTGCTGGATCACCCCTCTAGGAGGGATATTTATCGTAGCTAGTAGGGTCACCTGACCTGGCCCTTAACCTAGACATTCTTTTGGCTAGTTCTACATTTACAGAATGAGGCAGGATGACCCATCCATATAAACATTTCCCAGCTCCCTGAAAGAGGCAGTGGTGACACCACTCTTAAAGAATGTTACTTTGGACCCAGACTGCCACGCAAACTACTGACCAATCTCCAGTCTTCCCTTTTTAAGGAAGGTGATTGAGAAAGAGGTGGTGGCACAGCTGGAGGACCTTTTGACCATCCATGACATCTATGAACCTCTTCACTCCAGTTTTTGAAAGAGACATAGTCCCGAGACAGCACTGGTTCGAGTGCTCAGTGATCTCCTGATGGCTAGAGATTGGAAAAAACATTCCATCTTGGTTCTTCTTGATCTCTCATCAGCGTTTAACACCGTGGACCATGGGGTGCTGCTTAGTCACCTGAGGTACATCTGTGGACTATCGGGAACAGTTCTCAGGTGGTTTACATTGTTCCTCACGGGAAGAACACAGAGAGTGGCATCTGTTTTTTTTCTCAGACCCAGTCTTTCTGTTGTGTGGGATTCCTCAGGGCTCAGGGCTGTCACCCATGTTGTTCGTGGTTTATATGCTGCCCCTCAGAGACATTGTAAGAAGGTATGGGCTGAAGTTTCACTGCTATACTGATGATACCCAGCTCTACCTTTGTTTTGCACCTGACCAGCATGGAGCTCTCTTGGTCTTTAATAGCTATCTCAAAGAAATCCAGGAGTGGATGGATTCCATTTGGTCGAAGTTGAACTTAGAAAAAATGGAGGTACTGGTTGTGGACCCAGGTCGCCAGATGGGGGGGTTGGGGGCTGGTTCACCCTCTGGACTTTTCCATGGTGGCTTATGACTCCAGACCTCTGAACTAGACCCCGGAGCAGTGGTTGGCAGTTGAAATAGTCAGTTGCAGTTCAATGCAGTTGCAATCAGTTGTAATTGCACTGGATTGCAGTCATAAAATAGCGGAGTTGAAATCCACTGCAATTGATGATTCCATGATCCATCCAGGTTTGTTTCTGTGGTGCACTGCAGTCTGTTTTCTCTTTTTTTCTTTCCTGGGGGGAGGGAGAAGGGGGCCGTGAATATCTAATGGTCCTCAACTGCTGGCACTGAGCCTTAGAGCCAATAAAATGCACCCCTGGCTCCTGAACATGAAGCATCCACCAACTAGGAGAGCTGGAAGAAGGAGCCAGGAGCTTGAGAGGTTCTGTGACTGGCTGCACAAGATGGCGGGGAGAGCATGCCTATGTAGGAGAGGAGACTGTCAGGAGAGGAGGCATCTGTGTTTTTGTGTGAACAACAGAGTGAGCAGTGTTTTTCTGCAAGGATGAAGTTTGGCGTTTCAGCCTTTAATTTAAAAATAAGTTAACTGTGTCCACTGTCCTGACGTGTCTGGTGCCCAGAGAGAGAGAGACTAGTGTGTGGTTGTGCAGGTCCCAGTCAGTACTCCAGCAAAGCCAGGCAGCAATCATGTGAAGGCAGCAAGTCAGTGATCTGGTTGTGGTCAGAATCAGCCCATGACCCTGTCAGCAGGGCCTGTCATGTGACTCTCAATCAGTCTTGGTCAGGTCTTCAGAGTCAGCAAGGAGGAGGAGTGGTAGGTACACCAGTTCCAATGCATGGAGTACTGGAGTGGGGACGTGGGTCTGAACTGGGGACCAACTGTGTGGGTTGGGAAGAGGGAGCACACAGCTCCAAAAAACACTTGCACCACCACCGAGTAGAGCAGCAGTGGCAGCCTGAGCCATGGAGCCACCTGACCGAACTGGCAACAGGCTACTACAGTGAGCAAGGTACTGTATGGGATGTGTATGCAAGGCCTGCTAGGACTGAGCAGAGGGCAGTAGGAAGGAGGAGGAGGAGGAGGATGGTCTCTCACAGACTACTCAGTCTGTCTGTGTGTCTGGCTTGTCTGGCTGATTGAGGGCTTGGGGGTTGTGGGGCCTGGTGGGGCGAACTTGGAAAGCCAAGACAATCGATCATCATCGATCTACTGCTGGTGGCCTGGCTGGGCTCTCTCTCTGACTGTGGTGGCATTGTGAGTAAGTCAGGCTCCCCATGAGGCCGTGGAGCAGGCCAGGTGCAGGTGGTTGGCTGGTGAGTTCCTGGACCCATAGGAGGTCGGAGCGAGGAGCATGGTCGGTCGGGTCCAATGGACAAAATGTTTGTTGTTTGCCACTGTAGGAATCGGATAGACTAAATGTTAAAGCCCTCACAGCAAGATGAATAAAATTTTAAAAAACACATTAGTGTACATGCTGAAAGCCAAAACAAGTTCAGATACTGTGTCAGAAAATATATATTTTTTTTAATACGTATGAGTTTCTTTTAGCTTTAAATTTAAACTTTGGATACATCTCAGTTCTGGTATACCATACAGAAGGTATTTCTAGGGGTCCTCCCTTAAACTGTTTTCAGGCTCACAGATTCTACAACTACTAGTAAACTAACATATACTGATGCAAAAGGGAACCTTCTAGCTTCTGAGGGAGGTTTAAGAGGCCCTACCTAAACTGTATTATAGGCACACAGTTCTTTTTTCTAAGTAACTAGTATTACTGCTGCCTATTTTTCTGTACTGTATACTGTTTTACTGCCCTGCTTCAACTTGTTACTTTCAGGGAACCTAGTACATTTTGTTGTTGTTTTGACTGGTTATTGTGCTTTAGTGGGTCCCTGCTGTGTGTGGATTTGTTTCGCTGCACTTTGTATTTGCATTTTAAAGAGCAGCCAGCTTCTTAGTTGCTGCTGAGTAGTTGCTGCTCCCTCCAACATGTGCAATACCCCACCTGCCCCAGAGTTGAGGGGCATAAATAATTCCTTTTGTTTCTGACCATTTATGGAGTTATAATGCTGCTAAATCCCAATTGCTAAAAATGGAGCTGCTTCCTGACCTTAACCCACCAACACGCACCCACATAGGCACATGCAGCTCCATTTTGTGATGTCAGAAGGTGAAGTCTGTGAGTGAGTGCACCCCATTGATTTCGGGGGGGGGGACTTTTCCATACATTTTATTAACTTTTATAGTTGAAATTTTAATTAAAAAAAGATACACGTTAAAAAAATATGTCAAACTACTACATAATAAAATTCAACAATGGTGAAAGTTGAAAAAAATTGGTTGGATTTTCTTCAGTTAGTTGAAGTCAGAAATTTCAAACTGGTTGAACAAATCAGTCATAATGTGTGGTAAGTTAGTCATAATTGGTTTTTCAACTGACTCCGGGGTCTGCTCTGAACGGGTGTGTAACCTGGGGGTAAGTTTGAATGAGGGGCTGACCCTGCACTCGCAGGTGTCGGCTGTCTTCAAATCTTCCTTTTATCACCTAAGGAATATCTCCAGGACAAAGCATCTGGTTCTGTCTAGTGACCTTCCCACTTTGGTCCACGCCTTTGTGTCCTCACACTTAGATTATTGCAACTCCCTCTACATAGGGCTTCCTGGGGTGGAAATCCACCACTTGCAGCTGGTGCAGAACGCAGTGGCCCGGCTTTTGATGGGATCAGCTCGGTCCTGACATATTTCGCCGGTGCTATGTGAACTACACTGGCTGCCAGTACAGTGGCAGATTACCTTCAAAGTCGGTTTGCTGACTTTTAAAGCCCTACATGGACTGGGCTCAGAATACCTGAAAGAACTCCTGGTCCCTTACTGCCCTGGACGATCGCTCCACTCAGCTAACAAGAGGTTGCTCGAGATTCTTAAGATGTGTTTGAAATCTTCTGGGGCCAGAGCATTTATGCATGTGGCCCCTACCCTTTGGAATTCTCTAACCCGTCGGTTACGGGAGTGCACAACAGTGGAGGGATTTAAGCAAGCTCTAAAAACCTTTTTATGGCACCAGGCATTCAGTGACTGACTGATTGATGGATGGTATGGTGATAATACTGATTTTATGTGATTTACGTTTGTTGATGTTTGATTTTGATTTTAAATTTGTTACGTGCCTTGGTATCTGAAAGGTGCCATAAAAATAAAGTTTATTATTATTATTATAGTATAAAAACAGGTATGAGAAGGCGCTGCTTCCCCTATATCTGTGCAGTTTTCTGGGCTTCTGGATGCAGGTAGGTCTGGCCCAGGGACTCTGGTGGCATAGAAAAACAGACACAAAATGTTTGCCTTGCTTTGCTTTCTTAAAAAGAAAGAAAGACACTAAATAAATCAAGGAACCTTTAATTTGCTTTCTTTATTATGAAGCATACTATAGGCAGACTCATTTATCAACAGAAGGCTCATTTTATTTAATTTCAATCTTTGTTTGTATGTTTAAATATGTATTATATTGTTTCCTATTGGGCTTTATTCCATTTAGCTCTCCTAAACTTAAATAGAACAGTAGGAGCAGTGAATACCACTTCATTTTTCACCTGGAACTCCCTCCGTCCCCAAATACAGCACTCCTCCTCCTCCTCCCACTCTCTTGTCTCTGCCTTACATAACTTTCTCTCATCTAACTGCTCCTGCTTTAACCCTCCTTAACTGTCCTCTGATGCCTCTGCTCCTGTCCATGTCTCACATCACCTATTAAACCTTCCACCACCCCCAGCCTGCATCTCAGCACACTGTCCTCTCCTCTCTCTTCACCACTAAGTACTACATTCCTCAGATATGCCACTTGTAATTAAATGCAAATTTCACTGGTGTGATATATTTAATTGCATGTTATGTTACAAATGCGACTGTATGATTATGTATGATATTTTTTAACTGTATGTCTTGTTACAAATGTAATTGGATGTTTAATTTCTTGTGTATTTGAAATGTTAAACTGTATGTCTAATTCTTCATCCAATTGTACCCTCTCCCCTCCAGGTCACACCGGGAGACGAGTAACTTGTGTTCAGTGTGCCTTCCTGGTGAAACATTTCAATAAATAAATACATAAATAATAAAAATATGCATTTCCTCTGTAACTTATTTATCAGTATCACTAACATTATATAAGTAAAAATGCTACAAGGCTGTCTTAAGTACTTTAAATCTATAAGTACTTTTGAACTAGGTTGTACATTTCATTGATTATGCAGTCCAACCTCCTTAATACAGTTCTGCAGCTTCCTGTATTAATTATAGGTCTAATTTATTAAAGACCTATCAACTCATTCACATCAGTGCAAGTTATACATCTAAATATATTTTTCTATGGTTTCAACCCTTTTTGCAATAGGCACCATCTCTTTATTACTTGAGTACATGAGTGCACTATAAGTATTTTATTCCTTTCTAGCAATCTTGCACTTTAACAATTCCATTGTACTTAATGCAAAGAATGTATTTTACTACGTATTTCCCCTTCAGAGACACACTATGGCACTCTAAACCATAAAAGCACCTTAAGCATCTTCTGCTTGCAAACATGCTGGACCTAACAGGGTGTATATTTTTCTATTGCCCTTTAACATTAGCTGGAAAACCAGCCTTCTGCTCCAAATTGGGGGGGAGGGGTAAGGGAAGACCTCAGTCTTCTTACCAGGGTACTATCCTAAGACAGAGGTCACCCTGTCACACTGATCACCATCCATGTGTCAACGAATAGGCATTGCTTGTGTCTGTAAACAGAATCCTGCTTCCTAGTTATTTTATTTGGTGAGTAGTGATGGGGAAGTGGCCCCAATTCAGTCCACGAAGTGGTTCGTGGAGTGAAGGTGAATTCGCGGAGTGCTCCGCAACTCGAAGCGGAGTACTTCGCGTTATAATGGGTAACGTGAAGTCCATTGAAAACAATGACTTCGCATTACTCCGCCTTCCACTTCACCTCACTTCTCCTTGTTTTTAAGCTCCAAAGGTGAATTTTGCAGTGATTCATGGGATTTCAGTTCACATGGGCTCTAGATTGTTCTGCACAGCCTCAGTTTGGGGTAGTGTGTGTAGAAAGCTGTAGGAGACAATGTGATCTGAGAGCTCTCTGCAATTCAAACCTTCAAAAAGCCTTTTTGAGTCATTTTTTTTGCTGACACTTTAGTTCATCGATTACAGGAAAACCCTCCCGTGCTCATATCATCGAGCATTTATTGTTTGTGTATGGATTTTGAATGTTAATGTACAACATTCAGTCTGTGTACTGAGAGACAGTGGAAGTGTGCTCTGGGGCAGGGGCGTATCTGTGGTGTAGGTAGATTAACTTGGAGAAAAAGACAGTGCTTCCTGTTTTGGTGGTATTTTTCTTGTATGACTGTATTAATGCACACACAGTAATATTTTCAATATTTCTTGCCATTTTTTTGCTAATTGTTGTGGTGCAGTAGTGCATAATTTTAGTTTGTTTAAAATATGTGGTTATATTGCTGAAGTTTTCAATTTGCTATGCATTACTTAGTGTGTGTGTGAGTATGTGTGTGATGCGTGTCATCAAATCAGACACCTTTTATTGTGAGAGGCCTTTCGGCACCATGTATTTCTGCTTAAAGTTGAACCAGCATAGTATTCTGTGGTGATCTGCATACACAGCCCTAGATGCTTTGCATTGTGGGGGCATGTGTGATTTTGTATTTCTTTGAAACTTGGCTACCCAGCCAAATGCCCTTTGGGGTAACCATTGCCTCAGTGCTTGCACAAAGAGGTTCTTTGTCTTTTAAATAGTTTTTTTTTAATTGAGTTCACCACAATATAGCCCAGATAGACCATCTTAGGGAAGCTGGTCCATTACACTTGGGTGTCAAACAGACGAGGCATACTGATGAGTCCTGGTAGGATGAAACACGTGCCTATGTCTTCTGTTGGCACCCTTTACAAACTGTGTGAGATGCCTTTCCGCACCATGCATTTCTGCTGAAAGTTGAATTAGCATAGTATTCTGTGGTGATTTGCATACACAGCCCAAGATTCTGTGGTGATTTGCATACACAGCCCAAGATGCTTTGCATTGTGGCATTGTGGGAGCATGTGTGATTTTATATACCTTTTTTTGTGCCACATAATAATTTCAGCAATGTGAAGCTGCTATCCACTGCAGCTGTGTGATTTTTGTACTTCTTTGTGGTATCTTTACTGGTACTAGTACTAGTGACTGTTACTGCAGCAGTACAGTACACTGCCCCCCCCCCATGATCCGCCCCAACTGGCAAAGGTATTCTTTTCCAGATTTGAATTTCTGATGGTGAGCACTGGTTAGGTGTTATGCCTTTGTGTCTGTATCTCTTCAATGCACAGCGCAATCTTAATCTGTCTGTGCATTTGAATCTCTTTAGGGCCCAATCTCCATCCCTAACTTAAGACACAGTTGTTTCTTTGGCTTCCCTTCAGAGTACTGGACAGGTGTGGTGCTTAATTCTGCATGAACATTGCATTCATCAATATGTGTTTTTAAGTCAGGAACATCATCATGAGACACTCGTGATACAAATCACGTTCTTCATCATCACGGTCACAAATGCAGTCACAAATCATGATTCACGATCATTCGTGTTACGAATCACAACATGAATTTTTTTTCTAGTTACTTGGATGTCTTGTAAGCCTGTTTTGTAGTATCTCTCCAGGCTTCACCACCCCACCATTGTACTCATTGATATGTGTTTTTAAGTCTGGGAGTTTTAAGGTAAAGCTCATTGGGGCCCAGGAAAGGACAGCCGTAGGCATCCATGTTTCTTCATCATCATGGTCACAAATGCAGCCACAAATCATGATTTATGATCATGTCACGAATCACAACATTCATTTTTTTTACTAGTTACTTGGATGTATTGTAAGCCCATTTTGTAATATCTCTCCATGCTTCACCACCCCACCATTGTACTCATTAATGTTTGTTTTTAAGTCAGGGAGTTGGACAGTGTCTGCAGTACATTCACAGACTGGAAAGAAGACTGACTGCATTCATGCAGCTTAGCACAGTATATTTGCACTGCTCAGAATACAAAGTGGCATGCATACGGAAGACAACAAAAAAAAGGCATAATTACATACAAGGGTTGGGAATGGTGGAGGAATACATTTTATAACACAGCAAGGAAGGTGTCAGGGGGGCACATGGTGTGAGGGGAAAAAAAAATAATGTGGGATCCCATGGTGATCCAGCAGCAGTTCCAGCATGGACATAATTTGCAACTGATGTCCCTCTATGTGACCCGGCCACTGCTCCACAGCACTCACCCTCTACAGCACTCCAGGAAACTGCCAAGTTAGCCTGTGTTACACGCAGTTCTCTGGGGTCCACATGTTCTACAGGCTGACCTGCTTGTGGTGGTGGTGGGGGTTGGGGTGCTGGTGGTGCAGCAGGTGCTGCTGTGGCAACTCCTCTTCTTAGGGATGCCATAATGCACAGCTGCACCCTCTGCCACAAAATGGCCAGCAGGTGCAGGCATGGTCTGTTCTGTGGCAGCCTGCCACTCCAACTGCTGGTGATTAAGCATAGGAGTGTGCTGGCCCCTAGTCCCCTAGTGAGTATCCCGGGGCCACAGCGCACCTCCATCTCACATAGGTTGCACTTGACCACACTGCTGTCCTTCCCCGATACAGTCAAAAAACTGCCAAACAACAGAGGTGCTGGGAGAACCAGGCACAGGCAGGGGATGGCCAGATGAACTGGCAGCCGGCTGGTCACAGTGCTGAACAGGGATGAGATCCACACCTGGGCCCAGGGGAACAGGCACATTCTGCTCCAGAGGACCTGATACTGGACTTGGTGGTGGTGGTGGTTCAACTGCCTCAGAGTCAGGACAGGAGGCAGTGATGGTCCTGCTTCTGGGGGGGCACTCACAAGTTCTGAGAGGTCCAACAGGAATGGGCGCCCATGCCCTCAACACATGTGCATGGTATAACGCTTACCACTACCATGCTCTCCCAGAGCTGCCCCCACCCCAGACATTCAATCACCCCTGTTCATCTCTCCTTCTGAGCTCCCTCAGTCCGAGCAATCACTACTCACACTGTCACACAACACATACACACAGTCACACAGACACAGACAACAACTGCTTATAAAGGTAAGAAAAATTAAATTTACAGAAAGAACAAATTAAGTAAAAAAGAGTACAGAAAAGACAAAAAAATGTAGTTTTTAAAAAAGCTGTTGGGTCTAAATCAAAGTTTACTCATCCTTGCTCTGATCTAAAAGTATCAGCTGTCACAAAACACACTACTCTCTCTCCATCTGCACCGGAGAAAGTAAAAAGTGTCTGCTTGTAAGACTCAATTTCTTTCTGCCTGGCTAAAGAGCATGTGACTTACAGTACTATAAGCCATGTGATGTGTGGTGGGGTCTACCAAATCTGAAACACAAAGTGGATCACTTAGAATCCTAATGAGGAATGCGAAGTCCATTAAAAACAATGACTTCGCCTTACTTCACATTACTATTCCGCCTTAACGAGAAGTGGCAATGACAAGGCGGAGTGAGCACTTTGCATTGCCCACTCCTCGTAGTGGAGTGGCAACGCGAAGTGCCCACTTCGCCTTCACTTAGCCAGCGGAATTTAAATTCGCTGCCTCTCTGTTGGTGAGTAGAAATATGCCTGTCAAAGCAGATTCTTCTTAATTTTTTTTTATTCTTTAGTAACTAGTTAAGGGCCACTAGGAAGGAATGTCTGTTTTCATGGATGACCCAGGAGGACTGGGTATCTTAACTAAAACACAAACACCAATAGAAATGAACACGTAGTATTCTGTCAAGTCACATTAAATTACATTTTATGTATTGCACTAAGGCAACTCTACTACAATCTGTTTGGCAGTTATGATGGAAACCAAGGGCGCATAAAAGAATTCCATGTACATGGTCACTAAGCTCTGATGAAGACAGCTTTACATCAGAAACATCAGCAATAATTGTAGTGTCATGCCATGTGAGGTGAAAGCCCAAGATGTGGAAGAATAAGGAGAACCAAGAAATGGACTCAAAATTATTTTCAGCATTGCAGTTCTCAAAAGAATACCCCCCTGTAAAAAAAATTCAAAACAAGCAGGTGTGGGATGCAACCTCTTGCCAGGTAACCTTGGGAATTAGGCAACTGAGTCAGAAGAATGAAAGTATAAAATGGACCGGACTGAATCAAATTCCAGACCCATCGCCTGAGAGACACTGCATTAATTGTAAGATATTTCTGTTTGTTAAACTGCATAATGTCAGCATACAGTGGTGATAGCACCATTTGTTGGGTATTTTGTCATAATCTGTGGGCTACTAAGTAAACATAACCTTCACACTTGTGAGTGGCTTCAGTTGGTTATTTAAATACACAAGAGAGTGCTGTCTAAAAGTTTTTGACTGCAATAGCGGTTAGAAACATATCTTTACAAACTGTTATGTCTCTAAGATTGGCACCTCAGATGCCTTCGGTTAGGTATTAGATTCAAGCGGATTTAAAACTTTTGAAGTTTCACCTATAAGAGCACAGACAAAATCTTTTCTGTAACGTAGAATTCTGTATTCCACATAGTTTTTTTACACATACAGTACAATTACAGTATTTTGAATATTTAGCTGTAAAGGTTAGAGAGAATGCATTTAGCTTACAGCACACAAGTAATGTATAAGCTGAATTCGAGTTCTTTCAACCATCTGCCCTGAGGCAGCTCATGACACTATGCTGACAGTAATACTTTGCATTACGCTTCAGCTTTGTAACTTTATTACTTATTTTTTCAGTTAATCCTTTTTCAGCCTTGGCTCTCGGTCTGCTTACCTGCGTCCAGGCATCTTATTTCCTCCAGCTGCCATCCCGAGGACCCCAGCTCCCATTCAGACTGCTCACAGCTCTACCCCATGGCTTGCCCCCCATGGTAGGGTGGTGGAGACACCCCATGCTCAGCCACCAGGATTGGATCCAGTAATGTGCCGCGATGCTCTCAGAGCTAGGTGCCCCTTGCGGAAATGGCCATCAAGCCACCACAACCAGTCGCCATTTTCCCTATTCTGGTCCCCCTTTTGAGTGAGGTGTGCAATGACATCAATGGACATGGTGTGCACTCTTACGTGTGCACTTCTCCCAGTGCAGTGCCTCATCTCACTCTTTGTGTTGCCTGTGCCTCTGTATCTCTCCCAGCTGCCACTAGAGGCCACCAGGGCACCGGCAACTGCACATCCTCCACCCTGGAGAGGGACAGCAGTCCATCAGATACTCAATCCTTCTCCTCCCCTGCTGACTCCCAATGACCCAGGCTCATTTCTGAACCCAGGTTGCCAGCGTGGCATGAGGTGTGGTGTCCAGCGCCTCAACCCTCAGCACCACAGGGCCGGCAGCTTTGTAACTTTATCTATGTAGAAACACACAAAAATAGTGAGGTTCACAGGCAGTTACTTTATTTAATGCTATCAAACATTTACATGAAGGTAACAGTAAGATATACTTGACAGTTTCTGTGAATAATATCTTGCAGTGAGAGTGTCTGTCAGAAAACCTGTGATTTACAGTTCTGTGTGCCCCCCCCCCCACACACACACACACTGCATCACATTGTGTCAAAGATCAAGCTTGCAGGTACTCCCATCTGAGGATGGAGTCAGGGGAAGGGACTGTTAGAGACCAATTTAAAAAGTACAATGTACAGAAAACATACAGAAATAGATTAGTTGCCATATGGCCCTTGTGAGAACAGATCCAGAAGCAAATGGTTTGATACCTTTTATTGGACCATCATAGACGGTACAAAAAGAAAACAATGTCTAAGCTTTCAGACCAAACAAGTCCTTCCTTGAAAACTTATGTACAGAATGTACAGAAAATAATAAATTTCTATAAACTTACATATATACAACCCACAATGAAACTTTAATTGCAGTTTAAAAAGCCGAGTAACACAAACAATGCTCAATACACTAGCTAATAAAATAGAGCAAGCAGTTTCAGGCAAAATAAATATTTAACAATGGTAAAATTATTGCAGCAAATAAATCTACTAATATAAAATGCTTTGAAATTTGCAAGCTGAGAAATGTAATCACTTAAGAACCAAACTACAATATAAAAATGTGTGACTTCTGTGAATGTCCGAGATCTGGTCAGAGATTTCTGTTTCTGTCTTGAAGCTACCTTTAAAAACCTTTTTCCTAAACAGAAAACCCCATATATCTGTAAAAAGTAACGTGGGTGGGGGGATGCTGCAGACCAGCTTGCTAGACACATTTTCTTTGAGTTCCTGCTTTTAGCCCTGATATTTTGCTTTTAAACTCTATTATCGTTTAGTTCATAGAAACATAGAAGTTGACGGCAGATAAGGACCACAAGGCCCATCCAGTCTGCCCATTTCTTTTTCTGCCTTATGAATGTGCCATTGGCCTTTGCTCTGTCAATGGCCTATCTATTCATACTCATCTGTATTGCTCCCTTATGCCTATTCCATGATTGTTTGAAACCCTGCATTGTACTCCTATCCACCACTTCCTGAGGTAGGCCGTTCCATGCATCCACCACCCTTTCTGTAAAAAAGAACTTCCTCACATTACCCCTTAATTGGCCTCCCTCTAATCTCATGCTGTGTCCTCTTGTCCTGCAATTTTCTTATACTGAAACATGTTAAACTCTTTCACCTTGTTAATGCCCTTAAGGTGTTTGAATGTTTCGATCATATCACCTCTTTCCCTCCTTTGCTCTAAGGTATACATATTGAGCTCCATTAATCTGTCCTCATATGTTTTCTGATGCAGTCCCTGCACCATTTTGGTTGCCTTTCTCTGGACTGCCTCAATTTGGTTAATGTCCTTGTCAAGATGTGGCCTCCAGTACTGCACGCAGTACTCCAGATGGGGCCTAACCAGTGTCTTGTAAAGAGGGATTCTTACCTTCCTCTTCCGACTTGTGATACCCCTACTAATACACCCCAACATCCCTCTAGCCATACCTACTGCTTTGGTAGTCTGCTTGGATGATTTCAGATCATCTGTAATCATGATGCCCAAGTCTCTTTCTTCCCTTGTGACTGCCAGCAACTCCTCTACCAGCCTATAGGTGGCTTCTGGGTTTCTCTTCCCTATGTGCATGATCTTGCACTTCTTTGTGTTAACTTCCAGTTGCCACTCTTCCGACCATTTTGCCATTTTAACCAGATCTCTTGTCATTCTGCCCACCCCATCTGGATCATCTACTCTGTTGCAGATCTTGGTGTCATCTGCAAACAGACAAACCTTACCCTCCAGCCCATCTGCAATGTCACTGATGAAGATATTAAAGAGGACTGGCTCCAAGACTGATCCCTGAGGTACCCCACTTGTGACTTGCATCTCTTCTGACTGTATACCGTTTACCACCACTCTCTGTTTTCTGCCCGTCAACCAGTTTGCAGTCCATTTGACCAACTTCTGACCCACCCCGAGCCTACCCAGCTTATTAATCAATCTTCTATGTGGAACAGTATTGAAAGCTTTGTTGAAATCGAGGTAAGCAACATCAACTGCTCCCCGTTGGTCCACCACTCTGGTTACCCACTCAAAGAAATCTATGAGATTAGTTTGACAGGACCTTCCTCTTGTAAACCCATGCTGTCTTGGATCCTGTGGTCCTATGGATTCCAGGTGTTGCACTATCCTTTCCTTAAGGAGTGCCTCCATAATCTTGCCCACTACTGAAGTAAGACTGATTGGTCTGTAGTTCCCTGCCTCCTCCCTGCTACCACTCTTGTGGAGCGGGATCACATGAGCCCTTCTCCAGTCTTCTGGGACCTCTCCTGTGCTCAGAGACTCACCAAACAGTTCTGATAATGGCTCTGCTAATTACACCCTTAGCTCCTTTAGTACCCTAGGATGTATGCCATCAGGTCCCATTGCCTTGTCCACCCTGAGCTTATTGAGCTCTTGTAAGACCCTTTCTTTTGTGAAGGGACTAGTGCACACCTCCCTCCCCCTGTGTCCATGGTGCTGAGCTGTGGGCCCTGCCCTACCTTCTATTAAGTAAATACTGAGCAGAAGTATCTATTTAGGATAGATGCTTTTACATGGTCCTCGTCCTCACATGCCCCCTTATCTCCTTTGATCTTAGCAATACCCCCTCTGGACTTTTTCCTTTCACTAATGTATCTGTAGAAAGTCTTGTCACCTTCTTTTACTGTTTGTGCTAGTGTTTCCTCGGTTTGGGCCTTTGTCTGTCTTATTGCCTTCCCTGCTTCCCTTAGGGAAGTTTGGTATGCCTCCCTATCTTCATCCTGCTGCGTTCCCTTATATTTCCTGAAGGTCAGCCTTTTGTCTCTGACCTTTTCTGCTACTGTTTTTGAGAACCAAACTGGTTTCCTTCTTCTTTTGCACTTCCTTTTCTCTCTAACACAAAGGGATGTTGCTTCAAGTATTGCATCTTTAATGCTTGCCCACTTTGCCTGTACCCCCTCACCTGTATTTCTTTTTGCCAATGCTAGCTTAACTCTGTTGGCCATCTTATCAAAGTCAGCTCCTCTGAAGTCCCATATTTTTGCCTTGGAATGGGATGATTTAGTTCTATTGGCCAAATTCAATCATACCATGTGATGGTCACTGGCCCCCAGGTGACCTTCTGCCTGGAGATCTGTGATCCTTTCCCTTTTAGTCAGTACTAAATCTAGTATAGCCCTGTCTCTTGTGGGTTGTTGTACCTGTTGTTTGAGTCCCTCCACCAGCAGGGAATCCACCATGTGTCTAGTTCTGGCAGATGTTCCTGCAGGTATTGACCAATCTGTATCTGGAATGTTGACGTCTCCCATTATTAGAACCTCCCCTTTAGCGGTCATGTTTTGTATATCTTCAAACAGTAATGTGTCTGTGTCCTCCCCGCCCTGGTCTGGAGGCCTGTACACAACCCTAGTTCATATGGCTGTCCCATTTCCTGTTTCCAGGGTGACCCACAGTTCTTCTGGCTCTTTATGTGTATTCTGAATTTCTGTAGCTTTGATATTTTCATTGACATAAAGGGCTAATCCACCCTCCATTTTTGTACCTCAGTCTCTTCTGAACAGTACATAGCCAGGTACTGAAGTCTCCCAAGAGTGGTTACTGGTAAACCATGTCTCGCTAATGGATACTATGTCCAGTTTATCCTCTGTCATTATTTCCTGCAGGTCTGGGATCTTGTTTCCCAGACTGCGAGCATTTGTGTACATGATTTTCCATCGGCCAGATTTCGGTGTGTTAGTTGTTGGGAGAGGTCTGGCGTTTCCTCTGTGTGTTGTATGGGGAGTCAGACCTTTTTTCCTTACCTGGTGATGCAAATGAACTACAAACATGCTGGACTTCTGTTTGACCACTAGCTGAGGGGGAAGAGGTGTTCTTCCCATTGGATATATGGTGTGTTGCACCCCTCTCCCCATTTGCTAGTTTAAATATTCTGCAAAGACATCAAACTTCTGCCCCAATGCACTGATTCCCTCCTTAGTCAGATGCAGTCCATCAAATTTAAAGAACTTTCACTCCTAAAACTGTTGCCAATTCCCTACAAATATGTGTCCTTTTTCCTGACACCAGCCCTTTGAACCACATGTTTAGCTCCCCTATCTCCCCTTCCCTGACCTTCTGTCCATCTGCCCCCCTCTCCCAGACTGGCAGGATCTCAGAGAAGGAGCTGCTGGATGAAATGGATGGTAATTTGTCACCCAGCCTGGTCAGGTGCTCCTTGGTCTCCACAACTGACCGGCTGGTTAGATCATTAGTCCCTATGTGTACCAGGCTGTCAATGTTTTCTCCTGCTTCCTGAAGAATTTTAGCAATGCAGTCAGTGTCTCTCCATGCTGATGTACCTGGGAAACATCTGACCATTACCCCTGGCTGGAGATACGTATCAACTCCCCGAATCATGAAGTCTCCTATGATCAGAAGATTTTTGGATTTCCTTTTGGCTTTTTGCTCTGGTTTCTGTTTTGGGCAAGTTTTGCTGTGCTAGCTCCTGTGCTGCAATGTCCTGCTCTACAGTGTCCTCTGCACCTTTGTTTGATTTCAGAGATAGAGGCAGATACCTGTTTGTAATTTATATATGGTTTGTGGAGGTGATATGTTGGAGAGCACCAAGTGATGGAGCATCCAATTTGCCCCTCCTAACCACCTGCCAACCTCCCAGACCAACTACCCTCTGCAGTCGAGGTGCTTCTGTTGGATGTTGGGGAAATGGCAGGCAGTTCTCATAATATATTTCCTCTTTAATATGCAATTTGAGGCACGCAATCTCTGCCCATGCTGTATGGAGCTGAGCCCTTAGATCTCCAGTGACCCAGCATGTAGGACAGTGTCCTAAATCATGTAAAACTGCCATGCTGAAAAGTGTTCCGCAGTACCTGCAGTGAATGATATCCATTCCAGATAAGTTGCTGGGTTTATAACCTAGTCAGAGTAATTAGAAGTAAGAAAATGAAAGCAAAAGTTTGATTTTGGGTTTTGTTTGTTTTTGTATAACTTGTTATAACAAGTTAAATTACTAGTGCCTCTGTAAATGAGGTCACTGTGTTGATACCCCTCTGATCTGCCCCTTCCTGCTTTGCTACAGGAAATGTCATGACTGTGCTACCCTATAAAAAGAGTGTAGTGTGGGGTGGTTGAGGATGGGGGTGGGTGGCTGGGCCCTTCCCCTGTCGAAAAAGAAGAACCACAGATGAAAGAAACAAGGAAGTAAGAGCAGAAACAATCAGCCAGCAACAAATGCAGTAGCCCTGAAAGCTTATCCTAATGATAGATAAAACTGTACAACCTGTAAAGCACCACCTGTAATAATTTCACAGAAGATATACCCTGTAAGAAACACTTTGCTACAGAGAAAAAAAAACAGTAACAGAAGAGATACCTTGCAAAAGACAATCTGAATCAGAAGATTACAGCACAAATCTGTAAGCACACACCTGTAGGCATACACTGTAATAATGCAGCAGAAGGTATATCCAGCAACAACAATTTGAATCAGAGAAAACTAAAGCAATAAAATGTTAGCGACAAACAGTAACAATCCCTGTGAGTACAAAATAAAAATAACACACAGTAAATCTGCCTAGCAAAAAGAAGCCTTAATCCTTTTCCTTGCTCTGGTAAGGTTATTTGCTCTGTCCTTTCAAGCAACCTAGAAGAAAAGAGTTCAGGTGAAGCTAGGTGCCTTGGCCAGCAAACCTAGTCTTCCATTCCAGTTCAATGGTTTTCCTTTTGTGGTGGCCTATTACTAAATGGTCTCTGGGGGATAGGGTATATATATATGTAGAATAAAGCAGGTAAGAAAAGTATTGTGGTGGAATGGATCAGAAAGAGATTCACCTCTTGCAGCAGGTGATCCATCTTATCCTGCTAGAGGCTGTCTTGAGCAAGCTCCATACCTCAATGCAGCTGTCATTTCAGTTAGTGCTTGCAGTTGCTCCGGTCATGGTCTGGATCTTGTTTAATATTATAGATTTTATTAAATTACTACAGATTACACTTAAAATGATAGACAGACAGATAGACAAAGAGTGTGTGTGTGTGTGTGTGTGTGTGATAATTTCTTCTATAACTCATTCTTAACATGAAAGTAAAATGTTTTATGATATGGAATCACTTCTGATACAGTTAAGGAGGCCAGCACCTAAATGATTTACTGAGAGCTGATCATACAGTCCTATGCTAATGGGACGTGTACTGATTGCTCACTTATCTAGGTCCTTTTTGTTGTTGACTGTAAGATATGTTACAAGTAAAGAGACAAATAGCAATTCAGTGAGCAAATTTGCTGCAGCTATTGAATGACAGGCCTTACAATTGTTCAAAGTGTCCTTACCGCAGTGGCTATTAAAGTCGCACTGGTTAAAGGATGAGTACACGGATATGTGATAGGTAATTTTGGAGCAGTTGTGTGTGTGTGTGTGTGTGTATGTGGTTTCCTCCTGTTTTACAAAAGTAAGATTCACCTTATCAAGACACTCTATCAGTAATCTCCGGAGAATTCAATTAAATCAAACAATAAAGCTCTGCATTGAACATACAGTTTGATATTCGTGGCACAAAACAATCCTGAAGTGACTCATAAACTATTTTTTGGGGTAAGAAGAGTAATATGGTGTATATATATATATATATATATATATATATATATATATATTGTATTCATTGTATAAAGGTGTGTAAGTTGCCTATGAATCAGGTTTTGCAAGATTCAGACTGACATCTTGGGGATCTCTAAATGCAACACTGTACTTCCTAGTGTCCCTCATGTATTTGTGGCAACCTGTGCAATGTGTAAAAGCATGTATAATGATAAAAAAGGCTTAAACTGGAAATCCTGACAATCAAGCATGTATTGTCACTTCCAGTGAGGAATGCTAAAACCAGTCAACACAAGGCTGAACAAAGGGAGGTGCAGTATGTCTAAACTGGAATTATAGATAGATAGATAGATAGATAGATAGATAGATAGATAGATAGATAGATAGATAGATAGATAGATAGAGGGCATACAGTCAAAATGTCGCATTTTAAATTGGCACGGTCAATTAGTCGAGGTCTAATCGGTCGAACTGACATGCCATCTCCGGTTCTGTAGTCGCAGATATTTCATCCTATATGAATTTTAATTATCCGGCTACAACATTTGACAAATAAAATAGGCATCCCCTACTTTTAAAAATCCACTCTCCATTCCTTAGCAGTACTGTGTTCTATCCTCAGTGTTCCATTAATTCCTTTATTCCACATCCTTCCTGGCAGATGTGTGCAGCCTTGAATTCACCCCCCACAGCAACATAATTTTAAAGTGATAGTAACGATCTTGCTTCAGCCAGTATCTGCACCTAGTATTTTCTGGACAGAGTAATGGTTTATCTATTCAGATGCCTCTGCCTCTTGCCATTCATTCCAAAGTTAATGCTGGAGTTTGTACTGACCCAGAAAGGCAAGCAGAAGCTTGCTTTGGATAATTATTATTGCACCAAAGAGAAAGACGGCACGAATGGCAAGATTATTTGGAGATGCGAACAACACACTTACAGAGTCCATCTGCGTACATCAGGGGATTCTATAACACTGCCACCTTCAGAACACAATCATGCACCCATTCATGGTCATATTGAGGTGTTAGCAGCTCGCGCTGTCATGAAACAGTGAGCCACAGAATCTGAGGAGCCAACTAGAAATGTTGTGCACCAGGGATTGCAGCAAGTTTCTTTAAGCCATACCCATCTGTTACCCTCCCAAGAGACACTGCGATGTGATGTTCACCGCCAACATCAACAAGGTGGGCACAATGATGTTGATGTGATGCAATATGCACTCACAGTTAGTGGAGAACCATTTGTGCATGTTAATGATGATGACAAGCTCATCTTTGCAAGCGATACCTATCTTGCAGTGCTGAAACATTCAAAGTACTGGTTCTGTGATGGGAAATTTGTGGTTGCCCCTCACAAAGATGACCAGCTGTACACTGTGCAGGCACTAGTGAACAGTGTTAACAGATCCTGTGTTCACACACTTCTGCCTAGTAGAAGTGAGAGCATGTACCGCAAGTTCTTTATTAACTTGGAAAACTTACTGGGTGAAAAACTGAATGTCAATACTATTATGACTGACTTTGAACTGGCAGTGATCAATGTCCTAAAAGAAGTGGTACAAAATGCAGAGTTAATAGGTTGCAATTTTCATTTGGGTCAAGCAATATGGTATAGGGTTCAACAGAAGGGGATGCAGAGCCGCTACATTTCGGATGAGACTTTTGTGCACAAGATACGTTGCATTCTGGCACTTGCTTTTGTGCCTGAACATCATGTGGAGTCTGTGTTTGAGATGCTTCAGGTTGACCCAGACTTTGAGGATGTAGAATGCACTCTAGACTACTTTGAGGACACCTACATAGGTTGCCTTACACGAAATAAGAAAAAAAGGTGTCAGCCTAGGTTCCCAGTGAATTTCTAGAACCAATACGGATGTGTTATTGCTGGCTTGCCATGAAGCAATAACCCTCTGAAGGCATGGCATCATGCTTTTGCCAGGACTGTCTCTATTGCACACCCCACCCATGCAAAACTAGCATGAAAACTATGCCAGGAGCAGCACGCTGTGTCCGTACAAAGAAGGCAGGTAGAGCTTGGACAACAGCCCCCAAGAAAGCATTTAAAATACCAGCGCGTTAATAAAATTTTCACAACTATTTGTGAGGACATTGAAAATAGATCTCGAATGCAGTATGTAAAGGACATTGCTACAGTAATAGAAATAAACATAGCCTAAATGATTGTAGCTGCACTTATTTGCATACATTTGCACATAACACTGCTATTGAAAATAATTATTAAATACCTCCTCTGAACAGTAGATGGCAGTGTTACTGTATCACCCAAACATAGCCTAAAAGATTGTAGTTGCACTTATTTGGACACATTTGCACATAACACTACTACTGAAATTATATATTAAATGGCAGTGTTACTAGATAGATTTGCACATATCTGCACATATTTGAGAAATTCACAAGTAGATGAAACCAGTTTTTAAATGTTTTGTGTTTATGTTGAATATTTCTTAAATGCCCGTGTTACTAGATAAATTTGCACATACTAGACAAATTCACAAGTCAGTGAAACCAGTTTTTAAATGTTTTGTATTTATGTTGAATAATAAAGACATTTCAGTTAATTGATTACGATGCACATCTATTTGTCCGTTGTGCGACGTTTTCTATTTCGCCTTGTCTTGTTAGCGACCTCATTACATATTGGCCTTTTAACCTGCTACATTTTGTCCACACTACCATTTGTCCGTTACATTTTGCCCACGACTAATTGACCGATGGCAATACATCCGCTCACGAGATAGATAGAAAGAAAGACAGATAGACAGAGAGTTGGACAGACAGACAGACCAACAAACAGAGAGCTTGGCAGATAGCTTGGCAGAACACTCCAGGAGAAAGGACTGCTGTGTGACTGAACTTCTCTGCTGGGACTAAAGTAGAAGAACTTTTGTATTTAGACCTTTAATTTAGGGTAAAAAAACTAACATAAAACAAAACAAAAAAGTGTGTGTTTGGGTTAACTGAACTGAATGGGTAACTGAAAAGTCATCTAGTGTAAATCTCAGGTGACTGAAAGGACTTAACTGTTGTGAGGTTTAAATTACTTGTAGAAAGATCTGGTAAGTAGGGGAGTGGCTTAGCTAGAAGGAAGCTACATTTAAAGACTGCCTTAGAAAGATTCTGCTAATAGCTTGGCAGAACACACCAGGGGAAAGAACTGCTGTGTGACTGAACTTCTCTGCTGGGACTAAAGTAGAAGAACTTTTGTATTTGGACCTTTAATTTAGGGTAAAAAACTAACATACAAAACAAAACAAAAAAGTGTGTTTGGGTTAACTGAACTGAATGGGTAACTGAAAAGTCATCTAGGTGTAAATCTCAGGTGACTGAAAGGACTTAACTGTTGTGAGGTTTAAATTACTTGTAGAAAGATCTGGTAAGTAGGGGAGTGGCTTAGCTAGAAGGAAGCTACATTTAAAGACTGCCTTAGAAAGATTCTGCTAATAGCTTGGCAGAACACTCCAGAGAGAAAGGACTGCTGTGTGACTGAACTTCTCTGCTGGGACTAAAGTAGAAGAACTTTTGTATTTAGACCTTTAATTTAGGGTAAAAAACTAACATACAAAACAAAACAAAAAAAGTGTGTGTTTGGGTTAACTGAACTGAATAGGTAACTGAAAAGTCATCTAGGTGTAAATCTCAGGTGACTGAAAGGACTTAACTGTTGTGAGGTTTAAATTACTTGTAGAAAGATCTGGTAAGCAGGGGGAGTGGCTTAGCTAGAAGGAAGCTACATTTAAAGACTGCCTTAGAAAGATTCTGCTAATAGCTTGGCAGAACACTCCAGGAGAAAGGACTGCTGTGTGACTGAACTTCTGTACTGGGATTATATTGCCCTCCTTCCCTCCACTCCACCCGCCCACCCAAAGCTAGTTCTATTTTTATAGGCACAGGATTTGACTGACAACAGGAACTTCCTGTTTAGGGGCAGGAAGTGAGTGGTCACAGAACCACCAAGGACCCACCATCCTAGAAGGGCAAGAGTAGCTCTCCGGCCCCCTCTAGCTGCTGGAGGTCTGCCTCTGAACAAGTAAGCGGTCTACTGAGAAATCTAGGGTATTCTTGTCTCAGAACAGGACAATCAGGAGCTTAAAGGGCACACAGGCAGAAAGTAAGGAGAGAGAGAAAAAAAAAACAGAGGAAAGAGTAAGGATTGCAAACAGTTAAGGGGACAGAAATAAGACATGATTGGAGTGGTGCAGTGCAGTGGCTGTGGAGCAGCAGTCTTCCGGGAGATGTTCTGGAGGATGCGGTGTTGTCCCATCTGCAGGCATCTCTCTGGGCTGAGGGAGGAGGTTGCTCATCTCAGGCTGAGTTGGCAGATTTGTGGGACCTCCTCTTCCATCCAGGGACCACCAGTGCCACTGCCGTTGCCTCAGAGGGTGCCAGAAAGAGGAGGCGGTTGGACCACAGTGGGCTCAGGGAGGGTGAGGTGGTGGAACAGAGGCACATCCCTCAGTTGTACCCTCTCCACAATTCCTATGCCATTCTGGCAAAGTGTGGTTCCTCTATGGAGGCACCTACAGTGGAGACCAAGGAGGATGCTGGAACCTCCACAAGGAGACCCACAGGAGGTGGCACGGACCCTGCAGGGAAGGAAACAACCCTGGTGGGGACTCCATTGTTAGGAAGGTAGAACTGGGCAAGGAAGGGAGAGGGAGGTAAGGTGCCTGCCTGGCGCCATGGCTTGGAGGGACAGGGAGCGAATCCTCAGGATTGCCGGAGCAGCTGCACAGGGGAGGGAGCTGGATGTCATTGTCCACTTAGGGACAAATGACCTGGCTAAGAAAGGGATTAGAGAAGTGCAGGAAGAGTTTGTGGAATTGGGGAGGGGCCTTAGTCAAGTAGCATGCATGGTAACCTTCTCGGAGGTGCTACCCATCTATGGCATAGGAGAGGCTAGGGTGTTCCGTACCATGGGATTCAATCAGTGGTTGAAAAACTGGTGTGGAGCTCAGGGATTTGGCTTCATTGGGGACTGGAGGTCCACCTGGAGTGATGCAAGCCTATACTGGCATGATGGGCTGCATCTGTCCGGAGGGAACCAGAATCCTAGGTGATAGATTTAAATGCTTCATTGGCAAGCTTTTAAACTAGCCAAGGGGAGTCACTGGAAAGGAGCAGGAAAATCCTAGCCCCCAAACAGTCACGGTAGTAAGTGTGGAAACACCAGCATGGAGGTGTCGATAGGGAGAAGGGCAGGTAAATGGAGAAAGTGACAAAGGCAAGAAGGACAGGGATGGGGCAAAGGGGTAAGGCCATCAGAAATGGAGGTAATGAGTACCAATGTCGTAGTCTGGGCAACAGCTCCCTGAGCTGGTGGCCTTAATGGAAGAGGGATGCCTGGATATCAGAAGCAGTCACAGAAACATGGTACACAGAGAACCATGACTGGGATGTTAACATACCAGGGTACATAACCTACAGGAGAGACAGGCAGGGAGAAGAGGGGAAGGAGTAGCTTCTATGTAAAGGAAGGGATAAAAGCAACTGAACAAAAGAGTAAACAGGGAGGAGGAAGCACTGTGGGTCACCTTGGAGACTGGAAAGGGCACCACAATCGCACAGGGTTGTGTACAGACCCCATGTCAGGGGAAGGAATGGACAAGGATATGATGGAAGGCATCCTTAGAATGGCAGAGAAAGGGAAGATACTGTTGATGGAGACCTGAATATGCCAGATGTTAACTGGAGCACATTTGCTGCAGCGACATCCAAGAGCAGGGCCATTCTTGATGCCCTACAGGTGGCAGCATTAGACAGCTAGTTTCGGAACCCACTCGTGAGGGAGCAATCTTAGACCTCGGCTCTCAAATGGGGAGTGAGAGGATCTCAGATCTAGAAGTGGGTTGCCATCTGGGGACAAGTGACCATCAAACAGTGTGGTTCACGTTAAACTCAGCTACAGAGTCAAGCCATACAAAAGTGAGGGTACTGGACTTTGGGAGGGCTGGACTTTGGCAAGATGGAGAGTGCCTCAGAAAAGCACTAGCAAACAGGCTAGAAGGAGGTGTGGAGCAACAATGGGGAATTATCAAACTGCCATCACAGAGGCAACAAGCCTTGTGTGAAGCAAATAAACAAATCAAAACGAAAGAAAAAGCCACTATGGTTCTCAAGAGAGATGGCTGTGAAAGTCAGGAAGAAAAAATAGCACTCCAGAGTATAAGGAAACACAGAAGGAACAGGACAGAGAGCTGTACCAGTTAAGGCAGAAAAGAAGCAGGGAGGAAGTCAGAATAGCAAAGGCCCAAACTGAGGAAAAGATAGCCAACTCAGTTAAGAAGGGGATAAAACCTTTATAGGTACACCAGCGAGCGTGAAAGACAAAGGAGGGATAGTGAGGGTGAATAGAATAAGCGGTTGGTGGGCAGAGGGGACAGTGAAAAGCAGGAATACTGAACGAATATTTCTGCTCAGTATTCACAAAAGAGGAGGGGAGTGCCTAATCCAATTAACAGAAGCACTCTTGATAGGGGGTCGATCCAGTCCTTTCACAGAAGAAAGGGTTCTGCAAGAACTCCTAAAACTGAAGGTGGACAAAGCAATGGGTCCTGATGGAATTCACCCCAGAATTCTAAAAGAATTAAGGAAGGAACTAGTGAAACCACTGGCTACTCTTTTTAATAAATCATGGGAGGATGGTGTGGTACCCGAGGACTGGAGAAAGGCGGATGTGATTCCGCTTCACAAAAGTGGGACCAAGACAGAGGCAGAAAACTACAGACCTGTCAGTCTGACCTCTGTGGTAGGGAAAGTGATGGAGTCACTTCTGAAGGAAAGAACAGTTGAGTACCTAGAGGTCAGTGGAGCACAGGATCCAAGGCAGCATGGGTTCACAGCAGGAAGGTCATGTCAGACGAATCTAATAGATTTCTTTGACTGGGTGACCAAAGTAGTATACCAGGGAGGGGCTGTGGGCATGGCCTACCTAGACTTTAGCAAGGCATTTGACACAGTCCCACACAAAAGATTATTAGTCAAATTAACCAGCCTGGGAGTGGGTCCCAGGGTGGTAGCCTGGGTAAAACATTGGCTGGACAACAGGACACAGAAGGTAATTGTAAATGGAGTCCGCTTGAAGAAAGGGCGGTTATTAGTGGGGTACCGTGAGGTTCAGTATTGGGTCCAGTCCTTTAATGTCTCATACAGTGGCATTGTAGAGGACTGGAAGGAAAAGTATGCCTTTTGCAGATGACACAAAGATCTGCAACAGGATTGATACACAAGGAGGCGTGGAAAAGATGAAAAGGGACTTGGCAAGGTTGGAGGAATGGTCTGATGTATGGCAGCTAAGTTCAATGCTAAAAGTGCAAAATAATGCACCTGGGAAACAAGAACCCAGGGGAAGAATACACAATGGGTGGGGAGGTAGTAACAACAACAAAACAGGAAAGGGACCTGGGGTAATCATATCAGATGACCTTAAGGTTTAGCAAGCAATGTGAGAAGGCAGTAGGGAGGGCCGGGGTATACTGGGATGTATAGGAGAGGCATCAGCAGCAGAAAACAGGAAGTTGTTATCCCTCTGTACAGACAGTTGGTGAGACCCCATCTGGAATACTGTGTCCAGTTCTGGAGACCCCATCTCCGCAAGGACATAGACAGCATAGAGGCAGTCCAGAGGAGGGCAACTAAAATGGTGCAGGGTCTGCAAGAGAAGCCGTATGAGGAGAGACTAAAGGAGCTTAATATGTATACCCTTGAGGAAAGAAGGAGAGGGGGACATGATAGAAACTTTCAAGTACCTCAAGGGAATCAACAAAGTCCAAGAGGTAGCATCTTTCAGAAAAGAGACTTGCAAGAACAAGGGGACACAATTTAAAGATAGAAGGAGGGCGGTTCAGGGCAATGTGAAGAAGTATTATTTCACAGAGAGGTAGTGGATGCATGGGACAGCCTTCCTGAGGAAGTTGTGGAGTCTAAAACTGTGGGAGAATTCAAGAATGCATGGGACAGACATAAGGCAATTCTTGTGGGGGGCATGAAGATATAGGCTGTTGGTTAAATAGGATCTGCGGCCTATCCTGTAGGTAGGGAAATGGGCAGACTAGATGGGCCTAGCGGTCCTTATCTGCCGTCAAAGTCTATGTTTCTATATTCAGCAATAGATAGACAGATAGATAGATAGATAGATAGATAGATAGATAGACAGACAGACAGACAGACAGAAAGATAGATACATAGTCATATTCGTCTGGTGTGCAAATAAAAACTGTTTTGCTTTTACAAAAGAATATCTGTTTAAACTTGCATTCATGTTGTTTCTAAAACAACATTTTCTGACAATCTTAAGTCGCCTACAGTGGAGCACTATATTAATTATGAATTGGAGCCTAACTCTGCAAATCTGGACATGTGGGAATGGGGGTTGGGGGCTGTATCTTTAAGGGGAAGACCTCTCTCTTTTGCTACACAGAAATCAATATGCTGCTGCAAATTAAAATTTTAAAATGCCTCAGGCTATGTTGTGAGGAGTTAGTACTGATGGCTAGGTCACGGATGGTCCAGAGAGAATCAGACAGAGATGCTGCTTCTGTGCTGAGGGGGAGAGGGGTGTTGCTGCTGCTGCTCTGTTTAGCATTCCACTCCTGACTCCCACATCCCAATACACCACTCCTCCTGTGTCACTGATGACTGTAGGATGGTGATTATAATTTTATGCAGCAGATCTGTGGGCGACTGAGTGTTTGTGGGGGGGGGTTGCGCACTGGTGGCAGTGGGTGGCAGGCATGTGGCAGGAGTTGCTTGGCTAGTTGGTTGGCAGCTCTGCTTCTAATCTGACCACAGCTCTGTCTCACTGGGGGGGTGGCCATGGACATACCAGTCAGGAGACTCAGGACAGGAATCAGACATGACCGGGACACTTCTTCAGTCTTCACTTGTTGTGTTGGGATTGGGATGGGAGTCGGGATGCTTGGCAGTGAATGAACTGACATCTGGTGGATGAAAGACAATTTGGGCAAATTTCCTATTAAACAGGAAAACATCGCAAAATGATCAGTGGAGGCAAATCTGGTGACTTCACCAGAAATTCCCCAGTGAATTTACACTTTGTTGGATCTCTAGTGGTGGGAACTGAACCCAACACCAAAATACAAAACATTTAAAACACACAAAGTACAAAACTGTTATTTACAATATTTGGCATTTTAGTTGCAAAATTCTGCACTTTTATTTATTTATAAAAAGCTCACTTTGAAGAAATCAGTCATTTTAAATGCTGTAGAAATACAGAATAATGTATGTGGAAGTGTGGTTTATGGGGATTTTATGTACACCCGAGGAGTGTGATGCCCCATAAACCCTGAGGGTAAAGCCCTAGGGGGTTATCTGGGTATCACACACACAGAGGGTGTGCAAAAATCCCCTTAACCACACTCTCCCCATGTTTTATTTTTTAATTTTACTGGTTTTAAGAAGCTCACACTGTGTAGACTTGTGTTGTTTTTTTCTCCCCACTGTAAAAGTGCTGGATCCCAGTCGTAGTACTAGATGGAGTAGCTGCATGCTTATTTCTCAGCCTGAAGAAATTGCACCCTTGAAGGCTCAGGGAGTGCCCTGCTGCCAACCTGCCAATCCTATCTCTGTCCTGAAACATTGCCAGACAGTGGGTCAATTACTCACCCTTCGCCCATGTGATTTGGAATGGGAAGTCGAACCTCTGACACGCAAAGTGAAAGGTCATCCATTGTTATTGCTCCTGTTTTCCATATTTATTTACAATAATTTAGGGCTTTTTGTTTTTAAGCTTTGTGAGAATCTGAGTGACTGTCAACAAGCTTGTCTCTCACTCTGACTGTTTGAAAGCCTAGTGCTAGTGCACATGCAGCGTGAGGACAGCTTGTCCAACGGCTTTTGCTGGTGATGCTCTGGTTTTATTGCTGTCATGGTTTACGAGCTCTGTAATTTACATATGTGAACTACAGAGCTGTTGAGTTGCCGCTGGCAGTGGTTTATAAGTATTAACTGGTATCCAGTGAGGATAGCAACTGAATATGGTTGACCATCAAAATGATGACTCATATTCAACGCTTTTCCCATGGGCTGCCCTGCAAGAGTACCAACCCTACATGAAAGCGAGCATAGAGAAGGATGACTGGAAGTGGGGGGGGTAGTGAAGGGAGAGAGGGACAGGGAAGGGGTTTTTTGGGGACTGGTGTGCCTGTTGCCACTGAGCTAGCCAGGTGGTGTGGTGGTGTGGGTGTCTAGCTCTAGTGCAGCAGGTACTGGGTTCAGGGCTGGGGCCGGGGTGTGGAAATTTTGTCACTGCCTGTGGCAGCAGGACTTAATTTTTTCTTGGAATCCTAGTTTTCCAGATGTTGGGTCACCTGGAAGTGTATATCACCAATTTGCTTTTCGGCAATATACATGCACCACAATAGCGATCACTATTTTGTGATCGCTATAATGCAAGAAACCGTACTACCCAGTAAATATACAAAGGATACAGCATTGGTGTGGTCATAATCACCTTTATGGACTGCAAATAGCCAGTTTATGCACAAGAAAAATAAAAATAATTGCTTCAGATTAAAGCACTGTGATTTAAACAAAAAGGGTAGTAAATCTGCTCAAAATTCAGTGATGGATACAGCACTGGCATAAATGCAGTGGCAGCCATGCCTAGTAAACAGCCAGCAAACGTACTGAAAGCATCAGTGTGCTAAGATTAATCACTGTTTTTTAAATCAGAGGAGCAGAGAGAATGTGAGACAAAATCGAGGAAGCTGGCTGAAGGAGAAAAAGAAAATAACATGGAATATGGAGACAATAAGAACAAGGAAAAAAAAGGGGGTCAGTTAGTGCGAAAGCCTGGGGAAAACCTACAAAGTCAATTGAAAGTTACCTTATGCGTATGCAAAACCTTGCAATTAGCACTGTAAAGCAGAACATGGGAGCACTCCAGGACACAGTAGGTAATGAAATTTGATTCCTGATCACCATCCCAATGTCAGAATAGGCATTGCTTGTTTCTGTAAACAGAGTCCTGCATCCTACAGTATTTATTTTATTTGGTGGGTAGAAACATACCTGTCAAAGCTGAGATTTTTCTTAATTTTTTAGTAACTAGTTAAGGGCCACTAGGAAGGAATGCTTGTTTTCATGGATAGCCCGGAAGCACTGGGTTATTTTAAATAAAACACAAGCACCAATGGGAATGACTACGTAGAATTTTGTATTCCACATAGCTTTTTCACACATACAGTGCAATTACAACATTTTGAATATGTACTGTAGCTGTAAAGGTCAGATAGAATACATTTAGTTTAGCTTACAGCACACAAGTGTACACTGAATTCGAGTTCTTTCAACCATCAGCCCTGAGGCAGCTCTCAGCACTATGCGGGCAGAAACACTTTGCTTTATGCTTCAGCTTTGTAACTTTATCTATGTAGAAATATGCAAAAATAATGAGGTTCACAGACACCTACATTATTTAATGTTAGCCAACATTTATATGAAGGTAACAGTAAGAAATACTTGACATTTTCTCTGAATAGTATCTTGCTGTGAGAGTGTCTCAGAAAAGCTGTGATTTACAGTTCTGCATGCCCCCCCACCGCCATTGCATCGCATAGAGTCAAAGCTCAAGCTTGCAGGCAATCCCATCTGAGGACAGAGTCAGGGGAAGGGACTGTTAGAGACCAAATTAAAAAGCACAATGTACAAATAAAAGGACATTTATATAAACTTACATATATACAACCCAGGATGAAACTATAACTGCAGTTCTAAAGGCTAAGTAACACAAACAATGCTCATAACACTAGCTATTTAAAACACAGCAAGCAGTTTCAGGCAAAACAAATGTTTAATAATTGTAAAACTATTGCAGCAAATAAAGCTACTGATATGAAATGCTTCGACATTTGCACACTGAGAAATTTAGCCACTTGAGAACCAAACTGCAATTCAAAAATGTGTGACCTCTGTGAATGCCCAGGAACTGGTCAGAGTTTTCTATTTCTGTCTTGAAGCTACCTATTAAAAACTTTGTTTTCCTTAAGCAAAACACCCCATTTACCTGTGAAAAGTAACACGGGAGTGGGGGAAGGGGCTGCAGACCAGTTTGCTGGACACATTTTCTTTGAGTTCCTGTTTTTAGCCCTGATATTTTGCTTTTAAACTCTATTCTCCTCTAGTTCAATGGTTTTCCTTTTGTGCTGCCTTCAGCAATGGTCTTCAGGGGATAGGGTATATATATATATTAGAGGCAAAAACTCAGTTTGATGTATTTGTTGTTAATTAGCGATTAAAGTGAGGGAATGGGCATGAAATTTACCCTCCAGCATTTATTGAATTGAATTTGGTAAGATTAAGTCATCCGCCCCTAACTGTCACCCCATCACATGTGGAAAGAAGCTGAGGAATAGGAGAATGGGGTGACAGTTAGGACTGATGACCAATGCGCACTCCGATTCCAGTTGGGGGTGGGCTGAGGGTAAAGGGGTTTCAACCCTAACATCGAATTTCCTCACTTTTGTCGCTGGAACAACCCTAACTGATGCATTAAATGGAGTTTTTGCCTCTAATTTCCCTTCTTTTGAGAATGATAATGAGAAATAGTGAATGTAATCTGTTGGTCTTGTCACATAGTAACATTGTGCCTGCAAACACAAATCGTAATGCGCATGGTGACGCAAAGCGAAACAGAAAGAGAAACAGTACTGTAGACAGAAATGTTAAAAACAACGCAAATGCAACCGCAAAAGAAAACGCAAAGGGTAACGCACATGGTGGCGAAAAACGTGAACGGTAAGTGAAACGGGTACAGAACCGCAAGCGGAAATGGTAATGGTAACAGTAATGTAAGCGCACAGTCTGGTTTTCCCCAAAAGCTGTATAGAGAAAGACAGTAAGTACAAAGAATGTATGCAAAATAATGAGTCTCAGAACACAAAAATGAGGACTTGGAATAGTAAATTGCTTATATCTCAGTAACCGTACAACATAGAAAAAAAATGTAAAAGTCATATGAATTATCACTTTCCTGGCTAGTTTTGTTCTTAGCCCTAAGGGGCTAAAACTTACAACCGAAAAGTCCGTATCTCGCACCATTTTCTAGATACGGGCCCTGAAAGGCGCGGTGAACGCCATAACGTTATCCTATGGAAAACAGAAGTTCAGAGTGCCATAACTTTGCCTCCCTGTAATATTTTTTCACCAAACTACTGAAAGGCACATCTGTGGGATGTTGGCTGTGTTCCCTGCAAATTTCAGCCCAAAAGACCAAACCGTTATTTTGCAGCAGGGTGCCAAACGATTGCTGCAATGCGTCATACGCCGTAATGTTATCCTATGGGAAAAAGCGTCAACTTTGGAGTACTGTAACTTTGCTGCCATGTAATATTTTTTCAACAAAACACTGAAAGACACATCTTTGAGATGTCAGCTGCGTTCCCTCCAAATTTCAGCCCAAAACTCCAAACCGTTCTTTTGCAGCGGGATGCCAAAGAATTACTGTTATTTTGGGCATAGTGTCGCAAAGTAGTGTCGTGATTTGTGAAAGCTTTCACAAAAAAATGCGACACTTTCATGAGTGCGACACTACTTTGTGAAAGTACTTTTTCCAGAAATCTGAAAAACATATTTCTGGGGTGTTTTACCCCAAAATAAAGACATGGCTAGCATCCTCAGGGCCCGACTAGGTGAATACAAAAAGAATTAGGTTGCTAGAGGGTCTCAATTTTAAATGCCAAGCATTTTTCTGATCACTAACTGAAAACAAAATGGCAGATTTGTGACAGTAAAAGGGCCATTTGTGACAGTAAAATGCATTTGCGAAAGTGTTGAACTTTTTGTTAACTTTTCCCATTGACTTATATTGGGAACTTGTTTTTTGAATAACTTTTGAACCGTTTAATATTTTTTCACAAAATCTTCAAAAGACACATTGGGGACCACAGGCTGCATGTACCCTGAATATTTCGGACTGGTCGCGCAAACCGTGTGACCTGTAGGCGCAACCGTAGAATTCCTAAAAAAGCGAAAACGCACACGCAAATCATGTTTAATAACTCCGCCGCCGTATATCCGACTGGTATGAAACTTGGCAGATCCCGAGGTATATGGGTCTTGATTCTATATTCCAAATTTCAGGCAAATCTATTGAACGGTTGCAGTTATTAAGGTGCAAAATTTGGGGTTTAACATGTAAATGGCTCCTCACCTAACTATGGTAGCACTACCGTACTACCATAATATCTATATATATATATATATATATATATATATATATATATCTATATAGGGATACATGATGGGCATGAGTGTGACATGGCAAATATTATCACTCCTGCAGAGTGAGATATCCAGAGTTCACGATGCAGGAGTGACAATATTTGCCATAGCACACGATCTGTCCATCATGTATTCGATATATACAATAGGGCCAAGAGTTTTAGAAGTTTTGTTATGCTGTCTTGTGTTCTGTTCCTGTTTATGTGTTTGCTCATTCTGTGTGTGAGCTTTTCTGAATGGGCTGGCAGTGTTATAAACTCTGGGAGACACATGAGTGTGTTTTGCAGTGCTGAATGAGTGAGTTTTAGGTAGGAGTGAGAAACATATTTTTGTGAGGCTATATTGTTTAGAAGTCTGGCTGTAGTGAAGCTGAGAGCATCACAGTAATTGTAATGAGCTGAGAGGCAGTGTCAGAACAGCTGATGCTGTTTTCAGTGGTAGTTAAATTAGCTGCAGACAGAGTGCAGTGTTCTATGAAATTGTGCTCTTTACGATTCTGGCTGCAGTCAAGCTGAAAGCATCGCAGTAATTGTAATGGGTGAGAATCAGAGTTTGAGCAACAAGTGAGAGTGTGTTTCAGTGGTAGTTGAGTTAGCTGCAGGCAGTAGTTTAGACTGTTCTGTGAAGCTTTGCTGTTTAGAATTCTGGCTGCAGCCAGGCTGACAGTATCACAGTAATGAGCTGGAAGTTGGGGGGATAGGTGTGTTTTGTAATGCTCATTGAGTTAGCTGTAGGCAGCAGTGAGATCTCTGAAGTAGTTCTGCATTTGTGTCTATGGTAACAGCACAGGTGTTTCTTGCATGCTGAGGGGAAAGCTGCCTAGAGTGATGACCTTTTGTGACTTGTGTGTGTAAATGGCTGATATCATCACAGTAGAGCAGAGGGTAAAAATATCACACTGCAGTGGATGATACACTGTTTTATCTCACTCATTTGCCACTCACCCCTATTGTGTGTGTGTATATATATATACATATATATATATATATATGTGTGTGTAGAATAAAGCAGGAAAGAGAAGGATTGTAGTGAGATAGATCAGGAAGAGAGTCACCTCTTGCAGCAGCTGATCTGTCTTATCCTGCTAGAGGCTATCATGAGCTAACTCCGTACCTCAATGCAGCTGTCAGTTCAGCTAGCGCTTGCAGTTCCTCTGGTCATGGTCTGGATCATGTTCAGTATTACACATTTTATTAAATTACTACAGATAACACTTGAAATGATAAACAAAGAGACAGATGAACAGGCAGACAAGATGGACGGACAGACAGACAGACAAAGTGTGTGTTTGTGTGTGTGTGTTTTTCCTGTTTTACAAAAGTAAGATTTACCTTATAAATACAGTCTAACAGTAATCTCCGGATAATTCAATTAAATCAAACAGTAAAGCTCTGCATTAAACATTCATTTTGATTTCAATAGACCAAACAATCCCAAAGTGACTCTTAAACTGTCTTTTTGGGGTTAGAAGGGTAATATGGTACATATACTTTATAAATGTTGGCTTCATGGTATAAAGGTGTGTAAGTGGACTATGAATTACTCAGGTTAGACAAAATTCAGACTGACGTCTTGGGGATCTCTAAATGAAACACTGTACTTCCTAGTGTTCTTCACGTATTTATGGCAACCTGTGCAATGTGTAAAAGCATCTATAATGATAAAAAAAACAGGCTTTAGACTGGAAATCCCACCAATCATGTATGTATTGTCGCTTCCAGTGAGCAATGCTAAAACCAGTCAACACAAGGCTGGACAAAGGGAGATGCAGTATTTCTAAACTTTAATTATAGAAATAGACAGACAGATAGATAGATAGACAGCCACATTTGTCTGGTGTGCTAATAAACTGTTTTGTTCTTACAAAGGAATATTTGTTTAACCTTGTATTCATGTTGTCCATAAAACAACATTCTCTGACTAAGTCTTAAGTCGCCTACAGTGGAGCGCTATATTAATTATGAATCAGAGCCCAACTCTGCAAATCCAGATATGGGGGTGGGGGTCTGTGTATTTATGGGGAAAACCTCTCTCTTTTGTTACACAGAAGAAAAATATGCTGCTGCTATGTAGCAGGAAAGAAAAGGATTGCAGTGAGATGGATCAGGAAGAGAGTCACCTCTTGCAGCAGTTGATTCGTCTTATCCTGCTAGAGGCTATCATGAGCAAACTCCATACCTCAATGCAGCTGTCATTTCAGCTAGTGCTTGCAGTTCCTCTGGTCATGGTCTGGATCATGTTCAGTATTACACATTTTATTAAATTACTACTGATAACACTTGAAATGATAGACAAAGAGACAGACAGACAGACAGACACTTCACAAGGAGTGTGTGTGTGTGTGTGTTTTTTTTCTGTTTTACAAAAGTAAGATTTACCTTATAAATACAGTCTAACAGTAATCTCCGGATAATTCAATTTAATCAAACAGTAAAGCTCTGCATTAAACATTCATTTTGATTTCAATGCACCAAACAATCCCGAAGTGACTCAAACTGTCTTTTTGGGGTTAGAAGGGTAATATGGAGCATATAAATTGTAAAAAAACAAAAACAAGGCACTGCGTCAGCATGTGGTCTAAAAGCAAAACAAAATGGTTATATTAAATGCACGCTGAAAATAGAAAGTAGAGTTAAAAATCTACATTTCAACCTTAGGTCTTCTTCAGGAAATATCTAAAAGAGGAAAAAAAAACAAGTTAGTGTAGAGGAGAGGTAAAATGAGAGAGATGTATATGTGGAGAAAGAAAAAAGGGGAGGCTCAGGGAGAAGAAGTGATAAATGGTAAGATTAAGAGAGAATCTGTGAAACAAAAAGGTGATTATGGGAAATATAAAGCATAAAGGGAGTGAAAGAGCTGGGGAAGTTCCCAGGTGGGGACTAATTAACAGGGCCTAGTAAGAAGGCTGAAAGGCAAAGGCAAAGGCAAATTTATTTAAAAGATGCCCAATCCTGGAGGCTCTGGGCGCCGTACAAAATTTGTATAACATTTACACACAAAGCGTAAAACATTAAAAAAATAAAATAGTAAAATAATAATATAATATAATAGGTGACAAATGTGTTGGAAGGAGACAGAAATTGAGACTTATGGTGAAAATGAAAAATAAATTAAATGAGTACAAAAACAAATAGACTTTAGGGGGAAAAAAGGGATGGCTGAAAGATGTCAATGGAAAATAAATCTATCATTCAAACCAGAGGGCTGCTGGGAGCCAAGGCGGATGATCAGCTTGGCTCCCATGTTTTTACTACGGTCAGGATCCCAGAAGCCCTGCTGAAGGACACAAACAGAAAGGTCATTGACATTATGGTCTGTGGAGATAAAGTGGGATACAATGGGTTTAGCAGTTTCACCATTCCTGACTGCTCTGTAACGTTCCCTGAAATGGTCAGCAATGTAAAAAACACTTGTAGGCCCCCAAATCTCAGTCACACTGGAAATAAATTTGCAGGTGTAGCAGTGAGTCCTGTTGCAAGGTTTGGTACCTGGGAGGGAGGAACTGTTAGGAGTAAATGAAGCTGCTTTAACCAGGAGATTCCACTTGAGTTAGGTAAT
Organism: Neoceratodus forsteri; assembly: GCA_016271365.2. Classification (NCBI taxonomy): domain Eukaryota; kingdom Metazoa; phylum Chordata; order Ceratodontiformes; family Ceratodontidae; genus Neoceratodus; species Neoceratodus forsteri. The sequence continues at coordinate 662,457,961 of CM028130.1, read as the reverse complement.
ATTGTGATGGGAGGCAACAGGTGGTTCTGTAAAGGAAGCACCAATGTTAGGGTCAGTTTGCAAAATGGGAAAGTTACTAGTGATGATCCTGTGAAGAGATCATATAGTTTATAAATGAGCATATAGTTTATAAATGTTGACTTCATGGTATAAAGGTGTGTAAGTTGCCGATGAATTACTCAGGTTAGACAAAATTCAGACTGACGTCTTGGAGATCTCTAAATGAAACACTGTACTTCCTAGTGTCTCTCATGTATTTATGGCAACCTGTGCAATGTGTAAAAGCATCTATAATGATAAAAAAAACGAGGCTTTTGACTGGAAATCTCACCAATCAAGTATGTATTGTCGCTTCCAGTGAGGAATGCTAAAACCAGTCAACACAAGGCTGAACAAAGGAAGATGCAGTATTTCTAAAATGGAATTACAGAAATAGACAGATAGATAGACAGACAGACACATTTGTCTAGTTTGCTAATAAACTGTTTTGTTCTTACAAAGGAATATTTGCTTAACCTCATATTCATGTTGTCCCTAAAACAATATTCTCTAAGTCTTAAGTCACCTACAGTGGAGCGCTATTTTAATTATGAATCAGAGCCCAACTCTGCAAATCCAGATATGGGGGGGGGGTGTCTGTGTATTTAAGGGGAAAACCTCTCTCTTTTGTCACACAGAAGAAAAATATGCTGCTGTGATGTAGCACTTTAAAATGTCTTGGGCTGTGCTGTGAGGAGTTTGTACTGATTGCTCGGTCACGGGCGGTCCAGAGAGAGTGTCAGACAGAGATGCTGCTTCTGTGCTGTAAAGGGGGGTTACTGCTGCTGCTCTGTTTAGCTCTCCACTCCTGACTCCCAGTTCTCAACTAGTGGTGGGCAAAGTCCATGCACTTTGCTACGTGGAGTACTTCACATATAGTAATAATTATGCAAAGTACTCCTCAAAGCGAAGCAAATAAATTTGCCTTGAATTTTAACGCAGTCTTATTGTTTTCTATGGACTTTGCACTGACTTCGCCTTGTTTTGACCTTTAAGGTGAAGTTTGCAGTGAATCATGGGAAGGCAGGTCACATGGGCTCTAGATTGTCTTGCACATCCTTAGTTCTGCATAGTGTGTGTAGTGGAAAGCTGGAGATAGTTTGCTCTTAGAGCTCTGATAATCAAACCATTAAAAACCTTTTAAAAGCATTTTTGAGCCAACTGTTTTGGTCAAAATTTAGTACATAGATTGTATTATATTGAGTATTTATTGTTTCTGTGTACATTTTGAATGTTAATTTAGAACATTCAGTCTGTGTACTGACAGACACTGTAGAAATGTGCTTCAGAGAGGGGCAAATATGTGGTAAAGGGAGATTTACAGTGAGAAAGGCAGTCTTTCTAAATGTCATTGGATATATGTTTAGTGTGTTAGCATTTGTGTGTTCATGTACACACAGTAATACCTGTAGTAAGTTTTGATAATTTTTTGCTGTTTGCTGCTGTGCTGTGCCTTTTTTCAGTCAGTTTAAAAGATTTGGTTGTAGTGTACTGAACTCTTAAATTTTCTGCGCATTACCTTTAGTGTGTGTGTGCATATGTGCGTGCCGTCAAGTCAGACACATTATATAGCACGACACCATAATTGTAGCACTCTGAATCTCTTATCTGTCTGCAGTATTTTTTACTGCTTTGTCCTATCTAGGTAGTGGACTGGTACTGCAGCTGACCCCCGCAAAGAAAGGTATAAAGGTATTATTTTTCCAGTTTTCGATTTGTGACCACTGGTTAAGGTGTTGTTGGGCCTGTGAGGCTGCATCTCTTGAATGCTCAGTCTCCATCTGTCTGTTCACCTGCATCTGTTTAGGGCCCAGTATCCATCTGTAAGCCACAGTTGTTGTTTTCTTGGGGGGAAAGAAGGTTAGTAAAAAGAAAGCCAGAACACACAATGAAAGTTTTACCGAAAACAAAAAAGACTACAGATCCAGATTGTGATGACTCAGCAGCAGTTGTAGCATTGCCATTATTTGCAGTTGATTATCCTTAATTCTATCCATCCACTGATCCATGTTCTCCACCACATTACTAAGGTGGTCTAGCTCACTCCACAACAGCCCAAGATCCACGTGTGTAGCAGGACTTAAGGGGTTGCATTCCTTTTCAGGTGTGGGAGCAGCCACTTGGTCCCCCTTCCTTCTCCATTTCTCACCTGTGCAGGTGGAGGCCATGCTGCCACCTGTTGCACAGCAGGCACATTGCCAGAAACTTCTGCCGCCTTGGCGTCCCACTTTGCACAGTGTTAGTTTACAAGGTGAGTACACTGTCCACCTGTCCCAAGATGACTACCCCTGTGCCCACACTGCACCAGCACACCACAGATGTTACATTTCACAACACTGGGGTCACCAGGCAGTGATGGAAAAAAAAATGCCACATTATGGAGCTGCATGGCAGACCTGGCACAGGTGGTCGGGGGGCACCAGGTGTTACAGGCTGCTGAACACTTGGGGGGAACAACCTGCTGTTGTTCTTCTTGCTGCTGTGGTGGCTGCTGTAACTCTTCCTTCTGCTGGTGCTGCTGCTGCTGCTGCTGAACTGCAATGTTCATGGCCAGAGGTAGTGAGGCAGTGCATCCTTGGCCCGACATGACGATCTCTATGCATCCCCGATTTTAAAGCCTCCTCTTTCCATTTTAGAAAAGAAAGAAAGAAACAAATTAAGCTATTAAGAACTACTACTAACAAAAAAATTAAAAAGGTGCACAACTCAAAACAAAAAATACTGCACTAAACTGCAAAAAAATAAGCAAATTGAACAACAATCAAAATCTCTCTCTCTCCCTCTCTCCCTCCCTCTCTCCCTCTGTCTCTCTCTCTCTCTCTCTCTCTCTCTGTCTTACACACACACACACACGTATCTCTTTCTCTAGCACTTGGCAAGGGGAAAGTGGAACTAGTTCACTGTCTGGCCTGATTAACTTCATGCCTGCAGCATGTGGCTTGCAGATTGTGAGTCATGTGATCTATTGCTGTTTCAATTCTCACACACTTCGCCTTTCAGAAAAATAAGATGAAGTGAACGTGGAGTTGGTAACGCAAAGTCATTTAAGGGTGAAGTAGCCCTTTTCAATGGATGCAAAGTAATCGACTTTGTGTTTATTTCACTTATGGAGTAAAACTTCACTGTGTCTCTAGTCCCAACACACCACTCCTCCTGTGTCCCTGATGACCATGGGATGATGATCATATTTTTAGGCACCAGCTGCAACTGCAGCACATTGTATCTGCTCCGTGGGCAGCTCTGAGCGCTTGCAGGGAGGGCTGCACTCATGGCAGTGGGTTGCAGGCATGTGGCAGGAGCAGCTTGGCTAGTTGTTTGGCAGCTGTGCTCCTCATCTGACCATGGCTCTGTCTCATGGGGGGGGGGGCAGCCATGGTCATATCAGTCAGGAGACTCAGCACAGGATTGGACATGGCCAGGACACTTCTTCAGTCTTTACTTGTTGTGTTGGGATTGGGGCAGCATTCAAGACCACTCAGCAGTGAATGAATTGATGCCTGGTGGACCAATAAGGAGAAAGCCACTCAGATACACTCCAGGAAAGGTGCTGTCTTTCTCTCGCTCACTCCCAGTAACCTGTGGTGCAGTTCGAGTGACTGCATGAATATAGCAACTGCATTATTTTCTGTTACAATAAGTAGAGCAGCATAAAGAAATACATAAAATATTGGCATCAGTGGAAAAATAGTGGCATTACATGGTAAAAAAAGAAATGCTGGTAGTGGAGGGGGACGGGACAAGTATGCAAAAAAAAAAAAAACAGGACAGAGATGCCAAAGGGGGCTGTGAAACAAGAGAGGCAGGCAGAGATGAACTTAGGGATGTACTGCCTCCTCAATTGAGCCACACCTACAAGTACTCTGCTGTGGATTTCAGTGCTGGTCTGGGGGCAGGTACCAGTGGGAAGTAACGAGGGGATTTTGGTGCTGACCTGGGAGTGGGTACCATTCCAATCTCTACTTGTAATTATAGTTTACAATTCTAACCATGTTTGGTATAGCAATCATGAACTTAATATTTAAAAATATAGGTCATAATATTTAATTTTATCTAACAAGGAGAGCAGTCTCCCGCCTGCCATGGTTTAAGTAACACTGTAAAGTGCTGCTTCCTGAATTACATGTATCAGCAGCTGCTATGTCTATTTAAACAACTCATAGTTCCTTTCAAGTGCAGACTAATGAAATGCTTAGTGTGCTGCTGATTTACCTATATACATTTTTTATGCTTGCCACGATAAGCATTGAGTTGAACTTCATATGAAAAGTGTTATGAAGTTGTTCTCTCTCTCACCCTAACAAGGAAAAAATAGTACAGTGTGAGTGGAGGTGACTGTGGAGTATGTCCGGCATGTTGTTTATTTGGAAAGAATGCAAGGAATATAGGAATGTGTGAAGGGAACTGGCAGCACCTCTGGCAGCCCTGTTCACAAAGTCACTCAACACGGGTGTGGTTCCAGAGGACTGAAGGAGGGCACATGTGGTCCCACTGCACAAAAGCAGCAGTAGGGAGGAGGCGGGGTACTATAGGCCAGAAAGCCTCACCTCAGTGGTCGGCAAGACCATGGAGACACTGCTGAAAGAAAGGATAGTGGCACACCTGGAATCCAGATGTGCCCAGGATCTGAGGCAACACAGATTCACAGCAGGAAGGTCATGTCAAATGAATCTGATAGAATTTTTTGATTGGGTGACTAGGGAAGTATATCAGGAAGTGGCAGTAGACATTGCCTACCTAGATTTCAGCAAAGCCTTCAACACTGTCCCACATAGAAGGCTGGTTAACAAGATGGGTAGTCTGGGCATGGAGACAAGTTGGTGAACTGGGTTAGGAAGTGGTTAACAGACAGGAGACAGAGGGTGGTGGTAAATAGGGTACAATCTGGGGAAAGGGTGGTGACCAGTGGGGTACTGCAGGGATCAGTAATGGGATCAGTCCTGTTTAATGTCTTCATTAGTGACATTGAAGAGGGGCTGGAAGGAAAGGTCTGCTTGTTTGCAGATGACACCAAGATCTGCAACAGGGAGGATACTCCAAAAGGGGTGCAGAAAATGAAGATGGCCCTGGAGAAGCTTAAAAAATGATCAGAGATGTGGCAACTGAGGTTCAAAGCAAAAAAGTGCAAAATAATGCACCTGGGTAGAGGGAACCCTGGGGAGCACTACAGGTTGGGGGGAGGAGCTGACTGTCACCAAGGAGGAAAGGGACCTAAAAAACTGACTTCTACTTTACTTGTCAGTGTAGCTAGGCAGATAGTTTTTGCCATTGCCTTTTATCCTGTAAAGCCTACAGTGTTTGACGTAGATCCAATTGTATCTTTAAGAGAATTGTGGTGTGTAAAGTTCATTTTCTTTGTTTTTAGCAACCCTAGTGGTTACCTTAATATGCAGGGATTTTAAGTAGCCTAGTGCAAAACAGCCTGATTTATTCTCAGTACTAGTTCATTCTAACTGTGGGATTGTTAGCACTTCAAGTAGCCAGCTCAGCATGCCTTTATTTCTCTTACTGTAAAGCAGTACCAACTGTGGGAATCAAATTGATTTAAGGAACCACACCGGCCTGCCTTCATTTTAAAAGTGCATCTAAGCACAGGAGCCAATCCTGCTGTACTGCTGTGACATTAATTCAAACCCGTTGTACCATGTAAAGGCTCCAAACTCCTGGAGCAGATCTTGGGCTGCACTGTAGTGCTTACTGGACCCTGGAGTTACTCTAATGGTGGCAAAAAAAAGTAAAAAAAAATAAACCAATTTAATGTTGAGCTAAGCAATTCTCGGTGGGCTGTACTCCTACACCAAATGTAGATTGTACCTTAACATCTGCTCCTCCTCCTCTGACTGTTGACTTATAAATGCCCCTCTCTCTTTTTTTCTCAGGCAGCTGTAGCTGTGGGTCATGAGGGCCATCACAAGCCAGCCCTCCCCCTAGCCGGAACATTGCTGCTAACCTTCCATGCAAGCCTAGCCAGGTACGGTGTGCAGATCAAGATTCAGAGCATCAGCACCAGCCATTTCAAACTTCATGTGTGTTTGGCCCCGCCACCCCCACCACCACCCTTGGTCTGCAAAGTGTTTTATAGGGTTTTCTATGTGACTCACCATGGGCTATCAGCCCATTCTCCCCATAGCAGATTATCTGCTGTCACCTCTAGAGGTCGATACGCTTAGCTCCTGACTGCATTAGACAACAAGCAGAATGTTACCTTTATATTTCTCATTAATTTGCCTGTCTATTCACCTAGCCTCCCTCCCTCCAGCTATCTATCCACAATTGCAAACAAACAGCCCTCCTGCCTACTTCTGCACAGCTTCCCCGCCCCTTCGTTCAACATCCACCCTGGAACAGCTTCTCCATGGCGTCCCATGAACAAATGGGTTCTTGGTGCTACCATTCTGCCTCCCTCCTTTCACTTAGGGCAAACAGTATATTACATCACTGCTTTTTGTGGCACTCTGCCTACCTCCCAGGAACTCCATTCCATCCACAGGCCCAAATGGCCCTGGCCCAAAACTAAACAGCTTATAGTGCTGCTACTCCTATTGGCAGGGGATATTGAAGCAAACCCCTGGACCCACCCCGCCTAACCCCTCTGTACCGATTACTCTCCCCAGAGGTCTCAAAGTACTGCATTTCAACATCTGCTTCATTCTAAACAAATTAACTGCGCTGCAACCCATTGTTCTATCAATACGTCCAGATGTCCTGATTTTATCTGAGACTTGGCTGAAGCCCCACCACTTGGATGCTGAATTAACTATCCCCGGCTACTCGCTCATTATTCATGACTGCCAGGGCAAGAAAAGAGGCAGAGGCATTGCCATGTGCATCTCCACCAGGCTTATGTTCACCCTGGTACAGCTACCCTCACTTTCACCAGCAACAGACTCATTACTAATCAAACTATCAATCCCATACTCCACCCCGGTGTATGCTGCCAGCTCCTACTGTGCCCCTTGCACCCCCCAGCCCAGCGTCCTTGACCATCTGGATACACTAAAGCTGTCAGCAACAGTAGGAGAGCTCCACATCCTCAGGGACTTCAACTTTAATTGGCTTGCCAAAGACAGCTCCAAGCTGCATACTAAAATAAATGCTGTAAACCTCACCCAGCAAATCTCTCAATCCACTCGTCTAAACCATAAAATGTAGAACCACTCCCTCCTGTACTGGGCCCTTACCTCACACCCCCACAGGATTATTGCTGCTGGTCTGCTCCCAGACTCCCTAAGTGACCACCATATGATAAACATGATCAGAAAAGTACACAGGCCAATCGCGCCTCCCCCAAGGATGCTGCTCACTAGATCCTTCAAATCTCTAGATCTAGCATCTCTTCTCTGTGACCTGGCATATGTTGACTGGTCCTTCATCCCCAAGGCCTCTTTCATTGACTATGCACTCGAAAACTTTAAGGCCAGTTTCTTCACAGTGTGGGACACCCATGCACCTCTCAGAAAAAAGGGTCAGGGGCATCCACCTACCCTTGGTCTCTGCCTCTATCATTAACCAATTCCACGCCAGGGACCAGGCATGGAAAACACACAAGACAACAGGCACCCAATTGTCTCTCCAAAGTTACCATGCCCTCCACAACTCCTGCATTAAATTTATACATCAGGCCAAAATGAATTACTTCAAGACAGCTTTCAACTTAAACCTCAATTACCCAACAAAATTCTGGAAAACTATCAAATCCCTACTCTCCCCCCCGCCTGGCCACCGACCCCGACCCTAACCATCCAAGGCTCTACCATCTCCGAACCTGGTGAAGTGGCCTCTGCCTTCAATACCTTCTTCACCAGCTGCATGGACTCTCTCCTATCAGCTCTCCCGCACCCCCCACACCACATACTTCCCCGGAAATGCCACCCACCTCCCAGCCCTCTAGTTTCTCTTTTTGCCTAGTCTTCCCAGCTGAAGTGCCAAAAGCACTGTGGGCTCTCAATCCCAACAAAGGTAAATGCTCTATGGAACTGGATGCCAAAATGCTACACCTGTCAACTCCCTGCCATCGCTGCCCCGCTAGCCGACCTTTTCAATCTCTCTTTTTCAATAGCTGAAATCCCAGCCAAATGGAAGCAGGCAATAGTCATCCCCTCCCCAAAGGTGGTGATCCCTCCTTGCCGGGCAATTACTGCCCCATCTCCCTCCTCTCCATTCTGGCCAAACTTCAAGAACATCTTGTACTTGCCCAACTCTCCTCCTATCTAGATGCATCCTCATTCTTCACCCCCTATCAGTCTGGTTTTCGTAAATCACACTCAACCATCACCTCCCTACTAAAGATCACAAATGCCATCCTCACTGGCATGGATAAAGGGCACATCACCTCAGCCATTTTCATTGACCTGGCTAAGGCCTTTGATACCATCTCCCACTTCCTGCTACTTTCCAAATTAAAGGATGCCGGACTCTCTGGTCCTGCCACCAGCTGGTTTCATTCATACCTGGCAGGCAGACAACACTCTGTAAAAATTGGCCCACACACCTCTAAACCCCTGCCAGTCACTAATGGTGTCCCCCAAGGCTCAGTCCTGAGCCTGGTACTCTTCTCCATTTTCTTAAATGATCTTCCTTCAGCCTGCCCACTCACATCCATCCACATGTACACTGACGACACCGTACTGTATGCCACAGGCCCCTCCACCACTGCAGTGGCCTCTGTATTACAACAGGACTTCAACGCTGTTCATCACTGGTTCTGCTCCAACCAACTGTTCCTTAACACCAAGAAAACTGTCTCGCTAACTTTCGGCTCACAGGCAAGACTCCCCCATCTAGCTGCCCCCCCATCTACCAAACCATTGACTGGACTCCCCTACAGGCATGCACCTCCTTCAGATACCTAGGGGTCTGGCTCGACCAGCACCTTGATTTCTCCACACACATTGAATTGATTCACAAGAAACTGCATCCTAAACTTTGCGCCTTATATCGCAACAAGGGATGTATCCCACCATCATCTCAGAAGGAAATTGTTCAAAAGATGATTCTACCATTACTTGACTATGGCAATGTAGTCTAAGGCACTGCCCCCCTCAGCCAGTCTGGACATACTCTTCCATTCCTTCTGTCACTTCATCCTGGAATGCCCCCAAATGACTCTCCACTGCAGCCTCTACAGCTCCCTAGCCCTGCCTTCACTTCAGGCCCGCAGGCAGTTCACTGTGCTAGGTCCATAGCTAAATACTGGGCTCAGTCCCTTCCCCCTATCTCGAATCCGCCCTCTCAATCCAACAACCACCAGCCTACTCTCTCAGGAGCACTGACTCCAGGCTTTTTCATGTCCCATTTATGGGTACATTCAAAGGTCAAGCTGCTTTCAAATACCGCATGCCCAAACTTTGGAATGCTTTGCCTGTGGACATTAGACATACCACAAACTCTCAGCATCTCAACCTCCTCCTAAATACTCATTTCTCCACCAGATGTACATGTACCTAGCATAAGCAAGGGGCCAGTACACCCACAACATGCAGTCTCTGCCTGCCTAGCCTCGCAAATGGGGCCCTGGGTGTTAACTTACACATTGGGTCCCACTGCGGACTCTATCCCAGCTCCTCCATTCTTGGGTAGGGAAATTGGTCAAACAAGGAATATACTTAGGTTACTGCTGCTTACTCTGTAACTATTACTTTATGGTTCCATGGCACTAGTACTCACCTCTAAATTGCATACTATTACTGTATTCTAAGACCGCTACTCATCTTAGCCTTGTTGTGAACTGTATCTCTCTAAACACTGGTTCAATGTCAACTGTATGATCTGTAAATGTTTATATTTTATATGTCTGTATTATTGCTCCTATCCCCCTACCACCTAGGACGCATCTGGAATCGAGTGGTCCCCCGCTCAGCATGCCTTTCCTGGTAAAACTCTTAAATAAATAAATCTCTGGCCCACGCTCATGCCATCACTGGTAGTGTCAACCTTTGCATGTACCAAGAACTAGGTGCACCTTCTGACTTGGCACCCAACCCCAAGAGTAGGGAGGTCATGTGGGCAAGTGAGTAGTGGCAACCCCCTGTCCTTTGCCACTGTTCCTGCAGGTTAACCTGATGAGGTAGGACTGCCACCCTCCCCCCCCACCAGCTTGGTCTGAGTCATGCATTTCCCTGGCCTCATGCCAACAGGAGGTGATGAGCCCTTCAGAAGAATTCAGTTCACCCCAATTTCCCTGTACCATCCATCTGTAATACCCCCAAGCCGCCACAGGACATATGCAGTCTGACCCCACCAAGCAGCTTACTCCAGCTGTGCTAGCAAGACCTCACAAAAGGAATTCAACATCAAATACCATCATTCTTCACACAAGTGCACACCATCCTGAACATAAAGTCCCTGACAGGAGGTGTTGATTTCCTTATGTCTTACCATAGTTCCCCCATGGCCTCCATAAATCATCATATTTCTCTATTAGTGTGAATGTATGGTACATTTAATGCTCTGGAATCCTTTGAATGCGGCCACTGCCTACTCTGAATGAGGCATGACCAGACTGTCAATGTCTTGGTACACCATCATAGTATGGAATGCAGGTTCTCTTTCATTGCCAGCAGCAGGTCAATTGCCTTTTGAGATCCAAGGTCCTCTGACCCAAAATGGTTAAAAAGGATGTCTGGGCTCTGCCTCTTCTGGGCCTCCCCACCAACCTAGGAAACATTTCCCCCAGTGCATGCCTCTCATACCAAAGTCCAACCAATCAATGAGTACTTTCTGTGAGGATATGGCTAGGTTCCACCCCCCAGGCTAACAGGCTGTTCTCTCCTCTGCTCAGTAGATGAAGGAATGACCACAGATCCATATGCTTTTAGAGCCTTCCAGGAAACCTGGAACAGACAAAGGAAAATCATTACTACAAGTGCGGTCAAATGTAGTGCAAGAATGCCTTGGACTTCCAGTGCCCCAATGCCTTTATCCTGGCATCCAACAGAAATTGGCTCCAAGTATTTATTGCCACATCTATCCTAAAGGAATGGGAGTTGAACTCCATTGCTTCCAGACAAGTATGGCAGACCACGAGGCCTAAAATATGCTGAAACTGGTAGGCTGTCAGGAGCTCGTCATCCTCATGCTGAAAGAATGCCTCCTCCCTCCAGGTGGGAGGCCATGTAGGCTCTCACCTGAGCATGAACATTGCAAGAGGAACCAACTGGGGCCTTTATCAGACACCAGCATCCCATGCCCTGCAATAAGTTTTGCTCCTCTCCACAGCCACACAAAAACGCTCCTGGGTCACTGGGACATTGTCGTCCAGCAAGTTTCACTTATCTCTTCCTTGGGCCACTTGCACCAGCTCAGATATCCAGAATGACCCACAGAATGCCACTAGGAACACTGTCTTAAATAGTGTTACCTTTAAAGAGTTCCAGAAAACCTTTGACAATGCAGCTGACACTCATGCTAAGATCACCAGAGTGATTGGACGCCATGTATCTGGCTGCCTTGTCTGACTCCTGTCACAACCCTCTAAGACCTTACGGATTTTGAATGCCCGGGTTGTGTCCATGAACCCCATCACCTAAGAGGACCAAGGCAGTCCCACCAGATGTCACCCAGCTACCCCGGCATCAACCCATGCTTTTTGACTGCCATGATTAAATTACATAACTGATCAACTGGAATTAGCCAGGTATTAGGCCACCCTGCATCTTCCCAGGTCATGATACAATACTCCACTCCTTGGTGATAGGATGCTCTGTTCTGAGAAGCAATTGAATTACCTATGCACCTCCAAGTCTCAAGAGGTCCACCTGTTGTTCCACTGCTGGAGACAGCTCCATAAATACCTGCCACTGCAAATCAGATAAAGCATCAGCAATTCCATTTTTGATGCCTAGAACATGAACAGCTTTAAAATGAACATTAAACAGCATACACTTCAAAACAAAGATCCTCATCAGGTCTTTCAAAGGGTCCTTCAGCCACAATTGACTGTTTACAGTGTGAACCACACCCATGTTGTCCGAGCGGAAAATGACCCATCTATCACTCAGCCTGGATCCCCAAATGTATAAGGTGACTACTATCAGGAAAACTTCTACTAGCATTATTTTTATGAAGCCTGGCAGCAGACCATTCAAATGGCCACTCAGCGGCACACCATTTGCGCTGAAAGTACACTCCAAACTTCATCCCCATGGCTGCATCCGTGAACAACTCCAGGGTGTGGCTGTTTCCCAACTCATAACACATTGATACCCCACTGAAGTGGGCAAAGAATGTCTACCAAAACTGCAGATCCTCTCAGAACCCTTCTGTAACCCTAATTTTGTGGTGTGGCTTCTTAGTCCATGTCCCCAGATTCACCATGCGTCTAAGGAAAGTCCATCCCATGGGTATAACTCAACATGCAAAGTTTAGGTGCCCAGTTATCTGCTGCAGCTTCCTCACAGTAATCTTTTTAGTCCCCACTGCTTTGTTCAAGAGGGCCCACAGGGCCTTAGACATGCAACACTGCTGCTTAATAGCATCAGTTTCTATTCTCAGAAACATCATCATCAGATTTGGTGACTCTAACTTCCCAGAGCCATGGGTACACCAAAAAGCTTGCACAACTCAACAGAAGTGCTCACTGTCTGCTCATAACCCATGGATCCCCTGGATCCCACAAACAGGAACATTTATCAGATGGCTAGTGCTTCAACTGGAGTTGGAACGTTTAAAAATGGCACTGGGAAGTACTTATTTATGAAAGATGCAGTACCTGAATGAAACATGCTTTCTGACAAGGTTGTGGTGGAAAATACAGCAGAGGTGTTTAAGAGGAAATGGAATACACATGCAGTAAATGAATTATTAGACAGGAAGATTAGGGAAGGAAAAGGAAGAGTGGCAAGGAGTAAAGAAACTAGGCTGTCTCCAAGTATGGAATCTTAAGCAGTGGAATGGACTGTTAAGGACCTTTTATGTTCTTCTCTTTTGTATGTTCCATGTTAACAGAAAGAATAGGATTTGCCATTTGAGTGTCCTAATGTGTGTTAGGAAGTAAGAGGGGTTCAAAAATATTTTTAGGACAGATATTTGTCCAGTCATAATGGCCTGTATTTACTAACATGACCATTCATTTCTGAACTGAGCGTAGTGGTAGGTGTGCAGGCATGCACCCCTGGAGGCATATAAATCACACAGTATTCACCAACATCCTCATTCATGGACAGAGTGGTATACAGGGGCATGCTGAAGTGTGTGGAGCAGTCTGTGGGAAGGACTGCTGGAGACAGAAATGCCTTTTGACCCCACATTATATGATGATCTGCACTGCCAGGGATGTGCAGTATCATGATGCACAAGCACATTGTTGCATGAGGAGGTGCTGACATGCATACTAAGGGATCATACTAAGGAAAGTACAAGACCGAGAAGGCCAAAGCCCATAATGCTCCTATTCTAATCCAATGTATAGTAAGAAAGATCATACCCATTACTAATGAGGTTATCTAATCTATTTTTAAAAATACTTTTAGTTTCACTAATGACAACCTCAAGCGGAAGTCTATTCCATGGACCAACAACTCTAATGGTGAAAAAGTATTTATGACTTGATCTCACAAAGGGTTTTCTGACTAATTGTAAAGGATGTCCCCTGATTTTATGATGACAACTTTTAAATTCTAGACCGAGTTCACACAAAAGATAAGGATCTTAAATAATGTCATATAATAACATTAAGTTGCCGTGAAGCCAGCATGTAAATAGAGGCATAAGTTTTAGGGTATTCAGCCTAACCTCATAAGAGACATCATATAGTCCTAAAATCTTTTTAGTAACTTTTCTCTGTACTGATTCCATTAAGAGACCTTCAGATTTTTTTATATGGACACCATAGCTGGGAGGCATATTCCAGATGTGGTCAAACGTATGCACGATATAATGGCAATAACACGTTGTTCTTTCTTGATTTAATATTGCGTAAGATATCCCACATAACTTTATTAGATTTATTAATAATGTTATGTATGTGTTTATTGTAAGAAAGGTTGTCTGAAATGGTTATGCCCAAATCTCTTTCATCTGAAGTTGTATCAAGTAATGTACCATTCAAGTAATAAGGGGTTTGTAAATTACCGGATCCTAAATGCATTACCTTGCATTTGGAGATATTCAAAGACATACCCCAGGTCATAACCCATATAGAAATGTGATCAAGATCTCTCTGTATAATGTCAGTTTGGTGATCAGGAAAGCAGGGGCCACCTATTTTTGCATCATCTGCATATCTGATGGAAAAAGATGAGCATTCTGTAGTAAGGTCAGCAATAAAGGCCTGAAACAAGCATGGGCCCAATACAGAGCCCTGAGGTACCCCGCTTGTCACAAACCCCTGAACTGATTAGTGCCCATCTGTAGAAACTTTCTTAGAATGGTTTTGAAGCCAATTTATTATCCAATTAATTACAATGCTGTTTATATTTAGTTTATGGAGTTTAGAAATTTGTGCCCAATGAGGCATGATGTCAAAGGCTTTACTAAAATCAATATAAATTATATCACATGGTATATTTTTATCGAGTACGGAACTAATCTGTTCATAAAAGCAAATTAAATTAGTTAAACAGCTTCCGCCCTTTTTAAAACCATGTTGTTCAACATCATAACGATCCAAAATAGATGATATCATATCTTTTATTAAACCTTCCATTAATTTACAAATGGCGGATGTTATGCTTATTGGCTTGTAATTTTCCCAGTTATTTTTTAGGCCTTTTTTGTGGATTGGGATAACATGAGCTTCACGCCAATCCTGTGAAACAAAATTCATGGCCAAAAAATAGTCAAACATCAATTTTAGCGGAGAGACAATGACGTCCACTAATAAAAATAATAAATGTCCTGCTATGTTATCTGGACCTGGCCTATATTTGCCTTTAAGTGCCAATATCTTGTCCCTAATGGTATTAACAGAGAATTTAACTGGTGGAATATTAGTAGTGTCTAACAGAGCTGAGTCATAGGATAATTTGGAAGTATTAGAGAACCTATTGCAGAAATTACGATTAAACAAGTCAGCCATTTTTTTTTGAATCATGTAGTAAAGTGTTGTTATCAAGAATAAGACCAACTTGACAAGTAGGTTTTCTTAGCAAATTAATATAGGAATAAAAATACTTGCTGTTGGATTTATTAGCAGTAAATGCTAATTTGTATCCCCAATCGCATTTTGCCCTTTTTATCATGGCCTTGCATTTTTTTTGTGTCTGTACATAGGAATTCCAGTTTGTAGAGTATTTAGCTTTTTGATATCGGATATACTTCTTGCATTTTAAGTTAATGCATTTTTTAATAGACTGGTTCATCCAGTTGGGAACTTTAGTTTGGTTCTTATTTTTAATTTTAGATGGAATATATAGTTCCTTAAGTTGGTAAATTGTGTTCTTAAAATTTTCCCAGTATAATTCTGGGGAAGAGCATGTTAATAAAGAGTCCCAGTTGATGTTATCAATAATATGTTTCATTGTGCCTAAATCAGCTTTGTCATAAAGATATATTTTGGTACAGTTAGAATTATAAATGTAACTTTGCACAATAGTAAATGTAATGGTATTGTGGTCACTATTACCAATTGGTCCACTACCTGTAATATTGTCTACTAATATATCATCATCATCACAAAGTATCAGATCTAAAATGTTGTCTCCTCTAGTTGGGATAAGTATGTTTTGTTTAAGTCCCAACTGAGTACATGTGTGTAATAATTTATTACCCTGGTTAGTAGTAGCACATAATTTCTGCCAATCAATTGATCCAATATTAAAATCACCAGTGACAACAATTTTGCTTAATGTTTTTGCTTGTTCTATTTCTGATAGAATAGCATCTATGATGTCTACTGATGAATTAGCGGGATGGTAACAAGAACCTAGAATGAGGGACTCAGATGTAGAGAAACTAAGTTTAACCCAAATTGTCTCAGTATGCTTATCATGTAATTTGATATTATTTGTAACATCAATAGAATTGAGATGGTTTTTAATAAATAGTGCCACACCTTCCCCCTTCCGATTAGATCTATTGAAGGTACAGGAAGTATAACAGGGTATAATAGTATCCCAAGATGAATTATCATCACCCCATGTTTCGCTTATTGAGATAATGTCACACTCATTGTTATATATTCTACATTTTTATTCATCCAGTTTTTGAGTAAGGCATCTAGCATTGAAGCATAAAAAATGTAACTCTTTACATATCATGGTACTACCAACTAGAGATTTTAGAGATGGTTGCCTGTGCACCTTCTCACCCCTGAGATCTAGTTTAAAAGGTGGTTAATAGATGTCATGAATTGTCTATGCAGTACAAAATTACCTCTTCTACTTAAATGCAGTCCGTCAAAACAGTATAATTCAGGTTGATATACAAATTCCTGCCAGTGAGTTAAACATGTCAGGTTCTGGTGTAAACACCATTTTCTTAGCCACTCATTTACAATTTAAATTTTATTGTTAAGAAATGAAGAAAAGCGTGGGATTGGTAAAATTTCAGATATGCAGATATTACAACCCATATCCACCAACTTGTTGGTTAATGCAACATAGTCTTCTTTGATTGATTGAACAGTGTTCCTATAGATATTATTGGCACCCACATGTATAAGTGCAATAGAGTTTTTGCCATGATTCTTCGGGATCTCAGGCAACATTAATGTGAGATCAGAAATTTTGCAACCACTGAAACTAGAACTAGTTCTATTAGCTTTGTCAGGGTTGCATATAGTCCTGTCTAAGTGTTTTGTCAATGAATCCCCTAGAACATAGATTTGTTGTGGCCTTGGAGTTTCAGAATTATCATAACTACCAGGCAAAGAAAAGGTTGTGAGATCAATGGATAAATCTATAAGTGGAGTATCAATGATATGTAAATAATTAGCTGGTGGATTGTCATTAGTACAATTATCAATTTGGCCATTGAGGGCGTCTGGGGTCCCATTTTCATCATTCAGTATAAGAGAGGTCAAGGGGTCAAATCTGTTAAATTGCTCAAGACTGAAATGTTGGGCCTTTCTCCCTTTTTTTGCAACTCTGGTGGTCTGAGTAAGAAACCAACTATCTTCAATACTTTGATTGTCATCAAAAAGACAATCATCTTCTCTTGCTCTTTTTCTAACGCCCTCAGGAGGAGGCTGAGGACAATTATTAACTATTGGGACAATAACATCCAGTGTATAAGAGGTGCTTGGTGTGATATCAATTTTGTCGTCTGGACCATGATCCACTTCTAAATTAAATGATACAGTGGTTGCATTAAAATGATTATGCATGTCTGATTGGCTATTTTCAAGTGCAATTAGACATTGATTAAATAGCCCTATCATATTATGTAGTTCCACAATTTCAAGGCATTTATTGCATGTGTAAGGTTGATCAAAAAGGACCCCAGTCAATAATGTATACATATTACATGCTACACATTTTACACCAGTATGTCCTGTAGTGGTGACGATAGTGAAGATATTGCCTTCCGCCATGATTGGAAACAAAAACCTTGAGTAATATAAATTAACTAGATGAATAAATTATAAAAACTAACAACTGGAGGTGCTTTAAGTTGAATTAAAAAACTATAGAAGACTTTCCAAAATGTGGAGTCTGATTTAACAAGCACAGAATAAAAGTAAAACCAAATGTGCTATCAAAATGAAAAATAGGGGATATGTTCAGACAACACCAAAAGAAAAGAAATATTTGTTTGAAACAACAGAATCACACCATGAAATTGAGCAAAACCTACCAGGTAACACAAAAACACTAGACTTCAATTCAGATATAGATAATACTAAAACACAAAGGGCCATGAGTGCAGCTACACGTCCACACTACCACACTAAACACGCGAAACGCATGCAATGATGTGTGTGTCTTTGCGCGTGTCTTTGCACGGATGACATGCTCGCCCTGCTCGCTGCAGGGCAGATTTATATACCAGGTGGGACCCGGAAGTGAGATTCAGCTGCCCAAATTAGGGACCCATTTACTATGTGGTCCTGTGCAAAATGCAAGTTTAAAAGCAGTTAAAAAAGGTGCAAAGCAACACAGACTGCTAACACTTAAATGGTATATAAAACAAAAATTCAGACAGAACATCCCTCTTCCTGCTAAAATCAGTAGGGCTCAGTATTAATTAGTTACAGTCACACAATGAGTTGATCTAATGAACTGAGCTGTGCAGAGCAATGTCTCACACAGCGTCAGTGTTACAAAGGAGAAATGACTCGCTGTGGGGCAGATTTATATGCTGGGTGGGACCCGGAAGTGAGATTCAGCTGCCCAAATTAGGGACCTGTTTACTACGTGGTCCTGTGCAAAATGCAAGTTTAAAAGCAGTAAAAAATGGTGCAAAGCAACACAGACTGCTAACACTTAAATGGTATATAAAACAAAAACTCAGAATGTCCCTCTTCCTGCTAAAATCATCAGGGCTCGCAGTATTAATCAGTTGCAGTCACACAATGAGTTGATGTAATGAACTGAGCTGTGCAGAGCAATGTCTCACACAAAGGAGAACAGACGCTCACATGGAAGCCTAGGAAACCAATGGACAAGTGTTTGCAGAACTGTTAGAGAGTGGAGGCTACACGTTATTCAGCTGAGGAGACAGCTGTGGAAGCAGAGTTCAGTCAAGGCACTTAAACTCTTATAACAGGTATGCCACCAGTTGCCTGTGTTTAGGAGAACTTTTGTGATAGATCCTTACCAGTCCGTCTTGTGCCTCCAGTACTTGTTCTTGGATTGCAAAGATCTGTACTCTTGGGTGTAGGGTGTGGAGTCAACAGATGGAAGGAGCCCCCCTTCCCATGGAGTTGTGGTAAACCCCGTAGGGGGTGAGCGCTGCAATACCTCTACAAATACTCTAATTATCAGAGTGAAGGACATTAGTATTTATACTCCCTCAGTACTCCTGGAGTTTATGGAAGACTGTTGCATGAATAATTTACAGTTCTTGTTGGATGTACTTGGTCTGCACCTTTTAAACACATCTGTATCACCATTGTTATGTTTCTATGCTTTTTATCTTGAGGTTTTTAAGTGCTGTTAATCTCATCATACAACTGTCTCCAGTCTAAAATGATCATATACTGTTCTACTCCATTCTGGTTGCTTCTAAATGTCTTTTAACTTTTAAAAAGTGCATCTTTTGCACCTTTTTGATTTTTTTTTATTTACAGCCGAGATTTGGGCTATCAGAAGCACTATTTGTAGTTTTATTCAATCTGTCTTTTTTTTTGGCTTTTTTGTGACTAGTGCTGCATATTTCACTTTAGTTTTTCTTCCGCTGGGTGCAAATGGTTGAAGACAGCATCCAAAGATGCAAAGTTGCTAGGATATAGGAAATAGAAAGATCCGTATAAATCTTAACATCTTAACATCTGAAAACACATTAAATTCTATTAATTGGACTCTTACTACAGCAGCTGCCTGGAAGTGAATAGAATAGGCATAAATTAATTGAGTTTCTGAATTAGGTGGTCTTAAAGCTAATGGCATCGGAGACCTTGGAAACCTGATTAGATATTCATTTGGTAGCCAGTGATTTCTTTAAGGTGATAATTCATAAAGGCCAAGTATAACTAATCAAACACTAATTGAATTCCCTGGGATTCACAAAAATTGAGGAGTTGCATGAGTTGCATGTACTTAGTAATTTAGAAAATAAATAAGGTGGTAAACTGAAAGCCTAATGTCTAGATAAAAACAGTTCCCAGGAGCTGAATCATTGAGATCATGCTTCCTTGAGTTAAAACTCTTTGAGATGGCAGTGTGATTGATTCACTGCAGTATCGATGCTCTGTTATTTTAACAAAAGAAAAGAAAAGAAAATTCAAATGTTTTAGTCAGAAGACAGCACCTGGGTTGTTAGTGAACATTTAGAGATGGTAAGCCCTTTTTGAGAAGGGGAATTCTCGCTTAGCTTAATTCCATTTTTACTTTTTGTTCTTTTTTTCTTCCGGATTAGAGATGGTCAAAGTGGCCTCAACTCACTCCACGGAGTGATTTGCGGTGTGAAGGTGGATTTGCAAAGTGCTCCACAACGTGAAGCGGAGTACTTTGCATTATAATAGGTAACGCAAAGTCCATTGAAGACATAGAAACATAAACTTTGACAGCAGATAAGGAATGCTTGGCCCACCTAGTCTGCCCATTTCCCTACCAAGAGGATAAGCTGCAGATCCTATTTAACCAGCAGCCTATTTCTTCCTACCCCCCACAAAAATTGCCGTATGTCTGTCCCATGCATTCTTGAATTCTTCCAAAGTTTTAGACCCACCAACCTCCTCAGGAAGGCTGTTCCATGCATCCACCACCGTCTCTGTGAAAAAATACTTCCTCACATTGCCCCTGAGCTGTCCCCCCTCTATCTTCAAATTGTGTCCCCTTGTTCTTGCACATCTCTTTTTCTGAAAGATGCTACCCTCTTGGACTTTGTTGATTCCACTGAGGTACTTAAATGTTTCTATCATGTCCCCCCCCTTCCTCAAAGGTTTACATATTAAGCTCCTTTAGCCTTTCTTCATATGGCTTCTCTTGCAGACCCTGCACCATTTTAGTTGTGGTCTGGACTTTGCATTACTCCTCCTTCCCAAACCACTACTCCACTAAATCTTAAGGCGAAATACATTGAGAACAATGTACTTCAACTTACTTCGCCTTGTTTTAAAGTTCCAAAGGTGAATTTTGCAGTGATTCATGTGATTTCAGGTCACATAGGCTCTAGATTGTTCTGCACAGCTTCAGTTCAGGGTAGTGTGCATAGGAAGCTATAGGAGACAGCCTGCTCTGAGAGCTCTCTGTGAGTCAAACCTTCTAAAAGCTGTTAAAAGTCTTTTCGCATCTTTTTTTTTGTTGAAACTTTAGTTAATTGATTGTAGGAAACCTTCCTGTGCACATATCATCGAATGTTTATTGTTTGTGTGTGGATTTTGAATGTTAATGTACAACATTCAGTCTATGTGCTGAGAGACAGTGGAAGTGTGCTTTGGGGGAAGGGCGTATCTGGTGTAGGTAGATTTAAGTTGGAGAAATAGGGAGTTCTTTGTTTTTTGGTTATATTTTTCTTGTATAACTGACTGTGTTAATGTACACACAGTAATATTTTCAGCAATTGTTGACATTTTTTTACTGATTGTGTGTGTTGTGGTCTGGAAGGACCTGGTGCAGCATTGAGGTTGTTTAAAATACATTGTTTATTACTTAAGTTTTAAATTTGGTACACATTACTTGTAGACAAATTCTGGGTGTGTGTGAGTGTGTGTGTGGTGCCTGACGTGACATCAAATAATACACCTTTTATTGTGCCACAGTGTAACTGCAGGTGCAGCAGTGTGAACCTGCTATCCACTGCAGCTGCGTGATTTTGTACTGCCATTGTGGTATCTTTTCTTGGTTTTGCACTGCAGTAATCTGCAGTCAGTGCCCCCCCACCGGCAAAAGGTATTCTTTTCCAGATTGGATTGTTTGTGACTTGAGAACACCACTGGTTAGTTAAGGTGTTGTTGAACTTGTTGTGACTTTGCATCTGTATCTGTTGTTGAAGATACAGTTGTTTCTTTTGGCTTCACATTCAGCATCACCCCCCCAGCCCCCACCCAGGGTGTTAATGTTCCAAAATCTGAATTTGTTTAGAAAATTCCTGTTGATCCCTCAAAGTGCCTGCAAAGAGACATGCAAGCAAAGCTGTTTCTCTTCATGGCACTGCTGCCAGTGGTAAGATTGCTGTGGATGTGGTAGTAGTATGCAGTTGCAGAAGTGCATTGCTGATGTGAGGAAAGGTATTCTCCTTCAATGTTTTTTACAGCGCAGTCAGTAGCTTCACTCATAGTTGGAGGAGATGATGTTGTCCCAGCTGGTGGTGTTAGTGCAGTTGCTGGTGGTGGTATGAGTATTGTTGCCTCAAGTTCCAGTTCTGACCAGTTTACCGTGTCCAAAAATATAGTGGAGTGTGAAGCAGTGGCAGTGAGTGCCAGTATAGATGATGTCATACTCCCCAGTAACATCCCAGTAACTGAACATGAGGATTCTGATCATCATGTCAATGATAGCACACAAAGTGATATTTCTTCCACTGTGGTTCAGGTCATGCATTTGCCATGCAGTGATTCACAGTGTGGTGAAAAAATTTCGGGTGATGGTGGTGCTGATGGTGGTGCTGATGATGATGATGTTGCTGTGGTTGCAACATGCAGTCCATATACCAGCATCCAAGCAGAAGATGTGGATGATGTTGATGAATATGATGATGATGTCAGTGACCCCTGTTGGGAACCAGAGAAAAAGAAACTCATGGTGGCTGTGTCATATAGCACCCCCCCACTTCATGGCTTCAAAAATGGAGTCCAATAAGCAGCATCGGGGTGGGGAGGGTGGGACATGTGAAAACCAGAGCATCAATGTCCCTTGTTTGGGATTTTTTTGTGGAAGATGCAAATGATGAGTCAGTTGCAATCTGCCAGGTTTGCCAGATGCGTGTGAGTTGAGGTTAAAATGGGAGCCATCTGGGCACTGGGGACAGCATACACATCTTAAGAATAGGCACATGGCACTGTGTACTCAGCACAGGATGGCAGCTAATATCTGTACCACAGTGGGGTATTCACCCTTGTCATCAACCATAATGAGCATGTTATCCCCTTCCATGACTGTAGCATCAAGTAGAAAATTAAATGCTTGCAGTAGTGATGAAATAACAGCAGAGAATTACTACAGGCATGATGAGGTGGAAGAGCAGAATGATTTTGAAGTCTTTTCCAGTGGTGGTGAGAGTAGCAGTTTTGGTGGTGGTGGTGGTCAATGTAGTATGTCTAGTGCAAGTGGTACATCAACCCCTGTTGTTAAATCTGGGAAAATAGCTGCATTTCTGGCTTTGTCATCAACTGTGCAACCGTCTTTATCACACGTCCACACTCCACCCACTGCCATTCATAGAGCAGAACCATTTGTCATCACACCCCGCATAAAACATTTAAGTCAGCCCACGTTACAGAGTGTTATTGCGCATAAGCTGAAGTACCCACCCAATCATACAGCGTCACTTGAACTTAATGCTGCTGTAGCTGAATGCTGCCAATTGATCTTTTGCCCTTCTCCTTTGTGGAGAATTCTGGGTTCCTGAGCTTTGCTGCACGTGCTTATCCAAAATGGAAAGTCCCATCCAGGACATACTTTTCGACCCGTGCTGTCCCTGAGTTGTACCGTACTGTGTCCAACTCAATAAGACATGCCCTTCAATATTCCTCCTCTCCATTCATCCATTTAATTATGGATATATGGACAAGTGGCAAAACAGCAGGGAGTTCATATTTGTGTATAACTGCACGCTGTGCTGTTGGTAGTGTGAATAATCAATGTAGTAAAGTGGAGTGTCATGGTAGCAATCTTCCAGGAATTCAACAGCATGCAACGATTGCTATGCACAATGTGACCTGTTCACACACTGGTGAAAACATGTTGGATGTGGTACTGACTGAAATTGTCAAGTGGCTGAACCTCCTGTCCCTGAAAGCTGGGTTCATAGCAAGTGACAATGGGTCAAATGTGATGAAATGCATCATGAAGGGTGGCTTTTTTCGGGTTACATGCATGGCCACCTGTTTAAATCTTGTGGTGCAGGAGTTTCTGCAGCCCTCTGATATAAAGTAAATGCTGACAGTTGCATGCCATATCTGTTCTCACTTTTCACGCTCTGCAAATGACCGTGACCAACTTCAGCAGTTGTAGATCTGAAACAGCCTCCCGCAGCACCGCTTGAAGCTAGAAGTTGTCACCTGGTGGAATTCCACTTTATACATGGCAGAGAGGTTGTATGAATAGTACAAAGCTATCTCAGAATATCTTGTCATGAACACTAGCCATGACAATTCTGGGGCCTCCATGTCTATGATGACTGAACAGTGGCACTTCATGGACTCTAATAAGAATCTTGAGGCCTTTTGTACATGCCACACAGGCAGTGAATGGCTAGTTGGTCTCCATTAGCCAATCAATTCCACTGCTGTGAATGCTGAGGCAGACATTGATGAATGTACAACATAGCCTTGAAGTTGCTGGAGACAGTGCTAGCAGTGTGTTGCTAAAACACATGCTGACAGTATTCAACCAGAATCATCACATCTTGAGCATTCAGCATAGTGACAACTTTGCAATAGCAACAATGCTGGTCCCACGATACAAACATGGAATTGCCTCAGTACTGGAGGGTGGGCCTGAACAGGTAAAAAATGTCAGTGGGCAACTGGTGCACTTGGTTCATGGGGCACAGAAGTCACATGCCAAGGTCAGGAAACCTGAGCAGCATAATCAGGCTGAAGGTGAACCTGGAGGAGTAATATCAAGCATATCCCGTAAGGGGAAGGGGCCTGCAGTTCCAGTTGGTCTGTCATCAAAAGCGGCTGGCATTAACCCACTTTGGGAGGCTATGTCCCAAGTGGGATTTGTGACATAAATGATTCTGGAGAAGTGGATGATGCATCAACCACTTGACTTAGAGCAGCACAGCGAATGGTTGAGTCATATGTGTCTGAAAACAGGTATCTGTCAATCACTGATTATCCCCTTTCATTCTAGAGTGGAAAGGTCAGTGAATGGCCAGAGCTGACCTCTGTGGCACTGAAGTACCTGACATGCCCACCCTCCAGTGTGAGTGTTAAGAGGGTATTCAGCTCAGCAGGTGCAATAGCTCGGGATCATCGTACAAATCTCTCTCCTGCAAATGTCAGTTTACTGACATTCATAAAAATGAATGAGAGGCACATACCAGCTCAGACTGCAACCTCAGTATTTGTACCCCAGCATACGCATGGTTTTGCTGATGCTGAAGAAAGGGATCATCCTGGTGGTAGAGACAGCATAAAGCAGCCTACCACTGATGTAGATGATAACACAATGGAGAAATAATTTCCCTGAGGTCTGAATTCAGACATAGAAGACTGAGAGCAGCTTTCTTTCTTTCTGAGGATGATGATGAGTAATGATGAGGTTAATGTTGCAGGTTTTAACTGAAGTGGTTAAAACACTGTCACATGTCTTGTATGATACATGTTCTCTTTTTCATAAAGTTAAATCATTGTCCCACTCATACTGACTCAAATTCCATATGTCACGTCATCACATTTATAACACAGAGCACAGTATATCCTGTCCCCCGAACTACCACCACCATAAGACCACTGTTCCCCACTTCCACCATAGGGAATGTGACCATGTGTCCCCCAGACTACCACCACCATAAGACCACTGTTCTCCACTGCCACCATAGGGAATGTGACTATGAGTCCCCCCAGAGTAGCACCACCATAAGACCGCTGTTCTCCATTGCCACCATAGGGAATGTGACCATGTGTCCCCCTGGACTACCACTACCATAAGACCACTGTTTGCCACTGCCACCACCACCAGATGCAAGAAGATATGAGAGGGAATGTCATCATGTGCCGTAGCTATGACCACCAGCACCCACCACCATTGTGACAATGTTTTTCCATTACATTGACCATGCCAAGGCAGAGAGAGTTGAACAGGAGACCACATCCATCAGCCACAGGCACAAGGCTTCTTACTATTAAAACTATAAAGTGAGTATGTGTACTAATGTTTTTTATGTTATTCAACTTCCTTTAGCTGTGTGTTTTGTTTTCTGTTGCTTTTCTGAGCTGCAATGGTCAAACACATATGGTCAACTTATCTTTTTTTTTTATAGGTTAACAACAAATGACTCTTCTTCGCTGAAGGTCTGTATCAATGGTACAGCAGCAGTACTGTCTACAGGAACCTATGGAATATCCATTTCCAATCCATACTGGTAAGTATATCACTTTTATTTCATCTGTTCCTTTTCTTTCATAAGAGTGCAACAAATCTGACTGAGGATTCATAAACCAGGTGACATGTACGTCACAAAAAATATTTCTGCAACATATCATGCACTGTATTCCCAGTTTGCAGCTGTGTAGCCATGACAGTGTTAAAAAAGTTGGACCCAGGCTGTGATACTTGACAAGATGTGGTTTTGAAATGTAACTCTAGTTGAGAAGCAGGGACACTGACACAGTATATTTGTTACACAGCCTGGTACTAAATTAAGTTGTGATCTGATGATTGCAGTGGGACAGCTTGTTATCTGTTTTAATCCAGATACCCATGGAACAGTCATGGCTTAAAAATGTCTTACTGCTGCAATCAAGTTATAAGAAGTCCTTCATTTCTTTTATTAGGAAACTTCCAGATGCTTTGTTGCATCATAGTTGCCTTATCCAAAGAACTTCTTCAACATCAGCCCTCCCCGGCTAGGGGCAGCCATGCAATGTGCAAAGTTATTTCAATTGATGACCATGATCATCATTACAAGACTGGAGAAGGATGCAGAAGAAATCTGTGAAGAACTAACCAAATAATAAACCATTAATGAAACCTACTTGCAATTTGCAAATAAGCCCCCAAAAAAAATACTTACTTTCATTGGCTTGAGAGTATTCCATTTCAAATTTCAGTGCCAACATTTTCCCATCAAACACTGGAATGTGTACACCAACAGTATGTGACCTGTGATATAAAACAATACAATGAGTATATGTCATATATGTCAAACCCCACCTAGAAAATACATATATATATATATATATATATATATATATATATATATATATACTCACCAAGGCTACTATTAGTGTACACACAAAAGGCACCCTTCCATCCAGTTGAGGTGATCGCATCGCATTCACGGGAATCGCAGCACACTTTGAAACAGCAACAGTTCTCTCATGGTCATCATTTCTAAAAGAACACTGAATGGATTCATGTCATGTTATCCCTCCTTCACATGGTTTGGCAAGACACTGTGCATCATGACATCATCATCACAGACTATGTAAACTTTCTGGACACAAGATAGTTGCATTTTGGGATGCAGAAAAATTCTGGGGACTCTGTGTGACTACTGTGTGCATGAGTGACTGTGCAATACATTCTGGGGGACTTTGCATTTGGTGTAACACTCCCATTTTACTTCCTCAGCACTTGGTAATTATCTGGACACAAGACAGATGCATTTTGGGGATGCAGAAAAATTCTGGGGACTCTGTGTGACCACTGCACACATGAGTGACTGTGCAATACATTCTGGAGGACTTTGCATGTGGTGCAACACTCCCATTTCACTTCCTCAGCACTTGGGAATTTTCTGGACACAAGACAGATACATTTTGGGGATGCAGAAAACTTCTGGGGACTCTGTGTGACCACTGCGCACATGAGTGACTGTGCAATACATTCTGGGGGACTTTGCATGTGGTGTAATGCCCCCGGTTCACTTCCTCAGCACTTGGGAATTTCCTGGACACAAGGCAGTTGCATTTTGTGTGTTGCGATTGTGAGCACATAATGTCATACTTAAAGTATAAATTAAAGCAGCAGTGCAACAATGTGGTGAAAAATTTGACCTATACTTTTTTATGCTATTTTACATTGTCAGCCACTAATTACTCCTTCCTGACTTGTATGATACCCTTCTTTTCACAATTTGTGTATGTGTTGCTACTTTTTCTCATGTTTGAAAAAAAAAGGATCACGCCTTTTAATATGGCTCTGACCAGGTTTTCATCACTATTTGCAGCTGTTTTTGAATAAATATTGTTCTGTGAGGTCATAAAACACTGCCTGCTGCATAATTGTTAATTTTACAATGGAAGTAGTATATAACAACTGATGGAGAAAAACAGTGGAAAATACTGACAAAGACCTGGTCTGCACTGTATTAAAAGGAGTGCTCCTTCTATTATTTCAGACCTGAAAAAAATTACTAAAGCAGACTCAAATACTGGAAAGAATGGTATCATATAAGTCAGGCTGTAAGTAAAGTGGCAATGTAAAATAGCATAAGAAAGTATAGGCCACAATTTTCACCAGATTGTTGCACTACTGCTTTAATGACTATTTCAAAAAAGAAATATTTCTGGAGCCTCAGTAATGTTTACTTTGTGTTGGGACTCGTGATTTGAAGTGTTTCACAAAAAGTATGACTGAGCAGTGCAAGTATCTTGTTCTAAATTGCATGTGTGACTCAGTGTTCTTTCCTGTCTGTGCAGACATTGTCCAGCTTCGTGCAAACATATATATATATGATGTGACTTGTTGCAGTATGTCAAGAATAAAGGTAAGAAAGAATATATGATGTATATTTTATTTGTACAATCAGCACCAGCAGAGTAAGTGATATGATATTTTTTCAGAGGTATCGGTTCACTGTGCACCTCAGTCACACACAGTGCACACATGACTTTGCAGAGATCATAGCACAAAAAACACATGCTCTCCTAAAAGTCATGTGTACAGTATGTGACTAAAGTGCACTCTGGCTAGACACCTCTGAAAAAATATCCTATCACTTAGTCTGCTGACGATAATGGTGATAATAAAATATACGCTATTCTTCTAATTATTCTTTATACCATAAACACTGCAACAAGTCAGCAATATATGTTTGCAAGAAGCTGGACAATGTCTGATGTCACACACACACACAGGAAACAACACTGACTGCACATATGCAATTTATTTTTATTTATTTATTTTATTTATTTCAATCTAGGATTACAATACCTTTGAGCCGAGGCTCTTTTACAAAGGTTCCACGTCAGTGTGTGCAACAGTCATCATTTTTAGTTACAAACATATAGTCATTGACTTACAGGCATGTAATAACCAGTACAAAGACTTGAGCTATGAGCAAGACAAGGGAAGGAGGTGGGGTGGGTGGGGGAAGTGAGGTAGGAGATCAAGTGGGAAGGAGGTGCAGGGGTAAAGGGAGTATGGGAGGTGGTTGGGGTGGGAGCAGGAGTGGAGATACGGGGGAGGTGGGTGAGGGTGGGAGACAGTGCAGCCAGGGGGCCTTGTCAACGGAATATGACAGGTAAGATGTTAGGGGTGCAAAGACTGATTGTAAGTGCTGGGGCATGTGCAGCTGGAATGGTGGATATGTTAAGATGGGCTATCGCAGGACACTAGCAGTGAGAGGTGCAGCTAGGACTTGAGGAGGCCAAGTGTTGGAGCGGTCACTATGTCGCTGCCAAGAGAGTTGAGCCAGTTGGATGACCAATAGGCAAATGATCTTTGTCCTTGGGTGGTGCGACATTGTGGGATATGTAGTAGATGGGAATTGGATCTCCTTGTAGTGACATTCCTATGTCTATGCTTAAGGAGGGCACAGACACCAGGTGGGGCAAGCCCCATTATAATTTTCTTGGCCATGATGCAGGTTTGGTATTTTATGTGTTTGTCCAGTTGAAGCCATCCAGATTGGGAATAAAGGTCACATGTGTGGGTATGGCGATGTGAGCCAGTGATGAGATGACAGGCCTTATTCAGGGAGGTCACGATACATTTGAAAGCAGTGGTAGTTGCAGACCCATATATGATAAGACCATAGTCTACGATGCTGACGATGGAGCTTTGGACGGCCACTGACAGTGCTACTGGGGTTAGGTGTTTCCTGTGCCGGAATAATATGCCTAACCTCGCATTGGCAGACTTTGCAACATTGCTGATATGGACAGCATATGAGAGGTGGGGATCAAGGGTGATGCCGAGGTACTTGAACAATTGTGTTTGCTCTAGGACGGCTCCTTGTTCGGTTGCAGTGGAGAGGTGGAGTTGTTTGTTTTTGTTGTGGGGGCTGCAGAAGACCATATACTTGTTTTTTTTCTTATTGAGAAGCAGTTTATGATTTAGGAACCAGGATTCGATGGGGGAGAAGGCCCGCTGAAGTTTATTTTGTAATTGGATTGGATCAGGGTCCGAGGTGAGGATCACATCATCGTCGGCGTTGAGAATTATTTGTTCTGGGCAGCTGTCTGATAGTGAGTTTAAGAATAGGCTGAAGAGGAGGGCTCCCAGAATGGAGCCCTGTGGGACTCCCTAGCAGACCAGTATAGGGTCCGAGAGTGTATCATTGATTCTTACTGTTTGGGACCATTCTTCAAGGTAGCTCTTAAACCAGCCAATGGAGTCAGTTGACAGCCGAGTGTTCTGAAGCTGGACAAGCAGGAGGCGGTGATTAACGGTGTTGAAGGCTTTAGTTAAGTCAATGTAGATTAAGCCTAGTAGTTCACCGGAGTCAAGTGCGTTGTGGATTGCGCCGTTGAATTCAAGTAGGGCAGTGGAGGTGCTGTGACCTTTGCGGAACCCGTGTTGTTGCTTACACAGGATGTTGTACATATCCAGGTATTCTGTGAACTGGTCCAAGAAGATGCTTTCTAGTGCCTTGAAGAGTGGGGGTAGTAGGGAGATAGGTCTGTAGTTATCGTGGGCAGTTTTGTCACCACTTTTATGGATTGGGGTGACAGTGGCAGATTTCCTTCTGTCCAGGAACTGGCTAAGGCTGAGGGAGAGGTTGAAAATTCTGGTCAGAGGACTAAACACTTCATCAAGTGTGAGAGACAGGATTTTGAGATCGAGGGAGTCATTACTGAATCTTGATTTACCAAGGGCTTTGGTAACATATTTGCGTACTTGGTGAGCCTTGACTGCTTTGAAGTAGAAGTGGGGGGAGTTGATGGGAGTAGTGTTCATTGTGGACAGAGAGGCTTCACTATCTTTGAAGTAGTACTGGGGCAGGACAGCGCTGAGGTGGGTAAAGGCTTTGTTAAAGGTATCCGCAATGTTTTTTGGGTTGAGAATTGTGGTTTCGTTGATGTTGAGTACTGATGGGGTGGTTTTGGGTGGATTCCTGGTGAGTTCCTTTATGTTCTTCCAGAATTCCCGCCCATTGCCCCAGGAGTTTGTGAGGGCATGCTTATAGTAGGCGGACTTCGTTTGCTGGATGGTTTTGGTGCAGTCATTGCGGGCACATTTGTAGTTCTGGATGTTGTTTTGCCTTCCAGAGTTTCTGGCCAGCTCCCATAGGTGGTCTCTTGTTTTTAGCATCCTGAGGAGGTCACCTGTGAGCCAAGGGTTACTGAGTGATTTGACTTTGCATTTCTTAATAGGAGCATACATTTCACAAGCCACAGTGAAGGTGTTAATGAAGTGGGCAAGGGCAGTGTTTACATTGGTTGCGTTGAAGATAGGGGACCAGTCTTGATGGAGGAGGTAGGATTTGAGTCGAGGAAGGTGACCATGGGGTAGAACCCTGCTGGTGATAGTTTTTGGTGGTTGCTTGATGAATTTATTTGACCAGGTGCAGCTAACAGGGGAGTGGTCGCTGAGAGAGTCAGAAAGGACATTAGTGTTAGATATCCACGATGGGTGACTGGTAAGAATTCAGTCCAAGAGTGTGCTGGTGCCGGTCCTGTAATTTTTCCTCTTTGGTGATTCAACCATTTGTGTGAGGTTCGCTGCAACAATGACATCCCTGTGTGCACCAGCATCGGCCACAGGCTAGTTGATGTTGAAGTCGCCTAGGAGGATTTAGCACATCAAACTTGCACTGCTCACACCAGCAATTCCACAACTACTCAACAACAGAAAGTAAACATTACTGAGGCACTGGATTATAATAACAGGGCAATAAGGAGCATGTATGTCTGTATGTGTATGCATATATTTAAAGGGAAGCAGTCAGCAACAGGAGCTCCTGCCCACTGCAAGGCTTACCCAGCAGTTAAGCCTTTTAAGTAAGTTGTGGCATTTTTCTCATGCTGCAGCATTCTTTATTTTAATAAAGAAAAGTCAGTGACCCAGAATTATGGCGGACGCTATGGGGGCTCCATTATGTGTAAAGGAAAGGTGCGGTGGAGACGCACCATGCACTTCAATACTTTTGTATTGAAGTGCATGGTGCATCGTCATTGCACCTTTACACATAATGGAGCCCCCATAGTGTCTGACATACTTCCAGGTCGCTGTCATTTCTTTATTAAAATAAAGTATGTTGTAGTGCAAGACAAATGCCACAACATACTTAAAAGGCTTAACCGGAAGGTAAGCCTTGCAGGGGGTAGGACCTTCTGTTGCTGACTGCTTCCCTTTAAACTAATACTGGTACCCAAAGATTGGAGGACAGCAGATGTAGTCCCCTTATACAAAAGTGGGAACAAAGAGGAAGCAGGGAACTACAGACCAGTCAGCCTCACCTCGATAGTGGGGAAGATCATGGAAGCACTACTGAAGGAGAGATTGGTGGAACATCTGGTTGTCAATGGACTATAGGACCCAAGGCAGCATGGTTTCACCAGGGGGAGGTCATGTCAGACCAACCTCGTTGAATTTTTGACTGGGTGACTAGGGAGGTGGATCGGGAGGGAGTGGACATGGCCTATCTGGACTTCAGCAAGGCCTTTGACACTGTACCACATAGAAGACTATTACACAAACTGGGGAATATGGGTGTGGGCAGGACAGTAGTGTAGTGGGTAGGTAACTGGCTGGGTGGCAGGACACAGAGGGTGGTGGTAAATGGCTGTCACTCCACAGAGGGAAGAGTGACCAGTGGGGTACCACAGGGATCAGTGCTGGGACCGGTTCTATTCAACATCTTCATCAGTGACATTGCACAGGACCGAGAAGGCAGAATTTTACTGTTCGCTGATGACACAAAGCTCTGTAACAGAGAAGACACACCAGAGGGTGTAGACAGAATGAGAAGGGACCTGCAGAAACTTGAAGAATGGTCAGGGGTTTGGCAGTTGAAATTCAATGCAAAGAAGTGCAAGATAATGCATATGGGGCACAAAAACCCTGGCACAATATATCAGTTGGGGGTGAGGATATAGCATGCACCAAGCAGGAAAGGGATCTTGGGGTTATCATCTCTGATGACCTCAAGGTAGGGAAACAGTTAACAAGGCAGCAGGTAAAGCAAATGGGATGCTGGGATGTATAGGCAGGGCATCACCAGCAGGAAAAGGAGGTCATAATCTGCCATACAAGACACTAGTGAGGCCCCCACCTGGAGTACAGTGTACAGTTCTGGAGACAATACCTACGTAAGGACATAGACAGGGTAGAGAAGGTTCAGAGGAGGGCAACAAAGATGGTGCATGGATTGCATCACAAGTCCTATGAAGACAGGTTGAAGGAAATGAACATGTACTCCCTGGAGGAGAGGAAGGAGAGAGGGGATATGATAGAGACATACAAGTATCTCACAGGGAGGAACAGGGTGCAGGAATACACTATTTTTAAGTGAAAAAGATGTTGCAGGACTAGAGGGCATGGGATGAAGTTGGTGGGAGGACAATTCAGAGGAAATGTGAGGAAGAATTTCTTCACAGAACCGGTGGTGGACAAGTGGAACACCCTGCCAGAGGAAGTGGTGGGGGCTGAAACAATCACGGGATTTAAGAATGCATGGGATAGACATAAAGGAATTCTGGAGGTCAGGGGTAAGGGGCAACAGACTTCTAGGAAAACATAAACTGAACTTACAAGCTCAAATGGGCAGACTGGGTGGGCCATAGGCCCTTATCTGCCGACACTGTCTATGTATCTATGTATCTATGTATCTATGTCCTTCCCTCTGTCTGTTATTAAACATAAACAAAAGACAAAAGACTACAGCAGTGGGGGGGGTGCTAAAAAAAAAAGCTAATGGGGGATCCCCTGATGTTCCAGCAGCAGATGGAGCATCGACGCAATCTGAAGCTGGTGTTGCTTGATCTGCTTCACCTGCTGCTGGACAGCACCCAACCTCTTGTTATTTTCCTCCACCTCAGCCCACAAAAGTGCTATGTCTGCCTGAGTTGGAGGCATTGTGGGGTCCACTGGTGCAGGGGGGAACCAGGATGTGGTGGTGGTGAGGGTGGTACTGGTGGCAGTGGTGGGGGTAGTGGTGGAGCAGCTGCTGCTGCTGTGGCCCTCCTCCTGTTGCAGCGATGCACAACAGCAGCACCCTCTGCCACTGCCACAGAAGGGCCAGCAGGTGGAGGCCTGGCCTGTTCAGTAGTAGCCTGCCACACCACCTTGTGGTGGTTCAGTATATGTGTGCGCTGGCCCCCAATCCCCATATGTGTCCCCCGGAGGCCACTGTACACCTGCATACCACAAAGCAGACACACCCCAAGGCGGCTGTCCCCCCTTCTCAGCTGAAAAATGGCCAAACTGGGGAGCTGCAGGGGGATCAGGCACAGGAGGGGCAGATGTCGTGCCAGCAGCATGTTAATGTACCTGGGGCTCCACTTGTTGCTGTGGAGGTGGTACTGCTGGAGCTCCTGCAGCTGCTACTGGTGGTGGTGGTGGTGGTGGACTTGGTGGATGTGGTGGTGGCATTGGTGATGCTGCTACTTCTGGAGGGGGGAGTCAGGATCAAAGAGTCTGGAGTGGTCCAGCACCACCGCGGCTGCAGCCCCCACATACGTACAATCGCCTCCGGCTACAGGCCATATACTGTCCCTGGTCCATCACACAAAAAAAACACTCCTTCCCTCTCCGACATGATGAGCGACTTCACACACACTCACACACAGGTACACACACAGTCAAAGACACAAAAAGAACTGTCAAAACAGTGCAAAAAAACCCTAAAGAATTAGCTTTTAAAAAAACTTTTGGGTTTTTGGAATTTCTTCAAGAAGGAAACTAATAACGAACTCTCCTCCCTACACAAAATGCTTCCTCTTTCTAACTGTGCAAAGGAGAAAGTGAAAGTATTTGCTTGTATGACTCACTTCCTTCCTGCCTGGTTAAAGCATGTGACTTACAGTACTGTAAGCCATGTAATGTGTTTTGGGAGGGGGCTGGCTATGCTGCATATATTGTTGTCATTTCGCCTTACTTCACGTTCAGGCAAAATAACAATGCAAAGTCATAATAACAGAGAAGTGAGCAGTTTTCAATGGTCGCCGTGTAGCATTATAGATAATGCTTGAAACGGTCATTTCACGTTCATAGTCGAATTATTAATTTTGCTGCATCTCTATTCTGGATAAAAACTCCTTAGGATAAATTGACTTAGTTTTTCCTCGTTTACTTTTTTTTTTATTTGTGCCGGCTTTTAATTTGGACTAGAGGCACTGAAGCAAATAAGGGGCCAGATATTCAGAAATGCACCAAAGGCCTGCCCAAGTCTGGCACAGTGCAAATCCAATGTGTCATGATGCAACGAGTGCCATATTCAGAGGCTGCACATGCCAAACTGCACCAGCGCAACCCAGCTGAATATGGCAGAGATACACAATGGTGCAAACAGAGGTGTGCCATGGTACAAACAGACTTGCACCATGGTGCAAACAGACCTGCACCATGGTGCAGAAAGAGATGATCCAGGCAACTGTGGAAGCAGAGCAGCAGAGCAACAGAGGGTTGCATGGCACAGGAACAGACTCAGGGACAGTGCCAGGGAAGCACAGTGTCAGGCCACAGGTGGCCACCACCAGCAGGGCACACACAGTAACCCAGACACCCCACCTCTGAACACAACAGTGGCACAGATAGCAGGCAACATGTGGCACCAATGGTCTGCAGACATCCACCAATGGAGTCCCCCCCACAGGCTGCAGGTCATGCCCCCACCCTCCCAGACCCCAACAAGCCACACCCAGGACCATGCAGCTAAGCACACACATGCCACACACCCCTGACAGCCACCACATGGGCACTGTAAGGCACAAGAAAACTATTTACATGAACAAGAGGGTGGGAAAGGGTAGGAAAGCAAGGGAAGGGGACACGGAACAGGGACTGTACAGTGGGAAGGGGGACAGATGGGGGAGGTACAGCAGGGTAAACAGGGGAATGCTGGAGCATAAACTAATGGCGGCCATGCCCTGCCACTCCTTGCCACCCTGTCAGCCTATGGTCTGCCAGAAATAGTCCGCGCACCTGCATGACCACCTCCAGGGTGGTGGATGTTATCAGTATCAATTGGCGGAGCAGCCTACAGTACAATGGCATCCGCCTTCTCCACTAGACACCTATGACAAGTGACAGGACAGGTGATCAGTGCAATGTTATAAGTTACTGTGCCCACCCACTGTGCGCAATGGGCAGTGGGAACACACACCCCTGGAGTGGCCACCTGGGCCACCCACAAGGGGGTGGGCCAATGCCTGCCAGCAATTCAGCACGCCATGACAGTGCACAGAGGTAGTCACTGCCACCCAATGGCCACCCGACTGCGCAATGACAGTCACATGGCACAGTACACCAGCAGCACCACAGCAACACCAGTGTCACCCCATGCACACCCACCCCTCCAACAGCTGGCACAAAGTGTGCAATGGCCACTTCAGTGGCATGCACCACACACAGTGTGACACACACAGCTGCCACGGCACATGGCACAGGTGGCCATGCCCACACCCACTCCCCCTCTGACCCCCCTGTAAAGTGTGCAGGACCAAAACAGTGCCAACCTGCCCTCTGCGGCCCCACTGGTGCCGGTTCTGTGCCCATACCACCTCCATGACCCGCTGCGGCCTGCTGCACTGCTCCCGCCACTCCTGCTGCCCTCGCATGGTGGCGATCCTCAGGTCCTGGGAATGGAACAAAGACAGGTACACATCAGGAATCATCCACAGAATGTGTCCACCACTCCCACCCCTGTGCACAGGGTGTGCCACTGCCCGACACATCTTGCATGGCTGTATCACAATGCAAGCTGCAACTGGCAATGTCGCTCTGCAATGCACATGATGACGGTGTACCCCTCTGCAGGGCATGCTGTAGGGCACCACCAGATCTGTCTAGGCAATGGAACCATGCCTTCAGCATCCCAAATATGTGCTCAATGATGTTTTGCATGCTGGCGTGTGCCTCATTGTAGCTTTCCTCTGCTGGGGACAATGGGCACCAATAGGGGGTGAGCAGCCAGGGTCTCAGTGGATAGGTGCTGTCTCCTGTGTGGATAATGACATGGTTAGCCCTGTGTCATCCTTTGCTGTGCCCCTTGCCTATCTGTGGCACCATCACCAGCAGACCCACCCTGCCCTCCTCTATCCCATGGCCTGCTCTGCCCGGCACCCCTTTCCCATCCCATACTCACCCACTAGGTGGCCCATGGGGATGTCCCCACACTCAAACCTGTGGCACAGTGCAGAACTGTGCCAGATGAATGCATCATGTACACTCTCAGGGTGTGTGGCACAGACATTGATGATGCTCCCCTTGGCATTGCACAGCACCTGGCAGTTCACACTAGGGAACCTATTCTTATTATTCATATAGGCCACACCCTCAGGGCTGGGTGGTGTGTGGATGCCCACATGGGTGCAGTCAATGGCCCCAAGCACGCCAGGCATACGTGCTACCCTGTGGAAGTCCTGCACAGTTTCTGCACACTGCACTTGTGTGCTGGTGAAATAGATGTATTACGAAGCATGTGGCAGCAGAGCATTGAGGAACAGTGTGAGAAGGCATGACGTGGCTAACTGGGTTATGCCTGTGGTGTCTCCTGTTGGTCTCTGGAGGGTGCCCGTGGTAAGCAGGCACATGACAGCTGTCACTTTTGTCTCCACAGACATTGCGTGGCTCCATCTTGTGGGTGCCTGCATCTCCTCACTGCACAGCTCACAGAACTGCCTCAGAATGGCCCTGTTCAGCCAGTACCATTTCACAATCTCCATGTCTGTGTAGTTCATGAAGGTGATGTGGGCACGGTACCACCTGCTCTGGGCGTACAGCCGACAGGCCCTTCCTTGACCACATTGCTGATTCTTCTGCCCTCTCACACCCCTTATTATGACCTCCATTAGGAAAGGCTCTCTATCCATGGCCCCTGATGTCCTGTCTCCCCCTGGGCAGTCAGCTGCTGTGGGCTGTGTGCCACCCTGGTGCACTGCGTGGCACTGTGCCTGCCTGTCTCTTTCTCTCTCTCAGCCCCAGGCTCACTCCCCACTGCCATTGCCACTGCCACCTCTCTACCTCTCCCCCTGTGGCTACCTGTGACAATCTCTCTGTCTCTCACTGCCTGTGTCTCCCTTGCTCTGTCTGTTTGTCTGTCTGTCTGTCCCACATCTCTTGCCACTCTCTCTCTCTCTCTCTGCCTCCCCCTCTCCCTCTCGCCTGGTGCAAGTGCTGTCTGTGTGCTTGCGCCCTGTATTTATAAGCTCAAGTCTGCTCGGCGCATCCAGGTTTTGCTCTGCACTTGCACCATGGTTCCATGGTTGAATATTGTACTGTGCCGAATATTCATGGGCACGCCCCCTGCTCTTGCACATGCATTCATAATAGTTGCGCATTGTTGCTATGTGCCTTGCACTGTGCAATGGCTCTTGTTGAATATCGATCCTCGGCGCAAGTCAGTACTTGCGCCGGCACACCTCAGTTGTGCCATGCGCAACTGCTTTGAATATCCCAGCCAATATCTGTGATATTTTAATGCTGTTTCTCAATGCTGCATGGATGCTGAAATTAATACTGGGCTCAGCTGAAATTTCACCCACAAGAAGGCTCCAGCATTGCTCAACCTACATAAAAAACTTTTACAAGCTAAAATAATATTTTTAATGAAAGCCAGTGTGGTGGATTTAACAATTATCAAAGTGATTATATAGATAAAAACAGTACAATAAGATAAAACAAGAAAATAAGCTCAGACAAATGGTGTACAGACACAAAGATTAGTTGTATAACAAACTAAGAAGGGCCTGGGTTTTGTTACATTTCTGACTTATCTATTTTAAACTTAAGACTACTGTAGCTATTGTAGTTATTGAGATCAGATTTTTTTAAAACAAAATATTTTAAAATTGGCGGGCTGTCTGGGTAGAGATATATTCTTATGTTTGGCATTGGTCACAGATTTGCACTGGTTATGGCCCTGTACTTTATCTTTTAAATAGGTGTATAGCCCAGTCAAGAAGAAGTGTAAAAGCTGGAACTAAGGAGTCATCTTTGTTGATTTCATACTGGCTCTCTGTGACTGTGGCTTGAATGTATGTGCTGTGATTTGTGAACTGGAAACAAGGAGTCCTACCCACAAAAAAATAAAAATGGGAAGAAACTTTTTTCCTATTTATTTATTCAATCTCAGATTACAATACCTTTCAGCTCAAGGCGCTCATTTACAAAGGGTTCCACGTCAGTGGGGAAGGGTGAACAAACATACAAAGGTGGTAAGACAAAGACAAGGTTTAAACAAACAGCAATAGTACATACTTTATATCTAGAATTAAAAAAAACAAAAACTTTAGGAATGGAAGAGAAGGCACAAGGGAGGTACGAGGAGAGAAGAAGAGGGATAAGCAGCCAGAAGACCTTGTCAGTAAGAGAGTAGAATGTGTGGCCGGGTGCTGATAGTAGGTAGGAGGGTGGACAGGGGAGGTGGGGGGATGGAGGTGTGGCGGGAGGCTAGGGCAAGGATAGGAGGATATAGAAAGGGTTGGAAAGGTAATGCTTTGAGGTGGAGAGAAGAGAGAACTGGAGTGCACACAACTGGTGGTATCATTAAGTGAACGTGGAAAAAGAACTACAGTACTTGCTCCTCTAACAGAACAACAGAACAAGAAGATCTCTGGCATGGTACAGGTTGACATCTATCCAAAATGCGAAGCAAATTGAGAAAATAAGTATAACTTGAACTTTCGTATTGGACAATACTCTTTCTTAAAGTACAAGGAACTAGTGGCACCTAAGACTTCTGAATTACGTAACGGAAACTGAATTTAGGGTACCTGCAACAGTGTAGAAACTGTATAATTCTGTAGATGGTTTCTAGAGGGATAGGTGGCCTAGGATTTACAATAGATAGAAGTCAGTATACTCTTAGTCCTTTTCTTTATATGTGACAGGATACTTTCTATGCTAAAACATGAAGGTGCAAGGTACTGTATATTTACAGAGAGATCCTTGAGTCCTTCCAGGGAGCTTTCCTGCAACAGCGGGTTAGGGAGCCCACTAGGGGTGGCAGTATACTGGACATGGACCTCACCAATGGGGTAGAGTGGAAAGAGTGAAAGTGGGGGACAGACTAGGTGCAAGCGACCACAATACAGTGAGCTTCAGGGTAAGGACAGTGAAGGAAGCAAGTCGGACCTTCACAGATGCCCTGGACTTCAGGTGGGCGGATTTTACCAAAATGAGGGTGATATTCAGGAACAAAATGGAAGAGAAGGAGAAAATAGAGGAAGTGGAAGCATTATTGAATTCACTTAAGGGGGGGGGTTACTGAAAGCCACTGAGCTCTGCATAAAGAAGGTGAGAAAGAACAGAAAAAGAAAGAGGCCACTCTGGTTAACCAGGGAAGTGAGGGGAGCAATTGTGGAAAAAGGACTTTCAGAGCATATAAAAGGATACAGGGGAAAGAGAACAGGGAGACTTACAGGGAGAAGCAAAGGGTGGCAGGGGAGAAGATTAGGAAGGTAAAAGCAGAAATGGTGGAGGGAATTGCTAGGCAGGCCAAAAAGGGAGATAAAACTTTTTTTTTGTTATATAGGAGAGAGAAGGAGGGCAAGGCAGAGGATAGTAAGGATGAAGTGGGAGGGGGGAGTACAAGTGGAGGGGGACTTTGAGAAGGCAGAGGTGCTGAACAGGTACTTCTGCTTGGTCTTCATGGTGGAAGGGGAAGGAAGAGGACTGGTGTTATGGGAGCAGGGAAGGGATGACATAAGGATGGATGCTAGCCTGTTCAGTGAGGACAGGGTAAGAGAGGAATTAGGTAGGTTGAGGGTGGACAAAGCAATGGGTCTGGATGCCCTGCATCTTAGGGTTCTCTGAGAACTAAGGGAGGAGCTGGCAGCAGCTCTGGTGAGGTTGTTCAACTTGTCCCTGGGGACAGGGTAGATGCCTAAAGACTGGAGGAGGGCAGACACGGTGCCACTCCACAAGAGTGGCAGCAGGGAGGAGGCAGGAAACTATCATCCAGTAAGCCTCACTTCAATGGTAGGTAAGGTGATGGAGGCACTAATAAAACAGAGGGTGGTCAGCTACCTTGTAGAAAGTGGGCTACAGGACAACAGACAGCATGGCTTCACAGAAGGATGGTCATGCCAGATGAACCTAATTGAGTTTTTTGATTAGATGACAAGGGTGGTCGATCAGGGAGGGGCAGTGGATGTGTCTATCTGGACTTCAGGAAGGCCTTCAGCACTGTCCCCCACAGATGGCTAGTAAATAAGCTGGAAAGTTTTGGCATGGGACAGAAAATAACAAGGTGAGTGGAGAACTGGCTGAAGGACAGAAGCCAAAGAGTGGTGGTAAATGGGGTACATTCCAGGGAGGAAGGGGTGACAAGCGGTGTGCCCCAGGGGTCAGTGCTGGGATCCATTATTTTCAATATCTATATCAGCTATATAGAGGAGGGTCTGCAGGGGAAGGTCTGTCTATCTGTAGATGATACAAAGATCTGCAAGTGGGTGGACACCCCAGGGGGGTGGAGGCTACGAGAGTAGATGTAAGGATTCTGGAGGAGAGGTTGGAAACCTGGCAGCTGAAATGCAATGCCAAATAGTGTTGAATAATGCACTTGGGGCATAATAACCTGCAATCCATTTACACATGGGGGGTTGAAATTAAGGCAACTGAGCAGGAGAGGGATCTGGGAATTATAATTTCAGATAATCTTAAAGTGGCGCCCAATCAGTGGCGCAATGGGGGGGGGCACAGAGGGCTATAGCCTCCCCAAAGCCCCCACACCCTCGCTGTGACTGAACGCACATTTTTTTTTTGGTTTACTTACAAAACGATGCGGCCGTTAGGGCTGTATGAATACCTTTTTTAGAATATTCGGCCGAATATTCGGTATTCGGAGCTCATGCATCCGAATAGTCAGCTGCATATTCGTATTCGGGCATTTTTGCCACTTTACAGTAAAAAAAGCTAACATCGACCCCCACCCTCCTCCCTTACCCAGATGTGGCAAGATAAGAAAGACCCCCTTCCCCTACCCTCAGGTAGCACCCAAAACCCTCTCCTCCCCAACCAAGTCATAATAAAAAAGAAAAAATCAATGGGCGACCCCACCATTGCCTCCACGGCCGGCTGCCTGCCAAGTTTTAATACTGTGTCCCCCCCACCCACCCACATGTCACACACACACACACACACCCACCCATCCCACCCCAGTAGCTGCCATGCACCCGCAGCCTCAGTTAAAGCAAAGTAAAAGGCAGCTACGCTTCCGCCTTCGACGTTACCTTCTTAGAATGAATCATTTACTTGCTTGCTCTATATAACAGAACACTGATCACGGATGATCAGCTCATTCTACTATATAAGTGCAAGCAAGTAAATGATTTTATTCACAAGAAGGTAGCCGGCCGAGGAGGAGGGCGGGCTGCGGAGGCTGCTTTTTTTTTTTACTTTGCTTTAACTGCAGGGTGCATGCCACTACTGGCTACTGGGGTGGGGATGTGTGTATGTGTGTGTGTGTGTGTGTGTGTGTATGGGCCACAGTATTAAAACTTGGCAGCCGGTCATGGAGGCGGGTCGGGTTGTGCCAGTCAGCCTTTGGATTTTAAATCTTTTCTTTTTTTTTTTATTATGACTTGGTTGGGGGGGAAGAGGGGTTTGGGTGCTACTGAGAGTGGTGGGTAGGGGTGTTCTTTTATCTTGCCAGATCTGGCTAGGGAGGAGGGTGAGGGGTGATTTTAGCCTTTTTGGAAGTGTTTCCCGGATACCAGACGTATAGTGCACTATTCGTTATTCGGAATCCGAATAATGAATAGCTTATTATTCATGGTATTTGGGAAATAATATTCGTTGTTCGCACAGTCCTAGTGGCCGTCTGCCATCAGAGGCTCTGTAGAGCAAGAGTGACTGACAGTCTGCTGCTGGAGGCTGTGCAATCCCTATCCATGCTGCTTTAATCACGGGGACACATCAATGTGGAGGACTGCAAGCTAGGTGATAGTCATCATGGGCATGAGTATCTGGTGGTCTGACCCAGCCTCCTGACTTGAGTGACTGCTGGTCAGACCAATTCATTGTGTTTCTGGCTAAGGCCAGCCAATGTGGTGGCTCCTGTTGTTCCTTAATCCCTCTCCTCGACTTGGTGTCTCTCTCAATCAGCAGCAAGTGCACGTACGCTTCAGTTAGAAAGAGAGACACACACTTGTCTTGAGCAGAGGAAATCTCTTCTTGTTCTTGAATCTAATTCATTTGTCAAGTTCGGCGTCTAGGCGAGCTAATTTTTTTTTATTAAAGAAGAATATACAGCAGCAGCTGCAAGTTGGAGATAGTGGACTTGGAGAGAGAGAGAGAGAGAGAAAGAGAGAGAAGAGCAGTTGCAGTTTGAAATAGCACAGGCAGCAGGGAGCAGGCCACTAGGCCAGGCATTGTGACTGTCTCTCTCTCTCTCTCTCTGTCTTTTCTTTCTTGCACTGCAGGAGGCAGCTGAACTAGCGATTCTGGGAGTGGGAGACTAGGAGAAAGAGAGAGAGGCAGACAGTTGGTTCCCAGTTAGCAAGAAAAAAAGGAGACAAAAAAAAACTCTTTTCAGAGCTAGTACAGCCAGGCTAGAGGAGCTATACAGCTGAGGGCTGACTCAGACTAGGAGAAAGAGAGAGACTAGAGGCAGACAGTTGGTTCCCAGTTAGAAAGAAAAAAAAGATAAAAAAAAAAATCTCTTTTCAGAGCTAGTACAGCCAGGCTAGAGAAGCTATACAGCTGAAGGCTGAGTGAGCCACAGGGAGGAAGGGTAGAGCCTTAGAGGGATTGCTGCTCAGTCTGCAGAGAGATAGACTAGGAGAGGCAGTTTAAAAAAATAAGAAAAAAGAAAAGATTATTTGTAAAAAAGCTCTTTTAAGAGCTAGCTACAGTCAGGGAAGGTACATAATTGCAGAGAGGGAGACGAGGAGAAGGAGAGAGGCAGTTTAAAAAAAGGATATTTTAAAAAAAAGCCCCTTTAAAAGGTGTACTGTTGATACACTTTGCCACTTTGACTAGTGTGCAGAATTGCACTTGCAGCAGAGAAAAAAACTTCGTAAAAAAGCTCTTTTAAGAGCTATACAGCTGAGCTATGGGAGGGTTTGCCCGAGGTTCAATGTGGGGAATAGCTTCTCCCACAACCTCTACATGAGTCCTCCGCTGACACACCTCCTTTGCTTATGGAGTGTTTTCATGGGGTTCCTCCGTGGCTTGTGTGGCTGTTCCTAGCCTATCTGCTGGCTGGTCGGTCCTATCTCCTGCTCTTCCATTCCCTTCCCTTTGTGTCCTGCACTTTGTCATCTGCCTTTTGGTTCTCTCTCTGTTTGTTTTGCCCCCCCCCCCACCGATGCCTCCCCTCCCACTCTGCTTCTGTGTTTTCTTTTGGGCTCTTCCGCCCTGCAGTTTCCGCTTCGTTCCTGTCTACAGCCCCGCTATCCACCTCCGAATCGCTCCTTCCCCATCGCCATTACTGCTTCTCACCAAGTCTCCTATTCCCACCTACCTCGCCTATGCCCCTTTACATGCGCCTCTGGACAGGGACAGCTGCCAGCTTACCAGTGTCTCTCTCTCTCGCATTGTGCGAGCCCTGCTCCTGTAACAAACATCTTTGCATTCTGCCCATTTTGGCTATCCATCTCTTTTTTCTTTTTCTTTGCAGTGTACAGTTGAGGTGACCTTCGCTCATAACATTGCAGGAGGATTACGGTGTCCCTCGCAATGCTGCATCAAGCCATCAGCAACTCCAGCAACCACAATGCAAGTACCAATCTCCTTTTTAAGAAACAACTCTGTACTTTTATCTTGACTCCAGTACCTCATATTGCCTGAATCTGCATGCAGAGCTGGGTTAATTTTATCGTATCACTGAAAGCTCTGACTGTCAAGTTTTGAATCCTGCACGCTACCTTTGTAATGTACCAAGATGCAGCCAATACTGCTGGTTGCGATTGCATTATCCATACATTTCTAAGTTTTTCTTGGTACGCTTGGTAGCCACTGAATAGATGCTGACTGTCATTTCAGTTGAGCTTCGGCAAACCATGGACCTGCATCTCAGCGCCCAGCGGCACAGTTACTCTCAAGGTTATCTCAAACAAAATTAAATATGACATGGAACCTGGGCACATACCACTGGCTTTTACTATGACTTCTATTATCTAAGTACCTCTGCTTAGCTGTGGCTCAGCATTACATTCACTTGCACTACCTGGCTGATTGCCCCCT
Source organism: Neoceratodus forsteri (assembly GCA_016271365.2). Lineage (NCBI taxonomy): Eukaryota > Metazoa > Chordata > Ceratodontiformes > Ceratodontidae > Neoceratodus > Neoceratodus forsteri. The sequence goes on along the minus strand of CM028130.1, from coordinate 662,412,974 downwards.
CACTGTAGCACAGCACTTCCGATTTCTTTTACATCATTGTCATGCAATTTCTACTATTAATTCGGCTGTTAATTTCTCGATAACTCCACCCACCTCACATGGATTGCAATACGTATTTATACCAAGGGCCACTTTTGCCTTTTCCCTGGAGGTATCCCGGTGCTGCCTACATACTACCTAGTTTATGAAGTGCAGTTCGTACCTTGCCTTTTCTCAGTCCATTTCCATACAGACCTCTCCCCTTCAAGTATTAGATGGTGGATGTTATTCAGATCCTTCCTAATTCCTTCTCTCTAGACTATTATCTCCCTACCAGTACTACCACCTATAATTTAGCACTAGTTACCTACCTACTTGTAGTATTCTTCGTGTTATATGAAACATAGAAACATAGAATTTGACGGCAGATAAGGACTGCTTGGCCCACCTAGTCTGCCCATTTTCCTACCTAACAGATAAGCTGCAAATCCTAGTTAACCAACAGCTTACTTCCTCCTACCCCCACTAGGACTGCCTTATGCCTGTCCCATGCATTCTTGAAGTCCCCCACTGTTCTTGACTCCACAACCTCCTCAGGGAGGCTGTTCCATGCATCCACAACCCTCTCAGTGAAAAAATACTTCCTCACATTACCCCTGAGCCGTCCCCCTCTATCTTCAAATTGTGCCCCCTTGTTCTTGCACATCTCTTTTTCTGGAAGATGCTACCCTCTTGGACTTTTTAATTCCCTTGAGGTACTTGAAAGTTTCTATCATGTCCCCTCTCTCCCTCCTTTCCTCTAGGGTATACATATTAAGCTCCTTTAGTCTTTCTTCGTATGTCTTCTGGTGCAGACCCTGCACCATTTTGGTTGCCCTCCTCTGGACAGCTTCCACTCTGTCTATGTCTTTGCGGAGATGGGGTCTCCAGAACTGCACACAGTATTCCAGATCTCACCAACTGTCTGTACAGAGGGATAACAACTTCCTGTTTTCTACTATTGATGCCTCTTCCTATGCATCCCAGTATCCCCCTGCCTTCCTTACTGCCTTCTCACATTGCTTGCCCACCTTTAGGTCATCTTATATAATTACCCCCAGGTCCCTTTCTATTTTTACTATTGTCAGTATCTCACCCCCCATTGTGTACACTTCCCCTTGGTTTTTGTTTCCCATGTGCATTACCTTGCACTTCTTTGCATTGAATCTGAGCTGCCATACATTTGACCATTCCTCCAACCTTGCCAAGTCCCTTCTCATCCTTTCCACTCCATCTTGTGTATCAACCCTGTTGTAGATCTTTGTGTCATCTGCAAAGAGACATACTTTTCCTTCCAGTTCCTCTGCAATGTCACTTATAAAGACATTAAAAAGGACCGGTCCCAGTACTGAACCCTGCGGTACCCCACTAGTAACCCTCCTTTCTTCACTGTGTATTCCATTTACTACTACCCTTTGCGTCCTGTTGTCTAGCCAATTTTTTATCAGGCTACCACTTGGGACCCACTCCAAGGCTGGCTATCTTGTGAATTAATCTTTGTGTGGGACTGTATCAAATGCCTTGCTAAAATCTAGGTAGGCCATGTCCACAGCCCCTCCCTGGTCTACTACTTTGGTCACCCAGTCAAAGAAATCTATTAGATTCATCTGACACGACCTTCCCATCATGAATCCATGCTGCCTTGGGTCCTGTGCCCCACTGGCCTCTAGGTACTCAACAATTCTTTTCTTCAGAAATGATTCCATCATTTTCCCTACCACTGAGGTCAAACTAACTGGTCTGTAGTTTCCTGCCTCTGTCCTGCTCCCACTTTTGTGAAGAGGAATCACATCTGCCCTCCTCCAGTCCTTGGGTACCACCCCATCCTCCCATGATTTGTTAAAGAGAGTAGTCAGCGGTGTCACTAGTTCTACCCTTAGTTCTTTTAGAATTCTTGGGTGAATCCCATCAGGCCCCATTGCTTTGTCCACCTTCAATTTTATCAGTTCTTTCAGAACCCTTTCTTCTGTAAATGGACTGGTGACCCCCGTCTTCGGAATGTTTCTCTTGCTTGGTTTAGGTAACTCCCTCTCCTCTTCCTTTGTAAATACTGAGCAGAAATATTCGTTCAATATCCCTGCTTTTTCACTGTCACCCTCTACCCACATTCCCTTCCCTTTATTAAGCTTCAGTATCCCTCCTTTGGTCTTTCTTGGCTCCCTAATGTACCTATGAAGGTCTTATCCCCTTCTTAACAGAATTGGCTATCCTTTCCTCGGTTTGGGCCTTTGCTATTCTGACTGCCTTCCAGCCTCTTTCTGCTTTAACTGATAAAGTTCTCTGTCCTGCTCCTTCTGTGTTTCCTTATATTTCCTGAATGCTGTCCTTTTCTCCTTAACCTTCCCTGCCACCTCTTTTGAGAACCATAGCGTTTTTTTCCTTCGTTGTGTTTTATTGATTTGCTTTACACAAAGGCTTGTTGCCTCTGTGATGGCTGTTTTGATCACTCCCCATTGTTCCTCCACCTCTCCTTCTTGCCTGTTTGCTAGTGCTTTTCTGAGGCACCCTCTCATTTTCCCAAAGTTGGCCCTCCTAAAGTCCAGTACTCTTGCTTTTGTATGGCTTGATTGTATGGCTGTGTTTATCGTTAACCACACTGTTTGGTGGTCGCTTGTTCCCAGATGGCTACCCACTTCTAAATCTGAGATTCTTTCTCCATCCCCATTTGAGAGTACCAGGTCTAAGATTGATCCCTCCTGAGTGGGTTCCAATACTAGCTGTTTGAGGCATGCCCCCTGTAGGGCATCAAGAATGACCCTGCTCTTGGATGTGCCTGCAGCAAAGGTGCTCAGTTAACATCTGGCATATTCAGGTCCCCATCAACAATATCTCCCTTTTTCTGCCATTCTAAGAAGCCTTCTATCATTTCCTTGTCCATTCCCTCCCCTGAGATGGGGTCTGTATACAACCCCATACGGATTGTGGTGCCTTTCCTGTCTCAGGGTGACCCAAAGTGCCTCATCTGCTCCTGTTTACTCTTTAGTTCTGTTGCTTTGATCCCTTCCTTTACATAGAGAGCTACTCCTCCTCCTCTTTTACCCTCCCTGTCCCTCCTGTAGATTGTGTATCCTGGTATGTTGACATCCCAGTCATGGTTCTCTGTGTACCATGTTTCTGTGACTGCTGCAATATCCAGGCAACCCTCTTCCATCAAGGCCACTAGTTCAGGGAGCTTGTTACACAGACTACGGGCATTGGTACTCATCACCCTCCACTTTTTGATAGCCTTACCCCTTTTAGCCCCATTTCTGTCCTTACTGCCTTTGCCTTTTTTTACATTTAAATCTGTTCTGCTCCCTAATAACTTCTGTACCTTGGTGTTTACCTCACTAATCACCATGTTTTGCTGGGGAGGCTTGGATTTCCCTGCTCCTTTTCAGTGCCTCCCCCCTTGGCTAGTTTAAATGCTTGCCAATGAAGCATTTAAACCTCTCACCTAGGATCCTGGTTCCACCCGGACAGATGCAGACCATCGCACCAGTATAGGTCTGCATCCCTCCAGGTGGCTCCCCAGTCCCCAATGAAGCCAAAACCCTGAGCTCCACACCAGTTTTTCAACAACTCATTGAATTCCCTGGTGAGAAGTGCCCTAGCATCTCCCTTGCCATAGATAGGCAGCACCTCCGAGAAGGTTACGTTGCGTTATTTGTCTAAGGCCCCTTCCCAACTATATAAACTCCTCTTGCACTGCTCTGATCCCATTCCTAGCCAGGTCATTTGTCCCTAGGTGGACAATGACATCCAGCTCCCTTGTGCAGCTCCTCCCATGATTCTGAGGATTCTCTTCCTGTCCCTCCAAGTCGTGGCACCAGGAAGGCACCTTACCTCCCTCTCCCCCTTCCTCCCCCATTTCTACCCCCCAATGATTGAGTCCCCCACCAGGAGTTGTTTCTTCCCCTGTGGGGTCCCATGCCACCCTCCTGTGGGTCTTCTTTGTGAAGGTTCCCAGCATCCTCCTTGGTCTCCACTGCAGGTGCCTCCATAGAGGAACCACTATCCACCAGAAGAGCGAATGAACTGTGGAGAGGTACAGCTGGAGGGATGCAACTCTGTTCCACCACCCTCTCCCTCCTTGAGCCCACCCTGGTCCAGCCTGTCCTCTTTCTTGGCATCCTCTGAGGTAGTGGCATTGGCCCTGGTGGTCCCTGGGTGGGGGAGGAGGTTTCACGAATCCTAGCCAGGTCAGCCTGGAGATGGGCAACCTCCTCTCTCAGACCAGAGAGGTGCCTGCAAATAGGGCAGCATCGCAGCCTCCAGAATGTCTCCTGGAACACTGCCGCCCCACAGCTATTGCACTGCACCACTCCTATCATGTCTTATTTTGTGTCCTCTTTACTGTTTCTCTAGATGCTTACTCTCTCCTCTCCTTACAACTCTGACCCTTCCTGTTCTGGGACAGCAACTTCCTATCTTCCCCAGTAGTCTCCTTCTTCCTTGCTCAATATCAGACCACCAGCAGCTGGGGGGGGGGGGATTGAGCTGCTTTTTTTTACTTTAGAGTTGACAAAACCAATGTTTCTCTATGATCCTTTCCTTCCTACTGCCAAACAGGAAGTTCCTGTTGACAGTCAAATCCAGTGGCTATAAAAGTAGAACTGGCTTTGGGTGGGTGGGATGGAGGACAATTAGTAAGAAAAAAGGCTAGCAACAGGAAGTTGTAATTTGACTCACCTGCTTTTCTAGTGTTTAAACCATACCCCCAGGTAAGCTCTCTTTCCTCCTACTGGTTTAGCAAAGTCACCTGATACAGTACCTTTCCCTGCACAGAACACACACTGTCTTTCTTTCTTTCTTTTCTTTCTTTTCTTTCTTTTCTTTCTTTCTTTTAACCCTAAACAAGACCCCTTCTACTTCTAATAAAGTTATCTGTCTACTTAATCTTAACTGACACTGACTCCTGCTGAGATATAAGTTTTAAATTGACAAGAAAATGTAGCTTCTTTTAGTTAGCTGCTTTCTGCTCTACAAGCAAGGCTAGCAACAGGAAGTTGTAATTTGACTCACCTGCTTTTCTAGTGTCTAAACCACACCCCCAGGTAAGCTGTCTTTCCTCCTACTGGTTTAGCAAAGTCACCTGATACAGTACCTTTCCCTGCACAGAACACACACTGCCTTTCTTTCTTTTCTTTCTTTTTTTAACCCTAAATAAGACCCCTTCTACTTCTAATAAAGTTATCTGTCTACTTAATCTTAACTGACACTGACTCCTGCTGAGATATAAGTTTTAAATTAACAAGAAAATGTAGCTTCTTTTAGTTAGCTGCTTTCTGCTCTACAAGCAAGGCAAGCAACAGGAGGATGTCCCCTCATCCTCTGCTGTCTATATGTTCAGTCCATGTCCCCTCTGATTCTGATACCTCAGTCATTCCAGACTGTATTCCATTTCATTTATTACTTTCCTAATTTTGTCCTTGCAGCAGTTTAGTGTTTCGTTCAGCCCATACCAGCAGATTTCCAGTCTCCATCCCTATCTCGCACTTTCTGAGGTGCTGAGCGAAGGTAGGCTTCCCCTGTCTACCGGGGATGGGAGTCCATTTCAATCATTCCATCATACTACTTCAGTCTGACATCCTCCGTCCCTAACTCTGCTGGGCAGTATTGAGTGAAGGTTTGCTTGCCCCGAGGACCAGGGATAGGAGTCATGTCTACCATCTCCTCTATCTCATACCAGCTGCTGCTTCCCTTTGGGAATGGAACTTCATCCTACTTACCACTTCAACATTCTCCGTCCCTAACTCAGCTGAATTGCATTGAGTGAAGGTTAGCTCACCCCGACTACCAGGCCTGGGAGTCATGTCTATCATCTACTAACTATTATCATACCTTCTCCATCTTATACCAATTGCTGCTTCCCTTTGGGAACAGACCTACCTTCTATTTGCCAACTCAACATCCTTCATCCCTAGCTCTGCTTAGCAGCACAGAGTGCAGGCTAGTTCGACACAACTATCAGGGATAGGAGCCATGTCTACAATGTATAGATTTCTACCATGCCTTCTCTACCTAGGCCTGTCTCTGCTTCCCTTCAGGAATAGAACTTTCACTCTGTGTGTGCCCTCATTGACTTTGTTGCTTCTGGTCCCTACCATTCCTCTACCTTCCTGACAGTTGCTTGTGTCCCCAGTGTACTGCTTCATCTTCTGTGTTCTTAGCCTGATGCCTGGCTGCTGCCTCCCTTTAGGAACAGGACTTGCTCCTCTCGCTTCTCCACCATATCTCATCTGCAGCCTAGATGACTTCCTGGCAGGGAGCCTGCCTTTCAGATAGACTGTCTTCAATGCTTGCATCTATGCTGATGTGGATTGCCTATTTCATTCTGGCACAGGACTTCTCCAACCAAGTTCTCTCATCATTCATATTCCCTAGCCGACTCCAGAATTGATCATCTTGCCTCTCACGACTTATCTGGACCATGTCCTTCCATTCTGCTGCTTCACATATGTTTTCTTCACCTGCTGCCTGATGTCATGACCTTCCTCGACTTGGACCTCATCCTGATGAGCTGTGTCCCATTCTCCTCACTGCAGTTGTTCTTCCAGCCCCTTCAATCAAGCTATATAAGGTCTACCTTGCTTGGTCCATGGCCCTAGCTCACAACGCTGTGTCTGCTGTCTGCTTCTTTCCCTACCTCAGGTCCCTGCTTCCCTTCAGGACTAGGGCAACTCACTCCTCCACCCTTCCACCTCTCAGCTCTATCTGTGACTTCGACTCCAGAGCCAAGACCTCATCGATCACCTTCATCATATGGATCCTGCTGGCTTGTTCAATCCCTCTCTAACTCCTGGTCTACTGCCTCATGGACTTCCTTGCTGTGGGTTCCCTGTTTGACTGCTGTGCAACCTTATTTTCTTTTGCAGGTATGAGACCTCATCCTTCCTCACTCCAGCACCTTCCATCATTTCTCTGGTTGCTTCCAGCCTTCATCAGATGTGAGACTCCTGTTACTCATGGTATTTAGCTTGGCTCCTTGGCCTTCCATGGATCATCACCCATTGCCTTGCTTCACCTTTCCTGCACTTCACTGCTGTTCACCTTGGAAATGATGTTGTCGTGCTCCTTCATGCTCTGGATGTCATCCTGCTGTCCCAGCCCATTGCTTCCTCTGCTCATTCCTTCAGTTGCTTAGGACCCACTCCGTTCTTCATTTATGATTGCCTGGCTGCCTTCTCCCCTTCACCTAGCTGGCTTGGGGCTTCGTACTGTTTGTTGTGGCTCTTTTTGGGCTTTGTACCTCATTTCTGACCAGTATTCCTACCAAACCATCTGCTTCCATACAATACATCCCCCACTTCTACTCCTACCCTTCTAACAGTACCTTCTGCTACTCATTCGATCATTCATTCATTACTCTGGAGTAATACTTCTGCCAGTAAATCATTTCTTGGATCACATGCCCCACAGATTCTTACGTTATTACTGAAGTCTCACACTGCTCATTCAGTTCTTCACAATCATCCATGGAATCCCATTCGCCTGAACAACAGGAAGATCTCCTCTATCTCTGCTGGATATACCCTCTGATTGTCCATTCAATCACCATCATTCCTTGGATGTCTCTTCTCATTAGCCATCCTCATACATGGAAAGGAATTAAATCTTTCTGTTCTATTCAGATTCCATAATCAGAATCTCCTCTACAGATACTGGGAATCGCAAGGTAACCCACTCAACTATGGACTTCATCCATTTTACCTTATGCCACCTCTTAGTTTAACAATGACACTGATGACCATGTTACTTGGCTCCTACTTCCCGACAGTCTCTGTTATTTTTAGGAATTGCATAGATATCATCCAGAATATTCATCATGGAATCTCCATCACCTAGCTGATTCCCGACTCAGTGTTATCCACACCTTCGATTGCACTCCCGGACATCGATATTCCTTATACTAATATCCCCACCTGTTCACCTAGTACTTTTTGCCAGGTTAATTGTTCTTCCAGCAGCCCATTCAGCCTCTTCTTCTCAAAGTACCTTCATTAATCTCTATAGTAAAGACCATCACTGAGAACTGGCTCTCCTGAATTCTATCTGGCAATCCATAACAGCTAAGTCAAATTCCCCAACTCAGCCTTGCATCCCAATTGGCTTTTATCTGCTGTTGCACTAAATCCTATGGCATCCTGCATTTATAGATTTTACTACCAATCCAGCCTACAGACTATTCCTCTCATCTGCCTCAAACATTTCTCATGTGCTTCAGCATCAGGATTACCCATGAATTTAACCTCCTATGCCACCACAGTGCATCTCTTAAATGGTCACACCACAGGAATACCCACACGTACTTCAGACAGCAAACCAGCAAAGATTAAGCATAAAGTTATGAACGTCATGACCAAAGAAGCCATCACTTCCTTACACTGCATTTCCAATCATTCCTCATATATACTAGGTTACCATCTGGATGGCTCTGCAAATTCTCTTCTTGGCTTTACTAATCACTTACGGTATTACTCTTATCAGGCACTCAAACTCCTCTACTCATTTACCTCTGGGATACTTACCTAGTGACTTTTGCTTACTAATCAACTCTTTACCTTCAGACTACCTCGAATATTGAATATTGCACTAATTGGACCAGTCACCCATAACTTCATTAATCATCATAACTATCACAGTGTTCCATTTGGTTTTACATCAATCTCATTTTGCTCTCCCGCCTCATAACCTCCGTACAATTCCTTAGACATCCATCCCTTTGTCCCTTCAGAAATATGGTCTGCATTAGCCCTGCCTTAACTGAATCCACTTTACACATATGACTTCACCATCCCTATGGAAAGATGTACCCTTTATCTTCAGGATCATCATTCAAGCTGTATCACCCTTGGATTGAGAATTAACCATCATCTACATGGTACTCAAAGACTCTCCTACAAATTATACTCTATGGATGTTTCCTTAAAGACTCCTTGTTCAATACAGAATTCCTAACCTCCAGACCATACCCTGACATTCAAACCTCTCACAAGTTGGATCATTCACTAATGACTTCTTCTACCATTGCAGTTCCACCATTCCCAGTTTAGTACCTATCGATCCACTCATGATCCCTCTGCCTATTACAATTCAGTTGGACAAGCATCATTTATCATCTTGCATACTTGGACTTCCTTTGTCCTCCTTAACTTGGATTTACTTTACACTCAGGATCCTATCGCTCATTCAGAATGGATCTCCTCTTCAACCTTAAGATCATCAATTGGCATCGTTCAATGATTGAAAATGGATTATTGCCTCTCCAAGCAACTCACCAACCTCAAATTAGCTATGGTTACTAGAACCTAGATCCTTCTCCATTTAGTATATCCAGAAGGATAAACAGACCTCTGGCCATGGGTCCTCAGAGGTTTTCTCCACCTGGGGGGTTTTCCTCTCCTGAGTGCCAGGGGTCACATTCTCCATGAGTTGGAAGAGGTTTCTTTTTTGTCCTTCTATTCCCTACAAATTACTACCTACCTGCCTACTAATACTCAAGGGTGGGAACAGAGTAAAGCCACAAAAAGTACCACAAAGTTATACAAGCATATGTACCTCATCTCTCCTCATTGCTATTCCACAAACATTGAATAGGAGGGCTTGCCCAAGGTTCAATGTGGGGAATAGCTCCTCCCACATCCTCTACATAAGCCCTCCACTGACACACCTCCCTTGCTTAGAGAGTATTTTCCATCCTCCACCATCCCCTCCTCCTCCTTCACTGGCATGCTTCTCACCCTTGCTACTGGGCCTTCTATCCCCAAAAAATTACTACCTACCTACTAATACTCAAGGATGGGAATAGAGTAAAGCCACAAAAAGTACCACAAAGTTACACAAGCATATATACCTCATCTCTCCTCATTGCTATCCCACAAACGTTGAACATGTGTTAAAGCTCTTTTAAGAGCTATACAGCAGCTTGCTGTCTGTGACTGACTGAGTTGAGAAAGAGTGTCTGAGTAATACTACCTAAACATATAAAATCTATGATTAAAATCTTTATAGTTCTATATGCTCAGAACACTGTAGCATTATCAATATCAACCCCACCTCACAGCACTCTTGCCCCTTGAACTGCTAAAAAGTAAAACCCAAAGAGAGAGACAGAGGCAGGCAGGTAGAGGTCTTTCTGGGCTAACAGTGAGAGAGCAGTGGGCTGAAATAAATTATTATAACTTGCAGTTGTTCCTACTGTCATAAGTGTTATCAACCACACCTGTTGGCACTCTTGTCTTGTCATTTGAACTAGAAAACAAAACTAGAAGAGACACAGGCAGGTAGTGGTACAGAGTAGACCTGCTGGGCTTGCACTTGTCTTAGTGAGCAGTGACTTAACCAAAAAAAAAATATTTACATCTTGTAGTTCCTACTGTTATAAGTGTTATCAACCACACCTGACAGCACTCTTGACTTGTCATTTGAACTAGAAAACAAAACCAGAAGAGATGCAGGCTGATAGAGACCTGCTGGGCTTGCAGTAAGAGAGCACTGACCTGACCCAAAAAATATGCTGATCTTGTAGTTCCTACTGTCATAAGTGTTATCAGTCCCACCTCATGGCATTCTTGTCTTGTCTTGTCATGTGAACTAAAATACAAAACCAAAAGAGACGCAGGCAGGTAGTGGTACAGACCTGCTGGGCTTGCACTTGTCTTAGTGAGCAGTGATCTGACAAAAAAAAATATTTACATCTTATAGTTCCTACTGTCATAAGTGTTATCAACCCCAACTCACGTCACTCATCTTTTCATTTGAACTAGAGAACAAAACCAGAAGATATGCAGGCTGATAGAGACCTGCTAGGCTTGCAGCGAGAGTGCACTGACCTGACCCCAAAAAATATTTACATCTTGTAGTTCCTACTGTCATAAGTGTTATCAATCCCACCTCACAGCACTCTTGTCTTGTCTTGTCATTTGAACTAAAATACGAAACCAAAAGTGACGCAGGCTGATAGAGACCTGCTGGGCTTGCAGTGAGAGAACGCTTACCTGACCCCCAAAAATACTTAGATCTTGTATTTCCTACTGTCATAAGTGTTATCAATCCCTTACCTCATGTCACAGAACATTTGTCTTGGCACTTCCACCTCCTGAAATAACAAGTAAATAACCAAATGTCCCCCAAAAAAGAGTCTTACAAACTTTGACTACTATGATAGCTGACAAAGATGTCACTGGCAAAAGTAAGCAAAAGCAACAAAAGTTATCTGATTTTTTTTTAAAAGTCAGGCTAGCAACCTCAACTGTTTCTTTGTTAAACTGTTACCAGCAGCAGAGGTCTCTCTCTTCTTCAGTCATGTTGGCAGAGTGTCAAAATTGACCCCAAAGCTTTGAGTTTGATGTTGTGTTGACATCATTAACACAAACTGAATCATCATTGCAAAAGTCAGACCAATATGATATTGACAGATTTATGAATTTACCATCAAAAGGTCCATCAGCTATTTCTGAAGAGCTTTGTTATAAATGTCTTTATTCTTGGATTCCACAAGAATCATATCATTTTCCTTCTGTACAACAAAGGAAACAATCACGTCCTTTTCAGTTCTCCTGGTTAAAAACATACCTGTGGCTAGCGTACAGTTCTGAAGTCGAAGGTGTCCTTTGTAAATTTTGTGTTCTTTTTGCAGACACTGAAGTTGGACAGGGAAAGCATCAAAATGAAGGACAATTTGTTACTGAACCTCTTGTTAAATGGAAAGACATGCTTGACAAGTTTTGAGCACACGCATTGTCTAAGTATCATCAAGACAGTATTACTGCAGCAGCAGATTTCTTTGCATATTATGAAGGTAAAAAGGCAGATGTTGTAGACATGATGGATTGTTATGCAAAAAAAAAATACAAGAAAACAGACAGAGATCATTGCCAGTAATAGAAACAGTACTTTTCTGTGCTAGGCAATGATTAGCACTACAGGATCACCGTGACACCGAAACACCACTTAGTCTCGAAGACCCAGAAGAAAACAATGGTAATTTCCATGCAGCATTGAGATTACATTTGCAAGCTGGTGATGATGTTTTGGCACGCCATTTGAAACCATGAGGTGGCAATGCAACTTATATACTGTAAGCTAGAAAATCCAGAATGAAGTAATTACTGCAAGCAGCAAACTGATGCGGGAAACACTTGTAAAGCATGTAAATAATGCAGTGTTTTATTCAATTCTTGCAGATGGTACTACTGACAGCGCCACAGTGGAACAGTTGTCAATAATTGTTCAGTTTGTCAAGAACAGCAGCATTCACAAACAGTTTCTAGGTTTCGAACAAATTACTGCTGGAACAGGAGAAGGAATTGGACAGAAAATTATACAAAGCATAGAGCAGTATGGTCTCAATCTTGATAAGATGCATGGCCAAGGATATGATGGTTGTGCAGCAATGGGAAGAACTGCAAAAAGTGTGCAGTCAGTAATTGTGAGGCAAACACCTAAAGCACTGTACATGCACTGTTACAGCCATTCACTGAATCTCATCATAGCACATGCGTGTCTGTTACATGAAATCAGTAACTATTTTGAGACAATAAAGGAGGTGTCAAACTTTGTTCGAGGATCAATGAAGAGAATGATGCTTCTGAAAGACATAAAAAAGAAGAAGCTCACTGGACTGTGTGCAACACGATGGGTTGAAAGGAATGAAACGATTGTCTATTTTGTTGATATGTATCCAGCGATGACAGAGGCACTGTCATTCATAAGTGACTGTCCAGATCGCGTTGCTTCTGCAACGGCTGAACAATTTCTCACTTGCATTCATGCACATGGCTTCCTTGTCTTATTAAACACACTAGATAGGTTCTCAGGTCTGCTTCTTCCCATGTCCATCTCTCTTCAAAAAACAGATGCTGACATTTTGCATTGCTTGTATCAGTTTGAAGATGTTCATGATGCTCTTCAGAGAATAAGGCAGAACTCCAAGGAGGAGTTTGATGACATATTTCATAAAGCAGAAAATCTTGAAGGTGTTACTCTTCAAATATCTCATCTGGAAGGTAGGCAAACAAAATGGGTGACCTATCCAACATCGGATCCAAAACAGTATTACAAACTTTCCATTTTTCTTCTTTTTCTCAATAGCCTCTTACAGGATCTACAGGATCAATTCAGTGAACATGTCAGAACAGCTTGCATGATTCAGCATCTGATTCCAAAACATGTGGCTCAGGGTGGGTTCAAGAACTTACAGTAAGTAGTACCATACAGATGTATGAGGATGATATTCCTGATACCAGGGAGGACTTAAAGAACGAATATTATAAGTGGCTAGCAAAATGGAGCATAGTGTCCATGGATGACAGACTGAAAAATTTCTTGGAAGCTCTTGCAGCAGCTGACATAATGTTCTATCCAAACATTCACTGTCTACTGAAAATCTTCGCTACTATACCCTTCACATCAGCATCAGCTGAAAGATCTTTTGGTTGTCTAAGCAGGCTCTAGGCATATTTGTGCACAACAATGGCACATGATTAGCTTTCAGGGCTTGCAGTGATGAACCTTTGTAGAAATGAATGTCCAGGAGTACAAGACATTATAGATGAGCTGGTGAAGAAAAATCATATACTGTAGATTTATTTAAAGTCACGTCACTGATGATTTCATGTTTGTTTCTGTTTTTTTTCTGTACAATAATTATGCTATTATTCTGATTTTGTACAAGTCATGTCCAGTTGTAAAACAAAGAGGTACTTTTTCACAAAATGTCTCTCAGAGCAACATGCAGCATTCCATATCTTCAGGAAACAAAACATCCACCCCCCACACACACCTGTTATAGAAACAAACAGGCACAGCAGCAACTATCCAATCCAGCTAAAGAGTGGCTTAGGGTTGATGGTGACTGTCTTCATCAGACATGTACAGTACACATTATCAGCATCTTGCTAGCCTCAGGTTCAGAATACAGTATGTGTCATCACAGACAGTCACCATATGTAGTATTCACTCATCCTGCAGCCAGCAAGATAATACTTTTCCTTACAGAAAAGCATTTTATAGCTTATTTGAAAGCTAAACAACTCATCTGTGAGCTGTTTTCCATGGTGAAACACAACTCAGAAGACATGACTTAGTTAGCTTTATCTAAATAATGCACCACAGGGTGCATTCAGCACCCTAGGGCCTCAGTCAGGGCACATAACGGCACCCATACCCAGCAAGAAGACCCTGAGCCCTAGCCCTGGTCAAGAATCAAACAGGCACAGTACTAAGTATCTAGCTAAAGACAACTGATGTTTCTAGATTTCTTTGAAGTTAAATAACTCATCTCTGACCTTTTTTCCCCAAGGTGGAGGAGAGCCTAGAGATTAGTTATTTACTGTAGCTTCAAAATAGGCCCTAAAATGCACTACAGAGCATCTAGTACTTCGTAGCTTCTGGGAGCCTGGAGGCCACCAGACCCCAGCATTTATGAAGAAGATTATCACCTTGCACCATGTCTGGCCTCTCCTAAATGTTCATGCTGGTTGCACCCCTGTGCCCAATGAAGCAAGGTGGTGGGCAAAGGGAATGGAATGCTGGCATGCATAAGGAGGAGTATAACAAGCAGAAGCAGGGAGGTGCTGATACCCCTTTACAAATCATGGTGAGGCCTCACATGGAGTACGGGGTCCAGTTCTTGAGACCTCACCTATGCAAGGGCATAGATGGGATGAAAAGGGTTCAGAGAAGGGCAAACAAGATGGTGCATTGTTTTCATGTGAAGCCCTATGAGGAGAGGTTGAGGGAGCTGGATCTGTACCCACTAAAGACTAGAAGGGGGGCATGATAGAAATGTTTAAATATATGAAGGGGATTAATAAGGTAGGGGGAGCTTATTCACAAGAAAAGCAAGTGCTAAAACTAGGGGTCATATTCTAAGATTGGAGGTAGGAAGGTTTAGGGACAATATGAGGGGAGTTACTTCACTGAGAGGGTAGTGCAGCCCTGGAACAGTCTGCTGGAAGAGGTGGTAAGGGTCAAAATGGTGAAGGGATTCAAGAGGGCATGGGACAAACACAAGGGGTTGACCAGTTGTCAGGGTGGGAGATCTATGGGCAGGGGGGCAAGTAGGGAGGGGAGGTAAGGTGAAGACTTGATGGGCCAAATGGGTCCTTTTCTGCCACCAGATTTCTATGATTCTATGAAAATAGAGTTAGAGATGTAGTGATAATAGTGGTATTGTGGAAAAGTTTGGTGCTTGGAGAAAGCAGATCCCTCTGACCCAAGGAATTAGCCCCCTAGGTATATAACAATGGTTACTATGAGACAACAAAGTAAATTAAATGGTGATGATTACCCCTTATGGGACCATTGAAAAAGAAAAAAAAAAGAACAAGACAAACAAAATAACAGATCACATGATAATAGAAGGTAAAGGCTTAACTTTAACTCCAATTGTAAGATCTTGTATTCTTATATCTAACCCTCCAGTACAGAAAGAGATGGAGCAACAAAATTCACACACACACACATATATATATATATATATATATATATATATATATATATATATATATATATATATCTCACAAACTGGAGATCTATCAAAAAATGTATCAGATAAACTGGAGGGGGGGGGGTGTCCAGATTGCCACTACCACCAACCTAGAGGGAATTGCTAACTCTGCAGTGTCTATGATGTCTAACGATAGAAAAGACATGAATGTTCAGTCACTGGATATTGCTGTACATATTGATTTAGACTATGCAAGTGAACATGGGGTAATGATGTGGGAATCTCCTGTCTATTTAAACCCTCCTAGTCAACAAAGTGAATTTAAACTTGTTATAAATGAACTACAGTATACCATTGAAGGGTTAACAACATTAGAAGTAACTTTTTCCAACCAAGCTACTAAGTGTAAGGAAGTAAAAGAGATTCTTGAGGCAAATACATCAGAAAAACATTATGAAGTAGGACAACTTTGCAGCAGTTATACTGGGAATTATATCCCACACTGTCTTAGTAAGGATTTGATAAAGCTCCTAAAAAATCAAGTGATGGCTTACCTCATCTTGATGGAGCAGCTGGCAATAATATCTAATAACTTGGAATCAGCAAAACTGAACATAGCAACATGTGATGCAAAAACTGAATCCTGTCATAGAAAATGTGATGTTACCTTCCCTCCAAAAGAAACATCTTCTGTTCAAATGGACTCAAGCAAGGCTATTAGCCCAGATTTTACCACAACAGAAATTCCAGAGTGACCTAGTATAATCAAAAAGGGAAAAAAGAAAGGGGAAAAAGGACATACATAGACATCATATCAGAAATGAGAAATCTAAAAAATCTAAGGTAATGGAAAAACTCAAATGTCACAGTTAAATCAATGGAGGAAAACAAAAGAGGAAACAAACATATCTTTAACAAAAAATAATGAAAATGCGTTTGTAGACAACCTATCGGTGCAGCTAAGACAATTGGAAAGGGAAGTTAAACTTCTAGTGAAAGAATGTCATCTAAGAACACCTGGGCTTGAACTGTGTGGGTGGGGGGAGGTATACTGTAGGTGAGAAATCCCTGAACTCCATAGAACAGAGGGAAATTCAACCAAATACTCAAACAACTGACAGTGTAATTATATTAGAACAAGAAGATTACAAAAGTCCAGAGATAGAATGGGACTACTGTAGAATAGAACAGGATTGGGACACAAAAGGGACATCTGAGGAAAACAGAACAAACAAAAAAGAAATGTTAAATAAAAAGTACTCAGTGTTGAGATTTATAAATTCAGAGAGCTGGCTGCAAATAGATGATACAGGCTGCCCAGCAGCATTGGAAAATTATATTAACAATGTGCTGGAGACAGAAATTGCTGCTTATGATATTCTTGAAGTCAATTTAGTAACAGATGAGTTGGGCTTGCTTGTAGATGCACAAATGTTTTCTCCAAGGCTAGCCAATTATATTTATATTAATGCTGATGTTTTTCTGAACTGGGGAGTCCAAGTTTATTATCCAAACTTGGAGTATTTTAATGTTAATAGTGGCTGTTCTCACAATAACAGCTCTAAGGGACCCATCTACTAACATACTGGCCCTTTTTAGTATACCCTATTTGGAGAATGAAACATCATATAAAAAAATAATAGCAGCACTACTTATTTTGCTCAGAAATGTCTTACAAATACCTGTAGAAAAGAACATTTTGTATATGTCCAAAGAGCAGGGCTGGTGTCACAGCTGAAAATCTTGTTTAAAAAATGAAAATATTGTGGAGCGAATATTAAAGAAGACAGAGATACTTGATTTAATGGGATTATACATAGTAGAGGTTAAACATCTGAAGTATGAGTATAGGGACCCTGGTATGTTAAGGAACTCAAAACCTACTCTTCTAGTTGACAAACTCATGAAAATGACAGGTTATGGGAATTGACTGATGCTAAGAAAGGACTGCCAAGTTGGTAAAGCTATAACCCCTCCCCCAAAATATAACATCAGAAAACCTAGAAATTAGTAAAAAGTCTTCCCTAAAAAGAAAAAAAAAACCTTTTCTATTACTACAGGGAATATTGCAGGGATTCTGTGTAGGTTCTCAGACAATGTCTGGTTGGATTTTATTCTTAGAGCTGATATCCTACATCTACAGGAGACCTGGCATGGAGAGAAGACTAATATATTGTTGAATGGATATGAGCTATTTCAGATCCCAGGTGTCAAATAAAAAAATTTGGGAGAAGAGTGAGTGGATTAGCCATTTATTTGAAAATAGGGCTTATGATAAAATAAATATATTAGGAACATCAATGAATTATAAATCAGAGTCACTGCTAAGGCTTTCAAAGTAATCTTGACAAACTGTTATCTCCCTCCACTAAATTAAAATTTTCATAAAAAAACTATGTAGTATGACTTATTGCAAATAATTTAGGAAAGTAGCTTAAAATATCCAGATTATGAGATATTAGTAGGAGGAGACTTCAGCTGAGCGGCCCCGGTGCTGATCCCTGCCAGCGGCCGCACCTTCACATCCAGCCCACCCTCCTAACCAAGGAAGCAGCCACAAGCCCAAACGCTCCTCACTCAGCAGAGAGGCCTCAGCGATGATTCTGCTGGAACGCCCGCACCTCCGCATCCAGCCCACCCTCCCTGACCAAGGAAAGCAGCTGCAAGCCCAAATTGGGCTACTCACTTCAGCCGAGCAGCCTCGGTGCTGATCCCTGCTGGTGACTGCACTTCCACATCCAGCCCACCCTCCCAAACCAAGGAAAGCAGCCACAAGTCCAAATGGGGCTCCTCACTTCAGCGAACCAGCCCCAGCTCTGATCCTTGCCGGTGGCCACACCTCCACATAGAGCCTGCTCTCCCTGACCAAGGAAAGTACCCACAAGCCTGAATCGGGCTCCTCCTTTCAGCTGAGTGGCCCCGGCACTGATCCTTGCTGGCAGCCACACCTCCACATCCAGCCCACCCTCCATGACCAAGGAAAGCAGCTGCCAGCCCAAATAGGGCTCCTCACTTCAGCTGAGTGGCCCCAGCTGCTGGCGGCCTCACCTCCACATCCAGCCCACCCTCCCTGACTAAGGAAAACAGGTACAGATGGTCAGCTCATAGCCTGGAGATGCCAGGCTTAAATCCCCACAATTTGACTGGCTCCTGGGGACTATTGCCGCTTCCCGATTGGACACTGCAGATCCCCATCGAGAAAGCACTCAAGGTTCCTTTTTCAAATCAGAGCTTGGCCACTGCCTGCTCTACTCCCTGGACAGTTTTTAGAAGCATTACTGCTACTGGGGAAATTAATTTTTCTTGGAATATTTTTTCTGTTCAACCTGCTTCACTGAAAACCTTTAGACTATAATAGCTAGGCTTTAACTGTGATAGCCAGCCTGCCTTAACTGATTGATTGACTTCTATATTGCTAAAAGCTTGAACTGCTGAATTTGTTACAGCTGAAACAAATTGCCTAATACATTAGTTTAGACTGAATTTGTATATTATTTACTGCCTGTATAACTGCCCACTGCCAGCTGTCTTTCTGCCTCACTCTGTCTCTACTACAAATTTCTCCATGAATTGCCTATTCTGTTCCCCTCTTACACTCACTCTTTTCCATCCTGCATCTCTCTTCCTCTGTTGCCCACACTGTTTCTCTACCAGCTCCCGGATCTCTGCTTCCATCTCCCCACACCCCCATGAACCAGCCTATTTTAACCTTGCTTTTTCTGTTCCCCTTTTCCACTCACTTTTTTTCATCCTGCACCTCTTTCCTCTGTTTCTCATACTGTTTTACTGCCAGCTCCTGGACCTCTACTTCCCTCTCCCTATACAATCCTGAACCAGTATATTTTTTATTTTTTAAATCTTCCTGAGGCTTAGGCAGTTTTATCTGTTCCTACCCCCCCATCAACCCGGGGTGTCATTTAGGGGTCGCCAGGGGTCGCATTCACGACCCCTATGAAAATTAAGCCACCCCTATGACAGGGCTTGCGACCCCTGTCTGGCAGTCCAGTGGCAGTGCCAGTGCAGCGGGAATGAGAGAATGGGAGGGACGTTCTGTTGTTCTGAACAGTAGTAGTCTGTTCTGGATGGGATGGATGCTGCTTGGCGCCACGCTGACTGTGCAGCTTGAGCTAAGCTCAGTTCCCCCCCCGATTGTGTTGTTGCTGTTGTTCGGGTCATTGGTTCGAGTGCAGACTTGTGCACTTCAAGTTTTTGTGCTGTGGCGTGCTCACCGCACTGACGCTGCTGTGATTGGCTGCTGGGAGGGGACTGGGAGGGCTTAGGCGTGAATCCGCGTCGCACATGCGTGGGGATTGGTGGTTGGCGGGATTTGACTGCTTTCATTGTTGCGCCATGGCCAGCAAGCACCAAGCACATCTATTCATTTCGGAATCGGTGGTGGTGGACGTGGACGGCCGGATCGGGTGTTACTGTGGCGAGCCAAGCAAGAGCGAAGCATTAGTGCTTCAAAGTTTAAAAGAGAAGAGAGTAGTAAGTAAGACTAAGAGTCTTAAGACTAGTGTTGTTGCGGTGACGCGATGGCAGAGCGGTGAGCGGGCCGGGCAGCCTCAGGCAGTCAGTAGGTCATGGTCGGTTGACGGTGAGGTGAGCTGAGTAGTGCAAGAAGAACTTAGACCCCGGGGCCCAGCAGTAGCAGGCCAGAGACAGTGCATGGTGCGGCAGTGGACTAAGAGGTGCGGTGGGGAGTCAGTCGGGAGGGAAAGGGATGCCTCGGCCCTCGGAGCCAGGAGGAGGACTATTAAGTAAAAGTTTCAGGTGGCAGTGAGCAGTGCACTGCAATTGGGCTCAGCAATTATCCAGTTAAAGTAGTCGGGCCGCCGACACCGGTCGCAGGCCAGTCGGGACTCGGGAGTCCGGGAAACCAGTCACCAGGCACTCTGGTGTTGCTGCTGCAGGCAGTGCAAGGGTCAGGACTCAGACAGCAGGTCACCAGGTGACACTCAGATGAGCCTGGGGGAGAGTTAGAGTGAGTGGTGGGCCAGGCAGGACTCAGGAGGAGGCAGCAGGCAGGCGACAATCACTGGAGCACTCTGCAGTGCAGGTGGTGGTGCCACCAGGTGGGGTCTGGGGTTGTTGCCCTAAGGTCGGGTCGGGAAGGATCCAAGGGAGGTCAGGAGCCAGTACACTATAGGCAGCTATTCCAGCTAATAAGACAGGCTGAGTGAGCCTGAGGTGGCTGGTCAGACAGTCACTGACTTGCTTGGGGGAGGGGGCCTTGGCTTTCAGAAGACAAGTGAGCTGCAGTAGTGCTCAGTAGCAATTTGGAAGGGGGAACTCCTCTTTTACTGTTGAGGGAGACCTGACCCTGAAGTAGTCCCCATCCTTTGCCCTTGCCCCTGAGGCCTGATCTTGATCTCGCCACACTTGCACGCAGCTGGGAGGGTGGCAGGGTGCTAAAGGAGTTAGGTGTCTGATAGTCGCTAGCTCCATCATCTCACACCCACGGGTTGCTGTTAAGGTTGGGTTGGGAAGGAGGAGGTTGGTTTAGGCAGTTAAGGCAGGCTGAGGCCTACAACTTAAGTGGCCAGAGACTCTCCGGGTGGCATTGCGGATGTGTAGTAAGTTTTGTGTCCTCATAGTCGGGGCGGTGGCACACTCAGCACGGCACCAGATAGGTGAGGTGACAGTGGAGCAGAAGCCAGCAGTTTTCTTCTGTTGGAGCTAGAGACGGTGGAGCCGTAGAGGAGCCAGATAGAGGAGAAGGCGAAGCTGCAGTAGCAGAGGAGACTTTAGAGGAGAGCATCTGTCAGGACAGCCAGCCAGCATCGCCCAGCAAAGGTGGTAAGGTAAGTAGCTGCCTGCTGGCAGGCTAGTACATTTTGTTCTCACTTGTGTTGTGTTTGTTTGGACTGAGATGTGGAATGATATGGGGGCCCACAAGCAACTGATGCTGCACGCAAGCACAACCTGAACCTTCTTAGTTATTTGTGGTACAGTATGTGACTTGCTCCAGGCAGGGTGTAGGTGTAGCCAGACAATATACATATGTACACCAGGACTGTGTGTGTGTGTTCCTGTATGGCACAATCAATATGATATTTGTACTCCCTGATACTGGTTGCTGCCCCCCCTTTGCATGGGTATATGCAGATGTCATGCATTGTTCCTTGGGACAGCAATATACCAGCCCAGCCCCAGCCCCTGTAAAGCTGTATAGCCCCTGGGTTGCAAAGACAGTAGCAGTGGCCAATCCTTCTGGTGCTGACATATAAACATACAGAGAGGTTCTGCTGGTTCTGTGTTGTTGTGTCCATGGACTAGGAAGCTGTTCAGGGTCTATATGCTGCCCCCTTCAATACAAGTATACACCATGGTGTACATGAGTATGCCTGCCTACACCCATGGCCAGGATAGTAGTCCAGCTATGAAACATCTTAACAACATTAGGGTCCCACTCCTTTCTGCCCAGTTTTACATCTGGGAGAGATTTAAATTTATAAGGAGGCCAATTGACCTGCTCAAGGGTTCACTCCAAGCTAGATGTTGAGTGAGTTGTAGTGGGATTTGAACCTGAAGTTTTTTTGTGCTCTTCTCTAACCATGGGGACAACAGTCAGTTTTCCTGCTTCAGCTAAATCTGCCTAAATAATAAGAAATGAGCAAGCAAGACAAGTAAGCTTCTAGGTGTGTGTGTGTCAGTATGTTTGGGGGGGGATTAAAAAAAACTCTTCCTATGAAGAGCCTAGGTTCAAGGCTGCAGGACATTTCAGTTTTGTTAGTGGTTCAGACAGTGCTAAATGCTTACAGTTGATTACAGTCACCCTTGATTTATGTCTGCTGAGCTGGGCTGGGCTCTGAACATTTGGCAGCAGCAGTGCAACAGCTTACTCAATGTAATTGTCACTGTGAAAAGGAATGCAGACAAAATTACCCTTTTTATTTGTAACTGTACACTGCTTCTACAAAAAAGCCCTATGACGTCATGATGCTTTCAGATGTTAGCAGCCGTGTTTGGACAAATGAGAGAAGCCCTTTGTTGTACTGAGCACAGTCACGTTCAACACTTAAGCAATAAGGCATGACCAGGGGTTATGTTAATGGTCTGTTAATCACCCTCTAGTGGCTCTCGGGGCATAGTGTGGCTGGCACGAGGCATTGCTGAGTGCCAGATGCCCCTAGAGGGTGATTAACTGGCATTAACATAACCCCTGGGAGTGCCTTATTGTTGTTATAATAAAAATGTTTTTTTGTAAACAGTGTTAAAACCTGTTCAATATATGGGTATGTTGTACAAGTATGCTGATTAAGCAATTTATCCCTCCAGGGTGTGGGTATACTGGAGGATTTACCACGGCTGGTGTGATTCAGTCACGAGGCGCAACCGAGTGACCGAACCACACCAGTCATGTTAAGTCCTCCAGTATGCCGACACCCAATAAATTTATATTATACAATGGCAAATGTAGTTTTATTTAATTTTTTTTAGATATTTTGTAAGTAACTGAAGTCTGTATGGTTGGAAGGAGAATGTAATGTTTTGTAATATTTACCGCAGTGTTTTAGTGAAAAGGCGACAGGACAAATGGCTGCAGTTTCGATCAAAATGAAAGCGACCTGATTGGCATGATATAAGACTGGCTTGTACTTTTTTCAGTGGGTACACTGGAGGATTTACCACACTGGGAAAGGTACCAACCAACCAATCAGGTTGCAGGATTTGGCTCATTCGATTTACCACATTGTATAATAAAGCAATATACCCCTTCAGGGTGTAGGTATACTGGTGGATTTACCACAGCTGGTGTGGTTCGGTCAGGAGGTGCAGCTGAGTGACTTAACCACACCAGAAGAAGTAAATCCACGGTATACCGACTCCCTGGAGGGGTATATTGCTATTATGCAATGGCTTACATTTTTGGGTGACTAAAATATAGAAATACTTTTGTTTCTCTTTTTAATCATCATTTTGTTATTTTATTGCTCCACCAAAGCAAAATAGTTCCTTGTTGCTAGGCAGAGTTAAGTAGTGGTGATGCCCCCTTAGTTTTTTATCTTGTTTGTCGAGCTCTGAACTGAATTTTGTGTGTGGGGGTTTGTTGTGAGGCTGTGAGCATTGAGATTTGCAGTTTGATTTGTTTTTTCATGCGTCTTCCATCCTATAGTGGGAATTCTAAAGGGACAGCTGTCATCTGTGACCTCGTGCTTCCAGTTACTGTGCGTAAAATTATTGCAGGGCCGGAGAATATTTTGTTTAAGTGTTTTATGTGGGTTCAGGGTCTAAGAACGGGAACTGCTGGTACTGTGAGCACTTATGGAAGTAAGCGTAGGATTGTAGTGTGTTTGCCACTGTTTGGATTCTGGCAGTCGGAGTGATTTTTTGTGAGGGTTCCTGCTGCGGCTGACTGGCGGCAGGCACCTTTTCCAGTGGGTACACTGGAGGATTTGCAACGCTGAAAAGGTGCCAGCCAGCCAATCAAAATGCAGCATTGTGTGAATTTTTTTTTGGCCATTGTATAATAAAAAATTAATATAAGGCTGTTAGAATGTTTACAGCCAATCAGAAAGCTTCATTTCTCAGACCATTGTTATAATTTTATTTAATAAAACTGAGGCATTAGCTTAAAGGTGCTTCATGTACTCATCACATTACATGAACTATATTCTGAAAATGAAATTTCTTCCAAGTGATGCTGAGGGCAGGCAGGCAGCATTGGTGCCTCCCCCCCAAAAAAAATACTCACTAAAAGAAGAAAAACAAATCTCACTGGTGAAGAGGTTAAGAAACTGATGCATTGTACAGTTGACAAGGACTCAAAAGTCAAAAACAAACCACACAGACCGGTCTGATACCATCTTACATCAACATCTTTAAACATAACCCCTTCTCCACTGGTTACAATAAGTACTCCCAAACTGGCTACAACTAATCTGCAAAGGCCAATTGGAAACATTAAGATTTTTAAGAGTCTTAAAGCAGCTTAAAGACATAGCCAGGGCTCCAGATAAGGTCTGTACCAGCCTATTTTACTCACCTGTCCTCATTTGAGGAAATACACTTCAGAAATGTTTTTAATGCATACCAGTACTCACCCAACATTTGTACATACGCCACACGCCAAAGAATAGTGCTTCAAATCATAACATAACTGGTGAATTAAAAGTAAAATTTTTTTGACAGATTTACAGCACTTGTATGCATCCCACTTTTGTTTTATAACAGAAATGTTTTTGCATCCTTGCATTTATAAGATTACTTTTAAAATTCAGAATTATAATAGACCTTTTTTTAGGTTCATAGGTACAGTTAAATGTAAAATTTACACCCATATGTTAATGTTTTTAATTCCCTGATGTCATCACTGTTTGCAGATTTCGTAATGTACACTGGTGATTTCTTTAGACTGTGTGCACATTTGAATTTATAGCTGTTTTTCACAGTTTCAAAACTGATATCTGATTTGCTAATCACTGGGCATAGCTGCTGGCAGTCTGTACATTGCTAAATTTCTTCTTTAGTAGCCTTCACTGATTGAAATTTCTTTGAAGTTGGCTGCTAAATAAGTATTACTGAAATGTCTCTGTCTAAGAAGAAGGCATCCAGTGATCCAAAGCAACCATCGGTGCTTCAGTTATTTGCTAAGAAAAGAATTCCAGCAGACACTCCACATGCTGAACATACAGTGAAGAAATCAAGACCTGAAGATAGTGTTCTGTTAGCTGGTATGCATGAATCTGATAGTAGAAGTATAGTTTCAGAGACTAGTTCTGCTGCTACAGGCCCAATACTTGTTGCTTCGCCCTCACCCTCTGATGCATGTGCAAGCACATCCTCCGATGCATGTGAAAGCACGTCACTGCCATCTAGTGAAGGCCACTCATTTTCAGTGGGTGAGTGTGTTGATCACGATACTGTGCCAAGTGACATATCTGCTACTCCTTACCAAGCTCCAGTTCAGCGAGTGTGTTTTCCTGTGACAAAATCCGTAAATTTAATGGTGATTACAAAACTCATAAGTGGGTAGAATATTCAGTACAGAGAAATGCTGTATACTGTTTTGCTTGCAGGCATTTTACTAGCACTCGTACTGCACCTGGAGGTGGAGATCATGAACGTGGAAACATTCCTTTTGTTGATATTGGTTTCTGTAAATGGGAAAAAATTGGTCGTGCCTTCAGAAAGCACAGCGAGTCTGAGAAACACAAAGCATCTGTTGTAGCATGGTGTGAATTTAGCCGTATACAGTCTTCATCAGGACATCAGTCAGTTGCGAGATGGCTGGAAAAAGATAGGGACATTGAAATTGAAGAAAACAGATGCCATGTTGAATTACTACTGCATGCAGTGTGTTACCTAGGACGGCAAGGTCTTGCCTTCAGAGGTGGTGATGAGTCGACAAATTCCGATAACAAAGGCAATTTTATTGAGTTTCTGGAAACATTTTCTGCACATGACTCAAAATTAAAAGAAAAAATGTCTAGGAGATATGGTCATTATACCTCTCCAGAGTATCAAAATGATTTGATTAACATAGTTGAAACATTAATACGAGAGAAAATTGTAAGTAAAGTTACAAAATATTTCTCTGTTTTAGTCAATGAAACTAAGGATGTATTATGCAAAGAGCAGCTCAGCTTTGTAATCCGTTTTGTTGACGGAGATGGTAATATCTGTGAAAAACCACTTGGCTGCTACCACATGGATAAACTGGATGCTGGTAGTTTGGCTGGTGCCATCAATCAGGCAGTATATCAGGCTGGACTGCAGTGGAAGCACTGTGTAGCACAGTGCTATGATGGAGCCTCTGTCATGAGTGGGTGCTTCAGTGAAGTACAAGCAAGAATAAGAGAGATTGCTCCTCAAGCTGTTTATATCCATTGTCATGCACACAGACTGAATCTTGTCTTGGTACAAACAATTAATAATATATCAGAAGTGAAAGAATTTTTCAGCATCTTACAGGCTGTATATGTATTTATTTCTCAAAGTTCAGCAATACATGAGTTGTTTGTCAAAGCTCAGAAATAAGAAAGTCTACAAGTTCTGGAACTGGAACTACTGTGTGGTACACGACGGTTTTACTGGTACAACTGTGTCAAGAAATTTCAGTTGCATCTAGAGTCCATTATTATAACACTTCATGCTATTCAGTCACAAAACACTAGCAAAGAGGCAAGTAGTGAAGCAAAAGGTCACCTGTTTAAAATTCAGAACTTCACCTTTGTAGTAACAATGTACAGCCTAGAAACTATTTTAAGGAAGATACAATCGGTGTCTGAGGAACTTCAGAGAAAAGATCTGGATTTGCCAAGTGCTTGTAATCTTGTTCAGTCTTCGAAAAGTGAGCTCTTGTCTCTACGTAATGATTCACAGTGGCAGAAGATTCACAAGGAGGCACAACAAGCTGCTGATCACTGTGGCATTGATTATGATGTACAAGCCACTTTGCACACAGGAAGGCCTCTGCGCAAACATCAATTGAGCTGAAAACTGACAGAATTTTTTGTTTCATCCACTTTGGGGAAATGGACTGCAAATATAGAAATTCAGGACATTTCTGCAAGATCTAACAGTGATAGGCTTAAACAGGAAATATACCTGGCCTACATTGACAGGTTTGTTACTGAACTTGATTCACGCTTCACAAGTAATCTGGACATCTTAAAAGCTGTTGCTGCTTTCAACCCAAAGGATGAGAGTTTTCTAAATTACTCTGTTTTAAAGGTCCTAGCAGAATCTTACCCAGGAGCAAATATAGACACAATTGTATTAGAGTCACAGCTGGAATCAGCAAGGCATACCTACAGAACAAAATATGCAAAGTATTCATTGTGTCAGACAACAGTTGTAATGCCTTTGTAATGCATTTTCAGAAGTCCTGAAGATTTTGAACCTGGTGCTGGCACTCCCTGTGACCACAGCTTCAAATGAACATTTCTTCTCATGCATGAAAAGAGTGAAAACTTACTTAAGAAACAGTTGTGGTGACAGATGACTCAGTGACTTAATGATGATGGCATGTGAGCCACTGGAGGTGAAGCAGCTAGACCTGTCAGTAGCAACAGACAGATTTGCTCAGATGTGTTCAAGAAGATACCCATTACTGAAGTAACATTACTATCTACAGTCAGCCATCAGTCTTATGTGCTACCAGTGTCTCCAGTCAGCCACCAGTCCTGTGATCCAGTTCTGTCCCAGTCAGCTCAGCAATGAGTCCCGTTTGCAACTTGTTCCTCCAGTAAGCAACCAGTCCAGTATGCCAGCAGTGTTACTACCAGTCAGCCAACCAGCAGTCCCATCTGCCAGTAGTGTCTCCAGTCAGCCAGCAGTCAGTGTGCCAGTTCTGTCCCAGTCAGCTCAGCAACGAGTCCTGTTTGCAACTTGTGCCTCCAGGCAGCAACCAGTCCAGTATGCCAGCAGTGTTACTACCAGTCAGCCAACCAGCAGTCCCATCTGCCAGTAGTGTCTCCAGTCAGCCAGCAGTCAGTGTGCCAGTTCTGTCCCAGTCAGCTCAGCAACGAGTCCGTTTGCAACTTGTGCCTCAGTCAGCAACCAGTCCAGTATGCCAGCAGTGTTACCACCAGTCAGCCAACCAGCAGTCCCATCTGCCAGTAGTGTCTCCAGTCAGCCAGCAGTCAGTGCCAGTTCTGTCCCAGTCAGCTCAGCAACGAGTCCCGCTTGCAACTTGCCTCCAGTTAGCAACCAGTCCAGTGTGCCAGCAGTGTTACCACCAGTCAGCCAACCAGCAGTCCCATCTGCCAGTAGTGTCTCCAGTCAGCCAGCAGTCAGTGTGCCAGTTCTGTCCCAGTCAGCTCAGCACGAGTCAGTTTGCAACCCCAGCCTCCAGTCAGCCAGCCTTTTCTCCAGTCAGATACCAGTCCAGTGTGCTAGCAGTGTCTCCAGTCAGCCAGCAGTGTGCTAGCAGTCTCAACTCAGATACCAGTCCAGTCAGCCAGCAATTCATTGTGCTAGCAGAGTCTGCAGTCAGATATCAGTGTGCCAGCAGTGTCACCAGTCAGCCAGCTGTCCAGTGTGCCAGCAGCCAATGTCTCCAGTCAGCTTAGCTACCAGTCCAGAGACAGTTTGCCAGTTTTGTCTCCAGTCAGCTACCAGTCCAGTTTACCAGCAGTGTCCCCGACTAGTTAGCAGTCTAGTGTGCCAGCAGTCACCAGTCAGCTTCCAGCACTTCCAGTCACCTACCATCCCAATCTCCAGTGTGCCAGCAGTGTCTCCAGCCTCCAAGCAGGTAATAACACTCCTATGTCCTTTGCTTTACCACTTTCATGGGTGTTTAGGAGGGAGTTTATGCTCTTTTAAATTATTGTAAGAGGGGGTAGTAGCCTTGGTGTGGAGAGTTAAAGAGTACTTTTATTTGCTTTGCTGCAGTATTTGGAAGTCTGGAAGACTTTCTTTTGTGTAACCCTGGGACTCAGTTCTTTTTCCTTTTATTACAGTTTTTCTTTACAGGTTTTTTGGTGCACAATTTTACTAGGATCTTTTCTTTTCTTTTTTTCTTTACAGGTTTTTGGTGTGATTTATTTATTTTTTTTCATCAGCTCATTTTCCTTTTATTACTTCTTTTACAAGTTTCATTGTGTCATTTCTTTTACTAAGCTCTTGTTTCAACAGAGAAGAAGTAAAGTTCTCTCCATGGTTCAAGGTTCAGAGTATGCTTTCATAACAGTATTATTTCTCTCATGTTTTGATGTGTGTTTTTTATGTACTGTAAGGTATTGGTTTAGAGACGGCTCTTTATTTTTAGCAATGTGTGCCGTAGCTTGTATAGTACCAGTCATTTGACATGAACAGTGTGGTAATATTTTGTTTTGGAAACAGTGTGGTAGTATACAGAGGATAATGCCTGATGTACAGGTGATAACCATGGTATAATCACTTCAGGTGGTGTCTAGGGCATCAGTAAACCTAGAATGCACAGCTTGAGAGGTTTACAATTGCCCTAGCAACCACGAGAGAGGATTACACCCTGGTTATCACCTGTACATCATGCATTGTCATTTATAGTGTATGGGACTCAACATGAAAAGTCCCCCCCCAACATAAGTAATTTAGCATTACCTTATTAATGGATCTGCACTATACCCACATGATTGTTTAGGAAAACAATTTATTAGGATACACGGACTGAATGACAGTGAGCCAAAATAGCACCAGAGTTAAAATCTCTATCATACATAGTGATTGCTAGACAATAAACTGTGAAGATTGGAATGTTATTTGAATACTGTACTGAGACTAACAATTATATTCTGGGTATGTAGAATACTGAATGACACTAGCATTCCGTTTGTAAACCCACTGCTATGACAAGAGAGATAGTTTTATAAGGTTCTGACATCACAACAGTGGGATTACAAGGTTGTAATCTGTTTGATTTCAATGGGTAATAAGGGCTACCCATGTATTAATATTGTTTAATATTTGTACAGTTGAGGAATGGGACTTTCACTATACTGATGATTCCATAATTTGATGAAAACTAGTTATTTAAGTTGAATCAACATCTGTAATGAACCATTTCAGATTTATACTCAGACTTTACTATCCAATTCACACCCATTTTTAAATTACTTGGTAACTAGCTCTATGTCACATTGACAAATGCCACCCTCTCTGGCCCCGCCCACACCATGGCCCCACCCACACCTTGGCCTCACCCACACCATGGCCCCACTCACATCATGCCCACCCCACCTTGCTACCCCTATGATTTTGCTGAAATGACGCCCCTGCCATCAACCTCCTGAAACAGCCTTTTTCTTAATTATTGCCTGGAGCCTCTGACCAGACCTCTCTGCAGGAATCCTTCTCTCTTTTCACACCCGCTATTTGCATCTACTTCTGCCCTAAGCACTAAATTGCCCAGGGCCCTCCCACTGATTTATCTAAGCTTTGTCTTGTGTGTTTTTTTTTTTCTAACAGCCCACCTTTCTGCTCTTTTTCTAGCTGCAAGCCCAAATTGGGCTCCTCACTTCAGCTCACTGATCCCTGCCAGCAGCTGCCATTCTGCATCCAGCACACCCTACATGATCAAGGAAAGCAGGTACAGACAGTCAACTCCTAGCCTGGAGCTGCCAGGCATCAATCTCTGCAATTTGACTAGCTCCTGGGGACTGTTGCCACTTCCCGATTGGGCACCGAAGATCCCCATCAAGAAAGTGCTCTAGGCACCTTTTTCAAATCAGAGTTCAGCCACTGCTTGCTCTACTCACTGGACAGTTTTTTGCCCACCCCCCTTCCCACCTCCCTCCTTTGTTAAATACACTTTCCACTGATCCCCATCCCTAAGTCTTCATTCTAGTCAATTTCAGCAGCTTCCTAAAGGGACTGTCCTCTTGCAACTTCTTAAAGGGGCAGTCCCCTGTCGTGCTCAAATTTGACCAAGTACTATTGACTGCCCTTCCTTCATCACACACTGCTTCTTACAGCTTCCTATTACAAGTGCCTTACCACTTTTTAAACACAGGGCATAGTTTCTCCTACCACACTCAACTTTAGTTTACCCTACTTCCCTATTCCCTCACTTATTACTGTCCTGTCACTTTCCCTCTTTCTGTTCACCAGCATGGATTGTTCTAAGCAGTTCCACCTTCCCTTTTACTCTCACTCTTTGTTCTTCCCCTGCCACATTTTGATCAACTTCCTCACCCTGTCCCTCCACTACCCCTCCCTCCCTCCCATCCCCTCCCCACCATTTTCACCCTCCTAATCCTTCTCACTCCCTCCATCCTTTATCTCACTCTCCCTTGCCCCACTCCTCCTCCCTTCTCCCCCACCCCTTTGTGCTTCCAATTCCATCCCTGCCCCTCCCCATGCAAGCCCCTTCATCAGCCTTTGCCTATTCCATGAGTTCTCACCTTCCTACCAAAACTGTATATTTTTAACCCACCACTACACCAGGCCTTATACCACCAAGCTGTCTTCACTTTTGAACCACAGGCTCCTAAGGCATCTACTCTTACTACTACTCATCTCGGGCTCCATTCACTCCAACCCCAGCACCTCACCTCCTACCCATTTCACCCCTCACTCCTCCCCCAAACCCTCTAAACAGCTCACTTTTGCTCACCTTAACATGCAAAGCCTTTTGCCAAAAAAAACTTAATTGTGTCCTGGGTGACGGCTAATGATTTTGATGTCATTGCCCTCACCGAAACTTGGCTGAAGGAGGACATCTCCCTGAATGAAATCCTTCTTGAGTGTTACTCAGTCTTTAGAAGAGACAGGGTGGGAAAGCGTGCAGGAGGCTGCTTCATCTGGATTGCCGATCACCTCCTTGAACCAAATTTGTCCCCCCACTTCCCACCTCCTCCCTCCAGTCCATCTCGATTAACCTCCTCCTTGGAGTGAATAAAATGGTCAAAGTCAGCTTGGTTTATCTGCCATCCTCCTCCTAATCCCATGATCTAGACTCCTTCCTAGATATCAAGACCTCCCTTCCCCAAGGGAGAGATTGGTTCATCCTATGGGATTTCAACCTTAACTGGCTGTCCCCTCACTGTGACTCCACCAAGGAATCCTTACTTGACCTTGGCTTCCATCAGCTCATCAGTGAACCTACCAGAACCAACAACAAGACTGAATCTCAGTCACTCATTGATGGGCTCCTGGTCTCACACCCCTCTCATGTCACTGCCTCCGGAGTTCTTCCCAACTCAGTCAGTGATCACTGTACTGTTTTCTGCTGTTGGTCCACAAAAACACTCCCCACCTCCACAAATTCATCCAAACCAGGTAATTGAAGAAGCTGGATGCCTCCTAGTTTTACAAAGCAGCCCTAACCCGAGACTAGTCCTTCACTGAAAACATTTCTGATATCTGCAAAGTGCTTGAAGACTTTATCAATAAGTTCCTTGCCCTCTGCAATCATTTCATCCCACTTAAGAAGTTCCGGGTCAAGGGTTCTAACCAAGAATGGGACACCTCCGAACTTTGCAAACTAATGTGGGATAAGGACCAAGCCTGGAGGTTGTACAGAAAACACAAAACCTCCCCACTCCTTCAAGACTTCAAAACTCTCAGGAACAGGTGCAAATCTTCCAGAAGATCTGCAAAATCCTCCTTCATCCTGGAAAAACAACATGCTGTTCATGGGAACCCTAGGAGGACCTGGAACATTCTTAACAACCTAATTGGTAAGAGAATTTCCAAAGAACGTATTTGTCCCAGCTCCGAAGGGACCACCACCCCAGAGCCAAGTGAAATTGCATCCCTTTTCAATAAATACTTTGGTGACCTCAACCAGTACAAGCCCAGCTCCCCTCCTACACCATCTACCCCACACCTCCCCCAGTCTCCCATGTCAAGTTTCATTTTAGATACCTAACCCTTGGTGCAGTGGTCAAGTTAATCAGAACAAATGACCCAAGACCATCCAAGGCACTGGCATCATTGACTTCAGAGTTCTCCATCTTGTCTGTGACTCCCTGGCCATCCCTCTCACTAACATCCTCAACCACTTGCTCTGCATGGGGTCCTTTCCTAAAACATGGAAGTGCACCATTGTTAAACCTCTTCACAAATCCGGACCCGAGGATCTAGTATCCAACTACCACCCCAACTCCCTACTTGCTACTCTCTCCAAAATTTTAGAGAAAGTAGTCCACAGGCAAATCACAGAATTCCTCTTCAAATACAACCTGCTCAAGGAGGCCCAGCATGAGTTCTGTGCTTGCCACAGTACTGAAACTGCCCTCATCAAGTTCACCCACTCCATTGACAAAGCCAACAACAAAGGCCTCTACACTGGTGCTGCATTCGTAGACCTCACCAAGCCTTTGTCCTCGTTGATCATGAAGTTTCCCTCCAAACCCTGCTGGCCTCCATTTCTCACCAGATGTCTGCCTCTAGTTGAAGGACTAGATCCCATCACACTATTATTGGCGGTGTCCTTTCTGAATCCTGCCCCATCAAATACGGCATTCTCCAAGGGTCCATCCTGGGCCTACTGCTCTTCTTTCTGTAATTAACTCCCTACCTGACAGCTGCACCTCCTCTGAACTCATTCTCTATGCCGATGATGCAGCCCTTTTCTGTCAGGACAAAAAAAACACCACTCTCATTAACAAACTCTAGTTCGATTTCAGCAGACTTCATACCTGGTTCACTTCCCAAAAGTCTACATAGAAACATAGAAACATAGAAGCTGATGGCAGATAAGGACTGCAAGGCCCATCCAGTCTGCCCATTTCTTTTTCTACTTATGAATGTGCCATTGACCTTTGCACTGTCAATGGCCTATCTATTCATACTCATCTGTATTGCTCCCTTATGCCTATCCCATGCCTGTTTGAAGCCCTGCACTGTATTCATATCCACCACTTCCTGAAGTAGGCTGTTCCATGCATCCACCACCCTTTCTGTGAAAAAGAACTTCCTCACATTACCCCTTAATTGTCCTTCCTCTAATCTCATGCTGTGTCCTCTTGTCCTGCTATTTTTTCTTATATTGAAATATGTTAGACTCTTTCACCTTGTTAAAGCCCTTAAGGTGTGTGAATGTTTCAATCATATTACTTCTCTCCCTCCTTTGCTCTAGGGTATACATATTGAGCTCAGTTAATCTGTCCTCATATGTTTTCTGATGCAGTCCCTGCACCATTTTGGTTGCCTTTCTCTGGACTGCCTCAATTTGGTTAATGTCCTTGTGGAGGTGTGGCCTCCAGTACTGCATGCAGTACTTCCGATGGGGTGTAACCAGTGTCTTGTAAAGAGGGATCATTACCTCCCTCTTCTGACTTGTGATACCCCTACTAATACACCCCAACATCCCTCTAACCCTACCTACTGCTTTAGTGGTCTGCTTGGATGATTTCAGGTCATCGGTGATGATGATGCCAAAGTCTTTTTCTTCCCTTGTGACTGCCAGCAACTCCCCTCCCAGCCTATAGGTGGATTCAGGGTTTCTCTTCCCTATGTGCATGACCTTGCACTTCTTTGCTTTAAACCCCAGTTGCCACTCTTCCAACCATTTTGCTAGTTTATCCAGATCTCTTCTCATTCTGCCCACCCCATCTGGATCATCTACTGTGTTGCAGATCTTGGTGTCATCTGCAAACAGACAAACCTTAGCTCCAGTCCATCTGCAATGTCACTGATGAACATATATAATAGAAGAGGACTGGCCCCAGGACTGATCCTTGAGGTACCGCACTTGTGACTTGCATCTCTTCAGACTGTATATCATTTACCACCACTATCTGTTTTCTGCTCGTCAACCAGTTTGCCACCCAGTTGACCAATGTCTGACCCACCCTGAGCCTACCCAGCTTATTAATCAATCTTCTATGTGGAACAGTAGCGAAAGCTTTGCTGAAGTCAAGGTAGGCAACATCGACTACTCCCCCTTAGTCCACCACTCTGCTTACCCAGTCAAAGAAATCTATGAGATTAGTTTGACAGGACCTTCCTTTTGTAAACCCATGCTGTCTTGGATCCTGTGCTCCTATGGATTCCAGGTGTTGCTCTATCCTTTCTTAAGGAGTGTCTCCATAATCTTGCCCACTACTGAAGTAAGACTGACTGGTCTGTAGTTCGCTGTCTCCTCACTGCTACCACTCTTGTGGAGCGGGATCACATGAGCCCTTCTCCAGTCTTCTGGGACCTCTCCTGTGCTCAGAGACTCACTAAGCAGTTCTGCTAATGGCTCTGCTAGTTCCACTCTTAGCTACTTTAGTACCCTGGGATGTATTCCATCAGGTTCCATTGCCTTGTCCACCCTGAGCTTATCGAGCTCTTGTAGGACCCTTTCTTTTGTGAAGGGACTAGTGCACACATCCCTCCCCCCGTGTCCATGGTGCTGAGCTGTGGGCCCTGCCCTACCTTCTCTTCAGTAAATACTGAGCAGAAGTATCTATTTAGGATCAATGCTTTTACATGGTCCTCCTCCTCACACGCCCTCTTATCCCTTTTGATTTTATCAATACCCCCTCTGGACTTTCTCCTTTCACTAATATATCTATAGAAAGTCTTGTCACCTTCTTTTACTGTTCATGCTAGTGTTTCTTTGGTTTGGGCCTTTGTCTGCCTTACCGCCTTCTCTGCTTCCCTTAGGGAAGTTTGGTATGCCTCCCTATCTTCATCCTGCTGCGTTCCCTTATATTTACTGAAGGCCAGCTTTTTGGCTCTGACCTTTTCTGCTACTGTGTTTGAGAACCAGAGTGGTTTCCTTCCTCTTTTCCACTTCCTTTTCTCACTAACACAATGGGATGTCACTTCAAGTATTGCATCTTTAATGCTTGCCCACTTTGCCTGTACCCCTCACCCATATTTCTTTTTGCCAGTGCTAGCTTAACTTTGTTGGCCATCTTATCAAAGTCAGCTCCTCTGAAGCCCTATATTTTTGCCTTGGAATGGGATGATTTTGTTCTAGTGGCCAAATTGAACCATAACATGAGATGGTCACTGGCACCCATGTGACCTTCTACCTGGAGATCTGTGATCCTTTTCCTGTTAGTCAGTTCTAGATCTAGGATAGTCCTGTCTCTTGTGGGTTGTTGTACCAGTTGTTTGAGGCCATTACCCTACAGGGAATCCATTATGTGTCTAGTTCTGGCAGATGTCCCTGCTGGTATTGACCAATCTGTATCTGGCATATTGAAGTCTACCATTATCAGAAACTCCTCTTTAGCTGTCATGTTTTGTATATCTTCTAACAGTAATGTGACTATGTTCTCCCCCTGGTCTAGAGGCCTGTACATAACCCTAGTTCTTATGGCTGTCCCATTTCCTGTTTCCAGGGTGACCCACAGTTTTCTGGCTCTTTATGTGTATTCTGAATTTCTGTAGCTTTGATATTTTCATTGACATAAAGGCCCACTCCACCCCCTTTTGTACCTCGGTCTCTTCTGAACAGTACATAGCCAGGTACTGAAATCTCCCAAGTGTGGTTACTGGTAAACAATGTCTCGCTAATGGCTACTATGTCCAGTTTACCCTCTGTCATTATTGACTGCAGGGCTGGGATCTTGTTTCCCAGACTGCCAGCATTTGGGTTCATGATTTTCCATTGGCCAGATTTCAGTGTGTTAGTTGTTGGGCGAGGTCCAGCATTTCCCTGGTGCATTGTATGGGAGCCTTTCTTTACCTGGTGATGCAAATGAACTGCAGACATGCTGAACTTCTGTTTGACCACTAGCTGAAGGGAGAGGGGTGTTCTTCCCATTCGATGTATGGGGTGCTGCACCCCTCTCATTTGCTAGTTTAAAAATTCTGAAAAGACATCAAACTTCTGCCCCAATGCACTGATTCCTTCCTTAGTCAGAGATGCAGTCTATCAGATTTAAAGAACGTTTGCTCCCAAAACTGTTGCCAGTTCTCTACAGATTTGTGTCCTTTTTCCTGGCATCAGCCCTTGAGCCACATGTTTAGCTCCCCTATCTCCCCTTCTCTAAATTTCTGTCCATCTGTCCCCCTCTCCCAGACAGGCAGGATCTCAGAGAAGGAGATGCTGGATGAAATGGATGATGGTTTGTCACCCAGCCTGGTCAGGTGTTCCTTGGTCTCCACAACTGACCAGCTGGTGAGATCGTTAGTCCCTATGTGTACCTGGACATCAATGTTTTCTCGTGCTTCCTGAACAATTTTAGCAATGTGATCAGTGTCTCTCCATGCTGATGTACCTGGGAGACATCTGACCATTACCCCTGGCTGGAGATACGTATCAACGACCTGAATCATGGAG
Source organism: Neoceratodus forsteri (assembly GCA_016271365.2). Taxonomy (NCBI): domain Eukaryota; kingdom Metazoa; phylum Chordata; order Ceratodontiformes; family Ceratodontidae; genus Neoceratodus; species Neoceratodus forsteri. The sequence goes on along the minus strand of CM028130.1, from coordinate 662,375,868 downwards.
TCTCCTATGATCAGAAGTTTTTTGGATTTCCTTTTTGTTTTTTTTGTTTTGGTTCCTGTTTTGGGGGAGTTTTGTTGTACTAGCACCTCTGCTGCAGTGTCCTGCTCTGCAGTGTCCTCTGACCCTTTGTTTGATTTTGGAGATAGAGGCAGATACCTGTTTGCAGTTTTTATATGGTTTGTGGAGGTGATATGTTGCAGAGCACCAAGTGATGGCACACTTGATTTGCCCCTCCTAACCACCTGAAAACCTCCCAGGCCAACTACCCTCTGTGGTCAAGGGGTTTCTGTTGAATGTTGTGGAAATGGTGGGAAGTTCTTATAATATATTTCCTCTTGAATATGCAATTTGAGGTGTGCAATCTCTGCCCATGCTGCCTGGAGCTGAGCCCTTAGATCTCCAATGGCCCAGCATGTAGGACAGTGTCCTTAATCCTGTAAAACTGCCCTTCTGAAAAGTGTTCCACAGTACCTACAGTTAATGATATCCATCCCAGATAAGTTCCTGGGTTTATAACCTGGTCAGAGTAATTAGAAGTAAGAAAATGAAAGCAAAAGTTTGATTTGGGGTTTTGTTTGTTTGTTTTTGTATAACTTGTTATAACAAGTTAAATTACTAGTGCTCCTGTAAATGAGGTCACTGTGCTGATACCCCTCTGATCCGCATCTTCCTGCTTTGCTACAGGAAATGTTACGACTGTGCTACCCTATAAAAGGAGTGTAGTATGGGGTGGCTGGGGATGGGAGTGGGTGGCTGGGCCCTTCCCCTGGCAAAAAAGAAGAACCATGGATGAAAGAAACAAAGACGTAAGAGCAGAAACAATCAGCCAGCAACAAATGCAGTAGCCATGAAAGCTTAACCTAATGATAGATAAAACTGTAAAACCTGTAAGTACCACCAGTAATAATTTCACAGAAGATATACCCAGTAAGAAACACTTTGCTACAGAGAAAAATAAAGCAGTAACGGAAGATATAAATGCAAAAGACAATTTGAATCAGAAGATTACAGCAGTAATCTGTAAGTACACACCTGTAGGCACACCCTGTAATAATGCAGCAGAAGGTATACTCAGCATCAACACTTTGAATCAGAGAAAAATAAAGCACTCAAATGTTAACAACAAATAGTAACAATCCATGTGAGTACAACATAAAAATAACAATACACAGTAAATCTGCCTAGCCAAAAGAAGCCTTAATCCTTATCCTTGCTCTGGTAAGGTTCTTTCCTCTGTCTTTTCAAGCAACCTAGAAGAAAAGAGCTCAGGTGAAGCTAGGTGCCTTTGCCAGCTAACCTAGTCTTCCACCTCCAACTCCAAGAAAACTAAGTTCATGGTTTTCTCCAGCCCCCACAATCCCCTTGTCCTTGACCTGTCCCTCTATGACAACCTTGGTAACTTCATTAAAGAGTCAGTGAATTCAAGTACCTTGGCTTACTCCTGGATTGCCACCTCAATTTCATTGCTCACACTAGACTCACAATTAAAAAAGCCTACCAGCGACTCAGTATCCTCCATAGAACTAAGCATTTCCTTAATGGGGAATCCAAATCCCTCCTAGTTTCCAGCTTCCTACTTCCTGTCTTTGACTATGTTTCTCTTGTCTCCCTTCCCCGCCTCTCCATCAAAAATTTATCAAGACTCTAAAGCTCCATTCTGCCTCTGGCCTCCCTAAACTCACATGCTACTGTGACCTTTATCAGCTCACTGGATGGTCCTCACGTGAGGCCCACCTCAACTGCAAGATGGCCACCTTCTTCTTCAAACTATCCCATGGGCTGCTCCCTGATTGTCTCACCTCTGTCTTCTAGAGAGCTGCCACCACCAGGTCCACTAGACTGTCCTCACCTTTCTCTTTCACAGTTCCTTTTTCCCGGATCACTCAAGGCCAAAAAAAAACTCTCTTTTATGGGACCCAAGCTCTTTAACTCTCTCCCCTGGAACTAAAACTCTGTCCCTCCACAAATGTCTTCAAACAAAATATCAGGAGACATTTCTCCCTCACACACTCCTGCACCTGCTTGTAGCCCTAATCTGGCTCCCCTACTGCACTCTTTTCCCCTTACCCTCTGGTTATCCACCTCTGGCACTTGCCCTCTCTTTCTAGCACTTGTAGTACTGTTACTCCACCTCGGCTAGTTTTTTGATTACACTTAAATGTTTGTTTCCCACTGTTTATTATATTATTGTGAAACCCTCACAGAATGCTAATGTCACGTTTGTATTTGTTAAATCACCTAGGTTAGTTTTTGGTTGCCCTTTTGTCTATACTGTCCTAACTGGATATGTACCTTGGTGTTAACCATAGATGTAAGTAAATGTTTCAGCCTATGTCATGTCACATGATTGTTGTATGTAACTGGAGGCTTGTGTAAATGGGTAACAATGCTCACATGCCTTTCCAGTATAACCAATGAAAATGAAATGAAATGGGACCTCAATGTGAGAATAGGTTCCTTTGATGGCCTACTAGACTCTTCAACTTAGGACCACTTAGAAATCCTCCATGGGGAATATGTAAGAACTACATTAGACACTAAGATAAACAAAGCAGGTCAGAAAGTGGTAAAGCTTATGAAGGAATACAATTCATACCCATTAAATGGAGGGTTGATGGGTTACTTAGAGGATCAGTGTTCCTTTAATAAGTAAAATGGATCCTAATTACTGGACTATTTCCTTTGGTCAGAGCCTGAAACTACCAGGTCCTTTATACAAGTAATTCCCAGAGTAGAACGTGATCACTATCCTGTGTTATTGAAGTGGCTTTTAAAGAATCCAATAAAAGAAAAAACTTTACCTCCATTATTCACAGAAATTAGCGCAAAAAAGGGTGCAATGGGATGGTATCAATGGTATCATGGATGAACTGATTTTAACAACAGTGGAAAACTTCTTGAATGAAAATGTAGTTTCCCAGCTGGCCAGATTTTTTACAGCAGTCTGACTATCGGAACAACTCACCCTGCTTTTTGGAGAATTGCAAAAAAAAAATTATACAGGGACATTAAAAAATGGAATTAACAAAAAAGAGGAAACTTGATTCAATATAGAATGCTTAGAGAGGAAATGTATGCTCCAATGCAAGATCGGGGAGACTAGAAAAACAAAGCTAACCCCCAAAATTAAAGAGCTAAACAATGAAAGGAAAAAATATCATGCCCTGACAAAGGAGAAAAAGATGGCACACTACCTTAGGCAATGGAATAAAATGCTTACAGCAATAAATTAAAAGGATTCATAAACCTTATGGGCCTTAGTGGCTAAAGGGACAAGTAACAGCAGAAAAAATATAGACTCCTATATCCCAGAGAAGACATGGATCAAACACTATAGCAATGTCTTCTAGGTGGAGGAAGATGGCTCATTTGGTCTAAAAATACCAGTTTCAGATACAGGTTTAAGAATACAATGCTCAGAGGTTTATATGGCAATAAAGTCCATAAAAGAAAGGAAAAGTCACTGGTTCAGATATCATCCCTGCAGAAGTCTACCAAAATAAATCATCTGTTTGGTGCAACTCACTAACTTCTTTTTATAACATATGCATCAAGGAAAATTTAATTCCTGAGTCCAGGAGGGGATCTGATGTAACATAGGAACACAGAATATGACAGCAAAAGAGGACCACTCTGCCCATCTTGTCTGCCCCTTCCCATCTCCATGACTCCTTTGCAATATTTTCCTTACTCCGCACTTTCTTGCCTTCCCTCCCTAATGCAGTCTTCAGCTCTACTTTTCCCAACTGGGTTCATACCCTTATTTCTCATATTTAAACCCATGTAGGTATCCCATTTCCTCTTGAACTCCCCCATTGATTTAACTACCACCACCCACTCAGACAGCTTATTCCAGGGAACCACCACCCTCTCAGTGAAGTATTGTCCCCGCATATTTCCTTTGAAATTGCCACCCTCCAGTTTTAAGCTATGCCCCCAGTCCATGTGTTATCACTCATTTTGAAAATGCTCCCTTCCCTCACCCTGTTTATTCCCCTAAAATACTTAAAAGTTTCTGTTATATCCCCCCTCTCCCTCCTTGTTTCCAGTGTGTACAAGTCAAGCTCCTCAAGCCGCTCTTCATATGATCTCTTGTGCAAGCCTTGCACCATTTTGGTAGTCCTTCTCTAGACCATCTCCACTTTATTCTTGTCATCCTGCAAGTGTAGTCTCCAGAACTGTACCCCATACTCCAGGTGTGGTCTAACTAAGGACTTGTACAGTGGCATGATCACCTCTCTCCTCCTATTTGTGATACCCCTCCCTATGCATGCCAGCATTCTGTTTGACCTTTCCCACCACCTTGTTACACTGGTTTGCCACTTTTAGGTTATCTGAAATGATAATCCCCAGATCCCTTTCCTGCTTTGTTGCCTCAAGTTCCTCTCCTCCCAGTGTGTAGCTTGTCTTTGGATTCTTGCACCTCATGTGTATTATCTTGCACTTCTTTGCATTAAAGCACAATTGCCACCTCCCCGACCACTCCTCCAGATTGCTTAGATCCTCCATTTTCTTCACACCCTCAGGTGTATCCATCCTATTACAGATCCTTGTGTCATCTGCAGATAGACAAACCTTCCCATGTAGACTCTCTGTTATATCCCCAATGTAGATTTTAAACAGTATTGGGACCAATACTGACCGCTGCTGCTCCCAACTTGTCACTTTTCCTGCCTGGAGTGAGCCCCATTGACTACCACCCTTTGAGTTCTGCCTTCTAGCCAGTTTTACACACAATTTGTTAATTTCCTCCATACACTTAAGCTGCCCAATTTGTTCACCAGCCTCCTGTGAGGGACAGTGTCAAAAGCCTTACACCCCTTACACCCCTTAGTACTAAGATGGTGGCCACACTGGGCTGATCATCAGTTAAAGAGGGATAGATGAAATTTATTTTAATTTGCTTAAAGTTGTTTTGTTGTTTTTTGGTCTTATTCTGTAAGAACTGGTATTCTTATCTTAGTGAGGGTTGTAGTTAATTTAGGAAAGTTAAGTACTTGCCACTGGAGTAATGGAATCTGTTTCAGGATCAGAATGCCAAATGCCAACCGTTAGACTGTTTAGAGCTTTTGGAGCCCAGATTTGGACTGCACTTTCTACAGCTATGATGTTTAAACTGTGATCAATCCTGGTCATTTAGTTGTGCCATCAATGAGTACAGCGAAAATCAAGTTTGTTGCTGATCTGCCTGCTTTCTAAGCAAATCATGGACTCTTCTTGGGAAAGAGATTTGGTCTGCCACCTGCAGCTCTTCCTGATGAGGGAATTCATGAACTGTTCTTTTTGTGGTCTGCTCAGAGGAAGTGAAGTGAGACTGCCTTTTAACCATCGGAATCCAGTCCAAGTTGGAGTAGTATGATCTGTGGACTGGGGGAGAGATCCTTCTGGGGTAGGTGAGACTCTGGTGGGGTTCACAGGCCAGTTATTGGAGGGTGATTGGAATCATGGCCAGGACCACGGGTCAGTTGCCAGATGATTACTGGCAGTGTGGGTATACCTGGATCTGCTCTTGGAGTCTCAGAGGATCCCCTCTTCCCCTGCAGAGGAGATGGTATTAGCAGTTTCATGAAGAAACTGAGGAGTCCCTGGGCAGCTCCACTGGGTCAGGTTGCCACTGGGACTGGTTCCTGGGTTGGCTGCAGGAGGGTAGTCACCTCTGTAGTCTTACGGTGGTCTGAGGGTTGGCTGCTGGAGGATAGTCACTCCCACTGCTCATATCGCATGGTGCCTGGCTTGGTGGAGTCTGTTCTCTGTTAAGGTATCTGGTGGTTTTCCTCAATTTAAAATTGGTGCTTTGGTAGTGGAGACTGTGGACAAAGACAAAGAGGAGTGGAGTCCCAGCTGTTTCAATGGAGAGGAATGAACTGAAATAGGTGATGGGCAGGTTGGTGGTTGGTTTTACCAGTTTAAAGACAATCGATTGGTAATGAGAGTGCTAACGCAATCACTTCATTTATTTTGTGACTTGGAATAACATAAAGCTCAGGACAGTGAGAGTATACTGATTTGTGTTAAGCTTCAGACTCTGGCTATTGGAAGTGATAGTTCCTACAGCTTTGTTATGAAGGACTGTGTGGGATTTGTGCAGATCCCTTTTAAATGGCTTGAAAATAGTACTTTTAAGACAGTGGAACATTATCGCATGTGCCCTCAAAGAACATTTTAAACTATTTATAATGTAATGCTTTGACTATGGTTTCCTAATCTATCAATAACCCCCCATTATATTGTATGGGGAACAGTAAAGGGGGGATATTGATTTGATTTTACTAGTAGTTGGAGTCATTTTGAAGTGTGCGTATGTGTGGGTGGATGTGCATGTGTAAACTAGTCAGTGATTGTAAATATTTTAGTTTTTGTAATATTGGGTTGTGTGAAGGGTGGGGTTTGTGAGTGAATGTGTGTGTGTGTGTGTGTGTGTGTGTGTGTGTGTGCTGGATGATTGTTGTTAATCATCTGATTTTTGACTGCTGCTGGTTTAGTCTCTGGGTTCTTATGTGCTGGCAGAGAACATTGATGATCAGGCATTACTCTCCCACCACGCTCAGGGACCCCTGTCCTTTTGATTGTCCCCCTCTGCCAGTGGAGGTGTATGGGCATTGTTGGGCATTGGGGATAGCCAGAAGGGGAGGAAACAGGGAGAAACTGGGCCTGGTGGGGCAGTGGTTTGATCGGACTTTGAAGGAGTTGAGATGAAAAGGTCAAAGGTTGGAACAGCGCTCATAGAAATCTGGTGTGGTGGGTGATAGACTTAGACTGTTAACCCATTATAAAGACTATCAGTCAGCAATCTCCTTTAAGAAGGCAGAATTCCTGTCCAAGGAGATTGCTGTAATGAGGAATCTACCAGCTCAGCTCTTCCAGACTGTCGACAGGTTGTGCAATCTAACCTGTCCTCAGCTGCAGGGTGCATTTTCACAGGCCATGTGTATTGAGTTTGCTTGGTTCTTCACTGATAAGATTGGCACCATCAGGTCAGAGATCTGTTCAGTGGCCTCAGATGGATATTTCAGGGATCGGCATGAGGTTTCAAGCACCTGGTCTGTCTGGTCTGACTTTGGCTGTTTGGTGATTGTAGACATTGTACAGGTCGTCCAGGATAGGCATCCAGCCTACTGTAGTTTGGATCCAGGCCCAACGCGCTTCCTAGCGTGGTGTGGACATTTTTGGCCTGGTACTTGTTGAGATAGTCCAGTGTTCGCTAGAGACAGGGGTGTTTTCGTATCCCCTGAAGAAGGCGGTAGTGGTACCCCTCCTGAAGAAAATGTCTCTTGCTCTGGACTGTCTATCAAACTATAGACTGGTTTCTAACCTGCCCTTTGTGGGCAAGGTTATTGAGAAGGTGGTTGAGTTGCAGCTGGATGACCATTTAACAACTCATGACGTCTGCAATCCTCTCCAATCCAGGTTTAGGAAGAAGCATAGTACTGAGACTGCCCTTGTTCAGGTGCTTAATGATCTCCTGATAATGAGGGATCAGGGAAGCCATTCCATCTTGGTTCTCCTTGATCTCTCTGCAGTATTTTTTTTTTTTAGTTGTTTAACCAGGAGTAGCACACTAAGCTGAAAGCTTTTTTACAGGAGCGACCTGGGAGCACAGGGAAGTTAAGTGACTTGCTCAGAGTCATACAGTATGCAAGTGGAAGCTGTGGGATTCAAACCCAGGTCTGGTCTGCTGGATGTCACCAGATTTGCAGCTCAGAGCCTTAAACCACTGCACTATACTGCCTCCCATTTGATGCTGTAGAACATGAGATGTTGTTGGAGAGCCTGTGGATTCTCTGTGGACTGTCTGGTACAGTTCTCAGGTGGTTTCAATCATTCCTCACTGACAGGACTCAGAGAGTGGTGTTGGGAATTTATTCCTCAGCTCCCCTTCCCCTGTCATGTGGGGTTCCGCAGGGCTCTGTACTATCCCCCATGTTGTTTGCAGTGTACATGCTGCAGTTGGGAGACATTTTAGGTGGTATGGGCTGAGTTTTCACTTCTATGCAGATGATACTCAGCTCTTCATGTCCTTTGTGCCCGAGCAGGGTAGGGCAGTCTCAGTTTTTAACAGCTGCCTCTCCGAGATCCAGGGCTGGATGAGTGCCAATTGGCTGAAGTTAAACTCAGACAAAACTGAAATGTTGGTGGTGGAGCCAGGTCATCAAGGTATGGGGTTGTTGGCAGGTCAACTGTCTGGGCTTTGGCTTGGGGGGACCAGTTGCTTACCTCAGACCAGGTGCACAATCTGGGCATTGTGTTTGATAGTGACCTGACATTAAAATCTCAGGTGTCTGCTGTCATTAAGACCTCTTTTTACCATCTGAGGAACATCACCTGAATTAAGTACCTGGTCCCGCCTAGCGATCTTCCAACATTAGTTCATGCCTTTGTAACCTCATACCATGATTACTACAATACCCTATACCTAGTGCTGCCAGGGGTTAATATCATCCGATTGCAGCTAGTGCAGAATTCGACGGACAGGTTATTGACTGGCTTACTGAGATCTTGCAATGTCACTCCTGTGCTCTGCAGCCTGCACTGGCTACATTGGCAGATCATCTTCAAGATCAAGTTGCTGACCTATAAAGCCCTACATGGACAGGGACCTGGCTACCTGCAAGGTCTTCTCTGCCCCTACCTCCTCCTCCCCTCACTCCATTCCTCTGATGAGAGATTGCTAGAGGTTCTAAGGGTTCACCTAAAGACTTCTGGGGCCTGCTGTTTTGCTTTTGCGGCCCCTACCCTGTGTAATACTCTACCTCATTGGATTAGAGAGTGCCTGACCATCGAGAGCATTAAAACTGCTTTAAAAACATATTTATTCTGCTTGCAATTTCCTGATGAAATTTAACTTACCGCCATCAGTCATATTTATGATTATGCTTTAAAAATGTTAAATGTAACATTTTATTCACTGTTGCTTATATGGATTTTTTTGTTGTTTTTATGTACAGCATTTGATCAATCTGGAATTGCGCTTATAGATAAAGTTTGATTTGATTTGATAAAGTCCAGATAGGCCACGTCCACCACCCCTCCCTGATCACATACCTCCGTCACCCCGCCAAGGAATTCAATCAGGTTAGTCTGGCATGATCTTCTTCCTGAAAACCCATGCTGGCTGTCATCCAAGAGCCCTCCCTCCTCCAGATATTGTACTAATCTTTCTTTTAGGAGTGCCTCCATCAGCTTACCCACCCCGGAGGTAAGACTGACTGGATGATAGTTTCATGGATTCTCCCTCCCTCCACTCTTGTGCAACAGCACCACATCTGCCCTTTTCCAGTCGTCTGGGACTTTTCCCGTGTCCAAGAACAGATTAAACAGCTTTGCGAGTGGTGCCACAAGCTCCTCCCTCATCTTCTTGAGCACCCTGGGATGTAGTGCATCAGGATCCATTGCCTTGTCAACCCTTGATTTGCCTAGTTCTTCCAATATCCTACATTCTGTGAAGGGACTTGTGTATTCCTCCCTGACCTCCATTCTCCTAACTCTTAGATCTGGTCCCTTTCCCTCATCCTCGATTGCGAAGACTGAGCTAATGCATTTGTTTAGCATGTCCGCTTTATCTTCATCCTTCTCGACTAGAGCTCTCCCTTCCCCTTTTTGTTTCATTACACTCTGTTTGCTTTTTCTTCTCTTGCTGATATACCTAAAAAAACACTGTGTCCCTCCTCTCGGCCTCCATTGCTAGTTTCTCTTCTGTATCTGACTTTGCCTTCCTGACTGTTTGCATTGCCTCCTGAAGCTTTTCCCTGTATTTTTCCCTTTCCTCCATTCCTTGAATTGTTTTGTATGCTCTGAAAGCTTTCTTTTTTTCCCTTATTGCACCCATAACATCTTTCATGAACCAAAGGGGCTTTCTTCCTCTTTTTTTCTTCTTGCCCACCTTCCTAATGCACTGCTCCGTTGCCCTCAAAATTCCCCCTTTTATTGCCTCCCACATTTCCTCAATGTCCTCAAGATTCTCCTTCCCTTCCATCTCCCTCTTGAAAATTCTCCTCATTTTCTTAAAATCTGTCCTCTGGAAATCCATTACCTTGGTGCTTGTATGCCTTGCTTCCGTCCCTGTCCTAACACTAAATCTAACTGTTCTGTGGTCACTATCCCCTAGATTCCCACCCACCTTGACCTCTTCTATGCTATCTCCATTTGTCATTATTAAGTCCAATGTGGCCTCCCCTCTAGTTGATTCCTTACAAATTGCTGAAAGAATGCCTCCTGCATGGATTCCACCATCTCTCTGCTCCTTTCTAATGCTGTTGTTGGGATTCCCCAATTTACATCTGGGAGATTAAAATCCCCCACCAACAGAGTCTCCCCTTTTCTTGCCATTCTTTGTATTTCCTGAATCAACTCCTTGTCAATCTCCTCCTGCTCCTGATTTGGCAGTCTGTACACCACCCCCATACGTACTGCCTCCCCTGTCCTCTTTGTTAACATGACCCAGAGGATCTCTACTGAACCCTGATCTTCTTGACCTACCGTCACCTTTGACCCCTCTTTTACATATAATGCCACCCCCCTTTTCCCTTTCTAATCTTTCCTAAAAAGACTGTATCCCAGTAATACCACCTCCCAATTGTGGTTTTCTGTCCACCATGTCTCAGTTATGGCTATCAGATCTAGTCCCGCCCCTGCTACTCTTGCCTCCAAATCTTCCATTTTATTACCAGGCTCCTAGCATTTGCCAGCAGGCCCTTCCTTCAACATCCCCACACCTGTTTTTCTTCTTTCTAATATCCCCTGCTCCTTTCGCCAGGGTAGTGCTCACTAGGCATGCTCTTGTGTATACCATACCTCATCAATATGCAAAGACCATTGCTGCCCACCCCACATCCCTGCCTGTGAAAGGTCCACCCAATCAAAGGGGGGTACTGTGTATCTGGAGCCAGCTGGCTAATGCAGAAAAAACTCAAAGGACCCCTTTGGTTGATAGACCATAGACCTGGGGGTGACCCCAATGTTATGAGCATGATGGACATGTGGAACCAAGCTGTGCCTGCAATGGAGAATTATCAGTGAGTACTGCTTCCACCACATGAATGGTCAGGGCAGTAAGGGGCAGTGCCTGATGTATGGGTCTGATGATGTTGCTGCACAGTAGGGGTGGATGGGTGAGCAACATCAAGGGACATAGAGGAGATGGTGTGTGCACTGCAACCATAATGCCACACAGAGGTGACCTAAGGATAAAAAGCCCTGGATAGCCACTGCAACAGATGATCACAGGGCAGAAATAGAGTATACTGCACAATGGAAATGGTGCCTACCCTAACGGACAGGTATACATGACTATGTACTACAGCAGCAGCCTGTCAGACTAACAGTAGAATATGGGGCAGATGCTATGTAGATGTGTTAAGGCAGGGTATGGTATACAATGGGATGGGAACTAATCTGTGTGTCTTGTTCACAGAGTGTCATCGTGACCAGGAGTGGAGACCCATATGAAGTGCCAGCATCCCAAGCAGTGCTGGAATGACTGATTCGAAGGGGGAGAAACATGAACCCTGCTACACAGGTGCATGCCACTGCAATGTGCAGCTACAGAAGCCCTGACTTTGTAACATATAGTCCATGCGTGGGGTGCGGTGAACTCTCTGTGGCAACAATAATGGAAGAAGACGTGTCCAGGGCAGCTCCAATCAGGGAAAAGTGAGCACTGAAGGCTGGTGACTGGAACTGGTGGCTCCATGTAATGCAGGGGCCTGAACCACTACCAATGCCCCCACCTGGGACATCCATACCTCACGGTACCAATAGAAGAGTGGAAAAAGTCAGGTTTGCAAGACCTAGGGAACACAGAACAGAACTGGAGGGATGGCTACTGCTATGGAGTGTCATAGCAATGGGACCTGCCCCTCTGGGACAACAGCAGTGTGAAGCCCACATGAACACACAGGTGATCCCACAAGCCTCGGCAGTGATAACATGCCTTGTGATCTCCAGGACTGTCACTGTGTACCACCTACTGTGGGGCATCGAGGCAACCACAGGCAGAAAACAAGGTGCCTCAAGGGTGGGAAGATGTGGCACTGAAGGACCACTGCCAGCAACGGCCACCAGCATAGAAACACAGAAAGGGAATTGGCCCACCTCCTCCAGTACCATAAGGGACAATGGCTGAGGACAAAACAAGCCCAAAGGAGCCATGCATGACTGATATCCAAGTGGTCCTAGGCAGAGAGATTCATGCATCACTGGGTGAAAGTGGGTAACCTGCACATACCTTTCCCTACATCTAGGAGGTGTTTTGGGACAAAGTTGAAAGGAACAGAGAGGACTGGGTGTATGAAGTGGCCCTGGAAAAGATCCATGCCAAACATGGACTAGGGAATGACACTGTACTGTGGCACTCTCTGGAGGTCCAGGTGCATGCCTGGACCCTCATGGACACCATCTATGAGGAGCTGACCATAATGAAGAACAATGTACTGTTCCAGGACACTGAATATTCTGTGGATGCCGTGGACACATTTGACAAGCTCTACGACAAGCTGGACCACATTACTATTTTTAGCTGACCTTGGGGGGAACCACTGTACTCCATCGGGGGTGGCCTATGGAATCAGTGATGTCCAGATCACAGGAGGACTTGCTGGGACACTTTGATGAGGACTGATGTTTACAGTGGAGTCCCAGATAGCATTCTGGACATTTGTTTCTGATATACACCTATATGGACTATTAGGGACACCTCCCCAGTTGTCAACTATGCAATGCTTACCATTGCCATGTTTATACAAATATTTAAGCACTTTTGTTTTATGCTGTTGGTATGGCCACGCTGGTGCCTTTTTTATATATATATTACTCTGTTCTGATGCTTACTGTGTCATCTGCTTTCTTACATGGGTACGGGATTGGCCAAACCCCTTGGGTGTCCCCATATAGGACCACTCCAACTAGGGAACATAGGAGGTAGTGGGGTATGGTGCCTCTGTTATGTATAGCACCATTAGGATGGGTGTGCCAGGGGACAGGATAGCAGATCACACAATAGGGCACTTGGGACACATCGACTGGATTGGGCACACTGCGTATTGTGTGGTACAGAGAGTCTGTTGCAGCTACATGATGTCCTGTAACCCTTCTGGCATTCCCGCAGGGTATGTCAAATGTGGCATTATCACACAGAGGACATTGTCTGGTATGGGACTAGCACTAACATCCATGCACCTCTGTGGCATGATGTATGAACCATGGGGGGAGATGCTACATTGTGCATTTGGGTACGTCCCTCTGGGAAGGCAGCTTTTTGTGCCTCAACTCTTGTTTTTTTGGCAGGGGTCTACCTGGTGTAAATGTGCTGAGGACTAAGCATGCACTTTTCAGTATAAACCACATTGTACATAAGCATTTTGTTTTTTGCCTTGGTTTTGGAAAGGCGTCATAAGAATAAAGTTTTATTATTATTATTATGATGCCATGCGTGCAGTGTGTAGCCATATGCCCCTACGCAGAGCTTCCCTGGGGTGTGCACTCGCTATGCTCACACATGCTGTGTGCCCCAGCTGTGCATCCCACTTTAGTGGAATGTGCATTTGATTCACATGTATGGCCCCCTGCAGGGCAGTTACATTATGTGTAGCATGCTACGCATGTTGCCAAATAGAGGCCAATATGCTTAATCTCAACTCTTTGCCTCTGAAATGTGTTTGAAAATTAAGTGAGCTGATGTTATGGGGCCTACCAGTTTTTGTACCAGGATGATGTATGGTAGGTACATACAGCAGCCCAGGGATATAGAACACCACTGTTTCCAAAAGTTATATTATTCCTATCTGACATTTGAAAGGACTAAGCAAGCACTAAACAGTGGTATAATTTTACTGTCAGACCAACAGGTACAGCACTACAGCTGCCCACATGATAGGCCATGTGTCTGTTATTTCAAATATCATGCGTGTATGACATATAAGGGCAAAAGGATGAGGTTTGCAGTGACTGAAGAATGACAAATGGAGGTAGGCCCCTGATGAGGAAACTACAGTAAGGCATGGAGTGACTGATGCTATGCACACTGGTGTAGGCCTCTGATGAGGAGGAGGGTGCTGGAATGATTAAGCTAGGCACACTGGAGTAAATTGCCAGAGTTAAGTACAGTACCTGTAAATGTAGTATATAAATATATTATAGGAAATCCCATTATAATTAAGGGGGGATTTTAATTGTTTTTATGAATTGTACAGCGCTTTGATTTTAGAGATTGCACTAGATAAATAAAATTATTATTATTATTTCCTGTGATCTATTTAGATACATTTAGATATACTGGAATGTATATCTGGCTACCACAAAAGGTTCTTGATGAGGATGATAATGCTTGGAGTGACTGAATTTATCAACACTGGAGTAGGCCCTCTGATGAGGAAGGTGATGCATGGAGTGACTGAAGCTCTCCAGATAAACATACTTTAGGGCGTTGGTGTAGCAAGGTGAAGGTGTGGGGTGCTTTAAAGGATGTTGTCAGCTCCTGGCTCAGTGCGAGAAGTCAGAAATTTGTTTATAATATGCATGTGTGGGACTGAAAGCTAGTGTCAACCTTTGCTTGTTCAACTGGTTTACACCATTCAAACCAGTACAGCTGAAAGTTCCAGTTTAGACATAACATTTCATTAGAGTCCACAAGAATAAACCCCTGTAATTTGAGGTATTCGATTCTCGGGTACATCTCAACTTGCAGGTCTAATTACTATTACTATCATAATTATGATATGTATTGCTTTTATTTTGTTGGAACCTGCCTCAGTTGATATATAAATAGAAAAATTATCTTACAAAAAAGATTTTGATGGAGAATGGTAACTTACTCTGATGATAGTGAATGTAGGGGATGGTTTTCCCTCAGCTTTTTTCTCTGGTTATGTGACTTAAGGCTGCTTTTTATTTCTGGACATTTTTGACTTACTGCGTTTGTCTACTGTAACAGTGTCACCTTTCACATTTTTGGAAGTTTTGCCCCATGCTACTGAAAGAATTGGGGTCAGAAAGTGGTCTGGGTTGCACTTGTTGGCTTTTTCACTTTTTGGAATGAGGCTTTCAGGTAGACTCTGTTACAATCATCATAGTCACATCTAGTCTCCTTTATTCCATCTTCACAAGCCTCCCTCTCCCTCTCCCTCCTTCCCTCCCTATCCTTTACAAACTTTTCCTTGACTGCCTATCCTCCCGAGATGGGGGAACTACTGTGGATGTAAGCCAACAATCACTTTTTTTGCCTTACTATTTCAGTTTCAGAGCAGCCATCAACTGCTATCACCCTGCTTCTACCTTGTGATGCTGAATGACAAGTGCTTATATCTGTTACATCTGGTGCTGATAATCTTTGTTTTTTCCTACTCATTCTGACAATGAGCCTCTGTCCTGACCTGTACCATCTTTATCCTTTCTTCAAGTCCCTTATCATATACTTGCAAATATGTAAAACGAGCGTTGATCTGCACAACATGATTGCTTCACAGCCATAAATAGCTGACTGACTGTTGTCTTCCAAACAAATATTTTGTTTCTGTATAATTTCTGGTTTCTTATGCTGCAAAATAATTGTGCTGTACTTCCTTAGCAAGCACTGACCTGCACAACATGATTATTGCTTCACAGCCATAGATAGCTGACTATTGTCTCACAAAGCAAAACAAATTCTGTAATATTTCTAGTTTACTACTTGAGGAAAATTTTCATTGGACTGCTTAAGCATGCAGTGAGCTGCACAATAGGACTGTTATTTTACAGCCCTAATTAACTGACTACTGTACGTCTTTACTATAATAATTAAGATGTCTTATCTTTCAAACTTTAACTTTTGAAAATGTTTACATATATTATATGCAAATAGTTAACATCAAATGTTCAAGCTGTATTATGTAGTTCTGATACCATGCACTACACAATAGTCCATATATAAGCATTAATCCCCAACAGAGGAGGGCTCTACTAATGGATTAATGCCTGGTTGGAGGGGTTATGAGGCCACAGGCCGAGTGCTTCCAACCACCAACCAGGCATTAATCCACTAGTATAGCCCGACACTGGAGGGGATTAATGAGTTTGTAACATGGCAAGTGCAAGGCAGATATTGTGCAAAAAGTGCTTCACTTCACAGTATACTAAAGTTCCCAAGATGAATAATCATTCTTGCAAAACTGTACTGCATATCCTTGATTTCTACACAGTGTCATTGTCGAGAAACGTGCACATTCCCATTGTACACTACACTACCATTTATATGGTGTGGGCTATTTTTCCAAAACACAGATGAAGAGAAGATTGCTGTGTGAACCAGACAACCACATTAACATCTTTTGATTCCTGCTGACAGTTTCTATGCTTTGTTCCTCGGGCTTATATCCTGATGCTGCATCACAGCGGTGCATTGTGGGACAGTTTTACAACTAACGAGTGACACTAACAAATATAGAGACTGATTTTAGAGACACTGATTTGTGTTCCTTTTCCTGTGTGTCTTGATGTGAACAGTTATTACTGCAGTGTGCGACTTACTTTTCACTTACTAGTGCAGTTTGAGGCCTCACCTACTGTCTCCGAGGCCCTTCAAGCCGGTGGGTGGCTCTGCTGGATACCAATGAGGATTCTATTGCTCTTCCCACACCAACGCCATCTACAGGCATGGACACACAGTAACAGAAACAGACATGGAAACATGCATTGATTATTTCAGTTGTTCTCTCTCTGTATTTTGTGTGATCCCGATATGAAGCAGGCTCTACTAGTGGATTAATACCCGCTGCACTTGCATCATGTGATGTCTTTTAACAAATCGTGATCTTGTATTTGACAGCTCATTAATTGCCATGTGACAGTATAAAATAAGATAAAGACAGCATAGTTCAGTCCTTTGAGAGGGGATATCCAAGAATGTCATTAAGCAGCTTCAAGTTGTTTAGAATGATATTGCTAAGCAAAACTTATCCTGGCAATGCCAAAGGAACACATCATAAGCAATTAAAACTTTCATAGGGGGATACATAGATTATTGTCTGATTAGGCCCTTACCATTTTCCCTGTTCAGAATATATATACCCAAGTTTTGGAGAAAATGGCCAAAGACTTGTGTTAATTTGTTAAACTACAACACTTGCATTTTTTTATGTATGCAGCACAGTACTGTAAAAAAAGCCTCTTTTGAAGCAGTCCAAGCTTCCCTGGACCGTCCCCTTACCCCCAGTGGACTTCACTGGGTGGACCTGCAACCTTTTTTAAAGGAGGCACTGCCACTGGAGGGACTCTGGCCTCTGCAGCCTAAGGGTGGTTCCAGAGCTATGTGCTATGCACCCCTCTGTAGCCAAAGGCTGGTACACATGAAGGCCAAAACCCAAGATGCTATCCCCTTTCTGAACCATTGGACTGTCCCTCATCAGGGGCCTTGCCTCCTGCCAACCTCATTAGGAACTCATTTGTGTCAGACATAGAATCCCCCATTATCCCGTTTGTTCTCTACTTGTGATACTACCATGCTGATACATTTATATGACTGTGACATCCAATTCTACCTCCCTAGCACTGTCCTGATACAGGAAGTGAAAACCCCAGAAAACTTTATGAGAGAAAATAGGAAAATTCCTCCTTGACCCCTAAGGCAATACCCCTTAGTGGGATACCAGACACTCTACCTGCCCTTGGCCCTCTAAACCCTGCCTCCAGGGTGGGCAGATGGGAATTTGGACCAGAAGAAAGAGCAAGGATTCTGGGCTCAGGTTCCAGCCAACCTTCATAGCCTCTAAGCTCCTCCCCATCCTCAGTTCCTCCTGCCCCTTGGACGGACCTGCTATGCTATCCTACTCTCCCATTTTCCTTCCCTGCCAAGTCCCTCCCTATCTTCTGCCCAGCAAAAGGGAAAGGGATCCAAGACAAACCCTTACAGGCTTTAAGGTGCCCCCCCTTTGTCTGCTGTCCATTGTCTGATTAAGCTCCTTACCCAATTTCGCGACCCCCCTTGTGAGATCTACTCCTTTGGAGATGGTCCAGTACTGCCCTTTGATGGGAGTTACCCCTGAGGGTCCGATGGCAGTGCTGGACCTATCAAATTGGCCTATGGAGTGCATGGAACCAGATGCCTTAGTGGTGCACTATAATAATATGGCACTGACGGCACTGGATTCCATAGCGCCTGTCTGTGTTCGCCCCTCTCCCTTCACCCTCGGTGCCCCTGGTTTGATGGGAAATTGAGAGAGTTGAGGAGAATGGGGTGAAGATTGGAATGCTGTTGGCGGAAATCCAGCCTGGAAGGTGACAGACTTAGATTGATGGCCCATTATGTGGACTATCAATCAGAAATCTCCCGTAAGAAGGCAGAGGTCCTGTCCTGGGAGATAGCTGAATCAAGAAATCGACCAGCTCAGCTTTTCTGGACCATGGACAGACTGTGAAATCCAGCCTGTCTGCAGGGTTGGAGAGCCTTTTCACAAATAAAGTGTGATGAGTTTGCTCTTTTCTTTGAGGATAAGGTGTCATCGATCAGGTCGGAGATCTGCTGTATGCATTCTAATGAACATGGCAGTGATTGATGTGAGGTTACGAGCCTTTGGTCTGCCTGGATAGATCTTGTCCAGCCAGCGATCATGGATATCATGAAGATTGTCCAGGGCTTGCGACCGACTTGCTGTAGTTTGGACCCCAGTCCCACGTGCCTCCTTGTGGGGTGCTTGGATGTGATTGGACCAGTCCTTGCTGAGATCGTCTGGTGCTCTTTGGACCAAGGGGTGTTTCTGGGGTCTTTGAAAGAGGCTATCATGACACCCCTTTTAAAGAAGCCTTCCCTTGACCCAGACTGTCTCGCTAATTACAGACTGATCTCTAACCTGCCCTTTTTGGGCAAGGTTATTGAGAAAGTAGTCGCATTGCAGATTAATGACTTTCTTACCCTCCATGAGGTCTATGATCCTCTCCAGTCCGGTTTCAGGAAGAAGCATAGTACCGAGACAGTGTTGGTTCAGGTACTTAGTAATCTTCTAATAACGAAAGATTGGAGGAGCCGTTTGATCTTGGTCCTCCTTGATCTCTCTGCAGCATTTGACACCGTGGACCATGGGATGTTGCTAGATCGCCTGCGGCCACTCTGCGGACTGTTGGGGACAGTCCTCAGATGGTTCCACTCTTTCTTCACAGGAAGAAGTCAGAGGGTAGTCTCAGGAATTTTTTCCTCTGCTCCCTTTGCTCTGTCCTGTGGGGTATCACAGGGTTCTGTGCTTTCCCCCATGTTGTTCACGGTGTATATGTTGCCATTGGGAGACATTATAAGGTGTTATGGGCTGAGTTTTTACTGCTATGCAGATGATACTTGGCTCTATATGTCCTTTGTACCTGAACAAAATGATGCATTATCGGTCTTTAATAACTGCCTCGCTGAGATTCAGGACTGGATGAGTGCTAACTGGTTGAAACTAAATCTGGATAAGACTGAGGTGTTGGTTGTGGACCCGGGTCATCGTGTAGAGAAGTTGACTCCTGGGTCTCCCTCTGGCCTTGTGTTAGGGGGTAACCAGTTGAGACCTTCTGAACAGGTGCAGAATCTGGGTGTAATTCTTGACAGCGTGTTAACGTTGAAGACACAGTTATCTACCGCTGTCAGTTCTTCCTTTTACCATCTGAGGAATATCGCCTGGATAAAACACCTTGTTCCACATGATGACCTTCCTGTGTTGGTCCACACCTTTGTTTCCTCACATCTTGATTACTGTAATGCTTTATATCTAGGGTTGCCGGGGGTGGATCTCCGTCACCCATAGCTGGTGCAGAACACTGCAGCAAGGTTGTTGACTGGGCTACCAAGAACTTGCCATATTACTCCTGAGCTGCGCAAACTGTACTGGCTGCTGGTGTGGTGGAGAATCACCTTCAAGGTCGCATTGCTGACCTATAAGACCCTACATGGTCAGGAACCAGGCTACTTGGAAGATCTCCTTTGACCCTACCACCCTCTCTGCCCACTGTGCTCCACTGACAAGGGATTGCTAGAGATTCCCAGGGTGTGTCTTCAATCATCTGGGGCCAGAGCTTTTTCTTTTATGGCCTCAACCCTGTGGAATTCTCTACCTCATCAGATTAGAGAGTGCCTGTCCACGGAATCATTTAAGGTGTCCCTGAAGAGTTATTTATTTGAATTAGCATTTGGATAGGTTTATTGCTGCTTTTGATTGTTTTTATGTTATTATTTATTATGTAAGATGCTGTTTTGTACTTGCGCTTTGATATGTTGAAAAGCGCATTATAAATAAAATTTGATTGATTGATTGATTGACCCCTCTCCCTGTACAGAAGAGACATACTCTAGAGAAGGTCTAGAGAAAATGACCACAGCTATGTGTTTATTTATAAAACTACAACACTTGCATGGCATGACATGTGCAGCTTGGTAGTTTCAGCATGTCTCTTTTTTAAGCAGTCCAAGATTCCCTGGTCTATCCACATACCCGTGGTGGACACCAAAGAGCAGACCTACCACCTTTTTAAAATGGCGGCACCTCCACCAGAGGGACTCTAGCCTCTGCAACCTAAAAGGTGTCTCCACAGCTGTGTCAGTGTCATGCGCCTCTCCATCATCAGAGGAAACTACACATGCAGACTAAAACCCAAAGATGCTATACCCCATCTAGACCATTGGGCTGTCCCTTGTCATGGGCCTCACCAACTGCCAGCCTCAGGAGGAACCTTTCTATGTCAGAAGCAGATTTTCCCATTACCCCCCTTTGTACTCTACATGTGCAACTGCCTTGCTGCCAAAGGATGACCATAGTCAATCCTCCTAAAGTAAGACATGCTAACAGATCTCTAAACCCCCCTATATATCTGCTAAAAATGTATCCAGACCTACCATAGATGAATGTACCCCATTGCTTGCATACAGGTGTGGCAATGATGTCACAGTTTCATCGTGCCATAGTATTTTTCTAGCTACTGATCCACTAAAAGTACACAATGCCATGTTCACCACCCTAAGAGCTTTTTCAATTGATGCAGGATCTCTAGCATACTGCCACACTACCCTTTGTTGTTAAACTTTTTAGTCAAGTTTTTTTTCAAAAGAAAATAGAACACATAAGGCAATTCACAGATAGTCATCTTAGTCAGATTACAGCAGTTAGAGACAGTTTAAAATAAGAGATCTATAAAACCCTGCTTCAGACAGATATAGGCCATAAAATATACCACTGCATTACAAAAAGAGATATCCTCGTGACAAACTGTCAGAAAACAGATAGTGCTTCTGTATATTGAGCTTCAGGACAGGTTAGCAATATAGACATGTTTCTACTGTACTAGAATAAGATGAGAGTAAATCCATAACTATATACAAGAACAAACTCAGTGCTGTACATGGCCAAGCATAAGAACACATTCTAGGTTGAACGGAGCAGTGGTTACGGGGAGTAATGAACTGGGTGGAAGGGAGGAGTGGGGTTTCTTCTAGTTGTAAAGTCATATACCAGGATATATTTATCCAATCCCTGTTCTGGGGGTGGTGATGGTGCTTGGTGTAATTGTGCACTATCATGCACATCTTGCTGTAGGTAGGTATAGAAGCCAGGGATTCCACACTTTATTATTTCATTCTGTAGTATTTGTTACCAGCTGAGACATGCACTCATAAGTGGCAAGTTGGGTCATACCCGATAGAAATTCATTCATTCGTGGTAATTCTGAGGACTGCCACCTGCATAACAGTAGCTGATTTGCTTTGACACTGGCATGGATAACTAGGTCATACTGACACTTCAGTGAGTGCAAAGTCTCTCATCTTGACCCCCAAAAACAGGCTGGGTGATAAGGGGATTGGTGTTTTGAGGATCTTTCCCATAGCATTGCAGATGTCTAGCCAGTACCTTTTAAATGCTGGACAGGACAAAAAGTTGTGAATGAGATCTCCTTGAGGCTTGTCACATCTCCAGCAGTGGTCTATGGTGAGGAGATGAACACAGTACAACACAGCTCGGGTCTGGTATCAGCAGTGTAGTAGCTTATTTTGAAGGAGCCTACTTCAGGATTTTCTGAGAGGACTGGGGGCTGGCTTCCAGCAGACCAAACATTTATCATCTGCAATGTCCCAACCAAAGAACAATAGCCCAGAAACACCATACCTGAGCTTTTTGGTTAGGCATATGGTCTTTTATCAGGGAGCATATGGTGTCTGCGCTTTCTGACATCTTTGAAAGCCACAGCAGAAGGGGATGCAACTGTATTAGAGTGTTTTCCCCTCAAAGCTGCTTTACGTGTGAGGACAATGCACTGTGCATTTGAAGATATTTCCAGAATTCAGACTTATATAGTCCATATGTGGCCTGTAGACCCTAAATGGAGTCTATGGTATTTGTATGGGGTAGGAGGAGGTCAGTCACAAAGTGCATGCCTTTGGCCTTTCGGGTCTCCTAGACAAGGTACTTTCCTCCCACTTTGCTGCTGAGGTTGCCCCAGAGAGGTGTAAGTGCTGGGTACAACAGATCAATGCCCATCCACTTCCTAACTGGTTCCAGGATTGAAGTTAAGTGTGAATAGTAGGTGGAGCTTGTGCAGGTACAGTGAAATGATTGTAAAGACACACGGATGAGGTGTGTCCTTTAAGCAAGTACAACTTGATGGTTGCCCAGAATGGTGGAGACATGTCTGGATCATGAAACCATCAAGTGGTCTGCACTGCTCTAAAGACCCAGTAGTACCCCTTGAACCATGAGAGGCCCCATCCCACTTTGAGCCATTGTGATCTGAGTTTTGATTTACTATACCAAGGCTGCTTATCCTCCCACAGAAAATTACCTAGGATCTTGTCTATTCAGTTAAACCAGCAATTGCATATGGAGGTTGGGCTGTGAGATATTAGATGAAATAGTCTAAGGGCTATAATCATCTTTACCATCTCTACCTTCCCAGCCACAGATAATTGTAAGGGCTTACACAAGTCCATTTCGGTCTGTATCTTGGGTAGAAGCAGTGTCAGGTTCCCTTTGCAGATTTTGTTAATGTGGTGTGTTATCTTGAGTCTCAGATATGTGACAGATTCTGGAGCCCAACACAAATCAAGAGTTATGAAGCTAGGTAGTTGACATTTATGGTTAAAGGGGAAGACCTCTGTTTTTTATTTTCTTTTATTATTTTGCACCCAGACAAGGAAGTAAAGGTCTGTAATAACTGCATCAACAGGTGAATGTAATCATGTGCCTCACCCAGGAGTATAAGAAGATCATCAGCATAGAGTAAGGCTTTGTGTTGGGTGTCACCTACCTGTATTTCCTTGATGTCCTGATGCTGTTTGATTGCCATGACCAGAATCTCAATGGCCATGATGAACAATAGAGAGGATAGTGGGCAACCCTATCTGGTACCTCGGGCCAGGGGGAAGGGTGCCAAAAGTGTGCTATGGATAAGAACCTGAGTGCTGGGTGAGGAGTACATTGCCTGTATTGCTGATAGGCATGAGGTGCTAAAGCCTGTATGTGCCAGTACTGTGTGTAGGTAACCCGACTCCACTGAGTCAAGAGCTTTTTGAAGTCAATTGCTATTGCAGCAGCTGCAGTGGGAGTAGAATTTGCCATATGCATTCGGTCTATTGGTCTTCTTATATGGTCCAAGCTCAGTCACCAACGGATGAATCCCACTTTGTGAGGGAAGAACTAGATGGGGTAGAAGCACCTCTAACCTGGTGACCAGCATCTTAGCATATATTTTGCTGTCCAGGAGATAGGCAGTAACTAGATGGAAGAGCAGTGTCTTTACCTGGCTTAGGGAGAACGGTAATCTCTGCAGTGGTCATAGCGGTTGGAAACTTCCCTGTCAAACCATCCTCTGTGACTGGTCAAATCTGGGGGTTATGGATCTGATATAGTTCAGTGGGAAAACCATCCCCTCTTGGAGCCTTACGCGGTTTGAGAGCCTTTAAGAAAGCTCCTATTAGTTAATGAAAAGGAGATCCAGGGCCACCATCTGGGCTAGGTTAAGCTTAGAAAGGTTGAGTGTGGTTAAGAAAGAAGACAGCTGTGCAGAGCCTGGAGATGATACCGAGGAGTATAACCATCTATAGAATTCCATCATGTCTTCGTTTAACTCACGTGGGCTTGTGCATATTTTGCCTGCTGAATTGTGGAGAGAAGCTATGTACCAATCAGCCTGTTGTTTCTCCAGGTGATAGGCCAACAATTTCCCACTTCCTCCTTCCAAGTAGCAATTTTTAAGGCCGAGGATGGCTAGTTCTGCTTTATGGGCCATACGTTTGTTGATATGGTCGAAAAGTTTTAATATGTCCTTGTGCATTTGGGAATTGTCAGGTAACTTGGGGTTCGCCTTTAGGGTAGCTTCTTTTAAGGCCAATTGATGGCTCAGTGTAGCTAACTCTTACTCCTTCAGTTGATGGCAGTGTGCCACATAGCCAGTAATGCACCCCCCTGTGGGTGGCTTTAAGAACTTCCCATAATGTAGAGAGCAAAGTGGCTCCATCATCATTTACATAGAAGCATTCCTCAAAAGCTTCTATGAGCCACATTTTAAATTGTGGGTCTTGTAGAAGAAAGGTGTCCATTCTCCAATGAGTGGACTGGCAGTTGGCAAGACCCAGCAATATGTCTGTTTGAAGAAGGGCATGATCTGAAATGATAAACAGATTTATAGTTACTGCCATAACCATCTGGGTCAGATGTTGGGAAGTAAGCCATCTATTTAGACTATTGAACATCCCATGCACTGGTAAGTGGCATGTGTAATCCTGAATTCTTGGGTTATGCAGGTGCTAGATATCAATTAGAGCTTGATCAGAGAGTCATAGTTTTACAGCTTAGGCTGTAGAGGAGTGTAGTTTGAGTTTCCCTTGGCTCCTGTCTAGGAAAAGGTCTAAGGTCAGGTTTAAGTCACCCTCTATCAGGGGTTGGATCTGTGGATCATTGAACTCTGAGACCTGTGACACTAGAGTATGAAAAAAAAAATGTGGGGAGTCCACATTCAGGGCATACAGGATTGCCACTACAAGGGGGCCATAAGGTGTGTCAAACAGTGTGAGCAGCCAGTGGCCATCCTCATCTGTAACTGACTTAAAAAGGGTCCAGTGCAGGATCTTATGCACCAGAATGGAGGCTCTCCTATTTTGGGAGTTAGCAGCACTGAGGACTTCCAATCCCACCCAGCTCCTTTTAAGCTTCTGAGCTTTGAGCTTTGTTTCTTGCAACTGAGACCTGAGCCTACGAAGGTGAGTCAGCACCTATTTGTGTTTAATCGGGGAGTTAATGCCCTGGATGTTCCAGCTATGGCAGCATAGATCAGCTATTATGGAGGTAGAGCATAACAGTAAAGCATGACTCAGATTTCTGAGGAAATGCAAGCAGGGGCTGGTGTTAAGGTGCAAGAGGACTCAGTGGGACGTTTAGCCCAGGCAATGCTCCTGCCCTCCCAACCCCAGCCCTTCCCCACTTCTCCACCTTTTGATGTATTCCTACATTCAGGTAAACAGCAGCACTGTTGTAGATTATAACTCATAACTGTAAAATGTAACAAAGTGAGAACAATCCAAAGATATTGTAACATAAGGTAGTGACTAGGTTCATTGAGTAGAATTGGAGACTTGAGTCACATGTCAGGAGATACCCTAGGCTTTCCCTTTGCCCACCAAGGGTAGCAAATAGTAAATTAGGTCAAGTAGGCAGGTAACAACTGAGCAGTTAAAGATGAAAGTCAAATGTAGGTTTGATGGACCTGATATCCACTTCTCCCACACTCCCCATCCAAAATGGTACACAGATATAAGTCATACCGAAGCTTTCCCATTCCTTTGTTGTGGGAGGAATGGCCTACTCTCAGTTTTGCCTCTCACCTCCAGAAGAGAAATCCATGGGGGGGGGGCAGCAGATGTTTCGATCACAGAACGGAACCACACCATTTGGTAGGTGGGTGGGTCCCCATGCATGCAACAGGTAAATGATACCCTGGCCAACAGGGTGGGGGAAAGTGCAGGAGGGAGAATAGGATGTAAGAAGATAAGGACAGGGTGCATAGGCATAATGTACAGGTGCTAGTTTACTCCTGTGCAAGTTCTTCAGGTATGGTGTATCCCTTTTCCATTCTTCCCTTATCAACATAAGTCACAAGCCAAGTGGGATATATGGTGCTAGGAAGGTTCATAGTAGGAAGAGTTATTTAGGAGGGTAGTACAGTATCCATGTTGTCATATCGGGTGACTAATATGTGACATGTGATGCTGTGGTTAACCTGAGCCCTTTTATTTTTGGCTGAGACTTGTTAATGCCTAGATTAGCATGGATGTATCTCCAGCAGAGTTCATTAGCCACTGCCTCCATCCCAACCCTCAGTGGGGTAAGGGGTGAGCAAGGGGACCAGTAGTATACCATTGTCATGTCTAAGGATTTCCATCAGTCTCCTGTGGTCATAGTTTGGGGATGTTGATCGGTATGCATCAGAAGAGCATGACCTTCCACTTCTACACCAGAGCTCAGTACATAACCTGGGTGGAGAAAGAAAATGGAGAAAGGCAGGGATCAGCAAAGCGTGGGGAATGAGTGGAGGGTAGGGGGGAGGAAAAAGAGAAGGGGAGGAAGTTAGAGATGGTATGAGGGTCCCGAGGTCCTCAAGGGTTGTTCTGGGCTGCTGCTAGAAACATATAAACAGCCAGCCCAGTGATGTTGTGGGTTGAGGTGCAGGAAGCCATACTTTGTGCCATGCCAGCAACCCAGGCTTGGGAGTGAGCTCGGGTTGCCAGAGGTCACCAGATAGGGACAGGATTGAGCAACTGATGATGGCTTTTCTCTCCCAGGGATTGGAGGAATGTTGTCCCACTCCTTGGCTACCTCCTGGTGGAGGCCAGGTGGCAGCATCCGAGTTAGAAATACAAAAGTGTGGCCATGTGGTGAGCACACACCTCCATGCATGCACGTTCATGGCAGCAAGGGGGAAAGGATGAAAAAGAAGAAAAACAAGGGCAACTGCAGGCTTTATGAAGCCCTGCCAGCCAGCCAGCATCTTGCTCTGCTGCTGGACTGCCTAAAATAGCCACGGTCTGGATTGTGCCTGGGTGGGGGGAGGATGGCCTTCCCCCTTCCTGCCCTGCCACAGGGGGAAATCTGTGGCATAAATGGGGCTTGGGGATACCAGGGGAAACGGTGGATGGTCTCAGGTGGTGGGTAGAGTGAAGTGTCCTGCCTGCTGTCACCTGGGGAGAAAACAAATGATGAAAAAAAAAAAGAAACATAGAAGTTGTCAGCAGATAAAGACCACCTTGTCCACCTAGTCTTCCCTATTTTCGCTACCTACAGTGCCATCGCAGACACTGTTCAGTCTCAGGATTTTACCCTTCCCACCTTACATCTAGTATGCCCTTGTGTCTATACCAAGCATCTGCCTAGGAGCCCAACTCATCCCAAGGGACGTAATATCTCATTTAATAACATTTGAGGAGAGAGGCATGACCTCAGATTTATCTAAGTTAAGTTTATAGTTAGAAAGGCTGTTAAACTCTTCAATAACACTTAGTGCAGCTGGGATAGCAATCTGAAGGTGCATAACATGTAACAGAATATCATTTGCAGACACTGAAATTGGGAGATTCTTGGAGACCATCTCCACCCTATGCAGTCGTGGACTGGCCTTGAGCTTCCAAATTAGGGGTTCCAAATATAAATTAAATAGCAAAGGGGAAAGGGGATATCCCTGATGAGTGCCAGAATGCAATGCAAAACTGGAAGAAAATACCCCCATTGCAGTAAATTCTGGTAGTCAGACAGGAATATATGACTTTAACCCAGTGGAGAAAAGCAGGGGGAAACTTTTTTTTTTATTTCTCTAGGGTAAGGAACAGGACATTCCAATTAACTCTGTCAAAAGCTTTCTTCACGTCCAAGGAATGTAACACCGTGGGAGTGACTGAATCCCTGGACATGGAGAAAATATGGCCCAGTATACACCGATGATCTACTGAAGAATGAATAGGCATAAATCCAATCTGTTCCTGACTGATGAGCCCATCCCAGACTGCATTAATTCTTGAGGCCAGAATCTTCGTAAGAATTTAAACATTGTAATTCGATAAGGATATATGTCAGTAGCTAGTGACCTTATCAGGTGCTCTGCACAGCTTAAGAAGCAGAATGATCATGGCCTCAAGAATAGTGGGCTATGAGGTACCAGAATCATAAAAATAAATAAACAGTGTAACAAAGGTACCAACTCTTTTGCAAACAGTTTGTAAAAGCTAGAAGTAAAACCGTGAGGTCTAGGTGCCTTGTCAAGAGCCAAACTGTCTATGGCTGACATAATTTCAGAAGGAGACAGGGGTTTGACCAGAGAAGCCTTCTAAGTATCTGGCAATGTTGTAAGCGAAATACTGGTCAGGTAATCTTAGCCTTTTAGTTCATCTGGTGGATTAGCCATGGGCCCATAAAGGGCTCTATAGTACAATTTGAATTCCCTCACAAAGTCTCTGGGTAGGGTTTTAAGAGTACCATCAGCTGACTTCATGGAGGAAATCAGATGGGATGCCTCCTGTTTCTGAAGTTGTAGGGCCAACATGCAGCTCGTCTTCTCCCCCTGATCTATATACCTGGGCTGTGTTTTAAGAGTAGTATATTCAGCTTTTTCTGGCAAAAGGTCATCAGACTTATCTCAGAAGAGTTAAAACTCCTTATAGACCTCATTCAGAGTTTGAGGAGATAAAGAGTGTTCTAGATCATTAATACATTGAAGGAGAATGGAGGCTTCCTTCACATGGGTTTGCTTCCTCTTAGATATCAACCAGATGAACTCTTCCCTAAGGAAGAATTAAAAGGCACATTATTCTAGATCCCCCCTATTTATGGAGCCAGTATTTTGAGTTGTGAAAAGTACAATTTGCTCTCTAATTCTAGAAATGTTATATTTATCTTTGAGAAGTTGGTTATTCAGCATCCAAGAGGTGTCCCTCTGGATGTTGGGAGCCAAGGAAAGCCTCAACCATATCAATGAGTGGTCTGACAGAACCATGGGGGCTATCCTACTGTCCAGCACTCCATCCATTCCCATCACGCTAATCAATCAATCACTTTATTTAACCAGGCATAAACACCATTGAGCAAGCTCATTTTCAAGGTGGTCCTGGGCATTAATACAATACAGTACACTTCATAAGAT
Organism: Neoceratodus forsteri; assembly: GCA_016271365.2. Taxonomy (NCBI): domain Eukaryota; kingdom Metazoa; phylum Chordata; order Ceratodontiformes; family Ceratodontidae; genus Neoceratodus; species Neoceratodus forsteri. Next base: position 662,346,762 of record CM028130.1, on the reverse strand, counting down.
TACAATTACAGTGGACAATGGTGCAAAAAAAAAAAAAAAAAGAAAAAACATTGTGAAGGTGCCGGTCAATATGGGCCTATACATACCAGTCAACATGATTAACATGCAAAGCTACATAATGATAAGCTTTACTGAAATGAGAAAAGACAACAATCCCATATAGTCTCTGCTAAGTAAGAGCTCATACCTAAATGATAAAAAATAAGGAGGTATTAAGGAATAGGATAGACATTGGGTTGAAAGAGTAGGCAGCCAAAAGGGAGGCCAGAATAGGTAAAAGGTAGAGAATAGGCAGGACCATCTTGGATTAAGGGAACTAAGCTTGTAGGTCCTAGGTTTCTGTTGTTAGGAATGTGGGGTGGATGAGATACTTAGGCGTAGGATTTGAGAGTGGCACCCGGGGCTTAGGGGTCATCAGTGTCTGAAACAGTTGCATGATTCCTTCAGATAATCCATTAATAGAGCTTTGAATGTGAAAATGCTTGGAAGTGAAGATAATTTTAATGAGTCTTGCATAGTGTTCCAAAGTGATGGAAGTGAGAAGTTGATTGCTGCTGAGCCAAGGGTAGTTTTCATTCTAGGAATCTGGAAGCAGATTAAGGAGAAGCGTCTCAGGCCATAGGAACCTTTAGCCCTTTTGAAGATGTTCGAGATGTATGCAAGGAGGTTATCATATAATGCTCTAAAAAACCAGAGGAGAGCATTCCTTTTTTCTTCTAGTTGAGAGTGAGGTCCATCCTGAAACCTGGTATAGACGACAGTGATGTGTACTACGGGGTAGATTTAAGATAAATCTTAAAGCCCGGAGGGAAAGGGTGTCCAGTTTGTTTAGCATCGTTGATGGGCAATGACTGTAAAGAAAGTCAGCATAGTCCAGTATAGGTAGGAATGTAGTTTGTACTATTCTCATTCTGGCTTCTAACATGAGTAGGTGTTTAATGCGATAGAATAAACCTAATTGCTGTCTTAGTTTCTTCAAGGTTTCATTTAAGTGGCACAGAAAGTTGAGCTTGTTATCCAGCCAGAACCCTAGATATTTAAAGGTATCAACTACTTCAATGGGTTCATCTAAGAGTGTTCAGATCTGTGTGATATGTGGACATCCGGAAGTAGACTTTGGTGAGAGAATCATTGCTTTAGTCTTTTTGGCATTGAGGAGGAGCTTATGAGTGAGAAGGCTGTATTGGAGGGTGACAAAGTCTTTCTGTAAGTACTCATGGGCCAGATCCAAGGATGAATTTGTGGTATTGAGTACAGTATCTGGTTGTCAATGGACTACAGGACCCAAGGCAGCATGATTTCACCAGGGAAAGGTCATGTCAGACCAGCCTCATTGAATTTTTTGACTGGGTGACTAGTGAGGTGGATCAGGGGAGGGCAGTGGACATGGCCTATCTGGACTTCAGCAAGGCCTTTGACACTGTGCCACATAGAAGACTATTATGCAAACTGGGGAATATGGGTGTGGGCAAGATAGTAGTGTGGTGGGTAGGTAACTGGCTGGGTGGCAGGACACAGAGGGTGGTGGTAAATGGCTGTCACTCCACAGAGGAAGAGTGACCAGTGGGTACCACAGGGATCAGTGCTGGGACCGGTCCTATTCAACATCTTCATCAGTGACAGCGCAGGACCTAGAAGGCAGAATTTCACTGTTCGCTGATGACACAAAGCTCTGTAACAGAGTAGACACACCAGAGAGTGTAGACAGAATGAGAAGGGACCTGCAAAACTTGAAGAATGGTCAGGGGTTTGGCAGTTGAAATTCAATGCAAAGAAGTGCAAGATAATGCATACGGGCACAAAACCCTGGCACAATATATCAGTTGGGGGTGAGGATATAGCATGCACCAAGCAGGAAAGGGATCTTGGGGTTATCATCTCTGATGACCTCAAGGTAGGAAACAGTGTGACAAGGCAGCAGGTAAAGCAAATAGGATGCTGGGATGCATAGGCAGGGGCATCACCAGCAGGAAAAGGAGGTCATAATTCCACTATACAAGACACTAGTGAGGCCCCATCTGGAGTACAGTGTACAGTTCTGGAGACCTTACCTACATAAGGACATAGACAGGGTAGAGAAGGTTCAGAGGAGGGCAACAAAAATGGTGCATGGATTGCATCACAAGTCCTAAAAGGACAGGTTGAAGGAACTGAACATGTACTCCCTGGAGGAGAGGAGGAAGAGATGGGATATGATAGAGACATACAAGTATCTTGCAGGGAGGAACAGGGTGCAGGAATACACTATTTTTAAGTGAAAAAGATGTTCCAGGACTAGAGGGCATGGGATGAAGTTGGAGGGAGGACAATTCAGAGGAAACGTGAGGAAGAATTTCTTCACAGAACGGGTGGTGGACAAGTGGAACACCCTGCCAGAGGAAGTGGTGGGGGCTGAAACAATCATGGGATTTAAGAATGCATGGGGATAGACATAAAGGAATTCTGAAGGTCAGGGGTAAGGGGCAACAGACTTCTAGGAAAACATAAACTGAACTTACAAGCTCAAATGGGCAGACTGGGTGGGCCATAGGCCCTTATCTGCCGACACTGTCTATGTATCTATGTATCTATATATCATCTGCGAATAAGTGCACATTTGCTGTGCCCAGCTGTGAGTCCAGAGTATTGATGTATATTGCAAAAAGGATAGGGCCCAGGATGGAGCCTTGTGGGACTCCTCGTAACAAGGATTTTTGTGGGGACAGATCTCCTATGGCTTTGACTTGTTGTAACCTATTGGTTAGGTAGCTGGTGAACCATTTAATGGCAGAACTATCAAGTCCAATGTTACTCAGTGCAGTAAGCATGATGGTATGATCCACAGTATTGAAGGCCTTACTTAGATCAAGGAAGAAGCCAAATACATGCTTCTTAGAGTCCAAGGCCATTTGCCAGTCTGTAGTTACTTAGGCAGGAGCCGATACTGTACTGTGTTTGGATGTGAAGCCGGACTGAGCCATGTTTAGCAACTTTCGCGCATCCAAATGTTCTCTAAGTTGGATGTTGACATTTTTTTCAAGTAATTTAGAGAGGACGGATAGTATAGAAATAGGCTGGTAATTTTTCAGATCACTCGGATCCCAAGACTTGAATAATGGTAGGATGTGGGCAGTTTTCCACAAGACAGGTAGCTCACCTTGAATCAGAGAGGTGTTGAATAAGTGTGCAATGGGGGCGGTCAGTTAGGTATGGCCAAGTTTTAGGAAGTAAGGTTCAATATTATTTGCACCCGCACTCTTTTTTGTATCCAGAGAAAGGAGGAGGTCCTCCACTTGCTTGAACATAATTGTGATGAAGCTCAAGGGGGTGGGATGCAGTTGGTTATGGTTGTGATTAACAGTGAAGCCAACAGTGTAGTCTCTTGTTGGGCTAAGTTTGCTGATAGGTGAGGTGTCAAAGGCAAGCCCTGTAGTGGCAAAGTGATCATTAAGCCTCTCTAGTATATCAGCTTTGTCTGTATAGGTGGTACTATCAGACACAATTTTGTTTGGAAGGGGTGTTGCAGTGGACTGACCTTCGACTTCTTTGAGAATGTTCCAAAATTTGGCAGAGTTGTTTTTATTGTCTTCTAGTTCTTTTTGGAAGTACCTATCTTTTTCTGACCTAATTAGCTTGGTACAAGCATTCCTAGTGGTACGGAATGCTAACCAATCAGCCTCCAGGTGGGATTTCCTTACTTTTTTCCACCAGTAGTCCCTATCCCTAAGTGCTTTCTCCAGGATGGGAGACAACCAGCCAGGAGTATTATTTTTTGATTTGATCAGTCTTAGTGGGGTGTGTTTATCTATTAGCCCCAGTAAGAGGCTGTGAAAAATGTTAAATGACTCGTTAAAGGTGGGGGTTAGATAGAAATCCTGCCAACGAATGTTGCTTGGATCTTTCAGGAAAGTGTACTGGCAGAGCATTTTCAGGCATCTTTACAGTTTGAATTTGGAAGCTGTTTTTATTTGAGAAGGATGTCTGATGCAAGCAGTAGCGCAATGGTCGCTTATATCATTGAAGAATACTCCAGTATGCGAGATAGTATGAGGTTTGTTTACTAGCATAAGGTCCAGGAGGGTGCTGCCCTCAGAGTTTTTTCTGTTAGGTCTGGTTATAGCAGTCGCCATTTGTAACAGACCATTAACATTGCATAGATCCTTCAATTTCTTAGAGCTGTCACAATTCCAATTTAGATTGAAATCCCCCTTTAGAATACACTCAGTATTAGCAGAGTTAAGAAGGTTTTGAAGGTGTGGCAGAAGTGCCCAGCCACCAGACGGTGGTTGGTAGCATGCTGCCATAAGGAGTGATTTCTCACTGGAAAGTGATAATTTTAGAGCAAGGCATTCAAATTGTCAGTGTCAGTGGCTCAGTAGGTAGCACACTTGCCTCTGAGGCCGGGAGATCAGTGGGCTGTGGGTTCAGTTCCCACATCTGGCACTTGGGTTAATATCCCAGTACTGACACTGTAGTGCAGAATGAGAGGGGTGCTGCACTTCTGAGGTGCCGTCTTTCAGATGAGATGTTAAACCGAGGTCGCATCTGCCTGGATTGGTGGTAGTTCAGGTGGATGTTAAAGATCCCATGGCACTTATCGAAAAGAGTAGGGGAATTTCCCCGGTGTCCTGGCCAAATTTCCCTCATTCACTAAAAATACCACCAACAGCTTAATCTGGTTCAAGGTCAGTTGGCATTCATCTGTATCCCCCTCCCCCGGGTCGTGCCTGAAAATAGGCAGGATTTGTCTAGTGCACTTACCCGGTCAACAAAAGCTAAAATAAAAAAAAATAAAAATAAATTCCTTAACCTTTGAGGTACAGTCAAAGACTGTGACTGTGAATTTGCTTTTGACATATATTGCAACCCCACCCCCTCTAGTCGGTCTATCACAGCGGTAGATGATATATCCGGGTACGTTGATAGATTTGTCCAGGGTTGAGGGTGTGAGCCAGGATTCAGCTATCATGAAGAAATCAGGAGATGCATGTAGAGCCCAGGTCTCTATAGATTCAATCTTCTTTAGCAAACTACAGACATTGATATGGAGAAAGCTAATCCCTTTATATTGATGGAGGTCTGCAGGGGCATACAGAGAAATAGGTGGACCTGGGTTTAATTCAACATTTCCCAAACAGAGTAGGAGAAGCAGTAGTAGTTTTTTAAGATGGTGTCTTAGCCTACTAAATATTATTTTGTTACTCCTAGCATACATTGGTTTAACAGTGGCTGTGTTAAAAGCAGGATTGCTATTTGCTAGGGATAAAACATAGAGAACTGATAGAGCCGACACCATCCTTGGGAATTGCACATGTTCTATAGTTATGGCCTGGTGGGAGGAGGGGCATGACCATAGAGGAGCCATCCCTGATGTAGGATTCCATGGTCTAATGTGGTAGGCTATATCTTGGTAGATGATAGAGGAGAGAAACTGGCATTTGTCCGAGTTGCAAACCGAAATTTTGGGTGGAGTATAACAAAGTAATATAAGGCAACTATAGAGAAAGATAGGCGCAGATGGCATTCTTAAAGTGGAGATATTTCCTTTTACCAGTAATAAACACAGGATTTGCAACAGTTCCTTGAGAGGGCCAAGGAAATGTGTGGATCATGTGGGAGGATGAGGTACCAATTAAAAATTAGGCCTAGATAACTAATGAGGCATAGCTGGCAATAGCCTGTAGGAGTGAGCTAGAAGGCCGAGGCGGGGTTTATGTGTATTTAATCAGGACCAGGGGTGGGTCGGTGGGTGAAAAAATTGGCAGCTAGGGCTCCCTTCCTGGAGGTAATCAGTCCCTGAGGGAAAGTCCGTACCTGCGTTTCTGTGAGGGGCTGGTGGCTTCAGACCTGGACTGCGGGTGGCAGTCTGGCAGGTCGGGTTTGTCAGAGAACCACGGGTGTGGCTCTCAGACTACCTGGAAGGAGAAGGCAGAGGAGAATTAAATAAGAAAGTCAGAGGGGGTGGGGCTTCTCATGGAGCTAAAAAGAAATGCAGTCTGGCTTAAACAGGGGGGTTGTTGCAGACCAAAATGTTAGGCAAGGTGCCTCCATGTCTGAGTGGGCAATAACAGGGCTATTTAAAACACAATACTAGCGTAAAAAGGTGAAGGGGGGTTTCAAAGGCCTGAGCTAAGATCGCTACTGGTCTTAATGAGGAACACAATACAGGCATTTACATTAAATCAGAAAACTTCAGCTATAAAATACAAACAAGACAGTTTTAACAGAAAACATAATCTAGCACAATATAGTCAAACATTAACAGTGCAGAGCTATATGGAGCCAATCAGAGTGCTCTTGGGGCTGACTGCAGCCAGTGGGCCATAGCAGTAAAAGACTCTGGATTTAAACCCAGAGACAACTGTCCTCATGTAAAGAAAGCAAAATAATTGGCAGCTAGGGCTCCCTTCCTGGAGGTAATCAGTCCCTGAGGGCAAGTCCTTACCTGCGTTTCTGTGAGGGGGCTGGTGGCTTCAGACCTGGACTGCGGGTGGCAGTCTGGCAGGTCAGGTTCATCAGAGAACCACGGCTGTGGCTCTCAGACTACCTGCATTTCTGTGAGGGGCTGGTGGCTTCAGACCTGGACTGTGGGTGGCAGTCTGGCAGGTCAGGTTCATCAGAGAACCAGAATATAAGCAATTCTTGAATATGAACCATAAACAAGAGAGTAAAATGTACATTCTATATCTTGAGAAGTGGAGCACCAGCCATGAATCACAGAGCCCTAAATAATCAATCATTTCCCAGATGGAGCTCTTAGCAGGAGACAAGCCAGCCAGAGGTCTGCCTGTCCTATCTAAGTCCTGGGTGAAAGAGATGTTTTAGTCTCAACCAACAATCAGGGGGGCCAGGAGAAACGGAACAAGAAGTGAAGCCAGCTCCACAAAAAAGGAGTGATCATCTAAGCTAGAGCCATAAATATTACTTAGCACAACATCCACCTGGTCCAATACTCCTCTAACAAAGATGTATCTCCCCTTGGGGTCCAAGAGACTCTGAATACAGTGGAAGCTACTATTCTTGTTAATTAAGATAGCCATGCCCCTACTGGTCATGCTATTCCCTGCTGTGAAAACCTGACCCACTGACTGCCTATGGAATAGAATACCCTCAGCAGTAAGAAGGTGGGTTTCCTGTTAAAAAGGTGATTTTACATTGTAACTGATTCAGATGTTTCAGTATTTGATAATATTTGCCCTGGGACTGAGCTCCTTTAATATTCCATGAAAAATAAAATAAAGAACTAAGCATTATCACAACCCATCAAAAAACTGAATAACAGTGTCTGCATATCAGAAAATATTTAGCAACCTTCTCATAAAGGTCAACTCTGCCACCCCTTCCCCTCATCTCATTCCCCAAATCGGCCCCAACAAAATACCCAACAAAACCACCACCACCCTCCCTCGCCCTCCCCCAACTTGAATGAGACCAAGCCCAACAAAACCACCCCTAAAACCAGATAGACCCCCCCAATATACCAATACCCACATATGTACTGAAGAAAACTGGGCCACCCTAGAGCTATAATTCTGACCTGAAACTGTAAGTTCTTAAATCTGAAGAAGAAAATAAAAACATCCCAATAGTGAGTCGATACTTTTTGTAACAAGCAAGAAATAAGATTCCAACCCATATTCATAAGTAATAGCAACACCAACCATGTAAAACCTCCAACCCAGATGAACCACCCATCTCTAGAAAGACAGGATGAAGCAACTCACCCTCCCCCACTGCTGCCAGAACAAGCGCATGATGGCTTGCAGTACAATGCAGCTAGTTACCCCAGAGTATCTCAGCTCCCACCCTTCCAATTGCAATCAAAACTACATACAAATACAAAAGGGAGGAGTAAATAAATAAGCTGCCAAAGCAGCATAGCCATAAAACAGAAACTGTCAACAGGAAACCCTTTCTGAACATAAAAGAAGATATTCCAAATATTACAACCTACTGGTAGACTTCTCCTAAGTAATGACAGTATGCCATCAACCTAACATCCCAGATCATATAACAATCTCCCCACAACGTATCTTGATACATGTAACATGAAGTTAGAACCACAAGCAATGTACTTGGAAACTCTGCCCCTTGCTTATGAGTTCACAAGGGTGAATATACCTAGTGTACCAAACTTCAAAATCTGGAACAACATATTTGAAATGAAAAAAAATATAAATAAACATATGATCAAGAACACAAGGACATCCTGAGATCCAGGTATGATCAAACAAGTCCGGCTGAAGTAACTTAGCTAAGTCCAATGTCCACAAAAGAAAGACATTTGTATCGCTGTCCTATGCAGACCAACAAATGTAATATACTTGCTGCAATTGCTGGACTAAGACTGTCACAAAAAGGAAGCCTGCAGCCTGTAAGATGCAGCAAATGAGCAATCCTGAAGCCTTAGCTCATATGAAGGGCTATCCACTGGGTAACCTAGAATCCAGAGAGAGGTATCAAAAATAAACAAAATCTTAAGTTGATGCAAAATCCTGCATCAAACTGAAAGGCTAGCCCAGTCAGTACACAAACTGCCAATGAAGCCAGTCAGTGTTCAATTGAAGTGGTGGTACGATGAAGCAAGATAATCAAATAACCAGTGCACCAACAGAGATAATACCGCCCATCTCTGAATTAAATATCATGGGCTAAGAACATAATCAGTCATGACCAGACTAGACGGCTTCCCCAAAGAAGCTGATCCTGAGAAAAGATGCAAAAACAAAGTCGGCAAAAGGAAATAACCACACTCATCTTGAGAGAAACAAAAAAATACAAAACACCTTGCCAGTCTGGGTAATATCTGCCCAGGAGACTTCGGTAGGAGCAGTCAGCTACAGGGAAATCCATGTGGCAATCTAAACCAAAAGAAATCCAATGCGATACAGGATCCTGCATCGATCTGAAGATGTCCTTCTAGAGCAGAGCCTCATTTGTACTCAAAATCATAGATGTCCTTCAGAGCAGGAATCCGATGACGAAAAAGATATACAATCCATCCCAAAAGCCAGAAGAAATTGAAGGATGATCGAGCATCACCCATGGATGGCGGGTGAGAAGTAAACGCTGAATATAAAATCCAAGCCAGCAGATAGTATTAAAAGGGCACATCCTCCAAGGAAAGAGAAAACTCTCGATAGTCCACCTGTCAGGCAGATATTAACCAAACTCAAAGCTCCAATTCATAGCAGTAAATATGTAGGATACCACTATCATTGGCAGCAATCACTAGTTCTTAGATGTGCGACCCCAAAATATCTATATCTGGTCCAGCATTTAGTGGTCTTTAAATAGGTCCAGGAATAAGGTTTTAAGCTTCTTGGTGGCATGATCAGCTGAGTTGAAGGAGCACCAGGTCCCCTGAATCAGAACATGAAATCTAGCTGGGTACAGAACCTTGAATCTGATCATGGTGGCTATCAGTCTGATAATCACCGAGTGATAGGAGGCACGGTTTTGGTGCACTGAAGCAGGCAGGTCCTGGGCAATCTGGAGTTTTGCCCCATCCCGAGATATTTTCCAGATCTCCTTCACATTCTGCAGAATGTGTTGTTGATCAAGAAAATTCAGTAGGTGCATATTAAAAGGTCTCGAGGCCACTCCCACTGGAGGCATTGGGTGAAGAGATCGATGTACCCACTTCCTGATATGTGATGGATTGTTAGGAGAAAGACCCACCATTTTAAATGGAAACACCTGGGCAAACATTATGAGGGTTGCTCCTTTTGCCAATTCAGGGAGGCAGAATACAATAATATTATTCTTACTGCTTCTCCCCTCCAAGTCCTCTAACTTGCCCTCAAGGAGGGAGAGCTTCTGTTTCACTGATCTCAGGTTCGGTTCCAGCTTACCCTCCATTGTTAGACAGAGAATGTTCGGGCTTCTACATCTTTGTTGGTTCTTGGGTGAGCTCTTGCAGGGCTTCTTTAAAAAGAGTAAATTCTTTCAGAATCCTGTCCTTTGAAAGTGGCGTGGGTGGCAGTGTAGCAGTAAAAGAGCGCCCCGTAGCTGCCAACTGGGCCTTGGTTCTCGTTACTAGTTTTGTCATGCGTTGATTGGGATGTGTGCCTCAGATGGGCCTAGTGCATTTTGGCATTCATCTCAATCAAATCTCTAGTAATCTCTCACTACCAGGAAAGCAACAGATATTGAGGAACAGATATATCAGTGTCAGTGGCTCAGCAGGTAGCACGCTCACCTCTGAGGCCGGAAGATCAGAAGGCTGTGGGTTCTATCCCCACACAAGACACTTGGGTTAAATCCCAGTACTGATGCTGTAGTGCAGCATGAGGGGGGTGCTGCACTCCTGAGGTGCTGTCTTTCAGATGAGATGTTAAACTGAGGTCCCATCTGCCTGTTCTGGTAGTAGTTCTTCTAGTGGATGTTAAAGATCCCATGGCGCTTCTCGAAAAAGAGTAGAGGAATTTTTTTATTTGAAACTAAAAACAAACAATACATCAGTTATTATATACATATTTACAAATCATGTATACGACATGTATGAATCTCAATATTATATATTTTCTCATGAGCTGTTTCTAATTCTCTTTATCCTACTTAAGATATTTTATCCCACATCTTCTGGCATTGTTGTTCGCCCATCCACTTTTTTTCATAAGCATAAATTTTATCTAATTCATCTTGAATTCTAAAAACAAGATCCATTATATTCATGGTTCTCCCTTGCAATTGCCTTTGGCACCGCATTTGCCAAATGGTCCATTTAAAAACTGCTAATAGTACATATACTATAGTTTTCTTCCATTTTTTCCATTCTTGAGTTAAATTACTGTAGGTTAGTATTTCATATGTTATATATTTAAAGATTGGTTCACCCCACATTTGTGATAAAATATTCCATAGAAGTTTTTATAAATTCACATTCAAAATATAAATGTCTCATTGTTTCAATGTTGTTAACACATTCTACTTCTCCACACATCCTGTTTGTTATCTGCTCGTACTTGTGATTATCTTTCACATTTAATTGATCATAAGCATACATCTGTACATTGTCTTTCATTTTTGGGGGGATTCTTTTTTTAGCATTGCTTCCAATAGTGCTAATTTTTCTATTTCTATGAGAACTTGGAAGATGCGTTCTTCATAATAACACACTAGGGTTTCTTTGTAGAACTGTTTTCTTGTACACTCTTGTATCTGACTGATTTTTTCCATTGTTTTAAATAATATATCCCTGCTGTTACATATTTTGGTACCATATTATAAGTTCCTCTATTTTTCAGATGCCAATTTTTATCAACATAAACCAGCCATGTTCTGAATAAAGTTTTCCAGAAACTGTTTCCTGCAACAAAACATGGTTTTAGTTTTGCTTAGATAAAAATACTTTGAAAAACTAATATGGGGTTTATCATATCTAATCCTGCTTCTTTCCTTGGTCTCTATGTTATGATTCTTTTAACTAGATTGAGTCTATTACCCCATAACATTTGGAATAATAGACCTAATATCTTTGTTTGCATCTGGATAAGGATTGGGTATATATATATGCTGGCCAGGATATGCAAAGCAGTTGTGATGGTGCAACTGAGTTGCGCCGGCATAAGTGCGGACTTGCACCAAGGAGTGATATTCAGCGGGAGTCATTACGCAAAGCAAATCCCATTGTGACAATGTACAACTGTAATGAATGCAAGTGCAAGTGTAGGTGGCATGCCCATGAATATCCAGCGCAGTGCGATATTCAACCGTGGAACCATGGTGCAAGTGTGGAGCAAAACCGATTTGTGCCGAGCAGACGTCAGCCTATAAATACAGGGCGCAAGCACATAGACAGCAGTTACGCCAAGTGAGACAGAGAGTGAGAGAGGCCGTGACAGAATGCACAAAAGAAGGAAAGAAGACAGACAGAAAGACAGATTGAGAGAGACAGAGCAAGTGAGAGACTGACAGACAGAGGCAGCCACAGAGGGAAAGAGACAGAGGAGCAGTGGAGAGGGAGACAGGGATGGAGAGAGTGAGAGGGACAGGCAGGCACAATGCCAGGCAGTGTACCATGGTGTCACACAGCCCACAGCAGCAGACCACCCAGGGGGATATAGGACATTAGGGGCCATGGATTGTGTGCCCTTCCTGATGGAGGCCATAATGAGGGGTCTGAGGGGGCAGGAGGAAAAGCAACGTGGTCGAGGAAGAGCCCATCAGTGGTATGCCTTGAACAGGTGGTACCGTGCCCACACCACCTTTCAAACTACTCAACATGGAGATTGTGGCATGGTACTGCCTAAGCAGGGCCAATCTGATGCAGCTCTGTGAGCTGTGCAGTGAGGAGATGCAGGCACCCATAAGACGGAGCCTTGCAATGTCTGTGGAGACCAAAGTGACTGCTGTCATGTGCCTGCTCACTACATGCACATTCCAGAGACCAGCAGGGGACACCACAGGCATAACCCAGTTGGCCACGTCTTGTCTCCTCACACAGTTCCTCAATGCTCTGCTGTCATGTGCTTCGGAATACAGGTATATCCATTTTCCCAGCACACAGGCAGAGTGTACAGCAACCATGCAGGACTTCCACAGGGTAGCATGTATGCCTGGTGTGCTTGGGGCCATTGACTGCACCAACATGGGCATCCACACACCACCTGGCCCTGAGGGTATGGCCTACATCAATAGGAAGGGGTTGCCAAGCGTCAACTACCAGGTGGTGTGCGATGTCAAGGTGCACATCACCAGTGTCTGTGCCACACACTCTGGGAGTGCACATGATGCATTCATCTGGCACAGCTTTGTGCTGTGCCACAGGTTCAAGCATGGGGACATCCCCACGGGCCACCTTGTGGGTGAGTATGGGATGGGCAAGGAGTGATGGGCAGAGCAGGCCATGAGATAGCGAGGTCAGGGTGGACATGCTGGCGAGGGCACCAGGGACAGGAAAGGGGCACAGCAAAGGTTGGCAGAGGGCTAACAATGCTATTATCCACATAGGAGACAGCGCCTATCCACTGAGGCCCTGGCTGTTCACCCCATACCGGTGCCCATCGTCCCCAGCAGAGGAACGCTACAACGATGCACATGCCAGCATGTGCAACATCAGTGAGCATGTATTCAGCATGCTGAAGGCACGTTTCCATTGCCTAGACAGGTCTGATGGTGCCCTATAGTACAGCCCCTTGAAAGCCTGTGACCTATTCCTGGTCTGCTGCATACTGCACAACATGGCCATTGACCGTGGGATAGCTGTCGAGGCTGATGAGAGTGACAGTAGTGGGGATGACAGAGGCAATTGGCAGGAGGGTGGTGGACAGCCCCCCTGGGCAGAGGGATCCCCGGCTGCAACAGATGGAGTGCCATCCTTGTGACACCATCGCACAGGAACACTATGGTGCACACAGGTAGGTGGTGTGAAACCCATGCATGAGCCACACACACAGGTACAGCACACAAGCAGGGGCATGCATGGCAATGGGCATGCATAAACAAAGTCATGGTGCAGGAGTAGAGGAGTCAGTGGCACACAACCACACACAACTGCACACAGCATCACACAGCAACAGACACACATGCACCCATGCACCCACACACCCAGGTGCTGGCAAGTGGTGGGGATCAGATGCATTGCACCAGTGTGAAGGTGTAACCAGTGCTGAACTACCCTCATCATGCCCATGCCACATGGTCCAGCAGCTGGACAGGCATGCACACGGGCAGCATGTGGCATGAAACACAGGTGCCACACCAGTGGCATGTGCACACACACACACACACACCACCCATGCACGCACAGGGCAGCAGCTGCAGACTGTGGTCAGGATGTCACGCACATTTGGGTCACCACGTTGAACCATGGCCACCGCAGCCATGGGTGTGTCCATGCTGGGGTCGATTGGCAGCCACAGGCTGCTCATAGGCCACAGGGGGTGTTTTCAACAGCCCCCCAGGGCTTGAACTGTGGGACTGTTACCAGGTCCACGTGGGGGTGCATAGGTGCCGAAACAGGCCTGCCCCAGACGTGCCTGGGATGCCTACAACAGAGCCTGGTGTTGACAGTGTGGGTGTCTCTCGACACTGGAATCATGGAGTGGACAGAGCACTGTGTTGGGTTCTTGGTGGCTGGCCACTCCCTGTGGCAGCCAGCAGTGGAAGGCCATCCATGATCGCATTGGCAGTGCAATCCTGTGATGCAGTCATGGCCTCCTGCACATGCTATATCACCTCTGGAGCAGTGCAGTGCCCCTCTCATGCTGCTCGGCCACCTGGCACACCTCTGTGCACAGTGCATGCATCCCAGTGGCAAGCTGCATCTGTTGCTATACTGAGGCCCACAGCAAATGGGTGTGCTCATACAGTGGGTCGGTGTCCTGTGGTGACCGGCCGTGCTGCACAGCCCCCCTGTCAGGTGGATGCTGATCAGTTGGGTCTTCATGGGGTAGGTCCCTAGCTGGCACTCCAGTGGTGGACCCTGCATCCGGCTGCCCTGTAGCACCAACAGCCTGCTGCCATTGACCATCCGGCTACTGAACGTTGCCCAGCACCTATGTGTCCACACCACCACCACCACACAGCACAGCTGTGGCAGGGCACACAGCTGCACCCACAGTGGCAGCAGGTAGCTGCTCCCCAGCTGTCAGATCACTGGGCACACTGCCTGTGTTGGTGTCTGGTATGGGCATCCCCCCCACAACAGTACCTATGCTGTCCAGGATTAAGGTGAGGTCATCATCAGCGTCGGACCCCGTCCCAATCTGGGTCTCCACATAGAGGACGCGCAGAGTCTGGCATCCTGTGGGAACACATCCAGGGCCTTGTCCGACCTCATGCTCAGGACATCTGGCTAGACATTGGTGGTGTGCTGCAGTCTATCAGGCCCCTGGATGCCCATGGAGGTGGATGGCTGGTCCTCTGGGGCTGGTCCTGCTTCCTCAGCTGCTGCCAGCTCCCCATCCTCTGCACACAAGTATGCCAGTGCTGAAAGAGAATACAGGTGTGTCAGTGATGCAATGCCCACAAGTGCCCTCCCCCCCACACACAGCCACTGCATGCAGTGATGGGCTGCCACCTGTCTGGAATCCTCCTCCAGGCACACCCTCCGTGGTGCTGTGGCACATGATGGCTGCCACCAACTCCTCCTGTGCCGTGAGCTATGGCACATCTGCAGGCCCCCCCCTCCAGTGGCATTACAGGCCACACAGATGGCTGCCACCTTCTCCTTTATGCACCTTTTGTCAGTGTCCACCTTCTTGCAGCACTCCTGTGCTTACCTCTGGTGGCTGCCCTGCTGGGTCACACATGCTGCCACCTCCTCCCAGCCCGCAGCCCTGGCCTGTGGTGTGCCCGTGGCACCACTCAACAGCAGCTCCCTGTTGAGGCAGGCCTCAAACAGGGACTTTGATTCTGCCTTAGTGAAATTGGGCCTGTGCTTATGATCAGGCCCATGCTCCTCACCCTCATCACATTCTGACATGTCGTTTCTTGTGGACATAGACAGCACAGTGTGTCAGTGGCAGCAGCACCCTATTCCATCTCCCCTGCTGTGCTGGCTGGGCTCAGTGTGCTCCAGCAGCATGCACAATTTACCTCAAAAGGATGCAATACCAGTCCATGACCTGTGCCAATCCATGGTGCTTTTATAGCTCACTGCATGCAAATGAGCTTTGGTGCAACGGTAATGACATGCTAATTCTCCCAGTGCACCACTCATTTGTTGATGAGTTCATTTGCATGTGGTGGCTGAATATCATGATTTTCCTTCATGTGCAATGAGATTGTTCCAGAGCAAGTCGCTCAGGTGCAAGGTGCTCAGGACCACAGTGCACATGCACCAGATGGTGTACTATTGCCTACTGCGCACTGCACACCCACTGCACAATAGGGGCCATGGCACACAGTGTGCCATGACTGCTATTGCACACGTGTGCACTGTGTGGCAGCTGACCTCTGACCCCTGCTGTGACCTCTGTCCCTGGGTGACCCTATGCACCCATGACCCCACCTTGCACTGCCCATAATACGCATCTCTGAGACTGCATGATGGGCAGACACAGTGCATGCCCCCTCAGCCCATGCATCTGGTGCATGTTGTGGCCACTTGTGCCTACCACCACCATTTTGCTCAGTGGCTTACACCTGAAACATGGTGCAGCAGTGAGCAGGACAAGCAGCCAGCTGGATGCAGGTTGAGCTAGTCAACCTCATGGCCTGTGTCCAGCCCCATGCACTCCAACTGTTTGGGAAGGCACCACTGCAGCAGCCCCGGGTGGCTGTGTGGCAGGCCATTGATGCCTCACTAAGGCAGTGCACAGGGGAGGCCAGAATGGGGGAGCAATGTTGCCACTGCTAGGGGGACCTGACTCAGAGAGACCCAGAGTGCCAAAGGAGGCTGGAGGTGCATGCCAGGTATGGGTCTGTGCCACAGCCAGTTGAATGGGCCCGTCATACATGTGTGCCCTGGTGCTGTACTGTGGTGTTGGCCAGGCTGCCTGGCATGTCCTGCAGGGTGGTGTACTGCCATCATGCACATTGTGGGGTGGCATTGCCCTCTGCCACTTGCATTGTAATGGCACTGTGCAGGACATGTCGGGCAGGGGCTCACCCTGTGCACAGGGGTGGGGTGGTGGGCAGCTGCTGTGGTTGGTTACCAATGTGTACCTGTTTCTGTTCCATTCCCGGGGCCTGAGGTCCGAAGATGGGCAGCACTGGCAGGACACCAGGCTGCAGTGGCCCAGGGTGGAGGAGTGGCTCCGGCACCAGTGGGGCTGCAGAGGGTAGGTAGGCACTGACATTGTCCTTCGCACCATCATTGGGGGGTGGCGGGGTCATGGGTGCCAGCATGGCCGCCTGTGCCGTGTGCCATGGCAGTTGTGTGTGTCACACTGTGTGTGGTGCCTGCCACTGTGGCGCATCCATTGGACATGTGTGCTGGCTGCTGGTGGGGTGGGTGTTCACCTGGCTGCCACTGATGTTGCTGTGGTGTTGCCAGAACACTGTGCCATGTGACTGCCATGGTGCAGTCAGATGGCCACTGTGCAGTGGGGACCACCTCTGTGTGCTGATGTGGTGTGCTATGTTGCTGGTGGGCATTGGCCCACACCCCTGTGGGTGGCCTGTACGGGCCCTCTGGTGGGGTGTGTTCCTGCTGCCCAGTGTGTGCTGTGGATGGGCATGGTTCCTTGGGATGTTGCATTGATCACCTCTCCTGTCCCTTGTCCTAGGTGTCCAGTGGTGGCACAGAAGGCCCCTCTACTGCTGGCTCCTGCGACAGTTCATCCTCATAACATCGACGATGATGGAGGCAGTGCTGCAGGTCCAGCAGATGTTGTTAGTGGACAGAAGGCAGCGACGTCTGCAGAGGGTGGCAGGCCATGGCTGCCGCTAGTCGGGCCCTGATTTCCCCTGTTTCCCCAGCCATACCTCCCCTTCCAGTCCCTCTTCCCACTATGCAGTCCCTGTTCCCTACCCCCTACCCTCACTTTCCTACCCTCCTCCACACCCTTCTCTTGTAAATAGTTGTTTTGCACAATAGATTACTTCTGACATACCTACCTGTGTCTGTGTCTGTGTCTGCTTTGCAGGTGGCATGAGGAGCCATGCTGCAGTGGCCCAGCACCTGTCCATGTGGTGAGCATGTGTTGGGGTGCATGTTGTGCTTCTGTGTATCACTGCTGTGTGCTGTAGTGTGTCCCACTGTGGTGTGTCCCTCCCCTTGGTCAGTGGCTGTGCCTTGGGGTGCCCATGTGGTGGCTCTCCTGGTTTTGTGGTGGGTGTTTGTGCTTGGCTGCATGGTCCTGGGTGTGGCCTGCCCTGGTCTGGATGTGCAGTGGGGGCATATAGAAACGTAGACTTTGATGGCAGATAAGGACTCCTTGGCCCACCTAGTCTGCCCATTTCCCCTACCTACAGGATAAGCTGCAGATCCTATTTAACCAATAGCTTATTTCTTCCTACCCCCCACAAAAATTGCCTTATGTCTGTCCCATGCATTCTTGAATTCTCTCACAGTTTTAGACCCCACAGCCTCCTCAGGAAGGCTATTCCATGTGTCCACCAACCTCTCTGTGAAAAAAATACTTCCTCACATTGCCCCTGAGCTGTCCCCCCTCTATTTTCAGATTCTTCAAATTGTGTCTCCTTGTTCTTGCACATCTCTTTTTCTGAAAGATGCTACCCTCTTGGACTTTGTTGATTCCACTGAGGTACTTAAAAGTTTCTATCATGTCCCCCGTCTCCCTCTTTTCCTCAATGGTATACATATTAAGCTCCTTTAGTCTCTCCTTGTATAGCTTCTCTTGCAGACCCTGCACCATTTTAGTTGCCCTCCTCTGGACTGCGTTCTTCCTGTGTATGTCCTTGGAGAGATAGGGTCTCCAGAACTGGACACAGTACTCCAGATGGGGTCTCACCAACTGTCTGTACAGAGGGATAACAACTTCCTGTTTTCTGCTGCTGATGCCTCTCCCTATTCATCCCAGTATCCTCCCAGCCCTCCCTACTGCCTTCTCACATTGCATGCTAACCTTAAGGTCATCTGATATGATTATCCCCAGGTCTCTTTCCATTTTTGTTGTTGTTACTAGCTCTCCCCACATTGTGTAATCTTCCCCTGGGTTTTTGTTTGCCAGGTGCATTATTTTGCACTTCTTTGCATTGAATCCAAGCTGCCATACTTCTGACCATTGCTCCAACCTTGCCAAGTCCCTTCTCATCCTTCCCATGCCTCCTTGTATGTCAACCCTGTTGCAGATCTTTGTGTCACCTGCAAAGAGGCATACTTTTCCTTCCAGTCCCTTTGCAATGTCACTTATAAAGGCATTAAAAAGGACTGGACCCAGTACTGAATCATGTGGTACCCTACTAGCAACCCCTCTTTCTTCAGAGTGGACTCCATTTACAATTACCTTCTGTGTCCTGTTGTCCAGCATATGTTTTACCCAGGCAGCCACCCTGGGTCCCACTCCTAGACTGGTTAATTTGACTATTAATCTTTTGTGTGGGACTGTGTCAAATGCCTTGCTAAAGTTTAGGTAGAATCTTCAAATCCACTTGCAAAAAAGAGGAGTCCAAGGAAATTGCCTTCTTTAAATAAAACTTAGATTGATATGTTCTGTGCAGAGTTTGCTGATTTTCGGTATATTCAAAATACAAGTAGAGTTGGCATGCTCGTTAGCAACAGAGGCTAATACACCATAATTTCATCAAATAGATGATTTATTTTATATGAGTAGTCCCAACATTTCACCTAAACAATTAGGCTTCTTCAGGGGAACTGTGAAAAATTAGAAAATTTGCCTAATTACATTTCAAATATCAAGTTAAACTATTCACTTTAATTTGATCATTTTGCACTTAGTATAGATATTATTCATGTATCAGATCAATAGTGCTAATATAACAATCAGTAATTCCTTGTGCTTTAAAAAACATGTATATGGAAAGCTAATTAACTCAGCTTTTCCTATTATGAGGACCTCCAGTTTTAATGCAAAATAATTTTCCTTACTTTTTAACACTGCCATTTAGGGCCAGGATGCTTGCCATATCTCCTTAGAATTTATAAATCTTGTGCAATCATTTTAAACTGAAAATAATAAACAATATATATATACATATATATATACATATATATATATATATATATATATATATATATATATTATTAATTATTGCTTCATTTAAAGTGCTACTTAAGAAAATATTTTACATTATGCATTATGCAGCATCACCTTTATCTCGTTTACAGCTAATATTCTTATCTTCACAGCATTATCAAGTTTTTATTTTTTAAAACGTACAAGGGAGGAAAACTAGAAAATAAGCAACAAAAAAAAATTTTAACCATTAAGTAAATTCACATTCGCTATTGATTTTCATCTAGCATATTAAACGTTACTAGATTTCAATTAGACTTGGTTAGTTCCTATAAATATTACTGATAACTTAAATATTACTTAACCTAGATTCAAACAAATGGTGAAATGATTTTTATCTTGGCTATATGCTTTCAATATCTAATATGCCATTTTCACTTATTTCTGTAGTATTTTTCCCTTACTCAGATTCATAACTAATATGTTATGCACATTTCACTATATTTAAACATATCCCACTTCACTAGTGCAAAATCCAGTTTTAGAATATATAAGGATGTTTGTAATCTCGGAAATGGATTTTCAATATTGATTCCCTTAAGTTTATTTTCTTTATTATAATAAATCCTTTATTAATAGAACTTTATTGGTAAAAGAATTTAATCCTTGAATCATTTAAACAAGACTGAGTAAATAAACCATGATTAGAATTAGTGAAGCTTTAAGGACTGATTTGTGCCGAGAAGGGGAGTCAATGGTTAACAAGGTAACAATCTAGCTTCGGCAAGGTATGATGACACGCAGGTGCCGTCACATGACTCTTCTTGGCATAAAGAGGTTGCCAAATGGGGAACCAGATGATGCCAGTCACACCTTGATAGAAGGTCATATGTTTTACGAGCATTGAAACTCTTCTCAGCAGTAAATTTGAATAACTAAAGTATTTTGTAACAGCGCAGTACAGTTTCTATATTTAAAAAGTTTCGGAGAATGTACGTGGTTGGGTACACACCAAATGAGGGAGAAAAACTTTTGAAGTAGCGAGTACCATGGGAGAGAGTCGAGAACACCATGAGTGCATAAACTTTTCTTATCAGTAAGTTCAAAACACTTTTCATTGTGAGATATAGCCTCAGTAGTTGAAATGTTATAATGAGAAAGCATGGTCAGGAAAGTTTATAAAGAACAGTAATACAAGTGCTGAGGTTTCATTCTTTAGTAAGGTTGAACACCTTGTAATGATTTAATACTTAAAGAGCTCTAGGGAGTGTTAACAATGAGCTTTTAAACAAGGAAATGAATGTTTTTTAACACGCACTATGGATATAGTTGCATGGAGTTCTAATTGCCAGAGTCACTCGCTTCTTTTGAAAAAACTTATAGCGATGTATAAGGACTACAGTTCTTTGAGAGAGCGCTGTGAGAGACGCCTATACACATTTGGCCTATTGGAATATAGAGCGCAATGCGAAAGATGTTAACTAATATTTGGCTAATAGAAACACATTTAAATTAAGTAAAAATAGTCAATTTCAGAGATTACAAATGTCCTTATATATTCTAAAATTGGATTATGTACTAGTGAAGTGGTATATGTTTAAATATAGTGAAATGTGCATAACATGTTAGTTAGGAATCTGAGTAAGTGAAGAATACTACAGAAACGAGTGAAAATGGCATATTAGATACTGAAAGCATATAGCCAAGATAAAAATCATTTCACCATTTGTTTGAATCTAGGTTAAGTAATATTTAAGTTATCAGTAATATTTATAGGAACTAACCAAGTCTAATTGAAATCTAGTAACGTTTAATATGCTAGATGAAAATCAATAGCGAATGTGAATTTAATTATAGTTAAGATTTTTTTTTGTTTATTTTCTAGTTTTCCTCCCTTGTACATGTTTCAAAAAATAAAAACTTGATAATGCTGTGAAGATGAGAATATTTGCCGTAAACGAGATGAAGGTGATGATTTATAACGCATAATGTAAAACATTTTCTTAAGTAGCACTTTAAATGAAGCAATAATTAATATCATATATATACATTTTGTTTATTATTTTCAGTTTAAAATGACTGCACAAGATTTATAAATTCTAAGGAGATATGGCAAGCATCCTGGCCCTAAATGGCAGTGATAAAACTAAGGAAAATTATTTTGCATTAAAACTGGTGGTCCTCATAATAGGAGAAGCTGAGTTAATTAGTTTTCCATATACATGTTTTTTAAAGCACAAGGAATTACTGATTGTTATATTAGCACTATTGATCTGATACATGCATAATATCTACACTAAGTGCAAAATGATCAAATTAAAGTGAATAGTTTAACTTGATACTTGAAATGTAATTAGGCATATTTTCTAATTTTTCACAGTTCCCCTAAAGAAGCCTAACTGTTTAGGCGAAACGGGACTACTCATATAAAATAAATAATCTATTTGAAGAAATTATGATGTATTAGCCTCTGTTGCTAACGAGCATGCCAACTCTACTTGTATAAAGTCTAGGTAGGCCATGCTCACAGCCCCTCCCTGGTCTACTACTTTGGTCACCCAGTCAAAGAAATCAATTAGATTCATCTGACATGACCTTCCCGCTTGAACCCATGCTGCCTTGGGTCCTGTGCCCTACTGGCTTCTAGGTACTCAACAATTCTTTCCTTCAGAAGTGATTCCATCACTTTCCCTACCACAGAGGTCAAACTGAAGGTCTGTAGTTTCCTGCCTCTGTCTTGCTCCCACTTTTGTGAAGGGGAATCATATCCACCTTCCTCCAGTCCTCAGGTACCACACCATCCTCCCATGATTTGTTAAAAAGGGTAGTCAGTGGTGTCACTAGTTCTGTTCTTAACTCTTTTAGAATTCTGGGGTGAATTCCATCAGGCCCCATTGCTTTGTTCACCTTCAGTTTTAGGAGTTCTTTCAGAACCCTTTCTTCTGTGAAAGGACTGGGATCGCCCCAACCCGAGTACTTCTATTAATTGGATTAGACACCTCCCTCCTTGTTTGTGAATACTGAGGAAAGTATTCATTCAGTATCCCTGCTTTTCACTGTCCCTCTCTACCCACCAACCGTCTATTCTATTCAGCCTCACTATCCCTCCCTTTGTCTTTCTATGCTCCCTGATATATACCTATAAAAGGTTTTACCCCCCTTCTTAACCAAGTTGGCTATCTTTTCCTCAGTTTTGGCCTTTGCTATTCTGACTACCCTTCCTGCTTTCTTCTGCCTTAACTGGTACAGTTCTCTGTCCTGCTCCTCCTGTGTTTCCTTATACTTCCTAAATGCTATCTTTTTCTCCCTAACCTTCACCACCACCTATTTTGAGAACCATAGTGGCTTTTTCTTTCCTTTTTATTTGTTTATTTGCTTCACGCAAAGGCTTGTTGCCTCTGTGATGGCAGTTTTGATGTTTCCCCATTGTTGCTCCACCCCTCCTTCTAGCCTCTTTGCTAGTGCTTTTCTAAGGCACTCTCCTATCTTGCCAAAGTCAGCCCTCTTGAAGTCCAGAACCCTCACTTTTGTATGGCTTGACTCTGTAGATTAGTTTATCGTGAACCACACTGGTGGTCACTTGTTCCCAGATGGCCACCCACTTCTAGATCTGAGATCCTCTCACTGTCTGCATTTGAGAGTAGGAGGTCTAAGATTGCTCCCTTATGAGTGGGTTCCAAAACTAGTTGTCTGAGGCATGCCACCTGAAGGGCATCAAGAATGGCTTTGCTTTTGGATGTGGCTGCAGCAAAGGTGCTCCAGTTAACATCTGGCATATTAAGGTCCCCCATCAACAGTATCTTCCCTTTCTCTGCCATCCTAAGGATGCCTTCTATCATATCCTTGTCCAGCAGCCTGAAGGGGGCCCCCTTGGTGGTCCTCTGTCCACCATTCGCACCCCCTGTTGCCTACTGCCTGTGCCACTGTTGTATTCTAGGGTGGGGGTCTGGGTGCTTGTGTGTACCCTGCTGTGCCCAACAGGTGGTGTCCTCCTGTGGCCTGTCACTATGCTTCCCTGGCCCTGTCCCTGGGTCACCTCTCTGTGCCATGCCCCCCCGTTGCTTTGTTGCTATGCTCCCATGGTTGCTCTGTGGTTTGTCTGTCTGCCCATGGTGCACTTGTGGTTGCACCATGGTGCACCTCTAGTTGCACCATGGCACATCCACGGTTACACCATGGTACATCCACGGTTGCACCATGGTGCAAATGTACCATATTCAGCTGGTTTGTGCTAGCACAGTGCAGCCAGCACAACTTCTGAATATTGGTCCTGTTGCACCACAGTGCATTGGATTTGTGCTGTGCTGGACTTGAGACGACCTTTGGTGCATTCTGAATATCTGGGCTGCTATGTGTAAATAGATGAGTACAATAAACATTTTTGTAAGGTATATTCTTTTTTATTTTGTCATAGTCCCAGTTTTCCATTTTACTATTTTTGTATGTGCTATTCTGTATTTTTCTTCCCAGTTTTCTTGCATTGCATTCCCTGCACCAAAGGTTATGCCTAATATTTTTGTGTTCCCTGTTGTTATTTTTATGTCTTCTATCTTTTTAATCCCTGCTTTTCCTATTGCCAGAAATTTGCTTTTTTCTTTATTTATTTTTATACCTGCGACTTCTTGCAAGTTTTCTATTATTTGTAAAGTACATTTCCCAGATTCTAGATATTTTGTCATTAAAAATCAATCCTCTACATAGGCTGACATTTTTTCCATGTCTTTCTGTCCTTCCACATTTATTGGTAATATATTTAGCTGTTGTTCCATTAGTCATATTATAGTACCTAAACTGGAAACATATAAAAGAGGACTCAAAGGGCATCCTTGACTCACCCCATTCCCCCAAAAAGTGAGAATTCCAAAGAAAGCATTTATTTGTGGGATTATTTGTGCTTCTGTAAATAGTATTCTTGTTACTCGTAAAAATTCTTCTGGTAATCCATATTTTTCCAAAACTGCCAATATGTAATCATAGTATGCTGCATCAAAGGCAGTCACCTGATCTAAGGTGTATATGTACCCTTGTAATGCATCCTTGTTTCCTCTTTCCATGATTTCTCTTATATTTACTAAATTTTTAACTATGTTTCTACCTGGTATAATGCATATTTTTGTTTCAGATATTAATTGTTGTGCTACTAGTGTTACTCTCCTACATATTATTTTGCTAGAATCTTGTAATCTGATGTAAGTAGACTGACAGTGCTCCAGTTTTTAATCTGTGTTGTGTCTCCTTCTTTATGTATGAAAAACATGACTCCTTTTTTCATGCTTTCACTTAAATTACCTTGTTCTATTATAGTTTTGAATATTTCTTTTAGGATTGGGGCCAAAAAATCTACAAAAAGTTTGTAAAATGTATTATGTATTTCATCTATACCTGGTGCTGTATTTATTGATGTAGCTTTTATTGCAGCTCTTGTTTCTACTTTCTTTATCTCTTCACACAGGATCTCTGCCTCTATCTCTGTTATAGTTGACATTTTAATGTTCTCTAGAAACTGGTAATCCTGTTTCTTTTGTAATTTCTTAAAAGTTTTTTTATATGGTCCTGTACTATCATTTTTATTTGTTGATGGTCTTTCTGTTTAACATCTTCTTTATGAATTAGTTCTGTCATAATTCTACTTTTAACTCTTTCATGGCAACTTTCATATGGGTTAGTATGACATTTGTTTCCTTGGGTACCATATTTTTCTTCTCCCTATTATATTGATATTCTCTCATTTTTTTGTTTGACTTCCTGTATTTATGTGGACTGATCTTCTCCTGTAGTCTTTGCTTGTGTTAATAGTTACAGTAATTTTGCTCTATGACTTAAGTATTTTTATAAGTTGTTTGATTTTGTTGGGTGGCTAGCTGTATCATTTTATTTTTTATATCTGTTTTTGTGTCTTCCCACCAGTCTAATGGGTTCTCATATGTATCATAAACTGTTTCTCTGGCATATAATAAGTTAATTATTTCTGCCTTATGGCTTTCCTCTTGCAATATTTGTAAATTCATTTTCCAGTAACTGCTTCCTATCTTAGGACTTTTCCTCAAATTTACTTCAACTTGCAACCCCATGTGATGTGAGGCTTCTATCAGGAATCTATTGATTTTATTAATGTGAGTATTTGCTGGTGCAAACCAAAAATCTATTCTCATAGATGGTTTACCTTTATAAAAGGTGTATTCTGGAATCTGTTTTACAATATCATAAATGTCTTCTAAGTTTGTTTGTTTTAATATGTTATTTAGTTTTTTTTTTATCACAGAAGATTTTTTTTCTGTTTTTCTCCTCCAATCTTTTTTTGCCCTACCACAATTAAAATCTCCACCCCATATGACCATGTTTGAGGTGCTTAGGTATGGTTATATCTGTTGAAAAAGGTTATTTCTTTTTGTTTTTTTATCTGTGGACTATAAATATTTATCAGTCTTATGTATCTATTATGCATTAATATGTCTATCATGAGACCCCTACCTGGACAGATATCTTCCACCTTTTGCATTTCCATGTTTGGATTCTTAAAAAGTATCCCCAACCCTCAACAAGTTTCTTTATTTATAGACCAGAATAAAGGGCTCCACCTCCATTCTTTTTGTGCTAATTGTATTCGTGCAATGTATGTAGTCTTACATCCTGTAAGAAAAACAAATCTCCCTGTAAATCCCCTTGTAGTCCATATGTTGTTGTCCTTTTTCTTCCATTTTTTATACTGTTTGTATTTAGGGAGGTGCAGATTAGTTTACACATGTGTGGTAGGAAGACATTGTGAAATTCCTCTTAATGTTCACTTTCCTTTTTTATTTTTGTCCTTTGCTTTCCTTTTGGTGGATTCATAATCTGAAGAGTGTTCTGGCTGTGATGATTGTATTGACAAAGTGTCTGACTCTTCGTCATCTTCTCCTCACTCTTTTCCTTGCAGTAGTTCATATTTGTTTTTTAATTCCACTGATTCTGCTCCTTTTCTTTGCAGCTTTGTTTTTGGCTGTAGTGAGTTTTTCTTTCCAGATTTTGTAACCATTTTGAAAGCTCCTTCTGGAGGAACTGGAGGTAGGGGCATGGCCTCAGAGTTCTTGTCTTCTGTCAGTATGTTCTGTTTTTCTTTCTGTGTGTGTCCGGGGGTTGTGGTTTTGTGTTTTCATTTTGTTCCTGTTCCTGGTTATGCCCCACTTTCTGATTTTCCCTGACTTTTTTCACTGCCTTCTTTTTCTGTTTGCAGAGTTTCCTCTTCAGTTTCTATAGTGGAGTCTAATTCACTTTTTTTTTCCTTCCTGGTCCTCACTTTCTACAGATTCATGCACAGTATTTTGATTTGCTTCTTTACTTGTATTTCCATTATTTAAATCACACTTCTGAATATTGTACTGACCTAAGTTTTCATTTAGCATTGTATAGTCTGGGTCCCAACCATTTCCATCTTCTTTTTCCTTCCAACCTGCATTTTTTTTAACATGTTTTACCCAGTCTGGCATGTCATTCAGCAAGGTTTCTGGGCCTTGTTCTACTTCTAAGTTCACTTTCTTATGTTCTGTTCTCTGTTTGTTTTATTTTATTTATTTCTTCTAGGATTACAAATACCTTTGAGCCAATGCTCTTTTACAAAGGTTCCTTGTCAGAGACAGTACAATACAAGGATATGTAATCATGCATAGTGCAATAGACTACAAGACAGGTGGTACAGCAAAACAAAGCATCAGATTAAACATACAGTTGTAAAACTTAATCATAGGTAGAGCTTGCCAAGGGCAGTTGCCAATCAGGATATAGGAGAGGAAGAGTAGCAGGGAGGGGTGAATAGAGGGGGAATGGTAGTGAAAAGGGAGTTGCAGGAAGGGAGTGGAACAACGTGAGGCAAAGAGGTGTGGACTACTTAGCTGAGATGGGAGATCCTGCTAGGTAAGACAGTTGCAGGTGCTAGAGGCAGCGAGGTGGAGTTGGAGACTTGATTTAAAAGGTCCTAGCTTTGGTGTGGAGGAGATGTTGGTGTTAAGGTTATTCCACCAATAAGGAGCCGGTAGGTGAAAGAGCATTGACCCAAGGAGGTTCTGCAGTGAGGAATCTTCAGGTGATGGGAGTCAGAGCCTCTTGTGTAATGGGAGTTACTACTGGGGCTAAGGAGAGATAGTACTCTGGGTGGAGCCAGGCCCATTGTGATCTTTTTAGCCATTATGCAGGTTTGATATTTTATGCGATTAGATAGTTGTAGCCATCCTGACTGTGCGTAGAGGTCACATGTGTGTGTTAGGTGGTTAAACCCAGTGACTAAATGACATGCTTTGTTGAGCATGGTAGAGATACATCTAAGGGCCATAGTTGTGGCCTCTCTGTGAATAATGAGGCCATATTCGATGATGGAGAAAATCGAGCTTTGCACTGCAATACTCAGGGCAGCAGGAGTTAAGCACGATCTATGTCCATAGAGAAGGCCAATACACATGTTGGCAGCTTTAGTGATATAGTCAATGTGGGATGTGTAGGACAAGTTTCAGTCAAGAGTGATCCCTAAGTGTTTGAAAGTTAGAACCTTTTTGATAGTTGACCCATGCTGGTTTGTTGTGCTCAGTGGAGGAGACTTGTGTTTGTTGTGGGAGTTACAAAAGAGCATGGACTTGGTCTTTTTATAGTTGAGTATTAGTTTCTGAGAACTGAGCCATTTTTCAACAGAGGCGAAACTGAGTTGGAGATTGTTTTGCATGCAGTGCTGGTCCTTGTGAGAGGAGAGAATAACTGCATCATCCGCATAAAGAATAATTTGTTCAGGGCAGGCTTTAGGGAGGTTATTCAGGGAAAGGGAGAAAAGGAGTGGTCCCAGTATGGGGCCCTGGGGAACACCCGAGCAGACTGGTAGAGTGCTTGAGAGAGTACCTGCAATCTTCACTCCTTGTGATCTGTTAGACAAGTAACTTTGGAACCAGGCCATTGAGTCAGGGGAGAGCCCCATATCTGAGAGTTGGTTTAGAAGCAGGTTGTGGTGTACGGTATCAAAAATCTTTTTTAAGTCAATGTATACAGGCCCAGCAAGGTGGCCGTTGTCAAGGGAATTGTGTATAGCAGTGGTAAACTCCATTATGGCAGATGTGGTGCTATGTCCTTTCCTGAAGCCATGCTGCTGAGCACATAAGATGTTGTGGTTGTCCAAGTAGTCAGTGAGTTGGTCAGTTACAAAACATTCAAGTGATTTTGATAGGGGAGGTAGTATGGAGCTTGGACGATAGTTCCTATGCTGAGTCTTGTCCCCAGTTTTGTAGATGGGGGGGTGACAATAGCAGATTTCCATAAGTTAGGGAACTGGCTATGGCAGAGAGAGAAGTTAAGTATCTTGGTAAGTGGTCTGATTACTTTGTCAAGTGTGAGGGACAGTAGTTTTAGTTCCAGAGAGTCGCTACTGAACCTTGTGTTGGCAATTGCCTTGCCAATGTACTTGTGGGCTTCATGCTGCTTGACTGCTTTGAAATAGAAGGGAGTGTGGGTAGTAGAGTGGGAGGCATTGATGGGGTTCATGGGAGTGATAGGGTCCATGAAGAAGTTGGAGGGAGAATGGAGCTGAGGTCAGTGAAAGCAGTATTGAAGGTATTAGCGATAGTTGCGGGGTCAAGAGTAATGGATCTGTTGATGTTGAGCATATTTGGGGATGTTAAATGCTGTTTTCCAGTAACTTCCTTGAGGTTGTTCCAGAATTCTCTTCCATTACCCCATGTGGTAGTGAGGGCTTCCCTGTAGTAGCAGCTTTTGTGATTTTTTATGGCCTTGGTGCAATCATTGCATGTACTCTTGTAGTTCTGGATGTCAGTTGGTGATCTGGAGTCGTGGGCCACAAACGAGATGTGGTCCCTAAGCTTTTAGGTGCAATATTAGGTCGGCAGTAATCCAGGGATTGCAAAGGAATTTTACCTTACTTTTTTTGAGGGGGCATACATATCGCAGGCTTCATTGAAGATGGAGATGAGAGTCCAGAGCTGTGTTGACATCATTTGCAAGGTAGATAGGAAGCCAGTCTTGATTCCTGAGATGAGATTTAAGGAGAGTCAGGTTCCTATGAGGGAGAGTTCTGCTTGTAGTGACTGATGGTGGTGGTTTGTGGAACTTTTTGGACCATATGCAGATGATGGGAGAGTGGTCACTGAGAATGGGTGCTGCATCCTCCTTTCTTGTGCCTGGAGCTGTGTTTGTTTCAATTTTTTTCTTGTCCTGATGTGGTTTATATTTGACCAACAGTTTTGCTGTTTTCCCCATGGTTCTTTGTATTTTTCTTAATCTGAGTTTTTTACCCAGTACTTTTCCTTTTCCCTTTGAATTTTTTACCTCCTTGATTATTTCCTTATCTGTATCAGGAGTGTCCGAGTCATTCTTTCTCATTTGAACATTTTGAAATCCCTTTGAAGTACTCGCTGCAGTATCCTACGTGGCTCCTTTTGATGATACTGCATCATCCATTATCTGACCTGCCGGCTTGGGCATTGTCTTGTCAGTATTCTCCTGACAGTTTTACCTTCTCTCTGTTTAATTGTGCTTTGCAGTTTCTCTTTTTTCTCTTGAAAAAATTTCTCTTTTGCTTGAAGTTGTGCATATAGATGTGCCGTCTCCATGCTAACATCAGAAATTACGACTGACTGCAGTTCTTCAGCATTGTGTTCCATCACGCTTTTTTCCTTGTTTTGTCGTTTACTGAGGTCTTCCTTCTTTTCCAGGTATATTACATTTTTCTCTCCAGTCTCTAGGTTTCCCAAGGCAGGGGAGGAGACCCACTCCCCGGCCTTCTGCACTTCCATCTCCTTCTCCATACTGCAGCGAGTGGCCATCCTTCGATAGTCAAGGATTCCTCCTACTGATAGAGAAGGGGATTATTTATTGAAAAACAGAATATATCTTGAAAACAATCCAAAACTGCAGAAAAAAATTATATAAACATGTGTACTCCGTATATCTCCTGAAACAAACACTAACATCAAAAATAACAAACATACTGACATTTATTGTAAAAACCAACACAAATGTTATAAAGAAACAGCATTTTTATAAACAAAAAAAGTTACAACATGAAACTGAAGCATTTTACAGATATCGAAAATCTTCTAAATTCATTTCTCCATAAGGACTGAAAGAAGCTAGGGTCCAAAAGTACCTGTTCTTTTTCTTTTTGTGTAACTAAAATTTTCTCAATTTGTTTAATTAGCACCAAAGTTAGAGTATTTACATGTTGCAAAGAAAAATGGTATCTTGCTTGCCATAAATAGTACTTAATATAGGTAAAAATTACATTTAAAGTACTATGATGGTATCGTGAGGCTAAACCAGAATAATCTTCTAAAACAAGACATTCATATGTTATATGATACACTGGTCTCCACTTCCATCTAGCAGCCAAATCTATCCAAAACACAGTAGTATATGAGCAAGAAAGAAAAAATGCTCCATCGATTGTTTGACCCCCCCCCCCAAATTCTGACATAATACATTGGTGTTCTGAAATTGGTTTGTGTTTGAGATTTCCTTTTACCCCAAGTTTCCCATGGCAACTCAACCACTGAACATCCCACATAGCCACTGGAATCCTCTTGTCAGTCAACATTTTGAGTGCATAACCCAATTGAGAGGGTAAACATTTTGGGAAATCAACTCGTACTACATAATTTTGCTCCATTACTGCTGCATAAAGAGGTTTTATTTCAAGGGTTTGTAACTACAATTTCATTATTTTCCAGTGGTTTAACTTTTTAAGAGCTGGAACGGCAAAATCTGGGATGTGTAGTGCAGGAGTCAGCCTAGGAAGTTCTGGACCCCATTTCTGATAAAAAGGTTTAAACAAAACTGTTGTCCTATCTGACCAAGGATGTTTTTCCCCCTTCCCAAAATTAAAATACAGGAAAAAGGAGTGATAAAACACTATAGGGTGAATCATTTCCACCCCCCCCCGGTTTAATTTTAAATATGTATAATCCCTTTTAATGGGGTTCAAATGACTATCCCTTATCATCTAAAAAAACAACTTAAAACCCTGGTTTCTAAATGTAAAGGAATAGAAAAAACTGTACTGATGTAAAGAAATATTGGAAGCAAAAATGTTTTTATAATCATTACCCTTTTTTCAACAAAGACCAAGACTTCCACTGATTTGCCTTTTTTCCCCCCATTTCAAGTTTTTCCAATCAATTTAAAACTGCTAAATCACCATTTCCAAAATGGCAACCTAGTAATTTTGCAGCAGTATCTGATATCTCAATCTATCCGATAGTTGGAGCAAAGGGCCCTTCCTCTATATAGACCTCTGAACTTTTACTGTAGTTAACTTCCACCCCTGAGAGTCTGGCATATAAATCCAAAACCTGAATAATGTTTAAAACAGATTGCTGATTCTTAACGGTGAGACAAATATCTGCATAGACCGCAATCTTTTGGGGTACGATTTCCAGTGCAGGGGAAAGCCCCCAAATCCCACTGTCTTGTATAATCATTCATACCACTGGATCTAAAATAAATGTATACAGCAGTGGAGTGAAAGGGCATCCCTGCCAAATCCCCCTTTGATTCAAAATGCCTTTCCCTATTAAACCATTAACAGTGGGGTACATTATAGCTCCCTGATGCAATGTTTGTATCCAAGTCCTAAACAATTTGGGGACCCCATATTTTTTTAAAACTAGATGAAGAAAAGCATACGATACCTTGTCAAATGCTTTGGTTTGGTCCAATGCTATCAAATACCCAGAGAGTTTTTTCTGTTTACCAAACTCACACACATCCTTTAAAAAGGCTAGGTTCTGTTGAATCGTCCTGTTGGGAATAGAGCATGTTTGTGCATGGTGAATAACTGTTGACACTATAGTCTGAAGTCTATGACAGAAAATGGTGGCTAGAATCTTATAGTCTGTGTTCAAAATACTAATCAGTCTCTAGTTCCCTAAATCTTGTCTAGGTCCTTTTTTATGCTGAAAAATGACAATGGCAGCAGAAAACTGTGTAAAGGTTTTCCCTGTTTGTAAAATTTCATTATACAGTTCACATAAAATGTCACTCAGATCCTCTGAAAAACGTTTGTAAAATTCGTTTGTGAGACCATCCTCACCTGGAGAGATCCCTAATTTTAAATTTGCTATTGCTTTTTTTAATTTCTGCACCTGTAATGAGGTGTTCAAGCTGAGCAGCTTGAGTTTCTGATACCTCTGGAGATACAAAATTTATAACTTCATCCCAAAATACATTTGAACTAAAAGGGTCGCCATGTTGCTTATGCAAAAAATGCTCTATTATTTTCAGCATTTCTACATCTGTTTTTTTTAATACCTTCTTCATTCCACAAGCCTTCCATTAATTTACTTTCTACAGCCCATTTACAGGGTGAAAAAGGGTCTGCAGAAGAATTTTTCTGCAACCCAAACTGCATTTCTGCCTGCAAAGAGGCTGCCTTGTCATACTATATTGCCTCATTTTTGTTTTTATTATGTCTATTTGGCTTTTTATTCTAACATCTGAAACATTTGGTAATGACATCAGACGGTAATATTGATCCCTAAACCTAGATATTTAAAGTAATCATCCATTTGTTTTTGTTTTTCCTATATTAAAAACAATTGTTTTATTTTGCTTTTTGTATCTTCCCACTAGGAGCCCCAATCATCATACAGTTCTGCAACAGACTTTCTTAAAGTCAAAACATATGATTATTTATTTTGTATGTCTTCTTGCTCCAACAAGGAGGGATTTAATTTCTACCTACTGGTGACTGAAGGAAACCTAGGTAGAACTGCAGAAAGGCTTACTGTACACAACAAAGCCAAATGGTCTGAGACTTCACCAAGCTTTAGAGAAAATTTATTCGGTATTAAATATTTAAAGAGAAAAAAATAGGGATGTGCGAAAATTAATTTTCGCCTGCAGAATTTTGGTAAAAGTGCGAATTTCACTTTTGAGAAAGTTCCGCAATCATTTTTCAAACTTTTGAGGAAATTCCGCCTTAAAACAGTGGAAAAAATATAAACAACTGTGGGATAATTTATTAAACTGTGGGGAAAAAATATGCAGAAAGGATCACTGCTAGTGGTCATTTCTGAGGCTTTTTTTAACTGCAGTTTAATTCATTAATCCCCCCATTGATCAGGGGTCCCAGTAAATACCTTCAATCCCTTCCTTGGACCCTCATGGCTTCTGGTGCCCCCCCCCACCTACCGATCATGGCTCTCAAAACATTTTATTTCCCTGATGTCAAGCAGGACCTCTCCCTATCCTGGATTCCTTAGTCCACAAATAAACAGCTGGCAGTCCAACAACTCATCCCCTCTATTCCCAGTATTCCCTAGTGTCTAGTAGACCTCCCCATCCCAGATTCCTTGTAAAAAAAATAATCTCAATTCCCTGGTGTCTATTAGACCCCCACAAACATCACCCTGACAGTTCATTTTCCACCACCCAACTCCCCTCCCCACTCTGCCCCTGAGTAGGATACCAGTGCTGCATTCCTCTCCCCTCCACTTCCAGTGGCCCACTGAATTGTCAATGAATAACCGCATGGTTGTACAAGCAGGAACTCATTCACTGACAGTTCATTAAACTGTGGAAAGAATAAATTCTACAGTTGTAATGCATTTTTCTGCAGTTCACAAAAAAAGTCCGCAGAACTCAGCCAAAATCAGCAGAAAATCCTACTTTCGCCAATGGCGAAAGTTTCACAATTTCCACGAAATTTCTGAAATTTTGCAGAAGTTCTGCGAAAGTGGAATTCGCAACTTTCACCCACCCCTAAAAAAAAAATAATCTATTTGAGAAGAAAAGGCACTTCTCCTATAGGTAGCTCCTTCATCTTTATGAGGCTGACTGTAAGCATGCTTTAAAACAGAGGTATTTGCTATGTCCTGCAAGGCATGTGTATCACAGTAAATTTTCCTCTGTATATGATCCCTAATTTTTAAATCTAAACTGCAGTTAAAATCTCCTGCCCAAATTACATGCAGTTTGGTAAATAGAAAGGATTTGACCAAATTAAATAGATCTATGCTAGCAGTTTTAACCTGAAGTGCATAAGTATTAATAAGACGTAAGGAAAAACCTTAATATATACAATCAATAAGCAATGCCCTACCAGGCATTAAATCCACTAATCGTAACTCCTGAACCTGTGTGTGATTAAAAAGTATACTCAAACCATCTGCCACATTCTCCCCATAAGAACAAAATGAAGGACCCCTGGCCCAGTTTTTTTTTTTTTTTTTGCCAGGGCTACTTCTTGTAAATTATTAAACCTAGTCTCTTGCAAAAACAAAATGTCTACACCTAAACCCTTACAATAATTCAAACATGCCAGTCTCTTCCTGTAATGTTTCATGCTACAAGTGCTTAGAGAGACTAGGTTTAAAGATGCCATCAGTTTTTACGTTCGCTTGCACGCATGCGCAAGGAACGTTTTGGGAGAGTAGCACACTTGGAGGTGTGCCTCTCCCATCCAGTGCACTGCTCCCTTGAGCAGGCGTGGTGGTCCTGCACCAATGGGTGCAGGAGCTCAGTATGACAGCAGTGTTCCTCTGCTTCAAAGGAAAACACTGCTGCCATACTGAGCACCACCGCCGTCCCCTCCTTGAGTCACGCACTCCCCCCCGCGTGCATCACATCCCCCCAAAGCTTTTCTGCCACTCTGGGAGCCCACCCCAGCATGGCAAACGTTGTTTGTTTTGCCAACGAGGGTGCCCACTCCACCATCGGCTCCTCGTCTCCCCTGCATAGTTTGCCGATGGGGGTGCTGAATCCCCCATTGGCTCCTCGGCCCCCCCACACATCTTCTGCCATGCTGGGAGCCCACCCCAG
Organism: Neoceratodus forsteri; assembly: GCA_016271365.2. NCBI lineage: Eukaryota > Metazoa > Chordata > Ceratodontiformes > Ceratodontidae > Neoceratodus > Neoceratodus forsteri. The sequence goes on along the minus strand of CM028130.1, from coordinate 662,311,447 downwards.
CATGGCAAACATCCCACGTCGTCTTTTTTTTTAAACCTGTCAAATAAAACTGTCCTGCGGCACGCCTCCCAGCCCCCACAACCTGCACCCACCCACTGCACACCCAGCCTCCCCACACCCCACCCCATACTTACCTCTGGACTCTGGTGCGACGATCTTTGGTGGACCGGGAACACGTCTGCACTCTTCAAAGCCGACCGCGAACTGAGGAAATGCCAGTAAGCTGTATAATGGGCTACATGGGGGTTTCAACTTTGTGCATATCTCAGTCATTTTTGGAATTTTTGCACCAAATTTTCCAATATGGAGGTTTGGGACCCCTTCTCATGAATCATGTCACTGTCATGGTGTTATTCGGGCCCGAAGGGTGATTTTGCAGGCACTGCATAGTCACTGCATGAAATCACCCTTCGGCCTCAAATAATGCCATGACAGTGACATCATTCATGAGAAGGGGTTCCAAAAACCCCATGTTGAAAATTTGGTGCAAAAATTCCAAAAAATTACTGTTTTACGAGCGTGCTTTGTGCAGTTCCTACACAGGCTCGTAAGTTCGCAAATTTTCAATATTTTCACTCCAGATTTTCAACATTGCTATTTTATCACACCTTCTTATGAGTTGTACAGCTGTCATTTTTCACATCTCACCCAAAATGTGTTTCCGCCCATGTAGCGCACAATGGCGCAGTCGGTGTATAAAATCAATGTATGGAACACATTAAGAAAATCACAATGACACTGTTCATGAGCAGAGGTCTTAAAATGGCTATGTTGAAAATTTGGTGAAAAATTCCTAAAATGACTGTTTCACGGCGTCGTTCGCATGAGTTCTATACACGCTGTCGTTTAATTTTCAATATTTGCACTCCGTTCAACATTGCCATTTTACCACACGTCCTCATGAGCAGTACAGCTGTCATTTTTCACATCCTGCCCAAACTGTGTTTCTGCCCATGTAGCGCACAATGGCGCAGTCGGTGTGTGAACTCAATGTATGGGATACATTAAGAAAATCACAGTGACACTGATCATGAGCAGAGGTCTTAAAATGGCTGTGCTGAAAATTTGGTGAAAAAATTCCTAAAAATGACTGTTTTATGAGTCTGCATTGCACAATTCCTAAGCATGCTCGTAAGTTTGCGAATTTTCAATATTTTCACTCCAGATTTTCAACATTGCCATTTTACCACACCACCTTATGAGCACTGCAGCTGTCATTTTTCACATCTTGCCCAAAATGTGCTTCCTCCCATGTAGCGCACAATGGCACTGTCAGTATGCAAACTCAGTGTATGGGAAACATTTGGAAAATCACAGTGTCACTTTTCATGAGCAGAGATCTTAAAATGGCTATGTTGAAAATTTGGTGAAAACATTCCTACAAATAACTGTTTTACATGCGTGCATTGTGCAGTTCCTATGCATGCTTGTAAATTTGCAAATTTCCAATATTTTCACGCCAGATTTTCAACATTGCCATTTTACCACACCTCCTTATGAGCAGTACAGCTGTCATTTTTCACATCCTGCCCAAAACGTCTTTCCCCCCATGTAGTGCACAATGGCGTAGTCGGTGTGCGACATCAATGTATGAGACACAGTAAGAAAATCACAGTGACACTGTTCATTAACAGATGTTTTAAAATGACAATGTTGAACATTTGGTGAAAAAATTCCTAAAAATGACTGTTTTACGAGCGTGCATTGCACAGTTCCCACGCAAGCTCGTAGGCTTGCGAATTTTCAGTATTTCCATTCCAGATTTTCAACATTGGCATTTTACCACACTTTCTTATGAGCAGTACAGCTGTCATTTTTCACATCCTGCCCAAAACGTGTTTCCACCTATGTAGCACACAATGGGGGTAACAAAATGGTCATGCTGACAATTTATTGTGCAAATACCAGCAATCGCACAGGGCATCAGGGTAAAGCACCATACATGCCAAACACCACTGCAAATACCTGCAAGCAAACGTTTGGCATTGATAAATGCTTGTTATTGTTTATCTTTCTTCTTTTTTTCCCCAGTGTTTTTCTTTTTACTTCTGACCTCTATTCCCCACTTCCTCATCTATCTCCATTTCAGAAAACATACCAGATTTAGAAGAGACATCAGAATCTGACTCACCTTCCTGCTCCTGCAAAACTTGAAAAGGGTTTTGTGAGAGAAGTACCACTGGAGGATTGCACGTTTTACTGGAAGCTCTGGTAACCCTCTTAGTGTGTGGAGTTTGAAAATCAGTCTTGGGGGGGCACTGACTCAGCTACTACAGAAATCTCAGGAATTTAGGTGGATGGGCCAGCCGGTGTACCCTCTTGTGGACAATCAGCAGGAGACTGTGCAGCTGAACAGGAATGCTCTGGCCTAACATCAGGCTCTGTTTGAGCAGTAGGCCCTGTTTGGGGTGTGTCCCAGGTTGTATGAAATGGCTTGTGTTTGTCTTGGGCTCTATTAATCAGATCTTCTTTATTTAGACCACCTTGTCTATTTTGGCCAGCCCAGGGACACTGATGATAGGTGTGTCCTTGTTCATCACACAGATTACAACTAAAAATGTTTTTGCAAAGGCCACTGTCGTGGTCAAATTCCCCACACAAAGCACATTTTACCTTATCACAGACACTGCTAAGGTGTCTTCTACTGCCATATTTATAGCAGGATTTTGGCTGCCCAGGGTAAAAACAAACACCTCTGTCCTTCCTCAGAAAAAAAACTGTTTGGAATATGCAGCACTTCATTTTCTATTATATGTAGCTTTACTTTAAATCTCCAACTGCCTGTCCAGATGCCTTCTTTGTCTATACTGGCTTCTGGAGGTCCCAACACACTACATTTCCGCTCAAGCCAAAATTGTATGTCCCCACATTTACCCCTTCATCCTGAAACATAATGTTTAAAGTTTTAAATAAAGATTTTGTAAGGGGAATTGCAAAAAAAGGAACCCATAATGGCATAGATTCACAAGATTCATACTGTTGCCAGAATTTGTCCAAACAGGAAAATGTCTTGAAACTTATATCAAAAGTGTCTTCACCCCTGACATTAATTAAAGCATAAATGTCTGAGGCAAGAAAATGAATAGACTCCTTCAGGAGTTTCCTGGCCACAAAAGTTCTGTCTGGGTGCTCCTGTAACCCACCCCAATATCAGAGGCAGACTGCATTTTGCTGAGGAGCCTGGTTCAATTTATTATTTTTGAAAAGGTCTGAGAAACATGGCCCAGGTCATCTAGTATCTCTGCAGGGTGGGGGGGGGGAGAAGGAGGTGAAATCATTAGTGAAGATTCAGGGACAGTACTGCCAGTGTTCTGGTGACCCCATCCAGCCTCCACACCCTCCACATCAGAAAAACCAGGATGAGTATTAGTCTGACCAGTATTGAGTCCCTTTGTAGTCTCCCCCAGGGTGTCCACCTGTGATGGAGAAAATGTCTCCCAGTTTGAATCTGGAATCTACTTGCCATTTACACATATCCAGCCTGCATTTAGCAGGGCATGTTCCTTAGACTAGCAGCTGTCAGAATCAGCCTCGTGCTGCTTCTGCATTCCTTCCTGAGCCATGCCAGCACTATGACTCATATCGCCAACCATGCAGCCCGCCGACGGCTCAGAAACAGCTGTTGAGCCCGGTTCCTTCATTTGCATCATAGCAGTATGCACCATACTCTGCTCTGCAGTATCAGGTGAAAAAGTTATGGATAAACTGTTGTCCATTTCTCCCACTGCATGAGTTTTGCCATGCAAATCACTCCGGACCAAATGCTCATCTCCTGCTACCATAGTTTTCTCTTCAGCCTGCAGAACAGCAGAAACATCCTTCTCTTCCAAAACCTGGCCACAGACTGCCATTCTGCAAAGCAGCACAGCAGCTCCCCCTACCAATGAGTAGGGGAATTTTTTTATTGAAAATAGAATACATAATATCAGGTGAATAAAACATCCAAAAACAAAACTGAAGAAGAATCAACAAAAAAATCACACTAAAAATCAGTTATACACTCAAACAAAAAATATCTACATACGCAATGGTTTAGGAGGGATGAAAATTAGCAAAAACACAAGCAATCTCAAAAGTACAGTCCTGAAAGTACAGAAAAAAACAATTAACTACCCAACCAATGTACACGTTGTCAAAGATCATTAAACATACCTCTATCAAAAACCCTATATTCCCTTTGTTTAAGCTGGGTCAGGGATGCCTCAACACTGGCTAATAATACTGTTGATAAAGTAGTAATGTGTTGTAATGAGAACTTACACTGAGCCTGCCATAAATGGTATTTGAGGCAGGCAAATATAACATTCAAAGTACTTGGATGATATTTTCTATAAAAATCTATATATTCACCCAAAATTAAACATTTATATTGGAGATGTTGCACAGGGCCCCAATTCTACCTAATAGAGCAATCTCTCCAAAATTGTTTCGCATAAGTGTACAGAATGAAGGAATGTTCCATAGTTTCCTCCTGCCCCTCACAATCAGGCCTCAAACACTGCCTTTCTGATAATGGTTTATGTTTCCAATTGCCCTTCATCCCTAATCTACCATGACAATTCTGCCACTGCACATCCCGCATATGTTATGGAATCCTCTTATCCTGCAAAAGTTTCGAAGCCAAATCAAACTTAGTTGGAAGACATCTAGGAAAGTCAACCCTAGGGTTATGAACTTTTGCCATTATTTTGACATATAACGCCTTCCTTTGGGTATTAAAATAATCAAATTTATCAAATCCCCATAATCTAAATTTCTTAACAGTGGGGGTTGCAAACCCTGGAACAGAAACTACCCCACAAAGTTTAGGAACCTCTGTAACCCAGGCATCATCAAATGCCTGAAAAAGACCCCTAGTCCAGGGATCCCATAATGAGGTAATATTCCTCAGTAAAGAACAAAAAGTCAAAAATATAAAAAAAGAATGAAAAAAAAAAATACTGGGTTAATCATACCCAGGCCGCTCTGGGAAACTGGGAGGTATGTAAAATCTCTTAAAACTGGATTTAATCGACTACCCCACACTATCTGAAAAAAACACACACTAAAGAGCATTGTTTCCATTACACTGGGGACAGGAAAAACAAAAGTCAAATACAAAAAAGTGGAAGTAAAAATTGTTTAATGATCTGGACCCTTTTTAATTTATCAAATGCCCAAGACTTCCAACATGACATCTTTTGCTCTCCCAAGAGCAATTTAGTATTCCAATTATGGAAAGCCATGTCCCCAGCTCCAAAAAAAAAAAATCTTCAGAAGCCCCTTCTGCACCTGTATGCCAGCAATAAAATCAATTTGATCATAAGAGCCAATTTGTAATGCATTACTTTTATTATAATTCAAACCAGTCCCAGACAAATGAGCAAAACTATCAAAGAGCTGTAAAGCTCGACCACCTGAATGCACATCAGAAACAAAGAGGTGCACATCATCTGCATAAGCTGAAAGTTTTAGAGTAGGGACAGTAATTGAAGGAGACAATCCCACAACATCAGTAGCATTCAAAATAACTCAAACCAAGGGGTCAACACTAAAAATCTATAACAGGGGCTGAGGGGACACCCCTGTCAGACCCCTCTCCATAACAAGGCCGGAGTACCTAAAACATTTTTCACCGATGGACAAGTATAAGCCTGGGTATATAACAGTTTAATCCAGGTAACCAAATTAGTTGGAATACCATAGTTAAATAACACCTCAAACAAGAAATCATGTGAAACATTATCAAAGGCCTAAGCAAGTGCCAACACAAAACCTTTCAATTTGCCCTGAGACCCATATTCAAAGACATCACTCAATAGTCTTAAATTCAATTGTATATTTCTACCAGGGACCGAGCAAGTTTGTACAGGGTGAATGAGTTCTTCAGCTGCCTTCTGTAACCGCTTGCATAAAACACATGACAGAATTTTGTAGTCGGTATTTAAAAGACTGATTGGCCTCCAATTAGAAAGGTATTGTTTATCTCCTCCTTTATATAAATAAATCAAAATAACAATGGTAAAGCCATGAGGCGTGGTTCCAGAAATCACCATATCATTATAAGTGGCCACCAGTATTTCACCCAGCACATCCTTAAACGCTTTAAAAAATTCATTTTTTAAGCCATCTTACCCAGAGGAAACACCATCCCTCAAACTAGAAATGGCCCCTAAAACTTCAGGACGTGTAATGGGTCCATTAAAGTTGAAACAATCTGTTCTGAAATCAGAGAAGTAGGGCAGGTCACCACTTGATTTCAAACCAATTGTGAACAAAAAACAGTCCCCAAAGAATCAGTTAAAGCTTCCTTAATAATATCTAAATCTCAACTACCAAATGTTTGAGAACCCCAGCAGTATCAAATAAACCTTTCATTACTTTATGCCCTGTTTTATATTTACATGCTTCAAAAGGATTAGAGAATGGCTGAAGCAACCTGCCAAATTTAAACTCAGCGGTTAAATATGCAGCCCTGGAAAAATGACATGCCCTCATTTTCTCCTTAACATTATCAATTTGTGACCAAATTCTACAGTCACTGACATTAGGGAAGGATGTTAATTTATATAACTGGTCCCTATTATACAAATTCTGTATATATTTAGCAGTTCCAGTTTGTTTTCCAAATTTTAAAAAGAGAGCTTTAAGGTTGGCTTTAGTGTCCAACCACCTACTACCCCAATCCTCATACATGTCGGCTACAGATTTACGAAAAATAAGGCACCGGTGAACCTATAACTTCATATCATTATCCAATAGTACTGAGGAGTTCAATTTCCAATGTCGAAGCAGGGCAGGGAAACCTGGTGGAACATTCCCCAAACCCAACGTACAGTGCAAAGATTATGGTCAGTGAATTCGCTCAAAGACACATTCATTTTCAAAACATGCAAAAATACAGAAACAAAGAAATAATCAATTCTAGTGGAATATGCGCTTCTTCGATAGGTAGTACCACCTTGCTGATATAAGGAGCGATAAGCATCCCTTAACATGGCTGTTTCTAATATACCCTGTAAAGCATGAGAGTCACAATAAGTTTTTTTTTCACATTATCCTTAAATTTGACATCCAAACTGCAATTTGTATCCTCTCCCCAGATAACAGATCTAGTTGTAAATAAAAAAGGTTTAATTTGAGTAAACAAATTAATCCTAGAACTCTTACTCTGAGGTGCGTATGTGTTAATGAGTTGCAGAAAAAATCCTTGAAAAAGACAGTCCAGAACCATAGCTCTTCCTGGTACCAAATCTATAAACCTTTGTACCCTGATGTTATAAGAACAAAAAAGTATACCCAGACCATCTGCCACATCTCAGCCCCAAAAGACTAAAAGGAAGGTCCCCAGGGCCAAGAGCGTTTGGATTGCACAATATCGGTGACAGAATTAAACCTGGTATCCTGCAAAAATATTATATCTGCCCTTAGGGTAGCAAGACAGGTAAACCATGCCAGATATCATTTAGCATTTTTTATGCTACAAATATTGCAAGAAACCAGATGTAAGGATGCCAGGTTGAAAGGAAAAAAAAGTTAACCCATCTCTGTTACTTTTTTCCTTTTTTTCCTTTCTTTTTCTTCACCTCCTGACGACCAACCAATTCCTCTTCACAGTCCATTTCAGACTCAGCCCCTGAAATAGATCATGTGTGATTTTGTATTTTCTTGAAACTTGGCTTCCCAGCCAAATGCCCTTTGGGGTAACCCTTGCTTCAGTGTTTATACACAGAGGTTCTTTGTCTTTTAAATAGTTTTTTATTTTAATGGGTTCACCACAATATATTCCAGGCACACTGCCTTAGGGGTAGCTGGTCCATTCCACTGGGGTGTCAAACAGATGAGGCATACTGATGAGTCCTGATAGGATGAAACACGTGTCTGTCTTCTGTTAGCACCCTTTGCAAACTGTGTGAGAGGCCTTTCGGCACCATGCAATTCTGCTTAAAGTTGGACCAGCATAACATTTTGTGGTGATTTGCATATGCAGACCATGATGCTTTGCATTGTGGGGGCATGTGTGATTTTGTATTTTCTTGAAACTTGGCTTCCCAGCCAAATGCCCTTTGGGGTAACCCTTGCCTCAGTGTTTATGCACAGAGGTTCTTTGTCTTTTAAATAGTTTTTTATTTTAATGGGTTCACCACAATATATCCCAGGCACAATGCCTTAGGGGGTAGCTGGTCCATTCCACTGGGCTGTCAAACAGACGAGGCATACTGATGAGTCCTGGTAGGACCCTTTGCAAACTGTGTGAGAGGCCTTTCGGCACCATGCAATTCTGCTTAAAGTTGGACCAGCATAACATTCTGTGGTGATTTGCATATGCAGACCATGATGCTTTGCATTGTGGGGGCATGTGTGATTTTGTATTTTCTTGAAACTTGGCTTCCCAGCCAAATGCCCTTTGGGGTAACCCTTGCCTCAGTGTTTATGCACAGAGGTTCTTTGTCTTTTAAATAGTTTTTTATTTTAATGGGTTCACCACAATATATCCCAGGCACAATGCCTTAGGGGTAGCTGGTCCATTCCACTGGGCTGTCAAACAGACGAGGCATACTGATGAGTCCTGGTAGGACGAAACACGTGTCTATGTCTTCTGTTAGCACCCTTTGCAAACTGTGTGAGAGGCCTTTCGGCACCATGCAATTCTGCTTAAAGTTGGACCAGCATAACATTCTGTGGTGATTTGCATATGCAACCCATGATGCTTTGCATTGTGGGGGCATGTGATTTTGTATTTTCTTGAAACTTGGCTTCCCAGCCAAATGCCCTTTGGGGTAACCCTTGCCTCAGTGTTTATGCACTGAGGTTCTTTGTCTTTTAAATAGTTTTTATTTTAATGGGTTCACCACAATATATCCCAGGCACACTGCCTTAGGGGTAGCTGGTCCGTTCCACTGGGCTGTCAAACAGACGAGGCATACTGATGAGTCCTGGTAGGACGAAACACGTGTCTATGTCTTCTGTTAGCACCCTTGCAAACTGTGTGAGAGGCCTTTCGGCACCATGCAATTCTGCTTAAAGTTGGACCAGCATAACATTCTGTGGTGATTTGCATATGCAGCCCATGATGCTTTGCATTGTGGGGGCATGTGTGATTTTGTATTTTCTTGAAACTTGGCTTCCCAACCAAATGCCCTTTGGGGTAACCCTTGCCTCAGTGTTTATGCACAGAGGTTCTTTGTCCCTGAAATAGATGAAGCATCAGACTCCAACTCACCATCTACCTCCTGCAATACATCAAAAGAATTTTTGTAGGCACTGGCATTGAGGAAGCAGACATTTTGCTAGAAGACCTAGTAATACGTTTAGCAGGAATTTCAAAAATCAGCCGAAGAAGGAGGCATACTATACCCATCACTCCCTTCACCTGATTTATCAGGGGGTTTCATAGGAACAAACTCAGGTGGGGGGTCATCAATAACAGCCTGGCCTGGATCATGATTGTGTGTCCCTGCAGCAGAGGTTGCAGGGGACAGGGAAGGGGGTGGGGGTGAGCTAGGGGGGTCAGGTTCAGGAGGCCTATACTTATCCTGCACATCAGAGACCAGATCATCCTTGTTTAGGCCACCCTGCCTGTTCTGACCTGCGCAGGGGCATTGATGGTATGCGTGGCCTGTTTCCTCATACAAATTACATTTGTGCACATTCTGACAAACATTACTGGTGTGGTTATAATCCTCACAAAGTGCACAAATTACTCTGTCACAAGTACTGCTCAAATGCCTATGACTCCCACACTTGTAACAGGCCTTAGGTTGTCCTGGGTAAAACACAACCCCTCTGTTGTTTCCTAGAAAAAACTATTGGGGATGTGCTGGATGTCATCCCCTAGCATTAACAATTTTACTTTAAATTGCCAGCTACCCATCCAAATACCTTCTGAATCAATGATAGCAGAAGGAGGACCCAATACCTGATGGTCTTTCTCTAACCAAAAGTAAATGTCCACCACATTTACCCCTTCTTTCCTAAACATGACATTTACAGTTTTGTAAATGGGTTTAGTGAATGGAATGGCCCAAAATGGGGCCCATAAAGGAAGATATTTTAAAGTCTCGTACTTTCTCCTGAAAGAATCTAAACCAGAAAAAGTCTTAAAACTGATGTCAAAAGTGTCCTCCCCTCTGATGTTAATGAGGGCATAAATGTCAGAGGCAATGAAACCACTCGAATCCTTCAACAAATGTTTAGCAACATATTGCGTCTTCCGTCTTTCGGATGAGACGTTAAACCGAGGTCCCATCTCCCTGGATTGGTGGTAGTTCAGGTGGATGTTAAAGATCCCATGGCACTTATCGAAAAGAGTAGGGGAATTTCCCCGGTGTCCTGGCCAAATTTCCCTCATTCACTAAAAATACCACCAACAGCTTAATCTGGTTCAAGGTCAGTTGGCATTCATCTGTATCCCCCTCCCCCGGGTCGTGCCTGAAAATAGTCAGGATTTGTCTAGTGCACTTACCCGGTCAACAAAAGCTAAAATAAAAAAATAAATAAAATAAAAAATTGCCTGTCTGGATGATCCTACAGCCCACCCCTATAACGAAGGCTGACTGCATTCCTCCTAGGTGCTTGGTCCACTTTGTTATGTCTAAATAAATCAAAGAAGGTGAGGCCCTTCCATTGATTTTCCCATCTCGGAGAGGGAGGAGGGGTCTTTATCTGGAGCAGAGTCAGGTAAAGCAGTCTCGGAATCCCCTTGCGCACTAGAAGTATTAACTGGAGGAAGAGTCACTAGTGCAGGTTCAGTAAGCAAGCAGTCAGAGCCTTCCAACGGCCTTTTGGAAGGGCCAGAAGTGCATTGCTCACCTGAAAAAGTTGTCCAATCTGGGTCAGCACCCATCCTCCATCCTCCGTTCTCATCCAACCTGAATGAAGTAAAGAATCTTCGGTAGACCAGTTTTCGGCTGTGAAAGGAGTGCTCGGTGTAGCAAGCTAAAAAGACTTCCGCATTCTTTCCACCGTGGTAGTGCCGACGTCAACCTGAAACAGCTGAGGCGCTACCCGCAGATTGACATAGTCAAGAGCAGGGCTTGATTGGGGAGATTCTACTTCAGGTCCCCAAACAACAGAACCATCTGCACACTCCTGGTCGGTGCCTCATGCCTGAAACTCGACCTGCTCAGAAATTGGCTTCATGGGTGCAAGCAAATCCACTTGTGCAGAAATGCCAGAAAATTAAAGATCACCTTCAGAATTTTCTTGATGCTTTATTCCAGCATCTCTCACAGCGTCCTCAGTAAAAGTACCAGAATCCTCCATAAGTCTGAACTGAGCCACAAACTGAGGCTCCAACTCTAAACGATGACCATTCCCTTCGGTCGCCAGCCTGAGACTGACTGTAGCCTGCCTTCACAACAGCAAGTCCCCAAGCAGGAGATTAGGGGAATTTCCATGGTGTTCTGGCCAAATTTCCCCATTCGCTAAAAATACCACCAACAGCTTAATGCCATTCAACGTCAGTTGGCATTCATCTGTATCCTCCTCCCCCTGGGCCATGCCTGAAAATAGGCAGAATTGTCTAGTGCACTTACCCAGTCAACAAAAACTAAATAAATATATATACTGAAAGGTAGTCATTTCAAGCAAAAATACCAACTTTAAAGGTAGTATTGTATCGAAGAGAGTGAGAGCTGAGTTCCAATGCTGCTACACATCTTGAGACATCATGCGACTCCCTATCCCATGTATTCTTGAATCCTACAACCATTTCATCCCCCACCACCTCCTCCAATGGGAGACTGTTTGATGCACCCACAACCCTCTCCATGAAGCAGTACTTCCTCACATTTCCTCTGAGCCTCCTTGCCTCCAGCTTCATATTGTGACCCCTTGTCCTCAAGTATCTTTTTCTTTTGAAAATGCTACCTTTCTGTACCTTGCTTATACCTTTGAGGTATTTGAATGTTTCTATAATAATTCCCTTTTCCCTCCTTTCCTCTAGGGAGTACATATTTAATTTCTTAAGCCTTTCTTCATAGGGCTTTTGATGCAGGCCCTGCACCATTGTGGTTGCCCTCCTTTGTACTGTCTCACCCTTTCTATGTCCTTTTGGAGATGGGGCCTCGAGAACTGGACACAGCATTCAACGTGGAGGTCTCACCAGTGATCTATACATCTTTATTATTACCTCTCTCTTTCTGTCAGTGATACCGCTACCTATGCATCCTAGCATGCTGTTAGCCTTCCCCACTACCTTGTCACTGTTAAACTACCTTCAGGTCATCACAAATGATAATCCCCAGGTACCTTTCTTGTTTTGCGACTGCTAATACCTCTCTTCCTAGTTGCTACATTGCCCCGGGTTTTTGGTCCCCAAGTTCATGATTTTGCACTTCTTTTGCATTTGACCCAGCTGCCAAACCTGTAACCATTCTTCTAGATTTTTAGATCATCCCTCATTCTTTCCTCCCCTACCAGTGTTTCTACTCTATTACAGATTGTTGTGTCATCCACGAACAGGCATACTTTTCCCTCTAGCCCTTCTACAATGTCACTAATAAATATATTGAAGATGACTGGGCTTAGTACTGACCCTTTTGGCACCCCACTGATCACTTTGCCTTTCCAGAGTGAATGCTATTAACCACCACACTCTGTCTCCTATTGCCTAGTGAACTCTCTACCTATTTTACTACCTTAAGACCTATGCCTAGGCTACCCAGCTTGCTCAACAGTCTTCTATGTGGAAAGATGTTGAAGGCCTTAGAAATCCAGATAGACCACATCTACCTCTCCTCCCTGATCCACTTCCTTGGTCACCCAGTCAAAGAATTCAATCAGACTTGTCTGGTAAGACCTCCCCCCCTTCCCCATGAAACCATGTTGCTTTGGGTTCTGTAGACCACTGTTAACAAGGTATTCCACAATCCTTTCCTTCAGTTGTGATTCCATTTCTTTTCCCAATACTGAAGTCAGGTAGACAGGCCTTTAATTTTCTGCTTCCTCCCTATTACTGCTTTTGTGGAAAGGGACCACATCCGCTTTCTTCCAGTCCTCTGGTACCTCCCTGTTTCTAATGGAAGAATGCTTGAGAGAAGCCTTGGAGGGGATAGGAAAACTGAGGTGGAGTTGAGGAAAGGTGGGCAAAAATAAAACAGGGAATTAGGCAAGCTACAAAGCTCTGTGTAAGGTAGGTGAGCAATGGCAAGAGAATAAGGAGACCAATATGGCACTCCAAGGAAGTAGCAGAAAGGGTAAAAACAAAAAAAGGGCATTTGGAATGTACAAAAAAAACACATAAGGAGGGGGATAGGGATGCTTACCAAGAGAAACAAAGGGAGGCAGGAAAGGCAGTTAGAAGTGCAAAGGCACAGACAGAGGAAAGGTTTGCCAAGTCAGTGACAAAGTGAGATAAAACATTTTTTAGATACATCAGTGAAAAAAGAAGGATAGTAAGATTGAAAGGGGAAGCAGGGTGCAGTGTGGAGGAAGACCACCAAAAAGTGGATTTATTAAACAAATATTTCTGTTCTGAATTTACAGAGGAGGGGGAAGAAAACAGGCCAATGGTTCATTAAAAACAGGGGAGGTATTGGGAGACTGGAGGAGGCAGATGTAATCCCACTCCACAAAAGTGGAAATAGGGAGGAGGCAGAAAGTTACAGGCCAGTCAGCCTAATGTTGGTGGTAGGCAAGGTAATGGAAGAACTATTAAAGGAAATAATTGGGGAATACCTAGTTACCAATGACCTGCAGGATTAGAGATAGAATGGGTTCACAGGGGGAGGTCCTGTCAGAGAAATCTAATTGAGATCTTTGATTGGGTGACCAGGAAAGTGGATCAAGGAGGAGCGGTGGATATGGCCTACAGTACCTGGATTTCAGCAAGGCCTTCAACACCGTTCCACATAGAAGGCAGTTAAACAAGCTGGGAAGTCTAAGAGTAGGTCCTAAGTTAAGGTGGAAAGTTGGCTGGGCAATGGGAGCCAGAGGGTGGTGGTAAATGGCAGTCACTCCGAAGTAGGCAAAGTGACCAGTAGAGTGCCTCAGGGATTAGTACTAGGGCCAGTCCTCTTAAATGTCTTCATCAGTGACATTGCAGAAAGGCTGGAAGGGAAAGTATGCCTGTTTGCAGATGGCACAAAACTCTGCAACAGAGTAGACACACTGGGAGGAGTGGGAAAAAATGAGAAATTATCTGGAAAAGTTTGAAGAATGGTCAAGGACTTGTTAGCTGGGTTTTAACTTAAAGGAGTGCAAAATAATGCACTTGGGGCATAAAAACCCAGGGACAACATGCCAACTGGGAGGAGAGGTACAGTATTAATAGTTTCAAAGCAGGAAATGGACCAGGGGGTGATCTTTACTGATGACTTGAAGGTAAAGCAGTGTGACAAAGAAGTGGGGAAGGCTGAGAGGATGCTAGGTTGCATAGGAAGGGGAAATCACCAGCAGACGGATGGAGGTAATAATACCCTTATAGAGATCACTGGTTAGGCTGTACCTCGAGTACTGTATACAGTTCTAGAGGCCCCACCTCTGTAAAGACATAGAGAGGGTGGAGTCAGTACAAAGGAGGGCAACCAAAATGATGTATGGCCTGCATCAAAAGTCCTATGGGGTAAGATTCAAGGAACTTACATCTTCTCCCTGGAGGGAAAGGGGTAATATGATAGAGACATTCAAATACCTCACAGGCGAAAGCAAGATACAGGAAGGAAGCATTTTCCACAGATAAATATGCTCAAAGACAAGGGGTCATGATATGAAGTTAGAAGGGGGGAGGCTCAGAGGAAATGTGAGGAAGTACTTCTTCATGGAACGAGTGGTGAATGCATGTAACAGCACACCTACGGAGGTGGTGGGGAAGGAAACAGTGATAGAGTTCAAGAATGCATTAGATAGACACAGAGGGATCTTAGAAGTGGGGGGGCAGAGACTGATTAGGGTCTCCGGTGACACTATAAGTAGGGAAAATAGGGCAGACTAGGTGGGCCATCTTATTTTTGCCCACTGTTCCTTGATCCCCCAACCCCAGTTTCCATATCCATGCCACGGAATCCCTGAGGCACTCTCCTATTCTCTTAAATTCAACCCCCTGAGGTCCAGGAACCTCATCCTCATGTGGTTCAATTCTGACCCAGTTCTTATATTAAACCACACCATATGGTGATCACTGGTTCCCAGGTGGTCTCACACTGTGACATCAGCAACACTGCCCCCATTTGTTAGTACCAGGTCCAGTAATGTCCCTCATGAGTGGGTTCCTTATCTAGTTAGCCTGAGGAACACCCCTCGTAGGGAGTCTAGAATGTCCCTACTCCTGACTGTTGCCACTGCTTTGACACTCCAATCCATGGCTGGTAGATTGAAGTCTTCTTCTAGTAACACCTCACCCTTGCAAGCCAACCTTTGTATTGCTTCCATCATTTCTTTATCCATCTCTCCCCCCCTGGCTAAAGGTCTGTAGCTCACTCCTGTGCTAAAGTTACATTAGGCTGCTGTCCCCTTCCTAAGAAGAGACTAGAAAGGAGGAATTACTTTGAGCTGGCACATTTCCATAGCAGCCAAGCCCATAAACTAGGTTAGGGTTCGAAATCACTGTCTCCACCCTGGCCCCTACAAAAACAGATGTTGTGAGGACTGCAAATATAGTTGTGCACTAAAGACTTTGCAGTGTCAGATAGGCCCAGATTAGAAATTCTAAAGGGAGGCCTATGCACTGAGAAGGGCTTCCCGGCATGTCCACCAATACCAGTCCGAAGGGGGAGTAGCCAGACAGAGCGAGTTTGTGTTACTAGGGGCAAGGGGTTAATTCACTATATGCGGGCAGGAGAGGTGAGTGGGAAGTGACTGAAACTGCTGCAGAGAAGGAAGTGGATGTCTGATAAAAGTCAGGGAGGAAGCAGTGCATCTGCAGCATCTAATCATGCTGAGGGGTTAACCTTGTTCAGCAGTAAGAGTAGGCGGCTAAGAGTATCCCCTTGAGCACTAGGGAATTCCACTTCTCCTTACAGCTGCCAGTCTCCTGTGACACAACACTTGCCTTACTGCACCATCCCATTGTTTCTTCTTTCCCCTAAAAGTAAGCAGTACACAAGGTTTACAGCAGTACACTTGTTTAAACATGTAAAATGAAATCAACCATGGAGATGGCACTGAACAATCTGTTTTGCTTAGAGTGCTGTTCAACAGTCTTACGGATGCTGAATGTTTACAAGTTTTTGGGGCTAGTGATAAGGCAGAGTGAGACAGAGCTGGCCATCTAAGCACCTCTGCAGAGATGTATAAAGTGCGGGCCATCTGGTGGAGCGCAATGCAGGCTGCAGAGGTAACAAGACAAGCCCACTAATGGGGAGAAGATGGATAGTTCGGGGTGCATTATCTTGGCACAGGGGAAATAGCAGTCAGATAAAGAGTCTAAATTGAGCCACCTCATAATCATATGGGAGGAGGAGTAGTCATTTATTGAGCAGAGAGCACTGTGTTCAGCACTTCATAGTCTTCTGCTCCAGGAGATCTGAAGAAGGAACAATCACACAAGAGTGCAGTGTGCATATTATGGAACACTTACAAACACAGGAGAGAAAGAAGTAAGTGCCTCATCTGGGACTTGAACCCAGGCAGCCCAGAATACCATTCAGATTGCACTAACCAGCTGTACCACTGAGACAACTGGAACCTGGGCCACCCTGGACACATTACTCTTTCTCAAATGCACAACAAAAAAAACATGGGTGGTGGTGACACTGCTACTGAGGCCCAAGACTGATATGAATGTGAAGGGACCAGAGAGGTAGTTTGTTCCTTCACCAGGGTATACGGCTGTTGTATGGAAGGTGAAGAGTCATTAGTGAGGTGTGCCTCAGAGGAGACCCAAAGGATTGTGGCATAGCTATTTGAGGTGAGCAGGGTGGCAGTCCCTTCCTCTTTGTTGTCTGAAGCCTCACTGCAGCTGCAACTGTTGCTCTGTGATCTCACCTGTTGCTGTGAGTGGTCTGCGTTATGTCGCCTACTATTGTAGTTTCTGTATTTGCTCTTGGATTGCTGCATACAGGACTTTTCTTCATCTTCAAGGTCTCTAAGCTTTGGGGTCTGGGAGGCAGCAGGTGTGGGGTTCATCTCTATCTGCATGGGAGTCAGGTCTTCGTCCTCCCATGGCCATGACCAAGGATGAGCTGTAGCCAGATCACTGGGCCAATTTATTCAGATGTACTCCATCACTATCTTGGATGCACTAAAGGTGATAGGACCACATTATGCATAAGATGCAGCTGAGCTGGGTAGCACAGAGTAAAGGGGGATCCCAGCTCTATGGAGTACCCCAGCAGGCTTCAGTGAATGCTGTGCATCAGGTGGTGAGGTGTTTTGAGTAGTCCTGAAATACAACCACTCGGTGTCCTTTCCAGTCCATAATGCCAAGTTGCCTCACCCTCCTCAATGTATCTTCCGTCACTTGGAAATAAAGAAAGCAGGCTATTATGGGACATGGGTACTCCTCCAGTTCGGGTTGGGGAACTAGAGAATGATGGGTCTGCTCAATCTCAAACTATGGGTTTCCTGGCAGTTTCAGCAGCAATGGGAGAGTGTGATGGAGAAAAGTGATAATGTCCCCTAGTTTTGAACTTTTCATGGAAGCTGATGAATCTTAAATTATTTAGTCAGCCCCTGTTTTGGGGATCATCAAGTCTTGGCTTGCATAAATAATAATGCCTTTTCTTATTCTGTAAGCAGCGCCCCATTGTTCATGGCAGGATGACTCATTTTCTAACACTTTTGTCTCAGTTGATGTAGTTCTAGAGTCAAATTGAGGAATTTGTTCAGTGTTGTGAGCTGAACTTTTTTTGGTTTCTTTCAGTTCTGACAGGAGCTCTGAGAACAAGGATTCCACTTTAACAACTGGGAGGACCATTACCATCTTTGGATGTTGCCTCCACACACATGCCGGAGTTGAAGGTTGAGGGACAGAGTGTCTGTCTGTACATTT
The DNA here is from genome assembly GCA_016271365.2 of Neoceratodus forsteri. Classification (NCBI taxonomy): domain Eukaryota; kingdom Metazoa; phylum Chordata; order Ceratodontiformes; family Ceratodontidae; genus Neoceratodus; species Neoceratodus forsteri. Next base: position 662,293,536 of record CM028130.1, on the reverse strand, counting down.
CACAGTAAATGAAAGTTATTTAAATAAAGGTATTAAATGAAAGCTTGAGTTGTCAGCCATATCTTGCAGACCCTGAAAAGACTGATTGCCATAGGGAGAGGGGTGGATGCATAATGATCAGGGATAGAGGGTATGGAAAGACAAATTCAGGCTGCCATCTTGTTTAAGTGCTAGCTACGCCCCCTTCCCACCACACTTCCCTTTGTATTATTAGGGACCGTATGAGTACTAACCAAGGTTAGAATCATTGCAACCACCAAAAGTCATCCTTCATCTGACAAATTAATGTCAGTGATTTAACCATACTCAACTCGTTAACCCCTAAATGCACTATCAAAATCCCTGGGAGGCCTTGCCACTATGCCTCTGACTGAACCCATGACAAAGATTCTTTTCACCAGCGTCTCTGTTTCTCTGGTGCCTTGTCCATTGCACTTGCAACCTTCTTGGGTTGAAGAAGAGTTCACGCCTCTGGGCATCTGCTTCACCTTTTTCCAAGCCTCAAGAATGAAGGAGTGACTATAAATCCACACCTTTCTTTTCCTTTGACTGCCACTTGTTGAAAACATTAGATAGTTACAGCAAATGTGTACAAACATATTTCTCAGAAGCTTGCAACCTCCACTACCCTAAAGTCTTTATCTGAATGTCTGAGAGCTCTCCTACCTTGGCATGTGTGGCTTCCCCAGTTTGAAAGGAATGCTAATAGAATGCTGCCGAGTTCAAATCTAATGCCTTCAGGATCTTGCCCAAGACATCTGCACTGAAATATCATCAAAAGGGTACTGTTCATATGACAAAACAATGGCCCACCCACCAGAACTCTGGTCCATGTATTTCTCTAGCTCCTCCCTGATGACCCATGTCATCCCCAAGAATCTGTTAGATTGTACCAACAATCACATGCTCAACTGTCAGTTTTGCTCCTGTGGATCCATAAGAACATGCCTTCTTGTGCAGCACAACGTCTTCCAGTGCCAATACCACCTCCAACTGTGCTGCCTTATTCAGCTGCACCAATTCTGACACCATGAATGTACCACAAAAGGCCATCCAAAAAGCTGCACTGAACAACTCTGTCTGTCATGGGTGAACACACCTTCTTTAATCCTACTCAAACATGTTTGACCAAACCTGGGCCAATCGGGGTCCATAAATCGACATGCCTAGGTGCCCTTTTGCCCAACCTTCAAACAATTTGTGCAGCTGAAATACTTGTGTGTTGTCCTTAAATGCAGTTACCTTGGAAAACCAAGTAATCCCTACTTGGTGTTGCCCCACTACCCCTGGCATAAGGCATTCTTGGTTCTTCTGTAACACATACCTGCATAACTGGTCCACTGGTATTGGCCATTCATTCTCCCACACCTGCATCTCCCTTACATTTAAAAAACCCTCAACCACCCATTTGTGTGCTGCCCTCCTGACTGGAATTAATGCATTCCTGATCTGCTTCCAGGCTGCTGACTCACCAATTCTTGGACTGTCCTGGGGTGGTCTTCTACTGCTGGTGCCCGGTTCTGAAACCTCTGGCTTTGCAAATGAGAGAGAGCATCAGTGATGTTGTTCTCTACCCCAGACACATGTATTGCCTTAAAGTGAGTATTCAAAATTATGCATTTTTAAACAAAGACCCTCAACAGGTCTCCCATCGGCCATCTCACCCCCAGATGCCCGTTGATGGTGTGCACTGCCTCCATATTGTCTGATCTGAAAATTACCTTCTTATCTTGAAAACATACACACCGAACCGCCAGTGCTACTGCTATAGGAAAAAATTCCATAAGGGTGAAATTTCGCATTCCACCCATAGCACTACAGCAGCCTGGCCACTTTTCTGCACATCAGGCAACCTTGAAATATGCCCCAAAGCCTAACCCCCCAATGCTCCATGTATAGCTCTAATTCCTGGCTTGTGATCACCATCAGCCAGACTGATATGCCATTAAAGCAGTGCAAGAAGGCCAACCAGACTGCCAAATCCTCTTTCATTTGTCCTCCACAGCCTGGAACTTACGGTATGGCTTTCAGCAGCCTTTACCCTGTTTCACCATCTGCCACAGTAATGTTCTCCCCTTTGGAATAACTGTCACATGAAACTGAGGTGACCCAACAGCTGTTACAACTCTTGCAGTGTGATTTTTTTTTTACCCCTGACACTGCCCAGCATGGCTCACAGTGCCTGCACGTTGTGATTCGGAAGGTAAAATACTGTTGCCTGGGTATCTATTAGGAATGGGAGAACTTCGTGAAGTTCTGACCCTTATTAAAAAAGAACCAGAACATGGTGAAGCTCTGAATTATTCTGATTAGTTCTCATTTATTGACAAATATTTGAAAAAATAAAAAAAATGCATAGAAGTGGCTAAAGTCAGTCACATTTAACACAGAGGCCCAAAATAAATAATTTAAGTGGTTATTTGTATAAAAATTAATGTAAAACTGCTAAATAAAAAAAGCAATAACTCACTACTAGCCTCTTCATGGCTGGCCTATAATGGTGGCATATCCTGCTTGGGTCCGTGACATGAGTGTGCTCTTAGAGATGGAGAGAGAGAGAGAGAGAGAGAGAGAGAGAGAGACAGAAACAGACAGCTGCCAACACCTATATCATAGCACCACCAAGCACTGCAGGCACTGCTTGACAGCTAAGATTTTTTTTTCTTAATTGTGCTGCGTGGGTATTATTTTGATTGATTTCCCACTCAGAGCTAAACAGGCCAAAGAAATGGATATGAATGATCAAATGAGCAGCACTAAGAGAGTAAACCCACTCTACCCATATGAATGATGCAACTGCTTCACATGCTCCGGTGTACTGTGGTGTATGGTACACTACCTGGTCCAAGAGGTGGTAACGTTTTCTAGTGCTATGACTGCTTGTACTGAATCTGATCAACATGCTGAATCCTTAAAGAAAACAATGAAAGCCACAGTGATCACCATCACCCAGGCAGGTAGGCAGTCACACATTGCATCAGTCAACTGCAGTGCAGTCATAAAAAAGTTTGCCACTGCCACCTGAAGACCTGATGACACACAACACAATTACATCCTACATAGTTCCACAATTGCTCCAGCCACTGCCAAGTAATTTAAGTATCACAAATAAAATATAGTAATATAATAATCTCAGCCCTGTTACTGTAAGTGATATGTAATGAGGCTAGCATACCACGCACACACAAACAAAACAGGAATTATATGAATTTTCAATTTAGTAGCATTTTTTGCTGTGAAATAATCACAACCAAATATGGGGAACATCAGAAATATAGAAAGAGTATTCCATTTTTGGGTTTTAGGCATCTGCTAAGCCATGCACTGCATGAAAATTAAAACAGTACAATAAGGATCAATTGCTGAGGGCAAAAAAAGTGACAAGTAGTAAGGACTGGAGTAAGGACAAAAAGTAGTAAGTAGTAGTCGAGACTTGTGAGGACAAAAAGTGATAGTCGTAGGGTAGTAGTTAACAGCAGTACCCTTCCTTTCAAATCAGATAGTGGTATCAGGTAAAAAACTGAAAGTATAGCTGCTTGTCCTGGGTAGCAGTGAACTCCCAATTCTAGGGAACTTTAAAACATGTTTTATTAAAAAACAGTAGAACCCCCCTCAAAACGCACAAACAGGTCAATGTTTCACGCTACACTAGCAATTTTTCAAGACACAAGCCGCCTCTTGTGGGCAGAATTTATACCAACATACCATAAATATTCAAATATATTGCTGCTGCTGCCATAATGAATAGTACATAACCACCAATTAAGTGCATGAAAAAACATTGACCTGTTTGTGCGTTTTAGGGGGGGTACTACTATTTGTTAATAAAACATGTTTTAACATTCCCTAGCATTGGGAGTTTATTGCTATCTGGGATGAGCAACCATATTTTCAGTTTTTTGTTGGTGAGCATGTGTTGTTTGGTGCCTCACATTTGAATTTTGAGCCACTTTTTCAGTTTGGTGTAAGTTGTGTATGTTTCAGTTGGCTCTAATTCAGGATAACGACTAATGTCTTTTGATACAAAAAATGGTGTGCCGAGTGGTTGAACCCCACACCAGGAATATGGGAAGTACAGAGGGAATCAATCCTAACATTGGAGGAACTAAAGACCCAGGGGCAGATACAGGAACTAAATGAGGTTGATTCTAATGTGGTTAACAGAAATTAAGTGATTAACATTTCTGAATACAAACTTACTGAAGTGGAAACCTAAGTCTTAAATAAGGGCTTATCATTTATCCCTACAAATCATGTATATTAATTTAATACCATTGTTGATTTACACAGTTATGCAAGAAAGCTGAATTTGAAAGTCATGTATAACAAAGATGAAATTAGTGATACAGTGAACTTTCACAAATCAAATGGAAAGTGCAGCAGAATCTGAACATGTTCTGACACAAGTGCATGAGTTAGACAATAAATTGGGAAAATGGAATAAGAAATCTAAGTTTATTCCATCAATGAATCCAACAGTGGGTGTGTTTTTGAAAATATGTGAAAAGAAAAAAGTGAATTAATAAAACATTGACCATAACACAGAAGACAGAATGTGACGGAAGAATGGGAAGCTATTGGAAGGCTGGAGACCAATAATGTCATCACCATAAAGCCCACAGACAAGGGTGGTGCATTAGTGGTGATGGACCAAGTTAAGTACACTAAGAACATTTTAAATCATCTTTCTGATGTGTCTTTCTATTGCAGGTTGTCCAAAGATCACACTATGGAATTCAAAAAAGACAAAGATATGACTTTGTTTGATGTAGTAGCTAATGGAACCATTGATTGTCAGACTTGTGAATTTTTGACAGTAGAGTGTCCTAGGAGGGCTGTTAAATATGGTCTCCCTAAAGTACACAAGAATTTGTATGATCCCCTATGAGACCAGTTGTTTTGAGCAATGGCTCATTGACTGAGCCACTTGCTCAGTTTGTAGATGATTACATCAAGGGCGTGACACAAAAATCGAGGTCATACATATGAGATACTATGCATGTCCTTGATATCTTGTCAGACATGGAATTGGAATCAGGTTGGATGTTGGTGACTATGGATATAACATCTTTGTTTACCAACATCCCCTATGATGAAGGCCTTGAGTCCCTTAGACAGGCATTATACAGAGAAATAACATATGCAGGGAATCTGGTTAAATTCTTGATTTCTCTCACTGGACATGTACTCACTAAAAATGTATTTTTGTTTGGGGATTGTATGTTCTATCAGAAAAAAATGCGGCTATGGGGGCAGCCAAGACTTCAACTTATCTCAATATTTAATTGGCGAATACCTGTATATATGATCGGATGTGAACCTTTTTATGCACATCTGTGAGATACACCACCCTCCCCAACAGCATTGAACAAGATGCATCTTAATTTTTTTACATATGACATTGTAAAGATCTGGAATCCCTGTTGTCATGAAGTATTTCCATGATGGTATACTATATCAAGGTTTGAGGTACTCATGCAGCAGCCTGAATCTTATATGTTCAACCATGTTATATGGTAGCAAATCAACAGCTATCATTTCTGAAATCTTTTTGGTTATTGTAACAGCAACTGGGTGAGTCAAGGTGATATACCCCCCAACATCTACACCAATACAATAACCTACATCACTGCTGACAAAAAACAAAAACAGTTTGTTGACAGATCACTGTATTGGTGCGCAAGAGGCAGGGGCACACTGTCTCCTGATCCAGCACCCCCTCCCCAAGTCAACTCTGACTCAGTGAAGCCCACTGATAGAAAAATGGACCAGGAGTCCATCGGGATTTATGTCCACCACAACTTGCGGTCAGCATAAATTCTATCACTGTGATTCTAGTCGATGAAATTGATGTTGAACCAGCTTCTTAGAGCCAGTCAAGGCATATTTGGATTTATGCTCATATGTTTCTGAGATGATAAACTGTCTCCTTCAAGGAGGAGGGCCTTTGAACACATGGTCACTTTCAGTAACAGTAGGAGGAGTACTTCAAATGTAAGGAAGTGGTGGTGGAGGTGTTTCAGTAGTAGTGCAGGGGCTACCACTGCTTTCATCTATGAGAGTTATTACTGAGTGTAGTGCACTATCACTGTAACTTACTCTTTGAGACTCACAATTGGAGTTCTCAGTAATGTCATGACATCTGTCTAGGTGCCTTTTCAGTGCTGAAGTGTCCAGTGCTCCTTTCCTTTTATCCCTGCTGATTGGCCATTTACAAATAGTGCATGTTGCTTCCAACTCATTGGTAGCACTAATGGACTACGACTATGACTAATAACCAAACAAAAGATGATATATTTATAGTTTTTTTTCCCAGAAAGGCATGGCACCCCAGTTACCTTTTCAGGGTCCCCCCCCAGGATTTTGCTTGGGCCTGTTCCCCTTGTTGTTTATTCCCACTGGTCCCTTCAGCTCCAATCATTTCTTCCTGTTTCTTCCTCATCTACAATTTCCATCTCCTCCAGTAAACCTTGTGCTGCCTGATCATTCTCTTCATCTTTATTATTACCCTCATAGGGTTCAACTTCAGAAGAATCAGATGAGGATGAGGGACTGGCAGTAGCATAGTATGCAACTGTTCTATACCACTGCTGCCTCTGCAAGTGGTACCTACCAAGCCTTTAGTTTTTTTTAACTACATAACTTTTTTTTTTATTTGGGACTGATGATGATCTGAGCGATTCACCTTTTTTGGATTCAAGCATTCACTTGGAGGACAAAACCTTAGACATGAAAAAAATCACTTTTTGGGGTTTGATTTTGTTTTCCCTTTTCAGGCTGATTGCTGTCTTTTGCAGTGCCACTACCTACCTGAGAAACAGAATGCGTCTTATCAACACTTTGATCCATTTTTTCTTAGTATTGTAAACTGTGAAAAAAGATCCCTCTAACTAACATGATGTCTTTCTGATGACTCCCACCCCACGCCAGGAATAAATTTACTGTCGTTACTCATGACTGTACACAGCACACTGACAGCACAGCAGTCTACCACCACTTCCTTCCAAGAACCTGACTGACTCCTACAGTACAGTTAGTTAGTGTTAAGTGACAAAAATCAGCAACTGTTAAGTGTGCCTCAGAATTTGAATTGGAGATGCAGATACATCTGCTGCATAGCCACATGCAGCATAGTCCCATGCTGGGGGTTGGTTAATGCTTATCTGTAATGTATTGCAATATACTATAAAACTAATGATAATAAGAAGGAAAAATGAAGAATGAGTGATGATAATGACACTTTTATGTACAGTAGTTGTACTTTACTTGTGTTGTAGTGTAAACAGCCTTCTATGAGTCACAAAGTCAAATTACCCCCTAGACCACACATAGCCAGCAGCACAGGCGCATCAACTTGTATGTTGTTTGTCTGAACAGTACTTTTTTGATACATGAAATCATGAATGATTGTTAACAAGTAATTGTGATTTGCAATTGGATGACACAAGTAAAAGATTTATTCTGCCAGTCTGCTGCCCTTGCTCTGAATGCAAAGCCACACTGAAGCCAGGAAAAAAAATATTTGGGATTTCTGGGACTGTTATATTTCTTGTGGCCCCCCTGTAGTCTCTCTCTCTCTCTCCCCCCTCTGGATGAAATTGTGAATAAACATTAACAAGTGATTGTGATTCTGATTGGATGGCACAAGTCAAAGATTTATTTTGCCAGCCTGCTGCGTTTGCCCTGTACACAGAGCCATACTGAAAAGTCAGGGAAAAAAATTAAGTGGGGACTTCAGGGAATGTTAATTTCTCATGCCCCCCAGTCTCTCTCTCTCTATCTTTCTCTTCCTCTGGATGGCACAAGTCAAAGATTTATTTTACCAGCCTTCTTCCTTTGCCCTGCACATACAGCCACACTGAAAAGCCTGGGGGAAAAAAAATGGGGATTTTCTGTAACTGTAACATTTCCATTGGGCCCCTAGTAGTCTCATTCTCTCTCCTCTGGATCTGAAAAGGCACAAGTCAAAGATTATGCCAGCCTTACCTTGCTCATGTGCATAGCTACACTGTCTGAGGTCAAGAAAAGAAAAAAAAATGTGATTTTCTGTAACTGTAAAATTTCTCTTGGACCTCCACTAGTTTCTCTGTCTCACCTCTGGATCTTCTGTAGTGGCACAAGTCAAAGTCTGCTCTTGCTCATGTACACAGTCACACTGCTACACTGCCAGCCTTTTGCCTCCTCCCAGCAACCACCCAGGCCACCACTATCTCCACAGTTCCTCCATATTCCACCTTTCTGCAGTCCTGACCGATCACCCTCACCCGACGATCAATTTCTCTCTCCCACTTGCCCCAGTAAGTCTCCTTTCTGTCTCCTAGTTTCTCTTCCCTCCCCTCATAAAATGAATATTTTTTTTTATATTTGTTTTTTTTTTCCTTTTGGCAACTTCTTCTGGTAGCTGTCTACTGCAGTGAGTGAACAAGGTGCTCCTCTGACCATCCTCCTCTCATCTGGGCCGCACTGCACACTCAGCACGGTTATATACCATGAGTGCATCATGTGACCATCTGTTGCCTGGTTGTATGCTTCCAGCTGCCTGTACATACAGCAAGCATGTTGATGGCATCCCCATGGTAACAATACACAAAATGGCACAAATGGCATTTCCATGGACCCGGAACCAGACTTCTGTGGCTAAGTCCATATTTAGCCGGGTCTGTGAATTTTGGGTTCAATACAGGGGTCCAGATCTCCCATGGAACAGTCCCCCCAGCCCTAGTATCTATCTCAATACCCAAAAATGACAGCACTGTATGGCCCTTCCATCTCGGCAAAAGGACCGCAAATTTTGTGCATTCCTCCTGAAATGTCTTCAGTAAGTGCCTGCATTCCACCATACCAGCATTCCTGATGGACAAAAAGTTATCCAAGTAGTGGACTTCTGTCCGCTCTGCTTTTGTCAGTGCCTCCCACTTTAAAAATGTACTAAATGCTCAAGGATTGCACATGCCACTGCATAGCCCATGGGCATACTCTTATCTACATAATACTGGCCCTCGAGTTTCATTCCCAGTAGTTCCCTGTCTGCCGCATGCACTGGCAACAGCTGGAATGCAGACTAGATATCTGCCTTCACCATTAATGCTCCCTTTCCTGTTGCCCTCACCACCTCTGCTGCCTTGACAATAATGCATATGATATGTATGTAAAACTCAGGTTTCTGTAATCACTGACTGAATCTCTCTCAGGGTATGAGACAATTAATCAACCTAAACTGCCCTGGGTCTTTCTTGGGCTCAAGCCCATTCAGGGATCCTTACAGTGATGGTGATGGTGGTGATGAAAAAGATTCACTGATTCTACCTGTTCCCAGTTCCTTAACTAACTCACCTGACCAGGTACATGCACTCCACAGCAGACTTCATGATCTCTGCCCTATTCCATTGATGAGGGCCCTCATATGGAAATTAAAAACCCAACATGAACCCTTCTGCCAAAGATAGTGTTGCTACCTGGATTGGCCACAAAAGCATCCCTGGACTAATTTTTTTCCACTCTTATTGGCATTGTATGGATGGTTGCACCACTTTCAAAATGGCTGTGGGGCTCTCACAAGGTGGAATAAGTACAACAATTTTAGTTGTTCATAGTATTGTTTCTTGTGGTCATTTGTGGCTTCACAGGAGCGTAGCAGTTCTTAAGATTTGTACTGCCATGTTTGCACTGGGAGAACAAGTGCTGGCACCTAAAGGTTATGCATTCATGCTTAAACCTACACTGTTCCATTTTACTAACCCTCAAGTTGTAGTTGTAACAACATCCTCCACCAGGACTACCTCTGGCTGTCAATCCTGGTGCCCCTCTCTTTTGTGATGGGGCCCACTTGACTGGAAGACCACTATCCATGTGCAGCATGCCACCCCCATGCTTGACAGTCCACAGCAGTGTCACGTCCAGTACTTCCCAATGTCTGGCTGAGTCTGCCTGTTTCTGGTGTCGATATTCCTCATTGTATTCCAACCACCCATACCCTGGTTTATTGGCATGCATGGCCATGTTTCAGCTGTAATACTTCCAGAGACCATGAACTTTCTCTGGGGTTGCCTGCTGGATGGTCCCTGCAAATATAACAAATGCTGTCACTCAATTATCCCATGTGCACAGAATCTGCATCCACCACCTCACCTTTACTCCATCCACCGTGTCTTTCTTTTCTTTATCCTCTTTTGGCTCCCTGGGCTGATTCAGAAGAAGAAAGACATCAACCTCCCCCCGCCCAAGATGGGACCCCACTTTCTCCAAGCTTATAAACCTGGTTGTCAGAGGGAATGATAACAGTTGTTGCACATCTAACTGGCCCAGATCTCCTGATTCCAGCCCCACCCTGACCCCTGGATTATGAGGTGCAGATGTGGCCATAGGTTGAGACCTCACCAGCTGGCCCACCAGTTTGGGTGTCTGCTCCATACCTGTCATGGAGTAGACATAAGCAAGTTCAAGTTCAAGTTCAAGTTTATTGCAGGAAAACTACTTTGAACATGCTCATTCACGAGGAGGTCCTGAGACAGACATACAGTCAAATAATTTAAGAGAATTACATGATATTACATAATGTACATAAAGAGCTCCCCAGGTACACAAAATTCATGACAGGAGGTGACACTGATTATAAGACAATACATTACATACATTAGGATTTCACCAGAGAAAATTAATGTTCCCTGAGAAAGTAACAGTAATTACATAACTGTAACTAATATGTTAACAGAATTCCTACTGATTCACTGATAATGGTTTGAGACAGAGCTAATGACATGGAGAGATGGAGCCTGAGATACCGTAAGGTCAATAAATTGGTGCCCCAAGAACAATATTCAGTTTAGTAATAGTTACAGGTATCTTTTAATTTGGCCATGACTAGCCTTTTAAAAAGGTTAACAGGGACAATACTGGGTAATTTCAGTGAGGATTGTAACCAATTCCAAATAGTTGGCAGCAAACATGATATAGTGCGTTTGCCAAAGGAAGTACGGGTCCTAGGTACATCGAGGAGGAGAAAATCAGACTTCCTAAGGGAGTAAGCATTGTGCAATATGTGTACTAAGGAGGTTAGGTATTGCAGTAGTTTATTAAGGAGAAGTTTTAAAGTCCAGATGCCAGCATGGACTGACCGTCTAACAGTCAGCGAGGGCCAGCCAACTATGGCATATAGATCACAGTGATGGGTTTGGGGAAGGGAGTTAGTAATAAATCGGAGGGAGCGGTGGTAGAGGACATCTAGCTTATGAAGACTGGTAAGAGCTGAAGAGTTGTAGATTATATTGCGTAATCAAGAAGGGGGAGGAATGTGGCCTGAACCAATCTGGTTTTAATCTCTGTGGGAAAGAAAGACCTATTGTAGAAGAGAAAGCCTAATCTGGCTTTTAGTCTTTTGGCCAAGTCATCAAGATGGTCATTGAAGGAAAGCTTGTTGTTGAGCCAGAAACCGAGATATCTGAACTTTAAAATGATTTCCAAATGCTCACCTAGGGAAGTATTTATAAAGTCATTAGGTAGAACAAGAGCAGTAGAGTGGGAGGTACATGGGTGGAGGATCATGGCTTTCATTTTCTTGGCATTAAGGAGCAACTTTGCATTAATTAGATTATTTTCTAGTTGTGCAAAGTCAGCTTGAAGGGTGTCCCTAACTCCTTCCAGTGAGGGCCCAGATGTGTACAGGACTGTGTCATCTGCAAAAAAATGTAAATGGGACTTGGTAATCTGATGGTCTAGGTTGTTTATATATAAGGAAAAGAGGACGGGGCCCAAGAAAAATCCCTGTGGGACTCCCCTAGCAGTAGATAAGGAGGACGAAAACAAATCTCCTGATTTAATTTTCTGAGTCCTTTCCATCAGGTAACTATTGAACCATTGGGTTGTGGATGGAGTAAAGCCTAGGTTAGTAAGGCTGTGAACTAATAAATTGTGGTCTACTGTGTCAAAAGCTTTACTAAGATCTAAGAATACTACACCAGTAGTATTCTTAAAGTCCATTACAGAAACCCAATCATTAGTAACTTTGGCCAGAGCTGTTGTGGTGCTATGATTTGGATGAAAGCCAGATTGGAGAGCGTTTAAGAGAGATTGAATTTCAATATGGTTTTTCAATTGGGCTTAGATCAGTTTTTCAAAGGCTTTTGAAGACAGAAGAAATTGGCACAATTATCTGACCCACTGCTCCTAGTGCCTATACCACAACCCCCCTGCAAGGGCAACTGGTCCTGCTGGCTGTGCCAATGGGCCTCAACTCTCCCATGCACTCCCCTCTAGGTATTCCAGGAGTCTGTCAAGCCTGTGCTCCAAACCCATTCCCCTTTGCTTGACCTGGAGCATGGGACTGCCTGGTTTCTGGGGGGCCTTTGCTTGGATGAGGGGCTGTCACTTGAGTGACAAACATTAGGTCATCCCTTGGAGGATAGGTCTGCACTCTAGGTCAGTGGTCAGTGTGGCAAAGCAGTGGGAAAGCCTAGCAGAATGCTGGGGTGCATTGAGAAAGGGATTTCTGGAAGGAGGGAGGTGGTACTGCTGTTTTATCGCTAGCTAGTGAGGCCCCCACCTGGAGTTCTGTGTCTCATTCTGGAGGCTGCTACTCCACAAGACATTGAAAGGGTGGAATTGGTACAGAGGAAGACAAAAAAAAGTGGTGAGCGGATTGCACAAGAAGTCATATGAGGAAAGGCTGCAGGAATGCAACATGTACTCCCTGGAACAGAAGAGAGCAAGAAGGGACACAACTGAAACCTGCAAGCACCTCGCAAGAGTGAACAAGGTACAAGTGGAGGATCTATTTCAGAGAAAGTAGGGTACTAGATCAAGGGTGTATGTTATGAAGCTAAAGGAGGGAAGTTTAGGAGAGATGTATGGAAATACTTTTTCATGGTAAAGGTGGTGGGTAATTGGAACAGCCTGGCAGAGGAGGTAGTGGGGGCAAAGACTTTGAGGAACTTCAAGTGGTTCTATGTCATAACAGTGAATGTGTTACTGTGATCGCTATTATGGAGAGTGTATATCATCAAAAAGCAATTTGGCGATATTCACTTGGAGGTGACCGGGCACACACAATACATTAAGTGTGTTTGTTGGAGGGGGCTGCGCACCTCCTCACCTCCCTCCCCTCATGGGGGGCTTTGCCCCCCCACCCCCCTTATTAAGGATTGTTAAGTCTAGGATGGTGCATGTCAGGGAAGGGGCACAGACCGGTTTAAAAAAAATGTAAGTCCCGCAGCCATGAGAATATAAGAAATCTTCCTGGCCCCCAGCCCCAAACCTAGGACCTGCTCTGTTAGAGCCAGCCTCCTTACCCACTACACCACATGATTGGCTCAGAGAAGCAGCCACACTAGAGGGTAATAACCCTCTTCCCTATCTCTCCCATCCCCTCGCTATTTTATTTTTCCACTCGCCTTTCCCTTCCCTCGCTGTCGCAGCCCAAGCTACCCTTGTAGGTCGCCCATGATAATAGCACCATAACATGGGTCGCCGTTTTGATGGTCACCCATATATGATCACTATTATCACTGGATACCACTTCAAGCATGTGTGGGATAGACATGGGGGCATGTTAGGTAGAGGAACAGAGGAAGGGAGTAACACCTACAACCAACTAGGGTCAGTGGTGTCAGAACAGGCAGGGATAAGAGGCAGACTGGATGGGCCTAAAGGTCCTTTCTGCCAACAAAATCTATGTTTCTATGAGGTAATCATATCAGATGAACTAAAGGTGATCAGGCAGTGTGACAAGACAGTTGGGAGGGCTAGTGGGATACTGGAGTACATAACAAGGGGTATCACCAGACATAAGGAGGTGGTATTGCCACATACAGCAGTGTCCAGTTCTGGAGACCACATCTCTGGAAGGACATATACAGAGTAAAAGTGGTCCTGATGGGGGCAATTATAACGGTGCATGGTCTGTATCAGAAACCCCAGAAGGAGAGACTTAAGGACTAACTATGTACACCCTGGAAGACAGAAGACATTGTAGAGATATGATAGGGACCTTTAAACACATCATGGGGGTGAATAAGGTACTGGAAAGGTACAGGAGGGAAGTATTTAAAAAAAAATATGCTCAAGGACAAGGGGGCATGATAAAATGCTGGAGGGGTAGAATTAGGAGAGATACAAAGAAGTATTTCTTTATAGAAAGAGTGGTGATTCCCAGAACAGGCTTCCACTGGAGGTAGCAGGGGCCAAAAACAGTGGTGTTGTTCATGAATGCATGGATAGGCATAAGAGAATCTTAGGCAAAGGGGAGGGAAGGAGTGGGTGAATGTGCCAGAGGTCAAGCAGGATCTGTGGTGATACTGTAGGCAGGGAAAAAATGAGCAGACTAGGTAGGCCATTCGTCCTTCTCTGTTGGCAAATTCAATGTTTCTATGTTTGAGCTTTCCTTCCTTTCTGGAGCAATTTTCACTATCACAACCAAAACCATGACTTGCTCACCTTTAGGTGTATCCAGAAGTCAAAAAATGTTCACTGTGTAAGCAATAAGACACAATGTAATATTGGTTGTGCTGTCAGAACCACATGCCCATGGGCTTAGTAAGGCAGAAAGCTACAGGCTGAGTGCTTTCAGCCCCTGGAATTGTGGTTGTGGCAGAACAACCAACACCCAGAGTGTTTTATTGCCCTTATAAAATGGGTTTTGTGTTAAAAAGTGAGTGTATAAAAAATAAAAACAGTTTTGTGTAAAATCTTCCCTCCACAGATAGGCTGCCACTACAGCATGCTAGCCTGAGCTGCACTGTGTGAGCCATTATGGTGTATTTTCTTTTTGTGTAAACTGTCTCTTGAAGCACTCATACACACAATTTTTACCACTGTTTTATATTAAATTGAAAAGAAAAATCTTTGTATTGTTTCACTTTGTGGACTTGAGTTGGAACAGATTGGCTTCAGGTGTTTTATCAGTGGCTGAGGGAACTAAGCACGGTAGTAGGGTGAATGAAAGTGAAACCAGAATTTGGGTTTGCAGCATCTAGAAGCTGCACATTTATATTTTTAGTACTTGAGCTGCATTGGCAGCAGGACTTTTTCATAACTATTGATTATGCTATCTCAATCCAATAGTAGGAACATATTTTAGCCTGTCAAACTGCAGGATTCTTAATTGGCATTTTGTAATATAAAGTATTGCATATTACATCTCTGTGAATACTGTTTCCTGTGTAGTAGTATAGTGGCAGTCAAGGATAAGCAGAAGTATATCTAGATAAGCACTCTGAAATCTCCAATCATTTTAAAAGAATTTCCTATTCTACAGGTATAGCTACAGGAATATTGACAAACATGAATGTATGCCTCTACCCACAATCCCTGCTCCACATCAAGCAGGATTCTTAATTGGCATTTTTAATATAAAGTATTGCGTATTATGTATCTGTGCATATTATGTGTAGTAGTATAGTGACAACCAAGAATAAGTAGCAGTATGTCTAGATAAATCACTGTGAATTCTCCATTCATTTTAGTTGGATTTCCTATTCTACAGTTATATCTAGAGGTATATTGATATTTGGCATAGTGCTACTTATTACTGGCTTCAACTGTAGGTATTTTTACCTTATAACTGCTGCTTCTTTTTAAATTCCTCCTATGTATTCCTATCCAGATCAGTGTGACCTCCTGCTCAAAATAAAAACATAAATAAACCACATTCCCCTCCCTCCCATCCATCCTTCCTTCCTCTCACCTAGCTATAGTGCAAATCTTAACTAAAAGAACAGTATTATTTCTTTCTTTCTTTCTTTCTTTCTGTGAATTTATTATATTTATTCAGAACAGAATTGGGAAACCATTGTGCAAGGTTTATTTAAAATGGCATTCAGAAACATGTGAAATTATAAAGTTACAGCATGGATTCAGATCCTCCTGCAGATCTGCATTACAGAAGCTATAAATATACACTACCTCCAGTGTACCTCCAGCCTGTAGATCACAGCAACAGAGTGGAAGTTGCAACTACCGAGAAAAAAAAATCAAAGACTTAGTGTAGTTCAGTGAAGTCTAGAACTTTTCAATATCAAGCGTGCTTTTCAGTTTATACGTGTAATTAACCATCTCATGATTGCATCCTTAACATCGCCACAGCTTACACGGTCAATGTTTTGTCATAAGCACATCTTAGTCATGACTTGCTAGTGTGATTGGCATATCTACCTTTATACCCATGGAAATTTAAAGGTAAATTGTATAATGTATTACTTAATTCAGATCTTGGTATTACTCTTAACAGTATACTGTCTATTGAGTTGTATTGCTATTCTTCTACTTTTCATTTTCAGCAAGACTTTTATAAAATATTTAAAAACATCAAAATAACAAAAAGTGCAAACATGTCTTAAACAAAATGCATGCAAAGTTTAATCACATGGGGTTCTATGCATCGTCGTGGCCCTACAATAAAAAACAATACATTACATGTCCTGTCCGACATCAGCAGCATGAAGAAAAGGGGTTGGTGCTCCATCCACACTGGATCTTCTGGCCATGAGCAGTACTGGTCACCGGACATGTCAGGGGAGCAACAATGGAGAGCATGACTATGCGTAATTCATGGCATTGCATGGTGATAGATGAGAGGGTGCAGGTTAAACCAGCAGGCACCATGCTACAGCCATTACTTGCCCCCTCCTATTGTCAGATCATGGTCACAGTGGGCAAGCATCCACCCCTATCCAACTGCCCCCTGCCCTCCTAGTATGAAGCATTTGATTGGGGCTCATGCTTGGCATCTTCTCATAGTACACAGACCCCTTAAGGTACCACAGTATGCCTGTACCCTCAATCCCCTACTTTACATGGAGCAGAGACATCCAGCCCAATTGCAGGATGGGCAACTGATTGGATGCCTGCCTGTGTTTGCCACTCCACCTCCATCTCAGCCCTGGTCCCTCTACACGTCTACATGCATGTGGGGAAGAGCCATGTGAGGGCAGACAGGTTTTAAGAATGGTGTGAATTATTCATTTGTCCAGAAGTGCAGGCACTGCAGACTGCATACATGCCTTTATCACATACCTGGCCTGCTTTCATGCATAGGGCCCATTATGTATATTGCTATTCCTTGATTATATAATCAATTCCTAATCAAAAGATCAAGTATATCAACCTAAATAAATATTGGAAGGAATACTGACACGATGTTTCACTTAGTAAGGGGGAAAAATAAGTGCAACATTCTCCAAGCCAGACCTCACTGATCACAGTATTTTTTATGTAATATTCTCATTAATGTTAACAATGTCATTTCTGTAATGTACCTCACATTGGGTATCCTTCAATTAGTTATCGCATTCAAATTCTTCAGTCGAAGCAAGTTGTGGAAGTAGGGGTACTGTATACTCAAAACAAGAGGAGTTTATCACATGAACTTTGTGCACACCAGTGCTGTTTGATCCAGTAAAGTAGACTTTAATATTTATTTTTTTAATCAAGAAAAGGGTTTCATGCAAGCCAAAGGTCGCCAGTCCTAGCTGGAAAAGGGAATGTGATTGTTTGACAGATATCGTAATTTTGTGAAATGATGTTACTGATAGTTTGCTACAATAATTTGTAATGTTTTTTGTATGGAGCCACATGTCTGTTGCCACTGGGATAAGGGTGAGAGATGCTGTAATTGTCATGGGGTAAAACAGATTACAAATGGGAGGGGAGTGTTGAGGTCAGCAAAGAATGTGAATTGCTGTAGCTTACAGTAAAGTACTTGTGGCAGATGCTGTTTTAATGCATCTGCTGTGGATCACTGTGGTGGTGCTGTAACAGAGCCTGCAAAACCCATTAAGACCAACGTGACCCAGGTTGATCTACAGTAATAGTTACTATTCATCACCATTTTCAGTGCCACCGGTAATCCCTGACTCTCTGCTTTACCTCAGCCAGTTATTATAATTGCCCATGTAGAGACACAGATTTTACGATATAGAGAACACTGAATGGGCAACTATGCACAACCAGTGTGTTCTGCTGCAGAGGGGTTCTGATTCCCTCTGACCTCAAGAGCGTAGCTTGAGAGGTCCATGGGAATCAGAACCTGAGTTGGAAGACTATGCTGGTTGTGCATAGAATTGCACATCCATTATTTTTTATAGTGGATGTTGCCCCTAAAAATAATTTAAAAACAACTTGAGCACTTTCTTAACACAAAAAGAAATTATTTGCTGCTGCATCTTATTCCAGAACTTAAGGCTGGTTGGTATAGTTAGTGGTGTGGTTGTTAGGCACCAGACATCCCTACATCTATAACATGGACTACCATTGCTTGTCAGTTACATTTAGGATAGATTTTCAGAAAAAAAAACATAGCAGTCATATTTCTCGCTAAGTTAGAGGACACTTAATGTGAGAAAAATTTTATATTATACCGTTATGTTATTTCTGCTATCATTTTTATTTTACATGATTTGTTATATATATAATAATATGGTGATAGTAATATAAAAACTTTTTTTATTCATTTGTGTGTAATGTTTTTATTTATATGACAACATAATATGCATTCTGATAATGAAAGTTTTGTATTTAGCAGAACTAGTTGACCTCTGTTGTTTTATTTTAAAGTAGTTTTATTATTATTTATTTTTGATTTATATACCAATAAAAATGTTTTTTTGATAGTATAGTAGTATGCCTCACTGGGTTCCTATAAAAGATTGTAAAAAAATAGCTTGTTTTGCATTCTGATGGACTCATCATGGGAAGGACTCTGGGAAGGGTTGCTTATTGTGTACTTTGGAGGCCTATTAATATGGTCACAGAAGCGAAGTAAGATTTTTCAGCACACACCACCACGAATACTTTCTGGGCACGACATGACTAGACAATGTGAAGCATGATGGAATCTTATAATTGTGTCTCAGTTCTTTATGCAAGAGTCTTCAAAGGCCATCATCTTGTAAAAGGGAGGATGGCTGAAGGTCAAGAGCCATCATTGTTCCGCATCAAGTTGTGAAATGAGTGTTAGAACACTGTTTTTTTGTGCTTCTGCTAATATCAGTAGAGGAGCACAGTGGAGCGGGACCACATGACTTGAGTGACATGACAATAAATGTACAGGAGTAGATGATAGTACTATAATATATTTTTATTTATACATTATTTTTTTAATTATATGACAAGGAAATAAATTTTCTGAATCAGCACATGATGAGTCATGAAGATGATAATAAATAGCACTATGTATAATGCATTAAGGTGGACATGAATTTGTCCATACCCATAGTTGCATAGCTGGTTGAGTGGGAACTAGCAATTGATAGGTCTGATTTTATATGTAATAAACATGTGATGAGTTTTGAAGATGATCAGGTACCTATAAAAGTTAAAGAAATTGCATTCTTTTTGTCTAAAGATGAGTTGAACATTTTAGCAGAATCTGAGAAGATGACAAATTTGAATCCTGTAGTACCATGTACGTATGTGCAGTGGGTAAACAAAGAAGAAACAGTGTATGGTTAACCTGAATTGGACAAAGAGAGAAAACAATATTACAATAAAATGTTGCTATTTTAGACCTTGGTAATTAGGTAGTGGTGGTGTTCAAACTCATGGATGTTGTCTGAAGAGATGGTGCCACCAACACATGGCAGTGATACATGGCAAGGAAATTATTCATAATGATGTAGGGGGGAGAAGGATAATGGTGATGCTGATGAAGGAATGTGTTGCTTTCTAATTCCAGATTCCTTCAATAGTTATTATTTTAATATAAGTATTATTAGTTGTTATTACTTTTAAATTTGGCTTTATTTATGCACTGAGAAACTGAGATTTGTGTGAATTCATGGTGTCATTAGTAAAATATTCCCACACTGCACAAGATCTCTTCTTTAGATACAGTGGATTCTTGGTAGTGTTTGAGGGTTGGAAGTACTTCCGGAAAGGAATTGGCTGCGGCGGTGACAACTGCAAGATGATATCTTTTCTGTGCCTACCGTGGAATGATTGCTTTCAGATAGCATTTGTTAAGGCAGCAGATATGTTATACTGTATGAACTGATAACATAATCTGATATAATCTGATATATGACAATATGATCTCATATAATGAGATATAATATATTAGAAAGGATGAACGGTTGCCAGTCAAGTACTGTACATCTTAATAGATATTCACAAGATTGTTAAGGGGCTTGTGGGCATATCACATTGAGAGATGGTGTACCACAAGGTTCTGTTTCTTCCACATGTATTATTAATTTTTGTACAGGCCCAAGTTTCCCTGGTGAATCAACATGGCGAAACATTGGACAGAATTAACAGAGCACAGGGGCAAGGTCAGGGTGGTGGGGTGGTACTCGGAAGGGTGCTATAAGCAGGTCCAGTGAGCTAATCAGCTGGGGTAGAAGGTGGTTGCCAGGGAATGACCATAACCTGGCCCCAGCTACCCAAAGCCTGGCACTTACCCCATAGGTACACCAGTCCTCAACACAGTGAGTGGGTGGGTGGCAGCCCACCTCCATGTGGGGGTTGCAGTACCAGGAGATAGTCCCAGTGCCCAGGGCATGTCTCCAGCCACCAAATGCACCCCACAAGTGGCACCCACTGCTATCCACCACATGTAGGGGACCGTGGGTTATGTGGGTCCAGTACAAGGGCTTCTGTGTACTATGGTATGGGTCATCCTGGTCCATCTTTGCCCCCATCACCTGGCCCAATCTATTTTATGCTAACTCCAGGGCACCACAGCTTGGTGCCTCCTCATGCCCCCCCCACTTCTGCAATGCCTCTTCTCCCCCCATGGCACTACCAAGGCTATATCGGCCCCCTGTCCTCTCCTTCCAGGTCTCCCCCACAATTGACACCCTTCCCCAGATCACCTCCTATCTTATCTAAAGGCCAACCCCTCTTGAAACCATGATGCACCTTCTAGAATAGGAAAAAAGGGGATGGTGGAGTCCTGTGCTGGTGCATCCACACTTGCAACCTGGCACATGGGCACTTTTCTCACAAGGGTGGTGCCGGGGGGGCAGTGCCACACAGCATCCCAATTTCACAGCAGCTGGCATTTGAAAATCAGGATAGCTGCAAACTATGGTGCAAGGTGCTACTTGTGTCATACCCAGTTGGTGCAGGCACCTTGCTTTATTGTTTTTTCTTTTGAAAAATGAACCTAATGTATTTAAGATAAAATAATTTTTAATGTTTTGTATTTATTGTTTTTATTAATATTGTTTATGATTTTTATCTAGGTGCCAAGAGAGCTTGAATGGGCTTGCCACTTGACTCCTTTCCTACATGCTGTTTTCAGAAGCCACTAGTGATGATGGAGAGAATCTTTGAGGAATGGGGTAGGAAATACAGGATGTTTTTTTTCTTTGAAGCTAGAATTTACATTTTTGGATTGATCACTTCTATCCTAAGTAGGGGAACTGGAGTACATGAAACAGGTAGAAGAGGGAAACAGTGTGCGCTTGGGTTGCTCGTGATTTTTTTCATCATCATACGCACTGGCTGACTTGCACTATAGTAGGAGTGGTACCAGTGGTTTCAGACAACTAATAAACCATGGCTATTTGGCAGTGGTATTGTGCACTCAGCCATCCTTTCCCTCACAAACCCATGACCAGGGCCCCTTGTGTTCTGCGGCAGAATTTTCTGATTTCTATGGCAGGGCTCCTTGACTTCTGCGGCAGCATTTTCTGATTTCTGCAGCATGATTTATTCATTTCTCTGGCAGAATGCAGTCCTGTCATTGGCTAAATATGATGTGCTGTCATTGATGACATCATATGCTGATCATAGAGGAGGGGCTTCAGGATAAATGAGGTAGGAAAGAAAGCCTGACACTATGGAAAAACAGTATATTTATATGAAAATTCACCAAAAACAATGAATTCTGCGGCACTATATATATTCTGCGGCATGATGCAAATTCTGTGGCAAATTCTGCAACTGCAGAACCGCAGAATTCCAGGGGCCTTGCCCATGACTGCCATTCAGTGTTCTACCATGAGCAGCTCCAAGCTTCACCTCTGTCACTTTCAGAACTGGTATGGTGGAACAAATGTCTGCTACATTGCTCCCCTGCATCCCTTTCTACACCATTTTCATATCTTAATGTTTTCTGCATTGATTGACAACACATTGGTGATAACACAATACAGCTGCCACTGGATGCTAACAATTAATACTCACCTTAATTGATGATTGTTAGATGTTCACGTGACTGACACACACATCCAGTGCAAGAAAAGCCACTGTACTGTATAGCTCTTAAGGATAGCATGTTAAAAGGGTGAAAGCAGAACAGTGACCATTAAAACGGCTTATGGATAATGCTGAATGACAAATTTGGTGATGTCTCTGTACCCCCTTCCTGAAGTCTGACAACCCCCTGGAGTTAGTATGTTTGGTAAGGGGGGTGTGGGGGAATAGCCCCCCACCAGGGTGGTGCGGGGGCACAGCCCCCTGCAAAGAATGACATTGCCTAATTTGCCATTCAGCATTATCCATATGCCATTTTAGCAGTCACCGTTCTGCTTTCACCCTTTTGACATGGAACCACTGTTAAGGTGATAGGGAAGAGGAACACCACAAATTCAGAACCCCCATGGATCTACCATACCCCACTTTACTAAGAGAACTTGTGACATTGTGTCTCTCACAACAGTCTACTTTACTTTTCTTTCAATGACTGGCTTTAGGCTCGCACACAGAGGCAAAAACTCAAAAGATAGATTTCTGAGATGTGCTACACCACTAGCAGAGAAAACAAAAAAATACTGGTAAAATATACCCTTCAAAATTCCCCTTGCACCTTTGCCAGTCTGATAAATTTAATCTGTACTGTTTCTGCTGAAGGGGAAAACATAAAATAAAAGAAAAAAAATGTATGTTTGTCCTCCACACCACCAGCACTCAGCTTTATAAAATAGTTGACAAATAAATGTTTCAAAAATTCCCCGTTCACATTTTTTCAGTCTTCTAAATACATTCTGCTCTGCCCTGCTCCTGTTACAGGCAGGGCCTGCAGGTGTCCATGTAGCAGGCTCACATGGGACCCTCTTTTCTCCTCTTCATCATGATTTCACTAGCCTGCCTCATGAAACAACTGCTAAATGAAGGACAATGATAAGGGAAGCCAAGAAGATAGATAGGGATACAAAAGCAGGCATTAAGTTGTGTACTGCAGAGGGGGTTAAAGGAAGGCAACATTATTTTAAGATGTATTAGAAAGGGAAGATGAGAGTGGTAACTGTAAGGTTGACAGAAGGAAAACTGGTAATTGAGTAGGATGAACAGAACATAGCCATGCTTAATGACTACTTCTGCTTTGTATTTAATTTGGAGGATATTGGGCCTTTGACAGAAAGTGGCATAAAGGCTTCTGTGGTCTCATTATTGGGTAGGCAGTAATCACAGGGGAATGGGTCAGAAAAGGGCTTACAGCACTGAAAGTAGATAAAGTCCCACGGCTGATAATGTGCACCCATGGGTGTTTAGGAAACTGACATCAGAACTGATTGAACCCCTGACAGGACTATTCAGTAACTCTTTACAAGTAACTGCGTGCCAGTCAGTATTATCTCCATAGTGAGTAAACTGATGGAGACATTAATCAAGGAGGACCTAATGGATTACCTGGACAGAAATGGGATCTTAGCAGCATTGATTCCTGGTGGAGAGGTCCTGTCAGGCTAATGTGATTGTATTCTTTGACTGTGTAACTACTGCAGTAGATAAGGGACAATCAGTGGATTTATTATATTTTGACTTCAGCAAGGCATTCAATTTTGTGTCACTTCAAATGTTGCTGAAGAGATTAGAGGATTTAGGTACAGTGATGGACCAACTTGATGGGTGGGAAGTTGGTTGATGAGGAAACAGCAGATAGTTGTGTGAAACTTGATCAAGTCAGGGAGACGAAGGTCACAGATGGAGTACCACAAGGGTCAGTCTTGGGACTAGTCACTTTCAATATGTTTATCAGTGACATAGGAGAAGGAATGCAGGATTGATGCATCTTTTCACTGAAGACATTAAGCTCTGTGGCTGGGTTGACAGTGAGGAGGGGGAAGGGAGATGCAGACAAGTAGTGGGAATAAATTTTATTCATAAAAACATTTATGAACAAGGATAGATATTACAGCTCTACTGAGCACAGCTGATTTCCAAGGAAGTCCTTAAAGCTTAGTCAGTCTTACACACTGTAAGTATCAAGAGTTACATAAATAACCATAAATATACACAGCAGTTCAATACATACGGACATTGAAAATTACATTCAGAACAGCATGTTACTGCATTCTATTTACAAAAACAGTAACTAAGATACATACAAGGTAGAGGAAAAGTCTATGCACATATATCTATCAGAGCATATTATTTCATCTAAGATGTACCTGCAAAGATTAGAATGGTAGTCTAAAATCTGGCAGTTGACATTTAACTCCAAAAAGTGCATGGCAATGCATATAGGGAACAAGAACCCCTGGGCAGTATATTGGAAGGGAAGGATTAAGCTGGACAACACTTCCGAAGAAAGGGACCTGGAAGTTATCACAACTGACTTTCTAAAACCACCCAGCAAATGCAACAAGGTCTACTGCAAGCTGACCAGAATGTTGGGTTGTTCTTCAATCAACCAATCAATCAAGTCTTTATTTAACCAGGCGTTCATCGTTGAGCAGAAGCTCATTTGCAAGATGGACCTGGGTGGAGCATGAACAATTGTATATACAGGTCAACACAGGTATTACAAGGCAATACAGATAATACTCTTTACAGAGAGGAAGAAAAAGAAGTTCATATGTACATAGAATTATACAGATATTGTACAGATTACACGGTATTTACATACATAGAAGTGTCTATAGGAAGATAAAGCAGGTTATCTAAGGTTGCAGGAGGAAGTAACGGAAGAAAAAATAAAATAAAAATATACACCAGGTAGAGGTGAAGGTAGGGGAAGAGAGGGAGGGAGTAGGGGAGAAAGGCTAGGAGGGCACGGTGCACAGAAAGGAGTTGGTAAAGCTGGATGTAGAGAAGGTGGATGGAGAAAAGGAGTATGTGTGAGCCCCGGGGATTGAAGAATGCTATAAAGTACGGGCATGGTAGGATGACACAACCCAGGGTAGTGAGCTCCTATCCGAGGTTGGGAAAGGAAGAATAAGGGGATGGATGGGCCTAGTGTTGATAAGACAGGGGGATAAGAGAGAGAACAATTAGGCTGGTGAGGAGCAAGCTGGGGGGGTCAGTACTTAAAATTGGGTCTAGGCGTGGCTATATACCACATATATAACATATATATATTCTTGGGAAGGGTTTTAATTGCAGACAAAATTATGCAATACTATGACTCTATAG
Source organism: Neoceratodus forsteri (assembly GCA_016271365.2). Taxonomy (NCBI): domain Eukaryota; kingdom Metazoa; phylum Chordata; order Ceratodontiformes; family Ceratodontidae; genus Neoceratodus; species Neoceratodus forsteri. Next base: position 662,268,246 of record CM028130.1, on the reverse strand, counting down.
AACACTGGTGAGGTTGGATCTGGAATACTGTGAACAGTTCTAGAGTCACAACTAAGGAAAAACAAAAGCAGACTGGAGAAGGTGCCACGTTGATATAAAAATTATTTGGGGCCAACAAGGCAGGTTATATGGGGAACAGGTTAAGTTAAACATGTACTCACAGGAGGCTAGAAGGGAGAGGGGAGATATGATATAGGTCTTCAAGTTCCTGAAGGGAATGAATAAGGTAACCTATAAAGAACTATTCAGCAAGAATGGAGTGCCAAGCATGGATACTGACATGGGGCAGATTCTGGAAGAATAAGAGAAAGTTTTACTTTACAGTGAGGGTAGCTTAGCCATGTAACAACCTACCAGCTGATGTGGTGGGTGCAAAAAACATCAATAGTGTCAATTATGGCTGGAATAGAGTTATGGGATTAATAGTCACACAGATGTTTAGAAGTAAGGTAGATGATAAGATGTGGGAATCAAGGGCATAAACCCTGCCTAGACATCAAGTCCCTAGGTATCATTGGGTATAACAGGGCAGACTAGATGGACCAATGGTCTCTGCTGACACTGTTTATGTTTCAGTGCACTGTAAATATAGTTTGAAGTAATTAAATTGGATAATAATGCTGGATTCTCTGATTATTTCAGAAGTTTTCTTTTCAAAAGTCGCTCTTTTTCAAATAAATCCTTCTTGCCACAGGTCCTTCCCCTATAAGGGAGAGCTAGAAATTACTTTGAGATGAGTGCAGCCTTCAGAGTTCTTCATATCAAGCATTGCTGATTGGATGCTGCAGGTCATGTGGCTTTCCAACAACCTGGATATGCTATAATAAGTGTGGTGTCATGATGACAATACTGAAAGGAGATGTAGTTCCTTTAGACCTGATTCACCTGTGTCTAAAATGTTAGATTTCAGCTCATTCACTAAATGCAAATTTGTCATCACCTCATCCTTATATTGGGGGTCACATTTAATAGGGGGTGATTCTTTCCATGTCAGCTGCATCAGTTCCCTCTAGGTTTGACACTTTATGTGATTTACAGGTGCTAAAAATGGTAAGTTAAAAATTCTTGAATCAGAAGTTAAATGCTTTAATTTCTGGATAATAAAATTCAGAAAGGTAAATACAGAGGCATATAAAAATATTGACATGCCTTTTCCTGAGGGCTGAATGTAGGGCATATGAACTCTTGCATTTGAAAAGCAAGAGGTGGGAGCAATGACTCCTGAACATAAAGTAAACTCCTCTCTGATTAAGTTCTATGCATTAAAAACTTCATTTAAGAGTACATCATTTCTCACTGAAATTGCCAGTTATATATGTACATATTTACTGTAACATTTTGACCAGGGCAAATTCCTTGCAGTTCTAAATAAATGAGATTGGGCATTTATGAATCCCATCACAAGAAGATGAATATGCATAGCTTCACTTCTGTGATAAATTCTTAAAATGCTGTGACCAACACACCCATGTCTGAACCCTTGGTAAAATGGGCTATCATCATCCCTGGATCTTTTGAATAATCCTGGAACTCCTTACACTCTAAGATGCTGCATGAGCAAGGCTCAGAAAAACTGACACCATAAACAAGGGCCAATGCTTCTATTGTTTATTGAACTAATGCCAGGACCTTTGCATCAACAAGGGTCAGTGCTTCTATTGTTTATTCAACTAATGCTAGTACCTTCTCAATTACCAGTGAAGTGCAATACAGCAGCTCTATATACTTCAGGTTAGACATTATGATGAACTCTTCAGTTCATGAATATGAGTGTGTGTGTGTGTGTGTGTGTGTGTGTGTGTGTGTGTATCTGTGTGCATTTGTGTGTACAGTATGGCCCGGATATTCAAACTGCGCCATTCTGAGGCACAAGCCCTTGCGCTGCTCAAAATAGTTGCGCAGGGGTGTGGCCGGGGCGATATTCAAAGGAGTTGCGCTATTGAGCAACTCCTTTGAATATCACCCCCCAACCACAGCCACTGTGCATGGCGCAGTGGAACTTGCGCCACCGCAAGTTGTCAGAGTTGAGCATTAAACTTGCGATGGCGCAGTACCATTCGCCATGCGCAAATTTCTGATATTCAAGGTGACATGCAAATGGGGCCATAATTCATGCAAGACACGGGGGCCATTTGCATCTGATTATAGCCCATTTGATGCCATTAGCATGTAGGTGCACCCGATCCCGAGGACTTGCACCTGGCAGCCCTGCCAGGCAGCAGCTGTCGGGACAGTGCGCCTGCAGCCGATCAGCGGGCACAGCGTGAAAACAACTCCCCGCCCAAACATCTCCCAATGCCCGATCGCGGGCAGAACGTATCATGACAACACCCCCCCCAGTGCCCGATCGCGGGCAGAATGTAAAGACCCTCCCCCGAATATCTCCCCGGTGGTCCAGTGGACCGTAATGCCCGATCGCGGGCAGAATGTCCAGTGACAACCCCCCCAAACATCTCCCTATTCACAAATCTGGACTATCATGTACGGTATGGGCTGCACGCCCATTGGCTCTAGCTTTGCATCAATGGTGTGCAGCCCTACCGACAGTCAGTCGGTGGGCGGCGGGCGGCAGGCGGGTGGATGCTGCTGCCCGCTGGCCGCTGGGAGTGGGTGGTGGGCTTGTGGGTGGGTGGGGTGGGGGACACTAGACACCAGGGAGATGTTTGGGGAGGTTGTCACTGGACATTCTGCCCACGATCGTGAATTACGTCCACTGGACCACCAGGGAGATATTTGGGTTGGGGGTTCTTTTACATTATGCCTGCCATCGGGCACTGGGGGTTGTCATGATATGTTCTGCCCGCGATCGGCATTGGGAGATGTTTGGGCGGGGGTTGTTTTACGTTCTGCCCGCGATCGGGCATTGGGAGATGTTTGGGTGGGGGGTTGTTTTATGTTCTGCCTGCGATCGGGCATTGGCAGATGTTTGGGCGGGGGTTGTTTTACGTTATGCCCGCGATCGGGCATTGGGAGATGTTTGGGGGGGGTGGTTTTTACGTTCTGCCCGCGATCGGGCAGGTGGGGGGGCACAGGGACTGAGTTAGGGGCCAGCCACGGGTGGCAGCTGCTATGCTGTGCCCTGCAATACAGCAGCTCACCTGTGGGTGACCCTCAACTTGATCCTTTTTTTTTTTGGCTCAAAGTTGTGCAGGCGCAGGTTGGGGGTTGCACCTGCACAACTCTGCACAACCCGACTGAATATCGGGTTGCGCAGTTTATGCATGGTTCCTCCCCCTCCTGTTGAGCATGCATTCATTTGCATTGCATTGTTGCTCAACCTGTTTTCAGTGGCGCAACTGCCTCCTGCTGAATATAGCAGAATGGCGCAATGTAGGACTTGTGCATGTGCAACCCTGTTGCGCATGGCGCAACCCTTTTGAATATCTGGGCCTATGTGTTTTTGATGATTTCTGAATTTGTTTGACATGGCCTTGAGTGTATGCAGCTATCCAGAGGTGGAGGACAGTGAGGATTCAATGGTAGATCCCCTAGAGAAATATAGAAACATAGTAAGAGACCTCAGAAAGAGACCCAGGGTCCATCGAGTCTGCCCATACTGTATGTCCATAGAGGACAGTGAAAGAGAAGTCTCTGTAGATGTCATTACCATTTTTAGCAATAAGCACCTGCATAAGTGGTCACTATAAATCAGGTGCTGAAAGCCTTGAACCCAATGTTCACAATGAAGTCAGGATAAATCATATATATATTTTTTAAATTCTATTTCCATCCGATCATGGCCCATAGGGGCATCTCACTGGCATCCTGTCAGATCCTGCCTGCCTGCGGTTCCCCTGAACCTGTGCTTCCTCTCTCCACCCCTCCCACAGCCAGCAACCCCAGCTTAACCTTTCCAGAGTGGGGCCGCCCCTCCTCATTGGGCATTCTTGCACACATAGACTCTGGCTATGGGAGTGGGCCCTGCGCGGAGGACCTGGAAGGCCAGGCATGGTGGATCTGGTGGTGGGCATGGGGGCAGGTGCCATTGCCTCCCCTGCAGAGCTGGGTTTTTCCATTTTCTTGATGCTCTCACCCTGCGTGGTGCACCCATGACATTCTGGTTCAAGGCAGCCCTGCCAGCATCATCCATGCTGCATGACGTGCAGCCAACATGCTGCAGCACCCCCAATCTCCACCAGGAGCAGCAGGTGTGCCATGCTATCCTTCACCCTCCCCCACAGGGGAGGAGAGCCACCCACAGGCACTTAATCCTCACCCCATCCCTGCCGGCTCCCAGCACCTGAGCTTGCTCCTGAACTCGGGTCACCGGCATGGCATGAGGTGTGGCATCCAGCGCCTCAACCCTCAGTGCCACTGGGCCAGCTAGGATAAATCATATTGACTGTGAATTGTGTCAACATGGGTTACAGGTGCCACTGGTGCAGCCAACCTATTTGGTCCTCCTATAGATGGTAAAGCAAATGATGAAGGAGGATCAAAGGGTGATGCTGACCCTTCAGGTCATTCAAATGTTCAGCAGACCCTGGGCCTCTTCTGTAGTGCTAATCCTAAAAATAATATCAAGATCATAAGCTTTTACATGGTTAGTTATCCAGAGATGTTGTAAGTGGAACAGTGCTCTGCAAGAATGAAAAATAATGCATCAAAGCAATTCTCTTAAAATTTTGGATTTGAAAGGCATAACCTTTAGGGTCACTGACCAAGTAAAATTAGGGAATTTGGCTCAACTGGCATTAATGCAGCCAGGAAGCATGACACTGATATCAATTACTACTATAGATCCATGAAACTGATCAGAAAGAAAAACAATAACTGAATCAAACAATAGAAACTCACTTACCTGAATAAGCCCAACCAGGGCTAAATATTGGGCTTTCATGGAGGGCATTCTGTATGGAAAAAAACAATAAAAACAAGAAGAGTCCAGGATCCTAGGTGATAGGTTTAAATGCTTCATTGGCAAGCTTTTAAACTAGCCAAGGGGGGAGGCACTGGAAAGGAGCAGGGAAATCCTAGCCCCTCCCCCAAATAATCACGGTAGTAAGTGCGGCAAAAACCAACATAGAGGTGTCAATAGGGAGAAGGGCAGGGATAAATGGAGAAAGTGACAAAGGCAAGAAGGACAGGGATGGGGCAAAAGGGAGTAAGGCCATCAGGGAATGGAGGGTAATGAGTACCAATGCCCGTAGTCTGGGCAACAAGCTCCCTGAGCTGGTGGCCTTGATGGAAGAGGGATGCCTGGATATCGTAGCAGTCACAGAAACATGGTACACAGAGAACCATGACTGGGATGTTAACATACCAGGGTACATCACCTACAGGAGAGACAGGCAGGGGAGAAGAAGGGGAGGAGTAGCTCTCTATGTAAAGGAAGGGATAAAAGCAACTGAACAACAGAGTAAACAGGGAGGAGAGGAGGCACTGTGTGTCACTTTGGAGACTGGAAAGGGCACCACAATCCACACAGGGTTGTGTACAGACTCCATGTCAGGGGAGGAATGGACAAGGATATGATAGAAGGCATTCTTAGAATGGCAGAGAAAGGAGATACTGTTGATGGGAGACCTGAATATGCCAGATGTTAACTGGAGCACATTTGCTGCAGCCACATCCAAGAGCAGGGCCATTCTTGATGCCCCACAGGTGGCAAGTATAGACAGCTAGTTTCGAACCCACTCATGAGGGAGCAATCTTAGACCGTGACTCTAAAAATGGGGGCAGTGAGAGGATCTCAGATCTAGAAGTGGGTTGCCATCTGGGGACAAGTGACCATCAAACAGTGTGGTTCACGTTAAACTCAGCTACAGAGTCAAGCCATACAAAAGTGAGGGTACTGGACTTTAGGAGGGCTGACTTTGGCAAGATGGGAGAGTGCCTCAGAAAAGCACTAGCAAACAGGCTAGAAGGAGGTGTGGAGCAACAATGGGAAATCATCAAACTGCCATCACAGAGGCAACAAGCCTTTGTGTGAAGCAAATAAACAAATCAAAATGAAAGAAAAGCCACTATGGTTCTCAAAAGAGGTGGCTGTGAAAGTCAGGAAGAAAAGATAGCATTCCGGAAGTATAAGGAAACACAGAAGGAGCAGGACAGAGAGCTGTACCAGTTAAGGCAGAAGGAAGCAGGAGGGAAGTCAGATTAGCAAAGGCCCAAACTGAGGAAGAGATAGCCAACTCGGTTAAGAAGGGGATAAAACCTTTATAGGTACACATCAGCGAGAAAGACAAAGGGAGGGATAGTGAGGCTGAATAGAATGAACGGTGGGTGGGCAGAGGGGGACAGTGAAAAAGCAGGGATACTGAACGAATATTTCTGCTCAGTATTCACAAAAGAGGAGAGGGAAGTGCCTAATCCAAATAACAGAAGCACTCTTGATAGGGGGGTCGATCCCAGTCCTTTCACAGAAGAAAGGGTTCTGCAAGAACTCCTAAAACTGAAGGTGGACAAAGCAATGGGTCCTGATGGAATTCACCCCAGAATTCTAAAAGAATTAAGGGAGGAACTAATGAAACCACTGGCTACTCTTTTTAATAAATCATGGGAGGATGGTGTGGTACCTGAGGACTGGAGGAAGGCGGATGTGATTCCCCTTCACAAAAGTGGACCAAGACAGAGGCAGGAAACTACAGACCTGTCAGTCTGACCTCTGTGGTAGGGAAAGTGATGGAGTCACTTCTGAAGGAAAGAATAGTTGAGTACCTAGAGGCCAGTGGAGCACAGGACCCAAGGCAGCATGGGTTCACAGCGGGAAGGTCATGTCAGACAAATCTAATAGATTTCTTTGACTGGGTGACCAAAGTAATAGACCAGGGAGGGGCTGTGGACATGGCCTACCTAGACTTTAGCAAGGCATTTGACACAGTCCCACACAAAAGATTAATAGTCAAATTAACCAGCCTGGGAGTGGGTCCCAGGGTGGTAGCCTGGTAAAACATGGCTTCACAACAGGACACAGAAGGTAATTGTAAATGGAGTCCACTCTGAAGAAAGAGGGGTTACTAGTGGGCACCGGAGGTTCAATATTGGGTCCAGTCCTTTTAATGTCTTCATCAGTGACATTGCAGAGGGACTGAAAGAAAAGTATGCCTTTGCAGATGACACAAAGATCTGCAACAGGGTTGATACACAAGGAGGCGTGGAAAGGATGAAAGGGACTTGGCAAGGTTGGAGGAATGGTCAGAAGTACGGCAACTAGAGATTCAATGCAAAGAAGTGCAAAATAATGCACCTGGGAAACAAGAACCGGGAAGAATACACAATGGTGGGAGGTAGTAACAACAACAAAAAGGAAAGGGACCTGGGGTGTAATCATATCAGATGACCTTAAGGTTAGCAAGCAATGTGAGAAGGCAGTAGGGAGGGCTGGGGTATACTGGGATGTATAGGGAGAGGCATCAGCAGCAGAAAACAGGAAGTTGTTATCTCTGTCAGACAGTTGGTGAGACCCCATCTGAGTACTGCGTCCAGTTCTGGAGACCCCATCTCCAAGGACATAGACAGGATAGAGGTAGTCCAGAGGAGGGCAACTGAAATGGTGCAGGGTCTGCAAGAGAAGCCATATGAGGAGAGACTAAAGGAGCTTAATATGTATACCCTTGAGGAAAGAATGGGGGGGGGGGACATGATAGAAACTTTTAAGTACCTCAGTGGAATCAACAAAGTCCAAGAGGGTAGCATCTTTCAGAAAAAGAGACTTGCAAGAACAAGGGGACACAATTTAAAGATAGAAGGAGGGTGGTTCAGGGGCAATGTGAGGAAGTATTATTTCACAGAGAGGGTAGTGGAACAGCCTTCCTGAGGAGGTTGTGGGGTCTAAAACTGTGGGAGAATTCAAGAATGCATGGGACAGACATAAGGCAATTCTTGTGGGGAGGTAGGAAGAAATAGGCTGTTGGTTAACTAGGATCTGCGGCCTATCCTGTAGGTAGGGAAATGGGCAGACTAGATGGGCCAAGCGGTCCTTATCTGCCGTCAAAGTCTATGTTTCTATGAGTTGATGAACTAAAGTGGCATGTGTGTCTGGTTTATCCAGAAGGAGTAGACTTTTGCAGTTACATGGACTACCAAAGGCTTAGCAATGTCTTGAAGTCAGTGTCTTTCATATAAGAGCGCAAAGATGCTAATAGAAAAGGTGCCAGATAAAGCAAATCTAATAAAATGGTGCTGGTAAGTACCCATGATCACAAAAGTCAGAGAGAGGTGTATGTTTGGGTTTACATTTGCCTTTTTTGAGATTAGCGTGAAACCTTTCTGAATGAAATATGGATATGGGCAGGGAAAGCATCCCGACTAAGACCAAAATCTTGGATTTCAGGAGGGCGGACTTCAGAAAAATGGGCGAAGAGCTAAGAAGTCATCTGGCAGGCATCAGAGCAGATATGGGGTGGACCAAAGGAGGCCCATCATTAAGGAAGGAATACTGGTTGCCACAGATGAGTACATTAGGCTCAGGGGAAAGAACACAAGGGACAAAGTGCCCAGCTTGTTCAGTTCTGGGATTACCCAGGCAGTAAGGGAAAAGAGGTTGGCCTTTAGGGAAAATTACCTAAAGTTGGCTAGTGAGGCAACTACGGATGTCTGGCGAGCTAAGGCACAGAAGGAGTTGCAGATAGCTGAAGGAATTAAGAAGGGGGAGAAGGCTTTCTTTTGCTATATAAGTGAGAAAAGGGACAAGAAAGAAGGGATTGTTAAGCTTAAGAAAGAGGTGGAGTGGGTGGAGGATAATGGAGGGAAAAACAGTTACTAAATGATTACTTCTGTTCTGTCTTCACCCGGGAGAAAGATAGAGCAGTGCCTTCAGGAGGGAAAAGAGGAGTTGGGGGGGGCTGAGGGGAACACAGATATAGTGATAGAGAAGGATAGAGTAAGAGAGGGGCTGCTGTTATTGAAGGTGGACAAATTGCCAGGCCCGGGCTGAGTACATTAGAGGGTACAAAAGGAACTGGCTGAGGAGCTGACAGGGCCACTGGCAGACCTATTTATTAGTTCATCAGAGTCAGGCATAGTACCACAAGACTGGAGAACAGCAAATGTAGTGCCCCTCCACAAAAGTGGTTCCAAGGATGACCCAGGGAATTACAGACCAGTCAGTCTGACTTCCATTGTGGGCAAACTCATGGAGACCATACTAAAGGAAAGGTTGGTGGAATATTTAGAGGAGCATGGTCTCCAGGATTCAAGGCAGCATGGGTTCATGGGGGGGGGGATCATGTCAAACAAATCTGATTGACTTCTTTGACTGTGTCACTAAGACAATAGATGGGCCAAGCAGTAGACATCCTCAATCTTGATTTCAGCAAGGCCTTTGATTCTGTGTCCCACAAAAGGCTGATTAGGAAGTTGGTGGATTTTGGGGTTAGGGAAAAGATGGCCAGATGGGTGGAAAACTGGCTGAGGGAGAGAACCCAGAGGGTGGTTGTTGTGGGGAGAGTTATCTGGCACCAGAGAGGTAACCAACGGGGTCCAGCAGGGCTCAGTGTTGGGGCCAGTGCTGTTCAATGTCTTCATCAATGAAAGTGGGGATAGCATTAAGGGCAAAATGTGCCTATTCATGGATGACACCAAACTCTGCTGGAGAGTGGACCCAGCTGACCTACAAAAAGATCTGGAAAAGCTGGGGAGGTGGTCCAGGATCTGGCAGCTTGGCCTCAATGCCAAAAAATAAAATGTTATGCATATTGGAGCCAAGAATCCCAGGACAGAGTACTACCTGGGTGGAGTCCAAGTATCTGCATCAGAGGAGGAGGAGAAGGACCTGGGAGTGATGATCACTAGTGACCTGAAGCACTCCACGCAGTGCAAGAAAGCAGCAGCAAAGGCAAACAATATGCTGGGATGCATATCTAGGGGGATCAGTAGTAGGACAGAGGAGGTTATACTGCCCTTGTACAGGTCACTGGCAAGGCCACATCTAGATGTAGCTTAGTACTGGTGCCCACACCTCAAAAAGTACATTAACCTGCTGAAGAAGGTCCAGAAGAGGGCTACAAAGATGATAGTGGGTCAGCAGGGTAAGGCATATGAGGAGAGGTTGAAAGCACTGAACATGTACTCCCTGGAAGACAGGAGAGAGAGAGAGAGAGAGAGAGAGAGAGGGGACATGATTGGGACCTTTAAGTACTTGAAAGGGATAAATAAGGTTGATAAGCAGAATCTCTTTAAGCTGAGTCACAACCATAACATGAAGGAGCACAGTCTTAAGCTGGCGGGTGGGAGGTTTGGGAGGAGGTCAGGAAGCACGTCTCACAGAGAGAGTGGTGGACACTTGGAATGCACTGCTGGAAGAGGTCAGTAAGCAGCTTTAAGAGAGGCTGGGATAGGCATGGGGAAGTAAGGGGAGGGGCAGGGACAGTAGCTTAAGCTGTGGATCCTGCAATATGAGCAGACTTGGCAGACCAATGGCTTTCTTCTGCTGGCTTCTTTATATGTTCATATGAAAAAATATGCCAGCAATATTCCAATGACTTGTCAATCACATTCTGATTGAGTGAGATACCTTGCAGTGGCAAATAGACAACATCACCATTGATAGACTTATATTGGAAGATATCAAACAATTGACAAAGGTGTTCAACCGACTGAAAGCAGCAAGATTTACAGTTAAGGCCAGGTGCACCAAAGGATAAAGATGCAAGGAAAATAGAAGATTAAGGATCAATAATGGAGTCCTGAGGATCACTACATGTATGAAGGTATAGAGAACAAGATACAGTTAGAACAAGAGGCAAAGCATGAGTGGTCCAAATGACTGGAATGGAACCAGTCACCTGCATAATGTTTCGGGCAATCAAGGAGATGGAGTGATAAACAGTGTCAAAAACCCTACTAAGATTCAAAATAATAAGGAAAGTTAATCTGTTTCAAACAAGAAGTGGAGTTGATTAATAACATGTGCAAGAGCAGTTCCCATGCTGAGACTGGAATGAAAAACAGACTGAAAGTCATCAAGTATCTAGACTTTATTGCTAAGAATGTTTCACCACAGAGAAGAGGGAAAGTCATCTTTTCAATTAATTTGCCAAAGAGGGCAGGAAATAAAAGGAAGATAAGCCATGAGCTGAAATTATTTTTGTCTGTAGTGAGGTACTGTAGCATAGGCAGAATTGGGAGCATCAAGGGAAGTATCAGAGGCAACAGAGGATGATCAGTGAAACAATATTTTGTGGTAGAGTAGTCAGACTTGAGGAGACCTGAGAAGAAGGCATATAGATAAGAGTTGATGTGTTATTGTTCACAGACTGGATTATGCTAGTAATGCCATCTATGGTGAGTGGAAGAAGGGAATAGATGGTGGAAAGAGGGGTAGGAGTGTAACGTGGAAGAATGAGTGTGAGGGGGCACTGGGAAAAGATGAGATGGTGATAATGAATCAGAAAAAAAAGAGGTACAATCTGTGAACTGAGATTGTGAAAACTGATAAGGTAGAGTGGAGGTGAGTGATAGAATCTATGGTGCAAAAAAGAGTGTGAGGTTGACAACTCCTTTAGAAATCAAAGTGGCAATGAGTTTTGTGCACAGCTGAGTGTATTCCTTGAGTGAATAAAGTGTGATTTCCAAATTTCAATACAAACTGTGAGCAAGCAGATGTGCCACTGCATCTAGAAGTGAAAAAAGTTATACACTCTTTAACCATGTATATATTTTGGGGAAAATACATTGATGCCAAATATTTATTTATTTATTTATTTATTTATGTGTTAATTTATTCATTTGGTAACTGGGTTGGTGCACTGATCCAAAGACCTTTCTCAGGTATGGCCTGGGCCAGAAATTGGCACAAGCAGCATAAAATACAATAAGAGAACAGCGTGGATCATTCAGGGAACATAAAAGAGAATCCAGTGTAAGTCAAGCTAGCAGAGAAAATATAAGGTAAACAGTACCAGATACATCAACAATTGAGCATACCAAAGTATACAACACTTAGGTAAACAGGGTAAGTTTGCTCCATCATTCAACAATAGGAATAACAAAAGTATTCAGGGCGGGAGAGGGGGGCAGAGCATTAGAATTGGGAGGAGGTATGGAGGGCTGCAAGGGAGATGCAGCCGTACTTGCAGACTCTGGGCAGATGCAGGTCATGGATGACAGAGAGTACATTCTTAGTAGGGAATTTAAATTTAAGGGGGGTCGGGGATGTAGGGAGAAGGGGAGATTGTTCCATAGTTAGTGTCAGCTGCAGAGAAGGCTCTTGGGCCCATACTCGCAGTCATGATAGGACGTTCTAGTTAGAGGTGGGAAGACTGACATAGATTGTGGCAATAGGTTCTGGGCTGGATAAGAAGGGATAGTGGAGAGTAGGAGGGATTATGCAGGGTATCAGCAACAGTCCAGGCCAGCAGGTAGGAGCTCTGCTCTTTGGGAGGGAGCCACTTGAGGGACTGGTAAAAAGAGCAGTGGTGAGTGAGGATAGGGGCACCAAGGGCAAAGCAACATACATGACTGTAGGTAGCATCCAGATGGTTCAGGTTGGTAATGGAGGCGAGGGAGTACACCAGGCATCCATAGTCAAGGAGGGGGAAGAGGTTGCCAAGGGCGATAGCAAGGCAGGTTTCTGTCAAAAGGTGGTTGATCAGATGGTAGCAGACCCCTATCTTCTGGTTGATGCACCGGATCAGTGAGGCAATGTGGTCATTTTAGGTTAGGGACAGGTCCAGGATTACCCCAAGATGCTTGAAGGTGGGAACAGTGTTGAGGGGATATCCATCTGGGGAATTTGATAGTGAGAAGGCTGCCATTAAGGACAAGGGTGGAGAGGTTCGATTCAGAATCAAAAAGCATGGCCTTTGTTTTGTCAGCATTGACCCACAGTTTGTTGGTGGAGAACCAACAATGTGCCTTGCAGAAATCACCGGTAAGAATGGTGGATAGTGAAGAGGGGGAAGGGTCACTTTAGTATAGTATTAAGTCATTGGCATAGTGGAGTGATTTACAGGATAGGCCCTCTGATGGGAGAGAGTTAATGAAGAGTGAAAAGAGGAAGGGGCCAAGAACAGATCGCTGGGGGACACCCACAGAGACAGGCAAGGGGGGGAGGTGGTATCACTAAGGCAGACCATCTGTGTTCTACCAGAGAGGTAGCTAGTGAGCAAGGCCATGGAGACAGGGGAGAAACCAATGGCATTGAGTTTTGGTATCAGGATGTTGTGATTTACAAAGTCAGATGCATTGGACAGATCTATAAACTCTGCACCAGTTAGCTTCCTTTCATCCACATTCCTCTGCACATGGTCAGAGAAGAGGGCAAGGGCCATGGTAGTGATGTGCCCCTTCTGGAAACCATGTTGCTGAGGGCAAAGGAGATTATATTTGGAAATATGCTCTGTAATTTGGTAGTTTACTACCTTCTTTAGGAGCTTACCAATATGGGGCAGAATGGAGATGGGATAGTAGTTGTCCATAAGACTAGGGTCACCTGATTTATGAATGGGGACAATTGTAGCCTGCTTCCAGAGAGAGGGGACAGAGGCTATAGTAAGAGAGAGGTTAAAAATGAAGGTGAGTGGATAGGCAATGTCCTGTGCCACTAGTTTTAAGAAGCAGGGAGACAGACCAGCACTACCAGCACTTCTTCATGATGGTAGGCTGAGGAGGAGCTTAAGTGTCCCAGGAAGAGAAATAGTCTTAAAATAAAAAGGGGGGTAGTATGAGGGAAGGTGGAGGAGGGGAAGGGGGTGGAGGGGAAAGCTAGGAAGCTGCTAAGGTTTGAGAAATGTGCATTAAATGCATTTGCAATGTTGGTAGGGTCAGTGAGGGAGCCTTGTTCTGTGTTTAGGGGGGAAGTGACTGCTTAGTGGGGGGGGGGGGCAAGGCATTAATGTAGGACCAGAAAGGCCTGGTGTTGCCTAGGTGATTGGATTGAAGTGATTGGAAGTAGACCGACTTCCTAGCATGTATACTGTGCTTGCAGAGAGTTTGCTGTTGACAGTAGCCATTCCAAAGGGTAGGGGATGGGGAAGCTTTATAGTCAGCCTCCATTGAGTCATGCTGCTTCATAAGCTTGAGAAGGTCTGACATGAGCCAGCGAGTGTCACTCCCATGCACTCTGCAAGACGTGAGCAGGAAATGCTTGTCTTGGATGTGAGACAGGACTGAGACAAAGAGATCTAGTGCGAGGTCAGCATTAGTGGCACCGTATAGGGAAGTCCAGTCAAGGGCTCTGAGGTCATCCTGAAGCCTGTGTGGGTCAAAATTAGAGAAATTGAAGAAAGTCAGGTAGGTAGGTGGGAGTGGGAAGGTTTGGTACACCAGACACAGTAGATGGGAGAGTGGTCACGAATGGCGTCAGACATTGTGCCGGCATGAGCAACGTTGTCTGCTCAAGTTGTTAGGATCCAGTACAGGGTAATGTGTTTGTTGGACTGATTCATGAGGTGCATATGAGAGGTAACTAGCTGGGTGAGATTGTGCTGTCATATGATGAAGTTGCAGTCAGACAGGGGGTCTGTATCCCATTCAATGTTGAAATCCCCCACAAGAATGGAGGCTCTTGTGGGAAAAAGAGGTGCAAGGAAGTTCAGGAGGGCTGCAACCGCAGGGACACCAGCTCATGGTGGATTATTTTTATTTATTTATTTATTTATTTAGGGATTCAGATCCAATGTCATTCATAGTACCAATGGTGATAGTACAGCGTCAAGAGCATTCAACTAGGGTAAAGGACAGTGTTTATATGTAGCGAAGGAGATAAACAGGTGTGACACCTAGTGTGAGAGTCCAAGGAGGAGTCAAGGTGAGGGGGAGGGGAGACAGGGGGGGAGTGGGCAGCCAGAAGAATTGGCTTTGTCTAGGAGGTTAGGGAGGTAATGGTAGTATGTTGGTTTTAAGGTTGATCCAGTGGGAGAAAAGGCACAAGGGAGAGGAAGACAGAGGGATAGGGCAATAGGAAGAATGGGTGTAAAAGGAAGGGAAGGAGAGTGTGGGTGAGTGGGCATTGTGGGTGTTAGAGTCCTAGTGGCAGTCACAAACTGTCCTAGTAAGAAGGTGTTGCCTTAGGCCATTTTTGAATTGTGAGATGCATTGGGAGTTTAGAATGTGCACTGGGATTTCATTGAGCCATTGGGGGCCCTAAAGCTGAAAGCACGCTGTCCCTGCACAGTTTGACGGAAAGGTGTTGATAGGGCCCCCCTCATCCTGCCTCTGGTGGTATAGCTGGTAGCACTTGGTGTTGGGATGCTAGAAATGCATAGGCGGTTTACCCATTAGTGCCTTTTTCCAAGGAGACATGTTTGGAATATAATCCTGTTCTTTAGTGGCAGCCAATTGGTCTCCTTGTATAAGAAGCAGGTGTGGGTATTTCGATTTGCAGCCATTGTGAGCCTACATGCCTTGTTGAGGGCAATGTGAATCCTTTTTAGTGCAGTGTCTGTTGCTGCACCATAGACCACCAATCCATAGTCGATGGTAGAAAGGATGGAGCTGGAGACTGAGAGACGGAGGGCCTCTGGAGTGAGATACTTTTTTATGCCTATATAGTACACCCAGCTTGGTGTTCACTGCCTTTACCACTGTGTTGATGTGTTGGGTGAAGGTGAGGCAGTCATCAATGGTGAACCCCAGGTACTTGAAGGTCTGAACTTGTTCCAGCAGTTCACTGACTTTATTGGAGATGGTGAGGGGAGGGAGCTTCTTTTTGTGCTGTGGGCTGGCTGTGAGCATCACCTTGGTTTTTTTGTAATTTAATAGAAGTTTATGGCTACAGAACCAGTCTTCCAGCTTGTAGAAGGATGCCTGCAGCTGGGAGTGGAGGGAAATTATTGATGAACTGCTGGTGAGAAGCACAGCGTCATCTGCGTAAAGTATCAGTTTAGTGTCGCAGGCTTCAGGAAGATTATTTAGGAAGAGGCTGAATAGTAAGGGCCCCAGTATTGACCCCTGTGTGGGACCCCTAAAGATACCTCGTTGGAGCTAGATACTGTGTGCCCAATTTTTACACGTTGGCTTCTGTGTGTTAGGTAGTCCTTGAACCAGCAGACAGCATTGGTTGCAACCCCCAGGTTCTGTAGTTGAGTCAGGAGGAGAGAGTGATTGACAGTGTTGAAGGCTTTGGTGAGGTCTATGAAGACTGACCCCACCAGCTTTCCTTCATCTAGTGCCTGTGCAAGTAGTCAGTGTAGTCCAGCAAAGCTGTGGAGGTACTATGATTCTGCCTGAAGCCATGTTGGTTTGGACATAACAGGTTGTATTTGTTGAGGTAATCTGTGAGTTGGGTGGCCACAATCTTTTCCAGGGCTTTAGATAAGGGAAAGAGGATGGATATCGGCCTGTAATTGGCGGTGCATGTCATATCACCATTCTTGTGCACCGGCGTCATGAGAGCCTGTTTCCAGATCCTGGGGAACTGTGCAAGAGTCAGTGATTTGTTAAATAGTGTTGTAACTGGCACGATGATGACATCCAGTGTTAGGGATAGGAGTTTCATATCGATTCCATCACTCCCCATTCTGGTCTTGCCTAGTATTTTTTTTATGTATTTGTAAGCCTCCTTCACTGACACTTTTTTAAAATAGAAGACAGGGATTGAGCCCTCTTGAGGCGTGCAGTTGGTTTGTTCCCCAGCAGGGTGCAGGTAGTCAGGGGGTAGCACTCCAGTCAGGTCAGTAAATGCTGTGTTGAGAGAAACCGCAATGTGCTGAGGGTTAGTAATCGTGATGTTGTCAATGTTGAGCGAGTGGGGGATCTTCTTCTCATCCTTCCCAAGAAGGTTTTGGATGTTATCCCAAAAATTCTTCCCATTGCCCCAAGTTTTTTTAAACTGCTCCTTGTGGAAGTTGGCCTTTGCTTGGCGGATAAGGTTGGTGCAGTGGTTTCTTGCAGCTCTGTAGCATTGGAAGTTGTGTTTGCTGTGAGAGGACCTGGCTTTTTCCCAGAGATTGTCCCTTTCCTTCATCTGGGCAGGAGATCCCCTGTGATCCAACCATTAACTTGACCCCGAATTTTTCTTTTCCTCAGTGGTGCAAAGATATCGTAAATCTTGTTGAAGCCCTCTATAAAGAAACTTAGGGCCTGGTCAATATTAGGCACATGATTGATGGGGGACCAGTCATACTGGGAGAGGGCAGAGGAGAGGGACCCAAGTTTGCCCTTCCCCAAGACCCTACTATTAATTATGATAGGCGGGGGCTTGCTCAATTTGTTTGACCATGTGAAAGTGACCGGGGAGTGATCACTTAAGGTGTCAGGCAGGACCTTAAGTTCAGAGATCCGAGAAGGGTAACTCGAGAGGAGCCAATCGAGGAGGGTGTTTCTTCCTGTTTTGTGGTTCCGCCTTGTTGAGCTGTCTACAAGTTGGGTCAGATTGGAAGTAGTGACCATGTCCTAGAAAGGCGTGGATTCCCTGCCCTCCCAGTTGATGTTAAAGTCACCTGTTTATGAGAAGTTCTGTGCCCTGAGAAAGGGTAGCAATTGTATCCAGTATTTTTGGGAGGCCATCCCTGGCTTTAGTGAGTGGAAGATAAACCGATGCTAAGATTAGAGATTTGTCGTGCCGTCTGACCTGTGCTTTTATTGCTAGTAGTTCATGATCATCCTCGACCCTGGTAACAGGGAGAACCGAACAGCATAGGTAATCCCTGGCATAGATAAGGACTCCTCCACCTTTCTTGCCACACCTGTCTTTCCTGAATGTTTGATATCCTGGAAGCATCACTTCATTGCCTTTTATCCTGCTTGACAGCCAGGTCTCTGTCAGACACAGAATGTCAGGTACATGGTCAGACATCCATGCTTGGAGTAGGTCAAACTTTGCTGTGAGGCTGCAGATGTTCCATGCAGCTACTTTCAGGCCTTTACTCATGTTTCCCCCCTGCGTTTGATATTGGTGGTGGGCCAGGATTGGCATGGACATTACCCGATAGAAGAAGAAGCATGAATATTATTTTCTTGGCTGAGAGGTTTATGCAAATGGTGGAGCGTACCTTGCGGTTCCTGCTCTTGCAGTCGGGGAGGTGAGCATTCACCAGGGTGATCTTTATGGGCATGAAAATGGTAATGTTGATAACTGTGGCAGGTGTCGGGTGCCCCAGGCTAGCAGGTGGGATGCAGGTGGTGGAAAGCTGGAGCTCCCTCGGCACAGTTGGCATTGGGGTGCCATATAGTCCATTTTTTGTCAAGAGCAGGTTCTTGCAGGGGTGGTAGTGGTCCAGCTTGGCATCATGGGCCTGTAGCACCCACAGCGAATAAAAGAACTAGGAGGATAGAGTAATCCATGGTAGAGCAGAGGTGGTGGCACTTGGGTGGTCTAACAAGCACACCAGGAGATAGCAAAGGAAAAATGCTGATGGTTAATTTCATCCACAGGAAATTAACTGTTGAGATCCAGGATCACATAATATGTTAAAATTCCTGAAAGGTGATAAACTGTGGCCTGGGAATATGCAATGTGTGAAATCCTTTTGTCTATATGTTTCCTTTGTTCTTCAAAGTCCTCAGAGATAAGTACAATACCTTGGGAGTAGGTCAGACAGTAGGCATATGCAATGTGTGAAATCCTTTTGTCTGTATGTTTCCTTTGATCTTCAAAGTCCTCAGAGACAAGTACAATACCTTTGGTAAAGGTCAGACAAAAAATGTTGATTCAGTCACAAAATGTGTTAAAATTCCTTTGCTCTTTAAAGTCCACAAGTGCAGTTGCTTTAAGAGTGGTCAGATGAGAGTGTTGAAAATGTTGATTCAGTTGCAGGACCCAGCATCACCATGTTTGTAAGACTAGTTATAAGGCATATGCTTCCTTGGGGAGGCTTCAAGAAAGTTGATTTAAAATTAAAAAACTGATACCTGATGATGGCGATTTGCAGAAATTCAGTCCAGGAGACTTTCACCAATGTTGTGTGCAAGAATGGCGCAGGTATTCCCAGCAGAAAAACATGTAAATGAACAAAAACTATTGCACTGTTGGAGAGAGTTCAGAGGAGAGTGACCAGGATGATTCAGGACATATGAGGGGATTATAGTAGCACCCAACAAGCAACTTCTTATTGGTAGCAATTTTTAGTTCAGCTATAACCCACTCAGAAGCGAGGACACTGGGGGACTGGCCAAGAAGTGTGGCAGTATAGTAGGTACAGTAGTACGGAAGTACACCACCACCACTGTGTGTGGTAGAGCAATCATGGTGGAGGAAAGTGTAACCTGGTAGGGAGCAGTTTTGGTCATGAGTGGAGCTTTTTAGCCAGGTCACTGAGATGCCCAGTATGTCAAGATTGTACAGAGAGAAAGCCAGGTCTCCAGCTCAGCTATTTTAGGAAGTAGGCTCCTTACATTCAAATGTGCAATTTTTAGACTGTGCTTAATATCCCATAAAGTATGACTATGGGATAAATTTGTTCAAGGCTAGGGCCCATGCACCAAAATCAAAGGCTAAACAGAGGCTGAGGAGTAAACAGAGAGAGAGAAAGATAGAGAGAGAGACCAACCGCAGTAGTGGAGGACATCGTTGGTGGGTGGAGGAGGTGGGGAAATGAATACTGTTGGGGGCATAGGGAGGTTTAGGGGTAATGAATTGGGAGTGGACTATAAATACTGTTGTGGGTATAGGGAGGTTTTGGGGGCATGGAAATTGTTCACAATAAGGCATAGTAGTCCATTTTCACCTTTTCCCAGATTGCAAAACCTGAACAAGACCCTTAACAAATGTTCCTTGTTGTAACCATGTTTACAATTGATCCCAATAGCACAGATTGTAAAACCTTAATAGAACCTTTAATGATGATCCTTATCATCCCTTGTTTACAACTGATCCTAATAGCCCATTTACACCTTTACCCAGATTGTAAAACATTTAATACTTCCCCATTTCACATTTCAGTTGCTTTTGTCTACATGACAGTGATCACCCTTCAAGAAGAAGCATATTATTTAGTATTTATTTATGGTATATATTTTGTTTACAGAGGTTGTTTGGAATCCAAAGTTTGGTAGTCTCACAAAAAATCTCTCTGACCTTCTAGGGATAACATTAAACACCCAGCCCATGGGTGATATTTATGGACAGTATTCAAGCAAAACAAAAGGGTTGCTGGTTGTAGTCAGAAATAAGTTTTTAGCTTTGAGACAAAGAACAGCAGGATGGGCACCATGGAGTTGTTAATCTTTTCAAATTTAACAGGGCAAGGCAATGAGGAGCTCAATTCTCAGTCAAACGGCAACGTCACAAAATTGTTGCACAAACTATTTTGAGCAAATCTCTTGGCTATGACCCCGAGGAATGCTAAAATGTGGTTGCACTTACCTTCCATGCCAAATGTAAAGCATGTACTGCCAGTTTCAGAAGCATGATACTTTTCAGTGGTCAGGTCACAATTGTATGATACCCCCTAGCTGTAGCAGTTTTATAGGCTGGAGGTTGGAGCAACACTAAAGTGCCCCAGACCCTTTAGAGCTGGATAAGGATGGAAACTGCATATGGATCAGAATGTCAGATGTTTTTTTAAAGGTGCAATGCTTGTACAAGTAGCCCCACTGGGCTGCCAGGGAATTTAACTTTTCCTGGAGTTAGGGATAAGGGATTACTTAGCTTCCAGTGAAATGGCAAGGGACAGGCCAAAAATATTTTCAGATAAGCCACATATTAACCTGAGGTATGTGTCAGGTGGGGTGAGGGAAGTTGGCCTACTGCACTCTCACATGCATGTACATGCATGGCACTGCAAACATACATAAATTATTAGTGCTAGTGTTCTGTTATTGGGTGCTCAGTTTTGTACACAGTAACAGTTGGAATGTCTCATTTTTATTGTGACATATAGTTGTAGCCTTCAAGGTGTCAGGATATTTCTAGTTATTTTGTAGTTATTTGTTAAAAGAGTCCCTCTGCATTAGACCCCAGAGTAGTCATCAGCGGTTGAAATAGTCAGTTGCAATGTAGTGCAGTTGCAATTAATTGTAATTGCATTAGATTGCAGTCATAAAATAGTGGAGTTGAAATCCACTGCAGTTGACTATTCTGTGACCCATCCAGGTTTGTTTTTGTGCTGCACTGCAGTGTGTTTCTCTTTTTTTTTTTTTATTTAAAGTTTATTGAAAGTTTAACAAATACAATGGACAGGGCCAAGACATCCAGCACATTTAGACATATAACAGAATAGGTTACTTGACCCCATCCCTCTCCCCCCCAACCCCCAACACCATCCCCCTCACCCACACAGTCCTGAGGATTGACAGTCCATAATAGCTAGTAGTCTAAAAATTAAATATTAAATAGTATATAACGTATGTAGCACGGCCCATATCCGTTCATATTTGGATTTGTTATTATTAATACTTGAAATAGTCTTCTCCACTCAGAGATTAAATAGGAACTCACTTAGCCATTCAGAATGAGAGATAAGCTCTGTATTCTTCCAATACTTAAGGACCATTTTTTTAACTGACATAGAAATCAAGGCAATATGAAACTTACGCTTGTTAACAGAAATCTGGGAATAATCCCTGAGGATACAAACCTCTGGGGTGAACAGATCCCTCAGCCCAAGGAGTGGATCAACTTTGTCCTTTATAGCCTTTCAGAGAGGTAGTATATTGGGACAATCCCAAAAAATTTGAATTAGGGAGCCTTCTGCTTGGGCACACCTAGTACATATATTGGAGGG
This sequence comes from Neoceratodus forsteri, assembly GCA_016271365.2. Taxonomy (NCBI): domain Eukaryota; kingdom Metazoa; phylum Chordata; order Ceratodontiformes; family Ceratodontidae; genus Neoceratodus; species Neoceratodus forsteri. The sequence goes on along the minus strand of CM028130.1, from coordinate 662,246,698 downwards.
GATTACTCCCCATTTAACCAATTTCTGGGGATAATGATAAAGGTTGTGGAGGATGTAAAACTGCATTAACCGTAACCTATCTTGTGTTACAAAGCGATGGCAGTTATTCCAAATAACCGTCCAGTTTCTATCCCAGTGTGGAAAAAGATCAGACCAAAACTGTGTGGGACCAAACGGATCAGGAAAACGCTAATCATACAAAATATTGTACATTTTAGAAATACTCTGGGGGGTGTTAGCAAGCAGGCCCAATTCAGACAGGAAAGCGAATTTATAAGATAGAGGGATAGCATCTCCAAACTTTTTATTGAGGAGGTGCCTAAGCTGAAGTACCCTAAAATGATCACTTCCCTTAAGGCTGAATTTCACCACTATATCTTCAGCTGATAACCAGGTACCATCTGCCTTAAATGAAGACACCCTTCCATCCCCCAATCTAGGTAACCATCTAGGGGATAATATTTTATTATCTATTTTAAAGGCAGGGGAGTTCCAAATTGACTGATCCGCATCCAACCAGTTTTTATATTTTAAAAATCTACACAACTCCGAGTGAATCCTGATAGAGGTTCAAATTGTGGTATCTTTTAATTCCTTTGGTATAGAAGCGGTATTAAGGAATAATAATGCTGAGGAGGATATATTTGCCGAGCTAATCCTTTCCAGCTCTATTTTAAGCCATGCGGGAAAATAAGCAGAGGGATTCGGGTCCATCCACCTTAGATATTTAGCCGCACTACAGGCCCAGTAGTACATACATATGTAGGGGAGCTGCAAACCACCTTTAGACTTGGGCACTACCAGCTTATAAAAGGCTAGCCTTGGCTTCTTTTTGGACCGTATGAAATTACCTATCAGACTCTGGGCTTTTTTAAATCATCCGTTCGGCAAACAAATATTGAGTAGCTGAAGAGGGTATAATAAACGTGGGAGAACATTCATCTTAACCAGGTTAACTCTTCCCCAGAGAGAGATAGGTAGAGCCGACCATCTGGCCAAGTCTAAGGCCACTGTGGACAATAACGCCTCCAGATTGTACTTAATGGTGCTCTGCAGGTCCCTCGTTAACACAATGCCCAAATATTGCAAGGAATCTTTGAACCAGGCTAGGCCTAGGGTAGTAATAACATTCTTAAAAACTTTGTGGTTTAAAGGAAAAACGATCGATTTCCCTACATTTAATTTATAATTCGATAATTGACTGAATTTCTCAATAATGTCCAACATGGCAGGGATAGATGACTCTGGGTAAGAAAGGTGTAAGAACAAGTCATCCGCATAGGCAGCGACTTTAAGCTCGATACCAAGAATAGTAATCCCCTGAACCTTCGGGCATGAAATAAGTTTACGGATTAACAGTTCCAGGTAGAGATTAAAAAGTAAAGGAGAAAGAGGACAACCCTGCCTGGTTCCAGAGTGTAGGGTAAAGGTCCTGGAAATTGCACCATTCCCCAAAATCCTGGCAGTCGGGTTCTGGTAAAGGGCCTTTATCCAAGATTGGAATTGTTGGGGAAATCCAAAGGAGTTTAATGTTTGAAGTAAAAAACTCCAGTTGACTCTGTCAAAAGCCTTCTCGGCATCCAGAGAGACCAATGCTACTGGAAAGGAGGCATCCCTGGACACCGAGAAGACATGCGAGAGAGTACGGAGATGATCTGCGGAAAATCTGCCTTTCATAAAGCCCACCTGGTGTGATCCAATTAGATCAGGGAGGACCAGACTGAGCCTCTCCGCCAATATTTTTGTTAAAATTTTTATATCCTGGTTCAACAATGATATGGGTCTATAACTCTCAACACACTCTAAATCTTTACCCACTTTTGGAAGCAGCACAATGAGCACCTTGAATAGAGAAGAATCAATTCGCACACCTGATAAGATATAGTGAAAAACAGAAAGGAGATAAGGAGTAATTTGCTCTTTAAAACACTTATAGAAGTTTGCAGTAAAACCATCTAATCCAGGTGATTTATCTAAAGGCAGACCCTTTATCTCTTCCAGGATTTCCAACTCCGTGATAGGAGCTACCAGTGCCCTACATTGAGACTTCGAAAGACGAGGCAAATGGGCTTCCACAAGGTAGGATGAGAGAGTAGAGGCAGAAGGAGGATTAGGCATTTCACCATAAAGATATTGATAATAATTGATGAACTCCGAGACAATCTCCTGAGGATTGGATCTAAGATCTCCGTCAGTTCTAGAGTGGATTGGGGGAATGAACTGGGCAGACTCGAGTTGTTTAATTCTCTGGGCCAATAGTTTACCTGTATTTTTTTCCTCGTGGCCTATATAAGAGGCTTTTGTACATAAGATAGCAAATTCCACTCTCTCATTAAGCATAGTTAAATAGGAGTCCCGCAGCTTTGCCAGTTCTTGTTTACTCTCATCAGATGGATTGGATTATAAATTAACCTCCAAAGTTCTAATCCGGGTTAACACCTCCTTCTGCTTCACCTCCCATCCCCTTTTCCTTGCCACGGCCATCCCAATTAGAATGCCCCGAAGTTATGCTTTGAAGGCACACCATAACACATCAGGCCTGTTGTCCTGTGTCACATTCAGGTCAAAAAATTGTGTAATATACTCCTTAATTCAATCTCTACTGTTGGGATCCTTGAGCAGTTGGCCATTCAATTTCCACCTAGTCTATCGCTTAGGCAAGGAAGTAAGGGCCAGTTTGCAGAGCACAACAGAGTGATCAGAGAGCGGGCCTGACTGGATAGCAGAGCTTGTCACACCCAGTAACAAGGCCTGAGACAATAGGAGGTAATCAATGCGGGATGAGGTCCTGTGAACCGGGGACACACAAGTGTATTCCCTGTTCATGGGGTGTAGAGCCCTCCATATATCACACAGTCCCAACCTATCCATCAGTTCATGTATTGCACGTGGTGCCAGGGAAAGAGGAGCCGAGAGAGAACTAGTGCGGTCTTTACCAGGATCCATCACTAAGTTCCAATCCCCCCCTAAAATTATTGTGGAGGGTGACAAGGAAAGAATATTGTTGAGAAGTCTCATAAAGAAAAGAGGGTCATCTTTATTAGGGCCATAAATGCTTCCTAAAATGACATCTATGGAAGACAAAGTGCCCTTAACCAGAATAAATCTACCATAGGGGTCTTTGATTTCCTGGATAACCTGGAAAGGGATACCCCTGTTAATAAGAATTAAAACCCCACAGCTACTAGAAGTTCCTTGGGCTGAAAAGACCTGTCCAACCTGCATCAGTCTCATGTGAATGGCTTCCGAGTCAAGTAAATGAGATTCTTGGATAAAAATGATATTAGCACATAGAACATCCAAGTGCTTCAGTATCTTATATTGTTTAGTTTTTTTACAGGCCCCTTTGGCATTCCATGTTGAAAAACAAAGCTCCTTAGCCATTGTACCATTTCAATGGATAAGAACAACACCTGAAGTCACAGACTACCATAAAAACAAACCTCGACCAGCCTACAGTGGACTGTGTCCCCACAAAACTTCCCTAACAACCCCAGCACCCCCCACCTCCACCCCACCACAAGCATCCCTTAAGCTGACCAACAAACACAGAACCCCAATATACCAAACCCTAACACCCCAACCCTCCCATCCCCCTGCTATTCCTATGCATCGCTAAGCAGCACTCCTCCAAAAACCTCCCCCACCCACCCCCATCTGAAACTACCTCATAAAACCCACCAACAAAGGGATAAAGGGACGAGGCAAATTCAGTGCATTTATATACCACACAAACAGCTAAACTATCTATGAAAAACCCCTTTTAAAAATGGCAGGTTACACTCAAACACATATCAAAAGTCCTGTCCACTATTCTACGCCTATCGGCAATGAATAACATTCCTAGTGCTGTGTATCACAGTACAGGATACCTCCCCTCCATTACCTCCCCTCAAGACCACAAAGCAAGAAGCGTCAAATTTCACCTCCCCCATATACAAACAACAGTGAGTTTCTTCACCTGTAACAAGCAAGAGAGGGAGTGAGAATAAAAGGAAAGAATGGGGGATATAGTTCTAACAAGAATAGGGAGTACTAAAACTCGAGAGGCTCCCCGTAGCGAAACAGATTTTCCAATATCCTAAGGAACCATACTGCACCTGTCCAGCCTTAGGAAGGATATGTTAGGGAAAAGCCTGCTCCATCCTAAAGCAATCGCTGTGCAACCAGCATCAATATGTATCCCAGCTACCACCAACTCTGCCTTGCAAGAACTTCCCTCCTAATAAAGCTTCCAACAATCCAGCAAGTAGTTGGATGAATACCAGGGTTATACTCCCCTCTAGCAGCCACCAATCTCAACTACTACAACTCCATCCTCCCCAAACACAAGCCCTGTCTCTCCTCATAAAGCTATGAGAGGCCAGAAAAACTGGTAAGGTCCCTTACCACGCTTATAAGCCTTGAAGTACACCAAATCTATCAGCCTCAGTCACAAGCCGGCCACCTGATCTCCCCTCACCAGGACCATCGTCCAAAAAGGAACTCCTGCTCGCCGACCATAGAGAGAGAAGAGAGGAACAAAGCTGTACTCATGCAGTGCAAAAGAAAAATACAACCACCGGCTTACCCTATAGCTTGATTTCAACACACCAGACCTCTATAACAGAAAGCTCAACACAAAAATGCCCCATTGAACCATAAGGACCTCTCCAATCCCCAAAGTAGTGCCCCTGAACAATCCCAGGTGCCACCCACTTATACCTCTAACCGCAGGTATCCCAACTGTTCCCCTTACCGGTCTCCCTGTGAATTCGAAATGTACCTAATTAACTAAAACTGTAAGGTACAGCTACTTCCCCCTTGTTGACCCAAAATAGAAAAACAATCAGTAAGTGTCAGTTCTGGACCAGTAAGCAATATAGATAACATGTCCATATAGTCCATTACATCTCGAACTTCCCGAATAGTCCCCACGGGTAACCCCCATGATATTTAGGAGCCTTTAAAGAGATCTGGCATATCTTTCTTTAGTCCTTCCATTGCTGAATCTGGATCCTCATATGAGTGCCACTGCCAGGATATCTGCACCTGTAACTTGGAGGGGTACAGCATTCTAAATTTAAGACCAGCTGCCAGGAGCTTCCTAACCACTGGGTGATAAGCAGCTCTATGCTGTCTAACTGACAGCAGTAAGTCCTGAGTGACTCTAATTCTCGCTTCTTCCCACTGTAGATCTTGAATGGTCTTCAATTTAACAAAAAAATGCTGCTTCTTGAGGTAACTGAGAAAGCGAAAGATTAGCGGTCTAGGAGGGGCCCCCGTCAGAGGCTTAGATCAGAGAGCTCTGTGGGTCCGCTCTATAATATAATGGGGGCTGTAAGGAGAGGGCTCTATGATCTTCTCAATGAATTTTCAAACAAACAACACAGCATCTTGTCCTTGCTTCATCTCAGGTAATCCAATAATGACAGCGTTATTTCTGCGGCTTCAACCTTCAAGGTCCTCGAGCTTTTGCTCCATCTTGATAATTTTTTGCCTAAGCATAGCCACTTCAGGATTCTGCTTGTCTACCTTCCGCTCCAATGAAGTAATTCGGGCCTCAGCACCTGATGTTCTCAGTGCTATGTCTTCGATAGCCTGTGAAAGGGCTTTAAATTCCGAGGTGAGGTTTCTAAGCTTCTCTTTGAATGGCCGAAATTCGGCCAGGAGACCAGCCAGCAGTAATGGCTCTTGCTCCCAGCTGGAGTGTGATGTTGCCCACACTGTGCCTGTGAAATCTGCTCGTGGCTTTTTAGGTGCCTTCTCCAGGGTGACCGGGGGTGTGTGTTTGGGCTGTGGCTTCTTCATTTCAGCCTCCATTCTTCGCCGAGCACACCAAAATCACTCCCAAGCACTTCCCACACCAGATAAAGGCTTTAGACAGGCTCACGATGTTGTTAGTCTCAGGAAAATATGTAAAAAAGACGGCAGTGGGCAGGAGAGAACGGGAAAGCATCTTCTCAGGCCTGCTGCATCACGTGATCTGCCCTGTGTTTCTCTTTTTTTCTTTCCAAGGGGGACCAGAGGGGCTGCAAATATCTAATGGTCCTCCACTGCCAGCACCAAGCCTTATAGTCAATAAAATGCACCCCTGGCTCCTGGGCACAAAGCATCCACCAATTAGTAGAAATAGAAGGAGGAGCCAGAGACTTGAGAATGTCTGTGACTGACTGCATGAGGAGGTGGGGAGAGAGTGCCTAGGTAGTAAAGGGGACTGTCAGGAGAGGAGGCATCTGTGTTGGTGTGTGGGCAATGGAGCAAGCAGCATTTCTCTGCAGGGACAAAGTTTGGGTTGGGGACTGACTGTGTGGATTGGGAGGATGGAGCACACAATGCTGAAAAAACACTGGCACCACCACCGAGTAGAGCAGCAGTGGCAGCCAGAGCCATGGAGCCACCCGCTGACGCTGATCGAATCATCACCCGACACCTGGCCGAACTGGCAACAGGCTACTACAGTGAGCAAGGTACTGTATGGGATGTGTATGTAAGGCTCACCTGGGCTGGGCAGTGGGGCAGTAGGAAGGAGGATGGTCTCGCACAGACTACTCAGTCTGTCTGTGTGTCTGCTGCGTGCCTGTTTGGCTTGTCTGGCTGGTTGAGGGCTTGGTGGCTGTGGGGCCGGGGGGGCCAAACTTGAAAAGCCAAGGCAATCAATCATCACTGATCTACTGCTGGTGGCTGGATGGGCTCTCTCTGGCTGTGGTGGCATTGTGAGTAAGTCAGACTTCCCAGGAGGTCGAGGAGCAGGCCAGGTGCAGGTGGTCGGTTGGTGAGTTCCAAGACCCATAGGAGGCTGGAGCACGGAGCATGGTCAGTTGGGTCCAATGGACAAAATGTTTGTTGTTTGCCACTGTAGAAATCGGATAGACTAAATATTAAAGTCCTCACAACAAAATGAATAACATTTTACAAAACACATTAGTGTACATGCTTAAAGCCAAAACAAGTTCAGAAACTGTGTCACAAAATGTTTTTTTGATATGCATGAGTTTTTTTTGAGCTTTAAATTTAAACTATGGATACATCTCAGTTCTGGTATACCATGCGGGAGGTATTTCAAGGGGACCTCCCTTAAACTGTTTTTAGTCTCACAGATTCTACGACTACTAGTAAACTAACATATATTGATGGTTAGCTCTGTTTGCAAAGGGTACCTTCTAGCTTCTGTGGGGGTGTCTAAGAGGCCTTACCTGTTCTGTATTTTAGACTCACAGTTCTTTTTCTAAGTAACTAGTATTACCGCTGCTTATTTTTCTATACTGTATATTGTTTTACTGCCCCGCTTCAACTTGGTACTTTCAGGGGCTTAGTATATTTTGTTTTTCTGACTGCTTATTGTGCTTCAATGGATCCCTACTGTGTGTAGATTTATTTCACTGCACTTTGTATTTGCATTTTAAAGTGCAGCCAGCTTCTTAACTGCTGCTGCCTAGTTGCTGCTCCCTGCAACATATGCAATACCTCATCTGCACCAGAGCTGAAGGGCATAAATAATCCCTTTTGTTTCTGACCATTTATGAAGTTATAATGCTTCTAAATCCTAAATCCTAAAAATAGAGCTGCTTCCTGACCTTAACCCACCCCCACATAGGCACATGCAGCCCTGTTTTGTGATGTCAGAATGTGAAGGCTGTGTGTGTGTGTGTGTGTGTGTGTGTGTGTGCACCCCATTGATTTCAAGGGGGGACTTTTTCATACATTTTATTAATTTTTATAGTTAAAATTTTAATTAAGAAAGATACAAGGTTAAAAAAATACGACAAACCATTACATACTAAAATTCAACGATGGTGAAAGTTGAAAAAAAGTGGTCGGATTTTCTTCGGTTAGTTGAAATCAAAAATTTCAAACTAGTTGAAAAAATCAGCCATAATTTGTGTTAAGTCAGTCATAATTGATTTTTCAACTGACTCCGAGGTCTACTCTGCATGTCATTCAGTGGCACTGCTGGCATAACAAAATTTTTCTAGAGATATCACAGAACCTTCTGGAAATATCTGGACATGTCAATGGCTGCAAACTTATATACCAGTATAGCAGTTGCATGGTTTGGCATAATGGAATGCCTTTTCTTGTCCCATTTTATGACCAATGACTATAAATTTAAAATTCAGTCACAAGGTCTCTGCTATAGACTGGTTGTTACATCAACATTGAAATTCAGTCTTTCTGTTGTGTAACAAACCACAAGACACTCAGATTAGTGGGAGATTGGGCAGCCTATATTGTATGTAACATTGGTCATTTTCCACTGGCAATGTCAATGTTTCTATGAAAGCCCCATTGAGTGTGTTAATCTTAGTGCATAATACAGTTACAGCAATTGGCATGGTCAGTCATTTCCAGATATTTTGCAATGTATGTTAATATAATTTTTCTGGAGACCCTATCGCAGTACTGCAGATAGGCAAATAACCTCTCTAGAGATGCCAGATATTTCAGAAAATATCTGACCATGTCAATTGCTGTAACTGCACGAAACATCTACCACATCTGAACCTATCCAAGGTTTAAGGAACAAGTTTAGTACCTTGGCAGCCTGGGGAACAGTTCAGTGGGAATTGTGGGAATATCATATCATGCCAAGTGGATCATTTTGTATAAGAGGTCAAGAAAAGCATTTTAGGTCTGGGAGAAAAAGAATGTCTTTTGAGAGGAGCAAGCAATTCAAGCTCCATCAGTAAAACTTCTGTGTCATTGTTTGAAAATCCTTCATGGTGAGAGACTTAGTTATCCTTGTTATGTTGCTTGCACGCATGTGCAAGAAACATAGTGCCATCATCGGAGATTTCGGAGGTGTGTCACCTCCTCCTGCAATTCAGTCAGTGAGCTGGCAGGCGCGGCCCCTGTAAGCCAATGCATTTTGGAGTTGTCTATGACACGCTCCAAAATGCAGTGGCATACAATTGAAAGAGGGCTACGCTGGTGAGCAGAGATAAACACTCGCTCCCCACAGGCAGGCGTGTGCACCCCACCTACTGTGTAGCCGGCAGGTGCCCAATCCTGCTGGCTGAGCTGAGTCTCCCCCAGTTGTAGGTGCCATGCTGGAGCTCACCCGGGTGGCAATCAGTCCTTTGGCCGATGGGGGTGCCCAATCCCCATCAGCTGAATACCCCCAACATTCTTGTGCCATGCTAGGAGCCACCCCCAGCATGGCAAACGAATCCCATGACATCTTTTTTTTATTTTTTACCTGAAAAATGAAAACGGTCCTCTGGCGCATCTCCGACCCCCTCCCACAACCCGCACCCACCACATCATGCACCCAGCCTTCCCATGCCTCTATCACCCTCACGGCCTCCGGACTCCGCACGAATGATGTTCGTGGATCGGGAACACGCTCTGCACTCTTCAAAGCCGATCATGAACTGAGGAAATGCCGGTAAGCTGTATAATGGGCTAGATAGGGGTTTCAACTTTGTTGCATATCTCAGGAATTTTTGAATTTTGCAAATTTTCAACATGGGGTTTTGGGACCCCTTCTCATGAATGATGTCACTGTCACTGGCGTTATTGGGCCTGAAGGGTGATTTCGGCGCAGTGACTGTGCAGTGACTGCGAAATCACCCTTTGGGCCTGAATACCACCATGACAGTGACATCATTCATGAGAAGGGTTCCAAAACCCATGTTGAAAATTTGGTGCCAAAATTCCAAAAATGACTGTTTTATTGAGCGTGCTTGCAGTTCCTATACAGGCCTCGTAAGTTCACGAATTTTCAATATTTTCACTCCAGATTTTCAACATTGCCATTTTACCACACCTCCTTATGAGCAGTACAGCTGTCATTTTTCACATCCTGCCCAAAACATGTTTCTGCCCATGTAGCGCACAATGGCACAGTCGGTGTGCAAACTCAATGTATGGGACACATTAAGAAAATCACAGTGACACTGTTCATGAGCAGAGGTCTTAAAATGGCTATGTTGAAAATTTGGTGAAAAAAATTCCTAAAAATGACTGTTTTACGAGCGTGCATTGCGCAGTTCCTACGCACGCTTGTAAGTTCGCAAATTTTCAATATTTGCACTCCAATGACTTCCAAATACCTAAACAGCACATAGAAGCAAGCCACATTCGGCATTGACAAATGCTTGTTTTTATTCTGTGTTTGTCTTTCATAGCTACTATCTGTTTACAGTTTCATTTTCTTTATATTTTTAAAGAAACTGTTACTTCCAATCTGGGATATCTACTTTTCTTCATCTTTATCAGTGACTTGACCAAATATTGCAGCTGGTGCTCAGTACATATATGCATGGGTAAAACCAAACTGTACTATAACTTCCACCTCCTGGTTCCTTAGCAAATATACATTTCCATTCAGATTTCCTAAACTGCCTATTAGTCAGTGCCTCAGTGACCTAAGCAATGATATTTTGCACTCTGGCATGGTAAGAAATTCCTTACTATTTGTTTCAATCCAAGTACTTTGGAATGCCATACCTTGAGGTATTATTTGAATCAAGAAGTGTGCAAAAAAAGAATTCCACTGGCAGAATTTCCACGAAAGTCAGACTTTCACTTCTGCAAAAGTTCAGAAATCATTTTGCCAACTTTTTGCCAAATTATGCCTTAAAATGTGTGGTTTAATATGATAAACTGCGGTAAAAAAATCTGCAGAACTGATCACTGTCAGTGGTAAGTTTTGTGACTATTTTTCCACCCTCAGTTTAATATATTAACAGTGCCCCCCCCCATTTTCCAATTGCAAGTCCAATGTAATTAAAAAACACTGTCTGCTTTCTTGATGGTGTCTAGTGCCCCCCCATGCACCGATTGTGGGACCAAAGTTAAAAAACATCCCTGGTGGCTAGTGGCCCCACCCCCACCCTCTGATCCTGGGTCCCATCAATTTAAATAAAAAAAGATAATCTGCTCCCTGGTGGCTAGTAGCCCCATCCCCGCCCACCAATCGCAGGTCCCATCATCTTTATCAAAAAAAAAGAAAATCTGTGCCTTGGTGGCTAGTGATCCCCCAACCCATTGATCATGTCCTCCCCATAAAGTTGTATTCCCTGGTGTCTAGTGGACCCCCTCTCCCTTCAGGTAATATAACTTTGTGGGGGGGGGCCATGATCAGTGAGTGGGGGACCACTAGCCACCAGGATGCGTTTTTTCTTTTTTTAATAAAAAGATTAAGGGACCCATAATCGGCTGGTGGGAGTGGGGCCACTAGCCACCAGGAAGTTGAATATCTTTTTTTATTTAACCTGATGGGACCCGTGATCAGCGGGTGGGGGTGAGGCTACTAGCCACCAGGGATTTTTTTTTTAACTTTGGTCCCACAATCGGCACATGGGAGGGGCACCATGGTCATGGTGTTTTCTGGGGCAGGGGTCAGGCTGCGGTGGGGGAGGGGTGTGATGTATTATGAAATATTACACTAAACTGTGGCTGGAATAATTTCTGCAGTTTAGATGTATTATTCTGCAATTCAGCAAAAAAGTCTGTGGAACTGGGCTAAAATCCATGGAAGATCTAAATTTTGCCAATGGCGGAAGTTCAAAAATGTCTGCAAAATTTTGAGGAAGTTCCTCAAAAGTGGAATTAGCAACTTTCGCACACCTCTGTTTGAATCCACATGTGAACATTAACAAGCATATAAACCACATCTTAGTCATGGTAAGGCCAAGAATAGGGGCACTGTATAGACTTAAGCAATTTCTTACTGGCTACTCCAGAATATGAATAATGCAACAGTTCCTCCTGCATATCCTGGACCATAATGGACATTATCTACCACATGGAAGCCAAGACAATCCTGAAACAGGACAACAGACTGTACAAGAAACTTTACAGGTCCATCCAATCAAGAGAGCACAGTATGCACAACTGCACAATAAATGACAAGTTAAAATATGTGGTGGAGTAGGAGAGAATCAGATGAAAAATATATGTTCCTCAGACATTATGACACATTTAGTAACAGGCATGACACATATGCAGAATATAGCCAGGATATTCGTGCACAACTGAGTTGCACCGGCACAAGTGCGGACTTGCGCCAAGCAGCTACATTCAGCATGAGTCATTGCCCAGCACAAATCCCATTGTGCCAATGCACAACTATAATGAATGCAGGTGCAAATGCAGGGAGTGTGAACATGAAAATCCAGTGCAGTGCGATATTCAACCTTGGAACCATGGCGCAAGTGCAGAGCAAAGCCAGGATGTGCCTAGCAGATTTGAGCCTATAAATACAGGGTGCAAGCACACAGACAGCACTTGCGCCAGGGGAGAGGGAGAGAGAGAGAGAGAGAGAGAGAGAGTGACAGAATAAACAAAAGAAGGAAGGACAGACAGACAAAATGACAGACCAAGAGGGACACAGTGAGTGAGAGACAGACAGAGGCAGCCACAGAGGGAGAGGGACAGAGGTGGCAGTGGAGAGGGAGAGAGGGGCAGAGAGAGTGAGAGTGAGAGGGACAGGCAGGCACAGTGCCAGACCATGCACCACGTGGCACACAGCCTGCAGCAGCCAACTGCCCAGGGGGATACAGGACATCAGGGGCCATGGATAGTGCACGCTCCCTGATGGAGGCTGTAATGAGGGGTGTGAGGGTGCAAGAGGAACAGCTATGTGGCCGAAGAAGGGCCCATCGGTGGTATGCCCAGAACAGGTGGTACAGTGCCCACACTACCTTTGAGAACTACTCTGACACACAGATTGTGGGATGGTACCTCCTGAACAGGGCCATTCTGAGGCAGCTCTGTGAGCTGTGTGGTGAGGAAATGCAGGCACCCACAAGACGGAGCCACGCAATATCTGTGGAGACCAAAGTGACAGCAGTCATGTGCCTGCTCACCATGGACACCTTCCAGAGACCAACAGGGGACACCACAGGCATAACCCAGTTGGCCAAGTCATGCCTTCTCACACAGTTCCTCAACGCTCTGCTGCCATGTGCTTTGGAATACTTCCATTTCCCCAGCACACATGCAGAGCGTACAGCAACCATGCAGGGCTTCCACAGGTTAGCACGTATGCCTGGCATGCTTGGGGCCATTGACTGCACCCATGTGGGCATCTGCACACCACCTGGCCCTGAGGGTGTGGCCTACATCAATAGGAAGGGGTTCCCAAGTGTCAACTGCCAGGTGGTGTACGATGTGATGGGGCGCATCACCAATGTCTGTGCCACACACCTTGGGGGTGCACATGATGCATTCATCTGGCACAGCTCTGCACTGTGCTACAGGTTCGAGTGTGGGGACATCCCCACAGGCCACCTAGTGGGTGAATATGGGATGGGCAAGGGGTGACGGGTAGAGCAAGCCATGGGATGGGGAAGGGCAGGGTGGGCATGCTGGCGAGGGTACCAGGGACAGGCAAGAGACACAGCAAAGGATGTCAGAGGGCTAAACATGTCATTATCCACACAGGAGACAGCGCCTATCCACTGAGGCCCTGGCTGCTCACCCCCTATCGGTGCCCATCTTCCCCAGCAGAGGAACGCTACAACGAGGCATATGCTAGAACGCACAACATCATTGAGCGTGTATTCGGCATGCTGAAGGCATGTTTACATTGCCTAGACAGGTCTGGCGGTGCCCTACAGTACAGCCTCTTGAAAGCCTGTGGCCAATTCCTGACCTGCTGCATACTGCACAACATGGCCATTGACCATGGGATAGCTGTTGATGCTGATGAGGGTGACTGTAGTGGGAACGATGGAGGCAATGGGCTGGAGTGGGGTGGACAGCCCCCCCGGTGGAGGGATCCCCAGCTGCAATGGATGGTACACCAGCATTGTGACACCATCACACAGGAGCACTATGGTGCACACAGGTAGGTGGCGTGAAACCCATGGACACACAGGTACAGCACACAGGCAGGGGCGTGCATGGCATTGGGCATGCGCACACAGAGGCATGGTGCGGGGGTAGGGGAGTCAGTGGCACACAGCCACACACAACTGCACACAGCATCACACAGCAACACACTCATGCACCCACACACCCAGGCACTGGCATGTGGCAGGGATCAGATGCATTGCACCAGTGCACAGGCACAGCCGGTGCTGAACTGCCCTCATCACGCCCACACCACATGGTCCAGTAGCTGTACAGGCATGCACCCAGGCAACATGCAGTGCACCACACAGGTGCCACATCAGTGGTATGCACACACACACACACACACACACACACCGCCCTTGCATGCACAGGGCAGTGGCTGCAGACTGCGGTCAGGGTGGCACGCGCATCAGGGGCGGCTGCGCCAGGGTCGATTGGCAGCCACAGGCTGCTCATCAGCCACAGGGGGTGTTTGCATCAGCCCCCCAGGGGTTGAACTGCAGGAATGTGACCAGGTCCATGCAGGGGTGTGTAGGCGTACAAACAGGCCTGCCCCAGGCATGCCTTGGATGCCAACATCTGAGCCCGGCATCGACAGTGAGGGTGTCACCTGACACCAGGATTGTGGGGTGGACAGTGCACTTCATGGTGTCTATGGTGGATGGCCACACCCTGTGGCAGCAAGCAGTGAAAGGCCATCCATGATTGCATTGGCAATCCAATCCTGGCATACAGTCGTGGCCTTCTGTATGCACTGTATCACCACCAGGAGCTGCGCAGTGCCCCTCTCATTCAGCTCAGCCACCTGGCTCACCTCCACGTGCACTGCAGGCACCCCAGTGACAAGCAGCACCTGTTGCTCCATGTAGGCCCACAACAAATGGGTGTGCTGTGCCAATGGGTCAGTGTCCTGGGGTTCCTGGGTAGGACGCCGACCCTCCTGTGGTGACTGGCCATGCTGCACAGCCCCCCTTTCAGGTGGATGCTGCACAGTGGGGTTCTCATGGAGTATGTCCCTAGCTGGTGCCCCAGTGGTGGACCCTGCATCCAGCTGCCTTGTGGCACCTGCAGCCTGCTGCCATTGCCCATCCGGCAGCTAAACGCTGCCCAGTGCCTGCGTGACCACACCACCACCACCACCACACGGCACAGCTGTGGCAGTGCAAACAGCTGCACCCACAGTAGTGGCAGGAAGCTGTTCCCCCACTGTCAGGTCACTGGGCATGCTGCCTGTGTTGGTGTCTGGTATGGGCATCTCTCCCACAAAACTGCCATGCTGTCCAGGATTAGGGTGAGGTCATCACTGGTGTCAGACCCCACCCTGATCTGTGTCTCCATGCAGAGGACGCCGAGACTGGCATCCTGTAGATACACATCCAGGGCCTCGTCCGACCCCATACCCAGGACATCCAGCTGAACAGTGGTGGTGTGCTGCAGCCTGTCAGGCCCCTGGATGCCTGTGTAGGTGGACGGCTTGTTCTCCGTGGCTGGTCCTGCCTCCACGGCCACTTCCGGTGCCCCATCTTCCGCATGCAGGCATGCCAGTGCTGAAGGAGAAAACAGGTGTGTCAGTGATGCAATGACCACAAGTGCCCCCCCAAACACAGCCACTGCATGCTGTGCATGGCTGATATATGTACTATGCAGTGATGGGCTGCCACCTGTTTGTAATCCTCCTCCAGGCACACCCTCTACAGTGCTGCAGTGCATGGTGACTGCCACCAACTCCTCCTGTGCCGTGAACTGTGGCACATCTGCAGGTACCTCTCCGGTGGCATTCTGGGCCATACGGATGGCCACCACTGTCTCCTTAATGCACCTCTTGTCCATGCCCACCTTCTTGCAGCACTCCTGCACTGACCACTGGTGGCTGCCCTGCTGGTTCACGCATGCCACCACCTCCTCCCAGGCCCCTGCCCTGGCCTGTGGTGTGCCCGTGGCACCACTCAATTGCAGCTCCCTGTCAAGGTAGGCCTTGAATAGGGCCTCTGCTTCTGCCTTCGTGAAGTTGGGCCTGCGCTTATGAGCAGGCCCA
Organism: Neoceratodus forsteri; assembly: GCA_016271365.2. Lineage (NCBI taxonomy): Eukaryota > Metazoa > Chordata > Ceratodontiformes > Ceratodontidae > Neoceratodus > Neoceratodus forsteri. The sequence goes on along the minus strand of CM028130.1, from coordinate 662,230,878 downwards.
TGCTCCTCACCCTTCTCACGTTCTGACATGTCACTTCCTGTGGACATGGACAGCACAGTGTGTCAGTGGCAGCAGCACCCTATTCTGTCTCCCCCTGCTGTGCTGGCTGAGCTCAGTATGCTCCAGCATCATGTGCAATTTACCTCAAAAGGATGCAATACCGGTCCATGGCCTGTGCCAATTTGTGGTGCTTTTATAGCGCATCGCATGCAAATGAGCTTTGGCGCAGCGGTAATGACATGCTAATTCCCCAAGTGTGCCATGCATTGGCTGATGAGCTCATTTGCATGTGGCAGCTGAATATCACTGATCTGCTCTGTGTGCAATGAGATTGCTCCTGAGCAAGTTGCAATGCAATGCGCACACATGTGCGGTGCACAGGACCTCAGTATGCATGCACTGGACAGTGTACTGTCACCTGTTGCACATTGTGCACCCACTGCACAATAGGGGCCATGGTGCACAATGCACCATGCTTACTATTGCACATGTGTGCACTGTGTGGCAGCTGATCTCTGACCTCAGCTGTGACCTCTGTCCCTGGGTGACCCCCTGCACCCGTGACCTCACCTAGCCATGCCCATGCTCTGCACCTCCGAGACTGCGTGACGGGCGGACACAGCACATGTCCCCTTGGCCCACGCATCTGGTGCATGAAGTGGCCATGTGTGTCTACTGCCGCCATTTTGCTCCACGGCTCACAGCTGAGACATGGCACAGCAGCGATCGGGACGAGTTGCCAGCTGGATGCAGGCTGAGCTTGGCAACCTCATGGCCTGCATCCAGCCCCACGCTCCCCAACTTTTTGGGCAGGTGCCACTGCAGCAGCCCCGGGTGGCTGTGTGACAGGCCATTGCTGCCTCACTACAGCAGTGCACAGGGGTGGCCAGGACGGGGGACCAGTGTCGCCACTGCTACAGAGACCTGGCTTGGAGGGATCCAGAGCACCTCAGAAGGCTGGAGGTGTGTGTCAGGTGTGGGGCTGTGCCACAGCCAGGTCAGTAGGCCCATCATGCATGTGTGCTCTGGTGCTGTACTGTGGTGTTGGCTAGGCTGCCTGGCATGTCCTACAGGGTGATGTGCTACCATTATGTACATTGTGGGGTGGCATTGCCCTCTTCCACTGCATTGTGATGCCACTGTGAGGGACGTGTCGGGCAGGGGCTAACCCTGTGCACAGGGGTGGGGGTAGTGGGCAGTTGCTGTGGTTGGTTACTGATGTGTACCTGTTTCTGTTCAATTCCCAGGACCTGAAGAACGAAGATGGGTGGTGCTGGTGGGACGCCCGGCTGCAGCGGCCCAGGGTGGAAGAGCAGCTCCGGCACCAGTGGGGCCACAGAGGGCAGGTAGGCACCGACATTGTCCTGTGCACCATCATTGGGGGGTGGCGGGGGCATGGGTGAGGGCATAGCCACCTGTGCCTTGTGCTGTGGCAGCTGTGTGTGTCGCACTGTGCACGGTGCCCGCCGCTGTGGCGCATCCATTGGACATGTGTGCCAGATGTTGGTGGGGTGGTTGTGTGCCCAGCCACCACTGATGTTGCTGTGATGCTGCCAGAGCACTGTGCTATGTGACTGCCATGGCGCAGTCAGATGGCCACTGTGAGGTGGGGCCACCACTGTGCACTGATGTGGTGTGCCACGTTGCTGGCAGGCATTGGCCCACACCCCCTGTGGGTGGCCTGTACTGGCCCTTTTGGGGTGTGTGTTCCTGCTGCCCAGTACGTGCTGGGCATGGTTCCTTGGAACATTGCATTGATCACCTGTCCTGTCCCTTTTCCTAGGTGTCTGGCGGCTGCGCCGTAGGCCCCTCTACTGCCAGCTCCTGAGGCAGCTGATCCTAATTACATTGACTACAATGGAGGTGGTGATGCATGTCCAGAGAATTATACTGGTGGACTGGAGGCAGCGATGTCTGCAGGGGGTGGCAGGCCATGGCTGCCACTAGTCGGGCCTTGATTTCCCCTGTTTCCCCAGCCACACCCTCCCCTTCAGTCCCTCTTCCCACTGAACACTCCCTGTTCCCTAACCCCTACCCTCAGTTTTCTACCATCCCCCACACCCTACTCTTGTATATAGTTGTTTTGCACAATACATTACTTTTGACTTACCTGCCTGTGTCTGTGTCTGCTTTGCAGGTGGCATGAGGAGCCATGTTGCAGTGGCCCAGTGCCTGTCTGTGTTGTGTGCATGTGTTGGGGCACATGTCATGCTTCTGTGGCTCACTTCTATATGCTGCAGTGAGTCCCACAGTGGTGGTGTCCCTTCCTTCGGTCGATGGATGTGCCTTGGGGTGCCCTTGGGGTGGCTGTCAGGGTTGTGTGGCGGGTGTGTATGCTTGGCTGCATGGTCCTGGGTGTGGCCTGCCCTGGTCTTGATGTGTGGGGGAGCATGGCCTGCAGCCTGTGGGGGGCCCTCTTAGTGGCCCTCTGTTCACCATTGGCACCCCCTATTGCCTACTGTCTGTGCCACTGTTGTGTTCTGGAGTGGGGGTCTGGGTGCCTGTGTGCACCCTTCTGTGCCCATCTGGCGGTGGCCTCCTGTGGCCTGTCACTATGCTTCCCCTGATGCTGTCCCTGGGTCCCCTCTCTGTGCCATGCCCCCCTCTGTTGCTCTGCTTCCACAGTTGCCCTGGGGCTTCTCTGTCTGCCTATGGCACACCTGTGGTTGTGCCATGGCGCACCTCTGGCTGCACCATGGTGCACCTCTGGCTGCACCATGGTGCATCCACGGTTGTGCCATGGCCCAACTGTGCCATACTCAGCCGGGTTGTGCTGGTGTAGTGAGGCCAGTGCAACCTTTGAATATGGCTCCTGTTGTGCCACAGTGCATTGAATTTGTGCTGTGCTGGACTTGCGCTGGTCTTTGGTGCATATCTGAATATCTGGGCCTATGTCTAGAGAAGTTGCAGAATGACAAAATTCCAAATTCGTGGAATTTTGATGACATATCGTGTAATAGGTGAAATTTCACAGAACTTTGTTGGAATGTCACAGAAATTTTAATGCTTATTTAATTTACTCTGCAGTTTGGCATGTTTACTCTGTGGGTGGATTCCTAATGACCTGCTGAATATCATGAACCTAGGATGGACCATCTCAAAATGATATGTGCTCAAAGTCTGTCATTTTATTTTTAGTGGGAAATGTCATGAAACATTTTATTTGCATTTACCTCATATATCTGGCAAGATTACCTGATCACTGGTGTACTAACACTGTGCCAAATCGCATGCCATTAGGATATATTGTCTCAAAATGATATGTTCTCAAAGTCTGTCATTTAATTTTTTTTGGAGGGGAAATTTTATGAAAAACTTTATCTGCATATATCTCTGGCACCTTTGGAGCTAGACATGTGTAAATTAGCATGGAAAACATGTTTGTAATGATTATGGAATCAACCAGATATATAGATAACTGGATTAGAGATGTTTAAGTTCTGGGGTTCAACATTTTACTAAGTAAATATTTGCAAAGTTTTGTGAAAACTCTGAAAAATGTGGATGTTCATTACTTATCTGCTGTTGCAGGCATAGACTTTACATTTGACATGCATATCTGATGTTAGTTTATCCTGGTGACTAGCACAACTCGTTAAATTGGTTTAGCAGTTTTAAATTTACAGTGGAAAAAATAATTGGTAGCATTTTCTCAAATATTTATGGTAGCATATTTATTTATTTATTGAGTACAATCAGAATTACAATCCTTTGAGTCACAGACTCTTTTGCAAAGGCTCCACGTCAGGTTACAGAGGGTGGAGGGTAGATAAATGCATTAAAAGACAGACGAGAACAGGCATTATATACAATTTCAGTATTGACAGAGTAACTTTTTTTTTTTTTTTTTTTTTTTTACAAAGGCTCCACGTCGGTTACAGGGGTTGGAGGGAAACAAAGATAGTATAAGACTAACATTGACAGGCAGTATATACAGTTACAGTACTGGCAGGGCAGTCCAGGCTAGAAACTTATTTAGCAGGTGAGGTAATTAGGAAGCATTCCTGTGATCCCTAGACAGAGATTTGTAGGATGCCGTTTCGTAGGGTCTAGGGAGTCCCTGAGTCAGGAGAGGTGGAGGATTTGGGAGAGAAGAGGGTGGGCAGATTTAGCCACAGTCACATTTAGCATTATCCATTAGTTGGGTTTTAAGGCCTGATTTGAAAAGTGAGATGCTGTGGGACTGGGAGAGTGGGAGGGGGTAGTGTGTTGAGCCATAGGAGGGCAGCATGGTAGTGGAAAGAGCTTTGCCCTAGGGATGTTCTACAAAGGGGAACCAGGAAAGATGATATAGCTGTGAGTCTTATATTACGCCTGATGGGGGCTGAACTGATGACGGGGAGTAGGCCGGCGGGGGCAAGCTGGAGGTGTATCTTTTTTTGCGAGAATGCAGGTGTGGTATTTTAGTCTTTGTTGGAAGTTTAGCCAACCAGTCAGTGTATAAAGATCACAGGTATGGGTTAGTCTGTCACAGCCTGTTACTAGGCGGCAGGCTTTATTAAGTGCAGTGTTTATACTGCTTAGCGTGGTGGGGTCAGCTGAGCCGTATATAACAATTCCATAGTCAACTAGGGAGAGGATGGAGGATGTGACTGCTAGTTGCATGGCTTGTGCAGGTAGGCTGTTTTTGAGTCTGTAGAGGATGCCCACTCTAGTGTTGACCGCGGACGAGAGGAGATGGACGTGACTATGGTAGGAGAGGGAGGTATCCAAAATGATACCCAGGTATTTAAAGTGTGTAACGTGTTCCAGTTGGGTGCCTAGTGAGTTCTCAATTTGGAGTGCCGTGTGACTGTGTGGGCTTTGGCGATGTGAAAAGATCATGGACTTAGTTTTGCTATAGTTTATGATCAGGCGGTGATCAGTAAACCAGTTCTCTAGTTCTCCGAAAAAACCCTGAAGGGCTAGTTGGAGGGCGCTCAGTTGCGTGTGTTTCCAGTACAGAACCGCATCAACGGCATAGAGTAAGAGATGACCGCTGCACGCTTTAAGGAGAGAGTTTAAGAAGAGGGTGAAGAGCAATGGGCCTAATATAGACCCCTGAGGGACCCCTGAACAAACAGTTTTGGAGGTGGAGATGGTGGTGTTTATCCTGACATGCTGTGACCGTCCTGAGAGGTAATCCTTGAGCCAGACCGGGGCCTCAGGGACCACATTTAGTTGAGGAAGGACACAAAGCAGTAGTTCGTGACTGACCATGTCAAAAGCCTTGGTCAGATCCACATAGATAGCTCCTGCGATTGAGCCTTGGTCAAGGGCCTCGTGGATGAATGTGGTGAGTTCAGTGAGTGCAGTGACAGTGCTATGGCCAGACCTGAAACCATGCTGTTCCTTGCTGAGAAGGTTGTGTTTAGTTAGATGTTCTGTTAGCTGGTCCGAGACTATTTTTTCCAGTGCTGTGGAGAGAGGAGGAAGTATTGAGATAGGTCTGTAGTTGCTGGTGTTAGTGGGGTCACCGTTCTTCAGAATGGGAGTGATTATGGCTTTCTTCCAGGTTGAGGGGAACTGGCCGAGGCATAGTGAAAGGTTGAGAATTTTTGTAAGGTGGGGTAGAGTGACATCGAGGGTAAGCCTAATGAGTTTAAAGTCTAGTGAGTCATTGCTGTAGCGGGTATTGGCGATAGCTTTGATGATATAACGTTTTGCCTCACTACAGAGGATGACTTGGAGCCAGAAAGGGGGTGAGTTGTCTTTACTTGGTGTTTTGGGGGGAGGGGGGTTTTGGTAGGGTGGAAGAAATTTGGAGGGAGGATATGGGAGAGGTCCGAGAAGGAGGCGTTAAGGGCTTCTGCGATAGTGGCGATATCTTGATTTTCATCCCCATTTAGATTGAGTTGGGTAGGGGTGGGGGAGCGGGATTTACCACTGAGTTCTTTTATGTTGTTCCAGAATTTTTTTCTGTCTCCCCAGGAGGAGGTAAGGGTATGTTGGTAATAATTAGCTTTCACCTGCCGCGTGGCCCATGTGCATTTATTACGTGCCTCCCTGTATAGCTGTATATCCTGGGTGCGTTGGGAGTCAATGGCCTTGTGCCAAAGGTTGTCCCTTTGTTGCATAAGGTTTAGGAGGGAAGGTGTGATCCAGGGGGTGGTCCTGGTTTTAACAACTTGCTTTGTGAGGGGAGCAAATATATCACATGCTTTGTTGAAGGTGGTTATAAAGTGGGTGAGAGCAATGTCTACTGACTGCGTGGTGCATATGGGGAGCCAGTAGCTATTGGTTAGATAGTCTTTGAGGTGCTTTAGGCCTCCTTTTTTGAGTGTCTGGTGCAAAGAGGTTTTAGGCAGGGCAGGGGGCAGTTTACCCATCCACCAGCAAGTAATGTGGGAGTGGTCACTGATACAGTCTGGGAGCACAGTTGCCTGGGGAAAGGTTATGAGGCCTGTTGGTGAAAATGAGGTCTAAGAGGGTGGAGGTCCCTGATCTAGTGTCCTGCCTGGTCGGGGAGGTGACTAGTTGGGTAAGGTCCAATGCCTGGACAGCGTCTTTGTAGCTGGATGCAGCTGGGAATAGCCAGTCGACGTTGAAGTCACCCATTAATATGATTTCATTAGTATTAGGTAGGTGGGAGATAGTGTGAAGTACAGACTCAAACACGAGTTTCTGGTTTCTCGGGGCGATATAGGCCGAGATGATGTGGATTGTTTTGGAACCCAGACTAAGTCTGACAGTTAGTGTCATATAGAAGAAGCATCCAGATTTCTTTGTCAGTAATTCAACATTCTGAATGTATGTAACACTACTTCATTTGATAAGCTGGGCTGAGCTTTTTACAGTCCTGCATTTCTGTCTGGGTAACTATTTTGTCCCCCCCCCCCCAGCAAAGCCAGATTGCCTCAGTAGAACTACTGATCCCATTGATATCCTGTTTGTTCTTTACAGTGACAAAATCCCTTAAAATGAGACTCACCTACTCCTCTTCCTATCAACCTATCCTGTTAGAATACCCATAATTCTTCCTTTCTGGTCCCCAGACATTGTCTTCCCCCACTAGACCTTTTTGAGTACCTCTAAGTCCCAGACCTACAAATACAGTACATCAGGCTCCCTGGATCATCAATTTACTGGGTGTGATCCTTATATATCCTGCATTCAGATTGGAATTATTGACACTCTGTGCTTCCTTGCTCCGACTGGGGGTCCACCATAGGTGTGCTATCCAGCTCAACTGTCCATTTCTTGGAGAAGCTATGCATCTAACTCCTTAAGCTGGTGACCCTCTGCACTACCTAATTACATTGACTACAATGGAGGTGGTGATGCATGTCTCATACCCCTACCATTTAATTAGAATCCCTCAGATAAGACTGATTGAAATTAGCAATTTCCAATTATATGAAATTTTCATGAAATTCCACAATTTTCATAAAGACTTTAAGTATAGATGTTACTCTGTTACATGGACCAAGTACAGATGATATTTTGCAATTTCTGGCAGTAATCAATTAATAAAAGTGACATACACAGTCGCCTTGTAAGGTCCAAGAACCTGACAAATTTAATGGCATTGCATTCCCTAGTTTTAAAGTATCAGAGGCTGGATTCACAAAAAACGGCAATGTGTATGCGAAAGTTTGTGCTGTGCTGCCCTGCTGTACTGGTGGGGAACTGTGCTATTCACAGTCAGATAGCCTGGTGGGCTATCTGACTGTGAATAGGAGTCAGCTGTAGGCAGCACTAACCCAGAAATGAGCATTTGTCAATGCCGAATGTTGTCTCGCTGGCATTGGCATTGGTAGTGTAGGAGTTAGGGATGCATAATAGGAGTGGCAGTGAAGTATTGAACTGACGCAAACCCCACACCCACCCTGCAGAGACTGACAGGTGTTGGGGTGTGCCTTTGGGTCATCAGCTATAATGCTCATGCCATTTTACCTCACCCTACCCTGTAGACACTGACAAGTGTCGTGGTGTGCTTTGGGGTCTTTGGGCATTATACTTACCCCATTCCATAAGGAAATATGCTGAGGTGGGTGCAGTATAGGAGAATGGGGTGAACTTTGTGACTGAACACTCCAAGGCACACCTCGATGCCTGTCAGTCGCTGCAGGGTGGGAGTGGGGGTGGAATGACGGGAGCATTACAGCTGATGATCCCAAGTCACACCCCTGACGCCTGTCAGTCTCTACAGGGTGGTGTGTAATAGTTGGAAACCCTAACGCCATAGGCGTGTGTTGGTATTTTCATTCCAAATTATCAACATGGGCTTTTTGAGACCACACCTCATGTAGAGCGGCTGTATCAGTTTGTTAGGCGAAAGCTGATTTTGCACAGTGACTGTGCCATTTGGCATCACAGGTACGTAAACACATTTTGGGCAGGATGTAAAAAATGACAACTGTATTGTTTATGAGGAGGTTTAAAAAAATGGCAACGTTAAAAATCTGAAAAATTTGTGAAGTCATGAGCATGCATAAAAAGTGCACAACGCACGTCCATAACCCAATTATTTTTGAGTTTTTTTGAGCACATAGGGAATCCCTATAGATTGGTATCTGTTTGTACAGCATACTTATTCTTGCTTATGAAGCAGGGGGATGGACATGATGGACCTAGAGTCCCTTCTGACCTTATATGACTATGTTACTACATTACTTTGTACCATGAAATGGACCCCAAATATTGCAAGAAAGGGAACATCACAACCTAGCTGCAGTGTTGAGTACCAGTTTAACACCTGACAAAAACGTACTAAAACTACACTCTCAAGCACTTTGCATTTATTTTGGCTGTTCATTACCTAGCATTTTTGATAAGTTTAGTACACTTTAGGTAGTCATTTTATGCCTGTGTTATGCATCCACCAGCCTGTGTTCGAAGAGAATATTTAATACTCCTGGCAGTATTACTATAACTAACCACAGGCTCCAGTCATCAATGAAAACATTTAACATCTTGTATTTATTATGATCAGTTGAGAGTGCTTTACTAGATATTAATAGTTATTGCCAAAGCTTTCTTTTAAATGGATGCTACTGATGATGAGGTTTATGAACAGTAAGGCAGCTGACCTGAAAATGAGGTAACAAGGAGAAACTGATGGATCAATAGTGCGTCTGTTTTTTAAATGGATCCACGTAACTTGGGGCTGGCAGTATAGCATAGAGGTTAAAGTAACAAGCTGTGAAAAAGCTTTTGTACATCCAGTAAACCTGGGTTGGTTTCCCACAGCCACCACTTGCATGCTGTTTGACTTTGAGCAAGTCACTTAACCACCCCAGGGTTGCCTCTTAAAACAGGCACTTGTACCTAGTGGGACATACCCAGTTATAAAAGAATAACAAATAAATAAATACAACTTCACTGAATGTACTAAGCAGGAAAATTACTATGTGTCATTAACTTGTATTTGAATCAATGTAATACTATAATAATGCAACTCCATTCCTGTCATCTCCCCTAGACCCTCTCACAAAATTAAGTGGCACCATCTATTATACAGTACATGACGCCAGATATTCCAAACTTAGCGTGCCATGCAAACTGCTTGTGCCTGCTTAGCATGGGGATTATGCCAAAATCTCCTATTTAAAGTGGTGTGCAGCATGTAGTAAGCCATTAGCACATGCTCACACAGAAGATGTGTGCAGTACGCAAAAGCGGGGGCAGGACCATACATACCAGCGCTGTGCAATGCAGTTAGCACAGACCACTGAGTGCCATGCAATTACCACCTATAAAAGGGATGACTTAAACCCAGGCAAACCCTAGAGGCTGGCAGAGACACTGCAGGCAACACTGCAAGATGACATTCGAGGAACACACATTGTGTACATGCTGCAGCCGGCTTTATAGGAGGAGAGTGCGCAAATGCCCACCCTGGACCCATGCACACAGACAGTACTGGCCACCAGTCACATACTGTATGAAGTCCTCTGTGATGACCAGCTCATGGGTTGGTAAAGATCCAACAGTCCCATGCTCATTTGCTCAGGCAGCTGTGTGAACTCCTGTATAACTAGCTCTGGCCAGATGCACAGTACAGCCATGTGTTGTTCACTGAGCTCAAGGTGATGGATGCAATGTGTCATATTCCCTAGCACCTCGGCAGAGAGAACAGCAACCATGCAGCAGTTCCATTGAATTGCACACTAACCATCTGCACTCAGTGCCATTGACTGCACCCACTGATGATGGAGTGGACACCTATCTCAGTAGGAAAGGGTAATACTTCATCAATTGCCAGGTGATGTGAGATGAAACAGGTCACATCAGCAATGTGCTGGCACAGTACCCCAGCAACATTCAAGATGCCTTCATATGGCACACCTCCATCCTGTCTTGGAGGTTTTAATATGGGGACATCCTTGGTGGCCACCTTATCAGGGAGTATATCCCACTGCCCCACCAAAGCCCCATATGGGACATGATGGTGTAGAACCATGTATCGACAATAGGTCCGGGTATGCTGTGGTCAATGGGCAGACTGGATGGACCAGTGGTTGTTGCCTGTTGTCATTTTCTATGTGTCTACACTGTTATGTGACGTTAACCTATGTCTTCACCTTCACAGGGGACAGTGTCTATCCCTTGTGACCCTGGCTCCTCACACCTGTCCGCTGCCTTGCATCCATTACAGAGGACAGGTACACTGCAGTACACACCACCACACACAACATTGTCAAGCATGTCTTTGGCATGGCTGGCCCACCAGCACAGAGGTGGGGTCTCCGGTTATAATGCCGATGTCGCAGGTTTAGGAATGGACCTGAGGAGTCAAAGGGCCGGACAGGGGAGGAGGATTGAGCATCTGATGGACTGCTCTCCTCCTCTAAGGATGAGGGTGGAAGTGTGTCTGGCACATGTTTGACCTCCTGTGAAGGCCAAAGGGAGCAGCTGCTGAAGCCGAAGCCGTATTAAGGCATGCCAGCTGTTGGTGCTTCTGTGCCACCACGTCATTGTATGCCACACCTCTCATAGGGATTATGCTTGCAAAAATGCCAGCCCCCATGCATGATGCCCCACTCTGCCAGTCCAGTTCTGCTCACCTGTGGCACTCGACTGGCGATCGAGTGTAGTGTTCCATCGGGTGACTCGACCCCGCAGCCCCACCATGGGGGGCAAGCCAGGGAGGCATCCCAGTAACAGGGGTAAACATGGTTTTGGAACTCCACTGGGGGATGTGCCCGCTCAGTGGCCCTGCTCTGGGGGGTAAGTCCAGGAGGATCACCACTTGAGGCAAGTCCCAGGGGGAAAACTATGCGGCTGGGGATGTGGGGGCTGAGCCTCTCGGGAGGGGGGGGTTGGTGAAAACAAAAGGCATGTTTTTGATATGCTTAAGATGAGGTTATGCTGCCTGTACTGTTCTGCTGGTGCCCTATAGTCCTTAGAAGACTTGTGCCATATTCTTTGCCTGTTGTATACTACACAACATGGTGCTCAACCATGGGATATGTGTGCTGGCCACAGAGGTACAGGCTGCATCAGATATGGAATCAGAGGACCAGGAAATACCAGAGCAACTCATCAGGTGTGATCCCAGAACGGCCAGGAGATCCCAGAAGTACAGAGTCCATGTCATATTTGACATCTATGGACATGGCAGGTGAGTATAGAGCACACAGTACACTGTAAGATAGTTAAGTAATGTAATATGACACAGAATGGGCATCAGCAACAACAACAATTCAAGAAGTGCTGTATTAAATAGCCCCGGTGCAGTTTTGCATGATAACGTATGTAGCACAGCCTGTAATGACATGTTAATGACGCTGTTTGCCCAAGGACTGCTCAATGACCTCATTTGTATACCCTGGCTTAATATTGCAGGTTTGCCCAGCATGCTAACTGATTTTGTACTTGTACACGTGTTTGAGCAGTGTGATTGGTTGTGTATCCCTTTGCCATTGCACAGGCATGATGACATGTCCCATCTATAGGACTGCATGGCCATATGCACAGCAACTCTGCGAAGGCTCGTAGTGCTGTGCAGCAGGGTACATGCGCCATGTGCACATGTGTGTACCATGCACATGCCACTCCATGCTAGTCACTTGCCATTGACCCTCCTTCTAGCCCTGGACTTGCATGTTGTGCAGCACACCAGCACATTGCGCAGTGCTGCTGATGCAGAGTATTGTGCAAAAGCAGCACAGGCTCTACAACAGGAAGCAGTGTGGCACAAGCCTGTGTAGCTGATATGAGAAAGCGGCCATGAGTGGTGAATGACGCCAGGTAGTACTGCAGCATGATCGCAGGTGATCCTCTGTTGAGGTGGCGAACCTAGTGGACCTTGTGGTGGCCAGGGAGGTGAGCTGCTGGGAGAGGCAGCAGGATCAGACAGGCCCCAGTGCAAGGTCTGGTCCTTGGTTGGCCATCACCTGACTAGCAGAACAGGGATTGCCACACCAGGGACCAATGCCAACACCACTTCAGTGATCTGCAATGGAGGAAGGTGCACAGGCTGCACAAACTGTGGGCCATGGTTGCCAGTGGCAGTAGGTATGACTGGGTGCCCGAGGGTGTGTGTACAGGCATGTGTGCACACCTGTGGCACAGTCTGTGTATCTCTGCCCTATCTCAGTTGGAACCCAAGGAGGATTCTGGATATGTCTGGCACAGTAGGGTTTAAGAGGGCACAGGATGCCTGGCAAGTGGCCATAGACTGTGTGAGCACCCATCCATGCCCCCAGGACATGAATCTGCCCATAGGACCTGGCACAATTCCGCCAATGCCTGTGCCACTGACATACTTCTGCCATGCCCCCTGATGGTGTGTGTGCATGTGTGTGTGTATGTTTCTGTATGTGTGTGTGTGTGTGTTTGTCATGGCTAGGCTATCACATATGCTGCATGGTGTGGCCATGGCCATGCACCCCTCCAGTGTAGGGGTCCACAGTGCAGTTCGTACTGCACACATCCAATTCATTAAGGGTGTTGGACACCCATACTCCTCAAGTGACATTGTGGCACATATGCTGGCTTGATTTAAAGTAGTGGTGTACAGTGGGCTGGACTTGCATCCCTGTCCTATGCATGCGGCTGGCTGATTTATTTTTCTTTCTGTCTATGATAGAGTCCAGACCAGCGCAGGCAGCCTGAGACATTTGAGGGTTGGGATGATGTCCTCAGGTGACTGGTGAGGACCATAAAGCTGCCTTGGGCAAAGCCACCCTCTGTAATGCTCCTTGATGAACTTACCCTACTCTGTGTTGCTACCAAACCCCTGTTTACCCTCTCCTTTCCCTTCCTTTTACTAGCCTGTTGCCATTTGTTATTACGGATGCAGTCACTTAAATGGGATGCAGTTATTCAGGATGTCCGGTTAAGCAGAACGTTTCCCTGGCAACTGAATGTGCTTCCATTGTTCTCAATATACTGTACTCCCACTTCATGGGGACACTAATTCCACCTAATCGGGATGTTTTTCCTCTAAATACCTGACTGCAGTGTGCCACTTTATGGTTACCTCAGTATTGCAGCAGTTTCATCGTGAAGCCAAATCGCAAGGAGCTTACTCTGGCAGAGCATGTCAAAGTTGTGGACGCACTCCAGGGTCTGAAGACCTCACTGTCTAAAGTTGCCACTGCTTTTGGGATTTCAAAGAGTCAGGCTGGGAGGATTACCAGAACTGCAATGCCATCATGGCTGAATGGACTGCCTGTTTGAACCCTCAGAGCAAGAGAAAGTGTGAGGTTAATGACGCCGAAGTCGAGGAAAGGCTCCTAGCTTGGTTTAACAATGCAGTCAGCCATGATAACCAGACTGTCAGGACTGCTTCTTGAAAAAGGCAAATAAGCTGGCTATGCAGCTTCAACATGACTCGTTCAGTGCATCTGATGGCTGGCTTTGACATTGGAAAAGTCAACATGAAATCATCTGTAAGAAGGAGCAAGGTGAATGAGCCGATGCTGACATGGGTGCAGCTGATGACTGGGTCCACACAGTGCTCCCCACACTTCTCCAACAGTACACTGCTACAAAAGTGTGCAATGCAGATGAGACTGGGTTGTTCTATTGGGGTTACCCTGACTGCAGTCACGTCCATAAAGATCAGGAATTGCTGGGGGGAGGGAGACAAAGGATCATGCCTCACTCCTTGTGTGCACCAATATGGATGGGTCTGATAAACGACCCCTTCTCCTCATTGATAAAAGCAAAAGACCAAGGTGCTTGCCCAAGGACTTAAAAACATTGCCTTTGACATACAGTTCATCATCCAATGTCTGGATGACAGGATGGATCTTTGGCAAATGGCTAGCATCCTGGGAACAGCAACTGAAATGCCGTAGGTGTAAAATCCTACTTCTGCTTGATAACTGTTCTGCGCATCCACAGGATCTTATTGGGCACTTTCCCCTCAAAGATATTGTTTCTCCCACCAAACACTACCTATCTGATCCAGCCAATGGACATGGAGGTGATTCGCAATTTAAAAGACCACTACAGGGCTTTCATTCCCACCTGTATTGTTGGTGTGGCAGATGAGGGGGGAAATGCCCAGGCATCTGCAATCACTAAGGCTGTCACTTTGCTAGATGCCATCTACATGATAGCAAAAGCCTTGAGCAGTGTAAAGCCAGCAACAATTCACAATTGTTTTAGCAAAACAGTCCACCTTGATGTTAATGACACAAATGACACTGTGAACCAGACAACCAATCCACGGTAGTTCTGGTGGATGTCATCAAGCCAACATTCATTACAGCAAGTGAATTTGCCGACTTTGTAGACAATGATGCAAATGTCCCTACCAAAGGAGAAGTAGCATTGGAAGACATTTGCTCATCAGTAAAATGGGCCCGCCTGGGTGACACAGACAAGGATATAGATGACAAGTGCATCAAGGCATCCCAGGACACTGGAGACACCCAGCTGAAGGCACCAACAAACCAAGAGGCACTGGAGCACCTGCATTCGTTGATGGTGTGGTGCCTACAGCACAGCAAGAACGATGAGTGGAACATGTTACAGACTGTTAAGATCACTGTGTCCAGTAAGATGTGTACTGATTCACGTCAGTGCAGAGTGACTGAATTTTTTTTTAACAAAGATTGAGCAGTGTTGGATTTACTTAGTTACTGATTTAATTAACAAATGGGCACTGTCACTAAGTCACTGATTCGCTTTACTTTTTTTTAATTTTATTTATTTTGATTAAGGTAGTAAAGTATTTCTTGTGTTGGTAAATGTGAAGTACATTACTTTGAATAAAGAGTTTATGCAGTATACTGAGCTGCACAGTTATGTTTCTATCAGATACAGACTACCACGGCTATGTGGCACTGCTAATTCTGATATGTGGGATGGCCACTTAAATGGGACAATCTGGACACCACAGAACCATCCCGTTTAAGCGGCTTCATCTGTAAT
The DNA here is from genome assembly GCA_016271365.2 of Neoceratodus forsteri. NCBI lineage: Eukaryota > Metazoa > Chordata > Ceratodontiformes > Ceratodontidae > Neoceratodus > Neoceratodus forsteri. Next base: position 662,215,566 of record CM028130.1, on the reverse strand, counting down.
ACAGTTATTTTTGATACTGAAGCAGCTGTGTTGAGTGTCTGTCGTGGGTGCCCTCTATGCCCACCCACACCCACCTCGATGTGTAGCTTCATACCCCGTGTCCTAGACAGTGCTGCACCTTTCCACGTCCCCTTAGTGGGTCATACTGTCCTTTGTACTGTGCATAGCACTGCACCTTTGCAATGCACTGTATGTTTGTGTTGAGTACCATCTACCCTATATTCAGAGAGCATACTGTAGCACCAGCACTATGCTGTCTGAATATAGCAGGCTGTGGGCCTGGCGCAAATAGTGGCACAGTGCAATGGCTGCACCTGCATGCACTTTTGAATATCTGGCCCCTGATATTATCCTGGAGTGCAAAACTGTAAAAAAAATAAAGTTCCATTTAATTTTCATTTCAGTATGAACAAAAGCAGTATTTAGCAGGAAACACAAATGCAGATAAAGTACCACCATGTATCTTAAGTGTCAAAAATCATGTATAAATGAGCAAATTATAATCCAGCACTTTTTTTTTATTAAAGAGGATGTTCACAACCAGTTCCACATATTATCACTTCAGCTACTTACCATTGAAATGTATACATTTCATAAGTTTTATCTCTGCCTGCTAAAAATATCATGACATCTCATGGCTTGTTATGATGCCTGGAGTTGAAAATTCAGACTTGCTTAGTATTATAACCTATTCTGTAGAACTCTTAAAAACTACTAGCCCCAATTCTTTACCTATATATAACTGACTAGGAATAAACTATCACTTCCCCTTTGAGTAATCTCAAGCCAAACCAAAGTCAAAGGAGAACTCAAAACCCATCTTTAGCAAAACTAAATTGTTGCTGATATTTAGATAAAGCATATTACTTTGTAATGTGACCTCTGTAGTTCTGTACTCTTCAAAAACCTCTTCCTTTATGCAGCTACTTATGTTGTATCATGACCCTCCCTGACCCATTCAAAAATAAGGGGCTGCATCTCAGCTAGTTTATCCTCCTGATGAAATATCAACAAATAAAATCTGCCCCACCTTCTGCCTGAAGCATTGGTTATTTATTTTGTCTTTATGACCTATGTTTGCAGGGCAGCCCAGCTGTGATGAAGAATCTCATGTCAGTGGATCCTGCTTCTAGCCAGTTTTCCAGGTTTGAAGAAAAAAGTACTGGGAGGTCAAGTGTGTTGCTTGGGGTCACTCAATGAGTAAGTGACTCAAGTGGGATCTGAACCCGTGATCCTCCATTTTACAACTCAGTGCTCTGACAATAAGGCAACACTCATTATTTGTACTCAGAGGGAATTACTGTGCCTCTACCACCCTTTGTTTCTTGCACATTCATAAAATATTAGGCAGTCACGTTAAACATGTGCTTTTTGTGTACATTCATTTTGGACCTAAAACACAAACTGCAGTGGCACTGAAATCCAAAGGTAGCCCCCACAGACCCACTGACTCCCCTGAAAGTCCTTTTGAACTTTTTGTAACCTGTTTTTGTCATGAAAAGAAAGTGGTACCTTCTTGCAAAATAAGTAAGAATTTATTAAATTATGATTTGAAAATGCATGAGTATAATATAATCTATTTATATGCTGGTACCTTCATTCCTTATAATCCTCTAAGCTAAGTTTTAGAAAAAAAATCACAAATATGTTTACTATACATTAGGCAGTTGTAAGAGTTGCAGGTATGACTCCCACCAGAGTGGATCGAATATAGTCAGCCATTACATTACATGGTATAAAAATCTCTTGTTATTATATGGGAAGATTTTGATTCCTTGGTTCCTTATACTGTCATCTGTAATCAAATGTACTTAACAGAAGAATTACAAGCATTTGTCAATGCTGAATGTTGTCTTGCTGGCATTGGCACTGGTAGTGCAGGAGTTAGAGATGCATAATAGGAATGGCAGTGAAGTATGGAACTGACGCCAACCCCACCCCCACCCTGCAGAGACTGACAGGCGCCTGGGTGTGCCTTTGGGGCATCAGCTATAATGCTTATGCCATTTTACCTCACCCTACCCTGTAGACACTGACAAGTGTTGTGGTGTGCTTTGGGATCTTTGGGCTTTATACTTACCCCATTCCATAATGGAAATATGCTGACACAGGTGCAACATAGGAGAATGGGGTGAACGTTAGGGCCGAACACACCAAGGCACACCTTGATGCCTGTCACTGGCTGCAGGGGGGAGGTGGGGGTGGAATGGCATGAGCATTACAGCCAATGATCCCAAGTCACACCCCTGATGCCTGGAAGTCTCTACAGGGTGGGGTGTTACAGTTGGAAACCCTATTGTTGTAGGCGTTTGTTGGTATTTTCACTCCAAATTTTCAACATAAGCATTTTGAGAGGCCTGATGGCACTAATGGTTAAGGCACTGGATGCCACACCTTGTACCACACTGGCAACCTGAGTTCGGGAGCGATCTCAGGCGATGGGGGTTGGCAAGGGAGAGATCGGTTTGAGCACCCGGCGGGCTGCTCTCCTGTCCCAGGGGAGGTATTGGGATGCCCGGCATTCGAGGCCCTGGTGGAGATGGGGCACCGCGAGAAGTTCGGGCGGCACATTACAGCATGCCTGACACTGACAGGGTTGCCATGCGCTGCCGCTGGGTGCACACACACATGGGGGAGTGATGAGAAAAAGGAAAAACCCAGCTCGCAGGGATAGGAGACTGCACCTATCCTCCATGCCCAGCGCTGGGTCCTACTCAGCCGGGCCTCATCACTCCTCTACCTAGGCTCCACCCACTTGCCAGAATCTGCCTTACTAAGACAGCCCAAGGAATGGGCTACCCTCCCTGGGCAGATTAGACTGGGAGTGCTGGCAGTGGGGGGGAGAGAGAGGGCACAAGATCACAGAGGACCTCAGGATGGCAGGCACAAGGAGAGGATGCCTGAGAGAGTTTCCTTGAGCTGCGACAGGAGGGAAAATTAATTTTAAAGAAAAGTAGGCTTTTTGTGACCCCACCTCATGAACAGCGGCACAATCAGTTTGTTAGCTGAAAGGTGGTTTTGGACAGCAGCTATGCCATTTGGTGACACAGGGGATGAAACCACATTTTGGGCAGGATGTGGAAAATGACAACCATATTGTTCATGAGGAGGCGTAAAAAAATGGCAATGTTGAAAATCTGGAGTGAAAATATGAAAAAATTGGTGAAGTCATGAGCATGCATAGAAACTGTGCAACACACATCCATAACTCAATTATTTTTTGGAGTTTTTTAGCCACATTTTCAACATAGGCGTTTTGGGACCTCCCCGCATGAACAGTGGCACTGTGATTTTGTTAATATGTCCCAAAAGTTGATTTCCCACAGCGACCATGCCATTGTGCGCCACAGGTGCAGAAACACATTTTGGGCAGGCTGTGAAAAATGACAGCTGTACTGTTGATAAGGAGGTATGAAAAAGTGCCAGTGTTGAAAATCTTGCATGCAAATATTGCAAATTTGCAAAGTTACAAGGGTGTGTGGAAACTGCGCAATGCACCCTTGTAACACAGTCATTTTATGAACTTTCGCCACCAAATTTTCAACATAGGCATTTCAGGACCTCTGCTCATGAATAAGGCAGTATTATTTTCATGATTTTTCTGGGCAAATTTCATGGTGGCTGCATGGCAAAAACTCAGTATTTCACTAAATAAAAAGAAAATAACAAAAGCATGTAATAGATGGAATAAAGTTATGCTTTAATTGCTAAAAAATTCGATGGTAATTTAAAACATAATTCAGACCATTCTAAAAAGCTTTTAAATAATACTATTTGGCTGTGCAAAATATGCTAAATTTGCAAGATCAGTTCTGCTTGATGCTGCGTCTGTTGTCAGTCAGCATGGATCCATACCGGGAGAATGAGTGCTCAACACTAGCGCTGTGTACAGGTACAGACAGACAACTCAAGGCAAATACATTTTGGTTACAGTTCTCAGTGGTGTTAGGCAGGTGTTAATTAAATAGATGAGCCCACATTAAGGATTTAACTGGCTATAGTCCGAGTTAAAGGATGTAATTAGCAGACAATACTAGATTAATGAAGTGTTTAGAAGTGTTAAAGTGTTCCTTACATTGTTTTTTTTTTTATGTGCACCAGCGCTACAGAGTTGTACCAGACTTGCTCTTAAAATGAGATTTTACTAAATTTCATGCTACGTTTACCATAAATGGGGATTACATGGATGTCTGCCTGTTTCATGGTAATATGAATTCCGTGCGGTCCGCGATTTAATTACTGCCTTACTCATGAACAGCGTCACCGGCATTTTCTCAAACTGTCCCAAAAACTGATTTCACACAGCAACTGCGCCGTTCTGCTCCAGAAGTGCGATAACACATTTCGGCCAGGATATGTAAAATGACAGCTGTACTGTTCATAAGGTGGTGTGGAAAAATGTCAATTTTGAAAATCTGGAGTGAAAATATTACAAATTCATTAAGTTTTGAGCGTGCGTGGAAACAGTGCAATACACACTCGTAAAACAGCCATTTTGGGGATTTTTTTCCACAAATTTACAACATAGGCTTTTTGAGAGCCCACTTTGTTACTCAGTCCTGAAAGGTGATTCTGCTCAGTGACCGCAAAATCACATTTCAGGACCGAATAACGCCATGACAGTGACTGAATTTATGAGGAGGGGTTCCAATAACCCCATGTGGAAAATTTGGTGCAACAATTCCAAAAAATGTCCGGAGATATGCACCAAAGTTGAAAAAAACCTATTTATGCCATTATACAGCTTACCAGCATTTCTTCAGTTCGCAGTCGGCTTTGAAGAGTGCAGACGTGTTCCCAGTCCACTGAAGATCGTTGCGCCAGACACCAGAGGTAAGTATGGGGTGAGGTGGTGTGTGGGGAGGCAGGGTGCACAGTGGGTGGGTGCAGGTTGTGGGAGGGGGTAGAGAGACCGCAAGGGACCGTTTTCTTCTTTCACAGGGTTAAAAAAAAAAACATTGTGGGGCGGTTTTTCTTTTCAGGGAATTTGGCACACTAGGGTGGGCTCCCAGCTTACCACCTAAGTGTTTTAGGGGGGATGCTGTAGCCGACGGGGGATTGGGCATCCCCGTTGGCACATACTGAAGGGGGGCAAGAGCCAAGGGGGATTGGGCAACCACCTCGGCACATAACAAATGGGGGGGGGGTGCATCATGTTGACAGGGAGTGGGCTGTCCCATCGGCACATACATTGGGTTAGGGCATGCCAACAGAGGGATTGGGCACCCCCGGAGTCGGCATTGTGGCAGGCAGTGTGCCGCCATGTTTCATGTAATTTTTTACCAGGGAAAGCACATCGGGAGGTGCCACTGCATATGACGAGCTTTGCTTGCATTGCAGCAGACCTTTCCTTAGATGTGGTCACCACATTATGTATTCATGGTGTGGTGTCGACATGCAGGCTTATTGGGGAATGAAGGACACACCAACTGATGCATGCCCTGCATTCACCCAACAGTGACCGCACCTCCAAATCTGCTACTAATGCAATATGTTGGCTGGTGCACAAGCACGAGTCAACATAAAAAGCTGTGGAATACATGGTAGTGCTGCCCTCACAGGCACCTAGGACAATGTCCCTGCAGCCAATAGTGCTCAGGCCCTACAGTGCTATTCAAAACAGGAGGTATGCAAATGAGGCCATTGGGCATGCAAGACACTAGATGTTATTAGCATGCCCATTATGGGCTCCTTTGCATACCATTACTATGTGATTTCACCCTTCCCTGCAGCCCAAGCCCTGCACAGCTGCACTCCCCCATAGACCAGTGTTGCCCACCCCCACCCTGATCATGGCCCCAATGGCATGGGAACAGTTCCTAGCACAGTGTAGTGTCCCACCCCAGTCCCTAATCACTCCATTGTCCACCCAATAGAATACAGCAGTTATTTTCTATAGCGTAGGGTCACTGCCCAGTCCCGTTATAATAAAAAATAAACAAATTCCATTTTCCATAGTGTAGTGGTCCCTCCCCCCACTCCAGTCCCTGATCCCATTATAAGACAAAATAAACAAATCCCTGTTTCCATAGTGTAGTGGTCCCACGCCCTCTCTGGTCCCGATCCTGTTATAGGAAAAAAAAAACAAATCTCCTTTTCCATAGTGCAGTGCTCCCCAGCCCTCCCACCCACTCCAGTAATGGCACCCCACCCACTCGCCCCACCCCAGTATGCCTGACATTGGGTGCACAGCATGGCCCTCCTCTCACCTCCATTGTTGCCCGCCAACTATCATGTGAATGATAGCTTACAGTATACACCACAAGCCCATTGGTTGACATGTCAGTCAATGGGCTTGTGGTGTATACTGTAAGATGTCATTCACAAGTCAGTCGGTGGGCAGCCATGGAGGTGAAAGGAGGGCTGTGCTGCTTTCCAACTGGTGGGCAGTACCGGGATGGGGGAGCGGGATGGGGTGCTGTTAATGGAGTGGGTGGGGTTGGGGAGACCACTACACTATGGAAAAGAGGATTTATCTTTTTTTTCCTATAATGGGATTGGGACCGAGGAGGGGGGTGGGACCACTACACTATGGAAACAGGGAATTTTTTTCCAATAACGGGATTGGGACCAAGGAGGGGGGTGGGACCACTACACTATGGAAACGGGGATTTACTTACTTTGTCTTATAATGGGATCGGGGACCGGGGTGGGGGGAGAGACCACTACACTATGTAAAAGAGGATTTGTTAATTTTTTATTATAACAGGATCGGGGACTGGGGAAGGAACACTACGCTATAGATACAGGGATTTGTTTATTTTTTATTATAACTGGAATGGGGACCAAGGTGGGGGGAGGGACCACTACGCTATGGAAAAGGGGAATTTTTTAATTATAATGGGACCTCTGACAGTGATTGGGGGAGGCTGCAGTACCTCTGCAAACCTCTAGGGTTTGCAGGGAGTCCTGACAGGTTTTCCGGGGCCGTAATTTGCTCCACGCAATGGCCTTTGCGAAGGGCTAGTGCGTGGAGCAAATGTTTGTGAATGGGATTGCTGGGCTATGCAAGTCAACTCCCACTTATTTGCATTGCAGTCCCCCTCACTACTTTTCCCCGGCATAAACCCAGTTGGTGGGGGCAAACAGGACTTTGTGAATACCAGCTATTCACAAAGCCCAGTTTGCCCTGGGCAAAATGGGTTTGCACCCAGGCAAAGCTTTGTGAATCCTGCCCCAGGGGTTTATAAATTTGCAGTTTACATTCTTGCAAAATTTAATTTAAAATGTTGTAAAAGTTTGACAGTTCCATTTAAAGTTGTAAATATGAACTTTGTCAGAAATGACCATGTGGTAGAGTAGCTTAAATGTGGATATGTTGTTTTAAAAATAGATGAAAATAAGTGAAATTTAAATTTTGGCAACATGTTTTGCAGGCCGCACCTCAGTCACATTTGAAGTTAAAAATCTGAAACTATGTACATATATACTGTAAATGTAGTGATAACCTGTACACCTGTAGCATTTTATAACATTTCAAAGAATACTATCAGAATTATACTAAAATAACAGAAATCTAAATTTAGCAAAATGTTTGGCTACCTATAACTCAGACCCCTTTGAAGTTTGAGACTTAAAATATGGTACACGTACCCATGTCGTATGTTTCTCTAAATCCTGAAACTGTGGAGAAATTTGGATACAAAATTTTAGAATTAGATCAAAATAACTGAATATTGAATTTTGATTAAATGTCTGGCCAGTGGCCACCCATAACTCTGCCCCTTTCAGCTTATGACTGATACATTTGGTGCATTCGTGTATACCATTACTAACTGTCCAAGTACCAAATTTTGTGGCAGTGAGGTATGTACTTTTAAAATTAGAGCAAAATAACTAAAATTTAAAATCTGAGAAAATTCCATGGGATTTTAGTGCAAATTCCATGAATTTCCACAGAATCGGAATGGTAATTCTATGTGCATTCCACAGGCAGCATTTTATATTCCACATAGCTCTAGTTGTATCTTAACAGAAAGGGGCAAGCATTTAGGGTGACAGGATTGCAGATGTAGTACCTGCTACTTTAATCTAGTAGAAAGGGTGATAATGGGTAACAAGGCACCATACAATTATTTATTTATGCTTTATTTATTTTTAGTTTTTAACCAGGGAAGGCACACTAAGCTATTATAGCTTGTTTCCAGGTGCATCCTGAGGGTTGGGTTACATGGACCTCTTTTATTGATAGGAGGAATGTTGGACATGACATCATGGAAATGCCCCTGCTTTTCCTGATAGCTGTCTGCTTCCTGCATTAGGATAGAGAGACTTGAAGTGAAGGAGGTGGACATTGTGTCCAGGGTGTAGGAGACTGCTTTCCTTCCCTTTCTAGAGAACTAAGGAAGCCCTGAGTGTACCTGCACAGCCTAATTTTGTTGAAAATTAAGTGTTCATTGGTGATAGTGAGACCAAACAAGCAAACTGGACTATGAGGCCCAGCCCTATGGCACAGCGGCAAGATATCTGTCTGTGGCACCAACATCCCGGGTTCAGGGACAGACCCAGGAGTTGGAGGGCCTGCCACTGGGAGAAGGATTGTGCATCCTATGAACTGCTATCCTTCTCCAGGGGGTGGGGGGAAGGGTGTATGGCACAATGAGGACCCCTGGTAGAGGCTGGGGATCCCGTGTGGCTGGCACCACAAGCAACAGGGGGTGGGGTGGATGCTGGCATCATTGCAAGTCCCCACCCTCGGGAGGAAAACTTCCAAAAAATGTCACAGGCCACTAATGATGGCCCCACCCCCGCTGCTGCTCCCCACTTAGACCAAAGTCTGCTGGGGGGGGGGGTCCCGCTCCCATGACCCTGCCCGGGGGGAAGCCAGGATTTTGTGACCCGAGTTTCCATGGAGGGGTCACTCAACTGGCGGCCCTGTCTGGGGGAGAGGCCTGGAGATGGGGAGAGCAGTGGGAAGGGCAGGGGACCAGAGCCCTGGACCAGGGAAAAAGAACTGGACTATGAGTACTGCTCTTCCTGCTCCCATTGCTGGTGAGCCTAGGACTTCATCTATGGTTTATTCAAACAGTTTGGAAGAAGAATAAATGGCTAAGCAACTGTTAGAAAATAAAAGTGTTACCTGTTAGCAATAACCACGGAGGAGGAAGCGCATTTTGAAGTGGCAAAACTCCAGCTCAGACATGCAGAAGATGACTGCCCAGAGACGAGGACTAAGCAGGAATCCTCTAACACTTCTTCGAAGAAGCTGTCAGAATCAGCTGGCAGAAGTCTTGACACTTGCCAGCTGATTCTGGAGTCAGTAAGGACACCGTCTGAGGGAATGCCCAAGCCTCCCAGTTTTATTGCTCATTCAACAGCAGGAATGACTCCACAGCCTACTCCTTGTAGTAGCGCTAGTTTATAGAAACAGAGAAACATATTCTTTGATGGCAGATAAGGACCGCTTGGCCCAAGCTACAGAAATTCAGAATACACATAAGGAGCCAGAAGAACTGTGGGTCACCCTGGAAAAAGGAAATGGGACAGCCATAAGAACTGGGGTTGTCTACAGGCCCCCAGACCAGGAGGAGGACATAGACACATTACTGTTAGAGGATATACAAAACATGACAGCTAAAGGGGAGGTTCTGATAATGGGAGATTTCAACATGCCAGATACAGATTGGTCAATACCAGCAGGAGCATCTGCCAGAACTAGACACATGGTGGATTCCCTGTATTGGGAGGGCCTCAAACAACTGGTACAACAACCCACAAGAGACAGGGCTATCCTAGATCTAGTACTGACTAACAGGGAAAGGATCACAGATCTCCAGGTAGAAGGTCACCTGGGGGCCAGTGACCATCACATGGTTTGGTTCAGTTTGGCCACTACAAATAAATCATCCCATTTCTAGGCAAAAATATGGGACTTCAGAGGAGCTGACTTTGATAAGATGTCCAACAGAGTTAAGCTAGCCCTGGCAAAAAGAAATACAAGTGAGGGGGTACAGGCAAAGTGGGCAAGCATTAAGGTTGCAATACTTGAAGCAACATCCCATTGTGTTAGAGAGAAAAGGAAGTGCAAAGAAGGAGGAAACCACTTTGGTTCTCAAAAACAATACCTGAAAAGGTCAGAGCCAAAAGGCTGGCCCTCAGGAAATATAAGGGAATGCAGTGGGATGAAGATAGGGAGGCATACCAAACTGCCCTAAGGGAAGCAGGGAAGGCAGTAAGGCAGGCAAGGCCCAAACCGAGGAAACACTAGCACAAACAGTAAAAGAAGGTGACAAGACTTTCTATAGATACATTAGTGAAAGGAGAAAGTCCAGAGGGGGTATTGCCAAGATCAAAGGAGATAAGGGGCATGTGAGGAGGAGATCCATGTAAAAGCATCTATCCTAAATAGATACTTCTGCTTGGGATTTACTGAAGAGAAGGTAGGGCAGGGCCCACAGCTCAGCACCATGGACACAGGGGGGAGGTAGGCGAGCACTAGTCCCTTCACAAAGGAAAGGGTCTTAAAAGAGGTCGATAAGCTCAGGGTGAACAAGGCAATGGGACCTGATGGCATACATCCCAGGGTACTAAAGGAGCTAAAGGTGGAACTAGCAGAGTCATTATCAGAACTGTTTAGTGAGTCTCTGAGCACAGGAGAGGTCCCAGAAGACTGGAGAAGGGCTCATGTGATCCCGCTCCACAAGGGTGGTAGGGGAGAGGAGGCTGGGAACTTCAGACCAGTCAGTCTTACCTCAGTAGTTGGCAAGATTATGGAGGCACTCCTTAAGGAAAGAATAGTGCAACACCTGGAATCCATAGGAGCACAGGATCCAAGACAGCATGGGTTTACAAAAGGAAGGTCCTGTCAAACTAATCTCATGGATTTCTCTGACTGGGTAACCACAGTGGTGGACCAAGTGGGAGCAGTTGATGTCACCTATCTTGACTTCAGCAAAGCTTTCAATACTGTTCCACATAGAAGATGGATTAATAAGCTGGGTAGACTTGGGTTGGGTCAGACGTTGGTCAGCTGGGTGGCAAACTGGTTGATGGGCAGAAAACAGAGAGTGGTGGTAAACGGTATACAATCAGAAGAGATGCAAGTCACAAGTGGGGTACCTCAGGGATCAGTCCTGGGGCCAGGCCTCTTCAATATCTTTATCAGTGACATTGCAGATGGACTGCAGGGTAAGGTTTGTCTGTTTGCAGATAACACCATGATTTGCAACAGAGTAGATGATCCAGATGGGTTGGGCAGAATGAGAAGAGATCTGGATAAACTAGCAAAATGGTCGGAAGAGTGGCAACTGGGGTTTAATGCAAAGAAGTGCAAGACCATGCACATATGGAAGAGAAACCCTGAAGCTACCGATAGGCTGGGAGGGGAGTTGCTAGCAGTCACGAGGAAAGAAAGAGACTTGGGCATCATCATCACCGATGGCCTAAAATCATACAAGCAGACCACTAAAGCAGTAGGTAAGGCTAGAGGGATGGTAGGGTGTATTAGTAAGCGTATCACAAGTCAGAAGAGGGAGGTAATAATCCCTCTTTACAAGACACTGGTTAGGCCCCATCTGGAGTGCTGCATGCAGTACTGGAGGCCACACCTTCACAAGGACATTAACCAAACTGAGGCAGTCAAGAGAAGGACAACCAAAATGGTGCAGGGACTGCATCAGAAAACATATGAGGACAGATTAACAGAGTCTAATATGTATACCTTACAGCAAAGGAGGGAGAGCGGTGACATGATCGAAACATTCAAACACCTTAAGGGAATTAACAAGGTGAAAGAGTCTAACATGTTTCAATATAAGAAAAATAGCAGGACAAGAGGACACAGCATGAGATTAGAGGGAGGCCAAATAAGGGGTAATGTGAGGAAGTTATTTTTCACAGAAAGGGTGGTGGATACATGAAATGGCCTACCTCAGGATGAGGTGGATATGAGTACAGTGCAGGGCTTCAAACAGGCATGGGATAGGCATAAGGTAGCAATACAGATGAATATGAATAAATGTGCCATTGACAGAGCAAAGGCCAATGGCACATTTATAAGGTAGAAAAAGAAATGGGCAGACTGGATGGGCCTTGCGGTCCTTATCTGCCATCAACTTCTATGTTTTTATGTTTCACCTAGTCTGCCCATTTCCCCTACCTATTGGATAAGCTGCAGATCCTAGCTAACCAACAGCCTACTTCTTCCTACCCCCCCACCAGAATTGCATTATATCTGTCCCATGCATTCTTGAATTCCCCCACTGTTTTTGACCCCACAAACTCCTCAAGACTGCTGTTCCATGCATCCTCCACCCTCTCTGTAGAAAAATATTTCCTCTCATTGCCCATGAGCCGTCATTCCCATCTTCAAATTGTGTCCCCTTTTTCTTGCACATCTCTTTTTCTGAAAGATGTTACCCTCTTGGACTTTGTTGATTCCCTTGAGGTACTTAAAAGTTTCTATCATGTCCCCTCTCTCCCTCCTTTCCTCAAGGGTATACATATTAAGCTCCTTTAGTCTCTCTTTGTATGGCTTCTGTTGTAGACCCTGCAGCATTTTAGTTGCCCTCCTCTGGACTGCCTCCATCCTATGTTCTTGCAGAGATTAGGTCTCCAGAACTGCAAGCAGTACTCCAGATGGGGTCTCACCAACTGTCGGTACAGAGGGATGACAACTTCCTGTTTTCTACTGGTGATACCTCTCCCTATACATCCCAGTATCCCCCCAGCCATCCTTACTGCCTTCTCACATTGCTTGCTTACCTTTACGTCATCTGATATGACTATCCCCAGATCCCTTTCCATTTTTGTTTTTGATAATACCCCCCACCCCCCATTGTGTACTCTTCCCCTGGGTTTTTGTTTCCCAGGTGCATTACTTTGTACTTCTTTGCATTGAATCTAAGCTGCCATACTTTTGACCATTCCTCCAACCTTGCCAAGTCCCTTCTCATCCTTTTCACCCCCCCCATGTATCAACACTGTTGCAGATCTTTGTGTCATCTGCAAAGAAGCATACTTTTCCTTCCAGTCCCTCTACAATGTCACTTACAAAGACATTAAAATGGACCGGACCCAGTAATGATCCCTGTGGTACCCTACTAGTAACTCTCCTTTCTTTGGAGTGGACTCCGTTTACTATTACCCACTGTGTCTTGTTGTTCAGCCAATTTTTTACCAGGGCTACCACCCTGGGACCCACTCCCAGGCTGGCTAATTTGTTGAGTTCACACATGCGTGTCAAAATCCTTGGGAGAGTACGCTTTGAGGGGTGTGACACTGTTTGCCTAATGCAGAGTCCTCTGCATGGTGCTCGACAGTATCACACCAATCCTCGGTCAGGCTGGTCCTGATGCTGTTTTGCCTGCAATGGTCTGCACTTGAAAAGAAAAAGCTGTGCCAGTCAGGAACCGTCTTTTTCCTTTCATCTGCAGGTCACCGCAGAGCAAATAGCTGTTTGTGTTGTGATGCAGATTCTCCCACCCATGCAAAGCAGGCCATAGCCTAAGTGCTGTATGGGCTGGGAGTATTGAGTGCTAGAAGGCATTTTTACTGTGGGGTTGAAATTGGCATCTGTCCACCCACCAAATGCGGATGGATTTCAGGGTGGGTAAAACTGCACTAGCTGAATGCTCACTGGGCACCTGCACTCAGCCACAGCAAAAGCACAAACAAAGCTAGCCAGCATTTCATGTGTTTGTTGCTTGTGCACACTTTGACCTTTGTCTGGGAGTGGGGGATGCTGTAGGATGAAGAGCCTTAGGTTGGCTGAATTAGCACACCTTCTGATTGGTTGTAGCATCAGTATGGAGTGTGGCTTGTTAGGGGCAGCATGTTGAAATGCCGTAATTGCTGGAAGCCAGGAAATAAGAAGAATTCTGTGCCTGTTCTGAGGAGACAGAGAGAGAAAGAGAGAAAGAGAGAAAGAAAAAATTTGACTCAATACCGCAACCCATGGAGAGAACAAGTTGGAGCCTGTAGAATCGCCCTGATCATTGGAGGCAATGGGAGATGTTGTACTGTGAGTTAGGAGTCTGCTGGGAGTGGTGTCAGGGGAGAGAAAAGAGACGGAATGAACTGAGCAGTTTCAGAAGCCAGCGGAGACTCAAGCTGGGCTAGCACAGAGTCTGGCAGTGTTGCATTCCTTGAGATCAGGCACTGTTTACCACCAGTCCCAAGTTCTGCATCATGTTCCCGACAGAAAAGTTAAGGTATGTGCAAAATGAATATTGTGGAACACGGTGTTGGTATTCTGGCAGGTGAACTTATCTTAGTCAAGTCATAGTGAGTAGATTTTCCTATGAGTTTGTACGTGCTTGCTGGCTCATTCTTGTGATGAAAATCGACGAAATTCTATGTGGCAGCAGTTAGAGAAAAAAAAACACTCACTGCCTGCAAAGTACTAGTACACCCCAGCCCAATTCAGTCTGCTTCAGTAAAGTGTGGTAACAGTGATGTTAACTAATTTTTTTTTAAGGATCTGTTGATGGCAGAGGTCCCATAGGAGCATAGTTTACTGAGTGAACTGGGCAATGTGTCAATGTGTCAATGCATTGATTGGGAGATAGGGCCTCGAGTGCAGTGACAGTTAGTCTAGCATTTGTGTTTTTTTCCCCCAGGAGATAAGCTGTTTTTTTCTCAGATGCTCCTGGTGCATACTTAGGTTTCTCAGTGTCTGTGTTGCTGTGTTTGCAATTTGCTAATGCCTGCTGAATTGGGGGGGGGGGTGCTTGTTGCTGTGGCTGGTGTATTTATTTCTCAGTTCTAAAAGATTAAAGGAAGGAAGGTTGCAGTCTGCTGAAATATGGAGAAAGAATTGAGTTTCTCATCATTTTTTCTGCTGGGCTAGTGAAAATCATGGCGGGCCAGTGGATTTTTCCAGTCAGTAGCCCAGCAGGCTGGTGGCTGAAAAAGTTAGTTGCAACCCCAATATGCATGATCCGATCATGCTGGCTGGGAAGGGGGGCTTTCCTCGCCTGCCTCTTCTATGTCCCTGACGCACTGGTGGACCCCCTCCCCCCACCTGCCATCATCAGGGTACTCAATAGCCATGTGGCCTGTATCCCCAAACCCCTTATTCTTTAATGTTTCACATTGGGAGCCCACCTCAGCGTGCCAAAACCTGCTTGGCATTTTCTGACACCAAGATGCCCACTCCTGGTGTCGGTTAAGCCCCCCCCCCACATAAACTCCGACCGCAGGGTGCCCATTCCCCGGGTCAGCATTGATTCCCCCTTGAGCCCCCACCCAGTACTCTGGCACACTGGGAGCCCACCCCAGTGCGCCAACATCTATAGTTTCCCTATAAAAAGGAAAATGAAAACAGACCCACAAAATCTTTTTTTTTTTTTAAACCTGAAAGGGCAGAAAATAGTCCCTCATCATTGCCGCTGGCCCCCTTCCCCAACCTGCACCCTCCCTCTGCACACCCCAGCTCCCTGCACTCCCCTCACCCATACTTACCTGCAGAGGTCAGGAGCAGAGATCTTCAGTGGACCAGGAATACGTCTGCACTCTTCAAAAGCCGACCGATAAGTCCTATAATGGCAGTGAATGGGGGGGGGAGGTCAATTTAGGTTGATATCTCAGCCATTTTTGGGAGTTTTGGTCCCAGATTTTCAACATGGGGTTCTTGGGACACCATCTCCTGAACACAGTCACTGTCATTTTGTTTCTCTGTCCCAAAAGGTGATTTCATGACCACTATGCGGAATCACCTTTTGGGACCAATTAATTAAACAACAGTACCACTGTTTATGAGGTGGGGTCCCACTACACCCTTGTTGCAAAAATGCTGAAAAAACTCCCACAAATGACTGCATTATGAGCATCCATTGCACAATCTCTATGCACACTCGTAATGTTATCGGTTTTTTAAGATTTTTGCTCCATATTAACAACATTGCCATTTTTTCACACCCCCTTATGAACAGTACAGCTGCCATTTTTTGTATCCTTCCCAAAATCTGTTTTTGCACTTGTGGTGCAGAATGGCACAGTTACTGTGTGAAATCAACTTTCAGGACAGATTAACAAAATTCCAGTGCCACTGTTCATGAGGGGAGGACCCAAAAAGGCCATGTTGAAAATTTGGTGAAAACATGCCAAAACTTGACTGTGTTGCGCAGTTTCTATGCACACTTGTAACTTAGCCACTTTTTTCATATTTTCACTCCAGATTTTCAACATTGCCTTTTCTTCACACCTCCTTATGAACAATACAGCTGTCATTTTTCACGTCCTGCCTGAAATGTGTTTCCACACCTGTGGTGCCAACTGGCACACTCACTGTGTGAAATCACCTTTTGAGATTGAGTAAAAAAAATGATACTGGCATTGTTCATGAGGTGATGTCCCAAAAAGCCATTGTTGAAAATCTGAAGCAAAAATACCAACAAATGCCCAGGGCATTAGGGTTTTCAACCATAATGCCCACCCTTAAAATGCAAGACAGAGGAATATACAGAGAAACATACGGGGAGGCATTTACGAGAGCAATACCAACAGTGAACTCTCTGCATTGACAAATGCTTGTTTATTCATCTTTTGTGTGGGACTGTGTCAAATGCCTTGCTAAAGTCTAGGTAGGCCATGTCCATAGTCCCTCCCTGGTCTACTACTTTGGTTACCCAGTCAAAGAAATCTATTAGATTCGTCTGACATGATCTTCCTCGTGTGAATCCATGCTGCCTTGGGTCCTGTGCCCCACTGGTCTCTAGGTACTCAACAGTTCTTTCTTTCAGAAGTGATTCCATCATTTTCTCAATCACTGAGGTCAAGCTAACAGGTCTGTAGTTTCCTACCTCTGCTTTGCTACCATTTTTGTGAAGGGGAATCATATCTGCCCTCCTCCGTTCCTTAGGTACCACACCATCCTCCCATGATTTGTTAAAAAGTTTAGTCAGTGGTGTCACTAGTTCTCCCCTTAGTTCCTTTAGAATTCTGGGATGAATTACATCAGGCTCCACTGCTTTGTCCACCTTCAGTTTTAGGAGTTCTTTTAGAACCCTTTCTTCTGTGAAAGAACTAGTATCGCCCCTTCCCCCTAATCCAGAGTGCTTCTAATGATTTGATTAGGTACCTCCCTCTCATTTTCTCTTGTGAATACTGAGCAGAAGCATTCGTTCAGTATCCCTGCTTTTTCACTGTCCCTCTCTGCCCACCCTCCTTCCCCATTATTAAGCCTCACTATCCCTCCCATGGTCTTTCTTCGCTCCCTAATGTACCTATAAAAGGTTTTATCCCCCTACCTAACCAAGTTGGCTATCTTTTCCTCAGTTTGGACCTTTGCTATTCTGACTGCATTCCCTGCTTCCTTCTGCTTTAACTGGTACAGTTCTCTGTCCTGCTCCTTCGGTGTTTCCTTATACTTCCTGAATGCTATCTTTTTCTCCCTAACCTTCCCCACCACCTCTTTTGAGAACCATAGTGTTTTTTTTCTTTCATTTTAATTTGTTTATTTGCTTCACACAAAGACTTGTTACTTCTGTGATGGCAGTTTTGATGTTTCCCCATTGTTCTTCCACCCTTCCTTCTTGCCTCTGTGCTAGTGCTTTTCTGACGCACTCTCCCATTTTGACAAAGTCAGCCCTCCTAAAGTCCAGTACCCTCACATTTGTATGGCTGGACTCTATGGCTGTGTTTATCATGAATTACACTGTTTGGTGGTCACTTGTTCCCGGATGGCTACCCACTTCTAGATCTGAGAGTACCAAGTCTAAGATTGCTCCCTCCTGAGTTGGTTCCAACACTAGCTGCCTGAGGCATGCCCCCTTTAGGGCATAGAGAATGACCCTGCTCTTGGATGTGGCTGCAGCAAAGGTGCTTCAGTTAACGTCTGGCATATTCAGGTCCCCCATCAACAATAACTCCCCTTTTTCTGCCATCCTAAGGATGCCTTTTATCATATCCTTGTCCATTTCCTCCCCCTGAGATGGGGGCTGTATACAACCCCCGTGCTGACTGTGGTGCTATTTCCAGTCTCCAGGGTGACCCACAGTGCCTCCTCTCCTCTCCTCTCCTCCCTCTTTACCCTTTAGTTCCATTGCTTTGATCCTCTCCCTTATGTAGAGAGCTACTCTTCCTTCTCTTCTACCCTCCCTGTCCCTCCTGTAGATTGTGTAACCTGGTATGTTGACATCCCAGTCATGGTTCTCTGTGTACCATGTTTCTGTGACTGCCACAATAGTCAGATGTCCAGCTTCCATCAAGGCCACCAGTTCAGGGAGCTTGTTACCTAGACTATGGGCATTGGTAGTCATTACCCTGCATTTTTTGATGGCCTTGACCCTTTTTGGCCCATCCCTGTCCTTACTGCCTTTGCCTTTTTCTCCATTTCTCCACCCCTGCCCTTGTCCCTAACGACTTCTCTGTCTCGGTGTTTACCTCACTAACTGACCTGATTTTTGGGGGTGGGGCTAGGACTTTCCTGCTCCTTTTCAGTGACTCCCCCCTTGGCTAGTTTAAATGCTTGTCAATTAAGCATTTAAACCTATCACCTAGGATTCTGGTTCCCCTCCCAAACAGATGCAGACTATCACATCAGTATAGGCCTGCATCCCTCCAGGCGGACCCCCAGTCCCCAATGAAGCCAAAACCCTGAGCTCTGCACCAGTTTTTCAACCACTGATTGGATCCTATGGTGTAGAGCACCCTAGCCTCACCCATGCCATAGACAGGCAGCACCTCCGAGAAGGTTACCATGAGTGCTACAAGTCTAAGACCCCTCCCCAACTCCACAAACTCCTCCTGCACTGCTCTGATCCCTTTCCCAGTCAGGTCATTTGTCCCCAGGTGGATAATGACATTCAGCTCCCTCTCCTGTGCAGCTGCTCCTGTGCTCCTGAGGATTCACTCCTTGTCCCTCCAATCATGGTGCCAGGCAGGCACCTTACCTCCCTCTCCCCCCCTTCCCCAGTTCTACCCTCCTAACAATGGAGACCCCCACCAGGAGTTGTTTCCTATCCCTGTGGGGTCCCATGCTACCCTCCTGTGGATCTCCTTTGTGGAAGTTCCCAGCATCCTCCTCGGTCTCCACTGCAGGTGCCTCCATAGAGGAACCACACTATGCCAGGATGGCGTACGAAGTGTGGAGAGGTACAGCTAGAGGGTTGTGCCTCTGTTCCACCCCTATCACCCTACTTGAGCCCACTGTGGTCCAACTGCTCCTCCTTCTTGGCAATTTCTGATACAGCAGCAGTGGCCCTGGTGGTCCCTGGGAGGGAGAGGAGGTCCCCTGAATCCTGGCCAACTCAGCCTGGAGATGAGCAACTTCCTCCCCCAGCCCAGAGAGGTGCATGCAAATGGGACAACACCACATCCTCCAGAATGTCTCCCAGAAGGCTGCTGCTCTACAGCCACTACACTACACCACTCCCATCATGTCTTATTTGTGGCCCCTCAAATGTTGTTTTATATGCTTACTCTTTCCTCTCTCTGTTTATTTCATTTTTTCTATTTTATTTTTTCCCTACTTTCCTACTGCCTCTGTACCCTTAAATCTTCTGCTTTTCCTTTTCTGAGACAGGAAGTTCCTGTATTCCTCAGTAGTCTCCTTTTTACTTGTTCACAGTCAGACCTCCAGCAGCCAGAGGTGGATGGAGAGCTAGTCTTTTCCTTCTAGGATGGTGAGTCTTTTTTACCTCTATGATCACTCCCTTCCTGCTCCCAAACAGGAAGTTCCTGTTGTCAGTCAAATTGTGTGGCTAAGGGGGGGGGTGGAGGAGAGGGAGGACTATATAATCCCATTAGGGTAGTAAAGTTTTAACATCACTTCTTTCTCTTGCTGTTCTCTGCCAAAAGCTATCTAGGGCAGTTTTAAATCCAAACACCTGGCTTCCTTATGATAGGTCATTGTTCCTCCTGAATGGTCAGTATAGGTGCACTCCTCAGCACTGGCTGGGAACAAATGGGTCCTGATAGGAGGTGGATCTCAGGTTCATCCCTGATCAGAATGCCTCGGGATGGAGCACCACCAGTGAAAACATTGGAACAAGCAAGTATGTTGGTATCCTCTTCCATCCATCATAAAACCCTAGGAACTGAGTTGTCCAGTGACATGACTCCAATCTCTGGAGACCTAACTTTGCTTTCTGATTTAGAACTAACACCAAACCAGTTTTATGAGTTCTGCAACAGGCCTCTTCTTCTCTTGCACAAGTACCTGCCCCTTCCCTTGCAGATCTTGTTACTGTGTTACCCCTGGCCCAAACCTCCGTTGCTGCATTTGCATTTGCTGAGAATGTATTTATAACTGTTGTTGTTTCCCTGGCCCCCACTATCCAACAGGAACAAGGACAGCAACTCTTACCTATTGACTCTTCTTCTCAGGATTCACAGCCTCCTACCAGCAAAGGCCCTATTCCTACCTTGCAAGTCCCTGATTCCAGACCTTCTAATCCCAGGCCATGTACCTCTCTTTTCCACACCTCCATCTTACCTGCCAAGAGGCATAATGCAGTATGGTTGCAGTACCGTGGTGGACTGGAAGATGTTCCTGACAGACTCTGTGTGGCCTGAGATCTACTCAATGGATCAGTGCTCTTTACTGCAAATAATACCTATGCTTTGATCCATGTGAGCAGTGAACAAGCTTTTGATGCTAGTTTCAAGACACCTAATACTCTGAAACATTTTTGGCAGCAGTACCACTCTCTTAAACATGCCCCTCTTTGGACACCCTTTCTGGCTATACCTCTTACAAAACCTGCACACAAGACAGTCACTATCCTGTTTCATAACAAGGGAATCTGCATCACAAATATCGTCTGGCTCAGACTAAAAGGTACTGTACTTGGAGATCTTGAAGACATTATTGATTCTGATGGTATATGGACTGAGGGGCGGAACATTTGGCTAAAACTTATACAGATGGAGTCTGGCCTTAAGCATCTCAGTAATAGCTTTCTTTGGGGATAATATCATGGGATCTTATTCTATGCAGGTCAGTCCAAGTAGCTTTTGTAATGAGATAGGTCACGCTAGCCCTTCACTGTACTTATGAGATGCAGTGTAATCTCTGTGATGAGATGGGTTTTCCTACTGAAGCTGTCCATGAGCAGCCCATAATCAACCCAATGAAGACGACCAGAAGGAACAAAGTGTCTATGTGTCACAAGCCCAAAGACACCGCTCTATGAACAGAGCAGCCTCCTCATGACCTGATCCTCACTGTAACCTGCCTTGGCCTGGTACTAATATGGCTCTGCACTCCTTAGTCATCATCTCTGTTTCTACTCCTGAGACTGCTCCTGCATTTGATCAGTCACTCCCTCCCACCATGGTTCAGCCTGAGATGGACTGCACTGGCCGCCTGTTCAGTGATGGATCATCTTCAAGGTTGGTTTGCTGACCTATAAAGCCTTACATGGACAGGGACCGTGTTATCTGCAACAGCTTCTTCATCCATACTGCCCCCCTCTGAGCACTCCACTGTGCCAACGAGGGATTGCTAGAGGTTCCCAGGGTTCATTTGAAGACATCTGGTGCCCAGGCATTTGCATTCATGGCCCTCAGGGAAAATGATGAAATCACTTCTGAAGCAAAGAATTGTTGAGTACCTTGAGGCCAGTGGGGCACAGGACCCAAGGCAGCATGGATTCACAGTGGTAAGGTCATGTCAGATGAATCTAATCGATTTCTTTGACTGGGTGACCAAAGTAGTAGACCAGAGAGGGGCTGTGGACATGACCTACTGTATCTAGACTTTAGCAAGGCATTTGACACAGTCCCACACAAAATATTAATAAACAAATTAGCCAGCCTGGGAGTGGGTCCCAGGCTGGTAGCCTGGGTAAAATATTGGCTGGACAGCAGGACGCAGAATGTAATAGTAAATGGAGACCACTCCGAAGAAAGGGGGGTTACCAGTGGGGTACCACAGGGTTCAGTACTGGGTCTGGTCCTTTTTAATATCTTTATAAATGACATTGCAGAGGGGCTGGAATGAAAAGTATGCCTCTTTGCAGACAACACAAAGATCTGCCACAGGGTTGATACACAAGGGGGGTGTGGAAAGGATGAGAAAGGACTTGACAAGGTTGGAGGAATGGTCAGAAGTATGGCAGCTTAGATTCAATGCAGAGAAGTGCAAAGAAATGCACCTGGGAAACAAAAACCCAGGAGAAGAGTACACAATGGGGGGAAGGAGGAAGTAGCAACAACAAAAATGGAAAGGGACCTGGGGTAGTCATATCAGATGACATAAAGGTTAGCAAGCAATGTGAGAAGGCAGATGTCTGTGGGGATACTGGGATGTATAGGGAGTGGCATCACCAGTAGAAAACAGGAAGTTGTTATCCCCTGTATAGACAGTTGGTGAGACCCCATCTGGAGTACTGTGTGCAGTTCTGGAAGTCCCATCTCTGCAAGGACATAGGATGGAGGCAGTCCAGAGGAGGGCAACTCAAATGATACAGGGTCTACAATAGGAGCCATACAAAGAGAGACTAAAGAAGCTTAACATATATACCCTTGAGGAAAGGGGGAGGGCATGATAGAAACTTTTAAGTACCTCAGGGGAATCAACAAAGTCCAAGAGGGTATCATCTTTCAAAAAAAGAAATGTACAAGAACAAGGGGACACAATTGAAGATAGAGGGGGGACGGCTCAGGGGTAATGTGAGGAAGTATTTTTTCACAGAGGGGGTGGTGGATGCATGGAATGGCCTTTCTGAGGAGGTTGTGGGGTCAAAACCAGTGGTGGAATTCAAAAATGCATGGGCCAGACATAAGGCAATTCTTGTGGGTGGTAGGAAGAAATAGGCTGTTTTGTTAACTAGGATCTACAGCTTATCCAGGAAGTAGGGAAATTGGCAGACTAGGTGGGCCAAGTGGTCCTTATCTGCCATCAAAGTCTATGTTTCACACCATGTGGAATGTTCTACCTCATGAGATAAGGGAGTGCCTGACTGTGGAGAGCTTGAAATCTGCATTGGAGACTCACCTATTTAATCTCGCCTTCTCAGAACCTGGATGAATTGCTGATGTTATGTATTTTTATGGATTTTTTAAACTTACATTCTTAGCAAATTGTACAAGCATGCTGATCTCTTATGAATAGCGCTTTTTAGAAATGAAGTTATTGATTGATTGATTGATTGATTGATTGATTGAGATAGCCCACAGTGATATTTCAGATCCCTCTGGAACTGAACAAGCAGAAGTAGACCGCTCTCCCTCAGAACTCAATACAGAGGACAGTCAGTTGGACATAATGCCCCCACTTTCCACACCGGATATGAATAAAATGAAAATGGTTACCAGACATTGGAAAGCCTGGAATCAGCCTAAATCTAAGGTCCAAAAAATGGACCTGGTTTCTATTTCAACCACATATGGTGTCTGGAAATCAGCAAAACAGCGAGGAGAAACAAACAACTCCTCTGTTCTTTCTTCCCAACAGGATCCTTCTTGTGGCACAGAATATCCAACTACTGATGCCTCCTATACAAAAAAAAAAAGTAAAAGAGAAAAGAAAGAGGAAGACACAGAAGGGTGGTGCTGGGAAAAACAAATAACTGTGAGGGGATTTGTGTTCCTCTTTTTCCTCCTCTGGGCCTTAGTGTCACATCACAATTTCTCTTTTTCCGCTGCTAATATTAAAAATATTAAAAACCTCAGAAGGAGACAAACTGCTTTTTCCGTTTTTCATCAGTTAAGGTGTAACATTACATTCTTTCAGGAGACCAGGTTTCACACTGTATCTGATGTTTCCCATGCACAGAAGGCTTGGTTTAAAGGACCATCATTTTGGCCCCTTGGCTTCAACCATTGCTCTGGAGTTGGTTTCCTGTTCCACACCCCGGACACTGAAATTATGAAACTTATTGACTTAAGTCCAGGTAGTTTGTTTCTACTGCACATTAAAATTAATGCTCATTTGTATTGACATATTAACATTTTTGCTCCCCAGTCCAAGGCAGCCAGAAGAGATTTACTTAAAATTATTGAACCTTTTCTTTTTACATCTAAACCTGTTATTTTTGGGGTGACTGTAACAGTGACCTCTGCTCCTTGGACCAGGGAGTGCAAACAAAAACTCTAAAATAGTTTTGTGACATGTCATTTTTGTCATCCCTTATTCAAACAGCCAGGTCATTACATTCCTTTCATAAAGTTATGAATTCCAGAACCCCATCCTTTTTGGGGAGCAAGTTGTCAACTCATATTGATTTCTTTTTCACCTCATTTTCCCTCCCAGTATTGTCATCCACCAATAGCACTGTAGAATTCTCTGATGATAATTTGGTCCATAAGATTTTTGGATCAGGCCTGGAATTTTCCCATGGTCCAGGTATTTGGAGACTCAACCCTTCCCTTTTAAGTGATTTTGGATATTTGTGATGCTTTGGATGACCTCATATCAGCATGCAAATGAGTTTTCATTGCTTATGATACCCCACTATTTTGGTGGAATGATAATAAGGCTAGACTTAAGGCAGTCTTTCAAAAATGTGGGCAGCAACATGGAAAGTCAGACTATTCTAAGTAGCTGACTAGCCGTAGCCACTTGCAAAAATTGCTGCCCCTTATAGCAGAGACAGAACATGGTTTTCGTTCCCAAATCTCCCTTTTAAAAGATGAAATGTTCACATATCACTTGAACAGGTCTCAGGCGATGACAAATGAAGAAAAATACAGGATCCAAGGTAAATACTCCCCCTATGAGGTGTGTAGATATAGAATAGACAAAAACAATGATGTCCAGTATCAAGGATGAATGTTGTATTGTTCACACTGATACGACAAATATTTTACAATTTTTTTCAACTACACAAAATCACTGTTTGGTTGGGGATGCACGTCCACTGTAGGTAGAAATTCCTTTTTTTTTCAGACCTTCATCTCCCATAGGTGTGCTCAGGCCTTCTCTCACAGCTGACTGTAGACATTTCTACTGGAGTACTTTGCTTCGATTAGTTCCTTGAAAATGAATACTGCACCTGGTAAGGACGGCCATATCACTGAAGTTTATAAATTAGTCAGTTCTGCCTTGTGTGAAGGATTGACCCTTATGCTTAATTTTTTGCTGCATTTCAAGTATCTTGTTTCCAGCTTGCAAGATGGCCTGATGATTTTATATACAAAATATTGTGACAAGTACAAGTTCTCAAACAGGAGACCCATCTGTCTTTTAAATACAGATCTAAAAATTATCTCCATAATTCTTACCTGTAGGCTTAAACAAGTTGTTGAACATCAGGAAACCCAGTTGCAGGCTTGTTATATACCAGATAGGGCCATTAAACGTCATTTAATTTTAATACAGGAAATGATGGAAAGAGGTAATGAGAACTGTGTGAAGGGTTTCTTGCTATCTAAAGATCAGGGTAAAGCTTTTGATACAGTTTCACATGACTTTCTTTGGTTTGTTCTCAGACTGTATGGATTCCCACCCCTTTTATTTCCTGGATACAATGCATGTACCACTCTACTTGAGTTACCCCTTTGGTTAATGGATTGCTGGGAACTACCTGTACAGCATACAAGAGTGTGTAGCAGGGATACCCTCTTAGTTCCATTCTCTAAATTCTGAGCTTGATATTCAAAGGAAAATCTATGACACAAGGTACCTGTGCCAAATGGGTATGATGTAAGTGGCACCTTGCATCATAGTTTGTTGCGATCCTGATTTTTCAAATGCTGGCTGTGGTGAAATCAGGATACCATGTGCCCAACCCACCTGTGCCACCCTGGCAGCAAAAGCACTCCTGCACCAGATCGCAAGGTAACTTGCACCACTGAGGAGCTGCACCATCCCCTTTTTGGGGATTTTACAATCTCCACCATAGATGCAGAAAGGGACTCATGTAAGACCAGCCAGAAGGTGGTCTAAGTTCCCTGTGCCACTGCTTGGCAGGGCAGCCAGTGTGCTATTGGGTTGAGAAGGTGGGGATCAGGGCTGTATGCATACTGAGGGTGCCATAGGGTATGTGTGGGCATGACATCAAGTATATGGAGCACAGAAGGCACCTGGCAAAGGTGCAAATAGCCAAGGGGACCAGGTGTGGGGGTTGGCATCATGATCCTGTTATGACATGGCCCCAAGTGGAAGTAGCCCTGGCACCTACCCCACAGGAATGTGGGTTCTGTGTGGCAGGTGCCAGGGCTACTTCCACCTGGGTTTATGTCATAGATACATAGAAATTGTTGGCAGATAAGGACTGCAAGGCCCATCCAGTCTGCCCATTTCATTGTAAAAGCGGCCCATGACTCTACATGGTCATTGGCTATAGCTTTACATTCCCATCACTAGTGTTCCTTTATTCCTGTTGCATGCATGTTTAAATCCTGCCACCATACAGTACGTGCAGCCACTACCTCTTGGGGCAGGCTATTCCATGCAGCTACCACCCTCTCAGTGAAAAAGAACTTCCACACATTTCCTCTTAATCGGCCTCCCTCTAGTTACATGTCATGTCCTCGGGTCCTGGCATTCTTTTTGAACTGGAAGATAGTTTCAGCTTTAACCTTGTTTATACCATTGAGGTACTTAAACATCTCAATCATACCGCCCCTCTCCCTTGTTTAGTCCATGGTATACATACTGAGGTCCCTCACTCATTCCTCATAAGGCTTTTGCTGTAATCCTCTTACCATCTTCGTCACTCTCCTCTGCACCTCCTCAATCCTGTCGATGTTTTTATGAAGGTGTGGCCTCCAGAACTGCACACAGTACTCCCAATGAGGCCTCACCAAGGTTTTGTACAGTGGAAGTATAATCTCCCTCCTGTGGCTCATGATACCCCTCCCAATACAACCCAACATACCACTTGCCTTACCTACTGCCTTGGCTGCCTGTCTGGTGACTTTCAAGTCAGCTGTGATAATGACCCCCAAGTCCCTTTCCTCCCTTGTCACTGCCAGCAGCTCGCCCTCCATCCTGTAGCTTGCTCCTGGGTTTTTACTCCCCACATGCATGATTTTGCACTCCTTTGCATTAAACTTCTGTTGCCACACTTCAGACTGTCTCTCCAGCTTTTCCAGGTCCCTTCTTATCATTTCCGCCCCTTCTGGTGTGTCTACCGTGTTGCAGATCTTGGAGTCATCTGCAAACAGGTGAACTTTTCTCTCCAGCCCATCATAAATGTCCTCTGAAGATGCACGTTAGTGTGAAACTGGTCAGGGAGTTTTGTTTGTACTTCATGGTGTGAGGAATAAATGCTTGCATGGAAGTTTTTACTGAGTGCTGACTTTTGATTTGCCACATTCCATAAGCAGAGACATGCACCAGTATATTGGGCTGGAGCAGAGGTTTGCCATACACAGCATCTGCAATGCCGCTGATGAAGGCATTGAAGAGGACTGGCCGAGTACTGAACCCTGAGGTACCCCACTGGTGACCTCCATTTCATCTGAGAGGGTTCCATTTACCGCCACCCTCTACTTCCCCACCTTCCATCCAAGGTTATTCCCATCTCATCTCCGTGGGTTACGTAGGCTTGTGGGGGGGGGTTGATGGATCTCCCCATCAAACTCTACAGGTGCGCCCAATATTTGGCACAGGCCTATGGCTGCAGCAACGTCTAAGTCTTTGGCATAGGGATCTCTGATGTTACAAAATTGGGTGCAGGGTCCCTGGTGCACCCTGAGTTTGCCACAGCACCAGATCACCACAAATTGTGATGATCTTAGGGATCTTTGAAAACCGAGCCCTCTATGTCTAGACCCCCTACTGAGGAAACTTGAACAGGACCCTCTCATCTTTCCTTTGTGTAATGTAGAAGGTAGAGTACTACACTGTGCAAGACCCTTGTTTATGCAGATGATGTGTGTCTTTTAGTACCTATGTAGTCATCTGTTAAAGCATCACTGTGATGGTTCAAACTGTTTATTTTCTGAGGAGTCTTTGAATCTTGCAAAGTATGTGGGTAGGGTGTTGGGTGATAGTCTCAATCTCCCTATGTGTGTGGCATTAGGCTGACAGCTGAACTTCTGACAATTTTAGAATTTTAGTTTGTGTCTGGGTATCTGGAAACACTTAATTTGGAATTAAAACTGAAAATAGGGAACAAAAGGTTACTAACTGGAACAGATGGCAGTTAAGTAAGAAGAAAAGAATATATTTTATCAAAACTTTTTTGGTACCTATTTTCTTCTGTATTAGCCAGATTTTCCCCCACCTTGTTCTTTGGAGACATGTTTTCTTAGTATTTTTTTATTCAAGCCTTGTGGGGTTGTAGGTTGAATCCTGTCAAAAGGAATTTTACTTTCTACCCTGTTAAGCAAAGTGGAGTGGGTATGTTATACCCAGTAGTATTTTGTACTGCATGTTCTTTCAATATGATTTTAGACACCTAGTGCTCCACAAAGTCCTGGGACTTGAGTTTTAAAGAACCCTAAGATCAATGCAATTTGTGGGGAACTATGACTGAGGCAACCTCTGTCTGCACCAAGGACCCTGTGCCCAATTTTGGAAAATCAGGGGTCCTTACACCAAAGGTCCCAGAGTTGCTGTAGCCACAGGGCTGTACCAAATATTGGGTGCACCTGTGGAGATTAAAGGAGGGATCCATCAACCCCTCCCCCATGCAAGTTTATGTGACCCATGGAGGTTGGGGGAGGGACCCTGAATGGAAGGTGGGGAACACGGGCTGCAGGGGCACTGAAGGTGCCATAGGGCATGGGGGGGCATGGCTGTAAGTATATGGAGTGGAGGAGTCACCTGGCAGAGGTGACATAGGGCTTATAAAACAGCCATGTAGACAGGGATAGGGTCATTGGGTTGGCATTGTGATCCTGTTATAACATGGCCCCAGGTAGAAGCAGTCCTGGCACCTACCCCACAGAACTCACAGTCATGTTGGACATGTGTCATGGCTGCTTTCACCTGGGGCTGTATCATAATAGTATTGCAATGCCAAACTCCCCCACCAGATCCATTCAGCTGTTTTATAAGCCCTATGGCACCTCTGCAAGGTCCCTTTTCCACTCCATATACTTGCCACTATGCCCCCCCTTGTGCCTTATGGCACCCTCAGTGCCCCTGCAACACATGTTTCCCACCTTCCCAGCCCCACAGCTCACTGGCCACCCTGCCAAGCAGTGGCCTAAGGCACTTAGACCACATCCTGGCTGGTCTAACATGAATACCTTTCTGTGTCCATGGTGGAGCTTGCAAAATCCTGAAAAAGGGGATGGTGCAGCCCTGCCTTGGTGCAAGCCCCCTTGCGACCTGGCACAGGAGTGCTTTTGATGCAAGGGTGGCACAGGGTAGGTTGAGTGTATGGCATCCTGTTTTCACTGCAGCCGGTATTTAAAAATTGGGATTGCCATAGTCTGTGATGCAAGGTGCCACTTGTGTTATAACCATTTGGGGTAGCCACCTTGTGTCATAGTTTTCCATTTGAAAATCGAACCCCCATTCTATATGAATTCTCTCTATTACTGTTAGTTGGTTTGAAGAGCTAGTGTACTGCCTGGAATTAATAGTAACTTTCAGATATAGTCAGATGTCACTTCTTATATCTGAAGTATTTTTTGGTTTTCTTTTGTTTGTTAGTTAGAAAATTTTCCACCTGGTAATACTGGCGTGATGTGTGGAGCGGCACTCTGTCTGGAGGCTAAAAAAAGTCACTTCTGTTCCTCTCACTGCATCATCAGAAATGTGACCAAATGTGCTGGCCCGGTGGCGCTGAGGGTTGAGGCGCTGGATGCCACACCTTGCTCCACACCGGCGACCTGGGTTCGTGAATGAGCCCGGGCCAACAGGGGTTGGCAGGGGAGGACTAGGATTGAGCGTCCAATGACAGATCTCCTAGCCCTGGGGTAAAGGGGTGGGTGCATGCCATGCTCTGGCGGTCCCTGGGGATGCCTGGAGGAATTGTAGTGGTGCAGGTGCTCTGTAGGGGGGGACCACAGCAGACATCTGCATGCAAGTGCGTGACATCATTGCACATCCATGCTCCCCTTGGGAGAATAGGGGAAAAAGGCAGCATGGTCCATGGCAGCTTGATGGCCGTTCACTTTACCGACCGACGATGCCTGAAATAGGCATGTGCCGGTAGTGGATCCTCGCCAGGCACGGAGGCTGAAGGGGGAGCACCTCTCGACTGTCGTAGCTGCATATGCCAGCTGGGCGTGTCGGCTTCAGGGTCGAAGGTGAAGGTTGGAGTAGTGGCTGGATGTTTGGCAGGATTGTGGCTGCAGGTGAGAAAAACAGAGTGGTGATAAAAAAAAGAAATGTGACCAAACACATTGTGGCATCACAACCCTTGCAGCCTGAGCCATGAGTTTCACAAGTTACCAATCAAAATGCAGGAAACTGTAATATCACTAGTAACCAGGAAGAGACAATCCCTTCTGCTTCATGTGAAAAAGAATAATTTGCCATTGGTTACTGGGGATGTTACAGTCAGTGTGGTCTCAGTGCCGAATATGTAGTACAGAAGGAACAAAACTTTTTTTGGCCTCAAGACAGAGTGCTCTCCACAAAACACCCCAATACTGCCAAGCGGAAGTATTCTAATTAGCAAACAGAAAAGAAAAAAATACTTCAGATATAAGAAATAATAGCTGCCTGAATCTGAAATTTACTATTAATGTCAGGCAGTATGCTAGCTGTTTAAGGCTTGGGAAGCCAGTAAACTTAGTGCCCTGAAAACCTCTAGGGAAATTCCAATGTATATACTGTATAAAGTACACATTTTCTAAGTTACCTACAGTACTTGGCACATCACTGATGTCCAGCTTTGTACCACCATAGGAAGGTTCTGTATAGGTCTGTTATAATGTCATTTTTTTGTAATCCTTTGCCTGTGGGGCATGTTTCCCCTCATGATTTAGCCCTGTTTCCCCAATCAACTGACAGAAACAAAGATACCAACCAAAATTCGGAATACTATTAGGTTGTGCAGTTACCTCAAATTAAATGTTAAAAGAAATCAACAGCATAAACAAATTCAGGAATGTATATGCTCTCTGCCAGGATGTTCTAATGAGCTGGAGACCATGCACCACTTTTTTTTTTCTCCTGTTCATATATTTTAGGGTTCTGGAATTGGGTGAATCAACAATGGGCTGAGCCTGTGTTTCACAATATTGGCTCTGAAGTGTTGGTTCATGAATCGTATCGTCATGGTTGGTATAAATGGAATTGCAGCATCCAGGATGTTGTGTTTGCTTGTTTAAATGGCATCTGTGACTGAACAGACGTCTCTTTTCATTGCAACAAAAACAGTTCTCACATCAAGAATTATTATATAAAATTGTTTCTGAAGTTAAATATGTTTATTTTTATGACTCTAAAATTCTTTCTGCCTCTTCCTTGCTAGACATGTGATATGACATGATATGGGTAACAACACTCTGAAACCCTATGACTTATGTTGGTTTCTTCTGTCAGTGCTGTTACCACTCTTCCTTTTGTTTTTATGTTGGTGCGCTTGTGCAGCCAACATCTTGGGACAGTGTAGTTTTGGAGGTGCGGTCACTGTTGCGTGAATGTAGGGCACGCACCAGTAGGTGCGTCCTGCATTCCCCAATCAGCCTGCATGCCGGCACCACACCATGCATACATAATGTGGCAAGCACATCTAAGAAAAGGTCTGCTGCAATCTGAGCAAAGCTCGTCAGATGCAGTGGTACTTTTCTTGCCATGCTCACCGCCATTATGTACATGGCGGCACACTGGCCGCTGAACTGCTGACTTTGGGGGTGCCCAATCCCCCTGTCGGCTGCCCCTGCCCCCTGTGAATATGCCGACAGGGGAGCCCACTCCCCTTCGGCATAAAGCACCTCCATTTGTGATATGCCGAGGGGTGCCCAACTCGCTTCTTAACCCGCCTCTTCCTTGTGTGCCGACAGGGAGCCCACTGGCTGGCAGAAATACTTCAGTGTTGTTTGCCAATGAGGGTGCCCAATCCCCATCGGCTACAGACACCCCCCAATATAGGGTGGCACACTGGAGCCCAGCCCAGCGTGACAAATCCCCTGCAAAAAGAAAACTGTCCCACAACGTTTTTTGTTTTGTTTTGAACCTGTAAAAGAAAACAGTCCCACATAGTCTCCGTGCCCTTCTCCCCCACCCGACCCACCCACTGTGCACCCTGCCTCCCATCACCCCCTCACCCCCATACTTACCTCCGAGTCCAGTGCGACGATCTTCTGTGGACCAGAACACGTCTACACTCTTCAAAGCCGACCGCGAACTGAGGAAATGCCGGTAAGTTGTATAATGGAATAAATAGGGTTTTTTCAACTTTGCTACATATCTCAGGCAGTTTTGTGAATTTTGGCCCCAAATTTTCAGCATGGGTTTTTGGCACCCCTTCTCATGAATTCTTGTACTGTCATGGCATTATTCGGTCCCAAAAGGTGACTTCATAGTCACTGCGCGGAATCACCTTTTGGGATTGCATAACAAAATGACAGTGCCACTGTTCATGAGTGGGGCTCTCAAAAACTCTATATTTGCAAATTGGCGGGCGTCAAAACATGACTGTTTCTGACGCATGTATAACCGCGCAACTCACACTCATAAGTTAGTGAATTTGCAATATTTTCACGTCAGATTCTCAACATTGGCATTTTACCACACCTTCTTGTGAACCGTACAGCTGTCATTTTTCACATCCTGGCCAAAATGTTTTTTTGAACTTCTGGCACAGAATAGCGCGGTCATGGTGCAAAATCAGTGTTTGGGACACATTACGAAAATGACAGTGACACTATTCATGAGCAGAGGTCCTAAAATGCCCGTGTTGAAAATTTGGTGACAATACTCCATAAAATGACTTTTACGAGCGTGCGTAGCAACAGCGCAACGCCCGCTCATAAGTTAGCACATTCACACTATTTTCATGTCAGATTCTCAACATTGGCATTTTACCATACCTTCTTGCGAACAGCACAGCTGTCATTTTTCACATCCTGGCCAAAATGTGTTTTCGCACTTCCAGCACAGAATAGCATAGTCACTGTGTGAAATCCATGTTTGGGACACATTACAAAAATGACAGTGATACTGTTAATGAGCAGAGGTCCTACAATGCCTGTGTTGAAAATGTGATGGCAATACTCCATAAAATGACTGTTTTATGAGCATGCATAGCAACTGCGCAACGCATGCTCGTCAGTTAGTGCATTCGCAATATTTTCATACCAGATTCTCAACATTGGCATTTTACTACACCTTCTTGTGAACTATATAGCTGTCATTTTTCACATCCTTGCTGAAATGTGTTTTCGCACTTTCAGCACGGAATAGCACGTTTGCTGTGCGAAATCAGTGTTCGGGACACATAACGAAAATGACAGTGACACTGTTCATGAGCAGATGCCCTAAAATGCCTATGTTGAAAATTTGGGAACGGAAATCAATAAAATGAGTGTTTTATGAGCGTGCATTGCACAGTTTGCATGCATACTCATGGCTTTGTGAATTTGTAATAGTTTCACTTCAGCTGTTCATCATTGGCATTTTTCCATACCTCGTTATAAACACTACAGCTGCCTGAAATGTGTTTTCGCACGTCCTGCACAGAATTGTACTGCCGCTGTACAAAATCAGTTTTCGGGACAGTTTGAGGAAATGACACTGACACTATTCATGAACAGAGATCCTAAAATGCCTATGTTGAAAATGTGGTGCCGAAACTCCATACAATGACTGTGTTGCAAGCGTGCATTGCGCAGTTTCCATGCATCCTTGTAACTTCATCAATCTGCAATATTTTCATGCCACATTTTCTCCACTGGCATTTGTGCACATCTCCTTATCAACAGTCCAGCTGCCATTTTTCACAGCCTGCCCAAAACATGTCTCCACAGCTGTGGCGCACAATGGCATGCTCGCTGTGCAAAATCACCTTTTCAGACACATTCACAAAATCACAGCACTATGCATCTCTAGCTCCACCACTCCCACTGCCAATGCCAGCGCGACAACATTCGGCATTGACAAATGCTTGTTTTTTATGCTTTACTGTGTACACTGATTTGTATTGTTGGCTTGTGGTTTTGATGTTTTCACATGGGTTTTTCTGTATTTAATTTCTTTCAATAAAAATTCCCCTGCTTTCCAGTAGGGGGAAACCTCTGGCTGTATGGCTCCTTGTCAAGATGACCAACCCTGGAGGAGAATGGATGAATGTTACAGGTGCAGGGGAGTCAGCATCCTTCCCTGTTACTTCAAATCAAGAGCCTTGTTCAGAAAAAGACAAGTAAATGTTATAATCTATGGAGGAGAAGGAGATGACTGTTCATGAGACTCATAGCCCAGAAAAAACTGGAGGACAGAGAATACCTGCTGAAACAAAAATTGCAGGTGAAGGAAGAAAAACTGAAGCATGCCATGGAGGAAAGGAAAAAATATTGTTCTTTTTGTTGGCTGAAGAGGAAGATAAATACCAACAGAAGAAAGAGAGACTGATGGGGAAAGACTGATAAGTAGCAGTGTGCCAGCAACATCTTTTGGCATTTCTAACTCTCCTGTTAAAGAGTCTCAGCTGATTCCTCCTGAAAACAATGACACAGCATCCTCAAAAGCTAACAGCTTCATTCAGCCTGATAGAGCCACTGCAAAACATCTGAAAATTCTTCCAGAACAACTGAACAGCATACCTTCTGATAACATGTAGTACTAAGTTCACATAATGTACCAGCTGTTCATGGGCCTGTGCTTTTTATGTTGGCTCGCCGTGCAAGCGCAAGCCAACATCTTGGGAGAGTGCAGATTTGGGGGCGTGGCTGCTGTTGGGCGAATGCAGGGCATGCATCAGTAGGTGCCTCCCTCATTCCCCAATCAGCCTGCATGCCGGCGCAAAACCATGCATACATAATGGCGCGAGCAAATCTAAGCAAAGGTCTACTGCAATCCAAGCAAAGCTTGTCATACGCAGCGGTCCTTTGCTTGCCATGCTTGCCGCCATTATGAACATGGTTGGTGAGCGGGCAACCGCCTCATGTCTGCCAACATCGAGGGTGCCCAATCCCCCTGTTGGTAATCCCCCCCGCTGTCTTTGTGTGCTGTGAGGGAGCCTACCCTGTGGCATAAACCCCCAAATGTTGAATGCCGGGGATGCCCAATCCCCTCAGCTAGCGCCCCACTGTCTTTGTGTGCTGATGGGAGACCACTCCCCATCGGCATCACCCCAATTTGAATGCGAGCGGGGTGCCCAATCCCCTCAGCTCGTGCCCCCGCTTTCTTTGTTTGCGATCGGTGCCCAATCCCCGTCGGCATTACTTTCACCCCCATGTTGTGTGCTACAGCGGTGCCAATCCCCGTCGTACTGAACCCCAAAACAGCAGGGCATGCTGGAGCCAACCCAGCATGCCAAATTCTGGAAAATGAAAACTGTCCTACAATGTTTTTCCTGTTTTTTTTTTCAGCGAAAACCATCCCTCGTAGTCTCGATGCCCCATCCCCCACCCGCACCCACCCGCAAACCCTGCCTCCCCTCAACCCCCTCACCCCATACTTACCTCCGGTCTGGCGGGACGATCTTCGGTGGACCGGGAACACATCTGCACTCTTCAAAGCTGACCGCAAACTGAGAAAATGCCGGTAAGCTCTATAATGGAATGAATAGGGTTTTTTCAACTTTGCTGCATATCTCGGGCATTTCTTGGAATTTTGTCACCAAATTTTCAACATGGGGTTTTTGGGGCCCCTCCTCATGAATTCTATCACTGTCATGGCGTTAATCGGCCTCGAAAAGTGATTTCGCAGTCACTGCGTGAAATCACCTTTTGGGACCCAATAACGAAATGACATTGCCAGTGTTCATGAGGTGGCCTCTCAAAAAGCCTATGTTCCAAATTTGGTGGAAAAAATCCAACAAATGCCTGTTTTACCAGCATGCATTGCACAGTTGCTATGCAGGCTCATAACTTCACGCATTCGCAATATTTTAACGCTGGATTTTCAGCATTGTCATTTTTGTACACCTCCTTGTGAACAGTACAGCTGTCATTTTCCCCATACTGCCCGAAATGTGTTTCCACACGTCCGGCGCACAATAGCGCAGTCACTGTGGAAAATCAGTGTTTGGGCCAGATTATGAAAATTACAGTGACACAGTTCATGAGCAGAGGTCCTAAAATGCCTATGTTGAAAATTTGGTGATGATACTCCATAAAATGACTGTAATGCAGTGTGCATTGGCAGATTGCATACACGCTCGTACTGTCGTGCATTTGTAATATTTTCACTCTGGATTTTCACCATTGCCATTTTTCCACACCTCTTGATGAACAGTACAGCCGTCATTTCACATATCCTGGCCAAAATGTGTTTTCACACTTCCGGCGCAGAATAGCATGGTCACTATGCGAAATCACTTCTTGGGACACTTTGAGGAAATAACAGTGATACTGTACATGAGCAGAGGTGCTAAAAAGCCTGTGTTGAAAATTTGATGCCGAACGCCCTTAAAATGGCAGTGTTACAAGCGTGCTTTGCATATTTCCCATGCACCCTTGTAACTTCATAAATTTGGTATATTTACATGCCACATTTTCAACACTGGCATTTTTTTACACCTCCTTATGAACTGTGCAGCTGTCATTTTTCACATCCTGCCCAACATGTTTTCCCACACTGGACTACCAAACACCCAAAGGGACACCCTAATGCCTGTCACTCTCTGCAGGGTGGGGGTGGGTTGGCATCAGTTCAATACTTCACTGCCATTCCACTGATGCATCTCTCTAACTCCTGCACTGCCAATGCCAGCAAGCCAACATTCGGCATTGACAAATGCTTGTTAATCCCTGTATCTGTACCTTCTCCCAACCTCAGAATGCCATCTTCACACAGACCTCCTGTTACTACAGCTGGCATGCAGGAAATACCAGTAGTTTTGCAGCATATAACTGTTCCTGAACATACTAAGAGACAGTGAGAACATCAGCTGGTTTGACAGCTATGAAGCAAGTTATAGAACTGCACTTTTCAGCTAAGCAGACTGATAAGCCTGAAACAGACAAAACAGTTAACCAGATAGCCCCAGGACTGATGGAAGCATGGGAGAAGGAAGCAGTGGTGTGACTATGCCTGGAATGGCATATTAGTCCACTGGCTTAGCCAAAGATGCCGTCTCCCTGTTGTTGCTTCCCAACATGCAAAGTTCTGACTAAATGGTCAGTGGAAGCTTCTCTTATGTCAGTAGCCTGCAGGAAGGCAAAATATGGTGTTTCATGGGTTCCC
This sequence comes from Neoceratodus forsteri, assembly GCA_016271365.2. Lineage (NCBI taxonomy): Eukaryota > Metazoa > Chordata > Ceratodontiformes > Ceratodontidae > Neoceratodus > Neoceratodus forsteri. The sequence continues at coordinate 662,178,479 of CM028130.1, read as the reverse complement.
ATTTACAAATACTGCTATTCTACAGCTTCAGTACAAGGGATAAGCAAAGATCCCTCTACCCAGCAGAGTACAATGCAGGCTACAAGCATTAAGTGGCATAATAAAAATGGTGTACTGACAAGAAAATCGGGGGACCCAAGTGGAGCTACAGATAAAGTCAACAATACTGTTTCAGGAACTAGCATTCCTTCTGCTAAGACTGTGGGTGAAAACACATCATGTGAAAATAATTTAGCGGTTCCCTCAGTACAGTCCCACCACCACCACCACCATCCCTTGCTGCAGGATTTGGTTAATGGACTTTTTACTACTGTCTTAGATGCAGGTGAAAGTACCTTTGAAATGCAACAAGAACTGCTCTCCCCAGTCCTGGGAAGAACCAGAACCATCAAGGAGGGTCAGAAAAACAATTTAGGATGGCAGATTTATTTGCTACTTGGGGGAGCGTGCCCAATGGCGCAATGCTATCAGACTAAAATATAAAGGTGGCTTAGCTCCACACCATTATATAGTGTTTGTAATCCGGATTTTTAAAAGAATTCATGGGCTTCTTTGCAACAAAGCTTTGTGCAGTGATGTATGTATCAGAAGAGAGTACATCTGATGTTAGCTTTAAGATTTTGGGAGTAGTTGAAAGTTTTTGGAATAGACATAATGACTTAGAAGACTTTGTGTTAGTACCCCTTTTATTGCCACTTCCCTGTCCTGGCCTGCAGTAAAAACCATTACAATTCTTTTCTATAATGAAGGTGTGCACATCTCAGGCATATGTTATTGGCTATACCAGAGATGTGGCAAAGTCTTGGAACAGCCTATTCAAACATTAGATAGTGAGCAGGTTGGGACAGGAGGCTGGAAAGTTAAGGTGAAACTTCATCAGACTAACACGGGAATCTGCTATCTCCCAAGAAAGGGATAGAGGTATGTGTTTTTACCTGGAAAAGGTATGTGCATGCCGTAAGTATGGGGCACAACTTACCTTAACCTTGCTTGTGCTGCTGAAGGGGTTCCTTATTGCCTGTCTGTCCTCCATACAGGACCAACACTTCTTTATTACCAGCTGGAGAGTGTGGGGAGGGAACTCCATACGGCTAACAAAAGAGCATTTAGTAAAGATGAAAGAGAGGGATGTTCTATGGGCTACCCATAAATGCTTTCCATACCCTGCCTCCAGGAACAATTACAGAAGGCCTGAAACCTCTGTAAGTAGAAAGCTAAATCCTTTAAGGCTGCCTACCTTAAAAATCTACAAGTCTGTGGCATGGTTGCCCCTCATAAGTTCTGGGCCTCGGTGAACTCCCTAACTAAGCCAAGTACCAAACAAAGCCTCATAATTCTGTGCACTGAAGCTGGGAAACTAACAGAGTCCCAAACAGACTGCTGAGGCCCTGAACAGTAAATTCACCAACCTGAGTACCTGACTAAACTTCCAGCTAAGGACTCTTCACCTGCCCATGATGACAGAAGTGTACAAGAGCCTGGTAACCCTATCTTCAACTTTACAACCACTTCTCCCACTGAAGTCTGTCAGCTCCTCATGTACCTCTTTAACTATGGTGGTGCCAGTAGTTATGGTCTCTAATGCTTACAGCTGATCTCACTGCTAAGCACCTAGCCACACTATCTAACATGCCACCTACCTCCTTGACTATCCCTATGATTTAGAAACTGGCCAGAGTTGTCTCTATATTTAAATTAGGTGACAAAATACTTCTTGACAATTACCAGCCAGTGTTCATTCTCTCCCTTTTTAATTAAAGTTCTGGAGAAAGTAGTCTTCAAGCAAATCTCTTACTGTGTATCACTGTACAATCTGCCCTCCCCTCACTAGCATAGCTTTAGAAAGAACCACAGCATCACCTCAACATTGGTTGGTTTCACAGACCATGTCTTATGAACATACGAAACTGCCAGCAGAAACAGGCCTCATGGTCTATGGAGTCTGCTCAAGTGTGCAGCTAGCCCCTCATCACGCAGCTGCCCCTCCTGCCCCCTCTTCCCTTCCCCTGTCCCAACCCCTCTTGAAACTACCTACCACCTTACATGGCTCTATCTCATCTGATAAGGTGTTCCATTTGTCCACTGCTCTTTTCATGGAAAAATGTCTCCTCATCTCCCTCTTGAATCTTCCCCCCTTCAATCTCAGTCCATGCCCTCTCATGTCCCTTCCCCTTCTCATCTTAAAAATCCCTTCTGTGATGGTCTTTATCCCCTTCAGATACCTAAAGGTCTGGATCATACCCCTTCCCCATCCCTCCTCTCCTCCAGTGACTACATATTCAGCTCTCCCAGCCTGTCCTTGTATGGCTTGCTCTCCAATCCCAGGATCATCTTTGTGGCTCTTCGCTGCACCCCCTCCAACAATCTGATGTCCTTCATTAGGAATGGGCACCAGTACTGCATGCAGTACTCCAGGTGGGGCCTGACCAATGACCTATACAGGGGCAGGATAACCTCCCTCCTTCTGGAGGAGATCCCTCTTGCAATACACCCCAGCATTTTGTTGGCTTTTGCTGCCACCTTCCTGCACTGAGCAGAGTTGTTCATGCTCCCAATAATGATCACTCCTAGGTCCTTCTCTGTGGAGCTCCACAACTGTATCCCATTCAAGTAAAAATTCCTACACTGGTTCCTGGCTCCAAAGTGCATAACCTTGCACTGCTTGGTGTTGAACCCCCAACTGCCATGTTTCTGCCCAATCCTGCAGCTTAGTCAGGTCCTCTGCAACCCTTTCCACCACACCCCATGTCATGAACCACAGCTCCCATCTTGGTGTCATCTGCGAACAGACTGATTTTGCTTCAGATCCCATGTGAGAGATCTGCAATAAAAAATCCCAAACAGCACCGGTCCCAGTACTGATCCCTGTGGTATCCTGCTCGTCACCGCTCTCGGTGACGAGAGGTCCCCACCACCACCTTTTGCTGCCTTCCCTTTAGCTACTTTGTGATCCATTTCACCATTTTTGGTCCCGCCCCCACATATTTCAGCCCCCCCAACTTCCCATGCGGCACTGAATCAAAGGCCTTGCTGAAGTCCAAATACAGGACATCCACTGCATGGCCCTTGTCCAGTTCACCTGTCACCCAGTCATAATACTCTACAAGGCTTGTCTGGCAGGATCTGCCCAATATAAACCCATGCCGTTGACAATCCTAGAGACTGTTTTCCTCTAAGAAGCTCACTAACCTCTCTTTTAGTATGGTCTTCATGAGCTTTCCTACGATCAATGTGAGGCTCACTGACCTATAGATTCCTGGTTCATCCTTTGGGCCACTTTTGTGGATGGGCACCACATGGGGACATTCTCTAGCCCTGTGGTACACATCCTGTGTCAATGGAGGTATTGAACAGGTTGGCCAGTGGCCCCACCAGGACATCTGCCAACTCCTTTAGTATCTTAGGGTGAATGCCATCAGGTCCAACTGCTTTGTCCACCCTTAGTGCCCTCAACCCATCTAGTACCCTGCTGTCTGTAACTCATAGAACTGTCATTCCCTCCCCCCTATCTACCACCCCCTTGCCTGGGGTATCTGTCCTGCCCTTCTCTTGTGTGAATACAGAACAGAAGTATTTGTTCAATGCTTCTGCCTGCTCTGCCCCTTTCTCCACCTTCTCCCCGTCCTTCTTAATCTTCACAAGCTGATCCTTGCTCTTTCTTCTCTCTCTGATGTAGTGGAAGAAGTCTTTTTTTTTCCACTTTTAATTTCCTGCACCAGTCTAAGCTCCCTGGACACACTGGCCACCCTGACCAGTCTGATAACCACCCTGAACTTCTCCAATTATGTACCCTTATCTTCACCCCTCTCCGATTTCCTGTACTTTTGAAACACTGCCTCTTGGCCCTCACCCCTTCCATAACCTCCTGTGTCAGCCATCTGGGTTTCTTTACCCTTCCCTTCTTGTTTTTCTTCCTTGTGCAAGACTCCATTTTCTCCGCCTGCCCTTCCTTTATGATGTCCCATTTCTGGTCTGCATCCATGTGTGGTTGCATTCCTGCCAGGTGCCTGCCCCAAATTTTCCAAATCTTCTTAAAATCCACCTCTAAACTCAATCCCCTTGTACCCATGCCCCCTGTTTCCCTCCCCATGTTGGTTTCTCCACTTCCAGATTCCTTACAGCTTCCCCATTATCCTGTACAAGGTCCAGAATCCTTTCTAACCGAGTTGGCCCCTGGACCAGCAGTGTCAGAAGGCTATCTTGAAATGCTGCTAGCAGGACCCACTCCCCTGCACTCATGGTGGATGGGGTGCCCCACTCCACCACCAGTAGGTTGAAGTCCCCAACCCCAGCTGTGATCCCCTTCCTGCAGACCCTCCTAATCTGTTCAGCTAATTCCCTATCCAGTTCAATCCCCTGAGCCAGTGGTCTGTACACAACCCCCATTCTTAGTGTCCTATTCTTTGCATCTTGGAACTGCATCCATAGTGCTTCTGTCCTCCCCTCCTCCCCTTCCTCCTTTACACACTTTATCCCTTCCCATACATAGATCACCACTTCCTCCCGTTTCCCTTAGCCCTATCCTTTCTGAATAACCTGAACCCCAGGATCATCGTATCCCAATCCTAGTACTTGGTGGCCCATGTTTTCATGATGGCCGCAATGTCCACCCCCTCCATCACCAAGAGAACCTGTAACTCTGCTGTTCTATTCCTTCGGCTTCTTGCATTCAGTGAGACCACCCTCCAGCCTGTCTCCTTCCCTTCCCTACTCCTATTCTTCTCTCCCTTTATCCCTCCCTGTACCGCTTCCCCACTGCCATTACCCATAACTAGGGGGATGAGCTCATTAGGCTCCCCTTTCTGGACCCCTTTCCTATCAGTGGTCCCCTTGCCACCCTCCCTCCTAGTTTAAATCTACCTGTGTTGATATATACCTATCTATTCCCCGGTTTAGTACTCTCTTCCCTTACCTGCACAAAGGTAACCTGTCCCCTGCATATTGATCACTATTGCCCAAGATCTTGCCCCAGTCTGGCTCTAATCCATACTCCCTAGTATGGCACCAATCCATCAGCCACTCATTGAACTCCTCTATCCTTTTTTTCCTCACTGTACTGCTTTATTGATACAGGGAGTACCTCAGAGAAGCATGCAGCCCCCACCTCTTACACCACCCATCAAACTCCTCAAACCTCCCATTATCCCTCTACTCATCTCCCACCAAGTCATTTATACCCATGTACATCACTATGTGAGGTTTCTCCTTCCCCCTCCATGTGCACTTGAGAAGTGCCTGCCCCGCCCTACCCGCGGTCAACCTCAGAATAGCTTAGACCCAGATGCGACTGTACCTTTCTCCCCTTCCATCCCATCTACCCCTTTCAGTATTGAATCCCCTAGCACTAGTACCCCATCTTCTTGTCCCATAACCCCCTTCCCCTGTTTTCACTGTCCACAGTTCCAGTGTCCACACTACCCTTCTCCTTATTACCTCTATCTGCACCATTTGCAACTCCTACATCTTCCCCCATTCCCACCTCTCCCTCTGCCTCTACCCTGCTGTTTCCCTCCCCCCTTCTTCCTGTCCCAGCCTGACTCCTGAATCCTGGGCCTTCACCATCCTTCTCCTCCCCCTCACCCCATGATCTCTAACACCTCCAGTATTACCTCCGATGCCAACACTGCAAACCTATTACTTGCTACCCTCACAGCGGTGCCCATCTCCTCCTTCCTTCTGCCCTGAGTCTTCCCTCCACTTACTGCCCCTCTGTTCTCCTCACCCCCACCCCCCTGCCCTACATCCTCACAGGATTTAGCCCTGCTGTTCCTCCTGTGCTTCTCCCAGCAACTCCTCTCTGGGGTTCCTCCTGCCACAGCCCCCTTCCCTCACTCTCTCCCACTCCCTCCACAGCCCCTCTACCTCCTCTTCCAACCTCCTCAGCCTTTAACAAATAGGACAACCTCCCAGTTTCCATAGTATATTCATCCAAACAGCCACCCCGCAACCATTGCACCCCAGTCTTCTTCCTGTGCCTGCCACCCTCACTTCATGGTGCCCCCATTCCATCCACTATTCTGATGTCTCCCGCCACCCTTATTCATGCCCCTCTACCCCTCAGTGCAATCACTCCATAATTCCCCATTTTCCTTCCCCTCCATAATTCACACTTAACTTAAATGTATCCTCAGTTTCTTATCACACAGTCGGTACAGAAATATTTGGATGCCATATGTTACTCTACTAGCTTGCTTCCAAGTCCTTCTTTACCCCAGTGTCCCTAGCTTGCTAGATCAGTAACTCTGGTTAACACATTTATACATGACCTTGTCAGTTTGAACTTTAGGCTTTCAACTTTAAAATATGCAGTTACCCTTCCTTAACCAAAGCTTGTCAGTTTGACTTTCAAACTTACAACTTTAAAACATTTAAACCTAAAATCCAACTAGTAAAAGCTTGATTGTGTGAACGTTTCACAACTTGACTATTAGCTTTAAGAGTTGGGCAGTTTGCAGCTCCCCAAGCTCCTCCTCTACAGCCTTCAAGCCCACCCCCCCCGGTGGCTTTCCAGTATTTAAGAAAGGCTGGTGGGGGGGGGGGGGGGGGCCTTTATTCCAGCCAACAACAGTCCTTCTGAAAATCAGTTACAGAGTTAAAGAAAGATTTAAGCTACTCCCAAACCAACAGCAAACTCACAACCAAAAAATCAGATACAGAGTTAAAGAAGATTTAAGCTACTCCCAAACCAACAGTAAACTCACAAAGAATCGGTTACCGAGTTAAAGAAAGATTTAAACTACTCCCAAACCAACAGCAAACTCACAACAAAAAATCAGTTACAGAGTTAAAGATTTAAGATAATCTCAAATCAACAGCAAAACTCACCCTTCTACCTCTCTCCACAGCAAGCAGAATGAACAGGCAAAAATTGCTCTGTGAACATTTGAATAGAGATTCAAACTGAATTCCAAACAAATTTGACTGGCTGCTCTGTCTCTGGGCAAAGAATCCCTTCCCCAGCCAGCCAGCAACAGTCCTTCTGAAAATCAGTTACAGAGTTAAAGAAAGATTTAAGCTACTCCCAAACCAACAACAAACTCACAAAAAAAATCAGATACAGAGTTAAAGATTTAAACTATTCCCAAACCAAGAGCAAACTCACAACAAAAAATCAGTTACTGAGATATATAAATATTTAAGCTAATTCCAAATCAGTAGCAAAACTCACCCTCCTACCTCTCTCAACAGCAAGCAGAATGGGTCTTCAGGAGTTGAGATAAAGGAAAGCTCACTGAAGACATCTTTGTTGACCTATCAAAGGCATTTGACCTTGTGGATCACAATATTCTGTTAGAGAAACTGCACTTCTACAGTTTCTCTGCAGTGACCATGACCTGGTTTGGTATCTACAATACTGCAGATTACAAGTGGTCTGCACTGAGGAACCACATCTAGCACTGTGGGCTGAATAGCGGGATTCCCAAGTGTCCATAATGGGGTCCATCCTGTTCTCCATGTTTGTGAACCCGTTCCCCAGGGATAGCATGGGTTGCCATGTGCCAATGTATGTGGATGATCTGATTGTTTACCCGAGTGACAAGAATCCAAGTGACCTGTACCTCTCCCTCACCAGGGAGTTCAGCACCACCCACAAGTGGTTCACTGCAAGTCTGCAAACAGGCTGTTTAACACCCAAAAAAATGAATGCAATGGTTTTCAGATCTAAATGAAGGCTCACCAAATGGCAGTGGGATCAAATACTCCTTTGCCCCTAAACATACAGGCTCCAGATGGAGCCTACTTTGAACAGGTAACTAAGTTCATATATCTAGGGTCACTGTTATGAACCAGAAAATGGGATTCTGTTTTAAGCTCAACAACCTCATAACCCCAAAGTGTGTCTGGCAATTTACCAAGGCACTCTTCTACCCCTCTTGGGCTATAGCTCCCCTATTTACACCCAAACTTCCTGTCACAACCGTGTTAGACTCAACACTACATATGTCAATATCCTCAGGTTCACCTCACTGGCTCCTTTCAACACCCACCATTGCTCTCTATATTTCATACTTGGATGGCTATCCCCACAGGTCTGCCATGACTTTCTTATGGGCACCCTGCTAAGACTCTTCAGGATAGGGAGAACTCCCTCCATCAAACCTCCTTAGTCTTAGGTCTGGCACATGGACTCTCAGATCCTCCTCTCAACAACTCCTTGAGCATCCCCAGACTACAGTCAAGACAGGTCAGAAAGTATTTTTCCTTCCCTCCCCTAGGCTTTGAAATGGAATGCCTGCCTCACTTTATTCACTGTAAACTTCCCCTCTCTTCAGATCACATTTTAAGAATGCCATTTTGACCACCACTATATGCAAGTGCCCCCACAAACCAGGCCTGGGGAAAGTGGAAATTGCTTCACCTGGCCTCGGTTTGCAGGTCATGTCCCCAAAGAATTTGTCTGTTCAGTTGATTCACTGTCTATCTGTCTGTTACTGGACTATGTTGATATATATACAAACATATGAATCTGCCAGCAGAAACAGGCCAAGTGGTCTATCAAGTCTACTCAATTGTGCAGCTAGCACCCCTAAACTGCAGCTGCCCCACCCCCTCACCCCTCCTCCCTTTGACCCCCAACACAACTTGTCCCATGCCCTTTTAAAGCTTCCCACTGTCCTGCAGGAAACCACCTCTTCTGGTGGTGTTTTCTATTTTCCCAACACTCTCTCTGTGAAATAATGCCTCCTCATCTCTCTCTCCTAAACCTACCACCCTCCCACCTTAGCCCATGCCCTCTCATCTCCCTTCCCCTCCTCAGCTTGAACAACTCTTCTGTGCCCATTGTGTTAACCCCCTTCATGTACTTGAAGGTTTCAATCATATCCCCTGAATCTATCCTTTCCTCCAGGGTGTACAAGCCTAACTCATTCAGTCTGCCCTCGTAGGTCCTGCCCTTCAGCCCTTGAATCATTTTCATTGCCCTGCACTGCACCCCCTCCAGCAGTCTGATATCCTTCCTAAGATAAGGGCACCAGTACTGTACACAATACTCCAAGTGTGGCCTAACTAGTGAACTGTACAGTGGCATGAGCACATCCCTATGTCTAGATGTGATACCCTGTGCTATGCATCCCAGCATCTTGTTAGCCTTGGTTGTTGGTTCTTGCACTGAGCTGAGTTGCTCATGTTCCCCATTATGAGCACCCCTAGGTCTTTCTCTTCATTGGTGACCCCTAACCAAACTCCCTTCAACCAATAGTCCCTCCATGGGTTCTTTGCTCCAAAGTGCATAACTTTGCACTTCTTTGCATTGAATCCCAACTGCCACTTCACCGACCACTCCTCCAGTTTGGTCAAGTCTTCATGTAGCTCCTGCCACCCATCTCTGTCATCCACTACTGCTCCCATCTTAATACTATCCATGAACAGACTGATCCTGCTCTTAACTTCATGCAAGATATCAGATATGAACAAGATGAACAATGCCAGGCCCAGCACAAAGCCCTGCAGCACCCTGCTAGTCACTTCCCTAGGGGAAGAGAGCTCCCCCCAACTACTATCTGCTGCTGCCTCCCCATCAGCCAGTTTCTGATCCATTTTGCCATCTTTGACCCTACCCCGACATATTCCAATTTACCCCCCAGCCTCCCGTGAGGCACGGAATCAAAGGCCTTGCTGAAGTCCAAATACAGGACATGCACTGCATGGCCTTGATCCAGTTCCCTTGTTGCCCAGTCATAGTACTCTATCAGATAGGTCTGGCATGATCCTTCCAAGATGAACCCATGCTGCTGATCATCCTGGAGTCCATTTTCCTCCAGAAGGGTCACCAGATGCTCCTTCAGGATCGCTTCCATAAATTTACCAGCAATGGAAGTGAGTCTTACAGGTCTGTAGTTGCCGGGTTCATCCTTTGCGCCACTCTTGTAGATGGGCACCGCATAAGCCTCCCTCCAATCTTGTGGGATGCATCCTATGTCCAGGGAGGTATTGAACAAGTCTGCCAGTGGCACAGCCAGTACATCTGCCATCTTCCTCAACACCCTGGGGTGAATACCATCAGGACCTGGTGCCTTGTCCACCCTTAGTGCCTTCAGCCCCTCCAGTACCCTACTCACCATAATCTTCACTTCATTTACTACTCCCCCCCTTGCCCACCTTCCCAATCAACAAAGGTAATGGACTGTCCTTCTTCTTTGTGAACACAGAGCAGAAGTACTCATTTAGAGCTTCTGCCTGTTCCGTCCTCTTCTCCACGCATCCCCTGTCCTTCTTAATCCTCACTATCTGATCCCGACAGTTCCTTTTCTTCCTTATGTATCTGAAGAAGTCCTTCTCCCCTTCCCTGATGCCTTGAGCCAACCTCAATTCCCTTGAGGCTTTGGCCACCCTGACAAGCCTGGTTAACTCCTTGGACTTCCTCACATACAGTTACCTATCCTCCTCCCTGCCAGACTTCTTGAATCTTCTAAAAGCAGCCTTCATTGCCCTTGCCCCCTCCAACACCTCCCTGTTTAGTCAGCATGGCCTCCTAGCCTATATCTTTTGGCACAGTGTCCTGGTGCATGATTCAATAGCTTTCCTCAACCCAGGCTTGATGGTATCCCATTTCTGTTATGCATCAATTTCTGGCCTAATCTTTCCCAGATGCCCTTTTAGAATTTCCTGCATCTTCCCAAAGTCCACCCACCTATTCAACCACCTTCGTGTCTGTACTTATAATCTGGTGTCAAGCTCCTAACTAGCCAGGCTACTACTGTTCTATGACTGTTACCATTATTGTATACCTGGCCTTGGCTTTCAAATTATGGATTCAGCTGTAACATTATAGACTATTGAATCGCTGGTTTGTGTCTAATGCTGTGGGCCTCATCTGTTGTTTGTCACAGATTGTATTTCTCTATAGGGCTGTATGGGTTTTACATGAACAAACTCTTATATATAATGCTCTGCCTCTGATGTATGTACCTCTTGATCTGTATGTTGCTTTGACTGTACTGTTATGTGGAATCTCAATGGCCCAGGTCATACCTGAAAACAGTCTTTCAGATTGGTGTACCTACCCGGTTATCAAATAAATAAATAATTGAGCAACAGCTGCCTGGAGTATGAACACCTCAGTCATAGGTGTCCCGACCCCTTTTGTGTGAGGGAAAAAGGGCATTCATATGGGCTTGACTAGGATTAACTTATAATAAAAGGGCAGACACATGGCATGACTAAAGCCTGCATTCCACATCTAGCTGTCCTCACTCCTGACACCTTTACAGTAAACAGATTTCACTAAAAAGGCAGGTGCAAGGCATGACTAAAGCCTGCAGTACACATATGCTGTAGCTGTCCTCACTCCTGAAACCCTTAAACAGATTTCATAGCAGCCTTAAGGTGAAGCCCTGGGACAGCCCCACACATCTGAATCTACCATCAGTCCCATAAAGCTACTTGCACAACAAGAGAGACTGAAATATGTGCCTCGGATGCTGTTCATTCAGACACAATGATTCCTATGTCACTCCTTCTGAGGGTAATATGGGAGTCCAGGACCTCATGGGAGCTGATCCATGGACCCTGCAAATCCCCCTCCACTTGCCCTCCTCTTCATGAGGAAGAAATGCAAGTAATATTGAACAGCAAATGGGATTGACATTGAAAAGCTAAGAGTGAGAATAATAAAATAATGGTCACCCTGTTGGAAAATCATTATGCTGCCCTAGCACCTGCACGGTAGAGGGGTGATACAGAAGGGGGATGAGAATGATTCTGAAGTTATATCTATTACTTCCTTCTCTGGGAGCAATCCACAGAAGACTCCCAAACAGAGGTATCTGTGAAAAAGAAGGTTAGCTGCAGAACCTGATCTCAGACCTATACGTTACCTGACCCCCCCCCCCATTATCCACCAACATGTGTATAGGCTAATCTATCTCCCCAGTCACTATAACCATCAACAATATTAAGGCTTAGAGGAAGAGGGTGTCGACTATGCCATTATTGGAAACTTTACCAGGGAACATTTTATTCATACAAAATACAAGAATGAAATATCCATTACAGAAAAGTGTCTACAGAGTCTGTCTTACTGGTCCAAAATCCCTGACAGGTGCAATTGTGTAGGATCCATTTTTGAGGTACAGCATTCCAGGTGCTCAGTCTGGTGGAAATTGCCCCCTGAGCAAGCATTAATGCTGGATACTCTATATAGGACCACCAATATATGTTTAGTAAATGAGTATGCTCCACAGACAAAGGCCTCCAGAGTATCATTAGTACGAGACAATAGGCCTTATCTGCATACCATTAAACTTATGATTTTTGATGAAGACTTTAATTTTGGATTAGTTCAGAAAGAGTGAAGTGCAGAGACAACTAAAGTTTACTGTGACATGATATCCGTTGCAGAGCAAAGAGATCAGAACACAACTACAAAAACTCATATCCCAAATATTTGGGGAAGGTATAGACCTCTCAAACCAAACTGAAACAAACTCTGGTCAGAGCCAACACGACTACTTCAGTGTGGTGAGCCAGAGTGAAGCAGTACTTGGGGCTCCTGCTGTGGCTAATGTCATAGTTGCATGCTACCCGAACATGTGCAGTGACAGATAATTCTGCATGTGCAAGAAATAGCCCACCATGCCCATCATGGCCACCTTGACAACAGTGTGCATGCATGATTACCAATGACTGCTTATGATGCGATCTCGGGTATACGGTGTGCCCCTTTGATTCACCCACATCTCTGGAAGTGATGGGTAGAAATAAAATAGTGCTCTCCCGGAGGGAGATTTTGTGTACAGTAGAGGGGAGGGTCCGAGGAGAACAAATGGGACAGCATTGCTCACAGCACTGTGGAAGCACAGAGGAGAGGTATCTGGTGATATGATTCCAAAGTCCCTTCTCTCTCTCCTAGCTCTTGCAATACATCAGCATAGCTCCGCCCATGCAACTATAATAATTCAGTCAGTACAGAGAAGAACATGTAAAATCAAGACTAAACTGAATGAGTGAAGAAAATGTATTTTATTGTAATATTGATTAAAGATCAATGGCAACGCTTTCTAACATTTTATAAATATTAGTGAGTATTTTGTGTTATATGTAATAAAGCTGTGTTTTAAATGGATTCCATGTTAGTTTTTTTGATTTATCTGTCCCATGTCTATATTTAGTCATTTTGTTTAGGCATGTTACAGAACTGCTGCTTGATTTTTTTCCCAGTCTTGGCTGAGCCCAGAATGTCACTGACGTCATACATGGAGTGATGCTACTACTTGCAGCTCGAGGAGCACTCTATCAGCTGATCTGTTCAGCTGTCTGAAGCAGCACCACAGCTTTTCCCCCCAGACAAAATAGGTGATGCTTACATACAGTACTTTCATTTTCTGCTTTCCAGCTGCTCTCTTAGATTGACAGTTTCTTTTTATTATTAATTCAGCAACCCAATTCTAAAAGCATAATGCCACAGCATTTGCTTTCCTGAGTGCCCTTCTGCCACTTAAAATGAGTCACCTCCCTTTGCAACACTCTGCAATGCCATCTTCCCACCCGGGCAGTGATCATAATATCTACATAAAGAGGCATTAAGATTAATTGTTAAAAGAAAATATAACTTTCTCTCATTAACACCGAGATCTGATAGCCGATCAGGTGGTGCTGAGGGTTGAGGTGCTAGACGCCACACCTCGCATTGCACCAGCGACCCGGGTTTGGGAACTAGCCTGGGTCATAGGGAGTCAGCGGGGTGGGTGAAGGATTGAGCATCTGCTGGACTGCTCTCCTTCCCCGGGGAAGGGGTGTGCTGCCACCGGTGTACTGGTGGCCTCTAGCGATGGCTGGGGGCAATGCAGTGACACGGACAGTAGGGGGAGGTGCTGAGGCCGATGCCAGGAAGGCGTGCTTGTAGTAGCATGTGCGAGCCTGTCCCTTGGCATCATTGCACACCACACACATCATGGGAGAACTAGAAAACAGGAAAAGGCACCAGTCATGGCAGCATGATGATTGTCTCGGTTGGGGAGCGCATGGCTCCAAGGGTACATGGCGAGCACTGGATCCAGTCCTGGTAGAGGGCATGGGGGGCTCTCCTCTGCCCCACTGTGGGGGAAAGCCATGGGAATACTAGCTGCAGGACCCAAATGGGAGCTGGGGGTCCCTGGGAATGGTGGCTGGAAGACCTGAGGGGATGCCAGGACACAATTGAGGTAAGGCAGACTGTCGGCCAGGAGACAGAAAAAATGACCAACAAAAAAAAAAAACACTGAGATCCAAAGATCTAACCAGTGCAATGCTAATTAAACTTCCATTCATGGTGGAACCATTTCAGTTTCACAAGAACACGTTACCTGCAGAGCTGCAATTGTGATCATCCAGAAGACATGACCCACTCTCTATAAAAAAATATATATATTTTTATGTTTGTACTCACAGGTTAGCTAAAAAGTAGCTGAAGATTATGACAAGCACTGGTATTCATCTTGGAAGCAGCTGCAGCAGAGGTTAATAAGTGCTCCATAAAGAAAGAGCTCATGGCAGAGAAGTGCGCTGTATTTAAGATGGCCGCTGTACTTTGCGCATGTGCACTGCTTCGCACATGTGCACGGAGACATGTCAGACATCTTGGGCATGGCTACCATTTCGACAATTAGCTTTGTGTGCATGTGTGAAAGTACGCATGCGTGGAAGTACCACATTAAAGTAGTTCACACGTGGGGGGGAGGGCTGAGCAGACCATGGAGAGGGAGCTCCATCCACGGAGGGGAGGGTAAGAAGAGACACCACACACCACCACTGAAATCAGTGCTGTGGACAACTCATCACATTACTGTAGGAGAGAGCATTTCGAGTATAACAGGGCTGATTCCCTAGCCAAGGAATTGAAATTCAGAACAGAAAGCAAACAAACTTTAAAGAGTTTTACAGCATGTCAGGCTAGGGTAAGCAAGAGGAATATGTGAGGATTATGCCTAAGTGAGAAAGAATATGTAGAAACAGAGACTGATAAAATTATGAAAATCATTCATGATAGTGTACAGAACTGTTTTGGAACACTTCTGATAGGGCTAGGCAAAATGAGCAAATTTGAATTTCACAGAATTTTCATGAAACTCCACAAATTACTTGAAACTTCACAACATTCTTCAGAATTTTCTGAAATTATTTAATTGATCATAATCCAGTCAGTCTTATAGCAAGAAATCTAAAATTGGGCATACATACCGCTTGGAAGAGTTCCAAATTTAATACCAAGTTTCATAACATTTGTATGAGGGGCGGGGAAGTTATAGGCTTAGTGTCTGGCAATTTATTATTCATCTGAAAATTTCTGAAACTATTTCTATGCTTACAACTTAGCCATCTTTGGAGCTAGATAATTCAAAATGTATATATGTATATGCATACTTTCTTGGAAAAAATGTTAGAAACTGCTATAAGGAGACATAGCTGGTTATGTAAATTGTAAGTTATAGGAGTTCAAAATTTCACAATTTAATTATTTCTTAAATGGTGTGAAAATGTCCACATATTGAATGTCTATAGCTCCACTGCTATTGCAGGTATATATTCAAGATTTGGCATGCATACCAAAGTAAATATATCCCAAAATCTAATCAGCTGGATAAATGTGGTCTAGTAGGTAAAATGTTGCTGTGGATACTTTAGAAATTACTAATTGGCAAAATGTGCTTCAAATTCATGGACACATAATAGGTAAGGCCACTAGATTTCTACTTGTGGAATTTAACTTTCACAAAGCACTAATCATCACTGAATCACCTTACCTGCACTAGCATCATAGCTCAGCAATACCCTCCAACACTCCTGTGACAGTGATGCCCAGCACCATGCTCAATTATAACTAAAGATATCCAGGTACTTCTGTCACCATGCCCTAAGTTGCAACTAGTTGTAAGGATTGACATCACTTGATGCCACAGTTTTCAAATAGTAAAAGTATACATTTTTATCTATACGGTTATTAAAGAGTCAGCAGGTGGCAATGTACAGAAACAATGCTGCATGCACATGTGCTTCCGGAGATGATTAAGTCAGTGAGCTCTAGTGGTTAGGTGACATATTGGAAGAAGACAGGCTTGTGCACAGTGATGTCCATGACTATTCTTCATGGTTCTTCACTCAAGATAGTGAACTGACATTTGCCCCCACTATACTTTTACTATGAAGCCATCTATGAATGCTACCTTATTGCCACATTACCGAGCTCCTATCTTCCTCTACAATGGCAACTCAATGTATGGACATGGCTTCAACAAAAGTATCACAACAGTCTACAATTTCACAAAAGCACATTAAATTCAAATTTAATTACTGATGTTATTTTGGAATCTTAGGCTGCTTATAACTTTGCCAGTCACAGGGTATAGGATTAGAGAGTTGACATACACAGTCTCTTTTTTTCCATATTCATTTTTTCCTGGCTGGCAGCTTTTCTCTCAGGCATATATCTTGTTCACAGGTATATACCCTGATCAGGTTGAACCCAGCTATCATTTAGTTAGCTACTGGGGTTTTCGCCAACATTTTTTCCTTCCCATCTCCCCTGGTGGGGTTGGTGCCTTTTTTAGCCTCACATAGCCACAGCTTCCACAGGGGAAGGAGCAGGCTGCCTGGTTCAGCCATAGGGGTTGCTGTGTTGGTAGAACATTTTGTCAACCCTCCCCTGCCAAGGTGCATGCCCAGTGACTGCTGTCTCAGCCATGGCCTGCCTCCCAGTGTGACAACCTTGGCTTACTTCTGAATCCAGGTCATCAGCATGGCAGCATGACACTCTGCTGTTGAGCCATAGGGGGGCCTCAAAGCTTAATGTTTGGAGTTAATGAACCTGAAAAATTAGCAATATATTTTAAAGTTATAGGTGCATAAAATTCTGCAGTTTACATAGCTGCAAAATGTAGTTTTAAAATATCTGAACATTTGAAGGCATATAACTCAATCATCTTCACAGACAGACTTGTAACTGGGAACACAGCTGTATAGAACTTGGTATAGTCATCATACCAGATGTTAAGCAATTTGGACAATTATTGTTTAAATTGGATTGTAATAACTGACATCACAATTTTTGCAAAATTTCGCAGCATTTTCACAGAAAATTTGCAAAAGTTCATGTATGCAAAATCAGAATTTTACCAGCAGAAGATAAATTTCCCTCAGCCCTACTGATTATACAGGGGGACTCATATCTTCTTAGAGAGCTAGAAATCACATGAGTCCCAGCCAATATACTCTTCTCTGCTGTCAGACCCATACTGCTGATAGAAATCAAGATGGCCATGAAAGGATTAGAGAACAACATTGAAACTGGGACAGATAGCTTACCATCTGAATTTTATAAGGCATGATATACTTTCTGAGCCCAGTCCTGCAGACCCTATATAATCAGATGTTTAGTAACATGAAACCTTCCTCACTCAATGGCCCAGGTGTTTTTGGATTATTTGTATAAAAATGTAACAAGTCCATACTACAAAATTTGAGGTTCCTCTGTCTGATGAGCACAGACTAAAAACTACTGTCTCTGCTAGGGCTGGGTGAAGTTTAAATTCTGCCAACAGAATTCTTGAGAAATGTTTATTTCTCTTCCATGAGATTTGGCACAGTCTCCATGAAAATGTCATGAGATTTTGACAAAATGCCTGTATTTGTCCAAACTGCAGCACCTTTGGAACAGTGACCTTGCCAATACCTATACAAAAGTGTTCCAAGCTTCAAAATTCTATCTTTAAAGATGACTGAGTTATAAGCCTCTCAACATTAGGAAATTTTAAAATTACAATTAACTATGTAAATTAAAAGTGTTTGTTCAAATTGCAAAAAATTGGTATTGTGACTTTACCAATGCCCATACATATGTGTAACATATTAAAGATATCTAGCTTTAAATGTGAGTGAGTTATAATCCTCCAAACATTTGGAAATTTTAAAATTACATTTCACAATTACGTAAACTGCTGAATTTTAAGCCCCTACAAGTTTAAAGGTAGTTTAAAGGTAGAATGGAGTATCACCAATGTTGTTAGGTTCATTGACCCTAAATATTATGCTTTAAGGCAACCCCCATGGCCCACCATCAAAGCATCCTACTGTCATGCTGACGACCCAGTTTCAGAAGCAAGCCAAGGAAGTCATGCAGGGGGCAGGTCATTGCTAAAACTTAACATTTTCATAACCAGTACTTCTCTATTTAGCAGTTTATATGACTTTTCCAAGAAAGTATGCATCTAAAGTTTCAATTATCTAGTTGCAAAGGTGGCTAAGTTGTAAGCATAGACATATTTTCAGAAATTTTCACATGCATATTAAATTGCCAGACCTGGAGCGCCTATAACTTCTCCACCCATCATCCTAATGTCAAGAAGCTCAGCACACCTTTAGGGAACATACAAGGCAATATGCATGCCACATTTCAAACCTCTAGCTGAAACATGGGCCAAGCTACAGCCAAGTAAAGAATTTTGGAAACTTCAGAAACATTTCATGAAATTTCATGAAAATGCTGCAAAATCAGAATTTTGCCTAGCTCTAGTCTCTGTACTATTTATATCACCTTTACAAACCTGTGCAATACCCTGTAGTCAATATTAGAAATATATTGTTCATATGGAACTTCAGGAAAGGGGTCAAAATGGTTTAATTAATGGCTTAATGTTAACATTAGACCAGTAAAATGCTTTTGACCGTGTTACTCATCAATTTCTGCTTTCTGTGTTAAACGCTTATGGTACAGTACACCAGCTGTTTTCATATGGTCAGAACAACAATGCAAAACTGTTACCTTATATACATTCCTGGTAGGGATCCCCATCACAGTATGTAGGGGTGTAAAGCAAGGTTGCCTCTTCAGCTCCTTTCTGTATAGTTCTCCTTATAAACCAGCAATAAGACACGAGGAGATGTGGGTTATGGCCTGATAAGAGCATGCCCCAGGTGTGTTATTTAGCACTTGGAAAGTGCTCTTATCAGGCCATAACCCACACCTCGGTGTGTCTTATTGCGCTTATAAAATGGTCCCCTCCCCAAAGAAGTTAATTAAAAAAATGCAGACAGAAATGTGCATAAAAATAGTAAAAAATGTGATAATTGGAGTAAAAAGTACAAAAATAGTCCTTATCATTGTCTTGGAATGAGCTCTTTCATTGAAAGTCACTACAGGGCAGTGGTGTGTGTGTGTGTCTCTTCAATCGTCACACAGTGACCCAGAGAAAGACTTGAAACCATGTGTTTTGTTTTCTTTTTTTGTTTAGTATGTTTTTGTTTGCCCACTCAGTTCGAGTTACAGCTATAGGCACCAAGGGTATAAGAGCGAGTGTGTTTCATAGCAGGGAACACATTTACTGTGAAGGTTCTCCCCCCCCCAAAAAAAACATATATAAAACTATTTATGTAGTGTACTTTTTAGTTGTTTTTGTTATATTTTCTGTCTGGTTGTATCAGTTTCAGTTGGGATGATTTGAGCTGGAGCGAGCGTGTCTCTTACTGGCCGCCATAGACTACAGTTTCCTGCTTCCCCGATGTCAAAGTGCAACAGTAACAGAGAAACACATGATTCTGTGAGTAATGGGTACAGTTTTAGACTGATATTGATATTGAAAGAAGAGGACATGGAGTGATGGAGAAATGGAGTGTGGAGATGTGAGAAGCGCTTACTGTGGTTTTGCAAAGTAGCGGCAGCGCGTGGAGGAAATGGGCAGCCAGTGAGTAAAATGGGAAGAATGAAATAAAATTAAATAAAAAAATTATATGCCAAACATTTATGCTTAGGGATGTGTAGAAAGGGGGGTTTCGGTCCCACACAGTGGCATATAGGTGGTTTATTTGGCTACTGAGGTGCTGTAGGTGCCGCTGCTGTGAGGAGACACTGTGTGAATGTGTGATCCTTCCTTGACAACCTGCTGAGTTGCTAGCTTTGTCAGAAAGTGATAGCTCGGGCACAACGATATGCCACTTGTGCTGCGGTGGGTCTCTTTGAAGTAGTGCAGGTTGCAGCAATACGGCACTAGAAGGACACGGCTCTGAGAGGCTCTTAGTCAATCAGGATTTAGAATTTTTTGTGCCCATTTTATAGCCCTTAATACAGCTTTTGCAGATGAATCATGTGGTACATGGAATACAGCTGAGCCCAGACATTATGGAAATCAAAACTCTAGTGTATGCTGATGATCTGTGTATTGTCCTAAAAGATCAAGTATCAGAATTAGAAGTACACAATATATTAAATAAATGTTTGACAGCAGCAGGATCCTGCATCAATTTCTGTAAAGGTCTGGCTATCCTAACTGAGGAAACCCCTATGACTATGAATGTTTTACATATTGGGAATACATATGAGAAGTTATGGAACCAAGAACAATCTTAATTTAATCATCAGAATAAAGCCCTGATAAATTGACATTAGAATGGCAGAGAATGAACTGACACTCTGAAAATGTAGAACTTTGTCCAAATTAAAGAGAGTGCTTCTGGTGATAACAGTATTAATTCCCTGTTTTCTATATTTGAACCATGTCTTCCACCCACTACTGTTGTAGAAAAACAATTATACAGCACATTTTTTTTCCAGAGGTTCTGGGGATCTAGATTAAATCCAATAAAAAGGGATGTGTTGTACAGGAAACTGGCAAAAGGTGGGGTGTAAATGGTAAACCACAAGGTGTCTTCTTACAGTATATGCTTGCACAATCATTTTGTTCCATCACTGCATAATTAAAATGAGTCCTGGATTCCACTGGTGCCTGTTCTGCAGGAATGGAATAGGGGCAAAATTATGAGCAGTATTAATCACTGTAATGCACATGTCATACCTGCCTATATGAGGTCGGCCTGTATGACTATTAAAGAATGGAACCTAACCCAAAAGCTGTGGGTGTTGAGCCTAGGAAAATGTTATACTCCAAGATAATGGAGAACAACTTCTCTCCCCATTGGAGATAAAGTTATGTCCTGAAGAAAGAACAGCCAAAGCCACTAGCCAGTTTACTAACCCATGCATTCTACAGTGTATGTGGGTTCTTGTTTAGCACAAGGCATATGGGAAACTGCCACACAAAGACTCACTGAAACATTAGAGTCTGAAAGAAAGGGAGTGCTGTCCAATGGAATGTTCTGTTATTTTGGAAACCTAAATTTTTGTTTTATTTGAATGCCCTTAAAGCAAAGCATTTTGGGAAACAGTCAAATTAAAAACATGGGCATAGATGAAATAATAGTTAGGTGGGCAATTTGTGGCTAACAAATAGATTCCAAGTAGTAGTTATAAAGTGGATACTGTGTGTGGAAGGTAGCACTAGTAGTGGTGTTCCACAGGGGTCAGTTTTAGGACAGGCACTCTTTGGCCCATATATTGGTAACTCACACATTACTGTGAAAAATATTATCACAACATTTCCTGACAATACTAAAATAGGTGGAGAAACAGATACAGAGGAAAAATATATATCACTATCAAACAATCTAAAATAAATAGAGTTATGAGCATTAAGAACAAAATGTCCTTTAACACAGGTAAATGTGTGGTGCTCCATTTGGGCAATAACAACTCTTGAAAGAACTATAGGCTGAATAATACTGTATTACATGAAGTAGACACATAAAGAGATTTGGGAATCATGACAAGTCAGAATTTATCTAACACTAAGCAGTGCAAACAGGCAACACTGACATCCAACAAAATACTGGGATGTATCAAAAAGGCATTTGTAACTGGAACTGAAAATTGTATCATGTCCTTATACAGAACTTACATGAGACCCCGCTTGCATCTAAGAACTCCAAGCAGTGTTTAAGCTACAAATGAAACACTTAAGCAGTACAGGGTGTGTGTCATGCTGGGATGACATCACGCCTCGGGTGGTTGAAGCATGAGGCTGCACACCGAGTGTGTTCAGCACCTCAGAAATGATGTTATCCCAGTATCACACACACACCTGGGAGTGCATTATTGCTATTATACTATGGCTAATTTTGAAACAGAATAATATATATATATATATATATATATATATATATCTACATATGTAGCAGTGTCAGTGTCTCAGCAGGTAGCACACTCGCCTCTGAGGCTGGGAGATCAGAGGGCTGTGGGTTCAGTTCCCACATCTGGCACTTGGGTTAATATCCCAGTACTGACACTATAGTGCAGCATGAGAGGGGTGCTGCACTTCTGAGGTGCCGTCTTTCAGATGAGATGTTAAACCGAGGTCCCATCTCCCTGGATTAGTGGTAGTTCAGGTGGATGTTGAGGATCCCATGGCACTTATTGAAAAGAGTAGGGGAATTTTTAATTGAACAAAACTTCAAAATAGAACAAAAGGAAAACAAAAAAATACATTGCAGCAGAATAAGGAAGAGAACAAAAAATGAGAAATAATAAATACACAAAAGACAAGTCTCCTATTTTTCAAAACAATAGAAACACCCACCAAAATCCCCAAACCCACCAGCAGAAATGCATAAAACATACAGAAACCAAAAGAAAAAAAATCAAGAAAAGCAAGAGATACCTCAGCCCCGAGGAAACCCCTCCCCATAATTATCATATAGAAAGAATAGCACTGATCAAAATGTCAACAACCCCCCCACAGTCATATAGGGAGTCAAGCAGGAACCTGCAAAAAAGGAACAGCATTCCAACCTCTCCACCAGGTGCGCATTAAAGTTTTCGAGAAAGCAAGACTTTCTTTAACGAAAAACACACACATTTCTTGCTCTGTTTTGAGCTGTAGACCCAATAAAGGAAGCTGTTTTTGCTACAACACAAATTGACATCTTGTTTGCCAAATGACCTGAGTTGTCCCCTTATAGAAATCCCTCCATATACCTTGACTATACTGACCATAAATCAAAGTCTCATAAGTCATGTCCTGTATCTGCGGGATACCTGAGGAAGAGGTCAATAACTGCCTTAGATCTCTGATATATTCACATTGGAAAAAAAAAGGTGTGACATTGTTTCAGTAACCAACCCACAACCCTCCCTCAAACAAGACTGTTCTAAAATACTTTTGTGAAAATGGTTGCCTCTAACATTTAATCTAGAGTGGCAACAGAGCCACACAGAATCCTACACTTTAGGAGAGATCCTAGATTCAGTCAGTTGTCCAAGAACATCAGGGAGCATTACTGATTCTGGCAAAACAAGACAAGGGTTAGCAAAACACACAGTATGAAGAATCTTTTGATACTCTAGCTTCCTAGTATTATGCAAAAGTTCAACAGTTGTTATTTGCCAAGCTTTCAGCTTCCTGCAAACTTCCATTAAATAAGGAAACATATCGTGTGGAATACCCAAAAGTTTCCCCCAGAGCAGTGTCTCCCACCTTTGCAAAAAATAAAAGCACCTGTCCTTTAGAAGGGGAACCCAGTTAAGTTGTTTCCTCAACACAATGGGTACAAAATTATTATAAAGAAACATAGAAAAAAAGAAAATCACTGGATTCAACATATTGAGGCCTCCTTGAGCAATCGGCCAATAAGCGCAATTTCTCTTTATAGAGTTCAGTCGACTCCCCCAAAGCAATTGAAAAGCCAAGCTATACATTTTTACCTCTAACTTAACTGGCAAAGGATAAAGCTGGCTAACATGAAGAAATAAAAGTACAATAAAAGTCTTATACGTATAAAGCATTTTTTCTTAGACAAAGGGTAACCCTTCCATCTACCTACCTTTTCATCAGCAAGGGACAAAGCCAGCTCCCAGTTCAGGGAAGCCAAATCCGGAGCTCCAAACCAAAAGCCTAGAAGCTTAATTGGTGCATCAATGATGGGAATAACCCCGACTGTCTGTCCAGCCACCCCAAAACACAAATACCTACAACTTTATTTATTTATTTATTTCAATTTAGGATTACAATACCTTTGAGCCGAGGCTCTTTTACAAAGGTTCCACATCAGCGTGTGCAGCAGTCATCATTTTTAATTACGAACATATAGTCATTGACTTACAGACATGTAATAACCAGTACAAAGACTTGAGCTATGAGCAAGACAAGGAAGGGGTGGGTGGTGGGGAAGTGAGGGTAGGAGATCGGGGGTGGAAGGAGGTGCAGGGGGTAAGGGGGAGTATGGGAGGTGGTTTGGGTGGGGGCAGGAGTGGAGATATGGGGGAAGGTGGGCGATGATGGGAGACAGTGCAGCCAGGGGGCATATGACAGGTAAGGTGTTAGGGGTGCAAAGACTGATTGTAAGTGCTGGGTGCTGGGGCATTTGCAGCTGGAACGGTGGAAATGTTAAGATGGGCAATTGCAGGATACAAGCAGTGAGAGGTGCAGCTTGGACACGAAGAGGGCGAGTGTTGGAGTGGTTGCTATGTCGCTGCCAAGAGAGATGAGCCAATTGGATGCCCGATAGGTGAATGATCTTTGTCCTTGGGTTGTGCGACATTGTGGGGTATGTAGTAGATGGAATTGGATTTCCTTGTAGTGATGTTCCTATGTCTAGGCTTAAGGAAGGCACAGACACCAGGTGGGGCCAGACCCATTATAATTTTCTTGGCCATGATGCAGGTTTGGTATTTTATGCATTTGTCCAGTTGAAGCCATCCAGATTGGGAATAAAGGTCACATGTGTGGGTATGGCGATGTGAGCCAGTGATGAGATGACAGGCCTTATTCAGGAAGATAGCAATACGTTTGAGAGCAGAGGTAGTTGCAGACCCATATATGATAAGACCATAATCTATGATGCTGACGATGGAGTTTTGGACGGCCACTGCCAGTGCTTCTGGGGTTAGGTGTTTCCTGTGCAGGAATAATATGCCTAACCTCGCATTGGCAGACTTTGCAACATTGCTGATAAGGACAGCTTATGAGAGGTGGGGATCAAGGGTGAAGTTGAGGTACTTGAATGACTGTGTTTGCTCTAGGATGGCTCCTTATTTGGTTGCAATGGAGAGGTGGAGTTGTTTGTTTTTGGTGTGGGGGGGTGCAGAAGACCATAGACTTGTTTTTTTTCTGATTGAGAAGCAGTTTATGATTTAGAAACCAGGATTCGATGGAGGAGAAGGCCTGCTGAAGTTTATTTTGTAATTGGATTGGATCAGGTTCTGAGGTGAGGATCACAGCATCTTCAGCGTACAGAATTATTTGTTCTGGGCAGCTGTCCAGTAGTGAGTTTAAGAATAGGCTGAAGAGGAGGGGTCCCAGAATGGACCGAGAGTGTATCAGCGATTCTTACTGTTTGGGACCATTCTTCAAGGTACTTTACATTTATTTGTATTAATTTTAGAGCCAGAGATACCAGAAAAGGTATCCACCACCGCTATGGCCCTCTCCCCAGATACCCTATCTGCCACCAAAACTGTAGTATCATCTGCATAAGCTAATGCAACTGGAAAAGAAATACCCCATAAAACATGCATGGGGAAATCCCTAAACCCACATTCAAAGTCCTCAATAGAGGGTCCAGAGAAAAGATATATAAAAGAGGACTTAAAAGGCACCCTTGCCTAACCCCCCTCCAGATCCTCACATACTTCCCAAGCTGTCCATTAACCAGGGGGAAAGATAAAGCAACATTATAAATAATTTTAAGCCAGTCAACAAAAAGGTCGGGAATACCATACCTCTTCAACACCTGAAATAGATAAACATGTGGAACCTCATCAAAAGCCTTAGCCTGATCAAGTGAAATCAAATATCCAGATACCCCAGGATTATCAAAAGCTTCTCTAAAAAGTTTTGCCACATCCCCCATAGTATGATGGGGAATAGCACAAGCCTGACTAGGAGGAATAACCTCTTGGGCAACCCAAGACAAATGTTTGCACAGGATCTTACACAAAATCTTTCAGTCAACATTTATAAGACTTATAGGCCACCAATTCTGGAGGTCTACCCTGTTTCCTTTTTTGAATAAAAAAATCAAAATGCTATCCACCAAAGCTGATGGAAATGATACCAGACCAGATAAAATATCATTAAAGACAGACACCAAATACTGGCTGAGCAGCCCCTTAGACTTTTTATAAAATTCCCCTGGAATACCATCTGGCCCAGGAGAAGACCTAGTCGGTAAACCACTGATCACGTCTTCAACCTCCTTTTGAGATATAGGAGAAGTTAAAGCCACTTTGTTCACTTCCAACAACTCAGGAATGTCATGCTGATCCAGAAAATCAATAATCCCAGGAAGAGGCAGATCATTTTCACAAAACGATGCTTCCACAAAATCTTGAACCACATCCTGTATTGCTACCCCAGTATCTACCATATCACCTGAAGCATGTCTCAAAGAAGCCATAAATTTAAAATCCACTCTACGAGCACATCAGTCATGTGGGTTAACATTTTGAGCTTTACCCTGTGTACCAAATTTTTGCTCTAACAACAACGAATGTGCCCTGTCATGTTGATATTTGCTCATTTCCCCTTTGACAGCCAGTATGTCTTCAGTGAGGACTTCTCCAGTCTCTACTGAGTGGGACAACAGCATCTGTAAATGGTTCCACAGGCATATATGTGTTAGATATTTAGTATTTGCTACCTTTTTTGCTAAAGAGCCACAGAGCGCCTTCAGATCATGTTTAGTGTCCTGCCACCAAAGCAGTGAGTTATCATACAACTCGAAGACAGAAACCTGGACTCCAATTCCTCTTGGATAGTAGACCAGGTCTCCATATCCTCCAATAAAGCTGAATTTAGTCTCCAGATTGGACTGGGGTTTGGTTTATTCAAAGGTGCCTCCACTAGAGTTTTAATTAACCTATGGTCCAAAATCTCCACAGGAGAGACTGAAAAAGTCCACATGGGAATCCACTGGGAGGCAAACAAGAAGTCAATCCTTGTTGATAAATGTCCCCTAGAAAAGGTGTGAGCAGGCAA
Source organism: Neoceratodus forsteri (assembly GCA_016271365.2). Classification (NCBI taxonomy): domain Eukaryota; kingdom Metazoa; phylum Chordata; order Ceratodontiformes; family Ceratodontidae; genus Neoceratodus; species Neoceratodus forsteri. Next base: position 662,151,705 of record CM028130.1, on the reverse strand, counting down.
ACAGTTAACTTCAGCTGCACAATCCTTCAGTCGAGCTTGCAGATACACGGTGTTCAAAAAATCAGAGTCCGCATACAATTTCTGTGTTCTATCGGTCTTATCAGAAAGAGACAAAACACAATAAAAATCACCCCCCAAAAACACAAATCTAGTTGTGTATAAATACTGCTGCACTTTTTTCAGTAAATCTACCCTCTGAAATTGTTTCTGATAATTATATATATTAATTAACCTCAACTCATGAGCTCCAAGTCTCACATGCAAGATGCACACCCTCCCAGGAAACAGATCAATGAGGTGAGAGACTCAGAGGTCAGGACTGAGAATCAAAAAAACAACCCCAGAACATAATTCCTCCCCTAGAGACCAAAAAGAAGGACCTCAAAACAAGTCCTGAGATGCTCAGAGGGCTTCCCTGATGGTATGTAAGCGGGTTTCCTGCACCATACAAATATCAAGTTGGTGTCATGCAAGAACTGGAAAGGTAGTAACTCTCCTTTTGTGGTTTTTAAGACGATTAGCATTAAGAGAGCACAAAGTTAGGTGGAAAGCCATGATCAGGTGATAGGCAGGACCACATTATCAGGAGCTTGTGCCCTGGGAGTTTTTGCAGCAAGGCGTTTGGATTTCTTTTTTTTTCTTAACTCCCCCTTTTGAGTCCTGTAAAGGAAGTTCAGAGTCAGTAACATTCTCTGGTTGAGAAGAAATCATAGAATAGGAATCTGAATCCTCATCTTCCTCCTCCCATTGCTTCCTCTTAGTCAGTGGAAGAAATCTGTTTTTGAGACCATTATCAGTGTTAATCGTCTCAGTCATACCCTTTACCAGTTTCTGTGAAGCACTGCGTGTCATTCACCTAGATTTCTGATGTTCCCATTCCTCCATTTGGGGAGGTGGCATGACTGGGATCTGGGACGTGGAAGGGTCAGAAGGCAGTGTAGAAACAATAACATCTTGATCTCCCATAGAAACTTGTGAAGAATGGACAGTATCAGCATCCACCAAGACATCCCCCTCCAATGGATCAGCCTCAGGAATGGAGTGCCTCGCAGAAACCAGTGGAGGAAAGGTGTCCTGCTCAATATGGAAGACCAAGGGAGACACACTATCCATAGATGGAGGTGTGTGTTCGGGGGTAGGCAGGTGGGAAAAGCCTGAACATAGAAACATAGAAACATAGACTTTGACAGCAGATAAGGACTGCTTGGCCCACCTAGTCTGCCCATTTCCCTACCTACAGGATAAGCTGCAGATCCTAGCTAACCAACAGACTATTTCTTCTTACTCCCCACAAGAATTTCTTTATGTCTATCCCATGTATTCTTGAATTCTCCCACAGTTTTAGACCCCACAACCTCCTCAGGAAGGCAGTTCCATGTGTCCACCACCCTCTCTGTGAAAAAATATTACCTCTCATAACTCCTGAACAATCTCCCCCTCTATCTTTAAATTGTGTCCCCTTGGTCTTGCACATCTCTTTTTCTGAAAGATGCTACCCTCTTGGACCTTGTTTATTCCACTGAGGTACTTGAAAGTTTCTATCATGTGTCCCCTCTCCCTCCTTTCCTCTAGGGTATACATATTAAGCTCCTTTAGTCTAACCTTGTATGGCTTCTCTTGCAGGCCCTGCACCATTTTAGTTGCCTTCCTTTGGACTGCCTCTATCCTATTTATGTCCTTGCGGAGATGGGGTCTCCCGAACTGGATGCAGTACTCCAGATGGGGTCTCACCAACTGTCTGTACAGAGGGATAACAACTTTCTGTTTTCTGCTGGTGATGCCTCTCCCTGTGCATCCCAGTATCCCTCCAGCCCTCCCTACTGCCTTCTTACATTGCTTGCTAACCTTAAGGTCATATGATATGATTACCCCCAGGTCCCTTTCCATTTTTGTTGTTGTTACTACCTCCTCCCCCATTGTGTAATCTTCCCCTGGGTGTTTGTTTCCCAAGTGCATTATTTTGCACTTCTTTGCATTGAAACCAAGCTGCCATACTTCTGACCATTCCTCCAACCTTGCCAAGTCCCTTTTCATCCTTTCCACGCCTCCTTGTGTGTCAACCCTGTTGCAGATCTTTGTGTCGTCTGCAAAGAGGCATACTTTTCCTTCCAGTCTCTCTGCAAAGTCACTTATAAAGACATTAAAAAGGACTGGACCCAGCACTGAACCCTGCGGTACCCCATTAGTAACCCCTCTTTCTTCAGAGTGGACTCCATTTGCAATTACCTTCTGTGTCCTGTTGTCCAGCCGATGTTTTACCCAGGCTACCACCCTGGGACCAACTCCCAGGCTGGTTAATTTGACAATTAATCTTTTGTGTGGGACTGTGTCACATGCCTTGCTAATGTCTAGGTAGGCCATGTCCACAGCCCCTCCCTGGTCTACTACTTTGGTCACCCAGTCAAAGAAATCAATTAGATTTGTCTGACATGACCTTCCGGCTGTGAACCCATGTTGCCTTGGGTCCTGCGCCCCACTGGCCTCTAGGTACTCAACAATTCTTTCCTTCAGAAGTGATTCCATCACTTTCCCTAGCAAAGAGGTCAAACTGACAGGTCTGTAGTTTCCTGCCTCTGTCCCAATTTTGTGAAGGGGATTCACATCCACCTTCCTCCAGTCCTCAGGTACTACACCATCCTCCCATGATTTGTTAAAAAGGATAGTCAGTGGTTTCACTAGTTCTCCCCTTAATTCTTTTAGAATTCTGGGGTGAATTCCATCAGGTCCCATTGTTTTGTCCACTTTCAGTTTTAGGAGTTCTTTCAGAACTCTTTCTTCCATGAAAGGTCTGGGATCGATCCTCCTATCAAGAGTGCTTCTGTTAATTGGATTAGGCACCTCCCCATCTCCTCTTTTGTGAATATTGAGCAGAAATATTCATTCAATATCCCTGCTTTTTCACTTTTCCCTCTCTGCCCACTCACCATCCATTCTATTCAGCCTCACTATCCCTCCCTTTGTCTTTCTTCGCTCCCTGATATACCTATAAATGGTTTTATCCTCCTTCTTAACTGAGTTTGCTAACTTTTCCTCAGTTTGGGCCTTTGCTATTCTGACTTCCCTCCCTTCTTCCTTCTGCCTTAACTGGTACAGCTCTTTGTCCTGCTCCTTCTGTGATTCCTTATACTTCCTGAATGCTATCTTTTTCTCCCTAACTTTCCCCGCTACCTCTTTTGAGAACCATAGTGGCTTTTTCTTTCATTTTGATTTGTTTATTTGCTTCACAGAAAGACTTATTGCCTCTGTGATGGCAGTTTTGATGTTTCTTCATTGTTGCTTCACCCCTCCTTCTAGCCTGCTTGCTAGTGCTTTTCTAAGGCACTCTCCCATCTTGCCAAAGTCAGCCCTCCTAAAGTCCAGTACCCTCACTTTTGTATGGCTTGACTCTGTAGCTGAGTTTATTGCAAACCACACTGTTTGATGGTCACTTGTTCCCAGATGGCAAACCACTTCTAGATCTGAGATCCTGTCACTGTCCCCATTTGAGAGTATGAGGTCTAAGATTGCTCCCTCACGAGTGGGTTCCAAAACTAGCTGTCTGAGTCATGCTACCTTTAGGGCATTGAGAATGGCCGTGTTCTTGGATGTGGCTGCAGCAAATGTGTTCCAGTTAACATCTGGCATATTCAGGTCTCCCATCAACAATATCTCCCCTTTCTCTGCCATTCTAAGAATGCCTTCTATCATATCCTTGTCCATTCCCTCCCCCTGACATGGGGGTCTGTATACAGACCCTGTGTGGATTGTGGTGCCATTTCCAGTCTCTAAGATGAGCCACAGTGCCTCCTCTCCTCCCTGTTTATTCTTTTGTTCAGTTGCTTTTATCCCTTTCTTTACGTAGAGAGCTACTCCTCCCCCTTTTCTCCTCTCCCTGTCTCTCCTGTAGGTTATGTACCCTGGTATGTTAACATCCCAGTCATGGTTCTCTGTGTACCATGTTTCTGTGACTGCTACAATATCCAGGCATCCCTCTTCCATCAAAGCCACCAGTTCAGGGAGATTGTTGCCCAGACTATGGGCATTGGTACTCATTACCCTCCATTTCCTGATGGCCTTACTCCTTTTTGCCCCATCTCTGTCCTTATTGAACGAGACCCATCTTCATGCTGTGGGGTAGAAGTCTCCTCCTCCATATCAGAAACATCTCCCCCAGCATTGCGGGAGGCTCAAGGGCAATCTTTAAAGGTGTGACTGGTTTCATCACAGAGATTACAGACCACAGGTGCCTGACATGTAAAAGCTACATGACCAATCCCTCTACAAAGCGAGCATTTCATTTTATCACAGGCACTGCTTAGGTGCGTATGAGTCCCACACCAAAAGCAGGACCGTGGTTGTCCAACATAGAAAATGAAGCCATGGTCTCTCCCCAAATAAAAGCAGCTTGGCAAATGATGAATAATACCCTTTTCTCTAGGAAGTCATACTTGGATTTGCCCCGACCCACCCCCCATACAGATATCCTCAAAATCAATAATGAGATCAGGAATTCCAAGCACTGAACACTTAGTGTGTAACCAGAACAGAATGTCAGATATCGACACCCCTTCATTTTTAAACAGCACAGTAATTGTTCTGCGAGCCGGCTTAGTCAACGGAATCACAGAAAACACAGACCATTCTAGAGTTCTTTTAACTGCTTGATATCGCTCCCAAAATAGTTCCAACCCAGCTGCAGCCTTGAAACTAGCATCAAAATTAGGATCCCCAGAGGTATGGATCAGGGCATAAATCTCTTGAGCTGAGAATCCCATACTATCTTTCAAAAGGGTACGATCCACATAAATACAATCAGGAAAAGAGTCTAAGCCATCCTTATACTTAATTTGAACAGTATTTCTGAGTTTAGCAGGTTCAGGGGGTATATGGAATAGACCAGCATAGGTCTTTTGAGAGGCCCGACTTGTACCATCAGAAAATCCCAGACCAGAAATGCCTGCTGTGAGGGTGCGGGGGGGGGGCAGACTGACCCAGCTCAGACTAAGGAACACCAGGTGTAGGCAAAGGTACAGCAGTAACTGAAGAAGCTCTATTGTCAGGAGAAGGCACAGACTGTAACTGGAGCCACAGGGAACAAGACTGGGGAACCAGTCATCTCCAGGGAGGAGGAGAGGGCTAAAGGATAAGGCAAGTCATTCTCAGGCCAAGTAGGAGACACCCATGGTTGATTCTCTGTCAGTTTAACCTACCCAGCAGCTTTCAAAGCCTCAGCCACAGTCCTGCCAGTCACCAAAATGTTAGCATTATAATCAGGCAAGGTACATCAGCCACCTGCACTTCCAAAGCAGGTTGCACAGCACAAGATGGCTCATTAGGTGGAGTTCGGGAGCCCACCCCAGCAGGAGAGAAAACCATGACATCATCCCTGTTTCCCATCCCCTCTTTAAGAGAAGCTCACTGAATAAGAGAACCATCAGAACAAAAAAGTACTTTCCTGAAAATGCTGCTGTAAATCTTGCACCACCTCACCAGCAAGTGGCTGTTCAGCAGGTCTGAAAGAAACAGCACAGTTGGCAGACTCTTCAGTAACTCCAGATTGAGGACAAGGACAAGAACCAGAAGAAGGCTGACCATCAGGCAAGGGACATTCCGCTGTAGGCAAATCAGGAGCTGGACCAGAGAGAAACTGTAGCGACTCGCAGCACTCCTCCTCAGCTAAAAGCACCCATAAATAATCTCTTCTAGAGGTGAAAGACTGACAGATCAGAAGATCCTTGTTCAGCACAGCTGCAGCTGACATAACAAGTGAAACAGGGAGAACAACAGCAGGATGACTTGAAGCAAAGCCTCAATCAGCAGGAGCCATCAGAACACCAGCCTCAGAACTCTACAAAGAAATACCAGCATCAGAAACATCCATAGCTTAATGAGCATGGGCAGAAGATGCCTCTAACAAAAGCGGCACAGAGGATGATGCAAGGTCCCATGCTCCAGCAGCCATCACACATTCTCCACCACCACCAGGATCCATGGGCTCCGCCATCTTGGCCAAGGAACAGGACGACAAAGGTTCCCCCACAGGTGAGTAGGGGAATTTCCCTGGTATCCTGGCCAAATTTCCCTCATTCACTAAAAATACCACCAACAGCTTAATCTGGTTCAAGGTCAATTGGCATTCATCTGTATCCCCCTTCCCTGGGTCATGCCTGAAAATAGGCAGGATTTGTCTAGTGCAGTTACCCAGTCAACAAAAACGAAAAAAAAAAAATATATATATATATATAAAACAGTTTTTTTTACTTGAAGTTCAGTGTGGGAGGATAATTAAATAAAAAAAAAAGTTCCTATTCTGTTTCTACAGTACATGGATCTGTTTGTTTTTGTAGTTGGTGGAGCTGTGTCTCTGTTAGGGATTTTTATCTACTTCCCTGCCCCAGTCACTTTGTATGTGTGCCCCCCCCCCCCAAAGTGTGTGCAGGCTGTGGGTCTGTCATTCATTCTTGAGAAACAGTTGGGAATATTAAAAATCTTGTTCTGAGAGAAGATCAAAAGCAAAATGTAGTATTGGATTACCCCCTCCCCCCAATTATGGTTTCTCACCACGCTGTACAGCAAGCAACTTGATAGGGATTGGGAAGTCTCTCGCAGATCTGAGAAGCAGTATGGCTGTGATTTTTTCCCCCTGTATCGTGGCTGTAGGGGAATGCAGTGAAGCCAAAGATGTGACATTAGTGAGTGAAGCTGGGGACCAATAAGTGGCACATGTTCTGATTTCCAAAAAAAGATGTGATGAACTGTGAAGGCTTTTGATTGTGTTTGAAGTGAGTGGAACTGCAACCAGTCAAGGAGAGTGTTAGAGCAAAGTGAAGAACTTATTTCTTTTACAAGCTGGCATGTTAAGCTAAAATGAAAGTGCTGCTACATGTTGCTTTTCTTACAAATTGCCAAACACACACTTCAAGAAGAAAAGCAAAAGTGAAATGTAAAGCAAGTTAGAGGGGAGCTTTTACAAAAGGTTTGCAGTTTCATTTTTGGGGAGTTGCCTTGTTGCGTCAGTGAATACTTTATAAACTGACATTTGGGCAGAGAGGATTGTGTCTTATTTGAGGGCAGGTATCAGGAAGGCTGCAATGAGAAATCTGTTAACTGGGGACACCAAAAGCAGCTTGCGAGGGGGAAACAGTGACTTGGGCTGCTGAGCCGGGAGTGATTTCATTAACACTTAATGCTGTCATCCGTGTGCTGGGACTAGATCCATTATGTTATACTGGGATAACATCACATGTCCAGCCCCAGACTGACCAATCAGTGCCCAGGATTCTTTCTTGCCATTGTAGAATGAGTATTATTTATGATTTTAAGTATGTATTGTGAATGGGCATGTTTTTGTTTTCTTTTTGTATGATTCTTTTCATACAAATTTCCCTACTCTTCTTCAATTAGTGCCATGGGGTCATTTACTTCCACATTGACAGTGACCAGAAATGGGCAGAATAGACCTTGGTGTAATGTCTCATCCGAGGATAGCAACTCACCAGTGCAGCATCCCTCACACAGTATACTCCAGTGCTAGTTTGGGTATTACCCCAAGCACCTTAAGAGGAGCTAGAACCTTTCACTTTCTGATCTGCAGGACACAGAGGCATGACAGTGATTAATTGTTAAGAGGCAGAAGGAAAACAGAATTGGAATATTGCAGAGCAGACATTACTGCAAATAAGAAAATAAAATCGACTACTACAATTACATATTGTGGTAACAAGAAAAATTAGAAGGTGGAGCATCTTATGAGTTTGCTCTTCATGAATAGTAAAAGACTAAACATCAAGGTGGCAGAGCTTCAGACAAATATGTGCAATGAAAAAATGGATTAGGTTGGAATAGCAAAAAACATGACTGGTGAAAAGGGAGATCTTGGGTTAAAAACTGAAGGTTATAAATCATATAGAATCAAGAGACTGGAAAAGGGGGGAGAAGAAGTTGGACTTTTCATCACAGATGACATTGATTGTGGAGATCTCAGAAGTAGTTAAGAGACAGAGCATGAGCACAGATCCTTCTGGGTTAGTACATGGATTATAACATCAAAAGGTCTGGTCATAAGCACAGCACATAGGCCATCTCACAAGACAAGAAAAGAGTAATGTAAAAGAAAATGGTGACAGATAAAAGATAAATGATTATCATTGGTGAATCAAATCTCCCTGATATCTGCTAGAAAGTCTTATCATGCAAAATCAGAGGGTGAGCCTCAGTTAAGCACATTGCATTTCAGCACTGTCCAGTTCAGCGCTTTGCATTCCATAGCTGTTAATTCCTGCACTGCAACAATTGAAAGGGGATTCAGTTTGGCGCTGCTCATGTTAGCACTTGCCATTGTAACGTAAGTAATCATGGTTACTAATTTTCACAAGAGTAGGTCATTGTATTTTGTCTGGAGATGGAATAACTACAGTATTAACACCACCAACTGTCTGCAGCAACTTGTTGAGTTCTTAAAAAGAAATTCAGTGCGTGGTGGTGAACCCTGCTATGCAGTTACGCAAATAGATGGTACTAGCTCTACCAATGTGATTCTCAAAAGGTTGTGTGGCTTCTTTCAGCTCGTACCTTGAAACAGCCCAGATTTCTGAACAGTTGCTCTAATGTAAGTGAATTACAAGATTGTGTGTAGGCATCTCTCTTCCTTTACATATAAGCTGTTAAAGTAGATCAGTACATGTCCTAGTGCTAATAGTTATGGATACTTAAGGGTAAAACTATATTCTCTAGCTTCATTATGCACCCCCTTAACACATGACTGTTTCACTTTGTCTGTTGATTTCAGTATGAAAAGCTGAACTGTTGACGCTGTCTTCAGACAGCACTATAGTAACACAGCGCACAATCGGGTACCGCTGAAATGACGGTGCTGTATTATCCAGTGCAACAGTGTCAAGCACTGAAGTGGGCTACACCCAAATCAGACTGGGAGCAGAATTTATTGAGTCTTCAAGGGAACATAACACTTTGAAGAGTTCTTTCAAGGTGATACAGTGCTCATAATTATATAGTAGGTACCATGGACACACTGTTCAAAAATTGCAGGTAAAGAGAACCTTTTTGTAATAGTGACAATCACATAATTTAGAACTTGAAATTTACACTGTTAAATAATTGTAATTATTTTTACTGAAGCACTAATTTGCAAAAAAATATATTGTATGCTAATTAGTGTTATTAGCACTTTTTCATTATAGTGAAGGTGGTGCTAAAGGCTTACTGCTTAATTTAATTTAGTCAATAATGGTTGCATTTGTATTTGCACTAAAACTGCTTTGCTTGAAAATAACTTGTTTTACAGTAGTAAATTTCAAAATTAACAAGTTAATGCTAAGAGAGAATGGCGAGACAACTTATTTTAACTATAAAGGGCCAATGACTGAACAATAATTCAGTAACTAAATAAATGGTATTAAGAGATGTAATATTTTAGTCAAAAATGTTGAATAAAATTGAAGACTTTTTAAACATAAACTTGAATTCTGTGATTAGTAAAGTAACCATAGAAATGGTGGGAGTAGAAATAAAAAAAAATAAACATACACCATCAATAATTCTGCTCATAAGGTAAGGACTTCCTGACAATGATGGTCCCAGGGATAAAGCAATATTATATATGTTGAAAGTACTGTATGAGGGTAAGAACTGTATTTTGGTATGTGACTTAAATATGCTAGGGATTTATTGGAGGATCTTATGTTAGAAAAGCAACATTTTGAATGGGATTTTAAAGAAAAGGTAAATGACCACACCTTACACCAGTGTTTAATGCAACCTACTGGGGTAATGCAATATTAAATGCAGTAATAATTTATTGTGAAGATAACTGACTGCAAGCTTAAAGACCCCCTAAGTATGAGTGATCATAACATGATACAGTTCAAATGAAAACAAACTTCAATCAAACAATTGGGTTCAGTGATATGCTATGATCTTGGCAAGGCAAAATATTACCATATGAGAAGGGAGTTAGCAGGATGGAGATGGAGAGAGTATATGAGTAATAAAGATATGGAAAGCCAATTAAAGATTATAAAAAATTGAATAGTAGAACTTATTATAACATATATACCAGAAACCATTTATTAAATCTCTAAGTGACAAAACAATAGTTGCACAAAATGAATATGGAGACAAGCACAGCAAAGTTAAAAAGGGGACAAAAGAATTTTGGAGTATACATTCACTATAGCTACTTTACATGGAGCTGAAAGGAATTCTTCAGAGACATAACCTTAATAAAAAAAAAATAGCAGGGCAGTTGATTCTTTCTTGTTGGTAATAATTAACAAATGACAAATTGCAAACAAGTTAAATTAATATTTTTGCTTAGTATTAACACAAAGGAACACTATTCTTGTAATCTCTAGGGGGTGCACAAGGAGTAGGATAAGACCAAAAATGCTCTTGATAGGGTTAAAGACAAATTGAGCTCACTTCTTATTAATAAAACAGAAGGACCTGATAACCTTGCACCAACATTTTTAAAAGCCATAGCAAAGGTGATAGCATGCCAAGTGCACTGTATTTTTAACCAATCCCTACAGGAAAGCTTAGTACCTAGTGACTGAAAAACCTCTATAGTAGTCCCTGTATACAAAAAAAAAAATTAAAAAGAAAAGAAAAAGAAACATCATTGACTGTAAATTAGTGCCCTATTAATTGGAGTCCAGTTTCGGGTAAATGTTTGGAACCAATGGCCAAGGAAGAACTAATCATATCAAGGGACTATCTTGTTAACCTCTTTTGCTTTTAGGAGTGTGTGGGCAGGAAAGTATATAATAGCAAACCAGCTGATTTAATTTACTTAGATTTGAGCACAGCATTGGATTTGTTATCACACAATAAAATAGTAAACTATATATATATATATATATATATATATATATATATATATATATATATATAGACAAAGAACCTCTGTGCGCAAGCACTGAGGCAATGGTTACTCCAAAGGACATTTGGCTGGGAAGCCAAGTTTCAAAGAAATACAAAATCACACATGCCCCTACAATGCAAAGCATCATGGGCTGCATATGCAAATCACCACAGAATATTATGAACTAGCAGAGAGAGAGAGAGAGAGAGAGAGCAGTGATGAGCAGAGTAAAGAGGGGTCCTGTATTATGGCCTCTATTGTTCCAGATGTGTATCAAGGTTCTTGGGAATAATATTACAATCTAGATTAAGAGGTTTACTGGGTGGAATGGTAGAAGTAGAAGAGAAACAAATATCATTACAAAGAATAAGTGAGAAAATGAGTTGATATATATGGTGTAAGTTTTAATGTAGACAAGTGCATAGAAAGGCCCATCGGACAAAGAAACATGGTGATATCCAATTTATCTATGGAGTGAGCAAGGATCAGCAGAGTGCAGGGGGGTTCTGTATTAGGACCACTATTGTTACAGGTGGTTATTGAGGATTAGGGGAGATAATGTTACAAGCTGGATTGAGAGGTATACTTTGGGGAGTGGCAAAAATAGAAGAACAACATATATCAATACAAAGAGCATTTATAAGTGAGCAAATGGGTTATAATAATTGGGAATCATTTTTTTCCTATAGGGAAACCCAGTTATAGTTTGCTTTTATCACAAGGTGGTTTCAATGGCAAACACACGCAGGGTTTCCCTTGCTCCATGCATGCATCAGCTATGGTCTTCACTTCATTGGACATGACACTTTACCACCTCTTGCAGGCAGACACTTGGACTCTGGAGTTAAGTTCTAAAATAATACACTCTAATATGTAAGTTATTTTCACTGCACTTTGGAGAAATTGCTTTATAAAAAGTAAACAGACAGGCGCTTCAACCCAACTGTGAACAGCGCTTCAGCCCCACCATGCCTGCACAAAAATGTATATCTGTTTATATAATTGATGTGGTGAAGAAAAAAAAAACCCTAGCAATTACATAAACAAAAACCATGGGGTAGTGTGTAAAACTCAAATTTTACACACACTTTTGGTGTTGGATTGTTGTATAAACCCCTCGAGCTTCAAGCTTTGGGTTTATGTATCATCAAACACCTCAAGTGTGTAAAAAATTATCATTAGACACACTAGCACATGATTTAGTCTTATGATGTATACAGCATGGCATTTAATGTAGACAAGTGCATGGTAACACACATGGGAAAAGAAACCTGGAGACACCCAATTTAATAAATGGACAATAGCTTTGGCAGAGCGAACAGTGGTAGTGTATGGTGTGTAAAATGAACTCAGTGGTGTACTGAATACAGTCCATTTTTTTACTGTCAAGTATCAAATTAAAATCCATGAGAGCACCATTTGAAATTTTAAGGCTGATTATCTAGCCAAGCTTAATGATGTTCCAGACCCTCCCAGCCTAGCACCTGAATTACTCACTAAACCCTGAAGTAGGCAGCCCTTGCTTCTGGCAGACGTTGAGGCAGAGTTAAAAATAATTCATCTTTAGCCTACATTCTGAAGGGAGGGTTGTTAACACAAGAGTTTTTATTGCCACTGCAAGGGGAATAGTAAATGCAATAATACTCAGCAGCTGGTTGATTCTGTTAGTCCTCTAATTTTCAGCAAGCAGTGGATTTGGACATTTTTGAATTGTATGGAGAACTGTTGCAGGAAGAGTACTAAGGCAGGCAGATAACCCCAAGCAACTCTGAGGAATTGAAATCTGGATTTCTGGTGAGAATGAAAAACTCCACAGCAAATGAGCTGATCCCTGTTGAGCTGGTCATAAACATGGATGAGACTGATGTTAATTTAATCCCATGTGCCCAGTGGACAATGGCCAAGATGGGTTTGAAGCAAGTTGAGGTTACTGGGATGGAAGATAAAAGGCAAGTCTCCCTTGTCCTGGGTTTTACCCTAGCTGGTGACATGATTCAATGAGGTCATCTGTCAAGGAAAAACTCCCTCCTGTCAGCCTACCTACAGTTTCCTATCTGACTGTCAAGTAGCACACAGCATTAACAACTGGGCAAATGGAATGATTACACTTTCTTATGCTGATGCTCTGCTGAAGCACTACATATTTTTTTATTAAGAGAAAAAATGACTTGCCTGAGGAGCAGAGATCACTTCTAATTGTAGATCTTTTTCAAGCTCACTCAACCAAGGATCCCTATCAGAATTTAAGGATGTTAAAATTATCACTGTTTTTGCCCCACCTACTGTAGCTGCACAGATTTGATCCAGCTCCTTGAAATCACTATTATAAATTTTTCAGAGATGAAATGAAAGCCCAGTTTACAGCCTGGTACTATGACTTGATATCAAAGCAGTTTTCTAGTGGTGTCCCACTGGGCAGTATCAATGTGGACCTTGGAATGTCTAGTATCAAAGCTCTGCATGCTCTGTGGTTGGTAATGATATTTAATAATGTTGGCACCGGAACAGAGGATTGTCTGAGGGGGTTTCAGGAGGCTGGTATTACCAAAGCACATCAGCAATATCTCAATGAACAGCTGGTTCTCACCATTTAGTGGTGCAGTATTTTTAGAATTTCCTATAGTGATTTATTTTATCAAAGCACATCTGTAACATCTGCATTTGAAGGACAGATGCCTACCTGGATGAGACCCAAGCCCAAGATAAAGTTGTTGAGATGCAGTTGCCAATGAGAGGAGATTTGACTTTCACACATGGTATGCTGTTGCCACAGCAAAAACCTTTACAGTGATTGCGTACACAGCAACAGCATAGACGGATCACTGTAAAGTCTGCTCGGGACCCTGGCACTCTTTCCCCTGGTCTTGCACCCCCTTCCTGAATCAGCACAGATTCAGAGTTGATTATATTATAATGCAGGGGAGGTGTGGAGGGTAGATCCCCACCGCAAAAAAAATTTGTATTCTGATGGCAAAATGCCGACCACAACTGTGGTCCACATAGTGCCATCGCAGTAACGTCGCCTCGACTTGTTTTTGTCGATGCGGCCTTGTAGATCCTTTACACATCTGACATCTCTCTTTTGCATTTTGCTGTCTTTTGCTATCCATTGCACCCTCTTTGATGATAGTTTTTGTTTGCTATTTTTTATTTATTTTTTACAAATAAAGAATGCTGTTTTAATCTTAAACAATAGCATCCTTACATAACACTGCACCACATGGTCACCCGTATAGCAACCAGTTTGGGGTGGGGGAATGCCATGGTGGTCAGGTTGCATGCTGTATCACTCAACCCCCCAATTGTCCATGTTACTTCATTTTTTATGCTAAGTGTCCAATCCAAGAACATGGCAAAAAATAAATCACAGTGAACATTCTCTATTCTACAGTATTCTGTTGCATAATACATACATCTGCTGCTGATTTTTGTTACCAAAGGACATCATTTCACATTTTTCTAAGTTAAAATGCATTTCTTGTTTGTTTTACCAATTTGTTATTATATTTAAGTCATTTTGTATAGTCCATATTTGTTCTTCAGTTTCACAAGGACATCAGCTGGACTACTGCATACAGTTATGAGTTCCGTATCTCACATGAAATATAAAGTGACTGGAGAGGATCCAGAAAGGGCTGCTTAAATGGTATTAGGAATTAGGGGTTAGACATATTAGGACAGGTTGTAACTATTAGGCTTCAGACATTAGCAAGCAGAAGACTCTGGGTAAACATGTTACTGCTTTATGATATAACAATGGATGCATGTTTGATGAGAAAACTAAACCTAACATTTAAGGACACCAAGAGGGGCACATCGGAACATAACTAACAACTTAGTCACAATCTGTTCAGGAGAATAAGAAAATATTATTTTTCAACAAGGAAAAGGGTGTGAAATTTATGTATGTATGTGTGTGTGTGTGTGTGGGTGTGTATGTATGTATGTGTGTATGTATGTATGTGTGTATGTGTGTATGTATGTGTATATATGTATGTATGTATCTATGTGTGTGTGTGTATGTATCTATGTGTGTGTGTGTGTATGTATGTGTGTGTGTTTATGTATGTATGTATGTATGTATGCATTTATTTATTTATTGTCTGTTCAGTAGAAATAGGACAGCATTTCTGCACAAGAAGGATAAGGGTTTTGAATCAATTTATTTATTTGAAAATTCATGACCAGGAAAGGCACACTGAGCCAAGGAGCATTTCCAGGTGCAAAATGTGGGAAGTGGACAGGGGGGATTCAAAGTACATAGCAGAGACAGTTTGTAGTTACAAGGAAGTGCAATCAGAACAACATGATTTGTACCTGTGTAAGTGCAGCATGAATAAGCTATGCACAAAAAAACAAATCAAAGAACATTTTTAAAAGCAGATTTGATAACCTCATACAGGAGGGAACAGATAGTGAATATTATACCTCGGGTAGTATAGAGGGGTGCCTATTGCCTTTTACAGCAACATAGACCATACTATGAACCATATTAAACAATTTAGGAGAAAGCCATGGAGTACCACTGTGGAAGGTATAAGGTTCTGTATGAAGGCCACCAGTTGTTCCTCAGATGGGACCAGGATCACAGCACACTGAACAGAGGGTCCAAAGCAGGCCATAATATATAAAAATGAATCTAGTGTGGTTCCACATCAAGGATTCATGCTTCTGTTTCAATGACTAGCAAACATAGGCTATTGCTGAAGCAGAAATATGCTAAATCTAGTGCTATTGTACAGTAAATGACAACAATGGAGGTTGTGCCCAAGTAATTATCGGTGCACATAGCATTATACAAAACAAATGTTGATAACTACTAAACACAGCACCACACACTGCATCACATGGAAGCAACTGGAACAATGTCTATGTATTAAAATGCTGTTCTTTGGTCCAAAAATGTCAAACAAGCATTTGTCAACGCCGAATGTTTGCTTGCTGATATTAGCATTGGACGTGCAGGAGTGAGACAGATGCAGAATAGGAGTGGCAGTGAAGTATTGAACTCACACCAAGCCCGCCTCCACCCTGCAGAGATGGACAGGCATTGGGGTGTGCCTGTGGGTCGTTGCCCATAATGCTCATGGCATTTCACCTCACCCTATCCTGTAGACACTGACAAGTGTTGAGGTGTGCCTTGGTGTTCGGCTTCAGTCACTCCATTTCATAAGAACATACGCTGAAATGGGTGCAGTACAGGAGCACGGGGTGAAGTCTAGGGCTGAAGACTGCAAGGCACACCTTGATGCCTGTCACTGGGTTCAGGGTAGGGGTGGGGTTGGATGGCATGA
This sequence comes from Neoceratodus forsteri, assembly GCA_016271365.2. Lineage (NCBI taxonomy): Eukaryota > Metazoa > Chordata > Ceratodontiformes > Ceratodontidae > Neoceratodus > Neoceratodus forsteri. Next base: position 662,135,550 of record CM028130.1, on the reverse strand, counting down.
GCATTACAGCTGGTGATCCAAAGTTACACCTCTGATGCCTGTCAGTCTGTATAGGGTGTGACGTTATGGTTAGAAACCCTTACACCCCGAGAATGTGTTGGTATCTGCACTACAAATTTTCAACATGGCCTTTTTGTGGCCCCCACCTCATGAAAGCATTTGGGACCTCTTCTCATGAACAGTGGCAGTGTGATTTTGTTAATGTGTCCTGAACTTCGAGTTCCCACAGCGACCGTGCCATTCTGTGCCAGATGTGCGAAAACACAGATCAGGCAGGATGTCCTCCAGGATAGTAAACAGCATGGGTTTGTGGCAGGGAGGTCCTGCCAAATCAAGCAAGGCCTTTGACTCAGTGCTATCACAGGCAACTGCTGAAAAAGATGGGAGGATCTGGGGGGTGACAAAGTGAGAAGTGTAAGAAATTAGCTGAGTGGGAGGCAGCAGAGGGTCATGGTAAATGGGATAAAATCAGAAGAGAGGGAGTTTACAAGTCAGGTTCCACAGGGATCTCTCCTATAGCTAGTTCTCTTCAATATGTTCATCGATGACACTGGAGAAGGAATCCCGAACATGTTGTGTTGGAGATGCAGAGTGACCTGCATAGTCTGGAAAGGTGGTCTAAGGTCTGGCAGTTGAAATTCAACAGCAGAAATTGCAAGATAATGCACATACAGTAAGGAGCAAGAACTCCAGGACGGAGTACCAGATGAGAGGGGTTAAGCTGAGCACTACAACTGAGGAAAGAGACATAGGTGCCATTATTAGTGACACCCTTAAACAATCAAGCCAACAGAATAAGGACTTTAGTAAGGCAAACAAGATGATAGGATGGATCGATAGGGGTACTGACAGTAGAATGAAAAGACATGATATCTCCTTATAGATGAATGGTTCAAGATCATAGGGACATGAGTGAAAACTTATAAGGAAGGTTCAAAAGGGATATGAGGAAGTATTATTTTATGGAGAGGGTGATGGAACCTTGGAACAGACTGCCAGTTGAGGTGGTAGCAGCATAAATAGTTTTAAGCACAGGTGAGACAGAGTGAAGACTATATTGACTACTCAGGGCAATAGTAGCAGGGAGGAGAATGGGGGGAGGAGGACTGTGTGGTCTAGTTCCCTGGATGACAATTAGGTCCCAGGCATAGATAGGATAGATAGGGAAACACATGCAAACTGGATGAAGCATAATTCTTTTTCTGCCAGCACTGTCTATGTATCTATGCAGGCCAGATTTATAGTAACACCATGAAGGATCAGATTTACAACAACATGTATGCCTGTACATAGGGCCCTTTGTTTCAGGAGGCCCAATCCATCAGCTGTTTTAGTATTTGATTAACAGTATTTGTTTGTTGTTGGCACCTGACAGGTCAGAGGAAGAACTTTTGTCTCGGGGGCACCTGGCTGTGCAGAAAATAATGCACGTAGCTCCTCTGACTGCCTGGTGAGGCCCATCCTCGTAGCTGTCCTTCTCTAAAGAAAAAAAAAATACGATGCCTCTCCCCCAACCTTGGTCATGCTCCAGGCTGCAGACATGTGTAACAGTCTATTGTTTTTATTGGTGGTCTGGTATTGATGCAAATTGCAATTGTAAATTGAGTTTTATTTGGCTCATTTGGCTGGTTGGCATTAGGTGATGGAATCTGACTGGCAACTGTGCTGCTGCTAAATTTAGTCATGCATGCACCTACAGCCAACTGGCAGTTTGGCACCATTCTGACTCTGCAATCGAGGATGGAGGGAGCACTCATCGCATGTGGAAGATGGAGTAGTGGGACTGGACCATGACAGTTGAAAGGGGGTGAGAAGCAGGAGCAAGAGCTTACTTTGCCTTAAAGGCTCGCTCTCAAGCCTAACTTATCTTTTTTTTCTGTAGAAGCTGTGCGGAAAACCAGACCAGCAAATGTCAGAACTCTGGGTAGAAATGCACCAGGCTGTATAAACGTGGTCACTGTCTGGCAGCTCAGCAAGGTGACTGGAGAGAGTAAAGATGCCAGAACTCAGAAGTGAGTGAGTCGGCCATGACAGATATGGATTCAAGGCCCAAGGGAAGATCTGCATCAATCTGGTGCAGAGCACACAAGTCTGATTCCAAGATTCAGACTGGACTGGGAGCACACAAAGCATCAGCAGCAGCGCCAGCCCTCAGCACAGGCACATCATCACTGTCTTGGCAAAGTGGTACCAGCAGAAACAAGCAAGTGCTCTGAGAGACAGTTTACAGGTGCACTACTCTTGGGCACGAGAACACAGGCTAGGGTCAAATCTTCAGATTGATGGTAAGGACCCAGGAGGAGGGTAGCTGCTAAACTCTTTCAGGTTTCATTTTAGCACAGTCATTATTCTCAGTTTTCTTTTGCAGCAGTCCATTATTTTATTGTTTGTGCAAGTGTGCAGATAAGAAACACAGGCAGACTAGATAGACCAAAATGACCTTTTGCTGTCTATGCTTCAATGAGAGTCAAGTAAAGTGCAATAGAGAACTGTCTGTTTTGTTCATTAAAAGGTGGTGTTTTTATGGGGGGAGGGGGGATATGTGCTGAGCTCATGTTATCCTGCTCAGCACTTACTGCTGTAGCCAACAGTCTGAGTTTGGTGTGGTAGTGGTTTAACTAATTTGCTCGGTAACTTAAGTGCTGCTGCTGCAGTGTTACAGATAAACTGACTGCCTAATTGAGGATTTCTATAAAATTAATGTACGATTGCTAGCCTGGTAGTGGTGGTTCAAGACCTCATTCATCCTGCCTGCATGAGTTATTATGGTGGGAAGCTGCTGACTTAAGATGGAAGACACAGACACCACAAGTGTGGAGTGTGTGGCAATGATACAGTTTGTTAATGCAATCTCCTCCCCATATGGATAACTCACAGAGCTTGTAAAACTTCTAATTATGGACCGTATGTGTCTGTCTGTAGAATTTTTTTTTCCCATCCAATTTGGTCCATCACCTCATCTGATTCCCATTCATCCCGCCTCAGGAGGAGGAGGATCATGAGTGTGTGACAAGGTTTGGCTGCATAACCAATGCTTATTAAACTGGATGGTGGGGGAAGGGGCCTTGGCCCATGGGGTATTGACTGGGGGAGATGTGAATGGCCCGTGGGGAGGCACCCTTGGTTACTGCTGTGCATAGGGCCCATGGCAGTGTAAATCTGGCCCTGTACCTACAGTATGAATTTACGAGTGAATATGGAAAACCCCCAATAAACACCAGGTGCCGCACAAAGTGGCACTGGTTGTTCTACTGGGGCACTCTTCCCTTGGTTCTAAAAAAACACATCAACACCAGCATGTTGTTCAGGAGGGCACTGTGCTATCATGAGGTGCCATCTTTCAACAGTAAAGCAGTAGCAGTAGAATATGCACATGACAGCAAAAACCACTAAACTCAGCTAAAGCTGATTTAACACCAGAACAAGATAAGATGCTAAACCATGACCCTGTCTATATGTTCCACTGGTTTATCAGGTAGATGTTGCAGATCTACTGACCCTTCACAAAAAACAGTAGAGGAATTTCCCCAGTATTGTGGCCAGATTCACACATACACCCACGTGTGCGTGCATACACACACACACAGCATTCTTCCAATTGCAAGTAACTTACTGTCCATTCCTAGGCATATTTGCTGCCCCACTGTGCTATTAACTTTACTTTAGCACTGCAAACGTATTACAAAATGTATTTTCTATTAAGCTGAAATGATTTCATAGTGTACGATAAGTGAAGTTAAGAAGAAAACCATGCCCATTTTTAAGCACCAAATATAAAAATAAACTATAAGACAGCTGTCAATTTTGTCACTGGTGAGTGATACCGCTTTAACTCCCTCTTGCCTGCAGTCTATTCGAAATGTGGTCTTCCACTTACAACAGAATGGCCATGTCTTTCTCCGAACAGTGGGATACTTTTCACAGCTAAACACAGCTTTTGGATTGACTGACAGACAAGCAATCCAAAGTCCATTGTAACAAGCTGAACCAGCAAAACTGAATGGTTTTACAAATACTTTCATACAGTGTAGTGCTTCAGACATTTCATGTAATGTAAGTAAGTGTGATGGCAACACCAGTCTTGAGATATTGTATACCCTGATCATTAGTTAAAAGAATGTTATGCAGGCCAACCCCAGCTGTTCAGTATCTATTAAACTATTGAATATGATTACATAAAACACCCCTCAATAATTTATTACATACAGGTTGGTAAGATGGGGGCACAGAAATAAATTTAGATTATTTGACATTGTGATCCACCTAAAAGATAGTTTTCCTGTTTAAAGGGCATGATTAAAAAATGAAAGAGACAGTAAATTCTGAGCCCTGCCATTTTCTGTCACTATCTCAGTTTTTGTCTTATTTATTTAAAATATTTGCCCAGAAGTAAACCAACACAAGAACATAATCTATTTCTAACTAGGATGTCAGTCTTTTTAGGTGATTAGCCTAATCCAACACATTTTAAAAGCTACAAAATTGCATATAGTCTGTATAAAAAAAAATAATAGCATGAACTTCCACTACCTTGATATTCTAATCAAAAAGTATCCTACCCATTCAAATTTCTTCAATGTAGAACTTACAAAATGTGTGTGTGTGTGTTTGTTATGTCAATTTGTGTCTATTTTTAATGCTGGTGATGATGAAGCTCAGACAGTGTTCACTGCTGACTGAAACCAAGCACACTTGAAATTAGCATAATATGATGCCAAGTGGGAGAGTTCCATCGAAGGAACTAGAAAGGGGACAGGATCAGATCTGTTACAGTACAGTAGCTTCTTCTTGTTGTTTTTTGTGAATTCTACTTGGTAGAAGGTTATTTCTTTTCTTTCTTACTACTTCTAAGGGGATAGCAGGGCATTGGTGCTGTTGGACTTTTTGAAACCTGTTTTGGTAGCTATAAGTGGGGTCATTTGTTTGATGTTTCACTGTGTAGCAGGTTGCATTTGTAGAGGCCTATTTCTTCTGATTTAAAACCTATTTGGTGTGATTTAACTGGGTCTGTTTCTTTGAATTGGAGACCTATATCTTCTAATTTCAAGCCTATTTTGATGTGTTGTTGGTGAAGCTGTTTGAATTGGAGTCCTGTTTCTTTGGGTAGCAAACCTATTTTGGGGGCTTTGAGTAGAATTGTGATTCATTTTTGCTGACTTCACTAGCTGCAAAGTTTAATGCAGAGTGGGGGAAGGGTGCTAATGGTCTGACCAGGGACCTCAGCTACCTGATTGTTTCTGGAAGACTTGGGCTAGTTCAATCCCTCACCTCACCCGGCCCTGGTCCATTACTTCCTTTATACCAGGGGTTCTGACATCACTTCCTCAAACGGGCAGAGGATATGCACCTGTCATAGAAGAAGCAGACATCCAGGAAAGGAACAGCAGCAAGTGAAGAGGTGACTGCTATTTCAGTGGAAGGGAAGTAACTGCAAATCTAGGAGCTTTCATTTTTACTTCTTTGCATTGCTATTGCATTGGGGAAAGCAGGAGTAGGAGTTTGAAGAAGGTTGTGCAATAGCTACTTAAAGTCTCTTTTTGAGTGTGGATAGGAAGGATAGGAATGTATAAAGCAGTTGCTCAATCTATCTAAACATGTACAACAAAGGGGGTAAGGGAAATAATGAAAAGACTGTTTTGCACTGATAGAAGGGGGAGACGGGAGACTTGGGGGAGTGTTTGGTATCCTGCATCTGGAAGGGTGGGGGTCACTGGGGCAATGACCGCAATGGGTAGGGTGGTAGGCTGCAACAACTATGTGCACCAATCTTCTAAAATTGCCTGGAGTGTGGGAGGATGTTTAGTGTGCAACCACATAGAGAAACTTAGAAAGGAGATCAAGGTCTGCAGGAGGAACTAAGACAGGCAAGGCAGATTGGGGGTGGGTTTAGACCAATACTGGAGGGAGTAAGAAGGGGAGATGAGGGAGGGTGATTTAAGCCAACAGTGGTGAGGAGAGGGTCAGAAGAAGGGAAGCAGAGACAAAGGGGCCCAGGCCGGGAAGAACGATTACCAGGGAAACCAGGTCAGGAGACAAAAGACAAATGGAAGGAGGAGATAGGGCTTGTGAGGGGAGGCAAAGAAGTGGCAAAAGTCATGGAGTGGAAAGGAGAGAACAGGTTACTATGCAGAGAGAGGGAGCGGGCATTTGTGAAGGGTCTTCAGAAAATAGTTTTGCACTGCTAGAGAGGAAGAAGGTGGAGGAGAGAAATGATGAAATTAGAGGAGTAATTGATAAATGCCTGGACCAAACTGGAGCGGGGGAAAGTTCTGCTGGGAGAATTGCAACAGGGGCAAAAGGGGGAAATAATGTGCAGGAGGAAGAAGAGGAGCTGGAAATGAGAGAGGGAGATGAATGGAAGCAAGCAGGAAGTAAGAGTGGTGGAATCTTAGTGCTGGGGGACTCAATACTAAGAGGAGTCAGGTGGGATAGCAAGGGGGAGAGGCATAGTCGCATTTGGGTGAAGGCCATGCCAGGAATGACAGCAGAAAGGGTGGGACAATCTGTTCTGAAATATGCTAGAAGGTGTAGGGACACGCCTCATTTAATTATACTTCTTGGGACAAATGACCTGGCTGACAAGACAGTAGATATAGTCCAGAGGAGGTTTAAGGAACTAGCACAATTATGTGAGGGGGCAGGAAGATCAGTAACTTTTTCAGAGATACTTCCAGTGCCCAAGGCAAGCACAACAAGAAAGCTGAGAATAGAGGAATTTAATGGATGGCTAAGAACCTGCTGTTATGCTAAAGGGTATGGGCTGTTGGCGGGGTGGGTAGAGACCTGGGAGGACAGTAGTCTCTATGCCAAGGACAGACTACACTTGAGTGAGGAGGGAAAGAAAGTGTTGAAACAGAGGATGGAGGAGTACATAGAGGAAGTTGGGAATTTAAACTAGGAGTGGGGGGTGGCAATTAGGCAAGAGATGTGCAGAGACCACAGGTTGGGAAACCATATGAACTTACCCCCCCATAACAGTGACAAAGGACAAATGGCAAGTACTATTGGTGATGCTAGTCAAGGAGGGCAGGATGAGGGGGGTGGAAGGTGGTTACCCTTAATGCTAGGAGCCTTGGGAGGAAAACTGCAGAGTTACAGGTGCTCATGGCAGAGGAAGAGGTGGACATTGCAGCCATCACAGAAACATGGGCCACACAATACAATGACTGGGACCTGTCTGTACCAGGGTACAGGTTATTTTGTAGGGACAGGGTGATTGAGAAAGGAGGGGGTATGGCACTATATGTGAAGGAAGGACTGAAGTATTTAAGGGAGGAAGGGGAGGAGGGTAGTACGGAGTCACTTTGAATGCAAATCCAGGATTCCAAGAATAGGATTCTTAGAATGGGAGTGGTGTACAGGCCACCATCTCAGATGGAGGAGTTAGACAGGGAACTACAGGGACAGATCAGGAGGACCTGTGAGAAGGGTAGTGTGGTGATTGTGGGGGACTTCAACATGCCAGGAGTGGACTGGAGTACCCCAACAACCAAGAACAGAAGGGAGCAGGTACTGCTGGATGCCTTCCAGGACAGCTTCCTGCTGCAAATGGTCAGTGAACCAACCAGGTTAGGAAATACCCTTGACCTTGTGCTGGCAAATGGGGACTTTGTGAGAGAACTTACAGTGGAGGAACCACTGTCAGGGAGTGACCACCACTCAGTATGGCTCACACAGGATATGGGCAAGGAAGGAGTGGAATCTGGCACAAGAGTGCTAGACTTCAGGAGGGCTGACTTTGGGAGGATGGGGGAAGTGGTAAAAGGGTACCTGGCCAGAATTCAATCTAGTATGGACACTAACCAGAGGTGGGAGCTCATAGAGCTGGGGATAGTGGAGGCAACCAAAACATGCTGCAAGGCCCAGAGCAAGAAGACTAGGGCTAAGAAACTGAGCTGGTTGAGCAAGGAAGTCATGGAAAAGATAAGGAGGAAAAGAGCTGCCTTTAGGAAGTACAAGAAAACAGGGAGGGGGAGGACAGGGAGGAGTACTTGACAGAATTGAAGGAGGTGACAAGGGCAGTAAAGGAAGCCAAAGCATCTATGGAACTCAGGCTGGCACAAGCCATTAAGAAGGGGGAGAAGAACTTCTTTAGGTGCATCAGGGAGAAAAGGAGCTTTAAGGACCACATAGTAAGGATTAGGAAGGAGGGGTGTTGGGTGGAAGCAGGGTGCGATAAGGCAGAAGCACTAAATGAGTACTTCTGCTCAGTATTTACTAAAGAGAAGAGGGGGGTGACACTCAAGGGGGGAGAAATGGCAGAAACAGAGGGGAAGGGGTGACAGATAGGGAAATCATGGAGGGCAGATTTCGGGAGGGTTTGAAGGAACTGAGGGTGGACAAGGTGCCAGGCCCAGATGGCATCCACCCCAGGGTAATGAAGGAGCTGGCAGATGTCCTTGCAGGACCTTTGGCAGACCTATTTAATGCCTCAGTACATTCAAGGTGTGTACCTCAGGACTGGAGGATGGCTCATGTGGTGCCCCTCCAAAAGAGTGGCCCCAAGGATGAACCAGGAAACTACAGACCAGTGAGCCTCACATCTGTCATGGGTAAGCTAATGGAGACTATCCTGAAGGAGAGGCTGGTGGCCCTCCTAGAGGCCAAAGGACTACAGGACAGCAGATAGCATGGCTTCATATGGGGCAGATCCTGCCAAACCAATCTGGTGGAGTTCTATTACTGGGTAACTAGGCAACTGGACAGGGGCCATGCAGTGGATGTCCTGTATCTGGACTTCAGTAAGGCATTTGACTCAGTGCTGCATGGAAGGCTGGGAAGTAAGTTAGTAGGCACAGGGGCGGGTGCAAAGCTGGTGAGATGGGTAGGAAACTGACTTCAGGGAAGGCAACAGAGGTTGGTGGTGGGTGGGGAGCTCTCACACCCAAAGGTAGTGATGAGTGGTGTTCCACAGGGCCCGCTGTTGGGACCAGTGTTGTTTGGGATATTCATTGCAGACATATCATGGGACATCAAGAGCAAGATCTGTCTGTTTGCTGATGATACCAAGGTAGGAGCAGTGGTGGATGTCCTAGTGGGATGGTAGGGGTTGCCAGATGATCTGGCAAAGCTTGAAACCTGGTCAGACACCTGGCAGCTGGGGTTTAATGCCAAAAAGTGCAAGGTGCTGCATTTTGGGATGAAGAACCCAAGGAGTTACCACCTGGGGGGAGTGCAGCTAGCCCAGAGAGAGGAGGAGAAGGATCTGTGGGTGCTCATTACAGGGTCAATGAACAACTTGGCACAATATAGGAAGGTAGCTGCAAAGGCCAACAAAATGCTGGGTTGTACTGCAAGGGGTATATCCTCGAGGAGGGAGGAGGTGGTTCTGCCACTGTATAGGTCATTAGTTAGACCGCATCTGGAGTACTGCGTGCAGTACTGGCGCCCATATCTGAAGAGGGACATTAAGTTACTGGACTGGGTGCAGTGCAGGGTGACAAAGATGATCAAGGAGCTGGGGGACTTATCATACAAGAGGAGGTTGAGGGAGTTGAACATGTACTCACTGGAGGAGAGGAGGGATGGGGGGGGACATGATTGAAACCTTTAAGTACATTGAAGGAATAAACAAGACAGGTACAGAGGGGCTGTTCAGAGTAAGGGAGGGGAGGGACACCAGGAGCCATGATATGAGACTGGAGGGAGGAAGGTTCAGGAGAGCAATGAGGAGACACTTTTTTACAGAGCGGGTGGTGGCTGGGTGGAATGCGTTACCTGCAGAAGTGGTATCCAGTAGAACAGTGGACTGCTTCAAAAGGGGATGGGACAGGACAAGGGGGGGTTAATGAAGGGGAAGGGTGGAAGGGAGGGGCTGCTGCAGAATAAGGGGTGCTTGCTGCACATTCGAGCAGACTTGATAGACCTCTAGGCCTTAATCTGCTGGCAAATTTTGTATGTTCGTATCGCTAGCCAGTTTCCACTTGGGGAATTACGCATTGTATATATTTTTAACCTAGCTCAGGGATGTTTTGTAACAGAGGAGTTTCTTCTCTTTGGATCATTTTAATCATCGGTTGGTTTATGTTTTATACCTTCAGCGCTTATTTTCCAAGCAATGATCAGTGCACGGTGTCACACACCATACTTACAATATATACACACACTGATGGCAGAAAAGGGCCAACGGCCCATTGAGTCTGACCAGTAATATCCAGTATCCACACCCAACCTAATGCTTGCTTGCCTGTCATCTGTCTGTGCTTTCTCTTGAGTACACATGCAGGATGGCTCCTCTTCCCCTTACTGTGTGGTTGCAGGTGGTGTTGTTAGTCCTGAGAGGCAGCAGCACTATAGGTGACGGCGGGGCACTTCCTGCTCCAGATCGGAGATCCCTAACTCTGACCCCTGGGGAAGACTTCTGCAGCAGGTAAAGGGCTTCACCCCTTTTGCCTGCAAAATAGGTTTCCAAAAATAAAAATACAATGATAGAACCAAAGATTCAATTCAGACTAACTGAACAGAAGAAAACAAATCTGATTCTGACAACACTCATAGCCCAATGGCTGGCTAAGGATTATTCAAAGTCAATTCACAATTGCCAAACAGCTGTTTTAAAATAAAGCCCCTGCAGCATATTGTCTGCCAAGAGCTTTGCCCAAAACAAATTTAACAAAAACGTTGAAATAATGAATCAGCTAGTAACTAAATATAAATTAGCCCCCTGTAATACAAAATGCTGATGCCCAAGGAAAAGCAACTTAAATCCTATTTCGGGTTGTATCTCCCATTAGGGATTAGCCATCTAATAGGTTTAGTATTACAGTATTCACAGATTAGCAATTCTCTTCAGAAACAATCATTTTTGCAGCACTCTTTGGAAGTCTAAAACTGGTTCTACCTGCTTTTTGTTTCCTTTAAACATGTAAAAAACTTACTTTCTTTCCAAACAATAACATGCCATTGCTAAAATATACATTCAGCGACTTTCTCTACAGCATTAAAAGCTCCAGTATGCCACTACTGTATTTAAAAAAACGAAAAGGAATACATTTTTCTCAACCAGTCGGCACCTTCTTGCATATTTTGCACCATTTATTCACTAAAGTAAAGGCTAGTTTATAGGCAACATCCATTTTGAAAGGAAGTAGGCTTAGCGATTTTGATGCCCTTCTTTTCCTTTTCTTTTCCCCTTTACCAGCTGGAAAGACAGCAGCACAGGGGGAATCTGGAGAAAATAGTGCAACAAATATAGCGCTAGTAAAAATGTCACAGAATTTAAAGCGCTAAACAAATTGCCAATTGCTGGATCGAAGAAGAAGTACAAGGACACGGCACAGACGCATTAAGGGACTTGAGTCTGAGTATGGTTCACAATCCCTGTACGAATATGTGCAAGGCATCACATACAACTTTCAATTGCAGGCATAGTGGACTTTGAAAGTAGCATACTAACAGCACACATTTGCTCTATGCACCTGTGACTCTAATTTGAGTTTATTTTAATGCGTTTCTGAATAAATTGCATAGTTTTTGTCTTCCCATAAATAAGGCTGAATTATTACTACTAATATGTGTATTTTGTTCTTGAACATACACACGCTAATCATGGTAGGTGCCGTACAGGTGACTTTATATCACGCGCTATTTAATAGGGGCTATTAAGTCGAGCACTATTTCACTCACACTATTTTAATAGCTGCTGACAAGGGACTGAACATCCACCTCGGTATCTCTCCTCCTCCTCCACCGAGCTGAGCAAAGTCCCCTACTCCAATCAGCTCCATACAGGTGCATTCTCAGCTTCGGTCTCCAAGTCTTCCAATGACAAGCTCAAAAACATGACTTGAGCTCAGGACTCCGGGAAAGGGACAACAGGGGCAGTAAGAGCTCCCAAGGTTGCTGTACAGTTTGGTTAGTTACAGGTGGGGTGCAGAAAGTGCAGGAGGTGCTTTGTGGCTGAGTACGATCCTACTGATCTGTTTACCAGCAGTGCATGTGAAATGCGGTTGTTTCAGCTGCTATGCAAAACTAAACACTCCAGACAAACACAATGAGAGAGAGGCTTCACTACAGGAACAACACACAACCACAGACAGTGGAATTACCCAGACCTAGCCCTGTCTCCATTTACAGTAAGAAAGAGAGTGTGAGTGAGAGAGAAAAAAAATGTTTTGTATGTTTCTTTTCCATGCAACCCTGCCTCATAACTGCTGGCTCTACCTACTGTTCATGGCTCGATGATAGGCTGCTGCTGGCATGATGAGCGGCGCCAGGACTGGTGTGGCTATTTTCTTTGAAGGTTGTGGCACGCTTTCAAAGTGGTGTCACTGGCAGCATCAATCATTATTGCTGGCCACCACTCACACACCACCATGCAGTGGCGGCATTGGCCACAACAGTGCCACACCTCCAGAACCTGCTTCTCCAGCAAGCTGCCGCAATATGTTTCTTGCGCATGCACACAAGCAAACATAAAAAGCAGTAGCAGAGTCTCTAGCAGACAAATGACCAACGTGTTGTGCCAGACTTGAATTTTTTTAAGATTTTTGGAATAAATGCATCTCTGCAAATGTGTGTATTAATGTATGGACTGTTGCAGTTTATAAGCAAAACTTAATGATCTGTCTGCTGCTGCCCTGAGATCCTCATGAAAATTAAATAATCTTGCTCATAAAGAAATCCCAGAGGGTGACATTTTATAAATAAACAAACAATCAAATAAATATAGAAGTAAACAATCAATTCCATTACATAGTTAGCAAGTGAATTTGGAGTGTTTTGGATTTTTGCTAGTAACTATTTTTCACAGTGATTTCAATAATTTTTGTTAAAGTTTGCTCTCTGTAATGAATGTTTTGCAAGCTGTAGATAGTCACTTCAAGGGCATTGACTTATTTGAGGGCCTTAGGCATGGATAGGATTTCAGTATGCAAAGAATTCAGTTACTGTAGCAGCTATGAAACTGCTGACTGACAACGTTGCATACCAATTAGTCTCTCAAACCTTTATTCAAGCTGATTTCCAACTGTCAGGAGAAGTCAGTTATTTCAAACATGCAATACACTCTGCTGTAGCTTCACCCATTTGCTGTTTTGGGGTGCAGTGCTTTAATTTGTTTTCTATCATATTTAAATTTAGCAAATAACAGTCAGATGAGGTTGTGAAACCCTCGAAGATTGCAATCAGGGACCTAGACATGCTTCTGAAATGGGTAGAAAATAGCAGATGAGTTTCAATAATGGAAAATTCAAAATGATACATCTACTGTGGGTAAGAGGAAAATTCAACAAAAAGCAAAATTGTTCTGTACTGTACCATAAGAATGTCAAGTTTACTTAAACTCAGCAGAAAAAGGACATGGGGTAGTGTTCTGTAATAGCTTTAAATAAAGGGGACAGTGTGGGGCAGCAGCCAGACAAGCGGATACAATCATGGTTTGCAGAAAGAGACATTTCTAGGCAAATCCAATGATATTGTAATGCCCTGTAGAGATTACTTGTCTAAACCCATCTTCAATACAGTATAAGGCAATATATTGTAAGCCTGAGCAAAGCAAGTCCCTTAGCAGTCTGCAAACTAGCCCAATGTGCTCAGAGTGGTATATTTGAACATGTGCAGAGCAAAGTTTGCCAGGGCATTTGATGATTGTATATAAGCACTTGTGAGCACAGTGCAATGAAAGTATAAGCTGCAGAAAAAGTTCCCTGCAGGCCTATGAAGGGGATACAGCTGGGCTGGGGACAGGACATAGGAATACCTCACAAGTGCAAGAGCAAAATTTATTTTGAGTGGCACCAAAGTATTTTCTTTTGAAACCCAAATTACTATACTGGAACTTTCCCATATAATGACCTCCTTGCCCATACAGGGCATGAAGAGGTCATTTGCATCTCAGTATGGCCTCATTACCTAGTGAGGCACAAGCATTCATTCTGTGGAATGCATAGAGGGCTGCCCTTCCTGTATTATCTCGTCCTACCCTGCAGGTGTCACATGTGTTGAGGTCAATAGTCTCCTCACTCTCTTCCTGATTTCCAGTGCCTGGCAGTATAAAATAAATTAATTCCCCAGGTGTCTAGCATATCCTCCCAGTTTCCTGTCAGTGCAAGTAGATGTTCATTCCCTGGCATCTAAATGTTCATTCCCTGGCTTCTAGTGGTCCCACCAGATTGCAGTATAATTAAGTTTGAATAAAATCATTGCCTTTGGTCTCCAGTAGTAACCCCTTCCCCTAATCCTTCACTCACCCATCATGGACAGCGGCCAGCACAAACTTCTGCTCACCTCCAGATTCAGCTGTCATCAGGCTGCAAGTGCTGTATTGGTAAACTGTACATGCATATTATACAATCAATCAATAATGGACTTTTGAGGCAGAGGGTGACCAGTTGTGGAGGTGAGTGGAGGCTTGTGCCAGTCACTAGTACATGATGGGGGTATTTGGGGGTTGGTTGTACCACTTCACATGAGGGATAATTATTTATTTGTAACCTTTTTTTTCTATTTACAGTTTATTCTCCTCCTCCAGGCAGCCTGGGGCAGTATCTTGGCCCCCACACCCTCTGACCATGAGCCCAACCACAACCCACCCTGAGACCCCCTATGGATTTCCCCCATGGTGGGGCTGGGAAAAAAACCAGGGAATTAATTCAGAAAATTAATTTTTAATGCATTGTCTGGGAAGTGGGGAACCACTAGTCACTAGTGCGAATCACCAGTGCAGGGGGTGTAAATGGACTGCAAAGGCCAGTCCTTTCTTATCCAAATGCTGGGGATCAAGTGACGGTGGAGGGAGCTTTGTACTCCATTAAAAGGTGTTTTTAGTAAATAGTAATTTTGAATTGCAGTCTTTACAGAACTTCCAAACCACCTCATGGTTATGTCCACCTGATAGGCTGCTAATGCAAATGAAACTTCAAATGTAACTTCAAGTCGAAATCTGAGCCTTTGTCCTCTGACATCTCAGGTATCTCAGTTTTTTCATGTGCATTGAACAGGCTGCAGCACTCTCATCCAACTTCTGTTCCAGCAATCCTTAGTAAAACTTTTATCACAGCTAAGAAGAAATCTTTATCACTGTGATCCTAACACAATTATCTACTAGGGCCAGATATTCAAAAATTAGCGTGGGTACTATTGGGTGTTTACCTGTGCTCAGCAGGTATTGCACCCAGCTCATGGGTAGGGTCCATATTCAGAAACACCTCTGACATGGTCTAAACCTGTTAGTGTCCGAGTGCCAACTTAACACTATGCCCATGCAAATGAGGGTGGCCCCTTCATACAGCTGCAGAAGAAAATTTCAGAGGTTTACATTAGTAGTAAATGGCACCACAATGGGAACTATTTACTACAATAGTTCTTAGACTTTGTCACAGTGAGCCTCCCCAGATCCATGGAAAAAAACTGAAATAATCTTGTGCCTCCCCAAAGAAAAATAACATACTGTACTTTGAGCAGCACACCATGAATAAACTGAAACCCCTTTGAGTACTTGGATCACATCAGTTATTTGTCTTTTACTGATGTGGAACCTTTAAAAAAGAGTTCATGTGCTCAAAGGTGTTATCTGAATAACAAATAAATAAAACAAACAAATATTATTCAGCTTATTGTAACCCCCCCCAAAGGTCAGCCTACTTGCTCCACTATTTTCATTCTTGAATCATTGTTACCCCTTGTTGCAGCACCTTCATGGGTCAGATAACTTCCTTTGTTTCCTCTCTATATGAAATAACCTTCCTGCATACTTTACCTCTCCCCCTCCTTCTCTTCTGCTAAGCAATTTCTCTGGGAGAGCTTTGCTCCTTCCTGCTATTGCTATTAGCACTTCTATGCTAAACCCTTGTATTTGGGCTGTTCTGCTATCAGTCTACAAATTGATCAATTTCCAGCACTCATTATTAGTTTATTGTTCATATTTGTTTGCACTATTGTTCATTGTGTATTTCCTGATTGTTTTGCAGTTACCTTTAGAAATGTATTCACTCCCTACCCTACCCTGGGTACACCCGAAATGAGCTTTCGATCATTCACCTTCCCTTGTCACTTATTAGTAAATAAATACATAAAATCCACTTACTATTATCTTTCAATTTGCTTCATCTCTTCACACAAAATATATAAAACTCAAAATTTAAATACAGTACTTTTTCAGACTTGCTTAAGCCTCCTCTGGAACAGGTTGGGGCCTCCCCTTGGGGGCTGGCTGCACCATTTGAGAACCCCTGATTTACTACATTAGCAAACATAGTCTGGGTGCAAATTCCTGGTGGTGGCAAGGCTGTACTGCAGCCACCCCACCACCTTCAAAAACTCCATCCCCATTGCAGCAAAAGATGCCCTGGTGTCTATTTGCACCCCACTCCCTCCAGTGCTTTGTCCCTGTCTGGTCCAAGGTTGCCCTGGTGTCTAGTGGAACCTCCCCACCCCTTGATCACCCATCCCAGTAATGGCAACTGGTGTGTAACAGCCAACCTCAACCACCCAGCCTGGCACTTGAAATACAATTCCTGGTGGCCAGTGGTACCCACATCTTCTGATACCCCAACCTGTATGTAATCCTATTTTCCTGATGTCCCGTGGCATCCCCACCTTCTGATAATACATCCCAGTGCCTGCTAATTGGCCTTGGCATCTAGTGATCCTAAAGAAATGCAGGAAGAGCTACCGATTATAGTTATGACAGGAAGTGGAAAAAGCAGTAAGAAAAAAGAAAAAACAAGAAGTTTTGGAGAATTGTTGCAAAGGGTAGAGGAGATTACCAAGAAGAGCCATGTGCTAATATAGAACCAGAAACCTGAGTAGAATGTTTTCAAAGTGTATTTTTGAACTCAGATAAAGACTATATGGACAACCGAAATAAGTTGAGTGAAGAAGCACATTGCATAAAATTAAAAAAAAGAGATATCATTACAGAAAATGGGCAAAGACATTACAATTCGTGAACCCCATAAAGCCCCAGGACCAGATGGGGTCCCCATGGACTAATTTTTAAACTGTGAGATATATGGATTCTGGTTTTGTATCAAATGTTCAAACATATTATTAATACAGGTTGAATTCCGAATTCATGAAAGGAGAATATAATCATGCCATTATTCAAGAAAGGGGACAAAGAGCCAGGCTGTTATAGATCTATTAGTGTGACTGTATGCAAAAAGTCTTGGTGAAAATAATCAATAATAGGTTAAACGTATGAATAGAGAAGAATCAGGTAATTGATGAGGCACAGGTTGGATTTAAAGCAGAATACTTGACAATATACCAGTGTTTTGTATTAGTTCACATAATTCACAAATACAGTATTATTAAAAAGCAAAAACTGTACTATGCTTTTACAGATTTGAAGTCAGCATTTGACAACATCAATATAGTTTTACTATGGGAGAGAGTAGGAAAAATAGGTATTGAGAAGGGATTGCTAAACACAATCATAATGCTGTACCAGAACAACAAAACTCAAATAAAATATAATGCCATGGCTGAGAGAAGTAGAAAATGTGTTACAAATAAGGGTGTTAAGCCAGGCTGTAGCCTGTATCCGTCTTTACTTAACGTATATCTTAATACGATATTAATGAAAATGTACAGAACTGAGTTCCATATAACCAAAACAGGAAATGTGAATGCCCATATTTAGCATACACAGACAATACTGTACTTTTATCAACCAGCTACTTAGGCATGAAAAGAATTTTACAAAAATTTAACCAGGAACGCAAGAAAGCAGAACTTCAGATAAATCTCTCAAAGACCAAAATTATGGTGTGTGGGGGTAATAATACAAAATAGAAATACCATATAGATAACAAGGAGCTGGATACAGTTAACAAACTTCTGCTACCTAGGAATAATAATCACAAAATAATTAATGTAGAGAAAGAACCATAAAGAAACAAAGGCAAAAATTAAAAAGTTTATACCAGTGATGGGTAGCTTTTCATACAAGTATGGGGAATAGTCAGTAACAGGATGCATCAAAACTATCAATGCAAAAGTAAAAAGCCAAGTAATATATGTGGCAGAAATATGGGGTACACAAAATAAAATAAATATTGACACATTTTTAAATAAGTTCTACAATGTGCTATTAGGACTGCCATTAGGGACACCTCAGCCCTAGTCAGAGCTGAATTGAGACAACTCCCAATAGAATGTTTGATAAAGGAAAGATTAATAATATACTGGCTATGGGCATTTGGAATAAAGGAATATAGATCTCCAAGGATATTTACAGAGGAAGCTATAGTTTATTTACAGTACAGCAAAATATAACATTACCAAGTATATCTACAGTAGGATTATTTATTAAACCTAGTGGCTTATAATATTGTCTGGCAGATATTTTCATTAATAATATCTTTATTTAACAATAATAATCATAATAATAATAATATATTTATTTAAATGGCGCCTTTCAAATATCAAGGCACCTAACAAAGTTTAAAATCACAAGTCAGACATCCCAGCAACATTAATTACATAAAATCACTGATACCATTATACATTAAACCTAAGAAGATGGTGCACAACCAAATCAAGAATAGACTGAGGTATGTACATACAAAAAGAAATGGGGATATGTGCGCAGATTAAAGTATGTAAATGGCTATCTAAAAATAAAGGATACCATGGATTAGAATACTATTAAATAGCAATGAAAAACCCTAAAAGGAGAAAGTTAATCAATTGATACAAGTTTGAACATCATTTCAGTCAGTGGCTAAAGAACTGCTTTAGAGGCAAGCAAATGATTGAATCCTGGCACATGTGTGGACTGGAGACAGATGATGTAATATGCTTGCTAATTTTATTCCCATTATATGAGAAAGATAGGAAAACATTTTTAGGAGACATTCTTGGCTACTTAGAGATGGAACCAAAACATATGGCTAAGTACCTGCTAAAATCCAACTCTAAAAAAAAAATGTAGAATCTGTGGCTTCATTGCTTAATATGATAGAGAAGAAAAAACTGCACACAGAGAAGGATGGTGAACTGAATGCTTAACGTAATTAAGAAAACCGAAGATTGAAACTGCTATATAGCTTTTATGGAGTGCTTGGAAATTTTAATAATTTTTACAAGAATGTGCTAAATGTTGGTTATGTGTCTTTTATCGTATAACATTTTGTAATGACATATTTGTTGATCAATTAAATACTTGAACTAGTGGCACCTCCCACCCACCAAATTCCCATCCCAGAAATGCTGATGTATGCCCTGGTGTCTAATTCTACCCTCTACCTGCCAGGCACTTGTTGCGGTGCTACTGCTGAGTGCCCAGTGGCTAGTAGACCCCTCACTCTGACCTTTCAGCCCATACTGTCCCCTGCCTACCAGCTGTCCAGTGTCATCTTCCCCAGCTCCTGGCCCATGTAATCGAGTGACCACTGGCATACAGAGGTACCCACCAACTGCCAGTCACCAACTGGACTGGTGAACAATGTCTGTTTAGCAGTACCTACCTGCTCCACCTACACCCAGTGCACCACTCAGCCAATCTCCCTGCACCTGTGATGGGGGGCCATGCAGAGAGCACAATATAACGACTGGCACAGCCCTCCTCTTACTTCTTCAGTTGGCCACCATATGAGCTGCAGTGAGAGCACATACAGCACACAGCTGTATGAGCAACTGAGCTGCAGTAAGTGCACATACAGTATACAGCCAGATGAGCTTTAGTGATTGTACATACAATATACTGTATACTTTATACACGCTCACTGCAGCTCATACACTGACTGACTGAGGAGGTGAGAGGAAGGCTGTGCTGGTTGCCATAGATGGATGCACTGCACAGTCCCATCCTGCCATGTTGGGGGGTTGGGGTGGGTGCTGTGCTAGGACCAGGTGGAGCAGGTGGGGGGCCATGGAACTGCCACAATTTGGCAGTCCATTTGGTGACTGGTAGTCTGAGGTGTCCACTGGACACTAGGGATTGGCTCAGGCAAATGTGCAAGGAGATGGGAATGCCATGGAACTCCCTGGATGAGTTTTACTCAGGGGGCTATGATCTATCGAGCCATGCCTTTGGTTTCATTCAAAATGGTCAAAAAATGGAGTTATAATGTTTCAAAATCATTGATCATGGCTCGCTAATGATCTTTGATCGCGAGCCTGCAAATTCCTTGATCGTGACATTCTTTGATCACGATCTTGCATCGTGAGCTAAAAACACAATTACCTCAGCTCAGGGGTGGGCTAGGGATGCAAATGAGGGAGGAGTTTGCTCAGGAGGCTTTGTTCTATCGAGGCATGGCATTGGTTTCATTTAAATCTGTCGAGAGGGAGCAGCAAGATGGCCTCAACGCTGTTCCGCTCCTCAGGGCTCCATCTATGAAGCGATGTTCATTATTTCCTTTTTGGCAGCTTTGGCTTTTAGTTATTTTTAAAATGATGAATGAAACTCACCTTGCGCTGCTGTTTGGTTAGTTTCACCAATGCTGCTTTTGACCTGTTGCTCTGCGGTGTGGCAGTTTGGGTGTCTGGTCGATGTTGGACGATGGGTGTTTTGAGTTGACAAGTAAATGATGGAGCAGGACATGTAAAGGAAAAGAAGTGAGGGAGAGAGAGTCAGGAAAGATAAAGAAGCCCCCTTTTGTCTCTCTGAACTAAGCCACTGCCATTGTATTTAGGCATCAAGTTCAAGAAATACTGGTGTGCGGTGCCGTCCGGCACTACGGTTTGTGGGGCTGCAGCTCGGCACTCCTGAGTGGAAAATGGGAAGAGACCTGAATGAAGCCTTGCAAATTGCTCGTATGGATTGACTGAGATATCGTCTCAATATCTTGAGAAAATTAAAATGTAAAAACTCACTGATAAAAAGTATGCCAACTAAGCCTGATGGTGGTACAAGTTTGCTACTGTATGTGAATTTAATTTACTATGCTCAGATCGAGCAATGTTGTTTCCTTTTCTAGGTGTTCTAGGTGTTGGCCTGAAGCTCTATGGATTTAATCTGATAAAGATTACAAGGGCTGCAACATAATTACAGTGAGGAAGATAAGGAGCTTTAATGAGAAGGAAGAGAAGTGATTTCATGGGGCATTGCAAACTTAAAATTTGAGATGGCAAAAGAAGAAAATGCTAACTTCTATGGTCATTCCATTAACTGGAAATGGTGCCCCCAGTTTGGTTTTCCGAAGCTGAAGCCAGCATGAAAGTTAGGTCTGTGTGTTATTTGTTTATTACTCAGAATTTTATGAATGGCTGGAAAACAATGAAATAAAATAACGCTATTCCAGGGCTTCTGAAAATGACCCTTAAGGAGTGGTTCTAAATGCTGTTGTGCTTTTTAATAAGGCGGGGTTCCCTTTATTTTTGAAAATGGGCTGAATTCTTAAGTGCACAGAGAGCTTGCTATGGAATCTTAAAATTAGTTTTAACTATATGAACATTATTCTCAGGATGGTGCACAGTTTTGAACTAAGACTGTCAGCTTAAATTTAAAGTCAAATTTAAAGGTCTATAAGGAGTTTACCACTCTAATAATTTATCTCACATGGGAGGACATTAACAAAGCCTTGGGTGAAGTGGTGAAGAGGCATAACACTGTTAGTTGCCCTTAGTACTTTTTCTCAGAATTTATGACGTAAAATACACAAGGAAAGGACTTCTGGGTGATTGAAGTGGGACTCCTACTTGGAGATGGCCATTGTGCAGAATTTAATTGGACTGATTACAGTTGTTTCACCTGCAGTATTGACTTGATTTATTTTTAGTTCAATCACCACATGGTTTTAAATTGTTACATATACGTGTAATTTGTGTGTTCTGTACATGCGTCTGGCTTCATATCCAGAAAGACAAATTTCTAATGTATTAGTTTAATCTGTTAATTCATATTGAAGTATTTTGCCAATCACTCAAACTGGCTATTCTCTGAAATTTAAACAGCAGGATTACTCAGCAAAAGGAATACTGTTTCCCTCTGACAAACCTTTTATCAGGGCATCAAACTGGAAAATTGGCTAGCACAAAGACTGCCCGAAATGCAGCTAATTTTTTAAACTTCTGTGAACATGATTCTAGATTCCTTATGAAGGACATCATTAAGGCACCACTGGGATATTTTCTCGGTATTCCAGGTATTGTTTACTCAGTTTTTGATTTTAAAGAGTGGCAGATCAATTAAAAGTGCCACAGAATTATCTGGGATAATTATTTAGTCAAGTGTACATTAATGCATTCCACTTAGTGGTTTTCTACCATTAATAGAACATCTCTCAGAATGAGGACAATATTTATTTCTTATTATTGTCTGTACAAATGATTCCAGTGAAACTGAGTGAACCTGCTCTATTTTATTTTTGAAGTGTTACTTTATTTTTAGCTCTGTGATAGTTTGAATTGGTCTGGATTACTATGTTATATGAAATGCTCACATTACTTATGGATGCACTTTAATTCATGCTGTACTGTATGAAGCTGCTCAAGGAGCTTGATTGGAAATGTGCATGCATGTAGCATATTTTGTTTTTTGATGCTGTTTTATGCATGTTGTCTACTCTGTAATGGCTTATTGTTGAATGAATAAACTTGAAAACATTAAAATCTGTCAAAAAAGGGCGTTTCACCATTTTTTATTCTTTGATCGTGTGCATGCAATTCCTTTGATCGCGAGCCTGCAAATTCTTCAATCGCGATCGTGCATGACAAGTGAGGGATGAGGTGGCTGAATTAAAAAATCTAATTTCTCAGCCCAGGGGTGCCCTAGGAAGACAAATGAGGGTGGGTTTTTGCTCAGGGGGCTTTGTTCTGTCGAACCATGGTAGTGATTTACTGCAATTCCTTCAAATGTTTGAATTAAAGCATTTTTTATTCTTTGATCATGAGCCTGCAAATTCTTTGATCTTGAGATTCTTTGATCGTGATCGTGCATCACGAGCGAGGGACAAGATGGCCAAATTAAAATATCTAATATCTCAGTCCAGGGGTGCCCTAGCAAGACAAATGAGGGTGGATTTTGCTCAGGGGGCTTTGTTCTGTCAAACCATGGTGGTGGTTTACCAGAATTCCTTCAAATTTTTGATTTACAGCATTTTTTATTCTTTGATCATGAGCCTACAAATTCTTTGATTGCAAGATTCTTTGATCGTGATCTTTGATCACAAAATAAGGACAAGATGGCCAGATTTTTTATAATGGAATAGATAGGGAAATTTTACTAATATTCAACATTAAATATCTCGGAAACGGTTTTGTCTTTTTACTTGGAATTTGGAGGGTGTTGACAGCATGTCCTGTAGATGTAAATTACAGTGTTTATGTGTTGGAAAATATATTTTTTGCAGAGATATTGTGTGACACAATTTTCTTTATGTGGACAGTGTTTTGCACTGTGGTGGTGACTTGAAATTGATAGGATACCTAGCCTTAGTGTCATGGATATAGTTTTCAGTCATTGTGTCTGTTAAATGTCAACAGGTGCATAACTCTGCTGCTCTGACAAATGAAAATCTCAAGCTTTTGGTCTTTTCACTTAAAGTTCAGAGGGTGCTGATGGCATGTCCTGTAGATGTGAACTGCAGTGTTTACATGTTAGAAAATATATATTTTTTGTCAAGATATTGTGTGGCACAGTTTACATTTTGCGGACAGTGTTTTCCATTGTTGTACTAGCTTGACATTTGTATGGTAGTTGGCCTTGCTGTTGTCAATGTACTTTTTAGTCGTTAGGTGTGTAATGTAGCTTGGCACTTGCAAGTTGGTGGTGCATAGTATATATATATATATATATATATATATATATATATATATATATATATATATCATACAGAAGATTGGGAAGACCACTCTGGTACAGTCCCAACTGAGAAAGGAAATTGTCAGTCAGTGAACTGCAGACACTAACCCTATCCTGCAGAAGAAAAAACAGTAATTTCTCAGCAGAGTGAAGAGATGATCATCAAGGGGGGATCATAGTCCATCATCAGTGTTTGCCAGTGGTGTTAGTGCAATAGAAAGATGGAACAACACTGTTGTGATTTGACTACTGCAAAGTAAATGCTAACTTCATATGAACATATGACAAATGCCAGCAGATACAGGCCTCAAGGCCTTAAGTCTGCTTGATTATGCAGCTAGCAGTGTGTTACTCTGCAGCTACCCCCATCTGGTAGTGACCTTTTCATTGACCTTCCCCTTGACCATGTCCCACCCCTTCTTAAAACCTGCCACTGACTTTAACATTACCACCTCCTCCTGGAGTACATTCAGCCCATCCACCACCCTTTCTGTGAAGTATTGTCTTCTCATTTCCCTCTTGAACTGTCCCCCTACAATTTCAGACTGTGCCCCCTAGTGTTTCTACCTTCCTTTAATCTAAAAATCCCCTATGTGGGACTTCTGGAGATATCTTCAGCTCAGGTACACAATCCATCCCACACTGAAAACCTGCTCCACCCCACAGTTGCCAAGAGAAATAGCCAGTTGGATGTCCTACCCTAAGGGCCTGCCGGGCCAGATATATGCAAAATTGAGAGACGCCCTCCCACACCAGTCAGAAGAATCCAGGATCAGGTGGGAGAAAATGCTGGGGAGTACTATTTCAGAGACTCAATGATCCAGGGCCTGGAAAGACACACATAACTGGTATAGGGACAAATGCAGCTACCTGATTCAGAATAAGATATCTCATGCATGGTATAGAACCACAACGGTACTTCATAGGGCTAAGATCCTGAACAATGAAAAGTGCTGGAGATGCCTTGCTCTGGGTGATGGCCTATACCGTATACTCTGGGGCTGCCCCTTGCTCCAAGGATTGTGGAATCAGATACAACAGATAGGGACTAGGGTCCTCTAACAACAGATACCTTCCTCTGACCTATTCTTCCTGCTAGGCATCAAGCCAACACAAGGTCACCTCAAACCCCTTGAAGACAGATGGTTGGCCCTTCTTGCATTACAGACTAAGAGAGCCATCCTCTGTAAATGGAGGATGACCTAAGTCTCAACATCTGGAGAGATCTCAGCCTCACTCACATCCTTGGCAGGGCTGGACAGGCTGTCCCACTCTCAGCAAAACACAATCCTAAAGTTCCTGGAATGTTGGAGCCCACACATGGCCTACACAAGTCCTCCCACAGGAGTAGGTTGATTTCAACTCACCTGTCTGTCTGAAACCTCACCTGACTGATTGATTCCCAAGACTACAAGAAACCCTAACCCACCCCCAACTCATCCACCCTAAGGGTCTAACGTATAATTTCAAGTGTAGCTTAAGGCTTAATAAATGCAGTACTGTAGGCAGTCTTGTATCCTGAGAACTCAATGTATGTTACAGCAATGTATTAAGATGGTAGAGCAACTGAATTACTTTTCAGAACAAAGGATTCTTTGCATTATGTTGGTTTCTTTCAGATAGTCCCCAAGTCCCAACAAAGAGAACAGTCCCACATGCCATAGGATCAGTATGCCCTAAAGTACAAGCCCCAGGATCCAGGTGGGAGGCTATTTCCAGAAACCCACACCAACTGTTAAGTAAGTATAAACACCCTTTTTTACAACACAGACAGGGCCCAGCTCACTAGAGTGCCTCACTTCATCCCAATACTTGCTTAGAACAGATGAACACCCTTTTAGTAGTAGGATAAGTTTATGGTCAAATTTTGCTCTGAATATGCATTATACACAGACTGTACATGGTTGTCATTGCTCCACCTACTGATTATCTAAATCTGCACCCTGTAACCACCATAGAGGATAAATATGGGGTTGTTCAAGATTGAAAACTTTGGAAAACTAAAAAAAAGGTAAATATAAAAATCTCCTCTGTACTAACCTTGTTTACGCCCCTCATATATTTGAAGGTTTCAATCATATCCCCTCTATCCCTCCTCTCCTCTAGGGAGTACTTGTTGAGCTCCCTCAGTCTATCCTCATAGGGTTTGTCCTCCATTCCTGTGATCATCCTGAAGGCTTTGCACTGCACCCCACCCCCCCAGTAACCTGACATCTTTCTTTAAGTAGAGTCACCAGAACTGTATGCAGTACTCTAGGTTTGGTCTGACCAGTGACTTGTACAGTGGCAGGACAACCTCCCTCCTCAGTGAGGTGTTACCCATGGCAATACACCCCAGCATCCTGTTGGGCTTAACTGCTGCATTCCTTTACTGTGCTGAGTGATTCATTTGGGGATGCCTATAACAGAGCATATCAGATGCATTTGATACACTCATGGCAGTGAAGGTCTATTCAGCTATTGATTTGGGGAGTTGATACTGTCAGATTCCTCAATCAACAAGACTCTTATAAGATAGCTAATTATAAGAGTTTATAGTACTACAGTTTGGATCAATGGATATGCCCACAACATGTTAACAGATGATGGATGAGTTGTTGCATAGAATTATAAAGGTGAATCTCAACATCAGGAGCCTTCTCCCAAAGATAGATCTACTCCAGTCTCTAATGGTTAGCCTAAAACCCATCATGATGATCATTACTGAATCATGGCTCTCCTCCAAAATCCCTGATTCTGCCATATCCATCCCTGGCTACTCTCTCATTTGACAAGACTGGTCAACCTGGAGTGGGGGAGTAGCAATATACATCATATATCCATCCAGTATTCCCTCTGCCTATCTATTGCCTCCCCATCTGCCTATGAACTACTGCTGCTAAAACATTCCTTCCCTGCTCCCTTTCTATCTTTATAGGGGGTATCTACTGCTGTCCTAGCATCCATTCTTCCTCTAATTCAGACATCATCACTAATCTCACTATCCACTCATCATCTTGTGAGCTTCTCATCCTTGGAGATTTCAATATAGATTGGCTTTTTGTCATTCAATCCAAACTCCATAACCACATCTCCTCGCTGAATCTCATTCAGTTCAGTTGATCTCTGACCCTACCCAGTTAAACCACAAAACAGGTAAGCACTCCCTAATTGACTGGGTGCTATCTTCTCATCCTCATTGGGTAGTCACATCAGGAATCCTGTCAGATGCACTTAGTGACCACCACATGGTCTACTGTGTGCACAAAACCCATCACACCAAAGCACCACCAAATATTCTCCACCTCCGCTCTTTTAGGTTGCTAGACTTGTCATCCCTCCTTGAGAAACTTGTTGGTATTGGTTGGGCTCCAATTGCAAATTACTCCTTTATTGACTCAGCTTTGGCATACTTCAAAACCCAGTTCATGAATGTTTGGGATTGGTGCACTCCAAAATGGAAAACCAGAGTCCGATGCTCTCACCTACCGTGGGTATTAGCTAAACTACTGGCTTCTCACCGTGCTCGTGACCAAGCTTGGCAGACTCATAAGGCTCAGGTATTCTTGTCAATTTGCTAAAATATCACTCTCCAGAATGCCTGCACTAGAGCCATCAGACTTGCCAAATTCAAAATGTTTCTCCTCCACCTTACAGGGGAACCTTAACAACCCACCCAAATTCTGGAAGGTAGTTCATGCCCTTTTCTCCCCTCCTGCCCAATACACTCCCCCTGTCCTAAAGACAGGTGATACCACTATCTCTGACCATACTTCTGTGGCTATGGAATTTAACACCTTCTTTACCATGTGTGCTTCTACCCTTCTTGCTTCACTACCCCCTCAATCACTACCCTGACAGCTCCTTCCACTCCTTCTCTTCTTGAAGGAAGAGGGATGCCTGAATATCATAGCAGTCACAGAAACATGGTACACAGAGAACCATGACTGGGATGTTAACATACCAGGGTACACAACCTACAGGAGAGACGGGGGGGGGGAGTAGCTCTCTATGTAAGGGAAGGGATAAAAGCAACTGAACAAAAGAGTAAACAGTGAGGAGAGGAGACACTGTGGGTCACCTTAGAGACTGGAAATGGCACCACAATCCACACAGAGGTTGTATGCAGACTCCCATGTCAGGGGCAGGGAATGGATAAGGGTATGATAGATGACATACTTAGGATGGCAGAGAAAGGGGAGATATTGTTGATGTGGGACCTCAATATGCCAAATGTTAACTGGAGCACCTTTGCTGCAGCCACATCCAAAAGCAGGGCCATTCTTGATGCCCTTCAGGTGGCATGCCTCAGACAGATAGTTTTGGAACCTACTCATGAGGGAGCAATCTTAGACCTCGTAATCTCAAATGGGGACATTGAGGGGATCTCAGATCTAGAATTTGGTAGCCATTTGGGAACAAGTGACCACCAAACAGTGTGGTTCATGATAAACTCTGCTACAGAGTCAAGTCATACAAAAGTGAGGGTTCTGGACTTCAGGAGGGCTGACTTTGGCAAGTTGGGAGAGTGCCTTAGAATAGCACTAGCAAACAGGCTAGAAGAAGAAGTGGAGCAACAATTGGAAAATATCAAAACTGCCATCACAGAGGCAACAAGCCTTTGTGTGAAGCAAATAAACAAATCAAAAAGAAGGAAAAAGCCACTATGGTTCTCAAAAGAGGTGGCGGTGAAGGTTAGGGAGAAAAAGATAGCATTTAGGAAGTGTAAAGAAACAGAGAAGGAGCAGGACAGAGAACTGTACCAGTTAAGGCAGAAGGAAGCAGGGAGGGTAGTCAGAATAGCAAAGGCACAAACTGAGGAAAAGATAACCAACTCAGTTAAGAAGCGGGATAAAACCTTTTATAGGTATATCAGGGAGCACAGAAAGACAAAGGGAGGGATAGTGAGGCTGAATAGAATGGATGGTGGGTGGGCAGAGAGTGACAGTGAAAAAGCAGGGATACTGAATGAATACTTCTGTTCAGTATTCACAAAAGAGGAAGTGGGGGAGGTGCCTAATCCAATTAACAGAAGCACTCTAGAGAGGGGGGTCGATCCCAGTCCTTTCACAGAAGAAAGGGATCTGAAAGAACTCCTAAAACCGAAGGTGGACAAAGCAATGGGGCCAGATGGAATTCACCCCAGAATTCTAAAGAAATTAAGCAGAGAACTAGTGACACCACTGACTACCCTTTTTAACAAATCATCGGAGGATGGTGTGGTACCTGAGGAGTGGAAGAAGGCTGATGTGATTCCCCTTCACAAAAATGGGACCAAGACAGAGGCAGGAAACTACAGACCTGTCAGTTTGACCTCTGTGGTAGGGAAAGTGATGGAATCACTTCTGAAGGAAAGAATTGTTGAGTACCTAGAGGCCAGTGGGGCACTGGACCCAAGGCAGCACGGGTTCACAGTGGGAAGGTCATGTCAGACAAATCTAATTGATTTCTTTGACTGGGTGACCAAAGTAGTAGACCAGGGAGGGGCTGTGGACATGGCCTACCTAGACTTTAGCAAGGCATTTGACACAGTGCCATATAAAAGATTAGTAGTCAAATTAACCAGCCTGGGAGTGGGTCCCAGGGTGGTAGCCTGGAAACATTGGCTGAACAACAGGACACAGAAGGTAATTGTAAATGGAGTCCACTCTGAAAAAGAGGGGTTATTAGTGGGGTACTGCAGGGTTCAGTACTGGGTCCAGTCCTTTTTAATGTCTTTATAAGTGACATTGCAGAGGGACTGGAAGGAAAAGTATGCCTCTTTGCAGATGACACAAAGATCTGCAACAGGGTTGATACACAAGAAGGCGTGGAAAGGATGAGAAGGGACTTGACAAGGTTGGAGGAATGGTCAGAAGTATGGCAGCTTGGATTCAATGCAAAGAAGTGCAAAGTAATGCACCTGGGAAACAAAAACCCAGGGGATGATTACACAATGGGGGAGGTAGTAACAACAACAAAAATGGAAAGGGACCTGGGATTAATCATATCAGATGATCTTAAGGTTAGCAAGCAATGTGAGAAGGCAGTAGGGAGGGCTGGGGGGATACTGGGATGTATAGGGAGAGGCATCACCATCAGAAAACAGGAAGTTGTTATCCCCCTGTACAGACAGTTGGTGAGACCCCATCTGGAGTACAGCATCCAGTTCTGGAGACCCCATTTCTGCAAGGACATAGGCAGAATGGAGGCAGTTCAGAGGAGGGCAACTAAAATGGTGCAGGGTCTGCAAGAGAAGCCATACGAGGATAGACTAAAGGAGCTTAATATGTATACCGTTGAGGAAAAAAGGGAGGGGGGGACATGATAGAAATGTTTAAGTACCTCAGTGGAATCAACAAAGTCCAAGAGGGTAGCATCTTTCAGAAAAAGAGGTGTGCAAGAACAAGGGGACACAATTTGAAGATAGAGGGGGAACAGCTCAGGGGCAATGTGAGGAAGTATTTTTTCACAGAGTGAGTGGTGGACGCATGGAACAGCCTTCCTGAGGAGGTTGTGGGGTCTAAAACTGTGGGAGAATTCAAGAATGCATGGAACAGACATAAGGCAATTTTTGTTGGGGGTAGGAAGAAATAGGCTGTTGGTTAAATAGGATCTGCAGCTTATCCTCTAGGTAGGGAAATGGGCAGACTAGGTGGGCCAAGTGGTCCTTATCTGCCATCAAAGTCTATGTTTCTATGTTTCCCTCTCCACCAATCTGTTTGTCCTTCTCATCGGTATCCACCGATGACACCCTACAGGCCATGCTAGATGTTAACCCCCAAAAAGGCAAAAACCATGATGGGCTAGGCCCTAGGCTTCTGCACCTCTCTGCCCATGCCATTGCTCTTCCACTTACTAACCTTCTGAACCTCTCCTTCTCAATGAGTACTGTCCCTGCCACTTGGAAGCTTGCCATTATTGTCCCTCTTCCTAAGGGCAGTGATTCTTTTAATCCAGGTAATTACCGACCGATATCCAAGTAATTACTGACCGTTATCTGCCAATTGTCAAACAAGGCATCCAAGTCAAAACCCATTATCTGACACCGGCGTATACTAAAAAAAGGAAAGCTTCACCAATTCATTGTCACTCTCTCACAAATTGACTGTTCACCCCTCGACTCCATGAGCTGCATCAACCTTGTTTTCAATTTCTTCATTACCCGGTTTAATGAAGTCTGTGATAATTTTGCCCCCCATAAAAAAAGAAAACATAGATCTCTTAATAACTCCTGGATTACCCCTGAATTAATTTCCATGATGAAGCACAGGGATAACCTTTGGCACAGTGCTATGGCACGTGGGCAACAGCCTGACTTCCAATGCTATAAAGCTGCCAGGAATCAGTGTACCCAGGCAATATGGAGAGCCAAGCAAGAATACTTCAAATGTGAGCTAACTGACACCTTGGGTAACAGCAGGTCCTTCTGGGATAACATAAAAAACCTCATGGGAAAACCAAACAGATCCTCCCCTACCATGCTTCAGGAAAACGGGGCTGTTCTTCTTGATCACAATGAAATTGCCAATACTTTTAATTGTGCTTTTACTGATCTTAGCAGTATACTTCCCCCAAACATTTTTGACGAATCCACCCTGCCAGATCCTGAAGGTAAGACCAATCTACTCAAGACCACCTCCCCCCTTCTATTTCAGGAGAATTATCTCTCTCTGAATCTAGGAAATACCTCCAAAAAGTCTTTGGTAAAACTAAATACAGTAGTGACACTTTGGATATTAAACTTCTCTCACTCCCCCTCGATACCATCCTATTCCCTCTTATTTATTTATTTATTTATTTATTTATTTCATTTTTGTAGACCGGGTAAGTGCACTAGGCAAATCCTGCCTATTTTCAGGCATGACCGGGGGGAAGGGGATACAGATGTATGCCAACTGGCCTTGAACCAGATTAAGCTGTTGGTGGTATTTTTAGTGAATGAGGGAAATTTGGCCAGGGCACCAGGGAAATTCCCCTACTCACAGGTAGGGGGACTGGCTGCTGTGTTTGCATGGCAGATACCTCTGAGATGCCGATGGAGCAAAAGGTCACAGCTTATGTGCAGTTTGAGTTCACTTCTCCCCGTTTTGGCTGATACGGAGGATGATGTGAGTGTTTTGGGTACACCTCTTGAATCTTGTGGAGTTCTGTATGGTAAACACCAGGTGATGGTATAATCGGGCTCGGTAGCAGGGTCCCGAATGTCTGTACCCCCATTTCTACAGAGCACTTCTACGATAAAATTTATGCTGCAGCTCAGGATTTACCTACTGAGGTTTCTGCGATATCTGTGGATTCCCCTTCAAAAGCACCAGTGAACGTTGTGACTTGCGAGGCACAGGACTTGTCAAATTCTGCTGGGATGACTCACCCCACTGATGCACTCGCTACTGGAATGTGGAAGGGAACCGCAGGGAAAGACTCTTACCCAAGCCATGAGTGGTCAAAGGACAGTGCACTGACAGATGCCAGTTGGACTCTACGAGAGGGTAGATGGATCCCAGATTCAAACTGGGAGACTTTTTCTCCAGACATGCTACCAGTGGAATTGGGAGCCCCCGTGGACTCACTGTCAGGTCAGGATTCTGCTTCAGACTCTGCTTTAATTTCTGAGGGAGGGAGACATTCTGGTAATCCTACTGATGATCTTGGAACTGACTTTCCTGAAGATTCTCAACATCGTTCACCTCCTATATCCCCACCTCGGGAACAACGACATCCTGAGTCTCATTTTTCTGACCTATTTCATAATAATAGGTTGGAGCAAGCACCCAGAAGAAATGCTGTCCACCTCTGTTATCATGGGGGACTTGAGGAACACCCGGATAGACTCTATGTTACCAGAAAATTGCTGAAGGATTCACTGAACTTTCAAGCTAATGACATTTATGCATTAATAAATATTGGAGGTGAAGACACCTTTGACATTCGTTTTAAAACATTTGCTGGTTTAGATAAATTCTGGCATCGATATGAGAATTGTAAATCACAGCCTTTGTGGTTGCCCTTTTGGGCAATTCCCATCACGAAACCCGTCTACAAAATGGTAAATGCTATGTTCAGGGATGAGGGAGTAAATGTGGGAGATATTCTCTTTTGGTTGTAACACAAATGCATGGTGTTGGGACCCCCAGAAGCGATTATTGATGGGGAAGGTATATGGACTGGAAGCTGGAAATTTAGAGTTAAACTTCATATTATGGGAATGAAGTTGTCTATATACCTAATAGCTTTTTTGGGAAAGGATAGGGGTGTGTGTTTCTATCCTGGGCAGCCCAAGGCCTGCTATAAATGTAGCAGCAGGAGACACCTAACAGTGCCTATGACGAGGTGAAATGTTCCCTCTGTGGTGAACTTGGCCATGATAATGGGACCTGTAGGAATATTTTTCATTGCAATCTTTGTGATGAACAGGGCCATGCCTATCACCAGTGCTCCTGGGCTGGACAAAACAAGCAGGGAGGACTGGATAAGGAGGATTTAATCAACTCTGTACAAGGTAGACATCAGAGCAGAGACATGCCCCATGCAGGCCCAAAACCTCCAGCTTCTATGTCTGGTGCAGGCCCCACTGCCCCCCCCTTCCACTTCTACTACTGATCCAGTGTTTTTGGAGACCACACAGGCCTCAGGGCAGGATTCAAGTGAACACTTTCCCGATACCGTTCCCATTGTACTTCCACAAGGGTCAGTTGATGTATATTCAGAGACCCCCCCCCATTACTACAACCATTAGTAGACAGGTTGTTATCCCACCTCCTCCTTCTACATCAGAGTTTCAAACCCCCCACCCAAGAAGGGTAACCCGGGCTTCTAGTTGACAAGTTAGTCAGCATGTAGACATTTCTCTTGGCAACTTCTTTCAAGTGTTACAGGACCAGGAGGGTGGCTCAGAATCTGATGTTTCCACAAAATCTGTTTTTGTTTCTGATATGGATTGTGAGGATCAGGAGGGGGGTTAGAAGTTAAGACGAGAAAAGCAAAAAAACCAAAAGAAGATGTTCAGAAAACATAAGATTGATACCCTTCATTACATCTCATGGCTGCAATTAAACTTGTTTCCTTGAATACTTGTAGTATCAAGAATGATAAAAAAAGGATGGCATGTCTACATTTTTGCCTTACATTGAATGAAGATATTATTTTTTTGCAGGAAACTCAATTTAATTGCCTGTCTGATCTCAGACATGCTACTAAATTGTGGCCTAAGGGACCTACTTTTTGGTCCTATGGAGAAGATGCAGCAGATGGCTTGGGCATTCTGTTTAACCATACATCTGTTCAAGTTACAAGATTGGTTGACATACATCCAGGGAGGGCCCTTTTGTTGGATTGTGTTTATCAGGGGTTTCCTCTCTTACTTATTAATACATATGCACCTCAGGTTAAATCATTGCAGATTGATTTATGTCATTGTATTCAACCATACTTATTCACCCAGAAGCAAATTATTTTGGGGGGGTGACATGAATTGTAGCTTAGATGTTAAACTTAAGGATCAAGTACAAAAAAAGGTTTACTGTGACTCCCATGCTTTGCAAAAGGTGTTATTGTTAGCTTCTCTTAAAGATGCTTATAGGGAACTTTATCAGGATGTAGGGGCCACTTATAGGAGTAGTGCTTTTCGCACCAGGATAGATTTAATTTTTCTGTTGAAATTTCTTTTTCCATGTACATTCCATTTGAGACCTTGTGAATTCTCAGACCATTTGTTTTTTCTTTGTACTATTGACATGTCCTGTTTTCCAACTCAGTTTCCAATGCTTGTCTCAAGGTGGAAATAAATTCCTCTTTGTTGCAAGGTTTGGGAGTACAATATAGATGGAACTCCCTTTTTGTTGCTAGAAAATCAGCTAGGGTATTTTATGATTCCTGGGCACAGTGGTGGGTTGATATGAAGCTTGATATTCAGCATTTATTTATTTCTTTTGGGAGGGATAACAGTAATAAGGAGTATTTAACTTATTTAGACTTTCAGAATCAATGCTATAAACTGACTTCTTTACCTACTGTATCTGATGTTCAAATTAAGAAACAGCTTGATATTATCAAAAGTCATATGAGGTGTTATCGATATGATCATGCAGGATCCCTGCAGGCAGAAATGCAGTATGGTACTGTACGGACACCTTCAGCTGACCCCTTTGCTGCTTGTAAACATAGGACAGATACTAAATTGATGGTGGGTCTTATGAATAAAGCTGGGATTTTGAAAACTTCTAACATTGAGATGTTGGAAATTATTAGGGAATTTTTACAGGGAAATCAGGGAACCCCTTTTACTACACTAGTGCAGTGAGAGGACATTATTACTTGTGCATTACCAGCACCATCTGAGGTAGAAAGTGGTGATTTGTGTAAACCCATTTCTAGAGAGGAAATTAGGCATGAAATCAATGGTTTGGCTTTAGGTATCTCACCAGGGGTAGATGGCCTTACAAATGAATTTTATCAATTTTATGTAGATGATATGAGTGAGATTTTGTATAATGTTTATAATGAAATTTTGGACACAGGGCAGGTGCCTCATACCTTCTCGACTGCTCTGCTTATTTATTTATATAAAAAAGGGGTTAAGACAGATTTAGGTAATTGGAGGCCTATTAGTTTGTTGAACATGGACTGCAAATTATTTTCTGCTATTTTATGTCATAGATTACAAAAGGTGGCTTCTAAATTAATTCACCTGCTCCAGACTTGCTCTATTCCAGGGAGAAATATTCAACAAAATCTGTTTTTTTTTGTGGAATGTTTGTGAATTCGGTAAACAAGGGAGATTGTCAGGCTACTTACTGGCTTTGGATCAGGCAAAAGTCTTTGACAGCGTGTCTCATGCCTTTCTTTTGCAAGTTCTTGAAAAGTATGGGATACCTCTCAAATTTAGGTCTTGGATCAGTCTTTTGTATTAGGAGGCCATATTGCTACCTACTGTTAATGGGGTTATAGGGGAGGAATTGTCCTTAAAATGAGGAGTGAGGCAGGGTTGTCCAATTAGCCCCCTATTGTACTCATTCATATTAGATCCTATTGTGAGGGAAATCTTTCAAAACACTAATATAAAGGGTTTATCTCCATCACCATTTTTGGAACTTCAAAAATTGGCAGTTTATGCTGATGATTTGGTCATTGCAGTTCAAGACTCAGTTTCAGGCATAACTGCTTTACAGGTATTGGATAGGTATGCAAGTCTTGCAGGAGCAGCATTTAATCATACTAAGAGTAGAGGGGTCTATGTGGGTGGAGGGGTACATGAGTCTAGGTTTGGACAAATTGCTCTCTACTGACACTGTTAAGATTCTTGGTTGTCATTTTGGTAATGGTCATTTGGCCTATATTAATTGGGAAGAGAAAATAAGAGTGGGAGAACAGAAGGTACAAGTTTGGAAGGCATGGGCTCTTTCTAAAACAAAGAGGGTTTTGATTATTAAAAAAATTCTGCTCCCTATTTTTCTGTATGTTTGTACTGTTTTTCCTATTCCAGGGACCTTGGAGACGAGATTGTTTAGTATTTTTTTTCAGATGCTGTGGTGGAGCTGTCTTAATCTAGTTAAACAAGATTTTACTTATTTACCAGTCAAACAAAGTGGGCTCAGAATGATACATTCTTTGTTTTTTTTTATTTTTCCTTTTTCTTTAAAACGATGCTGCCGGGAGTGATGGAACATGAACATCAATGGGATGCTTGGATGACTCTGTTGTTCTGGCCTTTTTTACAGAAGTGGGAGGATTCCATACCCAAACTACAGGCCTCTTTAGCAGTCCCAGACTTTGTTGTAGATGCAATTAGGAAATTAAAGCAGTGGGGGGTTACTAAAGGGCATCTCAGAAATTTACAGTGGAAACCGTTATATATTGATATTATGAGGAGAAATTCTGTTTCCTCAGGTAGACTTTCCTAAATGTGTACCTACAAAGTTGGGAACTGCATTACACACACTTGTTGACAAACGAATCCCGCTTAGGATGTGGGATATAGAGTGGCTATGTTGTCATGGTCAGTTAGGGGTCAAGGGGAATCTTAAGCATAAGCCTCTTTCGGAGTGTCAATGTATTAAAATAGAGTGTAGTGGTCAGGAAGAAACTATGGAACATTTTTTTTTTCCATTGTGTGTATGTTCAACAGTTTGGGATCGACTTGGCCACTAAATGACGCTGGGGTTTGGCAACCCATATTACCTATGAAAGTCTAGTTCTGGGGGATTATTATTTATTATTATTTATTTGGTTTTTGTTTATTTGCTTTTTGTTTACCGGGTTAAGTACACTAGACAACAATGTTGCCTATATTCAGGCACGACCCGCGAGAGTACAGACAGGAGAGACCAGAGTCAACATTAAAGAGTATTTCATGACACAGCATGAAGTGAGACCAAACATTTGAACAGTATACAGCCAGGTACAGTCCTTATCAGTGACATCAAAGAGAAGACAGATAACATTACATTAATTATTTTCGTCCAATGATACATCATTGACTAAATTGAAGCGACAAACAGCAAACAAACTTAAAAGAAGTAGCTTTATAACAATAGGATTTCTTCTGGATGTGGGAAACATGTGGATTTTGGAGACCAGCAGGAAATCAGTAAGTGCCATAGGGAGGAGAAAATGCTAGGAGTAAGGCTCAAGTTACAGCACAAGAGCAGCAGTCGGATTCTATTAGGTGTGCCCAAAGAACCAGTTTAAAGGCCTTGTG
Source organism: Neoceratodus forsteri (assembly GCA_016271365.2). Lineage (NCBI taxonomy): Eukaryota > Metazoa > Chordata > Ceratodontiformes > Ceratodontidae > Neoceratodus > Neoceratodus forsteri. Next base: position 662,098,201 of record CM028130.1, on the reverse strand, counting down.
GGATCTGGAGAGTTTGATGTGGGAGGGGATGGAGTTCCAGGAACAGGGGGCTGATATGGCTAAGGATAGTTCTCCTTTTTTTTGTGAGATATCTGGGAATTTCAAGTTGGGTTTGAGCAGATGCCCTGAGGAGGTATGCTTGGAAGGGCTGCGTTAATAGTTCGGCAAGGTATTCAGGAGACCCCATTCTGATAATATTATCAATTGTACAGCCCGCAGAAAAGTGTCTGAATGAGTCTGGGGAGAGCCAATTCAGTTTCAAGTAGAGATGGCAATGATGGGTAAGTCTGTGAGCAGAGAGAGCGAATCTGCATATACTGTTATAGCAGGTGCTCCATTTCTGGAGCACTCCTTTGCTAGCTTTAAGGTAAACCTGAAAGCAATATGTCAGAGAGGGGAGGAGAAATCCTTGTGCAATAGCAAGCTGGGCAGCATAATTGAGGGAGGACCTAATTTTAAAGGCAAGACCGAGTTTTTAGTAAACCGCCTTACATGTAGCCGCAATGTGGAGGTTAAAGTCAAGAGATGGGTTGAGAGTGACTCCTAGATACCTGAAGGAAGTAACGAATTCAAAAGGGGAGTCTATATTGGGCTTTTGTCACAATGACATCCTAGCACTTTGAATTTTCTGTTTGCTTGTATTAAGTTTTATATGTGGCAAGCTTGATGTCAATGTTCCATACAGCATTTACTTATGCCTACTCAGCTTTTGATTTCACAAATTGAGGATGCAGTCAGTAAACAGAAGGAACTGGAACAAACACTCCTTACTGTACTGAAGTTTCGGATTTTATGGAAACATATTTTTTGGTTACGATTACACATGTCTTATGTATTTTTTGGGGTTGCTGCTAGTTTCTTTTTCTTGATTATGTTTATTTGTTGATTTTTTTGTTGCATAGAGATGGGATTGGTGGGAAGTGATGTTTTTAATGAATTGTCTGTGATTTATTTTGTGGTTTACTTTATTTTTGTATATGTTATTATTGTACTGATGTATTGTTTTTCCTTTTCAATAAAAATTCCCCTACTCATCAGTAGGGGGACCCTTTGGTTGTCGGAAGATGGCCGAGTCAATTGCTGTGTGTACAGGTGAAGTGCAGGAGGGACTGCAGGTTGTGGAGCCTGTCTCCTCCTCAGTGCCTGAGTTGCTTGAGCCAGCTGTATTTTTTTGATGCTGCTGCCAGTTTTACTGTGGATGGTAATATGGAAGTATAATTACCTACTTCTGGTACAGATCCTGAACACTTGCAAGATTCTTTTAACCCGTCTGTTGCAGTCTCCAGTGAAAGAAACGAAGAGCAACTCACTCTTGACCAGTTTCTCCTTCTTGAAGAAGTCGACTATTTGAAAAAAAAAAACACTTTTGGAGATCTTTCATTCTTCGAGTTTGGAAACTGTGGGGCAGCCTGACTCTTCCCACTAACCCGGCTGTACCGGCCGTTGCTATGAACACGGGTGCTGACACTGCGCATGCCGCTCTGCCTAAGGTTTTCTCTGTGGGTCAGGACCAGAGCTGTGCTACGGTATTTTCTTTTTCTGCTTCTACTGCTTCTCAGCCACAGGATCATGCTACTAAGAAGGGTACTCCTAGCAAGTTTTGTTGGGCTGACTCACCTTTACCTGAGGGAGAACCGTGATCAGTGGAGAACTCCCTAAAGGCAGTGGGCTGGGTCCACTCTCCTGATTCTCCTCACTGGATTTCTGGTTTTGCCCCGATTCAGATTCCTGGGGTGTCTCTGGTACCATCTCCTAAACCACCATTAGTAAGCAACTCAGTTCTTTCTGACATTGACCCGCTGAAGTCCCCTGTGCTGTCTGCTCCTTTGGCCTGGCCTCCAGACCCAGTCTCTTCTCCCTTATATTTGACCCCTGATTTGGAACTGACTCAGCACCCTGTCCTTTCTATAACTTCTGCTACTGATTCTTTGAACTTGTGTCAAGAGGCTCTTGATGATCAGCTGAGTGACATTTTGGACTTTTATGACATCCCTAGGAATATCCCTGAGGAGATTCGGAATAGGCCTATGGCTCCTGTCTTACCTTTACTTCCACCTGTACTGCCACCTAACCAAAAGACTTATGCCTCTTTCCTCCAACAAACTGTTTATCCTGCTAAATGCCATAATGTGGTTAGACTTGTGTATAAGGGGGACCTTGACACTTTTCCTGATCGAGTGTATGTTGGCAAAATGCTTTTAAAGGATGATTTGCAGTTCACTGTTTCTGAATTATATACCTTGATTCATGTGTCGAGGGAAAATGTTTTTGACATCAGCTTTAAGTTGAGTAGTGGGCTGGATAAATTTTGGGCTAGATATCACCAAAAGAAGCAAACTCCTCTTTGCTCCCCTTTTGAGGTGGTTCCTTTAACAAGGCCTGCCCACAAGACTATCACGGTTCAGTTTCGCAATGAGGGAGTTAGCGTCACTGATCTCTTGTCTTGGCTGAAGCAGCACTGTACTGTTACTGGCCATCCTGAGGCCATTTTTGATTCTGTAGGGATGTGGACAGGGGGTTGGCGTATTTAAGTTATCCTATGCTCAGACGAGGCTGGCTTTCAGCATTTACCCAATAGATTTTTTGGGGGTAGGGATAGAGGGGTTCTCTTCTATCCAGGCTATCCTCATACCTGTTATAAGTGTGATCAGGAGGGACATATTAGTAGTGTTTGTGATCTTTAGAAATGCTCTCTTTGTCATGGAACAGGTCACTCCAGTTCTCACTGTAATAACTCAGTTAGGTGCAACATATGTGGCACCACTGGCCACACTTATGCTTCCTGCCCTGAAGCCATCCACAGACAACCTGCTTCAGCGGATTCTGAGGAACAACAGCTGTTGGTTACTAATGCTCAGAGGGAGTTTGCCAAATGACTTGCTTTGGACACACCTCTTGTCTCTTTTCCTCAGCGTCCCCAGATTTCTCAGTCTGGTCCCATAGTTCTCCCAGTGTCAGAGGGTGTTCCACCCACTTCCAGCTCCACTCCTGGCTCTGCTCTTCCCCCCCCCCTCAAGTCCCTTGTACTGCTTTCCGCTCCTCCTTCCTTTTCTGCTGCACCTGCTGTTGAATCATTATTAGTTGAGCCTCTCTCTTTGGAGCCCTTGCCTAACCCTTCTTTGACCATATTGTCCCCTCCTCTCCCTGTCCCAGACCCTCCAGGAGGGAAGATAACCACTAGAAAGCACCAGTCTGGGTCTCAGTCTTTGCAGAAGGTATCCAAGACTATGCCTGCTTCTACTTCTTAACCGATACCAGGTGTTAGATGAAGACATTGTCTCTGAGACTGACTCAGCTACTTCCTCTGTAGATTCCCATTCCCAGGATCTGACAGATGCTATTTTGCCCAAGGCTGTTCCTTCCTCTAATTCTACACCTCCACCTAAACAGGGTACAGTTAAAAATTAAAAAAAGAGTTGAACCCCCTTGTGATCTTTTCTGTCTTTAATTTCTTCTTTGCTTTTTCTCCCTTCTAATGTTAACAGCATTCAGCAGGTCAGGAAAAGAGGATCTGTTTTTCATCTCCTTGGTTCTCACCCCCCCCCGGGCATTTTTATTTTACAAGACATGAGACCCCATTCCCTTTCTGAGGTGGTCAAGGCCACAAGGGAGTGTACCTCTGGTGTCTCTTATTGGTCTCTTGGTAATGAGAGTTGCTTTGGTGTGGGTATTTTATTCCATCACCTTCATCCGACAGTTTTGAGACTCTTAGACCTGATTCCTGGTCATGCCCCATTATTGGATTTTCATATCCAACGTGTCTCTTTCCATGTTATTTCCATTTATGCCCCCCAATCTAATCTCATTAGCCCATATCTCCACGTAGCCCATAATGTCATTGGGGGGGGAATTTAATTGTGGACTCAGTAAACTTGACAGGGGTTCCTTTACAACAACAAACAAGATACGTTGGAGATATGTCTACTCTGAATTCTATTACATGTTTGGCTGGGTTGAAGAATGCATTTTTAAGCACTCTGGAAAATGTGAAAGTGCTTGTTCCAATGGGATTTTATTGACCCATATTGATTTTATGTTTATTTCTGTATCATTGCAAATTGTTCGTACTGCTGTTCAGCCTGTGGAGTATTCTGACCATTGTTCTTTATCACTGATTTTAGGCAGTCCAATGGCCCCCCTCTGGCCCCGGTTATTGGAAATTCAATTATTTCTTGCTGTCACAAGCCTCTTTTCTTCAGCATCTTATTTATTTTTTATGTTGCAAGAAGACGACCTTTGACCTCTATGAATCTACCCTCTTTTGGTGGCTGGAGACCAAATCTGAACTCCGGGCTTTACTTATGAGGAATACCAAATGTGTTCGATCTTCTGCTTATGTGGCTTATTTAAATGATTGCAAACATTTGCAACATCTTTCTTCCCTTTCTTATTCTACTAATCATGTCTTTTCCGACCAAATTTCTCTTATTAAATCTCCAATGTTGTCCTATCACTCTACTCAATGTGGGGGTTTATGCCTAAAGCAGCAATTTTGCATGACAGGGTCTCTTACTGAGGTTTGCCCTTTGCTTCATAACCAGAAGCATTTAGGCCACTGGTCAATGTCGATGCTCCGAGACTCTGAGGGTGTCCTTCAGTCCTCCCCCTCTGATCTCTTTCATGTGGTCACTGACTATGCTGGTTCTTTATTTGGTCACCCTACACATGCTGACCCAGACTTTACTTCTTTTTTTCAGGGTCTTACTCTTCCACAGGCTCCCCCTGACTTGCTTCAGGCTCGGTCTGTTCCTTTTACAGTTTCTGAGCTTTCCTCTGCCATTTCATCTTTTGCCCCCCAAAAAAGCCCCCAATTCAGATGGTCTTCCTTATGAATTGTTTACAATATTAAGGCAGGAAATTTCTGTGGACCTAACCACAGTGTTTAATTTCCTCTTGCAGCACACAGAGCTGCCTTTGGACATGGCTACTGTGGTGCTGATTTTTTTATTTAAGAAAGGGGATAAATTGGATCTCTTCAATTGGAGACCGATCAGTCTCCTCAATACAGACTTTAAGTTATTAGCTAAGGTTTTGAATAACAGACTACTCACTGTAGCTCTGTATCTAATTTCCCTAGCTCAATCTTGTACTGTCCCTGGGAGGTCTATCACTGACTCACTGATTTTCTTATGTGAGGTGTTTACCTGTCATGCTGTCTCCACCCTGGAAGACCAGAAAAAGGCCTTTGACAGTGTCTGTCACTCCTCTTTATGGTATACCTCAGCCCAATATGGTATTCCTAGTTCCTTTATAGTTTGGTTGCAGTTGTTATATAAGACGGCTATGGTCAAACCGTGTGTTAATGGTTATCTGGGACCTTATGTCCCCATTCACAAGGGTGTACAACAAGGTTGTCCTCTCAGCCAGTTGTTATATGTTTTTTCCATTGATCCACTTTTACGTTGTCTTCACTCTACCCCAGCTGTTCAACCGCTATGCTTGCCTGGTCAACTGGTCTCTTATTCTGCTCTTGCTTATGCTGATGTTCTTATCATCTTGATGAAGGATATTGTTTCAGCAGAAGCAGCTATCATTCGCTATCATGATTTTAGCATTTTATCAGGGATGCAACTTAATGTCCTTAAAAGTAAAGGCTGACTTTTTGGGGTCTCAGACCGTTCTCAGTCAACGGTGGCTGGAGTTCCAATTACTGTTACGGACTTGCCAATCTTGGGGATCTCCTCTGGCAGTCCGCAGATGGATGTTGTCAACTGGGACACCAAGCTTCAACTGGGGTAGGCCACGTTGCTATCCTGGTCCAAACAGAAATAGTCCTTTCAGAAGAAAGTCTATCTGATTAAGACTTTTTTATTACCGCTTTTTAATTTTCTTAGTGCTCTTCTCCCTGTGCCTAAATCTAGGGAAGCCACTGTCTATAGCCTCTTTTTCAGGCTTTTTGAGGCAGTAGGCTTAATCCCATCCATTGCAATGTCCTTTATTTGCCCTTGAGTAAAGGGGGTTAAAATATGGTTAACCCAATTCTTTTTCTCTTCTGTCAATTTCTTTTTGCTAATTTTCATCCCCTATTACAGGCCTTCACTGGTTTTTGGTGTGCCAGTTTTCAGCATTTTATATCACAGTGGTATGAGGCTTGGGTGAGTGGTCAGCTTGGGCAGTTCCAGCAGCTTGATCCCCCACTGATATATCTTCTGGATGTTTTTGTCAAATTTTGGCAGTGGGGTGTGACCCCTGCTTCTGTACGGCTTCACTCTAAAAAACAATTTTATTCACTGATACTTTGGATGCATTTTCAGGATAATAACCCTTTTCCTAAATGTCTGCCTTCATCTCATGCAACCCTACTCCATTCCCTTTTGGGTAAGCCCCTACCAGACAAACTGAAGGATTTCCACTGGCTGACATGGCAAGAACGTTCGAACGTTAAGGCGAACCAAAAATATAAGCAGGTCTTGGATCGGAATTGTTCCAGGCCTTTATGCATCCTTCAACCTGAGACTATTGATCATTTGTATTTCTCTTGTTCTTATATTTCAGGTTTTTTGGATTTTTTGTTTACTATGACTAAACTGTCCATTTTCCGTCAGGTTACTTATTCCAGGCTTTTGTATAGGGACTATCCTCTTTCCTGGCAGAAATGGGACAGTAGCACTTTGAATATTATTTTTGTCTTCTTTAAGTGGTATATTTGGAATTCGAGATGTCTTTTTGCTTTGCAACAAATTCAGATCTCCCATGCTGAATTATATGGAAAACTTTTGTTTGAATTACAGAAGCTTTACTTTTCTGAACTGAAAGTTTTTGATCGAACCCGTTTGCTGCAACTTAGGAGGAATCTACCGTGGATTATGGACTCAGATGTCCCAGTTACTTGAATATTATTGTTGGACATTATTATATTTCTTTGTCTTTATTGTACTTTATTTTGTGTTTTTTTTTTCTTGTTTTGGTTTGTATGAGTTCCTAATAAAAACTTCCCCTACTCTTTTTGATAAGTGCCATGGGATCTTTAACATCCACCTGAACTACCACCAATCCAGGCAGACGGGACCTCGGTTTAACATCTCATCCAAAAGATGGCACCTCAGAAGTGCAGCACCCCTCTCATGCTGCACTACATTGTCAGTACTGGGATATTAACCCAAGTGCCAGATGTGGGAACTGAACCCACAGGCCTCTGATCTATCAGCCTCAAAGGCAAGTGTGCTAAAATTCTAAATCTCTTACTTTCTGGTAGACAGTTTCCCCAGCTTTGGAAATCGGCCATTGAAACTCCCGTACATAAAAGTGGTGATAGGTCTCTGCACTCCAACTAAAACCCCATTTCTATCTTACCACCACTTTCTAAAGTCCTAGAACATGTTGTGGCAGACCAGCTGTCTGAATACCTTGAGAAATATGATCTACAGTGTCCACAGCAACATGGCTTTTGTAAGACCCATAGCACTGCCACTGCCCTTCTGGAATTTACTAGCCTTATACATAAAGCTCTGGATACAGGTAACCTACTCAAGGTGGTGTATATTGACTTAACAAAAGCCTTTGACACCGTTAATCATTGGTTTCTAGTTGACTCCCTATATGCTCTTGACCTCTCAGATGCAGTCACTATATGGTTTGAAAGCTACCTCATGGACAGGAAGCAACAAGTTAAGATCACTGACACTCTTTCCAGTAGCCTCCCAGTGTGATCTGGTGTTCCCCAAGGATTCATACTTGGCCCGCTTTTATTCAGCCTCTTCATTAATAACCTCCCTGCAGCTTGTGAAAATAAAATGTTAGTCTATGCTGATGACTCTGTCCTCTTTTCTACCCATTCTGACTCTGCCCCTCTCTCCCTGGATCCACAGAAAAACTTTAGTCATGCAGAGTTCTGGTCTGATCAGCATAAGCTGCTGATGTTCTCTGAAAAAAAAACAAGTCAGATCACGTGATGGCAGCTTGCTGAATGGCAGCAGAGGCTTAGAGCTCTCCCCTCCTGCCGTCCTAATTGCCACATTCTGAGATCCCCAGAGCACTAATTTCAGATAAACTACCACCACTGGGTTGTCCACGTTCTGATTGTTGACCTGCTAGTGTGTCTCCAGCGGTTTTCCTTAATTTTACAAGGGTATGGAGGTAGATAAGAAGCAGGCGCGGTGAAGGCATCGCCGCCTGCGACCCCGAAAAGATCATCCAAGCCCTGAATCAGGCGGCCCGGGTCGGAAAGAAGCAGGGAGAAGACTAGGCCATCCCGTCCTCTTACGGAGGACAAATTCATGCAGGAGTTGACCCCACTGAAGAGCATCCTTCAAGATATCACTGCTGAGCTGGAAGTCTCTGGGCGACCTCTTCCCTCACTACAAGAGTGTCAGACGCGGAGGCCAGACTCTTTCGTTGGAGCAATGGAAGAACGCTGAGGTGAGATGGCTGGGCTGGTTCAGCAGGTGCGGAAGCTTCAGCTAAAAACTGAGGACCTGGAGGGCCGCAACCGGAGGAATAATCTGCTGATTCTTGGCCTTCCGGAGCTGGAAGAGGGGCCCGATCTGATGGCCTTCCTGCAGAAGTTCCTCGCTAAAGTAGTTGGGCCCTCACCACTCAGTCCAAGTTATCACCTCGAGAGGACCCATCGGTCGTTGAGGCCTAGACCACCGCCAGGTTCCCCCCCACGACCTATAATTATGAAGTTTTTGAGCTACATTGAAAGGCAGCACGTCTACAGTAAATCTCGTGACCTGCAAGCTGTTACATGGGGGTCGGCCAAGATACATATAGCCCAGGACCTTCCGAAGGAAATGAGAGAGAAAAGGGCCGCTTTCCACCCTACGGTCCAGAAGCTGATTGTGGCGTCTATTCCCTTCAGGATGGTGTACCCCGCTACACTCAAGGTCTCGATTGGAAGTATCACCCACAGCTTTAATTCACCAGAAGCGGCTTATAAGGACCTTGCCACCAGACTCCCTGAGTTGTTTAAATCTCAGGGCTGAGAGACTTGCTGAACTGTGTTTATGTAAGAAGGCCTGATCTTAGCTGGCCTACTGGATGGGGGTTTTTCGTTTCCTTTTCTTGCTGATTTCCCCTCGAATATTTTCAGGGACATTGGATGTTTTTTTTTTTTCCCACTGGCTGACACTTGTTGTCCTTACCTGTTTCGCGTCCACTCCTTGGCCTGCGGTGCTGGGCGGTACCCGGGGTGGTTGAGCAGGGGTGGTGCTGGGCTGGGACGATAAGAACCTCGGTTTCTTTCTGGAACTTGTTTTCAAGGGTAACGTTTCCCTGGGTATGGTTTTGGATGTAGGACCTTTCGGGTCCCGCGGTGAAATAGTGCCCCCTGGATACACACGGCCTGACCGAAGATGGGTCCATTGTATCATGGCCTCGTTGCCTGTTTTTGAATCCCCTTTTTTTTTTTTCTGCCTGGTCCAGGGGGTGAGTAATTCCCTTCTTAAAGTCACCTTGTTTTCCACTATCTAAATGGTTAATTGGCTGGTATCTGAGCAGATCGTCTACTGATACGGTTGGTTCTGCAGAAAGGCGGTTGGGGGGTGGCTCCTGGGCCTCGCTTCTTACAGTAGCTGAGTCGCGAGCCTATGGATGGGGGGTTTGCCAATCCAGTCCCAGTCACCGGGTTGCTGGTGTTTTTCCTACTTTGGACTAGGACTGGCTCTCATTTTGGGGGAAATGAGCTTTGGGATTTCCTTTTTTCGATTGGCCCTGGTGTGCTGGGAGTCCCTGGATTCGCATGGTGGGTCTGGTTGCCAGGTTCTAAGCTTGCCTATGTCGGTCTAGATTTTTTTCAGCCCTGGTTCCAGGGAGAATATTGGGGGAAGGAGGTGGGAGGAGGGAGCCTGCCAAACTTTCTTCTTATTAGATTGTTCTTTAGATATTGCTTTTTTCTCTAGACTATTTGTACTTTTATTAAGATTTTGTGGGCAGGCTGTTGGGGGGTGGGTTTCTGGGGTTCAAGTGTGCCCTTGTTTAATTTCAGCTTTTGGATGTCTTAATAATGGCCTCACTCTCATTTTGCCATTAAAATGGCAGGTACTATTAAAATAGCGTCTTGGAATGTGCATGGGCTCATAGAGAAGGTCAAAAGGACTCAGGTCTTTAACCATTGCACTTTGCTCCAAATAGATATATTATTCCTTTAGGAAACCCATCTTAGCAAGGCAGAGGCTAAGTGGTTATCTCGGTCTGGTTTTTCCCAGGTATATCTCACAGGTGGATCTAATTTTAGCAAAGGAGTAGCTGTACTCATTAAAAGCATGTTTATTCCTGAAAGAATCAGTAGTGGAGGATCAGATGGGAGGTTCGTTCTAGTTAAAGGTCTCCTCAATGGGAATGCTGTAACTCTTGGTTCAATTCTACGGTCCCATCGGGGGTGACCCTGGTTTTTATGGCTCTGGCAGTCAAAATTAGGGTCTTGCTTCCCTTGCAGCTTATTCTGGGGGAGACTGGAACGTTTCACCTTCCCATTCCCTGGATAGAAATCCCCAGAGTGACCGGCCTCTTACACCCATGCAGAGGGCCTTGCATGACTTCTTGCATATGTTAGGACTGTGTGATCCCTGGAGACTTTCTAACCCCTCTCTTCGGGCCTTTTCGTTCTTTTCCCAACCCCACGGTTCATGGTCCAGGATAGACTATATTCTGACCATTTTGTCCCTCCTCGGGTCTCCTTCAGTCGGCGTTGAGCGATTATTCTTTCTGACCATGCAATTGTCTGGATCAATATTTCTCCGCATCCTGAATTCCAACGGATACCACATGGAGGCTCAATACCCAGCTACTTAAAGATCCCCATACAGTGAAGCAGATAAGAGACTTAATTCTCTTTTTGGCAGACAACCTGGGGTCCCACCTCTAGATTTGATATGATTTAGTGTTCCTAAAATGTTACCTCAGAGGAGAGCTGATTAAGTTAGCTTCCGCGAAAAAGGCCAACAAGCGCGGCGTTTTCTTAATGAACAAAATTAGAGTTAGAAGCTGCCCACTCTCCTGCTTCTCCATTATCTTCTTTGGATACTCTCTTGACTGTCAAAAGCGAGTATGCTAACCTCCTTAAGGAAAAGGCTGAATACTGTTTGGTTAAACTCAGGCCAAATATATTGATCACGGTGAAAAGGCTGGGAGACTTCTAGCCCTTCGTCTTCGCACATTAGAGGGTTCCAGGTTGATACCGGCTTTACAATCGCCTACCGGCTCCATCAAAACCTCTCCTAGAGAAATCGTGCGGATCTTCGAGAATTATTATCGGGATTTATATAGTCCGTCCCTGTCTCCCGCTTCCCTCTCGGATATAACTGCGTATCTAACTGACGTCGACATTCCCCAGCTTTTGCTGCCTCATAAGGAAACTTTGACTGTCCCTATTTCTTTGGCAGAGATAGAGGGGGTTATTGCCTCTATGACTCCGGATAAAACACCTGGTCTGGATGGCTTCCCCGCCAATTTCTACAAGCTCTTTTCTAAAGATCTTGCCCCCATACTTCTTAAGCTTTATGAATACCTTTTTTCTTCTTGTGTTATAGACTCCTCTCTTCTTGAAGCTACCATCATTCTAATTCTCAAGCCTGGTAAATCCCCTACTGACCCGGCAAGCTATCGACCTATATCTCTTCAAAATTATGACATGAAGATCCTTTCCAAAATTTTGGTTGAATGAGTCAAAAGAGTCTGGCTCCATCTTCTCAGTCCAGAGCAGGTTGGTTTTGTACATTCTCACTCTCCTTCTGACCATTTAAGAACTCTCTCCCACATTTCGCAACATGCCTGCCTATCCCAATCCCCCATGGCCTTAGTTTCATAGGATGCAGAGAAAGCTTTTGACCATGTGGATTGGTCCTTTCTTTGGGCTGTGATGGCTAGGATGGATTTTACGGTTTCATTTTTGAAGTGGGTCCAGGTTCTTTATAATTCTCCCTCGGCTAAAATATATTGTAACGGGGTTCTCTCTTCACTATTTCATTTGTACACTGGTACTAGACAAGGCTGCCCTCTCTCCCCCTTTTTATTTAATTTGTATTTGGAACCCCTTCTTATCAAGCTTAAGTCTTCCCCACTTGTCAAAGGTTGTTCGTTGCCAACAGGAGTTAACTCTTTCTGCTTATGCAGATGATATACTCCTGCACCTTGTACATCCTGCTGACTCCCTAAAGTATGCTCTTGATATTATTAAGCATTACGGTGCCCTCTCACATTATAAATTGAATATTTCTAAATCTGAAATCTGTCCCTTAAACACTCGCACCTATAGGCATGATCTCGCCAATTTTGGTATGAGGTGGTCCCCCAGGTCAATTAAATATTTAGGGATTCATTTCTCAACGGACTCTTCTCTACTTAAGAAGCTCAACTTAGATGACTTAAAGAGCCTCGTCTAACAAGATTTGGGGGTGGTCCACCCTTCCTATTTCCCTTTGGGGCCGGATTAACATTATCAAAATGAATGTCCTTCCTCTTATTTTCTATCCTCTCAACCTATTAAATCTTTGGATGCCTATCTCTTACCTGCAGCAATTTCACGAGATGTTCTCAAAGTTTATTTGGCGTGGTAAGGGAGTCCGGCGCTCATTTCTTAAACTATCCCTTCCTAAGGATAGGGGTGGACTTCAGCTCCCCAACCTTGTGTTTTACCACTGGGCAACCCATCTCGACAAGTTGGGGAGATGGTTCACCACTAACCCTGATCTGTCACAACCGATTTGGCTCCAAATTGAAAATTCAATCCTCTCAGAGTCTAGAATAGACCCTTATGCTATTTTCTATACTCCTCCCTCCGCACTTTTCACAATGAATGCTAACAATTCTTGTATCCCATAAGTCTCTTTTCCAATGTTTGCGCTTCATGGGTATTTTTCCCAAGAAAGATCTAGGCCAACTGGTCATGCTTAATCCCAACATTAAGCTGGGCAATTCGTTGATAACTCCCGGTTGGCTTCCGCAAATTAAGGAGACCAGTCTGGAACATTTCTATGACTTCTCCTTTCTTCCGTGGACATTCTTGGTAAGTATGGCATTCCCCAGGACAAGATCTTTAAAGTTTATCAGCTGAGGCATCTTATTGCTGAGAGGTTTGGCACCCACTTCAATGAGCCAGTAGTATACCTCTTCCTTTCTCAAATATTAACCCTTGCCTCTAAACCGCACCCCATTTCATCCATATACTCCTTTCTTCTAAATTATAAATTCTCGGAACCTGTTGTGGGCTCCAGCATTTGGATTTCCTTACTCCCTGAGTCCACCTCAGTCTGGTCTCGATCTGGAAGGATCTCCACAAGTATACCCAGGATAGATTTGAAACTTACTCAGTATTATATTGTGAATAACATGTATTATACCCCAGGAAATTGTTTCGACTCAACAAGATTTCCCTTTCCCTCTGTTCCAGGTGTATGCAGGGTGAAGGGGACCCCTACATTTTCTGGTCTTGCATCAAAGTGGCTCCCCTGTGGTCTTCTATTCGGGACAATCTGGATCCTCTACTAGGTCTCTCAGGTTTTTTTGTTCCCGAGGTCTGTATTATTGGGGATTATGCTAGTATAGATTGTGTGGAGTGCCAGTATCACATGGCTATGGTGTCCATTGTGGTTAAGAGACTGGTCCTTAGACACTGGACGGATCAGTTGCCGCTGTCCTATACCGAATGGTTGACCAAGCTTTCCGCCTATCTCAATGCCGAGAGGTTGATAGCCAGCTCGAGTAACCGTATGGACCTGTTCCAGAAAAAGTGGGGTAAATTGCATGCACTGTATTTGCATCAGTGAGTTCCTGACCTCCTACCTGATGCCTGCGATGCTTTTCTTTCCTGCTGTACTATATCCTGTTATTGGTTTCTTATTTTCTGAATTGAGGGGAGGCTTTCTCCTGAGCTGGTTAGTATGCTGTATTTTCTATCTCAGGCACATTGTTTACTTGGCACACTCAGTTTGGGTGGGGGTGATGGGAGGAGGGTGGTGGATTTTGGGGTGGGTTGTGGTTGGGGGGGTTTCCCTCTTTTTCTTTGTGTTTCCTCTTATGTTATACCATGTGTATTATGGTTTGTTATTTCTGTCACATGTTGTTGGCTCTTTTATATTGAAATTCAATAAACTTAAATTTAAAAAAAAAAAATAAAAAAAAAAGTCAATGCTTTTCCATGTCTCCCATAGCAAATTTAGAATGGCCAGCCTTGTTATCCACAGCAAACAACAACAACCACTCGATCAAGTAGTGGAATTTAAATATCCTGGTATTACCCTTGACTGCACACTCTCCTACAACTCACATATCCACCAAATCTCTAAAACCATTAACTCAAGAATTGGAGTTCTCTACCGCCATCACACTGTCTGACCATTGAAGCCATGCGTACAGCAGTAACTAGCTCCATTCTGCCCATTGTTGATTATGGGTTAGTATTCTAGAGTGCTGCCTCAGTTACCACCCTAAATAGAATTAGGACCTCCCTAAATAAGTGCTGCAGACTTGTCACAGGAGCAAGTAAGGGTACACATACGTGCAACTTATAGAGACTCTCTAACTGGCTCAACCTTTATGGTAGGTTAGCCTATCAAACCTGCCTCCTGGCAAAGAAGATATGCCTTCGCCTCACCCCCCCACCACACATGCCTTCATGTAATCCACCCATAACTCTCACTTTACACACAGCTCACTCAAATCTTGGTACCTTGTCCCTTTCTGTAGTACCTCTCAGGCCAAACAAGCCTTCTACAACAGGGCACCATCGTTAATGAATGGTCTACCATCTGAAGTCATTGATGAGAATGATCTTGGCCCATTCAAGCAAAAACTATGCCACCACCTAAATGACCTTACCAAGTGCGACTGTATCTTCTAGGTCTGTGGTTTTGTCCCTTCCATTTTTGCCACCCCTTTTTCCCTTCCCCCTTCCCTGTCCATCTCCTCCCTTCCTCCTCAATCCTTGGCCTTAATCCCTTTACCTCCATCTCCCCTTCTTTCCCCTGCCACCCTCCTCCTATGTCACCCTCATTTTTCTTCATCCTTCTCCCTCTCTCCCCCTTTCCTCCCCTGCCATATTGCACCTGTTTTCCTTCCCTTCCTTTTCCCCTTGTCCTCTCCCTTTCCCAATCTCACTCCTAACCTCCCTCTGGCTACTCACATCTGTTTCTCTCTCCCCCAAGTTCCATTAACCTCTCCCTTACTCCTCCCCTTCCTCTCCTCCATGTCTATTTACTTCTCCCTCACTCCTCCCCTCCCATCCCCACCCCCTCTTTGTGTCCCATTGTACTTCATGTGAATTGCAGTTTATGACAATGTCTTGTTTCTGAATGCTTTTTCCCATCTTGTCTCTTTCTACACTGAACATGTCCTGATGCACTTTATGCCCACCTACACCCCTGCATTTTTGCTCAACTACTGTAACTCCTTCCTTTTTATTTCTTTTTGCAGTTACTTGTTTTCTCCTCTGGAGTCCTCTGCCAGCATCTGACATCCCTCCCCCCATGTAGGCGCTGGGTAGGAGACCCCCTTCCCATAACTCCATGACTTACCCTTCTTGGCAGGGGGTGGGGAGTCACTCAACCCACCGGTCCATATTAGCATTCAGGGAGGTGCCTTCCTGGGCCATCACAGAAGGGGACCATCGTCATTTGCAGAGGACTCCATTATTTCTGTATTTACTCTCCCTCTCAAGGTGCACCATGCAATGGCGCCACCGGCGGCTGCACACATGATCCCTCGCTGCCTGCGTCCCGCCTGCGCACCTTGCCACACTCTCATCTACTTCCAGTGCTGATGTGCCACCTCCCAGCCTCCTCCAGGTGGCAAATAATCACCGAGCCCTGCAAAAACCCTCCCCAAAGAAGGACAGCAGTCCTAGGAACACTTCATCCATCTCCTCCCTGCCAACCCCCAGCTTCCCATGTCCGTTCCCGAACACGGGTCGCCGGCGTGGCACGAGGTTAGGTGTCCAGCGCCTCAGCCCTCAGCACCACCTGGCTGGCCTGAAACTACCTCCTTGATGTGCATCTCTTAGGTTATGACTCCCTGTAATCACTCTTCAAAAGAAAATAGAATGGTGTGAGTCGCGGACTAAAGAGTAGAAAGACGAACACAATGAAATGTGAAGCACAAAGTGCTAGTGGAGACATAAAGATCTTCTTGTGGTGAAACTAATGTATATTATATGAAGATTTGCATTTAAATGGATTCATATGGAGTATTGTATTGAAACATCAAGTACATTCACAGGAGAATCAGAAAAACAACACTGTTTATGAGGGCCTGAAGAAGTGGTGTTTTATCTACGAAACTGTTGCCCAGAGGTTTTGGTGTAAATTTTGAAAAATAAAGAAGAGCTGCTTTTAAGCTAAATAAGAATACTTTGCATGAGTGGAAATTGTTGTTTCACCTATTGTTGTTACCACATGATGTTTAAACTATTGTCTGTGCACTAATGTGTCTCTGTATTATGTAACCTGAATTTGGCTGTATACTACTTTTTACTGTATGATTCTATGATTTCCTGTTTTCTCTTTTTATTGTTTAATTCATGTTGATGCAGAACTTTTGTAAAAGAACCTATGGTTAAAAGGTATTTGTAATCCTACTATTCAATAAACAAATAAATAAATAAATCGATATCCCGACTCCCAATTCTTGCAAAATTCTGAGAGCATCTGGTACTGGCTCAACTTTATCCATTTCTTGATTCCTCATCCTTCACACCTTTCCAGTATGGTTTTCAGAAGTCACACTCTATCATGGCCTCCTTGCTCTGGCTCACTGACTCCATTCTCTTTGGCATGGATCAGGGCCGCATCACCTGTGCCATCTTTGTTGATCTGGCTAAAGCCATTGACACTGTTGCCCACACCCTACTTCTCTTCAAGCTGGCTGCAGCTGGTCTCTCTGAGTCCTCCATTAGCTGGTTCAGATCCTACCTCATAGGTAGCTCCAAATCTGTAAGGGTAGACAAATTCATCTCCCCCCTCTCCCTATCAACATTGGTGTCCCTCAAGGTTCAGTAGTTGGCTCGATACTCTACTCAATATTTCTGAATGACTTACCTACTGCATGCTCAACTGCAGATATCCATATGTAGGCAGATGATACTGTCTTGTATTACTCCAGTACCTCCCCTGCTGATGTGGTCTTCAGCCTTCAAATGGCTTTTGATAATGTCCAGTGCTGGTTTCTATCTAACCAACTGTTCCTCAATGCCAAGAAGATGGTCTCTCTGACTTTTGGCACCAGTCAAATGCTTGCCAGGCTTACAGCTACCCCCCACTTTCCACACTCTTGACTGTTCCCTATTGGATAACTCTGGCTCTAGCTTGATAGGAACCTTGACTTCTCTGGGCATGTGGATGCTATTCAAAAAATCTTCATCCAAAATTGGTGCTCTTTACAGACACCATGGATGTAGCCCTCTCAGGTCCATCAAGAAATCGTCCAGAAAATGATTCTCCCAATTTTTGACTTTAGAGACACAGTGTAAAGTGTCACCCCTAAGTCCACCCTCACCAGACTGGACACCCTTTTCAACTCCTTCTTCCACTTTGCCATTAACTATCTGCCTCATACTCATCAGTGCAACCTCTACACCGGTCTCTCATTTCCACCTCTTGAGGCCAGATGCCTTGTTCATTGTGCCTCACTAGTTGGTAAGTTCAGGCTTGTCTCCCTTCCATCCAACCTAAATGCACTCCTTTCCACTCCCTCTTCTATCTCCTATTCCCTCCATAATTCCACCTACAGGACTTTAGCTCTCCCTGCCCGATATTCCTCTTCTGGAAGGGCTGCTTTGTTCTATCATTTTCCTAATCTCTCGAACTCGCTCCCCTAAGATATCAGCTCTGCCACATCCACTAGTTCATTGGTTTGTCTTCTCCCCAAATATATTTTCCCTCTGCAAATACTGCTGACCCTTACTTTCTTCAATACTTTATCCCTTTTTCTTACTCTGCATCCTGTTTCTCTTCCCTATCCTGCCTCCTTTCCAGATTTTCATTCCCCCTTCCCTCCCCTCACCTCTCCTTACTTACTTCAATACTTTATCCCTTTTTCTTGCTCCCCTTACTAATTTCCTTACCTATCCTGCCTCCTTCCCTTATTTTTAATCCCCCTACCCTCCCCCTCTAATAATGTTTTAAGTGGCTGTACACGTTTATGTGTGTGCAATGTCTTCTTTATTACATGTATGTATGTCACTACACACACACACACACACACACACATATATATATATATATATATATGTATTTAGATGGATATTTGTAAGGATATACAGTATGTGTTGTGTTCATTCTGGCTTATTGCATAGTTTCATTTATATTTAGTATTGTTATACCCTTTTGTTGTTCAACTGTATCTTATGCAATTTTGTTACACTACTTAAATTCATGTTATTCTATACTTGCTATGTATAATATATCCCATTCTCCCCTCCACCCAGGATGCTTTTGGAAACAAGTTCTTTGAAGTTCAGGATGTCCTTCCTGGTGAAACTTTTCAAATAAATAAATATCTGCTGACAAATATTAGGCCAGACATGTATATTCATATTTATATGACCATACGAACATGCAAAGAAGTCAGCAGAAGAAAGCCACCTGGTCTATCCAGTCTGGTCATATTGTAGGGTCCTCAGCTTATGCTACTGACCTTGCCTCTCCATCCCTGGTCCTTCCTCCTTTCCGTGTGCCCCCACAAGCCTCATAATTTCCCCTTTTACCTATCCCAACCTCTCCTGAAGCTGATCAGCAACTTCATCAAGACCACTTCCTCTGGCAGCACATTCCAACAACCACAACCCTCTCCACAAAGAAGTGCCTCCTAACCACCTTCCTAAACACCCCCCTTCCAGCTTTAGACTGTGTCCCCTCAATGTTCATCTGACACTTAGCTTGAAGAGACCCTCCTTATCCACCCTATTTATTCCTTTCAAGTACTTGAAGGTCTGTATCATGTTTCCTCTCTCCCCCTCCACTCCTCCAGGGAGTACACATTTAAGGCCCCCAACCTCTCTTCACATGTCTTGCCCTGCTGATCCACAGTCATCTTAGTTGCCCTGCTCTGGACCATCTCCAGCAGGTTGATGTCTTTCTTAAGGTGTGGACACCAGTATCTTACACCATACTCTAGATGTGGTCTCACAAGTGACATTTCTCACCAGTGACTTGTACAAGTGCAGTATAACCTCCTTCTGCCAGGTTCTGATTCCTATGGCTATATGCCCCAGCATCTTGTTTGCCTTTGCTTCTGCTTTTTTGCACAGTGTGGAGTACTTCAGAGAACTAGTGATCATCACTTCTACAGTACATCCTTCTCCTCCTCCTCCTCCTCCACTGCTGCTACCGAGATCCCCCTTCCCCACCAGGGGTACTCAGTCCTTGGATTCTTGACTCCAGTGTGCATAACTTTACATTTCTTGGCATTGAAGACAATCTGACAAATCCCTTACCACTGCTCAAGTTTTCTAAAGTCTTCCTGCAGGTCTTGTATCCCTTCCACTGTGTCCACCCCCCCTCCACAGTGTTTGGTGTCATCCACAAATAGGCTTATTTTGCCCTTGATGCCCTGCCCAATGTCGTTGATGAAAACATTGAACAACACTGGCCCCAGCACCAAGCCCTGCAGAATCCCGCTGCTGACTTCCCTACCACCCTCTGGGTCCTGTCCCTCAGTCAATTTTCTACCCACTGTTAATTTTCTCCCAAACTCCAAGATCCACCAGTTTCCTGATCAACCTCTTGTGAGGTACTGTACAGAGTTAAAGGTCTTGCTGAAGTCCAGATAAAGGATGTCGACAGCCTGGCCCCTATCTACTGCCTTAGTGATCCAGTCAAAAAAGTCAATCAGATATGCTTGACACAATCTCCCTTCCACAAACCCATGCTGCCTCTCATCCTGGAGACCATTCTCCTCTAGATACCCTACCAACCTTTCCTTAAGTATGGTCTCCATAAGCTTGCACAAAATTGAGGTCAGATTGAGCAGTCTATAATTACTTGAGCCATCCCTGGAACTGCTCTTATGGAGGGGCACCACATGTGCCATTCTCCAATCCTACAGGATGATGACCTACTCCAGGGAACTATGGAACAGGCCTGCCAGTAGCCACACAAGCTCCCTTGCCAGCTCCCTCTGTACACTTGGATGCATGCCACCTAGACCTGGCAATTTGTCCAACTTTAATGCTTAGCAACCCCTCCCTCACTCTGTCTTCACCTATCACTACATCTGTGCTTCCTTTCACCGCTCACCTTTTCCTCACTGTAGGCACCGGTTTGTCTTTTTCTCTGGTGAAGATGGAGCAGAAGTATCTGCTCAGCACATCAGCCTTTTCCCCATCCTTCTCTACTTATTCATCCCCTTTCCTAAGCATAACAATTCTCTCTTTCTTGTCCATTTTTTGCTTGTGTAGCGAAAGAAGGCCTTCTCCCCCTTTTTGATTCCCTCAGCTATCTGCAGCTCTTTTTGTGCCTTAACTTGCCACACTAACTTGCTTACCACCTGCCAACCTTATATCATTTTCCCTATCCTCCTTCCTCTTGGTCTTCCTGTATCTTCTGTAAGCTAACCTCTTGTCCCTCAATGCCTGGTCAACATCCAAGCTGAACCAGCTGGGTGTTTTGGCCCTGAAGTTCTTTTCCTTGAGGCTAATGTACTCCAGTATTCCTTCTTTGATTATGGACCATTTTTGGTCCACCCCCATATTCACTCTGACACCCACCAGGTGCCTCTTTAGCACCTCACCATCTTCCTGAAGTCCACCTTCTTGAAATCCAGGATTTTGGTCATAGTCTTAGTGGAGATGCTTCCCCTGCCCATATCCATCCTGAACCATGCTGTGCAATGGTTGCTACTACTTAGGGGGTCCTTGACTGTTATCTTTTGTATGTGATCCCCATTTGTGAGCACAAGATCAAGGATTGCCCCCTCCCAGGTGGATTCTGTGATGCCCTGAGTTAGAAACCCACTCTGCACTGCTTCTAGGATCACCTGACTCCTGGCACAGGATGTTGATGGTATGCTCCAGTCCACCTTGGGCAGCTTAAAGACCTCCACCACTACCACCTCTCCCTTCAAGAAGGGTGGTGGACATAGCCTATCTGGACTTCAGTAAGGTCTTCGACACCGTCCCTCACAGAAGGCTAGTAAATAAGCTGGAAAGCTTAGGAGTGGGATGGAAAATAACTTGGTGGGTGGAAAACTGGTTGACATGCAGAAGCCAGAGAGTCATGGTAAATGGACTGCACTCCAGGGTGAGGGGCTGACAAGTGGGGTGCCCCAGGAGTCAGTACTGGGACCCCACCTTTTTATTATCTACATCAGTGATTTAGTGAACAGGCTAGAGAGAAGGGTGTGCCTATTTGCACATGATACAAAAATCTGTAATTCGGCGAACACCCCAGGAGGGTGTGGCAGCCATGAGGCAGGATCTGAAGATTCTGGAGCAGTGGTTGGAAACTTGGCAACTGAAATTCAATGCCAAAAAGTGTGCTGTGATGCACTTGAGGTGTAAAAACCTGCAAGCAGCTTACTTTCTAGGGGGGAGGAAATTAAAAAAAACAGAGCAGGAGATGGATGCAGGGATTATAATATCAAGTAACTTTAAGGTAAGTAGCTAATGCAGCAAAACTGTGGGAAAGACAAATGGAATGTTTGCATGCATTGGGAGGGGCATAACTAGCAGAAGGAGGGAGGTATTGATGCCTCTTTATAAAGCCATGGTGAGGCCACTCCTGGAGTATAGGGTCCAGTTCTGGAGACCTCACCTGTGCAAGGACATACTGTAGATGGGATAGAGAGGGTTCAGAGAAGGGCAACCAAGATGGTGCATGATTTGCAGGGGAAGCCATATGAGCAGAGGTGTAGGGAATTGGATCTGTACCCATTGAAGACCAGAAGGGAGATGGGGTACATGATTGAAACTGTTAAGTACATGGAGGGAATCAATAAGATGCAGGAGAGGAGCTTATTTAAAAGGAAGGAGGGGGTTAAAACCAGAGGGCATAGCCTAAGATTGGAGGGAGGAAGATATATAGGCAATGTGAGGGGGTGATTCTTCATGGAAAGGGTGGTGGAGGCCTGGAACAAACTGTCAGAGGAGGTGGTGGGGGCTGACGGTGGAGGAATTCAAGAGGACATGAGAGAGACATATGGGGTTGGTAAGTGGTGGGAAAGGGAGGGCCCATGGAAAAGGAGATAAGGAGGGAGGATGTGGCAGACTCGATGGGCCATTGGGATTCTTTTCTGCCATCAGATTTCTATGATTCTATGATTGTGAACTCAGCTTCCTGACCATTTCCTCTTCTTGGTCTGGTGGTCTGTAGACCACCCCCAAACTCACCTTTCTCCCTCTATTGTACTGTAACTGAATCCACAGTGTTTCTACACCCTGCCATGTCCTCCCTCATGCTTGTTATTCCCTCCTTGATATAAACCATCACTTCCCCCCTTTGTCTATCTCCCAGTCTCTCCTACATAGTTTGTATCCCATGATTAAGAGGTCCTAGTCATAGAGTGGTATGGCCCAAGTCTCCATTATTGCTGCTATGTCCACCATCCTCTCAGCTAACAGCACCTGTCTTCCATCTTGTTGCCAAGACTTTGAGCATTTAGTGACACCGCCCTCCACTTCAACTCTGCATCTATTTATATTCCATTGTTGCACCAGGACAGGGATTCAGAGGGTGGGGGGTGCTACTAGACAGCAGGGCAACATGTCAATAGATCAGGAAAGGTATTTGAGGAGGTGGGGTGCCACTAGACATCAGGGCTCATAGCAACAGTCCAGAATGAGTGTTTGAGGGGGTGATGGGTGACACTAGACACCAGGGCAACATTGCAATGGATTGGAATGGGTGTTCAGGAGATGGGTGCTGCTAGCCACCAGAGATGACATAAGGTCAGGCACAACCAGGCTGCTGCTTGTAATGCATATGAGACCATAATGGGCATGCTAAGGGTCCCTTAGCACCTTGCATGCCCAATGGACTCATTTGCCTTTTGCAGCTGAATATCGTAATGCAGCTTCCAGTGCTATCTGTTCTGGGGGCGTAGTTCTCTATGGGCTGGATGCAACCCATGTCCAGTCAGAGCAGCACAACTTGACTTAGTGCTGCACCAACACAGGTTGATATTCAGTTGGATAGTGCCAGTGTGCTATCTGACTGAATACAGTAATCTCTGGGTCAGGCACACGTGCAGTGCAAATCTTTGCACTCCACTTTTGTGCCTTTTTCAATATCTAGTCCCCGATGTCTAAATTATTTGTTAGGCATGATTTTAACAATTTTAACCTCTTTGCCTGACTTTCATATTTTCTACCTATCTGGGAGTCTCTGTTCCTTTCTGGAGTCTCAGAATCACTAATGGGGTTGAGTTCCTGAAGTTGTTTGTTGTCTACACTACTTTTCCACTAGTTTGACTGTTTCTCAGGGGCTATGCTGGACATCTGATTTTGCTGTACTTAAAATTCACACCTGAACATTTATCTAATGCTGTACATCGTTTCCCCTCTGGGAGCAGAGTTGATATTGTAAGTCAGCAGTCCCACAGCTCCTATTTTGTGGCTGCATTGGGAGCATATCACAACCAGTGGCAAGTGTCCCTCTATTCCAGCTGGACACTCAGTTCTACTGCTCTGCTGGTCATGGCTAGCATCTCCCTAGAACCCCTATTGAAGCAGCTCTGAGTTCAGACATGTGGCATCTTCTCCATTGTTGCGCCCTGCAAGTACCAAGGTGCTCCCTTCGATAATACAGTCCTGCCAAATAGTACTTCATTTTTATCTGCTAAACAATTCAGCACAAAGAATGACCAGGAAAAAGGAGCATCAGTTCACTTACTTGAGTTCCTTTCTGCTGAGTCAAAGTGGTTCCACCCTTCATACACAAAAGGCAATGCTTGAATACTGTACTTAACAAAACTCACCCATATTGGTCGCCCCCACCCATGTAGGAGCTTTCAATCCTGGAAATCACCATAGAGCATTGGGTTTAATTGTTCATGTCTGTCTTCTCCTCCATCTCTAGCAACTGTCTCCACTGTGCAAGCACACATTGGCTGTGCAAGATGGCTTCCCCTTAGGATCCTTTCCACCCTTTCTATTTACCACAGTGGTCCAGATGTGATGAATCATGTTACTTCTGGCTGCTATGTTGTACATTTCACCATCACTGGAGTATTGTGAGTGAAGCTGGAACTAATGCAACACATCATTTCTAGCCACAATATTGGTCATGACAATGACTGATTTAAGGTGCCCAATTTGAGATCATCTGCAAGCAGTGGTCATGTTGAAAGGGAATTCTATCAACTCTACGTGTACCATTCTGTTTCATTTCTTAGTAGAGGCTAAAGTATTTTAAGGTTGAACTCGATTTGTGACCATGTTAGGAGTGTACTCCTGACCTCTTACAGTACATTATTTTTTATGCATTGGGACCTAGTAAGTCATTATAACTACAACGGGTCTCCCAAGTACAGTACAATTTTTTATAGCTTGTCATCTTTATCATGCATGGTTCTTATGTAATACATACTCTGATTATGGACTGCATATGCTTTTTGTCTTGGGCCTCAGTACAGCATTATTAAACAATATCTATTATGATGTGTCATCCTCCATACACCCCACAACAGGTCTCATCATAGGCTAGGTGAAAATTGTAAAACTTGCAGAGTTCCCCTCCAGCCAAGTCAGCAAGGCCAGCTGTGCCCTGTGCGCAACCTGGATGGGTCTGACCCCTCCTCACTAGGAACAAATCAGGAAGGGGACCTATGGATGACTCCCTTCCTCATGGGACAGATTCTGATTCTGTCTCTTTGATTCAACAGCACATGCAAGCCTGACCAGCCTTCATGCTGCAAATGATGGAGTGCATGAAGGCATTGGTGAATGCAATCCCTAATCTGGATGCATCTCCACTGACACCAAACAACCACACAACCAGCAAGGGGCACAAGCCTACCACATTTGCCCCCACATACTCCCCTCAACCCAGATGACATAAACTCAGAGTCAGGATATGAAGGCAATGAGTCAGATCATGAGGATTTGTTTTGAATTTTTGTCTTTGGTAACTGGAAAAGGCCTAGTAGGCACAAGTGCCTGTTTTCAGGGGTGACCTGGGAGCACTGGGCGGTTAAGTGACTTGCTCAGAATCACACAGAATGCAAGTGGAGGTTGTGAGAATCAAACTCAGGTCTGGTCTGCTGGATGTACCAAGTTCATTCATAGCTCATAACTCTAACCTCTAGGTGATACTGCCAGCTCCCATCAGTGGAATCAGTGGAAGAAGATCCACAATCATTATCAGACAAGTTTTGCTCATCCAACACAGTATTGCCCTGGTCAGATACAGATACATAAAAATAACACAGTTGGTTTTGATCCACCTTCTCCACCAAAGAAAAGTAAACTTATATTGGTACCATAGTCAAAGCCCACAACTAACAATGTATTTCCTGTCTGTAAATCAATACAGGTGGTGATCACTAAGGAATGGGAGGCAGCAGAGCCAGCCAGGATTCCAAAGAGAAAGTCATAGGATAGAATGTACCCAATCCAAGATGGCAAGCTAAAGCTATGGAGTAATGCTCCCACCATAGATTATCCGGTAGTTTCACAGAGCAGAAAGACTGTATTGCTAGCCAAGGATTCAGTACCACTGAAACACCCACAGATAGAAAAATTAATGACATGCCCAAGAAAGTAATTAAGCTAGCAGGCCTGGCCACTGGAGCTGTGGCCATGGCGATTTATGCCACCAGGGCACAGATGACATAGCTGGAAGACATCACCAAATCCATGGAACCAGGGTCATCTCAAGCTAAATATGTTCAGTAATCTCTTCAAACATCTAAATATCTTGCAGACATTACTGTTGACTCACTAAAAATCAACTCCAGAAAAGCCACAGTGGCCATGGAGCAAGAAGGCCTCTATGGCTCAAGCTTTTGGAAGCAGACAATGATCCCTAATAATTACAACAGAAGTTTTCTTTTAAAGGGGGAAATCTATTCAGTGAAGACCTATAACAATATCTAAAGGTTGAGAAAGAAGGGAATAATCCGGGCAAGAAATAAAAAAAAAAGCTCCAACTAACTACCCTCATCTAGAAAAAGAAACTTTCAAAGGAACAGGAGTAACATTCTTGAACATAGACAGCATTATGATAACTACAACAGGGGCAACAATTTTAGACCATTTAACCAGGGAAACACCAGGTTCAGGAAAAAAGGTGGTTCTGGCCATGGTCAACTCAACAGCAACAACTTCAAAAGCAACAAACAATCCTTGAAATAATGTATAAACAATGCAAATTTCCAGCTCCACCAACCCTACCACAGGGGGATATCTCCAACTGTTTGCAAAACAATGGTAGTAAACAACATATGACAAGAAGTAACTCATGGATATAAAATAGAATTCCTAATGAAAATGAACATGGACAGACTCATTATCTCTCCAGTTTCCATGCTACTACTCTACAAATACAGAATGCCCTCAGACAGCTGCTGGCATAAAAAGCCATTGCAGAAGTTCACAGAACTAAAAGAAAAAACAGTCTATTTGATATTCTTTATGGTCATCAAAAAGGCAGGAAACTTACGACTCATATTAGATTTAAAGTAGCAGTGCAACAGAAACTATTTTTCCAAAAAAACTAGTTTCTGCTACAGTTAGAAAAATATTAGCATACATGTCAGATGCACTTGTCTATGTAACTCTTATGCTGTGCATTATAAGTCTTTTGTTAATTTTTCTATCCTAACCATGGTTAGATATACAATGCTATTCCTATGCAAAATGTGGTGGCCATCTTTTTTTCTTGAGAAAAAAAATAAAACATTTATAAAATACTCAAATTTTGATGGATTTAGAAAATTGTACCACCAAATAAAACTGGAAGATGCCTAGAATTTTTTTACTGTGAAAAAGGTAGAGTCAAATTTTTCATCCAATTTCATTGGACTGCTGCTTTAAAATTCTTAAACAAATTCATACAACCAAAAAGTTCAAAATAGAGACCATCAGATTAAGACTGAAAGCAATACAGCAAGGGAATTACCTAACTTCCAATGACATGAAGAATTGCTGCCTACACATACCAGTTCAGCCATCCCACTACCAGTGCCTTAGGTTCTCAATCTTTGGGCAGCATTTCCAATACCAAGCCCTTCTGCTTAGCCTAGTATCTGCACCTAGAGTCTTTACAAAAATCTCAATAGTCCTGGCAGCTCTACTGTGAAAACAAGGGATTCATGTCATATAGTACCTGGATGACAGCCTAATAAGAACCATGTAAGAGCATCAATTGACAAAAAATACCAGAGCAGTTCTTGACACACTACAAAGTTGCAGATGGGTTGTTGGCTTTGAAAAAAGTATACTGCTATCCAGTCAACAGATTGAACACCTGGGAGCCCTCATAGACACATCAACTGGCCTAGTCAGACCATCAATGAAGATATGAGACAATATGGGCACCCAAGTTCTCTCACTAGCCAAGTCAGCAACAACATCACTGGCTCAAATACTCCAATTATTGGGCAAAATGTTATTTTGCATTGACCTAGTGCCAATGGAAAGACAGAGAATGGGACCACTCCAGACTCTACTGGTGCAAAGGGTGGCAGAAACAGAGAACAACCTCACCTCAAGTGTCTTTGTGTTACAGGCAGTAAGAGTCACTCAAGTGGTGGACACAGAAGGACAATCTGTCCAAAGATGTATCACTAAAACATGAATACAACATGACAGTAGACATGAATGCTAGCCTGACAGGCTGGGGAGCATCCCCAGGCCACAAAACAGCCCAAGGCAGATGGTCCTAATCAGAAACCAAAGTAACAATCAATGTCCTCAAAATGAAGGCAGTTTACATTGTCCTGATACACTTCCAGGGTGCAATCAGGACAACATCCATAATCATCAGATCTAACATGTCCATAGTGTCATGTATCACAAAACAGGGAGGCACATGGAGCAATAATATGCAATGGGAAGTAGTGTAGGTCCTTGACTGGGCACAGAAAAACCTTTAAAAGCTGTTGGCCATTCACTTATCAGGGAAGCTAAATATCATGGTAGACTGGCTGAGTTGTCAACAGATTTACCTAGGGTAGTGGCACCTATGCAGACAAATTTTCCACAAGATAAACATAAGATGGGGACCAACAGAGATATGCATCATGGCCACAACATAGAATGTGCAGGTGCAGACATTTTTCTCGTGGTTCAGAGATTCCCCTTCCAGCAGGATTCTTGCCCTCTCTGGAACTTCAACAGGACTGACACATTCCCACCTTTTCCTCTAATCCCTCGACTGCTTTAGAAAATACATCAGACATGGTCTACAGTCATTCTGATAACACCCTACTGGCTGAAGTGCCCTTGGTTTATCACAGTAATATCTATCACCCTGGATCATTGGATACTACTCAACAAGCACAACATCTTAAAACAAGGCCTAGTGTAGCATCCCATTCTGTAGAATCTCAAGTTAACAGCCTGATACTGAAAGGAAGACACTGCTCAGGGAAGGTTATCATTTACCTATTATAAGTACAATGCTACAGTCCAAGAAAACCTTTAAAATAAAAACATACAAGAGACACTGGAAATTATTCACAAAACAGTGTTCCCAACATAATATAATGCCAGTAAATGTGTCCATTCCACAAATACTACTCATCTTGCAGCACAACCTAGAGAAAAGATTGTCCCCATCATCTCTAAGAGTGCAGTTGTCTGCTACAGATACAGCAAGAGGGCAAATAAACAACACCCCACCAGGGCCACACCCCAATGTAATCAGATTCCTGAAGGTAGCAATGTTGATTAGGCCCTGATCTCAAAAAGTAATGGCACCGTAGGTTCTTAATCTTATTATGAATGCCCTCACAAAAGTTCCCTTTGAGCCCATGGATATAGTGAACTGTGATGAATATCGCTGAAGACTATCTTCTTATTAACCATATGCTCTGCCAAAAGAATCAGTGAGATTGGTTCCCTGTTGCATAAACAACCTTTCCCATTGTTCTTCCATGACAGTGTTACTCTCAGAATAGTACTATCATTCATTCCTGAAGTGTCCTGCACTTTCATAAGAACCAGGTCATAGAACTCCCTACATGGGACTGGACTTGGTATCCCCTCAAGATGCAAACCTACTTATGCTAGACATGCCCAGAGTTATAAAGACATACATCTGCAGGACAAAAGCTCTGTGACACATTGACAGTCTATTCATAATCACAAAAGCCACAAGAAGGTCAGGTGGCCTCTAAGTCCACTATTACCTTATGAATAAAAAATGGATAAAAAGGACAATTGCTGAGTCTTAAAAGGCAGTGAACACTATTTCTCCACAGAACTTCAAGGCTCTCTTTACTTGGTATATAGCCACATCATGGGCAGAGAGGAACCTAGCCTCATTGGAGGAGGTACATGTGGCTGTCACATGATCATTAGTTCATGCTTTCACCAAACATTATAGACTGGACACTTTCTTTGAACAAAGAGCCAATTTAAGACAATGGTTCTCCTGGCAGCTAGAACACCCATACTGTACTTGATTACTCTTCCCCACCCTAGTGTCTCATCCAGTGCTTTTGAGTACCCAATATGTAATTGTTCGGGAGTGCTGTAGAGAATGTGACCCACAAGGGAAGTTTATTCACCTGGTAAAGTTGATTGTGGCATCATATCGCTAGGGTACTCCATGGCCCACCTTTGGTTGGAGACTGATCACCTTCAGAGCTGGGGGTAAGACTGACAAAACCCAGAACATGGTCATCCATTTCGACATATAGTACTACTGAATGTTTGATTTGCCTGTAAAGTACATTAGGTCAAATGTTTTTGTTGTAGTGTTTGTTGGAAACACTTGATGCTATAATATATGGCACAGTACCTAACAGTTTTCATTTAACAGCTATGGAAAATACTGTAACTGAGATTCATGAGATGATGAGGAGCTAGAGGGTCAGTTTTTGACTTGCGATCACATGTGCATCAGTAGCCTATGCACCCACAATCACCTTTACCAGGTGAGTAAACTTCCATTAGAGCTGATCCGGCAGGCTATCAGCAGGTGCAGAAAAGTTTCAGTGTCCCACCACAGTTGTATTCATGGCTCCACATTCCATTTTCATGTACTTCTGGAGTTCCTTTGAGCTCAACCTCAAACAACTTTGCTCCATGCAGTGTAATGCTTCCAGTATGGAAAATGCTGTGCTTACTGGTGCAAACCCAACTTTGTGTGGAGAAAACCCTGTTTACACTGTGCAATGGGTCTGAATATATTCCCATTGAATACAATTCTTGCAACCATATCTGATGAAGGATATCAGTGAGAAGGTGCAAAGGGGAGCAAACAGAGTCATTGAAGGCATTAAAAGTGTTATATGTAGGCCGACTCTCAGAATTGCCACTTTTCTCCCTGGAAAAGTGAAGACTTAGGGGTGACATGATTACAGACTACAACAATCTGAATGGAATAACAACATCAAACTAAATGAAGCTCTTCTTGATGTACAAGGATGAGTGGACAAGGGGGAAAAAATGCCTTTGAAATGAGGAAGATGCAAGGGAAATATCAGGAAGAACTACTTCACAGAATGACGATCTGCAAAAGCTCTTTCCTCAAGGTGGCCACTGATTCTGCCACTGTTTCCCAGAGAATGCTTAGGAGAAGAAGGGTGTGCTGGACTGTGGTGGGCTATAGGAGGGTGGCATGGTGGGTCAGGGGAACAATATTCAGCCTATGCCACTACAAAACTCATTCATTACTCTGGCAGGATGGGAGTGCCAGGAGGAGGAGGCACTTCTAGTAGTGGCCATAGAGGACGTGGGTGTCCTCCATAGGGGAGGCCCCAGGGTGGAAGGTAAAGGACCCAAGAAGAGGAGGAACCAACTTCTGGTAGGGGACTCAATCATTGGAGGGTAGATTTTGGCACCAAGAAAGGAGCCCCACACTGGGACACAATAAAAGCTTACTTTTATTAATTAAAACTGGTAAGCGGGTAAACCATGTTTTACTGAGTACATATAAAAAGAGGTAGCACTCACCACCAGCAAAGTTCGTTAAAGTTTCATGCTATGCTGGTGCTTTTTCAAGATGTCAGCAGTGTCCATGCAACACAGTATGTATAGCATACAAATGAACACCTGTATGATAATTTAAATGTACTGCAACCCAATAACTAGAATAAATACACACACTTCCCTATTACTATACTATTCAAGCAATCATACCTATCTAACCTAAATACATAAATAACATTTCATCTAGCTGATGTGTCTCATTCTACACAGAACATCATGGGCTCATATAAAAAAAAATACAGAAAGCAGCATAAAAAAGGGCAAATACAAAACACATCTATAAACCTCACAACACTCCGAAAGTAAAGAGCATTTGCACCAATAACATTTAGCATATACTAGACCTAAGGGTTAGTGAAGAATTTTTATGGACTGAATAAAGAGGGAAAGTGCTGGAAAATTAGGTTAATGAACAGCTATCTGCATTTTTTTAAATATGGTGACAGCTGAGAGGCATTATTAAGTCCTGGATAAATGCCTGCTCGCAAGTTATACTGCCAGTATGTTGTCCTGCAAAGTAACATGTTTAAGTGTCCCCCTCTGGGGTCCAATGTTACTAGTTCCAAATCTCAGAACTTGAACACATGTCAAGAAAGAGTGATGCTGATTTCTACACTAGTACATCAGGCTCTGAAAGTGAAGGCCAATCTGATGATGGTGAAACCTCATATACGGCCACAACAGTACAAAGAGAGCAACAAATGACACAACAACCTTTTTTAGGGAGGGTTCAGCAGTTACAAACAGGAGACCCTTTGATACAATCTATGGTCAGTCACATACCAGTAGCGCAGGTGAATGCACAGACACCACTAGCAATAATGAGCTAAGAGGAAACCCTCCCTTGAATCAGAAGCTTTACAACCCCCTTGGCTAGCACAGACACATGCCATATATCCAACGTTACCAATATTGCTTGTTATCCCTCAAGGGACTATCTGCAGCCCCAGGCTACCAAGATTTGCTGTGGCAGTACCCAGAGGGGCACTGAGAAAGGCAGAGGGAAGGCAGGGCTAATACAACAAAAGGGGATGGGCACCAGATTACAACAACACGGGGACAAAGAACAGATATTATGGAAGGGGAAGGAAATTCAGACACAACAGGGGGAGGCAGTATAGCTAGCGGATACCCCCCAGTACATATGGGGGAATAATAGATATACAGTGCCCTGATATGTCACCTGAGAAAAATCTTACGATTAATATTTCCAGCTATTCCCTCACAAAGTTTGAAGTCTCTCTTTTAAACAAGGGCATCTCATTTATCCCCACATATCAGAATAATGAATTTAACAGAGTGGTGGATTTAAACTGCTTTTTTAGAATGTTGAATCTTAAAGTTTTGTTTTCGAAAGACACACCATCTATGGACACTTCCTCACAAGAAGAACCCAGAGAAGCGGACACAGAAATTCAAGTATTGAAGAAAAAATCCACATTTATGCCAGCTATGAATCAGACAGTGAATATTTCTCTCAAGAGATGTGAGCAGGATGTGGTGAAACTTCATGAAGCCTTACCTACAACTACATATTACAACTGCACTAAGGAGGAGAAAGAGGCTATTAAGGTGCTACAACATAATTGCACCATCACCATCTGGCCTGCCAACAAGGGCAGGGCTGTGGTGGTGATGGATCAAGTTAAGTATCATACTGCCATGCTGAAACATTAGAGCAACATTGTTTTTTATCAAAAGCTGAGCAGTGTTGCAACTGAGGATAACAGGCAACAGATAGCTATGACATTGTACCATGCAGTTTTGGATGGGTTAATTTCCCAACAAAATTGTGAGTTTTTGTTAGTGGATAACCCAATTAGATCTTTTATTTATGGGTTAGCAAAGGTCCAGAAGGACAGAGAAAATACACCAATGCGACCTATTGTACCTAGCATAGGGTCTCTTACAGAGCCCTTTGCTCAGTTTGTTGATGTGCAGATTAAACAGGTAGTTTTGGGGACTAGAACATACTTTAAGGATACAACCCATGTCTTAAATTTGATTAGTGACATGGATGTAGAACTGGAGTAGTGGCTAGTGACTCTGGATATTCAATCACTGTACACGAACATACTGCATGAAGAGGGTATATTAGCTATTTATGTGTCCTTACGTCACAATACAAAGAACAGTAATTAATTTATTTTGTTTATTGTGGATGTTTTGGAACTTGTACTTACAAAAAATGTTTTTCTTGTATGATGACCAGCTGTATCATTAAGTCAAGAGGACAACGATGGGGGCTGCCATGACCCCCAATTTTGCTAATATATACCTCTCTGAGTGGGAAAAGAAATTTGTACATGATGCTGAGATGAACTTTTTGGAGAAAATCAATTTTTTTCAATGTTTTATTAACAATATTATTCTGATTTGGACTGGAGGGATGGATGAATTAGAATTGTTTGTGCAATACCTGGAGGGTACTGACTCTAATCTAAAGTTTAGTGTGGTAGCAAGTAAAGAACAAGTCCCTTTCCTGGATTTAATAATATATAAAGATGGAGAAGGTTGTCTATCGACCAAGATTTATAGGAAAAGCACAGACAGAAACAGTATTTTGTACTACAGTAGATAGTTGCCATCCCAGTCATGTGGCTAAGAATATACCCTTGGGACAGTATATGAGAATAAAAAGAAATTGCAGTACCGAGAGAGAATATGAGAAGGGGAAACAAGATATGACAGAAAGAAGTCAGGAGAGAGGATATAGTCCCACTTGTTTACAGCAGACAACTGACAGAGTTGATTCCATAGAAAGAAATGCATTGTTGAGGAAGAAAGATGGTAATAGAAAAACATAAGATAAAAAACATTTAATAATGGCCTCAATTTTATTTCTGTTTATAGTGCACAAGCCACAGGAGTGGAAAAAGTAATTAAGAGCAATTGGCACATACTTCAAGGCAAGCCGAAATTGAAGGATATTGTGGAGCAAGGTCCAAGATTTGTTTACAGAAGAGGCAATAATTTGTCTGACCTTTTGGTGCACAATTCAAGTGGCCCAACAACATATGTCAAGGGACCCAGTTTGCCAGCAGGAAACTTCAGATGTGGCAACTGTGTGGCATGTGACTTTATTCTGGTGGGATCTACCTTTAACATTCCTAACAATCTGGATAAGCTTACAATAAGGAACTTTATTTTGTGTTACACAGAAGCTGTTATTTATTTGGTAACTTGCACATGGACTTGTTTCTATGTTGATATGACAGAATGTAAGCTCAAGAGTAGAATATTGGAAAATTTGTCAAATATCTGTCTGGGTAAACTTGAAAACGCCTTAGCTCTCCACATCCAGAGAGCGGGACATGGACATGTGTTCATGTTTCGAGGTTTGGAACTGGTAATATTGGGCCCCAGTGGGGGAGACGTAAACAACACGTTTCTTTGCAGGGAAACATACTGGCAATATAAATTGCAAGCAGGCATTTATCCTTGACTTAACGATGCCTTTCAACTATCACCATATTTTAAAAAATGCAGATAGCTTTTCATTTGCCTAATTTTCCAGCACTTTACCTCTTTATTCAGTCCATAAAAATTCTTCACTGACCCTTAGGTCTAGTATATGCTAAATGATATTGGTGCCAATGTTCTTTAGTTTTTGAGTGTTGTGAGATTTATAGATGTTTTTTGTATTTGCCCTTTTTTGTGCTCCTTGCTGTACTTTTTTTGCTATGAGACCATAATTTCTGTGTAGAATGAGACACACCAACTAGATGAAATGTTACTTAGGTATTTAGGTTAGATAGGTATGATTGCTTGTATAGTATAGTAACAGGGAAGAGTGTGTATTTATTGTATTTATTGGGTTGTGGTACCTTTAAATTTTTGTATGCTATATATACACTGTGTTGCATGGACACTGCTGACATCTTGAAAAAGCACCAACATAGCACAAAACTTTGATGAACTTTGCTGGAGGGGTGTGCTACCTCTTTTTATATGTACTCAGTAAAACATGGTTTACCTGCTTACCAGTTTTAATTAAGAAGTGTTAGCTTTTATTGTGCCCCAGTGTAGGGCTCCTTTCTTGGTGCCCTTGAGCCTGCTTTATTTTTTATTTTTCTGTGTGGTGCAGTTGTGGCATGGCTCTGGCTGGCATCTCCTGAGCCTTGTTTCAATCTTTTTACTAGGTTAGATTTGGGAACAATATCATAAGGAAAGGGGGAGGGGAGGTGCCTACCTAGCACTTTGTCTTGGAGGGATCACTAGGACAGCAGAGCAGGAGGGGGAGCAGGATGTCATTGTCCATCTGGGGGCTAACTATGTGCTAGGGACAGGGCTGAGACTGTGCAGGGAGATTTTAAGGAGCTAGGGAGGGGCCTTAGGCAAGTAGCACACTCAGTGTCTTTTGCTGAGGTGCTGCCTGTCTAGAACCAAGGAAAGGATTGGGTTCGCTGCACCAGAAGCTTCAACTCATGGTTGAAGGAATCGTGTAGTGGGGGGGGGGGTGTTGAATACATTAGGGACTAGGGACCAACATGGCCAGAAAAGATAATATACAGGGTAGATGTCCTACATCCCTCTGCAAGGGGAACCACAGTCCTTGGTGGATAGTTTAAATGTTACTTTGATGAAAATTTGAACTAGTTGAGGGGTTGGTGGAAGGAATAAGCAAGGCATGAACTTCCCCTCCAGAGACTGAAGAAGAAGGAAGGGGGGACCTGAGGGGAGGTACATTCCTCAGGGTGCAAAATTAAAAAAAATGCAGTGTGGTAGACAAGAATGTTGATGGGAACAAGGGTTGTAAAAGGAGAGGAGAAAAGGAGGTAGGGCACAGGAAAAGAGGAGGGTAGCAGGCAGAGTGAGAACAAAGTATAGAAGCCCATGAGTGCAAATGCAAGATTTCTGGGAAATAACATTTTGGATCTACAGACCACTGTGGCAGAGGCAGACATGGATATTGTGGCCATTATGGAGTCATGATGCACAGGAAACCATGACTCTGGGACATGACCATGCAAGGTTATACTCAATTCAGGAAACATAGGGTGGTAAGGAATCGAGGTTGGGTGGTACTGTATGTAAGGAAGGGTATCAAAGCAACTGAGACAAAGGGAATTCAAGGGGAATAATATTGGTAACCCTGGAGACAGGAATTAGAGCTACTATTTGCCCTGACATTATCTCCAGACCTCCAACACAATGGGAGCAACTGGGCAAAATCCTGCTGGAAGCCATTAGCACAATAACAGAAAAGGGGGAGGTACTGCTGCTCGTGGGGAACTTCAGTCTGTGGGGTGTATGTTGGAGTCTCCCAGTCACAGCTTCAGCTATGATCTGGGGAATCCTAGACTCCCTGAAAAGGGTGTTTCTCAAGCAGCTAGTCAGGGAGTCAACTCATACTGGGGCAATATTGAATCTGGTGCTCATAAACAGGGACAGTATTTCAGATACCAAGGTGGGAAGCCACCTGGGGACCAGAGATCACTGTACAGTGTAGTTCAACATAAGGACAGAAGTGGAAGTATTTTCTTTGTATGCAAACATTTTATTCAGAGCCAAGTAAAATTACATTAAGGCCATTAGAGCAAGTATCAAGAAAACCAATCGACATTACAGAGTAGCAAGTAGCTTTTATAAAATAGTTAAGAAACAAAACTAAATAACAAGGAATGAATACAAAATCACCATCAATATAATCCCCCAAACTATCACCAAATATGGATGGTAATCCCATGAAAACATCCCCAAGAATAAACGCGACATCCACCTTTCCCCAAAAAGGGGCATCAACATATCCCACCCTCAAAGGAAATTTGAAAGACATCCTGCAACATTCCCAGTACAGCCAGTTCTTGCTCTTGTCCATCTATCCCATCCACTATGGAAGGACTTAATTTGGTTCCATCTCCAAAACATAATCTTGTAAAATGCCACTGCTCTATCCAGGGCCTGCTTCCAATGGTCTATTGAAGGGACCTCCACTGAACACCAGTTCAGTAACAGGAGTCTCTTGGCCTCCAAGGCTGCCACAAATAAAAACCCTTTGCACACTAAGAGGGTCTGATCCAAAACTAAAAAGTCCCCCAGAATCCAAAACAATGTGGTTCTGGGAAAAGAAGATTGCAGAATGCCTTCTAAACAGTCCATAATACTTTCCCACTAACCCTGAATCACCGAGTACCCCCAAAGAATATGATGTATTGTGCCAGATGCCTGCCTGCACCTCCAGCAGGAATCACAGCCCATAACCCTTAACTTAACAAGCAGCACTGGGGTACAATGCCACCTGCCCAGCATCTTCTTCTGAATTAGTTGAAGTCTGGAGTCAGAGGAGGCCTGATGTGCCTGCTTCCATCATCTCACCCAATCCTTCACTCTGATCACTGCACTCAACTCCTCCACTAAGCTAATCCACTGAACATCCCAATCTGGTAAAAACCTCTGTTGAAAACATTTATATATTAAGCTCAGATGTCCCTGAGGTGCCTTAAGCCATTTTTTTTAACAAAATGGCTGACTGAGTTTGCCTCAAACATGACTGATGAAAAATGTTAGAAAACAATGAGTGCCTTAATTGAAAGTATTGCCAATGCATCTGAGAAGTCAATTTATACCTATCTTGCAGATCGGAGAATGATATCAGAACCCCTGAGTCTGGAATAATCATATCCCCTACAGTCCATATACCCCAGTCCACCCCATTGTAATCTTAGAATTACAATAAAGGGGTTCATAAGGGCCCAAAAATAAAGGATCCCATCCTAATAGTTTACAATACCTCTGCCAAGCCCACCTAGTAAATAACACTGGCAATGTAGCTCTCTGGAAGGTGGATGAAATCGATGATAAAGACACAGCCAGTGGTATTGGGCCAGTCAAGAGCCCCTCAATCACTGCCCACAATGGGGCTGACACCGAGGAGGGGGAAATCCATGCTAATACCTGTTTAACCCTGGTGCATAAATGACAGGTCCACAACCAAGGCAAGTTCCAACCCCCAGCTGTCCCAGGAGCCCAAAGATTGTTTCTACTAAATCTCGAGGCCTCCCTTCCCAGATAAAATCCAAAAATAATTTATCGAGCTTACTCCAAAACACATGTGAGACCCACAATGGCAAATTGTTCAGTTTGTAAAAAATACTAGGAGAAGCCATCAGCTTGATGGTGGCGATTTTACCAGGAAGGGATAGACCCAACTGTTTCCACCTCTGGAAATCCACCTGGACTTCTTCCAACACTGAATCTGAATTCAACGAACACATGCTCCTGAGATCACTAGAGATGGCCATGCCCAAATACTTGAGCCCATCAGGGACCATTTCAGAGACTGGGAACCGAGGAACATCCAACCAGGGTCAGCTCCATAAAGAGGCATAATCTCAGATTTACTCCAATTAATCTGGAGACCTGATATTTCACTGATTAGCACAAGAGTACTCCAGGCTTCAGGGAGAGAGAGGATTCCACCTTTGTTAACATTAACAACATATTGTTTGCATATAAAATGGTAATATAAAATTGATCCCTACTGGAATCCCTCAGATCCTCAGATGCTGGCAGATGGTGAGGTTTAAGGGCTCAAGGGCCAAAATAAACAATAAAGGACTAAAATTGACAGCCTTGTCATGTGCCATGGAACAAGGGAAAGCTATCAGAAAGCACCCCATTCACTAAAACTCTTGCTCTAGGGGCCGAGTATAAACACCCCACCCAATGATGAAAGCGAGGCCCAAAACCAAACTTAATAAGAGTATAATAAAGATATTGCCATTCTATAGAATCAAATGCCTCTTCAGCATCTAGCCCAATAAGAGCTGCTGAATTGGGTCCACCTGCTGCTACCTGAATCAGATTAAGAACTGCTTGCAGATTATCACTGCCATGTCCCCACCTCATAAAGTCGGGTTGAGATTTACTAATCAGTGAAGGAAGAACATGCTCCAATCTCATAGCCAAAACTTTAGCAAAAATTTTACAATCAACATTTAGTAAAGAGATAGGTTGATAACTACTACATAAAGTAACATCTTTACCTTGCTTGGGCAGGACAGTGATAGCTGAGTCTTTCAATGTGTTAGGAAGTGTACCAGAAGTCGCCAATGCAGCCAATACTTGTACCAGAGGGCCTACCAGGACAGATTCAAACTGCTGATAAAAATCAACACTAAGTTCATCCTGGCCAGGCGCCTTACCCCATGACATGGCTTTAATAGCCTGCTGTACCACCGAGAATTAAATGCCCATGTCCAACTGGACGATGGCTTCATAAGGCAATGTAGGCAATGAACACTGTCCAGAAAAGGACTCAAATTGAGCCATGGTAGGTGTCACAGTAGGTGCACAGAGCTGTGCATAATAGTTGCTAAATTCCTCTGCCATCTGTTGGGCATCCAGGACAATCCCCCTCTCCCCATCTGCGGCCCTAAGAAATGGAACCTGGGCCTCCAAGGTCTTCTTTTTTAGGTGGTAAGCTAAAAGCTTCCCGGCTTTGTCTGCCAATTTCTAATAGGTCTGATTCAAGAAAAACAGAGCCTGAGTGGCCTTCTGATGCAAAATCTGGTTCAAATGCTCTTTACACTGAGTAATCTCATCCAGCTTGGTGGTCCTAGCATCTGAGGATATGTACATCACTTCCTACAGTACACGGATCTTAGTAGAAAGCATATCAACCTCCTGGAATTGTGTCTTGCTAATATGGGATGATAGGAAATTATTTGACCCCTGATGTACTGTTTGAAAGCATCCCATGTTGTTAAAACTGAAACATCTGGGGTCAAATTAGAGACAAAATACATTTCAATCTCCCCCTAAAGCCACAACATGAATTCCTCCAACCCAAATAAAGTTGGGTTAAACCACCATCATGATGTGTGGGTCACCACTTGCCTCGGAGTCCATACCACATCCACCAGGGTGTGGCCCAATAATCCAATTGGCCAGTGCCGAGCTACCAATATATTAGGCATAATCAAGAAGCTTGTTAGAAAATAATCCAGTCTGCTAAAGGAATGGAATCTTGGGGATCTAAAAGTGAAGTTTCTGATGGAGAGGTGGCACACTCTCCAACAATCCAGCAATCTAAAGTCCAAGAGGATCCCCTGTAAAATCTTCCTGGATCAGTGGTGGCAGTGAAACCCTTTTTCTGAGGGGTCCCTGTCCAGGACCTGGTCCAAAACAAGATTGAAATCTCCCCCCAGAAACAAAACCCTCAGAGGAGAATACTACTCAGTGAAGTGTTGGACCAAAATAGAGAAAATATCAGGAGCATCCTCATTTGGGGCCTAAACATTTACCAACAGGACTGGCACTAAGTCAATTTTACTGATTATAAAGACCCATCATCCCTTTTTGTCCACTCCTCAGCTGTCTACCACCAGCAGGCAATCCTGTTTAACTAAGATAGAGACCCCCTGTTTCTTGGTACTATGGGTACTAGAATAAACCCTTAAAAAAAACATTCTAAACAACCCACATCCTTTTTCAGGAGGTGTGTTTCTTGTAAAAATAATATCACATCCAGAAGAGCTAAAAAAAAAAAAACTTTTTCCATTGTACAGGGATATTTAAGCCTTGCACATTCCATATCATAAAGGCTATCTGGCCCATATTCCTAAATGTAATATAATAATCAACATTTACAACAAAAATATGTTCCAGCATTGAGCCCTTTATAATCCAACATATATAGATAGGTGGATGTCCCTTAAAAAGAAATTCTTCAAACTAGTGCACCAGAACAAATCAACACACAAACTCCCTACCTTCCCAAACACATATATAAACCAGGAACCCCATAACCCCCAGAACTCCCCACACCTCCCAATCCACCCAATCCTAATAAAAATGATAACCTTAAAGAGCTGAAAAACCTCCCCCCGGCCCTCTTTCATAGGCATGAGGAGCAGGTGGCAATGGGCTAGCGAGGCTCCCTTCACCAGTGCTCCCCAGCTCCTCAGCAAGTGTGAGGTTGTATCCCTCTGAGGCTATGATAATCCAGCCGATAGGGGAGTGAAATCTGGGCCCCTCTACCTGCACCCACCAAGGAGATGTATACTTACCCCCATACCCTCACTGAAGAAACCCCCCAGGAAGCTGTGTCCCTACCATGGGAACCCCTTCCCCAAAAGGCTAGCCACCCTTCAAGGATAACTTAACCCCAAAACAATCTAGAGCATTCACCCTAGTGGATCATAGACTAACTGGTCATAAACCACCCCCCCCAAAAAAAACATATAGAGACCCCAAGATAATCCTTATCCCAAAACTGACATAACCTTCCCCATGTAAAAGGCAAACCCTCATTCATTAAAGTGAAAAGCCTCTAGGCATAAATGTCCATTTGATAGTTGAAAAGAGCAACCATGATGAAAGCCCCTCTCTGAGATATTCCAAATTAGAACGTGGGTGCCAGAACTTCAAAAGAGTCCAATGCACACCTCTTAGTCCACCGTAGATTGTTCCACCAACTTTGGGATTCTCTCCTCTGTGCAATCATGAGGGAGCCCTTGTGTAAGAAGCTGACTCTGGGATTCTGGGGCTGGCTAAGCAGAAGAGCTCTGGGTTGCCATCATGAGTTCTGCCTCCGAGTACTTGGCCCAGTCCATGATAATCTTACCCGCTGGAGATCCTACCAATTCTGAATCCAATTGAGGATGTTTAGGGTCCAGTGTTGAAAGGTCTTCATGCGGCACAACTGGGGTGATATCATCTGACCTTCCCATACCACTGTTCTGAGCCAAGCTGAAATCATGGCCCTTCTCTGAAGCACTATTAGGGAATAACCTGCACTGTACTTTTCTGTGGTGCTTCGGGTATTGCCAGCCACCCCAGGCCCCTCTGCAAGCAACAGTTCCCTCTGGGGATGATACTTTATTGCCCTCTGATTCAGCCACAAAATTCAAACAGGACCCATTAGAGTTCCCACTAGGGTTGTACTAGCAACTGCAGACTTCTCACCATCCTTTTGATCCTGAACTGAAGGGGCTGTAGTGGCTTTCGAAACAGCTTGTTTTTTGAGCGAAATGAGAAAGTTATCAACTGCAATACAGGAATCAAGTTTATTCCACTTAGAGTTCCACCAGACATGGAAGATCGCAGGATACCTCAGTTGGAATTTAATATTTTTGGCAGCTAGTTGTTTTTTCACCTGCCCAAATACCTTCCTGCATGCTGCCAAATCTTTTGAAATGTCCTGAAATAAATACACCGAGTGTCCATTCCACCACAGGGGTCCCTGCTCTCTTGCCAGCTGGAGGATGTGCTCTTTCATTGAGTAGCACAAGAAATACACCAACATTGGACATGATGGGGACCCCTGTTGCTGTCAGGGTCCTAGAGATTGGTGAGCTCACTCTATCTCAAGAGGGCCATTCCAGGTATATACCAGCAGATGAGGAAATAAAATCTGGAGGAACTCCCAGAGGTTATCCCCCTCTGTACCCTCAGGGAGTTCAATTATGTGCAAGTTGTTCTGATGACCTCAATTGTCGAGGTTGTCAACTTTCATGGTTAAGGCTGCCACTTGTCTCTCCAAACTTGCAATCTGATCTTCTTGTTGCACAGTCACCGAGTCAACTTGCATGATAAAATGCTCTGAGTTGGCAATTCTTAGTTCTGCCTTCTCCACCTGACTTTCT
This sequence comes from Neoceratodus forsteri, assembly GCA_016271365.2. Taxonomy (NCBI): domain Eukaryota; kingdom Metazoa; phylum Chordata; order Ceratodontiformes; family Ceratodontidae; genus Neoceratodus; species Neoceratodus forsteri. The sequence continues at coordinate 662,055,586 of CM028130.1, read as the reverse complement.
AGAGCAGTCACAGAGGCCTTTATGTTGGATGTATCCTGGGTAAGTGCATGCAGCATTGCCCAAATATCACTGATGTCCTCTCTGTTAACCTGTGCCTCCACTACACTCAGTCCAGAGGATTCAGCTGGATCTTCTGCCGACATCATAATGCAGCTTCTTCACCTGTCAGAAAAATCGCCCACCACCACTACTGAGAGAAAGCACCCGATGATGAACGAAAAGAGCAAGGCTTTCTGACCCGGTTTTCAGAATTAGGAGGGAAGTTTGAGGAATGCTGTAGCAAGATATGCGGGTAAGGGCTGGAGCTTTGCTATCAGTCATCAGGATATCCCCCACACTGGAAGTTGACAGAAGTGGAAGTTAACCATACAAGGATGAGGGTCCTGGACATCAGGAGGGAGGATGTAAAAAAAAAAAATAGGTGAATGCCTCAGAGACAACCTGCCGGGGCAGATGACCTGGTTGGGGTGGAGATACAGTGGGCTAAGTTAAGGGAATGCATAATAAAGGCAACAAACCTCTGCACAAAGAAAGTCAACAAAAACAAGAGAAAAAGGAAACTGCTATTATTCTCAAATGAAGTGACTGAAATGGTAAAGGCTAAAAGGTAGCATCCGGGAGGTATAAAGAGATGCAAAGAGAAGAGCATATGAAGGTATATCAGGAGAAGCAGAAGGAAGAAGTGAAACTGGTGAGGAGCACAAAGCCACAAACTGAGGAAAGATGAGCCCAAAGGGTATATAAAGGGGACAAGATGTTTTTAGGTCCATAACTGAAAAGAGGAAGACTAGGGGAGGGTTGTGAGGTTAAAAAGGATAAGAAGGGCTGTGCAGGGGATGATCAAGAAAAAGCAGGTATTCTCAGCAAATACAGTTGTGCAAAGCATCATGTTGTTTCTAGTTGTGTCACACAATATGTGTGTTTCAGGTCTCTTGCAGCAGCCAGTGATGAAATCCCTGTGTTGTGCTGTGGTAGTGCCATTCCCCACATGCTGTATCTTTTCCATCCCATGGGTGGCCTTAGCAGTTCATTCTCTTCTTCCTCTGTGTGTGTCCTGGCCTGAATCCATTTGCCAGCAATCACATGAAGCCCATCTCCTGAAAATGAACTTTCACTTGGAGAACAGACTTGTGCTTCCAGGGGTGGTTAGGGAACACCTTGGGAAAGATTATTCTAAAATTTCAGATAAAAGAATGCAGAAATGCTAAGCATATCAGACATTTTCTGTGACACTATAATTGCATCAGTATCTATGGGAAGAAAGCTGTTTCCTAGAGATCACATGAAGCCACCATGAAAATTAACTTTCCTTTGGAGTATATATTTTTGCTTCCAGGGTTGGTTACAGGGAGAAATTAGTGAACATGACTCTGAAATTTCAGGCTAAAGTATGAGGGAATGCCTAAGATAGCTGCCATTTTCTGTGATGCTATAATTGCATTAGTGTTTCTGGGAAGAAAGCTATTTCTATGAGATCACATGAAACCCTCCGAAAATGAACTTTCCAATAGAGTAAACATTTGTGCTTTCATGAGTTATTGGAGACACTTTTGTGAAAATGATCCTGAAATTTCAGGGTGAAATATGCAGAAATGCCAAACATATCAGGTACTTTCAATTGTAGTACAGACTTGTGCTTCCAGGAGTTTTTAGGTGGCACCTTGGGGAACATAATTCTGAAATTTCAAGTGAAAGTACCTGTTTGCAGATATGCCAAACATACTGTGTCAGCCATTTTCTATGAGGCTTTATTAATATAATACAGTACTGTACAATAGTTGTTTAAACTGTGGTCTTCAGGTACACACTTCCTTGTCATTATTTTCAGTCTGCAATACACAAGTTGTAGATATATTTTTAGTACTGGGAATATACTGTAAAATGTCATTATACTCATAAAGCATCACTATTTTCACTTGGTGGTCCATGACATGTCACTCCCTGTCATATGGGTCAGTATAGCTGTCCCCTTCAAGTGACAGTGCTGGTGGCAATGGTGTTCCATCTGGTAGAACTGGCCAATGCCATCCGCCTTTAACTGCCCTGCCTCTTCTATTGACCTCCCTCCAGACCACAATCATCCCTTGAGTATCTGGTAATGATACAATATTTAACATGGCTGTTTTAATCTGTGCATTCCTTGCATAATACTGTATTTGTACTGTACTGTATGTTGCATGTACAGTACTGTTTTGTATTCATTCTTGTTCCATTCATCAACCACTTGCCTTGAGTGGATGAGGTGAACTTCTGCCCTCTGGGTCTAGGAACCCCAATACAAAGTGGCTTGGGGGTGTTGGCAGACTTGCTTCAACTATTATTGTTGACTACCTGTTCTACTCTATGTACTGTGTTTTTTTATTATTTTCATTTCTGGCACATACCTTTCCTAGCACAGTAGATAGCCAGTTGTCCAGGGAAGTTATTGTAATATGAATACATCTAACCTTCAGTCTTTGCAAATGTTTTGCATTTGGATATATAATATTAACATCACTATTTTGAGTACATGTACATTTTAAGGGTACAGGTACAGTTTTTAATCTACTCATACCTTTAGCAATCCCCCCTTCCCACTGACATTACACTATGTGTTGTGATGCACTGTACTCTGAGTTGCACGTCAAATTTGCATGACAGTTTTTCTTTAATAAAAGCTACAGGCTGTCTGCCAAACAAGTATTTCTCTGTGACCCTGCTGAACTAAAACCAGTAAGTTGTCCTCCATGCTCTACTCGCCTCATGCCTGTGATCTCTCTTCCCCCGTTTTCACTTTTCACAGGTCTGTGAACCAGATATTAAACATCTGAATTGGTATCAACTACTTTTCTTCAAGTTGAGTGGTTGTAATGGTGACCAGGTGAAAACTGATGCAAAATGAAAATCATCCTATTCAATGTTTAAAAGCAGAACTGAAACTTTCTTTCTGATCCACAGACTTGTGAACTTAATTTCTGGCTAGATTGCTTTTGATATTTAGTACTAGAGGAACTTCAAAGATCATGCCTACATGGGGCTACCATGCCAGTGGATGAAATCTGTTGAATACCATGACCTTAGAGATGGCCCCATTCCTCACATGAGGACTTAATGAAATGATCACAGAACACATTTTTAACATCTGTGTAGGTTACAGTAAAGAGCTGTGAATGAGCTTGTTACATTCAGCAGCTCTGTGTTTGATTCCCACAACCTCCATTTGCATACTGTGTAACTCTGAGCAAGTCACTTAACCTCCCCAGTGCTTCCAGGTCACTTTGAAAACAGGCACTGGTTATCAAAAGACCAAAATAAAATATAGGGAATCGTGTCTGTCATGTAGTGTTCTTTATTTTGGTATTTTTTTAATACTGTAGTATCAGCACTTGCATTAAGGCCTTATAAACGCATAGTTTATTTGTGGCACATATTGTCTTTTCATAGCATTCAGATTCTCAGGAAAGAAAAAAATGCCATTGAACTTAACCTCTGAGAAACCATGGCCTCGGATGTGTCTCCTTTCCTCCTTGGGAGCACTTAGTGAAATGTGCACAAAGCACATTTTAGCTCCTGTTTAGTGTATAGGGGACAGTGTGTGTCATGTAGTGTACTTTATTTTGACGCTTATGCTAACTTGCACCATTTATCACCTGTGGGTGATACAGTAATGTGCATACAGCACTTATTGAAAATTGGGCCAGTTTATATAGTTTATATAGTATTAGCACTTCCATTAGTGCCTTATAAAAGTGCTGTTTATTTTTGGTAGACAGTATCATTTCACAATGTCCAGACTCAAAAAGAAAAAAAAATGCCACTGACTCATCTCTGGGAAAACATGACATTGGTTGCGTCCCCTTTCCTTCCTGGAACAGTTAGTGAAATGTGCACAGAGTGCATTTTCAACATCTGTTTAGCATATAAGGAACAGTTTGTGTCATGTAATGTACTTTATGTTTGTGCTTATGCTTACTTGCACAGTTTGTGATGTGTGTGGTAATGTGCATACTGCACTTATTAAATATTTTGCTTTTTTATATACTGCAGTATCAACAGTTGCATTAGGGCCTTATAAAAGGGCTGCTTATTTTTGCCAGAAAGAATAATTTCACAATATCCACATTCACAGGACAGACAAAAACCACCAATGGAGGAATTCTCTGGGGAACCATGGCCTCAGATGTTCCCTCTTCCTCCTAGGAGCACTTAATAAAATGTGGCCCCTCTGTTCTGTTTTATAGTCATTACTGTATACTGTGTGTTATTATGGGGGATGCTTTTACTGAAATATCTCACAATGTACAGTAATATATTTCACAGTGCAATACAGTGTCCACTACATTTTAATACTGTAACATTTCTATGTGGAGGAAAATATCATCAGCTCATTTACACAGTATAGCGGGTACTGTAAATTGCAAAACACATTGTCAAACTGAAATGGAATTCGAACAATCAATGCAGTATACAATTGTACATTAAAGTGTGGTGCTCACGTTCCAGTGGTGCATCTGAATTTGGCAACCATGACAGACAAAATGCTTTGCAGGTGTGCAGCATATCATTTTTTTTATTAAGTAAACTTTATTAACATAAAAAATACAACAATACAATGCAAGGAACAATGAAGTCAAGGAAAGCCCCCCATCGTAACATACCATCCCACCCCCACCAAACCACACACTGCCCAATGGAGCCACCCCACAAACCAACATAACAATCCCTCAACAAACATTTGTCAATGCTGGATGTTTGCTTGCTGGTATTGGCCTTGGTAGTGCAGGAGTTAGAGAGATGCTTAATAGGAATGACAGTGAAGTATTAAACTAATGCCACCCCCACCCTGCAGAGACTGACAGGCATTTGGGTCATAGGCCATAATGCTCACACCATTCCACCTCACTCCATCCTGCAGACACCGACAGGTGTTGTAGTGTACCTTGGGGTCTTCGGCCCTTAAGGTCACACCATTCCATAAGTAAAGCTAAGATGGGTGCAGTAGAGAAGAATGGGGTCGATGTTAGGACTGAAGACCCCAAGGCACACCTCAATGCCTGTCACTGGTTGCAGGGTTGGGGTGGGGGTGGAATGGCATGAGCATTACTGCTGAAATCCCAAGTCACACCCCAATGCCTTCAGTCTCTACCGAGTGGGGCATTACAGTTGGAAACCCTAATGCCACAGGTGTTTGTTGGTAGTTTTGCTCCAGATTTTCAACATGGACTTTTTAGGACCCACCTCATGAATAGTGGCACTATTAGTTCATTACTCAATCCCGAAAGGTGATTTAGCACAGCGACTGCGCCATTCGGCACCACAGGTGCAAAAACACATTTTGGGCAGGATGTGAAAAATGACAGCTGTACTTTTCATGAGGAGGTGTGAAAAAATGGCAATGTTGAAAATCTGGAGTGAAAATATGAAAACTTGGTAAAGTTATGAGCATGCATAGAAACTGCACAACACACGCCGGTAATGCAATCATTTTTTCATAAAATATTCTACATGAGCATCTTGGTGCCTCCCCTCATGAACAGTACCCCTGTGAGTTTGTTAATCTGTCCTAAAAGTTGATTTACCACAACGACTGTGCTGTTCTGCACCACAGGTGCAAAAACACATTTTGTGCAGGATTTGAAAAATAACAGCTGCACTGTTCATAAGGAGGTGTGAAAAAATGTCAATGTTGAAAACTTGGAGTGAAAATATTGAAAATTGGCAAAGTTATGAGCGTGCATTGAAACTGTGCAATGCATGTTAGTAATGCAGTCATTTTTTGAAATTGTTTCAGCAAATTTGTAACATGGGTTTTTGTGACCCCACCTCATGAACAGTGGCACTGTGGTTTCATTAATTGGTCCCAAAAGGTGATTCTGCGCAGCAAATGCAAAATCTCCTTTCAAGACCGAGTAACCAAATGACAAGCACAGTGTTCATGAGGTGGGGTCCCAAGAACCCCATGTTGAAAATCTGAGGCCATGATTTCTAAAAATGGCAGAGATATCAACCTAAATTGAACCCCCCCATTGACTCCTGTTATACAGCATACCGTCATTTCTTCAGTTTGCAGATTGGTTTTGAAGAGTGCAGATGTGTCCCGGTCCATAGAACATCGCTGCTCCCAACCTCTGGAAGTAAGTATGGGGTAATGGGGGGTAAGGGGAGGTGGGTCTGCAGAGGAAGGGGCAATGGGGAAATGGAGAGGGACCATTTTCTTTTCTTTTTTATGGGGGAAAAAAGACTTTGGGGATTGTTTTCTTTAGTTTACAGGTTGCCAAAATATTTTGGCACACTGGGATGGGCTCCCAGTGTGCCACAATAGTGTGTGTGTGGGAGGCGACATGCTGACACAGGGATTGGACACCCCGATGTCTGCACTTGAAATATTCGGGTTGGCTGGGGGGTCATCTGGCACCAGGAGTGGGCATTCCGGTGTCGGAAACATAAATAAAAAAATATTTTGGCACACTTGGGTGGGCTCCTAGTGTGTCACATTAATGAGAGGGAGGGGGAATACATGCCGACATGGGGACTGGGCACCACAGTGTCGGCTTTCTGGGGAGTGTGTTGTGGGTGGCAGAAGCTGCCAATGTGGAATGCCATGCTGCAGCTCATTTATTTATTTATTGAAATGGTTCACCAGGAAAGGAACACAGAACAAACAAGGTGCTTGGTGGCAGGAGCCATCAAGAATCATAACTCCAGTGATGCACATTACTGTGCACTGTAATGCACATGGCTGGAGTCTTGTCAGCTGCTACAAGCAGAGAGAAAGTAGGTCTGTGTGCCTGGTTGTGAGAGAGGGAGAAGGTCCCACTGCAATGAAGAAACTGTCCCTCGTTGCAGTGGCAGATTTCTTTCAACTGCGGTCCTCTCTCTCACACTGCTGTCATAGACAGCTTGCTGATTCATTAGTGCCTGAGGGACAAGCTCCATAAAGTGTCAACTTGTAACCATCCCTGTTTGGAATGGAACTTTTCTTTCAGGTGAAGATCACTTCTCTCAAACTGCTGTGATAGACAGCTCACTGATTCAATTTGTGTCTGAGGGACGAGCCCCATAAAGCGTCAACTGCATTGGGCAGAAACTCACAACACCTCTAAAATGTCGTACTGTCCCAAGATGTTTCTTGCACATGTGCGGCATGCATGAGTGCAAGCAAACATAAAAAGAGATGATATTCCCCCCCGAGTGTGTAGTTGAAGTAAGATAAAATAGGAGCCAGATACCATGTGCCATACAATAAAAATCTAACTTCATATACAACATCAAAGAGTGTAGAGGGTATAAAGTTTGCCCCAGCTCTTATCAAAAAGTGAGAGCCTGTGTCTTAGGCTCATTATCCTACATTCTACATGCAGATTAAATAACAACTCCTGCAGCAATTCATGATATGAAATGAAAACTTGGTTGAGACAATTCCTGAGGATCACCTTTTTCAGAGAGAGAGATTAAGGCCATGTAATATTTCCGTTCCTTAACCGAGATAACTATAGTACCCCAAAATACAAATCTTGGGGTAAAGCAAGCCTTGTAACCCCAAGAGCGGATCTGCCTTGGATTCAATGAGATTCCAAAGAGGGGCAATTTTAGACCAAAACCAAAAAATATGCAAGAGTAAACCCTCATCCTGTCCACATTGAGTGCACATTGACGATGGCAACCTTCCCATCTTAACAAGTTTTTGAGAAGTGAAATAAAGGTTATTCAAAATGTTAAATTTAATGAGCCTTAATCTGTCTTGTGTAACATAGCAATAAAGATTGATCCAAATACTTTGCCACTGGGAAGAAGTATGAGAATATGCCTTATTCCAAGAAGGTGAGGAACCATCTAAATCTGAAAAAAGATTTGTGAAAAGCAATGAATACAAGGCAGACACCACATGCAATTTAGAAGCCAAAGTGGTAATATCGGCTAAAAACTCAGTGAAATTCATGATCCAGAGGCCTAGCCTAGACCATTGCAATAAAACGTGTCTAAGTTGGAAAACTTTAAAGGCATGATGAGCCCCTAGCTGGAGTGTGTCAATAATAGCTGCACTAGACAACAATGATACCTGCTCTAACAAATCTCAAACTCTAATACTGTATTTATCAACTGGGGACACCAATCAGGAGTAAGAGTATGACTCCCAATTCAGAAATTACTGGTTTGAAGTATGAGGTGCAGCATATAATTTGTAGTGTCTTCTTTTTAATGCCTTCCAAAATTGCTTGATGGCGTCAGTGAGTTCTTCCTTTGTTCATGGTTTTCGCTTTCTCCTGATAAACATTTTCATGGCATGCCACACCATCTCAATAGGATTCACATCTGGTGACCTAGTGTGAGAAATATACAACTCAGGCATACTCTATTATAGTAAAAGTTTATTTTTTTATATCTGCTTCTGTTAAGTACAGTCTTGGCACAATTATTTCCAGCAGAGGCAATAACCACTGCTGATGCATTGTGTTTAGGGTCATTGTCTTGAAAGAATCAGTGTCCAGCTGGATATGTTCTCCTTATGTATTTCTACACAGCTCCCATAATGATATGTTCCCATTGTTCCTGTAGGAATAAAAACTGTAGCAGTGATGACAAAACTTATGTGACATTTTAATAGTTTCTCAAACTACACTACAATTTACAGTATCATCACAAAACCTCAAAAATACACAGTGTCCCACACCTGCAATTAGATATGGCATCCCCGAACATCAAGCTTTAGTGTGTGCTTTGGCTTCATGGAAGCAAACTGCTCCAAAGATACTGCCATTTCATCAGAAAGAATTATGTCATAAAATGTCTCCTGTTGTTTAGCCATGTCCTGGCTTGCTCCTATCTTTCTTCTTAGTTCACATCCCATATCATGTGGAAAAAACCTTTATAAAAAATAGATGCTATACTATATTTTATGAGATGCAACTTACTGTGATAATCCACTGTCTCCTATGGCAGTTTCACAACATCTGGAATGGGCAGACTGGGTGGGCCAAGCGGTCCTTATCTGCCATTAAATTCTATGTTAAAGAAGTTCACTTGAATAGTGACATCTCTTTCCTAGCCCAATGCAAAAAAACAAAATATTGTTGCTAGGGGTCCTACTATCTACAATCTACTAAGAAACACTTACAATTCAAAATATGCTGAGCAGCTCTGCTGAGTGACCTCAGAGCAACTGAGCAATCATCTCATTCAGAGGATATACATTAAGAAAGTTGCTTTGAAAAAGAGTTAGAAAATATCTCTGTTACACTGGAGGAATGGACAGTTAAGTCAAAACCAGAAATCCAGAAAGAGTTCCACCTGAACTACCAGAAAACATTAAACAGAACTACGGTATATTCTACAAGAACAAGAACCTAAATAGCCTCCAACAAGCCTAAGATTACAATGATAGAACAGAGGAAGACAATCACAGCATGAAACATCAAAGTAATGCTGCTGAACATTTCCCTGTTGTTAATTTATCCCAAAACACACTGACAACTGCCAAATTATCTGTATTCTGTAAGGGACTACCCTTATGAAAGGTCATCGGATTCAAATGTTCCAAGATTTTTCACCTGAACTGTCCCATCATCTCAGGGCCCATACCAATGTTCATAAGAAGCTTGCTACCTGTGGGGAATTTATAGTATGAGGTATCCCACTACCCTGTGGGTCACTATCCATGTAGTCAACTGGGACTTTCAATCTCCTGAAGTGTCTGAACAATTTTGTCCTCTGACACTGGTCCTCCTGTACAAGCCCACCATCGGCCCAGGCACATGCTTCAGCCTCCTTTGAGTGGCCCTTGCCTATGGATTGTGTCACTGCATCTGAGAAACCCAACACCTCCTAACCAGCACACAGGATCCTGTAAAACTGCTTGAAGATGGCTAGCAGACTTTACCACAGGGGTTGCAACCATAAGAAAATAAAGGATCAGTGAAGGAACTGTTGTGGCCAACTTTGAAGATATAGCTGAAGCTGGGAGACACAGAGGTTATCCAGTGATTCTCCCCACTGTCAGCTGTAGATAGACTGTCATCCCTTTGAAAACTTTACCCTAGCAGGTTGGCATATTTTCCAATGCATTCACCAGCAATAACTTCCTCCAGCACAGGAGATGTCTGTACTGTCATGGGCTGCAGTGGCCTGCTCAGCTCCCTTGCCTGTCAACTCCTCTTTTGGAGGTGAAGATCTCCCACTGAAAGAGGTAAAGCAGCCAGTGACAGCTGACCATAGACATGACCCTGAATGGTGATCCTGTGCTTTCTGAACATAAGTCTTGTGTATGCTGTTTTTTTTTTTTTACAGCCAGCCTTAGGCATTTGTTTTGGTAGGTTGTTCAGATGCTGCCTGAAGACTGGCCATTTGCTTTTTCTGTTTTAGTGTACTGGTTGTTGCTATAGCTTGGGGAGAGAGAGGATGGGACACAGTTGTTATGGGACATAGGGGAAGGAGGCTTTTGGTGAGTTTTTGTGGGTTCCTATGCACAGCTTTTCTCTAGTATTCCTTTTGTGCTGTTCTGGCATCTGTGGCACACTTTCAATAACCGGCACAGTATAGAGGGTATGGAGAACATCTTCAAGGACATGGAACTTATATTCTGACTGCAATATGTATGGGCTGCAATGGAAGTGGAGGATTTTGATGGGTTTCAAGGAGAGATAATGGGTGAGTCGGTCTATTGTTGGTAGACCCAGCAATCTTCTGCAGAGCAGTTCTCTCAGATATTTTGCATTTCTGGGTATCCTCATCCTTTTTTCCCACTATGTCTAAAGTATGCAATGGTATGCATACTCAGTTCCAGCATTCACATGTTTGAGCAACCAGGACAATGGTTGGTGAGTTCTTCCTCCTCTCTCTTTTCTGGGGAGTTTGTAAGGGGGTACTTTTTTCTTTTTTTTAATAAGTTTTGCTGTATGAGGGGGCTAATGGGTGGGGTGACATGTCTTGCTAATATCTGCTTTGTTCTTGGGGGGATGTTAATGTTTGAGAACTGCCACAGAAGGGAAACGTGTAACTCTCCCGAGGTTGGGTGGAATACTCTGGTCATCCCAGACTCTCATCTCATGCTGACTTGAAGCTCATTTGTAGGTTTTGTGCTATGGGGATGACTATCAAAGGAATGTGGGGTGGGGAATTCTACAGGGGTTAGAAATTCATGTGCTGTGTTAAGCTCTACTGTGTATGAAGGGGTTAGTTTTGTATATTGGTTCACTTTTGAAATTTGGTTTATATATTTCTGTATTCAGGGCAATGGTTTATTCCATACGTATGCTGTCCTACAATGTATTTGTACTACACCAAGTGGGGAGGGTCATAGGGGCACACTTACTTAACAATCTTTTATTGGGAGGCCCCTAAAAATATGTCCCTGCAGCAGTATTTTCTTGAGTACCAATGGCCTAAACAGGTTTTCAATTTATCACTTGGAATGTCAAGGGACTCCATCACCTGGCTAAGAGGAAAGCCACACTTAGACAACTTCAGAAGTAGGGAGCTGCAGTTGTCACACTTCAGGACATCCACCTAACTCTGGAAGAGGACTTAAAACCGAATAAAGTATGGGTATGGATAGAACTTTATTCCCCCTTTTCCAGCCATAAAAGAGGGGTCTCTATCCTATTTCACAAGCACCTTCCCAGGCACATCCTTTCACATAGAGCTAACTCACATAGTCAGTGGCTGCTGGCACAAGCAAAGACTTTAGATGTTTCCCTCTTGATGGGAGGCACATACTGTCTGAACGAGTCCGAAACAGCTTTCTTCTGCAAATTGTCCCAGCAGCTTGCTGATTTCAATCCAGACAAACTTCCCATTCTCCTGAGGGGATTTTTAATCTCCCACAGGACACTGTCCAAGACAGAACCCCATTCCCACCACCTCAACCAACAGCCAGGCTACCAAGGAGCTTGTCATTAATGTAAGAGGACATCCTTACTGATGGATGGCAACTCCTCAACCTGACAGCCAGAGATTACTCTTTTTTTCTACAGTACACAAGATGTATTGTAGCACTGACTACTGGATGTCATCCCCCACCCTTGTACAGGGAATTTTAGATGTCTGCATTGGAAGCATTGTCCTTTTGGACCATGTCATGCTATCATTGTTCTTGAAGTTGGAGCTTACCCAGTACATGTCCTGCAGCTGGAGACCTGGCCCTTTACTTCTCTCCAATACCCAGCAGTATGTGGCTACAGAAACCACAGCTTACTTAGCAAATAATGTCTCCTCAGATGTGTGCCCTATATCTATCTGGAAGGTGTATAAGGCATACCTGAGGGGAGTAATTTTCAGCAATGCTGCTTATTGGCAGAAGCAAAGATAACAGGAGAAAAAGGATTTGCAGAAGGAGTCATGGCAAAAGGAGTACTCTTTTAAGGATGGATCTGACACCTCCACCAGAAATTTGGATGAGAGCACCCATCTTAAATATAAGTTGAACATCTTGATGTCTCAGCAGGTAGAGCTAGCATTTGCATGGCTTAAGCACAGATACTGGGATGGGGTGAATGGGCAGGTAAGCTGCTTGCCCACCATCTTCATGTCCAGCATGCTAGTAAGGCACATCATGGCTCTCAAGGGCAAAAAGTGTTCTTTGCACCATTCCCCAAAAGCAATTAATGAGGTGATGAGAGAATTTTATAGAGATCTCTACAGTACCTCCACAACTCTGGATGACCACTCTGCCTTATCTTTCCTAGCTGACATTCTACTTCCCCATCTTACAGAGATGGAGCCCCACTCCCTAGATCAACTAGTGTAAGTATGGGAGGAGGTGTCAGCCATCAAGGCCCTATCCCTCTCAAAGGACCACAGAGAGGATGGTATCTCAGTGGTCTGTACCAGCTAATCCATGATGTGGTGGCTCCCTCAATGGCAACCATGTCCAGACACACACATGCTAAAAGTTAACTGGCCCCCTTAAAAGGGGCCACAATTACTGTCATGCCCCAAAACTATATGGGCACACATTTTTGTGCTAATATTCAGCCCATCTGCCACATCAATGCAGACTGTAAAGTCTTGCCAAGGATCCTTGCATCTCACTTACAGTTGGAAATTCCTCATCTGATCCACCATTCACAGGTGAGGTTCATGAAAGGGAGACTTGGATTGGATCATCTGAGATCCCTCCTTATTCACATGTTCCATGTCCAGGCACAGAATATCCATGTGGTGGCTGTCTCCATAGACTGTAAAAAGACCTTTGATTCTGTTCAATGGCCATACCTCCTGGAGGTACTTTTTGCTTCAGTTGTGGGGACAACTTCTTGAAGTGGATCTATGTCTTATATATTAATCCAGTGGCGAGAGTGACTACCAGTGGTCTTCTGTCAGCCTCCTTCTCATTGCAGAAGGGTATGCATCAGGGATGCTCCTTTTTCCTATTGTTTTTCTTGCTGGCTATTGAACCACAAGCAGAGGTTATCAGATCTCATCCAGATAACCAAAATATTAAAATTGTCTCACAGAAATTCTCCACATTGCTGTAAGTGGATGATCTTCTGGGCCTTCTTTCATTTCGTGGGATGTCAACTCCAGGCCTCTTGCAGGTATTGCAGTCTTTTGCTGCAGTATTTGGGCTGCACATCAATATATCCAAGACACAGGTTCTTTCCTTTACCATGTCTTGCCCCTCACTTCTCTTTACCACGGTGGCCTTGCTTGGTCACTGACAGTGATGAGGTACCTGGGGTTTTAAGAAATTCAAGATATTCCATCTATTCCTAAAGCCGATCTTGGTCCATTGATCCAAGCACTGTTGATAGACTGTGACCACTGATGGTCCCTAAATCACTCATTGGTGGATAAGATTTAAGACATTTGTATGGTAACTGTGACTAAATTGCTCTATGTCCTTGATCATCTTCCTCTGGCCATTTCAGAAAAATGGTTATCCAAAATTGATCAGCCTTTCAGATCAGTTCTATGGGAGCAATGCCCACTCCATTACAGTTATCTTAAATTACATGCCCATTGGTATGTAAGGAGATGAAGGCTCCCCCTGATTAAAGGGTTACTATTGAGCCTTTGGGGGTCACAAACTTTGCACTGGTTGACTTTGGATGAACTTGGGACCCCTTCTTTGCCAATCTAAATGCCCAGATCACCTAGCCCCACCTGAGTCTTGGTACAAAGTTTTCCTGACTTTCCTAGTAGATGTTCTGGTGGACTCATTCCTGGTCATCCCTTTCACCTGGTATTTTATATCATTTCAAATTTCCTAACTGTTGTGACAGTATGGTTGCAGTCATAGATACTTTCAGATATTTCCAGATATGTCATGATATAGCTAAAGAGATTCTCTCTGGTGGACAATAGTGGTACTGCAGGCTGGCAGGAAGATTCTCCAGAGATATCACAGAAATTTTAGGAGATATCTCAGCATCTCTATAGCTGCCACTTAGTCACAGCCATGATATGGTCAGATATTTCCTGATATTTTGCAAAATATCTAAAGAGATTCTCTCTGGTTGTTCATAGTGGTACTGCAGGCAGGTGGGACATTTATCCAGAGATATCACAGTCATTTCATGAAATACCTGACCATGTCTATGACTGCCACTGTACATACAATATATCCAAAGCAGCCAGCAGAAACATGATTGCCCCCCCCCCCAATGGGGAACTATAGATGTGGGCATTGCAGTGTCTCTGCCAGTGCTTACAAGTTATTTTGCTCTTCTGAGATCTGGAAAGAGTTTTCAAATAAAGCAATTCATTAACTGAAGCTCAGCAGGGATTATTTACATCCTGATGTGCCTATGTAGACTACCATACCTAGGACAGAAGAAACATGATTTCAGGTTATGAGTGGGAGAACATAAGATGGCAATTAGGACAAATAATGTGAAATATGCTATGGCTAAACATTTTCAAGAAGCCTGTCATGGATTAACAGCAGCACTAAAGATCATTGGGATTGAGAAAGTGGAACTTGGAGATCGGGGGTGAGGGATATTGTTAAAAAAACTGCTGCAAAGAGAAGCTTACTGAATATTAACTATGGAAGCTATGCAAGCATATAAACTGAATGATGACCTCTCCTTACATACATATTTATGATGGATATTTATATAATTAACAAAACTTTGCTTTTCAGGTTTTCTATATATTTAACTAAATGGTTTTGCTTTTCAGGTTTCTTGATTGTTCCCCTTAAGTTGTGCTATTGCTTTCATAATTATATTGTCTGTTTAATGTTATTTGTGTTGTGTCTTGTGTGAATATTTCATATATTGATATGTCCTTTGGCACTTTAAGCATGGGCACTTTGCACTTTTGTCACTTTTGGGCTTTTGGCACTTTAAATTTTTTTAAGTGTGTTTTTTTGTGATCTGTGTCTTTAAAAACAGAACTTAAACAGAATTGGGGGGTTAGCTTGCCACTTCTGATGAAGACATTGGAATGACATTGAAATGTTAAGGGCTTGGCTACATACCTCAGGCAAGTGGGCTAGGTCAGCATGATTTGTCCTCAAGCAAGCAAATGCTTTGGTGTAACTGCTATTCTGCAGCTTTGGAGTTTTGAAAATAGCTGCATAACTTTGAAGTATAAATGATGACTTTTTGTGGAAAAGTTGAGAGAAATACACCTGCCTTGTAACCTGTTTGTGTTGCCTGGCTTGATGTAGAAGCAAATTGGGGAGTGGTATGCTTTTTTTTTTTTTATAGAATTTCTTTTACTATTTGATCAGATCATCTTACAAATATTCCATAGCATATACATTTTCCAGCATATAGTGATTAGCATACTTATTCTTGATGGGTAAATAATATGTTCAGGTACCTGTGCATTTGGAGGAAAAAGGAACATTAATGTCTACCAAACAGTTGGTAGACAAAACAATCACCATATAATACAATCAAGATGTCAACAAATGCCGTACCTGTGATGAACCATATAGAAAAGGGTAACAACACTGGTTGAAAAGGCTCAAACATTTCTAGCCTTGTGGTCCATATGCTAGTTGATTGTACCTTCATAGATTATTTAAGTGATCTTCCCTCACCCTACTAATAAAGAAGAATAAACTCATGAGGAAAACCATTACATAACAATTGAATTAAGGACAAAAAGATCCCCTTGTTTAACATCAAATTATATAACATATAGTACATGTCTCAAAAATGGTACCGTGGTTAGCATTTCACATATTGCATCTTTCTAGTTTGTAGTCTTTGCTAATAAACAAAATATCTGATCTCAACATGAAGCTCAAAGAAGACGTATCAAGGCATTGATTTATGTGATCAGATCCCCAGGAGGAAAACATAAAGGCACCAGATTGTCTCTATGTCATGGAATTAATGTAGTAAAGTTAAGTCTAAAGTTCACCACAATTTAATTGTGAGAAGAGAAAAACGTCAGGAATACTGTGCATTATAGCTGTGAGAATACTGCTCAGGGGATGAGTGTCATTGAGGTGCAGTTCAAACATGTGGCCATCTCCATATTCGTGAGAGTTAGTAATTAAACATATTATAGCCAATACTTTAAATGTTGGGGTGTACAGCATGCGGAAATCAACATAATAATCAGTCTGATACCTATATACTTCCCTGACCCACAGCAGAGTACTCATGTCACAATGTTCATGGGTAGAAAATCTCAACCTTTTTTGTCTTCTCCTGTAGCCCTTTGAGAGCTGAAGTCCGTATTTATTTTCTTTAGGAAGTTCCCATCTACATTTGGCTCAAAGAATAAATATTGCTTATACAGAAACATAGAAGTTGACGGCAGATAAGGACCGTAAGGCCCATCCAGTCTGCCCATTTCTTTTTCTACCTTATAAATGTGCCATCGGCTTGCCTGAATAGATGACTCAGAGATGGGCTGGATTCAGGATTGAGTTGGAAACCCCCAGGATTGCAGTTGGATACAGATGACATCAATGGATTAACGACATTCTCTCATGTCGTAGCTTAGATTAGGGAAAATGAACAGTTTCTTTCCATCCAGGGCATCCAGCAGCCCGATTCTCCATGCTGCTTCTAGGATTCTGTGCTGATTGTGTATTCCCACTAACTGCATCAGCAAATATCTGGGTATATAGGGTTCCATTCTTTTCCTCAGGGTAATCCTGTATGCTCGGAGGATGACTAGGGATGGTTCCAATTTTTGTATTGCACTCAACCATAGTCCAACATGTGATGCTGGATCATATCCTTCCAATCTCTCAGCAGAACAAGCAGTCTCAGATTTAAAGTGCTCTTGTGAGATTTCAAGGGCTTCTAGGTGGAATTTCATTGACATATTCTCTTTGATGAGCACAGCTGTTCCACCAGCCATCTTTATAGATTCGGCCACTGCTTCTTTAGTCTCTGTCCGTGCTGCCGCCGGTTGTACTTTGCAGGAAATGGTTCTAGCATTAAAATCTTACAGTTTTTGGTTGAGGGTGACTACCCTTCTTTCCAAAGCCTGGATGGTGTTAAGGATATCGAATATAGTTGGCTCAGCAGTCCACAGGCTAGATGATGCTCTGTAGCTTGCACTCCATTAGGCCCTCTGCATTTGCCTTTTTACTGCCACCTTCGGTAGTCTTCTTTTGGTTCCACATATTTCATAGCAACATCAAAATTTCACACACGGTTGTAATACCTCAGTAGTCCTTAATTATACAAAAATTATACGAGGTGAGATGAACTGAGATTCAAACTGCTCTGTATGAGCTAAGGGAAAACAGTGCCATTCACGATGGCTGCTGACCATGCCCCCGATTGGTGTACTTTTTAGTTAAATAATTTCAATATAATAAAGAATGCAATATTTATGTGAAAGCTTAAACTGTTATAGAGCATTATTGAAATTAACTAAATTTAAGTGAAGGTGATAACCCATTACTGGTACCAACAGGTATCAGTTTGTTTCATTTCTGTTCGGTCCACTGGGTAAAGTGCACTTCCTGGCTGTTTTGCCAGGCCCTCATTTCTGTGTTTTTGTTGAATGCATGGGACTGTCTGGTGGCTGTGGAAGCACAGGGCCCTCTGGCCTCTGTGATTCCATCTGGCGAAAGATACAGATGTGGAGGGACAATAATTCATCTGTCAGCCAAAGTGCATGACACTCTGGCAGCTATGGATGTAGAGGTACAGGGCTGTATTGCAAGAGCATACTCCTCTTCATTATATAGCACTTGGGCCTCTGGGCAACCCTGCACCTTCACTTCCTGTGGGGTGGTGCTGCCTGGCAGCACCATAACCCAGCCTCAGCCCATCTAACTGTCTCACTGAGTGTGCCCCTGAACACAGTTCACTGGCAAAAGATCACAAAGCACTACCTGCTGGGATAAAGGCAGACCCTGCATGTAATGTTTCTTAATTTTTTAATTTTATTTTGACCCCCCCCCCCCAAAATTTTCAACAGTGTAATTTTATGACTTCCTCTTATAAATATGACATGTGGCAGTTATAAAATACTGGCTGAAATGTAATTTCATAATACAAATGTGAAATCACATTTTGGTCAGTATTTTGGAAACAATACTTGTCACATTTAATGAGGTGGCATGAAGAAATAGCTATGCTAAAAGTTTGGAGTCAAAATATTGAAAATTAACAAAGTTATGAACAAGCATTGAAACATTTCAATATACAGTACATTCATAACTTGATAGTTTTTTAAATATCTTAATCCCATATTTTAACATAGTCCTCTTATGACCCTATGCCATGAACCTATTTGGGGGAAATTTTTAAGTCCTGCCCAAAATGTGATTATGCAGAGAGACTGTGGAATCACCTTTTGATCATGATTTAAAAACTTTCACTTGCTTTGTTCATGAGTTGGGGTGTCACAAAATAGCTATGTTGAAAATTTGGTGGAAAAAGTATTGAAAATTAGCAATATTACTCTACCAAATTTTCATCATAGTCTTCTCAAGACCACACCTCATGAACCCAGTAGGTAAAAATTGTCAAATCCCACCCAGAAGATCATTTCACTAAATCATTGCAATATCAGCTTTCAAGCTCTATTTGAAAAATATGTCTTCTACCTTGTTCACTAGGTGGTGTCTCAAAAAAGGCTATGTTGAAATGTTGGGGGAGAAACATTAAAAAATGACCAAGCTATGAGAAAAAGTTCACAACGCATTGAAACACATTACCTGCACTTACTTGATTTCCTTAGTTCCTGGTCCATCTTTGAAGAGTGAAGATGTTTCTCATGTTCAGAAAGGATTACAGCATTCATCCCCCAGTTGGTAAGTAAGGGGGGAAGGGTGGTGGTGCTGAGTGGGAGGTCAGGTTGGGGTGGGTAAGTCTGGATTGTAGCACAAGATAATTAGGGACACTTTATTTCAGGTTTAAAAAAAAACAAAGAAGACATTGAGGGATAGTTTTCATAATTGCAGGTACATAGTGACACTGGGGATTGGGCATCCCCATATCAGCTTGATATTTGAGGGCACCGGAAGTGGCCTCTTCTGTGTCCCTGACTGTTGGGTCAGAGGATGGGCTACACTGACACCAGAGATTGGGCATTCTGGTGTTGGAAGATTGAAGTAGCAGGCATTGGGTGGAGGATAAATATTTTGGAGAGGGAGGCTAACCAGCATCAGGAGGTGGGCACTCTAGTATCAGAATGTATTCAGTTTAGCTGCCAGTCTAATCTCTGCTGAACTGACATGATCTTGTTAGAGAAAACTATAATATGTTTCAAACTACAAAGCTGCAAAGAAAGAAGGCAAGTGCAGCACTTACAACTATCAAACCATTGTGTTGCTGAAATGTAATAACGTGGAAAACCATGCAGTCAGCAGCAGACTCACAACACCCACATTTTACAGCTCAGAAAATGTATACATTAATAAACCAATAATTTTAGAGACCCTGATCTGTTTTATTGTTTTGCTGTGTACAACATATTATTTATTCCATCACCAGATGCTGTTGGACAGTTGTCTAGTGGTAGTCATCCCCGTGGCTTTCTTTAGGTTGGCCTGACCACCCTGTCAGTAGAATCAGGGTGGTTCTGGAAACAGTAGGGGGGTGAATAAACTGACTGATGGTGGTGGTGAGAGACTTGTGCAGTGCACAGTGCTTAGTGTGATGCCTGTGTGATTAACATTTTTAACTATTGCTAACCATAGGAATTTGTTGTAAATGGGGATTTATTTCTTCAACAAATCAGCCTGTATAAAATTAAACTTTTAAACAAACAAATAACAAACAAACCAGCTACTGGCTGGGGTGAGGGGTCCTCACTGCTGTGCCAGACTTACCTCTCTTTCAGATTCCAGGACAAGGACAGGTGCAGGGGGCCTTATCTGTATTGAATGGGTGGGATGCTACAGCCCAGTACCCACTGCCATAACTGGACAGAGGATTAGAATACTAACCGGATATAGGATAACTTATTGAAACTGGACTATTATTAGTGGACTGCTCTCAGAGCCTGGGCACTGGGGGTAGAGTTGTGCATACACTAGAGGGACTGGGGATAAAACAAGGAGTAACAACTAGGTTGGCACCTTCACCATCAAAGGACCACCCACCCTGAACATAGCTGCCATAAAGGATGCCACCAAACTGCAGTATAATGAAACAGCTGGCCACATCCCCTTCTCTGAGTCCTGGGTCTGTGTGCCATTGAAGACAATTGCCAGGGGACTGCTGGCTAGTCAGCTTAAGGTTAAGGCAGAGGAGGGCAAGGAAGATCTTTTCTGAATGAAAATTCAGACTCAAAGTCTGATTCCAAACTTGATTATTTTTCAGAATTTAGATTTTTGTCTTTCAATACCAAAAATCAGAATTCTGAGAAAATGCCTGAAACTCAATATTCACAAATCCATCAGATATATTTCGAGGAATCCTAAGATTCTGTAAAAATCAAGTATTCAAATGCCAAAGCATCTTAAATTACCTCCTATTAGCAGAGTCAAGCACTTGCACAATATTTATTGTAGTTTTATACCATGGAGGGGAGAGTAAAAACTTACTGATAAACAGGGAATACATAATGGACTGCAGTGGAATAACACATTTATCTACACTAGTGAGTGGTAAGACCATAACGTATAAGTGGCAAAGTCATGAGTTAGTTATAAAGGTCTTACCACTCATGTGTGGAGATAAATGGATTATTCTACTGCAATCCATTATGTGTTTGATACATACCACACCATTTGTAATGTTTTCCTGGTGATTTGCCTTGTTTTAGCTTAAAACTGCCTTTCTTTCCATTGTAAGTTTCCTATCTGGCCCATTGTTCTCTGTGTTCCATTTCCAGATTCTAAATGAAAGTAACATATTCTAAGTTAAATAAATTGTGTTCTAATTGAAATAAATGGTGTTCTAAGTGAAAATAAATGTCTATCCCAAAATAAAATGATTTGATGACCCCATTTATTCACCACTGGTGTGGTATATGTGATTCATTTCCATAACCCTTCAACAGCTTTCAGTGTTTCCCCTTCAAAAATATACTGCCTTGACTACACTGTATCAACTCCTAATGCTGTTGTACCTGTAGATGTTTTACTTTTAAAATACTACATAAATAAGCATGTTTTTGTGAAAAATACAAAACAATGGTTGCTCTTCGATTTCAAATCCCAACATAACAGTTTGTTTACTATCTTGTGCTGTCTGTTACCCAGTAAACAGAACCCCAAAGAAACAAAAAGAATAAGGTGTCCACCAGTACTGTAATCCACATGGGCCCAGATATTCAAAAGGGTTGCGCCATGCGCAATGGGGTTGCTCCAGCACAAGTCCCAAAATGCGCCATTCTGCAATATTCAGTGGGAGGCAGATGCACCCCCCAAATCACACTGAGCAAGAGCACAATGATAATGAATGCATGCACAACTGAAGGGGGAGGAACCATGCATAAATGGCACAGTGCAATATTCAACAACATGTGCCATGAGCAATAAGGGAGCAAGCGGAAGTTGCGCGATAGCAGAAATGAGCCAAAATAAAAAGGAACAAGGTAGAGGTGCAAGAACGCTACAGGGAAGGCACAGGTTGCTGAACTATAGCTAGACACACAGGGCAGGACAGACACACAGGGCAGGACAGAGAAAGGGCACCCTAAACCCACAGGCACAGGGAAGGTGTGGGGAGCCACAGCCAAACCACAGTGCAGAAGGGGGAAGTGCCACACAGCACTGAGGCCACCAGAGGAAGGTGTTCCCAGTGCAGGGGAAGTAGCAGCCAGGACAGTGGGGGGAGCACAGAAACAGCTGCCTGGGGGGGACACAAGCCAGGGACATGGCCAGTGCCACCATCCAGATGGAGGCAGTAATGAGGGGGGTGAGAAGGCAGGCAGCAGGGGGGCATGGCCTTGGAAGAGCCCGTCAGCACTATGCCCCCAACAGGCAGTACCAAGCCCACACCAGCTTCGAGCTGTACACTGATAACGAGATCGTGGGCCGGTACCACCTAAATTGGGAATTCTGAGGTGGCTCTGTGAGCTGTGCAGTGATGTGATGCAGGCACCCACACGATGGAGCCATGCTCTGTCAGTGGAGACAAAAGTGACAGCTTGCATGTGCCTGCTCACCACGGGTACCTTCCAGATGCCAACAGGGGACACCACAGGCATAACCCAGTCGGCTGCATCATGCCATCTCACCCAATTCCTCAGCGCACTGCTGCCACATGCTGCGGAGTACATCCATTTCCCCAGCACACCGGCAGAGCGCACAGCAAACATACAGGAGTTCCACAGGGTAGCACGTATTCCTGGCATGCTAGGGGCAATAGACTGCACCATGTGGCCATCCGCACACCACCTGGCCCCGAAGGTGTCGCATATATCAATCGGAAGGGCTATGCAAGCATCAACTGCCAGGTGGTGTGTGATGCCAGAGGGTGCATAATCAATGTCTGTGCCATGCACCCTGGGGGAGCACATGATGCCTTCATCTGGCACCAGTTGGCACTGTGCCACAGATTAGAGATTGGGAACATCCCCACTGGCCACTTAGTGGGTGAGTATGCAAACCATGTGGAAAAACATAGAGCTTGGGAGGGGCATGGTCAGAGGTGACATGGGTATTGGCCTAGATGGCCCAAGGCAGGACGACAAAGAACACCAAACTAACCTCCACTCTCTGCACACAGGTGACAGTGGATACCCACTCCGTCCCTGGCTGCTCACACCATACCGGTGGCCCGCGACCCCATTGCACCAATGCTACAATGAGGCACATGCTACCACACGCAATGTCATCAAGTGGGTGTTCGGGATGCTGAAGGCACGTTTCCATTGCCTGGACACCTCCAGCGGTGCCCTACAATATAGCCCCTCATAGGCCTGTGGGCTATTCCTGGCCTGTTGCATCCTGCACAACATGGCCAATGGCTGTGAGATAGCTGAACAGGTCAAAGAGGGTGACAGCGATGGGGACGATGAGGACGCTGGTGAAGATGGCGATGGGCAGCCCCCCCTTGGGCGACGGGACCCCTGTCTGATCCGGCTGGCACAGCTGCACTGGGACACCATCACAGAAAAGCACTTCAGGCAACCCAGGTAAGTCATGGGGCCATGTGCAACCACCAGTGGCAAAGTCACAACCCACAAACACTCCTGGACAAACACCAGGGGTGCATGCTGTCAAGAGAAGTAGCCGAGCATGGAACCGCACACACCACCAGGGATGGGCAAGGTCTAACATGGCACGCAGTCATACACACACACACACACACACACACACAAGACATGCACGAAGGGTAGGAGGCACGCCGACCCAGACCGCCACCCCTAGCCACACACACGTCCACAGACCACTGCCTGTCATTGTGCGTGTGTCAGACGCTGGGCACCATTGCACAGTGGTGTACAGTGCAACATAGGCATCATCATGCACACACCACAGTAGACAGCAGCCAGGAGGGTGTGCAGATGGAACGTGTGTGTGCATGCAGGGCTGGGTACCCCACCTGTGCATTGCATGCTGAACAACACAATGCACACAGGGCAGCATCAGACAGTAGCCATGCTGGGAGACAGGTCAGTCACGTGCCACAGTGCCACGGCCACCATGGATGCATGGGTGGCCCTGCTGAGACCAGCCAGCAGTGACAGGCTGACCAATGGCCTCATGGAGTGGCACCAACGGTCCCCCAGGGGTTCCACTGTGTGAACACGACTGTGCTCGCGCAGGGGTCTGCAGCACACTGAACATGCCTGTGCCAGGCGTGCTTGGGATGCCCACAGTTAAACACGATGTTGACAAGGAGGGTGTCGCACAACACCAGGAACTGGGGGGTGGACATTTCACTGCGCAGTGTCTGCGACACATGGGCAAATAACTGTGTGCCCATTGTGGCCATGACATCTTTGAATGTCTGTGTCTGCCTGTCAATGGCAGTGGTCACATCATCCCGCAACCGGTCCATCCCTGCCAGGAGCAGATCAGTGTCTCTCTGCTGTGCCGCTCCTCTGCCTGGCACAGAGCTGCACTCAGTGCATCCACTGCCGTCACAAGCCACATCTGCTGATTGACTGATGCTTGCAGTATGTGGGTGTGCTCATCTAACAGGTCATCTGCCTGATCGGCATGCTGTCCCTCATGGTGTTCACAGCCCTGATGGTCATCACCCCTTGAGGGTGGGTGCTGCACACCAGGGCCAGGACTGGGCATGTCCACAGGTGGTGCACTGATGCCGCCTGACACTGTACCCCCATGGCCATTGGCCAACTGCTGATACTGCCCCTCCGGCTGCCACTCTCCAGGGCTCAATGGTGCTGCCGCAGTGGCCACAACAGCCCCACTGTCCTGGACACACACCAGTGCTGCCCCACTGGTGCAGACAGGCACAGGCTGGGACTGTGATGTCACGCAGGCCTCCACGGTGGTACCACCCACAGCCATGGCCGCGATGTCACCTGCTGTGTTACCATCCTGTGGCCCACATGTCTCACTGCCCATGACGTTAGCTCTATCATCATTGGTGATGGATTCGGCACCAGCCCGAGTCTCAGCATGTTGGCACCCAAGGACACTGGCATGCTGGGACATGGGCAGGGCCTCCTCCGCACCTGCTCCACCAACATCAGTCCAGACATCCAGGTGGGCCCACCATTTCCCCGACCCCCGTATGCCTGTGGAGGTGGATGGGCCCTCCTCCTCCTCCATGCAACTACCCTCAGTGGAGAAGCCCACCACCGCTGACCCATGTAGATGCTTAGGAGCTGTAAGGGAAAAACAGTAGCATTAATGTATGTGACCTACCCTGTCCCCTCCCATTGACAGACCAGGACCTACCATGCAGTGACGGGCTATCACCAGTCTGAAATCCACCACCCGGAACACCCTCGATGGTGCAACGCTGCATGCTGCCAGCAACCCGCTCTTCCTGTGGGGTCAGGCGATGTACTTCCGGCTGTCCCCCACTGGTCGCAGACCGTGCTGCCCTGATGGCAGCCACCTTCTCTTTAATTCTCCGCCTGTCCGTGCCTATCTTCTTTCTGCACTCATGCACGGAGCGCTGGTGGCTGCCATGCAGGTTGACAGCATGCCCCACCTCCTCCCATGCAGCAGCACGGGCCTGTGGTGTTCCCTGGCTTCCGCTGAGCAGCGGCTCCTGGTAGAGGTAGGCCTCAAACAGGGCATCTGTCTCTGCCTTTGTGAAGTTTGACCTCCTCTTCCCCCCACGTCTCTGTTCCTCTTCCTCCACCTCACAATCGGTCATGATTCCTCCTGTGAGAATGACAGGTGTTACCTGTGACTGTGCAGTCCCATGCAATTCCCAAACACCACAGTCCACACTCCCAAACAGCATGCAACACACAGCAATAGACTGCAGTAACAGACTATGGCCAGTGCAGCCCAATGTCGCATTTTTATACCGCAACCCATGCAAATGAGGTGAGGCGCAATTTTAAGTGGATGCAAATGCAGTGACTGTGCCATTGAATGACTGATTAGATGATTTGAATATGCCAGCTGAAAATCGCGCTGTTGCGCTTTGCGCAACTGTGTTGAACATGCTGAGCCAAGGGTGCAGTTCTGTGACATGCGCAGTACACACCTAACTGCGCATGCCCGGGTTGATGACGGAGGCGCCTGCCGTGCTGCTGGCATGCTGTGCATGGGGGGAAATGCAGGACACGGCCACCATTGTGCCAGTGGTGCTACAGCGCTGTTCACATATATGGCGCTGTGGTACTGGGGCGTCATAGGCGCACTGGGGCAACAGCGCTGTAGGCCACTACAGGAGGTGGCACACAGGCACCCAATCACGCTATATGCATTGGGTTCCAATCGTGCTGTGGCTGTCTGTGCACCAGAGACCCTTGACCCTGCGCCCGACCTTTGCCCCCTAGGCACCATGCATCAGGCATGGATGCACCACTATCGCGCTGTTCAGTGACAGTGTGATAAGGAATGGCAGCGCTGTACCGCGCAGCATCTGCACATGGCAGGACCATGCTGCCGAGTGCCATTTTGAATCCAACACATTGATGAGATGGTGCAGAGAAGAGCAGCCATGTGGAGACAGGTGGAGCTTGCCAACCTGGTGGCAATCATAGAGCCCCATGCTGGGGCTTTGTATGGAGATGCACCCCTGGATAGGGCCAGGAGTGCAGTGTGGCAGGAGGTAGCCGAAGCCCTCGAGGATGCCACTGGTATGGGCGCACGGCGTAGCAGTGTCACCACCATTATGGGGACCTGAGGCACAGGGACATGGACCTGATTGCCCACCTGCAGACATGTGCCAGGAGGGGCATGGTGCCATAGCCAGGTAGGTGCCACATCCATACACTATTATCGTCCATACGGGTATCATGGTTGCATGTGTCCAGCACATGGGGAGGGCCATCCAGTGTTGGCTGTGGTGGTGGTATCGGGGAGTGGAGTGGATGGGTATGGCTGTGTGGGATTGCACACACATGGGGGAAGGGGGACTTTGCTACCAGATTGTACTGATTTTCCTCTCTCCATATGGACCAGCCTGATGACGGTGAGTGCCTTACATCCATGATTACTATTGCATGCTGTATAACTGGGCGGGCAGCGGGGCATGGACACCATCCATTGACACCACTGCCATGCACGCAACTTGTTACAGTCAGCACTGTCCAGCGGCACTGCATGTCTGGGAGTGCGTCAATGATGGTCCATGCATGCACTGGGCACATGGCTGTGGCATTGCCTTTCACACCACATAGCCAAGTCACTGTACAGCCATGGTGGTGCTGTGCAGGACATGGACAATGGGTGTGTGCAGTGGTCCACATGGCTGTGGCTGCCTGGGTAGGTGGGCAGGTCTTGTGGACACAGTCACTGTGGATGGTCGCACACCATCACAGGGGCATGGCATATGACTGTATGCCATGCACAATTGGTGGGCTGCAGGGGGCTGGACAGTCACACTTATTGACTCTGCTCCCTCGTCCTAGGTGGACAGTGACTCCAGGCACTGGAGAGAGGTGTGCGGGAGCTGCTCCAGGTGGCAAGGGCAACCCTGGAGCTCTTGCAGCGAATTGACAGCCACGGGGTGAGGAGGAGGAGGAGAAGACATAGGCGCCATGTGGAGGAGGACCAGGGCACACATTAAAGACTCCATGCCCCTACTAACACCTTCCCCCCCTTGACCCACCCTCACACCCCTTCTTCCCTCTCCCATGTGTTCACCCCTGCCCCTTACCCGCCCCCACCTGTTATGTGGCCCTTCCTCCCTCTTGTAAACAGTTGTAAATAGTTTTTTGTTACTTCTTTTATATATATGCATTTTGTTATGACAACTGTGGTGGTCTCTGATTTGCAGCGGGCTACAGGTGCTTAGCTGCAGTGGTGTGCATGGTGTCAGGGGTGGTGCACGCATGGGCGTGTGTGTGTGTGTGTGTGTGTGTGTGCAGAGGTGAACCGCCTATGGTGTGGGCAGGAAATCAGTCACTGTCCGTTGTTTGTGTGTTGTACTCTGTGCACTGGATGCCTGTGTGCAGTGGTCCACGGGGCCTGCACTGTGTGCCTGGCACCCCTGTCAGACCATCCATGGCCTGTGCAATTGACACGCTTGCATATCTGTGATATGAATGGTCTGCTGGTGTGTCAGTGGTGGCTGTCCATGCTGGATAACAACTGTAGCCGGCACAATGCCAGGTTACCTTCCATCACCAGTATGGTGCACAACTGCCTCCGGTGGCACTGTGGCCTCCACTGTTGTTGTCCTCCCTCCATGCTGTCGCTTGCGTCTGTTGCAGGGGATGTGCTCCAGTGCCTGTCACCTGTGCTCCGGTGGCATGCTGGTGGCATACAGCCTCATGGTGCTGCACAGGGTGGCTGGCACACCTGTGCAATGTAGGGGTACTGCCCATGTGTACATGTCAGCCATGGCCACATGCCAGTGGCTTGGTTGACCCGCTACTGTGTCCCTGTGTTGGTGTGCCCTTGGGTATGGGTGGGTGTTTGTCCATGCACTGTGTTGCATCCTGTGTGGTGCATGCTTCCATGCTACACTGTGCGTGTCTGTGCTGGCTGTTGTGGCCCATGCTGGGACAGGATGTGTCCTTGGGAGGGTGTGCAGGGTGCTGTACCACTGGAGCTGGGGTCCGGGGCATGCCCTGTTGCATGTGGGGTACCTCGTGTGGCAATGCATGGTCGGTCTCTCAGCTGTACCTCGGGGGGGACATGCAGGGTGGCACTGTGTATGCTGTTGTTGCATTGCTGTCTGCTACCGCCCACAGCAGGGTGCACATGGTGGGGATGCCTTGCATGGCTCCGTGGTGCACAGGGTTGCATTGTCACAGTGGGGGTGGTGGCATGCATAGGGTGTCCTGCACTATTGGGTGCTACTCCTGAGAAGGGTGTATGGTGACTGTGGTGCAGAGCGTGCTCTGCATTGGTGGGATGGTGTGCCATGGGGTGGTCGGCCCTCCTTGTGTGCCAGTCACAACTTGCCAGGGGGTTTGTTGGGGCACCATGGCCCGGTTGTGGGATGGTTGCTGGTATCCATGGGCCGGTGGTTATTACAGCTCTCCCCCGGTTGTGCAGTGCATGGGGTGTGGGGGACGATGTCTGTTCTGCTGTGTGTTTTTCTGCCCATCTGTGGCATGGGTGGTGGGCCCCTGCATCCCTTGTTGTGCTGTTGCATTGCTGCCCTGCTGCAGGGGGCATCCCTGGTTGTGCTATGGCGCATCTGGACTGCTCTGCTGAGCATCCCTTGTTGTGCTATGGTGCATCAGATATGCTCAGCTTCACATCCATGGTTGTGCTATGGCGCAGGTTGCCATAGGCGCATCTTGGCCTGTGCAGATTTTGAATATCACACTTCTTGTGCATGGGCGCAGTGGACTTGCGCTTGCTTCTGCTGTTGTGCACTTTTTGGGTGCAGTTTGAATATCTGGGCCCATGGCATCTAAAATTAAAAAGAATGTCAAAAACCAAACAAACACCACAGTACCTTCGGGCTAGATCCTATTGACATGCATAAAGCTACTAAATCATAGAAGTACAAAATATTCAAAAGCAAAAAAAAATTGTTTAGGGCTAAATTTAATAGTTTAAAATTAAACAGATATATTGTGTATGATGGTATTACTTTTGAGAAGAAAGCCATGAAAAGGTTACAAAAATAGGTCATAAACCGCACACAAACAAACTTTAAAAATAAATTCATTAATAAAAGCCAACTACTTTAGGGGTAACTCCAGTATCACATCTGGAACTCCAAACAACAAGAAACTGCGTCAAGGTTTTGACCATGTGGCACATCCTCCATCCACCATTCACAGCTCCAGCTGGACCAGGCAGGCAAAACTCCATGATGTCAACAAAGAAGAAAAATGACTGGCCTTAACATTGTGCACCTTATCCAGCCACACCCATCCACATTTCAAATGGAACAATCAGCAGCATTTTCCCACAATATGGAGGATAACAGAAGCAGTGCCCAGCCACAAGACAAGGCAAAGCAAATTTTTTTTTTTATATTCCACCCTATCCAGGGGCTCAGAGCACTTTAGAATAAAAACACCCCTAAGAATAAAATCAGAAAATATGTTAAATAAAACTGAAAGCTTTATCAAAAAGAAAAGTTTTTAAAGTTGCTTTATAAGCCTCCACCGAGCTGGCTGCAAGTACAGTATATAAGGTGGAAGAGAGTTCCATAAAGATGGTGCAGCAGTGCTACAGTAAAAGCTCTATTGCCCAATCTCTTAATGTGAGAGGAGGGTACAACAAACAAGCCAGCCTTGGAGGAGTGTAGGGGTGGATATGTTGGTACAGCACCAGGAGCTTTTTAAGGTAGTCAGGTCCCGAACCATGTAGGGCCTTGTAAGTTAACAAGCACATCTTAAAGGTGATGTGTGAACTCACAGGCAACTAGTGCAGAGGGAGCAAAACAGAAATGACATGATCCCTCATTGAGGCACCGATCAACATCCTGGATGCAGCATTCTGCACTAGCTTCAGTCAATGCATCAATCCTTCAGACAGCCCTAAGTTTAGAGCGTTGCAGTAATCAAGTCTGCTGGTGACAAAGGCATGGATGACTGTAGTCAGATCATCAGGTGTCAAGAATGGTCAGATCCTGGCGATATTCCAGAGATGGAAAAAAACAGATCGAACAACCTAAGACACCTGTTGTTTGTGGGTCAGTCGGTCATCCAGAAAAACACTAAAATCTTTAACCACACTTACCAATGATAGGGCACACCCACCACAAAGCAGTAGAGAAGGAAGAATAAGAACAGCAGTACCCCCACCCCTCATGGCCCCAGTCCTCCCAGTCTTACCACCACCCTGTACAACTGTCCTAGATCTCCCTGTCTGTGTATTGCCCTTTGATGTCTGCTAATGTCCACAACAGTGGTGTGGATGCAAATGGTGATTTTTGTGGATGCACCCCACAAAGGCTAGTAGTAATACTATAATCATTTAATTTTTATACCTTGAAAGTTAACTCGGTTGTTCCTGGTCCAGTTTCTTGTCCTTCTGAATGTTTCTTTTAATGTATACAGACCAAATCAGTGATAAAACTTCACAAAAACCAAAAAACTATAGTACAAGCAATGTTCTATGAAGAAAATGACTGCTGCATCCAGAGTGCCACAGTCAGGAGAGACAGACAGACAAAGCAATTGACCAGCACCAGTCTAGACACTGAGAGGAAAGTTATACTTTCTCACAATTATTGAAAACAAAATACAGTTTCTCATCATGTGAGTTCTTTATTTAGTGCATACATGGTCCCACAAGCATTACAGGTACACCTCTTACTAGTGAGAAAGTGCAACTTTTCCCTCAGTGTCTAGGCTGGTGCTGGCTGATTGCTTTGTCTAACAGTATAATACTGTACATCTGCAGATGGACAGTAATAGTGACAGGAGGTGGCCTGACCCAGAAATGAACTGAAAACCGAGCTGAATTAGTCTTCTTCCTCTAGCTCTTGGTGGGATTTGAACCCAACCTCTACTGCAGCCTGCCCATGCCAACAGAAATGCTGACAGACTGTCAAGTGCAGTATCATCATTGTGAAGAATTGGGCCAAGTGATGACAGGTCAGCAGAGTGACAGTTCAGGTTATCCATGCTTTTGACATGCTAAGAACTCAGGTTGCCCAAGTGATGGGTTGGCTGGGTGGGGGGGGGGGTTAGGTAGGGCTGTGGGTCCCCATTGTGCTACTGAGTGCTACCTCCTCCTACTCTGGTGTAAGCATGATGATATGTGTCAGATACAGTCTGAGACCCTTCTGGCTACCTATTTTTTTTCTCTTCTTTTTCCTTCCAGTCGCTGCTACCTGGGAATTCCCTCAGACATCACCTAAGCAAGCTCCTGCTCAGCCTGAGACCTCCCCATCATAAGTTCCCTCTGGTACTCCGAACTCCCCACTCCCTACCTGTAGCTGGCTCCCTGGCTTGCACCATTCCCAGGGTGGGGCCACCTATACATCCTCAGTGCTCCATTCAATCTAGGGCTGCAGGCAGGGGGAGGGTTGGAGGATATCAGGTATTCTGAAAGGTGGGATCTGACAGTAGGCACGGGTGCTTCGGTGTGTCATCATCCTCCCAGATCGCAGGGTGTTTCCCATTTTCCTTGCATAATCATGACCCCTCGGAGGCATGGATGTGCAGTGACACCCAGTGTGAGCCAGGTACGCTCCTCTACCCTTCTCACTGGCATCCACTGTCGCCTCCACCCCAAACATGCCTGACCCCAGCTGTTGCACCCCCAGTCTCCACTGGGAGTCACTGCTGGTGGGTAATCACTGTCCCACCCTCCACAGGAGAGGAGAGTTATCCTCCGGACCCTCAATCCTCTCCTCCCCGGCTGACCCCTGGCAACTCGAGCTCATTCCCGACCTCGGGTCACCAGCGTGATGCAAGGTGTGGCATCCAGCACCTCAATTCTCAAAGCCGCTGGGATGGCTGCTGGCTGCCTATTGCTGACAGCTGACATCTCTCAAATAACCTGCATCCACTGCCAGTTGTTTGCTCTGAACTGAGCTATGATCTTACCTGAGGGGATCGAAACTAGGGGTTGTGAACAGGCCCCAAATTGATTTGATGGTTTGGGTCATTAAATACTTACCCCCCAGCCACAATCCTTCTACTACCAGTCAGTCCTCCAACACAGTGCTTATCTGCACCAGCTCAATAATAGATAGGGACTCAGTTCAGCCAGATAATAGGTTGACAGAGTGAGAGGTAACAGGTCAGGTCAGTGGCAGCTATTGTCCTACTATGTGCCTCCCTCCTTCTAGTTCAGGTTATAGTGTGAGGTGAGTGACATCCTGTGCCCACTGTCAGCTCACTTACTCCTTCACAAACCTAACATCTTTCTTGGGGTGGGGGGGGCACCAGCCACTGTGGACAGACCCCAAATTAAGCTGACAACCTAGCCAAATTCATCTTCTTCCTCTGGATCATTATGGGAGTTGAACCTGACCTGATCTATACTGCAACTTGGCCCTGCCCAGAAAAATGCTGACAAACTACAAAGTTTCAATGCTGCCTTTATGTAAAGCTAGGTCCAGTGATGATGGGTTGGACAGATGACGGTTTGTGTTTTCTTGTGCATCCATCTGCATAGAACTTAGCAACCTGCCTAGTCACAATGCTCACAATACAATTGCCTTAATGAGGATCAGAGCAGCAGGGTGAGCAATTAAAAGTGTCACTCTTATTCTATGGTGCCTCCATTTCCCTACTGAGTCTAAGACTCTGCTGGCTACCCCTACGGCTGAAAACTGACACTTACGAGTGTGTGCATGGGGGTTGGGGTGTCATGTGAAGCATGTAAATTCAGTATAAGCTTTCCACAGGCAAATATTTTTTCCCCTTTGACATTCTTGTGCTCTATAAAAAGATTTTGATGTTTAAATATAAGAATGTTCTTTATGTTATCCTTCTAACCTAATTCTGTATATGGTTGCTCATTTGTACTCAGTGTTGGGAGTCAAGTCTTGGTGTTGAATTTAAAACCATATTGTTTTGGGGTTTCTATAATTTTCATAAGTTTTTATTATTTAAAATTATGAGGAGTGTGTGTGTGTGTGTGTGTGTGTGTGTGTGTGTGTCTGTGTGTGTGGGATGTTGTTGCAATGGTGATGTTTTTAAAGGTGGAAGGAGGCTGCAGCTGTCATAAACATAATAACCACTAATTCATATGCCTATTCTCAAGCAGTAACAGTAAGCTTTGAGCTCTATCTGTAAATAAACCTTACATTTTATGTGTTAGTGCCACCACTGTGTAGAGCTGGGTCTAGTGATGACGAGTCAGCCCAGTGATAGTTCGGGTCATCCATGCTTATGTCATGCTAGGAACTCAGGTTGCTCAAGTGATGGGTTGGCAGCATGAGAAGATGGGTTGGACTGAGGGATGCCAATGTGCTGCTGTGTACCCTCTGCTCCTACTCCAGTGTAAGTATGATGATAATGTGTCAGACACAGGCTGAGACTCTTCTGGCTACCTATTGCTGACACTGACAGCTCTCAAACAACCTGCATCCATTCATAGCTTGTTTGCTCTTAACTGACCTAAAATGTAAATGGGGAGATGGACTGACACCAGAGGTTGTGAACAGGCCCTGAAATGACCTGATGGTTTGGGTCATTCTATACCAACCCTCACCCCACCCCAAGCCACATTCCTTCTTCTACAATTCAGTCCTTCAGACAGTGCTTATCTACACAAGCCTAATAATATCTGGGAGCTCAGATCAGTCAGGTAATAGGTTGGAAGAGTGAGCAGTGACAGGTCAAATCGGTGCTGTTCTTTGCTCTAATTTGTGCCCTTCTTCCTCCTAGTTCAGCTTAAATTGTGAGCTAGGTGTCACCCTATGCCCACAGGTGGCTGACTTACTCCTTTCAGAATCTAACATCTTACTTGGCCAGTGTACCAGCAGCTGTGGACAGACCACAAATTGAGCTGGCAACCTAGCCAACTTTATCTTCTTCCTCAACTCCTGATGGGAGTTGAACCTGACCTGTACTGCAGCTTGGTCCTGCCCGGAAAACACTGACATACTACAAAGTGTCAGTTCCACCAATATGTACAGTCAGGTCCTGTGATGATGGGTCAGAAGAACGATGGTTCAGGTTTCCTTTACACCCCTCCATCCTCCTAGTCAGTGTGCATCCATCAGCAAAGTGCTTAACAGCCTGCCTGGCCACAATGCTCACAATACTATTGGCTTGCTAGGGACTCTGACTAGCAGGGTGAGCTGTGAAAAGCATCACTTGTTCTATGCTGCACCAAATACAGCAAGTTAACTGCACTTGGGAACAGATATACTGTATTCTGTTTTTTTTTTTTTTTTTTAATTTATTTATCAAGTCTAGGATTACAAATACCTTTGAGCCATGGCTCTTTTACAAAGGTTCCACGTCAGAGAAATACAAATTATGGGGAACATCAAGACAGGCATTACAACAATGTGGACATTGCAAACAGAGTACAGCTTAATACAGTTCAAGGGTAGCATTGTAACAAGGCAGCTAGCGGCATTTGTCAGAGAAAATAGACAACAGATAAGAAGTGCCAGAGTCATAGGGAGAGGGAAGAGGGTAGGGGGGGGAGAAGGAATGTAGGAAGGGTGGCGAGAGGGTGAAAAGTGCAGCATTGGGTATACCAAGATGTGAGGGTAGAATCCAGTGAGGAGGGGGGGACAACTAGAGCCAAAAGGGAAGTGGAGAAACAAGGTTAAGTTGGGCAGTCACAGGAGCTGTTGGTAGTGAGATAGTCCCAGAGCCCAGTTTTAAACATACCAATAGTTGGGACAGAGGAGATGGTTGGGCTGAGGCCATTGAACCAGAGTGGTGCTCGATAAGCAAAAGAGCGTTGTCCCTGTGAAATGTGCCATACACATGAACACTTGAGAAACTCTGTTGAGTTATAGTATAATGCAGTTCAAGGCTTACAAAAAAACTGGTGTTGAGGAATAATGATATATTTATTAATTTTTTTTTCTCTATGGTGAAAGATGTGGCAACAAATGGTCCCTGGTGCTTTGACTCAAAATGAGTCTTCTTCAGAGGGAGTGGCTACAGGTAACACAGGTACAGCAACTTAAAAGGGATAAAAGAGATGCTTTTACAGAGACAACAACCCAGTCTAACTTCTTATAATGTTTTAAGCCACATGCCTTGGTAGAAAAATATATTTACAAATAACGTAAGCACCAAGTGAAAGAAGAAAATCATTTTCACATTCTCGTTTTACGCAGGCACATTGAAATATAAAACCATAAAATATCAAAAGGGCAAAAAAAAAGAAATGAATGAGGGAATCAGTAATTAAAAAGAGTCTCAGTCACTATTCCAAGTCATGAACATAATAAAAAACAAATGACAAAAGTGAAAGTGAAGTCACATAGGAGGGCTGGGGAAGGATAGAAGGGATGTAAGTTGAAATGCAATAGAAGCAAAAGACGAAAAAATTTCAAGATAACATAACACCAGATAATATGGAAAGTGAAATATAATTATATTGACCAACCAAATGGCCATGTAAAAAAAAATTGGAAAAACGTATGCACAGTTTGAGTAATGTGGTGCAGAACTTAGATACATGGGCCCAGATATTCAAAAGGGTTGCGCATGGCACAACAGTTTTGCGCCACGCACAACCCTCTGATGCGCTCCGGTGAGATATTTAAAAAGGAAAAGTGCACCTTTACAAATCCAGATGCACCGGGGCGCATCAGTAATGTATGCAGGCACAGGTGGGGGGGGCGTGCCCATGCATAAACTGCACAGCCCGATATTCAGCCCGGGCAGTGCAGAGTTATGCAGGCGCAACCCCTATCTGTGCTTGCATAAAGTTATGCTGAAAAAAAAAAAGGAACAAGTCGAAGGCCACCCACAGGTGAGCTGCCGCATTGCAGGGCGGAACACAGCAGCTGCCACCTGTGGGTGGCCCTGGACTTGTTCCCTCCGCACCTGGTGGCGCCCCCCCATGCCCTGATCGTGGGCTGAAGTGTAACCCCCCATTAGCCCGATCACAGGCATAATAGCATCCCCTCGAGTAGCTCCGATCGCTGGCATAACAGGAAACTTTCTCTTAGAGTAGCCCATCAAGGACATAATAAGATTCCCCGACTTCCATTAGCCCGATCTCGGCATAATAGGATTCCCCTTTAGCCTGATCGCAGGCATAATTGAAACTTCCCCCGATTAGCCCAATCGAATGAATTCTTATTCACATATCTGGACTGACTTTGTACGGTATGGGCTGCATGCCCATTGGCTCGCATGATCTGAACCAGTGGGCGTGCAGACCTACTGAGCTGTCAGTCGGCGGGCGGTGGGCGGCAGGCGGTGGGGTGCTGCCACCCACTGGTTGACACAGGACCGGAGCGGGTGCTGGGGCTCCGTGGGTGGGTGGGGTGGGGCCACCAGATCACCAGGGATTTCCGACATGGGAGGGTGAGGATGCCGCCCGTGATCGGGCTTCTCGCGGTCCACTTGACCACCAGGGATATTGGACTTTGGGGGAAGGGGTCCGATGCCCGGCGATCAGGCTACTGGGGGAGGGAAGTTTCAGTTATGCCCGCGATCAGGCTAATGGAAATCCATTATGCCCACGACCGGCTACTCGGGGAGGAAAGTTTCTGTTATGCCCGCGATTGAGCTACCGGGATAATATTATGCCCGCGATCGGGCTAATGGGGATACTATTATTCCTGCGATCGGGCTGCAGGCGTTGGTCCCCAATGGCTGCTGCCTGGCAGGGCGCCAGGTGCAAGTTGTCGGGATCGCGCACTTGCATGTTAAGGGAGATGCAAATGGGGCCGTAATTAGATGCAAATGGCACCCCTGTGCTCTTGCATAAATTATGGCCCCATTTGCATGTCACCCTTTGAATATCGCGGTGCTGTGCATGACGCAATGGAACTTGCACCACCACATCTCAATGCTCCACTCTGGACCACTTGCGCTGGTGCAGTTCCACTGGCGCTTATGTACAGTGGGTGTGGCCAAAGGGCAATATTCAAAGAAAAGCCATGCCCATGGGGTGCAATCCTTGTTGGACGCCTCACACACCCCTGCACACAACTATTTTGAGTGGCGCAGGGGCTTTCGCCACAAAATGGTGCAGGTTGAATATCTGGGCCAGGGTAGATATATTGCACATAGGTGGCATAATGACAAAGGTATATGACAAGTGGCTACATTTAAAACTCATGTAAAATTAGAAAAGAAGAGTTAAGGGAAAACATTGTTTTATTCATTTATTTTTTATCTTATGAGAAAATGGGCAAGTGCCATTTCAGAAATAGAGATCAGAGTGAGGGAAAATCACACTGCAATGTATACATAAGTTTACATATGCAGTATAAGCTGAAACATTAAGATGAATTGGATAGGGTAGGCTGATATTTGACAGATCTGCTTTTTTTTTTTACAGATTTTTTTTGTTCCTCTGTATGTGAACTGGATGACTCAGTGGATTGATAGCAGGTAATGGAGCCTTTCACCTCTACTATAGTTCATGGGTTCTAATCCAGCACAGGTCAATAGCGGTTGAAAGCCATTATCAGCTGAGGGCTATTCAGTGGCATATGTGAAATAAATTGTGTGGTGGTCTCAGTCTAGTTCCCAGTGGGCAGGTGTCCACATCACTAAACCACCAATGCAATTGACACTAATTGGCACTCTTGTTGGAAGTCTCATATGAGAGACCAAGGAGTGAATGGGCATGGAGTCTGAACAACTCTCTCACCTACGTGGTGGTCCCTCCATGGCAGGGTTGAGGCACACTGGTAGGGGAGTGTGGGGAAGCTTGCACTGTGATCACATGTGCTGTACCTGCCATGTGAATAAACAGACAACGTCATGTCCCAGTGCTCAATCAAACACCTTTCACAAGCACTAAATTCACACACAGACATATTTGCTCATATATAAACCCATGCATAAATAGCACTAATTCTAAGCTTTTAACAGCCAAGTGAACTAATGGAGCATCCTGATAAAGAAGGGAGCAGGCCAGGGTAAGGGCATTGGGGGGCACAAAAAATCAGGAATAGTAGTCTGAGCTATCTTATGGGAGATCCTATCTATGAGCTAGAATTGTGTGATTGATAGGTAGAGATGTGGTGAAGTTTTAATTTGCCAGTGAAGTTGCTGCAAGGTGGCAAAAATTCACATTTACGGAGCTTCATGAAGTCTTTCCAGACCTTAGCAACTTAGACTTTGCCTGACTTGTGTAGTTTTCACCATGAATCATGGAATTTCATCAGTGAAATTCCACACTTCATGGACACAATTACGCACTTCGTGGCAAAACTTCACAGTTCATGGATCAATCAATGCTCTGTGAACTGCGTAAAATTCGAGGATTATTACATGGAACGATTTTTGCTGACTCACCCATCTCTATTGATAGGATAGGACAGGCTTTAATTAACATGTTTCCTTACATATACATAGTTCAAACACCAAGTATCTAATAATCAAACAAAGTCACATAAAAAGTGTATTAAACAAGCATTTGTTAATGCCAAATGTTTGCTTGCTGGCGTTAGCATTGGTAGTGCAGGAGTTAGACAGATGTAGAATAGGAATGGCAGTGAAATATTGAACTGACACCGACTCCACCCCCAACCTGCAGAGATGGACAGGCATTGGGGTGTGCCTTTGGGTTGTCGCCCATAATGCTCACGTCATTTCACCTCACCCTACCCTGCAGACACCGACAAGTGTTGAGGTGTGCCTTGGGGTGTTTGGGCTTTACACTCACCCCATTCCATAAGGAAATATGTTGAAATGGGTGCAGTCCTGGGGAATGGGGTTAACTTTCTGGCTGAAAAGTCCAAGGCACACCTCGATGCCTGTCACTGGCTGCAGGGTGGGGTGGGGTGGAATAGCATTAACATTACTGTCGACAATCCCAAATCACACCGCTGATGCCTCTCATTCCCTACAGGGTAGGGCGTTATGGTCAGAAACCCTAATGCCTTGGGTGTTTCTTGGTATTTTCCCTCCAAGTTTTCAACATGGGATTTTTGACCGCACCGCATGAACAGTGACACTATCAGTTCATAAACCGAAAGGTAATTTTGCACAGTGACTGTGCCATTTGACACCACAGGTGCAAAAACACATGTCAAACAGGATGTGAAAAATGACAGCTATACTGTTCATGAGGAGGTGTAAAAAAATTTTAATGTTGAAAATCTGGAGTGAAAATATAAAAAAAATTGGTGAAGTCACGAGCGTGCGTAGAAACTGCTCAACGCACACCTGTAATGCAATTATTTGGGGGATGTTTTACACCAGATTTTCAACATAGGCATTCTGGGACCTTCGCTCATGAATGGTGGCACTGTGATTTTCTGACTCTGTCCCGAACGTTGATTTCGCACAGCGATTGCGCCCATTGTGTGCCACAGGTGCGAAAACATTTTGGGCAGGATGTGAAAAATGACAGCTGTACTGTTCATAAGGAGGTGTGGAAAGATGGCAATGTTGAAAATCTGGAGTGAAAATATTAAAAATTTTTGAAGTTATGAGTGTGCGTGGGAACTGCGCAGTGCATGCTCGTAACACCATCCTGTTTTGAAATGTATTCACCAGATTTGCAACATAGGCTTTTTGGGAACCCACCTCATGAACAGTGACACTGTCATTTCACTAGTCAGTCCCAGATGATGATTCCGTGCAGTGACCGCAAAATCACCTTTCAGGACTGAATAACAACACAACAGTGACTGAGTTCATGAGGTGGGGTCCCAAGAACCCCAAGTTGAAAATTTGGTGCCAAAAGTCACAAAAATAGCCAACATATCCACCTAAGTTGAAACCTCTCCATTTATACCATTATATAGCTTACCAGCATTTCTTCAGTTCACGGTAGGCTTTGAAGAGTGCAGACATGTTCCCACTCCACTGAAGATCATTGCGCCGGGCTCCAGAGGTAAGTATGGGGTGAGAGGGGTGCAGGGAGGTGGGGTCCGCAGAAGGTGGGTGCTGGTTGGGGGAGGGGGGCACCGCAGACAACGAGGGATCGTTTTCTTGTTTACAGGTTAAAAGAAAAAGAAAAACTTTGTGGGAAGATTTTCTTTTTTACAGGTACATTTGGCACACTGAGGTGGGCTCCCAGTGTGCCACCTGGGTGTTTTGGGACTACTTGAGCTGACGGGGGTTGGGCATTCCATCGGCAAAGAAAATGGGTCTGTGTTTGGGGGGGCATGATGCCAAGAGGGATTGGGCACCCCCTCAGCATACAAATGAGACTATAGGGACATCATGCCGATGAGGATTGGGCTCCCCATCGGCAAATGAACTGAGGTGGGGGCATGCTAACAGGGGAATTGGGCACCACCGATATCAGCTTTCAGGTGGGACAGTGAGAGGCAGACAGCGACAGCTGCTGCCATGTTTATTGAAATGTTACACCAGGCATGGCAGGCCCTACAATGATGGGTCGCTTCCTCATTGCAGCGGCAAAATTGTTTTAAGTTGGTGGCACGCTTTTGAGCTGCTGTCATAGACAGCATGCTCATTCATTGGTGCCACACAGACAAGCCCTAAAAAGCAGTGGCAGCATTGGCCATAACATGACTGCACCTCCACAGCTGCTACTCCAACGGAGTGTC
This sequence comes from Neoceratodus forsteri, assembly GCA_016271365.2. Lineage (NCBI taxonomy): Eukaryota > Metazoa > Chordata > Ceratodontiformes > Ceratodontidae > Neoceratodus > Neoceratodus forsteri. The sequence continues at coordinate 662,014,628 of CM028130.1, read as the reverse complement.
AACATGTTTCTTGCGCATTGGCATAAACAAACATAAAAAAGGGAGCAAGCTGGGGAGAGGGCAGGAAGGGGAGGGCAAAAAACATAACCAGGAGTAGTATTCTGATATGTGCCCTATTAAGAATAGAAATGTATGGATGTGGAAAAATCACACTGCCTTAATGTACATATAAACAAAATTATGTTAAAAAAGAAGAAAACAGATATTTAAAACCCCTATAAAACAAGGTCATGTGTAAGTGAATATGCATGACAAAAGGTTTAAAAAATAATAATAAATAATGAAGTAGAACAAGACAGAAAAGAAGGAGAGGAGGGAGAAAAGAGAAAGAAGAAGAATTAAAGTAGCTGTATGCTATAAAGGGTACCAGGTCAATATAGCACTGCTGAAACAGTGCACGAAGAACCACACTGCAGAAAGCGCAAAAGTATCTACAGCAACAGGGGTTTCTCAGCATGTGATAATAACTGCTATCCCTGTTGCTCTAGGCTCACATGGGGAAGGATCAAGTAGGTTGCTGGTGCGGTGCCTGGTCAAGCCACTCCCATGATAGAGTGGTTAGAGCACTAGCACCTGGCAGCATCGAGGAGCTGGGGTTGTGGTTCGGTTCCCTCCAGGTCCTTTTGTGCTATGGCTTTTTATTTTAAAAAAGACTTCCCACACTCCCAACTTGCTCCCCGTCACCTAAGTCTACACACCCTCTGAGGTAGTTGCTTTTAGTTCAGGGGTGTGGAGGGCAAAGCCCCCCATGTGAGGAGGCATGGTGGGTGGAGGGCCCTGTAAAAACAAAGATATTGCTATTGTTTGCAGTGATGTGCCCTGTTGTGTTGTGGTCAGTGTTTTATGCCGACCTTATTTTGCTGCACACTGTTTTGTCTGGCGGCATTGTTGTTGTGCGTGATTTCTGCCGCAACATTATCACCCCATGCCCTATAAAGTAGGCACTGCCCTGTCTATGTGGTACAGACTGCAAAATATAGGATAGAATTCCAGCAATAAGTGGAGAATAATTAAGTAAGTAATGAATACTACAATTTTATAGTGCATTGAAATAGCAAATAACACATTCTGTTGTGTGTAATAAGCTAATGCAGATCACAATAAATATGCCTAGAGATATAATTTCAAGTGATATCACAAAAATATGCAAAAGGCATTTCATATTAAAGAGGACAGTAAATAAAACAAGCATTTGTCATTGCCGAATGTTGATTGAGTTGGTCTGTTGAGCTTGCTCAGTGGCCCTCTGTCACTGGCTCAGACTGTTTGTCCCGGTACTGCAGGCTGCTCTTTTGTAGTGGGCTGCTGCCTGCGTTGGCACCTTGTTCTGCTGAGGAAGAAATACGCAGCTGTTCCGACAGAGCTCCATTGAGGTGGCTCACACCCCCTCTCTGACTCGATCATTCTGTTTCTCCTGGTGCTGCAGGCTGCCCTTTTGTACTGGGCTCCTGCCTGTGTTGGTGGCTTTTTCTACCCACAAAGAAATCCACAGCTGTTCTGACAGAGCTCCATTGAGGATGCTCGCTCCGCCTGTCTCACTCACTCATTCTGGTTCTCCTGGCGCTGCAGGCTGCCCTTTTCTACTGGGCTCCTGCCTATGTTGCTGCCTTCTTATGCCCACAAAGAAATTTGCAGCAGTTACAATACAGCTCTGTTGAGCTCACTCAATCGCTCATTCTGGTTTTCCTGCCACTGCAGGCTGCCCTTTTGTACTGGGCCGCTGCATGCATTGCTGCCTTTTTCTGCCCACAAAGAAATCTGCAGCAGTCCCAACAAAGCCCCGTTGAGCTTACTGACTTCCCCTCCCTCACTCGCTCGTTCTGTGTCTCCTGGTGCTGAAGGCTGCCCTTTTGTGCTGGGTTTCCTGCTAGCATTGGTGGCTTTTTCTGTCCAGAAAGAAATCTGAAGCAGTCCCGACACAGCTCCACTGAGCTCGTTCATTCCCCCTCTGTCACTCTCATATTCTGTTTCTGCCGGCGCTGCAAGCTGGCCATTTGTACTGGACTCCTGCCTGCATTGCTGCATTTTCTGCCCACAAAGAAATCTGCAGCAGTCACAGTTGAGCTCGCTCACTACCGCTCTGTCACTCGCTCATTCTGTTTCTCTTGGTGCCACAGACTGTATGGGGCTCCTGGTTGCATTGACACCTTTGTCTGTCCACAAAGAAATCCGCAGCTGTCCCGACAGAGTTCCGTTGAGATCACGCAGTCTCCCTCTCTCATCGCTCATTCTGTTTGTCCTGGCACTGCAAGCTACCCTTTTGTGCAGGGCTCCTGCCTGCATTAGCCCCAACACACTCCACAAAAGAAATCCCATCAGTCATGAGTAAGAGCTCTTTGGAGGCTGACTAAGTCCCCTTGTCTCACTCGCTCATACTGTTTCTCCCACAAAGAAAGCCGTAGCAGTCCTGACAGCGCTTCAGTGAGTTTGCTCACTCGCCCTCCCTCACTTGCTCTCTTGTTCTGTTTCTCCCAGTGCTGCAGACTGCCCTTTTGTACTGGGCTCTTGTGTTGGGGCCTTTGTCTGCCCACAAACAAAGCTGCAGCAGTCCTGACAGAGCTCAGTTGAGCTTGGTCACTCCCCCTTCTCACTCGGTCGATCTTAATCTGTACCAAACACTGATTTCCCAGAGTGACCGTGCTATTGTCTGGCAGGAATGCAAAAACATATTGTAGCCAGGATGTGAAAAATGACAGCTGTAGTGTTCATAAGGAGTTGTGGAAAAATGCCACTGTTGAAAATGTGGCATGACAGTATTCAAATTTGCGAAGTTACAAAGTGCGTGGAAACAGTTCAATGCATGCTTGTAACACAGTCATGTTATGGCAGTCCCGACAAAGCTCCGTTGAGCTTGCTCACTCCCCTTCTCTCACTCGCTCATTCTGTTCTGCCAGCACTGCAGGCTGCCCTTTTCTAATGGGCTCTTGCCTGCGTTGCTGCCTTCTTATGCCCACAAAGAAATCTGTAGCAGTTACAATACAGCTCTGTTGAGCTCACTCACTCACTCATTCTGGTTTTCTTGCCACTGCAGGGTGCCCTTTTGTACTGGGCCCCTGCATGAATTGCTGCCTTTTTCTGCCCAGAAAGAAATCTGCAGCAGTCCCAACAGAGCCCCATTGAGCTCACTGACACCCCCTCCCTCACTCGCTCGTTCTGTGTCTCCTGGTGCTGCAGGCTGCCCTTTTGTACTGGGCTCCTGCCTGCACAGGTGGCTTTTTCTGGCCAGAAAGAAATGTGAAGCAGTCCCAACACAGCTCCATTGAGCTCGCTCACTCCCCCTCTGTCACTCACGCATTCCGTTTCTGCCGGCGCTGCAAGCTGGCCATTTGTACTGGACTCCTGCCTGCATTGCCGCAATTTCCGCCCACAAAGAAATCTGCAGCAGTCACAGTAGAGTTCCATTGAGCTCACTCACTACCACTCTGTCACTTACTCAATCTGTTTCTCTTGGTGCCGCAGACCGTGCTTTTGTATGTGGCTCCTGGGTGCATTGGCACCTTTGTCTGTCCACAAAGAATTCCGCAGCTGTCCCGACGGAGCTCCATTGAGGTCGCGCAGTCTCTCTCTCTCATAGCTCATTCTGTTTGTCCTGGCGCTGCAAACTGCCCTTTTGTACAGGGCTCCTGCCTGCATTGGCGCCTTTTTCTGCCCACAAAGAAATCCCAGCAGTCCTGATAGAGCTCCGTTGAGCTGACTAAGTTCCCTTGTCTCACTCGCTCATACTGTTTCTCCCACCGCTGCAGGCTAGCCTTTTGCACTGGGCCCCTGCCTGTATTGACGCCTTTTTCTGCCCACAAAGAAATCCACAGCAGTCCTGACAGTACTTCGGTGACTTACTTACTCCCCCTCCCTGACTCGCTTTCTTGTTCTATTTCTCCCAGTGCTGCAGGCTGCCCTTTTGAACTGGGCTCTTGTGTTGAGGCCTTTGTCTGCCCACAAACAAATCTGCAGCAGTCTCGACAGAGCTCAGTTGAGCTCAGTCATGCCCCCATCTCACTCAGTCGATCTTAATCTGTCCCAAATACTGATTTCCCGCAGTGACCGTGCTATTGTCCGGCAGGAGTGCAAAAACATATTTTAGCAAGGATGTGAAAAATGACAGCTGTAGTGTTCATAAGGAGTTGTGAAAAAATGGCACTGTTGAAAATGTGGCGTTACAAATTTGTGAAGTTACAAGGGTGTGTGGAAACAGTTCAACGCACGCTTGTAACATAGTCGTGTTATGGAGTTTCGTCACCAAATTTTTAACATGGGGATTTTAGGACCTCTGCTCATGAACAGTGCCACTGTCATTTTCTTAATCTGTCCTGAACACTGACTTCCCACAGTGACCATGTTATTCTGCGACGGAACTGTGAAAACACATTTTGGTCAGGATGTGAAAAATGACAGCTGTACTGCTTATAAGGAGGTGTGTAAAAATGGCACTGTTGAAAACCTGGTGTGACAATATTACAAATCTGCGAAGTTACAAGGGTGCGTGGAAAGTGTGCAATGCACACGTGTAACACAGTCAATTGATTGGCTATCATCACAAATTTTCAACATAGGCATTTTAGGACATCTGCTCATGAACAGTATCATTGTCATTTTCTTAATCTGTCCCAGACAGTGATTTCCCACAGCGACCGCTCTATTCTAGACTGGAAGTGAGAAAACACATTTCAGCCAGGATAGGAAAAATGACAACTGCACTGTTCATAAGTAGGTGTGGAAAAATGGCAATGTTGAAAATCTGGAGTGAAAATATTATAAATTCGCGAAGTTACGAGTGTGGGTGCCAAGTGCGCAACGCACGCTCATAACACAGACATTTTATGAAGCATCATTACCAAATTTTCAACATAGGCATTTTAGGACCTCTACTCATGAACAGTGCCACTGTCATTTTCTTAATCTGTCCTGAACACTGATTTCCCACAGCAACTGTGCCATTCTGCGCCAGAACTGCGAAAACACATTTCGGCCAGAATCTGATTAATGACAGCTGTACTGCTCACAAGGAGGTGTGACAAAATGCCAATGTTGAAAATATGGCATGAAAATATTGTAAAATTGCTAAAGCGAGCAACCGCGTAACACACGCTCATAAAACAGTCATTTTTCGGAATTTTTCCACCAAGTTTTTGCAACATAGGCTTTTTGAGAGCCCACCTCATGAACACTGGCACTGTCATTTTGTTAATCAGCCCCAAAGGATGATTCTGTGCAGTGACCTCGAAACCACCTTTTGGGGCCGATTAACGCCATGACAGTTCAAGAATTCATGAGGAGGGGTCCCAAAAACCCCATGTTGAAAATTTGGTGAAAAAATTCCCAAAAATGCCCCAGATATGCACTAAAGTTGAAAAAACCCTATTTATTACATTATACAGCTTACCGGCATTTCCTTAGTTAGCGGTCAGCTTTGAAGAATGCAGATGTGTTCCCAGTCCAGCGAAGATCGTCGTGCCGAGCTCCGGAGGTAAGTATGGGGTATTGGGGTGTGTGGGGAGGTAGCGTGCACAGTGGGTTGGTGCGGGTTGTGGGGGCCAGGAGACTACGAGGGACCGTTTCCTTTTTTAAGGGTACATGACAATTCGCTCCCGCGATTTCATACCACGACTATTCACTCCCGACTATACACTCCTGTGTCAATTCATTCCTATGACACTATCCACCTACAACAATTCGCTCCTGCTCCCGCAGTATCATCATCCTGCTGTATTCATTGTCATCTGTGGGAGGGAGACTGTTTAATAACAAACTGCACTTTTATTCATTTTAATGAAACTCAGAGACACCATCTCAAATGTAGCCTGCAGACTATAGAAATACTGAAAATTTTAGCATGATTCAGTAGAGACTGCGGCAACCATGGGGAGACAGAATCATTCAAATAATAGCGCTAACACACAGCTGCCGCCACACAAGATAGCACTGCACAGAATAATTTAAATAATAGCGCTAACACACCACATGCAAAGGGTTCCTTTTGCAGGCAACATATATGAATTTACGGTGCACCAGAAGACACTGAGGGTCCACTCATCATCCCCTTCACTGATTATGGCCCTCTTTATGAAGCACAGGAATGGGACACAGGGCTCAAGGGGAATCATTCAGCCAGTGTGTCAAACGGAAGAGCAAAAACAAATAATGTCGTGGAGGCCTTTCACCGTGGGATGCAGAGTGTGCTTTGTATGTTGCACCCCACGGTGTGGAAATTTATAGATGGCATCAGGGGGGTACAATGTAAAAGGGATTCTGAAGTGGAGCAGATCATAGCCGGTAACCCACAAAATGCATTACGGAGGGTATACCGTGATAATGTTGCACGTCTCACCTGCATTTTAGAAGTGAGCAGACCACACAACTGAGGAGTTTCTCTGCGGAGTTGCTCACAACTTTGAATACCAAGAGAATAAATGATTTTAAGAATTTAGAAGAAAGTATTGCTTTTAAACTTATGCGACCATTGTACAGAACTGAACTGAACTGCTACACTGGCTACACACCATCAGACACTGGTAACCATGGCAACAGACATGACATCATGCACTGGAAACCACAGCTCCAGACTCGACGTCAGACGCTGGTAACATGGCAACCATCAGCATATCATCATACTGGTAAATGCTATTGTGATTCAATAGTTTGATTAATGATTATGTTCAGTGTTGCATAGTGCATCTGTACATCTGTGGCAGTTCATGCCATGCAAATTGTCGTGCTCCACCAAAGATATGTCTATGTTAGTAAACTGCTGGAGCGGGATTGCTGATTCACTTGTTTTAAATACTGTATGTGACTGTTGCCATTTTGTGATAATGCGGGAGTGGGAGCGAATTGTCATAGGTGGATCGTGTCATAGGAATGAATTGACGTGGGAGTGTATAGTCGGGAGAGAAATGACGCGGTATGAAATCATGGGAGTGAATTGTCGTGCTCCCCTATTTTACAGGTTGAAACAAAAATAAGACATCGGGGGACCGTTTTCCGATTTAACAGGTGCTTTGGCACATTGGGGTGGGCTCCCAGCGTGCCATCTGTGTGGGTGGGTTAGCCGACAGGGGATTGGGCACCCCCGCCAGCAAACAAGGCAAGGGGGAAGGGAGCTGCAGGAGCCGAAGGGGATTGAGCACCCCCTCGGCTACAGCAACGGAAGGGGGAGTATCATTATGCCAACAGGGATTGGGCATCCCGTCAGCAGGAACAACAGGGGGGATAATCATTATGCTGATGGGGATTGGGCACCCCGTCAGCAGGAACAATGGGGGGTTACAAAATGCCCGATGGGTGGGCTCCCCGTCGGCAAGTAAACACAGTGGGGAAAAGTATATTGTTTGTGAACACGGGTGACACCGCCGCCGTGTTCTAAACAATATCTGGGATCCCACATTCCGCCCTGCAATGACGGGTCACTCCCTCATTGCAGCAGATGGCTGACGCTGCAATGACCAAGCGGCCCCTGATTGCAGCGGCTGATTTTTTAGAAAGTTGTGGCATGCTGGCAGAACTAGTGTCAGCAGCAGCATGCCACTGCATTGGGGGACGGGGGACAAGCCTTTGCAGGCTGTGGGGGCATTGGGCACAACAGTGCCACGCCTCCACAACCTGCTTGTGGAGAAAGCCGACGCAACATGTTTCTTGCGCATGCGCACAATCAACATAAAAATGTCTAATGAAAAATCAAATGTGTCCTGGTTTTCTTTTAAATAATGTATGTGTGTTGTTTTGAATAAAAAAATTGAGTGTGTTCATTTATTTTACACTTTTTATTGAGCAAAATCTCACAATATGGTAGTCTTAGGTCTGATTTAAACTACAGTACTTCACACTTTTCCTGACTGAAAAGTGAACATGCCTGTTATTCTGTGACATCCCTCTTTGAGCTTTTGGTGCTATCTACTGTCCTTGTGCTAAGCACACATCCTTCATGTGAAGCTATCAAGTATCAAGTGATTATGCCCAAAGAGAGTGCAGGTGTGTTTTTTCTTAACCGCGTATAGTGATTGGTTTAAAAACATCTAGTTTATAACATTGTATCAGATCACACTAATACTTTTAAGCCACTCTGCTAAAAAAAAGTAAGCCTGTGATTTTTAGATGATCATTTTATCACCAGAGTTTCAAGAAAGTCTATTAGTAGTAGGGGGAGTATTTGTGGTTTTTTACATAGATACATACAAATTGTCGGCAGATAAGGACCTCCTGGCCCAAGTATACTAACAGCATGCTCCCCAGGGACCCTATGTGTCCCTGGTAGTTTTCCCCTCCCACCTTATTACCAATATATCCTTATGCGTATACCAAACAGCCTTATATCCCACCACAGTCTTAGCCCTCACCACCTCCTCAGGGAGTGAATTCCAACTGTCCTCCACCCTTTCAGTGAAAAAATGTTTCATAATGTTTCCCCTGAATCTGCTCCCTTCTAACTTCATATCATGACCCCTCAGTTTTATGAGTCTCTTTTTCTGAAAAATGCTGCTATCTGGGACCCTGTTGATACCCTTTTGGTACTTAAATGTCTCACTTATGTCCCCCTAATCCTCCTTTGCTCCATGGTATACATGTTGCGGTCCTTTAGCAAATTGGATGAGACTTGTGGACTGTCGATGTTTGATTTCAATTGCAGAGATTTCAAAATTATAAGTAGTGTAACAAGGTATTGCCAAAAAAAAAAACATTTTATAAGTGCTAACAGTTTTGGAAGAGCATGGGCAAGCATTCTTATTAGAGTGGATAGAATACATATGTAACCATTAAATCAACCTGCAAAAATTATGTTTGGCACAGATCTATCATATCTTGTTTGGTGTGGGAGAACACCAATGAAATTGTAAATGTGGGAGTGGGTGCATCAGTATGGTAAATGCTCACTAAAGAGGCATGAGAATGGACCACTGAACTGTCAGGAAGTGATTGTGCATGGGGGTGGTAAGGAAAGAGTATGGAACAACCAGGGAATCCTTAACTTGGGTGTTTGAGGCATGATTAAACTTGGCCAGACTGACATGTGCATGTTGAAACACTATGTACTACGACATCCACCAAGTTCTAGTTTTGTTGCCACCCAATCTGCTTTTGCAGGTTCACAACAGGATGTTAGCAAGTGTCATGCTTCACCCTAATCAGTTCTGTTACATACAGTCACTAATGCAGATACAATACATTATACCTGCTGGTGTGTCCATGACACCCCTCTACCCAAGAGATGCAGTTGATTCTCTGTTGTCTTCCTGGAGATCATCATGTATAGTACATGACTGACTGATTACCTTGCCATAAACCATCCTTAGCTGCTGCTCTAAGCTAGGCACCCCACCCCTAAGATGTGAATGGAACCTAACAGCACAATGTGAAATCTTTAGTCCAGCATGTTCAGTGTCTGGAACAGTCATTTATGAGCAAAGATAGTTGATAACAGCAGGTTTTGGTGTCTTTACAAAAGAGTGAAGCATAACATGCATTCCTAACCATACTGCGCGGCACATGACGGGTTCATAACATTATTATACGCTTAATAGCGTACAACACTATAGCTAACCCGAAATAGTGCTGTCTAGGACAGTGAATGGTACAATACTGTGTATACTGCTGTACGTGGTATTGCACCATTCACACACTCCCAGGCAGAGGATAAGACCTCTGCTGGGAGTGGGTTCCACCAAACAGCTGCTGTGGCTCACTGGACAGAGCCACAGCAGTAGGAACCCAGGCACTGCATCTGGGACCGGGTTTGGTTCTTGGTCCCAGAAATTTAGTTTTTTTAAAGACTTTGTGCACTCCCCAAGTTGGACTCCCCCTGTAGTTAAAAATCTTTAGTGGGGGGTCCGGGGGGGCAACTCGCAACAGGGGGTGGGGGGGGGCAGAGCCTCCATAGAAAAAAAGAGTTATACTGCATGGCATAAATTGCACTGTATTGGCAGCATGATTTAGCCAACTGGCATAATGTCTTGAGACATTATGACCCCATGGCCTCCCACAGTGTAGATCTACTACATTATACTTGATGCCCTCTGATGATGACTGCAGTGCCATAACAACCCCATATGCATGAGACCCAAACTGAATCTCTGATGCGGGCTGGGAGATCACCCATTACAGAACACTACTGCCAACTCTCTGAGCCACAAATCATTCTGGTCAGCTGCTGCTGATAATGAGTCACACACACAAACACACACACACACACACTCTAAGATGAAATATTTATTCACACATGTTCATTGCCTAGAACAGTCAGTTATGTGCAACTGTCATTGAAAAAAGCAGTTTGTTTTGCAGCATTGCAACAGAGTGGGACATACTGCACCCCCCCACTCCATCAATGTAAAGCTACTACTGATACATTATACCTGCTGCCATGCCAGGGACGCCCCTTCACAAAGGAGACCAAATTGAATTTCTTATGCCATCTGGGAGCTTGTCCTGTACAGTATATGGCTCTCCTATTTCATTACCATAAACACTCATTGGCTGCTGCCATGGAACAGGTGAACCCCCACAAAGATGCAAATCCCTGAGCTCTACATGTTTAACATCTGGAATAGCCAGTATTGTGCAATGATTGTTGATAACTGCAATGTATTTTTGTGGCAATAAAGCAGACTAGTGCAAATGTGCAGACAACATAGACCCTATTGTGAATAAGATCAGTTTTTTAGCTAACCTGCTCAAATACAAAATTTAGCCAAATTACTTTGATTTTCAGGACTGTTTTTGATTTCTGAGTCTATACTGATGCAAAGAGGAAAACCAGATAATGTAATGATATTATGAGCTTGAATCTGTGAGATGTATCTGAGAAATACAAAGGAAAGGAAAATTGTTTAACCAGGAAAGGCACACTAAGCCAGATCCTGTTTCCAGGTGCAACCTGAGAGCAAAGGGAAGTTAAGTGACTTGCTCAGTGTCACACAGTACGCAAGTGGGGACCGATGAGATTCAAGCACAGGTATCCAGGTTTGCAGCTCAGTGCCCTTACCCACTGTGCTATACTGCCTCATGTAATATATGCTATACAATGGGAATAGAATAATAAAAACTATCCAGTAATGTAAAGTAAAGTGAAAACTGCCCTCACTTTCTTTTGTTTTCCTGCTGGAACCACCTACATTTCTCAGATCTCTCCTTTTTCTTCCCTTTCTCTTGTGGTATTTACGAATATATGAACATACGAATGTGCCAGAAGAAACAGACCACCTGGTCTATCTAAGTCTACTCAAGTATGCAGCTAGCACCCCTAGTTTGCAGTTGCCCCACCCCCCTCCCATTTGTCATCACACTGCCACCCCCCACCTCCCCCACCTTCAATCTCCCCTGTTCCCTGTCCCATGCCCTTTTGAAACTGTTCACAGATTTGCATGATACCACCCATTCTGGAAGGGCATTCCATTTTGCTACCACCCTCTCTGTGAAATAGTGTCTCCTCATTTCCTTCCTAAATCTTCCCCCCTCTATTCTTAGCACATGCCCCCTGGTGACCCTCCCCCTCCTTTTCTTAAAGACCCCATCTGTCCCATCGTTATTGATTCCCCTCAGATACTTGAATGTCTCTATCATGTCACCCTTGTCTCTTCTATCCTCCAGGGTGTACATATTCAGGTCTCTCAGCCTGCTGTCATAGCCTGTCCCTTCCATTCCACATATCATCTTTGTTGCCCTCCTCTGCACCCCCTTCAGTAGCCTGATATCACACTTTAGGTATGGCCTCCAAAACTGCACACAATACTTTAAGTGCGGCCTTACCAGCAACCTGTAGAGGGGCAAAACCACCTCTCTTCGCCTGGTCGAAAAAACCCTCGTTATGCAGCCCAGCATTTTGTTCTCTTTTGCAGCCGCTCTCCTGCACTGGGCAGTGTTGTCCATGGTCCCTGTTATCATTACCCCTAGGTCCTTCTCCTCCTCAGTGATCCCCAGCTTAACTCCTCCTAGCCAGTATTCTCTCCTTGGGTTATTCATCCCAAAGTGCATAACTGCTTGCTTAGGTCCCCCTGCAGCTGCTTCCATCCGTCCTCTCCATTCACCACTGCTCCGATTTTGGTGTCAGAGAACAGACTTATCTTGCTCACCACCCCATGTGCAATGTCTGATATGAAGAGCCCAAGCAATACTGGCCCCAACACAGAGCCCTGTGGCACCTCACTCATCACCAGCCTAGGAGTTGAGAGCTCCTCTCTCTCTCCACCACCTGTTGCAGCCTCCCACTCAGCCAGCTTGTAATCCAGTTCATCATTTTTGCCCCAACCCTACACCAGTTAGCTTCCCCCCAAGCTGCCCATGTGGCACAGAATCAAAGGCCTTGCTAAAGTCCAAGTAAAGAACATCCACTGCATAACCCTTAACCAGCTCACCTGTCACCCAGTCATAATATTGTATCAGGTTGGTTTGACAAGACTTCCCTGAAACAAACCCATGCTGCCTCACATCCTGGAGGCCATTGTCCTCCAGGTATGACACCAGTCTTTCCTTTTGGTATTGTCTCCATGAGTTTGCACACTATGGAGGTGAGACAGTGGGCGATAATTATCTGGTTCATCCCTTGGTCCGCTCTTGTGTAATGGTACTATTTTGTCAGCTCCATTGTCAAACACACATATCTCACTGTACAAAGAGTGTTCCCTGTTTAACACTACATTTCGGTGGAGTCTCTGGAACTTCTGCAAGACCCATTGTGACCAGTCCTGGTAGCAGAAAAGGAGACTCATGATCAGCATGATGTATGTGATTACCACTAATGCAAACTGACTGAGGGAGGTGGAATACCATCTAATGAGTTTGCAGATATTGAACAACTCAAATGAACCTTGTTCTGCAGAAGTGTGAGTGTTCAGCATGACAACAGGGCAGACTTCCTTTCCTCGCCTCCCTTATATTGTGTAAGCATGCAAAACACAACTAGGTACAAATTGCATTTATATTTTCATAACAAGACAGCATAAAAGACATCATCAGGCAATATATGCAATGAATAATATTAAACTTATTTTTTTCCAAGATGAAGACATCATCAGGCACAGTGTAAATAGAAAAAAGGATTATCAAACCTTATATACTGCCACAAAACAGGGTTAGAAATTTAAGCAACAAGTCTTGACAAGGTGTGTATTATTGTGTAATAATGTCACACCTCAGGTGGTTGAAGCATGGGGTCACAAGCTGAGTGCATTCAACACCTGAGAAGTTACATCATGCAAGCAGTAACACGACGAGGTGTGGGTTATCTCCTGATAAGCGCACACCCAGGTGCGTTGTTAGGCATGAGGCATCTGTGCTGAGTGCCTTATGCACCTGGACGTGCTCTTGTCGGGAGATAATCTACACCTCGGAGTGTGTTATTGTGCTTATAAAATGGGACCCCCAAGTAATAGATGTTCAACTAAAAAAAAGAATAAAAAAGTGAAAAAAAGAAGTTTGAATAGGTCAAAATAGTAAAACAATTGTCCCATTTGGAAAGTGATTCATCAGCAGTAGAGGGCTAGCTATGTATTTCTTACTATATAATTCTATGTATTTCTTACTATATAATTCTGTTGGTTTTACTACCATTAGACTCCCCACACACACACTTTTTTTTTTTCTTCTGTAGTGTCTAGCGCAAGTGCTCAGAGCCTCCATTTGCTTCAGTGGGACTGCAGGTTTTAGTGACAGGCATTCTGTAACAGAGTGCTGTCAGTGCTATAATATGACATCCTGTGTCATATTTAAACTGACGTGGTATCTGTTTAAGAAGTTGTATTTTGGGTTACATTTAGGTTTTTTTTTAAAGAAGGTGCTGACAGCTAAATAGCAACTGGAAGAGAGTGTACAGTTTAGAAATAGTTGCAAAGTGGACTGACAATTGTCATGGGAGAACACGCTGACGTTTGCCAGTTTTGTGATGGTGCGACTCGCTCAGTTGGTATTCTTTTAAAAAATTGTATTTTGGGTTACTTTTACTTTGTTATGTTACAAATAAGGTGCAGAGAGTCGAAATCGTCCAGGGCAAGAGTCCATCTGTTGAGACGTGGGTGGCAGTCCAAGCGAGCGTTGCCATGGCAACGCTCGCTGTCCTTTGCTGGTAATTTTTTGAAGGCGTAACTTGGTAAGTTTATAATCTTCTTTCTAGCACTGGCAGGCTTTCTTAAAAAACACAGAAGGTCAGAAAAAGACAGAGTCAGAGATTGTGCTGTTTAAAACTATGTCGCTGTCATTTTGAAAGGGGTGTGATTACATGAAGGAAAATGGCAAGGGGAAAACGGAGAAACGGCAGCCCTGGAAAAGAAAAATACATGCAGGGGTACATTTGTTTTTTTACTGTGTTTCTGAAACACTTTTGTAGCTGTTATTTTGAGATTTGTATGCGAGTGAGCGCTGAGGACCTCTTTCCGGGTTTGCGGTCGGGTTGTGATAGCGCTGTGGACTTTTAAGACTGCGGTCCAGTTTTATTTTCAGCGGTCAGAGGTCAGTGATATAGTGTGGTTAAGCAGTTGCAGTGGGCAGATCAGTGCCAGTCAGCTATGATATTCTCTGATAAGAACACGGATCTTAAGGGCTATTAGCCAATGAGATTTCTTGATTCTTAATGTCCATTTTATAATACACAATAACAAACACTCTGGAGTGCCTTATCACTATTATTCAATGGCTCTTTTTTTTTTTTTTTTTTTTTAAAAGAACATGGGGAAAATATGTTTAAAATACTTTTTATTTTCCTTAGGGCAGGTATAGATATTGGAAAAAGAGTCCATAGTTTCTCTTTTGTCCAGTAGGTGGTGCTGCCACTGCATGGTTGCCCTGTATCCTATTTTAGGTGTCTCTTTGTAGGTCCCTTTGTGTGTCTGTCACCTCCCCTCAGCTATTTTTTTACTGATGTGTGCCTGCCCTGGGACTTGGAAAAGTTATTTAATGCAGTGTGCCAGTATTTTTGTTTTCTTTCTTGTTTAACCTGGCCATAAACAGCACAGCTGTTTCTCTCAGTAATGAGCCAAGCTGCTGAGGAGTGGTGTGTGGAGTGAGTTTTGAAATGGGTCATGCTACAGCCAAGGCGGAGGTAACGAAATGCCATTTAAAATTACCGCTTTGTTTTACTGAACCGTTTTTGTGTTTGGGGAATCAAGTGGAGGAGGAGGATTATTGACAGACTTAGTGTCTATGTAACACAAGGACCTTCAGACACCAAGTCCTAAAATGAGTGGGGCGCTGTATTGCGCACACAGTACAACTGCTGGAATCGGGCTGGAATTCAGGAACATCGGGGACTGTCACTGAGGTGCCACTGTTATGGCTTTCTCTAACTTTTGTTTTAGGAGAGAGAACATTACAAAGTTGTGTGATGCTATGCTTTCTTCAGCCAAATGGACTGGTATCACTGAAGCACGTGACCGGCACTTATGTTCTGTGTGGGTCAGTGAAGCCGCTCAGATCGGGGGAAAGCAGATGCCTGTACCATAATTTCTGCATCTGTTATATGATCATCTATGTGTCTGGACTTCATACAGTGATGTTATTGTGAAATAACCAGTGTTGGGTAAGTTACTTTTTCTATTACTTTCTATTATTTTTGGAAACTTGTTCCAGAAAGCTCTGTGCAGTCACTAGCAAGGAGGGAGAAGTACAAGAAAAGATAATACACCTTACAGTTATAATTACATATGTCTTTTTATACAAAAGTAATATGTAACTGTAAATGACTACATTTATTTGAAACTAACTAGTAACTAACCTATTACTTTCAAATAAATGTCATCTGTTATAGTTTTTTATTATTTTTGTATTGTTTTTGTATAAAAAGAAATAAGTAACTGTAACTGTCAGGTGTATTACTTTTTCTAGTACTTCTCCATCCTTGTTAGTAATTACACAGAGCTTCCAGGATCAAGTTTCTAAATGAAATAGAAAGTAACAGAAAAAGTAACTTACCCAACACTGGAAATAACATCACTGTTCCAGGCACCCAGTGACCAAATTTCCTTGCCATTGTATAATTATTATTGCAATGTGGTATACAAAAACACTGTCAGGCACAATAGGGTGAATATACCTAGTTATATAGAAGTAAAGACTGACAGTATGAAATTTGTACTAACTACTGAATGGCAAAGTTGAAATAGTGAGACCAGAGCTATAGAAACAGTTTAATATCTATGTGGTCATTCAGACCAGTGGGAATTAGTGCCTTTTGACTGTAAATCCAGTAAAATTATTTCTGGTGTAATGTGTTAATGCGACCCCCCCCCCCCCCCCATGTGATCTTGTGACATACTCTGTACCATATACTTAAAATCATTTAATTTCCTAGTTCGGAATGTGACAAAATGAGCCCCCGAGTTGGGTGTCAGGGGTGGCAGATGTTATGGAGCACATGTACTTCATTTGTATTCAGACAGAGGGCATGGTGGGAGTTGAGCCTTAGTGATGAAATACAAAACCATGTCTCCTCGGAGGGGTCCTATCATGGCAGTAGGTTTTTATTGCTAAAGATTATGAATTCATGCTGCATTCTTCTCTAGGCAAGGGTTTGTGTGTGTGTTTGTGTGTGTGTGGGGGGTTTGTTAAGGTGGTGATTATTTTTTTTTTTTTAAGTGTGGAAGGGGTTCCGGCTGTCATAAATATAAGAACTGCAAATCTATATACCTAGACCCGTGTACTACTGGTAAGCATTGAACTCGAACTGTAAACAAAGTTTTACATTTTATATGATAGATGGCAGGTTTGGGAACAAGATAATTAAATTGTAATCTGCATGATGACAGACAAGCAAAAATGATATAATGCACATGTAGTGTAACTTACTGTTTTAATTTTGGTTTATTTTTAAAAGTAAATTCTTTACATAGTCATCCACTGCATGTAAACCCAGATACATGAACAGTCTTACTACTCAAATACTTTTTCTTGTTGTAATTTTTGTTCATATGGAATATTACCAGGGGCAAAAGTCTGTGTAGATCCAGCTGTATTTTCTTTTTATCATATTTTTTAATGTGCATGTGCAAACAAATAGTTGAAATTAACTAAGACTAATTTTTTAACCAAAACACAAAAAGGATCTTTTCCAAATTGATACCTGCCAAACTTATAGGTTTAATATCTCTACTTTGTTACTTTTCAACTGAGAAAAAAAATTGAGGTAACAAATCAGACAAAATTAGGTAACTTTGCCCTTATTAACTATGAACATATGAAATTTGCCAGCAGAAACAGGCCTCACAGTCTATGAAGTCTGCTTGAATGCGCAGCCAGCATGCCTATAATGCAGATGCCCCACCCCCATCCCCCCTCTTACCTTCGGAATCTGCTCAGCATTGTTCACCCAGTCCCTCCCCCTTGCCCTGTCCCATGTTCTTTTGAAACTGCTCACCATCCTGCATGCCACCACCTCCTCTGGTAGAGTCTTCCATTTCAACACCACCCTCTCAGTGAAATGCCTTTTTATCTCCCTCCTGAGTCTGCCACCCTTCAGTCTTATCCCATGTCCCCTCATGTCCCTTCACTTCCTCAGCTTAAACAACCCATTTGTGCCAGATTTGTTGATTCCCTTCAAGTATTTGAAAGTTTCAATCATATCCCCCTATCCCTTCTCTTCTCCAAGGTGTACAAATTCAAGTGTCTGAGCCTTTCTTCACAAGTTCTGCCTTCCATCCCCTGTATTATTTTTGTTGCCCTATGCTGCACCGCCTTGAGCAGCCTGATATCCTTCATCAGATACATACGCCAGTACTGCATGCAGTACTCCAAATGGAGTCTGACCAAGGACCTGTACAGGGGCAGGATCATATCCTTGTGTCTGGACAAGAACCTCCGTGCAATGCTCCCCAGCATCCTACTGACCTTAGCCACAGCCTTCCTGCACTGAGCAGAGTTGTTCATGCTCCCTGTGACCATGACCCCTAGATCCTTCTCCTCCTCAGTGACACCGAACCACACCCCACCCAACCAATATACCCTCCTTGGGTTCTTCACCCCAAAGTGCATAACTTTGCACTTCTTTGCATTAAAACCCAATTGCCACCTTGCCGACCACTCCTCAAGTCTGGTTAGGTCACACTGTAGCCACTGCCACCCATCCATGTCATCCACAACATCCCCCATCTTGGTGTCATCAGTGAACAAACTGATCTTGCTCACAGCCCCATGTGCAATATCTGCTATGAACAGACCAAACAACACTGGCCACAGCACAGAGCCCTGCAGAACACTGCTGGTCACTGGCCTAGGAGATGGGAGTTACCCCCCCAACAACCACCCTTTGCAGTCTATCTTCCAGCCAATTCTTAATCCAGTTAGCCATCTTAGCCCCCTACATATTTCAGCTTTGCCCCCAATCACCTGTGAGGGACCGAATCAAATGCCTAGCTGAAATCCAAATATAGGACATCCACTGCATGGCCATTGTCCAACTCCCTTGTGACCCAGTCATAGTATTCTTTTAGGTTGGCCTGGCATAATCACTTGGAGATGAGCCCATGCTGCTGCCCATCCTGGAGCTCATTGACCTCCAAGAAGGTTACCAGTCTCTCCTTCAAAATCACTTCCAAAAATGTAACCATGATGGAAGTGAGACTGACAGGTCTGTAATTACCTGACTCATCCTTTGTGCCGTTCTTGTGGATAGGCACCACTTGAGGCAACCTCCAGACCTAAGGCACACACCCCGTGTCCAGGGAGGTGTTGAACAGGTCAGCCAGTGGCCTGGCCAACACCTCTGCCATCTCCTTCAACACTCTAGGGTGAATACCATCTGGACCTGGTGCCTTATCCACCCTAAGTGCCTTCAGACCTTCCAATACCTTGCTTTTCAGAATCACACCATCAGTCACTTCCTCCCCCCTCATCCCCACCCTCCCAGTCCATGGAGGTAGCAGACCTCCTGCCTCCCTCATGAACACAGTGCAGTCATTCAGTACTTCTGCCTGTTCCTCCTCCTTCTCCTCCCACCCACCGTCCTTCTTGATCTGGACTATCCCATCCCTGCAGTTCCTTTTCTCCCTTACATATCTATAGAAATCCTTCTCCCCCTCCCTGATGCCCCGAACCAGCTTCAGCACCTTGTAAGCCTTGGCCTCTCTTACTAACTGAGTTACCTTCTTGGACCTCTTCCGGTACATCTCCCTGTCCTCCTGTCACCCTGTTATTTTCAGTCTCCTAAAAGCCACTGTCTTGGCCCTTACCACCTCCAACACATTCCTGGTCATTCAGCATCGCACCTTACCCTGGCCTTCTTGTTCAGGGTCCTGGTGCACATTTCAGTAGCCTCCCCAGCCCAGACTTTATCATATCCCACTTCTGTTGTGCATCCATCTCTGACCTAATCCCCTCAAGGCTCCCCCTTGGTATTTCCCTCATCCTTCCAAAATCCACTCACCAGAAGTCCACTACCCTTGTTGCTGATCCCACAGCCTCCCTGCTTATTCTGAGTATGAATCACACTGAAAGGTAGTCACTCCCAACTAGTGGGTCCTCCACCCATAACTCCCTCACCATCTCCCCATTTCATAATACCAGGTCCAATATATATCACCTAGCTCATTTGGTTTGTCAATCATCTGCACCAGATGGCTATCCTGAAATGCATCCAGAAGTACCTGTTCCCTGGCACTAGAGGTGGCTTGGGTTCCCTAATCCATCCCAGTTAGATTGAGGTCCCCCATGATCACCACGCTCCCCTTACCACATACCTGTCCAATCTGATCCCCCAACTCCCTATCCAACTCCTTGGATTGTGCCGGTGGCTGTTATAGCACCCATAGCCTCAGTTTCCTACCCCTTGAATATAGGAACTGCATCCACAGTGCGTCTGTCCTCCCTTCCTCACCCTCATCCCTAGTGCATCTAATGCCATTCTTTATGTAAATTGCCTCCCCTTCCCCTTTCCCCACCCCTCTGTCTTCCAATAAACCCTGTACCCAGGGATTGCCAGATCCCAGTCCTGGTGCTGGTTGGCTCACGTCTCTGTGATAGCTGGAACATCCACTATCCCTATGTTTAAGAGAGCCTGTAGTTTCACTACTTTCTTACCCAGGCTCCTCACATTCAAGGAGACTACCCTCCATGCATTACCCACTTTCTCCCTGCCTTGTGCCCCCTCTACCAGATCTTTCCCTTGTGGCCCAATCTCATTACAAACACTGCTGTCAAGGGGGGGTCAGCTAGTTCAGATCCCCTACCTGGCAACCTTGCACACTAGCTGCACACTTGCCTCCCCCTCTTCCTAGTTTAAAACCCCCTTGGAAGCTAAGTATCCCTCCAGTTTCCACTTCAAGACCCCCTGCCCAGCTCTACTGAAGTGCAATCTCTCTGCTACAAATAGGTCACTGTTGACCCATGTGTTCCCCCAATCTCCCACCTGCCCATAACCATGAGAGCAACACCACCCCACCAGTCAAGAGTTAAACTCCACAATCCTGTCCTTCCTCACCCTGCTAGCCCTGGGTACTGGAAGCACTTCTGAGAAGGCCACCAAACACCCAACCTCCATACTCAGCTTCCCTAGCTCCACAAATCTCTCCCTAACCAACTCCACCGGACTCTCCCCTAGGTCATTGGTGCCTATGTGCACCACCACATGAGGCTTTTCTCTTTCCTTCTTGACACGTCTAAGCAAAGCCTGCCCTGCCCTACCCGCTGTTAAGCCCGGTATGAATTCTACTCAACCAACTGTGCCATTCACCGCTCCCTCCCAACCTGATCCCCCTTTAGTATAGAGTCCCCCATCACTACTACTCCACCTCCCTTTCCCCACCTCTTGCCTTTAACTGCCTGAAAACCCTGTCCCTCTTTTGAGCATTCACATTTCCCTGTTCACCAGCACCCAGACCCTCCCCCCTGCACTTCCCCCTCCACTTCCTGCTAGACCTCTTTTCCCCATGCTTTCCGTCCCACTCCCTGTGGCCAATGCATCATCTATGATCCCCCTGGCTCACCAAGTGCCACTCCAATTTGCCCTTGGCTGCATCTCCTCACTGCTCCCCTGCCCTATCCCCTCCACTCCCCTACCTATCGAGCCCCCACCTCGCCCCATCTGGAATACAGTACCCAGCATTCTCCCTACCCTGATAGTTGCATGTCCCATTCCTGAGGATACCATTCTCCTCCTCCTCTGCTACTGACACCATAACCTTGTATCTGATACTTAATCCTACCCCCAGCTACTGGCATTGTCACTGTTGCCACCCCGATACAGACCTGCATTGTGGCCTGGGTTCCACTTCCTCCTTTGTGGTATCTTCCTGCCATCATTGGGTCTCCCTGTTGAAGGACCCTCACATCCTCCCTGGTTTTGGCCTCGGGTTCCTTCGGAGGACTCTCCCACTCCTCCTGAACAGTGAAGTGGCTTTTGAGATGGACTGGATGGTCGATGTGTCTCTGCCCCACTCCTCTGAATCTCCCTGAGCCCACCGTGGTCCACCCTGTAATTTGCCTGGGCAGCCATTGTGGCAATGGCTGGGGACAGGGTTGCCTCTGGGTGGGGGCTAGGGTCTCCAGTTCTCCTGCCAGCTCAGCCCGGAGACTGGAGACCTCTTCCCTCAGCCCAGAAAGGTGCTTGCACATCAGGCAGCACCTCAGTACCCAGAATGTCAGTCTGAAGAATGCTGCATCACACCCAGAGCACTGCACCACTCCCTTCATCATCCTGACCTGCTTACTACTACTACTACCCCTCCTTCTCAGTTAATTTTTTCTCTTCCCTTTCTCCCCTTTCCTACTAAATTACTCCTCTGCTTTCTGCTTCAAGTGTCTTTGCTAACCTAGTTGGCTGCTCTTCTCTTGTACCGCTGCCTGTATTCTCAGATATGCCCTATCTTATAGGGTGCTGCCAAATGTTCCCTGTGCTTTTAAGTAGGTGTACCTCTGTCAATGTCTATAAAGACAGAGCACTGGGGGAGGGTGGGAATGGGGGTGAGGAGGTGTCACTCATCTTGCCCGTTCACTGCAAAAAACAATCAGGTGCCTGGGATGTGATCCTAGCTGATGGTAGCTCAGAACCTCCAGAAATTACCAGCAACAGAAAGAAAAAGCTACTGAGCCAAGTTAGTTCTATTTCAGTCCTGCTGCTATGTGAGAGAACTTCCAGGTATTTAAACACAATTAGCTGTAAACTGATCCTAGCTGTGGGGGAAGCACAGAAGCTTCCAGAAGGTTGCTTGCAATGCCTGTTGAAATATCAATCCCAAACTCACAAAATAAATCACAAAAACAACTGTATTAAACAAATCCAGGAACTACTGCAAGGAGAATGAACACAAAAGAATGTAACACAAGTACCTGGGATGTGATCCTAGTTGAGACTAGCTCAGAACCTCCAGAAATTACCAGCAACAGAAAGAGAGAGCTGACTGAGCCAAGATAGTTCTGCTTCAGTCCTCAAAAATGTATAAAAGGAATCCTCATAAAATCTGAAGAGTTAAGAGACACTAGAACTTATAAGGTGCATACCAACCCTTACAGTCCTAGGGTATACCAGGGCTGAGACATTAAGCCTTTGACAATGGCCATTTTAAATAAAACTGAAATAAAACTCAAATATACAGACGTTAACATGTCTGTATTACCTGTATAAACCTATGTTAATGCAGGCATAAGGTTTGAAGAAAGCAAAGCCAACAAAGTAAGGAATGAAAACTGTTAGGGTTTGGATTCTTGGGAGTCTTGGCGAATCAGTGGTGTGCTGTTCTTTTGGGCTGTCAACCCTTATGCCTACCCCATCCACCCATCCCCTACCAGCAACAGAAAGAGAAAGCTACCTGAGCCAAGCTAGTTCTGCTTCAGTCCTCAAAAATATATAAAAGGAATCCTATGGCCAGAACCTATGTTAATGCAAGCATAAGGGTTGAAGAAAGCAAAGCCGACAAAGTAAGGAAATTAAACATGTTAGGGTTTGGATTCTTGGGAGTCGTGGTAAATCAATGGTGTGCTGTTCTTTTGGGTTGTCAACCCTTTTGCCCACCCCATCCACCCATCCCCTAGCCTCTTGCCTGAGCACAAGGTACATAGGCAAGTCCATGCCACATAGGCATATAGTGTTTGTAGGTAGAGAAGTATGACTTACCACATGTGGCCAATAGAATGAGTCATAAGTTTATTTGGGCTCTGTATGAACCAAAAGATCGTGTATAAGTTTGTTTTCTCAAGGGAAAGGGGTGGGCACCAGGGTTGATAACCTCAAGGAGCACCTTGTGGCCCCTTTGCCTGACACCTGATGGCGAGTGAAAAAGGCAGCCACTACAGTGACGTCACTGTAATAGTCAGTTTCCGTGTTTTGCCTTCCCAGTGTACAGCCATCTTCCCGGACCAACTCCAACCTGGAGTTGGAATCCTAAAGTCTGGGGGTTGGGAGGCACAGATCCCATATGGGGGGTGTGAGGCACATCCACACATAAAACACTGACAGGGCAGCACAATACCTGTGTCGGTATTGTGCGTGCTGTCTTCAGAGGAGGTTGACAGGTTATATTGTCGACCTCATTTGGTGCTTCCAGGAGCACCATACCACCAATTCAGTCTCCAGTGCGGTAAGTCTGGGTCTTTTCACATGTACTGAGCAGAAAGAGGATATCTGTACACCCTGCAACACCCTGCCACCAGTAAACCAGTAGGAAAGGACAGGAAAATGGCCAGTACCCAGGAAAATTAAATAACATGAAGGAAAATGTATGTGGGAGAGACAAAAGGGGTAGGTTTGAGAAGATTCAGGCCCTGCAATGCAAAACTATTATTGTAAATTTGGAAAATTGCCAGCCTTTTGGGGGATATGCACACTCACAAGGCTTGCACTAGTGCCAATATAAAGTTCCACACTGAACAGTGTTAGTGCATGCATTGTGTGAGACTGTATATCCCCACTAATGAGCATTATAAATTTATAAAAATAATCAAATGAGTCAAAAATGGAGGTCAATTTAACCTCTACCACCATTTTTAGAAGTACAGCTTGATATTCTCATTTTCCTGCCCATGTTGGGCATGATTGATGTCTTCTTCTCCCCCACTGAAGTGGGGGATACAGCTTGGGGGCTTGACATTTACTGCACTTGAATTGCTTACCAATTGATATGAGTGCTTCTGTTCCTGTTAATTGTGAAATATGTAATATTATAAAATATACAGTTGAGACATGCTGTATCATTCCATTTAAGTTACATCAGTATCCTAGAGGGATCCAGCAACCTAGAGTTTCCTAATACTGTATTATCACTCAGGGTCACAACAGCTTGGAAGAAGCTGTATATCACATTTGTAGCTATTTCTTAATGTGGTTCCAATACTCTGTGATCCACGACATTTCTTGCTGAGTGTATATTTTTTTGTTTCAGATAACTTGAACCATATAAGCCATCATTTATCTTCAAAAATGCAGTCTCTTTTACTGGAACAGTTACATTTTGAGCATGACGAAGTAATACACACTGTTAAGCTCTTTTACTTCATAAAAGCAGTTATAGATTATCTCTTCATAGCAGAGTTTTTGAAGCACATGCCTGTTGATCTGTTTTCCTCTTTTCTTGCTGTCTATTTGACTAAATTATATGTTTCTCACATTGAGCAACAGTAACTGCATTTTGTTTCTGGTGATACTTTTTTTTTCCAAAACCCACAAATTGCAAAATGTGATATACTGTATACTGATACTGTTTTGGTCAGTTTTTCTTTTGACACTGTTTTGCAGCCCATGTTCACCTTATTCATTGTGTGAGACTTCACAGCCAATTTCAGACTCAAAATCATGCCATTACTCACATCTAACGTTCCTTCTTTTTCAGTATTTTGCAAGAAAGCAATTGACTTACATACATACCCCCTTACAGTGCAATTTGCATTAAACTGTCACCTCAGTTAGTTGCTTTAGTACTTCTCAATGATCTGCATAACTGTTACTGAACCTAACACAAAGCCACGCAAAAGAGCTTTAATATATGGATGTTCAATTTAATAAGTCTGTAAAGTATACAAAAAAATCCGGTAATACCCTTAAAGGTTTAGTGATAACGCTATTGTCAATCACTGGTAATAGTATTGTCAATCACTTTTAATAGTATAGTTTTGTGCTGATAATATGATCGTTGGAAGCTTCAGAAAGTATATGTTCTGCCCCACATCCTAAGCGTGCCTCTTCATTGGCTACTTTTCCTCTGTGGGTGGGCCGAACAGTTTAAAAAACATGGCAGTCGTTCTGCTGCTTAGCGAGTGTGAACTCGGTTCTCCGATGTTATTTTCTTTTCCATGATCAGCAAATTAAAATATCTGGTTGATCCTGCCATTCCACTGGTGAAGAGCAGGTAGGATCTAACTGTTTTGAAAAAAAGAGTCAGGTGCCGGCAACCATCAGGAGCGAGCAGTCAGCTGAAGACACAGCACGAGACAATGAAGTGGTTCACCATGACCCACACTCCTTAACTGAACTGGTGAACTGCCTGTCTGAAAAGATCCCAAAACACACTTGTATCAATATAGAAAAACAAATAAAGTATGTTCCATGTGTAATACTGATCAGCAATACCACCTCACGGTTCTGGACATGTAGGAACCTCTCGATGATATTACTGACTGGTAATACACACGGAACCATACATTATTCTCTATGAAATGTGAGAACTTCAGCACAATTGATGCATTGATTCATTAATTAATTGATTGACTGATTGGTTGATTTATTTTTTGCCTGGTAAGTGTACTAGACATAAAATGAAGGAATAATGTATGACAGGGTGTGTGTCGTGCTGGGATAACATCACACTTTGGGAGGTTGGGCAAGAGGCCACAGGTAGAGATGCAGCGAATTTAAATTCCACAGGTGAAGTGAACATGAAGTGGGCACTTCGTGTTGCGGGGAGTGGGCAATGCAAAGTGCTCACTCCGCCTTGTCATTACCACTTCACATTAAGGTGGAATGGCAATGCGAAGTAAGGTGAAGTCATTGTTTTTAATGGACTTTGCGTTCCTCATTATGATTCAAAGTGATCCACTTGGTGTTTCAGATTTGGCAGCCCCCCACATCACATGGCTTACAGTACTGTAAGTCACATGCTCTTTAGCTAGGCAGGAAGGAAGTGAGTCATACAAGCAGACACTTTTACTTTCTTCTGTGCAGGAGAGAGAGAGGAGTGTGTTTTGTGACTGCTGATACTTTGAGATCGGAGCGAGGAGGATATTTAAATTTTGATTTAGACCCAATAGCTTTTTTAAAAGTTACATTTTTTTGTCTTTTCTGTACTCTTTCTTACTTAATTTGTTCTTTCTGTAAATTTTATTTTTCTTACCTTTATAAGTAGTTAGTTGTTTGTCTCCCCTTCCCCAGAAGAAGGACCAGCACCGCCTCCTGTCCTGACTCTGAGGCAGTTGAATCACCACCACCACCACCACCACCACCACCACCAAGTCCAGCACCAGGTCCTCTGGAGCAGGATGTGCCTTTTCCCCCAGGCCCAGGTGTGGATCCCATCCCTGTTCAGCACTGTGACCAGTCGGCTTGGTTCTCTCCACACCTCCATTGTTTGGCAGTTTTTTGACTGTGTCAGGGGGGACAGCAGTGTGGTCAATTGCTGCCTATGTGAGGTGGAGGTGCACTGTGGCCCCCGAGGGACTCACCTGGGGACTGGGGGCTAGCACATCCATAAGCTCAATCACCACCAGTTGGAGTGGCAGGCTGCCACAGAATGGACCATGCCTGCACCTGCTGGCCATTCTGTGGCAGAGGGTGCAGCTGTGCATGGCGGCATTCCTAAGAAGAGGAGGGCCACAGCAGCACCTGCTGCTTCACCAGGATCGCATAGAGGGACATTAGTTGCAAATTATGTCCATGCTGGGACTGCTGCTGGATCACCAAGGGATATCACATTAGTTTTTTTTTCCTCACACCATGTGCCCCCCTACACCTTCCTTGCTGTGTTATAAAATGTATTCTTCCACCATCCCTGACCCTTGTAAGTAATTATGCCCTTTTTTGTTGTCTTCCATATGCGTGACACTTTGTATTCTGAGCAGTGCAAGTATACTGTGCTAAACTGCATGTGTGCAGTCAGTCTTCTTTCCAGTCTGTGTATGTACTGCAGACACTGTCCAAATCCCTGACTTAAAAACATTTATTAATGAAAACAATGGTGGGATAGTGAAGCCTGGAGAGATACTACAAAACAGGCTTAAAATACATCCAAGTAACTATTAAAAAAGATTAATGTGATTCGTGACGTGATCGTAAATCATGATTTGTGACTGCATTTGTGACTGTGATGATGAAGAACGTGATTTGTATCACAAGTGACTCGTGATGATGGTCCTGACTTAAAAATGTATATTAATGAGTACAATGTTCATGCAGAATTATGCTCCACACCTGTCCAGTCCTCTGAAGGGAAGCCAAAAAAACAACTGTGACTTAAGTTAGATATGGAGATTGGGGCCCTAAAGAGATGCAAATGCACAGACAGATTAAGATTGTGCTGTGCACTGAAGAGATGCAGATGCAAAGGCTCAATACCTAACCAGTGCTCACCATCAGAAATTCTATTCTGGGAAAGAATTCATTTGCCGGCTGGGGCAGGCTACGGGGAATTACACAGCTGCAGTGGATAGCAGGTTCGCATTGCTGAAATTATGTGGCACAATAAAAGGTGTCTGATTTGATGACACGCATCACACACAAACTCACACACACAGTAAGTAATGTGTAGCAAATTGAAAACTTCAGTAATATAACCACATATTTTAAACAAACTAAAATTATGCACTGCTGCACCACAATAATCAGTAAAAAATGGCAAGAATTCTTGAAAATATTACTGTGTGTACATTAACACAGTTCGATAAGAAAAATATCACCAAAACAGAAAGCACTGTCTTTTTCTCCAAGTTAATCTATCTACACCACAGATACACCCCTCCCCCAAAGCACACTTCCACTGTCTCTCAGTATACAGACTTAATGTTGTACATTAACATTCAAAATCCACACACAAACAATAAACGCTTGATGATATGAGCAAAGGAAGCGTCCTATAATCGATGAACTAAAGTTCCAGCAAAAAAAAATGACTCAAAAAGGCTTTTTTAACAGCTTTTAGAAGGTTTGAATTGCAGAGAGCTCTCAGAACAGATTGTCTCTTACACCTTTATACACACTACCTCAAACTGAGGCTGCGCAGAACAATCTAGAGCCCATGTGACCTGAAATCCCATGAATCACTGCAAAATTTGCCTTTGGAGCTTAAAAAAAGGTGAAGTGAGGCAGAGTACATTGTTTTCAGTGGACTTTGCATTATCCATTTTAATGCGAAGTACTCCACTTCACATTGCGGAGCACTCCGTGAATTCGCCTTCACTCCGCGAATCACTTTGCGGAGCGAATTGGGGCCACTTTGCCCACTTCTAGCCACAGGCTGAGTGCGTCCAACACCCAAGAAATGATGTTATTCTAGCATGACACATACCCTGGAGTGCATTATTCCTATTGAACAATGGCTCATTTCTGTGAACATTAAAAAAAAAAAGATTAAAAAATGGATTTAAAATAGATTTTTATTAGTTTTTTAATGGGTAGGGATACATAGGAAAAAAACAGTGCAGATTTCCTATTTTGTCTTGTAGGTGGGGCTGCTGCTTCAAGGTGCCTAACCCAGTCTCACAGTGCCTCTGCCTATCTCTTATTGTGTCTCTTTTGTTCACCACTCCCCAACCCTGGAAGCAAATTTTGTATTTAAGGTCTGTTGAAGTGCTATGCTGATTTTGTGCAGGGAAAGGGAACTCGAACAGAGGATTGGTAAATGGAACATGGTGCTTTTAAACAGCACATGGGCTCACAGGCATTTACTGTCACAAATTTCTCCTGGTACTGTCTGTGGGTGTGATATTTTTTTTCTTATGCTGTTTATTTTTCCTAAGCTGGGGGGGGGGGTGTTCCTATGGTTCCTCCTCATCCGGCTGTCACTTTGGCCCAACCCCAGCCACAGCTGGAGCATAACCCCTATGCCCTACCCATCTCAACCACATCACAGAGGGGACCTACCACGCTCACCATGGAAGGCCAGCTGAGCACCAGGGGAGCTGACTTGGGTGTGTCTGCCATGACTACAGTGGACCACCTTCACATGCATGAGGAGGATTTTCTCTTGTGCTTGGTTCCCCCTCCCCATGGCATGGGCGTGCAATGATGCCAAGGATGTTCCATGCATATGTTTGTGCCCAGCACGTCCGGCATCAGCCCACGTTGACCCCACAGCTGGCCACTACATGCACCAACCCCCAGCCACTGCCAGGAACCAGCACATCCACAGTCATCCCTTCCCACCCTCCCCAGAGAAGGAGATCAGTCCCTGAGATGCTCAGTCCTCCTCCCTCTCAGCAGACCCCTGACAGCCAAGGTCACTCCCGACTCTTGATCACTGGCATTATGCAAGGTGTGGCATCCAGCACCTCAACTCTCAGCACCACTGGGCTGGTGGCAGGTGTTTTTTATACAAAAAAAATCTAGTGATATGTGCACACACATCAGTAGCAGGATTACTGAAGTCAGGGAAAAGGAAACAGCCAAAAATCCGGTAAGTGGATTACGACACTTTAAATGGCACTTGGCACTCACTGTCCTTTTTGCAGTCACAGATTTCTCCTGGTGCTGTATATAATAGGTACTGTAGGCTGCCAGTTTACAATCCAGCTTTATTTATGTGTGTTTTTTTTTTTTTTTGGGGAAGTATTTTCTTTTTGTACTCAGTACTCCAAATGTAGCTTTTTTACCGAGAAGCTGCTTAGGGTGAGGAGCGAGAGTGGCACTTTTGAACTCCTCATGGCTCATGCACTCCCACAATTGTGCTGGGGGAACCACTGGTTTCATGGCTTGGGTTCATCTGTCATCAATGTTTTTATGTTTGCTTGCGTGCATGTGCAAGAAACATTATGCAGCAGCTTAGGAGAGATGCGGGCTGTGGAGGCAAGGCACTGTGGCAGCCAATGGAGGCACAGCATTTTGGGGGCTTGGCAGTGGTGCACCATTGGAGGCACAGTGTGCTGATGACACTGGCTTCCAAAAGTGCCACCAACTTGTATTGTTTTTGCCACAGCAATCAGGGTCCACCTTGTCATTGCAGTGTTAGCCATTCTGCTGCAATGAGGGAGCAACCTGTCATTGTAAGGTGGAACATTGCCTAGTGTAATATTGTTTATGAACGCAGTGGCAAGCTGCCGCCATGTTCACAAACAATATTGCACAGACCCCAATAGCGAGGGGTGCTAAATCTCCCTCAGCATCATGCACCCCCCAAAACTGTCTTTGTTTGCTGATGGGGGCCCCAATCCCCATCAGCTTCAGTCCCTCCCTGCCTAGTTTAATTTGCCGATAGAGCCCACTCCCCATTGGCACACATCCCCTCAAAAGTTGCTTTCTGCCAAGGGGTGCCCAATCCTCGGCTCTTGCCCTCCCCCTTGGTATGTGCCGATGAGTGCCCAATCCCCATCAGCTATAGCACCCCAAAACTAAACAGTTGGGTGGCATGCTGGGAGCCCACCCCAGTATGCCAAATGCCCTAGTGAAAACAAAAAACCATCCCGTGATGTTTCTTCTTTTGTTTTTTTACCTGCAAACCAAAAAAACGGTCCCTGGTGGAGTCTGGTGGCCCTGCTCCCATCCCACTCCCACCCTATGAGCACCCTGCTTTTCCACACACCCCCACCCCATACTTACCTCCGAAACACAGCATGATGATCTTCAGTGGACCGGGAACACGTCTGCACTCTTCAAAGCCAACCATGAACTGAAGAAATGCCGGTAAACTATATAATGGCATACCTAGGTTTTTTTCAACTTTGGTGCAGAGGTGAGCTCTCAAAAAGTCTATGTTGCAAATTTGGTGGCAAAAATCAAAATGACTGTTTTCTAGCGTGCATAGCACAGTTGTTATGCACACTCGTAACTTCGCAAATTTGCAATATTTGCACCCCAGATTTTCAGTATTGCTTTTTTCCCACACCTCCTTATGAACAGTACTGCTGTCATTTTTCACATCTTTGCCAAAATGTGTTTTTGCACTTCCGAAGCAGAATAAAGCAGTCGCTGTGGGAAATCAGTGTTTTGGAAACATTAAGAAAATCACAGTGACACTGTTCATGAGCAGAGGTCCTAAAATGCCTATGTTGAAAATTTGGTGATGAAAGTCCATAAAATGCCTGTGTTACGCGCATGCATTGTGCAGTTTCCACGTATGCTTGGAAGTGTGAGCATTTTTAATATTCCCACTACAGATTTTCAGTATTGCCATCTCTTCACACCTCCATATGGATGGTACAGCTGTCATTCTTCACATCCTGCCCAATCTGTGTTTTCATACATGTGGTGCAGAATGGCATGGTCGCTGTTGGAACTCAAAGTTCAGAACACACTGACAAAATCACACTGCTACTCTTCATGAGAAGAGGTCCCAAATGCTTTCATGGGGTGAGGTCAGAAAATGGCCTTGTTGAAAATTTGTAGTGCAAATACCAACAAATGCCCGGGGCGTTAGGGTTTCTACCCATAACGACCCACCCTGTACAGACTGAAAGGCATCTGGGTGTGCCTTTGGATTGTTGACTATACTGTTCATGCCATCCCACCTCCCCAGCCACTGACTGGCATCGAGGTGTACCTTGGACTCTTCGTCCCCAGAATTCACTCCATTATCCTATGGTGCACCCATTTCAGTGTATGTCCTTATGTAATGGGGTGACTGTAAAGCCAAACACCCTAAGGCACACCTCAACAAGTGTCGGTGTCTGCAGAATAGGGTGAGGTGACATGGCATGACCATCATGCGAGACAACCCAAGCACTTACCCCAATGCCTGTCCATCTCTACAGGATGGAGGTGGGGTTGGCATGAAGTTCAATACTTCACTGCCATGCCTATTCTGCATTTATCTAACTCCTGCATTTCCAATGCTAATACCAGCAAGCAAACATCCGGCATCGACAAATGCTTGTTTTAAATTGTGGTTCAGTTAGGAACTTGTTGGGGCTATGTGTGTAGTGTGTAGTGAAGGAACAACTGAATGCCTGGACTGAACGTTTGCCTGAGGGATGACTACTGGCACTCTGAGTTGACAAGGCAGTGTGTCTACTGGTCAGTATGCAGTGATTTATTTTATGTGCTGGCTTGTTTGATGTGGTCATGTCTGTGCTGGGACTAGAGCCATGATGTTATGCTGAGATAACATAACGGGTCCAGACCCAGACTGACCAATCAGAGGCCAACATTCTTTCTTGCTATTGTCTAATGTACATTTTCAGGCATGACCCAGGAGAGTTCAAATTACACTAGATCTGTAGCAGTGGAAAGAAGCATAAGAACGGAATACAGCATATTATACAACTTAGTAAGGAGTAATACAGCCCAGACATTTGTACAGAGTAACACAACAGTAAAGAAAATATATACAATGCTTCATAATATAGAGTAACAAAATTCATGAATTATCTTACACATAGTACAGCAGGAACAGCACTGGAATGTTAAGCACAGGTACAAGCATTAGTTGCAAACACATTATTTTGCAGTTCATGCCTGAAAAGCATACATGTGAAGAGGGATGATGAAAGGCCACCACAAAGGAGTTCAGAAGGTTAGAGGTCAAGGGGGAGAAGGCTTGTTTTCCCATTTTAATGGAACATTTGAGGCTACCACACCAGATATTGCAGGAACATATCAGCAGAGGTAAGAAGGTAGGCATGGTATGCATACTACATTAGAGTAGTTGGGGAAACAGGAGTTGAAGGCCTAAAAAGCATATAAATAAAAAAAGCCAAGAGCATAGGAATGCATTGCTGAGGGAGACAACCATCCCAGTCTTGAGTATAATAAATTCTGATGGGTAAGAACATTTGTGGCTAGGGCAAAATCACAAATGTCATTGTATGCAATGTGCCCCTTAGCCATGTTACACTTGGAGGGGTTAAGGAAAGATGGAATACCACAGATTAGGCTGGGCAAAAGAATATGTTGTGCAATTGTAAGATGGACATTAGTGGCAAGGGCATGTCTGAGCTTATAGGCTAGGCCTAATTTAGAGCTGACAGACTTGCAAGTAGTTTTTCATTGTATGTGACAGTAGCAGATGATTCCAGTTGTTTTTTTAAAAACATTAGAAAAATTGCTCTTAAACTGGTTGAGTGTTAAAAATCAGGAAGATACGAGTGGCTAATTCATTGCCAGCTGTAAAAAAATGCAAACCTGACTTACTGGCATTACAGTGTAATGCAAATTGCATAGTTACATACAGTAGGAAACAAAGTTCTGTAGTACATCTGGGGCTAGATTCACAAAAAATCGCAAAGCACAGCACAAAATTTTGTGTCACACTTTACATTTGCCCAGGTGTCCAAAGGTGCAATTCACTGCAATACCTGACTGTGAATATGACTAGACTGAGGCAGTGGTAACCCCAGTACCACAAGCACCGGCCCGACATGTAGCCAGGAGTAAGGCCTCGCAATGAATAGCACAGTTCCACTATTCCCAATTCACAAAGGCGGCCATGCAAATGAGCCTACTGGGCATGCAAGGTCCTAGGTGGATATATGCATGTCCATCATTTGTCCATTTGCATAGGCTGCATGGAGCTTAGCATGGCCCCCCAGCCCCTGCCAAATACCCAGCTGTGGTCCCTGACGTCTTGTGGTCCCACCCACCAATCACCAGCACAATTATAGATACTGTGTATAACATTCCCTGGTGCTAGTGGTACATCTCCCACTCTGCTCTTTGTGGTCCTGAAGCTAAATAAATATGTTATCCCTGGTATCTAGTGGTACCCTCCTTCAACCAATTGCCAGCCAGAATAGAAGTAAATATGTTATACTGTACCTGTTGCTAATGGTATCCCCTTTGCCAGTCACAAAACCAAACAGAAATAAATATGTTATCCCTAGCTTTTAGTACTCCTTCCCCCCACCTGCACCCATGCCGGATGTAGATCAACATTTTCCCTGGTGTCCTGTGGATCCTCCCCCCACCCAATCACCCACCTGAGGTATGGACACTGTTTCCCAGTGTCTTGTGTATTAACTCCACCATCACCCATATCCCCTGCACATTGTATTTCAACCATTCGTTGGTGTCTAGCAGACCTCCCCCCCACCCATTCCTGATCCACTGTATATGAAATATAAACCATTACCTGGTGTCCAGTGGACCCCCCACTACAGAAGGTAATGCCACACCACCCCCTTCCCCCATCATGACTGTGAGCCAGCGACTGGCACAGTCCTCTCACCACCATGACCAGCCACAGACTGAGCTATCAGTGAGCATGTACTGTATACAGTACACACTCCTTGACTGACAGGTCAATCTGAGCTGTCAGTCAAGATGTGAGTACTGTATACAGTACATGGTCATTGACAACTCATTTGGTGGCCAGCTGTTGGGGTAAGAAAAGGGTTGTGCTGGTCACTGGCTAGAGGTCATGACTGGGGGGCAGATGAGTGATGTGGCACTACCTGCAAGGATGAGGGGGTCCACTGAACTCAAGAGAATGGTTTATATTTCATATACAGTGCATCGGTGATGGGGAGAGGGTCCGTTAGACTCCATGGAATGGCTAAAATATAATGTACAGGGGATAAGCATGGTGGGGGGGGGTTATTACACATGACACCAGGAAACAGTGTCACTACCTTCGGCGGGTGATCGGGTGGGGGGATGGGCCACTGTACACCAGGAAAATTGTTGCTATACATCAGGCAGGGTGTCGAGTGGGGATATGGACCACTGGACACCAGGGAAACTATTAATGTGCATTGGGGATGGGTGTGCATGGGGGGAGGGGCTACTAGACACAAGAGACACATATATATTTTTATTCAGTCTGCTGATTGGCTGAAAGGGGGACAGTGTATTTCCTCACATCAGGATGGTGATCATGGGTGGGGGGTCTACCTGAATGGCTTGCACCATTATGGTGAAGGGCATCAGACAGATGGTGGGACCACTGGACACCAGGGACAATGTTGAATAGGTGGAGTGAGAAATCGAGCAGGAGGAGGGACCACTGGACATCGAAGAGTATTTCCATTAAATGTTAGGCTGGTGATTGTGGGGAAGAGATCCACTGGCACCAGGGAATTACATTATTTTTGATTAACAGTTGTGCAAGTGATCAGCGGGGGCAGGGGGACCACTAGCTACTATAGAATAATTACAGTTTTACACTTGGGCCAGCAATTGTTGGGGGATACCATATACCACTACCAACCACTAGGGTTGCACAGGATTAAAACAAAGTATCAGTCGGTGGTGTTTGCTCCACACAAGGGAACCCCACAAAATGTCCTTGCACAGAGCAAATGTTTTTTTACATCAGACTGTCCCAATATGTAGGTTCCCTCCCCACATTTGCATTGCAGTCCCCACCACACTTTGCCCTGGCACAGACCTGGTTTCAGCATGCAAACCCGGGCTTTTGTGAATACCAGCTTGGCTCAAAACCCACTTTGCTCACACAAAACTAGGTTTATGCCAGGGCAACGTTTTGTGAATCCAGCCCCTATTTTGTTATTAGTAGTATAGAAGTTTTGATAGTTGTTCACTATCTAGGCAGTCATGTTTGCTTCACCGCATAATGGTTTGAAGGGAAAAGATGGATATGGAAGATAGCCACCCTTAAATTCTGCAGCCTTTCAAGTATGCTGACCAAGCAGTTAGTGCAGCAAATGCCTGCATCAGCCATGGTACACATTGTGAGCTGCAGGAGGCCATTTTGAAAATCAGGGAGCAGTTTGAACAGAATGACGACATCAGAGGCAGCCTGGTAATAAAGGGAGCCATTGAACATGTGTCCACAGACCACTGTTTGTGAAACATGATGGAGTCTCCTCAAGGTGAATGCTTGGTGACTGTTACATTCCCATTAATCATGGGATTGCGTCTCTTCTTGATGAGGAAAATTCAATGTGGATAGGCACAGTAAGGTTTAGACTGGCCTTATACACAAAGACATGGTGAAAGTCCAGCATAAAAAAAGCATTTGTCAATGCCGAATGTTGATTGCGTTGGTCTGTTGAGCTCGCTCACTGGACCTCTGTCACTGGCTCAGTCTGTTTGTCCCGGTGCTGTAGGCTGCTCTTTTTTACGGGGCTGCTGTCTGCGTTGGCACCTTGTTCTGCCGAGGAAGAAATCTGCAGCTGTCCCGACAGAGCTCCTTTGAGGTGGCTCACTCCCCATCTCTCACTCGCTCATTCTGTTTCTCCTGGCGCTGCAGGCTGCCCTTTTGTACTGGGCTCCTGCCTGTGTTGGTGGCTTTTTCTGCCCACAAAGAAATCCACAGCTGTCCTGACAGAGCTCCGTTGAGGTCGCTCACTCCTTCTGTCTCACTCACTCCTTCTGGTTCTCCCAGCGCTGCAGGCTGCCCTTTTGTACTGGGCTCCTGCTTCTGTTGGCACCTTTTTCTGCCCACAAAGAAATCTACAGCACTCCCAACAAAGCTCCGTTGAGCTCGCTCA
Organism: Neoceratodus forsteri; assembly: GCA_016271365.2. NCBI lineage: Eukaryota > Metazoa > Chordata > Ceratodontiformes > Ceratodontidae > Neoceratodus > Neoceratodus forsteri. The sequence goes on along the minus strand of CM028130.1, from coordinate 661,978,202 downwards.
CTCCCCTTCTCTCACCCACTCATTCTGTTTCTGCCGGCGCTGCAGGCTGCCCTTGTCTACTGGGCTCCAGCCTGCGTTGCTGCCTTCTTAAGCCCACAAAGAAACTTGCAGCAGTTACAATACAGGTCCACTGAGCTCACTGACTCGCTCATTCTGGTTTTCCTGCCACTACAGGGTGCCCTTTTGTACTGTGCCCCTGCATGCATTGCTGCCTTTTTCTGCCCACAAACAAATCTGCAGCAGTCCCAACAGAGCTCTGTTGAGCTCACTGACTCCCCCTCCCTCACTCGCTCGTTCTGTGTCTCCTGGCACTGCAGGCTGCCTTTTTGTACTGGGCTCCTGCCTGCATTGGTGGCTTTTTCTGGCCAGAAAGAAATCTGAAGGAGTCCCGACACAGCTCCATTGAGCTCGCTCACTCCCCCTCTGTCACTCATGCATTCTGTTTCTGCCAGCGCTGTAAGCTGGCCATTTGTACTGGGCTCCTGCCTGCGTTGCTGCATTTTCTGCCCATAAAGAAATCCACAGCAGTCACAATAGAGCTCCATTAAGCTTGCTCACTACCGCTCTGTCACTCGCTCGTTCTGTTTCTCTTGGCGCTGCAGACTGCGCTTTTGTATGTGGCTCCTGGGTGCATTGGCACCTTTGTCTGTCCACAAAGAAATCTGCAGCTGTCCAGACAGAGCTCCATTGAGGTCGCTCAGTCTCCCTCTCTCATGCGCTCATTCTGTTTGTCCTGGCGCTGCAAGCTGCCCTTGTACAGGGCCCTGCCTGAATTGCACCTTTTTCGCCTACAAAGAAATCAAGTAGGCAGTCCTGATAGAGCTCTGCTGAGCTCACTAAGTCCCCTGTCTCACTCACTTGTACTGTTTCTCCCACTGCTGCGCTGGCCTTTTGTGCTGGGCCCCTGCCTGCACTGCATGCCTCTGCCCACAAAGAAATCCGCCTTGCAGTCTGACAGCGCTTTGGTGAGTTCGCTCACTCCCCCTCCATCAGTCGCTCTCTCGTTGTGTTTCTCCCAGTGCTGCAGGCTGCTATTTTGTACTGGGCTCTTGTGATGGGGCCCTTGTCTACCCACAAACAAATCCGCAGCAGTCCAGACAGAGCTCAGTTGAGCTCGGTCACTCGCCCCTCTCACTCAGTTGATCTTAATCTGTCCCAAACACTGATTTCCCAGAGTGACCATGCTGTTCTCTGGCAGGAGTGCAAAAACATATTTTAGCCAGGATGTGAAAAATAACAGCTGTAGTGTTCATAAGGAGGTGTGAAAAAATGCCACTGTTGAAAATGTGGAGTGAAAATATTACAAATTTGCGAAGTTACAAGGATGCGGGAAAAGTGCACAATGCACACTTGTAACACTGTCAATTGATGGGCTATCATCACCAAATTTTCAGCATAGGCATTTTAGGAACTCTGCTCATGAACAGTATCATTGTCATTTTCTTAATCTGTCCTAAACAGTGATTTCCCACAATGACCACTCTATTAGTAGTAAGTAATGTAGTAGTAAAAAACTTTTTTTGTATACAGGAAAAGTACATGTCGTTTGGATAATACTATCCAGTTTTCAAGACAGTCCTGTGCAAAATTTCCAAGTTTCACATAATCACACCAATTTTAGACAAACAGTCAAATACATACTTTAAACACACACACACACACACACACACACACACACACACACACACACACACACACACACACACACACACACACACACACACACACACACACACACACACACACACTACACACAAAGACAAGGTTATAGGACAACAACAATATCACATACATGTACATAAAAGAACCTGATACATCTTTAACCCCTTAAGAATTTTTTTAACAGTTTTCACAGAACGCAGTGAAGGAGGGAGTGTATTCCAACATGCTGATGCTTGTGATACTAGTGTTCTGTCCCCAAATTGATTTTTTCGCTTATCTGGATCAATTCTGTTTTGGTACAAAGTTCTGACTGAATGTCTTCTGAGGGCCGGATTTTTATTTGCTAATATTTTAGCTATGTTGTGTTTTAAATAAATTGTCCTATATTTATAAATAAATAAGGACCAACTGTTCCTATATTCCAAATCAAGAGACAACCAATTTAGCTTAATTAAAAGGTCACAATGATGAGTCCTAAAATTACAACGTAGGACATATCTAGCTACCCTATACTGTAACTTATCTAATTTACTCAAGAGTTGTTTAGTTGCAGCTCTGTATATAACCTCTCCATATTTAATCACAGGGAGTATAAGCTGTTCTGCAATCAGTTTCCTGTCCTGTAATCTCAAACTTTTTGTAGTTCTCTTTAAAGCACCTAACTTTTTATGTATTTTGATAACAGACTCAATATGACTTTTGAAAATCAATAAAGAGTCAATATTAACTCCCAAATAACAGTAGTTTGCAACTTGTTCTATTTTGGTTTGGTTCAGAGATGTGATCTGTACATCAGAATATCTATGTTGTCTATCAGCTCCAAAAAACATCAACTTAGTCTTATTTACATTCATTATTAATTGAGACTTGGAGAACCACTCCTGTACCCTGGTAAAGTCAGTCTGTAGGTTTCTCTGGAGATCCACCAAGTTATATCCAGAGGCCACCAAGACAGTATCATCCGCATACATCCTTATGTCTGTATGCTGAATCACTGATGGTAAGTCATTATTGAATATCAAAAATAACAGGGGTCCCAGAATGGACCCCTGAGGGACTCCCCTTTTGACAGTCTGAGGGTTTGAAAGATAACTCTGCAACTGAACTCTCTGGAAGCGGTCAGTCAAATATGACATAAACCATGTTAGTGGATCCCCAAAGAAACCCAGACTGGTCAACCTCTCAAAAAGAATGGGGTGGCTCACCAAGTCAAATGCTTTTGACAGATCAATATATTTCGCTGCTGTATCCTTACCATTATTCAAAGATATACAGATCAGATCGTTAAATTCAATCAAGGTCGACGTAGTTGAGAAACCCTTTCTAAAGCCTGACTGATATTTTGTTAGTAGATCGTATTTTTCCAAATATTCTCCCATTTGCTGACTTTTTTATTCTGCACCGGAAGTGCAAAAATACATTTTGGCAAGGATGGGAAAAATGACAGCTACACTATTCATAAGTAGGTCTGGGAAAATGGCAATGTTGAAAATCTGGAGTGAAAATATTATAAATTCGCGAAGTTACAAGCATGCGTGCCAACTGCGCAACACACACTTGTAACACAGCCATTTTATGGAGTATCATTACCAAATTTTCAACATAGGCATTTTAGGACCTCTACTCATGAACAGTGTCACTGTCATTTTCTTAATCTGTCCTGAACACTGATTTCCCACAGCAACCACACTATTCTGCACCGGAAGGGCGAAAACACATTTTGGCCAGGATGTGAACAATGACAGCTGCACTGCTCACAAGGAAGTGTGACAAAATGCCAATGTTGAAAATCTGGCGTGAAAATATTGCAAGTTCACAAAGTTAAGTGCATGCATAGCAACTGCGCAACGCACTTTCTAAATAAAACAGTCGTTTTTGATTTTCCACCAAATTTGCAACATAGGCTTTTTGAGATCCCACCTCATGAACACTGGCACTGTTGTTTCGTTACTCGGCCCAGAAGGGTGATTCTGCACAGTGACCGCAAAACCACCTTTCGGGGCCAATTAATGCCATGACAGTTCAAGAATTCATGAGAAGGGGTCCCAAAAACCCCATGTTGAAAATTTGGTGAAAGAATTCCCAAAAATGCCTGAGATATGCACTACAGTTGAAAAAACCCTATTCATTACATTATACAGCTTACCGGCATTTCCTCAGTTCGCGGTCGGCTTTGAAGAGTGCAGACGTGTTCCCGGTCCACAGAAGATCGTTGCACCAAGCTCCGGAGGTAAGTATGGGGTGAGGGGGGTATGGGGAGGCTGGGTGCTCAGTGGGTGGGTGTGGGTTGTGGGAGGGGGGCAGGGAGACTACGAGAGACCGTTTCCTTTTTTTCAGGTACAAAAAAAACAAGAAAACATTGCGGGACTGTTTTTAACTTTACAGGGGCATGTGGCACACTGGGGTGGGCTCCCAGCATGCCACTGGAGTCTGGTTTTGGAGGGACAGCTGTAGCTGATGGGGGATTAGGCACCCCCATCGGCAAGCAACAAAATGGGCATATGGCACGCTGGGGTGGACTCCCAGCGTGCTACCAAAGTCTTGTTTTTTTGGGGGGGAAGCTGTAGCCAATGGGGGATTGGGCACCCCCATCAGCAAACAACAAAGGGGGGAATTCCTTTCTGCCAATGGGGATTGGGCACCCCCATCGGCAAACGACAAAAGGGGGGGAATTCCTTTCTGCCGACGGGGATTGGGCACCCTGTCGGCAGACAATTAAATGGAGGGGTTACATTATGCCAAGAGGGATTGGGCTCCCCCGTTGGCAAATAAACATGGTGGAGGGGTAAATATTGTTTGTGAATATGACGGCAAGCTGCTGCCATTTTCACAAACAATATCAGGGGTCTTACATCCCGCCCTGCAATGACGGATCACTCTCTCATTGCAGCGGATGGCTGAAGCTGCAATGATGAGGCAGCCCCTGATTGCAGCGGCTGATTTTTTTAGAAAGTCGTGACACGCTGACTGAACTAGTGTCAGCAGCAGTGTGCCATGGCATTGGAGGAAGTGGAACAAGCCTTTGCAGGCTGTGGGGGCATTGGGCACTACAGTGCCACTCCTCCACAACCTGCTTGTGGAGAAAGCTGACGCAACATGTTTCTTGCACATGCACGCAATTAACATAAAAAGGAAAGCAAGCAGCAACATGCTCCAAGAAACACATTATAGTGTATGGTGGAATGCGATTGTGTATGGAAATCCATACACCACAAAAACTTGTTCTGCTGCAGTAGTGATGTCCTCACTAATGCTGAACAACTTTTTGTTCTAAGTTAGTGAGGATGTCATAATACAAGGGGCTACAGCAGACGTCCTGATTCACCCCTTGCTGTGTGAAAGGGGTGTGCGAATGTGCTGGGCAGCGGCAGTTGTGAATCGATGGCCTCGGCAGAACCGAGTGAAAATATGGAAAAGTGAGTCTCTTTTTGTCTTTTTTTGGGGGGCACCATACACTATAAAGAACATTATATGGTTACCCATACACTACAAAGCTATTCTTTTACCTAGTAGATACAATGCCGACTTGGAGACTTCTCGAGCTTTGCTCTCGAGGTCATCAGTCAGCATTGTATCCACTCGGTGGAAGAATAACCTTGTAGTGTATGGGTAACCATACACTATCCTATATGTTTGCAGCATCATCCATCAGTTTGCACAACAGCATAGCATAATCCAGGCTCCTACCCACTGTACGTTCGCGCCTCTTACACACAGTGCTGAAACAAGAGTCAGATAACTGACTAAAATGATGACATTTTATCACAAAAGATTTCTATGGCACTTTAACTTCAAGCCTGGTGTGAAAGTATTCAGGAATTAGCATGTTTTCTTGCAAGATCTATGGTCAAACCTCAACAGCTCCACTCAACATCAGAGCATAACTTCCTCTCTTGAATGCCTCATCATTCTGGAAGACAGCAAGGAGTCACATGCATAGGTGCTGGAACCTATGGACTTGGGGATGCTGCACCCCCCCCCAAACATTTGCTCATGAGCATTCATTGTGTGCTTTTGCTTACAAAAAAACACCTTTTTTATCCTGTGTCCTTTTGAACTTCAGCACCCCCTTTTCCCCTTTTTCCAGCACCCATTGTCACATGGTATAGTTTCTTTCTAAATGGCACCACATGTTGTCATTAAGCAGGATATACCATCAAAACATCAAAAACATTACAGTAAAGACCAGTACTGCGACAAATTCAGCATTGTCACTGTAATAGTCCCACTGTACACTGATGCTGCTTCACTCAGTGTTTTGCCCCCTTTTGGAATCAACTCCAATTCGTAGTTGATTATTTTGAAATTGAGGGTGCAGGGGTCATAGCCCCAGCAAGAAAAAAAAAACAGTGTTTTCCTGATGAGTAAACTGCTGTCTGTTGGCATTGTGCCTGTTGCTGTGATGGATTTAGACAACTTCATTGTTGAAGCAGCTTGGTGGAACCACTAAGCAGTCATGGAATACTTACAAAATTCTAACTCCACTGAATTTTTAGGTGAGTGCACAAAATTTTAATGAAATGTAAATGGCAATATTGTAATATGGTGTCAAATGAGACACTGACCTTCAGAACATGTTTATGGATCCCCAGGTAGGCATGCCATGACTATTAAGAATCACATGGGTACATTTTCAGTTAACTTCATCCACTTGATTACCCAGAGACTGTACATAATGCTTGTGGAATGTTTATCTGTGGGGTAATGGACAATGTATTTTCTTAATATAGTTCAATCAATTGTTTTCAGAATTCCACAGAACGAACCTAAAAATTCAAAAAATCTATTCTGCCGGTAAAATGGCTATTCTACCAGAATTCTGACAGCTGAAATCCACATTCCACACAGCTCTTGAAGAGGACATTGGTTTTAGTAGACAACTTTCTATATTCCTAGTAATTGGTTTGTTTTTCCTGACATTAACAGATTATAATTGCAAAAATCTTAAAACACTGCAAAAGAAAGAATTCCAGCTGCCCTCGATTCTAAAATAAAAGTCATATATGGTTGGTCACCCAAGTGACTTGTACCATAAATCAAGCGGAAAAAAAAGTGGGTGTAACTCCATTCCTTTTCTGAAATCTGTTGTTTATTATGTCACAAATAACATGCACAAATTTATGGAGATGTTTTATGAAATAATACAATTAAAAGATACTGGAAAAGGGCTGGCCCGGTGGCACAGAGGGCTGAGGCACTGTATGTCTCACCTCGTGGCATGCCAGCAGCCTGGGTTTGGGAGCAAGCCTGGGTCATCGGAGGTCAGCACAGGGGGGTGGGTGGAGCTGGATGGAACAGCCATCAGGCAGCTTTCCTCTCTGGGAAGGTGGGGTGGCATCCCTCACTCACAGCTACCCCCTGGTAGAGGCCAAGGGGCTGCATAAGCAGGGTGCCGCCAATAGGCCAATGGGGCAGGCGGAGGAGGAGGACCGTTACCGGGGCTGTAAGGCACATGCATGCCTCCACACACATGTGATCTTCTCCTGGGTTCCTTGGGAAAAATGGGGAGAAAAATGGGAAACACCAGCAGCAGGATGGTGACTGACTCTCCGCAGGCACTGCTCCCAGACTGAGCATAAGGTAAGCCCTGATAATTCTGGGGAATGGAGCTGAGAGAACAAGTCAGATGGGGGCTGTACAGGGAGGAGAATAAAATAGAAATACTATATAAAAAAAAGATACTAGAAAAGAAATGCAGTTGCTCCCACATTTTTTAACCTATAATCATAAGGAAAGAAAAAGAATACTTATAATTAGAAATTAACAAAATTACTTAAAACAAGAAAATGTTCTTCAATTTAAGAATGAGACCTAATTTTCATACTAAAATGTGCATGTTGCACTTTAACTTAAATAACTAATCACAATAATGATAACTATTACAATTTTGGATTGAGACAAATAATTTACTGAAGGAAAATGACTGAGCACAAAACAAATCTAACATGTCAACTCATCCTAAGGTAAAAGTGGTTTCATTTCTGACAATAAAAATAGCAGTTTGACATTTCATTATATATAGGCCCATCCACACTAAATGGGTACATTTGCACCATACTTACTTTGCATCCCATTAATCAAAAAAATATTAATTTAAAATGGCATGGACATACATGTCAGCCTACCACTCTTCTTGGGTGGACAACATAAATAACATTAACAATGCAATATAAAGCAATAAATGTGATCTACAACATTTTCAGAATTGTCCCTTGATTTTTATGTTGGCGTGCTTGCGCCTCTAACATCTTGCGGTAGTGGATATTTGGAGGCATGGTCACTGTTGGGCGAATGCAGGGCACGCACCAATAGGTGCGTCCCTCATTCCCCAATCAGCCTGCATGCAGGTGCCACACCACCCAGGCGAGCACATCTAAGGAAAGAACCACTGCAATGCAAGCAAAGCTCATCACACACAGTGGACCTTCCTACGTGCTTGCCCAGCATCAAACATGGTGGCACAGTGGCCGCTAAACTGCCGACTTTGGGGGTGCCCAATCCCCCAGTCAGCTTACCCTGCCCCTCTTGTATGCGCCAATGGGGGAGCCCACTCCCCGTCGGCATAATGTGTCTCCCCCCTCTCCTTTTTTGGTTGCAGAAGGGGTGCCCAGTCCCCTTCAGCTCATGCACCTTCCCACTTTTGTTGTTTGCTGACAGGAGTGCCAATCCCCATTGGCATCTGTCCCCTACTCCCTATATGCTAACGGAGGTGCCCAATCCCCATCGACTCGGTACCCCCAAAAAACCTAAAAAAAACGTCTGCAATTTTTTTAACACCTGTAAACAGAAAACGGTCCCTTATAGTCTCCCTACCTCCCACACCCACCCACTGCACACCCTGCCTCTCCAAATCCCCTCACCCCATACTTACCTCCAGGAGTCTGGCACGACAATCTTCGGTGGACCAGGAACATGTCTGCACTCTTCAAAGCTGACCGTGAACTGAGGAAATGCCAGTAAGTGGTATCATGGAATAAATAGGGTTTTTTCAACTTTGATGCATATTTTGTGCATTTTTTGCAATTTTTGCACCACATTTTCAACATGGCGTTGTTGGGACCCCTCCTCATGAATTCTATCACTCTTATGACCTTAATCAGTTCTGAAAGGTGATTTCGCAGTCACTGCGTGGAATATCCTTTTGGGACTGATTAATGCAAGGACAGTGGCAGTGTTCATGAGGAGGGCTTTCAAAAAGCCTATGTTGCAAATCTGGTGGAAGAAATCCAAAAAATGGCTGTTTTACGAGCGTGTGTTGTGCAATTGCTACACATGCTTGTAACTTCTTGAATTTGCAATATTTTAATGCCAAATTTTAAACATTGTCATTTTTCTACACCTCCTTGTGAACAGTACAGCTGTCATTTTTCACATCCTGGCCAAAATGTGTTTCCGCACTTCCTGCACACAATAGCGCAGTCACTGTAGGAAATCAGTGTTTTTGGCAGATTACAAAAATGACAGTGACACTGTTCATGAGCAGAGGTCCTAAAATGCCTATGTTGAAAATGTGGTGATGATACTCCATAAAATGACTGTGTTGTGAGCTTGCGTTGAGCAGTTTGCATACACCCTCGTAATGTGCATTTGTAATATTTTCACTCTGGATTTTCACCATTGGCATTTTTCCACACCTCTTGATGAACAGTACAGCTGTCATTTTACATATCCTGCCCGAAATGTGTTTTCGCACAACCGGCGCAGAATAGCACGGTCGCTGTGCGAAATCACTTTTTGGGACAGTTTGATGAAATGACAGTCACACTGTACATGAGCAGAGGTGCTAAAATGCCTATGTTGAAAATTTAGTACAGAAAGTCCATAGAATTACTGTGTTACAAGCGTGAATTGCACTTTACCCACGCACCCTTGTAACTTCACAAATTTGCAATATTTACATGCCACATTTTCAACACTGCAATTTTTTTACACCTCTTTATGAACAGTACAACTGTCATTTTTCATGTCCTGCCCAAAATGTGTTTCCACACTGCACTACCAAAGACAATGTCAGCACAACATTCAACATTGACAAATGCTTGTTTTTTCAGGTGCTGAGTGAGACATTCTGATATCATACATCTTGTATGGTTTGCTTCAATATGCCTAATTGATCTGGCATTTCAAAACTGCTATTCTTCCCTTGCAAATCAACACTACATTAAAGTGTCTATGTGTCAGTATTTATTTCTTGCAGTTTAGTAACAAAACAAAAAAAAAGTCAAAAGTTCCATATCAGCTTTTCTGTCTCCCTAGGTTACATATGTGATAATGCTCCATACAGTAAGTAACAAGACTGATGAGATTCAGGGAATCTGACCATACCAAAATAATCACTATCTAATGTACTTATTTTGTATTTGATGGCATCTGTATTTTCAACTTTGTTCTCATGCTGCAGCTCAGAGTCCGTTCCAAGTATTCCATTCTGTCCACACCCATCTACATGCGTAACACTCACTGAACTGGCTGTAGAGCATGTGTTAAGCACCAGATATCATTGGTTGATTTCTAGCCAGTCAAAATCATGTTTTTCTGGCATTTAAACTTGTTTTTCCCATGAATCAGACATTCAGATGCTAGTGCCTGCATTGTTTGTGTAATCTGTCCTGCCTGTTACAAATGTGAGCCTCTGTTATATACAGTAGGATCATTGCCTTATTTTCTTACTCTGAATTGCAATCAGGCACTGCTCAAAGAAGCTGTACAAAAATAAGGAGAGAGAGGTGACATGATAGAAACTTTCAAGTACCTCAAGGGAATCAACAAAGTCCAAGAGAGTAGCATCTTTCAGAAAAAGAGATGTGAAAGAACAAGGGGGCACAATTTGAAGATAATGGGGGGATGGCTCTGGGGCAATATGAGGAATTATTTTATCATGGAGAGGGTGGTGGATGCATGGAATAGCCTTCCTGAGGCAGTCATGGGGTCAAAAACAGTGGGAGAATTCAAAAACGCATGGGACAGACATAAGGCAATACTGGCTGGGAGTAGGAGGAAGTAGGCTGTTGGTTAACTAGGATCTGCAGATTATGCAACAGGTAGGGAAATGAAAAGATTAGGTGGGCCAAGCAGTCCTTATCTGCTGTCAAAGTCTATGTTTCTATGTTAAAAAAAACTTATTTGAGCTGTTTTTTTTTCTTCAAGTAGATGCAAGATTTGCATTCTGTGCTAAGTCATTGTCTTTGACAGGCTAGAAATGTGGGTGGGGACAGATAAAGGGCAATCCCATTTGTAACAGCTTACGACCCTATCCTACTCTACCCTACTCAGCCTATCATTGCTGCATTTAGGCTATTAATTTATTCTGCAGCTCCATTTGCTGCTATGATTGTATTCATATGTATATGATACGTGATGGGCAGGAGTGGGATATGAAAAATATCCTCACTCCTGCAGAGTGAGCTCTGTATTCTCACAAGTGCCAAAGGTACAAGTGAGAATGCACAGCTCATGATGCAGGAGTGACAATATTTTCCATACCCCACAATCTGCACCTCATGTGTGCAGTTTATACCACTGGGGTGAGAGCTTTAGGATCATTATTTGTGTTTCTGTGTGTTTTCTGCTCATTTTGTGTGTGTGTGTGTGTGTTTTCTGAATGGAATGGGAGTGAGAAACACAGGTGAGTGTGTTTTGCAAAGCTAACTGAGTGATTCAGAGGCTCACTGAGAAAGACAAACTGCTGCAGGTAGCACTGAGAAAGACAAACTGCTTTGTAAAAGTTTCATTTAGAATTCATGTTGTTTTGAGGCTGAGATCAGCACACTAATGGACTAGGAGTGTTAGAAACTTAGTGGGACACAGGAGAGAGTGTCTTGCAAAGGTAATTGAGTGTGTCAGAAACTTAGTGAGAAAGACAAACTGCTGCAGGTAGCACTGAGAGAAACTGATTTGTAAAACAGTGTCATTTAGAATTAATTCAGGTTGTTTTGAAGCTGAGATCAGCACAGTAATGGGCTAGGCATGTTAGAAACTCAGTGGGACACAGGTGAGAGTGTTTTGCAAAGCTAATTGCGTAAGTTGCAGCTTTAGTGAGAAAGAGAAACTGTTTTCTGAAGCAGTTTTCTTTAGAATGCAATCTGCAGTGCAGATATTCTCACTCCGGTGACATCAGAAGAGTGAGGTTAAATGTAATATCCTCACTCCAGTGACATCAGTAGAGTGAGGATAAATGTTATATCCTCACTCTGGTGATGTCATCAGGATTTATCCTCACTCCAGAGAAAATAACACAGATTATTCCACTGAGAAAGCTCTCACCCCAGTGGTATAAATATATTTATACAATGGGGTGAGAGCAATATCAGTGTGATAAACAAGGTTATTTCCTCTGGAGTGTGATATCTGATGATGACATCACCGGAGTTAAAATTTCTGACAAATATACATACTCTGCTGGAGTTACCACTCACTCACTTCAGCCTGCATTCTAAATTGAACTTATTCACAAATCTGTTTCTCACTGCTACTTGCAAGTAACTCAATTAACATTGCAAAGGACGTTTAGCTATTTCCCATAGTGCTGTAAAACTCCCAATCCATTTCTATACTACTCTAATTTTCAAGAAAGCCTGAATTCTAAATAACAGTGCCTCATAGTTTCTGTTTCTCACTTGTACTTGCAAGTAACTCAATTAACATTGCAACGGACATTCAGCTGTTTCCCATAATGTTTGTAAAACTCCCAGCCCATTACTATGCTATTCTCATTTTCAGGAAAACGATGCACTCTAAATGACAATGCCTCAGTTTTTGTTTCTCACTGCTTGCTGAAATTAATTCAATTATCACTGCCAAACACATTCACCTGTTTCCCATTATGTGTATAACAGTCTCAGCTCATTCAGAAACATTTACACACACACACACACACACACACACACACACACACACACATCACCCCACCTCTCAGTATAGCCTAGAGGTTAGAGTAATAAGCTTTGAACAAGCTTGCTACATCACACATACCAGACCTGGGTTTGATTCTCACAACTTCCACTTCCACACTGTGTGACTCTGAACAAGCCATTTAACTGCCTAGTGCTCCCAATTCACCTCTAAAAAACTTACACAGTTACCAAACAATGAGATAAAAGAGCAGACAGGAAAACATCACTATACTTCTGAAGCTCTCATCTCCATTGTATAAACAGCACATGTAATGGGCAGATTCTGTGCTACGGATAATATTGTCACCCCTGCATCATGGGGTCTGGATACTTTCACTTGTGCCTTTGGCACTAGTAAGTATCCAGAGCTCACTCTGCAGGAGTGATAATGTTATCTATATCACACTCTTGCCCATTACGTATTCTATACATATATATAAATAGATATAATGACTATGATTTTTTTATGCCTTTATCTATATTTTTGACATGTAATTTGCATTCTTATTTTGCTATGTAAGTTGTCCCTCCTTTTTTCTCAGGTTGCACCCGGAAATGAGCCTTGGCTCAGTGTGCCTTTCCCAGTAATCAGCTTTTAAATGAACAAATAAATAAACAGATAAACAAACAGACCAACAAATGGGACAGATCCATCCCTGTTACAATATGGCTTGAGTACTGACCAGTGTTTTGTATCCTCAGTTCAGCACCATTATAAAAATGAATATTTTTGCCCATAAATGAGATCAACTGCATTAATTGCTGCAACTTGATTGCAGAATCATTGCTCTCTGTATACTCTGGATATATTCTCAGGTGCCTATGCTTGTACTAACTTGTGTTGTAATGTGACTTGCTGTTGTATCTAAATCTTGCTGTACTTGTTTATGTAGAGTAACTGTCCTCTCTGTATAATAGCAGTGTCAGTGGCTCAGTAGGTAGCACACTCACCTCTGAGGCCGGGAGATCAGAGGGCTGTGGGTTCAGTTCCCGCAATTGGTTAATATACCAGTACTGGCACTGTAGTGCAGTATGAGAGGCATGCTGCTCTTCTGAGGTGCCGTGTTTTGGATGAGATTTTAAACTGGGATCCCATCTGCCTGGATTGGTGGTAGTTCAGGTGGATATTAAAGATCCCATGGAACTTATTGAAAAGAGTAGGGGTGTTTTTATTGAAACCACATCAAAATACATTAAAAAAGACATTAGTATACAAAAGAAACATCAATAATGAAAGAAAAAAAAACACAAGGTAACTAGTACAATACATTAATTGAACCATGAAAACAGTCATTCTTAAGCATGTTTTTAGACATATAGGCCCGGATATTCAAACTGCGCCATTCTGAGGCACAAGCCCTTGTGCCACTCAAAATAGTTACGCAGGGGTGTGGCCGGGGCGATATTCAAAGGAGTTGCGCTATTGAGCAACTCCTTTGAATATCACCCCAATCACAACCACTGTGCATGCGCGTGGAACTTGTGCCACCGCAAGTTGTCAGAGTTGAGCATTAAACTTGCTGTGGCACAGTACCATGCGCCATCGCCAAATTTCCGATATTCAAGGTGACATGCAAATGGGGCCATAATTCATGCGAAAGTAGCGAGGGGGCATTTGCATGTGATTATGGCCCCATTTGTCTCGATCATCATGTAAGTGCGCCGATCCCGAGGACTTGCGCCCTGGCCGCCCTGCCAGGCAGCAGCCGTCGAGGACCCGCGCACCCTGCAGCCCGATCAGCGGGCAGCGTGAATACAATCCACCCACACATCTCCCAATACCCGATCGCGAGCAGAGCGTAAAAACAACCCCCCACCCAAACAGCTCCCAATGCCTGATCGCGGGCAGAAAGTATCAAAACCCCGCCCAAACAGCTCCCAATGCCGATTGTGGGCAGAGCGTAAAACAACCCCCTGCCCAAACAGCTCCCAATGCCCGATCGCGGGCAGAAAGTATCATGAACCCCCAAACAGCTCCAATGCCCGATCGTGGGCAGAATGTAAAACAACCCCCCAACCCGAATATCTCCCTGGTGATCCAGTGGACCATAATGCCCGATCGCTGGCAGAATGTTCAGTGACACCCCTAAACATCTCCCTGGTGTCTAGTGTCTCCCCACCCACCCACCGAAGCCCCACCACCCGCTCCCCGGCGGCGGCGGGTGGCAGCATCCACCCGCCTGCCCCCGCCACCCACCGACTGACTGTCTGGTAGGGCTGCACGCCCGATGGTGCAGAGCTACAGCCAATGAAGGTGCAGCCCATACCATACATGACAGTCAGATTTGTGAATAGGTTCATTTACGTCTGGACTATCATGTATGCAGAGCTGCATGCCTAGCTCTGCTCTCACCAATGGGCGTACCATCGACGAGTAAACAAGCGGCAGCGAGCGAAATGAGAGGGATACTACCGCCTGCCGGCTGCCAGGGAAGCGGGGTGGCTGGGGCTTAGTGGGTGGGTGGGTTAGGGGGACACTGAGACACCAGGGAGATGTTTTGGGGATGTCACTGGACATTCTGCCCGTGATTGGGCATTACGTCCACTGGACCACCAGGGAGATATTCGGTTGGGGGTTGTTTTTACGCTTCTGCCCGTGATCGGGCATTGGGAGCTGTTTGGTGGGGGTTTCATGATACTTTCTTCCCGCGATCGGGCATGGGAGCTGTTTGGGCGGGCGGGTTTCATGATACTTTCTTCCCATGATCGGGCATTGGGAGATGTGTGGGCGGGGGGTTGTTTTACGTTCTGCCCGTGATCAGGCTGGTGAGGGGCACAGGGACTGAGTTGGGGCCAGCCACGGGTGGCAGCTGCTGTGTTGTGCCCTGCAATACAGCAGCTCACCTGTGGTGGCCCTCAACTTGATCCTTTTTTTTTTGGCTCAAAGTTGTGCAGGCGCAGGTTGGGGTGTGCATGCACAACTCTGCACAACCCGACTGAATATCGGGTTGCGCAGTTTATGCATGGTTCCTCCCCCTCCTGTTGAGCATGCCTTCATTTGCATTGTGCTGTTGCTCAACCTGTTTTCAGTGGGGCAACTGCCTCCTGCTGAATATCGCAGAATGGCACAATGTAGGACTTGCACATGCGCAACCCTTTTGAATATCTGGGCCATACTCTATAAGGGAAGGAAAAGTTGAGAAAAAAGGGGAAGAAAAAACATAATATATTTAAATATCCCTTTATCAAATAACACACAAGGTATGAATAAGTATCCTTCTTGTTTGTATATATAATTATAGACTGTGTCCCATTATTTCATCTTATCTTTAAACAAACATTTTTTTTCTCACTTATATTTAATGAAAACATGCAACCCTCTCCACCATTTAAACACTTTCTTAGAAGTGAAAATTCCTTTATCCTTCAAGTAAACAGATTTCATTCCTTCCATCAATAATACATAAAAAGTCTCATATGGCATAAAGTTTTGCTGTAAACCCCATTGGCATCTAGACTGCCACAAATAAAACTTTAAACAACAAAAAAAAAAACTTTTAGCATGCCCCAATCATAAGAGGAAATGAGGTGGGGAAAAAACCCAAAATCAAGGTCTGATAACCCAGCTTTAATAACCATCGAAAGCTTAATTTGGTACTCAAGAAATTCCATAAACCTTTTGCATAGGTGCATTTAAATAAAAAATGGTCCATAGTTTCTTCTATAGCATAACAGTGTAAATAAGGACAATACCTTTCACTCATCATCTTATGTTTGGCATTTCCTTTAACATTCAGTCTTCCATAAACAGAGAGCCATAATACTTCCCACATATGATAAGGTATTCTAGGATAATTTAGCTGTTTAATGGCATACTCTTTTAAAGAAGGGGGGCAATTGACAAATTCAGGCTCATTTGGGTAAATTTCTGAAAGAATAGTATTATATAGCTTAGCACCTATAATTTCTCACACATTGGTGAGAAATAGACCATTTAAACAATTTTTGATCACAGGGTTTAAAAAATAATGGAACATAAACACCTTTTGGGATCATAGGGGGAAGGATTTCCCATATCTCAAAATGTTTTTTAAAATTATTTAGTTCCCATAATTGTTGTAAAGCCATTGGACAAAGAGGATCAAAATTAAAATTCTGGGAAAGAAATAAAGCATGAAAAAGATTAAAGGGTCCACCATATCCAAACCTCCTTGAGAAATAGGTAGATAAGTGTAACACCATTTAATAGGGTTAAGCCTACTTCCCCACATGGAAAAGAAACAAGCGTATAAACGTGTTTCTAAAACCAAAGGAGGGGGATATACCATGGCAACATATAATAACCCAGGTATAAGGAATTTTTTAATTACAGAAACCCTCTTTTTTTTGACAGTCTCCACTCTTTCCACCTCTGAACATTCCTTTCAGCCTTGTGTAAAGTCACCTCCCAGTTTTTTAAAGGGAGATTCTGGGAGCCAAAAAGTATACCTAATATTTTACATGGCTTGGAAGAAACAATAATTCCTGATACATCTATCTGTTCATCTGTCACCGGCTCTAAAAGGAGTCCTTTTGATTTCCCTAGATTTAATTTAGACTCTGAGACTTTCTCCTATCTTCCAAGACAATCTATTACAGCAGAAATTTGATCCATATTAGTCAAGAAAACACAGACATTGTCCACAAAGGCTTGGACGATCACCGTATCACCTCTCAGATTTCCTGATATACCTGGAAGAGTATCAATCTGAGTTAAGCTTCTAAGTAATGGGTCTAGGGAGAATGCATACAGTAAAGGGCTTAATAGGCAACCCTGTCTTACTCCAAAATTAACTGAAATAGGGAGAGAAGACTTCCCTTTAATAACTGGGTAAACTAGGACAATGTCATACATTAATTTAATCAAGTTTATAAATCCTTGTGGGACTCCATAATGTTTTAATACTACAAATAAAAAGGTCCTAAGTACCCTATCAAAGGCCTTATTTTGATCCAGAGATGAAATACAGCTCCGTGATGGGTATCTATTGGAAAATTCAATTATTTCCCTAATAATTATGATGAAAGCAAACTGAGTTTTCCCTATCTGGTACTCCACAAAATTGTAGGGGATATAACAAATCTCTAGAAACTGCTCTAAGCCTACTATTTAGTACCTGAGACAAAATCTTGAAATCAGAATTCAGGATTGTAATGGGTCTCCAGTTATTAAGTTTCATTGTATCCCCCCCCCCCCAAAAAAAATGTATACTAATAATCCAGACATAAATCTTAAGGGCAAACGAGGGGTAGTTTGAAGGGGAAAAAAATAAATTTTCAAGGCATAATGCCAGGATGTTACAAAAACATCTATAAAACTCAAAAGGTAATCCATATGGGCCTGAGGATACCCTTAATTTTAAAGAAGAGATAACTTTAAAAATTTCAGGTCACAAGATAGGGTTTGCTACTTTATAAACTTCCAAACCAGGGGACTGTGGTAAATTAATATTGTAAAGAAATCCCACAATATCCTTTTGATGTGGAATGTCCAAAATTTTTTGTTCCCTTATATGGTCCTGAATAATATTATACATTTCAATAGGGGAGGATTTAAGCTCTCCATTTTCATTTTGTAAAACTTCCAAACCTGAGGAATTTTTTTTTCTTTAAAGGCCTCAAAGGGATCTCCCATTGGGCTCTTTTGTGTCCCAATGGAAAGCTCTGTATGCAGAGACCGTGCTCTATCGTACTGGCACTCTCTCATTGCTAACTTAATTTGATTGATTTGTGTAGAGAAATCAACTCTAGAAGTGTTAGCATTGGAGAATAAATCCTGCAATTTCCTTCGTAATGTTAGATAATAAAAAAATTGTTTTGTAATACTGTTTCCCATAGTTTTGAAGCCATTTCTTAACATCATTTTTGGTGTCCTCCAACCAATCCCATAAATCATCATATGGATCAGCTACAGATGTTTGTACCCATAACAATGTAGTTATACCTTTCACAACCTTAGGGTCTTGTAGAGCCGATGTATTAAGTTTCCATCTACTTCCATTTGTATTTCTATAAGGAGAAGAACAAAAACTTTAAAAAGTAGGTGATCCGAAAATTCATTTGTAAGAGTCTTATGGATGGGAGGGGAAAGAGTATTTGAGAAAAAAGGTAATCAATAGTTGATGTTCATTTTCCCTTTCTTAAAGTATACAATAACCCCCCTTTGGTAACACCTACCATTTTTTAAGCCTGCTAAATTAATAACTCTCCCTAAAGCTATAGTATCGCAGTATGTTTTCTTACCTGGTTTATCCCTGCTAGAAGATGAGAATTCACAGTTGAAATCTCCCCCAAAAATAATATGACTAATAGTAGCTAGATAAGGTAAAAGGGTGTTATACAGGTTAACCCTTCCTGCTGTAGTCTGAGGTCCATAGACCACTATAAATCAAAAATTAGCCTGTTTCCAAATCCCATCTATTGTAAGTAGTCTCCTAGGTATTAAATCTATCAATTTCCTAAGGGTAAAATTATAAGTGCCAAAAAGAATCCTTATACCATCTGCTCTATCTAAACCAAAGGACCAATAGGAGGGGCTTCAAATCCATTCAGCTGTTATAAAATGGCACTGATCTAATGTGTAAATCCATGTTTCTTGTAAAAGGCAAATATCAAGGTTTTCCTGATGAAGGAATTGAAAAAGAGCAGTCCTTTTGAATGTATTCAATAAACTGCTACAGTTTAAGGAGCCAATACTGAGTTTAGCCATAGACATTTAATTAAGGACCTTTTTTCTTCTTTTCTAATTTTTTCCCTTTGTAATCATTTTGGGATGTTTTGCTCCCAGAGGATTGTGAAAGGCTGGTAGCTCCTATATCCATGTCTGAATCACCTCCCATTGTATCTAAAATGGCATAGGAATTATCCATTTCAAAGACAGGGGGCTCATCAGAAGCCAAGGGGGGCATGGGGGTGTTTAGAACTCCTAGTTATTCTTTTTTCATTTGGGACAGAGCTTTGGGTTTTTGGTTGCTCAATTTCCTGGTAACATACTGGAGGAAAATCATTTCTGTTAAAAAATATCTGGGGTTTCTAACCCCATCTCCTGCTTTTGGAAAGGGCCTGCATCTGGTGCACATTCCTTCCCCGACATTGTTTCTCCCTCAGGGGGGAGGGGGGTTAGGCATCTTTTTTTGACTTTTAGAATAAGTTTCATCTTGTGCTTTTTGTATCAATAACTCAGGACTAAAAACGGTGGCCTTATTTTTGGCTGCCCAAGGATAGCCCCTATACCCATGCCCAGATTCTTCACATAGGTCATATTTTACCATATTGGGACACTGAAAACTACCATGCCCTAATTCTCCACAAATCTCACACCGAGTGGAATCACATGAACTTGAGAGATGTGTCCAAGCTCTACATTTATAGCAGGCTCAGGGCTGCCCTGCATAAAAACATACTCCCCTCTCACTAAGGTAAAATAATTTGGAATATGGTCTATCTCCTCATTAGTTTGTCTTAGTTTCACCTTATACTTCCAGCTACCAGTCCAAAACAGTTCTGTATCTAGCACTGCTTCTGGGGCACTCAGGACCTTGCATTTTTGAGAAAGTCAAAAAGTAATATCTTCAACGTGAACCCCCTCATTTCTAAACATCACAGTTACATATTTAATTAAAGATTGAGTTAATGGTGTAACTAGAAAGGGAGGCCACAGAGGGGAGAACTTAAGTTGATTGTACCTTTGCCAAAAAAGATCTAACAAAAAAGGAGATCTAAAACTAATATCATAGTTATCCTCCCCTGAAATGTTGATAAAAACAAAAATGTCTTTTGGTGAAAACTGTAAGGATTCTTTCAGAAGATGTTTTCCCACAAACACCCAATCTGGTCTAACGGCTAGGCCCCCTTTCTACTGAATCCATACTGCGTTCCGGCGAGGTGCTGCTTCCTTCCGTTTTTGGGGAAAAAGTTCAGAAAGAAGGGGTCTAGGTTGAGGGTGGACCTCAGGAACTTCATTAGGACCTTTCTCCTCAGGCAATTTGTTTTTTCCAAGTTCAATATCTGATGATTAGAGTCCTATTTCAATTTCAGTCTAAATCAGAAAAATTAGGGATAGACCTTTTAGTTGGATCTGCCACAGCAGGAGACCACTCAATGGGGCATGAAGAAAGAGGAGAAGAAGAAGAAGACCATTCTAGATCAGGAACCCATATCCCTGTGGGGCCCATTTTCCAGCCTGACTACAGCAGGGCTGTGTCTGGAGACCAGATATCAGTATTGTCCTTTACTCTAGGAGGAAGAGAGAAGGCTTTCTGAATAAGGGTAGATGTTGAGGGGCTTTGTAATACCGCAGAATTCGTTTCCAGCTTCTGTAGTGGGGGTACTGTAATCAGATTGCAGTTTGCTGTTGTTAAAGCAGCTCTTTTAGTTTTGAATGCTTTAGGAGACATTTTATAATTTTGGCTTTTAATCTGAAAAGAAAAGCTGGTGGCTTGGGGTTGATTAGTAGAATCCATTTGAAAAATAATGTCACTCTGAGGAATACAACGAACACCCCCCTGTGCCCATTTTCCCTTATCCACAGCCATATGGGAACCAATAGTAAAGAGTTTTGTTTGCTTGTTGTCCCTTTGCTTTGCCTCAGTCAGCTTCAGTATCTGGGGAGAACTAGAATTCTCAGTACACATGAGCGTTTTTTGTTGATTTTTAGGTGTAACTTCTTCAGGAACTGCTTTCTGAAAAGGGAATGGCTTTTGGCACTCACTGCTGATAGCGATTTCACTGCCAGCCATTTCTTCCCATTTTTTGAGCACAGTTACAAAAGGAGTTTGACAGGGGAGACACGCTGAATCTAAGGCAGTGCCGTCCTTTGATGCACCTGCATCATCAATTTTGACAGGGCTGTCAGCAGGGCCCATGTCTGTAACACAAAGATTATCACTTGTAACAGTAAGTTCACTTGAATTTGATGTGTTTCTCCGAAGGGAACAAGGGGCTTACATCTTTCATTTGTAAAGAATTTTTACTTACCTGTAACTCATTCGTCGAGACTTGATAAACATTTCCTTTTTGAATCGCTGCCGTCATAAAACATACTGACTCTTCCATACCAGATAGGATAGCTATGAAATCATTCTTTCTGTGTAAATCCATGATAGCCTCTAGGTTTAAGAGCACAGGGGAGGAGGCCCTCTCCCCTGCCTCAGAGACATCCATACCATCCACCGACCTCAGCTAAGTGGCCATCATGACAGACCAACAGCTCACCCTAATGACAACAAGTAGGAGAGTTTTTTATTAAGAACATAAGAAATTAGAGTAAATATACAAAATATACAAAAAGTATGCAGGAAAATAAAAACACAGCATAGAAAATAAAAATACAAAGGCAAAAAGCATGAAAAAAGGAAACACAAGGAGGTTCATAACATCAATTACCACAATTATTCCAAAGGCATAACAGGTTTGAAGTGGAAAGAAAAGCCATCTCTTTGGAATACGAAGACTGTACCTGAGCAGTGACCATATGTATAACATCCAAATGTGTCCACCAGATGTGTTGGAAGATCCAAGTACATCTGGCCAACCAAATATAATACTTCAAAAAGCCCAAAACAACATTTAGAGTACTTTTATGACACTTCTGCCAAACAGAATTATAGTCACCCAAGATTAATGTGTCATAATCCATAAATTCAAATTCCGGACTATGCCAAAACCTAGCCAATGTGGACCAAAATGTCAAACTAAAAGGACAATCAAAAAATAAATGGTGTTGCATCTCAAAAAGACCATTACACATATCTCTGGGACAAAATCTTTCAGATACTTGTTTATGTTTATGAGAGTCCCTGACATTTATCCTACCATGACAGAAAAGCCAAATCACATCCCATAAATATGCAGGCAATCTAGGTTCAGTCAACAGAAGGAGAGTGAATTCAACATTATCAGGGGAGCCAGAAGGGAAAATCAAAGGGACCCAAAATTTACTTTCAATAATATGGTCATATAATTCTGTTTTGAAGAACAAAAGAACCACCTCCCTAGTAATATGCAATTGTTTTATTTTTTTGAAAGTTACCTCCATACAGTTTGAAACATAAATCTTTCTCCAAAGAGTATGAAAATGCCAATGCCCATCTTCCCATAAGGTAATGAGACACTGTAAGTCATGTGACAACCAAAAATTCAAATTTTTCATAGGACTGCTTAAGAGAGGCTTAATATTATAAAAGAAAATTAGAAAAATAAAAAGTTACAGGATAAACCATTGCCAATCCACCTTGAACTATGAGGAGGAAGGTGTAATTGCACTTAATAGGGTTAAGCCTAGAACCCCATAACGCTTGAAAAAAAAAAAAAAAAAGACTATATAAATTAGTCTCCAAATTCTGAGGTAAAGGAAAAACCACACTAAGGTATATATACAGGGGAAGAAGCAGAGTTTTAATCAAAAGAACCCACTTCAGCATAGAAATTTGCATACTCTTCCACTTAAACATTAAAACATATCCTTCATTCAATTTCAAATTCCGATTCAGAGTACCAACATCAGAACTCCCAAAAAGAATACCCAACATTTTTAAATTATCAGTAGTGAGTGGAATACCTGCCACAGTAGTATATCCACTCAATGCAGTCCCAAGCTATAAAGCCTTACTTTTATGGATATTAATTTTGGCATTGGAGACACCTGAGGAGGCCTGAAAAATACTAAGCAAAGCTTCCTCTGAGTGGAATTCAGCTAAAAAAATGGAGATATCATCAGTATATGCCAATATTTTAGGTACAGTAAAAAGGGTAGCAGTTATAATGGAAGTAATCTGAGGGGCTAAATGAACTCTTTGCAAGAGCACATCAAGCCCCAAAATATATAAAATAGGGCTCAATGGACAACCTTGTCTAACGCCTATAGACTGATCAACAACCCAACCCTGAAAACCATTAATCAGCAGGTGAAAGGTGGCCTTTTGATAAATTTATCTCCTAGATACAGATACTTTATCAGGAATACCATGAAACCAGAGGGCCTGGTATAAAAATTTATGGGAAATTATATCAAATGCCTTCTCCTGATCAATAGAAAGCAAAAAACTAGATAATTTACTGTCTGTACCATATTGAATAATATCACAAATCTGTATAAGGTTATCAGCTATACTTCTATTAGGGACAGAAGAGGTTTGAAAAAGAGAAACAATGCAAGGTATAATGTAATTCAGCCATTTAGACAAAATTTTAGTAAGGATCTTTAAATCAGTATTCAATAGAGAGACTGGCCTCCAATTCTTTAGATCAATATGATCACTTAAAAAAAAAATCACAACCATACGGGCCTGTAACCAATCACAGGTAGCATAACCTGTATCAAGAATATTGTTATATAAAGCGGTCAGCACAGGCACCAAAACTTACCTAAACTGTTAATAAAACTCAGATGGGAGACCATCAGGACCAGGAACTTTATGTGAAGGAAGAGTCTTAATAGCAGTCTCTACCTCAAGTTGTGTAATGGGCTTAATCAGTAATGAGGAATCAATAGGCAGACAGAGCACGCAGTTCCAAATGATAAAAAAAAAAGCATCACCAGGCTGCAGAACCACATTACCAGAAAAAAAATCAGCATAAACAGATTCGGAAAAATGCAGAATCTTCTTGTTAGTCTGTACAATAATCCCAGAACTAGTTCTCAAACCCCAGACAACTTTAGTGTTAATCAATTCAGAATTATATTTAAAAATATCCAGAGCACCCCACTGAAGCTAAGTTCCATAATGGTGTTCAGTTACTAAAGATGTGGCCCTGTCATACAGATAGATGTTCTGAGATCTGAAATGAAAACCTATTTGGGGAGGGGGGGCATAATTATGCTTAGTAGTAGTTTGTAGGGAAATAAGTCTAAGAAGCTGTTGATGTAACTGTAAAAAAAACAAGTAGCTTCATTACTTTTCTTACCCCTGGAAGAAAAGAAACAATGAAAATCTATCTTGGACTGTATCCACCAGTCCAAAAAGGAATCATAAAAAATAAACACCGAAAAACTAGCTCTATAAAGTTCCATACAATCCTGAAAAAAATCATCCTTTGTTAATAAAGAAACATTCAGCTTCCACAAACCTTGACCCATACATCTAGAGTCATGTAAAGAAAGCAAGATTTGCAACTCCATGTGCTCAGAGGTAGCACAGGCTATAGTCTAGGCCACTTTTAGGTGACTATGCGTTGAAACAAAAAGAAAATCAATCCTGGTAGATATAGCATTTCTAAAGTGTGTCCCCTTGTAGGATGAAACTGCCTGTAGGAATCAATCATCCTAGCATTGTGCATAACAGAGGTCAGAAAATTTGTATCACAAAAAAGTTTAGAAGTTAAACCTGTTTTGTCTACAAAATTCAAGGGACAATTAAAGTCTCCACCAATCAAAACTAATTTAGCAGTATGCAGGTAAGGTCTTAAAGCCTTAAAAAGTGAAATCCTCAAGCTTTTTGTTTGGGGAAGATAAATAGTACCAGTCCTGAGAGGGACAGCACCCACTAGGACATCCAACAATAATAACCTTACAGGTTCAACATCCTGAGTCTTTAGAATCCGCAAATCCCAAAATGTAAAGAGTACACAAACTCCCGAACAGGACTCAGTCCCCAATGACCAAAAAAAGGACCAAAAGGCCAAGAACATTGGGCATGAGTAATGTTGGAAGTGGTTTTCAACCTTGTGTCCTGTAAAAAAAGACATTAGCAGCAGATCCTTGTAAAGAGGAGAATAAAGTAAGCTGACACTTGACATTCCTAATACTATTGACATTCAAAGTTAACAAATGTAAATCAGAAATAGCCAGGGCAGGAAAAGAAAAAAATCAAGCAGTTTTCTTTCTAGTTCTTTTATAGGTCTTCCCCTGTTTCCGTTCTTCCTCACCCTCTGGCACCTCCTTATGAGAAGAAGCCACAGAAGACAAGTCAGATTCCTCGCTCTCATCAGCCTCACAGTTTTGTAGAACCGCAAAACTGTTCAGAGATCTAAGAGAGTCCCTACAAGAGATTTTAGGTTTGGTCTGCAATTTGTCCAGTTTCCTCTTACACCCCACCACTACAAAGTCATCAATCAGGAGCGTTGGGGGCGAGGGGCATAACAGCAGTATCCAAAACTGAAACATTTTCCAACTGGGCCTATAAAGGAAGTGATGGTTCCACAGGCTGAGAGTTAGAGAGGACAGACTGGGTCAACACAATCTCCTCCAAGGGAACAGGAATAGAAGGAGGAATAGGAAGAGAAATCAATGACTGAGTTTTGGATTGCTTCTGTTCCTGTGCTTCCAGGACCATCTCCTCCTGGTCATAAAAAGAACCTTTATTATGTGCAGCCCATGGACACAGTCTATAGGAATTGCCCTTCTCATCACAAAGGTTGCAATGGACAGGATTAAGACAATAATGGTTTGAATGACCAATCTCAAGACATAGGTCACAGACCCGCACCTCACAAGCATTACTCAAATGGGCTAAAGAACCACATCTATGGCAAGTTTTAGGCTTCCCAGGATAAAAACAAAAGCCTCTATCCATTCCAATACAAAAGCTGTTAGGTAGGTGATGAACACCAGAGTCAGAAGTTTTGAGTTTAACCTTGAGTTGCCAGCCCCCAGTCCAAATATTCTCAGAATCCAGAATAGGAGAGGGTCTATCCATAGCCTCCACTCTTTGCTTTATCCAGTGCAAGATGTTAGAAATGTCGACCCCTTCATTTTTAAATAAAATGTTCACAGTTTTCCAAACTGGTTTCGTCAGAGGAATAATAATAAAGCGGGACTAGGCAGGAGTATGCTTTAAAGTACCATATTTCAACCAGAACTGATCAAGCAGAACAGGAGAACGAAAGCTGATGTATATCTGGGAGTCCCCAGAAGTATAAATAAGTGCTAAAATTTCAGTAGCAGTGAAATGCATAGTCTCTTTCAGTAAGGTCCTGGCAACATAAGTTCTGTCTAGTGGCACCGCTAAGCCTCCAGCATATTTGAATCTCACAGCATTTTTAAATTTAGCAGGTTCCCTTAAGTTTGAGAACAAATCAGACAATCTGAAAGGTTTAGAGGGAGCAGGAGGGCCTTGTTGATCAGCTAGTTGACCCATAGTAACCGAAAGCAAAGAGGAATGTAGCAAAGACTCGTTAGAGAGATCAACAGCAGCAGCTGTCTCCATCAAGTCTGCCCAGGAGGTAGAAGGAGACTCATGCATTGGGAGCGCAACAGGGAGAATGGCTGGAACAGAAGACTGAGAGTCACTTACCGAAGAGTCTAATACAGGCTGAGAAGCAGGCAGTACAGTCATTGCCTGGTCAGAAATTGGTAGATCTAGAGAAGCACCCTGTGGCTGAGCTCCATAGAACTCAACAAGTAAATCATCCATGCGAGCCACTGAACAAGCAGGATGAGGCAGAACCACAGTGGGAGTGACAGATGCTGACTCAGCTGTCTGGCTTTGCAACTCTGCAGCAGTTGGAATGGATTTTGAAATCCAAGTGGTGCCATCAGCTGATTTCTCCCAGCCTGCAGAATGCAAGGCTCGATCTGGGGACCAAGTCAGTTGAGCATTGTCATAAACTGAAAATATGCCTTGTAGAACAGAAGAAGAGTCCTGGTTTGCAGTCCGAACTTGACTCTGTGAGTCCAGTAACTTCAACAAAGCTTCATCTTACTTTTGCAGTAAGTGCAACAATGCTTCCCTTCACTTTTGTATAATAGAACGTTGAGGTTTTGATGCTAGTTCATGCTGTCTAAGAGTAGCTCATAAAGTATCAGCTGCAGGAGTGAGCTTACCTAGAGCTTCAGCTGTGCGCTGCTGAAAAGCCACAATTTCAGGGTGCAAATGTCCTTGGTCAGGAGGAACAGGAATAGATATTTCTAAATCCATCTTGTCAGTGTCCATAATAGTTGCACTAGGTATAGGTTCAGAAAAAGAATCATTGCCAATATCCAGAACGTCAGTAGAATGAGCAGAATGCTGTGGTCCAGCACCAGCTCCAGCACTCTCAACACCACGGTCAGCCATCTTGTCCACTGGAGAACAGACAAGAGGTCCCCCTACTGCTAGAGTAGGGGAATTTTATTGAAAAAGAATCATAACATCACAAAAGAATCAAAAAACACTTCAGAAATAATCATGAGTATAAAGAATTTTTTTCTGTACAAAATATCACAAAAGAAAATAATCATAAAAAAATTAAGAAATTATAAGAAATTTTTTTCCATAAATCATCCACTTTGTCCTTTGAAAATCTACAAGAATCACTTTCTTAAACATATAACAATCCTTCTTCAATTTGTGAAATAATAGTAGCATTCAAAACTTTTTGTTGCTGTAAGACATATTGACAACGTGCCTGCCATAAAAAATATTGAATATAGGAAAAAAAAAAACAGTCAAAGTACTCTTATGATAGGACTTCCATATCCCAGTATAATCACCCAGAATTAAAGTGTGATAAGAAATGCAAGATAAAAAAGGCAAGTTCCAATGAGAGGCAGCATCCTGCCAAAATAACTGACTATGAGGACAAGTAATGAAAAAGTAAAGCATACTCTCCTCAATATTAACACATGTGAGTCTAGGTCAAAATCTTTCAGTTAGAGGTTTATATTTTAAATTTCCCCTGACACCCAACCTTCCCTGAACTGAAAGCCATACAACATCCCAGATGTGAAAAAGGATCCTAAAATCTGTTAATCTGTGCAAAGCAAATATCATTTTAGTGGGTACACAATCTGGAAATAGGAGAATAATTTGTTGAACATCATAAACAATATAGGAATAAAAAGACTTTCTATCCAGAGACATTAATTTTGTAAAATAAACTTTCCATTGTTGCATTTTTTTATAGAAGATATTCCATAAGTAGGAAGAGAATCAGAAGATAGAATTTTAGGAGGCAATAAAGTCCATCTTACAAAATACCGGAACCAAAGAAATTGGGACCACAATTGCCAAGACATATTAGCAAAGGTCCATAAATAATTAAATGAACTAAAAAAATACAGGGAATGGTAAAAAAAACAAACAATAGGATTAATCATATGTACTCCTCGGTTTTTTAATGGGTAGATAAGTAATTTCCCTCTTCACAGGATTCAATCTATTACCCCATAACATTTGAAAAAACAGACTAAAAAGTCTGGTTTCGAAATGAACTGGAGGGGGTTATGCATAACTTACATAAAGAAACACAGTGAGTAAAAAATGTTTAACTATCAGAACCCGGTTTTTATTCCCAAACTTCCAACATTTCCATCTATTAATTTTATCTTCCCTTATTTGTAACTGCCTATCCCAATTATAAGTAGCTAAATCACCAGAACCAAACCAAAGCCCCAAAATGTTGCTAGGGGTAGAAACCATAGGAATCCCTAATGTAGTCAAGGAAATAGGCTGTGTATGGTCCAAGGAAAAAATAAAACTGTTCCCTATATTAAGCACAGCTCTAGAGAAGGAACCATAATTTAAAAAAAACTGTCAGAGCCTTTGTCAAAGAAGAAACATCTTGAACAAGTAATGTTACATCGTCAGCATAAGCAGTAACTTTTCTAGGGGTAAAAAGGGTGAGGGGACTAAACCAACAATACTTTGATCTCAATGTATTTGTCTGATTACAGGATCCAAAGCAAAAGTGTATAAAAGAGGGCTTAAAAGACAGCCCTGTCTAACACAGATACTGAGAGGGATATCGGTTCCAAAAAGTCCATTAACGTCAGGGACAATAGTGGCATTAGTATATAACAAAGAAATCCAATATACAAATTGTTTGGGAATACCATAACACAATAATAGAGGAAAAAGATAGTTATGTTGCACTTTATCAAAAGCTTTATCTTGATCTAAAGCTACCACATATCCTGAAATATTGTGTCTAGTGCTAGCCTCAAAAAGTTCCCTTAACAGATATAAATTATGTTGAATTCATCTCTGGGGAATAGCACAAGTATGAGCTGGATGAATAAGAAAATCAGCAACTGTTAATAATCAATTATTAATAATTTTAGCCAAAATTTTGCAATCACTGTTTCAGAGATTAAGAGGTCTCCAGTTAGACAATAGAGTTTTATCTCCAGATTTGTATAAAAAATGCAGAAGAGAGGTGTTAAATCCACAGAAGGAAGAAGGAGAGGTTAACAGAGAGTTGAAAACTAAGGGCAAAAAATAAGACATATATGACAGAAATGTTTTATAAAAGTCATTTGGAATACCGTCCAGTCCAGGAGATGTACCAGTAGTTAATTGTTTAATAACTTCTTCGACTTCTTGAGAAGATATAGGTTGTAATAAACACTGGCCCAGATATTAAAACTGTGCCATTTTGTGGTGCAAGCCCCATGTGCCGCTCAAAATAGTTGCGCAGGGGTGTGGCCAGGGTGATATTCAATGGAGTTGCGCTATGGCACAACTTCTTTGAATATTGCCTCCTGGCCACACCCACTGTGCATGGTACAGTGGAACTGCGCCAGCACAAGTGGTCAGAAGGGAGCATTGAGATGCGGTGGCGCAAGTTCCATTGCGCCATGCACAGCACCTGCGATATTCAAAGGGTGACATGCAAATGGACCATAATTTATGCAAGGCGCACGGGGGGATTTGCATCTGATTATGGCCCTATTTGCATGCCATTAGCATGTAGGTGCACTGATCCCCAACGACTTGTGCCTGGCGCCCTGCCAGGCAGCAGCCGGCGGGACCGACGCCCCCTGCAGCTGGATCGCATTACATCCTGTAAGGGACAATGCATGACTTCAATCCCCGGTGGTCCAGTGGACCACATGGCAGCCTGATTGTGGGCAGAACAGTGTCCCCCCACCCCAGTAGCCCAATCATGGGCATAACTTCACCCCCGTAGCCCAATCATGGGCATCAGATTCCCCAAAGCCCAATATCCTGGTGGTCCAGTGGACGAGCAGACCTGATTGTGGGCGGCGTTCCTCACCCCAAGTATAAATCCCTGGTGATCTAGTGGCCCTTGCCCCACCGCCCATGGAGCCCCACCACCCGCTCCCCCGTCCAGCTGGGGGTGGCAGCACCCCACCTGGGCTTGCCGCCCCACCACCCGCCGACTGACAGCCTCAGTAGGGCTGCACGCCCATTGGTTCAGAGCATGAGCCAATGGGTGTGCAGCCCTACCATATCTAAATCTGTCCAGATTTGTGAATGAATTCATTCACATATCTGGACTGATTGACGTATGGAGCTGCATGCCCATTGGCTCATGCTCTGAACCATCGGGCATGCAGCCCCTACTGAGCTGTCAGTCAGGGCGTGGGCGGCAGGCAAGGGGTGCTTTCCACCCACCAGCTGACGGGGGGCGGGGTGGTGGGCTCCGGGCGGGAGGGGTGGGGCCCACTAGATCACCAGGGATTTCATACTTGGTGGCGAAGGAATGCCACCCGCAATTGGGCTCCGCTTCAGTCCACTGGGCCACCAGGATATTGGGCTTTTGGGATCTGATGCCCGTGATCGGGCTAATGGGGATGAGGTAGTTATGCCCATGATCGGGCTACTGGGGAGTTATGCCCGCAATCAGGCTACTTGGGGTGGGGGAAGTTATGCCTGCGATCGGGCTACTCGGGAGGGACACTTTTGCCCATGATCGGGGCATGGGGAGCGCCGCCAGATGCGTCGGGAACAGGTCGAGGGCCACCCACAGGTGGCAGCTGCTGTGTTGCGCCCTGCAATTCGGCAGCTCACCTGTGGGTGGCCCTCGACTTGTTCCTTTTTTTTTTCGGCTCAACTTTGTGCAGGCGCAGGAAGGGGTTGCACCTGCATAACTCTGCACGGCCCAGGCTGAATATTGAGCTGTGCAGTTTATGCATGGTTCCTCCCCCTTTGGTTGCACATGCCTTCATTATCATTGTACTGTTGCTCAGCATGATTTCGTGGGCACAACTGCATCCTGCTGAATATCGCAGAATGGCAGGTTTCGGACTTGCGCAGGTGCAACCCTATCGCACATGGCTCAACTCTTTTGAATATCTGGGCCACTGTGTCATATAATCTGCCATTTGAGGAAGAGATGTAGAAAACCCATGAAAAAGGGGAGAATCAGAATCAGAGGTAAAGTTAAAAGTAGAGCTAACAAATTGCTGTACTACAGTCAGCATTTCCAAATCAGTGGATACCACAGTACCATCCAATTTAGAAAGGCTAGTCATCAGGGTTTTATCTAACCACTGTTTGCATGCAGCACATGGATCAGACGCTGGTGTTTTCTTCATCTCATATCTGAACTCCATTTCCAATGATTTAGCCCTATCATATTGATAGTTCTTCATTTGTTTTTTAATTTCAAAAATCTGGGATTTAAATCTTATACTGTCACAAGGAGGGAGGGACATTAATTTATATAGTTGGTTTCTAAGAAGGAGATAGTGCAAATAATTAGAGTTTGATTTATTTCCACCAAAAGTAAGTGTCCAGCCACCAATCAAAAAGAGTATCATAAGAACACATAATAGAGTTCCTTGCTGCAAAAAAAACTCAACTTGAGAAACATAATCAGGGGAATCCAAAAGTGACATTCAAACACCACCGTTGATAAGGTGAAAAAATATTTGGAGGGACAGCAGATAAACTCAGAGTGCAGAATAGAATGTTGTGGTCTGAGAATTCTGTAGGTTTAGGAGTACAAAAAACAGGAATAAGATATTTGGAAACAAAAAAAAAACATATCAATACAGGTGGAATAAATGTGTCTATGATAAGTAGCTCTAGTATCAGTCTTATGTAAAGTCCGAAAAGCATCTCTTAAAATAGCTTCAGAAATTACATGTAACAAAGCATGAGAGTCACAATACATTTTCTTCTGTATGACACCAGTAAATTTAGTGTCCACAGTACAATTAAAATCCACCCCCCCCAAATAATATGCTTTTTTGTATATAGGAAAGGCTTGATCTCATCACAAATTTCAATCCTAGCAGTTTTTATCTGGGGGGCATAAAGATTAATGAGGCAAAAAGAAAAATCTCTAAGGGTACAATCAAGAACTAAGGCACGACCAGGTCGGACATCTATAAGTCTGGAAACATGAAACTTAGTGGATTTAAATAAAATACCAATCCAATCTGCAGCCTCTAGGCCAAAAGTCCAAAGAGAAGGACCCCAACGCCACCGTCTTTTTATTTGCTCTACCTCATAAAGAGAGGATAAGCATGTTTCTTGTAAAAATAAGATGTCTTCATTAAGGGAGTCAAAGAAAGAAAGCATAAAAATCTTTTTTTTTTTGTAAGCCTTTAAACTACAAACATTAAAAGACCCAGTCCTTAAGGTAGCCATCTAAAGTGCATGGAAGTTAAGGCCCTCCTTTTAGGCTATTACTAGCTTTCTGTTTCTTCCCTTTTTTTCCTTTTTTCTCCTTGAAGAGTTCAGTGGTTTTACTTTCCTCATCCTCTGTAACCAACTCAGACCTGTGAAAGGAATCAGATTCTAAATCAGAATCCCCCAACTCATCTTGAAGAGAAGAAAATATATTCTCCATAGGAATAGGACAGGGAGAAAGAAGTTTAAGGGAAGACCTGGTAAATCTGTGATTCTTAACAGTCTCAAATGGGGGGGGGGCATAGAAGTACCAGCAGGTTGACTTTGTACAGAGAGAGAACTGTCAGATACAGTAGCAGGAGGGGGGAATAGTATCCTGTATCAGTGCTGAGGGCAGAGAAGGTCTATCTGGAGAGGAGATAATGTCAGTAGTGTGTGGAAGAGGTCTCCAGAAGGATCAGACTCATGTCATGAGGCAGAGGGAGCGGAAAGAGTTGAGTCCAGCCATTTTTCCTGGGCCCTATAGACTAAATCATCCTGATCCCACCCTTCAGTTCTATTTCTTTCAGCCCAAGGACATTGATGAAATGCATGTCCTTTCTCATCACATAAATTACATTAGAAAATATTTTCGCACATATCTACAGAGTGACCATAGGCCCCACATAAGGAGCATTTTAACATGTCACAAGAGCTGCTAATGTGAGTTGGATCCACATTTATAGCAGGCACTTGGCTGTCCACTATAAAAGCAAACTCCTTTGTCTTTTCCAAGAAAGAAACTATTGGGCAAATGAATAATCTCTTAGTTAACCTGAAATAGTTTAACTTTAAATTTCCATCCCCCAGTCCAAATGTCTTCCAGATCAAGGAGAGCTTCAGGAGGGCCTAATATGTCACAATAATTTTGCAGCCAGTGATAAATATCACTGACATTCACTCCATCATTATGAAATGTGATGGTTACATACCTAATCTGTGGCCTTGTAAGAGGGATAACAAAATAGGGGGTCCAGAGAGGGGTAGCTTTAAGAACTGAATATTTTTCCCAAAACTTCTCCAAACTGCTATTAAGTCTAAAACTAATGTCAAATGAATCTTCCCCTGAAATATGAATCAGGGTATACCAATCAGAAGGGAAAAAATGCATGGAACCTCACAATAACTGATTAACTGCATAATATCTATCAGGGTGAGTAGAAAGTCCTCCCTTATATCACAACCTTACAGCATTTCACCGAGCTGCTTGCTCCGACTTGTTTTTAAATAAATCAGCCATAGGAATGCATGCAAACTTCTCAGATGTACCTTTTGCAGAACCTAAACCTGAACTTGCTTCCCTCTGATCATTCCCCCACCCCCCTGAGGATGTGCTCGGTCTAGACAAGGCCACATCATCATCCTGCAACTGGTGCACACCATTACTTGAGGCCTTATGAAAAGAAGATTGTCCAGTCTGTTTACCTGAGCTCAGTTCAGCAGTTTCGGTGGCATGCTTAGTACTGGAGAAAGCAGAGGTAGAAGGTCTAATGTCAGTCCATTCAGGGTCCGGAATCCATTGTCCCGAGGCCATACGTGTCCATCCAGATTTAGATAGGGTATCATCTGCTGACCAGTCCACAAGAAAGTCAGAAGAGTCCGCTGATAGCCCGAATTGTTGGAGAACCATTTGTGAGGTAGAACATATTGCAGATACTGGTAAAACCCCAGCGGTCATCTCGCTGCGTGTCTGTACAACAACCGGAAGTTCCGACTGTAAAAAGAGATCCGTAGATGATACAGGTACCAGAAGAATTGAAGAGATAGGTTCCGTTTGCACATCTGCCCCAGTCACATATCTGGACTGACTAGTATGGTATGGGCTGCACGCCCATTGGCTCATGCTCGGAACCAATGGACGTGCAGCCATACCGAGCTGTCAGTCGGCGGGAGGCGGGGCGGCAGGCAGGTGGGGTGGTGCTGCTGCCCACCGGCTGACGGGGGAGCGGGTGGTGGGGCTCCGTGGGTGGGTGGGGTGGGGTGGGGTGGGGGTCCACTAGATCACCAGGGATTTTGGACTTGGGGGTGAGGAATGTCGCCCGTGATCAGCCTCCGTGTGGTCCACTGGACACCAGGGATATTGGACTTTGGGGGATACAGGTGCCCGCATTGGGCATGGGGGGCACCACCAGGTGCAGCAGGGAACAGGTGATGGCCACCCACAGGTGGCAGCTGCTGTGCTGTGCCCTGCAATGCTGCAGCTCACCTGTGGGTGGCCCTCAACTTGTTACTTTTTTTTTTAGGTGTAACTTTGTGCAGGCACAGGTAGGGGTTGCACCTGCATAACTCAGCATGGCCTGGGCTGAATATCGGGCTGTGCAGTTTATGCATGGGCACGCCCCCCCACCTGTGCCTGCATGCATACTGATGCACCCGGCGCATCAGGATTTGTACTTGGCGCGTTCCTTTAAATATGCAGCACTGGGCGCATCAGTGGGTTGTGCATGGTGCAACACCATTGTGCCATGCGCACCCCTTTTGAATATCTGGGCCTTAGTGTTTATGAAGATAAAACTACGAACATACGAACATACGAAATTTGCCAGCAGATAAAGGCCTAGAGGTCTATCAAGTCTGCTCGAATGTGCAGCTAGCACCCCTTATTCTGCAGCTGCCCCTCCCTTCCACCCTTCCCCTTCATTAACCCTCCCCCTTGTCCTGTCCCATCCTCGTTTGAAGCAGTCCACTGTTCTACTGCATACCACTTCTGCAGGTAGCGCATTCCACCCAGCCACCACCCTCTCTGTAAAAAAGTGTCTCCTCATCTCCCTCCTGAACCTTCCTCGCTCCAGTCTCATATCATGGCCCCTGGTGGCCCTCCCCTCCCTTACTTTGAACAGCCCCTCTGTACCTGTCTTGTTTATTCCTTTCATGTATTTAAAGGTTTCAATCATGTCCCCCCTGTCTCTCCTCTCCTCCAGTGAGTACATGTTCAACTCCTTCAACCTCCTCTCATATGATAAGTCCCCCAGACCCTTGATCATCTTTGTCGCCCTGCATGCACTCCCTCCAGTAACCTAATGTCCCTTTTCAGATACCAGACGCCAGAACTGCACGCAGTACTCCAGGTGTGGTCTAACTAATGACCTATACAGTGGCAGAATCACCTCCTCCCTCCTTGAGGATATACCCCTGCAATACAACCCAGCATTTTGTTGGCCTTTGCAGCTGCCTTCCTACACTGTGCCGAGTTGTTCATTGACCCTGTGATGAGCACACCCAGATCCTTCTCCTCCTCTGTCTGGGCTAGCTGCACTCCCCTAGCTGGTAAGTCCTCCTTGGGTTCTTCATCCCAAAATGCATCACCTGCACTTTTTGGCATTAAAGCCCAGTTGCCAGGTGTCTGACCAGGTTTCAAGCTTTGCCAGATCATCCTGCAACCCCTGCCATCCCCTAGGTCATCCACCACAGCGCCAACCTTGGTATCATCAGCAAACAGACTGATCTTGCTCTTGATGTCCCATGATATGTCTGCAATGAATATCCCAAACAACACTGGTCCCAACACGAGGCCCTGTGGGACACCACTTCACTGCCCTTGGGTGTGAGAGCTCCCACCCACCACCACCCTCTGTTGCCTTCCCTGCAGCCAGTTTCCTACCCATCTCACCAGCATTGCACCTGCCCCTGTGCCTACTAACTTCCTTCCCAGCCTTCCATGTGGCACTGGGTGAATGCCTTACTGAAGTCCAGATACAGGACATCCACTGCATGTCCCCGTCCAGTGCCTAGTTACAGTCATAGAACCCGACCAGGTTGGTTTGGCAGGATCGCCACGATGAAACCATGCTGTCTGCTGTCCTGTAGTCCTTTGGCCTCTAAGAGGGCCACCAGCCTCTCCTTCAGGATGGTCTCCATTAGCTACCCACGATGGATGTGAGGCTCACTGGTCTGTAGTTTCCGGTTCATCCTTGGGGCCACTCTTGTGGAGGGGGCACCACATGAGAACATCCTCCAGTCCTGAGGTACACACCGAATGTAGTGAGGCATTAAATAGGTCTGCCAAAGGTCCTGCAGGACCTCTGCCAGCTCCTTCAGTACCCTGGGGTGGATGCCATCTGGGCCTGGTGCCTTGTCCACCCTCAGTGCCTTCAAACCCTCTCGAACTCTGTCCTCCATGATTTCCCCATCTGTCACCACTTCCCCCGCGTCTGCCATTTCACCCATCTTGGGTGTCACCCCCCTCTTCTCTTTAGTAAATACTGAGCAGAAGTACTCATTTAGTGCTTCCGCCTTATCATACCCTGCTTCCACCCAACCCCCCTCCTTCCTAATCCTTACTATGTGGTCCTTACAGCTCCTTTTCTCCTGATGTACTTAAAGAGTCCTTCTCCCCTTCTTAATCCATGCCTTGTGCCAGCCTGAGTTCCGTAGATGCTTTGGCTCCCCTTACTGCCTTGTCACCTCCTTGATTCTGTCAAGTACTCCTCTCCTCCCCCTCCCTGTTTTCTTGTATTTCCTAAAGGCAGCTCTTTTCCTCTTACCTTTTCCATGACCTCCTTGCTCAACCAGCTCAGTTTCTTAGCTCTAGCCTTCTTGCTCTGGGCTTTGCAGCAGGTTTTGGTTGCCTCCACTATCCCCAACTGTATGCTCCATCTCTGGTTAGTATCCATACTAGATTGAATTCTGGCCAGGTACCCTTTACCACTTCCCCATCCTCCCAAAGTCAGCCTCCTGAAGTCCAGCACTCTTGTGCCAGATTCCACTCCTTCCTTGCCCATATCCAATGTGAGCCATACTGAGTGGTGGTCACTCCTGACAGCAGTTCCTCCACTGTAAGTTCTCTCTCACAAAGTCCCATTTGCCAGCACAAGGTCAAGGGTATTCCTAACCTGGTTGGTTCACTGACCATTTGCAGCAGGAAGCTGTCCTGAAGGCATCCAGCAGTACCTCCCTTCTGTTCCTGGTTGTTGGGGTGCTCCAGTCCACTTCTGGCATGTTGAAGTCCCCACAATCACCACACTACCCTTCTGCAGGTCCTCCTGATCTGTCCCGCTAGTTCCCTGTCTAACTCCTCCATCTGAGATGGTGGCCTGTACCCACTCCCATTCTAAGACTCTATTCTTGGAATCCTGGATTTGCACCCAAAGTGACTCTGTACTGCCCTCCTCCTTCCTCCCTTACACACTTCAGTCCTTCCTTCACATATAGTGCCACCCCCCCTCCTTTCCCAGTCACCCTGTCCCTACGAAATAACCTGTACCCTGGTACAGACAGGTCCCAGTCATTATATTGGGTGGCCCATGTTTCCGTGATGGCTGCAATGTCCACCTCTCCCTCTGCCATGAGAACCTGCAACTCTGCAGTTTTCCTCCCCAGGCTCCTAGCATTAAGGGTAACCACCTTCCACCCTTTTCCCCTCCTCCCATCCTGCCCTCCTTTCCTAGCATCACCAATAGTACTTGCCATTTGTCCTTTGTCACTGTTATGGGGGGTTAGCTCATATGGTTTCCCAACCTGTGGTCCCTGCATATCTCTTCCCCAACTGCCACCCCCCACTCCTAGTTTAAACTCCAAACTCCTCTATATATTCTTCCATCCTCTGCTTCAACACTTTCTTTCCTTCCTCACTCAAGTGTAGTCTGTCCTTGGCATAGAGACTACTGTCCTCCCAGGTCCCTCCCCACCCCCCAACAGCCCATACCCTTTAGCACAACACCAGGTTCTTAGCCATCTGTTAAATTCCTCTATTCTCAGCTTTCTTGTTGTGTTCCTTTGGCACGGAAGTATCTCGGAAAAGTTACTGATCTTCCTGCCCCCCACATAATTGTGCTAATTCCTCAAACCTCCTCTGGACTATATCCACTGTCTTGTCAGCCAGGTCGTTTGTCCCAAGATGTATAATTAAATGAGGCTTGTCCCTACCCCTTCTAGCATATTTCAGAACAGACTGTCCCACCCTTTCCGCTGTCATTCCTGGCAAGGCCTCCACCCAAATGCGACTATGCCTCTCCGCCTTGCTACCCCACCTAACTCCTCTTAGTATTGAGTCCCCCAGCACTAAGATTCCACCCCTCTTACTCCCTGCTTGCTTCCTTTCATCTCCTCCCTCATTTCCAGCTCCTCTTCTTCCTTCTGCACATTATTGTGCCTTTTACCCCTGTTGCAGTTCTCCCAGCAGAACTTCCCCGCTCCAGTTTGGTCCAGGCATTTATCAATTACTCCTCTAATTTCATCACTTCCCTCCTCCACCTTCTTCCTCTCTAGCAGTACAAAACTATTTTCTGAAGATCCTTCACAAATGCCTGCTCCTCTCTCTGCATAGTAACCTGTTCTCTCCTTTCCACTCCATGACTTTTGCCACTTCTTAGCCTCCCTCACAAGTCCCTATTGCCTCCTTCCATTTGACTTTTGTCTCCTGACCTGGTTTCCCGGCAATCGTTCTTCCTGGCCTGGGCCCTTTGTCTCTGCTTCCTTCTTCTGAGCCTCTCCTCCCACTGTTGGCTTAAATTGCCCTCCTCATCTCCCTTCCTCCTCCCTCAGTATTGGGCTAAACCCACCCCAATCTGCCTTGCCTGTCTAGTTTCTCCTGCAGATCCTCAATCTCCTTTCTAAGTTTTTCTATGTGGTTGCACTAAACATCCTCCACTCTCCAGGCAATGTTTAGAAAGATTGGTGCACCCATGATTATTTGCAACCCTACCACCCTACCTATTGCTGTCGTTGCCCACCAGCGACCCCCACCCTTCCAGATGCAGGATACCAAACACTCCCCAAGTCCCCACTCTTCCCCTCTATCAGTGCAAAACATTCTTTATGTCCCTTACTCCTTTGTTGCACACGTTTAGATATGTTGAGCAACTGCTTTGTATATTCCTATCCACACTCAAAATACTTTAAGTAGCCATTGCACACCTTCTTCAACTCCTACTCCCCTTACCCAATGCAATAACTATGTGAAGTAGTAATAATGAAAGCGCCTAGATTTGCATTTACTTCCCTTCCACTGAGAGGCCGTCACCTCTTCCTTGCTGCAGTTCCTTTCCTGGATGTCTGCTTCTGTTATGACAGGTGCAAATCCTTTGCCTGTTTGAGGAAGTGATGTCAGAACCCCTAGTACAAAGGGAATAATTGACCAGGGAATGGGTGGGGTGAGGGGTTTGGGTGGAGTGGGACCAGCCAAGTCGTCCGGAAACAATCAGGTAGCTGAGGCCTCTGGTCAGACAATTAGCACCCTTCCCCACTCAAAAACTTTGCAGCTAGTGAACCAGCAACAATGAATAAATTCTACCAAGAAACAGGACACCAATTCAAACAGCTTCACCAACAATACATCAAAATAGGTTTGGAATTATAAGATATAGGTCTCCAATTCAAAGAAACAGACCAGTTAAATTACACCAATTATGTTTAAAAGAAGAAATAGGCCTCTACAAATGCAGCCTGCCACACGTAAAACCAAACAAGTGAGCCCACTTTTAGCTACCAAAACAGGTTTCAAAATTCCAACAGCCCATACAATACCCTACTAGCCCTTAGTAGTAGAAAGAAAATAAACATTCTACCAGTAGAATCCATGAAAAACAATGTAAAACAAGAAGCTACTGTACTGTAGATCTGATCCTGTCCCCTTCCAGTTCCTTCTGAAAGCAAGCACTGACTCCACCACCTGATTCAGCTCTAGCCTCCTGCTGAGGTGAGACCTGGCCAGACAAATTAGCACCCTCCCCCCACTCAAACTTTGCAGCTAGTGAACCAGCAACAATGAATAAATTCTACCCAAAGAAACAGGACACCAATTCAAACAGCTTCACCAACAATACATCAAAATAGGTTTGGAATTATAAGATATAGGTCTCAATTCAAAGAAACAGACCAGTTAAATTACACCAATTATGTTTAAAAGAGAAGAAATAGGCCTCTACAAATGCAGCCTGCCACCGTAAACCAAACAAATGAGCCCACTTTTAGCTACCAAAACAGGTTTCAAAATTCCAACAGCCCCATACAATACCCTGCTAGCCCTTAGTAGTAAGAAAGAAAATAAACATTCTACCAAGTAGAATCCATGAAAAACAATGTAAAACAAGAAGCTACTGTACTGTAGATCTGATCCTGTCCCCCTTCAGTTCCTTCTGAGAGCCAAAGCACTGACTCCACCACCTGATTCAGCTCTGCCTCCTGCTGAGTGAGACCTGGCCAGACAAATTAGCACCCTTCCCCACTCAAAACTTTGCAGCTAGTGAACCAGCAACAATGAATAAATTCTACCCAAAGAAACAGGACACCAATTCAAACAGCTTCACCAACAATACATCAAAATAGGTTTGGAATTATAAGATATAGGTCTCAATTCAAAAAACAGACCAGTTAAATTACACCAATTATGTTTAAAGAGAAGAAATAGGCCTCTACAAATGCAGCCTGCCACACGTAAACCAAACAAATGACCCCACTTTTAGCTACCAAAACAGGTTTCAAAATCCCAACAGCCCCATACAATACCCTGCTAGCCCCTTAGTAGTAAGAAAGAAAATAAACATTCTACCAAGTAGAATCCATGAAAAACAATGTAAAACAAAAGCTACTGTACCTGTAGATCTGATCCTGTCCCCTTCCAGTTCCTTCTGAAGCCAAAGCACTGACTCCACCACCTGATTCAGCTCTGCCCTCCCTGCTGAGTGAGACCTGGCCAGACAAATTAGCACCCTTCCCCACTCAAAACTTTGCAGCTAGTGAACCAGCAACAATGAATAAATTCTACCCAAAGAAACAGGACACCAATTCAAACAGCTTCACCAACAATACATCAAAATAGGTTTGGAATTATAAGATATAGGTCTCAATTCAAAGAAACAGACCAGTTAAATTACCAATTATGTTTAAAGAGAAGAAATAGGCCTCTACAAATGCAGCCTGCCACACCGTAAACCAAACAAGTGAGCCCACTTTTAGCTACCAAAACAGGTTTCAAAATTCCAACAGC
Source organism: Neoceratodus forsteri (assembly GCA_016271365.2). Classification (NCBI taxonomy): domain Eukaryota; kingdom Metazoa; phylum Chordata; order Ceratodontiformes; family Ceratodontidae; genus Neoceratodus; species Neoceratodus forsteri. The sequence goes on along the minus strand of CM028130.1, from coordinate 661,936,464 downwards.
CCCATACAATACCCTGCTAGCCCCTTAGTAGTAAGAAAGAAAATAAACATTCTACCAAGTAGAATCCATGAAAAACAATGTAAAACAAGAAGCTACTGTACTGTAGATCTGATCCTGTCCCCCTTCCAGTTCCTTCTGAGAAGCCAAAGCACTGACTCCACCACCTGATTCAGCTCTGCCTCCCTGCTGAGTGAGACCTGGCCAGACAAATTAGCACCCTTCCCCACTCAAAACTTTGCAGCTAGTGAACCAGCAACAATGAATAAATTCTACCCAAAGAAACAGGACACCAATTCAAACAGCTTCACCAACAATACATCAAAATAGGTTTGGAATTATAAGATATAGGTCTCAATTCAAAGAAACAGACCAGTTAAATTACACCAATTATGTTTAAAGAGAAGAAATAGGCCTCTACAAATGCAGCCTGCCACACCGTAAACCAAACAAATGAGCCCACTTTTAGCTACCAAAACAGGTTTCAAAATTCCAACAGCCCCATACAATACCCTGCTAGCCCTTAGTGAAGAAAGAAAATAAACATTCTACCAAGTAGAATCCATGAAAAACAATGTAAAACAAGAAGCTACTGTACTGTAGATCTGATCCTGTCCCCTTCCAGTTCCTTTCAGAAGCCAAAGCACTGACTCACCACCTGATTCAGCTCTGCCTCCCTGCTGAGTGAGACCTGGCCAGACAAATTAGCACCCTTCCCCACTCAAAACTTTGCAGCTAGTGAACCAGCAACAATGAATAAATTCTACCAAAGAAACAGGACACCAATTCAAACAGCTTCACCAACAATACATCAAAATAGGTTTGGAATTATAAGATATAGGTCTCCAATTCAAAACAGACCAGTTAAATTACACCAATTATGTTTAAAGAGAAGAAATAGGCCTCTACAAATGCAGCCTGCCACACGTAAACCAAACAAATGAGCCCACTTTTAGCTACCAAAACAGGTTTCAAAATTCCAACAGCCCCATACAATACCCTGCTAGCCCCTTAGTAGTAAGAAAGAAAATAAACATTCTACCAAGTAGAACCATGAAAACAATGTAAAACAAGAAGCTACTGTACTGTAGATCTGATCCTGTCCCCTTCCAGTTCCTTCTGAGAAGCCAAAGCACTGACTCCACCACCTGATTCAGCTCTGCCTCCCTGCTGAGTGAGACCTGGCCAGACAAATTAGCACCCTTCCCCACTCAAAACTTTGCAGCTAGTGAACCAGCAACAATGAATAAATTCTACCCAAAGAAACAGGACACCAATTCAAACAGCTTCACCAACAATACATCAAAATAGGTTTGGAATTATAGATATAGGTCTCCAATTCAAAGAAACAGACCAGTTAAATTACACCAATTATGTTTAAAGAGAAGAAATAAGCCTCTACAAATGCAGCCTGCCACACCGTAAACCAAACAAATGAGCCCTTTTAGCTACCAAACAGGTTTCAAAATTCCAACAGCCCCATACAATACCCTGCTAGCCCCTTAGTAGTAAGAAAGAAAATAAACATTCTACCAAGTAGAATCCATGAAAACAATGTAAAACAAGAAGCTACTGTACTGTAGATCTGATCCTGTCCCCTTCCAGTTCCTTCTGAGAAGCCAAAGCACTGACTCCACCACCTGATTCAGCTCTGCCCCTGCTGAGTGAGACCTGGCCAGACAAATTAGCACCCTTCCCCCACTCAAAACTTTGCAGCTAGTGAACCAGCAACAATGAATAAATTCTACCCAAAGAAACAGGACACCAATTCAAACAGCTTCACCAACAATACATCAAAATAGGTTTGGAATTATAAGATATAGGTCTCCAATTCAAAGAAACAGACCAGTTAAATTACACCAATTATGTTTAAAGAGAAGAAATAGGCCTCTACAAATGCAGCCTGCCACACGTAAACCAAACAAATGAGCCCACTTTTAGCTACCAAAACAGGTTTCAAAATCCCAACAGCCCCATACAATACCCTGCTAGCCCTTAGTAGTAAGAAAAAATAAACATTCTACCAAGTAGAATCCATGAAAAACAATGTAAAACAAGAGCTACTGTACTGTAGATCTGATCCTGTCCCCTTCCAGTTCCTTCTGAGAAGCCAAAGCACTGACTCCACCACCTGATTCAGCTCTGCCTCCCTGCTGAGTGAGACCTGGCCAGACAAATTAGCACCCTTCCACCACTCAAAACTTTGCAGCTAGTGAACCAGCAACAATGAATAAATTCTACCCAAAGAAACAGGACACCAATTCAAACAGCTTCACCAACAATACATCAAAATAGGTTTGGAATTATAAGATATAGGTCTCAATTCAAAGAGAAACAGACCAGTTAAATTACACCAATTATGTTTAAAAGAGAAGAAATGGCTCTACAAATGCAGCCTGTACACCGTAAACCAAACAAATGAGCCACTTTTAGCTACCAAAACAGGTTTCAAAATCCCAACAGCCCCATACAATACCCTGCTAGCCCCTTAGTAGTAAGAAAATAAACATTCTACCAAGTAGAATCCATGAAAACAATGTAAAACAAGAAGCTACTGTACTGTAGATCTGATCCTGTCCCCTTCCAGTTTCCTTCTAGAAGCCAAGCACTGACTCCACCACCTGATTCAGCTCTGCCTCCCTGCTGAGTGAGACCTGGCCAGACAAATTAGCACCCTTCCCCATTCAAAACTTTGCAGCTAGTGAACCAGCAACAATGAATAAATTCTACCCAAAGAAACAGGACACCAATTCAAACAGCTTCACCAACAATACATCAAAATAGGTTTGGAATTATAAGATATAGGTCTCCAATTCAAGAAACAGACCAGTTAAATTACACCAATTATGTTTAAAAGAAGAAATAAGGCCTCTACAAATGCAGCCTGCCACACCGTAAACCAAACAAATGAGCCCACTTTTAGCTACCAAAACAGGTTTCAAAATTCCAACAGCCCCAAACAATACCCTGCTAGCCCCTTAGTAGTAGAAGAAAATAAACATTCTACCAAGTAGATTCCATGAAAAACAATGTAAAACAAGAAGCTACTGTACTGTAGATCTGATCCTGTCCCCCTTCCAGTTCCTTCTGAGAAGCCAAAGCACTGACTCCACCACCTGATTCAGCTCTGCCTCCCTGCTGAGTGAGACCTGGCCAGACAAATTAGCACCCCCCCCTCAAAACTTTGCAGCTAGTGAACCAGCAACAATGAATAAATTCTACCCAAAGAAACAGGACACCAATTCAAACAGCTTCACCAACAATACATCAAAATAGGTTTGGAATTATAAGATATAGGTCTCAATTCAAAGAAACAGACCAGTTAAATTACACCAATTATGTTTAAAAGAAGAAATAGGCCTCTACAAATGCAGCCTGCCACACAAGTAAACCAAACAAATGAGCCCACTTTTAGCTACCAAAACAGGTTTCAAAATTCCAACAGCCCCAAACAATACCCTGCTAGCCCCTTAGTAGTAAGAAAGAAAATAAACATTCTACCAAGTAGAATCCATGAAAAACTATGTAAAACAAGAAGCTACTGTACTGTAGATCTGATCCTGTCCCCCTTCCAGTTCCTTCTGAGAAGCCAAAGCACTGACTCCACACCTGATTCAGCTCTGCCTCCCTGCTGAGTGAGACCTGGCCAGACAAATTAGCACCCTTCCCCACTCAAAACTTTGCAGCTAGTGAACCAGCAACAATGAATAAATTCTACCCAAAGAAACAGGACACCAATTCAAACAGCTTCACCAACAATACATCAAAATAGGTTTGGAATTATAAGATATAGGTCTCAATTCAAAGAAACAGACCAGTTAAATTACACCAATTATGTTTAAAAGAGAAGAAATAGGCCTCTACAAAATGCAGCCTGCCACACGTAAACCAAACAAATGAGCCCACTTTTAGCTACCAAAACAGGTTTCAAAATTCCAACAGCCCCATACAATACCCTGCTAGCCCCTTAGTAGTAAGAAAGAAAATAAACATTCTACCAAGTAGAATCCATGAGCAATGTAAAACAAAAGCTACTGTACTGTAGATCTGATCCTGTCCCCTTCAGTTCCTTCTGAGAAGCCAAGCACTGGACTCCACCACCTGATTCAGCTCTGCCTCCCTGCTGAGTGAGACCTGGCCAGACAAATTAGCACCCTTCCCCACTCAAAACTTTGCAGCTAGTGAACCAGCAACAATGAATAAATTCTACCCAAAGAAACAGGACACCAATTCAAACAGCTTCACCAACAATACATCAAAATAGGTTTGGAATTATAAGATATAGGTCTCCAATTCAAAGAAACAGAACAGTTAAATTACACCAATTATGTTTAAAAGAGAAGAAATAAGCCTCTACAAATGCAGCCTGCCACACCGTAAACCAAACAAGTGAGCCCACTTTTAGCTACCAAAACAGGTTTCAAAATTCCAACAGCCCCATACAATACCCTGCTAGCCCCTTAGTAGTAAGAAAGAAAATAAACATTCTACCAAGTAGAATCCATGAAAAACAATGTAAAACAAGAAGCTACTGTACTGTAGATCTGATCCTGTCCCCCTTCCAGTTCCTTCTGAGAAGCCAAAGCACTGACTCCACCACCTGATTCAGCTCTGCCTCCCTGCGAGTGAGACCTGGCCAGACAAATTAGCACCCTTCCCCCACTCAAAACTTTGCAGCTAGTGAACCAGCAACAATGAATAAATTCTACCCAAAGAAACAGGACACCAATTCAAACAGCTTCACCAACAATACATCAAAATAGGTTTGGAATTATAAGATATAGGTCTCCAATTCAAAGAAACAGACCAGTTAAATTACACCAATTATGTTTAAAAGAGAAGAAATAGGCCTCTACAAATGCAGCCTGCCACATAAACCAAACAAATGAGCCCACTTTTAGCTACCAAAACAGGTTTCAAAATTCCAACAGCCCCATACAATACCCTGCTAGCCCCTTAGTAGTAAGAAAGAAAATAAACATTCTACCAAGTAGAATCCATGAAAACAATGTAAAACAAGAAGCTACTGTACTGTAGATCTGATCCTGTCCCCTTCCAGTTCCTTCTGAGAAGCCAAAGCACTGACTCCACCACCTGATTCAGCTCTGGCTCCCTGCTGAGTGAGACCTGGCCAGACAAATTAGCACCCTTCCCCACTCAAAACTTTGCAGCTAGTGAACCAGCAACAATGAATAAATTCTACCCAAAGAAACAGGACACCAATTCAAACAGCTTCACCAACAATACATCAAAATAGGTTTGGAATTATAAGATATAGGTCTCAATTCAAAGAAACAGACCAGTTAAATTACACCAATTATGTTTAAAGAGAAGAAATAGGCCTCTACAAAGCAGCCTGCCACCGTAAACCAAACAAATGAGCCCACTTTAGCTACAAAACAGGTTTCAAAATTCCAACAGCCCCATACAATACCCTGCTAGCCCTTAGTAGTAAGAAAGAAAATAAACATTCTACCAAGTAGAATCCATGAAAAACAATGTAAAACAAGAAGCTACTGTACTGTAGATCTGATCCTGTCCCCCTTCCAGTTCCTTCTGAGAAGCCAAAGCACTGACTCCACCACCTGATTCAGCTCTGCCTCCCTGCTGAGTGAGACCTGGCCAGACAAATTAGCACCCTTCCCCCACTCAAAACTTTGCAGCTAGTGAACCAGCAACAATGAATAAATTCTACCCAAAGAAACAGGACACCAATTCAAACAGCTTCACCAACAATACATCAAAATAGGTTTGGAATTATAAGATATAGGTCTCAATTCAAAGAAACAGACCAGTTAAATTACACCAATTATGTTTAAAAGAGAAGAAATAGGCCTCTACAAATGCAGCCTGCCACGTAAACCAAACAAATGAGCCCACTTTTAGCTACCAAAACAGGTTTCAAAATTCCAACAGCCCATACAATACCCTGCTAGCCCCTTAGTAGTAAGAAAGAAAATAAACATTCTACCAAGTAGAATCCATGGAACAATGTAAAACAAGAAGCTACTGTACTGTAGATCTGATCCTGTCCCCTTCCAGTTCCTTCTGAGAAGCCAAAGCACTGACTCCACCACCTGATTCAGCTCTGCCTCCTGCGAGTGAGACCTGGCCAGACAAATTAGCACCCTTCCCCACTCAAAACTTTGCAGCTAGTGAACCAGCAACAATGAATAAATTCTACCCAAAGAAACAGGACACAATTCAAACAGCTTCACCAACAATACATCAAAATAGGTTTGGAATTATAAGATATAGGTCTCCAATTCAAAGAAACAGACCAGTTAAATTACACCAATTATGTTTAAAAGAGAAGAAATAGGCCTCTACAAATGCAGCCTGCCACACCGTAAACCAAACAAATGAGCCCACTTTTAGCTACCAAAACAGGTTTCAAAATCCCAACAGCCCCATACAATACCCTGCTAGCCCCTTAGTAGTAAGAAAGAAAATAAACATTCTACCAAGTAGAATCCATGAAAAACAATGTAAAACAAGAAGCTACTGTACTGTAGATCTGATCCTGTCCCCCTTCCAGTTCCTTCTGAGAAGCCAAAGCACTGACTCCACCACCTGATTCAGCTCTGCCTCCCTGCTGAGTGAGACCTGGCCAGACAAATTAGCACCTTCCCCACTCAAAACTTTGCAGCTAGTGAACCAGCAACAATGAATAAATTCTACCCAAAGAAACAGGACACCAATTCAAACAGCTTCACCAACAATACATCAAAATAGGTTTGGAATTATAAGATATAGGTCTCCAATTCAAAGAAACAGACCAGTTAAATTACACCAATTATGTTTAAAAGAGAAGAAATAGGCCTCTACAAATGCAGCCTGCCACACCGTAAACCAAACAAATGAGCCCACTTTTAGCTACCAAAACAGGTTTCAAAATTCCAACAGCCCCATACAATACCCTGCTAGCCCCTTAGTAGTAAGAAAGAAAATAAACATTCTACCAAGTAGAATCCATGAAAAACAATGTAAAAACAAGAAGCTACTGTACTGTAGATCTGATCCTGTCCCCCCTTCCAGTTCCTTCTGAGAAGCCAAAGCACTGACTCCACCACCTGATTCAGCTCTGCCTCCCTGCTGAGTGAGACCTGGCCAGACAAATTAGCACCCTTCCCCCACTCAAAACTTTGCAGCTAGTGAACCAGCAACAATGAATAAATTCTACCAAAGAAACAGGACACCAATTCAAACAGCTTCACCAACAATACATCAAAATAGGTTTGGAATTATAAGATATAGGTCTCCAATTCAAAGAAACAGACCAGTTAAATTGCACCAATTATGTTTAAAAGAGAAGAAATAGGCCTCTACAAATGCAGCCTGCCACACCGTAAACCAAACAAATGAGCCCACTTTTAGCTACCAAAACAGGTTTCAAAATTCCAACAGCCCCATACAATACCCTGCTAGCCCCTTAGTAGTAAGAAAGAAAATAAACATTCTACCAAGTAGAATCCATGAAAAGCAATGTAAAACAAGAAGCTACTGTACTGTAGATCTGATCCTGTCCCCCTTCCAGTTCCTTCTGAGAAGCCAAAGCACTGACTCCACCACCTGATTCAGCTCTGCCTCCCTGCGAGTGAGACCTGGCCAGACAAATTAGCACCCTTCCCCCACTCAAAACTTTGCAGCTAGTGAACCAGCAACAATGAATAAATTCTACCCAAAGAAACAGGACACCAATTCAAACAGCTTCACCAACAATACATCAAAATAGGTTTGGAATTATAAGATATAGGTCTCCAATTCAAAGAAACAGACCAGTTAAATTACACCAATTATGTTTAAAAGAGAAGAAATAGGCCTCTACAAATGCAGCCTGCCACACCGTAAACCAAACAAATGAGCTCACTTTTACCTACCAAAACAGGTTTCAAAATTCCAACAGCCCCAAACAATACCCTGCTAGCCCCTTAGTAGTAAGAAAGAAAATAAACATTCTACCAAGTAGAATCCATGAAAACAATGTAAAACAAGAAGCTACTGTACTGTAGATCTGATCCTGTCCCCCTTCCAGTTCCTTCTGAGAAGCCAAAGCACTGACTCCACCACCTGATTCAGCTCTGCCTCCCTGCTGAGTGAGACCTGGCCAGACAAATTAGCACCCTTCCCCACTCAAAACTTTGCAGCTAGTGAACCAGCAACAATGAATAAATTCTACCCAAAGAAACAGGACACCAATTCAAACAGCTTCACCAACAATACATCAAAATAGGTTTGAATTATAAGATATAGGTCTCCAATTCAAAGAAACAGACCAGTTAAATTACACCAATTATGTTTAAAAGAGAAGAAATAGGCCTCTACAAATGCAGCCTGCCACACCGTAAACCAAACAAATGAGCCCACTTTTAGCTACCAAAACAGGTTTCAAAATTCCAACAGCCCCAAACAATACCCTGCTAGCCCCTTAGTAGTAAGAAAGAAAATAAACATTCTACCAAGTAGAATCTATGAAAAACAATGTAAAACAAGAAGCTACTGTACTGTAGATCTGATCCTGTCCCCCTTCCAGTTCCTTCTACAAAACTACTGTGCTTTTCACTAGGTAGTATAAATACTTTGTTAACTGCTAGTTTACTCTTGGTATATGTGTGGGGGCCAGGGTGGTGATAAAAAATTACTATTTTCACAGCACAGCAGGATCTTAAAATGTCCTTAATCACTTCTTTGTGAAGGGCCTCCTGAATTGGGGATGGGGTAATTAGTGAAGAATGGACTGGATATATTCTGACCAAACTGGCTAAAAAAAAACTCTTTTTGTATGCTAAATGAGCTTCAAGAGGAAACTGCTTCCTCTGATGCAGGTTGACTTACAATATAAGGTTTAATCTCATTTGTAACATGGACAGAAGTATCACAAACTCTTTGTAACAGGGACATGTCATAAACATCTGTCCCTCTTACAAACAAGACTTTTATTGAACATTTTATGTATTTTATTTTTGAAGTATTAAGACATAAAGTAGTTATTTTAGTCAGACTCCCCAAACAGTTATGCTTACAAAAAAGAATGTTTTAGAAAATTGCCATAGGCATGGTTGGTACCAGCAATTTTATCTTTGTGCATATGCTTAATCATTTTATTTTACAACATGTGGAAATATTTAAGAATGTTCTGCCAACTAAAGTTCATTTTACCCTGGTAGTGTTGTGTTAATAATAAAGATAGTGGTAGTGGAGTCTGGGGAGATGGATGTGGGTGACACAAGGTCCAGTCATGTTGACATGGCTAGGGAGATGGAAGTGCATGCCACCATGTCACTGGGGAAATTTGACTTGGCTGGATAAAGGAATGGGGATGATGCCAGGGTCCATAGCACTGTTTATGGGTATTGGTAGAGGGAAGGGGATACCACTAGGTTCAAGAACTGATGACATGGCTGGGGAGATGGAGGCTGGTGCAACCAGGTTCCATGAAATGCTGACAGAGTTGGGGAGAGAGAGGACAGTGACACCAGATCCCAGGAAATACTGACAGGGCTGGAGAGAGGGAAAGGGAATATGCAAGGCTCACTGGAACTACTGGAAGTAAGGGGGAGATGAAAGGAGATGCCCCAGGTCTAAGAACTGCTGACAGGGTAATGGAGATAGAGGCAGGTGCCACTACATCCCAGGGAAGGTTGATGGAGCTGGGGAGAGGGAGAGAGGAAGGTGTCACTAGGTCCAAGGGAAGGCTTGCAGTGCTATGGAGTGGGAAGGTGTGATACCATGTTCACTGGGATGGCTAATAAAGGATGGGGAGAAGGAAGGGGATGCCACAAGGTCCAGAGACTGCTGACAATGCTGAGGAGATGGGAATTGGTAGCTAGTAGGTCCCAGGGAAGGCTTACAGGGCTGTAGAGAGGGGGGTAGGATGTCACCAGGTACCAAGGAAGGCTAGCAGGAGTGGGAAGAGGAAGGGGGAATGATGCCAAGTCCCCTGGGACTACTGACAGGGATGTGGAGAGGAAAGGGGATGCCTCCAGGTCCAAGTGCTATTAACATAGCAGGGGAGATGGAAGCAAATGACACTGGATTCCTCAGAATGTTGACAGGGTTGGGGAGAGATAAAAGAGTACCACTAGTTCCCAGGAAAGTTTCCCAGGACTGGAGAAAGGGAAGGGAATGATGCCAGGTCATGCAGGACTGCTGATGAAGATAGGGAGAGGGAAGGGGATGCCACCAGGTCCAAGGACTGCTGACATGGCTGGGAAATGGATGCAGATGCAACCAGGTCCCACAGAATGTTGACAGGGTTGGGGAGAGGGAGGAGAGTTGCAACAGGTTCCAGGGAAGACTGACCTGACAGGGCTGGGGAGAGGTGAGGGGATGATGCCAGGTCCCCTGGTACTGCTGAAAGAAAGGTGAGATGAAATGGGATGCCACCATGTCTGGGGACTGCTGACAGAGTTATGGAGAGGTAGGCAGGTGCAACCACATCCCACAGAAGGTTGATGAGGCTGGAGAGAAAAAGAAGGGGATGATATCAGGACCTCTGGGACTACTAGCAATGATAGTAAGAGGAATGGGGATGCCACAAGATCCAGAGACTGCTCATAGGGCAGTGGAGATGGAAGTGGTAGCCACCTGGTTTTAGGGAAAGCTGTCAGGGCTGGGAAGAAGTAAGATGGTGTGCTACCAAGTCCCAGGGAAGACTTGCCAGGGGTAGGAAGAGGGAAGAGGATTATGGCAGGTCATTTGTGACTGCTGACAAAGATGGGGAGAGGAAAGGGATGCCACCAGGTTGCAGGAATGATGACAGGACTGGGGAGATAGAGGTGGGTGATGTAAGGTCCCAGTGAAGGCTGATGTTGCTGTGGAGAGAGAAGAGTAGCAGCAGTGGTGGAAAAAATCTTTATTTTTAGACAGGAAAATTGATGGTGTGTTCACATCATTAGGGCAAAATCCTGTTTACAAGATAGCCCTGTTAGTATTTAGGTACAATAAGATAACAAAAAAAAATACTACATCAGACTAATATCCAAAGTAACAAAAATTTCATTTAATATAAATACATATAACATGAGATAACAAATTACAAGACACATTGTAATTCACAATCCAGTTTAAATATAATGTACATTACTATCTGTGGGAGGATCTTTTTCACTTCAATATACCCCAAATACATTCTATTTTGACAAGTATTGAAAGTGCCATGAGTTAAGCAAATATATCTATCCATAGCACCTACAGTGTACACCGGGGGTATCAGAGGGTCATGGCCATTGTGGGGGTGGAAGCCTGTGGTCCATGACTGGGCAGATGGTACTGGGTTGCTGGTGGCAGGGGGAGTATAAAGAAAGAATAATAAAAAAAAGAAATAAAAAGTCAATAACATCTATAACCAAAACACCACATTATGTGAATGCAGAGTTCAGGGCAGATTCCTCCATCAAATGTTTTATCATACAAGTAAATCTGGCATAAGACTTACAGCATCAGTGTTGGACCCAGAGAGTCCACAGGTGATGACATAGCTAAGTTGATCATCTAAGAACACAGGTGCCAGCTGACAGTGTCTTGCGTAGACAGGTGCGCACAGTACTCCTCATGTGAACCCACCAGAGTCCAAATGAAGGCATGCAGTCACTGAGTTGCAAACAAAATTCCACATACAGGTCCTCTTGGTTCTATGTGATAACTGCAAGGGAAAAAGTGCAAGGCCAAAAAGGGCGAAGGAAAAACGCTAGTCACATAGGGCGAGTGAGAAAGGCAGCGATTACTGAAATGGTGACAATAGTGGTACATTGACTATTTCAGGGGGCATTGCCCCCCCACACCCCCTTACTAATTATAATGAACTCTGGGGGAACACAGCTCAGGGAGGGGGAAAAAACATATGTTGCTGTTTTGGCAATTGCTTTTTTTTCCCCACTCGCCTTAGGTGGCCGCACTATTTTCCGTTGCTCCTTTTATCATCACCCTTTTCCCCATTTCCATCTTCATGGGATACAGCCCTCTCACTCTCCCTAGTCCCATCAGCATTCCCTGGGACCTGGTGGAACCCACCTCATCTCCCCAGTCCTGTTAGCCTTCCCTGGGACCTGGTAGCATCCCCTTCCCTTTCCCCATTCTTGTAGGCAGTCCTGAGAATGTGGCATCATCCCCTTCCCTCTCTACAGTCCTGTCAACATTCCCAAAACCTGGTGGCATCCCCCTTCCCTCTAGTCTACCCCATCAGCCTTCCCTGGATGTGATGGCACCTGTCTACATCTTCCCAGCCCTCTTAGAGGTCCTTAGAGCTGCTGGCATCCCCTTTCATCTCCCCATCACTATTAGTGATCCCGCAGGACCTGGTATCTTCCCCTTTGCTCTCTCTAGCCCTGCCAGCTTTCCCTGGAACCTGGTGGTACCCTTCTACCCTCCTGATCCTGTCAGCCTTCTCTGGGACCTGATGGCACCTACTCCCATTGAACCAGCCATGTCAGCAGTCCTTAAAACTGGTTGCAACCCCTTCCCTCTCCCAGTCCCTGTCAACAGTCCCAGAAGGCATAATATCATCCACATCCCTCACCACAGCCCTGTTAGACCTCAGTGAAAACTGGTGGTGCACTTCACCCTCTTCCAGTCCATCAGCCTCCCCTGGGACCTTGTGGTACCTGGCTCTATCTCCTCTGCCCTGACAGCACTCCTAGGACCTGGTGGCCTCCATTTTCTTCTCCTCATCCTTTTTAGTAGTCCAGGGGATCTGGCATCATTTCCTTCCCCTCCAGAGCACTGTAAGTTTTCCCTAGGACTTAATAAGATCCTCCTTTCTCTCCCCAACCTTGTCTGCCTTCCCTGGGACCTGGTAGCACCTGTGTCCCTCTCCCCAGAACTGAGTGCCTTATGCACCTGGGCGTGCTCTTATCAGCATGTAACCCACACCTCGGAGTGTGTTATTGTGCTTATAAAATGGGTTCCCTAAGTAACTATTATTTTTTAATCACATCTGTATTTCTTCTATTCCATATGGCCCCCATCTGACTGACTCCCCCAGCTCCATCCCCTAGAATTACCAGGGCTTACCTTATGCCCGGTCCGAGGGTGGTGCCTGCCGAGAGTCGGTCACCATCCTGCCGCTGGTGTCTTTTTCCACTTTTCTCCCTTTTTTTTTCCTGAGGACCCCAGGAGAAGTACACATGTGTGTGGAGGCATGCATGCACCTTGCAGCCCTGGTAATGGCCCTGCTCCACCCACCCCATTAGCCTATCGCTGTCACTCTTGCTTGTGCAGCCCCTTGGCCTCCACCAGGGTGTAGCCATGAGTGACGGATGCCACCCCACCGCCCCAGACAGCAGAGGTGCCTTGCTGGCCACTCGATCCAGCTCCACCTGCCCCTCATGCTGACCTCCGATGACCCAGGCTTGCTTCCGAACCTGGGTCGCTGGCGTAGCGTGAGGTGAGACATACAGCACCTCATCCCTCTGCACCACCAGGCCACTAAGCAACTATTTAAGAAAAAAAAGAGGAAAACATTTTAATAGTTTTAGGTTTTCATATCTGAAGTTAAAAAATTGTCCCTCTATCTAGGTAATTTTTGTACTGGTTGATGTGTACTGCATGCCCCACCCTCCCCACACAGAAATACATAAATACTGGTCAGGTTGTCCCTCTGCATACATTTTTAATTCCTACCAGTATACGATACTGCTGACACCACCGCCCTCAATAAAATTCACCTCACCCTAAATAAAGCATGCAGGCTAATTACTGGGGCCCCCAGACTCACTCATACAAGCCAGCTCTATGACAAGGCAATACTGCTTAATCTAGACGAATGACTACGATACCAAACCTGCCTCATCACGAAAAAACTCTTCTTATGCTATCCCCTCCCAGACTGACAGCCTCTATCTGCCAAACCCAACCCTCGGTTACTACATGAACCTCCTGCAAGACCAATCTACTGGTCCCAAGATCCAGAACCACCCATGGACAGAGGTCCTTCTGTTACAGAGCCCCATCCTGGTATAACTCGCTCCCTGCCCCTATCTCTGATGTCCCCATGATCTCCAACTTCAAAACTGCACTTCGGAGCCAACTATTTAATACTCGCAGCTGCTCCTGTCTCTAAATGAGGCATAGCTTGCTTCATGACTGACAAAGCTCACTGGGCGGCACCACTCCTTACCTCACGCAACCTTGCCCCATTGCCTATTGCCACTGTTATTATCCAGCTGTTTTGCTCTCTCCTTCTTGTAAGAATGTACCATTGTAACTAAACTGTTTAACTGCATAAATAAATGTAACCACCTGTGCTTGCTAAGCTATGTAACTCGTAACTTGTATGCTGTAGCAAAGTGTTTGTTCCCTATTGTCCTCAGTGTGACGAGGTACCTTTGGAAATGAGCCTCTGGCTCAAAGGTTGTAAACTGATGTACAAATAAATAAATAAAAATAAAAATAAATAAAAAAATACCTGTACACAGTGGCCGCTACAGGACACGCTTGCTATCGAAGGGCAACATTAACAGTGTGTGAAAATGCTGAAGGGCGCTGAGGAATAACGCTATGCAGAGAATAAAAAACACGATAAGGCCATAGTCAACAAGGACAGTATTGAGGATGTAACTGCTAGTCGGAGGGCATCGGGGGGAGACAATTTTTATAGTGGTAGAGGATACCTAGCCGCACATTAGTAGCTGATGCAAGTGCATCGATGTGGGTGTGGTAGGTGAGGGCTTAGTCGAAAGAGACACCAAGGTACTTGTAGGAGCGGACTTGCTCAAGTGGTTGTTTGGTACTAGAGAGGATATGTAGTGGGAAGTTGCTGACTTTGTTTTGGGGGTGGGCAAAGAGCATTGTTTTTGGTTTTTGATATTAATGACAAGTCTGTGCTCTTTGAACCAGGTTTCAGCATCGTTATAGGATTGTTATAGTGTGTTCTGGAAGGAGATGGGGTTACGGTGGGTGCCAAAGATGACGGCGTCATCTGCACACAGCAGAATTTTACCAGTGCATGCACTGGGCAGGGTGTTAAGGTAGAGCGAGAAGAGTAGGGATCCTAGGATGGAGCCCTGAGGAACCCCTGAGCAGATGGGACAGATTTTGGAAAGAGTCCCATTGATTTTGACACATTGGGAGTGGGCAGAAAGGTAGCTCATGCACCAGGCGAGAGGCCCAGCAGAGAAACCAGTGTGGCAGATGGCATCCGGCAGAAGAGGGTGGGAGACAGTGTTGAAGGCCTTTGAGAGGTCAATGAACATTGCACTGGCTAGGGAGCTAGAATCCAGGGAAGAGTGTAGGAAATTCGAAAACTCAATTAGTGCAGTGCCAGTACTGCGTCCTGTAAGGAAACCATGCTGTTCTGGGCATAGGATGTTGTGTTTGGTCAGGTATTCAGTGATTTGAATGGCCACCAGTTTTTCTAGGGCTTTGGAACGGGGAAGGAGGATGGAGATAGGTCGGTAGTTCCCGGCAGAGGACATGTCACCTCCTTTGTGTATGAGTGTAACTACGGCAGTTTTCCATGCAGATGGGAATTGCCCCAGGCAGAGGGATTTGTTAAGAAGGCTGGTGAGCGGAGCAAGGACTTGATCCAGCACCAGCTGGAGAATGCTGGGGTCCACAGAGTCACCGCCGGGACTATTGCTCTTTAACACTTTGATCAGGTGAGGTCTGGCTTCCTGGGCAGTTACCCTACATAGGTGGAAACTGGGGAGCTGGAGGACTGGGGCAGATAGGGTGGGGGGAGGGTCAAAGAAGTTACTAGTGAGGACAGAGCTAAGGTCAGTAAAAGATGTGTTAAGGTAGTTAGCTATGCAGGCAGGGTCAGTAGAGGTTGACCCATCAATGGTGATCTGGGATGGGGGAAGGGAGCATGCGCTCCCATTTAATTGTTTAACATTGTCCCAGAATGTTAGGGCACACCCCCAGGAGGAGTTGAAGGAGGCCTGGTAGTGGTCAGCCTTGGCTTTACAGATGGCCCATGTGCACTTATTCCATTCAGCATTGTAGGCCTGTCTATCAGCCATCCAGCCTGTTTCAGTGGCAAGGTGCCATAGGTTATCCCTAAGCCTGAGCATTTGTAATAGGGCAGGAGTAACCCAGAGCGCATTATGTTTTTTGGTTCGGACTCCCGTGAGAGGTGCAAAGAGGTCACAGGCTCTGTTAAAGATATGGGAGAAAAAGACAAGGGCATTGTCTATGTCAGGAGCGTAGTGTAGGGGGGACCAGTTTATCTGGGCAAGAAAATGCTTGAGGTTTTTCAGCCCACCCGGTCTGATGCACCGGCGGATTGTGGGCTGGGCTGTGAGTTGGGGCGTGAGGGTCACCCAACAGAATAGGATAGGGGAGTGGTCACTAAGTGAGTCAGGGAGGACCTGGATATCATGGATTTTTTGGGGGCGGTTGGTAATGATTACATCTAGAAGGGTGCTGGTTCCTCTGTTTGGGTTTACTCTAGTGGGTTGTGAAATGAGTTGTGTCAGATCTAGGGCCCCAAAAGAATCCTGGGTGGTGGAGGAGGAGGCACTGAGCCAGTTCACGTTCAGGTCCCCCACTAGGATTTGTTCTGCCTTGTGATGGAGGGTGGCAAGATAATCTGTTAAGAATATCAGTGCCGGGTTCTGGTTCTTTGAGGGAATGTAGGCAGTGGTGAGATAAAGGGGGCCCCTGGAGGGGTCCGGAGCAAGTTTTAGGGTAAGGGCCTTCACCCCATTTACAAGAGCCAGGGCAGGGAGAGCTTGTCCAGTGAGTGTGTCCCTGGTATAGATTGCACAGCCACCTCCACATTTGCCTACTCAGTCCTCCCGGTATAGGGTGTAGCCTGGGAGGGAGACAAAGGAGTCAGGGTGGACTTTGATAGCCAGTTTTCCACCAGTGCTATGACATCTGGTTTATGCAGCATGACCCAACGTTGGAGGGCATCAAATTTGTTCAATAGGCTGCATATATTCATGGAGGCTATGCAGAGACTGGAGGACCCAGCTGGTGAGCTAGTATGGGCAGGGCCCGGGTTAGGATGCATGTTGACTGTTAGGAGTAATAGGAAGACCACAGCTCTGGCCAGGGAGTGGTGGTGTGCAAGCTTCCAATGGGTATGTCAGGATGGGGAGGAGACCATCAGGGAACAAAGGATGGGCAGGGTTTGACAGGTCGGGAGGGTGAGAACAATTAGCCACCAAAGGGAGCCAGGGTAGGCAGTGGGGAGGTAACCAGGGGATGGGTGCTGTGGGCCAGGGCACACGGTCAGTATAGGGTGGGACTGTACCATGTCAGGGAGAATTGTGGGGGCTGGCACAAGTGTACCAGGCGAGATGCCTGGTTGTTTAGACATGGGTACTAGAAGGTAGCTGAGGGGGAGACATTTGCAGAGGAGGTGGACAAACATAGCGCTTGTGGTGGCAGTAGGGCAGAAAGGTAGAAGTATCTTGGTTGTCCTCCAGAAAGCGTAGATACCACTTTGGAGTAGTGGTAGTGACACTGACTCTGGTGGACAGGGTGCAGGGTTCGAGACTCTGGCAGGGCAACTGGAAATGGGACCTGTGTGAGAGCGGAGGTCCACGTTCTGGGAGCTTGAGGCAGGCTAGATTTGGGCCAAAGAATAGGGTGGAAATAGCAATTCCTAGTGGTCACTGGGGGTTAGTGTCACACTGGGTGTGGGTTAGATAGTGGGGCAGGGGGTCAGAAGGTAGGGCTAGCTAAGAGGCTGGGTGTGTAGGTGAGGTGTGGGCAGAGGTGAATAGTAGGGGAGAGAAGTAGCACAGGTAGGTAGAGGAGTTCCAGGAAATAGGAGGAGGAGGAGGAAGTCAGGTAGAAGAACCTGAAGTGAAGTCTGAGGGTCCCTCTAGTGGCTGGCAGGTATAACCTGCAAATGGAAAAGTGGGGATGACAAACAGGATATTATGTCATAGGAGAGTGCCTATATAGGAAATGCTGAGCCAGGGTGGGTGGGGCAGTCGACGCGCACAGCGTGTTGACGGGCTAACCCCCCTTGAGAGTGTGCTGCAGCAGGAGGTAGTGTAATTACCTCTGCAGCGCGGTGTTCAGCTCCAGGAGGGAGCTCTGCGGGTGGCAGGGGAGCTTTCTCCAGCATCTGGTGGGCTGAGGGGAAAGGTCTGAGGCCTCTTTGCGGTGCGGTGTTCAGCTCCAGGTTGACTTTTAAAAAAATATATATATATTTGTTTTACTGCAGTGTGCTTTTGTTTAAATGTTCGTCCCAAGGTATAGAGCTGCTGGGCTATGCAAATAAGAAATATAAAACTGCAGGAGATAAGGCAATAAGATTAGAGGCAGCGAAGCAGCATGCGGAGAACGTGAAAGCCATCTGTATGAGCAGTTTCTTTTTGAGCAGTCACAGTGAACGTGATGTATTTGTTTTTTTGTTTTTTTACATGTGGCAAAAAAGGGTCTGGATGAATTTATTTGAATTAGTTTTCCCTACAGAGGCAGAAAGCTACGTGTTGGTTGCTATCTGGTGATACAGCAGTGTGAGGTTTTAGACTAGTGCTGTGCATTGTGTGCCTGCTCCTAAAAACATTTTGCAGCTCAGATAGTGTAGGTGAATCAGTTGTCAGCATTGTGAGGTCACCCAGAAGAGAAAAAGTGCCGGTTGGCGTATATACATGCTGCTAAGGACACAGCTTAAATGTGTTTTCAGCCAATGAAATGAAGGCATTTCTTTTACCCATTTTATAAATTTATTTATCACCAAAGTATCCATTTATCCACACAGTTACTATGTCACAAATCTCTTCAGAATTCATTTAGAATGTTCGGCCTTAGAAGCAGTACTAACCATATTAAAATGTGAATAACTTTAAAATGAAAAAAGATAGCATGGTTCTGTGAACACGAAAATTGTTCAGCACAAAATTATCTACAAAATGAGTGGTGTTTCATTTATAGATACCTTATATATTGTTTATAATTAGCAAGAAAACAGAAAAATTTAATTTTTGTTCACTTTTTTGACAAATAAATGTGAATAACTCTAAAACAAAAAAAGTATAGCATGGTACTGTGAGCATGAAAAATGTTCAGCACAAAAATATCTACAAAATGAGTGTGTTTCATTTATAGATACCATTTTGTTTTATATAATTAGCAAAAAAACAGCATAACATTCAATTTTCTTTTCCCTTTTTTGAAAAATTGTTTACACTTACCAAAATCAAAATGTTCACACAACATCTAAACCTGATGCATAAATGGAATATGCAGTGGTTCAGAGTGTGATGATGCATTTATCTTGTACAGTTTCCAGTGACCTCTTGTAACTCTCACTCATACCTTTGGCACTAGTGAGGTTACTTGAGGTGACTGGAAACAATACAAGATAAATGCATTATCACACACTGAATTGCTGCATATCCCATATATATATATATATTTTTTTATTTATATATTTATTTAGCCTCTTATTTGTCCCTGTTACATGTGTTACATGGTCACTGTTTGCAAACATTAGGGATGGCTTCTTGGAAACCTCATGTGCTATTACCTTCATGTTTGCTATTTAGGTAGAGGACCTCTACTTATTTTAGACTACGTCCACCAGTGCTTGATCTCCCTGGTCATGGCCCTGGACACAGAGAAGGCTTTCAACTGGGTGTTGTGATCCTTTCTTTGGTCCACAGTGCAGGCATTTGGTTTTCCTTCTGAATTCATCAATATGTCACAACAGTTACTGTATATCACTCCCTTTTTGCTTTAGTTAAAGTTATTGGGTTATTTTCTACATTATTTTCCCTGGGGAGAGGTCCCCAACATGGCAGCCCCCTCTCCCCAGTGTTGTTTGCCCTTTACATCGAACCCTTTGTGGCCCATATTAGGTATTCACGCATCATTCAAGGTATACCACATGAAGGTTGTGATTATAAAATTGCATTCTTTGCTGACAGTATTCTTTTAACTCTCACTGACCCTACTACATTCTTCATGGTGGTCTTCAGCCTCTTAGACATGTAAGTGCTTAGCTGGTTTTTGTTTAAATAAAAGTAAAACTGGATTATTAGTCTTTAATTATTCTCTTTCTCCACATACTGTATTACTGAATTATTGATGGTTCAATGGAACAGAACTCCTTGAAATATCTTACTGTGTATATGCCTAAGAACCCAGATCATCCTGACTTCTTAAAGTTTGAACATCTGACAACAGTAATAATAGAAGATCTTGGTCACTGGTCAGTGTTCCAATTTTTTTATTTTTTCAACAAGCTGAAACAATTCACATTAATGTTCTTCCCTGAATCTTTTTCCTTCTTCAAACACTTCCCCATATCTTGCTAGTTGCTACTTCAGAGATTGGCAATGGATGCTGTCCCGCTTTATTTGGGGAAGGCATAAACCTAGGCTTCGTTTTTTGCTGTTACATCTTTCCCTGGCTCAAGGAAGAATAAACTTACCTAATCTTCATTGGTTTGCTATTGCTTGCCAGTTATGATTATTATGTTTCTGGACCTTGGAGTGTTTTCAGGACCACTGGAAGAATATTGACTTTACCCTTAATGATGATGTAAGCTGTATCATTTACTCTTTCACTGCAGGCTGCCTCAATCAATCAATCAATCAATCAATCAATCAAACCTTTATTTATTTAGTGCCTTTCAAAATCAAGGCACTGCACAAAACAATGATAAAAAATATAAAACAGCATTTAAAATCCAATAGATAAAAATTTTCAAAATTCAGTGTTAATCAGGTTCATTATAACTGGCAGACCTATCAGTTAACTTCATCAGGAAAGGCCAAGCTGAACAGATAGGACTTAAGTGCTGTCTTGAAACTTGTGATGGTCAGGCACTCTCTTGTCTGATGAGGTAGAGAATTCAACAGGGTATGGGCCACATAACCAAAAAAAAAAAAAGGACCCTGATGTCTTCAAATGCACCCTGGGAGTCTCTAGCAATCCCACATTGGTGGATCGAAGTGGAGGGGAGTGGCAGTAAGGAGAAAGGATATTTTGCAGATAATGAGATCCCTGTTCATGTAGGACTTTATAGGTCAGCAAGCCAACCTTAAAGGTAATCTGCCAGCTGCAAGCAATGGATTTCAACCAGCGGTAGCCCTAGTAGACTTAGGAAGAGGGCATTGCAGTAGTCAAGTTGGGAGGTCATGAAGGCGTGGACCAATGTTGGAAGATCATCTGGAGGAACCAGGTGCTTCCCCCGTGTGATATTCCTCAGATGGTAAAATGAGGACTTGATGATGGCTGACATCTGCGATTTCAGGGTCAGACCTCGGTCAAAGATAATGCCCCCAATTTGCACCCAGTCTGAGGTCACAAGCTGGACACCCCCAAGTCAGAGCCAAGAGGGTTGACCAGCCAGCAGACCTGCCTCCCTATGATCAGGGTCCACTACCAAAACCTCAGTTTTATCTGGGTTCAGACTCAGCCAGCTGGCACTCATCCAGTCCTGGATCTTAGACAGACAGTTGTTAATGACTGAGACGGCATCATCCCATCCAGGCACAAAGAACATGTACAGTTGAGTATCATCTGCATAGCAGTGAAAACTCAAGCCATACCACCTAATGATATCTCCAAATGGCAGCATATACACTGAGAACAACATGGCTGACAATATGGAGCCCTGCGGCACCCCACAGGGTAAGGAAAAAGCATCAGAGGAATAAATACTGGTGACCACTCTCTGAGACCTACCCTCGAGAAAAGATTGAAACCATTTAAGGACTGTCCCAGACAGTCTGCAAATAAGCCGCAGACACTCCAGAAGTACACCATGGTCCACAGTGCCAAACGCTGCAGAGAGATCAAGGAGGACCAAGATGGAACCGGACCTCAGAATTCTCACTATTAGGAGATCATTCAGTACCCGGACAAGTTCAGTCTCAGTACTGTGTCTTCTTCCTAAATCTGGACTGGAGAGAATAATTTACATCATGGGTTGAAAGATGATCATCCAGCTGCAATGCAACTACCTTCTCAATAACCTTGCCCACAAAGGGCAGGTTAGAGACCAGCCTGTAGTTTGGCGGGCAGTCTGGGTCAAGGGAGGGTATTTTTCAGGATGGCTCAAATAATCGCCTTCTTTAGGGGATCAGGAAAACTCCCCCTCTCCAGTGAGCTCCAGACAATCTCAGAAAGGACTGGACCAATGGTCTCCACTCAACTCACAAGAAGTCACATGGGGCCTGGGTCCAGACTACAGTTGGTAGGTCACAGAGTCTGAATGTTCATCATGATGTCCATGTATACCTCCCATTTTCTAATTTTTTCTGATACATTAAGGAGACCTTATGGGTTTGGCACAAAGTGTGCCTGCATTTTCTAAGTGATGAGGTCCTATTCTTGACTGCTTTGACCTGGAATCAACATAATCCTTTAAATACTGCTGACCCTTTTCTACGTAGGAGGGCTTGACTTGGTCTCCTTATTTCCACTAGGTTCCTGATTCTAAGAAAATCTGCTCCTTTTCAGACCTGCAAGTCACATATGGCTTACCTAGTTCTGACATTATTAATATTTACAACTGTTTGCATGCTTACAAACTCTACGTCATGGGGACAGGTGCCTCTTGGACTCTATGTTGGTGTTTACTGCTCTAATCTTATCCTATCAAAAGGGTGGTCTCTAGGAACATTTAATTGGCAGTATTTATTCTGTGTTCCATTCCCTATCAATGGATTCCACCCTCTCTATTCTTACTCAATGGACAATGGAATTACAAATATCATGTGACTCGGAAGAGTGGGAGAAATACAGTATTCTCTTATTACCTATATGCTTTCAATGTCCCCTTACCTGAAAGAGTTTGCCTGGAAATGCAGAATGCATTTTTTAGGACCACAGTGTGCTCCACCTTATATTTAAGCTCCCAGGCTAGTACCTGCTGGAGAGCTTGTGGTAAACCTTAGTCAGGCCATGCACACATTTTTGGGACATGTTCCTTCCTGCAGCCATATTGGATGGCCATTTTCCAAGTGATTGCTTCGATGTTTAATATCTCATTATCTTTATCCCTATTGTTGGTTTTATTAAATCTCTCTCCCACCTACTTGCCAATACAAGGCAGGCAATTAAAGTTATTAATCATTATTTTCATTTGTGCAAAGAAATCTATCACCAAATTATGGCTCAAATCACAGCCCCCACAACTTTCATATCGGATAACCATTTTTGATTCCATTTACCACCATGAAAGCTGTAGCTATCAATACATAAATCATCTACCAATGTTTTTGGGTGAGATCTGGAGATGATGTGTTCTTTGTAAACAGCAATCTGATTCTGAATTTATCTCCTGATCCCCATCCATTGACCTGATTCCAACATAGGATACTAGCTCTTTGTTGGGGCTCACCATGATAGTTTCTGTTATTTACACAGTGGACCTTGCCCTGCCTCTGAGCCCCCTGAGGCATTAGTTGTTTCATTTAATCATTTTTACCCAATGTATCCCTATTATGCTGCTCAGTTTATCATTAATTTATTGCACTGCCTCATGGGATGCTTATACTCTTTTTTTGGTCTTTTTTAATGTTTTACATTTTTAGGATTAGTATTTCCCAGTCTTGCATTTTTGAAATATGATTTTATAAATAGTTTATTGTCATTTTATGTCTGTATTGCTGGTGTTCCTTTTCACTTTTCAATAAAGATGTTATTATACAAAAAAAAGACAATTTAAGTAGAGGACCGTAAAGGTAATATATTGATAGCAAAAAAAAAAAAAATCACTGAGTTTATTTTTCCCATTCATGTCCCATCTATGTCCCCAATTGCAGAGGATATTGTCATAAAAAAAGAGGAAGACATTATCTTGTATGATGAGCATCATATCCCTGATTTAGTAAGTGGTTCTGAAATGCCTATGAATATGATAGTGAATGTGGATGAAATGCATTAGTAAAACTAGTGGGAATTCCCCTTGCACTGTAAAGCAGTGTCATAAACATGTAATCATTTTTTTAATTAGGTCTTAAAATGCAATCTTAATATAAGACATTAGCATTGTTTATTTTAAAATATAAATTAATACCTTAAAATATGACTTAATGCATACAATAATATATACCTTTCTAAGATCTTAAGATTGCCTTACTCTACATTTTTTGACTGATTTTATATGACACTGACATTATTACTTACTTGAAAAGACCTTATCAAGATAATAATGATCCCACTGTTAGTTTCATTTAAAGATAAATTATATAATTTTCAAAATTGTTTCTCATTTCAAGAGGATCATTTTTGCAGTGTAGAATTAATACATGGGTTACTGAAACTTGGGGCTTCAGTTTCAGCCCTGTATCCTGATAGTTGCAATACACTGTATCTGGAAGACAATAAGCATGTTTTCATCATGTCAAGAAGGTCAAGGACTTTTGACTGGAAATAAATTGACTTTGCTGAATGCTGACTCTTTTGTTGAGAAATGTGGCAATTTAAAAGACTTACTGGTATTACAGAGCTCCATCATGCTAACCTCTTGGTGTTGGCACCCAAATGATTTGTGGATGTTGTTTTCTTTCTGAATGTGTAAATTCTGCTTTGTCTAATTGCATGACAGTCATATACCAAATCCATATGTATATTGAATATGACTGTTTTAAATAAAAGTTTTGTATTTTTCCATGTGTACATTTGACATTAAATAACCCCACATGGTATTATGTGATTTGCAGCAGTCTGTCCCTTTGATTATTGCTGCCATCCAACATGATGATCCAGTATTGTTTTTACATCAAAAACAAAATATGTTCATAACCAGAATGTCAGCTAAAAAAGGACATGGTTCTGGAACAAACAGTTAGAAGCAGGATACTGTACTACAGTGTTGTAGTTGAGGTTTCAGTAGTAACTTTGATTGCCATGCTCACTGATCTGGCAATGGGTGGATGTGTTGCAGTTACTGTATGAAATGCATTTGGCAGAGTACCAAAGAAGAACAACACTTATTAGGGCTGTGCACAAGGATGAATTTTGGTATTGTATTTATGTCTCTGGTATTTGTATTTGTTTGCATATTCTTGTTCACTAAAAGTATATATTTATATTTCTGACTTGTTCCTGTTGATGATGGCACAAGGGGTTTAGAGTTATCAATAAAATATGTAGAGTTGTCACTAAAATATGCATTCATGTAATGAGCAGTGGTGATCATATGGGTATGCCACTAACCCTTAGGTCTAATGCTTCTTTTTGTGGTCTAACACAATACAAACATTTAAGATTGATATTTATAAAAATACAACATTTGTGTTTATTTGCTTTGAATAGTTTTGGTGTTGCACAGCTCTATCACTTAGGCCCTTCATTATAGGGGCTCAATCAGGCTTGATACAGCAGGATTTAAACCCTAAAATGGAACATTTGGCCACAGAGAAAAAAAGCACATTCATCTTTTAGTTTTCTCATGTAGATGGTTAGGGGTTACTGTGTATGGAAACCATAAACTCAGAAACCCCATTGTACTACACTAGTGAATTACTACAGCTACTGTGGTACACTGACTTCTCAATGTACCATAGAAGCTATGTCACAGAATCAAGCATGTGTGGTACAGCCAAACAGCTTCAAACAGCTTAACAAAACTGAAACTACAGTGAGGACAGCATACGTTCACAGAGGGGATTTGCTTATTGGGTGGCATAGTGAGTAAAAAGAACAGTGCATGGAGGATCATGTACCATACAAAATGAGATATGGTCAACCATATCAGCTTTGCTAAGTTTCAGTTTTAGGAACTGAGATGACATGAAGGACTTCTCATCTTTGCTTTTGAAGCCTCTATGATGTCATCACAACTAGAGACAGGTGAAGTTAGGGAACTTCGTGTCGTGAAGTACTTTATAAAGTGATCCCAACTTTACTTTGCCTGTGGCTGCACTTCTCATGATTTTTGAATAGCAAAGTGTCCATCTTTGCCAAGTAAAGACAATGCATGGTGGTACTTCACCAGAGAAAGTATTAGAAATGTGTAAATATCCATAGTATTTGCCAGGTGAAATAGTAATTTGTCGGTGCAAACAAAGTAAAGTGTGTTTTTTAAAAAAACATTTTTCACACTGTTTTAAACTGTTGAACCCATCAACCTACCCATTGACATACAGTGTCCACCACCCAAACCCTTAAAAAACCCTTAAAAACACATTCACCAGAACCCTGAATCATCTACCTTCTGAGTCCCTTCCCACAGTCCTGGTGAAAATATAAAAAATCATATGCTATAGACATGTTTTACCCTCACTGGGTCACCCTACCAGGTCACTCCACCGTATGTAAGATGGGCGTATGTCAAAACCTTGCAACATGCACCACGCGGGTAGGGTGCAAAACCGTTAAATTGTCTATGCGTGGTTGTGCACCCTGTCACTGTTCTCTGGCAGAGGATAAGTCCTCTGCTGGGAGGAGGGTCTGCCAAGCAGCTGTCATGGCTTGACAGGATGAGCCACAAGCAGCAATGGAGGCAGTGCATCTGCAGACCGAGTATCAAATCCAGGTCCCAGATGCATGGAATTTTTCCTTTTTCTCACACTTTGTGTGATGTAAGTGTAACCCCCTCCCCCCCAGAGTTGATTATTTTATTTGGGAGAGTTCAGGGGCACAGCATAAAGAAATGCCACTGCTAATATATCGCACTGTATTGACAGCGCGGTATATTGCTGTGGCATTCTGTCTTGTGACATTATGACCCCGTGCCCAGGGTCATATCATTAAAGACACCACCCACCTCCCTCCCACCCTGTACCTATTATAAAGTGTAGCAACCCTCCACCTTACCCTCCCTTAGGCACTCAACCTTCCTTTTTCCAATCCCATATTTTTAAGGATACAAGGAATTGTAAGAAACCACCCAGCACTGGAACAAAATGCCCTTTTCACACACTGATGTCCTGCTATAAAAATGAATGAGCAATGAAGTCCTGTTATAGTAACACTTGATTGGCTGCTTGTCAATCACTCGGGTGTTACAATTGGAAGATGCAGTTGCACACTGTCTGGTTGGGAATATAATCTCAGTGCATAGGGATGATTTTAACTCTTTAAAATATTTTTTCAAAAGAACTTTGGCAAGCAAAGTTGGGGTGAAGCTGGGAAACTTCATTCCACTATAAATACGCTGAAGTTCTCAGCTTCACACCTTCTTCACCAGTGAACTCACATTTTGTTACATCTCTTATTACAACCCATCCATTTAAATGCATCTTTGTTGTATAATGTTCACCATACCATATTCTATATGTTATTATCATGTGTCAATTGCTTATATATGTAAAATATGTTGAAATGAGTTTTATCTTTTTAATGCAACTGAACCTCCTTTCCATACATTAAATAATGAAAAGAAAACCATTAGCAACATGGCTGTAGTTCCATTAAGAGATTTTGGGGGTATCATAAATCACAAAAGCAAAGCCATGTTGGTTTATGATATCGCCAGAACCATAACATGAAATCTAACAGCTTTGAATATGTGTTTATTGTTATTTGTTTTATAATATACTTATTAAGTCAGAGAAATCCATGAAGAACATTTTAATGTCCTTCTTTTCCAGTATGATTATATGTACACCGTATGCTGGCAAATGCAGTGTCACCAGAATAGTTTATCCCGGAAACATGTTCACTGGCTAACATTGGTTTTCTGGCAAACCATGCATTTATATGCAGATTTTGTTACCGGGATACACCTGAAAACACCCAAAGAATTTTCAATTTGCCAGTTACAAAAACTGTATATAAATGCACTGACAGTTGATGTTCTTTCCTGATGTTTAAACAAGCTCTTAATAATCCAGTGCCACATAGCTAAAGGTAATTTAAAAAGCAGTTACCTACTTCTTCTTGTCATTTCATGGACGCACTGTATTTAGTTATTACAATTTACTAATGAACACTTTATTTATGGTGTGTTTATGATATCATAGTGCTTGCCATGACAACTGAATGGGATGTCACAAAGACAAAACCTCATGTGAGAGGTCAAGTTTGTGACAGTCAAATGCTTTAAATGGCTCCATGTAGATTGTTCCCCTAAATCTAGCTTTTAAATGGTCAAGAGAGCCCACTCCCATCCCTCCCACTAAGGACCCTCCATCATATACAGCCATGCCCCCACTCACCAAATGGTTATACTACAGAAAGACAGCAAGTGGCATAGCCCCTCCATGCTGCACCTCAGCTAGTGTTCATATGAATGACACGGGGCATGCATATGACTATAGAAGAAATTACAGACTTCACAAGCATGACCCCTGTAATTCAAATGACAGTCATCTGTGGAGGGGCTGTGCATGTTGCCATCCAGCTGCCATATTGTGGCTTTGATGAGTGGAGGCAAGGAGTGTGTGTGCTGGAGGGTCCTGAGTAGGCAGAATTGAAGGGGGGTCTCTTTACCATTTGGGTCATGGCAGTCTGGAGGTGGGGGTTCATAAGCACCACTTCTACTGTTAGAATTAAAACTAAATCTTGGTAGGAGCAGTGATCAGGACAAAGCCATCAGAAATGGGGTGCCACTAAATGCCAACTAGGTATTTTGCTGGATCAAGCTACCAGGAGTGGCAATCAGGGGGTTAGGGATGCCATAGCCTAGGATTGTTGGTCCACTGCCCGGTGCTTGACCAGTGTGAAGAGGGATCACACACCACAGTGTTCCTGGATAAGGGTAGGGATTTGATAGTGATAAACTGTGCAGAGGCTGTTTAACACTGCCATAACTTCTGAACATACTGCTGTATCCTGTATACATTGGTGGTAGCTCATTTGTGTAGGCACAGTGGTATATTCTGTGCCAGTATTCTGTTAGGTGAATGCCATACATCAGGGGTCTTTGATAATTACCCCCACCCTGATAGAGCACATTATTCTCAGTTAGCATGGTACATGTTTACTGACATGCTATCTTTTTGAATATCATCATTTCAGTGCAGTAACTGCTGATTGCTGCTTTTATTGCTTCTTTTACTGCTTATTAATTTCTCTTGTTAGCAGGCTGATTTTTTGACTTCTTATAAGGGGCTAATATGGAATTGTTTGGGGCTGTTGAAAATGTAAAACCTATTACGGTGTGATTTATGGGAGGCTGTTATTTCTTTGAATTGGGAACCTGTTTTTTCTAATTTCTAACCTATGTTGGTGTGCTTTTAGTGGGGCTATTACATCTCGGCTGTTTTTACTTGCTGTTAAAAATGTGAAACCTATTTTGGTGTGATTTAAGTGGGGTGGTTATTTCCTTGCTGTTTTTACTTGCTGTTGAAAATTTTAACTTATTTTGGTGTGATTTAAGTGGGGCTGTTATTTCCTTGCTGTTTTTACTTGCTGCAAATTTTTGCCCACTTACCCACTCCTGTCCCCTCTATTAATTAAATGCCCAGTTAAAACTGATCAACAGGAGCCAAGCATAGGAAATAGCTGGGGCTGTGGAGTAGGAGGGGCATAAGGGGGAGTAAGTCCACCCTGGCACAACAAGTTGCAGTAACATAGTAGTGTAGTTGACTCAGGGGCTACAGTAGCATAAATTAAAAAAAAAAAGTAAAAATACTATCACATAACCACACACAGGGACCTAGAAGGAGAGATACACATCTAGGGGGAACTAGAAGGAGGGCTTCAGAAACAGAAACTATTGTAATAGCCAACAGACAAATAGTGTAATAGTGTAATTACACAAATAGTGTAAGAGCTGTATAACTGCAGAATAATGTGAGGAGTGGTGCAATGTAGTTGATGTGGGGCAGCCATAATCAGGCAGACATTCTGGATGCTCAGGTGCTGCCCTATCTGCAGGCATGTCTCTAGCATGTGGGATGAGGTAGCCACACTCAGAGCAGAGTTAAACTGGGTCAGGTGTACCTTCACCCCCATCAAGAGACCTCCGTGTCCAACACCGCTGCATCAAAGGATGCCAAGAATGAGGAGCACTTGGACAATGGTGGGCTCAGGGAGGGTTTGGATGGTCAGGTAGAGGCACATCCCAAATCCTATTCCACTCCAGAACTCATATGTCACACTGTCAAATGGGAACAACCAGACAAAGGCACCCAGAGAAGTGGAAGGGAAGGATGTGGAGGTCAACCAAGGTGATGACCTCAGTGGGGGAAGCAGTAGACCCCAGAGAAGGAGAAAGCAAATTATGGTGTAGGACTCTATCATATGAGGGATTGAGCTAGGAACATGCCAGGAAGAGGACAGGGAGGTCAGGTGCCTATCAGGTGTCACAACATGGAGGGATGGGAGGAAGATCCTGGGAATCACTTGGAAGGCAAGACAGGAGGGAGAGCTGGATGTCATTATCCTCCTAGGAACTAATGACCCAGTAAACAGGGAGCTTAAGGAAGTTCAGAAAGAGTTTACAAAATGGGGAGGGGTCTCAAGTAAGTAGCTACATTCATCACCTTCTTGGAAGTACTACCTGTGATAGGAATGGGAGAGCATAGGGGTGCATGTACCAGGAACTCTAATGTATGGTTAAAGACGACCTGGTGCTGTGAGAAAGGGTTCAGATTCATTGGTGACTGGGGACACACCTGGAGTGATGGGGACTTCTTCAAGCCTGATGCCTGCATCCATCCTGGAGGGGAATCCAAGCACTAAAATGAAAAGTTTAAATGCTTCATGGACAAGCATTTAAACTAGCCAAGGGGGTTATAGATCAGTAAGGAGGGTACCTATTTGCCCACCACCCATAGCTAGCAGTGGAATCAGAGAACAGGAGGAGGAGGAGATATCAGTACAAAGCAGTGTGCAAAAGATGGAGATAGGCACACAAGGGTTAGATAGGCAGAAAAAGGACAAAATGCAGCAGATGGGCAAACAGCAGGGAGAACTAGTGAAAAAAGACAACCAGGGAGGGGACTGGAGTAGAACAGCAAAACAGACCAGGAAGGTCACATCATGGAATCCATGTGTGCCAAAGCCAGGAGCCTTAGCAACAAGATGGAAGATCTGAAGGATGCCATGGCACAGTCGGACCTGGACATTGTGGCCATCACAGAGACATGGTGTAATGATAATCATGGCTGGGAGATTTCCATACCAAGCTACACATATTCAGAAGAGACAGGGCAGGCAGGAAGGGAGGAGCAGAAGCACTTTATGTGAAAGATGGCATAAAGGCCAAAGAAATCCAGGAGGAACAAAATGGGGATATATACTGTGGGTTAGGCTGGAAAGAAAAATGGGGTCAGCCATCCACACAGGGGTGGTCTATAGACCACCAGCCCAGGAGGAAGCAACAGATAGGGAGTTAATGCTAGCGATCCAAAGGATGGCAGACAAAGGGGAGATGGTGCTGGTTGGAGACTTCAATATTCCAGATGTGGATTGGAGATCACCACCAGCACCATCAGCTAAGAGCAGATTTGTCCTGGGTTATCTACAGGGTGCCTTCCATAAGCAACTGGTCATGGAACCAACTTGGCAGAAAGCAATACTTGACCTTGTGTTCACAAACGGGGACAGTGTGATAGGAGTAACAGTTAACGAGCACCTGGGGAACAGTGACCACCAGTCACTGTGGTTTGAAATCACAGAAGGAGCAGAACCAAACTGCACAAAAACACATATCCTGGATTTTAGGAGGGAAGATTTTGGGAAAATGGGGACATGCTTGAAAGAGGCACTAATAGGAATGGGAAGGGAATTAGGAGTGGAGGAACATTGGGCAATGTTTAAAACAGGGATTACAAGAGAAACACAATGATGCATTAAGCAGGTTAGCAAGGGGAAATGGAAGAGGAGGCCATTATGGCTTTCCAAGGAGGTAGCAGAGAAAGTGATAGTCAAAAATATTGCATTCAGGCAGTACAAAAAGACACAGGCAGAAGGGGATAGGGAGAAATACCAGGAGAAGCAAAAGGAGGCAGGGAGGTCAGTAAGAGAAGCCAAAGGTCAGACAGAAGAGCACGTTGCAAAATCAGTGTTTAGAGGGGACAAAACCTTTTACATGTACATAAATGAAAAAAGAAGGGCAAAGGGAGGATAGTGAGACTAAAATGGGGGGACACGAGCAGTGTGGAGAATGACAATAGTAAATATGACATACTGAACAGATATTTCTGCTCAATCTTTACTGAGGAAGGGGAAGGTAATGGGCCTGAATGGAGTACAAGGGGTGGAAAGGGCATGGAAATGGACACAAGTCCTCTTTTACAGGAAAGGGTCCTTAAGGAATTGGAAGGAATAAGAGTCAATAAAGCAATGGAGCCAGATGGGGTGCACCTCAGGGTCCTAAAGGAACAAAGACAGGTGGTGGTTGAACCTCTGGAAATTCTGTTTAGCCAATCACTGGAAACATGGGAGGTACCCAAAGACTAGAGGACAGCAGATATAGTCCTCTTATATGAAAGTGGGAACAAAGAGGCAGCTGGGAACTACAGACCAGTCAGCCTGACCTCGGTAGTGGGGAAGATCATGGAAGCACTACTGAAGGAGAGATTGGTGGAACATCTGGTTGCCAATGGACTACAGGACCCAAGGCAGCATGATTTCACTGGTGGGGGGGGGGTCATGCCAGACCAACCTCATTGAATTGTTTGACTGGGTGACAAGGGAGGTGGATCAGGGAAGGGCAGTGGATCTGGTCTATCTGGACTTCAGTAAGGCCTTTGACATTGTGCCACATAAAAGGCTATTAATCAAACTGGGGAATATGGGAGTGGGCAGGACAGTAGTGCTGTGGGTGGGTAATTTGCTGGGTGGCAGGACACAGAGGGTGGTGTTAAGTGGCTGTCACTCCACAGAGGGAAGAGTGGGGTGCCACAGGGATTAGTTCTGGGACTGGTCCTATTCAACATCTTCACTGGTGACATTGCACAGGACGTTGAAGGCAGAATTTCACAGTTTTTTTTGTTGGTTTTTTTTATTTAGTTGTTTAACCAGGTATAGCACACTAAGCTGAAAGCTTTTTTACAGGAGTGACCTGGGAGCACAAGGAGGTTAAGTGACTTGCTCAGGGTCACACAGTATGCAAGTGGAAGCTGTGGGATTCAAACCCAGGTCAGGTCTGCTGGATGTCACCAAATTTGCAGCTCAGAGCCTTAGACCACTGCACTATACTGCCTCCATGCTTTGCATGTTTGCTGATGACATGAAGCTCTGAAACAGAGTGGACATGCCAGAGGGTGTAGACAGAATGAGGAGGGACCTGCAGAAGTCTGAAGAATAGTCAAGGGTTGGGCAGTTGAAATTTAATGCAAAAAAGTGCAAAATAATGCATATGGGGCACAAAAACCCTGTAACAGCATATCATTTGGGGGTTGAGGATATAGCATGCACCAAGCAGGAAAGGGACCTTGGGGTTAGCATCTCTGATGACCTCAAGGTAGGAAAACAGCATGACAAGGTGTCAGGTAAAGCAAATAGGATGCTGAGATACATAGGCAGGGGCATCACCAGCATGAAAAGGGAGGACATAATTCCACTATACAAGACACTATTGAGGCCCCACCTGGAGTACAGTGTCCAGTTCTGGAGACCTTACTTATGCAAGGACTTAGACAGGGTGAAGAAGGTTCAGAGGAGGGCAACAAAGATGGTACAGGGACTGCATCACAAGTCCTATGAGAACAGGCTGAAAGACTTGAATATGTACTCCCTGGAGGAGAGAAGGGAAAGAGGGGATACGATAGAGACATGCAAGTACCTTATGGGGAGGAAAAGGGTGCAGGAAAACACTATTTTCCAGTGAAAAATATGTTCCAGGACTAGAGGGCATGGGGTGAAGTTGGAGGGAGGACAATTCAGAGGAAATGTGAGGAAGAATTTCTTCACAGAAAGAGTGGTGAACAAGTGGAACACCCTGCCTGAGCAAGTGATGGGGGCTGAAACAATCACAGGATG
The DNA here is from genome assembly GCA_016271365.2 of Neoceratodus forsteri. NCBI lineage: Eukaryota > Metazoa > Chordata > Ceratodontiformes > Ceratodontidae > Neoceratodus > Neoceratodus forsteri. The sequence goes on along the minus strand of CM028130.1, from coordinate 661,902,732 downwards.
TAAGCATGCATGGGATAGACATAAAGGAATCCAGGAGGTCAGGGGTAAGGAGCAACAGACTTCTAGAAAAATTTAAAGTGATCTTACAAGCTTAAATGGGCAGGCTGAGTGGGCCATAGGCCCTTATCTGCCTATAGTATCTATGTATCTACTGTATGTATTATTATCTTAAGCTGCAGATAGTTACACTAATTATTATCCCTCAACTTGCAGAAAAAGCATGCTCAACTAAAACATAAATATAGTTGCTGAGCACATCATAGTTGTAAATTTTTTTTATTTTAGTTGATACCTGCTCTCTAAAAATCATAAGCAGCCACTTAAAAATTATGCTTAAGTGGCTATATGGCAGCTAGCTTTTTTGGTACTTATATAGTAGAATTGCATGAACTGGCTACCATTAAATGAAGTTTGACAACTAAAACTTTGGTCTAGCTTTTAGGTGGACACCCACTATAATGACTGTTTTGCAACTTGTGTTTAAAGGTATTACACCTTTCATGTAAAAGTACCCATTTGTTTTGAGAAACAAAATATTGCCAAATGCTATATATCCTACTTGTCTTGCCTTTTCATCTCTTCATGTCAGTTTCCACTTATGCCTACTCTCATACTCTAGCATCTAATGAACTTTATCAAAAATATTAAATGTTACTACCCGTTTAATGTGTAAGGCAAGATAAAGTGTATGTTGTCATTTTTTATGCATGCATGCATAACATACAAAGTTTTACATTTTCCTATCTTGAAAAACTAAGTGCTGACAGAATTTGTATGAACACACTTTTCCATTTACACTTTTATTTCAAAATAATGTATTATCTCTGATTTACAAAACCAATATTTTTCCTTGCAATATTTTAGGGCATACCTTAATTACACTAAGTTTAGGATCCCTGCATTCAACCATCAAGTGACAATGGATGTCTACTATTTTAAAGTGTATTTGCTTGATACATGGGGCTTGATTTTCAAAGCCCGGGGACTGGCACATGGTGCTTTCATCAAACAGAACAAATGAAAGGGGCTCACTGTGCCAGTCCTTGCAACAACCCCAGTTTTCATATGGGATCTGTGGCAGAAGGGGACAAGTGTGTGCCAAACTGGCTTGCATCTTGCTTGTGGCAAATGTTCAGCTGCACCATGGTAGAGAAGAGGCTTGTGTCATGAAAATGATGCAGCATACCCTATTGCACAATTCTCAAAGCCCCCAACAGCCACAGAACCCATCGGTGTATAGACCAGCCATAGCATGGTCTAACAACCAGTTGTACTGACCCCATAGCTGATGGATTAGACAGGGTAACAGTGCCTAATCTCACAAAGGATGTGGCCAGCTGCCTCTGAGAGGAACAGAAGTAGGGGCATTCAGTGATCTGCATACTGCCCAGAACACTGCATTGCCACAGCTGACAGCAGTAGCACTAGAAGACATGAGACATTCCACAATCATAGGGTACCCCTTGGCCAGCCACTGACACTCCAGGCACTCTGTGCTGATCACAGGATGAGCCACTAGGCACAGCAGGTGTGTTGCTATTGATATCTGGCTGCTTTCACCTATGGTTTGTTCTCTGTGCTGGCCCACAGCCCTGGTACTACACTGTTGCAGAGCTGGGTACCAGCCTGGTTGCTGGCAGCCCACCCTTGTAGTGTGACGCATTGCCAGAACATCGGTGTGCAGTATTGTGCCGATTATGATACACCTTGGGAAAGGGCAGTTCAGGATCTGTCAGCACCAGCATGCAGTGGCAGTGTTTAAGATATGGATGCAGTGGTACTTTATGTCTGGACGCAGTGGAGGAACCCCCAGACCAACCAGGCATGTCTTGAGATCTCCACTGGCATTGCAGCTGTGACTCATGCACAGCATTCCCAGTGCACAGTGTACTTGCCTGTAGTATGTGTGGCTCAGTTCCAAATGTCACAGCACTGCCGGAGTGCTACCCCCTGTGTCATGTCCACTATCATGCCTGTACGTCATGAGTGTATTCATGTTGTTCCCCTGGTGTTTACAGCAGGGCAGGGTGCAGTGGGCATGACAGTGGCTGGCATCACTCCTCAGTCCTCATGTTCTGATCCTCCAGTCTCCACCCCATTGGTTGTAACCATGCCTGCCAGTGTGTCCAATGTCTTGACAGTCCCTGGACCAGGTTGCTGTGGTGGCACCACATGCCAACAGGATCACTGTGCAGGCCCATCTGCTGCAGTGGCTGTTCTTGCGGTGGCCCATTCCCATGATGCCCTGCAGGCTGGTGGATTTGCTACCAGTGTATTGCTGACTCATGCACCTGGGGACTGCACACAGCTAGTGCTGTGTGGAATGTGGAATTCTGCCAGCAAAATTAGCAGGCAATAACGATTCTGTCAGTGGAATGTCTGCCTGAATTTCACTGGTTCTTCTACGGAATTCCACCTGATGCAATCTGCTGAAATATATTCTGCAGAACAACATATTTTCTACACAAAATCATTCCACAACCATTTCTGCAGAAAATATTGAGATCTGTGGAATAATATTCAATGGAACATCATTTTTACAACAATATGTAATTCTGCAACCGTTTCCACATAAAATATTGAGATCTGGGAATACAATTTCACTGAAATGTTGTAGAAAAACACTGTCCACATTTTTCTGCTGTGGAATTCTGCCATTCTGTTTCCGGAGAAATTCACTGTAATTTTGGTGGAATTTTGAAAATTCCACAAAATTTCTTTCCATTGGAATTTGATTTCTGCACAGCATTACACACAGCTATTATGCCAATTGCTCACCACCTTCATGAATCTCCTCCTATGTGCCATTTGTTGGGTGCACAAAAGCAATTGTAGCAATGTTGGGGAGTTTGACACTTGGACCTCTCCTGTACCAGAATCTAGGGCAGGGTCTCTGGAGCACTTGGCTTTGATGCAAGCTGCCTCCTTGAAAATCAAGCCCATAGTCTTTACAAATAACATATAATAACTAGTACACAATTAAAATATAAATAACACATCATAAGAAACATAGATACAATATATACAAGTGCCATTACCTGTCATTCAATGTATTGCATTCATAATATCAGACCATGAAGTAAAAAGAAGAAGAGCATTTGATCAGTGAGTGTAGCTGATGTTAACCAATTTGCCAAAATGTAAACAGGACATCATAGGATGTACCCTGGCTACTTACACCTTCATGGCAGTAACATAGCCTATAATCCCCAATCTCATTTAAAATGAGACAAATGACCCATAAGCCTCTAAGAGCCATAATCTCTGATGCCATTCTTCAATGAAAAGATACAAATTCAGAACACAAGATACACTTTCCTAACAGTATACCCTAGGGCTTGTCATAGGCCCATCTAATCGTTGATGTGAATTAATGTCTACATTTTAATACCAACCTGGCCCCCAACCCCATCCCTAAAAAGTACTCTGACTTTTCAGTCAAGAATCAGGTCGGATAAACTTTGATGTTAAGCAGGATAAATATGCTGATCTAGTTGTACAGTTGCAGTTATTCAATATGCAGCAGATGGCATTAACATGCAAGGCCTAGAACTCCACACCTGGCATGCTTGGGAGCTTAGTCCATCACAAAGAGGAGGGGTTCGACTCCTGGGGTCATTACTGGCCAGCTGGAATTTGCACATCTTCAGACTCATCCTATAGCAGGATTAATGTTGCCTGTGAAACATAGAAACATAGACTTTGATGGCAGATAAGGACCGCTTGGCCCACCTAGTCTGCCCATTTCCCTACCTACAGGATGAGCTGCAGATCCTATTTAACCAACAGCTTATTTCTTCCTACCCCCCACAAAAATTGCCTTATGTCTGTCCCATGCATTCTTGAATTCTCCCACAGTTTTAGACCCCACAACCTCCCCAGTAAGGCTGTTCCATGCATCCGCCACCCTCTCTATGAAAAAATACTTCCTCACATTGCCCCTGAGCCGTCCCCCCTCTATCTTTAAATTGCGTCCCCTTGTTCTTGCACATCTCTTTTTCTGAAAGATGCTATCCTTTTGGACTTTGTTGATTCCACTGAGGTACTTAAACATTTCTATCATGTCCCCCCATCCCTCCTTTCCTCAAGGGTATATGTATTAAGCTCTTTTAGTCTCTCCTCATATGGCTTCTCTTGCAGACCCTGCACCATTTTAGCTGCCCTCCTCTGAACTGCCTCCATCCTGTCTATGTTCTTGCAGAGATGGGGTCTCCAGAACTGGATGCAGTACTCCAGATGGGGTCTCACCAACTGTCTGTACAGGAGAATAACAACTTCCTGTTTTCTGCTGGTAATGCCTCTCCCTATACATTCCAGTATCCCCCCAGCCCTCCTTACCACCTTCTCGCATCTGCTGCAGAAAGCAGCTGCTCAGTGCTAAACCATCCTGACCTGGAAGAATGATGGTCATAGGGCCCCACTTGTCATGCGGGGAATAAGGAAAATATGTTTGAAAAAGAAATTCAGAGTGCTCACAGTTCTACATTCATATATAGCAGAACATCTAAAATACTGTATATTCAGAATACTATTAGAATAGCATTTGTGTTTTCTTTGGAATAGTATAATTCAGATTAAAGCACTGCTTGTGTATTTCAGGTACAGGGTTTACTAGAGTGGAACTCTAATTCTGAATACTTAGTATGTTGAATAATGATGGTGCAACAGTGTGCACTTACTCTATGGTTCTTGGAGAACACTGCCATAAGATTAAATGTGCAACCGTGGGATTGATATAATTTGTTATTGATTGTTGCCATTAGTTTGTCTGCTACTTGGCAGTCCATTGAGAGTTTTTCTCGGTTTGTAGTTCTGGATCTGTAGCAATAGCAATATTAAAATTGCTTAGAATTTTTTAAATATAATGTGAGAGGTGTTTGGTCTTCTAATGTATTTTATTAACAGTTTCTATTATGAGCTTAATTTTAAGAATATATGGACCCATATTTGAAAGTGATGTTTTGTGCCACGCAAAGTTCCCTTCCTGAGCACATGGCACAAAGTTTGATATGTTCTAAATAGCTCTGAATACAGTGAGATTTGAATGCCCAAAGCTTGTTTGAAAATATTCCCAAGAGTGCAGCATGAAGTAAGGCACAAACATGTAAAATTGGAACAAAGTAGAACTCCCTGCTGGCCACATACAGGTACCTGGCCATGGTTAATAAATAGGTTGTCAAGGAACAAAATCAATGAAGACATTTCAAAGTGCGTGACATTGTTTTACTAAGATGCCATATTGCTACATCCCAATGCAAATTAACCCCAGGTCCATGCAAGGCACTAAGTTGTCATTAGCATCTGATTATGAGTGGGTTTAGATAGTTAAATCCAACCTTTGCTTATTGGATTGTAGGTATCGATTGCTGTTTGTGGTGCAGAATGTTGTTTCTGGTCCTGTCCTCCCCTCCCCATTCCAAAATGGGGGGGCTAAATAAAGAGATTCATGTTTTATGTGAACTGGAACTGGGAATAGAATCAGGTGGGTTCAATAATGACATTCACTTTTACTTAGAGTGGCACCTGGAAAAGGAGCTCTGAGGAGCTATACAGTTCTAATGATGCCAGGAGCAGGAGATGGATGGGCTCACTTAGTCAAAGATGCCTGATTCTGGTACAGGGAGAGGGTTTAGTACACACTGCAAACATTTTTTAAACTAGTGAGTTAAAAGCATTCACCAGCATTGCACAGGCCACCTATTCACAAGTCCCAAAACCACTTGAAAATGCCAGTGCACTCTGAATGCATGCTACCAGCCCTTATATGCATGAGTGCTTGGTGTTTGCTCTTTTATTAACAGTTTGGGGCCCCATTAATTGTTCTCTGCATGCTACAGAGTGAATGTGGGTAGCAGATGCCATATTGGAAGGTACATTTAGCATGGTCCAAAGTTTATTAGTGCCACATCATGTTAACTTTTCAAATATGGGGCCATGAATATTTCTTACATGCCTAAGAGTTTCTAGTTTTAAATAAAAGAACATGATTTATGATTGTGGGTCCCTCAGCATGATTAGTGGACATACCCCCTAGCAGCTGCATCACAAAACTTCATTTTGTTAAATTGACAGATTTGTAATTATATTATCAAGCATAATTATTTCAGAGTTTAAAATATACCTGCAATGTAAAACTGGGCAAATAAATACAAAATCACACAACAGGAGCAATTAGAAATGTGACTGATATTTTTAAAGTGTGTTTGTCTTTCTTCAGCAGAAAGCCCAGAACTTCTTCATTTTACCCAATATGCCCCCTCATCTGGAAGGTCTGATTCCAGTCCTGAACTTCACTGCAGGGTTCAGGTCTAGCTAACCCCCCACAATAACCCAGAGGCTTACCTCCTCTTTTGGGTCCCTCACTTTTGAACTTTGAATAAGCATATTATTTCAACAAATCTCAGTTAAACAAGTCACCCTGGCTTGAGAGGAGTTACAAGCTGGTGGTGGGTAGGGAGGCTGACAAAAGGAAGCAAGGACACTCATTCAGCCTAATGGAAAAAGAAAGTCAAGTAAGAGGACATTGTCACCTGGACAGACCTACATTCTGGTGACTAGAATCAGTATATAACCATCTACATCCCTCCCCTTCCCTTCACTGGTTTATTTCAAGCATTCCTTGGTGACAGCACCCCTACCTTGGTCATTAAAAGCATTTCATGGTGTCTTACAGCTCCCCCCTCAAACACCAACAGCATAACACCTACCTGTGCTAGCACTGGGTTAACAGAGAGACTAGGAACTTGAATATCAGAGCTGTTAAAAACTCAAACAGCTTAAGAATAGTCACCTCATTTTTTAATTCTGTAATTTTAATATTCATACGTTAACTACAATATATGACAAAACACTGTTTATATATGAAGGGGAGGCCTTTGAACATTCAGAATGCAGTGATATAGGACCATTAACAGGAAAATGTTTACCTTTTAGATATTTCAAAAGGAATTTAAGTATTTAAGGAATACTTATGCAAGAAATGAGATATAACAGGTTGTGGGTTAGACTGAGATAACCACCAACCCATGAGAATAATGAGACCTGATGCCAGAGACATAGGGCTTTATAGCACCTAAAATGCAATTACCTAGCTTAACCAGTGATCTGTACAAGGATAGTATAGGCTTTTTTTGTCTGCTATTATGTCCCCTGCCTATGCAGCCCAGCTTCCTATTTACTTTGCCCACTGCTTTACGGCATTGCGTAGCTGACTTTAACCTTTCAGTTATAATTACCCCAAATCCCTTTCTTTCTCTGCCTGTGCTCCCTTTAAGTACATCTTGTATACATCTTTTGAGATTTTTTTTAATTGTTATTTACTATGCTTTTTTGCAGTACCTGGTCCATCAATAATCCACCCTGGTCATGGCCCCGCTGTGTCTCCACCTCCAATAGTAGCCAGCGCTCCCCAGTTACCCACGGCTTATCCCCCAGTCCAGTATCTGCTTGGGGATCTAGCTTTGGAGGCTAATGGAAGCCACAGGGGGAGGGCATCATGGAGACAGACCAGGCCCATGTTTTTCTTCCCCTGTAGGAAGGTTGGGAACATGCAAGGATGGACAGCATCCACCTCACCCCTGAGTGATACAGGTGTTGATGTTCTTGCAGCATGCCCAGCCTCCACTGGGTGTCGTTAGACTCTGAACACATGTACCCCCCCCAGAGAAGTAGAGCAGTCTAAGGATGCTCTATACTTCTCCCACTGGCTGGTCCTCCGATGACCCAGGTCCATTCCCGAACCTGGGTCTTCAGTGTCGCAAGACGAAATCCAACCGCTGCACCGGTGGGCTGGCATTTTTGAGATTTTATTACTTGATTACATGAATGAGCACTTCTTTGCATTGAACCAGAGCTGCTAGATGGACCCTTCATCATTTTTTAAATACCCTTTTCACTGTCCAGTCTGCCCAGAGCTTAGTGTCATAATTTCTGAGATATTGACTTTTCATTGTTTTCACTCTGCTAATTTGCAAATAAACATGTTAAAGAGTATCAGTCAAAGGACTGACTCATGTGGTAACCCACACATTTCCTCTCTTGCCCCCAAGTATTTTTATTTAATCTGAATCTCTGCTTACCCCCCACAGCCAGTTGTTGATTGGCGGTGTTTTTTTTTTAAATCTTGGTGTTTATTAATTATGTCATAAAACATACATAACATACTATGCCAAGGTTCAAAGATTTAAAAATCACACTTATGAATATAATTTTAACAATGATCTATTTTCTTGTTGCTCTCTGTTATGCATATGAGAACAAAACTAGAAAATACTGTATGAAATACGATTCAGTAATTAGTGAACATTTGCTCTAAATGGCTTTGAGTGCAAAGACAATCGACTATTGACCTGGAAATAATTTGTCTGATGAGTCCCTGAGTGATAACACTTTTTGAAGTGGTCTGCCTTAGTCATTTAAAAAGTCCATGTAGCTGATGATAGTTTATGAGACTATATAGAGCTTTCAATGACTAACACCTCCAGACCTTATTTATAAATTGAGTAATATGTAGTTAATATGAAAAAGAGATAAAATATAAATTATAAAACTGTAAAACAGACTGAGATCTGTACACGCAGTTCCATCCCCAAATATTTACAGTGCGTAACTGATTCTTTTAACAATTAAGTGGCACATAATACTGAGGTATAATTACAGGTCAACAATTTTCTCTATGGGCTGAACCAGTTGATATTTGCCATAATAACTGGCTGGTTATTACGACATTCACGCGCCCAATCACTCAGTCAATGCCACTCACTCATTGGCTTATGTTCAGCGTCGGGGCGGGCTGAACTCTCTCACAAACATGGCGGCCCCGCCTCTCGCTTCCCGAGGAGCCACCAGAACAAGACGCATCCATCCTTTATTTTTTTGTTTCCTGTATCTGGTTGATCCAGCCTTTTCCCCAGCAAAATATCTGGTTGATCCTGCTGTTTGTCCATTTCGGGACAAAATTAATAGAGCTACAAGGGAGAGTGCCAGGGAAGCATGGTAGACACAATCATGTCAGAGACAAGCTGTAAGGTAAAAACAAAATGGAAACAAAAAAGAAAAAGAACTATTTTAAGGAAGGGAGGTAGAGGGCAGAAGACAGATGAAGTCAGAGACTGTGTGTGTGTGTGTGTGTGTGTGTGTGTGTGTGTGTAGTGTAAACACTGAACTCAAGCAGGAGAAAAATTGCTGACCTTTTATTATAAAAAATTAAAGATGGTGAAGTGTGTCATATTTGAATTTAATGCTCACCCTCGGTGTGGAATGCTTTGATAAACCCCTCAGGCTTCGCCCTCGGGGTTTATGTAGCATCCCACACCTTGGGTGAACATTAAATTCTCATAACACACACTTCCCCATCCTTTATTCTCTATATAACAAGAAAAGAATGTGTTTATTCTTATACAGAAAAAAAAACACTAGTACCTTCTGATTATATCCAAAAATAATTATGTATGATATTTATAATACATGAAACTATATTTCAAAAGTTATATAATCCAAAGAGTGGAGTTGTCACCATCATGGCAGTCTAAAAAATTCCCCAAACCATGGAGTTATTTAAAACTGTTTATTAAGTAAATATAGAAGATCATGAGAAGCACCCCCTCCACCGGCACCTAATCTTCTGCATCACTACTTTGCATTTTTTCAAGGCTCCAGTAGAGAGAGTGCTACTCAGGAGCTTTTATATTTACTTAATAAATACTTAATAAATTGTTTTAAATAAGTCCAAGGTTTTTGGTTTTTTTTAGTCTTCCAGGATAGTGGCAGCTCCACTCTTTGGATTACATTGGTTAATTCAATGTGGCAGCCCCGTCTTCTGTTATTGAGCCACCTTATGCGCAGTATATTTTAAAAGCTGTAATATTTGAAATTTTAATCATAAAATCATAGTTTTTTTTAATGAATGCTTGGAGTCTAATCCTAATGATATGGCTCTCATATGTTACTACATGTCCGTAGAGTTCAATAAAATATGTCGTTAAAAATTACGGGACTTTAAATATTTAGTGAACCACTTTATGTTTTTTACATCAATATGAACCATTTTTAAGTTTTTTTTTCATATCAATATATGGTCACTGTAGTAATATATTATCATTGCATCTACTTAGATGACTTCAAGCTCTTAATCTTTTTTTTTCTAATTAAGGGCCAGATATTCAAAACTTTACCCCATGGCTAAATTAGCAATGCCCGGCAGCCAAACTTAGCAAGGACACAAAAGCCTGCTATATTCAAAAGGAATAGCCTGGGGGCAAACAGCTTCTGAATATAGCATGCTTATGAAGCCAGGCAAACTGGGCTGGGAGTGCAGGGCAAACTTAGCCCTAGAATAAGACAGCTCTGAAGATAGCAACCAGGAAGTGCAAACCACAACAGCAACACGGTGCACAGCGATGTGAAGGTAGGTAGAGGTGAACAATGTAGCCAATGTGTGTGCCAGCAAATGCATGGACCCAGTACAGCTGCAGGCAGCAGCGCATGTGAAAGTACAGTGTGCAAAACTGTATAATATTCCCCGAACTGTTAGCGTGATGCTAACACGTTTGCACGGGTTTAGCACTGAGCTAAGCCATTTGTCTGGTGCAAACATGTTTGCCCAGTGATAAACTTTGACATATTCAAAAGTGACATGCAAATGAGCCTACTTAGGTAGTCTCTGGGCAAACATCCAGATTAGCATCTCATTATGCCCTGATTTGCATGTAGTTTGCCCACCGTTACTGCAGGATCCCACAGCTTCACCTGTAGGTCAGTCTGGAAATACAGGGGCTGGACAGGACCTCCTGCAGCTCCACCTGAAGATCAGTCTGGCAGTGCATGATGATAGCTGCAGGCTACATGTATAGAGTACAGCATAGCATATTGTACTCCAAGGGACAACACAGCATAGGCACAGGTGGGGGTGGTGCTGCATGCAACTGTCACATTGTAGGTCATGCTACAGTGCACAGCAGACACTACAGTAGCAAGGGGGCTAGTAGTATGAGGGACACAGCAATGCCTATGGTGTGTAGGGCAGTGATGATCACTGCACTGCACATAATGACAGGCCCTATTTTCAGGTTTTTACTGACAATGGACATTACTGTTATGCTGTTGTGTGACCCACAGATGCTGCACCTCTGGCATAGGATGCTCACAGTGACATATACATGGCTAGCTGTGTGTGCTATGGAATTTGTACAGCTGTGCGGTATGTGGCTGGGGGGACATGTGTGATCAGTCAGGCACACTGGTGTTGGTGCATTCCCAATACTGGCCCATGTGTACTGTGTGATGTGACCCAGCCTTGTGGCCACACCTGGTCTGTGGCCACCGGTACACCCTCCCCTCAGCATCCTCCATGTCCACAGTGCTGCATGTGCATGCTGGCATCTGTTAGTGTCCACAGAAGAGTGCTCTGCAGGTGTGTGCTGTATGGCCACACTGCCACGGTGCCCACATGTGGCCGGGTCACCACTTACTGCCTGGCATGGCTGGGACTGGTGGCAGATGATGGCATCATTGTGATGTCATCAGTGAGCAGCATGTTTCCACTATGTCTGGCTTTCTCTATGTGTCATATTTCTTTGTAAGGGTCATGCAAAACAGCACAAAAGCCATGCAAATGCTGTGCAAAGTCAAAATGTCACGCAAAGCTGATTACCCAGGGTTAAGACTACCTTTTCCTGGGTGGTAATTTGCACCTCGCTAAATGTCACGCTAAGTTGCGCAAAACCACTTTGCGCTGTGCTAGTCACTGAATATAAGATTGCACCTGTATTCATATACACACACCCTCAGTTTGCCCCTTGCATACATTATAATTTTGCCCGGTGCTAATGCAATTTGCACATGCTATTTAGCCTTTTGAATATAGCAAACCCGCGCTTATCCTGCGCTAAACCTGCACAAATGGTTTGCGCCCAGCGCAAAGTTTTGAATATCTAGCCCTACTGTAGGTCTCTATCCCTAACAGTTTCAAAGTCATCATATTTTAAAGAAAATACCTTTTCAAAGGTCGAACTGTAGAACCCTTGGGCTAGAAACTTAATTATTTTAAATGAAAGGTTGGAGGCTAGTCATTGAGAAATGGTGTTATTATCATATTATTATGCTATAATTACTGGTGAGCAATTTTTTCAATGGGCTCACTGAGTTGATATTTCCCGTAATAACCAGTTGGTTATTATGACATTCATGCACTCTGTCTATTGAAAGGGAGTGTTCCCTCATTGGCTCCTGTTTTGAATCTGGGCTGGCTAAGCCAGTTCTCCAGCTCTGTATCTTAGCGTAGCGCCGCCAGGGTTTCACTATCAGCTTCCTGTAATCACTGTATTTTTAATATATATGGTCAATCCTACCTTAAATATTACAACTTTTTTTTAAATATCTGGTTGATCCTGCAGTTCACTAGTTTTGGGGAACAAAGAAAGTCGAAAGAATGAGTCTGCAGTTAACTGCCTAACACTGGTAAGCGGCAAGCATGAGCCTAATCGCGATCGCGATTTCAGCTGTAAATTTTAAAAAAAAGAATGAAACTGGGAGCAGAGTAGGGTAAGAGGGAGAGGGATTGCTGCACAGCTCAACTGGGGAATCTGAAGTGGGAGCTGGGGAGCAGTGAGCTGCTGCTTCTTTAGTTGGTGCCCCAGAGAACTAGAGTGAAGCTGCCACATGGGGATTTCTTGAGAGAGACAGTGTGTGTGTGTGCGTGTGTGTGTGTGTGGAGAGAGAGATAAAGTGTATATGTAAAGACTATATGTTAGTTGGGGGGGGGTCACAGCATTTAAGCTGGAAAAAATTGCTCACCAGCAATTATGTAAAATAAAAGATAGGAAAGTATGTGATGATGGGAATTTAATGCATACCCTTGGTGTGGGATGCTTTGATGAACCCCTCGGGCTTCACCCTTGGGGTTTATGTAGCATCCCACGCCTTGGTGTGCATTAAATTCTCATATCACACACTTTCCCATCCATTATTCTATATATAACAGTAGTAATTATGTTATTAATATAGAAACAGCTTTTTTTTTCCTTCTAGCTGTATCGATATATATGCTTACATTATGATAGAGGTGCTTTGTTATAAAATAAATGTTCATATACTTTTTTATAACAATAAAGTATATAAAATATTTTTTAAATATCATCGTGGAAAATTCATGGCAGTTTTTTTTTTCTATTACTTTTTTGCCACCTTGCTCCACAGCTTTCGATTGGGAAGGAGCCCCAGTCCTGCCCCCTGATGTCCACCAGCCAATGCTGACCATCTATCCCCAGGACTTACCCCCCCAGCAGGGTTGGCGGGGGTACCCCAAACCCCACTGAAGAACAGATCCAGTAGTGTGGTTGGCACCGTGGCTATTCGGGGGTGGGACCTCAGAACTCCCTCCATCATCCAGCTGGTAGCTATTTCTCCTCCTGATTTACTCCCTCGGGGTGGAGCATGCAATGATGCCAGCAATGGTACTGAGCATGCTCCTGTACATGTCCCATCAGATGTCTGCCCCGCCTCTGACCCTCTTGTCAGCAATGTCAGTGTGCCAACCCCCAGCCTCTGCTAGGGGGCCAGGCTGCACAGACAGCTGGTCAACCCCCTGCACAGAGAAGGAGAGCTGTCCCTGGGATGCTCAATCCTTCTCCTCCCCTGCAGACCCCTGATGGCCCATGCTCACTCCCGAACACAGGTCGCGCGTCCAGCGCCTCAACCCTCAGTGCCACCAAGCTGGCAATTCATGGCTGTTTTTAAAAACAAAATTAAAAATGGCACTTTTTATGAACCTTGGTTTTGGATTCTGTAATTTAATTAGTATCCGTATTAATCTAATACCCATAAACATTGCTCTTGTGCCTTAAATTGCATGACAAATATTCTATGCTCCCTTCAAGTACCAAATCATCCTTGTTTTCAGAGGCTTTGCACATGAAAGCATCAGAAGACAATAAAGCATTGCAGTTCTAATGAAAATCCAATATAAGCTATGTCTTACTTCAATGAAACAAGCAACAAAGTAAGGCTAATAGGCTCATTCCATCAGTTAGAGGGCTGCAGTGAATGAGCTACGTGCAGGTACAAGTACAAGATGGCACCAAGTGTGTAGTTTGCATAAGCAAAATGGTCATCTTGAGACAACCAGTTTCCATACTTGTTCTCCATGAAAGGTCTAAAAACAAACCCAACCGGGTATATCAAATTCATACTGCAGCTTTCATCTTCTATTATAATGCTACATTGACATCAAAATAACACCAAAAGGTCAGTTTAACCTCCAATACAATACACTGATCCATTGAATACAGCTTAATAGCCTTAAAAACCTGTCTTATAGTAAGACAAGCAGGGATTCTGGTAACAACATTTTTAGCAGTCTTTAAATAGCTCTTCAGTCCTCTCCTCCACCGATCATCTTCTGTGTTTATAGTCTTCTTTTGTTTTTAAAAGTCTTTTCCCCATTTATGGAGGGTTATTAAAAAGAAAAGTCTTACCAGTGTATGCAAGCCTTAATTTAGCTGGAATGAGCAGTAAGTGGTTAATCCCAAGTTGTCTGACTTCAGTTGAATGGGATCAAATGATTTTGACCACTGCCTTGTGGTGAACTAAGGTCTGGAAGCAAAATATTCTGGAGCCATCTGAAAGCTTGTGAAATCCTGCTTTAATATGAGGGCCTGAATTTTCCACCAAATTGGTTCAAAGCATGTAATCTTGTGCTGGCCCTCTTCATGGAGTTAGGTAAAGGTAAAAGGTATTTATTTTTTTATTTTTATACAGGATATCACCTGCCATTAGGGATGAAATCCCTGTTTACAAGACAAGTCCTGTTAAATGTCACAAAAGATGACATTCATGTGGTAAATTACAAATACAAAATTTGTACAGAATTATATTGAATACAACGTACACTATACAAAATACACATTATCAAAACAATCAAATACCTCAGACAACTAATGAGATTACAAATATACTAACAGATTTAGGTACATTAAGTTGCATAGTCAGAAATTATTACATAAAGCATACAGACACATTTGAAATACATTGCATTATGTAGTCAAGAGTAAATACACAAGGCAATAGACAAATGACATTAATTATTGATCTAACAATTACATACAACTTGAAAAATTGATTTCAGCCCTGTAGTAAATGATTTTGGAGATGCCACTCTCATTGAGTATAGAAGTATATTCCAATATTTTGTCACTTGGTGTTTTAAAGTTTTTACACCAAATTTTGTTTTCTTATAATTTCTCTTTATTTTATATACATAAACAGACCTAGTTAATGTCCGGGTGGACTCAATCTTTTTCGACAATGCATTAACATATATATGATGAGCCGGTTGCTTTGTAAAAAAACCGTGTAATAATTTCAACCATATCTCCCCATTGCTTTGTTCTAAAGTAGTCCATCCCAATGTAATTAATAATATACAGTGATGTGTTCTGTAATGACAACCCAGTATGAACCTTGCAAGTTTATATTGAATTTTGTCCAATTTATCCCACATTAATTTAGGTGCAACCCTGTATATAACACTTCCATAATCAATGGTGGGCATCACCATCTGCTCCACAATAGTTTCCCTAGGTTTTTAAATCCAAGCATCTTGATGTTCATCTGAGAGACCCTAATTTTGTATTAACTTTATTTAGCACCTCCCTGGTATGTTCTTGAAAATTTAACTCTGCATCAAAAATTACACCTAGGTATCAATATTCAGTTACCTGACCTATTAAAATATTTGACAAAGATGTTATACCCAAATTTGGTTTATTTCTGTTCCCAAAATAGAGAACTTTTGTCTTCTTTATGTTCATCACTGGCCCTGACCTGGTGAACCACTCCCCAATGCCACTGACGTCCCACTGCAATTTAATTCTCAGGTCTGCAGTATCCACCCCAGTTGCAACAAAAGCCATATCATCAGCGTACAACTGAATATTAGATGATAGAACTATCTTTTTGAAGTCAGTCTTCCTGAGCAAATCCCAATTGCAATTTAAATACAGATTCCACAAACAGCAGTAGATCTTGTTCCTCCCAATCCCCCGGAACACCTAACAGCCTAATGTTTGCTAAAAAAGCACCATTTTCTAGGTGCTCTAATCAGAGGCAAAGAAGGTTATTCTCTTGAACAACCCCAGGGTATCAGTAACTGCTTTTTCTAGCATAGACTATGTTTACAGTGAGTACAATGTTATGAGGTCAGGTTTTGTCTCCACTACACCCTGCTGATGAAAATGTAAATTTTTTGGGCAAGATCTTTTACAAATTTTTTAAGTCCTTGACCACCTTAAGTACTTTGCTGTTGAGAGGCTCACCTTCTGACCCTGTAGACAGCCCTTTCCCGGGATCCTAAGGTTGAGCTAGGTACACCTTACTCATTGCAATTTTTAGTAGGGAATGTATCTTAACTAGAAAATGAAAATGTGCTATTGAGTTCTTTGAAATTCAATGAAAAAATAGTTAGAAGGGTTCAGTTGAGCAGCACTGGAGTAGAGCTCCTTGAGAGAATGTCTGGTCCTATGGGTTGTAACCCATGCCTCTCCCCTCTTCATCCACTGTGTTAGTTTGTTCAGAACTTTTAGGTCTCCCCGTTTCTTAACTAGCCTCCTATGTTCAATTGAGTATAATGTTCTTCCTTTCATGCCACAAAAACATTTATTCTGTTTTCTTGATGCCATCTTGCCTCAGGGAATGCTACCAGCCTTTTTTTGTTAATAAATTCCACCTCTTTGCCCACTCTTGAGATAAGACTCACAGGCCTATAATACCCAGCTTATCTCTCCTTCCACACTTGTGTTGGGCTGCTACTGGCATATCAACTGTCTCCAGAGAGCTGTTGAAGAGTTCTGTCAGAAGTTCTGCAAGTGCTTTCACCACCTCGTTAAACATTCTGGGAAGCAACATAGCTTGCCTGGTGATTTAAAACCTGCAGGTACCTTATTCCTTTAAGTGCCCTCTAAAATGATATTGGTCCCAAGGTAATTCCTGGTAAGCTCTGGGCATGACCCATACTCTAATTGCAGACCATTTTGTTTCACTGTGAGTATAAGACAGAAGTATTTATTTAGTTAGTTTTTCCTCTATTATTGTCCGCCCACCACTCACCTTTTTTATGTTGGCTAGTTCTTCTTTTGTTTTTCTTCCCTTTGATGTATCAACAAATGGCCTTGTCACCCTCATTACTCCTTCTGTAATGCTGAGTTATGCTACAGCTTTGCTTTCCTTACAATTCTATTGGTTTGTTTTAATATGTCACAATATAGATCCTTGTTCCCATCTGTCTGACTTGCTCTGTATCTCTTTAAATGCTTCCCATTTTCTTGGATTTGCCTCTCCCACCTCCACTGTAGAAAACATAAATTTCATGTTCTTTCTGTTCTGTCCAGCTTATCTCACATACAGTAGCAGTTTGTTACATTTTTCAGGCTTTTCTTTACTATATCCGAGTTCACTTCCACTCCCTCTGCCTACCTAGCATGATCCAGCCTGATCCTGATCATTTCTCCCATCATTCCGAAGTCTGCCCTCCTAAAGTCCAGCACTTTGGTCTTGGAATTCATATACTCCAATACTAGTACAGTATTAAATCATATTAAAAAAAGTTCACTGCTACCTAAGTGATTCATCTTTCCTTATCTCTGTGGCAGAGTCCCTTTCTGAGAGCACCAGGTCCAGATTTTCAGCTAGATTCCCTTTCCATTTCAGTTAGAAAGCACTGCCGGAAGATCACTGATTGTGGTTCCCAGATACCTGGTGTTTATGCATATGGCCTCCCAGAAGATCTGTCCTGCCATTCTTCTTTGGATTACCCTACCCCCTTCCTGTTGTTTGGTTTCTGTGCTATGTGGCTTTTATTTACTAAAATAAACTGTAGTCACATTTATGTATTACTCACCTTAATACTGTGTGTCTTATTCTTTATTAATACTGTACCTATTTTCATTTTATGCTCTTGTAAATTTTTGTCAAATACTTCAGTTGTAACAATGTTCTTCTCCTGTGTTTACCTTGTCCCCAGGTCACACCTGGAAATGAGCCTCCACTCAGTGTGCCTTTCCCGGTCACCAATTTTAAATAAATAAATGCATTTACTCTACTGCTGCCTTCTTAGGTCCATGATGTCCCTTAGGCTGTCCTATGATTTTTCTCTTTTATTCCCCCACTCCTTGTAGCTCCCTTGCTTGGCTTTATTATGGAAGAGGCAGTTTGGCTCTACCCATGATACTGCCCTGGATCCTGTGTCCCCAGTGCAGCCCTTTCTTGAAAACACTGTCATATGAATCCATTTGAAATCTCACCTAGCACTCTAGTTTCCCCTCTGCTTGATTAGGCCATCCATTGCAAACATACCAATGTCTTCTCAGTAGGTGTCCCAGTCTACCACATACCTGAACATCTGCTCGGTACACCACCCCTTAGCCACGCATTAAACTCCAAGATCTTACCTTTCTTAACCTTACTTGTGTGTGGCACTGGCAGCACTAATGTAAAGGCTACCAATTCTGACTTCAGTGAGCCTGCCCCCCAAATACATGAATCTGCCCTGTACTACTTACATACTGCAAGTCACAAAATCATTGGCTGCATGGTGGACCATGAAGTCAGGCTTCCTGCCTTCCCTTCTGATCAAGAATTCAAACTATGGCAGATCTCAACAAGCTATATGATTTGGGAAGCAAATCACAGACTTTTTGCCTGGCTCAGTGACTTCAGCCAGTCTCTCTGTACCCCTGACTGCTGAGTTCCTCAATTCAATAACTGTGACCTGATATGCTATCACTTTCAGGTATGCATTCCCCACTACATCTCCAACCCCTTCTGGGGGATAAATGAAGGCTCAAGGGAGGACAGGCAATTGAAAAAGAGAAAAATGCAAGGGGCTGCATCTGCCCTTCTAGCAGCTGAGGAAATTGAAAGCTAGAGAAAGGAAAGGGGCATAAGGAGTAGATAAAGAGTATATACTGCAATAATTTAGCAGTTCAAAGTATATATCTCACTAATTAAATGTGTATACTCACAGTACATAAAACAGTAAGCTACCACACTATTTACAACTTACCAAATAATTTCACCAACTAGCACATCAATTAACATATCTAACACACCAATTACATCAATCTCCACATTAATCAACAACTCTCTACAAAATCCCTATTTACAAAAAAGCATATTTAAACTAAACTACCGTCTAACACTTTCCTTAAAATTCCCTCAAAACAATACATCTGTCCCTTATCAAACATCTATGTACCTCAATGATCCAGTGCTCTCCTTAGATGTCAAGCATTCTTGCTGCTGTCAATGACTCCAATCTCCTTTATAGTTGCTGACCATTGACTCTACACAACACCTTGCTGCTCTAGTCCACACGCTCCATGCCACTTCTAACCATACACTGCATGTTGCTGCCAACTGCAGACACCATGTTGATCTCAACTGCAGACACTATGCTGCTCCCCAGTGCCATCCTGCATACCGAGCATACTGAACTAAGGAATGGACCCTTGCACCTGTGCCTCCATCTTTAGGAAGACCCTAAACTACAGAAACACAATGCCGGCAAAAAAAACTAAAGACACAAAAATGCCACTACACTGCAGGAAAACCCTGTGGCATAGAAATTCAAAAGCAAAACAAAGAGATGAACACAAATATAATAAAAACTTAAAAGGCACCATACTAGTATATTGTTTTTAAAAATGGAAAGGTAAGTGCGCTACATGGGCAATATATCATCTTGGGGGCCTAATGAAGTTATAATGCCACTTGGCCTCTGGGCTCATGTTATCACTACCTCATTTGGTCCACTTGATCTTATAATTCCACCACACTTGCCTAGTATATATATGATATGCCATGGTTCTAATAACAAATATCACTGATATTTTTACTGACTTTATGTCATCAAGTGTGGTGGAGCCACAAGTGAAATCAAATGGTCAAACTGTAAAAAGACCATGGTATATTTGATTTATGTCATGTTAATTATTATGCCATGACAAAAAATCCTGTGTCCTAATTGTTCAGTGGCCATCTTCAACAGAGATGTTATCCCAGCACAACCTCATTGTATGAAGGTGAAGACAAATACCTAGATCAAGCACCTGTCGATCCTTAGCTAAAAGTCAAAGCAACTCCATTGCCACGAAGAATCTAATGTGTGTGTAACTGGACCTCAAGAGAAAATAACACTGATAGTCTCACCTTAGGCACCCAAATGGGCAACAAGAGTTCAGCCTATAGAAAATTCAGGAAGACCAAGAGAATAGTGGATAGGGAAAAATTACCTAAGGTTGGCTATTAGTGAAGCAAGTAAGGAAGTCTGATGAGTTAAGGCACAGAAGGAGCTGCAGATAGCTGAAGGAATTAAAATGTGGGAGAAGGTCTTCTTTCACTATATAAGTAAGAGGCATGAGTTCATAATTTCACAGTCAAAACCTCACACACCAAGAATGCTGCATGCAAATCATTGTACGGCAAAATAATGTTGGCACAACATGCCAACCAGCACAAAAAAGCACACACCAGAGGAATATCTTTGTTTTTGCAGGTTGCTGTTACCCCCCACACCCACCAATGTGAGGGGCTTTTCCCCATCCCCCCCATAGACTAATTATAATCAACTCTGGGGGGTCATGGACTTTGGGGGAAAAAAGAAAATCAGACCAAGGAACATTTTTTTTTTTGCAAAACAAAAGTCGCATCACAGCGGAACTTGGTGAGAACCAAACTATGTCCCCAGGTCCCTGATGCCACTGGAGGCAGGTATTCTAGTCACTCCACCATGGGAGTGGCTGGCCAGGCACCATGCCAACAGCGTCCTTCACCTTCCCTAATGACAGCCTACAGCGACAGGGGTAGCAGTTCTTGCCACACACAGAAATAACCCCTGTCACTGTAGAACCATTCGCACTTCTTACAGCACAGTATTTCATGCATGGTTTAGTCTGTGCTATATTGACCCAGTACATAAATGAGAAAAGGAACAAGAAGGATGAGATTGTTAAGTTTAAGAATGAGGAGGAGTAGGTGGAAGATAACAGGGGAAAAGAAGAGACACTAAATTAATACTTCTGTTTTGTTTTCATCAGGGAGAAGGATGGACCAGTGCCTTCAGCAGGGAGAAGAGGAGCAGGGGGAGGGAACACAGATGTAGTGATAGAGGAGGACAGAGTGAGGGAAGAGCTACTAGCATTGAAGGTGGACAAATCTCCAGGCCCAGACAGAGTACATCCAAGCATACTAAGGAAACTGGCTGATGAGCTTGTAGGCCACTGGCAGGCCTATTTAATAGTTCACTGGAGTTAAGTATGGTACTGCAGGGGTAGGTCACATGATGCAGGGAACAAACTAGCTGCCTGACTTATCTGCTCCAGCCACCTACCTCAATTAAGTTTAAATATTCTGATATAAAGCAGCATCTTGACCAACAACTCCATCATACCTGATTGCGGTTTATACCTGGGATCTATTTAACTGGGGACCTTGATTGATGGATGTTCCAATGAAGAAAACTCCACTGAAACACACTTCACTGCCATTGCCAGTAAAGGCCACAAAAAAATACAAGGCCTCACCTCCCACAGGTGGACCAGAAATGGATCCGACCACACTGGAGCATGAGCCGCTCACTTTAGCACGGTTTCTTGTGGAGTTTAAACCATTTGGGGATGACTTACACACTCTCACAGAGGAATTAAAAGCAGTAACCACCTCTTTAGACAATCTCTCAAAACCTTTTAGTGCTTGTGTTTTATGGCTGTTACCTGTAAAAACTACTGTTTGAGCCCTGTTCATGCTGAACGGGAAGAGGGACATTTTGTCCGATTTTGATTTTATTTCAGCTGTCATTGCATTACTGGGGTGCTTTGCACCTTCATTTCAGAACCACTTTGGTGGTGTCACATTTTAAATTACGGGGCTGAGCAGTTTGTGGGGTTTGAGCTCCGTGACCTGTTGCCAGCACTTCTAGGTTGGGGCTGCTATTTAATCCAGCCATGCAGTGTGTTTCGCGTGTTTAGCGTGGCAGCATGATAGATTGGGCTAAGTGGATTTGCTCCGGACTGTTTGCTTCTATAAATAGTTTTTGGCCTACTACTACTTTGCGGCATTCGCTCGTTGGCCGGTAGGTTACACAAACTTGTTACAGACCTCTGTTTAAATCGAGGTATATTTGACCACTTTGCAGAGTCAGTGTTTGGGGGTTTTACACTTCAACACTATTTGGTAATTTACTGCATATCTGTAACTAAGGGAACGAAATCCAGCATTATAATTCCTGGCTTTGTGATACAAATTGTCTGCCCCTGTTTGCAAGCTCTTTTAACTGAGCTTTAACAACTTTATATTTGTCAGACCATATTGTGAGACACCCTTCTGGGACTGTGAAACAGTTTAGGAGTTTGTAGTCTCTTGGCTGATAGGAGCAACTGTTTAGCACTCTAGCAGTCTTTGTTGCAGCTGTGTTTTGGCAGCTATTGGCAGATCCTGCACCTGAGTTACCAGTCAGCAGCGGGGAATGATGTTATTGTATGTTTTACTGCAACTAGCAGTTTTCATAGGTCTCTAGGGCAAGACGTATAATATACCTTGTATGGTTTAGCCCTGTCTAGACCTGTCATTCAGTGTGTATAAGCTAAGTTGCAACTAACTGAACATTTGTTTAAATACTTCTACGTTGTGTCACATCTGGTCATCTGTTTTAAAATGGCAACGGGCAGTGTTCTCACTAATCAAACTACATCTGGACGTACTGGTATACAATGCATCAATAGTAACATATTCACTTTAATTACTGGTGAGTTACCTGACCAGCTTTATACGTGCAGCAAATGTCTAGAAATTGTGGAATTACATAATATGATTGGGCATTTCAATTTACGATTAATCGCACTCCAAAATAGCCAATCTGACATGCACAAACATTTTAAAACAACTAATGCATCACCAATTTTAGAAGTTAATCATGGCACAGAAGATGGGGCTGTTATTACACCAAGCACTCCCCATCTTTCTGAGGTTTCCACCCTGATAGTTACTAACAGTCCCCAGTCACATACAGAGAGATTAAGAAAAAGAGCCAGGGAGGATGACTGTTTTATTGACAACAATCAAAATGATGAAGATATTTGGTTTCACACACAAGGCACCAGAGCCATAAAGAAGGGCAGGAAGTCACAACATTTTAGCATTGAGCAATGTAATAGATTTGATCCTTTATCTTCCCCTTCTTTAATTGTTGCAGACATAACTACAGATGACCCCATTGGGTTAACTGATTGTTGTATTTTACCTCCAATGCACATTCATGACTTACCCCCTGTCAATCCTATTATTAACAACATGCAAACCAATGAAACTCCTCTCATTGACTTTTCCACTGACCTAACTACTCCTTCTTCGCCAAGCAACCATTATGATCCCAATGACCCCTGCAAACAACAAATTTATGTCCTTGTAGACTCGCTAACTAAACACTTAGATAGGACAATATGTAACCCAGATAAAGCAAACAGAACTAGTTCCAGCTTCAGTGGCACCAAAATAGCGGATCTCACGATAATGCTGTCAGAGATTATGAAGGACTGTGGTGATAACCCCATAGTACTTATACATGTCGGTGCTAACAATATCTCTACAGATTCTGTTCAATCAATAAAAGAAGATTTTGTTGTATTAACTAACAAACTGGTTGACATAGGTTGTACAATTTGCCTATCTGACATTTTACCTATTCCTCTCTTCTCACCACTCCTTAACAATAAAATTAAAGTAATTAACAAATGGGCCAGGAAATGATGTCTGCAACAAAATTTGATATGTTTAACTCATTGAGAAAAATTTGAACATCATCCCGAACTGTTCTGCTTTGATGGTTTACATTTATGCAGACCGCGTAATGCATCCTGGGAAAACAGTTCTTGGCATCAATTAACAATCTTTTAAACTGAATACAGGGGTGAGATGGTGGGCAGGTCACCATTTCTAAAATCTTCAGCTGGCAGCTCTATGAAATATCAATATTTGCATTGCTTAAGCTTTAATGTCAGGTGTCTCAATCATAAACTGGATGAATTAAAATGCAGAAATAGTCAAGATGATGTTGATATCATCTCAATCAGTGAAACTTGGGGTGGTGTAAAATCATCTTGGGAGACAACTAATCCAGGTTACACACTGCGTATACACATAATAGGAATAATAGAAAGGGAGGGGGAGAAGCGTTATTTGTGAAAAAACAACTAAACTCAATTAAAATCACTAAGAACATAAAAAACATTTTGGGCTCTTGCTATCATCCTCCCAATTCTCCAGCTGACATTTTAGATGCTATTATATGTGAAATTGAACAGGCTAAAGTGATAGGCAATATTGTAGTCACTGGCGATTTCAACCTAGGCAAAATAGATTGGCAGAATCTAATTGCTAATACCAGCCAGGGGAATAGGCTATTGAGTATATGTACGCAGTTGGGTCTTAAGCAGAATATACTCACCCCAACTAGAGGAAATAATATTCTGGACTTCGTACTTTGTGATGATGACCTAATATTAGATAATATTCAGGTTAGTGATCCTATAGGGGAACAGTGACCATAACACTGTCACTTTCAATATTATACAAAATTACTTTTATAACTCCAACCCTACCAAAATATACTTGTATGAAAAAGCAGATTTGGCAACGATGAAGCATATTATTGGGAATATTAATTGGGAGTCTATATTGGTAGGTTCTGCTCCTGTGCATTGTTGGGAAAGCTTCAAGAATATCATCTGCCACCTAGGAGAGTTATATATTCCATCTAAGATTAAAAATGCTAACCAAAATAAAGTCCCTAAATGGTTGAATCAGTCAATCAAAATTATTAGATTAAAGTGCAAAAAGTATGTCAGATATCAAAAAACGAATTCATGCTTTAATTGGGCTTCATATATCCTAACACAAAGAAAATGTAAGACTATGATCAAAAGGGCTAAATCTAAGTGGGAACATAATTTAGCATTAACTGCTAATAAATCAAACAGCAAGCACTTTTATTCTGATATTAATTCTTTGAGGAAACTCACATGTCAAGTTGGTCCATTACTTAGTAATGACATTTTGATTCATGATCCTACAAAAATGGTTGAATTGCTTAATAATAAGTTTTGTAAAATTTTCACTGGTACTAGCAAACAAATTCATGATGATGTTTTGCTCGAAACTGTTGATGTTCCACCTGTCAGATTCTCTACAGATATCATCAAGAAAAAATTATTAACATTCAAAGGAAAATACAGCCCTGGCCCAGACAGTATGGCTGGTCACTTACTATTTTTGTTAGCAGATTTTATTACTACCCCATTAAAAATAATGTTTGAGTATTTTTTGGCCAATAATTTTTTTCCCACAGGATTGGAGAGAAGCAGATGTTATCCCAATTCATAAAAAAGGCCTAAAAAATAATTGGGAAAATTATCAGCCGATAAGTTTAACTTCCTCGATATGTAAACTACTAAAAAGTCTAATTAAAGATGTGATATCTTCCATCCTTGATTTTCATGATGTAGAACAACATGGTTTCAAAAAGGGTAGAAGCCGTCTAACCAACTTAATATGCTTCTATGAACATATCAGTTCTTGCCTTGATAAGAATTTGCCTTGTGATGTCATTTTTATTGACTTTAGCAAGGCTTTTGACTTCTTGCCACATTGGGCTCTAACTATTAAACTTCATAAGTTAAATATAAGCAGTTTCATCATGAATTGGATGAATAACTGGGTTCAAAATCTCTCTCAGCAAGTGGTGATCATTGGGAAAAGATCAGCTAAGGGAATAGTGACAAGGTGGGTGCCATAGGGTTCAATCCTGGGCCCCTGTATTTTTCAAGCATTCATCACTGATCTTACCTTAGGTTGTTCCTTTTTTACTACTAAATATGTAGGCGATGTTAAAATAGGTGGCCCTTGTGCCTCTGTCCCCCAGGCTAACATCATCCAAAAATATCTTGATTACATTACTTCATGGGTTAAGAAATGGGGCATGACCTTGAATATCTCGAAATGCAAAGTAATGCATTTGGGCACAAGAAATGTGCATTTCCCTTACTCATTGGATGGTTTACCACTTGAGACAACATCAGATGAAAGAGATTTAGGCATTATAATTTTAGATGATTTGTCTTACAGTAGACACGTAGATGGCATTATCGACAAAACCAATAGAGTAGTATGGTTTATCTTATGTAACATCAGATCAAGGAAACATGAGGTGTTGTTACCATTGTATTGAGCATATGCTAGACCACATTTAGAATACACTTCCCAACTCTGGTGTCCGTATAAAAAATCTGAAGGCCTTTTATTAGAAACAGCTCAGAGAAAATTAACAAAAACAATTTCTGGGCTACATAATGTCTCATATGAGGGAAGGATAGACACTTTAAAACGTATGCCCTTTTCCACATGTCATCTTCAAGGAGATCTTATGTTATTATATGACATTGTTCAAGACCCCTATCTTTTATGAGAACTAGGTTTAGAATTTAAAAACTACAGTCATAATACTAGGGGGCATCCTTTGCAACTAGTCAGAAAACTATTCTTGAGGTCTAGTAGGAAATATTTTTTTACTGTTAGAGTTATTGGTCCATGGAACAGATTACCACTTCAAGTTGTTATTAGTGAAACTAAAAGAATTTTGAAAAATCGTTTAGTTGGTTTGATAGGTAGTAAATATGATGTTTCCTATTATATAATGGATTAGCATAAGAGCATTATGGGCCTATGACATCTTGCTTTTGCACTTACCTTAGTATGAACCTTAGTATAAACCTTAGGGCTAGTGATACCGAAGCTCACATGGTCTCACTGGGAAAAAAAGTGGAAAAGCAAGCCCCAGAGACAGTAATGCTCAGACAAAAACTAAACAGAATGGAAAATAAGACTGAAGATCTTGAAGGGCGAAGTAGGTGGAATAACACAGTTCTTATTGGACTCCCGGAGAGAGAAGAGGGAGCTGATCCCATTCTTTGCACACAAGACTTGCTCACTAAACTTTCAGAGCCTTCTCCCTATGGCCCCAACTACACAATTGAAAGAGATGATAAGGCGCTAAGAGCAATACCTCCATCAGGCACCCCACCCAGGACCTTCATATTTTGCTTCTTAAATTATCTTGAAAAACAGCACCTCTTTTACAAAATCAAAGAGGTTCAAGAAGTTAAATGGGAAGGGGCCACAATCAGAGTAACTCAAAATCTCCCAGTATCGGTGTGCCAAAGGAGGGCCACCTACCACCTGCTGGTGGTTAAACTGATCTCCTCTGATATTTGTTTTCACATGGGGTATCCAGCTCACCTGCAAGTTCCTTTGTCAAGCTCCTGGAATAGTTACAAAGATGCAAGTTCTGCAACAGAAGGTTAAACTAGCCCTTCCAGATCTTTTCAAAGATCATTGAATTGGTGCAACCCTACAGGTGAT
This sequence comes from Neoceratodus forsteri, assembly GCA_016271365.2. NCBI lineage: Eukaryota > Metazoa > Chordata > Ceratodontiformes > Ceratodontidae > Neoceratodus > Neoceratodus forsteri. The sequence goes on along the minus strand of CM028130.1, from coordinate 661,875,273 downwards.
AGCTGGTGGTTTAAAGTGTGATGGTGAAAGCGGGTGGATAAGCTAAGACTCAGGATCATTCTGCAATATGACAGCTTTAACCTACATGTCCCACCTTTGCGATCTTTTAAGCTCCATCCTATTATTACACTGAGGGACAATTTGTTCTACCGGTGATGATTTTATTTAAGATCACCCAAATGTCCTCGGGGAAGCATCCCCATTATGACTTGCTGAGGTTCTGTGTATCGATATAGGAAACTTCCTATTACTGGGCTGAAATCATAACTTTTTATTTCCACTAGAAGGCACAAAAAGAACATGAATGTATGGCATGGCAAGTATCAGTGGAAGCAGTCTCTTTACTTTGTCTGTTCTAGATCGGACATTATTTCTATATTTTAGTAAGACTCTGAAGTAAGAGTCACATATTTATTTGCATTCTCCCCCTGTAATAGACTCAAAAGTTGGGAATGGACCTCTGCAATTTTTCTTTCAGACTGAGATGTTGTTGGAATAATGTTGAGACTTGACAGAATACCTGTCTAGGTTACATTGCTTTGCCTTCATATATTTAAATGCCACATAAGGGTTTTATGCACTCAATTTTTTGTTTCCATTTGTATGTTAGTTTTTGCTGGGAAAGTGGCAAGTTCAAATACAAAGGGGAAATGGTGTTTCCTAATTGAGGCACATGTTCTGGAGGAGAACTCTTACATTTTTCAATTTTATTCATTTAGCACCTGACATCTAGAAACAGTTTAAATGTATATTTCTGAAGGCTATAACATTTGGACATCTGGGCTCTGGGATCTGAAGGGTTATGCTGATCTCAGGGCTTGACATCTATAGGAAGGGGGATGCTTTTTGAGCAATCTAAAACCTCATAATAATCTAAACTGTTTGGCTACAGATGCACCAAATGATGATAACTACCCTTCTGTTAGTAAGACCCAGGGGTACATAGAGTATATCACAATGGAGAGCCATGAGACCGACTGAACCCAGATTGCTTAAATTCGTGATAGTGGGCCCCCTACCCTATTTAAAATTGCCAGTAGGGTTTGGAGGAAAATGACACAACAACTTTGAGAGCGTGCTATTAATTGGATAGACATAAGATTAAGTTCTTTCTTATTCACTACTTTGTCACAAAACAGGGATATTTATATGGGTGTGGGCTTGGACTGGAGTTGGGAGGCAGTTTTTGACCTGAGGAACATGAGCTGTGTAAAATTTTCTTTGGGCAGGAGGGGTAGGGATTTTTTGCTAAATTTATCATTCTTCAATTTTTCACCTTATTATTAGTTAGATATGGGTTTTTGGAATGTGGATAGGTTTATCTGGATACATAGGTCAGGATCAGGTTCTGGAGGAAAGAGATGGGAGGGAAATGGCTGGATGGGGAGGGTGTGTCTTGCATATAGTTCAATAATGGAACAGAGGCAACATCAGAAGGAAAGCACATTTGAATGTAGGACTAAAGAGTTGGGGCTAAGTCCACTCAGATTTAATTACCGAGAAGTGGAATCTCACTATGGGGATTTGCTATGCATGGATCTCATGGAATGTACAATGCTGTAGGAATAAAACCAAAAGATATAAGATTATAAAATATCTGCAGTTACTAAAAGAGAATGTGATCTGCCTGCAAGAAACACGTATGTTAGAGTCTGAAGCTAATCTTTTTAGAAGACAATTTATAGAGCAGGTATTTATGGCAGGGAATAGCTCAGCCAGTACAGGGATTGTGATATTAGTCTCCAGGACCACTCCTTGTCTGTGTGAACAGACCATAATTGATCCTATGGGGCACTATATTATAGCAGTGGGGCTCTTGGGCAGGACAAAAATATTACTGGGAAGTGTATATGGGCCTAATCAAGATTAAATAGATGTTTTCATTAACTTGTTGGACATCTTGTTCCCTTTTGTAAATCTTCCCATCATTCTGGGAGGTGATTGGAACCATCCCTTTTCTTTTGACCTGGACAAGGATGGGAAGAGACCAAAGGGGCTATCTCCTGCTCAGAGAGCGATTTGAGATATGATAGACCAGACAGGTCTACGTGACCCATGGAGGGTATTACACCCCACTCCCAAGGAATTCACCTTCACCTCACAAGTGCATGACTCCAGATCATGAATTGATTACTTCTTAGTGAGTAATTCTCTTCTTTTGACCCTATCAGAATGTGTGATAGACTCTAAGGTCATTTCAGACCATTTCTTAGTCAGATGTTCCTTAGGCGTCAGCCCCAATCTCCCCAAGCAATCAATTTGGAAACTAAATAACCAGCTACTTAAATCCAATCAGATTAAAGAGGACATTAAACAAAAAATAGATTTATACTTTAACGACAATTTTAACTCTACAGGGAGAGGAGATATAGAGTGGAGAGCCCTCAAATGCATATTAAGAGGGGGATTTATTAAAATCACAGCTGCCCAAAAGAGGGATAGGGAAATGAAAGCCTTGTATTTACTAGACCAAATTAGGAACATAGAAAAAACTCTTTCACCTACTACCCCAGAGGAAATCAGAGAACGATTAACATGTCTCACTAGCCAGTATAATGACATCCTTGGGGACAAAGCTGAATATGCCATTCTTAAAACAAAAGCAACTAATCTGCATCAAGGGGAAAAGTTGGGCCGCCTCTTAGCTATGAGACTCAAGGCAGTAGAGTCATCCAAAATTATAAAGTGTATTAGATCTCAGAGCGATAACTCAGTTAAATTACTCCCCATAGACATAGTGTGGGAGTTTGAGAACTACTAAATTGAATTATATAGCCCTGTGAACTCACAGCCCAGTGCAGAAACTGTCAAGGAATACTTATTATCCAGATGCCCGTAATTCCCAAAGTCCTAAAAGATGGACTGGTTTCTCCTATATCAGACTCCAAAATTCTGGAAGCTGTCCAATCTCTGTCTCTAGATAAAGCCCTGGGCCCAGATGGGTTCTCTTCAAATTTTTTCAAATGCTTTGCCAAACAGCTGGTCCCTGGGCTGAAGAGGCTGTTCTATAGTTTACTAGGGTCCAAAATAATTGATAGTCATTTACTACTAGCCCTCGTAATAGTCATTTCCAAATCAGGGAAAGAACCGGACAGAGTTAGTAATTATCATTCTATTGCTCTGATTAATTATGATATTAAAATACTAGCTAAAATTTTAGCAGCTCGTTTAAGCAAAGTCATGCCTCATATCATTCACCCAGACCAAGTGGAGTTCATGAGAGGGAGAACATCCTCGGATCATCTCCGTAAACTGTCCCATGTCTTCTCCGTGTCCAGGGAGTCAGAATCTCCTTATGGCTTGCTGTCTCTGGACGTGGAGAAGGCATGCAACAGAGTACATTAGCATTTTCTGTTTGAGGTCATGCATAGCCTAGAGTTTCCTCCTAATTATATTAAGTGGATCTTGTCCCTATATAACCATCCAACCACCCGGATTTACTGTAATGGGCTTTTCTCTTCCACATTCACATTGTCCTCAGGCACAAGACAGGGGTGCCCCTTGTCCCCTCTCCTTTTCAATATATATCTGGAACCACTTCTTTGCAAGTTCTGGCTCAATCCCAGAATACAAGGAGTACAGATTGGCACTCATGAGGTGAAAGTCTCTGCATACGCGGATGATATCCTTCTGCATCTCTGACATCCCAGGAGACCTTCCCTGTGGTCTTGGAAATCATAGAAGGGTATAGTAAAGTGTCCAACTACAAAATAAATGTAGGGAAAACTACAGTCTTTCAACTAAATAGGAGATTACAGAACGCCGATATTTCTGAAATGGATCTTCAATGGAGTCAGCACACACTAAAATATTTAGGTATTATATTGGCAAGAAGTGAGTCCAAGATGATTCAACTTAATATAGATTCACTCATACATGAAATAAAGCAAGATCTGAATAGATGAAGGAAACTTCCCCTGTCACTTTGGGGTCATATAAATTTAATCAGAATGAACGTCCTCCCCAGAATGTTTTATCCCATCAATATGCTCAATCATTGGCTCCTTCTAAAATGGTTCTTTAAGACTCACTCGATTATTTTTGACTTCATTTGGCAGGGAAAAGCACCCCACCGGGATTATTATAAGCCTGCTGCCCCTAAATCTATGGGTGGACTAAGATTACTTCACTTTGGCCCATATTACTGGGCCAGTACTGCTGGGAAATACTTAAAATGGTTGCTGACACCAGAAGAAGAAATGACTTTACCCTATGTTCCCTCATGGGTAAAACTGGAAATTGGGCAGCCTTGATCCAACTGCACTTCTATACTGTAATCAAAAATGCTTTTCCAAGAAACTGGCACTCACTCCAATAGCCTCCTCCATGAATTCATGCCCAATTATGCTCTTTTATTAAATACTCTCCCTGCAAAGACCAAAATCAACCTCTTTGTGGCAACCTGAACCTAAAAATTGGAGGCAAAGTGATCACAGATACATGGGTCTCTTCGCTGAGTGGGGTGCGGATCAGGGACTTTCTGCAGGAAGGAGTGTGTGGCTCAGTGCAGTCAATTCTTACATGACTCAGGGTGGGCCCTAACCAAGTATTTAAAGTATTTCAGATTAGACACTTATTAGTCCAAAAGAAAAGCAGATTTTAAAGAGGACCAATCCCAGAGAAATTCTTTGAATCCCTATCCAAAACAGTATGGGAGCCACACTCAGTATTTAGATCATACTCACTACTTTTTGATCAAGCATATGCAGCACAGATAGAAACCCCTAAATACTGGGAAGAGCAATTCCAAGAATGGGTATCTGACTGGCCCATTATCTGGCAAAACAATTACAGATATATTGCCCAGGACTGACTTAGGCTGATGCAAGTTCAGTTTCTGAATAATTTATTCTGGACCCTAGTCAAACTTCACAAAATAGGTAGAATTCCCAGCCCAATTGTAATAGATGTCAACAGGAAGAAGGCACCCTCCATCACATTTTTTGGGACTGCCCATCAGTGAAGGCCCTATGGCATAAGATTAAATTCAAAGTGGATCCCTTGCTTGGAATTGAGGAATACTTCATACCAGAAATTTGCTTAATTGGGGACTACAACAGAATAGAAGGGAAGGCTAGACGATATTATATGGCTGCCATATCCTCCTCGTTCAAAAAGATAGTATTAAGGCATTGGCTCGATGATCTCTCATTAAACTACCTTGAATGGCTTTGAGAACTTTTATTCCATCTGAGCATGGAGAAAATGGGAGCCAGCATGAATAACTGCCTTCCAAGATACTCCAGAACATGGGAGACCTTACACACTCTGTACCTACTTCAAACATCTGACACGTTCTCTTGGCCTTCAAAAGGTAACTATCTGATACTAGGACTAACCTAGAGGTAAAGTAATAATATAAAGCCAAATGTGACTCTACAATGACTTGTACAGTTGAAGGTATGCAAGACGGGGGGAATAAGGGAGGGTAGGTGTAGGGTTGGGAAGAGTGAGTTGTGTATATCATTTTACTATATGACTTCTGATAAAACTGTATGATGTGCAACTTGCTCTGTAAATGTGAAATAATAAACTTGAATTTAAATAAAAAGTATGGTACCGCAGGACTGGAGAACAGCACATGTGGTGCCTCTCCACAAAAGCAGTCCCAAGGATGACCCAGAGAATTACAGACCAGTCAATCTGACATTAATCATGTGCAAGCTCATGGAGACCATACTTAAGGACAGGTTGGTAGAATATCTAGAGGAGTATGGTCTCCAGGATGTGAGCCAGCATGTGTTCATGCAGGGGAGGTCATGTCAGATGAATCTGATTGACTTCTTTGACTGGGTCACTAAAACAGTAGACAGAGGCCAAGTGGTAGACATTCTTTTTGGATTTCAGCAAGGCCTTTCACTCTGTGCCCCAATAAAGGTTGATCAGGAAGTTGGCAAATCTCAGGTTTGGGGATAAGATGGATAGATGGGTGGAAAACTGGTTGAAGGACAGAACTCAGAGGATGGTTGTGGGGGAGAGTTATCTGGCACCAGAGATGTCACGAGCGGTGTCCCACAGGGCTCAGTGCTGAGGCCAGTGTTGTTCAATGTCTTCATCAGTGACATTGGGGATGGCATTAAGGACAAAATGTGCCAATTCATGGAGAACACCAAACTCTGTGGGAGAGTGGACACAGCTGAAGAGATACAAGACCTACAGGATGATCTGGAAAAGCTGGGGAGTTGTTCTGGATCTTGCAGCTTGGCTCCAATGCAAGTAAATGCAAAGTTATGCACACTGGAGCAAAGAATCCAAAGACAGAGTGCTACCTGGATGGAGTACAGGTATCTGCATCAGAGGAGGAGAAGGACCTGGGATTGATGATCACTAGTTGCCTGAAGCACTCAGTGAAGTGCAAGAAAGCAGCAGCAAGGCCAAACAAGATGCTGGGATGCATAGCTAGGGGGATCAGTAGTAGGAGAGAGGAGGTTATACTGCCCTTGTACAGGTCACTGGTGAGGCCATATCTAGAGAATGAAGTTCAGTACTGGTGCCCACACCTCAAAAGGACATTAACCTTTTGGAGAAGGTCCATAGGAGGGCTACAAAAATGATAGTGGGTCAGCAGGGTAAGGCATATGAGGAAATGAGGAGAGTTTGAGGGCACTGATCATGTACTCCCTGGAGGACAGACAAGTGAGAGTGGACATGATTGGGAACTTCAAATACTTGAAAGGGATAAATAAGGTGGATAAGGAGGGTCTCTTTAAGCTGAGTAGCAATCATAATACGAGGGGGCATGGACTTAAGCTGGATGGCGGGAGGTTTAGGAGGGAAGTCAGTAAGCACATCTTCATGCAGATGGTGGTGGATACATGGAATGCGCTGCTGGAAAAGGTGGTCTCATTGAAGACAGTGGGCAACTTCAAGGAGAGGCTGTGATAGGCATGGAGACAGTAAGAATCATGGGTAAGGGGGTTGAAAGGAGTGGGGAGGTGGCAGGGACAGTAGCTCAAGCTGCAGTCTCTTCAGTATGAGCAGACTAAATAGACCAAATGGTCTTCTTCTGCTGGCTTCTTTGTATGTTCATGTATTCATAAAATCACTGATATTTGTTGATTTTTTCCTCACAGGTAAGGCAACTCTATCTATCTATCTATCTATCTATCTATCTATCTATCTATCTATCTATCTATCTATCTATATATCTATCTACTGTATCTATAGCTGCATTGCAAAAAAAACTGTGTAAATGCACCATGTAGGGCTTAACACAATGCCACAAAAATAGAGAAATGTGGTATCCCCAAGCAGCAAAAGGACACAACCACATAAGACACCAAAGGCAACCATTGTCAGGTAAGACAAACAACATACAACTGTTTCCAAATGACACAAATGCCATAGTACTGATGTGCTACCTTCTTGGATTTGTATCTGCATCATGCAAGGTGCAAGACATGTGCTCTCACTTCTGGCTGCAGATAGAAATACATGATGCTCAAATCACAACAATACTTCTGTCTGCGGAAGCTCAGGCCCCTACAGCCACAAGTAAAAATCGATGATACCTAACAGACAGCTTTCAGTAACAACTGACTAAATTGGAACGCAGGGCAGACAAATACAAGTTAAGTTTTAATACTGACAAGTGCAAGGTTATGCACTTTGGGCATAACAACAAGAGGTGTAACTATACATTTAAAAATAATGTAATTGCCAGCACGGAGTTTGAAAAAGACCTAGGGGTAATAATATAAGACACTCTAACCTTTAACAAACATAATGCAGAAATGGTAAAAAGAGCAAACAGAATAATGGGGAAAATTTTAAGAAATGTTAACAGCAGAAGGGAGGAGGTGTTGTTGCAATTATATAAATCCTTGGTGAGGTCTGTCCTCGAATACGGAATGTTCCTCATTGCACCACAAAGTATAGGTAGTGGCAAACAAATGGAAAGAGTACAGTGGAGATTTACTAAGAAGATAAGTACAGTAAAGAATATGGAGTACGGTGGTAGATTACTCCACTTAGGCCTATATCCCATGTCCTATAGATATGTAAGGGGTGACCTATGTTTTACCTATAGATGTCAACACAGCGAAATTCTTGGGGAGTGTGCTGGATTAAGGAAGAAGAAAGTACCAGATAGGGCTACCAGGTTACACCGGCATCAATTAATTGGGGAGAAATATAGGACTCTGATGAGAGGAAGATAGTACAATCAGAGAATAGTAAATGGTTGGAACTCACTACCACCTATACCTTTTCCCCCCCTACTTTTCCATTTGCAAATTATACTGCAAAGCCTCTAGAGGGCACCAACTCATGGAGGTTGCATTCCTCTTCCCACTGCTCTCCCCCTAAGCACTTCTTGTCCTGGGTCCTTCTTCCCTAAAGCAGATTACTACACCCTAACAAGCCATAGGCAGTCACCCTATCACTGTGTCATAGAGACCACCACAATAATGGGTATCAGAGTGCCCCCTTATACCAACACTGGGCCACTGCCCCCTTATCGCCACTTGCTGGGCACCCATTGTCACGCGGACCACCCAGGTTCCTATTGATCACTCTTGCTATCCTACTTCTCGGACCCCTTAGCCCTCCCCTCAAGGGTCTTCTTCTCACACCTTCCACCCCTATTAACCACCACCGACTGCCACCCACACTACCACTACCTCTCTTGCATCCCCCATCCCCCCACATATCTCCCTGCAGTCATGTGCCACCATCAACCTCCATGCTGGATCACATTCCTATCTTTTCCAACCCTTAACACTCTGGCCATCCCTTGTACCACCTGCACTACAACTAGGCAACTATCCTTGACAATAAGGCAACGATTTTTTGATCTCCTCAGAGTCTTTGCCATACTCCTACCAATTACGGGAAATGTTCATCCTAACCCGGGCCACATCTCGCCCAGCCCTAACCTATCGCACCACAGGCTCAGAATAGCTGCAAAGAAACATTTGCAGCTTAACCAAAAAGACAGCAGGTCTCCATTGCTGAATACTGCAACATCAGCCAGATGTGCTAGCACTGACAGAAACCTGGCATTCCAAAAAAACACCTGACTCTTTGGTTGCCCTTCCTGGCTTCACCCTTCACAGAGCCGACAGAATGGGCAAATGTGATGGGGGCTGTGCTGTTTAGGTCCATGACTCCATGACATGCCAAGCCCTTCCAATACCTCCATTAGACCATGGTGCCCAAGCCTTATCATTAAAACTTACTCCAGATCCCTCCAGAGCCCCTGTAAGTCTTACTGTCACATATGTTCCCCCAAGAAACCAAGCTCCAGCTATACAATCCCTTGCTAACTATATCTCCGGCTTCCCCCCCAAAACATAATACATCAGAGTTGGAGACTTTAATGTGAACTGGCTTGCCAGTTTGGCTTCCCATGCCAAGGACACCTTTGCTGCACTGGACCTTACCCAGCTGATCGACCAACCTACCAGGGTGAACACCACTAATGGCTCTAGCACCCTGCTTGACCTTCTCCTCACCAACCGTCCCCACAGAATTTCTGACCTGGTGGTCCTTCCAGACTCCCTAAGTGATCACTCACCCATCCTCTTTTCCTGGTCATGTCTTCAGCAGAAACCCAAACCAAACTATATTGCCCGGCATCGTCTCTGACCTGGAGGCCTCACAAAACTAAGAAAATGCTTAACTCAATGGGACTGGTCCCCCATCTCCCGGGCCCCTACTATAGATGAAGCCCTTGATTATTTCACCTGTTCTTTTAATAAAGCATGTGACATCTATGCCCCACTAGCAAAAGTGCATTCCAAGAAATGTAATGCCCCCTGGGTCATGCCTGCACTGCTCCAACAGCTAAAGCACAGAGATGATCTCTGGCATAAAACAGTCACATCCGGCACACAGGTGGACAGGCAAGCCTATAATGTGGCTTGTAACAGATGCACTTGGGCTATTAAACAGGCCAAATTGGGCTACTACAAAATTACCCTTGCCTCCTCCTGGGGGAATGCTCGGTTGTTCTGGGACGATATCAAGGAACTCAATGGCAAATCCTGGCCCCCCCTCCACTAACTGTCAACAATGTCCCTACCACCAACCCGCTGGCCATCACCAACTGCCTCAAATCATCATTCTCTGACCTTAGTGCAGTACTCCCAAATAACTTCTTTGACCCCACTCCTGCAACCCCACCCCCAAACATCCAGCATCCCCCCTTCCATCTCAGGGTGATCTCTACGAATGAGGCAAGGCCTTTTCTCCTGAAAGCACTCAGTGGCTCTTGCTATTGCAAATATTGTTTTGATATGAGAATCCTACATCTAGTCTTAGATACAGTCCTCTCCCCACTGACTGACCTTATTAACCACTCCCTATGTCTGGAAGACTGCCACAGTCACCCTAATACTGAAGAGTGGTGACAGTACCTCCCCCAATAACTACAATCCTATATCCATTCTTCCACCACTCTCAAAAGCCCTGGAAAAAAGTATAGCCACCCAACTCACTGAGTACCTACTTGCTCATAACCTACTTTGCAGGGAGCAGCAAGGCTTCAGATCTGGCCACAGTACAACTAAGGCTCTCACTGAGTTCTGTAATTTTATTCACTCTGCCCTGGATAGAAAACACCTAGCTGGAGCTGTCTTCATCAACCTGTCAAAGGCCTTTGATACAGTCTCCCACTTCTTACTCTTAAACGCACTCCACTGCATAGGTCTGTCCCAAGGACCCGTCTCCTGGTTTACCAGTTACCTCGCAGCTAGATCACAACTTGTCAGAATAAACAACACCTTCTCAACCACCCTGCCTGTTCACTCTGGGGTTCCCCAGGGCTCCATCCTCGGCCCGCTATTATTCAGCATCTACTGTACCTAAACACCTTGCCCAATTCCTGCTCCAGCAACCTACTACTCTATGCAGATGATGGGATTCTTTTTGCCTCTCACCCAGACCCCACAGTATTGCAGTCCTTCCTCAAACACACATTTAACCAGATTGAAAATGGGTTCATAGACCAAAGACTTGTGGTCAATGTAAAAAAGACAAAGACTATGATCTTTGCCCATTAACAGAATAAGGCCAAGAATGCGCAGCTAACAATCCTCTCCCACTTTCTCCTTCCTCTAGAATAGGTCCATATATATAAATACTTGGGCCTTACATTTGATTGCAGCTTCTCCTTCCATTCACACATTGACAATCTATCATCAGCCATAAATTTCCGTATAGGCCTACTGTATCGGCACAAGGATTGCCTACCTCCGGAAGCCCTTAATCTGGCTGTCACCTCATCAGTCCTCTCCCTAGTCGATTATGGGCTCACTATCTACTCAGCTGCTAGCCACACAGCCCTTAACAAAATCCACCTTGACATAAACAAAGCATGCAGACACCTCACCAGGGCAGACAAGCGTACCCATACCTGTACCCTATATGCCCTGACAAATCCCTTTACCCTGGATGAAAGGCTATTTTATCAAACATGTCTCCTCACAAAGAAAATACACCTGGGGCTTACCCCTTGGGGGTTTCTGCCTCTCTCCTATCCTTCCATGCCTTGGTGAACATCCGTACTGCCAACCGATAGGTGTGGTCCATCCCGAGGGTTAGAACCTCCTTAGCCCAAAGGTCATTCCCATACAGGGCCCCAACCTGGTACAATGAACTCTCCTCTGATGTCTCCTCCATCTCTAAATTAGGACCTTTCAAGTCAGCCCTCAAAGAGCACATTCTCACTTCACAGCGCTGCCAATGTACCAGCTAGTGCTGGATCATCTATCTATCATCTCACGGGACCACCCCGCCACTGAGCTCCTACCAATAGGGCTACCAAACATTACGTATTAACAATGCCTCCTGTGGCTTCACTCATAAGGTATTCGTCTAATTCTCTACTTCGCTGTAAATATCAAACCTGCTACTCCCTCCATCTATCAGCAAACTTATTGCTCTCTTGAAAACTGTAAAATATAGCTCTCGGTAACACGTTCAATGCAATGTATAGCTGATCTTGATTCTGCAATATTGTATAACTAAAAGAAATGTAACCTTTAGCTGCCATTCTATGTCTATATGTATTAAGTGTTTGTTTGTTTTTCTGATGTGGAACCTTTGTAAATGAGTCCCTGACTCAAAGGTTGTAATCCTAAAGTCTGTTAAATAAATAAATAAATAAAACCATCTGAGGTGGTGTGAGTAGTCAATATGGAAGGATTTTAAAAAGGAGCTAGATCGGCATATGCAAGATAAAAAATGGGACTACATCCACTGAAAGGTGGCAAGTCCATTTATGGCCTCGTGGCTGATTGGACTAGTATATGTAACTATGAAAGTATGAAATTTACAGGAGTTCTTTTGTCTGCAGAATCACAGGACCCTATGGGACCAGCACTTATGTAGCCACAGGTACTCATGCACACTCTAAGACACATACACACTTCTAGCTGAAGAAGCACAGGACACTGAGGGGCCTGCACATCTGAAGCCACAGGTGTAAGACATAAACTGACCTCTTACTACAGAAGTGCAGGCCCCACAAAATCAATGATACCCAAATTGCAACACTACTTCTCTTTGCAGAAGTGCAGGTGCCTCAGGGACTTGCACTTTTGCAGCTGCAGGTTTAGGACATAAACACTGACTTCTAGCTTCAGAAGCTGGGGCTCATGTCTGGCTTCCTACAGGGGAAGGAGCCCTGCACATCTTGCTTTGCACAAAGAGACATGAGCCCTAGCTTTCTTAATAGTTTGTAGTTATTTTGTTCATGTATGACTTTAATTGTACAAAATGCATGCCTTATTTTGTTTTTTTAATTCAGTCACATCCTCAATAGATTTTCATGTTTTCACAGATTTAAGCATTTTGTTCATGTAGGACATAGTTGATTTTTTGTGACAGTTTTTACAATTCTTCAGATATTTTAATGAAAAATGAAATAATAGAGGAGGGTTGTGAGGCTAGCAGAGGGGGATAGGATGATTGAGGTAGACAGGCAAAAAGCCATCATCCTTGAAGATTAATTTTGCTCAGTTTTCACTAGGGAGGATGGTGGGTCCTTGCCAAAGAGTGGCATCAAAGCAGCCATTAAGGAGATCCCAGAGATGAGGCAGCCATTATTTACTAGTGGAAGAGTCCTGAAAGGGCTGGCAGCCCTAAAGATTGATTAGGCCCCATGACCAGATGAGTTGCATCCAAGGCTACTCAAGAAATTGAAGTTGAACTGGTTGTTTCCCTGGTAGATCCATTCAACAGCTCCCTAAGAACAGGGATGATTCTGAAGGACTGGAGGGTGGTGAACATAGTTATGATTCATGGGGGGGGGGGGAGACAAGGCACTAGCAGGGAGCTACAGACCAGTCAGTCTTACCTCTAAAGTAGGAAAACTGATGGTGTCCCTGGTCAAACAGTATCTTGTGGACTACTTGGAGAGCAGTCTACAGGATAGTAAACAGCACAGATTTGTGGAAGGGAGATTGTGTCAGACTAACCTGATAGTTTTCTTTGCTGGGTGACAAAGGAATTGGATAGGGGCCCCAATGTTGATTTGCTCTACTTTGATGTCAGTAAAATGTTTGAGTCAGTACCACACAGAGCTTGCTGAAAAAATGGAGAATCTGGGTGCTGCTAAGGTCTTAGTAAATTGTGTTGGTAACTGTCTAATGGGGAGGAAGCAGAAGGTAGTAGTCAATGGGGTTAAATCAGAAGAGAGAGAGAGAGAGAGAGAGAAATAGGTCATGAGTGGGGTTTCAAAGGGATCTGTCCTTGGTTCTTTCCTCCTCAACATGTTCATCAGCAACACTAGTGAGGGAATACAAGGCAGGCTGTGTCTCTTGACAGATGACACCAAGATCTGCAAGATGATAGACAGTGATGAGTAAATAAAGGAAATGCAAAGAGATTTGCAAAAGCTGGGGGTGGTCAAGGGTTTGCAAGTTAAAATTTAATGCCAAAAAGTGCAAGGTTACGCATCTAGGGAATGACAATCCCAGGATAGAGCATTGGATGGGAGAGGTGAGTCTTAGTACCACAGCTGAAGAACAAGACCTATGAGTTTTCATCAATGACTCCCTAAAGCAATCAAGTTAGTGCAACAAGGCTTACAGCAAGGTAGATAGGGTGCTTGGGTGCATTGAGTAGGGTATTAATAGTGGAAAAATGGAAATAATACTTTCCTTGTATGGATCCCTGGGGAGGACACACCTGGAGTACTGCACTCAGTTCTGGGGACCTCACTTCAGGAAATAGAGGGATAGGCTTGAGACTGCAGTGAGAGATAACCCGAGCAAAGAACATCACATATGATCTCCTTTCTTCAGAACCTGCATGAAGAAAGCTAAAACAAATTGTGTTGGCAACATGAGACAAGGCATGCTCTCCTAACTTTGAAGAGTGTATCACTATGAGGCACTGGTTGGAAACTGTACCTTGTGCTTCAGACTGGATGCTATGGACTGAGGGGAGGGGGGAGCATTGGCAGTGACAAAGCCAGGTTTGGAAGCATTTGGGAGCCGGGAGGGCCATTCAGTCAATCAAGGGCTCCTCAATGGGCACTTAACAGTGAATAAAGATGGTGGCGGGGTGCCACTACTCAGACAGGGGCAGCCAGGAGGAGCAACCACTCCCCCCAGCCCCCTGTCTAGCTCCGCCACTGAGCATTAGGGTTGACAAACCCAGGGAAGACCCCATCACTGAATTGCCAAGACTCTGGAGACCCAAAACCTTAATTTTTTTTTCTCCTTTTGCTGCTTGAGAGTGGGGAGTTAGCATTAGAAACCCTAACAACACATGTCCCTACTTTTGTGGCACTAAGTTGCAATAACTGTTGCATTAAGAAAGTTTTTTTTTCAAAGAATTTTCTATCTTTTTGAGATAGTAAAATTGTATCCTCATTCATGCAGGTTCCTTTAGGGCCTGCTTTAACAGGTGCAGATGTGCAGGGCCCTTTGATCCGTGTGCCATGGGAACACTCTGTCTGCCTACAGTAGTGCAGGGCTTGGCACATTCACTATTCACACATTTAATCTTCACCCAGTGACTCTTCACACATTCAGTCTTTACACATTCATTCTTCACACATTTACTCTTCACACGTTCACTTTTCACACATTCATTTTTTTATTTGATTTTGTCCCCAATTTTTCAAAATAGTCATTTTATGACTGCCCTTATAAACATGGAATGTAACATTTATAGTATATTCGCTGAAAGGTCACTTTTGCATTAGAAGTGCAAAAAGATGTCTCATCCAGGATTTAAAAAATAACATCTGTCACATTTATGAGGTGGTGTGGAAAATGGTTATGTTAAAGATGATAGAAAACATTTTTACACCTCTAGATGCCCTCCAGTTGTTCTTTTGTTGGCTACCCAGTATTCTGATATGTTTTTGACCTTTTTTTGTTAAAATAATAATCTAATTTTGTTGCATTTGTAACTACCCAGGACCTCTCTCTCCTCAGCAGTTGTTTCTTTCTCTTTCCATATTGCCTGAACGTTCAATGACATCAGTAATACCCATTCCAGGCCATTCAGATGAATAACATGGAATGGGAGTTATTGATTTCCCAGACTGTCTTAGAAATATGAAAATCAAGTGCAGTAGCTGGTGAGAAGAGTGGAACTCTTAGTAAATCTCAGGGTACGCCAAAGCTACATTATTTATTTATCAAAAAATCATCAAAGCTTATCAGAATTGATAACTGGCATAGGAAGGAAGATAGAAGGGCAGTTAACTATGTAAAAAATATTTCCTTTCTCCTTTAAAAGTTTAGAATCAAAATATTGATAATGAGCTAAAAATGCATTATGCAGGTCTCAGAATCTACACATCTGACTGGAATGAAATTTGACACATCAAGAGACAATTTAACCCCCAACCATGCATACAAAATTGTGTGCACATCCAGTGAATGAGAGTGAAGCTATTAAAGTGCAAATTTAGGGGTTTCACATTAAATACCCTACTCAACCTTAACTATAGTGGACCCACTGTGCCACCAGGCAGTTTGTAATTTTGGTCTGAAATGTTCAGGGTTGAAAGAGCATGCCCCAGAATGGTGCATTTTTTCATCTGGTGAAAAAATATTAATCTTTTCCCAAATTTTAAGGATTTGAAATTTTGGTTCTGAGCATACTCAGTAGTTTATCAAACATCTATCCAAAAGACCCTACTGAGCATTCTCACAACCAAAATCTAAAATCCTTATAATTTGGAACTTTATTAATCTTTTTTTCCACCAAACAAATGAAAGGCACCATTCTGAGGCAAGCCCTTTCTACCCTGAAAATTTCAGACAAAAATTCCAAACTGTCTGAGTGCTAGGTGATGACAAAAAAACTGTAAAAAAACACAATTTTTCATAAACATGCACTATATGGATTTTAGAATCTGCACATCTGACCGGAATGAGACCTGGCACTTCAAGAGATTTTGCCCCTACCCCCCAAACTGCACATGCAAAATTTCATGCAAATCCATTGAATAGGGCCAAAGCTATTTAATGCAGAGTTAGGGGGTTAACATAAAACAGCCTACTCAACCCTAACTGTAGTGGCACTACAGTGTCACTATAATAAGCACTAAATTTGGACTTTAATATATTCACCCCCTTTCAACAGAATTGCACAGACGTTTGCATGCACAGTCTAGGGGGCAATGTCTCTTGATCTGTCAAGTTTTGTTCCAGTCAAATCTGTGGATTCCATGATCTGCATCATGCATTTTAGGAACATTTGAGGGTTTTTTGCTGCTTTTTTGTCATCATCTTGCATCCAGATGGTTTAGAATTTTGGTCTGACATTTATACTGTTGAAAGGGAGTTTCCCAGAATTGTGCCTTCCATTGGTTCAGGGAAAATATATGAATCTGTTCCAAAGTTATAAGGATTTGAAATTTTGGTTCTGAACATTCTCAGCAAGGTATCACATATCAATCCAAAAGACCCTACTGAGCATGCTCAGAACTGAAATTTCAAATCCTTATACATGGGAATGGATTCATATTTTTTCACCAAACCAATGAAAGGCACCATTGTGAGGCAAGCCCTTTCTACCTTGAAAATCTCAAACCAAACTTCCAAACCATCTGGGTGCTAGGTGATGAAAAGAAAAAACAGCAAAAAGCACCAATCCTTTTTTAAAAATAATGAACTAAACAGATCTCAGAATCCACACATCTGATAAGAATAAAACTTGGCTCTTCAAGAGACCTTGCACCCTAGATCATGCATGCAAACTTTTGTGTAAATCTGTTGAACAGGATCAAACCTATTAAATTGCATATTTAAGGGTTTAACATTAAACAGCCTACTCAACCCAACTATAGTTGTGATATTGCACCACTATAATATATAACACCTAACTTTGCACTGTAATATCTTCACCCCGCTTCAAATGAATTGCAAGAATTTTTTAATGCATAGTCTGTAGGGCAGTGTCTCTTGACATGCCAAATTTTGTTCTGGTCAGATGTGTGGATTTTGAGAGCCATAGTTGTGCATTTTTAGGAACAAATCAGGGTTTTCTTGCTGTTTCTTTGTAACTGCCATGTACCCAGATGGTCTAAAGTTTGATCTGAAATGTTCATGGTTAAAAGGCCTTGCCTGAGAATGGTGCTTTCCATTGATTTGATGAAAATTTATTAATCAGTTCCGAGGATATAAGGATTTGACATTTTGGTTCTGATCATGCTCAGTAGAGTATCAAACATGTATCCAAAAGACTTCACTAAGCATGCTCAGAATTGAAATTTCAAATCATTATAACTTGGGAATGGATTACAATTTCTTCACCAAACCAATGAATGGCACCATTCTGTGGTAAGCACTTTCTACCCTGAAAATTTCAGATCAAACTTCCAAATCATCTGTGCTGTAGGCAATGACAAAAACAGCAAAAAAAAAGCAAAAAACCCTGATTTAAAAAAGAAAATGCACTATAAGGATTTCAGAATCTGCACATCTGACTTTAACAAAACTTGTAACATCAAGAGACCATCCCCCCAGACTGTATATGCAATCTTTTCTGCAAATTTGTTGAAATGGGGCAAAGCTATTGAAGTACAAAGTAGGGGTTTAACATTAAAGAGCCTACTCAACCCTAACTATAGTGTCACTACTGTGCCACTGTATATAGAATAATGCATGGAGTGGTGTGTTTAATGAGATTTTACACACACTCAAGGTGTTGGATGCTACATAAACCCCTTGGTCTCTGGGTTTATATAGCATCCAACACCTTGGGTGTGTGTAAAATTTGAGATTTACACCCCACCCCGTGTTTTATTTTATATAATTGCTGAGGAGCATTTTTTTATCACAGCAATTATATAAAATACACTGTAAATACATTTGTGTTTGGCCACAGTCAGGTTGGGTTGAAGTATGTCATGGTCTGGTAGCTGCTGAAACCTTTCCATTTTTTAAAAAAGGTTGTATCAAGGTTTTAAAGTTTGTTTAATCAACCAAGGTTCAATCAAGGTTTAAAAGTTGATTTTTTTAACATTTCCTAACCACAAAGTGCAAGTGGCCGTGAAATATCTGGGCTGAGGAAGGGAAGAGCGGATGCTGGCACATGAGTGGAGTGTGTGAAACATGGTGCATGTTTGCCATTATAAACAGTTTGTTATAATGGCAAAGTATAACAGGATTTCACTATGGGAAAAATGCTCAGCGGTAATTATAATACACTAATTCTGATAATGGTTGCAGTTGCACAAAACATAAACACCACAAATGTTGGAAATGTGTTATTATGGCTGTCAACCAAATGTCCATGAAGTCTGAACATGTGGTATTAGGGTTGTCAGCACAATGCCTAAGAGATTAGGGAAAACACTATTAGAGTTGTGCCTGTGAAGCCTAACTCCCACCCCCTATCAGCTCTCATAACCTCATGACTCAAGTTAACTTACAGGTATGGGGCCATACATCAATGATTGGGCACCTCAGATATAATAATACTTTAAATATAAGTGAGTACCCTGAGGACCAAGCCTATCTGTTGAGTCCAACTGTGGCATTAATGATGAAGCACTCACTAAAAAATGGGATGGATCCACACAAAGTGTAGTGTGGATTTCATATATGCACTAATAGAAGCTGTTATCTAAATGAGGAAAAACACAGCAGAGGAGATACAACATCAGGAGGAGATACTAAAACACAATTCAAACTACAAGAAATGAATTAGTGTTTAGATGATACTAAAGAAAAATTAAAAGACTGAGAAATTCATATGGCAAACAAAAATGAAAAAATAAAAGCTCTCTGACGCTGGCATTGGTTCTGAGAGTTCTTATGTACCCGAGGTATTGTGCCATGCTGTGCTGTGGTGTGCTGTGATCAATTGCAGTACTGTAGCTGATTAATGTCATTTAAATTATGCAAAAATGTGCACTTATCTCAGGTTTAGATTGAAAAAAGGTCAGTTCGGGACAACATAAAATGTGCATTTAACCAAAATGTGCACTTAAGTGTTGTGCACTTATCAGGTAAATTTAACATTGCACAAATGGAAAAAAAATTGGGATATTAAAACGTTGTGCATTTAATCAGGATGGGTACTTACTTGATATGCACTTAAGTGGGCTTCACTGTAATACCCTAGAGGCACTGAAAATAAGGTTTCCAAATATTACAACTATTTTAGCTGTAGACTTCAATGCCAGATTAGATTAAGAAATAGAAGAAAAAACAGCAAAATGGAGTATTGATGACACCTTAAACATACCACTCAGACACTCTAAGAATAAAATACTTAATTCCAGAGGTAAAAGTGTGTTAGAATTTAGGGACAAAAATGTGCTAAGGATGTTAAATGAATGTATTAAAAAAGATTGGCAAGGAGAGATAACTTTCCCATGTCCAGCAGGAGGCAGTGTACTGGATTTGTGCATCATGGATGTTGAAGACTTTGGGAAAGCCATTACTCTGGAAATCTGTAAAATATGGGGATGTGATCATTTCCCAATATGTGGTGAAATAGATTTAAACATCATAAACCATATAAGGAAATTTTAAGAGAAAAAGATGCAAATGAAAATATGTGCATATAGTATGGAAAGGAAATCAAATGGAACCTGTATGTTAAATCAATAATAGATTTACTTATAGTCAGTGATGAATACATGGAATTTATGAATAAAATAGGCAGTATAGAAATGTATAACCCGTAGGATATTATTTTGGAATTTTTTTTAAATCTCAAGAGTATCTTTGAGAGGAAATTGATAAGTCAATCCAGATGTAAAAGGAAAACTGATGTTGGAATAAAAAAAACCCTTGGTATGAGAAAGAGTGTAGAAATATGAAAAAAGAAATTGATAGCATAGGTAGACTAACAGGAAAAATTACAACACTGCCAGTTTTATTAGCCTTAAAAAATATGAAAAGGGAATATAAAAATCTTCTAAACTATAAAAAAAATAATTATAACAAATCTTTATGGGAAACATTGCAGATTGCATTATTAAATAAGGATATACAAACCTTTTGGATGATGGTTGCAATGAAAGTGATATTCATTATAATATCCAGGGGTTTATATCCCCCAGCATCTGGGCTGAACATTTCAAGTTGGTTTATAAAGTACATACTGAAGAGTTTAAGGAATCCAGAGTGGACGTAATGGGGTTTAATAATAAGGAATTATACATAATTACTGAATGTAAAGTGGTGAGGGCAATTAAAGCACAGAAAAGAAATAAGGCAGCAGGCATAGGTGCTATTCCTGCTGAAAATATTTCAACATAATACCGTTTTTTAGGCAGAAATGCTGACCCCGTTATTCACATTAATAAGCACATATTTGATACTCCCCCACAGTGGAATAAAAGCATAACTGCACTATTACTTAAAAAGGGTTATTGTCAAGACCTCAAGAGTTACAGGCCGTTATCCTTGTTGCCAATAATACAAAAAATATATACCAGAATAATTCAGGAAAAAAATAAAGGTTTGGGTTGAGGACAATAATATACTTTCTAAATATCAATGTGGGTTAAAGAAACATAATAGTACCACAGATCTGATGTTCACATTAAATTATGTAGTGGATATTTTTGTAACAGGAAAAAAAGGAAGAATTTATGCATGTTATATTGATATAAAATTGGTGTTCGATACAGTAAATAGAAGAACCTTGTGGGATATTCTTAAGAAGATGGGTATTGATAACCAGTTACTTGAGATTGTAAAATTATGACATCTAAGTATCACAGCCCAAATAAGGTATAATACAGATGGTGCACTGTCAGAAGAAATTCCCATCCAACAAGTAGTCAAACAAGGCTGTTTATTGGCCCCCATCCTTTTTAATATATACATAGAAACATTGATCCAAGTTATCAACTACATTGATACATTTCTACCACATATAGATAACGAAAAAATAGGAATCATGATTTATGCTAATGATGCAATAATAATGTCACAAACTACATTGGGACTTAAAGGGGCTTAGTTAAAATTATGTCAAAATCACAAGAACTAGATTTGAAATTGAATATAAAAAAACTAAAATATGATATATAGAAGTAAAGCAAAGGTTTTAATAAATGTAATATACAAGGGTGACAGTTTAAAAAAATTAAAGAATATAAATATTTGGAGTAATATATGAACAGAATTGCTCATGGAAATCACACTTGAATGAGACAAAAAATAAGATACATAAAACCACCAATGCAATAGGGCTTGTTGCCTATAAATATGCAAATAACTCTTACTGCACTAAAAACCTAATTTAAGGCAAAAACACTAAATCAAACTTTATATGGAAGTGAAATTTTGGTGCTGTACTTAAAAAGTAATAGAATTGACTCTGTACAAAATTTCTTTATTAGAAGAACTTTAAATATGCCCCGTGATTGTCCGACAGCTTTCTTAAGAATTGAAACAGGCATGATAAACCTAGAAACAATTATAACAATAAGAGCTGCTAAATGCTTGGGACGTATAGCTAGAATAGAAAATAATCAACTGCCCAAATTATGTTGGAATGAGTTTACAAAAAATGTCTTACCACCTCAGCAAAATGTACTTGCTTCCATTGATGACTGAACACCTCTGAGTTGAAGGTTGAACACCTCTTGGTGCCTTGGATAATCATATACCTTGTTTTTCTTTTTTTTATCCCCTAGCCCCTCTCATCTCCCTCTCTCTCTGTCTGCCTAAGCTTATATACCTGATATCTGACTCCTCCCACCTATATACCTGTTAGCATTCAGTGTTTGCTGATGGTGCCATCACCTGTACATAGTTATGTATTGTATATATACAAATGCATATATAATTATTTTTTGTCTTTTTTACCTAATGTTATGTGACATAGCATATTTCTCTTGTTGTCCTTAGATCTCTTTTTTGGTATATGTCATCATGTTGCTCCTGTAATCTGTCTCTTCCTGAATTGCTGTAATTGCTTTGTATTTTGTTTTGTTGTCTTTCCCAGGTCAACCCTGAAAAAGGGACTGTCATTGTCTCAGTGGTCTTACCCGGTTACCAAAATTCAAATAAATAAATAAAATAATGTCCCCTTTGTTATATATTTGCTTCTGGAATGTAAAGTATTAAAAGAAAAAAGAGCCAAATGGATTACACCACTGCTGATAAATAAGACAAATTGGGTTGGTATGGAAAAATGTGCTATTTTATTAAAAATGGAACAAGTAAAAAGAGTGTATGGCATGTCTAAACTTTTATTAGCAGAACACAGACACTTTAGAGGAAAGGTTTATGAGAATATATGTATTAAAGGTCTATTTATAATATATTATTTATATGTTGGAACTATGTATGTGGCTATTATAGTGAAAAAAGAAAGGCAAAGGGAGGGATAGTGAGACTGAAGGGGGAGGATGGGGGCCGCGTGGAGGATGACAACAGTAAAGCTGACATATTGAACAGGTATTTCTGCTCAGTCTTTACTGAGGAAGAGGAGGGTAATGGGTCTGAAGGGAGTACAAAGGGTGAGAATGGTGCAGAAATGGACACAAGTCCCTTTTACGAGAAAGGGTCCTGAAGGAACTGGAAGTAATAAGAGTTGATAAAGCAATGGGGCCAGATGGGGTGCACCCCAGGGTCCTTAAAGAACTAAGAGAGGTGGTGACTGAACCTCTGGCTATCCTGTTTAGCCAATCACTGGAAACAGGGGAGGTACCCAAGGACTGGAGGACAGCAGATGTAGTCCCCTTATACAAAAGGGGAACAAAGAGGAAGCGAGGAACTACAGACCAGTCAGCCTCACATCGGTAGTGGGGAAGATCATGGAAGCACTACTGAAGGAGAGACTGGTGGAACATCTGGTTGTCAATGGACTACAGGACCCAAGGCAGCATGGTTTCACCAGGGGGAGGTCATGTCAGACCAACCTCGTTGAATTTTTTGACTGGGTGACTAGGGAGGTGGATCAGGGGAGGGCAGTGGATATGGCCTATCTGGACTTCAGCAAGGCCTTTGACACTGTGCCACATAGAAGACTATTACACAAACTGGGTAATATGGGTGTGGGCAGGACAGTAATGTGGTGGGTAGGTAACTGGCTGGGCGGCAGGACACAGAGGGTGGTGGTAAATGGCTGTCACTCAACAGAGGGAAGAGTGACCAGTGGGGTACCACAGGGATCAGTGCTGGGACCAGTCCTATTCAACATCTTCATCAGTGACATTGCGCAGGACCTAGAAGGTAGAATTTCACTGTTCACTGATGACACAAAGCTCTGTAACAGAGTAGACACACCAGAAGGTGTAGACAGAATGAGAAGGGACCTGCAGAAACTTGAAGACTGGTCAGGGATTTGGCAGTTGAAATTCAATGCAAAGAAGTGCAAGATAATGCATATAGGGCACAAAAACCCTGGCACAATATATCAGTTGGGGGGTGAGGATATAGTATGCACCAAGCAGGAAAGGGATCTTGGAGTTATCATCTCTGATGACCTCAAGGTAGGGAAACAGTGTGACAAGGCAGCAGGTAAAGCAAATAGGATGCTGGGATGCATAGGCAGGGGCATCACTAGCAGGAAAAGGGAGGTCATAATTCCACTATACAAGACACTAGTGAGGCCAGACCTGGAGTACAGTGTACAGTTCTGGAGACCATACCTACGTAAGGACATAGACAGGGTAGAGAAGGTTCAGAGCAGGGCAACAAAGATGGTGAATGGATTGCATCACAAGTCCTATGAGGACAGGTTGAAGGAACTGAACATGTACTCCCTGGAGGAGAGGAGGGAGAGAGGGGATATGATAGAGACATACAAGTATCTTACAGGGAGGAACAGGGTGCAGGAATTTACACTATTTTTAAGTGAAAAAGATGTTCCAGGAATGGAGGGCATGGGATGAAGTTGGAGGGAGGACAATTCAGAGGAAATGTGAGGAAGAATTTCTTCACAGAACGGGTGGTGGACAAGTGGAACACCCTGCCAGAGTAAGTGTTGGGGGCTAAAACAATCACGGGATTTAAGAATGTATGGGATAGACATAAAGGAATTCTGGAGGTCAGGTGTAAGGGGCAACAGACTTCTAGGAAAACATAAACTGAACTTACAAGCTCAAATGGGCAGACTGGGTGGGCCATAGACCCTTATCTGCCGACACTGTCTATGTATCTATGTATCTATGTATTTGTGATGTTATTTTTTAACTATAATGGAATGTAACAAAATCAATGAAATTTAATCTTTTGTAATAAACTCTGCACTCTGAAATTTTTCTTTCTCTTGCCATAAACCTACCGACAAATTTCAGATTCAAGCAGATCTACAGAGGTGCTTTAGAAACTTCAGATTAAAAGCACAATTTGCAGAACAAGATTAAGATGAGTATAAGAAGCAGTTAAAACTAGCTCTGGCTAAAGATCCCCTTGCATGCCAATAACAGGCCTTAATACTAAAGTTCATATTAAAGTTTTCTGGGGCAGATGAAGGCTAAATGCCAATGTGAACTGCCCTAACACTATTTCAGTGGTAATAGTTCATACTAAGCACTATTGACATATGGACTTCCAAGCTTTTTCTTAAATGTCTCTTTATATTTATTTAATATCGTATTCAATGGGAGGCTATTCCACAAGCCAACTATCCTTTGAGTGAAGAAAAGCATTCTCTTTTCACTCCTGATCTTATTCCATTGTAAATGCATTGGATGTCCCCATGTTGATGTACTGTCCTCTGAAGTAATAATGCAGTAGAAGCATATATAGAAATAGTACAAGAAGAAGTTAAAGAAAGATTCTAGAAGAACCCTATCAGCTTTCATATCATCTCACTAAAGATCAACAGAAGGCCTTACAGCGATTGTCAAAAGACTCTTCTATAGTTATAAAACTGGCAGATAAGTGTGGGACAATAGCAGTTGAGAGCGAAGAGTAATATAGAAATATGTGTTTGGATTCTTTGAAAGTAAGGCAAAATTTCACAGCCCATAGAAGGAGATCCCTTATCAAAATTTAGGGAAAAAATATTAGAATTCACACAATAAATGACAGCCATTGGATGGCTTAAAGAATGGGAAGGTGAACTATTAGTTAAGGAATATCCCGCACACCCCAAGAAGTTTATTCAGTTTCCCAAATCCACAAAACCCAAGTGAATCCAACAGAAAAACGAAATGTTTCTGGGATAAACTCAATATTAGAACCCCTGTCATCATTTGTGAATACCATTTGCAGACCCTTATTGAGAATATCCCCACTTAACATCCAAGATACCCACCCACATGTTTCACACCTAATGTAAGAACTGAATGAAACAATAGACATTAGGGATATGATTCTAGTAACAATGGGTCCTATATACCAATGGGCGCAAGTTATGCACAAAACACGTGCAACCTGCCTGCATAGTACCGCACCTGCAGACAGGTGTGCACCAGCCGCTATACACTAATGGCTACCACCTGTCTGTGGCTCCACTCCCCTGACATGCAGGGCCACACAGGGTGGCCACGGGCGGAGTAGCAGACCAAGCCAGGCATCCAATTGGATGCCATGCATGGGTCCCACAGTGGATCTCTTGCACTACTGTGTGGGTCCAGGTACGTGAATGCCATCCAAAGACACCTGGACCTGCAAGGAATGGCCCCACAATCCAGTGGACACACCCACCAGCCCGAACAGCATGGCACCCTCCTGGCGCATGGACAGTCTCCCAGCTGTTGGACCCCGCCCCCATCCTGCAGGCTGCCCCACAGCACAGATGTCCTCCAATCCCACTCCTGCACCCTCCAATACTCCGACTACACACCTGGCACCCCTGAGCACCACAGGAGGTCACTGAACCCCCCCAGCCCCTGTGCACACAGAAGTACCCCCACCACTGCATCCTTGAGCAGAGCCCCCCTACCCACCACTGCACCAACAACCTCCTACTCTGCCCTGTTGGTGCCACAGGGGTGGGGGTGGCAATGGCTACCTCTTAGGCTGCCGGGTCCTGGACACCACCAGGTGTTAGTGGGATTTACCAGGATAGCAGGGGATGGGATGTCTTGTTTTGGGGGGGCAGCACTGTACATGTTCTTGCCCATCCAGATGCCCCTGCCCTCGCAGTCATCCTAGTGGGCTGGGGTGGCATGGGGATGGACGCCTGAGTCCACTATGACTGGTGGGACACCTGTGAGGGGGTGCATAGTGGGTTATGGAAGGGTGTCCCCTACTGTAAGCTGCACCCTCCTCCACACCCGCATGGCCATAGTGCCAGCCCACCCCATGCCCACCCCAGTTCATTACTGTCCATGCAACCGGGGGAATGGGCACATAGGTGCTGCACCCCCCGGTGCATCCCATGTGGGGGGCATGTAGGGTGTAGAGTGACTACATGCCCCTTATAGGTGCATGTAGCCCCTCCACTCCAATAGTGCATAGGACCCAATATATATAAAAAAAAATGTATACATCTATCCCACATGGGTGGAGGGCAGCAATGGGTAAAATCTTAGATACCAGACATCAAAATGCCAAACTAAGTTCAAGATTGCTCCAAGCAATGGCTAGCATGGTGCTAAACAATAGCTATTACAAATATGAAGAGAAAGTCTACAGACAAACAAAAGGCAAAGTTATGGAGCGCAACATGGTACCAGGCTACACAAATGCATATATGTATCAGTTTGAACTACAGTTTGTATTAAATAAGGAAGGTCTTAAGGGGGAAAATACAAAGAAACTATAACATTTTGGAAATACTTTATAGACAATGTACTTTTATGGTAACAAGGCAGTGAAGACCTCTTATATAAGTTCCTTAGAGATGTCAACACAAAGGACCACAATTTACAGTTTGTTTCTCACATAAGTAAAGAAACAGTAGAAACTTTGGTTATAAGTATCAGAAAATAGGTGTAAAGTTGGAAACCATACTATTTAGGAAAGCAAAAGACAGAAACACCACACTCCATGCCAGGAGTTTTCGCCGCCAGAAATTGGTAGAAAGTATCCCCTAATCCCAGTTATTATGAGCTAAAAGAAACTGTAGTCAACACAATTTCAAAAAGAAAAGAGTTACTATGTTCAGATTTAAACAAAGGGTTTATTATACGCTCATTTTTAACACAGGCAGCGCAGTGAGTGGCTAAGATAAGAAGAGATCAGGCACTACAAGTCAGGGCCAAATGAAAACAAACGTTGAACTACACATTGTTCACAGATGCCCAGCCTCAGAAGAGCAATACAAGAAGGTCCTCAAAACATATTTATTTTGTCAAGCTTTTAATTGAGAATTTTTTATAGAATATTGTATTTTTATGATGGATAGATAAGTGTGATCTCAGTTGCATCCTGTTGAAGTTTTAATTGTTGCTATTGTATTTTTAAAATGTTTTATATGTCTATACTGAGCAGCACCCAGAGTCTATGGAAATGGGTGCAATATAAATAAAATATCTATCTATCTAATATCTAAGATAATTGATGTGGTTTACAAACACATCCCAGCACCACAGGCATACTTACTAATAAGTCATTTGTTACCTCAAAAAAAGCCTTGAATATACAAGACAAACTAGAGCATACAGTGCCAAAATCAGCAGAACTAACTATGGTACAATTACTCCTATGACCTTTAAATAAAATGGGGTATGTAGCCCCATGGGCATTGTGCAGACTGCAGGCATACAACAAGTAAGGGGATATTCAGGCACCCACATACTGGTAAAGAATACAAGATAAGATCTCACATAAACTCTTAATACCACAGGAATCATTTAAGTAATTCAATGTTCATGTGATTATTTATACGTGAGAAAACATCAAGAAAAGAATAACAGAACAAAGTGTACCATTAGCACTGCCAGGCATTATAAAGAAGGTTCATCAAACAGCCACCTTGCATTAAATCCAGGTGAATCAAATACTGTGCGCCAGATGTGCAGTAAAGTCCACTAAAATTACACAAGATGTCTGCTGCATCATAAATATGATGCATGGGGTGAGAACTGTGGAAGCTGCATCAAAAAAGTGATGCAAGGCATGGCAGAAGAAATGATGGAAAGGAGGTGGATGCCCAGGTTAACCTGCTGCTAGCAAGAGGTGGGGACAGGGAGCTGTGGGACCATAGGAAACAGACCTGGGATGAGGTGGACACTAGGGTCAATGCTGTAGGATCTGCAAGATTAAGCATAAGGGAACAGAAGAAAAGATACTATGACATCAGGCAGAGATTAAAGGAGAAAACTGTCCACAGCAGACGTGGTACCACTGCAACTGGAGGTGGACCAAGCCATGTTATGCCCCTGAGCAGGCAGAAACAGCATGTGGTGGCACACCTCAGTAGCCACACAATCAAGAGGACGGTAACCTGTACCTCTTTAGGCTACAGAGTTCTGCAGCTATGTATCAGGCATAGTTGCCACAACAGGAGGAGCTAGGATGACGAGCCTCTACCACAGTCAGACATGAGAGTGCCATGCCCACAAAGATGTGGAAATTATGAAAATTCAAGGGGGAAGGAGGCCTGTCATGCCTGAAAAGATGCATCAGCTGTGTTCCAGAAAATAGGATCATCATATGTACAAAGTACCACATGAATGCCTGACAGCCAAAGAGGCATGCCAAGGTATGTGTGTAGTGTGCCCAGATACACATAGTGAATACCGCAGAAGTGAACAATGATTGTTAAGTAGTGACTAATGTCATGAAACAGGGCGGTCATGAGTAACTGGTATAACACACTGCTGTCACAGGCACCTGCTGACTGTACATGCTAGTGTCATGCTGTTGATTCATGAGGATGTGGCAGGCACATGTGTATGAAGATACACAGCAGAACACTGTACCAAGATATGTGAGGCCCCATTGTGGCCATGCCATGGGAGTGTGCACTGTGACATATGCCACAGACTTGTATCATGGGTCAGGAATGCAGGAACTCACCTGGGCATATGTGTATGCTGACAATTTTTGCAGATGAACAGTACTACCAACAATAGGTGTGGGAACAACTCCTGCTGCTGTTACATACAGCATATGCACTACAAGGTAACAGATAGCAGGCACTACCTTGTAGATTGTAGGGTGACAGCAGAAGTGTGGCATGTACAGGCCTGAGGACTGTTGAGGGTGGGTTGCTCCATCATGGGCTGCAGCCTGAGGTAAGATTGTACAATATACATGGAAGGACCTGGCCATCAGGGGAGCATCAACAAAGGAGGACTCAGGATGCTGATATCAGGTGTTGATGGGGAGTGGTTACTCCACAAGGTAGAAACGGTGCAAGAAAACAATAGCTGTCATGAGTGGAAACACTCAACAGGTGTGGAGAGGAGGGAGGTGCAACCCTGTTTAGCCATGGCATAACATCCTGCAGAAAGCCACAGCACCGGTGGTATCAGGGTTCCACCACCACCGCATTGCTGCAGTCTAAACAAGTTTACCTAACACCAGAGATGCTGTGTAGAAGCCACACAATATTGCCTCTGTCAGTGTTGCCCAGCCTACCCACCCAGCTTTTGACACTGCTCCCAACTCCACTGGTCCTGAGCCCTACCAGCGGCCTGCACAGAGATAGCCATGATGCAGTGTATACGTGTGCACACCATACAGCAGTGTGAACAGCTGAATACAACAGAAAAGAAGCAGTGCAGCTGAGGGCTGGGTGCATTCATGATGTAATGACTCCTCCTGATGAAGGGGTAGCATACCCCGAAGCACTGAGGCTAGCATAACTGTGGGAGCTGGAATGTACATTACATTTATGTGGTTTGATTTATTTGCACTGCTTTTACAGCTTGTAAGTACTATCTCTACATGAGTAAAAACAATTACTGCCACTGAAACTTTTGAGTCTGGAGTGCTGGTTCTTCATTTTATGTTATAGTATGTTTTCCTATCACCCACTCTATATCGTGAGCACTACCTTCTGTAAAATATGGTAATAATGCTAATACCCTGACAACCTAGGACATGCAGAGTATCATTACAGACAAGGACAGGAGCAGAAGCCTGCCAAGCAACAATGCAGACCAGCTGTGACACACCACAGCCTTCACCATGTGATAGTGGCTTTAGCCAGCCTGAAGGTGGTACACAGAGGAATGCAGCATTATGCACTGCACAAGGAACATTGACATAGTGATATGCTGTGCAACATATCATGTAACAATGGGTATGTTGTGTCCCCACAGATACCATTCATGAACAGTCAGTAACTGCACCACCTGGCAATGTGAGCACCTCTCAACAACACCACCACTGTGGAGAGAAGGTGGAAGAAACAGAGACAGAGGCATGAGACAACACTGAGTGCACAGGCTCTATGTATGAACACAATGTCAGATAGAGGCACTAGAACACATGCCAACAATGCTGGAGCATAGTATTGCACAACATGAGTAGACAAATGCCATCACTGATATCATTGGTGCACTGCAGACCATCGCACAGGCAATGTGTCACAACCAAAACACCAGTGCTACAGGACAACACAGTTATGGCCACACTGTATAGGGCATCCAGGATAGCACACTGAACCAGGCAATTCGTACTACACTGCCCACAACAGGCATCCACACAGTGGACAGATGACACATGAATAGAGTGACCAGTGCTATAGTGTATCCATTTGCTATGGATACTAGAGCCCCACTGGAAATGGACACAGTAGCCCCAGTGGATATTGTCACACAGGACACAGTGGGCACAGATATGGTGCAATCAGTGGACATGGACACACCATGTTCGGCAGCCAGTACTTCAGCAGATCTCACCAAGTGCTCCACAGCACACAGAAACTCACACTACATGGGTAACACAGACCACCAGTGTTCCACTGACAAATGGCACTGTTGCTCCCACAAGCCAGTCGATCAGAATACCAAAGGTACCAGTATCCAGGGGCATGACAACCTTGACCATGAGTACTCAGCTGGCACCAATCTAGTGTTATCATGACCCAGACTATCAGTACTCAACAGGTTCCAGTAACAAGTCCAACCAGCACCCAAGATGTCACCATGCACCTGACCCTGAACCCACTGACAGCATAACTCAGGCATCAGCACCTGGAAGGTTCCAGTCCCCAGTTGAAGTAGTTCCTACACCTACACCATGCAACTGGCTGCACAACACAGTGCCACCATGACAAGGTCCCAGTAACCAACAGGCTCCAGTTCTCTAACAAGCACCAAAGCTGTCAGCACACAGCTGGCCTCTGAACCCAGTGCCAACATTGGCCAGGGTCTCAGCAGCAAACAGGTTATGGAACCCCATGCTGCCATAGGCCAGGACACCAGCACATTACAGGCCAACGCCGCTGGCAGTTGGAACACCATGGCCACCCCGGGTCCCCCCACCCAAGACACACTGTCACAGAACACAGCACAACCACAGCTGCACCCCACATAAAAAGGGGAGGAAGGCTAAGGACAGTGGCATGTCAGAAATGGCATCTGACACAACAACCAGCAATACAGGACCAGCCACACAGAGGTCAGAAAGGACAATGGTCCATGGTACACAGAAGACTACATATGACCCAACTAACACAATCTTTACCACGACCAACATGGCCCTGGAGGAAAATGGCAGACATGACCGAGAGCATTAGGTACTGGACTGTACCATTGGTAGCCTCCTCCAGGGCATGGAACAGATCATGAGTCACCTCCATATATGAGAATAATCTTGCCCCCAACAGAAACAATATCATACTGTGCACAGTAAACATGGAATGATTGTAATGCCACTGAGTAGCTGACAGAGTGAAGTCTCATATTAAGCAAGGATTTTCTTCCCCCTCTGTAACCCCCACACCCCAGAGTATCCAGTGTGCTCCACTGTAGTGAATTTCTGACCTATATTAGCCATCGCTGACAGATCACAGTAAGTAGACTGTGAGCTCAATTCATGTCACCTCTCTCGGAAGTAGCTGTTGTACTCCCCTACAATACCCCACCCACCCTTCCCATCAGCTCCTTCTCAGGGTACATGTTGATCATTCCTGCACCTGCTCCTGGTGCATGGGGTATAGCCTTGGTATTTGCACTTTTCTGCCACCAATCAAATAGGTTAGTTGATGTCTCACTTTATGCACAGTGCCCCTGTATGTTTGCACCAGTGTGCCGTCTGACGTGCAATCACTTTGTGTACCATCCCCCAGGTCGCAGCAGAGAATGAGCCTTGGCTCTGTGTGCCTTGTCTTGTCACCATTGTTTAGATAAATAAAGCCACCAGCCATTATTCACTGTCAGTGTTCCTCAGTCTATCACTGCAATGTCTTCCACATGACATAGACATATGGTACAGTCAAAAGCATGCTAAAGCCTGGGCAGGAACAGATTATGGCCTCACCATATGGGAAACAGTGGCCTAGAGGTATATGTGAACTGAACTGGGTAGTATGAGGCCAGTCACCATGACATCAGCAGCCAGGTTATGTAACATAGCTGTGTGCACTCCTAGTAAACAGCTCAGCACTATTACATGCATGTGTCTCTCTTGTGCAGGACTAGTACACCCCCGCACTCCATGGCACATACCTGTGTAGTGGCATGTCCCTGACAAGGACATGTACATGGCCATGCTGTGGCCATGAGTTGGCAACTGGGGTCACAACTGTGAAAGTGGTATTATACACCACACCTGGTTCAACTGTGGGGTGGTGTGTGTGTGTGTGCGTGTGTGTGTGAAGTAATGATGTGGTGTGATAGATCATGATGACATCTGCCTATAGGTAGCACCACTGGGGGTGTACAGCAAGCTGTCAGTGTGTCACACAACAACACCTGTGGACCTGAAGACAGCCACCGCTGCAGAACCAGGCAATGACAAGCCATCTCAGGGGTATGGGGCCACACAAATGCCAATATCATAAGGGAACACGTGCTGCACTACTGTGCCATGCAGTGGCATGGTATGTGTGACTGCCTCACTGTGCAGTGCAATGCAGTGGTATGTGCCCCCCAGGCCAGTATGCAAGTGTGGCATCCTGCAAAGCACTGTGGAGCATGCAGCCACCCCACTAATGCAGTGTCCCAGTGGCCTACAGTACAATCCTGTAGCACACATTGCCACGTGTACTGTGCAGGTGGCTACACATCACACACAGTAGAACAATGGAGTAATGAGCCAGAGACCATAATGAGCAGAACCGTGAACATATTTTGAAGCATGCATAACATGAAGCAAACACAACAAACACTGAGAATGAAAGGTAGCAATAGCAGATAAAAACAAGACTATCTACACAGGATATAATGCAACCAAATAAATATAAACAGCAACCCAACCACAGAACACTGTAAGCAGATATGAAACCAATGTGCAATGTCACATGGCCCTAGCAATCTGGGACATCTGTTCAGGGGTGTTTACAAGTCCTGGAATGTGATCACAGTGTCCACAATGGCCTGTAGGGAGCCCTGCAGGTGGGAAAGATCATGGACCACTGTTACAAGTTGCATACGCACTGTATGCATAAAGTTGTGCAGCCTGTCCTATCATTGTGGCAACACATCCTCCTCTGCTGCATCCCCCACTGCCTCCTCTGGCTCTTCTTCCATAATCCATTGGTCAGATGGCTCAGTCTGGTACCTGGGGCAACTGTGGTGCAGGAGCATTGTTGGGAACAGGCACCACGCAACCATGTCCATGATGACCCCCTGCCCCTCAGTACCCATGGCCTCAAGACCCTTACCAGACCCTGTGCCAGGCATACCAGTTGCCAGCACCACACTGCTGTCCTCCCATGGACCTGGCTTTTTGCACTCTGTATGGCCTTCCACCTCCTTCTGCATCTCCTTCATCTGCGCTATGTTCGCTCCTGGTATGCTTTGGTGTCCTGCCTCTTCTGGCACTGCATGGCCTTTTCCAAGGTGCATAGTCATGCTGTTGATTGTGCCTGCACTATGCCATCAGTCCATTCAGCACCTGGAATGATATATGGTGGACAGCATCAGTGCTGGCTGAATAGCAGGCCTGTACATGCAGGTCTGTAGTGCAGGTCATGATACATAGTATCACTCGCCTTTTGCCTTGGACCAGGCAGTACATGCCATGGGGACACATACAGGCCCAACAACTGGCCCATAGCCATCTGTACCTTGAAATAGATGTATACTGTAGGTAGGCAGACCATGCACACTGGGCCAAGGCCCATCTCCACCTGCAACTATGGGATCACTTTCAGGGGGAGGGGAGATTGCAGATGCTATGGATGGCATCTTAGGATATGGGCAAAAGGTACATGGGTCACACAGTGCCTATCACATTGTGACAGTGCTGTGGCAACGTGTATGCCTTGAAACAGCCAATGTGATGCACTGATGGGGGCCTACTACAGGTGGAGATCAGGGCTTAAACACAAGGTGCGTGGAAAATGGTAGGGGATGAGGGATGAGGTGAGGAGTGGGCAATAGTGGATAAAAACTCTGGAGTAAGTGGTGCCAGGGGACTGGTTGGGGAATGGTGCTCCAGCACCAGGGGGACCAAGGGTATGGGATGCATGGGGTGACAGGGGAGGGGAACCATCCCTGCAGTAACTGGGGGCTCATCATCATCTGGGGATCCACCATGATGATGTGGCCTATATCATAACATACTCCCATTCTGCAGACATAGCATTGTTGTTATGTGAGTTACTGGGCCCCAATAGGAGCAGAATGATGTTTATTGTTTGGTGCTCAGTACCAGGCACCACAGCAGTGTCTTCTGTCAGTCATGCTCTGGAGTGATAGGGACAGTGACCCTTGCAAAGTGGGGAAGGGGAAAAAGCATCACCCAGTATATGGTGCCTGTGGTATGCGAAGGGGTGAGGGTAGTACCAGCATTGGTCACTTCAGGTAGTGGGTCCCTCATGTGCAGGCAGGATGTGCATGTGGCCAGTACTGACTGGTGACATCCGGGGCAAGCACCCAAGGAATAGGGGTGGAGACCGGGGCTTGCCAACCATGCCTATCCAGCCGGGCGTGCATTCATCATGGACAGTGACCTGAGTACCACCCACTGAGCTATGACAGCGATGACATGGTAGTACCTTGCCCAGATAACTGCATGTGTTTGCACAAGGATGTGCACATATGTGCAGTACCTGTGCATCTGCAGGTATGCAACACACGCATAGTATGAGGCCATGCTGCCGGCACCACCATGTGGGATGGCAGTCCCGAGGGGGGTGATGGTCACAGTCAGACACATGTGATCTTTGGACACTGAAGGGGGATGCACACTGGATACTTACATAGCAGGAGGCATGGCACACTCATACATACAGTTTCAGGGTAAGGGTGATGTGGGGGTGGGTGGGTGGGGTAATATCAGGTGCCCTACCACACACCACACAGGAGACATTGAGGAAATTTTGCACATACATAGGCACATGACATTTATAGCAGTACAAAACCTAGGTCAGCACAAGACTGCACTGTACTTTCATGCATTCCCTATGACCCATAGGGTGCGTTACCCTCCATACACCCCTGTCCCTCATTGACATTGTCACTCTAGGATGGCCATCATACACATCAGTACATCCTCTCTGTGTTGGATACCATGACCTATGTTAACACATGACTCAGTGGCTGGTGCACTGGTCCATGCATCCACCACCCCTTTGTATAGGTATGTCATCAAATAGCCCTTGTTCAGGTCCCTCCTGTCAATGTGCAGCTATATTATTGCAGCCACCATCCATCGCATATGCACACAACATCCTTCACAGGTCACCATCCTCCTGTCTGTCATCGCTGCACCATCCCTATGTTGTCCCCTCTCTCCAGAGTGGTCAGCAGCACATACCTGTTTGGTGACATATGGTGTTTTCCCCAGAAGACTCAGTCTGTTGGTCTTGCAGATGCCACAGTGTTCATCCATCCACCTTTGCATAGCTCTCTGTTATGTAGGTGGGCTGTGCAGTATGGCACTGGCTATGGTATCCTGAGAATTGGCCCACCACCCTGCTACATAATAGGGGTTGCAGTATCACTTTCTGGTGCTGTATGTACCCCTACCAATGCAGCCCAACAGCCCCTCGGCCATACAATATGCTCTGTAGTGGTGGCATGCCTGTGGGATCTGGCACAGATCATACATCTGATGTCCAGTGCCCCAGCCTGACAGCAGCATTGCCCCTCTGCCATGTGGTACAGTACCCTGGAGGTCATGCACTGTACATGCATCACCATGCCTGGTTGCTTCTCACAGTCTACTGTTACGCCCACTTTCCACAGATCCTAGGTTGCACATTGGGTACAGGAGGATTCCAAGATCATAACAGAGAGGAGTTGCTTAGCATTGCTCTGCCAAACCCCTCCAGCATGTAAGTTACATACTCCAGTAAAATCAGATACTTTGGGCAGAAGTTTTGTCTAGATGTAATTGTACCCTGAGCCAAGAAACAAGGAAACTGGAGATTACAAAAACATTAAATCTTTTGTGGCATTCAGTCTAATTATGATGCAAAGGAAATCGGACAAAGCAGTGAAGCAAATGGGTAA
Source organism: Neoceratodus forsteri (assembly GCA_016271365.2). Classification (NCBI taxonomy): domain Eukaryota; kingdom Metazoa; phylum Chordata; order Ceratodontiformes; family Ceratodontidae; genus Neoceratodus; species Neoceratodus forsteri. Next base: position 661,838,417 of record CM028130.1, on the reverse strand, counting down.
CATGAGAACCTTTGGAAAAATCATTTAAATTGCTGGAAATGCAAACTAGACTAAAAGCTTGCACAAAAATCAATAAAATGACTTCACCAGCTGGCCCAGTGGCAGTGAAGGCTGAGACGCTGGATGCCACACTTCGTGCCACGCCAGCAACCCGGGTTCAGGAATGGACTAGAGTCACTCAGGAGCTGTAGGGTGAGGAAAGATCGAGCATCCATAGACAGCTCTTCTTCCTCAGGGAGGGGAGACAGTGCAGTGCATTGTTTTCTTTTTTTTGTTTTTTTTTTTATTTAGTTGTTTAACTAGGAGTAGCACACTGACACACTGGCACATTGACTGACACCCAGTGGTGGCTGGGTGTCAGAGCATATGTGCTGCCAGAATGGAGAGGGCCCCACGTCCAGGGTGCAAGGCTGTCTCTGCAGTGGTGGAGCCCAGTCGCTCCGCCCATTGCATGTTCATGGGTCCCAGGGAGAAAAATGTGAAAAATTGAGCTGGCAGACTCCATGATGGTCTGTGCACCCGGGGCCAGAAAATGAGCTCTCATAGGAGGGCTGGAGCCGCCTGCCCACCTTGGAAAAAATGTAAATTAAAAAAAAAAAATTACTTCACCATCTAAAGAGATACCTTCGGTTGAGATGTTAAGTGATTCAAGAAGAAGAGAGCCACATTCACCATGAGAAACATCAACCACAAGTGCAAATGCATCTAAGTTTCTACCAGCTCCTATATTTGTGAAAAAAAGATTTACAAGAGAATAGAACTAACCTCTTAACTTCGAAAGGGAATACAGCAGGGAATGCTGAAATCCCCACTGTGGTGATACAAAATGATGCTGATGAACAGTTCATTCTGACAGCCCAGACAGAAGAAACTGACAAAATAGCTTCACCTGCACCAGCCTTAAGTAGCATTCCCCTGATGAGTACCCTTCACAAAGTGGAAACCTGTACAAAAGAAAAACAGCAGCTAACACCACCAAGGAATGGAGCAACAACTTCTAAGAATTCAGGTACCGTGCAAGATATTTGCAGCAGTATATCTGAATCGATAGAAGGGGGTCACTTTCAAGCTATGGGAAATTTTGAACCAAATTAGCAGGATATAAATGTTTTGAATGAAGCCAGTATTTTGACACAAGAGATAAACAAAGATAAATAGAGAGACAATGGGAGTTAATAAAGCTTTGAAATGCAAACTGTCAGGAGATAAGTTTACTTTGAATGAGAATGCAAATCTTAAATACCAAATAGGATGGAAGCTACGAGCACTATAGTAACCCCCAGTCCTATATCCTCTACCACGGAGAATTCACCTGAAGGGTCTGGATGGATGGTCAGGTTAAGGGATGGTCTAAGGGGACAAGTTACTATATGATCTCCTACAACAAATTATATGGTAACAACTATAAATGACTCGGGCCTTGGGGAAAAAAACACCTCACAAGGAACAGAGGCTAACCTGGATATTGCAGTGAACTCTTTTTCTCCCTTAGTACAACAGCAAAATAAGATTATTGTAACATTAAATGGTGAAGAAGAGCAAGATACATCATTTTCTGATCAAGAACAGGATGAGGAAGTTTCTTGTCATTCACAGGAAAAAGAAGAGGAAAGCTTCAATCAAGAAATGCCTTTCTGGGCTAAATTAATTGTGAATAATTCTAAAACTGATTTCAAAAATATACCAAAAATTAACAAAAATGTAACATCTGGAAAAAAAGGTTAATAATTTTAGAACTGCTGTTAATCACCTAATAATTGAAAATAAAGAGCTCAGGGGTGAATTAACACTGGCCCAGCAGAGAACTGCCATATCAGAAGATGAAAGGGTACCAATTCCCCCATCCTCCCATTCCCTTAGATCAACTGACTCCTGAACTTTGGTAGTTCCCTGCAGATCCACCCTAATCAGCCAATCCACTTATTCTCACTGCCTCCAAAAAATGTGGAATTCACGCGCCCCTCAAATCCAGCACTCATCCCTCTGTCTACTCCATCAGCTCTGCCCTCAAAAATTACCTTGCACCTAGCTGTTCCTGCTGTGTCAAATCAAATCAAATCAATTTTATTTATATGGCACCTTCCAGGTACCAAGGTGCCTCACAAAACAATTAAGACAGCTGCAGCGTAGATCACATACATTATGAATAATATAAAATGGAGAAAAATAAAACAGTATTCCAGTTATTCCCCAAATGCTTTGATCCATAAAAAGGGTTTTAGGATCTGTTTAAATCCCTCCACAGTCATGCACTCACATACTTGATGGGGTAGAGAATTCCAAAGGGTAGGGGCCATGCGAATAAATGTACAAGCACCGAAAGATTTTAAACAAACCCTTGGAATATCTTTCAACCCTTTGTCAGTGAAGCAAAGCGATCACCCAGGGCAGTAAGGGACCAGGAGTGCTTTCAGATAGTCTGGACCATGTCCATGTAGGGCTTGTAAGTCAGAAGACTAGCTTTGAAGGGGATTTGCCAGTGTACCGGCAGCCAGTGCATTTTGCACAGCACCAGAGAAATATGACAGGACAGAGGGGTTCCTGTCAATAACTGGGCCGCTGCATTCTGCACCAGCTGCATGCGGAGAATACCCACCCCAGGAGCCCTAGGTATAGGGCATTGCAGTAATCCAAGCATGAGGACACAAAGGCATGGACCAATGTAGGAAGGTCACTGGACAGAACAAAATGCTTACCTCTGGAGATGTTCCTCAGATGATAGAAAGAGGATTTGATGATGGCCGACACCTGCGAATGCAGTGTCAGTCCCTCATCACAAATTACCCCAGGTTTCACACCTGTTCAGAGGCTGGGAGTGGCAGACCACCAAGAATAAGTCCAGAGGATGACCCCACCGCCAATCCCCCAATCTGGTGACACGGATCCACCACCAGCACCTCAGTCTTTTCTGATTTCAACCTCAACCAGCTTGAACTCATCCACTCCTAGATTTCTATGAGGCAGTTATTAAATACTCAGAGAGATCTATCCTGGTCAGGCATGAAAGAAAGGTAGAGTTGGGTATCATCAGCACAGCAGTGAAAACTCAGCTCATAACTTCTTACCATGTCTCTGAGGGGCAGCATGTACACTGCAACAACGGGTGGGGGGACAGCACCAATCCTTGAGGAGCACCACATGATAAAGGAACTGGGTCAGAGAAATAAATCCCTGACACCACCCTCAGAGTTCTTCCGGTAAGGAAAGATGAAAACCACCTGAGGACCATACCTGATAGGCCACAGATGAAACTCAAGCATTCAAGCAGAACCCCATAGTCCACAGTGTTAAACACTAAAGAGAGATTGAGAAGAACCAAGATGGAGCAGTTCTTCCAATCTCTAGCCATCAGGAGATCATTGAGCACCCTAACCAGCGCTGTTTCAGTACTATGTCTCTTTCAAAAACCGGACTGGAGAGGCTCATAGACATCATGGATGGTCAAATGGTTCTCCAGTTGTATGGCCACTACTTTCTCTATCACCTTCCCCATAAAGGGGAGGTTTGATATTGGTTTGTAGTTTGCATGGCAGTCTGGGTCCAAAGAAACTTTCTTCAGGAAGGGTGTCACCACCGCCTCCTTCAGGGAGCTAGGAAACTCACCTGTTTCCAAGGAGCACCAGACTATCCATGATAAGACGGGGCCAAGGATGTTGCCACAACCCAAAATCAGGGTAGCTGTTCCTGGATCCAAATTACAGCAGGTTGGGTGTATACGCTGGACAATCCACATGATGTCCACAAGCTCAGGCTGGCTGTAGGTACTCCAGGAAAACTGAGGGACAGTGCCCAAACACCAAAATAGAGCAATGCCCATAGAGTGTACTGGTTGGAGTACCATCCTGGTGTCAACCACCTTAGCCTCAAAGAATCGAACAAGCTCCTCACACTCAACTTACAAAAATGCTTTTTGGACCAGTAGACAGGCTGGGTTGCACAGTCTCTCCACGGTTTGAAAAAGCTAAACCAGTTGGTTCTGAGCAGCCACAATCTCCCTGGACAGGAACTCTGCCTTCTTACAGGTGATTGCAGATTAATAGGCTTGATAATTGTCGATCAATCTAGTGTGATCGGCATCGAAGGTGAATTTCTGCCAGAAACACTCTAACCTTTATCCTAGTCACCACATCTCCCTCAAGGATCCATCATCCAAAGGGACTGAGGGCAAAGGGAGAGAGGATGAACTCAGACAGGAGCAATGACATTCAGGGCTGTAGATATGGCCATATTATAGGCCACTACTTGGGCTTCTGGGTCATTGTTTGCCAATGGAAAGACCGATAGCCTTCAGAGCTTATATCTCGTAAAGGGCGGTACCTGGCTATCTCCACAGGGGTTGGCCTACGAAGGGGGGAGCAAAAACTGAACCGCACAATGTAGTGACTGGACCATCTGACTGGTTCCACCCCCAGATCCGAGGCTTCATCCCCCAGGAAAAAAACAAAGTCAAGAAAATTACCGTGTTTATGGATGGCAGTAGAAACAATTTGTGTGAGGTCCAGAGATGTCATCAACTGGAGGAAGTACTGACCAAATTGAGAGAGTTCGTCATCGACCCAGGCATTAAAGTCACCCCAGACCATCAGCCTGGGTGACTCAAACACCATTTCGATCATGAAGTCCGCCACTTCCCTCCTATAAGCCATGGCTAAACCCTATTCCTCTACCGTCATCTTCATTTTACTCTATGCACCCTCACCTCCCAAATTTCTAGCTCTCCTCCCCTTCCCCAAAATTGGTCCCCCTTACTGGTCTCCCTTGATCTCTCACAGAATGTAAGGGATGCCAAATGCTCTCCATGGGTTTGTATCCCTCATCTACTCCCCTTCCCCTACATCCCTACACCGCACCCCTCCCTCTGTTGTCACCCTTTACTTTAACATAAGCACTTATTTACTTACTAACCCGACACTTATTACTGTTCACTTTTTCTACATATTATGCACAATTCTGTTTTAACACTGTTTGTAACACCTGTCTTGCAACTGTATGTTAATGTTGATCTTGTAACTTGAATATAACTTGAAAATGACTCCTACCCCTCACCTCACCTTACCTTACCCTTCCCTCTCATTTTCCCCCTCACCCCCTTTTCTTTTCTTTTCTTTTCTTTTCTTTTACTTAAGCACATGTTTTCTTATTAACATGGCACTTATTATTGATCACACATTCTACCCATTACATGCAACACTGTAGTACCACTGCTTGTAACACCTGCGTTAGAACTGTATGTTGATGTTGATCTTGTAACTTGAATGTTTAATGTTTCACTCCTACTGTATCCCTTTCCCCCAGGTCACACTGGCAGATGAGCAACTTGTCACTCAGTGTTCCATCCTGATGAAACATTTCAACAGACAAAATTCAAAGGCAGTTAACAAATATGGAATAATTAACAAAGGATTTAAATATAAATTGCTGGATTTTGAAACAAGGGCCAGGGAAAAGACCGTGAAAATTCTGGGAATTTCAGAAATATGGATTACTGAGAAACCTCTAAAGGAGACTTTTAAACAAATATCCTACAGAAACAAAGAAACAGACAGGATACATTGAACTTTTCAACTCATAACAACCTACCAAGATCCACCAAGGCCAATTATAGTTAAATTCATGAGGTCAGAAGAAAAGGAAAATTAATAGCAGTAGTTTACAAAAAATGAAGAATCACTCTTATGTGGGTGCAAATTGCCATATACAATAATCTCCCACAAGACATTTTATTGGAGCATAATACAATTGACTCTTTCACAATAAAATACTGACAAACGCAATAAAAGCAAAATTAAAGGTGGTAATCGTTGGAATACATTATATCTATAATTCTGTAGAAGACGTAGAAACAGACTTGAGAATTTAATGCCCAAATGATTTCTAAGAAATCCCATTATAGCAGAGGTTTTTGAGTAATGATTATTACAGAAAACTAACAAATAAATATTTAATTAAACAAACTAAGTGATGTTCACTATTTTCGTCTTACCTTTTCTTTTGGGGACAACACTAAATACTAATATTTGTTAGTGGAAAAATTTGGAAGTGTAATATTTTTCAATACAATGGGATCTGGTATAGTATTCCGGGGGGGGGGCACTTGGGGCTTATAAACAGATGGAAGAGTAATGGGATGCATCAAGAGTCCTCGTTTTCTGTAAAAACATTTTTGCTGGAGGATAAGAAGATGAACAAATATCCAAATGAAGTATTTACAAATGATAAACAAATCGTTTGTGGATTAGACCAACTATTCTTTTGGTGGGGAAAAATGTCCACTTGTCATACAAGTATGGCTAACAACTTGAATATTCTTAGATGTGCTTCCCTTAATGTCAATAGCATCCACTCACCATTTGAAAGCTCTAAACTCCTTAACTATTTAAACAAATTCAAGGCAGATTGTATAGCCATACAAGAGACTCACCTTGATCAGGCAGAAATTTTAAATTAAAAAGGAAATGGGTTGCATATATAGTTTCATCCCAACGAACAACGAAAAGTGCAGGTGTAGCAATCTTAATGAAAACAATTCCCAATTGTACCTTATTAGATACTTACTTGGATAAGAGTGGAAGAATATTACTAATTAAATTCAAAATAACTAATACTGCATACACGGTTGAAACTATATATGCACCATTTACAAACTATTCAGACTTTCTGGTGGAAATTACACATGCATTAGTTACAATTCTGGCATTCAATATTATTTTGCAAGGAGACTTCAGTAATATGCTTAACCCAGAAATAGCCCTAAATATGGACGAGATCTCAAAGGACTGGAGAAGGACACATGTGGTACCTCTGCAGAAGAATGGCAGCAAAGAAGAAGCAGGGAACTGCAGACCAGTAAGCCTCATGTCAGCAGTGGGTATGATCATGGAGAAACTCCTCATGGAATGGATTGTGGAACACCTGGAAACCAAATGGGCCCAGGATCCAAGGTAACACAGTTTCACAGCAGGAAGGTCCTGTCAAATGAACCTGATTGATTTCTTTGGGTGACAAAGATTGTAGATCAAAGAGGAGCAGTAGATGTCACCTAACTGGAGTTCAATAAAGCCTTTGATACTGTTCCAAATAAAAGGCTGGTCAACAAGATTGGTAGTCTGGGGTTGGGCTGAAAAGTGGTGAAATGGGTTAGTAACTGGCTGATGGACAGAAGGCAAAGGGTAGTATTAAATGAAGACCAGTCGGAGGACATGGATGTGACCAGTGGGGTACTGCAGGGATCAGTTCTGGGGCCAGTCCTCTTCAATGTCTTCATCAGCGACATTGCGAAGGGGCTGGAGGGGAAGGTTTGCCCATTTACAGATGACACCGAGGTCTGCAACAGAGTAGATACTTGAGAGAGAGTGATAAAGAATAAAACAGACTTAGAAAGGTGGGAAAGATGGTCAGAGATGTGTCAGCTAAGGTTTAACACAAAGAAGTGCAAAATCATGGAAGCACCAAGGGAGGATGACTGTGAAAATGCCAACCTCCTACACAGCGGCGGCACAATACCAATGCAAGTAGAATGCCACTTGTTCTACAAGTGTTTTCTGTGGGGGGGCTCTTCCACCAGCACCCCTGGACCTTAGAATTATCAACTCCAGGTTGGAGTTGGTCCGGGGAAGGGGCAGAACACTTAGGGAAAGTGAAACACGGAAAAAGGACCATTACAGCAATTGTCACCATAATGGTCTTTTTTCATGTTTCACCATTGGGGTGTTGACCTGAAGGGGTGCACCACAAAATCATGCATTTGGGGATTAGGAACCCAAGAGAGAGCTTCAGAATGGGAAGGAGCTGCTGGTAGTCATCAAGGGGGAAGAGATCTTGGGTTCATTATCACAGATGACCTGAAGGCCACCAAGCAGGCAGTAAAGCAAGAGGGGGAGACCAGTGGGGTGTTGGGTTGTATAGGAAAGGATATCACAAGCCAAAGAAGGGAGATACTGGTTCCACTGTACAAAACACTGGTGAGACCTCATCTGGAGTACACCATGCAGTTCTGGAGGCCGTACCTTCATAAGGACATTGACGGGGTGGATATGGTGCAGAGGAGAGTGACTAAGATGGTGCAGGACTTTCAGCATAATTCATACGAGGAAAGGTTGAAGTACCACAATATGTATACACTGGAGGAGAGGAGGGAATGAGGGGGATATGACTGAGACATTCAAGTACCTCAAGGGCATTAATAAGGTGAGAGGGGAAAACATCTTCCAGTACAAAAAGAGTATTAGAACAAGGGGACATTACATTAGATTGGAGGGGGGCCATATAAGGGGAAATGTGAGAAAGTTCTATTTCACTGAGAGGGTGATGGATGCATGTAATGGATTGCCCCAAGAAGTGGTGGGAGCACGCACTGTGGTGGGATTCAAACATGCATGGGATAGGAATAAGGGAACCATAGTGATGAGAAGGAATAGCAAAGCCAATGACCAACTAGAGTCATAGGACACTAGTATAGCTAGGGCAAACAGGCTGACTGGATAGGCCTGGCGGTTCTTTTCTGCCAACAACTTCTATGTGTCTATGTTCCTATTGAAGGTTTCTTCAAGTAATAGATCTCAAGCCAAATTATTAATCAATTTTCTTCATCTTCATGATCTTCTAGACCCTTGGAGGCTAACATATTCAACAAGTAAAGAGTTTACATACCATGACAAAAAGAATCAGGGGTTTTCCTGCCTAGACTATATTTTTACATCTAAAGCTTTATTTACCTCTTTTCTGGGAGCTAACATTAATACAATTATGATATCAGATCATGCCATGATTACATAAGACCTCAAGACTGAAAAAGATTAACAGAAACTGGACTAATGTTTGGAAATCTTATAATGATTTATTTAAAGATGTTTTTATTCAGAAAGTTAAAGAGGGTATATCAAGAGTTTTGGTTTTATAATTTTGAAGGAAGTACTCCTGTTGTTAGGCTTTGGGATTTTTTTAAAGCTGTGCTAAGGGGCATAAGAATATCATACCAATCACACATTAAAAAAAAAAAAAAGGAAAGGGAGGAAATGGAAATAAATAAAAGACTGAAGGAGCTTGATCTTCTAGTAATAAATGAATATGACAAATTTAAATATTGATATCAGCTAAAAATTCAGAAAATCAATATGAATAATGGGTAAGTCTTATCCAATATCTAGAAATTAAAAAGAATAAGATAAGAATCATGTGATGCACAGATCAGACTAGCAGCCTTCCTACCTTACTCCCTCTCATCTGAGCCATTTTTCCCAATTTTTGATTGTTCTAATCATTAGCTCACCATGATCTGCATTTCCTGGACTTCTGGTTTCTATTGATGTGATTTCAGCTGGAGTTTGTGAAGAGAATGGAAGCAGAGATGCAAAAAAGTCCACCCCAGATTCCGGATAAGACTGCTAAAAAAATCTAAAGGCCACACTAGCACATTGGAGCATACCACTACAAAGAGCTCGGACCCTATTCTACTTACTGAGGAGAAGTTCTTATCCAAGCTCCAACCCATTAAATTCTTTCTTGGCACTCACTTCTGAGCTTATCTGTCTTCTGTCTTATCAGTCTTTGGAAAGAGATAGGAGACACTAATCGCAGGGTGAGTGATATGGACACCATATGTACCTCTCCAGAAAAATGTTGTGACCACTTAAAACCCGATGTCTCATCTCCCCAACAGAAGCTGCACAAACTCGAACTGAAACAGGAGGACCTTGAAGGTAGGAGCAGCAGGAACAATTTAATGATTGTACGACTCTCAGAAGAAGCTGAAGGAGCTGCCCCCCTATCTTATTTGCCCAAAAATTGCTAGAAATGTTGGCTAGTCCTTAATCAAATGGCCAACAGTATGTTGTAGAACTGGCACACCAGGCACTATGCCTCAGTCCCCCACCGGGCTTCCCCCCTCAACTCTATCTTGCACCTGTTGAATTTTTTTGATAAACAACATGTTTTGGGGAAGCTCCAGGACATTAAAGCATTACTATAGGAGTATCATAGGCTCCGTGTCACACTGGTGCACCCCTTCAGGTCAACACCTCGATGGCGAAAAATGAAAAAAGATCATTACGGTGACAATCACTGTAATTGTCCTTTTTCCATGTTTCACTTTCCCCCAGTGTTCTGCTCCCTTCCTGGACCAACTCTGACCTGGAGTTGATAATCCCAAAGTCCAGGGAGTGCAGGGAGGGGTAGAGGCCCCCACATGAGGGTGTGGGGAGCACAGCCCCCCACAGAAAACACTTGCTGAACGGGTGGTACAATACATCCGTCGGTATTGTGCTGTCACTGTGCAGAATGTCAGCATTTTCACTGTCGACCTCCCTTGGTGCTTTCATGTCATACAGGATCTCCCTGCCATGGTTCACCAGAAAAGGTCACTCTTTCACCCAGCAGTTTCCAAGCTAATATCTGCCGGCATTAAACTTCAATTGCTCTATCCGGCGTGGCCGCAAGTTCACTTACAGGGCACCTGGCACACGTTTGTAGATGGGGCACAAGCTTCCAAGGACCTGCAACCTCTCCTACCAGACTTATTTGAAACAGGATGAAGGGAACTTCTTGTGATTTCATTGCTGCCTTCTAGTACCTGGGAGAAGCTCAACTTCTGGATGTTGTTTGTATTTCCTGAACATAATCCATATTAGGAGACCGTAGCTTCTGCTCAAGTATATGGAACATCTATTCCTCAATGGCTCGGTTTTCAGATCAGAGCCAGAGATATTTTTCCTTTTTTGCAGGGCTCTCATCCAGCTTACAGACTGTTGAGGAGCACAAGATGATTACAATAGCCTCTTTTTGCTTTTGTTTTAAAAATAAATATTGCTTTGAAGGATGGGCTACTATGGGATGCCATCCCCTTCCAGGGATCCACCTGACTGTACTGTGACTATTTACTTTTTCTTTTTTCTCTTGTACAGCCTTTATATAAACACCAGAGTAGATATTTACTGTAACTGCACAGGCTGAGAATTTATACTGATGTTTTTTTTTTTGCTGTACCAAGAGATCTGGTCGACGCTGCACTTGCTCAGCTTCAGAATGCTGAATTTAGCTATGGTTTGACTCTAATCAGTTAATGCATAATATTAATTTAGCCAATATATGGTGCCATTTCCTACAAGTGTTTAGGTTTGGCCAGTCCCTTTCTTTGAACTATTGTTACATTGATATCTGATATTATTATTTATTAGGAATTACTGACTATAATGACTTTTTATTTACATAACCTTTAGAGGAGAATGGCATGATTATAATTTAATTGACAAATCAGATTAGATATTGAGAGATGACAAATAAAATGTCCAATTTACAGATTATACGGTGTTTAACACTTGAGCTTTTTTCTAATGCTTTTCAGCTAACATTATTAGAGCAGATTTTTTATGTTAGAATGTAATTTAGGTTTGGGTGAGTGGGAGGGCATGGATGGATTTGAAATGGTACTGGTCCTTTGTGTCCTCATGAACAAAAGAAGGGGATAGGGGGATTTAAATATTGGAGCAATCTGACAACTTTTGTATTGACAGAGTTGGGGGTTAATAGTTGGAGGGTGTTTCAGTGTTCAGAAGTTGGTGTTTTTTTTTGTTTTACTATTTGTGAGGGGGGAAGCTAATGAGGGCGTTCCACCGAAGGACAGGGTATGTTGTTGCTATGAAATATATCTCAGTTGTTGATTTGCCCGTACCTTAATCTAGGTCTAATGCTCTCTTTAGTACCTTAATATGACAGTGTTTAATTGTTGTACATGGAATGTAAAAGGCGCTCAGTCTCCTACCAAAAGATCATAATTTTTACTTTACTTAAACAAAATAAAAGCAGATGTTGCCTTTCTTCAGGAGACCCACTTACCCCCATGTGCTCCTTCTACAGTGCTCCTGGGTGGGACAGGCATTTGGTGTGGGGTTTGATTCCCGAAAGAGGGGGGTGGCTGTTCTGACAGCTCAGAATATCCCTTTTTGCCTCCTTCAAGAGGTGGCAGACCCATAGGGCTGCTACATTATACTACATGCTCTGCTTGGCCACCAGGAGGCGGTCTTAGGCTTGATCTATGGCCCCTCCTCTGATGACCCCAGTTTCTTTACCAATCTGATGTCTACTCTAGCCCCCAGGAGTTCTCTCCCAGTTCTCTGTGGGGGGGGGATTGGAACATGGTTCTATGTAATGAACTAGATAGAACAGGTTCACATAGACAGGCATTATTTCCCCAGACAACTGGCTTTCCAAGAGTTGATGGACTCCATGGGGCTGGTTGACCCATGGGGTGCATTAAACCCAGGTATTCAGGAATACTCCTTCCATTCACTTCCGTATAATTCCTTTTCCAGATTAGATTATTTTCTGTTGGTAGTGTCTCATCTCCTGGGATAATGCTTTGCTATTATTCAGCCAAACCGATTTTGGACCGCCACTTTGCTCTTATTCAGCTTAACTTCACACCCTCATTGCATAAAGACAAAGTATGGATTTTAAATAATTAATTGCTTAAATCAGATGCTCTCCCTAAGCACCTTCAGGCTTTTATTGTCACATTTATGGAGTTTAACTACCCCTCCACGACTAAGCTAGATATGGTATGGGGAGCCTTGAAGTGCACCCCCAGGGTGGAACTAATACGCTGTGCCATTAAGCAGAAAAAAAAGATTACAGCTGATTTGACTTCCTTACTGACCCGTATATGTTCCCAGGAAGAGTGCATTTCTCAGACTTCTCCTAACTCTGAATGGGAACAATTGGATAATCTCAAGTTCCAATACAATACCTTATTGGGTGAGAAGGCAGAGCATCTTATTTTGTGCACCAGGGTGAAATATTTTGATTAAGGTGAGAAGGCCGGGAGATTGTTGGCCCTCCGGTTGTGTAAGCAAACTATAGATAAGATAATCTCATCCATTCAAACAGTCTCTGGTTGACTCTTAACCTCACCACGTGAAACTGAATGAGTCCAAGGCTTCTACCAACAATTATATACTCTACTTTCCCTTCCCTTTACATCTGACCAGTTTGATGCCTTTATTAGGGATTTACCCCTTCCTCAATTAGATGACCCTCGAATAGCACTCCTATTGGCCCCACTTACCCTCCTTGAGATCAAGCAAGCTATTGACTCAGTTGCTTCAGATAAATCCCCTGGCCCAGATGAATTTATCTCTAATTTTTACAAAGCATTTAAAAATCAAGTGGCCCCTATTCTTTTAGATACTTATATTTATATATTTAAAGAAAGCCTGTCTGTCTTCTCCTTTACTATGACCATTACTGTGGTCCTTACCAAACCAGATTGGGATCCGTGGTTAGTTTCTAACTATAGACCAATATCACTTATAAATGTGGACCTCAAAATACTCTCTAAAGTACTGGCTAATAGGTTAAGTCAGGTGTGGGACCAGCTAGTTAGTAGGGAACAGGTGGGGTTTGTAAAAGATAGAAGTTCAGCTGACATCTCAGGAAATTATGTCACCTCCTTTTGGCATCCAGGGATTCCCTTACCTCTGTGGTTCTGGTTTCCCTGGATGCCTAAAAAGTTTTCCATATAGTCTCATGGGCATACCTGTTCTCCCTACTGCCTAAATATTGCATCCCTCAGAAATTTATACAGTGGGTCAAGGTGATGTACTCCTCCCCATTGGTTTATATACTATGCAATGGAGTTCTGTCCCCATCTTTTTCTGTTCATCAAAGCACCAGGCATGGTTGTCCCCTTTCTCCTTATTTATTTAGTCTGTTTTTGGAACCTTTGATCTGTAAGCTTAATTGTTCCCCTCAGATATCCGGTTGTTCTATAGATCATAGCAAGTACAAACTGTCAGTATATGCTGATTATATTCTGCTCCATATTTCCTCCCCAGTCACATCTCTGCCTGTTGCCCGAAGATTATCTGCCAATTCAGGGCCATATCTAATTATACATTTAACCTCTCAAAGTCTGAAGTTATGCCCCTTAACAGTGCCACTTTAAAGGTAGACACTGAGCACCTGGGCCTTGTATGAAAGAAGGACAAGTTGAAATATTTGGGCATTCATTTCAACACCTCTTCCTCCAAGATGAAACAATTTAACCTGGACTCCATGATATCCGATATTGTATGAGATTTAGAATGCTGATCCTTGCTATCCCTTTCTTTGTGGGGCCAGATGAATATCATCAAAATGAATGTATTACCCCATCTATTGTATTTCCTCCAGATGTGCAATTTAGCCCTTCCACAGTTCTGATTTACTCAACTGAACAGGATTCTTACCTCCTTTTTATGGCAAGGTAGGAGTGCCCATTGGGTCTTTGTTAAATTAGCATATAATAAATATGACAGCGACTTGCAAGCTCTGAACTTTTTGGTATATTATCTGGCCATTCACCTTACTAGACTCTCTTACTGGGTATGTGCATCTGAGAATGACCCACTCACAACATATATTCTGAATTGGGTAGATATAGTGCACTCCTTATGTGCCATCAATGACTTGGACATTTGGTCGCTCCCTTATCTCTCCAGGAATAAGCTTCCTTCTACTTTGCAGGACTCACCCTTAGGAGCATCCTTCTGTACACATTCACAACTTTGTTCTGTACTTACGATTCTCCCACACAAAGATACTTTACAACCACAGTTTGGTAATCCTAATTTACGCATAGCTGGCTGAGTACTTTCAAGAGGGTTCTGGGCAGACATGGGTGTGGACTTGGTTGGAGATCCTTTCTGCAATCAGAAACTATTACCATTTTTGAAAGCACAGTCCCTGTATCATTGGTCCACTACTTCATGTTTTCGATACTTCCAAATATCTCATATGCTTATGCAATTTTTTGGTTCTGGCTCCTGGCAGAGTACCTTCGGTATGTTTGTCCTTCCCTCCCTTTGATCAGTCCCTTCTTCCCATCTTATGTCATACAATTATCAGTTTTTGCAAAGTAACCTAGCTGTCATGTAGGGGTCAAGATGTGATTGATGGCACCAAGTACTTCCAGCCAAAAGTTTTCTTAGAAACTAGTCCGCTATCTGGAAGCATTTATATGAGTTAATTAAATGGAATAGATTCCACTTTATGCAATTCCAGATTATCCATAATCTTTTCTATACTCCGGTTAAATTGCATAAAATGGGACGGCTACCAACTGATCTCTGTTCCAGAGGTGGTAAAGAGTCTGGCACCCTGTTGCACATCCTATGGTCTTGTGAGAAAGCCACCCCCTTCCGGAAAACAATTCAAACCCACTTGGACCCTATGTTAGGGCTTTCTGAGGCATTATTCCCAGATATATGTGTCCTGGGGGAATATAATGATATTTTACTTGCCACTCAGAAGTCTCATATGGCCTTAATTTCAGCATGTAAAAAAAAAAATTCTCCGGCATTGGTTAGATCAAAACATCCCTCAACTTTTGGAATGGCATAAAGTAATATTAATTGCTTTACAAGCTGAGTGACTTATAAGTAGTTTGTCTGGTAATCTAGTTAAGTATAACTGCATTTGGGAGCCACTGTTTGATTCACTCATAGCACAATCACCTGATTAGTTATTCCCTAATACCTTTAACCTTTCTTTTTCACTTCCTAGATAGGTGCATATTAGGTCAAGCATTTTACTTGTACTTCCAAGTGCTCTTATGCAACTCCTCTGGTGGTGGGGTGGGCAGGGGTTATGAGGAGGGTAATTTGTTAGGTTTTTATTTATGTGTGTTGTTAGTTGTTGTTACATTGCATGATGTAAACTAATTATCTCCTAGACCTACTAGCTCACTTGTTACTTTCCTTGTACTTTCCGGTCAATTCATATTACTGTGCCTCACCTGTACATTTGTTATACTTAATAAAGTTTACTTAATCTGAAAAAAAAGAATAAGATAACTGCAATGAGATAAATCAGGCAAACTCCTACACACTGTTTTGCAAAAACAAAAAGAACAGACAATTATTAAAGTTTTAGAAGATCCACAATGACATACGTTCTGTAAAGATAAAAAAATTGTGGCAGTAATTACACAAGCATATAAAAATATTTATCAGAGATCAGACGTCTGTAATTATCTGGAAATTGAGCAATATTTAGCCAATGTTAGCCTACAAAGCTTAGAATGTAACATCGAACCATTTACTAAGTATGAGATTAATGAAGTAATTAAATCTCTTCCAAAATCTAAAACACCAGACCTAGCTGGTTTTACATCAAAATGTTATGTAACTTTCTTAGATAGTTTAATACCTTGGATGGAGTTAATGCTGAATGATGTAATATTGGGGGGGAGGGGTACTTTCCAAATCTTTTGAGGAAGCAAGAATTATACTTCTGTCAAAAGAAGGAAAAGACCCCACATTTGTAGAAAGTTATAGGCCTATTGCATTACTAACCGTTGACTACAACATATTTAGAAAGTTAATAGTTAACAGATTAAAAGATGGCCTGCCACAAGCTATACATTCAGATCAATATGGTTTTATTAAGGGAAGGTGAATGTATCTAGCAACAAGTAGACTGCAAAAAATCTTTTAACAAATTAAACAAAGAGAAATAGATTATTATGCTTTGGCAATGGATGCAACTAAGGCATTTGATCTCCTTGACAGATCATTCATTTTCAAATGTCTAGAATATTGGAAAATCTGCAAAAATCTACTTCTTATGATCAAAAAAAAAATATAATAACACCATAGTTAGATTCTCAATAAAGTCATATTTATCTGTATGATTTCAAATGTTGACTGGAGTGAGACAAGAATGTCCGTTATCTCCTGTTTTACATATACTGTATTATGCTTAGCCCCTTAGCCCCTTATAAGAGCAAATGAACAGATTCAAGACTTTGACATCCGTGAAAGAACTATAAAAATAAATACATTTGCAGATGATACCCTGTTGTTAATTAAAATTATTAGTAATTCTTTATCTAATTTTATGACTAATGTAAAGGAGTATCCCAAAGGTGTCTGGTTATGTCCTGAATATGCAAAATTTGGTTATCTTCAAAATTTCAGAAGGAAATTATCTTCTAGACCCTAGGATCCAATGAGACTTCTTATTTAAACCATCATTTAAATACTTAGGCATTACTATTTTTAATAATCAGGAAGAAATTATAAAAAATAATTATGCAGTGGCTAAATCAAAAATACAAACACTACTGAATAATTGGCTAAAACTCTCTCGCTTCTTATGGGGCTGAAAAGAGACAGTTAATATGATGGCCCAACCCCACTTGATGTTTGTGTTTCAAGCAATAAGAGGTACACCTTCGATCTTATGATTTTAAAAGATTAGAAATATATTCCCTAAATTTCTGTGGTGATGAAGGAAGCTAAGGATTGCCTGCTACCAACTAACAATATTTAAATTTTTTTTTTATTTATTTGATATATCAGTTTACAACCTTTGAGCCAGAGGCTCATTTCCAAAGGCACCTCGTCACATGTAAGACAGATGCTAATACAGACAGGGTATAACAACAGTTACATATAGCATGTGCTACAGGCATTTGTCACTGACATTTTTTACAATATTTACAGTAAGTATAGACTTTATTTACAATATTTTGATGATGATATTTACATCATCACAGCAGAGAGACATTATTAGCTTGAGAAAGCATCTAAGCAAAGTCGTCAGTCCTATTCATGGGTTTGGTATTATTGACACAGGTTGCAATCCATAATGGACTTTGTCAGAGAATTAGGATCAGAGATGGTGAGAGAGTGAAATGTTAGTTGCAGTTATAGAAGTGGATATTGAAGAGGTGGTTGCGAAGAGTGGTTTTGAAGTGGGCAATCTTGGGTACACTAGTGATGGTGTTTGGGAGTGCATTAAACCATGTGGGGGCCCTGGAATGGAAAGATCTCTGGAGGTAGGTAGTCCCTGTGTCAGTAAAGGAGTCCAATCCAGATGTTTGTTGTGGCAGCAAGGGTGTTTATGTGGTTATGGAAAGTAAGGGCCGAGTCAAGGGTAGTCCAAGATATTTGTAGTTGGATACCTGTTCAAGGGGGTGCTGGGTGCTGGGTGCTGGGTAGGATGTGGAGAGGTACACATTTTGCTTTGTTTTGACGATGAGAGAAGACCATTAATTTAGTCTTTTTTAGGTTTATGACCAGTCTATGGTCCTTAAACCATGTTTTGACCTGGGAGAAGGCATGTTGGAGGGAGTCCTGAAGGGGTGTAGGTTTATGATGTGAAGCAAAGAGCACTGCATTATCTGCATATAGTAAGATTTTTGTGGAACACACCTTTGGTAAGGAGTTTAGGTAGGGGGAGAAAAGAAGTGGCCCCAGGATAGAGCCCTGGGACACCCCGGAGCAGACGGGTAGTGTGTCAGATAGGGTTCTGTTAATTTTGATGCATTGGGACCAGGTGGAAATGTAACTGGAGCACCAGACTAGGGAGCCTGTGGAGAAACCATGTTGGTGGAGCTAGTCGAGAAGGAGAGGGTGGCAGACGATGTTGAAGGCCTTGGATAGGTCTATGAACATAGCTCCTGCAATGTTACTGGCGTCTAGGGAGGAGTGCAGGAAGTTGGTGAATTCTAGAATGGCTGTGGTGGTGCTATGGGCCAAACAGAGCCATGCTGCCCTGGGCATAGAATGTCATACTTGGCTAGGTATTCCATAAGTTGGGTGGCAACCACTTTTTCTAACACTTTTGAGGGTGGGAAGAATGGAGATGGGCCGATAGTTATTTGGAGAGGCTTTTTCACCACTTTTATGGATGGGGGTAATGGCAGCTGTTTTCCAGGCACTAGGGAATTGCCCTAGGCATAGGGATTTGTTGAGCAGGTCCGTTAGGGGGACTAGGACCTCGTCGAGGACTAATCTAAGAAGCCTGGCATCTACGGGGTCCTTCATAGGGTTATTGCTGCTTAGCACTTTTTGTACATAAGGACGAGCTTCATGAGTGGATATTTTGCACAGGAGGAAACAAGGATGCTGCAGGGTTGGGGGTTGGGATTGGGGAACAGGGTCAAGAAACAACTAGGAAGAACACTGCTGAGATCCTAGAAGGTGGTGTTTAGACAGTTTGCTATGGTCAGTGTGCCTGTAGAGGTAGTGCCATTTATGGTGAGCTGGGAGGGAGGTGGGGAGCATGATTTCCCATTGAGTTCTTTGATATTACTCCAGAAGGTTTTCGCAGATCCCCACATGGTTGTGAGAGTGGATTGGTAGTGGTCTGCTTTGGCCTTACAGACGGCTCAAGTGCATCTATTGTGCGCAGCATTATAGCATTGTCTGTCTGCCATCCTGACAGATTCTGTGGCTTTGTGCCAGAGATTATCCCTATATCTCAACATTTGGAGCAGGGAGGGGGTTATCCAAGGAGCATGTTGCCTTTTGGTATGGAGTTTGGTGAGTGGAGCATAGAGGTCACAGGCCTTGGTGAAGGCCTGTGTAAACAGGTTGAGTGCAATGTCAACACAGGGGCTGTATTAATGGGGGACCAATCTATCTGGGTGAGCAACTGTTTAAGTTTTATTAACCATCCTGGGTGGTGATGCCTTCGGAAGGTTGTTTGGGTTATAGGTTTGGGTGTGGAAGAGGTTCATTGGAATAGGATGGAAGAGTGGTCACTTAGGGAGTCAGAAAGTACTTTTCTATCCTGGATTTTGTTGGGGTGGTTAGAGATAATGATATCCAGGAGGGTGTGGGTACCAGTAGATGGGTGAAGTCTAGTGGATTGGGTAACTAATTGGACCATGTCAAGGGCTGAGAATGAGTCCTTTGTTGACGCGGTCGTGGGGCCAAGCTAGTTGATATTGAGGTCCCCTACTAGTGTCTGCTCTGCATTGCGTGGCAGGGTAGAGAGGTATTCAGTGAGGGATGAGATGGCAGGCTTTTGGTTCTTAGGGCTATGTAGGCGACTGTGAGGTATAGTGGGCCCCTGGAGGGGTTGGAGATCATTTTTAGGGTGAGGGCTTGTGCTCCGTTTGTGAGTTTTGGGGGTGGGAGCATGTGACCATTAATGTTATTATTGATATAGCATGAAGAGCCACCCCATGCTTTCCTACCCTGTCTTCCCAATATAGGGTGTATCCGGGGAGTGAGACAAAGGCATCGGGAGTAGATTTGTAGAGCCAGGTCTCCACTAGGCAATGATGTCTGGTTGGTGAAGGGTGGCCCAATATTGAAGCACTGCCAATTTCTTTGGCAGGCTATGTATATTCAGGGAGGCAATGTGGAGTCCAGAAGATCTGGTAGGTGTAGTGGTGGGGGCAGGGCCTGGGTTAGGGTGGATACTACCGTAGAGGAGTAGTAGGATGATTAAGGCTCTAATCATAGGGTGGCAGGTTGTTATATTTTTGGGATGACATTTAGGGGGCAGATGTAGTGGAACAGGGGTGGGCAGGGTTTGGTGGGATGGGTGGACGCAGAAGGGGAGCCAGGAGGGCCGGGTGGGTGCTGGGGTTGGGGCTGCTGGTGGGAGGTGGATGCAGGGGTTCAGTGTGTGATGACAAGGTGGGGGGATGGCCAGTTCTGGACAGATGCAAAGGTACAGTTCACCAAGGGCATCAGGTGAGGTCTAGCTGATGGGAAGTGAACCCCAGGGTGGTTATGAGAATGAGGTACATAAGGTGGATGTGAACAGACATGGTGCATAGATAGCTTTGGGGTAGAAGCTGCAAATGGGAAAGTGGGCACTTAGTAAAACAAAAATGGGGTAGGTCATGTGATATGTAAGCAGTAATAAATGGAGTGCTGGCCCTGGGTGGGTAAGTGGGTGAGTGGCTGGGGTGGGTGGGGCAGTCCGCACACAGCATGGATGGGGTAAGATCTCCACACAAGCAGGCTGGAAGGAAGGAGGCTTTACCTCTTAAGGCTCTCTGCAGTGCCCTGTGACAAGCTCAGGAAGATGGGAGATTATATTTTCCCTCATCCTTTAAAATATGCAGTCTCTCATCAGTTAAGAATACTATGGGAATGGTCATTTCACAATGCAGAACCAACTTTGGATGAATTTGATTTTAAAAATCAGAAAGGTGAAATTACATCCAGTAATTAAATTTTTGATATGATGTCAAAACCAAAAAATTTAGCAGAGGAGTTTGTGCCATTGGGACAACAATTAAGGGGTTGTTTTAAGAAATTACCAATAAACAAAATGTTTCTATGGTTATATTTGGAAATATGGTCCAGCAAAACATTGTGGGTGGAAAACCATAAAGGAGTAATATTAGCCATCAGTAAATCGTTGATTCAAAATTGGCAGCAACTTTTAGTAGAAAGGAGATTTTGCACGTTCGATAATTTTTTTTGCAAATTTACCCTGTTCAGACCAAGGTCAATTTATTGAATTACTTGACTATCAAAGCTAAATATAATATGATGACAAAGAATTGTTCTAATGTATTAAATAATAATTTAGACAGAATTCTTCAGGACCATGCTTAGATAGTTAACTCGGGCACAAAGAAATTATTACGATGAATCTGCATAATGTCTTTTTAAAATGAAAAGGAACCATGGTCCAAATTAAATAAAAAGTGGAATTTGGATACAGGCTTAACATACACAAACCAACAATGGAGAAACTTGAGAGCAAATAGTAACAATAATTATGCATATGCAAAGAAAAAAACAATTTAGAAAAATATTTTAAAAAGAGCTTACTTTACACCCCAAATTTTGGGCAAAAATGGGAACTAAGAGGGCAAGAAATGCTAGCACTAATGTGGCATTAATACCAGTTTATATAATTGTTTATGGAACTGTAGGTTTATAAAGGAATGGTGGCAACAAACTACAAATATATTAGATGCCATCCTAGAAGTTAATATACCATTACATTTTAAAATTCTGGTTCTGAATGACACAGACTCTTTAAGGCTAAATAAAAGGGAAAAAAAATATATATTGCAACCATGATAACTAAAAGATTCATTCTGGATACATAGATTGCCCAGGAACTAAGAAATTTAGAACAAGACAGGTGGTAGTTTTTATTCCAGTAAGTAACATTTCATGAGAAATTATGGTCAGAAGCACGTGAAATAAATCAAGATTCAGACCCACCATTGAGAGATATAGAAGTTATATTAGCCCCACTCATGTCATGATGCATATTGTCAAATGGTCTTAAAGTGAATAATAAAAATACCTCCAGATTTTTAAATGTTAAATTTATTTTTTTTCTTTCATAGATTTTTTAAATGTCTTTGTATACATACACAAATGAACTGTATCTAAATACATTTTATGTTAAAAAATAAAAAAAGTATTAAAAACAAAGACCCTACTTTGCACATATATGGATCCCACCTTTCATGTGCTGTTTATGGCACCCTGCCAGAGCTGCCATCCACAGTGTTGCTGGTGTACACATTGCACAGGTCAAGTTCCAGGCCACATGCCTGCAGTTACCCACTCATGTCCATGTCCTTTTTGCTCTCACCCCATGACTGCAAGACTTCTGCCACCTCCTACATAGTCAGTTACCTACCCATGTCAGTGTACCCCTAGCAACCCTCAGATCCATCCTCATCCACCATGCTCCACTGCATGACACCCCAGACTATACTGTGCAGTGTAGTGCAGCAGTCCTGTATATCTTCAGCATGATCCCTGTCCACTTTCCATGTGACATAGTCAGACCGCGCAATGGGTGCAGTCCTAAAAGACCCCATCACTGACCTCCATCTCCATGCCATATCCCCTCTGCTGTGTCACCTGCATCCCTCTCCCTGTGTGCCTTCCCACACTTGTAACATGTGACAGCACAGTACATTGGCTCCCTGTGGCATGTATATATGAAACGACATGGACCAACATGGTTGTTGTGGTTGGAGCATGAGGACCATGCACACTACATCTAGGAGCACTGGCAATATGGGTGGTGTAGCATCATTGCTGCTGTAAGATACTCCCTATGAACCTCACCAGCAGTCCACATAACTTGGGATGTGGCCAGCATGGCACAAGACCATGCAATGTGTATGCACAGTGTATATGACACTTTCCCTGATGGCTCTGCCCTTTTGCATCCTCTATGACAGTCACTGCTGCATCCATGAAGTCCTCCTCACCTCAGGCAAAACTGGTTGCACTGGGCTGTACATCTGCAGGAACAGTGAAGGTATAAATATAGGTTAGTACATGTTACACAACATACGTGGCTATAACATTTATACAGTACATGCATCTCTTTGTGGCATTGCTTACCTGTTTTCTGCCTATGACCACCTCGGATGATGATGTCAGCCTTCTGTGCCATGTCACTGAGGTGCCGTAGGGTGTCTGCCTCATGGAGGGCCAGATCAATCCATTAATGTTTCAGCTGCTGGAGGTTCCACTCGATCCCTAACATCCTTTCCAGTTGGCAGCTATGCTTCATCAGATTTTGTCTCTGGCCTTTTGGGAGTGTCTGGTACTGCCAGGGGGCAGTAGAACCCTGTCACAATGCTGAAAATTATTAGTGAGGAGTGCCGTCTCCTCCTCACTGAAGTTTATGGCTCTCTTCCAACCTGTTGGCAAATTAGTAGTTTGTTGTGTTTTGGGGGTCTGCTCACACAGTGTGGTGTGAGGTTTGGTCTGTGAAGGTGGCAAGCGCATTCCTGGCCCATTGCATGAATCACAGGGCATTCTCATAATTTAAACACATGCTACTTCAGTTTTGATGCACATTGCATCATTTAGTCTTTCAATGCAGTGTGCCTCAAAAATGTTGCATGACTTGCCATGGCATGCATCATTTTCAGTGTATTGCTGTTGTGACATTTGGGATTACAGCAGTGTACACGGTGGAGGGGGCATGCAATGCAGTACATACCAGTGCCCCACATCCTACATTATCATATCTACATTTCTGCCCTTGGCCTTCTGTCATCTGTGGGCACTGCATCACCTCAACTGTGACCTATTGGTATGCAGGTGCACACTACAGGCAGCACCATGTATATGTCATAGGGGATATGGTGGACAGTTATGCCCATATCACCATGGACCCCTGCTGTGTGCTTAACTATGGCACTGTGACATCTGAGATGCCACTCAGAAGCCTGTTACAACGCCATCACTGGGGGCCTGCTGTACAGCCAATGGGCTAACTCAGTGATGTACCAGTGGCAATAGGGGGTGCACCAGAATGGCATGGGGTGGTAGGGTGCAGGTCACCGGGGTGGTCTTCTGCACAGCAGGGTGGCTCTGATGCAGGAGTACATGTTCCCAAGGGTCCAACTGCATGGTGTGTAGCAGTGGTGTATGGGTCACCAAAGGGGGAGTTGTGTCACTTCTGGAACACTGGGAGAGTTGGTGTTTCAGTTTTGTGGACATTTTTTTTAGTCTTTGGTAACCAGGTAAGGCCCACTAGGCACAAATGCCTGTTTTCAGGGGTGACCTGGGAGCAATGGACAGTTAAGTGACTTGCTCAGAGTCACCTAGTATGCAAGTGGAGGTTGTGAGACTCAAACCAAGGTATGGTCTGGTGGATGTACCAAGCTGATTCACAGCTCATTACTCTAACTTCTAGGCTATACTGCCCATACATTGCAGGGCTTGCTGGTGGGGCACTTTACATACATTGCAGCCTGCACTCTGGGGGACTATTATGTCACATGGTTGCCCACCCCTGGGGCTTAGGGTATTCATCCTCAGCACCCTGTGTATACTGCCACATCTGGTGTGTGATCATCTCTGGCACTGTTTTACTCCTCAGGGAGTTCTGTTGTGACATGTTACAGCTATTGTCTTAGCACTTACCTTACATATTGTAACAACCAGCCTTAGGCACTGTTCACATGCAGTATGTTTCGGCCCACTCCAGTGGTTGCCTGGGTGGATGCTTTTGTTTGCAGCCTGGGGATATCATTCAGACAATTGGCACAATACATGCAACAGTGCTGACAATTGGCTGCAAGCAGCACCAGGTAATGGCAACTCCTGCGCATATCTGCCTGGACACAACACCCATGCTGGTGTCTCTGTACTCATTTGGTACATTGTTTGTTATGGACATCTGCCTTGGCATCTGTGTAGCTCTTCCAGCTGGTGGATTGGATGGTAGACAGTCCCATTGTTGGTCTGGCTTCATTTCTGGTAGTCTCTATAACTGGCTGGGGGCCTGCTTTCCTGCAGGCCAGCTTGCAGTTGTTCAGGTGGTCCAGTCTGCTTATGGTCTCTGACTGTGACCTGTGCAGGAGCTACACTGCCTGTAGGTGTGCTGCCCTGGTGGTACTGTTGTCTTGTCAGGTAAAGTAGCTGATGACGAGTTGGGCTGTGACACGATGTCCAGCTGTTGCAGTCTGTGTCCTTGTGGTTACCTGGGTAGGTATGACATGTGGGTTGTCATCTTCAACAGCATCATCCTCATCACTCTGGTCACCATCCACCTCAGGCATGCATATCTTGTGTGCAATGTCAGCGTGGTACATAATGCTGCATGTAAAAGAGATTTTTCATGCCATTATGGGTGTGTATTGAAGGGTCCCCAAGGATCTACTGAAGCACTGAAATTGTGTCTTTAGGAGTCCTACTGTTTTCTCAATCACCAAGCATGTTGATGCATGTGGTTCATTGTATCATCAGCCAGCCTCTGCCTCTGGATGTCTGATGGGGTCCTCAGTTATGGCTGCAGTTGTTATCCACTGTCACCTGTGGGAATGTAATGCACAGGTTAGTCCTGGTGGCATGTCTGTATATGGTCATCCTTGCATTGCTCTAGTGGCTGCATGGTGTGTGACCAGCCTGCCACCAGAGTATGCAGCCCTGCCTGTGGTGGGCCTATCTCCATCATTGCCACCCATGGCCTCATGTCTGCTCCACCGCACGTAAACCACATTGCATACATGCTGTACCTATGCCTGTGATATCTATCAGTTTGCATGTTCCCCTGGCATGTTGCATAGAGGCAGTCAATCTGTGTCACTGGACCATGCACACATTGTGACATCACAGGACATGACCACATGGTTCCCATGTGGCTGATATAAGCAGCGTTCCTTGTGCACATGTCTATCTGTGCATCTGACAGACGTATATCTGATATTGTGCAGTCATATGGTACTGGAGTCTGGGTCATGCATCTACCTATCAGCCACCCATCCTGTGTTTGTCCACGTTCCAATGCCTCAGACAGTCCACTATGGCTTAAGATGTAAGCATTGTGACAGGATCCAGGGTACTGGGCAGCCACATCCAGGATCTGACACTTGCTGTCACATATGACTTGCATATTCATCAAATGGTACCCCTTTCTGTTGACATAGGCATCCTCATCAGTTATTGGTGCCTTTATGAAAATATGTATGCAGTGTATTGCACCCACTACACATGGGAAGCATGCAATGGTGTAGAACCCCTGCTTCACAGCCTGATGATGCTGTGCATCTTATGGGAATATGATGTACCTCTGTGTCCTGTGTAGCAGTGTTTCAAGGGATTTTTTGAGCTACTTTGACGTAAAGGACTGTGAGATGCCAATGGTGTTTGGAAACTCCCGGTTGCTAGCAAATCAGTTAGGGTAACATTTATACATAACACCTAAGTTCTTATATTAGAAAAAAAATTAATGAAGTTTTAAGGTAAAAGGATTGCCAATGAAACTATTACATTGAAAATGAGCTCTTAAAAATATAATTAAATTCAGTTTTCAAACTACACTCCCACTAGCATGATACCCAAAAGAAAGCTTCAGTTGCCAGACAACAGTATCATCACTGGCACTGGCTGATGTACGTGACATCGACACAAGGAAGTCTATGGGTATAACAGGCCAGACTGATCTGAGCTTCTTGCTACCAGCATGGAGATAAGAAACTTGGAGGTGCATTAAAGAAATGTCCATTTTAAAACAAAGTGGCAGACTACAAACATTACAGCACACAGCAGTAAGCTAAATTATTGATAAAATGAATTGCAATAAGCAAGATATTGAGTTTGCCAAACAATGTATTTTTACTACCTCACAAGTAAAATCTTAACAATAATGTACATAGCAGCCGCAAGTTACAAGAAAACTGTCATGAAAATGAAATAGCGCAGTATTAAAGAGCTCCAGATTAAAAATAGTAGTGCTGTTCTGGTTATATGAACAATGTCTCATAATGCTAGTAAAAATGTAACAGAAAGCTCACAGCAGGCCGAGGTTATAGGTAAACTGCCATGAAACTGTAATAGCACAGTACAGAAGTGCTTACGATTTAAAGCAATAGCACTAGTTTGTTTATGTGAATAATGCTTTGCAGTGCTGCATAATGCCAATTGAGGCTGTACATATTAATATTATGCAAAATGAATCATGATATAAAAATCTACACTTCTCAGGTCTAGAGCTTTTCTTTAAATATATACCAAGCCTTTTAGCTACAGCTGTTGTACTCACTTTGTGGTCACCTTATAATCTATATTGATCTTCAAAATCCATATTATAGGAAGGACAAAAATCATTTTCAGATAAGAACTTTCTAGAAAAGCTATTAAATTTAGGAGACACTATGCAGGCAAAAAGATAACTACAGAGGGCAACATACACATAAAAAAATAATAGGACAAAGTAACCATACAGTGATGTTTAGTTTTATTTAAACATAATGTATTCACTAATCTTTGCTTTTTAGAACATAACTGAAGCCAATAAATCACATAGGTATTTATCAAATATGCTTCAAAGAATTTAAGTACACTTCTCAGACCTATTAATGGTGGTAATATTTATTCACAACTTTAAAGTAAATATCAAGATGTTTTTATAGAGGATTAAAAAACTATTTACAACATCAAAGAAGATACTGTCAGCCATTGAAGCAGCAGAAGAGCTGCAATGTGGGTAAAATCTGTGGCAGTCATACAGTAGCTGAACAAACTGGAGAACAGTATGCTGGTGTGGTGAAGGGTGTTTTTATCATTTCTGAAATTTAATTAATGTTTATGAACTTACAGGTCATAAGAAGACATATTAGAGTGATTTTAAAATTGCATAGAACAATGAAATACTAAATACCAATATGTCACAATGGGTTTCATTGTAAAAGTTGTGCAAAAAATATTTTTTGTAACAAGAATACTAAAACAAATTCTTGCCAGAGCCACTAGGGCTGCAACTGAGGAATGTAGGGTAAAAATATGGAAAACTACCAAAATTACAAACTTGTATTAGCAAAATGTAATGTAGGCTAATAAATATGTTGTTTTGTGAAATTTGTACACCACGACCCAGATATTCAAAAGGTTTGCACATGGTGCAACAGTGTTGCACCATGCGCAACCCACTGATGCACCCTGGCATGATATTAAAATGGAAATTGCACCTGGCACAGATCCCGATGCACCAGAGTGCATCAGTAATGTATGCAGGTGCAGGTGGGGGGGTGTGCCCATGCATACTCTGCATCCCAATATTCAGCCTGGGATGTGCTGAGTCATGCATGCTAACCCCTACTTGCGCCACACAAAGTTGATTAAAAAAAAAAGGAGCAATGGCTGGCCACCCACAGGTGAGCTGCCATGTTGCAGGGCACAACATGCCAGCTGCCACCTGTGGGAGGCCACCCAAGCTCTGGCAGCACCTCTGTGGTGCCACCCCACCAATGCCTGATCGCAAGCATTGGCATGAAATAATAGAATCCAATATCTCTGGTGGTCCAGTGGACCACTGTCAGCACAATCGTGGGCTTCAGTAAAAGTATATTGATTCCTATATCCCTGGTGGTCTAGCTGACCTCCTCCCCACCTGCCCACTGATCCACACTGCTCCGCTCCCCCCAAGTCAGCGGCGGGCGGCAGCACCCCACCTGCCTGCCCGCCGACTGACACCATCAGTAGGGCTGTATGCCCATTGGTCCACAGCGTGAGCCAAGGGGCATGCAGTCCATACCGTACTACACATGTAATCCATTCACATATCTGGGTTGTGTAGTATGGTATGGGCTGAGAAAATTTTCAACTTTTGCCCTAAATGTGATTTTGTGCAGGGACCACAAAATCACATTTCAGGATGTTAAAAAAAAAAAAGATTTTAGCCAGGATTTTAAAAATGACAGATGCCACATTCATGAGGTGCTATATAAATATGGCTATGTTGTAAATTTGGGGTAAAAATATTAAAAAGTATCAAAGTTATGAGCCTGCATTTGCAAAATTCTATGTAGGCTCATAACTTTGTTGTTTTTTTGAATATTTTTATACCAGATTTTCAACATAGCCATCCTATGACCCCACCTCGTGAACAGTGGTTGAGAAAATGTTCAACTCCTGTCTGAAAGGTGATTTCAAGCAGTGATCATGAAATCACCCCTCGAGGTAGATTTACTTAGTGTCACTTGCATTGCCCATGAAGTGGTGTCCCAAAGTATTTGAGGAAAATTTAAGGCAAAAATGTTGTCAAATGGCCAAGTTATGCTGCTAAGTTCAAAACCCCATTGAAATACATTGAATGTCAAACCTGGTATCCTCAATTTGCAGTCTAGCATTGAAGAGTGAAGACATGTCAGTGGTCCAGAGAGGAATACGGTGTTGCATGGGTAGGTAAGGGCTTGGGGGAGTGCAGTGTGCAGGGTGCTGAGTGGGAAGGTTGGGTGGGAAGCAGGAACAGCTGCAAAAGGCATTGATGGGTGGTTTTCTTTTTACAGGGTTTTAAAAAGAAATGAGGCCCCCACTCATGACAGTGTCACTCTTATGTTTCTGGGAGGATGGATGGCCCTGAGAGGGAGGGTTCAAGGGGGGAATATTAAAACAAAAAAAAAACACTGAGGAGTCCAGATGGCAACACTGCGTATTGGACACCCCCAGTGTCACTCTTATGTTTCTGGGGGTGGGATGGTGGGTGCTGAGAAGGAGAGTTGAGTGGGAGAATATATATAATTAAAAAAAAAAATTGGCGGTCATGATACGCTCCACCATGTCCAAGATGGCCTTGATACTCTACTGCACATGTGGTAGTAGTCACTTATGCACAGTAGACTGTGGTGGCTATCTTTGGCATCATGGAGTGCACCCTGACCATTATTTTTATTCTTTTAAATTATAAATATCCCCTCCACCCAACCCTCCCTCTCAGCACCTCCCCCAGAAACAAAAGAGTGACACTGGAGGTGCCCAGTCCCTCAGTGTTGTGATCAGGATGCTGCCTAGTTTTACAAAAATAGTGCTGTGCCCCTGGAGACAAGGAGTGGAGTGTTTTAGGGATGTCATGGATAAGGAGGTGACTGTGCTCTGTGTTCAACATGTTGTTTGATCAGAAGAAATGTGCTGAGTCCTTTTTCTGTAGCAAGGGTCTGCAGGGCTACACCCACTGCAGCCCTAAAAAAGGATGTTAAAAGTTTGTTTTTAATTTGCTTACAGTACCTAGAACAAGCCTTCTAAGGTGAAACATCAGGGCTGCTGAATCAAATAAAGAAAATTTAATAAGAAAAAGTTTGTGTGGTGGTGTTACTGGTACAGAGCATCACAGTTCAATCACACCTCAGAGCAGGCCAACATTTTCTAAATTTGTAAACAGCAAACTTAAAATCCACCATATCGTCTGCATGAATTTTCTTTTTTGAGAAACTTCAGTGGTAACTCGCTTTGCCTATGCTCTTTGAGACTCGGTACAAAGCAAGAAGTGAGTGCAAACTAATTTTATGCAGGGTCCTTCACATCCTGCACAAACCAAAAGATGAAACATAACATTTTTACTATTTTATTCATATATCACTTTAATTGTAGTGCAAAAGGCATTCACTCATTATTCTTGTTCACTTGTATTGTTGACTCTTTCCTTGTTTATCAACTTTAAACATTTTGCTCACATAGGACATAAAACCTTTTTTTAAATGGTTTTGTCAAAAATCTTTATACAGCATGCAGATGTTAAAAACCTTCATGAAGTGTGTCTTTACAAATATTTTGTTTTTAATAAAATATCTCATTACTAATTGAATTTAAAAAAGACTTTGTTGGTCTCATACTACCACTCCCTCATAAAAATGCATGTGTCGGTAGCTGGCCAAAAGCTCTTTTCAATAAGAGCACAGCAAAAACCATGCAGCGGAAAAGAGCGTGAGTGAATAGAGCTACAAGGAAACTATAGCATGGATATTACAGCACTGTACTTGTAGCCGTGATCACTCTTTTACCAAGCAGGATAAGTTACTGAGTATGGACAGTGTGAGTGTGCTGGCTTTGTGGTGTCATGGTTAGAGGAACAAGCTGGAGGTCCCTATAGTACACCTGAGCATGGTTTGAGCCCAGTGGAGGTTTGTTACATAATTTCTTTTCACCGACTGTTCCTCCCTACTACATTTCTCATTGTCCCGGATTCCCCCCTTTTCCCTCACAAAAACACAGAGACCATTTTTTGTTGTTGTGCTCAGAATGACAATTAATTAATTTATATTCATAAATCCATATTCCATTTTTCATTTCTTTATTATCATATTGCTATAATGTCCATTTATTTATATCCATATATCTCTCTCTGATTGTCCATCCCCCAGGCGAAAACCTGGGTGCCTTCTTCTTCTCCTTTCCTGTTAGGTAATGGTGAAAACTGAGACCGCTTTTTCCTTCATCTTCTTCCTCCTCTTGTGTTATTCCTTTTTCTTCCCCTCCCGTTCCCCCACCATCCACCTTGTGCAGTCCATAGTCCTATTATCATCTGCCATCCACTTTTTTGGCAGTCCCATAGCATTTCTCACCTGCCATCCACCTTTGGCAGTCCATACCCTATTATTACCTGCCATTCACCTTTGGCAGTCCACTGTCCTACCGGACGTGTCTGTCCTCCACCATGACAGACCCATAATATGGCCCCAAATTGACCATCTTTCCCTCATACTCTGTCTAGTAGGGTGGGTGGGGAATCTAAAACTCCAGCAAAAAGTGGCTGAGACCCCCTTGTGCTGACCTTTATGTACTTCCCTTCTCCCCTCCCCTTCCTGATACCTGCCCATTGTTCCAACTCTTGGCTCCTCCCCTTCCTTTTCCCCTTCTGAGCACAACCATTCCCTAAGGGAGGGAAGGGGTGCAACAGGATAACCTGGTCTGCCCCTTAAAGGGCAAACTCCATTGTCCTGGATCCCCCCTTTCCCTCACAAAAACACAGAGACCATTGTTTGTTGTTGTGCACAGATTGGCAATTAATTTATTTATATTCAAAAATCCATATTCTATTTTCCATTTCTTTATTATCATATTGCCATAATGTCCATTTATTTCCATCCATATATCTCTCTCTCTCTGATTATCCATCCCCCAGGCGAAAACCTGGTGCCTTCTTCTTTTCCTTTTCTGTTAGGTAACGGTGAAAACCGAGACCGCCTTTTCCTTCATCTTCTTCCTCCTCTTGTGTAATTCCTTTTTTCTTCCCCCCTTCCGTCCCCCCCCTTTTTCCCCACTAGCCAGTCTCCAGCTTGTGTTGATGACTGGCTTCCCCCCAACTTAGGGCATCCCTCTCCCCTACTTCAGGAGTGAAAAAACCTTCCTCCCCCTTTTTTTTTATTTACCTACCCGCTTCCGTCTGTTTCCTCCATTCCTCTTTGAAACTCATTGTTTCTGCATTGAACATGTCTATTGCTATATCTGACAAGTGTACTCCATCTGACCTGTAGAAGTCATCCACCCATTCTTCTACTCCCCGCAGTATCACTTGTCCCCCCATCTGCCTTATCAATGTCCCCACCCATCTATTCATCTTTCTCCTGGCCCTCTCCACTGCCCTGTGGCTGTGTTCCTGTCTCCATACCATTGGTGGTATCATATCTGACCAGGCAAGGCATACTTGAGGACACCACTGTCTTATTGCCACTAGGTCCCTCTTTATCTGTAAATATGTGTGCACCCAAGGTCTACCTGCCAGGTCATTGCCCCACTAGGTGTAAAATAATTAGGTCTGGACTGGGCCATCATCTCTTGAGTTCCTTCAATGCAGGCAGAAGCTGTGCCCATCTCATCCTTTGTAGGCTGTGCCATACCAACCTACACTGCCTTACATCCTGGTACAATTGTTTTCCCCTAGCTTTTGTCTCTGCTCTCTTACCAGCCCAGTAAATATAGCAATGGCGGCAGATCCAGACTTCTGTGCTCCTCCCTCTATCTATGGGGTGCAAAGAACATTAATTAATTTACATACAATCTCAGTACCCTCATTGTATTATCCGTCCCCACCTCCCTTTCCTTTTTTTTTTAAATTTAGAGCTCTGATGTATCTTTTATAACTGGCTGACTGCCAGCGCCCTTTTCCCAAAATGTCCTTCATAGGCTCACCTGTTACCACCCACTGGGAGGCCGCCCCAATCCATAGGGAATGGGAAGAATAATTAGCTGGGTTCTCCCCCAGAAAACCCATGCCTCTTTTCAGCACCACTGTAATTTGATAGCCAGTGACCCATTTCCCATCCCCATGCACAAATAACTTCCCTGTCCTGGTTCTCTGCTCTGCGGTGAAAGCCCACAGGGCCTGTACTGAGCATATAGCCATCTCCGATCACCCTTTTAGTGTTACAATGCACCCTTGCCCTCTTTGGTCCATCGTTGACCTCTTTAGCCTGATTTTTATTTCATTTGTCCCCCAACTCACATCTTCCCATTTCACACCTCCTTCCATGTCACCTTTTCCATGGCCTACCATTTCACTTACACTCATAGCCCCTGCCAACATTATCACATAAATTGTGTGAAATAGCTGTGCCTCGCCCTTTGGTCTGCATACCGCCGACAACACCTCCTTTAACTGTATTAGCCACTGCTCACCTATTGGCCTTCTATTATCCCCTGGTCCTTGCTTCAACCTACCCCATCCCTGCATCATTCTCCTGATGAGCATTGATTTTGTTGGGTCATTCCAGCCTTTTAGGCTGCAGATCACACTGATCCCTGCCAGACAAACCCCCATAGTGGTGTGAGCAGTCCCTTTCTGCCATTGCTCCACTGTGAACATTCCCAACTGCTCCTCCGAGAGCAGTCCACTTACCTCCATCTGGTGTTCTGCCCTGAATGTTTGAAAAACCCTCCAGGCCTCATCGTAGGCCCTCGGAGTCCGTGGGGCCCATGAGCTGCAAAACAGCATTTCTGCTCCTTCCTGCCAACATCCCAGATGTTCATTGGAATGGGCATTTTGTGTTCTTCTGCTGCTGGTGCCAGCTTCCGGAAATGGTCCAGCTGCAGACGGGAAAGGCTGTCAGCCAGGGTATTGCATACCCCATCTATGTGTTTTGCTCTGAAAGACATGTTCAGCTGCAAGGCCCTTAAAACTAGCTGTCATACTACCTGTGTGACTGTATTCAACTTGGCTCCCCTGTTGTTTAGCGCATGCACCACCGCTCTATTGTCACACCAAAATGTCACCTTCTGATCCCGCAATTCCTCCCCCCACACCAAGGTACATGCCCATATGGGATGTGTTATATCTCTCACTTTCCCATCCTCTATCCAACTGACCAGCCATGGTTCAGCAAACCATATGCCCCTTAGGTAACCTCCCATGCCTGACCCTCCCACTGCATCCATGTAGAGGTCAAGGTCTGTGTTGTATAGCCACTTCTCCTGCCAAAACGAACACCCATTGTAATCCTTTAAAAATTCCTCCCATATACCAAAATCCTCCCTGACACCTTGATTCAGATCAATCCAGTGATGTGGCCTGGTGACACCTACTGTCACACTGGCTAATCTCCTTGTGAATGCCCTTCCTGGTCCTATGGCCCTGCATGCAAAGTTCAGGTGTCCTAGTACCTGGTGAACCAGTCTTAGCTGTACCCATCTCCTGTTGGCATGCACCCAGATTAGTTCCTTCAGTTTTCTTACTTTTTTGTCTGGCAACCTAAAAACTTCCCTTGTGGCATCTATCTCTATCCCTAGGAATTCCATAATCTTGCTGGGCCCTTCTGTTTTTTCTGGTGCCAATGGGACTCCCAACTCCTGGCATAATTCCTGAAATTTACCCAGCATCCTTTGTGTCTCCTTTTTCCCCTCCCCAATGAGGAGAAAATCATCCAGGTAATGGATGACTGTCCTATAACCTGTTTTTTCCTGGAATATCCACTGCAAACATGTGCTGAACGCCTCAAATGTAGCACATGCTGCAGAACACCCATTGGCATCACTTTGTCGAAATAATACTGTCCCTCACTTTTAAAACCCAATAGGTCCCAGTCTTCCTTTCTGACTGGAAGCAGTCTGAAGGCAGATTCAGTGTCTGTTTTTGCCATCCTTGCATCCCTTGTGGCCTGGATTATCTGAACTGCATCCTCTAGGGTTGCGTATGTTACCCTTCTATGCTCCTCACCGATAAAGTTATTCACAGACTCCCCTTCCGGATAAGACAGGTGGTGGATCATCCTGTATTCACTTTCTTGTTTCTTGGGTACCAAGTCCAAGGGTGATATCCACAGGTTTTCCAGTGGGGGGGTCTCAAATGGGCCCTCCACCCTGCCTGCTGCCTTCTCTTTCACAATCTTTTTCCTCAACATTTCCTCTTTTCCTTTTACAGACCCCAGGTTGCTTGCCTCCCTTGCTTGTCTGGGTCCCCTAAACTGCAAAGAAAACCCTGCATTAAAACCACTGAAAATCATCTCCTGTATGCACGCATCTGGATATCTATCCAGGCAAACTGTCCATGCTGCCAGGTTGATGGGGCTCCTGGCCATACCAAATTGCTCCTTGTTGCACCACCCGGCCCTCTTTATTGACCCCTTCCTTCCTTTCTGGCTGACCTTCCTGTTTTCATCGATTTTGACACCCTCTATTTCCATTCTCCCTGCCCCTCCCTCCCCTACTCCATGTTTGCCCTTTAAGTCTTGGGTCATCTTGAAAAAACTGTTGTCCTGATCCTTGTCCCCCCTGCCCTTGTGATCCTTGTACCCCTGCCATTCTGCACTTGCTAGCTGGGTGCTCCCCCTACATCTTGAACAGGTATGTCGAAAACGCCACTGAGGCCATGAGCAGATAGCCCTGTTATAAGCCCAGCAGCTTCTCTGTGGCATAAAACCCTTTCTGCCGCACCCACCCTCCAGTGTGGACTGATCTGTTACATAATCCATCCATAAGTCTATTTGCTTGGTGTCCCACCTTACATCCCTGAATGTTGCCATCCTCTGATGAAAACATTCATCGTAATATATCCAACCTACCCCACCTTTTTCTTTTGCTCTCCTTATTATCAATGAATAGGTAATGAGCTAGATGCCTAGCTCCGGCTTCTTTTCCAGCATGATGGCCCAAAAATGGCAAAACCTAGAACTACCCATCCCAAGTCTTCCCTTTAGTAAACTTGTCATCCCTTTTTCTTCCTAAGAGCACTATAGCAGCTGCCATCTCCTCTTACCTATGCTCTCAGTTTCCTCATATCTTGCCGCTGCCTCCCGGCTCAACAACGCAAAGATATCCACATATTCCCCTTTCCATATCTTTTCTTTCATGGCTAGAGGCACATGCTCGCCTATTCTCATCCCAGGCACATCTACCTCTCTTGTACCTCTTCCTTCCCTTTCGGTTCCTTTTACCATGTCCCCTGATGCCTCTTTTCCTTTCTTAATTTCCACCAGGGCAGATTCCATCTGCCTGAGCCCTCCTGTCCGCAGTGCTGCCATAATTTGCCCTATATATTCTTTTATGCTATCACCCACTGCATTGGATGTGTTACCTGTAACCTTTTCCTGGCTGAGCTGCCTGGAATCTTTGAAAGGTCCCCTTCCTTCTTCTTGTGATTGAGGAGGAGGTGGAGGGTGAGTTACTGGGGCCTGTGGGCTGGACCACTTGTTCTGGGCTTCGTGTCCCGGTTCCACTTGGGAGGATCCCCTTTCGGCTGGGGTGGGTATTGGAGTCACCGGGTCCACAGGCCTCATGGGTACTGGGTCACCTGCCTTGGTGGGCCCCTTTGTCCCCGGCCTTTTCCCTTTTCCACCTTTTCCAGCCCTTCTTTTCTCTTCTCCCCAGACCTCCCCAGTTCCTCTCCCTCCACCAATTCCCACATTTTGTTTGCTTTCTTAGCCAAGTCGATTGTCGACTTGTAGGAATCTTTCTTTGATGGCCTGCTCTTCTTGAGTGCCATGCTCATCTGTGAAAACAACTATGGGAATGAAAAACAAAGTTATTTAAATATCTGTATTTTCAGCTCATTAACCTCTTGCCCCTTGAACACCCCCCCATGCCCCCACATCCGTAGCCACCCGTGCCAGACCCCCTACCAGCCCAGCAGTCCGCCATCCCTTTTTTTTAATATCCAGGTCCATCTTCCTGCAACCCCCTCCCTCACGTGGTACTCACGGTGTGTGGCTCCCTCATTGAGATCCCACGTCTTATGTCCCACCCTTACTCCAAGGCTCCCTTACCTCCTGTTTGCTTGCCATGATTCCCTCCCCTTTTTCATGGTTAATTATTAGTTATTATCAGAGTTACCCCCCTTTACACCATATATTTTCTCTCATTGTTGTTGTCTTTTTCTTTTTTTTCAAGTTCCTTAGTATGCCATCATCTCCAGCTTGAACGAAACCTTCAACGATGTGAACCCGACCGCTTCCTTCAGTTAGAAACCAGTCTCATTTCTTCCTTTTTAAAGCCTTTTATGCCTCTTGTACCCCTCCCCCTGGGGTGTGATGTCACGTCACGTGATCGCCGTCCCACATTCCCTTTTTAAAATCACCCCAACTGGGCCTCCTGCCGCCTGCAACTGAACCAGAAAAAAATGTATGACTGCCTCTGGCCAGGAAATGGAAAGGTAGAAGTTCTCCACTCACCATGTGGCTTGCCCTGCCTCTCCACATCGTCGCACACCCGCGTTCTCGCTACTTTCCTTAGACCCAGCATCGCATGCTGTCATGCCAGCGCGATCCCCCCCAGGCGTGTGACGTCCTTAGGTCATGCTGTCTTTCTTTAACCTGTGCCTCCCCAACTCCACATGTTTTGCTTCCTTAGGGATCCGCCTGACTAACAGAGCCCAGTGTACCTTCTCCCCGGCCCCTGTGATGCCCACAGCTGGCTAATGCCCTTGTACTCCCCCAAAACCTGCACCTGCCGCCATCCGGCATCCCATGCCATGATGCTCCACCACTGTACCCCCAAAAAACTACTGGGCCCAACACCCGTGACTAGCCACCATCCCTCACTGCTGCCCCCATCCTGGGGACTCCACCATCCACCGCCACATTCCCTGCATGCTTCCTGTGGAGAGGCAGCCCTAAAAACCGCAGGCTGCCATCTCCAGATTGCACCAGCCAGGCCCCCACCTCCCTGTAAGGCAGTTGCCATGACCCATGCAATGGGGCGCCTTCCTCTCCCGCACCACACGGCGTGTGACGTCACGCCGCGTGGCTTCAGTTCGCGATCCCTTCGTGCCTCCTTCCAGGCCACTTCCAGGCCTGCCCTATTTGCCCTAAAGCCCACACAATAAACATTTCTCCCCTTACTCCATTTCCTTTCTTTTTCTTTTAAAACAACAACAACACTCCCAAACAAGCAGTGCCTTCCTGTATCCAAATGCTATTGCAGTCTTCCTTACCATGCCTCACTTAAACATCCCCACGCCTGCCCTGCTTTCTTCCTTTCTTTTTTTAAATCCCAATTCCAACAACCTTGCTTTCCTTCTTTGCACTCCCCACAATCAAAACCAAAATACTGTCTCTGTCTTCCATCCTCTCATTTCCAAACTAAAACAGCAATATGACTCCCTTCTCCATTTGTTTTTTTTAAACTCTGCATGCTTTAAAACCAGTTCCATGACCTTACCTTCTTCTCCCAGTGACCAAACCTCAAATATTAATGCCAATCTGACATGCTGCAGTTCTCATGCAATCAAAAACTCCAGCAAAAAGTGGCTGAGACCCCCTTGTGCTGACCCTTATGTATCTCCCTTCTCCCCTCCCCTTCCTGCTACCTGCCCATCGTTCCGACTCTTAGCTCCTCCCATTCCTTTTCCCCTCCCCTTCTGAGCACAACCATTCCCTAAGGGAGGGAAGGGGTGCACCAGGACAACCTGGTCTGCCCCTTAAAGGTCAAACTCCATTTTTTTCAAATTTGTGCAGTAGTGAAGTATGTATATATTAGTATAGGGTGCCCCTCCCCACCATACCAGTTATGTGTTGTCCACCCAGTGGAATTTGTGTCTCCCACCCAAACATATCTGTCTAACCATGCTGTGTAGCTCCTGGTATCATTCTTGAACCTGCCCACCCCCACCCCCCCCCGACATTCACCCACCACCGGTTGAAGTGCTGTGTCTGTCTTTGTTGTTGTTCAGGGCTGCTGTTTCTTTCTCTGTCTTCCTTGCGCTGCTTTTGACCATGATATTAATGTTTAGAAATTTTGATCTAGAACTGAAAGTGTCACCCTTAATATTAAGATACTTTAAAATTTATATAATCTTCAAATAATTTCTTCTTTAACTTTAACATAAAAAAACAATTCTCCTCTGCTTTGCAGACTGAGCGTGCAGGATCAGTTAATCGTAATTAACTTAAAAACAAATTAACATTTTTCATTGAAACCCCCCAAAAGATCTTTTCCTCCATAATAGATGTTTCATATCATGGTATCAATCCTTTAAACAAATGGCAACGCTTGGCTCTGTAAATATGCAGATGACTTCAAGCCAGGGGGACTTGTTCAGATAATATTGGATGGTAAACAATTGCTGGATTATCTAAATCAGCTAGCAGAATGGGCCAAAGACCATAAAATGAAGTTTAACTAGAAGAAATGTAAAATAATGCATCTAGGTACTGAAAATCTACAAATCCAATACAAGGTAAATAACATCATACTACAGTAGAAACTACAACAGAAGAAAAAGATCTAGGAGTTCTGATCACTGACGACCTATCTTTTGACAAGAATACTATGGTAACAGTCAAAAAATGTCAGAGAATAGTAGTTTGTATTCTGATTAACATCAAAAGCAGAGAGAGTGATGTGATTATGCCATTGTGTATCAGCCTGGTGCACCCCCACCTTAAGTATTGTTCCCAGTTCTGGGCACCCTATACTCAAATAGAATAATGGGCCCCAGGACAAGAGGCAGCATGGTTTGTAGCAGGGTGATCTTGCCAAATAACCTGATTGATTTCTTTGATTGGGTGAACAAAATAGGAGATAAGGGGGAGGTGGCAGACATCCTGTATGTGAATTTTAATAAGGCCTTTGCCTCTGTTCCCCACA
This sequence comes from Neoceratodus forsteri, assembly GCA_016271365.2. Classification (NCBI taxonomy): domain Eukaryota; kingdom Metazoa; phylum Chordata; order Ceratodontiformes; family Ceratodontidae; genus Neoceratodus; species Neoceratodus forsteri. The sequence goes on along the minus strand of CM028130.1, from coordinate 661,798,407 downwards.
TGAGCTTAATAAGCAAGCTGGATAATCGAGGGGTAGGAGTGAGGCTAGTGACCTGGGTAAAAAACTGGTTGAAGGGCAGGGTTCAGAGGGTAGCAGTCAGAGGTGAATTCTCTGGGGCTAGAGCAGTCACTAGCAGGATCCCACAGGGTTCAGTGCTCGGTCCGGTGCCATTTTAATATATTTATTAGCAAACATACTGTAGTAGACAGAGTAAGAGTTAAGGTCTGCTTTCTGCATTTGATACCAAACTCTGTGGGAGGGATATTTATTTATTTAGCTTTTGTTTACCAGGTAAGCACACTAGACAGTCAAGTGCCTATTTTCAAGTGCGACCTGGGAGAGTTACAAAGATACCGGCAATAACATTACAGAGGCAGTATAACAGTAATTTAAACAAGGTACAGTCAGATACAAGCAAGTAAGGCTGACAGAGACCAAGTACAGAGACAAGGTAGCAGCTGTCAGGTTGGACACAGAGAAGAGAATACAGGATCTTAAGGAAGATCTACCCGGTCACCTGCAGTAGGATGATTAACATTATAAAACGGATAATTGAAATCCTTATATCTGAGACTACATTTAGCCAAGATATGTCAGTACATAATTCTGGTCTGAAAATAGGTGGTCAGGGATTGGTAACTGGGATTCAATACCACGAAGTACAAAATCATGTACTTGGGGAGGGATAAGAACCCAAAGGCCGAATATTTTCTGGGTGGTGTGTAGGTTACAAGTCAGAAGAGGAAAAAGATCTGGGTGTGATCATCACAAGTGACTTGAGACACTCTACACCTTGCAGGAAGGCAGCAGCTAAGTCAGATAGAATGTTGGGTTGCATAGCCAGAGGAACAACTCACAAGAAAGTGGAGGACATTCTGCCACTGTAGTGATCCCTGGTGCATTCACTCCTGGAGTGCAGTGCACAGTATTGGAGCCCATAACTAAGTGAACATACGAATGGGCCAGCAGAAACAGACCTCCTGGTCTAAGAATGTCTGCTCAAGTGTGCAGCTAGTGTCCCTAAGTCAGACATCAATCTTCTGGAAATGATCCAGAGGTGGGCAACTAAAATGATCCACGGTCAGTAGGGTAGGACATACAAAGACAGACTCAGAGGTCTGAACATGTACTCCCTGGAGGACAGTAGGGAGAGGGGAGATATGGCTGAAACATTTAAATACCTCAGTGATTTAAACAAAGGTGAACTCTGAAGGTCTAGTTAGCCTTAGACGTAAGAAAACCAATAGAGAACACTTCGAGAAGTTGTTGGGAGTACAGCTCAGGAAGGAAATGAAAAAGAGCTTTCTCAGTGAGATGGTGGTGGCAATGTGGAGTGAGTTGCCCGATGAGAAAGTATCCCTAAAGACAATGGACAGCTTTATAATGGGTTGGCACAAAGTAAAGAGGAGGGTTGCAATTAAAAGTGTAAAGATAGAGGGATCTTTCAGAGAAGGTAAACTACTAATGGGGAGGGGGATGACTCCCTCAGTAATCATTGAGAGATCTGTATTACGATCAGAGAAGATAGACCATTTGCCCTATTTCTGCTGGCAGTAATGAAAAGCCATTGATCACATAGGGTCAGTGGCCACATACAATGTATAAGGCCTGCGGGTAGACTGGATGGGCCTAGCGGTCCTTATCTGCCAACAATTTCTATGTTTCTATTTTTTGTATGTTCTTACAATCACATGTAATGTGTGCAATGATCCTATCCTTACTAATGGAGATAATTAAGCAACAATACACAAATAGTTGTGCGATATCATGGGTTATCTTCCCATCTTAGGCATGTTGTGAGGTAAGAGGTCATAGGCTGAGTGACTTTAGCCACTTGAGAAGGGATGATATCCCATGATACTCATATCTTAGAGTGTATCATTATGATTAAGTTAAATGCAATTAAATGCAAAGAGAAATGCAATTGCTACCACTAGAGCTAGCATTGTCATCTCACTAATCTCCCTTCCAAACCATATATGGCATATTCCTTCCAGACAGACACCCCATCTTATGGCACCCAGTAATACCTTCACCATCCTAGTATTACATTATGTTGAGTGTCTGCCATGCCCCCCCACTGGGATATGTATATACTGTACATACTGTAAATAATAGCTTAACTTTCCTGTAACCGTTTTTTATCATGTGGATTTACTGTACATCACTGTGTTTATAAACGTTATTTTCCCCTGTATGTATAACTGTCTTATATAAGTGTATGATGTATCTATTGTGTATCGACTATTGAACCTTGACCTTATCAGGTCCATCTTGTAAATGAGCCTTGCTCAATGATGTTCGCCTGAATAAATAAAGATTTGATGATGATGATGATGATGATTATGAAATGTACCCATTTAGATTTTTTAGCTGATGGCATGATTTACATTCAGTCCGGGAGTATGTGCTGACATATCTTGGCTGAATGTAGTCTCAGATATAAGGATTTTGATTATCCATTTTATAATGTTAATCATCCTACTGCAGCCGATTATGTATGCTGTTTATATAATGACATTTAAAAGAGCAAGCAGCAGTGCCTCCAGGACACAAAGGCAATAGGGATTACGCCTCCACTCCTGTCTGGTGCTAGCAGTTGGATGGCAAGCTGCAACCCATGCATAGTCTAACACTGCAACACTCAACTGGAATACAAATAAAGGTAGAAGACAAGTCCAAAAGAAATTCAACCTATGTACTTTATTATAAAATTAAAAAGACAGCAGACAAGTACCCACTCTACAGTGCTTTGACTTACCTAAGTTTTTATTATGGGGAACAAAGACTCAGAGTGAGTTGAAGAACTGCGGAATGAACACTGGTCTACTCTGTCTTTTGAATACAGCAATAAAGTGAGAAATTAAATGCCTTTTAAACTGACCTTTTGCCTCTATCCGTATGCCAGTAGGAGTATTCTATTGTTTAACTGTAGATGCCTCCAGAAAAACTTTGAAAAAACATTGTATTTGGACGCAGTTCAGGTAATACTTCACATTTGCTCTGTATTTCTTTGCTCCATCATTTTTATTGAGGTTATATGCATGACAATAGTATTCTTTTTCCATAAGATTTTATCACCTCCTATTGAAACATCTCTTATTGCTACTTCTCAACTTAATGTCTCATGATGGTCTGAACGTGACATTGCAGTTATTACCATGGCAATATACTGCAACATCACAAAAGAGGATTATGACTTCAACTGGGTTATAAGCTGTTAGGCCATATGAACTCCAAGGGATAACGCTTTTGTTTTCATTTAAATTTCCACTGTGACAAATACAGGTTGGAGAAATATATAGAAGATATGCAGAATAAAATACAAGCTGAATTGTGTCTAAATATATTTTCCAGTGTTCTTAGAAGTGTCAGCAGCTCATTAAAATGTATAATATTTTATAAATGAACTTTTAATGAAGATTTAGTTGTTTCTGCCCGAGTTACACTGCTGAATACCTTGAGAGCAGCAGGGCCATTGGGATGTGATCACATTTGTAAAATCTGCTCTTCCATTTGCTAGTAATGCCACTCTGGCATAAATACAAAAGAAATAAAAATATACTTTTAGGTATGCATGGCAAACATGTTTATTTATTTGCTTTTGGTAACTGGGCAATGCATATATAAAAATAACAAGCTATTTCTAGTTTATATTTTGCATCAGGCTTAGATAATATTATCTCATTTATATTGTTATTTCCAGTCCAGTTGTATAAATGCAAACCGTATATTTTACTGTAGTTCTAGTATTCTGACATGGACATAACTTCTTATTAAGCTATTTTGTTTTCTCAAAAGACACAGGGTTCAATTTTCAAAGTCCCAAAAATGATGAATGGTGCTTGCGTCAAACTGAATTGATGCAAAGGTCACAGTGCATCAGAACATGCAGTGTTGGCTGCTTGTGGCAAAACCAGATCTCCATGCACCAGGCAGGCCTTGTGCAGCCCTGCACCAGACCCAGGGTTGTATTGTGGCAGAAGGGGGCTTGTGGAAGATCTCAGCTGCAGCGTTCCCAACTGCAAGATTCTGAAAGTTTCAACAAATCCACAGATCAATCCTTTGCTTAGAGCAGCCAGAGCTGGTCTAACAGCACCATGTGACAGCAATAGCTGTAGTTGCTGGGTGGACAGAGAGACCATTCAGCACAGGACAGCCACTGGTCCACTTGCGTGAGTAGGGTACCAACATTGGTGCCTGGTGCTGAGCAAGTGGGGCTGAGGCAATGACAAGATCTGTGACAGTTCTGTTGATCAACAGTATTCTAAGCTGTACATGCTGTTTTCTGCACCACCCACAAGCAGTTTGACTTACAGCAGTGGCCATACATAGACAATGAGCCTTAGACTGTGCAGGCATCATGCATGTTTGGCACACTGCAAAGGCTGTAAGATGGCTGCCACAGATGTGCATAGCAACCAATACTAGTCCCATGTCAGCAGTCCAAGGTCGTATTGGACTCTGTTCATCCCACCTGTTACAGCCCTGTCACTCTGCAGCATGGATGACTAGTGCTTGAGTCTGGAAGCACAGTCAGGCAGCAGACCAATGCACTGCCACATGTATTACATGTCATGCATGCTGCCATGGGTGCTGACTGGCAGTGTTGCCAGTTCAGTACTGAGCACACTGCTGAGCACCACACCTATGTGCATTGGGTCCTGTCACAATGTCACTGGTGATGGGACATGTTGCCTCCATGTGCCAGTGCAGTGGGTGACACATCTGTACACATTCTGCCTGAAGCAGTGCAGCATACAAGGGCACTGTCTCCAGCAGCCTGCATAATGTACTGAAGATTGCTTATGACCTGCATCCTGGGAAATGTGCACAACAGTGTGAGCAGTTGTGTCCTGCCATTGAAGAGGTGTGGGCTTGACTCTGACACCAGGATCTCATGACTAGCACCAGTTATATGGGTACAGGACCCTGCAAACCCACATATATTGTGGACTGCGAGTTAGTATCCACATGTCCTGGGTGCATTCCCCATCACAACTTGTGAAGGGCACCACAGCATACAGGGCATAGTGTTGACAGTCCTGCAGCCTTTGAGTGCGATGATAGACTCATGCTATTAGGGCCCAGTCATGCAGACTCATGGTGCTGTGGCATGGCGGGGGGGGGATAGGCTTACCACTGTCTCATGCAGCTATATTGCACTATGCTTTGTGACCTGTCAGGACCATGATGATGCCATCGGTCACAGGGCATAGAACCAGTTTTACATGCTGTATCAGAGTGGGTGCACTGCCACAGCTGTGGCTGTCACCAGTATGTTTGCTATTGTATCCCTCTGTGCCCCTGCTGTTTTCAACTCCCTCTATGTAGCTGTCCTTCTGGACCCTCTTACACCATGACTGTCATGGTACCTATTGGTGTCCTTTGCCCCCCCACCATACTGCCAGAAAAAGCACTGCGCGTCACTCATGGGCCTGTCACTGTGATGGTTGCATCATTGATCCACATCCCTCTCAGGGTGATGTGCAGTCCATCACCTCCCAAACTGCCCATTACTGCCCTCCCCAGACTCTGCCACCCACCAAGGCACACAGCTTATGGGTATATACAAGGCCCCTACTTTTCTGCGGCACATTGGGACCAAGTTCTGCAGCAAGATTACTATTTGCTGCAGAACTTCTACAGTGGTGGTTTGTAATTTCTGCGGAACTTCTGCAGCACTAACGAACTACCACATCACGTGTCAGCTTGTCATCCTGACTTCACGTCCATGGCAATGGTTAAATCAATCAGGATGGGGGAAAAGCACAGTAACACTAGTTCAAAAATACAGACATATAGAAATAATTTTATGCCTAAAAAGGAAAAAAAAAAGCTATCCCTTAAGGTCCTAACCTATTGCATAAATGAAACACAAAGGGGACCTTATGTGTTAAATAAGGTATTTCTATACTCACGTTGTGTATACCACTCATGAGTTCCCCACTGTGCATTACTTACAAATTTATACGCAATCTGTGACATACACACAAATATGTGTGTGTGTGTGTGTGTATATATATATATATATGTGTGTGTGTATATATAGATATATAGTGAGAGAGATACTGTATGTATATGTGTGTGTGTGTGTGTCTGTATATATATATATCTATATATATCTATATATATATATATATATATATATATAGATATATATATCTACACATATATATTAGAGGTAAAAAATTCACTTTAATGCATCAGTTAGGGTTGTTCCACAGTGGCAAAAGTGAGGAAATTTGTTGTTAGGGTTGAAACCCCCCCTTGGACCCCCCAGGCCACCCCCCAATCGGCACTGGGGTGCGCACTGGGGTCATCGGCCCTAACTCTCACCCCATCACATGTGTAAAGAACATAGATACATAGATACATAGACAGTGTCAGCAGATAAGGGCCTATGGCCCACCCAGTCTGCCCATTTGAGCATGTAAGTTCAGTTTATGTTTTCCTAGAAGTCTGTTTCCCCCGACCCCTGACCTCCAGAATTCCTTTATGTCTATCCCATGCATTCTTAAATCCTGTAATTGTTTCAGGCCACACCACTTCCTCTGGCAGGGTGTTCCACTTGTCCACTACCCGTTCTGTGAAGAAATTCTTCCTCACGTTTCCTCTGAATCATCCTCCCTCCAACTACATCCCATGCCCTCTAGTCCTGGAACATCTTTTTCTCTTAAAAATAGTGTATTCCTGCACCCTGTTCCTCCCTGTAAGATACTTGTATGTCTCTATCCTATCCCCTCTCTCCCTCCTCTCCTCCAGGGAGTACATGTTCAGTTCCTTCAACCTGTCTTCATAGGACTTGTGATGCAATCTATGCACCATCTTTGTTGCCCTCCTCTGAACCTTCTCTACACAGTCTACATCCTTACGAAGGTAAGGTCTCCAGAACTGTACACTGTACTCCAGGTGGGGCCTCACTAGTGTCTTGTATAGTGGAATTATGACCTCCCTTTTCCTGCTGGTAATGTCCCTGCCTATGCAGCCCAGCATCCTATTTGCTTTACCTGTTGTCTTGTCACACTGTTTCCCTACCTTGAGGTCATCAGAGATGAAAACCCCAAGATCCCTTTCCTGCTTGGTGCATGCTATATCCTCACTCCCAACTGATATATTGTGCCAGGGTTTTTGTGCCCCATATGCATTATCTTGCATTTCTTTGCATTGAATTTCAATTGCCAAACCCCTGACCATTCTTCAAGTTTCTGCAGGTTCCTTCTCATTCTGTCTACACCCTCTGGTGTATTTACTCTGTTACAGAGCTTTGTGTCATCAGCGAACAGTGAAATTCTGCCCTCTAGGTCCTGCGTAATGTCACTGATGAAGATGTTGAATAGGACTGGTCCCAGCACTGATCCCTGTGGTACCCCACTGGTCACGCTTCCCTCTGTGGAGTGACAGCCATTTACTACCACCCTCTGTGTCCTGCCACCCAGCCAGTTGCCTACCCACCACACTACTGTCCTGCCCACACCCATATTCCCCAGTTTGTGTAATAGTCTTCTATGTGGCACAGTGTCAAAGGCCTTGCTGAAGTCAAGATAGGCCATGTTCACTGCCCTCCCCTGATCCACCTCCCTAGTCGCCCAATCAAAAAATTAAATGAGGTTGGTCTGACATGATCTCCCCCTGGTGAAACCATGCTGCCTTGGGTCCTGTAGTTCATTGACAACCAGATGTTCTACCAATTTCTCCTTCAGTAGTGCTTCAATGATATTCCCCACTACCAAGGTGAGGCTGACTGGTCTGTAGTTCCCCGCTTCCTCTTTGTTCCCACTTTTGTATAAGGGGACTACATCTGCTGTCCTCCAGTCTTTGGTTACCTCTCCTGTTTCCAGTGAATGGCTAAATAGCCAGAGGTTCAGCCACCACCTCTCTTAGTTCTTTAAGGACCCTGGGGTGCACCCCATCTGCCCCCTTTGCTTTATCAACTCTTATTACTTCCAGTTCCTTCAGGACCCTTTCTCGTGTAACGGGACTTGTGTCCATTTCTGCACCATTCTCACCCTTTGTACTCCCTTCAGACCCATTACCCTCCTCTTCCTCAGTAAAGACTGAGCAGAAATACCTGTTCAATATGTCAGCTTTACTGTTGTCATCCTCCACGTGGCCCCCATCCTCCCCCTTCAGTCTCACTATCCTCTCTTTTGCCTTTCTTTTCCACTATGTACCCATAAAAGGTTTTGTCCCCTCTACCCACTGATTTTGCAATGTGTTCTTCTGTCTGAGCTTTGGCTTCCCTTACTGACCTCCTGCCTCCCTTTACTTCTCTTGGTACTTCTCCTATCCCTTCTGCCTGTGTCTTTTTTGTATTGCCTGAATGCAATCTTTTTGGCTTTCACTTTCTTTGCTACCTCTTTGGAAAACCATATTGGTCTCCTTTTCCTTTTCCTCTTGCTAACCTGCTTAATGCATAATTCTGTTGTTCTTGTAATCCCCATTGTAAATACTGCCCACTGTTCCTCAACCCCTGATTCCTGCCCCATTCCCCTTAACACCTCTTTCAAGTTTCTCCCCTTTTTCCCAAAGTCTTCCCCCTTAAAATCCAGGATACGTGTTTTTGTGTGATTTGGTTCTGCTCTTTCTGTGATTTCAAACCACAATGACTGGTGGTCACTGTTCCCCAGGTGCTCCCCCACTGTTACCCCATCACACTGTCCCTGTTTGTGAGCACAAGGTCCAGTATTGCCTTCTGCCAAGTTGGTTCCATGACCAGTTGCTTGAGGAAGGCACCCTGAAGGGAGCCCAGGATAAATCTGCTCCTAGTTGATGCTGCTGCTGGGATGCTCCAGTCCACATCTGGAATATTGAAGTCTCCAACCAGTACTACCTCACCCACGACTGCCATCCTTTCGATGGCTAGCATCAGCTCCCTATCTGTTTCTTCCTCCTGGGCTGGTGGTCTATAGACCACTACGGTGTGGATGGCTGGCCCCATTTTCCTTTCCAGCTTAATTCATAGTATCTCTCCCCCATTTTGTTCCTCCAGGATCTCTGTGGCCCTTATGTCATTTTTCACATACAGTGCCACTTCTCCTCCCTTCCTGCCTGCCCTGTCTCTTCTGAATATGTTGTAGCCAGGTATGGCCATCTCCCGGTCATGGCTATCATTACACCAGGTTTCAATGATGGCCACAATGTTCAGGTCTGACTGCACCATGACAGCCTCCAGATCTTCCATCTTGTTGCTAAGGCTCCTGGCATTTGCACACATGGATTTCCATGATTTGACCTCCCTAGACTGTTTCGCTGTTCCACTCCAGCCGCTTCCTTGGTTGTCCTTTATCCCTGGTTCTCCTTGCTGTCTGCCCTTCTGCTGAATTATGCCCCTTTTCTGCCTATCCACCTCTTGGGTGCTAATCTCCATCTTTTGCACACTGCTTTGTAGAGATAGCCACTCTCTGGTTCACTGATTCCACTGCTAGCTGTGAGGGTGAGCAAGTTGGTACCCTCCTTGCTGGCCTGCCACCCCCATTTGCTAGTTTAAATGCTTGTCAATGTAGCATTTAAACTTATCATTGAGTGCTTGGATTCCCCTCCAGGTTGGATGCAGGCCGTCAGGCTTGAACAATTCTCCATCCCTCCAGGTGGGTCCCCAGTCACCAATGAATCCAAACCCTTCCTCACAGCACCAGCTCTTCAACCATGAGTTAAAGTTCCTGGTGCATGCTCTCCTATGCTCTCCCCTTGCCTCTCGTAGGTAGTACATCTGAGAAAGTGACAGAAGTAGCTACTTGCTTGAGACCCCTCCCCAATTTACTTAACTCTTTCTGAACTTCCTTTGGCTCCCCATTTGCCAGGTTATTAGTTCCCAGGTGGATAATGACATCCAGCTCACCCTCCCATCTTGCCTTCCCAGTGATCCTCTTCCTCTTCCTTCCATCCCTCCATGCTGTGGCACCTCGTAGGCACCTCACCTCCCTGTCCTCCCCCTCCTGTATTCCTAGCTGGATCCCTCTTATGATGGAGTCCCCCACCAGGATTTGCTTCCTCCTCCTCTGGAGTCCAGTGCTTTCCCAGCTGAGTTGCCTCCTTGGCTAACCTCCACATCCTTTCCTTCCACTTCTCTGGGTACCTCTATTTAGTTGTCCCTGTTTGCCAGTGTGGCATATGAGTTCTTGAGTGGAATAGGATCTGGGAAGTGCCTCTGCCTGACCTCTCTAACCCATCCTGAGCCCACTGTCATCCAAGTGCTCCTCATTCTCTGCATCCTTTGAGGCAGTTGCATTGGACTGGGTGGTCTCTGGATAGGGGTGATGGTACTCCTGACCCAGTTTACTTCTGCTCTGAGTCTGGCTACCTCATTCCACAGTCCAGAGAGATGCATGCAGATAGGAGAGCACCTCAGTGTCCAGAAGGTCTGCCTGAATATGGCTGCCCCACAGCCACTGCATTGCACCACTCCCCACATTATATTGCAATTATACTGCTATTCCACTACTTGTCTGCTGCTGAAGCTCTCCTAGTTCCCTTTTTATTACTTTACTGTCCTAAAAATCCTGCCACTGATCCTGAGATACTTTTCTTTTTTTTAAAAAAAAAGAAAATAAACCACTAAATAAATAAATGAGTCAAAGCACTTCTTGTGCTGAGGTTGGGCTTCTTCTCCCTTATGCCCCTCCTACTCCACACTCCTTACTATACCCTGTGTTTAGCTCCTGTCAATCAGATTTAACAGGGCATATAATTAAGAGTTGGGGGAAGGGGGGGCGAAAATTTGCAGCAATTAAAGACAGCACAGAAGTACACTACCACTACGTTTTAAATTTTCAACAGCCCCAAAACAATTCTAGTAAAGAGTATAGGAGAATGGGGTGAGAGTTAGGACTGAAGACCCCAAAGTGCACCCCAATGCCGGTTGGGGGTGGGTTGGGGGTCCAAGGGGGGTTTCAACCTAACACCAAATTTCTCACTTTTGTCACTGTGGAACAACCTAACTAATGCATTAAATGGAGTTTTTTGCCTCTAATTTCCCTTCTTTTTGAGAAGGATATCGAGAAATGGTAAATGTAATGTGGCAGTGGGAGGGTTCTGCACTCCCACCACGTCATGCGGCAGTGAGAGAGCGGGGCCAACTACCACATGACGTCTTGTGACATAATAACAGGAACAGCAATGCAAACAGAAGAGCTTACAGTGGCAAACATGGTAATGCAAGCGCGAATGAGAACAGAAAGGGTAATGCACACGGTGGCGTAGAAGGGAATGGTTAGCCATGTGATGTCTTGCCACATAGTAACATGGTACCCACAAACGCAAATGGTAATGGGCATGGTGATGCAAAGTGAAACAGAAAGAGAAACAGTACTGTAGACAGAAATGGTAAAAAATAACGGAAAAGCAAGCGCAAGTGAAAACGCAAAGGATAATGCACATGGTGGTGTAGACGTGAACGGTAAGTGAAAGGGGTATGGAAGCACAAGAGGAAAGGGCAATGGTAACAGTAATGGAAGCACACAGGCTGGGTTTCCCCAAAAACTTCATAGAGAAAGACAGTGAGTACAAAGAATGTATGCATAATAATGGGTCTCAGAGCAGAAAATGAGTTGGAATACTAAATTGCTTTTATCTCAGGAACTGTATGACATAGAAAAAAAATTTAAAAGTCACATGATTTATGACTTTCCTGGATAGTTTTGTACTTAGCCACCTTTTTCCGATGAAACATCTGCATCTTGCACCGTTTCCGAGATACGGGCCCTGAAAGGCGCGACGAATGCAGTAATGTGATCCTAAGGGGAAAAAAAGAGAAGTTCGGAGTGCCATAACTTTGTCTCCCTGTAAAATATTTTCACCAAACCACTAAAAGGCACATATGTGGGATTGTGACTGTCTTCCCCCCAAATTTCAGCCCAAAATACCAAACCGTTATTTTGCAGCAGGGTGCCAAAGTATTGCTGCAATGCGTCGGACACCTTAATGTTATCCTATGGGAAAAAGTGTCTAATTTGAAGTGCTTTAACTTTTCTGCCATATAATATTTTTTAAACAAAACACTGAAAGTCACATCTGTGAGATGTCAGCAGTATTCCTTTCAAATTTCAGCCCAAAACACCAAACCGTTCTTTTGCAGCGGGGTGCCAAAGAATTGCTGTTGTTTTCCCACAGCCTAGAAAAGTACTGTCGCAATTTGCGAAAGCTTTCGGAAATTCATTCAACAGTGTTGCAAGTGCAAAAGTACTTTGCTAAAGTACTTTTCCAAAAATGCAAAAAACATATTTCTGGGGTGTTTTACTCCAAAATAAAGACATGGCTAGCATCCTCAGGGTCTGACTAGGTGAATACAAAAATAATTAGGTTGCTAGTGGGTCCCAAATTTAAATGCCAAGCATTTTTCTGATCACCAACTGAAAACAAAACGCAGATTTGCGACAGTAAAAGGGCCATTTGTGAAAGTAAAAACTTCATTTGCTACAGTGTCGAACTTTTTGTTAACTTTTCCCATTGACTTATAATGGGAACTTGTTTTTTGAATAACTTTTGAACCGTTTACTATTTTTTCACAAAATCTTTGAAAGGCACATCAGGGACCCCAGCCGCATGTTTCCTGAAGATTTCAGACTGCCCACGATCAGGCTGTGTTTGGTCCACTGGACTACCAGGGATACAGGATGTTATTCATTTACACTTAAGCCCACGACTGGGCTGCGAGCAGTCCACTGGACCACCAGGGTTGTAGGACATTATTCATTTATTCTTAAACCTGTGAATGGGCTGCGAGCAGTCCACTGGACCACCAGGGATATAGGACATTATTCATTTACACTTAAGCTCATAATTGGGCAGACAGCAGTCCACTGGACCACCAGAGAGATAGGACGTTATTATTTTAAACAGATGCCCATGATCGGGCATGGGGGGGCCACCACGGAGGTGCAGCCGGAGCTCGGGTGCCCACCCACAGGTGGCAGCTGCTGTGTTGCGCCATGCAATATGGTAGCTCACCTGTGGGTGGCCAGCCATTGTTCCTTTTTTTAGCTCTCCTGTGTGTGGTGCAAGTAGGAGTTGCGCATGCATGGACTCAGCACATCCTGGACTGAATATTGGGATGTGCGGAGTATGCAAGGGCATGACCCCCCACCTGCACCACACATATCACTGATGCACTCCGGCACATCTGGATTTGTGCCAGGCACAATCCCCATTTGAATATCATGCCAGGGCGCATCAGTGGGTTGCACATCATGCAACGCTGTTGCGCCATGCGAAACCCTTTTGAATTTCTGGGCCTCTATATTCCAGATACAGTTAAATTTTTAAGTTTGTCTTTACCTGCTTATATACCCTCATCCCTGAGAGGACTTGCAGTCTAGCTAAATACTTTTGAAAAAAAATATATTTTAATCTTTGTTTTGCCTTCACCATATATGCATCTGAAGATTCATATATCTCCAGGAACCATAATGACTCCAAACCTATATGTGTCAGTCTCTTATCAAGCAGATGAAACCATGTTTTGGTATACTTCAGTATTTTTGCCTCATCCCAACATTGTTTAGGAAACCTGCATTCTTCCATTTTCATTATTTCATTCCAATAGCAAAGTGCACTTCACAATACTTGTAATTCTATGGCATTCATACTTGACTCCAGCCTCAAGAATGTGGTTGGGGTATAATTTGGAAGGCCCAGTATTATTCTGATCATAAAGTTTTGCATAGTCTCTACCAGAGCTAAATTTGAACTTAAGGTCCAGACTTCACTCCCATATAATATCTGGCTATTGATTTCCACTTCAAATGCTCTGTGCACAGCAACAAAAAAGTTTCCCCCAACTGATTTGCAAACCTATTAATTGTCATTGATGTTCTAATCCAAGCTTCTTTTACTATTAACAGATGCATTTTTCGTGTCCTGTTTTTATTAAGTGTCACACCTAAATAGGTAAATTATGCTACTTCTTCTATCCTTATATCATTAAGCAACCAAACTTTAGCATGCTCCTTTCTAGTACCATAGTCCATAGTTTTACTCTTATTTTCATTAAGTTCAGAGGTTTCAGATGTTCAGAATTTGCTCCCAGGGTCCTCTTATGACTCACTTGCATTCTTAAGAGTTGAATAATATCAGCCGCATAAGCAGCATTTGGACTTCCATGTGGTCAACCTGGGGCTGTGGGTATCTGCATATTGCAATTTATTTACCAGTGTTTCAATTCAAAGGGTAATTAACAAAGAGGCAAGGAGGCAACCTTGTTTAATTCTCTTGTCAATCTGTATAGGTTCTGTCAAAGCACTCTCTCTCTCCCTCAAAACTCTTACCTACAGCAGCTGTTGTGTTATGATGTAACATTTTCAGAATTAATAATAGTTCCTTATCAATTCTTAGATCTAAAAGAATTTTCCATAATCTTAATCTGTTTAAATGATCAAAGGCAGAGCTAATTTTCAAGAAGGCCAAACATATTTTTCCCTTTTTAAGGTTCACCTACTTATGAATCAAAAAGTCCAATGTAACTATGTTGTCCAATGTGCCATATGATTTTCTGAATCATGCTTGATATAACAAGATTAATCTTTCTCTTTAACCCAAGTCTCCAGGATAGCTAATTTAACTCTGAAATATATGTCCATGGAAGTGCAAAGCAAAGTAATAGGCCCATAACAAGAGGGGTTCAACCTATCCCCTTTTTTGAATAATGGTATTACCCTCATTCTAGTAGGGTGGCATTTCTAGATTATGACTGACATACTATATGTGCAGATGGGGGCAATATTTTTGTCCTCTATCCAGGGCTTGTTTTACATACTTCCACCAAGACCATATCAATACCAGGTGCTTTATTTATTTATTTTTGCCATCTAATAGTGCAGATCACCTCTGCCTCAGTTACTTTAGGTCAATGATCCTCCCTATCCTCCATTTCACTGACATTTGTGATTTGTAAACTTTGTCCATACAAGAAACTATAATATTCTACCCACATTTTAGACATAATAATATATTCTGTATTAAATTCCCTGTTTGTACCAGATGATTTGCTGTGTCTGATCATTATTGCATATTGCAAGTTGGACCACAGTTTATTTTTATGTTGAGCCTTTTTACTTTCCTGACTCAACTGGTTGAAGAGCCCACTAGGGAGGGAAACATCCTGAACCTGGTCCTTGCCAATGGGGAGCAGGTCAGGGATCTGGCGGTGGAAGCACCATTGGCTGGTAGTGACCACTCCATGGTGTGTTTTACCTTGGACTTGTGAAAGGATACAAGCTAAATGAAGACCTCAGTGGTGGACATTAGGAATGCAAACTTCGCGGAGATGGCAGATATACTCAGTGAGCATATAAGTAAAATCTAGACTGGGATGGACACAGAGTGGCAGTGGGAAATCCTGAAGTGGGGCATCCTGGAGGCCATGAAATCCTGGGCCAGGTCACAAAACAAGATGGCCAGAGCCAGGAAACCTTGCTGGTGGACAAGGGAGGTACAGGTGGAAATGAGGAAAAAGAGGCTGTCCTTTAAAAGGTACAAATACTCCAGTAGTGAGGCAGACCTTGAGGAGTATCATAGGATTTCCACAGAGGTTAGCAGAAATGTTAAAAAGGCCAAGGTGAATAAAGAGTTGGATTATCAAGAGGGATCAGGGAAAGGGAGAAGGAATTCTTTAGATATGTTACCGAGTGGAGGAAGGGTGAGGGACAAATAACAAAGCTGAGGCAGAGGTGAATGGGTAGAGGGGGGATGGAGCAGGCTGTAGTGTTAAATGATTATTTTAGCTTGATACTCACTAGGAAAAGGGATGGGCCATTGCCTCAGAGAGGAGGCAGGAAGGGGGGCATGGGGGGACCTCACAGATGTGGAGACGCTGGTAGAGAGGGTGAGGGAGGCTCTCAAGTCCTTGAGGATGGATAAAGTTCCAGGGCCAGATGGTATCTACCCGAGAGTTCTGAAGGAACTGACGGTTGTCCTGGTTGCTCCAATGATGGAACTATTCAATTTCTCCCTCCAATCAGGATGGGTCCCTCTAGACTGGAGGTTGGCCCATGTCATGCCCCTCCACAAGAGTGGACCTCAAGATGATCCGGAGAACTACAGACCTGTCAGCCTGACATCCATAGTGAAGAAAATGTTGGAGGCCATCTTGAAAAAACAGATAGTGGTGTTCCTGGAGGTAAATGGGATCCAGGATGAAAACCAACATGGGTTTGTCTGGTAGAAATCATGCCAAACAAACCTGGTCAAATTTTTTTGACTGGGTGATATGGTCCCTGGGTGGAGGAAAGCTGGTTGATGTCCTGTACCTGGACTTCAGCAATTCTATCAATTTGGTCCCGTAAGGTAGGCTAGTTTGGAAATTGAAGGAACAGGGGTGGGAGATAAGTTGGTGAGGTGGGTTGCAAATGGCTTAGAAATAGGCAGCAGGGTGTGGTGGTAGGGGGCTAAGTCTTGACACCCAGAGAGGACATCAGCAGGGTCCCACAGGGTTCATTTTTGAGCCCTATCCTTTTTAATGTGTTCATTGCAGACATCGGTGAGGGGGTTGGTAGTAAAATTATTTTTTTCACTGGTGATAATAAATTGGGGGCAATGGTGGATAACAAGGAGGGAAGAAGGGTACTACAGGATGACCTGGTGAGGCTGGAAAACTGGATCCACATGTGGCAGTTGGAGTTTAATGCACATAAATGTTGCATCCTGCATCTAGGTGTTAGAAACTATGGGTATATCTACCACTTGGGGCAGTAAAGCTGACTGTCAGGACAATGGCAAAAGATCTGGGAGACATGATTGATGATAAAGCACTCACCATTGCCTTCTGTACTAAAAGTCAGGATGGCACTCACTCTCAACAAGAAGACAAAAAAATGCTGTCCTTTGGCTCTTTAGAGCACTTTCAGACAAACTTACTGCATACATTTCAAGTTTTGTCAAGTGTGCCAATGGTTTCTATGGCCTGAGACATTACACCACACTTTGTTTCCAGATACCTAGAGGGAATACTAACTATGGCACATCCGTAATCAACTTTTCACTCCCATCTCTATGGAACACTATGCAAAACTCACTAAAGCACTCCTCACTCTCAAGTCTATTCACTTCCAAAGCTCTGATATCTGAATATCTGTGGGAAACCTTCAGCTGCTTTAGTTGTCCTTGAGTCCTCAGCTTCTGGCTCCTCCATGTTTCTAACATAGTAGAATGTCACTCAACTCACAACCCTCTCATGGGAAACCCAGCACTTCTAGCTTTTCTCCTCCATCCTTGCATCTGCTCCCCTTCTCCCTAGTGCACCAATGTTCCTTCTTCCTCTCCATGATATCTTCATTAAGGTACTAGCCTCCATTTAGTAGAGTTAGCCTAGGTTTATTTTCTCCTCTCTCCTATGAGATCTCATTACAAATTGTACCTGTGTGACCCTATGTTAAACTTAAGTTG
Organism: Neoceratodus forsteri; assembly: GCA_016271365.2. Lineage (NCBI taxonomy): Eukaryota > Metazoa > Chordata > Ceratodontiformes > Ceratodontidae > Neoceratodus > Neoceratodus forsteri. The sequence goes on along the minus strand of CM028130.1, from coordinate 661,781,028 downwards.
GTCTGTATCAACCTTTACCTGTATTATGTTGTTGCTTCCGAGTCTCTGCAATTGTGTCTATTTATTGTATTGTTTTTTTGTCCAGGATCACTTTGAAAATGAGCATGCTCAATGGTGTTGATGCCTGGTTAAATAAAGTTTGATTAATTGATTAAAGGGAACCACTCAGAGCAGTGCAGGAGAGCAGCGCCTAAGGCAAACAAAGTGCTTGGGTGTATTTCCAGGGTGATAACATCCAGGAGAAGGGAGGTTGTATTTCCCCTGTACACCTCACTAGTGAGGCTGCATCTGGAGTACTGTGGGCAGTTCTGGCACTCATACCTAAAAAAGAACATCACACTGCAGGAGAGAGTCCAGAGAAGGGCAATGAAGATGCTTAGTGGTCTGGAGGTGTAGACATATGAAGACAGACTTAGGAACTGAACATGTACTGTTTGGAGGACAGAAGGGATAAGAGGGATATACTAGTATACTAAAATGCCAGCAGAATAGGTTTAACAATCTTTTAAGTATGCTCATTTGGTCAGCCCCACCCTGTGAGCTGATCTTGCTGCCCCCCTCACAATCTCTGGCTTCTCCCTTCCTAGTCCTGAATATTCTCATTGCACTGGTTTTTGCTTCCAGAACCCTTCACCTGTACCTTTCCCACCCCCTCTTTAACCCCTCCACTGTTTCTGCCTCCACTAGCCCCCTTGGCAGTGCATTCCATGGCTCCACCACCTTCTCAGTGAAGTATCACCTCCTCCTTTCTCCCCTGAATTTCCCTCCCTCCAGCTTCCACCCATGCCCTCTAATCCCCCCCCTTCCTTTGGAGCACCATGACTGCTCCTCCCTATTATCCCCTTCATGTACCTGAAGACCTCTATCATGTCCCCCCGTTCCTTCTCTCTTCCAATGTGTACATATTTAGCTCTTCGAGCCTCTCCCCATAGGTCCTATCCCCCAAGCCCCAAATCATTTTGGTTGCCCTCCTCTGAACCCTCTCCAGGAGTTCAATGTCCCTCTTTAAATTTGGCCTCCAAAACTGCAAGCAGTACTCAAGGTGCGGCCTCACCAAGCAGTTATACAGAGGGAGTATCACTTCCCTCCTTCTGGAGGTCATCCCCCTAGTGATGCATCCAAGCATCATGTTGGCCTTTGTCACTGCCCTCCTACAAGTCTCTGAGTTGTTCATCTTGACATCCTCCACCCCCCCAGATCCCTCTCTGCCATCGAGACTTGTATCATTCCCCCCCCCCAGGGTGTACACTTGGCCCTGGTATCTGGCTCCCAGGTGCAGTACCTTGCATTTCCCTGCACTGAAACTCAGTTTCCACTTTCTAGACCACCTTTCCAGAGCCTCCAGGTCCCCCTGTAGGGCCACCCTCCCCTCCTCCCCATCCACCACTGCCCCCAGTTTTGAGTCATCCACAAAGAGACTTATCTCACTCCTGATGCCCTTCCTTATGTCAGAGACGTATGTGTTGAATAGGAGGGACTCAAAGACTGATTTCTGAGGGACTCCACTAATGACCTTCCTTGAGGATGAGACTTTCCCACCAACCATGACCCTCTGGTCCAGTTCTGGAGCCAATTGCCTATCCATCTGATCATCTGGTTCCCCACCCCATTTCTCTAAGATTATCTAACAGGCACCTATGAGGAACAGAGTCAAACACCTTGCTGAAGTCAAGAAAGAGGACTTCCACTGGTTTACCCATGTCCAAGGCACTCATCACCCAGTCATAGAACTCTACAAGGTTTGTCTGACATGATTTTCCTGGAATGAATCCATGCTGTCTATCATCCAGACACCCCAAGTTTTCCAGGTCCCCCCACAGTCTCTCCTTGACAATGACCTCCATCACCTTGCCCACCACCGATGTCAGGCTGATGGGCCTGTAGTTCTCTGCCACCTCCCTTGATCCCCCCTTGTAGATAGGCACTATTGTGCCATCTTCCAGACCTGGGGCACCCAACCTGTTCTCAGAGAGATGCTGAAGAGCTCCATCAGGGGTTTCGCCAGGACATCCACCAGTTTCTTCAGCACTCTGGGATGTACTTGATCCGGCCCTGGTGCTTTCTCCATCTTAAGGGACCCGAGGGCTTCCCTCACTCTCTCTACCATGATTTCCTTTTCTGTTACCTCGTCCCCCTGCTTTGCCTTACCCTCACCTGCCAGTGATGCCCCCCCTCCCCAGAGCCACTGATAGGTAAGGGTCACCTCCTCAGTTTCACCATCTCCTCCCATGTATGATGCAGCTTCCCCATTTTCCTTGGTGAAAACTGAGGTGAAGTACTCATTTAGTACCTCAGCCTACTCCCCCAGGTCTTGTGCCCATCCCTCCCTTGTTTAAATCCTGCTAATCTGCCCCTTCACTCTTCGTTTTTCCCCAATGTATCTAAAGAACCCCTTGTTCCCTCTCCTAATTTCCCTGGCCAAGTTCTGCTTCTTCCTTACCTTAGCTGTCCTCACCACTCTAGTGGTCCTTCTGGCCATCAGCTCGTACTCCCCTCAGTCCCTTTCACTCCTTGAGCACTTGAATTACCTATAGGCCACCTTTTTTCCCTTCACCACCTCCTGAACCTCCCTGGTCCACCAGCAGGGTTTTTGGGCCCTACTTCATTTTGTCTTACTCTTGCGCAGTTGTTGGTAGCATTCTGCACACCCCTCCTGATGATTGCCCACCTACTGTCAGCGTCCATGTCTAGCCAAATCCCATCCAAGTTCTCCTTAAGGATCCTTCCCATTTCCTTGAAATCCACCCCCTGAAGTCAGTTACCTCCGTCTTTGTGCAGCCTTCTACTCCACCTAGGTTCAGGAAGAACCAGACCGTGGCATGGTCACTTCCCGAAAACAGGTCCCTTTCCTCCAGGCCCCCAATTTGGTCACTGTCTGCCAGGACCACATCCAGTATCCACTCCTCCTTGGTCAGTTCCCCCATCTGCTGAGTTAGGAATGCATCCTGAAAGACATCCAACAACCTCTGTTCCCTGGCCACTGAGGATGTCATAGTCTCCCAGTCTGTTCCTGGCATGTTTAAGTCCCCCAACACCATCACCCTTCCCCTTCCCAATCTGCAGTGTCTCCCAACATCTTCCACCAGACTCTCCTCCAGCTTCTCTGCTAGTGCAGGGGGTCTATATACCACTCCTATTTTTACTCTCTTGCCCACCCTTGCTATCAAGGTGACCCAAATTGCCTGCACAGTTCCCTCTGCCTCCTCCAATCCTCCTATGGCAATGCAGTTTTTGACCATTATTGCTACCCCTCCTCCCCTTCCCTTCCCCATGTACTTCCTGAACATGGTGTAACCCTCCAGGTTCAGGTCCCAGTCATGCCCTGTGGTGGCCCAGGTCTCAGTGACCACTGCCACATCCACCTCTCCCTCAATTAGCATCACCTGGAGCTCAGGCATTTATTGCCCAAGCTCCTGACATTTAGCAGGACTACCTTTCACCCTTTCCCTATATTTCCATTTCCCCTGCTCGTGATCCCTTGGGGATTCTGTCATCCCCTGGTCTGCACCTTACCAGTCGGCCTTTTCCTGCATTCCTCCAGCTCCCCAGGGATGGTGGAGACCGAGTCCCTTCTTTTTTGACCCCCCTTGACAGTCTTTTCTCCCAACCCTCCCACCTTCACAAGTTTAAACCCCACCTGTCACCAGTGAACTACTCTATTTTCAACTTAAGGATTTCTTTCCTTTCTGAATTGAGATGTAGCCCATCTCTAGCATACAGACCCTTATCCTCCCAGGTCTTCCCCTAATCCCCCCATCAATCCATACCCTCTGGCCCCACACCACTCTCTGAGCCACTGGTTTATCACCCTAATCTTCCTCTTGTGATCCTCACTAACCTTGACACTGGCAGGATTTCTGAGAAGGAAATTGTGCATCCGATATCATGACAGACCCTGGCAAGCTCCCTGAACCTTTCCTGTATCTCTAGTTCACTATTTCCCTCAATGTCATTGGTACCCAGGTGGACCAGTATGTCCGGGAAACCTCCATAATCCATTGCCAGCTGATATACCTCATGCTTGGCCCTGTGAACCATTAGTCCAGGGAAGCATTTTGTTCTAAGCAGGCAGACTTCTCCCCATCCAATTTGATCCCCTGATCATGGAATTACCCAACAGGAACACTCTGGCTGCCCTTTTTCCTCCATTTCCCCCATTCCATGTCCCTCATCCTTTCTACCAGCCCCTTCCCCAGCTGGTTCCTTGTTCCTCTGCCTATCTGGGTACCACCTGCCAACCCCTTCTTATTTTCCCTGGCCACACCCTCCTCTCCAATCCTATGCCTCTCATCCTCCTGAGTATACTTATGTACCTCGCTACCCCCACTGTTACTGCTCATGACGGGTCCTTCCCCCATCTACTAAATTAACCTGACTTGTCCTCCCTTCCTTCCCATCTCTGTTCAGCCCCTCCTTGCTTGTCATGCTCCCCTGGCCTAAATCCTCAGCTCCCTTTACTGTATCCTTCTTGTACTTCTGGCCCTTGTCCATGCCCTTTCCTCCCAACTGGTCATTTTCCTTGTGCTTTCCTCCCTCTACCTCCTCATCCTCCTGCTCTGATCCACTGCTACCCCCATTTTCCTGCATTCCAAGTTACTCCATGTTCCTCCTGCTATCCAGCCCCACCTCCTGCCCCCACTCCCTTTCCATCTCTAACCACCCCTGTCATGGCTACATCACCCCCCTCATCCTCAAGCAGAAGAAGAAGAAGAAGAGAACTGAAGTGTTTACTGAGCTTAAGGTCTGATCTACCACCCCCCATTGCTTCCTTCTGTCCTGGGCCAGCCATCTGCCTACTTTCCTGAGAATGTCCTCCCTTTGTCCCCCATCTGTGAGGGTCCCCAGTTACCTGCCTGCTTCCTTCATAGTATCCTCCTTTTGGACCCCATTTGCCAGGGTCCCTATGTGATCCCAGAGTACTCTCCTGCACTCCTTTCCCTATGCTCCCACCCCTGGTGCTTGGTGCAACCCTGTGGGAGAGCCCCTGCCGTATTCCCCAACCATACCACCCCCTTCCACCAGATATCTCCTAATCCCCTCAACCTCCTTCCTAAGCTTTGCCAGCTTGTAGCACACTGGACAACCACTGAACTTCAAATCCCAGTCCAGTAACATGGCTGGCTCATACCCTGTGCACCCCACCATCCTCCCAAAGATGCCAGCTCTCATGACATGTGGTCCCATCCCCCTCCAAGTAGGTTTCCTTGGGTGAGCCACCAGGTTCCCCACTAGTCCAAGACTTTTAAATTTGCAACACTTGAGTGGCTGAACTTTTCCCCACCTGACTATTAGCATTAAGAGTTTGCTCACAGGGGAAGTTTGCACTCCTTAAACTCCTCCCTCCCAGCTTTTAAGCTAAACCCCAGTCGATCTTCTATATTTAAGAAAGGCTAATGCAAGGGTGGGAGGAGGGCTTTCAAGAAAGTTCTTAAGGAGTTAGGCCAATTTTAAAACACAACTTACAAACAATAACAACTTACAGAAACTTATGACAAAGTTAGCTTTCCAGAACCTCACCACATTTTAAAACTTCAACTGCTACCTCTGCCCCAGTAAAAAAACTTAAAATGCCTCAGTGAGAACTGTAAACAGAGATTAACAGAAATGCAAACAACCTTGATTGGCTGGCTGTGTTGCTGGCAAAGACCCTCCCCCACAAGAACAGTCTCCAGCTAGCACAGAAAGTTTTAAGGCTTTGTGTCCCTCTATTCCAGAAAGTTCTTAAGGAGTTAGGCCAATTAAAAAAAAAAACTTACAAACAATAACAACTTACAGAAACATATGACAAAATTAGCTTTCCAGAACCTCACCACATTTTCAAATTTAAACTGCTACCTCTGCCCCAGCAAGAATATATATGATAGAGACTGTCAAATACCTGAAAGGGTTCAACAGGTGGCACAAGAAGGGTCTGGTCAAGTTGAAGGAGGAGGGAACTACGAGAAGCCATAGTCTAAAGTTAGCAGGGGGCAGCACAGAGGGGAGGCAAGGTGGTATTATTTCACAGAGATGCTGTTGGTGCCCAGGAATGCACTGCCAGCTGATCTGGTAAAGCTGGAAACTGTGGGGGGTTTCAAGAAGGATTGGAAGAGGCACAGGGGTACAGTATGGGTGGGAGTATGGTGATCACCAGAGGTGTACTGGGTGGATAAATGCATGGGAGGAGTGAAATAATGGGGGGAGGCAGACAAGCTACTGAGCACTGCAACTGAGCTGCATTGGGCAGACAAAATAGACCATTAGGCCTAATCTACTGTCAACTATGTATGTATGTATGTATTTATTTTATCAGAATTTTATGTTCCCTATTAAAGTTCATTTAGGCCTGTCTTAAAAAACTGTAAGTTGTCTTTTCTGCATTTACCAGCTTTTATCACTGCATTCCTTACTGTTCATATTCCCCATCATATCATCCATTCTTTTTTAAACTCCTCCTGATAATGTTGCACTCTATCATTCTTTCCTAAGGATCCTAGGAAATCATTAAATATTTGTTCAAGGTAGACAAACATATTACACATGTTACAGTCCTCAATAATATACTTTGCATGTTCTATTAAGTTGGCACAATCAGTTTTGATCTTATTCTCACTTAGTGTAATGATTTTATCTTTACAGAAGAGCTTCCAATTTATTTTTTTCTTATTCAAAACAACCATGTGATCATTTGCTTCATCCAGTATCCCTACAGGATATAGATATTGCATCTCAGTGAAGCAATCCAAGGTGACAGATATGAAGAAGAGATCACTATCCCATTCCTCTATTACAACAAATCCCTTCACTAATAGAAAGGACAGAACATATATTAAGGCAATGTCAATCACTTTTCCCCCATTTTTAGTGGGAAATGTAATGTTACAATGGTAATCTCCCTGGGTCTTCCCATTTAGAATGCTCATCCAATTTACTGCTGCACAATTAAGCAGTAGTGCCCCCTTTTTATGTAATGTCTTGTCCATGGAATTTCTGATTGGTATAGCCAGGGTGTCATCAAGTTCCCACCCAGACAAATATATGTCAAAGGCATTCAATATTCTTGCATTGGCATCACCAATTACACCGATGAGGGTAGAAAAGAATCTTTCATGCAGAATTTCCAAAATGTATTTATTTATTCATGGAAACGATTTACCAGAAAGGCACACTGAACAACAAGTTGCTCATCTCATGGTGCATCGTGGGGGAGAGGGTAATAGGGAGATACAGATACAAATACAAAGAACAGTCAAAAAATGCAAGCATTCATATATAGTAAAAGTAGATTTGTACAGGCATTGGATACCGTAAGTGATACATTAAGGCTTACAAGGCACATTAGCTACTATACTCGGTACTATACTTGGCCTAAAAAACAGACAGAAGACTTTATCGAGCCTAATATGTCTGACTCCCTTTAAACAAGGGGTCTTCATGCCATGATCCTGTGAACAGATAAGTGTCAAGCTTATTTTTAAATACAGTGATGCTGTCTGAATTCATAACTTCTGGTGGAATTGAATTCCATGTATAAATAATTATTTCAGTAAAGAAATATCTGCTCTTGTTTTTATATGGGTATGTTAGTTTGATTTGCTTATCATGGTTCCTGAGGTTAAATTTCCAAACTGAGTAACAAATGCCCAGATCCTCCATTAGATCATTATCCCTTGAGATTTTGAACATTTGTAGTAGGTCACGCCTTGTGCATCTCTTTTCCAGTGGATACAATTTAAGTATGTGTCATCCAGTCTAATATATGTTACTACTGATTCCTCTAATCAACTTAGTTGTTCTCTGATGGACTTTCTCAAGGGCATTCACATCCATCCACAACTAGGGACTCCACAAAGGACTACAATAATTGTAACATGGTCTGACAAATGCTTTGTACTGTGGCATAGTGCAATATCTCTGCCTTGTTACAAATGATCTTCAAATAGTGCTTATGATTCTATTTGTTTTATTGACTAAGTCCTTACAATGTCCAGAACAATATAAGGCATTGCTTATTAAGATTCCCAGATCTCTTTCATGGGTAACTGTTATTTAAGTTTTATAAATAAGGGAGTATTTTATTTGTCATTCCTACCACCAAGTGTAAAACTACACAATTGCATTCCATTCTGACCTGCCCAAAACTGGAGTTGTGTCAGATCATGCTGGAGTGTACCTACCTTGTGAACATTCCCCCACTTCTGCACATAGTTTAGAGTCATCTGCAGATTTCACACTTTTGTTTAGAAGTGTTTTGTTCATGTCAGATATAAAGACATTGAATAACATAGGTCCCAGAACTGACCCCTGCAGCACCCCACTACCAATGGGACCTTGTTCTGACAGATGTCCTTTTAGTCTAACTCTTTGGGTCCTATTTTGTAGCCAGCATTTAACCCAGTAAATGATGTATGTATTTAAGTGTAACACTTTCATTTTGTCAATCAACTGGAGGTGTGGAACCCTATCAAAAGCTTTCTGGTAATCCAGGAATACTATACTCACTGATTTATTATTGTCATGCAAATTGCTTATATTGTTGTAAAATGTGAGCATGTTTGTTAAATAAGAATTTTTTTTAAAGCCATGTTGTGTTTTATCTGATATGTTTTTGGCTTCTAAATCCTTTTCCAGTCTATCCCTTAATAGGGACTCAAAAATCTTGCACTGTACCGAGGTCAGCCTTATGGGCCTATAATTCTCCATTTTAGCCTTATCCCCTTTTTATAAATTGGGATGATCTCAGCTTCCTTCCATTCACTCAGTATTTCTCTGGTGGTTAAAAACAGCCAAAAGAGTTTGTAGAGAGGTTCAACCAGCCAGTCCCTTATTTCTTTTAATAATTTTGGATGAAGCTTATCAGATCTCACTGTTTTTGATGTATCTAATTAATTTAGTTTATCTTCTATTTCACTTCTAGACATTATATCAGGCTGTATACCCATATCACTTGTGTGGACTTACATGCTGTAGAGACAGAGGGTTTGTGGTAGATAGAGCAAAAATAATTATTAAACACCCTGGCCATCTGTAGTGAATCTTTTTGTTCCCTATCATCTACTCTGATAGGGCATACCTCTCTGTTTGTAGATTTACTGTTTATATAGGCATAGAAGGTCTTTCTGTTATCTTTTAAAAGAGCAATCTTGAATTCTAGAACAATCTTCTCCATCCTTAACATTTTTTTGGCTTTATGTAGCTGATCTTTATAAGTTTGTATATTATATGAACTGTTCTACCTTTTATTGCCCGGTATGCCTGTTTTTTCCTAATTACTTGTCTATGGACTTTGCTAGTGCACCACACCAGGACCTTACCTTTCTTATTGTAAGATTTCTTTTAATGGGATAAATTCCTTTTCTGTTGTGAGAATTTGGTTTTTGATTATCAACCTTAAATTTTGGGTGGTATCACTATCATTGTCCCAGTTCCAATTTCTGAGTTTATTTCTTATTTTGCCAAAATCTGCTTTTTGATAGTTCCTAAGCACAGTTCTTCCTGATAATATAGTGGGTGTGTTACTGTACTTAAACAGAATAGTGTTATGATCACGAAACATTAGTGGTTCTTGAATCTTCAGTCCAGTCACACTATCTCCAGTTTTCGACAGAACCAAATCCAACACATTAGTTAATCTGGTAGGACTATCTACCATCTGTGTTAACCAATTATCATAACATAGATCTAATGATGCCTGCTCTTGCCCATTGTTTACCATTCTGTGGGTCCAGTCTATACCCAGGGCATTAAAGTTCCCCATTAATAAGAAATCTTTATTAGTAATAATCCCATCTACAGTATCCACCATCACTGAATTTTCTGTTTGATTTATGTCCGATGTCTATATGTTACTCCCACTCTTAGTTTTTTACATCCCACAAGGCATATGTTGACCCATAGAATATCAAATTGTTGTGTAGTTTGTTTTGTAATAATTTATTCTCATTCAATGCTTTTTTTTTGACAAATAATGCCACCGCACCTCCTCTTCAATCTTTCCTATCCTGTCTAAAGAGTTTATACCGATTAATAAATGTATTACTGGTGACTTTTTCTATCTACCAGGTCTCAGTAATTGCTGTGAGGTCTATACTTTTCTGTGTTAGGAGACATTCAAGGTCAATCATTTTGATGGTGTTGAGGTTCCTAGCATTTGTTAATAGGACTGACATCCCAGCTTTACTTCTTTTACTTTTCTTTGTTTTATGACATTTTATGTCTTGGACTACTGGTCGTTCATCCTGAAGCCCACAACTTGCTATTTTTTTCACACTGAAGCATAAAATGTATTCCTCAGTTTTCTGGTTCCCTCTTTATTCAAGTGTAGTCCATCAGGACTATAGAGATCTGTTTTGTTATGAAGTTCTCATAGCTGGTTATGCAATTTATATTATTTTCACAACACCACTTCTATAGCCAGTTGTTGTATTGCCTAGTCCTATAAGACCTACCCTTACTGGCTCTAGGTACTGGCAATACTTCAGAGAATATTACATCTGCATCCAAGGATTTGATCATTTCACAGATCTTTATAGTATCCTCCATTGTGTCTGTTACATTCCAAAAAGCCCAGCTCATTAGTTCCAGCAAGGCTAAGAATCTGTTTTGGTAAGCAGACATTTTTCAACATTGCTTGGTGCATTTGTGAACTATCCTTAAGTTTTGTGACACTATATGAACAAGTAGCTGTGTTCATTTTATATCCCCTGGCTGAGTCTCTGTTTATATATTTTATAATGGAATCCCCCAGTATGAATACCTGTTCTGGGCTTTCATATAGAGTCATATCTATGTTTTGAGTTTCTACCCTTGTCTGAGCTTCCTGAAGTAGAAGTGGTGATGGTATCTCAACCAGCGGCTCATTTAGATTATTAGGAATATCTACTGAAGTGGTTGATGTGGATACTAAAGGAGGGGTAGAAATGTTGGAACACAAATTTGGAATGATTTAAAGTGCAATCAGTATTTTCAAGTGTTGGGGGCAACTGAGTGACAGTAGAGAGATGAAAAAATTAGACAGTGCAAGAAATAAGCTGAACACAACTAGAGGCATGAGCAGTTTGAGTAGCAGTAATTTGTAAGGGCTGAAAAGATAGAATAAGGGGAAGTTAAGTGTCTAATTTGAAGTGGTAATGAGTTCCAGAGCTTTGGGAAGTTGTGAGAAAAGGCAGACTGGCCAGCAGCAGTGAGTCTTTGAGGGACATTCAGCATCCTGGTGTCAATTGATCTGAGTGAGTGTTCAGGGGCTGGAGGGATAGTCAGAGCCATCAAGAGATGGGGAGGGAGTTGAATCAGAATTTAGAGGAGAATTTAGCAATATGGGTCAGCAGGCCAGTTGGTAAGTGAAGGGAAAGCAAGGGAGTCATAAAGATAACAGTGGTGGGTGTGTGGAGGTGCATCAAGAGCAAAACGGCAGAAGGAGTTGAAGAGTGAATCCAATCTGGTTAAGACGGACTTCAGGTAGCACTGTGAACGACATCACAGTAGTCAAAAATAGGGAAAATCATATTCTTGACTAGTTTGCCCCTTACCGGAAGAGGTAGGTTGTTGCAGTTCCCAAAAAGAACGCTAAACTTGGGGCATAGTTTTTTTTCAAAATAGTGTCCATATGTCCACAGAGGTTGAGGTGTTGGTCAAGCCAGACCCCAAGGTATCTGAAGGAGGAGGTGCCCTCCCATGAAGTCTTATCGAGAGTGTTGAAAGAGGAAAGGGAGGGTGAGCCTGGAGAGTCTCCATCTTGTACCAAAGGTCATAGAGACAGTCTTTTTGGCATTTAGAGAAAGTTGGTGAGTGTTAAGCCAGAACTGGAGCTTATTGAAGTCCAATTGGAGTCTGTTTTCAACATTTAACGTGAACAGGACAGTGAACAGTGAATGGGAGGTGAACAGGACAGTGTTATCAGCATAAATATGGATGGAGGTTGAGGTACATACTGATGGAAGGTCATTTGACAATATAGAGAAAAGTATGGGCCAAGCACTGATCCTTGAAGGATGCCGGTGTTGGTTGGAAGGGGGGGATAATGAGTCTGCAATCCTGACTGATTGTGTCCTAACTATAAGGTAAGCTCTGTACCAATTTGTGGCAGAGATAGACTGACCAGCTGAGAAGAGGTTGTTTAGGAGAAGGGAGTGGGAAATCATGTTGAAAGCCTTTTCAAGGTCGACAAAAATGGCAGAGGTGATTAGGCCACTATCCATCCCTGTGAGGATGGGGTCTGCGAGCCTAAAATCAGATTGGAAAGGGGTGAAAAAGTTAGAATAAGAGAGGTAGTTGGAGAGCTGAGACAGGACCAGATATTCCTGGAATTTGGAAAGGATAGGGAGAAGGGAAATTGGGTGGTAATTTCCAGGGGAGGAAGGATCAACCCTCCTTTGGTAGAGGTAAGACTGTGACTTGTTTCCAGATTTTAGGCACTGTGGCTATGGTGAAAGAAAAATTTAGGATGCCAGTCAGTGGAGTGGCTATTGCTGGGGTGGAGAGATAGATGAGCATGGGCTCCAGTCGGTCAGGTGAGCTACCTTTAGTAGGGTTTAGAGCTAGCAGAACAGATAGGGTATCTGCAGGGGTAACTGAGGAGAAACAGAAAGCTTCACTGTATGAGGTTGCATTTTGAGGTGCTTGGGTTGGAGTCAGTTGGGAGGGAGGGAAGGATGGAGTGGAGGGAAGCTAAAAGGGTGGATGCACAGGAGGTAAAACAGCAGTTGAATTCTGTGGTTACAGCAAGATGGTCAGGGACTAGGGTATTATATATTTAAAGGGGAGGTTTGATGGGGGGAGAATAAAGCATGTAAACCTTTTAGAATTTTAATGGGTTGTTAATATTGGTTTGGAAGGAGTTTCTAAAGTATTCTTCCTTAGCCAGCCTAGTAGCATTTGTGCATTTGTTTCTTAGGGTATGGTAGATCATATAGTCATGTGGACTGTTAGATCCTTTGTGCTTTTTCCAGGTTTTGTTTTGAACTCATTGACATGTGAGAAGCTCTGGTGTGATCTATGGGAGAAGTTTGCATGAACCCTGGAGCACCTGATGGGGGTAAATAGGTTCCAGGTGGAGATGAATTTGTCTTTGAAGTAGTCCAAAGCACTGTCAATGGATTGGGCCAAGGAGATAGAAGTCTAGTCAGTTCACACTAGACCTGTGGAGTAAGGGGTCAAGGTCAGGAGACTTAATGGACCTTAAGTGAACTAACTTGGATGGAACTTTGGGCCTATGAATTTTCCAAGCCACTAAAATCATATGGTGATATCTTAGTGAGTCTGGTAGAAGTCCAGGTTTTATGACTGTATGTGGGTGAGAGGTGAGGGCCCAGTCAATCAAAGAGTGGTTTGGGGACCTGAGGTTCAGATGAGTTGGTTCAGTGATTTGTTGTGATAGGTTCTATGATGTTATGTCATTTCAGAGTTTAGTGAGGGAGGGGGCATCCCAGTTTTGATTAAAATCCCCCATTATGTATAGCTCACCAGCAGAGGAGTGGGCAACAATGTTAGTGATGAGATCAGAAACAATAGTAGGGGATAGTCCAGGTTTTCAGTAAACACCAGCTACATAGATTGGGAGAGAGAGGATGGTAGTGACAGTCTTAAGAGGGGCACTTCTTAAGTCATTGGGAGGGATGTGGATAAGATAATATCAGTATTGAGAGAAGAGGAGACATACATAGCAATACCGCCTTCTCTACTTGCTCAGTCTTGCCTGTGGATTGAGTAACGTGGGATGGTGATTTTATTGTTTGCTATTTTGTTATTTAGCCAGGTTTCAGAGACAATAAGGATATCAGGATCAGGAGAAGTGGCATGAGGTTGTAAAAGGTCAAGATTAGGTAGTAAGCTATGTATATTTACATGGAGTAGCTTGAGGTCACAGGGAAGGGCTTGGCGACTAGCAGGGGGAGGGACGTATGTGTTAGTATGAGCATTGGGAGTAGTATGGTGAGGGCCTGGATTTAGGTTGATGTCCCCTGAGAATAGCAGTAGGAAGGTAATGATGAGGTAGTGAAAATTGTCTCTCTTATACCAAGGTTTTGATATGAACAGTCATGAGATGTGGTAAAGAATGTGGGTAGAAGGATTTTGCAGCTTTAGCAGTGATATTAAATAATAGGAGTTTAAGAGGGGGAAGATAGAAGCTATAGGACAGGAGAGGAAGTAGGACAAAGAAGATGGATCATATGTTAGAGTAGCAGGATAGGGGATATGAATGGGGGGCTTGAATGAAGGGATGGTAGTACCCTGCACCAAGGAGGGGGAGTTGAAATGAGGATAGCCCTGCATAGTAGATGGTGTAAGGATGGGAAAGAATGTGAGGAGAAGCCAAGGTGTACAGGGATACGTGTTGTACTGAGAGGCTATGTCAAAGTGGGAAAAGACACTGAAGAAATGGAGCAAATAACTGAGTGTTAGTATCACTGGTTTATATCCAGTAGGGTAAGTTCCTGTAATAGGTACAATTATTGTGGGAAATGGAACAAAGAGAAAAAAATGGAGCAGGAATTTCAGTGTGGGTGCCACAGGCCCACAAGCAAAAAATGTGGCAGAAATTGCAGTGTGAAGCTGCTGTTTTATAGCTAGTGGAGTAAATACCAGTAGTAGTTACTGACTATATTTGGTAAAGGCACAGGAGAAAAATGATGCAGTGTTTATGCACTAGGTTTTAAGTCCATAGAGTAAATGCCTGGAAGAGGTGACTGGGAGCAGGTAAAGTAAGTGCCTGTAATAGGTAATATGGAAAAATATGAACTTGGAACAGGGTCACTGATTACCAATTAATTTAATTGAATTAGGTGGCTGTGAGTGGTAAGAACATTTAAAGAGTGCCAGGGCAGGGGATGGCGGGCAGGAGAAAATTCAGGCTACTATTCTAGTTTGGAGCAGGCTAGGACAGAGAGGCAGCGAAGAAGAGAGTCCATTCAGGGCAAAGTCGGCAGCAAGGCTCCAGGATTTCAATCAGGGTTACCTTGTCAGCTGAGTGGAGCAGCGGGCAGTGGCAGCTGCAGAGGGAGTAGCACCACAAGGGAGGAAGCCCAATCAGGGGCTGGGCACCAAATCTGAAAAAGCAATGGAAAAAACATAGTTTTAAACAGGAGGAACAAAAATCAAGGGGGAGGGATTCAAATTCTAAGGAAGACAGTGTTGCCAGAGAGAATGGCAGGGGAGATGGACAAAAGAATCGAGTAATCGGAGGGTGGGGATTAGCTGTAGATGTAGGAGCAGGAAGAATAAGAAGACTGAATAGATGGGGTTTGGAGGTACCGAGGACTCGGTGAGTCTGAGGGAAACAGCAGGAAAGGAGAAATTACAACAGAGAAAAATCACAGTTTCACTAAAATAAATAATAAAGAAGCGAAGCACTCCACTAACAGTGTCTGGTTAATACAAGGTAATAAATCCTACATGATCAATACTGAGTAAGTCACAAAAAGGTATTAACAAGCATTAACAGGCAACTGTCATAACTGAAATTAATTATTTTAAAAGAAACAAATGCTGCTACTCTAAAATTCAAGCTACTATTCTAGCTTGCAGCAGGCTAGGACAGAGAGGTAGAGCAGAAGAGTGTCCAAGCAAGTCAAAGTCAGCAGGAAGGAACCAGGATTCAAATCAGGATTACCTTGTCAGTGGAGTGGAGCAGTGGGTGGTGGCAGCTGCAGAGAGAGCCATGCAACAGGGAGGGGAGCCCGATCAAGGGCTGGGCACCAAATCTTGTCAGCCAAGTGGAGCAGCAGGCAACGGCAGCTGCAGAGGCAGCCGAACCATGGAGAGGGGAGCCTGATCAGGGGCAGGGCACCAAATCTTGTCAGCCAAGTGGAGCAACAGGTGGTGGCAGCTGCAGAGGAAGAGTCGCCATGAGAGAGGAGCCCGATCAGGGTCTGGACACCAAATATTCTCAGCCGAGTGGAGCAGCAGGTGATGGTAGCTGCAGAAGGAACTGCACCATGGGGACGGGAGCTGATCAGGGCTGGGCACTAAATCTTGTCAGCCAAGTGGAGCAGCAGTTGCTGGCAGTTTCAGATGGAGCCACACCATGGGGAAGGGAGCCTGATCAGTGACAACTTCTCAGATATCTCATTTTTTATCATATTTGGTAATTTTGTGGCAACGTACATATTTATTCAGACGCATACTGATTTTTCTAATTCCCCCAACACATTACTTAAGAAATATGGATACCCCAAGTCCCCCAAGTCTAATTTAAGAGCTTCCCTGAATGCATTTATTGTTATCAGAATCTCCTTACCACCATTGGCATGCCCATATTTGGTTGACTTTTAGCAGAGACATAATAAACACAATATCCCACCACTAGATTAGGTTTGACTTTCTCTAGCCATATTTCCTGTAACACTACAATAACATATTTCCTAATATATTCCAACCACTTAGTATCTTCTAGTTTCCCTCCTGGTCCTGCTATATTGCAAATTAATATTCTAATATTTTTCAAAGTCCCTTTCTGAAAGAGGGCACTATTATCAAATTAAATTCATAATGCACTGTCAAGCTCAAGCACCAGTGAATTACTATCACCCTCACTTTTGGTACCCAAGTTTTCCTCCCTCTGTACTTGTACTGTAGGTGACATGGCCGATGCCAAAATGAAGCTCGTTTCCAGGACTACACTCATGTTTATCCTTGTACCATGGCATTTGAATCCTCTTATAAGAACATTGCTTTCTTCTTCTGACTCACTACCAAAGGAGTATACAATATCTGTTGGTTGCAGGTATTCTGTTATTCCTTCTTGCCTAGGATCCCTTTTATACCCTTTATTGCTTGTCTTGTCACTTTTCCCTTTCTGTGGTACAGCCTCATTCTCTCTACTGTGCATTCCATAAGCCATCTATAGCATTGTATCCAAATTGATACCCACCTTCTTGAATCTTTCTATGTGTTTTAACTTGATTGAATGCATCTTGAGGTCTTTCAGGGTAATACACACCTAACCTTTCTCCCTGCCATTTTCATATCTATAGACAGTTTTAAGGTCTGTCAATCAGATGACATTGCCCATTATCCCATTCCAGGCATTATATGTCATCAATTTAGGTGTAAATAGAGATCTGTCCTTTAGCTTAGGAAGCTCTTTAAATAGACCATTGGTAATAATTTTCCTCTACTAATTAACATCACCTTCAACTCCTTTTTTTTTCTCCTGTTTTATTTTCCTCTCTTTTTTTACAATAGACCTATCAGGTGTTCTTGTTATTCTTTGGTCTATCTCCTGGGGGTGCTTCATATCCTTATTCTGATCAAGTTTAACTTTCTTCCTACCTATTTCATTATTCTTACATTTGCATCTTTCTTCTGGCTGTTTCCCAGACATACTGTCCATGACCACCACTTTGTCCATCTCCCTTACCACATTCCTTTTCTTCAAATTTCTCTTAGAGTTAAAATTACAGTTTAGGTGACTTTTGGTTCCCCCCTCTATTTGTACCGTGTCTATAACTTTTTATTTGTCTCACATATGCTTTCACTTCCTTTACTCTCACTAATTTTTCTATCAACTTACTCTTTTTTAAATTTTTTGGGTGATTTGTCATGTTTCCCCTTTTTCTTCTTCTCCCAAATTTCAGCAGATGTAGAACATGTCTTCCTTGATTCCACTTCACTTTGTTCTCTTTCATCATGTTGATTACTGACTCTCCTTTCCATATGGCTTAAATAATACCAAGTAATTCATTAGTTTTGTTTATTTCTCTCATACTATATGAGAGACCTATCAAAGAAAGATTTTGATTTACAAAAGATTTGACTGCTGCTGGTAGGTGTGACTTCTCATTGTTTAAAGTATTGTTTATTCCCACTCTTTATTTTCCTATCAGTTTTGGAATTATTTGAATCAGCATCTGACTGCCAGAAGTGTGGCAAATGAGTGGAAGCCACAGAGGTAGGATCAAAACTAAAATGCTGAATATAGGGGGCTATCAAATTCTCAAACTCATTTAGAAAAGATATATACAGCCTGCTATCTCTAATTTGCTCATAACTGGTGTCTTCTATTCCTTCTAATCCTGCAGGTACTTGTCTAACATTAGTGGGATGTTTACCCTTTACTGATGTTGTGATTTCCTGTACTGTTTCTACATTTTTAGGGACTCAAGCCATACCAGTCTCTTCCCTTGTATCTTCTCCTAGTTTGTTTTGCTCTTGTGAAGAGTCAAATGAAACTTGTCTCTTTGGTTTGCCTCATCATTGGGGTTTAACATTCAATTTCATCTCTTTTTGTCTGTACCTTCTAGTTATTTAATTTGTTGCAGCAACAGATTATCCTCTGAGGAGTCACTAAGTAATACAATTTGTGGCATAAGCTGTGTTTCCTTTCTAAAACCCACCTTTAATTGGTCTTTAATTAAGTCTGGCTGAGACAAATTAAAATAATAGTGGAAGAAAATACAAGAAATAACACAATATTAGATCTGATTTTTATTAATTTTGAAAATTAAATTAATAATTTTAAAGTCATACAGCCTTTATGAGACATTGACCATATCATGGTTAAATTAACCATAAAAGAAAAAATGGAAAACTATTTGGGGTAAAACAAAGTTAAGATGTTATGACAAGGTAAATTACTCAGAAATAAGACATTATTTACATTCCTGAGATTCGAATACTGAGTTAAAAGAACATCCAGCTGACTATATTTGGGGGTAATAAAAAATAAACTGGACTACTGCATAAAATAATTTGTTCCAGAGATTAATAAACACAACAAATTGGTAGAATATCTAAATGATTTAATGGCAACATAAAGTAACTGATACAAAAAAAAAAAGAACATATAAAAAATACAGGAAAGGTCAAAAACCAGATAGATTAAAGAAATATAAGGATCTCAGTAAATGATGCAAAAAGTTAATAACAAGGCAACATCTTTAGCAGAATTAAAACTAGCTGCAGAGACAAAAGATAAAAAAAAACATTCTTTAGTTATATAGAATGCCTAAAAAGAGATCAAAAACAAATAGGACCTTTAAACAAGGAAATAGAAAAAAAGCAATGATGAAACTGAGATGGCAAAATTGCTTAACAAATACTTTTTGAGTATATTTAAACATGATGAGGTTGATAGAACACCAGGAGATTAGATTAATAGCAATACTGATCTGCTGACATACAACATAAAGGAGGAAGAGATCTTGAACAGGCTAAAAAAGCTGAAAACCAGCAAAGCCCCAGGACTGGATGGTATAAATCCTAGGTTTTTATGGGAACTGGTTGAACAATTAGCAGGACCCTTGACCTTATTATTTAATGTCTCATTGAGGGAAGGTATTGTAATTAAAGAATGGAAGGAAGCGAATATTATCCCAATATTCAAAAAAAGGAAACAGACAGGAGGTAGGACATTATCATCCTATTAGCTTAACATCAACAATAGGATAGGTTATGGAAGGCCTTGTTAAGGAAGATTAGGAACAACTTATGTTAGAAAATGGGCTTAAAAATTCTAACAGAATCATTTGCTGGCAGAGGTACATTAACTTGCAATGAGAGCCCTGTAAATTAAAAGTCCCAGCTATGCCAACCCATTGAAGTATCCCAGTACCCATCCTGCTTTCTAATAGGTTGAAACCACCTAATATGAATGTGAAATTTCCACCATTATTTGTCTCACTTAGCAAGACATAGTGGCTTCACATGCTCTCTACTACATTAGTGGCCCTCACACAACAGTCGCACACAATCAAACCTTGGCTGTATGTATTTTTTACTTTCTTTTGATACCATGACTCTTCTGCTGCCTCTCATTCACTCTCTAGCCTGCTATTCATTTACCCAGAAAATGGAAGTGCTCATGACTTGACCGGATGGCCGAGCATGGTAGCCTCCCCCTCCAGCAAGTGAAGCACTCCCCAAAATCTCCCTTACTTTATAAATAATTTAAAATTCACAGTAGGCAGTGGGCATACAGAAGAAAATAACAAGAGAAAAGCTGTCTGACCGATTGGCTTACAAAAGTGAGTCTCATCACTGCACTTTTCATATCTGCAGCACGCTCCTCAATAGTGAGATATACAACTTACTGCAATTGGGCACTCCATCAATAGGAACAGCTGATGTTCACAACTTTCTTCTCTGTCTCCTGCTTTCTTGGACAGATCATAAAAAAAAACCAACACTTTCACCAATGGGGTGACAGAACAGGAAAGAAAGGCACAGACTAATGAGGGGAGGAGAGGGCCTAAAAAAGCACACTATCAGAGGTATAGGGACTACTTTACCTCAAAAGAAGAAAACATTTAACTGTAGTGATTTTTATTGAATTATTTCACATTTTTCTTTGTAATCCTACAAAAATGACACTGTTAGCCCATTTTCTTAGCACAATAATACCCTCCAGGGTGGGTGGTATGGGCAATACTGGATTTTCTAGGGGCTATAAGGCCCTCCACCTGCTGTGTCGGGCTTTATTGCACCCTTGGGTGATCTGGTATTGCCCAGTACCACCCACCCTGTCAGGAACTATTGCTTGCATAAAAGAAAAAAGGATTGTCAGATTTTATACAGCATGGATTTGTATCAGGGAGATCCTGTCTAACTAATTTATTGAACTTCTTTGAACTGGTTACAAGGGCTTTGATTGCAGGTTTGCCAGTGAATGTGGTGTACCTGGATTTTTTGAAAGCTTTCAATGTGGTCCCTCATAAGGAGCTGTTAATAAAATTGGCAGATCTGGAATTTGAACAATGTATCACAACCTAGATTAGGTGATGCCTCAGTGAAAGGTGCCAAAGAGTGTGTAATAAAGGAGTATCACTCAGACTGAGGGTGGGTGTTGAGTGGTGTGTTTCAGGGCTAAATCCTGAAGCCAAACCTCTTTAATGTATTTGTCTCCTCTATGTAAACATCAGGTAAATCATGGCTATGCAAATATGTGGATAACACCAAAATTGGTGCCATCATAAACAACGTGGAAGCAGCCATGAAATTTCAGGAAAAACTATCCCAGCTGGAACTCTGGGCAAAACAGAGTTTCAACATAGAAAAGTGCAAAGTTATGCACTTCGGTCATAACAGTATTATGTTTGACTACAAAATAAAGCACAAGAAACTAGAGTGTACAAACAATGAAAGAGATCTGGGGTGATTATAGATACTCCCTAGAAATTTGATAAACATGCTCAAGAAATATTGAAAAGGGGTAATAAAATCCTTGGTTACATTTTTAGACATCTAAAGAGTAGAAAATCTAAGGAGATTATCCCTCTGTACTCAATTTTGGTCAGACAGATACTGGAGTACTGTTCTCCCTTCTGTACTTCACAAAACGTGGAAAGTATCAAGCAATTAGAAAGAGTCCAGCGTCAGGCAACTAAAGGAATTCAAAACCTTAAAAACAAAACATATGGCGATAGCCTCACTGATCTAAACCCATTTTCCCTGAATTATTGGAGACTTAGCAGTGACCTATGTTTCATATGTAAAGCATTCCATAATAAGGGTATATGGGAGTCATCAGGACTGATTCAAAACATGATTAACAGTCTTAGTAGAACACATAGTTTACAGTTATGTGGTGAATTATATAGAACTAATACTAGGGGCAAGTAGTTTAAACAAAGAGTTGTCACTGCTTGGAATGCTTTACCTGAAATGCCAGCAAAGAATGGAACCATGATAACATTGAAAAAGGCACTGGATGTCAATATGGGTGATAATATTATCAGACAGCACCACTGATTTGTGACAAGTCATAAAATGCTTACAGCCGTTTGACTCGTTAACAACCTATGAACCAATAATTTGTTTTTCCTTTGTAGCCCCTTAGTCTTACCAACCTTGTTCCCTTTTTTTGGTTTTAGTGTCTTGGCCTACGGCTTAGAGGAAATTCTTTTAGTTTGCATATTGTGGCTGTATTAAAGCCTTCTTGCAGATGATGTCTGTTTCTGCTGGCTCATTCATATGTTCTTATGTTCATATGATACACAACTGTTCCAAAATTAATACAATTTAGCCATATAAATAACCACACAGATAGCCAATCACAAAGTCAAAAACTCTAATATAAATAAATTCAGTGTTCCAAGAAAAAATATTATGAAAAAATGCAATGTTAGGTAAAAAATAACTAATTAATTCCAAAATGTTCTTATCTCGTTTTAGTGAAATGGTTGTCCATTTGGAAAAATTCAGAAAATCATCACTGAGATGAAGTCTTTCTAATTGGGTGGCCTGGGCAACTTGGCTCCCTTTTTCTTTTCCTTTTTATGTTGATTGCGCACATGCACAAGAAACATATTGTGGCAGCTTTCCAGAAGCAGGTTGTGGAGGCACGGTACTGTTGTGGCCAATGCTCACACAGCCTTTAAAGGCTTGGTCTGCTTTCCCCAATGCTGTGGCATGCTGCTGCTGACACTAGTTCAGCCAGTGTGCCACAACCTTGTAAGGTTTCAGCAGCTGCAATTTGGGGCTGCCTCGTCATTGCAGCGTAAACCATTCGCTGTAATGAGGAAGCAACCCGTCATTGCTGGGTGGAACCTTGTTACAGTGATACTATTTATGAACATGGTGGTGGCTTTCCACCATGTTCACAAACAATATTAAGCCTCCCCCACCGAGGGGGTGCCCAATCCCAATCGGCAGCATGTGCCCCCCCAACGTGTTTGTTTGCCGACGGTGGCCCCAATCCCCGTCGGCTTCAGTGATCCAAGGTTTGAGTTGCTGTTGGGGAAGGCCACTCCCCATCAGCATTATGTAACCCCCACACTTTTGTTGTGTGCTGATGGAGTGCCTAATCCCTGTCAGCATAATGTCACCCCCCCACTTTTGTTGTGTGCCGATGGGGGTGCCCAATCCCCATTGGCATAATGTAACCCCACCTCTTGTTATGTGCTGATGGGGGTGCCCAATCCACCATTGGCTACAGCTTCCCCCCCAAAAAAGACTCCATTGGCATGCTGGGAGCCCACCCCAGCATGCCACTTGACCCTGTAAAAACAAAAATGGTCCCGTGATTTTTTTTTTCCCTGTGGAAAAGAAAACAGTCCCTCAGTGGTCTCCCTGACACCTCCCACAACCAATGCCTATCCACTGCACACCCTGCCTCCCTACACCCCCTCACACTATACTTACCTTCGGAGTCTGGCACGACCATCTTCGTTGGACTGGGAACACGTCTGCATGCTTCAAAGCCAACCGAGAACTGAGGAATTGCTGGTAAGCTGTATAATGGAATAAATAGGGTTTTTTTAAACTTTGATGCATATTTCAGGCAGTTTTTGGAATTCTGGCACCAAATTTTCTACATGGGGTTTTTGGGACTCCTCTTCATGAATACTGGCACTGTCATGGTGTTATTCAGCCCTAAAACATGATTTTGAGGTCACTGCATGGAATCCCTTTTTGGGACTGAGTAACGAAATGACAGTGCCAGTGTTTATGAGGTGGGATCTCAAAAAGCCTATGTTGCAAATTTTGTGGGAAAAATAAAAAAATGACTGTTTTACGAGCGTGCATTGCACAGTTGCTATGCACACTTGCAACTTTATGAATCTGCAACATTTTCACACCAGAATTTCAACACTGGCATTTTTTCAGACCTCCTTGTGAACAGTACAGTCGTCATATTCCACGTCCTGCCCAAAACTGTTTTCACACTTCTGGCACTGAATAGTGCAGTCACTGTGGGAAATCAGTGTTCAGGACAGATTAAGAAAATGATAGTGACACTGTTCATGAGCAGAGGTCCTAAAATGCATATGTTGAAAATTTGGTGATGATATGCCATAAAATAACTGTGTTATGAGCGTGCATTCCACAGTTAGCAAGCATGCTTGTAACTTTGCAAATTAATATTTTCACTCCAGATTTTCAACATTGTCATTCTTCTGCACCTCCATATGAACAGTACAGCTGTCATTTTTCACATCTTGGCTGAAATGTGTTTTCGCAGTTCAGGCGCAGAATAGCGTGATCACTGTGGGAAATCCGTGTTCGGGACACATTATGAAGATGACAGTGAAACTGTTCATTAGTAGAGGTCCTAAAATGCCTATGTTGAAATTTAGGTGACGAAGATCCATAAAATGAGTGTGTTACGAATGTGCATTGTGCAGTTTCCATGCATGCTCGTACCTTCGCAACTTTGCAATATTTTCACTCCAGATTTTCAACATTGCCATTTTTCCACACTTCCTTATGAACAGTGCACCTGTCATTTTTCACAGCCTGGCCGAAATGTGTTTTCTCTCTTTCGGTGCACAACAGCATGGTCGCTGAGCAAAATCAGTGTTTGGGACACATTAAGAAAATCACTATGATACTGTTCATGAGCAGAGGACCTAAAATGCCTATGTTGAAAATTTTGTGATGAAACTCCATAAAATGACTGAGTTATGAGTGTGTGTTGTGCAGTTTCCACGCACCTTTGTAAGTTTGCAAATTAGTAATATTTTCACGCCAGATTTTCAACACTGGAATTTGTTCACACCTCCTTATGAACAGTACAGCTGTCATGTTTGACATCCTGGCCAAAATGTGTTTCTGCGCTTCCGGCGCAGAATACCACAGTCACTGTCAGAAATCAGTGTTTGGGACAGATTAGGATTGAACGACTTGGGGGGGCAGAGTTACCGAGCTCATCTGAGCTCTGTCAGGCCTGCTGTAGATTTCTTTGTCGACAGGAAAAGGTGCCAATGCAGGCAGGAGCCCATTACAAAAGGGAAGCCAGCAGCATCGAGAAACATAGAATGAGCGAGTGAGGGAGGGGGAGTGAGTGAGCTCAATGGAGTTCTGTTGGGACTGCTGCAGATTTCTTTGTGGGCAGGAAAAGGCAGCAATGCACACAGGGGCCCAGTACAAAAGGGCATCCTGCAGCAGTGGGAGAAACAGAACGAGCGACTGAGAGGGGGGGGAGTGAGTGAGCTCAATAGAGCTCTATCATGACTACGGTAGATTTCTTTGTGGGCAGAAAAGGGAAGCAATGCAGGCAGGAGCCCAGAATAGAAGGGCAGACTGCAGCACCGGCAGAAACAGAACAAGCAAGTGAGACGGGGGAGTGAGAGAGGCCAACGGAGCTCTGTCACAACTTCTGCAGCTTTCTTTGTGGGCAGGAAAAGGTGGTAATGCAGGCAGGAGCCCAGTACAAAAGGCCAGCCTGAACCGCGGGCAGAAACAGAATGAGTGAGTGAGAGAGGGGGAGGGAGCGACCTCAATGGAGCTGTGTCCTGACTGCTGTAGATGTCTTTGTGGGCAGAAAAAGCCACCAATGCAGACAGGAACCCAGTACAAAAGGGCAGCCTGCAGCAGGTGGAGACACAGAATGAGAGCGCGAGGGAGGGGGAGTGAGTGAGCTCAATGGAGCTCTGTTGGGACTGCTACAGATTTCTTTGTGGGAAGAAAAAGGCAGCAATCCACGCAGGGGCCCAGTACAAAAGGGCAGCCTGCAGTAGTGGGAGAAACAGAATGAATAAGTGAGAGGGGGGAGTGAGTGAGCGATGCAGATTTCTTTGTGGCCAGAAGAAGGCATCAATGTAGGCAGGAGCCCAGTACAAAAGGGCAGCCTGCAGCGTCAACAGAAGCGTAATGAGCCAGTGAGAGAGGAAGAGTGAGCGATCTCAGCAGAGCTCTGTCAGGACTGCTGCAGATGTCTTTGTGGGCAGAAAAAGCCAACAACACAGGCAGAAACCCAGTACAAATGGGCAACCTGCAGCAGCGGGAGACACAGAATGAGTGAGTGAGGGAGGGGGAGTGAGTGAGCTCAATGGAGCTCTATTGGGACTGCTACAGATTTTTTTTGTGGGCAGAAAAAGACAGCAATGCACGCAGGGGCCCAGTACAAAAGGGCAGCTTGCAGCAGTGGAAGAAACAGAACAAACGCGTGAGAGAGGGGGAGTGAGTGAATCCCACCCCTGGAGCAAAAGGCCTAACCATAGTACACCACAACATCAGGAGCCTAATGCATAACCTTGCTGAACTACAAGCCTGGGTCATTCTATGCAAGCCAGGTATCATCTGCCGTACAGAAACGTGGCTTAAACCTCACATCTTGGACTCTCAGTGCTCACTCCCCTCCTAGTCTCCTGAGATCTGACAGACCTGCTTCCAAAAGAGGTGGTGGCACTGCCATTTATTTCAAAAATCATCTACAACTCTCCCCTGTCCCTTCTTCTCCCCTAAATCGCTGTGAAGAGCTTCATGTCCTCTTCACTCTCAGCTCCAAAAAGCTACATATTGTATGTGCCTACAACCCCCGACCAGTGGCCAGGAAGGACTTGAAGAACTGCTTGATCAGACTTCTCTTCTTTCCGGAAGAACTGAGGTCTTTTTACTTGGTGGTCTCAATCTAAACTGGCTAGGAAACTCTCTTCACACCCTGCAGGCCAAGATTCAAAATTTCAACCTTCACCAGATGATTAGTGAACCTACTAGGCCTGCCCCACACTTAAACTCTAGTTCAATGTTGGATTGGATAATGACCAATCACCCAGAAAACATTGTCTCTTCTGGCATACTAGCAGATGCAATCTCAGACCACTCCCCTGCCTTTTCGTACCTACTCTAATCTTGACACATAATCTTTCCTGCTGGATGTTGCCACCGTTGACTGGACCCCCCTCTTTAACTCCAATGACCTGCAGACTGCTCTATCCATATTCCTGACTCACTTCCTGGAAATCCAAGACAAGCATTTCCCCCTTATCACCTGTAGGGTAAAAAATAAACATACTTGATGGCTAAAATCCGACCTTCTCTCCAAGCTGAGACAGAGGGACAAATCCTGATACCACTACAAAAAAACGGGACTCCCTACTGACCTTAACTCTGACAGAGTCCTCAGGAGCTCATGCAAGAAGGAAATCAAAAGGGCCAAAAGTGCATACTACAAAGATCTCCTAAATAAATCATATGGTGATACCAGAAAATTCTGGTCACATATTAAATGTTTCCTAGGATCTACTCCTGCCCCCACTCCAACAGATATGTCCTTCAAAGGGGTCCACTGTAATAATCCCTCCACAATAGCTAGCTTCCTCAATACCCAGTTCTCTGACCTCACTAACTATACCTCATTGTTCCCTCCCAGACCTTACTCTTTTGATAAGACTCCTGTCACTAGGCCCAAATTTCTGTTCAAATCTGTCAAGCGCCTCGAAGTTCTAAGGCTACTCAACAATATCTCTGATTTTACTGCTACTGGGTCAGATAACCTTGAGCCTAAACTCCTAAAACTAGCAGCCCCTTATATAGCTGCACCTCTTGCTAAAATATTTTCCCTCTCTCTCTGTCATGGCTATGTCCCTGCTATCTGGAAGACTGCCAGGATTACCCCGTCTTCAAAAAAGGGGACCGCAAAAATCCATTTAACTATAGACCTATTGCCATTTTACCAGCTCTAAGCAAAATCCTTGAGAAGCTCATCACCAACTAAACTATTGGCTATCTACAGAAGCTAAACCTTCTCTCGTCAGTGCAGCATGGTTTCCGCAAGGGTCATAGCACCACTACTGTCTTACTCAAGTTTACCACCGATATCATAGCAGCAATGAACTCAGGTCTCCTAACAGGAGCAATTTTTATTGACTTGGCCAAGGCCTTTGACCTTGTTGATCATCCTATTCTTCTCAGTACTCTAAGATCACTAGGTTTCTCTCAAGGTGTGACTGCATGGTTTGACAGCTACATGACAGACCACAAGCAACTTGTTAAATTTAACTCTACTCTATCAGATTATGCTGCCAATAATATTGGTGTGCCACAAAGTTCTATCCTTGGTCCCCTGCTTTTCTACCTATTTATAAATGATATTACTTCAGTCATCCCCAATACTCCTTCCCTACGTTATGCTGATGACATTGTCTTGTACACCAGCTCTTTTTTTTTATACTTCTTTTTATTGTGCATTATAATTCTGCTTCATGGTACACATTTTCAATGGTTTAGAATAATTTAAGTACGTACACTTCATATTTTGTATATCATTACTGTGCCAGATATTCATCACTAACAAGGCACATGGTTATCACAATCTTTCAGTAATATAAAATAAAAAAGATTAACCGTGGCAAGTATTTGGCAGGCAACAGGTATACTTTTCCCTGTAATACTACAATATTAAATTAACCGAATATTTCCTTTCCCAACCCCTCTCCCCCCCTTTCCCTCCTCATTTCAAAATAACCTACCATCAATCCTAAACATCATACATTGTGGAAGAGCAAACAGAAGAGAGGTTTACATTACATCTTACTCTTTCCCTGTGGTTCTCAAAAAGTAGCACCTTTCTATTAAACCAGACTATATTATCTTGGTAGAGATCCCATCTTGTCCAGTTTGACACAAAGATTTCTATTCGATTCTGGAGACCCAGTGAGATCTGCTCATTTTGTTGGATCTGTGTTATTATTGCTAACCATTCTTTAAGACTTGGGGGAGTTGGTTGATGCCACCTTTTTGTTATAGATTTGTATGCAGAACATAACAGTATTCGCCAGAGATACCTCTGGGCCCTATCCCATATACCAGGTGGTGGGATCCCCAGAATTAAGTGATAGGGTTCCAACACTTCCTGAATCCCCAAAACCCCCTTGATAGTTTCTGTGACCTGGGTCCAAAAATTACTTATACCTGGGCACTCGAGGAAGACATGCGTTTGCGAGGCTTTCTCCTCACCACACTTCCTCCAACATCGAGAAACACTCTTCTGTCGCCCCCAGAAAAGTCACGGAGGGGACCCAAAAGAATCTCGACCGCACCTTCCAAACAAACTCTCTCCAAGTTGGTGAAGAGGTAGTTGCCCATGTGTCCCTCCAAATCCTTTGCCATTCTGTGTGGGTTATAGGGTGATTGAGCTCCCTCTCCCATTTAGTCTGCACCGATATAGCAGAGTTCCCCACTCTATCTATTCTGTACCTATATAAAATTGCTATTGCTTTCTCCCCGCATTTTGAAGACCATATTTGTTCGAACGGGGGATTGGCCCTAAGCATCCAGGCATTCTTTTCTTGTATCCTCAAGTGTTTGGAAATATAGTCTTTAAGTTGGTAGAAAAATAACCTATCCCTTTCTGTCCAGTCAAATTTTGTTTTCACCTCCTCAAAGCTCAGTATCTCATCCCCTCTCATTACTTGCCAGGTGACCTCCAACCCCTTGTTTATTTGGGTTTTAAACCACCTGTTGTTAAATACAGGTTGTGAGATGAACCACCTATATCTCCAATCAAATTTCTGATGAAAGTCGGCCTTTATTCCCATCTGCCATCCTCTAAGGATGGATTGTGTTGCAAGTGAGGCTGTTTTAAGTGTTTCTTTAAGGTGCTTTGGTGAAAAAAGACTCGCCTGCAGGGGGGTCTGAACCTCTCTTGCCAAATCTATCTGCTTCCACCTAGATTGATAGGCTCTGCTTCACCATAACAGTGCTAGCCTCATCTGTGAAGCTGACCAGTACTCCCTCAATAAAGGGAGAGCAATGCCTCCCCTGTCTTTGGGAAGCACAAGCCTGGCTTAGCTCACCCTAGGCCTTTTGTGGTTCCACTGGTATTTGTTTAGTAGTTTTTGCCATGATAAAAGTTCTTTGGATGTGAGGGGGCAAGGGACCCACTGAAATAAGTACAGAAACCTTGGGAGAATATTAATTTTTAAGGTTAAATTCCTTACATAAAATGTTGTTGGTAGAAGGGACCATCTACCCAGGTCTTGCTTTATTTTCTGCACTAGTGGCTCGTAATTTTGAGTATGCAATCTATTAAGATTCATCGGTATTTGGATCCCCAAGTATCTAATATTTTCCCTTCCCCACTTGATTGGAAACCTTTTTTTGAGCTGTGGTGTAGGAAGGAAATTAAAAATCAAAGCTTCTGATTTACTTACGTTGAGGGTAAACCCCGACAGACTGGAAAATCGATCCACAAGGGTGAAGAGTGCCTGAAGAGACTTCTCTGGGTCTGTTATATACACCAGGATGTCATTGGCAAAAGGGGCCAGCTTCTGCTCTACCCCTCCTGTCATAACACCCTGCAGGTCCTCGGCCTGTCTCAAGGCCTGGGCAAGGGGCTCAACATAGAATGCGAACAGGAGAGGGGAGAGGGAATAGCCCTGCCTAGTGCCGTGTTGCAGTAAAAATTTCTCTGAGATATGGCCGTTGGCTCGTATATAGGCTATGGGGCTTCTGTAAAAACTAAAAAATAGTCTCCACGAAGGGTACAGGGAACTTAAACTCCAGGAGGACTTCTTTTAGATATCTCCATGTTACTTTGTAGAAGGCTTTTTATGCGTCGAGCCCGAGCAGAATTGCCGGGGTTCTCATTTCATTAATTTGTTCTATAATGTACGCCGTACATCTCACATTGTCCTGAGCTTGGCGCCCGGGGATAAATCCACTTTGATCTGGATTTATTAGAGGAGGGGCGAACTCAACTAAACGTTTGGATAAAATTGTAGCCAATATTTTGTAATCTGTATTTAAAACTGAGATGGGGCGGTACGAGGAGCATAGGGACGGGTCCTTACCCTCTTTGGGTATGACTGAGATTATAGCCTCATTAAAGAGTGGGGGGATCTCTCCCTTCTCAGAGATAACAAAAGAGAACACCCTAGAGAGTAGAGGCAACAACGGTTCAGTAAAGGCCTTATAGAACTCCCCTGGAAGCCCATCTGTCCCTGGACATTTACCTGTTTTCAAATTTCCTATAACGGTTGATATCTCCCTGAGCAAGATTGGGGACAGTAACCCAGCTCCTTGTTCTTGGGTTAGGGTGAGTAGATGAAGGGTGGAGAGGAAGCCCTTAATCCTTTCCTCAGGAGGATTTGTTTGCTCTGTGTACAAACTAGAATAATAGTCTCACAGAGTTTCGGTTATAGCTCTAGTAGTGGTTTGTAGGGCGCCTGTATATGGGTGCTTGATCCTTAGTATCGTGGCCTTTGCTTTTCTATTTCTTATTTGGGCCGCAATCATCCTGGTAAACTTCGGGCCCCTGTCGTAGTACCTGTGTTGTAGATAGACTAGCTTTTGTTCTACTTCATAATCTAGAATATTATTAAGCTGTTTTTTAAGTTTATTCAACTCCCTTGTTCATGTTTTACAATGTCTTACAGCTTGCTCCTCTTCTAGTTTTATTATTTGGGCCTCAAGTAGAAGTCTCCCCTTCTCCCTCTGTTTATTTTTATATGAGGAGATTGCAATGATTTTCCCCCTGACCATTGCCTTGACAGTGTCCCATAGTATTGAGACAGATGTTCCCCGTAGGTCATTATCCTTGCACTGCCTGGGCTATAGCCTTAGAGATTTCCTCCTCAGCCTCTTTGTTCCTAAGTACCGCTAAGTTGAGTCTCCAAAATGTCCTTTTCTTTGGGGCTAGGGAGTGAATTTTGCAAAATATTGGCCTGTGGTCAGACAAGGAGAAATCTCCCTGCCAGATTTCCCCCATATTACCCATATGTTCTTTTTGAGTCATGAAGTAGTCTAGACAGGAGTACGAATCGTATGCCTGAGAATAAAAGGTCCGCCGGTTATCTGACCCCCTTAATTGTTTCCAAACATCCTCAAACCCCAATTCCTGCAGCAACTTTTTGTATTTTTCTTTTTTATATGTAAGATTGAGGAGCTTTATGCCCCACCTCCTTTACTTTCCAGAATGTTTTCTACCTCTGCAGCCAGAGGAGGGAAAAAGAAGGGGGGAGAGGGGAGGGAAGGGGGGTCATCCGCATCCTGTAGCGGTAATCTATGCCACTTACTTCAGGGACAGACCCATGTTATGAGTTGGAATAGGGGTACGGGGGGGGGAACTCTTCCAGCTATCCTAGAGGAGGAGGACCAAAAAAGAAAAAATTTAAAGAAACACCCCATATAAAGTCATGAAACACCCCTGGTCCATGGAACAGAGCAAGAAGATAGTAAATTGTTCTGTGGGTGATGAGTTTCTTATCGTTAGGTCAATGCTACTCAGATAAGCTCTCCAGGACCTCCCAACCACCCAGGCTGTTTCAGCGAGAGGTCCAGTGGCCCATCCAAAACGGCAGCTTTCCACTTGAAAAGAAGGGTGTCTGGGAGAGAAGAAAGAAAACTCAGCCATCAAGTTGCCATTTAAACTATACTATGAGGTGGTGTAAAGTTTTGGGTTTTGAATTCAGTGCTGCACAGCTCTGTCTCAGTGCTCCCACTAAAGGAAAGCAGCAAATCCTCACATGCCATTACGGCATTTTTATATTTTGGAGGTCATTCCCTTGTAGGCTAGGGTGTTAATCCCTTAAATATAGTTTATTAGCTCTGCAAAACCAGACTTCATCATGGAGGAAGTACTCTGTGCGTCACCCTCCTCCCGAGGAGCTTCTGTATTATCTCCATCAGCTCTGAGTGCATTTCTTTTCTGGTTCCCTCTAACTTCCTGGGGAACGCCTGCTGGTTGGAAGGTTCCCGATTTCCTGCTGTCTGGCTTCATCTGTCCTTCACCGTGATCCCACGTTTTTCCAAGACCTCCACAGCTTCTTTGACCGAGGTGTAGGTCTTCGTCCCCTCCTCCCAAAAAACCCTCAGCCTTGCAGGATAAGGTGTATGGAAGTGCACAGACCTCTCTTTGAGCGCTCTCAAAATAGGCAAGTACTTTACTCTTTCTGCCTGTATTTCCGTAGGGTAGTCATGATCTATGTACAATCTGTGTGTGAGGTATTTAATCTCCTTCCTTGCCCAGGCTCGCCTTAGAATCTCTTCCTTGGCAGAAAAAGAGTTCAGCTTGAAAACTATGGATCGAGGTCGTGCAGAGGGATCGGATGGCTTCGGCTGGAGCGTTCGGTGTGCTCTTTCTATATGAAACACCAGGGAGGCGGGGAGGTCTAATATGTCTTTCAGCAGGTTTTCAAGAAAAGAGGCTAAAGGAGCTTCCTCGGATTCCTCTGGGAGACCGTACAGTCTGAGATTCTCTCTCCAGGAGCTCCCCTCAAGGTCCAGACATTTTGCCCTTAGGGTTTCGGTTTGTTGTAATAAAAAATGCATAACCTTAGTTGTCTGAGTAGCAGTGTCCTCTGTCTCAGAAAGCCTCTCCTCTAATTGACTAACCCGGTTCTCAAAAGCCGTTAGCTGCTGTTGGACTGCTCGGAACTCCTGTTTATTTTCCTGTTCCGATTCTGTTATCTCATGAAGAAGCCTCTTGAATCTGGACCAAGATAATTGCTCCGCTTCCCTGTCAGTATCATAATCTGAGGAGTGCCGGCCTTGTGGTGAAGTTGCCCTACTAGAAGGGTCTGGCTTCGATCTGGTTGCATCCCTGCTGCTAGCTTTACCATCATGATGGGATTTACCTCTACTTGCTTGCTGAGGTTGTCCTCCTGGATTTTTGGACATTTTTGATGGGTTTTGAGGAATTTCTAGGGGTTTTTTAGTCTTCCCAGGTCAGAGCGTCATAGATTAGGCTCTCATTGATCCTGTGACATCACTGGAAGTCCGTACACCAGCTCTAAGAGCATCTCTGATATCAATCTGTGACTCTCCCAAGATTTTATACTAATTGAAGAATGGCTGGATAAAAAGAGACTTGTCCTAAATGTCTCCAAAA
The DNA here is from genome assembly GCA_016271365.2 of Neoceratodus forsteri. Classification (NCBI taxonomy): domain Eukaryota; kingdom Metazoa; phylum Chordata; order Ceratodontiformes; family Ceratodontidae; genus Neoceratodus; species Neoceratodus forsteri. The sequence goes on along the minus strand of CM028130.1, from coordinate 661,747,562 downwards.
CCCAGGCCATGCTGTTTGGCTCAAATGCTAAATGTAAACTTGTCCAGCCCACTTTCAACATCTCCACCAAAAGTGGATCTGCTGTCCAGGTTGTACCCTCTTTAAAGTATCTTGGTATCGCGCTTGATCCTATGCTCACCTTTGATCTTCATATCCAGCAGATGTGCAAGCTGACTAATATGAAACTCATCATGGCCTACCACTCCAGCTATGTACTCACTCCATCAGCTAGGCTTGCCATAGCCCATGGCATACTACTATCATCACTCATATATGGGGTGGCAGCATATAAGATAAGCTTTCAGAAGTGGGAAGTAACATACAACAATATCTGTAGGTATGCATCTTCCTCATATAGACTAAAACACCACTGTCTCCTCTACTCTGAACTAGGATGGCTTTCTCCGGCAGCCTCCCGTGACTATGCACTCTACTTCACCATAGACAATATCATCCGAAATCAAACACCTAAACCCCTGGTGGAACTTTTTCTTAACCAGACTCAAAGCTACCACCTATGCTCTGCTTTCAATGCCCATGTTGTAATCCCCAGACACCACTCCTCTAAAGGTGCTAGTGCCTTCTTCTGCCATGCCCCAAAAAAGTGGAACTCCCTCCCTCTTACTATTCGTTAAGCATCTTCCCATGCCTCTTTCAAATACTTGCTGTGTCATCATCTTGCTATCTCATGCTCTTGCTCCCATTTCAAACCCTCCTAGCACATCACTTTCATCTCACTATATTTCCCCTACCCACAGTCTCTTTCACTGCTCCTTCCCTCAACCAACTAGCCTCAGTACTATCCTGTCTCCTAGCCTGTTTCAATATAACTTTTATCTTGAAGCCCTTACCTCACCCACTTATTTCTTCCTTCATCCCCTGACACCTCCTCCTACTTCGATTACCCCTCCTTTCTTTGCTTCCATCCCCCTTGACTACCAGTTGACACACTCACTTAACTTAACCTAACTTATGTTTCTGCCACACTGTTGCTTAAGATTTTTTACTATGCCACCCTCCTTTATTTTTACTATTGCTATATTTTTGTTCTTGCTAAATCAGTTGTTCTACTGTGTATCAAATTGTTTCCCATTACTTACACTGTATTGATATATTTGTATGCACTTACTGTCTATATGCTCTTGTATGTCTTTTGTAAAAAATGTTTTGTTTTCCTGTGTTCTCCTGGGTCGTGCCTGAAAATAGTCATTTCTATGGCTAGTGCAACTTACCTGGTCAACAACAACAACAAAAAACTAAACTAAACTAAACTATTTTGGCAGTCTGCCTTTACCTTGCCCATATACACACAGGCACACTGATGGGTTGAAACTGGCACTGATAAACTAGCCAAATGCTAAACGCTAATAGATTTTGTGTGTGGCTAATAAGATTTTCAGTGGGCTTATAGTTGAGAAGGTAACATCTCAATATGAACACCAGCTGAACCAGTGGAAAAGTCTGTGGGGCTAGTGGATTTTCCCAGTAACTTGCCCTGCTGGCTATTGGCTGCAAAACTTTTGACTCCTTCACTAAGACCAGGAATAAACATTATTTGTGATTTATGTGACTGTAAAGTATCTCTCGGGTGCCACATAGTTTCCCCTCCACCCCACCATATGACACAAGTTAAAGGATTATTTTTCCAGTCTGCTTTTGCCCAGTCTGTACACACATAGCGACACTGAGGCCAGGAATACCCTGTATTTCTGATTTCTGTGACTGTAAAAAATGTCTCTTTGGTCCCCAATTGTCCTCTTTCTCTCCCCCACCCTGGACTGCACATGTCAAAAATGTATTTTACCAGCTTGCCATTGCCTGGTCTATATAAGAAAACCCACATTTAGTCCAGGAATGAACTTTGTGATTTATGTGACTGTAAAATATCTCTCTGGTGCCCTGTAGTCTCTCACGCCCCACCTCCCCCACACATATGGCACAAGTGGAGTGGTCATCTACATTAGGGAAGGGATAAGGTGTAATAGGGAGGAGGTGGAAGAAGACAGGGCAGAGGCCATATGGGTGCAGCTATACAACATGAGGGGTAGCAAGGTTAGACTGAGTAGTAGTTTATAGGCTTCCATCAAAGAATGAGGTTATTGATAGGGAGCTGGGGCCACACCACAAGTATGGCATTCCCCAGTGTCCTGTGGTACTATCCATGCCCTCCCATACCTGGCACCATCAAAAATAATGAATTCCACTGAGTCCTACAAAACCCCTTCCATAACAGGCCCTTCCAAAAATATGGTCTGAATTGGTGTCTAATAGTCTCAGCCAAAGCCCTCCCATACCAGACACCACTATAAATAAAACAGTTCTTTGTGTACAGAGGTTCCCCCATGCCCTCTGATAACAGGCCCCACCTCAAGTAAATCAATCCCTGTGGTCCAGTGGTCTGCTTATGCCATCCCATATCATGTGCCACCAAAGAATAAAGACTTCTCTGGTTCTGGTGATGGAGGACAGGTCTGAGAGGTAAAAGAGCAAGGGGAAGGGGGCCTTTGCTCCTGGGGGAGATACGGGTTGGTCCAGTGCATAGCAGGGGGAAGGAAAGTGGCTGAGGTGGACAGGTCAGTGAGAAAGAAGACCTGGGGGGAAGACCCTTGCTGCTGTGATAAAAATTGGAATGGACCAGAGTGATACAACAGGCAGGGAAAAGGACAAGGAGGTAAGGTCAGTGACAAATAAGGGTCGGAATGGAAGGGACAGGTCAGAATTTGGCATGAGTGGGAGGGGACATACAGGGCAATGTGGGGAGAGAGGGAGGAGGGAACTGGGATAGCGAGCAAAAAATAAGGAAATGGGTGGGTGGGGACTGGGGTGCAACCTGGGACAGCGAGGACAGGCTTAGCTCAGAGGGAAAGAGGTCCTGCAGCTTAGACTGGCAGAATTCATCTTCTCCAGGTGGAATTTAAACTTATGAGGAGGGAGGGAGGGAGTGGGACCTAGTAAGGAGGGGCGTGCTAAAAACATGTCCTGGGAAGGCACTGATCATTGAGTTTATGTGATAGACCACAGGGTCTAATCTGATAGCTTCTTAGTATGTTAGCATTCAGTGGTACCCACTGGAGGTGGACAAAGTACTTTATTTTGGACACAGAGTTTATAGGACTGCTGTGCCAAATCTCGCATCACCCCTGGATTGAATATTCAGGATGTAGTGCTTCATAATGGTGTATACAATTTTCCCGGTAGTTGCTTTACAGATATAAACCAGTGGAACATCTCTGGCAGCTACTAAGATAGCAGCTGTCCCTTTTATGAAGTGGGCCCTTAATCTTGTTGGGAACGTCCTACCAGCTTCAGTGTAATGGAATTGAATACACTAAACTATCCATCGAGAAATGGACCTTTTTGACGCTGGGTTACCCTTTCCCACATCCCCATAAGTCAAGAGCAGCTGTTTCCTCTCTTGCCTATGGTCATTAGTGGCTGTCATATAGTAGATGAGAGCTCTCTTGACATCCAGACTGTGAAGTCTTCTTTCACCAGAAGTGAAGTGCTCAGTGAAAAAGTCAGATAGGGTAATGGATTGGTTAAGATGGAAATCATAAAACACATTGGTGAAGAATGTTCTGTTTGTCCTCAGGCAGTTTTGTGTTTGTGCAAGCTGAATGAATTTGCAATCAGATAGAGATTTCTGACTCTATCCAGAGGCAGGTAGGCCCTGCCCTGAAGAGTATTGATCTCTGCCCCCTATGATTTACAGGACTTGTGCAGGAAGGAAGACTGATTTGTTGTGATTGATCAGGAATCCCAAAGACTCCAGGAGCCCTTGGCAGGGTTGTAGATATTGTCAGACTTGATATGGTGATTTCCCCTACCACAAGCCAGTCATCTAAGTATGGAAACACTGTGACCACCTGCCTTCGAACATGTGACACAACTGCTGACCCTTGGTGCTGAAGAAAGGCCAAAAGGCAGGATTGAATCAGTCAGTCCCTCCCCAGCCTTTACTTCCCCCCACCCCATGGGTAGCACCCTCCCTCTCACCTTCGTAAATACCAAGCAGACATAGTTATTGAGTGCTTCTGCCTTTTCTCCCCCTTCTCTAACCATCCCTTGTCCTTCTTAATCCTTACTATCCATACTTTACAGTGCCTTCTTCTCCCTGATGCACATGAAGAAGCTCTTCTTCTCCTCCTTTATGCCTTGTGCCACCACAAGCTCTAAGGTGGATTTTGCTCTTCTTACTGCTTTTGTCACCTCATTTGCCTCCTGTAGGTACTCTTTCCAATCATCTCCCTTCCCAATGCCTGCATCTCATGAAGGCCACCTGTTTTCTCCTCACCTTTTCCTCAACCTCCCTACTCATCCAGCTTGCCTTTTTTTGCCCTGGCCTTTTTACTTGGAGTCCTGCTACAGGAATTGGTAGCCTCCAGTATCCCCTTCTTGAAAAGCTCCTACCTGTGGCCTGTGCCCATATTAGACTGGATCCCAGCCAGGTGCCCACTCACTTCCTCCCTCATCCTTGCAAAATCCACCTTTTTGAATTCCAACACCTTTATGTTGGATACCATCCTATCTTTGCCCATAATAAACCTGAACAATACTGAGCATTGGTCACTCCCCTGTAATGGTGTATCCACTCTGATATCCCTCACAGATTCCCCATTTGTGAGCACTAGGTCTAGGGTGCCATCCCCCCCAGTTGGTTTACTGACCACCTGTGACAGAAAGCTTTCCTGAAAGGCATCCAGTAGCACCTGCTCCCCTTTTAATGCTGGTATCTGACGTTCCCAAGTTAACCCACAGCAGGTTGAAGCCTGCAACAACCACCACACTCCCCTTCCTGCATACCATCTTAATCTGCCTTGCACATTCCTTGTCCAACTGATCTGTCTGGGAGGGTTGCCTGTGCACCACTCCCATATGGAGAGTTCTCGTACTGGAATCCTGGATGTCTGTTCCTGTTAGTCTCCTGCTCAATCCCCCCTCCTGCACACAATTCACCCCATCTGTTCCTGTTTTCTTTCCCCAAACAGTGTTCTCCATTGCTACAGCCGTTATGCCTCCAAAGTCATCTCTATCTACCCTGCTTCACTTCTTTGCATCCATCTGTCTCAAACCCCTTCTCAAACTTCTCTATGTCTCTCCTCATTGTATCTACTTCTTCTGGAGTATCCATCCTGATGCAGATCTTGGTGGGATCTGCAAACAGGCATACCTTTCCCTCCAGCCCTTCTGCTATGTTGCTAATGAATAAATTGAACAGGACTGGCCTAATGACTAATCTCAAGGGTACCCTTCTGGTCATCCCCCTCCCTTACTTGTAACCCTTGAGAATGGAATGATGTCCACTACCACCCCCATATTTAGTGAATACTGAGCATAAGTGCTTTTTCATTGTTCAGTATTTCTGCCTTTCCCCCACTTCCCATGGACACTCCATGAAAACATCCCTGTCCACATCTGTTTGGGTCTCCTTACATCTCCTGAAACTCACCATTTTAAACCTTTAGGAGCAATAACCAGTAAAGCACTTCCAGGTGTCCTGAGGCCAAAACATGCCCTCTCGTAACAAGCTACCTTACAAACAAAGGGATACTTTGATGTACAGTGTCCTCCCAATATCCAACAAAATAAGGCACCACAATAAGTAAAGCATCTCCTTTGTTATTCAGTGGCCTCCCACAAGCTCTTCTATACCAGAAAAATAATTGCCTGATATCCAGTGGTCCCCAGTTATCTCTTATACAAGGCCCCACCATAAGTAATGCACTTCCTGTTGACCAGTAGCCCAACTATGACCTCATATTCTATGACACAGCAATGATACCAGGTTACATAGAAACATAGAAACATAGAAGTTGACAGCAGATAAGGACCGCAAGGCCCATCCAGTCTGCCCATTTCTTTTTCTACCTTATAAATGTGCCATCGGGCTTTGCTCTGTCAGTGGCCTATCTATTCATAGTCATTTGTATTGCTCCCTTATGCCTATCCCATGCCTGTTTGAAGCCCTGCACTGTATTCATAGCCACCACTTCTTGTGGTAAGCCATTCCATGCATCCACCACCCTTTCTGTGAAAAATAATTTCCTCACATTCCCCCTTAATTGACCTCCCTCTAATCTCATGCTGTGTCCTCTTGTCCTGCTATTTTTCTTATATTTAAACGTGTTAGACTCTTTCACCTTGTTTATGCCCTTAAGGTGTTTGAATGCCTCGATCATATCACCTCTCTCCCTCCTTTGCTCAAGGGTATACATATTGAGCTCCATTAATCTGTCCTCATATTCTTCTGATGCAGTCCCTGCACCATTTTGGTTGCCCTTCTCTGGACTGCCTCAATTTGGTTAATGTCCTTGTGAGGTGTGGCCTCCAATACTGCCGCAGTACTCCAGATGGGGCCTAACCAGTGTCTTGTACAGAGGATTATTACCTCCCTGTTATGACTTGTGATACCCCTACTAATACACCCTAACACCCCCCTAGCCCTGCTGCTTTGGGGTCTGCCCGGATGATTTTAGCTCATCAGTGATGATGATGCCCAAATCTCTTTCTTCCTTTGTGACTGCTAGCAAATCCCTCCCAGCCTATAGGTGGCTTCAGGGTTTCTCTTCCCTATGTGCATGATTTTGCACTTCTTTGCATTAAATCCCAGTTGCCACTCTTCTGACCATTCTGCTAGTTTATCCAGATCTCTTCTCATTCTGCCCACCCCATCTGGATCATCTACTCTGTTGCAGATCTTGGTGTCATCTGCGAGCAGACAAGCCTTACCCTCAGTCCATCTGCAAGGTCACTAATGAAGATGTTGAAGAGGACTGGCCCCAGGACTGATCCTGAGGTACCCACTTGTGACTTGCATCTCTTCTGACTGTATACCATTTACCACCACTCTGTTTTCTGCCCGTCAACCAGTTTGCTACCCAGTTGACCAACTCTGACCCACCCGAGCCTACCCAGCTTATTTATCAATCTTCTATGTGGAACAGTGTCAAAAGCTTTGCTGAAGTCAAGGTAGGCGACATCAACTGCTCCCCTTGGTCCACCACTCTGGTTACCCAGTCAAAGAAATCTATGAGATTAGTTTGACAGGACCTTCCTTTGTAAACCCATGCTGTCTTGGATCCTGTGCCCTATGGATTCCAGGTGTTGCACTATCCTTTCCTTAAGGAGTGCCTCCATAATCTTGCCCACTACTGAGGTAAGACTGACTGGTCTGTAGTTCGCCTCCTCCCTGCTACCACTCTTGTGGAGCGGGATCACATAAACCCTTCTCCAGTCTTCTGGGACCTCTCCTGTGCTCAGAGACTCACTAAACAGTTCTGCTAATGGCTCTGCTAGTTCCACCTAGCTCCTTAAGTACCCTGGGATGTATGCCATCAGGTCCCATTGCCTTATCCACCTGAGCTTAGCAAGCTCTTGTAGGACCCTTTCTTTGTGAAGGGAGTAGTGCTCACCTCCCTCTCCCTGTGTCCATGATGCTGAGCTATGGGCCCTGCCCTACCTTCTCTTCCAGTAAATACTGAGCAAAGTATCTATTTAGGATAGATGCCTTTACAGGGTCCTCCTCCTCACATGCTCCCTTTTCTCCATTAAGCTTAGCAATCCCCTCTGGACTTTCTCCTTTCACTAATGTATCTATAGAAAGTCTTGTCACCTTCTTTACTGTTCGTGCTAGTGTTTCTCAGTTTGGGACTTGCCTGCCTTACTGCCTTACCAGCTTCCCTTAGGGCAGTTTGGTATGCCTCCCTATCTTCATCCGCTGTGTTCCTTATATTTCCTGAAGGCCAGCCTTTTGGCTCTGACCTTTTCTGCTACTGTATTTGAGAACCAAAGTGGTTTCCTTCTTCTTTTGCACTTCCTTTTCTGTCTAACACAATGGGATGTTGCTTCAAGTATTGCATCCTTAATGCTTGCCCACTTTGCCTGTACCCCCTCACCTGTGTTTCTTTTGCCAGGGCTAGCTTAACTCTGTTGGCCATCTTATCAAAGTCAGCTCCTCTGAAGTCCCATATTTTGCCTTGGAATGGGATGATTTAGATGTAGTAGCCAAATTGAACCATACCATGTGATGGTCACTGGCCCCAGGTGACCTTCTGCCTGAGATCTATGATCCCTTCTTTGTTAGTCAGTACTAGACCTAGGATAGCCCTGTCTCTTGTGGGTTGCTGTACCAGTTGTTTGAGGCCCTCCTGCAGGAATCCACTATGAGTCTAGTTCTGGCAGATGTTCCTGCTGGTATTGACCAATCTGTATCCGGCATGTTGAAGTCTCCCATTATCAGAACCTCCCCTTTAGCTGTCATGTTTGTATATCTTCTAACAGTAATGTGTCTATGTCCTCCCTCTGGTCGGGGGCCTGTAGACAACCAGCGTTCTTATGGCTGTCCCATTTCCTGTTCCAGGGTGACCCACAGTTCTTCTGGCTCCTTACGTGTACTCTGAATTTCTGTAGCTTTGATATTTTCATTAACATACAGGGCCTCCTCCCCCTTTGCACCTCGGTCTCTTCTGAACAATACATAGCCAGGTACTGAAGTCTCCCAAGTGTGGTTACTGGTAAACCACGTCTCATTAATTGCTACTATGTCCAGTTTAGCCTCTGACATTATTGCCTGCAGGTCTGGGATCTTATTTCCCAGGCTGTGAGCATTTGTGTACATGATTTTCCATTGGCCCGATTTTGGTGTGTTAGTTGTTTGGTGAAGTTTGGCATTACCCCTGTGCGTCGTATGGGGAGACAAACCTTTTTTCTTACCTGGTGATGCAAATGAATGGCAAACATGCTGAATTCCTGTTTGACCACTAGCTGAGGGGGGAGGGGTGTTCTTCCCATTCGATGTATGAGGTGCTGCACCCCTCTCCCCATTTGCTAGTTTAAATATTCTGCAAAGACGTCAAACTTCTGCCCCAATGCACTGACTCCCTTTTTAGTCAGATGCAGTCCATCAAATTTAAAGAACTTTCGCTCCCAGAACTGTTGCCAGTTCCCTACAAATCTGTGTCCTTTTTCCTGGCACCAGCCCTTGAGCCACGTGTTTAGCTCCCCTATCTCCCCTTCTCTGACCTTCCGTCCATCTGCTCCTCTTTCTCAGACTGGCAGGATCTCAGAGAAGGAGATGCCAGACGAAATAGATGATAGTTTGTCACCCAGCCTAGTCAGGTGTTCCTTGGTCTCCACAACTGACCGGCTGGCGAGATCATTAGTCCCTATGTGTACTAGGACATCAATGTTTTCTCCTGCTTTGTGAACAATTTTAGCTAATGCGGTCAGTGTCTCTCCATGCTGATGTACCTGGGAGACATCTGCCATCACCCTGGCTGGAGATGGGTATCAACTCCCGAATCATGGAGCCTCCTATGATCAGAAGTTTTGGATTTCCTTTGTGCTTGTTTTGTTTTGGTTCCTGATTTGGGTGAGTTTTGTTGTGCTAGCTCCTGTGCTGCAGTGTCTTGTTTCCTGTGTCTTCTGCCTCTTTATTTGATTTCAGAGATAGAGGCAGATACCTGTTTGTAGTGTTTATATGGTTTTGAGGTAATGTGTTGGAGAGCAGAGAGTGATGGGGCACCTGATTTGCTCCTCCTAACCACCTGCCAACTTCCTGGACCAACTACCCTCTGCGGTCGAGGTTTTTCTGTTGGATGCTGGGGAAATGGCGACTGGTTCTTATAATGTATTTCCTCTTCAATATGAAATTTGAGGCGTGCAATCTCTGCCCATGCTGCTCGGAGCTGACCCTAAGATCTCCAAAGGCCCAGCATGTAGGACAGTGTTGGCCTATTGCTACTCAAATCCCTTCAAAACTAGGTAACACATGAACTGGGATTATAGGGCACATGTCCCACACAAGCCCTCCCATACCAGACACAACCAAGTAATATGTGGAGAACATCTTACCAGGATACTGTAGAGTCAGAAGCAGGAATCGTTAAGGGATAATGTTCATCAGTACTAAAAAATAAAATATAGGAATGGAGTCACAAAGGATCAGTAGTTCTTAGTAAATTAATAATATATGACATGTTCACAATAGAGTTATACTTATCTGATGGGGAAGGAGTCCTCATCCTTTCAGGCATGTGAAAGAGAAGCAACAATAGGTTAATATGAAGAAGATACAGTAATGAGGTAAGAAACCGAGAGTGGATAGATACTGTTGGTGCATCGAACCACATTTGACTGTAGTGGTGCATGAGATAAAACATTTGTTTGTTAGTAGTTGTTGGTTGTGTTGTTAGTAGAGATGATTAGAAAGACCAGTGCTCTCTGCCTAGATGGCCAATTTTCACGTGACTGAAAGCAGTATCCCAGTTGGGATAGGTTGGGACAGGTGATAATTCCTGTTGGTTCACTGGCCCATTGTTATTTGGGCAATCAGTTAGGTTCATTCACTGGCCCTTTTAATGGAGTCCATTCTTGGCACTCCTTCTGTAAATGTAACACCTAGTTCACTTTGACTGTCAAATTGTCACAACATGCACCTTGATATCATGTGCTATCACAAATTCTCACTTCGACCATCAAATTGTCCCAATATAAACACTGATAACATGCACTATTATGAACTAAGCACCCTAATATGGTATGGTTAACAGTCAATTTCTTCAGTAGAGATCAAAACATTGGAAAAAAAACACACAGCAACACTTACTAAACATGGGTCATATGGTTTAGCCTAGCACATATTCATAAAACAGCTATTTAAAACATTTATAAAACAGTGAGCAGGTAGTCCACAAGGTAGAAGAAAATGCTGGTCAAAATTAAAAACTATGTGCCAATTGTCCCAATCCCCCACCCAAAAATTAACCCTGCACATCAAGTTAAGCATTCTCTGGTCTGCAATGTCAACCCACACATTGATGCTAGGAATAAAACTTTGTGATTTCTGTGACTGTACAAATGTCTCTTTGGTTTCTAGTAGCCCCCGTCCCCTTGGACATGTGGCACAGCAGGTTAAGCATCTTCAGGTGTGTAATGGCCTCCAACAAGCCCTCTCATATCAGTCCCCACCACCACAAACACATTCCCTGTTGACCATTGGTACCCCAGTTCCTTTCCATAGCAGGCGTCATCACATGTTAAGCATTACCTGGTGTCCAATGAACCCCAACAAGCCCTCACAAAACAGGTCCCACCACCAAAACAACCTTTCCCAGATAGCCAGTGATCCCCCAATTCTCTCATATTGGGTTTTGCATGTTAAGCATTCTATGGTGTCCAATGGCCCCCAAATGCCCTCCCAAACTATGCCTCACCACCATAAAAAACATTCCTTGATTTCCAGTGGTCCCCAGTTCACTCTCATATTAGGTGTCACCACATGTTAAGCACTCTCTGGTGTCCAACAGCCCCACATAAACCCTCTTATATAAGGCCACACCACCAAAAATGCATTCCCAGCTGTACAATGGTCCCATATCAGGCGTCATCAATTTACACAGTCTCTAGTGTCCATTGGCCACCCACCCAAAGCCCTCTGAAACAAGGCCCCACCACCAAAAATCACATTCCCTGGTGTCTGTAGGACCCCCACTTCACTCTCATGCCAGGTGGCACCACGCATTTCCAGGTGTTCAATGGCCTTCCACATGCCCTCCCTTATCTGGCCCCACAACCAAAGTGTAGGTAAAACAAGACTGTACAAATATCATTTTGGATACCAGAAATCAGTCAGTCTATCCCTCTCCCTCTCCCTCTCCCTCTCCCCCCCATGGATTGCACAAGCTAAATATTTATTTCATCAGCCTGCCATTGCCTGCCTGTAATCAAAAACCCCACATTTATTCCTAGAATAAACTTTATTTGTAATTTATGTTATGGTAAAATATCTCTTTGCTGCCCTGTAGTCCCCCCCTCCATGTGGCACAAGTCAAATGATTATTTTGCTAGACTGATCTTGCCCATCTGTACATGCACACAGCTACACTGAGGTCAGAAATACACTATTTATATTTACATATATATATATATATATATATATATATACACACACACGCACACACACGCACACACACACTATATATTAACTTAATCTGGTTCAAAGTCAGTTGGCATTCATCTGTATCCCCCTTCCCCGGGTTGTGCCTGAAAATAGGCAGAATTTGTCCAGTGCAGTTACCCAGTCAACAAAAACTAAATAAAAAAAATTAATTTGTGCTTTCTGGGACTGTAAAATGCCTATTTGGTCCCCAATATCCTCTCTCTTTCCTCTCTGGATTGCACAAGTCAAATATTTATTTTACCAGCCTGCCATTACCCTCACTTTGTCCATCAACCAAAGAACAATTCCTGGTGTCCTGTGCCTCCCCATACTCTCAAAAACCAGGCACTGCCACAATAACATCATTCCCTCTTTTCTGGTTGTACCCCAATTCCCTCCCATACCAGGCGCAACAACATGTAATGCATAGCACTAACTTTGATAAGCGAATAAACTGATATTCAAAAATCTCCGAAAAGCTCAGACCAGGACTCTACGAGACAGATGTTCTTATCAATCAGTAAGATGTCCAATCAGGAGCTTTTCTGCTTGAAGACACAGTGATATGACAGTAAAAACATCCCATCGCATATCAAGTGCGACCACAAGTTAAGCATTCACTGGTGTACAATGTCAGCCCCCACAATCCCTCCCAAACCAGGCCCCACCACAAAAAAAAAACACAAAAACCCAAAACAAACAAAAAATTAAAAACACATTCTCTGTTGTCAAGTGGACTGCCAACTCACTCCCATACCAGGCGACACAACAGATTAAGTATTCCCTGGTGACCAATGTTCCACCACAACCCCTTCTTAACCAGGCTCCACCACCAAAAAAACATTTCTGCTGATCCCCTAATTCACTCCCAGACCAGGCAGCACCAAACTGAGTCCAGGAATACACTATTTCTGTGGCTGTACAAATATCTCTTTGGACACCAGAAGTTCCTCTACACCTTCCCCTCCCCCATCTATCTCGCTTTTGGACTGCACAAGTCAAATATTTATTTTACCAGCCTGCCATTGCCCAGACTGTATGCAAAGGTTACATTTAGGCCAAGAAAATATTTTTTTTTATGGATTTGTGACTGTAAAAATATCTCTTTGTTGCCCCGTAGTCTTCCCCCCTTCTGTATGGCACAAGTCAAAGATTTATTTTGCCAGACTGCTCTTGCCTAGTCTGTACATACACAGCCACATTGAGACAAGGAATACACTTTATTTGTGATTTCTGTGACAGTACAAATGTCTCTTTGAGTTGAAAAGGCAGAGGGGAACTATATGAGGTACAGAAGGAGGTGAGTCAGAAGCAGAAATCCAGTACAAGGGATTACTGGAAAACTAGATGGGCCAGGCATTCCTTATCTGTCAATGATTCCTCTGTTTCACTCTGGACCATTCCACAGACTCCTAATCTGAATATATTCCCCCTAGTTGACCCTCCTCAATGCTGTTACTTACCCCATTCTGATCACTCTTCCTGACGCTGGACCCCCATCCCGACCACTAGCCAACCCTAAATATTCGTTCCCCACTCAACTACCCTACATTCATGTCAGCCAGCCCCCCCCTCCATGGCCACTCTTTATTAACCAGGACAGCTACCAACTGTGACAGATAATCTTCATTTTGTCCTAAATAAAAAGCTCTTCCCTGTGTCCAATAGCCTCCCCTGCCCTCCCAAACCAGGCACTGGTACAATAAATGCATTCTCTGTTGTCCAGTTGTGCCCTAATTCCTTCCAACACCAGGCACAACAACACGTAAAGTATAAAACTAAACTGACTAGTGAACAGATCGATGTTTGAAAATCTCTGAGAACTCAGACCAGGACTCTACTAGACAGATGTTTTGTCATTCAGTAATTCGTCTGATCAGAAACTTTCCTGTGGAAAGACATGCAGGGATATGTTAAGGAAAACATCCCTTCCCATATTAGGTGCCATCTCAAGTTAAGCATTCTCTGGTGTATAATGTCAATACACTCACCCTCCCATACCAGGCCCTACCACTAATTTGTGTGACTGTAAAAATGTCTCTTTGGTTACCATTAGTCTGTCCACTCTGGACTGCACAAGGCAAATATTTATTTTACCAGTCTGCCATTGCTCGGCCTGTACACAAAACCCCACATTTATGTCCAAGAATAAACTTTGTGATTCATGTGATGAAAAATAAAATGTTGGTGCCCCGTAGTCTCCCTCTCTCTCTTTCCCCTGCCCCCCCAATTGTACAAGTCAAAGGATTATTTTGCCAGTCTGCTCTTGCCCCGTCTGTATACATACAACAACACTGAGACCAGAATACACTTTATTAGTGACTTTTGATCCTGTATAAATGTATATTTGGTCCCTAGTTGTCTCTCTCTCTCTCTCTCTCTTTCTCTAGATCCCCACTGTATGGCACAAGTCAAATATTTATTTTATCTGCCTTCCATTGTCAGACCTGTTTGCAAAATAGTCCAGGAGCAATACTTTATTTGTGATTTCTTGGACTGAAAAATGCCTCTTTGGTCCCTATAAGTGTCTTTATGTCTCCCCTCTGGATTGCACAATTGAAAGATTTATTTTACCAGCCTGCCACTGCCCGGGCTGTATACAAAAAGCCACATTTTGTCAAAGAATAAACTTTATGTGATTGCAAAATATCTCTCTTGTGGCCCCATATCTCTCTCTTTCACCCCCTTCCCTATGTGGCACAACTCAAAGATTATTTTGCCAGTCTGCTTTTGCCCGGTCTGTACAAGCACAACCACACTGAGGCCATGAAGACACTTTATTTGTGCTTTCTGAGACTGTAAAATACCTCTTTGGTTCTAAATATTCTCTCTCTTTCCTCTCTGGATTGCACAAGTCAAATATTCGTTTTACCAGCCTGCAATTGCCCTCACTTTGTCCCATCAAACAAAAACAATTCCTGGTGTCCAATGGCCTCCCCATACCCTCACAAACCAGGCACTGCCACAATAACAGCATTCCCTGTTGGGTTGTACCTCAATTCCCACCCATACCAGGTGCGACTACATGTAATGCATAGAACTAACCTTGACAAGTGAATAAACTGATGTTCAAAAATCTCTGAAAACTCAGACCCAGACTCTACAAGACAGATGTTCTTGTCGATCAGTAAGATATCTGATCAGGAGCTTTCCTGTGGGAAGACACAGTGATATGCTAATAAAAACATTTAATCCAATATCAGGTGCAACCACTGTTAAGCATTCCCTGGTGTTCAGTGGCCCCAACCAAGCCCTCCCATGTCATTCCCAAGAAAAGTGCATTCCCTGTTGACCAATGATCCACTAATTCCTTCCCATATCAGGCATCACAACATTTTAGGTATTCCTTGGTGTACAATGTCAACCCCTACAAGCCCTCCCCAACCAGCCCACACCACCAAAAAAACACTTTCTGTTGTTCAGTGGTCCCCCTTTTCACTTCAGTACCAGATGGCACAACAGGTTAAGCGTTCTGTGCTGTGCAATGGCCTCTCACAAGCCCTCCCATATCAGTCCCCACCACCAAAAACACATTCCCTGTTGTCAAATTGTCCTCCGATTCACTCAGATACGAGGCGGCACAACAGGTCAAGCAGTCTCTGGTACCCAATTAACCCCACAAGTCCTCCCAAATCACATTGGTCTGGGAACCCAATGGGGCAGCGCATCTCAGGATGCACTGCACCCAAAACTGCCATTCACAGTCACAGACATGCAAATGGAGCTATTAGACATGCAAGGCATAATGGGTCCATTTGCATATCATTATGGACCCATTTGCATGTGCCTTGCAAGGATACACCTGGCCGAATGCACCAGAAATCTCTGTATGATACAAGACAAAGATTTATTTTGCCAGCATGCTCCTGCCCTGCCTGTAATCACACAGTCACACTGTGGTCAAAAGTAAACTTTGTGATTTCTGTGTGTAGTCTCCCCCCCTTCCCCAGTGATGGTATACGTTAAAGAGCGTCACCAGCGTTAATAATTTTGTTATTGTACCCGACATATGGGTGCCTTACCTCCAGCTGAATCATTGTATCTGCACGTCGATAAATATGTTAATACTTTTTTCACAAAAATGCTCATAATTTATGTACACCAGGTCCTGGAGGACTTCCCAGTCTGAAGAGCTGCCCAAGTTCCAACCCCACGCTCAGCAACATTATGACGTGATGCTAGGGAGAGCGTAGGAGAGCGCTCTGTTATAGTGAATGGGTGGCAGCTTTCAGAGTATTTTTACATATTATAATGGTCAGTTTGTGGTAAAACGTGGGCACTGGTTGAGTAACAAGGTCCTTGTTAGTTGACCAGTCCCACGTTTCACCACAAACTGACCAGTATAATATATAAATACACTTTGAAAGCTGCTGCCCATTCACTATAATGGAGCGCACCCCGGAGCTCTCCCTTGCTTCACATCATAACATTGCTGAGTGTGGGGGAGGAACTTGCGCGACTCTTCAGAATGGGAAGTCCTCCAGGACCCAATTTACCTAAATTATGAGCATTTTTGCGAGAAAAGTATTGACATATTTACCGACATGTGCAGATACGATTCACCTGGAGGTAAAATATATCAGGTGCAATAGCAAAAACTGGTGAATTTCTTTAAAGATTTATTTTACCAGTCAGCCCCACTACAAAAGTAGAACTCAGATCCTGACACTTATGCTTGTATGATAAGTGTCTGTGCCCTATGATTGGTGCATATACATATAGATATTACTGTCTGCGAGATAGGGGGGCCATTCAGAGGTGCTGGTCCAGTCCATGGATAACACAACACACACACACACACACACACACACTCTCACTCCAGGAATACAAAATTATTTGTGATTTCTATTACTGTAAAAAAAAGTCTCTTTACATGGATACATAGAAACGTGATGGCAAAAAAGGACTTCCAGGCCCACTTAGTCTGCTCACTTGCCTAGTTATCTGCTATGCCATGCCCCCCATCCCTTGTGTCTGTCCCATGCTCTTTCGAACCCTCCCACTGTTGTTACTTTAACCAACTCCTCAGGAAGCCTATTCCAATTATCCACCACCCTCTCTGTGAAATAGTACTTCACAATTTTCCCCTTGAACTGTCCCCCCATGATTTTCCCCATGTCCTCTAATTTCCTTTCAGCTGGAAGATGTTCTCCACTGGCACTTGATTTTTACCTTTTAGGTACTTGAAGGTCTCAATCATGCCCACCTATACCATCTCTGCTCCAGTAAACACGTGTTCAATTCCCTTAACCTGTCCTCATAGAATGGTGGATGAACCACTTTACCATTTACGTTGTCCTCCTCTGAACACTCGCCAGTCTCCCCACTTCCTTTCTGAGATATGGCCTCCAGCACTGGACCCCATATTCAAGATGCAGCCTGACCAGTAAGGGTGTATAAGGGTACTATGACCTCCATTCTCCTACTAGTAATCCCCTTCCTGATGCAGCCCAGCATTCTGCTGCATTTAGCCACTGCCCTCTCACAGTGCTTTGCTACCTTCAGGTCTCTCAATATATGGTGATGTCTAAATTCCTTTCCTGTTCTGTTCCTTCCAGGTAACAGCCACCCGTACAGTATACCACCCTCTGGGATTTGTTGTCAATATGCATGTGCTTTGGTCCCCAATAGTCTCTCTCTATCAGCCTCTGTATTGCACAAATCAAGGATTTATTTTACCAGTCTGCCATTGCCTGCCCATTACATAAAAAGCCACATTGAGTTCAAGAACAAACTTCGTGATTTTTGTGACTGTTAAATATTTCTTTGCAGTCCCATAGTCTCTCCCCAGCCAACTATATCTCCCCTTGTTCTGTCATTTCTAAGGATGTCTCCTATCATTTCCTTCTCCATTTCCTCCCTGAGACAGGGGGTCTGTATACAACCCCTGTATGGATTGTGGTGCAATTTTCTGTGTCCAAGGTGACCCACAGTGCTTCCTCTCCTCCCTGTTTACCCTTTAGTTCCATTGATTCAATTCCTTCCCTTATGTAGAGAGCTACTCTTCCTCTTTTGACCTTCCTGTCCCTCCTGTAGATTGTGTACAAGAAGAGCATTCCATGGTGTTCGTGGTCACCATACAAGCACTCCCCTGAGATCAGGGAATGCTGTTTATTGGAAGGTGCTGGGTGTTGCAACACCCGCCACCATCCAACAAACAGCATTACCTTGTGTCAAGGGACCTCCTATTACCCTCCATGACCTGGTACCAAACATACAGCATTGCCAGGTATAAGTGGTTTCTGCAGAACAACTTAGGCATGGCACAATTGCACAAAATGTATTCCCCAGTAAATGTGGGTTCCACCACACTCTCAGATACATGGCACCATCACAGAAACAGGATTCCATGGTGTATGTGGGTTAATTTTTCTGTGACGGTGCCATGTCCCGCAGACACCAGAGAATGCATTTTGCATAATAGTGCCAGGTGTTTGAGGGTGGGTGTTAAGCCACTGACACTGGGGAATTAATGTTGTGTGGGGGGAGGGGGTCCAAGATCCAGCGCCATCACATTTAAACTATTCATGGTGCCCAGTGGTCCACCCACACTCTCCGAGACCACACACCATCTCAAGAGAAAGCATTCCCTGGTGTACTTGAGTTCCCCCGTACCCTCTAAGACAATACACCATAACACAACATTGATTCCCTGGTGCCAGGGGCTTCCAACCCACCCTCCAACACCCACAACCATCACAGAAAAAGCATTTGCTGATGTCCAGTAGTTCTTCCCACCCTCAAATACCCAGTACCAGAACATAATATGGATTCAAACAATAATCATTCCTTGCTGTCCAGGTGGGACATCATGCACTGCTGCTTGTTGGATGGCTCTGGGTCTCAGACTCTGAGGGTGAGCCATCCGACGATCAGGGAATGCTGTTTGTAGGGTGATGCTGGATGTTCCAACACTTAGTATCAAACAAACAGCATTATGTGTTGTCCGGGGGGCTGCCCACCACCTGCTGAGACTCGGCACTATCAAACAAACAGCACTGCCTAGATTAAGTGGGTTCCACCCAACACTCAAACACATGGAACCATTACATGAAATGCTTCCATGGTATCCATGGATTTCCCTATCCCTCCACCCTCCAAGATCCAGCACCATTGCAGAAAAAACATTTCCCTGATGCCTAGCTGTTCACCCAACTCTCCAAGACCCAGCACCATCCCAGCAAAAGGAATCTTCTCTACTAGATATGGGCCTGCTGTGAGAAATCAGCGGGCCCTGGAAAGGAAAAAAGAAAAAAACATAAAATGAATACAAGAAAGGCAAAAATAATTTTGCAGCAATAATGCTTCCTTGCCCCTCTCCTGGACCATTCAGTGTCCCCACTCGGTTCCTGCCTATACACACACAGCTACTGAGGCCAGGAATGAAGTTTAACTGTGATTTCTGTGACTTTAAAATGTCTCTTTGGTCCCCATTAGTCTCTCTCCCCACTAGATGACACATGCCAAATATTTATTTTAATTCTGCCTTTGCCTTGCCAGTATACACATTGCCACACTATGGCCAGGAATAAACTTTATTTGAGATTTCTGTGACTGTAAAGTGTTCTCTTGGTCCCCAGTAGTATGTCTCTGTCTTTTTTTTTTAAACCAGGAGAGACACACTAAGCTGAAAGCTTGTTTAGATTTGCGACCTGGAAGCACAAGAAAGTTAAAGAGACTTGCCAAGGGTCACACAGTATGCAAGTGTGGGCTGTGGGATTCAAACCCAGGTCTCCAGGTTTGCAGCTCAGAATGGTGGATGGCACATGTCAAAAATTAATTTTGCAAGATTGCTCTGTCTGTACACACACACACCTAGTGATCCAGTTAAAGGGTGTATCGGCATATTTTATGCCCATATTTGCCCTTTTTATGATCTGTGTAGAGTCCTGGGTAGTATCATCATGACCAGGCATTTTCATGGTCACAAAATACTATCTGGCTTACTGAAATACTACCAGCTTGGAAAACTATGAAGTTTTTAATTCCCGGGCTAAACAGTTATCTGGAGCACTTCACACACCACCACTTTTAGACTAAGAATACAATGTATTAGGGATTACTGCAAACAGCATAGCAGACACCCCACAAAACCCACCCACTGACTACTGGAAGGTGATTGCTGTCAGTGGTTAGCAGCTGGAATAGCATTC
Source organism: Neoceratodus forsteri (assembly GCA_016271365.2). Taxonomy (NCBI): domain Eukaryota; kingdom Metazoa; phylum Chordata; order Ceratodontiformes; family Ceratodontidae; genus Neoceratodus; species Neoceratodus forsteri. The sequence goes on along the minus strand of CM028130.1, from coordinate 661,727,471 downwards.
AGGAACTTGTGTTCTCCACCCCCCCACCCTTCGATCACCAGCCTGAAATGAAACATATATTTTCTCGGGTGCTAGTGGTAACCCCCCCCTTGCTGATCACTGGCCCAAAATGAAAAATATATTTTCCCTGGTGCTAGTGGTTCTCCTCACTGGTGGCTGGCCTGAAATGAAACATATATTTTCCCAAGTGCTAGTGCCCCCCCTCCACAGATTGTCTGCCCAAAATGAAACATATATTTTCCATGGTGTCCAGTGGACCCCCCAAATGCTCACCCTATATGAAATAAATGCATTCCCTGGTGTCCAGTGGTCTCTACCCTCACCCAATGTTCACTCTATATGAAATAAACAGATTCACTGGTAACTAGCGGTCCCTCCCCTGTCCAATGTCATTGAGTGTTATCCCTGGTGGCAAGTGGTACCCTCCCCTCACTCAATGGCTGACCCGATCACCATCACCCCATGCCCTGGTGTCCAGTGGTTCCTCTCCCTGATCACCAGCCTGACAACACTGTAGATGCCCCTGGTGGATTGTGGTCCCAACCCACTTCTGATCACCAGACTAACCCATGTTGGGCCTGTGGCCAGTTTGCAGTGGGCAGCCCCCCACTTACACCAATTATTGGGCTGTCCATGATATGCCCATGTCCCTGGTGCTTTGTGTGCCCTGATCCTCCCATCTACATTCCAACCTCCAACCACTCCTGACCCTGGTGGTGGTGGTTCCCACCCCAACAAAGAATAGTCAGCCGCTAGTAGCAGAGCACTACATGAGGTGACCTGCCTGGCAAGTTCCCACAATGGTCCATGTACAGAACCAGCACCCACGCCCCTATCCTCTGGTACAAACTTCACCCCTACCCCAACAATCAGTCTCCTGCAAAGGCATTCAGATTGGGGTGTAAAGTGCTGTCACTCATGACTGCAGCCATAGGCAGTTACAAGAACACCCCCCAGCTCCCTCCATTTACCTTTTGTACACTCACATCACTTCCCTGGTGTCTAGTGTCCCCCACTCCCAACTCCACCCCGTGGCACCAAACATCCCACTTCTCTCCCCTCAGTCCCCAAAACACTGGTGCTGTGGTGAGTGGATGATGACCGGCACAGCCCACCACACACCTAGAAATTGATAACAGATGAAGACCATTAGGCCCATCCAGTCTGCCCATTTTTTCTACCAAAAGTAAAAGCCCCAGATCCTACTTGATCTCTAGCTTTACCTTCTCATTTCCATTCCTAGGATTTCCCTATGCCTGTCCCATGCATGTTTGAAGTATACCACTGTGTTTGCCACCACCACCTCTGCTGGGAGTCTATTCCATGCATCCACCACCCTTACCATGAAGAAATATTCCCTCATGCTACCCTTTAGTCTACCCCCTTTCAACCTCATGTCATGCCCTCTCGTTCCTAGACATCTCCTTTTCTGAAAGATGCTACCCTCTGGTAACCTTTTTATGCCTTTTAGATATTTGTAGGTTTCTTTCATATATCCCCTGTCTCTCCTCTCTTCCAGGATATACATATTGAGGTCTCCAAGTCTTTCAACATATGATGTTTGGTGCAGGCCCTGTACCATCTTTGTTGCCCTTCTTTAAACTGCCTCCACCCTGTCGATGTCCTTATGGAGAAGCAGCCTCCAGGACTGGACACATTATTCCAAGTGAGGTCTCACCAATGGTCTAAGTGGCATCACCACCTCCTTTCCTCTGCTGGTGATACCTCTTCCTATGCATTGCAGCATCCCACTGGCTCTATCCACAGCCTTGTCACATTGCTTGCCCACCTATAGGCCATCAGATATGATTACCCTCAAATCCCTTTCGTGTTTGGTGACCATCAGTATCCTTCCCCCCACCCCCATCATGTAATCCTCCAGTGAGAAATGAGCTCATCCACCAACTCTCATCCAGTGGGCCTTGGAAAGGAAAAGAAAACAAAACAAAAAAACAAAATTAATACAAGAAAGGTAAAAATAATTTTACAGTGATAACGCTTACTTGTCCCAATCCTAGACCATTCAGTGTCCCCACTCAGTCCCATCATCCCTGGTCTGCTGATCAAAAAACAGGAATAAAAATAAACTGGAAACACAGATACAAAAAATATGTAATAAATAAAAACATCAAGTAAACAAGTACAAAATCCACTATGCATCAACCTCCTGCAGTGCTCATCAATCCTCTCTCTCTCTCCCTTCCCTCTGGATGGCACATGTCCGAGATTTATTTTACCAGTATGCCCTTGCTCTGCCTGAAGACACACAGCCATTGCCACATACACAATCAAATGCTTTTCTGTGATTCTGCTATGTCTCAGCGGGTATGGTGGAACCAAAGGAAATGCCATGCAATGCTGCTTGTTTGATGGAGCCAGATCCCAGAGGGTCGGTGAGTCCCCGGTTACCAGGGAATGCAATTTGTGGGAATGATGCCAGGTGTTCCAACATTAACTGATGTTTGTGGGTTGCCCATCTCCATCAGATGAGAGGCATCATCAAAAACACATCTCTGTCACGTGTACCTGGGTTCAACCCAGCCCTTCGAGACATGGCACCATTGCACAAAATGACTCTTTTATCCCAAGTAGTTACTCTCTCTCTCTCTCTCTCTCTCTCTGTCTCCCCTTTCTGAATGGCACATGCAAAGATTTATTTCACAAATTTGCCCTTGCCCTACCTATACACACAGCCACACTAACAGGGGTTGAAACTGGCACAGGCACACTTGCCAAATACTGGTAGATTTTGTATGGGGCTAATAATATTTTTTTAAGCAGCACCACAGGATTGTGGTTGAAAAGGTATAATTTCAATATGTACACCAGCTGGACTGGTGGAAAAGTCTGTTGGGCTAGGAGGCAGTATAGCGCAGTGGTTTAAGGCTCTGAGCTGAAGACCTGGAGACCTAGGTTTAAATCCCACAGCCCCCACTTGCATACTGTGTGACCCTGAGCAAGTCACTTAACTTCCTTGTGCTCCCAGGTCGCACCTGTAAATAAGTGTTCAGCTAAGTGTGTCTCTCCTGGTTAAACAATAAACAACATTTTACCCAATCACTTGCCCAGTTGTCTAGTGGCTGCAAAACTTAATTTTGACTCCTGCACCTTAGCCAGCAATAAACTTCATTTGTTATTTATGAGACTTTAAATTGTCTCTTTTATACCCAGTATTCTCTCTCCACTCTGGATGACACAATTCAAAGCATTATTTCGTCTGCCCTTGCTCTGCCTGTGCAAACACATCCACACTGCCATATCTCCGAGTGTTGGGGTAGAACATACATATACAATTGAATGTTTTTTCTGTGATTGTGCAATGTCTCAAAGGGTGTGGTGGAACCAAAGGAGACCAGGCAAAGCTGCTTGTTTGATGGTGCCAGGTCTCCTAGGGTGGGGTGAGCCCCAGGACACCAGGAAATGCAGTTTGTGAGAATGATGCCAGGTGTTCCAACACCCAGCAGCATACAACATACAGCATTACCTGATGTTCATGGGTTGCTTATCTCCCTCAGATGACTGGCACCATCAAACACACATCACTGTCACATGTACATGGGTTCCACCCCTAGCTCTCTCTCCCTCTGTCTCTCTCTCTCTCTCTCTCTCTCTCTCTCCTCTAGATGGCACATTACAAAAATTAATTTTATCAACCTGACCTTGCATTGCCTGTAAACACAGCCACACTAACTGGGGCCAACAATGGCATGAGCACTCTAGCCAAATGCTGGTAGATTTTGTATGGGGCTAATCAGATTTTCCTTTAAGTAGCACTGCAGGCTTGTAGTTTGGAAGATAACATTTCAACATATACACCTACTGGACAGGTGGTAAAGTCTGTGGAGCTAGTGGATTTTCCAAGTCACTTGACATGCTGGCTAGTGACTGCAAAACTTAATCTCGACTCCTGCACTGAGGTCAGGAATAAACATTATTATTTCTGTGACTTTAAAATGTTTCTTGTTGCCAGTAGTCTCTGTCTTCCCTCTTGATGACACAAGTCAAAGATTCAGTTTAACAATCTGCCCTTGCCCTGCTTGTACACACACACAGCCACTGAGGCCAGGATTACACTTTATTTGTGATTTCTGTGAAAGTAAAATGTCTCCTTGGTCTTGCCAGCCTGCCCTTGCTCTGACTGTACACACACATATCCTCACCGAAGCCAGGAATATACTTCTGATGTCTTTTCTGTGACTAACATGTTTTTTTTGGTTCCATGTGGTCTCTTCCACTGCTCCAAACTTTTCCAGACCTTTAAGACCTGGAATAAGCTTAATTTGTGATTTCTTTGACTGTAAAATTTTTATTTGGTCCCCAGTACCCTCTCCCTCCTCTGGACGGCAACTGTCAAGTATTTTTCACCAGCCTGTCCTTGTCCTGTAGACACAGGATAAAGAGAGCCTTATATTTGGAATTTCTGGGGTCTGTCAAATTTTTCGTAAACCCCCTCTCCCTGGCAATTTCCATTTACCTCTCTCTCACTCTCCTCTGAATGGCAGAAATCAATGATTTATTTTGCCTGCCTACCCTTGCACTGACTGTATACACACACACACACACACACACACACACACACACACACACACACACACTGAGGCCAGGATTACACTCCTGATGTGTTTTCTGTGACTATGACATTTCTTTTTGGTCCCCAGTGGTCTCTCTCTTCCCCCCTCTGCATGGCATAGTCTGCAACAAGTCAGTGGAACTGTCCATACACAGGGAAAAGGACTGGGCCTGATACAGATGTCTAGAACTACCAAAGAAAAACATCTGTAACTACCAAATAAAAACAATACCATCCACTTGAACAGTTCGTTCATCAGCCACATCCCTTCCTATCTATACCTTTGAGGATATTACCCCTTGAGTACTGCTCAGGCTAGCCATCCCCAAGTTTCTGTTTTCCAATACTCACTTCCCAAAACTGGACAAAGACAAGCACCAGCAAGACACTCAAACTTCTGAATCAGATAATTTTCTATTGCACAGAGAATCACAAAGCCACCCAACCCAAATTGCTTCTCTACAGAGATACCAGCCATGGGTTTACCCATGTCACAATGACAGTCATCACAGAGACATCACTGACAGTGACAGCTGCAGTGCCAACTGTCAGCATTGCAGTATCGGGGATTCCTCCGTGTATCCATCATTGGGCTGTGTCCCCCAAACACCCCCATTTGGGGGGCTCTGCCCTCACACCCTCTGGAATCTAGGATTCTATCTCCGAGTCAGAGTTGGACCGAGGGGGGTGCAAACACCCTGTGAGGCAGTCCTGATCACCATACAGGCCACGACAGTGACTGGCGGATTTTGCCCAGTTCCTGTCGCTGTGGTGTTCTTCGCAATCAGGGAGTCACTGCGGCAATGATATATGCCAGCCATGATATGCAAAAATCACTTAAGATGGCACCTAAGCAAAACAACAAAAAAGGAGTGTTGAGAGGTCTAAACCTCACTTTCAGATTATTGACGATATTGGGAATGCAAGTAATCACAAACACGTTGCATTAGAGTAATAAACAAGTTTGTTACTACTAAAGTGATAAATCACTGTTGCCCTAAGCAGTTCTTACCAATACGAACCGAGTGCCAGTGCTAAGCATTCCCTGCACCTCAAGATTTCTCTGTAGTCTCTTGGGGTCTCTCGGGTCTCCGAAGTGTAAAGCTTGTGCATTACATTATATACCTATTATAATTACTATGGTTACCAAAAGATAGAAACACTTCTAGTTACAGAGATGAGCCTTATTGGCTAAATTAGAGGTGGCTCCACGGTCCAAAATAGCATTATACAATTTCTGTAAAGTCATCAGTTTGAGAACAAAAGAGTTCTTATACAGAGTCTTACATAACTCAAGTGTAGTAGTACAAATCACCAAAAGACCAAAAGATGGCAATGCCGTCTTACATACTATAATTACTTCAAGGACAGGTGTATTGGCATCTGAAAAGTAAGAAATAGACAGAAAATACATGGTAAAATATAAGTGTATTAGCAAGCAAAGTGGATTACAACCATATGCATTCATATCCTGACATCTACTCTTATACAGTAGTTGCCCTTAGCACTATATATATATATATAACCTATGCTTAAGCATTAGCTCTCTACAGTGTACCTCTGAGGGTACCAATTAGCATGCAGGGACCTCGTGTAACATTCCCCCCTTGTTGTCTCCAAGGGCAACACAGGCAGATGTCGAGGGAAAGGACAGGAATAGTGGTCGTTTAGAAACCCGATGCACGAGCCTTGTAAAGGAACTCGAGCTGCTCACGGTGTTGGCGTAGTGTACGTCATAGGCAGCAAAGCATAATAATCAAAGTGAAAATCAAAAATGCTTGTATAATAACAAAACCTTTAAAAATGATTTATAACCAGGTGTTAGTTAATGTGTTATTCATATCTCCATCATTAATCAGGTCAAGAACAGCTTCATTGGCTTTGGTAATATTATTGGTGAGGTGTGTGTCTTTCCTGCCTAAAAGTCATTTCAGTGTAAGTGTAAATGGATCTATGTGTGCATTAAAGTATGGCAAGTACTCTGATAGTGTGAATAGATAATCTGGGTTACCATCAATAATGTCGGCATCCATGAGGGGGATGGGGGTTATAACAGTATGTCCAATAATCACAGTTGCCCTAAACAGTTCTTACCAATACAAACTGGGAGCCAGTGCTAAGCATTCCCTATACCTCAAGGTTTCTCTGTAGTCTCTTGGGGTCTCTCGGGTCTCCGAGGGTGTAAAGCTTGTGCATTACATTATATACCAATGATAATTACTATGGTTACCAAAAGATAGAAACACTTCTAGTTACAGAGATGAGCAATTTTGGCTAAATTAGAGGTGGCTCCATGGTCCAAGACAACATTATACAATTTCTGTGAAGTCATCAGTTTGACAACAAAAGAGTTCTTATACCGAGTCTTACATAACTCAAGTGTAGTAGTACAAATCACCAAAAGATGGCAATGCCATCTTACATATTATAATTACTTCAACAGGTGTCTTGGCATCTGACAAGTAAGAAATAGACAGAAAATACATAGTAAAATATATGTGTATTAGCAAGCAAAGTGGATTACAACAATATGCACTCATATCCTGACATCTACTCTTATACGGTAGATGCCCTTAGCCCTATATATATGTATAACCTATGCTTAAGCATTAGCTGTCTACGGTGTACCTCTGAGGGTACCAATTAGGGTGCAGGGACCTCGTGTAACAGAAGTGAAACAGTTTGCAATTCTTAGCAGCGTAAAAATAATACCAGACTACTAGATGCTCAGATACCAATTCCACAGTAATAAACACAAGCTCTCCACTGTAAGCTACCAAATTACATCACATGAATGCAGACTTTCAGCTACACTAGTATCCTGGTGTATAGTGGAAGCTGAGGAGTTTGTAAATGCACCATTTGATGATTTTTTTATTACAGTTAATCTTCTTTACAAATCTCCATTCCTTTTCACAGAAAAAATTAAACTTTGCAGCATCAGCTTTCCATTAGTTTAGCTGGGTCCTCCCATTTTGATCGGAATTTCAGCATATCCCCCGCACCGACTGGCGGCATTTCCTTTGCTCAATTCAAATCACATGCCAAATATGAAATAGCAAACCAATCACATACCAACAAGAAACTACACTTTAGTTCACAATAAAAAATAAAATCTATGCAATGTTGTGAAAATATGAAATGAAAACAAGACAAGATAATAGAAATGATAGCAGAGTTTGTTTTCCCCAATAGCCAAAGTATTTCACTTTAGATAAAATCAGCTTTATAGCACAACTTCATAACCAAGACACTCACAGCAGTAAATTTAAATAAAACAGTCTAAAACTAACTTTTGCAGGGAGAACATATACTTCTGATCACGATAGCTTTGTCTGCCATAATTCAATATGTCATCAAAAAGACAAGAGGCCAACTTCATGATGGTATACCTCAGAATAAAATATTTGCTTTACTGGATGCTCCTTTCTTTTATAACACAAATTATAAACATAGCACAAGAAAATTGTAAACTTTCAAAAATATAGGTGTTTTATAAATACATTTGCTGCCAATATGACTGACCATGACAGAACAGTTGATGATGTCTGTTTTTGCTGAAAATCTAGAAAGAAAACAATACTAATCTCACAAAGCCTTGACTGCTGACTTCACAAAGTTCTTGACAGAAATTCAGAGCATCTAGCAGATGGGGAGGTTCTTGAGAACACTGACACAATCAAGGAGGTTCTGACATGATCTGCAGTCCACAGAGGAACCTGGCAAGTGAGAGCAAAAACAGCAGGATGAGCTAAAAAAAACTCCCACAGCAATGAACAGCACAACAATTGGATTACACAGCTACCAATGCAAGAAAGCCATGACTCTTGACATTGCCTAGCACTGGGTAGATTACAGTAACAGGCATCTATGTAAATGATATAGAGCTCAGAAAAAAGTCTACAAATGAATGAGTTAACCCATCAGTGTCAGCAGTGACTGCATTTCAAAATGATGGGTTCACTCATTGGTGGCAGGATGAGGGTTAAGGGGTTTTGCCAGATCGACAAATATGGCCAAGATTACATGACCCAGATCCATATTGGAGAGTATGGAATCTGTGAGGCATATTAGAGAGGTGGTGGTGGAGTGGGACTTGCAGAAGCCAGACTGGAAAAGAGTGAAAAATGAGGTGCAGTCAAGGTAGGAACTGAGTTGGCAAGGACAGTACATTCCTGTAGTTTAGTTAGGATTGGGAGCAGGGAGGTAGGGTGATAGTTCCCAGCAGAGGTGGCGTCACCACTTTTGGGTAGGAGAATGACTGTAGAATGTTTCCAATTGGTGGGAAGTGAGGATAGGGCAAAAGAAAGGTCGAGGAGGAGGCCAGTGGACCAGCTATAGTAGGTGCTAAGAGGTGGAGCAAATTGGGATCAAGGCCATCTGGGCTCTTGCCTTTGGAGGGGTTTAAGGCTAGGAGGTCCTTGAGGGCATCATTTGGAGTTATGGGAGAAAAAGAAAATTGGTTAGGATTGACAGGGTGAGGAGTAGCTTGTGGGACAGGGGAGGCAGGAGGTGAGCAAGTGGGAAAGGAGGAGAGTAGTGAGGAGGCACAGGATCTAAAGAAAGTGTTGAAACTGGTTGTGACAGAAGGAGGATCAGAATTAGTTGCATTACCATGGACAAGAGTAGGGATCAGGGGACTAGAGGGTGGTGAGAAACGAGATTTGACTACCTTCCAGAACTTAGAAGGGTGGTTTAGATTTGTGTGGAAAGATGAGGAGAAGTATTTAACCTTGCATATCTAGTGGCTTTTCTACAAGCATTACAGACTTGTCTGTATTGGAGGAGGAGAGTGGGAGTTTTAGAAAGAGTGTAAGCTTTCCAGGCCTGAACTCTTGCCTGCATACATGCCAGTAGTTTGGCAGTGATCTATGGAAGATGAGAGCCTCTGACCCTAGTTAGCTTAAGTGGGGCATGACATTCCCAAATTTTCATGACTTTAGATTGGAAGTGGCTAAGGGCAGCATCAATGGAGGTCTCAATGGAGAAAGTGGATCAGTCTGATTGGCGTAGGTCATTTAAAAGGGGAGCTAGGTTTAGGGCTCAGAAGGAGCAAATATGGATCAATGTATGGGGGGGCTTTAGGCTGATGGACTTTGAGGGTGCAGTAAATTATATGATGGTCACTAAGAGAGTCTGGGAGGATGCCAGAGGTGATAACATGGTGGGTTGGGAAGTGAAGGCATAGTCAATAAGAATATGTTTTTGGGTTTTCTTATTGAGCCTGGTAGGGGAGGCTATTAGTTGAACCAAATTTAGGGATTTGACTTTGGAGGGTATGGTAGCATTGGTGGGTAAGGTCCAGTCCACATTTAGGTCACCTAACAAGTAAAGCTCACCCGAAGTGATATGAGATGTGATAGTAGTAATGAGAGTTAAGATGGTAGCTAATGGGAGACCAAGGTAACAATAAATGCCTGCAAGAAATATAGGCAGTGTAAAGGGGAGAGACAATTTAATTAAGAGGAGTTCATATTGGGAGGGGGATGAGACTGACAGGACAGGAGAGTATTGAAGATTGGATGAGATAAACATTGCAATACCTCTACCCTTGCTAGGTCTGTTCTACCTTAAGCGTGAGTAGCCTGGTGTTGCAAGTGTGGTATTCAATATTTTCTTCGACAGTCAGGCTACAGACAATAACATGACATCCAGATGTAGGTTTAGCATGACTGGCTGGAGGAGAGTGAGTTTGGGGAGAAGGCTTTGAATATTGAGGTCAGCAATTTTTAAACCCTTAGGAAGGTGTGGGGTGATAGGAGGGATTGGGTCAGGGTTTGGTTCAATGTCTCCAGCAGAGATCAGGAGCAGGCTGATAAGCAGTTTGGAAAAAGTATAGATTATTTTGGGAGTTTTACAGTGAGAAGCATAGGTGGGTGGGGAAGGAGACTTGAGAGGATTGGAGAGGACACTGGGGTATGTAAGAGTCACTAAAATAGATGTGGGGAAAATATAGTAGCTGATGGTGACCAGGGGTATATGGCAGGAATAGTGTCAATGGGAAATGTGTAATGAGTTGGGACATGGTATGGGTGGATATGGGGGTGCAAGGTAGAAGGACAAATTGGTGCATTATGGATGGGAGCAGAAACTTATATGAGGGGTAAGAGGAGAAGACAAACTCAGAGATGCTGTACAGCTCAGATTGAGCTAAAGACACAACTATGCAAGCACCTTAGTGCTATAGTACCACCTGTGACCATTAGACAGCAGAAGTAAGAATGGCTATGGAGTTTGGTGCTGCTGGGCGGAGCCAATTGGTGAGGGAAGATGGGTGCCGGAGAAGGAAGGAGGAACCACTAGGTAAAGAAGAATGGAGGGGGAGTGTTCATTGGTTCAGACAGGTTTCATGTCATAAGGTCGATTGCCAAATGGTGACTGTCCTTATGGCGAGTGCGCATCACCAAAATTCAATTTCGGCAATATGCAACTGCAGCACCAGTGACATTTGCGTGAAATACTGTCTCAGGCCGGGCACAACAAAAAGCACCGGCACCCAGTCCTGAACCCTGCATCCTCACCACCCCAGGCCAGCACACACCTCACCATGCCACAATGCCAGCTTGACGGCAGGCTGCGGCATCACCCCTCACAAACCCTCCTGCCCCTCACTTGGCATGCTTGCTCCCTCCATGTGCATATACACACACACGATATCCCATCACATTGTCACAAACCCTCCACATTCAATCACCCTCCCTACATCCTCACAGTCAGGTCAGTCGCCGGAAGTGGGTTCCTGTTTTGGTAGGCACCCACTTGCAGTTAACCACTATAACAGGATACTGTTCAGACATACTATAAATTAAAAACTTGCTTAGGGTGGGAGGTGTGGCTGGGGAGGGAGGGAAGCATTAATAAATCAACTGTGCTTTGCTGAGGAGGTCTCTATTGGTAATCCTGTTGGCTGTTCCTGGTCTTTGGAGAGTGGGCTGTAAGACAGCACTGCAGCATAGGAAACAGAAGTAAAACAGGGCTTGAATGTGAATTAACATATGGGAGACAAAGAATGAGACTAGAAGCTGGAACTGAGGAGCAGAGGGGGAAGGGTACTCAGTACTGCGCATGTGCATGCACAGACTGGAGAACAAGAATCAGGAGAGAGAAATGTAGGAACAATGGAGTCAGGTAAAGCAGTGCTTCAAACCCAGTTACTCAGGATAGTAAGGCTACAGACTCTTCATATCTAACCACAGTGCACAAACAGATATACACAGGGCAGCAGAACTTAACAAATTAAAGAAGATGACAGACTTCCTAGGACAGCATTGGTACTGAACTAGGCCTTAAAGTAACCAGTATAAACACATCAAAACAAGTACACTTGGCTAGACAAATAGTTGGAAATAAAACAATCAACAGTAGTCTAATGACAGAACATCAACTGCGCTTGGATGAGGAGGACTCTACTTGGTAATCCTGTTGGCTGCTCCTGGTCTTTGGATTGTGGGCTGTAAGGCTGAGCACTGTAGCCTGGTAGTCCTGTTGGCTGCTCCTGGTCTTTGGAGTGTGTGGTTATAAGACTGAGCACCGCAGCCTGGTAATCCTGTTGGCTGCTCCTGTTCTTTGGAGTATGGGCTATAAGAATGAGCACTGTAGCTTAGGAAACAGAAGTACATATCCATGCCTTTACTGAGGTCTGCATGGATCATATTAGGATATTAAACAATACCAGGACCAACACAGACCTTTGCGGCACACCACTCATGACACCTATCCAGTCAGAACTATGCCCCCTTATACATACTCTCTGGTATCTATTGCCCAGTCATGAATTCACCCAAGATACAATGCAGTGATGGAATTCCTGTTGTATTAATTGTTTAACCAATTCGTCATGAGAGATGGAATCAAATGCCTTTGAATAATCGAGAAAAAACAGGATGCCAAGAGAAAGGTGAATCCCCTTGGTGAAATACCCCACAGGGACATTTTCAACAAGAATCGAAAATGTTGCTGTGGGGGACCCATTGGTGAAATTTCTCCCTTTCACCAACTTTCACCCCCCTTCACATTAACTCCAACTTCAGTTAACAATCCTGAAGAAGAGGGGGTGTGGGGATTGCAGCCCCCGATAGAGAAACGGACCAATGTCTGACTGGTGAAATTTCACCTGTCAACATTGGGGATGCCACTATGCCGAACGCAGACAACATTGTTGTTGAGTCGGCATAGGTAAAGTGAAAAAACACGTCTCATGGTAGTCCTTTGTCTAGTACACAACTCACTGTCACAAAAAAATTTAACAAATTTGTCAGACATGATTTTTTCTGACTAAACCCATGCTGTGATATGTCTGTGGGACCCTTCTCTAGTATATGTTGTTGGATAATGTCCCTGATGAAAGCCTTCATTATTCTACCTATCGCAATGGTCAGGCTAATTGGTCTAAAATTTGTAATATTGCTTCTTTCTCCATTTTTGTGTATCACTATCACATTTGCCCATCTCCAGCCTGCAATAGTTCTGCCTTCCATTAATGATTTGTTAAATAGTAAACTTGGGTGCACACCGTCAGGACTCATGGATTTATTAGCTTTCAGTTGTTTTAATTTTTTTTTTATTGTATTTCTGTTTTATCCTCCTCACCAGCAGAGTGGATCTCCGGGATCCCCGGCATCCAATACCTGCGCTCCCTGGGCCCAGTCTGGCACCCACACAGAGCTGGCCATTATCGCTCACATACTTTGCAGGATCCTCTCGGGAACCAGGGGTGCCGGGCATGGCCATCAGCCAGCAAGATCACCACTCCGCTATTTTCTGTCTGTTCTATTTTTCCCAGGAGAGCTGGACGTGCAATGGCATCTGAGCACATACATGCTGATGCCTGCCATTCTCCCCCAGGTGCTTGTACCCACTGATGTAGTGCAACTGGCCTCCGCCAATCACTGATACAGTGTGCTACAGTGCTCCACCCTCCCCAGAGGAAGGAGATCAGTCATGGGATGTTCAATTCTTCCTCTCTCCTGCCAACCCCAGGCAGCCCGAGTCTATTACTAAACTCGGGTCACCAGTGTGGCATGAGGTGTGGTGTCCAGCGCCTCAACCCTCAGCACCACTGGGCTGGGAACAGTTGTTTTAATTTTTGATAACTCCGCAACAGATATGAATCTGATATTTTCTATGTTCTTATTTCTAGTGTCAGCTGAGTTACAATTATACCTTTTGGTTTTAATGTTCCCAGCAAAATACTCGTTATAGATGTCTGTCATTTGCTTTTCATTAGTTATTACAGTTTTTCCCTCTTTGATTTGTCCCACAGTGTTTTGTTCTCCTTTGAGACTGCCTATGTAATTGAAAACATGCTTGTTATTGTCCAATTTCTTGATGCAGCTATTTTAATTTCATTATCTATAATTGCTTTCATTATTTCTTTTTTACCATCTTGAGTTAGTTTTTTTGTGTATATCCGATTTCTCAGCTGTTGGGTGTCATTTTTTTTTTCAATACGCTTTCCTTTTTTTTTTGTATATTTCTCATAATTTTGTTAGTGAACCATTTTAGTATTCTTGTATTTAAATTATATTTACTAATTTCTGGTACACATTCTTCAATACAGAAGTCATTCTTATTCCTGATCTTATTCCTCATTGTTTCAAGGGTGTCACTCTGAAGGTCCTTTTCCCAGCCCCATGACTTTAAGTACTCCCTCATACATTTATAATTTGCCTTGTAACATTTTAATTTTGTAATGCCTCCTCATGATTTATATTCAGATTTTATGGCTGTTTTGATCATGCTGTGGTCACTGTCTACCAGTGGTTCTAACACTTTTACTTGTCCCACTTTGTCTTTGAAGTTAGAGAGCACTAGATCTAAAATTCTGTGTTGTTTTGTTGGTTATTAACCAATTGCTCTAGATTTTTCAGTAATATGATTTCCAAGATATTTTCTTCTTGTGCTGCTGCTCCCATCTGAATTTCTCAATCCATATTTGTGTAGTGGAATTCATCAACTAACATGTAATTTCCCTTTATATCTAGTCTATCTATCTGTTCTAGAAAGTTTAAATGTTCTTCTTGACTCTGGTTAGGTGGTCTATAAACAACATCATTTTTTTTAATGAAAATTTACACCCATGTGCTGTTATCTTATTCTGCAACGTGGTTTATGTTAGTTATTTCTTTTGCTTTAATGCTGTCTAGTATGTACAAAGCCATTCCCCCACCTCGCCTGTTCTCTCTCTCTTTATGAAACATCTGATATCCCTGCATTTCAGTTCCCAATCATCCTTGCTGAACCAGGTTTCAGTTACTTCACATATTGAAATATCCTCCTCCTTCAATAGGATTTTTAGTTTGTCTGTTTTGTTTTTTTAAACTCCTTGCATTCAATACAAGGAGATTAATAACTTTGGCCCAGTCCTTATTTGCAGCACTAATCATTTCCTTTCTGTTTTCCCTTAATGTCTTGTGTATGTCTGAATTTGCAATATTCTCATCTTCACCCTTCCCCCACCTTTAAGTTTAAATGTTTATTAATAGCTTGTTAAAAACACTTTCCAGGAGCATACTTCCACTACGATTCAGGTGCAGGCCATCAATACAGAATTTTTTTTTTTCCTTCTTAGAGTTCTCATGTTTTTATCAAAGTGTTTCCATTTTCTAAACACCACTTTCTTCATTTTTTGTCTTTCAAATACTTGTGTATTTCCTTAAATCAGTTCAGTATCTCAAGTTTAGTATTTTGTTTTAGGTCATTTGTCCCTACATGAATCATAACCATTGTTTTTTTGCTAGATTGTTTAAGTATATTTGGTAATAGTTCATGTATGTCCTTTAGTCCTGCCCCTGGCAGCAACACTCTAGTAACCTTTTCTTTCCTGTTTAAAGTTGTAAATGTATTGGTGTATTTTATAATAGAGTATCCTATGATGTATACATTTTGTGGTTTCTTTTCAGTCTCTGTTTCCATCTCTGCCTCATATATGTACTCTCTACACCCTGACTGTTTAAATTATCACTGCCATTGACTATTTCCATCAGTTAATTGGTTTGTTTCTCCATGTCATCTATTAATGTCAATAACGGTGCAAAGCTACTCTCAGTTATAATATTAAATTCCAGTGCCCTCCTTCTTTTGTATTTTTGTCACTTTTAGTCAATGTTATATGCATTTCTTTTTCTTTGTTTTGTACTCCAATTAGAGATGGTGAGGCTTGTGTATCATTAAATAACAAAGTTATTTCTTCATCTTGATTCTTGGCCCCTGTTTCCTCAATACAATTTTGTGATGATGATTGGGTAATGATTGGTGTACCAAATACCATGACCCACCTTCCTTTTTAAATGAAGCATTTCCCAAATTGTTATCCATTTCTCCCGATTCATTGAGTTCTGTGTCTTTTGTTATGTACCTCAGTGATAGTCTCATCAGATGCATTACTACTACCTCCTATTATTGGGTCCCTTGCTTGATTCATCAAACATTTAATTTATAATTCCAGTCCAATTATTACTATTATTTAGTTTTTTAAATTAATTTAACTCTGTACATTGTGTGCATATTGTCTGAGTAAAACTAAAAATACAGTCAACAGCTTAAAATCTGGTTCAATTTCAGTTTGCATCCATCTGTATCCCTCTCCCCGGGACAAGACTGAAAATAGGCAAAAAAATTGTCTAGTCCTCCTTCCCAATCAACAAAAAATAACTAACTAAATAAAAAAAATCAGTATTATGTTGTGTACCAATCCTGTTGCATAATGTACACCTTATGCCTATAACCCCATTTGGCAATGTAACAAATGTCTCCTACATCGTTTCTACTCTCAGCACATTTATATATGTAAACCCAACTACTGTATGGATATATATGCTATAGTGTCACTGAACAGTCTTTCACAAAACACCCTGGGAATTTGTTAAGATTCTATCTACAGTGTATATTTTGTTCTATACCTGTTAGAGCACTGTCCCCTCTTCCCATCTTCTCAATCTGACACCATCAGACACCAATGGCCTTTGTCTGGTTGACTCTGCTTGCTAGAGCTGAGCTTTATCGGTGCCTGCCAGTGACATCCCCCTGTCACTACAGCAACTCCCACAGAGCTTAAGCAGCTGGTAGAACTATGACACTTAGAACTATCTATAAAAAGACATGTTAAGATGTTCACAGATAGTGCTAAGGGGCTACCAAATCACCTCAGTGACAGTTCAGGTGCATGCAGCCCTCTTTGCAATGGGGGTTGTGCATCACCAAGTCTGCCTATTTAATACAGTTAAAAGTTGATATAAAAAGCCCAGTGCTGTTAAAGTGTTGCCTTCCCCTACAGCCTCAGTAAATGTTTGACTGGACTCTCATAGTCCAAGTCCTCCTTCTCCTTATACAGGCATACATTGGTACATTAACACAAATAGTATTGACAAATGAACACAAACTTACAGACAGAACATGTTTCAACAGTGCCAACATTGAAAATATGTGTTAAAAAGCATGTGGAGGCTCATTTTATGCTAGTACAGCATGTCTTTACTTCCATCAATTGCTTAGCACCCAGAAACATTTAACATTAGATAATTTATAGACCATACCCATCTTCATAACATTCCTTCTGTGACATTTGACCTACACAAAACTAGAGTTTCACTGGATGTTTTCTTATCTCTGGCTGTGATTCTAATCTAATTACTTCCCTAATCTGTATCATTCATGTGTAAAATGCATTTTAAAGTGAGATGTTGTTAAGAAACCTTCCAATTCTTTCTGCTGAAGAACCATGTAGGTTCGAAAGCTTAAGTTTTTTTATTTTTTTTGTAAATCTCTGTTGGTCCAATAAAATGTATTAAATGACTTATTTTGTGCAGCTTGTTGTACAATGACCAATACAGCAACAAACAATTTTTTGACAAAAAAATAACATACATTTTCTGTCAATACAATTCAGAATCTTTACTTATGCAGACCAAAGTACTCCAAGGATGTCCATTGTCCTTGATTTGATTTATTTAAAGCCTTGAACCCTTCTTAAATCATATTTTTACAAAATAAAAGAAAGAGTCCCACACACAACTGGCCAATTTATGTTAAACATTTACGCAGATGACATTTTAGTATTTCTGTCAAATCTAAAAGTAACATTTCTTGTATTAATGAAAGTATTTGAGAAATATTCCACTCTCTCTGATTACCATTTAAACAAATCAAAATGTAATGTGTTACTAATAACAGAAATATCAATAAAAACTGAAGAAGTAATAAGAGATATAAAATTGACAATAAAATTAAATATGTGAATATTTATATAACAAATTCCTAAACAAAACAATTAGTAGTCAATTTGATAGTGTGAAAAATTCACTCAAAACGTACCAGGCTGGAGCATTGTCTTTGTGGGGGTGAAATGAAGCACTGAAAATCCCTGTAATGCCTTGCCTGATGTACTTTTGTCAAAGTGTACAGGGAAACATACTATTAAGTTGGTTAGAGCCAGTGAGAAAGGCATTGATTAATTTTCTTTGTGATGTAGTGCAGTTCCTGGAACTGTGTGGAAAAAATGACAATTTCACAGAAAGAAGGGGCGATGAGTTACCCAAATGCAATAGTCTATTATTGGGCAGCAAAACATAAACAAGTTATATATTTAAGCCAAGAAAAACACAACAGATAGTAAGGGTCTTTACCCCCAAATGCAAGAAATAATAAAGAAACTGTAAACTTAAAATGCAAAATTTGCTAGCATTCTGAATTTTGTTATCATACTATAAATCAGATAATAACATCACTTGTGAAGATCTGTAATAAAAGACAATATTTTCTTCCATATTATAACTTAATAATTACTTCCATTACAAGTTGGAACTTGGTTATTTGGAATAACAGTACAGATGACACCAACATTGCTAAAGAATTTAAGAAGATAAATATGGTAAATAGCACAGATTTTTCAACTGACAATACCGTTATGTGGTGGAAAGAATTTGAAAGGTATTTTTAATTGCCAAAATAAAACAAATGGTTAATTATTAGATGCTGAAGAATAAGTTTAATAAGTATATCAAATATCCAGAACATGTAAAAAAAATAAATAAATAACTCTCAATTAACTGACCTCTCTAACTTATTTAAACTAAACCCCAGTAGCAAACTGAGTATATAGCTTACTTTTATGAGGTGTTTCTAAATCCAAATCACCAAACATTAAATAAAGCCTATAAAAATTCACAAAGTACTGTAAATGGAAAAAAGAATTGTTGACAGCTATGGGAGTGCAGGACATTGGGGAGCTTTAAGCAGGCACTGAAGACTTTCTCATGAGGTAAAGCGTTTCTTGAAATTTTGTGATTTTATTGATATTTATTGAATTTCTTGAATTTTATGTATTTGTGAAGTACCTTGATACTACAAAAGGAGCTCTGTTAAATAGTCATTATTATTATTAAATCAATAAGTTCTAACAAATGGAAACAGAGTCATATAAGACACCAACAAACTCTATAATTTTGAAGAAAGCAAAGTCACTCAATTTAAAATTATAGACTGCACTGACATATAACATCAAATAGATTACAATACATGTATCCATCAATAAAGGTGGAATGCTGGCATATGTGTCAAAGTACAGATAAAATAGGTCATTTTCATTTAATTTGAGACTGTAACGAAGTTAAAAATATTGGCAACCATAAAGTGACAAACTAAACAAAATTCTTAGCAAGCAATTACTATTTAAACGAGAAATATTGCTAATCAGTGGTTTCTCAGAAAATGATTTATCAAAAAAAAAAAAAGACCCCAAAATTTGTGCCTTAGCACTGATGGCAAAAATCACCTGATATTTGAAAACTAGAACTCCACTAGTTTATCACCTTTTAACATTTTGAAATGCTCTCATATTTTAAAAAGAAAACACTTAGATTTTTGAAGACATAATAGACCATACCAGTTGAGGAGGTAACATTTTTGATGTCACTTGCAACTCTGAGTTAAATATCTTACTGCCACTGTTAAAAATATAAAGGCTGACACTGGTGTAGGGGTAAAATACAAAACTGCAATACATTTCAAGTAGACGTGATAGACCAGGTGGTCTCCTTCTGCTAGCTACTTCTTATGTTCTCATTGGGGTAAAATTATAAAAAAAAAAACACATTATATGGAAATAAGTGAATCTAATTTATTAGTTGATCATTTTAATGAGATGTTCAAGCATAACTAGAATGTACTGATTAAATGTATGACTACACGCAATGTAACATTAAATATGTGAAAATTTTATAAATAAGGTATACAGAGAAAAAAGAATATGGAGAAAAGGATTGGGCCAAAGATGGAGACCTGGAGGATATGGGGCTTAATGAAAATGGTGCTTGATAGGATATCACCAGCTTGGACTGATTAGAGCCAATCCAAAAGGTAAGAGAAGAACCTCTTGACTGCCATGTTGTATAGGCCTGCAGCACTTAACTTATCCAAGTGATGGGGTTGGTCACAGTATGAAAGGCCTTTGCAAGGTCTATGACAATGCCCTCGGTGAACAGACCTTTGCTATTTTTATTACTTATTGAATAATTAATTTGAAAAATTTACATTAAGTCATCAGTTGGGGTGTAAGATTAAGGCCACAAGAGAAAATAGGGTTGAAAGTCAGCTGGACCCTTGTGAGACTATAGCTTGGTATTCCACTGCATTTAAATAATCACAAGATACTTCAGCAAGGTGTTTGACGCTGTTCCACATAGGAGGCTTTTAAACAAGCTGGGCAGACTAGAATTGGGACACAAGGTAGTGAAATGGGTTGCAAATTGGCAGGGGTGATAGAAGACAGAGAGTGGTGGTAAATGGAGCTAGATCCAAGGAGGATAGGGTGACACGTGGGATGCCACAAGGATTAGTTCTTGGGGTAGTCCTGTTTAATGTCTTCATCAGTGACATTTCAGAGGGACTGGAGGGGAAGGTATGCCTCTTTGTTGATGACACAAAGATCTTCAATAGGGTGGATACACCAGAAGGGGTAGAAAAAATGAGAAAGGACCTGGATAAATAGGAGTAATGATCCAGAGTGTGGCAGCTAAGATTCAATGCAAAGAAGTGCAAAATCATGCACTTGGGATGCAAGAATCCAGGCCAGGGTACATGATGACTGGGGAATTTCTATCGATCACCAAACAGGAAAGAGACATGAGGGTGATCATATCTGAGGACTTTATGGTGGCCAAACCATGTGTCAAGGCTGTGGGAAAAGCCAGTGGGATGCTGGGGTATATAGGGAGACGTATCACCAGCAGAGGAAAAGAGGTGGTGATGCCACTATACAAGTCTTTGGAGAGAACACATCTGGAGTACTTTGTCCAGTTCTGAAGACCACATCTCTGTATGGAGCTAGAGGGGGAGAGAGAGAGTAGAGGCAGTTCAAAGAAGGGCAACAAAGATGGTGCAGGACCTGCACCAACGGTTATACAAGGAGAGGCTTGAGGCACTCAATATCTATATCCTGGAGCAGTGGACAAAGAGGGGAGACATGATGGATACCTTCAAATTCCTAAAGGGAATAAACAAGGTTCATGAGGGTAGCATCATTCAAAAATGGAGTTACTCCAGAATGAGAGGGCATGAAATGATATTGGTAGGGGGTTAGAAGCAACTTAAGAAAGTACTTCTTCACAGAAAGAGTGGTGGAGGCATGAAACAGCCTCCCAGCAAAGGTGGTGGGGGCAAAGTCAGTTGGAAAGTTCAAAGCTGCATGGGGTAGTCATAGGTGAACCCTATCAATACAAAAGAGGAGGTAATGCTGGAGATAGAGTAATAATTGATGGCTTTGTTAGTAGATAAGGAAACAAGTGCAGACTGAATGGGCCTATTGGTCCTTATCTGCAATCAAATTCCATGTTTCTATGTTTCTAAGCTGTAGTGTTATTGTTGCCTTTACTTTGACACTGTCCAGGTACAGAAAAATAAATATTAACACAGCAATGCTTGGAGATTGGGTGCCAAAGATAGGGCAACATCAGTGATGTATCATGTGATCATTCAACCCCCATGAAATTCCAGGCCACAGATTCACCATGACTTAGAGGATGTTGAGCACTTATGCTGTATTTCTATACCTTTGTGGCCTTAGTCTGCAACCATAACAAATGCCTTAATGTAGTTTTTTGCAAAAAATTGTCATTCTTAAAAAAATACATCAAGGAATGAGCCACTAGTATGCTATGCAAATGGCTCAGTGCTGATCCTACAAGAAACAGTAGACCCACTGTGCAGAGCAACTGACCAGTAGCCTCCATCTTTCCCTATGACCACCCAATAAGCACATTTTAATGTTGGCCCAAAGTAAGTTTTCAGGGATACCAAATTTGGCCCTGTAAACAAACATTAAGTCACTGCAGGTGCAGTTTGTTTTTTTGGGGGGTGGGGGAATTAGTTTTGTTTTCTATTTCTCCAACCTCAGCCAGCAGAAGATGCAAACTGGCAAGATTGGAGAAGGGATGTATCATATTGGTCACTGACCATGAGACTGAAAATACATGGTTAAGTACTTGGGTAGCAATGGGGGAGGATGGTACCCTGGATAGCACAAATTAGGGAGGGTTACCTTATTGTACAGACTGGGTTGGATAACATTCTGGGTGACTTTTGACACACTGCATGGAGGGAAGCTAGTAAACTATTTATGTCTGGCATCAGGAATGGGCACTATGTGTCACCATGGGGAGTGTCATGGCACCAGGGTTGGGCTCCTGGTGACCACTTCCTTTTATTTCAATTAGTTTACTTTCTAACACTGGGATTGACCACCCAGTGTTGGAATGGAGGGATGGTCAGCAGGACCAGAATTTGGCACTTGGTGACCATTTGTTTTTTCCTTCATTGCTTACTGTCCAGCACCACTGCACAGTGTCTGCCAGCATTGCTATCCTTGTAATGTTATTGTCATTCTGCTATTTAGTAATACTGTTTATGATCTGCCTGTAGAACTGCTGATTATTTTGTAATAATACTTTTATTGAGTTTTCCATAGCATACAGATCTGGACAAGCACACTTAGAAATCCATGCCGTAACTACAAAGTTATGCTTGCACCCAAAGTCATACATACCATCACGCTGAGAAAAGGAAATAGTGAGAAACTGCAACCCCATCCCAACATCTCCTACTTGTATAATTTGACCACAACAGATGGACATGGTCAAGCCCAGGAATCTTCAAACTGGTGCATGGTAGCATTAAACATAGGCATTGCCACACTGATGTGGTAAGAGTTCTGATCCTTTACAAAAATTGCTGTATCACTGACAGACTAGAAAATGCAATGATTTAAAATAATTCACAACTTATATTATTCCACATGGAAACTGAACAAAATGGGTCTGATACAAACTTCAAGCTGCTATAAACATAGTGACCCAGACTGGACTATACTACAAGTTATGTGGGACTGCCCCTTATATGCCAAATTCAGGGAAGACATTAAAAACTCAAAAAAAAAACCTCTGTTGGGACTTAATGATCTAGTCAGCTCAGACATATAAATTGCTGGTAATGTAATACAGCCCAACGTGACTCTGAGTAGATGATATGCAGTAATGCTAGTGGCAGCAGTACCCAAACAAAATATGGTCAGAGTCACTATGGCTGCTAATGCATTAACTTGATAAGGGTGTTCCATGGGCTTAAATGTAAAGATGAATTGCTGTAGTAAGCTTTTTGTGTAAATTTCATTTTTGGTAAAGTTAGATCATTTATCTGGTTGAGCCTGTGTTTTTCATGCAAGTGGTGAATGTGTCTTGTACTATGAGGGGAAGGAGAGGGAGCTCCGCACTAAGGCCTTTAAGATATGGTATATGAAATGGAGCAGAGAGGAGAGATATGGCTACAATGGGGACTGAAGGCCAACCTGGAAGAATAAGAGCCAATACTGAGGTGATGCCCAGCTTCCATTAAGGAGGGAACCATAGTCCTCAGTGCATGGTTTAAATGTTACTTTGATGACATTTAAAGTGGCCAAGGGTGGTGGTGGAAGAAATGGGGGAGGTAGAAATTAGGCCACCATAGGCTGAGATAGACAGTAGAGAGATCCCAAGTAGGGGGTTAGCAAAGGAGGAAGGGGGAGAGGAGAGGTCAAAGAAGAAATATGAGGAAGGAGGAACAATTGGAAAAAAGGGAAAGTGACAAGAAGAAAGTAGAGGGATGTCAAAATGGTGCAAAGTGAACATAATGAAATACAGGCAGACTAGATGAGCAAAGCAGCAATTATCTGTCATCAGTTTCTATGTTTCTATGTATGACAGGTCATGTGATTTGAATGACTACAGTGAAAAATTATTAATACCATATGTGCAAAGTCAATACTGTATACTGTGTGGCACACATAATTCATGTTGTACTATTCTATTCCAGACACAATAATCAAATGGGTAATAGAGGATAGAGGAGTTGAGACAGCTAGGCGTTGCAAGCTCAGTGACAGCTGGTCACATGTATTTTCCTATGGACAGAGTGCAGAGGGATGTCCGGATACCTGCCAGCCATGTACAGTCTGATGTCATGCCTCTACACAACACTGTAGGTATAAAAAACTGATAAGAGCTTATTGTGTTGCTGTTTCAAAAGCTGTTTTCTTGAATACTTGGGAGGTAATACTAGGAATTCTGAGACAACAAGAGATGTATATATATATATATATATATATATATATATATATATATATATATAGTTGTAAAAGTGTAATTTAGTCATCCCCCATGCATATATGTGTCTAGTTTTCTCTAGGTTCCTTATTCCCAGAAAGGGCTGTGATAAGGAGTAAGAACTGATAGGAACTGCTATTGTACAACTCCAAAGAGTAAAAGAATATGATGTGGGAAGGAATACTAAATATTCCCTTACACATCCAGCTAATGGTTCAGTGCTACTTCATGACAGCTGAGTAAATTCTAGGGTCTAAAAATTAGCCACTGGCTAAAATGCACCCATTGTTTTAGCCACTTGTGAACTAAATTAGCCACTATACAAACATGGTCCGATACTGCTTTCCCTTCTCTGTGACTCAAACATCCTGGGGTTCTCCACTGTTTGGTGCCAGAACTGGACTGACAGATATCATGTTCTCAAGGGTCAGTGAGTGAACTTACATTATCTACCAGGCTTTGTTCATGGTTTTTGTGAACACAAAAGAAAATTGCCCTGCTGCATGGCACCAATTGGCTAAACATAATGATGGATGCAACAGTGTCAACCTGCTATAGTGTTGTGGTGCGACAGTCAGCCACATTCAGTTACGTTCATCAAAATGTCTTAGCCATAGTGGCAAAAGGGAGCCTAGAAATGTTAGCAACATAGATTTTACAGCAGCATTGGTCATAGTGGCTATCCTTCATGCACACCCAGTGCCAGGAAGAATATTAAGTCCAGGAAAGATGAAGTGGGAGTTGATCAATGACTGTAAACAAACATGTTTTGACAAACAAGAACCTGAGGTCATAAG
This sequence comes from Neoceratodus forsteri, assembly GCA_016271365.2. NCBI lineage: Eukaryota > Metazoa > Chordata > Ceratodontiformes > Ceratodontidae > Neoceratodus > Neoceratodus forsteri. Next base: position 661,702,476 of record CM028130.1, on the reverse strand, counting down.
CTGACACTGGAGGAGTGAAGATTTAAGATGGATGTGAGGAAATTCTATTTTACAGAAAGGGTTGTGAAGATGTAGAACAGCCTTCCAGCAGAGATGGTGGGCATGAAGACCAAACATGGTTTCAGGCATGGCTGGGATGGAGTGAAGGGATTGGTGGTTGCGCAAGTCAGCAGCATTAAAGAGGAGAGCAGGGGGTGCTCTGTATGGACCATAGACTCTGGGGCAAAAAGAGAAGTCTAGGCAGACTAGGTGGAGCTTTGGTCTTTTTCTGCTGTCATTATCTGTGTAATAATATATGCATTAAGCAAAGGGAGAAAAAATCAAGGGAAACGTGTGAAGCAATATTTTACACATAGTTTGGTAACACCATGATAGGTACACACTGTATGATGTTACTGTATTATGATGGTATCCAGCTGTATAGCAATGTAGAATAAGTTACAATATAGGATTTTATTAATTTTGTTTTATTTTTAATAACCCAGACATTTTCTACACAGTAATAACACACACAGTCAATGAAACAGACATTTTTTAACCACTTTATTTTTGGGAAATCACTTGCAACATCGCTGCAATTCTGTTCAGCCAGTTAACTTTTGGTTTACTTATGCATGCCTCTTACAAGACAGTAATGTATGTATGTATGTATGTGCCAGTGCACAATATTACCTTTAGGATAGGTTGCAGAGTGCATTTGAATAGATGTAAACAGTGTGACACTGCACTTTATATCATGTAAGAATGGTTTCTCTGATTATGAGCAGTTGTCCCTGATTTTACTGGGCAGTGTCCTTCATTTTAGCCCTGGCAGGATGAGAGGTATGCATTCCAGGGTAGTGAGGTGTTGCAGTTGACACTGCTATGATTTCTTTTCCATTTATATGATGCCCCTTGCAACCCCTGGAAACCCTTAAACATTAGTCACCTAGCATTTACCCTTCGTACCAATACAAAGCTATGAAAGTTCCAAATTCACTAACAGTTAATTAGATCATACAAGTGTTAACATAAACCAGCTCTTCAGAGAAGGTAAACCATTGCCCTACATTAATTTGAAACTCCTCTGGAATTTCCTCTAAAAGCTTGCTGTGTCCTCTGTTGCAAATTATGCCAGTAAATTATTTTGGTTTCAAAGACTAGCAAATCACATTTCAATAATAAATAAAATGAACAAGTCAGCAAGTGAACATATAAAGGCTTCTGTTGTTTTCTTTTTACAAATGCCTGGTACATCTGAGGCTACGAACTGGACAAATAACTTGCCTTTATGCCTACACTAAAACATTAGTTTCTAGGTCACTTTAAGCAGGCATGATGAGAAAGGCTAACAAGTTGAAACTAGCAACCATGTTATCACACAAGCCCTGTTGTGCACAAATTAAGACTGAAATACATGTACTGTTATTATGACCATTATTTCCCATCAAAACTTATGAACACTTTCAGAGTGAAAGAAAAAAAAATGCTTCTTACCAATCACTGCGGGGTAGCATAGTTGCAGATGACAGCCTTGTTTTCATCTCTTGCAGAACTCCAGCAGTGATAACAACATTTCAATATGTGTTTATCTGAATAAAATATGAACCTCATTCCTCACTGGGAAACACTAACGGAGAATAAAACAGTACAGTAAACAGACTGCTGAATGGAGGGATTGCTGCAAAACTCCCATTTTATGAAGCCGAGGTCCATTTTTCTATGTGATAGCAAAATGTCTGCAGAGCTCCACCATGCAGCCATAAAAACAAATGCTGTAGCTCTGGCTAGATAAAAGAGCCCCCATATACCAATAATGACTATCGAATATACTAGAAATGCTTCACTTGGAAAAGCAATCTCATGAAATTTGGAGAGAACAGAAAGCTTATCTACACAAATTTGTAAATCTTGATGCTTTATTAACTATTTTGACAGACAGTCTTCTTGCTCTTGACACAACACAAATTGTTGTGTTATCTATGTAACCTTTTGTACTGTACCTAATTGACATGGAACCTTTGTAAAAGAGCCTCTGGCTCAAAGGTAGTAATTCCTAGAGCAATAAACAAATAAACAAACAAACAAATAAACAGTAAGACCCCTGAAGATTAAACTTTTAACAGAAAAAAAAATACAATATAGAAACATTGTCCTTGTCTGATAAGTACACCACATACAGACAAAACAACACCTCTCCCAGACATATTTTGCATGACCGAGCAGCACGATGACAAATGGAAAGCACATACATTAACCTAATGATACAGAGGCAACAGTAACATACATGTTACACCACCCTGGAAATTACCCTCTTGGATTCTGAATCAGCTGCAGTAATGCCCCTAAGAGTAATCCTAACAACATGTTGTGGACCCTACTGTATGTCATGCCCCCATTCCACTTTAATTTGACTCTTTTGTCTATCAACCCAAGTTACACAATTCTGTGCCTCAAAGAGTCACCCACTTGATCAAACCCTGCTCCCAATTACATCTATACATAGGAACTGTGCACTGTACAGTCCATTAACAGGACAACGGGACATCAATAAATAGTACATATGCAATTCTTATATGGGACTAAATGTACTATGTTCAATGGATTTCTATGAAACTGCTGAATATTGTTGATTGCTCTCCCTTTGCCTTTGTACAGCACCTCCCCAGTTGCATCTGTATATGAGAATGTTTGTATAGCTCTGTATGTTTAGTTGGATACACAATTCTAATAGTAGCCACATCATGCAATAAGCAAATCAGCCCTCCTACAACCAGACATGACCTTTTCTTAGTAAAAACCTTACTAAAAACCTTCAACTAGGCTCTAAAAATAAAACAACCTTAACTAAAAAACCAAAACAAATGAACATGTTTATGATGGAACAAGCAATGTTGTTTCTCTGCTCATCACACTCTCATTACACACATAAACACATTAGAAACATTAAGTATTATTCTTAATTTTCATATCTAGTGTTTCTTTGCTGACAATGAAAAATCATCCTTCCTGTTTATCAGGGAAATCTCTGCTGCTTACCCTGATGGAGATAAAATTAAGTGTCTGCCTCCACAAGAAGCATTTAGTGTGTGTGTGTATATATATGGGTGTGTGTGTGTGTGTGTGTGTGTTTGTTATTTTGGGAAAACAAATCCTGCCAGGAGAATTGTGCAGAAGTTTGAATCCCTGTATACGATGGTGTTGGGCCAAAACAGAAGAAAAAAAAAGGTGATGAAAGGAGGCAATAATATGATAAAACTAAAGAAATGGTGGGGAAACACAATTACATGGGTAAAGGCACCCCCAAACTGCTTAAATTCATTCTTGATGTTCATAAAAGCACATACTGTACTATTAAATCATAAATGTGTGTTTCTAGGAGTGAGCTACCCTCCCCACACACAAAAACAACCTGGCAGGTATTCATGTTTTAAACACATTTCCATTAAAATATTGCACCTGTATCAATTTGAAATGAAACTAAGGTAACAGTAGTTTTTTTCTCTTATAAAATATGTGCCACTCATAATTTTCATTGCCTTTTATTGTTTTCAACTACCACTCCCCATTACAGAATATGATTATTTTTTGTTTTCAGTGTTAAACTGAAAGTATATTTCAATTAAAGGTTTGATCTTTATAATTTGTAAAATATGTTCCTGTTATTTACACTCATTGTAAGTCAAATATTTAAATGCCATCTTAAAAGTACAATACAACACTCCTGGGTGTGTCATTATGGTACTATAATCACACTTTTCAGGTACATTTAACTGTCCTGTGATGTGTGATTATTTCACCATAATATAAACCTTGCATTGTCTTATTACTTATGTATTCCTTTTCATACCTCATCAGGACTCAGACCTCATTGGCTGTAATATGATAGATTCTTTAGGAAAATAAAAGGAGCCACTCACCTGCTGCAATATCAGTCACATCTTATGTCACAGTGAGGAAGGTTGCATGCCAATGAGGTATAAACAGTATTAGAAGTATTTATTTATTTGAATTTGTTTATTTGAATTTTGGTAACCTGGTGAGCCCACTGAGACATTACAGTCCCTTCTCAGGGTCAACCCAGAAAGTGCAGAACATAGACAATGATATGGCAGAGGATGCATTTACATTATTCACTGATTTACAAAAAAATCATAATTTACAGAAACATTTACAGATTAGAAAGACATGACAGTTACAGTGGTTATATTTACATCATTCATAGATTTACACAATGCACCATTTACAGATGCATTTACATCAAATAGTTACATAAACAGAGGGGGTCAGGGAATAGGGATTCTTATAAATATGAGGATCAGTGAGCAGGGAAAATTTATGCATAGCATTATGGAAGCCGGATCAAGAGTCAATGGAAGCAGGAGCAAAGTGATGATGCATTGTGGTGGTGTAATAGTGAGGATTGGAACTTAGTGAGTGAGGTGCAGGATAAGGAAGAGTGCAGTAGTGAGTTCCAGCTAGACACTACCAAGAAGACAAAAAGATCTCAGGGCCACTGCTAATGGAGGTTTGGGCAGTATGAGAAGAGGGAGAGAGAGGCAGACCTAAGAGCACGTGGATGTTACCGGAGCTGAATAAATTCATTAAGGCAAGGAGGGGTGTATTGGTGGATCAGTTTGTGCACTAGACTCAGCTTGGCATACTAGAGTTTGGGTTCATACGTTAGCCAGGCCATGGAGGACAGGATATCACAGTGGTGGTGACAGGCATTGACCCCTAAGGCAAACCTTCTCACCCTATGATAGGCCTGTTTAAGCCAATATAGGATGGTTGTGTTGGTTGTAAGTAGTAGCAGTGTGCCATATGTAAGGAAGGGCAGGAAGGCAGTGGCCATGATCTTGAGTCATGAAGCCAATGTGAGGAAGGGTTGCATGCACTAGAGCAGACCCAACTTTTGGTTTACAGCTTTGGTTAGCAGGGTGACATGAGTGTTCAGGGAAAGCAAGGAATCTAAGATGATACCCAGATATTTAAAGGATGGGATGGATTCAAGGGCATCACCATTAATGGAGAGTATCACAAGAGGGTGGGTGTGGATGCAGTGAGGAGGAGGGATTGGAGAAAAGCATGCACTTTTTTTGTGTGTTGAGGACTAGTTGGTTATCTGGAAACCAGCCCTCAAGAATTCAGAAGTCCAAGGTGAGCAGGCTGTTGAACCACCCGACATTGCAGGAAGAATGGTAAACAATGGCATCATCTATGTCAAGGTGCACAGAGGCCATTCTGCAGTTATCTGGCAATTCATTAATGAACAGGGAAAAAATAATGGGCCTAGGATGGAGCCCCGAGAGACACCATGTGTTATTGGTCTGAGATCTTAGAGAGAACTGGATCACTTGACCATCTTTTTTCTTCTTTTTGTTTTGATGAAATAGCTCAGTGGGTGGGTGCATCCATCATTGAGCAAGCTCATAATGGAACATTTCTCTTCATCATTGCTAAATCATCTTTGAGCCAAATCATCCAAAATCACCAAAAATGGATTCCAAATTAAGTCAAATTTATAAAATTTGTTATTCAAAAAATGATTAGACTTATCAATATTACCATGGTCTAACATCCTTTGGGTCCACTCTGCATAGGATGGGGAGATGATACTTTTCCAGTTCTGTAAAATTATTTTAAATCCCACTAATAAACCCATATTACATAACATCTTTTGGTAACCCAAATATTCCTGCAACACAAGTGGAAAACCAAAAGTCATAATCCCTGTGTCATAAGGAAAATCATGCCCAGTACCCTTGATAAGGTGGATTGAATGGAGGCTCAATAGTCTTTTATCTGGGGACAGCTTATCAGCATATGGTGGAGAGAACCTCTACCCCTGCATCTCTGACAAGAATCAGGAATCCTAGTATCCATCTTATGGAGCCTAACTGGAGTATAATAGGTCCTGTGTACTACATTAAAAAAATTGCAATAACCTGTTATTTCTAACCCTAAGCTTCTGAAGATTGATTATCCTAAACCAAGCTTCCTTTGACTGGTCAATTTGTAATTCCTTTTCCCAAGCTTTCTTAAGTAGTAAAGATAAGGATATTGGAGATATCTCCTAAGCCAGATCACTATACAGTCTGGATATCAGGTGTCTATTAGTCTCCAGGCCCTGGAAGAACTGCTCCAGTGGTGAGACCGGAAGGGAGAATGAGTTATAATTACTCTTAACGATATAATTCCTAACTTGCAAAAACTGCCATCTGTTGCTAGGTGGAATATCATACTTCCTTTGGAATTGTTCAAAAGACATAAATGAAGATCCTTCATAAAAATCAATAATCGAACAAACCTGTTTATGAATATACCATTCTTTAAACACTTGATCCTTTATAATAGGTGAAAAAAATGTATTATTATAGATTGGAGTCAGGGCTGTAATTTTTCCTGAAAAATGCTAAATTTTGAAAGCATTCGCCCTCGCCGACATAGTAGCACTGGTGGATTGTATGGCTTTAGACCCTTATGTGGGAAATGTTAATGCAAGGAAATTAAATAATTTGAGACCTTTAATGGAATTTTCCTCAAAATACATCCCTGCCATTGATTTGTCTTTAGGAATAAAAAAACAATAATACACTAATTCTAGCAGTGCAGCCAAAGAATACGCCCAAAAATTGGGGTATCCTAACCATGCTCTATCCCTACTCTGATACACTGCACCATGTGCCACTCGAGGGTGGCCTCCCTTCCATAGAAACTTATGTGTTATTTTGTCTAACTCTTTGAAAAAATTGTTTTCCAATGTATTGGGGATAGATTCAAATAAAAAAAAAAGTCTTGGGAGAATGTTAATTTTTAACACATTTATTCTTCACAGCAATACCAAAGGGAGGTGCTGCCACTTATCCAAATCTTGCTCAATCCTGGCTAGTAAAGGATCATAATTAAGTTGAATTATCCTATTTGTTTCCCTGGCCAGCATCACCCCGAGATATCTGATTTCATTCTTGTTTATACCTATTAAAGTTTGATTCAACATATTTACTGAATCACCTAAATATATCTTTGCTTCATCCCAATTTACTTTATATCCAGAAACAGAACTATATTCAGCTAATAACTCCTCTAAAATCAGAAAAGAATGATCTGGATTGTTCAATGCAACCAAACTATTATCTGCATACAACATTGTTATTGTACTACCTTCCCCCTTACTAACCCCCAGTTCCTGGGCTTTTAATCTCAGTCTAACAGCTAACGGCTCCAAAACCAATGCAAAAAGAAGAGGAGAGAGAGGACAACCTTGCCTGGCACCTCTCTCCATATAAATAGGTTTTGATATATTCAAATTCATTCTAACCTGGGCCAAAGGTCTAGCCTATATTAAACTGATCCAATTTTTAAACCTGCCCTCAATACCAAACTCCTGTAGGGCTGCCAACAGGAATGGCCACTGCACTCTGTCAAATGCTTTTTCAGCATCTGTAGACAACAGTGCAGTGTCTGTCCCTGAACAAACCTGAATTATGTTAAATGCTTTTCTGGTGTTATGTTGCAATCTTCTTCCCTCAATAAAACCTGCCTGGTCCTGATGTACCAGGCCTGGTACTATTTTGGCCAGTCACCCAACCAAAATTTTAGCAAAGATCTTATAATAACTATTCATAAGTGATATTGGTCTATAAGAACCACATTTATTAGGGGGTTTATTCTTTTTAAGCAATAACACCATTCCAGCTTCATTGAAAGATTGAGGCAGTTTATCTTCCTCCAGAAAGGAGTTAAACAATAAGCAGAGCCAAGGGGCCAGCGCATCAGTTACATTTTTGTACACTTCAAATGGAAGACTGTCTGGCCCTGGAGACTTACCATTAGAAAGGCTTTTTATGGCTTCTATAATTTCATCTATAGAAATATCAGTATTCAACTCTCAAAGCCCTTGTGCAGATAAGTTTGGCAAGTTGATACCTAATATATATATTCTTTAATCTTAGATGTCTCCACCCCAATTTTGGGTGTATACAAATCTTTATAAAATGAGCTGAATACAGAGCTTATCTCTGCCTCAGATGACATTAATTGACCTGCCTTATTTTTAATACTAGCAATCTTACTCTGATTATGCTCTGATTTAAACTGATAAGCCAAACATTTCCCCGGAGTATCCCCATAAAACAGATGATCACTTGACCATTTGAGTGTGGCCAGTAAGGTAACTTTTGAGCCAAGTTAAAGCACTAACGTCAAGGTCAAGTGAGTGTAGCTGCCATAGAAGGAGATTGTAGTTGACCAAGTCAAAGCCTTTGCCAAATTGATGAAGATAGCACTGATGGCTAAGCCCTGGTCCATAGTATGGAACAGGTCAGATGTAACTTTTATCAAGGCAGTGAGGGTAATGTGTATTTTTCTGAACCCATACTGGAACCCTGAGAGTTAGTAGTGGTGTAGATAATCCTGTAGATGGTTACAGAGTATACGCTCTTGGATTTGTGTCAGCGGGCATAGGAAGAAAATAGGTCTAAAGTTCTGAATAGTTTTATTGAGTCCACCCTTATGAATGGGAAAAAACATGGCTACCTTCCATTTATCAGGGACAGTCCCCAAGAGGAAGGCTAATTTAAACAGGTCACTGACTTGGCAGGTAAGGGCTGCATCTCCCAATTTGAGAAACTTGGGATTGAGGGTGCCATGACTGAGGGAGCTGTCATCTTATAGGTTAGCAAGAAGCTGGCAAACTTCATTGAGGGCGGCACATCTATAGTGAAAGGCTGGGCGAGCACCAGTGTCTGCTGGTGGGGGTGGGGAGGAGAGGAGGGGGAGTTGGTAAAGACTGAGGTATATCTATGCAGGTCAGTAAAGAATTCATTAAATCCAGTGGCAATGGATGGGGAGGGTCAGAAAGGACAGTGCCTTGGGCAAAGATGAAGCTTGTGGCCTCAGAGGACTTGCCTTTGATGAGGGAGTTCAACTGCCTCCAGAATTCTCTGGGATTACAGAGATGGATGGTTTGGAGTGACCTGAAGTGGGTGTGCTTAGTTTTCTGAATAGAATCTTTACATCTGTACCTGAGCTGCCTATAGACTTGCCAGTTGGACGATAGCCTGCTTTGTTTGAAGGTCTTCCAAGCCGAATCGTGAATGGCCATGAGCTTCCAAATATCTTTTGAGAGCCATGGAGCTTTGATCCCTTTTGTTCTGCACTGCTTCATGGGGGCATGAAGATCAACTATATTGGTGAATGTTGTCAAAAAAAAATTGAGGGCCTGGTTAATGTCCAGGAGTGTGTTTATTGGTCCCCAACTGGCATCCTAGATAGAGGCAAGAATAGCACTGGGATTGAGATTGGACATATCTCAGACCAGAGTGACCTTGGGTGGAGGGTTAGGGAAGTTATTTCACCAGATACAGAAGGTAGGGGAGTGATCACTGATGCTGTCAGCAAGTGCATTCACAGATTTCACCTTAGGGGCACATTGGGTGATCACCCAATCAAGCAAGGAATAGTTGCAAGATTTTGTGTTGATTATTGTTGGGACATTGATGAGCTGAGCCAGGTTGCCATTGGCAAGAGAGGCATGAATCTTGTCAGAACTGGGGTTCAGCCAGTCTATGTTAAGCTCACCACAGAGTATGAGGTCATGGTGAGGGAGGTTGGCAAGGGAGGACAGAAAGTGGGGGAGGCAGATGGAGGCCTCTTTAAGAGGCAGATAAGCACAACTCACTATTAATTTTTTGATGCAGCCGAGAGTCAGGGAAAGAAACAGTGATTCTGTTGCATGGGATTCAGGGGCAGGGGTAGGGATTTCAATGGCATCTAAGCCAACCCGGACATTTATGATGACACTACATCCCCATTTACCCAGCCTGTCCTTCCTGAAGCAGTTGTAACCATGTATTGCTATCTCATGTTGCTTGAAGCTAGGCTTTAGCCAAGACTCCGATCTACACAAATGTCTAATGCCTAAATGCCAAAAATGTCTGGAGAGTGTTCAGTAACCCATGTTTTGAGTTTGGCAATCTTGGGGCACTGACTTCAGGCATTTATATGGGCAGACTTCAACCCTTAGGTGACTGACCATTAATTGTAGGGGAGGTTTGTAGATGGGGCATGTTGGGCTAGGGTTGTATTTTTTTGTCTCCTGCTCGGGTTAGAAGGATGAGGAGGGGTAGGAATGGCCACACTGAGGAATGGAGTAGCTTTTTGTTGATGCAGCTGAGAGGTATAGATACATGTAGTCTTTTCTGGAGCCAATGCCCAAGATAAATAACATCACATTTTGAGAGGCAGGGAGTGAGGAGATGCATATATATAAGTTCTGGAGGCACGTGCCATGGTAATAGGTGACCACTGCACAGGGGAGAGTGCCTCAGAGAGAGGGTAATAAGGTAGTAAGCAGCACAAAGGATCAGAAGGCAGGAGAGGGTAGCCAAGAAGCCTGCCTTGCACATAGCAGGTGGACAATAGATGCTGTAAACTTGGTTCTAACAAGCTGGGTTTTGGCAGAATACTCTGACCTGATGGCAGACAATACACAAAGACAGGTGCTGCAATCTACAAAGTTTATTATCTGGTACACACATAAAACAGCTTACCTAGACACCTGGGAGTTCTGCATCTTTCTGAACACCTAGGTTATCATGTAGAAAAACTCGATGAACAAAGAACTTACATCATGCTATAGAGTATAGATAACAAGGTCTATTACTTAAGTAACAGCTCCTCTGCCAAGCCAGGTAAGGCTCTCATTGGTGGATAAGGTGGGCGTCTTGGCACCCAAAACTGTAACGTTTCACACGTACACATAGATATTGCTGAGAAGCAGCACTGTTGGGTAACAATAGAGCTTTTCAAAAAGCCATGCTAAGCTTGCTTATTAGCTAATATCAGTAGGTGGCATGCTAAGATCAGAAATAAAACACTACATCATAATGCTATGTTCCCTTATACTGTGAACTGAAGGCAGTCTCATAAGGGTTGCTAGGTTATGTTGGTCTACACCCAGCTACGTTTGTCATTTGCACCTAGAACATCTCATGCTGTTGATGTGCTTAACACCTGTCTGGCTAAAATCAATGACTGGATGGCTTCCAGCCGGCTGACACTAAGTCCAGGTAAGACAGAGGTGCTAGTGATTGAGCCAGGTTGCGGGCATGATGGGTTGCAACTTGGAGAGGACATAAGTCTTTTCCTAGGGTTTTCTCCATTGGTTGATTCCCCGAGGGTGCAAAATCAAGGTGTGATCTTGGATAGCAGGCTGACCTTTGAAGATCAGATGTTGTCTGTGGTCAAGAGTGGTTTTTACCAGTTGTAGAACATCACCAGGCTCAAGCCCATTGTTCTGCCCGAGGATCTGCCGAATCTGGTACTTGCCTTTGTTACCTCTAGGCTTGACTGACGTAATGCTGTTTACTTCAGGGCCATGGGAGGGATCCTCTGCAGGCTGCAGCTGGTGCAGAACACAGCAGCCCAGTTGCTGATGGGTTTGTCTAGGTCCTGTCATGTGACCCCAATCCTGCATGCTCTGCACTTGCTGCCAATCAGGGGGAGGGTTCTTTTCAATGTGGGCTTGCTCACCTATAAGGCCCTATATTGGCTGGGTCCTGGCTACCTGTTAATGCTCCTGACACTGGCGACCTCTGCTCGCTCCCTCCACTCCTCCTTGAGTGGCCTCCTGGATGTTCCCAGGGTTTGGCTCAAGACATCTGGTGATCGAGCTTTCAGTGTCTCTGGGCCAATCCTGTGGAACACGTTTCCAATTGTAGTCTGGGAGGCTTCTTCGACTGTTTTTTTCAAATGGAAATTAAAGGCACACTTCTTCAGTCTGGCCTATATAGAATAAACAAGACTATCAGAAAATTTTACTTTTGGAATTTTGATTTTATTTAGTTGTTATTTATTGAATTTTAATTGTTTAATCTGTAATTCTTTGTTAGGCACACAGAGCCTCCGGGATTGGGTGCCATAAAAATGAAATTTGCCTTGCCTTGCCATTTGCCTACATAATCCCACCCTTTGTTACCTGAATAAGGAGACAACAGCAAGAATAGTAAGTTGGCACAAGTATTTCAGTTACAGTCCAGCTGCATGAGTTTTGTAAAGAAATTTCAGTTGTTCATGATGTTTCAAAGTACGTCTCAAACAGCATAAGGTAATGATTATGAAAAATATCAAAAACACTTGAAGAATAACAAAACCTTTAAATGTCAACTCTAAGGCAGTGTTAGATAAGGTAGTGGAGATATCTCCATTGTGGAATAAAGCATTTAAAAAATTACCAGCTTTAGTAATATTATTGCTAATATGCATTAAATGCTTATCTTTTCCTCTCTAAAAGAGTTCTGAGATTAAGAGTAAGTGGATCTATATGAACATTGAATACAGGTATATATTGAGATACAGCATCAAGATAGTCAGGGTCACTATCAATGTAATCTGGTTCTGGAATGGGAACTGGAGTGATAACCGTATGGCCAATGACTGCATTTTGCTGTGGAACAAAACAAAAGTTAGGCATAGAAACATTACATATTAAAGATCCATAAAAAAGAGTCTTATGATTGGTTACAACATAATACAGTCCATCAGAACTGTAGTACACATATACTTCAGGAACACACCACTTGCTTGTTGGTGATTTTGCTGGTGAGGCATTGAATATCTTCAGACAAGGCGGCCATGGCAGGCTTCAAGTTCGGTGGCTTGGGTGCCAATTTGTCTTTAGCAGATGTTTTCTTTTTACTTTATTTATCTCACCCTGGACTCCTGCAGAACTTTCTCCAGCTACCCCCACCAGGAACCACTGCTACTTCCTTGTCTGAAAGCCATCCAGGCCAGGCCACTTCAGCTCAGCAATCCCCCCAGCTCTGAGCCCCCTGAGGCAGGGTCGCCTGCCCTGGCATTCTATCTGAAAGTCTGAAGTGCCGAAACTGGAGTGCTGGCTGCGCCCAGTCCGACGAGTCTGACGGCGGGAGTGTGGCTGGTCCCAGCTGGAGCCTTCACCTATCCACAGGCTGAGGGTGTCTTTCTTACTTTATTCCCCCCTACTGGCCTGGCAGTGCAATGCTCTCAAGTGCGGAATGTGCGCGCTCTACAGTGCATGTCCACAGGAGTGCCACCACGACTGATCCCAATTGGTTGGACCCCAACTGCTGGATAGGACTCCCAGTTTACACTGGGAGTTGCCAGAACGGCGTGGTCATGTCCAACCTCCCTCCCAGGGAAGGAGAGCTGTCCTCTGGATGCTCAATCATTACCTGCCCCGCCGACCCCTGGCAGCCTGAGTCTGCTCCTGAACCTGGGTCCCTGGCATGGCGCAAGGTGTGGCATCCAGTGCCTCAACCCTCAGCACCACCACGCCAGTCTTCAGCACATGTTGATGTAGCATTTGCAGGAACAGAGTGATTAAAGTCGTTTTGAAAGAGGTCCATATCAAGGATATAGGATCAGTCCATAAAACTTGGAGCGTAACCAGAGACAGGCTTTAATACATTGAACTCATCACATCTGTACAGGTAATGGTAGCCCCTTTTTGTACAACAGTCAGAATGCGTGGCAACCCAAGCATCAAGTTGAGAATGAAACACCAACAAAGGGGGCAAGTCCATACATTCTTGGTAGATGTTGCCCTTGAATGGCCCTCAGAGTGGATAGTTGCCAGTTTGTCAAAGACAGAAGATGCTGGATCAAAACATGGAAGAGAAACTGTAAAAGTCACATACATTGTGTCTTTCAAAGTGCATTAACATGTGTCATAACAAGGTCCCCTATTAGGGTGATGACTAACATATCCCAAGTTTCTTGCTCAAGTTAGGCAAAAAGAAACACTTTAGTCATTACACTTGTTGGTGCATGTAAGTGTGTGGAAACCTGGACAATACCATTTGGCTATACGTCTATCATGGATCAAATCTGGGATCTTCCCTGATCCCAGATCTTGGAAGAGATTGGTTATAGTATTAATAGCAAAATTACCATAAACTGAATAAAGAATCTCCCTGCTTATGGGATGCCGTGTAGTTTCTTTGTTATTCAGGACAATTAATTCATTGATTTTATTCTTTGACTCATTAAACAATTGTGCAATGTTGTGCATGTTGTAGACCATGAAATATTCTTCTTGTGAAATGCATTCTATACCTTGTAGCACAGGTTGCATGACATTGTGTCCTGAACCACCACTGAATTTGCATGTTTGACTCTTAATTGTAACCAGATCAGCTCAATTTCAAATAGACATTCCAGTGCCAAATATACCTGTAACAGCACCTCTTGTGCCTTCTATATTTCTGTAAGCTTACCCCACAAAACAACAGAAAGGGAAAAAGGGAGGGTTCAAGAGGGGATGCTAGTAGGGGAGGGCAGGTAGGGAGAAGGGGAGGGAAATGGGGTGGAAGGTGGTAAATTTGAATGCTAGGAGCCTGAGACACAAAATGGCAAAGTTACAGGCTCTCCTGGTGGATGGGGGGATGGACATGACGGCCATCACCGAAACATGGGCCACCTAGTACCATGACTGGGACCTGGTGATACCAGGTTATAGGACATTTTGCAGGGATAGGGTAAAAGGGAAAGGGGGTGGTGGTGCTGTATGTGAGAGAGGGACTCAAGTGTGTCCAGGAAGAGGGGGAGGAGGGCAGTACTGAGTCATTATGGATACAGATCCAAGATTCAAAAAGGAGGACCTTAAGAACGGGTGTGGTGTACAGGCCATCCTCGCAGGCAAAGGAGTTGGACAGGGAACTAGCAGGACAGATCAGAAGGAACTGCAGGAAGGGTAGCACGGTGATTATGGGGGACTTCAACCTGTCGGGAGTGTATTGGAGTACCCCAGTCACCATGACTAGAAGGGAGCAGGTACTTCTGTACACCTTCCAGGACAGCTTCCTAATACAAATCATCAGCAAGCCAACCAGGCTTGGGAACACCCTGGACCTCATGCAGGCTGATGGGGAGTTTGTGAGGGAGTGAGGAGTGACCACCGCTCTGTGTGGTTCATGATAAACATGGGTAAGAAGAGGATAGGAACAGGGATGAGGGTGTTAGACTTCCAAATGGCTGGCTTCAAGAGGATGGGAGAAATAGTAATGGGGCATCTGGAAAGAATCCATCAAAATATGGACACTAACCAGAGGTGGGAAGTCATCAAGCTAGGAATTGAGGAGGCAATCAGAACCTGAACCAGGGTCCAGATTAAGAGGGCAAGAGCCAAGAAACCTAGCTGGGTAAGCAAGGGGGTAATGGAAAAAGTTTTGAAGAAAAGAGCCACCTTTAGGAAGTAAAAAAAAATAGAGAGGGGGAGGACAGAGAGGATTACCTGAAAGAGTTGAAGGAGGTGACATGAGCAGTCAGAGCAGCCAAGGTGTCTAGAGAGTGCAGATGGCACAGGGCATTGGAGGGGGAAGGACTTCTTCATGTACGTTTGGGAGAAAAGAAATTGCAAGGACCAAATTAAAAGGATTAAGGGGGTGTTGAAAAGGGGACAGAGGAGGAAGAAGCACTAAATGAATAGTTCTGCTCAGTATTTACTAAGGAGAAAGGAGAGGCAGTAGTGAAAAGGGTGGGAGGGCAGGCATGGGGAGGTGACAGATAGGGAAATCACAGTGGGCAGGGTATCAGATGGCTTTAGAACATTAAGGGTGGACAAGGCACCTGGGCCAGATGGCATACACCCCAGGGTGCTGAGGGAGCTGGCAGAAGTCCTGGTGGAGTCCTTGGCAGACTTATTCAATGCCTCCTTGGACTCAGGGATTGTACCTCAGGACTGGAGGACAGCACATGTGGTACCCCTCCATAAGAGCTTCCCCAAAGATGAACCAGGAAACTATAGGCCGGTAAGCCTCACCTCCATTGTGGGAAAGCAGATGGAGATGATCCTGAAGGAGAAGCTGATTTTCCTTTTGGAGACTAATGGATTGCTGGACAGGTGACAGCATGGGTTTGTCTTGGGCAAATCCTGTCAGACCAATCTGGTGGATTACTACTGTATGACTGGATAACTAGGCAATTAGACATTGACCATGTAGTAGATGTCCTGTACTTGGACTTCAGTAAGGCATTCGATTCAGTGCTGCATGGGAGGCTAGGAAGTAAACTGGGGGAACAGGGGCAGGGCAAATATGGTGGGATGGGTAGTGAACTGGCTGCTTGGGAGACAACAGAGGGTGGTGGTGGGAGGAGAGCTGTCATCTCCAAGGGTGGTGACAAGCGGAGTGCAGCAGGGCTCTGTGCTGGGACTGGTGTTGCTTGGGATATTCATAGCAGACATCTCGATAGGAATCAAGAGCAAGATCAGTCTGCTCACAGATGACACCAAGATGGGAGCAGTAGTGAATGGCATAGAAGGGTGGCAGGGGTTGCATGATGATCTGTCAGTACTTTTTTCAGCAGGACTATGTTGGGAGCCAGTTTCTAACCTTGTTTCTATATTTTGTAAAGTAGTCATCAGGGGCGTGTAAGTATTATATAGTGGGATCTCAAATGTCATGGCTCTCCTCCCTTTCTTTGAGTTGTTTGTTTTAGTTGGGCATTCCCAGTCATTTGTTCCATCTTCACTCACTCTACCCCTTTTTTGAACCTATGAACCTATGAAAAAAGGGTCACTGGAATTTGTTGTCCATTGGGCAAATTAGTTTTCCACTCAATTTGGAGTGTTGACTGGTCAGGGGACACCACCATGGCATTGAGGTCAGCATCTTTGCCTTCTCGAACAGTGACAACTTTTTGAGGAAGGTTAATAGCCAATCCAATGGTGGTATTTGGTGGTGGAAGCCCCCGTGGAGGATCTTGGGTTAGAAGATGGAGGATCATCTGTTTTCATGTCTTCTAGATGTGGTTCAGCTCTCTTGCATTTGCCAGCGCCTGCAGGAAGAGAAGGAGGTACATCATCGTTTCCAAAAGAGAAGAAAACAGAAAACAGGCTAAAATCCCCCTACTCCCAAGGGTGAGGAAGGAGTTTACGTTGATTAAGACAGCTTAATCACCTTTATACAATTTCAGTTGGTTCACATGGAACCACTTATCAGTTGGCTTTTTACGGTCAGTTAGGGGTACCTGGTACACCACTGGGCTCAGTTTGTGTATGATCTCATAGGGTCCCTCCCATTTGTTTGCAAATGAGTGGGCAGGGGTGGTGAATTTCAGTACCATGACTTGTTCTCCAACTTGCCAGTCAATGTCTGTAACATTTTTGTCAAAAGTACATTTTGGATTGCTATTGGGCTTGGCCCTATTTTTGTGCTGCAGACGGGTACATTTTTCCCAAATTGTTTTTCAGTTGTTCCACATAAGTATCCATGGACACTCTGTCTGTGGTAGGGGTTTTGAGATCAATCCACAGAAGTTCAAGTAGTCTCATCTGTCTGCTGGTCATTTCCTCAAAAGGGGCAGTGGTTGCTGGGATCCCCCTAATTGCCATTAAGAGTAAGGGCAACATTGTATCCCAAACTTTGGGGTTCTGGTCGGCAAATTTGCAGAACATAGATTTTATTTGTCTGTTTGCTCTTTCTACCTGTTCTGAAGATTAGGAGTGGTATGCAATGTGAAATTTTTGGCTACAGTGACTCCTACTGTAGTCATTTCAAACATTCTTGCATTACCTCACCTGTAACACTGGTTCCTTGGTTGGAGTCCACCTTGAGCAGTTGGCCCCAACTTGTAAACACTTGTTCTACCAGGATTTGGGCAGTTTATTTTGCTTTTTATGTTTGGCAAGGGAAAACCTCTATCCATTTGGAGAAGAGGTCCATAACCACAAGTGCATACTGTACTTGTTGCTCCTACTGGTGGTGGTTAATGGATCAATGTGATCAATTTGAATTGCATTCCTTCCAAGGGCCTGATTGCCTTTGGGGCAATAGTTTGTCATTTCTCTACCAGGACTAGGTTTGTTTTGTACACACTGGGCCAGATATTCAAAAGGGTTGCGCCATGCGCAATAGGGTTGCGCCTGCGCAAGTCCAAACTTGCTCCATTCTGCGATATTCAGCAGGAGGCAGTTGCACCACAGAAAACATGCTGAGCAAAAGCGCAATGCAAATGAATGCATGCTGACCTGGAGGGGGAGGACCCATGCATAAACTGCACAGTCCGATATTCAGTCGGGCTGTGCAGAGTTGTGCAGGTGCAACCCCCAACCTGCGCCTGCACAGCTTTGAGCCAAAAAAAAAGGCCTCAAGTCGAGGGCCACCCACAGGTGAGCTGCTGCATTGCAGGGGGCAACACAGCAGCTGCCACCTGTGGCTAGCCCCCAACCCACTCCCTGTGCCCCCCTGCAGCCTGATCATGGGTGAAAGAGTGAAAATCCCCACCACCACCCCCCACTGGCCCGATCACGGGCAACAGCTGAAATGTTTCCCCCCGAACAGCCCGACCGCGGGCTGCATTAGTTTCAAAACAACAACCCCCAATACATCCCTGGTGGTCCATTGGACCAAGAAGCCTGATCGTGGGCTGTATCACTTTAAAATACAACCCCCTCTCCTCCCGAACATAGCCCTGGTGGTCCAGTGGACCGAAACTCCTGATCGCGGGATGTATGCAGTAAATACCCCCCAACACATCCCTGGTGCCTAGTGTCCCCCACCCACCCACCCATGAGCCTCACTGCCCCGCTCCTCCCGGCAGCCAGCGGGTGACAGCATCCACCGCCTGCCACCCAGCCACCCACCGACTGACTGCTCGGTAGGGCTGCACCCATTGGTGCAGAGCAGAGCCAATGGGCGTGCAGCACGCCACCATCACAAGACAGTCAGTTTTGTGAATGGACTGTCTTGTACGGATGGGCTGCACGCCCATTGGCTCCCTAACCCACTCCCTGTGCCCCCTGCAGCCTGATCATGGGTGAAAAGTGAAAATCCCACCACCACCCCACTGGCCCGATCACGGGCAGCTTGGCAGAAAATGTTTCCCCCCGAACAGCCCGACCGGGCTGCGGTAGTTCAAAACAGCAACCCCCAATACATCCTGGTGGTCCATTGGACCAAAAGCCTGATCGTGGGCTGTATCACTTTAAAATACAACCCCTCTCCTCCCGAACATAGCCTGGTGGTCCAGTGGACCAGAAACTCCTGATCGCGGGATGTATGCAGTAAATACCCCCAGCACATCCCTGGTGCTAGTGTCCCCCCACCCCACCCACCCATGGCCTCACCGCTGCCCCGCTCCTCCCCGGCAGCCAGCGGGTGACGGCATCCACCCGCCTGCCCAGCCACCCACCGACTGACTGCTCGGTGGGGCTGCACCCATTGGTGCAGGCAAAAGCCAATGGGCGTGCAGCACGACACCATCACAAGACAGTCAGTCTGTGAATGGACTGTCTTGTACGGAGACTGCTGCGCCGTGGCTCTTCTTCTGCATAATGGCGTGCAGCGAACGTCGTCGTGGAAACGGCAGGTAACTGGGCGGGTGGGATGCTGCAGCCTGGCTGCTGGAAGGCTGGTGGGGCTTCATGGTGAATGAAGATGAGAAAGCGCCAGAATATTACGCCCATCCGCGATCGAGACCTGAAACTGTTGAAATTACCATCCTGCAGACGGGAGTTTCGGTCCACTGGACCACCAGAACAGACAAAGGAGGGTTGTATTTTAAAGTGATTCAGCCCATGATCAGGCTTCTTGGTCTACTGGACCACCAGGGATGTATGGGGGGGTTGTTTTTAAACCAATGCAGCCCGCGATAGGGCTGCAGGGGGTGTCGGTCCCTGACGGCTGCTGCCTGGCAGGGTGCCAGGTGCAAGTCCTCGGGGATCGGCACACTTACATGCTAATGGTATGCAAATGGAGCCATAATCAAATGCAAATGGCCCCCCCTGTGCCTTGCATGAATTATGGCTCCATTTGCATGTCACCTTTTGAATATCGGGATTTTGCACATAGCGCAATGGTACTTGCGCCACCGCAAGTTGAATGCTCCACTCTGACAACTTGCGGTGGTGCAAGTTCCACTGTGCCATGTACAGTGGCTGTGGCTGGGGGGTGATATTCAAAGGAGTTGCTCAATAGCTCAACTCCTTTGAATATCGCCCCTGCCACACCCTTGCGTAACTATTTTGCACAGCGCAAGGGCTTGCGCCTCAGAATGGCACAGTTTGAATATCCAGCCCAGGGTATACAGTTGTCAACATAATGTTGGACATCTACTTTCATTCCAGGCCACCAACCAATACTGTTCAATCTCTGCAGGGTCTTGTCTACCCCTTGGTGTCCACCTGTTGGTGTATCATAGACCTGGTGTATAAACTCTGGTCTGAGTTCCTCAGGTATCACTCAATGGTTTTGATTGTCACATTTTTGGAATTGGTAAAATACCAACTGTTGGTCTGCAGAGAGATGAAGATAATCTGCATGTCTCTTGAATGGATTGTTCATTGACATCTCTTTCTCTGTGTCCTTGGAGAGGTATTCAAATAATCATCTGATTTCTGGATCTGTCCTTTGGTCAGCATGAAGATGCAGAGGAACAATTTTGATTTTCTTGGTGGCAGCCACTATGTGTGCCTCATTGGGAGGTGGCATGATCCATGCCTCCCCCCTCGAGCTCCATCCTTTGCCAAGGTGTCAGCTCAATCATTTGGTCATGGAAAGGTTCAGCTTTGGAATGGGCTTTTACCTTGTGAGTGTATAGTCAGAAAAGAAACTGGTCAGCAAGACTTGATGATGTAAATGAACAGATCTCTGTATTTGACAGGAGTACTCTCTGAGGAGGCAAAATCATGTGTTCTCCAAAATGGGAGAAATTCAGTAAGGGAATTGTACACCCAGGATGAATCAGAAAAGATGATGGTATCTTCTTTTCCTTGTTGAACCTCCACCAGACCACATGCCAAGCTACAAGTTCTGCATACTGTGAAGATCGAATGGGTACACTTTCTGGATACCTCAATGGCATCTCCTGCTGTTTTCAGGACCAGGACCCCAAATCCTGCAATGTGTTCTCCCTCAAAATATGAGGTGGAGCCATCTGTAAAGATGCAACAAAATGCAGGGTCTTTTAAGATCCCCTCTGTAGCTGGTAGGAATGGGCCTGGGTCTGGCAAGATGGGTCGCTGTAAACCACATTCATGTGGTTCTCCTGCATACAGGAGACCATGTGCCAAAATGGATGGCATTTTAGCAGGAAGTACTGTGATGTCCCTATCTTGTAAGAGCAATGACCAATGAGTGAGTTTGGTGTTAGACACATTTCTGTCTTTGATTCTGTCATTTGAGATGAAATTGCTTAGGGAAAGGTTGGTGTGAAACACAATAGGGTAAAATCCTATAATGTAGTATTTTTGACAGCCGAAAAGGTTGCCAGCACGTTTCTCTCACACAGGGAGTTTTTCTGTTTTATGGGGGAAAGCATTTGGGAGGCATAGGCAATGGGCCTAAGAGTTCCATTTGCCTTTTGTGCCAAAACAGCCAACATTGCTGTCTCTGAAGTGGCAGTCTCCAAGTGGAATGGCAGATGTGGATTTGAATTGACCAAAGCTGGTGCTGAGGCCAATGATTCTTTCAAAGAAGTAACAAGAGCTGTATATTCAGGTCCCCAATTCCAGGGGGCATCCTTTTTCAAGAGGTCATACAAAGGTGCGGTCTTCTGGACAAAACCACAAATGAAGTCCCTGGAGTAGTTGACCATACCTAGAAAACATCTAAGAGTAGCCACACTTGTTGCTAATGGCAAATCTTGGATGCCCTGAACCTTGTCCAGGGCAAGTCTTCTGCTCTCAGTGGTTATGAATAGGCCCAGAAAGGGAACTTCTAGTTGGCATAGCTGCTCCTTTGCAGAGACGCATTTGAGGCTTGCCTTCTGCAGGAGGCCTAGGAGCTTGTCCAGAAGTTTCAAATGACTTTCCAAAGTCTGAGTAGCTAGCAAAAGGTCATCCATGTACTGGAGTAGGCACTGGGGCATTAAGAAATTTCTGATGGCCTGTGGCTGTGGAAAAGAGAGGGTGAGTTGTGAAATCCATGTGGAAGACAATTCCATGGGTATCGGTGTTCCTCAAAGGTAAAAGCAAATTTGTATTGGCATTCACGGGCCTGTGGCAAAAAACAAAATCCATTGGAGATGACCAAAGCACTGAACCACATGTATTCAGGTTTGAGAAGTTTGAGCACATCTGGGGCAGATTCCACAGTTGGTGCACAACTGGGGGTGACTTGGTTAAGTCTTCTGTAATCGATGGTGAGTCTTCAATTGTTGTTGGGCTTCTTCACAGGCCAGATGGGAGAGTTGACTGTTGAAACACAGGGCCTGATGACACCTTGTTTCAGGAGGGAGTCGATTGTTGCCCTCAGAGAGAGTATTGCCTCTGCAGGAAATGGGTATTGCATTTGCCTGGGTGGGTCATCTCCTGCCACCTGAATTATGGTATTCATTCTTCCACAATCATGTCTGAGTCTCACAAAGGCTTTTAGGTGTCTCTCCCAGAATGGGCTTGAGCTCAAAGAGAAGCTCATGGTTTTGCAGCACAACTATGAAGTCAAAGTCTGCATCATTTGGTTTCACTGTGGCCACTACATAGGAATCGGATTTGCATAGCAGTTTGCACCAGCCTGGCATTTGGAGTAATAGCCAGTTGGCCAGATCCACAATGCATCCATAGCATGCAAGGAAGTCCACTCACAAAATGCTTTGGTGCTGATGTAACACCATTAAATCAAAAATTATGTTTGATTTGCAGGATGCCAGTTACCAGTGGTATTGGTTTGGACCTGTACATTGTTAATACAGTCCCCTCAAAGGTTTGGGTGGATGTTGGTCTCCCTGTCGATCATGGAAAATGTGTGTCATCCTGATGTAACACAGAAATGGCAGTGCCCATGTCTAGAAGTAATTCTGGTTGATGGCCCCCAAACAGTGCTTCTACACAAGGATGGCCCAAATCATCAGTCACGATGGTAGTGCTATGCGTACCAGGGCCTGACAAGGTCAGTCTGATCTTTCTGGGGCCGAATCACCCAATAGGCTCATTTCTTAGAACATTTGCTGTAATTCTGAGTATGGAGATTTCGGATTTGGAGGCCTCTTGCCCTCCTAGGGCATTTTCTCTGCCAGAGGGGCAGATGGAATTGCAGCTATTGTCCCTGTGGGCAGGGTCATAGCTACCAATTGGATTTTCACCATGAATTCCTGGAGCTGATTTTTTCTTTGGCTAGGTCTTTGTAAGAAGGGCCTAGCCTCTCCCCATTGTATCTTCCTTTCTTATCCTTATCTGGGTTCTGATTTTACTTGGGCCTGTACTTTTTATCATTTTTGTTGATGGTGTTGTACCTGCCCCCCCCCCCCAGTCTGGTATGAAGCCTTTTCCGATTTGTAGTAATAGGCCTTGCCTTCTACCACATACTGGGTGGATGGCTCTATGCTGGGCTGCACTGCAGCCACTTTGGCCTTCGAGGATGTCAAATCCTGAAAGAAAATTCAGAAAGCCAGTTCGACCCATTCCAAAATGTGGTGGAAGCTTTCCCGGCCAGGGAATACCATCGCTTCATCTTTTTCAAGGAGGCTCAGCTGCAAATTTTTCAAAAACAAACTTTTGTCCTCAATTGAATCTTGGTCTGAGTTCTCTCCTGCCATGGTCTTGTCGATTCAGTAGGCCAGCCACAGTCAGCTGTCATACTGGGCCGGCAGCTCTTTGGCATACTGCTTGGTCAGGTGTGCCAGCATTATACCAATGAGGTTGGGGTTGTTTGCATGCAGAAGAACTGCAGTGACTGTTTCAAATCTGGCCCAGTTGTCTGACTGAACTCCTTCAGGCAGTTTGGCCAAAAGCATTGGGTTGATAGTTTGTCTCAGAACCTGCACTCTATGCTCAGTAGGAAGGCTAAGCATCTCACAATGACTTTTCACTTTTTCTAGATAACAACTCAAATTATTGGTGGGGCCCATTTGACCCACCTTGTCCATGATTGTTTGAATAGCCTGTTCGAACTGTAAAGCATTTGGAGCACACCCATCTCGATCATTTGTGATTGTCTTGATGACAGCTTTGGTTGTGTCTGTAACCATGCCCCGAATAAATGTTTGTTTCTCCACCTCTCTTTTAAGCATGTCAGAAACGGCTTGCCTGATGGTCACCGGCTGTGCCTCAGAGATCCTGGCCTTTATGATCACTAAATCAATCATTTGTTCTACCTCTTGTCTGCCTTTTTTATTCAGGGCAGCAACTGGTGAAGGCTGAGGCTTCCATCCAATGGAGTCCCATCGACCACCATCTTGGATTTCTCCATCATCAAAGTTGTCATCTTCTAATGATGTGAAACCAATGGGCAGAGGATACAACATTGCCAGTGCATGACCCTTTAGGATTGTTATGACTTGGCATAACTTAAACATCTTGGTTTTACATTGTGAGTGATTTACTTTACCTCTGTACTGTCCCTTAGCTAATTGCTCTTGCAAAACTCTCTATGCAGCACTCACTTTGTGACTTTCCCTAATTTCCCTGTCCAAAGCTTCCTGACACATTCCTAACTCCTCACGCAGCTCCTCATTCTCACTCTGCAGTGTATCATTCATTCCAGTCAACAAATCATCCATCTGCAACACATGCTTTTTATCCTGCAAAAGCTTTTCACAACCTTGTAGAGTACTATGCATTTCACTTTGAGCCTTGTTTCGGACCCATTGAACTTCCTGTTCCAAACTGGTCTTCAGTTTGCTCATTTCATTGGTTTTAGACCCCCACTCCTTTTTCAGAATCAGGACCTCAACTTCTACTGGTTGTAAGGCAGCAAAGTGGGTAGCTGCCATCAAACCCTTCTGATCATGCTTTTTAGCCATGGATCGGGCTTTCAAATATAGTGTGCACACATACTGTATTGAATTTCCATGCAATTTTACATCCAGCGCGAAATCACCCCAGCCCCCATGAGAGGTTAGGAATTTGGAGACATCAAGTGTCATCTCAGCACTGATGGCCATATTGGGAATGAGAGGTCCACTTTTACCTGTACTAATCCAGAATAAAAAGCATATCGATCCACTTTATGTCCCGAAATCAGGCAGTCATGCAACCAGGTTATACAGAGTCTAACAAATCCACTTCCACTCTGAGCTAATGGCTGACAATACACAAAGACAGATGTTGAAGTCTACAAGGTTTATTATCCAGTACATACAGTACATAAAACAGCTTACCTAGATAGCTGGGAGTTCGACATGTTTCAGATAACCCGGATGATCATGCAGAAAAAACTCAGTAAACAAAGAACTTACACCATGTCATATAGTACAGAAAACAAGGTCCATTACCTAAGTAACAGCTCATCTGCCGAGCCATGTAAGGCTGTCATTGGTGGATAAGGTGGGTGTCTTGGCAACCAAAACTATAACTTTTTGCACTTACACATAGATAAGCAATATTACTTATTTTTATTTATTGATTTATTCAATACTGGATTGCAAAGTACCTTTGAGCACAAAAAAGCTCAATTACAAAGGTTCCATGTCAACAGGGAAGGACTGCAAACAGACATAGGAGGAACTAAACAGAACAAGTTATTAAAATACTTCATATACAAAAATATTCATCATTAAAATACATCATGGATAAAAAGCAAAATATTGCTGAGAAGCAGCACTTTTGGGTAACAATAGAGCTTTTCAGAAAGTCATGCTAAGCTTGCATATTAGCTAATATCAGTAGGTGGCTGCTAAGACTACGAATAAAACACTATATCATGATGCTATGTTCCCTTATACTGTGAACTGAAGGCAGTCTTGTGAGGGTTGCTAGGTAATGTAGGTCTACAATCCCATTGCTTAAAATAATGAGCAGGAGTTAACCTTAACCAGAGGGGCAGCGAGGGGGGTTAAAGGGCAGAAAAGACATGGGTCAGAGTTTAGACTACTAGCATGGCCTAGTGGCTAGAGTGATAGACTATCAGGTGAAACTAAGGATAGGAGTCCAGGGTGTGGTGTTCAGATCCCAGCCTGTGTCATTTAAGTTTAAATTTGAATCCTAGCCTGAAGGGTTTTAAGGGTCTGGGTGCTCTGCCAGCCTTGGAGCCACTGGGATGGCCTAGAGGTTAAAGTAACCAGCTTCCATGGGTAACTGGACTAGATATATTAGCTGAAAGTTTGAAACCTGGTCTGGGAAGTTTATGTTTAAGTTCAAAATTCAAGTCAGGGAAGTAAAAGGGCCAGAGAGAGCTGGGTTAGAATTGAGATTGCTGGGACAGCCTAGTGCTTAGAGTGATAGACTACCATGTGGAACTGGAATAGGTATCTAGGGTTGGGGGTTCAGATCCTGGTCTGGGATGTTTAATTTTGAATTCCAGTCTAGAGAGTTTTAAGGGACTGGGTGAGAGTCAGTATTATAGCCACTGGGGTGGACTAGAGGGGAAGGTAACAAGCGTCTACAGGAAATTGGACTAGATATATAGGGCCACAGGTTCAAAACCTGGCATGGAGAGTTTTAGGTTTAAGTGCAAATTCAGGTCAAGGAGATTAATTAATCAGGACAATGTAGCAGGTAAAGATTTCAAGAAGATGTGACAGGTGTAAATTTAAGGATAACAAAATGGTCAGAGAGGGAACAAGGGAGAATAAATACTGATGAGAGTTATTAGGTGTACAATGTAGGAGCCATTAGGTGACTTACGTCAACTTCCAGGTAAAGCATTGCTCATCACCTTCACATCACACATTATACTATCAGAAAACTTTCCAATGTGCAAAAAGAAAAGCAAAAATACTTCTGAAATAGAAAGTAAGAACCGACTACATTTAAAACTAATAGTTTCTGTCTGCTATTTTTGGTGCTATTAGCTCTTTAAGAAGGAAGTGAAGTATGGATTGTTCAAACAGGATTTGTAATTCCAGTTCTAGTCAGGGGATGTTAAATTGATGTCATAAAATTTCTATTGCATACATAGATCAAAATGGAACAGATTTTGTGCGGGTGATTAAAACCATAAGTCAGGTGTCATTGTTTTACAAAAAGCTCATGGAAAGAGAAAACTGTTCAAAATCTCAGAGGATTTTTTTTAATGCATCACATAGTGGTGGTTTCAGGGATGGTGTCTCTACTTTCCAAATTGAACTACAAAGAAAATAAACAGGGAGGTAAGATACATAAAACTAAAGAGAAATCTTAGCCAAATTTAAATGAAGTCTACACTAAATCTTTAAGTTATTTTTCCCATTGTTATGCTTCTTTTTCGTACTGAGTCCAATCCTGTTATTGTTCCATCTCTATATGCCATTTAGCAACATCTGAAGGTGTTTCTAATTTTCACTCTGGTGGTACAGTAGGTTACAATTTAGAACTGTATGATGTAGTTTCTACCTCTCCTAACTAACCACAGAGCTCTGCAGCAGAATGGAGATGTATTGTGACAACAATGTAGGAGCTTAGCAATCTCATTATCTTTGTACCTTGGATGCAAGTAATACCTGTATGTCTGTACTCCCTTCCTCCCTCCCTCCCTCCCCTGGGTTGCACCTGGAAATAAGCCTTGGTTCAGTGTGCCTTTACTGGTTACCAAATTTTAAATAAACAAACAAACTTTATCATAATGTTTCAAAATGGTCTTTACCTCCAGTGAGTAAAACAAAGACATCCACTAGGATAACAAAGAATCCTGTATAGACTGAACAATAAATGGATCTTAACCAGCAATTAAAAAAAACAGCTACTACAGGGGAAATGGTTTGCAGTTTCAATGCAATTCTTTTATAACTGAGTTTGAAGGAATTGTTTTATTCCACAGTGATTCCCAAAAAAGGAATACTAGAAACTGATAAACTAAATAATGATAATGTTAAAGTATGTGTTAACACTAGGAAAGAAAAAAAGATGAATGTTCACATTTCAATGAAACTATCCAACTATAGTTGTAAAAGGTGATCGTGTCATATGTCCCATCATTCCCTCATCTCTGTGAACAAAGGACTATACTCTGCCATTTTGGAGAAATGGCCATAGTCACATGTTTATTAAAAACCTTTATAATACACGGTTCACCCACTTTAGGGCAAAAACAAATGCAGTGCAGGAAAGCCAGACACTTTCCTAAGGACGATAATAATGACAGCACCTGGCAACGGCACTGCAGACACAGAGCGTGCAACTGATTTAGTGTGTGCTTGTGCAGGGGGCTCCACCCCCGCAACACTCCTGAAATAAATGTAATCACCTCTGCCCCAGGCATATTGGGGTGTAGGAGGCAGAGTGATGCCCTCAGCACACCACGACTGACGTGAGGTGCGCACTGTTGATGGTGCCCACATTAGGGCAACCTATTGATGGGATACCATTATACACAGCATACAATGTGATGTTTGCAGTTTGGGAGTCTCACCATGCTTCTTGATGGACAATGCAGGTCTGTCCCTTTCTACATGAATGGATCCTCTCGGCAGACCCAGGCACAAAGTATGGCCCTTGAAGGGATACCAACCTCAAATGTAAGGGGGTCTTCTTGCCAGGAAGTGAGCACCTGTCTGGTAACTGGAGAGAACTTCACCTGAAGGACAAGCCCAATAAAGACATCCTTTGACCTGGCCAAACCAGGACCACTGTCACCTGGGCCTCACCTCATGCTGACTTGGGGGGAACCTGCCTAGAATGGAAGAAGATTTCCCATTACCCCCTTGTATGACTCCTTGTGAGACTCCCATGCTGTCCCATGTTTATAATTACTGTGATTGTAACTTCTCTGCTAAGACCTTACTGTACCCTCTTAAGAGGTGAAAAACCCAGGGAAAGACCTCTAATTAAAAAAGAAACAGAAAATTCCTCCCTAAATCCCTAAGGCAATCCCCCACAGTAAGGTATCAGGATTCCCTAAGCTAATCAGGTTGTCCCAGAGCCCTATTCTTATGTGGTTGATAAGGTGGAAATTCTGTCCAAAAAGAGAGAGCAGAGAGGGAGAACTGGGATGTTGCAGGGCTTCATAAGCCTCCACCTCTCTGGCCAGAACCTCTTGGCTAGTGGGTGGCCCTACCTGGGCTTCTCCCGGGAGGATTAACTGTACCTGAGATATGCCTACCTGGTTTCAGTATCTTGAAAGAGATGCCACTGACAAATTCCTGACTGTTGCCATTCTTTGCAGGTTGTTCATTATTTTGTAGACTTAATCATTCCCAGTTCTGCTAGACAAAAGACTATACACTACCATGATAGAGAAAACACCACAGCCATGAGTTTAGTGCAAAGCAATACAATATACAGTGTACAACATGACATGTGAGACTCAGGAGTCTCAACAAGGTCCCTGATGTTCAATACCTGTCCATCCCTTATCACTCGAGTAAACTCAGGCACAAAGTATAGACTCTGGCGGGTTACCAGCATCCAAGATTAAGGGGGGATCCTTTGGCCTAGTGGTCGGCACCCGTTTCCCATCTGCAGGGTGCTTCACCCATGGGGCAACCCCAAGAAAGTTATCATTTGACCTGCCTGAACTTGACCCCTGTTTGCCTTGAATTCACCTCATGCTGCCCTAAGGTGGGACCCATCCAGTATTCTAGTGGATTCCCCCAATTATCCCCTTGTACAACTCGGTGCAAGACTCCCATGCCACTCCACGAGGACAACATCCATTCCCCAAGCACATCACACTAAACACCTCTACAAGATTTCATGCATGGTCACAAAAACATGTCACAACCAGCACTAAATAAGTCTTCACCCTCCATAGCATACAGCTGGGGCAACATTGTGACAATACCATCATGCAGTATCACAGTTTCTCTTGTAGGGACAATGAAAAATGTGTATCTTCATGTTAAACCTTCTGCAAATATTTTGAACTGCCTTAGGATCATATCTGTGGTGCCAATAGTGTCTCTGAATAATGGGGGACCAACCAACTTCAGTACCATACCTAGCTCCCTGAATGAACAACAGGTGGGAATCAGAGACTAAGACTGCACTTTAGTAGAAACTGCCATAAGCTTCATTCTTCTAGACAATAATTAGCACATTGTACTATTTACAGCATTTGGGATTCTTCTCTCTCATTTATATTTTTATATAATTTCTTTTACTACATTTATTGTGAATAAGATTGGGAGAAAGGGGAAGGAGTGGATTTTCTGTCTGAGTGTTTAGGTTAGTGTATGTTTGATGTTACTCCTGTGAAGGAATTTATTGTACTAGAGTTTGAGTGATTGTGGAATGTTATTGGTTAGGGCTTAAAGTATTAGGGTTCTGCTGTTGTTCTTAATTATTTGAGGGCTGAGGGGGGTGCTGTGTAACCAGTGGGAAATGTGTGTATGTCTTGACCCCCCAGGCTTAGTTACTTCCCATTCCAACTGCTTGACCTCCACTGCTTTGATGACCTCTTCTGCCAGAGGTGGTGTATAGGTGTGTCAGGGAGATGTGCATCATAAGGAGGCAGGATGTTAGGTGGTGGGAGATGGGAAGTAATTGGGGCACTAAAGGGGTGATGAGGACCAGGAGGTGCCTTGGAATGGAATGAGGCATAGAGAGAGGCCAGACATGATTGGTTTTCACACCCAGGGCTCCTACCAGATCAAACGGGCAGGTAACCCTCAGGCCAGGGCCTCAACTCATCCCCTACAGGTAGCGCTTTGCGATACAAGATCAGTTAGGAACAAGACTGCAATTATGTTGGACTTTGTTTGCTCAGATGGTCTTGCTTACATCACATAGACCTGACTGAGTTACGATGCTAGTCCAGTTCTGGAGGCATCAGTCCTGGCTGGATTCTCCATGGTTCACTGCCCATGGAGGGATCGTGATGAGGTACCATTTGTTTTAGATCTGATTAGAATTAGAATTTTACCATGCATCCAGTGGGACTTACTTCATTGTTTGAATGCTTGGTGGTGCATGGGGGTCCAGGTGCAGGTTGCAGGATCCTCATGTACTGGCCTCCAGAGGGTGGGAGGGAATTTATACAGAAATCACAGACTTCATCACTGTGAAAGTGTTGAACTCACCCAGATGGTTGGTTCCAGATGACGTCATTGCCTGAATCTAAAATTAACTCTCGCAGTTTGGACAGGATTTCCTCCAATTGCTGGAATCACTGGGCCTTGCACAGGTGCTTACTTCTGCAATCCATCAACACAGATATATCTTGTATTTAGCATTCTCACTGGTGCTCAAGATTAAACACCTTGAGATTGATTTGCACTGCTGGTCAGATCACCGCATAGTGATGTTCTTATTCGAGGCCCTCTCTTGTTGTCCACCCCAGTGGAGTTAGTTCATTACTTAAGCAATAATGAATGAGCTGGCAGTCATTTCCTGCGGATTAATAAGGGCAACCACCCTTCACATGGTCATTAATCCCCTGGAAAGGAATGCCTGCAAGGCAGTTATTGCTATTATAAGGGTAATTACAACTGCATTTATTTGAAGAAATTAAAATAGGCTTACTGAATTAATGTTTTTGGCTGACTGGAGTCTGCTGAGTGGGTGTGCGAGTCTTTGCTGTTGCTGTTATTCGGTTATGTCTGTAAAGCTGTAAGCACCCACTTAGCTGCTGATCTGTCATAAATTAGTGTGACCACATGGAGTTAGGGAGGTCTCTGTGACTTTTGGTGTTACTTATGCTTTTTTCTTATTGATTGAGCTGGATCTTTTATTACTAGGTTCTGTGTGTTATGTTTTTTTTTTTAAACTCAATCAAGGGAATCTCGGCACTGTCTCTTTAAGTACCACCTCTAACACTCAGCTACTGTTCCTGTCAACTGCTTAATACGCGATAGGAATACTTTCAGAGCCTTTCAGTTAATTTGTGATCACAGCTATCAGTAGGTAATCGTACCCAATTGTGATCACTGTATTTTGCAGGCTGCTTTTTTTTTTACTGCCAATACATATGTGTGCTGAAAGAAATGGGGTTCTGCAGTAAGCTGTATATTGCCGTCTTTGAGGTTAAATACTGGAGATCTGTGAAGTGGCTTCTTGCCCTAGTTATACAGTACATCTGGATTGATCATTAACTAGACATTAACGATCGATCCAGGAGCCAATTAGAGAGCTACAGAAGCTACTTAATATGCAATTAACCTTATAATACTCTTTAAAGGGGTTGTCCCTAGATGGATTCCAGGCAGTAATGGACATCTTGGGTGTGATGGCTACCTGTGAGATAGGATCAGTGGAGGCAGTGGTGGCCTATAACAAAGATATTATCTCTGCCCTTGAGTCTATTGCACCAGTACATATACAATCCAGCGCTTTACACTCAAGATCCCCCTGGGTTGGCAGAAAGCTAACTTGGCTGAAGTCGAGGACTGACAATGTCAAACTAGTTTTGAAGACCAACTAAGGTGAGTATAAAAGGGTGGTCTCCCTTAAGAAGGCAGCATCCATCTTCAGGGAGATTGCTACATAGAAGAACAACTCACATCAGCTTTTCCAGACTGTGGACAGGTTGCTACATCCTGCCTGTCTACAGCAGGTAAAAGCAAATTCATCTGCCAGGTGCAAAGAGTTTGTTCAGTTCTTTTCTGACAGAGTGCCCACTGTCATGTCTGGGATTGCCCTAACACAGCCGAGCACAGGGGAGATGGTCATCAATAAGGGCACTCCTCCTATTTGGGGAGAGTTTAGGCTGGTATCAATAGAGGATGTCTGTGCAGTGATCTCAGAGCTGTAAACTACCTTTTGTGAGCTGGACCCTGGCCTGACATGCCTTCTAGGGAGCTGTGTGGCGTTTCTGGGCCAGTGTCCACTGAGATAGTCTTGTGCTCCTTTTTAGATGGGTCCTTGCTGAAACCAATGAAAGACACACTGGTGAGGCCCCCATCTGAAGAAACCATCTTTGGACCAGACTGCTTGGCAGATTTTACACCCATCTCTAACTTTCCCTTATGGGGAATGGTTATTGAGAAGATAGTGGCAATGCTGCTTTAGGCACCCTCATGACCTTTAACATCAATGAGCTGCTCTAGTCTCGATTAAGGTCTAGATACAGTATGGAAACAACATTGGTCAGGTGCACAATGACCTCATCTGGGCAAGAGACAGAAAGAAACTGTCAGTTCTCATTCTACTCTCTCCTTAGCACTGAACACCATGGACCATAGGTTGTTGGAGGATTGTCTAAGGGAGTACTGTGAACTCTGGCACCATCAACCGCAGGTTTGAATCCTTCCTTAGAGACAGGATGCAGAGGGTGGTACGGGGGGATTTTTCCTCACACCTGAAACCCCCGCTCCGTGATGTACTTCAGGGTTCAATCCTCTTACCTGTGCTGTTCATGGTGTATATGCTGCCCCCTGGTGGAGGTCATCAGACATAACAGACAGGATTTCTATTGCTATACAAATGACATCCAGCTGTATATGTCATTTGAACCCAGAATGTCTGACGTGGTTGATGTACTTAATTTGTACCTGGCCAAGATCAGGGACAGGAAGTCCTCCAGCTGGAAAGACTCAACCTTGATAAGACAGAGGTGGTAGTGATTGAGCCCGGTCAATAGCAGGGCATGGGCATTACAGAGGAGATGACTGACTTGGTGTTTGGTCTATCCAGGCTTTCAGCCTCTTCTATGGTAATGAAACTGGGGAACATTCTGGATGAATGACTGACACTTG
Organism: Neoceratodus forsteri; assembly: GCA_016271365.2. Lineage (NCBI taxonomy): Eukaryota > Metazoa > Chordata > Ceratodontiformes > Ceratodontidae > Neoceratodus > Neoceratodus forsteri. The sequence continues at coordinate 661,669,032 of CM028130.1, read as the reverse complement.
AGGCTCAGGTGTTTTCCAGAGTCTGGAATGGCTTTTACAATCTTAGTAACATCACCATGTTTAAACCCTTGATCCAACCAGATGATCTGCTATCACTGGTACATGCTTTTGTGACTTTCAGTACTGTAAGGGCCTATACCTCAGGGTTTGTGGATCAGTCCTATGATGCCAGCTGCTGATGCAGAACATAGCATCCAGGTCGATGATGTGCCTTCCGAGGTCCAACCATGTAACCCTGGTCCTGCAAGAACTACACTGGCTGCCAGTGAAGTGATGACTCACCTTCAAGGTCTGTTTACTGACTTATGAAACCCTATGTGGACTGGGCCCAGGTTATCTGAGTGACCTCCTGACTCTCTATTATACCCCCTACCCATTCTGCTCCTCTTAAATTAGCCTCCTAGTGGTTTCCAGGGCTAGACTAAAGATAGTACTTTGGAAGTTGCCGGCCCAGCCCTGGGGAACTCACTACAAAGATCCTTGAGGGAGGACCCCCCAGTGGAAGTCTTTAAGAGTGGCATAAAGACCTATTTGTTCAGGGAGGCTTTTGAGATCAGTTAAGTGTCTCTACCACTGGCTGCTACATTACTTACTTATTTTATTTATTTTACTTTCATTTATTTTGTTGTAGTTTCTTTGTTTTTAGTATGATCATGTGATTTATGTATTCTTCTGTATGTTTTCCTGATGTAAAGCACTCTAATACCCAAGGAATGAGTCCTAAACAAATACACTTACTACTACTACGTCATCTTTCATCATGCACAGCAGCTGGATGGATCTCTCCAATCTCAAACCACTCCTGCCTAGCTGGATAACCTGCATGTCATGAGGTCCTTGATGTGCCTTGGCACTGATCCTGGCAGGCAAGTCATTCCACCACATCCCACCACTGGCTCATTCACAGGGCACTTGTAAAGGGACAAGGAAGTCTCTCCCCAGAAATATTGCCTTGATTGCTTCACTGCTCAGTAAATGAAAGTGTCTGCATATCCAAAGCTATTTTGCCTTGGGATGAACACCTGTTTGTAAAACAGAAACAGTAAAAGCAAATAATGTTGCACATACCTCTCAAATACCAGTGAAATCCACCACCTCATGAACTGTATGCTGTTATCATTTAGCCCCAGCCTTCGCAAGGGTTGTGGCCCCAGTGCCATAGAAATTGTCACTGAACTCCTTTGAGTTCAGTCCAATCTACCTCCTTATTCAGAACATACCTAAATTGGTATGCTATCACTGGTGCCTGGTCTTCATGGCAGGTAAAAGGCTACCTGTATCACCAGTCTCTGAACAAAGTATTATTGCACTATGACCAGAAGGTCCCATTGTGCCCCTGTTGGTGTCCATACATTATACCAGCATGCCTGAGCTATGCAGCAAGTTCTGTCTTTCTGCAGTTATGCAAAGGTACTCTCAGTGGTTATGGTAACATTGTCAACACCCAATACTAAGGGAACACTAAGATCTTTTTTAAGTAGGACCAGTTCAAATACCCTGAATGCACCATGAAAGATTACCAAAAAGCCCATGTAAAACAACAGAGATTCACAAAGGGATGAACACTCATGCAGAAGTATGCCCTATACATGTACATGGAGATCCAGATTGATTTGGAATCACGTGTCTGTTTGTTTTGGGATCTCTTGATTGCAGTCTTTCAGGATCCAGAAGGCCCAGGAAGTCTCCTTATATCCCTCAACCCTGTAAAGCCAAGATATCTTGGCCGGGTGCTGACCAGCTGCCTCTAGATTCAAACCTTCCTGTTTTACTGTAGTTATGCATTGACAGAGTGGGTCCACCAGTATAGGCCACATCTGTAGCCATCCCTGAGCTGCCCAAATCCTAAGAAGTTCTCAACACCCCTCCTATAGAATATCCACATGCTGGAGGTGATGGAGTTTTGAGCAGTTACAAAGCCTCAAGGTCATGAACTCCACCAGTAAGGAAAGCACCTCTTGTGGATGTTTCTCAGCTGTGGGCAACAGCTCCTAGAACCTTTATCACTGTAAAAAAAACAGTAGACAGAGCAATGAAGCAAAGGACGACAATTGTTCCAGTGTGGGCTTTTTAAATATTGTCCTGAAGATACTTCAATAAATTGAACTGAGCAATAATTCCAGCCTCTGGATCATTACTAGGTGGTGAGTGACACAATCTCTGCTTTATTGAATTCACATATTTCTCAGTGGCTCCCAGTTTCCAGTGCTGTATCTTTGTTTTGCCCATAGCCAGAGCAAGACTGTTTTCCATTATAGAAACATGCAAGTACCTAAGAACAAATCTCTGCCTATTTTCCAGTGAACCCCTAATCTCTGCTTTCCATTAATTATGGTGTGGACCACTACTATATTATCACTCCAGAAGATCACTTTCTTGTCCTGGAGATGGCTCACCACACTATAAACAACACAATAATTGGTAAGTGCTCCAATAATGCGTCCTTCTTTGTTAGACCTTTCATGACCCATGAAGTCAACCACTGGGTGGCACAATGCAAAATACACAATGAAACCAAGTTCCTCCCAAAGCATATGTATACAGCTGCATCTCTTGGCTATTGGTCAGCTTGGGCCACATGGACACTCCCCTATAGCATGACAAAAAGATAGGCAGCACCATGGTGTCTTCTCTCAGGCCTCAGTTTCTTGGAATCTGTGATGTGGCATGTAGCAGCCAGACCCTGCTATAGCAATGTGCCAGAAGAAGGTTGGATTCAAATGGATAACTTTACATACAATGCTGAGATGCCAAGAGGATGCTGGAATTCAAGAAGGATGATCTCTTTTGTCACAGAAATCTTGGCCAGAAAATCCTGGAGGGCTCAGGTCTTCACAAAAGGAAACTAAAATTCTACCAACTGGGAATCAATTTATATCCTCAAAAATGACATGGTGGTAGTGGGACCTTCCATCTTTCAAGACACTAATGGAACCCTGAAGTCCATCTGCATGACCGCCTCTTGAAATACAAACAACAGCACAGCTCTTGAAATGTAGCCAACAGTTGTCTATGTTCCCCACCCCTGCTCTGCCAACAAACAATCATCCAGGAATTCAATTATCCTCAATCTAACTGCTTTTTCAGCCACAACACTACTACAGAAATGTACTAAATTGCTTGAACACTGCATAGGCCACTACACAGTCCATCCACATGCAGTTATACACATAGTACTGGTTCTCAAACTTAATTTCTAGCAACTCTTTATCATCAGGGGAACTAGTAAAAGGTGAAAGGTTGATTCTGTGTTCACCTTCACCATCCAGACACCATGGTCATTGGCTCACACTGCCTCTACCACCATGTCAGATGACTCATATAACACCACCATTATACACTGGTGGATATTGTCAGTGATGGAGTCCTCTTTGGGGTAAGGGAGGTGAAGTATCATCCTGAACTTAGCCATGGCCCTTTCTAGAACCAAACTAATTGGCAACACTTGGAGGCCTGATATTGGAGTGGGTGGTTGGGGTCCACTACCATCCCCAGTGAGACTCCCATCTGCAGTTTTGCATGTACAAAGTCTAGCCTACCCTGGCTGACTTCAGATTCTCCATCTTGTTCCCTTTATACAGGCCATTTATTATTTTTTTTTTATTTTAAGGAAGTAACAAGCACAACTATTAATTAACAAATTACAAACAATATAACACAACATTAACTATGTACAATATAGCGGGTGCAGTGATCAAGCAAGCTAATTAACAAAATTGTGACTATCAAAACCAGGAAACGAAGGGCTAATTTCAACAGCAATAAGTAAATGTCCTCAAGGAAATAAATTGGGCAGTGGCATAAATGTAAGAATATGTAATAAAAATAAAATAGAATATAACAACCCAGGAGCAAGGGCAAAACTATGTTCATTTGGGAAGGGTATAAAGTCTATGTAATTGAGCCATTTCCTTCCACATAAGGACATTCTGGGCCCGATTCTCGAACATGGCTAGGATCTGAGGAAGCTGTGGCAAACAGCAGTTTACACTGATCTCTGAGGGGGGTAATGTTATTTATTAATATATACAGGCAGCATTGGGGAGGGGGGCAGTTTATTATGTACATAACAGGACAGCTTCAGGAATCAGGTGGGTGGACATTTTATTAATAAAATACATGGCAGCATTGGGGAGAGGGGAATTTTATTATTTAAATAATAGGACAGCTTTGAGGATCGGGTGGGGGTACATTTTATTACTAAAATACCCAACAGCATCAGGGAGGGAGGCATTTTATTATTTACTAACTGGGCAGTTTCACAGATCAGGTGAGGGAACATTTTACTACTTAAATAAATGGCAGTATTGGGGTTCAGGATGGGGGCATTTTATTATGCAAATTGCAGGGCAGCATCGGGGATGGGGGGCACTATATCACCAGAAAAGGGACTAGCATTGTTTTAACAGGGGATTGGGAAGCAGCACTTTGCTGCACATTGCTCAACTGTCCCAGATAGACACATTCTAAGTATCCTTAGACCAGCCCTGGCTGGTCTAAGGGTATTTAGAAATTCTCTCCCTGGGACAGTTTTGTGAATTCCATTATAGGTGATGAGCAGCCTGTTTAGTGGTGCAAGACTGGTGCAAGCCCTGTTTGGGGCAGGTAGCCTGCAGTTAATGCAGGCTGCCTTTGTAAATAGCTCAGGGGGCAGTGTATGATGCAAAGTGCCACTTGTGCCATTTATGTTTTGCATAGGCATCTTGCATGATTATCAGGGCTTTTAGAACTGAGCCCTCTGTTCTGAGTACTGGCAATGATTTTTTCTAAGCGGAAGATATTCAACAATTTTTACAACCATGCTATGTATGTTGGACGGTTTTGATCCTTCCAGTGGTAGGACTAGTCTTTTCATTGCCATGGATACCATCAAAATCTAGTATTTGTGCTTTTTGATGCATACTGAAGTAAGGTCTCCGACAATACAAATTTCAGGACTAAAATAATCTTGGAGGCCCAACAAAGGGTCTGCCCTGTCATTAACTTCATTACAAAGTTTACGAATAGGAGGACAGTCCCAAAAAACATGTAATAAATTCCCTTCACTAGAACGACATCTCGTGCAAATTTCCAAAGATATTTTACCCAATCTATGCAATTTTTGAGGGGTACAGTATAGGTTATAAAAAATGAAAAATTGGGTCAAACAAAGGCTGTCCTGTGATATATAATTAAAGGTGTTCTTTCAAATTTGGGGCCAGTTAAGAGCCGACTCTGGAAAAACATCTTGCCAGTATTTATCTTGTGGTTCATAGTCTCTGTACAGCTCCAGAAGAAAAACTCGATACAGTTTAGAGATTCCATGGCATGAGGATGCCACAGATTTTAAAGAGGAGAGAAGAGGCTCAAATGTGGCTGTCCAAAGGGGAAGACCCACATGCTGCATAACAGTATGCTTAAGATGAAAATACTTAAACACCATGTTACCTGACAAATTAAGTTTGGTCTAAGCTTGAGCAAAGGGAATGAATCTTCCCTCAGATAGCAGGTCTGAGAGGGAGACAGTATCAAGATTGAGCAACCATCCTGGGATGATAGGTTTACCTCCAATTTTAAAATTAAGGTTATCAACAAGTGATTGTATTATATCTGACAATAAATTAATTGAAAGTGCCACTAATAATTGTCTATGTATTAAAAGAGACATATCCACCACCGAGCGATGTAAAGAAAAAGGAAAATGTGTAAGTTTGGTATACACAGTAGGGCAGACAACGAAGATAAACCAGCTGATTGAATTTGTTCAGTTCAATATTAAACCAATAAAGGAGTATAAGATCTAGAGAGGTCTGGGTCTTATGAACCAAGCTACTGAAGAAATTTGCTTTAGTGTATGGCTCATAAATACACTATAAAATCATGTATTTGTAGACCACCAAAAGGTTTGTGTACTACCAATTTGGAATACACGTGGCATATTGTCTTGTCAGCCTAAACAAATTTAGAAATCATTGAGTGTATCCATTTTATTTATTTACTTATTTACGAGATTTACCAGGCAGGCATACTGAGCGGGGGACCACTCGTTTCCAGATGCGGCCTGGGGAGTTACAGGGGTACATAAGGACATGTATTTACAAAGATATAACATTTGTGCAGACTATTTACAAGCAGAGAACATTTGGGTACAAACGTATTTACAAAAATTTAACATTGGTACAGAGTTTGACAAAGCAGAGAACATGTAGGTACTCCGGCATGTGCGAACTTGCAACTAGGCACAGGAAGAGAGCGAGTCAGCAAGGGCTTACAGCATTTCCAACCCTGTGGTGCTGCAGGTGGGAGTAGTGATGCAGCACTAGCGGGGGCGCATGGGTATATAGTTCAGGGTTGTTGGTAGCAGTTGCATATGTCTGAGAAATGAGCGTGGAGAAGCAGGTTAAGGAGTCTTGGGTTAGAGGTGAGCCTGATGTCTGCAGGGAGATCATTCCAAAGTTTGGGCAAGCAGTATTTGAAGGTCGATTGACCCTTGGATGTGTGCATGAATGGGACTTGGAGAAGCCTGGAGTCAGAGCTTCTCAGTGAGTAGGCCGGGGAAGGTTGGGCCGGTAATGCGGCCCTGAGGTGGGGTGGACCAGAATTTAGCTATAACACAGGAGCTGTGAATCAGTCTATGGGATGCAAGTGAGTGTAGGGCTAGTGAGCTGTATAGGTCACAGTGATGGGTCATTGGGGGGCAGTCCAGGATGAAGCGACAGAAGGAATGAAAGAGGGTGTCCAGGCTGGCCAGGTCAGATGAGGGTGCTCTGCCATAAACCACGTCACTGTAGTCAAGTATAGGGAGGATCATTTTATGCACTATTTCCCCTCCAGACCATGGTGAGCATGCACCCTTTGTTGCGATATAGTGCACCCAGTTTGGGGTGCACTTTTTTGTGTAGCGAGTTGATGTGAACGGAGAAATCAAGGTGTTAGTCAAGCCATACACCCAGGTATCTAAAGGAGATGCAAGACTCCAGGGGGGACCCATCCAGGGTGTGGAAGGCAGGGGGCGCAACTAGGTGGGAGAGTAGAAGTTGTGTGCCGAAGGTTAGGGAGATGATTTTCTTTGGATTTAGGAATAGTTGGTTGGACCTGAACCATTGCTGTATGGCATCGAAATCCTGTTGGAGAGCAGCGGACATGACACCAGTGGAGGGGCCTGAGGCATACAGTACGGTGTTGTCCACATATATTTGTATGGCTGAGTTTGTGCAGGCTAGTGGGAGGTCATTTAAAAATATAGAAAATAGTAACGGGCCCAGAACTGAGCCTTGGGGGACCCCCATGGTTACTGCAAGGGAGGGGGATAATTGTCAGCCAATTTTCACCGATTGGTGTCTGCCAGTCAGGTAGGCCTGAAACCAATTAGTGGCAAGGTTAGAGATGCCTGTATCTTTTAGTTTTGCTAGTAGCTTGGGGTGGCAGATGGTGTCGAAAGCCTTGGCAAGGTCTAGGAAGATAGCCGAGGTGATATGCCCCTTGTCCATCCCTGAGGTAATGTCATTGGTGAGTCTAAGGAGGGTGGTGATGGTGAAGTGAGACTTGCAGAACCCTGACTGATAAGGGGTGAAGAAGGAGGTAGAGTCAAGATATTGGGTGAGTTGGGCAAGAGCAAGGTGTTCCTGAAGTTTGGCCAGTATTGGGAGTAAGGACATGGGGCAGTAATTTCCAGGCACAGAGGGATCACCACCCTTTGATGGGGGATAACAACTGCCTTCATCCAAGCGGCTGGGATTTTGGCAGGGAAAAAGAGAGGTTTAGGAGGCTGGCTAGTGGGGCAGCAATGGCAGAGGCTGATAAGTGGAGTAGTTTGGTGTCCAGGTCTAAGGGACATTTACCTTTATTGGGGTCTAGAGCGTGTAGAGCATGTAGTACTTCGGACGGGGAGACTGGATCAAAGGAGAAAGTGGTGGCAGGGGGAAGTGTTCAGATTTCAATGATGATCTGGGTGTGGGTGCGGTGGGTGGGTGGTTGGGTATGAGAGATGTAGCACAGTTGGTATAGAAGTTATTGAAGGCTTTGGCAACTTCACTAGTGTCTGAGACAATGTTGCCAAGGATGGATAGGGTTGGGGTTGGTGGCTGGACTAGGGATTTGATGGTTTTCCAAAAGTTTGAAGGGTGGCTAAGGTTGGAGGAAAGAGCTGACTTGAAGTAGTTCTTTTTGGCCTGCCGCATAGAGTTGTTGCAGGAGTTGCAGAGGGTGCGGTATCTTTCCAGGGATTCTAGGGAGCAGAATAGCTTATGTTTTTTCCAGGCCTGGTCCCTAGATCGGCATCTGCTAATGATGTTGGTGGTGACCCAGGGGAGATGGGAGCCCTTTACTCTTGTGCATCTTAGGGGGGCATAGTAGTCCCAGACAGCAAACACGTTTTTTCTGAACATGTCGAATGCATAGTTGATGGTGGGTGCCTTCTGTATGTAGGCCCAGTCTACGTAAGCAAGGTCATTTAGAAAGGCAGGTAGACATAGGGATTTATAGAATCTTGTGAGGAGCTTCTGAGGGCTGGTTCAGCAGGTCTGTGCACTTTCCTGACCATATATACCATGTGGTGTTCACTCAGAGAGTCAGGGAGGAGACCAGCTTTAATAATCCTGTGAGGGTGGGATGTGAGGGCCTAGTCCAAGAAGGAGAGGTTTAGCATTTTTGGGTTTAATTGGGTGGGTTGATCGATTAGTTGAGAGAGGTTTAGAGAGTTTATTTTGGTCCGCAGTTTAGAGAAGTCATTTGCTAGCCTATTGTAATTGAAGTCACCTAGGATGTGGAGCTCGCCAGCTATGGCAGCAGACTTTAATGTGGCTAGGTGGTCTAGGACGCCAGGCAATGGGGTAGCAGGGGCACAGTAAGTCCCTGCAACATACACTGGGGAGGAGTGAGGGACAGCGAGCTTAACCAAAAAGGATTCGATTTGAGGTGCAGATCCGGGGATCTGGACCGGGGTGAACCGGATTCTGGTGGAGATGAACATGGCAATGTCCCTTCCTTTCTTCTTGACCTTTTGGTCCTGCCTGATCAGTGAGTAGCCAGGATGGCTACTGCTGAATCAGCATGGTGTGGTTTTAGCCATGTCTCCGATATAATGAAGATTTCTGGACGGTGGGTTAGGGCAGTAAGTTGTAGCTCAGGTACTTTGTTCAGCATGTTGCAGATGTTGAGATGCAGTAATCGGAGGCCCTTGGGGAGAGTTGGGAGAGGAGAGGGGGGCGTAGGGCCTGAGTTGGTTTCAACATCCCCATCCAAGAGGAGAAGCAGTGTGAGGTATTCTATGGAAACATTCCATGCATATCTGAACTTATGTTTGGAGTTGGTTTCTTGAGGGGTGGGAGGGGTGGCAGAGGTAGCCAAGGTGCGTAGGACAGATAGCCCTTGAGAAAAGGAGGGAGGGAGGATGGTGGCACTGAGCGCCCAAGTAGGGGTGGGCATATGTGGCAGTAGCTGTTGGGTGTTGGTTGATGGGGGGATCAGGGGAGTGGGCAGGGTGTAATAGAGGTGGTGGTTCGGTTCCCGCAGGGACTGGGTTGCTGGGAGGAGCGAAGCTAGAGGAAACACTAGGGAGAAAAGCGGAGGAGATAAAGGATAATTTTGCCTGTTAGTTGCAGCAACAAGCTGGGACTGGGTGCAGCGGCCACTAGTGGTGGGATCATATAAGCTGCTAATGTGAAAGTAGACTGATTGGTTCTAGTGAGTCACTTGACAGCCACTATATAGCTGACAGCTGACCAAGGGTGGTGGTGGGGGCGGCGGGGCCAAAAACTCACATGCTGTCTCCTGCAAAAGCTGGCATCTGCAGGCTGCGTCTTGCTCCATACCTTTGTGTGCTCCAGGGGCTGCTTCTGGCTGTGAATCTGGTGAGGAGGGCAGTCAGCAGGGAGGCCCTCATGACCCAGGTGATCTCTGGGGAAGGCTGGCATCTCAGGCCCTTGTGACTAGGCTGTGAGAGAGGAGAGAGAAGGAGAATTAATTTACGTGATGCCAGAGGGGCGGGGCTGCATATCAGGTAGGTCGCTAATCCCAGTAGCTTACTGCTTAACAAAGCTTTCTACACTTAGAATGCCTACTGTGAATAAATCACTAAGCTACCCTGTTAACACTGGAACTGGGGAGTAAATTTCCTAAGTGATCTAATATAGTCTTACCATACAAACAGAAAAACTATCAGTACACTTACGCCAACAGCAAAATACAATTAAGGCAGCTGAGATTGAATACCGATAGTAAAATACATTTAAGGCAGTTAGGACTGAGTTATACAATTAAGGCAGCTAGGATTAAGTTCCACCAGTACAATACATTTAAGGCAGCTAAGATTGAGAGTTTGAAGTTTCAAAGTTGATTTTGGCACCAAATTCAAAAAATCACACACCGTCTCCTGCAAAAGCTGGCAGCTGCAGGCTGCGTCTTGCTCCGTACCTTTGTGTGCTCTAGGGGGGTGCTCCTGGCTGTGAATCCAGTGGGGAGGGCAGTCAGCAGGGAGGCCCTCATGACCCTCAGGGTGATCTATGGAGAGGGCTGATGTCTCAGGCCCTCGTGACCCAGCTTTGTGAGATCCGAGGGGGTCTGCTCCTGACTATGAATCCGGTGGAGAGGGCGGCCAGCAGGGAGGCCCTCGCGACCCTCGGGGTGATCTCTGGGGAGCATTGGTGTCTGAGGCCCTTGTGACCTGGCTTTGTGTGCTCCCGGGGGGGGGAGTGCTCCTGGCTGTGAATCCGGTGGGGAGGGCAGTCAGCAGGGAGGCCTTCGCGACCCTCAGGATGATCTCTGGGAGGGCTGTCGTCTCAGGTCCTCGCGACCCGGCTGTGTCTTGTTTGAACTAATTAAGCAAAAGATAGATGTTTAACATTTGTAAAGGATAAAATATTCAAGGGAGAAAGTTCATTTTGACCACGTTTATATGACCCAAAATTGTAAACGGTAAATAGAGATGCAGCGAAATTAAATTTCGTCAGCAAAATTGCCGCAAAATTGGCAATGTTGCTGGGTGAAATGTTATGCAAAATTGCAGCAAAATTTTGCAATTTTGCCTGCAATTTCACCCACCGCCACTGGCCACTATAAGTCAGCAAATTGAACCCCCCACCCCCACACACAAGTTACCCTGCCCCCATTTGTTTTATTTAAAAAAAAAATTCACCCTCATCTCCCTGGTGTCTAGTGGCCCCTCACCCGCTGATCACTGCCCATAATTACATTAAATAAGCACCCCTAAGTTACCCTGCCCTTCATTTGTTTAACTAAAAAAAAACACCCTCATCTCCCTGGTGTTCAGTGGACCCACTCCCCATCATTAGATAGCAGCACCCACCCAGCTCCCTCCCCAGTACCACGATTGGGCCACTGGTACAGCCCTCCACTCAACTCCATAGCTGGTGGCCCGACTGAGTGCCACTGAGCACTTAAATGAATGAGTGCATACCGTGTTCATTCATTCAAATGCTCAGTGGCACTCAGTCAGGCCGACGGCCATGGAGGTGAGTGGATGTATGCTGTGGTGGTCCCGGCTGTACTGGGGAAACTGAGTGGTTGCTGCATCTAATGATGGGGGTGGGGTCCACTAGAAACCAGGGAGATGAGGGTGAATTTTGTTTTTTTAAAATTAAACAAATGGAGGGGGCAGGATAACTTGGGGGTGCTTAGAAACATAGAAACACAGAAGCATAGAATTTGACGGCAGATAAGGACCACTTGGCTCACCTAGTCTGCCCGTTTTCCTACTTAACAGATAAGCTGCAGATCCTAGCTAACCAACAGCTTAATTCCTCCTACCCCCCACCAAGACTGCCTTATGTCTGTCCCATGCATATTTAATGTAATTATGGCCAGTGATCGGCCAGGGTAGGGGGACCACTAGACACCAGGGAGATGAGGTTGATTTGTTTTTGGTTTTAAAATTAAACAAATGGAGGGGGCATGGTAACATGGGGGTGCTTATCTAATGTAATTATGACAGGTGATCATCCGTGGGTGGGGGGACCACTAAACACCAGGTAGATGAGGGTGAATTTCTTTCTTAATTAAACAAAGGGAGGGCTCAGGGTAACTTGGAGGGGATTATTTAACATAATTACAGCTGGTGATCAGCCTGGACACCAGGAAGAATTTGGCCAGTGGCTATTGGCCAAGTGGCCATAAGATTTCACAGTGGGAGGTGAAATTACTCCATCAGGTAGAGAAATTTCATGGTGGGTGGTGAAGTTTCAACCACGGGTGTGAAATTTCACCCGCAAGCAAAATTTCACCGGCTTAGGGGTGAAATTTCATGTCCAGCTAAGGACAGAATTTTTGCATTTTACCCAGCTAAATATTTTTTTGGACTGTGCTAATTATGCTAAATATTTCGCAGAGTGAAATTTTCCAATTTCGCACAACCTTAAAGGTAAATGGCACCACATCTCTAAATTTGACTTGATGGAAGTCACTAGGGTATCTAAGTTCAGCTTTTTATTTTGGTTTGGGTCTATAGTAAGATCAATTCCCAAATATCTGAAAAATTCAGTAGCCCATACAAACCCATGTGGTCCTATGTCCAGCCTATTTAAGTGTTTGTTAAGGGGCATAACTACCATTTTACTAACATTTAGTTTGTAGTTGGAGAGAGAACATTAAGAATGTATTGTGTTAGGGATAGCTGAAATAGCCATGGAGGGGTGCATAACTTGAAGTAAAATATCAACTGCATACACATATAGTTTTTATGAAGTAGTTCCCACACAGATCCCTGTGAAGAAAGGATCACATCTGGTTTGTGAAATAAGGAGTTCTAGATGCGGTTAAATAATACTGGGGAAAGGGAGCATCCCTGCCATGTATCACTATATAAGGAAAAAGGAGAAGACAAAACTTTATTGCAATATTTTTTGGAACTACAGCAGTCATAGAGTACTTGTACTCATCTAACAAAAGCACTTGGAAAGCCAAACTTATCCAGTACAGTGAACAAAAATACCCAGGCCAACCTGTCAAAGGCTTTCTTAGTGTTTAGGGATACAAGGGCTGATGGGTACTCTAGATCCCCAGATGCCAAGAAAATATGCACTAATTTACACAAATTATTTTATGCAGATCTGCCTGGCATGAATCCCGCTTGTTGAAAACCAATAAGATGACCCCAGACTTTATTAATACGTGATGATAGGATTTTGCTCAATAATTAACAATTTTGATTCATAAGGGAAGCTGACCAATAATTTGAAGCACTATAAGAGCTTCCACTAAAGATTTGCCAGAAATACCATTTTCCAATACATCAGTAAGCACCTGCGTCAAGAAAGAAGACAATTCTTGGGCAAATGTTTTATAAAAGTTAGTGGTAAATCCATCTGGACCTAGGGCTTTATCTAGGGCTAATGACACTATAGCCATGTTGACTTTGTCTAAAGAAATATGCTGAATCAGACCAGTACATTGGACTTTGGATAGAGTGGGTAAAAAGATAGTATCTAGATATTCAATAGTAACTTGGGGGGGTTAAGAGGGGTCCATATAAGGTTTTATAATATGAAAAAAATTCTTGTGCTCTAGCCCTAAGATGATGTCATAGTGATTGATCTACCAATGATCACACACATGGAATTAGCCTGGAACTTTCTTGTTTTCAGAGCCAAAGGACCATTAATTTGCTGGCTTTTTCTCCTTGATCTATGTATTTGGACTTAGTTATAAATATTGTGTATTCCACCTTATCCCTCAGTATGTCTGTGTATTAATCTTGGAGGATCTCTAATTTTGTATTTTATTCATCAGAAAGGGCAGGGAGTCTCTCCAGACTTCTTATGGTGGACAATGGGAAAGACAGTTTGTCCTGGTGTATTCTCTTATGCTTGGAAACTAACTGGATAAATTCACCCCGCAAAACAGCCTTACTAGTGGCCCATTCCAGGTCCCTAAGCTCAAGAGTACTCTAGTTTTTATTAATAAAGTTTTTAAGGATCTCCTTCATGTGTTGAACAATGTAATCATCTTTTAATAATTGATTATTGAGTTTCCATATAGTATCACGGTCAGATTTGAAAATACAGGCCTGATAGAGCCAAACCTTGGAATGATCTGATAATACTCTTGGGGCGATATCACACAAGTGTATTCTGGGGATAATAGACCAACTCATCAAAAAGTAATCAAATCTAGAGTAAGAGCAGTGGACCAGTGAGAAGAAAGTGTAACACTTCAGGGTGGGGTTAAGAATTCTCCATGGAGGTCTGGTGGTGCTGAGGGTTGAGGTGCTGGATGCCACACCTTGTGCCACACTGGCAACCAGGGTTCAGGATTGAATTCAGGTCACTTCAGGGTCAGTAGGGGGAGGAAGGATTGAGTGTCCATAGACAGCTCCTTTCTCTGGGAGGGGGGACAGTGCGGCATGCTGTAGACTGACATCCAGTGGTGGCTGGGTGTCAGCACAGGCACGTTGCCCAGGAGAGGGGAAGGCACATGTCCAGGGTGTATGACTGCTTCCACAGAGGTGGGGGCAGCTGCCTCACCCATTGAATGGTTTGGGTTACCAGGGGAGAAAAGCAGAAAAAGGCTGGGAGCTGACAGGGCCCATCATAACCCTACAAATTTGGGTCTGAGAACTAGTCCCTTTGAAGGAGGGCTCGAGTTACCTGCCGACTCTGTGAAGGAGCGATAAAGTATAAATAAAAAAATAATTCTTCATTTATCATACAAGCCCAGAGAGTCTATCATGTCATGTAAAGAGTGTTGTACTGGGGAAATTTTCATTGAGGTTCTCGAGGTGTGGTCCAGGTCTGAAGTCAAGGTGATATTCCAGTCACCTCCAAGAAGGATTGACATTTGTGTGAATGGGGCAATTGCAGTGGCCAATTCCACAAAAAAAGATGGATTGTCGCCTTTAGAGCCATAGACAGGGCACAAGAGAACCCTGCCTGACCTAGACAGCCATGCGCAAAAACATACCTACCAAATGAGTCCGTAACAGTGTTTAGGAGAGTAAAAGGCACTGATCTGGCAATAAGGATAATAACACCTCTTTATCTGAGACTGTCTCCCACTCCATATGTTTTCCCTACATAATCACTGTGGAACAATAAACACTCAGCAGAGTGTAGGTGGGTTTCTTGTAAAAACGGTAGTTGAATCTGGTAATGTGCCAGATGTTTAAGAATGTGATATGTCTTAAATTTTGACCTTGCTCCTTTAACATTCCATGTTGCCAGCTTAAACCTAGGTAACATCTAATCTAGCAAAAACAAAATATAACTCATCCTTAAGACATGCTTTATCAGATGAAGTACAATAATACACCCTGCACTCGCTATCCCCCCTCCCCAACCCATTTATTCCAAAACAAAGTAAACAACCTATAGCAACTACTAAAACTATTGATAAACCATATGGCTGCCATATCAATGCCTGGTCCTCTGACCACACTCCTGAAGTCAGATCCATGAAGGTTCCCATGTAGGGCTGTCGGCCAGTCCCCTATTGGCATAATAAAAGAATTTAAAATGAGAGACATACCGCACCTTTTGTAACCAGGTTGAGACATCTAGGAAGTAATAATACTATAATTTACTAAAGCTTGCATAAACAATTTGAGAAAAGCAAATTTCAAAACAGTATTCTGCAATTTAAAACTAAGCTCTGTCAATATAAAGACATTCCTGACACATATCACTGCATACAACAGGTAAATATCAAGTACTATTCATCCAAGTCAAAGAAAAAAAACAATGGAAGATGAAACAGAGAATACAAGAGGATAAATAAAAAATAAAGGGGGTGGAGAGCTTGTAAAATAAATCAAGTGATAAAATTAAATAAAACTTTAAGTAGCTCAGATACAAATGTCAGAGCTAATGAGGATGCTATCTACAATATAAGTACTGCGAGGCAATCCAGTCATAAGGGAGGTTATAAATGAACAGATAGAAGAGGTGTTGGTGAGAAAGCATGAAAAACAGTAATATGGACACCCCACAATGTAAGGCACTATATAATAGAAAGGGAGAGGAATATAAACTACAGGGCTAAATAGTCAAGTTGAAAGGGTGCAATATAACATAAGTAAAATCTGTTGTAAAAAATTCCAGTATCTACTGTTATAGGAAGAGCAGTAGTAAGGTTATGCTAAAAAGAAAAAAAAGATGCTAATAGCTGAAGTACATTTCTGCATGCCTTTCTGATGGAGCATTTCTGTGTCCCATGACATCATAGAGCAGGAGCCTGCAAGAAAGAAGAGAAAGAAAAAAAAGGAAGCAGGGACCCCCACTATTTAGCATGTTCACTTTAATCACTATATAGAACTATGAAAATGTTTTCAATTAAGTTATAATTGCAGATTGTACAATTCTATAGCCCTTGTGCTCTCTCTACAAAAAGATCTATGAGTGTTCAGTACACAAGTACTTTAATGATGCTCTCTGGCAATTTGTCTTTGAGAATTGCAGTGTTATGTCAAACACCTCTAATAAGATGAAGGACTGATAACCAATTTCCCAAGAAAATGATGATGTACCAGCATTGAAGCCCTATTTTCTTAACAATGCCAGTGTAACACACTTTGCAGCTTAATACCCTGTACAAGTGAACTGAACTGGTGATCTCATAGAGTCAATGATGGGGAATATGGGAGATTGTAAACAGGTTAAGAAAGTGTTTAGGGAGTTCCAGTTGTGCCTCTGCTGCTGACTGAAAGTGAATTTCTCCTGAAGCAGTAGTAACATGGAGTACAGCAGGGTATTGTATGTGAAATCAAGTACCCGCTGCATACAAGTTGCTCTTGGTCTCTTTGTAGGCCTGTTGCTTCTGCCAGATCCCAGAGCTTAGGTCACTAAAAATATAAATGTGGGACCCCTACCACCATAACTGCTTCTGCTTCCTAATCTGAGATAACACATGTATTTTATCCCAAAAATGTAGCAGGTGAAAAATCAAGATTCTGGGCTTTTCCCCCAGAGGGGGCATTGGTTTCAAAAAGCGATGAGCCTGCTCAATCATATAAGTGCTCCCACGAGGAGAGAGGCCAGCTAGTTTTTTTAATAATTTCTGTACATAAAGAATGGGGTCGGTCTCCTTGGCCCTTTCAGGAATACCCTAGGTGGTTAAATTGTTTCTTCTGCTTCATGATTCCTGATCCTCCTCTTCATGATTCCTGATCATCCAATCTTTCCTACATTCGGGTCATTCTCTGATAAATGTTAGTTATCTCTGGCTGTGTTTTATTATTCCGATCTTCCAGTGAAGATATGCAGGCGTCAGAATCTGTAAGATGCTGGCTCAAAAGTTCTAAGGTAGGTTTCACTGTGTGAAATTCAGTCCCAAGTTCAAATAAAATGTTTTTGATAGTGCAGTAGCTAAGTTCTGTGCAAAATTCCCATAAGAAGAGTGGCCCCTGGGATTCGTGGAGCCAGGAGAAGGGAGATCTTCCTCAGGCCGTTTAGATGGGGATGCCTGAGCTGTTGGTTCTTCTGTATGTGGTGCAGTCTCCATGTTTTGCAAGCCCATTGCCATTTAGAAACAAATGTTATCTGTCAACAAGTGCACAGTAAGTGGAGAACACTTGAATGAAAAACATAGTAGTATAACGCCAAGCTTCAGATCTTTATTTTCACTGTCAAATAATTTTCACTATTTTCACTGAAGCACCAGTTTGCATGAAAATAAATTTGTGTTAATTAGTAATTTTAGCATTTTTTCCATTATGGTGAATGTGGTGATTGTGACAGCACTAAAATAAATGTACGCAGTTATGGTTGCATTATTTTTGTGCTAGATTAACTTTGCATGACAATAACTAGTTTTACTTTAATTTGCACTGTAGGTACTGTGCAACATTTTTAAAATTGCATATTAAAACATTACATTATACCAATATACTGTAGTTTAACTACATCATACAGTAGTCAGGGTACCCTAAAATGTACCTCTGCTTTACACTGGTTGCAATTATTTTGTTTGTTTAAAGATAAATGTTCAAAAAAATTCCATCTGTTTTGTCAGGTTATTTTCAGACTTTTAGTCAAGTTTTTATTGCTGTCTTTGCACATGAGCATCTAGGCTTAAGATTGTTAAGAGACGGATCACTGTCACCACCTCTTTTAGAAGCACATTCAAATTTATAATCAGCAGGGCTATCCAAAATCCTCAGATGTTTGAATTAAAACTAGTCTAAATGAAAGTATGTTCTCAAGGAAAAAAACTACTCTACCACTTGTTAAAAGGCTTCATAGTTATGGCTCCATTTAGATGAATGGGATAAATTGCACCTTTTCTCCTATCTACTGTTTATTTCTCTGTGGAAACAAAAAGTAGTCTGATGGACTGCTTCAATGCAAATCAAATGTTAAAGCAGCAGCCCAATGAAATTAAGAAAAAAAAATTGGCCCTACCTTTGTTTCACTATAAAGATTCCGAGAATCTTCCCAGTTTTATTTGGTGGTACAATTTTCTAATTTCATCAACATTTGAGTATTTCATAGACCTTTTAATTTATTTTTATATAAAAAAAAAATTATGGCCTCCACATTTTGCATAGAAATAGAATTGTAGACCTGGCAAGGGTTAGTATCATTTATTTTTTTTAAAGACACGTGGTGCATAGCATAGGAGGTACCAAGGCAAGTAAATTTGACAGGTGGGCTAATATTTTTCTTAACTGTAACTGAAACAAGCTTTTCTGGAAAAACACTTTTCATTTCACTGCTGCTCTAAGTACTTAATTGTACTTATACTTTGCCAGTGGATTTAGAAACCAAACCAGACAAGGATTCAGATGCAAGCAGTGTAACATAAAACTCTTCCCCACTTTGTACTGCACTGATTTTGCCAAACACAAGTCAGCATGTCAAATTTTCAGTATGTTTAGATATAGGCCCAGATATTCAGAAATGTGCCAAAGGCCGGCGCAAATCCGACGCAGTGCAAATCTGATGTGCCCTGGCACAACAGGAGCCATATTCAGAGGTTGCACTGGCCGCACTGCACCAGGGCAACCTGGCTGAATATGGCACAGTTGCACAATGTCACAACCACAGGTGCGCCATGGTGCAGAAAGAGAAGCCCCAGGGCAACTGGGGGAGCAGAGCAACACAGTAACAGAGTGGGGCACATCACAGAGAAGTGACCCAGGGACAGAACCAGGGAAGCACAGTGACAGGCCACAGGAGGCCACCACCAGCTGGGCACAGCAGGGAACACAGAGGCACCCAGACCCCCACCCCAGAACACAACAGTGGCACAGACAGTAGGCAACAGGAGGTGCCAATGGTGAATGGAGGGCCACCAAGGGAGCCCACCTGCAGGCTGCAGGCTGTGCCCCCCCACTCCCCCAGACCAGAGCAGACCACACCCAGGACCATGCAGCCAAGCACACATACCCGCCACATACCCCTGACAGCTGCCCATGGGCACCCCAAGGCACAGCCACCGACCAAGGGGAGGGACACCACCACAGTGGGACACACTGCAGCACACAGCAGTGATCCACAGAAACACAACACATGCCCTGACACATGCACACCACATGGAGAGGCACTGGGCCACTGCAGCATGGCTCCTCACACCACCTGCAAAGCAGACACAGACACAGACACAGGCAGGTATGTCAAAAGATAAATATATTGAACAACATA
The DNA here is from genome assembly GCA_016271365.2 of Neoceratodus forsteri. NCBI lineage: Eukaryota > Metazoa > Chordata > Ceratodontiformes > Ceratodontidae > Neoceratodus > Neoceratodus forsteri. Next base: position 661,649,464 of record CM028130.1, on the reverse strand, counting down.
GCTATGTACAATAGAAGGGTGTGGGGGAGGGTAGGAAAGTGAGGGAAGGGGATAGGAAACAGGGACTGTATAGTGGGAAGAGGGAATGGAGGTGGAGGTACAGCTGGGGAAACAGGGGAAGCAGGGTCCCGACTAGCGGCAGCCATGTCCTGCCATCCCTTGCAGTCTTCACTGCCTTCTGTCAGCCAGCAGCATCCTGTAGACCTGCAGCACTGCCTCCATGGTGGTCAAGGCTATCCAAATAATCTGGCTGAGCAGCCGTCAGTAAAGGGGACTCCTGCACCACCACCGGACACCTAGGACAAGGTACAGGACAGGTGATCAGTGCAATGTTCCAAGGAACCATGGCCATCATAGAAACATAGACTTTGATGGCAGATAAGGACCACTTGGCCCACCTAGTCTGCCTATTTCCCTACCTATAGGATAAGTTGCAGATCCTTGTTAACCAACAGCCTGTTTCATCCTACCCCCCACAAAAATTGCCTTATGTCTGTCCTATGTATTCTTGAATTCTTCCACAGTTTTAGACCCCACAACCTCCTCAGGAAGACTGTTCCATGCATCCGCCACCCTCTCTGTGAAAAAATACTTCCTCACATTGCCCCTGAACCACCCCCCCATCTTCAAATTGTGTCCCCTTGTTCTTGCATATCTCTTTTTCTGAAAGATGCTACCCTCTTGGACTTTGTTGATTCCACTGAGGTACTTAAAAGTTTCTAACATGTCCCCGCCTCCCTCCTTTCCTTAAGGGTATACGTATTAAGCTCCTTTTGTCTCTCCTTGTATGGCTTCTCTTGCAGACCCTGCACCTTTGTAGTTGCCCTCCTCTGGACTGCCTCTGTCCTGCCTATGTCCTTGCAGAGAGGGGATCTCCAGAACTGGACACAGTACTCCAGATGGGGTATCACCAACTGTCTGTACAGAGGGATAACAACTTCCTGTTTTCTGCTGGTGATGCCTCTCCCTATACTTCTCAGTATTCCCCCAGCCCTCCACAGCATGCAGGAGGCAGTGGGATCACACACCCCTGGAGGGTCTTTACAGGCCGCTCACAGGAGGTGGGCCAACACCTGCCAGCAACATGGCACACCATGCCAGCTCACAGTGGTGGTTCCCACCACCCAGTGGCCACCTGACTGCACAATGGCAGTCACATGTCACTGTGCTAAGGCAGCACCACAGCAACATCAGGGGCAGCCAGGCGCACACCCATCCCACCAACAGCTGGCACACATGTCCAATTGATGTGCCACAGTGGCGGGCACCACACACAGTGCAACACACACAACTGCCATTGCACATGGCACAGGTGTCCATGCCTGCACCCACACCCCCAACACCCCCCACATATGGTGAGAAGGACCATGTCAGTCCCTACCTACTTTCTGTGGTCCCACTGGTGCCAGTGCTGCTCCGGTGCCACCACCCTGGCCCACTGCATCCTGCCATTCTGCTGCACTGCTGCTGCTGCTCTCCTCCAATTTTCAGGCCCTTGGAATGGAACATAGACAGGTACACATGAATAGCCAACCACAGCAGCTGCCCACCACCCCCACCCCTGTGCACGGGGTGAGCCTTTGTCCGACACATCCTGCACAGTGGCACTGTAACACAAGTGGCAGTGGGTGATGCCACCATGTGATGTTCAAAATGTCAGTGCACCGCCCTGCAGAGCATGCCAGGCAGCCTACCCAACACCACAGTACAACACCAGGACGCACATGCAATATGGGCCTACTCACCTGGCTGTAGCACAACCCCATGCCTGACATGCACCTCCAGCCTCCTGAGGTGCTCTGGGTCCCTCCTTACCAGGGCCCCAAAGTGGTGGCAGCGCTGCTCCCACATCCTGGTCACCCCATGTGCTGCTGCAGTGTGGCAGCAAAACCCTGCCACACCACTACCCGAGGCTGCTGCAGGGGTGCCTGGCTGAATAGCTGGGGTGCATGCAGCTGGATGCAGGTGACCAGGTTGGCCAGTTCCACCTGCATCCAGTTTGCCGCCCGTGGTGCTCTCTGCTTTGCCATGCTACAAGTCATAGCTGGTGAGCAAAATGACAGTGGTAAGAGCACATGGCCACAGCATGCCCCAGATGTATGGGCTGAGGGAACATGCACTGTGTCCACTCATCACACAGTCTCAGAGATGCATGGTATGGGCGTGGCTGGCAGGGTCACGGGTGCAGTGGTCATCCGGGGCAGAGGACACAGCAGCGGTCAGGGTTTGCGCACCATGCACCATGGCCCCCATCACACAGTTGGTGCATAGTGCGTGATTGGTGACATTAAACTGTCTGGCGCATCCACACTGTGGTTCTGAGTACTGTGCATGGGTGCACATTGTGCCGTGACTTGCTCCAGAGCAATCTCATTGCACATGGAGCAAAATCACAATATTTAGCTACCACATGCATATGACCTCATCAGCCAATGCATGGCACACTGGGGGAATTAGCATGTCATTACCAATGCGCAAAAGTTCATTTGCATGTGATGCACTATAAAAGTGCCACAGATCAGAACAGGCCATGGACCGGTATTGCATCCTTTCGAGGTAAGTTGCACATGCTGCTGTAGCAAACTGGAAGCAGCCAGCACAGTAGGGAGGAAGGAACAGGGTGCTGCCACTGACACACTGTGCTGTCCATGTCCACAGGAGGTGACATGTCAGAACATGAGGAGGGTGAGGAGGGTGAGGAGCGTGGGCCTGCTTAGAAGTGCAGGCCTAATTTCACTAAGGCAGAGGCAGAGGCCCTGTTCGAGGCCTACCTTGACAGGGAGCCCCTGTTGAGTGTTGCCATGGGCACACAACAGGCCAGGGTTGGGGCCTGGGTGGAAGTGGCGGCATGTGTGAACCAGCAGGCAGCCACCAGCACTCAGTGCAGGAGTGCAGGAAGAAGGTGGACATGGATAAGAAGTGCATCAGGGAGAGGGTGGCAGCCATCCGTGCCTCCCAGAATGCCACCGGATGGGGGCCTGCAGCTGTGTCACCACTCATGGTGCAGGAGGAGTTGGTGGCAGCCACCATGCACTGCAGCATGGTGGAGGGTGTGCATGTTGACGGATTCCAGATGGGAGGCAGCCCATCAATGCATGGTGAGTATGTCAGCCACGCACAGCTGGGGGTGTGGGGGGTGCAGACACGGCTGTGCTGGTGTGCATGTGGCCAGCATGCCTGTCATGAGCATGTGTGCGCACCCACGCACATGCCATACTGCAGGGCACAGACAGTGGCAGTGGGAGGGGCACATGTGGGCAATGCATCACTAACACACCTCCCTTTCTCTAGTAGCACCAGCACACCTCCATGCAGATTATTGGGCACAGGCAGCAGCATCAGCCATGGCCACTGGACCAGCCCTGGAGGACTAGCCTTCCACCTCCATGGGTATCTGGGGGCCTGACAGGCTGCAGATCACCATCATTGTGCAGGCGGATGTCCTGGACCTGAGGTCAGATGAGGCCCTGGCTGTGTTCCTGCAGGATGCCAGCCCTGGGGTCCTGTGTGCAGAGACACAGGTCAGGGCAGGGTCCAACACCAATGATGACGTAACGCTTATCCTGGACATCATGGCCACTATTGTGGAGGAGACACCCCTGCTGGCCACTGACACAAGCAGCATGCCCAGCACCCTGCCAGTGGCAGAACAGCTACCCACCACCACTGCGGGTGCAGTGGTGTGTGCCAGCCAGGCTGTGCCCTGCGGTGGAGGTGGTGCTACCACACAGGCACTGGGTGGCATGCAGTGGCTAGATGGGCAACAGCAGTGGGCTGTGGGTGCCACTGGGCAGCCGGACACAGGGTCCATGGCCGGTGCACCTGCTGTACCCAACCCCCTGCAGGCCCCACTGTACAGCATCCACCAGAGAGGGTGGCTGTGCAGCGTGGCCAGTCACCACATGGAGATCGACATCCAGCCCAGCGGCGCCAGCATGCCGAGCCGCTGACTGAGCACACCCGTTTGCTACAGGAGTCTGTTCAGCAACAGGTGCTGCTCACAAATGGGGTGCACGTACTGCATGTGGAGGCATGCCAGTTAGCCAAGCAGCAGGAGAGGGGCACTGCACAGATCCTGGCAGAGATGCAGTGCATACAGGAGGCCATGACCACCTCCCTGAATTGCATTGCCACCGCAATCTCAAATGGCTTTGTGCTGCTGGCTGCCACAGGGCATGGCCTGGCACAGAAGAACCCCCACAGTGTGCTATCCACCCCGCATACCTGGCTTCGTGAGACCCCTGTGCAGTCGACACCAGGATCAGATGTTGGCATCCCATGCACACCCAGGGCTGGGCTGTTTGGGTGTCTCAACACAACAGCATGGACATAGTCATGGTCCTGCAGTTCCACCACTGGGGGGCTGTTGCACACACCCCCGTGGCAGATGCGCAGCTTGTGGCTGCTGATCAGAGCAGGAGCAGCTGCTCCTGTGGCCGTGGTGGCCAAGGTTCCATGCAGTGGACCTGATGTGCGGCCCACCCTCCCTGCAGTCTGCAGCTGCTGCTCAGTGCATGCTTGTGCAGAGTGTGTGTGTGCCTGCTGCAGGTGTGGTGCCTGTGTGTCGTGCCACATATTGCCTGTGTGCGTGCTTGCTCGGCCGCTGGGTCATGTGGCATGGGCATGATGACAGCAGTCCTGCGTTAGTTGTGCCTGTGCACAGGTGCGATGCATCTGATTCACGCCACATACCGACACCTGTGTGTGTGTGGGTGCATATGTGTGTGTGCGCGGTGGGGGGCTGTGCGGGATTATGTGTGTGGGTGTGTGCCCCTGTCACCCTTACCCCTGCTTCCCACCTCAGTGTGTGCATTCCCATTGTCATGCATGCCCCTGCATGTGTGCTGTACCTGTTTGTGTGGCTTAGTGTTTTGTACCACTTACCTTTGTGCACCAAAGTGCTCCCGTGCTATGGTGTCCCAGTGCCGTCTTGCCTGCTGGATCAACCGGGGATCCCTCCACCCAGGGGGTGGCTGTCCACCACCTTCCAGTCCATTGCCTCCATCGTTCCCTCTACGGTCACCCTCATCAGCCTCGACAGATATCCCACGGTCAATGGTCATATTGTGCAGTAGGCAGCAGGCCAGGAATAGGCCACAGGATTTCTAGGGTCTGTACTGTAGGGCACCGCCTGACCTGTCTAGGCAATGAAACCATGCTTTCAGCATGCCAAAGACTCTCTCGATGATGTTGCATGTGCTGGCATGTGCCTTGTTGTAGCTGGGGACACCGGGCACCGGTAGGGGGTGAGCAGCCAGGGCCGCAGTGGATAGGCGCTGTCCTCCGAGTGGATAATGACACGGTTAGCCCTCAGCTATGTTAGGCTGTGCCCCTTGCCTGTTTATGCCACCCATGCCAACATGCACACCCTGCCCTCCCCCATCCCATGGTATGCTCTGCCAATAGTCCCTTGCCCATGCCATACTCACCCACTAGGTGACCCGTGGGGATATCCCCACATTCAAACCTGTGGCACAGCACACATCTGTGACAGATGAATGCATCATGTGCACTCCCAGGGTGTGTGGTGTAGACACTGGTTATGTGCCATATGGCATTGCACACCACCTGGCAGTTGACACTTGGGCTCCTCTTCTTACTGATGTACACCACACCCTCAGGGCCAGGTGGCATGCGGGTGCTCACGTGGGCGCAGTCAATGGCTCCAATCATGCCAGGCATACATTCTACCCTGTGGAAGTCCTGCATGGCTGCAGTACACTCCGCCTGTGTTCTGGGGAAATGGATGTATTTTGGTGCATGTGGCAGCAGAGCATTGAGGAACTGTGTGAGGGGACGGGATGTGGCTGACTGGGTTATGCCTGTGGTTTCCCCTGTTGGTCTCTGGAAGGTGTCCGTGGCAAGCAGGCACATACAGCCATCACTTTCGTCTTCACAGACATGGCATGACTCCGTCTGGTGGGTGCCTTCATTTCCTCACTGCACAGCTCACAGAGCTGCCTCAGAATGGCCTTGTGCAGGAAGTACTGGCCCATGATCTCGGTATCATTGTACTGCTTGAAGGTGATGCAGGGCGCAGTACCACCTGTGTCAGGCATACCACTGATGGGTCCTTCCATGGCCACGTCACAGTTCCTGCTGCCCCCTCACACCCCTCATTATTTCCTCCATCATGAAGGGTGCACTATCCATGGCCCTTGCTGTCCTATATCCCTCTGGGTGGTTCGCTGCTCTGGGCTGTGTGCCACCCTGGTGCACTGCCTGGCAGTGTGTCTGCCTGTCTGTCACACTCTCTCTGCCCCTGTCTCCATCTCCTCTGCCACCTCTGTCCCTTTCCCTCTGTGTCTGCCTTGGTCTGTCAGTCTGTCTCTCGCTCTCTCTCTCTCTCTCTCTGTCTTTCTATATGTCTTTCTTTCTCTCTGTCTCTCTGTCTCTCTCTCTCTCTCTCTCTCTCTATCACTCATTCTCACCTGGTGCAAGTGCTTTCTGTGTGCTTGTGCCCCGTATTTATAGGCACAAGACTGCTCGGTGCACCTCTGATGTGCTCCACACTTGTGCCATGGTTCCATGGTTGAATATCGCACTACACTGGTTATTCATGGGCATGACCCCTGCACTTGGGCCTGCATTCATTATGGTTGTACACTGGCACAATGGGATTTGCACTCTCCACTGGCTCCCACTGAATATCGCTCTTGGCGCAAGTCTGCACTTGCAATGGCACAACTCATCAGAGCCATGCGCAACTGCTTTGCATATCCAGGCCATACACTTTATGGAAGAAACACAAATATTTGCAAGAAATTGTGGAACATGTCCATTTTTGTGGAGAACACTGAAAATTCTGGGATCTGCCATAAAATTGAGGGTGCAATTTTTCAGTGCCCTTATCATGACATGCTGCCCCTACTCATGGTAACCACTTCCACTTATCATTTTCAAATTAGGTCTGCACTGTGACTGTCACTGTCACAAAATAAGATAATTAATTGCACAGTGCTAAAATAGTGTAAGACAGTAGTGCTATCTGCCCTTCACATAACTACATTTTTCTTAATGGTGATAAAACTGAAGCTGAGGCGCAGACCCCTGACCTAAAGGGGCCACAAAAAGCCACTTGGTATGCAAACACTATGGTTGGAAATCTTGAACCTCATTATTGTAGTCCAAGACCAACACCAGGAGCAGCCTGGACATACAGCATGTAGCAGGTCTCCTATATTACCACTCTCACTCCCAATGGAGTGCTCACCAACAGCAGGAGCAGCTTGCAAGCACAGCTCGCAGCAAGGTTTTGGAAAATGAATCCCCTCAGCTGAAGCTCACCATTACTGTGTTGCCTAAATGCTTTACTGGTTCATAGTTCAATTTAGATTGTTATTTACTGCTGTTATCGCACTTAGCCTGCTGTTGTTTAACTTGTTTGTCTACTGTTACTTTAATGTGCTGCTCACAGAGCCTCCGTGTTGCTCTGCATTGTTAGCATTTCTATGTTGAAACTGCCTGTTTTAGCCTGAGTATAGTGTTGTTTTACCTGTCTGCTGAAGTAATTTCTGTGCCTTTTGCCACTTAATTTGGATTCCTCTCTCATTCGCTTCACTGTGCTGCACATGCACAGTTTCAGTCTCCCATCCCCCTCTCTTGCCTCCCACCTTGTTCTCCATTGTCATTTGATCCCTCCAAAGTCCTCCCTCATCTAATAGCTTTGTGCTTCTCTCACAGGCTCCTCCATTACCACTCTCACTCCCAATGGAGTGCTCACCAACAGCAAGAACAGCTTGCAAGCATAGCACCTAGCAAGGTATTGGAAAGTGAATCCCCTCAGTGGGACCTCACCATTACTGTGTTAGCCCATTGATGCTTCACGTCGACTGCTCTGCCCATCCACCCACCTCCCTCCCTGCCTCCACATCTAATTTATACATCACTCTAGGAGTTACCCTTGAGCTTACTGATACTGATACTATCACTGAATGCTCTGATTCTCCCTCCTGCCTTTAATTACTGCTCACTTTGCCACTCTCCTTCCTGGCTAACCCAATTTCTGACAGTATCCCTTGATACTTCCACTTTCTGGCCTACCTGGATTTGAACCTGTGAGTCTCTACTCTGGGGGCGTGTACCTAGACCACTGCATTATACTGTATGTACTACTGCTTACTAGGTTCCTGCAGTCCTTATCTGGCTACACTGAACACCTTTCACTACCTTCTGACATAAACTATTCCCCCTTGGAAGTCCATAGTCAGGGACTACTCTGCACTCTAGATTCTTACCACTGCTATATTTTGGCACTCTATCATTACACTCCCCTTAGTGTTCTCCTAACACTAACATGGCCACTCTCATCTGACAACAACTCCATACCCACTATAGGCATGTCTTCTACTCTCTCAGGGTCCACAGCATTTGGCACCGTAACCAATCTTCCTAACTTGGCGCAAAAGCCAGCTAGGTTTACATTTCTCAGTAATTATCTACCATCCCACCAGGTATACTATATATCCCTCCATCTTACCTCTATAACGACCCTGATGATCTCTCCCAAAGCCACCAAATACCACCCAAACCTAAATGTAAACTCTTCAAATACATCCTGGCCAGACAACTCCTACTACTAATATTGTTGTCAAGAAATGTACACCCTAGCTCTGGGCTCCTGCAGAATCAGGCTGGTCTCAGCAGTAGCCCTGGAGGGTCTTAAAATTGCCTCTATTAATATTCAAAGCCTTCTGCCAAAATTAGATCAATTACAAGTCTGGGTGCTAAAGCACAGACCTGATGTCCTTTCTATAGTTGAAACTTGGCTCTCCCCTGCTGTACCAGACTCAGTAGTCTCCCCAAATGGTAACACGCTATACAGGTCAGATAGGGTTGGTAAACATGGGGGTAGCTGAGTCCTATACATATTGGACTTGCTTCAATGCCAGGCTTTTCCAACGCTGTCCCCTAGGGTTGGTGCTCAATCACTAGAGATAAAAATTACATTTGGTAATAAAGGGAAGTCAGTTTACATCTTCTCAGTCTACATTCCATCTAAGGAAAATCATAAAGGCTTCCAAACATTCCTTGACCCCATTGCAAATCTGCCTAATGGCTAGGAAGTCATTGCACTGGGTGATTTTAATATCAGCTGGCTGTCTCCTGACTCTAACCCCTGTAAGGATGCAGCTGCAGCCATTGATCTCTCTCAACTTGTTTCTTCTCCTACTATTGGACTGGTACTAACACTCTGATTGGCCTGGTATTTTCTTACCACCCTGAAAGGATCATTGGCACCACAGTGTTATCAGATGCCCTCAGTGACCACTCCCCAGTCACCTGCCACTGGACCAATAAGGTCCCTAAATGACCATGCATTACATCCTATCACTGGGTTCTCAGGAAAGGGCATCAGGGACATCTCCAAGAAGATCTTCACAATTGTAATTGATCTCCAGTCTACCACACTGATAGTGTTGTTGAGGCACTAAGCCTCTTTATCATGTGATTCAACTTGGCCCGCAATATATTTGCCCCCTCAGGAAGTGCAAAATGAAAGAGGTCTCTAACCCTTGGATTGCATCCTCTCTTCTGCACCTTATTGCCTCTTGTGACCAACTCTGGAAAGTGACACATGCCACTGGCAAACTGAGAGACTGGCAATGTTACAGAACCACCAGAAATAATTGCACCTGGGCCATCCAGTGGACAAAGGCAACAAACTACCAAGGTATGTTAGCTAGCTCCTGGGATAATAGTAAAAAATTATGAGACAGTATTAAAAACATTATGGGTAAACCCAATCAATCCCCTCCTATCTTACTCAACTGCAATGAGCTCACCATTCAAGACCCAAGTGAAACTGGCAACATGTTCATTACTTCATTCACTGACCTGAGTGGAGTCTTCCCCGCCAACTTCTTAGATGAATCATCTGCTGCTGACATTGCCCACTACAGGACCACCCCTCCAAGTGCCTATCAATTTTATTTAAGGTTGGTCTTCCCTTCTACCACCAGGAAACACCTTATGAAGGTGCTTGTTAAGTCAAGGCACAGCCCTGATAACCTTGACCTCAGACTACCTCTCCTCTCCATTGATGTAGTCCTGGCCCCCCTCACCTGGATCCTGAATCTGTCCCTTTGCTTCAGGCAATTTCCATCTATCTGGAAAGCTGCAGTTGTGACACCAATCCACAAGAGTGGTGACAGAACACACCATGCCAACTACCATCCCATTTCAATTTTACCACCTCTTTCAAAAGCCCTTGAGCGCTTTGTGGTCGAACAGCTAACAACATATATCTCTGCTCATGACATCCAATGTCCACAGCAACATGGGTTTGGAAAGGATCATAGTACTGCCACCATCCTGCTCACCTATATGGACATTATCCATAAAGCCCTCAACCATGATCACCTTGTAGAGTCTATCTATAAAGATCTTACAAAGGCCTTTGATACATTCAATCACTCCTTACTGATCTTGACCCTACCCTCCTTTGGACTGTCTAACAACATTACCACCTGGCTCAGAAGTTATCTAGGTGATAGAATCCAGCATGTAAAAATCTCAGACTGACTCTCTACTAGCCACCACGTACAAAATGGTGGTCCTCAGGGATCAGTCCATGACCTCCTCCTATTTAGCCTCTACCTCAATGCCCTCCCGCTAGCCTGCCCTAACAACCTTCTCCTGTATGCAGATGATACTGCGGTATACTCAAGCCAGCCTGATCCTATACCCCTTACCTGTGACTAGTAACCTCCATTGAAAGATGATTTCCTGAACAGAGGTTAAATATGAACTATAAAAAGACTAAATTGATGGTCTTTGCTGGATCACATAACAAGTTTAAAACAGACTGACTTCCCATCTCCAACAACATTGGTTTAACCATGTGATCAGGTGGCCAGTTATAAGTACATGGGCATCACCCAGGACAGTACACTCTCCTATCAAGAACACATTTCAAACATCTCCAAAACTGCTAATATCAGGCTAGGCCTTCTCTATAGACATCGGCACTGCATGACGCAAGAGGCTCTATGGCTCACTGTGACCAGCTCCATACTGTCAATCATAGAATATGGCACAGTATTCTATGGCACTGCCTCTACCACTGTCCTCAGAAGGATTGGGGTCACTCTTAACAAAGCTTGCAGGTTACTTACAGGTGCTAACCTTGATACACATACTGTGACCTTTATGCGCAATCCAATTGGCTCAACCTCCAAAACAGAATCTCCTACCACACCTGCCTTATGGCCAAAAAGATCTCCAGCAAACTCATGCTTCATGAGAAGTGTGCCCAATCAAGCTTTCTAGGTACTGTTATGCTGAACATCCCAAGGGCAAACAGCATTTATCTACAGAGATCCCACCTGGTTTAACAACCTCCCAGAACATATACAATCCACTCCCAAAACTGATCCCTTCAAGAACTGTCATCATCAACACCTAGTCAACCTCAGCAGCTGCAACTGCCACACTTAACCCTGGTGACCCACTGCTTATAACTCTCCAGCCTTTTATTGACAATGCCCTCCTGGGCTGCTATTTTTGTGGGACATCTGAGTCCATGATCATCCGCAACATTCCCATACTTTACTCGGGAAACCACCAATTCTATCCCTTGTTTAAAGTGATCCACCACACCTGGTCTACTACTTGTCCTCTTCCTCCATCTATAACATGTCTACTGCCTCTCTCATTTCTACCCTAGCCTAATTCTAATCTTTTTTTTTGCAATTAACTTTATTTTATCATAACGTAAACAAAACCAACACTTGACATGAATGGGTGATACTGGTAATTATACAACAAGAGTTAAATTACATAAACCTCCAAAACAAGAAGAAATAAGCAAAACAACACAAATCTCACCTCCTCCTCCTCCCCCACCAACTGGCAGCAGACACCTTACAAACCCAAACAAAGCAGACCCTGCTATGGATAACAACCATACATTGGTCACAATGGCTCTGCATTAGACTCTAATAGAGCCTAAATGAGGATAGCGAACTCAAGGCAGTGGCACAACACTAAACCCTTTAACCGAAGAAAAAGGCTGTAACATGGAAAAGAGGGACAATGGGGTCTATTAGAAGAAATATTGCCAGGGGGGTATAGAGCTTACTGTATGGGGGGAAATAAGAAAGAAAACCAGTAAAAGGGTCATCACTGGGCCTACAGCCTAACCTGGGAAATAAAAGTTAACAATTAAAAAACAGAACTTTGCCCCCAACAGGTCCCCAAAGGGTACCAAGTGAAAAAAGAGAAAAGGAACGGTTGAGCTTAGCCTTAGTACCCAAATTTATTTCTTAACTGTAACAGAAAATCACCCCAACAATTCTGAAACTTCTCACTGGCATGAAAGATCCAGGCTACACACCTCTCTGGATTCAAAGCATTAAGAAGTTTGGCCCACCAGGGTTCCCAATCTTCTTTCCAGTGTCTAAGTATTAGCTACTTAGTTACCATAGCAACCAAAGCTAGATGTACCTCTTGAAAAAAGGTAGGGATCAGTGAGTACATACCTAACAGGCATGTATTCTCATTGAGAAAAGCTGCAATATTAAAGTATGGTGCCACCAATTGTTTAACAGAATTGAATAGTTTAGCAATTTTTGGACATGCCCATAATTTGTGATATAGGGTAGCAAATTCACAACCACAATCCCACAAATGGCTGAGGAAAGTTTTTTGATCTAAAATAGCTTGGTGTGCATATAATATAGATTATGCAAAATAGTGAACTGGATATTCCTTAGATGGTCTTGTTTGATTAAGACATAAATGTCTGTCCAAATCTTTTCCCAGGTTTTAGCCGGGAAATCTTTGTTATAATTATTTCTCCAATAAAAGGCTTTGGGAGTAAACCTGGACATGATATGAGTTGAAATTGATTTATATAGTTTAGCTATTGCTTTCCAGCTCCTGGATACTGTTCACAAACTACTTAGCATGGTTCCAGCCCCCTTGGTTTTCCCAAGAAATGATAAATACATAGGCCTATTTGGTACAATACGAAGAGGCTCTCATGGGCCACTCCAAATTTTAATTGAAGTTCTGGAATAGATAGGAGGGTCGTACCTGAAACAAAGCTTCCTAAATGTAGCTTATTAGAATAGTTCCCTGGAAAAATTCGAATTGGTTCTTGCCTATCTGTAAATTTGGATTATTTAGTAATGGTTGCTTTAAATCCCTTAAGTTAAGTTTCTGAAGCAAAGAACAAAGTTGTTGCACTGCCCTTATATCCCAGCCAAGGGGGAATTCTTTACTTTCCCTGGAGCTTTAGACCAAGGGGTATATAAAAGAGCCTCTAAGTCTGTCCTGCAAGAATTTGCTTGCAACCAATCTAAAAACAACCAGGGAGGGGTGCTTGCTTGAAAGATTGTAGTAGATTGCCAATGCAAAAATCTATTAGCATGGATAGCTAAATAATAAACATAAAAATCTGGTAATTGAAGCCCACCCAACCCTTTAGTGCGAATAAGCTTAGCATAAGCCATTTGTAAGGTTTTGCCTTTCCAAAGAAAGTCAGAACAGATCCTACAAAGAGACACAAAAAAGGACTTTGGCAGGTAGATGTTTAGGTTACATAGAGGGTAAAAGCATCGGGGCAAAATTGACATTTTAAGAATATTAGCCTGGCCCCAAAAGGACAGTGGTAGCTTATTCCATCTCACCAAATCTTCTTTAGTAGTTTTTAATAATGGAGCTAGATTAAGGTCCTTGAGGTTAATGAAGTCATTAGATATTTTAATACCAAGATAGGTTAAATATTCACTTTCCCACTGTAACCCCATGGATAGGCTCCAATCCTTGGATAAGAGAAGGGGTAACGGATAAACTATAGTTTTATTTTTGTTGAGCTTATAACCTGAAAAGGAGCTAAAGTGGGAAATAATTTGTAACACACGTGGAAGGGATTGCCTGCTACTAGATACATGAACTAGCAAATCATCTGCAAAAAAGGATAATTTACATTCCTGATGCTCCAACTGTATACCCCTTATTTCTTCATCTAGTTTTAAGACTCTAGCTAAAGGCTCTATATACAAATTAAAAAAATAAGAAGAAAGAGGGCAACCCTGATGAGTACCATGACATAATGGGAATACGTTCGAGATAAAGTTGTTACATTGAATTCTAGCTGATGGGCAAGAATACAAAACTCGGATTTGGTTAATAAAGTCTAATTCTAATCTGGCTTTCTCTGTTTCTTGACCCACATCAACTACCAACATCTGAATCTCCTTTTATTTTCATGCACATAATATTAGTTTTTAGTTTGTAAAATAGTTCTGTTTGTCAATTATCCTGCCTGTTGGACCTCACCTGCCTGTTTATTTGTAACCAATGTACCTGTGTCTGTAACATCATCTTCTGTATAATTCCATTTGTTGACATGGAGCCTTTGTAAAAGAGCCCCTGGCTCAAAGGTGTTAATTCTGAGATTCAATGAATAAATAGAGAGATGCAGACTGATCACATATACAGTAAAGAAACATTAGAAAGCATAATGTACAGACTAAAACATTTCTTCAATAGTCTTTTTGTGATTTTCAAACAGTACATGTGACAAAACTCATAATAAAATTAACCTTTGACCTTCCAGAAAAGCACTGTATTATTTGTGAGGGGCACATCAGTATGCTGCTACTGCAGGCCACCAGCATTATTTCCCCTGCTTCCCCATCGACTGAAGGCTGGGAAGCACATGCGATAAAGCAACAAAGGGGGAGAGGAAGACCAGCTAGAACATTAACTTCAATGAGGACTGTAACTGCAGAGAAGATTCCATCCTAGTTTGAGGAGTTTTCTAAACAAACCAAGTCCACCAGAGCAGCTAGATTGGGGTGAGGGGTTCACAATGCCTGGTGAACCACAAAATTGAACCTCCGGATGCCCAAGTCACATGGTTTGATTCCCTGACCCACTAGGCTCTGAAGGAGCCAGGGGAGAAGACACACAAGTGAAAACTGCAAGCAGGTAACATCCTGACTGATAACAGCATCTTATTGGCATGCCAGCAAGGGGAATCTGCACCTGCTATGAACTGGCACAGCTGGGTGGCTGGAGTGGGGCACATACAGAAGCATTCTAAGCTCCCCTACCCCCAGATCATACCCAAACTCAGATGAAAGCAGCTGATCTTGGTTGAGGGAGGGTAGGCTGTTCAAAAAGCCACTCTTAGCCAGATGATAAGGAATCAAATGAAGTTACCAGCTGGATTGCCCCCCCTTCACATTGGTAATGTTGTTAAAGTTTCCCTTGCTTAAACAATCACCTTCCCACTGCCTAATGAGGCAGAGAGAATTGAGTAAAGCACAATGAAAATGCTCCAGCCAGGAGAATTGTGCAAGTCTCTAAGGACCCAAGGACCCTTGCTCCTGGCCAAACTCTGAGACCCATTCCCATTTCAGGCTATCATCCAAATGCTGTACTAGCCTTAGAGGCTCAGCCAGCAGTAGAGGGAGGGAGGGAGGGTGGATGAATCAGAGCAGAGCAGTGTTAGTTGAACTACACAGTTTTTGTTTTATTCATTCTGTATTACTCATTTTGCCATTCTTTTTTTTATAATGTAGTTTAATGCCCCTTCTACCTGCACCACAAATGGAAGGGAGAGGTGAGTGCAGAACAGTGTTGGTGATACTCCCCCTAGATGTTGGACCTATGTGGTCCCATACCCTGGTCACCACTATGTGCATCTTAAATTAGGAGAAAGCAAAGTCCACCAAACCTCTTCTTCCCCTTAGGTGACCCTGCCAAGCAACAAGAGACAGGTTGTCCCAAGCATGCCAGCTCTAATGCCAACCAGTCCATGGTCCAAAGTAATCAACTCACCTCCACTTCAATACAGTACAGTACTTCTTTTGTTCCCCACAACTGCAAAGTGAAACCACATTGTTGGTGTTTCTCTTACTTTTCATTTTTAAAGACTTGATCCCATCCAATGATACAAAGAGAGGGAGAGAGGGCTCTCCAGAGCAGGACTAGTCGATTTGCTGGACTTATACATATGAGACTACAAGACCTTGCATCCAGGAATGCAGACCAAACAAGTCCCTCGTTGGAAAATGGATGGTCTTAAAGTGCTATGAAATAGCTGGAACTCTAAACATATTCTTGTGTTGGTCAGAGGCAGCCACAAACAAGAACTTACCTTACTGATTAAGCCATGCCTAAAGGTGAAAATTCATGCACAGTGGCTGACGTAATGCAAAAGTCCATTAAAATCACTTTCAAATGAGGCAGTGTGCTCATGCGTAGCTTAAGGAACAAGCTGTGCTTGAATCAATGTAGTTAGGCACAACTTTTACCTCTATAACATCACAGTGTTCTAGAAGTGGCAACAATGTAGTATTAATGTGGAACAGAGTCAGTCATCTATATTTCTGGAGTGCTTTCAGCTACAGACCAATCTAATACCTTATTTGAATGGACATTCTATGGATCTTCAAACTGTGATGGTTGTAAGGCATGAATGTGTCTCTTTAAGCTACCAATAGTCAATCATAATAAAAATTAAAAAACATCCCTGCGTCCCACTTCCCAAATTAATCCACTTCAGCCTGCATTCGGTAAAACACAATATTTTTCCCATGTGAGGTCTGGGCCACAACACAACAGCTAAGTTAGTCTCACCACAAATTGTAGCAGCACATTCTGAAACATTCAAAGATCTTACCAAATTTTCTTGAAATTGACCTGGAGCTTCTTGGGCAACAGGAAAGTAGGCAATTTTGGATGATAGGAGAGAGCAGAAGGAGATCTGGGCCCTTTCAGGGTTTCTTAGTCTTTTGTGGTTCTTGTTGAAAAGTATTAAAATTGAGGTCTGTTTGTCTATAGTTTAAACAATCTCATACATTAAAATAAATATACATTGTAGCACCACAACTATATTTTGTGATGATCTACCAAAAATGATGAAGGGTAGGTGAGGGGAGAAAGAAAGAGTGGTCATCCTTATAACAAATAGAATTGAAAAATAACAAAGGTCCCTCTGCAGCTCTTGAGTGTATTGAGATAGAGGACCTACTGTAATTTTTACAAGGGCCTGAACCCCATCAGCTCATGAAAATGGCCATCTAAACCCAATGAGTGCCCCCTCTGCATATGCAGAGCAACTCATTGCACCCAAAGTATGGGTTGCCCTGGTCCTCTATACCTGGTTTCATTCCAACTGTAGATCTGCCTTGCAGCCAATAGGTGGCAGGACATTTTCATCATCCACACTACCCTATACACTTTTGACTTCCCCAACATCTGTTTAGACTCAGCACTACTAAGCCTGGAGACCCAGAAGTGGCACTTGTTCACCCTCTCAGCACTTCTGCTGTACAACTTTGAGGGATCTGATTTGCCCCCAACCTGTTGTTCCAGTCCTGCATGATGTCATGTAGGAGTATGTTCATGTGTCATTTTTAATTTTATTAACCTAGTGTGTGCCCCTTATCGAGATAGGGTAATCACTGGATTACTTCCATATCCTAAACTCTCCTGTTTCACAAGGAGCAGGAGATACACTCAGGCACTGACTGTGACCAAGAACTGGCTCAGGTATAACCCCAGAACTTCTCACAGCCCATGTGGGCTCATGGTGCAGGAATTCTGGGGGCTATGTACAGTATAGGGCCAAGCAGAGATAGGTCTTGATGTGCAACACTATGTGTTGCAGATAAGCATTATTTATATATATCCAGGACATATTTGTGGATCAGTACCTTAGTTAGTATTAAGTAGGGAAGCTGAAAGAGAGTATAAAACTATTACGTGGCAATGGGATTGGAAGTAACCTCAATAAGCATATTAAGAGCATTCCTATAGGGGAAAAGGAACACAGAGCTTCCCTATATACAGACAATATCTTGATGCACTTTCAACAGTCTATCACTTCCCTCAAGGACATCCTTCATAAAATCCAAGAGTTTAGTAAACTTCTTGTTTGCAAGCTCAATGTAACTAAGACCATGGTTTTCCCCCTTAATTACAAAGTCATCAGGCATGATTTAGCTCCACTCAATCTCTCTTGGAGCCCCTTCTCCCTACTGTACCTGGCATTTGCATCTCAATCTCCTGGCATCGCATAATCATGGAAATATCATAACCTTACTGTCTACACTCAAACAAGATCTCCACTGGTGGTCTCTCTCCCTTTTACATTGTGAGGCAGGATCAATATTATCCAAATGAATATCCTGGGGGGCATGTGATGCAGCTAAGCTGAATGCAGTAAGACTCCTGTTGCTCCACTCCTTGGTAGCTTTTTTGTTCATTTTTTAACCCTTTTCAGTGGTGTTTTGTGTTTCTAATTGTCTCACCTACTTGATAAGATGGCCTGGAATCAAGAGAAAGCTGCATTATTGGCTAAGAAAAATGATAAACTATTAGCCTCTTCTCCACCTGTGGATGATGGCTGTGCTCCAGGCCCGGACACACAGATAGAAAGGGAGTTGGATGCAAGTTTGGCAGTCTGAGGAACTGACTGAAATTAAACCCTTTATGGGCAGTATTCGTACAAACCTAAATAACATTACCATTACCTTAACTGCCCTGCGTATGTCCGTCAAAGCTCTTGAGCATCGAGAGGAGCAATCAGAGTCCCAAATTAATCAGCTTGAGGACTGGGCCCATCCTGCAGAACATCGACTTGGCCTGTCAGAGCATGAAATTTGGGCCCTCTAGGAGAAATTAGGTGATTAGGAGACCAGAAATTGCAGAAGCAACATAAGGATCTTCTGTCTCCCAGAGAGGGCAGAGAATAGCAACATGATAAGTTTTTTGTAGATTCATATCTGAGACTGGCTTAAGTGACAACTGGGCACAATCATAGAGATAGAGCGGGTCCATGGAGTACTGACCTGCCCTCCGACTGGAGATGTGTCTGCATGTCCAAGACCAGTGGTCCTAAAGCTGTTGTGCTATATGGATCGGGAGAATATCTTAAAAAGTGCATAGTCTCTGAAAGAGATTGTTTGGCAAGAATCCCGTTTAACTCTCTGGCCAGACTATCCAAAGAGGGTTTTGGAAAAGAAGAAGACATTTGACTGAATGTGTGACCTTGTCAGGGAGAAAGGGCCCATTGCATTTTGACACCCTTGGCTGTCTTGAAAATATGGGTGCACAATAGACCGGAGTCTTTTGACTCACCTGAAGCTGCAAGGCAATTTCTTTATGATTTATCTCGACTCACGGTGGAAGAAATTGCAGCTGGAACCAGGATGAACCAAGCTCCTAAACCACAGCGGACCTTCAAACTTTCTTTCAAACTTTCAAACTTTATTGGATTTCAAATTGAGATAAAATTATCTCTTTTGCAATTGAATCCGACATTTAACATAACATCACAAAAACAGACACACATACACAATTTCAGTTTCAATATAATACTGATTAATTTAAGTTATGGCACAACCCCAAATATCAGCAATTTATCCATAACAATTACAGTGTTTACTATATAAAGTCATTAAAAAAGACTTAAAACGATTAAATGGTAGGAATATTGCACATTTCAACCTTTTAGATATTTGTTCCCAAGTTTTAGGTACTAAATTTGAAATTGTTTTATCACCAAATTTTGTTCTGGTTCTAGATCTAGAAAAACTTTTCTGGAGAGAAGATCTTTAATTATGTTGATTCTGTGTTCATATTTGCAATATGTTTAACAAAAAGATAGGCAATGACAGTAGCACAAACTTATACACAAGTAAATTCCAGTGATAGTCTCTCCTATCGAATAATGAAATGAGGCCTGAATTTTGGTATGACACACAACAGTAAGTTCTAAATGGAAGGTTTGTTATAAATCTCAACGCACTATTGAAAAGGACATCCAAAGAACACAGCAATGAGTTTTTTGCATTTTTATAAATTATGTCACCATAATCTAATATTGGTAAGAATAAGGCAGAAACCAATAATTTCTGAATCTTTAGACTAAAGAGAGCTCTATCCCTATAAAACAAACTTAGAAGTTTCTTCAGTTTCATTGACATAGACGTTATATGCATTTCCAAAGTTACATTTTTGTCTAGTATAACTCCTAAGTATTTATAGGAGTTTACTCTATGTTAATTGCTGACAAAGATTTAAGTTCTCATATAGTTGAATCTTTAAGATCTTGTTTACTAAACAACATCCAATGTGTTTTTTTCTCATTCAATAGCAATCTCAAGTTGACAAGTTCCCTCTGTATTTTATTAAAATCTTGTTGCAAAACAACCATTGCTGTATCGACATCATCAATCCTAGTATACAAAATTGTGTCATCCGCATAAAGTTGTATATAAGTTTTAGATGAACAGTAAGTTGGCAGATCATTTATATATATTAAAAAAGGAGGGGGCCAAGTACAGACCCTTGAGGTACCCCATTTAATAGGGTAGCTGATGTAGAACACACACCTCCTATTTTAACAGATTGTAATCTCTCAATCAAATAACTATGAAACCAGCATAATGCTGGAATACCTAATCCAACATTTTTTAACTGATTAAGTAATATAATATGATGAACTGTGTTGAATGCCTTTGACAAATCCAGAAATAATGATAGAACCTCCTGTTTTTTGTCGAAGGCATTAAACAGGTCATCAACTACTTTTAAAATTGTATATGTAGTATTATGCCCTTTTCTAAATCCAGATTGCAAATGTGTTATTGTATTATGTTTAATAAGATAATTAGTCAATTGAATACTCACTAGTTTTTCAAGTATTTTTGCACATATTGGTAATACTGAAATAGGTCTACAGGATCCTGGGTTTGATAGATCACCCCCTTTGAATACTGGAGTAACAAAAGCTGTTTTCAAATCAATTGGTAATTCACAACTATCCAAAGAAAAGTTAAAAATATATGTAAGATGAGGTGCTAATAATTCAGCTGCTAATTTCAGAAAAAAAGGGGAATCTCATCATATCCAGGACCTTTTCTAATATTTAAAGTCTGTAACTGTTTTTTAACATCATATGATTCAATTGGACTAAATGAAAACACAGGTCATTTAAGTCCACTACCAAAATCAGTATCCAGAACAGGGAGTGGCAGATCTGGATGTATTTTTTTAAATGCATCACCAACAGAGACAAAAAAGGAATTCAATACATTTATCTTGTCACCATCCATCACAAAAGTTTTTCCTTCAAATGACAAAAATGTTGGCAAGTTAACTGAACCTTGTTTCCCCTTCATCAAATTTATGCCCTTTCATAGTGCACGTGGATTTTCTTCTAATAAGGAAAAATAATTTTCATAATATTTCCTTTTTTGTTTCCTAATATTTTTAGTACAATTATTTCTAGCGACCTTGAATGCCAAGACATCCTTAAATTCTTTAGTAGTTTTAGCTATATGCCATAATTTTGATTTTTTATTTATTAAATCCTTTAGTACTTGTGTTATCCAGGGCATTCTTTTTCTATTATTTACATTTTTTAACTTAAGTGGGGCATGTTTATTTATAACTTTCACAAGAGACCATTTAAAAAAAAGCCATGTTGTGTGTACATCTGGACAAATATACATTAAATTCCATTGAATTTTTGCCACATCATTCAAGAATGCCTGTTCATTAAATTGATTGAACATCCTTACATAAGTAAATTGTGATTGTCATTTCTCCATCTGAGTATCCGTTATACAAGAAGTATAACAATGATCACTCACATCATTTTCATGAACTACTGATGTGTATCTTTCAGGTCTATTTGTAAATATTAAATCCAATAAAGTATGTTTTTCATTATTTGATTTATGCAATCAAATAGGTGTATTAATCAATTGTTACAAATTAAGAGCTGCAAACTGATTTAGAATCATTAATTGAGGAATTAACATATTCCAATTAAAGTCTTTGAGCAATACTGTTTCACTCTTTATAAAGGGAGCAATATGTTCACATAAAGTTTATAATGCAGAACTTTTAACAGATGGAGGTCTATAACTGACCAAAATATTTAATAAAATACCTATATTTCCTTGTATTTGTACAAATAACAAATCCAATTGATCTGGAAAAGTTTTAGCAAGTTTCAATTAACCCTTATATGTGTTATTTAAGTACAACATAACCCCCCTCCCCTTTTTGTTGTCTATCCTGCCTAAAAACATAATCATTCTCTATGGATACATCAGCATCTTTGATTTTACATGAAAGGCAAGTTTCTGTTAAAGCTAATACATCTGGTTTAACTGTTTCAATTTGAGTTCATATTATATCCAATTTGGGTAACACACTTCTAACATTTAAGTGTAAAAGACCCTAATTTTTCCTCTCCCCAAAATCAGTCAAAGAATATTCATTTCCTAACTGAGGACCAGGGTTCACATGTACATCACCAAAGATTAGCAAACTAATTAGTATCAATTTCCTAATCCATACAAAATTATTTTTTGAATATATTTTCAGTTTTGGTTTATCTCTAATATGTTTATAATATATCTCTGGTGCACACACATGTGAAATACCACAGCCATCAGCTGATACTAAAACAAAGCTCTCAGTCAAATCAAACCTCTCTACATATACATTGGGAAGAAAAATCTAATTTCCTACAATTTGTATGGGATTTATATTTACAAAATTTCCCACATTAGGGTTATACTTTCCCACAATACACAGTATTGCTGATAAAACTACCAGTATAACAGGCATAATAACAGCGAACATACCTGCTAATAGTTTAATAAAACAGATTAAATTATCAGGCATACAATTTCTTATACTCTAAAAGTAAAATCAAAGACTGTTGCAGAATGAAATTTTCTCTTCCGAGTGGTGCTCGCACCACTCACGCTCGTGCAGTAGCAGTGCGAGGTTTAAATAGCCACTCTGCCCCTCCTCCCAGTGCGATGTAGGTGCTGTCTGCCACCCCTTCACAGCTGAATCAGCTTCGGTAGACTGCAAGGTGTAACAAGCACAGGTAGAGCAATGGCACAGTTCACAAATTAGCTGGATGACACAGTTACTGCAGCTTTCATTAACACAGCAGTTGTAGCGCTGAAAGATGTACCTGGTCAGCGAACTAGCAGTACAAGCTTTAAATAGCTTCTCTGCTTCTCCTCGCAGTGCAATGTAGGTGCTGTCTGCTGCCCCCTCACAGCTGAATCAGCTTCGGCAGAATCAGGACTGCAGCCTGATCCCACTCTCCTGTGCAGGGTGCTTCGAGGCATTGGATCTTACCACCCTGCCACCATCACAGAAGGAGGACATTATGGACTGAAGAATTATCATAGTGGTGTTGGCATTTCTTTTTCTGACCAATGAAGAGCTCAGATATCCCTTGTTGTTATTATAGAAGGTAAACTTTTGCTTTAGTAATCCTCTGGTGTGGGGGAGATTCTCTCCCCCACTGTATATTATATTATGGGGTTATATTTCTGATTGCTCTGGCTTTAGTTATGTTAGAAGGAAACTTGGTAATTTGAAGGGTGGTGGTTGGATATTGTTGATGGATGTCGGAGGGTGGTGGGGTTGTTCTGAAGGCACCTGTAGCTCTGAATTGACAATGAATGTTACTTTTGTGAGTAATTATGACTGCAAATTGGGGGACAGTTGAATGCTCAAGGGAATAGCAGTTGAGGTTTGTTTTCTGTCCTTTTCTTAGTGTTAGAATCAGTCATAGTTTAGGGGGCACTAGTACTCTCTTTTCAGTTGAAGGAATCATTTGGAGGCCTTCTTTATTGGGTTTAGTTGGGGCATATGCTTTGCTGAGCAGCCCTTAGGGGCATCTCTAGCTTGGGCCAGGTCATTTTGGTAGATAAGGCAGGAAGATATTGCCTGTTTATTCCACTACTGTTTATTTAGTTTTGCTTTCTTTTTCTGAAGTATTGTTGTTTTATGTATATTCTGGTAAAGTAATGGAATATACTGATTTAAGTTGATAACTCTTTCCAGTCCTGGGCTCCATATGATTTTGCATCAAGAGCATTGTTCATTAGTTAGCATCAGACTACACCCCTTTCCTTGAATCAGGTGTTGGAGTTAGGGGAGAGTCTTTATTGGGTAAGAAATATAGTGAGATATTTTTCCTCCTTTGTTATTAATAGTTACTCCTCATTTAACTTTTGGGAGGGGAAGTGGTTTATAGTACTTTCAGAAGGTTCCACTATTTCGTGGCTACCTTTTAATTTGTCAACTGTTGGCACAGCGGCAGCACAACACCGCCAATTGGTGTCGTGCCATCGCTGGGAGAATGAGTGTTTTCTGTGGGGGGCAAAGCTCCCATACCTCCCGCACTAAAGATATCTGACTCCAGTCAGAGTTAGTCCAGGGAAGGGGGAAAACACCCCGGTGGCAGCAGTGTCTAAATACCTGAAGATCATCACAGCAAACTGTGGAAAATGTCACTGTGATGGTCTTCGTAATATTTGCATTGCTGCGCCATCGGTATACCCTTTTGGAATACAGAAGTCATAGAGTTTCTATATATTTTGTAGAACTGCAATGGGCCATCTATGGAGGATTAATGGGAAACGATAGCAGAGGGAATCTGGGGGGGGGGTATGCCAGCTTTATGTTAGCTTTCTCATTAATAGGATGTGTTTGGTGTCTCATTATGATGTCATCATATATTTTGGATACTAATTCATTTTGTAAGATATAGGGATACTATGACATGGGGGATGGAAGGTTCTTGGTTGTATTCTTCTACTGTTAGGATTATTACTTATACAGTTGTTAGTTATTATAATACTACAGGGAAGCGGGAGGGTTTATTCTTTTGGGAGAAGGGTGCCATGGAGTGGAAGCAGTCGCCCCATGCATACACAGGGTAAATGAAGAAGGGGATTCTTGGAATTACACTTGCTATTATCTTACTAGTGATTATGTTAGTTACATTCTTGGACAGCTGTGATGGGAGCACTTGTTATTTTATTTTTGCCACTGTTGGGACAGGTGGGGGGGATGTGACTGCATTCCTTGGGCTATGTTTACTGTTGTATGTCACCCTATGAGGTAGTTTCCTGGAATGTGCAGGAAATAAATAGTCTCATTAAGTAGAAATTGGTATTAACACATGTCAAGAAATTAGGTGGGCAAATACAGGTAGTTTTTTTTTGGAGGACACTTATTACAGAAGGATGTGGATAGATTTAAAGTATCCTGGAAAGGATAAGTTTTTACTGCATGGGCTTCCTCTTAGCAATGGGGGTTGGGGGTTATGATATTGTTGTCTACAAAGGTGAAAAGCAGCAAGAAATGGGTTCAGCGGACTTAACTTTGTTGCAACAAATTTGAGACTTGCAGTTTCAAATTAATGTGCTGAACAATCAACAGGCTACATTTGGTTTATCCAGGACTCATCAGGCACACTGGGAGGGGGGAAGAAAAGACAAACTGTCTACTGGCCTATTGGTTAAAGCAAATGGAGGTCTCAAAGAAGGTGCCTGGGATAAAAAAGGGGGAAGGTATTATTTTTGACCCTAAGGTGATTAACTATGCTTTCTGGGATTATTACGCCCAACTTTATTTGTCAAAAAGGGGTTTGGAGGACTGTGCAGCATACATTTGGGAGTTTTTAAACTCCTTAACTCTACCTACCTTGACTGAGGAACAGCAAAGGGAGTTGGAGAGGCAGATTTCACTGGAGGAGGTTCAGAGGACTATGCAACAATTTAAGGAGGGTTAAGAGCCTGGGGTCTTGTTTGCTTCCTGTTTATAAAACTGTGGGAGATTTGGTAGGGCCTCTGTAAGTGGATGTATTAGAGGAAGCATCAAGGA
The DNA here is from genome assembly GCA_016271365.2 of Neoceratodus forsteri. Lineage (NCBI taxonomy): Eukaryota > Metazoa > Chordata > Ceratodontiformes > Ceratodontidae > Neoceratodus > Neoceratodus forsteri. The sequence continues at coordinate 661,623,787 of CM028130.1, read as the reverse complement.
TGGAGAAGTTTCATATGACTATGTATGAAGCAATGATTACAGTCTTACCAAAGCCAGGGAAAGATCTGTATTAATGTGTCAGTTACCACCCCATATCCCTACTGCATGCTGATTATAAGATTTTAGCAAAAGTCTTGTTGGGTCGGGTGGCTAAGGTTTTACTGGATTTGATACCTCCTGACCAGGCTGGCTTTGTGGGAGGGTGGGACAGGGCAGGCCATATTCATCAGTTGGTAGATTTATTTTGGTTATCATGATCAACGCAGGGAGGGTCTGCAGTTGTCACTTTAGACATGGGAAAAAGCATCTGATCCCTTTGAATGGGACTGTCTTTATGCAGTCCTCCATAAATTTGGCTTTGGTTCAAATTTTCATCACTGGGTAAAGATTATTTACTCCTCTCCTTGGGCAGCAGTTTCCACTAATGAGAAAATATTGCCATCATTTTAGCTAGAGAGAGAGGCACTCGACAAGGATGCCCACTCTCTCACACTTTATTTGTATTGGCTATAGAATCCCTGGCTCACAAAATCTGGGAATCCCCAGATATCTCAGGCTTTTTTGTGGGTACGAAACACTATAAAACCATACTTTTTACTGACCACATTCTCCTGACCTTATCAAATGTGACCTCCTCAATACCAACTTTAATGAGTCTATTGAATTCTTTCTCTACCCTATGAGGGCTGAAAAGCAATTGGGATAAGATAGAACTAATACCTATGAATGCTAATTCGGTGAACTTATCTGTACCAGTTTTGGATCTGAAATGGTTCTCTCATCCTGTTAGGTACTTGGGCATTCGTATATTCCCCAGGTTAGTGAATTGGCTCTTTTTAAATCTGCACCCTTTGCTCACTACCTTAAGGGCAGATATGACTCAATGGTGCCATCTTCAACTCTCTCTTTTAGGCAAGGTGCAAGCGATATGAATGATGTTTCTCCCAAAACTGCTGTATGTTATTCAGTAACTACTCCTTAAAATAGTGGACTCAACGTGGCAGCAATTGGTGGCTGTCCTTTTGCAATTTTATTGGGAGGGTAAGAAGCCCCAGTTGTCAGCTTTATGTCTATTGGCCACCTTCACTAAAGGTGGTTTTCATTCTCCATGTTTTAAGGGTCATTATCTTGCCACAGGTTTGCATCAAATTTGGATGTGGTTGCACTCCAAATGCTGTAAGTCTTTTGTTCATTGGCTTGAGTTGAAAAGTGAGTTATCCAAATTGGTTTCCCCAGAAAATGTTCTTTTGAATCCCAAAAAGGTCAGCCAATTCCTTACCACTCTAGACTATGCCCTTCATATTTGGAGGGGTGTTTGGTCATGTATGGGCTGGGGTGGAATGTTCCTATTCACCTTTTGCCTCTTTGGTCAAATCCCAAGGTGCTGATAGAAGGATCTAGTGTTAACTGGACAATGTGGTCAGGGAGTGGAATCAAAAGGGTAGGGGATCTTTTTGCCATGTATTTGGGATGTATAATGTCCTTTAGGGAATTGTAGCAATGGTTTTCAACCCAGGCAGGCACCATTGATGGTATCTTCAATTGCGACACCTTATACAGCAACAGTTGGGAGGGCCCCTTCAGTTACCAGTTGATCTTCAATGGGAGGAAGTATTTGGATGGCTTGGGGAAGTTCAGGTGGTTCCTAAATGCCCTATGCTGGTTAGGATCTATAGAGTGTTACTGGAAGATTTCACTCCAGGACTTCAGGAAATTCACAACATATGGAAACAACAGTTGGGGTATTCTTTATCGGAAGATGAATTGTATCAGATTTGGTCAAATGCATATGGGGAGTGTAGATACTATGCCAGATGCTTCATGCATTGAAAACTCTGCTGTTGTGGTATCAAACTTCTTCTACTTTACATGTTATGGGCTTTGTGCAGCACCCCTGTTGCTTATGCTTTAAGGTACCAAAGGGTAATATACTTCATCTGCTTTGGGGCTGTTCAGACCAGAAGGTTTGGGGCCAATTCTTGTCCACTATGGAGGCAGTCCTTAGGCTCATAATGCCATTGGATGTATCACTTATAGTGTTGGGCAACACCAGGAAAATGGTAGTTGCTACACAAACCCAGAAGGTATGGTTTCTGGCTGCATAGAAAAATCAAAGTGACTTCTCCTGGGCAGATGGTGATCATCTACACTCCCCACTTATGATGAATGGATTGAGGGAATGCTACGCTTAGAGAGTAACGAGAGGCTGTCATATATAGCTATGGGTAAGTACGGGTGGTTTGAAAGTGTTTAGCAGGATTTTTTAACTTACTGAGGTGTTTCCTTCAGCTCAGGTAGGTTACTCCTTTCCCCCTGCACAAAGTAGGGGTCATTTGGGAGTGCATATCATTGATACAATGACAGTAAGACAGTGAAGACCAGTAAAGTGAAACAATCAGCTGTTCACTGTACTGTTCCACTGTGTTACCTACAATGCTGTCTCCGTGGAGTTCACCCTCTCCACGAAACAACTCTAACTCAGAGTTGATAATGTTTAGTGAGGGGAGTATGGGGGGCTCTACACTTGTGTTCGTGGATGGCACAATGCCGACTGTTGGCATTCTGCTATCACTATAATCGCATTCAGCATGATTCTTGTCAATGTGGCATGGTGGAACCATTTGGGAGAATTTCCAAGTGACTCCAGTATACCTAGGATTGATGATGGTGGTCATGCTGGGAGGCAGCCACTTTCTTCCTCTTTCTGTCCCCTATCCATTTGTTTGTTCCCTTATGTTTCTTCTTGGTGCCAATGTTAATTAGTCTTGTGCTCTTGTTAACATGTGTTGCTTTATGCTAATAAACTTACCTCATTTTACTTGATGTTGTGATGATATTAGCTAGGGATAGCCCTTGCTCTGAGTTAGGTCATTGAATATAAGGGTTTAATCTGTTAGGTAATACAGGTGCTCCCAAGTGAGTAATTATGTAACTGTGTAATGACTTGAATTAGTGTGGGACATATGGGATTTGTTTTTATTTATTTATTTATTACATCTAGGATTACAATACCTTTGAGCCAGGGCTCTTTTACAAAGGTTCCAAGTCAGATTGCAATTGAAAACATAAGACATGTAAGTCAGATTACAAATTCAATGCATAGGACAAGGTTGCAAAAATGTAAACAGAGTTACAAAGCATCTGAGAAACAAAACATGTTTTGGAGGCTAGGTTACAAGGAGATAGCCGATGAGGTACAGAGAAGATAGAGGAAAAGAGAGAGGAAGAGTAGGGGGGGAGAGCTATAGAGGAGGAGGAGCACAGCCAGAGGCATTGTCGTAGACATAACATGGGGAAGTGCATGCTAAGGGGTATTCAAGTGATAATTGGAGAGAGAACTGCGTAAGGTTAGGGAAATATTCATTTAAGTGTATTATTGATAACTTTGGTGGTAGTATTATACCTATCTATATAATGTTATTAGTGATGTTCTTTGTGGATATACTTTAGTCCAGTTTCTTATATGTTCTCATTATTGTCCTGTTGACTTGTTCTCATTGTTATTGTGGTTGTTGTTAAAATCAATAAAGTATTAATAAAAAAAATGAACATCATTCTCCACCTCTTATACCTCCAATATGCTCACTGTTTGACATCCCCTTAATCAGTTTCAAACTCTTCATGGGATTATCTCCTCTTTTCTCTGGCAAGGTAGATGTCCCAGACATGCTTACATCAAACTAGCAGCCCCCAAATTTGCCGGGGGCTGTGGCCTCCTTTACTTACTAATCTACTACTACGCAGCACAATACATTTGCTGGGCTCCCTCCCTTCCTCTTCCCCATAATACCTTTCTATAGCTCTCAGTGGCTTACCATAGAGGAGGACCTTTGTGACCAACACAGCCTTACTTTTTCCTTATTGCTCTACTCAAAGACGGCCTCCATACCTAAGACCCTTAGGGATACCCCTATTGTTACACTTCTTGTGCAACTGGCATGGCTTGTTAAAACCCCTCTAGCAGCCTCACTAACAGAACCCCTTTGACATGACCACAGGTTTTTGTGTCAGGAGGAATCCTCTACATTGGCCAGAATGGCAGTCAAGTGACCTGTCCACTTCTGCTAATCTCTCTTCAATGATAGCAATTGGGCCACTTTTTCCAAACTCCTAGCCAGCTGTCATCATCCCTCAAAATACGTTTTCATTTATCTTCAAGTTAAGCATGCAGTGGTGGGATTAGTAGGCACCTGCCCTCCCAGAGACCCATACCCCCTCACCTTGCCCCAATTGATTCAACTTGCCAGTTCGCTCCATCTCATTTCCTACTTGTATAATGCCATTTGTTCTCTGGTGCCACATAGATTTGGGTGACCATTCACTTATTGAGAGGAAGCCATGTCCTGGGATGCTTCTGACTGCGGCTGGGAAGGCATTTGGCTCACCACCCACAAATACATCAAAATAGACAATTGTAGGTTAATGCTGGATAAAATCTTACAAAACATGTATTATACTTCTGAAAAATTGTATACCTGGAAGATACTTGACACTCTTTTATGCCCCAAATGTGATTCTCAGGTTGGTACACTGAAACACATTCTCTGGGATTGCTCCAAGATTCAGTCACTGTGGCACCAGGTTGCTCAACAGCTTGACCATCTCCTGGATCTATAGGATTCCTTCAGCTCTGAGACCTGCCTGCTGGGATTGGGAGAGGAACATCTCATGGGTCATCATAAACACCACTTTATGCTCATTACACTGGCTGTTAGGAAAGTCATTTTACAACATTGGAAAGACATGTTTTCTCCCACCTTTCAGGAATGACATGCAGAAGACATGCAGGCTCTTCACATGGAAAACATGCTTGCCTCCTTGTAGCACAGATATGCTACCTTCTGCTGCCATTGTGAGGTGATCTATTCTCTACTGGGAATCACAGATGTGGCATAGCATGGACACTTGGCTCCCACATAAATCCTTTTTGGGCCTTCACTTCTGTCTTGGTTGTGTTGACCCTTGTGTTCTGCCAACTCAAACCAGGCAGCTATTTTACTCACTCACACTCACATACACACAATAGCAATACAATAAGTACAGCAAGCCAAAGCTTTATTATAACAAAATATAATACAAAAGGTTATACATCACCGATTCAATAAAGCATCATCCAAGCCCTCTTCCAATGGCTGGGAAGCCCCCTTGTCAGCCTGGCTAGGAGTCTCTCAAACTGGGAACTGGCCCCACAGCGATGCGTCCACCCTGCAGGAGAGGCTTCTAACCAGGCATTGAGAAAGCTACATTTATATCTTATTCTATGCTAAAAATAATCGTGCAGCCCTCATAGTGTTGTTTTCCCACATTCTAGAAGCTGGCCGGGCTCCCAGGATGCTGCGAATTCACACCACAAGGACTGCTCAGAATTCCCTACACCTGCTAGGTCACTGTGCTCCAAACACTGGCCGGGTGCCTAGAACACTATGAGCTAAGCAGAAGTTTAAACAAAACTACAAAAACAGGTTGCCTGATAATATGCGACCTTCAAGTCAGCAAAATACACTGTCTGAAGCAAAACATAATAATGAGGCTATCTAAAGAGCAAAACACCAATTAAATGAAGCAGCATGTAAAATGGAGTCACACAATACAAAATGGAGTATAAAATGACATACATTACATGAAATAGCATACAAAATGAAGTGACAATAATCAACATATTATACTATCACTACATTCGGTCCTTTGATTATAGTGAATATGATTTGTATGATATTGGTACCATAGCAAAATTACTACGAATATAACATGATAAGTAACAAGTCCAAATAAGCAAGATAATTGTCACTACAACAATGATTATGATAGGATGTATCAGAATATTTAACACTTTTGTAGCTGATGGAGACCATCCTGTAAAAATATCCCACCAATAATGAGTAGTCTCTTGTTGAATCTTGGAACTTAAATCAATCATTTTATTTTTAACTATCGTAGTTTGCACCTGACTTTGCACTAATGATTTATTTCTTATTGCCAAATGAGCCTGCATTACGTCTGTTTCCTGAATTATCTGTTTAATTTTATTTAACGAGATATTCAATCTTGATTGATCTAAAATATTGGGCTGCCAATACAAAATAAGCATCTGCTCATTATCAGGGACCTGTGCATTTTACTGTGGTGGATGACATTACAATCCAATGATTACTAGGAATCCATGATTTGAACACGGTCCTCCACACATATTCATTATTACTCATTAAATCACTCTGGGCCATATTTCTTTGCATTGTAGAATACATATGTCGCATTGTGCATTCTGTCCAATCAATAAATCGTGAAATATTTTCTGCTACTCCCATTCCCCATACCTGTGAAGCATTAAATAACTGCAAGAACTCAAAATCATAATTCAAAGTTAATCTTTGGGATAAGAAAACAGTTGGCATCCATTGAGCTTGTAAGTTAATTAAGCTAAATACATCAATTCCTACTGCCTGAAGCCTGTTAGTCAGTGTTTCTATATCAACACTATTTAAAATTCCCATGCCTGCCTCTGCTTCACCTAATAGCGTATCATACCAAGCTCTTTTATATTTGCATTTTCTACTAAACATAAACGTTATGTTAAAATGGATTACATTTTTCTGATACCGCTACGCTACTGATGTACATGTGGATGGAACCTTAACTATACTATCATTGCTAATTACAGGATGATTTTTCAACACTGTAATGTGATCTGCCCAAGTAGTTCTATTAGTTATTGCAGTAGCATTCATGCAGAATAACGTGTCTATGTCAATCAAAGTAATACTTGCATTGAAAATGTCTGTTTGATTCATGCAGCAATCAAGTCTATGTTGTACAGTCACCATGCAACTGGTAAGTTGCAGCATTTAATAGCAGTCTTATTCTGCAAAGAGATTTCATCTGTTCTGTAGGCATATTGTCCTGGGCCACCAGTTGTCATCCAGAGATTGACCCTGGAGAAATGTCATGTTCAGTACCACACTTCTGTCCGGATGGGCAGCTAAAGTTCCCCATGGTTCTATCTTTGGTATCATTTTTCCAACTCCAGGTTCCTTTACAACCAGTGTCATTACAGTTAACCCTTTGAATCCTTCCTCCAGGGTAACTAGATCTGCCAAATGGACCATAAGACACACCAGCATTCCTTTTAAAATCCATTGCTGGACCTAGAAAGACACAAATTTCATTATTCTCGAAGATAACATTTATGTGCAGGCACGTATTCCCATTTTCTTTCCTGATCTGATGACTAGCACAGTGTTGTCTCGTCCGGTGGCTATCACCTCAGCTGGTTCAGGAGGGCCATTTGGGTTTATAACCCTATTTTAGCACCATTATTAAAACCTCCTGTAGATCTAAAACCTTTATCCCCCTTGCTGTTAAGAGTGTGGGGGCTTGTCCCTTATAGGGGTCATTTGTTAACTGGAATAATTAACAATTGAGCCACTCTGTCATACTGTTGAATTAACAGATTTTGTTCTCTACTATTCAACAAAATTACTTTCACTTCTCCTTGGTAATCACAATCAATCACCCTCCCAAAATTTGTATTCCCTTGAGGGCTAGTTCTGATTTAGGTGCTATCCAACCAAAATGTCTCGGTGGAATTTGTATTCCAATACCAGTTTCTATCACTTGAATGTTTCTGCTGTTTATTCTGTATTCTTGAAGGCATGTAAATCAAGTCCAGCAGCTTCTGGGGTTGCCCTGCAAGGAGACAGAGCTCCTGTAATTTCCCAATATAACACTGTTTCTGTAGTTGAGTAAGCCTGCACTTGCAAATTAGGAGTTATCATTCGCATTAAGGGGTCTCAGATTCTCCAATTGGTCTATTATTTAAAATCTGTAATGCTTCATGCAAATTCTCTTTCCATTTCAGTAGGCTCTCCCCAATTGTCCTTTCACAATATGAGGGATTGGTCTTTGTTGCCCATGTTGGCATATAGGACATTGAGCAATAACAGTTTTAACCAAATCCAATGTTAGGGTACACCTCTACTATATGCCCACCTGTAAGTGGCTTTCTCTCCCAAATGTCCACATTTTTGATATAGCTTATTTTGCCAGCCCTGATAACTGCTGACTTTGAGTTTCTTCAATATCCACTGGAAGAATCTTAGCTTTTTCATCTGCAATAGAATTATACCATCGTTCAAGTGTATCTGAAGCACAATGAGCATCAACATGAAATACAGTGGTCTGAGTATTTTGCACCATAGTCCATATTTCCTGCCACAGTTCTTTTCCCCATATTTCTTTCGAATAAATTTTCCACTCATCCTTAGCCCAAGTGGGCAGCCAGGTTGTTAAACCATTGGCTACAGACCATGAATCAGTATAAATATGACATGTACCTTGCAACCTTTGCGGATATTACACTGGAAGGGAGGAAGGGTAGCTTACCCCCTCCCTCCAAGCTCCTACTGGTGGAAGACACAGCTCGAGGTGCAAGAGACAGCTCGAATACTGTAGCAATAAAAAGGTTAGCTGTGAAACACAGACAAACAACAAAAACAAACACACATCAGCTTAAAAATAAAACAAGATTATTTCCATAGGATAAAAGAAGCCAAGCGTCCCTGGGTTCCCTTATCCTAAGCATGACAAAATGTCCAGATTGATGGTAATACCATACGTACGTATCTCTGTAGATGGTAAACTCTCAAAAACAGCTGTAATAGTCCTTTTTTCGAAATTGTAAAAGTTTGTTCCTCTTCACTTAGAATACTAGTTTTGCAATAAAAGTCAAATTACATGGTTCACTCTTGGTGTGCTTTCATGAAAACATACATTTTGTGTGAAAAGTTGTGCTTTAGGCATGGAATACACATCAAGTTTGAACTGGTAGTAACATAAAAATGTTGAAACACAAGAAGGTCAAATAACGTGCAAAAGGTCACAGTGTGCATGCAAGGGTCATTCAAACCCAGCCATTCCTGTAGTGTCCTTGAACACCACCAATATTAAAATATCTTTACACAATAAAACTGCTGGCCAAGACAGTACACACTACACATACACAAAAAGAAATACTTAACACAAAATAAAACTGACATTGTTTCACACCAATTTGCTGAGGTAATGCCCATAGTTCCATTAGAAAACTGTACATGGTTTAGATATATGTGCTGCCTCCAGCCTGTCTTGTAACACTGACAATTTTTAAACCAACACATTTATACATATTGCCATGCCAAATCTTTCCAGAACAAAACACTGTTTAAACACATCATCTGTAAGTGAACACATCTCGTATTACACCTTTTGGCACATAACTAAAATATGGCACTCTGCCATTTTGCAAAAAGTTTCTGGTTTTAACTAGAAGTATGATAAAGCCATTTATAGCTGTTAACACATTACATTTTCACCTAGCAGTGGCTTGGCACGTTGCTTGCAAACTACAACTCTTTCTGCACATTGCAATCTATATGACGTCATAATTCTTCACCATCAACGCTACCTGCTCCAAGCAACAACTACAAACAAAAGTTTTTCACTGACCCTATCTAGGCAGCACAAATGTTCCATTAAAAATAAAGCCAATTAAAACAGTCAGCTATGAGGCAAAAGCTTCTTCTTCCTTTTTTTTCTGTAACCTGTTGTGCACTGAAGGCAGTCAATCCTATCTCATAACCTTGACAACAGAACATAATTACAGAACACAGATATAAGCTAGAAAATATGCATGAGAAAGACGGACATTACCTTGTTTAGTATATCGACAAGAAATAAAACAGACAGACATAAAACAACTTTGAATAAAAAAATTCAGACTTACCCGTGCCAAGGTATTTTTCTTCTTCTTTCCGATACACTAGTCTAAAGAAAACTGACTGCAGGACCTTCATGATAATTTCAAACGCTGCAGCTATTAACTCTTTCAAAGGTTTTAACCCTTTCAAAGGTTTTCTTTTGGCCATTTTAGTAACCTGCCAAACAAGTCTTTTCAGAGCTCTGGTTTGCAGTTTAAAACAAAACAAACAAAAATCTCTAACGGTACTAGGTTGAGATCCATCTGGTAGAGGTCCCAGTACTTGGGTTTAGGATCAAATGTTTCAGCCTCTATAGGAGGCAAGGGAACTTGAAATTGATACAGAAAAACTTGAAACTACACAGATAGGCAACATGGGGGGGGGGATTTTCAAATCATCCCGTCTGTAGTCACCTACTGTGCGTACATCCACAGTAGTTAATTTTTCCTTTTCTAGATGTTGCTTATCTAACTTTACTTAACCAGCTGCTGCTTTTCTCCTAAAAGCAGCCTGAACTGTGAAAGCCATCATTGGCTCTAACAGTATATACTTGCAACAAGCACAAATTACAAGTACAAAGGGCAGTTGCCCTTGCTTGTTTGAGCCTTAATACACCTTTAAAAAAAAGAACTCATCCTTTTTCCTAAAAATAGACATTTTATTTTCGAATCCTTCCGACTACGCCAAAAATGTTCTGCCAACTCAAACCAGGCAGCTATTTTACTCACTCACACTCACATACACACAATAACAATACAATAAGTACAGCAAGCCAAAGCTTTATTTTAACAAAATATAATACAAAAGGTTATACATCACTAATTCAATAAAGCATCATCCAAGCCCTCTTCCAGTGGCTGGGAAGCCCCCTTGTCAGCCTGGCTAGGAGTCTCTCAAACCGGGAACTGGCCCCACAGTGATGCGTCCACCCTGCAGGAGAGGCTTCTAACCAGGCATTGAGAAAGCTACATTTATATCTTATTCTATGCTAAAAATAATCGTGCAGCCCTCATAGTGTTGTTTTCCCACATTCTAGAAGCTGGCCGGGCTCCCAGGATGCTGCAAATTCACACCACAAGGACTGCTCAGAATTCCCTACACCTGCTAGGTCACTGTGCTCCAAACACTGGCTGGGTGCCTAGAACACTATGAGCTAAACAGAAGTTTAAACAAAACTACAAAAACAGGTTGCCTGATAATATGCGACCTTCAAGTCAGCAAAATACACTGTCTGAAGCAAAACATAATAATGAGGCTATCTAAAGAGCAAAACACCAATTAAATGAAGCAGCATGTAAAATGGAGTCACACAATACAAAATGGAGTATAAAATGACATACATTACATGAAATAGCATACAAAATGGAGTGACAATAATCAACATATTATACTATCACTACACCTTGTCTACCTGTACCTGCTTTAGCTAATGGGTTGACCCCCTTAAATGGATAGGAGGGATGGGGAGGGTCAGATTATTGTGTTTGTTGTGTTTTTCTGTCCTATTTTGTATCTCTTTACTTTCATTACATATATTCCCACTGTTTGTTATGTGTTGTATCATTGTCTGTTGATGAAACTTGAATAAAGTATACTTATTCAAAAAAAAATAGCATACCACCACCACTACCACAAGTAGGAAACAAACTATATGCTGCTCAGACATGTTTTATAATGATTTAAAGAGATTTCCCACCCACCAAACTACCCATTCCCAGGGTATCCTGGAACTGAAAGATCAGCTTTATACCTAGGGAAAAAGTATCAAATCAAAGTTAAGCCAAGAGATGTTAGGAACTGTAACATGCAAAGGATAAACCAAGGTTAGCGATAAATCCTTCTTGGAGAACTATAAATCTAGCACAAGTTGTGTAGATCTTAAAGAGAAGGGGAGATATTGTGGGTCACCCTGGAGACAAGGAAAGGGGCACAATTCACACAGGAGTGATCTACAGACCTCTAGAAGAGAGAGAAGAGGAAATCCTGGAAACAACCCAAAGGATGTCTTGGAAGGGAGAGGTATTGCTAGTAAGAGACTTTAATCTACCAGACATAGATTGGAACCTCCTCATTACAGCAACATCCAGGAGTAGGGATATTATGGACTTCCTGCACAGGGTGTTCCTCAGACAACTAGTTATGGAACCAACTCATGAGGGGGCATTACTGGACCTGGTATTAAACAGGGATAGGGTTACTGACATCACAGTGGAGGACCACCTTGGGGTCACTGATCACTGCACAGTGTGGTTTGATATAAAATGGGATTGGAATCAAACCACACAAAGACGAATATCCTGGACTTCAGGAAGGCTGATGTTTTAAAAATGGGGACATGCCTGAGGGATGCCGTGACAGGGATTGGGAAACTGGGGGAAGTCAAGGAACACTGGGTAAAAATTAAAGAAGGCATTGAAAAGGCTACAAATTTATGTGTCAGGCAGGTTAGCAAGAGCAAGAGGAAAAAGAGACCACTATGGTGCTCAAAAAAAGTAGCAGAAAATGTCCAAGCAAAAAAAATGGCATTTAGAAGGTACAAAAGAACACAGATGGTGGAGGATAGGGAGAGTTACTGGGAGAAACAGAGGAAGGCAGAGACAGTAGTTAGGGGTGCAAAAGCACAAACAGAGGAAAATATTGCAAAATCAGTGAAAATAATGGAAACAACATTTTTCAGATACATCAGTGAAAAGAGAAAGATCAAGGGAGGGCTAGTAAGGCTGAAAGGAGAAGGAGGGTTGTGCATGGCATAGAACCATCAAATAGCAGACATTCTGAACAAATACTTCTATTCAGTATTTTTGGAAGAGGGAGTGGCAAATGGGCCAGTAGTAAAGGAAAAGGGCATTAAGGGACAGAAGGTGGACACTAGTCCCTTTACAGTGGACATAGTCATTAAGAAACTAGTGCAATTAAAAGTGGACAAGGCAAGGGGATACTGAGGGAACTCAGGGAGGAGCTGGATGCACCTCTAACAACCGTGTTCAACCTGTCATTGAAATTAGGGGAGGTACCGGGAGACTGGAGGAGGGCAGATGTAGTCCCACTCCACAAAAGCAGAAATAGGGAGGAGGAGGAGGCAGGAAATTGCAGGCCTCTCAGCCTGATGTCAGTGGTGGGCAAGGTAATGAAATCACTACTGAAGGAAAGGATTGGTAAATACCTTGTTGTCAATGGTCCACAGGATCTGAGGCGGCATGGTTTCTTGAGGGGGTGGTCTTGCAAGACTAACCTGATCAAGTTCTTTGACTGGGTAACCAAGGAACTGGATAAGGGAGGAGCTGTGAACATGGCCTACCTGGATCTCCGTAAGGCCTTAGACACTGTTCTCCATAGGTGACAGGTAAACAAGCTGGAGAACCTAGGGATAGTGACTAAAGTACTTAAATGGGTAGAGAGCTGGCTAGGAAATAGGAGTCAGAGGGTGGTGGTAAATAGCATCCACTATAGAACAGGCAATGTGATCAGTGGGGTGTTGCAAGGGTCAGTACTAAGCCCAGTCCCCTTTAATATATTTATTAGTGACATCACAAAGGCACTGGAAGGGAAAGCTTGCCTGTTCACAGATGATACAAAGCTCTGCAACAAAGTAGATACACCAGGGTGGGGAGCGGAGTTGAAAGAATGAGGGATAATCTAAAAAAGCTGAAAGAATGGTGATTGATCTGACAGCTGGGTTTCAACACACAAAAGTGCAAAAAGCATGCATTTGGGCCACAGAAAACCAGGGGCAGCATACCAACTGGGAGGAGTGGAATTAGCAGTCACAAAGTGGGAAAAGGGTGTGGAGGTAATCATTTCTGATGACCTGAAGGTAACTAAACAGTATGACAAGGCAGTGTGGAAGGCTAATAGGATGCTAGGCTGTACAGGCAGGGGAATCACCAGCAGAAGGAGGTATATAGTGATACTCCTGTATAGGTCACTGGTGAGATCACATCTCGAGTACTGTGTCCAGTTCTGGTGGCTCCATCTGTGAAAGGACATAGATAGGGTGGAGGCAGTACAAAAGAGGGCAACCAAAATGGTGCAGGGCCTGCATCAAAAGTCCTACAAAAAAGTCTTAAGAAGCCAAATTTGTACTCCCTTGAGGAAAAGAAGGAAAGGGAAGGTAAGATAGAAACATACATATACCTTACAGGTAAAAACAGGATGCAGGAAGGTAACATTTTCCAAAGAAAAAGATGCTACAAGACAAAGGGTCACACTATGAAGGTGGAAGGGGGAAGGCTCAAAGGAAATGTAAGGAAGTGCTTCTTCACAGAGAGGGTAGTGGGTGCAAGGAAATGCCTTCTGGCAGAACTAGTGGAGGCTACAATGGTTACATCATTCAAAAATACATGGAATAGATACAATGAGATTTGGAAGCAAGGTGAGGGGTTAAGACTGAAGACTGAGTAGGGTCTGCAGTGTAGCAGTAGGTAGAGATAATAGGGCAGACTAGATGGGCCAGGAGGTCCTTATTTGCTGACATCTTCAATGTTTCTGTGTAAAGAAGCCTAAAGCCCTGCCCAACCCTGACCACACAGTGTATTAAAATAATTTTCATCCCTCATCCACCATGTGATCTCCACCACAAACCAAACCCTGACACACAGATCTATCCAAATAACCTTGCAACCTTCCACTCTCCAATCCCTACCCCACACTCAGCCCCTTATCTATGTAAAGTGTGAAATCTCCTATCAATTCCCCCTCTATCCAACCTCAGCCATAACTCCAACTGCTATCTCATATATAAAAAAGAAATCCACCAAAGTAATGAAAAAATACAATTCCATCACAGCCCTACAGCTCACTACAAAGTGTAATACAAATAATAGCCCTATTGTCCACCACTATCCAGCACCACTCCAGTGTGTTAATCAGTGTGTAATACAAGGATGCCTCACTAGTGTCTCCTCACTATGTAATCTCACTGCTACTTTACCCTGACTCTCAAGTGCAATTAATTGGTCTCCACTGGCCCCTATTGAAATTAAGCAAGCAGACCCATCTTTAGATCAGTTTCTGGCTAGTTTTCTGATCAAGCACTGGGTAAAGGCCTCCAAAATCTGGATCAATGATAATCACATTAGAAACCTAATGAGTAACAAACTGCCAAATTGTCTTTTTTTTTTTTTTGAAGGGTAGCCTAGAATAGTGCTCAGCAATATATTCTAGGATATATATCAAGAGTGTGCTATTCCAGGCTCCCCTATTCATGAAAAAAACTATTCAGTGGCTTCCTGCTAGTGGATGGGACAGCCTGGGGTGATCACTGCTAATTCAAAGGACAAGGATATGTCCATTACTGGATCAGGGTGCCGGTTAATGTTTTTATCTAAAGGTAGGTTTAGGGACATTTAGTAATTGGGTTCCGATGGTATTGGGGAGTCGATGGGAAGCAGATCAGGGATTTTTATATGTGTGTAGTCATATTTTGGTTTTATGGGTGGGGTGTGTTTGGTGGAAGGAAGTATTTAATTTAAAAAATGGTCTAGGGAGGGAGTTAGTTGGGATTAAGGAGAAGGTGCTACTGTATGTCGGAGGGCATTTTTTATTACATGTGATCAGGATGTAGTTTGCAGTTAAATTGGGCAGTGGATGGGGAATGGGATGAAAATGTACTGTTTCATGGAATTTGGGCAGGGGCTGGGGTTAGGGTGGGATTGCACAGTGGAGAAGACAAGTGGATGCTGCTTCTTAAGGTTATTGCTATTTTTATCACAAGGGATGGATTTTCAGCATCAGCCTATTCTCAGGGGTTACAATTCTGAATTCCATTGGTGGATCCCAATTTCCTTAGAAATCACTGTGGCTGCAGAGCTGTTGCTAAATGAGTGCATACACACTGCAGCAGCAGCAGCTGCATCCACCCTTTTGGAAAATCTAGTCTTTAGGCTCCAGTCAACAAGATAGGGCCACAGTTATAGTTCCTTCTCCCTAAACAATTGGTAATGTTTCCCCACTAGGTAGAGACAAGTAACATGTAGCAAACTCATCATTTAACCTGTCTGTTATAAAATTATCATGGACAGGAAGGAAATTGACAATTCTCTGTAAACTTAGTTATAGCTTTCATAGAAACATTGAAGTTGATGGCAGAAGGAGACCGCTAGGTCCATCTAGTCTGCCCATTTGTTTTAGACCTATTTAGACACTTTAGTTGCCCTTTATAATCAGGGATCCCTTGAGTCTATCCCATGCATTCTTGAATCCCCCCCAAGGTGTTGACCCTCACAACCCCTTAGGGCAGGCTGTTCTAGGTGTCCACCACTCTTTCTGTGAAGAAAAACGTCCTGGTGTTGGTAAAGAACCTCCCTCCTTGCAGCCTGAGATCATGTCCCCTGGTCCTGGGGCCCCTTCTTGAAGTGAAAAAGTTCCTGTGCATGTATCTTGTTAATGCCTTTTATGTACTTGAATGTTTCAATCATGCCCCCCTCCCCTTTTCTTCTCTGCTCCAGGGAGCTTGAATTATACAATGGGACTCCATAAAACATTTTATCTCCCAACTCTATAGGCCTCTACAAGAGCAAATTAAATGGGATAGGCATCCAAATGAAGTAGCAAAGAATCTCAGTAGCATAATGTACTTCATTATGAACAACAAGAACAGATCTGTATCCATGCTACAAATGCATGAGTCTGGAATAGTCTGTCTGTACAATTGGTGCTATAGTTTTAAAAATACCTATATGTTAAGAAATTGTAATGCAATTTATTCTAAAAAATTCCAAATCTATTGTAAAGAGGGATAAGGCTGGTCATACACACATTTTGGTAATGTAACATGTTGAGAAAATATAGAGTGGATGCATTATTTAGCAGATAATCTTTTTTTCTGGGACCCGTTCTCTGTTCTGGACATTATGGCAAAAAAAAAACATTGCTGGAAAAAGGTGAAAAAGTCCCTTAAATCAAACAGAAATAGTGTGGCATAATAAATATGATTTTTCAAATGAAGAAGGTAACAATGTGAGTCTACAGAAGAAATGTGTAGGCAATAAGTGGACATCGCAGGTGGTATTGATCACCCAAAAACAATTAATGTTCTTAACCAACAAATAACTGAAAATATATACATTGGCAAGTGTAAGCCCCCCAAATTTGTTGGACTTGGCTCTCAGTTCTTCCGTGGTACCACTGGCTGTTTCTACACTTCAGTGCAGCAGCACAGCTTGTGCATGCATAGTAGATCATTTATATTTTCAGACCACCGTTGTGGTCACCCCCAGGTTCCCTTGGTGCTCACAACCCTCATAGTTGCCATAGAGACAAGGGCAGTGAATAAGGAGCATCAAATGTTTTTAGTTTATGAGCACCAGTAAGATCTTGGGGCACAATATGAATAATGCATAAAAGGCTCATGCATATTAATGAGCTGGTTTGTCATCTTGGAAGAACAGTGCATTGCCAGCAGCAACAGGCTGCCATGTAAATATTTTATTTTTTTTTACTTATTGAAATGTTATGCCAGGAAAGGCACAATGAGCAACAAGATGCTCTTCTCAATGTGCAACCTAGGGGTAGGGGGTACAGAGGAGAGCAGGTGAGTACATGAAACATAACATTGAGTTACGCAATGGAGTCATGAACTGAGAGTATCATTACTTACATTGACTTGAATTAGAGTTACACATTGGTACAAAGAGTGGAAGTAATAGTGTACAAGGCTATGAAACAGCCTTATATGCAAGGGGGGAGGCTACATCAAGTAGGAATACAGCATAGGGTAGGTTTAAAACAGTACTAGGTTGTCAGCCAAGAGAGAACAAGGAGTAAGGTTAAGATCTGGAATATGTTTACACAATACATACTGTAGGTGAGAGCCACTAACTACGAGAATAAGTTTGACAGGGAGACAAGGCAGAAGAGCAGTAAGGGGTAAGTGCAGAAGTTGGTAGAATATATGCCAACATTTGTAGCCATTAGCTAAAGCCACTTGTCAGGCAGTGTAGGATGTAGGGGAGCTATGGGGGGGTAGTAGTAGTAGTAGTAGAAAAGGGGGGGAAGATAGTTGGCTAGAGGGGGAAAGAGGCAGTCAGGGGCATGAACAATTTACCATGCAGTAGTTTATCAGGGCAGAGGATAGAGAATGCCTAGATAAGGAGTGGTGGGTTTGGACCCACATGTCATTCCAAAGCTTTGGGAGATGGTAGGAGAAGGCCGATTGGCCTGAAGAGGTCCGGCGGTGAGGGATTACCAATAGTCAGGAGTCAGTAGACCTGAAGGCATGAGAGGGGGTAGGAGGAGATGATAGGGAGGAGGTGAGATAGGGTGGAAGGGAACCAAGGCAGAAGTTAGAAGCAAATTTAGCACTGTGAAGCAGGTGCTGTTTGCTAAGGGAGGGGCAGTGAATGGAAAAGCTCACAGTGGTGGGCAAGAGGGGGGCATCAAGGGCAAAATAACAGAATGCATTGAAGACAGGGTCCAGTCTGGATAGGGAGGTCTTGGGGGCAGCACTGTAGCCTACATTGCAGTAGTCGAAGGTAGGTAGTATCATTTTCTGCACAATTTTGCATCTCACGGGTCACGGGATACTACTGCGATTCCCATAGAGAGCACCGAGCTTAGGACACAGCTTTTTCAGGATAGCATCCACATGGGCTGAGAAGGATAGGTGTTGGTCAAGCCAGACACCTAGGCACCTAAAGGTGGACACATCTTCAAGGACTGTCCCATCAAGGATGTGGAAGATCGGGGGTGAGGTAAGCCTGAATAGTCTCTGCCTAGTGCCGAAGGTCATAGAGACTGTCTTCTTGGCGCTCAGGGAGAGTTGGTGGGAGCTAAACAAGAGCTGTACCTTGTTGAAATCAGCCTGTAGGCTGGTACCGACCTCCTCGTGTGTCCGGCCACAGGAAAAGAGGACAGTGTCATCTGCATACATATGTATTGAGGTAGTTGAACAGGTTTGTGGCAGGTCATTTAACAGGATGGAAAAGATAATGGGGCCAAGAACTGAGCCCTGGTGAACACCAGTGTCGATAGGGAGTGGAGGTGAGGTGGAATCAGCAATTTTTACAGACTGAGCTCTGCCTTGCAGGTAGACTCTGAACCAGTTGGTGGCAGTCGTGGATAACCCAGCTTCAGATAGGCAGAATAACAACAGGGGGTGGGATACAGTGTTGAAAGCTTTGGCTAAGTTGATAAAGATGACTGATGTAATTAGACCTTTGTCCATCCCTGAGAGGATAGAGTACATGAGTCTTAGTATGGAGGTGGTGGTAGACTGTTTTTTCCTAAATCCAGACTGGAAAGGCATGAAGAAGTTGGATTCTGGAGGTAGTTGGAGAGTTGTGAAAGCACGAGGTGCCCCTGAAGTTTCGCAAGGGTGGGGAGGAAGGAGATGGGGCAGTAATTTACCGTGGTGGTGGGGTTCCCTCATTTTGGTAGTGGTAGGACTGTGGCATGCTTCCACACCATAGGAAATGATTCAATGGTGAAAGAAAGATTTAGAAGGACAGCAAGGCAAGATGGAATGGCCAGAGCAGATAGGTAGAGGAGTTTGGTGTCCATCCCATCAGGGGACTTTCCCTTGGAGGGGTTCAGGGTGAGTAGGGCATCTGGGGCTTCCATAGAAGAGATGTTTCTGAAGTAGAAGGTGTTTGGGCCAGGAGGTATGAGAGCTTCAGCATGGTGAGTGGATGGGGTTACAGCTGGAAGGAAGGCAAGGAGGGTAGTAGCACATGTGGTGAAGTAGGAGTTGAATTCAAGAGGCAACCATGAGAGGGTCTGAGAGGAAAGTCCTTTTTGAGAACAGTAGTGGGGAGGGATTTGTCAGTGGCGGGGGGAGTTGATAACATTCCAAAATTTTTGAAATATAGACTATAAATATGAAATGCTGCATTTGTGTATAAGAACAGAGGGGATGTTATTGATTGCTGGGGAAAATGTATTTTAAAACTATTTAGTGTGGCTGCAGCATATATTTGAAAGTGGGACTATGCTGAGACTGAAACTTTAGCAGCCAAGATGTTCACCTCTGCCCCTTGTACAGTCAATCAGAATGCCATGATTTATCAAGGGACACCTGGGACTAAAATGAGGACTTTTGGGGGAAATACAGGGACAATTCAAAGGACCAAAAGAGAGTCATGCCAGCCAAAAGAATATTAATTTTCCTTGAAGGACAAGGGTGGCAACCAATGGAAATGGGCTGTTTCTGGGCTAATAAAAAGGACTTATTTGCCCAGAAGAGGGAGATCCCTGAGAGGATTTTGACAGTGAGAGACTGCTGTGGGCTTGCTCTGTAGTTTTTCCCAAAAGGCCATGTCTGGCCACAGCTTGGGACAAGCAGCGGATGCCTATACCCTGAGAAAAGACTGGACTGTGAGGAAGTTTCCTGGATAAGAATTGAACCTGCACCTTTGTGGATTTGCATTAGAGTTTTTGGAGAGTTGCTGCTCAGATTGGAACACTTGGCTGTGAAAAGGGAAATCTGCAGCTTGATAGAGGTACACTGTTGAGATTTGCTGCTACAAAGTAGTGGACTGGCCTTCAGTGCAGAAAGAGACCATTGAGTGTGGCAGCTGAGAAGTCAATACTGTAAAGTTCAGAGCCAAATCATAATTCTGCAGCTGGAGAGCAAAGGGTTCTGCAAAGCTGTATTTCCCCTTGTTTGGGGTCAGAGTCTTAGAGACTGCTGCTGTTGCAAGTCGTAGTAATGGTGTGTACTGGGAAAAGAGCTTGAGTCAGTTTCCCAGTCACAGTGTTATTGCATTGGAGGAAGTGTGTGCCACCCAATAGTCTGGAGAACCATTGATCTGTTTAGTACCCAGACTGAAGAAGAGACTAACAGTGAGGGAGGGGAGAGTAGAGGCCTGCCAGCTGAGGCTTGCATTCAAAGGCCCTCTGGGGTGAAGACTGGAAAGGCCTGGCAGGTGAAGACCAGCATTTTCATCCTTTCTCCAGTTATCCACAGCTATGACAGACCGCCAATTACTCCAACAGCATAGTATCATAAAATCAAATATCTGCAAAAACCCCTGTGAACCTTCAGAACTATATGTATCCTGGGCTGCAACTTTGGAGAGTTCATTATTTAGCTAGCTAGCTAGTCAGAGAAATATGGGGGTTAAGCCCTGGGCTGGAATATGTTAGAATTAATGCTGAGCCCAGGTAGAATGTTATGGTTGCATCTGTTTAAAGTTATTGGGCCCCAACACAAGCTCCTCAGTGTCTTCTACATCAGCAGTGTGGTATCCACTCAAGGGACTGTAGAGACACTCTATGCAGCTGCCATTTGAGAAGTTGAGTGCACCTATAGGTGGGATGTGGGGATTGTGTGGGGTAAAAGTTTTGCTACTGTGTTATGCTCTTTTTCTACCTTCCCCCACCCCAAAATAAAACTGTTTATTGTTAATATTAAATTCTGGTACAGTAATTCATTGTAAAAGGTAGAAAGTGTTAGTTTGTTGTGGAAGGTACTCTGGGGGCAGCTATTGCAATTTCCTGGGGGTTGTTAACCTGTAACTTTTTTCCAGGTTTTTCCCAACCACCAACCACTACCCTTGATAGTGGCACCAAGCACACTTACTGTTCCTGTACTACGGGTACTCCAAGAACCTAAGTTGGCTCCCTTGAAGTGTATCCAGTGAGGACTCAAGGGTCCCAGAAACAGTCAAAGGTGAGTAAAAAAATGGCTGTTACATTGGAGGCACCGCTGGGATTAGTACCTCCTAGTGGCCACTGCCAAAATTGCAGTTTTGTAGGAAAAAAAAGTAGGGCCCCCCATTTGTTGAAAGTTACTATGGTCCTCCACGATTTGGAAGATTGGTGCTGAAGGGAGAAGCTGGAGTGTAAAAAAGCCCTGTTAGTGACTGGTACTTCAGAAAGATTTGACAAATCCAAACTAGTTAATGAACTGTTGCTTTTGAATTATTTTGATAACATAAAGGTACAAGGATTAAGGTAAACTGTAACACTAAAAGAGTATTTGCATTGATAAAGAGTGATTCAGAGACTGATGCTGCCAAGCTGCCAACACTATCTTCCTATGGGAGGATGGGACCACCTGGACCATGGTGTTGTATAACAGTGAACCGAAAAAGCTAAAGGGTGCTTCTGCTGAAGATGATTTTAAAGTGAAATTTGAACTGTGGTTGAAATCAGAGTGGAAGATCCTTCAAGATGCGCATGGACTGTACAAAGCTGACAGTGTCACCCCACCTGAGAAACCCCCATCTTGGTTAGCTGTCTGGTCACCGGGGGGAGGGACAGAGTCCTACCAGAGACTAAGACCCTTCACTGGGAGAAAACCAGTGCCACCTGGAGAGGATGATTTTGAAACCTGGATGGGTCAGGTCACTTCCATGGTGCAAGATCCTCATTGTCCTGAAGTGAGAAAAGGCAACAGCTTTTGCAAAGTTTGAGAGTGCCAGCCATGGATGGCATTGGAGTTTTGCAAGTTTTCTGACCTGATCCTACTGCCCGACTGTACCTCAACACCCTAGAAAGCATGTTTGGAAGTATTGACAGTGGCATGTGAGTACTGAAAAAATTGCAGGATACAGTACAAAGAGATGGGGAAAAGCTATCTGAATACTTAATCCACCTCGAGCAGTTGATACAGACAGCCTACCATAAGGGAGCAGTGACTGCCCAAGATAGGAATAAGCTGAGGTTGGAGCAAGTCCTAGAAGGAGTTGGACACTCCAAAATGTTGTTGATGAAGTTGTGACTGGAAGAGTGGTTGAGTAACCCCCCTTCCTATAGTGAACTAATGCGTGAAGTTCAAGCAAAAGAAGATACAGCTGCACAGCAAGGGCAAATGATGGGCCCTTTAAGAAAAATAGAGACTCCAGTATCCCTAGATTCACTCTGGTGAGACCAGAGTGAGTGTGAAGATTTGAAGAGACAAATAAAAGAACTGGCTGAGCAGTTAGCAGTGCTATAGACAACTAGTGAACAAAATCATAGAGAAACTCCTATGGCCACCAGGGGTCAGAGGTATTACCCTGGTTGGCCAGTTGTTCCGTAACAGACAGAACAAGTTAATACTGTTAGTAGTGATGTATTTTTCTGTTATAGGTGCGGTGAATATAGCCACCTAAGATGATATTGCAAAAGGCCTGAGAATTTAGATTTGGTAATCCAAAAGCTATTGAAAGAGAAGCATCTGTCAGAGAAGCATCACAAAAGAGAGAGAATTGGGGTTACAAATCAGACCTGTTTGATGAAACAGACACAACCTGCTAGTATAAAAGGCCTCACCATTCCCCCAGGATTAATCAGACCATCTGTGAGGGTCACAGCAAAGACTGAAGGGGTGGATTGTATGGTGCTACTGGATAGTGGGGTTGAAGTGACTGCTGTTTTTGAAAATTGGTACCAGAAGTATTTGAGTCATGTTCCATTACAGCCCCTTAAAGGAAAGGATATCTGGGGAGTAAGCAAAAAGCCCTACCCATATCTGGGTTACATTGTGATGCAAATCGAATTCCCCCAAAGAGTGGCAGGAGAACAAACCCCCATAGAAGTGCTTGCCCTGGTATGCCCTAATACCAGGATGGAAGAAGAGATCTCAGTGTTGATTGAGACCAACGCCAATATGTTTCAGAGACTGGCGATGTTATGCCAGGAGATGAAGGGTCCACAGTCCATCCACAGCCAAGGGATACATCCTCTGATTCAAGATGTCTACTTGAAGGGGACTGCTTCTGGAGAGCCAGATCCTGAAGATGATTGTGTGGGTGTAATTCGAAGAAAGAATGCCCAGCCTTTGGTGTTGGCCTTCAGTGCTGAATGGCAACTGACAGGGGAGATAGAGTTTGAAACGACCGCTAGAAGTCATGCTTACATTTTGGACATGCCCACAGACTGAGAGTTACCAAATAATCTGCTAGTACAGAGAGGCGTGATGTGTACCCCTGGTATCCCCATTGAAACCAAAAAGGTTAGTGTCTGGGTGAAAAATGAAACTAACAAAGAAGTGACTATTCATAAAGGAAGAACCCTAGCATATGTCTACCAAGCAGAATTGGTATATCTCGCAAACCAGAACAAAGCCACCAGTAAAAAGCTTGATCCTAACCAGTTCAGTTTTGGAGACTTTCCAATACCAGAACTGCACAAGACAAAACTGAGGCAAAAGTTGTTTGAGAGAGCTAATGTTTTTTCTGCAAGTGACCTTGATGTTGGATGTGCCCTTAATGAAAAGCATTTCATACATCTGAGTGACAACCAACCTTTTCATAAGAGGTCCAGAGGGCTAGTCCCAGCTGATGCGGAGGACATCCACAAGCATTTGCAAGAACTACAAGCTGCTGGAATTATAAATGAATCCAGAAGCCCTTATGCATCTCCCATAGTGGTTGACCACAAGAAGAATGAGGCTGTATGCTTATGCATTGACTACCGGACTCTGAAGTAACATAGAAACATCGAAGTTAATGGCAGATAAGGACCGCAAGGCCCATCCAGTCTGCCCATTTCTTTTTTTACCTTATAAATGTGCCATCGGCCTTTGCTCTGTCAGTGGCCTATCTATTCTTACTCATCTGTATTGCTCCCTTATGCCTATCCCATGCCTGTTTGAAGCCCTGCACTGAATTCATAGCCACCACTTCCTGAGGTAGGCCGTCCCATGCATCCACCACCCTTTCTGTGAAAAAGAATTTCCTCATATTCCCCCTTAATCGGCCTCCCTCTAATCTCATGCTGTGTCCTCTTGTTCTGATATTTTTCTTGTATTTAAACATGTCAGACTCTTTCACCTTGTTAATGCCCTTAAGGTGTTTGAATGTTTCGATCACTTCACCGCTCTCCTTCCTTTGCTCAAGGGTATACATATACTGGGCTCCGTTAATCTATCCTCATATGTCTTCTGATGCTGTCCCTGCACCATTTTGGTTGCCCTTCTCTGGACTATAGAAACATAGAAGAAGCATACCATAGCCAATCAATATATGGTACCATGCAGGGATAATGCTCTTGCCTCCCTCACTGGCAGTAAATGGTTTTCAGTTTTGAACTTATGAAGTGGGTACAATCAAATACTCATGGCTGAAGAAGACAATGAAAAAAACAGCTTTTATTTGCCCCCTGGGATTTTATCAATTTGAACGGATGCCACAGGGTATCTCGAGGACACCAGCCACTTTTCAGTGGCTAATGGAAAAAGCCAAGGGGGACATGAATCTGCTGCAGATGACAGTCTATCTAGATGATCTGATTGTCTTCGGCGCACCCTGGAAGATCATGAGGAGTGTCTAATGAAAGTTTTGGACTGACTCAAAGAAACTGTGCTCAAAATGTTGACTGATAAGTGCCAAAATCTGTAGCTCTCTGTAAAATACATAGGGCATACTGTTTCCACTGAAGGAGTCCAAACTGATCCTGACAAGATTAAGGCCCTTACTACTTGACCTGGACTACATAATCTGAAGACTTTACAATCTTTCTTCAGTTTCTGTGGGTATAAATGAGGATTCATACAAGAATTCTCCAAGGTAGTCCAGCCACTTACAAAGCTTACTACAAGGTTACCCCCCAACCAACTTCAAAAATTAGCCGGGGAAAGAAGCCCCAAAACAGACATATTACAAACCTAAGGATCCATTTGGAGACAGATGGAATCAAAACTGTGAAAATCCCTTCAGAGAGATAATTAAGAAACTCACAGAAGCTTCCATGCTGGCATTTGCTGTCTCACTAAACACTATTGTTTGCACACAGATGCCAGCATGGATGCGATTGGAGCTGTTTTGTATCAAGAGTATCCAGAGGGTCTGAGACATGCTGTGTTTGCCAGTTGGAGCCTGTCCCCTTATCTGTGTCAACACCACTGCTAAATTGGATGCCACAGGTCACCGCCGGTTGTCCACCATCTCTGCTTAAAACTTCACCATGGAGTGCTGTAAGAACATGAGTAAAATAGATTTTTATGCCCTGTATCACAGACCTCACCCCCTGAATGAGAAGCAGTGGACTCAAATGACTTCTGTGGTTGTAAAGGCCTTATGTACAAAATTTGTGGGCATTGATAATGAAACATCTAATTGTCACCCAATGGCTATTGATGCGATGGGAGTCCATCATGATGCCATACCTGATGCCTATTGCAGCTTGGAGAGCTTGGATATTAGCCATTTGTCCCAGCCAGACTGGGGGAAGCAGATATGGTCATAGAGACAAGACTATGGGCTTAGCAGAGTCATTTCAACTTTAGAAAAGGGATAAGGCTCTGAGAAAGTATCAAATGACCATCCCGACATGCCTATCTTATTACGAGAATGGAACAAGTTGTCCTTAAGGAATGTCCTACTGTACAGAACTGTGCAAGGCCCCAAAATCCTGACTGTCTGCCATCAGTCTGTACTGCCATGGAAATACCAAAAATCTGTCCTACAAGCACTTCATGATGATACAGGACACCTTTGGTTTGAACGTACGTTGAACCTTGTGAGAAACAGATTTTACTGGCCTAGAATGGTATCTGATATGGCGAGGTACTGCAAAAACTGTGCCAGGTGTCTTCAAAGGAGGACTCTGCCCAAGAAAGCAGCACCAGTGGCAAACATTAAAACTACTGAACCATTAGAACTGGTCTGCATGCACTTCTTGTTGTTGGAACCAGATAGTAAAGGGTATAGCCACGTCCTAGTTATTACAGACCATTATACCAGGTACGCACAAGCTTATTTATTTATTTTATTTATTAAACTCTAGGATTACAAATACCTTTGAGCAAGAACTGATTATTTACAAAGGTTCTATGTCAAAGGATGGAAGGTTAATATACAAACAAAGGTAAACATTAATACAGAGTCTCAAAAAGAAAATACCGTATTTCAAATGGAGAGACAGCAAAAGGTTAGTAAGTCCAGATGAGCAACCTGTAGTGGTGGGAGGGTGGGTGGGGTTAGAAAGGAGGGCAGGCTGAAGGACCATTGCCTGAGGGGGTGGTTGATATGAGAAGTGCAATGTAGAGAGGACAGAAGTCTGAAGTGCTTAAAGATGGGATGGTGTGGGTGAGGTAAGGGAGGAATGGGGGTAGGGGTAAGGTGAGATGGAGGAAAGTGGAGGACAAGGATAATTGGCCAAAGGGAGTTTAGGGCCACACAATTCCTGGTGTGAGTGTAAAGGTTGACCAATTAGGAGAAGCAGTAATATTGGTTGGTAGTAGAGAGGTGAAGTCGTAGTTGTTTTTTAAATGGACCAAGCATAGTAGCCGAAAGGTCTGAAAGGTGGGCAGCTTATCCAACTAAAAATCAGACTGCCTGTACAGTTGTTCAGAAGCTTGAAGGATTTGTGACCCATCATGGTGTACCTCAGCATGTTCATTCTGACCAAGAAACTGACTTTCAGAGCCATCTAGTGAAATAATTTCATGCCACCCATGGCATTCAACAATCACACACCACACCCTACCATCCACAAGGGGGCCCCTAACCTGAAAGATTTAATTGTACCTTGTTGAACATGTTGGGTACTTTGGATCCCATAAAAAAGAGAAACTAGGGCCAGCACATCCCCAAGTTGGTGCTTGCTTACAATTGTACTTGCAACAGTGCTACAGATGTTTACCCTACCTGCTTGTGATTTGTTCAGAAGCACCATCTACCAACTGATCTAGCCTTTGGGATGTCTGCCAACAGAATCTCAACCAAATCCTATCTAGAGTACACAAAATGTCTGAAACAACAGCTCCTTATATTGTAAATTGGATGCAGAAGCTGCCGGTAAAGTTAGTGCTGCAAATAAACTTTGTTATGACCAGAAAGTGCAAAATCGAGTTTTGCAATTTGGAGGTCGAGTTCTACTCAGCAATCTGGGACTTCATGGAAAGCACAAGCTAGCTGACTATTGGTCCTCAGAGCCCTATGAGGTGGTTGAAAAGCTAACTGATTTGCCTTTGTACTGCATTTGACAAGAAAGAGGCAGTGGAATTGTTCAGACTATCCACTGAAACCACCTTTTGCCCAAAGGTCAGTTTGAACACATACAAGAGACTGTACTAGAGCTTGGGCCGAGACCTGTCAGAACCAGAAACCAGACCCAAGACTGAGAAAAGGTGGGCAGCAGTACTCCTGTTTCTGTAGAGAGTGGTGAACCAGATTTACATCTTGAACCAGCTGATAGTACCTAAATTTGTGAGGATGAGGAAATGTACTGCTATCAACCACCTGCAGAAGTAGCCTGAGAGACAGTGCCTCCTTGGGACTGGCCACAAGTAAATAATGAAGAGGCAAGCTCCTTGTATGGTGTAGCTTCTAATTCTGAGCTAGTAGAAATAAATGGTATCCAATCAAAAATCAAACACTAACATTTGCAGACATGGATGTACAGTAGAGGCCCAGTGGAAGACTGGTCAATAGACACTGAAAGGGCCCTTGTTATTCTAGACCAGGTCCCTGCAGAAGATGCAGTGCCCACAGTAGAAAGTATATAGCCTATCCCTATTGAAGAGGCTGTAGTCCCTTCCAGATCTAGTAGAGCAGTGAAGCCTCCTGTAAAACTAACCTATGACACCCTAGTTGCTTCTTCTGATACCCCTCTGTATGTTGGACATAAACATATTATTCTTAAGGTATAGGTTCTTCCTTTTAAACCTAGGTACTGCTCAGAATTAAGATTTAATGTTGGGAACTGTGAAATTTTATTGCAAGGGTGACATGGTGACAGACAGCATTTGATGTCTAGTTAGCAACCCATTATTGAACTGTAATAATGTGAATGGCAATTTGAAATGTCTTGTAAGATAGGAATCAGGTCTCTAGTAAGAGAATGGATTGATATAATGCATGCCAATGCCTGAATAGTGAGGAACCGGGATGTCTTTTTAGAAATGTTTTAAACCTAAAAGTGTTGCACTTTAATGGCTTGTTGAGGATGCCAAGGTTTTTTTTTTGGGGTATGTAAGTCCCAAACCTTTGCTAGGCTTACCTTTGGGTCCCATTTCTTCTGCAGTAATGCTGGGTGTTTCTGCACTTTGGTGCAGCTGGGTGGTCCACACATGTGCAGTAGCACAGTTACATTTTAAGACCACTCAGCAGGCCTGTAGTTTTTCCAAGAGGCCATGCCCAGCTGCAGTTTGAGACAAGCTGCAAAGTGCCTCAGAGAATACCTATACCCTGGTAAAAAACTGGACTGTGAAGAAGTTTCCAGGGTGAGAATTGAACCTGCACATTTGTGGATTTGTGTTAGAATTTTTGGAGAGTTGCTGCTCAGATTGGAACCCTTGGCTGTGAAAAGGGGTTTCCACAGCTCAATAGAGAGATACTGTTGAGATTTGGTGCTACAAAGTAGTGGACTGGCCTGTGGTTCAGAAAGCGTCCATTAAGTGTGGCAGCTGAGAAGTCAAGACTGTGAAGTTCATAGCCTGAATCATAATTCTGCACCAGGAGAGAAAAGTGTTTTGCAAAGTTGTTTTCCCCTCATTTGGGGTCAGAGCTTTAGAGGCTGCTGCTGTTGCAAGCTGTAGTAATGGTGTGTACTGAGAAAACAGATTCAGCCAGTTTCCCAGTCACCATGTTATTGCATCAGAGGAAGTGTGTGCCAGCCAATAATCTGGGGAACCATCAGCCTGTTTAGTACCCAGACCGAAGAGGAGACCGGTGGCGAGGGAGAGAAGAGGCCTGCCAGGTGAAGCCCGCATAAGAAGGCCCCCTGGGGGTGAAGACTGGAAAGGTCTGGCAGGTGAAGACCATCATCTTGATCCTTTCTTCAGTTGTCTACAGCTGTGGTGTGCTACCAATTACCCCAACAGCATGGTATCATAAAATCAAATATCTGCAAACCCCCTCTGTGAACCTTCAGGACTGTAAGTACCCCCGGGCTGCAGTTTTGAGGGAGTTCATTATTTAGCTAACTAGCTAGTCAGAGAAATATGGGGGTTAAGCTCTGGGCTGGACAGTGTTAAAATTCAAGCTGAGCCCATGCAGAAGATTATGGTTACATGTGTTTAAAATTATTGGGCCCCAACACAAGTTCCCCAGCATCCTCTACATCAGCGGTGTGGTACCCACCCCAGTGACTGTATAGACACTCTAGGCAGCTGCCATTTTTGAAGTTGGGTATACCCATATGTGGAGGTGGGGATTGTGTGGGGTAAAGATTTTGCTACTGTGTTATGCTCTTTTTCCTCCTTTATCCCCTTCCCCAAAATAAAACTGTTTATTGTTAATGTTAAATTTTAGTACAGTGATTCATTGTAAAAGGTGGAACGTGTTAGTTGGTGGGGAAGGTACTGTGGGGCAGCTATTGCAATTGTCTGGGGGGTGTTAACCTGTAACTTATTTCCAGGTATTCCCAACCACTACCTTGGGTGGAGACACCAAGTGCACTTAATGTTCCTGTACTGCAGGTAACATAGAAACATAGAAACATAGACTTTGACGGCAGATAAGGACCGCTTGACCCACCTAATTTGCCCATTTCCCTACCTAGAGGATAAGCTGCAGATCCTATTTAACCAACAGCCTATTTCTTCCTACCCCCCACAAAAATTGCCGTATGTCTGTCCCACGCATTCTTGAATTCTCCCACAGTTTTAGACCCTACAACCTCCTCTGGAAGGCTGTACCATGCATCCACCACCCTCTCTGTGACAAAATACTTCCTCACATTTCCCGAGCCGTCCCTCCTCTATCTTCAAATTGTGTCCCCTTGTTCTTGCACATCTCTTTTTCTGAAAAATACTACCCTCTTGGACTTTGTTGATTCCACTGAGGTACTTAAACATTTCTATCATGTCCCCCCTCTCCCTCTTTTCCTCAAGGGTATACATATTAAGCTCCTTTAGTCTCTCCTCATATGGCTTGTCTTGCAGACCTTGCACCATTTTAGTTGCCCTCCTCTGAACTGCCTCCATCCTGTCTGTGTCCTTGCAGAGATGGGGTCTCCAGAACTGGATGCAGTACTCCAGATGGGGTCTCACCAACTGTCTGTACAGGGGGATAACAACTTCCTGTTTTCTGCTGGTGATGCCTCTCCCTATACATCCCAGTATCCCTACAGCCCTCCCTACTGCCTTCTCACATTGCTTGCCAACCTTAAGGTCATCTGATACGATTACTCCCAGGTCCCTTTCCATTTTTGTTGTTGTTACTACCTCCTCCCCATTGAGTAATCTTCCCCTGGGTATTTATGTCCCAGGTGCATTATTTTGCACTTCTTTGCATTGAATCCAAGCTGCCATATTTCTGACCATTCCTCCAACCTTGCCAAGTCCCTTCTCATCCTTTCCACACCTCCTTGTGTATCAACTCTGTTGCAGATCTTTGTGTCATCTGCAAAGAGGCATACTTTTCCTTCCAGTCCCTCTGTAATGTCATTTATAAAGACATTAAAAAGGACTGAACCCAGTACTGAACCCTGCGGTACCCCACTAGTAACTCCTAGAACCCAGATCAAGGCCCCAGAAACAGCCAAAAGTGAGTCCAAAAAACAAGCTATTACACAACGGAACATGTGGAAATCAAGGAATGAAATGATTTAAAAAGAAAGTTAAAATTAGACATAAAGATTTGAGTGGACCAAAGATTTTGTTACAAAATAGACATGTGAAATGGAGCATTGAGTTAGAATTAAACTGTGTAAGTAAACTATACTACATGACTGCTGTATTAGATCATGCCCCCATTGACTGTGAAGCACAAAATATAGCCAAGTGCATGCAATCACCCGGAGCATTAGTTATTACATTGCGATGAATAAACGTTGGAGTGTGTTGCTGTACTTATAAAATGAGTATTAGAAATAATGAAAAGATAGAGCATTTTAATATTGAAAGTGAAACTGTTTTTAGTTTGTCTAAGTGTTCACTGTAGCGATCTAATGATGTACTGTGGTTGGCTGCTAAATAAAATGCCCAAGTTAGAGAAGGACAAACATACTTATCTGGGAAATCAACATTACAGCATTTCAGAACATATTTGAATTGTAAATATAGTTCATCTGAGACATCTCTATGGCAGAGTATCATTTATCATAATATACTAGCGTAATGGGGGATCCATATTCAAACCATTAGTGTGGGAGTAACTGAGTCAGATTGTGTGCTAAAAAGCATTCATGCCAGTGCCCTGGGTGGGGCCGTATGCAGAGGTCCCTGCTGAGCTGCGCAAACCCAGCAGCACAATCACACTACCTATACTGCTATGCTGATGCAAATGAGGGAGTCCATCATGCATAATGGTGCAATGGTATATTGAAATGGTTTCAGTGGCACTGAAGAGCCCCCAGATCAGGGCTGTTTAACACCATACAAAAATAATCAATCAATCAATCAATCAATCAAAATCTTTATTTATTCAGGCGAACATCATTGAGCAATGCTCATTTACAAGATGGACCTGATAGGACAAGATCAAAATAAAGTACAGTATAATACATAAACAAATACAGAGAAGAGGCAAAGATTTTTATATAAATAAATAGGTACAGTAATAAAGAACGTATATACAAGCAAAGTAGCTAATGGTTTTGTACAACTAAACAATAAATCAGACAGGTCTGACACAAATAACTGTGAGGTATTGGGATTGTGAAAGTGGTTAGGTGTGTTATAATTGGATAGTAACTTAAGGAAGTAGATATGGGGGAATAAAGAAGGGAATGGCAATGGATTGCAGGGTATAATGTAGCTAAGTTTAAAAGTATATAAATAGAGATAGAGAGAAGAAAAAAGGGGGGTAAAGGGTAAGAAGGGACTAGGCTTAGTGGAAGCAGTTGCAGTGCATAATGCAGTGCTAGGGTCATGCTCCCACCCCTGAAAGCAGAGCAGCTGTACTGGAGCAGCCCACCCCTGTGTCTTGTGGACCCCCTTCCCCAATTACCCATCCTACCTTTAAGTCTGAATCCATGGCAGTCTAGTAGAACCTCCTCCCAAGACTGCCCTTGTCATGAATGTAATCATGTATCCCTAGTAATTTAGTGGATACCACTCCCCCACGATTGCAGGTTACCATGTGTGCAGAATCACTGTTCTCTGGAAGTGTCTTTTCTAGCTAGTGGCAGGTAAAAGAGACTTTAGGTGAGGCTAAATTTCAGATTTTTCTAATCATCAACTGTCTGTTTAACTTAGTTTATTTTGTATTCTTAATAAACCAGTAAAGCTTTTCTCTTACTGTAAATGTATCCTGTTTGTAAACACTTGTAGCATCTTCTAGTCAAGAATCTATTTTTGATAGAACCAGTGACTGCTTCATTATTGAAAAGGACATTTTTATTATTTCTGCTAGACTCTTTTTGCAGTCCATCTCCAAAGTGCAGTCTTCCAATGGTTACTGTGCTGACCGTCCTGACCCTGAGCAGAAGGCAAAAGTTAGTTTCCTGGTTCTGGGCAAAAAAAAATTAGTTGGTGGCAGAGAATTAGAAGACCTTGACCAAAACTGCCCTGTAAACTGGGACGGCCAAAGGGGCAGTTTTTGTCATGACTTATGGCACTGGTGTGGGATCATTGTCACACCTGAATTTCTTCTTTTCTTACTGTTCCAGCTTAATTTTCTTCTATGCCAAATTTTACTGTGGTAATGTTGTGGCACTTGAGCCTGTCCACAAGGAACAGGGGAGAGAAGTCTCTGCAGATCCCAGTACTAAGTATTACTTATGAAACAACCATAAAAGAACCAGTTGAATAACATGCACTAGGCTCTGCCCCACTGATTCAGAACATACACTAATCTGTATAGTATGCTGGCCTAGGGACTGGGAGACCTGACACTAGAATTTCCAAGGACATTTTTGGCTTCATTAACTGAAAGTGCTCTCAAGGTTTCATTTTTGAACACTTTCTGATTTTGTTATTTCCAAGTACTTTGGCATCAGTTTGAAATGGCATATATGAATGAACTGGAAAGCAGGAGAAGGAACTGTGGTCTGTTATGCTGGTTCAGGTGACATTCAAGGGTTAGCAACCCCTGGTAACAGAGCAGCAGGACAAAAAAAGCACACTCTTCTAGGATACATTTTAAGTGAAGTCAAAAAATACTCTGGCTCACTGAGCTCCACATGGGTGATCAAGACACTTACACTGTTGCAAGGGCATCCTTGTTGGTGTTATGTTTTCACCAGCCTTAATAAAATCCTACAGTTTCAGCTATGAGTGTCTATAGACCTGTTTATGTTTAGCTGGTGAAACAATGTTAGTGTTCTGATCACCCACGTGGAGCTCAGTGAGCCAGAGCATTTTCTGATTTCACTTAAAGGAGTAGTACAGTTAAACTCAGCAAAAACATGTTTTGCAGGGTGTTTTAATTTGTGTATATAGTCCTGATGTGTCCTTCCCTTTGTTTGCTATTAAGAGTTTTTTTCTACATAAGGCTGCTTGTTATGTTGCAGTTTTATGGCCCATGGGGATCTCTATCTCAGCAAGATTTATAACTGCTTTTTCCTGCAATGCCTCCTGTCTCATGTGACAATGTTGTGTCCAGGACCACTGATTCATCAAGTACTAGAGATTGAACCCTGATGTTCTGGCATCCACTAAATAACTCTGATTCAATATTTGTGTGTGTGTGTGTGTGTGTGTGTGTGTGTGTGTGTGTGTGTGTGTGTTTGTGTGTATGTCAGGTCTACCAAGCAGATGTATTTTGCTTTTAAACCTTTTAATTTCATCAAACTACACACAGCCATAAAAACACAGAAATCACCCCAGATCATCAATGCTACAATTAGTAAAGACTCCAACTGTTTTCTTACAGAATAACCCACTCAATTAGTCCTTAAGTATTTGCAAAGCTGTAAATGTAGCTATTAGTGCTTAATAGATAAAGAAATTTACACAGCTCTACTGTTGTAAACTAACTCTAAAGCAGTGCTTGCTGAATCCATGGTCCCAGCTACATCACTGTCACATGAAACAGGAGGCACTGTAGGAACAAGAAGAACAATAAACCTTGCTGAGATGGAGACCCCCAGGGGCCATAAAACTACCATAAAATTTATTTCTTTTTTAATTAATTATTTATGTAGTTTTGTTGACCTGGAAATAGGACTAGACAATTTTATTCCTATTTTCAACCTTTTCCCAGGGGGAAGGGGGATACAGATGGATGTCAACTGAAATTGAACCAGATTGTAAGCTGTTGCTCAGTAGTGGAGCCAGGTTTGGGATCATTTGGGAGCCAGGAAGGGCCATTCAGTCAATGACAGGCTCCCCAATGGGCACTAAACAATGAAAAAAGATGGTGGAAGGGTGCCACTACTTACACTGGGGAAAATTTAGCCAGGACACCATGGAAATTCCCCTACTCTGGCAGCAGGGGGCTTGGCTTCCTACAAAGTGGAGGAACTCAGTTTGGAGCCTGAGAGCAGAAGAAGAGGAAGTGCTGATGTGGCAGTGGTGTGGACTTGAGAGAGTAAAGAGCTGGAGGCTGAGGAGTGGGTCTCCTCCTTGGCCTTTATGAAGCCAGAGACTGAGAATATGGATGATCAGAGCAAGTGAGATGTGGATGAAAAATAGACTGAACACAAAGCGAGGGACGCGAGGTTTGAAAATGGGATGGAGAATTGTGAAACTTCAGCTTTCTCTGTGGAGACAGAGGAAGGAGGTAAGCAGAATGCTGAGGAACAAAATAGCAAGCAGGAAATTGTGAGATAACATGCTGTGGAAAAAAGAATGTGTCTAAAAGCAAAGCGAATAAAGTGAGTGAAAGGAACGTGGAGGCCTGTTAAGATCAAAGGCTTCAGGATGAC
Source organism: Neoceratodus forsteri (assembly GCA_016271365.2). Taxonomy (NCBI): domain Eukaryota; kingdom Metazoa; phylum Chordata; order Ceratodontiformes; family Ceratodontidae; genus Neoceratodus; species Neoceratodus forsteri. Next base: position 661,588,436 of record CM028130.1, on the reverse strand, counting down.
GTGGCAAATTCAGGCCCATCAGATGAGACAGATGATGAGGATACAGCAAGTGAAAGTAAGCAGACCCTGAAGAGGAAAGCCAGTAGGAGTCAGAAACAGCTCGGCTTGAGAAGGGTCCAAGAAAAAAATGTGGGGGAAAGTAAAATATGTGGCAATGAAAAACCGAGCACTCCGGAAAAAAAATTACCAAGGAAAAGCATGCTAAGAGTAAGGGAGGAAAAGGGGAACAAAGTAATGACACAGGGAATGAAACAGTTGTGTTCTGTAACACCCCTGAATGGATTGCAGAAGCCCTTATGAGTGCAGGCTGGAAGAGAACCCCTGATGGTAAGGGATGGGATCCCAATAGAGAACAAACAATTGAAATACATCAGCAAAATGAAGAAGTAAAGGATGGGGTAGATGAGGAGCAAGAAGAAGGAAAAAATGTTTTAGGAGTGGGAAACACAGAGAAGGAAAGTGAAATAGAAGAAGTAATGGCGGAAGAGGGGGCCCAGAATATTGTCGAAACAGAATTGGAATTTTCTATGGTGCTAGAAGATAACATATTACAAACAGATAAAGAGCCAAATGAGCAAGAGTACCAAACAGGCAATAATGTGTGAGGAGGAAATGTGAGGGAAAGACTTTTTCCAGAAGGGATGAATAGACTGAATGAGCTTGCCAAAAGACAAAACACTGTGCATTTGAAATTCAAAGGAATGGCGGAAGATGCTCCTGATAGGCTATCTGTGGGATGGCAACTGATTAAAAATAGTATGAGATTTTATGATTATGAGATCTATGCGCTAATTCACATTCCAGGTGATCTTATGTATGACATCAGTTTTAAGCATCCAACTGGCATAGACAGGTTTTGGAAGTTGTACTATCAGTTAAAAAACACTACTCTGAGAAAAAACTTTGCAGTAATCCCTCTGACAAAACCAGCATTTAAAGTAGTAACTGTTTTGTTTAGAAATGAGGGAGTAAATGTTGAGATATTTCCTTTTGGCTGAGACAAAAAATGCAAACTAAAAGGGGCCCCAGAGCCAATTCTGGATGAAGAGAACTTATGGACTGGAGGCTTGAGGTTTAAAGTGGTCTTGAGACAACAAAATGGAGACTTTTTTCATTTACCCAATTGTTTTGTTTTAGGAAGGGACAAAGGGGTTGTAGTTTATGCAGGTCAACCTAGGGCGTGTTATAGGTGTTGGGATAGGAGGCAGCTTAGCGATGCCTGTGAGAAAATTAAGTGTGGCCTGTGTGGTCAGGTGGGTCATTATGGAGTAGTATGTAAAAATGACATAAGATGCAGCTTATGTGAGGAATCTGGTCACTCCTTCCATAATCGCCCCTGGGGAACCCATAATAGTCCTGACCCTGGGGAACAAGGGGAGCAAGATGTATATTTAGCCTTAGCAAAGAAAGAGAAAATGAGGCAAGAAAAGCTGGTGGAGGAGGCAAAAAAAAGAGATAAAGAAGAAAGAGACAGAGAAAAGGAGATCCCCAGCCAAGAACCTGCAACGAGTGAATTCAGAGTAGATCAAACTGAATCAAGTGCATTGAAAGCAGAAGGAAAGCAAAGTGCAAACTGAAGAAGGAAGGGCAGAAATAGTGGAGGGAAAAAAGGAAGAATTTACCATGGTTGCAAGGTCTAGGACCAAAGGGTCAAGACAACCAGGGAAAGAAAAGACGGACTTTCAGGGAAAAGAAATTGTTAAGATAAATAACAAGTTTGAGGCTCTTCAAGGGGAAGGAGGGAAGGGAGCTGAATGGAATGATTCTCTATCAGAATGGGGGGGAGGAGGATGACCCCTACAACTGTGACTCAGTGGATATTCATGCTTCCAAAACAAAGAAGAAAGATAAGATAGGGTGATAGTTGGCAGAAATAATATTTTATGGCACAAATAAACTTTACTTCCTATAATGTTAATAACACTAGGAATAAAAGTAGGAAGGTAGTGACTTTTTAAATTTTAGGTGGGCTAAAAGGAGATGCAGTACTCTTGTAAGATACTCATTTATATACAATTGGAGACATAGAAGCTACTAAAAAAGATTGGCGATGGGGATCCTCAGTTTGGTCAATAGGGTTAGAGAGATGTTCTGGTTTGGGAATAGGATTTAATACACATGAAGTCTGAGTTATAAAAATATTAGATATTTCACCAGGGAGAGCATTAATGGTAGATGTAATTATTAAAGGGAAAGAAGTAAGAATAATAAATATTTATAATCCACAGATGAAAATGGAAATACTCTCTCTTATGAAGCAGGTAGAACCCTTTTTACATACAGCTGAATCAGTTTGGGATTTAATTGTGGAATTAGTAGTGCAGATTGGGGAAGGAAAACAAAAAAATATTTTTGACTCCCAAAACTTCAGAAATATCCTAAAAAAAAAAAGCCAGACTAGAAGATGTGTATAAGATTGTAGGGAAGAAGGTAGAACATATCTTTTTTAAGGATAGAACATCCTCTTGGATAGATTTTTGGTTTGTCCCTCGAAATACTGCAATTGCTAGTGCATGCATAACACCGATGGAAACTTCAGATCATGCAGCAGTAAGAATACAGATAAACTTAGGAGCTACTGTATTATGATATGTGGGAAAGGATACTGGAAAATGAATGTGGAACTGCTAGAAAAAGAAGAAATTCAGAATGAGCTTATGGATAGTTTAGCAGCAAGGGGAATGATTTGTGATTTATATGACAATTTAATGGAATGGTGGGATGACACTAAAAAAGATATTAAAGAGGTTATGATAAAAGTAGCTCAGAAAAAAGAAAGGACTAAGTATCACAAATATTTAGGGTACAGAGCAAAATTATATAAAGAATTAACACAGCAGCATAGTGATGGAAAGGATCATGGGGAAAGAATAGAACTGAGACAACTATTGTGGAGATACCAGTATGACAGAACTAGATAATTGGTAATGGAACAGAAATGTGAGACTCAGGGCACAAAAGCTCAGATGAATCCCTTGGATGACAATAGTGACAGAATAGACAAGTGGATAATGTATAACTTAGCTGATAAGGATGGGAAGAAAATGTCTAATATAGGTAATACGATGGTGATAGTATATGAGCACTTAAAACAGAAATTCCAAACCCCTAAAGACAGAGGAAAGAGCACATCCATTTTAGAAACAATAAAACTGCTACAAATTTTGGATTTGGACAAACAACAGATGAAAGGACCTATTACAGAAACAGAAGTTAAAGAACCGTACATACTTTAACAAATAATACAGCCTCAGGTTTGGATGGCACTCCTGATTCCTTCTACAAAAAGTTTGAAAAGGAAATAACCCCAATTCTAACATTACTGTATAATAATATAATGAGTACTGGTATTAGTATCAGAGTCAGTGAAACTAGGAGTAACAGTCTTTATTTATAAAAAAGGAGAAAATAGTGATATAGGGAACTGGAGACCAATTAGTTTGCTAACAGCAAATTATAAAATTTTAGCAAAAATCATCCATAGAAGAATGACAGAATAATGGCAGAATTAATAATGGAAACTCAAATGTGTGGTGAGTGGAAGGAATATTAGGCAAAACGTAATTTTCTTAAGAGAAATAATAGAGAAAGGGAGAAGAGGGGAGATTTATTCATTTATTTGTTTTTTGTTTACCGGGTAGGTACACAAGACAAGAGTATTGCTTATATTCAGGCACAACCCGGGAGAGTACAATCAGGAAAGAGCAAGGTACAAAGAAAGTACAAACATTAGTGACAATTGTTCATGGAGCAACATAAAGTAGGAACAAAATAAATTTGCAGAATGCTGACAAAAGCAAGACATATTTCTGTGGAAACTAAGAGTAAACAAATACCTTTACATTAGCTACTTGCACTGGATGAAACAACAATGATAATTAAGGACATACGACAACCGCTAAAGAATAAATAACAGTTTTAACTAACGATTTTGTAGAGGGAGTGGGAACATGCAGATTTTATACAGTGGAGGGAAACAGTAAGTGCCATGTAGGTAAGGAATGCTACTGGGAGTCAGTCTCAAGTTATAGCACAGAAGCAGCCATCAAAGTCAGTCAGGTGGGCACAGAGACCCAGTTTAAAGGCTAGGTGGGATCTGAAGAGTTTAATGTGAGGGGGGAGGGAGTTCCAGATGCTCGGTGCTGATATAGCAAAGGGTAGTTCCCCCCTTCTTTGTGAGGTATCTGGAAATTTCAAGTTGGGTTTGTATGGATGACCTAAAGAGAAATGCTCCTACGAGGGATGAGATAGCAGCCTTTAGAGATACTCAGGTGTCCGCATTCTGATGATATTGTCAATCAAGCAACCAGTAGAATAGAGTCTGTGCGAAGTCGGGGAGAGCCAATTTAGTTTGTAGTAGAGTTCACAGCGATGAGTTAGTCTGTGCAGAGAGGGCAAATTGGCATATGCTGGTATAACATGTGCTCCATTTATGGAGGGATCCTTTGTAAGCATTAAGGTATACCTGTGAGCAATATGTAAGGGAAGAAGGAGGAAACCTTGTGCAATAGCAAGCCAGGCAGCATCATTCATGGAGAACCTAATTCTATAGGCAATATCCAGTTTGGAGTTAACCGGCTTGCAAGTAGCCATGAGGTGGAGGTTAAAATCCAGAGATGGGTCAAGTGTGATTCCTATATACCTAAAGGAGTTAACAGATACCAACGGGGAGCCATCAAGACATAGTACTGAAAGATCCAGAGCACAGGATTTGAGTCTAGAGGGGAAGCCAAAAAGCATAGCCACAGTTTTCTTAGCATTAAGTATGAGTTTGTTTTGTAGAAGCCAGACTTGTAAGCAATCAAAGTTAGCTTAAGGATTTGTCTTTACTGATGTGGGGTCTTTACCACTAGTGAGAAGCACCATGTCATCAGCATAAAGGATCAGCAAGGAGACACAGGGAAGTAAGGGCAGGTTGTTAATAAAGAGAGAGAAAATGAGAGGACCAAGTATAGATCCCTGAGGAACTCCAACTGTTTTAAGGAGGGGTCAGAGACAGCAGTTGCAATTGGAACAGTGAGGTAGCTATCAAACCAGGAGATGGCAGACTGGGAAAAACCCAGAATGGACAGTTTGGAGAGTAGAAGGGGGTGATTCACAAGATCGAAAGCCTTAGTGAGGTCAACAAAAATGGCTCCCATGAGCAGGCCCTTATCCATTGCTGTTAGGACTTCATTTGATACCTGAAGTAGTGCAGTTGTGGTGCTGTGCCCCATTCAGAATCCATGTTGAGCAGGGGCTAGAAGGTTGTGAAGGTGCAGATATTCTGAGACCTAGGTGGCAACAGCCTTCTCAAGTAGTTTAGTTAAAGTAGAGAATGGTGATTGGTCTGTAGTTAGCCATCTTTTTGGTGTCCCCTTTTTTGTGTACAGGAACAACTCAAGTCGTTTTCCATAGTGTAGGCACTGTCTGGGTTAGTATAGATAGGTTGCAAATTCTTGCAATAGGGACAGCAAGAGCTGGAGCTGCCATTTTGATGAAATAGGGCAGTAATCCATCTGGACCGGCAGATCCATGAGGGGAGATAGATTTAAGAAGAAGCAGCACCTTGGTAGTGGAGAGTGATCTGAGCAGAAAAGAGAGTCCTGAAGAATGGTGAATATCAGGAGGGGGTGCAGGGGACTGGTTAAATTTTGCAAGGTATTCAGAGAGATCAGAGAATTTTTGCATTCAGGGCATTTGCAATTGTAGGTAGATTGTTACAGTTGGCATCATTCAGCATCATTTCAGTTATGGCTGTTTTGGACCTTTGGCCTATGAAATTTTTTATGTGGTTCCAAAAACTCTGGGATTCACCCACTGAAGACTGAAAAAGCTTAAGGCAATAGTTCCTTTTTGCCCTCTGAATATCTTTTTTGCAGGCATTTCTCATTTTTCAATAATTATCCCAGTCATCTGTCTGTTGGTATTTCTTGGCCAGGGCCCAGACCTTATCCCTTCTTCTCATGGTCTGAAGGAGGTCCTTATGTAGCCATCTGTTTGAATAGCCCCTAAGACGCCTTATTTTCAATGGGACATGCAGATTCTGTAGGACTAGTAGCTAAGAGTTTAGGTAGTCAAGTGCTGTATTTACATCCTCAGTGATATAGATAGGTGGCCAGTCGATGTTATTAATATCATCAAGGAGAATGCTTGGATTCAGTTTGGCAAAATCCCAAAACTGAATAATTCTGGGTGGGGGATGGGGCAGTGACCATTCCAAATGCAGAAGGTAGGTAGGTGATCACTGATAGAATCAGAAAAGGTGCTTGCAGCAATAATTTTATTTGCTCTGTTTGTGCTATCCAGTCCAGGAGAGATTGATGCTCGCTATTTGCCAAGAGTAGAGTGGGGCTAGTAATCAGTTGCGATAGGTGAAGTCGGGGGAGAGCCTCCATGTACAAACCAGAGTGGGTACCTGATAGGTCAAGGTTGAAGTCACCCATTAATATTACTTCAGATTTACCCTGTAGAGTAGAAAGATAGTCCAAGAGCCCATTTAGGCCAGGTAGTGCTCCCTTTGGAAGATTATAAGCACATATCAGGTTTAGCCTTTTTTCTCCACCTAAGAGCAGAACAGTATGTAGAGTTTCACAGATACTTGATAATCCTGACTGTTGGACAGATATATTGAGATGTTCTTTATAATAGAGAGCAACCCCTTCACCCCTCTGTTTAGAGGGACGATCAAATCTCATAAGGTAGTAGCCATTTATTTTGTATACTGTGTCAGGTATGTCTGGCCTAAGCCATGTTTCAGTCAATCCTAGAATATCCAGGTGATAGTGGGCTACCCAGGCTTTCAGTTCAGGGAAATTAGCAGGTACACTTCAGATATTCATATGAGTAATGTTGATGCCCTTTGTGGAGAACCTGGAGGAGTCATTTGTTAATCTAGCAGTGTGGGGGGGGGCAGGATTTGTTTCAATATCCCCAGAATGAGATAAATGCAGGAGAGTCACCAAGGTTTCTCTGGTGAGGCGATAGATGAGTTTGAGGCATTTGGGTATGACAAGGGAGTGACAAAGAAGAAAATGACCAAATTTGGCAGGATGTGTTAGATATAGGGCCAGGTTAAGGAATTGATGTGATTTCCAATAGGGAAGCAGATTCAAGTAGACAAAAGAGTTTTCTTCATGCGAGTGGAACCCCAAGTCACCAGCAGTTATATTAACTGAGAGGTGGGAGAGGGAAATTAGGGAGAGTACTAGTCCTGAAATAATCAAAAGTGCCATAGGCCTCATAAGAGAAAACATATTGTAATTGGAGAGGGAGAAAGAGCACTTCAAACAAATCAACCCAGCAGGAGTGGGAAGTGGAAGCTAGTAAAAATACTAGTGGTCCCAAACTAGGAAGAACATAAGTTGGTGGAGGGGGAATTCCCTAGATCAAAGAGCTAGAGTCCAAGGCAGAAACGATGCCTTTTTGGTACCTATCATTAAGGTCGGGGCAGTTGAAAGGTACCTAAAGTATCCAGTGACTGAAAGTAAAACAAATTAAAAAAATTAAGGCACTGACTGGACAAGTAGGAAAGTATGTCTTTAAAAATAATCATGAGAGAGAGTAAAAGAAATGCAGAGTCCTGTTCGAGTTGAGCATATGAATAAGAAGCGAAACAAGAAACACCCTTTTGAATTTAGTTATGGCACGAGTTTTGTGCAGTTCTGAATTCAGAGGCCTATAGCTTAGAGTGGTGAAAGGAGTGGAAGGTTTGCCTAGCCCAATGAATATCAGGCAGAAAGCAGCAAAAGGCGGAGATAGTTGGTGCACTGGCAGAGACCCACAATGGGCATAGTCAAATGGTGCACTTAATACTGTGAGGGGGTTGGGGAGGAGATAAAAATCAAGCAAGCAGCAGGTCTGAGTGAGCTGCAGTGTCTGCTTCAATAAATTACACTTAGCAGACAGGATTTTCTTTAAAAACTAACAGGCTGCAATGATAGTTGTCTTTAGTGAAATTAACCAGCCAGGAGTAAGTTACAAATTCGCAGGCTGCAGCGACTATAATATTAGCTACAAAAACTACATGGTCTCTCAGTAGAGTGCCCGGAATAAGCAGGAAAAAGGCACCAAGATTTAAACTGACACAGTTCTCTCTCTCTCTCTGCACCTTCTGATGGCCAGATGGGGAGCTTCAGACCAGGTGTGCCATGAGGGAAACCTGGGGAGGGCTTCTTTCAGCTTAGCCTTCACAACCCTTCCAATTTCCAGCTGGGGAGCTTCAGACTGAGCGTGCAGCAAGGGAAACCTGGGGAGGGCTTCTTTCAGCTTAGCCCTCATGACTCTTCCGATGGCCAGCTGGGGAACTTCGGAATGGGTGTGCAGCGAGGAAAACCTGGTGAGGGCTTCTTTCAGCTTAACCGTCATGACCCTTCCAATGGCCAGCTGGGGAGCTTCATTTTTTTTTTGTATATATTGGATCAGCACACAGCTTTTGATTCCATCAAGCATGACTATATGTGGGAGGTATTAAAAAAGTACAACATGCCAGATGAATTTTTGAAATTAATAAATGCTTTATATTTTGAAGTGCAGACATGTCCTTTGGTGAATGGGTACCTAAGTATACCTATGTATGCACACAATGGGGTAAGGCAGGGATGTCCATTGAGTCCTCTACTTTATGTAATGTGTTTGGACTCCTTATTAAGACAAATAGAAGCAAAGCAGTAGATAGCCCCGATTAAGTGGGGAAAGCAGTGTTTTCCCAAAACATGTGCCTATGCAGATGATTGTGTAATTTTAGTGCAGAACCAGGTAGAAGAAGAAAAAGTAGTACAAATGTTAGATAAATAAAAGACATATATGGGTACTGGAATTAATAAATAAAAAAGTAGGATATTTCCTCTAAGGGTAGGAGGGAGTAAACAGAAAAGTAGCATTAAGTTAATAGATGGGAAAGTGGAAAATTTAGGAATTATGTTTGGTGGGGAGAGTCCTATGAGGGAAAACTGGATGTGGAAATTACAAATTGCAGAAAAGAAAGTACATAAATGGAAAGGTTGGAATACGACAAAAGAGAAGAGAATTTATACGATTTAAACTTTTGTAATACCGTTTTTTTTTCACATATTGCCTTTGTGTTCCCAATGCCTTGGGATATGCAAACTAAGGTTTTAAGTGTATGTTTTACTGTGCTGTGGGGTAGCAGGTTAAATCCTGTCAAGAGAGCACATACTTATAGGCCAGTGAAGGAAGGGGGCTTGAACATGCTAAACCCAGTTTTGTTTTTTATGTTAATATTTATGTATGCAAATATAAGGCCTATATTGCAAGCAGAACAATGCCTATGGAATTTTCTAACAGAAGATTGGGTAGAAGTTTTCATGCAATATTGGGGTAAAAAGGGAAAGGTAGGTGAACAAGATAAGCTCCCAGGATATATGAATGAGTGTAGGAAATATTTAGCACACTGAGAGGTGTCCAAAGAAGAAATACAGATAAAGAAAAGGAAAGGTATCTATAAGATAATTATGGAAATGAAATATTATGAAGAACCTGTATGTAAGGTTGGGGAGAAAAATGAAACAGATGATTTTGCTATTTAGTCATGGGAAAGTAAATGTCAAAGGAAATTTGAAACACAGAAGGGTTGAGGAAAGAGTTTGTTTAGGAAATAACTGCCAGGGCTTAGAGAAAACAGTCACATGTTGTTTGAGTGTGAACTTATAAATTCATTTTAGAATCTTATAGCCAGAGTATGGAGTATGGGAATGTTTAAAAACATGATGTATGAAATTCTGGTTTATGGACAGCTAACAGAAAAATTGGGGGAGCTTGGCAAGAAGTACAGTATATGTAGTGTTGGCCATCATTAAATGGGCAATATGGCAAGTAAGGTGTCAGATATTTTTGCAAACTCAAGATGCAACAATTAATGATTTACTGTATAAAATACAAGTGGAAGTGGACAGATGTTTTCAAAATGAATGTATTAAATATGGGGAAGATAAAGGGAAGCGGTTGTGGAAGAATTTCAAATGTGTGTAATAAAAACATAAAAGTGCTGTTGAGAAGATGTTATTTAGTTCGGGAATAATAGGGAATTATGGAAGATAAGGATGTTAGATTAAAACTGGAAGAAAAAACATTGCGTACATAGAGAAAGGAGAGATTATATACTTGAAGGGAAAGAAGAAGAAAATGAATTAAGAAGTGTTTGGAAGCAGGGTAAAGGATGAACTGTAGTAGGAAAGATGATCGATGTCTTTGAAATTGTATATGTTGGTTTTTAGTCTTGAATAAAAACTTCCCCTACTCAGTCTATAGGGGGAACCCTTGCTGATGGACTCTGAAATTGCTGAGTTGGCTCATGTACCTGCAGGAAAGCACATCTTCACTCCTGCAGGTTCAGCACAGGAGATAGTTTCTGATACCATGGAAGTGAATCCTGCTACAGAAACACCAATTTTGGAGTATATTGAAGTAATAGCTCTGCACGAAGCTGAAAAACTTTTACAAGAAAATCTGGATACTGAGAAGCAATGTTTAGCTGACCTTCTGTCTACTGCTGAATTCCATTTTCTCTGAAGAAACACTTGTTAGATGAGGAAAAAAGAAATGGAAAAGACTGAGCATGAGCCCAGTACTTACTACAAAAAAACTGCCACCTTCTAGTCTACCCAATAGTCCAAAAACACTGGTTGAATCAGAAGATTTATCTGCTGACCTTGATAATCTGAATTGGTCACCTGAATGAGCACTTACACAGGCTGGCTGGATTCTTACAGCAACAGGAGGTTGGCAACCTGACCCACAGATTCCCTTACCTGGATCACATCAATCTGATACTCTGCAGCACTCTAACAATGAGGTCCAAGATGGCAACCTGAAGAACTTCCCGCATTCAACTCCAACTGACTCACAGACTGCAACTGCAACAAAACGCACCCCATTGTACTGGACTTGTTACTGAGTAATGACTTACTTCAGGACATTACTGGTAGGCAAATTCTGGAATCTGGCCCCGGACCCAATACGACCATCAATTCAGACACAAATGATCCTAATTTAGACAATCCATGGCCAAAATCAAGTTTTGTGAGCCTCTTCCATGAGCCACTGATTAATGCTAAATGCTGGCATTCTATATGGATCCGATACACCAGTGGCTTGGACGAACCCTCCGATAGAGCTTTTGTGGGGAAATGCTTAATTAAACAGTCACTCTATTTTTCACATTTATCCATGCCCCACGCGACCACAGTTTTGATGTGAGTTTCTGCACAGTAGCTTTACTGGATACATTTTGGCAGCAGTATTCCCTGGTAAAGGACTCAGACATTTGGTCCCACTTTTTTTACAGTACCTCTAACCAAATCTACATTAAAAACAGTAACTATCTTATTTTGTAATGAGGGGGGTCAATGTGAAAGATAGTATTTACTAGTTGGAAAAGAAATGTGAAATTCAGGGGCTACCAGACCCAATTATTGATGCTGAAGGGTTCTGGATGGGAGGGTGGCATTTAAAGTGCAATTGCTTATGCCAGATACTGGTATTGTCCATCTGCCTAGTAGTTTTTTTGGGGGTTGAGACAAGGGTATCTTATTTTATCAAGGAATGCCATGGACATGTATCAAGCGTGGGTCCCCCAGACATGTCAGTAGTGACTGCAACTAGATTAGATGTAGCATGTGTGGGGTGTTAGGTCACCCTGGGATTCATTGTACCTCAACCCCAAAATGTAGCCTCTGTGATACAGAAGGTCACACATTTAAAAAGTGTTTATGGACATCTCATAACACTTCAGATATGGACTTCGCTGAGCATGACTCTTATGTCAACTCGGCAGTCCACAAATCTAACCTACTTAAGGCCACAACTCAGTCTGCTAAGCACCCCCCTTCTCATACCTTTAATAGGGATGTGGTCCAAGATCTCCCCCTTGCCTCCATGAATACAGACACATGACAGGTTGATTCAGAACCTACTCCCCTTATTGTTGATGATAGTACTCCTGCAGTTACTGCAGAAATGCCACCCTCTGACTTGCAATCCTTCTATCTGGTCAAGCAAGGGAGTGGGAAACATATGCAGAAAGTATCTGCACCTAAAACTGTACCACTCCAAAACCAGTATACACCCCTTCAATAGGGGAGATACAGAGATGGGGGAGATATCTGATGCCTCTTCTATTCTAGAAGCCTCTTCAGAAACTGAAGAAATTGAAAAAATTGCACCTAAAGAATAAAAGGTGGTGTACAAGGTCTAAAGCGAAAGTAGTGTCTCACCAGAATTCCTGATGTTAAAACTGTTTTATGGTTGATTCAGCAATAGCTTCCTTAAATGTAAATAGTATTAGAACGGATATACATCACAGAGTGACTTTTGCTATGTTTGAAGAACACCGTTTGGATGTTATATTTTTATAGGACGCCAGGATTTATAGTTTATCTGAGGCTCATACTACATCAACAATTGGAAATGGGGAGACAGTTTTGGGTCCCTAGGTACCGAGACATGTAATGTTTCAGCTATTTGTTTTTTCGCCATGAGGCCCAGATTCTTAAATTGGTGGAAATTCAACAATGGAGGGCTTTTTTAATAGATATTGCAATACATGCTACAATCTATAGACTGATTACCTGCTATGCTCCCCAAACTAAAACTGGTCAGATTGAGTTATGGAAAGTTATCCAACCTTTATTTATGTCAAAAATCATAGTATTTAGTGGAGATTTTAACTGTGGGTTATTACAATCAGAAAAGGGAGGTACTACAGGAAAAGCTTTTTGTGACATAGTAGCACTGACATCTATTTTAACTCAAGCCAGTTTAACAGATGCACAGCATTTATTTTGGCCTAAACCCCCTCACACTTTCTGAAAAGGTTCATTATCATCCAGGATTGACTTTTTTCATACCTGTAGATGCTGAAGTACAATCTTGTAAAACCCAAGATACTGCCACCTCAGATCATTGTTTAATCAGTATCTTTCTTTCAAATATTGCTGAGGTTTCATATGAGAAAGGGTCTTGATGGTTAAATATAGATGTTTTCCAGAAAAAAAATACCAGTTTTTTGCTTACTGAATTAATGGATGCAAGAAAATCAAGTTTTTGTTTATACGGCGAACGTGTGACTTGGTGGTTGGATTCAAAACTTGATTTTGGTTTTTGGTTTAAAACTAGAACCTGATTACATCACTCTCAGAACCAGACTAGATACAGAGAATTACAACACCAACTTCAGATACTTTCTGAGAACACTTGATTTTTTGTTACACAGGAGTCATCTTTTAAGCACTATTAAAGAGAATTTAACAAAACTACAATACAACAGATTTCAGTCTTTAGTGGCTGAACACAAGTTTGGAACTCAAAAAAAATCTCATTTGACTAACCTTTATAAGAGCTATAATTATAGATGGAAACAAAAACATATTGAGCAGATAGAATTGTTGGATGGAAAGGTAATCTCAGGTAAGGCAGAGATCATGAAAGAAGTAGTTGAGTATCTTCACAACGAATTAGAAACCCTGTTTAGTATAACTGGTAACACTACTAATTGGTTTCAAACATTGAATTTATCACAAATTACACTGTCCCAACAACAAATGTTACTAACTCCCATTTCTAAACTTGATTTGCAGACAGTAATAGACTCACTATCTATGAACACAGCTCCAGGCAATGATGGCTTGTCATCAGAATTTTACAAATGGCTATGGCTTCAATGATCTGGTGAACTGGTTCAAGTTTTTAATGCATTTATGGTTCCCCAAAATCTGGTCAGCTATGAACAAAGGGACCCTGTTTTTTTTCTATATAAAAAAGAAACCAGAAGCATTTGAATAACTGAAGGACCATAACATTGCTCTGAATTATAGACTTGTGAATGTCCTGAGTGATGTTATTCATACATCTCAGACATGCACTATTCCTGGATGTTAAATTTCAGATACTCTGCTCTTAGAGAATTGATTTATTTCTGCCACAGAAATACTGTACCAGCTTATGTGATGAGTTTGGATCAGTCCCAAGCCTTGACAAAGTTTCACATGGTTTTTTGTGGCTTTGTCTGTCAGTATATCACATACCTTTTCAATTTACTGAAACTTTACAGGGCTACTATGGGACTGCATCAGTCTGCCCTTCACTCCGGGCGGTATTTTGGGAATACCCATCGAATTGTGAGAGGTGTCAGACAGAGATGCCCCCTTAGCCCCATTCTATATATCGTTATTTTAGATCCATTTCTTAGAGCTTTTAAATTAGAGTCCAAGATTGAAGGGATTCAAAATTTTACTTTTCTCCTTATCAAAACCTGCACATATGTGGATGATTTGGTGATTACAGCAGCTAATTTAACTTCTGTAAAATCTGCCTTGAATCTCTTAGCTACATTTATGGCTTTATCTGGTGTTGAATAAAAAAATTTATTAAAAGTTTCTGTTTACCAATTGCTACCTCTGATGATTTAGGAACTCATATAGCTGGCCTACTATTGTGTATACGCACCAACAAATTTTAGGAGTTTATTTTGGACCGGGAAACATGGGCGAGTACAATTGGGATATTAAAACTGCACTGGCTGACAATCAGGTTAAACTCCGGAATAAGTGGAAAATGCATAAGAAAAAATGCATTTATATGCTACAATCACTCCTGATTCCCCTATTTTTATACCTTAGTTATGTCTTCCCTATTCCTAGAAGTGTTGAAACTAAAGTCCTTGTTGTGTTTTTTTCTGCCTTATGGGGTTCATGGTTAAATCTGGTAAAGAGATGTATAACTTATTGCAAACTGACTGAGGGAAGGCTGGGATGCCCATTCTGATTGTTTTGTTGGGTTTTTTTTTTTACCATTTTTTTTATACAAATTTCATACCAGTATTATTAGGAAGTCCCCAATTATGGTGTCAGTGGCTTAATTACACATTGTATAATACATGTTCTACATGGAATGATTTAGCAGGTTTATCAAAAAATCTAAAAACTCCTCAGTTTTCCCCTTATGTACAGTACAGTTTAGATAAATTGAAAATATGGAGGATTCACAAACAACTGTGCACTCTCCTATGTCAACAGCTTTATTCTTTTATACTCAAGCAGTTTTTATTTATAGAACCTTTTGAGGACAGAACCCCACAAGAGAAACGTCACATTTACTTAATGTTAACCGATCCAAGATTGTCACATAAAATGTGGGATACAACTTGGTTATGTGCACAGGGGAAACTGAATGTAAAGAATAATCTAAAACATAAAGACACCTCTGAAAGATACTGTCCTAGACCAGGGTGTAATACTACCCTGGAAATGATACAATATCTTTTCTTTTTGATTGTCCATATGTCTTGGGACTGTGGGACATAATAAAAAACATGTGGATGTGTTTACCTTTTCAATAGTTAAATTACGATTCCTTTGTATTGGGGCTTTTATCAAATCACTGGACTTTTCTAAATAATAGTAGTGTTCTTATATTGTTTTTCTGGAAATCATAAAATTATGGTTTCTTAGTTATATGTATGTTAACATGTATTAGGAAAGATATATGTAGAGGATCAGTTTTGGTTTGTTTTCTTGTTTTTTATAGTCTTTTTTTGTGTGCCTTCACACTGTTTTTGAAAATACCCCTTTTTTGGGGGGGAGGGGGTAACACTGTAAATAAACTTCCCCCAGGTTTCATGGGGGAAGAGGGGGACTTTTCCTTTTTATTATGATTTGTTATCGGTTGTTTAATGATTATGAAGATGTTCTTTAAGAAAGTATGACTGTAATACTCTGTTTTTTAGTGGTGTGACTTAACACTGTTTATATACTACCTTATTTTTACTTTTCTATTTTGTATATTGTTTTCATGTGATTTAACACTGTTTACACTTATTTTGTTTTTGATGTTGTTAATTATTACTACAATAAAAATTGTCCTATTTTCCAACAGGAGGAACCTCTGGTCCGTTCCCAAGATGGCCAACACTCTGGAGGAGAGGATGGGCACATCAGGAGCAGGGAGCTAGCCTCCTCTCCTGCTCTAACAGTGCTGGAGGCTGTTGAAAATGTGATGGCAGTTGGAGATTTTCAGGCAGATGGAAGCCATAAACCACAGCTCACTGTTCCAGTAGATATTGTTTTGACAGATGCTGCACCTGCATCAGGGTTGGAAGTACAGTCAGATTCAGACACCGAGGAAAGCTTGCTGGAATCTTTTTTATTAGCTCAATTTAGTGCTAAGGAACAATGGTACATAGAAAAAAGAAATACTTTACAACTATGGCTGAATTCTTTACAGACTACATGTTTGGGAGCTACTGTAGCTCTCTGGTTATTGCTACTGGCTCAAGACACTTGACAACTTCATCAGAAGCTCGGTAGCTTGCTCAGCTGATGCCCAGATGTCAACTTTGGGTCAGGACTCTAGTCATAATTGACAAATGGGAAAAGCTTCAACACTTTCAGGGCAGGTCAGAACTCCTTCCAAACAGTCTGGGACTAAAATTTCTGAAGTACTATGGGGGTCCGCTAGGAATGGCAAATCAAGCCATAAGAGGCTTGGCATACAGTGTCCTCCACCAGTTTCCTTGCAGTTAAAATCTAATAAAGACAGTGTGGTGGACTTTTCTCCTGATTCTGATATGGGGCAGCAGCCTGTTGTGGGGTAATCAGATACTGAAAATAGTGCTTGTGACATTACGAACAGACAGGTACAAAAATGCCCTGGTAATTAGAAACACCACAATTGGGGAAGGTAACTGATCCCACAATCATGCCCTAGAGGATGTGGGTAGGGTACAAGGCCTGAATGGAACTTGGGTCTCTGATCCTATGGATCCAGACATGGAGCACTATCAAGTGGGTTCAGGGGTAGCTTCTGAGCCACAGTCTCAAACCCAGCATGTCCATGTTCAACAACAATTATCTCAGCCTACTTTTCCTACCAGTGATGCAGTATCTGGTCAGACAGGCCAGGAAGCTGGGGATGGGCTGCAGGCAGATGGTGTTGATTCCCGACAATCCACTTCTATGGTGACAGCATCCCCACAAAGAATGAAACATTCTGCTAATGTGTTATAAGATCCATCTAAAAGAGCTTGGCTAGGACCAATGTTTCGGATTGCTAATTTATTTCAAAATAAAGGGGAGCTGGCTCCAAGACAAAATGCGGAGTGACTCATATATAAAGGAGGCCTCGAAGATCCACCTGATAGACTGTACATTGCAAGTTCACTGTTAAAGAACTCTATGAAATTATTTTGTAATGAAATGTTTTCCCTTATTCATGTGGGAAACTCAAATTTTGATATTAGTTTTAAGGCAGTGTCAGGAATGGATAGATTTTGGGCACTATATCAGTCTTTAAAAAATTCCCCCTTATGGGTTCCTCTTTTTGCAGTCCTTCTAACCAAGCCTTTAGTTAAACATGTTACAATATTATTTCATAATGAAGGAGTCAATGTAGAGGACATTATGTTTTGGCTTCATCACAGGTGTGAGATACTAGAAAAAACATCACCATTTTTAGATAGCGAGCAAATTTGAAACGGGGGTGGAGGATCAAGGTGAAAATGTATGACACAAACAATGGACCAGTACATCTCACAAACAATTTTTTTCTGGGCAAAGACAAGGGAACCTTGTTCTATGCACGACAGCCTAAGGCTTGTTGTAAGTGTGGGGCACACACCCATCTTAGTGCTGCCTGCGACCACCCCCTTTTTTTTTAAATGCCCATTTTCCCATTTGCAGTTTGTACTGATCTGCCATTAGAGGCATCTTATTTTTCCTGTTAATCCTCCAACCTTGCCTCTGCCTTTTCCTGTTCTAATCACCGTTATCCCCTGCCTTGCTTTCATTTTTAGCGTATTGTACTCTCAACAAAAAACAAAATACTCCACAGCGGCAGTCACACTCACTGAAGGTCAGTTATTCCCCTTACACCCCCAATAGAAATAGAAATGGGCACCATGACTATCACACTCAGCCTACTCATGGTTACCTTTCTTCCTTTGCTCACATACCATCCTGCCCCCACCCTCCACCCTGAACCCCACACCCTCTACCACACCACTGCAGCCAACCCCCACCCTGGACACCCCTATTTTTCCATGGCACCCACCTCCAACCAATACTCCCTCCACCCTTGGGACACCCTTGGCCCACCCCTTCCTTGCCTTACCTACCTTCTGCACCCTACCCATCCATTGTACCCCCACTAGTAGGACCTTGCATCGGTACCTGGCTAACGGTCCTGGTCACCACAGACTGCTCATCAGATTAATTGCTCTACTCCTTCTGCTCTCCAGGGACATACACCCCAACCCTGGGCCATTGTCAACTAGCCACCCCACACCCCACTTTAGTACTGGCCTCAGCATTGCATCCATGAATATTTGCAGCCTCAAAAAAAATCAGCTGCTCTCCAGTGCTGGGCTGTACAACACCGTCCTGATATTATAGCACTAGTCGAGATCTGTCTTTCGAGAAAAACTCCCGACTCTGATATCTCCCTTCCTGGCTACGCTCTGTTTAGGGAAGACCATATAGGCAAACGTGGTAGCGGGTGTGCAGTCTTTATGCGTGACACACTTTTAGGCTATGCTCTTCCTGCCTCCAAGCTCAGTTTTAGTGCCCAAGCCCTCACCCTCAAGGTTACCCCTGACCAAGCAAGGGGCCCTCTTTTTCTCACAGTCTCTTACACACCCCCAAGAGACCAGGGACCAGCTGTCCACTCCCTCATTGATTACTTCACCACACTCCCACACAAGGTGGAGCAGCTCATCCTTGGTGACCTTAATGTCAATTGTCTGAATACCACTGCCCCCCATATCAGGGACTTCTTCGCTGCTCTAGATATGACCCATCTAGTTACCTCACCCATTAGATTTAACTGGTCAAGTGGCTCCAGCACCCTCCTAGATGTAATTCTGTCAAACCACCCCCACAAAATCAGGGATATTAATGTACTACCAGACTGTCTTAGTGACCACTCTCCTGTCCTCTGCCAGTGGTTATACCCCACACCAAAACCAGTGTCCCAGGTCACCTCACATCGGCGCTTTCACCCTGTGGGTCTCAGAAAGCTAAAAATGCACCTAGCAAGATCACGTGATGCAGAGTGCTGAACAGAAGCTCCTCCACATAGCTCCAGCCTCCTGATTATAAATTTGTCTTTTTTTGACCTGTTATATCACTTAAAGCCCTTTGGTGTTCTCGGAATCTGCCTTCTAACCTTTCCAGGGTTTGGAATTGCGAGTTGGAGTAATTATGGAGGCTTACATGAAAAAGCCTTTGTAAAAGCTTACCCCGCCAGTTACCCCTGAGAAGGCCGTGAAGAAACCTAGGGCCTTGAGTGGATCAGACAGGCCTGACCAACTTAGCCAAGTATCGGATCAGGAGCCTTTGACTCTGAACAAGTTCCTTGAAGAATTCAAGCCCTTTCGGGAGGAAGTTAAAGAAATGGCAACTGAGCTTAAAGCCCTGTCTAAGAAGCTGGAAGAGGTCACTACAGTAACATCTGATTATACAACTCGCATTGTGTCTCTCCGAGAAACATCTGGAAAAGATAGATCCTGGGCTAGCTGCACTGCGACAGAAGCTCTCTCAAGTTGAAGCAAAGCTGGAGGATTACGAGGGCCGTAGCCACAGGAATAATGTGGTAATATTGGGGCTACCTGAAGGTGAAGAAGGCCAGAATGCTATTAACTTTGTACAGAAGCTGGTAGAACGTGTTGCAGATCCCTCTCCCTTTGGCTCTGTGTACACTATTGAGAGGGGACATAGATCCCTTCGACCAAAACCTCCTTCGGGGCTGCTCCCCACCCTATGATATGCCGATTTCTCAATTTTCTGGAAAGGCAACACCTCTTGTCTAATGTGAGAGAGCTACAAGAGGCCCGGTGGGAAAACTCGAAGCTAAGAATAGCTCAGGACCTCCCAGGATCAGTTCGACTGAAGCGCGCAGCATTTCATCCCATCTTAACCAAAATTATAGCTGGTGGGCTCAAGTTTAAGATGGGGTACTCTGCTAAGTTGCAGGTTCTAGTGAATGGATCCTGGTCAGCATATGAGGATCCTGATGTTGCTCTCGATGGCCTCAAGCTTGATCTTCCTGATCTGTTTTGAGACCCATGAGGAGCCCTTACCCATGTGAAGGGATGACCTGTGTTGTCAAGAAGGGACTGCTTCTCATGTCCATTACTGAATAGAATAAATAGTGTGGCTGGAATCCTGAGGATCTTATTGGGGGAGATGCTGAGCTGTTATCTCACTATCTTAACTGTTATGAGACTTTTTGGTTTTGAATTCAAAATATGGGACTGTAGCCTTCACATTAGTTTTGTCTGAGTCTCAAGCCTGTTCTTGTGGGGGAATGGTGTTTAGTATTTAGGTCTCTTCAGGAATGTTATTTGCTAGTACAAAGGGGACGGTTAAAGAATATCACTCAGGTTTATGGTCTTGTTCTGGGGGTAGACTAATACAGGATGAGTGCAAGGCTTTTGAATTTTGCTCTGTGGCCACAAGGGGGAGCTCAGCACACAGGATTATCAGCTCATTGTGAGCCGTTGTCTCGTAGCCTGGGTAATAAACAAACTCATTATCATGCCAGTTGGTCCTGGTAGGGTATGATGCTGAGGCAAAAGAGCCCTACTCTTCTGGATATTTTGCTAGAACCTCCAGGTACTAGTGTTCACTAAGTAGGTTATATGCATCTCGCTAATTGGGGCTTAGTCTCATTTGCATGGCTCTCTTTTAATATCTGATCAACTGTTGGTTACCTTTACTGCATTATCTGATTCCTTTCTGGCATGATGTCATAGTTAAGAACTTTATATTTAAATTAGATTCCTGTATTCCTTGTGCGTTGGGTCTCTCTCTTGCTAGGCCACAGATATTTAGTGCAGTATGGCAGCATCTATGCTGCGCTCATACGTTTTAATTCCAACTCCTCTTGTTAAATTATCTAGAATTGTTAGGTTGCAGAGTTCTCTTGGTTCCTACTTAAATTTTGCTGGTTGGGGGGGAAGTGTTATTGTACTAGTTTGGGGCTGAGGGGTCTATTTTGGGAGGCTGGGGGGAGGAAGGGACACAGTACTTTGCAGAGAGCTGTTTGTGACAGTTGGGGTGGATGGGAGGGTGTGGGGAGTTCGGGCATTTTGTTTCGGATACTTTCTTGTTTATTGTGGGGAGATTATTATGAGGGGATAGAAGAAGGAATAGCTTGTTTTGGGGATGAGGGTGGGGGAGGGTGGATCATACAGCAGTAACCACTTAAACCTGGTTGAATATTTTTGATGTCCCTATACAGGGCTAAGGATGTTAAGCTTTTAATCTGGTCAGATGGCTAATGATGTGGGATCAGGAAAAATGTTAAGGGGATCAGGAAAAATCCAAACAATATCAGGTGCTCAAACATTTAAATCTATTGCGGTCTCAGATAACTTTTTTGCAGGAATCCCATCTACTAGAGTGCGAAGCTTTACAATTAAGGAGACAACAAGTGGGTCAGGTTTATGAAGCTCAGGGCTCCACTAAATGCTGAGGGGTCATGCTCATTATTAATAAAAGTATCCCTTTCACTGCTATGCAGGTTATCAAGGATCCAGGAGGCAGATTTGTTTTAGTCAAATGCACTCTCTGGTCCGTACCACTTTTACTCGGTAGCATATATGGACCCAACATTGATGACCCGGGGTTTTTATGAGGCTGATAGCCACTGTGCTCCCAATGTTTCCTATTAGGATCATTATGGGGGGCTATTTTAACCAGGTTATTGATTCTGACTTGGATAGGTCAGGAAGTGGGCTAAGAGGGATGTCCTCAGGACAGAGGGCATTTAAAGACCTGGTAGATCAATGCTGGCTCCGTGATGTCTGGTGTGTGTTGCATTCTGACTCTAAGGAGTTCACTTTCTCTTCAATGGCGCACGTCTCGTAGTCCCGCATTGATTATGTTTTTATCTCACAGGGTCTCTTGCCTGGGGTCACGTTTGCTTCAATCTAATCTGGTCCCATTTCTGGCCACTCTCTTGTGGCATGCAACATGGCATTTCTTGATTCACCCAAGAGGGAGACTAGGTGGAAACTCAATGAACAGCTTCTTAAAGATGCCAAGTATTGTAAGCTCATATGAGAGCAAATTGAATTATTTTTCTCATACAACTCATTGGACAGTGCAAAGCCAGGTATTCTATGGGGGGCTTTCAAAGCTTATATGAGAGAAGTTCTTA
Organism: Neoceratodus forsteri; assembly: GCA_016271365.2. NCBI lineage: Eukaryota > Metazoa > Chordata > Ceratodontiformes > Ceratodontidae > Neoceratodus > Neoceratodus forsteri. The sequence continues at coordinate 661,566,284 of CM028130.1, read as the reverse complement.
TAGGTATTGCGGCAAAAAGGAAAAGTGTGCAGGAGGAAGAGCTCTTATCACTTTTATCTCAAATTCGGTCCCTTGAAGGGAATCTCTCTGTTAGTCCCTCTAATGAGGACAAGAAGAGGCTCCTGGTAGCTAAAGATAGATATCTAGAGTTGTTAAGGGAGAAGGCAGAACTAGCTATAATCTAAACTAAGGCCAGTTATACGGATCAGGGAGAGAAAACAGGGCGTTGCTCGTATTGCGATTAAAACAACAGGATTCTGCAAGATTCATTCCACCAATTCAGGCAATGGTAGATGGGTCTCTGAAAGTATCCCCTACTGAGATAGTGCAGGAGTTCGCTTTATATTATGAGAATTTATATAGGGATATGGAGCATCCTCCCTATCCTGAGATTCTTGAGGAGTACCTTCAAAACTCCCACTTGCCCTCTCTATCGAAGCAACACAAGAGCTTTCTGGTTTCTCCTATATCCCAGGAGGTAATTTCCAAAGTTATTAAAGGGCTACCTTCAGACAAGGCCCCAGGACCGGATGGGTTTTCCTCTTTATTTTACAAAGTTTTTTGTGACCTCTTATTACCAGTGCTTTATCGTTTATTTCAGTACATTCTATCTGGGGTTAAGACTGATCCTTACCTGTTTGAAGCCCTGATTATTCTCCTCCCTAAACCAGATAAAGATCCTGAATTATTCCAAAGTTACACACCCATATCTCTTTATTAAAATCCTCTTGAAGATATTGGCCAGCAGACTAACTGTAGTTCTCCCTGATCTAATAGGTGTGGCGCAGGGTGGATTCATGAAGGGATGTTCATCTTTGGATCATTTGTGTACCCTTTTCCATGTCTTCTCGGCCTCTAGGGATGCTGCATTTCCTGCTGGACTGGTCTCCCTGGATGCCGAGAAGGCATTTGATCAGGTGAACTGGAAATTTCTGTTCCATGTTCTTGAAGCCTTTCAGTTCCCTCCTGTCTTTATATCCTGGATAGTTGCATTATACAAAGCACCTACAGCAAGGATTTTGGGAAATGGTGCATTTTCTAAGTCCTTCTCATTATATTCTGATACCAGACAGCGTTGTCCCCTCTATCCCCTGTTATTCAACCTATATCTTGAACCTCTCATTTAGAATATTATCAATAATACAGGAATACAAGGTGTCACGAAGTCAAAATCACTGCATATGCAGATGATCTCCTTGTGTATCTATCCCATCCGGTATCTTCTGTTCCGGTTTTGCTGGGTGAAATTGCTAGATTTAGTGCCCTATCTAACTATAAGCTTAATGCTAATAAATCTTCCTTTTTCTCTTTAAATCACAAGATTTTTAAGACCAATATTGCTCCCTTTGGCCTATGTTGGTCCCCTAGGTCACTGAAATACTTGGGCATTAAACTGACTCGTAATCCTTCAGTATGGTTCAGGGAAAATCTGGAGCCCCTTGAAGATTTAAGATCTCGACAGATGGTCCAAACTCCCTATCGAGCTTTGGGGCCGGATCAATATAATCAAGATTAATATCTTCCCATGAATTTTCTATCCTTTATCTCTTCTCAGTTCTTTCATCCCATTATCCTGGTTTAAGAAATTGCATGGTATTTTTACCAAGTTTATCTGGTCTGACAAGTACCCCCATCTGGCTTACTACAAGTTGGCTGCTCCAAAATCTGAGTGGGGCCTGCGGATTCCCCATTTAGCCTTATGTTACTGGGCTAGTCATCTGGTGAAATGCCTGAAATGGGTAAATCTGGGTTCTGAAAGGATGTAGCCGACTTGGCTTAGAATAGACTTGGACTCAATCCGGTCCATGAACCTGGATCCCTTAACTCTGTTCTATCTAAAAATCTTTCAGGTGCAAGTTGTCGAAAAATCTCCTATAGTTACCAGGTCTTTAAGGATATACGCACAACTTTGCTCTTTCTTGCGTTATACTCCTCAGTTAGATCTGACTCAATCTTTGTGGAACTCCCGATCTTTCATTATGAATAAGCAGCAGATTTCCCGTATCTGGTTGCCCCAATTGGGGGATGGGATAGTACTTTTCTTTGTGGATGAGGAGGGGCAATGGCTATCCATATGTGATCTTATACAGAAATTTAGTATCCCAGCATTCCCACAATTTAAAGTGGTACAGATAAGACATCTACTCACAATAGTGTTTTGTAACACCCTTCCTATTCAGATGGTTGGGGCCCTGATACCTGAAACTCTTTCTTTACTTGGATCTTCGGGCAGTGTATCCAAACTATACCAAGTGCTATTTCACAAAAGGTATGGGGACTCTTTTGGACCAACGAGGTTCTGGAGCTCCTTACTTCCTCAATACTCACTCAATTGGCAAGCTTTGTGGAGGTCCTGTCACAAATTTGTCTCCCAAGATAGATTGCGCCTCATGCAATTTCCTATTTTGCATAATATGTATTATACTCCGGTTAAGTTAACGAAGTGGGGTCTGCTGGACTCCAATTTATGCATTAAATGTTCACAGGAGGAAGGGACACTCCTTCACATATTTTGGTCCTGTCCCAAAATGTCCCAGTTGTGAGATTCTATCAAAGCATTCCTAGATCCTATACTGGGTTTACAGGAACATTTCACTCCTGATATTTGTCTCCTCGGGGAAATGTCTTCTATTAGAGTCAAAGTGAGAAGATTTCATATCTCAATGATAGCTTTATCAGTCAAAAAGCTTATTTTACATCATTGGAAAGACAAGCTTACTCTGACATTACAGGAATGGGTGAACAAAATCCTTGATAACCTGTGTACGGAAAACGTTATTGCTAGCCTCCACAACAGATTATCTGTTTATACTCAAATATGGGATCCCCTTCACTCTCTAATTTTAGCTACTCAGAAATAGTAGTGTTTTTGTATAATTGCCCTGTATGCTCCTGTACAATGGTCTTATATTTAAGTGGCACATTGTTATGCAACTGCTGTAGGAGGAGGAGGGGAGAGAGGGGCAGTTTTAAATGTAATAAGTGCTGTATTCTTGTCTTCTTTCATGTTACTGCCTCTGTAAGTGGAAAACTTTGCTAATAAAGGTTGAATTTAAAAAAAATGCACTTAGGCCAGCTTGACTGGTCCCCAATCCTACTCACAATGGATACTGACTCTGCCCTAGCCTATTTCTCCAGTGCCTTCAGCAAGGCCTGTGACCTTTTCACCCCTGACCATAATCCATACCAAGAAACACAATGCTCAATGGATCTCCCCATCCCTCATCCAAACACTGAAACAAAGAGATAATCTCTGGCATATTGCTGTCGAGACAGGCAAACTGGTTGACAGACAAGCCTATAATGCAGCACGTAACAAGGGAACCTGGGCTATAAGGCAGACTAAGGCCAAGTATTATCAAGCCACCCTTGAATCCACTTGCGGATCATCCTGTGCCTTCTGGGACAATATGAAAGAGCTCAATGGAAAGACCCACTACCCCCATCATCACTACTCTCCATAGATGGTACCATTACTACTGATCCTCCCCGCATAGCTGAGTGCCTCAAAATGACTTTTTCAGATCTAAGCTCTGTCCTCCCCAACTACTTTTTTGACCCTATCCCTGCCTCCACCACCCCACCTCGGATCACCCCTGTTTCTACCTGTGTGCCATATCACCCCTTGAAGCTAGGCCTCATCTGCAAAAAGCCTTAGCTAGCAACAACCCCAGCTGTGATCCCCTGGAATCCAGGATTCTCCGATTAGTCCTAGATACTGTACTAGCCCCTCTCACCAATCTTTTAAACCAGTCACTATGTCTTGGTCAATTTCCCACTGCCTGGGAAATTGCAGAAATCACCCCTATCTATAAGAGTGGAGATAGAACCACCCCTAACAATTTCAGGCCCATCTCCATTCTCTCACCCCTCTCCAAAGCACTAGAAAAATTAGTGACCATTCAGCTCTCTGAGTAGCTGGCCAAATATGACCTGCTGTGTCCAGAACAACATGTATTCTGCCCTGGACACAGCACCACTCCAGCCCTCCTGAAGTTCTCCCAGCACCTCCACTCTGCTCTCGACTCTGGTCATGTTGTGGGTGCAGTGTTCATTGACCTCTCCAAGGCCTTTGACACTGTCAGTCACCCCCTCCTGCTTGATTCCCTCCACCAATTTGGCTTCTTCCTGGGCCCACTGGCTTGGTTCACCAGTTACCTCTCTGCCAGATCACAGCACGTGAAGGTAAATGGCACCCTGTCCAATACCCTGCCCGTTCACTCAGGGGTCCCCCAGGGTTCTATCCTGTGCCTTGTTCTGTTCAGCTTATTTCTCAATACCCTCCCCAGCTCCTGCTCAGACAATATGGTACTCTATGCCAATGATGTGGTTCTCCTTGCCTCCCACCGTGACCCCACATCTCTACAGGAATCCCTGCAGCACACATTCAACCAAGCTGAAAAGTGGTTCCTTGACCACCGGCTGGTCATTAACCTAAAAAAAAAAAATCTATGCTTTTTTTGCATCACCAGAATGAGGCCAAAAATGCTCCACTCTGCATTCTCCCCAGTAATGCTCACCCTCTCAAGCAGGTGTCATCCTACAAGTACTTGGGCATCACCTTCAACTTGGCTCTTACATTCAACACCCACATAAATATCCTGTCCTCAGCCATAAACTCTCGGATTGGCCTTCTCAATCACCACAGAGATTGCCTCCCCCAAACCACTCTCCGACTGGCCATCAACTCCTCTATCCTGTCCCTAGTGGACTACAGCCTACCTATCTATGCTCCATCTGACAATACCACCCTCACCAGAATCCAGCCCTTGATAAAAAAGGCCTGCAGGCTTCTGGCAAGTGCATCCCTCCACACCCATACTTGCCTGCTCTATTTCACCACCAACCTGCTCACCTTGGAGGAGTGCCTGTGCTACCAAACCTGCTTACTTGCCAAAAGATCCCTGCTAGGACTCTACCCCCCCAAGGGGTCACCGCGGCCCTGCAGCTTGCATCCTCATCCTTTGCCACCCATTGCTCAGTTAAGGCCACCTTTCTGGTGCCCCATACCAAGACCTCCCTAGCGCAAAGGTCCTTCCACTACTTCACCCCCACATGGTTCAGCTCTCTCCCACTCTCTGTCACTAAGTCTACCAAAATTGGTCCCTTTAAAGTCTCACTCCATAACCACCTCTTTGGTGCCCGAAGCTGTAGTTGCCCTTAATCAACCTAATGTTGGGGTCCCTTCCAGTTTCTTGCCCATAGCATTGACAATATCTGTTGGTCTACTTCCTCCCCACCTTTATTTTTTTCTCTTTTCCTCACCCCTGCTCCCCCACGCTTCCACTTAGGTATTTCCCCAGTCCGACCAGGGTTCTGACTTCTACTATAGTTATACTTTATACGATTGCCATTTACTGTATGTAACTTTATCCTGTAAACCACTGTTATATTGTGTTCTTTTTGTTATCTGTATTGCTCCTGTATGTTACCACTGTTGTATCTCACACTGTAACCATGTCTACCCTCCCTGTGACGAGGTGCCTTTGTAAATGAGTCCCTGACTCAAAGGTTGTAAATCCAACTTTCAAAATAAATAAATAAAATAAAATAAAATAAATAAATAAAAGTGTAATCACAGCTTTGAATATGAGGACATCTTGGTGAGTTGCATCAACCTTTTTAAATGTAATCTGTGTGAGAAGACAGGCCACGCTTATGGGAGGTGTCCATGGGCCTCCCATAACTGTGAGGATTGCCCTTCTCATGTTGGGCTTATACATAAGGTGCAGGCCCTGCAAGCCAAATGGTTTACTGAACAGGCAGCACAACATCCTGGGGGGGGGGGCAAGACAGTGTGCATCCCCTTTCAGTAAAAGAAGAGAGCTCCTCAGTAGTTCAGAACACAGAGTCTTAGACTCGGGATAGAGGTGGGCAATCATCAGCAGTAATTACAGCTGAACCTCCTTCAGGTATGGCAGTTGCTGCCCAGATACATGGGACCCCTGTGGATGAATCAGTGGTTATGCCCCCTTCTCCTCCAAAAAAACACCTCCCCTTCATGATTGTTAGCTCTAAAAACATCTAGGCAAACTAAACCTAGTGGTGAAAACTCTAGTCAGAGACAGAAAGGGAAAGAGATGGGGAAAGTTGGTAGGAAAATATTCTGGAAGGCAGGAAATAAATGTGATATTCTACCTCAAGAGGGACAGTGGGGGGACTAAGATGAAGAGGACTCAGAGTCCTCTTTAGTACCTTCCTCTATCTCTGATATCACCTCAGACCAGAGAAGGGGAATGGGTCTGACTCCATTGCCAAACTGACAAGGAGAAGAAGGTTGTCTCAGACACCTTGACTGATTGTTATGTCTAGTCTAGTATAAATTTCTCCCCTTTAGCTTTATGTTCTCTTTTTCTATTTCCTCCTTGAATGTTAATGGGATTAAAACCCATAGGAGGAAGCTTCTAGTTATGCAATCATTGGCTTCCTCTACTGGGGACATTTTTTGCTTACAGGACATTAGACTTAAGTTGGGCATAGAACTAAAGCAAGCAGCAAACCTATGGACTAGAGGTGCCCCTTTCTGGTCAGTAGAGGAGGATCCCTGTGATGGGGTGGAAACTTTATTTACTAATCCAGCACTTAAAGTATCCAAGTTGGTAGATATTTGTCCGGGAAGAGCTTTATTATTAGATATTAACTTTTCACAGGAATGTATTAGATTCATCACGATATATCACCACATCTAAGGTGCAGAGAGTGTCTCTTTAAAGACATGCAACCTTTTTACATCAGTCCAGACTGATAGTATGGGCTGGGGTCTATAATTGTGATTACAGCACACTGACAGAGGGTTATAGTCCTCTAAAATGTATTAGTACTCTGTAGCTTTAAGATACATCATTGAGGTAGAAGGCCTTAAAGACTTATACAGGACCATTCATCCTGAGGGTGGTAACACTTATTTTCGAGGCCACATATCCACCAGAATAGATTTTATTTTCCTTTCCCTAGTTTGAACATTTTAAATAGTAAGGTGGAAGTATGGGAATTTACAGACATTAATAGGTCCATCAGGGTGACCTTTTCCTGGGAAAACGTCCCTCATAGTAAAAAATGGATGGCAGTTAAATGCATCTATGTTAACACAACAATCCATCATAAAAGCATGGAACAAGAATGGTTGGCAAGATTATCTGTAGTAGGGCTATATGACGATTTGGGCATTTGGTGGGATGAATCAAAAAAATTATGGAAACAGACGTTTCAAAAACTTTCTTATGACTCCTCTAATAATGAATATTTACAGTATTTGAAATTAAGAATACAACTCCAGAAATTAATATCTCTAACGGAAAGCACTAGATAGGACTATGGGGCTCAAATATCTAAGATTAAATAACATATGGTGGATCTACAATACAACCGGGTCAGGTCCTTAGAGCAGGAATGCAGATTTGGGGTACGGTCAAAAAAAAGGTTGGTAGACCCATTTAGAGACTGCAAGCAATGGGTAGAGTACAGTTTTCTGACGGATGTTTTCTCGATGATAGCCATGTGGACTCATCTCCACAGAGTATCTTATGCGCAGCAGGGAATACATTGCAGGCATGTTTGGGATAGAGCTTGATGTTCCCCATGATCCTGGGTACTTTAGTTCCCATAATCTACACCAGGTAGATCCGGGGGGCTGCAGTATTGGTTCAAGACATTACAATAGATGAAGTACTGTGGGCTATTTACACTCTAAAAAATGACACTGCCCCGGAACAGACGGGCTGGGAACAGAATTTTGCAAACATTTAGGAAAGAATTAGGCCCTGTCTTAGTATTATTGTACAATACTTTATTACAACAAGGAAGTCTGACAAGATCCATGTATAGACCCTTATTAATTTTGCTGTATAAAAAGGGACCACAGGCAAATCTGGTGACTTGGATGCCTCTGTCCCTATTAAATATGGGGTCTGATTCTAGAAACCTTTCACCACAATGCAACACAGATGCACCAATGGAAATGGTGCGAGTTGCAAATATGTCCAGCAAATGCACCAAACACAATTCTACATTGCAATATGTGCTTTGACGCAACACATTACATCAATTTAGCTTTCCTTACAGTTGCAACATCGCCAGAGTCGTAATGCTTAATAAATATACACCAAGAAAATGGAAGAGACACGCCAGCAAGATTCTAGAAGCAACAGTGCCACAACTTACACCAAGACCAGCCAGCGTAACATACACTCGGAGGCAGCAGGGTAACTTACACAGCATATAAAGGAGCAGAGTCAGACAGGCTGGAAATACAGCAGCAGAGCACTGTGACAGAGAGAGAGAGAGAGAGAGCGAGAGAGAGGAAAGAAACAAAATGGAAGGACCAGTAGCAATGCTAGGTATGCTACTACTGGAGCACTGGGACAGGCACAGGAGGCAACCCAATGCCCGGAACCAGAGACACAGGCAGCAACCAGGATGGCACAGACCTGGTAGATGTCATGCTCCACGGCTGTACAGGGTGAGGAAGACATACCAGGACCTAGTGGAGGAACAGTGTATCGCATGCTACCGATTGCCCTGAGGCATCATAGACAAGCTATGTGATGACCTCCGCACAGACCTGCGCAGTGTCTTCTGCAGGGGGCAGCCAGTCCCTGTGGAGGTGAATGTGACAGCAGCACTATGCTTCCTGACAACAGGGTCATTCCAGACACCAACAGACAACCCTGTGAGAATATCACAGCTGGCCACATCCAGGTGCCTACACCAGTTTCTGAATGCTATGGTGGCCCACATGGACCAGTACATCACCTTCCCTCAGGGAGCACGGCAGCAGCAGGCAGTGATGCAGGGTTTCTACACCATCACCCAGTTCCCACGTGTCATGGATGCAATAAACTGCACCCATGTTGCCATACATGCACCATCGGTCAATGGTGATGTGTAAGTGAATCGGAAGGGCCACCACTCCATGAACATGCAGGTGGTGTGTGACAGTCATGGCCGCATACTACATGGTGGTTGACCAGTACCCTGGTTCCACGCATGAAGCCTACATTCTGTGAAATAGTGGGCTACATGAGGGCTACCAGAGGGGCCAGCTCATGGGAGGATGGCTAGTAGGTAAGTGAAGACAGCACAGAACACTGCATAGCTGAACACCTTCACACCATGCAGACATAGGACCATAGGCAACAGAAACTGATGATGTACCATTTATCCAACAGGGGATGTGGTTATCCACAGCTGCCATGGGTGATGACACCAATGCACCACACATGCACAGCAGCACAGACACGCTACAATGAGGCACACAGCCAGACCAGGTACATCATAGAGTGCACCTTTGGGGTCCTGAAGGCATGATTCAGGTGCATTGATAGAACAGCGGGGGAGCTACAGTGCAGTCCAGAGACAATTTGAAATATATTCATTGTCTGCTGCATACTGCACAACATCGCAATGCAACACCATGTGCCACCACCAGTCCAGTGGAGGACAGGGATGAGGAGGACCAGAAGTGGAATAGTGGGGCACACAGACATGTGAGGCACCACCAGACAGATGCTGTGCAGGCACAGGCAGGCCAATGTGCATGACACAACCTGATAGAGAAGCACTTTATTTAAGAGATGTCATGGAACAATAGTGACAGCCACCAAATGCCAGGTGGCATTCCACAATGAAACATCACATGGACGTGCCACCTGGTGCAGTGCACAGGCCACGGTGACACTGGATGATGGCAACAGGTCCTGCAGACTGTGACCACATTGGGCGGTGCACACACAGCCATGGACATGGAACAGTGTGGCAACTGAGAGATGGCATGGAACAATGTAAGAAGACCAGCACAACAGGTAGGTGGTGATAGACACAGCACTGTCACTGGGGGGGGGGATGAATATAGCCATGCAGAGGGCAGCACAGAATATGCATGGGACCTTTCAACAAGGCGCACAGTAGGGCAGCTCATTGGGTAGGGGCAGGCAGTGCACCATGGTGGTACACACCCGTGAGGCCTGCAGACACACGGCACAGCCAGTAGACACTGACACACATGAACAGAGAGGAACCACTGCCATGTAGTATCCCATGCAAGCAGCACACAACAACACACCATAGGAGATATGACAGGCAGACCATGCGAGCAGGGCAGGCACACAACTTCAGTGTGGCACAGGGTACAAAGGATGCACAGAGGCCACAGGCACAATGCTGGGACAATGGTGCCACCAGGCACAATGCCTCTGCCATAGCCACTGATACATGTAAACAGTGCAACCACAACAGGGACACAGCACCAGGTGGCACAGACTGGTGGACAAATGGTGGTGAGATACACCATTGCCAATAACAGTGGTGCCACCCGCAGGGAACAATGGTACCCCAAGGTGGAAGGGAGCAGCACAGACACCATGCCACCACACAGCTGGGAGGTACAATGTGAGGTGGCATGGATGCCACAGCATGCATGGTGACCCACAGCATACAGGACACCACGCAGATGTGGCTGGTGGACAGTGCCATGGGCTGTGAGCAGCACAATCGTGCACCCCTGTGCATGGCAACACATACTCACATGGCCATGTACACCTGGAACAGACACAGTGATGATGGCAAAAGGAACAGGAATACAGAGGAACAAAGAAAGGGCGATGGGGATGAACAACAGGCAACAGTAATATACATAAACATAACAAACTACTCACACCCAAACAGCCACCCAAAACAAATCCGGACACCAACCCACACCCACTAACAACCCAACACAGTCCCAGCAACAACAACACAATCCCACCCACAGCAAATAACAGGAACAAGTAGCAATGCCCTCCAGAACACAACACACAACACCCATATATACAGCCCCACCCACCTATACCAACCATCCCTATGTACACATCCACCCACAAACACAGCACCACCCACATCCAAAAGGTGCAGACCCATGGGACCTAGGTCCACCGCAGTTCTGTTAGGAGGGTGCCCACCAACCCATGAAGGCACCCAATGTCCTGAAGTATGGCCGACACAAGGGCCACAATGCGCTCCCTGTCCAGGCCCCCACCCTGCACGGGTTCAGCACCAGGGTCCTCAGCCACAAGAGGTATCACCTCTCCCTGCTACGTTCCCGGCATGGCAGCTTCCTGATGTGGACTGGAGTCCTCTGCTGCAGGAGCAGGAGCTCATGGAGCAGTAACAGGCGGTGGGGCATCTTCACCTGCCCATGCTGCATCATCCCCCTCTGTGTTCCCAGATGGTGCTGCAACCATGGCCTGGTCCTCATCTGCTGCATCAGCACCCTCAGTTGGCAGGCTGGGTGACTGTGGACAGTCAGGTCCCTGGCACCCAACATCAGTGGGTCCAGCTGTGGTTCAATGGTGCCCGTGTCCCCATCAGACACTGCTGTGGAGGAGGAGGAGGAGGCTGGTGGTAGTACCCTGGCCCTCCGCTTGCCTGTGTTGTGTGCGCAGCTGGTACTTCACAGCATCATGTGCTTTGACCTCAGCCATGGCCCTCAGCAGGGATCTCTGCCACTGTGACAGCCTGCTACTGACACCTGCAGGGATGTAAAGGATGCAGTCAGTGCTGGGCCCAGTCCGGGGGCACACACACATAGGCAATCAATGTGAGGGTGCAGCATGAGCCACAGTGTGGCAGCCTGCCATGGCCACTGCACAAGTGGACTACTGTATGGACTTACCTGACCTCCAGTGAAGTGCCTCCTGTCTGAGGCTGCCAAAGTGGCTCTGCTGTATGCCGTGGGATGTGCCAGTGGAACCTGTGGGGTGTAGGAACAGGTGAGTATGTGTGAGACACCACGCACCATGGCACCATGCCAGCACTTCTGCAACAGACTAACGGCTGTAGGTATACATACCGTCACCCGGGACCTGCCCAGACCGTATGTCTGCATCCCTGCACCTTGCCATGCTCAGCATCCTGTGCAGGATCCTGTCCTCCCTCCGCGACAGGTCCTGCCAACGGTATGCCAGCTAGTGGACAGTCCAGCGTGTCCCAGTTGTTTCAGCAATGCAGGCAATGATGGCACTCCACGCCCACTCTCGCTCCACGGCACTGCTCCTCTAGCACCCAGGTGGCAACAGCATCCTGCCCCACTGCTGCACACAGTTTACCAGCATTGCTGATTCCAGGGGCGAGAAGTTTGGGGCATGCCCGCTGAGGCTGAGGGAGGACCCTGAGGACATACCAGAATGCTGTGTAACACATGTAACAGGAGAAGGAATGGCACACGCATCACTATACAATGTCACCGTGGATGTGCTGACCACACCCACTCACCATGCGCAACACTGTCCTCCTGCCATGGGACATGGGGCAGGGCTTGGTCACAGGACTGCAACTGCAGGCCACCACCACAGGAGGTGCACCCAGCACCAATGATATGCACAACATGAGGTGTGAAAAGGCCAAGCAGTGCCATGCAGGGGCCAGGCACACAGTGCTGCACACAGTGACCACAGTGCACCAACATGCCACCTGTCCCCTGCAGAAACATGTTGCAGCCTGACCCTGCACAGTGTGGGTGTGGAGTGCCACATGTAGCCCTGCCAAACGTCTGCACCACCTCCCCCATGCAGAGCAGCATGCAGCTACATTGAGCAGGTGCCAATGGGGCAGTCCCAAGGCTAATCGTGGGTGACAGAATGGAAAATGACAGATACCTACCTGGATTGTGCAATGTGGTGACAGGAGCGGGTGGCACTGATGGCTCTGGTGGCACACCTGGATGGAGAAAGAGCACGGCATCATAAGCCAGTGGCACAGTCAGTGGCCGTCAGAGCTGCAGTGGTGTGGCAGCGTGAACCTACCTGATCCTGTGCGGTGGTGCTGAAACCTATACAGAGGACAGTGAACAATGATGTCAGGTACACAGTGCTGCATGAGCATTGGAACAGTGCATGTTGAGCAATGGCAAATACTCACCAAAGACCCATACTTGTCCACTGTGGTGTTAGGGAAGGAATGGACATGGGTTAGTACACTGCCGTAAGTGCCACTGTGGCTTGCTGCCCATGGGTGCTGCAATCCCTCAACTGTCACCAACCCATAAGTATGTCCCCACATGTGGACCAGGACATCCCTCTGGACACCCTGCCATGACTGACCCTGCACAGGGTGGATGTTGCCAGGTACATGCCTGCAATGACAGTGGGTGGCATTGCAGACAGGCTGCCATTGCGTACCTGACAGGCATACCATGTAGAGCGTGGTACAGGGACAGTGGTACACAGCCAGCCAGTCACGTAGCCATGCACCTGTGTGTCAGGCACTGGCAATGGCCTGTGTCAACCCCCCCCCACCACCCCTCACTGTCTGAAGGAACGTGTGGCAACACCCGACCTGTGAAGTGTGGGACAGCCGGGACATGCGCAGCCATGTGCCTCACACAGGCATGGATGGCGCTACATGGAATGACCAACCATCAGGAATGGATACAGCACACAGGCCAGCATGTGGTGCAGCCCACCAATGCAGTGTTGCACTCCCATCAAACAGACATGCAACCCAGTTGCAGCAGCACAGTGACATTGTGACAAGGCCATGGCCCCGTCTGTGTGGGGTGCACATGTCAGAGGTACCACCCTGGGCATGGGCGTGTGCGGCCATGGCCCATGGACACCATGGTGTACCACTGTCCTGGTGTGGGGCAACACACAGGTGCTAGTGCGAACCCAATGCGCATGCCACCCACCAGTGTCACATGCCCCCCATACCGTTCTGCCCAGGGGCCAGCAACATGTTCGTAAGTCACCAGCGCTATCCCCACATCCCATGGGCAGGTCAGTCATACAGCACCTGGGTCATGGTGTGGGGGTCTGGTGTGCACAGCACTGCAACTCTGGGCAGCCATGCATGGGGGGGCAGCAGCCAGTGACATGTGCAGACCTCACAACCGAACCACGGCATGTGGTACCATCCACAGCCAACAGCACAGTGGAACCCTGTTCCATGACGTGTGGCCCTGGCCCACAGGCAGCACTGCACAAACATTGGAATGCACATGTCTACAGTAGATGGTGACACTGCCTGCATAATCACAGCATACCTGAGCAATGGAACAGACCCACACACATCATGACAGTGGACCATGCCCCCTAGGCATTGATGTGGGTAGGTGAACCCCATATGGAGCAGCAGGCACATAGTGTGATAGGTGATGTACCACGCTCAGGGACCGATGGATGTGGGGCATGGCCATGGTGAACAGTGTTGTACAGCAGACACCAACAGGGGCATCTGACACCATCCCATGCACATGCCAACATGCCTGGCTGCACCCCTGACCATGGGCCTCCCACGGAATGGTACACTGTTGTGTGGCCTGCCCTGGCCGGGGGGGGGGATCCCTTCACCAGCTATGCTGACTACAGTGTACTATGCTGGAGTTGCCCAAAGAGACCCATGAACCACATTGATGTAGTGCATTCCCCCAGCATGATAGAGTCAGTGCAGGACCCTCAGTATACAATGGCATGACAGAAACTTGGCACCGACTAGTACTGGCGCCATGATGGCATCCCAGCACAGCATCCCATGTCTGGTCCCAGCCACACTGTGCACATATGGTGGGCCAGCTGGCACTCTGTCTGTGCATCTATGCCTATGACACATGATTAATGTACCACACATACAGAACAGTCCGTGACATGCCTTTGTGACTGTGTAGTACAACATGCCATCAGAGAGTAGCAGCAATGCCCTCCAGGGTGTATGTAGTGCTAGGTCACTGCCATGCCTCAGGCGTTGGATGCACTCAGCCTGCGGCCCATGCCAACCACCTCAGGCATGACAGTACGCCTGCACACCACACACCATGACAGCCAATAGTGTCTACTGCAACCACTAAAATGACCTGTTTTGGTACAACCGTCCCTCGGTGCCTACACTGTGGGGCACACCCATGGTGGACAGTGTACTGCGCACAGTGAGGTAGTGCCACACAGTCAGGCCCATACCCCTCACCCTCCCACAGCGCAACCCAGGGACAGGGCATGCATCACCAGGGTCCCGGCTGCCACAACAATGATATCTGTTCCAGGACCTGTGTACACCATGCTTCTGGGTGTGCCCAGCATTACTCTGATCAGGACTACATGGCCACACCCATAGCTGGCATGGCAGTGTGAGTCCTATCCCCACCCTGCTGTGGCAGCTGTGCGAACCACATGAGGTGGTGCTGGGATAGCTACAACAGCATCAGGGACAACCTTTTACAGCAGGAGCCATGAAGAGGTGTGGCCTGGGCCTGTGCCAAGCAAGTATGATGGCCTGTGTCATGGGTAGTACAACTGAGAGGCTCAGAGGTATGGGGCATACCCCTCAGGCATCTCTCATCATGGGGGCCATCCCACCCCATGAACCTGACCAGTGGCCTGACCCACATCCATCACTCATGGTCAGCATGCTGCACACACAGCTACTGTGCTGTGAATGCAAGCTGCAGCCCAGATACCATGTACACAACTATCCTACCACCGTACTACATGGTGTACATTACAACACCATGGTGTCCAATGTGGCCTGATCCTGTATCTCTATGCGAGGGGCAGTGACCCACACCCTGAGGGTCTGTGTCCCTCATTGTCCCCAGGGTCCTGTTAACACCATTACTGGTGTCGGTGCCTTCCAAATATAAGGCATGCACTACCACAGTTAGGAAGGGGGATGTCAGTGACATCCAGGTGTAAACACATCCATAAGATGACTGCCACCAATGCAAGCATGGGGGTCAGTAATGGTGGGCCTACCTGCATGGATTAGTGATGTACCACTAAGGTAACATGTTACCATCCATACATGTGTCCAGCCCAGAAGACTGACTGCCAAACAGTGGTGTCTGGATGTATCATGACCCCCATAACCATAGACTTCAAACCAGATCAGAGATCCTGGATATTGTACACATCCATTGCATATAACATAATTGAACTCCTGAATGTCCACCATTGTGAAGGTCCATACCTGTTCCTGTCCCTCAGGTCAGTGGCAGATGAATTAGGGGTATGCATGAGGGGGCCTGCTGTGGCCCAGTACTCACCAGTCTGCAGTTTGTACATCCCAGTCCAGTTCAGGTTGGCAATACAGTGTTGTTACTCAGTCCTAGACCCAGTACTCCAGCTCCTGTAACTACACTGTGCCAGGGCCTAGCTACTCGCTACCATGCGTGCCGCACTTGCATGCCACATGTGCATTGCACATCACCTACTGCATGTGCGCAATTGCAGTCTGTGACAGCACTTGCGATATGCAATTGTGGTGTGTGTGACAGCAGTTGTGATATGCGATAGGGATGTGCGTCTTGGCAATTGCAATGTGGGGCTGTGGCCTGCATGAGTTCCTGAGCACCTGAGCCTGCAGGGCTGTGTGTGTGTGTGTGTGTGTGTGTGTGTGTGTGTGCCCTGGGGTGGTCAGAGGCATGATGCTGGTGACCTACAGTGGTCCACACACAAGGGTGGGATTGCACAGCACTGCGCACATCCATGGTGTGGCACTGGCACAGTCTTTGCACATGGGTACCTACCCTACCAGTGGCAGGCCTGTATCCCCTGCAGAGGTGGGGGGGAAGGGGCACATTGTCCCATGGGATGGCTGGCAGCATGGGCCACCAACAGAGTGGCAGGGATCCCATGTGCGCACTGCACCTGTCGATGGCGGGGGTTGGATGCATCACTGTAAGCCTTAGTGGCAGCAAGGCTGCAGCCTGTCATTGTGTACGGTGCTGGCAGGGTGCCAGATGTCACTACACTGTACCATGCTAGCTTTCACCTGTCACCACAGTACTGCGTGGTGGCACTTACCTGGCACCACTGTGCTGAGTGTGCCACTCCACAAGGACAACTGTGGTGCGTCCCACACCACCCCATGGTGTACGCTACTGTGTGGTACAGTAGGTACATGGCATGGCTGTGTGGCATACACAGTGCCCAGTGCTGACATCTCACAGGGGACAGTGGACACATGGGTGTAGGCAGGCATACTCCAGGCACTCCATTGTGTACAGATGTAGTTAAGGGGGGTAGCAAATAAGCTCTGCACTGCATCTGTTTTCCTGTGTGTGGACTGATGTCACTTGCAGCATCCTGCCTCTGACCACCACAGGTCACATACACAGGGCCCTGCAGGCTCAGATGCTACACATGCAAGTATTCCCATACCCACATGGCAAATGCCAACACGCACATCAATATCGCAAATCGCAACTGCTTCTGCATGCCGCAGTTGCTCATCGCAAGTGCTGTGCGCGGGCTGCAATTGAGCACATGCGATGTGCGATGCATGTGCCACATGCACATGCAGTAGTGAGTAGTTAGGCCCTCACACAGTCTAGAGTACCAGGAGCTGGAGAGCTGGATGTAGGACTAGAAGATAACTGTGCCACAGTCCACCTGAGCAGGACAGGAACAGACAGACAGCAGACTGGTGAGTACTGGGCCACAGCAGCCCCCCTATACATACCTCTACTCTATTAGACACTGCACTGAGACACAGGGGCTGGTATGGACACTTACATTGGGGGCCAGTGAGAGGCCCAGACCCTCAGGATGGGGGTCACAGCCACACACATGGGGATGCATGCTCAGACTACTGTGGTCACCAAAGTGTATACATGTACAACGTAATATGGTGTTAGGTGTGTTCATGTACACATGGGAGTAGGCAGGCATACTCCATGCACTACATGGTGTGCAATCGTATGCTGGGGGGGTAGAATATAGGCTCCATCCTGTGTCCTTTTGCCATGACCACAGACAAAGGCAATACTGGCCCATTCTGTAGACATATTCATATAGGTCGACACTAGAGGACCTGGCAACGAATACGGTCATTGTATCCCAAGGACAATAACACTGGACAGGCTCTGGGCTGGTATGTGGGCATCTTAGGTACCAATGCATGGCGGCTGTACCTACCCATGCATGGCACAACACCACTGTCATGGATCCCATATGATGTTTGCTATGTGCCACTTGGGGCAACATGCATGGTCTGGGGGTACAGTTGTACATCGTCCGGCTACACCCCAGGGGGGATTCACTCTAATAGGGGGGGAGCAGTGCGTACACATGTTGTGCAGTTCAGTACTCCCTGGTTACACCCCCTGGATATACATGGTGCCTGGTCTGCAGCCTGCAGGCACAGCACAGTGGCTGTGTAGGCATCATGTGTCCCATGAGGGATGGATGTGGGACAGAGCACTCATGGGGGGGTATGGGGATGGATGGCCCCTGTTATGAGGGCCGCCTCAGAGTTTTTCCCCCATACCCCTGTGTCTCTCAGCTGTAATACTCATGGCAATGGCCATCACACCTGCATGGCACAGGCCCAGTCCACACCCCTCCATGGCCCCTGTCTTACAGGGCTGTCCCTGCCATTGCCGCTGCCATCACAACAGTCTCTCATGTGGTTTGTACTGCTGCAACTGCAGGGTGGGGATAGAACTCACACCACCATGCCAGCAATGGGTGTTTATGTGCAGTACTCATCAAGGTACTGCTAGACACACCCAGAGGCATGTCGTACACAATTCCTGGACCAGGTTACACTGTTGTGCCAGCTGACACCATGGTATTGGATACCCCATCCCTGAGTAGTGCCATGGGAGGGTGATAGGTATGGGCCAGACTGTGTAGCATGACCTCTCTGTGCTCGGTACACTGTTCACCATGGGTGTTCCCACAATGATGGTGATGAGGGATGGTCGTACCACCACAGGTCGTTATACATGTTGCGTTAGGCAATAGTAACCACCATGGTGTGTGTTGTGTTGGCATACAGTGATGCCTCAGGTGGTTGTGCAAGGCCTGCAGGGCATGTGCGTCCAGTACCTGAGGTGTGACATTATCCCAGAACCACACACACCTAGGAGGACATTGCTGCTGTTGTTTAATAGCATGTTGTACTAGGAAGTCACAAGGGCTTGGTGCAGACTGTTCTGTGCGTGTGGTGGACTAGTCATGTTGCATATGCGTAGATGCATGGACAGGGTGCCAAGCAGTCATCCACAGGTGCACAGTGAGGCTGGACCAGACACGTGTTGGGGTGCTGGATGTACATCACGGGACTGGTACTAGACTGACCATTCAAAGACCACTTTCCTGTTGTGCCTTTGTATACTGTGGTCTCTGCACTGGCTCTACCATGCTGAAGGACTGCACTACATCACTGTGGTGCATGGGTCACTGTGAGCATCCCCCGCATGGTGCAATGCAGCTGGCAGTGCAGGTGAGGGTTGTTCCCCCCCACCATGGCCTGGGCGGGCCACATAATGGTGTACTGTACCATCCTGTGGGAGGCCCTTGATCGGTGGCGAGGCCAGGTGTGAAGGCATGTGCACAGGACATTGTCAGATGCCCCTGTTGGTGTGTGCTGCAATGTTCACCATGACCATGTCCCACATCCATCGGTCCCTTGGCATGGGGCATCGCCTAACACATGGTGTGCCTGCTGCTCAGTAAGTGGTACACCTACCCACAGCACTGCCTTGGGGGCACGGCCCACTGTCCTGATGTGTGTGTGGCTGTGATCCCATAGTTGGGTATCTATCAGTCAATCAATCAATCAAATCTTTATTTATCCAGGCGAACATCATTGAGCACAGCTCATTTGTAAGATGGACCCGGTAAGGTCAAGGTTCAATTTACATAGATACATAAAAAATATTCAATATACACACACTCTAGGATACTACATAGAATATTCAGTATACACACCGTCTAAGGATATATTCTAATCAGACTATACGTTAAATTCAGGTGTAGTGGCTAATAAGGGTGAGGGAAGGGAGGCGGGAAGTGGTGTGCCTGGCTGGTGGGGAGGGAGGGAGGGATGGTGGGGGCCTATACTGTGGAATGGATAAACTGTGGGCCTTATGAAGACGGCAGGAGGGCGGCACTGGGGGGTTTGTATAACAGGGGTATAGGGCTGTGATATATGCCAAGGGATTAAGGGGAAGCAGATGGAAAGGAGGGGTGCATGGAGTGTGAGGGGTGGTGACTCTTAGTAAAGGTGAATACCTTCCGTGAGTTGGCTATCTGGGGAGGGAGATGGATAAGATTAGGAATACTCTACTGTTTGTGGAAACAATTACATTTTTCTTTGATAAGCCTCGAATACAGATATTTAAAGGATGTAAATGAGATGTATCTGTTCACTTTCAGGGTCTTCTGCATTTGTATTCCATAAGGCAGATAAGACATAGCTGATAACAGATCTACCATCTCGAAGGTGAATTGGGCACTTTTAAGCATGAGTGAATTTGGACTTCTTAGGACATATTAGCTTGATGTGATTTGTGTGAAGCAGTCTGAGACGTAATTTGGTAGCATCTTTGATATCGCTCTGTAAGTCCATAGTGTGGCATTCCTGTCTCTTCTAAACTGGAGCGAGGTCCATCCAACTGCAGCATAAAGCGAGCAGTGGTGAGTGCTGATAGGAAGATCTGTAATAAACCTCAAGGCTGTATGGTAAAGTGTGTCCAGTTTGCACAGATATGAGTTGGGGAAATGACCATATAGGAAATCTGCATAATCTAATACTGATTGAAATGTGGCCTGGACCAGCTAATTTTTAGAATCACTTATGAGAAAGTGCTTTATTCTGTAATAGAGCCCAAGCCTCTGATGGAGTCTTTTTAGCAGATCTTCCAGATGATCTAAGTAGTCGAGTCTACTGTCTACCCAGACCCCCAGATATTTTAATTTTATAACATATTCAAGATTTTCTACCAAGGACAGTGGATATGGGGAGATTGTTTTGGGAAGGAGCTTGTGTTTGGGGAGAAAAAACATTGCCTTTGTTTTTTTCATTTGCAGGGTTTTTCAGTAGTTGGTGTTGTAATAGGTTGAATTCTGCTTGTAGCTCTATGCATGCTGTTACAGGAGAGGGGTGACTGACATACAATACTGTATCATCTGCAAACAGGTGTACAGTGGCTTTGGTGAGGTTATTGTCGATGCTATTGATATAGATGGCAAATAGGATTGGGCCAAGGATGGATCCTTGGGGAACTCCTCTTTGGAGAGATTTGAGTGGTGATAGGTCTCCTTCAGCCTTCACCTGCTGGGTCCTTCCTGTGAGATAGTTATTAAACCATCTAAAGGAGGTTGAGTCAAGTCCTATGGATTTCAGGGAGGAGAGGAGCAGTTTGTGGTCGACCGTATCGAATGCCTTACTCAGGTCTAAAAATACAGCACAGACACAATTTTTTTTGTCCAGTGCGAGTTGCCAATCATTGGTTACTTTAGCCAGGGCTGTGATGGTGCTGTGGTTGGTTCTAAACCCAGATTGTGCTGGATTTAAAAGATTAGCCTCTTCAAGATATCCTCTTAGTTGGGTGCTTACGGTTTTTTCTAGCAGCTTGGATAGCACAGGGAGGATAGAGATTGACCTGTAGTTGTTGAGGTCTATGGTGTCCCCTGCTTTCAGTAGCGGGATAACTTGGGCTGTTTTCCAGATCAATGGAATAGATCCTAGTTGTAGTGAGAGGTTAAATAGGTGTGTTATTGGCACTGCTAATACTTGTATGGCAATTTTTGAAAAATAGGGATCAAGGGAGTCTTCACCTGCACTTTTTTTGGTGTCCAGCTGTGATATTAATTCTTCCACCTGCTTCAGGGTGGCTGGCTGTTGTGCCAGCTGATACCATGGTATTGGATGTCCTGTGTGGGTGGCCATGCGTATGATGTGATTATTCTTGCTGGGTATACATGCACTGTGGATGTGTGCATTCCAGTGATTGTACTGATTGTGGGACAGGGCCACACATTGTGGAACACGGTGCCACAGTGCTGTGGGATGTGGATGATCCTCATACTGTGATACAGATATGGGGTCAGCACATGCCACTGGCTGCTGCCCCCCCATGCATGGCTGTCCACAGCTGCAGTGCAGTGCACCCCAGACCCCCACACTGCAGACCAGGGGCTCTGTGACTGACCTGTCCATGGGGTGTGGGGATGGTGACAGTGTTCTGTCATCATGGTGAGGGCTCATAGGCATAACAGTATGGGGGGCATCTGGCACAGGTGCCTTACATGGCCATTGGGTGAACACCAGCACCTCTGCACGGCACCACTGCAGGACATTGGTACACCATGGTGTACATGGGCCATGGCCACCCACACCCATGCCCAGGGTGGTACATGGCCTGCTGTGACATGGGCACCACCAGGATGGTGCACATCCAGACACAGCGCCTCTGCCATGTGCACCCCTAACAGTTGGGGCCATGGCTCTGTCTCACTGTGGCTCTGCCACTGCACCTGTGTCACATGTCTGTTGGGGGGTGTATGTGTCCCTGCAGAGGTGGGCTGCACCACATGCAGACCTGTGTACCATATCCATGTCTGATGGTAGGTCATTACCTGCATCACCATTCATGCCTGTGTGCAGCACATGGCCACCCATGTCCTGGCTGTCCTACGTCTCACAGGTCAGGTGTTGCCATGCATCCCATCAGACAGTGCAGGGGGTGGCCACCACATGCCATTGCCAGTGCCTGACACATAGGTGCACAGCTGCCTGACTGGCTGGATGTCCACAAATGTCCCTGTACCACACCCTACATGGTATGCCTATCTGAAATGCACTGGCAGCCTGTCTGCAATGCCACCTGCCATCACTGCAAGCATCTTCCAGCCAACATCCTCCCTGTGCTGGGTCAGTCATGGCAGAAAGTCCTAGGGACCTTCCTGGGCCATGTTGGGGGACATACCCATCGGTTGGTGTCAGGTGGGAGGGTTTGCATCACCCACATGCAGCAGTCCACGGTTGCACATATGGCAGTGTACTAACCCATGTCCATTTCCCTCCCTAGCACTGTAGTGGACACATATGGGTCTTCAGTGAGTATTATTCATTGTTCAGCATGCACAGTTCCATTGTGTGTTCAGCACTGTGTACCTGACATTGTTGCTCACTGTCCCCTGTGTAGGCATCCACACCACCGCACAGTTTCAGGTAGGTTCATGCTGCCACACCATTGCAGCTCCGGAGGTCACTGACAGTGCCACTTGCTAATGATGCCCTGCTCTTTCTCCATCCAGGTGTACCGCCAGTTCCATCAACTCAACCTGCTCCTGTCACCACAGTACACTGTCTAGGTATGTATCTCTCAGTCTCCATTCTGTTGCCCACGGTTGGCCTTGGGATTGCCCCATGGGCAACTGCTGGCTGTGGCCACGTGCTGCTCCACGTGGGGAGGTGGTGCTGTCATGTGGCAGGGCTGCATGTGGCACTCCATGCCCACACTGTGCAGGGTCAGGCTGCAACATGCCTCTGCAGGGGACAGGTGGCATGTTGGTACACTGTGGTCACTGTGCAGCACTGTGTGCCTGACCCCTGCATGGTCTTTTCACACCTCGTGCTGTGCATGTCACCAGTGTGTGGGGCACTTCCTATGGTGGGGGCCCACTGTTGCAGTATTGTGCTCTGGACCTGACCGAAGTACCATGGCCAGGTGCCAGTGTGGTGGGTGTGGGTGGTCTACACTTCCATGGATCCTTTGTGTAGTGATGCGTGTGCCATTCCTTCCCCCATTACTGGTCTCACACCAGCAGACCAGCATGTCATCAGGATCATCTCTGAGCCTCAGCAGGCATGCCCCGAACTTCACGCTGCTTGAAACTGCCATGCTGGTGAACTGTGTGCAGCAGTGGGGCAAGACGCTACTGCCTCCTGGGTGCCGTAGAAGCAGTGCCAAAAAGCAGAAGCAGGCTTGGCATGCTGTCAGTGCCTGCATGGCACAGTCCACTGGCACCTGCAGGACTGTACGCCAACTCAGACATCGCTGGCAGTACCTATCATGGAAGAAGGCCAAGATCCTGCATCGCAAGATCAGCATGGTGAGGTGGAGGGATGCAGACATGCAGTCTGGGCAGGCCACGGGCAGAGGTATGTATAGTTATGGTTGTTCATCTGTTGCAGAAGTGCTGGCATGGAGGCCATGATGTGTGCTGCCTCACACACACTCACCTGTCTCTAAACCCCACAGGTTCCACTGGCACACCCCGTGGAGTGCAGCGGTGCACCATCAGCAGCCTCAGGCAGGAGGCACATCACTGGTGTCCAGGTGAGTTCATATGGTGGTCCCCTTGTGCCATGGCCTTGCCAGACTGCCACATGGTGGGTCATGCAGCACCCGCACATTGCCTATGTGTGTGTGCCACCTGACCAGGCCCAGCACTGACCACGTCTCTTGCATCTCTACAGGTGTCCACAGCAGGCTGTCACAGTGGCAGAGGGCTCTGCTGAGGGCAATGGCAGATGTGAAGGCCAGCAATACTGAAGAGTACTGGCAGCGCACACAGTGCCAGCAGCGGAGGCCAGGGTCCTTACTCCAACCTCTTCCTCCTCCTCCTCTTCCTCCACCTTATCCATGCAGCGGCATCTGCAGAGAGCAACTACCCAATGGCACCTGCACCCATTCCAATGGACACCACTGATGTTGGGCACCAGGGGCCTGCCACATGGCTTCAGCCCAGCCTGGCCACAGAGGGTGGCAATGCAGTGGACGAAGACCAGGACATGGCAGTAGCATCGTCTTAGCCCATAGCAGGGGATGATGATGCACAGGCAGCCGACACTGCGTCATGCACTGCTGCTCCTGTGGCAGGGGACCCCAGAGAACAGCAGGATGGTGCCATGCAAGTGCAGCAACTGGGAGTGGCCATGCCTGTCGCAGGGGGTGACCCGGGTGCTGGGCCCATGCAGGGTAGGGGCCTGAAATGGAAGCATCTTGTGACCTGTTGTCAGCCATCCTTGAGGACATTGGGCACCTCCATGGGTTGGTGGACGCCCTGTTTACGGAACTGCACTGGTCCTAGTTCCCATGGGTCTCCATGTTCCATCCATGAGTGGATCTCTGTGTTTGGGTGGGTGTGTATATAGGGGTGGTTGCATTGCTTGGGTGGGTATGTATATATAGGTGGGGTGGGTTTTATGGGTGGGCTTGTCAATGTGGTAGTGTTATCTATTGTGGGTGGGAGTGTGTATTTGTTGCTGGACCTGTGTTCCTTTGTTTGTGGGTGTAGGGTGGTGTTTGTGGGTGTTGTGGGTTACTGTTTGGGTATGGTTGCCTTGTTGTGTTCCTATGTTATGCTGTTGCCTGCTGTTGATCCCCATACCCCCTTATTATGTTACTCTGTATCCCTGTTTCAGTTGTTACAATTAAATAGTTTGCCATCAGCACTGTGTCTGTGTGTCTGTTCCAGGTGCGCATGGCTGTGTGATTGTGTGTGTGTCGCCATGCACAGGGGTGCACACTGGTGGTGGTGTCTGCTGTTCCCAGTGTTTCCTCACTGTGCATCTGATCAGTGTGCCGAATGTGCTGCTCAAGGCCCATGGCACTATGCCAGGGTCAGTGTGGGCACTGCCTGGCTGGGCTTGCGGCTCTGGCAGCATGACTGGCGGGGGGGCACAACTGACACCTGCCTTAGGGGTGGGGGTGGGGGGTGACGCTGGTTCTGGTGGCTGTGTCTGCATGCTGGAATGTGCAGTAGCCAGGGGTGCCATATGCTAGGCCAGGTATTGCAGGTGGTGCAGCAACTGCAGTGCACATGCTATGGCCTGCATGGCCATGGCAATGGCTGTGTCATGGGGCTGCTGGTGTGCCAACATATTTTCCAGGCCTGTGCTGAGGCGGTCCATGAAGACCACCTGGCATTCGGCATAGTGCCAGATGCCCTGTATGGCATCCTCCAGGCCAGCCATGTATGCCAATGTCTCCCTGGTGAATGCCTTCAAACAGCTGGAAATACTGGACAGCTGCATCTCCACGCTGGTGCGGTGCTCCTGCATGCCCTGCTGAATGTTCCCCATCTCCTGCCTGACATCCCCTGGCCAGCCAGCACTGACTGGCAATAGTCCCCAATGTCAGCCGGTGGGGACAGCTGGTTCTGCAGCTCATGGATGGCCTCATCCAATTGGTCCTCCTGTCATGGGTGCTTAGAGGGCTCAAAAACCCTATGGCAGTGTCCTGTGCTGTGGTCTCCTGCTGCTCCCATGGTGTTCGTGTTGCACCCTCCTCATTGCTGGCCACCCCCTCCTTACCCATGGGGCTGTTGTCATCACCACTCCCCTCAGGCTACCACATGGGTTCTGGTGTTCCGGCCACAGGTGTACTGGCATCTGGGCTGCCTCCACTGGACATTGTGCTGCTGCCGTCATCCAACACTGTGCCAGTGGTCTGGGCCATGCCGGCAATATCCTAGCCCTGCCGCTTCTGCTGCTCCTACCTTCCAGCTCCACTCTGACTACCCATACCAGCTGCCACAGCACTTATTGCATTGGCAACATGTTAGTGTGTCTACACATCACTGTGTACCCTCACCTGCATGATCAGTGTTGCCCTCACAGGTCTACTTCAGCATTGCACTATGGCATTGCACCTACCCCACATCTGAGCAGTCCCACCTGCTGTATGCCACCACTGTACTTGCATCCTGTGCTGATGGTGTGCTCCCCCTACCATTACTGCCCATGCTGTGCTGTCTATCCTGGTATGTCTTATCCAGCTGTCATGCTGCTGCCCTGTTCAACTCCCCACTACACAGTGACATCATGCACGCCCATGTCTATGGGGCACCACTGCGCTGCAGGGGCCAGCACCACTGGGTGAATGCATTATCCCTGCCATCCATGCACATCTCCTGCAGCCCTTGCCCTCACTCTGTGAGCACTGAGGCAGTGACCCGTGCCCCCTCCCTACAGCACAGCCCATGCCTGTGCATGCCCCCCCCACCAGTACACAGTGCATGTCACGGCAACTCCCAGTGCAGCACAGCCCATACCTGTGTACAGTCCCCAACCAGCACACGGTGCATGTCACAGCAACTCCCAGTGCAGCACAGTCCATGCCTGAGCACTACCCCCCCACCAGTACACAGTGCATGTCACAGCAACTCCCAGTGCAGCACAGCCCATACCTGAGCACTACCCCCCACCAATACACAGTGCATGTCACAGCAACTCCCAGTGTAGCACAGCCCATACCTGAGCACTACCCCCCCACCAGTACACAGTGCATGTCACAGCAACTCCCAGTGCAGCACAGCCCATACCTGAGCACTACCCCCCCCACCAGTACACAGTGCATGTCACATCAACTCCCAGTGCAGCACGGCTCATACCTGTGCATAGCCCCCCCCAACGGTTTCATGGGCACATGCCAGCCCCTCCACAGATGGGCATGGCACATTCCTTTGCAAGCAGCACATGTCAGCTGCAGACATGCTTGTCCCTGGCCTACCCCTGGCCATTGTCTCATTCCCTAGGCCCACTCTGTGGCCAACTGTGGCCGTGTGGCATTCCTGTGGCATGCCACCCCACCGTTACATCTGCCTACACATTGTCACCCCACCCACCCCACCTTTGCTGTTGGCTACAGTGCTGTTGCCATGTCAGGCCTGTCACATACATTGCTGTTGTTTGTCCCTACCTGTGGCAGTGTGCTGTCTGAAGTTGTCCAGCTCTGTGACTCTAGCGATGCTCTGCTGACTGAGGTGTGCTGCAATCCTCCTCTCCATGCTGCTGAGTGGCTGCTGCTGGGTGGGTCCACCTCCTGTGCCCTGTGCACTCCGCCTGTTCTGTGCCACCTTGTACTTCACTAGGCGCATGAGGTCATTAAATTTTTTCTGGATGTCACGGACTGTCCGGCGCTGTGCAGCAATGGCATTGACTTTCCATGTCACTCTGTCCCATGCCTTCTTCCTTTTTTCCCTCCTCTTGGCCTCCCCTCCATGGCTCATGAGGAGTGCATAGTGCTTATCTACCTGTTCAACCAGAGCCTGCACCTCCTCATGAATGAAGTTTTTTTTCCTCCTCTGTCTCTCTACCGCAGCTTCTGCCATGGCTCTGGCATATCTGCTGGTGTATGTTAGGCTGCAGCTGCATGTTACACCCTTTTATATTGTGTATCTTGCGTGTCGCGACTTGCCAAGTTGTGGTTGGCATATCTGTTGCATGTTCTAGAATAGGCCATAAATCACATGTCACAATTGCGGTTGCATATCTTGTACAAGTGCGTTACTTGCACCTGGCATATTTTCCTTTGCAGAATTGGGCCCATGGAATTTAAGATTCTTAGCAAAATTTTGTTCAATTGGATCTCAACATTAGCTGATTCTTTAATTAGTTCTGTTCAGACTTGTGCGGTGCTGGGAAGGTATCAGCAGCACAATCTTATCTTACTCAGGGAACTGTTCCAGAGAGGACCGAGTGGGTCAGCAAATGGGTGGGTACTCTGTTATGACCAGGAGAAGGCCTTCGATAGGTTAACACATAATTACCCATTTTTATGTTCTACAGGCCTATGGCTTTCCAGAACAATTGATTGGATGGATCAGGAGCCTATATAAACATGCTGTCATGATCCCCAATGTAAATGGGTGGACGGGGAAGGACATTTTGGTTAAGGGAGGGTAAGGCAAGGTTGCTCATTGAGCCATTTGCTGTATGCCTTTGGAATAGATATCCTACTCAGAAGTATTGAGTATAATGATAGGATCCTCAGGGTATCCCCAGCTTCAACTCAGTAGTTGGTTACGGTTTTAGCATATTTAGATGATGTTACTTTGATTTTGGACCCAGCTACTAGTAAGCAGGCTGTGAAAGATTGTTTAACACAGTATGCTTGAGTATCCAGATCATGTGTTAACTATGGAAAAAGCAAGGGGGTGCTCCTAGGAGATACTGTTTACCAGAGTCCCAAAGGTTTGCAGGTATTTGGTTAACTACTGAAATTGTTAAAATTTTAGGTATTGATTTTGGGTCAACTGATACTTCCACTCAGAACTGGGAGACAGGTATTCAGAAGGCTAATAAATTGGTGGAATCCTATAAAGAACAACAGATAGCAAAAAAGAAAAGGGTATTTCTAATTAAAACCCTGCTCCTCCCCTTTTTTATACGTTAGTTATATTTATCCCCCCCCCAAACATTGATCACAAAGTTATATAGTATTTATTTTTCAGGCCTTTTAGGGCAACCGTTTAAATCCCATCAAATGGAGTATCACTTATAGAAGTATCACGGAGGGTGTGATTAACATGATTAATCTGGTGGTCTTTTTTATAGAATTTTTTTAAGTTATAATGTAGGTCATGCTTTAAAACCAGGACTGAAGTTGTGGAAACTGTTTGTTTTGTCCTGGCTTACCCCATGTTTAGAACATTGGAGGAATAATAAACAGAGATCACTAAATATAGCAACTCAGCTCCTAAGTTATGGTTTGGATAGCTTGAAGAAGCTTATGAAATGGAAAATTATGATTACTCAGATCCAGACTTTGGATTGAAATACAGTTTACCATATTATTTAAGGATTTTACCAGCAGGAGGAAATAGCATTTCCCCATATGCCCTAACTGCCAATTGCCCGGGGTACTGCAGAAACTGAAAAAACCCAGACTTCCTCTATTTGTTTGGGATTTAGTATGGCTGGGGAACTTCAATAGATTGGGGGTGAAAGAGAATCACAAACACAAAGAGCTTTCAGGTATTGTGCAAGGGATGCTTGTAATCAACTGGTAGAAATGCAGATGCACCTCTTTCTTGAATGCTAATATGTGCAGGGTTTGGGAGTTTTTTAGCTCTACACTGGGGGGCACCACTTTTTCACAATCTTACATATGAAATCTTATTTTATGGGACTTTAGTAGGAGGATGGGGAAATACGAGAGGGGAAATATGTAAGTGATATTGGCAGTTATTCAGTACTATATATGGCAGTCAAGATGTTGTTGGGTTACTCAACAAATGGTTATTTTCTATGTAGAAATGTGTAAAAATATTGTGATGTCTCTTCAAGCTATTGCTAGCTAAGATAAGGGGAGCTATCCACTGTCTAAATATAACAAACTGTGGGTGCATTGTGAAAACTGGTTATTAACATAAATACCTGAAGCTGTTGGGTATTTAATAAGGGATGGAGGATTTCTACTGTTTTCCTTTTTTGTTTGCTTGATATAGATATATGCTCTGTTCTCCTTTTTTGTTACTTTGTTTTGATTTTTGATTTGTATCTACTATGTACTGATGTAGTTCTTTTTGATTTACTTGTAATGTAGTCCTTTTCTCAATAAAATTCCCCTACTCAACAGTAGGGGGAACCTCTGGCCTTCAGAGGATGACTGGCTCAGTCTCTGAGAAGATTGGGATGGAGAAGGATGTGCAAGCAGTTGGGGAGCTGGTCTCCTCCACAACTGTGGTAAGCCAAGAGACCGAAGAATTCTTTGAGGGATCTGCAATTTTGGATGCACCAGAAGTGGAGGGAGAGATAGACGTTGCAAGTGGTCTGCCTGAAGAAAATATATTGGAAAGTTCAGAGAGTGAAAATAAAATATCAAAAGCTGCTGCAAATATCACAGAGCAGAAACGAGCAGGTGACTTATGGGCTTTGCTGGCAGAAGAAGAGGACTGGTTTGTTAAGAGGAGACAGAAGCTCTCTGTGGACACTAGCATATGTTATTTCCAAGCCTGGAAGTGAGGCTGGTCCATCCGTACTTAGCAACCAGATTCTGAAGTTTACTTTTGTTTTGGAAACCACTGGAGAGATACTGGGACTGCTACATAATACAAAAGGTACTGTTTTTCAAACTGCTCCAAACAACCAAAATCATGCTACTTTTCTTTCCTTTGCTGCTCTTCTCTGAGCAGCGCACTGTCAAGAAGGTTATTAAGCCCACAGAGAAACAAAAAAGTTCATGAGCAGAACAGGTGGAGATAGCCAATGCCCCTTGTTCTGTGAAAAGCTCTCTACAGGTAGCTGGCTGGGCTAAAATGGCCACCACAGGGCAAAGGATTTTTTCCCTGATAAAAATCCCTGGAGTACGAATCAATGACAACAGGGGATTGTGTTTCAGGAAACATATTGGACAAAACAGCAAATGTGGAGGAAAATAATAAAAACAATATGGATTCAGTTTCTAAGGGTGATGATTCTACACCAACTGATTCACCCTTTGACATTCCATCTGAACTAATTTTGACTCAAAACCCTGTACTAAATTCAGAGAATAATATTCCAACTCCATCCCCTCCTAGTTCCATGGAGGACAGGATGGGGACCTCAGTAAGTGATTTATGTCTATAGAACAGATGAATCATCATGAGGTACCTCCAATGAATACATCTACAAATGCTGAACAGACTAGACAGACCTTTCGGTCATATGCCTCTTTTTTTCAAACACCTACCTATGTTACAAAAAGACATAATGCTGTCAGACTCATACAAAGAAGGCACAGAACATTTGTTGCCAGAACTCTTTTGAAAAATAACTTGCATTTTCATTCTTCTGAAATCTATGCTTTAATCCAATTCTCAGGGGTGTAAAATTTTGATGTGAGCTTTAAGCTCAATAGTGGCCTAGAAATATTTTGGGAGAGGTGTAAAACTTAAAAATATCCCATTGTGGTCTCCTTTTAAGGTAATACCACTGACCAGACTGACTCATAAAACAATAACAGTGCTTTTCAGGAATGAAAGAGTGAGCGTCACAGACTTAATCTTCTGGTTAAAACAGATATGCACAGTGGTGGGGCATCCAGAAGCTACAGTATCTTCAATACTGAAGATATCTGGACAGGAGACTGCAGAATAAAAGTTATTTTGAAGTCTACAGATGCAGGCTTACAACATTTACCTAACACTGTATTTTTAGGAAGAGACAAAGGTGTTCTGTTTTATGCAGGACAGCTGAAAACTTGCTACAAATGTGGTAGGCCAGGTCATATTAGTAGAGTATGTGACCATCTATACTGCACTTTATGTAATAGTTTTGGTCATTTGAGTGGGCAGTGTAGAAATGCTGCCATTTGTAACTTATGTGGTTTGGCAGGACACTCACATTCAACATGTTAAGAGGCAGTGCACAGGCAAGCTACATCAACTGATTCTGAGGAACAAAGATTACTTGTTGCTATTGCACAGAGGTCACATTCCACAAAGTCAGGGTCTTCTCACCCCATGTCAGAATTCACACAGGTCCCAACTGAACAGCAGGAATGGGAACAAGAGGAGACTGTGACAGGTACAGCTAATCCCTCTACCCTGCTAGAAGATAGTGATGATAGTAATTATGAAGAACCTATCTTGGATGTTGAAAGGATTAATAATACCTCCATGTAGGCAGATAATGAGGCTATGCCACCTCCTCTTCCTCCTCCCCCCCTTTAGAGATACAACAAGGGAAATAATTGGTCCTAGATGTAGATGGAGCTGGGACCAGACAGACTCAAAAGTTCCAAAGATTTCTTTGACACCTACATCAAATAGATACCAGGTCCTGCAGAATGTTCAGAATCCTTCAGATGTTGATTCTGAGGGTTCCCAGATAGGGTCAGAGCCACCAGAAGTTATCTCAGAAACAGAGTCAGAGGAAGGAGCAAACTCCCAAAAATTGACAAAACAGCAGGGAACAAAGAAAACATGGGAAAAAATCCAAATGTAAACCTAAATAAAAGGTTCTGTTTTTTTTTCAAGCCTTGCATATAAATGTTTGTTTCCTCAAACAGCTGTTCGATTAATGTCAGCAGCAAAAAAAAATAAAACTAAGCAGACTGCAGTCTTTTCACATCTACAAACCAATAATGTAGATTTGCTGTTCTTACAAGACACTAGACTTCATACGATAGCGGAAGTGTCATATGTCAGAAAATGATGGCATACAGGGGTGTCTTACTGGTCCTTGGGGGTGGAAGCTCCTATGCTGTGGTGGATTGACACTAAACATGACTTCATACAATTTCTAAAATCAATCAAGAAATATTTTCAGGATGACTATTTTGATTATTTACAATATAGGAAGCAACTGCAACATCTCATATCTCTTGCTCTGACTACAAAGCATAACTTTTCTGCACAGTTCAAAGTCATCAAATATAATATGAAGCAATTTCATAATAAACAGATTAATACACTAAAATGTCAGCAAGAATATGGCACCAGGGGAAGTTTGGAACAGTTTGTTCATTTTTAAGCTGTAGGGATAAAGTTCAGAAACAAGTTTTTGAGGCTGTAAAGTGAAGTGATAATCTTTTAAAAGCAACATCCCGGGATATTATGACAGAAGTAACTAATTATACAGTGGCCTTATTTCAAGAGGAGAAAGTGGATACAGATAATAGAACTCCTTAATTGCAGATATTAAAGATCCCATACTGCCTTTGACAGTATTGCAGGAGTTGATTAGACCTATTGCTTCTTCAGAAATAGAAAATGCAATAGCCTCCTGTGAGACAGGGAAAGCAACTGGCAGAGATGGGCTGACACCTGAACTTTATAAATTATTGAGTACAGAAATATCAAGGGAGTTAGCAGATAACATATACTGTAATCATCTGTTAAATACTTCAGATTAAGTGGAGCTGATACTCCAGCATTTCGTAGAGCAAGATGCTAGGACTGAGGTGGTTTCTAATACCACAATGATGGTGGAGAAATTGGCAACCCAATTTGGCCATGACCTCCAAAT
Source organism: Neoceratodus forsteri (assembly GCA_016271365.2). Classification (NCBI taxonomy): domain Eukaryota; kingdom Metazoa; phylum Chordata; order Ceratodontiformes; family Ceratodontidae; genus Neoceratodus; species Neoceratodus forsteri. The sequence continues at coordinate 661,532,846 of CM028130.1, read as the reverse complement.
TAGTCCAGGAGAATGCCCAATTATGTTACAGGCTAGAGGCCTTAGAGAAATCCAATCGAGCTTCCCATTTGAGAATTATTGGGCTTCCTGAGGGTACTGAAGGGGCTGAGTTATTGACTTTTCTGAAATCCTGGCTCCCTGAAATATTGATCTTACCAATGGATTTATTGGCAGATTACCTTTGGAAAGTCTTTAGGATCACCCCTCAATCAGCTGGTCCATGTGTGGATATGCTGCGGGTGATTCTGCTGATTACAGCCAACTCTACGGCCAGGGACACAATTGTGCAAGCTACAAGATCAGCTGAGGGGCTATCTTTTCGAAGGGGTGATGATCTATTTGTTCCCTGACTTTTCTTTTGCCACCTGCACTAGGAGAAAAAAAATTGACACTGTTCAGACCAGGCTATGATGGGGGTCTCTCACTCTCTTCTGATGCCGGCCAGGCTCTGAATCCACTACGGAGGGTGCTTTTCCAATTTAACAACCCAGCTGAAGCCAGGAAGAAGGTTAAGGTCATAGCTTGAGAATTTCAAGCTTCAGAGGGACAACGGACCAAAGATTCAGAAGAGGAGACCTGAGCTGGAGCTGATTTTGGACTTTCATGCCTCGTCTGAACTTAAGTACCTTTTCAATCTGTTGTTTCTAGCTAAGTAAAAAATGGGACAGAGTATTTCTGGGCTATGTGGTACAGTACAAGTCATATTAAACTGTTCCATCAATGAATCAGTTTAGCATTGTTTTTTTGAGCTGGCAATGCATTGCCAACTCATATTGCATTATTTTTCAATGCTTAACCAGTTGAAGGGTACTGTTTGTAGAATGTTTTTGCAACTCATTTGGAATCAATCTGCAGTCCAGTCACAGTGCAATGCAAAGCTGCATTTCAACTCTTAAGAAACAGTTTGTGAAAAGCTTTGTGCTGTATCGAGTAACACTTACTGTATGAAGCTCAGTCAGAAATGCTACAGCAACTCATTGGAGGAACAGTTTAATGTGACTTGTACTGTATCTTATAATTAATATTTTTGCTGAGAGACTCTGAGTTTTCTTTGTATAAAGCTAATGATATGAAACAATATGCCCAGAGTAGTTTGTTAAATTCCTGGATTTCTTGTTATAAATTGTTTAAGGATGGGACATGTAGGCAGTTTTCCTAGGCACTTAATATGCAAAGGCAACCATTTTGGACATGGGGACATATTAACACTGGCCACTCAGTTTTGAACATTATAGGCTGAAATATTTTGGACTTGTGCCCCAAAAGCCTTAGATGGCTGTGACCATTTTAGTTTTTACTGACGATCTTGATAAACCACATTTTGTTTTACTCCCCCACTGCCTGATACAGTTCTGTATAGGTTTATCATTCCTATATACATTGGATGTATCTGTATGTCTATTTTTATTGTGATGCCTTACAGACGAATGTACTCTTTGTCATTGCCTTTGTTAAATGAAATAAACATAAAGTTTAAAAAAATACTTCATATTTTTCATTGGAAAGGATTGGGGGCATTCTTATTTTTCTCTATAAAAAGGGAGAAAAACAGGACCTAAAAAAAAACTGGAGCTCTATAAGTCTTTTATATGTTGATTTTAAAATATTACCTAAAATATTACATAAATGCCTGTTAACAGTTGTTCAGTATCTCATAATACCAGCACAGTCTTGTGCTGTGTCTGGATAGGTCATCACTGATCAATTTATTTTACTAAGGGAAATCTATGAGAAAGACCATAGGTCTGGTCTACAGGGTTATGTTCTCTCACTGGACCAGAGGAGTGCTTTTGATTCAGTGAACCATGATTTTCTGTGGCTTACTCTAAAGCAGTATGGCATGCCAGATATTTTTGTTAAATTGGCTAGAGAAACTTTATAAAAATGCAACTCTCTCCCCACAAATTAATGGTCATAATGGACCCTTGGTACCTTTAAATAAAGGAGTGAGGTAAGGCTGCCTGATCAGTCCCTTATTACATATTTTTAGCATATACCCGTTGTTATGAAAACTTAATAAAGAAATCCCCGCTATTCAGTTAGATGGAACACAGGTTCTGTTTTCAGCAGTGGCCTATGCAGATGATATTTGCATTATAGCATACAGTGCAGTGGCAGCAGAACAGGCTATTAGGCTCTCTAAGGAATATGGGACAGTGTCGGGGGCCTCCTTAAATAAATAAAAGTGTGTAGGCAGGGAATTAGGTCATAACTCTTCTCTTAATCAAAATATTGCAGGTATCAAGTTAACCCAAGACCCCATGAAAATTATGTGGGTAGAGTTTGTGCAGCTGTCCCAAATTTACACAACTGAGATTTAAAAATAGAGCAAGGGAAAGCAATGGTCTAAAGATGGAACAGACGGCCTCTGAGTAAAACAAAAATAATCTATTTAATTAAAACATGCTACCTCTTTTTACATTTCTTAGTAATATTTTTCCCCACCTAAGCAAAGAAAAACAACTTTATTAAGTATATTCTGCCACATAGGGCAGTCGCCTTAACTCAATTAAAAGGAATATACTTTAGTTACCAGTAAATTGTGGTGGACTTAACATGGTGAATCCTGTGTTGTTTTTATATTGTCAGTTTATATTTACCAACTTGCAGCCGTTGTTAAGAAATATTAGGAAATTTTGGGTAGAATTATTTCAGTCACCAATAGCATTATGATTTTTAGCATGTGAAAATGGGACTCAAAAAGTCATACAAACAAACCTACAGGCAGTTTCGTATTTAAGAGAGGTATTTGTTAAAATGAAATCTTGGAATATTTCCAGTTTATCACTCTTTACAAATATGAAGAAACAAGTTTATCAGAGGGTAATGGGCACACACTTTACTGAATCAATTACATTTCTGAAGTGTCTAGAAAAACATCACCGAAATTTAGAAAACCTAATCATAGAGAAATGAGATCCCCAAAACATAACAGCCATTAATTGGCTATGTTGCCATGAGAAACTCAATGTGAAGGATAACCAAAAACATCACCAGGTGGAGTAAAGGATTTGTTCCAGACCTGGGTGTATTCAAGAACATGAAACTATGCAGCACTTATTTTTTACCTGTTCCTATGTAAACCACTTTTGGACATATGTGGTACAAGTTTGGAATGAGAAAGTCTTTTCTGGGGTGTCTTATGAAACACTGATTTATGGGACCTCTTCTATTCAGTGGGAAAAATGGGATAAGAGAACTTCAAATATTGTGTTTGCAGTCATTAAGTGGTTTATATGGAATAGTAGAAGCCTGTTCACATTGCAATAAGAATATATTCCACACATTGAACTTCTGAAGAAGGTTACTAATGAACTATAGAGAATTTACATGTATGAGTCTAAATTATATGTTCGGAGGTTTTTGTTACAAAAATAGAGACATCTACCGTGGGTTACAGATAATGATGTACCTGTAACATAAATGTTATGAATTTGAGACAATCATTGCATACATAATGTACAGGTGCTTAAAACTGATCTTGTAATTCCTTTAAATGAAGATATAGACTATACTAACATTTTTTTACTGTATTTTGTATGAATCTTTCAATAAAAACATATTCCCCTACTCTTTTTGAGAAGTGCCATGGGATCTTAAACATCCACCTGAACTACCACCAGAACAGGCAGATGGGACCTTGGTTTAAAGTCTCATCAGAAAGATGGCACCTCAGGAGTGCAGCTGCCTCTCTCATTCTGCACTACAGTGTCAGTATTGGGATTTAACCCAGTTGCCAGGTGTGGGGATAGAAACCACAGCCTTCTGATCTTCTGGCCTCAGAGGTGAGAGTGCAACCTGCTGAGTCACTGACACTGCTGAAACTGTAAAACTAGCAGGCTAATTTAGAAAAAAACCCTAATAGCAGACAAAGGGAAGGACACACTAGGATTGCACACACAAATCTAATACTCTGCATAATGTATGCTTTTGCATATTCTAACTGTACTACTTCTTTAAACTGTGTCCTAGAAGAGTGTGCTGTTTTGACCTGCATATATGAATGTACTGTGCCTTCAGGGTGCCCACTGACAACTTCTTTTATGTTATGACATGTCAGTCAGTAACTCTCAGTAACCCCAGTGAACAATAATTATGTCTTTCAGTGTGATGCATTTTTAACACATAGTGATTCCTGGTAAGATAACTAGTTATGACTAAAGGCATATTGCTAATAGCAGGGCATCTATAGCTGTAACAGAACCTGTTACTAAGCACCATTGCATAAAAATGAAAACTGTATGTAATCCTTAGGTGTGTCTCTTGCTAACATCACAGCGTATAGTACTTGAAAAATGAGGCTGGCTTTCATTGCAAATTATGGTTCCAGTGGACCTGCAGCTTGTGATGGAATGCAAACAGAGCCATTGTTAGGCACCCACAGTGTCCGATACCATGGGGGGCAATGTTAAAAGAGGGCCTCACACTTCACCTGCAACTTTACATAGAAGAATATTCCTATTTTCTTGAAGTGGCTCACTTGGCAATCAAATTACAGTTCTCCTATTGCTTTACTTCCTAGCCGTGTCCTAAGCCTGCAGTATCTTACCTCTGCACCCATTTGTCACTTAACTCATTGGTAGTAAGTTGACTGTATCTCACCTTCCCATCAACCTTGCTCTCTCACTATCATCTGTCTCACTATCAGGCATAGTTTCCTCTACCCCCACCCAGTCTGCTCATGAGCTCTCACATCATTGTCCCCAGAACCCAGCCCATAAATAAAGACACGGACTAGTAATGCGAGGTTGCTCAGTCTTGGCAATAATTATACTGATTTGATATGATTTGATAATTCACCAATTCATTTTTACATTTTCTTGATATTCCCAATCATCTGTCCATAAGTTACATCTCTACTTAGGTGCATACATTACATCATTTCTTATTGTTCTCTAATTTAATAGCCTGCTCTCTCACTCTTTTTCCTCCCCGATGTACATCATGGGGGTATCCTAACCTCTTATTCTTATATGTCCTGCACGGTAGGCGTACACACGATGCCTCTGCTTCTCCTTCCATTAGTCCACCTCCCGCTTGCGATGGACGGAGGGCTTCCCCCCCTAAGAAACAAATTTTGTTTGTTTCTCCCCTTTTTGTTTATCACCGTGCCATCCATGCTCCGATTGCTCTTGACATCTCGGCATTGAACATGGCTAAGCTAAGCCCCAACAAATGCACTCCGTCCCCTCTGTAGTATTCATCCACCTCCTCTATGATTCCATGTTTTATTACCATTCCCCCCCAAATTCTGGAATAATCTCCCTACCCTCGAATTCATACATTTTCTAGCCCTGTCTATGTCCTTGTGGTTCTCTTCCTGTCTCCACACCCTCCTGGGGTGATTTCTGACCATGCTAACTCCACCTCCAGCCACCATGTTTTGATTACTTTAACATCATGCTCTATCTGATAAAAGATGTCCAACCAGGAATTTGTTCCCAAGTCATTGCCCCCAAGGTGTATCACAATCAGGTCTGGTTCCTTATGGTCCTTCCTGATTTCCCTCAGTTCTGGTAGCAGCTGTGCCCATCTCATGCCCCGTTGGCCTTTCCACACCAGCCTTATCCTGTCAACATCTAAGTATAGCTGTTTCCCCCCTTGCCTCTGGGCTGCCCATCTTTCCACCCAGTGCACAAATGACTGCCCACAAATCCATGCCTTGAGCTTCTTGGTTGTAACTGGTTGATCAAAGCATAAGCATGAGTCTTTTTCAATGTCCCTCCCCTTCTCTCCCCCTCCCCCCTTTTCTTTCCTTTAGTACCTGCTTGTGGGAAGAAAAAGGAACATTTTAGTATTGTACTTCTCTTATGTATTTTTTATAGCATCCTGATGATCATCTTCCCCTTTCTTTAATCTCTTCGGCCCACTTGCCCTGTGCAGACATCATAGAGGCTGCTCTGATCCTAAATGAATGGGAAGAATAAACCCCCGTTGACTCCCCAAGAAACTGAAGCACCTTGCCCAGTACTGCTGTCACTTGGTACCCAGACAGTGGCCTGCCATCATCGTGTAAAAATATTCTTGCCTTACCTTGATTTTTTTTGGTCTGCCGCGTATGCGTGCAAGGCCGTCACTGGGCAAATGGCTTTATTTTGGTGTGCCCATAAACACACCTTCCTCCCTTGCTTCATCTGGTCAGTCTTGGACTCCCGCAGGTTAACTGTTATAACCTGCTCTTGTCACTCCATGTCTTCCCACAGTAAACCCCCACCTTACGCCTTCTTGCTGTGCCCCACTGTTTTGCTCAACCTGAAGGCCCCACTGCACATGGTGGCATATAGCACCTGAAATACCCTTGTCTCCCTAGTAGACCTGGACATCTGCTGTAAAGCCCCTAATAGGCACACCAGCAGCCCTTCTGATAGCGGCCTCCTGCTATCCTGCCTCCTTCCTGCTCACCTCATCCAATCCTGCGTCATTCTTCTAATGAGGTTAGACTTTGTTGGGTCCTCCCACCCTCTTAATGTGCAGATTTGACCTATGGCTGCTAAATGCAGTCCCATGGTTCAGTGTGCTATTCTCTGGTTCCAACCCTTGACTATGAATTGTGCCAATTGCTCCCCTGTTACCGGACCACTTACCTGCCCATAATACTCATCTCTGAACTTTTGAAAGGCCCTCCAGGAGGTTTCATATGCTCTCAGGGTCCAAGGGGCTCAGGAGTTGCAGAACAATGCCTCAGCTCCCCCAATACAATCTCCCATATGTGATCTGGAATGGCAGTCTGCTTTGTCTCTGCCCCAGGTGCAAAAGTCTTGACCTTGTCCATCTGCAATCGGGAGAGGCAATCAGCTATCACGCTGTCCACTCCATTGACGTGTTTCGCCCTGAAAGACATATTCAGGGACAAACCCTCCCACACCATTCTGCTCAAAACCCTCATGACCCTGTCAGACTTTGTCCTCTTTTTGTTCAATACTTCCACAACTGCTTTGTTATCACTCCAAAATGTGACTTGCCTATTCCTGAGGTCCTCCCCCCTTACCACCATCGCCACCCATATCAGAAATATTTCCAAAAAGGTGATGTCTTTTGTCACCCCTCCCCCCATTTCTATCCCAGTGGCCATGGTTCGGAGAACCATTTTCCTTGGAGGTAGCCTCCCATCCCTATATCCCTGCTGCATCTGTATATAGCTGCAAGTCTGTGTTATAGACCCAGTCCTCTTGTCAGAATGCGCACCCATTATATTCTTGTAGAAATTGCTCCCATGCTGCCATGTCCCTCCTAGTCATCCGGTTAATGTCTACCCAGTGGTGCGGTTTTGTGGCCCCCCTTGTAGCCCATGCCAGACACCGTGTAAACGTGTGTCCTGGAGTGATAGCTCTACATGCAAAGTTTAAATGGCCCAGCACTTGCTGGGTCTGTTGCAGTCTCACCCTCCTGCACTTTCTTACTGCCTTCAGTAGCTCTTTCAGCTTCCTAACCTTCTGTTCAGGCAGTCAAAACAATTCCTTTGTTGCATCTAATTCTAGGCCCAAGAACTCAATAACATGACTCAGCCCCTCCATCTTGTCTTTGGCTAGGGGCACCCCCAAATCCTGGCACAATCTCTGGAATTTCCTGAGCATGTCTTGAGTCTCTAACTTTCCCTGCCCAATGAAAAGGAAATCATCCAGGTAGTGCACTACTGCCGGTAGCCGAATCTGTTCTGAAAAACCCCCTGCAACCAGGTGCTAAACATCTCAAATGTTGCACAGGCTATTGAACACTCCATCGGCATGGACTTATTGAAATAATACTTTCCTCCCACCCTGAAACCCAGTAAGTCCCAGTCCTGTGGTCTAACTGGTAACAGGCGAAAAGCTGACTCTGTCTGTTTTCACCATCCATGCTTCCTGTTTTGCTCTAATCAGTCTTATTGCATCCTCTACGTGACTCTGCTGTCCTCTTTCCTTATGGTATCATTAACCGAATCCCCCTCTGGGTAAGACAGGTGGTGTATTACCCTATATTCCCCCTCCTGCTCTTTTGGGACCAGCCCCAGCAGAGAGACCTTCAATCTGGCAGGTGGCAGTGCTTCGAAAGGGCATTCAACCCTGCCAGCCCTTATTTCCTCCACAATTTTCTTGGTCAACACCTCCTCCTTTCCTCTTACCAATTTTAAGTTATTTGCCACCATCTGTTTTTTCCAGCCTTTGAACCATAAACTAAAACCCTTTTTAAAACCCTCCCTTAATGTTTCTGCCGCACCCTTATCCGTGTATGCCCCCAACCATTTTCCATCTTTCCTATGTTTATGGGAGTCCGTGCCAGCTGTACACCACTCCCCCTCATCTCCTTATGTGTCCTGATGTTGTGGTTGATAGCCTTGCCATTTTCCCCCCGCTCCCCTACCCCTGATCGAGCCGCAGGGTGGTGACCCCCACGCTTAGAACATACATGCCAGAAATGGCAATTTGGCCATGAACAAGCTGCTCTATTGTATCCCCAGCATGCCTTCATCGCTGCTGCCGCTCTTTTGTCCCCTTCTGTGTCTTTGTCTGTTGGGCGTGTGTAAATTTCCAACCACAGATCTATGTGCCTGGCATTCCCATTTCACATCCACAAAATTTGCTATTCTTTTCCTAAATTTTTTGTCATACCTTAACCAACTATGCCCCACCTATTTGTATGTGTTTTTTATGATGAGGGAATAGGTTAGAAGGGGTATGGCTAACTCCGTCTGCTTCTCGATTACTATGGCTGTGAAATATGTGAAGCCCGTAGTTCAGTTATCCCATGTTTTTCCTTTCCAAGTTTTGTCCTCATCTTCCTTTTTTAGCAGCACTACTGCCACTACTATGTCTTTTTTTTTCCAAAGCTATCTTTTTCTTCATATTTTTCCATGCTATCCACATTTGCTAAAGCAAAAACATCTACATACTCCCCTTTCCATATCTTCTCTTTTACCGCTGTAGGCATGTGGTCAGCTAGCCACGACCCCAGAGCTCCTACCTCCTTTTCTACCCCCTGATTATCGCCCATCGTCCACTCCCTTCATCCCCCCTCCCTTTTAGTTCCCCCAGTGCCTTTTCAAACTGACTAATCCCATTTTCTCCTTTATTGTTTTAACATTTGTGCAATATATTCCTTTATACTGCTTTCCATTGACACCTCTTGATTACCTGTTACAATCATCTGCAAGGGGCCTGCCCCCTCCTTCTGTATTCCCGGTACTTGTGGACAGCTTGTCTGTGGCAGTGCTGGCGCTACCACTGGTATTGGTGGAAAGGTTTGGCAAATCAGTACCGTTGGCTCTGTTGCTGTCCCTGGCCCAGGGGTACTGTCCAGACTCGGCTCCAGTCTCGGGATCTCCGGGGAAGGTGCCCATGGCTCCACCACTTGTATCACTGTACTGTGCTCCCTAGTGGTGACCGATGGTGGCACCCTTTTGTTGGTCTCTTTTCCCTTTCCCGTCTTCCCTTTCCTTTTTGTACCCTTCTCTACAGCTTCTGGCTCTGCCACCTCCAGTAACCGATTTGCCTTCTCCACCAAATCCATCTCAGCCTTGAAACACTCCTCCTTGTTGGGCTTTATTTTTCTTGGCACCATTCTCTTCCATATCTATAATGACAACACATCTATTAACACAATAATCCATAGCTTTCCTTTGTTCCCTTTTGCTGCATTACCGTAACTGTCCCCCATCTCACTTTTTTTTTTGTGTGTCCTATCCCACCCCCTGGTGGCCTTCTTCTACTGTGCCCTGCTGCTGTCTCCGTCACGGACCCCCGTGCCATAGGGCCTGGTAGGATGGCTCCTCTCCACAGCCTCCTGTCACCCCGCCTTCAGTACCCCTCCTTTCATCTCACGCCCTTTTTTAACTTAACGCCTATTCCCCTGTGACTGATTAGCAGACTGGTGGCTATGCTAGCCCCTTTAAACCCTGTCCCAAATGCTCTGCCCACTTCCTTTCCTGCCACTGGCTCATCCCTTTGAGCCATGGCAGCTGTTATTTTCTGTCCCCCGTGCAGCATCTTCCCAGGCTGAAGACCAGGACTAGGTCCTGAATTCCGTTGTTGTTTGACTGATCTGCTGCACCCTCTAATTGTTTCATCCCACCATACCTAAACATAGGGTTGTTCGTGCTCACCTTCCCATGCTGTTGATGCCCCCTTGCATGGCGATGACGTCACACGCTATCCTAAACGGTCAGACCCCATGGCGCTATCTCCTCCTTCTTTTCCCTGCTTCCCCAGCAGTGCTCTTCCCTTGTAACACGCCCTTCTGGCATCCTTGTCTTGCTCTGTTCTTTCTGCTTCCTTGTCCTCCTTCTGGTTTCATCCTGGTAATCCCCTTCTCGACCCCCTGAGCGTGCTCAGTTCCTCCGTTCCAATTATGGTTCCATTTCTCTATTGTCAGGCCTTGAGGCTCTGTCTCATCTGCCTTCTTAATGCCTTTCAGCTTGTTCAATCCCCCTTTTCCCGGCCCCACGTGGCAATGACGTCACACGCCATCACCACGCGGTACGGCACCATTTTTTTTCTGCTCCTTCTCTCCTCACCCTCCAGCGTTATTTAAAACCCCTTAGCCTGCCCCTAAGGGCTCCCTTGTTTATCATTCCCTGCCTTCCCAGTTGTGCCTGAGTACCCCCAAGCCCAAACCAGCCTCTCCTGTCATGATAGGCCAAGCCCTCCTTTTGCCCATCCTTCCTTCTTATGTCTGTCCCCCAATGCTCATTCCTTCATGCTTGTTTCTGCTCTTCCATCTGCCTAGTGCTTGCTTTCCACCCCCCTTTTATTTTCTCTCACAACCCTGTTTCAACCAGGCGGTCAGACCCTCGAGGCTGTTAGCGCCTCACTCCCCATCCGTGCTTCCTGGCACCGCACCATCTTGGCTGCACGCCCACAGCCCCCCCCACGCATCTCTTTCCTTCTGCTCTTGCATAGCTGCCAGGCCTTTTCTTCGCATTCTCCCCCAGCTCTGACTATACCTTCTTTCCTCTCTCACCATGGCCATAGCGCCACGCCCCCCCCATGCTGCATCATGACCCCACTGCCTCCGACCTCATTACCCTGTTTTCCGTGGCCCATATCACCATGCCTCACCATCAGCCTCATAAAAACATGCCTCAGTGGCCTACTAGTAGCATTACATTTCATTTGCCATGGCTCTAGCCTCTTTCTTTCTTACATCCATTATTCTTGTTGACCCCTCGTTGCTGTCCCTCCAATTCAGGCAAAAACGCCTTTCAACCTTATTTCCTTACTTAATCTCTTACTTAAATCTCCATCCTTTAAACTTCCAAATACAATCCAAATGCCCAATTTCTTTACCAGAGACTGAATGTGCTTCCAAAAGCAAAATTCCTTATGGAGCAAATTGTGACCTCTCCCTGGAATGCATCCCCTTTTTATTGCTCCTTTCCACACCCCCTATTCCTTTTGTCCAATCATTCTTCTTCCTCCCCTTTTCTCCTTTGTTCTCATCCCCCTTCCTCTTTGTGATGCATTGGCACTGCCCCTTTTCCTCCTTAATCCCTCCCCTCCCCTCTCACCCCTCCCTTCCTTTTTGCTGAGCCTCACCTTATTGCCTGGGTCATAGGACAATGGGTCCTGCCCTTTTAAAGTGGGCAATCCCCTTTATCATTAACAGAAAGAGTTATATGCAATGAGGGACCTCCTTTTTCATTTGAAATCCTAAAGTGTTGAGGGCACACTGCAGATCTTTGCTGCCCCAGTATGAACCTGCAACTTTCTTGAAGAAAGAACTGCAAGGATGACATCCTAATCTCAGCCCATTCTAGCTAAGTTTGTGGTTTAAAGAAAGTGTTAACTGGTGTGGTGCTTAGACTCATGAAACCCAATAAGGGAGAGAAAGAAAGTGAGAGAGATTGAGAAACAGATCTACTTGCAACAAAATCATTTGACTTTTCTGTGAGTCACAAAGAAAATTATTATCACACTCCACTTTATCTATATTTACAGGGCAGGCCACAATATATTGTCTGTGTTTAGATGTTTATTCCTGGTTTGTATTTTTTTGGGGGGGGGGGGGCTTTTGTATATGGAATAGATTTAAAGAAAAACTCCAGAACTCTATTAACACTTCCCTGACAACGGCTAATCCCTGATTAGCTTTTTTAACCCATACATTTGTTTTGTACCTTAAAATAAATTTTTTCTGTCTTTGCTTGTAACTTACTTTTCCAAAAGCTGTACCCCATCATCTGTCAGGCTGCTGATAGTTTTTCTGGCTCATTCTATTCTGGTTAACAGTCATTGAGCAGCAGTACAAAATAGCAGAGTGTGTGAGGGAAGCATGTGACTGATTGTGAGATCTTGATGTTGGTGGGCAATCTTTGTAATACAGAGGAAAATTAAAAAAAGTATTTTAATGTGCAGCACAAAATTAATGTATAGATTAAAAATGTTAATGAGGGAACAGGAGTTGGCAAGGAACAACTATTATCGTACTTCTGTAGTTTTCCTTTAAGCCCAATGGAACAGCAATGGATATACAGTAGTAAAGTGGAAATAATAATTCCATGACAGGCAGCATCACTTGGCACATGGATTGTGATATAGTATGTTCTTAGAGAATAGAGCAGTTGGACGCTTCTGACTGGCTGAGAGACTTGTCTAGGTGGGCATTTTTGAGACAACAATGCCCACCTAAAAGAAATCCCTCTGCTAACTGCCCCATTACTCACCGAAATCCCTGTGCCACCTTTGAAATGAAACTGTAAAACTAAAATGTTTTTCTCTCATTTCATAATCAAGGTAAACAGCTGCCTGTGCACTACCCCCACACACACCACCAGAATCGTAATCTGAATACAGATGTGGCGCATGCTGTGTCACTTTTATGCCATTTTTCCCTGTGAGTTAAAAAAACACCTTGTTTTTACAGTCAGACTAGTAGCACTGGGGGGGGGGTGTGTGGCTTGGCTACTGTAGTAGTAGCAGCTTAATCTGCTAAGGTCTGTCCTGCCTGAATGAAATCCTTCACTATCTGCCCGACCATCGGCTCCTCAGCTCCTCTTTTTGCCACCTGTTGACTAGTACTACATTTGGATTTCGATACTTATTACCCAAAGTCTTGTTTGCTGCTGCCCTTCTCCATTTGAAGTGCTGCGGTTACTCTGATCGATCTCTGTCGTGTGTCTCCGGCATAATGGTGGTTCCTGCCTCAGAGACTTCCTCTCTTTCTCCAGACAGCCTGAAAGAAATAAGGCAAATGTTTTCACAGCTGCTTTTAGAGATTGGGGAACTCAAAGCAGCTAATCAGCAAGCAGAAGCAGACATTATTTCCCTCTCACAAAGACTATCTCATACAGAACAGAACGGGACAGACTGAATGGGCCTTGCGACCCTTATCTGCCATCAACTTCTATGTTTCTATGTTTCTATGGAACAGTTACTGGATACCCAGGATCTGAAAGCTGCTCACATGGAAGCACACCTGAGACAGTTGGATCAGACCATAAGCCTGCTCTTGGACTGCCTAGAGGACTTGGCAAACCAAGGCTATTGGAAGAACATATGGCTAGTTGGCTTCCCAGAAGTGGTGGAGGGCAAAAATACCACTGCTTTTCTTCAAAATGTCCTCTCTATTCTCCTGCATTACCAGTGGCCTACTCTGTTTGAAATTGAGCTCTTGCATCACTCTCTAGCCCATCCCCCCAAAACCTGTTCAGTGTCCTTGACCAGTTCTTGTTAAATTCTTAAGATTCCCACATAAAAGAACAAATCATGCAGCTTGCTCTTGAAATGGGCCCCATAGACATAACAGGCAAGGATGGTTAGTTAGACTTGTTGTTCATTATCTCCTTACTATTGTTTTATGGTTTACCCCAATGGAATTATGTTTAGGATTCTGCTTGTTTGTTCTTACAGTACAGCTGTATTGGTCTGTATATCCAATGTATTTATATTGGCATGGCCTCACTGTAGAACCTGCTCTGCTATATCTACTGAACCCCCACCCTCCCCCACTCCTGGGAGGTCAGACTTCTATTTCCTTCTACTCAAGTGCCCCCAGTAACTCTAGTTTTGCTGGTGTCTATAACAGCAGATATTAGGTTTGTATCATGGAATGTAAAGGGGTTAATATCCCCTATAAGACATAAGCAAGTTTTGGTCCACTTGAAAAAGCTTCATGCACATGTGGTGTTCATACAGGAGACTAAGCTTGTTTTCTCTGAAGCCCAGAAGTTACATCAGGAATGGGTAGGACCTGAGCTCTACAGCTTTTTCACCATTTCAGAAGAGGAGTTTCTCTGCTTTTTTACAAATCCCTCAAATGGCAGTGCGCCGACTCCAAGTCAGACAAAGAACGTTGGTGACTTTAGGCCACATGATTACCCCAGAAGGCTCACTTACTTTACTGGATGTTTATGCCCCTAACACAGACTCTTCTTCCTTCTATGCTGACCTCAGTGAACTTATAGGCAAATTCAACTCTACCCCACCCCAACTAATCCTTGGCAGTGATTTCAGTCTCACTTTAGATCCTCCTCTAGATAGATCATGCACCCTATCCGAGCCCCACACCAGAGCCCTAGCAGTGCTGCAAGATCTTCTTCAAGAGCATGCGCTAACTGATATTTGGTGTCTTTGTACCCCCAACCAGAAGGATTACACCTTCTTTTCCCCTGTCAACCACTCTCTTAGCTGAATGAATTTTTGGCTTACCTTCTCCTCTGTCATTCAATCTAGCACAGGAGCCCATATTCATCCAATAGTAATATCAGATCATGCCTTGATTTCCATATCAATTTTATGGGGTCCTCCCACTCCCTGCTCCTCCTTCTGGAGACTGGTACCCCGACACCTCAAGGACCTCCTTTTTGTGCCCTGCCTTTAGTATTAACTGCCCACTTTTCTGGAGACAAGCAATAATGGGGAAGTCAACAATGAAATCATATGGGATACTTTGAAGGCATTTATAAGAGGCCATATTATTGGCTATGCAGCTCACAGATGAAACATGTTCCAGCAAGAGGCTTTCAAGTTGGAAGCAAAGCTCTAACACCCTGAAGCCCATTTCAGGAACTACCCCCATTACAACTTTTTTGAATTGATGCAAACCGAAATTCAGCTCAACAGATTTTATTCTTGCAAGTTCGAACTTGCCATATTCCACACCAATCACAAATATTAGGAGGGCAGAGAAAGGATGTGCAGTATTCTTGCACAGAGGCTCCACAAAGCCCAGTCTGATCACCACATTGCAGAGGTACATAATGAAGCTGGGGTGATCTATACTGAACCTTCACAAATTGATGACATCATGAAGCAGTTCTGTACTTCTCTGTATTCCTCTCTCGTTTACCCTACTGCAGAAGAAACAGCGACTTGCCTTGATCCCCTTCATATACCCTCCCTCTCTCCTCAGCATCTGCAGAATTTGGAGGAATTATTTCCCTATCTGAAATTACTCAAGCTATTCGCTACATGAACAAAATGACTTTCTGGGGAATGATGGCCTTCCTAATGACTTCTATCAAGAATTTCATGAAGTCCTTGCCCCTCTGCTCCTCAGGGTGTTGAACTGCTCAATCACTTCATCTACCCTTCCCCCATACTCTACAGTGGCAACAATAGCCATTCTGCTGAAAAAGGGCACAGACCCTCTCTTTCCAGGCAACTACAATCCCCTTTCACTCATTAACGCTAATGTCAAAATTCTGGATAAAATTGTAGCCACCTGACTGGAGTCTCCCTGTCTGGCCTTATAGGTGGGATTCATTAAAAGTAGACATAACTAGGACCACCTCTGTACTTTGATAAACTTGCGACACCTAGCCCAACATATCCAGACCCCAGTCACTGCTCTCACTATAGGCTTTGAAAAGGCAGTTGATTCCATCGAGTGGCCTTTCCTCGTTGAGGTTTTGCAACAGTTTGTTTTTTAGCCATTTTTCATCTCAGCTGTGAAAACTCTTTATGTCAACCTCTTGGCTAGAATCCTAACTAATAATCAACTATCGTCCCCTTTTCCACTGTACCCTCGCACCCGCGAGGGTTATCTGCTCCCCCCCCTTATTTCTTCTGGCCATGGAGCCACTTCTGATTGCATTAAGGGCTCATTCTGCTATTCCAGGGATACCCACCTCCCAGGCTGAATACAAGTCCGTCTCCTATGTGAGCAATTTCCTTGTCTTGACCTCTGATGCTGCCAAAGCAGTATCCCCATTTCAGCAGCTTCTATCTACTTTTTTCCAAATCTCTGGGCTTAAGGTCAATTACTTCAAATCCAAAATGTTGCCCGCTCAGTCTTTTCTGAATGGCTGCCCAGTTTAGCAACACAGAGTGGATATGGTGCCTGCAAAGCATCTTCTAATTAGGCATTCATATCTCTCCAATATTGAATGATATTCATCAAGCTAACTTGTTGGAGTCCCTTAAAGCTGATTTGAATGCTTGAGAACACTACACCTCTCCTTTACTGGGAATGTTTAATCCCTCAAAATGATGCTTACCCCAAGGTCCTTCACATCCTTGCCCAAATCTCTTATCACCTCTCACTGTACTTTACTCCTCTAAACATTCCCCTCAAACCTCTCATCCCACTATTAGTATTTCTCTTCAATACTGGAACAAAATAATGTCCACTCAACTTCAGTCCCACCCCTATTTCTCAGCCCTTCTCTAGGACAACCCTATGTTTACAATGGGAAACTCCCCAATCCACTGGCCAACTTGGAAATCTCAGGGCTATTCCTTGGTTCACCATCTCCTGGCAGTGGGCAGACACTATACTGTCATCATTGATATACTTAAAGCCAGATACAACTTCCCTCCCAGAGACTTCTGGAGATATCATCAGCTTAGGGTGGTGATGTCCCCTTACCTCAAGTCCCAAACACCTTTCATGAATGAGCCCTCTACACCTACCTGGCTGCAAGTTAACAAAGGCAGGGCAATGACTTTTTACAAACACCTGAAGGACAGTAACCCCCCCCCCACTGCCCCCTTGCATTGACGATTGTCAGAAGTACTAAATGTTTGTACCTCAGAGCAGGACTGAAAAGCCTGCTGGTACAGAGCTCATATTTCTTGTAGGCATATCAAATCCCAGTTGATCCAGCTAAAAATTCTACATCTGGGGTATAGGACCCCTCAGTTCCTCAATTCCTGTGGCTTCTTATCCCATGACAGATGTTAGCACTACAACCTGCAAGAAGACTCCCTTCTCCATCTACTATGCAATTGCCCACATATTCACTCCTTTTAGAATGGTGTTGTGACCTTCTTTACCAAAATTTTGCACCCCCCCAACATTGATCTGGATCCTCCACTGATCATTATAGGGCTCCACCACCCATAACTTCCCAAGAATGACCCTGGAGTGAAATGGGTGATGACTGCCACTTTGATTGTCATACTCCTTTTACTGCACAGTTGGTGATCCTTGGACATCCCCTCCTTAGCTGAGTGGCATACAGTGCTGGGACAACTAGCATCACTTGAACAGCTATCACACCTTGTCCTTAACTTCTTTCCCCAATTTGGGGTCCTTACCTAAATCTTTCATTGCCCACATCTCCCTCTCAGCCAGGTTTCATCTCCCTTAATAGTACCTGGGGCTCAGGCTTTATAATTTTTTCCAACACTACCCCTGTATCATACAGTAGTAACCACAGACATGGTTGGATATTTCCAGATATTTTGTGAAATTTCTAAAGAGTTTCTATCTGCTGCCCCGACTGTGGAAATGCACAAAGCAGGAGATTTCTCTAGAAATATCACATAAATTTCAGGAAATATCTGACAACATCCTTGGCTGTGATTGTATTTATGTGTCCTCCTATAATTTATTCTTTGTGACTGACTGTGACTGTCTTCTATTACCATGTCTGTTATGATATGAATAATGTTAATACTAGAGTTATGTGAAATGAAAAAATTCTAATTCATGGAATTTCAATGAAATTTCACACAATTCTATGAAAAGTTTGAGAATTTCATTGAACTTTCACTGAAATTAAAAAAAAGTATTCATTTAGTCATAACTCAGCCACCTATTGAGCTAAAGATATGAAGTTTGACTCAATTAATCTCTGGGAGTAGTTCTAATTTCATGCAAAACATCATGAAAGTAGGATGGATTGTCTCAATATTATAGCTGCTCAATGTCTGTTTTTTTTTTGTGGGAAAATTCATGAACATTTTTATTTGCATATACCTCAGCCACCTACTGGGACAGAGATCCTAAATCTGGCATGATTACTTGATGATAGGTGTCTTAACAATGTTTCAAATTTCATGACATTAGGGCTGATTGACTTAAAAGAATAGGTCCTCAAAATCTGTCATTTCATTTTGTTGTGGGAAATTTCATGAAAATTTGTCTCTGCAGATACCTCAGCTGTCTTTGGGTCAGACATTATAGATTTGGCAAGATTACTTGATGATAGGTGTTTCAAAAATGTTCCAAATTTCATGACTTTAGGATGCATCATCTCAAAATTATATGTGCTTAAAATCTGTCATTTTTTTATGGTAAATTTCATGAACAATCTTATCTGCATAACACTCAGGCACCTTTGGTGCTAGACAGGTGTACATTAGCACAAATAACCTTCTTGTAATGCTTATAGAATCTTCTAAATACGGAGAGAACTGGATTAGAGATTTTTTAAAATTACAGGTGTTCGAACATTTCCTATGTAGGCATTTGCAAAATATTGTAAAAACTGTCAAAAATGTGGATGTTTGTAACTTCTCTGCTCTTGCAGGAATATATTTAACATTTGACATGCATATCCAATGTGTATCCTGTTGTCTACTACAACTGGATAAATTGGTTTAGCAGTTTTAAATTTACAGTGGAAAAACAATATTGGTAACTTTTTGTCAAATATTTATAGTAGCACATACTATAGATGAATCATCCCAAATTCTTTCAGTGGAATTTAACATTCACAATGCATGTGTCACTACTTCATTTGATAAGTTAGGCTGAGCTTTTTGCAGTTTGGTTGTTCCTCTCTGGGTGAATATTTTGCCCCCCCCTTCCCTCTTAGCACAGCCAGACTGACATAGTAGAACTACTGATCCCACTGATACCCTCTTTTTTCTTTACAGTGACACAATCCCTTAAAACAAGGGTCACCTACTCTTTTTCCTATAAACCTATCCTGTTGGAATAGCCAGAATTCTTCCTTCATTGTGCCCCAGACATTGTCTTCCCCCACTGCATCTACTTGCACATATATCAGGCTCTCTGGATCATCAATTTACTGAGTGTGATCCTTACATATCCTGCATTCAGTTTGATATTTTTGACACTACATGCTTCCTTGTCCCAGCTGGGGGGGTCTACCATTGGTGTGCTACTCAACTCAGCTGTCCGTTTCTTGGGAAAACTATGTATTTAACTCCTGTAACTGGTGATCCACTGCACTACCTGCCTCTCATATCCCTATCCTTTAATTTGAATCTCCCAGAGAAGGTTGAATGAAATTAGCAAATTCCAATGTTATGGAATTTTCATGAAATTCCATAATATTTACAAATACTCATGTACTTTGACTTAAAGTACGGATATTATTTTGCAGTTCTTGGCAGCAATCAATTAATAAAATTGACACACATTCTGTTTTTAAGGTCTAAGCACCTGACAATGTAATTGCATTGCATTTTCTAATTTTAAAGTTTCAGGAGTGTATGCATTTGCAGTTTACATTCTTGCAAACTTTTAATTTTAAACTTTTTGTGAAAGTTTGATTACTTTTAAATCATTCCCATTAAAAGCTGTGAATATAAATTGTGTCTGAAATGGCCATGTGGAATTTTAGTCTAAATATTTCAAATCTGGTTAGATTTTGATATGTTGTTATAAAATTAAAGGGAAATAACTGAAATTAAAATTTTTACAATATGTTTGGCATGCTACAACTCAGTCCTATTTGAAGCTAAAAATCTGCAGCTATGTACATGCAGTATATAAATGTAGGGATCACCTGCATACTTGTAAATGTTATGACATTGTAATAAATACTATCAAATTTATACTATAATGCCTAATCTAAATTTTTGCAAAATATTTGGCTACCTATAACTCAGACTCCTTTTGAAGCTTGTGGCATAAAACTTGGTGCACATACCCATTTTGCATGTTTCCCTGAATCCTCAAACATGTAGAAATTTGGGTAAGAAATTTTAAAATTATCTTGAAATAACTGAAAATAAGATTTTGATTAAATGTTTGGCCACCCATAACTCTGTCCACTTTCAATCTATGACTCTGAAATGTGATACACTTATGCAATCCATAAATATCTGTCTACAGACCAAATTAAGTGTTATGTAGATGCATGCTGTTAAAAATAGAGCAACATAACTGGAAATTAAAATATGGTGAAATTCAACAGAATTTTCACACTGATTCTATGAAATACTTCATAATCTGAGTGGTAATTCAACAGGCATTCCAGCACCTGAATTTTATATTCTGCACAGCTCTAGTTAATACTCTTTCATTCGGCACTGCTGCTGAATTTCTTCAGGGGAGGAGCAGGCAGCTCTCACTAATTGTGCCCCTCCGCCGCAACCAGAGCAAAAATGGAGCACCTCGAGACTGAGGTGCCGGCAATCCTCTGAAAGCTGGGAGATCTCCCCCGATGAAACGGGACAGCTTCACTTGAAAACTTTTGCAGAGGGACTGAACAGCAGCACAAGAAGCTGCTCACTTGGAGATTTAAGCTGCTCACTCAGAGATTTGATTTTTCCGCTGCTCGTTGCACCCAAGCTGAAAACTGGAACTGAAGCATTTCTCTTGGTGCCAATGTTCCTAAATTCAAAAAAGGCATCAATGCCTCATTGGTCCCCAGCTAATGTGATGCTTGGGCAGCCTGGATAAAAGGCTGTTTTGGAGCATGGTCCCACTGCAAATTGTTCAGGACTGCTGCTGAACTTCTTTGCAGGGAGCGGGTGGCTCTCGCTAATCATGCCCCCCCGCCATAACCAGAAATAAAATAGAGCACCTCAGGGGATTGAGGCACTGGCAATCCTCTTAAAGCTGGGCAGACCTTCCCTGACGAAACAGGACAGCTTCACTTGAAAACTTTTGCAGTGGGACTGAACAGCAGCACAAGAAGCTGCTCACTTGGAGATTTAAGCTGCTGACTCGGAGATTTGATATTTGGCCCCCCCCACTTCCCTGTTTCCTCCTCCCATTAAATGGCCAGTAACCATGCCTACCTTTTGTCCAGGGCCAATAGGATTTGGTGACAGGTTACCGGAGGACTAAGGGGCACAGCACTGGAACCAACCTACCTTAGTATCCGATAACAGATGTCACCCTAACTTAATAAGTTTAGCTGCCTGATGTTGCTAGAATCTGTCTGCCAGTAGAATTTCATGCTCACTTTAAAAAGAGAACTGCTTGATCTGTAACTGACTACAAGTAGATAGTGCATAGTATTATGAACTAGAACTTATATCCCAATCCTGTTGTATATGACCTGCTCTGATTTAACAAGATAAGTAGAGGTCTAACTGCTAGTTAAATAAGCTTATTTGTTTGAAAGTGCTTGAATCTGTTCTGCCAGTAGAATTGCACACTCACCTTAAATGAGAGCTGCTTCGATTCTGTAACAGGCGACAGGTAGATAGTGCTCAGTATTAAGAACTAGTACAAATATCCCATTCCAATGGTGTATATGACCTGCTCTGATCTAATGTGGGAAGTAGATGCCCGGCTGATAGTTATATTGTTGTTATCATTGTTACTGTTGCCATACATGAACAATACCTATTAGAGACAGAAAGTGAATACCTAATAGGGACAAGTGTATAGCCAACAAGCCATGTTCAGTAATTCTTGACCCACCTAGTCCTGGTGAGCTAAGACAGTCAACTGAGGCTACCCACAATTCCAGCCCCAGTAACCCTAGGGTCCCCATTACTCAAAGACAGGACAATGAAGCCACTTCACTACCTGCCCAACAGAGGACTTCTCCTGGCCACTATATATATATCCTGTCCCTCCTCTGGGTTGATGGGTTCATTAGCACAGGTTATCCAAACCTTCATGAACCCCAGCAGCCCAACACCCTCCCATACTCCTGTGACTACAACCCCTACCAAGGCAGCTTCCAAACTTTACTGGTGGCCTCAGAACTCACTAAGAAAGGCACCTGGTACTCAATCACCCCCTACATAAGGAGGTCACGCTCCAGAGGACTATTCTCATTACTCAACCCAACCTCACTTTGCCTCTTCAGAGCTTTCCTGCTCCTGGCAGGAGATATTCAACCGAACCCAGGTCCCACTACTGGCAATCTTCTGATAGCCTCCCTGCAAGACCCTCAGTGGTTATCCTCAAAGGACCTGTGGATCATGCACATGAACACATGCAGCCAGTGACCTAAGATGCAGGAAGTGCAAGCCTGGCTGGATCTTTACATTCCAGATGTCCTGGCTGTGTCAGAGACCTGGCTCAAATCTCACATCCTCCCCCATGAGGTCACTGCCCCTGGGTACCACTCCTACCAGAAATACAGGACCAACAAAAGAGGTGGAGAGGTACTCATTTATGTAAAAGACACCCTGAATTCAGCCAAGGTCATCCTGCAACACAACACCAGATCTGACAGTGAGTCAGTCTTCATACAAATCACCCTGGGCTGCTGTAAGCACCTCATCATTGGGTGTGTATACAACCCTCCCAAGAACGCCCTTCAATCCCTGGAGGCAATCCTTTAGGACACAGTTAAACACATCGCCACTGAACTCCTCATCCTGGGAGACTTCAACCCAAACTGGGCTCAGGACTCCACCCAGTCCCTATTGAACCTGATACAAGATGCCAGTCTTGCACAGGTAATCTCCAAACCCACCAGACTGAACCATGAAACAGGGAATCACTCTACCCTTGACTGGGCACTAGTGACTAACCCCTGAAATATCCAGTCTGCAGGCATCCTGGCTGATACACTGAGTGATCATTCTCCTATCTTCTGTATCTGAAAGAATAGGGTGCCCAGGGTGCCACCACATATTCTGGCCATGTGGGATTACACCCACCACTCACCCAAACAATTCTCTGATTATCTAAGCAACCTAGATTGGAGCCCAATCAAGTGACTCCTTACCCTGGATGAGGCTGTGGTCTTGTTACAGAGGACGTTAAATACAGCAACTAACCTCCTTGCCCCTATGAAAAACTTTGTGCCAAGGGCAGCTGCTGTAAATGGATAACCCCTCCTCTAAAGGCCCTTATGACGTACCATGACAAGGCTTGGCAAAGGTTCAAACACTCCCCCCTACAGGTCAACCTTGTGACATTCAAAACCCTCAAGAACAAATGCAAACTGGCCATAAAAAATGCTAAAAAAGAGTACGTCTTGCGCCTTCAGAAAAATAACCTAGGGAATCCCAGACTTTTCTGGGCACACATCAACGATTTGGTGAAAGGAATGGCAAATCTGAACCTGGCCCCGTTGAGGTCAATAGATAATTAATTCATGAGGGCCCTTTAATTTCCATGTCCTTAATCCACCACTTCACTAACCTAGTCCCGTACAAGGCCGGCTTACCCCCCCTTCACCACAGACCCCAACACAAGGGTTCCATGGATCTCGACCACCCATCCTTTCATCTACGGCTAGTCAAACCTAAAGAGGTCCTATCACAACTTAAAACTCTAAAAATCAATGGTTCAGGGGGACCCGACAGGATTCATCCCAAACTGCAGAAGGATGGGGCCCCGGCCCTGGCCAGACCCCTATCCTGGCTCATCAACTACTCTGTGAAGGGAGGGTGCTGTCCCTACACAGTAGAAATAGGCCCACATGGTCCCGATCCACAAGGGTGGCCAGTGGGAGTCTATTGGCAACTATAGACTAATCTCCCTACTCTGCATCCTGTCAAAAATCCAGGAAAAGCTGATCTATGGATAACTCCACGACTACTTGGAGGGCCATAAAATCCTGGCACCCTTCCAACATGGCTTCAGAACTGGACATGGGACAGACACGGCACTGACCAAATTTGCAACAGACTTACTCTGAGACATGGACAAGGGTACCCCTACTGGTGCGGTCTTCATAGACCTTTCCAAGGCCTTCGATCTTGTCCATCACAATCTCCTACTCACTAAGCTGAGCAACATAGGCCTAGACTGCCACACTCTAAAGTGGTTCAAGAGTTACCTGACCGGTCACACGCAGAGGGTAAAGTGGAAGGATGCCATATCTAGGCCACTTCCACTAAAAGAGGGGTTCCTCAAGGGTCGAAACTCTGCCCCTTCCTCTTCTCCCTGTTCACTAATGAACTATTGGACCACTGTGGCGGGAGCTCTGTCATCCAGTATGCAGATGATGCAGTCATCTACCAGTCCACCGCCAATCTGGAAGGCCTTAGCCCCGTACTCCAAGATGACCTCCAGGCACTCGAACACTGGTTCACCAAGAACAGAATGGTCCTCAACATGTCCAAAACTAAGGCAATGCTGTTTGGCCCTAGATCCCTTGGTCAGGATAGGACACAGCACCTACAACTCACCACTGCATCTGGCAATAGCTTAGGAGTAGTGATCTCCCTGAAATATCTTGGCCTAACCATGGACCAGGGTCTCACCCTGAAGAACCATGTGGATTCAGTCACCAAAACCTTACACGGGAAACTAGGCATCCTTTACTGGCTCAAAGAACAGCTCGTACCCGAAGCTAGAATATCAATTGCCACCAGTGTCCTCCTCCCAACACTCACATACACCGCCCCAGTCATGTAAGGGTTGGGAAAACTGGAGAAATACAGACTCCGGGTGCTTCACAACAAGGTGGCTCACTTTGCATCCCAGGCCAACCCTAGGGATCACCAATGCGACTCCTTATCCTTCCCAAACTGGCCCTCACTGGATGTGCACCTCCAGTACCCTCTGCTCTGCCTAGTGTACAAGTCAGTCAGCCCTAACCCTCCCCCAGCCTCTCTGGCCTTGGTGCTCTAAAGGCCAATCACCGACACCTCAGCACAACTGGCTGAACTCTCCTAGATTTCCCCAGGATCAGAACCAAGGTGGGCAGTATGTCATTTGCCCTCACTGTTCTCACACTGTGGAACCAGCTCCTGCCTGAGGTGCAGGAAGCCCTTACTATCAAAAACTTCTGCACTAGGCTTAAGGTCCATCTAGCGGTCACCAGTTCCTGCCACTGCACCATCTCCTGATAGGAACCCAGAAATAAATGACTAAGCAGGTTGCTATCCTCTGCCACTGTCCTAACTATATGTCAAATTGTTAATAATCGCACAATGTTATCACTGTTGAACAACTTATTTATTCCATTCACACTACTGTACTTTTGCTCTGACATCTTAACTGTGTTGTTGTGATTCCTGTTAACCCAAACTAAAGCTGTATTTGCTTCTTGTCTTATGTAATTCCCGGGACATCCCTGAAAAAGGGACCTCCGGGGCTCAGTGGGCTAACCCGGTCACCAAAATTTAATAAATAAATAAATTGTTATTGACAGTACTAGGTTCTTGTTCTCTCATACCTGGGTAGTTCTTGCTGATTTATTTTTGCTGGATATATGTTGTGTTTTGCTGTTGTATTTTTAATAAAGAATTTAATGTAAAAAAAAAACAACTAGTAGCACTTGCACGTCACATGCTCAGCACTTCTTCAATGCACTAAACACGTTCCTTCCCACTTTGCCATGAACCCCTGCTGAACCCAAAGAGTAGAAGCAATTTTTTTTTTGTTTAACATAAATCACCTCATAGAAGTCCCAGTTGCAGGCTGTGTCCTGAAAGTCACCATCCTGCTGAAGTCTGACTCCATTCCCACTTGACTCCAATTGGATTCCTGACCATGATGCATGTAAGAAAGCAACATAAAAAGTAAAGAACTACCTGCGAGTGTCGGACGGGGGTGACGGTTCCAGAAATGGGGACAGTTTAAGACGGCAGTAAGGAAAATACACAGTATTAATGGAAACTGTAAAGACTGTGAATGAAAGACTGCAGTGCTCTCTGCCAGTAAATGTACCAGTAGAGGGACTGCTTTATGAACAAAACCACCCTAAATAGTTTTGTACTAATTTTTTAGACTTTTGTTGTTTTCTTTTTTCTTTTCATTTCTTTTTTTTAATTCCACATATAACCCATTTTGTAAGTATAGTAATACCATCCAGGGTTGGTGATATGGGCTATACCTGCCCTTCCACAGGCTATAAGTCCCTCTGCCTGCAGTTTGGGGCTTTATTATGCCCCTGGGCAGGTGAGTATAGCCCAATATCGCCCACACTGTCAGGCATTATTGCTTACTTTAATAACAGCGTGCCATTTATCATTCTGCATGAGCTCGCGTGTTGATTTTTATACCTTAAAAATACATATAAAAATATTGTATGGTAACCATAGTTGCAGAGTTTGGTGATTTTCCATAGAAGGACTGAGGCCCAATTAGTAGTCATTATGCTTAGTTGTTTGTTTCATGAGTAATTTATTGTTATGTACAAAAAAAAAAAACAGAGCAACTGTCTTATAGAAAAACATTAATACAAAAGCTATATTTTGGGGTCACATGCAGTAACATGGGATTGAAAAACATAAGCTCTTCCAGTTTTAAAAAGCTTATGCTTCTTAATTCCCCTACCTGACATGTCTGGATGAGGAGTGTACTGGAGTTTTGGGAGTGATTTTGAGTGACCATCCTAGTTTGAAAAGGGGCTGCGAAAACATACCAAAGCTTTACTTCACTACTGACGGAGTCTTGAGTCAGCTAAGAAAGTGCTATGTTAGTGGTTCAATTGGTATGCTTGTCTCTGGGGCTGGGTGATAAGAAGTTCATGGGTTCTAGTCCCACATCCGGAACTTAGACTACTACCCAATACTGACATTGTAGAGCACTATTATGGGGTACTACACTGCTGAGAAACAAACTTTGACTCAGTGTGCCTTTTTTTTTGCAACCCATGTATACATTAATAATGTGCACTATTCTGTTTTTAGTAATGGGGGATATTTTATTTAAACTACATTTTTTTAAGATGACTTTCCTTGATCTGACTTTGTTAGATGTTACTGAGCCAATACTGATAATTGTGTGCATATTGAGGCACACCATAATCCTCCATACATTCACAGTTCCAGAGCCATCAGTTCTTTGGGGACCCCCAAAACTGTAAGACTGGCCAAGAATACAAATAGTTTGCAACTTTGAGAAGCTCTTCACAGAAGTTAGTCCTGAACTTAGGTCTTCCAAACTGTGAGCAATACAGTGCCACTAAGCTACAAGGCTAACTTCAGGACACCTGTCTCCTGTAAAAAAACTGAGGATCTGAATATACACCCTGTCAAACCTGAAATTTACAGAACAGTAGTTCAAAACAATAAACTGAGTATTTTTTTTATTTGATGACAAATACCTTTAACTGACATTTGACAGAATGCAAATACATTTTGCTGGTAAAGGATGCAATGCTAGATAATCTTTACCACAATTTCTCAACCTGCTTATAAGCAGCAAAGGTTGTTTTACAGTATTTACTGTGCTCACACTTTAGGATAGCTTTATTTAGGTGAAGCACCTAATTTACATTAGGGTCATGGGGAGCAGTTAGAGTGGCAGAGTAGATACAAGCTAAGCAACATTAAAAGTTACAAAAGCATTTGAATTCAAATTCAGTAAGGTCAATGCACATGAACGAAATGGTAACGCAGTAATAGTATTTAGACATGAGATTAATAATATACAGTACTATAGAGCATCAGAGCTGATCAGTTGGCATGTGGGAGGATTATGTTAAATGAAGCAGTGCCTCTTTGAGTCATAGCAATTGTAAATCTTCTTATTTTCATGTCAATTAAGGTATCTGATTTCAGGTTCTGAAAAGTATGGGGTTGAATGGCCATTCATTGTTCCTGCTTATGCCCAGTTGACACTAGTATCAGTTATATGTCTTTTATATTAATTGCCATTGCTGTAGTTGAATTACATGTTCATGACTTAGTCATAACGCACCCCCTCTGACAGCTGAAGCAGTTATTGGACCTCTACAGCAGTTGGCAAATGCTAATAAACAAGAACTACCAGCAATCATGTATGGATTAGATTTTTTTTTTATAATTAGCTTCTATCTGCAAAGAGAGGAATATACTCCACAGGTGCAGCATATACAACAGAATATTTGAATTCTAACTGAGGGATCTAGAGGAAAGGGCTTGATTTTTATTATGGTTGCAGTACTTTCTTCCTTGTGGTGCAGACATCATTGATTTACTAGACATCCAATTAAATCCATCCACTAATCAAATAACATGGATAAACCAAGCTTTCTGACTGGCAATGACATGTCTGATTTATGTATTTAGTATGCAATAACACAGAATAGGGTCTGCATAAATGCCTTTTGATACATACCCCAAGGTGTTACACTCCTACAATTGCCCTGTAATGTTCAATGCACAACCTGGAGTGTGTTACTGTTCTTATATAATGGCTCACTGTACAGTATAAATAGTTGTTTTAACTATAAAACAAGACCAGACACATAAGTACATTAAAACAATGTAATGCACTATCATGTGACATTATTTGACCAGTCCTTTTGAAACAGTATTTTTATAATATCATCTCACAATACAGGTCAAAGCTTGTATTTCCCTGTGGACTGAACCACTGTGTCAGATTAAGGAGTTATGCAATAAAGTCCAGGTTGCCCATTTGTCATTTTGCCAGGGCTAATTTGATTACTCTTTTAGTGAGGACATAAATACAGTATGGTCTTAAATGCTATTTCTTAATTCATGTCTGGAACCCCCTTACATATCCTTGACAATTAGTAAACCACCTGCTTATTAGGGATGTACTTATCCAGAATATTAAATCTGGAATTTAACAATGGATTATTCATTACTTAGGGCATTACTCCTAGCCCATTTATCACCTCCTGTCTTGCCTAATCGAAGAGTCACAAAGGAATAATCACACTTGGCATTCACACATCAGCACAATTTATTGCAAGCAAAAGATAATTACACTTCATTTAGCAGCAATATCACTATCAGCATTAATGATTACACTTTAGCATTCATTCATTAGCAATATTACTATCAGCATTAATATATACTTCAATTAAGCAAAACATGATACAGCACCGATTCAATAAAGCATCATCCAAGCCCTCTTCCAATGGCTGGGAAGCCCCCTTGTCAGCCTGGCTAGGAGTCTCTCGAACCGGGAACTGGCCCCACAGCGATGCGTCCACCCCAGGAGAGGCTTCCAACCAGGCATGAGAAAGCTACATTTATATCTTATTCTATGCTAAAATAACTGCAGCCTTCATTGTGTTATTTTCCCACATTCTAGAAGCTGGCGGGCTTCCAGGATGTTGCAAATTCACACGATAAGGACTGCTCATAATTCCCACACCTGCTAGGTCACTGTGCTCCAAACACTGGCCGGGTGCCTAGAACACTATGAGCTAAGCAGAAGTTTAAACAAAACTACAAAAACAGGTTGCCTGATAATATGCACCTTCAAGTCAGCAAAATACACTGTCTGAAGCAAAACATAATAATGAGGCTATCTAAAGAGCAAAACACCAATTAAATGAAGCAGCATGTAAAATGGAGTCACACAATACAAAATGGAGTATAAAATGACATACATTACATGAAATAGCATACAAAATGGAGTGACAATAATCAACATATTATACTATCACTACATTCGGTCCTTTGATTATTGTAAATACGATTTGTATGATATTGGTACCATAGCAAACTTACTACGAATATAACATGATAAGTAACAAGTCCAAATAAGCAAGATAATTGTCACTACAGCAATGATTATCAGAATATTTAACACTTTTGTAGCTGATGGAGACCATCCTGTAAAAATATCCCACCAATAGAGTAGTCTCTTGTTGAATCTTGGAACTTAAATCAATCATTTTATTTTTAACTATCGTAGTTTGCACCTGACTTTGCACTAATGATTTATTTCTTATTGCCAAATGAGCCTGCATTACATCTGTTTCCTGAATTATCTGTTTAATTTTATTTAACGAGATATTCAATCTTGATTGATCTAAAATATTGGGCTGCCAATACAAAATAAGCTTCTGCTCATTATCAGGGACCTGTGCATTTTACTGTGGTGGATGACATTACAATCCAATGATTACTAGCAATCCATGATTTGAACACGGTCCTCCACACATATTCATTATTACTCATTAAATCACTCTGGGCCATATTTCTTTGCATTATAGAATACATATGTCGCATTGTGCATTCTGTCCAATCAATAAATCGAGAAATATTTTCTGCTACTCCCATTCCCCATACCTGTGAAGCATTAAATAACTGCAAGAACTCAAAATCATAATTCAAAGTTAATCTTTGGGGTAAGAAAACAGTTGGCATCCATTGAGCTTGTAAGTTAATTAAGCTAAATACATCAATTCCTACTGCCTGAAGCCTGTTAGTCAGTGTTTCTATATCAACACTATTTAAAATTCCCATGCCTGCCCCTGCTCCACCTAATAGCGTATCATACCAAGCTCTTTTATATTTGCATTTTCTACTAAACATAAACGTTATGTTAAAATGGATTACATTTTTCTGATACCGCTGCGCTACTGATGTACATGTGGATGGAACCTTAACTATACTATCATTGCTAATTACAGGACGATTTTTCAACACTGTAATGTGATCTGCCCAAGTAGTTCTATTAGTTATTGCAGTAGCATTCATGCAGAATAACGTGTCTATGTCAATCAAAGTAATACTTGCATTGAAAATGTCTGTTTGATTCATGCAGCAATCAAGTCTACGTTGTACAGTCACCATGCAACTATTCGGTAAGTTGCAGCATTTAATAGCAGTCTTATTCTGCAAAGAGATTTCATCTGTTTCGGTAGGCATATTGTCCTGAGCCACAGTTGTCATCCAGAGATTGACCCCTGGTGAAAATGTCATGTTCAGTACCACACACTTCTGTCCGGATGGGCAGCTAAAGTTCCCTGGGTTCTATCTGGTATCATTTTTCAACTCCAGGTTCTTTTACAACCAGTGTCATTACAGTTAACCCTTTGAATCCTTCCTCCAGGGGTAACTAGCTCTGCCAAATGGACCATAAGACACACCAGCATTCCTTTTAAAATCCATTGCTGGACCTAGAAAGACACAAATTTCATTGTTCTCAAAGATAACATTTATGTGCAGCACGTATTCCCATTTTCTTTCCCTGATCTGATAATTAACACTGTGTTGTCTCGGTCCGTGGCTATCACCTCAGCTGGTTCAGGAGGGCCATTTGGGTTTGTAACCATTTTGGCACCATTGTTAAAACCTCCTGTAGATCTAAAACCTTTATCCCCTTGCTGTTAAGAGTGTGGGGGCTTGTCCCTTTATAGGGTCACTTTGTTAACTGGAATAATTAACAATTGAGCACTCTGTCATACTGTTGAATTAACAGATTTTGTTCTCTACTATTCAACAAAATTACTTTCACTTCTCCTTGGTAATCACAATCAATCACCCTCCCAAAATTTGTATTCCCTTGAGGGCTAGTTCTGATTTAGGTGCTATCCAACCAAAATGTCTCGTGGAATTTGTATTCCAATACCAGTTTCTGTCACTTGAATGTTTCTGCTGTTTATTCTGTATTCTTGAAGGACATGTAAATCAAGTCCAGCAGCTTCTGGGTTGCCCTGCAAGAGACAGAGCTCCTGGTGTAATTTCCCAATATAACACCGTTTCTGTAGTTGAGTAAGCCTGCACTTGCAAATTAGGAGTTATCATTCGCATTAAGGGGTCTCAGATTCTCCAATTGGTCTATTATTTAAATCTGTAATGCTTCATGCAAATTCTCTTTCCATTTTCGTAGGCTCCCCAATTGTCCTTTCACAATATGAGGGATTGGTCTTGTTGCCCATGTTGGCATATAGGACACTGAGCAATAACAGTTTTAACAAATCCAATGTTAGGGTACACCCTACTATATGCCCACCTATAAGTGGCTTTCTCCCAAATGTCCACATTTTGATGTGCCCATTTTGCCAGCCCTGATAACTGCTGACTTTGAATTTCTTCAATATCCACTGAAAGAATCTTAGCTTTTTCATCTGCAATAGAATTATACCATCGTTCTAGTGTATCTGAAGCACAATGAGCATCAACATGAAATACAGTGGTCTGAGTATTTTGCACCATAGTCCATATTTCCTGCCACAGTTCTTTTCCCCATATTTCTTTCGAATAAATTTTCCACTCATCCTTAGCCCAAGTGGGCAGCCAGGTTGTTAAACCATTGGCTACAGACCATGAATCAGTACAAATATGACATGTACCTTGCAACCTTTGTGGGTATTACACTGGAAGGGAGGAAGGGGTAGCTTACCCCCTCCCTCCAAGCTCCTACTGGTGGAAGACACAGCTTGAATACTGTAGCAATAAAAAGGTTAGCTGTGAAACACAGACAAACAACAAAAACAAACACACATCAGTTTAAAAATAAAACAAGATTATTTCCATAGGATAAAAGAAGCCAAGCGTCCCTGGGTTCCCCTTATCCTAAGCATGACAAAATGTCCAGATTGATGGTAATACCGTACGTACGTATCTCTGTAGATGGTAAACTCTCAAAAACAGCTGTAATAGTCCTTTTTTCAAAATTGTAAAAGTTTGTTCCTCTTCACTTAGAATACTAGTTTTGCAATAAAAAGTCAAATTACATGGTTCACTCTTGGTGTGCTTTCATGAAAACATACATTTTGTGTGAAAAGTTGTGCTTTAGGCATGGAATACACATCAAGTTTGAACTGGTAGTAACATAAAATGTTGAAACACAAGAAGGTCAAATAACGTGCAAAAGGTCACAGTGTGTGCATGCAAGGGTCATTCAAACCAGCCATTCCTGTAGTGTCCTTGAACACCACCAATATTAAAATATCTTTACACAATAAAACTGCTGGCCAAGACAGTACACACATACACATACACAAAAGAAATACTTAACACAAAATAAGACTGACATTGTTTCACACCAATTTGCTGAGGTAATGCCCATAGTTCCATTAGAAAACTGTACGTGGTTTAGATATATGTGCTGCCTCCTGCCTGTCTTGTAACACTGACAATTTTAAAACCAACACATTTATACATATTGCCATGCCAAATCTTTCCAGAACAAAACACTGTTTAAACACATCATCTGTAAGTGAACATATCTGTATAACATGATTACACCTTTTGGCACATAACTAAAATATGGCACTCTGCCATTTTGCAAAAGTTTCTGGTTTTAACTAGAAGTATGATAAAACCATTTATAACTGTTAACACATTACATTTCACCTAGCAGTGGCTTGGCACGTTGCTTGCAAACTACAACTCTTTCTGCACATTGCAATCTATATGATTGCTAACTCTTCACCATCAACACTACCTGCTCCAAGCAAACAAAAGTTCTTCACTGACCCTATCTAGGCAGCACAAATGTTCCATTAAAAACAAAGCCAATTAAAACAGTCAGCTATGAGGCAAAGAAACTTCTTCTTTCTTTTTTTTTTCTGTAATATGTTGTGCACTGAAGGTAGTCAATCCTATCTCGCAACCTTGACAACAGAACATAATTACAGAACACAGATATAAAACAACTTTGAATAAAAAAAAATTCAGACTTACCCAGTGCCAAGGTATTTTTCTTCTTCTTTTCCGATACACTAGTCTAAGTAAGAAAACTGACTGCAGGACCTTCATGATAATTTCCAAACGCTGCAGCTATTAACTCTTTCAAAGGTTTTAACCCTTGCAAAGTTTTTTTTTTTTGGCCATTTTAGTAACCTGCCAAACCAAGTCTTTTTCCAGAGCTCTGGTTTGCAGTTTAAAAACAAAACAAACAAAAATCTCTAACAGTACTAGGTTGAGATCCATCTGGTAGAGGTCCCCAGTACTTGGGTTTAGGATCAAATGTATACAGAAAAACTTGAAACTACACAGATAGGCAACATGGGGGAGGATTTTCAAATCATCCCATCTGTAGTCACCTACTGTGCGTACATCCACAGTAGTTCATTTTTCCTTCTCTAGATGTTGCTTATCTAACTTCACTTAATCAGCCACTGCTTTTCTCCTACAAGCAGCCTGAACTGTGAAAGCCATCATTGGCTCTAACAGTATATACTTGCAGCAAGCATAAATTACAAGTACAAAGGGCAGTTGCCCCTGCTTGTTTGAGCCTTAATACACCTTTAAAAAAAAAGAACTCATCCTTTTTCCTAAAAATAGATATTTTATTTTCCAATCCTGCCGACTACGCCAAAATTGTCTGCCAACTCAAACCAAGCAGCTATTTACTCACTCACACTCACATACACACAATAACAATACAATAAGTACAGCAAGCCAAAGCTTTATTATAACAAAATATAATACAAAAGGTTATACATCACCGATTCAATAAAGCATCATCCAAGCCCTCTTCCAATGGCTGGGAAGCCCCCTTGTCAGCCTGGCTAGGAGTCTCTTGAACCGGGAACTGGCCCCACAGCGATGCGTCCACCCTGCAGGAGAGGCTTCCAACCAGGCAGTGAGAAAGCTACATTTATATCTTATTCTATGTTAAAATAACTGCCAGCCTTCATTGTGTTATTTTCCCACATTCTAGAAGCTGGTCGGGCTTCCAGGATGTTGCAAATCACACGATAAGGACTGCTCAGAATTCCCACACCTGTTAGGTCACTGTGCTCCAAACACTGGCCGGGTGCCTAGAACACTATGAGCTAAGCAGAAGTTTAAACAAAACTAAAAACAGGTTGCCTGATAATATGCGACCTTCAAGTCAGCAAAATACACTGTCTGAAGCAAAACATAATAATGAGGCTATCTAAAGAGCAAAACACCAATTAAATGAAGCAGCATGTAAAATGGAGTCACACAATACAAAATGGAGTATAAAATGACATACATTACATGAAATAGCATACAAAATGGAGTGACGATAATCAACATATTATACTATCACTACACCTCCCTAATCCAGAGTGTGCCAGCTCTATCAGTCAATTAGCTAACTGATGGAACATGAAGGTGCACCAAACAGTAAGGAAAGGGGAAGGGTTCTGTGGAGCAGCCAACATGATGGACATGTTTTTTTTTAGCTCGGCAATGAGCCGACTTTAAAACTTACTATTTTCACTTACCATGTGTTCCTTTGAATTCCTTTTATCCCATACTGAGAGGTTTAAATCAGAGTCTTCAGCATGGTGCCAAAAAAACACCAAGAATGGTGCATAATTTAGACACTTATTTTGCCACTCCAGGGGTGAGTGTGTCAGTGAGTCCTAGCGTGTCAACTCTGTCTAGTGACCCAGACCACACACATATAACACAACTCCTTAACAAGCTGCAGGAGACCGGTAATGAGACAAATTAGTGGTTGGTCTTTCTGGAAAACAAACTGATGGACCTTGATAATAAAATTACTGAAAACAAGAATGCCATAGCTGAGCTCACAGCAACTATGGATAGACACTCAGAGGTGAGTGCAGGCCTGATCTGGGATGTCAGTTTTCCATGACCCAAAGTGAAAACTTTAGAGAATGGGCTCTGACAGTACAATTTGTACATAATGAGTTTCCCTCATTGGTTGGCGGGCTGATCAGAGCTGATGGCAGCTTTGGATCGACTGATATTTGATGACTTAGCTTTATTATGAAGAGACTCTGAAATCCATATGGTCCAATACTTCGTTATCCTGGTTCACTCCAGACCCTGCAGAGGTTCTGGGGATCATCCCCTAATAGTCGTTGCTACACTTTCCACTTCAGAGGCACAGATTAACCTGTTGCAAGCAGTATGCCACAAAGAAGAGATTCTTTCAGAAGGCAGCAGCCTGGGGTGTCTTACCAGACTTGTCATCACAAACCCAAGACTGAAAGAAACAATTGCCAAGGATTAAAAGGGACATTTTGGAGAAAGGAGCAAAGGTGCATCTTCTTTTCATGGCTAGACTGCACAACACTTACAACCAGAAGTCCTATATAGTTACGGACCTAAGGCTGTTTCATGTTTTGCTGAAAAATTTAACTCTGAGGAAACTGTGGAGGCCTCTGATTCCAATTTGGATGAGGGATCTGAATGACTGAATTTAGAGATTACTTTGTGATTTTGTCTCAATGAACACTGTGATGGGAAGCATGACTATACAATCTCTGATTGGTCCTGCTGGTTCTTCATGTTTCATAATTCAGGCAGGCAGTTTAAACTAAATATGCTGTTGTCCCTTTTTACACCATGTTATTTTAATACTTTAACCCTGCATGTTATGCTCTCTCCTGCTACAGAAGGACAAGTTTGCATTTTGGTGTACTGTGGTATACCACTCAGTTTCTGAACTATATAATATGCCTTTTAAATAGCCTGACCCCTGCACAGCACCTTGTAGGGCACCTGGATGTGCATGGTTACCAGTCAACTTAACTAAGCCCAGACTATCTGCATTATGTCCTGTGTCTTTTCTTATAGTTGAACAGCCTCCTCTCTTCTGTGTTTAGTCCTGTGAGTGGGGGAGATAACCAGCAAAGGGGCAGCGTTCAGGATTTCCTGTGATGAGAGCACCATATCCTATGGCTACAATTCTATAGAGCTTTTACTCCTGGATATTTGCTGAGGCAGAGGAACTTCATCTGAGTACTATATTTTCTAAATGAGTTTTATTCAGGTTATTGTGACCAGATACTAACTGAAGCCTATTACTGAATGTGTATCATATGTGTTTACATGTTGTGCATTTACTTGTATTATACTAATCTATAAATAAAAAAAAAAACAGTAAGGAAAGGGTCATTAATTACACACATTGTGGCACCCTCTCCCCCACAGTTGCATTCATCTTCACATTCTATCAGTCAGCTGACTTATTGATAGAGCAGGTTTGCTTTGGGTGAAATACAGTCAACTGGAGTAGCCACAATTGTAACTATTGCCCCCCAATTCTAGATCAGTGGTCAGGATGGGGAACCAACTGGTAACAAAATATCTTCCAGGATTGGGAGTGGGGAATGAGAGGAGGAAAGGACAAAACTTAAAATGACCAAGTGAATTCTTGGTTCTCACTGCAAGGAGATATGATTTTTACAGCTGCAATTGGCATAGCCTTGCAGATGTCTTGTGATCATAGTAGAGAAAAGGGAGCTTACTGGATACTGAACAGACTCTTTAAAATAGTGCAGATGAATGGCAATCACTACATGTTTACCACACTATTTAACTCGTTGGTACCGGGGAACATGTCACGGTCCACTGTGTCCAAGATGGCTGCTGAAGTTCTCTATACATGCGTGATGATTTGAGCATATGCACATAAGTCTAGTGGCAATCTTGGACACGATGGACAGTGCCATGGTCTGCATTGCCCTCATTTAATATTGGGCTCTGTTTTATGCTCAGGATGAGTAAATACTATCACTTCAAATGAAGTGACTTTAAACTTGGAGACAACAGTGAATGCTGTGAATACCAAATACACTGTAAGTGCTTAACTAAAGCAAGAACTGGCTTGAAAGTGAGATGTTCATACAGTACTCCTCATGTGTACAAAAATACTTCAGCTATTCAGTGTGACCCTATCACATATATGCCAAACAGAGACTAATGCAAATGATGATTCCAGATGCCCCTTTTTACTTAGCTCTCAACACCAAATTAAAACCTGGCATTTTACTGTGGTACAAAGCTGTCAGCATTGTCGTGAATAAAATAAGAGTTATTATGAAACTTCTAAAAGAATCTGCCAGCTTTCCACCAGAGAACGGAATCAAGAATCACTCCGCACAAAACAAGCATTTGTCAATACCAAACATTTGATGTGTACTGTAGTTAAAGTGTAAGTCCATGAGGACAGTAGGTGGTTGACATCCAATGAGTAGGGGAGGACTAGGGTAGTGGAGTAAAATGCAAGACTGACTAAAATACAGGGTGGTTTCCAAGTATGTGTTTGTTTTAATGGGTAATATACTCTACATACAATAGGTGTTGAGTGCAACCTCTTGAAAATCTATAAGACACTGACTTTCGCATAAGCTAGACACATACGTGCAATGCAACCTGTGCAGCACCAAGAGTACGCCAAAATATATCTGTTTCTGAATTTATTACTTGTAGATGTTAGGTCTACAAAACCAATATGACCGCCAACTATATTGTATCTCTTTTTTTGTCGGGAGGCTCAACCAACCTTATACATGTCGCACCACTCCGCCATGTACAGGCTAGCTCCACCTACATAGAGGTATGTTTGTTTTGACTGTACCACTCATGAGGCTCCCTGTTCCTCAATATTCATAGCTTTGTTACCCAGAGCTACCAATACCAACTGCGGTCACCCATTTAGTACCTTAAAGATTTTATCTTCCATCTGTTCAAACTGGTACCACCAGTCAAAAGCAACATATGTATTTTGATCCTAAGTTGTGTAGCTATGCCTGGTCATCCACAATACACCAACATGGTCACATGACCAAGTTGATGATCTTTTCTGTCCCACCTCCCTCCTCTGACTGCTAATCATGATCACAGTGGAGGAAGGAATGGCATACACAAGAAGACAGCTGAGTTTGCTGCCCTGAAGAACTGAAGTTTCCAGAAAGTTCAGGAGCCCTAGTGCTTGCCACCTACCTTGTTTTATTTTGTTAACATTTCACATGCAGCAGACTAGAATCTGAACATTGAAAAGCAAAGTACTTTCAGGGGACAATTAAGAAAACATCATTATATAAAACACAGATAGTAAGGCATAGCAGAATACATTCAACATAGTGTGCAGTCTCTGTATTAATTATTACAATACTATAAAGCTAACAAATGATACTGAAGATAACACTACATGACTAATCATTTGAAAACATAGCAAAGGTGTTGCTGTGAAATATTTGGAAGTGGGTAGTATAGCCTAGAGGTTAGAGTAACAAGCTATGAATGAGCTTGGTATATCTAGTAGACCTGGGTTTGATTCCCACAACCTTCACTTATATACTGAGTGACTGAGCAAGCCACTCATCCTCCCTGTTGCTCTGAGATCACCCTTGAAAACAGGCACTTGTTCCTAGTGGGCCTTACTCAGTTACCAAAGAATAAGAAAAAGCTATCTACTAGCTATCTACTATCAAGAAGACTTGGTTTGCTGGCCGAGGCACCTAGCTTCACCTGAGCTCTTTCCTTCCAAGACTGCTTGAAAGGCAGAGTAGAGAACCTTACCAGAGCAAGGGAAAAGGATTAAGACTTCTTTTGGCTAAGCAGATTTACTGTGTGGTGTTGTTTTTAATTTTTACTCACAGGGATTGCTACTGTTTGTTGCTAACATTTCATTGCTCTATTTTTCTCTGTAGCAAAGTGTTTCTTACAGCGTATATCTTCTCTGAAATTATTACAGGTGGTGCTTTACAGGTTTTACAGTTTTATCTAACATTAAGATAAGCTTTCAGGGTTACTGCATTTGTTGTTGACTGATTGTTTCTGCTCTTACCTCCTTGTCTTTGTCCATGGTTCTTCTTTTTCGGCAGGGGAAGGGCCCAGCCACCCACCCCCATCCCCAACCACCCCACACTACACTCCTTTTATAGGGTACCACAGTTGTGACATTTCCTGTAGCAGAGCAGGAAGGGGTGGATCAGTGGGGCATCCACAAGGTGAGCTCATTTACAGGGGCACTAGTAATTTAACTTGTTATAACAAGTTAAACAAAAACAAAACACAATCAAACCATTACTTGCATTTTTTTTCCTTCTAATTACTCTGACTAGGTTATAAACCCAGCAGCTTATCTGGAATGGATATCATTAACTGCAGGTACTGTGGAACAATTTTCAGAAGGACAGTCTTACAGGATTTAGGACACTGTCCTACATGCTGGGCCTTTGGAGATCTTAGGGCTCAGCTCCAGGCAGCATGGGCAGAGATTGCGCGCCTCAAATTTCATATTCAAGAGGAAATACATTATAAGAACCACCCGCTATTTCCCCAGCATCCAACAGAAAAACCTCAACCGCAGAGGGTAGTTGGACCAGGAGGTTGGCAGGTGGTTAGGAGGGGCAAATCGGGTGCCCCATCACTCTCTGCTCTCCAACATATTACCTCCAAAAACCATATAAACATTACAAACAGGTATCTGCCTCTATCTCTGAAATCAAACAAAGAGGCAGAAGACACTGCAGAGCAGGACACTGCAGGCACAGGAGCTAGCACAACAAAACTCACCCAAATCAGGAACCAAAACAAAAAAAGGAAATCCCAAAAACTTCTGATCATAGGAGACTCCATGATTCGGGGAGTTGATACCCATCTCCAGCCAGAGGTAATGGTCAGATGTCTCCCAGGTACATCAGCATGGAGAGACACTGACCACATTGCTAAAATTGTTCACAAAGCAGGAGAAAACATTGATGTCCTAGTACACATAGAGACTAATGATCTCACCAGCCGGTCAGTTGTGGAGATCAAGGAACACCTGACCAGGCTGGGTGACAAACTATCATCCATTTCATCTGGCATCTCCTTCTCTCTGAGATCCTGCCAGTCTGGGAGAGGGGGGAAGATGGACAGAAGGTCAGGGAAGGGGAGATAGGGGAGCTAATCATGTAGCTCAAGGGCTGGTGCCAGGAAAAGACACAGATTTGTAGGGAACTGGCAACAGTTCTGGGAGCAAAAGTTCTTTAAATTTGATGGACTGCATCTGACTAAGGAGGGAGTCAGTGCATTGGGGCAGAAGTTTGACGTCTTTGCAGAATATTTAAACTAGCAAATGGGGAGAGGGGTGCAGCACCCCATACGTCGAATGGGAAGAACACCCCTCCCCCCTCAGCTAGTGGTCAAACAGGGATTCAGCATGTTTGCAGTTCATTTGCATCACCAGGTAAGAAAAAAAGGTTTGTCTCCCCATACGACGCACAGGGATAATGCCAAACCTCACCCAACAACTAACACACCAAAATCTGGCCAATGGAAAATCATGTACACAAATGCTCACAGCCTGGGAAATAAGATCCCAGACCTGCAGGCAATAATGTCAGAGGCTAAACTGGACATAGTAGCAATTAGTGAGACGTGGTTTACCAGTAACCACACTTGGGAGACTTCAGTACCTGGCTATGTATTGTTCAGAAGAGACCGAGGTACAAAAAGGGGGGAGGAGTGGCCCTGTATGTCAATGAAAATATCAAAGCTACAGAAATTCAGAATACACATAAGGAGCCAAAAGAACTGTGGGTCTCCTGGAAACAGGAAATGGGACAGCCATAAGAACTGGGGTTGTTCACAGGCCCCAGACCAGGGGAGGACATAGACACATTACTGTTAGAAGATATACAAAACATGACAGCTAAAGGGAGGTTCTGATAATGGGAGACTTCAACATGCCGGATACAGATTGGTCAATACCAGCAGGAACATCTGCCAGAACTAGACACATAGTGGATTCCCTGCAGGGGGAGGGCCTCAAACAACTGGTACAACAATCCACAAGAGACAGAGCTATCCTAGATCTAGTACTGACTAACAGGGAAGGGATCACAGATCTCCAGGTAGAAGGTCACCTGGGGGACAGTGACCATCACATGGTATGGTTCAATTTGGCTACTACATCTAAATCATCCCATTCCAAGGCAAAAATATGGGACTTCAGAGGAGATGACTTTGATAAGGTGGCCAACAGAGTTAAGCTAGCCCTGGCAAAAAAAAACACAGGTGAGGGGGTACAGACAAAGTGGGCAAGCATTAAGGATACAATACTTGAAGAAACATCCCATTGTGTT
This sequence comes from Neoceratodus forsteri, assembly GCA_016271365.2. NCBI lineage: Eukaryota > Metazoa > Chordata > Ceratodontiformes > Ceratodontidae > Neoceratodus > Neoceratodus forsteri. The sequence goes on along the minus strand of CM028130.1, from coordinate 661,491,139 downwards.
AGACAGAAAATGAAGTACAAAAGAAGAAGGAAACCACTTTGGTTCTCAAATATAGTAGCAGAAAAGGTCAGAGCCAAAAGGCTGGCCTCCAGGAAATATAAGGGAACACAGTGGGATGAAGATAGGGAGGCATACCAAACTGCCTAAGGGAAGCAGGGAAGGCAGTAAGGCAGGCAAAGTCCCAAACTGAGGAAACACTAGCACAAACAGCAAAAGAAGGTGACAAGACTTTCTATAGATACATTAGTGACAGGAGAAAGTCCAGAGGGGGTATTGCTAAGATTAATGGAGAAAAGGGAGCATGTGAGGAGGAGGACCATGTAAAAGCATCTATCCTAAATAGATACTTTTGCTCAGTATTTACTGAAGAGAAGGTAGGGCAGGGCCCACAGCTCAGCACCATGGACACGGGGAGGGAGGTGAGCACTACTCCCTTCACAAAAGAAAGGGTCCTACAAGAGCGCTAAGCTCAGGGTGGATAAGGCAATGGGACCTGATGGCATACATCCCAGGGTACTTAAGGAGCTAAAGGTGGAACTAGAAGAGCCATTAGCAGAACTGTTTAGTGAGTCTCTGAGCACAGGAGAGGTCCCAGAAGACTGGAGAAGGGTTCATGTGATCCTGCTCCACAAGAGTGGTAGCAGGGAGGAGGCAGGGAACTACAGACCAGTCAGTCTTACCTCAGTAGTGGGCAAGATTATGGAGGCACTCCTTAAGAAAAGGATAGTGCAACACCTGGAATCCATAGGGGCACAGGATCCAAGACAGCATGGGTTTACAAAAGGAAGGTCCTGTCAAACTAATCTCATAGATTTCTTTGACTGGGGAACCAGAGTGGTGGACCAAGGGAGAGCAGTTGATGTCACCTACCTTGACTTCAGCTAAGCTTTTGACACTGTTCCACATAGAAGATTGATAAATAAGCTGGGTAGACTCGGGGTGGGTCAGAAGACAGTCAGCTGGGTGGCAAACTGGTTGACGGGCAAAAAACAGAGAGTGGTGGTAAATGGTATACAGTCAGAAGAGATGCAAGTCACAAGTGGGGTACCTCAGGGATCAGTCCTGGGGCCAGTCCTCTTCAACATCTTCATTAGTAACCTTCCAGATGGACTAGAGGTAAGTTTGTCTGTTTGCAGATGACACCAAGATCTGCAACAGAGTAGATGATCCAGACGGGTGGGCAGAATGAGAAGAGATCTGGATAAACTAGCAAAATGGTCAGAAGAGTGGCAACTGGGATTTAATGCAAAGAAGTGCAAGATCATGCACATAGGGAAGAGAAACCCTGAAGCCACCTATTGGCTGTGAGGGGAGTTGCTAGCAATCACAAAGGAAGAAAGAGATTTGGGCATCATCATCACTGATGACCTGAAATCATCCAAGCAGACCTCTAAAGCAGTAGGTAAGGCTAGGAGGGTGTTAGGGTGTATTAGTAGGGGTATCACAAGTCGTAAGAGGGAGGTAATAATCCCTCTTTACAAGACACTGGTTAGGTCCCATCTGGAGTACTGCGTGCAGTATTGGAGGCCACACCTTCACTAGGACATTAACCAAATTGAGGCAGTCCAGAGAAGGGCAACCAAAATGGTGCAGGGACTGCATCAGAAGACATATGAGCACAGATTAACAGAGCTCAATATGTATACCCTTGAGCAAAGGAGGGAGGTGATATGATCGAGGCATTCAAACACCTTAAGGGCATTAACAAGGTGAAAGAGTCTAACATGTTTAAATATAAGAAAATAGCAGGACAAGAGGACACAGTATGAGATTAGAGGGGCCTATTAAGGGGAATGTGAGGAAATCTTTTCACAGAAAGGATGGTGGATGCATGGAATGGCCTACCTCAAGAAGTGGTGGCTATGAATACAGTGCAGGGCTTCAAACAGGCATGGGATAGGCATAAGGGATCAATACAAATGAGTATGAATAGATAGGCCAATGACAGAGCAAAGGCCGATGGCACATTTGTAAGGTAGAAAAAGAAATGGGCAGACTGGATGGGCCTTGCAGTCCTTATCTGCCGTCAACTTTCTATGTTTCTATCATATCCATAATACAAGAAAAGAAACAAAATATTTGTTACATCGTAGTGATTTGGGACCTTCCTTCCTACACTGATTTATGACTTTTCTAGAGCATATACAGTATATCCCATGTTTTTCTACAGGTTCTGGAGTCTTATGAGGTATCTACTTCTTTAGCCAGAAAAATAGACATTAGGTAAATCTCAATCTCTCTCTCTCTCTGTCTCTGTCTCTCTCAATCTCTCTCTCTCTCTCTCTCTCTCTCTCTCTCTCTCTCTCATATCTTTCTGTCTGTCTATCTATCTGAAATATAATCTGGCTTGACTCAAAGAATGCAATTTACCTTTAAGTATGATGGGGCAAAACCATAATAACTCATGAGTGGCAAAGCCACAAGTGAGTTATGAAAGTGTTGTCCCCTCACATGTGGAAGTAAATTGAGTAGTTTGAGTCAAGGCAATGTGTATTCGTTTTATACATCAGGGCGAGGGTCACAGACTTCAGGAAGGCCAATTTTAAAAAGATGGATGAATGACTCAGGTATACCCTGGCATGGGGGGATGACTTGGTGGAGTGGACGAACAGTGAGTGACACTAAAAGGGGGCATAGTGAAGGCAACAAACCTCTGCATCAGGCAAGTGAGCAAAAGCAAGAGAAAAATAAAATGCCATGGTTCTTAAAATAGGTGGCTGGTAAAGTAAGGACAAAAAGATTAGCATTCAGGAAGTATAAGAAGGTAAAGAGGGAGGAGGATAGAGAGGTGTATAATGAGAAACAGTGGGAGACAGGGAAAGCAGTAAGGAGCGCAAAGGCACAAACAGAGGAGGGAATAGCCCAGGCAGTAACAAATACAGATAAGACATTATCAGGTATGTAAGTGAAAAAAAGAAGACTAGAAGAGGGATTGTAAGGTTAAGAAGGGAAGAAACATAGAAACATAGAAACTGATGGCAGATAAAGACCACTAGGCTAACCCAGAATGCCCATTTTTATGGCTGCAGTGGGCATAGCCCTGCAGATGTCTTGCGAGCACAGTAGAGTAAAAGGAGCTTTTAAATAGTGGAGATGGATGGCAATCACTGCATGTCCACAGCACTATTTTGTCTGCTGGTCACCAGTGGAACACGACACTGTCCTCTGTGTCCAAGACGGCCACCGGCATTCTCTACACATGCGTGATGACTTGCACATTCACACTGAAATCTGGTAGCATGGCGGCACAGTCCACCATGTCTAAGATGGCCACTGGAGCCCAGGGCACATGTGTGAGTCATTGTGCATGTGCAGAGAACTGCAGTGGACATGTTGTTTAAAATAAGTCTGTGAGAACTGATGGAAGGCGTGGAGGTTCAGGATAGACATGATGGGCCTTTGAATTTTATTTGTCATCAGCATTCTATGGTTCAATGAAATCAATATGGTTGGGAGGGGGTTGGAATATGACTAGCATTGGCTAACTACAGATGTATAGATGTTTTCTTTTATAATTTTAGCCCTGAGTCTGAGTACTGGGTGCCAAAAAGAAGGCTGATGATATAATAATTATAAAGGTATCTACAAGAAGGCATGGTGCAGAATTATTTAAGTAGGCTGTTTCAAATATGTTGACCTAAAGACAGGATGACTTGTTAGCCTTTACTGTATGTCAGATTTTGTTTTGGAAAGAAAATGCTTTGGAATTGGGTGTTGTGTTCTGGATAGGGTTATGATTTTTTTTGCATTGTCACTAAGTAAGATAATTTATGAGTGGGAGGTCATCATGCAGTACAAAATATAACCTTCTGACCAGAAAAGTAAGGCAAAATAATCAAGGCATGCCTAATTGACCTTTCTGTTGAAACATTGTAGAACAGTTGTTGTTTTGTCCAAAAAAAACAAACTGTGAGGTAGGCATACAAGGTTGTGCCTCTATAAAATATGGGAAGATGTACTATTTTGAATAGGTACAACAGAAGCAACATTCTTCATCCATAATGGATATCATTTGCTCAGAATGTGGATGTAAATGCAACAGGCTGCAACAAACCTGGAAACGGCCAATTTCTTCACAAGTCTAGCATCTTTTTCTATGACAATTAAGTAAACATCTCCATAGGACATAATTTAACTTTCGTTATTATCATTGGTGATTACTGAAGGGTCCCTAAACTGACATATTCCCCAGCTATTATGTGTTTTTTGAAGATGTGCAAGGATCAGATGAACAAGACAAATGGATTGGGGAGATGGCAATGTAAAGGATAAGATCAAAAAAGCATGAAAGTGCAATATACACTGATTCTGAAATTGAAGAGACATCTGTCCTGCTATATTAGTTTAGAAGCAGAACAACTGAGACTTATTGAAAGGCTTTATAATGACATATTACTTAAAACTATAGTATTTGTTAATCAACAACTGTTCTCATCATACAGTTTTTAGATGCATTCTGACATCCTTAGACTCATAATTAGTATCATTATTTGAAATTCCTCATGTTTCAATAAATGAATTTACAACTATTGTTTTATTAAAAGACTTAAGTCACCAATAATGGCTGCCACTCACAGTATTTTAAAATCTCTCCTGTTGAAGTTACCTTTTGATTGTAAATACTGAAATTTTACTTTTAATGTCTTATAATGGTGCTGGTACATTTCTGATGGTAAACAGCACCACACCAAGCCAAGATGATTATTGTTTGCCATCCTGAGCATTGCAAGTCAGCAAGAACTTTAAAAAAAATCAATATCACATAGTTCAGTTCAGGAATAAAACGAATGAAAGGAAAAATTGGTGTAGTGATGTTTTTGCCATTAATACATTATTACTAAAACACCATGGTAACTAACATAAATTCTGCTGTTTTAAAGATCCTGATGCTGGATATCCAAAATTTAAAGGAGGGATTCATTTCTCAAAGGCATGTATCCTTTTGTCTACAAAATGTTGCCACTAACAATTGTATGGTAAGAAGATGGCACTTTTGATTGTTAGGATTTGAAGAACCTTAATGTTATGAGTCTGAATTGTTCATATTATTGTCCTTAGAGTGGAGGTGGTAAGCTCAAAGAATTGTTTGCATTTTGGTCTTGCAGAAAAAAATAAAGTGATTGGGTGCCAGTCTAAGTACTAGGGAGGTTCAGAAGAATCTTGATGTTTAACTCCTGGCTATTAGATGACATTTAAATTGTTAAGATTTTTGGGACTGAACTTATTTAATTTCCAGTTCCTGACATTCTGAGATATTTTCATTTATATTAATATCACTTCTGGTAAAAGCATTATTTCACACAATTGCATAAGTAATGGATGGTACCAATGATTTAAGCAATGGCTATAGCTACTAAGATATGAAGTGAAGGTAGCAGTAAATAAGACAGTGAATAGGTTTAACAAGCACATGCCCTTGAAGAAATAGGGAACTATAGCACAATCTGAAAGGTGACAGCACAGTGGACTAAAGGCAGAAGGCTGGTGAAAATGGTGTACCTGGGTCAGCAAGTAAGGTGGTGCATAGCCTTGAGTACATATAAGGTAACTGTGTGGTGGTAAGCCCACATGATGAAGTGTGGCTGTTTCCCAGTTACAGAGAAACATAGAAACATAGAATTTGATGGTAGATAAGGACCACTTGGCCCACCTAGTCTGCCCATTTTCCTACCTAACAGATAAGCTGCAGATCCTAATTAACCAACAGCTTACTTCCTCCTGCCCCCCACTAGGACTGCCTTATGTCTGTCCCATGCATTCTTGAATTCCCCCACTGTTCTTGACTCCATGACCTCCTCAAGTAGGCTGTTCCATGCATCCACAACCCTGTCTGTGAAAAAACACTTCCTCACATTACCTCTGAGCCATCCCCCCTCTATCGTCCCCCTTGTTCTTACACATCTCTTTTTCTGAAAGATGCCACCCTCTTGGACTCTGTTGATTCCCTTGAGGTACTTGAAAGTTTCTATCATGTCCCCTCTCTCCCTCCTTTCCTCAAGGATATACATATTAAGCTCCTTTAGTCTTTCTTTGTATGTCTTCTGGTGCATACCCTGCACCATTTTGGTTGCCCTCCTCTGGACAGCCTCCACTCTGTCTATGTCTTTGCAGAGATGGGGTCTCCAGAACTGCACACAGTACTCCAGATAGGGTCTCACCAACTGTCTGTATAGAGGGATAACAACTTCCTGTTTTCTACTATTGATGCCTCTCCCTATGCATCCCGATATCCCCCCAGCCTGCCTTACTGCCTTCTCACATTGCTTGCCCACCTTTAGGTCATCTGATATAATTACCCCCAGGTCCCTTTCCATTTTTACTGTTGTCAGTATCTCACCCCCCATTGTGTACTCTTGCCCTGGGTTTTTGTTTCCCAGGTGCATTACCTTACACTTCTTCTCATTGAATCTGAGCTGCGATACATTTGACCATTCCTCCAACCTTGCCAAGTTCCTTCTCATCCTTTCTACTCAATCTGGTGTATCAACCCTGTTGCAGATCTTTGTGTCATCTGCAAAAAGACATACTTTTCCTTCCAGTTCCTCTGCAATGTCACTTATAAAGACATTAAAAAGGACTGGTCCCAGTACTGAACCCTGTGGTACCCCACTAGTAACCCTCCTTTCTTCACTGTGGACTCCATTTACTACTACCCTTTGCGTCCTGTTGTCTAGCCAATTTTGTATCCGGGCTACCACTGTGGGACCCACTCCAGGGCTGGCTAACTTGTGTATTAATCTTTTGTGTGGGACTGTATCAAATGTCTTGCTAAAATCTAGGTAAGCCATGTCCACAGCCCCTCCCTGGTCTACCACTTTGGTCACCCAGTCAAAGAAATCTATTAGATTCATCTGACATGACCTTCCCATCGTGAATCCATGCTGCCTTGGGTCCTGTGCCCACTGGCATCTAGGTACTTAACAATTCTTTCCTTCAGAAACTATTCCATCATTTTACCTACCACTGAGGTCAAACTAACTGGTCAGTAGTTTCCTGCGTCTTTCCTGCTCCCACTTTTGTGAAGAGGAATCACATACGCCCTCCTCCAGTCCTCAGGTACCACCCCATCCTCACTTGATTTGTTAAAGAGAGTAGTCAGTGGTGTCATTAGTTCTACCTTAGTTCTTTTAGAATTCTTGGGTGAATCCCATTAGGCCCCATTGCTTTGTCCACCTTCAATTTTATTAGTTCTTTCAGAACCCTTTCTTCTGTAAATGGAGTGGTATCGACCCTCATCTTCAGAGTGTTTCTCTTGTTTGGTTTAGGTACCTCCCCCTCCTCTTCCTTTGTGAATACTGAGCAGAAATATTCATTCAGTATCCCTGCTTTTTCATTGTCACCCTCTACCCACATTCCCTCCCCTTTATTAAGCCTCAGTATCCCTCCTTTGGTCTTTCTTCACGCCCTAATGTACCTATAAAAGGTCTTATCCCCCTTCTTAACAGAGTTGGCTATCCTTTCCTCAGTTTGGGCCTTTGCTATTCTGACTGCCTTCCCAGCCTCTTTCTGCTTTAACTGATTAAGTTCTCTGTCCTCCTTCTGTGTTTCCTTACATTTCCTGAATGCTATCCTTTCCTCCTTAACCTTCCCTGCCACCTTTTTTGAGAACCATAGTGTTTATTTCCTTCGTTGTGTTTTATTGATTTGCTTTACACATAGGCTTGTTGCCTCTGTGATGGCTGATTTGATTACTCTCCATTGTTCCTCCACCCCCTTCTTCTTGTCTGTTTGCTAGTGCTTTTCTGAGGCACTCTATCATTTTCCCAAAGTCAGCCCTCCTAAAGTCCAATACTCTTGCTTTTGTATGGCTTGATTGTATAGCTGTGTTTATCGTGAACCACACTGTTTGTTGGTCCTTGTTCTCAGATGGCTACCCACTTCTAAATCTGAGATTCTTTCTCTGTCCCCATTTGAGAGTACCAGGTCTAAGACTGCTCCCTCCCGAGTGGGTTCCAGTACTAGCTGTCTGAGACTTGCCCCCTGTAGGGCATCAAGAATGACCCTGCTCTTGGATGTGCCTGCAGCAAAGGTGCTCCAGATAACATCTGGCATATTCAGGTCCCCCATAAACAATATCTCCCCTTTTTCTGCCATTCTAAGGAAGCCTTCTATCATTTCCTTGTCCATTCCCTCCCCCTGAGATGGGGGTCTGTGTACAACCCCTGTGAGGATTGTGGTGCCATTTCTTATCTCCAGGGTGACCCAGAGTGTCTCATCTGCTCCCTGTTTACTCTTTAGTTCTGTTGCTTTGATCCCTTCCTTTACATAAAGAGCTATGCCTTCTCCTCTTTTACCCTCTCTGTCCCTCCTGTAGATTGTGTATCCTGGTATGTTGACATCCCAGTCATGGTTCTCTGTGTACCATGTTTCTGTGACTGCCACAATATCCAGGCAACCCTCTTACATCAAGGCCACTAGTTCAGGGAGCTTGTTACACAGACTACGGGCATTGGTACTCATCACCCTCCACTTTTTGATGGCCTTACCCCTTTTAGCCCCATTTCTGTCCTTACTACCTTTGTCTTTTTTTACATTTACTTCTGGCTTGCTCCCTAATGACTTCTCTACCTTGGTGTTTACCTCACTAATTACTGTTGTTTGTGGGGGGAGACTGGGATTTCCCTGCTCCTCTTCAGTGCCTCCCTTGGCTAGTTTAAATGCTTGCCAATGAAGCATTTAAACCTCTCACCTAGGATCCTGGTTCCCCCACTGGACAGATGCAGACCATCGCGCCAGTATAGGTCTGCATCCCTCCAGGTGGCTCCCCAGTCCCAAATGAAGCCAAAACTCTGAGCTCCACACCTTTTTTTTAACCATTCATTGAATTCCCTGGTGAGGAGTACCCTAGCATCACCCTTGCCATAGACAGGCAGCACCTCCGAGAAGGTTACTGTATGTGCTACTTGTCTAAGGCCCCTCCCCAACTCTACAAACTCCTCTTGCACTGCTCTGATCCCATTCCTAGCCAGGTCATTTGTCGCTAGGTGGACAATAACATCATGTTCCCTCCCTCATGCAGCTGCTCCCACAATCCTGAGGATTCGCTTCCTGTCCCTCCAAGCTGTGGCACCAGGCAGGCACCTTACCTCCCTCTCCCCTTCCTCCCCCATTTCTACCCCCTTAATGATTGAGTCCACCACCAGGAGTTGTTTTTTTCCCCTGTGGGGTCTCATGCCACCCTCCTGTGGGTCTCCTTTGTGAAGGTTATCAGTATCCTCCTTGGTCTCCACTGCAGGTGCCTCTGTAGAGGAACCACTATCCACCAGAAAAGTAAATGAATTGTGGAGAAGTACAGCTGGAGGGATGCAACTCTGTTCCACCACCCTCTCCCTCCCTGAGCCCACCCTGGTCCAGCCTCTCCTCTTTCTTGGCAACCTCTGAGGTAGTGGCATTGGCTGTGGTGGTCCCTGGGTGGGGGATGAGGTTTCACGAATCCTAGCCAGGTCAGCCTGGAGATGGGCAACCTCTTCCCTCAGACCAGAGAGGTGCCTGCAAATAGGGCAGCATCGCAGCCTCCAGAATGTCTCCTGGAACACTGCTGCCCCAAAGCCATTGCACTGCACCACCCCTGTCATGTCTTATTTTGTGTCCCCTCTCCTGTTTCTCTGTATGCTTAATCTCTCCTCTCCTTACAACTCTCACCCTTCCTGTTCTGGAACAGTAACTTCCTATATTCTTCAGTAGTCTTCTTCTTCCTTGCTCAGTGTCAGACCACCAGCAGCTGGGGGGAACAGTGAGCTACTTTTTTCCTTTAGGGTTGACAAAATCAATGTTTCTCTATGATCCTTCCCTTCCTACTGCCAAACAGGAAGCTCCTGTTGACAGTCAAATCCAGTGGCTATAAAAGTAGAACTGGCTTGGGGTGGGATGGAGGGCAATTAATAAGAAAAAAGGCTAGCAACAGGAAGTTGTAATTTGAGTCATCTGCTTTTACAGTGTCTAAACCACAACCCCAATTAAGCTCTCTTTCCTCCTACTGGTTTAGCAAAGTAAACTGATACAGAACCCTTCCCAGCACAGAACACACACTGACTTTCTTTTTTTTTCTTTCTTTTTTTAAACCCTAAATAAGGCCCCTTTTAACTTCTAATAAAGTATCTGTTTGCTTAAACTCAACAAACACTGACTCCTGCAAAGATATAAGTGTTAAATTAATGAGAAAATGTAGCTTCTTTTAGTTAGCTGCTTTCTGCTCTACAAGGAAGGTTAGCAACAGTTGTCAACTTTAAGTACTGAAAGTGACCTGAGCAAAGCTTTGAGGTCACCAGATGTGTAGACTGGTATACAGAGCGTGTAGCGCTTAATAAATATGACACGAATAGTTGCCTGATGGAAGGACAAGATACCCTAGGAGCACACAGCACCTAGCAAGAGATCAGAAATCAGTAGTGGAGCTAAGTGTTGGTATATAGAACACACAGAAACAAAAGGAGGGAGCTCAGATGCATCTTGGAGGCATGGTGATAGCCAATCCCAGAAGAAATGCACTGAAATAAGCAGGCTCAAGCCATGGCATCACGGAAATACAGCTATAAGAACTTGGGTGATGAGGCAAAGGATTAGTTATCTTATACTGAAAATTGGTTCAGAGGAATAAATGTAACCTCTCTGGTTTGCTGGTGCTAGTGGTCTTCCCACCCTCACCTAATCCCCAACCTTAGTTGGAATTACTGTAACACCCTAGTGCTAGTGGTATCCCACTCCCTCACTTAATCCCCATTTGCATGATAAATACCCTCCCTGTTGCCCAGTGGTCCCTCCACCTTCATGGTAGCATCCTGCCCTCCATCATCCTAATGTCTACACAAAGATAGTGGCCAGCATTTACCCTACTCAGCTATCAGGAACTGTCATTCATGACTGTTCCCAAGTGCTCCACTAAAATGGGTGAACAAACCTTTGCTATCTTTGCACCAAGAATATGGAACTTCATCCCACATAATCTTCAAGTATCTCAGCCCCACACTAGCTTCAGGCAGAACTTCATAAGTTCTAAAGGTCTGATGATAAATTTTCCTGTAACTGATACTCTGTACTCACAGTAACATAATAGCTGATGGCAGATAAGGATTGCTAAGCCCACCTAGTCTGCCCATATTCCCTGCCTGTATCAGTGGCCACTGACCCTACTTGGTAATTGACTTTTGCATCTCTTCCCCACAACTAGGGTTCCCTTATGTCAATCCCATGCATGTCTGAATCTCCCCACTGTGTTAGAGCTCACCACATCCTGGGTGTAGGCTATTCCAAACATCCACCACTTGCTCTTTGAAGAAAAATGTCCTCACATTTCCCCCTAATCCTGCCCCCCTCAATCTCATATCATGGCCCCTTGTCATTGTACAACTCTTGTACTAGAGGTGGGCAAAAGTTGTGAATTCCGCTTTTGTGGAATTTCCACGAAAATTCAGAAATGTTGCAGAATTTTCTGAACTTTCGCCATTGGCAAGATCGAAATCTCCTGAATGTGTTTGGCAGATTTTCACCCTGTTCTGCAGAATCTTTTGGCTGAACTGTGGAATAATACACATGAACTGTGGAATAACAGTTCTGAGGAATTGTTTTCTGCAGTTTAATGAATTATTCCGCAATACATGTAATTATTCTGCAGTTCAGTTATCAGTTCTGCTGATTTTTTTCTCCGCAGTTTAATAGAATAATCTGCAATTTATACATTTATTCCACCATTCTTATTTATTTATTTAGTTTTTTTTTGACTTAGTAAATGCACTAGAAAATCCTGCCTATTTTCAGGCACGACCTGGGGGAGGAGGATACAGATGAATGCCAACTGACCTTGAACCAGATTAAGCTGTTGGTGGTATTTTTAGTGAATTCTAAGCTGGAATATCCATGAAAGTTGCTAATTTAATTTCAGCACTTTTGCAGAAGCAAAATTCTGACTTTTGCAGAAATTCCACTGCAGAATTTCTTTTTCACACACCTCTGTTTTGTACTGAAAGATGTCACCCCGCTGCACCTTGCTCAAGCTTTTAAGATACTTGATGGTCTGTATCATATCCCCCCATTCCCTCCTCTCTTCAAGTGTATGCATATTGAGGTCTTTTAATCTATCCTTATATGTTTTCTGATGCAAGCCCCACACCATCTTGGTTGCCCTTCTCTGGAAGTCCTGCACCCTGTCTATGTCTTTGTGAAGATGTGGTCTCCAGAACTAAACACAGTATTCCAGATGAGGCCTCACCAGCATTTTGTACAATGGCATCACCCCCCTCTTCTTCTGCTAGTGTTACCCCTTCCTATGCACCCCAACATCCCACTGGCCTTCCCCACAGCCTTGTTGCACAGTTTGACCACCCTTAGATCATCTGAGATGATCATCCCTAAATCTATCTCTTCTCTGGTGACTGTCAACAATCATCCCCAATTCTGTAGCTCTCCACCAGGTTTCTTTACCCCAGGTGCATGATTTTGCACTTTCTTACATTAAATTTCAACTGCCACACCTTTGACCATTTTCCAGCTTTCCCAGATCCCTCTTCATTATTTTGACCCCCTCTGGAGTGTCTATTCTGTTGTAGATCTTGGCATGATCTGCAAATAGGCAAACCTTCCCCTCCAGCCCTTCAGCAATGTCACTGATGAAGGCATTGAAAAGGACTGTCCCCAAGACTGATCCCTGAGGCACCCCACTGGTCACCCTCTTTTCCTCAGATTTGTTCTCATTTACTCCTCCCCTCTGCTTCCTGTCCTTCAACCAGTTTTGAACCCAGTTTCCCACTTTGTGACCCATCCCATGCTCCCTAGCTTGTTCACTGATCTTTTTTTTGGGTATGGAGTTGATGGTCTTACTGAAATTGAGGTAGGCATATCCACTATTCCCCCGACCAGCCTCCTTCATCACCCAGTCAAAAAGGTCAGTCCGATTTGTTTGACATGATCTTCCTGCTATGAAATCATGCTGTCTTAGATCCTGTTCTCCCATGGTTTCAAAGTGTTTCACAATCCCTCAAATCAAATCAATTTTATTTATATGGCACCTTTAAGATTATCAAGGTGCCTCACAAAACAAGTAAAACAGCTGCAGCGTAAAATTACATACATTATAAATAATATAAAATGGGGAAAATAAAATGGTATTCCAGCTATTCCCCAAATGCATATATCCATAAAAATGTTTTTAAGGCCTGTTTAAAACCCTCCACAGTCACGCGCTCACATAACTGATGGGGTAGAAAATTCTAAAGGGTGGGAGCCACGTGCATAAATGCATGAGCCCCAGAAGATTTTAAACAAACCTTTGGAATCTCTAGCAACCCCTCATCAGTCAAGCGGAGTGATCACCCAGGTCAGTAAGGGACCAGAAGCTCTTTCAGGTAGACTGGCCCCTGTCTGTGTTGGGCTTTGTAAGTCAGGAGACCAACTTTGAAGGTGATTCACCACTGTACAGGTGGCCAGTGCAGTTCATGCAGTCCTGGCGAAATATGACAGGACCAAGGTGTTCCTGTCAATAACCAGGCTGCTGCATTCCGTACCAGCTGCAAGCAGTGAATATCCACCCCCCCAAAGCCCTAGGTATAGGGTATTGCAGTAATCCAAGTGTGAGGACACAAAGGCATGGACCAGTGTAGGAAGGTCACCAGATGGAACAAGATGCTTAACTCTGGAGATATTCCTCAGATGGTAAAAAGAGGATTTGATGATAGCCAACACTTGCGAATGCAGTGTCAGTCCTTTGTCAAAAATTACCCCCATGTTTTTCACCCGTTTGGAGGTCGGGAGTGGCAAACCCCCAAGAAAAAGTCCAGAGGGTGGCTTAACTGCTGAACCCCCTATCTAATGACCTGGGTCCACTACCAGCACCTCAGTCTTTTACAAGTTTAACCTCTACCAGCTCAGACTCATTCTTTCCTTAAGCAGTGCCTTCATAATCTTACTCACTGCTAGAATGAGGCTGACTGTCCTATTCTTTTCTGCCTCCTCCCTGCTGCCATGGAGAAGGACTACATTTGCCCCTTTCCAGTCCTCTGGAATTATCCCTGTATCAAGCAACTCAATGGTAATCTGACTGTTTGCCATCACCTGTTTATTCATCATTTACATTACTCATGTTGTAAGAAACCTTCCTGTATGATGTTATTTACTTTTGTTCACATTTGTGTTTCATTATCCTTAACTTCTTGTAAAGTATATGTTGATGCATTATGTAACTGTAATAATAATAATATAATAATCATTTTTATTTATAGGGTGCCTTTCAAGTGCCAAGGTGCCGTACATAATAACAATTAAAACAATTAGTATTATAAAAAATACAAGCAAACCAAACAATTAAAATGATCAATATTCAGGAAATGCTGTTTACCATAAAGAGGTCTTCAGACACCTCTTAAAACCCTCCACAGAAGTGCACTCCCACAACTGATGGAGTAGAGAGTTCCAAAGGGTGGGGGCAACATACAAGAATGCCAGAGCACCAGAAGATTTTAAATTCACCCTTGGAACCTCTAGCAACCCCTCTTAGACTGAGCAGAGAGATCGATCAAGCAATATTGAACCGGAAGTTCTTTCAGATAGACTGGGCCCAGATCATGTAGGGGTTTGAAAGTCAGCAAGCCAATTTTAAAGGTGATCCACCACCGAATTGGCAGCCAGTGCAGTTTGTGCAGCACCGGGGTAATATGACAGGATCTTCTAGAACCCATCAAAAGCCAGGCTGCAGCATTCTGCACTAGCTGCAGATGATGGATTTCAACTCCAGAAAGCCCTAGATAAAGGGAGTTGCAATGATCCAGGTGCGAGGACACAAAAGCATGGACTAAAGTAGGCAGGTCAGCAGATGGAACAAGATGCTGAATCCTGGCAATATTCCTAAGATAATAAATGGAAGTCTTGATGACTGCTGCCACCTGTGAATGCAGTGTCAACCTATAGTCAAGAACTACACCCAGGCTCCACACCCATTCAGAGATCAGGAGAGAAATGCCACCAAGAAAAATTCCGGAAGATGCAACACTGCCTGACTCCCCTATCTGTCGGCCCAGGTCCATAACCAGTATCTCAGTCTTATCCGAGTTCAACCTCAGCCAGCTGTAATTCATCCGCTCCTGGATTTCACTTAGACAGCTATTAAAAACTGAGAGAGCTCCCTACTGGTCAGGGGCAAAAGAAAGATGGAGCTGGGTATCATCTGCATAACAGTGAAACCTCAGCCCATACTTCCTTACAATGTCTCTGATGGGTAGCAAATACACGGCAAATAACATGGGTGACAATACTGAACCCTGAGGCATCCCGCACAACAAAGCCATTGAATCCTAGGAAAAAACCCTGGGCACGACCCTTTGTGATCTCCCAGTGAGGAATGAAATGAACCATCTTAAGGCAGTTCCAGATATTCCACAAAGCAGCCTCAGGTGTTCTATCAACACCATGTGATCTACAGTGTCAAGCCCTGAAGAAAGGTTGAGGATAACCAAGATGGAATGGCTCTTCCAATCTCTAGGCATCAAGATTTCACAGTATACTCATGACTGATTAATCTGTGCCATGATGCACTATACCTGCTCATAAGATAGTGTTACTCTTGTCACACTTTGCATTTTATTGTTATTCTTCCACACTATGTAATTTTACATGTGAAACATTATTATAATTTTGACTGTGTTTTGTAATCTCCTGGGTTGTGGCTAAAAATAGGCATTTTCTTGTGTAGTACACCTGCCTGGTCAGCCAAAACTAAATAAAATAAATACTTGGATGACTGCCATCTGCTGTACAAATATACTTTATCAATATACAAAACTATGTATTGATGCGGGCCCATGGGCAGCAGTGGGATTTCGCTTGCGGCGCCCGGCGACCGGGTTGAGGCGGATCCGGGTCATCGGAGGCGGCCGGGGAGTAGGATCGGCGTCTGTTGGGCAGCTCTCCTCTCGGGAGGGTGGTTGCACTCGTGCATTAGAGATTTCCTGGCGGAGGCCGGGAGTTCTCACATAGCCAAGGCTTGACATGGGGGGGTGGAGGCGGGGTGAACGCTGGCGTCATTGCACGTCCCTACCTCCTCTGGGGAGAAAAAGGAGGAAAAAAGATGGTGGGGCAGGACCACCGATAGATGAGCCTCCTGGAGAGCCTCACATCGCCACCGCCGCTGCAGGACCCCAACCAGTTACAGTTCCAGGGTCACGAAGGTGGCCCACGGCTCCACCCTCTGGGGGGCAAGCTGTGGGTGACCGAGGGTCCTCTGCAGCAATAGGCGGTGGTAGAAGTCTCCGGGGGCCGTGACCAGGGTGGAGAATGTACCCGGTGATCCTGCCAGGGGATAAAGAAAAAAAAAAAAAAATATGTATTGATATCTTACTTGTGGCTGCTAATGAACCAAGCCTGTATACAACGGTACTGCTCATGCATGCAGATTTAGAGTAGTTTGTTTTCTCAAAATATATTTCAAGTGTCTGTAACTCTGATAAATGTCACACTGCTGTTTCCAAACTTGGGTGACAGCTTTCAAACTACTCATCTCACAACCATATAAGTGGTGACACGTAACTCCCACCTAAAATTGGTGTTCAGTGGACCAGTGCTAAGCACCCATTTTGGGTCAGAGTTATGTGGCACAACTCATGTGATCATGAGAAGGATACTCCAAAAGCTGTCACTAGGATGTGCTAGCAAATTACAGACCTGTTTTGAACCTTTCTCTAAAGAAGGAAGATTCTAGACAGGCCTGTAATTTTCTAACATGTCTGGGTCCAAAGACAGTTTCTTTAGGAGAGGTCAAAAAAATAAATTTTTAAGCACCCCAGAAAAACTGGGTGCGGTGTTTGTTGACCTGGCAGGGGCCACAACACAGAGGAACACTGGTTGCTATTAGGTAAACTGTAAGGGATTGGAGTGAGGGAACATAATTTGTTTCAGTTTAAAAACTGTTTGAGTCATTGCACTCAGAGTGTTTAAATAGGCAATGAGTTGTCAGGGCCAAGGAAAGTGAAGGCAAAGGGTCCCTATGGTTTGGTACTGGGTCCTCTTCTATTCTCAGTTTTTATTAATAATCTACCAGGTATCATCGTCTGGGGTAATAGTTTGCTGTATGCTGATGATACCCTTATTCTTGATTCTGGGCCCTCTATAGCAGAGCTGCAGGTTTCTTTATAGACTAATTGTGATATTTTGGCATCACGGTTGGAAATGAATTAATTAAATAAAAATAAAACTAATGATCTTACTCTAACCAAAGACTGGCTCAGATTAAAAAAAATCTGCAAATTGTTGGGAGACATGGAAATTCACTCTCTGTAGTTTCGAATATTAATGATTTGGGGGTGCTGCTTGATTTGAGTTTTAGTATGGGACCTCACATAAAAAACATAGGGAATAAGTTAAATCAAAAACTGGGCTATCTGTGCCGCAACATCAATGCATTGACTGATGAAGCCTGACTGCTTATTGCAAAACACGCCCTAATTCCTACTTTAGAATATGGAAACATTTTATTTGTGAACCAAAATACTGCTTTTGTAGAAAAATATCAATTTTAAACATCTTCTGCTTTGCTCTTCACCTACCTTTCAGAAAACATAATTGTAATTTATGTTATGAAATGGAAATTCTCCCTCCCCAGCATAGGACTGAGTGTAAGGCAACAGTATTTGTTTATTGAGTGTTTAAAAACTCTGGGTAGGATATTTTATTTTCCTACTTCAGTCTGTTGTCTAACCATTACATCACCAGGAGTAACTCATCTAAGCTTTTTTCTGTCAATTCTATAGAGTTAACATTGTGTACAAAATATTTTTCTTGGTCTGGCCCAAGTATTTTGCATGATTTGGCAGGCTTGGTTAAAACAGAACACAATGAAATACTGTATATTTTAAACATTTGTTAAAGAAACTGTACAGCATGAATGTTAAATGTCAATGTAATTGTTTTTTGTTATTGTTTTTGTACTTGATGTATTTATTAACTGTGTGTGCAGCTGTTTATTGTTAAATGTCAGGCATGAGTGAAAAAGGCTTGTGCCCACTTCATTTCCTGGTAAACATATATAAAAAAAAACAAAAATCAGGGAACACCTAACAATACCAGTGAACACTGAATCAAGGGCCCTACAACAATTCACCAGCAGATGTGTGGGACCTTGATCCATGTCACAGCAGGTAGAATGCTGACCAGACATAACCTCATCTGCCTCTTCCAAATATAATTGTTAAAACTCACACCACAACCACGGAGTGACCCAGTACCTTTCAACTTGACTACCACTGGCCCATAAAAGACTGCCTGTAGAGATGTTAGTCCTTATGGATGACACATTATACAGGAAGAAGCTGCCAAAATTGTGACATCTGTCTTCTGGCAAAACACCTGTGACTTGTGACTGTAGACAGGGAGAATTTATCAATCTGTATAATGTGAGGAAGAGTTGGGCAGGTCTATTCTTACTCTAGGCAAAAACTCATGATAGGGACTCTGTCTTTTTAGAATTATTTTGCTAACATTTAGAGCATACATAGGTGGCTCCATAGCAAAAGTACCGCTATGCCCACCATCAGTACCCTCAAGTCAGTCATTCTCTTGAGTGATGAACAATCAAAATTACTCAAGGCCATTGCTTTGCACTTGTCCTTCTTCTGGCAATTTGCCAGCTAATCACTAACACTCACAGACCAAATGGCTTTTGGAGTCACAGACATCAGCAGCATTGTTTCTGTACAAGGCTATGTACAGACTTTTTATCAACCATGCCAGTGACTATGTAACCTATTGTACAATAGCTGCCTCTGTGTATTCAATGTATTGTATTATTATTATTGTACTGTATTTTTCTGCCTTGTTACTGTATTGTATATATCCCTGCTTCCCCTTCCCCAGGACACATCTGAAATAGAGTGGTCTCCGCTCAGCATGCCTTCCTGATAAAACTCTTAAATAAATAAATAAATAAGCAAATAAATAAATAAATATATTTTTAGCCTTTGAAAATGGTGGCACCAAGAGACACTGATCTACAACTAATTGGTACTGAAGTCAGCGAATAAAAAGTTTTCAGATGTATTTAGTCAAGACGAAACATGATGATAAGCATCAATGTAGCAAGAGTGTTGGTGGGCATTGCAGGACCATGATGCTAGTGAAGGTAAGGTGATTTGCCTAACTTCAGTATATGTCAAATGAACATGATCCATAGCCAATCCGCGATGGACCACATTTCTGCAAAGAGGGAGGGGGTTCAGTCATTTCAATGGAAACAAAACCAATAAGGATTTAAACTAAAGGATTGAGGAGGCAGATTGTGCCAAGGTCAGAAGTGGCAGGAGCTAGATACATGGGTTCACCAAGGAAAGCCAGCAAAGCATGACAGCACAAGAATAGTAGATCCCTTCCTGAGCTGAAGCAAGGATGTAGAGAAGAACAATACTCACTTGACAGCAAGTCATATAAGAATCACACCCAGCAAAACTGAGTGGTCTGAGATCCTAGTACAGTTGAATGTCTAAGACTTAGAGTCACTCATAAAAGAACTGGTGTGGAAGGAAAATGACTGAGATACAAAGAAGGAGAAATTCCAGATATACCAACGGCATAGGTGTGACAAGAAATGGAGTAACGAAGACAATCTGGCAGAAAAAAATCATAGTTCCATCCAGTCTACCCTGCTTTATCCTACTCTACTCCACAACATATTGTCTAGATGGGGTTTTCACCCCTGCTTCCCCCTTTGCTCCCTACATTACTACTACCCCTCCGCATAATTATCAAACATCTTTGTCTGTTACAGCCATGCTTGAACCTATTTGTGTTTTATTTGCTCCCACCACAGCTGGTAGGCTGTTCTATGGATTAGCAACTCTCTGTGTGAAGTAAAACTTTCTCACATCCCTTCTGAGTCTCTGCCCCCCTCCAACAGCTTTCATTCTTGGCCCCTTGTTATTAACCTGCTTTTCCTGTTGAATAGGGTTGCACTGTTTACCTTGTTTAATCCTTTCAGAAACACAAAGGTCTATATCATATCACCCTTCTGGCCTCCAATGAGTATATACAGTATTTAGTGCCCTAACCCAAGGCAGTATGGGAATCAGTATAGTGCAGTGGTTTAAGGCTCTGAGTTGCAAATCTGGAGACCTGGGTTTGAATCTCTCAGCCCCCACTTGCATACTGTGTGACCTTGAGCAAGTCACTTAACTTCCATGTGCTCCCAGGTTGCACCTGTAAACAAGCTTTCAGCTTTGTGTGTCTCACCTGGTTAAACAATTGGAAAAAAAAGTCTCATAGGACCTGTCCCATTGGCAATGAATCATTTTAGAAACTCTATGCTGCATTTTTTCCAGCCTCTCTCTCTCTGTCCTACCTCAGGTGGGGACTCTCCAGAACTGAACACAGTACACTAGATGGGTTTTGTCAGTTATCAATAGAGAGGTTGCATTGCCTCTTTCCTACTGCTATTGAAACCCCTCCCAATACACTCCAGCATTCTGGTTGTCCTGTTGTAAGCCTTGCTCATTTCATTCATTTTTATTAAATGGGTCAAACCATTGAGTAAAACTCATTTAAAATGGTGACCCTTGGTTATACAAAATTATAGTTACAATAATTACAAAAATACAGACATAAAAATACATACATTAACATACAATAACAAAAGTTAACAATTTAACCACAACAAGCCTTTCTTTGTACAAGAAGTGATTCCAAATACCAAGTTTTAACAACTTTTCATGATGGAATTTTTCCATTGTACAAATGAAATTTCACAGGCATCATATTCCAAAATCTAGGGACTAGCTGACTAAAAAAGAAATCAGAACGTCTAATTGTTGACCTAGGCATTACCAACTCTTGATAATCTGCATTCCTTAAGGAAGGCTTAACTTCCCTAACTTCTAACCTTTCAGCCAAATATTCTGGAATTACTGTAGTAATACTTTTAAAGGCCAAAAGATATTTATGTAACTGCCTTCTCTCTGATAATGAAATCCATCCTAATCTATGGTACATTAGGCAATGATGGGTACCCCTAGGACACTGTAGGATCAGTCTCACAAGACAATTATACAGTACATCCACTCTGTATAATTTTCCAGACTAAGAATAATCATAAAGCGTATCACCATAATCAAAGAGGAAAAATCTGTGATTCAACAATTTTCTTTATCATATATCCACCCAAACAATTTTTATTTCGATATAATAAACCCACCCTTATTCTCACTGATCTAACTCATCAGTATGAGAATTATCAGTAGCCGAGGGGTCCACCCAAAAACCAAAATACTTATAGGTCATCACTTGATCTAATTTTGTTCCCTCAGGATCTAACACTGATAATTTGGTACAAGTTCTAAGTTTCACAGTGGAACCAAATATCATACATTTTGTCTTACTCACATTCATTTTAAGTTTCCGTTGTGTCAAATACCCATATAATCTATGAAAACTTAACTATAAATTTGTTTGGATCTCATCCACAGAAGAAGCAGAGGTGTAGTATCATCTGCGTACAGTTGGTAAGCCATATTATTCACATGGCATCCAAGCTCTCTGAGATAGATCAAAAAAGCAAGGGTGCAAGCACAGATCCCTGAGGGACCCCTCAAACCACCGGCAGCAGCGATGAAACAATCTTGTTAACACTTGTTGCACTGGCTAGTTTAATTTCAGGAGTCTTTTATGATGACTTCCAGGTCCCTTTCATCTGAAGTATTGGCCTGCCTACCTCCCATTCCTGTATTCTGTTTTGGAATTCTTATGATTCTTTTCAAGAACAGTATGTGCATCACCTTGCATTTTTCTGTCACTGAATTTCAACTAGAAGGTGAGCAGTTGGCTGAGGGACTGTGTCTGTGAAAAAGAGAAGAAAAAATCAGTAGAACAAGCAGTTCCACTGAGTTCGTCTGGTCAACCTCAGAAAATAAAGCAGGATGGGAAACAAAATAATCAACCAGAAAGGAACTACAGGACTGCAAACTGCTCACCATAGTAAAATGGTCCAGTGGTGATAAGTGCTCAGCAACAGTTGCATTCCACAAATGGAATTTTTGTGGCATTATCTATAATGAAATCATGAGCAAATTTTGACAATTAATAATTTGCAATATTTTCACCGCAAATTTTAAACTACTAAACTAAATGTATCCAACCTTGTAAGATTCCAGGATCTATTAACATTAGGGCCCAGATATTCAAACTGTGCCCAAAAAGTGTGCAACAGCAGGAGCAAGTGCAAGTCCACTGCACCCATGCACAAGAAGTGTGATATTCAAAAACTGTGCAGGTCAAGATGTGCCTGTGGCACACAACTAAATATCATACCACCTACACCATAGTGCAACCAGGGATGTGCAGTTGCCCAGTTCAGATGCGCCATAGTGCAACCAGGAATGCTCAGTGGAGCAGTCCAGATGCATCATAGTGCAACCAGGGATGCCCCATGGAGCAGGCAGCAGTGCAACAGCACAACCAGGGATGCATAGGCACAGGATGCAAGGGTCATCCACCCATGCCACAGATGGGCAGAGGAGCACACAGCAGAACAGACTTTGCCTCCCACACCCCATGCACTGCACAACCGGTGAAGAGCTGGAATAACCACCGGCCCATTGATACCAGCAACCAACCCACAGCCAGGGCATCGTGCCCCAGCACACCCCCTGGCAAGCTGTGACTGGCACAAAAGGAGGGCTGACCACCCTGAGCCACACCATCCCACCAATGCAGAGCGCACCCTGCACCGTGACCCCCAGACACTGTGCTCAGGAGCAGCATCCACCAGTGCAGGATACCCCATGCATGCCACCACCCCCACTATGACAATGCAACCCTGTGCACCACAGAACCATGCAAGGCAGCCCAACCATGAGCACCCATCAGTGGGTGGCAGCAAACAGCGATGCAACGACTGCATACACAGTGTCACCACGCACGTCCCCCCGAGGTACAGCTGAGAGGCCGAACATGCGTCGGCACATGAGGTACCCCACACATGACACGGCATGCCCCGGACCCCACCACCAGTGGTACAGCACCCTGCACACCCTCCCAAGGACACACCCTGACCCAGCACTGGCCACAACAGCCAGCACAGACACCCACAGTAGTGAATAGAAGCATGCACCACACAGGATGCAACACAGTGCATGGACAAAAACCCACCCATACCCAAAGGCACACCAGCACAGGAACACAGTAGTGGGCCAACCAAGCCCCCAGCGTGTGGGCATGGAAACTGTGTACACATGGCCAGCACCCCTCCATGGCACAGGAGTGCCAGCCACCCTGCGCAGGCACCATGGAGCTGTATGCCACCAGCATTTGCCCAGAGCACAAGTGACAGACAGTGGTGCACATTCCCTGTGACACACACAAGCAACAGCATGGAGGTGGGACAACAACAGCAGAGGCCACAGTGTCACACGAGGCAGACATGCACCAGACCAATGACAGGAGGCAACCCAGAATTGTGCTGGGTACAGTGGCTGTTCTGTATGAACAGCCACCACTGACATGTCAGTGGACTGTGCATGTCACAGACATGCAAGGGTGTCAGCTGCACAGGCCATGGATGGTCTGACAGGTGCACCATGGACACAGAGCATGCACCGTGCACCACTGCACACAGCCATCAAGTGCACAGGGAACAACACACACACCACAGACAGTGACTGATAGCCACTCCCACACCATACTCACTTCCCCACAGACACACACACACATGCACATGACTGCACCACCCCTGACGCCATGCACACCACTGCAGCTGAGCACGTATAGCCCATTGTAAATCAGAGACCACCACAGTAGGCATATCAAAGGAAATGTATTTAAAAACAGCAAACAAAACTACATACTAGTATTTACAAAGGTTTGGGGGAGGGACATAAACAAGGTGGGGTGGGTAAGGGGCAGGGGTGAACAAATGGTAGAGGGAAGGAGGGGTGTGAGGGTGTGTTCAGGGGGGTAGGGGAAATCAGGGGCATTTACAAGCTCGGCGGGAGCCGCGCTCCCCCTCCGGCTTCTCCTCCCTCCATGATGTCTTCGAACACCGAGCCTGTCCAAGCATTCAAGTATATCCAGTGATGCCCTGGCTACCTGGAGAATCTCCAGCAATGCCACACTGATCTCCTGCAGCTGCTGTCCACCTAGGACAAGGGAGCAGAGTCAGCAGGTGTGAATGTACAGCCCCATGCAGCCCACCCACTGTGCATGGCATACGGCCATGGGACATGCCTCTGTGATGGTGTGTGACCATCCACAGTGATAGCATCCACAAGACCTGCACACCCAGGCACACACAGCCATGCAGACTGCTGCAAACACACACCAGCCAAGTTCTGCACAGCACCACCATGGCTGTTCAGTGACATGGCTATGCAGCTCGAAGGCAGTGGCACAGCCATGTACCCGGTGCATGCATGGACCACCATTGATGCACTCCCAGACATGCAGTGTGACTGCACAGTGCTGACTGTAACAAATTGCGTACATGGCAGTGGTGTCAATGGGTGGTGGCCATGCCCTGCTTCTGGCCCTGTTACATGGCATGCGATAGTAATCATGGATGTAAGGCACTCACCATCATCAGACTGGTCCTTGCGCCTGTTTTGTCCAGCAGCACTTCTGGCCAACTGTTCATCTTGGCACAGCTTCCTCTCCCTCACCCGCCGGTGCTCCTCTGGGCCTAGGGTGCAAACATGGAGAGAAGAACATCAGTACAATCATGTAGCAAAGTCCCCCTGCCCCCGTGTGTGTGCAATCCCACACAGCTATACTCATCCTCCCCCAACACTGATACCACCACCACAGCCAACACTGGATGGACCCCCCCATGTGTTGGACGCATGCCACCATGATATCCGTATGGACGTTAATAGTGTATGGATGGAGCACCTACCTGGCCATGGCACCATGCCCCTGCTGACATGTGCCCGCAGGCAGGCAAGCCTGTCTGGGTCCCACCATTGCAGGTCACCATAGCGGTGCCTGCACTGCTCCGCTGTCCTCTCCATGTCTGTGGCCTCCTCAAGGGCCACCGCCACCTCCTCCCACACTGCACTTCTGGCCCTGTCCAGGGGTGCCTCCCCAAATAGGGCAGCAGCATGGGGATCCACCAACTGGACCAGATTGGCCAGTTCAAGTTGGCTTCAGATGGGCGCCTTTCTCCTTGTCATCCTGTATTGTTTTGGTATCAAAATGGTGCCCTGTAGCGCACGTTCACCATATGCGGATACTGTGCGGTACTGGGCTGTCAATCCCCATCGCACTGTCACCGAACAGCACGACAGAGGTGCACGCATGTGGATGCATGGCACCTAGGGGGCAAAGGTCTGCACAGGGTCAGGGGTCTGTTGCGCACGGACCGCCACAGGGCGATTGGTACTCACTGCATGTAGCGCGGTAGGGTGCCTGTGTGCTACTTCCTGTAGTGGCCTACTGTGCTGTGGCCCCAGTGCGCCTACGGCACCCCAGTGCCAGAGCACCATACATGTAAACAGCACAGTAGCACCACTGGAACAATGGTGGCCGTGCCCTTCATTGCCTCCCACACACAGCACCTCAACAGCACGGCAGCCGTCAGTGTCATCACCCCAGGCATGTGCCGTTCGGTGTCCACTGCACATGTCACAGAAATGTGCCCTTGCCTGAGCACGTTCAACACATTTGCTCAAAGCGCAACAGCGCGATATTCAGCCGGCATATGTAAATCAGCTAATCAGCCATTCAATGGCTCAGATACTGCATTTGCATCCACTTATAATTGCACCTCACGTCATTTGCATGTGGTGTGCTATAAAAATGTGACATTGGGCTGCAGTGGCCATAGTCTGTTATTGCAGTCTATTGTGGTGAGTTGCATGCTGTTTGGGAGTGTGGACTGTGGTGTGTAGGACATGCATGGGACTGCACAGTCACAGGTAATACCTGTCATTCCCACAGGATGAAAAATGAGTGATCGTGAGGTGGAGGAAGAGGAACAGAGACTTGGGAAGAAGAGGAGGCATAACTTCACAAAGGCAGAAACAGATGCCCTGTTTGAGGCCTACCATGACCAGGAGCCGCTGCTCAGCGGACAGCGGGGAACACCATAGGCCCATGCTGCTGCATGGGAAGAGGTGGTGCATGCCATCAACCTGCATGGCAGCCACCTGTGCTCCGTGCAGGAGTGCAAAAAGAAGATGGGCATGGACAGGTGGAGGATTAAGGACAAGGTGGCTGCCATCAGGGCAGCACAGGCTGTGACCGGTGGGGGACAGCCGGCCGTGCAACGCCTAACCCCATGAGAAGAGCAGGTTGATGGCAGCATGCGGCATTGTGCCGTTGAGGGTGTTCCAGGTGGTGGATTCCAGATGGGTAGTAGCCCATCACTGCATGGTAGGTCCTGGTCTGTCAATGGGGGGAAGACAGGGTAGGGCAGATATATTAATGCTACAGTGTTCCCTTACAGCTCCTGAGCATCTACATGGGTCAGCAGTGGTGGGCTTGTCCACTGAGGGTGATACCATGAACATAGAGGAGGGCCCATCCACCTTCACAGGCATCTGAGCATCAGGGTGACAGTGGGCATGCCTGGCTGTCTGGACTGATGTTGGTGGAGCAGGTGCAGAGGAGGCCCTGCCCGTGTCCCAGCATGCCAGCGTCCATGGATGCCAGCATGCTGAGACTCAGGCTGGTGCTGGATCCATTAATGATGATGATGGAGCTCACTTCATGGACAGTGATACGTGTGGGCTGCAGGATGGCCACACAGCAGGTGACACCATGGGCATGGCCATGGGTGGTGCCACTGTGGAAGCCTGCATGACATCACAGTCCCAGCCTATGCCTGTCTGCACCAGTGGGGCAGCACTGGTGTGTGTCCAGGACATTGGGGCTGTTGCAGCTGCTGTGGTGGCACTGTTGAGCCCTGGAGAGCAGCAGCCAGAGGGGCAGTGTCAGTAGTCGGCCAATGGCCATGGGGGTACAGTGTTGGGGGGTGGCGTCAGTGCACCACCTGTGGACATGCCCAGGCCTGGCCCTGGTATGCAGCGCCCACCCTCAAGGGGTGCTACCCATCAGGGCCACGAACACCGTGAGGGACAGCATGCCAATCAGGCAGATTACTTCTTAGAAGAGCACACCCGCATACTCCTAGAATCAGTCGATCCGCAGTTGCGGCTTGTGACAGCGGTGGATGCACTCAGTGCAGCTCTCCATCAGGCAGAGGAGTGGCGCAGCAGGGACACCAATCTGCTCCTGGCAGGGATGGACTGGATGCGGGAGGATGTGACCGCTGCCATTGACTGACTGACACAGACAATCACAGCTGCCATGGCCACAGTGGGCACAAAGTTATTTGCCCATGCGTCGCAGACACCGCGTAGTGCAATGTCCAGTCCCCATTCCCGGCATCATGCGACATTCTCCTAGTCGACACTGGGTTCAGCTGTTAGCATCCCGAGCATGCCTGACACAGGCATGTCCATCGGTGCCACCCTATGAGGTCATTGGTCAGCCTGTCACTGCTGTCGGGTCTTGGTGGGGAAGCCCAGACAACCGTGGTGGCCATGGCACTGTGGCGAGTGACTGACCATGGCTACTGACTGATGCTGCCCAGTGTGCATTGTGTTGTTCAATGTGCAATGCACGGGTGGGGTACCTGGCCCTGCACACACACACACACACACACACACAGGTTCCATCTACACACCCTCCCGGCTGCTGTTCCCTGTGGCGTGTGCATGATGATGTCTGCGTTGCACTATCCACCACTGTGCAATGGTGCCCAGCATCTGACACACACATAATGACAGACACTGGGCGTGGTGGTTTGCGGACGTGTGTGGCTAGGGGTGGTGGTTGGGGTCGGCGTGCCTCCTACCCTTTGTGCATTCCTTGTGGGGTGGGGTGTGTGTGTGTGTGTGTGTGTGTGTGTGTGACCACGTGCCATGTTAGACCTTGCCCATCCCTGACGGCATGTGTGGTTCCATGCTTGGCCAATTCCCTTAACGATATGCACCCCTGGGGTTTGTCCATGCATGTTTATGGGTTGTGCCCTTGCCACTGGTGGTTGCACATGGCCTCGTGACTTACATGGGTTGGTTGAAGTGCTTTTCTGTGATGGTGACCTGGTGCAGCTGTGCCATCCGGATCAGTCGGGGGTCCCTTCGACCAAGGGGGGCTGCCCATCACCATCTTCACCAGCGTCCTCATCGTCCCCATCACTGTCCCCCTCTTTGACCTGTACAGCTATCCCACAGTCATTGGCCATGTTGTGCAGGATGTGACAGGCCAGGAATAGCCTGCAGGCCTTTGAGGGGCTGTACTGTAGGGCACCGCCAGAAGTATCCAGGCAACAGAAATGTGCCTTCAGCATCCCAAACACCCACTCGATGACATTGCGTGTGGTGGCATGTGCCTCAACATGGCGTTGTTGCGATGGGGTCGCAGGATGCCAGTATGGTGTGAGCAGCCAGGGATGGAGTGAGTATCCACTGTCACCTGTGTGTAGAGGGTGGACATTAGTTTGGTGATCAGTGTCGCCCTGCCATGGTCCATCTAGGTCAGTACCTATGTCACCTCTGACTATGCCCCTCCCAAGCTGCATGTCTTTCTGCGTGATTTGCATACTCACCCACTAGGTGGCTGGGGGGGATGTCCCCACTCTCAAACCTGTGGCACAGTGTGGACTGGTGCCAGATGAAGGCATCATGTGCTCCCCCAGGGTGCGTGGCACAGACATTGATTATGTGCCCCCTGATATCGCACACCACCTGGCAATTGATGCTTGCATACCCCTTCTGATTCATGTATGCAGCCCCTTCAGGGCCAGGTGGTGTGAGGATGGCCACATGGGTGCAGTCTATTGCCCCGAGCATGCCAGGCAAACATGCTACCCTGTGGAACTCCTATGTTTGCTGTGCGCTCCGCCGGTGTGCTGGGGAAATGGATGTACTCCGCAGCATGTGGCAGCAGTGCGCTGAGGAATTGGGTGAGAAGGCATGACACGGCCGACTGGGTTATGCCTGTCATGTCCCCTGTTGGTCTCTGGAAGGTACCCGTGGTGAGCAGGCACATGACAGCTGTCACTTTGGTCTCCACTAACAGAGCATGGCTCCATTGTGTGGGTGCCTGCATCACATCACTGCACAGCTCACAGAGCCACCTCAGGATCACCTGGTTCAGGTGGTACCGGCCCACGATCTTAGTATCAGTGTACAGCTTGAAGCTGGTGCAGGCTCAGTACTGCCTTTTGGGGGCATGCAGCCAACGGACCCTTCCATGGCTGTGCTCCCCTGCTGCCTGCCTTCTCACCCCGTTCATAACTGCCTCCATCTGGATGGTGGCACTGGCCATGTCCCTGGCTTGTGTAACCCCCCGGCAGTGGTTTTACTGTTCCCCTCGCTGTCCTTGCTGCTACTCCCCCTGCACTGGGAACACCTCCCTGTAGTGGCTGTACTGCCCACTGTCTTTGCCGTCAGTGCTGTGTGGCACTTCCCCATTTTGTCCTGCACTGTGGCACAGGCTCCCCACACCTTCCCTGTTCCTGGTGGTTCCAGGTGCTCTGTCCTGCACTTGCCCTGTCCTGTTCCCAGTTTCTACCCGCCTGTGTGGCTGTCTGCAGTTCACCAACATGTGGCTTCCCTGTAGCATTCTTACACCTCTCTCTTGTTCCTTTTTATTTTGGATCATTTCCGCTATCGTGCAACTTCCGTTTGCTCCCCTATTGAGCATGGCCCATGTTGTTAAATATTGCACTGCGCCATTTATGCATGGTTCCTCCCCCTTCAGTTGCGCATGCATTCATTATCATTGTGCTCTTGCGCATTGTGATTTGGGGGGGTCCATCTGCCTTCTGCTGAATATCGCAGGGTGGCGCATTTTCGGACTTGTGCTGGTGCATCCCTGTTGCTTATGGTGCAACTCTTTTGAATATCTGGGCCTAGGTATATATGTGTTTAACTTCAAGGGAGTACCTTTAATAGCACTGGAGTTAAAAACAATCATGTTTTGAAACTTTTTACAAATAATTAAATTGTGAAATTATGAACTTCTGTAACTTAAAATCTATTCACACAAATCTCTTAACATTTAGCAGTTTCAAACACCCTTCTAAGAAGTCTATGCATGCAAATGTCCAGGTAGCTAGCTCTGAAGTTGGCCAAGTTGTAAGCAGAAAAACCTTTTCAAAAAAGTAACAAAATATGTATCTGCCAGACTTTTAGACCCTGTACGTTCACAATTACTCATACACTTGCCATGTAATTTGGCATTCACTTACAACTACTTACAACAAGTACTCCTGCAAAGTTTCAAGTCATCAGATACAGAAATTGCTTATGGTCACATAAATATTTTGCGAAATGTTGCAAAAGTCTGTAGATTTGCAACATTCACAGTTTTGCACAAAAAAATCCAAGAAATCAAAATGTGCTTATTTCACCCAGCCATAGTCCTTGGGAAAGCTACATATGAGATATAGTACATTAACAGGCTTGTGGTGCAATATTGAGAACAAACACTTAGGTAAATGCAGTGCCTTGAAAATAGGCATGATGTGGAAAGTAATACACTGTAAAATGACCATCAAAGCCACAGATTCATTATATATCCTCTATCAAGTTACCGCATTAGCAGCCAATTGGGGGTTCACCTTAGTCTCCAGAAAAGTGATTATAAACATTGTATGTTCAAATAGAAACAGAGAAACATAGAAATTGTTGCCAGAAAAGGTCCACTTGCCCCACCCAATCTGCCCAGAGTTTCCCTTTCTAATCTGCCTCTTCATACCCTTTTCAGTCTCTGACAACCATCCCAACCCTCTGTCTTTTTTCAAATACACCCCAATCTCTATCTCATGCATGTTTCAAGATCTCCACCTTTTAGCCTCTATCACTTCCACTGGAAGTCTGTTCCAGGAATCTACCACCCTTCCAGTGAAGATATATCTCTTCACATTTCTCTTTAACCATACACCCCTCCAGATTCATTGTATGTACCCTTGTCCTGATGCTCTTTCTCATCTGAAAGAGATTCTCCCCATACCCTCTACACCCCTGTGAGGAACAGGTCGGTCTGTATCATACCACCTCTCTTCCTCTTCCAGGGTGTACAGTACATGCTGAGATCCCTCAGTCTCTCATCATAGGGTTGTTTGTGCAAACCCTGCAAACTTTTAGTTGCAATCCTCTGAAGTGTCTCCACACTGTCCATGTCTTTTATGAGGTGCAGTCTCCAAGACTGGGCACTGTGCAACAAGTGATGTCTTATCAGTGAGTGTTACAGTGGCAATACCATCTCCATTCTCTTGCTGGAGATGCCATTGCCTATACACCTCAGAATCCTACTGGCCTTACCCACTACTTTGTCACAGTGCCCTGCAATCTTGAAATCCTCAGAAATTGTTTTCTTTCTTTATTTATTTTTTAACCAGGAGAGACACACACTAAGCTGAAAGCTTGTTTACAGGTGTGACCTGGGAGAACAAGGAAGTTAAGGGACTTGCTCAGGGTCACACAGTATGCAAGTGGTGACTGCGGGATTCAAACCTAGATCTCCAGATTTGCAGCTCAGAGCCTTAAACCACTGCACTATACTGCCTCCTCAATGATAACCCCAAGGTCTCGTTCCTGTTTAATAACTGCCAATACCACTCCCCATCCTTTACTTAAGTTTACCTATCTTGTTTAATTTGTTTCCCATTGTCTTCCTCCCTGGCCATACTTGGAAACAAGCCTTAGCTCAGTGTGCCTCTCTCGATCACAAATTTTCAAATTAAAATAAATAAAATAATACAATCTCCTGGATTCCTCTTTGCTAGGTGCATGATTTGGCACTTTTTTTCATTGAGCTCCAACTGGTATACTTTTGACCACTGCATGGATGCATGGAACAGCCTTCTTGAGGAGGTTGTGGGGTCTAAAACTGTGGAAGAATTCAAGAATACATGGGACAGACATAAGGCAATTCTTGTGGGGGGTAGGAAGAAATAGGCTGTTGGTTAACTAGGATCTGTGGCTTATCCTGTAGGTAGGGAAATGGGCTGACTAGGTGGGCCAAGCGGTCCTTATCTGCTGTCAAAGTCTATGTTTCTATGTTCCTCAAGTTTCCCAGGATCCCTGTGCATTCTCTCAACCCCACCTGCGTATCTGTCTTTTTGCAAATTTTGGTACCCACTGCAAAAAGGCATGCCTTCCTTCCAGTTCTTCTGCAGTGTGACTTATGCAGATGCTGAAGAGGAAGGGTCTCAGTACAGAGCCCTGTTGTACACTGTTGGTCAATCTACCATAATTAGAGTGAGTGCCGTTAACCACCACTGTCTGTCTCCTATTGCTTAACCAGTTTCTAACCCAGTTCGCAACTCTGGATCCCACCCCTAGGCCAATCAATTTCTTTATTAGATTCTTGTATGGCACAGTATTAAAGGCCTTGCTTAAGTCAGATAGGCCATATCAGTTGCCCTCCCTTGTCTATTTCCTTGGTCACACAGTCAAAGAACTCTGTCAGATTCATTTGACATGACCTTCTCCCACTGAATGCTCCTTTCTGCCTTTGGTCTTGCAGCCCATTGGATTTAAGATACACAACCAGTCTTTTCTTCAGCAGAGTTTTGATTAATTTCCACATCATCAAAGTAAGCTTGACTAGCCTATCATTGCTAGCCTCCCCTCTGATGCCACTCTTATGTAGAGGTACCACATCAGCTTTTCTCTGGTCTTCCAAAATCCCACCAGTTTCCAGTGAGCTGTTAAACGAGGCTGTCAGTGGAGCAGCTAGCTCTTACCCAAGTTCTTTTAGTACTCCAGGATGTATCCCATCCATTTCCATAGCCTTGTCTACCTTCAGAGCTACAAGTCCTTTCTAGAATCTTTCCTCTGAAAATTGACTTGTGTCTACCTCCCCCACATTCCTGCTACTCCATGGTAGTCCATCACCCTTCTCTCCACTGTAAAGGCTGAGCAAAAAATAACCTGTTTAAGAGGTCAGCTTTTTCTTGATCCTCTTCTGTGCAGACTCACCCTTCCACCCTTCTAATTCTCACTATCCCTATTCTTGCTTTCCTCTCCTCAGTTATTTATCTGAGGAACATCTCATCCCCATTTAGTGACCCCTTTGGTGATCCTTTCCTATGTCTGTGCTTTTACTCCCCTCACCACCTTGCCAATATCGTTCTTCTTCTTTATATGGTATACCACCCTGTCCTCCTCCCTCTGTGTTTTCTAGTACTTCCTAATGCCACATTTTTCCTTCAGTATCTTTGCAAGTTCCCTACAGAACCATAACAGCCTCTTTTTCCTCCTTTTTATCATGTCCTCAACACTGAGGCAAGTTGCTTTAGTTATGACCTCCTTAATTTCCCCCCACTGGGCCTCTACCCCTCTCATCTCTGGCAATCCATCCTTTTCAGGTAGTGCTTGAGGCAGTCTCCCAATTCTTTACAATCTGCCATCATAAAGTTCAATACCTTTTCCTCATGTGGTTTTCCTCTGTTCCTGTCTTTATACCAAACCACACTATAGTGTGATCATTGGTACCTGGGGACTGCCCACTATGACACCTATAATGCTGTTCCTGTTTGAAAGCACCAGGTTCACTGCTACCTCATTCCTAGTGGGTTCCTTGACTAGCTGCCTAAAAAAAAACCTTTAGGGAGTCAAGGATGCACCTGCTATATGCTTCAGCCTAAGCTGGAGGCCTCACTCCATGTCTGGCAGATTGATGTCCCTAAATAGCAAGCCCTACCCCATACTTGCCATTCTGATGATTGCTTTCTTGAGCACCTTATACAATTCCTCTCCCTGCTGGAGGTCTGTACATTATGCTGGTAGGAATAGCAGACCCAAAGCCTGTCTCCAGGATGACACACTGCACCTCCAGACCCTCCTTTACTGCAGGGTGCCCCTGTACCTCTGTGGCCTTGATTTCCTCCCTCACATATAATACAACCCTTCCTCCCTGCCTCCTGCCCTGTCTCTCCTGAACAAAGAGTGGTCCAGTGTGGTCATGTCCCAGTCATTGTGCTCAATGCACCACAGCCTTATTTTAGCCATTAAATCCAGATTAGTCTCCACCATGATGGCTTCCACATCTGGAATTTTGTTTCTGAGACACCTTGCATTGGCACATATGGCTCTCCACACCTTCCTCCCTACCTATTGCCCTACATTCCCCTCTCATTCCCGCCTATGTTGTTCCCTGAAGCCTCTGACTCACCTCTTCCATTTTTTTACCTTCATCATTCCTTGTTTCCTTCAGTCCTCTACATTCACTTAAGTAGATGCATGCATAGAGTATTGCAGAAAACCTTGAAGTAGTTATAGGTAATGTTGCACACCAATATTTATTTCATATTTAAAATAAGCTAAAACAAATTTAAAATTGGGAGAGGAGGCATACTTAAAGACAGAAAAAAGGGGCACTCTAAAATGGAATCTAAAAGTGTATAGTACTGCATTTTCAGCATGTGAATTGATGCTTTAAAGGAGAATGTCCTGCAAGCTGAAATTCTGGATTTTCAGTTGAAGCTACAGTATTTCAAGTACCTGTTCAGTTCTGTTAAGCTTCCGAGGAAGGACTTTGACTTGGTTGGTCTTAAAGCTAAAGCACTTTGTTCTTTTTGTCACATCTATGTTGGTCCATTAAAAGGTAACAAATCATTTAATTCTGGATCTGTTCAGTTTCTGTAATGCTTCCATTTTCACTCTCCTTTTTAGTAAATTCACTGTGTGCTTCTGGGTTATGTACTGGTAGTAGACCATTTTAGAACTTCAATGCTGCAGCTAAAGTCCTTGTTAAATTTGATATCTTTTTAAGCTCTTTCATTGTTATCACATTGCACTTCATGTTTTTCTATAACCCTGGAAACACATTATATCATTGGTAGTGGCTAAATCATGGGTGATGGGAAGGTGATGGTTGTGGGGCCTTTTTCATTGGCAGTGGGTTTGGGGCACTTAACTACTTACATCTTTTTTAATGCTGGATTGCAGAATAGCTTTATCATTTCAAGTAATTATTAACCAATAAAATTACCCAGCCCTCACATAGACCCAATATAACATTCAAAAATAATCAGCATTTGTGAAAATCATAATATCAAATGGTATCCAAGTATTTTTTGATAACAAGGAATTATAATGTTTAGTGCCAAAATGTGTAACTACTGTATTACTGATGCATTTCTAACTGACTCTATAAAATGGTAAGAACAAATCTCAAAACTTCATTGGCCAAACGGTGTAACCTGACCATCTATCAACTCTCTTTAAACACATGATCAGCTGCCAAATCTCATTTTCATCTTAAAAAAACCTAACACACACATATCACTAAGCCTCTAAAAAAAATAAAGTGCCCACCATCTTGGAATTCTTAGTCTTTACTACTGTCATTAATTAAACCTATTTTATATCTTCTGTTCACCATATAAAAGCAAAAATATTACAGCTTGTAACCCAGTATGGATTTTTAAAGCCCTTCCTATCATTTCCATAATGTATAAAACTTCATCGCAGCTTAAAATGAACTCTGTGGTCTGTGGTTCAAAAAGTACTGTTTCACCTCAATCTCCCAGTAAGAAACATTGTAGGGTTTACAGCTCTGTGATCAGTTTCTGTTCTCAATTGTAGTTTTTTTTCTTAAAACTGACCTTTCTTACCTTCTCCCTCCTGCTGCCTGTGGTGTCTGAACTTAAGTCAGAGATAGCCACAAAACTCTGCTAAAACACAACAAGACTTGGGGGGGGGATAGTATGGTAGTCCAGCTGTTCATTTGGCTCCAGCACAAGTAAAGCTGCTTCACCTGAGCTCCCTGGCAACATCTGTGTACTCCTTTGGCCAAGAGAGCAACTCAGCAATCTTTCTGCTGTGTGTGTCTCGTGGGGTAAGCAGATGAGCAGAAAGTGAATCATCATGTGACCCTAACCAGAAGGAAGCCGGAGTATTTCTAAACAAATCATTCTTGAGTACAGCTAACAGTCAATAACTGAACAAAGGTGATGATTCTAAACTACAAGTTGGAGCTAAGCACAAGTGAGGATTGGGAGAATTGAGGTTGAAATGAGCCACCAAGGTGGTGCCAGTACTTCCCACAATAGTGACACTATTGTTTAAATGGTAAATTACTCACTGTTAAGCACACTAATCAAAAATAAAAATAAGCTAATTACTTTCCCTTGCTCTGCACCACACACACCATGCTAAACTGCACAATACAACCTGTTGGCCACATTCTGCAGACTACTATTTTATCAAGTTTTCCTTCGTTCAAATCCTTTTTAGTACTTATTGTAACACACAAACAACACACACTGTTTTAGTTTTAAATAATTTTATTATAGCATTATAATTGAGCCAATTTATAAGTGTGTTAGGCAACTCTAGGGTGTGCATTAA
This sequence comes from Neoceratodus forsteri, assembly GCA_016271365.2. Lineage (NCBI taxonomy): Eukaryota > Metazoa > Chordata > Ceratodontiformes > Ceratodontidae > Neoceratodus > Neoceratodus forsteri. Next base: position 661,454,816 of record CM028130.1, on the reverse strand, counting down.
AGGTGTTTAATGCACCTCACAGAGGTGTAAGGACACTCTACCTTTGGCCTCATGCCTTAGCATGTTCCTGAGGTGTGTATTAAAATCCTTTAATGCATACCCTGTCATGGTGTATTACTTACTTATTGTATAACTGAGCTTTTCATTTGTGGTTGATTTAATGTTTAATAATCCTACAGTACATGTGCTAATTGTGTTGTTTTCTGTACTGTCCTGGGCTGTGCCTAAAAATAGGCATTACTTGTCTAATGCACAGGTACTGGGCTTGCATATCATATTCTGTTTTAATCTTTCTGAACTTACATCTAGTGTACTTTGAACTACTTCCCAGTTGCTAGTGGGGGGGGGTACAAATGGAAGGGTTTCAAATGCACTAGTGTGTTGTTAACCAATAAGAAGTGACACAAAGGCAAATGTATCCAACTGAGGGGGAGTGGTTCCCTCAACAACAGAGGCTGGTATTGTAAACTTGGTGTATGCATCTGTTAGCAGGCTGGATTGTCTCTGTTATCAGGTTGCAAGCATAGAATTGCACCAAGTACATTGAAAAATGGCATACAGCCAGTCTCCACAGTTTGCACATCAGCATCAAGTCCCAAGGTGCCCCTCCCACCACTCTAATAAGCCCTGACATTAAGGGACAGTTGGGAAATTAGTAGCCTCCTCTGTGGCCCAATGGCCATACTTCCTGGTGGTCTATTGAACCCCATCCTGCTCTTCAGTAACCCAAATCCCTGACAGTCCAGTGCTGCCATCCTGTCTACTCCAAGTTCCTCTGCCATTGGCAAATCAGTGGAGCACCACACATCCATCCGTTTGTCCTCCATTTGCAACTGGTTAGAGCCATATGCACCCATTATCACCTGGTTTAACCTTAGTAACCTATGGACGTGTAAGAGGCAGCAGTTGAATATGCAAGGACCCCCATGCCTTTTAGAATGGAACTACAGGAATGTAGTCTGCCATGCAAAAGCAGTACAATACAATATGTTTTATTTTATATGCAGTCTTGAATACAACTGGTATAACAAAATGCTTCCTAGTGAAAATAAAAAAAGGAATAGAGAACTCTAGAATAAAATGATAAACGATTACGTAATATAAACAATATGGAATACTAGGACTGGCCATTAAGACCTTTGGGACTATTTGGGCAGGGGTATTCATCCCAAAAGAGTATACAGTAGCTTATGGATAAATCAGTGCTGAATTTTCTTTCAGTAAACATACTGAAATCTGGCCTTTTAAGCACCACCAATGCAGGTCTGAAATAACTCATTTTCCCTTCAGCAATTCTGAAGTTTGGCATCATGACACTGTATATTTACATGGAGCACTCACTGAGCATGTCCAAGTCATTGGCAAGAAACATGACACACAGCCATAACAATGGATTTTGCACGCATGGCTTGAGCTGATGTGTGATCAAAGGCAGCCAGCCTGTAACAACATAGAAAGCAAAACATCCATGCCGCACTCACTAGATCAGCAACATTTGAGCTGATAAATATTTAGCAATGAAAATGTTGCATGTGTAGTTTTCCATAGTTTTTTTTTGATTAGGTGAGACAGCTAACCTACAACAGTCAAACAGGGATACTAAAGACTGAGAACTCATTGCACTGCACACATTTCAGTGACATTTCCAACTCTCTCTCACAAGGGAAGGATGTAGCAACAGAAGGAGCTTCTGTTATGACAAATGATTGACACTTGATAAAAATAAACCTTTTGAAATAGAGAATTGCGAGTTATCACTCCAGTTAGCTAATTTTCAAAATATGTATAACTGTACAGGTAGTTTCACACAAGACACACTAGTGAAGTCATGCTACAGGCGGGGGGGGGAGCTTAACAATGTAAGTATGTATGGCTGCTTCAGGAAATGCAGCAGGAGCATGCAGAGTGAATTAAGTAAGTTCAAAAGCAGAACTATGAAAGATTTCTTTTACATATATTTTTTACTGACTGCTGGAGTTATAGAGGATGCAGAAAACCATTTTTATTTATTTATTTATTTGCTGGACTATGGGTGAAGACTTCGTGAAGTATACTGCTATAGTGAGACACTAGGTCTCTTAGCGAGAGTGATGTGGAGGTTTGTCAGTGGGTGACATGAGGGGTGTGTGTGTGTGTGTGTGTGTGTGTGTGTGTTGGTATCTGCCATCATGTGGTATAAAAACCATGATGAAAAGATGTGGAAGAGAGAGTGATGAAGGCAGTTGAAGAAAATGAGCAGGGAAAGATTCCACCATGCATTTTTTCATCAAGTACCAGTTCTGTCAGTGGAGGTTGTGGAGAAGAAGTTGAGACAGGGACAGGGAGTCATAGCAGTGGAGCAGTGCGACATCTGACAGAAGGATTAGGCTGATAAGTGATTAGTCATCCAAATAAACAGTTTGTTAGTTCCCAGAAATAAACTGGTGCCATACTCATTGTAAGCAGCTTCTTTCCCAGCCAGTGCCAGTTCTCCACTTCATCTACTTATGAAAGCACCTTGGACAAACCAGAAGCACATATGTCTCCCACTGTTTCTCCTTCAAGTACTTTGAGATCCCCTACCCACTGGGATATAAGAGGTCTATCCCATCTGAAATGGCCAAGCTCTCGTCTCTTTTCATTTTGTGCAAACAACATGCCATGAGCCATCATCAACACCACAGTAGCCACCTTTGTGTCATGTGTGTGAATGTTTACCTGTCTGCCTTGAGGCACTATATGATGCTCCCTTTGACTCCAGCCCTCAAATGATGTATCCACAGCAGTAGTATAACCAAACCTAGTACTGCTGCCCAGTCATTGTGTGAGGAAGGTGACAGTGAGTCTGAATGGGTCTGGCACTGAAAATACTGTTAGCTTGTTACCTGAGGAAAAGTGTAATTGTGTTTGAGTGTGACATGGTACAGTATACCAACCCCACAATTTTACAAAAGCAAGCCTGAAGCACCACCACCAAAGCAGCTTGTAGTGGAGGTGAATCACAGTGAAGAGAACATGGAAGTGGAACTGTCAGGGCAAGAGGGAATGACAGTGATTTAGTAGAGGAAGGGAAAGCTGAAGCTCATGAGAAGGAGGCAACAAAAGTGCAGGAGAAAGCTGAAGAATCATATCAGACCAGGATGGAAGGGTGTAAGGAAGGGAAGAAGTTAAGACAAGTAGAAGCAGGAGAGGAGAAAGCACATGCAAGAGAGAAGGAGGATGAAGCATAGACTGGTAAAAGAGTGCTGTCAGTTACATCAACAAGTTCTGATGATGAACGTGATATAGATAAATTGGGGCCATCATAGAAGGAGATGGGCAAATTAAGAAAAAAATCATGAGAAGTGTACAACAAGAAAGCATGTTGTTCAGGCAGGGAAATCTAAAGACCAGATGTGCCCAGACCCTGGATGATCAACCTAATTGCAATCCTAATGCTTCTGCTACTGTCAGTGCTGCCCTGCCCTGACATGCAGCCAAGTCATGTCATTCCACTGCGGCAGAACAACATAAATAATTTTGTAGCCACAACCCAATAGTTCCCAAAGGCCTCAGCAGTCCAGCCATGTATCTAAAAAAAACACAAAGAGAGGTTCTGAAGTGTGTGTGTGTGTGGGGGAGTGGGGGGGGGGTATTTTAATAATGGCCCCACAAATTTGCAGAAAGAATGATGCAGTCTGAGTGATAGAAAGATCAGCTGAGGGCAGTCTACTCAGACATTGTGAACCAGTTTTCTAGCTGATCACCTAATGCATGAACATGGCATATTCTCAACAATAACATTGATTCCTGATAGCCACTCAGGTCACACAGGCTAGCAGCAGGAACAGCCAGGCATGGGTGGTGGGATAAGATGGTTTGTTCAAGTAATGCAACCACCATGGCAGTGACAGCAGCCAAGTGATGCATAGCCAGTCACTGGTGCTGCTTAAAAACCACCACTTCAACCACCAGCAACAAACAGACTACACTGTTTCAGTCATTACATACCCATAGTAAACAGCCACCTTCTCACCCAACCACTGTCTGAAATCTCAGTCACACAACTGATTGGAGAGATTATAACCCTTGATCTTAAGCCATTCTCCACTGGAAAGAACACTGGCTTTTGAAAACTTGCATGAATTGAAGATGAAATATGCCCCATCATGTTTCATGTTTTTCAGGCATGTTCTCCCAGGAATGTATAAGTTGCTGTATGTGCAAATAGTGACATTTCTGAAGAAGACAAAAGGGTGCTCTGTGAATTTTGTTACTGATGTTTGGAGGAGAAACGCAAACCAAAATTTTCTGAATCTAATTGCTTATTTAACTGTGCCTACGTCATGCACCATTAACATGCTCACCGAGCCTTCACCCCCACCAGCTCCTAATGGAGCTACATTAAAGCTAACAGCTTCACAGAGACACAATAGAGGAAGTGTCTTACTTAATGTACCACATGTCATGGAGGGGAAGCACATTGGGGGAAAACATCCTGTGGTTCATCCAATCACTGCCAGACATTTTGTTATACAGTACCCACTATGAGCAGAAGGTGGGAATATTAGTGAGAAAAGTGGAAGTAACATGCCAAAGGCCATGAAAGACGAAGCTTTTGGCCATGCACTGTTTTTGCACATGCACTAAATTTGGTTGTATTTCATGAGCTTGACAAACATGGAAGATAAATGAAAATCCTGACACTGTGTTGGAAATCATGCTCTGCAGCATTGTTTAATTAATGACATGGTGACAAGGTGAAACTCTATCTTTTATATGGTGGGGAGACTAGTGGAACAAAAACCTGTACTCCTGACAATAGAATTTAATTGTGTGGCCTACATGGGAAATCTGTCCTGTGTCCAGTGGTGAGTTCTGCAAAAACACATTCTCCTTCTGACACCTCATGAAGAGGCCACCAAAGATGACAGTGCTAAATTAGCATCCCTTGGCATGATCCTTCCTGTGATGAGTCTACTTGAATGTCAGACAGACAATTATTTAAGATCTTTTGCAGCAACTCAATAATGCAATGCTGAAGGCATTGGTCGCCGGATCAGCAGCACTGCTGGCAGTGGTGAGAATGACAGTGATGATGGTGGTGGAGGAGATGGTGATAACACCACTATTTAATCTAAGTCATCTGAGCAGCAGTTCAAATGGGAGGTAATGCTCCTTAAGGGAGTGACAGAGATGTTTCTGACACAAATCACAGACAGCTTTGACAGCATTAGACTGAGCACACAATTTTACATGGCAACAATGCTGAATCCTAATTATAAAGATAAGTGCATTTCCCTTGGATGAACTGAATATAGCAAGCATACACAAGTGCATACACTTTCAATGGAGCAGCACAAACAATGTTAAAAGAAGACTACACCCTTATTATCATGTAAATTGTATTTCTTTCCATGTCAACAAGCAACTGTTTTCCTGTAGCTGTTAGAGCTATACGTGTTTGCTTTAGTTTGTTTTCACTGTTCATGGTAGTCCTGTGTGACTACCCTGGGGGCTCCATTTTATGGTTGTTGAAATCTCATAGTGCATGAGAGCTACATTAGCATATAAGGGATTGGGGGAAATTGTTTAACCAGGAAAGGCACACTAAGCTGAAGCTTGTTTCCAGGTGTGACCTGGGAGCACAAGGAAGTTAAGTGACTTTCTCAGGGTCACACAGTATACACGTGGGGGCTGTGGGATTCAAATCTGGGTCTCCAGGTTTGCAGCACAGTGCCCTTAACCACTGCGCTATGCTGAGTCCTGAGAACATGATGTCACATAATCCATTTATACAGTACCACGTATCTCGATGCTGAAAGAAACAATGCCCTGTAAAAACTCTGGAAACAGATAAATTGAATGCAATTTAAAGGGAAAAAACTGCTTTACCAATCAGACAGTTTGCAAAGCTAACTGAAGGTAAATCTGTTATTTCACACCTTTCTGCAACATATTTCTTTGAAATCTAATTAAGTCGACAGGCAAACTGTGGAGACTAAAGGGTGAGTATATGTCATGTTTTCTTATGCAAATGCAGTTCTCAGGGCAATGGGATTTCAACAACTGGCAAATGGAGACCCCAATGATAGTTACAGGATCTAGTATGAAGTGTGGAATCAAACTAAAGCAATTACATACATGTCTAACAGCTACACAAAAGGAGTTGTCTGTTGACATGGAAAGAAATAACATTTACAGGACATAGGAGTATAGTTTTCCTTTAAAGAAACAACACAGAGCCAACCCTTTACTGCTTGCACTGCTACATCTCCTTTATCAATTTTGCATGCTTCTAGTGCCAGGTATCAGCATGATAACCTGCAAAACCATGTAAATAGTGATGATCCAGATACAACAAAGGACATTTGGGTGCTTTTTGATACTGACTGCCAGTACAACACAGTCATTTTGGAGGCAGATACAGACATCCTGCCAGTGTACATGCTGAAGTACTGATCCCAGCAAATTCTGACAAGACAGGAAATTAATTTGGCCTACAATGGCTTTCTATTTTTTTAGATGACCAGCAGTACTGGACACTTAGGAAAATTTTCATGGCACAACTGTTGAAATGCCTCACCACATGCTATAGCTCCTCCAGGCCAGAGCCTATGAATATTGAATTCAAAATAGCCATTAGTGATGACCATGCATGGATGTGAATGTTCATTCATCACATGACTATATACAGTCCATTTACTAGGACCATTTTGGCTGCCAGTGAACAGCAGCTGTCTTAATTATTACAACAGTTCAATTAATTTAAAAAATAATTTAAAAAAAAGTTATATACAGTAACTAAAAAAAGAAGAAAAAAAAAACTCTGCTTCCATACACAGCAAAACATTGGGAAGGCAAACAAAATGCCCTAAATGTATTGCCTTTGTGTTTCTATTCTTGAAAATATATGAGGTCAGTGTGAAGGTAGCAATTGGCATGAAGATAAAACAGAGATTTGGTGGGGAGGATAAGCTTGAGCTCAGCAATAAATATTAAATATTACTATAGCTCAAAACTGTAATGTAGGAATCATACTTGTTGTGGACTGCCACAAGCACACCTTTCCCCATCCCCAGTAGTGGCACACAAGCTCCACCTTCTACAAGTAAGCAATAGTAATTAATATTCATTCTGGCCTCAATGCTTTTTCTACACAATTTGCATTCTGTTTTATGTCATACCAGCTACCTCATCGGTAGACAAAGTGGTTTTCTCACACAGACAAACATGAACCAAATTTTCAGACTCCAACTCAGAGCTGAACAGATGTTGGCTCGGACCCATTTCTCACACCCTTACATTAGCTTTGTGGATTTTCAGTGTTGTCTGTGGTACTAAGTGGTCACACCAACCACGTAGCATCACCCACTCTTGTGAGAAATAGAGCTCACAAAAACTGTCTACCCTATTCAGGAACTATATTTATAGGTGTATAGTAGAAGCCTGTCATTGCAAAATTTTGCTTGATGCAGATGATGCAGTTCTATTTTCTAATAACATGGACCGTATTACGCTGGAGCACACATTACAGGATAGCTTTAACACAGTAGAAAGATGGTTCAAGGATCACAAACTTGTCATGAATTATAAAAAAAACTAAGGCTATGATGCTCTCTAGGCCACAGAACTGGCACTGAAGGCACCCTCTCACCATTACAAATGTCGATAGTGCACCTCTGGACCAGGTACATTAATTTAAATATCTGGGGTTACAATTGACAGCTCCATGTCTTTTGACAACAACATTGATAATATTGTAAGGGCCCTCAACATATGCTTCAGCCTTCTTTATATGCATAAGCACAGTCTTACCCATGAAGATCTCAACCTGGCCATCAACAGCTCTGTGGTCTCCCTTCTTGAGTATGGAATTGTAATCTATGGGGCAGCAATGGACTCAGCCCTCGAAAGCATTAAAGTTGCCTTAAATAAGGCATGCCACCTCTCCACCAGTTTCGAGCAGTTTATTCACACTTGTGACCTTTACGCCCATGCCAACTGGCTTCAGTTCAAGGGCAGGCTTAAGTTCCAGACCTGCTTGCTGGCCAAAAAAGCAAGCTTAGGTATGCTACCCACTGGTGTCCAGAAGCTCCACACCCCCCTATGAAAGTGCCCACCCCACAAAATGTCTTGGAGTATGGTCTTCAAGGTCTCCAGATGCTGCATCTCTCTAGGGCAAAGAGCTTTTGCCCGCCATGCACCCAAATGGATTAACAACCTGTCTCCAAGCATAACTGCTAAATCAATGTTAGGCCCCTTTAAACGTGAGCTAAGAACTCATCTGGCTGCTAATGCTCTTGGCAGCCGTTTCATATAGGGCCCCAGACTACTTGACTGCAGTCCAACCACACCACAGCCCCACTGCCTCCTCTCCTCTTTACTTTTCCCCATCCCTTCCTGAACCATCCTACATCCTCCCTCTCACTTCTTCCCCCCTCCTCTAATTCCTCCCCCTCCTCTAGTCCCTCTCACCACGACACACTGTCAGCTCTAATCTCGTCACCCCTTGACTTCGTACTTGCTACCTAATACTGATTATTCCCTACACCTCAATGCCTTGCACCTCTAGGTAATTTTCTGCACCTGCTATTAAGCATTGGTTTTGCACAACCCCAACACCAGGCTCCTCTAGCTAATCCTGACATCTCACTTGATGAGGCCCAGTCCTGGGCTGATTCAAGCAGTACTTCCCTCCAATAGTTTGTCCTCCCTCTGCTGACCCTCTGTCTGTGCTAACCTCTCCCTTGGTCACACATCCCACACCCCTTTCTTTTTTCTTGAACTTTGTCTGTCTTTACTACATATGGTGTTATTTACATTAGTGTTACTGCCCTGTAATTATTTTTGCTTAAATGCCTACACATTGTTATCATCCTTTAATTCACAGTTTAACCATAATTCTGTAAATTTTGTAGTTTAGTTTTGTCTCTTGTTGTTTTACCTTGATGTGGAACCTATGTAATGAGCCTGTTCTCAAAGGTTTAATACAAGATCTTCAACAAATAAATAAAAAACTAACATTGATACTCGAGTAATAACTAACACTGGCACCCCATTTCTAAACTATGCATTGTAAAATATTTGAGTTCTTTTACTGAGCATGAACAGTTTGGTTAACTTTAAATAAACATAGTTTTAGTTCAGTTTCTACAGAGCAAGGTTCATATATCTAAGAGAGTGTAGCCATGTGTTAAAATCCACTGACATACCAGTGTGAGCAAGCTTGCAATGTACTTGACCTGTGAAAAGAATTATACTGCTTTTAATGCTAACAGTCCATTTTCTGAACATGAAATTATCACTTTGCATTAAATAATAATGAGCGCTAACCAACTAAAAGTTTTTTGGTATCATTAAAAAATAAGTAGATGCGTATTTTAGATTTTAAAAAATATATTCAGGCCATGTCCTTTTGCAGAGCTGTGGTTGCCTTAGAAAAGTTTGAAATTATATGCATTATTGGGTTGATCCTACACATATCTGAATCTGCACTGACTGTGTGTGTAACTTATATGCGTAACATGTGTTTGCTATTTGGGTGTAAATGCATAGCACAAGTCTTTGGGATTGACTAGTCTTACTTGTTTTAATCTTCTAATTTGTTGCTCCCTCCCTTGGTTAATTTTTGTTTCAAATGAAATAAAACTATGAGGTGTTTGAGATTCCATTTTTTGCAGACAATTTATTTCAACTTTTTTTCTCTGACATATATTATTATATATTTATGGGCAGCATATTTAAACTGTGCAAAAAGTGACATGCTAATGGCTTTGTGCTTGGGCTACTTTAAGCATAACATAATAGGAGGTATTTTGAAAATCATGGGTGAAATCCTGGGCAGCACAAACAAGTTTCCATTATACCTGTACTTCCTGTGAGCACTGCACAATGCAGAGCCTTAACCATTGTATGAGAGCTCCTGGCAAGAATGGCCACATGTGCTAGCACCTCTTCATACTGAGCAATGTGTCACATTACTAGGTACAAGCTGTTTAGTGCTAAAGAACTGAACTGCAACATTGGTACACAAAATGTTGATGACCATGCTCAACATGCACGGTCTTTACACCCCTTAGCTGTTAATCTGCATGTTGTTATCATAGCACATTGCTTACCACTGTGGACAGAAGCTGTAGGCTGTGGAGAACAATAAAGTTATCCAGTTCCAGATGACAGAAGGGTGAGGGGTGATGATGCAGCAAAGCATTGTTTCAGCCAAATCAATATATGGCTGTGTTTACTGAGGCAAGAATTAAGGTGCCAGAGCTTGGTCAAAATCCACTTTATAACTATGCCCTCTTCCTCTACCTGCACCCCTGTGTAAGATTTCTTTGGTATCTGGTTGCAATTCCTTCCTCACCCTGTGCCCATGTAATATTTTCCTGGTGTCCAGTTGGTCCACCTGAACACCCAAACCCCACCCTGGGCCTGTAATGGCAACCAGAACAACTCTTCCATGCTCCCTTCAATCAATCACCACCGGATCTGCACACTCACTCTATTGATATACAGTGCCAGTGGATATATCAGCTCAGTAGTTGCAAGATGTGCCTGCAAAATTTCAGAAGCTCCACAGGACACCAGGTAAATCTGACATGGAGATGGAGAGACAGGAGAGAGGGAGTGGGTGCCACCAAACACCAGGGACATATATGAAGACAGAGACAGGTATGGATGGTCCACACTAGCTGTACATTGTTAAAACATACTTTTACAAAGTGTTAACTAGCGTATCTCAAAATGACTGTTTTCAAAAAGCATCTAATATGCCAGTGCACCTTGTGTGTAAGACTGTTCCTCTCACTGATATGCACAAGCAGTCCAATAGCTCTCATGCACTAATGGCTTTAAGCCTCAGTAACTGTAGCTTTACATATTGCACTTGCAGTGTTAACTACCCTTTCGGAAATAATTATGTGAAATGTTTTCATGACACACACACACAAATCTACCCAAGTGATATGTGTGTTGCAAGTATTATTTAAATGTTAAATTGGAACTGATTGCATGCATATGGCAGGCGTGCAGCAAGCAAATGTGAAAACCATGATTTTTATGTTAAATTGGGAAACAGCATGCATGTGGCATGTGTGCAAAAAGCAAGTAGTCACTGATAATGAAAAAGTTAAGTAACTTGCTCAGGATCATACCTTACACAAGTGGGGATTGATGATACTCAATTTCAGGTTTGCATGCCTCCAAGTCTCCTGGCTTGCAGTTCGGTGCCTTTAACCACTAAGCCATACTGCCTGCATGCATATGGCTCACTTGTACTTCAGTACATACTGTATCTGACTACATCTGCACACATGTGGCATGCTTGTAACAACTGTTATGCTTTCAGTTTTCTTCTCTTGCTCATCTCAGTTTCACAACTGAACTGTAGCACACATACCAGTGGAAACACATGTGGTTTTTTCCACCCCCAATACACAAACTTACCCACAAAACCACTTAACTGCTTCTGTCTGGCCTGTACTTGTACTATTTTCTCTCCACAGTTTTGAATGCTTCCACACAGACTTTAAGGTGCAAACACAAAAGAGGCAATAACTCGACACCCACCCAAATGGCCAGTCCCCCTCCCTTGCACACACACTGTAGTGGGTATGGTCATGCTGCTACAGACAACCCACCAAGTACAGATTTAAGTAAAAAGTCTCTTACTTGAGTACTAGGGAGCCAGAGGCAAGAGTCTTGAAGAGATAATGTCCATGGGTCATAGTGCTGAGGCGCACCCCCTTGTCATGAATGAAATTATTTTTTATTACTGTTTTATTTGTTATAATGATGAGTTGGAGAATAATGAAGGACACTGTTCTACTAACAAGGCCCTTGTCAGTCGAGCAGTGGCCTTCATTTATCTCCAACTCTCCATCAATAAGGTATAAAATAGTAATAAAAAAAATACCCCCATTCATTTCAATGGTGCCACCCTTCAGTCTTCTTTGCCTTTTGTCATAATGTACCTGAGCATGGAGATGTGGAGGTCAGCTTCATGGGGGGGCATAAGAGTGTCTATAGTGGGGCTCCAATAGTCTGTGCATACCATACCCCTCAACGATCCGTGAATGCAAGGCACAGTTCTAGAATGTCTGTAACATCACTAAAAGGTACAACTTACTTGTTTTAACTGTAAAGTGACATGTAAATCTGGAAAATTCAAATGTATAAGCTTCATTTGTATGTACCCCAGAGCAGTGCATCAGATTTGGGCTTAAACCCACTCAGTTACTAACCATTTTTTTTCCTGGCTGAAGTTCTTCCCCCCTCCCCATTAAGAACTTTGTCCCAATTTTTCTCCTTGACTCCATTCCATTCAATATCCATCCCCTATGGGTCATGGAGCCACCCAAAGGTGAAGAAACATGAAAAGCACATCAGTATTTCAGTCCTACCTCCTTCCCCAATCCCTCTGTAAAAAAATATTTACTTTTACTTACCTGTCCATATGGCCAGCACCTGCAGCCTGGCACAGTGTGCCACAAGCCAAGTTTTCAGTCCGCTCCCTCTCTCCTTCTGCCAGAAGCTGGATGCTGGAACTGACCATCACAGGTCCCCAACGTGGCCCGTGACCAAGTCACCTCACCAGTCGAAGCCACTCAACCTGGGTTGCTTGCTTCTTGCTTGGTTGCTGCTGCACTACACTGATCAAATTTTATGAAGGCCACCCACACCACTGCCACCAATGCTGCTAAGCCTAGCTTGCTGCCATGGGGGTCTGTGCTGTTTTCTTTGCAAGGTAAACCTAGTAGAGTAAGTAGGTAGCCTAATCTTGAGTTAACTTTTAGCTCACCCTCTGCCCCTTTAGCTGACAGGGAAAACAGAGACTCACTAAGAGTAGACCAACAAAAATATGCTGCCGCAACACTGCTATTGAGTGTTCAGTGCTCACCAACTCCTCCAAGCTGTAGTGTGCAGTCTGTCTACTCTGTGGCGGGAAAGACAGTGTTGCACTTGAAAGACTCATGCGCTCTTTCTTGGCTGGAACTCATCCACATCACATGTGATTCTACCACCGCTAATAGGCAGAGAGCGTGGACAACACAATACAGATACATTTGAGTATGGAGAGTATCTGCAGCATGAGCACACACAGGCCAGGTGGGCACTTATTGTGCAAAAGATTAAATCCAAATTTAATGCCATTATTGCCACACCATAAGAACAACCTAGGCAGACATACAGTGTGGGGGGGGGACTGCCCTTCTCTTCCTTACCAAAATGGCATCCCTGCTTAATGGTAGAAATTCATTCTCAGGTGCTAATGCAATGGTTTCCACTGTGTTCTGAGGTACTATATATCCATGTTTCATGATGTGTCCTGATCATCATATGGGTTAGTGTCCCTCATTGTCCCTCATTTTGAGTGCCCATGTCCCTCATTTCAGTGACAAAATGTGATGTATGGTGAATGCTTCCAAGACCCTACTCAGCACAAAGAGTGCAGAGCATGGCCATAGTATATATGCTCAATATACTGTAGAATAACAAAGGGAAAGTAAGTGAGATGAAACAGTCATGGAGAAACACATTTGTAACACTGAATATGCCTAAGGGATTTGCATGGTCCAAAACAAAAAGGATAGGCTTCACAACACAGAGGCCCCTCTTCGTACATCTGGAATGGGGGATGTTGACTGGCTATATCCTAGACACATAATGCAGTAAGCAAACAATACTTATTAATGACAATTTAATGACAAAAATCAAAAGCCATTAAACAACTTGCAAAAGGATCAGAATTAATGAGTTTACCTATTTTTTATGGTAATCCAAATAAAAATGTATTTTAAAGACTCTAATTGCTAGCAGTAGTATAAGAAATAGAAACTGATGAGTTTTTTTAGATGAGATTTGTACCAGCTCACCAGCGGTACACATGGCAAGTGTGCAGCATTGAACCTGATATGATGTTTAAATGATGTTCACATCAGCTTAGCTGCTACTCATGTCAAGTGTGCAACAAATTAACCTGATGTAATTTTTGGAAGATGTTAACACCAGCTTACCTGCTGTGCACATGTCAAGCTTGCAGCATGCAAACTTGATTTGCTTTTTAGACCTGATTCACTTAGGATCACTTTGTGTATGCGAACTGCATGCTAACATTGCTCAATTAAGCATGTGGCATGCATTCTGTGTGTACACAGCACACCTATATTTCTGTAAGGGTACCTCTTCAGAATGTAAAGCTCATCTTGCAAGGCAGAAATCCTATCAGTATGGCAGTCTTTGGTTTTGACTTGCATACAGTGCATACAGTAGTGCCAGCCAAGCTGCAACACAGTACATTGCGTTAAATGACATGTCACAAAAATACTGCATGTCTAGAGGGCTTAATTCTCATTGAATTACACTGTTTCTGGTAACATACTGCAGCACTCTGAATTAATACTGCAAGGCGTTGAATTGCATCCTAGCCTGGTGCCACTGTATATCGCAGCAATAGTGTGCTAGACTGCCCATATTACACAACACTGTGGGATCTTATGTCTTAAGGGCGTGACAATCACATTCTTTGAAGAGAGCCTCTAGTTATATTATATTTATTTTCAAATGTTTTTGCAGGAAAGGCATACTGAGCTTTTAACAGCTTGTTTCCTGATGTGCCCTGGGAAGATAATGAAGGGGGGTATACAGTATATGATATGCAAGTGAAATATATAAGTACAGTAAAAAAATACAGTAAAATAGAGTAAAAAATAAATAACCGTGTGCAGCCACAGGCAGAATAATCATGGCTACAAAATAAAGATGAGATATAATGCAATTTAAGATACAAGTGCTATACAGTACAGTAAATGGAGCAATGCAAGATAGTATCAGGATTAACACCACCCAGACTGATAAGATGCGAGCTAACAAACCAGTGCAGGAAGTACATAGGTTCAGGAGCACAACATTCCCAGACGGATTAACTGATTAATGCACAGTCAGCGGAGAGGGGGGGTTTGCACAGCTAGGGGCAAGGGGGAAGTCAGCAACATGGGAGAAAGGAATATAAGGGTCAGAGAACAGGAACAGTTGAAGGAGGGGGATGATAAGGTTATTAAGAAGGGATTTGAGGAAAGAAAAAGACAAGTCTAAGCAGATAGACTGCGTGGGAGGACCAGAGGTTAAGAAAATGATACAAAATGTCAGTTTGGCCCATGGAAGTTTTCCGGGGGGGGGCGTGGAAGGTAATGGGAAACAGCATTCTGAATGGGTGTCAGAGGAAGGAGGGGGGAAGAAAGGATGCCAGAAAGGTAGGAAGAGGGAGCCAAACAAAAATTTAGAAGAGAAAATGGCACATTGTGTGAGGTGTATGGCATCGACAGAAGGGACGGAGAGGAAGAAGTAGAGAGTAGAGATGCTGCAAAATGTTATTTCACCAGCTAAATCACAGAAAAATCATGAATTTCGCCCCGCAGAACATTTCATGAAATTAATTATTTTTTTTATCGTATAATATTTTATTGATAGGTTTTGAGTTTCCTTATACAGCAAGATACAAGCGGTATAGACAACCATTTACCAGAATTCGTATCGTATCTCACAGTTTAGTACAGTCCTAACAAGGAGTATCATCTATCTGACATAATATCACAGGTAAATTAATAGATTTCCAATATCCCTAGTACAACTGTCTTTGAGTGATAGTATTTCTAAGAAGAACAGCAAAGGTGCCCCGTAGGGTAAACTAGTCCAGTGCTTACATCTGGGAACCAATGCATAATCTAGAAGTGAGGTAGTCTCAGGTTTGAGTAAGGAAATTATGAGTTATGAGTCAGCCTTTTAAATAACCCTTTTTTAAGTGGGGGGGTTGGAAGGTGGTGCTGGGAGTTTACAAAAAGCAGGACCGAGATATGGTTCCCATCTTTGATAGTAAAGACGCAGGATCCCCCTATGGAGATGAGAGAGTCTTTCAAAAATGGAAAGTTTGGCCAGAGCTGCATGCCAAGCAGAACAGATAGGGATAACTGATTGGCACCATTGCATGAAGAGCAGGCGTTTAGCCTCCAGGATTGCTACCATGATCCAATCTTTGGCTGGTTTAGGTAACTGATCCAAGGGAGTGGTATCACAAAGACACAATCTAGAGTCAGAGAGTACCACTTGGTGATTAAGCACTGAGGAGATATCTGAGGCTACCATACTCCAATAAGAGGCCAGATTAGGATGGGTCCATAGACTGTGGAGGATATGTGCCCCTGTGTGGGAACAACGCCAACATTTACTGTGGCTGAGCAATCCCCGTGCATGGAGAGCTACTGATGTACAGTGCCATAACAAAAGGATTTTTAACTGCAGAAAGTGGCTGGTATCACTATAAGTATAGTGTATACTCTTAATATAGGTGTTCCAGAGGCTCTCAGATATAGGGGCCCCAATATAGTGTTCCCACTTTCTTTTACATGATACGGTTGCATTAGATTGTGAGTCTCTCCAAGAGGTATAGAATTGGCCCATAACACCTCTAGTCAAAGAGAGGCGGTGCAGACCAGATAACCAGGACCAGCAAGTGGTGACTTGAAGCTTGGGGGAGGAGGAGCTGCAGTGCACTCCTGATTTGTAAGTATCTCAAGAAGTCTTTATGTGGTAAAGAGAATTGCCTTTGTTGTTGATCAAAAGGGAGCAAATGGTATGTGCCTGTTGGAGAAAGATCTTGAATGGTCTGGATGCCAGATTTTTGCCAGGAGGGCCAGTTTATTGATGCCCCCTCTATTTGGATTAGACTATTATGCCATAAGGGGGCATATTGTATAGGGGGGAGATTGAGCATGTGTTGGCAGGCGGGATTTAGCCATAAGGCACTTCCAAGAGTGGGCTGTGCAAAGTACCGTGGGTGGAAGGGATCGAGGTAGGCATGATTGCCGAGTGATGTAACATAAAGAGGGGTACTGTACCTGACAAATTAGCTTCTAGAGGAACCCAGAGTGGGGGGTCCACAGCACTAGGTACACACCATTTAGTTTCCTGTGCCACTATACATGATAGGTGCTACCCATAGAACCAGGGCACATAGAGTCCTCCTTGGGACCAGTGCACCCTCGTCTTGTGTTTGCTCCATCTAGGCATTTTAGAGTCCCATAAGAAATTATCCGATAACTTTTCTAGTGAATTGAAAAGTTTGGAAGAAAGAAGAATCGGGAGGTTATTTAAAAAATACATGACCCGGGGAAGCAAGAGCATCTGAATAGCTGCCACCCTGCCTGGCAAGGATAGTTGCAGCCTGCGCCATCTTTCTATTTCTACTCTTAGTTGTGCCAACAGTGGAGAAAAATTAACCAATTCCAGCATGGATCAGGATATTGGTATGCAGATACCAAGGTAGTTAAACCCATTATTCGTCCAGGTCAAGTTAGTACCTTGGATACAATTCATAGTGCAGTGGTTATTTAATGGAGCCAGGGTAGTTTTTTTTTTGGTTAATACAGAGCCTGGAAATTGCCCCAAAGTCAGTCAGAATTTGGAGTACAGCTGGGAGCGTTAACTGGGGGTTGGTCAGAGTTAAGAGAAGATCATCTGCGTAGGCTGCGACCAAGTATGGGTGGTCAGCCACCATGATGGCTTGTATTTGCGGGGAGGCAATAAAGGTCCTGATCAGAGGATCCAAGGCTACCAGAAATAACAGGGGGGATTGTGGGCAGCCTTGCCTAGTGCCTCGATGTAGCATGAAAGGGGGAGAGATCTCACTGTTAGTAAGTATGCGTGATGTGGGGAAGCAATACAGAGTACATATCCACTGCATAAAGTGGAACCAAACCCATATCTAGCAAGAACTACATAGAGGTATTCCCATTCGACCAAGTCAAAGGCCTTTGAGAAGTCGATCGTTAAGGCAGCTAAGGGGAGAGATGATTTTGATGCGAACCATTTCAAATTGAGGAAGAGCCTGGTGTTGTCTATTTTTGATTTGCCCCGCATAAATCTGGTTTGAGCGGGGTGTATAATTGAGGGAAAAATGGGTGTCAGCCTTGTCACTAGCACTTTGGCTAGTATTTTCATGTCTACTGACAAAAGGGATATTAGCCTAAAATTGGCACAGTTTAGTGGATCAGATGATTTTTTAGGCAAGAGGGAGACTATGGCCTCCTATATAGTGGGAGGGAGAACTCCCTCAGCATGGGTTGATTGTAGGGCACACTGCAGGGGCTGAATAATGTCAGGGCCCAGGGCCTGATAAAGCTCCACAGACATGCCATCTGGACCAGGGGCTTTCCCCCGAGCCATCTGAGCAAGTGCTGCTTGGAGCTCCTCACAAGAGATTGGGGATTCCAACTGCATCTCTTGCTCTGGGGTGAGAGTTGGTAAGGTGGTTTGCTGACAAAATTTAGCGAAGAGGGCTTGTAAATTCCTTAGTGGTGTATGTCAATCGGGATTGATAGAGGGATTGGAAGAAATTTTGCATAGAGGTATTTATCAGCTTGGGTGCAGAGAGCATATATCCATGTGGCTGCCTGCTGCTTACGAAGGCGGTAGATAAGAAGTTCCCTGCATGCTCCCCCAAGCCCAAAAATCCTGCTTTGATCATAAGAGATACCACTCTGTCTTTTGATGCAAAATTGTATTTATTTGGTATTTAAGCCCATTTGGGGAAGATCGGGGAGTAGCTTTAAAACGGCGCTTAAGGGCAACTAAATCTGCTTGGAGGTGAGTGATGGTCACCTTATGCTTATGGTCTCTAGCTGTAGAAAAAGCAATAATGTGGCCCCTTAACACAGCCTTAAATGCCTCCCACACCATACCCGGAGCTACCCCTCAGTCAGTGTTCAGGGAGAAATAATCCTTAGCCGCTTGTACCAAGTATGGACAGAAGTCCGGATCTTGGAATAGGAGAGGGTTGCAGCACCATCAGGTACCAGGTGGGCGAGGCTCCAGGGGATTAAAACTGAGTGAAACAGTGGCATGATCCGAAATTAGAATGGAGACAATGACTGGGTGAGAGAGACATCTGGCCGCTAAGTCTATACATCTATACGACTATGAGAATTATGCAGGGCAGAATGAAAGAAGAAGTCTCTGCCAATAGGATGATCTCTGCGCAAGATGTCTGTGAGATCCCACTCCTCCATCATGACTTGCAGAAATTGTCTGGCCTTAGGGTTAGCATATGGGGTGGGATGGGATTTGTCCAAGAAAATATCCCCTACCATATTGAAATCTCCACTCAGTATTACAGGAAGCAATGGCCCATCCGTCTGCAGATCTGAAAGAGCCTGACTTAGTTCAGGAAAGAAGTCAACATGCTCATTGTTGGGAGCATATACATTCCCCAGAAAAATGTTACCTGTGGGAGAAGACAGCTTCACTATGATCCACCGACCCTGAACATCCTTTTTGATGTCCTTCACTACCCAGGGAGAATTTCAATGGATAAGAATAGCCACCCCTTTGGACTCAGTACTTGCTGAACTAGCCAGCACCTCGCCCACCCACATTTTCTTTAACCAGTTAGTGCATTTGGACAATAGGTGGGTTTCTTAGAGAAGGGTGATATCCGCCTGCAGACTTTAAGTGTGGAAGGACTTTTGTATGCTTAACTGGGTGGTTGAGACCCTTCACATTCCAAGATATCCAATGGTCGCCCTGGGGTTTAGTGGGAAAAGCAGGCATATTCTCATACAAAAGACAAGAGGAGGTCCTTACAAAATTTCCCATTGACTTGTTAGGGAAAGAGATGCAGGGTTCAAAGGTCTCCAAATATCTGAGAGTAAATGTGACTATCAGTGTCTGCACTAGCATTGAGAAAGATGCAGGCATCATTTGTAATGTCCGGGCTGCACTGCCTGGATTAGAGGTAAGGTTGTAACAGTAGGTCTGAAAACAAAGAGACAAACAGGTACATTAAAGTCCTGAGCAAACACTATCAAATGGGCACCTAGCCCAGTATCAAATACACAAGCTTCAAAGAAAAATTCTATAACAGCAACTTTTCTGAGTCAGCAGGTCAAAGCAAACGAGGGCAATATATAAGCATATATGCCCTACAGCTATGCTATCTCCAACATTCAACTCTGGGGGGGTGTTCTGTGGATGAGATATTGAATCTACTCATCCTAGACCCGCCCTAGATGTGAGTCAGACAGTCTGAACCATGAGGGGACAGGAGGAGAAAGGAGGGGGATGGAGAGGTAGGGGAAGGATAAGAGGTGGGGGTGGAAGGAGGGGTGGGGTAGGGTGGGCATACCCACCTACTAGTTAACATGCATATAAGTGAGTACCCCTGAAGCAATGAGGGGGGCAGTGAAACCTAGAGGCAGGCTAGTTGCATAACCAGTTTCCCTCCGGTTTGCCGACTAGAGGAATGGAAGATAGGGAAGGAGGAAGAGGAGGCTCAAAGCCCCCCGATGTCATTTAGCCACCATAGTGATTACATACATATATGGCCGCTCAATGACATGAAGTACCATGTACACCTGAGAGAGGCCGTTTGAAGGATGGAGGGGTGAAATAAGGGGTGGGGGCAAGGATTACCTATAAATATGCAGTACTTTTTAATGTGCACTTAACGTAGTTGTTGCTTAGGGTGACATACATATTTTCCACATTAGTCCTAGCCCATAGATAAAAGGGGGGGGGGAGTACTGAGCCCATCCTCAACATATAACATATTATAAAACATATTCAAACGTCTGGTCAAATTCCAGCAGTTCCAGTGGGTGGGCCTTTAGCCAACTCGGGGGGAGCCCAAGAGGTACATCAGGGATCCAGAGGTGTCTTCACCACTGCAGTTGCGTAACTGATGAGGCAAGGTCGCACCGGGGAGAGGGAGTCTACCAATTCCACCAGTGATGACTCCGGAAGGTCAGCCAAGTCCATTGCTTGTCCTGCATTGAGGCTTAAGGAGTTTCCAGAATGCTGAGATGGTACAGGAGAGAGATCATCCCTGGATATCTTCGCCAGTGGTGCTGCTGAGGATTTAGAGGGTGAGTGTTGTGGTCCACTCTTGGGTCTCTGCCTAGACTTAGGCAACAAGTTTAATACTCATCGAGGGAGAGAGGGTTGCATAGAAGAGTTGTTTGAGGTAGAGATAGAAGAATGGACCTCTCCATGAGCTGCCTGAGTAGACTGGGAAGCGGCCTTCAATGAAGGACTATATTGATGTGGGACGTGTCCTGCCAGTATTAAGGCTGCTGGGGAACCATAGCTGAGAAACAGGTTCCTACCAGTAGATGTCACTAGAGGAGGGCTCCCAAAGCTTCCTGGAAGTTGTAGTTGGACATTGTAGACCTGGCCACAGTTTAGCAATCCAACGCTCAATATCTACAGGGCGATCAACCAGAAGTTCATGTCTTTCCTTGGAGACATACAATCTAGTAAGATTTTTGAATTTAAATTGAAAATCATGCTGATAAAGAAATCTTTTAACTGGGCCATATGATCTCTGTTTAGCAGACGTTTCTTGAGCAAAGTCCCTGTATATAGCAATTGTAGAGCCTTGCCAGGAAAGTTCCCCTAGGTCCCTCGCAGCACGAATAACTCTCTCTTTAGTAGTATGTCTTAATATGTATGCCACAGTTGGCCTGGGGGTATTGGTTTGCTATATGATCGGGCCGCAACCCTGTGAGCCCTCTTGACTTTGATAGGTCCCCTCCATCAATCCCCTAAAATACCAGGAAGGTTCTCATTAAGAAATTGCTCCATTGACTGACCTTCCACCCCCTCTGGGAGCCCAATGATCCACAAATTGTTGCGGTGATTCCAGTTCTCATGATCCTCAGACCTCTCCCAAAGTGCTGCTAGTCACTCCTCATGCTGCTGAAGGTGCTGGCAGACTTGAGCCTGTTGAGCATCGCAGGCTTCATCCCTCTGCTCCATGATGTTTATCCTGTCCTGCAGATCCTGCACGTTCTTTGTAGTACCAGACAGGGATATGCTGATTTCATTGACTCTAGTGATTAAAGTTTCCAATAAGTTGGTGATATGTTGCAGAGATTCCTCCACAGTTGCGTGTTGATCCATTTTAAGAAGGCAATCATTTGGTGTCACAGACGATGTGAAGGCAGGTTTCTGAACCGTAACCACTGATGTGTGAGCAGGTTCCTGAGGTTTAGATCAGCATTCAGAGGGAGGTAAGCCAGATACAGAAGAGACCATGGGGAGAACCGCTATGCGCTCAACCGGTGCTGCATAGAGAATGCAGCCTATGCGGCCTAAGCCATCCAGAGTAGTGCCAGGTCATGGCGCCACCGAGAACAATAAAAATTACTTTGAAATCAGCTTAAAAGAACATGCCGCCCAGTAGGTAGGGTATTACCCATGCATTAAGTCGTCAATCTTGAAGAGAGACTCCATGGAATTGTGGCATCCAAGTGCAGATGGGCTAAGGTCTGGATGGAGCTAGTGAGTTTTGCTGCCATCTTCTAGGCAGCTAGACCATGCCCCCTGAAATTAAGTACTTATGGCGAAATTTCACCACCACCGTCAATTTTGCCAGTAAATTTTGTCTTGCTGTACTATTAGGTGAAATTAGAGAAAAAAAGGCTTGTCACATGACTTACTCACTGTTGGTCAAATGGGTGACTGCAGTCAGGCAGGAAGGCACTGATTCTGATTTCTTCTTGCCAGTGTTTTCAGACAGAGAGGAAGTCTGAGAAAACTAGGCAGCAGGAAAGCTACTTTACCAGTTTGTTTGTACAAATTGTTTACTTTTTAAAATAGTTAATGTCTTATTTCCTTAATCTTTCTCTGTTAGAAAAATATAAGCAAACAGAAAATGTTCTATCTGTAAGCTTATAGTAAGTGTGAGTGAGTGTGTGAATCTTATTTTTTTAAGTTTTCTCTTAAGAAAATGTTTTATTTTCTTTTTTATAATGGATGTGAAAGGTAGGGCAAGGGGGACTCTGCAGAAGGCAGGATGTAGTGTTTGCCCTAACAGACAGGCAATTATGACTGAAAGTCAGGCACCCCCCAGCAGCAGCATGAT
Organism: Neoceratodus forsteri; assembly: GCA_016271365.2. Taxonomy (NCBI): domain Eukaryota; kingdom Metazoa; phylum Chordata; order Ceratodontiformes; family Ceratodontidae; genus Neoceratodus; species Neoceratodus forsteri. The sequence goes on along the minus strand of CM028130.1, from coordinate 661,431,940 downwards.
GATCATATGCCCCCCACCCCCCAGCAGCAGCACAACAATCACAAATCCAATGATAAATGTATAAAAATAATTGATAACACTATACTGAGCTGACATTGCTTGGGGTGTGGGGGAGGGGTCCAAATAGTAACTTCAACCTCGTTCCACTTCCACTGTCACATCCTTCAGGAAGCAGCTCTCACAGTCTTCAAGACTGGAGTTGTTATCAGGTGGAAATTCTCTCAGCATTGCTGCTTCATCCACCTCGCTGTTGGTGGATGCCTAAAGAGAGGTGACATCTTGATTGTCTTCATCATCATCACTGAGACAGTTTGTGTAGCAACACCATTAACATTATTGTGTTACGCAGAATATGCCCTTCATTCATTTTGATGAATGTTAACATGGACACATTCTTGGGTTACAAATTGGTCCTTCGGGCATGCACAATAGCACCAGTCGAATTAAACACTTACTTCACACTGGCACTGGATGGTGGGCAGCTCAGGTATTTAACAGCAGTACTGCAATGGCTCATCAGTAATGGCAAGGTGCTTTGCGTCCCCCATGTAGGCCTCTACCATTCATTCTGCTGCCCTAAGTTTGACTGCCTCATCTATCTCCTCCTCCTTTTCTTCCATATCTTCCACTCCCACCTGACAGAGAACATCCCAAATGGGATTTCTTGCTGATTTCTGCTGTACCTTACCCATTTTGTCAGATTGCGTTGCCTGTGAGCTGCTGGTGGTGGTAGCAACACCCGTCTTCTGTGCAGTGCGTGTCTTATGTGCATATTTCATCTGTGCACCAGATACCCATTTAATGAGGTTCTCGGTCAAATTTTGCATTCACTGATGACCTCCTTCAATTATAGAAGGCAGGCCACGTTTGTAACATTGATAAAACATGGTAGTGATGGCAAATTCTTCTGACTGTAGAATGTCAGAAATACGTGTATTGTTGTCCAGCATGTGTAGCATGTGATCCATTAGATCACAACTACAATGATCCCTACCTGCCTCCATCTGGTGTTGGACATTTACCAGTATCTGCCTAGGCACACATGTGAGGGGTATGGGTTGACTTATACAGGCAGTGTCCCCACTTACTGCCTATGTAGTATGCTCGAATGGACAAAGAATGCATACTAGTCCTTCCATTTGGTGCCATTACACTGTAGTTAGAGCGATGGACACTTCAGCACTGTCCCTGGTGGTGTGCACCAAGCTTAATATGGTGCTGAATCAGATGTTGTTTTGCACTGCAGCTCATGTAGATGGTCACGGGCCTTTGCAGAATGGGTGAAGTGCACACAGATGCGACAGGCAGCACTCATAGTTTCTTTGATGTCTGCATGGATTAGAAATGGATGCACAACGATATGTGGAAGGGCACCCTGAAAAAAACACCATAGCTAATGCATTTCACTACATTGGAGCCATTGTCACTTGCAATAACTCCTGCTGTAAGAGATTGTGTGTGTAGCCACCCATCAAGCTCATCCTGCAGAACATTAAGCATTGTCTCACCCGTGTGAGAACCAGCAACACTTCACATACACAGGGTTGTATGCTGCCCAATTCCAGGGATGTAACTACCACCACAATTTTATTTCAGATTGGTTTGCCAGGGCTAACATCAACTACCACTCCAGGTAACTGTGCCCAGTGTGCCGTTATGCATAGATACAAGCTTGATGCTGTTTGTCCACGGGTCCACATATCCATGCTAAGATGGATATATTCTGATGCAGAATGCTTCAATGCATGTCTTACGGAATCATCAACTCTACCATACAGTTCTGGCATTACACACTTAGTGAAGTAGGTTTGCGATGGAACCTGCCATTTGGGACAGGAACGGGCCATCAACCTGCAGAACCCAGCATTCTCCATGAATGAGGACAGCAACAGATTGATGGCCAGTATTTCAGCAGTGGTGGCATTTAACCTGCATGCAGTAGCATGATTGGGGAGTACTTTGAATGCAACTCAAGGATGGTCTTCAGTGTAGACTGCATCGTTGGGGCTGTAAGGCCAGAACACAGTACTTGAGATGCCAGTGTTGTTCTTTTAGGGGTAAGAGCTGACTCTTGCAGATGTACAGACCGCATGAAACCAGCTATTTTTGTTGATTGTGGGTGTGGTGGTGTACTTTTCTGAGTTAAGGGACTGGGAGTGGTGCCTGCACTGCTATGCCCGCTACTCGAGAGAGAAAAGTGTTGCTCATCCTCATCCTCCTCCTCCTCCACCAACCCACTCTGCTCACCCTCCTCCTGCTGTATTGAACTGCTCTCAGCTACATTTAACTTGCTGATGGACATCCCACCATCAGCTTTGGCATCCTTCTGCTGTTGCTGCCAGTGGAGTGGGTGCTTGCTGTTTTTATTTGTATTTAAAATTTTTGTGGTATTTGGTCCCCATTTTCTCCACAACATGGGACCCCAGCAGACACGTACATACACGTGCGTGGAGGTGCATGAACACATCGGGTACTGGCTCAGCCCCTTCTACCCCAACCCTGGCTATCGCCGGCACTCCCTCCTGACTATGCTTCCCACTGCACCTCCACCCAGTGGAGCGGAACTATGGGGGATGCGAGCAACCACTCTGGGAGGGGAGAGCTGCCGTGTGGCAGCTAAATACTGCTCCCTCTCCTCCCCCAGCTCCCAAATGGACGTGTTGGCCACCGGTTCCTATGTGGCTGCCCTTCTATCCCCAACTAACACATGCTTGACACAGTTGACTTATTGCTATGGCCTCATCAACTGGATCAAGCATGTAAAAGTCTCAAACTGGGAACGTTGGACCTCTGGATTTAACATGCTGCTGGCAGTGGAAGAGCTGAGAAGCAGGCATTGAAATTTGTGCTTTTTGGGCTGGTTTCATCACTTCCAAAAGACTACTTGTTTTGGGAGGGGGGAGGGGGAGGGGGACTTGATTGCTTGAAGGATTGCTGATAGGCTTGGTGGCAGCCTGACCCATAGGCTATGCATATAAATGGCCTACATCACCCATGACATTTTTAGAAACATAGAAACATAGAAGATGACGACAGATAAGGACCGCAAAGCCCATCCAGTCTGCCCATTTCTTTTTCTACCTTATAAATGTGCCATTGGCCTTTGCTCTGTCAATGGCATATCTATTCATACTCATCTGTATGGCTCCCTTATGCCTATCCCATGCCTGTTTGAAGCCCTTTACTGTATTCATATTCACCACTTCCTGAGGTAGGCCGTTCCATGCATCCACCACCCTTTCTGTGAAAAAGAACTTCCTCACATTACCCCTTAATTGACCTCCCTCTAATCTCATTCTGTGTCCTCTTGTCCTGCTATTTTTCTTATATTAAAACATGTTAGACACTTTCACCTTGTTAATGCCCTTACGGTGTTTGAATGTTTCGATCATATCACCTCTCTTCCTCCTTTGCTGTTGGGTATACATATTGAGCTCTGTTAATCTGTCCTCATATGTTTTCTGATGCAGTCCCTGCACCATTTTGGTTCTTCTTCTCTGGATTGCCTCAATTTGGTTAATGTCCTTGTGAAGGAATGGCCTCCAGTACTGCACGCAGTACTCCAGATCAGGCCTAACCTTCTTAAACTATGACTCCCATGATTGATCATCCCAGTCTTCGTCATCATCAGCACTAATGCCGATGATGTCCTCATCCTCCTCCTCCTTCTCCCTGTCACTGTCTTCTTACACAGCACATTTTTCTTTCTCTACAGCCATCTTCTTAGGGGTCTGACTATCCCTATCTCCATGATTATCAGACTCCGGCTGAACACTATCACCACCACCAACTCCAGCAGGAACAGGGACGGTCACACCAAGAGACCTATCACCATCCTCCTGGACCACAGTTACTGTGCTGGTGTCAGTGTCTCCCTTCTCACTATCATCCCCCACAAGCATGGATGTAACAGTTCTGGTCATAAAAATCTGAGACACAGGTATGCCATCCCTTTGAACAACTCTTTTGTTGGTAGCTGCCACACAACCAGAGCCCACAGTGATAGAAGACACTGATGCAGACACAAGTGTGCTTTGGGGAAGTGGGACTGAAGTTGTACTCTCCTCAACAGAGTTTTTAGCTGCCTCATCCCCTCCAGCACATTTTTTCCGTGTACTGCACTATCTTTTAGCAGGCATTTTTATATGCTTCTTCAAAGCCTTGCCTTTCTCTGGGAGTATATCAACAAAGGATGTGTTACTAAGTGACTGTGTGGCTAACACCTCACACCTGCAGTACTGGCTTCCACGTCCAAACACAAAAATCAGAACAGGTAGCAGCACTCTGTACAACTAATACGATCATATGCTGTATGGTAGCCTATTCCATTAAAAGCAACAAGCATTTGTCAATGCCGAACGTTTGCTTGCAGGTATCTGCAGTGGTATTTGGCACTTGGACATGGCTTAAAAAAATCAGTGACAAAGAAGTACAAGCATTTGTCAATGCCGAATGTTGCTTGTTTCTATGTGCTGTTTAGGTATTTGGAAGTAATTGGAGTGCAAATATTGAAAATTCGCGAACTTATGAGCGTGCTTAGGAACTGCGCAATGCAGGCTTGTAAAACAGTCATTTTTAAGAATTTTTTCACCAAATTTTCAACATAGCCATTTTAAGGCTCATGAACAGTGTCACTGTGATTTTCTTAATGTGTCCCATACATTGATTTCGCACACCGACTGCGCCATTGTGGGCTACATGGGTGGAAACACATTTTGGGCAGGATGTGAAAAATGACAGCTGTACTGCTCATAAGGAGGTGTGGTAAAATGGCAATGTTGAAAATCTGGAGTGAAAATATTGAAAATTCGCAAACTGACGAGCGTGCATAGGAACTGCGCAATGCACACTCGTAAAACAGTCATTTTTAGGACTTTTTCACCAAATTTTCAACATAGCCATTTTAAGACCTCTGCTCATGAACAGTGTCACAGTGATTTTCTTAATGTGTCCCATACATTGATTTTGCACACCGACTGCGCCATTGTGCACTACATGGGCGGAAACACATCTTGGGCAGGATGTGAAAAATGACAGCTATACTGCTCATAAGGAGGTGTGATAAAATGGCAATGTTGAAAATATGGAGTGAAAATATTGAAAATTCACGAACTTACAAGCCTGCGTAGGAACTGTTGCAAGCACTGCGCTCGTAAAAACAGTCATTTGTGGAATTTTTGCACCAAATTTTCAACATGGGGTTTTTGGGACCCCTTCTCATGAATGATGTCACTGTCATGGCATTATTCAGGCCAGAAGGGTGATTTCATGCAGTGACTGTGCAGTGACTGCAAAATCACCCTTCGGGCTCAAATAACGCCATGACAGTGATGTCATTCATGAGTAGGGGTCCCAAAAACCCCATGTCGAAAATTTGGTGTAAAAATTCAAAAATGCCTGAGATATGCAATAAAGTTGAAAACCCCCTATCTAGCCCATTATACAGCTTACCGGCATTTCCTCAGTTCGCGGTCGGCTTTGAAGAGTGCAGACGTGTTCCCGGTCCACCAAAGATCATCACACCAAGCTCGGAGGTAAGCATGGGGTGAGGGTAATGGGGAGGTGGGGTGCGCAGTGGGTGGGTGCGGGTTGTGGGAGGGGCCTGGGAAAAGCGCCGTGGGACCGTTTTCAATTTACAGGTTTTTTAAAAAAAAAAGACGACGTGGGATGTTTGCCATGCTGGGGTGGGCTCCCAGCATGGCAGAAGGATGTCTGGGGGGGCCATGGAGCTGATGGGGGATTGGGCACCACCGTTGCCAGACGACACGGGATGGGACGTTTGCCATGCTGGTGTGGGCTCCCAGCGTGGCAGAAGGATGGCTGGGGGGGGCCTGGAGCCGATGGGAGATTGGGCACCCCATTGGCAGATGACATGGGATGTTAGCCATGCTGGGGTGGGCTCCAACGCCAGCAAGCACAGAGGCGGCATGATGCGGGTGCTGTGTATGACAAGCGGTGGTTTCTTTGAAGAGAAGACCGCTGTCTATACAACACCACCTTCATATGCAGGACTGCCACGCCTGCTCAATGGAGCAGGGGACTGCGGGAGGGCACACCTCCAAAGTGTCCCATTCTCGCAGGTGATGTCTCCGGCGATGCGCGTGTTTAACGTAAAAAGGTAGCTTTTTTCTTTCACCAAACAGGAATTAAGCAACACGGGGAAAGGGGGGCCAAGTAACCTACTTTAAATACAGATTAGCAGTGTCTGGACAATGGAAGAACTGTAATGTGTTAGTATTTACTACTACAATTTTTTGTTATATAAGAGGGTAGAGGCCACCACATAACATTGACAAACAAAGGTGCTTATGACGATCTGGACGGGCTCAGCAATCTCAGACAACTACTATATTAATATGTAGTTTTTTAGATTGCATGAATCAGGTAGTAAACAATGCTGTAACAGAGAAAGAGTAAGCAAATTCAACTGAAACAAGAACACTGCAATGCAGAGGCAAGCTCCGATAATAAAATACAGGGGAGAAATTCACCAAAGCAGGGAAACTGCATATGGACAAGTTAAAGTGGTCAACTAAAAGTACTTTCAATAGAAAAATATAGAACTGTTTCTTTACCCAGTTGAAGTGATGGTAACACATTTTAACAGCAAACAGAAGAACTGACCACACCCCCCCCCAAAAAAGGAATCAGCATTGTGTGTTCAAAACTTTGGAATTCACAACTAAAAGCAGAAGAATGGTATAACACAGGGTAACAGGAGCAGGAACTCTTGGAAGGATTAACTTTTCAGAGAAAGAGAAAAATATACTTGTCAAGATATTAGAAAAATAATACAAATAAGTAGAACACAATCAAAAATATAAAGGTTTAAAAGAAATAACAGTAAATCACTCACAATTTGTGAGAAATCTGTTTGTAAAAGGTTAGAAACTAGCCTGCACTGCTTTTACACACCTACCCTCCCCACTCAACTCCTTCACAGACACAGACAAAACTCAAAACTCACTAAACTACATATTAAGCAAAAATCCACTAAATTAGAAAATGTTCCCTACCAGCACTAGGAACAAACTGTATATCTGGGAGCAATATGTTCTCAAAACTAGTTTTACATAGGTTTTAAAAGGGTTTATTGGCTGTGATGTATCACAACAGACTGCTCTCCAAATAAATAGGCAATAGACTGTGCTGGAAACAGACTGCATGTGATTTTTGACCTTTATACCCACAGTGCAGTGCAAATTTCATCTTTGGAACATAATTTTGCTGCCAAATCAAAAGTTACACCAGCAAAATGTTCGCCAGTAGATGAAATTTAAATATGGAGGGGCAAAATTGTTAACTGAAGCCATCCTATGAGAAATTTTGCAATTATAAGAAATGAAAAACCCAGGTGAAATCGAATTTTGCCAGTGTGAAAAATGTAGCGAAATTGAGAAATTCTGTTAAATGTTTCGCATTTCACACAACACTAGTAGAGAGAGAGAAGAGATACATAGAAGGGAAGCAGTCCAAGGCAAAGTGGCAGAGAAAGAGGAAGAGAGGATCCAGGCTGGCAAAGCTGGACATTGAAGCTGCACTGTAAACAGTGTTGCTGCAGCTGAAGATGGGAAGGGTCATCTTAATGATTAGCTCCCTGCAGGTAGTAAGAAGGATACTGGCTTTGTTTCTATACAGCACACCCAGTTTAGGGTGAAGCTTGTAGTGGATTGCATCAATATGCACTGAGATGCTCAGGTGCCAATCGAGCCATAACCAAAGGTACTGTCGGAACAATGGGTCATAATATAACTTTTATAGTACAGCACTTGGATTTACCTTGGGCCTTAACCCAAAAGTATTTTCAAAAATTCCCCAACATAATTATAAAATTCAAATATAATAATATCCCTGTTCTCCAGGTTCTAAATAATGATAATACCACTTCTGCCACACTTACGAATATGAAAAATATATACATTTTATTAACACCTGTACAATCATTCTAAATATGCCTATTTAGTATAAATAGTAAGCATAATAAAAATAATGTAAACAAAATGGTAAACACAAACAACAAAGGATTCAGAAAATCAAACAATCCACAAAGAAATAAAACAAAACACATTTTAACAAATAAACAATGCAAATGAACAAGCAATGTTCAACACAGTAAATAGCATTGGCTATATACTAGGCTTTGAGCATACTTAGTATTTAGCATGACCTTCTGATATAAAAACATGCAAACTCATTACATTAGTGTTTCAGATGATATTTCTGTGTAAGACTTATTTCAAACTTCATAGCATGCAAAATGTATTTCCTTTTGTCTGTATTTCTTAACCTATATACCCAAGGTTTTGTAATTAAGAATCAAGTGCACAATGTTACCACCCCCAAATAGCCAAATTGGAGTATTAACATATTATTAATTAAAATAATTAAAAATAATACTTCAATTTCTAGTTATCTGTAGACTTGGTCTTTTTTACTTTTAACTTTCAAAATCTTGGTGAGAAGTGTTTCTTCTGATCCTGGATAAGTCCTCTCTCTTTTCCCCTCGAACCCAGGGCTGTAGAATCTTCTGATATAAATAAAGCAGTAGAGCTGGATCCATCTTGCTTGACATCACAAATCATCAAAATGTCACTTTTCAGGATTTGGGCAGAAAAATCAAAAAACAAGGTTTTAGCAGTTCAGCTGCACAACAGTTTGTAAGAAAGGATTTCCCTGTGGACAGCAAAGTTGTTTAAGTAACTGGATTCTAGGACTCCTTCCTGTTTTGGTTCCTTCCTGCTCTCAAACCTGCAACTCTGGACTCACTGTTATCCAACAGCATTGCAGACTTGCTGGCTGGTGAATTTAAAAGTCAGTCTCTTACCCAGTCCTTCAGCAGAAATTCCAAAACATTACTTTTGTCCAGATTCTCAGTATGTAAAACATAGGCCTTGCTTCATCCAGTATTGGAAAGAGCCTTTCCTGTAACAGGTAGTTTCAGCAGTTGCTCCCATTGCAATATTATGCAGACTTTCAAGCTTCTCCTTAGCACCCCCCGGTGGATACAAAGGCTTAACCAAATGCTGGTCCAAACAAGGTGTGGCTCTAGACTTTTGGCCTACTAAAACCACCAAAATTAATAAGACAGCCAACATAGGTACTCACACACCAAATGATCAGGCAGTTCTGAAATGGACTCAGCCTAATTTGCATATATGTTTCTATGTTGGGTGGCATGATCACCAAACTCTGAGTAGTCCTTGCAGATGACGTCTAATGACATTCAGCACCACCAGGAAATCAGTTTTTTTTAGAAATGATTTTAGTCTAAGACAATTTTTTTTTCCAATTATTTAACCAGGAAAGACACACAAAGCTGAACGCTTGTTTACAGGTGCGACCTGGGAGCACAGGGAAGTTAAGTGACTTGCTCAGGACCAAACACTATGCAAGTGGAGGCTGTGGGATTCAAACCCAGGTCTCAAGATTTCCGGCTCAGAGCCTTTAACCACTGTGCTATACTGCAATGCAATGTTTTTGCATCAAACAATTTTTCTTTCTTGCATCTATGGGCACTCTGGCACAAATGTAAAACTTATAGTATTAGATACAGCTCAAAATCAGGATTTATTTGAGACCAAACATAATCGTGCTAATTCTAATATAAGACCTGCAGTTTATAAAAACCTTAACATAGAAATATAGAAACACAGAATTTGACAACAGATAAGGACTGCCTGGCCCACCCAGTCTGCCGATTTCCCTACCTAATGGATAAGCTGCAGATCCTAGTTAACCAACAGCCTCCTTCTTCCTACCCCCACTCCCTAGAATTGCCTTATGACTGTCCCATGCATGCTTGAATTCAACCACTGTTTTTGACTCCACAACCTCCTCCGGAAGGCTGTTCCATGCATCCACAACCCTCTCTGTGAAAAAAATACTTCCTTACATTACCTGTGAGCTGCCCCTCTCTATCTTCAAATTGTGCCCCCTTGTTCTTGCACACCTCTTTTTCTGAAAGATGCTACCCTCTTGGACTTTGTTGATTCCCTTGAGGTACTTGAACGTTTCTATCATGTCCCCCCTCCCTCCTTTCCTCGAGGTTATACATGTTAAGCACCTTAAGTCTCTCTTCATATGTCTTCCAGTGCAGACCCTGCACCATTTTAGTTGCCCTCTTCTGGACTGCCTCCATCCTGTTTATGTCTTTGCAGAGACTGGGTCTCCAGAACTGCATGCAGTACTCCAGATGGGGTCTCACCAGCTGTCTGTACAGAGTGATAGCAACTTCCTGTTTCCTACTGGTGATGCCTCTCCATATGCATCCCAACATTCTCCCAGCCCTCCTTACTGCCCTCTCACATTGCTTGCCCAACTTTAGGTCATCTGATATGACTACCCCCAGGTCTCTTTCCATTTTTGTTGTTGTTAGTATCTCACCCCCCATTGTGTACTCTTCCCTGGGTCTTGGTTTCCCAGGTGCATTACCTTGCACTTCTTAGCATTGAATCTTTGCTACCATACATTTGACCATTCCACCAACCTTGCCAAGTCCCTTCTCATCCTTTCCACCTCACCTTGTGTATCAACTTTGTTGCAGATCTTTGTGTCATCTACAAAGAGACATACTTTTTCTTCCAGTCCCTCTGCAATGTCGCTTATAAAGACATTGAAGAGGACCAGTCCTAGTACTGAACCCTGTGGTACCCCACTACTAACCCCCCTTTCTTCAGAGTGGACTCCATTTATTATTACCCTCAGTGTCCTGTTCTCCAGCCAATTCTTTACCCAGGCTACCATCTTGAGACCCACTCCCAGGCTGTCTAACTTGTATATTAATCTTTTGTGTGGGACTGTGTCAAATGCCTTGCTAAAGTCTAGATATGCCATGTCCACAGCCCTTCCCTGATCTACTACTTTGGTCACCCAGTCAAAGAAATCGATTAAATTTGTCTGACATGGCCTTCCTGCTGTTTCTCCATGCTGCCTTGGGTCCTTTGCCCCTCTGGCCTCTAGGTTCTCGACAATTCTTTCCTTCAGAAGTGATTCCTTCATTTTTCCTATCACTGAGGTTAAGCTAACGGGTCTGTAGTTGCCTGTTTCTGCCCTGCTCCCACTTTTGTGAAGTGGAATCACATCTGCCCTCCTCTAGTCCTCAGGTACCACCCCATCCTCCCATGATTTGTTAAAGAGGGTAGTCAGTGGTGTCACTAGTTCTACCCTTTGTTCTTTTAGAATTCTGAGATGAATCCCTTCAGGCCCCATTGCTTTGTCCACCTTCAGTTTTAAGTGTTCTTTCAGAACCCTTTCTTCTGTAAATGGGCTGGTATCAACTTATGTATCCAGAGTGTTTCTATTGTTTAGTTTAGGTACCTCCCCCTCTTCATTTGTGAAAACTGAGCAAAAGTATTTTTTAGTATCTCTGCCTTTTCACAGTCACCCTTTGCCCACCCCCTCCCCTTTATTAAGCCTCACTGTCCCTCCCTTGGTCCTTCTTCACTCCCTGATGGACCTATAAAATGTTTTATCCTCCTTCTTAACTGTTTTGGCTATCTTTTCCTTGGTTTGGGCCTTTACTGTTCTGCCTGCCTTCCCAGCTTCCTTTTGCTTTAACTGATACAGTTCTCTGTCCTGCTCCTTCTGTGTTTCCTTGTACTTCCTGAATGCTTTCTTTTTCTCCCTAACCTTCCCTGTCTCCTCCTTTGAGAACCATAGTGGTTTCTTACATCATTTTGTTTTGTTTATTTGCTTCACACAAAGGCTTGTTGCCTCTGTGATGGCAGTTTTGATTATTCCCCATTGTTCTTCCATCCCTCCTTCCTGACCATTTGCTAGAGCATTCCTTAGGCACTCACCCATTTTGGCAAAGTCAGCACTCCTGAAGTCCAGTGCCTTTGCCTTTGTATGGCTTGACTCTACTGCTGTGTTTATTGTGAACCATACTGTTTGATGGTCACTAGTTTCCAGATAGCTACCCACTTCTAAATATGTGATCCTCTCACCATCTCCATTTTTTTTTTATTTTTATTTATTTTTATTTATTGCAAGATCAGTTTTACAACCTTTGAGTCAAAGACTCGTTTACAAAGGTACCTCATCAAGAAAGGTGGGGGAGACGACAAATAGAGTGGTGTTAGGACAGGGATGACAGACAGGTTAGATACATAAAATATACATTTGGAGAGTGCAGACAGCGAGCTGTACTGGAGCAACTTGTGTAAGGTGCTAACATTGGTAAAACAACAGGAGATACGTTATTCAATTAACAACATATACTTGAAATAATATGTAGAGTTAGAAGAGGACGGCGGGTGCTTGAAAAAGTATTAGAAAGGACGACACCGTGCAGCTACAGACATTTAGCATCGGTTGTCAATAATATAGCTGGCGGAGGGCAATTTTGAAATGGCAAATGCCTGGGATCTTGGAGATGGTTTCAGGAAGGAGTTGAACCAGGACGGGGCTAGGTGGTGGAAAGATCTTTGGCAGCGGGAGGTCCTTGCTCTGGGAATGTTGAAAGTGGCTGCAGTGGCATACCAGGTTGGCAGGGATCTAGCAGCCCGCTGCAGAGGTCCAGAGACCCCAGGAGGGCAGAGACCTGACATGGATTTTTTGGCCAGTAGGCAGGTTTGATATTTCAGTCTTTCCTCAAGAGTGAGTATTTTTGTGGCGGAGTATAGCAGACAGGTGTGGGTTCTGCTGTGGGCACCGGTAAGGAGCCTACAGGCTTTGTTGATGGAGGTCTGGATTTTAGATAAGGCAGAGGCATCAGCAGCTGCGTAAACCGGGAGTCCATAGTCAGCCAGTGATAATACCGAAGAGGTGATGGCAAGTTTTAAGGCGGGTTCGGGGAGACAGTCTTTGTGGCGGTAGAGAAGACCGATCCTGGAGTTCATTGCAGATGCCAAAGCTTTAAGGTGGGCGTGGAAAGTTAGGCCGGTGTCAAAGGTGATGCCCAGGTACTTTAGGACGAGACTTGCTCAAGAGGGAGGGCATGCTGGTGGAGATGTGGAGGAAAGTCCCTGGCATTGTTTTGCCGATGAGAGAATAGCATGGACTTAGTTTTCTTTAGGTTCAGGACTAGGCGGTGCTTATTGAACCATTTTTCGGTTTGGAGGAAGGCGCTTTGCAGCATGACTTGGAGTGGGAGTGGGAGTGGGTCAGGGTGTGATGCAAGGATAACAGCATCATCAGCATAGAGTAAAATTTTACTGGAACAGGAGCTGGGGAGGGTGTTCAGGAATAGGCTGAAAAGGGTCGGGCCAAGGATGGAGCCTTGGGGACCCCCGAGTGTACAGGAAAGGTAGAGGAGAGGTCCCATTTAGCTTGACTCTTTGGGACCTGTTGTGTAGGTAGCTTGTGAACCACTTCAGGGGGCCGGCTGCGAGACCCAGTACACTAAGGGAGTTTAGTAGCAGGGGGTGGCACACCGTGTCGAAGGCCTTGGACAGGTCTATAAAGACTGCCCCTGAGATGACCTTTGTCAAGTGCAGAGTGAATGTGGTGGGAGAATTCCAGAAGGGCAGTGGACGTGCTATGGCCAGGGTGGAAACCATGTTGCTCTGGACAAAGGAGGTTGTAGTTAGTAAGATATTCAGAGAGCTGTGTGTTCACTATTTTTTCTAAGGCTTTGGATGGGGGAAGGATGGAGATGGGCCTGTAGTTATTAGGCAGAGTGCGGTCCCCAGATATATGGATGGGGGTTACTTCAGCTTGCTTCCAGGCCTTAGGGAATTGGCCGAGGCATAGGGATTTGTTAATGATAAGTGTCAGCGGGGTAAGCATGACATCCAGCACGAGGCAAAGTATCCTGGAGTCGAGAGGGTCATTGATAGGGTTCTGAGAGGCGAGGGATTTTATTAAGAAAGGTTTGGCATCGTGGGGTGAGATCATACGGAAGTGGAATTGTGGCCTGGAAATGGGAGCGTGGGTGGGTTGTGCAACCGGGTCTGAAAAGTGGGCCGGGAGGACAGCACTTAAGTCAGTGAAGGTTTTGTTAAGGCAGTCAGCGATACAGGTGGGGTCAGTCGAGACAGTCCCATTTATGACAATCTGGGATGGAGGGGGGGAGCGGGTCTTACCATTTAAATCTTTAATGTTGTCCCAGAAGGCTCTGGACGAGCCCCAGGAGGATGTCAACGCAGCCTGATAGAATTTAGCTTTAGCCTGCTTGATTGACCAGGTGCATTGATTGCTGGCTGTCCTGTAGGCTAGTCTGTCAGCAGGCCTACCGGAGTCATTAGCTAAGTGTCAGAGGTTATCTCTCTTTTTTAGTTGTTGGATCAGTGCAGGAGTTATCCAAGCAGCAGTCCGTTTTTGTCCTAGGAGGCTGAGGGGTGCATACGGGTCACAGGCAAGGTTGAGAGGCAGTGGAGAGGTAGGTTAGGGCAGAGTTAGCGTCAGGAGAGCTGTCAATGGGGACCAGTCGATATGGGCGAGGTGACATTTGAGGTTGGCAGACCTCCGGGGAAAAGGCGCGAGGATCCTACTGTACCCAGGGCAGAGGGTGGGGAGGACCAGAAGCAGATGACAGGGTGGTCACTGAGTGAGTCCGCAAGGACTTCAACGGAGACTATTTTATGAGGCCGGTTAGAGAGGATAACATCCAGGAGAGAGCTAGTTCCTGTGACTTTGTTAAGTCTAGTGGGCTGAGTGACCATTTGGGACAGGTCAAGGACAGCAGCCTCATTCTTCAAGTTATCAGCCGACGGGCTGAGCCAATTGGAATTTAAGTCACCCATGATTAATTGTTCAGCTTTCGGGGGTAAGGTCACCAGGTAGTCAAGGAGAGAGGTGGCCGCAGAGTCTTTGTGAGAACCCGGGGGTAGATAAGCCGCAGTTAGATAGAGTGGGCCACGTCCAGGATAGGGTGAGACTTTTAAGGTGATGGCTTGCGCCCATGGTTTAGCTCAGGATTGGAGTGCTGAGCCCAAGGACCCAGTTGCTAGTTAGTAGATAGCACATTCCCCACCACGCCTGCCCATCCCCGGTATCGGCTCTGAAATGGTAAAGCCAGGAAGGGAGATGGCAGAGCCAGGCGCGGAGGAGCCAGGTTTCAGCAAGCAGGAGAATATCCAGGAGTGTTGGGTGACCCAACACAGAAGGGGCTGAAGTTTTCTTTAGGAGACTGCATATATTAATGAAGGCGACTCAAGGCCTTTGCCATCTGTGGGAGGGCATTGCTGGGACAACGGCCCGGGTTTGGGTTCACGTTGCGGAGGCAGGAGTAGCAGGAGAATTAAATGCCTCACATGATGTTTGAAGCTGGTGGTGGGGTGCATATGTGGCCGACGGGACCTCGACTGGGAGGAGCAGGGATAGGAAGGAGAGAGAACAACTGGGGCGCTAGCCGGGAGAATCCCTTGAAAGGAAACACACACTGAGTGTACCACAAGTGGCTGGTGGGTGGGGTGGCACAGAGGTCCCAGGGTACGGGAGGGATTTGGGGGATGAATAGAGGGTAGATGGGGTAATCCGATGGTAGGCAGGGGATTGCCGAGTGGGGGCAGTAATGCTTTTGGTGAGGCTGGTTTAGGGGGATACAGAGGGGCGAGAGAGAGAGAGCATAGGGTGCTGTAGCAGGGAGGAGGGCCAGCATGGCTAGGACTATGCTTTGGGTGAGACATTTCCAGTATAGAGCAGGAAGGAGGGCAGGTCCTCTAGTGCTGGAATGATATAACCAGCAAATGGAAAAGTAGGCTGATTGGTTTTGCACCTCATGTGACACAGAAAAGTACACTACATAAGGAGAGCCGAGCAAGGGTGGTGGTGGGGGCGGTGGGGAGCCGAACGCATAGCGTTCGGCGGGGTTATTACTAGTGCACCGACTGCAGAGGGACAGAGGGTGATGCGAGCCGAGTGGAAAAAAGGTGCCAAAGCCGCGATTCAAAATGCAGAGCAGAAGTCCACAGGTAGGCTGGCGGCTGGCTCACTGACTGTCGCGATGTGTTTTATATTTTCTTTACTTTGATTCCCCAGGTGAGAGTTCCCCAGGCAATAGTTTACCTTCACTGACCCCTGCGCGACCAAAACGGCTCCTCGGGGGGTGGGGTGTCCTGGCGGCAGGTAGAAGTCTGCAGGGAGGGCAGTTCAGCTTTGCCCTCGCGACCAACGGCTCCGCTCCTCGGGGGGTGGGGGTATCCTGGTGGTGGTTGCAGGATCCAGGGAGGGCACTTCTAGTGCAGCCCTCACGACCATCCAGCTCCTTGGGGGAGGGGGGAATGGATCTGTGGAGAAAGAAGCAGAGTTTAAGTAGGCAGCAGGGGGGAGTAGCGATTAGGGGGCGGGCAGTGCAGGCGGGGGGGTTTTGCAGCTGAGATGCGTGTGGCAGGATTAAGTAGGGAAGATGCTGTAGCGAGTCCAATAAATTAATTATATATGGACTACAGAGGTTCGGGAAAGGAGAGAAAAAGAGCGGGCTGGCAGTAAAACGGGCAAAATGGGAGAGAAAAAACAAGAGAAAACTGTTTACAAAGCAGTACTTTAGGCTCAGAACTATGTACTAACAAGCAGGCAACACAGTGCAAAAAACAGGAAAAAACATCTTCAATTGAGAGTACCAGGTCTAAGATTGCTCCCTCTTGAGTGAGTTCCAATACTAGTTGCCTAAGGCATGCCCCCTGTAGGGCATCTAGAATGACCCCACTCTTAAAAGTGGCTGCTGCAAATGTACTTCAATTAACTTCTGGCATATTTAGATTTCCCATCAGCAATATCTCCCCTGTTTTTGCCATTCTAAGAATACTTCGATACTTCCTATCATTTCCTTGTCCATGTCCTCCCCCTGAGATGGGGGTCAGTATATAACCCCTGTGTGGATTGTGGTGCCATTGCCTGTCTCCAAATTGACCCACAGTGCTTCCTCTCCTCCCTGTTTACCCTTTTGTTCTGAAGCTTTGATTCCTTCCCTTATGTAGAGAGCTACTCCTCCTCCTTCTCGTTTACCCTCCCTGTCCCTCTTGTAGATAGCGTATCCTGGTATGTTTACATCCTAGTCATGATCCTGTGTGTACCATGTTTCTGTGACTGCCACGATATCCAGATGTTCCTCCTCCATCAAGGCTACTAATTCAGGAAGCTTGTTACCCAGTCTACAGGCATTAGTACTCATTGCTTTCCATTTTTTGATGGCTTTACCTCTTGTAGCACTATCCCTGTCCTCACTGACTTTGCTTTCTCCACTCACCCCTGTCCTGCTCCCTACTGACCTTTGTACCTTGGTCTTTCCCTTATTTAGTACCCTGCGTTGTAGAGGGAGGCTGGGAATTCCCTGCTGCTTATCATTGCCTCCCCCTTGACTAGTTTAAAAGCTTGCTAAATGTTCCAGGACTAGGTCCTGGTAATCCACGGGAAATGTATTCTTCTACTGTATAGTCCTTAATTGTGCTGTCTCTCCTGATGTGTTCCATTAGACAATTTATTTTCTTCCCCACATAATGGGGGGGGGGAGCAAAAAAGCCACACAAGTAGACAGATCTTCACTGTTTCAAAATTTTTATTCTTTTATTTAATTTCCGGCCCAAATCCTCTACGTTTCACTAATAAATATTGGCTTCCTCAGGAGGTGCCTTTACAAAACCTTAAAAAACATAAACACATTTATAAGTATCCTGTCTACAACTAAGCTACTATTAAATATCCAACATTTCATTTTACTAGGTAATGACGGCCACTTACATCTTAACTGATGTTCAAGATAGATATATCCTTCTTTTAGATTATTTGTTTCCACAATAAATTCTAAAACCAAATAGATTCATGAACATACTAGGCAGCGTATTCTTGCATTTACACAACCTCATCATTTAAAATGGCAATCTAGCCACTCCTTTATATATAAAGACATGTATTTTAAACCATGACAATTACCACTTAACCCTCATACTAATTAATTTTCTAATTAATGTCATGTTACTATACTTGATGTTTTAAATTTTTTCTATATTACCCATTCAAATCCCATTTTCAACGTGTTTTTATGCTTTTCTATGCCCCATTTTAATGGTTACTCTGTGAAAAACAATTAAACATACCACAAATGCATTATTACCTTTATAACATCATTTACACTTAAACATTGCATGACAATGTAACTCTCATATTTTATACTATTGTTCTATTTATGCAATTGATGATATACACAGTTTTACTCTCTAATATGATACCACAAAACTCATAAATGTTAAACTGTTTACTGCATAACTTATTCCATGATGTGCATTTTTATACCAATATTAATCATTCTCTTTCCCTCAATGTCAAATACTCCTATAACATTCATACAAATCAAACTTGTTTCATAAACTGTTCTTGACCAGACTTAATCATTCAATCTTACAGCTTCTTTATCAGAACATGCTTGTATCTTTTAGACTTGCGACTCAGTCTCTAATATTTCCAGCGCGCCCTGCTGTGCCTCAAAACCCTATACCTAATCGCATCCCCTTTTCATTTTCTCTAAAATGTGCTCAATGGCATGCATTTTATTTTTCAATTCACATTCCTTTATACGTCCTCAAACAAACATGCTCGATGCATCTCTAACTCACAGTTGCCAAACATCAATGCATTTAAAATTTTCCCCAGGATTTGTCTGGTTTACCTACTATAGCTTTTCCAGCACGCTGTATGCCGTTTAGGTTTTCCTTATATTACAAGTGACATTCCTTTCCAGCTTTCCCATACTCATCAATTACTTCATTTTAAAGACTGTATTACCTACTTGTCTTTTAAAAGGTTAGCATATTGATTTGAAATTTACCTCAGAATGCGCCCAATTTTATTAAGAATGCTTGTCTCGAACACGCTGCATGCTGTGTGTATTATTCTTCTGTTAAAAGCAAAATTTTCTTCTAATTCTCTCCCTACTAGTAATGTATTACATTTAAACTATTCTACCAACAGCTCATGTAACTCTCTTACCTTATCCTTCTCCTTTAGTTGAACTTACACTTCAGTACTCATTTGATTTTGAGTGGTGTTAAGCGTACCACTCTATTTTTATGCGCCTGACCTTATTTAGTGACATCACTATTCAGACTCATTTGCTCTGATTTTATCCATTTTTAAAGACAGGTCTTTCATGAGCGATGTCTTTATAATGACATCTTGTTTTTATACTATAAAAATATTTTTTATATTTAGTTAAATAACTAAATGCATTATTATTCTACCTTTTCCACCATCTCTTACTCCAAATATACATTAAATAAATTGAGATCTTTCTAATCACATCTTATTTTACACTGGGTCCTTATGTTATAGTGATGACTGTGCTTTTGTATGTAGCTCAAAGGCTAGACACCTTTCTACCATTCTTATTATATTACTTTAATGTAAGTTACATAGTCTTTTTGATCACATCTTATTCTATACAGGGTCCTTATAATGATAGCCATACTTATATTTATAGCCTTAAGGCTAAATATCTTCCTACTATCTTTTTTCTTCTAATATGAGTAGCGTCTTGTATTTACAATATTTTTAGACTTTTTTTTTATATCTCATCTAATTATATACATGGTCCTTCATACTGGACCCTATATCTACTCCACTCCAGTTCTGATATGTTATACTCAACACAGAAAATCTAATACATTTTTCAGAACTCTCTTAGCTATGTTTATTTAATTTGTTTTTTATAATTTAAACTTTATTAGTACATTTACTTTTTTAAAGGGCAGTTACAGCAGATCAAGGTATGACATACCACATGTACAATAAGAACTACCCTTCCCGCCCACCACCCCTTACAGCAGCAGACTATATCACCCTAAAGTGCAGTAAATATTTCTATTAGACATATGAATGGGACTGAGGTGTGGGATAATCATCAGTGAGACAAGGAGAGTAAAGAATGGAGGGGATCTCATATTTTACCATGAGCTGCTAGTCTGTTATCAAGACTTGCAACTACCCTTTCTGTTTGGAGATTAGCCATGATTTCATGCAACCACTCCTGTAGAGATGGGGTGGATTGGTCCTTCCAATGATGTAAAATGAGTTGTTTAATGGAAAGAGCAACCATGGAGATATGGAATTTCCTGATTCTAACTTTAACCAGGGACATGTCCCCTAGGAGACAAATCTCAGGAATAAAATACTCCTGAAGGCCCAGCAGGGGATCCAGAGACATCGCAATTGAATTCCATAAAGGGAAAACTTTGAGACAGGACCAGAACATGTGAAGGAGCGTTCCTTCTTCTTGCATGCACCTGGTACATGTGCTAGAGTTCGAGAAACCCCATTTCTTTAGCTTAACCAGGGTACAATACATATTATGTAATATATGGTATTGCATAAGATGCAGTCTATCCTGGGAAATGTATTTGTGACAGGATCTCCATATGGGTTGCCAATCCAACTGGTATTGAGGGAGGAGTGAGTTCCAGAATCTAGTAGGTCCAAAGGAGTCCCCATATTTTTTTATAATACAACACTCTGTATATCTTTGATATGGTGCCTGAGGATCCAAACAGTAGGGAAATTTCAGGCATCAAGGCTGATACTTTCTGGGAAGGGGGAGTATTCCCTAGGACTAATGTGAGAAAGTGTCTTAACTGCATGACCTTAAAGTGAGATGAAACCAGAATGAGAAACATTTTAATAATTCCACCAGGGGACAACCAGTGCCCATCCCCATCCACCATGGAAAGCAGTTTTCCATCACCTAATTGGGGCAACCATTTACTGGGAATTTGCTTTCTGTTAATAGTAAAAGATGGGGAGTTCCAAATAGATTGAGCTAAATCAGTCTGGGTAGAATAATGGAGAAATAAGCATAACTGTGCATAAACTCTTAAAGAGATACCTACTGTGGTACAGTCAGCCATCTTTACATGAGACAGTTTGAGGTAAAATAAGGATAAGAGGTCCAGGTGTTTAGCTTTAATTGTATCTAATTCAATCTTAAGCCATACTGGTTGTTCCATTTCAGGGCCTGGGGATATCTATCTCACGCATTTTGCTAGGTGACTGGCCCAGTAGTATAATGCCATATGGGGAATCCTCAGCCCACCCCTCAAGTTTTGGGGCAGCTAGTTTATAATAAGCCAAACGGGGATATTTATCAGCCCAAATAAATCTTGTAAATATACTGTGCAGCTTCTTAAACCAGTGTATAGGAATAAAAGAATTGAGAAGGGATGGGGGTAGAAAATTCTAGGTAATACATTCATCTTAATTATGTTAATCCTGCCCCATAATGATAAAGGAAGTTTAGACCATCTGTCAAGGTCATGAATAATAACCTGTGAGAAAGAGTCCAGATTATCTTTAAACCATGATGAGGGGTTACAGGATAACTTGGTGCCCAGATACCTAAATACTCTAGGAGTCCAACCTAAGCCTAAGGGACTGATATCATCATTGAATACCTTGTGGTTTAATGGGAAAAATAAGGATTTACTGGTATTCAGCTTGTAGTTGGATAGCTCGCTAAATCTGGCTATTTCATTCAGTAAAGGTGGTATTGATGAAACTGGATGGGAGAGATGTATCAACAAATCATCTGCATAAGCAGTGAGTTTGATTTCATGTCGCCCAACCTGGATACCTTGTATAGATGTATTTTTGAGAATGTTTTGAATGAGGGGTTCCAAGTGTAAATTAAACAACAGAGGCGATACAGGGCAACCCTGCCTAGTACCTGAATAAAGTGGGAAGGAATTAGAGAAGACCCCATTAACTGAGATTCTTGCTGTAGGGGATTTATATAGTGCAGCAACCCAGGATATGAAAACTGGAGGGAATTTGAAGGCACACAGTACTTTAAACAAAAAAATCCACTTTACCCGATCAAACCCCTTCTCGGCATCCAGAGAGACCAGGCCTGCAGGGAACTCAGCGTCTCTGGTAGCCGAGAAGAAGTGGGATAACGTGTGCAAATGGTCAGCCGATGACCGTCCCTTCATGAATCCTGCCTGATTCATCCCTATTAACACAGGGAGTACCGTGGATAACCTGTTAGCTAAAATCTTTGAGAGAATTTTAATGTCTTGATTTAGGAGGGATATAGGCCTATAACTTTGGACAAGCTCTGGGTCCTTGTCTGGCTTGGGGAGAAGCACTATCAGGGCTTCAAAGAGATGACAGTCAACCTCTGTCCCAGATAGAATATGCTGAAATAATCTATTAAGTATTGGTAATAAAAGTTCTCGATACAGCTTGTAGAAAAGGAAAGAAAATCCGACAGGCCCAGGAGTTTTATCTGAGGGTAAACCATTAATAAACTCAGTGATTTCTTCCTGTATTATAGAAGAAATGAGAGAGTCTTTATAATGTGCTGGGAGGGAGGGCAGGCAAGAGCTCATCAGATACTTCTCCATGCTTACAGGGCTGGAGGGGTGCTCCATGTCCCCATACAGTGTTTTGTAGTATGCTGCAAATTCTTGAACTATCTCAGTAGGAGATGTTTTCAGGGACCCATCTGCTGATGCCCTGATAGAAGGGATAAATCTCACAGATTCTTGTTGCTTAACACGGAGTGCCAATAGGTGCCCTGCCTTCTCACCTTGATCGGTGTAACTCACTTTAGTGCATATAATAGCTAACTCTGCCTTTTCGCGAAATAATTCTAAATATATATCTCTCAACACTAAGAGTTTTGTCTTATCTTCTGGAGAATTAGCTGAGACATTAAATTCAAGAACCTGAATTTGAAATAACAAAGATAATAATTCCCTTTCCCTAGTTCTTTTCCTAGCTGCCGTGATGCTAATAAGAACGCCTCTCATGTAGGCCTTAAAAGCACCCCATATAATATCTGATTTTGCACTGTTTAAGGGGTTGGACAAAAATAAAGCCTCAATGTGCTCCCTTATGGTTTGCAATATTTAGAATCTTTAAGCAATTGGTCATTAAGCTTACATCTTGTTTCTCTCTTTGAAACATCCTGAATTGCCAGTTCACACAACACCATGGAGTGGTCAGAGACAGGACCAAATTGGATCTATGAGATCCTAACCCCAGGCAGGAGAGTCTGAGAAATGAACATGTAATCAATGCGGGACTGCGAGCCATGTGCCAATGACCTGTAAGTAAACTCCTAGGACACATGAGACATCGCAGAGCCCGCATTGATCCAGTAGGTCCCTGAAAGCCCTCTGACCTAAAGAGACCCCCCAGTCCACCACCTGACCTGTCAAGGTTTGAGTCTACAACTTGATTAAAGTCACCCTCCAGGATAATCCTTATGGGAAGGAAAGGCAGGATTACATTTACAAGTCTCAAGAAGTAGCCAGGATCATCTGCATTAGGACCATATATGCTGCCCAATAACAAAGGTATTGACCAGAGAGTACCTATAACTAAAACAAACCTACCCTCAGGGTCCCTAATAACTTTAATTGAAACAAAGGGAATACCCTTGTTAATAATAAGCATGACCCCACAACTATTTGAGGAGCCTTGCGCCTCATACACCACCCCCACTTGTCTCCTCACTTGTGAGGCTTCCTTTTCTAATAAGTGCAATTCCTGTAGAAAAGTTATCTAAGTACGTAATAGGCTTAAATGTTTGAGAACCTGATATTGCTTAGATTTTGTCCTGATCCCCTTAACATTCCACATTGCAAAGGTCACCTCCATGGCCATCTACTAAAGATTACTAAGTGTAATAGATTTGGCCCTGCGCTTAGGGTATATAACAAAGGTAATCTAACCCTACCCATTGCTGTTGTAAGGCCTCCCACCACCACCAACCCCCCATAAAAACCCAAGTCTGAGCCCCCAGTACACCCCACCCCCAACAAGAATACATAGTACTCACCCCTCCCCACCCCCAATCTGTCACAAGCAACACTTAGCACAGCACTGGGTCATATCCTCCCTCCGCCTCAAAATATCCTCCTAATGATAACCCTCATATCTCTTTATATAAAATAGTTTATGAATTGCATTAATGAGCCCTTAATACCTAAAGAGCAGTCTCGGGTTTCCAGAACCTGTGGACATATGTTAGTGAGTCCACTAGATATAGAGAAAGAAAGTGAAACCGGATATCACAACGTGAATATGGCAGGTCACCACAAAACTCCAAAATGAGAGTTGAAAAATGCCTGTCCCCCATAGGAGACTACATCAAGAACCAGAGCCAGGGGAAAAGCTAATATGGAGGGGTAACCCCATTATCAAGTTAAGAACATGAAAAAACAAGAGACCGGATAAGCCCTGAAACGAGATCCAGAAGCGGGAAAACATTAGGAGTGATTAACCAGGGATTGCTGACCCCTAGTTCCAAACCCCCCCCTGCAGAGCCAGGCTGGCAAAGTGATTGAGAGAAATACCTCTCGAGTCAAAATCACCAGACCTATGTTAATTGGGCGAACTGCGCCCTTTTGTAGGTCGTAACCTAGTCCAACCGCCTGCCAAAAGCACCGTGAAAGTCTCGAAACCGCCTGAGATCAGAAATTTCAACACATATCAACTGATCAAGATGCATTAACCAAAGCCTTCCCCCATATGTTCCCCCTAGAAATTAAATATGTAACATTATCCGGGATGCAGTCCCAAGTAAGCCATCACCAGGCCCCCCAAAAGGATTCCCCCTGAAATACTATTAACAGTAACAAGCCAGGGCCTGAATGTAGTAAGCGTCAGGCCATATACTAGTAACCCAGTTCCATTTGAGAACTTAAACAAAGCAGAATTCCATCATTAGAAGGAGCTTTCTCCAAGAAAAAAAAAAACGTGTAACAGTTCACTCAGCAGAACTCAGTGAATCCCGAAGATCAGGAGGCACTCTCAGGTCGTCCAGAACAAATCTGGCAATGCCGATTTAAGGCTTAGTAGCGCAGCTTCAGGATCCTCAAAATTGAGCCAAGAGCCGTTTGCTGAGACTTGTAACTTCACTGGGTACCCCATCCTGAACTTTAATCCTGCCGCTATGATCTTAGATACAATCGGGTGGAAGGCTTTACATTTCAATTGAACCAAATCAGGGATGTCTTGAGCAATTCTCAGCTTTGCCTTTGTGATCGCAAATTCTCTCACTGTAAGTATTACCTGAGCAACCACTCCCGTCGTCACGGGACAAAAACCACACCACTGGGTTTTGTCTTAACGTCGCTTTATTTGATCAAATCTTACACATGCATTTGGGACTTCTACAAAGGAGACCGTCCCTGATTAAAGTTTACAGCAGCTTTTTATAAGCTAGATTTTGCACTTCTTATCTTGAAAAATACCAACATTTCAGTATAAGCCAATCATAAGACAGCATAACAAGTTTTAGCAATGTAACAGAAAAACTCATTGATATGCATGAGGTACTTTTCCACTGCTTATTTCATTTCTTTCCATTACTGCTTGATACATATGCCTGGGTCAAGCTGACCTGAGAGAGACAATGAGTTTCACCACACCATAGCAACGTACAGCTTGCCTTCAATGCCACTACGTGCTGTTATCTTTATATTTTGCCCAGGCATGCTCTTATCTTTATATTTTGTCCAAGCCTGTTATTCAGGCTGGTACAACCAGTTCTGCTCAGTTTTATCTAGCTTTCTGTTTTACAAATGTACCTCAAGTAACCTCAGTACAAATTCTATAACCCTTAAAAAAAGAAAACATGAACTCAGAAATTTCTACTACGTTCATTATGACTTTGTTACAGCATGGTTTTCAAAGCAAGCATAACTTCAAGGCATATAATAGCATATAATAGCAAATATAGCTTTAGGTTTTTATAAAAAAAGCATACCTAAAATTCCTCACACTTCCCTTTGATACTTTGTATCAACTTGTTGACTATCATACTTTAGTCACATCTGGTACATCACAGAACGGGAACATCCTGGCTAATTCGCTAGGGTCTTGGTCCTCAGGGTGTAGGTGCAGTTGGGTGATGGTGCATGTACAGCTGCTGTGCTACACAATTGTCGCAAGAGAAATTTGAGCAACACAATCAGGAGCCATAATGCCAGTATCACTACCACGATTACTGCCACCTAGTGGAGGAGGGTAGTGCCCCAGTCACCAAATGTGCTTGAGAACCATGACCAGGGGTCCCAACCCGGTGATACAGGTGCATGCTCACTTAGAACACGTTGCTGTAGCGTTCGTATTCCCTCAATTACTTGCTCAAGTTCTTGGGAATTATCTGGTATATAGGTGCAGCATTCTTCCCCTATAATGGCACACACCCCCCCTTGCGAAGCTAATACATAATCAAGTGCGGCTCTATTCTGCAAAGCTATGATTCTAAGGGCTTTAATTTCAGCTGTCAGCAAGTCAGTTGATTTTAAGGTATCATTAACTAACGTTTCTAACTCATAGCTTAACTGGTCAATGTAATGCATGTTTTGAACAACACCCACCATGGGAAGATTCCCCCCCAAATTTTTCTCCCACTGGGACACGTTTATTCACGCTGGCACCTCCTTTTTGAACTTGATTTATATAGCTACACTGATGTATAGCAGATGCATTGTACTTATATACATGGGTCATGAGGGTGGAGTGTGGCTAGATAGCAGCATCCCGTCCACCCCATAGGTAGGAAAAAATAAGCCCTATCCCCACATACCCAGTATAGACCTGACAGACTGCCCACGGCAGTGAAATCAGGATGTACTGTGTGGGCATCTGCTTGAGAGCAGTTGGTTATGGTGGACTCGGACTTGGTGGTGCTGTTGTAGTGCCTACAATATTGGCACGTGGACCATCCCAGTGGCGCTAAACTCACGGTTAATTGTTTATTACACAGGCAGAGCCTGGCTGATATTTTCTGCTGTCTAACGTCTAGATACAACGGGGTTGACACATTTGTATCATTCGGTGGGCTGTACCATGCAGTAAAATCATGCCCCCGAAACACAGTTAGGTTCTTTATTTTGTTTGTAGCATAATCTGGGGCATTAGTGATGTTTCTTCCCCTGATGGCACCGAGAATCTCGCTGGCCTCAGTGCTATTTACAGGCTTGGGTTTTAGGTGGAGCCCTACGGCTGCAGAGAAAGGAGAGCTAGTGCATACATAGCAATCAGAGACATTAGCATTATTAGCATGTAAGTTCATTAAAGTCCACCAAGTGTTCGTAATGTGCAATGGCTCTGTGCTGTGGCGGGAGCAGTTGCCTCCCTCGTATCCAGAGCCCCATAGCAAAAATAGCAGCGATAGTCCGAACGAAAATAGAATGATAACAATTTTCATGGTTGCTCAGTTCACTGTGCAGTTGTATCGACTGTAGAGGCTGTCACCAAACGACAATGAGATGCGTGAATCCACATTTCTCTCTCCCGCGATCTTTATGGCAGTGGCGGTAGTCAGGAGCACTTGAAATGGTCCTCGCCACCTCGGGGCACACCACTTTTTTCTTCGGAAGTCCTTGATAACCACGAAGTCTCCTGGCTGTATCCTATGCAGGGGTCCCTCCAAGGGAACTGGAAGTACAGCTTTTACCCTAGGATAGAGAGATCTTAAAACAGCATTAAGAGATAAACAATAGGCAATCATTTCATTATCTAAACCGTGCGATGTTATTCGGTTTTGTGGGAAGGGGACATTTGTCATTCTGAGAGGCCTTCCCCATCAAAATTTCATGAGGTGATAAACCCATGGGGCCAGTTCTCCCTCTCACACTCATTAGGGCTATTGGTAGTGCTTTTACCCAACTAAGGCCAGTATCTGCCATAATGTTGGTCAATTTTAGCTTTAATGTCTGATTTGCCCTTTCTACTGCCCCTCCCGATTGTGGGTGGTAGGCACAGTGCGTTCGTAAATCCACTTGCAGTGCCTCACACAAGGTTCTGATGACTTCATTTGCAAAATGCAAGCCATTATCGCTGGAGAGCCGGTGGGAATCCCCACCTTGGTATGATTTCTCTAATCAGGGCCTTTGCTACTGTACAGGCTGTGGTTTTCCGTACTGGGAATGCTTCTACCCACTTTGAAAACATATCTATAATCACTAAGCAATATTTATACCCTTCACACGTGTCTAGCTCAATAAAATCCATCATTAAATGTTCAAAAGGTCCTGTAGGAAAAGGATGGGCAGAGGGGGTTACTTGGAGTCCTCTGCCAACATTATTTTGCATACATATTACACACTTTTTACAAAAATCTTCAGCATATACGGTAAAGCCAACAACATACCAATGTTTATTTACAAGGTCGACCACTCCACTTTTTGTCCACACCTTAGTGCTAGCATCAAATTTACAGTTTGTTTGCCAATTACGTTTCTCTTTTGCACTGGCCGACTGTTGTAAAGTTGCAACATCCTTTACTGAGAATAAATCAAGTTGGTTAGTTATAATCAAAGACATTAGAAATTTTGGAACATTCCCAGAAAGAGCTGCTTCCTTTGCAGCTGCATCAGCCCTCGCATTTCCTGCAGAAACAAAATCTTGGTTAGAAGTATGGGCTTGACATTTTACAATTGCTAACTTTTCTGGCTTCTGGATTGCTAACAGAAGATTTTTTACCAAATTCGCATGCGCAATAGGTTTTCCAGCTGCTGTTAAAAAACCCCTGTGTTTCCATAGGGTGCCAAAATCATGAGCTACACCAAAGGCATATCGACTCTCTGTGTATATGTTAACTGTTTTACCCTCGGCTATTATACAAGCTCTCGTCAGAATATGGGTTCAGCAGGCTGACGTTCGGGGGTAACTTTGCTCCTTCCACGACATAGTTTGGAGTACACACTGCATAACCTACCAAGGGGATCCTTTTCGTCTCTTTGTGCTGAGCCGTCAACAAATAATTCTAAGTCTGCGTTTGGAGAATGCGTCAGTGATATCCGATCGAGGCTTACAGTCTAAGTCAATTACTTGCTCACAGTCATGCTCCTCCCCCTCCTCCGGGGTTGGGAGCAACTTCGCTGGGTTTAAAATGGTGCACCTTTTCAAAGTTATGTTAGACATGGTTAGTAACACATTTTTATACTGAAGCAATCGTGCAGGCGTTAAATGAGCTGTGCGAGCTTGTAGCAGAATAGAATGTACAGAATGAGGCACATGCACTGTCAAAGCACAGAATCCTACCAGATCCATGCATGCCAAGACCGCTTCAGTAGCCACTGCCACTGACTGCTAGCAAGACACCATTCCACATACCACTGAGTCCAAACGCTTCGAGTAATATGCTATGGGCCTCTGCCCCCCTCCATGTTCCTGTGTCAAAACAGCTGACATGTAACCTCCCTTTCCATTTACAAACAAATTGAAACCCTTCTCATAATTTGGTAGTCCCAAACAGGGACTTGTGATCAATACATTTTAAGTTTTGCAAACTGGTCTCTAGACCAGGTGTCCACCTGATCTCCTCATTCATCTGCATTTTCGTGCCATATGGCTTCATGGAGGTTGTGCCAACATAGCATAATCCATTATCCAAGCTCTGCAATAGCCCACCATACCCAAAAAAGACATCATTTGCTGCTTTGTAACTGCGTGGCCATGCTGCTATGTTTTAATCCTCTCAGGGTCTAACTTTCTACCACTGCCAGACAACACATGACCCAAATATTTCACTTGCTCTTTACACAATTGCAATTTTTCTAGACACTTTATGCCCATTCTCAGCCAAGAAAAGTAATAAAGCTTTTGTATCCTGTTCATTTGCTTCCTTACTGGGGCTAGCAAGCAATAAATCATCCACATACTGTATTAGGGTACTGCCCAATGGGGGCACAAAAGCGGATAGATTCTCTGATTTGAGCTGAGAATACTGTGAGACTCAGCATAGCCTTGGGGCATATGAGTCCAGGTCCACTTTTTCCCTTTGTAGGTGAATGCAAACCATTCCTGGCTACTGGGTTCTATGGGATACTATAAACGATTTGCTAAATCAATGACTGTGAAATAACAGCTGTTATGTGGAATGGATGACAATACTGTAATTGGGTTTGGCACTCATCAGTAATGACATGTACTGCTTCATTTACCACTCTCAGGTCCTGCACAAAGCGGTAACTTCCATTTGGCTTTCTCCTGGTAAAATTGGTGTATTTACCGTTGCATATGGGCAGGGGACGATTACTCCCTCTCCACTAATGCTGCATGCACTGGGGCTATTACCTCCTCTGCCTCTTTACCCAGCGGATATTGATGCCTATTCGGTCTGTAAGAGGACTTTGGCTTGACCATAAGGGGTTGTGCATTCTTCGGTAATCCCACATCATACTTTGATTCTGCCCATAGCTTTGCTGGTAACTCATTTATCCAACTTACACTCTCCTGCATGCCTATTTCTTCACAAACCTTTCGCATTCTCTTTTTCATCCACTGACCTGAACTTTTCTGTTGATTAGGTATTTTTCACAGTTTCCAGCCTTTGATATTAACTTGCTTCCTACACGTTCCCAATCACGCAACTGTACCATTTCTGCTACCCATGGCCCCAATTCCTTCCACTCATGGGAGGGGTTCTCTGGCCAAAGAAATGTGTGGATATGACCCTGGCATTTGGAATACTTTCAATTGCTCCGCATTTAGTCTGACTGAGGCTGCACAATGATTCTTTGCCACATATATCTCTGACACCCAGATGGTCTGCTCTATGGGCTGTTTTCCCCACTCTTTGCACTCATAATCCATGTCCCGACCCCCTACTGCATAGTGTGTAGTGCAATGCAAATCTGTTTGTAACTGCAACCTACGATGTGTTATTTCTTCTGCCCACCCTTGTAACCAACACACTTCCCTTGGTTCTGTCAGTTCCCAGCTATACAGCCAATCCCCTGTTCTTTCAGCTATACACGGGTACAAGCCTATTCCTGGTGCTTCTATATTGACCCCCTCTGAGGTACAAGTAATTTGTGCATTTACCTTTGACAGGAGATCCCTTCCCAATAAATTCACAGGACAGGTCGTGCTACTGAGGAAAATATGTTGTAATTCCATTTTTCCACACCAAACCGGTAATGAGATTGTCAATTGCTCTCTTTGTGGTACTCCTGATGCCCCTATTGTTGTCACCATTCGACTGGATAAGGGTGCATTTAACTTGCTTCTTTGAATTACTGACATCGAGGCACCTGTGTCTATCAAGAAGGTCAACCTGGTGTTCATGATTATTAAGTCTATTACTGGAAAACCTTCTGGCATTGTTGAAGCACATAGCATTTGTGAAAAGGGGGAGGGGGAGTGTTCCTCTAACCTTCAGCTGTCATTGGCAAAGCCAACATTATTAGTCCAGAACTGAGGATCCTGAGGATTTCCACCCATCCTTGCTGTGATTTGGCTGCCACTGTTGTGGAGCAGGAGGTGGTGGGAGGCAAGAGGGCATTGGAATCTTGATTACGCTGCCACTGGTTTGCCTTTACACAATTTCTTGCTATGTGTCCCTGTTCTCCACAAGCAAAGCAGATGATACCCCCTTCCGGTCTGGGTCTTTGTCCTGCCGTTCCTTCCGATGGCTGCCCTTTTCCCCCTCCTCCCTGTGGATAACCTCCATTATTTCATCCTCTCTGTCTTCTTCTGTTGCCATTTCCACCTCCCTGTTGGGGCTGCTTATTGTCTCTTTCAAAATACATTAGCTGAGCCTTTTCTAGCTTTTCTTTCTTTTCCTTTTGTATCTCTTTCTGCTGTCTCTCAGCATGTTCAGCATACGGCACTAGGTCAGCCATTTTCATTGTCTCCCATCCAATGCACACTGTGGTAACTCCCAATCTAATTGGCTCACTCAGTCCAGCGCAAAAATCCATACCCAACTGATGCTGGTATGCGGGATTATCCGGTCCAATACTGGAAAATTGCCTAAAGACCCCCTGCAATCTTTCCTTGTAATCACGTACTGATTCCTCATCTTTCTGTCTTGTATCCCAGATACGAGGCCAGTCTGTCACATCCCTGTATTTTCCCATAGTTTTATGCACACAGCATTAAATTGTGGCATAATGTCGACCCTTAGCTTCTCTGGGTCCCAGGCTTTCCTTACCTCCACATGCCCTTTAATGTTCGGTCTAAAACATTCTCCAACCTCAGTCGAGATAGTTCATACATTTTGATTAAGTTTGTTAACTCCTTGATATATTCTTCTATGTTATTTTGAGGCTTTGGTATATCTTTCAGGGCCTCTCTCAACTCCTCAGGGTTCCATGGGCGGTCCACTTCAATGTATTTAGGGACTGCAGGCTGGTCTTCGGTAGCCAGTCTCCCTGCCTCGGGGTGTGGGTTGGGATAATGTATCAAAGGCAACTGCTGTTTTAGTTTCTGTCTTCCCCCTGCCTATTTTGGGCCCTTAGTCCTTGCATCAGTTTGCCTAAACACCAAAGCCTTCTCATCTCCCTTGCCCTGTACCTTTCCCACCAGTGACATAGATTCCACTGCTTCAACCAGGTCCTCTTCCGTCCCCTCTATTTCTATCTCCTCATCCGAGTCAGTGTCCAACTGAACAGGTGTGGGGGACCATTGGGGGGTTCTGACCGCAACCTCCCACATCGGAGTCACAGGAGGTTGAACAGGCTGTTTTTGAATTGGTGGGACCTGAGTTGGTAGGGCAGCCTGATGTACGACCTGCACTGGTTGTACTGCTTGGGCTGGTTGGGCCACCTGTACTTGCTGAGCAGGAAGGGCAGCCTGCACAGCTGGGGCAGCTTGTTGTTCAGGCTGCACTACTCCCTGTATTGGTGGCCCTTCTGGCACCATCCCTGCCTGTGGTTCCGGCGGAACAGTTGGTGGAAGGGGCCGATATGGTGGGGGGGTATCATGATGGTGAAACACCCTCCTACAGCGTTCAGTTTCTTCCTCCTCTTGCTTTACCATTAATCCCTTTACTTGATTTTCATGTCGCCTTTCTGCCTCTCTTTCCCATATTCTAAACCTTGACCAGTCTACCTTGCACCCTTTTTGTTTGCTCTTTTCTTTTTCTTCCAATGCTATCCTTGCTTCCTTTAGTACATCTATACTAAAAGTACCTATAAGGGGAAATATTCCCCTGGTCAACTTATGCCATCGTCCTATCTCAGAGACCGAATCCTGGCCAAACTTATCAACCATACATTTTGCTGGTCCAGATAATACTAACTCTGGAACTAGGTTATTTTTTGTTCCCTTGTTTCCCATTTTGTCTAGGCCTGTTCTTTATAGTGCACACTCGCTCCAAGGTATACTATGTACTTACAGTGATGATGAGTGTCGCCAGCCCCTAGGCGTCACGTCCTGATGGGGTTCCACAAAAATGTCCTTCTTTTTGTCCAAGGGAAACAACCCGATCACGAGGTGACACGGACCGAAGAACTCATCCTGCCAACTATGCCAAAACTGTGATCGCAAATTCTCTCACTGTAAGTATTACCTGAGCAACCACTCCCGTCATCACGGGGCCAAAACCACACCACTGGGTTTTGTCTTAACGTCGCTTTATTTGATCAAATCTTACACATGCATTTGGGACTTCTACAAAGGAGACCGTCCCTGATTAAAGTTTACAGCAGCTTTTTATAAGCTAGATTTTGCACTTCTTATCTTGAAAAAATACCAACATTTCAGTATAAGCCAATCATAAGACAGCATAACAAGTTTTCAGCAATGTAACAGAAAACACATTGATATGCATGAGGTACTTTTCCACTGCTTATTTCATTTCTTTCCATTACTGCTTGATACATATGCCTGGGTCAAGCTGACCTGAGAGAGACAATGAGTTTCACTCACACCATAGCAACGTACAGCTTGCCTTCAATGCCACTACATGCTGCTATCTTTATATTTTGCCCAGGCATGCTCTTATCTTTATATTTTGTCCAAGCCTGTTATTCAGGCTGGTACAACCAGTTCTGCTCAGTTTTATCTAGCTTTCTGTTTTTACAAATGTACCTCAAGTAACCTCAGTACAAATTCTATAACCCTTAAAAAAAGAAAACATGAACTCAGAAATTTCTACTACATTCATTATGACTTTGTTACAGCATGGTTTTCAAAGCAAGCATAACTTCAAGGCATATAATAGCATATAATAGCAAATATAGCTTTAGGTTTTTATAAAAAAAGCATACATAAAAATTCCCTCACACCTTCTCCCATCTGACTTCTTGCAGGGCCTTGACTTTCTGCAAGAAGAGCTGCTTTTCGAGATAGTTCAGAAAGTGGTAAATAATGGGACGAGGAGGGGCATCAGGTGGGGGTTTTGGTCACAAGAACTGATGAGCCCGTTCTATCATATATGCTGGGCCAAAGGGAGAGGGACCAGCGACCCTATCCACCAGCTTCTGGACAAAGACTACTGTATTCTGGCCTTCTTCCCCTTGTGGGAGCCTGAGTATTACAACATTATTTCTATGGCTATTGCATTCCAAATCTTCGAGTTTAGCTTCAAGGCAAGATAACTTTTGTCT
Source organism: Neoceratodus forsteri (assembly GCA_016271365.2). Taxonomy (NCBI): domain Eukaryota; kingdom Metazoa; phylum Chordata; order Ceratodontiformes; family Ceratodontidae; genus Neoceratodus; species Neoceratodus forsteri. The sequence goes on along the minus strand of CM028130.1, from coordinate 661,397,717 downwards.
CATTAGTAGGAATTCAGGGTCCAGGCTTTCCAATTTTCTCTCAATCGAAACAATTCAGACAGTATTATCTAAGACTGTGGTGGAGACTTTCTCCAATTTTCTGGAGAAGGATTTCAAATCCATTGCCATGTCTTTCATCTCTTCCTGAAATGGTTTAAATTCTTCCAAGAACCTGTTAAGAGTTAAGGGTTCTTGATCCCCAGCTTGACACGAGGGATCCGGTTTGTCTAAGCCACTCGAGGCTCGAGATTTCTTTGAGGCCTTCTCAGGAGTGGTGGGGGGGTATGTTTCTGCAGAGCTTTCTTCATATAAGCCTCCATTTACCACGCAGATACCCCAAACTGAAGCACAGGCTATTTAGACACAAAGAAAACTCATAAGCAGAGGAAATAGTTGAGTTTTAACGTTGTTAAAAGACAAATTTATCTTCGGGAGGCAGGAGCTTAGCGGAGGAGCTTCTACTCAGCACTCTAAATCACGTGATCCATGTTTACTTAATTTATATAGAGTCCTAAAACATTTCCCATTCATCTATTCTGTTGCTTTTTTCTTTATCCACTTGCTTTAATCCAGAATGCACATTTAATAGATTGTGATCTTTCTAATCATATCTTATTTTACACTAGGTCCTTATATCATAATAATGGCTATACTTTTAAATGTAGCCCAAAGGCTATACACCTTTCATTTGTGGTATGTTTAATTGTTTTTCACAGAGTAACCATTTAAATAGGGCATATAAAAGCATAAAAACATGTTGAAAACGGGATTTGAACAGGTAATATAGAAAACATTTAAAACATCAAGTATAGTAACATGACATTAATTAGAAAATTAATTAGTATAAGGGTTAAGTGGTAATTGTCATGGTTTAAAATAAATGTATTTATATTTAAAGGAGTGGCTAGATTGCCATTTTAAATGATGAGGTAGTGTAAATGCAAGAATACGCTGCCTAGTATATTCATGAATCTATTTGGTTTTAGGATATATTGTGGAAACAGATAATCTAAAAGTAGGATATATCTATCTTGAACATCAATTAAGATGTAAGTGGCCATCATTACCTAGTAAATTGAAATGTTGGATATTTAATAGTAGCTTAGTTGTAGACAGGATACCTATAAATGTATTTATGTTTTTTAAGGTTTTGTAAAGCCACCTCCTGAGGAAGCCAATATTTATTAGTGAAACGTAGAGGATTTGGGCTGGAAATTAAATAAAAGAATAAGAATTTTGTAACAGTGACGATCTGTCTACTTGTGTGACTATTTCACGCCCTTCCCATTATGTGGGGAAGAAAAGAAATTGTCTAGTTTAAAAGCATGAAGCATTTAAACCGATTGCCCAGAAGACTTGTTCCCTTCCTGGACAGATGCAAACCATCCTGCCAGTATAGGCTGGCATCCCTCCAGGTGGGACCCAATCCCCAATGAAGCCAAACCCCTGCACTCTGCACCATTTTTTTAACCATCCATTGAAGTGAATGGTGTAAAGTACCCTCGCCTCACCCTTGCCATAGACAGGCAGCACCTCTGAGAATGATACTATTTTATTTAGTTGTTTAACCAGGTATAGCACACTAAGCTGAAAGCTTTTTTACAGGAGTGACCTGGGAGAACAAGGAGGTTAAGTGACTTGCTCAGCGTCACACAGTATGCAAGTGGAAGCTGTGAGATTCAAACCCAGGTCTGGTCTGCTGGATGTCACCAAATTTGTAGCTCAGAGCCTTAGACCACTGCGCTATACTGCCTCTAATTTGCTACTATGTGAGCTACTTGCCTTAGGTCCTTTTCCAACTCAGCAAACTCCTCCTGCACTGCTCTAATCTCATGTTGAGTCAAGTCATTTGTCCTAGGTGGACAATGACATCCAGAGCAGTCTCCTGTGCAGCTGTTCTCGTGATCCTGAGGATGCACTTCCTGTCGCTCCAAGCCATGGCACCAGGCAGGCACCTTACTTCAGTTTTCCCTGCTCCCCCCAGTTCTATCCCCCTAATGATTGAGTCCCTCCACCAGGAGCTGCTTCCTTTCCCTGTGGTGTCCTCTGCCTCCTTCCTGTGGGGCTCCCTTGTGACAGTTGTCCACAACTTCCTTAGTCTCCTCTGTGGATGCATCCATACAGGTTCTATGCTCCATAAGAATGGTGTATGGATTGTGGAGTGATACAATTGACTGGGTGTGCCTCTGTTCCACCACCCTAACCCTCTCTGAGCCCACTGTGGTCCAACTGCTGTGCTTTCTTCACAACCTCTGAGTTAGTGGTGGTGGCTCTGGTGCTCCCTGGATGGGAGAGGTTCCCTTACTGCTGTCCAGTGAGGCCTGAAGATGGGCAACCTTCTCCCTCAGGGCAGAGAGTTGTCTGCAAATAGGGCAGCATCTCAGCCTCAAGAAAGACTCCTGGAAGACTGCTGCCTCACAGCCATTACATTGCACTACTCCCCACATGTCTGTCTACCTTCTTGTTTATCCTGTTTATTTTTGTGTGTGTGTGTGTGTGTGATTGTTTTGTTATATATTAAAATATATATATATATATATATATATATATATATATATTATACAATGTGTATGCTTATATTGTCAGCGAGTGTGCTAGAAAGGATACGACAATGTTATGCACCTGCCCTTTTAGGACATGATGTCAGAACACCAGGTATAAAGGAAATGTTATCAGGGGTGGGTGGGGTTTGGGCCTAAACTGTGCCCTCATGAAATAATCAGCTAAAAGCTCTGACCCACCACTTGGATGAGTGTTGGCCTTCCTGCCAGCAAGATGTCCTACACAACAATGTGACAAAGAAAATACCCTGCTAATCAAATAGAGAAAAGTCCAAACATCTGAGTCAGACACAGGCAAACCTCCCCAGCCCCAATACAGCATGGTGATTTGTGCTCTGAAAGCAATCAGCCCCAAAACAAGTCAGCTGTGCATAAGGACAGACAGGATAAACAGTATTTCAATCCCTCTGGGTCTAAACTCCCAATCTGCAATCAGTATTGCAAGTCCCTGCAGTGAAAACAATAATAACAATTGTAACAAGTAAAGTAAGGTACACCTTCCTCTGCTGAGAGCAAGGCTCTCTTTCCTGATAATTCTAAGTTCCTTATTTCACCTTTCAGTTAGAAGTAGCCTCCACCTGAAGAATATTAGCTTTTCTGATGAATCTGCTACAAACCAAAGAACAATTGTAAATTGTAAAGTAAGGTTCGCCTCCCTCTGCTGTGAGCACGGCTTGCTTTCTTACAGATCCTAAGTTCAGTATTGCAGCTTTCAGCCAGAGGTAGCTTCACCTGAAGAATATTAGCTTTTCTGATGAATCTGCTATAAAAACACTTGCTTATAGTAATGTTGTTATCAGGCCTGTAAGACTCTTCCAAAAGCTATTGGCTGATAAATAGCTGTGATGTAAGCACTTCCTGACACAGTCTAGCATGGCCTTTTTTTGCACACAGAAATAAACACAAAAAACAGTTTCCACCCCCGGGGCACTGTCTGGATCAAATACACAGCCTGTAACCTACACTCACTGTAAGACGTGTCAAATTCTTAGCCCAGTGAATATCTCACAGTATCATAAATATTGCAAAGCAAAAAGTCAATAATCAATAATTCTGAACAAGTAAGCTGTGCACAAGTACAGATACAGTAAACATTATTTCAATCCCTCTGGGTTTAAACTACCAATCTGCAAAGCAGTACTGCAAGTCCCTGTACTGAAAACAATAATAACAATTGTAACAAGTAAAGTAAGGTACACCTCCCTCTGCTGAGAGCAAGACTGTCTTTCCTGATAATTCTAAGTTCCTTATTTCACCTTTCAGTTAGAAGTAGCCTCTCCCTGAAGAATATTAGCTCTTCTGATGAATCTGCTACAAACCAAAGAACAACTGTAAATTGTAAAGTAAGACTCACCTCCCTCTGCTGTGAGCATGACTTGCTTTCTAGCAGATCTTAAGTTCAGTATTGCAGCTTTCAGCCAGAGGTAGCTTCACCTGAAGAATATTAGCTTTATATAAAACATTTTACTTTATAGATATCTAGAAAGTATTTACAGATTTCAGAAGTACATTTTTTTTGTGTTCAAAAGGATATATATCTTGCTTATCTGCCTTTTGTGCACAGTATATAACATGAAAAACCTATTTCTAAAAGTGATTATCTTTGTCTGTGTCTAATGATACATGACATCGTGCAGTCTGGAGCTCATTGAACAATTATTTAACACAAAGCGACTAGATGTTGCTTTTAGGTAATCAATCAAGACACACATTAATATACCAACATACTAAAACACCAGCAGAATAGGCTTTATGGTCTTTCATGTCTGCTCAATTGTCAGCACCCATACTGGGCACCTATTTTGCTGACCCTCCACCCCCTTGGGTATCCCCATCCCCTTTCTGGGGTATTTTCCCGGTATGTGATTTCCACAGGTTCACCCTCCCTCTATACCTGTCCCAGCCCCTCTTGAACGCCTCCACAGTATCAACTGCCACCAGCACCCTGGGCAGCACATTTCATGGTTCCACCACCCTCTCAGTGGAGGAACTCCTTCTCCTCCTCTCCCCTCTGAGTCTCCCCCCCTCCAGCTTCCACACATGTCCTCTGGTCCCCCCTTTTTATTTGGAACATCCTTTCTGAGCCTCCCTTATTGATCTCCTTTACATATTTAAAGACCTCCATCATGTCCCCCATCCTCCTCTCCTCCAGGGTGTACATATTGAGCTCCTCAAGCCTCTCCCCATAGGTCCTTCCCCCATGCCCCAGATCATTTTGGTTGCCTTTCTCTGGACCCTCTCCAGGAGTGCAATGCCCATTTTTAGGTGCGGCCTCCAGAACTGCACACACAACTTGAGGTGCAGCCTAACCAGGCAGTTATACAGAGGGAGGCTCTCCTCCCTTCTTCTGGAGGTAATCCCCCTAGCGATGCATCCATTATTGGAAAGGCTGTAAGGTCAGCTTGCTTTTGGCACCAAACTTGTCCATTCATTTCTGACAGTTTTGATGCTACAAAGCTTTATAAATGGCAACCATTACAAAGCTCTTGCAGCTTTTAAAATACTGCCACTTTAGAGATCCATACATTTCTTACTAAATTTGTGAATTTGGGCTTTGCAGTATTTTAAACCTCTTTTCTATCAACAAAAGTCTCAATTTCCTGAAACAAATGTATTTCAATCTCTGTTAGATTTCTGGTGTATCAGGAGTTGGTTGGCACAGAAAAAACAGGTCCTTATACAGTATCATGTCAAGTTTCCATAGCAATAATCTCTTAGTCTTAGCTCAAGATTTTCAGCCAGCCATTTGAAGAGAGGCCAGTGGTGAAGAAGCTTCCAATTTAAATGGAGACTCCACTGGATCATTTTTTTTCTGAAGTTGTCTCATGTACAGTATGCTATATCCCCTGTTTGTTGTCCAAGGTATTACAAAGTTTTTCTTTTAACAGCTAAATTCATGTGGACATTGAATTTAACCAGACGTCTAATAGCATCCCATATAAAGACTATAAAATAATAATTAAAATGAATTATTGATAATAAAAACATTATACTTTTTCCTCCAAGGGTTTTGTTCCTATAGTACTTAAAGGAAGGGATATCAGCAAGTACAACACCATCAAGGATGTGGGGGGAGGAGAAAATCTGGCAAGCCTCTGCTGGGAGCCAATGGTCATGGAGACACATTTCTTGCACTGAGGAACAGAAGGTTTAAATGGAAGCAATGCAGAACACTGTCAAAATCCTGTTGAAGATGGACAGTGAGGTCAGCAGCAGAGGAACCAGAAGAAAACAGCACAGTGTAATCTACACACATGTGGATTGATGCATTGGAACAGGCAGACAGGAGGTCATTTAGGAATATGGAGATGAGTATGGGACCCAGGACAGATGTTTGGTGGATACCTGCTCAGATTGGGAGAGAAGGGGAAAGGATGTCCCCAATATGGACAGCTTGTGATCTGCCCTCTAGTTAAGAGTGGACCAAGTTGAATGAGGAGGCAGAGATACCCACTGCCTTATTCTTGTCAAGGAGAAGGGGGTATGATACAATGTTGAAGGCTGTGGTCAAGTTGACAAAGAAGGTAGAAGTAATTTTGCCCTGGAGTCAGTGAGCTAGAGGAGGGAGGTAAATGTGGAGTGGAACTTCCTGAAACCAGACCAGAAAGGAGTGAAATAGGAGGAGAAGTCAAGGAATTGGGCAAATTGTGAGAAAACAAGATGTTCCTGGAGCTTGGCCAATATATTGAAGAAGGAATTTTTGACAAAAATATTCAAAGTAATTTTGCCTGGAGTCATTGAGCTCGAGGAAGGAGGTAGATGTGGAATGGGACTTCCTGAAACCAGACTGGAAAGGAGTGAAATAGGAGGAAAAGTTGGGGAATGGGTTGAGTTGAGAGAAAACAAGATGTTCCTGGAGCTGGGCCAATGTGGGAAAGACGGAATTAGGACAAAAGTTTACAAGAATAAAATGATTACCCTCATTTGGGAGGGGGATGACAGTAGTCCACTTTCAGGCATGGGGGACAGAGGTGGAGGAGAAGGAGCATTTAAGGAGGAATGAAATAGGAAAGGCTATGGCTGATGCCAGAAGATACAGAGGATTGGGGTCAAGGCCATCTGGGGTCATAGCATTTTGGGATTTAAGAGTTTGAAGGGCTATAAGGGAGATGTCAAAGGAATGGTAGGAGTGAAGCAGGAATGTAAAGGAAGAGGAAAAGGGTAATGGGAGGAAGGGGAAGGGAGGAGATATTGGGAGCAGGTGGTGAAGAAGGAGTTCAAAGAAGCAGCAACGGCAGTAGGGTTAGTGATGTGGGAGTTGCCAACCTTGATAATGAGTGGGAGGAACTGGGTTGAGTGAAGAAAATGGAGTGGATAACAATCAAGAACTTGGAGTGGTGACTAAGGTTGTTCTGGAGCATGGATGCAAAGTAATCAGATTTTGCAAGTCTGGAGATTTGGTGCAGGCACTATGAAGAGTCCAATATTTTAACAGAGTAGCAGGGAACTGGTGGTCTAATAAGACTGCCAGGCCTGATCATGAGCTCAAAGGCAAGCCAACAAGTCAGCAGAGATCCAGGGAAGATGAGAGCCTTGGACCCTGGTTTTCCTGCAGGGGAGGGGGGCATTGTAGTCCTAGAAAGCCATAAATGTGTTATGGAAGGAGCCAAAGACTGAGTTGATTATCAGCAGCTATAGAGATGTGGGAGCATTCAGTGGCCAATCAGTCTGCATGGTAGGGAGAATAAATCCAGCAATTTGAAGGATGAGTGGAAGATGATTTTTTTTTGGGGGGGGGGCTTTAGAGCTATGGATCTTAAGCACACAGTAGACCATATGATGGTTACTGAGTGCATCTGGGAAGATACCTGCATCAACAATACAGTGGAGGTGTGATGAGAATACCTTGTCCAGTAGAGTGGTTCAGTGATTTATAATTAAGATGGGTGGGGTCCAAAATTCATTGGGATAGCTGGAGGGATTTAATATCCCAGCTAAACTGGTACAGTGAGGGAGAGACACCATTAGTGTTAAATCCCCAAGTATCAGCAACTCATCAGATAAGGGGTGGGAGTGGATGGAGGAGCTCAGCGACCAAAGCAGGAGAATGGCTAGGGCAGCATTTTACTCCTGTAACAAAAAGTGGGTCTGTTAATAGGAGGTTGAGTTTGAGGAGGAGTAGCTGATTAGCAGAGAGGGGAAAAAACTGATAGCATGAGCACAAATTGGATGTCAGTGGAGAGGTAGACTGCAACACCTCCACCTCTCTTGGAGTGATCCTGCATAGCTATTATGTAACCAGGTATGGACACTGCAGTCTTTGACCTTGTGGGAGATCCAATACTCCATGATAATGAGAACATCAAACTGGAGGCTGCCAGGTTGCAGCTGCAGCTTTGGGAGCAGGCTATGGATGTTAAGATGGGCAACTTGCAGTCCTTTGGAAAGCTACATTTGTGAGGTTGGAGTAGGTCCAGGATTAAGCTCACTATCCCCTGCCACTGGGAGTAGTAAGGATACAAGAAGTTTAACGGAGCCATAGAGCTGCTTGTAAGGCGGGGGAGTGACAAAGGGGATAGTGTGAGGGAGAGGCAAGAGGAGTCGGACAGCATACAAGTGGAGCCAAGGAGCAGGTAAAAGGCAGCACCCAGGATGCCAGGGGGAGATGGGAAGTGAAGGAAGGAAGGAAAGAGAATGGGCAGGTGGGGGAGGGAAAATGGTAAAGGGAGTCAGAGAGAGTGGAAGGGAGGGGGCAGTGGATGGAGGAAGGGGTGAGGCAGAGGAGAGGGAGGATAGCTAGGATGTGAAGCAACTTGGTGGATGAATCTAGCCATGTGGGAAAAACTAGGAGGCAAAGAGGAGGGCTTGTCTGACCAGAGGGTGTCTAAGGAGAGCAGAGGAAAATACACATAAAAGATAAGAGCTTTCATAATATTGTCCTGATGTTACTCTTTAAGAGTGTATAAAAATGTTGTACTGTGATACTGGCTAAAAATGAATAGTATCCTTAAAAAACCTTTTCAATAGCATCCCAGAAGGCATATCTCATCAGAATCCACACCAGACCAGGGTTATAGTCATTGGTTAAGTTTTCAGGTTTCAATGTCCTTGATATCAAAGATATTTTGCCTCATAATGAAAAAAAAATCAAACATGCCATTTGAGTATTTCACATATTAGAAATTAGGCAACGTGCACTGTATATTTAACAAACCCACATGCTGTTGCACAACACTTATTATTGTACATTTAATTGTCTTCATAAGAACAAAATATCAATATATATATAGATTTAAATATATTTAGCAGTTATTGCACCACCTTAAACCCTTCTAAGTTTAAAACAGTCATTGAATTATAGTTTATAATAAAATGACTTTAAATTAGTCAATAATTTCTTCATTAACTATTACAGATGTAAGGAGACACCCTTGACTGCTCTTAAACGGTTTAAATCTTTCTCTTTACAGTTACCTCTTTGTCAAAATTACATGGATTGTTTTACACTCCACTAGTTTAAAAACTTAAATACAATAGTTTGTACTTTTACAGTGTGTTTATATCCTTTACATCTTACAATTTCTCAGTTTTCCTTTTAGCTCAGAAAAATCCTTTCCTTTGAATTTATTTTACAAGAACACATTCCTTTATGATCCAATCCTTGGCCACCTGATGGTCCAATGGATAGGGTGCTGTTTTCCCATGGAGTGATCATAGTTCAGAAATGAACTCAAGTAGCTGGCTGGGCAGTCAGGGGTCTGTGGAGGGGCTGCTGCTCTGCAATACACACACAACATGGGGAAGGATGGCATTAAGTTCCATTGCATTTATGACCCCCTGCAGTGGGCCAGGGAGCTTGTTTCTACATAGGGATACCAGTAAAATGTTTAGGCCTACAGGGACCACACCTGGCACCAGGGAAATGAGAGAGGAGAGAACAGAAAAGCAGTGCAGGTCTAATGAAACTCTGACTATATGTCTCTGAACCACAACATCACCCAGATCCTTGTCATATCTGGATGTGAGTTCCAGGGGGTGCGGGTTTGCTCTCCTCCTTCCAGCCCCATCACAGGCACAATCCATGGGGTATTATTGGCAGGTAACATCCAGGGGAGATGGTGGTCAGTCATGGGGCAGCAGGGACAGGGCTGATGGTCACCTGCTACCGATGGAAGAAAAGTCTTTATAGTAAAACAAAAAAAGATTCAATCCTTATTGTCTAAAAGGTGTAAAGCCCTATTATTGTTAAACGGGATTGTGTTTAAACACACAGGGCCAGATTTTCAAAGTCCCAGGTACGACGCAATGGACGTGCGCCAAACAATAGAGGTGCTAGGGAGTCTAGCATCAAACATTGCGCCAGACCTGATTTTCAAAGAAGCACTGCATCAAAGGCAGTCCATCCTGCTTCAAAGGAGGCTGCATCAGCCTTGTAGCCTTGTGCCATACAAATGGCAGCGCCATGACACAACTCATCTTGCATCACAGAAATGGTGCAAGACCGCACCTGTGGGAATTTCAAAGCTGCACCACTGACACCAAACATGTCAAAGTACTATCAGCTGCTAGACCAGCCAGAGCTGGTCTAAGGGACACTAGAGCATATAAAGAGACCCAAAGCAGATGGTCAGACCTGACTATGCTAATATTAAGGGCCAGTATTCTCCTGCAGTACTAGTTTAGAACATTTTGGGTGCTTAGATTTGGCCATTTCATCTGCTGTTTTGTTTACTTAGCTTGTGTCATTCTCTTCCTTTGCGTCATTTGTTTGACTCAGCTTGCACCATATTGGTTACTCAGCTTGCACTGTTTCTACTCAGTTTGCATCATTTTTGAACTCAGTTTGCATCGTTTTCATTCCTTGCATCATTTTTCTGACTTAACATGCATCATTTATGACTCAACTTGCACCATTTATTTTGGTGCAGCTTGCATCATTCCCATCCCTTATGCCATTGCATTGATGCAGTGGACCTCTTGCAACAGTTTGGGGGACTTTGTCACACCCAGACCACTTTTCTTGCAAAATATGGGGCACAGTATTTGGTGCACCAAGATCTGATTCAAGCTGGTTGTTTGGTGCAGCTTGCGTGGATCTAAGGGCCCTTTGAAAATCCACAGCCTCTTCCCTCAACTAACCAAGTCCTTAAATTCTCCCTGTTGCTTGAGTAACTTCCTCTTTTAAAGTCCATGTGGCCATTTCTTGATTGACATTAAGAATGGTGCAAAACATTATTATGTGTGCACTTGGTTGTGCTGCCACCTGAAAGATCCATTCTCAAAGTTGGATGCATGCAACTGGGAATGAAGTATCCCTGCAACAGAGGTGTAATGCAAATTGCTATGTCATATGTCAATAGCTACAAATGAGATCTGTACCAGTTTAGGACATAACTGGAGAGCTGCAGGCCTGAAAGCAAGCAACTATATTTTGGAATCATACTTTATGAGTGATCACTGGCTTTTGAAAATTTGATTTAGGTTTCTGTTGGGGGACTTTGCTTGCACCCCTATTTTGGGAAAAAAAATGGTTGTGTGGTGAGCAGCACCCCAGACATAATCCAAACATATTTAGAAATGTATTTCATGACCCACAGATTTTGTGAATGTTGCCATGGATCACAAAATTTCACCTGCAAATTATGTGCCGCATGCTGAAATTTTGCACAATTTGTGGAGTAATTTTCACGAACTTCGCACATCTCTAGTCTGGGGTGGGGATCTAACTATCATCACTCCATTCATTGATTTAGTAAACACTAACAATTTGAATATCAAATGCACTCACAACAATCATGCTGAGACAATTGAATATCTTGATGAATGTTTTTTTCTTTGGCAGAAACAATCTGGTTCATTGTGCCCCCTATTTTTTATTTTTATTTATTTATTTTATTTAGTTTTTGTTGACCAGGTAAGTGCACTAGACAAATCCTGCCTATTTTCAGGCACTACCCAAGGGAGCGGGATACAAATGAATGGCAACTGACCTTGAACCAGATTAAGCTGTTGGTGGTATTTTTAATAAATGAGGGAAATTTGGCCAGGACACTGGGGAAATTCTCCTACTCATTGCCAGTAGGGGGACCCTGTCGCTGTGGGAAACAGTCACTCTGTTCCCAGCCATAGAGGAGGAAGGAGCTTTGCAAGGGGCTGTGATAGCCCAGAGCCTTTCAATACCTGCTGTATTTACTTTGAATGGATCCGCTGAAGTGGCGGCTGGGATGCACCTGCGAGGTGGCCAGCACATCGCCCGATCCAGTGGTCCATTGGAAACTTCAGTTGAAATGGGTCTCAGTTTGGTCAAAAAACAGCAATGTCTAGAAGAGGAACTTCTTCAAGTTAGTGATCTATTGGTGCAGGAGTGTCGGAAACTTGCAGCGGAGGATGGGAGGAAGCAGAAGGGATCGTCGGGTTTGCCGAGTGCTTCTGAGGCAGCGGGGCCCAACAAGCTCCATTCAGCTGCTGAGAGGCCTGTTGCGAGTGGGAGTACATCTGCCCAGGCTTGGGGGGAGCTTGTGGATGCATCATGGACTCCAGAGAGAGCGCTGCGAGGGGCAGGCTGGATTCCAATATTGGGAGCAAACTGGAAGCCGGATGAAGGAGCTTCGACTCTTCAGGAGGATGTTCAGATAAGTACAGAGACCTTACAAGTTCCACCTTCTGTTGTTTTGCATACAGGCTCTCCAGCTTCCCCTACCCCTCAGACTGCTTCTGATTCTGGCCTTCCCTCAGGGGACTTATTGCAAGGGGTGGCTGAAGATGAGACTTCTACCTCTGAAATACAGGGGCCAGCTCCTGAACCTATTGATAAGCCTTCCTATGCTAGTCATTTTCGGCAACCTCTAGAACTGGCTAAAAGGTGTAATGCCATCCATTTGAGCTATGTGGGTCCCAGAGATAACCCCCCCCCGACAGGTTTTATGTCAGGAAGTCTCTGCTGAAACGTAGCATGGGGTTTTCCCCTTCTGAAGTTTACGCTTTGATACATGTTCCTGGGGAGTTTATTTTTGATGTCAGTTTCCGAACCCCTGCTCTTTTGGAACTATTCTGGAGCCGCTACTTAAATCTAAAGACTAATCCTTTATGGTCAGATTTTATTGTATTGCCTCTTTCAAAACAACCCTTTCGAGTCATTACGATTTTGTTCAGAAACGAAGGGGTTAACATTGTAGATATTGTCAATTGGTTGTCTGAAAAATGTGACATCCAAGGGAATCCTGTTCCTATCCTGGTCGCAGAGGGTTTTTGGAATGGGGGTTGGAAATTTAGGGTAAAATTCCATTCCACTGATTCTGATTTAGTACATCTTCCCAATTGTTTTTTCCTGGGTAGAGATAAGGGGTTCCTTTTCTATCCCAGCCAACCCAGAGTCTGTTTTAAATGTGGGTCTCGGACTCACATAAGCACCTCATGTGTGGTACTTAAATGCTGTTATTGCGGGGAGACTGGCCACCCTAGTGCCCATTGCTTTCAATCATCTAAATGTAATCTTTGCGATGAAGTGGGTCACACTTTTGAATACATAGATACATAGACAGTGTCGGCAGATAAGGGCCTATGGCCCACCCAGTCTGCCCATTTGAGCTTGTAAGTTCAGTTTGTTTTCCTAGAAGTCTGTTTCCTTACCCATGACCTCTAGAATTCCTTTATGTCTATCCCATGCATTCTTAAATCCGTGATTGTTTCAGCCCCACCACTTCCTCTGGCAGGGTGTTCCACTTGTCCACCACCTGTTCTGTGAAGAAATTCTTTCTCATGTTTCCTCTGAATCGTCCTCCTCCAACTTCATCCCATGCCCTCTAGTCCTGGAACATCTTTTTCGCTTAAAAATAGTGTTTTCCTGCACTCTGTTTCTCCCTGTAAGATACTTGTATGTCTCTATCATATCCCTCTCTCCTCCTCTCTCCAGGGAGTACATGTTCAGTTCCTTCAACCTGTCTTCATAGGACTTGTGATGCAATCCATGCACCATCTTTGTTGCCCCTCTGAACCTTCTCTACCCTGTCTATGTCCTTACGTAGGTATGATCTCCAGAACTGTACACTGTGCCAGGTGGGGCCTCACTAGTGTCTTGTATGGCGGAATTATGACCTCCCTTTTCCTGCTGGTGATGCCCTGCCTATACATCCCAGCATCCTATTTGCTTTACCTGATGCCTTGTCACACTGTTTCCTACCTTGAGGTCATCAGAGATGACAACCCCAAGATCCCTTTCCTGCTTGGTGCATGCTATATCCTCACCCCCAACTGATATATTGTGCCAGGGTTTTGTGCCCCATATGCATTATCTTGCACTTCTTTGATTGAATTTCAACTGCCAAACCCTTGACCATTCTTCAAGTTTCTACAGGTCCCTTCTCATTCTGTCTACACCCTCTGGTGTGTCTACTCTGTTACAGAGCTTTGTGTCATCAGCTGAACAGTGAAATTCTGCCTTCTAGATCCCAGCAATGTCACTGATGAAGATGTTGAATAGGACCGGTCCCAGCACTGATCCCTGTGGTACCCCACTGGTCACTCTTCCCTCTGTGGAGTGACAGCCATTTACCACCACCCTCTGTGTCCTGCCACCCAGCCAGTTACCTACCCACCACACTACTGTCCTGCCACACCCATATTCCCCAGTTTGTGTAATAGTCTTCTGTGTGGCACAGTGTCAAAGGCCTTGCTGAAGTCCAGATAGGCCATGTCCACTGCCCTCCCTGATCCACCTCCCTAGTCACCCAGTCAAAAAATTCAATAAGATTGGTCTGACATGACCTCCCCCTGGTGAAACCATGCTGCCTTGGGTCCTGTAGTCCATTGACAACCAGATGTTCTACCAATCTCTCCTTCAGAAGTGCTTCATGATCTTTCCCACCACCGAGGTGAGGCTGACTGGTCTGTAGTTCCCTGCTTCCTCTTTGTTCCCGCTTTTGTATAAGGGGACTACATCTGCTGTCCTCCAGTCTTTGGGTACCTCCCTGTTTCCAGTGATTGGCTAAACAGGATAGCCAGAGGTTCAGCCACCACTCTCTTAGTTCTTTAAGGACCCAGGGTGCACCCATCTGGCCCCATTGCTTTGTCAACTCTTATTACTTCCAGTTCCTTCAGGACCCTTTCTCGTGTAAAGGGACTTGTGTCCATTTCTGCACCATTCTCACCCTTGTACTCCTTCAGACCCATTACCCCTCTTCCTCAGTAAAGACTGAGCAGAAATACCTGTTCAATATGTCAGCTTTACTGTTGTCATCCTCCACGCCACTCCCATCCTCCCCTCAGTCTCACTATCCCTCCCTTTGTCTTTCTTTTTCACTTATGTACCTGTAAAGGTTTTGTCCCCTTTAACCACTGATTTTGCAATGTGTTCTTCTGTCTGAGCTTTGGCTTCCCTTACTGACTTCCTGCCTCCCTTTGTTTCTCCTGGTACTTCTCCCTCTCCCTTCTGCCTGTGTCTTTTGTATTGCCTGAATGCTATCTTTTGGCTTTCACTTTCTTGCTACCTCTTTGGAAAACCATAATGGTCTCCTCTTCCTTTTCCTCTTGCTAACCTGCTTAATGCATAATTCTGTTGTTCTTATAATCCCCATTTTAAATACTGCCCACTGTTCCTCAACCTCTGATTCTTGTCCCATTCCCTTAATGCCTCTTTCAAGTATTTCCCATTTTCCCAAAGTCTGCCCCCTAAAATCCAGGATACGTGTTTTTGTGTGGTTTGGTTCTGCTCTTTCTGTGATTTCAAACCACAATGACTGGTGGTCACTGTTACCCAGGTGCTCCCCACTGTTACCCCCATCACACTGTCCCTGTTTGTGAGCAGAAGGTCCAGTATTGCCTTCTGCCGAGTTGGTTCCATGACCAGTTGCTGAGGAAGGCACCCTGAAGGAGTCCAGGATAAATCTGCTCTAGTTGATGCTGCTGCTGGGATGCTCCAGTCCACATCTGGAATATTGAAGTCTCCAACCAGTACTACCTCACCCTTGTCTGCCATCTTGGATGGCTAGCATCAGCTCCCTATCTGTTTCTTCCTCCTGGGCTGGTGGTCTATAGACCACACCTGTGCGGATGGCTGGCCCCATTTTCCTTTCTAGCTTAACCACAGTATCTCTCCCCATTTGTTCCTCCTGGATCTCTGTGGCCCTTATGTCATTTTCACATACAGTGCCTCCTCCTCCTTCCTGCCTGCTCTGTCTCTTCTAGATATGTTGTAGCCAGGTATGGCCATCTCCCAGTCATGGTTGTCATTACACCAGGTTTCAGTGATGGCCACAATGTCCAGTCTGACTGTACCATGACAGCCTCCAGATCTTCCATCTTGTTGCTAAGGCTCCTGGCATTTGCACATGGCTTTCCATGATTTGACCTCCTAGTCTGCTTCACTGTTCTACTACAGCCCTTCCTTGGTTGTAATTTATCCTGGTTCTCCTTGCTGTCTGCCCTTCTGCTGAATTTTGCCCCTTTCTGCTTATCCACCTTGGACACTAATCTCCATCTTTTGCACACCGCTTTGCAGAGATGGCCCTCCTCTGGTTCACTGGTTCCACTGCTAGCTGTGGGGGTAAGCAAGTAGGTACCCTCCTTCTGGCCTGCCACCCCCTTTGCTAGTTTAAATGCTTGTCAATGTAGCATTTAAACTTATCATTGAGTGCTTGGATTCCCCTCCAGGATGGATGCAGGCCATCAGGCTTGAACAAACCTCCATCCCTCCAGGTGGGTCCCCAGTCACCAATGAATCCAAACCCTTCCTCACAGCACCAGTTCTTCAACCATGAGTTAAAGTTCCTGGTGCATGCACTCCTATGCTCTCCCTTGCCTCTCACAGGTAGTACTTCTGAGAAAGTGACAGAAGTGGCTACTTGCTTGAGACCCCTCCCCAGTTTCCTAAACTGTTCCTGAACTTCCTTTGGCTCCCCATTTGCCAAGTCATTAGTACCTAGGTGGATAATGACATCCAGCTCACCCTCCGTCTTGCCTTCCCAGTGATCCCCAGTATCTTCCTTCCATCCCTCCATGCCGTGGCACCTGGTAGGCACCTCACCTCCCTGTCCTCTCCCTCCTGTGTTGCTAGCTGGATCCCTCTTACGATGGAGTCCCCCACCAGGATTCGCTTCCTCCTCCTGGGGTCCACTGCTTTCCCCACTGAGGTCACCTCCTTGGCTAACCTCCACATCCTTTCCTTCCACTTCTCTGGGTACCTCTATTTGGTTGTCCTCATTTGCCAGTGTGGCATATGAGTTCTTGAGAGGAATAGGATCTGGGATGTGCCTCTTCCTGACTGCTCTAACCCTCCTGAGCCCACTGTCATCCAAGTGCTCCTCGTTCTCGCATCCTTTGAGGCAGCTGCATTGGACTGGGTGGTCCCTGGATAGGGTGATGGTACTCTGACCCAGTTTACTTCCACTCTGAGTCTGGTTACCTCATCCTGCAGTCCAGAGAGATGCATGCAGATAGGCAGCACCTCAGTGTCCAGAAGGTCTGCCTGAATATGGCTGCACCACAGCCACTGCATTGCACCACTCCCACATTATACTGCAAATTCCACAAATTGTCTGCTACTGAAACTCTCTTAGTTCTCTTTTTATTAATTTACAGTACTAAAAATCCTGTAACTGATCCTCAGATATTTTTTTTAAGGAAAAGAAACAAAAAATAAATAAATGTGTCAAACACTTGTGCTGAGGGTGGGCTTCTTCTCCTTAGGCCCCTCCTACTTCACACCTCTTACTATACCCTGTGTTTAGCTCCTGTCAATCAGATTCATCAGGGCATATAATTAAGAGTTGGGGAAGGGAGGGAGGGGGGGCGAAAATTTGCAGCAATTAAAGACAGCACAGAATTACACCACCACTATGTTTTAAATTTTCAACAGCCCAAAAACAATTATAAGTAAAGACAACAAAGAAAGAAAGTATAGTGTCACTCAAGCCCACAATCTAAGTTTAAAAGAAAAATACCAATTACCAGTTACTCTAAAGCACTGAATTGAATATGTTTCCTTCCTTCTCCTTCTGGCTTCTTCTGAGAAAATCAACCTCTGTTTGCTCCTTTAACTCTGACTAAGCCCCACCTCCAGTTATCACGTAGCTGAGGTCAGAGGCCAGACAATTAACACCCTTCACCCAGCTACAGGACAGTCAGACAAGCCAAGATACAATTTGCAGCAATTAAAGACAGCACAGAATTACACCACCACTATGTTTTAAATTTTCAACAGCCCAAAAACAATTATAAGTAAAGACAACAAAGAAAGAAAGTATAGTGTCACTACAAGCCCACAATCTAAGTTTAAAAGAAAATACCAATTACCAGTTACTCTAAAGCACTGAATTGAATATGTTTCCTTCCTTCTCCTTCTGGCTTCTTCTGAGAAAATCAACCTCTGTTTGCTCCTTTAACTCTGACTAAGCCCCACCTCCAGTTATCACGTAGCTGAGGTCAGAGGCCAGACAATTAACACCCTTCACCCAGCTACAGGACAGTCAGACAAGCCAAGATAAAATTTGCAGCAATTAAAGACAGCACAGAATTACACCACCACTATGTTTTAAATTTTCAACAGCCCAAAAACAATTATAAGTAAAGACAACCAAGAAAGAAAGTATAGTGTCACTACAAGCCCACAATCTAAGTTTAAAAGAAAAATACCAATTACCAGTTACTCTAAAGCACTGAATTGAATATGTTTCCTTCCTTCTCCTTCTGGCTTCTTCTGAGAAAATCAACCTCTGTTTGCTACTTTAACTCTGACTAAGCTTCCCCTTTGGCAGCTAAAAATACAGCTGAAGCAGATTTTGGGGGTCAGGATCATTATATCTGGGTGGCCATCCGGCTTGGTCTTTCTGCTGGGGGCGGGTTGGCTCCTATTACCTTTGTGAATGTTCCCCCCTTGGCTGAGACAAACTCAATTGAAGAGCCTGACTTGGTTCCTGATAACATAGGTTTATCAGCAGTAGGGACTTCTGTGGTATCTGAGCTGGAAAGTGGGGGAGCTACTAGCCTTGCTCCCTTGCCATCTGAGGTGGACCCCTCGAGTGATGGTTTTATTGTGGTGAATGGAAAGAAAGGAAAGTCTGTTAAAGGGAAAGGTTAGTTGGGTAAAAAACCCACTGCACCTATTTCAACTTTTTCTGTAGCTGGCCCTAATAATTTTGAAGTTTTGGTGGAGGATCCAGAGGTGGTTCCAGAAATGGTTCAGCCTTCTGCACCCCCACCACTGCTTGAGTCTCCTGAACCTGCTGAAGGCCATTCACACCCTGGGCCTCAAGATTGCAAAAGTGGTACGATAACAAGGGCGTCTGGTAAGGTTAAGTGAATTTCTCCCGACTACTTTTTCATGGCTCCCTTTCACTTTCGAGTGGCAACCTTAAATGCAAACAGCATTATAACTCCTGTTAAGTGTCAGAGCACTTATTCTCATTTTTTACATGAAAATGTGGATTGTGTTTTGCTTCAGGATATTCGGTTGCCCTCTTCGGAGGAGTTGGAGGCTGCCACTACTGGTTGGATGTGGGGGGATTGTTTTTGGTCAGTGGGGGGGTTTGTGTAGTGGGGTTGGGATTTGTTTTTTTTATCTCTCACATTAAGGTGATTCATCAGATAAAAATCCTGGCAGGCAGAGCCTTAGTTTTAGATATTAAGTGGGATTCTTTGCCTTTGCAGTTGATAAATGTTTATGCACCACAATCTAAATTTGATAAGGTGTCTCTTTTTAAATCTCTTTAACCCTTTTTATGCACCTCTTCTACAATTATTCTTGGTGGGGACTTTAATTGTTCATTACCCTTCCTGGTTTCTCCTATGAGTAGTAAAAAAGGTGTATTGTGATGCGGTTGTTTGTCGCAACTTCTTGTAGATACTGGCCTAGTTGATGCTTTTGGGCCTACCACTGCTGGGTTTGGGAATACCTATTTTTGTGGATCCAGGGCCTCCCAAATTGATTATTTTTTCCTTTCTCCTAAGGTTGTTGTGCTATCCCAATCTTTACAGGAGGTAGCTACGTCAGATCACAAACTCCTTAGATTGGTCTTATGTGATGTACCAGAGGTCCGAAGGGGGCCGGGTATTTGGAAATTGAATACTGTATTATTAGATATCCCTTGTGTGGATGGTGGGCTACATTCCCTTTTTTTAGCAAGGCAGTCTGTTTTGTTCTTATATGATAATTTAAATACTTGGTGGGATGATATCAAAAGTGAAGTAAGAATCTACTTTAAAGCTATAGGTTGCTTAAATGGGAGGTTGAAGCATGATGGGCTTCGTTAACTCAGAGGCTGACTTCACTTTTTGTCTAACTTTTGCCAGCATCTGGGATCCGATTGCCTGGATCAAATTAAGGGGTTGAAAGTGGAGTTGGCTAGATTACAGTCTCAGGTTTTGCAGGATATGGAGAGGAAGCATAAATATGGGGTTTGTGGTAAAAGAAAGGACACTTTACCCTTTGAAGCTCTAAAACTTAATAAAAACTTTTGGGGCATGCTGTACTTAAATACTGCAGAAGGTGGGCGTGTCACAACGAATACTGGAATCTTAGACACTGTACATTCTTATGCTTCTGCCTCCTTTAGGAGCAGATTGCTTTCAGAAGATTCTATTTGTGCTTGGTTTGCTAGCAGACCAGTTCCTGTATTGTCTCCTGATGAGCAGGTTAATTTGGTTCAACCCATTACATTGGAAGAGTTAAAGATTGTTATTTGGTCTTTAAAGTCAGGTATTACTCCTGGGTCTGATGGGTTACCTCATGAAGTTTATAAAATTCTGTGAGAAGTTTTGGGTAATGAATTATGTCAAGTATTGAATGTTGGGTTGCAGGCTGGGGCTCTTCCTAAGAGTATGTTACAAGGGTGTTACTCTTGCTTTTTAAAAATAAGTGGGATCGTGGTGATCTAGCTAACTGGAGACCTTTGTCTCTTTTAAATACAGATTATAAGATTCTGATGAAAATCTTATGTATCCGATTACAGGTGGTTTTAGGTTCCTTAATACATCCATCACAGTTTAGTGGTGTACCTCACAGGAGAGTTCAGGATGCACTGATTCTACTTAGGGAGCTTGTTTCTAAAGGAGCATCTGGAGAACTATTTGGGCATCTGCTTTGTTTAGATCAGGCCAAAGCTTTTGACCAGGTGGAATACGTTTATCTTTGGGAGACCTTGCGAAGGTATAGATTTCCCTCACAGTTTGTGGGCTGGTTACAAATTTGTTATAAGTCCATCACTCTACTACTGAGTGTAAATGGCTGGTTGGGAAGAGAAATTGAGGTGCATAGGGGGGTTAGGCAGGGGTGTCCGCTTAACCCCTTGCTTTATGTGCTATCCTTGGATCCCCTTTTGCATGTCTTAACTAGTACGGAGGGTATTACTGGGCTGTCAGTTGGTTGTATGGATCCACAGATAGTCTCCATAGCGTATGAGGATGATTTGGTTCTGGTTTTATCAGATAGATCTTCTGCTGTTTCAGCACAGTTGTTGTTGCAGTCCTTCTCTGACATGTCTGGTTCCTCTATTAATAAACTAAAAAGTGGAATATTGCGTTTAGGATATGGGGCCACTGATGTGGCACTGATTTGGGATATGCCTATTGAACCTGGGTATAGGAGGGTTCTTGGGGTTTATTTTGGGGGCATGGACGCCCAAAGGTACAGTTGGGATAGGCAATTATTGGAGGCTCGTAGCAAAGTGATACTCTGGAATAAAGGCCGAATGTCCAAAGCTAAACGAATTTATCTGATTAAGACTTTTTTGTTGCCATATTTTTGTTTATAGCTGCAGTTTTTCCCCCTTCCCCTTCTTTGGATTCATCACTTTATGGTGTGTTTTTTCTTTGCTTATGGGGTAGTAGATTGAATCCGGTGAGGAGGGGTATTACCTATTTACCCATTAGTGAAGGTGGTTTGGGGATGTTAAATCCGGTTGTTTTTATGCATAGTATTTTTATTTTTTATAATTTAGTTCCATTACTTAGAGGGAATGTTAAGATCTGGTCCCCGTGGGTGGCTGATAGTATAGATCCCCTTCTTAGGCATTGGGTTCCTGATTCCTTTCTGGCTCATCAGGTTAGGCTATGTACCTTAGCTAGTCATTTCCAAATGATATTTCAGAAATTAAAAACCTGGCATGTAGTTAAGAAATCCCTACTTCTCCAATCACAACAACAATTTTACTATTCTGTATTACAAGATTTCTTTTCTGTAGACCCCTGGTTTCATGATATGCCTATTTCTGAACGACGTTCTAAGTTACAATTATAAGTAAGTAAAAGGGTTCCTAGGCACATGTAGGATTTTTTATGGCTCTGTCTTCGTAAAAGATTGGGAATGAAGGGCAGGGCCCCTACTTTTCTGCGGCACAGAGGGACCAAGTTCTGCGGCAAGACTACCATTTGCCGCAGAACTTCTGCTGCGGTGGTTTGTAATTTCTGTGGAAGTTCTGTGGCACTAACAAACTACCACATCCCAGTGACAGCTTGTCATCCTGACTTCACTTTCATGGCAGTTTTTATAGCAATCAGGATGGTGGAAAGCACAGAAACACTAGTTCAAAAATAACAGACTTATAAAAATAATTTTATGCCTAAAAGCAAAAAATGTCTCTCCTTAAGGTCCTAGCCTGTTGCATAAATGACATATGCAGAGGGATCTTATGTGATAAATAAGTATTTCTATATGCATGCTATCTATTCCACTAATGAGGTTTTCACTGTCTATCACTTATATATTTGTATGTGCTTTCTACACCACTCATGAGGTTCCCACTGTGTATCCCTTATATATTTATATGCAATCTGTAACATACATATAAATGTGTGTGTGTGTGTGTGTGTGTGTGTGTTTGTAGTGAGAGAGACAGAGATACTGTGTGTGTGTGTGTGTGTGTGTGTGTATATATATATATATTTATATTTAATTTCCATGAACTTGCATCCTCATTCATACAGGCTCCATTAGAAATGGAATAGAGGAGTTATTGCAAAACTCATTTTGATGTCAACCTGCTTTCCCTGACACACTCACGTAACACCATCAGGCCATGACATGTATGTGAACCGATTGTGAGATAGAGCTCTCCAGACCAGCACAATGTGTCCACCATGTGACAGAACACTGCACCATACCTTCCCAGGCTCCGAGCAATGATGTGTTCCACCAATCCTTGTGCTGCCCAGCCAGCTCCCAGAGCTAATCTCTGAATCTGAGTTGCCAGCACGGAAACACAGAATGCTACCCTCTGGCCCAACAGCTGTCCCTGCACACAACATTTCTCCATAACTTTTAGGTGATTCTGTCAACCAATGACAATATGTAATCAATAACCATGGCAAAAATGCATACAGTGAAATTATTTATTTAACAGGTCTATTCTTTCAACAGGTCTACACATTATTATATTCCACTTTTCTGGGCATAATTACTTTATTTTTCTTAAAAATGACAGTTAAATTCATTTACCAGTTATTCATTTCAGATGGCATCTCTATACCTTAAAAGGCACAAATAGGTTTGTACAAAGTGAGGTATGGACTTAACAGGTCTGTGCTATTGACAAGGTTTTGTTCAAGTTGGCCCTAGTGCAATAATGTAAGACTGAAAACTGTGTTAGGCTGTAGTGCAGGTTGAGCAAATATCACCATGCATGATGTGCTGTGCCACCGTCTCTGGCAGTGGGAGCTGTGGTAGATAAGTGACTGTTCATTTCTGTTGCAGATTGCAGCAATTTCATTAGCTAATGTATGATGTTATAGCAATGATAACATCACATTCTGAGCATATGGGGGTTTAGGATATAAAAAGAGGGGAAGTGAACCAGATTCAATGGAAAAACAGAAATATTAATAAAATATCAACAAGAAGAGTGAATTCTGCTGCAAGTTCTGCGCAAAATTCTGCGGCCGCAGAATTCTAGGGGCCATGGTGAAGGGTAACATGAGGCATAAAGAACTCTCAGAGAGGTTTTGCCCTAGGGAAGAAACTTGCATGGGGTGATGGAAACAATGCAACATTTTTTTATGGATTGTTCTTTTGTTGTGTCATTTTGGGTCCCATTTTCATGCTGTGTGGCCGCTGAATCCTTTTCAGGGTTCTTCATCGAAGATTTGAGTGGAAGGGGTCCTTCCAGGCTCCTGGGTTATTTATGATGTGGTTACTATTTGCCTATTAATGGGTCATATTGGTTTTCAGCTGTGGCAGGTTCAGTGTAACCTAACACTCAGGCAGCAATTACTCTCTGAGTATCAGGTTGTCTTTAACATTCGGAAAGCAGTACTTGGTTGGAAACTACAGGAAAGGGAAAAGGTGCATCCTGAACTTTATAAACTATGGTGGAGGAAAATGACCTGGCTTGATACAGGGTGAGGGTTATTGTGGTATGTCCCTATAGCTCCTATATCAGGTCTGGGTCAAGAGTAACTACCTAAAGAGAGGATAGGACCCATTTTGGGTATAATTTTTGGTGATGTATAAAGCTTTTGTAAATGATGATAGTTCCGCTCTTATTTAGATTCCTCTACTCTTTAGGGGGGTAGTTAGTAAATTCCAGCTGTAATGGGCTGTTAATACTACTGATTTTCTGCTGTGAATGTCCTGTAAATATTTAATTGTTGTTTATTATCTACTCTTGTTTATGAGTTGTGTGCAGTAACACTTCATCTATTTCTTTTACTGACAGATTTTGTTACTCTTTGGGGGGGGTTGGCATTTGTGGTTTGTTTGTTATTAGATCACTGTTAACTTTTGGTGTATGCTGTAATACTTCTTTCTGTTTATTCTTGTTTGATATACTTATTTGTACACTGTAATCAATATTGTATGTATGGTTTGCTTTTCAGTTGTAATAAAAACTTTCCCCTACTCTTTTCGATAAGTGCGATGGGATCTTTAACATCCACCTGAACTACCACCAATCCAGGTAGATGGGACCTTGGTTTAACGTCTCATCTGAAAGACGGCTCCTCAGAAGTGCAGCACCCCTCTCATGCTGCACTACAGTGTCAGAACTGGGATATTAACCCAAGTGCCAGATATCATAAACCAGTGTCATGGAATTCACTATTTCATGCTGAAGGCTCCCATCTGAGAATATTAATAGAGAGTATTCCATTGGGGAAATTCATTAAGATTAAGAGAAATTGCCGGCCCGCCGGTGCAGCGGTTGGATTCCCGCTTACGACGCCAGTGACCAGGGTTCGGGAACAGACCCGGTCACTGGAGGGCCGGCCAGGGGAGGGAAGGATCAAGCATCCCGCGACAGCTCTCCTTCCCTGGGGGGTGGACAGGGGACAGGTCCAGTACCTGCTGGCTCCTAGTGGAGGCTGGAAGCATGGCAGGCTGTACGGCCTAGTTACCTGGGGGAGGAGAGGGCGTCAGGTGTATGCCTTGACGTCATTACGCTGCCCCCACAGAAAACCAGAAAATCACCCACTGACTGCCTAGATGATGGCTCCCCACTCTTCTGAGCACCTCCAGTGCCTGTCCAGGGCCTCCTGCTCCTCAGCGGCATCCCCCGGGCCTTAACATAGTGCGTGCCGGGGGTATTCCCTTCCATCCCCGGTGCCCTTCCCCTGGAGAAGGGACCTGCCCGATGATAGGATACACCGATATCCTAGGGATTGGCTGTGATATGAGGACCTGAGGGGGGCTGGATAAAAGGCCAGTGGGGTCGGGGAACTTGTGGAGCCAGAAGGAGTTGGGGCCAGTGTGTCATGGAGAGGTGGTAGAAACATAGCATGCAAAAAAAAAAAAAGATTAAGAGAAATTGCTTGGATCAGGCTACATATGAGCAAGAAGCAGTGGAAGTTTTTTTTTTTTATTCAGTTTACTTTAATAAACACTGTAATGTTACAAGAAGATTGTGACCTTAACTAGGCCAGTACATGAGAGTCAACAGGCATTTATCTTGAGCATTTGTTTGATAAGGCAGTAGCTATATAAGTTGACAGCTGCAACAAATATTTGTTAACATATTTACATCAAACTCCTTTTATCCAATCCCCCACACATCCCTAAACCCCCTTCCCATCAGCATTTACTTGTAGAAAGAACAACAGGTATTCCTTGTAACCAGACTCAGGAGATGCCTCAGGCAAAGAAAAGACTCTGCCGCATTGGGAAATCAAATGTTCCAGGTGACTAAACTGCATCTAGGAGGCCCCATTTAGCACTATAAGATTGTACTCTATTGTTCATTTTTGCAATGTGTAGATCCAACTGTAATGCTAACATAATCTTCTTGTACCATTCGACTACTGAAGGTGTTGCTACGTCCCTCCAATGTCTAAGGATAACCGCCTTAACAGCAGCAGAAATAATGGCCAAATATGCCTTCTTCTGCTCATTCATATCTCTGGGAAAGTTATTTAACAAGCAAATTTCAGGTGTGAAAAAAGGCTCTAGACTGATGATAGATTGTAACAAAACTCAACTGCATTCCAGAAAGGCTAAATCTTGGAGCATGCCCATATTACATGGTATAAGTCCCCATTTCCTACCTTACATCTACCACAATTAGGTGATGCTAATTTAGCCATCCTATATAACTTAGCGGGAGAGTAGTACAAGTTGTGCATGATGTTGAATTGTTGTAACTTGTATCTGTCTTGCATTATATATTTATAATTATTTTCCCAGATTTGGTCCCATACTCTTTTGTCCTCATCTATCTCTAGCCTCTGTCTCCAGTAAAGGCAGACATTGGAGGGCAATCCTACATCTATCCTCTGTATTTCGTGATATAATTTGGAAACAGAGTGACCTTGATCTGCTATCTTAAGCAACGAGGACAATTCAATCCTATTTTTGACCCACACTTTCATCTTCCGTAGATAGGCTTTTATTGAGTTACCGATTTGCCAGAATTTAAACATATTCCCTCTTGCCCTGGTATCTGAGAACAGGCTTGTTCGTACAACAGTAACTTCCCCTGCTGGGCTAGATCCCCAAGGCATAACCTGACTAATGGTTCCCAGAATGTAAGAGGAATTGGGGCTTTTTTGAATTTGGAAGTGCATGTTGTCTGTCAAAGGTTGTTCCAGTGAATTCTGCCAATTCACCTTTAGAAACTTCTGGGCCTGGTGCAGGGCTTTTATTGGCCACCCTATAGATGTATTTTTAAGTGATTTAGGAAGGAGTCTGAGAGTAATATAAGCAATTGAGTTTAAAGTTAGTGAGTGTTTGAAAACCAGATCCTTCTCAATGTGGACCCAGGGGGGCACATAAGGATTGGGGTCCGCTAGGGAAGTCGTCTGATTCCAAAGAACTAATTTACTGATATGTGATGCTATGTAGTACTTGAAGAAGGAGGGGAGCACAAGGTCCCCTAGTTTCTTTGGACCTGTGAGTTTCAAGTATGCTCTTCTGACATTTTTCCCCTTCCATTTGAAATTATTAAGTAATTTTTGCAAGGTCCCAAACCATGCTTTTGGTAAGTAAGTCCCAGCGGGTTTAAGGGGTAAAAAGTCCTTGGCAGTATGTTCATTTTCACTGTTTCTATTCTGGCCCAAAGTGACAGCGGTAATAAACTCCAGCTGACCAGGTCTTGCTTAATTATTTTAACCAGGTTATTGAGATTTTCCTTAATCATCGTGGCCATTTCCCAAGTAATTTTGATTCCAAGATATATTAGGACTTTTGGTTCCCAGTTAAACCCCAGTTCCCTTGCTACGTCCAGGAGACATCTAGTATTTAATGGAAAGAACTTCATCTTGGATATATTAAGTTTGTAGTTCGAAACTTTAGAGAACTGTGCAATTTCTTGCAAGACTATGGGTATGCATGTTTCTGGATCCTCTATGTGCAAAAGCAGGTCATCTGCATAAGCTGAGATTAAATATCTCCTATTACCTATCTGAAATCCCCTAATCTTCTGAACTGTGAGTAGTCTATGGATCAGGGGTTCCAGATATAAGTTAAACAGGAGTGGGGAAAGTGGACAACCCTGCCTTGTGCCGCAGGAGAGAGGAAAAGAATCCGACAGTATACCATTGCACCAAACCCATGCATTGGGAGATCTGTACAATAATCGGACCCAGTTCAAGAATCCATCTGGGAAACCGAATCTGGACAATGCAGCAAATAGAAAGTCCCAGGAGACCCGATCGAACTCTTTCTTAGCGTCCAAAGCTAACAGGGCTGCCGGGGTCTGTATATTGCGTGTGTGTACTATTAAATGATGAAGTTTGCGTATATGATCACTGGATGCTCTACCATTCATGAAGCCCACCTGCACATCACTTACCATCCTACTCATTAATGGACTTAGTCGGTTGGCTAGAACCTTGGCAAGTATCTTAACATCCATGTTCAACAGTGATATCAGATGGTAGTTGCCAGGGCACATAGGGTCTCACTCCGGCTTGGGGATAAGAGTTATGAGAGCATCTAAAAAACCTTCTTCCAAAAAACCCTCAAAAAACCAAAAATTATATACTTTGGTCAGAACGGGGCAAATTTCCTCTATGAAGGCTTTATGTATATTAGTAGTAAGACCATCAAGTCCTGGAGATTTGTCCGGGGTAAGTTGGGTAACAGCCTGCTTCACCTCCCATTCTTGTATAGGTAGTTCCAATCTGACCGCCTCTTCGTTAGTGGTCTTAGGTAGGGTTACTGAGTCTAAGAAGCCATGAATCTCTTCTGACTTCGCTCTATCTGTAGTAGGGATGGAATATACCTTGTAGAAATATTCTCTGAATGTTTCTGCAATTTCTCTAGGATCTTTAATAATAGCATCCCCCTGATTATTTTGTAAAGCTGCAATAAATCTGTTTGAATCTAACTGTCTGAGCTTTAAGGCTAAAAGTTTACCTGCCCTTTCACCAGATTCAAGATACTTAATCTTAGTTCTCCGGAGGAGAAGTTCTGCTTTTTGCAGCATAATTGAGGAGTACTGAGTTTGTAACTGGTGTAGTGTGACCCAATCTGCTTCAGCTGAGCATTGGGTGATGTTATTCTCATTGGCCCTAATAGCATTAGTAATATCATTTAACTGTAACCTGTCTTTTTTGGCTTTAGTGGAGGTGATTCGGATACACTCCCCCCTCAGCGCACACTTCAGGGCAACCCAGACAATATCAATATTAGAGACTGAATCTACATTTTGATCAAGGAAATGAGATATGAAACCCTTCAGGTGTTCATGAGTGTAGGAATCTTGTAAAAGCTGATTATTAAATCTCCACATGAAGTCTCTCTTGAGTCCAGGATTAGGTTTAAATAGGATAGATACTGGGGAGTGGTCCAAAATTACCCGTGTATCCTCGCATCTATGATGGAGGCGAGTGATTTAGTGCTAATTAAAGAATAATCAATTCTGGAGCATGTCTTATGCAGTGTTGAGAAGAAGGTGTATTGCCTGACCCCCGCATTGTTAAGTCTCCAGATATCCACAAGACTTAATCCCTCCTTTAATTCCTTTAGTGCTTTCTGGGCAGGAGATAACCCCACTCGTCTATTATCAGATCTGTCAAATTGAAGTTGTGGTGTTATATTCCAGTCACCCCAAAGTAATAGTATCCTAGATGAATAAGTGTTTAATTTATCTAGCAATTGCATGAAGAATTGTGGGGAGTCCGCGTTTGGGCCGTAGATCGACCTTATAATTACCTGTTGTGTCACTAAAGTTCCAATCAAAAAGAGATATCGACCATGTATATCCCATATTTCCTTTTCCAGTTGAAAATATATTCTTTTATTAAATAAGATGGCGACTCCACCCTTATTCGAAGAGACCCCTGCACCAAATACTTGACCCACCCAGTATTTACTGACCATATAAATATCCTCCCTTTTAAGATGAGTTTCTTGTAAACAGACTACATCACAATTTAGAGCAGATAGATGCCTTAACACTATTTGCCTTTTGCATCTGTCCTGAGCCCCTTTAATATTCCAGCTTAATATATTAAGAACTCCTGATGTTGCCATTTGGGCCTAAGTGATAGGTCCCCTTATAGACGGTAATTCGTGTATACTCCATCGTACTTGTAGAGGTGGTTCTTACTATCCCATGGTAAAGTAAGTAAATGCTGTTACTCCCCCCCTGCGCCCCCCCCATATATTGCCTTGGCCCTAATAATATCAAACTACTACCCCCAGTTCTGACAACTGCACTACCTAACCGAACTGTCATGTGATACTATTATCAACCCAGCAGAAAGTCTACCCGGCCCCAAGCCCCAGTCTCAGAGCTTATTAATTTCACCCACCCTGATAATCTTGTTCCTCACACAGATTTAAGTAAATAGTTATCTTAAATATAAATCTTGAAACATTTATCCCTTTTGGATAGTCCCATTCATAAAATAATTCAAACAGTATACCCTTAACAAAATCGTTAATCAATCTCCAGTTATTTCGTGTATATTCCCATAACTGCATAACACATTTATAACTGAGAAAAAAGCTATTCGTTAGCTTCTACTCCCCTCTTGTGGGGAGAAAAGTGTATTGCATACTATTCCATACTATGTAGAAACCTAACCAACAAAACTTCTTGATTATGTTGCTTGAACCAGCCGGTTACACTATTGTCCATCCACATTCCACGTGTTAATGCAGAAGAGATCATAATGTTGTTTCCCCTGATTACCCTGCCCCCACCTTACAGAGACAAAATTCTGGCTGTAAAATTATCTTTAATGAAGTCTCTTTCCCAAAATCTATCATTAGTTCTGTAAATATTCTTTACATAGGTCAGATCAGGTGCTAATGCTCATCCTTAAAACTTCATCACCTTGCTAGGTTTAGATGTGTACCATCAGATCCCCGCTTCTGAGCGATGCTGAGTAAACTAAGGGTAAATGCTGACTGCTGATTATTTGCTTTCCAGATTATTTATGTTATTCCTGCCATTGCAAGTTCCAGTTCTGACCCTACAGGTGGCGGTAGCTGCTCTTTATGCACACCGAGCTGACAGCATCGCTGGCGAAAGAGAATGGAGAATATTACCAGATGCAGAGTCTGATTTCTTTCTCAATTAGACTTCATTCTCGGGAAGCATTCGCTGATCTCGGTATCGCAAAGCAGCCCCAGGATACGGAGAATATGAGCACTGAAACAATACAGCAATTTGGGGACTGGAGCCGCTGGAGCGCTTGGGCAGAATAATATTTAAATTACATAAGTGATATAACTTTGAAAAATTTTGAACTCTGTGCCTTGCCATCACAATCGGGGCTGGAAGCTACCTAGGATTTCACTGCAAGGAGATTCCAGATCGGCAATTACTATTGATGTTGTCTTCTCTGGAAAAAGGGAGATTTCGATTCCTATTTACTGAGAAGGAGGAGGCAGGATTAATGCTACTTTAAAGAGGGAGATTCTCTGTACTTTTCTAGGGAACTTCTCCTGGTGTAGCACCAGGGACATTTCTGCATGTTATTCCTTTCAAACAGTCCCAGGGCACTAAGACAGCAACGCATCTCACTTTCCGCATCTAGGGCTTATCGTGACTACTAAATAAGCCTATTTAGCCACATTATCAATTGCCCT
Source organism: Neoceratodus forsteri (assembly GCA_016271365.2). NCBI lineage: Eukaryota > Metazoa > Chordata > Ceratodontiformes > Ceratodontidae > Neoceratodus > Neoceratodus forsteri. The sequence goes on along the minus strand of CM028130.1, from coordinate 661,366,760 downwards.
GATGCATCATTTAAATAACTCAGGCATTGATTTCTTGAGCTCTTGCCGTGTGACCTCCACACTTTCATAGGAATGCCACTGGTCACTAACCTCCACTTGCAATAGGGCAGGGTATTTGACCTGGTACTGTATTCCAGCCACTATTAACTTGGAAACCAGTGGGTGCATTTCTTGGCACTTAAGCCGAATGGATTGTGGCAAGTCGTGAAATATCCTGATCCGCTTGCCCTCCCATAGGACTTCTTGCAGGGATCTGACTTTACTCAGGATGTGCTGTTTATCAAGGTAGTTTAACAACTTACATATTATTGGTCTAGGTTGTTCACCAGGAGGAGGGGGGATGAAGGGATCTATGAGCCTGCTCCACAATGTAGCTTGCACCATTTGGAGATGGGCCAGCTACTTTTTCAAACAGCTTTTGAATGAACTGAATTGGCAATGTGCCCTCTTCCCTCTCTGGTATTCCAATTATAATAAGATTGCTTCTTCTACTCCTTCCCTCCAGGTCCTCGAGTTTCTCCTCAACTTTTTTAATTCTCCTGTTCACTGACACACGTTTGAGATCATGCTTATCCAGTATGGTTTCCACAGATTTGATTCGGACTTCATTGTCTCCCACTCTAGTGCTTATCTATTCCAACAATGCTTTAAAACTATGTATTTCAGTCAAGATCTCCTCTATGAAGCTTTGCAGAGGATTATTATTTCCAGGAAGCATTCTTCTGTTAAGATGGAGGGCCCCGGTGTTGATTTGCTGGATCCCTGCCGAGGGCACTTTGCGGCCTGCTCCTTCTCCGGGAAAGGAGGCGGAGTATGTTTTGAAGGCTGCTTCTTCACATATGCTTCCATTTTTAGCGGAATTAAACCTCTAACATGCTTCTCCGAAACTTGTATGATAAATTCCAGACTCAGAATTTAACAAGGTTGTCTGAAATGAAGGTTAAAAGTGGGCTGGGAATGGAGCCGAACAAGAGCACTGCTTCTTCTAGGCTGCCATCATGTGACCTCCGCAGTGGAAGGTTTCAAGAGAGGGGCTATTCAACACAAACAGTACATTGGACCAAGGAAAGGACCAGTCTGACTGACAGAGCAACTGATACCAAAACATCCAGAAAAAACAGATGAGAAATTAGTAACAGTAGTGTTAGGCTACAATTAAAGGGCACAGTGCATCCAAAAAATAATTAAGAATAGATGGGATATCATAATGCCTGATCCCAAATTTTGTACCTGTGTTAGCACAAAACCCAGGGTAACCTATAGAAGAGGCCAATGTCTTTCTGACATGCTTACAAGAAGCCATTTCAAAAAATCTGATGAGAGGATTCCATTTAGATCATGATTCTACAGATGCAGGAGTTGTAACCTCTATCATTGCAAAAACAGAACAGGAATTTGCATTGAAAACAAACACAGACTGTAAAACTGATCATGTGGTACATGTGGGATGGTGCGGGTGCAACCTTACATATGTAGGACCCACCACCAGAATTGTGAAAGAAAGAGCAGAGGAACACATAGTGGCAATCAAAAATAGTAATGAGGACAATACTTTTGGAGACCACTATAAAAGGAATATATAACTGTGACTCAAAATGTTTTCCTTTCAGGGTGCTGCAACATATTACTGAAGGTGCTAGAGGAGGTGATCATCTTAATAAGTTGTTAAAAGCTGAAGCTAAATGGAGGCAGGATTGAATTTTCTTGTGCCAAATGAATTAATAGAAGAACCTGATTTTAAGCCATTCCTCAATTAACTGTTGTATGATTTTGTTACATTTAACTTCTGATTATCTGTTTGAAACCATGGAGGCAGATAGTACTGTATTTTTAATAAAATGCATGAGATTAACATAAGCTGTAGTACACAGTTATGCATTTTTTTATGATTCATTTTTATTGACATCATCTGTGTCTGGGGTAGAGATATTGTAAAGTGAAACTTTGCCCTTGAATTTCGCACATTGTGGCAAAAAGCACAAATGTCACCGCAAAGTTCATACAAGTTGCACAATGCAAATTTCAGCTCAGCAGCCTGAAATTCATGAAATTAGTGAAGCATGAATTTTTGATGTTTCATGCGAAATTCACAGGTGAAGTTTTACTTCGCAACATCTGTGCTACCCTAACTTTAACTACATAAGTAGTATGTAGGATAGGATGGTGCCAGCTCAGAATCCAGTTACATTTATGCCAATGGGTTCTCCAGCTCTGCCCCATTAGCATCCCATCATGTGTCAGTGACCATATCTGAGCATGCTGCTGCATCAGCACTTGGCAAATAAAAATACAAGACAAAAGCCACACTGGGGAGGTGGTGTTGGATCCATGACACCGGCACAACAACCCTGACTTCAACATTCACTACAGTGCCGGGAACCTGCAGACACCCTGACCGCAACATGACCCGAACTGACCAGCAACATCGCAATGCACAATGCGGGGAGGCTGAGCCCCCTGCACCCCCAATGTAGGGGACTGTGTCACCCACAATCCCCACTATAGATATCTAACTCCATGTCGCACAATGGATTTAGATATTTACCTCCCATTGTCCTAAATTGTCTCAACACAAAACCCCCATCGCTGCCAATTTAGGTGTGGTAGGGGTTTTGCTGTGGGGTGTTTGCTGTGCAGGTGTCACTGTAGTGGTAGCATACAAGTGGGGTTCATGGTAAAAAGCAGATATTAACAACAATAAAAAAAGGGCACTCATTACCTCCTAAATGAAAACACCACTCACTTCAAAAACGTTAAAGTACTTGGTGCATTGTTTATTTGAAGCTGCTGTAAAATCAGAACACCACTCATAATCCACTTGATGCATTTCAGATTTTGTAGAATCCTTTATCAGTGGCCTTTAATAAAGGATTCTACAAAATCTGAAATGCATCAAGTGGATTATGAGCAGTGTCCTGATTTTACAGCACCTTCAGTTAAGGACTGCACTGATCACATTAACGTTTTTGAAGTTAGTGGTGTTTTCTTTTAGGAGGTGGTGAGTATCTGTTTTTTTTTTTTAATTGTTTTTCACATTAGTCACCTTTTGGCACAGTTCCATGCTCAGCAATGGTTATATTCATTAGCAAATAAATGCGCTGCTTGGATGTGCTTCCCATCCCTACCCACCCATGATTGATGGATCCTGGTTATTTAATGGTCTCCCTCAGTGTCCTGGATAGCTATGTCCTTGATATTCCAGTCATCTTACAGATCCAGTTTTTTCTCTGTAGGTCATGTGGTTACTTGCTCTCAAACCCATGTAAGCAAGGACCCCTGGTGATCCAGTGGCTCCACAAAACAGTAACAATATCTGGGATGCAGGCAGCCATTGCACTTAGGTGCAGCTTTGTTCCCATTACAGCCTGTTTACAGCTGCTTGTAAACAGGTGTGGTGCAAAAGCATGCACCCAAGCCTGAATGGCCAACTTCTGTTTTTGAATGGCCCTACAGTCTGGTGTACCCCCACCTTTTTCCTGACTGCTTGTTATTTTCTGGGTGCACAAGATGGGCTGCAGCCCTTGTTGAGCATGGCTAAACAGGGTCACAATACCAAAACAAGGATCATTTTTTATCACCATTAGAAAATAGAATGGGTACCTTACACTATCGGTGTCTGATGTAGAAGTCCAGCTACTTGACACCACTGCAGGTCTGACTACAGATCACTGCATGCTAAGCTCAGGAGTTGCCCTCTTTCCTTTCTATAATACAGTTACATTAGCAAGATAGATCTCGGGAGACTTTGAACTCCCAGATGTCCCTTCTGAAACACGCTTTCACTCTATTTCTGGAGGGCACTAGACTCAGTCAGTGTTTTTTTTTTTTTAATTCTAATTTTTATTAACCTTTTCAAGTTTTATCATCAAGGAGTCAGTACATACATATTAAGATACAACACAATAAATATTAAGAATACATCCTACCTGTTATTCTAACCTAACCAGGGTATATCCCCATGGAGTTACAACACTAGTGAAAAAGAACAACACATTCAAAGTCAGTAGGTTAACATTGCATCATTTCCTGCAGTACTTGCATGAATTGAATATGTTCTTCATAAAATGCTGCTTGATCAGACACAGGAGGATCAGTATTTAAAACATTTGCAGCCCATTTGCAAACATATATTGCCTGAAGTGTAGAATTCTCTCAAATGGTCTTCAGTTACATATCTGATTTACATCAGCAAACTCTGCCATTTTCTAATATTTGGTTAAGTTTTATTAGTGGGATGGTTCTTTATACAAAAAACCTTTAACATTTAGACATCTAACATAGAGCTGAAATCTGTAATGGCATGGTCATATGATGTAGGAAGGGAAAAATGGGCAACAGGGTGGACCAGGTGGTCCTTATCTACCAACAAATTCTGTGTTTCTATATGAGGCACCCCTTTGAAGACTTTTTTGTTCCTTGTAACTATCAACCCTCATTCCAGGAGGATTACTGATTCCTGTGTTTCATTTATTTATTTAGTTTTTGTTAATTGGGTAAGGTGCACTAGACAAACATTTGATTATTTTCAGGCACAACCCAGAACAGTGCAAACCATTAAGACATTACAGTGCAGGACAATGAATAGAGCTTTGGAGTACATACAGTAGTAACCTTAAGAATATAATACTGTTTTTAACAATAAATTAAGCAACAGGGTGAACAAATAATACAGAGTAATCAATATGGTACAAGGCAATCACATGGGGAAGTAAAGGGGAATGTCATTTGCAGGAACTCAAAGGTACAGACAGTATTAACAGGTAGCAGAGTAAGCAAGTACAGGGACAATCATATACATACGGCTAGAGATCACTAGAGGCAGGGACTAGGAACAAGCGCCTACTGCCAACTGAAGCAAGTGTTAATGGTATTGACTCTGGAAAGCTCATGCAACAGAACAATGTCTTATTGTATGTGAGCAGGCATGCTGTTCCATAGTTTGGGGGCTGCCACAGTGAAGGCTGTCTCACCAAATTTGGTCCTGGTCCTCAGTATGAGTAGGAGATCCAGGTCTGAGGAACCAAGAAGGTAGGTGTTTCTATGATGCACCAGGAGGGAGGCAAGGGACAGAGGTGCTTGGTTCTGTATTACACTGAGGATGATGCCACAAGAGGAGAAATCTTGTTGAGCAGAAAGAGATAGCCAACCTAGTTTGGAATACAGGGTGCAGTGGTGGGTGAGTTGGTACCAGGCAAGGGTAAAATAACAAATGTTGTAAGTCATATCCCATTTTCACACAATAGAGTTCAAGGTATTTGAAAAAACGTGCAGGCAATAGGACAATTTGAGGAGTAGGATACCATGAATGACAGCGATGCAGGCATATGTGAAGAGATTTGGTCTGGCTCAATAGGCAAATCTGAATCTAGCATTCACTTCCTTACAGATAGATGATACATGGAGAGAGAAATCAAGGGAGGGATGAAGTGAAATACTCAGGAAATTGAAGGAGTTTGAAGTGGTGGGGGGGGGTGTACCATTCTCACAGACAATGCAGAGCTGAGCAGGAATATGTTTTAACCAGTGTACAGTTCCAAATAGCATTGCTTCTGACTAGTGGTGGGCGAAGTGGTCCCAATTCGCTCCGTGAAATGATCTGCGGAGTGAAGGCAAATTTCGTGGAGTAACGTGAAGTCCATTGAAAACAATGACTTCGCATTACTTCACCTTCCCAAACCACTATTCCACCAATTCTTAAGGCGAAGTACATTGAAAACAATGTACTTCACCTCACTTCGCCGTGTTTTTTAAGCTCCAAAGATGCAGTGTTTCATGGGATTTCAGGTCACATGGTCTCTAGATTGTTCTGCACAGCCTCAGTTTGGGCTATTGTGGGTGTAGGAAGCTGTAGGAGACAATCTGTTCTGAGAGCTCTCTGCAATTCAAACTTCAAAAAGCTGTTAAAAAAGCCTTTTTGAGTAACTTTTTTGCTGCAACTTTAGTTCATCGATTATAGGAAACCCTCTTGTGCTCATATCATCAAGCGTTTATTGTTTGTGTATGGATTTTGAATGTTAATGTACAACATTCAGTCTGTGTACTGAGAGACAGTGGAAGTGTGCTTTGGAGAAGGGGTGTATCTGTGGTGTAGGTAGATTAACTTGAAGAAAAAGACAGTGCTTTCTGTTTTGGTGATATTTTTCTTGTTTAACTGTGTTAATGTACACACAGTAATATTTTTAATATTTCTTGCCATTTTTTTGCTGATTGTTGTGGTGCAGCAGTGCATACTTTTAGTTTGTTTAAAATATGTGGTTATATTAATGAAGTTTTCAATTTGCTATGCATTACTTAGTATGTGTGTGAGTATGTGTGAGTCACGTCATTGAATCAGACACCTTTTATTGTGACACATAATAATTTCAGCAATGTGAAGCTGCTATCCACCGCAGCTGTGTGATTTTTGTACTTCTTTGTGGTAACTTTATTGGTACTGGTACTAGTACTAGTGACTGTTACTGCAGCAGTACAGTACACTGCCACACCCGCGTGGCCCGCCCCAACCGGTAAAGGTATTCTTTTCCAGATTTGAATTTCTGATGGTGAGCACTGTTTAGGTGTGCCTTTGTGTCTGCACTGCTTTAGTGCACAGCACAATCTTAATCTGTCTGTGCATTTGCATCTCTTTAGGTCCCAATCTCCATCTATAACTTAAGTCACAGTTGTTTCTTTGGCTTCCCTTCAGAGTACTGGACAGATGTGGTGCTTAATTCTGCATGATCATTGTACTCATTAATTTGCTTTTCTAAGTCAGGACCATCATCAGGAGGCACTCATGATACAAACCATGTTCTTCATCATCACAGTCACAAATGCAGTCACAAATCACAATTCACAATCATTCAAGTTACAAATCACATTTATTTTTTTTCTAGTTACTTGGATGTATTGTAAGCCTGTTTTGTAGTATCTCTCCAGGTTTCACCACCCCACGATTGCACTCATTGATACATGTTTTTAAGTCTGGGAGTTTTAAGCTAGAGCTTATCAGGGAAGTACAGACATAGGTGGTAAGCAATCACGTTTCTTCATCATCACAGTCACAAATGCAGTCAAAAATCACGATTCACGATCATTCACGTCATGAATCACGTACATTTTTTTTCTAGTTAATTGGATGTATTGTAAGTCTGTTTTGTAGTATCTCTCCAGGCTTCACCATCCTACCATTGTACTCATTGATACGTGTTTTTAAGTCTGGGAGTTTTAAGCTACAGCTCATCGGGGCCTGGGGAAGTACAGCCATTGACATTCATGTTTCTTCATCATCATGGTCACAAATGCAGTCACAAATCGCGATTTACGATCACATCATGAATCACAACATAAATTGTTTCTAATAGTTACTTGGATGTATTGTAAGCCTGCTGGTCATGGTGCTGAACAGGGCTGGAAGCCACACCTGGGCCCGGGGGAACAGGCACATCCTGCTCCAGAGGACCTGGTGCTGGACTTGGTGGTGGTGGTTCAACTGCCTCAGAGTCAGAACAAGAGGCGGTGCTGGTCCTGCTTTGGGGGGGGGCACTCAGAAGGTTTGAGTGGTCCAACAGGAATGGGTGCCCATGCCCTCCACACATGCACACAGTACGATGCTTAACACTACCATGCTCTTCCAAAGCAGCCCCATCCCAGACATTCCCTCACCCTGGTCCATCTCTCCTACTGAGCTTTCTCAGTCTGAGCAATCACTAGTCACACTGTCACACAACACACACACACACACAGTCACACACACAGACAAACAACTAACTACTTATAAAGGTAAGAAAAATAAAATTTACAGAAAGAACAAATTAAGTAAAAAAGAGTACAGAAAAGACAAAAAAATGTAGCTTTTAAAAAAGCTGTTGGGTCTAAATCAAAGTTTAAATCTCCTCCTCGCTCTGATCTAAAAGTATCAGCAGTCACAAAACACACTAGTCTTTCTCCGTCTGCACAGGAGAAAGTAAAAGTGTCTGCTTGTATGACTCACTTTCTTCCTGCCTAGCTAAAGAGCATGTGACTTACAGTACTGTAAGCCATGTGATGTGTGGGGGCTGCCAAATCTGAAACACCAAGTGGATCACTTAGAATCCTAATGAGGAACGCAAAGTCCATTAAAAACAATGACATCACCTTACTTCGCGTTGCCATTCCCCCTTAACGTGAAGTGGTAATGACAAGGCGATGTGAGCACTTTATATTGCCCACTCCTCATAGCAGAGTAGCAACGTGAAGTGCCCACTTTGCGTTCACTTCGCTGGCAAATTTTAAATTCGCTGCATCTCTACTTGTGACTTAGATGGGTTCATTAATAGCCCTTTCTCATGGAACCAGATTTGAACCACCTTCAGTTCAGCTGACAGGGTTCTGTTGATTCTGTTCAAATGGGCAGACTGGGTGGGCCAAGCGGTCCTTATCTGCATCAAATTCTATATTTCTATGTTGATGTCAGCCACATTCTGGGCACCGGTGAGAAAGACTAATGGCCTGACTCTCAAAAAGCACTTAGATCACCGTAATTTGTGGTGATCTAGGGCTGCAGCAAACCCTGGGTGTGCTAAGGTCCCTGCACCCAATTCTACAAAAATAGGGTCCCTGCACAAAATTCCCCAGGTTTGCCACACATTGTCTGCTGTGCCAAACAGTTGGTGCTGCTGCAGGAATTACCACAGGGATCCTGACCCCCATCCCACCTGGCATAACTCTATCAGAGCCAGGGTAGTGGTGAGATGTGTAAATCTGCTGGACAGGAATTGGCTGACTAAATAATGGGCACAGGAGATGGCTTACAGGGAGTTGCAGGTCAGCTGGGCAGCACTATAAGTGATGTGGCACCCAGCAGGGTGCATTTATGGTGTACCTCACTGTAGTACAGTTTACATCCCTGGTGATCTAGTCATCCCACCCCCTCACCCAGGCTTCCCCTGATGAATGTGTTAATAGTTCCCTGGTGACTAGTGGTCCCACACCCCACCTGATCATCCATCCTTGAATTAATTAACATTTTCTTTGGTGGTCTAGTAGACCCCCCCTACCCTCCACCCCAGTGGGATAGTGCTCCTCCACCCTGCTCCCTCCACCCTGAAACTGTATATAGTGCACACTTAGTAAGAGCTCAGTCAGCAACCAGCTACGGTGGGAGAGGAGGGCTGTGCTTGCCCCTGGCTCAGTTTCAGGATGAGGAGAGTGGGGTGGAGGGGCACTGCCAGCTGTGGTTGGGGGTCCATTAGACCACCAAGGAAATATTAAGTCATACACAGATGGATGATTGGGTGGGGAGTGTGACTGCTAGTCACCAGAGAACTATTGATACATACTTTGAGGATGATCAGTTGGGGAGGTGGGATCGCTAGCCAGCAGGGATATATTAATGTATACATTGTTGGATGATCAGTGAGGCTGGTGGGACTGCTAGCCACCAGAGAACTATTAATACATACATTGGGGGATGTTTGGGTTGGGATTGGGACCTCTAGCCACCAGGGATACTGTACATTAATATATACTTTGGGGGATGGTTGGGTGGGGGTGGGGACCACTAGACCACCAGGGATGTATACTGTACTACAGTACAGTACACTGTAAACACAGTCTGTGTGGTGCCATAGCACTCACGGTGATACCCAGCTGACCACCGACTCTCCCTATGCCACCACCTTGCCCCTTGTTCTACTGGCATCCACTGACAGATCCTCTCCCACTGGCACAAGCCACTTAGACCACCTCCTGGCTGATCTAAATGGTGCCCCTTGTTGCATCCATGGTGGGGCTTGCAGAATCCCCCAAAATGGGATGTTGTGGACCCATAGTGGGATAAGCCCCCTTGTAACCTAGTGTACCTGGTTGCTTGTTGCAACCTTGGTGCAAGGGGGCATTGACTCAGCTGCATCAGATCTGATGCAAGCTACTTTACAGTTTGACATAAGTTGGACACAAGTTGTGCTGCAAGACACCACTTGCATCAAACTTTTATGATGCAAGTCCCCTGTGTCAATCTAATTCCTTAGAGAATCAGGCCCCAAGTTGTCAGTGTACAGGAGAGGGGTATTGTTGTTGAAGCAGTGGTGAATTGAATTGATGAGCAGAGAGAAAAAGAATGGCCCATGAATGGACCCCTGAGGGAAACCAGTGGAGATAGGAGTGGGGTCAGAAAGAAAGGGTCCAAACTTGATGCATTGCTGTCTATTGGTTAAGTAACTTCTGAACCATGGTAGGGCATGGTCAGAGATATCCGGGCACTTAACTTGTTACAGATTAGGGATTGATTGACCATATCATAGTCCTTAGTGTGGTCTGAGAATATGGCACCAGCAAGCTCCCCCTTTGTCAACAGAAGCAGAGATACTGTTAGTAAGTGTGAGCAGTGCAGTGGTGGTGCTATTGTTCCGGCGAAAACCATGCTGGGATGGGGAGAGGAGATTGTGGGTAGTGAGAAATGAGGTGAGTTGAGTGGAGACAATTTCTTCCAGAACCTTGCTAAGAATGGGTGGAATGGCAATGGGTCTGTATTTATTAAGGATTTTTTTATTACCTTTTTTTAAGCACAGGCACCATGTAAACCAATTTCCAGATAGGTACAGTATTAGTGCTGAAGGAAAAAAAAATCTGGTAAGCAGGAAGGCCAGTTCATAGGCAGCTAGTCTGAGAAGTTTGGGCTCAATTCCATCTGAGCCAGCAGACTTTGACTTAGGGATTAGCCTCAGGAATGTGTACACCTCAGAGATGCTTACATGTTTGAGGTGGAAGTGGGGATATATTTTCCAGATTCAGTGGTTAGGGAGAGGTCAGACAATGCAAGGCAGAGGAAATATTTCCAGTGTGGGATGAAATGTCCAAAAAATATTCATTGAGTGTATTAGAGATTGTGGAGGGGTTGTTGCAGTTTATACCCTCGATCTCAAAATCAGGAGGAGTAGGGGTTCCGTCCTGGACAAATAGATTTTATTGATACAGTTCCAGAACTGGTGGAGGATGCTGCAGGAGGAGGCAAGCTGAGTGCTGTAGAAGAGGATTTTACCATGTTGGATGGCCTGTTTATATTTGTTTCTATGATCTCTGAAGGTTTACCAGTCAGAGATGGAGTTGGTGGCCTTGAAGGTAGATCATCTCTTCTCTCTTTTTTAGTTGTGATAGGAGAAAGTGACATTTATTTGCTGGACCATGGACCCTCCTTGTGGTGGTGGAGAGGTATATTTGTCATGGAGACTAGAGAAGGTAGAGTTGAAATAAAAGACAGCCTGATCAACATCAGAGGTTTCCCACAGGTCAGACCAGTTGAGGAAGTCTACCTCAGTTTTAAATTGGAAGAAGTCCAGATGAGAAAAGCCATGACAGTAAATCAGGTGAGGAGGGTCAGTAGGGGCTTTCTCATGCCATACACCGTAGAGTGGAGAGTGGTAGCTGACAGAATAAGGGAGGACTCCTGAACAAATGACTTTGTCAGCATTAGGTTATAACACCCAGTCAATAAGTGTAGCACATTGCCCTCTACTAGACAGCCTGGTGAGTTGGACGATTTACTGGGTTAGGAGCTGTTTGCTTAGGGATAGTGCTACTGATTGTCTATCGGATTTTAACAAGCAACAGAAATGAACCGGCACTAGATTACAGCTGTATAAATTTACTTATTTTGCATCAAGATGCAAGATGGTCTGTCAACCACTATCCACCGTGCAAACCCTACAGTGCATACCCGCATATCCCGCAAAACTGCACTGGTTATACCGAGGGCGAGAACCTCGCAAGGTCAAAGGGCTTACCCCTACAGAGCCCCCTGTTGGTATAACGCCCTTCCCGCCGGAGTCACTGATGCCGCTGCTATCTTATTTTAAAACTAGTCTTAGAAATCACCTGCTCTCAACACGCAGCTGTACCTGCCTCAAGCCTCCTCCTATCCTCCCAGACAAGGCTCACTGAGCTGCTCTCTGACCTTCTGTCCAGCTCTCTACCTTTACTTGCTACTATCTTCCCACACTCCTCTTCTGATGTCTTCCACCCAGCCTTACCTTTATTCTGCCCACTGAATCAATCTCCATGTAACTACTGTATATTGTCTACTCTGTAAAGCGCACATGTAAGCCTGTTGTATGCTGTGTTTGACAAATGCCTGTATTTTTTGGCTGATTCCTAAATGTACTCAGATTTTTGTCTGCCTTGATGTTTGTTTCTTGCACTGTTTTGACCTCACTGTGACAAGGTACCTTTATAAATGAGCCTCTGGCTCAAAGGTTGTTAAACTGATGTTCTAATAAATAAATAAATAAATAAATATGCTGTCTGTAATTATAGCTCTGTTCACCTCTAACCCACCTGCATTATATATATACTCCCATCTACTGCTTAGGATACCTCTTTCTCTATCGCAAAATGATGTCTTTACTCCTTATCCTCTCCATTACCCCTCCCCTCAGTGTTCTTCCCCCCCGCTCTATGCCTGTAAAACACCTCACCACCACCACCACCTCTGCCCCATTTATACCTCCCCCTGTGCTCACTCCTTCCTCTGTAACCACTTCTTTCCCTACTCACCCCCACTTGCTCCTAGCCACCAACCCCCAGAAACCGTGGCCAACCCTATGCTCTATAGTCTGGAATTTCTGCATTTTATCTGCTCCCTCCCTATCAACAAACTACCCCATCGTACTGGCCATACACTGCGTAATTACAAACTGACCCTCAAAAGTGCCCTATCCAGGACCTTCATCATCTTACTGTTATTGATGGGCAACATACACCCCAATCCTGGACCTTGCCTTTCAACGCTACCAAAAGGGCTACGACTGGCTGCCATAAATATATGCAGCCTCCCAAAAAATCTCACCCCACTTCAAGCATGAGTCTGCCTCCACTCCCCTGATGCACTCGCAGTGTCTGAAACATGGCTCTCCCCTAACATCCCTGACTCGGCTGTTTTCATACTCGGCTACACACTATTCAGATCAGATAGACTGAACAGACAGGGTGGTGGTTGTGCGCTGTACCTTCGGGATCAACTACAAGGTGTCCAAATTCCTGCACTAAACCCTGTTGCAGGTGCCCAATCCCTCACCCTTAGGATACCAGTTGGAAAATCAGGTAAATCTTTCTACCTGATGTCAGGCTACATACCCCCCCCCCGCCATCAAAAGGAGGCTTTCTCCTCCATTCTGAACCTCATTGCACAACTTCCAAAAAAGTTGGAGGTCATTGCCCTAGGAGACTTCAACACAAACTAGCTCGCCTCCCACACATCCCCTATCAGGGATGCAGCCACCGCCCAAAATCTCTCACAAATGGTCCTTAGCCCCACTCGATTAGACTGCTGCAGGGGCACTAGTTCCTTTATTGAGCTCATCCTTACAAACCACCCTGAGCACCTCCATGACATCCAGGTCCTCCCTGATGCACTCAGCAATCACTCCCCTATCACCTGCCATTGGTCAAATAGTTGGAAGCCCCCCTCACAGGATCTCCCTGCATCACCAACTAAAGACGGGGTCACTGACACATCTTCAAAACCATCTTCTCAACCTAGACTGGTCTCCTCTTGATCACCAGATGTCAGTGGACGCTGACCTGTCCTTCTTCATCAGCTACTACCAAGCTGCTTGTGACATCTTTGCCCCCTTCGATAAGCAACTAGAAAAAACAAAATCCTTCCTTTGGGTAAACCGCTCCTTACTCAACCAAATGAAAGCCTCGCGATAACTCTTGCGGTCATACACGAAGCCCTGGTCAGCCCCTCTGACAGTCAACTGTACCGTGCTGCCCGAAACTCATGCACCTGGGCAATCCATAAGGCTAAGGCAGCCTACTATCAATCCAACCTCACTGCCACCTGGGGCAATGGGAAGAGGTTCTGGGACAATATGAAGGAACTAAGTGGAAAGTCTCCCTCCCCTCCTCCTTCCATGATTACTGTTGACGGTGTCACCACCCAAGACCCTGACAAGATAGCTAATGCCTTAAATGTCTCTTTCTCAGACCTCATCTCTATTCTCCCACCTGACTTCTTTAGCGCCCCCTCTGGACACTCTCCACCGCCCCCTCAGCACTCCACCTTTTTATTTCAAAACAATCTCCCCGAGTGTTGCTCGATCATATCTCGCCAAGTTCCTAGGAAAGTCAAGACATAGTGGTGATTCACTGAATGCCAAGCTGCTCTCCTTAACCCTTGATGCAGTCCTTAACACCCTAACAAAAATACTGAACATGTCCCTATGCCTTATGGAAAAAAGCGATCATCACTCCGGTTCACAAAAATGGTGACCACACCTCCCCCAGTAACTATAGGCCCATCTCAATACTCCCCCCCCCCTCAAAAGCACTGGAAAAAATCGCTGCTGATCAACTTATAGAATATTTGGACACACACCGCCTACTGTGCAAACAACAGCATGGTTTCTGAAAAGGGCACAATACCACCACTGCCCTGCTCGAATTTACCTCTTTCCTCCATGAAGCACTCGACCAGGGAGACCTGGCTGGATCTGACTACAATGATCTGTCCAAAGCCTTCGATACCATAAACCACAGCCTGCTAATAAACACCATCCTCTCTGTTGGAGTCTCCCCAGAAACTGCAGTCTGGTTCACCAACTACCTCAATGGCCGTACCCAGCAAGTAAAAATAAATAGCACCCTCTCTGCCAGTCTCCCAGTCCATTCGGCTGTCCCCCAAGGGTCCATCCTTGGCCCTCTTCTTTTCTCCCTATACTTAAACTCCCTCCCTTTAGCCTCCACTGAGCACTTGCTCCTTTACGCTGATGATGCTGTAATTTTCAGCCGGCATCATGACCCTACCCAGCTTCAAAACTCCCTACAGGGGTCCTTCACTGCAATAGAATCATGGTTCACCTCCCACAAACTTGTCTTCAACTACAAAAAAACAAAGGTCATGCTATTCGCCCACCCTCAACATAAAAACAGCATGACCAAACTATCCATACTTAACTCACAGGGTGCCATGCTGGAAGCAGTCTCCACTTTTAAATACCTAGGGGTCACTCTTGACTCTGCCCTCACTTTCCATGAGCATATTGCATTGACCTGCTCTGCCATAACACTAGAATTGGCCTCCTCTACAAATATAGGCCCTATCTCCCTCTATGGCCCTTCAATTAACCACCTCTAGCTCCATCCTTCCCCTAGTAGACTATGGCATAATTATATATGGTGCCACCTCCGACACTGCCCTGTCCAACATAAAACGCACTCTCAACAAAGTCTGCCGGCTGGCCACAAGCTGTGATCGCCTTACACATAACTGTGACCGCTACCTACAGTCTTTCTGGATAAATTTCCAGGGGCGATTTCTCTATCAGTCCTGCCTAATGGCCAAAAAAATACAACTAGGGTTAGCTCCCCTGGGCTGTCTATCGCTCCTTCAAGAGTGCATGTTGACAAGGGCCACTAGAAGCTCTAGCACTGCTACTTTTCGCATCCCCTTCGCAAGGACCACTGCTGGCCAAAGATCCTTTTTCTACAGGGCCCCCCACTGGATGAACTCCCTCTTGGATGCTTCCCTCAAAATCCTTAGGATAGGGCCATTTAAGCCAGTGCTGCGCACCCATATCCTGTTAAACAGTAACTGTGACTTCTAATCTAAACTACTATTTATAGCTTTGGTCTCTCTGTTACTATCAAAACTCCGTAAATAATATTGTAGTAGATTGTTTTGCTCAACTGATGGTGCCCTGAATTTGTTTTAGCCCATGGTTGCCTCTGTACAGTATTTTTACTCTGTGTATGTCCTAACTAATGTCATTGACGTGGAGCCTTTGTAAATGAGTCCCTGACTCAAAGGGTTGTAATTCCTAGAATGAATGCAAACAAAAATAAAGCCCATGTAAACAAACAAACAAACAGAGCTCCTGATCAGGTTTCACCTCAAATGACTTTCTCAAGGGATATTGGTCTGTCAGAGGAGCAAGACTTTTTAAACCTACCCAGAACCAATCATAGTGACACAATCATATAAAGTGACAACAAAGTTTAAAAAACTTTGTATGTTAAACTGCATAACAATCCTAACACGTTTTTACACCACTTATCCAAATGAATGGATAGATTCTTACTTAATCCATTTTAAAAATTCTTAGTGGCTGTGCTTTTAACTCCAAAATGCTATGTATAAGTAGTTAAATTCAATATCATAATTATTACCATTATAACTATAAAGTGATGTCTGTTTTAAATACTTAATTTCTCATTAGGTAATATTACAAATATAGAATGTGTTACATTAATTTATACCTTTCACACTCTTTAATATTTTGTTACTTCAGATCGTGTTGAAAACTATGCTATCAAAAGGCAGAGGACAGTATATCCAACTTGGCACTCTCAATGGCAATTTTAGTTATTATTGTCTTATTAAATTCATATTTTCTGAATACATATACAGAGATACAAAAATGCAATAGAGCCTGACTGAACCCCACAGGATACAGTACCCTGTGAGGGAATTTTTATATATCCTAAAGCTATATTTGCTATTAAATGCCTTGAAGCTATGCTTGCTTTGAAAGCCATGCTGTAACAAAGTCATAATGAATGTAGTAGAAATTTCTGAGTTCATGTTTTGTTCTTTTAAGGGTTATAGAATTTGTACTGAGGTTACTTGAAGTACATTTGTAAAAAACAGAAAGATAGGTAAAACTGAGCAGAACTGGTTGTACCAGCCTGACTAACGGGCTTGGACAAAATATAGAGATAGGAGCATGCCTGGGCAAAATATAATAATAACAGCACGTAGTGGCATTGAAGGCAAGCTGTACGTTGTTATGGTGTGAGTGAAACTCATTGTCTCTCTCAGGTCAGCTTGACCCAGGCATATGTATCAAGCAGTAATGGGAAAGACATGAAATAAGCAAGTGGAAAAGTACCTCATGCATATCAATGTGTTTTTACATTGCTGAAAACTTGTTATGCTGTTTTATGATTGGCTTATACTGAAATGTTGGTATTTTTCAAGATAAGAAGTGCAAAATCTAGCTTATAAAAGCTGCTGTAATTAGAATCGGAGAACTTCTCCGTTGTAGAAGTTCCACATGCATGTGTGTTTGATCAAATAAAGCGACGTTAAGACAAAACCCAGTGGTGTGGTTTTTGCCCCGTGACGATGGGAGTGGTTGCTCAGGTAATACTTACAGTGAGAGAATTTGCGATCACAGTTTTGGCGTAGTCGGCAGGATGAGTTCTTCGGTCAGTGTCACCTCATGATCGGGTTGTTTCCCTTGGACAAAAAGAAGGACATTTTTGTGGAACCCCATCAGGATGTGACGCCTAGGGGCTGGCGACACTCATCATCACTGTAAGTACAAGAATACCTTGGAACGAGTGTGCACTATAAAGGACAGGCCTAGATAATATGGGAAACAAGGGAAAAAAAAAATAGCTGGGTCCAGAGTTAGTATTATCTGGACCGCAAATGTATGTTTGACAAGTTTGACCAACAAATTACAAGGGCAACTGCACTGCCCTTTGTACTTGTAATTTGTGCTTGCTGCAAGTATATACTGTTAGAGCCAATGATGGCTTTCACAGTTCAGGCTGCTTTTAGGAGAAAACAGCGGCTGATTAAGTAAAGTTAGATAAGCAACATCTAGAGAAAGAAAATAAACTACTGTGGATGTACGCACAGTAGGTGACTACAGACGGGATGATTTGAAAATCCCCCCCCCATGTTGCCTATCTGTGTAGTTTCAAGTTTTTCTGTATCAATTTCAAGTTCTCTTGCCTCCTATAGAGGCTAAAACATTTAATCCCAAACCCAAGTACTGGGGACCTCACCAGATGGATCTCAACCTAGTACTGTTAGAGATTTTTTGTTTTGTTTTAAACTGCAAACCAGAGCTCTGGAAAAGACTTGGTTTGGCAGGTTTCTAAATGGCCAAAAGAAAACCTTTGAAAGGGTTAATAGCTGCAGTGTTTGAAATTATCATGAAGGTTCTGCAGTCAGTTTTCTTACTCAGACTAGTGTATCGGAAAGAAGAAGAAAATACCTTGGCACCGGTAAGTCTGAATTTTTATTCAAAGTTGTTTTATGTCTGTCTGTTTTATTTCTGTAATATATATACTAAACAAGGTAATGCTCCGTCTTTCTCGTGCATATTTTCTAGCTTATATCTGTGTTCTGTAATTATGTTCTGTTGTCAAGGTTGCGAGATAGGATTGACTGCCTTCAGTGCACAACATGTTACAGTAAAAAAAAAAAAAGAAAGAAGAAGTTTCTTTGCCTCATAGCTGACTGTTTTAATTGGCTTTATTTTTAATGGAACATTTGTGCTGCCTAGATAGGGTCAGTGAAGAACTTTTGTTTGTAGTTGTTGGATTGGAGCAGGTAGTGTTGATGGTGAAGAGTTATGGCGTCATATAGATCGTAATGTGCAGAAAGATTTGTAGTTTGCAAGCAATGTGCCAAGCCACTGCTAGGTGAAAATGTAATGTGTTAACAGCTATAAATGGCTTTATCATACTTCTAGTTATAACCAGAAACTTTTGCAAAATGGCAGGGTGCCATATTTTGGCTATGTGCCAAAGGTGAAACCATGTTATACAAGATGTGTTCACTTACAGATGATATGCTGTGCTGCATTTTAACGGAGTTAAAATCTGTTTAAAAGTGTTTTGTTCTGGAAAGATTTGGCATGGCGATATGTATAAATGTGTTGATTTAAAAATTGTCAGTGTTACAAGACAGGGAGGCAGCATATATCTAAAACACGTACAGTTTTCTAATGAAACTATGGGCATTACCTCAGCAAATTGGTGTGAAACAATGTCAGTCTTATTTTGTGTTAAGTATTTCTTTTTGTGTATGTGTATGTGTGTGTACTGTCTTGGCCAGCAGTTTTATTCTATGCTTTAAAGATATTTAATATCAGTAGTGCTCAAGGACACTAAAAAAAAAAAAAAAAAAATAACTGGGTTTGAATGACCCTTTGCACGTTATTTGACCTTCTTGTGTTTCAACATTTTATGTTACTACCAGTTCAAACTTGATGTGTATTCCATACCTAAAGCACAACTTTTCACACAAAATGTATGTTTTCATGAAAGCACACCAAGAGTGAACCATGTAATTTGACTTTTATTGCAAAACTAGTATTCTAAGTGAAGAGAAACAAACTTTTCTTCTTGTCTCACTGCTTCTGACTTGCAGCCAACACAGGCAATACTCCAGCTGGAAGGGGAGAATTATTCATCATCTCCCCATATTTTTATTATATATATATATATATATATATATATATATATACGCTTTTGAAAAAAGGACTATTACAGCTGTTTTTGAGAGTTTACCATCTACAGTTAAAACAATGGCTTTTGTTTTATGTGTGACCATGGTGTAATCATTTTTTGTCTTTTGAAATGCATTCTAAGAGATACGTGCGTCTGGTATTACCATCAATCTGGATTTTTATAAACTCAGCTGACATTTTGTCATGCTTAGGATAAAGGAACCCAGGGACGCTTGGCTCTTTTATCCTATGGAAATAATCTTGTTTATTTTTAAACTGGTGTGTGTTTGTTTTTGTTGTTTGTCTGTGTTTCTTCTCTTTCTTCTAGAAAAAAGAAGTTATCCATCTTTATAGTAAGGTATGAAACTTACTAAACTAATTGTAATATTATCTTGTTATAATTTAAAGTGTAGTAGGTGGGGATCATGTTACCATCCACAGCTAACCTTTTTATTGCTACAGTATTCGAGCTGTCTCTTTCACTTCGAGCTGTCTCTTCCACCAGTAGGAGCTTGGGGGGAAGGGGTAAGCTACCCTTCCTCTATCCCTTCCAGTGTAGTACCCACAAAGGTTGCAAGGTACATCACTGTTCCCCCAAAAGGGTAAATAAAGAAAATGTATATTTGCCAATAATTGTTTCTTATTTACAGGTTTTAAAAAAAGACCCAAGGTATTTTAACAGCATAACCCAGCTCAAGCCCTTCTGTTTTTTCTAGTGCAAACAGTTAAATCTCACACCTATTATTGGTACAAGGGTTTCTGCCCTCAGCAAGTAATCAGTTATGCTGGAGGGTAAAGTTGTGTATGTATGTCCACACATATTCATTCTTTTGATTGTCTTTTCAGCTTTCTTATCCTGTTAAAACAAATGCAAAACAACTTTTGTCATTGCCTTACAGCAATGAATGCATTTTTTCAACCAGTAAATTCACAGTACTCTAACATTTCTGGACTCTAAGCTAAGTTTACAGTCTATATGTGTTGTTTAAAATGTATTTTATGCATTATGCATTATGCTCAATACTGAAATTGTTCTATTACAAACATGCTTATGTTTCATGTTTATGTTATAATGTTTTGATATACATCTTGCTACACTGTATCATGTGTGTATTCAGAAAAGTTCTCCACATGTATAACGTTTTTAATGCTCATAACCAAAAACCTAAATACTGGGACCAGCATTGCTGACCCACCCCTACAATATGTTCCAAAGCAAAACCAAAAGTAAAATTAATGCTCCGTTTGTCTTATTGCTCACAGGTACCCCTGAAGAATGAGTGTACTCTATGCAGGTTTTGTCATTTTAAATTTTAACAATTATAATATGCAGAATTTAGATTGTACTCCAAACCTATGCTTCAAGCCTTACCCCACTCAGTACTTTGGAGTATTTCACTATACAGGGTAAAGAAGGTAGACCTTTTCACTTGTCACAGGTGCAATAGGCACTGTTATTAAATTGGCATAGGCCAACAACATATGTATTTGTCCCACTAATTGCATTGTGTAAAAGGCATATTGTTATGAACAATATGTTTGAAGCGTGTAACTGCATTAAGCAGGTTAGCAAGAGGAAAAGGAAGAGAAGACCACTATGGTTTTCCAAAGAGGCAGCAAAGAAAGTGAAAGCCAAAAAGATAGCATTCAGGCAATACAAAAAGACACAGGCAGAAGGGGATAGGGAGAAGTACTAGGAGAAACAAAGGGAGGCAGGGAAGTCAGTAAGGGAAGCCAAAGCTCAGAAAGAAGAACACATTGCAAAATCAGTGGTTAAAGGGACAAAACCTTTTAGGTACATAAGTAAAAAAAAGACAAAGGAGGGATAGTGAGACTAAAGGGGAGGATGGGAGTCGCGTGGAGGATGACAACAGTAAAGCTGACATATTGAACAGGTATTTCTGCTCAGTCTTTACTGAGGAAGAGGGTAATGGGTCTGAAGGGAGTACAAGGGGTGAGAATGGTGCAGAAATGGATTGCATCACAAGTCCTATGAAGACAAGTTGAAGGAACTGAACATGTACTCCCTGGAGGAGAGGAGGGAGAGAGAGGATATGATAAGAGACATACAAGTATCTTACAGGGAGAAACAGAGTGCAGGAAAACACTATTTTTAAGCAAAAAGATGTTCCAGGACTAGAGGGCATGGGATGAAGTTGGAGGGAGGACGATTTAGAGGAAACATGAGAAAGAATTTCTTCACAGAACAGGTGGTGGACAAGTGGAACACCCTGCCAGAGGAAGTGGTGGGGGCTGAAAAAATCACGGGATTTAAGAATACATGGGATAGACATAAAGGAATTCTAGAGGTCAGGGGTAAGGGGAAACAGACTTCTAGGAAAACAAATTGAACTTACAAGCTCAAATGGGCAGACTGGGTGGGCCATAGGCCCTTATCTGCCGACACTGTCTATGTATCTATGTATTGTAACATTACAAGATTTTATAACTCAGGTCTCAGTCAGGCCTGCTTGCAACAGACAGGGAAATAATGTTCATCACTGTCATAACTGCTTCTGTAATTTAAAAGCAAGAGGTAACCATAACACTGTCATGATTTACAGATGGTCAAATGGTATAATTGAACCTCGGCCTGCACCCCCAGGTGTGCGGTTAATGTCCAATTTTTATTTTTTATTTTTCTAATTGCCAGAATTTAGGCTCTGTCACACCACTCTTTACAAAACAAGAAGTTAATGGTTTAAAAGATTGTTATTTATGTGTTTTTTAATTCAGTGTCTAACACACTTTGCAAGTTTGCAGGTTTCCAAGGTGTGGCACACATAAGATCTCCACGTTCAACAGCAGTAATACTTTCATCTAAGTTGCCAAGACCTTCATCTTTTTCCTTAAAAAAGAAAAACAACTGCCACAGTTTTAATGTTATCACCATCTTTGTGCCTGACTGGTTCCTAATAAGGACTATTGCATGAATCCGGTTATTATTTACCTCTGCAAGTGTAATGTTTTCAGCAAAATTACACCTATTTGTAGAACTTTAAATCAACTGAGGAAGGTCCAGTCAGTCCAGACTCTGCAATCAAGCTTATTGTTTCTGCTTACTATGAAGTTAAGTCTGGGAAGGGCACTCCCCTAACTCCAGCGAGAAGATTCTGCTTCAATTGACCTTCAAGCAATACATCCATTTTCTTCACTGCCGCTTGTTCCAAACATGGCTGGTACTTTCTACAACCATATTGCTCTGTTATGGACTGTGTTCTTAATGGTTTATTGTCAATTGTTACCTTTTTATGGACTGTTAATCTTTATGCTGGGGTGTAATCAACTACGACAAAACAAATGCCATGCCAGTGTGTGTGTGTGTGTGGCTACTCCATTAAAAGGACTCAATGCACCCCTGGCCAGTGTGTCTACTAATCAGCCATCCAGCAGCCAGCCAACAAAATGAACACTGACTTTTCTACTATGCTGGTGTTTTGTTTTTAAATTACTGTCTGCATTGCCCCATATGCCTTGTGGGTTACCACCATTCTGCAAATGACATTTCATCTGTACTGTAACTACATCAACCTGTGGATACTTATATGAACTTATGAACTGTTCATTTCATGGACTGTTATGTTTTATAAGGACTTATCTGTCAAGAGACATTATCAACAGATTCTTCAATCAAGCTCCCAGGGTGTGCCACACCTCAACACAAGGTAGCATCTACCTTATTCACTCTCAAAGTGAATTCCATGAACTCTTTTTCATCAACAAAATTGTTATGTTATATTTTGTTATGTGGTGTCACATGTTAGCATTTTTTCACATATTTCAATTGTGGTGTTGACATCCCTCGATTCTGTATTATGTTTTACAAACTCACGATTTGTGTCCGTCTGTAAGCACCCTGTACCAACTCCAGAACAGGATGCTTTTTATAAATGCCTTGACTATCTGTATGCTGGCAACCAGTTTTAAATCATATACCTATTCACCTAGTCTAACAGTCTAAAAGTAGAAATGTTTAGTTTTTTTTTTTTTTATAACCTTCAGTTATTAACTAATATCTTTACATTTATGTTCAATTTTTGTGAATGTTCGAGTCCCTCAGGGGCCTCCTATCTTCAGGGTGGAAGTTATTAACAGTGGTCAGTGGCCAAGGTTTCAGTAATCAGTGACCAAACTTTTATCAACAATGTGTAGTTGGCTAACCATAAAACTGAGGAAATAAAAGGTGTAAATGGCTAGTGTAAATTGCTAAAGGGCTAGTAAAAGGTAAAATGGTTAGTAAATGACTAAATGATGCCAACATGTAAATTAGTATATCTAGTAGCAAAAGGCTGCAAGTGGAAAATACCACTATGTCACTTAATATGTGTGCGTGTAAGACTTTAAAAGGGTTAATTGTAAAATTCTATACAATGAAAAAAAAATAGCTAAAAGCATAAAATGAGGCCGTGGCGAGATATGCACAAATTCCAGCCTTGCATTTTTTCTAAGCTGCTCACATAAATATGGGACCCATGGTCGTGGCCATAAGCCGTGTAGCAGACTGGGTGCTACTCTTCTCCATTGGGTGACAGTACTTGTAAGTGGTCATATTGGCACTCTGGCTACTGTCCTAATCAAACTTCTCCCACAATGCCTGTGCAACACAATGGTGTCACGGGATGCCACCCACCTGCCCCTTTGCTACAACCTGAACAAAAGGACCCCATTAAACTGAGGGGTGTTTCCATTACAAAACGAGCCAAATTGTGGCCAAAATATAAAGTGAGAAAAGTAAAAGGAATCAGTTAGTTGATACATAGTATCAAAAGGGGGAGTGAGGGAATTTTTATATATCCTAAAGCTATATTGCTATTAAATGCCTTGAAGCTATGTTGCTTTGAAAGCCATGCTGTAACAAAGTCATAATGAATGTAGTAGAAATTTCTGAGTTCATGTTTTGTTCTTTTAAGGGTTATAGAATTTGTACTGAGGTTACTTGAAGTACATTTGTAAAAACAGAAAGATAGATAAAACTGAGCAGAACTGGTTGTACCAGCCTGACTAACGGCTTGGACAAAAATAGAGATAGAGCATGCCTGGGCAAAATATAATAATAACAGCACGTAGTGGCATTGAAGGCAAGCTGTACGTTGTTATGGTGTGAGTGAAACTCATTGTCTCTCTCAGGTCAGCTTGACCCAGGCATATGTATCAAGCAGTAATGGGAAAGACATGAAATAAGCAAGTGGAAAAGTACCTCATGCATATCAATGTGTTTTTTACATTGCTGAAAACTTGTTATGCTGTTTTATGATTGGCTTATACTGAAATGTTGGTATTTTTCAAGATAAGAAGTGCAAAATCTAGCTTATAAAAAGCTGCTGTAAATTGTAATCGGAGAACTTCTCCGTTGTAGAAGTCCCACATGCATGTGTGTTTGATCAAATAAAGCGACGTTAAGACAAAACCCAGTGGTGTGGTTTTTGCCCCGTGACGACGGGAGTGGTTGCTCAGGTAATACTTACAGTGAGAGAATTTGCAATCACAACCCCTAAGGTCCAAATGTAGGTTTCTTTCTTCTCTTCTTTATGAAGAGCATAATGTCTACCCTGTAATTCAAGCCAGGTGGATAATATCCCCAGCTTAAAAATTCACATGTCCTCTTTTTCTAATAACAGAGACCCAATATCCCTTCCTCAGGTATTCAGATGTATTTTATCGATACCTCTGAAAACAAATCTGTGGACATTTTGTTCTGGAACTGTTTTAATATGCAATGCCAGGGCATTAGTCATATCTCCATTTTTCATTGCCCTTGCATGTTCTCCCACTCTCAGTTTTAGTTGTCTGGTAATTTTAACAATGTAAAAGCTGCCACAGCTACAAGTAGCAAGGTAAACCACATTTGTGGAATCACATGAAATAAACTGACGTATGTCAAGCGTCTTACATGCATTGCAAGTTGCAAATGTCTGTTTTTTCCATAATTAGACAATATTTGCAGTTCCTACATCTGTGGTTTCCCTCTGGCAGCTGTGGCAGCCAAGTTATTTGTTTACTGAGTAGTGGTTGATAGCTATGTGTTAAATAGTCTGCTAAATTGTTTCCTCTTTTATAACCAAATCTTGGTAATGGTAAATTCTGTCCTTCAATTTTAAAGTGTGGATCTGAAGCCACTGTGTAACCCCTAGATGGCGCTATCCCAGGGGCTACTACCCCTGCCTGATTTGCCACTAACAGGTTGAGGGGCCTGGATCCAATGGCGGGTGCCTCCACCCAGAGGTCAGGGTTTGCAATAGTTAAACTAACTTGGTCACAGCCCTCTGGGACACTGCAACCCCCCTTTCTTCCCACTAGTGGCCCACACAATATATCAGAATTACCTTCACAGTATACACTACTCCCCAGGACTGGTTCCGCACTGGGACCTCCTGTGAAATGAGATACAGTGCAACAATCACAGTACAGTACTTTAACATAGACAAATACCTCAGGCAGTATAACTTTGCTGAAACAAGCAGCTCTGATTTATTTAGGGGATATAACAAGGACAGGGGAAATCAGGTTAATTAGCTTATCACTCTAATAATCTACCTATGGCTCTGTGCACAGGCCTATCCCTATCAGTTACTGTCCCTGGGTACCCAAGCCTAGTGGCTAGTCCAAACCGTGGCAGCTGGTAGGGCCCTTTCACACAGAGAAAGGAAAATTAAACAGTCAGCAGTACAGTAATTCCATTTGGATTTAATGTGGCAATTCAACAGGGAGCGACCCTGAATTAGTACTCACGACCTCCAAATAAGATAGGGTCCTTCAATGTCAGCAGGGCTCACTTGAGGTACACAAACCTCTTCACACATTTATATAAAAGAAAGCACTATACCAGGCAGGCTGCATCTGTATCCCGATCGCAATTACTGCACAATACCGGAGAACACACAGCAGATTCAGTTCCTGAAGACCGAAAGTGCAATTTTCAAATTCCTCCAGTCTTCTACAGGGTGAGCCTGGTTTCTACTCTTCAGAGATCCTTTGATTCTTTTCACAGGACAGTTCAGTCCTAACAAGCTGCAGACCGGAACTCTGGGCCTTACACACGTTTTTTGACTAAAACTGCACACTGAAAAAGCACAGGGCTCCTTCCTTCTTCACTGCCAAAGCTCAACTGAAACTCCAACCGACAAAACCGGGCACTTCCTTTGAGTTCCTCCCAGTTCTTGACTGGATTGGCTGTCACTCACAATAGACTGCTGCTGTTGGTCCAAAAAGGCACTGAAGTCTAAACTACATCTCCCAGAGTCACTGCCCATACAATCCTCTTGTGGCTGGCTCAGATTATGAGTCCAAGTTCTGATTCGTCCAAGGCACCATTTTAGAGCTAGCTTACCCACACTGATTGGTCCAGTTCAGCAGTTCAAAACCAGAATGGGGAACTAAGCAGACACTGTTCTGACT
Source organism: Neoceratodus forsteri (assembly GCA_016271365.2). Taxonomy (NCBI): domain Eukaryota; kingdom Metazoa; phylum Chordata; order Ceratodontiformes; family Ceratodontidae; genus Neoceratodus; species Neoceratodus forsteri. Next base: position 661,340,160 of record CM028130.1, on the reverse strand, counting down.
AAGAAAGCAGGTTAGACAAACTGTAATTTCATTATCACTGTAAATGATTTCTGGCAAACAGTTACATCTTTCAGATAGGTTCCCTTTGCACCCTAGTGACTGCAAAATGGAGTGAATTGGCAGCAGCTTGAGTGGTACTCAATCAAAAAAAACACACAGTCCCCCATACAAACTAATTATGTCTGCAAGCAGACAGCTCTTAAAGAGACAGTACCAGAGGTTCTAAAAACACTCACTGATAAATGGCTTAAACGCCAAACACCATTCAGGCTTGGAGCATTCAAGCAAGCTCCTGGAAGTCTTTTGGGAACCCCCATTTGCAGGGGGGTTACAAATGTCTTCCAATATTTTACTAATATGTTACTAACATCTGCAGATCTACTATTGTAAGTGGTCACAAAATCAATTTGTTCATTTTTGTTTTTATTCTCCCTTATTTCTTTAATACACAGTAACTCTTTCCAATCCAGTTGTTCAACCATCCTCTCTGCTAGATAGAAACAAACATCTGTGTAGCCCCTCTTTTGAAATCTCTCTCAGTTCAAGACTATTGTTCTTATAATCTTCCTCACTACTGCAATTTCTTTTAAGTCTCATATATTGTGATTTTGGGTTGTTATTTATGGTGTGTCTGGGATGGCAACTTGTGGTATAAAGAAGGGTGTTCCAATCTGTCAGTTTCCTATAGAGATTGGTTTGAATATTACCATCATTCTGTTTGTTAATCTCTAAATCTAGGAAATTCACCCTATATCTGCTCACACTTGCTGAGAAATCCAAATTTGCATTTGTTTTTTCTAGGCAATAGATAAATTCACTCAGCTCTTCCTCATCCCCTTTCCACACCAAAAAGATGTCATCAATAAATCGTCTCCAGAGATCCAACCTATGGTGATAGGGATTGTTCACAGGACTTCTGAGTCCTTCTGGATAAGTAACTATTGAACCACTGAGTGGTGGAAGGGGTGGAACCTATTTTAATAAGGCTGTTCACTAGTAAGTTGTGATCTACGGTGTCGAAAGCTTTACTGAGATCTAAGAATATTGCTCCTGTTATTTTCTTCTAATCCTTTGCAGAGACCAAATCATTAGTAGCTTTTGCCAAAGCTGTGATGGTGCTGTGATTAGGGCAAAAGCCGGATTGTGTTGGGTTAAGAGAATGGGTTTCGATATTTTTTTTAGTTTTGTATAGATCAATTTTTCGAAAACATTTGAGAGAATGGGCAGAATTGAAATGGGCCTGTAGTTATTTAAGTCACATGGGTTGCCAAATTTAAATAGGGGAAGGATGTGAGTGGATTTCCAGCAAAAAGGAACTGGGGTGGTGGAAATAGAGAGGTTAAATATATGGAGGATAGGGGTAGTAAGGTAGGTGTAACCAAGTTTTAGGAAGAGTGGTTCAAGTACATCTTCTCCTGTGCTTTTTTTGGTGTCTAAGTTACTAAGCAAGTCTTCAACTTCTTTGAAATAAAAAGGGAACAGCTGAAATGAACAGGCTGAGGTAGGCAACGTTGTGTCTGATCTGTCTTGATTCTTAACACGAGCACATACGGTGAAGAGTCGAAGGCTATGCTGGCAGTGACAAAGTGGGAATTAAATTATTGATTACTTTCCACAACCATACCTTTGCTGTGGATCTTAGCTGGAATGGAGAGGGCAGTCGACTGACCTTCAATGGACTTAAGGGTCCTCCAAACTCTGTGGGAGTTTTCTTTAGCCTGTTCTAGGGTGGAAACGTAGAAGTTTGCTCTGGTGGAGCGAATACATTTAACACAGGCATTCCTGGCTGCTCTAAAGGCCTGCCAATCTACAGTGCTTTTGGTTTGCCTAGCCTGGGCCCAGCATTTATCATGGTTTGTCAATGCAACCTTAAGTTCTGGAGTGAACCAAGGGTGAGAGCTTTTGCACCTTGAACCTTGATAAAAGGTGCATGGTTATTAGTCAGGGTAATAAGGTTATCAATGAGGACAGTAACAGCCTCATCAACTGATTTTGCAAGAAAGAGATCTTGCCATCTGACCTTGCTTAGGTCGATCAAATAGTTTGAACTTATGAAAGGACCATTTAGTGATGAATTTGGGCTGATAGTGTGCTTTAGCTTGTGATCTCATACAGACTACAATACTATGGTCACTCATGTCATTGTGGAAGACCGCTGCATGTAAAATTTTGTGGGGATGAGTAGTTAATACCTCATCTAAGAGTGAGCTATTTGCGATTTTTGAAGAATTAATCCTAGTAGGTACACTAATTAACTGGGCAAGGCCAAGTTCATCACAAAGGGATTTCAAGACAAGCAATTTAGGGGACAGCTAATCCAGGTTGAAGTCCCCAAGGATTATTGTTTCTCTATTGGCATTGATGGCAAGGTTTACTTTTATTTTTTTTAAGTAACAGAGAGGTTTCCAGACTTATATGTGCTAACAGACTCCTCAGTTCCAATGTAGTTGCAAGTATTCTCTAGTATGAGCTGTGTGCCTAATCAGGCTGCTGTTATTGGTAATACAAATGGTACATTTTTTCTCTAAACACAGGTAGAAGAATATATTGAGGTGCAACACTCAGTGCTGTAGTTTTTCTTTTTTCACTAGGCACTCACCTTATAGCATTACATGCAGTACTTTTAATGGTTATCATTTTATAATCAAAATGACAGCCCAGATGTGACTAGTTAATGTTTCCAGACTCAAGGAACACTGCAAACATCCTCATTGGGATATACCTTCCTCAATGAAGAAATAAATCACCATCCATTGTCTCTTCCCTTGTGCTCACTTAATCATTCTGGCAGAGGTGTCTTGTTAAGCTGCTTAGTGAGCCCCTTCATTAGTTTGAAGTAATTGGCTGTTTAGGGATAAACTGTGGCATCTACCCTCATCAAATTAAAGCAAACCACAAGTTGTTGGGAACTTAACTCCACACCCTTGAAAATCATAACACATTCTGTGGAGCCAGTCTTTCCTGCAAGACTAATCATTTGATTTTTTTAAAATATTAAATCATTTAAAAGTCACAACAAACATTCCATTTATAAACAGCATCAGTTTGTTATAGATATTTTTACTTTGTTTTTAGTTCAATATTTTTTTGAAAATAGCATACCAACCCCAAAAACAAAATGAAGATAAAGTATCTGATTTTAAGATCGGACAATGTGATAACAGAACTGTGTGTAATATACAGTAATAAGGCCTGAAGATTTATACATGGTGCACTTTTTCATATGCACCAGTCTAATTTGCAGTCTGACATGGCTTCAGTTGGATTTGAAAGGGCAATATTTTGTGCACTAGCAGCCTGGAAGATAAGGCTGGTAAGGGCATTTCTAGTTTACTTGATATGATAATATGGTTTGACACAGACTATGATCCAAGGACAAATGTAGTAACAATTTTTTTTTAGTCTTTGAGAAACTCCTCACAAAGCCAGTGTGCCTGTTTATCATGGCTTCAACAGCTGGAATTCCCTTCCTCCTGATGTTCAAAACTGTAGACCAATTTACTCTTAAAAAAAAAATCTGCAATTGCACTCCCTTAATCATCCAAAGTCGCATGTCACATCTGAGACTTTCTATCTTTTTTGTTGTGCTTGTTGCCTGTATGCTGGGTACACTGTAACAAGATGCTCCATATCTGTGTATATCAGAGAATGTCATAAAAAATCCAGTTAAAATGAATGAGGATTTCATGTGAACTATTGTAAAATGTCTAGATATTGTGAGTCATGCCCCTGGCTACCATTATGCTGTGTGTATTGTATGTTCTGTATATATTAGCATGTTTTTACATTCAGTCAACCTTCAAAGTGGGCATCTGTCTGCTCCAGGACTTACAGAATCTAGTTAGAAAAAAACAAATAAATAAAAAATGAAGCGCCTTCTCCACGAGCAGCTATCTTGCTTGGGCATGTCCATGCAAGTAGGATTTCTTTGGCCTACTGACAGACACTAAAACTTTGAATATGACATCTCCATTAAGCAAGAATTGAGCTTATGCATAAAATATGACATGAGGCAAGGAAAAGGCTGCACTTGTTACCTTGTAATTTTATTCTTAAAGGACTGCCTGCTTGTTTTCAAAAGGAATTCAAAATCTCACATGCAGCATGCTTAGCAACTACAGTAAACAGAAACCTTGTGCAGAAGCATTAAATCCAGTTTTAACAAACAGAAAAAAACATGATTATGCATGCCTTTATGATGAAAAAAATGCAGTATATGCAACATGATGTACAGTAAGTGTATCACTACTTTTACATGATGAAGTAGGAAATCTGTATAGGAGGAGAAAGGCAATGATTAGAAATGTGGAATCTTTATATTTAGAGATTTGTATCCTATATCTAATTACCTGACCAGTTGCTTAAAGTTTTTTTTTTTGAATTTAGAGTTTATCTGTTGTTTTCACTGTATTTTGTCATTAACTTATGCAATGTATGTAACTAATATCTCTATGTGTACTTGTCAATGTATTTCATGTAATTATTTCCATTTTGCTCCTGAATGAGGGACACCGTGTCTCAATAAGCCTCCCCAATTACCAAAATACAATAAATAAAAACAAAGAAATAAATATTTAGAAGGCACACTTCAACAAACAATTAAAATCTTGCTATCTGAGCTGACATTAGGTTTTATTCACACACAGATTACCAGGTGTGGAAGTATGTTTGATGCCAGTTGAGTTGCATTACAGGTCACTGTTGAAATTTTAATAGAAATCACTGTTTTTTTAGTACAACATTAATGAACTACAAGTCCTACTTTTCCACTATAGCCTTTTTTTTTAGCACAAGGTAATAATCATATGTCTGGGTTAGTGCTGTAGGGAATGCAAAATTCTGACAGAATTGCAATTCCATTTCTGAAAACTGTGATTGCATTTTGCATTGAATTTTGCAGAATACCACTAAGTGAATCACAATTCTATGATGTAAACCATAAGTTTTTAATGTGATTCACATTTTTTTAAACTGCTAAAACATGGTTTATTGAGAAACTGCAGAAACTGTGGAATTATGTTGTGTTTCTAGAACTTTGCAAGTATATTCTGCCTCTGTAGAAGTTTGCTAAAATCCTTAGACCTGAAGTGGAAGTGGAATTATACGATCTTCCCAGCACTAGCTTGTGTTTTGTTGATTAAGTGAGAGAGTTGAACACTGTATTGTATGGCTAGTACAGATTTTGTGAAGTTTTACATTGTCAGTGATGGTCTGGTGAAGTTGTGAAACTTACCTTCACCAAACACTTCGTGAAGTTCCCACTTCACCACATTGCTATGAGTTGTCATGTCCAAGTTGAACTTTTTTGGGGTGAAGTCAGGGTGAAGTTGCAACTTTACCAGCAAATTTGCATTACTTTGTTTAAAAAAGTGCCAGGTCATCTGCTCTGAACTTTGCAAATTTAGAACATTGCCACTTTGTAAAGTCGGTAATGTTTGTGATTTAATTCATGAAGTGAAGTTTGTAGAGTGCACGTCAATATAGCAAGTATTAAATCGCAAATATAAAACAGTGAAGCAATATTAGTGCAGCACATAATAGTGAATGGCACAGATGGGGAGTGGCACATAATGGTGAAAAGGGACACTAGCAACTATGGTATTACAGCAAGCCGCACATGCTGATACCCCCACTATCAATGAGCAGCGTGGAGTTATAATCCTAAAGATGGGGGGGGTAGGGGCGTGCAGCATATGATACAAATCATGACACCTGACAATGGGGAATAAATGTGGGCATGTAATGGGGTGCTCTGCTTACCTGTTTCAGTCTGAGGTATATTTTAGCTATTTTGTGCTGCACTGTTATTGGAAGTCACTCATAATGTGATCGCTATTGCTGCTGTTTTAACATTCACCAATTTTGCCTCACTATTTTGACATGGAACCAAGTTTGTCAACTTTGCACCTCTCTTATGACTAATGTTTTCACTTTACTATATACTGTTCATGTCTTTTGTACTCTATATGAAATCAAAAACAAATATTAGCTATTTAAAAAACTAGACCTGGTTGAACATGAATTTTATAGTAGCAGTATTTGTTAGTGACCATATAGCTTTTTTCAACAATAAAGTTTGTTGGAAAAAATATCGAGGCATCCCATTTTCATGTTGTATTCTTTCATTACTGAACCAAAATAGAGATTTTATAATTCTTAAAAGTCCCCACTCCTTTGCTTGCCATGAAAACATTGAATATCCTGGTACAGTGCTGCACTGTTTACCATCAGAAACGTGGTAACACAAGCCTAGTACACCAACATTATGAATTTAGCATATATACTGTATTTAACAGGTATCCTCAACGAAGAGATTTTTAAAATGTGCAAGTGGTGGTCATCTTTAATGACTTGAGTCATTAATTAGAAAACCAGCTGTAATTGCTGTTTTAGCCATATCTGAGCCAATTAAAAATAAACTGAGCATGAATTGAAGGATGTCAGAAATACATTTTTGGCAAAAAACTATATGATGCCATTTCTTGCTGACCAACATATACTGCTGCTTTAGGAAAATAGAGATGCAAGTCATGGCTTAATTAAAGAGTTGATGATTGGGACAAAGGGTTCATATAGTATGTTAGCTGCAAGATTTACAAAAGACATGCCACAGTACCTCTGAAATGTGTTGCTATTTTTAAGGCTAAGTTATGGAAAAATCAATGCAACACCTACATGGGGAGTTCTGAGTTCTGTATTCCCACTGATCGATTCATAATGGGAACAGAAGTCAGGTGGCAGCAGGATTTTTCTGACTGAAGTCAGAAAAAATTCATATTTGAAAATGTGTGCCAATTACCCATGTTCACTTAAAATTATTTATTCATATTATCATACAGAATCCTTAGAATGGCAGAGCTGATAAACTGCTAAATTATTCATTCAACCAGCTTTTTTTTTTCTCTCTCTGGCCATGCAGGGCTGTGCCCTTTACTAAACTGAATTCCTTTCTTAAACAAGGTATAATCCTCAACCAATGTGAAAATGACTGGGGGAGCCTTGCAATAGAGAGATCCACACATCTTCCAAACACAGAACTAGCAATTCAGCCTTTGCTAACTCTCAAACATTTAATCACTTTTCTCATTAGGGTTGCTATTTGTTTATGGTACAAATCAGTTAAACAGAGAATTCAGTGCACAGCTTATTTCTCCAATGTCTAATTTTTGAAATATTATGATTTTTCTTTCTGTCTAAATTGGCTACTGAGTCCAAAGTCCAAAATGAAATTGCCTGAGATCATGTGATGCAACTCAGCTAAGCAGAGCTCCACTCCTTTGCTGTTAAAATTTGGATTTCTGCCCTCCTAGCCTGGGAATTTATTCTACAACAGCTGTGGGTCAATGACAGGATCACCTAGATGATGACAGATCAAGTTCCTTCTGCACAATTATCTGCAAAGAAGTATAAAATTTCTGCCTCTCCGGGAAGTCCTTTTCTGGAACCTTCCATCATGTTGAAGCCATGCAGTGAAAGGGAAACTAAAATGGGGTACCTTGCCAGAAAACTAAGTGAAATAAAAATGTTTATGAGTGGTATACACTCAAATCTTAATAATTCAACCCTTTCATTAACTGCTTTGAAGCTTTTGGTGGACTTTTTGGGTACCAGAGTAGAGCAGACTGAACGAGTTAGCCAGCTGGATGACTGGGCCCACCTGGTTGTTTGTAGATTGGCAACAACAGAGAAGGTGGTTCAGCTGCTTTTGGATCACCTCAATGACTATGAAATAAGGGATTGCAGGAATAACTTGTGGCTTTTTGCATTTGGAGATAGTATAGTGTAGTGATTAAGAGCACTGAGCTGCAAACCTGGAGACCTGGGTTTGAATCCTATCAGCTCCCACTTGCATACTGTGTGACCCTAAGCAAGTCACTTAACTTCTTTGTGCTCCCAGGTCACACCTGGAAACAAGATCCAGCTTAGTGTGCTTTTCCTTGTTAAACAATTTCCTCTTTCCCTTTCCCCTTTCCCTTTTTTGGCTGCAGGAAAACTCTGAAGGTACAGATCAGATGTGATTGCCTTCTTGCAGAAAACACACCCAAGCTTTTGAATCTTAAACCTGACTACCTCCTGGAGATTAACCATGCATACTGGATACCCTCTGGCCCTCCTGATACATCAATGGGAAAGCATTGTCTGAGACCCTTGATCTTTTGGCTGCTGCATTTTCAGGACTGAGAAACTATTTTATGAGCAGCCGAAAATAGCAAGGATCTCTGATGGCAAGGGTCCTGGATTACTATTCATTTAGATTCCCCCCAGAGAGTGATGGGGAGGCAACAAACATTTGACAGAGTCATAGATTTGGTGAAGGAACTGGGACTCTGGGTCATCTTGCTCACCCTGCCACTTTCAGAATCGTTTTACAGTCAGTACTGAAACCGTTACTTGTCTGGTGGAAGCCAAGGAGTTTCTACTAGATTTGCTGCCTTCTTCAAGAGAAACGTCAGGAAGGAGATTAGGTGATAAAGAAGACCCCAAGCTCCAGAGGAATGGTAACAATCAGCAGATCAGTGTGCCTGCTGAACCTCAGACCAACCCTGTGGTGGTGCCCCCTGCAAGTCGACATACAGAAGACTCCATGGATTTCTCCTTGGAGATGGTTGATTAAGGACTACTTTCTCCTTTTCCAGGAACAGCTTCCCTATACACCACTCAGTTTTGGCCAGTTAAGTATTTTTATTTCAGTTTATTTTTCACACTCTTGGTAAGGTGTGTAGTGATGCTTTTTTCTCCTCTCCCTAGAGTTGAGGAAACCTTAGGGGGACTGATGGAGTAAAGGGAGGGGGATCGCTTGCTTGGCCCCGGTGATTTTGATCTGCTCTAGGTCAGGGGATGAGATCTCTGTCTTTGGAGCGGGTCAGTTGATCTGTCAGGTTTAGGGATGAGGCGGTCCCTCTGTCTTTCCTTTGTTGGGCTGGCTAATAAACACTTGGTTGGCCTGGAGGACGGGGACTCTTCCTTTTTCGGTCTCCCCTCACAGCTTTACAATTAATTAGTAGTGAGCAACTGTCTGATAGTAGATGCGATGTCTCAGGCAGGTGCTAAGCTAAAGATTCCGGCACATTTTATTCACTTCTTTCATTCATTCTTTTCATGTTATGGGAGGAAAGGGGGATAATTAGTTTCAATGAGGCTTCGCTGTACTGGGACTGTTTAGCCATTCTGATGCATAATTCATTCACTCATTTTATTTTTGTTACCCGGGTAAAAAGCACTGGGCCACATGGCCCTTTTAAAGGCTTGACCTGGTGAGAGTCAAAAACACTCAAGAACATATAACAAAGAGAATACAGTAAATTACAGTTGTTTATGGATAATAGCTTTGATGGACAATTATGTGGTGGGGGGTATATTATATCCTATTTATTATATGACTTGGAAGGGTGCTATGGACATTCAAGTGTTGGAGGGGATTTTGGACAACTATACATGACTTGTAATTGCAGGAGAGGTATTCTTTCTGCGACTAGGGATTTGCTTCTTGATTTTTGTGCAAACCAGAGAAGCTGCTGGAACTAGGTTGTTGTTTTTTTGGGGCAGCAGGGGTTTTTCTAGTGGATCTTCTCCCTGCTCCCTCCTTCTCAGATTCTACTTTATGGTGAGCTTTCTGGACTTCATGGGATTGAGCTTTTTCATCAACCTGTATTTACTTATTGGTGGATTTTCATGTGGGGGGGATTCAGTGTAGTATTATATTCATGATAGAAAAATTGTTATGAAGCAGAGCCTAGTGGCCTCACAAATTGCCATATTCTATTGGCTCAAGGGACACATTTGTATATAGTTTTTCTGTTAACCCTTACCAAATGTGTTGCAGTGGCAACACAGTGTTCTGTGAGTGGCAATACCTGGGTATGCCTGAAATTCTGCAATAGTACTACCCAGTGATAGTCTGGTAGTACAATGCTGTCAACCCAGTGAGTTTTTTGGCCTCAGTGGTAGTGCCATGGCACAGTGGCATCCCTATGGCAATTTCAGCAGCTTGCATGGACTGGTAAGTGGGTAATGGTACCACAGTGGTATTACATAATTTTGAGTCCACTTTCATGTGGGACTCTATATTGCCCTAAAAGTGCCCAATGATAATGCAATGGCAGTAAAAAACTGTTTTCTATATACCATCAACACTTATTTGGTACCACTGTGGTATCAGTGTTTTGTAATGTCACCACAAGGGTATTACGTTAGAGGAGCAGACTGGTGCACATATAAATCCCAAGCTTATTTGGTATCACAGTGGTATCAGTGCATCTAGAAATTTGATACCACTGCGGTACCAACATGGTACACATCAAAATCAAACAAAGTTTGAAAGAAATACAAAATGAAACATGCACTGATAAAGAAATGCATTATGATCTGTACAGTATATGCAAATCACAATAATGATCCTCACTCAAGTTCCCAAATTGAATGGGATATCACTGCTTCATTGAAATCCATTAAAATGCCATTAAATTCCATGAATCTTCCATTTTCTTCATGCAAACCCATTACTTTTAACTGTTACATTTTGTATCACCTTTTTTTAATGGCCAGTTTTTATTCCCATTACATGTCCATTATTGTTGATGTTTCATGGGCACAAACCATTAGTTTACTCACCCATGCCATAAATTAACCACTACAGGTATCCATTAAGTATTTAATGTGTGTGGTACGCCCCTTAAATTTTGTATCAGGCTATTTTAATGGCATGTTTAATAACCACTGAAACTCAGCAATGCGCTTTTCATTGACATGAGAATGATGGTCACGTAGCACCAATCCACTAATTGTCATTAAAACTGTCCACATGAGCTTTTTATTACCATGGAACTAATGGTCATCTTGTGGCAATACATTAATGGCCATTAAGGAAAGTTTTATTTACTATCTATCTGTACTACTTTTCCGTAAGAACTATGGGTCCCCTTTGACTCCTGTGTAACCTATTCTTTTACAGGTACTCCCCATCCACTCTCCCGAATCAGCATCTCCAAAAAGGTTACCTCACCTGGACCATAAAGTACCCATCAATTCATTACATGATAGGGGATGGGAAGTTTGATCCATAATTGAATCTACATCCATTACAATGGGAGTCCAAGTGATTGTTGCCATGATGCTATATTGTAATGAGGGACAGCTAAGAGGTATGGGATCAGTCTCTCCAGATGTGGCCCCCTATAGCTGGACCCCCACATTGAAGCTGGACCCCCTCCCTGCAGCTGGACCCCCACAGCTGAAGACTAACTTTTTGCTATAGCACCTTGGCAACTCCATTTACAGTGAGGGACACAGCAATGCTGAGGGATAAAATCAGGGACATGTCACTAAGGGACTGTTGAGTGGTATGGGACTGTCCCTTTCCCATGTGTGGCCACCCTGCACTGTGATGCTAGAAATTTTACAGACTGTCACAGGGGTCGAAACTAACTTTTCAGCCACTAGCCATCAGGGATAGTGATTAGAAAAATCTACTGACCCAACAGGAGTTTCACCAGCCCAGCACAAAATCACCAGAAAAATCAATGGCATTTTGTTCTTGATATTTGCGTAGCAACAGCAAACGGTCCTGGTTCAGACCAGGTACCAGGCCAATGGGAAAGGAAATCAGTATGGGATGTGACTTCCTGCCAGAAGCTCATGAAGAGGACCATTAGTTTTGTTCAAAGATGAGGAAGGAGCAGTCATCAAAATGAGGGGATTTATGACAGCCTCTTGCTTTAGAGGTAGTTTAATTTCTGAGTATGTTTTATTGGGCAGCAAAGGCAGGCGTGTAATATCCCCAAAGACTGGGTCACCAGCAAGCTCTGTTGATGCCAACAAGCCCCAATAAGGTGACCACAGGTGCTCCTATAGTTTAAGTTTCAAGGGGAGGGTGAACATAGTGACCAGAGCCATATAAAAATAAAGTGCTTGTCTGCAGTTAAAAAGTTTTTTTTTTTTCTTATTGCAGCCTGCCCTGTAAAGGTGGCAGAAGCCAGTGTCACATCTATGGTCCAGCTTGCATGGGACAGCTGGTTGTTATGGATTCAGCATCCTGGATGCCATGGAGGATGCTGAGAGTGGCCAGTAATGGCCATTAGGGGAGTTTGAATTGACTGCGAAGGAAAACTGTCAGGGGAGTTCAAGCGCAGCAAAGAAAAACAAAAACATGAAGAAAATGCAGCATCCCATTTGTGTTTTTTTTCTAAAGAAAAAGTAAATGTCAGTTCCTTGGCAGTGGTCCCCACAAACAGGAAAGCATCATTAGATGAAAGAGACTCAGGAGTAGCCAGCTACCCAACAAGGGAGGACCTCCCACCTGCCTGCAGCCATCAGGGCATCCAGCATACACTTAACCCACTTCCTGTCTCAACTTCTCCCCAGTTTGGGGTAGTGAATCGGTGACATTGTCATAAAGCAGGCACTGTCTGCCTGGACTAATACTGAAATAAAAAAAAGATGTTTCTTTTCACGCAGTGAGCACAATGAAAGATGGCTTTGGATGTCAGTGTGGTCAGGGCAAGGCCCTGGAGCAAGGACCTGCCAAGGGTGGATCTATTCAAATATATTTAAAATCGGCCCAGGATGGGAGCATACAGTGAGATGGTGGCCTTATTCAAAATTACCTACATTTATTTAACTCATGCTCCTAAATGGAGTACAGGAGTGGGCAGCATTTAAATGAAGTAGTTATTGGAGGTGGAGCAGAGGGCAGTCAGGCCCTGAATTAGATAATGAACAGGGTGCTAAGGAGCAAGGTTAGGGTAAAGCCCCAGCTATAGCCAAGCTAGCCATTTGGGTTAGTGAATAATTGCTAGCTGTCCAAAAGTTTTTTTTTATTCAGAAATAAGTGCCGGGGAGCTAGTTGTGGGAAGTAAATCCTGGATTATAAAGTCAGAGTGCCCCAGGGTGAAACAGGTGACAATAGCAGCCAAGTTGCCTCCAGCAGTCAGGCTAGTGCTATACGGATCTCCAGATCTGTTACTCAGGTCACTAGTCCTTTGCTGGGGCTGAGGCAACTAAGCTGATGGGGTGGCTAACAGGCTAGAGCAGTGGCAACTATGCTACTTGTGTGGATAACTGCCGGGACCACTCCCTTTCCCTTGCTTCTGACTGAAACTGATACTCAAGTGCACTTTAAATCAGTAAATTCTATTCTTTTACAACACTAGCTTGGCTACTGTTTGCCACTTGGCTATAACCACCTTTATCACCCTGGACACACTCACTTTACACTCCAGGTTTTACTTAAACTAACTGGCCATTGGTGCTAATTTCTGAATACATTCATTTATTTTGTTTATTTACTAAAATGCTTTACCAGGAAAGGCACACTGAACAAACAAGTTTAAAAAACTTATTGTTCCAAGATCCATAGCGGCTATGAACTTTTACGTGCACGTACAAGACAGCCTGACTCACCATGGGATGGTAAAAAGAATGAGAAAAAAAATTAAGTGGTCTGCTGCTGCTGCTGTGATTTGAGTCGAGCTGCCTTGCCTGCCTGTGACTCTGTGAGTAGTAAACAGCAGGGCCCCTACTTTTCTGCGGCACAGTGGTACCAAGTTCTGCGCCAAGACTACCATTTGCCGCAGAACTTCTGTGGTGGTGGTTTGTAATTTCTGCGGAAGTTCTGCAGCACTAACAAACTACCACATCACAGTGTCAGCTTGTCATCCTGACTTCACTTTTATGGCAGTGGTTATAGCAATCAGGATGGTGGAAAGCACAGTAACACTAGTTAAAAAAATAACAGATTTATAAAAGTAATTTTATGCCTAAAAAAGCAAAACAAATGTCTCTCCCTTAATGTCCTAGACTGTTGCATAAATGACATATGCAGAGGGGATCTTATGTGATAAATAAGGTATTTCTATATGCATGCTGTCTATCCCTCTAATGAGGTTTCCACTGTCTATCACTTATATATTTGCATGTGCTTTCTACACCACTCATGAGGTTCCCACTGTGAATCACATATATTTACATGCAATCTGTAACATACATACAAATATGAATATGTGTGTGTGTGGTGAGAGAAACAGAGATACTGTTTATATGTGTGTGTGTGTGTGTGTGTGTGTGTGTGTGTATGTGTATATATATATATATATATTTTAATTTCCATGAACTTGCATCCTCATTCATACTGGTCCCATTGGAAATGGAATAGAGGAGTTATTGCAAAACTCATTTTTCATGTCAACCCGTTCTTCCTGACATACTCCGTAACACCATCAGGCCATGACATGCATGTGAATCAATTGTAAAATAGAGCTCTCCAGCCCATCACATTGTGTCCACCATGTGACAGAACACTACACCATACCTTCCCAGGCTCTGAGCAGTTATGTGTTCCACCAATCCTTTTGCTGCCCAGCCAGCTCCCAGAGCTAATCTCTGTACCCGAGTTTTTGGCACTGAAACACAGCATGCTACCCTCTGGCCCAACAGCTGTCCCTGCACACAAAATTTCTCAATAACTTTTAGGTGATTCTATCAACTAATGACAATATGTAATCAATAACCCTGGCAAAATGCATACAGTGCAATTATTTATTTAACAGGTCTACACATTATTATATTTCACTTTTCTGGGCATAATTACTTTATTTTTCTTAAAAAGTTAGACAGTTAAATTCATTTTACCAGTTATTCATTTGAGATAGCGTCTCTATACCTTAAAGGCACAAATGGGTTTGTACAAAGTGAGGTATGGACTTAACAGGTCGATGCTATTGACAAGGTTTTGTTTAAGTTGGCCCTAGTGCAACAATGTAAGACTGAAAATTGTATTAGGCTGTAGTGCAGGTTGAGCAAATATCACCATGCATGATGTGCTGTGCCACTGTCTCTGGCAGTGGGAGCTGTGGTAGATAAGTGACTGTTCATTTCTGTGGCAGAATGCAGCTATTTCATTAGCTAATGTATGATGTTATAGCAATGATAACATCACATTCTGAACATATGGGGGGGTTTGGATATAAAAAGAGCGGAAGAGAACCAGATTCTATGTATAAACAGAAATATTAATAAAAAATCACCAAGAAGAGTGAATTCTGCGGCACCGCAGAAGTTCTGCGGTAGATTGCAAGTTCTGCGCAAAATTCTGCAGTCGCAGAATTCTAGGGGCCTTGGTAAACAGTAAACATGTTTACTTTAGGCATATTCTGCCCAAACAACTTCCCAGTAGCTTCAGTAGTCCCCACTAGCAACTACTGTGCCCAGTAAATTCTCCCACAGCTTGAGCATCACCTGTGGCAGATTGGCGATGGCCATGACATTGTGCGTAACCATACAACATCATGTGTCCCTACACAGCAACTTGAACTGTAGGTGGCCATTGAGAGAAGCTGGGAGGGTACAAAAGCTGGAGAAAATTCTTCAGTTGGATGGCACTCAGTCCCCCCCGCCCCAGGAGGAAAACTGTGATTGCCCTCAAGGATATCATGCCCCCATTCTGATTTTCCTTTGTAGTCCCAACTTAATTTTTTGACTCCCCTCTCCATTACACTGAAGTCCTCACTTCTTGTTCATTACTGTGATCTCCAATTAATATTCTCTCTTTCATTGTTGCACCCTCTCTAAGTCCCCCTTTTAGCCACATTCATGTTTTTTTTTCTTTTTTTTTTTTGTGCTGCACCTCTTTTTGCCATCATCCCCTTTGTCATTTCCAGTAGCTGAAAATAACTTTTATAGCCACATAGCAGGCAGGGCTAGTTGACTGGAAAAGTTCATCTGCCTGACAAGATTTTCAGTAGCCCAGAACAATTCATTTCAACAATATTGTTTTGTCATGCACATAGCTTTCCTACCTTTTAGTTGTTCCTACTGTTTTTTTTTCTGTTGGGGGTTTACTTATGTTCCTTCTAACAAACATAGCAAAATGCAGAAAAAGATATCAAACAGCAAAAAAACTATGAGTAAAGAAAAGAAAATGGCAATGAATGGGTAAATTTCTCTGGTGTAGCATTAAAAATATGCCAGCTTGGAAACAGCAACACAGAATATTAGGTCCAGTAGGAATGTTACACAGAGATCTGTGAATGTGGGGACCCTTTTCATTGTGGCACAACACAAAACCAGAAGTCCTCAGGATGGAATGTGGTGCTCAACTCTGAGCCATTGGAAAAGACATGCTTCAGTGAGTAATGCGAGACCAGTTACTACAGACAGACTTCAAAGCATTCTTACACCAAGCAACAAGAAATGGTCTGCAAACAGAAGAAAAAGTTGGAGCAAGCTGAGGAAAAGGTAGAATTTTTTTTAATCTTTTAAACAGTAATTTGATGAAAAACATCTAGCCCAAACTGTACCTACAAAGCAAGACCTGAAGGAGGAGCCACAAAAAGTTTGAAAATAATATACAAGTAAAGGTTAAAGGGTCTTGCTCCACACCATTAGCTCAGAAGAAGCTGCTGCATCTCTGCAAATTCAAATCTGAGTGAGGGGGAAGGGAGTTTGGTTTATTGATTAGTGCAGGAAATTAAATGTTGAGCAATGGAGGATAGCTTTGAGGGGTCTGTACTGTAGTCTGTGAATTCAAACCTGAGATTAAGTAAGGGAGGAAAAAAGACTTAGATCTTTGAGGGGGCTGCTGTTCTATTAAAATTCAAACTTGAAAGGAGTTGGATTTAATTACTGCAGTATTGGAATTAAACTTTGAGCTATGAATCTGTAGATCTATCTTCCCATTTAATAGCAGTGATGTGTGGGCTATGGGAGTTCACTACAGAGCTTGGGTGTTAGGGGTTGGGGGGAGACAGGGGGATTAAATGGTGCTGTGTAGGTGGGGGGGGTTGCATGTAGCCTGCAGTTGCTGAAGAGGAAAGAGAGCCAAGGGAGCTTGTAGGTGCCAGTGAGGAGGAAGGCTGAGGGATCCAGTAGCTGCTGCGGGGAGGAGCCTCCTGTCCCATGCATCTGGGCAAATTATTGCATCACAGTCTGCAGGCCATGGACAAGGCTATGAGTTTTTCATGCAGTGCATGGATTTCACAATTACAGAGAAAACCAGGTGTCTCCACTACATACTACATAAGTCCTAACTTGTCATGTTTGTTAACTAATATGCTTGTTGCAGCTGAAAAAACAAGGTTATTTCTCTGTCCTGCAGCCTTACTTCATGGAGTCGCTTAACCTCCTGTTGCTGGAAGGGTGGGTGGTGTTGATCCACATCCCGTTTTGCCACTGACCTGTGCTCAAAAAGGAATGCAGCCTTGCATCGTGGAGCCGCTCAACCTCAGATTGCTAGAAGGGTGTGGGATGTAGCTCCAAGTCCCATTCGGCTGCCAGCTGTGCTAAAAAAGGAATTTTTAATTTTTATTTATTTATTTATTTTATTTTTAGTCTTCGGTAACTGGGTAAGGTCCACTAGACACAAGTGCCTGTTTTCAGGGGTGACCTTGCATCATGGAACCGCTCGGCCTCCAGTTGCTGGATGGAAGTGAGCACAGGCATTAGGTTGCTGTAAGGGTGGGGGCTGTTGCTCCAAGTCCTGTTCGGCTGCCAACTGTGCTAAAATAGGAATGCAGTCCAAATATTTGCTGTCTCACATCTGTCCTAGATGAGAAAGGGGCAAATTTGCTCCATGCACCGATTGGCTGCCAACTGTGCACAAAATCAAAGGCAGATTTGCTTTTGTGAAAACTCATTTTTTGCTGTGTGCTCGCTGTGAAAATGGCTATTTTTAGCTTGAAAAATTTACAGCCACTATGGATGTGCTCAGCACTCTGTGCTGTGTAGGACTTTGGAAGTATGCATTACACTGCACCTTTTGCACTGGGCTGCAAACCTGGAGATCAGGGTTTGAATCCCACAGCCCTTTGTTACATACTGTGTAACCTTGCGCAAGTCACTTAATTTCCTTGAGCTGTTAGCTCACACCTGAAAACAAGCTTTGGCTTAATGTGCTTTTCCTTGTTAATCAGTTTCCCGTTCCCTTTCCCCATTTCATTGAAGCTGAGTCATTAGCCCATCAGAAGGTCCACTAAACCACCTGGGCTACTGTTCTGAAATACTGGTCACCTGGCCATCCAGTGCACTAAGAGGATTTAGCTGAGACCCTTCCCAAATGCCTTCTCTTTTCTTTCCTATATTATTTGATTTCCTTTCTTGGTGTCTTTTTTTCCTACTTTGACCAAACGGTATCTTTTAATTCTAAATTCACCCTTTTCCTTACTTCTGTGCTGTTCTATACCTGTTGCATTCCTCAACTCTCTGTTTCTGCTCTTGCTACAGTATTTTTTCCATATTAACCTGATTTTATTTTATAGATCTGACAGGACACAAACTCTCCTTCCTCATCAGATAAATATAATTTATCTTTAACTTGTTCTTTCCACCCCATTTACTCTGTAAGAACTGCAGATCCTGTGTGACCCTTTTTTGTATTTTATTTCACATTGTCCTGTGTATATCATCCCTTGAATACCTGCCTCTAGTTCCCCATTTCTCAGGTAAAAGACTCAGATTCTACCTATACGTGGGTTGACTGTAATGATGTGGCCATGCCCTTTACAGTGTGTGCGTGTGTGTCAGTTGGGAATGTGGGAGGGAGATGAGAGCAAAAGAGTGTGTGAGAGTGAGAGAGAGAGAGAGAGTGTGAGAGTGTGTGTTTGTCAGGGACCTTGGAGGGAGAGAGTTAGTACTGTGGCTGAGGAGGAAACAGGGTCATTTTTGGGGATAGTGGAGATCAGGCTATTGATGGCCATCATGGAGGGAGGGTGCTGTCTGGGCAGTGGAGGAAGGGGGCAAGCTTAGGGCTCTTTGGAAGGTGGGGACTAGTGTCTGGGCAGCAGTCATGTGTTGTGGAGGAAAGGGGAAAGTGTTGGAGCATGGTGGGAGGGAGACTGTTGTCCAGAGCTGTGGAGTGAGGGGTATTTGAATTAGGACTGTGGAGAGAAGAGGCTACTATGGTGGGGGCCATTGGGGGAGGTGGTTGGTGGGTGCTTTGGCTGGAAGTGGTCTGATGTAGGGTGCTTTGGACAGAGGTGGCCTGATGTAGGATTCTGTTGATGGAAGTGGGCAGGTAAAGAGTGCTGTAGATAGATGTCCAAAATGTCTGAGCATGGGGGTGTGGTCAGCAGACTGGGAAGTGGAAGGGATCAGCTGGCCAATAGTTCAGCCAGAGTTACAGTCCCTTCAGTCTTTTACTGGACAGCATTAACATTTATAATTTTGACAAGGAGGGCCTATCACTGCAGCAGAGTAATGGGCGATAAAGCCCAAAAATCTGACACCTTTACTTTAACAGACATGGGTTGTATGGTCATAATCTCCAAAATACACCACCGTGCATCTAAAACCCAAGAGCTCTTAACTGTTTCCTCCAGCAAAACAACTCAAATTATCCAACAAAACTTAAGAGTTCTTTCTATTTGTTGCTATGAGTTCTTTATTATGGGCACTCCTGGCTGTTATGCTTTTTTTCCTGCAGCCAATCCTTTAGAGCACCAGGGGCTAATTAATCAGCCACTACACAAGTCTACAGTATGTGGTGCTTGCTGTGTTCATGCTCCTCTCAGGGAGTCCACTGATTTCCCCCTGCCTACCTCCCACAGCTACTTTTAAGCCCATTTGGGGCACTGGCCTTTAGCCACAGTGGGGCTTTTCCATTGTGACCCCCATTTTCTTTGCTTTTTGTAGACTCTATTTATGCATTCTGGATGCCCAGGGCATCCTTCCAGAATGCCCACTCAACTCTGCCTTCTACTCCTAGCCTGCCCCCCCACACACACATCGACCTCTCTTCTAATCCATGTCAAGTCCAGCCCCAAAAATCACTCCCCTGGGGAAGGCCTGCCCACCCTTGATTGTCTGGTCTTGAATTAGAGTGACCTACCATGGGATCAGGTTGCCTGTGGGAGATCATGATGCGAGTGGGTCTAATGGTGGGATGCTGGCAGGTCTCTGGGGTTGCCTTCATTTCCGCTGGTCACCAGAGGGTTTTTCCTGTATGGTTGCCCCTTAGAGTTACAAATGTGCAATTGCATCCAATGCCACTACATGTTGACATACGCTGGAACTCTGCCTCTTGCAGCTGCAATGCTGCTTGTTCCTTACACTGCCCCTGACAGCCATCAGGGGCTGCCCAAGAGCAGCGTGTTCCCTAGATCCCTCCCCAGGAAGGGAGAGCAGTCCACTGGACGCTCGATCCCTTTCCACCTCTGTCGACTCCTGACTGCCTGAGCTTGCTCCTGAACCTGGGTCACCATTGTGACATCCAGTGCTTCAACCCAGTTGGAGTGAAACCCAGCAGAAGGATAAAGGCAGTTGGAGGTAGAAGATAATTACTTTCTCTGTGCTGCTTGTTTTCCTTTAGGATTGAGCTAGCATTTCATGAGATGGCAGTGTGTGCTTTGTGATTTCCACAGTACAAGTTCCAATCAAATGATTTTGTTTTGGCTGGGAGGAGGGGAGGACATTTAACTGAGGTTGGAAATATACAGGAGGGTGAGGGTTGGTCACATGACTTGGACCAGCCAATAGTGGAGCTGGGATCCACTTATATTTCAAGGGGACCAAGCAACTCTTAAGCTTGAGTGCCACAAAGCAGGACTGTAGCATCTTGAGTAGCATCTGCAGGGTATCAGCAGGGAGGAGAGCAGGCAGCAGAACATGCTGGTAGACAGGGAACAGCCTAACTGGGAGGGCCACGTATATATCCATTACAGACATGGGGAGTTCAAGGTGGAGGAAGGGGTCCATGGAGTGGGGCAGGACCAGGTTAAGGGAGGAGAGGATGTGTAATGGCAGTCAATTAGGGTGGGAGATGGGAAGGGTTGTAAGTTGCCAAGTATGTGGAGCAGCCATATTCCTGGGAGTGGCTTGGAGGGCAGGGGGCTGCAGGGTGTGTTGGCAGATGGGCCAGCTCAGGCAGGAAATGAAGTGGTTGATAAGGGAACTGGAGGAATGGAGGAGACAGACTAGGGGGAACACAACTGGGGGGGAACTGAGGCGTTCAAAAGAGCTCAAAACAGGCACAGATAAGGGAAAACCAGGTGGGACAGCAGGAGGGCTGCACAAGCGACTGCAGCCAAGGGAAGAAGTGATGACTGGAGGAGGGTCCGGCACAGGGGCATGACTAAGACTGGGACAGAGCAAAGATATCAGCCTGTGGGAAGGGGAACTGGACTCATTAATGGAAAGGAGATGAGCACTGCACAGATTCTCAGGGTTGGCTAGTCCAGAAGACCAGAAAGCAGAGAGGAGGGAAGTTACAGTGAAGGAGCAGGGACCGGTCATTACAGGGGAAAAGTTACATAGCAGGGAGGCAGTAGGCAGTACACCAAGAAGACACAGTGGCAGGGGGCTCAGCGAGGAGATGCAGTCTCTCTGGAGGGAAGTAAGGAACAAGGAGACAAGAGGACAAGGAAAGCAGCAGGCAACCTGGGGAAAGCTAAGGATAGGAAGATGAGTGGAGTCAGAGTGGGGGAGGAACACATTTCAGAGAAGACACTGGGAAGTAATGGCAGAGGAGGTGGTAGCATGGTGGATGAAGCAACAAATGAATGCAAAGTGGAGGTTCCACAGAAGGAAAATAGTTCAGAGGTGGAGGTCAGTACCCCAGTCATATTTGTGAGGGGGGTGGAGAGGACAGGGCAAAGGTTAGAAGAGGCAAAGGGGAGGCAAGACAGGGGAATGAGAGCCTCACAAGTTGGGGGGCAGGGGAGTGATGGTCAACAAGAGGGTGAGCAGGATAAGCACCATCGAGTCCTAATTCTAGGGGGTTCTATACTTAAGGGTATAAGATTGGAGAAAGGATGCCAGAAAAAGTAACATCTGGGTAGAATGCATGCAAGACATGACAGCAAGTAGAGCTGGGTAGAATGTGGGCAGATATGTGGGGAAGGTGGAGGGGAAGCCACACATTATGGTGCGCCTGGGAACAAATGATCTGAAAGGGAGAAGGATAGGGGAGGTACAAGTCAGCTTCAGGGAAGTGGGGAAACTGTGCAACAAAGAGGGGGCAGTGGTAGCCTTCTGAGAAGTTCTGCAAGTGCCAAAGGCCAGTATAGACAGGAAGAAAAGAATCAGTCACTTCAACAAGTGGCTGAGGGAATGGTACTGTATGTGTCTAAGGGGTATGGACTGGTGGGGGGCTGGGGTAGCACATGGGATAACACAGATCTTCATGCAGGGGATAGGTTATACCTCAGCAGGGCAGAGTCACAGGTATTGAAGCAGAAGCTGGGGGATTTCATCAATGAGAGGTATCATTTAAACTAGGTAGGGGGGAGGCATTGGAGCTGGGAATCACCAGGAGAGGGGGTCCAATGGACCTGTCCCACCACTGGGATAGATACGAGCTTAGGTGAAATAGGGGTTAAAGTGAAGTATAAAGAAGCCAGAAGGCTAGAAGCAGTGTGGAGAATGGTTTCACTAAATGCTAGGAGCCTGGGGAATAAGTTAGCATAGTTGCAGGCATTGATGGCAGAGGGGGAGGTGGACATAGCTGCCATTACTGAGATATGGGCAAACATGCAGCATGACTGGGACCTAACCATCCCAGGGTACAAACTATTCCAGCAGGATAGAGATGAAGGGAAGGCTGGGGAGGTTGCCATTTACGTTAGGGAAAGGATCAGATATAATTGGGAGGAAGGGTAGTAGGGCAGGTCAGAAGTAATCTGTCTGCAACTACACAGCCAGAAAGGGACCAAGATCTCTCTGGGGGTTGCTTATAGACCTCCGGCCCAGAAGGAGGACATTGAGAGGGAACTGGGTGAGCAGATAAGGAGGCACAGTGGCAAAGGGATCACAGTGGTGGTGGGAGATTTTAATCTACCAGCGGTGGATTGGAGCATTCCAGCAACCACTTGCATCAGGGAGCAGATCCTCCTGGAAGCATTGCAGGATGGCTTCCTTATCCAGAGAGTAATGGAGCCAACGAGGGAGAGAAATATACTAGACCTGGTACTGGAGGTTGGTGAACAGGTCAGAGATGTATGGGTGGAGGAATCTCTAGCAAGCAGTGGCCACCGCACAGTGAGGTTCTCAATCAATCTGGGTATGGGAAATAGCCACTAGAAAAAATAGGGTCCTGGACTTCAAGAGGGCGGACTGTGGCAGGATGGGTCAAATACTGGAAAGTCATATGGTAGGCATCTACCCTGAAATGGACACGGAGCAAAAATGAGCAGTCATCAAGGCAGGACTGGCTGAAGCCACTAAAACTTGTATCAAGAGCCAGAGCAAGAAAGCCAGGACCAAGAAGCCAAGTTGGATGAGTAGAGAGGTAGTGGAGAAGGTGAGGGAGAAGAGAAATGCATTTAAGATCTACAAGAGATCCAACAGGGCAGAAGCCAGAGAACAGTATGTGAAGAAATCCAGAGAAGTGAGCAAAGTGGTAAGGGCTGCAAAGGTGGCTAGGGATAGATGTTAGTGTGGGGGATCAAAAAAGGAGAAAAAGTTTCTTCAGATATAGCAGAGAGAAGAGGAAGAGCAAGGATCAAATTGTTAGGATCAGGAAGAGAAATGGATGGGTAGAAAAGGGGGCTGAGCAGGCAGAAGTACTAATGAATACTTCTGTTCAGTCTTCACCAAGGAGAGGGATGGGCCTATACCTGAGAAGTAGGGCGAGGTGGGAGAGGGTGGAAGAGAAGAAACCATGGATAGAGAAATCACAGTAGAAAGGGTGAGGGAGGGCTTAAAGTCCATGAAGGTGGACAAGACACCTGGCCCAGACAGAGTCCACCCCAGGGTGCTGAGAGAGTTGGCAGAGGTCCTGGCAAGGCCATTGGCAGACCTATTCAGTACCTCTCTGAACTCAGGGTGCATGCCCAGGGACTGCAGGGAAGCACATGTGGTACCTCTCCATAAGAGTGGGCCCAAGGACGAACCGGGGAATTACAGACTGGTAAGCCTTACTGCAATTGTGAGAAAACTGATGGAGGCAATCCTCAAAGAAAGGCTGGTGCAATTTCTTGAGGATAACAATCTCCAGGACAGCAGGCAGCATGGGTTTGTCTCAGGCAGATCATGCCAGATGAACTTGGTTGATTTTCACAACTTGGTTACGAGGGCACTAGACAGGGTACATGTGGTGGATGTCCTCTACCTGGATTTCAGCAAGGCCTTAGACAGAGTGCCACACAGTAGGCTGACCTGCAAATTGAGGAGTCTGGGACCAGGGAGGAAACTGGTAAGATGGGTTGAGAACTGGCTGCAGTGTAGACAGGAGATGGTAGTAGTGGGAGGTGAGGCATCTGAACCCAGGGCAGTAACAAGTGGTGTACCACAGGGCTCATTGCTGGGACTGGTTCTGTTTAACATTTTCATAGCTGACATTGCAGTAGGGATTAAGAGTAAGATCAGTCTTTATGCAGATGACACAAAGATGTGTGCTGAAGTGATGGGGAGGAGGGAGCAAAAGTACTTTAGGAGGATTTGACAAAACTGGAGGAAAGATCTCACACTTGGCAGCTTGGTGTCAATGCCAAGAAGTGCAAAGTGATGCATTTTGGAGGCAAGAACCCAGGACACAGTTACTGGCTGGAGGGTGTCCAAGGAGGAGAAGGATCTGAAAATGCTGGTAACTGGGAAGATGAACCACTCTGCTCAGAGCAGGAAGGCAGCAGCAAAGGCAAACAGGATGCTAGGGTGCAAAGGGGGATAACTTCTAGGAGTGGGGAGGTCATCTTGCCCCTGTTCAGGTGAGACCTCACCTGGAGTACTGAGTGCAATTCTGGCACCCCTACTTAAAAAGGGACATCAAACTACTGGAAGGGATACAGTGCAGGGCAGCAAAAATGATCCTGGGGCTGGGGGACAGACCATATGAGAAGAGACTGAGAGAGCTCAATATGTATACCCTGGAGGAAAGAAGGAAGAGGGGATATGATTGAGACCTTCAAGTACATGAAGGGTTTGAACAAATTAGACACTAGGTGTATGTTAAGTCTGAAAGCTAGAAAGGAAACCAGGGGACACTCTATGAAGTTGGAAGGGGGCAGGTTCAAGAGGGAACTGCGGAGGCACTATTTCACAGATAGGGTGGTGGCAGGGTGAAACGGTCTGCCACAGGAAGTTGCATCATAGTACAGTGTTGGGGGTTCAAGAGGGGTTGGAACAGATTCAAGGGAGGGTACAAATTGGGAGGGGTGGGAGGGAGGCATATGAGGGAAGGAGGGGGCAGCTGCAGTCTAATGGACTGAAGTGCTGCACACTCAAGCAGACTAGATTGACCGAATGGCCTCTATCTGTTGGCAGTTTCGTATGTTCGTGACCCCTTAGTGCCACCGGGCCAGCCTTGTGGCCCCAATCTTGTGCTTTTTTCTCCCAGTTCCTTCCTACCAAGCCATTCAGGACACTTACACTCAGCTGCCATGCAGCTTAGCTAGTGTTTTTTGCTGCTTCCTGATGGCTTCCCTTCAGACCCTCATAGCAAGCCCCTTGGTGGTCTTCACAAAGGCACTGTGTGGCTGATCGGTAGAGTGAGGCATATTTGCTCTAGCCCCCTCCACCTCCCAAAAATTCCCACCTTTTTTTCCCACCCACATGTTGCAGGCCACAGTCCGAACTCTGCATGAGGTGAGACTTGAAAGCACCTGCCGTCACTGTCACTGTAGGGAACTAGCACTAAACTGATAGCTGCATAGCCACATGATTTCTGATTGGCAGTTTTATGACCACCCTACCTGCCTGCTTCATATAGTCAGAGCAGACCCCTGCCCGAGCTAGATGCCAGGGAAATGTCAAATATAATTAAAAATCACCATTTATCATCGGTGTCCCCTTTTTTAAATAATATAGGCACTAGCCCAAAAGCATCCCCACCTGCTCATCTGTACTGCTAGTTATATTTACTGGCCACCTGCAGATCACCTAGGGGCACTAAGCGGGTGTTATGCTGAGCCCCAAATATCACTTTATTATCTGTTCTTAGTTGTCTGCATTTCTTTTATATCTTTAGTTTCCTTACTTTGACCTAGTTTCCTCTGAAACTCCCCTTCCTTTACTCCTATGCTGTACTGTAGCCTTTTTGTATCTCTCTTCTCTCGCTACTGTAAGTTCCCCATACTGATCTATTTTCCCTTTATTTCTACAGGTCTGGCCAAACTGTATACCAATTAGATAAGTATCTTGGTTTAATTCTAACACCCTAATCTCTCTTCTAGCACCTCCAACCCTTTGTATCCCCTTAACCTTCTCTGTTCTTCCCTTTCAGGTCCTACCAGAATACCCCAAACCAAGGACACCCAAACTCTGGACTCCCCAACTCTTATACAGCAGGTAAGTCCTAATTACTTAACTGCTTTAGAATCCTTGAAATCTGGTGACAGAAAAGGACCATTTTGGCCAGTCAAGTCTGCCCCTTACCCCCCAACTCATCTCCTTTGTTAAGAGACTCCCATTGCCACGACTGGTCAACTTCTGGTGTCTGTCCCATGCCCTGTTGAACTCTACCATTTTTGCCCCCCACCTCTTCCAGTAGTCTGTTCCAGGGCTCCACTACCCTCTCAGTAATGTAATGCCCTCTCACATTCCTCCTAATCCTTCATTCTTCTAATCTTATATTATTATCCCTAGTCCTAGCATTTACAGTCCTTGTAAATAAGCTTCACACTCTCACTTTACTAGTCTCTGGCGGTACAGATCCGATTTCCTCCACCTCTTCTCATAGGGCTTCCTATGGATAGCATCCACCATCTTGGCTGTCCTTCTCTGAACCCTTTCGATCCTGTCTATGTCCTTGCGTAGATGAGGCCTCCAGACCTAAACCCCATAATCCAGGTGAAGCCTCACCATGGATTTATAAAGGAGCATCAGCACCTCCCTCTTTGTTTTATACCCCTCCCTATGCACATCAGCATTGTTTTCACTTTGGCCACCACTGTCCTGCACTGGTTCCCCACCTTAAGGTTATTTGAAATTATAATCCCCCAGATCTCTCTCCTGCTCAGTTTCCTTAACCCCCCCCCCCCATGTGTAAATGGTTTGTGGGTTACTACACACCATGTGCATTACTGTACACTTTTTGGCATTGAATTTCAGCTGCCAAGTTTCTGACCACTGTTTCAGAATCTTTAGGCCCTCCCTCATTGCCTCCCGGTGTCCACCCTATTGCAGATCTTCGTATCATCTACAAATAGGCACATCTTCCTGCAGTCCCTCCACTATATCATTGCTATAGATATTAAAAGGATGGGTCCCAGCGGCGAACCCTGGGACACACCACTTGTCATTTCTTCCACCCTGGAGTGCACCCCATTTACCACCACCCTCTGGCTTCGGTCCTTCAACCAGTTTTCCACCCACCTTGTTATTTTCTGTCCCACCCCTAAACCTTCCAGCTCATTTACCAGCCTTCTGTGCAGCAAGGTGTCAAAGGCCTTGCTGAAATCCAGATAGGCCACATACCACCCCCCCCCCCAAATCCACCTCCCTGGTTACCCAGTCAAAAAACTCAATTAGGTGCATCTGGTACAACCTTCCTCCCATAAAACCAAGCTGCCTTATGTCCTGGAGGCAGTATAGCACAGTGGGTTAAGGCTCTGAGCTGCAGATCTGGAGACCTGGCTTTGAATCCCACAGACGCGTAGGTGCATACTGTGTGATCCTGAGCAATTCACTTAACTTCCTTGTGCTCCTAGGTCGCATCTGGGAACAAGCTTCAGCTTAGTGTGCTACTCCTGGTTAAACGGTGTTCCCTTCCTCTGTAGACCATTGACAACCAGGTGTTCTATTGTTCTTTCCTCCAGTAGTATTTCCATGACTTTTCCTACTGTTGAGGTCAGGCTGACCAGTATGTAGTTCCCTGCATCCTCCCTGTTAACACTTTTGTATAGCGAGGGATCACATCAGCCCTCCCCCAATCCCTGGGCACATCACCTGTTTACAATGACAGGCTGAGCAGGGTAGTTGGAAGCCCTGCTAACACCTCCCTTAACTCCCTCAGTATCCTGGGCTGTACCCTATCTGGCCCCATAGCCTTATTGTTGCCAGTTCCATGAGGATCCTTTATTTTGAAAAGGGACCTGTGTCCATTTCTGTGATATCTATATCCTTACTACTGGCCCATTTCCTGCCCCCTCCTTTGTAAAAGCTGAACAGAAGTATTTGTTTAGTATTTCTTCTTTTTGGTGGTCATCAGCCTTTACCCTACCTCCATCCTCCCCTTTCAGACTCACAATCCCTTCCCTTGCCTTCCTTTTCTCACTGATGGACCTGCATGTAAAAGGTTTTGTCCCTCCTTAGCACTGCACCAACTGTCTGACTTGCGCCGGGAGTCCCACACAAGCGTGGGTCTGGTCCCAATGTGCACTTTGCATGTGGAGCCATTTTGGCCTTCCTGTTGTTTGCTGTAGTGCAGTGGGTTATGGTGAACTGGTTTTGCTTGATTCTGTACTGACAGCTTAATTTGCAGCAGATCATGTAGTCCTCTGCGACTGGCTTTGGTGCAGTGGGCAGCCGTGGGAGATTATGTCCTACAGTGCATGTTAAAAGTTTATGTAAGCTCTCATCTTTTGTTTACTTGCCCCACTGCACTCCCTGGGCTAGATTCTGTCACTGAGGACTGAACTTAGGCCCTGGAGAAAAGCAGAAATGGAAAACATCTGATCAGAGATTGTGGAAGCTCGAACCTGCACTGAGGGCTATTGGAGCTTCAATTGCTGCCTGTTGCTCTGGTGCCAGCTGCAGGGAGTTATGGGACTGGTTGTGGCTGGGGATGTTAGCCTAGAGATGGTCACATTTGGCTTGCTGCGGTCTGCTGCACTGCAATGGATGGTGGTTGTAAATTCCAAATCAAGAGGGGAAACTTAAAGGAAACATTAGGCAATACTTCTTTACTGAGAGAGTGGTGGACAACTGGAATGGGCTGCTGAGGGAAGCGGTGGGGGAGATGATGGTTGGAGGGTTCAAGAGAGCATGGGATAAGCACAGGGGGCAACTGGCATGGGGGGGCTACAGAAAAGGCTTAGAGGATATAGGCAAACTGGGCAGACTAGATGGGCCTATGACCTTTTCTGCTGTCAAATAACTGTTTCTGTGTATTCTACAGGCAGGTTGGGAAAAGGGAGGGGATCCACTACACCACCAGGGAAGCATATATTGTGCCTGGGCAAAGTTTTTAAATATTTGTCCCTTGGTGTCTTTATCCTGCCCTGTGTTGGTCGATGTGTGGAGCGACATGGCCTCCTACCCCCCAAAAAGATAAGTTCTAGGGGCACAGGGGCAATGAATCTTCCTCCCTTCTCCAGCCATGATATCCCCTGAGTGACCAAGTTCATTCTAAAGCCGGGTTGATGGTGTTGGTGTGGTGCAGGTCTGGGATCCCCCGCCAAACACACAACCCACTTTTATTTTCTTTTTTCATCCTGACCCATTTCCACCCTTTTATATCTACAGGTCTAACATGGCATTGACCAGGTGTAGGAGGATACTGATCATGTGTATCAGCAAGTATTATTTTTTTTGTTTACCCTACACTGTTTGTCATAGTTCATAAAGAGATGCAGATCCTTTATGAGCCCATTGCTGTTCTTATTTTACAGGTACTGATGGCTGCTATATGAGGCACTGGGTTGGAGCTGTACCTTGTGCTTTAGAAAGGAGACTATGGGATGGGGGATGAGCATTAAGACTGGCAACTCCAAGGAACACCACATAGCCAATTTGCCAAGACTCGTGAGGTTCAAACCCTGTTTTTCATTTTCTTGTTTTGTGTGCTTTGCATAATACCTGCATTAATGTAGTGTTTTTGTTTTGCAATCAGTACTGTATATACTGTATGTATATTTGGTGGGGACATTATGTGCTGTTTTTGAGGCACTTGGTCACCATATGCTTGAAGGCAGAGCACTGACCGGCAAACATGGAGATACAGGTTTGAATCCCCAGCCCCCATCCACTTACACACTGTATAACCAAGAACAAACACATTAACTTTCCCTTTTACTAGGAAATGGAGCAGCTATTTGCAATAGGGTGATCTACAGACCTCCAGCACATATGGAGGAAATGGACAGGGTTCTACTGGAAGCCATCCATAAGATGGCAACTACGGAGGAAGTGCTCCAGGTGGGAGACTTCAATCTGCCAGATGTGGACTGTAGTATCCTGGCTGCAACTTCAGCTAGGAGTAGGGATATCCTGGAATCCCTACAAGAGGCATTTCTTAGGTAATTTAGTAAATGAGTCCAGTCATGAGGGAGCAATTTTTATCTAGTACTCACCAATGGGGACAGTGTTGCAGACATCACAGTGGGTGGCCACCTGGGGACCAGTATTGCTGAATGGTGTGGTTCAATATAAGTACAGGGGTGGAGTCATACTACACAAAGGTGACAGTCCTGGAATTCAGGAGGGCAGACTTTACAAAGATGAGGGATTGCCTCAGGGATGCCCTGGCAGGGAGAGAGACTAGAGAAAAGTAAAGGAAAAACATAGAAACATAAAATTTGATGGCAGATAAGGACCGCTTGGCCCACCCAGTCTGCCCATTTCCCTACCTACTGGATTAGCTGCAGATCCTAGTTAACCAGCACCCTACTTCTTCCTACCCCACCCCTAGAATTGCCTTATGACTGTCCCATGCATGCTTGAATTCCACCACTGATTTTGACTCACAACCTCCTCCAGAAGGCCGCTCCATGCATCCACAACCATCTCTGTGAAAAATTCTTCCTTAAATTACCTCTGACCCGCCCCCATCTTCAAATTGTGCCTCTTGTTCTTGCACAACTCTTTTTTGAAAGATGCTACCCTCTTGGACTTTGTTGATTCCTTGAGGTACTTGAACGTTTCTATCATGTCCCCCTCTCCCTCCTTTCCTTGAGGCTATACATATTAGCTCCTTTCATCTCTCTTCATATGTCTTCCGGTGCAGACCCTGCACCATTTTAGTTCTCTCCTCTGGACAGCTTCCATCCTGTCTATGTCTTTGCGAGACTGGGTCTCAGAACTACAACAGTACTCCAGATGGGGTCTCACCAGCTGTCTGTACAGAGGGATAATAACTTCCTGTTTTCTACTGGTGATGCCTCTCCTATGCATCCCAGTATCCCCCAACCCTCCTTGCTGCCTTCTCACATTGCTTGCCCACCTTTAGTTCATCTGATATGACTACCCCCAGGTCCCTTTCCATTTTTGTTGTTAGTATCTCACCCCTCATCGTGTACTCTTCCCTGTTTTTTTTTTTTTCCCAGGTGCATTACCTTGCACTTCTTAGCATTGAATCTAAGCTGCCATACATTTGACCATTCCTCTAACCTTGCCAAGTCTCTTCTCATCCTTTCCACCCTACCCTGTGTGTCAACTCTGTTGCAGATCTTTGTGTCATCTGCAAAGAGACATACTTTTCCTTCCAGTCCTTCTGCAATGTCGCTTATAAAGACATTGAAGATGACCGGTCCTAATACTGAACCCTGCAGTACCCCACTAGTAACCCTCCTTTCTTCTGAGTGGACTCCATATACTATTACTCTCTGTGTCCTATTCTCCAGCCAATTCTTTACCCAGGCTGTCATCTTGGGACCCACTCCCAGGCTGGCTAACTTGTATATTAATCTTTTTGTGTGGGACTGTGTCAAATGCCTTGCTAAAGTCTAGGTAGGCCATGTCCACAGCCCCTCCCTGATCTACTACTTTGGTCACCCAGTAAAAGAAATCTATCAGATTCATCTGGCATGACCTTCCCGCTGTGAATCCATGCTGCCTAGGGTCCTGTGCCCCTCTGGCCTCTAGATACTCGACAATTCTTTCCTTCCGAAGTGATTCCATCATTTCCCCTATCACTGAGGTTAAACTAACAGGTCTGTAGTTTCCTGCTTCTGCCTCACTCCCACTTTTGTGAAGGGGAATCACATCTGCCCTCCTCCAGTCCTCGGGTACCACCCCATCCTCCCATGATTTGTTAAAAAAGGGTAGTCAGTGGTGTCACTAGTTCTACCCTTAGTTCTTTTAGAATTCTGGGATGAATCCCATCAGGCCCCATTGCTTTGTCCACCTTCAGTTTTAAGAGTTCTTTCAGAACCCTTTCTTCTGTAAATGGGCTGGTATCAACTTCTGTATCCAGAGTGTTTCTACTGTTTGTTTTATGTACCTCCCCTCTTCATTTGTAAATACTGAGCAAAATATTTGTTTAGTATCTCTGCCTTTTCACAGTCTCCTCTGCCCACCCTCCCTCCCTTTATTAAGCCTCACTATCCCTCCCTTGGTCTTCCTTCACTCCCTGATGTACCTATAAAAGGTTTTATCCCCCTTCTTAACTGAGTTGGCTATCTTTTCCTCGGTTTGGGCCTTTGCTGTTCTGACTGCCTTCCCAGCCTCCTTTTGCTTTAACTGATACAGTTCTCTGTCCTGCTCCTTCTGTGTTTCCTTGTACTTCCTGAATGCTTTCTTTTTCTCCCTAACCGTCCCTGTCTCCTCCTTTGAGAACCATAGTGGTTTCTTACATAGTTTTGTTTTGTTTATTTGCTTCACACAAAGGCTCGTTACTTCTGTGATGGCAGTTTTTATTATTCCCCATTGTTCTTCCACCCCTCCTTCCTGCCCATTTGCTAGTGCGTTCCTTAGGCACTCACCCATTTTGGCAAAGTCAGCCCTCCTCAAGTCCAGTACTTTTGTCTTTGTATGGCTTGACTCTATTGCTGTGTTTATTGTGAACCATACTGTTCGATGGTCGCTAGTTCCCAGATGGCTACCCACTTCTACATCTGTGATCCTCTCTCCATCTCCATTTGAGAGAATCAAGTCTAATATTGCTCCCTCTCGAGTGGGCTCCAATACTAGTTGTCTAAGGCATGCCCCCTGTAGGGCATCTTGAATAACTCCACTCTTCGAAGTGGCAGCTGCAACTGCACTCCAGTTAACATCTGGCATATTCAGATCACCCATCAGCAATATCTCCCCTTTTTCTGCCATTCTAAGTATACTTTCTATCATTTCCTTGTCCATTTCCTCCCCCTGTGAAGGGGGTCTGTATACAACCCCTGTGCGGATTGTGGTGCCATTGCCTGTCTCCAAATTTACCCACAGTGCTTCTTCTCCTCCCTGTTTACCCTTTTGTTCTGTTGCTTTTATTCCTTCCCTTATGTAAAGAGCTACTCCTCCTCCTCCTCCTCTTTTACCCTCCCTGTCCCTCCTGTAGATAGTGTATCCTGCTATGTTTACATCCCAGTTACGGTTTTGTGTGTACCATGTTTCTGTGACTGCCACGATATCCAGGTGTTCCTCCTCCATCAAGGCCACTAATTCAGGAAGCTTGTTACCCAGACTATGGGCATTGGTACTCATTACTCTCCATTTTTTGATGGCTTTACCTTCTGTTGCAGCATCCCCCACTGACTGTTCTACCTCTGTCTTTTTCTCATTTAGTACCCTGTTTTGTAGGGAGAGGCTGGGATTTTCCTGCTGCTTGAACAGTGGGTGAAATTAAAAAGAATTATAATGAAAGGTGTTAGACATAGAAACAGAAGCAAGAGGAAAAAAAAGATCACTATGGTTTTCAGAGGAGGTGTTGAGGAAGATTAAGGCAAAAGCATCAGCATTCAGGAGGGTCCCTATTAGCTGACAGTGGCTTTCATTTTCTGTCAAAGGTTGCTTAAATATCGTCTGTAAAACCATTCTGAAAATGAGCTCCATAGACCTGCATGGGGTGTTCCCTGTACCCTCTCTGGAGACATATAATGTTAGAATGTGAGGGCAGAGCAGGCAGACTGGGAAGTGGAAAGGGGTTGGCTGGACAGCAGTTCACCAAAGTTACCATCCCTTCCCTCCCTTACAGGACAGCAGTAAATGTTATCATTTCTGCATGAGCAGAATATCACCACTGCAGGATGGGTTTAATGAAGCCCAATTCAAAATGTCACACCTTTATTTTAAAAGACAATGACTGCTCATGACTAAACATGACACATTTTACAAAATTAATTACAGCAGAGCAGCCAGTGAGAGCCAGGTACATCACTCAGGAATTAATTTACGAGTGGAATAACATTTTACAGTGATAGCCCATGAAGGATTCATTTATGGAAAAGACTTCTGGCTAGGTCGGTTGACATACACGTGTCAGTGGGAAGCTGGTTGAGAGCTGCTCTTTAATCATGGGCAAATATTACAAGCCTATTTATTTATTTTTTGTTTGTTTTATTTTATTACATTTTGTTGACCCAGTAGGCCTGTTGATACTAGAAACCCCTTTTTCATGGGTCACCGGGGGAGGGGGGAAACAGATGGTAGCCAACTGAAACTGAACCAGATTAAGCTGTTGGTGGTATTTGTTTTAGTGAATGCCTATGACCAAGCATGATCTGTGAAGCAGACGCTGATTAGCTGCCAATAATCTGCATCAGGTATTAATTAACTATGATTAATCATGATTATAAAAGAAAACAACCATCAGCAGTGAAAGAAAACTTATGGTTTATGGTGGCTTTGAGTATTGATCGATAATGATAGATAATGATTTAGCATCACCAAAAGTACTGATTAAAAATTATTATGACCGAGCAAAACTGTTGTATGTGTGGTCCTTATTGTGCAGCTGCAGATCTAAGTTCGGTGAGATCTGGTGAGTGGGGAGCAAATTGGAGGGTGTGAGAGGCATGCAGGGAGGGGGGCACAGGGGGATCTGATGTCAGTCTGATGGGGGGACCTAGCAGGAGGACCTGTTGTGATCGGTGTCATACCACATGAGAACCACTGTACTAACATGCTCTACCCCCTGTGGGATTTCCATTAGCAGTGGAAGTGCAGTGTCATAATTGAGCTACCGGCATCCCCTCAGTGCACCATAACACTACCATTGCACACAGATGGTACCACAGTGTCCACAATGGTATGGCAATGGAATTGAAATAAATACATTGTGAAACCAATTTCAGTGGTGTTGCAATGGCAGCTCATTGTGTTACCATTGACCATGTAAATCACCCATGTTACCACCATGGTACATGGTACCACTGTGGCAGCAGTGGTAACACACTGGAATTGAAACAAATCCATTGTGTTACCAAACAGCAGTGGGAATACAGTGGTGTGTGTCTGAGCCATATTGGTACTATCCATGCACATATTCTCATTGTGATACCACTGTCCATGTGGTACCACAATGGCAACAATGGTTTTACAATGGAATTGAAATAAATCCAATGTGTTACCAGTCAAGGGGATACAGTGGTACTGCAGTGGAATTTACAATGGTATGGAAATGGTGGACAAATGGTAATGCTACGGTTTTCCGAGGATATTTTGGTAAGGGAAGGTTTGTTACATAACTGCTGTTTTTACGTTTGTACAGTTAGAGCCATGTTTACATCTTTTCCCTGTTATGATAGCCCTACCGGCTATCTGTGTAATGTGTTTGCACTAGGAGAATTGGGGGAAGAGGGGCCTGGTAATTCTAGCTTTTCCTTTTTCATCAGTCATGGGGTATAAAGGGATGTCCTGGAATGTCCAGGGCCTTATTAGTCCGTTAAGAGGTGTAGGGTGTTTTCCCATATAAGAAAGCTGGAGCTCAAATGATTTTCCTGCAGAAAACTCATTATTTAGGAAAAGACCTAGACAAACTGAAGAAAGGATGTGAAGGCCAGTTGTATGCCGCTTCTTATTCCA
This sequence comes from Neoceratodus forsteri, assembly GCA_016271365.2. Lineage (NCBI taxonomy): Eukaryota > Metazoa > Chordata > Ceratodontiformes > Ceratodontidae > Neoceratodus > Neoceratodus forsteri. Next base: position 661,304,628 of record CM028130.1, on the reverse strand, counting down.
GGATAAGTAGAGACGTGATCTTGTTGTTGTTTACCAGGGAAGTTTACTGGGTAACACAGAACGAGCATAGGGTCCCTCAAGGTAGGTAGTTAATGTTGGTGGGTACTTTGGATGCAGTGGTCATGACCTTAATTTCCATCTGTGGCCCTAATGAAAAAGCACAAATTTTTAAATAGTTTTTCACAAGTGTTAGCAGATCATGCCACAGGACAGGTGCTTGTGGGGAGGGGGGAATGAATGAAGTGCCCAATGTTCTCCTATATAGGAGTGGATCTCCACTTTGTTTGGATACCCCAGGTTCCAAGGCATTGCATCACCTAGTATCAGAGCACAGATTAGTCAATATTTGGCCCCTGGGGAACCCAACAGTTCAGGACTATACATTCTATTCTGCCTGACACAGTTTGTATAGCAGAATAGATTTATTTCTGGCTTCTACCTCATTGATTAAGGCCATTGCTACACCCAATATATTGAATCTATAATAATATCTGATCATACTCCAATTACCTTGGTATGGCACCCTATGCCTGAGGTCACTCAAAAACAATGGAGATGCAATGTTAGCCTGTTGGGGACTCAGGAATTTAAAGTTTAGTTAAGACAGGAGGTCAAGGACTTTCTATACAATAATGTTGGCAAGGGAGTGGCTACTAAATGGGTCTGGGAGATCCTAAAGGCTTATCTGAGGGGAAGAATAATAGCTTACTCTTCTGCAAAAAAGAAGGAAAGGTGTCAGAGGCTTCTCTCTCTTGAAAGGCAACTGGGCTATTTAGAATGGTAGCACAAGCAGAAGACTTGTGACTGCACTTATTTATGAAGTTCATAAACTGCGGTATGAGATTAACTCCCTGACCACCCCGCAAGCAGAGCCTGCCCTTTACAAAATGAGATGGGCATATTGGGAAGTGGGGGAAGGTTGGATGTTTACTAGCCTGCAGGCTTAAATGTTTAGAAGTGTAGAAGAAGATTCTGAGGATTAAAAAGGGTGATAAAGTAGAGGTGGACCCTAAAGGGATAAGTTCAGCCTTTCAGGAATACTGTTCCTCTCTGTACTGTTCGAGGATTAGCTCAGAGCTGACTTAAGAGAGCATTACCCAGTTCCTAAGCATGATTGCTCTTCCCCGGTAAGGGGCAAGCAACTTAGGGCTTTGGAGGCTCCAATTTCACAGCAGGAGATTCTCTCTGCTATTGGCAAACTTCCCACTTGGAAATTGCCTGGCCCTGATGGGTTTCTGGTGGAAATTTACAAACCTATAGGTGATCAGATTTCTCTACTTTATCCACCACTCTTACAAAGGCTTGGAAGGCAAGTGAGTTGCTGCCCTCGATGCATGAGGCCACTATTACTGTGTTGCCAAAACCAGGTAAGGATCCCTATCTGTGTGCCAGCTAATAACCCATCTCGCTATTGAACGTGGGCTATAAGATTCTGACAAAAATGTTGGTGAACCAGCTCATCACAGTTTTGCCTGTTTTAGTCCACCCAGATCAAGCCATTGTTTTGCAGGGCAGAGATGGGTCAGAAAATATGCGGCATCTAGTTGCTCTCATGTGCACCTTGGCTTCGATGGTGAAACCAGTTGCTGCTATAACCTTAGACACAGAAGAGGCCTTTGACTCTGTAGCGTAGCCTTTTCTGATGGCTGCTCTGAGGAAATTTGGGTTTGGAGATAATTTCATGTTGGGTTAATTTAACATACTCTTCCCCTTAGACTACAGTATTAATGAATGGTTATACCTCTCCTCCAATTAAACTCCAAAGGGATACCTGCCAGGGCTGTCCCTTGTCACTGGCATTGTTTGTTTTAATGATCAAATCACTAGCTCAACATATTACAGAATATGCTGCTATGCTGGGCCTGGAGATGGGAGGCCAGCTATATAAAATCAGGCTGAGGATGACATTTTACTAACTGCCTGGAACTCCTGGTCAACTATTCCTGCACTGACCCAACTTCAACCTAACTTTTCCTTGCTTTCAGGTCTCTCCAATAACTGGGGGAGAACTGAATTTCTTCCTTTAAGGCGTGAAGAGCCATACCCCTTAGCTATTTGGGTTTTTAATAGGCCACTTCCCCATTTAAATATTTTGATATTTATACCTCTGCTGATTTGTCTCAATGGCATGCACAACACTTTGTCCCCTTGCTTTCTTACTTCCAGGATGATGTAAGAGATGGTGGCACATTCAGCTTTCATTGTGGGGCAACATTCAAGCCATACAGATGATGGTTCTCCCTAAAATTCTATATTATTATTCATCACATGCCCCTTAAAATTCCAGATACCATTTGGCAGCAGGGGGCTAAAATATTAGTAGTGTCTAAGTTTTTATGGGATGGGAAGAAGCCTCATCTATTGATTTTGCATGTGATAGCTCCTTGTGCTAAGGAGGGGGGGTTAGGGCACCATGGTTCAAGGGGTATTTTTTGGCTATAAGGGTTAGACAGATTTGGATATGCTTCCATGCTGACCAGCTAAGTGCTTCTACTCATGTGGGTCTGGAGTAGAGCATGCTGTTTAAGCAACCACTGGAGGCAGTCTTGTGGGACTCATCTAAAGGGTTGGGGTGCCTCTCAACTCAGGAGAATGTGGCACAAGTGCGGTCACACCTTAAGTCTATCTTGGGACCCGAGTGGGATGTTCCAGTAAGGTGGTGACCCCTGTGGCACAATATTCAGTTACAAATCAATGATAGGCCTATATACAGTATTTGTTGGCATGGGCAAGAGGGGTTATTAAAAGGGTAGAAGCTTTATTCTATAGTTCCACTGGATATATGAAATCGTTTGCAGACCTTAAGCGTGAGGCTGCCCTCGATGTGTCTCATCATTGGTGGTATTTACAATTGAGACTTCTACTAACCTGAATTATTGGCAGTCAGCTTTATCTCCCTAAGGGAGTTAAGTGGAATGAATTGGTGAGGTTTCCCTCTATTCGGTGGACACTACTTTCCCCCTGAAAGATAGGTCGCATTTACAGAGCATTGTTCGAGGAATATTCCCCCAATATGGTGAAGGTCAAAGCACGTTGGAAGCAACTCCTAGGATGTCAGCTGATAACAGAAGAGTGGGATAGAATTTGGATTAAAGTTCATAAGACTAGCCATGAACTTTTAGGTTGGCTAATTCAGCTTAAAATCCTCCACCATTGGTGTAGAACCCCTCAGCTCCTCCATAACATGGGCCTGATACCAGATGCCTTATGTAGGTGTTGTGAGAAAGAGGAGGAGGGTTCGCTCCCTCATTTACTTTGGGGATGATTTAAGTTAGCAGACTGGTGGGGCACAATACTTTCTTTAGCTCAGGAGGTGGCAGGATGTGAGATTCTTATGGCGGTCTCATTTATCTTACTTGGAAATTCCTATAACTCCTGGATGTCCCATTGTCTGTTACATGAGTGGATTCTTGGGGCCATTACTGAGTCTAAAAGATTGCTTTTAAAGCACTAGAGAATGAACGAGGTCCCCTCAAAAGGAGAATGGCTGGAGGGTATGTATAGGGTTCAGGGTATGATCAAATAGCCTATAAGGCTATGGGGAAGGTTGAGACATTTCATCAGATTTGGGGACCCTTTTTGTAGGCAAGTTATTATAGCACTATTTAGACAGCTTTTGTCCTGGACTTTCCAGAGTGAGATTCAGAGATGGGCAGGGGTGGGCCCCTCCTCTCTCTCATCCTTTCAGTTTCTTGTGGTTGAATCTGGGCTCCCTCCTCTGCCTCTCCTCTGCCTTCTCCTCATTTTCTTCTCTTTTCTGTTAGTCTCTTTTTCTTTTCTCTTGTAAGCAGCAACCCTTATATCTTCACAGTAGTGTTCAAAAGTACTATTGAGATAGTTTATTTTCTTGGCTAGCAATGTTATTATAGTTCAGGTTGTTATGAGTTGTTTCAGATTGTTACCAGTTGTGATTTTGCTCCGATCTGGGGTTTATAATTGTGGCTTAATCACATGGTTAATGTTGTTTGTCCCTTGGCAGAATGCTAATGTGTGGCATTTAACTTACTTTTAGGCATCTTAGGGCATCACTTGATCTAAAAGCCATTTGATATATTTCTCAGATTTGTCAATTTGTTTATAATTTTATGTGGTCTTCACTGTAATAAGTCCTGAGATGAATGTTTTGTATGCTATGTACTTTGTACATTTAGAAACCTCAATAAAGAATTAATAAAACAAAAATGTAACTGCCTGAGCTGGCAAAGGCTGAGCTGCTATTTCTGTGTTTAACATCTGGATGATGTATGCCAGTCTCCATTAGTAGGCTCTCCACCCTTCACCTGCACATTGGTTGAAGATTGTACCTTATTTAAAAGAAGACAATTTAGGCAGTTCACCTTATTTAAAAGAAGCAAAGTCAGGCAGTTACGTTTAAGAATAGGTGTCCAGCCAGTAGTTGACAACTTGTGATGTTTGGTGACTGGGCTTAAATTAATATTATATCACTGAAATGAACAAGAAACACCCTAAATCCTAGTTGTGATAAAATAAGTAATTAGCCATGTGGATTGCACTGTCTGCTGCAATGGCCTGAAGTATGGGGAAATACTGGAAATAGGTGTGCTGTAAAACTAGTGTATACCTGTGAAAAAAAGCAGACACGTGGCTAATATAACATTTTTAAAATTGGTTCTCCAGAAGGAAAGCCATATAAGCCACAATACAGTTGCAGACAGTAACACACTGCAGTACAGTATATCTAGAAACATATCATGATACAGTGTATTAAAGTACATTCCATGCATTTCAATCAGATTTCATGTGTTATATCATGATATATTGCAAAATATCTGGACACACTGCAATTTGTCACTGGCTGCATCTGCATGCAAAGTTCCTTCTTAAATAATCCAAGCAAAATATACTGCTAAAATCAATAGACAACATTTAGGAACCATTGTAAAATTCTTTACCTTTAATAATAGAAGTTTTTCAATGCTTCTGAAACAGACAGTCCTACTCCTCAGTGATCTACAAATCACTCAATCTGGAGCACTGGATTATGATGCTCTGGGTGGTGTTTCTGAAGAAAATACTGAAACAAGTGTTTAATATATAATATAGTGAATTTGCTGCTGTTACTTTTTGGGTTGAACTTAGTCAAACAGGACTTGTAGATAATTTAAGGGACTGGTGGTTGAAGTTTGAAAAGTAGAACTGAGAGATTCAAATGACTCTACTATACTTAACATTGAGATACAGTGGGTAAGTCCATATGTTTACTTAAGATTGTGGCTGCTTTGTAAATTCAGTTATATTCAATTTATACTGAAAGTTTTCAATTTACAGTATGGCATGTGTTTTGCTTTAAGTGCCACTTTTATAATTTCTCTAGTTACAGTAAAAGAAAAAGCCCTCTTTAATAATGGCACCGTAAGAATTGTGAATTATTGTGATGGCCTCTACCAGCATATCTCTTATGATCTACTTGTCTTTTTCTATTTCAGAGGAATACTTGCAGTCAGAAATAAAACATTTATTTATTTTTATAATGATTTATATCATTAGTAAATGAATAAATTGTCCTAGTTCATTTTCCATTCAAAATTTAACGTAAAAAATTGATTGCTGCTTTACTTTGAAGTTGAAGCATACAAGTTATGTGTTCAAGTTCACACTCACACAAAGATTTGTGTGGGTGAGGTGATTCTAAACTTTCATCTGCCATTTACTAGCAGTTCAATACTCTTACCACTGGACCACACTGCCTTTCCTTTCACACTTACCTAGAGAGTTGATTCTGCAGCTAATCCAATAAACATTTATCAGACTGCTCTTTGTGAAACTGAACATTTCTAAAAAATGTTTTTAAATAATAAATCATTTTGCACTAACTGACATGGTACTAATAGCACTACATAACAGTAAGAGCTGAAGTAGGTCAAATGCTTGTCTTGCAAGGCATTTGTAAGCAAAACTGCTAAGAACAGGAAGACATGTTAGAGCTACATTTGGAGATGCAGAGTGTCCAAATAGTGTGTTTGTTTTTACAAAGCAGTTTAGCAGCATGTATATTTCATATTGTACAACACATTGAGATATACACTATGCACATTCTTGTGATTGTTGTGAGCCACATAGTTCATGGATATTTTACTGAATAGTGACCACATTTGAAAAAAATATATTATTGTATTAAAATTGCCATGTAAGACTCACATCGGGTTCACGGACTAAGCATTAAACACTTCCTTTTCCTGTTCTATGGGTTTGTGGAACCAGCCCTTCAGCTTTCCAGCAACAATAGTCACATTGTGTGTCCCAACTTATTGTGGCAAATTTAACAGCAGAACATAGGAACAGAAATCTTTCAGTGGAAATCCTTTGATCTGCCTCATATGCATTACTTAGCTGGCACAGATGATGCACCATCTTTATAGTTACTGTAAGGAATGTTTTTTACTGTGGCATGATATGGCTGCATATATCATATGCCACATTATTAAATGGTAGATACCCTTTATAACACAAACTTTTGAATGTTTTAAATAACCTCAGAAATGTGAGTAAATAGCCTAATAAAATCATGAAATGCCAGAGCCAATGGAGGACAGAGTGAAAAAAAAGTTTTGGACATTTTAAAGAAAGCATAAAAATGCACCTGGTATATGCAGGAGAAGTATTAGGTACCTCTCATCAGTCATATGGCTTTTCTGAGTTACTGAACATAAAAATATATGTCACTACTGGTATGGCTTCTTATTATGGGAACCTTCAATTTTTTTCTATGCTTGTGTCTCTTACATGCCATTTTTTTTTCAAATATATTTTGTTAAAGTCAAAGAAGAATTCATGGGTACATCCCAAAAACGTGGTTTTTATTACTTTTGAGTACGGTCTCTAACCATTTTTCTTTTTTATGTATATTTATTGGATTATCACATTCAGGTACTTGAAATCCTTAGAATAGATTGCTTACCCAAAAACTGCTATTGCTTTCATTTTAAAGTCAAACACTAAAAACAAGACTACAATAACAAGATGTAAACATTTAAAGAATTCATTTCCAACCATGTCAGGCTGTCTTTTTTTTTAATGATAATGATTTCATTTGGTCATTCCTCTAGTCACCTGCTGTATCTTAGGCAGAGGTTCAATAGACTTGCACTTGAGGGGACACAGATATACCTGAGCCCCTATGCATTTGGGTATTACCTAAACAAGTTTTAAAGCACTCCTATACATCATGGAAGCCCTGCTCCCTTCCTTTGGCCCTGTATATTATTTTTTCCATATCCATATCCATATGTTCATGCATTAAGCTGAGCCAGATGCTGAACTCTTGGGGCGGAGGGGGGGTTCTCTTGTTTCTATTATTTTACTATACTCAGTTTTGCAGTGGTGGTTGCTATCAATATAAACTTCTTGTATACCAACTGTATGGTCTCAGAGTTCCCCCAATCTCCCAAAATCACTTACCTAAGTGAGAAGGAAATCTGCTTGTTCAGTGCTGCTGGTATGGTATTTTCTTTCCAGTAAGCTTTCAGCTCTGTGCAATTGTACATCATGTCTAATAAATCTGTGGGCTGATGTCCACATGTGGGACAGTTGCCTTCCACCTAAGAACTGAATTTAGCAACTCTAGTTGGTGTGTAGTAGGACCTCTAAGTAGCCATAAAATAAATAATAGCATTTTTCCTCCCCCTTCTAGAATCTCCATCCAGTCTTCTTCTATAGAATTTTTTCTCAGTAACCCCTCCCACTTTTGTCTATGCTGTTCTGAAGAGCTGGGCACAGAGCTCATCAGTCATTGATGTATGCAGGAGATCAGTCCACTTGTATTATCTACCCCATCCAGAATACTGGCAAAGCCTGAGTATTCCTGCAGTGTATAGCTTGGTCCCACTTTTCATACCAAAAATGTCTAAGTTGAAAGTACATGAAGAAATCTGAATGGGGGATACCATACCTTTGTTGTATACTCTCAAATGACATCAGGCTACTCCTCATAAATGTGGCCCAGCAATTCTTTATCTTTATTTACCCATGGTAGAAAACCTGGGTCCTGTACAAATTTCTGGAATAGCCAATTGCTTCAGATGGGGGTAACTGTGGTGAATTGTGATTCAGTGTTTTTAAACCTGTGAGCTAAGTGCCATACCTGCAATTATGTTTTGTTCATCTGACATCTTTACATGTTAGTCCATACAACAAATCAGTCATCCTGTTGGTTAAAGTCCATTCTCTAGAGGATGCCTGCTTTCTCGCTGTGGGGTTTGTGCCATTCCCTCATATTAGCAATTTGTGAGGCCCAATAATAGATGTTATAATGTGGAGCACCTATGCCTCCCCATATTTCAGGCATGTGTTAATTGCTCATATTTAATTTGAGGAGTTTTACTGTGCCACAGCCAAGTCATGGTGCACACCCTCAGTTGTTTGAAGCAAGTATTAGGTATATGTATTGATAAGACCTGAAACAGGCATACAAACTTAGGGAGGATAAACATTTAAAGAACATTAGACCTGCCTAGTAGGGACAAAGGGAGGTTTTGTCATTTTGTGCATAATTCACCAAGTCTAATCAGTACTGTTGAGTAGTTGGCATGGTATATATCACTTATACACTTTAAAATCTGTACCCCTAAGTACATCTGTGCGTTCACATTTGCAGAGAGGTAACACAATGGTTGACCTTATATCCTGAGATCTCTCCAATAACATGCAGCACCTCAACCAAACATGGCAAGGATGTCTCCAGCTTAGTAACACAGACCAGGAGATCATCCACATACAGTAATACCTTAGCTGTGGTCTCTCCCAAAGTTACCCTCCTAATATTTTCATGCTGTCTTAGAAATGTAATCAAGGGCTCCAGATCCAAATCAAACAAAAGGTGAGCTAATGGGTATGCCTACCTGATTCCTCTATTTAGTGGAAATTGATCTGAGAGTCATGTGTTGATCTGCACTGCTGCTAATGTTTTTTTTTTGTGAATGCGCTGAACCCAGTCCAGATATTTTTCACCAAAGCCCATTTTCATCATCATGCACCAGTGGTAGTCCCACGTGATCCTGGCAGAAGTTTTCTCTGCATTGAGAGAGACAACCACTGGGCTATCACTTGAGTTTTTCTGCCCCCTAGCCCGGACCTGTAGCAATGTTTTGCAGTTTACTGGGGTTCCTCTCCCCTTCACAAAGCCAGCTTGGTCTCCATGTATGAGCCAAGGTAAGATCTTTCCCATCCACCCTAACAGAATTTGTCTGCAGATCTTAAATTCAGAGTTTAACAGGGATATAGGCCTATATGATGTGACCTTGTTTCTCAGTGTCTCCATTTAGGGAATCCTATTATTTTGTACTAGAAACAAAAGTGTACACAATGCTGGGGTTCAGGCTATGGGCTTAGCTAGCCCTAATTCATATCAGAAACAAACAAGCAACATTCAGACTCCAGATGCAGTGTGGCAGATCAAATGAATGATGGTTGCAACTGTAGATGATTTTCAAATATTTATTGTGTAGAACAAACAGCTATTAGGTCAGTTGTTTGTTTATAATACCATTATTTTGATCTGGGAGAAAAGGGTAGTAGTTTCCCTTATATTAGTTCATATGCTTGTATTTCATGCTGAGGGCCCAGGATAGTCAAGAGACAGCAATTTGTAGAGGTCAATTTGGAGCCTATCTGGGCCTGGTACATTCTCAGCTGTCATCTGGCCCAGAACTCCCAGAATCTCCTGCTTCACCAATTCTGTCTCCAGTACTTCCCTCTCCTCCTCTGGTTGTGCTAGACACTCTAAAACATGTCCCTCTGTTCACTCTTCTTTGCCTCAAGGTTGCCTTCTCCATTAGTGTAGAGCATGGAATACTATTTCATAAATTGTTTATTTATGCCTTCTTGGCTAGTGGTGAACTTCCCTGATGCAGTAAATATGCCCTCACTGTGCCTTTGTGCATTTTATCCTTTTTGAGTTAAAATACCAGCAGTTTCCAACACTTATTCCCATTCTCATAATACTTAGCAAACTGGTGGGTTAATTCCCTATTAGAGTACATTTTGCTGTATTCTTTGCTCAGATGCACTAAACTGTGAAATGTTTCTGAGTCTCTGGTGGTCTTACATTGTTTATTTTTTTCCATCTCATTTATCTTCCTGTGTAGCTCTTCTAATTGTTGTGCACTGTCCTTTTTAGCTTTGCTGGTGAAAGCTATGGATTTTCCAATGGGCCTTCAGGGTATCCAATACCATGCCTAGTTCCTCCAGCATGCTCTTGTTTAGCATCCAGAATGTCTTGATTTAGGTACTTAACTGTTTGTAGAATTCTTTATTGTGCAGTAAGATGGGGTCCATTCTCCACACCCTGGTGTTCTGAGCATCCATCTGGTCTGCTTGCCACATCAGCTTAAGGAGGGTATGGTCCAAAATCACCATGGGTAGATAGTTACTACAGGTTCATAGGCAATTTACAAGTTCATTAGACCATGGTCCTTTAGCGAACTTGCCACCATTATTTGGTTTAATGGTGGAATAAAGATTTTCTATTATTCCTAAATGAGTCTAATCTATTTTTAAAAGTTCCCATATTGTTACTTTCCACTATACTTCTAAGGAGTGTGTCCCATATACAGTAGTAAGAATTCTCTGACTACACCACAGGCTCCTTTTGTGCGTCTTATTTACCTCTCCTCTTAATTTACAATTATGAGACCTAGTCTTATTGTTATTTATTGTGTGTTTTACTAAACCAATTGTTTCCAATAAAATAACTTCTTGGTAAGCTTTATATGTAAGACACAAGTCTCCTCTCAATTTCCTATATTCCATAGAATATAAACTTAGCTGTTTGAGCCTGTCAAAGTATTGCATTTTGTCCAAGTTTTTACCCTGTTTGTTACTTGCCTCCAGGCTTTTTCAATTTTATTTTTGCTTTCAGTTGTATATGAGGCACAAAAAGGAGAGCAATAATCCAGATGTGGCCTAACCAAAGAAGTATATAGTGGAATGATGACTTCAGAGTCTCTGCTCTTTATATTCCTGAGAATACATCTGAAGATGCATAACATTTTTTAGTTATTTCATTACATTTTTTTAGTTTTTTCATTCTTTGGCCCATTTTTAATAGATAGTTACTAGAGACTATGTACTTCATTATTTCTGCTGATAACAGTAGCATATCTATAATGGCATGTGACTCATGGGAGCAGTAACAGTAGTCTCTTAAGTTTGGGTGCTCAACCCTCCATTCACTAAACATTGCCAAGTATTTTATCTGGTTATTTAACAGTTTAGCTGCCCTCTGTAGTTGGTACAGGTGGGATGAAGACGGATCCAAAACTTCATCTAAATTGAAGTTAAAGTCACTGCCCCAAATGATCTTCCTTTTCCTCTGTCCCAGTAGGAGAATACGATTATGTATGAAATGGCTGTCCCCATAATTGGGTTCAAATATATTAAGGAGGACAATCTGCCTACCATATAATGTGCCATGCAACATTATCCAGTACCCTATGGGTCCACTTGTGAAGATGTCATTTTAAATGGCATTCTACTCACCACACTCCATCAGCAATTACAATCCAACTCCCCTTGCAGTTTTATCCACAATCATTGCTACTCCAGCTTTCCCCTGTTGTGCCATCCCTGATCTCAGCATTATATACCCTGCTCAGCATTCTGAATTCCTTCATACTCCTCCTGGTACTTAATCCCTTCCAGCATTCAGACTCCCCTGCCTCCTCCACCTATGTTGCTGAAGCTCCTGCTTCATACCTCCTCTCTGGGTCCAGGTTTGTGGTTCTTTGGCCCCTTTTAAGGGCTGTGGGCAGAGCCTGCAGCCATATTGGAATTGGATCATAGCTCTAAAAATGGACAATCATGGAGCCTTCCATTGGACATTTGGAAGTATCCTTCCAAATGTCCATTGGAGCTAAGCACCAAATAGCCAGTGATACATGTTCTGGGACAATAGCTGGAGAAGGTCTTAGGAACAGCCAATAGCTATTAAGGGAGTACAAGTTAAATAGCATCATCAAATTGAAGCAGCACTTTTAGGAGGATACTATGAGGAGAAGGTATAACGGATGATGCCAGTACTGCTATGATGTACCCTGCAGTTCCTGTTATTCTTAACAGTGGTGATTATTATGGAGTTGGTACATCTCAGAAGGAATTAGGGTCATGATTCCAGGTAAGAAGATATGAGTGAAAGAGACTCCACTAAATCATAGATCCTATGATGGGAAGTATGGAACTATCATAGAGACATGGGAGGTAGTGATGCCCATACTGCTTGAAATAACAGAATATATGAGGAAGCATCCTGCAGAGATGGTTGAGTGATGAGATCTTCTATAGTCCAGTCGAATGGGATGCCAGAAACGGGTTCTGGGGAGGTTATTGGGAAGTACTGATGATTTTACCATGATGTAAGAGTCTATAGGGCCTACTATTTAAGGGCTATTGCTGGAACAAGGTTTCCTCAGGTTTTAAGAACAGGTACTCTGTAGAGCATTGTAAGGGAGCTGTTATGATAGTCGAGGTAGTAGTATGAGACAGCATGAGATGGATGAACTGGTAGGAGTGATTTATCAAGCAGGGATGCTGGATGATGATAGTTGTAGGAATGCCCAAAAAGACACAGCAAATGGGTAGGAGCCCCGAGCTGCCAGGGTGGTGAGGAAGAACAGTAGTCCCAGTCCAAGCAGAAGTCCACCAACTGAAGGGTGGAGCAAGATAAAAAGACGGCTGAGGTCAAGTAGTACAGACATTGGAAGGTGCAGAAAAGGCACAGAACCGGGGTAAGCACCACAGCGTACTGGAATAGAATGCAGAAAAGCTAAGGCAGGCTTTGGTGGGAGATCCATATCAACCCAAGAGGCGAATCTAGACAAAAGAAGTTGAGAAGTTGGAGGAGCGAGGGTGCCACCTCTTATGGAGATGGTGAACTGGAATTGCAGAAAGGAAAAGCACTGGAATCATTGCTGGAAGACCACTGAATGGGACGGGACAAGGGCAGCATAATGGGAACATTACAGAAGGCCTCAGTTACACTGCTGGGAAATGAGCAAATGGCATACACCCAGCGGAAAACAAGGGGGAATGCAGGCAGACATGTCTGTGAGGGAGGCAATAAGGAAACAGAATAATCTGTAGTAGCAATGAGGGAGAAGATGGCAGCTGGATCTGAAGATCTGGAGATTGGAGGAGGTTGAGCCAGAAGGCAAGCTACAACAACGATGCCCAGGAACACAGGAGGAGGTAGAATACTAGCATCAAGGAAGTCCAGGAGTCTGATGAATTGAGTGGAGGTGGAGATCGAACAAGCTGATGGGGTTTAAATACAAAACCTGAGGAGGCCTAGGCAGGCATAAGTACATCAAGTTCATGGAAATGCAGGATGTAGTCAATGAGGTAGGATATGAAAGGCAAATGGTGTATAGTTGTACCGTTCCAGAAAGAAAATGCAGCAACAGGGTATTGGGTATAGAATGCAGTTGGTTGAAACATAGAAGCATAGAATTTGAAGGAAGATAAGGACCGCTTGGCCAACCCAGTCTGCCCATTTCCCTACCTAATGGATAAGCTGCAGATCCTAGTTAACCAGCAGCCTACTTCTTCCTACCCCCAACCCCTAGAATTGCCTTATGACTGTCCCATGCATGCTCAAATTCCACCACTGTTTTTGACTCCACAACCTCCTTTGGAAGGCCGTTCCATGCATCCACAACCCTCTCTGTGAAAAAATACTTCATTAAATTACCTCTGAGCCGCCTCCCCATCTTCAAATTGTGCCCCCTTGTTCTTGCACACCTCTTTTTTTGAAAGATGCTATCCTCTTGGACTTTGTTGATTCCCTTGAGGTACTTGAAAATTTCTATCATGTCCCCCTTCTCCCTCCTTTCCTCGAGGCTATACATATTAAGCTCCTTAAGTCTCTCTTCATATGTCTTCTGGTGCAGACCCTGCACCATTTTAGTTGCCCTCCTCTGGACAGCTTCCATCTTGTCTATGTCTTTGTGGAGATTGGGTCTCCAGAATTGCACGCAGTACTCCAGATGGGGTCTCACCAGCTGTCTGTACAGAGGGATAATCACTTCCTGTTTTCTACCGGTAATGCCTCTCCCTATGCATCCCAGTATCCCCCCAGCCCTCCTTCCTGCCCTCTCACATTTCTTGCCCACCTTTAGGTCATCTGATATGACTACCACCAGGTCCCTTTCCATTTATGTTATTGTTAGTATCTCACCCCCATTGTGTACTCTTCCCCTGGGTTCTTGTTTCCCAGGTGCATTACCTTGCACTTCTTAGCATTGAATCTAAGCTGCCATACATTTGACCATTCCTCTAACCTTGCCAAGTCCCTTCTCATCCTTTCCACCCCACCTTGTGCATCAACTCTGTTGCAGATCTTTGTGTCATCTGCAAAGAGACATACTTTTCCTTCCAGTCCCTCTGCATTGTTGCTTATAAAGACATTGAAGAGGACCGGTCCTAATACTGAACCCTGCGGTACCCCACTAGTAATTCCCCTTTCTTCAGAGTGGACTCCATTTACTATTACTCTCTGTGTTCTATTCTCTAGCCAATTCTTTACCCAGGCTGTCATCTTGGGACCTACTCCCAGGCTGGCTAACTTGTATATTAATCTTTTGTGTGGGACTGTGTCAAATGCCTTGCTAAAGTCTAGGTAGGCCATGTCCACAGCCCCTCCCTGATCTACTACTTTGGTCACCCAGTCAAAGAAATCTATCAGATTCATCTGGCATGACCTTCCCACTGTGAATCCATGCTGCCTTGGGTCTTGTGCCCCTCTGGATTCTTGATACTCGACAATTCTTTCCTTCAGAAGTGATTCCATCATTTTCCCTATAACTGAGGTTAAACTAACAAGTCTGTAGTTTCCTGCTTCTGCCTTGCTCCCACTTTTGTGAAGGGGAATCTCATCTTCCCTCCTCCAGTCCTCAGGTACCACCCCATCCTCCCATGATTTATTAAAGAGGGTAGTCAGTTGTGTCACTAGTTCTACCCTTAGTTCTTTTAGAATTCTGGGATGAATCCCATCAGGCTCCATTGCTTTGTCCACCTTCAGTTTTAAGAGTTCTTTCAGAACCCTTTCTTCTGTAAATGGGCTGGTATCAACTTCTGTATCCAGAGTGTTTCTACTGTTTCTTTTAGGTACCTCCCCCTCTTCATTTGTAAATATTGAGTAAAAATATTTGTTTAGTATCTCTGCCTTTTCACAGTCACCCTCTGCCCACCCTTCCTCCCCTTTATTAAGCCTCACTGTCCCTCCCTTGGTCTTCCTTCGCTCCATGATGTACCTATAAAAGGTTTTATCCCCCTTCTTAACTGAGTTGGCTATCTTTTCCTCAGTTTGGTCCTTTGCTATTCTGACTGCCTTCCCAGCTTCCTTTTGCTTTAACTAATACAGTTCTCTGTCCTGCTCCTTCTGTGATTCCTTGTACTTCCTGAATGCTTTCTTTTTCTCTTGAACCTTCATTGCCACTTCCTTTGAGAACCATAGTGGTTTCTTACATTGTTTTGTTTTGTTTATTTGCTTCACACAAAGGCTTTTTACCTCTGTGATGGCAGTTTTTATTATTCCTCATTGTTCTTCCACCCCTCCTTCCTGCCCATTTGCTAGTGCATTCATTGGGCACACCCATTTTGGCAAAGTCAGCCCTCCTAAAGTCCAGTACTTTTGCCTTTGTATGGCTTGACTCTATTACTGTGTTTATTGTGAACCATACTGTTCGATGGTCGCTAGTTCCCAGATGGCTACCCACTTCTACATCTGTGATCCAGTAGTGTTTCAGGTACAGAATGCAGTTAGTTGAAACAGGAGATCAAAGACACAGGCTCCCACCTCCTATAGTTGAGGTGAACTAGCCTTCAATCGATACTGCACCAGGCACAGTTTAGAGATGAAAACTGTGGAGGGTGATGGAGGGTATAACTGGTTAAGAATGAAGGTAGAGGAAATAGGCTTCCATTCCCTGTAACCAGGGGAAGCCTACCTACACTGCTATGCCCCAGTAGGCAGAGTTAGGCATGGAGACCAGACAAACTGCTGGTATGGGCTGAGCAAGGAAAGGAGAAGCCACAGCTGGAAAGGAAAAGGTGAGCAAAGAGACAGGGGCAGGATGAAAGGAATGTAACTAGGGAACAGGAGGGGGATGAGCAAGTAGGGACCATAGATCAGACAAAACAGAGGAATAACAGAATAACAGACAATGGCAAACAACATGAAAAGATATGGGGAACAGTACTATTAAAAAGGTGCCAAAGAACCACAAATTGGGACCTGGAGAGGAGGTATGAAGTGGGAGCTTCAGCAACATAGGTGGAGGAGGCAGGGGAGTATGAATGCTGGAAGGGATGAAGTACCAGGGGTAGTAGTAGGAAATTCAGAATGCTGAGCGATGTATATAATGCTGAGATCAGGGATGGCACAAAAGGGGAAAGCAGGAGTAGCAATGATGGTGGTGGTTAAAACTGCAAGGGGAGGTGGATTGCAATATGTGATAGTATATCCCTTGGAGTCACTTGTTGCTGCAAACGAGTGGTTCCATGTGACTTCAAGTGAGCGAGAACAGCAAAGTGAAGCTGAGCTGTTCTGGCTCAAGCTGATGGCAAGTGAGGCCACTCGTTTTTAGCAACGAGTGGTGATGGGGGACGTATTAATATATTATTGATGTTGAGCAATCAATAATATCTTTAAAATGAAACAAAAACTTCCCAGAATGTGCCTGTTTCCAGGGCATTTGTGTGTGAGATGCTCTTCACAGAATAAGAGTGCGTCATGCACAGAGGAAAGAAGCGCTCCGATTAGCCGGGAGTGCTCCCTTGATCTATAATAGCTGATAGAGTGCAGAGAGTAAGTCAACGTCAAAGTCAACTTTATTTAAAAAGACGCCCAATCCCGAAGGCTCTGGGCGCCGCACAAAACCTATACAGTATGTCATACCGTGTACAAAAAGTTAAAATATCATACACATAACTTAAACCCCAAAAGCCTGCACAAATAAAAAGGTCTTAAGATGACTCTTAAAGGCCTCTATAGTGGGGGCCCCTCTCACTTCAAACGGCAACGAGTTCCAGAGAGCTGGAGCAGCAACTCCAAAGGATCGATCCCCTGCTGATTTCAACCTAGCTCTCGGAACTGTGAGGAGGCCACCACCAGAAGAGCGGAGATCCCGGACAGAGGTGGACGGTACCAGGAGATCAGAAAGGTAACCAGGGCCCTGTCCATGTAGGGTCTTATAGGTGAGAAGCCCCACCTTGAACAAAACTCTCCACCTGACAGGCAGCCAGTGCAATTCGCGCAACACCGGAGTTATATGACAGAACTTACTTTGTCCAGTCAGTGTCAGCAGCTGCTTAAAACTCAGCTGCAGTCTGTGAAGAGAAGTTCCAGAGACCCCGAGATAGAGCGCATTCCAGTAGTCAAGTCTCAAGTGACCAAGGCATGTACCAAAGTAGGGAGGTCCAGAGTCGGAACAAGGGGCTTAATCCTGGCGATATTTCTAAGATGAAAGAAACAGGAACGCACCACGGAGGATATTTGAGCTCCATGGATAAGTTCCTGTCAAAGATCACACCAAGATTACGCACTGCTGGGGAGGCCATCAATGACACAGCTCCTAGCACAATGCCAGTTGCAGAATCAGAGGCCATCCCATCACGAGCTCTGTTCGACTCCACTACCAGTACCTCAGTCTTATTAGGGTTAAGTCGCAGCCAGCTGGAAGACATCCAGTCATTTATCTCAGCCAGACAGATATTCATCACATCCACTGCATTGATGTTCCTGGGGCAAAGGATAGGTATAGCTGAGTATCATCAGCATAGCAATGAAAATTCAGACCATACCTCCTAATGATCTCCCCCAAGGGCAGCATGTACACTGCGAACAACATTGGGGCCAATACCGAACCCTGAGGGACTCCACACGAAAGGAGGCAGGGCATGGATGAGAAATTACCCATCACAACCCGCTGCCTCCTGTTAGTAAGAAATGACTCAAACCATTTGATGACAACACCGGTGAGTCCGCATAACTCCCTCAGGCGGAAAAGCAACACACAATGGTCCACAGTGTCAAATGCTGAGGAGAGATCAAGGAGGACAAGAATTGTCTTTTCCCCCTGATCTCTAGCCCTAAGGAGATCATTTTCACCCGAACTAATGCAGTTTCAGTGCTATGCCTGGCCCGAAAGGCTGACTGGAAGGGATCATACAACTCGTGGGTCATGAGATGCTCTCCCAACTGAAGTGATACCACCTAGTAGAATGTCATATCAGATACCAGATGAGCAGACACATGGTTCAGGACTGAGGTAGTAAAAGTAGGTGTCAGAAAGCAGGCATGAGGAGCAAGAAGCCCAAAAAGGACAGGGGAGAAAGGGAGAAGGCAGGAATGAGGGACAAGGGAATGGGGGGAATGGAAGCAATGAGGAGGATGGAGGGCGGAATATAAAAGGGGATGGGAAACAGACAAAATATGACCAAGAACATGCAACAGGAAGGGATACAGGATATGGAAGGAGCACCGAATTGGGAAGGTGGGAGAAAATCATTACATGGGATTGGGGAGTATGAGTCTACAGGAGCCAATCAGGAAGGTCGAGGAAATGCAAGGGGAAAGGAGCCTAACAAGGAGACAAATTCAGAAGGCACAATGGGATAAATGCAGAAATAACAGGCAAAGAATGGTATTGGAATACTGATTTGAAAACAGTGCAAACAGAGCAAAAGGAGGAAAAGCATGGGTGTCAGAAAAAACTGCTAGGGAAGGTCAGATGCAACAGATGACATATTGGGACAATTACTGTGGATGACAGACACCAGACCAGAGGAGGGGAATGGGGTGCAGGAGGGGCTGAATAGGAAGAAGGGGAAAGGAGAGGCAGGAAGAGGTGCTAAAATCCCCAAAGAAACAACAGGGGTGAACAGGAAGAATGAGGGATGGGAGTGGGGTACAAGACAACAATGGAGAGGACTTTTTTTTATTTTGTTTTTATCTGTTGTATGTTCATTTGTGTTGCTAGGAAAGCATGCCAACAGATGCAGAGCCAAGGCAGAAATGCAGACCCCAGACTGAAGATGGGGGGGGGACACCACAAAATGCCAAACTATGGTAGAGGGGGCAAGGAAGGAAAGGACACACAGAAATCAAAAAGCAGGTCAGGGGAGCACTGAACAGCATGGCAGAATTGGAAGGGGCATGGAATGAATCTTACCCAGACAATTCCAAAATAGTCAAGGGGAGTGCAGGGCCACAAACCATAACAGGCATGGGGAAACAGCATGGAGAGACCAGCAAAACAGGAGAAGAAAGGACACAAAAGGGATAAGCCACCCCTGAGTAGAGATGCAGTGAATTTTAAATCCGCTGGCGAAGTGGACGCTAAGTGCTCACTTTCGCATTGGCGGAGCACAACGCGAAGTCGGCACCACAAAGTACTCACTTCATGTTATCATTATTACTTCGCATCGCCTTTATGCCTTAACATGAAGTAAGGTGAAGTAGCATGTAAATAGGCAGCCACATGACTTACAGTACTGTAAGTCACCTGCTTTAGCCAAGCAGGCAGGAAGGAAGTGAGTCAGAGAAGCAGTTTCACTTTCTCCTTTGCTTTTGTAGAGGGAGAAGGCTTTTTGGAGAAGAGAGCAGTAGAGTGTCATAAGTGCTTCATTGCTTTTGTGCCTTAAAAAAAACAGCTTTTTTAAAAGCTATATCTTGATTTAGTTTTTATATTGTGTTTGTGATTTTTTTTTTGTTAGCGAGTTTTTTTTTAAGTTTTGTTCTTTGTACGTGTGACTGTGTGTGTCAGTGTGTGTGTGTCTGGGAGTTTGAGAGCGAGTGCGGCTGCTGGGTGAAGGCTAGGCATCGACTCTGGTTTTATTTGTTTGTAGTTGGGGTAGGGGACTTATGTGGTAAGGATGGACCCTGCAGAAGAAGAAGTCGCTGGACTGTGGGTGTGGGCAGAGGAGGGGAATGCACACACGTGGGGCGGTCGTATGTTGCTGGACTGCTCCTGACTCTTGTATCTTGACCCCCCGTGGAAGTAGCAGCAGCACCAGTGCCACCGGTGGCTGCTGCTCATCCACCTACTCCACCACTACCACCACTACCGGTAGCAGCTGTAGGGGCTCCAACAGCACCTCCTCCACCACCTCCACAGCCACAGGAGGTGCCCCAGGCAAATGTAGGTGGTGCTACTGCTAGGACTCTATCTGGTCCCTCCTGCAGCTCCCCGGTGTGGGAGTTCTTTAATTGTGTGGGGGGACACAGCACAGTCAAAGTGTGCTGTCCCTGTGGTGTGCAGGTGCACTGTGGCCCCCGGGGTCACATTTGGGGACCATTGGGCAGCGCAACCACATGTTCAACCACCACAAGGCGGAGTGGCAGGCTGCCATGGAAGGGGCCAGGCATCCACCTCCTGGCCCTTCTGTGGCAGTGGCCGAGGGTGCTGCTGGGGTTGAAGTTGTGCTTCCCCACTGCAGCAGGAGGAGGTCCAGTGCAGCAGCTGCTCCACCACCACCACCACAGTCACCTGCACCACCATCTCCACCACCACCAGTGCCACTACCTGGGTTCCCACCTGCAGCAGAACTCTCCACAGTCCCTGCAACAGAGTCCAACATTGCTCTGGTGTGGGTGGCCCTGGAGGAGAATAATCAGAGGGTAGGTGCTTTGCAGCAGTAGGTCAATACAATCCAAGAACATCAGCAGCAAATACTCACAATGCTGCACCTGCTGCTGCAACACCACGGCATCCCACGTCCAGAGTAAGAGATTGTTTTGTGGACCCCCCTACCCCACTACTGTGCTGTACTTTTTTTTTTGTTTGTTTAATAATACCGATTTTCCCCTTTTGTAGTTGCAGTGCCTCAGTAATGTTTACTTTTTGTTTTGTGGTGCTTGCGGACAAGCTGTTGTGAGCAGTGCAAGTATGATGTGTAAAATTGCATGTGTGCAGTCAGTGTTGTTTCGTGTGTATGTGTGTGTGACATCAGACATTGTGCTATTGCTGGCTTGTTGCAGGCAGTGTTTATGCTATAAAGAATAGTGAGCAGAATACAATATATTTTATTGTCACCATCATCATCAGTGGACTAAATGGTACTTTTTCAGAGGTGTCTGGCCAGAGTGAACTGTAGTCACATTATATACTATACTACACACATAACTTTTAGGAGAGCATGTGTTTGTTGTGCTATGATTGCCGCAAAGTCATGTGTGCACTGTGAGTGACTGAGGTGCACACTGACCTGATATGTCTGAAAAAATATCATATCACTTAGTCCGCTGGCACTGCTGATACCAATAAAATATACATCAGGTATTCTTTGTTATTTTTATTCTTGATTATGCAGCAAGTCTTACCATATATATGTTTGCATGAAGCTGTACAATGTATGCACACAGGAAAGAACAGTTATGGCACACATGCAGTTTACCACAATATACTTGCATTGCTCAATCTTCATGCTGTTTGCGAAACAGTTAAAACCTGATTCATGAGTCCCGATACAAATTAAACATTACTGGGGCTCTATAACTATTTTGCTTGTGAAATAGACATGAAAGAGATTCAACAATTCACAGCATTGCATTCAATATATGGGCACCTTACTTCCAGTGGAATCTTTCTTGCTCCATATAGTGCAGTACATTTCTGTGAAAACCGTCCCTAATTTTATTACAGTGTGCCATGTCATGGAGGAATTCACATTCATAAAAGCCGCCCAAATTCTGACCCCTTTCGCAGCAATGTTAGGACGTGATGCCAGGGAGAGTGCGGGTGCGTGCTCCATTATACTGAATGTCTGATTGTCTGGCAGCTTTCTGAATGTTTCTTTATATTATAATGGTCAGTTTGTGGTGAAACGTGTGGGCACGTTTCCAGTAAGAAGAGCCTTGTTAGTGGAAACGTGCCCACAGTTCACCACAAAGTGAACCTTGTAACATAAAAAAACATTTGGATAGCTGCCGGACATTCACTACGGTGGAGCACGCACCTGCACTCCTCCTGGCATCATGTTCTAACGTCACTGAGAAAGTGGGTGAAGAATTGGGGGGGGCTTTTCTGAGTGGGAATTCCTCCATGACATGACACACTGTACTGGAATTATGGTCAGTTTTCACAGAAATGTATTGCACTATGTAGAGCAATAAAGATTCCTCTGCAAGTAAGGCACCCACTTATTAGGTTATGTGCAACACCATAGCTATGTAACATGGTGAATCTCTGTAAAGCAGCAGTGCAACAATCTGTTGAGAAGTCTGACCTATATTTTTTAATGCTATGTTACCACTTCCTCTACTTACATCCTGACTGGAATGATACATGAATTTCCAGTAGTTGTGTCTGCTGTACTACCTTTTTTGATGTGTAAAATAATGAAAGTAGCATTCCTTTTACATTGGTGCTGATCAGGTCTTTGACATTGTTTTCCTCTGCTTTTCTCCATCACATCAGTTAGTTGTTATATATCACTTCTGTTGTAAATTAACAGTTATGCAGCAGGCAGTGTTTTATGACACCATGGAACAATATTTATTGAAAAGCAGCTGGAAATAAATACAAACCTGGTCAGAACAATATTGAAAGGTGTGCACATGTTTTTAATACATGAAAAAAGTAGTCAACTAAGTAAAGCAGACAGAAATTGTGAAAAGAAGCATATCATTCAAGTCACGACTCGGAGGTAACTAGTGGCTGTCTGAATGTAAAGTAGCATAAAAAAGTACAGTTCAAAATTGTCACGACATTCTTGCAGTGCTGTTTTAATTGATAATGTCAGTATGACATCATGAGCTGACAATCACACAACACACAAAATGCATCCACCTTGTGTGCAGAAAATTGACAAGTGGTAGCAAAGTGAAATGGGAGCGTTTCAGCACATACAAAGTTCCCCAGAATTAATGGTGCACTCAGTCATGTGCGCAGTAGTGGCACAGAGTCCCCGGATTTTTTCTGCAGGCCCAAAATGCATCCACCTTGTGTGCTAAAAATTGACAAGTGGTAGCAAAGTGAAATGGGAGCATTTCAGCACATACAAAGTCCCCCAGAATAAAATGATGACCATGAGTGAGGTGTTGCTGGTCCAATGTGTGCTGCAATTTGAGGAAATGCAATGTGATCATCTCAACTGGAGGGAAGGATGCCCTTTGTCTGTACACTAATAGTAGCCTTGGTGACTTGATATATATAGATTTATATGTGTGTGTATTTTGTAGGTGAGGTGGTTGACATGGACATGTACTCATGGTATTGTTCTGTATCACAGGTCACATATACTGTTGGTGTGCACAGTCCAGTGCTCAATGAGAACTTTTTGCATTGAAATTTGAAATGGATAACTCTCAAGCACGTGAAGGTAAATATTTTTTTGGGGGGGTTGAGGTAGCATATTTGCAGGTTTGTCTGTAATGGTTTTTTATTTTGTTACTTCTTCACGGATTTTATCTGCATCCTTCTCAAATCTGGTTGTTAATGATCATCATGGTCATCTAATGAAACAACTTCTGCATGCTGCATGTGTTCCCCAGAACGGCGGGGGGGGGGCAGATGTTGAAGAACTTGTTTGGATAAGGCCACTTTGACAGAACAACAAGGCATCTGGAAGTTTCCTAAAAAAAAAAAAATGAATGACTTCTTACTACTTAATTGTAATTTGTCCCTGGTTCTCGATCTCAGCTAGTGGTCAGACAGGGATTCAGCATGTTTGCAGTTCATTTACATCACCAGGTAAGAAAAAAGGTCCGTCTCCCCATACGACACACAGGGGAAATGCCAGACCTCACCCAACAACTAACACACCGAAATCTGGCCAATGGAAAATCATGTACACAAATGCTCACAGCCTGGGAATTAAGATCCCAGACCTGCCGGCAATAATGTCAGAGGCTAAACTGGACATAGTAGCAATTAGTGAGATGTGGTTTACCAGTAATCACACTTGGGAGACTTCAGTACCTGGCTATATACTGTTCAGAAGAGACCAAGGTGCAAAATGGGGATGGAGTGGCCCTGTATGTCAATGAAAATATCAAAGCTACAGAAATTCAGAATACACATAAGGAGCCAGAAGAACTGTGGGTCACCTGGAAATAGGAAATGGGACAGCCATACGAACTGGGGTTGTTTACAGGCTAGCAGACCAGGGGGAGGACACAGACACATTACTGTTAGAAGATATACAAAATATAACAGCTAAAGGGAGGTTCTGATAATGGAAGACTTCAATATGCCGGATACAGATTGATCAATACCAGCAGGAACATCTGCCGGATCTAGACACATGGTGGATTCCCTGCAGGGGGAGTGCCTCAAACAACTGATACAACAACCCACAAGAGACAGGGTTATCCTAGATCTAGTACTGACTTACAGGGAAGGGATCACAGATCTCCAGGTAGAAGGTCACCTGGGGGCCAGTGACCATCACATGGTATGGTTCAATTTGGACACTACAACTGAATCACCCCATTCCAAGGCAAAAATATGGGACTTCAGAGGAGCTGACTTTGATAAGATGGCCAAAAGAGTTAAACTATCCCTTGCAAAAAGAAACACAGGTGAGGGGGTACAGGCAAAGTGGGCAAGCATTAAGGAAGCAATACTTGAAGCAGCATCCCATTGTGTTAGACAGAAAATGAAGTGCAAAAGAAGAAGGAAACCACTTTGGTTCTCAAACACGGTAGCAGAAAAGGTCAGAGCCAAAAGGCTGGTCTTCAGGAAATATAAGGGAACACAGCAGGATGAAGATAGGGAGGTATACCAAACTGCCCTAAGGGAAGCAGGGAAGGTAGTAAGGCAGGCAAAGTCCCAAACTGAGGAAACATTAGCACAAACAGTAAAAGAAAGTGACAAGGCTTTCTATCGATACATTAGAGAAAGTCCAGAGGGGGTATTTCTAAGCACAAAGGAGAAAAGGGGGAGTGTAAGGAGGAGGACCCTGTAAAAGCATCTATCCTATACTTTTGCTAAGTCCTTTTTAATATCTTCATCATTGACATTGCAGATGGACTAGCGGGTAAGGCTTGTCTGTTTGCAGATGACACCAAGATCTGCAACAGAGTAGATGATCCAGATGGGGTGGGCAGAATGAGAAGAGATCTGGATAAACTAGCAAAATGGTCGAAAAAGTGGCAACAGGGATTTAATGCAAAGAAGTGCAAGGTTGTGCACATAGGGAAGAGAAACCCTGAAGCCACCTATAGGCTGACAGGGGAGTTGCTGGCTGTCACAAAGGAAGAAACAGACTTGAGCATCATCATCATCACCGATTACCTGAAATCATCCAAGCAGACCTCTAAAGCAGTAGGTAAGGCTAGGGGGATGTTAGGGTGTATCAGTAGGGGTATCATAAGTCGTAAGAAGGAGGTAATAATCCCTCTTTACAAGACACTGGCTAGGTCCCATCTGGAGTACTGCTTGCAGTACTGGAGGCCACATCTTCCCAAGGACATTAATCAAATTGAGGCAGTCCAGAGAAGGGCAACCAAAATGGTGCAGGGACTGCATCAGAAGACGTATGAGGACAGATTAACGGAGCTCAATATGTATACTCTAGAGCAAAGAAGGGATAGTGGTGATATGATCGAAACATTCAAACACCTTAAGGGAATTAACAAGGTGAAAGAGTCTAGCATGTTTCAATATAAGAAAAATAGCAGGACAAGAGGACACAGCATGAGATTAGAGGGAGGCTGATTAAGGGGTAATGTGAGGAAGTTCTTTTTCACAGAAAGGGTGGTGGATGCATGGAATGACCTACCTCAGGAAGTGGTGGCTATGAACACAGTGCAGGGCTTCAAACAGGCATGGGATAGGCATAATGGAGCAATACAGATGAGTATGAATAAATAGGTCACTGACAGAGCAAAGGCCGATGGCACATTTATTAGGTAGAAAAAGAAATGGGCAGACTGGATGGGCCTTGAGGTCCTTATCTGCCATCAACTTATATGTTTCTATGTAATCTCCTCAAGTCAAGTTACATTTCAAATCACATCTTGTCAAGTAACCCAACCTGTGTGCAACTTTTTCAACACTGTCATGGTCAGGGCTGCACAGCTGCAAGTTCAGAAAACAGTGCATGAATGATATCTTACAGAAATAGTTTTGGTGATGTACACATGTCACCTAGTTTATGAATCGTACTCAGTCGCATTTGCTGCAGTCTTTTCAAAACAATGAAATGGATGAAATAAAATCTTCATACTTACCAGAATGGATGTTCCATAGGATCCTCTGTATGATACAGCTGCAATACCATTCCCACTGAGTTTCAGCAAAGGAGGTTTTTTTTTTTTGTTAACCTGTAAAATAAACAAAATAAGTGTACTGTATGTGTTTGACCATTGTGGCTCTGAAAAGCTACAGAAAACAAAACACACAACTAAAGGATGTGAAATAGCATAACAAACATTAGTACACATATTCACTTTATGGTTTAAATATTAAGAAGCTTTGTGCCTGTGGCTGATGGATGTGATCTTCTGTTCGATTCCCTCTGCCTTGGCATGGTAAATGTAATGGAGAAATATTGTCTGAATGACACTGGTGGTGGGTGTTGGTGAACCGGTGATATCTGTGGCACATGATGACATTCTCTGTTATTGTATCTTCCTGCATCTGGTGGTGGTGGCAGTGGCTAACAACATCAGTCCCGGTGCTGGTGGTCCAAGGGGGGGCAGACAGACTCATGCTCAGTGGTGGCAGTGGCTAACATCAGTCCCGTTGGTGGTGGTCTTGGGGGGGGACAGACTCATACTCAGTGGTGGCAGTGGCTAACAGCATCAGTCCTGGTGGTGGTGGTCCAGGGGGGTGGACAGAATCATACTCAGTTGTGGCAGTGGCTAACATCAGTCCCAGTGGTGGTGGTCGGGGGGGGTGGACAGACTCATGTTCAGTAGTAGCAGTGGCTTACATCAGTCATGGTGGTGGTGGTCTGGGGGTCAGACAGAATCATGCTCAGTGGTGGCAGTGGCTAACATCAGTCCCAGTGGTGGTGGTCCGGGGGGTGGAAAGACTCATGCTCAGTGGTGGCAGTGGCTAACATCAGTCCCGGTGATGGAAGTCCAGGCATCAAGCAAACTCATGCTCAGTGGTGGCAGTGGCTAACATCAGTCCAGGTGGTGGTAGTCCGGGGGTTAGACAGACTCATGCGTACTGGTGGCAGTGGCTAACATCAGTCCCGGTGGTGGTGGTCTTGGGGGGGACAGACTCATGCTCAGTGGTGGCAGTGGCTAACATCAGTCCCAGTGGTGGTGGTGGTGGTCCAGGGTGGCACACTGCCTTTTAACAACTTCAGTTAAAATCTGCCAACATTAACCACATCATCATCCTCATAAAGAAAGCTTCCTTCACAGTCATCTATGTCTGAAGTCTGACCACTGGGAAATTCTTTCTCCACTGTGTCATCATCTACATCAGTGGTGGGCTGTTTCAGGCAGCCACTGCCAATGCCACCAGCATGGTCCATTTCCACATCACCAAAACTACCATGACTAGGCTGGGGTATGAATACAAAGGTTGCAGTCTGTGCTGCTATGTGCCTTTCATTCATCTTAATGAATGTTAGCAAACTAACATTTGCAGGAGACAGGTTTGTCCGATGATCCCTGACTATTGCACCTGCTGAGCTGCATACCCTCTCAACACTTACACTGGAGGGTGGGCATGTGAGGTACTTCAGTGCCACTGCAGTCAGCTCTGGCTATTCATTGACCTTTCCACTCCAGTAGAAAAGAGGATCTTCAGTTATTGTCAGATGCCTGTTTTCAGACAAATATGGCTTAACCATTCTCTGAGCCGCATTAAGTCCAGTTATTGATGCATCATCTTGTTCTCCTGAATCATTTATTTCACAAAACCACTTGAGACAAAGCCTCCCAAAGTGGTTTGATGCCAGCCACTTTGGATGACAGACCACATTGAACTACTGTCCCCTTCCCCTTGCAGGATATGCTTGATAGTCCTACAGGTACACCTTCAGCCGGATTATGCTGCTGAGGTTTACTGACCTTGTCACGTGAATTCTGTGCCCAATGAACTAAGTGCACCAGTTGACCACTGATATTTTTTACCTGTTCAGGCCCTCCTTCCAGTACTGATGCAATTCCACATTTGTATCATGGGTCCAGCATTGTTGCTATGGCAAAGTTGTCACTATGCTGAATGCTCACAACGTGATGATTCTGGTTGAATACTGTCAGCATGTGTTGCAGCAACATTCTGCTACCACCATCTCCGGCAACATCAAGGAAATGCTGTACATTCACCTATGTCTGCCTCAGCACCCTCAGCAGTGGAATTGATTGGCTAATGGAGGCAGACTCGTCACTCACTGCCTGTGTGGCATGTTCAAAATGCCGCAAAATTATTACAGAGTCCATGAGGTGCCACTGTTCAGTCATCATAGACATGGAGGCCCCGGAACTCTCATGGCTAGTGTGCATCACAAGATATTCTGAGATGGCTTTGTATTATTCATACAACCTCTCTGCCATGTATAAGGTGGAGTTCCATAAGGTGACAGCTTCCAGCTTCAAGCGGTGCTGAGGTAGGCTGTTTTGTATCTACAACTGCCGCAGTTGGACACGGGCCTTTCCAGATCTTGAAAAGTGAGAGAAGATACATCGTGCAATGGTCATCATTTCCTTTACATCATGGTGCTGCAGTAGCTCCTGCATCACAAGATTTAAACAGTGGGCCATGCATGGAACATGAAAAAAACACACCATTCGTAATGCATTTCACCACATTTGACCCATTGTCACTTGCTATGAACCCAATTCTCAGGGACAGAGGGTTTAGCCATTTGTCAATTTCAGTCAGGACCATATCCATGGCATACTGTCGAATTCCATGAAGACTGCTACCGCGACAATCCACCTTACTGCACTGATTATTCTCACTACCAACATCACAAACAACCCCCGGCACCTGCGCCAGTGTGCAGTTATACACAAATATGAACTCCCCACTGTTTTGCCACTTGTCCACATATCCATACTTAAATGGATGAATGGAGAGGAGGAATGTTGAAGGGCATGTCTTACTGAGTCGGACACAGTGCAAAATAACTCGGGGGACAACACGGGTATAAAAGTATGTACTGGATGGGACTTTCCATTTTGGACAGGCACATGCAGCAAACCACCAAAACCCAGAATTCTCCGCAACGGAGAAGGGCAAAAGATCAATTGGCAGCATATCTGCTACAGCAGCATTAAGTTCAGGTGACACTGTATGATTGGGGGGTACTTCAGCTTATGAGCGAAAACACTCTGTAATGTGGGCTGACTTAATCATTTTACCTCGGGAGTGATCACAAATGGTTGTGCTCTGTGATGAATGGCATCGGCAGGGGATAGATTGTGGAAGTTTAATGAAGCTGATTGCATAGGTGATGACGACAAACCCAGAAATGCAGTTAATTTGCCAGATTTGCCAACCCAGGTTGATGTACCACTTGCACTAGACATACTGCATTCACCACCACCACCAAAACTGCTACTCTCACCAGCGCACTGGACATTATTTCAAAGTCATTAGGGTCCTCCACCTCATCATGCCTGTAGTAATCCTCTGCTCTTATTACCTCAGTACTGCACACGTTTAATTTACTATTGGACTTAACAGTCATGAATGGGGATAACATGCTCGCTATGGTTGTCGGTGATGAGGGTGAATGTCCCACTGTGGTATTAGCTGCCAGCTTGTGCTGGGTCCACAGTGCCAAGTGCCTATTCTTAAGATGCTTATGCTACCCTCCTGTGCCCAGATGGCTCCCCTTTTTACCTCGACTCACATGCACATGGCAAACCAGGCAGATTGCAACTGACTCATCATTTGCATCTTGAATACAAAAATCCCAAACAAGGGATTGTGATGCTCTGCTTTTAACTTATCCATGATGTGGCTTATTGTCCATTATTTTAAGCACTGAAGTGGGGGGCGGGGGCACGTGATGTTTCTGGCACTGCACACCTGGACTGCAACTGACCACCACAACTACCTATCATATTTATTACTGGGTCATCATCATCAACTAAAACCAGTAAATCACAAGTTTTTACAGGGGAGGATTCCTGCAAACAGACTCGGACACAGTCACTTTGAATTTCTTTTTCTCTGGTTCCCAACTGGGGTCAATTACGTCATCATCATATTCATCAATGTCACACACATCCACATCTTCTGCTTGGATGCTAGCATGTGACTGCATGTTGCAACAACAGCAACATCATCATCATCGTCACATTCATCATCAGCATCTACACCACCATCACCTGATATTTTTTCACCACACTGTGAATCACTGCATGGAAAATGCGTGACATTAACCACCACGGAGGATGGAATATCACATTGTATGCTATCATTGACATGATTATTAGAATCCTCAGGTTCAGTTACTGAGATGTTACTGGGAAGTATGACATCATCTATGCTGCCACTCACTTGCACTGCTTCACACTCAGTATTTTTGGATACAGTACACTGGTCGGAATTTGAACTTGATGCACCAATAGTAATACTGCCACCACCACCACTAACACCAGTAACACTAACACCACTGGCTGGGAAAATATAATCTCCTCCAACTATGAGTGAAGCTACTGAATAGGCTATAAAAAACATTGCAGGAGAAATACCTTTCCTCACATCAGAAATGCACTTCTGCATCTGCGTACCACCACGCCCACAGACTATCTTACTGCCAGCATTGCCATGGTGAGAACCAGCTTTGCTTGCACATCTCTTTGCGGGCATTTTGGGGGATTAACCACAATACTATAACCAAATTCAGATTTTGATATGTTTTCTCTCTGATTGGGGGTACGCTGGATGTGAAGCCAAAAAAACAACTGCAGCTTCAGCAACAGATAAGAGACTAGTCTGTCACACAATGAAAACAACTTCAATAAACAGTGGTGCTGATTAGGTCACAAAAACAAACCAGTCTGGTAAAAAAATCCTTTTTCTGGTGGGAGAGAGCACTGACTGCAGATTTTTATGGCAGTACAAGCAGCAAAACAAAGAACAGATACCATGATCGCAGTACAAAATCAGGCAGCTGCAGTGGATAGCAGGTTCAGACTGCTGCGCTTGCAATTACACTAGTCTGTGGCACAATAAAAGGTGTATTATTTGATGTCATGCAACACCACACATACACTCACACACAAAACAATTTGTCTACAAAGGTGAGCGAGTAATGAGTAGCAAATTCAAACGTTCTGTAATATGCCACGTATTGTAAAGTAAACAACCTGAAATTATGAACTGCTGCACCAGATCCACACAACACACAATCAGCAAGAAAATTTCAACAATTACTGACAATATTACTGTGTGTACGTTAACACAGTCACTTATATAACAAAAATATAACCAAAAAACAAAGAAATCACTATTTCTCCAACTTAATTCTACCTACACCACAGATACACCCCTCCCCCAAAGCACACTTTCACTGTCTTTCACTACACACACTCACTGTTGTACATTAACATTCAAAATCCAAACAAAAACAAAAATGCTCAATGATATGAGCACAGGAGGGTTTCCCAAAATCGATGGACTAAAGTTTGAGCCCCCCAAAAATGTGAAAATGCTTTTTTAACAGCTTTTAGAAGGTTTCAATCACAGACAGCTCTTAGAGTACACTGTCTCCTACTCCTTTCTACACACACTACCCCAAACTGAGGCTGTGCAGATCAATATAGGGTCCATGTGACCTGAAATCCCATGGATCACTGCAACATATGCCTTTGGAGCTTAAAAACAAGATGAAGTGAGGCGAAGTACATTGTTCTTAATGCACTTTGCCTTAAAATTTGTTGGAGTAGTGGTCTGGGAAGGCGGAGTAACATGAAGTCATTGTTTTCAATGGACTTCACATTACCCATTATAACACAAAGTACTCTGCTTCTCGTTGCAGAGCACTCTGCGAATCTACCTTTGCTCTGCAAATCACTTCACAGAGCGGATCAAGCCCACTTCGCCCACCACTACCGCTGAGCGGTGGAGCTACAGAAGGAAGTGCTGATTCCATTCCCAGGTAGCATCCCAGCACAAGTGGGAACAAGAAATGGAACAGACACTGCTGCAGTAGCCAACTGGAGAAAAACAAAAGGCAACATGGGAAGCAAACACTGCAGAAGTACAGTAGGAAGAAACGGCAGCAAACGTTAATGGACAGCTCCTATCCACTCACCAGATGAAGTAACAAGGATCAGCAAGTCGACTCAGGCAGACTCCTGCACAATGATGAAGGCAGATGGGAGAAGCAGGCAGGTGCTCCGGGGATGGTACAGAAGGCTGCAATCCATGTGGCAATGGGACAGAGCATACAACCAGTGATGGCTGTTGAAGCAAGAGTTCCACAGCAGGAGACGGGAAGCCTGGCACGAGCGACTGAGGGAAAGGGGGGGCAGGAATGGCACAGAAGAGGAGGATGCACTGGGAAGGAGGAGACAAAAGGAAAAAAAAAATGAAAGGCAGGCAAAACGAGAAGGAGGAGAGGGTGCTTGGGGAGGAACAGAGAAAAACACTGGAAGATAGGGGCAAGGTAGAACAGGGAGAAGGCTCAGCCACATCAGCCATGCAGGGGCCCAGCCTTGTGAAGACCTTCGCAGCACGCTAAGCAGAGAACTGCCATGGGAGGCTGGACTTTATTGGGGATGTAGGAGGAGCTATTCCCCCTCATTGAACCTCAGGCTTTAGCCCTCCCATTATAATTCATCGTTGCTAGGACCTATTACTCTGTTTCAGCGTAAGATGAATATATTTTAAAACCAAATGCTTAAATATAATTTCAAGTTAACACTACATACACTATTTACATTTAACAGTTATACAGTCCTGGACGGTATCAAGTCCTGTTGTATACTCGACACTGCTTAGTGGTTTTAGATGCTGTTTGGCAGAGTTTGAGGTTTAGCATGCCGATTTTCCTGTCTTTTTAGATACATGGTTTGTGAAGGAATTGCACCCCCTTCCCCACCGAGGGAACCAGGGAGACCTTCTAGAACCTATGTTAGACTTAATCTCAGGCTATAGCTTGCTTGTTATGGTTCCCCCTTCCCATGGCCAGCCAGCAGAACTCCAAGGGTCAGACTGCACTATAGTTATGCTGTTCAGGAAATCCACAATGTAGTCAGTGCCATTGCTATTCAGTTACACAGTTTGAAACAGTTCTTTTTTCTAAACTTTCTATTTATGCTCCACCCTGCCTTCTTATCTTTCATTATGGCCAATTCCTTTATCCATAAGGTTTACCACCACCCACAACCCTTATGTGTTGCATGAAATTTAACCCCTTTATCAGCAGCAGTCACAGTTTTAGATTTATAAACAGTTGCCTCACCACTACTTTATACAGAGACTCTCAGTCTGTACCATTAATTGTGTCCAGGTATGTTGCAGCTTCTTTACTGAACTGTAGAGCGGTGGTGACAGGTTACAAACAAAAAGTCCAAAATCTTTGTAAGGATTAGGTTCCCAGTTTGTTCTTTCTATGTTTGGATTTAAGTATTTTGGCATATTCCAAAACCTTGCATGGGTCAGTGAAGAATACTCTTTTTACCTCCGGTATTACCTTCAGCTTTGCAGGCATGAGAAGTATAGATTGAAATTTTTTTTGTTCCAGTTTGTTCTTGGCTTCAGCAAACTCCCTCATCCATGAGAACAGCTCTGAGTATATGTCTGGGCAAAGCTGAAGTATGTGATTCTTGTACCAGAGAGCCCCTTCCTTTTGAGTCTTCCTCTTGAGTCTTCCTCATGATCAGCTCTTTTACTGGGTATATATGGAATTTCATCAGGATAAACTGAGGGGCTTCACTCGATTCCAGTCTGCACAGAGGGTCTGTGAGCCTGATCCATTACTACCTTGCCCTTATATCTATCTAATGCTAGAACGTCTTTAAACAATTTACTGAAAAAGAGCTTTGGGTTTCTCCTGCAGCCTTTCTGATTGACTGAGTACCTTAATGTTTTCATGTCTACTGTAGTTTTCTAGTCAGTCTACCTTTTGCTGCAGCTGTGTTATTGTTTTCTCATGCTTTGTCACTAGCAGCTCAAGGACATCCAAGGAATCCCCATTGGTTCTAACATGCTGCTTGTTCTGACTGACTCTTCTGTTGAGCTCTGAGTTTGGATGTGAGCCGCACAATGTTGTTTTGAATAATGCATAGTTTTTCGTTAACCACAGCAAAGCCTTGTTTCATGTTGCCTGGAGGAGATCCAGGTAACTGTGATGTGAGGTTCTGGCTCCCATCTCACTTCCACCCAGTCCCTGTGCTGCTTGTAGTCACAGCTTGTCAGCCTGGTCTGGCTGTGCTTTCAGTGACATTAGTTTGATCTTTTCTCCGACTGCTTCAATATCACTCCTGATTCTGTTTCTTTGGTTTTGGGGCAGCTATCTCTTTCTTATTCGCCAGTTTAAGCATGTTTTGCTAGCTTTGGTTTGTGTATTTGGATTGCAGGTGCAGAGCTCTGATGATCAGCAGCCCAGCAGTTGGCACCCATCTTGGAATTCCTCATGTACCATATTCAAGACTGGTTAATGCTGTCTGTCTTGAATTCAGTGTCACCATAAACCCTTGTGTATGCACCAGCTATTGGAAGAAACCAATTTTTTGAATAAGGTCCATAATGCTTATTCACCTGCAACCCCTAGTAGACAGTTTTAATGCAATTTTATATTAGTGCTATCTGAACTGATTGGCCATGGCATTGTAAAATATTATTTCAGTAAGACTGGCATAACTGATAACACTCCGTATTTGTATGAAAAGTTGTAGGTTCAAGTCCAGCCCTGTTGACTTGGTTAAATAATCAGAGGTGATACTGTAGAGTGGTGTGATAGAGGGATATGCTACCCCATTGGAAATACCATCCTTTGGACGAGTCATCATATCAAGGTCACTTCGGTCTATTTTTTGTGGAAGTCAAGGTGGAATATAAATGCCATATGACACTTTTATAAAAACAGCAGATTACATCGCTGGTGGTGGGTCACTATTCAGTCTTTTATTAAGAGGCTTTGTAGTACCATCAAGGGGAAACTTGGGACATCATAAACAATGACCATGAAGTTTGAATGATACTTGATGTCCTAAGATTCTCTAAGATGGAAACTGAGACTTTCTGTGTTTCATTTTACCACTGGTTATTGTTGTCTGATAAGACAAAGTCTGCAAAAGCAAGATTAGAGATAGTGATGAGGCATAGTTACATGTGTATGTGATGACCATGGATGTGGATGTAAATACCTGAAAATATTAAAGATCTTCAGGCTGTGGTAGAATCAAAGATAAGAAAATGTGGAAAAGGCTTTAAAATAGATTTTTAAAAAGTCATAAATTCAGAAGTAATAGAAAGTTTTAGTGATCTAACAAATCAGAAAAGAAGCAGCAGAACTAAAGTTCATTTATATACAGAATACTGGATGGGCAACCATGCTGAACCAATGAGTTCTGCAACAGAGGGGTTCTGATTCCCTGTGACCTCAACAGTGAAGCTCAAGAGGTCTTGGGAAGTAGAGCCCCGAGGTGGCAGAACACTAGTTGGGCACTGGGTTGCCCATTCAGTATTTTTATAGTGTATGCTGCCCCCTCTAAATAATTTAATAAGCTTTGAGCAATGTTTACATTTTTTAGATATACAAAAGAAATTATTCGGTGCCCAGTCTTATTTTGGGAGGTAGGGCTGGTTGCTACAATGAGTTGTGTGGTTTCTAGGGACTAGACATCCCTACATTAGCAGTGCACACTCCCATTGGTTGTTTATTGAGAGTGTGAGGGATTTTCAAAAGAGAAAATGGCAACAGTATTTTTGCTTAGCTAGGTCACAGAATCTGTGGAAGATAATGTTATTTAGTAAGCAATTTTAGATATCTGGTTGATCATGCATTCATGTTCATATATAATTGCACATATCTGGTTGATCCTGCATTTTTCTATCTGGTTGATCCTGCATCTGCATAGTGTGGTTACTGCACCATTTATCTGGTTGATCCTGCATTTTTCTATCTGGTTGATCCTGCATCTGCATTGTGTGGTTGCTGCACCATTTATCTGGTTGATCCTGCATTTTTCTATCTGGTTGATCCGGCATCTGCATAGTGTGGTTACTGCACCATTTATCTGGTTGATCCTGCATTTTTCTATCTGGTTGATCCTGCATCTGCATTGTGTGGTTGCTGCACCATTTATCTGGTTAATCCTGCATCTGCATTGTGTGGTTGCTGCACCATTTATCTGGTTGATCCTATGGCTCCTGTTGCCTGGGTTGTTGCCTCCCTTTTTTTTAACTCTCCGTGTGGCTCATGCACTTTACAAATCTGACTGGAATGCTTAAAACCAAAATATTAAAACCTGGTAGTGCTTTTTGTTCTATTAATGAACCTAAAGGTCTAGGTGCCTGATAGCAGGGTAAGTAAATCAAGGGGGGTTGTTTCTGAATAGCAGAAGTTCTGTCAGCACTCAGAGATAATGGATATAACACCATATGAATTAACTAAAGTAGTTTTATTGCAAAATATATGCGTGTTGTTGCTAATGCTCTTTCTTACAATCAGCATGTGTTATTGGCATTTCCTACAGAAACAGGCATTTTACCTTACTCAGACAAAGTCCTTTTTTCAATGATAAAGTCTTTCTTTATGGACATCTTTTTACTTGGCATATTTGACTAATCTGTATGCATTTTAATTCCCTCAGAATAAGCGCAAAACACATTAATCTGGTGGCCATCCGCCTATGTAGTTCCCTATTCAGGGAATCATAGTAGCTGTCACTCTGGTCTCACCTCTCTGCAAGTTGAGCTGTGCTGCAACATGCTGATGTTTTGCAGTGAAATTCACTCCATCCTCAGAGCTCTGAGGATAAGGATGGAGTGAATTTTACTCTGAAACGCCAGTAAGTTGCAACACAGCTCACCATGCAGAGAGGTGAAAGCAGAATGGCAGCGACCACCGATGCGTTTTGCACTTATTCTGAGAGATAAAGAAAGACTTTACAGTATCTCTAAAAAATGGAATTTGGCTGAGAAAGGTACTCTAAAATGCCTGCTTCTGTAGGAAATGCCAATAACACATGCTGAGTGTAAGAAAGAGCATTCACTACAACCTGCATATATTTTGCAATAAAACTGCTTCAGTTAATTCATATGGTGTTGTATCCATTATCTTTGAGTGCTGACAGAACTTCTGCTATGCAGAAATAAACCCCTTACTGGAATGCTGTTCTACCACAGAAAGGTTGAACAGTGTTCCATGACCTTTCAACTGTGGTAGAACAGCATTTCAGTAAAGATGGAAATCAAGGTGGAACAACATTCCAACATAAACTATATATAGAATAGTGGATGGTCAACCATCCCCAACAAGGCTGTGTTTCCATTGAGGGTGTTGATGATATCAGAGAGACCTCGAGAGCAAAGCTCGAGAAGTCTCCATGATGTCATTAACACCCGAGATGGGAAACACTGCCGAATTTGTGGATGGGTGATCATCCACTATTTTATATAGTATATGGTTCCCCGAAATGTATTTGTACCTTGTGTTCATTCTTTCACACTAGTCCTGGCTAGATTCCCGTTCTCTCCATTTCAGTCCCCAATAATTCCAGTGCTCGTTGTTGCAGTTCTGTCCCTGAAGATAGAGGTCCTTTACGCAGCAGTCACACTCTGCTCCGGTCCCACAACTGTGCCAGTGATTTAAAAAAAAAAAAGAAGAAATCTTGCAAAGTAATAGTTTGGATACATGGAACTGACTTTAGTAGTCCATGTCCAAACTGTGTATATGAACTACTTGCCCGACTGCACCGCTCGCTAAGTACAGGCACAATTTTAGAGTGTAATTTTTGAAAACAGCACTGTTGCAGCCAATCAGATAACAGGTTAAGGGTAAAAAGTTGTTGTACAATCGATGTGACATCAGAACGATAGTACAACAACTTTTTTTGACCTTTGAACTGCCCTACAACAAGATTTGAAAAACCTTCATTTTCCATACACAATAAGTCCTAACCATATACTATAATGGCATTCTGAATTAGATAGCTATACATACATTTTAAAGTTAACAGATATAACTAATCACAGAAATAGCAAATTACATTAACCACAAAGCAAACAAACATTTGTCAATGCCGAATGTTTGCTTCCTGGTATTAGCATTGGAAATGCAGGAGCTAGACAGATGCAGAATAGGAATAGCAGTGAAGTATTGAACTTCAAGCCAATCCAACCTCCATCCTGTAGAGACGGACAGGCATTGGGGTAAGTGTTTGGGTCATCACCCGTTACATTCATGCTATGTCACCTCACCCTATTCTGCAGATACCAACACGTTTTGAGGTGTGCCTTGGGGTGTTTGGCTTTACAGTCACCCCTTTCCATAAGGACAGATGCTGAAATGGGTGCAGCATAAAGGAATGGGGTGAACTCTGGGGCCAAAGAGTCCAAGGTACACCTTGATGCCTGTCACTGGCTGTGAGGTGGGTGGGTGAAATGGCATGAGCATTACAGCTGGCAATCCAAAGGCACACCCCGATGCCTGTCAGTCTGTACAGGGTGGGACGTTATGGTTAGAAACCCTAATACCCAGGAGTTTGTTGGTATTTGCACTACAAATGTTCAGCTTGGCCTTTTTGTGACCCCACCTCATGAAAGCATTTG
The DNA here is from genome assembly GCA_016271365.2 of Neoceratodus forsteri. NCBI lineage: Eukaryota > Metazoa > Chordata > Ceratodontiformes > Ceratodontidae > Neoceratodus > Neoceratodus forsteri. The sequence goes on along the minus strand of CM028130.1, from coordinate 661,265,971 downwards.
GGACCTCTCCTCATGAAGAGTGGCAGTGTGATTTTGTCAATGTGTCCCAAACTTTGAGTTCCAACAGCGACCGTGTCATTCTGCACCACATGTATGAAAACACAGATTGGGCAGGATGTGAAGAATGACAGCTGTACCATCCATAGTGAGGTGTGAAGAGATGGCAATGTTGAAAATCTGTAGTGGGAATATTAAAAATACTTGCACTTCTGAGCATATGTGGAAACTGTGCAATGCATGCTCGTAACACAGTAATTTTATGGACTTTCATCACCAAATTTTCAACATAGGCATTTTAGGACTTCTGCTGATGAACAGTGTCACTGTGATTTCCTTAATGTGTCCCAAACACTGATTTCCCACAGCTACCACGCTATTCTACACCAGAAGTGCAAAAACACATTTCAGCTAGGATGTGAAAAATGACAGCTGTACTGTTCAGAAGGAGGTGTGTAAAAATGGCAATGTTGAAAATCTGGAGTGAAAATATTGCAAATTCACAAAGTTACAAGTCCGCGTAGCAACTGCACAATGCATGCTCATAAAACAGTAATTCTTTGGATTTTTTCCACCAAATTTGTAACACAGGCTTTTTGAGAGCCACCTCATGAACACTGGCACTGTCATTTCATCAATCGGTCCCAAAAGGTGATTCCACGCAGTGAACCAAAATCACCTTTCTGGACCGAATAACATCATGACAGTGGCAGAATTCATGATGAGGGGTCCCAATAACCCTATGTTGAAAATTTGGTGCCATAATTCCCCAAAATGCCTGAGATATGCACCAAAATTGAAAAAAACCTATTTATGCCATAGTACAGCTTACCGGCATTTCTCTATTTCACGGTCAGCTTTGAAGAGTGCAGACCAAAGATCATCGTGCTGGGCTCCGGAAGTAAGTATGGGGTGAGGGTGTGTGTGGGGAGGCAGAGTATGCAGAGGGTGGGCACGGGTTGGGGGAAGGGCCACCTGATTCAATGAGGGACTGTTTTCTGTTTTACAGGTTAAAAAAAAAAACACTGCGGGACTGTTTTTTTTTTTTAACAGGGGCATTTGTCACACTGGGGTGGGCTCCCAGCATGCCACCCTAGTGTTTTTTTTGGGGTGCTGTAGCCAATGGGGGATTGGGCACCCCCTCTGTACAAAAAAAATGTTTTTTTGGGGGGACATTATGCCAATGGGTAGTGGGCTCCCCCATCAGCGAATTAAACTGGGAAGGGGGGACTGAAGCTGACAGGGATTGGGCCCCCCGTTGGCAAACAAAGACTGTTTTGGGGGCATATGATGCCGAGGGGGATTGGGCACCCACGTGGCATTGGGGGCTTTGTAATATTGTTTGTAATCATGGCAGCAGCTTGCCACCATGTTCACAAACAATATTACGCTAGGCAAGTTACCTCCCTGCAATCATGGGTCTCTCCCTTATTGCAGCAGAATGCCTGATGCTGCAATGATGAGGTGGCCCCAGATTGCTGTGGTGAAAATGTTACAACTTAGTGGCACTTTTGGAAGCCAGTGTCATCAGCACACTGTGCCTCCATTGGTCTACCAGTGCCAAGCCCCCATATGCAATGCCTCCGTTGGCTGCCACAGTTCCGCGCCTTCACAACCCGCTTCTCCTAAGCTGCCGCATAATGTTTCTTGCACATGCGTGCAAGCAAACATAAAAATAAATAAGTAGTAAAACAAGAACATTTTTCCTTCTCCTTCTCCTTCAGAGCATTGACTTTGTGTTGAAAGGCATGGACCAGAGTCTTTTCATTGTGTTCATTTTCGTAGACTTAGCAATGGACCTTTGATATTCTGACCACCGTGTTCCTTTGGATTTTTGGTGCTGTGGGCCTATTTGACCTGGCGGTTAATGGTTACATTCCTACCTCTTGGATTGGTTCCAGTCAATCCAAGCTGATGATGCTCTATTCACCCTCCTTCCCATCAAGTTTGGTGTGCATCAGCTGAGCATAGTTACTGATGCATGCCTGTATTGCTGTCTAATTCTGAATGCCACTTAAATGATCCTTAGTCCATCTGGCTCATTCCTTGGCCTAATCCTTTTCTCCATCTTATTAAATGACCTCTTTTCCACTTGTGTTCCCTCACTTGCACATGTATGCTTATGATGGTTTTCTTTGTTGTTTTTTTTGTTCTATTCAGTGTCACTTCGGCAATGTTCATTTAAAAATAAATTACGCTCCTAGCCTCACTGATTTCAAAGATAGCACTTTTCAAACACATTAGGATAGATCTTCCAAGGTCTTGACACAGGCATGATTTCTGATTTTGTGCTATGACTATATCAAAACAAATGCACTTAAATGTGTGATTGGTATTTTCACACATTATGGTGCATTTATGAGTTTACTCCCTTTACAGCTAAAAAGTTATGTGTGTGTGTCAATATTTTGATGCAAATCTGTTTAGCGAACAGTTGACAGCACCTGCATCAAGGTCAAACTATTTTGATGGAGGCAGTGCAACGGCACTCTGATTGTGACACATAGTTTGAAACATATCTAAATGTGCTTTGAAAGTCCACCCCATTGTCTTTAGAAAGGACTAACACTGCAACTGGTAGGGACAGAACTGATGTTTTTATGTGAAAACTTAGAGTCAGGGTAATACAGAAATGTATTAGTGATACAGTTACAGTACATGTATCAATGTAGAGTACTAAAACAGTATTGGTAATGGTAACCAAATGGTGCAGCACAATCAATTAGATTTTTCTGATAAGATGACAAACATTTTGTGATTATAAAAGGATAATTATAAAAATAAATTTATCCTATGGGCCATTATTTCTTACCCACTGGACAATTAGTATTGAAAAACTGTTAACAAAGTCTTCCTGTCAGTAAACAGCACTCAGGCAAAATGTAATATGTCAGAAGTAAATGAGCAAGAGACATAACAACATTTCTCAGGAAAAGCAGAGTGGGAATTTTAGAGTCCATGGCCATGACAGTGCATCTGGTGTATTGCAAATTGCAAATGAATGCAGTCTTTGCAATGGTTATGTATGGGTTAGTCTGTAAGTGCTACAAGCTGATTTCAGGTCATGAGGCACTAGTCAGCCTGCCTAGGGGCAATTACCAGCATTCCAGAACTCTAAGGAAAGAGAGACATCAGCTGGGTCACAGGACTGGAGAACCAGAAACATAAGTTCAAGAATTGAAGGAAGACATTTGGTTAGGGCAGGCAGAAAGGAGGACAGGAATGGGATCCTGAAGTGAGGCAGTGCCCACCACAAGTGGCCATCCAAAAGCAATAACAGCAACTAACTGGGAAGGTAGAGCATGACCTTGGGGTAACAAGAACTACTGCTCAAGGCCCACTATCAGATTTTCTTATAGAGAAAGGTACATGGGATAAAGCAAAGAAAGATAGCAAGATGGTAGTGTAGTAGTGGTAGGGGACTCTCTAGCAAGATGGGTGGAGTGTTGGATGGGAAACCAGAGAGATGTGGAATACTCAGTCACTTGTTTTCTGGGTCTATTAATTGGTGAAATCATGTCAAAGGTTGAAAGGTGTGTGTGTGTGAGAGAGGAAGAAGGAGAAACAACCATTATAGTGCATGTTTTTACCAATATCAGAGGCAGGGGAAGACCAGAGGTCCTGTAGCATAGCTTTACAAAATTTAACAGATGCACCAGAATAGGGCATCAAACATAGTATTCATTGAGATACTGCCAGTACAACACTTATGGTGTGTGAGGCCACTAAGTCAGAGGGGTAAGTGTGTGATAAAGGGATTAGTCCAGAGTACCTTATTTTGGTTCCTCTCACACTGGAAGGCATTCTGAGTCATGGGAAGCCTAAATATTGCTAATGGATCTTAACAAAGAACAATGAACAAGAAACTTGGGGATTGTGGTGCTGACACACAGAAAGGATAGTGTTTTTGTTTTAAACTTGAACAAAAAGTGTGCTAGATTGCCACCAGGAAGTAGCATCTAGTGTTTGCAGTACTGAGATCATAAGCATTTGTTCTGAAAACATAAAGGAATTTGCCCCATCATCTCAAATATATTTCAATGGCTTTCTCAACCAGAATGATGTTATGCTTGTGCAACTGAAGAACAATGTTTATGCCATTTGCATTCTCCATTCCAGTAGGAATTATCACCCTGTAGGGATACTGAAAGCAAGGATCCATGTAAGAGGGCTCAACCCCTAAAGATGCCACGGGAAGGGTCCCTTGGCTAAAGGTACCTTAGGAAGGAACCCCTGGGAGTAGAGAGTTTAGCCATTGGAGGAGTAGGGGAGGATGGTGGGGCAAAGAGAAAGTGCTTCAGATGAAGGCTGGGAGGAATTGCTTATATAGTTGAGGAAGCAGGCATGGCTGGTTGCTCACCCATTGAACTGCAGGTGGAGCCTTTCAATTCAATGTCTTTCTCATCCAGAATGATGCTATGCTTGTGCAACTGTAGAACAATGTTTGTGGCCATTCTCACTCTCTATTCCAGTAGGAATTATAACCCTGTAGAGGTACTGAAAGGAAGGGTCCCTTGGCTAAGGATACCTTAGGAAGGAACCTCAAAAGAGTTGTAGCAGTGATCTATGACTAGGAGGTAGAGAAGCAGACTGACAGCAATGGGCAGCTTAATGAAAAACACTGTAAGTGAGACACACAAGTTAGCAAGATGGCTCCAATACTAGTGCTTGCACTGATGATAGCAAGGGGCTTCCTAAGGACTGAGGGAATGGCAAGTAGGGCCACCATCCATCTCCATCCAACAGCGGAACCTACCTACAGTGGCGTGAAAAAGTATTTGCCCCCTTCCTGATTTTCTCTATTATTGCATATTTGTCACACTGGATGTTTTCAGATCTTTAGACAAAATATAATATTAGATAAAGGGAACCTGAGTGAACAAATAACACTTTTTTTTTTACTTATTTCATTTATTTAATGAAAAAAGTTAACCAACACCAACTGGCACTGTGTGAAAAAGTAATTGCCCCTAATTAAATCAACCCAATTAAAGGGATAATTAGAGTCAGCTGATTGAACACAGCCAGGCTTGATTACAGCCAGCCCTGCTCAATATAAACCTCACTTATTTTTACCCTCACCATCAGAGTCACATTGCCAGCACAAAGATTCAACAAGCGATTATGCCATGATCAAAGGAAGTTCCTGAAAAGATCAGAAAAATTTGTTGCCCCCATCAGTCTGGAAAGGGTTACAAAGCTATTTCTAAGGCTCTGGGACTCCATCGAACCACAGTGAGAGCCATAATCTCCAAATGGAGAACACTTGGAACAGTAGTGAATCTTCCCAGGAGTGGGCGGCCTGCCAAAATTATTCCAAGGGCGCAGCGTAAAATCATCCAAGAAGTCTCAAAGGATCCTAAAACAACATCCAAAGAACTGCAGGCTTCTCTTGCCTCAGCTAAGGTCAGTGTTCATTACTCCACAATCAGAAAGAGACTGGGCAAAAGGCTTCATGTGACAGTAGCAAGGCGGAAACCACTGCTAACCAAGAAGAACATAAATGCTCGTCTCTCATTTGCCAAGAAGCACCTGGATGATCCACAAACCTTTGGGAAAATGTTCTATGGACAGATGAGTCCAAAGTGGAACTTTTGGATGACATGGATCCCATAATGTCTGCGTGAAGCAAACACAGCATTCCACAGTAAGAACACCATACCAACAGTCAAACATGGTGGTGGTAGTGTGATGGTGTGGTATGCTTTGCTGCCTAAGGACCTGGATGACTTGCCATAATTAAAGGAACCATGAATTCTGCTCTGTACCAGAAAATTCTTAAGAAGAATGTCCAGTCATCCTTCTGTCAGCTGAAGCTGAAGCGTAGTTGGGACATGCAGCAAGACAATGATCCAAAACACAAAAGCAAGTCCACATCAGAATGGCTAAAAAGAAGTAAAATTAAAGTTTTGAAGTGGCCTAGTCAAAGTCCAGACTTAAACCCAATAGAGATGCTGTGGCAGGACCTGAAACGAGCAGTTCATGCTCGAAAACCTACCAAATGTTACTGAATTAAAGCAGTTCTGCGAGGAAGAGGGTTAAAATTCCTCCACAGTGATGTGAAAGACTGATATTGAATTATAGGAAGTGTTTGGTTGCAGTCATTGCAGCTAAATGTGGTGTAACCAGTTATTAAGTGTAAGGGGGCAATTACTTTTTCACACAGTGCCAGTTGGTGTTGGTTAACTTTTTTTAATTAAATAAGTAAAATTAAAAAAAAAAACAAGTGTTATTTGTTCACTCAGGTTCCCTGTATCTAATATTACATTTTCTCTAAAGACCTGAAAACATCCAGTGTGGCAAATATGCAATAATAGAGAAAATCAGGAAGGGGCAAATACTTTTTCATGCCACTGTATGTGAACTAGGCAATATCGCTAAACTTAATAATATTATGGCCTATGACACAGAGGAGAGAAAAAAACATTTGAGGAGGAAATCTCTGGGGATCCAACACCGAGATTGCCTTCCTGCTAGGATTGGGATTGTATTTTATGACAGCTCTGCTACTGCCATTTAGAAACCCAAACAAGGGGAGCAGAAAATATTCCAGTTTCTTTTGAGGAAACTTACTCTTTCCCTCAAATGGAGCAGTGGGGATGGTTGAGAGACCTGGATTCTGCAACAAACTCTTAGGAATGGAGCGGGACATACGTACTGTAGTGAGGTAGACAATATCAATCAATATGCAGCAGGTGAACACTTTTAGTAATGGTAAGGCCAGATGTGGTAATGCAGGGAAGAACTGGCAAAGAGTGGCATGAGAAACTTTAGCAATGAAGCATGCCGTAACAGGCAATGAGCAGCATGATAACTTAGTCAGTGTGGCTAGCTACCTAGTCCATAAATGAGTGCCAGTTAAAAGTGACATAAATACCTGGAGGATTCTTGCGGTGAAGGCAGGATATGAACATGAGGTGATGAACCTCTCTGGACCTTGACACTCCACTATAGAACCTCCCCAATCTTCTGCTGTAGGAAAAACAAAGAAGCTATGGTAAAGCGCTATGATCCACATGCAGATTTGAAAACTAGTTTACAGCAACAGCTGTAGCTGAGCTGACCTCCGGAGTATGATGAAACAGTGTACAAATAGTAAATAGCATCCAACAGTAGCTGAGCTTAATAAGCAGGGAACTTTGTAGGCAAGGGCAGTAGTGCACTGAAGCAATGATATATTGCTTGGCACAATTGCAGGTAAGCAGTTTTGCTCAGGGACAAGTAATATAGAAGTGCATTAGACTCTGGTTTGAGTCCCACTGAGTATAAATAAACATGTCTGAGCAGATTACAAACCCTGAAGGGGCAGTAAGCATGCCAAGCTCCGTGGGCAAAGCAAAGGTGACGGTGAAGTAATAATGACTGAAAGGCCAAATGAGGTACATACATTTTTTACACAGGGAAGGGATATGGGGTTGTAGGTCCCAGGGACAAGGGAGACAGAGCATCAGGATCCAGGGGTAGGGAGACAAGCATCAGTTCCTGGGGTAAGTGAGACAAGACAGCAGCTCTGTGGAGGAAGGAACACAGGTAGGAGTTTCCAGTGGTAAGGGAGGCAAGTTAGCAGTTCCCAGGGGAAGGGAGACAAGGCAACAGTTCTGAGGGGAAAGAGAGACAAGGCAGCAGCATCCAGGGGTAAAGAGGAGAGGCAGTAGGTTCCAGGGGTAAGGAAGACATTGCAATAGTTCCAGGGGAAAGTGAGACAGGATAGTAGGTTCCAGTGGGAAGGGAGACAGGGCAGTAGGTTCCAGGGATAAAGGAGACATTGCAGGAGGCTCCAGGGGTAAGGGAAACAAGGCAGCAGTTCCCTTGGGATAAGGGTGTCAAGACAGTAGGTCCAGGGCAAAGGCGGTATATGAATATGAGGTAAATGAACCACATGGGGTCATGACTCTCCACTAGAACCCCTCAGGCCTCCACTGTAGACAAAACAAAGGAGCCACAGTAAGGCACCTTGACCAACATGCAGATTAAAACTAGTTAGCAGCGACAGCTGTAGCTGAGCTGACCTCCATAGTATAAGGAAGCAGATTAAAAAACCCAGAAGGGCTGTTCATGAATAATGCTAGGGACAATGCATAGAAGCAGGTTTGAATCCCATGGAGAAGAAATATAGAACTGGAGTAGACTCAGACAAGATTCCACCAGCAGGGGCTAAAGACAGGACAGCACAGGGCAACAAGAATGATTTAAGGTCAGTAGGGGCTACAGACAGGATATCAGAGGACAACCAAAATGATCCAGGCCAGTAGAGGCTACAAAAGGTATAGCACAGGTGAAACCAGAATGATACGGCGCCAGCAGGGGCTACAGATAGCACAGCACAGGAAACCAGAATGATTCAGAATCAGCAGGGGCTATGGACAGTACAGCAAGGTGCAACCAGAATGATCCAGGGCCAGCAGGGACTATAAAAAGTACAATGTAGGGGAACCAGAATAATGCAGGGCCAGCAGCAGCTACAGACAGTACAGCATAGGGCAACCAGCAGTATCATAGCAAATTCCCAGAGGGGGCCTAGGTGCAAGGCAATGTTACAGGGCCCCTTCCCAGTTTTGAATAAACATCAAAATTATGATTTGGGCCCCTCAAACCTTGTGGGCTCGGGTGCCACTGCACCCCCTGCACCCTTGTAGCTATGATCCTGGAAACCAGAATAATTCAGGGCCAGCAGGGGTTACAGAGAGGACAGCATAGGACAACCAGAATAATGCAGGATCAGCAGGGACTATGAGTAGCACAGCAGAGGGAAACTGGAATGAATCAGCGCCAGTAGTGGCTACAGACAGCACAGCATACGGTAAAGTACGGTTGCGTGAGGACTTACCATAACAGTAAATCTTCAAGAGTATCTCTTGCAGCAAGTCATAACACATGGGATTGCAGCCACAGGCATCATTTCCTCCAGATGACTTCTCAGCAGTTGACTCTGGGACCTCCCCCTAACACTACCACATAGTGTCTGCCTGGCAGGTATAAAAGGAGGAGATCCCAGCTACTCCTCAGTTCTTTTCCATCCTGGTGATCGAATGAGAAAACATATCTTAGGTCTCTGATGGGAACCAAGGAGGGAAATCAAGGCAGGAGCTCATGGAGTCATAAAAGACAGGAACAGGGAACCCTTCTGAAGTAACAGCAATGGGGAAGGAGGGCAGGGCAGCATGACCTGCTGCGAGAGATACTCTCAAAAATCTACTGTTACAATAAGTTCTTACACAACCCTACTATCTTCTTCAAGGCAATCTCTTGCAGCAGGTCATAACGCATGGGAAGATTCCCAAGCAGTTATTATACCCAGTGGGAGGAGGTAGTGAATCATTAGGACTTAGGACAGGAGGCCTTGTAGGATGGCCCATCCAAAAATGGTCCGATTCTTAGAAGCGATGTCTAGACTGTAACGCTTGGTAAAGGTATGCACAGTAGACTAGGTGGCAACTTCACAAATATCCAAGACAGAAACACCCCGGAAACAAGCCATAGAGGTAGCCATGCCTCTGGTAGCATGGGGTTTTACAACCTCTGCAAGAGTTTTTCATATTTTGCATAGATAAACATAATGCAGTTGGCCAACCATGTGGACAAGCATTACTTTGAAACACTAATGCCCTAGTTTCCAGGGGCGAAAGAAACAAAAAGTTGCTCAGTTTTTCGCAACTGTGAAGTATGGAGAAGGTAAATGCTCAATGTTCTGTGCACACTGAAAGTACGAAGCAGGGCTTCCCCTGTATTTGTAGGCTCCACAAAGTACACTGGTAATTGAATGGTCTGATTTAAAGTAAATTCAGAAACAACTTCAGGCAAAAAATTACAGGTTTGTGCGAAAAGACGTCTGGTCGTTATGAAATTGCAGGTATGCAGGGTTGCACATTAGTGAGTGTAACTCTGAGACACATCTGCTTGATGTAATGGCAACTAAAAACATTGTTTTCCAAGAAAGATAATGGAGGTCGCTGGTATCAGTGGGCTCACATGGACTCATAGTAAATTTTTTAAGCTCAAAATTCAAATCCCTCATGGGGACTGGATCCTGGATAGGGGGATGAAGGTGCAGAACACCTTTTAAAAATGTTTGAATTAAAGATATCTGGGACAAAGGGATGTTACCCACAGGTAAATAAAATGTGGCAATGGCCGAAAGGTGGACATTCACAGAGGAATATTTCAGTCCACCTTCCAACAATGAGAGCAAATAATCTGTGATGCATTGAGGGGAACACTCATAAGGATCTAATTCCAGTGTAGATGCAAAAATAGAAAAGTGTTTCCAATTCATGGACTAGGAAGGCCAAATAGATGGCTTCCTAGCAACCCGGAGAACTTCCATCACCTCTGGGGACACCCAGAACCATGACAGGACTACATCCTCAGGAGCCAGGCATGCAGATGGAGGGAGCAAAGGTCCAGGTGCAGCAGGGAGCCTTGTGCTTGGTACAATAAAGCCTGGCAAATGGGCAGAGGTATGGGATCTGGTTCTGAGAGCTGTAGAAGTGGAGGTAACCAAATCAGTCTTGGCCAGAATGGCACTATGAGAATCATAGATGCCCCATTCTGGACCAGTCTGAGTAGTACTCTCTGAATGAGAGGAAGTGGTGGCTAGCCATAAGGAAATCTTCCTGTCCAGGAAAGAGATAATGCGCCCCACCATACAATTCTAGGACCTCACATGAGACAGCAGTAAAGCGGCAGCTTTGCATTTTGTGAAGAGGCTAATAGGTCCAATGTCGGTTGGCCCCACAGTTGGAAGATGTTGTTTAAAATGTCAGATAAGATTTCCCACTCATGGGCCTGGGCAGTGGATCTGCTCAGGGCATTCACCGGGGTATTGGTCATCCTGGGAATGTGTACTTCCAGAAGATGAATATTTCTCTGGGTTGCCCAATGCCAAACCTTCATTGATTCTCTGCAGAGAGGGTAGGAATGGGTGCCTCCTTGCTTGTTTAGGTAGTGAACCACTGTAGAACTGTCAGATTGTACTTGAAGGCAACTGGGGGGAGGTGAGCCTCGAATGCTTGTAAGGTATAGGGAACTGCCCTCAGCTCTAAGGCATTGATGTGGAGACATGCCTCCACTGGCGTCCAAGATCCTTGGGACCTGATGTGCAGGAGATGAGCATGCAACCCCATCAAGGAGGCATCTGAAGTCAGAATGAGACTCAGGACAGGAGAACAGAATGGCATGCCTCGTAAGTTATCTCTGGACTTCCACCATTGTAGAGCTCAAACAGCCATGGAAGACATCAGGACTGGGGCATCAAAATTGTCCTCCTCCTGGTCCCATTGGACTCTGAGGGACCACTGAAGGATCCTCTTATTTAACCTGGCATTGGGAACCATTGGTATTGTGGCCACCAAATGTCCCAGGAGGCAGAGGTAGGTGTGTGCTGAGACTAATCTGCAGGACTCTAATCTGCATCCCAAAGCAATCAGGGCATCCCCTTGAGCTATGGGCTGATACGCCTTCCCCACTGAGGTGTCTAACATGGCTCTGTTGTATTGGAGGCATTGTGTAGGGTCCATTTTGAACTTTGGATATTACAAAGATAATATTGGATATTTTGAACTTACTGCTATTTCCCTCTTGGCAAACAATTTCAGGGTTCAAGAAAGTGTGAGTAACAACTGTTGGCTGAAGGACATTTTGAGAAGCCAGCCATCCAGGTAGAGAAAGACATAAAGGCCATCCCTGTGGAGGACCACTGCAAACACTTCTAGGCATTTTGAAAATACACTTGGGGCTGAGGAAAGACTGAAAGAGAGGGCTCTGAACTTCAACAATGGCCCTGAAACATGAAACTGAGAAACCATCTGTGGGATGCATCAGGATATGGAAGTCTGCATTCTTCATATCCAGAGAGCAGAGCAAATCTCCCTTGTTCAGCAAAGGAAGAAGTGTCAGAAGAGACACCATTCAGAACTTTTGGTAAGTGATGGAGAGGTTGAGGCACCTCACATCCAAAATAGGATATAAATCCCCCGTTCATTTGGGAACCAGAAAAAGTGGGAGTAAAATCCAGCACCCTTTTGAGGAAGGGGAACTAGTTTGATGGCCTTTTTTGACAGCAAAGCATCGATTTTGGTCCATAAGACTAATGCTTGGTCTGGGGGTAGTGAGAGACCCTGAGTGGCAAAGGAAGAGTTATCTCCATGAACTCCAGTGTGTGCCATGTTGTGATCAATTGCATGAGTCACTGGTTGGAGGAGATAGCTTGTCACACTTGCAGGTGCAGAGAAAACATGCCCCAGATGACCATGGGTAGGGTCTCTAGACCCACAACTAGAAGAAGACCTTCAGGCTAAAGGTTGGCCATGCTGGGGGGCAGCAGGGATGTAACAGGTATTCTGAGCATTTCTTTGACCTGGCAATTGTAAATGAGGTTTTCTCTTATTGGGAGGTTGTCTTTGAGCCATGGGATGGCCCCTGTAGGGGCGGCCCCATGAGGAGCCCCTGAAGGATGTTTTGGCTTTAGGATGGTACAGGGTTTATGCCGATTGAGCCTGAGTCTTGTAAGTCTTAATATGTCTTGGGTCTGTGGACCGAGCAGCTGAACCCCTTCAAAAGGAGATTCAGGATAGATTGCTGTATGTCTTGTGAAAATTCTGACACCCTGAGCCAGGCATGTGGTCTGAGACACACTCCTGCAGAGGACGTATGAGTCATAGTGCCAATGGCATCATAAGTGACCCTTAGCAGGTGGCAGCATATAGCTGCCGCAGTAGACATTTTGACCGTCAGCTCCTCCTGAACAGAACCAGCCAGGAGGGACTGGACTGTCACCTGGGAGGCCTTTAGGATTTCCTCATGATATTTCAGGTGGTGTCCCATGTAATTAAGTATACGTAGAGACAAGGTGGCTGAGGCAAACACCCTTTTTCCCATAACATCCAATTTCTTGGACTCCTTATCTGGGGGCTGAGCACTCATGTGCTGACACCTAGAGGACCTATCATGCATGGCATTGATCACTACTGAGAAGACCTGAGATGGAGACATAAGATAGGGGCGATCCACTTGAGCCTGATAAATCCTACCAGCCTTAGGAGGATTGGAGGGAATCTTGAAAGGTTGCTTCCATGCAGCCAAGATAGCCTCTTCAAAGGCGTCCACCAAAGGGGGAGGACTAGAGTGGGGTATTCCCACACACCTAAGTACTAAGCCAGTTTCTTTCTGGAAGCATCCTGCTCAGTGCCTTGGAAGCCAAATGTTTTCTGGAGGTGAATCATAATGTCCGAACACGTCGACTCATGTGGCAGAAAACAAGGGACCTCAGGAGGGTAGGTGCCCCCCGAACAGAGGAGGTGGCTGAGAAGGACTGAGGGGAATCCTTGTGGTCCATGCTGTCCTTGTCCTTCAGGTCAGCTAGATCCCAGTCCTGCAGGAAAATGGCCTCCATGTCTATGTACTGAGTGTAAATACCTGGAGAGACAGGAAAAGAGCTGGCCATCCACTGGCCCGAAGCAGGCTGAGAAGAAGCAGAGACCAGAGCCGGCCCCTCTCTGGGGTCTGAGTCATGTATAATCTAGTATTAACTACAGCCTGGACATCAATCATGGCCATCTGCCCAGTGGAAGTAGCCAGGGCAGAACGGACAGAGTGAATTGGGACCACTGACAGAACAGAGCAAGGCAGTGGACCCAAATGTGTAGCTGTCGATAGTGGTGTGTGTATGACCCCAGGACCATTGACAAGGATATCAACATTAAGCCCTGTGAGGGAAGGCCGGTCACTGATGATGGGCTCATTTACAGGCCTGAAGGTCCTGCCATCGACAATAGGATTATCGACGGGCTGCAAGATCTCAATGATGACAGGATCATCGACAGGCTGTAAGCCAATGTTGATGACAATAGCATCATAGATGGGCCTGAAGCCATCATCAATTGATGATGGCTAGATAGCACTGACGGGGGAAGCAAATTTGGAAGCTGTAGCATGACCCCAGTACCCATTGTTGATGGAGAAGCCATCGATGAGGGAAGAGAGGATCACACAATTGTCGATGGTGTAAAGGAGAATGTAAGAGGAGCAGCCTTCCCCATAGTTACTTTTTGTGAAGAAGCCTTTGTCAATGATGAGGGAGTGGTAGAAACATGCTTTGTCTTGAATACACATTTCTTACCAGGACCCTGTGTAGACGTGGAGGAGTCACCTGCAGAGCAGATGTTGAGGATTCTCTGGTTATGAAGCATTGCTGCTGCTCCAGGAGGGCAATGTTTTGCTCCATGAGGAACTCACAGAGCTGCTGAAGCCTTTGATGTTTTGTGGCCTTATTGAATCTGTTGCAGAAGACACACTCTCTGGAGTCATGTTTAGAACCAAGGCAATAAACATAGACTTCGAGGTGATCTTCCTTAGTGATTCTGTAACCACAGAAGCACCTTCGGAATAAGGGATCCAAAGGCAGTAGTATATAAACTTGTTTGTAGTAAATTTGGTTAGTAGAACTCTTCATCAATGACAGGTAAGCAGAGCTCTGAAGGAGGACTTGTTGCATGCAGTTCACGGCTGAAAAGAACTGAGGAGTAGCTGGGACCTTCCACTTTTATACCTGCCAGGCAGACACCACGTGTTATTGTTAGGGGGAGGTCCCAGGGTCGACTGCTCAGAAGTCAACCAGAGGAAATGATGCCTGCAGCTGTAATCCCATGTGTTATGACCTGTTGCAAATGATTGCCTCAAAGAAGATCCAGAATGATTCAGGATCAGCAGGGGCTATAAACAGTACAGCATGTGGTAAACAGAATGATGCAGGGCCTGCAAGGGCTATAGACAGTGCAGTATAGGGTAACCAGAATGATGCAGGTCCAGCAGTGGATACAGACAGGACGGCACAGGGTAAGCAGAATGCTTTTGAATCAGCAAGGGTTATGGACAGTACAACATAGGGCAATCAGAAGGATTCAGAGCCAGCAGGGGTTATGGATGGGTATGTAGAAATAAAATGAAGTATAATTGCATCCTGGTTAAATACAGCGGCAGCTGAACTAAAATAGTGATAAAGAAAAGGAATTGGAAAGGTTGTACAGGCTGAATAAACTGATAAACATAATGAAGACTCTAGCAAGGAATCCCCAAAGAAGGGAAGGGAGGAGCAAAGCATCACACCAGGAGCAAGTAATAACCAGAAGCAGCAGCAGCATAGATGGTGGAATGGGAGCTGAAATAAACAACAATCATGGGAAACTAAAGGTGGATAGATAGGCAGGAAAGCAGCAGGCTGAGCCGAGCATACAAAGGAAAAATACAGGGAACTGAGGGCTTGCTCAATTGGTGAGGAAAGGAGCTAGAGAACAGGCACATGGCTGCATAAGGGAAGAAAATAAAAATTTGAAACCTGTAGCACAAACTAACAATACAGACACAAGAAACTAGGAAACTAAAATCCCAAAGAATTGAGGATGGAACAAAAGCAGCACAGTGGACATGGAGCTGCAACAGGAATGCAACAGTACCTGCTGCCACTCCCTGCAGCTGCTAGCTGAGATCAAGAGCTGAGAGCAGGTGCAGGCCATTAAATGAAAGCAGCAGCAGAGGGTGTAAATGGGAGCTGAAATGTACAAGAAATGCAGGAAGACAGAGGATGCCAGGTAGCCGGGGAGGAAAGGGAGTCAGAGCACAGCAAAGGAGCAACATAGCACAAATAAAAGTGAACTAGAAAGCCCCAAAAGAAAACACAAAACCAAAGCACAACACAAACACAATAGAACATAAAGCAGCACACAGGGAAGCACACAGCAGCTGGAAGCAAAACAAATTCTAATCAAAGGAGGAGACACAGAGGAACACATCCAGCAGAAACCGAGTCCAGAGCACAAACAAACTAGATGGGGGGCAAGGCCAAAGCAGGCCCAGACTCAGCAGACACCAACAGAGCCTCCGGCTGGCAAAGAGAAAGTGCTTCAGATAAAGAAGGGGAGGAACTGCTTATATAGTTCAGGAAGTAGGCCTGGCTGCTTGCTCACCCATTGAACTGCAGTGAAAGGAAACAGCACCTTCTTGTTTTGAACAGGCTAGCCCATTAAACTAAGTTATGATCCATGGATGCCTTGGCCCAGGAGATGCAGGAAGCAACAAAATAACTGCAGCATCAGTTTATAGTTCTGACCCAACAGTCACTGAACAAGCCATGTATCGAAAACAGAAGGCTATACAGATTTCCTCCACCACCTGGAAAATGCTACCTAAAATCATTGAAAAAAAAAATCCAACCCCGAACAGAATAATCTTATTGATCAGACAAACAATCTGGAACAGAACCTTGATTCAGGTTTCAGTTTTGACAAATGTTTGAGATTTTGGTCAATACTAATACCCGAGACAGTGTGACCATTGATAGAAAATGGAGAAAGTACAATATAAGAATCTTCAATTTGTTAGGTTACTGGATGTGTTGAATGTGGGGTTTCAAAACTCCAGAGAACTGCTGAAAGGATTGGGAAACTTAACTTGGATTGAATTTGAAGTAATAATGTGAACTTATTTCACTAAAACTAAAGCCCTTGAACTAAACTTCAGTATAGTTGATTTTTATAAACTGAGAGATGTATGTTGCTAAATTTGCATATAATTACTGGTGAGCAATTTTTTCAATAGGCTCAGCCAGTTGAATTTGCCATAATAACCAGTTGGTGAATACAACACTCACATGCTCCACCTATCAAAAGGGAGCTCTCCGTCATTGGCTCCTGTTTTGTGTGTGGGCAGGCTAAACAGTTCATAAAACAAGGCAGCTCTGTATCTTAATAAGCGAGAAGCCACCACAGTAAGACTCTCACCTTCCCATAATATTTTTATTTTATATATCTGGTTGATCCTACCTTAAATACCACCATTATTTTTAATTTAAAAAAAGTATCTGGTTGATCCAGTGGTTTTCCAGCTTCAGGCGAGACACACCATCAGCAGTAATGGGTCTGTGGCTGACTGTCTCGAGGTAAGCTCCATCTGATGAAGCTCACATGGGTAAGTGAAACATAAGACAGTGGTCCTCCAGACCACTTCTCTCATTTTGTACCATGGTTACT
This sequence comes from Neoceratodus forsteri, assembly GCA_016271365.2. Classification (NCBI taxonomy): domain Eukaryota; kingdom Metazoa; phylum Chordata; order Ceratodontiformes; family Ceratodontidae; genus Neoceratodus; species Neoceratodus forsteri. The sequence continues at coordinate 661,248,953 of CM028130.1, read as the reverse complement.
ATAATGGAGTGAATAAATCCTTCTGGCAAAGCACTGAAGTTGTGAAGTGTCATTTCTTTAGCTTGATTAGCAGGGGTGAGTGCTTAACTTATTGACCCTCAGTATTGGAACTCTGCTTCAAGCACTGCCACCCCACTGCTCTTCATTAACCTTCATTGATAATCTCCATCGTAATTGTGATCGTGATTTCAGCTGTTTAAAAAAAAATAATTAATTAAACTGGGAGCAGAGAGAGCTGGAGGGTGCTATGGCATGCTGTGGGGCAAGAGGGAAAGGGACTGGGGACTGCTGTAAAGCTGGGGGATCTGGAATGGGAGATAAGGGGACTGGGAAGCTGCTGCTGCATGTGGTGCCCAAAAGCTACACTGAAGGTGCCACAGGGTGATTTCTGAAAAGGATGAAGGGAGTCTGTGCATGCATATGTGTGTGTGTGTTTGTGTTTGTGTTTGTGTGTGTGTGTAGAGACAGAGAGAAGAGACTGTATGTGTGTATCTGTGGGGAGGGGGTCACAGCACTCAGGCTGGAAAAAAATTGCTCACCAGCAATTATATAAAATAAAAGATGAGGAAGTGAGCATCTGAGAATTTAATGCACACCCTTGATATGGGATGCTTCGCTCTTGGGGTTTATGTAGCATCCCACACTTCCGGTGTACAATAAATTCTCAAATCACACACTTCCCCATCCTTTGTTCTATATGCTGTATATTGTATTATGAACTAGGAATAAATCCACTAATCTGATTGTCAGTCCCTCTGTAGAGGTGTGATGATATCTAGCTACATAATCACACACAAAAAAAGACCCAGCAAAACAGTAAAGCTACCAAGCACCATATCATTATGCCCCTGACAAAAAACAGCACTTACCTCAAATGGAAAAAAAAAAGCAACAGTTTATCAGGTAAACTTCAACTTGGGCACTGAACAGACCTTAAAAAGATTACAAAAAAAAAAAAAATGAGAGCCGGCTCAGTGGCGCTAAGGGCTGAGGTGCTAGATGCCTTACTTCATGTTGTGCCAGCGACTCATGTTCGGAAACAAGCATGGGTCACCGGGGGTTAGCAGGGAGGAGAAGGATTAAGCATCTGACGGACTGCTCTCTTCTCCAGGGAGGGGGAGGTCTTACTTCCCAATGACCGCTTGCCCTCTGGCAGAGGCTGGAGGTAAGGGCATGGGGTGACAGCTATGGGTAGAGTCTGGGCAGAGGCCTGGGGGAGGAGTGTGTGGAAGCATGTGCCTCTGCCCCCGCTGGTGTCAATGCATGCCCAGGACTCCAACAAGGGGGGGGGTGAACAGTGGAAAATGGTGGCATCTCTCGCACGGCTTGATGGTCATCCATGAGTGTTCACCGGGGCATGGTCACCTGAACTGGATCCTTGAGGGTGTGGAGTTGGTGGGTTCCCTGCCACTCCACTGTGGGGGGTAAGCCGCAGGGATTTCAGGGTGCCTGTGGTCCCAGTCAAGATGGACAGCAGCTGGATCCCCAGCAGGATGTGAGGACTGCAATGGGAGGCAGAGAGGTGGCCAAGGAGGATAAAGGTAACACACACACAAAAAAAAAGAGTGAAGCAACTGTTAAAAAAGATATAAAATGCCATGTGCAGGTCACTGCTGAGGAACTGGATTCTATAGACATTGAACAAAAATGAGCAGGATATCAAACGCCAAACCAAGTGGGCAGTCAATGTCTTTAATGACTGGCTGACAGAAAAAAAAAATAGATATTGACTTTTCATCAGTGACAACTGAATATTTAAACACAGTGCTTGTGTTTCATGAATGTTATGGCAGTGTCAGAAGAGCAAATGAGGAACAGTATGGTACTACTAGTTATACTGGAATAAGAGCTGGGCTTAACCATTTTTTCAATGAACCGCTTCTCCACAGAAGTTTTTGCTTAATGACTGACCCTTCCTTCACTATTTCAAACAATGTACAGTATTTATTGGAGTCGTAAAAAACATCAAGTGTGAAAGAAAGGATATAACCAAACACCACCCAGCATTATCTGAGAACCATCTGCTTTTAATAAAAATTCCACAGCCTTTAACCCAAACACAGCACCTGGTTTACTGAGAAAGGTTTGGCTAGATGTACAATTTCACTTTGCTCCCCGAGGGAAAGAGGGAGTCCGGCAGTTAAAACCAACCAGTTTTGTGTTGCACAATAATGAACAGGGGCTGTGATATGTTTCACATGCCTATAACGAGTACACCAAAAACTACAGTGACACATTAGAAAGAAAAAGAGAAAGCACAAGCGGCTTTATGTTGAAAATTCCACAGTACCACTCTGAAGCCTTGAAATTTACTTACAGAGGCTTCGACTGGACACCCCTGCACTATACTGCCATCCCAAATGAATGCCATAAGACTTTCTAAACACCCAGAGTATATGGTACTGTAAAGAACCCTTGGGTGTAAACTACCTTGCTTCCATGCTCCCCAGAATCTGTAAAGAAATAAATCTTGGCACAATATACACCAATCACAGCCTATGAAGTATGGCTGTTCAACTTCTGTCAAAAGCTGGACTAGAAACAAAGGAAATAATGTATATTACTGGCCACAAATCTGAGATATCAATCCGTAGCTACTGGCAACCCTCCTTAATGGACAGAGAACAGTGGAGCAAAATTCTGACAACAGTAAATGTAAATAAAGAACTGCCTGAAACATCCCATTGAGCCCTAAGTGAATTAGCCAGCAGAGAGACTGTATCAGCCAAAATTCCCCCTGAAGAAACAGCAGTCCCAAGCAAAAAACAAAATCAAAATAGCAGCCCAGCCCATGTGAAAATGTAGAGGACAACGACTTGGTAAGAGCATTACTGATACCCCCCCCCCCAAACAGTTTACCTTCATAACCCTTCACAAACTGTTTTTTGTTTTCCACAGAACTCCATAGCCACAGAACGGTGAAAAATGCGACTCCTTGCCATATGGAATCATCATCACAGCTGGTAAGCAGAATAAGGTAAAAGGAATCCTTCTGTAACTGTATTCACACCCTCATACACTTACATGCAGTGCCACCTGAAGCCCAATTCATCACAGAAAATTCGAGCAGTTCGCAAACACTGTACTGAACAAAGCACAGCCGTCCAGCATGCCATGGAGCCCTCACGAGTGAAAGCACCAATGCTCTGCATAAAAAAATGGAAAGGTATTTTCATATCAGCAATACTAAAAAATACTAGTCCTGCTCAACACCATTCCCCTTAAAAGTCAAACATGTATATTCACCAGAACTAGTAAAATGACAGAAATGTGTAAACTATCGGGTTTCGAACCCCTGGCGCCACAAACCTTTAAGCAAGAATCCGACTCCAAAAGCCACACAGAGCCCTCTCCCTCGCATCACTTACCTTCCCTAAATACTTCTTCCAAAGAAACTAACGAATCCAATGTTGACACGCAATCTGAATCACTTGTAAAAGTAGCCCCAAACACACCTGCAATCCCCAGTAACACCGAACACGTTGTATCACGAAAAAAAAAAACTAAAAATGTAACTGCCCTCTCCAGCACACTAACTCCTGTTCTCTCCTACAGCTCCACCCACAGCAACAAAGACAGGATATCCCTTCAGCCAGCTCATCCCAAACGTCTACCGTGCATGAAGCAAAACAAAGCTGACTGGAAACCTTAACCGACAATCTCTGCATACCAACCTCAGAGAAACTGTTTTTTCCTTACATCCAAGTAAGCACAGTGTCTGGCAACATCCAATTTAATGTATACAATTACAAAAACAATAAACAAAATGAGAAATAAAGAATAAAATAAATCTATGAGTTTTACTATTCATAAGTTACTGCTTTATTTCAAATGTTAATCTTAATACTACTACTGCAGAAAAGTACCTAATAAATTTTTATGTTAAATGTTTTGATGTTACCATACTGCAGAAAAGTACCAAATAAATAGTTCTGTGAAATATTTTAATGTTACCATACAAATTATAAACAACTACATGTTCTGCTTTACTGTTTGCTTATTTTAACCTATCTCAAATTGCAAAAAAATAAAATACAATAATCATGTCAATTGTGCATTTGCATATTAGCTAAAAAATGGACTATTTTTTGTCATCTTAAAAACAAATGTACTCAGACAAGAAATAAATCTTTTAAATATAAAAAATGACTCTTCATTCATATTACTAACCACTTTTTTTTCACCGCCTAGTTCATAATAGCAATAATGCACTCCAGGGTATGGTATAGCATGATATATCATCACTTCTCAGGCAGTTGGATGCACACAGCCTGTGGGACCCATGCCCAACCGCCCAAGGCGTGACGATATCTCATGCTATACCACACCCTGCTGTGCATTACTGCTTAATTGTATACTGCTATGATGGAGCGCTAATGCCAAGTGGGATGTTATGGTGTGGTAGGTGAATGAAGCCAATGACCAGGTATACTTCCATATGTGACAAGGGAAAATGGACTAGGCAGACGTCTCTTTGGATACCCAAGGAGTTCTAGGAGATGTTAATGAAGAAAAAGTTAAAGAATTAAAATGGATGTATTATGGCAGACACAAGAAGGGAAGAAGAGTGAGTATAGGGCATTATAGGAGAGATAAACCATGATTGCTACTGCAACTACAGGTCTTAAAGGCAGGATTGTGTTGCGGTCACACGTCTATAGATAGCTAGACAGACAGATAGATAGATAGACAGACAGACAGACAGACACAGATAGATAGATAGATAGATAGATAGATAGATAGATAGATAGATAGATAGATAGATAGATAGATAGATATTTGGAACAAAAGATTAAGGCAAAAGGTACCCCCCTAAATTATTTTGGAGAGGGCCACTGAGGATAACAGGGGGAAAACAGAAGCACTGAATACTGAATAAATGCTGTATAATTATCAGCTTCTTTAGTATGGGGATTTCATCTTTCAGGACAAATGGTTCTTTTGTTCATGTTCCTGGATTGCAGATTATGCAGTCATCTGGACATCGCTTGCTTTTTCAACTTCTCTTGGTAGATTCAGTTTGGTAGTTGAAGTCAGTAGAGAATCTGAACATCTCAGTATGTGCATGGGTTTTTTAAGCAGGTACAAAGTCAGTTCCCTCTCAGGGACTGATTCTCAGTCTTATCACCTTGATAAAAGCCATCCAATAATTGCAAATTTGCTGAATATTCATTAGGAGGCATTTCTTATTCAGTGACAGAACATTCCAACTACAGCTAATATCCATCAAACTGACAGTTGTTGTCCTTGTTCTATTACATTAGAAGTAAAAATCCATAGAACTTTCACTCCTTATAAATTCTCATAACATTAAGTACATTAAGTACTATAAGAAAACAGGGATTGTCATGCTTCTAAAACCTGACCTTCAAAACCATGCCAAACATGTCCTGGGATGTATTATACTGTAATAGGAAATTAATTTTTAGTTATAACTTCATATGTTCAGATTTTCTTTTTTTTTAATTGAAAGTTTATTGATTTAATTCAATAAACAACTACAGAGTCATTCAGAACATACAGCAACAACATTCCCCTAGAATATCCCTCCCTCCCTCCCTCCCTCCATCCAAGCTCCTCTCACTCCCTGCCTTCCATGGCAACCATTATATTAGGCTGATACCACTCCTATGAAACATGACAAGTATTACAAGTCAGTCTAAATAGAGTACAAGGCATAGAAAACCCCCACACTTTCTCAAATCTTGAAAGTCTGTTATTGAGACTGGCTAACATCTTTTCAGTTCATAGATTAGCCAACAATTCTTGTAGCCATTCATTATAAGTAATTGAGTCACCATCTTTCCAGTGTCGTAGTACCAGTTTTTTAACCGACATGGAGATGAGAGCCATATAGTACTTCCAAACACTGACTCCAACATTTGAATAATCCCCTAGAATACAAATGCCCATTGCAAACAGCTCTTCCAAGCATAGTAAACGGTCAGCTCCCCTTTTAATGAGGGTCCATAAAGAAGCTACTTTGAGGCATTCCCAGAATATGTGAAGTGAGATACCCTCTGCTTGTGAATAGTGCCCACATTTAGATCGAGCTATTAAATCTAGCTAGTTTTACTGGGGTCATGTATATGTTATGAAATAGTTGAAATTGCATTAGTCAAAGCCTGTCCTGGGTAATAAATTTGTGGCACCCTTTCCATAGGGCTGTCCAGTTAATGGATACATCGGGCAGCTGTGCGTTCCAATATGTGATGGATCCATTACCTGCTGGATAGGCCCATTTATAGAGGATGTGGACTATCTTGGACACAGCATGCGGTGCTTCAGCCATGGGTGCAGGTTCCATCTGGAAACTGACTCTGGGAGCTTGGAGCAGAGGAGATTTGGAGAATTCAACCATTGTGGCTAAAGCTAGAATATTTTGAAAACAGAATTATTCCTGAGACTACATTTTGGATGATCTCTGTGGAAGTAAGCCAGGAACCGTCACTGTTCCTGAAGTGTTTAATGTCCCTATTAGCCAGTTTGGGTAACCAATGACAGGGTATGGCCTTCCCATATACTGTATTTTGAAATTAGGGTTGCCCACTAAAGGCTGGTTACTGTCCAGCAGATTATCATATTTTAAAAAGGCACATAGCTGACTGTGAATTCTGACACTGGTCCCAACTGGGGAGAAATGAAAGGGGGGGGGGGATTTAGGCTTAACAAATGGAAGAGCAGCCGGCTAAAGACCGTTTGACTCTATTAATTCTCTCTCTCTATCACCAACCAGAGGGGACTGTATTCAGTCGTAACTGGTTGATTCTCTGAAATAGTCCATTTGCAATACTTACTAGCTTGGTTAGCCCAGTAGTTCAGCCCTATATGTGGTAGTCATCATAACCCTCTCCAATTTTTGGAAGCAGCTGACTTATGACATGCTATCTTCAGGGCTTTGCCGGCCCAAACAAACCTGATGATATACCTGTGGATCTTTTTAAACCAACGGATGGTCAACCATACATTTAGCAGGTTAAGGGGGTATAAAAGGCTAGGTAGAATGTTCATCTTCACTAGATTAATCCTATCCCATAAAGTAAGGGGCAAAAGGGACCATCTCTTCATGTCTTGATAGACTTCTTGAAGGGTGTCATCCAGGTTTAATTTCTTAAATCTGGATTCACATCTAGTCAGGTCTATCCCCAGATATCTAAGGGACTTGGAGGTCCAGGAGAGGCCGAAAGCTATCATCTCACTTTTTTGAGCACTGTGGTTCAGGGGAAAGACTGCCATTTTCTCAACATTAATCTTATAGTTGGAAAACAAGCTAAATTCCTTGAGTACACTCAGTATGGAAGGGATGGACGTGGTAGGGTAATAGACGTGAAGTAAAATGTCATCCGCATAGGCAGAGACCTTAACTTCATGGTGCCCTATAGTGGTCCCCTGCACCATTGGGCAGTTCATTAGTCTGCAAATTAGTGGTTCCAAATACAGATTAAACAGCAAGGTGGAAAGTGGGCACCCCTGTCTAGTGCCAGAGTGAAGTGGGAAATTAGAGGAACATGCCCCATTGCAATAGATACGGGCCATGGGGTGGGTATAGAATGTCCAGATCTATTGGATAAATTGAAGAGGGAAACCAAAACAGGCCATTGCCCTAAATAGAAACTGCCAGTCAGCTCTGTCAAAGGTCTTCTCCTCATCCAGGAACACCAAGACTGCAGGAGTGGTGGTGTCCCTGGATACGGAGAAGATATGTGCCAGTTTCCGTAAATGATCCACTGAGGACCATCCTTTCATGAAACCCACTTGCTCAGGACCTAGCAAGCTTGAGAGCACTACATTAAGGCAATCAGCCAGGATTTGGGCTAGAGTTTTGATATCCTGATTAAAGAGGGATATCAGTAGGTAGCTGGTAACTGAGTCTGCTTTTTTGCCTGGCTTTTGTAAAACAATAATTAAGGCCTCAGAAAGGATGTGGTCATCTGTGCTTTCCATCACAATATACGGGAAAAGGGATTTAAACATTGGGGCAAGTTTCTCTGCAAAAACTTTGTAGAAAATTGAAGAAAATCCATCTGGACCTGGGGCCTTGTCAGAGGGAAGATCTCTAATTACCTTGAGTATCTCAGATTCAGAAATAGGTGACAGGAGGGAGAGGCCTTGTACTCTCAAGAAGGTGGGGAGCTGAGTGCTCTTTAAGAAATCATCCACTGAGTCCACCGAGGATAAGTTCGCCATAGGGCTGTGTAGGTTATGGTAATAAGCCTCGAATTCTCCCACTGTGCCAGAAGGGGAAGTTTGTAGGGAGACTTCCACCACAGATCGGATGGAGCTAACCAGTCTGGAAGCTTCTTGTTTTTTAACTCTAAGAGCAAGCAGGAATCCAGCTTTCTCTCCGTGATCAGTGTTTTTGTCCTTAGATTTCAGAATGGCATATTCAGCCTCCTCTCAGAGAAGGCCAGAATAAGTATCTCTGAGCTTGATGAGATCCAAACGGAACTCCTCTGATGAGTGGGAGGATAGTTGGGCTTCCATGGCTTTTAGTTGGGAAAGTGTGGTGATTAACTGTTTATCCTTCTTCTTTCTGTAGGCGGAAGCAATGCTAATGAGAACCCCTCTGAGCTAGGCTTTCAACGCACCCCATTCTATATCAGGTTTACCTGTGGACCACTGGTTAGTGTCTCCAAACTGGTCGATGTGCTCAGAGATAAGGCGAGCTGATTCAGCCTCTTTGAAGATTTGGTTGTTTAATCTCCAGATCCTCCACTTTTAGGGAGTGCGGAGAAGGTGATTTTACTCACAGCCACATCATGGTCTGAAGGTGAACCTGGAACAATGTCCACGTCCAGGACTCCTGGCAACATCAAACTGGAGAGGAGGAGGTAGTCGATGTGGGATGAAGACCGATGCACAGAGGATGTAAATGTGAAGTTTCTATCTGTAGGGTGGAGAACTCTCCAAATATCATATAGGCCCAGATGATCAACCAGGTCTCGCAGAGCCCGTTATGCTGGGGAAAAGCCTTTAACTCCCTTCCAAGAATGGTCTAGCCTAGGGTCAAAGGGGAGATTCCAATCCCCACCTAATAATATCGGTAGGTCTATAAAGGAGGATAAGATATTTAATAGCTGCATAAAGAATGGGGGCGAGTCGAGATTCAGACCATATATGCTGCCTAGGAGAAGTTCTGTTGTGTGGAAGAGACTTTTAACAAAAATGTACTTACGTAAGGGGTCACAGATGGATTGGGTACATACAAAAGGGACGGATCTAGCCATCAGAATTATCACCCCTCAGCTATGGGTATCCCTCCCGAGAAAAAACTTGACCTATGAACTGCCTCCTTAGTATGTTTGCTTCTGAATCTAGTAAATGCAATTCTTGGAGGAAAGCTACATCACATTTCAGGAGGCTTAGATGTTGAAGGATTTTATATTGTTTGGTCTTTTCCCTCACCCTTTGACATTCCATGTGGCAACAGCGAGGTGTCCAGCCATTACCCCAATCATAATACAAAATGAAGCCAATCTGGCAGGGAGTGGATGGTGTCACTACTATGCACCCTTGATTTGTGGATGCCGTACCCAACCCTCTCTCACCCTCCCCTCCCAGAGCCCAACCCCCTCTGTACCCCACTAATGAGAACTCGCTCAAACCAGTAAACCTATGAAAGCCCTGCAACACCCTTTTACCCTTGCCTATATCTTCAATAAGATGAATAAAGATATATACAGAGTAGTAAGGATAACCCCCTCCCCCGCCCCCACTATGTCTTGGCCCATGATAAACAGATCAACGACTTCCATCCTTCCATCCAGTCACCCAACAGTTTTGTAACCCAACAATACCAGTTCCCTTAACAAGAAATAAGTTCTATACGTTATAATACAGCACATTAATAAAGTGAGCAAATACACTGTAGCTCAAATTCAGTAACTCGGTAAAGTAGTGTTAACCCTACTGGTCAGGATAAAAATAGTTAAACAAGAAAACCTGGGAGAGAGTTTAAAACAACAGAACATAGAAAAACCCTCTTCAACATATTCTCCAAGTTTAAACAGAATGCATTTTGGTCCCTGCGAGATCTAAGGTCCTTGAAATAATGAAAAGTATTCATGCTGTTTAAGTCCTTGTATCTGAGATGCTGCCCAAGTACTAAAAAAAAACTGACTCTTAGCAGGATGATAACTGCTACTCTTGTGAAAGTCCCTCAGCAATCATGAAATTCACCAGATCGATTTTAAAATGCAGCTTGGTGTAAACAAAAGGGCATTATGTAAACAGAATGCGGGAACCAGAGTGTTTCCATGCTGATTAGGTCATAACCTCATCTAGTCCCTCTTTTTAAGTATCACAATCAGAGGGTGAAAGTTCACAAATTAAAACAAAGCAAAAGCTAACAGGTTTCCGATGTTGTCCTGAGGAGGAGAAGTGATCCAGATGACAGGATTAGGGCTCCCTCTAGTGGCATAATACGGGCTGCGCGATATATTGAGGAGGTGGCACAAACTGCACGAATGTGCGAATCTCAATAGAAGTAGCTTATTCGCTCTGTGTAGGCCCAAGATCTAGATTTTTAGCAAGACTCTGCAGACGTAGGGACCGCCATCCATATCGTTTGAAAAGTCAGTCACCTCTGCACGCTGACAAAAGAAGAAGTAATGAACCTTGACAATTGGTAGCTTTTAAAAGGGTAACAGAACATCTACAAAACATTTAACAGTGGATGCAGGGTAATTCAGGCAGCAAGCCCAAATGACTTGTATTTTATAGGAAGTATTTCACTGTTCACACTGTATAGATGGTGACAACATTCTGTAATAATTAGTTAGTTGTGCCCAAGAGTGTACTCACAGTTCAAGGATCTTTAAACAGGTTGGACAGGGCTGATTTAAGCCCAGCAACAGCAGCTTCTGACTCTATATAGGTGGACCAGTTACCAGACAAAAGTACTTGTAATCTCGCGGGGTACCCCATCCAAAATCAGATGCCTGCAGTGATGAGTTTTGAGACCAGGGGTGAAACTATGCTCTTCATTGTCTCACCAATGAGGGTAGGTCTTGGGCTACTCTGATCTTGTTGGCCTCCCACTTGATCTCACGAGTTTCTCTAACTTTTGCCAAGAAATGCTGTTACTCTAAAAAAGTTGAGTAAATAAAGATGAGGGGGCGCGTGGGAGGCTCCCGCTGGCAGCATCAGGTGGAGTGTGCAATGGGCTCATTCAGTAATATACCTGGACCCAAACGGCAACGGTCCTGTTTCTCTATGAATTTTTGGATAAAGCCATTTGGGTCTGACCCTTCCTTTTTCTCTGGAAGTCCGATGAGCACAGCATTGTTCTGTTGGCTGGGGCCTTCCAGGTGTTCAATTTTGGCTTCCAACTTAGAGATCCACTGTCAAGCCACAGGAAGGTCCAGGTCAAATTTAGAGACCCGCTTTTGCAGTGAGTGGAGTCGGGTTTCATTATCCCCAGTCCTCTTGGATAAGTCTTCCATCGCCTGCGATAAAGATTTTAGTTCAGAGGTAATGAATAGCAAATCTTTCTGGAAGGGTTTGAATTCGTCTAAGAACCTTGCCAAAGTAAGAGGTTCTTGATCCTAGACAGCAGACAAAGAACTTCAGTTGTCTGATGAGGAGGAGGCCTTGGATTTTTTATTGGCCTTCTCCGGGGTCGATGAAGGAGTGTGTTTGGGTAAAGCTTTCCTCATCTCAACATCCATGGGGTCCCAAATTGCAGTGGGAAGACATGGTGGGTTTTACAAACTGTTGAAGGAGTTAGTAGGATGATTTAAGAGCTGGTAGTCTGTAAAATTATGTAGTTTAATCTCTTGGATGGCTGGAGCAGTGGAAGTAGGCTGTTAGCTGGTGCCCTGCATCAGGTGACTCCATATGTTCAGATTTTCTACTGACTTCTCTGAGATCCTGCTGGTCTGGGAGAGGGGGGCAGACAGTCAGAAGGTCAGAGAAGGGGAGATAGGGGAGATAAACATATGGCTCAAGGGCTGGTGCCAGGAAAAAGGACACAAATTTGAAGGTAACTGGCAACAGTTTTGGAGCGAAAGTTCTTTTAATTCGATGGACCATATCTGACTAAGGAGGGAGTCAGTGCATTGGGCAGAAGTTTGACTTCTTTGCAGAATATTTAAACTTGCAAATGGGGAGAGGGGTGCAGTACCCAATACATCGAATGGGAAGAACACCACTCCCCCCTCAGCTAGTGATCAAACAGGAGTTCAGCATGTTTGTAGTTCATTTGCATCACCAGGTAAGGAAAAAGGTCTAGCTCCCCATATGATGCACAGGGGAAAGGCTGGACATTGCCCAACAACTACTGTAACACACAGAAATCTGGCCAATGGAAAATCATGTACACAAATTCCCGCAGTCTGGGAAACAAGATCTCAGACCTGCAGGCAACAATGACAGAGGGGTAAACTGGACATAGTAGCCATTAGTGAGAAATGGTTCACAAGTAACCACACTTGGGAGACTTCAGTATCTGTCTATGTACTGTTCAGAAGAGACCGAGGTGCAAAAAGGAGGGAGGAAGTGGCCCTTTACATCAATGAAAATATAAAAACTACAGAAATTCAGAATACACGTAAGGAGCCAGAAGAACGGTGGGTCACCCGGGAACCAGGAAATGGGACAGCGATACAAACTGGGGTTGTCTACAGGCCTCCAGCCCAGGGAGATGACATAGACACATTACTGTTAGAAGATATACAAAACATGACAGCTAAAGGGGAGGTTCTGATAATGGGAGACTTTTGCATGCCAGATACAGATTGGTCAATACCAGCAGGAACATCCACCAGAACTAGACACATAGTGGATTTCCTGCAGGAGGAGGGCCTCAAACAACTGGTTGAACAACCCACAAGAGACAGAGCTGTCCTAAGTCTAGTACTGACTAACAGGGAAAGGATCACAGATCTCCAGGTAGAAGGTCACCTGGGTGCCAGTGACCATCACATGGTATAGTTCAATTTGGCCACTAGAACTAAATCATCCCACTCCAACGCAAAAATATGGGACTTCAGAGGAGCTGACTTTGATAAGATGGCCAACAGAGTTAAGCTAGCTGTAGCAAGAAGAAATACAGGTGAGGGGGTACAGGCAAAGTGAGCAAGCAGTAAAGATGCAATACTTAAAGCAACATCCCATTGTGCTAGAGAGAAAAGCAAGAGCAAAACAAAGAGGAAACCACTTTGGTTCTCAAAAACAGTAGCAGAAAAGGCCACAGCCAAAAGGCTGGACTCCAGGAAATATAAGGGATCGCAGTGGGACGAAGATAGGGAGGCATACCAAGCTTCCCTTAGGAAAGCAAGGAAGGCAGTAAGGCAGACAAAGGCACAAACCGTGGAAACACTAGCATGAACAGTAAAAGAAGGTGGCAAGACTTTCTATAGATACATTAGTGACAGGAGGAAGTCCAGAGGGGGTATTGCTAAGATCAAATGGAATAAGGGGGAGTGTGTGGAGGAGGACCAAGTAAAAGCATCTATCTTGAATGGATACTTCTGCTCAGTATTTACTGAGGAGAAGGTAGGGCAGGGCCCACAGTTCAGCCCATTGACACCGGGGATGGAGGTGTGCACTAGTCCCTTCACAAAAGAAAGGGTCCTACAAGAGTTCGCTAAGCTCAGGGTGGACAAGGCAATGGGACCTAATGGCATACATCACAGGGTACTAAAGGAGCTAAGGGTGGAACTAGCAGAGCCATTATCAGAACTGTTTAGTGAGTCTCTGAGCACAGGAGAGGTCACAGAAGACTGGAGAAGGGCTCATGTGATCCCACTCCACAAGAGTGGTAGCAGGGAGGAGGCAAGGAAATACAGACCAGTCAGTCTTATCTCAGTAGTGGACAAGATTATGGAGGCACTCCTTCAGGAAAGGATAGCGTGACACCTGGAATCCATAGGAGCACAGGATCCAAGACAGCATGGGTTTACAACAGAAAGGTCCTGTCAAACTAATCTCATAGATTTCTTTGACTGGGTAACCAGAGTGGCAGACCAAGGGGGAGCAGTTGATGTCGCCTACCTTGACTTCAGCAAAGCTTTCGATACTGTTACACATAGAAGATTGATTAATAAGCTGGATAGGCTCGGGGTGGGACAGAAGTTGGTCAGCTGGGGGACTAACTGGTTGGCAGACAGAAAACAGAGTGTGGTAGTAAATGGTATACAGTCAGAAGTGATGCAATTTACAAGTGGAGTACCTCAGGGATCAGTCCTGAGGCCAGTCCTTTTCAATATCTTCATAAGTGACACTGCAGATGGACTGGAGGGTAAGGTTTGTCTGTTTGCAGATGACACCAAGATCTGCAAGATTTGCAATCAAATCTCTCCTTGTCTCTAAAATGAATTGTACTTGCCTGTGCTAATGTGATAGTACCTCGCCCCGAGTTTTCCATTTACCTACCCCCTCTATATCTTTCAGCTATATACCACTTTTTTCTTAACCCACTCCCCTACCCCAATTACCTGATGATGGACTCACTTGGTTAAAAGTCCCACGTCTCTCCCACCTCAGACAATGCCACCTTCAGCTGATCACCCCCTCTTATCTAATCAGTCTATCTGTTAATATTTACTAATTTGAGGTGTATAAGTTCAAATATTACTATTACTGCCTGTGTATATGCTTCAATGTTTTTCCTTTTTTTTTTTTCTCTGTAAACCTTGTATTTTTGTAATATTTGTTCAACACTAACGTGGAACCTTTGAAAATGAGTGCTTGACTCAAAGGTATTAATCCCAAACTGAAATAAATAAATAAAAGATGATCCAGATGGGGTTGGCAGAATGAGAAGCGATCTGGATAAACTGGCAAAATGGTCAGAAGAGTGGCAAATGGGGTTTAACACAAAGAAGTGCAAGATCGTGCATATAGGGAAAAGAAACCCTGAAGCCACCTATAGGTTGGGAGGGTAGTTGCTGTCAATCACAAGGGAAGAAAGAGACTTGGGCATCATCATCTCAGATGACTTGAAATCATCCAAGCAGACCACTAAAGCAGAAGGTAAGGATAGAGGGATGTTGGGGTGTATTAGTAGGGGTATCACAAGTCGTAAGAGGGAGGTGATGATCCCTCTTTACAAGACACTGGTTAGACCCCATCTGGAGTACTGCATCTACTACTGGAGGCCGCACCTACACAAGGACGTTAACAAAATGGAGGCAGTTCAGAGAAGGGCAACCAAAATGGTGCAGGGACTGCATCAGAAAACATATGAGGACAGATTAACAGAGCTCAATATGTATACCCTAGAGAAAGGAGGGAGAGAGGTGATATGATCGAAACATTTAAACATCTTAAGGGCATTAACAAGGTGAAAGAGTCTAACATGTTTCAATATAAGAAAAATAGGAGGACAAGAGTACACAGCATGAGATTAGAAGGAGGCCGATTAAGGGGTAATGTGAAGAAGTTCTTTTTCACAGAAAGAGTGGTGGATACATGGGACAGCCTACCTCAGGAAGTGGTGGGTATGAAGACAGTGCAGGGCTTCAGACAGGCATGGGATAGGCATAAGGGAGCAATACAGATGAATATGAATAGATAGGCTATTGACAGAGTACAGGCCTATGGCACATTCATAAAATAGAAAAAATGGACAGACTGGATAAGCTTGTGGTCTTTATCTGCAATCAACTTCTATGTTTCTATGTTTCACATGTTGCTTAGGCTTATTATCATTCAATAACTTTACGTTTTTGCCATAGAATGATATGACATATGCATATTTTATTTTTTTGCATACAGACAGGAAATGCAGTATGAGTCAGGTGGTACTGCAGTTGATAAAACCTTATAGTAAAAAGAGACATAGCCACTGCCATATGATATGAGGGATGAACAAGACAGACCTTGAGCATAGTCATCACAGCACTATGTTATGTTGTTAAAATAAGATTATATCTAATTAATTATTCATGTACCTAGCAAGGCTCCAGATTGGCCAACAGATTGGTCATTAGCATTTTGGAAATGACCAATCCAGCTGCAGATTGACACTGTTTGGCATGCACGGCTTGCACCACATAGCTAAAACCTAAATCTAACAGGCCAAAATGAAAGCTGCTATTGTGATTAAACTTATAATTTCAATTACAACCTCAAAGCCAGTCATTTTCTTGGATCAACGACTGTCTGGTGGGTCACCTCTCCCTGAACCAGTCATTAATCTCTCAGAAATGGCTAGCTTCTCAGTCATTATTAAAAACAGAGGAACTTAGAAATTGTTAGCAGACAAGGACTGCTAGGCCCATCCAGTCTGCCCGTAAGTCCTACCCATGTTTGCAGCCTCTGACCCTACTTGATCAATGGTTTTCTCCTCTTCTTCCCACTTCTAGGGTTTCCTTATGCCTGTCCCATGCATGTTTAAATCAATCCACTGTGCTTGCTCCCACCACCTCCTGTGGCATAATATTCCATATGTCTACCACCCTTTCCATGAAGAAAAACTTCTTCACATTTCCCCTTATCCTGCCACCTTCCAATTTCTTATCATGCCCCCTTGTTCTGGTACTCCTCCTATATTGAAAGATGTTGCCCCCTGCACCTTGTTTATGCCTTTAAAGTACTAAGCAGATATTGTTTATAAAAACACAAGGAAATGACTGCTGAGTTCACTGGATGTCTTATATAATAGTGCTTTAAGATTCATAGCTAACCTGCCTTACAGAACCCATTGCTGTGTATTGTTCCAAGAATCAGGCCTTTCTTCATTATCTGATGGGAGGGTTATTCATTGGAACTTATTTGTTTATAAATTCATAATACAGTCCCTCTCAGAATTTTTATTGAACTCATTAAAAACCAAACCATTACTGTTTAAGATCTTAGTCTCAGGCAGCTTTATATGCTCTGAGATGCAAAACTAGTTTTGGGGACAGAATTTTATCGATTTCAGTTCCCAGAACATGGGATTAAATATCTAAACAACTAAATGTGTCTATATTGGTGCTTCTTGAATGTTTTTGATCATCTTTGGCTAGCCTATACAATAAGCATTGTAATTGCTATGGTTAAATTGTGTTATTGTACTGCATTGATATGCTGTGATTCATTACTGTGTTTTTATATGGCAATTTATGATGTTTGTAGATGTATTTAAATATTGTATTTTGTCCCTGTTGTGTTGATTGTTGGATACAATTAGAAAAGAGATGATTTATCTCAATTTGTCATCCAATATAGTTAAATGTTGAAGGCTTCTATCATGTCTTCACGCTTCCTGCTCTCCTCCAGTGAGTACATATTGAGGTCCTTTAATCTCTCCTCATATGTTTTCTGGTGCAAGCCCTGTACCATCATTGTTGCCCTTCTCTGGACCACCTACACCCTGTCAATGTCCTTACGAAGATGTGGCCTCCAGAATTGTACACAGTACTGTAGGTGAGACCTCACTAGTGTTTTATACAATGGAATCACCACCTGCCTCCTTCTGCTAGTGATACCTCTGTCTATGCACCCAAGCATGCCAGTGACCTTCTCTGCAGACTTTGTACTCTGCTTAGACACATTTAGGTTGTCTGAAATGATAACCCCCAGATCCCTTTCTTCCTTGGTGACCGTCAGCAACTTCCCCCCATCCTGTAGCTTTCTCCAGGGTTCCCTCATCTCAGGTGCATTATTTTACACTTCTTTGAATTGAACCTCAGCTTCCATACCTCGGACCACTCTTCAAGCCTCTCCAGGTCTTTCCTCATTTTCTCCACCCTGTCTGGAGTATCAACCCTGTTGCTGAGTTTGGTATCATCTGCAAACAAGCAGACCTTTCCCTCTAGCCTTTCCGCTATGTCACTGATGAAGACATTAAACAGGACTGGCCCAAGGGCTGATCCCTGAGGCACCCCACTGGTCACCCCCCTCTCCACGAACTGGATCCCATTTATCTCCACCATCTGTCGCCTGTCCATTAACCAGTTTCTAACCTAGTTTACCACCCTGTGGCTCATGTCCAGATTACCGATCTTGCTAACCAGCCTTTTATGTGGGACGGTGTCAAAAGCTTTGCTGAGATCGAGGTAGGTGACATCCACCACTCCCCCGTGATTTACCTCCTTCATAACCCAGTCAAAAAAAATCTATCAGATTCATTTCACATGACCTGCCTTCTGTGAATCCATGTTGCCTTGGATTTTGGGCACCGTTGGATTGCAAGTGTCCCACTATTCTTTCTTTAAGCACTGCCTCAATGATCTTACCCACAACATTATTTATTTATTATTTTATTTATTTATTCAGTTTTGGTAACCGGGTAAGTCCACTGGGCCCCGAATGTCCCTTTTTCAGGGGTGACCCCTTATGGTCTAAGTTTAACATCCTTGAGCTGAAAGCTCATTACATCGGTTCCACATCAGGTAAGTATGAAAAACAAAACATCAGTGAGCAAAACAACAATTGAATAACAGAGCTGTACATTGGGTAGGTAAAAATTAAAAAAATCATGAGCTGAGCATGTGCATCTGTAATGGCATTGCCAAACCTTGACAAGTTGCTAAGTGTTGTAGGAGGACAGAGTCCTGAATGTAAAGAGTGTGCAGAGAGGTGAGCAGCCAAGTGGCCTTGTCAAGCAGGAAATAAAGAGGGGAAGGTATTTATTAGGTGGGGCAAGTCCACAAGTGGCAAGACAAGGATAGGGAATAGACATTGGGTCAGGGTGGAGAAGAGGGAGGGAAGTGGAAGGGAGTAGAGGGGTAATGGAAAGAAAGAGGAGGTACAGGGGAAGGCGATGGATTTACAGCCAGAGGGGAGCAGGTGAGGGGGAGAGAAACAGAGGAGGAGGAGGAAGGAAGGATTAGAGAAGGCAGTCACAGGTGGAACAAGACACTATTTGTTGCTTAAGGTTCTGTTTAAAAGCACCCAGGGAGGGATTATTAGCTATATTATACTGAAGTGAGTTGAACCAGAGGGGGGCATGGTATGAGAAGGACCTTTGGTCTTGGGAGGTACGGCAATGGGGGGGTAATGAAAAAGTGGTTCTCAGAGCTCTGAGTAAGGCAATGGTTGATGCACAGAACAAGAAGTTACTGGACCCCAGGGGGCACCATACCTAAGCAAATTTTTTTAGCCAATAGGCATGTTTGGTATTTTAGTCTTCAACTGAGTTGGAGCCAGTTTGCCCGGGCATATAGGTCACAGGTGTGAGTCAGTCATGGTGCACCTGTGACGAGACAACAAGCTTTGTTTAGCTCAATGTTAATATGCCATAGGGATATGTCAGTAGCTGAGCTGTAGATTGCTAGCCCATAGTCCACTAGGGAAACCACTGAACTGTGCACAGGTGTACTTAGGGCTTCTGGTGTCAATCTAAACTGGTGCCTGTGGAGCAGTTCAATGTGCATGCTGACAGCTTTGGCAGTGTTATCAATGTTGGGGGGCATAGGAAAGAGTGTTGTTAGTCATGTTTCCCAGGTATTTAAAATGTTGAACAAGTTCCAGTGGTGACCCCACGTCATTGCAAATTGAGATAGGGTATTGTCTATGTTTATTTTGTGGGCAGGAGAACAACATAGTCTTAATCTTTTTATAGTTCATGATCAATTTGTGATGATTGAACCATTTCTCAACACAGGAAAAATCTCACTGGAGCTATATCTCCAGAACAGAAGAGTCAGGGCCACTGCAAAAGACAACTGCATCATCTGCATAAAGAAGGATACATCCCTGGGCAAGTGAGAGGGAGACTATTCAGAAATAAACTGAAAGGAGGGGGCCCAGGATCGACCCTTGCAGGATGCCTGGGCAGACAGGTCTACTGTCAGAGAGGACAGTACCTATTATCACTTGCTGTGAGAGGTTGTACAGGTAGCTATGAAACCATGTGACGGTGTCAGTAGAGAGACCAGTGGCAGCTAGTTAGTCAGCAAGGAGAACATGGTTTACCGTATCAAAGGCTTTTGTTAAATCAATGTACACCACCCCAACAAGATGACCTTGGTCAAAGGATTTGTGGATATAGCCCATGTATTCAAGTAGTGCTGTAGTGGTGCTGTGCCCAGACCTAAATCCATGTTGTTCTAGACATTGTAGATGGTATTTTTCCATATACTCTACAAGCTAATCTGCAACGATTCTCTCTAAAGCTTTTGAGAGAGGCAGAAGAATGGAAATAGATCTGTAGTTCCCAAGTAAGGCACAATCACTGTTCTTATGTATGGGAATCACTATAGCAGCTTTCCATCTTTGTGAGAATTTGGAGTGCCTTAGGGATAAGTTAATGATATGGGTTAGGGGGATAGGATTTATTCCAGGGTAAGGGCAACAAATTTGAGATATAGGGAATATCTGCTGAATCTTCCTTTACCTAGCACCATATGCAGATATTTCCTGGCTTTACATATCGTGATGGTCCTGAAATAAAAAGGGGGGGGTGCACCAAGGGCTGTGTGGGTTTACCTGGGGTGGTATGGGAGAAGAAGTCAGAGGGGAGGTCACCACTAAGATTGGTAAAAGCCTTATTAAATGTGTTAGCTATGGTTTTAGGGTCAGAGTTGGGGGTACCATCAATATTAGACATGGTGGGGGCAGATCTGGGCTCCTTGCCGTTGACCACTTTTAGGTTATTCCAGAATTTTCTACACATTCCAGCTCTGAGCAAGAGCTTCTTTGTAGTAATGGTTTTTAGCTATGTGGATGGTCCTGGTACACTTGTTTCTGGACTTTTTGTAATTCTGGATATTGAACTGTTTGCCAGAAGCACTAGATACATGCCAGAAATGGTCCCTGTTGTTCAGAAGTTCAATAATGTCTGGAGATAGCCATGGGTTAAAGTGGCCTTTGATTTTGAGATTTTTAAAAGGTGCATGTTTGTTGCATGCCACATTGAAAAGGCAGATGAAATGGTCAAGTGCACAGTCAACATCACTGATCCCATGTACAACTGACCAGTCAGTGTTTAGGAGATCTGATTTCAGTAGGCCTAGATGACCCAGTATAAGAACCCTATTAGTTAAGGTTCTTGCTGGGGGTTTGGAGAACTTATTAGACCAGCAGAACCAGACAGGGGAGTGGTCACTGATAGCATCTGGGAGTACAGTATCTTCAGCTATGGGATCAGGGTGGTTTGAGAGTACCCAGTCAAGCAATGTACATGTGTCTGTCCTATAGGTTGTTCTTGTGGGGGTCTCAATGAGCTGCGTGAAATGTGCTGCAAGGATTGCATCTTTAAAGTGGTTATCCTCAGGGACGAGCCAATGGACACTGACGTCACCAAGGAGTATGACCTTAGCATTAAGGCTCAGACTACCTAGGCAGTCCAGTACTGTGTCAAGGCCTTGGGCAGAAAGCCTAGGCATGATGTAAATGGATAGTACAGTAATGGTTTTGTTATGGGCACAAAGGAGCACTTTAATGGCCAAGGCTTGCATGTTGTGCCCTATTCTGGGTAGCGACAAGACAAAGCCCTGAAGGTTATCCTTTAGATAGATCACACCCCCCCCAACATGTTTGTACAACCTATCCTGCTTAAGAACCTTGTAGCCAGGAATGTGAATGTCAGTACTGATGAGAGGCTGACCAGCCTATAGTTCCCTGCCTCCTCCCTTCTACCACTTTTGTGAAGAGGAACAAAGCCAGAAAAAGGAAATTCTATTTATTTATTGAAATGTTTTACCAGGAAGGCACATTGAGCGACAAGCCGCTCGTCTCCAGATGTGACCTAGGGGGAACAGTACAACAAGAGTGAAACATTAAACATTCAAGTTACAAGATCAACATTAACATACAGTTGTAAGGCAGGTGTTACAAGCAGTGTTACAACAATGCTGCGCATAATAGATAGAAAGTGTGGACAATAATAAGTGCCGAGTTAGTAAGTAAACAAGTGCTTATGTGAAAGAAAGGGGGAAAGGAGAGGGAGGGTGAGGTGGGGGAGGGAAGAATCGTGTTCAAGTTAGATTCAAGTTACAAGATCAACATTAACATACAGTTCTAAAGCAGGTGTTACATACAGTGTTAAAAAAGTGTTGTGCATAATATGTAGAAAGAGGGGACAATAATAAGTGTTGGGTTAATAAGTAAACAAGTGCTTACATGAATGAAAAAAGGGAAAGAAGAGGGAGGGGTGAGGTGGAGGGATGGTAGGGGAAAGGGAGTAGATGAGAGATACAAGCCCCTGGTGGGGGTAGGAGAGGGACCCATGGAGAGCATTTGGGGTCCCTTACATTCTGTGAGAGATCAAAGGAGGCCAGTAAGGGGGAGCAATTTGGGGGAAGGGCAGAAGAGCTAGAAATTTGGGGGGGTGGGGCTGCACAGGGAAAAATGAAGGTGTCGATACAGAGGTAGGGGTTTATCCAGGGCTTAGAGGAGGGAATTAGGGTGGGACATGGCAGGAGCAGCTACATGCAAGGTAATTATTGAGTATAGAGCTGATGAAGTAGGCAGAGGATGGGAGCCGGATTTGAGGGGGGGAATGAATTCTAAATTTTTGGGAGGCGGTGAAAGTAAGCAGATTGGCCAATTTGGGTGGATTTGAGGGGGACTACCAGGGTGCAGAAGTTGGTTCATCTAAGGGAATGGGAGGATGGGGGGTTGTTATAAAGGAGGAGGTGAGTTAGGAATGGAGCTCACCCAACCAGTGCTTGGAGGTGAATTTAGCACAGTGGGAGAGTTGCCTATTTGTAAGAGAGGGGAAGGATAGGGCACAATAAAGATCGCAGTGGTAGTGTGGGGGCATCCAGGGCAAAGCAGCAGAAGGAATTGAAAAGGGTGTCCAGTCTGGCAAAGGAGGACTTAGGGGGAGCACCATAGACTATATCACAGTAGTCGTAAATGGGCAGTATCATCGTCTGAACAAGTTCGCACCTAACCGTAAAATACTTTTATACACAAAGAACATCAAATTTATGGAATAAATTACATGAATCCATTATTTATAAGTGAAAGTAAAGACATTTTTAAAATAAAATTAGACACATACATAGTAAATGGGGGAAATATGAATTACTATAGTTTTTCTAAAAGGATCTGATTTTGGGTCTCTGCCTTTTTCGCTCCTTAATTTTCATGTCACATTTCAAGTGATGTGCCCTCTTCTAGTCATCTGGAACCACTCGTGTGTTGAGTCACTCTGTGAATATGGCTACCAGAGGCACTGCTATCTCCCCCCACAGCTGCTTCAATATTCTCAGGTGTATGCCATCTGGCCCCATTGCTTTGTCCACCTTCAGTTTTGTGAGCTCCTCCAGGACTCTCTCCACAATAAATGGACTGGTGTTCACCCCTTCCCTTCGTATATGTTGCCCAGCTGTGGTCCCTGACACTCTATCTCTTCAGTGAATACTGAACAGAAGTATTTATTCAGTATTTCCCCCTTCTCCAGGTCTCCCTCCTTAACCTCTCCTTCATCTCCTCTGAGCCTTACAATCACCACCCCGGCTTTCCTTCTTTCGCTGATGTACCTATAGAATGCCTTTTCCCCTTTCTTCACTGTCTGCACTAATCGTTCCTCAGTCCATGCCTTTGAGCTCCTAACAGCCTTCCTTGCTTCCCTTAGACACTTTAGGTACACCTTCCTCTCTTCCTCCTTTTGAGTCTCCTTATATTTCCTGAAATCTGCCCTTTTGGGCCTTTTGTCTGCCACATCTTTCGAGAACCATAGTGATTTCCTCCTTTTCTTGCCTTTGTTTTCTAACCTGATGTATTGGTTTGTCACCTCCTCCATATCTCCTTTTAGGTGTTCCCACTGCTTCTCAACTCCCCCTCCTTGCCATGGCTTCTTTGATACATCTCCCCATCTTAGCAACATCCACCCTTCTGAAATTTAAGACCCTTGCATTTGTGTGACTTGACTGTGTCCCCATGTTAAACCACACTATGTGGTCATCACTGGACCCCAGTTGACCTTCTGCTCAGACTTCTGTGATTCTGTCACCTTTGATCAGTACTAGCTCCAGAATCACCCTGTCTCTAGTGGGGTCAACCTCTTGCTGCCTGAGGCCTGCCCTGTAGGGAATCTAGGATGTCTCGGCCCATGGTTGAGGTAGCTGCTGGGTGGTCCAATCCACATCTGGCATATTGAAATCACTCAGCAGCATAACTTTCCTTTTTGTTGCTCTTTCATGTATTTCATCTACTAGCTCTCTATCCACCTTGTCCCCCTGTACTGGAGGCCTATAGATCACCCCTGTGTGGATTGTTGTGCCATTACCAGACTCAAGGGTGACCCACAGTGTTTTGGCTTCCCCTTGTCTACCCTGTACCCGCCTTTATACCTTCTCTGACATACAGAGTCACCCCCTCCTTTTTTACTCCCATATCCCTCCTGAACAGAGCATAACCCAGTACATTTATGTCCCATTCATGATTAGCAGTGTACCAAGTCTCTGTTATTGCTGCTATTTCCAGGTCCATCTCTACTAGGAAGGTCTCCAGGTCTGGGATTTTATTTCCAAGGTTGCAGGCATTTGTAACCATGGTCTTCAATGTTTTGCTGACCATCTTCCATCTTCTTCTGTTTTTGCTCACCTGCTTCTTCTCCCCTCAGCATTTTTTTTCTTTTTCTGCTTCGATTCCTCTGCTTTTCCCTTTATGCCTGGTTCAGGTGTCCCTGTCATCCACTCATCTTCCTGCTCCTCAGTTCTGGTTTCTCTGCCTTGTGGGGGTGGGCTGCTAGAGTTTTCCTTCTCCCGTAGGCTCCCCTTTTGGCTAGTTTAAATGCTCTTCAGCAAAGTAAACTGCTCATTGAGGACTGCTTTCTTCTTCCTGGACGGATGCAGTCCATCACCCTTGTATGAGGCCAAATTGTTCCAGGTGGGTCCCCAGTCCCCAGTGAAGCCATACCCCTTCTCATTGCACCAGCCCTTCAACACTGTGTTGAAGCATCTTATATGGAAATTCCTATCCCCCCTCACTGCTGTGGATTGGTAGCACTTCTGAAAATGTCACAGAGCTTGCTACCTTCCCCAGGTACCCTCCCAACACTCTGAAGTCTGTCCTGCACCTGCTCAAAGCTTTCTCTGTCCTTGGATAGATCATTTGTTCCAAGGTGGAAAACAATATCCAGCCCCCCTCTCCTTGCCATCGCTTCAGTGATCCTCTGGTTCCACTCCTCCTCCTCCTTCAAAGCTGTGCCTCCTGGAAGGCACTTGACCTCTCTTTCCTCCCTTTTAAATGTACCCATATCCATCCCCTGGACAACTGAGTCCCCCAACAAGATTAATTTCTTCTTCCCTTGGTGTCCTCTTTCTCCCACTGGGTCTTCCTCCAGGAGGACCATCACCTCCCACCCCCGTTGTAGCCTCAGGTTCCCTTGAAGGACTCTCCTGTTCCTCCAGAACAGTATAGGAGTTCTTGATCTGGACTGGGTGGGGGATGTGCTTCTGGCCCCCCTCCCTGACCCTCCCTGAGCCCACCATAATCCATCCCACTCTCTGCCTGGGCAACCCACTGTAGTGGTGGCTGGGGAATGGTGGTCTCTGGGCGGGGGCGAAGGTCCCCAGTACTCCTGCTGGCTCGGCCTGGAGACTGGCCACCTCTGCCCTCAGCTCAGAGAGGTGCCTGCAAATGGGGCAGCACTGCAGTACCAGGAATGTTCTCTTGAAGACTGCTGCCCCACACCCAGTGCACTGTACCACTCCCTGCATCTTTCTCTTCTAGTTTATTCCTCCCCCTTGTACCCTGAGCCCTGTGGTTGCTCTTTATCCCTCTAAAGTGTTTTTTTAACATCCCTCCCTTACCCTTTACTGCCTACTGCATTTGTACTGATCTACTGAATAGTACACCCCTTGTATTGCTGTTTGTATATCAGAGAGGCTACTTTATCGTACTGTGCTAAAAAAATTCCCCTGTGCCTTTAAGAATGTGTGGCTTATCGGATGCCTATAAAGGTGGATCAAACCTGGAGTGGAAGGAAACGGGGGCGAGTTTGACTTCTGTGTGCCACTGAAAAAAAAAATCATTTAAATCAACCTGGCTCCTCAGAAACTATACAGGTAATAACAAAGAAACCCATTTAAACAAGCAAACTGTATCCAGCTATTCAGGAATCTCTCTAATGTTAGCTAGGTTCTGCAAAGTTAACACAAAGCTAGTAATTTAACAGCAAATCCCCTGAAATGTGAGCCTTGCTAATTACTACAGCTGAAGGTCCAGCCACACCCATTTAGAAGCTGCTTGAAATCTCCAGAAATGGAGCACAAAAACAAAGGCCCTATTCAGCCTCCAGGCAGCCTGAAGCTAACAAGTTAACTCAAAGGCAGTAATGTAACAGAAAATCCCCTGAATGTGAGTCATACTACTTAGTGCTTAAATTAATGGATCAGGGACTACAGACAACATGGTATGGAAGATTTGCCACCCATATCTCTCTACCACTTCTCTCTTACAAAAATTTCTTCGGAATACCATTGTAATACCTGTTCTTTACCATTGTACTACCACTGTGATTTCCAATGTAGTACCATTTTGGGTTTCATAAATGGTATCACAGTGGATCTGTTTCAATTCCATTGTGATACCATTGTAACCATTGTGATACCACGCAGTGCTAGTTTACTGGTAACACCACCTCTGCTGGTACCACAGTAGTAGCCATGTGCACCATTGTGATACCATTGTTTGTTGGTATCACAGTGGTTTTGTTCCAATTCCACTGTGATACCACTATTTTGTTGGTATTACAGTGGTTTTGTTCCAGTTCCAGTGTGAAACCATTTGTGTCCACTGTGATACCATTGACACACAGTGGTAGCACAGTGGCAAACACTTGTGCAGTGGCAACACAATGGATTTGTTTCAATTCCATTACACTACCATTGTGACCACCATGGTACCATGTGTCAGTGGTAGCACAATGGGTGCACTTGCAGTGGTAATATAATGGTCTCATTCAATGCCTTATACTGGTGGTACCACAATGGTCATGCAGCATGGTATCACAATGGTCTGCGTGGGTCACAGGTGTCACACTGATCACACTGTAGGGGAAAACCTGCCAGTGGAGTGATTCAAAAAAAGTATTAAGCCACATCCAACAATATCAGACATCCACACATCTTTAATGTAGGTGCCATCCAACATTAGCTAATCACCAGCTGTACGTTGGAAATCCCACCAAAGTTATCTATACACCAGTCATGCCCTGTCTATGCCACACAGTGTCCACCTAGCCATGGCGCTGCTTCAGTGCAGAAACCCTCCTTGTTCACATGGTAAGCACAAAGTGACCTTGTGGGATACCTTGTCTCCCAACAAAAATGAAAACAATAAAGTAAATGGCCTCAATTCTACCTGTTCTTAGATGTAGGGGAAAGGGTCTTCCTGGGAGTGCAGACAGTTTCAGTCCATCCTCACATTGCCACCATGAGTTGCTCCAATGACATCTACCTGAAACAGAATTAACACAGCAGCTCAGCTGAGAAGTAACTTTCTTTAGCATAGTATCCTATGCTTTGCTGCAGGTGGGGCAAGAATTGTTAGAGATCACGAGTCCCCTTGCTCTCCCTTACACTGTCATATCCACCAACTCCATGCAAGTCATCACACCAACGTACCCTATCGCATCATGTACCCTGTAACACCTCATAATCCCTTACCCCCATGAATGCTGCCCCTCCCATACCCCTGTGCACGCTGTCACACTTTATGATTCCATACCTTCATGCATGCTGCCACATCCATCTACTGACCACGTGCCTCCATTCACGTTGTCAGACCTAATAACCACACACATACCATCACATCCATCATCCCCCATACACCCCCATCAAACTCACTGACCAGTACCAATATGTATGCAATCACACCTCACGACCCCATACCTCCCATGCATGCTGTCACACCAACTGATCCATAACACCATACCCGCTGTCACACCTCATTATTCTATACCCTCATGCATGCTGTCACGCCCACTGACCACACGCACATGCTCTGCGGTAAAAAAACAGCATGCATGAGCAGTGAGATCAGAGCATCAATTTGAAGAGCTATTATTGTAACCTACAGTACCCTGCCACATGGCAGATTATGCAGAACTAGAAAGAAGACTAGAATAGCAATGCCCCTCAATGTTTCCAGGTGTGAGTGCATTGAGCACGGCTCCATGTTATGGATGGCAATAAGAACTGGAAGCACTACTTACCTGTAGCATGATTGTTGTGAGCCCTTACATGGACTGGTTGAATCACAGCTCCTGATTTTTTTATGTTCTTTCTAGTTGTGTGATCCTGCAGATGATAGGCTGATGTGAGGGTTGAGAATCCTGGATAAAGTCCATGAGTCACCTGCTTGCTTGCCTCCCTCCTTCAGGGCCACAGAGCAAGTTCCCTATTTGAAAAGCAACAGTATGTGCATAGACACCAGGATAATATGAAATATAATGATTATACTACTTGTGTGCATTCCTTGCCCAACTGTTACGATAAAGCCACTTGCACTTCCTGCTGTTTTTTCCTCACAGAGATACATTAGCAGTCTATCACTTGCTCACAATACCTTTGCTCTTTTGCTGCACCTGCCCCTCAGCCTCTCCCCAAAGCACCTGACATATTTTAGGCTGAGTCTTTTCTCCTTGATTCCACCTAATCTGCCCCCGCATGCCAGCAACAGCTCTACTCTTCCCTATCCTGACCCCTCAGAGGCCAATCTTTTTCCGGCTGGAAAAAATTCTGTGTTGTTGCCCTAGAGCCAGGTACCAGCCCAGGCTCAGCCCATAGCTTGCAAACACCTTTCAGAGGCAGCATTCCAGCATAAACAAGGGGGTCACTATCAGCGTGTTTCCCTACTCAACCCCCTCAGTGCATCTGGAGCAGCAACACTCAGCACCTCTCCCAGTGGGTGTCTTGGCCTCCTGGCATCATGCTATCCTGTTCTTCAAAAGGGTCACAGACAAAGCTTGCCTGCTACCTAGCCCATGTTTTACCTCAAGGGGCTACCTCTGCCCATGGTGGAAAAGCAGCTTCTACTGGCCTTTATCAATTAGAAATGCCAGACCTTCTGAATCTTGGAAGATGACCTAAACCTGGGAGGGAGGCAAAGACTTACCATCCTTAATAATTTACTCAGGGCTATCCCCACACATTTATGTTGGCACTGTGAAGGAAAGACCCTTAAGCTGACAGATCTGCTTTAGTTCAAAATGTTTCTTCCTGCAGGGTTAGGAAATGCTGTGTGAGAACCTGAACACACTCGCATTCTGCTTGTTGCATTCCTGCTGGTTCTGGCATTCTGATCCCTGATGTTTCACTACAAATGCATTTACATGATATGTGGGCCATGGGCATTGGCAATGCAAAGAGTGCAGGAGACAGGCAAGGCACAGTTGTGATTGTATCATTACAGCATGCCTACCTAGCATATAGAATAGATTTCTTCCCTGGGTCCTGAGGAGCCTGGGATGGGTGTCTCAGAGTGACGTCCAGTCATACCTTTAAAAAAAAAAAAGAATAGCCATGGGGTTACAAAGGATCCATAGTTCTTCAAGAACCAAATGGGACTAATAGGGAAAGTTAAACATAAGCAATAGTTATCTGATATGTAGAGAGTCTGTGCCCTGTCAGATTGGGGTCAGTGTCCTCTTAAACCTGTAGAAATAAAGGAAAAAAAGGATTAGTATAAGGAAAAAATAAAAACAATAGTAGAGACAGAGTTCCAGAAAGGTACAAAAGCTAGAAGGAGAGCACAGATATTAGGCACACAAGCAGGGTGATCCCTAGTTCAAATCCCACCATGGTAACTGGCTCACAAGATATGACCTTGGGAATGTCACATGACCTCCCAGCTTTACAACTGTGTTGAAAATGGCTGTCATTGTGAACTGGTCAGGGGAGTAGCCAGGCCCTAGCCTTAAAATGTAGGTCTTCATTTTGATGCAATACTTTTAACATAATAGGCCTTAATTCTTCTTCCCATGGATACTACATGAATCAAGGCCACTGTTTTTCGGTTTTTAACGGAAAATCCAGTAAAATTCCGGAATTAGGGCTGCCTGAAAACCGGTAAAAATGAAGATTTCATGGAATCTGGCATTTTCTATCAGATCAATAAATCTACAAAAAAGTCTGTTTTTCTCTTAATTCCTTCCTGTACTGTTTTTAGTTTGCTTTATTTAATGCTCTGTATATTAAGCCTTCTTTAACTCTGATAATTTATGTACATACTAAAAGAATGATAACAGAATCCCGGTAAAATCCGGAAATTAGAGTAACAATCACCGGTGAAATTCCGGAATCTTAAGTCTTGAAAATGGAATTTAATTGTTTTAATCACCTTAAATCAGTGGCCTTGTACATGATATATACAGCATGTAACAATACTTGGGCCTTAAGGGGTGGGTGGATGAAAATAACTGATGCCACACATGCCCCAGCCTCCAGCCCCGGACCAATGAACAAGGGTACAGCAATGGTTAACACCAGGCACAGTTCCAGCTGAGTTGGCATTGAACATGGCACCAAACACTGACAGCAGTGCAAGTGGTTCAGTGTGGAATTGATAGTGCATTTGGTACAGCAAGTGCTGGCATTTTGCATAGAACAGCAAGCTGGCAGCTGTGCAAGTGGCACCATCTGGTGATGGCAGTGTACATGGCACAATAGAGTGGACAGTGCATATGGCAATGCAGTGATTATAGTACATGAGTCACTGTGCCATGTTGGCAGAGAATGTGGCACAGCACAGAGTCAGCAGGGCATATGTCACCGCATAGAGATGGTGTTGCACATGGCACAGTACGGTGGTGTCATTGTGTGTGGAACAGCGAGATGGTGGCAGTGCACATGACACTGTGATGAGGGGAGTGCATATGGCACAGCACGGAACCAGCAGTGCTAGCCTTATCAGTTGAGGGCTACAGAGAAAAAATATTGACCCTAATGAATGAGCTACTTACTGACAGTTGTTTTGACTATTGATAAGTTCATCCCAAAAAGTTAAGGTTTACCCCTTATATATCCTAACAATTCTGGTCCAAACCTCACTCCCACCATCCAGTGCTTGGATCAGCCTCCACCCCCCGCAGCCAACTACCCTCCTCTCTGCTTGATCACCCTTCCAGGCACCAGGCAAT
The DNA here is from genome assembly GCA_016271365.2 of Neoceratodus forsteri. Taxonomy (NCBI): domain Eukaryota; kingdom Metazoa; phylum Chordata; order Ceratodontiformes; family Ceratodontidae; genus Neoceratodus; species Neoceratodus forsteri. The sequence goes on along the minus strand of CM028130.1, from coordinate 661,217,983 downwards.
CCTCCATGCAGCTGAACAATCCTTCTAACCTCAGCCTCTTTCATGATGAGCAACCTCACTAGAGCTAGAGCACCACACAGCCTCCAGACCAGGCTCTTCATCAGTCAACCACCCTCCCTGCATCCGGACCAGCCTTCAATCACATGACAAGCAACCTCCATGTAGCTGAAGCACCCACCCAAGCCTCCCCTCTAACAGACCCCAGTCTCTGCATCTGTTCCCCCAAGCCCCTGGACCAGCATTCCCCCAGCCAACCACTCTACCTAGAGCTGAACCCACCACAAGCCCAGTTCCAGCCCCCCAGTCAACCACCAACCCTGCAGCTGGACCTCCCTTCCATCCCTGTACTAGCCTCCCACCCACCAACCACTCTCCCTGCAGCTGGCTCACCCTTTCATGCCCTGGACCAGCCTCCCCCAGCAGACAACCCTCCCTGCAGCTGTACCCCCTGGGACCATAGTTCCCACCTATGGAACAGCCTGCCCCTGCTGAGCTCCCTCCTTGGAGCTGGACATCCAGATGACCACCCTTCCCAGGAGCTGGACCCACCCTACCTCCAGAGCAGAACCTCTCCCGGACCACCCTTCCTTCAACTAGACCCCCCTCCCTAGGTCATCCTTCCGCAACTATGGACACCATACTTCTCAATGTAGTGTAAGTAAAATGTGAGACACTAAACATACAATACATACTCCAAAATTCAAACTGACACCAATTACATGGATTCAAAGAATCAGTTAAAAAAGGCATGCTTTTCAGAAACAGGAAAATTACTCAAAAAATTCTTCCATACATACTAACATACTATTTGCCAGCAGATTAGGCCTTACGGTCTATCGAGTCTGCTCGAACCTAGATCCTTAGTTGGGTGCCGAGACCCTCCCATCCCTTGTTCTCTAGAAATCCCTATCATCCATCCCCACCCCCACCCCCGGTACAGAAAAGAGAGATTTTAATAATCAGCAGTCTTCGAAAAAGAAAACAAAACAAAACAAAAATCAAGCATGTACACTTATCCCAGCACTACTATTTAATTTAATGTAATGGATTTATATACAGTATGCTATAGTTTTAATAAAATAAAATATTAAATGCAAAAAAAAAAAGAAAACAACAATACAGCCTTCCCACCCCACTTCGAGTCAGTTTACAAACAAACAGCATATGCAGCAAATATAAATTCCTACACAAGTACTGTACATAAGATGATATTTTCATAAACAACAGTCAACAGTTTTAGAAACCCATAAAAACAAGCACAAGGGTTCCAGCATTACTATTTAATGGATTAACACAAGCAAATGTTTTAATCAAATACAATTTCAAATGCAAAAAAAAACATAATCCCCTCCCCCTCCTCCACACACTTTCAAACACTTAAATATCTGTAGTAAATAAATCTTTATCAATCTGCAGGTTATTCCAGATTTTCTCAGATAAAAATTTGTGAAGTCTTCTCTCTAAATATAGTACTGTACCTGCAAAATGTGGGAATCTAGTTAATCCATGCAGATTTCCCAGCCCTGAGCTGTTCAACTGCCTGATTCAAACATGGAGAAGTTTCAGGAAGTCAGATGAGGAATTAAGTCACATGCATCTCTTGATGGCCCATTTTTGGGAGTTATCGTTTTTCTTTCTGCAGGACTAGATGTTTAAAGTGAAAGAAACACCACCCCAGTGATGCTGAGGGTTCAGACACTGGATCCCACACCTCGCGCCACTTCAGCAGCCTGGGTTCAGGAACGATCTCGGTTTGCCTTGGAGCCAGCTGAGGGGGAGGGCTGGAGCAGGATTTCCCCTCCTGGGGTGGATGCCCTCTCCTCCGTAGTCTCGCACCCATTGGGTGGAGGTCCAATGGGTGCGTAGGTGGCAGGAGCAGTGACACAAATCTGGGGTGGGGTGGAAGGGCTTACCGGATCATGGTGTGCTCGCATGCCTCCATACGTGTGTATGCATGTGCATGCCATGACCCTAGAAAAGGGGAGAAAACAGTTAAAAGACAAAATTGTATATGGAAAAAAAAGGAAAAAAGAAAGTGAAAGAAACATATTAAAAGTTTGACATATAACTTGTATAATTATTTTATTCTTCCTGGTAGATAAGAACATATGGAATTTATGTGATGTTCTTTTCCACAATAAAAATGAGTTAAAAAAGGCCAGTTTTACAAGATGCAGTAATTATTATAGCTTGAAGTGAGAAAGAAATAATGTGACCCACTGGGATTTGAACCCAGGCTTGTGATTTAAAATTGCTTATCCGTGGCTAATATTGCATTAAGAGAAAACATTTGGTTGTCCTAATTATTGTAGAAAATTAAATGGAGGGGCAAAGGATTAATATAGGAGGGCTGTATTAGGGAACCCACTTTTTTAACCATTTATTTACCAAGAACATAGTCAAACTGAGGTATTTCATTTTCAGCAAGCTCTTACAGGAGCAGTATGGGAAGCCTTTTTCAGCTCCCCTCTCTATTTGACCATGCTTTTGATTGGCTGTGACAGGCTGGCAGTTGTGCATGTATCTTTGCATAATGCCCACTGATGAAAAAGTATCAGTGCCAGAGTGCTCCATAACATAAAAATATCACTGTGCCAGTTTAGAATATTGGCCTCATATTCAAAAGGAAGTGCCAGCGTTAACATGGTTTGCACCAGCGCTACCTGGGTTTGCATTTGCACTTGTAGTGGTGCCATAATCAAAGGCCCATGTAGGGCCCCCTAAGCCCAGCTGTGCCTGGGCACTAAAATACCTCCTATGCAAAAGAGAGGGTCCTCTCGTACATATTAAGGCAATGGCATTTTCAAAGGTTTGTGGCAATGGTAAACAGCCCCCAATGTGACACTGTATCACCACTGAAAATCAGCTCTAAATGGGGCACTAATGCTGCACCCCTTACCACAAAGGCAAGGCAGTTATACTGCAGCTGCCCACTCCCAGACATCCATTCCCATCACTGTAAATACACTCTTGTGGTCTAGTGTGTCCCCCATGATCACCCATTCCCACCACTCGCAGTGATCCCTGATGGTGTACTGTGTCCTCAATCACCCATTCTCATCACCATAAATGCTCCCTGGTGACTAGTTGTACCCCAATCACATGTTTTGACACCTACAAGGTATCGCTGGTGGTCCAGTAACCCCCCACCCGTACTGCCTACTCACAAACCACTTCTCAACACCCCCCCAACCAGGATGACCAGAGATCTTTGCAGCCCAATATGATGACCAGCACAGCCCTCCTTTCACCTCCTCAGTTGGTCACCATATGAGCTGTCAGTAAGTGTAATACTGTATGCACACACACTGATAGTTTATAAGGCAGCTCATTGAGAAGGTGAGAGGAGGGTTAGACTCAGGGGAGCATTGATGGTGATGGGAACAGGTGAGCAGAGAGGTACCACTAGCCACCAAGGCTTCCAGAACAGTGTCAATGGCACTAAGGGGCTGCTGCACCTCATGCAAATGAACCCATAACGGGCTTGCAAATGTCTCCTTAGCACGTTGCATGCCCAGTGGGCTCATTTACATATTGGCACTGAATATTGCCCACAGGGGTCTTGGTACCACCCTGTTTTAGGCAGCACTATACCCTGCAGGCTATATATGGCACAGGTCCATGCTGGCATCATTACCGCACCTACCCTGCAACAATACGACCCTATATTCATTCAGATAGTAACATGCACTATCCAACTGAATATCGCAGCTGCCAGGTTGGGCACAAGTGCAGTAGAAGTATTTTTACAATGCTTGCACATCTATTTAAATATCAGAGTCATTGTGTTTAAAAGGACACCTTTTTTAAAAAGCTCCACTGCTCACCTTGTAATCTTCTCTCTCCATTCTTCCTCTGATAGAGCAAATTTGGGAATTGTTTTTCCTTTTTACATGAGAGATTTTTTGCATATTTTAAATCACACTACATCCCTCCTGACCGATCTGCCACCAATCCAGCAGCTACACTGATGACACTGCAGAAATCATGTATACTCACTCCTGGTCTTTAGAGCAAGCTGCAAGGACCAGGAAATACTATTTTTTTAAAGGGAAACTCCAATAACTGTGGTAATTGTAGCAACTGCTGCAGAAATGCCCTATTTGGGCTTTATCATAAAAGTAAATTTTATTTAAAAAGATTGACTCCATGCATAATGGCTGCAGAGCCCTGAGCAGACACCTTTCACACCCTGAGTAGCTTCTGCCACACAAGTTATACTGATGATGGCTACCAACTCTTCCATTTGTTGGTAGCCCTCATTAGCATACCCTTTTAAATTTACATTTATGCAAAAAGCCCTAATAGGGTTTTTCTGCAGCAGCTGCAATTACCATGGTTATTGGAGTTTATCTTTAAATCAAATAGTTTTTGTCCTCAGTGCAGGCAGCAAAAACTGGAAAAACTGATGGCAAATGGCTGTGAGTTGCAACAAGGGACAAACTCATTAAAGCTAATAATAAAACAAAAAAAGTCAAAGGGTTAATAAGATAGTAGGGTTATAAAGAGATAGAAATGTGTGGAATGTTCAAACATAACAAGAAAGACTGACAGAAGGAAGGTCAGGGGTGGTAATTGGCAAAACAATAGTGGATGGTCAGCAACAAGGTTCGAGAAAGAAGAGAGCAAGTAGTCAAGAAGTTATTTGCAAAGAGAAGGAAAAATATGAGGAGGGGAAGAGGAGACAGTCTTGGAGCTGGATTAGAGCAGGGGTGACATTACGGGTAAGTCTCATGAGCTTCAGGTTCAGAGCAGGCAGCAGAAATTGTCAACAGAAAACATACAAATGTTGCAATGAGGGGAAAAGATGTTTAAAAAAAGGTGGGGAAATAAATAAAGCTATACAGACAATGTACCAACCCCTTCTAGTCTTCAGAGAAGGCAGTGGGGACTGGTTAACAGCAAGACACAAAATCACAGCTCCCCCTAGTGACAGATAGTGCATAAATTATTTCATTTTGAAAGCAAACCTTTTTGTGTTTTCTTTCTAAAATTTCTTTTATTCTTTTCATTTTTTTTAAAGCAAAGCAACCTATTATCCATTTTTATAAGTACAATAAGACACTGCTAGGTGGGCATGATGCTGAGACAGACAGCCTTCCAGGGGCAATATAACCCTCCATCTGCAACATAGGGCCTCACTTCACCCTGGGCAGGTGGTTATCTCAGCGTGATGCCCACCCTGTCATGTCTTATTGCTTGCTTATGTGTTTTGAGTGCCCTGATATCCCCCACACCTTACCTTTTTGGTGGTGAGGCCTATGGGGTTCCACTCCCCCTGGATAATCATTTGGCTCAAACCATTGTGGACAGTAACATGGGGCCTGAGAGTGTCAAGATCATCATTCTGCTGAATGTCATGTCTTTTTCAATCTCTCCATAGCACTGTATTCCTCCCTCCTACCTATCACCCAGCAACACATGACAAGAATTCACACCTCCATGCCAGCTGCATAGCCGCTACACACAATAAATAAAATACATAGTAACCTGCTTTACTATCACCCACTATTAGACCATCTCTACTCACCCATGTACAGAGATGGGCGAAGTGGCCCCAATTTGCTCCGCGAAGTGATTCATGGAGTGAAGGCGAATTCGCATAGTGCTCTGCAACTTGAAGCGGAGTATTTTGAGTTATAATGGGTAACGCGAAGTCCATTGAAAACAATGACTTTGCATTACTCTGCCTTCCCAAGCCACTACTCCACAAATTCTTAAGGTGAAGTGCATTGAAAACAATGTACTTCACCTCACTTCACCTTGTTTTTAAGCTTGAAAGGTGAATTTTGCAGTGATTCATGGGATTTCAGGTCACATGGGCTCTAGATTGTTCTGCACAGCCTCAGTTTGGGATAGTGTGTGAAGGAAGTTTTAACAGACAATCTGCTCTGAGAGCTCTTTGCGATTCAAACCTTCTAAAAGCTGTTAATAATGTCTTTTTGAGTCATTTTTTTTTTTTTTGCTGAAACTTTAGTTCATCAATTATAGGAAACCCTCCTGTGCTCATATCATTGAGCATTTATTTGTTTGTGTATGGATTTTGAATGTTAATGTACAACATTCAGTCTGTGTACTGAGGGACAGTGGAAGTGTGCTTTGTGGGAAGGACGTATTTGTGATGTAGGTAGATTAAATTGGAGAAAAAGACAGTGCTTTCTGTTTTGGTGATATTTGTCTTGTATAACTATGTTAATGTATACACAGTAATATTTTCAATAATTCTTGCCATTTTTTCCTGATTGCTGTGGTGCAGCAGTGCATAATTTTAGTTTCTTTAAAATATGTGGTTATATTACTGAAGTTTTCAATTTACTACACATTACTTAGTGTGTGTGTGAGTATGTGTGTGACACGTGTCATCAAATCAGACACATGTTATTGTGCCACGTAATAATTTCAGCAATGTGAACCTGCTATCCACTGCAACTGTGTGATTTTAATACTTCTTTGTGGTATCTTTACTGGTACTAGTACTATTGACTGTTACTGCAGTAGTGTAGTACACTCCCCTTCCCCACGGCCTGCCCCAAGCAGCAAAGGTATTCTTTTCCAGATTTGAATTTCTGATGGTGAGCATTGGTTAGGTGTTGTGCCTTTGCATCTGCGTCTCCTCAGTGCACAGCTCAATCTTAATCTGTCTATGCATTTGCATCCCTTTAGGGCCCAATCTCTATCTGTAATTTAAGTCCCAGTTGTTTCTTTTGCTTCCCTTCAGAGTACTGGACAGGTGTGGTTCATAATTCTGCATGAACATTGTACTCATTAATATGCGTTTTTAAGTTAGGACCATCATCATGAGTCACTCGTGATACAAATCACGTTCTTCATTATCATGGTCACAAATGCAGTCACAAATCACGATTCACGATCACGTCATGAATCACAACACTAATTTTTTGACTAGTTACTTGGATGTATTGTAAGCATGTTTCGTAGTATCTCTCCCGGCTTCACCACCCTGCCATTGTACTCATTAATGAGCATTTGTAAGTCAGGGAGTTTGTGCTACAGCTCCTTGGGGAAGTACAACCATAGGTATTTGCGTTCCCAATACAGTTCCATATTGGTTATCTCACACCATCGACACTGAATCACGTTCTTCATCATCACGGTCACAAATGCAGTCACAAATCATGATTTACGATCACATCATGAATCACAACATTATTTTTTTTTACTAGTTGTTTGGATGTATTGTAACCCTGTTTTGTAGTATCTCTCCAGGCTTCACCACTCCACCATTGTACTCATTAATAAGCAGTTTAAGTCAGGGTGTTTTGTGCTACAGCTCATCGGGGAAGTACAGCCATAGGTATTTGCATCCCTTCCCATGCAGCATGTGAGTTACAGTACTGTAATTAGTGGTGGGCAAAGTGGCCCCAATTTGTTCCGTGAAGTGATTTGCTGAGTAAAGCAGAATCTGCAGAGAAGTCCACAATGTGAAGCAGAGTACTTTGCTTCATAATGAGGAATGCGAAGTCCATTGAAACCAATGACTTTGTGCCATTACGCCTTCCCCAAACCACTTCTCCACCAATTTTAAGGTGAAGTACACTGAAACCAATGTAATTCACCTCACTTCACCCTGTAATTGAGCTCCAAATGAAATTCTGCAGTTATTCATGGGATTGCAGGTCACATAGGATCTAGATTGTTCGGCACAGCCTCAGTTCTGTCCTGGATAGTGTGTGTTCAGTGGTAGCTGGAGACAGTTTGCTCTTAGAGCGCCGCAATTCAAAACTTATAAAAGCTGTTTACAATGCCTTTTTGAGTAATATTTTTTGCTCAAAATTTAGTACAGAGATTGTAGAAAACCCTTCTGTACTCATGTCATTGAGTGTTTATTATTGTGTGTGGATTTTGAATGTTAATTTAGAACAGTCAGTCTGTGTACTGTGAAGTGTGCTTTGGGAGAGGGGTGTATTTGTGGTGTAGGTAGATTAACTGGGAGAAAAAGGCAATCTTTCTGTTTTGGTTATATTTTTCTTGTATGACTGTGTTAATGTACACACAGTAATATTTTTCAGTAATTCTTGACAGAGTAATTGCAGCAGTGTGAACCTGCTATCCACTGCACCAACATGAATTTTTTATACTGCTTTGTGGTACCTTTACTGGTAGTGGGTTGTTACGACTGTGCACTTATCCCCCAACTGGCAAAATGTATTTCTTTCCAGATTTGGATTTGTGACTTGTGAGCACTGGTTAGGTGTTGCTGTGCCTTTTCGTATGCATCCCTTGAGTGTGCAGCGCAATCTTAATCTGTCAGTGCATTTGCAAGGCACCATTAATTCTGGGAGACTGCATTTCTTGTTATGCTCTCATTTCACTTTGTCAGCACTGTGGAATTTTCTGGACACAAAACAGTAGCATTTTGGGGATGCACATTAATTTTGGTAACTCTGTGTGTGACCTGACCACTGCACACATGACTGAGTGCACCATTAATTCTGGGAGACTTTGCATTTCTTGTTACACTCTCAGTTCACTTCATCAGCACTGCAGTTTTCTGGACACAAGACAGTAGTGCTTTGGGGGTGAACATTCATTCTGGTGACTGTGTGGGTGGGATGCTGCCAATATTGTTGTCTCTCCCCCTTACTTCGTGTTTAAGGCGGAATGACAATGCGAAGTAATAATAACAAGGCGAAGTGAGCCTTTCCTATGGGGCACTCCATGTAGCAAAGTGCCAACGCAAAGTGGCCACTTCGCTTTCACTTCACCTGTGGATTTTAAATTTGCTGCATCTTACCCATGTAATGGATTATCCATAAGTTTATTGGCACATACTTGTTGTTTCATGGTCATTAGTGTATTAGCCACCAATGTGGCATTTGTTAATGGTAGGAAATGCTCATTACAATAATTTAATGAGTTTAAATTCTTCCATTAAAAATTACTTTTGATGAGATTGAATAGAAATAATAAATATTTAATGGGTTTTAGTCATCGTTCATTAATGGGTATCTTAGGAATTTAGTGCAGTAAGCAAACAATACTTTCAAAACTAATATCAATTTAATGACAAAAAAATAAAGCCATTAACAAATTGCAATAAGATTTAATGGTGAGAATTAATGGGTTTAACTAGATTTATTGGAAAATTAATGGGAAATAATGGCATTTGAATGTATCTTGTGAGCGGTAGTATTTAGATTCCACAGAAAATAATTGTATAAGTTTTGGTTGTATAGAGCAGAATAAGAGTTGAGAAGGGATAATATCCCATTTTGCTTCCCTGTAAATATATGTTCTACTGGAAAACAATGGAAATTGTGGACTGCATATTGAAACAGTAATTCAAAAGAAAACTCCTGCACAATTGGGGTCACATATTTGCTTCAGTTTCTCATAAGGAAAACTAAGAGATACAACTGATTGTATTCTTCATGTACGATTTAGTGTGAATTCAAAAAATTGTACTTTTCAAGAGCACTGTAGATCTATTTCAAATCTTCATTCTGTAATAATTTTAAATAAATAATCAGTTAAATACTTCTTAGAATTTAATGTTCTTTGAGGCAGTATTCTTCTGATGATGATAAAGCAAGCAATAATACCCAATAGAGTGAGAGGGATTGGGCAATATTGGACAGCCCAGGGGCGTGATGATGCCCAACACTCCAGGCGGAGGGCCTTATAGCCCCTGGAAGGTCTGGTATTGCCCATACTGCCCACTCTGGAGAGTATTATTGTGCTTAGAAAATAGGCATGTATGTAAATTGTAATTAAGTAATAAAATAACAGATGAAAGCCCTTTGAAAATGAATAGAAAGTGTAGAAAAAGTTTTTGTAAAGTAGCCTCTCTGTGTGCTGTTCCATTTACTGTTGCCTTCCCTCCTCTCTCTCTCTCTCTCTCTCTCTCTCACACACACACACACTGGCAGAGTTGACTAAGCTGTTCTTTTGTATGAGCCCCCATCTACAGTACTTGCAGAACAGATGGAGCTTTTTGTAAAGTTGTTCCCCAAGGTTGTCTGCTGCAATTGCTTTTGAGGTAAACATTTTTTATCATTCTCAGCCATTTCTTTGTGTTGGAAGTGCAGCTGACAGGTGCATGACCTTGCGTGACCCTGGTAATGAAACCAGGAAGTGCAGAATGCGAAGTATGCCTAAAGGAACTTATCAGTAAACTGTTCCCGTTTTTTGGTTTTATTTTGTTATTGAACTCAGCTGCAGTATACAGCTACAATACTGTAGCATGATGGTGGAGGTAAGGATGCGGTCAGTTGATGTATCGTGAGTGAGACTTGAGACTGAAGGTTGGGACTCAGAGCTGTAGATTGAGGGAGGTTGAGTGAGCCAGCACCACAAGAGAAATGTAAGCCAGGGAAAAAATGTTTTATTTTTTATAACTGTGGCTAGAAGGAACAGAGACAGCTGAGGAGCAAGTGTCAATGTTTGACAGTTGCAGCATTTTTGTAGAGACTGTTGTGGGGCTGTTCACTCACTAAATGAGATATAAAACACTGCAGCTGGCAAATTCGGGGTCCCCATGGATACCATAAGTAATAGGGCATCCCAAATTTGGACTTGTTTTCCACCTGGCTCTATCTGAAGTTAATGTACCCCCTTGCTATGGCTCTCACCCAATCAGAAGCCTCATAGTATCTAGCCCATTTTCTAAAGATGATTAAAAAATATTAAAATTTGACTTCAAAGACAAATTAATGACTGCTTTAATACTAAATTGAGTATTCAACTTTGGTGACAAGTAATTTATCTTAACAATGCGTTACAGAACAGAGTATGATGAGATTAATACTGATATCACTGTGCTACCACAGGAGTCCAGGGTTGCTGTGAGATATATCAAATCCTGAAATGTCAAAATAACGTACTACCATGGTGCTACCATTGTGCCAGTGTTTGGGAGAACTTACAAAAATCTCAATATTACGTGATAACATTTTATTACCAGTGTGTATGTCTGTGAGAGAGATAATAGTGAAACATGCCTTAGGGATACCATTGTTTGTTTTGTTTGTTTGTTTAGTTTTTGTTGACCAGGTAAGTGCACTAGACAAATCCTGCCTATTTTCAGGCACAACCTGGGGGAGGGGGAAGGGGATTCAGATGAAAGCAGTTGGTGGTATTTTTTTTTTTAGTGACTTTTTTTTTATGATTGTGCCAGTGGACTACCAGTGTTCCAAAGAAAATCTATATGTTGCCTACCGCTGTGATACCAGAGTACCACTGTTTAGTATCAGTGTGGATTTTTCAGTTTACCACAGTATTGCCATAGTTATACCACTGTATTGGTATTGTGACAAATTCGGTAAAGGCTTCCACCACACTTGGGCAGCATAGACAAAATCCATGTACCAAGGGAAGGCAGGTGAGCATGTGTCCTCATTTCATTTTGTCAGGTGGTGGTATCCAAAAAAAGAAAAGCACCAGTCAATGCCAGTTATACACATCTTTAGATGCTGGCTACTGTTAAAGCAGGAGTGCATGACAGAAGTGAACATTTTGACATATACTTTTTTATTCTATTTCAGATTGACCCTTTTTTCCACACTTGTATGATACCTCCCCCCCCCCCCCAATTTTAAATCTGTATTACCACCTCTTACTAAAATGAGCACTTATTTTAATAAGGCTTGACTCAGGTTTTCTCAACTGTTTTACACACCTGTTCTCCCGTTAGGGAGACAATGTAGTATAGTAGTTAAGAGCACTGAGCTGCGGACCTGGAGAGCTGGGATTGAATCTCATAGCCAACACTTGTATACTGTGCAATCATTAATCAGTCTTACTCAGTTTTTGAGACAGAAGGAGGCACCTAGTCCATCAAGAGTGTCTAATACATTTTAGTGGGCGTATTGTTCCTCAGTTTTAATGGAGAAGTCTTTTAACTTTCCTGTGTTCCCAGAACACACCTCGAAACAAGCCATGGCTTAATGTGTCTTTTCTAGCGAATATTTGTAAAAAAAAAAACAATAATAAATAAGGTTAAGAGGATGTGTCTGATGCAATGCTAGTTCATTATAGTTACATGGAAAGTGATCTTAAATAATAGGTGTTCAAAAGTAACAGAAAGTACTAATTAAAACCTGGTCCAAGCCATATTAACCTCACGGGACAACAGGTGTATGAAAACAGCTGAGAAAACTGAAGAAAACCTGGTTCAAGCCTTATTAAAATGAGTGCGTTAAATGTATTTTTATTGGTAGCATTGTATTTAGCTATAGTTAATGTCTGAGTGATTTTTTTCTTTTTTTTGTAATTATGTGAGAATGTTTCCTGTAGGTAGTGTTTATATGCCATGAATCTCAGTGGAACTCACCTCCCTCCCTCCCTCCTCAATGTCTGTGGCTCAGCCTATTCCCTCCACAAGTCTTCAGGATCTTATGATGACTGATTGAGGTGGCATTGATTACGGAATGCCAGAACCAAGTCTGTCTCACAGGGAAAAGGCAGTTAGTTTGCCTCAAACCTTCTGATAAGTCTTAATTCTCAAAATAAGTACTGAAGGGTTACCCACTCCATATTTACCCCCTTCTCATGTATCCATTCCCACACTCAAGCTCAACAACCCATCTATTGTCATTTACAAGCATGTGGAGGTAGCTGCTGTTTTTAACATGCATGTCACCATCTGTGACATCACTACTATTCCCGTTTCCACCTCCTCTTTCACTGCTGCACATCCATTATCCTCATCCACATTTGCTTTCACTCCAGTCACTACCTCTGCTGTTCTGTCCACTGTTCTTTCTCTAAATACCTCAAAGGGTCATAGTCCTGATGATCTTGACCCCAAACTCTTGTACCTGTCGGCTCCTGCTATTGCCCTCCCTCTCTCAGTACTTCTGAACCTCTTCTTTCACCTCTCAACAGTTTGTAAATGCTATAGAAACTTGCTAATGTCCTTCTCTTACACAAAGAATGCAACACCTGCACCCCAAGGAACTATCAACCTATATTCCTCATTCCCACTCTGGCTAAACTGCAGGAAAATTTGCTTTTCACCCAGCTCTCTAACTTTCTTGATTCTTCCTCCTTTCTCCCCATTCCAGTCTTTCTTCCACTGAGACAGTTCCAGTTTCCTCCCTGTTACATGTCAATGACTCCATTCTGAAAGGAATGGATCAAGCTTAAGTATCAGCTTCCATCTTTATTATCCTAGCCAAGGTTTTTTACTCTGCTGTATATCCCTTACTTCTTGACAAATTAAAGGCTGCTTGGATCTCAGTCTCTGCCTTCAGGTGAATATATTCCTACAGTACCTTTCTAGTTGGAGCCAGTCAGTCCAGGTTGGTAATTACTTCTCATGTCCCCTGCCAATCACCTCCAAGGTGCCACAAGGCTTTATTCTGGGCCCAGTCCTCTTCTAAGTTCTCCTAAGTGACCACCCTTCTGCCTATGTCTCAGCCAACATCCATATGTACACTGATAACTCTTTTCTTGTTGCCCATTGATAGCACTGTACCTTTTGCCATTGGAATGTCCATGCCTCTGTTGGGACAGTCCTTACAGTGTGCCTTTGTCAATATTCAGTGCTCATTCTGTGCCAACCAGCTCTCACTAAAAAGTCAAAATTACAGTCTCCATGCTAAATGGAACCCACCAATGGATTAGTAGATTTAGCCAGATCCCTGAATTCCAAACCCTGGATGGCACCTAACTGGAGACAGTACCCTGTTTGAAATAGCCTGGTGTGTGATAAGACAGTGATCTCAGCTTCTCAGTCCACATTGATGCCATTATCAAAATAATGCACCCCAAATGTGGTGCCCTTCACAGGAATAATGGAAGGAGGGAGATTCACTTGAAGTTAGCTTAAGTCATGGTTTACCTCTGCGCAATCCCCCTGTGTGTCTTGTGTCCTTTCACTTCACTCATACTGGGCTCAGTATAAGTATCTTCTCTGGCATCTAATGCCCCCCCCCCCATATCACCACTTTTACCTCTATGTGATCACCTTGGTAGTTTAGCAGTTCCTCCAACTCCTGATCACTAATTCTCCTGTGCCCAAACTATTACTGGTAGTCTAGTGGTCCACCACAATGGACAGCCAAACCCATCTCACCCTCCTGCTCTGATCCCACTGCTCAACCACCAATCAGTCCAACACTACACAGCACTAAGTGGCATCAACAGCAAGGAGGTAAGTGGAGTGCTGTGCTGCTTGCTATAGATGCTATCAAATGCTCTCCTATTTCAGGGTTGGGGGGGTGTGGGGTGGTAGGTTGGGAGCAAGGGGTTTGGATCTGTTTTGCAACCATTGGAAACCTTCTATTACATGCCAAGGGACAGTTTGAGCACTGAAGAACTGGTGACCAGGGTTTGGGGGCCCTCTAGACTGTCTGGGGATCACGTATGATATAGGTGAAGATAGTGAACATGGGGTTCCACTAGATTCCAGGGAATACACTTCTAGTAAGCCCACTATTGGCAACTGGGGGGCAATAGACAGCAAGGGGGATCACATAGAGGTGAAACTGTGACTTTAGTGACTACAGTTGAATATACTCCTTCCTAATCCACCAGAGTACATTGGGGAGATGGTGAAATGGCAAGTAAATTGCTCTATGTGTGTCCTAGGTGCAGTGAAATACCACAGAATACTGTAGGGGACCTGATCCCAGCTGGCACTACTCTACTGTTTTATTAATTTAACAATGTGTATTACAAAAAAAAGTGTGACACATGAGATAAGATAAAATCTGGTACAAATGTACCATTTAAAATTGATTTACAGTTTAGAATGTATACAATAAATAAATGATCCCATCTATATACATAAATTCCTGTCATTTTTGCATTATTATTAATCTATGGGCTGCGATTGTGAACTGAGTTACTCTGTACAAAATAATCACACCATCTGTATCTTAGAGGAACTTTAGTTTCTCTTTCTCAGATTTCTTTTCTTCTTTTTTTGAAATTGAATAAGCTTTATTAAGTTTTATCAAACATCAATAACACACAAAAAAACACACACAAACAATCAACAGTCCCAAACCTCCCACCCCCCATACATCAACTACCCTCCCACCCCATCTCAACAGCAGAGTGATGATAGACACTGTCCTGAGAGGCAATCAAACAAATAATCATATCTTGAACCCATTCATGTACACCTAGATGCCCACCATGGGAGATCAGAACCCATCTATGTAGTATAGAGAGTGTGGCACCTGCCCCAGGTTTTATCAAACAGTGATACATTGTTATGAAGACCATCAATCAGACACTCCATGTCCAAATGTAAGAGGAGCTCCTGTAACCACTCACTATAGGATATAATAGCCAAATTATGCCAGTGTCGCAGGACCAACTTTTTAACCGTCAATGCTATCAGAGCCAGATATCTACATTCTCACACACCCACAGTGGAGTAATCCAACACTATGCAAATTTCTAGAGAGAGGTGCTCACTGATTCCAAGCAAGGGATGTTCCCATTGTGTAATGAGTGACCATAATGGGGCATCCTTTGGACAGTCCCAAAATATGTGGTATTAAGTACCCTCTCCCTGCCCACATCTTACACATACAGAAGAAGTGGCTCTTCCCATTTTTAGTAATTTTCCCAGAGTATACTATAAATTATTAAGAATTTGGAATTGCATAATATGTAAACTGTCCTGCTGAAATACGTGTAGCTATCCTTCCAAACCCTGTGCCAGTCAAAGGAGGAGCATAGAAATTGCAAGTTTCAGTACTCCGCAGATTTCTTTTCAAGTTTGATCAGATAACATGATAACCATTTTCTCACAAAGTGCTTAAAGAGTAGCTTCCTACTGATGGTTGTGCTGCCCTCTCCCAGCCCATTCAATAACTTACTCCCACAGACAGCTCCCAATGAAGTGTGGCATGACAAGTCATGCTGTATTAAAAGTTATTTTACTCGTAAAATTAAAATCAAGCCCACAGGCAAAAAAAGAAATGAGCAATCCATGCCCCCATGTTGGCCCATGCAGCCCTGTTTTGTGATGTCACAAAACGAAGGCTGTGGGAGCACACCCCATTCACTTACAATGGGGCTGATAATTGGCACATAGTTTTAGATTATTTACTGTTAGGATTTTCATAAATCAAAGTGATCGATCGAATAATAGGGACCCTATTAGTCGATCGATCACTTTGATTTATGAAAATCCAGACAGTAAATAATTTAAAAATATGTGAAAATATCGGCCCCATTGTAAGTGACTGGAGCACGCTCCCACAGCCTTCGTTTTGTGACATCACAAAACAGGGCTGTGTGGGCCAACGTGGGGGCATGGTTTGCTCGGTTCATTTTTTGCCTGTGGGCTTGATTTTAATTTTACGAGTAAAATAACTTTTAATACAGCATGACTTGTTATGCCACACTTCATTGGGAGCTATCTGTAAGGGTAAGTTATTGAATGAGCTGGGGCAAGCAGCTACTAGAAAGCTGCTCTTTAAGTTTGGACAGTCTAATAATATATGTGTAGTATTCCACATTTCTGAGAAATTACTCTTACATTCTATGCTCATTTTAAATAAATTCTAGCACATAATGCAGGTGGTCAATCTTCAATTAACATAAAATCTTAGCTTGGCAATGGTCTTATAGTGCTTGTTTTCATCACACTTAAATATATGTTTCTCTTTTATGTATGTTTTTTAATTCTCTGTATACTATGAAATTTGCTGTTATTGAAATTCTTTCAAGATCTTTATATTTAGCAATGTCTTATATCCTTTCTATTACACTCTACTCAATCATATTAATATCTTTAATATTTTCTATGGTGGTGATAGTAACTAAATCTATATTTCTTAATCTAATATCTAACTCTTTTGTCCATATCCAGTCTTGTAATATAGAATTGTTCCCTATAGTGTAGATCAAGTTTTTCCTCCAGCAATCGTATAAGATCAAATTCCCTTCCCTATTGTTGCAAATTTTTAATAAATAATGAAATTGTCATATTTCTTCACCAGCAGATACAGATAAGATACCTGTCTCAGCTCTTACGAGTACTGCGGGTATAAATTGTGGAAGATTTAAAATGAATCTAATATATAAATTTTGTATGGGTTCCAAAGCTTTTACAGCCTTCAGTGTACCACTTCTGATCCATACATGATAGTTGAATTAACCTTCATTTTATAGATTTTAAGCAATACAGCTGCTGAATTATTTATGTATTGTTTAGAAAACCTATTTATGGCCAAAACTAATTGTCTGCCCCTCTTCTTGTTTTCATCTGTATGTGATTTCCAGATGTTTGTATTGTGTAATATAATCCCCAAGGAAACATATTTATTTACCTCCTCTATCTGTTTGTTTGCCACTTTCCAATTGTATTCTACTGGTCTGAAATACAGTACTCAAAAAAAACAAACTCCTGTGCACAATCACCATAGACCTCCAGTTCAAGCCCTATACAGATACTGTACTTAGGCAATTATTTGTCAGTACAACTAGCCAATGAAAATAAATAATAAAACTGATTAGTCCAAACAGGAAGATCCAGGGGCCAATAACCAGAAGGTCAAAGCTGGTCACATTCACCCCCGCCAGAGTTGATTTTTACATAAAAAAAAAAATGGGAAAAAATGTGATGCCTGGGTAAGGTGTGCATCCTCTGTTCTTGTGGGCAACTAAATAGACTGACTTTTGTTTTTAAAAATGTGTCCAGAAGACTTTAATTTTATTACAGCTGCAGTTGGAATATCCCTGTAAATGTCTTGCAATCACTGTAGAGAAAAGAGAGCTTACCAGATACCAAACAGACTTTTTAAATAGAGGAGGTAAACGGCAATCAGTGCACATCTACCACACTATTTTGTCTGTCAGTATCAGTAGAACATGACACAGTCCATCATGTCCTGCATGACCACCAAAGTTTTTCTGTGCATGCATGATTCATTGCACATGTGCACTGAACTCTAGCAGCATGGTGGCACAGTCCACTGTATCCAAGATGACCACTGGAGCCCAGTGCACATGTGCAAGTTATTGCACATGTGCAGATAACTCCTGCAGCCATCTTGGAGATGGTGGACTGTGCCACCATCCTGCTGGAGTTCAGTGCGCATGCACAAGTCATTCTGCATGTTCAGAAAACTGCAGTGGCCATCTTGGATATGGTTGATGGTGTTGTGTACCTCAAGACCTCAGCTGCAACCTTATTGGCTCTTATTAGAACCTGTCTTCCTTGCCATTGCTGCCATCCAGGGATGTTTGCTCAATTTAAAATGCATTTTTACAGTACATGTGCAGCAGCTAGACTGGCAAAACCCAAGCCCATCTTCCCTGTAATTTAATATCTTAGAAGGCATGTATCTATTTTATTATTTTTAAAGCAAGTGCATCCTCAAAATGCCAGTCCTGTAGTCTTCAGTAGATTCCCTAGTTTCTAGTGCCCCCCCTTTGCCCATGCTGCCCTAGGTATACTGTAACTGTATTCCCTGGTGTCTAGTTGTCCCCCCATTGCTGATTTCAGCTATACTGTATGTGATCCCCTGTACCCTGGTAGCCTAAAGGACCCCCAACAGTTGCCAAACCCACCCAACATGGCCATTCTGCCACTGTGGTCCCACTGCCCCACAGTCCTTTACCCTGAAACTAGACAGCACATAGCAGCCTTGACAGTAACAGGCTAACAGGCACAGCCCTAGAAGAAGAAGAAGAAGAATCTGCATTTATATAGCGCTTTTCATACACAGTATCCCAAAGCACTTTACAAGCAATGCTAGACTGGTAGTGAAGTGACTGAATGTGTGGTGGCGGCCATATCGCACATCATCACCCACACACAGCCTGGATGATTGAATGAACCAGTTTATGGGAAGGAGAATTTTGGCCAGGATACCGGGAATGTTCCCTGCTCTTTACGAAGAGTACCCTGGGTTCTTTTACTTCCACCTGGGCACCCACCAGGAAAACACCAGGATGGGCAGAAGGGACCTTGGTTTAATGTCTCATCTGAAGGACGGCACACCCAACAGTACAGCACCCCCCAATACTGCACTCGGATGCCAGTGATTTTTAGGTGCAAGTCCATCCCGGTGTGGTACAAGAACCCACAACCTTCTGGTCCAGAGGCGGTTGTGCTACCAACTGAGCCACGCTGACACCTATGATGCCCTGCATTCACTTTCTTCATCTGCTGCCTTTTGACTGTCTGAAGGGGATGGCATGGTATAGCATCTGACTGAGGAGGTGAGCGGATGGCTGTGCCAGTTGCTATTGATGCCACAAAGTGCTGTTCAGTTTTAGGGTGAGGGGCATGCAGGATGGTGGGAGATGAGAAGGAGGGTCAGGTGGATTTTATAATCATTGGGAGACCAACTAGACTGCCAAAGATAGTTTGGGCACTGGAGAACTGTCAATCAGGGAGTGGGGAACCACTAGACTACCAGTGGGGTTACTTACACTACATGTGAAAACAGTGATCATTGAGGACCACTAAAAACTGGCTAATACACTTATATTAAGCCCAGCTTGGGTAAAGGTTGGCACTAGACACAGAGAGGATTGCAGGGAGGTTCAATCATGACTTCAGCTGCCTGCAGCTGAATCTCCCCCATTCTTCTACACCATAGCACATCATGAAAGATTGTGGGATGGCTAGAAAATTGCTCAAGCTGTGTATCGTAGGTGTACTACTTATATACTAGGTGCTTATATACTAGGACTAAAATGGTAGAAGACCATAGGTCCATATGAACCATTCCTCACCTCAGTGGGTACATTTTAACCTATTTCCCGTCATCCATTCATCAATTCTGCTTTTAAATTCTGTTAATGACTTACTAGTAACAATTTTCACTTGTAAGGTGTTCCAAACTCTTCCAGTTCTATTTATGAATGAGTAGAATACTTTGTTTGTTTTTATTACCTCTAACTTGATCTGTACCCCATGCCCTCTCAGTCCTTCTGGTTTACCCTGCAGACATAAATCTATCTCATCTATTAGTTCTTTATCCTTTATAATCCTAGGTAGAGCCATTGGGTCATCCCTCAATCTTCTTTGTTCCATGAAGAACAATCCAGTCCTCTTTAGTCTCTCCTTATATTCATATTTACCTAAGGTCCTGTTACATGAGGTCCCTGCACCCTTATTGTTGTCTGCCCTTATTCTTGTGATTCTTATTCTTATGATATCTCCAGTTTCCACCCCATTGCTGCTGTTGCTGTTGTGGTTGTTGCTGTTGTTGTTGGGCCTGTTGGGGGTGTTGGTTGTCTGCGGGGAGGGGCTGCTTGTGTTGGGCCTGCCCTTCCACCATGTAGTGCATCGCGGACTCTTGAATAGGCTCCATGGCGGCTACTTTCTTGGGACCAGAGCCCAGATCATGGATGTAGAGTTCGAAAACTCTCTCGGTTTTCCGAAGGATAGCGGCAAACCTGTCCATGTTGGGATAACTGATTTGCTCTACCTTTCTCGTACTGCAGAAATCATATTCCTAAGGAACAGGGTCTTATACTCAATAAGATCTACATCTGCAGCTTCTTGTGCCAAGTGTTTTCCTGCTCGGTAGGCCATCCAGTGTCTCTGGTGGTAAGTCACTGGACTTTCCTTTGCATTCTGTTTTACAGGGTATGCAAGCATCACTGTGCAGAAATGAGCTCAGCAGCAACTTCATCAAAGGTGGCATTGCCATCCTGGTGGATGGCATTGGGGAGTTTGGCCCACAAACTAGGATCGATGGTCTGGTGTAGTATCTGGACCTGATATTCTGCAGTGAGGCTAAGCATCTTGCATTTAGAACACACCTTTTCTAAGTGGCAGCTTTGATTGTTGGACGGGTTCATCCGACCGATACTGTCAGCTATTTGCTGAATAGAGTAGCCATTTGTAGGGGATTATTGGGCTGATCAGGAGGAGGTAGGTTATCTCGGGTGCCGTCTAGGGCAGCCCAAGCTGCAGCCTCGGCCACAGGATGAACAATGCCATCCTGAGTGCCAGCCTCTTGTAGAAGCTGCCTAATTTGGGTTTTAATGGTCCGTTTACTTCTCTCAGGAATAGGTATAATACCAATTGCATTTTCAATCATCATTTCTATCTCCTGCCTGTCTTCCACATTAATAACGGCTATCAGTGGTGCAGTTGGGACTAGGCCTGGGCCTGCTCCCCTCCTATCATGGGGGCCACCATGTTGACATCTCCCATGATGGGCGTCATGACGTTAGACATTCTGGTTTATACAATATTACTGTCTTAATTGATCCTTCGTATTGTAATTCTCTGTCTAAGGATTCTACTAGAAAATTTTGTGGTTTACACAACATGGCTTCTGCTGCCATGTACCTCTCTGTGTTACCACCAACTGATAAACATCTTTTGGAATGTCCAAAGCATACCCCTGGTCCCCACAGTGGTCTAACAGCTACTGCCCTTCCTGGTTCATTGATTATCAACTTACAATTTATGCACATACCTGTGTTGTTTAATCTCTTTTATTGGAATATGAAAGAATTTGGTATGTGTCACAATACTAATACACCAGCATTTTATAGTATGTCATTGCTTGATAGTTTAGCTGCATTTCAGATTCACACTCAAGACCCTATTGCCAGGGTCCATACTACTGAACCTAGAGGCAACTTCAGGAGAAAACCCAATCCTGATGATCAAAGTCATAAACGTAATACACGTGGAGTTGACAGTTCTGATGTTACTGGTGCAACAGGTACTGTCACAGGTCTCTTTGGTATGCCCATGTCTATTTGGAATAAGGCAGACATTGCTGCAATCAAATGTCATTCTGCCAAATTTCAGACTGGTTTGGTCAACAATATACTGCCCCCATTATTGCATGGTGTGGATGGTCTTAGTCAGGAAGAAAGATTCACTGTACACAATATGCACAACCTTGCTAAGGCATTTACAGACTCTAAAGAGAAGATCAACGCACTCATTGCACAGAATGACAAAGAAGCAGATAAACAATGCATTGCTAGAGAGATTCTCTGCTCTGCCTATGGCTCATACATTATCACTACCTTCAACAATCTCTTCCGTGATCTAGAATCTGGAAGAATCCCAGATATCATACATGACAGACGCATTTCCAAATGGTATTGTCCATGATGTAAAACCCCTAGCTATATTGCTATGTGTATGCAACAGCCTTTAACTATTCCTCTCTTGACAGCTATAAACCTGGGTTTTGTGACCAGACATCCTAATACTGGTCCTTGTTTTACTTCTAAGAAATGTTCTGTAAAACATACTATGTTTGTTTATTTTAATGTCTCTTTACCACGCTTTGATCCCACTACAGCTTTGATCGATAAGCTGGCACTGGTACATTCCGTTGGGCAACTCGATGAAGACATCTACAGAGAACGCCTGGATCTACCTCCTCTACTGGTTTTCCATTCTTTCCTGGATACCTGGGTCACTCCGCAGACAGACTGCTGTGTGAAGAAGCAATATATTTACTTGTGTCGATGTAATGTATTTGATATTATTCAACCTGTATGTGGTCATTCTCCAGATAGCATTGATTGGACTTTTACCATGGATGATGACATCAGCACGAATGGCACGGATTTCTCAGACTCAACATTGGCTCTGGATCAACTCTACAGATCTTATCACGAGGAGGTTCATTGCCTGTCAACACACATTTCCAAGACAACCTTTACCTGCCCAGTACAGTTGCAAAAGTGGAGACTCCCCACTGTTCGATCTCAGTATAATTCTGATGGAGAGTATTGCGTGGTTACTAATTTCAAAAGCTATACCTATGGGTCTGTAACATGTGTTATTGATACCCCAAATTTCTGTTTTGTCCCACATCAGAAAACTGTTATTGGACATACCGTTATAACCCCAGTTCCACTTATGGATGCATACATCATTGCTGGTAACCCCGATTATCTTCTCACACTTTTTGAATATTTACCATATTTTAATGTACACATAAATCCACTTACACTTACATTAAAATCACTTTTAGACAGGAAAGACACACACCTCATCCACATCAGCAATAATATGACCAAGGCCAATGACGCTATCCTTTTGTTAACTAATGATGGTCATATGAATGATGCATTAACTAACACCTGGTTAGAAATTACTTTTAAAGGTTTTGTTATTATACAAGCATTTTTGATATTTTTCTTGATTATTATGCCATGCTGCCTATGGCGCACATTGCACCAACACCGTGAGCAGCTCAAGTTCCTTTACAAAGCTTGCGCGTCATGTTTGTAAATGACCACTGCTCTCTGACCTTTCCCTAGATTTGCCTGTGTTGCCCTTAGAGGCAACAAGGGGGGAATGTAATATGAGGTCTCTGCACCCTTATTGGTACACTCAGAGGTACACCATAGACAGCAAGTGCTTAGGTATACATTGTACTAACATATAGGGCTAAGGGCATCTACCGCATAAGAGTAGATGTCAGGATATGTACGCATGTTATTGTAATACACTTTGCTTGCTAATACATATCTATTCTTCTATGTATTTCTTACTTATAAGATGCCAGGACACCTGTGTCCTTGAAATAATTATGATATATAAGTCGGCATTGCCACCTTTCGGTGATTTGTACTACTACACTGAGTTATGTAAGACTCTGTATAAGAACTTTTTTGTTTCACAAACTGATGACCACTACAAAATTGTATAATGTTATCTTGGACTGTGGATCCTCCCCTAATTTAGTCAATAGGGCTCATCTCTGTAACTAGAAATGTTTCTATCTTACAGTAACCATAGTAATTATCATAGGTATATAATGTGAGACACTAAGTCTTTGTACCTCAGAGATCCCAAGAGACACAAAGAAACCTTGAGGTGTAGGGAACACTTAGCACTGACTCCAGGATCATATTGGTCAGAACTGCTTAGGGCAACTGTGATTTTATCTTTTTGGTAGTAATAAACAAGTTTATTACTCTAATGCAATGTCTCTGTGATTACTTGCATTCCTAATATTGCCAAGAACCTGATAGTGAGGTTTAGACCTCTTGACAGTCCCCATCATTCTAGTGTAACTTCTCTGCATGGCATCCACCCTTTTTATCTCACCTTTAGTATATGGACTCCAAAGCTGTGACCCAAAGTCCAGATATGGTCTCACATATGATCCATATATGAGTAACAAACAACCTATTATTTTATTCATAATACTATGTTTTATGTTTCTAACCACATGGTTAGCTTTTTGTATTATCTGAGTTCGCTGTTTGACAAAACTCAGTTTATTGTCTATAAGTGCTCCACAATCTTTCTCCTCCTCCACTTCCTATAATTCCCCTCTATTTAATGTGTATCTATTCTTACTATTAGTTCTTCCCAAATGCATTACTCCTGATTTTTTCATATTGAATGTCATTCTATTATGATTTGCCCAAGTTTCAATTTCCTTTAAATCCATTTTTAGTGCCTTTTGCTGTTCCTTTCAACTAACTGGTCCTCCCAACTTAATATCATCTGCAAATTTGACAACTTGATTAGAAATATTTTCATGCGGGTTGAAGATATATAGAGAAAACAATAACGGCCCGAGTACAGAACCCTGTGGGATACCACTTTCCACCTACAGTAAATGGTTTCAGATAATTTTCCATTTATTCTCACCCTTTGGGTCTTGTTACCTAACCAGTTTCTAATCCAGGTGACAATACGACTATCCATCCCTGTTTTCATTATTTTTTAAATTAGATTATCATGCAGTACCTTATCAAAGGCCTTTTGAAAATCTAGAAATATGATGTCTATAGGTATGTTTCTATTTACTGTCCCAATAATATTTTCATAGAAGCATAAATGGTTTGTAATACACACCCTGTTCTTCTTGAATCCATGTTGTTTCTTATTGGCAGATCCTAACATTTCTAAATTATCTTCCATTCTTGTTTTCAGTATACTTTCAACCACCTTCCCCAAAACTGCAGTCAGTCTTATAGGTCTATAATTGGACATTTCTGATGTATTGCCTTTCTTGAAAAGTGGTACCACAAAAGCCTGTCTCCAATCTTAGATACATAGATACATAGACAGTGTTGGCAGATAAGGGCCTATGACCCACCCAGTCTGCCCATTTGAGCTTGTAAGTTCAGTTTAAGTTTTCCTAGAAGTCTGTTGCCTTTACCCCTGACCTCCAGAATTCCTTTATGTCTATCCCATTCATTCTTAAATCCCATGATTGCTTCAGCCCCCACCACTTCCTCTGGCAGAGTGTTCCACTTGTCCACCACCCGTTCTGTGAAGAAATTCTTCCTTACGTTTCCTCTGAATCGTCCTTCCTCCAACTTCATCCCATGCCCTCTAGTCCTGGAACATCTTTTTCACTTAAAAATAGTGTATTCCTGCACCTGTTCCTCCCTGTAAGATACTTGTATGTCTCTATCATATCCCCTCTCTCCCTCCTCCCCTCCAGGGAGTACATGTTCAGTTCCTTCAACCTGTCCTCATAGGACTTGTGATGCAATCCATGCACCATCTTTGTTGCCCTCCTCTGAACCTTCACTACACTGTCTATGTCTTTACGTAGGTAAGGTCTCCAGAACTGTACACTGTACTCCAGGTGGTGCCTCACTAGTGTCTTGTATAGTGGAAATATGACCACCCTTCTGGCACCTCTCCTGTTATAAAGGACAAGTTAAATATCCATGCCAAAATGTCTGATATCAATGGTGCTAGTTCCTTAATATATCTTGGATGCAATAGGTCTAGTCCTGCTGATATATGCATTTTTAATTTGTTTGTTAAGTTTTCTATTTCTTCTTTTTTCCAATTGTTTGTCAGCAGTGTCAGTGGCTCAGTAGGTAGCACACTCGTCTCTGAGGCCGGGAGATCAGAGGGCTGTGGGTTCAGTTCCCACATCTGGCACTTGGGTTAATATCCCAGTACTGACACTGTAGTGCAGCATGAGAGGGGTGCTGCACTTCTGAGGTGCCGTCTTTCGGATGAGACGTTAAACCAAGGTCCCATCTGCCTGGATTGGTGGTAGTTCAGGTGGATGTTAAAGATCCCATGGCACTTATCGAAAAGAGTAGGGGAATGTCCCCAGTGTCCTGGCCAAATTTCCCTCATTCACTAAAAAAAAATACCACCAACAGCTTAATCTGGTTCAGTTTCAGTTGCTTACCATCTGTACCCCCGGTCGCCCCTGAAAAAGGGACTTCTAGGCCCAGTGGGCTTACCGGGTCAACAAAATTTCAACACAACAACAACAACAACAAAGGAGAGACACATTAAGCTGAAAGCTAGTTTACAGGTGTGACCTGGGAGCACAGAGAAGTTAAGTGACTTGTTCAGTGTCACACAGTATACAAGTCGGGGTTGTGGTATTCAAACCCAGGTCTCCAGGTTTGCAGCTCAGAGCCTTAAACCACTGCTCTACTGCTTCCCTATTGTTGTTATTAGGTTTATTAGATTATTAGTCTCTTTCACTTCAACCTCTTTTACCTCCCCACTTTTTCAAATACAGTTCCAAAAAACTCATTTAAGGCATTTGTCATTTCTTTTGGCTTCTTAATTTCTATGCCATATTTATATAATGGCCCCACATCTTCCTTACCCTTACTATTCTGATTTATATATGCATATACACTTTTACCATTATCCTTCCTATAGGTCAGCTATGCCTCAGCTTACCTTCTTTCTTTTCCAATCTTGCTTTTCACTCTCTTCAAACTAGCCCTACAATGCAATATTGCCTCCTCTGTCCCTAAGTCTTTCATTTTCTTAAAAGCTTTGTATTTTTGTAAATATAAATTTATCACCTTATTTGTACACTATAGTATGTTTTCCCCCCTCTTCTATTGCACATTCTTTTATTGGGTGCATACTTCTTTTGTAAAGTCAGTAATCTATCTTTTAGTTCTTTCCACATTTGATTTACATTTATTTCTTCAAAACTCTGTTTCCAATTCCACTTTTTTATTTCTTCATTTGTTTGAAATTTGCCCTATTGCAGTTATTTTCAACTGCTTTTTCTCTCATATACTGTAATGTCTTTTTTACGTTAAATTCTATGCTACTGTGATTTATCACTACTTCCCAGCTGTTCTCTTATTTTTTTTTTTGTGAATAATATCTCTTCTATTTGTTATTAATAAATCTAAGATGCTATCTCCTTTAGTTGGCTTATAGATTAACTGTTCCATGCCTACCATTTCCACAATTTCTATAAACTTCCCACTATTAGCCTTTTTCCTTATTATTGTACTTTCCCCAATTTACATCTGGGTAATTAAAGTCTCCTGTGATAACAACTTCTCCTTCTAGGGCCCTTTGCTTAATTTCATTTCTAAGTAAGGTATCCATATCCTTACTACTACTGGGTGGTCTATAATATAGTACAAATAGTATTTCTTTATCCACACCTCCTGCCACTTGTACAGACAAAGATTCTGCTCCATCATAATCAGTTTTCTTACACTGGCTGCTTTGTATATCTTCTTTAATTTAAATAGCCACACCTCCCCCTTTTTTATTCTTTCTTGCCTTTGAATGCAACTTATACCCCTCTATATTTGTATTCCTCCTAATTTCTGAATCTCACCATGTTTCTGTCACCATACATATATCAATCTTTTCATTTATTAATTTAACTTCCAACTCAGCTTTCTTTTCATTATTCAGGCTTCTAGCATTTAATGACCATACTGTTATTCCCATATTCCTCTTCCTTACTTTTCACTATTATCTAAACAATCTATTTTACTTTTATTTCTAGATAAGTTACCCCCTCTCCCCTTTGCTTCTAGTATAAATAACTACCCACAATTTGCTTTGGATCCTGCCCCAATTTCCTGCTATCTTTTCTACTCGGATATAATCCATTTTTACAGAAATATGATGGTTCATTTATGTAATCCTCCCAGTGCTTTATGCACCCTAGCTTGTTTTGCAATGTCCACTGTCTAAGCCAATTGTTCAATTTCCTAATTTTTGTACTAAAAAAAAAAATTCCATTGGTGCTGGCAATATTCCTGAAAAGTATATCTTACAGCCTAATGTCACAGCCTCTCTCCGTATCTCCTCAAATTATTTTTGTATTTCTACTATTTCGTGGTTTATGATGTTATTTATCCCTAGATGTAGAATTAAGGTTGCTGATCCATCTTTTTCTTTAACTATGTCACCCAGCATTCTTTTTACGTCCCTTATTTTGGCCTCATGAGAAATAACTGGTAGTTATGTTCTCTTCACTACTACTATATGTGTATCTGTCTGTATATTTCAATACAGAATGCCCCGACACATTAATTTTTTTCAGAGTGGCTCAGGTATAACTGCTCATTATTCCCCTTGACATCTCCACCTTCTCTTGTTACAATTGCGTCCTCTGCCCCAGTATTGGAGTTTATTCTATTATCACATTTAGCTATTAAATTGTCATCATACCCATTTAAAGTATTTCCAATCTCCCCCTTCTCCATGTTTCTTAATTGATTATTTGTGACTATTGACTCAGTACAATATGTACCGATTGCATTTTCCTGATCACTGTTTTCTTTTCCCCCTTTGTCTGTTCCTATGTGTTGATTCCCAGTACCCATTTGCTCTGAACAGTATATGCTTGGTATGTTTACCAGAGCTGGGGAACTATTTATTGTGTTTCATTCAAGATCTCATTTCCATTTTCACTGTTATCATCCAGCATTATCAGGGGTCCAAAGTTATTAGTAGTTTCCAGTGAGAATCACATAGCTTTTCTTCTTGTTTTTCTTCTTTTTAGCTTTTCTTTCCACAATAACCCAAGCCCCTTCTTATTCTCCTTCTCTCCTTCTCTTTCTTGTATCATTGTCTCTTGCTACCTCCGTACCTTGCTCTAACTGTCTCTCATTTATTTTACTCTGCAGCAATAACTTCTGCTGGCATGCTATCAGCTCCATTTCAGCCTCCAAAAACTTCCCCTGTAATTCCTTAGTGTGATGGCACTGTTCACATGTAAATACTAACATTTCATATGCCACATCGGTACTAATCATCTTACACACCAAACATCTCAATCCTAGTGTACCACCCTCCAATTTCACAACATTTCTGTCCATTTTTGTAATTTGTATCCCTATTCTCATCCACCTTTATATAAACTTTCACTTTACTCACTCTTACCTAAAATGTCCTATAGTAACCTTCAACTTTTCCTGCCGCTCCCCTGCTTAACACACCTAACATGCGCAGATGCACGTGTCTCAGCGCGCATCTCCATGAGCAGTAATCTTGTGCACAGCCCACTCTGCACTTGCCTATCTCAAGCCAGGTGTCCAATTTATAGTGAAACATAGAAACATAGAATTTGATGGCAGATAAGGACTGCTTGGCCCACCTAGTCTGCCCATTTTCCCACCTAACAGATAAGCTGATAAGAGAACAGATAAGATAGCAGATAAGATAACAGATACGTGATGCATACCAGAGAGTCTTCTGGGTCATGTGACCACTTGTTTCTGTGCTAAATTTACAAGTCCCACACAATACAAGGCTAAAACCCTGAATATTATTTTCAAAGCCCTTAAAAGGGCAAGAAAAACACTTCAAGTGTAAAAACTCCCCCAAATAATGCCAGTAATTCTGCACCATGGTGCCAGAAACAGGAAGCTGTAGTCCAGTAATGTCTCTTCAGGACTACAAATCCCACTGCTCTTATGTGGCTTTCCCTTTGTCCCTAATGCAGCACCTTCACACTGATAACAAATTCACCTTTTGGAGTGGATCCCCATTGCCAGACCTGTCTCACCAGTTCAAAAACTGGTTGTACAGTATGTGGACAACATTATAATAGAGTACTGCTGGAGAGTTGGTCACAGCTACTTTTACTGTATTGTTGTTGAAGTACTGTACTGATATTTAAAAATATATAAATAAAATTCCAGAGCAAAATCTTCACAAAACACCAGTTCAAGCTCTGTACAGATACTGTACCTATTCCTTTATTGGTCAGTACAAGCAGCCAATGAAAATTAATAATGAAAGTGACCAGTCACCAGAAGGTCATAGTCAGTTACTTCTAACCCTATCCCCTGAGGGCTTTATTTTAAAAAATAATTATTGGGTAGAAATAGCATGCCCAGGTAAGGATGGTGTCATCCATTTCTGTGGGCAATTAAAAAGGCTAACTTTTTTAAAAAATGTGTCCCTGAGACTTCCATTTTATTTTCCTCAATAGTACAGCATTCCAGGGATGTGTGCTCAGCTCAGAACACATTATATGTGTGAACTGGCTTGAATGCCAACCCAAAGCCATTCTTGCCATGTAATTTTTATTTTAAAAGGCTTTTACAGCAGCTATTTTTTTGTAATTATATTTTGTATTATTACATTTTACATATGCAATAATTTACAATACAATCAACTGTAAGGCATCACCTGTTATAGACAATTTACAGATACATCCAATGTACATCATGAATTTAAACCAATACAGCAATGCATAAGGGAGTAGGGGGGAATGAGAGTAGATATTACATGTTAGTTAGCAGAAAAGCTACAGCAATCCATGGCTTGGGGTACTAAACCAAAATGTGTCACATTGACATAGAATAAACTCAGCATCCAGTGTTGATATGTCCCCAGGTCCAAAATGAATACCTTGAAATGACAAGTGCTTATTAAAAACTGCTCTCACCTCCATATTATTTATAATTCTCCAGCTACAAAACAGAGAGGGAGATTAGGGCATCTAAATGCCTATTTCATAACAATACCTAATTTGTTTTAAAACTAATAGTTCTACCTTGGTAGATGTCTCTGGTTAGGTGAAATCAATTAGCACTGAGATTTATGTCATTTGACTAGAGTAAAGGCAAAACAAACGAACATTGTACTTAAGTTCATGCTGAGTATAACATCCTCATCAGGTCTCCTCATCCGAATCCTCAAGTCGTTGTCCCTCTGAAGCTTGAAACTCCCTTGCTATGGTCTCCACTTTTTTCCCAGCTTCTGCAGGGTCATTGAATTGAAACGTGAGACCACCATAATGGATCTGAAGCCTGGCGGGCATCAACAGAGAAGGGGATACCCCCAGGGCTTTGAGTCCAGCCCTTACTGAATTGAATTTTTTCCATCTCTTACGGGTAGCAAATGATAGATCAGGAAATAAATGCACTGTAGTCCCCTCAAAGGAAAGTCCATCTGCCAATCTTGCCATCTGAAGAATCATATCCCAGATCGTTGAACTGGCTGTAATCAGAAGGATCACTCATGGCGAATCTCCGCGTGGCCCAGCTGCTTGTGGTGTAATCCAAAAGACCTTCCAAAGATAGTCCACCAACATGTGAGAAGGTAGTTTTAGCTCCTCCGGGAGCCAAGATATAAGGAAACCAATGAGTTCTGCCCCTTCAGTTCCCTCAGGCAGTCCCACGATGCGAATATGGGAGGCCTTATTGGAATTTTCCAGTGCTTCAATCCTGTAGCACAGATGGGAGTTCTCCTGAACCAGTTTGGAAGTTGTAGTTAGAGCCTGTGACGTCACTTTTTCTGCTGATGTAGTGATATTGGTTGCCGATTCAATTTTGGCATCCTGTTCAACAAATCTCTGGAGTATCTACTCTACTTTAGTATCGATGGCTTCCGTGGCTAGTTGAAGCACTTTCCATGGGGGTTCTGGTCCCACAGATGTTGAGGTGGTTGCGGCCTGTTCTGGTGCAGTGAGTACAGTTTTTGCTCTGCTGCAGATATCTTTTGATTCCTCCCCATAGTTTATGTTTAGTATCATTAGATTCAGTATAGTTTCATCTGTCCAAATCTCTAGCTTTAATTTGCTTTCTCAAACTTGTTGGTAAGTTTTTTTAAGCTTTATTTCTTCAGATGTGACAAGCTGTTCACAGGAACGTCTTGCCGGAAAGCTGCTCAACAGCGCCCCGCTATTTTTTTTTTAAACAGGCACAGTTTCAAAGCACCAGTCCTGTAGTCTTCAGTAGAGTCCCAGGTGTCTATTGCCCCTTCTCCATATGTTTGGTTTGATATACTGTAAGTGTATTTCCTGGAGTCTAGTGCCCCCCAATTGTTGGTTTCATCTATACTGTATGTGATCCCCCTGTATCCATGATAGTTTTGTGGAACCTCCACTCCAACATTTGCCAAAGCCACCTGACCCACATACTCCAGTCCCACCACCCATCATCCCCTCTCACTCTGACACTGGACAAAACTTAGCAACATTGAGGGTGACCACTACAACCCTCCTGTCACATCATCTGTTGGCCACTATCTGACTATAAGGAAGTGATCAAGAGTGTTTACCCCACAATAGCCTTCTAACAGTCTGGTGGCAGCTGTCTGAGAAGATGATTGGAGGGCAGTGCTGGTCAGTTGCTCTGGTCATCATTGATGCTGCTAAGTGCAGTCTGATGTCAGAGTGAGGAGGGAAGGCCATGGGGCTAGAGTTAGCAGGTTGGGTGAGTTTGGTAATTCTTCGAGAGGGGTTCCACTACACTAACAGGGATATATGGGGTTCACTTACAAGTGAATCTGGTGATGGGGCGATAGACCACTAGATACCAAGGTGCACGTTACACTTATACCAAAGCCTACATAGGCAATAGGGATGGGGACACGAGACAGAAGAAGGGATTGCATAGAGGTGAAGCCCTGAATTCATCTGACTTCAACTAAATGACCTGTATCCTACTCCACTGCAACATGTTGCAGGAGATGGTGGAATAGCAAGGAAATTGCTGTAGCTGTGCATCCTAGGTATAATAATATATTGCAGAATACTGTGGGAGACCTGAACCCAGCTGCGTCTAATGTAGTGGTGCTGAAATACAATACTGACATTCTTTTCAGGAACCTCCAGGGGAAATAAATCACCCCAGTACCTCAGTTCAAGCCCTCTACAGATACTGTACATAAAGTATGCCATTATTGGTCAGTACAAGCAGCCAATGAAAAGTAATACTGAAAGTGATGGATCCAAACAGAAAGATCCAGGTACCAATCACCAGAGCATCAACGCCAGTTATTTTCTAACCCCCCCAATGGTTTTTACATAAAAAAAAAATAATTTATTAGGGAAAAATGGCATGCCTGTGTAAAGTGTGTCTCCTCCATTTTTGTGGGAAAGTAAAATGGCTGACATTTTATAAAAATGTGTCCAGGAGTCTTCTATTTTATTTTTCTCACTAGTGTGGCCATCAAAAGATGTGTGCTCAGTTCAGAATGGATTTTTCATGTGTAGCGGCTCGAGTGCCAAACCCAAAGCCTATATTGCCCTATCATTTATATTTTAAAAAGCATCACATTATTTTATTGTTGATTAAAATAGGTGCAGTCTTGAAGTGCTAGTCCTGTAGCCTTCAGTAGATGGGGGTGTCTATTGACCCCCCTTTCCTATGCTGGTTTGATATACAGTAATGTATTCCCTGGTGTCTAGTTATCCCCCACCCATCTCTGGCTTTACCTGTGCTGTATGTGATCTACCTGTACCCCTGATAGATTAGTGGAAACCCCCTAACAGTTACTAAACCCAGCTGACCCAACCACACCAGTCCCATTGCTCCACATTGTCCCTCATCCTGACACTGTACAGCACTTAATGGCATCAACAGCAACCACACAGCCCTCTGCTCACCTCCTTGGCCTCCCGCTGAGTGACTGTCAGAAGGCAATCAAAAGACTGCACCCCATGGTTGCCCTCTGACAGTCAGATGGCAGATGGCTGAGGAGGTGAGTTGAGGGCTGTGCTGTCCAGTGTCAGAGTGTGGGGTGAATGATAAGACCAGAGAGGGCAGGCAGGGTGGAACTGGTAACCACTGGGGGTGCCATTTGACTACTAAGGATACAGGGGGTTCACAAATGTTACAGTTGAACCTAGCAATGGATGAGAGACCAAAAGATGCCAGGATATACACATACCAAGCCCAGCATGGGCAATGGGGGGGGCATTAGACACCATTGAGGGATCACAAAGAGGTGAAACACGTACTTCAGCTGACTTCAACTAACTCTGCTCCATCCTACTTCATTACAGCACATCACAAGAGGTGGTGGAATGGCCAGGAAATTTCTCTAGATATGTGCCCTAGGTGCTGTATTGTACTGCAGAATACTGCGGGAGATCTGTACCCAGCTGCCTCTACTGTACCAGTACTAAAGTACTACAATTATATATATTTTTTAAAGTCTCTGGGTCAAAATCACCACAAACCCTGGTTCTAGCCCTGTACAGATCCTGTACATAAGCAATCACTGATCAGTGCAAGCAACCAATGAAAATTAATATTAAACATGATACAGTACTTTCAACCCCCTTCCGCCCAAATGTTTTTATATAAAAAAGAACTTTGTGGGGAAAACTGGCATGTCTGAGTAATGTGGGTGTCTTCTATGTTTGTGGGTATCTAAAAAAGGGTTTTATGTGATAAAGGTGAGTCTGAAAGCCTGCCTATCACATAAAGCAAACACATAAGAGCCCATGGTCAAAAGGGTGACGGATATTGTACCAACCATCACAAATAGCGATGGTCACTGCAATACTTTAAAAGAGCACACAACAAAAATGTTTTTATGTGGTGGCTGTGCCCCCCATACCCCCCCAAACTAAAATAACCAACTCCAAGGGGTGCGGACTACAGGGCAAGTTATTGTTTTTTTTTAAAAAAAATGCCTCAGCCCTCAACCAGACCCCAACCTGGGTCTGCTAGCATCACAAGTAGTGGTGTACACCACTACACTATGCTAGCAGCTCAACGGGAATTGGCCACACAAGATCCTATATCCTGTAGTAGTGAGTACAGCTCCTTGCTATACTCGCTATACAGGATATAGCGACGTATTGCACCACTCACTCTCATGTAGAGTGCTATTATTGAGTCACTCAAAAGTGCAGCACTCAATAATAAGTGCTCTACATGGGTGCTACCCTTAAAAAGCTCTCTTTGTTATGTTTGCCATGCATGCACGTTCAAGCAAATATCTTGTGTAGTACAACATTTTAGTGTGGACTGTTATAGTCATTACAAAAATTTAAAAGCACAAACATGACAGAACCTTTACACATACAATATTATTCCAACAAAGCCCCACACAGTTAAATATTCATCATTATATCAAATTTACAATTTACTTAATAAAAAGGCAAGAAAATGACATTGGTTCTTGTAAACTCTGTGCCAGAAACAATGCTTACTGAAATTCATATTTCCATATATTAACTCAAGGTTGGCTGGAGAAGAGCTCATAGATTTCTTGATGAGCAAATAATTAATGGCAAGCGGTATGTTTCTTTCTTAAGTTTTTAGGATGACTGTTTTCTGCTTTCTTAATTTTATTATGATAGTTAAATATGCTGCAATCCTTTTTATTGTCCATTCATCTTCAGTAGTCAAACATCTTGCTTTGAGAGTGCCTTTTGAGGGGTTTGATTCTGTCAGCTCAATGCAGAGTGATCTGCAAGGGGCATATCAGTGCCACATAGTGTTGTGCAAAATTGAAATATTTCGCCTAGCGAAATATTTTGCGTAATTCCACAATTAAGTGAAATTTTTCACCTATGCAAAACAAAATTTTCCCTCTTTTCTTGATTTCGCCTAACAACGAAGTTTCACTTAACATGCCTTGGTGACATTTTTCACCTATGCAAAGTGAAATTTCACTTGATTTCATGATTTTGCATAAATGGCAGAATTTTGTCTAAATGCATTGGTCTGCCAATTTCGTCCATTGATGCTCCAAATTTCACATTATAACATAATTTCACCAGCATAACTTTTGATTTCACCAGCATAATTTTGGTCCAAAGGCAAAGTTTGCATGCATTGTGGATAAATAGGTCAAAAGTCACGTGTAGCTTGTTTACAGCTCATTCTGCTGCATGTTGAGTTGGACAGCAGTCTGTTGTGGTGCATCAGAGCCAACAAAACCTTTGAAAACATACCTAAAACTTGTTTTTGAGAGCTAATTGCTGCAAAATATAAAGTTTTTTCCTAATGGTACTGTGCTTCTAGGGAACATTTTCTTATTGTGTGGATTTTTGTATAATACTTATTTTAAATCAGATTTTACTTTTCTCTCTGTCTTTGAAAGAGTTGTGTGGGGTAGGGTAGGAGTGTAAAGCAGTGCAGGCTATTTCTATCCAAACAGATTGGTATTTACTCACTATTGTGAGTTATTTATTTACTGTTATTTGTTATCAATTTTGTTATATTTTGCCATTTACTTTTCTCTGAAAAGTTTCTCGGTCTTGTTTGAGAGAGTTTCTGCCATTGTTAGCTGTGTTATATGTATCATTCTTGTGCTTTTAGTTGTGAATTGATTGTGAATTTTAAAGTTTTAAACACAGTGCTGATTATTAGTTTTATTTATATTGTGGTTAGTTCTGTTTGCTGGAGTGTTAACTTGTGTTACTAAAACTGTGAACAGCAACAGTTCTATATTTTTTTGTATCTTTACTTAAGTACTTCTACTTGATTACTTGAACTTGTCCATTTACAGTTGCACTGCATTATTGAATTGTTCCCCTATT
The DNA here is from genome assembly GCA_016271365.2 of Neoceratodus forsteri. NCBI lineage: Eukaryota > Metazoa > Chordata > Ceratodontiformes > Ceratodontidae > Neoceratodus > Neoceratodus forsteri. The sequence continues at coordinate 661,181,609 of CM028130.1, read as the reverse complement.
TATTATTGCTGGAGCTTGACTCTGCACATCGCGCTGTGTTCCTGTTTTAGTTAACTTATGTTACCTTTTCTCTGTTATAACATTGTTTGCATAACACCTGATGTGCAAATTATGAAACAGTATATATTAAAATAGTCATTTTCAAGAGATTTCTTGGTGATTCCTCTCATCCAGACCACTACCATATTGTGTGGTACTACTCGCCTTTGTTGCAGTTTTATTTTTGTCTCTGCCCTTATATAAAAAAAAATTATGGTACTAAGTAATAACACATTACCGTACTTTATTTGTCCAGAGACACAGGTGATCTGTATTTAAAGTTAGCCACTTGTGTCCTTTTTCCTTGTGTGTTTTTTTTAATTCCTGTCTTTTTGGAGGAAAAAAAGATACCTTTTGTTTTTTAACTAGAATAGGCTGCCTAACAATTACGGTATTAGTTGTTATCTAAGTGCTGGTACCTGTCCTGATTGTGCTTGAACTTGTAAGGAAGCCAATACTATAGATGTGTGATGTCATCATTCACATGTGAGTTGTTATTCACACAGTTAGTAGTAATACATCCATTCTTCAAATACTCCTAAAGAAAGGCAAAGCTTTGAAAAGCAGTTAGCAAAAATGCCTGCTAAGAAGCTGCCATGTACGGGAGGAAGTGGCTGGGGGGATGAGGGAGCAAAGAAGTCTGCTGAGAAAAGTACAGTTTCAGTTCCAGTTCCCCATTGCAGTGAAAGCACATGTATGTCTGCATCAGTGTCTTCTGATGTGGGCCCTGGTGGTCCTGCAGGAACCAGCAAAGGAGTTGGTGGCTGAACTGGGTCAGGCATACCTGTGACTTACTTTTTTAAAGCTCAAACTGTTGCAGCCATGCTAGTGAGGGATGCTGACAGTGAGAAGAAGAGAGGCACTGACACCAGCACAGGAACAGTGGTCCAGGACTCAGAGGAGGGTGATAATAAGTCTGTCAGTGTGACTGTCCATGTTCCTGCAGGAGTTGGTGATGATACTGTTCAATAAGAGTCTGATAATCCTGTAGTTAAGGATAGTCAGCCCCATGAGATGGTTGTAGAGAAAGAAAAATGTGCTGTCCTCTAAGAAGACAGTGATGGGGGAGGAGGAGGAGGAGGAGGAAGACAAGGACATCATCGCTATTGGTGATGATGATAACTGGGATGATCCCACATGGAAGCCTGACTTAAAAAAGGTCTAGTGATATAGGCCATATTACATGTACAGCCCATGGGTCAGTCTGTCACCAAGCCTGTAAGCAAACCTCCAAGCAGTAAAGTAACTGCTCCTCCCAAATGTAGTTTTACTGACGTGATGAGAGCAGTGCAAAAAACATACACTTCCATACCTGTTTCTGAACTATCCCAGTCCCAGAAGCATCTGAAGTCCAGAGATAAAAAGTCACTAGTTTGGGACATTTATGTGCTTGATCCTGCTGATGAGACCATAGCAATATGCCAGCTTTGTCAAGCACATGTTAGTCGGGGGAAAAAGGGAAGCCACATAGGCACCAGTGGCCAACATGCCCACCTGAAAAACAAGCACCTGCTGAGATGGCAGCAGCACCAGAAGGATGCCAGAGCTGTTGGTGGCAAGTTACATGTAGTAGAGCAAGAGCAGGAGGAGAGAGGGCAGAGTGGGTCGGTGGGGGAGGAGGAGTGAGCAATCTTTTGATCTCTCAAGTAGTGGGCATAGCAGTGGAGGTGTGAGTCCCAGTCCCATGAATCTGAAAAGTACACTACTACACCCACAAGCAACCAAAATAACTGGTTTCACTTGGTCTACACAGCCCCAAGAGTCAAATGTTACCCCTAAAAGAAAATCATTACTACCACAAGTACAGTGTCCTGGTTGGACAGCCCCAAAGATGCAGCCCACTCTGAAGACCATCTTCAAGTGGCAGACAAAGTACCCTCCAATCATGCTGCTGCATGAGACTTAAATGCTGCCACTGCCATTCTGATTCATAGAGAATGCTGGTTTCTGCTAGTTGATGGCCAATGCCTGTCCCACGTGACAAGTTTCATTGCAAACCTATTTTACTAAGCATGCATGCTAGAGCTGAACAGTAGAGTTGCTGATTACATTAGACATGCATTAAAGCATATTGTATCATACTATATCCATTTTAGCATGGATATGTGGACCAGTGGACAAACAGCGGCAAGCTGGTATCTATGCACAACAGCACACTGGGTACAGTTGCTTGGGGCGATACTTGATTTTGGGCCTAGCAAAAAATGCATGAAGCAAAACTGTGGTGGTAGCAACACACCTGGTTTTCAGCAGCATGAAACCCTGAGTATGACAAGAGTCACAGGTTCTCAAACTGTTCTGAAAATGCTTACTATTCTGCTGGAAAAGATTGATCGGTGGCTACACACACAGTCACTAATAGCAGGATTCATTGCAAGTATAATGGCTCCAATGTAGCTAAATGCATTAGCAACAGTGTTTTTTTTTTCAGGGTGCCCTGCCTGGCACACTGCCTTAATCTTGCTGTTCAGCAGTTTCTCAACCATGCGTACATTAAGGAAATGGTTACTGTTGCCCATCACATCTGTGTCGACTTCGCCCATTCTGCAAAGGCCCGTGACCATCTACATGAGTTACAGCTCAATAACCATCTGCCTCAGCACCGGATGAAGCTTGATGTAGTCACCAGGTGGAACTTTGCTTAATCAGCTGTATGAACAGTACAAGGCTGTGTCAGAATACCTGCTGCTGCACACCACCTGTGACAGTGCTGTAGTGTCCATCACTTTAACAACAGAGCAGTGGCACTAAATTGATGGGCTAATATGCATTCTCCATCCATTCGAGCATGCTACACAGCCAGTGAGTGGGGACACTGCTTGTATAAGTGCAGTCCATACCCCTCATACATGTGCTGAGGCAGACACTAGTGAATAGGCAACACCAGACAGAGGCAAGGGGGATCATGGCTCTTGTGATCTAATGGACCACTTGTTCCATGTGCTGGACACAAATATCTATACATCTGGCATTTTACAGTCAGTTGACTTTGCAGTCGCCACCATGCTGGATCCACGCTACAAACGTTGCCTGCCTTCTATAATTGAAGGAGGTCATCAGCCAGTAGAACAGTTAACAGAGAACCTCATTAGATTGCTACATGCTGCACAAATGAAAAAAACACGCACTGCACCAAAAACTGGTGTTGCTACCACCACCACCACCTCACAGGCAACTCAATCAGAGAAAATGGGCAAGGCAGAGCAGAAAACAGCAAGCAGTCCCATTTGGGATGTTCTTTTTCATGTGGGAGTGGAAGATATGGAGGAAAAGGAAGAGAAGGAGGAGACAGATGAGGCAGCTGGACTCTGGGCAGCAGAACGAATGGTGGAGTCCTACATGGTTGACCCAAAGCACCTTGCAATTAATGACAAGTCATTGCTGTACTGGAGAAGTAAAATTACTGACTGGCCAGCACTAACATCGACTGCTGTGAAATACCTGAGCTGCCCACTATTCAATGTCACTGTGGAATGAGTGTTTAATGTGGCTGGGGCAATTGTGAGTGACTGTAGGACCAATTTGTCACCCAAGAATGTGTCCATGCTAACATTCATCAAAATAAATGAAAGGCACATTCCACACAACACAGTGATGTCAGTAGTGTTGCCACAGGAACTGTGTCTCAGTGACAAGGATGATGATGATCCCTTGACTAAAGCATCCACCGGCAGTGAGGTGGATGAGGTGGCAATGTTGAGAGAATTCCCACTTGATAAGAACTCCAGCCTTGAAGACTGTAACGAGTGCTTCTTGGATTATGTGGAATTGGAACTTGAAAAAGGCTGAGTTTACTCCAAGGACCCCTTCCAACAACTTTCAACTCAGTATGGTGGCTGGGGTGTGTATGTTATACAGTATCTTATTTTTAGCTATGTACCTTTGGATTGGTCATGGTAGTGTGTTGTCATGTGCTGCAGTGTGTATAAGTTTCATTTGATCACCTTTGCCATAACCTGTTGATTGGTCACCTCACCACCAGTCTCCCAAGCCTATATAACGCAGCAGCAATGTAATTACCATAACAGTAAAGATTTTGCAATTGCAAGATTACAGTTATAATGTTTTTCTTCCAAAAATATCTTACTTTCATGTTGACTATATCAACCCCATTGTACAACAAGATATGTTGTCTGGATGGCCTTAAAAGTGCCCACGATGGCAAACTCCACACTGCCACACTGCCCCCTCTCGTCACCTGATCTGACCTGACACAGCCATGCACTCCATACAACTGAAAAAAATGTTTCTGCCACTTATTATCGGTGACATACAAGAATCCTGGCTCCTAGACTAGTACAAGTATCAGATGAATGTAATATGCTAATTCAACAGTTAACACCACAAGTTGAACACATTTTGAGAAATGGTGAATGGTGACCATCTTTAATCTTTAAAAGTAATTAATTACAAAAGTAATAATGAAGAGGCTTAACAACTTACAACATCAAATCCACCCAAAGATTACTTATGCTACAGTACCAGGTTAAGGTATACCAAAACCACAATAGTTCGGGGGGCTAGGGGACGGTCCTGCTGTCCTCACTTTGAATGGATTCAAAATTATCATGATTATTGCAGCTATGCAATCTCCATTGATTAGACAAGACATAAACTCCTCCACCTAATTATTTACTAAACACCATCTCAACCGTCTGTTTTCACATATAGTTCCTCCCTGAATGTGGGTGGCAGTGGTGATTACTCATTAATGGCAATAGTATGAACACCAGTCCAGTGGCCAACATCGCAGTTCAAGCAATGCCCCTGTCTTCCACCTATGCAACACAGCTCCTGCAGGGCCTGGATTGATCACGTAGTCATCAAGATATGACATACGATGAAACCTCAACAGAGGAAAATGACCTAAGCAAGACCAAATATAAATAAAAAATGTTAGATACTCATCAATCTGCATACAAGGTTTTTCCTAACAAGTTGGAAGAAAAAGCAGAGAAAGAAATGTATACTTACCATGCCCCATGATGTCATTACACTGTGGACATTCCCCACAGGAATATGCTGTGTGGTTCACATGATTCCAGATCAAGGTCCATGATGAAGCACAGTAGCACTAGCAGGCATTCCCCTTCCCCTAGCAGCACTGCGTACCTTGAAAAAAAAAATAAGAACAGATTTTGAGGATTGTTAAAAAGTTCCCCCATCACCACCCATGACCGTCCACCAACACCCCCCACCAAAGAAGACCATAAAAAATGAAGAAATACTTACCTCAAGGACTGTGAAAGTGGAACCATCACACAATTAAATAAATTCCCCAGATCTGGTTGAGCAGCCAGCATCAGCAGTGGCAGCAGGATGAAACAAGACTTAACTTCGCCGGAATTCCTGATGTTGACAAAAGCAAAAAATAACACAAGTACTATCAAGCTCAGACAACCAGATGGTAGTACAGATATACCACACTAGTATGAAAATTCCAGTACTTACCGTCTGCGTAGGAAAATCGGGAAATGCAGTGGATTCTAAGATCTATAGATCTCCCTCCCTCCCAGCCTGGCATGATGATATCATCCACAGCACACTGAAAAATAATATAAGAGCAGTACAAGCACATTAGAACTCAAGATGCCATAACACCAACCCACCAACACCCTTACCTTGCACAGGAAAAAAAATGAAGACAGATACTTATGTGTTCAGCAGCAGCAGTATGGACTGTGTGAAGATAATCTACCAGGCATCAACCATCCAGAACAGTAGTTCTTGTGGCAACTTGGCAAGTAGTAGTCAGAGACAGCAAGCTACAGTTTCCCAAAATGTAATTCACTCCCCACCGCCAGGCAAGCTACTACCACAGAGTCAGTCAACATAGCTAGACAATCAGTACAGCAGAACAGGGATAGGGAAATGATAATTGTACATTTCTATCTCAATCAATTGAAACAGCAGCAGCAGGAGGAAAGAATTGCAAGTAGCAGCAGCATTTTGCAGGAGGAATTAATTTTCTCTGCATGGATTGACACCCCATGTCAGGTCCCTGAGGTGGTTGCACACCATAAAACATCAGGATTGATGCCACATTTCAGTCTCAATTTAATGTATCATTTTTTCTGCAACATATCTGAACATTTACTGCTGGTGCTGCACTTGCAGAAACAAGATGTGGCCGGAAAACAATCGTAAACAGTGACCAAAACAGCATTCTAATGTCTGGGTGCTTGGGGGCACCCTAAAACATCAGGACTGATTCCACATTTCAGTCTCAATTTGATGTAACATTTCTCCTGTAACATTTCTGGACTTGTAGGCCCTATCTGGCACCAGCAGTAGTGAGTTTTAGGCAGAAATATTTGGCAAATGGGCCCTTTAATGTCTAGGTGGTGTGGGGGCACCATAAAATATCATGGCAGAGACCAGATTTCTGTTTGAATTTAATGTACCATTTTTCCTGCAACATATCTGGACATTTACTGCTGGTGCTGCACTCACAGAAACAAGATGTTGTTGAAAAACAATTGTAAACAGTGGACCAAAGACTATCATTTGGTCCAGGTGGTGGATTGGGTGCCATAATACATCATGACTGAGACCAGATTTCTGTCTCAACTTAATGTACCATTTTTTAGGAAACATTTCTGGACATTTAGTGCCTGTGCTACACTTGCAGAAACAAGATGTGGCCAAAAAATAATTGTAAACAGTGGCCAAAACAGCATTTTAATGTCTGGGTGCTGGTGGGACACCATAGAACATCATAGCTGAGACCAGATTTCTGCCTCAATTTAATGTATCATTTTTCCTGCAACATATCTAAACATTTACTGCTGGTGCTGCACTCGCAGAAACAAGATCTGGCTGAGAAACAATTGTAAACAGTGGCCAAAACAGCATTCTAATGTCCGGGTGCTTGGGGACACCCTAAAACATCAGGACTGATTCCACATTTCAGTCTCAATTTGATGTACCATTTTTTGGTAAACATTTCTGGACTTGAAGGCCCAGTTTGGCATCAGCAGCAGTGAGTTTCAGGCAGAAATATTTGGCAAACAGGCCCTAAAACAGCTATTTAATGTCTGGGTGGTGGTGGGGGGGGGTCCCTAAAACATCATGGCTTAGACCAGATTTCTGTCTGAATTTAATGACCCATTTTCCTACCATGTTTCTGGACATTTACTGCCTGTGCTGCCCTTGCAGAAACAAGATGTAGCCTAAAAACAATTGTAAACAGTGGCCAAAACAGCATTTTAATGTCTGGTTGCTTGTGGGGAACCATAAAACATCAGGATTGACAGCAGATTTCATTCTCAATTTGATGTAACATTTTTTGGTAAACATTTCTGGACTTGCATGCCCTGTTTGGCACCAGCAGCAGTGAGTTTCAGGCAGAAATAATTGGCAAACAGGCAATAAAACAGCTATTTAATGTTTTGGTGGTGGTGCGACACCCAAAAACATCATGGCTGAGACCAGACTTCTGCCTGAATTTAATGTACCATTTTTCCTGCAACATTTCTAGAAATGTACTGTGCCTGTGCTGCACTCGCAGAAATAAGATGTAGCCTAAAAACAATTGTAAACAGTTGCCAAAACAGCATTTTAATGTCTGGTTGCTGGTGGGGCACTATAAAACATCAGGACTGACAGCAGATTTCAGTCTCAATTTGATGTAACATTTTTTGGTAAACATTTCTGGACTTGTAGGCCCTGTTTGGCACCAGCAGCAGTGAGTTTTAGGCAGAAATATTTGGAAAACAGGCCCTAAAACAGCTATTTAATGTCTGGGTGGTGGTGTTGGTGGGGGGGGGGGGGGGTGGCACCATAAAACATCATGGCTGAGACCTGATTTCAGTCTTGATTTACTGTAACATTTTTGGGGAAACATTTCTGACTTATGGGCCATGTTAGATAGTGACAACACTCTGTCTCACTCTACATTCTCAATGTCATCCTAATTTTTTCTGGTCATACTGTATTTCTCGTCTTATCATGCCTACTCTGCACAGCATGGCTTCAACAGGCTGTGTTAAACTGTAGCCCTAGTAAAGCACATTTTGGACTGGGTGGTGGGGGAGTTGCTGGGTACTATAACAGCAAGTTAACATTGTGGCAAGCCATGGGGACACACATGTTAAGCACAAAAAAAAAAAAACTTACATTATGTTTAACTTTGCAGTAAAACTGCTTATGTTTCTATGATTGTTGTGTATATATTCATTCAGACTGATCTTGAACACAGCCAAAACAGCTGCCATTCCCACAACATCACACATAGCTTTGGGGAAAAAATGTTGTTCATAGGAATAATTTACAAATTACAATACTTGACATTTGTGGATAGGAGGAGGAAATGCATACAAAGGGACTAAAATTAACCAAGTAGAAAGATAGAGTGATTATGGGTAAAGACTAAAAGTGACTGACAGACAGTAACACATGACAGGGAGCACATCATAAGGGTCAGGTCAGGGACAGGGTATATATGTGAAAGAGGAAAGGAAGGAAGCATAAACGTATAACACACAAACAACTGGACAAAAAGAAACAAGAGGATATAGAAGAAGAGGACAGAAAAAATATATATATGTATTTTGCTTTTTGTTATTTTTAGAGGGTGCAGATGAGGGAAGAGCAACAGTAAGAAAGCAAGGACAGGAGAAAGAAAAGAAAAACATTTGCTGCCAGTGATACACTGACATAATCTTTCCTGGTCTGGGCCATTACACTGCACCAGCACCAGGTACCAATTCTGTCCTGCCACCACCACCACCACTATGCAGCTCCGTCAAGAGTGCAAACATTTTTTGTTGCTCCTCAAGAAGCTTCCTGAGGTCCCCCCCGACCTCCTGATGGAAATCATTAAACTCACTACACAGAGCTCCCACCTTTCCGTGCACTTCTGTCAGGACTTCTTAGCTCACTGCTGCTGCTAGTGTTGGAACATGAGCAGCTGGGGCAGCTGCAGGCTGTGCTGGATCACCACCATGAACCCAGTGACACCTGTGTCTATGGGGTGAGGATGATGGGGACTGTGCAGCTGCCTCCTGCTGCTGCCACCACCTACTTGTGCGGTGCCTCTGCTGACCACTGGCACCTTCCTCCTGCTGGTCCCCTTCTAACTGCTCCGCACCCCGGGCCACTCTACCTACTGCTGCCAACTCATTTTGTTTTTCCAGCCAAACTGCAGGGTGGTAGTGCTGCAGATGGCTCCTTTGGCCACCAGTGCCAAAATGACCCCGAGTCTTGCCCCTTTGAACAGATGTACCACACAAGTTGAAGATAACCACTGTGTTGTCATTGGTGTTTTTGGTGAAAAAACACCACACAGCTGATGACATTTTCTGTGGGGTTGGGGCCAACAGCTTATGCCCTGGGACCAGTGGCCACATCATGCTCCTTATCGGGGGGGTGGGGGATGCATGTTCCAGCTGGGGGATGGTATCTGGAGGTGCCTGCTGCTACTGCCTGGGTGTGGGGACCACATGCTGCTGCTGGATGAAAGGAGAATCCTCATCCTGCTGGGTATCACACTGCTGCTGCTGCTGGGATGGGGTGAGGGGATCATGCTGCTGCCTGGGGGTGGAGGCCACAAGCTGCTGCTGGACAACAGGGGGATCCTCATCCTCCTGGGTATCACACCGCTGCTGCTGGAATGGGGCAAGGGGCCATGCTGCTCCTGGGAAGTGGGGGCTACATTCTCCTGCTGCAGGGTGGGGGGCACATGCCCCTGCTGTTGGGGGGGCACAGACCTAAAGGGCCACCTGTCAATGAGAACACTGGGTGGGAGTGGTCCAGCTGCCTTCTTCCCAGTCTTCATCTTGTCCCTACCTTTCCCATCCATTCTTCTGCACCTCACCTAACTCCTTACTACAAAAAAAAAGAGGAAAAGAAAGGGAGATAGTGAGGGAGTTTTACACACACACACACACACACACACACACACACACACGCACACACACAAAATCTCCATCACAGAAAAGAAATAATGAACACACATGCCAGATAATCTAAAGATAAAGAAAAGAGAACAACTCTATTATTTTTTTAAATGACTGTGTACCACACAGACCAATCTCTCTGCTGCTGCCTGCTTCTCCAAACTCTCCAGCCACATATCAAAGGAACTAAATCTGTCACTTCATGCCTGTTTACAGTCACCCATGTGACCTGCAAAGAGTAAATCATGTGACAAGCCCAATTTTACCTAATTTCACCTAATATTAATGCAAGGTGAAATTTACGGTGAAATCACGCCATAGCAATTATTGAAAATTTCACCATAAGCATGTAATTATGTGAAATACTTTTCTGGGTGAAACTGGTGATTTCACCAAGATTTCACTGGTGAAATTACATTTTTCAACATCTCTAGTGCCACACCAGTCATCAACCAGGCTGATCATGACACAGTTTTGGCTTTCTGGGTGGAAACTTCATGTATTTGAAAAGAAGTAGCCCACCCAATCATGAGTCAGCTCTTTCCTTCGATCTACACTGCCCAGCAAGCATAGCTGATCTCCAATAAGCAGCCTGCTGAGGAATTTCAAACATCCAGGAAGAGCTCTGCACTCTTGCAGATGTCAGCTGTAACAAAGAAAACCATCCATCAATGTCTGGTGCTGGTGCCCTTGTAACTGACCCCCATCTGACCTTCCCTTTCAGCACTCACCACCCCACATTCACCCACAAACATAACATTGACACTGGGAGTGCCCAATCCCCCAGTGTCACCACCTCGTCTGTTGCTGCTGCCCCTGCAACTGCCCCCCACACAACCCTCCCTCTCAGCACCCACCACTCTATGCCCCCCACAAACATAACACTGACAATGGGGGTGCCCAATTTCCCAGTGTGACTTTTGCTTTCTGAAATAAAGAAAAACATCCCTCATTGATTGTTTTTAACCTTGTAAAGAAGAAAAACATCCATCAATGTCTGTTGCTCCATTAGTCCCCACCCACCCCTCCCATTCAGCGCCCACCCTTCTACATCCCCAAGCCCTTACTTACCCACTGCGGGGTCCAATACTGTAATCCTCTATGGACCACAGGCATGTCTTCACTCTTCAAAACCAAATCGCTAACAGAGGAAATCAGGTATGTGGTTCAGTGTGTTTTAATGGGGTTTTGAACTTGGCACAACTTGACCATTTTTGAATATTTGTGCCCCAAATTCTCAACATGCCTTTTTTGCGATCCACCTTATGAACAGTTGCAGAGAAATTAGGCAAATCTGTCTCAAAAGGTGATGTTGCAGTCGCTGTGCAAAATCACCTTTTTGTCAGGAGCTGAAGTTTTTCTCTGCCCTTGTTCATGAGGCAGGGTCATAAGAAGGCTATGCTGAAATTTTGGCTCAAACAATATTAAAAAAAACAAAGTTATTAGCCTATGTTAAAATTTGTGAACACAGGCTTGAAACATTGGCAAGTTTCAATATTGCGACCCCAAATTTTTTAACATAGCCATTTCTTCACAGCACCTCATTAATGTGACAGCTGTCATTTTTCAAATCCCAGCCAAAATGTGTTCTTGCATCCTGAAAGGTGATTTTGCAATCCCTGTGCAAAATCACCTTTCAGGCATGATTTTAAATATTTCTCTGATTGTTTTCATGAGGTGGAGTCATTAGAAGACTATGTTGAAAATCTGGGGCAAAAATATTAAAAAACAACAAAGTTATTATCCTAAGTTAAAATGTATGAATACAGGCTCATAACTTTGCTAATTTTCAATATATTGACCCCAAATGTTTAACATAGTCATTTCTTCATGGCACCTCATAAATGTGACAGCTGTCATTTTTCAAATCCTGGCCAAAATGAGTTTTCGCACTTGTGGTACAAAATCACTTTTTATGCAGGATTTGAAAATGTTCTCCACTCTTGTTCATGAGGTGGGCTTATAAGAAGGCTATGTTGAAAATTTAGGGTAAAATATTAGAAAACAGCAAAGTGTCAGTCTGTGTTGCAATTTTTCAATGAATGCTCGTAACTGTGGTAATTTTCAATATTTTGACCCCAACTGTTAAACATAGCAATTTTTTGACACCACCTTATGAATGTAACAACTGTCATTTCTCAAATCCTACCCAAAATGCGTTTTAACACTTGTAGCACAAAATGTTATTTCAGTCATTGTTTTATAAATGACATCTGTCATGCTCAGAAGGAGTGATAAAAATATTATGTTGAAAAGCTGGGGTAAAAATGTGAAAAGCCAACTATGTTATGAGGAAACAAATTGTTCCAACATTTACCCATAAAGTAATTTTTTGCAGATTTTGGCCCCTAACATTCAACATATTTCTTTTGTTACTCCACCTCCTGAACATGGCCGGTGTTATTTTTTCAGATCACCTCCAAATCTTGTTGCCACAGTTGTACAGTGAAATCACCTTTTGGATGGGATTTTAAAAATTCCACTTGCCTTGTTCATAATGTCAGGTCATAAAAGATTGTTGGTTATTTGGGGCCTGATAGAGAAAGCAACTAGACTGATGCAAGGTGCTTGTGTCAAACAGCAATGATGCAATTTGCACCTTGAATAATAAATTGCAGCAATCCCAATTCCGAAATGTGGTCTGAGTTGGAATGGGAAGCCGCTTTGGCAAACTGGCACTGTGCCACTTTTGCAACTTACATCAGTGTATGCCAGATCACAAGGGTGGGCTTGTGCCCTGGTGGGGCTTCCTGACTACCAAAAAAGGGGACATTGGGTGCACCAAGGGGCTTGAGTCAGATCAGCTATGGGCTGGTCTAAGCCCACTGTGCAATTGCCCCACAAGGTGGGGAATTAATGGGGGTCTCTTAATGTGGGGTTCAAGACAGGAGGGGACAGGGAATGCATAGGGGTGCTGGGGAGTGAGTGGGTATGCTGAGGGGTGATCAGGCACCCAGAGGGAGTGCTATTATTTTAGAAAATCATACAACATTACCATACTGGTTATAACAATGGCACCCATGCCGGGTGCCTGATCACCCCCCTAGCATACCCACTCACCTCCAGTATCTGCTATGGCATGCCCTGCACCCCTTTTGCCCCATACCCCTCATGGCATTGATTATTTTGCTGTACCAGGTGGGGAGGGGGAGCTGGATCTCTGCGGCAAGTCCTGCAGGTGCGCCTTTTGTTCGGTGCTAGTGTGCGAGTGTGACGACTCCCGGGTTTTTGAGGCATGGACACCTGATTTTGCAGAATAAGACGCAGGGTCCCTGATGCAACTGGAGTGTGCCAGAGCCCTAGATTGCCACAACTTGCAGTGATCTAAGGGCTCTTTGGAATTGGGCCCTTGGGGACAAAATGTAGGAGCCCACTTTAAAGTAGATATTGTCTCTCAGTTGCCGTATCCTGGGTAATTACAATCTAACAATGTGTCAAAGCAGGACACTACCAAAAATGATACATTGCAACTCATCTGCTGTATACTGGGTAAATATATAGTAAAAATGTGTACAAGCAAGACCTGGTAGAACAGCTTTACCATTGGCAAACATTCAGCATTGACAAATGATTGTTTTTAATGTGTCCATGAGTTTTCTGTTTCATTTTCCTTATCCTTATTTATTTATTTATTGAACTGTTTCACCAGGAAGGTACACTGAGCAACAAGTCGCACATCTCCCGGTGCAACCTGGGGGGAAGCGGTACAATTGGAATGAGACATTAAACATTCCAGCTACAAGATCAGCATTGACATACAGTTGTAAGGCAGGTGTTACAAACAGTGTTACAACAGTGTTGTGCATAACATGTAGAAAGAGTGGAGAACAATAAGTGCCAGGTTAATAAGTAAACAAGTGCTTACATGAAAGGAAGGGGAGGGAGGGAGGGAGGGTGAGGTGGTGGGAGGGAGAAGATTTGTATCCCTGGAGACCCCGTCAGGATGTGAGAGGACTTACTAGTGCAGCTGGCCAGGGATGTGCACTCAGTTTAGAGTGCATTTAATGTGTGCAGTGCCTTAATTGCCAAACCCCAAACCCATCTTGCCCTAAAATTTTTATTTTGAAAGGTGTATATCAATTTTATTACTTTTCAAACAGGTGCAGCCTCAAAGCTCCAGTCCTGTATTATTCAGTAGATTCTCTAGTTTCTAGTGCTCCCCCCATCACCCATACTGGGTTTGGTATACTGTAAGTGTATTCCCTGGAATCTAATGGTCCCTTCCAATCACTGGTTCACTTGTACTGTATGTGATCCCTTCTGTATCCCTAGTAGTCTTGGAGATCACTCCCCAAGCAGTTGCCAGGCCCACATGACCTGCCCACTCCAGTCCCAACTCCCCATATCCCATCCACTGTGATGACAGAACTTAGTCATATTAACAGCAACTAGCACAGCTGCTGTCTCACTCTCAGAGGGTGATTGCAGGGTATAGTGGCATGCTGAGGAGGTGAGTGGAGGGCTTTGTCAGTCCCTGTTGATGCTGCTTAGTGCTGTCTGGTTTCAGGGTGAAGGGTGTGCATGGTGTTTGATGGGTTTTGCAACCATTTGGGGGTCCAGTAGACTTCCAAGGATACTTCAAGCACTGGAGAACTGGCAATTAGGGTTGGTGAGCCACTAGACTACCTCTGGGATTACATTGGGGTATGGGTGAAACTAGAGATAAGTGGGACCACTAGATGCCAGGGAATACACTTATATTAAGCCCAACATGGGCATTGGAGGGGTGCACTAAACACCATGGCAATTGCATAGTATTGTGGCCAGCTGAGGAGGTGAGTGGAGGGCTGTGTCTGTCATCATTGATGTTTGTGGTGCGGAGGGGTGGGGAAATGTAATGGGGCAGGTAGGTTTGTGGGTTTGGCAACCATTGGAGACACTTGACTACCAGGGATATCTCAGATTTAGAGCACAAAAGAACTGGTGATCGGGGGTGTTGGGTAGTGGGACTGGAGCCGGTGGGTTGGATGAGTTTGGCAAGCATTTTGGGTGACCTGTCTCCTTCATTAGTGGCATACCTTGCAGTTTCCCACATATGCCTTGATATTTCCAGTTGCTTACATCAGTTGCTCTCCATGAGTGGACCCAGAGGCAATTTTTCAAAAAGAACCCCTCTTGTTCAGCATTCTAGTCTCTCTGATACAAACAGTAAAAATGTTCTCACTCTTCCCTCTTCCCTCTCACCCGTCCATCTGTTACAGTAGATTTCATCTGGTAAACTTCTTTGTTTGTACACCAGTGTGCTAGACTATTTCTCTCTCCTATAATGGAGGACTGATTTGTGTCCAATACTGCTACCCAGTACCTAATATGCAATACCACTACTGTATGCTCAAACACTTGACACTATAGCATGAGCCTGGAAATGTAAGCACATATTCACCACTTGCTGGAATCATCTTAGTATTCAACTGACATCAACTGATGCTGCGGTACTCGACGATTTTCTGTTAGGCAGTTTTGTTTTTATGTTGCTTGCACGCATGTGCAAGAAACATAGTGCCATCATCCGAGTTTTCGGAGGTGTGTCAACCCATCTTCCAATGCATTCAGTGTGTTTGCAGGTGCGGCCCCAGTTAACCAATCACTGCTGCAGCTGTCTATGACAAGCTGAAAATGCAGTGGTATACAGTTCAAAGGGAGAGCTCTGCTTCAGTGAACAGAGCTCTCCCCTCAAACACACACATGCATGGCACGCACACATGTGCATGCTGATGCGCTCCCCCCCCCCACGCACACTGTATGGCGGCGGGGTGCCCAATCTCCCCATTGGCTCCACGCCCCCACCAAACAGCTGTCCAGGTGTCACGCAAAAACTGTTATAGCCGACAGGGGTGCCCAATCCCCCGTCAGCTCCAAGGCTGCACACCTCCCCCAAAGCTTTGGTGCCATGCTGGGAGCCCACCCCAGTGTGGCAAATCTTGTTTTGGCCAATGGGGGTGTCCAATCCCCCGTTGGCTCCAAGGCTGCACACCCCACCCAAAAAAGCTTTCCCGGTGCCACGCTGGGAGCCTACTCCAGTGTGGCAAAACTTGTTTTGGCTGACAGTGGTGCCCAATCCTCTGTCGGCTCCATGTCCCCCCAAACAGTTTTCCCTGCTGCCACGCTGGGAGCCCACCCCAGTGTGGCAAATGTCCCGCATCGTCTGAATAAAAAAAACAAAACAAAAAAAAAAAACTGTAAATAAGAAAACGTTCCATCGCTGTCTCCCCCCTCACAACCTGCACCCACCCACTGTGCACCCTGCCTCCCCACAACCCCCCTCACCACATACTTATCTCCGGAGCTCAGCGCGATGATCATCGGTGGACCGGGAACATGTCTGCACTCTCCAAAGCCGACCGCGAACTGAGGAAATGCCGGTAAGCTGTATAATGGGATAGATTGGGTTTTTTCAACTTTATTGCATATCTCAGGCATTTGTTGGAATTTTTGCACCAAATTTTCAACATGGGGTTTTTGGGACCTCTTCTCATGAATGCTGTCATTGTCATGGCATTATTCGGGCCTGAAGGGTGATTTCGCAATCACTGCGTGAAATCACCTTTCTGCAATGATTAACGAAATGACACTGCCAGTGTTCTTAAGGTGGGCCCTCAAAAAGCCTATTTTGAAAATTTATGGAACAATTCCTAAAAATTACTGTTTTACGAGCGTGCATTGCGCGGTTCCTCGCTATAGCTTGTAAGTTTGCAATTTTCAATATTTTTCACTCCAGATTTTCAACATTGCCATTTACACACCTCCTCATGAGCAGTACAGCTGTCATTTTTCACATCCTGCCAAAAACGTGTTTCCGCCCATGTAGCGCACAATCGCGCAGTCGGTGTGCGAACCCAATGTATGGGATGCATTAAGAAAATCACAGTGACACTGTTCATGAGCAGAGGTCTTAAAATGACTGTGTTGAAAGTTTGGTGAATAAATTCCTAAAAATTACTGTTTTACAAGTGTGCGTCGTTTCACAGTTCCTATGCATGCTCGTAAGTTCACAAATTTTCAATATTTCCACTCCAGATTTTCAACATTGCTATTTTACCACACCTCCTTATGAGCAGCACAGCTGTCATTTTTCACATCCTTCCCAAAACGTGTTTCCGCCTATGTAGCGCACAATGGCGCAGTCGGTGTGAGAACTCAATGTATGGGACACATTAAGAAAATTACAGTGTCACTGTTCATGAGCAGAGGTCTTAAAATGGCTATGTTGAAAATTTGGTGAAAAAATTCCTAAAAATGACTGTTTTACGAGCGTGTGTTGTGCAGTTCCTACGCACGCTTGTAAGTTTGAGAATTTTCAATATTTGCACTCCAATGACTTCCAAATACCTAAACAGCACATAGAAGCAAGCAACATTCGGCATTGACAAATGCTTGTTTTTTAATGCATGACATTCACATGCTAATGTGTGTCATCCTGGTGGTCAGCACTGTTCTATACAGCTATGCACTACCTTTACATCTTCTTGCCATGTAGTGCTGGTGGTTTTGTGAATACTTCCAAAACGGCATTCATGTTCCATTATGGCTCCAGGGTTATATATAGTGCAGGAAAGGATTAGTAATGAAGCACATACTTCAGACAACATTGGAAGATGAGATGGTGATGGTAGTTTACTGTTTTATTAGCAGGTGGAGAAGGAGAAAAAGCAAACATGGATTGTCATACAACAACTACAATAAACTCAATAGGCTATCACAATGGAAAGCATTAGATATAGAATAATCCATGGCTGGGTGTGTAACCAAAATTTTTCACACACTGCACTGGAGGTGTGAGATGCTATATAAACCTCTAGAGCAAACGAGAGTGAAGTTCGAGCGGTTTATGAAAGCATCCCACACTGAGGGTGCGTGTGAAATTCTGGTTACACACACACATCCATTTTTTATTTTATTTAATTGCTAGTCATCATTTTTTATTTAAGTGTGGTGGAGGGAGAAGCAGTTTCTGGGACATTTTAGGTGAGCTGGAGTCCAGACAGACACAAACACACACACACAGACACACACGGACACACACATTCATTTGTTTTTTTCTTTACTTTTCCTTTTTTAATTTTTTTTTGAAGTTTCAGTCAGTCGTGGTCCGTTGGTGAGACAGCTGCTGTGTGGGGACGCTCCACTGGAAGGGTTTGAACAGCAGGATAAATCAGATCAATCTTTTACATTGTGAAGGCAGGATCAACCAGATAGATTTTGAAAAATATTAAACAATATTTCCTGCCATGATTGTGTAAGACAATCAATAAGTGTTGGTTGAGATGTTCGGCCTGCCCACACACAGACTAAGATCCAACAATGTTTCTGTAGCTTAAGGTTGACTGACAGCTGCTGATTACAACTGCCCGAATATAATGCAAAATATCAACTGGGATGTTGTAATGCAGGATAAAAGTAGTTCTTCAGATATAACAAATCATGACCAGTAATAAAGCACAGTACCAGCAAATTACAGTTGCACCAAATAATATGGTCAGATATTTCTTTTTTTTCTTTTATACGCGCTTTCTCTGCCACCATGGAGTTGGCAGGTAGCTCCAGCCCTTCTATGAGGCAGGGGTGCCATTTGAGGGCGGGGCACTCCCCCACATGGCAGGACAGTTTTTTTTGTGTGTTTTTGCTAAAAACATAATGCACCCCTCAGCCCAATGCCCACTATCCTGCCATCCCCCCAGAAACCTAATGTCCCAGTCATCCTAGTGGTTGCACAGTGTTGTACACATCCACTGGAGAGGACATCAGGATGATGTCACATCTGAAAGTGGGAGAGAAGGCACAGGAGTTAGAGGGAGAGGCGACTCTGGCGAGCTGCTCTCTGAGAGAGCCGAGGCTTAGTACTGTGGAGTCTGAGTCTGACCTGGTGTTTTTGGTGGTTGGTCACACTCTGCTGCTCAGTAATAGCCACCGGGCCCACCCAGGCAGGCAGAAGAAGTAAGAGGGAGCAGCAACAGGGGTGACACTGGACTGCGCAGAGTGGACCACGGCTTGGCTGTGTTATGAGACTTGGTGGTCACTGGTGCCACTGCAGGCCATTGGTGCAGACAGTCACACCACATGGGCACCTGGCTGTTCAATTTATTATAGGACGGATCGGGCAGTGAGCAAGGCCAGGGCAGTGAACTGGGATGGCAGCAGTCAGGCCAGTGGCTCATTGTTGCAAAGATGCATGCAGCCAGGAAAGGCAGGCTGAATCCTCCACTAGGTGCCCCAACTCTGGCAATGTGGCTGCAACACTGCACTGAAGATGGTCATAATGGTCGGCTGACCTGGAGAGAGCTGCAGCGTGGTGATGATTATCATGGTGCGATGGCAGTGGCACTCTGGGGCTGCCTGATGCAAGTGGAAAAGGCTGTAATTTGAAAGAAAGCAAGCACAGGCCACTGGGGTCAGATAAAGAAAATGTTGGCTGGTGCTGAGTGAGTTGACAACACAGACAGTATATACGTATCGGTACAGTTGTCACAGGTAAATGGCAATGCTCCAGCACTGTGCCATGATGTAATGATGCATTCAGGGGTAGAAAGAGCTAGAATGGGGCATCAGCATCAGCATGAAACCTCAGGATACAATGCACAGTGCTTGAAAGTACTGTGTCAGCTGGTGGTGGCTAGGTGGGCTTACGTGGGGATGCATGGAGTCACTGCTCCAGCAAGGTACCAGGTCTTTCCCAGAGGAAATGTGTCTCTGTGGGTGTAAATTAAAACATCCCCCCCCTTCCTCTCTGCTCCCTGGGGTCATTACCAACCCATTTTCTGATATGGTGCTGACAGCATCACCAGACCTCCTTCATATTCCAGTCACAGGCTTCCCTTGAGATAAGGAACAATAGGGGGCAATTGTCTTTAAGTTTTGTTTTTGTGACTGGTACTAGCCCTCACTAGAGTAGCTCTGATGGTTAGAGTTTAATCACAAAGAAATTCATCCACCTTAGTCTTTGAATGCCCACCTGTTGAACACTGTATCTTAAAATGTGGGGGAAACAGACCAAATGTGAGTCCTCATATGATGGAGAAAGAAACTCAGAACAGTGAGAAAACCAGTACTGTTTTGATCATAAAATCTATTGTTTGAGGTGAGCAGTATAAATATGATTGTCTGCTTTACAATCTCAGCATACAGTGTGAGAGGGACATCACAGAGTCTCCAGAGGTAAAATGAGGAAAATCCCCTCCTTTGAGGTGTAGTTGACAGGGACAGGTAAGTATAGATGAGCTTGTATTGTATATCTGCAATGGATGGTATTTAAAAATAAAAAGGGTTTTACCCCAAATTTACCCTGTCTGTGCTTCAGTCTACTCAACTATAAAATGAGTAAAAGGCCACAGGCCAGGCATCAGTGAAAACAAGGTATTACATCTCAGCTGGATTATCCATTGTCCCAGACCCCCACCCCCACAAATAGGACAGACAACTTGTGTGTCGTGCTCAAACTGGCAATCAATTTAATCTATTTCATATTTATATTTACAAATTCCACCACCATTCCTCATTATTGTCTTTATATTGCAATACATATTAATATCTATCCATCCATTCTTTTTCTTTCTCTTCTTCTCGCCTCCCCAGGTGAAAACCTGGGTGACTTCTTTTTCTTCTCTTCTTATCTTGTAGGTAACAGTGAAAACAGAGACCATTTTTACCTCCTTCTGTTGCTTCTTCTTCTCCTCATATTCCTTTATCATTCCCCCTCTCCTCCTTCCTCCCCATTTCCCCCTGCCATCCACATATGGCAGTCCATTACAGTCCAACAAGACTCCTTCTGCTATCCACCTATGACAGACCATACCCAACCCCCAAGCCTCACTCCCTTTTCTTTTTTTTGATGGCTGAGTGGGAAGCAACAAACGTTTTCAGCAAAAGAGGCTGTATCTCTCTGTGCTGACCCTTATATACCCTGTATTTCTGTACCTTCTACCCCCTATTCACCTGTCCCTATCCTACTCCCCTTCTTTTGCTCCTCCCCTTTTCCTTCTGACTTGCCCCTTGTCCTATGACTCACTCCCCCCACCCACATCCTCCCCTCTGAGCAAACCATCTCTGCAAAAGAGGAGGGTCCACCAGGACAACTTGTTCTGCTCCCTTAAGGGCACATTTCATTGTCCTGGATTCTCCCCCACACCACCACAAACAGGACAGACAACTTGTCTTTGTTGCGTTCAGATTGGCAATCAGTTTGTTCTGTTTCACATTTATATTTACAAATTTAATCACCATTCCTCATTATTGTCATTACAAACGATCCTTGTTTATATTGCAATATCTATCCATTCATCCTCTTTCTTCCTCTTCCTCTTCTTCTCGCCTCTCCAGGTGAAAACCTGGGTGACTTCTTCTTCTCTTCTTCTCCTTCTCTTGTAGGTAATGATGAAAGCCGTGACCATTGTTCTCTCCTTCTTTTGCTTTTTCTTCTCCTTATATTCCTTTATCATTCCCTTCCCCTTCCTGACCCTTTTTCCTCATAGCCTGTCTCCAGCTTGTGCTGGATGACTGGCCTTCCCCCTTTTTTCACTGTCTCCCCCCTTTATCTTCCTTCTTGTCTCCTCCAGGCCTCAATAAAACCCATCATCTCAGTACTGAATATGTCTATTAGTAAATTTGACAAATGCACCCCATCTAATCTATAAAAATTCCCTAACCACTCTTCCACCCACTCAATATTACATGCCCTCCCATGCTCTTTACCAACATCCCCACCCTCCTATTCATCTTCCTTCTTGCCCTGTCCACCGCTATATGGCTAAGTTCGTGTCTCCACACCCTCCTTGGCATCATGTCTGACCATGCCATGCTCACTCCAGGCCACCATTGTTTTATTTTCTCAAGATCCTGTTTGACCTGTAAATTCGTGTCAACCCATGGCTTCCCCCAATATCATTTCCCCTAAGATGTATAATAATTAAATCTGGGGCGGGTCGCCTCTCTCTCATCTCTATCAGGGTTGGGAGTAACTGCGCCCATTTCATCCCTCGAATGCCACGCCATACCAGCCTACATTGTCTGACATCTTGGTAAAGCTGCTTTCCCCCGGCCTTCTTTTCTGCTCTCCTTTCCACCCAGTAATTGTAGGAGTGCCCACAGATCCTTACTTCTGTGATCCTCCCTCCACCTATTGAATCAAGCAAAATATATCTTATTATCTTAAAACATCTTATTCCCGCTCGTTCTTCTGTTCCGTTTTTTTCCCCACAGTCCCCTTACCCCCCCCCCCCACCATCCTGGCTCTGTACCTGCAAAACAAAACAGCAGATGACATGTTAATCTCAATCCTTTAAAACCCAAATATACCTCTTGTAACTGGCCGACCGCCAGCGTGCCATTTCCAACATTCTGGCACTGACTCCCCTTCCGCCGCCCATTTTCATGCTGCTCCTATTGTATTGGAATGGGAGGAATACCTATTTTGGTCCTCCCCCAGAAATTCCATAACTTCTTTGAATATGGCCGTCACCTGGTAACTCATAACCTTCTTCCCATCTCCATGCACAAATAGTCGCCCTTCCTTATTACAGTGCTCTGAGGCGTAAGCCCTCAAAGCCTTTACTGGGCACAGGTTCCCATCATGGTGTGCCTTAATGGTTACAACATAGCCCTTCCCTTCCTGATCCATTTTGATCCTCCTAATTATGAGTTGTATCGCCCTTGCTCCCCAGGTTATGTCCCTCCATTCCAGTCCTCCTTCATCTCCTTTCCTGCCATGTCCCACTGCTTCACTCACTCTTAAGGCCCCTGCAAACATCACTAGGTAAATCATTTGGAAAAGCTGTGCCTCATCCTTGGACTTACAGATTGCAGGCAATATCTCCCCTAATTTATCTAATAACTGGTCTGCCATCGGACGCCGGCTATCCTTGGTAACCTTGTTTTAACCTACTCCAACCTTGCATCATCCTCCGTATCAGCATTGACTTCATAGGGTCCTTCCACTTCTTCAAACTACAAACTAAGCTGATCCCTGCTAGGTACACACCCATCGTGGTGTGAGTCATCCCTTTTTGCCACTGATCTACCGTAAAAATGTTTGCAATGCCAGCCATGCCGCTTCATAGGCCCTCAAGGTCCATGGTGCCATAAGTTGTGAAACAGCATTTCGTCTCCCTCTTGCCAATGTCCCAGATGTTCATTAGAATGGGTGTTTTCTGCTCCTCTGTTGTTGATGGTGCCAGTGCTCAGAAATGATCCAGCTGCAGATGGGAAAGGCTGTAAGCTAGGATATTTCACCCCATCTACGTGCCTGACCCTGAATGACATATTCAATTGCAACCCTCTTAGTACTAGCTGTCTCAGCACCCACATGACTGTATCATGTCTAGCTCCCTTGTTGTTCAGAACATCTACCACTGCCTTATTGTCACACCAAAATGTAACCTTCTGATTCTGCAATGCTTCTCCCCATACCAGGGTGCAGATCCAAATTGGCATGATTTCCAACAATGTGATGTACTTCGCCCTTCCTTCTCTTACCCAGTCTGCTGGTCATGGATCTGCAAACCATTTCCCTCTCAAATACCCCCCATTCCTAGCCCCCCTGCAGCATCCATATACAATTCTAAGTCTGTTTTATAAACCCATTTGTGCTGCCAAAAGAACAGCCATTATAACTGCCTAGAAATTCCTCCCACATCCTGAAGTCTTCCTTCACCCCTTTTGTTATATCCACCCAGTGATGTGGTCTTACTACCCTTGCCGTGTCCCTTGCCAGCCACCTTGTAAATGTCCTTCATGGCCCAATTGCCCTGCAAGTGAAATTCAAATGCCCCAATACTTGTTGCACCTGTCTCCTGCTAGTATGTACCTGAATCAGCCCCTTTAGCTTCTGAACTTTACTATCTGGTAACCGAAATACTTCCTCCGGTGTGTCCACCTCAATCCCAAGAAACTCCATTACCTTACTGGGTCCCTCTGTCTTGTCTGGTGCCAGTGGCACTCCGAGTTCCTTGCACAGTTCTTGAAAGCCAGCTAGCATTCTCTCTGTCTCCAGGCATCCACTGCTTACTAGCAAGAAGTCATTCAAATAGTGTATGACTGCCTTGTAACCTGTTTTTTGTTGGAAGATCCACTTCAGACAAGTGCTAAATTTTTCAATTGTAGCACAAGCTATGGAACAACCCATAGGCATAGCCTTGTCAAAGTATTACTGGTCTTCAACTTTAAAACCCAACAAGTCCCAGTCCTCCCTTCGAACTGGGAGGAACTGAAAAGCTGAGTCTTTATCTGTCTTGGCCAGCCATGCATTGGGGGTCACTCTGATAATCTGCATCGCCTCTTCCAACGTAGCATAGGTCACCCTGCTGTGCTCTTCCCTATAAATTCATTGACTGACTCTCCCTCTGGGAATGAAAGATAGTGAATCACCCTGTACTTCCCTTTCTGTTTTTTGGGGGACCAAACTCAAAGGGGAAATTCTCAGGTTGTCTAAATGAGGGACCAGGTACAGTCCCTCCACCCTCCCTGTGGCTTTCTCTTTTTCTATTTTCCTTTTCAAAATGTCTTCCTTTCCCCTGACTGACCCTAAGTTATTAGCCTCCCTTGCCTGTCTCGGATCTTAATTGCACCATATAGGAAAACCTATTCTAAAGCCCCCTATTATAGCTTCCACCATCCTGCTATCCAGATACTGACTGAGCCACTTTTCCCAGACCTCTATCTTGATGGGGGTTTTTGCAGCCTTGAATTATTCTCTTACCCCATAGCCCTGTATCCCAACCCACAAAACCCACTAACCCCCCCTGGCTGTTTTTCCTTCCCTCTTCTCCTCAAGTAAGACTGGGCCCCCCTACCCCCATAACCCCTGCCTCTCGTCCCTCCACTCCATGCCTTCCCCCTGTAACCTGGCCCTTCACAAAGGGCTGATGGCCTGTACCCTGTGCTCCCCCCACTTGGGCATCTTGGGCCCATGTGGTCCTGCATTTTGATGCTGGGTGGGACCCCCCACATCTTGAGCATGCATGTCAGAATCGACATTGAGGCCACAAAAAAAACACCCTGTTATATCCCCAACAACACTTCTGGGGTAGTCCCCCCCCTTCTCCCCATCTCCCCTTCCAGAGTGGCTTGATCAATAACATAATCTGTCCACAAATCCAGCTGTTTCATGTCCCATCTCACATCCCTGTATGTCACCGCACTTTGGCAGAAGAACTCATCATAATATATCCACCCCAGCCCCTCTTTTGCCTTTGCCTGCCGTATGATCAGGGAATATGTGATGAGTGGGATGTCCAACTCTGGTTTATTTTCCATAACTATGGTTAAATATGTGTCAAATCCCACAGACCACTCATCCCATGTATTTCCTTTTGTAAACTTATCCTCCTCTTTCTTACCAATAAAACCACAGCCACTACCATCTCACTCTTCCCTATACTCTCTGTTTCCTCACATTTGGCTGCCGCCTTTCTACTCACTAAAGCAAATATGTCCACGTATTATCCCTTCCATATTTACTCCTTCATGGCCAGAGGCACATGTTCCCCTGTTCTCATTCCCAGGGCTCTTATTTCCCTCATTTATTTTCCCACTCCTTCTGCCACCCTTTCCACCTCTCTAGCATTTCTTTATCCAACCTGATCTCTGCCAGTGCGATTTCCATCCTCCATAACCTGCCTGTCCCAAGAGCTGCTATAATTTGCCCAATGTACTCTTTGATACTATCACCTACAGAACCTGATTCATTACCTGCAGACCTTTCTGCTCCTTGTGGCCTGATGTCCTGGGATGGGCCAGTCTGGGTTCCTACAGTGGGACAACTGGCTGAGGCATCTGGGGCAGTGGGACCCCTATGGCTGGGGTCTCTGGACTGGGTTCTGGCATTGGAAACACAACTGGCTCCAGGGGAGGTACTAATGGCTCCAGTACACAGGGTTGCAGTGGTACTGGACTGACCACCCGAGGAGGAGCAACCGGTGGAGGCTGCAGCCTTTTTGGACTGCGAGGCCTCCATGTTGGTCATTTCCCATTGTCCCCTTCCCCTTTCTCCACTTTCTTCTTCTCCCCTGACCTCTCCGGTTCCTCCCCTTCAACCAGCTGCCAGATCATGTTGGCATTCTCTGCCAACTCTAAGATCGCCTTATAGGCCTTCTCTTTCGATGGCCTGTTCTTCTTTGGTGCCATCCTTTATCGAAATTGCCTGCACAAAACTGTGGATAAAAACTGACAAGGTGCACCTGTTAGTGCCAGTTCCAGACCTTCATAGCACACCATGAAGCCATGCCCTATAAACTGTGATAAGCACTTCCCCCCCATCCTTTGATAAACCATCTGCTTCTGTATCATCTGCCCTATTAATTATCTAAAGCAAAAAATCCCCCAACTCCCCACAACTTGCCTGCTTCATTTGAAACCCCATCCTCTGCACAACGCCCCCTGGGAAAATCTCCATCAAAACCACACAAATACTCCTGTGTGTCCCTGCAAAAGACAGGCCCCACCACGTGCCATGACGTCACATGCCAGGGTCACCGGCCATCTGGCTTCCGCTCGCCCCCCGTTTTCCACTTTGTGCAGAATACAAAATAATGCCTCCTTGGCATACACAAATCACAGGTAGTCCATGGGGAATTTAATTGCACTTCCCTCTCCACAGCAGTTAACCACGATAGCCTCCCACCAAACTTTGTAGCAATTACTGGGTAAAAACCTCAAAACAGCTCTAAATTCATTGACATATGCCACTTATAAACTTACCTGTCCATATGAGGAAACACCACAAAAGCTGCTGTCCAAACTCCATTGCCACCTAAAGCCTTCAAAGCCCTGTGTCTTTCACTCAGCATAGCCATGTGGTGTGATGTCAGATGCCATTCCACAACTGCATGGCCTCCCTCACTAGGCCCTTCTTGTGGGCTGAATTCCAGACTCCTACTATTACAACCCAGCACTGTTGTGGGTTTTGTGGCACATTTCAGTTAACATCGCTTGGAACTCTTTCTCTGCCTCACCTCCCTTTTGGAACAAGTGCACTCTCCTCCCTGGCAGGGACTTGTAATTGTTCCTTTCCTCGCCTGACCCTCATCATTCACTCTTCTCTCCTCGAACCCAAAAATGAACAAAATGTACCAGAACACCCCCGAATCTGCTCGCTCTTCCTGCCCAGCTCACTTGCTTCCAGGCACCACACTATTTCCCCCGGACCTCAGCTGAAATAACCTGCATGGGTAAACCCCAAACTCCTCATTCCAATTCCAGTTATCAGCTGCATACCAAATGCATACCAAATGTGCAAACTCCCCAGCTAAGTCCACTCTGCCACATCAGTCTCCACTGCCCCCAGCCTCTCACTCTAAACCAAACTCAGTCAATGCCTTACAGCCGCGGCTCCCACTAAATTCGTTGTGCCTCTTTCTAAACAACTTTGCACTCCCCATAGCAGTGGCTCACAAATCTGAATGGCTATGAAAGACTCCCCAACAAAACCACCAACTTTTTCAAACACGCACTTTGCTGCACTTGTTCAAATGCTTACAACCACGCTTGTCCACAACTTCTGCTACACATATATTTCTCTCTTTTTCTTTTGACTTACCTTTCAAGTAGCTCCTGACACACACAACCAGCCCAGCTAGCGCCTCAAGAAAAACTTCAAACTAGCTGCAGCTCAAACAGTGGCCTCCAAGGAGGTGAGAAGAGGGCTGTGCTTGTTGTTGCTGAGGGATGTACTGCATGGTCCTGTCCTGCCTGTAAGGGGGGTGGGGTATGTGCTGTGCAAGGTGTGAGCAAAGTGGGTGGGGGACTACTTAAGAGCAACATTTTGGCGATCTGTGTGCAACCAGTAGTCTTGTGAGTACCACTGGATGCCAGGGATTGGCTCGGGTAAATGGGCCAGGGGATAGGGGAAGCACCTGGGAGCCAAGGACCTCTTCAGGTCAGAAGGCCAGAGTGCAGGGACACTACCCACCAGGGATTTAGTGGTAGCACCATGATGGGTGCTTAGAGTGGGCAGGTGCCACTAGACACAAGGTCAACCATGAAACAGACTGGGACAGGTGTTCAGGTGGTGGAGGGTTGCCACTAGGCACCAGTGCAACCTTGGAATAGAATGGAACAGGTGTTCTGGGGTGGGGGGAGCTGCTATCCACCAGGGATGAGGTCAGGTCATGTGCAACTGGTTTACCACTTACTAAGCAATGAACCTATAATGGGGATGCTAATGAAATGACGCTTTAGTGCCTTGCATGCCCAGTGGACTCATTTTCATTTTGTGGCTGAATATCACACCATGGTTCTTAGTGCTATCTGGACTGGGGGCACAGTTCCCTATGGGCTAGATATAGCCCTGGGCCATGTCAGGACAGGACAACTTGACTTAGTGCTGTGTTGCCACAGGCTAATATTCAGCCAGATAGAGCTGGTACTCTATCTGACTGAATATAGCCACCTCTGGGATGGGCATACGTTAAGTGCAGCACACACCTTTGCACTCCACTTTTGTGCCTTTCTGAATATCTGGCCCCTAGTTACTTAAAACAATAATATTAATTTCAGGCAGTGTACTGGACCATTAATGACTAAGACAAAATCTTAATTTTCTCCAACAGTTTGTGAAATTGTTAAGTTGTAACTAAGGTTGGTAATGATCATTTGGGTAAGGGATCAAGCCCAGTAAATTCTGACACTCAGTGGTGAAACAACTGGAAGATTAAAGGGTAGCTTTTCAAAGAAATCTGTGACAATTTTAGCGCAATTTTGTGTACTTTTGAAAATGGCAGCACTTGCATAAAAAACAAACTCTGGTCAGAGCTGATATGGCTGTGGAGAACTTTTAAGATGATTTACCCATTATTTCTAATGAATTTGCACAATGCAGATCTGCAATGTGGTCTTCCTTTTACACATTTTTACAATGTATTTTCCTAGAATATGCCTGCTGATTACTATATATTTAGCCTGGACAGTTCACAGAAGAAATGGCATCTTATTTATGGATGGTGGAGCACTGGCAGTAGGATGCTGGAATGTGCCACACACAGGCACAAGCTGTGTGCAGGCAATAACACCCAGTGGCCATACACCTCAGGTGATTGCATGTGGATCCATCATCCCAGTGCCATTGCAATGCTCAGTGCGGGTGACAGCTGATGCTGTACCCATTCACACAGGTCCTGGAACAGGCATGTTACAGCTGATCTCCCTTTCATTTGTACAATTGGGGAACAGCGGATGCACCATCCATAGCCTGGACCGTACACTGCAAATGTCATTGCAGGATACCGCACCCCATGGCACCCTGGATACCTCATCAGTCCAGATGGTGGCATGTTACACAGCGGAGCAGGGGAGAGTGTGGGTCTGCAGCAGTGTATGACAGCAGGAAGATATAGTATCAACAAGGCATGTATTGGAGAAATGTCAATTCCATCTTGCGGTTTGCCAGAGACATACACACGGCTGCATACACTGGTGGGTCCACAGCTTGCATAGTACCCCAATGGATGGAACAGCTACTTGGGTCATTCTAGAGTGCAGGTCCCCAGCCCGGGTCCAGTGCAGTCGATGGCTGGCTATGGCAAGGTGTGGAGGGCAGTGCCAATCTCTACAACATGTCAGATATGGGGGGAGTAGGGTGTCTATGTACCAAGGTGGTGGGTGGGGGTCCTCTATGCTATGGATATGGAACATGGTTTCCTCTGGTGTGATTGGGTCTGGGAGGGCCCTACACTATGGAGCTCTTCAGGGATGAAGTTTTATCAATCAGGGATTGGAGGGACTACCTCTAGTCCACCAGGGATGCCAGGCTGCTGTACACCTATGTGCACTTCTGCAGTCCACCTGTGGGTGGCTGGCCTGGTTAGGCCAGCTATTCATGGCCTAACTGTGAGCCACGCAGCTCTGGACTATGAGGGGTGCATTTCCTCTGAGTATACCGCAGCATGGCAAATGCATGGGAATGCACCCTTAACTTGCATGACATACTATTTGTGTGCACCCTGGCCCAGTCCCTTGTGGCCGGCACATCCCGCACATTTGAATATCATGCTGTGGTGCATTGTTGAAGTTGTGCCGCACATGTCCCTTTTCTGCCAGGATGTGCTGTGCATCTCCTTTGAATATGGGGGCCCTGGACTAGGCTACTCTGAATAAATACATTATCAAAATGATAAAATCATGACCATACTGAAAACAAGATATTGCGTGTAATCTGGAACAGCCTGAGTAAATACAGTGCAAAAATGTGTAACTAAAGATCCCTATGACAATTAGATGTAGAATCTCCCCTGCATTATCCAGGATACAAAATATAGGATAACAAATATTTAAAGTAAATCTACTCTAAACTGAACTTCACTGTGTCCACTGACATAAATAAACAGTTTATTTATTGTTTTATAACATATTAGAATACAATATTTATTTTGAATGTTGTGGCCATGAGGATGGTGTTTACAGAGTGTGTGTGTGTGTGTGTGCCCAGGATACAAAACACAGGATAAGAAATATTTAAAGGAAATCTACTCTAAATTGAATGTTACTGTGTCCAGTGGCATAAACAAACAGTTTCTTTATTGTTTTATGACATATTAGAATGCAGTATTTATTTTGAATGGTGTGGCCAAGAGGATGGTGTGTACGGAGCGTGTGTGTTTGCTGTAGCTCAATATAATTTTTTCCCAAAAAGCATAGTAGAAAATGCCTGTTGATTGTTACATATTTAATCTGGGTAGTTCACTGAAGACTGGCATATGTCTGAGACAGTTCTTATCAGATAGTGTCTTTAGAGGTTAAAAAACAGTGTAAATTATAGATTTGCTGGAAAAGGGTGACAGTTATGAAGTATGGATCTGTCTTGAAAGACAATACCTTCCCAAGTGAAACTAGTAGCAAGAAGCTATTTAAATGTTAAGTATTTAAATGTGCTAGTTGTTGCATTCCGAAGGGGTAAACAAACCTCCAGTTTAATAGGCAAAAAATATTTAACAAATATTTATCAAGCTGTTTCAGTTTCCTAATGGGATCTGATAAGCAGCTTGGAGTTATGTCTCCATCATTCTTAACAGAAAGAGGGGAGTATTTTATTTCAGTTGGCATTGAAGGATACATTAAAAACTCCAAAACATGTGTTCCACAATACTCCATTTTCTAGCTACACATAGCAAGATGGCTCTAGGGTCCACCCACAGCCATAAAAATTATATATGTTATTTTGTAATGCTAATATACAGTAAATTACAAACCCTCAGTACCTCTGAAAATACAACACTCAAGTCTGGGCACAATTGGCAGGAGGCTGACAAATGGAAAAATTACATTTTCATCAGCATTATTTACCTTTGAAAAAAATCCAGCTAAACAGCTTTTTCTTCTGACAGGTGAAGTAACAGAGGAAGAGGATGGTGGTCACATGGATGTACAACTCTGGGTTGCACTTAAAGCAGTAGCATTTAATAAGCTTAGAAGGGCTACCCTTGACATGGACAATAAAGTACAGTTATGTTCAGTGATATGTTGTTTTCTGCTGCATTATTGTACTGCAGCATGTTATGTTGGTGCTGCATCTCAGAACTCTCAATGCATGTCATCTCTGTGGCACTGACTTTATTTATTCACTATTGTGCCAGTATATTGTGATGTAAATGGTAATCACTACCACATGGTGTCATTTTTGATTGTCAAATAGGCACATGCACCTGCTCTGATGAGATCCATATTCTTTCCCCTATGGTGTATTATTACAGACAGTATCTAACCTATTTTCTACTACAGTTTATTATTAAGTACAGTACCTAACCATCCTTATCTACACCACACAGATGCACTCTGCAAAAGCCACTTATACCTCAAGAAATTCAAAGGTTATACCTGCTTCTGTATGATGTTTGTAAAGGGAATGCAGTCCCCATCATTAACTATTCAAACTGCATGTAACTTCACATATACCACAAAGAGGAACCCCTCGAAAACCATTTTAACCTTTCTTTTACAACCTGTTTTTTAAGTGGACTTTAGGGGCTCCTTGGGGAACATGTATACCAAATTTAATAATAATGCCACATGAAATTGAAATGTTATATCTGCTTCTGTATAGTGTTTGTGAAGGGAATGCAGACCCTGGCAGGAGGCACTCGAGCGGCACTTAGCTTCAACTATATCACACAGATGCACCCCTTGGAAACCACATCAACTTAACGCTGAACACATTCACATAACACAGTCACCTAAGACATATAACAAAGTAGTCAGAAAACAAAAAGTATTGATTAATAATATTTTTATTTTACATTTCTTTAGTTTACAATGCTTTATTTTACTTTACCTACTTTTGGTACTTTACATTTCTTTATTTTATTTCACATGTACTGTATGTTTCCTTAATTTTGTTTGGACTGTACAGGGTAGCAGAATGCTGTTTTGTACTCCTTGTGGTTTTTAGTCACATTTTATTTAATGTATTTTTATTTCAATGTGCATGTTCAATCCTCTAACACATTCTGTTCCTCTTCTCCTGCTCCAGAACTTCTATCAGGTTTGACCCTGTCACTTGGGTGGCCCTGGCCTCCAACAAGATACTGCTTGGGTTCCCCACCAGGACCACACATTGAATTGCAGGCACAAGACTTGAACCTCCTCCTGTAAAAAAAAGAAATAAAAATAGCATTGTGCATTATACTAGGTTTCTTACAATTATACAAAAAGAAAGTGGTGTTTAATATTTTCACATTATACAGTACCATACATATATTACTATAACATGAATTTTTCACTATTTGCTCCTTTGGGGTGTGTGGCCCTCCACAGGTCACCTGACCCTACATCCTCACAGAGGTGAAGACCAACCTTCGTGAGGGTTGTGAGGACAGGCAAAGCCTGATGAAGCCTCATATCATGAAGCACTGAAGTATCTGTATACTCGACTTTTTGATGTGCATTAATAAATGGAAAAAGTCTGTTAGTCACTTTGACTTTATGTCTTCACTGGAGTAAAACACACTCCTGGCTCTGGAGTGCGAGTGCTATCTAATTGTTCACTGAAGTCTGCAGAGGTGACTGGAAGCCACGAGGCAATGCCAGGGCATCCTGCTGCCTCATCAGTATGCTGCTCACATCCTCATTGTCTGATAACAATAAAAACTTTGAAAATATCAAAGTACTGTATACAAAGACACTTTTGCAATCTGCTCATTGGATTGAAGAAGCTGTATGAATGAAACAGATGATGATGACTCGCATGATGTGAAAGCACTGAACTGTACGTGCCACTGTGCATGTGTAACAGATGGAGCATGAGATCTTTTTCTTGAGGCTCATTACCTTTTCAGCCATGTTACACAGAGTAGTTCTGAGTACTGGCATAGGCTTTTCCTGTACTTGTTTAGAGACATGTGGAACTTCCTGTTGTTTCTCTGCTTGTTGCACCTCGAATTTCTGTTCCATCTCAATGTAGTGTGAAGTAGTTGTCACCTTATTCAAATTTTAATGTACTGGTGGCAAACCTGTGAATGAGAAAATGGAGCAAGGTATCACATGGGCAATACGTAGTTAGTGGCTTTAGGACAAGTAAAAGTTCAGATTTTAGCAGGGTGGAGAGAAAATGCACTGTTGAATGCAATACTGTTTTGTTACATAATGTTCATTGCCATACAATAACTTTTATGGCACTTTGAGGTCAGACTCAAAGTATAGTACAGTACTGTGTGGCCCATCAGTGGTGGTGTTGGGGTGAGTCAAGTTATGAATGGATGAAATACTGTACCAGCTTCCTTATACACCTACATGAATGTGATTGAACAGGGCAGTAAATAATTACATGCATGCAATATTTCAAAACTAAACACTGGCAAAAAGTGAAGATTGAAGCTATTAATATGAACATTATTGTATTGGACATTGTCTAATTCCCCTTTCTAGGAATGGTAAATACCAGGAATGAAAAATTTAAAACACAAATAGCCCAGTGGTGTGAAGGGTTGCGACACCTGTATCTTACCTTTTGCCACGCCAGTGAACCAGGTTCACTGTGTGAGCAGGTGCTGGGGGTCTGTTGGGGAAGAAGAAGATCGAGCATCTAGAGGACTATTCTCCTTTTCCAGGGAGGGAGGACTGGCATTCCCACTAAACGACTGCCCCCGGGTAGAGGCCCAAGGGTAATGTGGATCTGCTTGGCACCAGAGAATGGAGGGTGCCTGCAGGAATTCTTCAGGCATGTGCACGCCTCCACACTTGCACATCTGGCACGCGTGCCCCAGCGACAGGGATAGGAAAATGAAAAAAATGGAAGAAAAGTACCCTGGGCTGTGGGTGACTACTGACCCTCTGCAGGCTCCTCACTCAGCATCTGGGCATGGCTGAAGCCCTGTGGCAGAAGGCATAGGCCAAGGTAAGTCCCAGGGATGCCAGGATGATGTGGTTTGGGGGGTCAGTCTGAAGGGGGCAGCCAGGGGAGCCTGGAGGATAACATTTATTTTGAAAAAAAGAACAATGTAAAATACACTGCACAGTATAGTTTTTTTTAAATGTCTGAAGCCTGCTAATACCTACAAACCACTTTGTGGGTGTGTTCCTTGATGCACAAGGGTGGTGTTCACTGCACCCACTCAGTGTGAGTAACTCATGAACTGCATTAGAATGAATACAGTACATGCACATTTTAGTATTAAATATGCATATTACTGTGCAGGTAACACACCTGTGACTAGGCAGTGCAATGCACAACATATGAACAAACATGTTCAGTCATGTATCCAGATGCACAAGGGATGACAGTTGTCCTTGGTGATGTCCCATGAGGAGGGAGGGCAATGGGAGGTGGACATCACAGGTCAATGCTACTATGTGGCAACACATTGCCACAAGCACTGACCTAAGAAGGGACCACTATGTGGACCCCTACAACAGGCAGTGGCATTCTCTAGGTGAGTACCAACAATAGTAATACATTATGAGTATGATGAAATGGTACTGTGTATGTCCAGTACTAAAAACAACACATCTTCACCTTCTGTCTTTCAGGCTGACAATAATGGAAGGGAGTCCTGGACCCTGAGAACAAAGTGTTAAACAAAATGAAAGAAATGCAAGAAATAAATAGAAAATATTATAAAAAATAGAAAATATATAATAAAATATATGCAATATATTGTAAAAATATAACAAGTATTGTAGGTATTGATCTGTGCCACTATTGTGTATGTATACTTATTCTGTACAGTGTAATTAATACCCCTAACTACCAGATCTTTAGATGTGATAGGCAATCCAGAGGAGGTGGGGTCACCATCTACATCTTAGATAGATTTTGGCATCAGCACTTAATTCTAACTTACTGGTAGCAGGATTTGAGTGTCTGGACATAAAAATCAACCTATTCCCATCGTTAGCACTCCGGGTCGTAGGATGCTATAGACCACCATCTGCGGGTACTCAGCTCTTGTCCTATCTTACAACTATCTTGGACACTAGCCCCCTGGAAACAATTGTCCTCGGGATCTAAACTACGATTGGATGTCGGAAGCTGGTCACCTGCTTAAATCTTTCTTTGACTCCTTTGATTTCACCCTACTCAATGAAGAGCCCACCAGTATCAACAAAAAGAATACAGCCAAAAGTACCCTTCTGGATGTCCTGCTTGTGAATAAACCCCATTCCTTCTCCCACGTTGGAACCTTAGACGTGGATATTAGTGACCATTGCCTAATAGCTGGAGTTTGGGCAGCCAACAAAGTGCCAACTATGGCCAAATTCTCCACCAAAAGGTCAACCAGGTCATTCAACCCAAAGGCATATCTACTTGACCTAAAAAACTCTCCCTTGTGGCAGAGTTTTTACCTTGCTAAAACAGTGGAAACTGCATATTCTATACTACATGAAATCATTACCTACGCCATGAATCTACATGCGCCTCTGTCAAAAATACGCATTAAGGCTAGGAAATGCCATTGGTTCACTCAAGATCTCAAGTCTGCACTACTGTCCAGGGATAAACTCTGGAAAACTGCCCGCAAATCCCAAAAAGAAGAAGATTGGCGCCTCTTTAGAACAGCCAGAAATCACTGCACCAAACTGATTAGGGAAGCTAAAGTCTGCTATTACCAAGCAGAACTAGATACTGCAGCCAATTATCCCTTCAAATTCTGGGCCACAATCATAGAACTGGCGAGATCCACATCACAAAATATGCTCCCTACAAAAATTACCTCTGACAATACAGTAATCAATGACAAAAAAGAGATACTGCAGGCATTCAACATGCACTTCGCCCACCACAGCAAGCTTAGCCTTCAATAACTCACCTGCATGTAGCCTGCACACCCAACTTGGCATGACCCCACCAAATGTTAGCCCCGTTAGTCAACATTTCTCATTCTCATTGGTTTCCCTCAAGGAAGTGGAAGACTTGATTCTCCACCTAGATACTAAGAAAAGTGCCAGCGCAGGTGGTCTTGAACCATACTTCCTAAAGATAGCATGCCACGTATTGGCAGTGCCTATTACTCATTTATTCAACCTGTCCCTTACACAAGGTACCCTCCCTCAAATATGGAAGATTGCACACATTATCCTGTTATTTAAATCTGGAGACCCTTGTGACCTTAATAACTATAGGCCAATTTCTCTCCTACCCACACTCTCAAAGCTACTGGAAAAAATAGTAATGGCCAACTAAGATCCTTCATTGACAGAGAAAAATTACTAAACCCCTTCAATCCGGATTAAAAGTCAACCACAGTACAGTCTCGGCATTAGCTAAAGCAACCAATGACTGGCAACTGGAGTTGGAGCATAAAAAGTCAGTATGTGCTGTGTTTCTTGACCTCAGCAAAGCATTTGACACAGTTGACCACGACCTGCTCCTCGACTCGCTAAAAACACTAGGACTGGATGCTACTTCTCTAAACTGGTTCTCTGAATATCTGACAGACACATACCAGCAGATGAAAGTGGATGGCATACTATCTGCCCTAAAACTCTTACAAAGAGGTGCCCCTCAGGGATCCATATTAGGTCCCCTCCTATCGCAGTGTATATCAACAACATT
The DNA here is from genome assembly GCA_016271365.2 of Neoceratodus forsteri. Lineage (NCBI taxonomy): Eukaryota > Metazoa > Chordata > Ceratodontiformes > Ceratodontidae > Neoceratodus > Neoceratodus forsteri. The sequence continues at coordinate 661,144,703 of CM028130.1, read as the reverse complement.
GATGAGGGAATCAAGGATGCAAGTGTTCACTTATTTGCAGATGACACAGTTCTGTGCCTCAGTCGTCCCACACCAAAAGAACCTTGTACTGACCTACAAAAAGATTTCAACCTCCTGCAACTCCAACTAATCAATAAAAACTGCTATTAAATGCTAAGAAAACTAAAGCCATGTTATTTTCCCCTGTAAACTTCACAAGCGCTACTGACTCCCTCCTCGTAATAACCATGATGCTGGGAGAGTGCTTAGAGTACGTTCCAAAATTCAGATATCTTGGGGTCTGGATCGACTCTAAACTCTCTTTCACTGACCACCTGGAAGACTTGCTGAAAAAATTAAGGCAAAGACTTGACTTTTTTTACAGGATAAGAAGACTTCCTACAGCAGACACAAAGAAACGACTAGTCCAAGCCACGTTCCTGTCCTTAATTGACTACGCAGACTTCATATACAGTAGTTGTGTGGCTTCCTATCTTGGAAAATTGGATACGCTTTACCACAGAGCTATACGCTTCATCACCAACCTCCCCTTCTCTACCTATCATTGTGCACTATATGCTGCCACAGGCTGGACCTCACTTCACTATAGGCGCAACTTTAATGCAGCACTCTGGACAGTTAGAGCCATCAGTGGCAAACTCCCTCAATACATCGTCTACTGTCTGTCTCAATTGTGCCCAGGAATTATTCCCTTAGAAGCTGCTCACAACTCCTTCTAAATATACCCAGGGCACTCACACGAGTCGGGAGAGCCACCTTTGGATTCTCACTCCCATCAATATGGAAAAAAAAACCAAAAATACCTAAGCTGAAAATCCCAGTAAATGCCCTTTTGTTCAAAAGGCTTTACCATGATGGCATTACAGAAATTTGCAACTGCTTTACTAGACACTAACTAACCTCCCTCCCTCAAACGGCAGCCCCAAAACGGAGGCTCCCTAACTGAAATGTGTGCCTCTGCCTCTAGCATGCCCACCAGCAGATCCACAGGATTTATTGCTGAACTCCTATATATTACTCTTTGATGCTCTAAACAGCTGCAGCCTGATTCTAGCACATTCTACCGCACTTCGGGATAATTATCATCTTTTGCCCCCAAAAATATTCGGTCCCTCTTCCATCCAACACCTTCCTCTGCCCCAACCTCCAGGACCCTCCCAGTTATGCCCCTGCTGCAATATTCCTCCTCTTGCATTTAGTACAATGGCAGCTTTTCTCCTCCGTATGTTGCCGTGGTTTGGGGCAAAAATCGCTTTGTTGGTATGGTCCTCTGCCCTCCCAATCCCTCACTCTGCTCTAACAACTGGGTCCTCTTCACTTGCACCCCTATTCCCCACCTCTTCCTACATTATGCACTTGATATCTTCTATCTGGTATGCCTACCCTCTCCCTAACATTTTCCACTACAAAATGCACAGTTTTGGGGCTTGGATCCAGCACAAGTTCATTATCCATGACTCCTTGTAGTTCTATGTTCACTGTATATTACCTGAAAATGTGCATTTTTACTATAGTAGCAGCTATTTTTACTGTTTGTACTATTGTAACTTGTCTTTCTGTATTATTACTGTAGGACCGCAGGTCCACCTTGTAAATGAGCTTGCTCAATGGTGCCCACCTGGATAAAAAAAATATTGATTGATTGATAATCAGTAAAGTATTTTCATGGGGTGCATCTGTGTGATGTTTGATATAAAAATTGTATCCTCACAGCCCATACATTTGCTTTGCAAACATCAGATAGAGGCAAGATCTGCTTACATTAGCTTGAGAGACATCCAGGCTGAGTGTTCAAGTCTGGGAGCCTAGTTTCATTTGGCAGATATCACACATTAACCTGAAATTCCAGACTGGCATTCCTCAGAGTGCCCCCTAAATACAACTCAAAAGCACAAGTTAGTACAAAAAAGGTAAAGCTGTTTTTTTGGGTATGCTTTTATGTCATTGCTGCCAGGATCCAGAGTGAGTTCTCAGGTCCAGAGGACTGGTTTCATGTGGCAGACATCACACAAAATCGTTGCTAACTTTGGAATTTCTGCTTACATTAATCTAGAATTCCAGATTTGTATTCCCAACTGTGTCCCTTACATACTCCTCAAAGCACAAGTTGGTACAAAAAGGGAAAGGGAGATTTCAGGGGTGCTTTTATGCGATGACTGTCAAGATCCAAGGAAACTTTTCAAGTCTGAGAGCTTGGCTTCATTTAACAAACATCACACAAAATTGCTCATAACATTGGCATTTCTACTTACATTAACATGAAATTCCAAATTTATGTTTTCCATGGTGTCCCCTAAATATACCCCTTTCAAGCAAAAGTTGATACAAAAAAAAGAAATGTGGTTCTCGGGTGGGGGGGGGGTGCTTTTAAGTAATGACCACTAAGACCCAGGCTAAGTTTTCAGATGTGAGAGCCTGTCTTCATTTTGCAGACGTCACACAAAATGACTCATAACTTTGGCAGTTGTGCTACATAAACCTGATATTCCAGATTCATGTTCACCAAGACATCCCTAACTTACCCCTCAAGGCACAAGTTGGTACAAAAAAGGAAAAGGTACTTTTCATTGAGTTCTTTTATGTGATGGCTGCCAAGATCCAAAGTGACTTTAATAGTGCCTCCCCATTTGAAAATGTGAATGCACTGCTAAGGCCACCTAGGGGTGGGAAATGAGACAGCATCTAAGTATTTTCATCTCCAGAGCACAAAATGGGAGTTGCATAACTGGCTGTCACAAAATGTTGCAATAACACATCACACTAGGAATGGCAGAACACAGCATGATGCTGTACAAAACTGTAATGACAGCAGTAGCATTGTCAGAATGCTTAACATTGAGTAAGGTGCTCATCTACAGGTTACATGTTTTTGATAGTAGGTGCCTAAGCACCATCTTCAGTGAAAAATTATAGCTGAGTGTACAAGAAGAAACTGTGGTGAATGATACAAAAAAAAAACACCTGAGAAATTTCCTGAGATTATTCAGATTTTAATGAGGTATGTGTGGAGGAAGGATGAGCACAAGATTATCATGGAAATTACAAAGTATGCATTCAAATGAAAGAGTCCAGGAAGAAGACCACAACACAGACAGAAGGACACTCCAGTGTAACAGTAGATGCAAAGGAGAAATACAATCAACTGAAAATTTAAAGTGAAGGTTTAAAACAGCAATTAATGGATACATCTGAACATGAAAAGGATGCACTGCCTAATCAAATATGACTGGTCTTGCAGTTTGAAAATATCTGAATCAAAATTTCAATAAAATAAGAAAATTAATGATGTCCTCTGATTAATTATTACTGAACTCTCATTAAATATTTCATTACATGTCAAACTACATATTGGGAAAGAGTTCATTAGCATGGTTATTGAAGGACCATTACTATTGTAAAGTTATTTTACAAAGCTAAAGCTAATTAGTCTTTCTGCAAGTTTATGTAGAGTACAAAAACACTCATGAAATGATAGGACGTTGATTTTATCTAATGTGATTTCCTAACACTGCGTCTTAAATTGTTTCATAAACAATGAACAGTTGAAACAGCTATTACACAGCCACATGGAGTTGCAGTATGATAGAAAGATGTTGATAGTATGTTAAAAAAAGATGGTACTTGTGGGCCTTATTGTGTATAGGTTTTCTTCATGGTTGAATGCAGTATACCTAAGAACTAAGACACAACAGGGGGCTAATTATGTGTCAGACATGCTCCCTAGTGGTCAGTGAGGGAGAGGGAGGATGCTATAGTCTGAGTGCCTTCAGCCCCAGGAATTGATCACATACAGTAACAACCAATACCCTTGAATGTCTCACTGCACTTATAAAGAGGGTACCTTACCAAATATGAAAACAAAATAAAGAAAATACTGAAATAACATACTATGAGGCCGATGTAGTCCCTTCAGAATCCGATCTGCACTAGTGTGTTTTTAAGATGGTCTAGAAGGTTGGTTTATGTTGCTTGTTGTGCGTTTGGCTTTGAAGAGGCTGAGTACTGATTTTGTTTTTCCTTTGGACCATACTGTAAGATAAAACTGAGTTGTATATGTGTGATTAAACTCACAGCTGTGTCTCCAGTCCTGGTACTTGATCATTTTTTTAGGCTAACTACAGTGTCAGCCAGTGTGACTGACTTCACTGTCTGTGCTATATTTTCCACTTAAGCAGTCAGCACAAAAGTCCCCACTCCAAAGTGTGGGGTTGGTCCCAGTGTGCACTTTGTGTGGAAAAACTTTTTGTTTTACTTACTGTTTACTTTTGTATAGTAGATTGTATCAGATTAATTTTGCTTATATATACAGTATGCTGACATCTTTAATTAAAAGCCATGCATGCAGTTTGAAGGGTGGGAGCAACCTGTCAAAGCCCCCCTCCTGGAGCTAGCTAAGTCAGCTTCCTCCAGTCTCAAACAAAAGCACTGTTTCTTTACTGCAACCAGAGGCTGTGCTGGTTCCTTAGCTCCCTCCTTTTCTCCCCATCTCTGCTTATGCTTTTCCTCAGTGCTTTTGGAGATTACTGTTCAGTTTGTGCTTCAATGACTTTCTGGGTTAGTATTTTGTCTTGCTGCCTTTCCTGGTTGTAGATTGTGCTCCCTCTTTTTCTCTCACTTAGCCACACCTTATACACTCACATCCTCTTGTAACTCCCGTGTTTCCTTCTGTTTTGCTTCTTGGCATGCTTACCAGTTTGTGTAGTATGTCCTATTTATGTTAGTCTGCTGTTTACTGCTTGTGCAGTCTGAGTCTTTCATCAGCTGTCCAAACTAAGCCACTTGCAAACTTCTTTTTAATTCCACTGCATTCTTCCTAAATTTATTTAACCTGGGTCCTAGCAAGGCAGCTGCTCCCACTCCTACTCTGTCACTTCAGTCAGCCTGCTTCAGCATTTATCACCTTGCTTTCAGGGTAATACAGCTTCCAGTCTTTCCTGCTTGTGGCTGAGTTTTACCTATGATTTTGACCTTTGATATGCATTCAATTTTCAATACCTTTTCAGTAATTTTACTCTCCATCATTATCAATTATTCCTTTCAACTGCCTTCATTCAGTCAGTCACTCTCAATCATATCAGTTGTTCCTTTTGCAGTCTTCCTTCAGTCAGTAAAATTTGTCTCCATGCCCTCACACTCAATGAACTCATTAATTCCAGCCATCATCATGTCAGAATCTCGCCTTCAGGGCTTGCCCTGTGGGCTGATGTGTTCACTTGCTCCCCTTGAAGTCTGTATCTTGATGGTGAGTCCCTCATCTCAAGTGGGAATCTTTCTCTGTAGGTTGATTGTCTCCTGCTGCCCCTCCTGGCAGTTCCCACCAGGTGATAAAGTTGAACACTCTGGGAGAAGCTTTTGCAATACAGACTTTCAGTCAGTGGCACTTCATGGTGTACTATTTTAGACTTCAGCTGCCAAACGGTGAGGCCCTAAGCCCAAATAGGTTCCATCAACTGTGCAGACCCTGTCAGCAGCACCTCTGAAAGAAATTTTCCTGGCATCTGCCTAAGGTCCACTAGTCTCAATCCTAATCACCTTTGTTTAGTTTCCAGTCAATATTGAGCCTCCTGGTGGTCTTCAGCCTGGATGCCAGCCTTTCAGCACTCATTACTCTCTTCATTCCATGCATTGAGAAGTGGAGGAACTTCCTGTAGCTGCACAGATTGACTCAGGGTACTCCGCAGTGTTATTCTATTAAAGGGATTGTGTGGGAGGTATCCCTCCAAATCTTCTCCTGAATTGAATTCAAAATTAGCAAAGCATAGCTGTAATAACAATAATTATCCATGCCAGGAGAGATGGCAGCCAAGGCTATGGGGGTCCAGAGATTTCCTTCACAGTTTTTTTGTCTCCTGAGTGACAAAGCTCACAATGTAGAATTTATATTTAATTATAACATTTACCATAGCTGTAGGATTTTCATTGTGAGTTGGAGTTGGATGGTGGCTCATTTTATCATCCTAAAATCCTACCATTCCCTCTCTCTTCTGGAAACCATGCCTCTGTCTGCTGTCTGTCATCACCAGCATCAGCTTTCTATCATTACTCCAATCTGTCTCTGTGTTCACCACCTGCTTCACAGTTTTTTTTGGCTCCTTCCTAATGTACCTTTAGACTAAAGGAATTATATTCCCAAGTGATGTCTAGAGGTGGAACCCTCCTCAAGATGGTTTCTTTGCCTTCAGAAAACCCCAACAAGGTGATAGTCCCCTAGGGGGCAGAGAGTGCAAATGACCTAAGTATCCATGCATAACAAACAACTCACTCTTTCAACTAACCTCCAGACTATCAACAATGTTGCACAAGCATAACACCTTGCTTAGCATAAGCACATTGAATTAAAATGCTATGCCTGCCATTTCATAGGTGGGAGCAATCAGCTACACGCCCCCACTACATGATGTATTTAAGCCAGCTTCATTCAGCCTCATTCAGAAGCACTATTTCTTTGCTCCCATTACCCACCAACTGCTTCCAGTGGTGCACTTCTTCCTCTCCTTAGAGCTTCTTGCTAAGGTACCCTAAGCCTAAAAGAATGATGTTCCTTGGGCACCTTTGGGGAGGGACATGCTTCAGAAGGATTACTTTACATTCACAGTACCTTGAAAGGGTGATAGCCCCTTAGGGGACAGAGAGTGTGAATGGCCACAGTATCCACTGTAACAGCCAAAAACTCACTCAACCAACTAACCTCCAGACTAGCAACAATGCACAAGCATAACTCTTTTTCAATGGCTGCATAGGTCCATTGAACTACATATCCCAGAATCCCCAGCAGCTGACATCAGAACAGGACTGCAGCAGTGGGAGATTCAATAGCTTGTCCTGCATGTTAGAGTTTATGTAAGCTCTGATATTTTGTTTGGTGACCCCCACTGCCCTCCCAGGGCTAAGTACGGTCAAAAAAAGCAGAACCAGATGACATATGACTGGAGTTTATAAAAGCTCTAACATGCACTGCAGGCTACTGAATCTCCACTTCTGCAGTCTTGTTCAGGTGACAGCTGCAGGGGATTCTGTGATTTATAGTTATAGAAAATATCAACCCATAAGTAAGCAAAATTAGACTAATACAGTCTACCATACTATAGTAAGCAGTAAGTAAAACAAAATATTTTTGCACAACAAACTGCACTCTGGGACAAGGCCCACACATGGGTGTGGTCCCTTGGTGCTGACTGTTCCCCTTGATATGGTATCACAAATATGAATTAGCAAAGCTGTTCCTGTGGAGTGGGCAGTTAGTTAAAAAAATGGTAACAGTGTCAATAAGGCTTTGCTCTTCCTATCTGAGTGTGTAGTAGAGTGTTTTACACAAAGATTTTGAGTTGGTGCAGCTTTGTTTTTTTTATGGACTCTGCAGTTTGTTTTTTTAATTAGATTGATGTTGACATAGCTGTGCTGTTTGGCTGGAGCAGGCAGTGTGTTAAAAAAGAAATCATGACTCTCATTTTCCTGCTAGCCTGGACAAATCGTTTTAAAAAAATAAGTTTTTCAAGTAGGCCATGGTTTTTATTGTGTTGGATACAGTGCAGTTATGAAAATATGAAGTCACTGTTTAAAAAGGCAGAAGGAAAAGGGGTTTATGTGAGCAAAATTCAGTGTCAAGAAACTGGAGTGGGAATCAGAACACAAAATCAGTGGTCAAAAGGGCTCTGCAGAATTTTCAAGATATTCTTCTACCAGCAGTAAACCCCTTAGCATCTAGACCTAAATTAATTTTGAAGAACAATCAGTCAGGACAATCACGTACAGCTGCCATTAATGAATACATATTGGAAAGTACTGGCTCAGCATTTTTTTTTAGTTGAGCATTGGCCCAGGGAGGAGGAACCATGGCAAGTTACCTTAGGAAGGAACCCCTGAGGAGAGAGACATGCCACTGGAGGAGGACAGAATGGTTGTGATGCTTGGCCAGCTAGTTCTGATTATTGCATGAAATATTAGTATTATAAATACATGGTCTGTGTATGACCATTTCAGTGGGAGAGATTTGGCCTTTAAATTGCAAGGTCAGCAGCTGAAACCACAGGATGTAATAAAACAGACCAGAAGGAAACAGTTAATTGGAATACCCTTCAGAAAACAGTTTATTGCCTATTGCTGTTTGATGTTGGAAACTAAATATGAGTTTTATGACATCAGGGAAAGGACATCATTAAGCTGATTCTTGTTGGCTTTTTAACACCTTGGTACCAGTGTAGGATTGCAAAGTTCAAAGAAAAAATGTGTAATTAAGCTGTCATATATAGGAAATGTCTTTTTTCCTTCTGATGTCACATTACTTAACATACCTCCTGGTAGGAAATCATGTTTATAATTTTATATTCTGAAAGGAGGAGCTAGATGACTCATCAAGTGGGTGTGGAAATAGAGATGAAAATGTATCAGTGTATCTGAAATGTGAGATATCATCTTGGATTCTGAAAGCAGAAACATCTAACTTGAATTGCACTTACAGAGGTAATACATTAGATAGGAAAGATCTAAATGTATTTCAGTAGGAGTTTTGTTCTGTAACTTTTTCCCCATTTTCAGTGGCTCAGTAGGTAGCACACTCACCTCTGAGGACGGGAGATCAGAGGGCTGTAGGTTCAGTTCCCACATCTGGCACTTGGGTCAATATCCCAGTACTGACACTGTAGTGCAACATGAGTGGAGTGCTGCACTTCTGAGGTGCCGTCTTTCAGATGAGATGTTAAACCGAGGTCCCATCTGCCTGGATTGGTGGTAGTTCAGGTGGATGCTAAAGATCCCATGGCACTTATCTAAAAAGAGTAGGGGAAGTTCTTATTGAATATCAACTGAACAAAAGAAGATAAAATGAAAATGATACAGAGAAAAAATAAGACACACAATAATTAAGTAACTGGAAAATCAGAATCAGTTATCCAAGGTAATAGTGTCTATAATTCCAACAAAGAGTCAGATGGCAAATGCTCTGCCTCAGAAAAATATGTGACTTTTAAATCATGTTCAATCCATCGAATAATGGTAAGAAGAAGCACATCCTGATTCTGTAAATTAAATAGATAATGAGCATTCCACACATGCCATTTGATTATTACAAAAAAATCTAATTCAACATATTAACATTCCAATGAGACCAAGGGGGGAACCTACATCAGATTGTCATAATTAATGAAAGAAAACAAAGGTTCACGCCATCTGGCAGCTAATAGAGTACAAAAAGGAACAATACATGTGCATGAAAAAAAAAGGTGCAAAATAGTTTCTTCCTGTTGCTGACATTCAGGTCTGGAACAAAATCTATCCTGTAGTGATTTAGGTTTATGGTTGCATTTGACATTGATACCTTCAGGGCAGCTTAGCCAATGTAAGTCCCACATATTTTGGGGAACCCTAGAATTACGAAGTAAAGTGAGCAAAGCAGGGAGATGTTGCATAGGACAGTTGGGAAAAGCAACAACATCCAAGCATACGCGGTCCACTAAATAATTATACAATGTTTTTCTAGAGACAGTTATTAGCATATGGCTAGTAATCTGCCACTGTTTCAAATGAAAAAAACTATCCCTAACACAAGCAGAAATCTGGGGAGAATGTGTTAAAACCAAGGTTCTCAACCTCGATCTTGATTAACCAGCAGGGGACTAATATTATGGAACAAGAAAAAACTAGTATAAAAAAAAACAGGTTGGACTATAGCTAGGCCTCCATCCCGAATAGGGAGATAGGTAATCTGGCATTTAATGGGGTTCAGGCAGCTACCCCATAGGGCTTTAAAAAAGAGACTAATCAATCTGGTTTCAAATTGGCTTGGGGGGGATATAAGCCAGAAAGAGAAAAAGGGGAAGCAGAAAGGTTTTAATCATGTAAAATCATTTTTTGTACTCATCTGCCATGAATTCCAATGTGCAGCCATAGTTTGAGCATAGTCTAATTTGAGAGTCCAGTTAAGGATGTCCAAAGGACTGTTACCATACAAAATACCCAAAATTCTAATAGATTTGTTACAAAGTCTAATGTCAACAGAAGACTCACCTAGAATAAGGGAACCCAGCCTTCAGCCTACATATTTATCAAGATTAAGAGCCGTGCTAGAAACAGCCCCAAACTTGGAACAATGCCATAATGCAGAACTTACAGAGGCAACATTAGCCACCATGAGACTCATATCATCTGCATAGGCCAACATCGAGTATGGGGCTGAGGGAAGTGGCATAATTGTTGGGGCTGAGTTCATAGAACAAAGTAAGGGATCCAAAAAAAACATATAAAAGTGGACTAAGAGGGCAGCCCTGTCTAACCCCTCTGTGTAGAGGAAGCATAAGGCCTTTCCATCCATTAACCAGGGGGACAATAGTTGCAGAACGATATAGCAACTGGAGTCTAGCCAGGGTATAATCGAGTACTTTATAATATCTAAGAGTAGACCATAAAAAATCATGATGTACAGAATCAAAAGCCTGTCGTTGGTCCAGTGAGAATATGAAACCATGTAAAACATTAGAATTTCCATGTTCAATCATTTCTCTAAGTAAAATTAGATGGTCCTGTATATATCTCCCAGGGACACTGCAAGATTGTGCGGTAGAAATCACATACGTGGCTAATTTGGAAAGTCTGAGAGCCAACATTTTGGTTAATATTTTAAAATCAGTGTTTAAGAGGCATAAAGGTCTCCAATTGCAGAGCAATCATCTATCCCATTTTTTATGTAAATAAAACAAACAACCCATTTTAAAGTCTAAAGGAAGATGTTCACACTGTAGAACAGAATTATAAACTGTAGCCAGTTCAGAACTCAGGTCAGTAGAAAACAATCTATACAGCTCACTGGAGAGACCATCTAGGCCTGGTGTCACTCTTGGACATAAAGACTTGATTACTGTTTCAATTTCATGTGCTTGTATCTCAGCATCTAACATATCCACAACAGAAGAAGGTACATCAGGGAGTTGTAAAAAGGAAAGGTAGTCCATTATGGATGCAGGGGGAGGGCATGGGACCAAACAGTTTTTGTGTATAACAGGTAACACGGTGCCTGATATCCAAAATATTATCATCAAACAGCGTATTAAAGGTTTTACTCTCTACTGTTCACTGAATAGAAGCATATTAACATACAGTGTCATGGGTACCAGAGGTCCCAAAATGCTGTTGGTGCTGGACAGAAGTAGCCTTCAGAAGGTGATAATCCATCATGCATTTCTTAAGAGTTCTTATTTGGGTGGAAAAATCATGGCCAGTTGTATGAGACAGAGTAAGTAATTTCTGAAGTCGTCGTCTGTTAGAGTGGTACAGAAAATACAGGGAATCATGATGATGCTTACTATAAGTTTTAAATAGAGTTCGGAGTCCAGATTTTGTATCCTGCCACTAATCCCAGGGGGCATCATACAAAAAAAATACAGACTTTCGATTATGAATATGCTCAGTTAAGTGACTTAACAAACGTGAATCAGATAACAGGGAAGTGTTCAATTTCCAAATGCCAGGGCCAAAACGAGATGTCAGGGAAGGGCCTAAAGAAATAGACAATAAATTATGATCCAAAAATTCTGTAACTTGAATAACTGTAGCAGAAAGTTGAAGATGGGAAGAAATAAAAAAAAATCAATACGGGCTCAAGGGGGCCTTTGTGAAAAGTAGGAGTATGCTGATCCGTAAAAGATAAATATGCATCCTGTAAACCTGTAGAATGAAGCAATTGTTTAAGAAAATTCATATCACAAAACAACTTAGTAGTCTTTGAAGTAGAAGATTTATCTTTAGTGGATAACCCACAATTGAAATCACCCCCAAAAATCACATGCATTGACGTATATAAATAAGGCTGAATCAGTTTCAGCAGTTCAGTCCTATGAGTTTTTAATTGGGGGGGCATGACTATTAATAATCCGGAAAGGAACAGAAAAAATCAAAACATCTAACAAAAGAAGCTGACCTGGGTAAACATCCAACAGTTTGATAACAGTAACATCAGGTATACTAAACAAAATACCCAAACCAGAACAAGGGTCCTGTCCAAAGGACCAAACAGAGAGCCCAGAGGTCCAGGCACGAGTGGCCCTGGAAACTGCTGGAAGAGCATGGAAATGTACATCTTGCAAGAGGATGAGACCAGCTGTCAAGCCAGATAAAAAGGAAAAAACTGCATCCTTTTTAGCCTGCTTCTTTATACTGTTAACGTTAACAGTATGCATTGAGAAAGCAGAAGACATGTTTACAAGGAAACGGTAAAGTGAAAACAAAAACACAAAATTCCCCTTGGCCTACCTTTCCTAGGGGTACCTTCCCTATGTTTCAGTTTTGCCTTAACTTTTCTCTTTTGAGAACCAATATTATCAATGGCTACCTCCGTGTCCGTAGTTACATCAGGGTGGGAGGAGAGAACAGAGGGCGTATCAGAGTCTGTGTTGTCCTGAGGGTGGTGTAAAACCTCAAATTTGTTCATATGAGTTATAGCAGAAGATTTCAGGGCCTTAGAGGAAGGAGAAGTCCCCCTTTTAGATCCCTGTGTAACTCTAACAAAAGGTTTGGGGGGTGGTTCATGGAAGTCCCAGAAGTACTAGGCAATACAGGAATAGACACCTCTTCCGAGGTAGAAATAGCAAGATCAGAGGAAGGGGGAAGGGGAGCCATAGTAGAGGTTTGTGGCTTCAAAACAGGAGCAGACTGTCCGTGCAAAGTAGAAAAGGGGTCAACAGCAGGCACAACAGGGTGAGGGGGGTACACGATGAGGTGTAGAAAGAGTGTCAGATAAATGAGAATGTTGTGCAACAGTAATAATCAAACATTGCTCTTCCCCAACAGCAAGAGTCGGGGAGTTATGAGCTGCCCAAGTACAAGTCTGGAAAGTGTACCCCAATTCGTCCCAAAGGATGCAAAGAGGTTCATCCATGCATTGGGAACCTGCATGGCCAATGTTACCACAAACAGAGCATTTAATCTTGTCACAGACACTACTTATATGATTCTGAGAGCCACATCTGTAGCAAGTTTTTGGCTGGCTGGGGTAAAAAAGAACTCCCCTGTCTTTCCCAAGTATAAAGCTGTTTGGTAGATGCCGAATTGCAACCTCTGAAGTGTGAAGCATAACCCTCGCTCTCCACCCACCTGTCCAGATATTCTCAGAGTCAAAAATAGCCTCTGGGTCAGAAAGAACAGTGCATCTTTGCTTTAACCAGACAGTAATATCATTGAGACTGACACCTTCGTTACGAAACAAAATAGTGACAGTTTTCTGAATAGGTTTAGTTAAGGGAATGGCATTAAATGGTGACCATAAAGGAGAAGTTTTAAGCTCCTGATATTTTCCACAAAACTTCTCTAAACCAGTGATAATTTTAAAACTAACATCAAAATGAGACTCTGAAGAAACATGAATTAAGGCATGAATCTCAAAAGCAGCAAATTGCATAGAATCTTTCAAAAGAGTGCAACCTACAAAAAATGGTCAGGAAAGTCAGGGAAGCCCCCCAGATAGTGCAGCCAAACAGTGTTATGTCTTTTTGCTTGATGTACAGGGGGTTGAAAGCATGCAGCATAAGTTTTAGGGGATGAAGTAGTAGAAGTAGCAGGAGCTGGGTGAGACTCAGGGTCCCGAAGAGTCCATTGTTCATGAGGCATCAAGGAAGCAGGACCAAATTGTAAAGTTGGGTTTTGAGTCAGAAGGAGTTCAGTTGGCAAAAAAAGATCAAGAGAAGCAGCAGAGTCTTGCAAACTAGGAAAGGCCAGAAGTTTGTCAGTGTCAGGTGGCCTAGTACAGATCAGGGAAGAACCAGAACGCCAAGTCCCAATGGTAGGGTCCTTCTCCCATCCTGCCACTTCAGGGGCTGACTCAACAGACCAGTCCATCATGTGCAAGGCTTCAGGGAGAGCAGAAGCAGGCACTTGTACAGAAGAAACTTCTGGAGGAAGCTGAGCAAGAGGTGCAGTCAGTACAGGTGGTAGGGAGTGAGGAGAGTCTGTAGTAACAGGCAAAGAATGCGGAAGTGTCAGAATCGGCGAAGAGGCAGCAGAACAAGCATTCCCAGACAGTGAGTCATTAGCAGTAGGTATAAAACCAGGCTGAGTCTTAAGGGCTAACAATCGTCGTTTGTCAGCAAAACAACGCTGTTCCTCGATTTTAAGCAACACATCCACATCCATAGAAACAGGAGGAGAAAACTCACGTATATCCATAGTAGCAGGGCTAGAAGATGGTGTAAGCACAGTTTGAGGAATAAATGAAGGATCCACAGGCAAGCACTGTACACAGATCTCCACAACAGCAGCAGGGGAAGTAGCCAAAGTCTCAGAAGAAACATATTCAGTAGATTGCAGCACAATATTCACAGAAGATGGGGTCTTTCTCAGAACAGAGACAGGGGAGGAGACCAGCTCCACTGCCTCCAACACTTCCATGTCCTCCTCAGCTCCTCCTTCGACGGCCATCTTGGCAGAATGCCAGGATGTAAGGGAACCTCCTACAGAGTAGGGGAATTTCCCCAGTGTCCTGGTCAAATTTCTCCCATTCACTAAATAAAATACCAACTCAGTAGCGTCGTGGGAATATAAACTGATTTTGGTTAGTCAATACATAAGAGCGTCATTGCTTGACGTTCTGTTGTCTCTTCCAGATTTTCTTTATGTCGGCTGGCTGCTCGAGGTTGCGGAGTGTATGGCATGTACGGCTTGTAAGGCAGACTTCAAGTTTCTGGCCATCCAGATAAGAAGAGTGATATGATCTTCAAATCAGTTTATATTCCCACGACGCTACTGAGTTGCTTTATCTGATATACGCCTTTTGAATTATTATGCTTAACATAAGCTTTCTCACCAGCTGTATGCCATGCTCTGTTTGGTCGAACAGTATTGTTAAAAGTGGCGTTTTTTCATTTGACTGTATGCTATATTTGCATTTTGTTTTTTCTTCTCTCAATATTTTTAAGTTTTGAGGAACACTCATTATGAGAGATTGTACTATGTGCTGCTTTTTGGTGATGTTTGTTTGCACACAATAAAAAGTCTGAGTGTTTTAACACTTCCTAATTGCCTTTTAGTACTGACCCCACTTACAATTGTTTACACAACTGTAATGGCTGTTTGGCCATTTACACTGTCAATTCCACTGGGAATTAACATGCTGAATTACCACACTGAAGTGGTACCATAGGTAAGGAATCCTTAAAGAGGGATCCACCCCTAAAGGTGCCACAGGAAGATTCCCTTAGCTAAAATTACCATAGGGAAGTGCCCCAAAAGGAGCACTGAGCAGTTATACATTGACTGCGAGGTTGAAAAGCATATTGTCAGCAATGGGACAGACTGAGAATAAAAATGAAATGCATATGTTGTCAGGATTGCATTGATGACATAAAGGCTTCGTAAGGAGAGAGGTGGTAGTCCCCTAGGGGCAGAGGGTGCAAATTGGTCAACATCCACCTCCCTCTAACAGCGAAATCTACCTAAGTGAACTAGGGAATACCACTGAAAACTATGGTTTATGATCTTTGGCTCAGAGGAGAGAAAAAAACCTATGTGGAGGAAATCTCAGAGGATCCAAGGCCAAGCTCACCTTCCCTCCAGGCTTGGGGTATTTTATTTAGCGATAGCTTGGCTGCTGCAATTTAGACATTGAATTGGTAGGGAATTGGGAAATATTCTAGTTTAGAGGAAACTCTCACTCACTCACTCTAATGGCAACTCATTTGAAGGTTGCGAGGAAAATCTCTGCAACAAGTTCAGCAAAGGCAGAAGGAGGAGAGAACTGCTGAGGAGCTGCTTGACCTACTGACTATCCCAAATCAAAAGAACCAAAAGCAATCATAGGGAGAATGCATAGAAGGTACTAACAGTAGTAAAGTAATACCACAGCCAGAGGAGATCATGTTTAACTACCCTTTGCAGCTAGTCATAATTCTACATCAAGTACCACTGCCAATTTACAAACAGCCAAACCTTTGCACAGAGTGAAGACATTACTACTATGGGCCAGATGAGAAGAACTCCACTCCAGGTTTCACATGCTCATGGTGCAGACTTCAGTGAAGAATGAGATTGTCGGCTGCAAGGAGGTCCTGAGCCACAGAAAGTAGTGGTTATGGTTGGCAAGACTCTGATTTATAAAAGAGAATATGGATAAATATGAAGTACTAATATAAGGGACCAGGCGAAACCAGCAGCCATTGGGTAGATACTGTATTGGTATATGGTAGGATTGTCTGAGGCAATTGATTGATTCATTGGCCTGATATGATTGGCTAATACAATTGATGGATAGGAAGGTTTAGTGATGAAAGAAAGGCTTAAAATGATTGATTGATATAAGCAAAGCCAGAGAAAGAAAGCCAACCAATTCCACTAAGCAGCCAAATTACTGGTGTCATGGAAGGTAGGAGATCAAGTAATGGGAGGCTGAGAAGTCATTAAGTGGTGAGAGGCAGTATGCCAGAAATTGAGTCAATGAGGTTTAGTAAATTGAATCCATGTGGTTTAGCAGTGATTGCTCTGGTTGCAGCATAAGTAGAGAATTGAAATGGATGGATAAATAGCACTGATATGGATGGGCTATGATTTCAGCATGACTAGGGAATGATATGATTGGTATGAATACCTTAAATGCCATGAAGGCAGGGTTAGGTTATTGGAAGGCAGTAATGAAATGGTGGAACATAGTAATAAAATGCATGAATTTTGAAAGCTATATAAGCTGTGTGGTAAACATATTTTATTACTGATAGGTGAAAGCCATGTAGCTGTAAAGAGCAGGGCAAAATCATATCGCTTACATAAAAGCATGTTCCTACTACTTGGAGTCGCAATGCACCACTGTGACATCACAGTCCCCCACCATGGGAATAATAGGGAGGTCACAAGCTGAGCACCAGGAGACCAAATAGCAACTGTGATGTTTGTAGGGTAGAACCCTCCCCCCCCCCTTCCATAGAGTTGAGTAAAGGGTTACATTTTCAGTAAAGCAGAAAGCAGAAAATGGACTGCTAAGGTTTTGGTAAAAGTATGGTTTGGTAAAATTCCAAGGCAATAGATTGGGTAGCAAGTTGGCAAAGAACAGCAAAGGAATAGTGAGCTAGCACTGAGTGAGTGCAAGCAGAACTGTAGAAAAAACACAGTATAACATGGAGTGGCTGCTGTTGAGCTGTACGACTGTGGACCAGCTGCAAACAATTAATGTAGAAGTACAGGAGACAGTGGAAATACAGCAGCAGGGAATGCAGCATACAATGACAAGTGGAGGAAAACTGAAGATTAGAAGGTGGAACTGAAGCAGAGATATAACATTGCAGTGAACTGCACAATGCAATCAAAGTGCAACAGGATGCTAAGAAGCCCCAGATAGAAAACACAAAATGAAAATACAAATGGAGGAAAAAAAACAAAACAACAAGCAACACAATGAAGCAAGAAGAAGTCAGTGGCAGTAACCAAAGCAGGAGATGCACAACAAATTGAGTTCAGCCCAAACCAGAAGAACACAAAGCACGAGTAGGACAGAGGGAAAGTGGCAGGCCCCAAGGGGAAGATAGGCCAACAAACCCTGCGGCTGGCAAAGAAAAAAGTGCATTAGAGAGAGGGGCTGGAATGAACTGCTTATATAACTCAGAAAGGGAGTGTGTCTGGTTACTTGCACCATTGAACTACAGGTATTGCTTTCCAAAAAAATAATCCAACCAGTGACTTCAAACAAAAAAATGTATACCTTTCTGAGACAAAGTTTTGAATATGCTGTCATCAGTATGGAAGTTATGAAAATGCTGACAGTGGAGAATCTAATACTCATCACCCTGTATGTCTTAGCAAAAATACAGAAGTCATTAGTCAGTCCTCTGGGCCAGCCAATAGTGGCGACTAATGGCTCCCTCACTGAACCTTTGTCTAAATAAGAGGACAGTTTTGCTAAGTCTGTAGTACTGAACCTGCATTTATACTGTATGTTAGTGACTCTATTGATATTCTGGAGAAATTTGAGAATCTGGTATTTGAATACTCATGCTTCCTAGTCACCCTCCATGTGGAATCACTATATACTAAAATACCATTTGTGGGTGGCATGGATGCCATGAGGTACTTTTTACTGACTGAGGGAAATATATCAGATGAATTTATTGATTTTCTGATTCAATGTACTGTTAAGGTTCTTAAGTTCAGTAATGTTCTCTTCCTTGATAACCACTACTTTCAGATCCATGGCACTGCAATGGGTGCATCACTAGACCCTATACAGTATATGCAAATGTATATCTCGGGCTATGGGAGAAGCTGGTTATAAAATACTCTAGTAGGAATCTTTATTCTGGTCTGATTAAACTGTACTATTGCTTCATTAATGACTTGTTTATAATTTGGAAAGGCATAGTGAAGGAACCACATGTTTTTGTGGAATATTTTGAAAATTCTAATACCAATTTGAAGTTGTCAGTGAAATACAGTCTTGACTTGATATCATTTTTAGACCTGATGTTAACAAAAGGGAAGATAAGTGATTTTCTGATTTACACTGAAAGTCTACTGATATGAGTTCAGTACTTTTGGCCAGTAGTTGTCATCCCTGTCATCTTATTAGTAATATCTCTGAAAGCCAGTTCCTCCACCTTAGGCAACATTTCTCAACTTTAGAGTCATATCAGAACCAAGCCAAGGAAAAGCAGGATTGTTTATTGGCTAGGGGCTACAAGTACAGTAATGTGGCAAGTGCAGCAAATTGGGCAGCAGAATAGGACAGGACTAGGTTGCTTGGTCCGAGGGAATCATGAAATACTGCCAGGGATGAGAAGGTTAAATATATAACTACTTTCTCACCAAGGCCATAAATATTAGACAGATTCTTTTGAAACACTGGAATATAATAGAGACAGACCCCCTATTAGGAAGACATGTGAGTAGTCCCTGTTATTTTGTATACTGATGGGCACAGAATCAGGGGGATGTGCTACACTCCCTACAACCATACAGACAGCAAACATGGGGTGGATAGGGGGTACTGCCCCTGTCAATTGTACACCATGTGGGAGGTGTACATTTGTTAGATATGTGAAGATGACTAAAGTATTTGTTTTTGTTTTGTTTTTTTTCCCCTTATTTCTTTATGCCCCCCCTACCGACCAGTCCCTCTCCACTAGTCCCCCCTAGCCCCATCACCCAGACCTCTGCTGGGACTCACCTCATGTACCATAAGAGGTATCCCGCTGGCTGGGTGTGGAGCCTGTGGTGAACTGGAGTCACCCTACCAGTCATCTGTTTTTCCTGCATCCCCCGATTGCAGCTGCAAGAGCGTGCAATGACACCAATGACTGAGCTGTGCATGTTTCTGTAAACAGCTCACTGGGCATCTGCTCTGCCTCTGCCCCCTACATTTTGGGACTTGATGTGCCAGTTACTGTTAAGGGTCAGGCAAGTACCAGTCACAGCTCCCACCCTCCCCTGGGAGAGGACAGCTGTCCTCTGTCACTCGATCCTCTTCCTCTCTGGTTGACCCCGATGACCCGGTCGCACGAAGAACATAGGTCACTGGCGTGGCAGGAGGTAAGGTATGATGCCTCAGCCCTCCACACCGCTGGGATAGCAAGCATTTTGAATCCTACTCTGGGAAGGGTGTATGATGTTAGGAGCCTTTTCACATGTGACACTCTTAATGTGGTGTATATGGCCACTTGCCTATGTGAGGCATTTTATATTGGGAAAACTAACAGATTTTTTAAAGCCCACATTGGAGAGCAGTATCAGAGACATTGAGGGAGACAATGTAAAAAATATCCTGGCAGCCCATGTTAATTTTACAAGTGGGGACAGACAACATCTTTCATCCATTATGGGAATAGTATGACTGGGACCTAGGGGAAGGGACATTGAGAATTTAACTTTGAAACTTGAGGCATTCTGG
This sequence comes from Neoceratodus forsteri, assembly GCA_016271365.2. Taxonomy (NCBI): domain Eukaryota; kingdom Metazoa; phylum Chordata; order Ceratodontiformes; family Ceratodontidae; genus Neoceratodus; species Neoceratodus forsteri. The sequence continues at coordinate 661,124,857 of CM028130.1, read as the reverse complement.
ACTTAACACTCTGAGTGCACGCTGATCCTCAGGGCTCAACAGTCACTTTGAAGTATCAGCTTTTTTACAAATAGAAAGGAGCTGTAGTTTTAATTTGAGGCTCTATACCTGTATTTATTTTGTAAGTGGATCAACTCTATTTGTATGGAATGGTTTAATCAACAGTAGGGGTGGGCGAAAGTGTTTTTTTCTGCCTTCTCAGAACTTCTGTGAAAACCTCTGATTTTTCACGGAAGTTTCCGAACTTCCACCTGTGGCAGATTGGAAAACTTCCACGAAGGTTTTGGTGGAAAACACGGAAATTCCCATAAAATAAGTCCTGGCAGCCAGTGACCCCCTCCCACCCACCCCACAAGTAAACCAAATATCTCTGGTGGCTAGCAGTCCTCCCCCACCGGATCACCTGCCCAACTTATAAAAAAATGCTGTTTCCAATATCGATCCCTCCCCCAGACCCTGCCCCACAGTGCCCAGCTCGACAAATGCCCTGGTGGCTAGTGGTCCCTCCCCTTGACTCAGTCACCCACCCATCCCCAAAGCGTACAGTAACACCACCCCATCCCTATCTCTGTCTGTATTGTTTTAAAAAAAATTCCTGGTGGTCTAGTGGTTTATTTCAACCCCTTCCCCATCTCTGATCCCCAGTCCATGAAACAATTCTTATTTCCTGGTGGTCAAGTGTCCTCAACCCTCCTCCCCAGTAGGTGTCCCACCACCCCTCTCCCACCCCCATCATTAACCCGAGCAGGTGACTGGCACAGCCCTCCTCTCTCTGCCACAGCTGGCTACCCACTGAGCTATCAATGGGCTGGCAGTATAGCCTAGAGGTTAGAGGAACAAGATGTGACCATGCTTGGTACATCCAGCATACCAGACCTGAGTTTGATTCTTACAACCTCCACTTGCATACTGCGTGACTCTGAGCAAGTCACTTTACCGCCCAGTGTTCCCAGGTCACCCCAGAAAACAGGCACTTGTGCCTAGTGGGCCTTAGCCAGTTACCAAAGACTAAAAAAAAAATGAATGATTGTGTTCCTGTACAGACCACCAGGGATTTTTTTTTAAAACAATACGGATGGAAATAGGGATGGGGGGTTACTCTACACTTGGGGGCTGGGTAGGTGACCAGGTGGATGGGAGGGTCCTTGTTGGAAGTTTTTTTTTTCCTAGGTTACTGAAAAGCACTTTGGTATAGCATCTTCTGAAAAAGCTATCTTTGGACCCGGATGTCTTGGCAAATTACCAACCTGTCTGGACTACAGTGGATTTGGGAAGTGTGAGGGTAGTGGGTCAGAGGCACATCCTCCAGATGGTTCCACTACACAACTCATAAACCACTCTGGTAGGGCAGGACTGTCCCATGAAAGCACCTGCAGTAGTGTCCAAGGAAGATGTGGAGTCCTCCATAAGGGAGGCCCCATGTTGGGTGGCAGAGGACCCCAGAGGAGGAGGAAGCAACTCCTGGTGGGGGACTCAAATGGTAGTGAGTTAGATTTTGGGACAAGGAGGAAAGTGAAGAGGGGGGTTAGTTGCCTACCTGGTGCCATGGCTCAGAGGGATGGGAAGCAGATCATAGAGATTGCTAGGGCAGCCAGACCGGAGGAGAGCTATCTTTATGCAGTATGGTACTGAGTCTCTTTTTATGTGGGGGCCTGAGCCCCCGAATCCCCACCAACTTAAAATAACTAACTCCGGGGGGAGCCTGACACTGAGGGACAGGGCAGAGCGGGACTTACAAAATTTGAAAGACAAATAAAAAAAAAAATCTTGTATCCACAGGCAGTCCCGAAATGAGTCCACCAGCACTACAGGCAGTGACTGTAACCACAACACCAGAAAGCCAGCTCAGAACTGGCCTGACCAACAGAGCCCCTTAGTGACTGCTAAATAACTACTACTTACAGAAGAAAAGTGATGTATTTGCTATGCGTTATTAAGAGCACATAGCCAACTTCACATTTGCTATTTTTACATCCCCTATACTGATTCTCTAAATTTGACTCACTATGTTCATGGGATACCCACCTGGAGGGATAAAGGCCTATACAGGGGAGATGACCTGCATCCATCTGGAAGGGGAACCACGGTCCTCAGTGGACAGTTTAAATGCTACATTTACAAGCATTTAAACTAGTCAAGATGGGCTGTGGAAAGAATCAGGGAGACATGAACTGTCCAACCTTGCAAGCTGAAGTGGTCAATAGAGAAAACCCTAAAGGAGGGGAAATCCACAAGTGATTCTAATAGCAGGACTAGCAGAATGGTAGAAATTAGGAGGTGTGGGAATGAAGGCAAAAGGGATAAAGACAGTAGGCAAAAGGAAAAAGTGGGGACTGACAAGAAGGGTGATAGAAGAATTTGGAAGGCCATGTGCACAAATGCTCGAAGTCTGAGAAATAAATTCCCTGACCTTGTGCCATTATGGCAGAGGCTGACCTGGACATTGTCACCATCACTGAGTCACGGTGCAATAAGAGCCATGACTGGGATATAGCCATACCAGGATATACGCTGTTCAGGAAGGACTAGGAGGGTAAGTAAGGGGGAGGAGTGGCTCTATATGTAAGGGATAGAATAAAAGCTGAAGAGACACAGGGAATACAGGAAGGGGTGGAGGCACTGTGGGTAATCCTAGAGACAGGGAATGGAACTGATATTTGCACTGGCGTAATCTACAGACCTCCAGCACAGGGGAGGAGATGGATAAGGTACTGGTGGAAGCCATCCAAAAGATGGTGACCAGGGGGAAGGTGCTGCTGGTGGGGGACTTCAATCTGCCAGATGTGGATTGGAGCATCCCAGTTGAAGCATCTGCTAGGAGCAGGGACAACCTGGACTGCCTGCAGGGGCATTCCTCAGGCAACAAGTAATGGACCCCACTCATGAGGGAACACCAACGGGGACAACATTGAAGATGTCAAGGTGGGTGACAACCTGTTGTCTAGTGATCACTGCATGGTATGGTTCACTATAACTACTGAGCCAGAATCAAACCATACAAAGGCGAAGGTTCTGGACTTCAGGAGGGCCAACCTTACAAAGATGGGGGAATGCCTGCCAAGGGAGTAGGACATAGGTGGAGTGGAGAAACAGTGGGCAACACTAAAAGGGGCCATAGAAAAGTAACAAACCTCTGCATCAGGCAAGTAAGCAAAAGCAAGAGGAAAAAGAGACCCCTATGGTCTCAAAAGAGGTGGCTTGGAAAATAAGTGCAAACAATTTAGCATTCTGGAAGTATAAGGAGACACAGAGGGATGAGGATAGGAAGGTGTATCATGAGATGCAGGGGGAGGTAGGGAAAGCAGTAAGGAGTGCAAAGACACAAAGAGAGGAGAAAATAGCACAGGCAGTAAAGAAAGGGGATAAGGCAATTTTCAGACATGTAAGTGAAATGAGAAAGACCAGGGGAGGGATTGTAAGGCTAAGGAGGGAAGGGGAGGAGTCAAAGGGAGGGATAGTGAGACTGAAGGGGGAGGATGGGGGGCCACGTGGAAGATGACAACAGTAAAGCTGACATATTAAACAGGTATTTCTGCTCAGTCTTTACTGAGGAGAGAGGAGGGTAATGGGTCTGAAGGGAGTACAAGGCGTGAGAATGGTGCAGAAATGGACACAAGTCCCTTTACACGAGAAAGGGTCCTGAAGGAACTGGAAGTAATAAGAGTTGATAAAGCAATGGGACCAGATGGGGTGCACCCCAGGGTCCTTAAAGAACTAAGAGAGGTGGTGGCTGAACCTCTGGCTATCCTGTTTAGCTGACCACTGGAAACAAGGGAGGTACCCAAGGACTGGAGGACAGCAGATGTAGTCCCCTTATACAAAAGTGGGAACAAAGAGGAAGCAGGGAACTACAGACCAGTCAGCCTCACCTCGGTAGTGGGGAAGATCATGGAAGCACTACTGAAGGAGAGATTGGTGGAACATCTGGTTGTCAATGGACTACAGGACCCAAGGCAGCATGGTTTCACCAGGGGGAGGTCATGTCAGACCAACCTCATTGAATTTTTTGACTGGGTGACTAGGGAGGTGGATCAGGGGAGGGCAGTGGACATGGCCTATCTGGACTTCAGCAAGGCCTTTGATACTGTGCCACATAGAAGACTATTACACAAACTGGGGAATATGGGTGTGGGTAGGACAGTAGTGTGGTGGGTAGGTAACTGGCTGGGTGGCAGGACACAGAGGGTGGTGGTAAATGGCTGTCACTCCACAGAGGGGAAGAGTGACCAGTGGGGTACCACAGGGATCAGTGCTGGGACCGGTCCTATTCAACATCTTCATCAGTGACATTGTGCAGGACCTAGAAGGCAGAATTTCACTGTTCGCTGATGACACAAAGCTCTGTAACAGAGTAGACACACCAGAGGGTGTAGACAGAATGAGAAGCGACCTGCAGAAACTTGAAGAATGGTCAGGGGTTTGGCAGTTGAAATTCAATGCAAAGAAGTGCAAGATAATGCATATGGGGCACAAAAACCCTGGCACAATATATCAGTTGGGGGGTGAGGATATAGCATGCACCAAGCAGGAAAGGGATATTGGGGTTGTCATCTCTGATGACCTCAAGGTAGGGAAACAGTGTGACAAGGCAGCAGGTAAAGCAAATAGGATGCTGGGATGTATAGGCAGGGGCATCACCAGCAGGAAAAGGGAGGTCATAATTCCGCTATACAAGACACTAGTGAGGCCCCACCTGAAGTACAGTGTACAGTTCTGGAGACCATACCTACATAAGGACATAGACAGGGTAGAGAAGGTTCAGAGGAGGGCAACAAAGATGGTGCATGGATTGCATCACAAGTCCTATGAAGACAGGTTGAAGGAACTGAACATGTACTCCCTGGAGGAGAGGAGGGAGAGAGGGGATATGATAGAGACATACAAGTATCTTACAGGCAGGAACAGGGTGTAAGAAAACACTATTTTTAAGCGAAAAAGATGTTCCAGGACAAGAGGGCATGGGATGAAGTTGGATGGAGGACGATTCAGAGGAAACATGAGAAAGAATTTCTTCACAGAACGGGTGGTGGACAAGTGGAACACCCTGCCAGAGGAAGTGGTGGGGGATGAAACAATCACGGGATTTAAGAATGCATGAGATAGACATAAAGGAATTCTGGAGGTCAGGGGTAAGGGGCAACAGACTTCTAGGAAAACAAACTGAACTTACAAGCTCAAATGGGCAGACTGGGTGGGCCATAGGCCCTTATCTGCCAGCACTGTCTATGTTTCTATGTATCTATGTAGTGCATAGAGGGGAACCAGCAAAATCAGGCATCCTGAAACAATCTTTTTGTTAAGTGTTCACTGAGGAAGGGGATAGTGAGGGTCCACAGTTAAGTGACAGGAGCATCGAAGGAAGGGAGATGGGCACTAGCCCATTTACAGAGGAGAGAGACCTGAACGAACTCGCAAATCTGAAAGGGTACAAGGCAATGGGGCAAGATGAGATTCATCCAAGGATACTGAAGGGGCTCAGAGTGGTACTGGCTGCACTTCTGTCAGTCCTGTTCTACTAGTCACTGGAGACAGGAGTGGTCCCAGAGAAATGGAGGACAGCAGATGTAGTCCCACTTCACAAAATTGGTAGCAGGGAGGACGCTGGAAATTATAGGCTGGTAACCTGACCTAGGTGTTGGGAAAATTAATGGAATAACTGTTGAAGGAAAGGACTGTGGAATATCTTGATACCAGCAACTTACAGGATCAGAGGCAGGATGGATTCACCAGGGGAGGTCATGTCAAACAAATCTGATAGATTTCTTTGACTGCGTGACCAGGGAAGTAGATCAGGGTGGAGAGGTAGATGTGGCCTACCTAGATTTCAGTAAGGTCTTTAACACTGTTCCACAAAGAAGACTAGTAAACAAGCTACACAGCCTGGGAGTGGGGCCAAAACTAGTAAACCGGGTAAGGAATTGGTTGGGGAATAGGCATCAGAGAGTGGTGGTAAACAGAGTTCACTCTGAGGAAGGAAGAAAGGAAGGGTGACCAGCAAGGTGCCACAAGGATCAGTACTGGGACCAGTACTCTTTAATGTATTTATCAGTAACATTGCAGAGGGACTAGAAGGGAATGTATGCCTTTTTGCATATTACACTAAAATCTACAAGAGGGTAGACACTCCAGAGGGGGTGAAAAAAATGATTAGGAATCTAGGAAAGCTTGAGGAGTGGTCAAGAATGTGACAACTAAGTTTTAATACAAAGAAGTTCAAAATCATGTAATTAGGGCATAGCAACCCAGGGGCAGGGTATAAGATGGGGGGAGTGGTACTGACTACCACCAAACAGGAATGCGACCTGGGGTATCATACCTGATGACCCAAAGATGACCAAACAGTGTCACTAGACTGGGGGGAGAGCCAGTGGGATGCTAGGGTGCATAGGCAGGGGTATCGCCAGCAGAAAGAGCGAGGTGGTGATACCACTTTATAAACCATTGGTGAGACCTCACCTGGAGTACTGTGTCCAGTTCTGGAGACCACATATCCAGAAGGACATAGCCAGAGTAGAGGCAGTCCAGAGGAGGGCAACAAAAATGGTGCAGGGTCTACATCAGAGACCATAAGAGGAGAGACTAAAGGACATCAATATGTGCACCCTGGAGGAAAGAAGGTCTAAGGTACAAGAGAGAAGCATTTTTCAGAAAAAAAGATGCTCATGAACAAGGGGACTTGCTATGAAGCTAGACGGGGGTAGATTCAGGGGAAATATAAGGAAGTACTTCTTCACAGAGAGTGATGGATGACTGGAACAACCTTCCGGCAGAGGTGGTGGGGGGGCCAAAGCTGTGTCAGGATTCAAGAATGCATGGGATAGGCATAATGGAACCTTAGTCATTAGGGAAAGGCCAAAGATCAAGTAGGGTCTATGGTATTACAGAAGGTAGGGGAAAATAGGCAGACTGGGTGGGTCAAGCGGTCCTTATCTGCCGTCAGATTCTATGTTTCTATATTTCTCTGTTTCTATGTCTCTAACCTTCCCTTTTTGGTAAAGGTTATTGAGAAGGTGGATGCACTACAGCTTGAGGTACAGCTTGCCACCTTTAACATCTGTCAGCTTCTCCAGTCTGAGTTTAGGTTATTGCATGACACAGAGACTGCTCAGTTCGGGTGCATAATGACTTGCTCAGAGCAAGATACGAGGGGAGTGATCAATAATCATTCTTCTCGATCTGTCATCGGGGTTTGACACTGTGGACCATGGGCTGATGCTGGACTGGCTCAGGGGGTACATAGAACTCACTGGCAAAGTCATCAAGTGGTTTGAATCCTACCTTAAGGACAGGATCCAGAGGGTTGTGCTGGAAGAATACTCCTTGCACCCTGTGGCTCTGTCCTGTGGAATACTCCAAGGTTTGGTCATGTCACCCATGCTGTTCTCAATGTATACACTGCCCATTGGTGAGATCATTAGGTGGTATGGTCAGGATGTAATTGTTACAACAATAGTACTCAGCTCTACTTGTTCTTTTCACCTGGGACATCGGGTGCAGTCAACGTGCTAAATAAATGCTTGTCTGAGAATCAGACATTGATGTCATCGAGCTGGCTGAGACTTAACCATGAGAAAACTGAAGTGGTAGTGGTCGAGATGGGTGGTAGTGGAGGCCACTGAGATTGAGACTGGGCTTTGGCTCAGCCCCTCTAAGTTACTGGCTTCCACCAAGGTGAAAAACCTGACAGTCATTCTGGATAATGGGCTGACACTGGAGGCTCAGATTTTGGTGGTAGTCTGGAGTGGCTTTTACCATTTATGAAATATCAGTCAGGTTGAGTCCCTTGTCCTGCTTAATAACCTGGCCATGCTGGTACATGCGTTTGTGACTTCAAGGGTCAACTACTGCAATGCTCTATACCTTGGGGTCAATGGAGGTGTGTTGTGAAGCCTGCAGCTGCTGCAGAATGTGGTGACCCAGCTACTAATGGGCCTTTTTAGGTCTTGTCATGCGTCACTGATGCTGTGTAAGCCAAACTGGCTGCTGATGAAATGGTGTATCTCATTTAAAGTGAGTCTGTTGACCAATAAGGCCATACACGGCTGGGGCCAGGATGCCTTTCAGAGCTCCTGCATTTTCAAACATCTGGACATCCTCTCTCCTCTGTTGAGGAAGGCCTCCTGGTAGTCCCTAGGTCAAAATTAGAATTGTCAGAGGAACAGGTGGCACCTTGATCCTTCAGGGAAGGGCATCACAAACGAATAAAGACTACTACTGCTGCTACAACTAATATTTGCTTTCTGTATCTTTTTTTTTTTTCAGAAAAAAAGGGGAAATAGTTGTCATTCCCCTGGTGAGTAGATGTTTTTAAAAATCATGGATTCTCCCAATATGAACTGATAAAAGAATCTGGAAATTCTTTGGACATGGATACTTCATTTTGGTTTATTAAAATGCTTGCTATATGTACTGCACAGCAGTAGTACTCCATTCAGCCCACCTCATATCAGCTAATACATGCTGGAAATGTCTGCAGCCAGATGGACACCTGTATCACATACACTGGTCATGTCCAAGATTTACCACTTACTGGAAGCAGATACAACATATACTTCAAAGGACACTGCAATCCCCTATACCACTAGCCTTTGACCTATTTGTGCTGGGTTCCACTTTAGCAGTCTCACGCTTAAGTAGAAGTCAAATAAACTTGGTCATATTGGCTAGTATAGAAGCTAAGAGACTCCTAGTGCACAGATCGTGCTCCACAAAAATTCCAACCTACAGTGAATTTTTAGAATGCAGGATGCAGTTAGCACAATATGAAAGAATGTCACATGCATCCATTAATACTCTTCTGAAACACAATAAAATATGGACTTCCTTTACGTGTTTTCTAAGCACTATCAATTCTGGTTGAGCTTTGCCTAAGCAGAAATCTTTACCTCTCTCTAGACAGGCATAGGATAACGTAAAGATTTCAAGGGCTACTGACCCTATTACCACCACCAGGTACCCTCCCCTTCCCTCCTCTCACCCCCATGTGACCTCTAGCAAGGTAAGACATATTACTCCCAGACGGGTTCCGTGTGCTGACATGAACTGGTTATGCTCTGGTCCGACTCTCATGGTACACAAAGCTGTATATAGTTGTCTTATGTTAAAAACAGCCATTATATGCCTCTAATGTCTTTGTATGTAGTACATACAGTCTGGTTAACATGAAAGCTAGTTTATTTGTTTGATATTTAAACAGATCATATGGAACTATTAATTATATTTTGACCCTTAATTATATGTTCCTGGTTTTATTAATATGTTGACCGTACTTATCTGTCCTACCAGTCCCCTGTAATTATACTAACATACTAACATACTATTTACCAGCAGATTAGGCCTTACGGTCTATCGAGTCTGCTCGAACCTTAGATCCTTAGTTGGGTGCCGAGGCCCTCCCATCCCTTGTGCTCCAGAAACCCCTATCATCCATCCCCACCCCCCTGGGACAGGCCATCATCTGATACATCCACTTTCTGTGTCTGTCCCACCCTCTCTTGAAGCCCTCCACTGTGGATCTCTGAAGCAGCTCACCAGGCAGTGCATTCCAAGGGTCCACCACCCTCTCAGTGAAAAACCTCCTCCTCTTTCCCCTCACCCTTCCACCTTCCAACTTCAAACCATGCCCTCTGGTGATACCACCCTGCTTTAGTCTAAAGATCCCCTCCATGTTTACCCTATTTATTCCTTTGAGGTACTTGAAGACCTCAATCATGTCCCCCTGTCTCTCCTCTCCTCCAATGAAAACAGGCAGAGCTCCTCAAGTCTGTCCTCATACGTCAAATCCCCTAGCCCTCGTATCATCTTAGTTGCCCTCCTCTGTACCCTCTCCAGGAGCTGTATGTCCCTCTTCAAGTGTGGTCTCCAGTACTGTACACAGTACTCAAGGTGTGGTCTAACCAGTCCATTGTACAGTGGCAGAATTACTTCCTTGCTCCTAGAGGTGATCCCCCTTACGATGCATCCCAACATCCTGTTTGCCTTGCTAGCCGTTCTCCTGCACTGCTCAGAGTTATTCATACATGCATCCACCATGACCCCTAGGTCTTTTTCCCCTATTGAGGCCTCCAGCGCCTCCCCTCCCAGGGTGTACCTGTGTTTAGGGTTTCCCCAACCAAGATGCAACACCTTGCACTTGGTGATATTGAAATTAATTTCCATGTGTGAGCCCAGCTTTCCAGGGTGTCCAGGTCTTGCAGGCCAACCTCCCTCTTCTCCCTTAACTACTGCTCCCATCTTGGAGTCATCCATGAAGAGACTCACTTCACACCCTATACCCTCCCTGATGTCTGATATGTATGCATTAAACAGGATCGGACCCAGGACCGAGCCCTGCGGTACCCCACTACCAACCTCTCTAGGGTTCGAGAGCTCCCCACAGACCACTACTCTCTGGGTGTGTGCAGCTAGCCAGTTTTCAATCCATCTGACCATCAAAGAGCCTACTCCTAACCCCATCAGTTTCTCCACCAGACCATTGTGGGGGACAGAGTCAAACGCCTTTCTGAAGTCCAAGAATAATACATCCACAGGCTTTCCCCTGTCCAGTTCTGATGTTACCCATTCGTAGAACTCCACAAGATTGGTTTGACATGCTCTACCTGGCACAAACCCATGTTGCCGACTATCCAGACCTCCCACCTCCTCCAAATACACCCCCAATCGTTCCTTTAGTATACTCTCCATTAATTTTCCCACCACCGAGGTCAAACTGATGGGTTTATAGTTACCTGGTACTTCCCTCGACCCCCCTTTATGGATTGGCACCACATGTGCCTCTCACCAATCCCTAGGTACCCTCCCTGTCTCAAGTGACCTGTTGAAGAGCTCCGTCAGGGGTGCAGCCAGTATGTCCACCAATTCCCATAGTACTCTCAGATGAATGCCATCCGGCCCAGGAGATTTGTCTTTCTTTAGGGCCTTGAGGGCTAACCACACCCTCTTGGCGGAGATAGCATCATCCGTCCCCTCCACCTTACTGGCCTTTTTATCCTTATCCAGATGTGACATCCCTGGGGTACCTCTCCCTCCCTCTTGCTCCATTTCTGTTGCTCCCGTGATCCCACTTACTGCTGCTTCTAACCCCTTCGTGCCTTGCTTTGTAGATATCCCATCCCCCTCCCTAGTGAACACAGAGGCAAAGTACTCGGTAAATACCTCTGCCTGGTCCCTCGCCTCTTCCACCCACCCTCCTTCTGATCTCAATCTGCTGAGATGGCCCTTAGTTTTTCTCCACTCCCCAATGTACCGGAAGAACCCCTTTTCCCCTCCATGTATCCCCTGTGCCAGCCGCTGCTCTTTACTGGACTTTGCTCCCCTCACCATACGGGTGACTTTTCTAGATGCAAGATGGTACATTTCCTTATCCCTATCCCCTCTTGTTGTTTTATATTTTTTGTAGGCTGCCTTCTTTTCTCTGACTGTTGATTATCATACAGTATTTTATCATCTGGAGTTACTATTAGATCATTAATGTTTCAGCTTTTGATACTCTCACTATATGCATTGCAGACACTTATATCCATGTACTTTTTGCTGTAAATGTTCTTTCTTTTATTTTCTCAAAACTGAATAAACTTCATAAAATGTTTAACTACAAAAAAGAAATGCTTGCGATATAAGAAGCCTGTGTGGGATCCTTACCATTTTTTTTTTTTACGACAGTGGGCATAGCCCAACAGGAGTATTGCATTCAGAAAAGGGATGATGTCATCTTTGCTACCAAACAACATGATAGAGTGTTAAAAATAGATTCCCCCGATGAAGCCTCATTACTTCGCTGCGTGTGTGTGTGTGTGTGTGTGTGTGTGTGCAGGAAGCTTTAGCGTACTATTTTTCCTCCGGCTTGAGGAGTTAATTGAGCCCACAGAAAGTTAACTCATTACCTTCTGGCAGTCATTCTATATCAGATTACCAATGGATAGTACAGACATCATATAAAGTTATTGGAAGTAGAATGGGTTAAACACTTCCTGGAATTTTCTGCAGAACAAGTTCCTCTAGGACCATATGAACAACACCTCATTAAGCCATTTGACATCATCATCCTAAGAGCAGTCAGTGTGCTACTTTTCAGGACATTGCATAACAAGAGTCCCACTTTTGCCTTATTCCAAATAATGCACCAACTTCATTCTCAGGCAGGCAGTTCTGGGCTACTGTTTATATTCTACTGAATGTCCTTAACCTGCAATTTGTGACTATCGGTGTTTACAACTGAATGATGGTAACTACATTTGCTTCACTTGCAAATAGGTAGGCATTTGTGTGTCTAATTTTTGTTTGACTTACTATAGGTTACACATAGATTCTGATAAGTTCATAACATGCTGTATTGTGATTCAGTGAACTGATAAATAG